>JALGPY010000010.1:28542862-33542862 GCA_023055425.1 Linanthus parryae
GGTGGAGCAAGAATAGACCAAGTTTGGGGATGCAATCTTCAATTAGTCAAGTTTGTTAAGTTATCGTCTGTATGTATAGGATTTGGGTAGTGGATAGTGTTTGTGATTTTGGCTTTTCCTATGATCAGGCAGAAAAGTGGAGATGAGAATGGGAGAATGGTTACTGGGATAAAGTGTGTCGATAATGGTTTTACAACATCCCAGATATTATCTACACATTTTTCCACTAGTTTATTTGGTGTAGCTATTATAAGTAGCTGTATATCTAGGTAGCTGTCTGAGCTAAGGTTGTTTTGAGACAGGTCGATGTTGCTGTAGTGACACACTGGTAGAATACGCACATGTGTGCTGTATTTTGATACTTTCTGTGTATGTATAATGTCCTTGTGTGCTTAATTTGTTACATGTCTGTATTGTCTGAGGCGCTTGATAAACTTTGGTTCACAACTACTTATGTCATACAACCAAGTCATGAAACCTGTTAGAATCCATATTATGAGTACATTATTCGGTACATTTTGCATATTATCATATACACTTTCCTTACAAGACCCCTGCGTGGTGTGGGTGGAGGCTCCTGCCGGGTGGAAGCAATGCACACACATCATTTTGCACGTTGAGACCCCTGCAAGGTGTGGGTGGAGGCTCCTGCCGGGTGGAAGCATTGCACACATGATTGCCTGTTTGTCCAGTGAGTGTGGGGGTGTGTGTGTGTGCAGTATTATATTACTAGTATGTCACTGAATTATGCTATCAGTTAGAAATATGCGGCAATCCCATTTTTGTTTATTTAGATACGATCAAGATTGGATTTGTAAACCAAAGAAACAGGTTACGGTCATGATAGGGCTCCGTTTTTTCCTGATGTAAACGATGTTGGAGGCTCCAACACTGGCATCATGTGATCATTGAGATCTCATGACATCCGTGGTGTCTTAGATGGCGGTGGAAAGCTACCTGTGTAGAAACTCCAACCATGTTCTTTTTCCTTGTCTGCGTATGTTGCCATTTCCAACTCCTTTGCCAGGACATATCCGCTCCGATCTTTGTTGTCGTCCTCTGATACTTCTTGGTCCTTGCTGACCCCTTCCTTTTCTGTGTCATTGTCCTCACTCTTTTCTTCGACCTTCTTGTCCTTTTTCAATTGATCCTATTTTCCTTCGGTCTTTCCTCGTTGAATCTTCATTTCAGGGCTTGTATTGGCCATCTGAGGAAGCATACTGTCATTAAGGCTTCTCCGGCTTCATATTTCGAGCTGTAGGAATGATGAATTGCATGGGAATATGAAGCCATATTCTGCAAGTTCACTAAGTGCATCACACTAGAGTAATGTAACAGATTATGTGTTTACAAGCTCCTGCAAACTTCTTCCATGACAGAAAACCTCCATTATACTTTGGCATGATTCCAACTTTCCGTGTGTAGCACAGAGTTATCCGCACCACTTGGATCGTGTGGCTTGAAGAGAAACAATTGAGGCATTATGATCTATAATCATGTTACTAACAAAGCAATTAGTATGCCACAATAAAAAGTGAATTTTACAAATCAAAACCGTATCGTGCTGACTACAATCACAATATGTTTAATTTCATTTATTAAATATCAAGAATTGACATCGGTAGGTTGCATTACATTTTATATTGTGTTGACAAATTTCTATCTTATATTGTGTTGAAAAAATCATAACACTAACTACATTACATTTTATTATGAAAGAAGTAGCACTACATAAGCATTCTTAACAAATAATGGGGCACAAAGAAATTTAATGAAATTTGGGGACCACATCGTAAACCCTTATTACACGGCTTTATAATATTCATACAATCTCAAAACTTTTGATACTAACTAGACCATCTCCCTCTGGTGAACACTTCACGGCATCGAACCGTCTCTCTCGACAACATCTGCCGGTAAGCTTAAACTCTCGTCCCTCATCTCCATAGTTCAAAGCTTGATACATGTAGGTTGGTTAGTTTACCGAGTGCTGATTGTATAATATCCTCGGTCTCCAACACCAGATCTATTGTATGTGTTTCTTGTCTTTTCTTTCTTTCCTAAGATCTGGTCAAGCTTTAGTTGAATAAGCATTCCTAATGTTTATATCAAGTTAGCAGTGGATAAAATGTATATGCAATTGTACTACTATAGGGTGGCTCAGGTCCTTTTCATATTGAGCTATTTAAATATATTATTCAAAGCTTTCTTCAACATACTCTACTGGGAAAATGTAATTCCAGAATATTTGTCTACGTTCAGTTATGAAACTTAATCTAATAGAATACAAGAAATGTTGATATCAATATAGCCTATATGCATATTCAAATTAACTTAGAAAAATACTGACTATACATGTTGCTGCAAATCTCTATTTGGCTCTCCTATGTTATCGCAGGGGTGTACGTCACTACGCGATTAAGGAAATGAACTTCTTCAAAGTCATCCTTCACATATCCGCACAAAATGATAAGCTGGTAAGATTACAATAGAAATCACATATCCAAACAAATTAACATGTACACACGTCGACTTACATAGCTTACTAATGAAAAAGATGGATCATTAAAAAATGAAGGGGAAAAGCAAGCAAAAAAAAGAGAGAACCGCACGAACACACAGCCACTGATATCTTCACCTGTATACCGTACATAAATTATGTTAACTTCATTGTTGATTCAAGACTTCTAAGTGTGGTTTTGGAAGTAATCATTTAGAGTGATGAAAGACAAAGTATCTCCAGTTCATCAAGGCTCCAAGGCCTTGAGATATTGTTCAAAGCCTCAAAGATTTGACAACTGCTTTCTTATGAAATGTGATCTTACAATCTTGTGGTGCAGGTGTTAAGTCTGATGCTTAAGATCAGATATTTGTTGAAAATGTTCTAGTTATCTGTACTTCATATGTCTAACATATTTCAGATATCATAATTTAATTGAATCAAAGAACTTTGGTGATACAGTTGAAAAACTGGAGGAGTGTTCAAAGCTCCAAGGCCTTGAGATATGCCTTGAGCTGCCAACAGTTTTCACAAACTTAACTTGATTCTTTCATGCAGGATTTTATCATTGTTATTATGTTGGTTTAATGAATTTTACAAGTCTTAAACAGGTGTGTGTTGCTTTATATGATTGATTGGTAATCAGGTTAATAGCTTATCTATTTGATTCAGTTTTATTCATAAACTGAATGTCCAAACAGACTTAGTGTTGTTATATATATTTGGATTTTGTTTGTTGCTATTCTTAATGATGTTGCGGGGTTTTCAAACGTGCAATATTATCACAACAAACTTCAATGGATATCTACTCAGAGCTATTGAGAAATGCATTTAAATAGGATGAGGATTTGAAGGAACAGACATCCTAAAATCTCTCTTTCAGTTGCTGGAAGAAGATAAAAGACTGGTTTGATTTAAAAAAAAATGCTTACAGAGAATAGAAATAAAGTGAAAAGAAGGAGAGTTACAATCGTGGAAGATCAAATAATCAATCCTCACAACGTCAAGCTTCAATCAGTGCTTTCAGAAGATTATTCATTCCAGTATTCCTGAAGAACACATCCAGCTCAGCTTATTCATCTATTGTGTTCTTCTATATTTTGCCATAATCTGCTTATCTTTTGTATTTCTTATACCTCACAATACCTAGTGGTTAGTTGTTGAAGTGAACTACAAGAGGTTCTTGTTAGCTCAACAGTTAATAGCTAATACTAGATAGATTTGGAACCATAAGATGTATAGGTGTAAGGGAGTTCACTTAGGCTTGAAGATCTAGGGCTGTTTTTGTGTGAGTAATAAGAAGTGTTTGCCCAATTATGGCGGGATTAGATCCCTCAAGCAGAGATTAGGTCCATTGGGACTTAAATCTGTAAATTTCCTTGAAGATTTCTTTTATTCTTAGGAAGTGTTTAGCTATTTATTCTTGCAAGTGATCTAAATCAAACTAGGGTTTACAAACTATTTTGAACTAGTTCAAGAACTTGAAGCTTTCTTTATTTCTTAGGAAGTTTCTGACTAATCTTACAAAATCTCAAGGCCTTGAGATTTTTGTCTTTTACTTGCATTACTTAGTTAAATTCTGTGCTTTTGGCAAAAATTTCCCATACTCTATTCAACCTCCCCTCCTTTTAGAGTATTTTTGATCCTGTAATTAGTCTACATTACAAACTTTCATTCATTATGAAAGATCAGATTATGCAATACTTGGAATAGCTCAGCTTTTTCAAGGCCTTGAACCAGCTTTCAAAGCCTTGAATCATTCTCAGAGGCTTGAAAATAGTTTAGCTATTTTCAAGTCCTTGAAACTTGATTCAAAGCCTTGAAACTACTTAACCTGTATGCACACTCTCAGGGAAAGTTTTCTGCAAACTCTCTGAGTTGATTCCCTCTCTTTCTTTCATATGTTTGATTCGCAGTTATTAGATGATGAAAGACAAATTGTTCTAACATGTTTTGAGCATAAGATATCATCTTTTTGACCATGATAATGCAGGAAACTTTGTTTCCAATATTTGCAGGATTGTTTCCTAAAATGCAGTTGTGCTGTTTTGGAAATAGATAAATATTTTGATCTTGTGGTCAATCAGAGACTTATGACAGCTTATCAAATTGCTCATGGACAAGATAACAACAATATCTCTGGAGATTGTGATCAACTATCCGTTGGAGAAAGCTGCTAAAGAGAGTCAAAGTTGTTGCCTACAAAATAGGAAGTTGTTGCCGAAAATCTAGGGTGATTTGCAGAGCTTCAAGCAATTTAAATAGAGCTCACCTTGTAGCAAAAACACACGAGAATCAACGGGAAAAAACAAGAGACAAGTTTCTTGATTGACGAAGCAGCAAAGAAGAACATGAAACTCTCAATCCTTTCCACAGAAGTTCACTGCATTTTCACTGCAGTTTTCTACTCTAAGTGTACTTTTGTATTAAGCTGTATTGGTAGATCATTTCTGTATTATCTCTACATCTATTCTCAAGGATTGTTCAAAGTTAACAATAGAGAATTCTTAGTTAATCAATTAGCTAGAGTATCTTAGCTGCATTAACATATGCATACTCACACTTTCAATTGGTATTAGAGCTTGTATCACTGTATAAGATTTAACCAACTTGTGATCATGAGTACTGCAGGTGATGGTGGTTTCTCGCAGGGAGGAGCTGCTAACAGACCTCCTCTATTATGTGGAGAAAATTTTGCTCACTGGAAATCTCTCATGAAAACGTTCATTATTGATCAAGTTCTAGAGATTTGGACCATTATCCAAAATGGACCTCATACTTTCTACACAGAGAAAGATGGGATCAGAACTCCCAAAACAGAAGACTCGCTCTCCTCTTCTGAATTAGAGAAATTTTCTAAGAACTACAAATTTATTAAATTTTTGTATTGTGCTTTGAGTACAGATGAATTCAACAGGATCTCTGGATGCACAACTGCAAAAGAAATCTGGGATAAGCTTGTGGTTACCTTTTAGGGAACCAATCAAGTCAAGAAAAACAAGATCAACATTTATCTAAGCCAATATGAGTTTTTTAAGATGAATGCAGATGAGTCCATCAGAGACATGTTCAAGATGTTCACTGATATTGTCAACAACCTTGAATCACTGGGAAATCATTTTTCCAATGAAGAAAAGGTGTGGAAGATTCTCAGAAGTCTTCCAAAGGCAAAAGGGGAACCAAAGACCACTGCTATTGAAGAAGCTCAGAATCTCTCAACTTTACAACTTGATGACCTACAAGGGAAGCTCCTGAAACATGAGATATCTATGAATGAAGTTGATGGAGAACTCCCAGATGGTGTCAAGAACCTAGCTCTCAAAGACAAAGATAATGAGATAACACAAAGCCTTGAAACTAAGGATGGGGATGATGAAGATCCAATTGCCTTAATTTCCAAAGCCTTGACAAGGATTCTCAAAATGAAGAAAAACTTTGGAAACAAATATTTCAACAGATAAAGGCCTAGATCATCCAGCAGCAAGAACTACAAAGGTAAGTCCTCTTCACAACAAATCAAAAGTTATGAACTGCTTTGAATGTGGTGATGCAGGACACTTGATAAGAGATTGTCCACACAATAAAAGCAAGAGCTTTCAAAATAAATATCATGACAGAAGAAAGAAAGCCATGATAGCTTCATGGAGTGATTCAAATAGCTCTAGTGAATCTCAATCTGAGGAAGAACATGCCAACCTATGCTTCATGGCCAAGCATGACGAAAGTTATGAGAAGAACATTGAGGTAATGGTAAATTGTCTGATTTCAAAACCAAAAGAAGCTCTTTCAGAATATCTAAGAACAATGTTTTTGAATGAGGAAGATTATCTAAAAGAGATCAGACTTTTGAAAGAAAAAGTTCATGAGCAAGCAAAAGAAAACTTACAACTTGTTTGCCTGAATAAGAATCTTGAAATCTCTCAGAAGAAAACTGATAGTGATTTCAAGGCCTTGAAAACAAGTTTCAAAGCTTTAAAATCACAAGTCAAGGAAGTAGTCACTGAGAACTCCTCAATGAGTGACAGCCTTGTTAATCTAAGACATTAGGTTGATGAATTAGAGAAACAAAAGACTACTCTTACTGAGAAACTTCAAGAATCTGAATTGGTCAAAGTCAAGCTTGCTGGATCAGAACACAAGTTGAATTTGATTCTTGGAGGAAGTTCACAATCTTTTCACAAAGATGGCATTGGATTAAATCCAAACTTTCCAAGAAGGAGCAATACCAGATTTGTGAAAGCTGGAAACAAAAATTCTACTACATGTCATTACTGCTGCAAAACTGGTCATGTTAAGATGACTTGTCCTTTTAGAAGAAGAGACCCTCACATAATGAGGAACACTTTTCATTTTCAACTCAAAGGACAAGTTAAGCAGATTTGGGTTCCTAAATTTAGGCCACCTAACATGGTTGATCCTGAATATGAATCCAAATTACACACTTGGTCTAACAGCTGGGTGAGGAAGTGATTGGTGTTTGCAGGTTGTTACCAATATCAAAGAATATAATTGGATTGTGGATAGTGGTTGCTCAAGATATATGAGTGGAAAGAGTTCTCTATTCTCATAATTGAAGGAGCAATCAGAAGGTTCAATAACACTTGGTGACAAAGGCAAATGCAATATTCTTGGTATTGGAAAAGTTTGTACAAATTCTGAAAACTCTATTTCTGATGTGTATCTAGTTGAAGGTTTGAAATTTAATTTGCTTAGTGTATCTCATAAAAGGTATATGCTAGTTTTTGTAGATGATTTTTCTAGATATACTTGGTTTATGCTTCTCAAAGAAAAATTTCAAAGCTTTGCAAAGAACTTCAAAACTTGAAAAACCTACCTGTAGCTTCAATCAGAAGTGATCATGGTAGAGAATTTGATCACTTAGAATTTGACTTATTCTATGATAAGCATGGTATTACTCAAAACTTATCCGCTCCAAGAACTCCTCAACAAAATGGTGTTGTTGAAAGAAAGAACATGACTCTTGAAGATATGTGAAGAACAACGCTTCTTGAGAACAAGCTACCAAAACATTATTGGGCAGAAGCCGTGAATACAGAAAACTATATTTTGAATAGGTGCTTGATCAGACCCATTCTATAGAAGACCCCCTATGAACTATTCAAAGGGAGGAAGCCAAAGATTTCATACTTCAGACCCTTTGGATGTACTTGTTTTATCCACAACAATGGAAAAGACAATCTTGGTAAGTTTGATGCAAGAAGTGATGAAGGTATATTTCTTGGTTACTCTCTAGCAAAGCTTATAGAATTTACAATAAAAGAACCAAACTGGTTGAAGAGAGCATTCATGTTATTTTTGATGAAAGCTATGATGGTTCTTTGAGTGAAAGTTTTGCAGACTTGAATTTGAACAAGCATGAATCAGAGGAAGAGACTAAGAATCCATTAGGATTCAAGAAAGGTTCAGATGAAAATAGAAGACATTTTCAAGACCTTGAAAATGGTGCTCAAGGCCTTGAAAGTACACCTCAAAGCCTTGAAAAAGATTATCAGAAGGATTCAAATTACAAAGCCACTACTTCAAGACCAGAGAAGATCTATGGAGAGCATGAACCATGGTCTCCAAGGAAGATATTTAAGTATCTCTCATCTCATCGAGTTGACAATATCATATCAGATCCAACAACTGGTACACAAACTAGACTAGATCACAGTTGAAGAACTTATGTGCTTTTAATGTTTTTATGTCTCTTGCAGAACCAAAAACAGTGAAAGAAGCTTTACAAGAAGCTGACTGGATCATTGCTATGCAAATTGAACTCAATGAGTTTTAAAGGAATAAGGTTTGGAACATGGTTCCTCCACCTACAAACCAGTTTGTCATCGGTACCAGATGGGTATTCAGAAATAAGTTGGATGAAAGTGGCAATGTGATCAGAAACAAAGCAAGGTTAGTTTCTCAAGGTTACAGTCAAGAAGAAGGTATTGATTATGAGGAAACTTTTGCTCCAGTTTCCAGGTTAGAAGAAATTAGAATTTTTCTTGATTTTGCATCCTACAAGAACATGAAATTATTTCAAATGGATGTGACGTGTGCTTTCTTGAATTGATATTTACAAGAAGAAGTTTATGTTGCACAACCACCTGGTTTGAAAATGACAAGTTTCCAGATCATGTTTACAAACTTGACAAAGCACTTTATGGTTTGAAACAAGCTCCAAGAGCTTGGTATAAAAGACTGTCAAAGTTTTTACTTTAAAATGATTTCAAAATAGGTTTAGTCGACAAGACTCTTTTCATAAAGACTCATGAGGAAGATTTACTTGTGTTTCAGATATATGTTGATGATATATTGTTTGGAGCTACTAATGATCAATTGTGCAAAGAATTATCAAGTCGTATGAGCAGGGAATTTGAGATGAGCATGACGGGAGAGTTGAACTTCTTCCTAGGACTTAAAATACATCATTTGAAGAAGGGCATATTTCTGCATCAAAGCAAGTACACAAGAGACTTACTAAACAATACAACATGGCTCAATGTAAGGAAGACAAGACCCCTATGAGTTCTACACTATCCTTAGACAAGGATGAATCTGGTTATTGTGTCAATATAAAAGAGTATAGAGGCATGATTGGATCATTACTCTATCTGACAGCAAGCAAACCATATATTATGTTTATTGTGTGTATGTGTGCTAGATTTCAAGTTGATCCAAAAGAATCACACTTGACTGGTGTGAAGAGAATATTCAAATATCTCAATGGTACCAAAGACTTAGGGATTTGGTATCCAAGACATTCTAACTTCTCTTTACATGGTTTTTCATATGCTGACTTTGCAGGTTACAAGGTTGATAGGAAAAGTACTTCAGGAACTTGCCAGTTCATTGGTTCATCCTTTATCATTTGGCATTCCAAAAACAAAATCCAGTTGCTCTATCAACAGCTAAAGCTGAATATATAGCTGCAGGATCATGTTGCTCACAAGTGTTATGGATTCCTCAACAGCTAAGAGACCTTGGATTTGATTTCAGAGGCATACCTATTAAGTGTGATTGAAATACCCCGTTTTGTGACTACGGGTATTTTGTGATATTATTATAAGTGTTGGGAAGTTAAAGTAATTATAGAGAGTTAATTATAATGCTTTGAGAGTTTGGGGGGAACTTTGTGACTTTAATCAAAGGTTTTAGTGTCTTTTACTTGAGTTGGGGGAGGTGTTTGTCTCTTGGCAAAACTAAGGGGAAATAAGTGTCTTTTGACCTAAATTTTCTTCCTACAATAAAAGTTTCCTAATCCAAGAGGGTTTCCTACTTATGAGGTTAATCTTAATTCTAACTCTCATAAAAACCCTCACTCTCCTATTTTTCCTAATCTCTCTCACGTTTCTCCCTATTCTACCCGTCCCTCTCTCACACTCTCTCTCCCTTGTGACCGACGGCCACCCCACCGCCGCCGCTCTCTCTCTTTTCCGGCAAGGTAACTCTCTCTCTCTCTCTTTTTTCTCTTTTCTCTCTTTCTTTCTTCCTATCCCCGTCCGCCTCTCTCTCCGTCCGCCTCCATGGGCCGCGGGTTGAGCGGGTTGGGTTGTTTCGTTTCTTTTTCTCTTTTCTCTTGTTGATCTCTTGATCTTGTGATCACTTGTTCTGATTCATGTATGTTGCATGCAATCTTTAAATTTCAGTTTGTTATTGTTAGGATCATTGTTCATGGATTCGTAAGATTTATTATCAAGTTTTAGGGTTTATCATGTTCTTGAGTGTTGGGAAGAAACCCTAGTTTGAAAGGGAAGTTTGATTGAATGATTTGGGAGTTTGAATGATCATATTAGGTGGATAACAATCTGATTTGAATGTGGGAATCATGTTATATTAGGTTTAGTATGATTATAGGATGAATTAGATGCTTGGGGGAAAAGTTTCATGAAGATTGATAATTCCCGTATGGATATTTTGAATGAAGTTGGAAACTTGAAACTAGTGTAACTTTTGATTCAGGAATCGATATTAAGATCCGTTTGAGGCTAAACTTATTATTTCGAACGTTTTGAATCCAATGGAACTGTTTCTAGACCATGATCTGTTTGGGAAACTGGAGTAATAGAATTGGTGGAGTTATGATGGATTATGCATACTTTAGGATAAGGGATGTTGAGGCAAAGCTTTAAGCTTATTTTGGAGCATGAATTGAATGGGATGTTGGGGAAGTGTTAGAACCATAAACCATGGACTATCATATGCATGTAATTAGTATAGCAAGTATATTGCTAGAATATTGGTTTGATTAGCATATTGTTATGTGTAGGTAACGAGTTCGTCGACGACGAGTACGTAGAGTACGTTGATTGATTGCTATTGTTGGAATTTGCTTTGAGGTAAGTAAATGTTCCAAGCCTAGTGTGCTTATCTCTTTCGTGTCAAACGAATATTTGATTTATTACGTCTCAAAATGTGTTTACATGATACATGACTTGGAATATGTGATTTTTACTTGTTAAATATTTTTGACGAAAACATCACCATGATAATTAATGAACTATAACGTAAAGTGGAAGATGTTGTGCGGGACGTTATTATTCTTTGGGCGGTGTTGGCTGCGGTCCCGTCTCTTTTTAATCCGGTTGCAAGTCCCCGGACAATAACATGTACTCACTCCTCTGACCGGCGTAGTCTTTGGGGGGTGTCGACACTTAAGGTCATGCACGCTGTAGTATTTGGTTTTCCCCGTCACAACAAAGTAATAATGGATTTGTTTGGTCTTGTTAACGGAACGAAGTTAACACTGGATTTGGATTTTCCTAATAATATGGAAATTGATTTGGAAATATATTATGGAATTGGGAACTCTTATGTTTTGAAACAAGAGTCAACTTTATTACCGCTGTGTTTGCGAAAAACTCTTACTTACAAATGAGTCTTGTTTTATAACTATCCATCATCGTTTTACATGTTTGGATGTTTGCTTACCAGTATTTCAATGCTGATTTTGTACTGTGGTGTTTCTTTTTCATTCCGCACCACAGGTTTAGAGGAAGGTTATCGGGCGTAGAAGGGGACGCGCATCACATGGAACATCATTAGTAGTATTGCATTTCAATTTGAACTCTTTAGTAGTTTAAACGCTTTAGTTGTTTTTGCCGGTTTGTGGCTAGGACGAAGGTTTATGATAATACATTATTTTAATTGGATTTAATTTATTATTGTGGATGTGTGTGCTTGTGAACCATGTTATAAAATCTCCTTGTATCCGGGCTCCTCTCGGGTACGGAGTGACATCCCCGGGTCTCCGGCTTGGGCCATTTGGGGGTGTTACAGGTGGTATCAGAGCCGGCATTCTAAGAAGAAATTTGAAACTTGTTAGGGCAACTAAAATGAATATAGGAGAAAATAACTTAAAATTTGACAAGCCGTGGGAATTTGGGTATTATGGATCGGATTGTTATGTGTAAGTGTTTAGAAAATAGGATAGAAAGCAAGTGCCCCATCCACCCAATTGAATATTTGGAGTATTCCAATTGGATTCTAAGTTAAGCCTACTTTAAGAGACTTCGTTGGGAGATTTCTGCAAAAGTCTTGGAACCATCGATTTGGAGTCTTGGAAATAATTATTGGTCTGCGAAGAGTAGTTATTTGGAATACGGTTTATGCCTTTTAAATTAGAAATTCATTAAGTTGTTTCCTCTTGTAGATGGCTAGAACTAAGCATACAGCAAGGAAGCGTGTGTTGCCAGTAGAGAAGCATCCTGTTGTGACACGTTGGGTCGAAGGTGAAGATTTTTCAGATTTTCGTGACCGCGTGGTTCAATATTGTGAAGATAGATTCCGAGCCTTAGAATTCCCTCGATATAGAAATCTAGCTTTTCAGGCTTACTGTATGGTGAAGGCATTACCTATGAAACCGATGTTTGGGGATATTATTACAAAATATAGCAACATCATGGGCAGGATGAATCGTTTGAATGATAGAGATTATCGTTGCCAAGGTGAATGGACGGTAAGTGCAGATTTTATATGCAAGCTATTGATGGAGACTTACCTTAAGTGGCAAAGTTATACAGTTATTGAGATAAAGTCCAGTGATGAAGAAGACGTGATCTACATAAGCTCTAGTGATGAGAAAGAGGTGATTATTATAGATTCTAGTGACGATGAAGAAGTTGAAGAAGATCCAATGGAAGATGTCGATGAATACCCCGAGATTGAAGAAGATCCCATGGAATATGAAGAAAGTGAAGAAGACCCTAGTGAAGATGAAGAGCACGAGTATGATTCCGATGAAGAGGAAGAGATGGACGAAAGCGATGAGGACGACGATTAAGCTTATTAGAGTTCTTTAGATTTATTAGACTAGATGCTTTAAGTTTTGTTTATTGGTTTGAATAAGGCTCCATAGCCAAGCAACATTTGAAGTTTTAGAATGATTCTTGAATAGTCACTTTTGGGCTAGAGTTAAATTCTTAGCGTTTTGCTTTGGGATGAAGAATAATGCTTTTGTTTTGAAGACCCGATTTGAGAAGTTTTATAAATTTAGCTTTCTGAATTTTGGAGTATGATTGGATGAATTAAGGTTGTGTTATGCTTGCTATCATTAATTATGGGCTTAGAAAGTGTTCATGGAGTTAGAACGCGAAAACTTTGATTTTTGGTGCTGTTGAATCTGCGCAGCCGTGATTTTTGTTGTAGCAGACGTATTTAACTTTGGAGTTATTTTTCCCTGAATTTTTCCCTGAAAGTAGACATACCCAGGTATCTCCCATAAAAATTTCAACCCCATATGAGTTCTGGAGAATTAGCTACGAATTTCCAAAGTTGACGGTTCAGTAGCAGAATTGCAAAGTGACTAGATGTAGAATTTTCTATTGTTACCTATCTTCCACATCTTGTTTTGACCCCAAATTTTTATGGCGACTATTAGACACGTTTGGCTAACTCCCAGAGAAATCCTAGCTCATTTTGAGAATTTTAAGGTCAATTTAAGTCTTTTCAAAGTCGATGTTTCTGTTCTGGTGGGCTGTGACAGCAGCTGTAGAGTTTCCTTTATATCTTGAGTTCCATAATTGATTTTGAGTTGATTCTTCTTGATTATGATAGTAGACTCAGAGAGGGTGTTGCACACCAAAATTTGCAATTTTTGTTTGATCGATTGATCCTTTTTCCAATTTTGGAAGTAGATGAAGAGTTGAGACGTGATCAGTCTATGTGGAAATACATGAGTAATTGAGTTAAATGATGGTCAATGTGTGACATTACTTGTTGAATTGTGCACTACATGCCGTATATGCGTGATTGTTTGTACTTCTTGGTACTTTATAAGTAATACAATAGGCTATAGTGTAGGGATTATGACTGATAGACCACATCAATACTACACCAGGAGAAATCGCCAAGTACCAATGGCCGCACCAAACAACAACAATAACAACAACATGGAGCAGTTCTTCGCACAATTTGCTCAGATGGCGCAGAACACAAACCAGGGAGAACAGAATAATGCTAACTGGGCCAAGAAAGTGGCGGACATGAAGCCAGGGAACTTCATAGGCAATGAGGACCCTGTTGAGCTCGAGAATTGGATCGATGAGATGGATAAGATCCTTGAGCTAGTTGAGTGCCCTGAAGACCGCAAGGTGGTTTGCGCGGCATTTTACTTGAAGAACGAAGCTAATACATGGTGGAGGAGTACGCGCCAGAACTTTTTGGCGCAACCCAATTTCAATTGGGAGGCTCTTCAAACCGCACTTCGCACTCGCTTTTACCCGGACCATGTCCAGGATCAAAAGTACTTAGACTTCGTGAATCTGACACAAGGAAACGGTTCCGTGACCGAGTACTTCAAGAAATTCATGGAATTATCCCGATTCGCAGGTCAGCTGATGCCTGATGAAGCGACTAAAGTCAGGAAGTTCATGTCTGGTCTCGAACTTCATCTGCAGAAAGACTTGATGTGCAGGACGTACGATACTCTACAGGAAGCTTATGATAGGGCTGCAGCCGTTTGGCGTATTGAAGAGGCACAAGATGAGAAGCGTGGGAAACACAAGGTTGAGAACGCCGTGGGCTATGGAAACAATCAGGGTAGGACTAACCAAGGTAGTCAGGACAAAAGGTTTAAGCCTAACCACGGAGGAGGTAACCAAGGACAGTATCGTGGTAACAAGCAGAATAATGGAGATGAGCAATCTCGCCGTTATATCTGCAAGAAGTGTCAACAGAATCATCCAGGAATGGACTGCCAAGGAAACCTTGTGAACTGCCACAACTGCGGCAGGAAAGGTCATCGTGCTTTTGAGTGCCGATTGAAACCAAATGGAAACCAACTAGGGAACCAAGGAGGCAATTACCAAGGAAACCGACAGTTCAACAACAATCAGGGCGGAAACCGGAACTATGGGAACTACAACAACAATAATGGAGGCAACAATTATGGTAGACAACAAGTGAACAACCAAGGCAATGGAAGGAACAATGGAGTTCAGAACGGGAATAGGAACAACAACACTCCAACTAACGCCAACAACAATGGGACTGGTACGACAGGAACTACCGCACAAAATGGGAATATCGCAAGGATCGCTGTCATGAGCAGGACTGAAGCGGAAGCAGCAAACGGAGTAGTCACTGGTACATTTCTTGTTCATGATCAACCAGCTTTTACTTTATTTGATTCCGGAGCTTCGTATTCGTTTATTTCATCATCGTTTGTGGAAAAATTGAGTCTCAATAAGCCGTCTAGAATATCCATCCCCGTAGCTACCCCAACCGGTCATGTAACAGTATGTGACGCCATTTTTGAAGGAGTAGAAGTTAAGATTTCGGCTAGTACCCTACCAGCGAACCTGATACAGTTTGATCTTGGAGGAATAGATGTTATATTGGGAATGGATTGGCTGGGAAAATATCGTGCAGTAATAGACTGCCACGATCAGAAGATAAGGCTTAAAGGTCCAAAAGGAGAAAAAGTTTCTTACCGTGGTATCACAAAGGAACCATGTATCCGACTAGTGTCAGCTTTGACCATAGTCAACCAAGTGAAGAAGGGAAATAGTGCTTATTTGTGCTATATTCAAGACACATCTAAGAAGGAGAATGTGCTAGAAGAAATACCAATCGTTAGAGATTTTCCCGATGTGTTCCCGGACGAAATTCCAGGAATGCCACCTAGAAGAGTGATCGAATTCACTATGGATTTGGCACCTGGAACAGCTTCAATTTCAAAGGCACCGTACAGAATGGCGCCAGTAGAGTTGAAAGAACTTAAGGATCAGCTGCAAGAGTTACTCCAAAAGGGTTATATAAGGCCGAGTGTTTCCCCTTGGGGCGCGCCGGTACTGTTTGTGAAGAAGAAGGACGGAAGCTTGAGATTGTGCATTGACTATAGGGAGTTGAATAGCGCAACAATCAAGAACAAATACCCTTTACCCCGAATTGACGATTTGTTTGACCAATTACAAGGGGCGAGTGTTTTCTCAAAGATAGACTTGAGATCAGGGTATCACCAGCTTCGAGTAGCCGAGAAGGACATACCGAAGACAGCCTTTAGGACGAGGTATGGACACTACGAGTTTACCGTTATGCCTTTTGGTCTGACCAATGCTCCAGCAGTATTTATGGATCTAATGAATCGTGTTATGAGAACGTTTCTAGATCGTTTCGTGGTCGTCTTTATTGATGACATCCTTGTTTATTCAAAGAGCGAGGAAGAACACGAAGAACACCTCAAAGAAGTGTTAGAAACTCTGAGACATGAGAAGTTATATGCTAAACTCTCGAAGTGTGAATTTTGGCTAAAACATGTTCCATTTTTGGGTCACATAATTTCCAAGGAAGGAATATCCGTGGATCCAGGAAAGATTTCAGCAGTGAAAGATTGGCCTACTCCAAAGAGTGTGTCCGAAGTAAGAAGTTTTCTCGGATTAGCAGGATATTACAGACGTTTCGTGAAAGATTTCTCGAAGATCGCTAGACCGCTTACTACACTAACCAAGAAGACGGTAAGGTATAAATGGAGCGAAGATTGTGAAGAAGCATTCCAGACACTGAAGGAAAAGTTAACGACCGCACCTGTCTTAGCTTTACCCAATGATTCTGGCGAATTTGATGTTTACAGTGACGCATCGAAGAAGGGCTTAGGATGCGTGCTTATGCAAGATAGAAGAGTTATTGCTTATGCTTCAAGACAACTGAAAACTCATGAAGAGAACTATGCTACGCATGACTTAGAGCTTGCAGCTATAGTATTTGCATTAAAGATATGGAGACATCACTTGTATGGATCTGTGTGTAGATTGTATACGGATCATAGCAGTCTCAAATACATTTTCACGCAGAAAGAACTAAACAACAGGCAAAGACGTTGGTTAGAAGTCATAAAGGATTATGATTTGCGTATCCAATACCATGAAGGGAAGGCAAACGTAGTAGCTGATGCATTAAGTCGAAATTCGAGCCATACTTTGGATACTATGCTAGTTTTACAAGATCGGCTATGCCGAGAGTTCCGAAAACTTGGAATTGAAGTAGTGAAACAAGGAGAAGTAAAGAATATTCTTGGGAATATGACAGTGGTGCCAGATGTCTTAGAAGAGATAAGGAGTAACCAGCCAGGAGATGTGAAGCGGGAAAGGATAAAGAAGAAGATTGCAGAAGGCCAAGCAAAAGATTTCAAAATCTATGAAGATGGAAGTATTCGTTACAAAGGAAGATGGTGTGTACCACATAAGTGTACGGAAACTAAGGAGAAGTTGATGCGAGAAGCGCACAACACACCCTACTCAGTACATCCAGGAGGTGACAAACTTTATAAGGACATGAAGAAGATGTTTTGGTGGCCTAATATGAAGAAAGAAGTGGCAGAATTTGTGGCAAAATGTCTGACTTGTCAAAAGGTGAAGTTTGAACATAAAAGAATGGGAGGATTAGAACAACCATTAGATGTCCCAGTTTGGAAGTGGGATTCTATTTCGATGGATTTCGTGACTGCGTTACCGACATCAAAGAATGGACTGAATCAGATATGGTTCGTAGTTGACAGATTGACCAAGACAGCAAGGTTTATTCCGATGAAAGACACATGGAATATGGAACAAAGATCTGATGCGTATATGAAGAACATTGTAAGGTATCATGGAGTACCAAGCTCTATAGTTTCCGACAGAGATCCCAATTTTCTTTCTCACTTCTGGAAAGCACTTCAGGAGGCACTAGGAACTCAGTTGAAGTTTAGCACGGCATTTCACCCGGCTACAGACGGACAAACCGAAAGAACAATACAAACGTTGGAAGATATGCTAAGATCGTGTGTTATGGATTTTCAAGGTTCATGGGTTGATAGATTACCTTTGATAGAATTCTCCTACAACAACAGTTATCATGCCAGTATTGGTATGGCACCACATGAAGCGTTGTATGGAAGGAAGTGTAGAACACCGTTGTGTTGGAACGACATAAGTGAGACGATAGTAATTGGTCCACAACTTATTGAAGAGATGACAGATCAAGTGAGACTTATACAGTAGCGAATGAAGGCAGCGCAGGATAGACAGAAATCTTACGCTGATCAGAAAAGAAGACCGTTGGAATTTCAAGTTGGAGAAAAAGCATTTCTTAAAGTATCACCAACTAAAGGAGTCATGAGGTTCAATCAGAAAGGGAAGTTGAGCCCGAAATTCATAGGACCATATGATGTTATAGAAAAGATTGGAGAAGTGGCTTATCGATTGGATTTACCATCGAATTTAGGTCGTGTTCATAACGTATTTCACGTATCGCAGCTGAAGAAGTATATGCCTGATGCATCTCACGTATTAGATCCCGAACCAGTAGAACTGGACCCGTCTTTGAGTTATGAAGAACAACCTGTCAAGATTTTAGACACCAAGACAAGGAACACCCGTAATAAGAGTGTCAAGATTGTAAAAGTCTTATGGACTAACCACCTCACTGAAGAGGCAACTTGGGAAGCGGAAGATGATATGAGGAAGAAGTACCCTCACTTGTTTGACGAGGTACCTTGAGTTACGAGGACGTCACTCCTCTAAGGGGGAGAGGATGTAATCCTTCGTTTTTCTTTAATACAATACTACTTATAGTATACTGCATATCATTCATGACCCTAGGTTGCATTTAGTAGTCGTACTAGTGAGGGAAGGTGTATACCTTTGTGTGGTTAAAGTTTAGTTTAACTTCAAGGATAGTTTCTCTTTTAGGAGGGAGGTTTTTGTTTAAACTTCGAGGACGAAGTTCTCTTTAAGGAGGGAAGGATGAAATACCCCGTTTTGTGACTACGGGTATTTTGTGATATTATTATAAGTGTTGGGAAGTTAAAGTAATTATAGAGAGTTAATTATAATGCTTTGAGAGTTTGGGGGGAACTTTGTGACTTTAATCAAAGGTTTTAGTGTCTTTTACTTGAGTTGGGGGAGGTGTTTGTCTCTTGGCAAAACTAAGGGGAAATAAGTGTCTTTTGACCTAAATTTTCTTCCTACAATAAAAGTTTCCTAATGCAAGAGGGTTTCCTACTTATGAGGTTAATCTTAATTCTAACTCTCATAAAAACCCTCACTCTCCTATTTTTCCTAATCTCTCTCACGTCTCTCCCTATTCTACCCGTCCCTCTCTCACACTCTCTCTCCCTTGTGACCGACGGCCACCCCACCGCCGCCGCTCTCTCTCTTTTCCGGCAAGGTAACTCTCTCTCTCTCTCTTTTTTCTCTTTTCTCTCTTTCTTTCTTCCTATCCCCGTCCGCCTCTCTCTCCGTCCGCCTCCATGGGCGGCGGGTTGAGCGGGTTGGGTTGTTTCGTTTCTTTTTCTCTTTTCTCTTGTTGATCTCTTGATCTTGTGATCACTTGTTCTGATTCATGTATGTTGCATGCAATCTTTAAATTTCAGTTTGTTATTGTTAGGATCATTGTTCATGGATTCGTAAGATTTATTATCAAGTTTTAGGGTTTATCATGTTCTTGAGTGTTGGGAAGAAACCCTAGTTTGAAAGGGAAGTTTGATTGAATGATTTGGGAGTTTGAATGATCATATTAGGTGGATAACAATCTGATTTGAATGTGGGAATCATGTTATATTAGGTTTAGTATGATTATAGGATGAATTAGATGCTTGGGGGAAAAGTTTCATGAAGATTGATAATTCCCGTATGGATATTTTGAATGAAGTTGGAAACTTGAAACTAGTGTAACTTTTGATTGAGGAATCGAAATTAAGATCCGTTTGAGGCTAAACTTATTATTTCGAACGTTTTGAATCCAATGGAACTGTTTCTAGACCATGATCTGTTTGGGAAACTGGAGTAATAGAATTGGTGGAGTTATGATGGATTATGCATACTTTAGGATAAGGGATGTTGAGGCAAAGCTTTAAGCTTATTTTGGAGCATGAATTGAATGGGATGTTGGGGAAGTGTTAGAACCCTAAACCATGGACTATCATATGCATGTAATTAGTATAGCAAGTATATTGCTAGAATATTGGTTTGATTAGCATATTGTTATGTGTAGGTAACGAGTTCGTCGACGACGAGTACGTAGAGTACGTTGATTGATTGCTATTGTTGGAATTTGCTTTGAGGTAAGTAAATGTGCCAAGCCTAGTGTGCTTATCTCTTTCGTGTCAAACGAATATTTGATTTATTACGTCTCAAAATGTGTTTACATGATACATGACTTGGAATATGTGATTTTTACTTGTTAAATATTTTTGACGAAAACATCACCATGATAATTAATGAACTATAACGTAAAGTGGAAGATGTTGTGCGGGACGTTATTATTCTTTGGGCGGTGTTGGCTGCGGTCCCGTCTCTTTTTAATCCGGTTGCAAGTCCCCGGACAATAACATGTACTCACTCCTCTGACCGGCGTAGTCTTTGGGGGGTGTCGACACTTAAGGTCATGCACGCTGTAGTATTTGGTTTTCCCCGTCACAACAAAGTAATAATGGATTTGTTTGGTCTTGTTAACGGAACGAAGTTAACACTGGATTTGGATTTTCCTAATAATATGGAAATTGATTTGGAAATATATTATGGAATTGGGAACTCTTATGTTTTGAAACAAGAGTCAACTTTATTACCGCTGTGTTTGCGAAAAACTCTTACTTACAAATGAGTCTTGTTTTATAACTATCCATCATCGTTTTACATGTTTGGATGTTTGCTTACCAGTATTTCAATGCTGATTTTGTACTGTGGTGTTTCTTTTTCATTCCGCACCACAGGTTTAGAGGAAGGTTATCGGGCGTAGAAGGGGACGCGCATCACATGGAACATCATTAGTAGTATTGCATTTCAATTTGAACTCTTTAGTAGTTTAAACGCTTTAGTTGTTTTTGCCGGTTTGTGGCTAGGACGAAGGTTTATGATAATACATTATTTTAATTGGATTTAATTTATTATTGTGGATGTGTGTGCTTGTGAACCATGTTATAAAATCTCCTTGTATCCGGGCTCCTCTCGGGTACGGAGTGACATCCCCGGGTCTCCGGCTTGGGCCATTTGGGGGTGTTACAGTGATAACACTAGTGCAAATTCAATTACAAAGAATCTAGTGCAACACTCAAGAACCAAGCACATTGATGTTAGAGACCATTTCATCATAGATCATGCTGAGAAAGGTGATATTGTTCTTGAATTTTTTGCTACTAACATGCAAATTGCAGATATCTTCACTAAACCATTAGTAGATGAAAGGTTCTCAGCTCTAAGATTGGAATTCGGAATGCTAAATAAAGATGCATTGGTTTAGGGGGAGCATCGGGTAAGAAATGTAAGCTTTATATGTTTTCAAAGGTATGAACTGAGTTTCAAAGCCTTGAAAATCAGTTTAAAGACTTGGCGTTTACTTGTTGCAGTGCTACAGTTTTTCAAGACCTTGAAAACCTTTTTCAAAGCCTTGAAAACTAGTCTGCTACACTGATAGTCAATAATCTTGGATCATTTCTGTGTTGGGTAATATCTCTGTAGATATTTGCCTAATATAGCCCCTACCCTTTTCAAAAATTTGTTTTAGCCAAAAATAGTATTAGTATATTTTATTTTCCAACGGCATAAAATATTTGAAATCCCTCTAATCATTGCAAATCTTTTGAGATCAGAGAGATACTAGTTTCCTTTTGAAACTCAAACTCTTTCAGTATTTATCTTCTTCTCTTCTCCTTCATTTCGTATCACTCTAGCTCTCTCTATTCTTCTCCCAAACCTAATGAGCACAAGGAGAGTCTCTGACAGAATCAAGATGGCTGGAGGTTCGAAACCTGTCTCAGAGAAGAAAAGAAAAGCAGTTGTCGATGAGGTTTAAGAAGTCAGTGGGGACTCTAGCTCCAGAACTCCTAATGCAGAGGCATTTCAAGATATTCCTCCACCAAAGAAGAAGGTTAAGAAGGATACAACCTCCTCTTCAGAAAAGCAAAAGAAGCAGAAAGCTGTTATAGAAAAGCAACCAGAAAACAGAGCCTAACAGTTCAAAGAAGCTGAAGAAGAAAGCAACTCTGGCAGAAAAGGGGAAAGGAAAGGTGACAGAAGCTCAACCAGAAGGTCAATTGGAAAAGGCACTGCAGATCTATTCACAAGCTTCAACAAAGAACTCAGCACCAGATGAGACTTGGTTTGTCTCAAACATCTCTAAAGGTTAGTGGTTAGATCATTTTGCTTCAAGATCTATGGGTTTTCGTAGTATGGTCAATAAGCATGTGGTGGAACACATAAAAGTTAAGTGCATATCTATGTTGAAGAAGAGTTCTTTGTGATGTATGCTGAATCCTAAAGAATTAGCCTACCCTAGACTCACCAGACTCTTCTACCTGAACTTGACCCAAGTTAAGAGATCTGCACATTTGGTGATCAAATCTAAAGTTGCTGTGATAGTAATTGAACTGGATCAATCACAGTTTGTCAATGTGCTAGGGTGTCCAAAGAGGTATGATACTAGCAACCATCCACCAAAGTTAGAAACCTTGAAGCTAGCCAAAGATGAGTTCTTTCTTCCAAACATCTCAAACTCAGCCAAACAGTTAACACATTCTGTGTTGAATGTTGAAGCCAAAGTCCTTCATACCATCCTGGTGAGGTGTATCTTTCCCAGAGAGCACTCTCGAGGATTGGTGACTAAGAGATTGCTGCGCATCATGTATCCGGTCATGCATAGTTATGAGATTGATCTTCCAAAACTAGTGATTGAGCATATGCTCTTTAGCCTTACCAGTAAAAAGATTCACCCTTTTCCCTATGCAAACGTGCTCACTTTGTTCTTTGAACACTTTGAGATTCTAACTACAGGAGAGGAATCAGTCACATCTGGATTTGGAGTACTTAATCTGAAAGCCTTTGATAACATTGGAGTGGTGAAGACCTAAGAGAAAGTTTGGAAACTTTAATCAGACTTAACTGAAGCACAACTAGGTGCAAAGAAGTTTCCTAAGCCCAAGACCTTGACACCCACTTCAAGTCAGACTTCTCAGCCAACAGACAATCAGAGACTTGATGGTTTAGAGTTGGAAATGGAGGATGTCAAAGCAACTGTTTTTGGACTAGAAAGTGATTTGGGACAAGTTAAGTACATGGTGGAAAGCATCTTCAGAAGCATGAATTTGCTTGATGTTCCTGAGGATGTTGAAGGTACAAAGAAAGGAGACTCTCACAAGGATTTGCCTAGTGAGAATTCAGACAAGGAAGAAGTTACTCAAGTTTCAGATAAGGGAAAGTAGGTAGAAGAATATGCATCACAGGAAGAAGATGAAGCCAATAGCTCTGAATCAGATGAACTGCTGATTACCTTGAAGAAGAAAAATATATTCAAAGGCTGCTGCAAAGGACGAGACTGAAGAAGCAACTATTGCTGGTGGGAATACAGAGGAACAGGGAGAGCAGGACAAGACTGATGAAGAAGACAATGAGAAAGAGGAAGGAGAACAGGATGACGATGAAGATACAACCCCTTAATCTTGCCTACTCTTTCTTCCCCAATCTCTCTTATTCAAGGTTTTTCTTTAAAGTTTTTAAAATTTTCCAGACACTCGATCCAACATCTTCTATCTTTTTGATGAAATTCAAAAATGGGGAGAAATTCTAGGTCTTTAGAAGTTTTTTTTTTTAGTTTTAGGTTTATTTGCTGAACAGTTTAAGTTTTTGTTAGTATTATGAATAAGTCGGATCTTTTTGGAAATACTGTGTTATAAATTGTGATCTAATCAGTTTATTTTGCAGAGACTAAGGATCAAACAGAATTTGGTTTTGTCTTTCATCAAGGGGGAGATTGAAAGATCAGATTGTGAAAGACTTGGAATAGCTCAGCTATTTCAAGGCCTTGAAACAGCTTTCAAAGCCTTGAAACAGTCTCAGAGGCTTGATAATAGTTTAGCTATTTTCAAGACCTTGAAACTGGATTCAAAGCCTTGAAAGTGCTTAACCTGTATGCACACTCTCAGGAGTTTTCTGCAAACTCTCTGAGTTGATTCCCTCTCTTTCTTTCATATGTTTGATTCACTGTTATTAGATGGTGAAAGAAAAATTGTTCTAACATGCTTTGAGCATAAGATATCATCTGTTTGACCTATAATGCAGGAAATTTTGTTTCCAATATTTGCAGGATTGTTTCCTAAACTAAAGTTGTGCAGTTTTGGAAATAGATGAATATTTTGATCTTGTGATAAATCAAATACTTATGAAATCTTCTCAGATTGCTTATGGAAAATATCACAACAATATCTCTGGAGATTGTGATCAACTATCCGTTGGAGAAAGTTGTTAAAGAGAGTCAAAGATGTTGCCTACAAAATAGGAAGTTGTTGATGAAAGTCTGGGGAGATTTACAGAGCTTCAAACAGTTTAAATAGAGCTCACCTTGAAGCAAAAACACACGAGAATCAACGGGAAAAAAAAAGAGACAAGTTTCTGGATTGACAAAGCAACAAAGAAAAACATCAAACTCTCAATCCTTTCCACAGAAATTCAATGCATTTTCACTGCAGTTTTCTACTCTAAGTGTACTTCTGTATTGAGCTATATTGGTAGATCATTTCTGTATTATCTCTATATCTATTCTCAAGGATTGTTCAAAGTGAACAATAGAGAATTCTTAGTTAATCAGTTAGCTAGAGCAGGTACTAGTCAGGGTAGGGAAAACCACAAGCTTTAGCGGAGTAAGGGAACTCTCTGGGCTTGAGTTCAAGGGCTTAGCTTTTGATTAATAAGAATTGAGTTGAAAATCCTGCAGGGATCTAATCCCTGAGGTAGAGATGTAGGCCCAAGTGGACAGAACTCTATACATCACTTGTCTTCTGCATTCACAGTTGATTCCTTCTTATAGTTTTTGCAGCACACAAAACAGTCTGTTTTTCAAGGGTTTGAACTTGTTTTCAAGGCCTTGAAAAAGGCATACTTGCTTTATACTGTATGCATCTTCTCCAAGGGCTTGAACTAGTTTTCAAGGCCTTGAGCTTCATTGTTTGCACACGTTTTCATCTTCCTAGCAAGTTTTGCAACAAGTTGGCATACTCTATTCACCCCCCCCCCCCCTTCTAGAGTATCTTAGCTGCATTAACATCTGCATACTCAAACTTTCACATTATAATACAAATCATTGTGATCACAGCTTCTTCCCCCCAAATTAAATTCACATACAGTCAAGACATAGGGAAAATTGTGGAGCTTAATTTTCCAAGTGGCCAGTTTTCAAGGATACTATTGAGCCATCAAATGGAAGTCTCTACCTTGCTAATGGATGGGAGCGTGTTGCTAGATTCTACTCAATTGGTTTGGGTTATTTTGTATTCTTCAAACATTAAACAAAATTTGACTACATCATGAGGATCATGGATACGAGTGGCTTGGAAATCAAATACTTTGACATCGTCAAGCAAGAGGAACATGCTTCTTCCAGCAGGCATAGAATATACCCCCACTTCTTAAAAATGTTTGACCCAAAATCTACAGGAAATATTACACAGGTAATACAATACATATTTCCGCTTATATATGAGACGTGTGTTTACTTAACTATGAAGAAGAAGAAGATAAATCTTTACACACAATTTTCACAGCCACACATCACCAAGGAACGGTTTTGTAATATGATTATATTTACACATACAAGTCCGACTAAGTTATGTTGTTATGTTACAGATACTGCCCCCAAGATTTGTTCGGCGATACCGCGAGGAGATTGGAAATACCATCCATATAAAAAATCTATATGGCCCAGCCTGGAACATCCAGCTAGCCCAATCAAACTGCTGTCTATACCTTGGCACTGGATGGCAACAGTTCGTGACCGACCAGAATATCACACCGCAGTGTTTGCTGATATTCAATTTGAAGGTGTATCAAGCTTTAAAGTGCATATCATGGAACCATCAGGTACTGAGATAAACTACGACAACTTCACGCAGTCAAATCCACATTCCTAAAGCAAAATCATGCTGTAGCACAGGCCAAGCTTTTGACAACAAGATATCCGTCTTTTGTCATCCAGATCATCCATTCTCACATCACCCGGAAGGGTGGAGTGGTAACTATTTGCATTAACACTGTCTTCCAAGTTGTGCTACATTTCAAAGACACACCATGATTCACACTAATGTATTTTAAAATATGCAGAATGTTCCAGTATACTTTGAGAAACAGCACATGGCTGGAATGCCGGATCACGTTATGCTTGAAAATATGAGAATGGTTACATAAGCTGGGAGGTTGTTTGTAGTTGGCCTCATGGAAAAAATCACATCATTCGACGTCTTTGTTGGTATTCTTTCGTGCAGCACACTGGAATTACTTTAGATGATGCGTGTGTCATTGAACTCACACATTCAGAACGACCAACATTTAGGGTCACAGTTTTTCGATAATAGAGTGTCCCTCACAACTCATTATGCATCTGTTTCAGCTGTAATGTCAATGTACTATATTTGTGTTGCTTAGAAGTCCTTTTGCTTATGACACTGAGATACACTATTTTTGTCAACACTTCTATGCAACTTATGTATTTTAATCACCTGACATTGACTGTTATAACTCATATCTGCAGTCATATTACGGCAGGCAGAAAAAATTATGTTTTGTGTTTGTCTAGCTAAAGGCAACCTCTTAATTTAAGCACTATTGCAGCGATTGTATTTTTCATCTTATCCTTAAGAAAAACTTGCTTGCAAATAATTCACTACACACAGATATACAGCCAAAAAAATAGTTTCATGTCCAAATAACTGAAGTCATTTCAGACGTTATCATTAACAGTTTCTCGACCCGATGTATGCACATTTCCCATACAGAATTACAGCTTTAGTAGCTGACATGTGACTTACGTTTTTCTTCACTCCAATTGATTCGAATACTCACAAGCACATTCGCATCATAGGCTCCATATATGAGCTATACATCCTTCATATGTATTTGACAATGTAATTTTACCGAAAAAAACAAACTGTCCCCCAATCTATGTTACGAAGAATATCGTAACGTCTGGCAACATTCACCCAATATTTAAGTCCATGCTCATGGGGAAAAATATTAGTCCATGACAGACACAAAGACCAACTACATGAAAAAACTCACCCACGAGATCAGGAATCACAATGTCAATACCAAAAAAAACAGCTTCTGAAGAAGAAATTACCAGCAACCTGGAAATTGGAAGCTCGTCTGGTTCTTCTTCAGCATCCCTTTGTCTTTCAAGTGCAATAACACTCCCGACTGAAAGGCCACCCCGAGAAATTTTCACCGCGCGAAGTAATTCTCACTGATTACCCTCGTAGTCTTTCCAATTAACGTTTATGCAGGAATAATGCTCATTAATGTCTTTAAATGCGACGCATACTTGGTTATACAATGTTCTGACTGAGTAACGTATCTTACAAGATTACAAAGAATACGTGTTCACTGCTTTTTTTCTAGTACAACTAACAATAGTGGAATTGGAGCTGTTGCTGAAGACGATTATGATGATTGGCAGCTTCGTGTCATAGGCAAACTCGATGAAGTAAATAGTTCTCAAAGTAAAATTTGGGCAATCTATCACAACATTCATCTGCCCTTGAAGAACAAGTGTAACAACATATAGTTGTATAATTCGTGTTATGAAGCAACTAAAACCTTACATCTGCAAAAAAGTGCTCTACTATCTATGAAGATCAAAATCAATAACAAACGCGGAGTGATGCAACAACTGGAAATAGCTCTAAATAATTTTGACCATCTTCAAAACACTATCGCGGAGAGGGTTGCAACCATAGGGCTCGATCAAACAGCTCAATGCAAGATATTATACGTTACTCAAGAAATTATCCGGTATTTGATAATGGAAGAAAAAATAGAAGCATGTGCTCGTTGCGTCTCGTCCACTGATTCGGACTGCCTATCAATTGGCGTGTTCATACAGACACCAGCAATAAATATTAAAAAATAATAAAAAAAAAATCTTTATTGCGATTAACTGATCAATCGGAGACAAAGAAACAATGAATTGGGTTAACATGCAGAAACAGTAGAAACAATTACAGCTTGGGTTTTTTCTTTGTCACACTAACATCATCTCTATCTCCTCTTTTCATCTTCCCCCTCCTGCCTTCTCCTGAAGGCAAAATAAAGTAGCTCATTTCATCCGATAAAAAAGTTGTAGCGGTGCCGGATCCCAAACTATCATCTGTTTCATTAGCATTTGTGTATACTGTTGTCTTAGAACCTTTCCCGACTACGTATCCATGTTCATGCCAACTCTCTATATCAGACTCATCCTCTTCCTCACTTTTGATTTCCTCCTTTGTTTCATTCTCCTATGTTTCCCTTTTTCGCTCTTCTCTGATTCATCTTCACTTTCTTCAAACTCAGGATGCTTGCGTTGACTATTTCGACCCATTTTTCAAGTTAGATTATGCCAAAATAAACCAAGCTGTATAGATTTATACACCCAAATGTAACATACTATATTAAGAGACAAACTCATTTCTGCATCGTTGTTCGTTGTATCCGCTTACATACAATTTCCCATAAAACGTATCGAGGCTATCTTTCCAAATTTCTGCATCTTGGAATGCACATATGCGGTACATTGCATTTAACTTGTCCACTGAATGATCATAACAAATTCGATACCATGACATACAGACACCAAAACATTGTATCTCGTCTTCCATTAGGCAGAAGGGAAACAAGGGGAGCCGCTCAGACACGTTGAAATTTAGGCAGTTCTTCTCCCGTGCTAATTCAATCCCCGACATGAATGCCACAATCTAAAAAATTACAACATTCAGTATCTTCAATCCTTTGGTTACCATTTAACAGAATCCAAGCGTGAAACATGCTGTCCGTAACAAAGAATAATAGATTTAACCCAACCATTCACGTAGGATAACATATAAAGAAAACTTAACAAATCTACATGAGCCCTGTAATATACATACATTGAAGCACAAATTTCACCAACATGACAATCACAAGGATGTTAATCTACAAACCATATGACAATCACAAGGATGTTAATCTACAAACCATACCTTCTGGAGGCTGCAGATTCTATGTTATTAGTAACCAAAGAGTTCACAGCAATTTACAGACACAGTATTGAAACATACATTTATAAGCGTTGCAACAGTAACCTGTGAAGGTAGATATCACATCCTTGTTTGGCGACGATTATAATCGACTAATACGGTTACTAACTGTACTTAATCACTCAGACAGAAAATGAAATAATACATTTCAGACAATGAATTACACCCAAATGATGCTTAACTTAGTAACATCCACAGTTAAACAAAGCGACAAAACCCATTCTAGGCATAAACATAAGAAATTACACAAACAAAGTACAACACCATGACAACTTCAATTTCGGCTACATTTCATAGCTTTAACCTCTAATACTCATTGAGTTTTTTAGTAATATTGATACATTACATAGATTTCTTATCTTATACTCATTGAATTCCTCCTGACCCCGTCTCCCACAACCACCAAGTACGTTTATGGTGTGCTGCATGGTGACAGAGAACTAACTGTGTTGAAAACCCAACCATCGTCTTCTTCTTCATTATCCGTTTAAATCGTTGTCTCCGATCCCTTTCCAACTATGTAGCGGCTACCATATGTACTGTTTCCTTCAGATACTTCTTTCTCTTCACTGACCTTTTCATTTTATGTTTCATTCTCCTCATGCTTCGTTTCTGCCTCTTCTTCTTTTCGGCTTTGCTGCTGCGCATCTTCAGACGATCCTGTTTCAATCTTCTTGTCTGGACCGGTAGTTGCCATATTCTGAAATTTACTGTTTGGTACAATTCACTTACTATGCATTTATAATTGAAAAAATACATGCATATATAATCACATCATACACATCTTCTGCAGCATCATTAATTGCACCTAGCTTACCACATGATGTGTCTAAAAGTTCATGACAAATGATTACAATTTGCAATCCTGCCAATATCTGATCACAACATTCACAGTTTCCATGTGAATCACACATCTATTCACACAAAATTGAACTGTGTGCCACCAACGATAACAACCGGATGATTTTGACATATCAACCTACAGCTTCTTCACAATCACATGACACTCCCATCATTTTCTATTAATGTAAACACATGCATGGTAATACACTGATTTGAACCATACAACAATTGGCTTGATTAAAAAAATAGTGTTGAATAAGATTCTCATCACAGAGCTCCTCATGGCAAACAACTAAAAGCACGATATGACATATAGAAATTCGCTGCAGTCTGAAATGTGTGCAAAAAGCATGCACGATTCAGACAAGCAACGAATTGAATTCGCATTCATGAGTCCTACGGTATACAAGGTAGCTATAAAAAGCTCTTATTCTATACATAATACCACCATCCAACATCATTCATTCCACCAAGTGCTTGTCTTGCTATTACAACCCGATAAGGGAAGTTCACAGGCATAGTAAATGACACTGTTGACAATCGCAGAGCTTCGTTCATCACTGGTAATGTCATTCAACAATTGATCTATCTCACTTACACCACCGGCACCGAAAGATATTCTGGCAATGTGATTTACTCCCGCTTGTAACTATGTCTCAAAATTTTCACCCTCATGCAGAGTATGCATGCGGAGGCTTGGTTAAAGGTCTCCATCACCATTGTCCATTTTACTCAGTGTCTAGTATTCAATGCTTGTGATAAATGCCAGCGGGAACGCACTCCGATTCGCCGTTGCGAATACCGGTGTACAGAATCCACAGTCAGCCCGAAGTTAGATATAATTACAATAATTAAAAAATACAAATGACTATTCTATTTAGTGTTTACCACAGATTACAGCATATACAGCTAACATATATCCTAAATACATCCCTGTAGAGGCCGACCTGGTGTAACACTAATAGACAAAACTGATGTTGAAACTGTATTAAAGAAAACTGCGTCATCACTAGCAACTATGAGTCCACAGGTACTATATGAATTAACTTCATACACATGCAGCAACATTACATGAATATACGTGTTGCACATTAATGAACTTACATATTCTACTGTTAGGAACACCAAGCTATTCTGGCAAACGTCAACCTAAATAGCCAAACCACAGCGTTTTATGTACGCGTGCTAAAATGCATGCATCCACATAACCATCGAATAACTAGATGGATTGTTCGCCAGGTTGAGGATGCATAATGTCAAAGAATTGACAGAAGAGCAGACTATCCTCAAATCCATGTGTAAGTAATGTAGTAGCAATAACTACTCCGCCTTCTCTTTTTATTCCCCCTTTTTCTTTTTCTTTTTTTCTTCAAGATCCTGAACTCTTATGTCGGTATTGCGAAATAAAGAGCTAGTTCCATCTACTAATGCACTTTTATGTTTTGTCAAACACTATTTCTTGCATCAACATAGTCCATAATGAACATAATATACTCCAATATGCAAAACATTTCTAATCTCATTTCATCCAAATACGAACTTCATGGCAGCGCACATATGATTCCAATTTTTCCTTTATTGATGTGAGATAGCATTTATACAAACTACATAAACATTAAACAATGAACATTTACACAAACTACATAAACTTCAAACGAGGAAAGGCCAAAACACCTAGCAGACAGACAAGGTAAAATAGGATAAAATAAAAACTAAGCACGCAACAACATTACCCATAGTTGACCTTTTTAACAGTGTACATATGATGCCTATTGCTCGTCTAGTGATGTAAGATAGCATTTACACAAACTACATAAACTTTAAACAAGAAAATGCTAAAGCACTTTGCAGACATACAAGACGGAATAGGCTAAAAGAACACCTAGACATGCGACAACACTATAGTCTTGCAGCTGTGCTATGGACTGCAACGGAAGACTACGTCAAATCAATTATAAAGTACACAATACACAACAGAACAAACTAGCTAACATGTCATCGATGTAGCATCATGTCCTGAGTAGAGCCAGGCATCTTGTACTGCACACCAGAAAATCTTCAATCACATGTTCATACAAAAATAACAACAAACAAAATTTAGTGTTGTCTTCATGCAAGATAGAAAAGACAGGAACAAAATCTCTGACAACTTCACGGACCAGCAATATGGTGTTGTGTCGCATCATCCACCTACAATCTAACCTGAATTCTTCTTGGAGTAAGTTGAATGTATCATCGTCACTAAAATAGTCTAAGAAATTGGTCACGACAGAAGCAATAACAATGTCGATGCACAAAAAATCAACATCCGAAAAAGAAGTCACCAGCAATTCCATAGTTGGAAGTTCTTCCGGTTCAACTACATCGCTATCAAATTTCGTTAGCGCATCAGCTCTCCCTATGGAAACGCCCCCCAAACCTATTTCAACTACGCGAAGTAAGTTTCCTAGCTTATCTTCGCATTATTCTGCAATGGTATTTAGAGTAAGGAATGTTATATAGCATGTAAAAACTGAATCAAATATGCAAATTATCTAATGAAAGGAACATTATCTTTTCATGAAATATGTACCATAGTATTCAATGTTACATGAAAAGGATAGCAGTTAGCTTGCTAACTGATACCTATAGAAACAAAGTAGACAACGAAAAGAAAAAAAGTGGGCAGGACAGAAACACCAATCAAATTTGCAGCTGGGAGAATAACTAATAATATTAGTAAGGTCAAAGAAAGACCACTGATTAACAGCAGCAACAAATGCATATCTTCACTTTTTAACTTTAATTCGGTGTCGCAAGCTTTAGGAACCCAGTTTATGCAGCACTGAATACCATATAACTGGAAAACCAACATTATTGAACTGCTATGTGCTGCTCATTTAAAGAAAACTCCCCAAGTAGAAAAAAGAGATAACTTGCTCAACTCCCATCCATCTTCCTTATTAATATTCCACCAAAGATGGGGAAGAGAGATATGGTTTTAAGAACCGAAGGGCACTGAATAGACTACAAGAAAAACAATATATTAGGTAGGATCCAACTCAAGGTGACTTCTGAACTTTATGTTTTTGATTGGGATATATTCCATTGGGGGAGAATTGTAAGTCTCATGGGCTCAACTACCTTAGTTTGGGAGTTATTAAGCAAGCATGTTTATTGAATGTCTTGTAAGCTAAAGGAAGATAATTGTCCTATTTGCAGGCAGCAACTATCCAGTGATTTTAGGTTACTGCAGTCCACCCTAGGTACCTATATACCCAACCTTCTCTGGTATATTTGGTATTCTATCACTAATACGATTTTCATATAAAAAAAAAACTCATGAGAGGCATAGAAAAAAAACGTGTACCCAAATTTAACCATAATCAAGATTACCCAATATCTATAAACTGATATAGATTGTGGTATACTACAACATTTTTCCTTGTTCCAATACCAGCTCTTCCAACAAACAGACCCTCACAGAGAGAGAAATTACTTGTTAAGGGGTACTCAATAGCCTCTCAGAGGGCCTCTACCACACAGTTATTAAACCTGAAGCTGAAGTTAGGCTATTATTTACCAGTACATGTTAAACTCTCATAGGTCCATTAGCTTAGTTATCTTAGAACTGATATATGTTCCTTTAGTCTTGTTCATACAAATCATATGTATATGTTTATCTCCACATTTATAAACAAATATGTATATGTTCATCATATTTGTTTATAGACTTTAACACCACAAGCTACTAATTTAGTCAAGTCAAGTCAATAGATTGAACAAGTCTAGCAAGATTATTTACTGAAATATCAGAAAATAGAGAAGAACCTGGGAACAAACCTGATATTTCCTTGCTTCAAATTCAACTTTAACTTCAACGGGATAAGCTACTCACAAAAATACCAACGAATTTTACATAATCAGATGGCTAAGTCACTATATATCACTGAACTGTAAATCTTCAACAGGGGAACAATAACAAAAATCGATCACACCCTAAATCGTGGAATCGATGAATGCAGAAGATTTGAGCGTGACCTGGGGTGCGAAGAAACTTGTTATGATGATGATTGGGTTACTAAGCCTAGTTTACAGACATTGCTTGAATGATTACCTGAGGGTTCACCACACTTTCTTACTAGCCATCGGCGAATATCGGCTTTCGATAAGCCATGCTTTAACGCACCGATAATCACTTCTTGGTAAGTTACAGCAAGGTTAAAGATCTCACCTTGATTGCCACATGCGATCTCTCAAAGTCCGCTTGAGCTTGCTCCAGAGCAGCCGCATCTTCCTCATCGGCTTAATGCACCAAGTCGTCAACATGTTGTTCTTCCAAACTTCTTTTCTTTATGAGCTCAATCTCGTCTTCTTCTCGTTTTCTTCTTCTTTCCGCAGCCTCAGCAGCTGTTCTATCAGACTCAGCAAGGATGTCCTCGTCAGTGGCTTCGCTGGAAACGCCAGAGTGAGAAACCTTGGTTTTCTTCTGCTTTTTAGCCAGAATGCCGCTGATGGTTTCTGCATCATCATCTGCGAAAGAAAAAACTTTTCAATAAATATTGCAAGAGCTAAAGTACTGAGAAGATAAGTTCGTTTGAGATACCTTCCGAATTTTCCTCTTGTATCTCATCTCTTTCTTCTTCTCTTCCACTTTCGATTCTTTCTTCTTCTTCATCATCATCTCTTCCTCTCACTTCTCTTCTCTCATCCTCCTCTTCCTCTTGACCAATAGGGACAAAAGTCTCAACTGCGAGCTCCTTCCACACCTTGCTTGGCATGCGACCTTTGCCCTTGTCCTTAGAAGTAAGGGACTTTGCAGGAGAAGAAGCTAGAGCACTCCTAGGAGAAGAGATTGTAATGCCCTTCTGCTTTTGTCTCTTCGCCCCTGGGGCAACGTCTGCGGGAGGAGATGGAGCGTTCCTAGGAGGAGACAAAGCTGGGGTGTTGTCTATCAGCGAGTGAGCAAATGCATCCATTACCTCGCGAATCCGAGCCTCGACTGCGGGAGCCATCCCCATTGTTAGCAGAATTTTCTCGCCCTGCCTTCTCGCTGCAACAATGGTATTGATCAGCGACTTGGAGCGCTCACCAGATGGGAACCTCCTCAGATAGCACTAAAACAGAAAAGGGACCGTAAGTTTCGACGCATCAAAAGAAAGAAACTTAGCACGCACAAAGGAAATTGTTTACCTTGGTAAAATCTTCGCTGTACTTGATAACATGCGAAGCACCATCCCTAACTGCGGCCATCTTTTCCTCAAGGATGGTGGATGGGAACAAGTGGTTCTCATGGTCCAGCAACGAGTAGCAGCCATACTGGGAGTCATCCAAACTGCAGTTAGGACGGAAGGGGAAGGAATTTCTCTTGATTATAGGAGCTCTGCTGGGTTGAGGGTCGACTGTGTCTCGAATCTGGCCTGCTGAGTAGTCCAGTAAGCAACCTAATTTTTGTAGAAGAGACCTGCACGGCCACCTGAAGGTTCAACAAAGGCCATGTTGCTCCTAAGGATCTTTTGGCACTCGCCAGACAACAGCCGCTTGTAGCAGCCTCTTACAATGGATCTAGGCCAAACTGAGGGCGCCACCGCATCAAAGACAAACTGGGGAGGAACGCGAGTTGGATCGACATCCACTGTGATCCTCTCATACTTGGGAGTAAGCTCAGGAACATGCTCTACAAGAGCAGGAAGAGAACCCCTTAGGCACCAGCAGAAGAATTCGCGATAGCGCTCATGAAAGCGCTCATGACCCTCGAAAAGGAGCTCTTCTGAAAAAGTAAGAGATCTGGCGGGATACAGCTTCAAGAACCATCGCACATTCTCAATACGCGTGGCATAGGGCCTAGCTGTAAACTTGCTTCGGTCATCGCATATCAGGCTTCAAGTACACTTGGGAAGATTGGTTCTAAACCATCGAGCATCTCTTCCACTGGAAATTTCATCCTCCGCACCTGGGACACACCACTTGTTGGGCTTAGAAGGAACACGAGCATAGTAGGTCCATCGATCAAAGACCCACAAGGTCAGGAATGCGATGTTGACATAAGTCAGCACATCAGGGCGACCGCGAGAGTCCTTGAACGCCACAACCAATTGGTCCAGTATGTGATACAAAGTACCCGAAACTAGCGGCACAAGTGCGACTCTCTGGCCGAGGGTCAGTCTCACAGCAAGAGGGAGGACATGGTAGAAAACCCCATCATGAGGGTGACCATCGATCAAGTACCTTAATAGCCAGGCACAGAGGAAGCCACACAAGGTTAGATGGTACCCTTTCCAATTTACATAATTCTTCGCCTTTGGGTTCTGGTCCAGAAGTTTCTTGGTGATACTGCTACTCGCATAGTCGCGAAAGAAGTACTGCACCCATTTTCCCCAGGTTTTCTTCGCAGATGTATCAACAAGCTGCCAGTCAGGAAGAACTTTCGCAGATGTCCATCGCGTGGAAATCTTCTTTACCTCAGACAAGCATTCCTCCATCTGCTTGTATAGCGCAAGTTCTGGATCAGTCCTCAAATGGCTCAGAGGATCCACCTCACCAACAGGGGAAAGATCATACAACATGTGCACATCCTCCAGAGTGGGAGCAGCCTCAAACTCAGCAAAGTGGAAGGTATGAGTCGCAGGCGAATAGCGGGAGAGAAGGTTTAGAAGCATGGACTGATCCAACTTCATGGCAGCACCCTTCATAGCACGAACTGCAAAATAAACGCGAGCATTGTTCAATGCGATGGCATGGTGGGTCAATACTTGGTCAATCCACTCGTCCATGAAGTCCAATTTTTGGACAAAAGCCTGGGTAGAAATTGCAGTATGGGGGAAAAACCCATTTTCAACCCCTAATCTAACCACATCCTTCGAATCGATCAATTCTAGCATGGCTGCGTTAACAGGCGGGGTCAATGTCCACAACTCTCCAGAGGAAACAGGAGTCGGCAGGTTCTTCACCTTAACCCTAGCATGATAAAAATCTTTCCCACCCAAATAGGGGGCTTTCCGCCACAAGGTTTTGGGGAAGATCAGGTATTTCTTCGGTCTCTTTAATGGGTATGGTTCCTTTTATCTTTGCCATTCCTGCGGAGGAGCAAGAAAAAAAGGGGGAGAAATATACACACTTACAGTTTGAATTTCAGTTTGAAGCAACTATGTTTTGTCAAAAGAAGATGAACATTCCGGGGTCAATTCTGGGTTTGGAAGTTCAGAATTCGTTTATATTGCTTGGAATTTCAGAAGTCCCACATTCAAATTCGTCACAATCTGGTGATTAGATCAGTTTTGGGTTTAAGAACAAGGTCTCTTTTGAAGTTCTCAACGAATGACATATCTCTAATAAGCCATGGGTTTACAGATCCAAGACAGTTCAAAGAGTATTCAAGTACATTAAATGGAATTGAGCAAAGCCAACCTTGTTTTGGTAAAGCTTGTTTTGATGAAGCAAGTTGAAGGAGACGATTGACAAGAAAGTACTGTAGATTAATCACTTGAATCTGCTCTTCAAGGCTTCCATGTATCATTCACTTTAGAGAGAGAAGTGATGCTTTGCAACAATGGAGAGCACAGAGTATTTATCCAAAAACAATGAGGAGTCGCGTCCTTTCAGTAGTCGAATCGCAACCGTCACCGTCGAATCACGCAATAACAGGACAAGCTGACGTCATGCCTAAAACCCTACAAGACCAGACGGCACGACTCTAGGGATTTTAGGTCATAATGGCACGCACGGGGGCTGAATTTGCGTGTATTTGAATTGGTGCGTGGCGGCAACGCGTACATTGGTTCCTGCGCATTGAAGCCCATCCGGCTATGCGTCTTCACGCGCAGAAAGGGGGCTAATGTAGATAGTGTTTTCTAGACACGCAGATCTTAGCCACGTGGCGATCATCCAGCACACCTAGCTGTGCTCCACACACAATTGATCACCACCCGCGCTGATCCACGTGGGGGCTGCGAGACAGGGCCCTCGCATGCCACTACACAGGACTTGTAGGGACTTAGTGGTTTGGAGGCTAGAGTAAGTCCTGTCGCGCGCGTGCGACAACCAAGCCCGCGCGCGAACCCTAGTAACTGCTTTGAGAAATTTATGGCACGAGCTCCATAAACCCGGTCAACCACCTAACGGTTCCAGTATACGCGGACGAACGTGCCGTTACGGTCCCTATATACGTGGACGAACGTGCCGTTGTGGTTAAGCTAATTAAGCCGCCATTAATGGGCGCATTAACCCACTACAACTGTCACATTATCCGTTATATATAGGATCGTTAACCCTTCCATACAAGGGCGAATCACCTGAGATACGCGGAAGCTCTGCCAAAATTATGTCTCTCTCTCATACAGTGCTATTGTCTTACTCTCTCCCTACACACAACCTTACTCTTGCTGTGTTCTTTCTATTCCCTACTCTTGGTGTATATTGAATTCTCTCTGCAGGATTCTCTCGTACACATCTTTACTTTACAGTTTGATTATTATCTGCTGCACACAACTCAAATCAAACCAGGGTTCAAAAGGTGTTTAGAATTGTTTACAGTTCAAGGCCTTGAAGCTTACTATTTTGCCTTTGTAAGTTTCAGACAGTTTACTAAAATCTCAAAGCCTTGAGATTTGAGTTTCACACAAAGTCTTTCTGTTAAACTTAGAGTTTTGCAAAAATTTCCATACTCTATTCAACCCCCCCCCTTCTAGAGTATTTAGGTACTGTATTTAGTCTACATTACACACTTTCAATTGGTATCAGAGCTTGTGTCACTGTTTTTAGATCTATCAATCTGGTGACTATGAGTAATGTAGGAGATGGTGGATTCTCACAAGGAAGGGCAGCCAACAGACCCCCATTGTTTTGTGCTAATAACTTCATGCACTGGAAGGCAGTAATGAAGATGTTCATCATAGATCAAGACATGGAACTATGGTTAATAGTTCAGAATGGTCCTCATGAGTACTACACAACAATTTATGGAGTCAGGTGTATCAAGTCTGAGGAAAATATTTCAGTCACTGAACTGGAAAAGGTATCATAAAATTACAAGGCTATGAATCTGTTATACTGTGCTTTAAATGCAGATGATTTCAACAGAGTCTCAAACTGCAAGAGTGCCAAAGAAGTATGAGATAAACTGGTAGTGACATATGAAGGAACCAGCCAGGTTAAGCAGACAAAAATCAACATACTTCTGAGTCAATATGAGTTGTTCATGATGAATTCAGATGAGACCATCAAGGAGACGTTCAAAAGATTCACTGATGTGGTGAACAATCTGGAGTCATTGGGAAAGAAGTTCTCAAATGAAGAGAAAGTCAGAAAGATTCTGAGAAGTCTGCCAAAAGCCAAGTGGGAGCCAAAGACAATAGCCATTGAGGATGCTGAGGACTTTAGTCTTCTTCAGCTAGATGATCTACAAGGAAAGCTGCTCACTCATGAAATGTCTATGAAGGATGTGGAAGGTGATTTGAGTGAAAATATCAGGAACCTAGCACTTAAGGCAAAAGACAGTGAAAAGTCTCAAAGCCGTGAGACTGAGGATGAACCTGATGATGAAGAGGCTTTTGCATTGATCTCCAAGGCCTTGGCCAGGATTCTCAAAAAGAAAATAAACTCTGGTAACAGGGATTACAACATAGAGAGATCAAGACCCTCAGGCAGCAAGGATTACAAAGGTAAATCTTCATCACAGTCACATAAAACTAAAGTAATGAATTGTTTTGAGTGTGGTGATGCAGATCATTTAGTAAGGCACTGACTACAAAAGAAGAAGAACAGGAACTTTCAGAAGAAAGATAGTGACAACAGAAGGAAGAAAGCCATGATGGCTTCTTGGAGTGATTCTGATTCATCAAGTGACTCAGACACAGAAGAAGAGCAAGCAAACCTATGCTTTATGGCAAAGCATGATGAGGAAAATTCATCAGACAGACACATTGAAGACATGGTAAAAAATTTACTTGCTAGTCCTTCTGATGTACTTCCTGAAATTCTCAAAAGTATGTTTTCAAATGAGAGAAGTTATTTAAATGAGATTTCTGCTTTAAAGGTTAAGATTCATGAGCAGGTAAAAGAAAACCTGGACCTAGTGTTTTCAAACAAAACTGTTGAAGTTTCTAAGACAAAGCTGGAAAAAGACTTTAAGGCCTTGGATAGCAGGTTCAAAGTCTTGAAGGAACAGATAAAAGAGGTTGTTGATCAAAACACTCTTTTAACTGAAAGATATGCTGATCGAAAGACTCATTCTGAGAATTTAGAACAACAAATCTGCTCTTTGACTGAGAAACTTCAAGAGTCCAAGAAGGTTCTAGCTAAGTTTACAGGCTCAGAACATAATCTGAATCTCATTCATGGAGAAAGTCTGAAATCAATGCATAAAAGTGGGATTGGCTATAATCCAAATTTTCCAAAGAAAGGCCAGACTACTTTTGTCAAATCTGGTAGCAGACATTCTCCAAAATGTCATTAATGTGGAAAAATTGGTCATGTCAGATTAACTTGTCCCTTCAGAAGATTAGAACCTCACATTATGAAGAATACTTGTCCTTATCAGCTTAAGGGACAGGTTAGGCAGATTTGGAATCCAAAAGGAATTAGGCCACCAAATATGGATGATTCTGAGTATGACTCAAATTTCTGCACTTGGTCTAACAGCCTGTTAAGGCAATGATTTGTTTTTGCAGGATGTCACCAAGGCCTTGAAAGATCAGAAATGGATTTTAGACAGTGGATGTTCCAGACACATGAGTGGAAAGAAGTCTCTCTTTACTGAACTTACAGAAAAATATGGAGGAACAATCACACTTGGTGACAAAGCAAAATGCCATATCATTGGTATAGGTAGTATTGGTAATGGTTCTACAAATTCTATATCTGATGTTTATCTGGTAGATGGACTTAAGTATAATTTGCTTAGTATCTCTCAGTTATGTGATAAAGGTTATAAAACTATATTTGACAAGGAGAAACGTGTGGTGCAAGATGAAAAATCTGGTGATTGCATACTCACTGCTCCTAGATCATATAATCTATATGCTATGAATACTAACAGTGTTGCAGGTGACAAGATAAAATGCCTCAAGGCCTTGAAGGAAGATTCAAAGCTTTGGCACAGAAAGCTTGGGCATATTAGTATACATACTTTGAATAAACTCATCTCAAAAGACTTGGTAAGAGGTTTACCATCACAAAAATTTTCAGATGATGAGGTTTGCAAGGCATGTGTACAAGGTAAACAGACCAGAAGCTCTTTCAAGCCAAAGAAATTTGTAAGTACTTCTAGACCCTTAGAATTGCTGCATATGGACTTGTGTGGTCCTATGAGAGTTCAGACTCCAAAAGGTAAGAGGTATATGCTTGTTATAATTGATGATTATTCTAGATTTACTTGGGTGATGTTTATTAGAGACAAAACTGAAGCTTTATATGAATTTTCTAGACTATGTAAAGAGCTTCAAACTTTGAAAAATTTACCTGTTGCATCCATTAGAAGTGATCATGGTAGAGAGTTTGGTCAACTTGACTTTGATTTGTTCTGTTCAAAGCATGGCATTTCACACAACTTTTCTGCACCTAGAACTCCACAGCAAAATGGAGTAGTTGAAAGGAAAAATAGGACACTTGAGGATATGTCCAGAACCATGCTTCTTGAAAGTAATTTGCCAAATTTTTTATGGGCAGAAGTTGTTAACACTGCCAATTATGTGCTGAATAGATGCTTGATCAGACCTATTTTGAAAAAGACTCCCTATGAACTGTTTAAAGGGAGAAAGCCTACTGTATCTTATTTTAAGCCCTTTGGTTGTATCTGTTTTGTGCATAATAATGGTAGTGACAATCTTGGTAAGTTTTATGCTAGAAGTGATGAAGGTGTATTTCTTGGATATTCTCAAACTAGCAAAGCTTATAGAGTTTATAATAGAAAAATCAAGATTGTGGAAGAGAGCATTCATGTAATTTTTGATGAAAGTACTAAGGACTCTCTTAGTGAAAATTTTGCAGATCTAGATTTCAACAAGCATGAATTAGATGATGATGCTGTGAAAGAAGACAAAGGAAAAACTAATGTACAGAATCAACCAGCAGAATCTCAAGGCCTTGAACCTCCTGCTGAACCAAAACCTCAAAGCCTTGAGACAGAAGCTGAATATTTCTATGATGCTCCTTCTACTGTTTCAAGGACTCAAAGCCTTGAAGGAGAATACTCCTGGGTACCAAGAAAGAAGTTTAAGTACCTTGCAGACCATCCAGCTGACAACATTATATCAGATCCATCAACTGGAACACAGACAAGAGCACAGTTAAAGAACATGTGTGCTTTTAGTGCATTTGAATCTTTGATTGAGCCTAAGAATACCAAGGAAGCTCTAGAAGATGCAGAATGGATCATTGCAATGCAGAGTGAGCTGAATGAGTTTGAAAGGAACAAGGTTTGGAATCTGGTCCCCAAACTTAAAGAGAAATCAGTTATTGGAACCAGATGGGTATTCAGAAACAATCTTGATGAGAATGGCAAAGTGGTAAGAAATAAAGCCACCCTGGTAGCTCAAGGATATAATCAGGAAGAAGGTATAGATTATGAGGAGACTTTTGCTCCTGTTGCCAGAGTTTTCTATTCTGATGTGCAGGGAGTTTTAGATGAGCCTAATGGGTGAACTGGATTTCTTTCTTGGAATTCATATATTACAAATGAATAAAGGAATTTTTGTGCATCAAGGAAAATATACCAAGGACTTATTGAATAAGTAAAATATGTCACAGTCCAAGGTGCTTAAGACCCCTATGAGTTCATCACTCTCTTTAGACAAAGATTCAACTGGTAAGAGTGTGAATCAGAAGGAATACAGAGGTATGATTGGATCATTATTGTATTTAACTGCTAGCAGACCTGATATTATGTTCAGTGTCTGTATGTGTGCTAGATTCCAAGCAGATCCTAAGGAAAGTCATTTAACTGCAGTTAAAAGAATTTTTAGATATTTGAATGGAACCAGAGACTTAGGGCTTTGTTATCCAAGAAGATCTAATTTTATGTTGAGTGGCTATTCAGATGCAGATTTTGCAGATTATAAAGTAGACAGAAAAAGTACTTCTGGATGTTGTCAATTTCTTGGATCTTCATTGATTAGTTGGCATTCAAAAAGCAAAATTATGTAGCATTATCAACTGCAGAAGCTCAATATATTGCAGCTGGTGCTTGCTGTTCACAAGTGTTATGGATTGCTCAGCAACTTAGAGATCTTGGCTACAACTTCAGAAATGTGCCAATTTATTGTGACAATACAAGTGCTATTTCAATCTCAAAGAATTCAGTCAGCACTCAAGGACAAAGCACATAGATGTGAGACATCATTTCCTTAGAGATCATGCAGAACAAGGTGATGTTGTTTTAAATTTTATCTCTACTTCAATGCAGATTGCTGATATTTTCACTAAACCTTTGCCAGATGATAGGTTTTCATCTCTAAGGCTTGAATTGGGGATGTTAAACAGGGATGCATTGGTTTAGGGGGAGTATTAGTACTTATATGTGTTTATGTGCTGGAATCTCAAAGCCTTGATATGATACTTTCTGAAGCCTTGAAAGTATAGCTCAAAGCTTTGAAGTTTCTCAAACTGCAGAAAATCTCAAGGCCTTGAGATTGTTCTCCAGGTCTTGATAATATCTTTATTATTTTTTTTCAAAAAAATGGATCGTCAAATATTATATTTTATCTTTTTAGATAACTTTATAATATTTGAATTACTCAGGGAATTTTCTAAAATATCCCAAAAAGATTTTTCAAGATCCTATTTTTGCATGCTGATATTGCAGAATCCTTTTATGACTCATCCTTTTCAACCTACTTAAGCTGAAAGTCAGGGCTTTTTCTTATCATTTTCTTTCAATTTTCTGCGACTCTACTCTCTCTCTCTCTCTCAATTCCTCTCAATCACATTCTCTTCTCAAAACCCTAAACCCTAAAAAGGTGCAAAAATCATCCAGAATTCGGCAACAGGGAAAGCCCTCTGGCAGATCCAAGAAGAGAGCAAACAAGAAGGAGAAGATAGTGATTTCTGATTCAGATTCAGAAAATACTCAAAGCTTGCATGAGGATACTCCTCCTGCAAAGAAGTCCAGGACAGAGATGGGAGATGAAGGCTCAAGTGTTGATCCACAACAAGAGACTCAGGGTGGTGATCAACCTAGGTCAAAAAAGAAGAAAGGGGGAGAAAAGAAAAAGACTGGTGAAGAGGAAAAAGGAAAATCAACTCAGGAAAGCTTGAAGAAACAAACTGAAGGAGGAAAAGAAAATACCAAACCCTCTGAGAAGAAGACTAGGGACAAACAAGTTGCTGCTGCAACTAAGAAAGGATCTCAAGGTAAGAATGAACTTCCTACGGAGTGGTTTGTTAGTTCTGAGGTTAGAACTGTTTGGATGCAAGGATATGCTTCATCTAAGGTAGATTTCTGTAGCATGATTTCTGATGAATTATTGGATAAATTGGACATAGACTGTATGAGGAAGTTAAGAGAAACTGTTGTTTGGAAGGTGTTGAATCCTAGTTCAAAGGCTTATCCTAGGTTAACTAGGTTATTTTATCTGAACTTGGTGTCTGAAGGTGATGATAGAATGGTATTAACTTCTAAAGTGGCTGGTGTGGATTTGAGGTTAGATCATAGGACTTTTTCCAAAGTCTTGGGCATTCATAGAAAATACAATGTTGGAGATTATCCTGATAGGAAGGAGTGTCTGGATAAGGCAAAGGAGATGTTCTTTATTGAAGGTGTTCCCTCTGGTCCAAAGCAGTTGACTCACTCTGTGCTCAACTAAGAAGCCAAAATCTTGTTTACAATTCTGATGAGGAGTGTAGTTCCTAAGGAGAACTCAAGGGAACTGGTAACTGATAAGGTTCTGATTGTGATGTATCTAATATCTCAAGGGTTTGAGATACATTTGCCAACAGTTGTTATGGAGCATATGATTTATTGTGCAACCAGGACTAGAAACCATCCTCTTCCATATGCCAACCTGTTACCTCATTTCCTCGAATAATTTGATGTACCTATGAAGGGAGAAGAAAAGATTACTGGAGGTTTTGGGTTGATAGATGAGACTGCACTTCAGAGGATTGGAGTAGTTCAGACTGGGAAAGGGCATTGGAAATTTGATTCTGATTTTTCAAAGGAAGAACTAGCTGAGAAGGAGTTTGTGAAGCCTAAGGGGACTACATCTGGGAAAGGAAAAGCCAATGAGCATTACTCACTGCTGGTTGAGAAGTTAGAAGATCAGCAGGTTGAGATTGAAGATCTCAGACAAAGGTTGTTTGACCTGTCAACTGAATTCAACCAGTTCAAGGGTTTGATGAATGTTATGAAGTGGAAGCTGAACAAGAAGGTAACCAGTCTGCTTAAGATGCTGCAAGTGAAGAAGAAATTGGAGAAGGCTCAGAGAAAGGCCAGACATCAACGAAGAAGTGAAGACCAGAGATTGCCAAAGCCTTGACCCTCTTTCTCTTTCTCTTCTATCTATTTTGTTCTCAAGGCCTTGACTTTTTAGCTAAAGTTTTTGTTTTAAGTTTAATTTCAGACTCTGAGTAGTGATCAAAAATTTCTTCAACCTCATTTGATGAAAGTCAAAAAGGGGGAGAATTTATGTGTTCTTTCTGTGTTTGCAGTGTTTGGAATAATAATAACTATGCCTAGTTGTTTTGTGGTTTAATCAGTTGTGTATTTATGTTTTTGTGGTATTTTGTAACTTTTATTCTTACTGGTTAACTGTTTGGCATTGGTATATATTGTATCTGCAAATTGTAGTTATCTAATTTTTGAATATGAGTGGCAGGAAGATCTATACAAGATTGTAGGTTTTGTCTTTCATCAAGGGGGAGATTGTTGATTCAAGATCCCTGAATGTGTTTTGGTTGGTAATAGTTTTGAGTGATGAAAGACAAAAGGCTAAGACATAAGCAGCAAAGAATCTCAGTTATCTCAAGGCCTTGAGATTGACTAAACTTCAAAGCCTTGAGTTATTTTATTCTACTATATGTTCTAACAATTTTGTGTTGCAGATTGGATATCTGATTATGCAAATCAGTGGTTTACTGCATATACTTTTGGATTATACTATTTATATATCTAACACAATCGCAGATGATCAGAACAGGAAGAATCAAAGTTATCTGGGTATATCTTTGAAATTTTGTGAAGCAGGTTCAGAGCTCCAAGGCCTTGAGATGTGCCTTGAGCTTCTGACAGTTTTTACAGAACTTAGTTGATTCTTTCTTGCAGGTTGTGATTCTTAGTATTCTGATTATTTACTCACTTCTAAGTGTCTTAAACTTGTTTTTCATGATTCATATGTTTTAGAAGATATGCAGGTTATTGTTCTAAGTTTGTTAAACAATTTTGTCAGAAACTGTATAACCAAACAGTCATAGTACTGTTAGCTTTCTGGATTTTGTTTTTGCTGTGTTTCAATGCTGTTGCAGGGTTGTTACACGTGCAGGAGCAATCTCAACAAACTCCAATGGATATCCACTTGAAGCTGTTTGAATTTCAGTTGAAAACAGAAGGAGGATTTGTAGGAATTGAGATCCTAAAATCTCTCAATCAGTTGCAGCTGTGGATAAAAGAGACTGGTTTGAATTTTGAAGTAGACAGAGGCTTGCATAATACTCAGAGAGGTGTGACAAAATCGTGGGAGATCATTCATTCAAACACACAATCATTCAAGCTTCATTCCAGATTCCTGAAGATCAAATCAATCCAGTTTTCAAGAAGAACACATCCAGGCTTCAACATCTTATCTTCTTACTGTGTTCTCCACTTGTAATTATTTCTGTGTATCTCTAGATTATATTAAACGTCACTTAACATAGTGGTTGGTTGTTCAAGTGAACAAAAAGAGGTTCTTGTTAGATCAACAGTTAGTAGCTGGAACTAGATAGGTTTGGAACCACAAGCTGTATAGGTATAAGGGAAATCACTTAGGCTTGAATATCTAGGGTTGTTTCTGTGTGAGTAATAAGAAGTGTTTGCCCAATCCTGGTGGGATTAGATCCCTCAGGTAGAGATTAGGTCCATTGGGACTGAACTCTGTAAATTGCTTTGTGTTTTTTACTTTGCAGTTTGATTATTCTCTGTTGCACACAACTCAAATCAAACTAGGGTTCAAAAGCTTTTTAGAATTGTTTACAGTTCAAGGCCTTGAAGCTTACTATTTTGCCTTTGTAAGTTTCAGACAGTTTACTAAAATGGCAAGGCCTTGAGATTTGAGTTTCACATAAAGTCTTTTTGTTAAACTTTGAGTTTTGAAAAAAGTTTCCATACTCTATTCAACCCCCCCCCCCCCCTTCTAGAGTATTTAGGTCCTGTATTTAGTCTACATTACACACTTTTAATGATTAGCTAGACGTTTTGCTAGGCGTCTCTACGAGAGCCTAGGGATTATGTAGACTGTAATTTTTTCGGGTTTAAGACTTTATTTCACGCGTTTGAATTTGATTCTATCAATTGAATGTTACTTTCTGGAACTTGTTGGTGATCCTTTTCTATTGACACGATTAGGGTACGATTTGATCTTCAACGAAACTAGGATTTATTTTATGAATCAATTTCTTGCTTAATGTTGATATTTATTCTTTTTAATTGTTCATATCTTGCGCTTAAAACTTAGTAGGAATGGAGTCATGACCCCGAACTACTATTTGGCTAGCGAGTGCGCGACAATCACTCTAACTAGCCTAGATGAGATTTGAACAACAATCCCGAATCATAGAGACCGAGAAGAGATGTGTTAGGATTGGCCTTGGTGGGTAGATTCGTTATATTATTTTGATTGTGTTGTGCAACAGTGGACCGACAGGACCCGTTGTGGTGCAGGTCGTTAGCCTACTAGAACGGACCGGTAGACTCATGAGATTGATAGGAGATTGTAGTCAACCGAGACGTAGGATGACATGAGACCGATAGGAGATTGTCAATGTAATTTCCCGGCTGAACTAGAATAGAATCAACGTGTTACATAGCTGAACCTGAAATCGTTTACAGCCCAGGTGATCTAGAGATCGATTAGTTTCTCCACATCTTTGTTTCTTAAATAAAAAATACAAACATATTAGCTTAGTTGTTTATTTCAATTCTTAAATCATTCAAATATTTCCTCATGTACCGTAGTTTAAATTAATCGTCTAATTAAATAGTCCCAAATCTGTCCTCGTGGGATCGATAACTCGGGGTTGAAATACCACCCCTATATTACTCAACCGTGCACTTGCGCATACGAGTTAAGAAATCGCGTCAAGTTTTTGGCAGCGTTGCCGGGGACAGCGGTAGATTATTTAGTTAGGAATTAGTTTAGAGTAATTTTATTTTAGTTTTAGTTTTAATCTTTTTATTCTATATCTCTGTGCTTCACGGGTGTCTTGTGAGTCTGTTTTTCAGGAACGCAGAAAGCAAGAGACAATATAAGCATGTGGAGCGAAGACTATTATCTGGGTCCCCCCTACTGTTTCCACTGCAGAGGTAACCATGAAGAAGAGGACACATGCATAACTTGGTGCTATGTATGCGGCATTTGGCACGATCGTAGAAACTCATGTCGAGTACATGCACCCCAGCTTCATCAGCACCAAGAATACTCATCAGCGATTATGGCAAAACGGAGAAGTATTATGGAGGACATCGAAGTGTGCGCCAATTTTTTTTCCATAGCTACACAATTACCACAAGATGATTCAGCCACAGGTAGCGAATATGTGAGGTAGATGATGGAGAGGATAAAGAAACGAGTAGAAAAACTGTCAACAGTAGGGGAATCTAGTATTGAAGAACCACAAGAGATGCCCTTTCCATATTCTCTATATCTTAGGTGATGAGGTGGATCGGTTGGAAAAGCACGTTTACACATTGACTATCGGGTTTTTGATATGCTTTACATTGAGTGTGGGTGTGTCGACATCTATTTTGATTACACTACTGATTTGACACATTCAACCCCCACGTTATTTGACACTTGGATCTCCTTGGATATTACTATCATTATTATTGGCTCCATGAAATTTTTTAGAAGAAAAAAGAAACAGAAAGAAAAGAAAAGAAAAACAGAAACTGAAAGTGAAAGGGAATAAGGAACTGAAACTGAATTTCTTGAAGACCGGGGAGATTAGCTAGGGATCTTGATCACTCTTTCACATTCATGGCCGCGAGAACGGCGTTGCACCAAGATTGAGGGAATGAGGGTCAGAGTAGTGAGATTCGGTGGGGTTCCTTGGATTTTGGTGAGGGAGTGTGAGAATCGGGTTTTTGTGAGTTGTATCATGACGCCTAGGACTACGCTTCTAAATATCCTATCCAACCCGTCCTGAGCCGTCAGCAGTGTGAACTCGTGGATAAATAGCTCGGATGGTAAGTGCTAGGGATATGTTTGACGAGTGTGCGGAAGCAATGTCTTAAGTGTCAGTGCCCGTTCTGTCTAACGAAACTGGCCGCAAGTTCTACCGATCACCAAAGTTAAAGAATTTCTAAGGGAATATGAGAGCCTTATGACTTGCCGATTTACTTTTCTAGATTGCCCGATCTCTAGCTAAAAAGAAAAAATATTTTTGTTGTTTCAATTTTAGCATTGTTCTATAATCGAGTTGCATTGTATAGTCATGTAGATTGCATTGTGTGTGTTGTGTGTGTCACATGGATAGTAAAGTTTTATGCAATGCGGTGGACTTTAAACGTAGTGTAAGGTTTGATTTTGGTCGGGACGCGCAAAAAGGTAGTGTGGTGGATTTGATAACTCCATATTAGAGTTATATTTCTTGCACCTTTTATATTGTTTTGCGTGCGTTCTGGGTTTATAATCTTAGTTTTACACTATGATTAGAGAAAAAACGTAGAATCTTAGCTCTAGGTATTATATTGTTAATCCAAGCGTTTCTCGTATTATTTTATGTATTTTTGTCACGTTTGATCGCACGGGTTGTGTTTCGTGTTGTTTTGGCAGGGAACGGAGCTTGGGAGATGTAGCAGAGAGGAGAAACAAGCTTGGGAGATTAATCGGGAGCTAAAGTGAAGAACAAATCGTGAAGAAACAGTGAAAATACATGAAGAGGGGAGGCAAATGCAATTTCATGAAGTTTCTCTAATGACACTTTAACCCCCTAAATGAAAAATGGCAAAACACTTAGTGAAATTTCGTTGGCCATACGTGAGAGAACTCACTGGAAGTGTAGGATCACAAAAGGTGATCACAAGATCACAATACTTAAAAAATAAAAGAACGTGACTCTTTTATTTAGATGGACGCACGGAAGAGAGAGAAGAAAGGATAAGCCTCACGTTGAAGAAAGGGAGGAGGCTAGGGTTCAAGAGGAGGGCTCCTCCATTGAAGATCTAGGTTTTTCTTCTTCTTCTTCCTCCTTCAATCTTTGTATGGAGAAACTTGTAAGTTTTGTTTTTTTGATCATGATTAGCTAGACGTTTTGCTAGGCGTCTCTACGAGAGCCTAGGGTTTATGTAGATGGTATTATTCGGGTTTAAGACTTTATTTCACGCGTTTGAATTTGATTCTATCAATTGAATGTTACTTTGTTGAACTTGTTGGTGATCCTAGTCTATTGACACGATTAGCGTACGATTTGATCTTCAACGAAACTAGGGTTTATTTTATGAATCAATTTCTTGCTTAATGTTGATATTTATTCTTGTTAATTGTTAATATGTTGCGCTTAAAACTTTGTAGGAATGGATTTATGACCCGGAACTACTATTTGGCTAGTGATTGGCCTTAGTGGGTAGATTTGTTAGGTTATTTTGACTGTTTCGTGCGACAGTGGACCAACAGGACCCGTTGTGGTGCAGGTCGTTAGCCTACTAGAACGGACTGGTAGACTCATGAGACTGATAGGATATTGAAGTCAACCGAGACGTAGGATGACATGATACCGGTAGGAAATCGTCAACGTAAATTCTCGGCTGAACTAGAATATAGTCAACGTGTTACAAAGCTGAACCAGAAATCGTCTACAGCCCTAGGTTATCTAGAGATGGCCTAGTTTCTCCACATCTTTGTTTCTTAAATAAAAAATACAAAAATATTAGCTTAGTTGTTTATTTCAATTCTTAAGCCAATCAAATCTTTCCTCATGTACCGTACTTCAAATTAAATGTCTAATTAAATAATCTCAATTCTGTCCTCGTGGGATAGATAACTCGGGGTTGAAGTACCACCCTATATTACTTGATCGTGCACTTGCGGATAGGCGTTAAGAAATCGCGTCATGGATCCTCTAAGACAGCAATGAAATTGATTGCCAAATTATGATTGTTAGCCAAGAAGAATTACATGTTCCAATCCAGGTAAGTCACTCCCTAACTTGTGTTACATCTGATTTCCATTTTCCAACTTAAGATTCAATGTTTCATTATGTTGTTCAGAACATGATCCAATGTAAACCCACCTGAATGCAGGCACCAAAGGTCTAGAGTTATGCAATGACTGCGGAGGAGGAACAACAAAAGTTCAGAAGTTTAAACATCAAGAAGTGTACGATCTAGATATTATGCTACCTTTTACTTTTCTATTAATCGTTCTCATGTAGTTCCGTATTCCTATAACTTCCTGAAATAGACTATCGATCCAACTGTTTGCTATAGAGTGTACTTTAAAAATCATCCGGAAGTTGTTCGATATCCATCAAACCAACTTGACAATTTACAGTAATTTAGTTAACTATAAATATAGCAAACACTTTAACAACATTTTAGTTTGCAAACTTCTGTATTAAGAACTCCAATTTACACTTGTCCATGGGCCGCCCTCAGAAATTCAGATTCGACCTATGATATGCATACCAGTGTCGTACTCATACCACAAAATCGTAGTAGCAACATCGCAAACTAAATGACGCAACAAAATCGTGATTATATGCGAGGACTAATAAATCTATGAAATACAACGCAAGTAACAGCTAACAGTATGAAATACCCGAGAAACACAGCCAAACCGCGCGCAACGCGCGCGTAAGTCTCCTAGTTTAATGTATAATGCTTTGATTGGTGATAAATAAGGTGTCATGTAAGACATCAAGTAAAAACAATTATACCTGGAGAGTATTGATTGGCTAGGAAGTCCATGTAGGCGCCATATGTTCTCACCTAGAGAGATTTTAATATGACAAATCGCGAAATAATATTAAACTTTAGCAGTTCTCTGCTAATGTTTATATATATATATATATATATATATATATATATATATATATATATAGAGAGAGAGAGAGAGAGACTAGGCTAGAACCCGCGCAAAGCGCGGGGCTATGTGAACAAATGAATCAAATGTGAAAAATCAAAATTAATTCCATGAACACTAACAAATGAAGCACGCTATCTTTGTAACCGTTGGCTGATATTAGGAGTTTGGGCATATTGTTGGAATCAATCCAGAAGAAGAAGCGACGAAGCGGCCTGGAGTGTGGTTGCTTCATCAAACCACTTGATGCTTCTAATCTTCATTATTGCTATTCTTTTATACACAATCAATGTGAACCCAAGCATATCACGAGGTACTTTGTACTAAAATTAGGTACGTGTTTTGGTCTTTTCTGGTCTTTCAAATCTGGTTTTCTATTTTTGTGTGTGATTACGGCGATTCATTCTGGTTGTATTCTATTTTATTTAATTTTGGGGGAAATCTCGAACTAGCATGGTAGTTTATTTGAGGTTTCATTTGGGTCTTGATTAAGTTCTGGTTCAATTAAAGTGTTGTTGATTCTGGTGATTGTGGTTACAGGATATGGTGGTGACATTGCAGGGTTTCCGTTGTTGGAGTGGTGGCAATGGACAGGGTTTCCAATTGAATGATTGATATTATCTTTATTGTAGTAGTTAATTGGATCAGCACAATTTTTTTAGAGTAGAAGAGAAATCTAACGATTTCCACATGGAAACTTAGCGGAAAGTGTGCGAGAGTCAATTAAAGAATACTAATGGCATAAACCTCGGGTTATGGAATTCTTAAAGGAGTCTTTATAAAAGATTGAAGCTAAGTTGAGAGTGGCGTTCAACGTCAAGAAGTCGAAAAGAAAAAAAAGATCTGATCACTTGAGAATCTTCCTTCATAATGGCTCATTAAGGGAATGGTAATTCCACACAAGGAGCTTATGGGGCTTTTGATCCTTGTTTCTTGTTTTACAAACGGCAAGTACGTAGGGGATGGGTTTTATTAAAGGTGGATGTACTTTGCGTTTCTCAGGACATGTTTTTATTGTAGGCTGTCTAAGTAGATTCAAGAGCTTGCAGTTTGAATTTGAATGTGAATATCAAGTAGGAGATCTAGGTTGGCATGTGTTCATTACCATAAATTCTAGGTAGTATGCTTTTAAAATAAGATCTTAGTGGTAGGCGATGGAACCCGTACGGCCGTACTACTTCTAGTGAGATTAGAGATAAAGCAGGGGTATACAACCTTAGACCTGTAAGATCTTAAGTCACATTGGGCATGTATTTAGCTTCTTATCCCACTTACATTCTCAATAACAACAACAACGGAAACAGCGACAGCAACAAGTATTTCCCCAGATTAACCAGGTGCAGCTGCTTGGATCAAGCTTTTCCAATTGGGTCTGTCCAAAGTCCGAACTCATTTCCTCCCTTACGTTAAATTTGACTAAGTCGTGTCTTTTCGTCTCTGCCCAGGTTAGTTTCGGTCTCCTCTCCCTCCTATACCACTACCGATCTGAACCTTATCACTTCAAACAGTTCTCTCATGTTGCCTTCCATGGGTGCAACCTCTAGATTCTTTCTAAGATTGTCATTTCGTATTATATCTTGCCTAGTTTCACCATACATCCACCTTAGCATTCCCTTTATGTTACACTAACTCTAGGATTATATTTTTCTCTTAATAACCCCCTAACATTCTCAGTTTCTTCAAATTTCGTAGTTCGTATGAAACTCACATGGAAAAAGGCAGTGAGTTGAGATCATTGCCTGCCTAGCCTCTGTACGGATTTTAGGCGCCATCTGTTTCTGTTGGGAATATGCCTTAAATGGGCTGGGGTGCTTGGCGAGGAGTTAGGCGACGAAGAGGGGCAAAGAAAAAAGGTCAAACGAAGGGTCAAGACGAAGCAAGGAAGAAAAAAGAAGAACCAGCATGTGTTCCGATGTCAGGGAAGTCGCAGGACCTCTGAGACCTGGTCGCACGACCTGGTTCGGGGAATGGGTGTTTTGGAATTGTTTCTTTATGAGTTTTTGGTCAGTTTTGGAAGTTTCTTTGGGACCAAGAAACCCTAGTAGGTCCATATAAACGTGTATAGGCATAGGTTGAGGATGTGGGTTATATTTGTGGTGTTTCTCTCTAATAAATTGGGTTCTTCGGGTTGTGGAGTAGCTAGTACTCAAACTAGCGAACAATATCAAATTCGTTGTCTCTCGTTCTTTGTTTGTTCATCGTTTTTTCTTGATATCTGAATTCATCCGCTGCGTCATAACAAACTAGTATCAGAGCCTGGTCAGGTTAGGTTTCAAAAATAAACGAGGTCGGTTTCAATGAAGATCGAGAAGTTCAGCGGGAGAAACAGTTTCAGTTTATGGTAGATCAAGATGAAGTAGTTGTTGAAACGCAAGGATTTGGCTGCCTCTGGCATCCAACAAGGTCAACATGGATACAACCACTTCGGCGTATCGGAAGATGGAGGAGAAGGCGCACCCAACGACCATGTTGTGTCTGAGAGACGACGTGATCAACGGTGTCGCAGATCATGAGAAGGCGGATGCTTTGTGTGTCAAGTTGGAGGATCTTTACATGAAGAAATATGTGGCAAACAAGTTGATACTCACGCAACGGCTATTCGGGTTGCAAATTTATGAAGGTACACAAATTAGTGATCACTAAGATGTTTTACACACTATTTTTATTGAATTATGTAATAGTGAGGAGAAACTAAGTGATGAGGATGCGGCCTTGATTATGTTGGTGTCGCTACCTCCATCATATGAGGGTTTATTGCAATCTTTCATTGGTGGGAAAGATACGATAACCCTAGAAGAGGTTAGATCTGCTCTTCACACCAGGAATCTGAGGGAAAAGGTTGCATGCAATTCAGGTGACCATTACGCGTCTGGTTTAACAGTCAACGCATGAATAGGTAAGGGATTCAGGAGGTTTGCAGGATCCAGCTAACCACATGACGTCTGTGCCTACTGTAAAGAGAAAGGTCACTGGAAAAGGGAGTGCCACAAGAAGATTTAGTCATATGTAGGTTTTGCTGCATACGGAGGAACCTCTTCGGGGGACGACCTACTTCTCTAAGCCCCCTTGGGGGCGTTTCTGTTCTCCAGGGATGGAGCATATGGCGCATGAAAATTTTGGCACGCGATTCGGGTTCGTCTTCTATGCGCGAAAGGTTTCAGACCCGTGCAAGGGTTTCAGGCGCATCTGAGGCATACGGGGTGCATCTAGCTTGACAATTTGTGACACTTATCATTGGTGCATCTGGTCTGAATGACATGTGGGCACTTGTTAGATCAAAAACTATTTATATTAGTTGGGTGGCATAGATGTGTTGCTAGACACCGCTCTATGTTAGTAATTGTACTACCAACTAAGTAGAAACTTATGGGGTCATAAACCATATAGATCAAACTGGATATGGGTATTAATTATTGGGACTAATTAAAGAAAATGATCAATACGCAACCACATGCAAACTTAGTAGGACTATTTTGCAAAGTGGACTAATCTGTGTATGGACAGGATTAGTATTGGGGCAAATATGTAGTTAACAAGGAGTTGTTGACTATACAAAGGCACTCCTAGCTTATTATTTTCATAGGAGTCTCATTGGAGTGAAAATAAAAAAGCAAGGAGAGAGAGAGAGAGAGAGACTAGGGCCAAAACCGCAGCTGTCTGTCGCCCTGCACCGTCAGCCTCCTTGGCGTGCGGCTCCGTGGTGTCCCGTTTTGCGTGATCTTCTTCTTCCTCCTACTTTTCCCGAGCTAGCACACAGACGCAAGAAGGAATCCAGTGCAATCCTATGTGTGGATACTCGTAGAGACGTGGACACAAATCTGTGAATCGTGATATGTTCGACAAACAAGGTACACAACTATTTTTTCCTTACCACGTTATGATGGCTTGTCCTGCGATTCATGGAGGGTCTTGAACATAATAATTTAATTTTATTTCCGATGCGTAATCCGTATAAAAAAGTCTGCAGTGGTATCATAGCCACAGGTCATAGTGCATAATGTGGTTTTATGTGTTACCGTTTTATCAAGTTTTACACCTTTCTCTTATTTTTCGCATGAAACTGAAATTGGCATAATGATGAAAATCGAATATGATTCAGTAGGGGATGATCTAATTTTACATATCGTATTAAAATTAGCGAATTCCGTTCACATATGATCTGTCTTTTCGTGATTTGAAAAACTGGGGTTTGGGAACGATTGTGGAAAAAGGGTTTTTTTTCTCTACAATTGGATAATTTCCCACAAGGAAACAAGTAAACTTTTGGAAAATTCTCTATAGGGTTCGTCCAAGGAGACTGCCCCCTTCCTTGTGGCGCAAACAACTAGGCCGTTGGCCTAGCCGGGTCGGCCAACCGCCAACTTAGCCGCGCGCGTTGGTCCGACCGGCTAAGGCACGGCACGGGTGGTCCCTAGGGTTCGGCCAATTCGATTGGTTCGACCCCTTGGACCATTTTGACCATAGAAAATTCCAAAATCAACTAAAATTGACCAATCGCATTTAAATTGAATGTTAACTGTATTATGTGCTTTATCATGGTGATTGGATGTGGCCTTAGATGTGGATGTTGTGGATGCTTTTATTTGTGGTTTGATTTTATTTTAATTAATGTAATTAATGAAGTTTTACCGCATGCGTGTCGTCTTCTCCTCAACTTGTGAGGTCTCTCTATTTAGTATACATGCTAGCTAGTATTAGATAGTTAGATGATAGCCAGGACATGGAGAAGAATCTTAATGACCGAAGAATTCACAAGATGGTGTTATTCCATAAAGCTAAGGAGTATGGACTAAAGATGGAGGCATATGGAGATGAGCCTGCTATTTTTACGGCTTATGGATATTCTCATGGGCTTGGGAATATCTCAGTTTTTGGAGGCCACGTCCAAATCACATGTACTTATTGTTTGTTTATTTATTGTCGTGTTATTTATTTTTGGTGTATGGTTGATGAATGCAAAACGTAACAAGATAATAATTAAAACCGGGATCTTTTATTTGGGATTGCCCAATCCAAATAAGTTGACCCTGTTTTGATTGGATCAAAAAATAAGTAAAATTGACAAGGAAATCCCTCAACGTTAAATATTGCGTTTTGCCTTCTCATTATTTAACACTCGTCAAAACTATAATCTATTAAACTCGCGCTTGCCAAAGCAAGGCGGTTCGATTCATCATAGGATGACGCGATGGCACAAGCTAGTAATGTGAAATTGTTGAGGTAAGAGGATAACGCAACTAAGCTACTTCAATAGGATTGAAAGCTTGGAGGCAAGGCAATTGGGATTAACTATGGGATACGTAAATAAGGAGTTATCTTCCCAATTGAACCAAGAGTTGCATAGGATACAATTGGAAGGGGTTCCGACCTAAAAATAACTAATTCTTGGGTGACTTGCCAAGGAAGCTCAAGAAGAGGTGAAATATAGATCTTGGCCCACTAGAAAATAAATGATAGTTTCCGCATTAATGGTGAGGGAGATTAATGAGAGAAAAATAGTGGGATCTATACTTAATAATCTAGCAATTTTTAAATATAGTCATTTGTTCACAAAATACTAAAACTTGTATATTTATTATTTTGTAACATACCAATGGCAAACAATCCATCGACTTCAACACAATCATTACGATCAGTCATTGGCAAGGACAAGCTATCAGGATTCAATTTTCTGGACTCGTACAAAATGTTCTCAAGAAAGAAAAGAAATTGTACATTCTAGACAGACATTTCCTGAGGCACCACAAAATGATACTGCTGCTGCCAGGAAGGCACATCAGAAGATCGTTGACGATTCTAATGATGTGACTTGCCTGATGCTTTGTACCATGAACTATGAGCTTCGAAAGCAACATGAGAACATGGAGGCGTATGAGATTATCATACATTTGATGCATATCTTCCAAGATCAGGGCAGGCATGAGCGGTATGAAGTATCTAAGGCATTGTTTAAGTGTCATCTATCAGAGAGAAACCCGCCGGTGGGGCCTCATGTCCGCATGATCGAGTACTTGGAGAATCTCACACGTCTAGGGTTTCCGGTGGGTCAAGAGTTGGCCACTGATCTCATCCTACAATCGTTGGAGGATAGTTATGGGCAGCTCATTATGAACGGTAACACGAATGATATCAACAAACCTCTGCTAAATTTGCTCAATATGTTGAGGATAGCTGAACAAAGCATAAACAAGGGTAAAGGCAAGGCCATACTGATGGTTAACAAATGAAAGAGAAAGCGAGTTGCTTTGACCTCCAATGGGAAAGGCAAGGTAGTTGCAAAACCCAAGGAAGTTGCCTTAAATCCCGCTGGTAGAGTAGTCAAGGGCGCGGGCCACTACAACAGTCAGACTGGCCACTGGAAAAGGAACTGCCCAAAATATTTGGAGATAAAATGATTAGAATAGTGATTCCACCAATACCAGGTATTATTTATATAGATGTCAATCTGTTTATCTCTTCATCTTGGGTATTGGATACTGGATGTGGATCTCACATTTGTCAAAATGTGCAGGATCTAAAGACAAGCAGACAACTGGCTAAAGGGGAGATAGACTTGCGCGTTGAGACTGGAGCAAGATTTGCTGCATCAGCCATAAGCGTTTATGCGTTATCATTACCTTCAGGACTTATTCTAGAATTAGAAAATTGTTATTATGTTCCTGCTACGAGCAGAAACATTATTACGGTTTCTTGTTTGGACAAGAAAAGTTTTTCTATTAAAAAAGGCGAGTGTTGCTCCATTTATTTTGATGGTTCGCATTATTTTAATGCTTCATTGTCTAATGGATTCTATATCCTTGATCCAGATAATTCCGTCTTTAGCATAAGTACCAAGAGAATTCAAACTAACGAATTAAATCCTACTTATCTATGGCACTGTTGTTTAGGCCATATAAACGGAAAACGCATTTCTAGACTCCATAAGGATGGATTTCTAGACTCATTTGATTTTCAATCATATGAGACACGTGAATCTTGTTTATTATTTTTTTGATAAGAATGTGAATTTTGTTTATTAGGGAAAATGAAAAAGTCCTCTTTCAAGAAGAAAGGTGAAAGGACTAGAGAGTTATTGGCACTCATACATAATGATGTGTGTGGACCATTTCCCACGCTTGCCGGAGGTGGTTATCTTTATTTCATTACATTTACTAATGACTTCAGTATATATGGATTTATATACCTTATGAAGGCCAAATCTGAATCCTTTGAAATGTTCAAAGAATTCAAGAATGAAGTAGGGAAGCAACTAGGCAAGAGTATTAAGTCTCTACGATCGGATCATGGAAGAGAATACTTAAGCCAAGAGTTTGAAGACTATCTTAGAGAGTGTGGGATCTTATCTCAACTCACTCCACACGGAACGCTAAAATGGAATGGTGTGTCCAGGAGGGAAATTGAAAACTGTTAGACATTGTTCGATCTATGATTTGTCAGACTGATCTTCCAATATCATTTTAGGGACATGCTCTATTAAGTGCACCTTTAACCCTTAACCGTTTTCCATCCAAATCAATCATGAAGACTCCATATGAGATATGTAATGGTAGGCCTCCCATAGTGTCATTTATGACGATTTGGGACTGTGTGTCTATGTAAAGCGTTTACAAACAGACAAGGTCGGGTCAAAGTCGGATAAGTGTAAGTTTGTGGGATATCCAAAGGAAACAAACGAAAATTATTTCTACAATCCAATCGAGGACAACATGTTTATCCATTAGACCTGTGTGTTTCTAGAAAGAGAGTGTGTCTCTAAAGGAGCCAGTGGGAGAACAGTAGAACTTGTAGAAATTCATGAACCACAAACCACTGATCCAACAATAGAACATGAATGAGAACCACAAGATGTTGTGGAGCAACATGTCAAGTAACACTAGAGCTTCGTAGGTCGATTAGGGTACGTCAGGAGCCAAAGAGGTATGGACTTCTCGTTACTGATCCCGGTGACGTACTACTCAGGAATGATGAGCCTACTACCTATGGAGAGGCAATGAAAGTGCCTGATTCTTGAAGTGGCTTGAAGCCATGAGATCCGAAATGGAATCCATGTATACCAACAAAGTATGAACTTGATGGAACCAACCCAAGGGGCTCGACCAATAGGGTGCAAGTGGGTCTTCAAGAAGAAGACCGACATGGATGGCAATGTGATTGCCTATAAGGGCCGATTTGTGGCAAAAAGGGTTCTGACAGATTCATGGTATCGACTATGATGAAACCTTTTCCCCAGTTGCGATGACCAAATCCATTCGAATTTTACTTGCTATTGTAGCTTATTAAGACTATGAGATCTGGCTAATGGATGTTAAAAAAGAGTTTATATATGGAAACCTCCTTGAGGATGTGTACATGACACAACCAGAGGGTTTTGAAGATCCAGAGCATGCCAACAAAGTATGTAAGTTGCAATGGTCCATTTATGGACTGACGCAAGCTTCTAGAAGTTGGAATCTACGTTTTGATGATGCAATCAAGGAGTTTGTCTTAATCAAGAACGAATATGAGCCTTGTGTTTACAAGAAGGTTAGTGGGAGCTCTATTGTGTTTCTGGTCTTGTATGTGGATGAAATACTCACTGGAAACGACATTCCTACCATGCAATCTGTTAAAGATTGGCTAGGAAAGTGTTTCTCAATGATGGACTTAGGAGATGCATCTTATATACTTTGTATCAAGATCTATAGGGATAGATCTTGGAAACTGCTTGGCCTAAGTGAAAGTACATATATTGACAAGGTGTTGAAATGGTTCAACATGCAAGAATCAAAGAAAGGATTTTTGCCTATGTCGCATGGAGTCACCCTCTCGAAAGCTGATTGTCCTTCCAATCATATTGAGAAGAACCGCATGAGTAGGATCCCATACGCATCGGGTATTGGATCTATCATGTACGCCATGTTATGTACTAGACCAGATGTTTCATATGCGTCGAGTATGGCAAGTAGATATCGGTCTAATCCGGGTGAGAGTCACTAGATTGCTGTCAAGAATATCCTTAAGTACTTAAGAATAACAAAGGATGTATGCTTAATGTATGGAGGGGAGGAAGAGTTAAGTGTAAAGGGTTACACATATGGAAGCTTCCAAACCGACAGAGATAATTTTATAACGTAGTCAGGATTCGTGTTTTGCCTCAATGGAGGAGCTGTGAGCTGGAAAAGTTCCAAGCAAGAGAAGTTTGTTGAATCAACAACTGAGGACAAGTGCATTGCTGCGACTGGCACATCAAAGGAGGCTGTTAAGATTAGGAATTTCATCACCGAGCTTGGTGTGGTTCCTAGTATTGTGGATCATTGTGACAACACAGGAGCGATCACACAATCCAAGGAACCCATGTCACACCAGAAATCCAAGCATGTACTCGGGAAATACCATCTTATTCGAGAAATCATCGATATAGGAGATGTCAAGATATGCAAGATTCATACACATGTGAATCTGTCAGATCCACTTACAAAGCCGCTTGTTCAGCGCAAGCATGAAGGGAACACTAGATCTATAGGCATACGAGATGCACCAGATTGGCTCTAGTGCAAGTGGGAGACTGTTAGGAATAGATTCCCTGGAGGCAATCTTGTTTAGTATGAACATTATTTTTAGCTAGAATATTCATTTTATTATTTAAGGAGATCAATATAATAAAGTCCTTAGATTGTAATGTGTTGTTTATCTTAAATATTCCTAGTCCATTATATTGGTTAATAGGACGATCACTATAGAATAGTATGTGGGTAGATTGATATGGAGATATCAAGTCTAACATATGGGTATGCATTATGTGATAATGGGATACTGGATTGACCCACCACGAGAAGCCTACATTAATTATGTTAACGTCACAAGAGCTTCTCGTAGTGAAAATGGTATTGTGGTCTTTTAGATTTGAAGTCACCAGACACTCTAGTTGTGGAATAGTATGTTTTGATTTCGTCAAACGTTACACAGTGACTGGGTAACAATAAAGGAGGTTATCAGAAATAATAGGAAGCAAGCTTAGAGGTGGTCGTGATGTAAAGAGGAGTTTTCCCTCCTACATATTAGGAGTAGATATCCATGGCCACTCGAGGGGTAGAGCTTATGGAATGGCTAGCCAGACTCAGATAAATCAATATGGCATATTGATGTTATCTGCAGAGATTAGCCTATTCCCAGGATCCAAAAAATATGGATTGGATATACGAGTGTGACAATTTTGGTTCATGTCTTATCCCGATATAAAGACAAAGGGATAATACAATACGGTAACACTAAGCACAAGATTTTTCAAGTCACTGACTATTTCTATTAGTTGGTGGTATAGATGTGTTGCTAAACACCGCTCTATGTTAGTAATTGTTACTACCAACTAAGTAGAAACCTGTGGGATCACACACCATATGGATTAAATTGGATATGGCTATTAATTAGTGGGACTAATTAAAAAAAAGGATCAATACACAACCACATGCAAACTTATTAGGACTAATTTAAGAAGTTGACTAACCTGTGTTTGGACATGATTAGTATTGAGGAAAATATGTAGTTAACAAGGAGTTGTTGACTATATAAAGGCAGTTCAAGCTTATTATTTTCATAAGAGTCTCATTGGAGTGGAAAAAAAAGCAATGAGAGAGAGAGACAGAGACTACGGCCGAAACCCTAGTCACACACCTGCGCCGTCGGCCTCCTTGGCGAGCAGCTCTGTAGTGTCCCGTTTTGCGTGATCTTCTTCTTCCTCCCTCTTGGCGTTAACTAGCACACAAATGCAAGAAAGAATCCATTAAAATCATAGGTGTGGATACTCGTAGAGACGTAGACACAATTTTGTGTATTGTATTTCCGCTGCGTAATCTGTATCAAAACCCTACAGACAAGGGTTCTTTGGAGAAGTTTGTCTCCTCCAATGCCATTTCTCCTTATAATGGGCACAGGCGTCTTTTGATAACTTAGGGCCTGAAAATATTTTACCTCCTTACCGTTTCTTCCCTTGGCCATTAATCTAGAAGTCGCATTTCAAGCACCCACCATTTCCTAGTCTACTACTTTGGTGATCACGTCGTCCACGAGGTACGTCGAGATTGTTGCATGCGCCTTATCCTCCATCGTCCTATACATAGCGGTACATGTATCTACTCCCTTCTTAGCAAACGCAAACGGCAACCAAAGACATTGTTGTTTCAACAAGACAAACATCTTGACCAGCCACTGACTGAAGGTGTGACTCCCGATAAACTGTTCGATCTTAACTGTTGAATATGACATTGTTCTTGGCGGATGCTCGAAATCATAGGTTCCGATACCAGTTTTTTATAACGAGGGTGAAAAATACAAGAATAGTTAACAAAAAGATCAAGAACGAAATGCAGACACAAATTTAAAGTTGTTCACAAACGATCACGTTAGCTACATCCACGTCGGAAACTCAATGTTTAATGTCAGAGGGAGATTCCAAAAAATACGCCACACAAGACAAGGTCACGAAAACGCAATATATAGGCGTACGAAACCCTAATTTGCAGTCTGAACCAGCCAAAACCGCCCTAGACTTATAGTTGCTCGTGGCAGCAACATTCTGCTCGTGGTATCCCATCGCTGGTCGTGCGAGCACATGTATGCTCGTGCGATTTACTAGCATGCTCCTGCACTTCAGACTTGCTGAAGTTTGTCTTCTTTCGTGTCTAATACTTGTGACTTGTTGTCTTGCCAATATTCTGATTGATTCAACGCATTCCAACAGACTTTCTATCATATTACATACGTCAAGAACAACATGAAAAATTCAGCACCTCCACGATTGCTACTCAGTTCTGAATAAAACATATTTGTCCGTATTTGAAGACTCACTTCAATTACATTTGATGACCCTGGGGTTTTTAGCATTTCGCATTATAAGTTCCAGAAATCAAAGTCAGCGGTGATTGGATGTCCGAGTGCTCCGACCATAAATAAGTTTGTAATCATCAAAAATGGTTGTGTAAGAATCAGCGCAATCAGATTTTGTACAAGCATGTTGGGAGATCTTAATTAGATAGATGGGCAATTTTTTCTGCTTTGAACACGAGTTCAAACAACTTACAAGTAAATAAATAAATAAATAAATAAAACTATGGCCTTTGTGTAGATTGAATGCCACATATACCCGGTATCGCAGCATTAAACTGCTTTCCGCTCAGTAGGGCAGTGAGAAAAAACAAATAAACATGTCAGCAACGTTAGGGCCGTCTTCCGAAGATTTTATTTGCAATATTCATGTTGGCTTTGATAGCTTCGTAAAATTATTTTCTAACTTAAGCAAGTCGGTTGTCAATATATGGAGGGAAAAAAATCTGATTTCAACAGTACGTGAAATAGTTACTACATTATGATAAGTAACATAGTTACTGTACGTAGTTGGATAAGTATGAGGATTGCTTGTTGGCCAATTAATTGGCACCCTGGCCGTGCTACCTACGTCTCAGTGTATATATAGTCTCTACTAGAGCTAGCCATTGATTTTCTTTTAATCATCATCATTCTTGTTCCAACACAGTCACAGAGAGAGAGAGAGAGTAATCGTGAGATATTGAGGAATGGCCAACCTAACGGTGGGGTTCCGTTTTGTTCCTACCAACGAAGAACTGATAGTTCATTATCTTCTGAATAAGGTTAGGGGCTTGCCGTTGCCCTCTAACCTTGTGGTGGAGCGAAACTTGTACGATACATTACCTCCATGGGATCTTTTTGACGACGAGAATGATCCGTGGCAAACCACCCCGATCAAGGATGCCGACGGTAAGCACACCGGGATTCTTGATCGAACAATTTATGTCATCACAAAGTTGAAGAAGGCGAGCCGTAACAGGATTTCAAGAACTGCTGGCTGCGGAGTCTGGCACGGAGACGGTGTGAATCGCCCCGTTCACGATGATAGCGGCTGCAACATCATAATAGGTAATAGCAGGAGCTTCGTTTTTAAAGTGACTGAAAAGAACGTACCACCAAGAAACGGTCATTGGATAATGCATGAAATCACACTCCCTAAACAACAGGAAGCGCTTGATCAACAGTATGTGATATGCAAGATCACAAGAGATGACTCAAAGCCTCTCAAGATTCGCCCTCCCAAGCGAAATAGTCCTTCTTCTAGCTCCGGAGAAGAAGAGATCGTGCAACAGAGTACCGCCAAGAAGCAGAAGCAACATGAACGCAAAGATCATCATCTTTCAGCAGCAGCAGCACAAGTACCAGAGACGAGCTATGAGCAGCGCCATGGAGTTCAGTTTCAGGAACAAGAGGGCCTTCTAATCCCTTCAGATGATCAAGTTACCCACTGTTTGAATGATATTGTTCCCACAGAGACGACATCCGGAGACAACATGAGTGGCTATTATAGTGACCCGTTCCAACAACCTAGTCATTCGTTCTACACCGACAACAGCATTCCTATTGACAGGGGTACATCTGGAAACAATATTCTGATTCAAAGTTTCCTTACGACTCAACAACTCGACCAAGGCAGCAACACGAAGGAGATGCCACAAGCTATCACGGAGGACGATACAAATCAAGGTTGTATGCTTCCAATTGCTGACGAGAGTACCAGCGAACCAAACGGCCTGCTAGTTACACCAGATGATCAAATAACCGATGATTACTCTTATCTTGATGGCCTGGATCATATTGATCTCACAGAGATATTTGGAAACGACACGAGTGCATATTTTCGGCTTAATGATCAGTTCCAACAACCTAGTGTCTCCAACTACTACATGGAAGACAATGCTACCCAGCTGGATGCTTCGAGTAATTATAATTTGCAAGATGAGAGTACTACGGGTAATATTGAAGACCTATGGACTACATTTGGAAACAGTAATGCTCCTAGTGGTTACAACTACATTGAACAACAAAGCATTCCCATTGCTCCGATGGAGGCTGCTAGTAACTGCGACGTGCCACATCTTGCTATGACTCAACCACTGCAAGGCAATGAGATCGTGGAGATGCCATCAGCAACTGCAGAGGACGAAGCAAGTCAAGATCGTATGCTTGAGATTGCAAGTTATAATACCACCACAATGGAAGGAGGCACTGCCCTGGAGTCTCAATCCTTTGAATCTGATTTTCATGCTGCAATGATGATCCAGGAAACTAGGAGTGCTGACAAATTGTGCAACCCATCATGGAGATTAAGCCCTACACTGCTTGAAGACCTAATTCAACATGAAGACGATCCATGGGGTGAGAATCCTACCATCATTTATACAGCAGCGCAATGGGGGAGTGACTTCTGGACTGCTTAAAACATTGGTAGTGGTTTTTCTTCACTCATCTGAAATTTTTGTTTCAAAAAAAGAATGTAAGCAAAATAATGTTCAATTGTACAGCGATATTTAATTATCTACCATTCAGTTGACTCTCTTAATTGCTTCAAATATTAGTTCTGTGTTAACCCTATGCATAAATTTTTCAAGTAGCTACTGTATAAACCAGTATCTCCTTTTGTTGAAATAAATTATGCGAGAACCAGGGTAAAGCGTGGGGCTATGTGAACAAATGAGATAAATGTGGAAACAAATTATTCCGTGAAGATTCACAAATGAAGCACGTTATTTGTGTTACTGTTGGCTGATATTGGGACTTCTGGAAGATTGTTGAAAATCGGTCCAGGAGAAGAAGCGACAAAGCAGCGTGGAGTGTGGCTTTGTCATTAAACCAAGTCCTCCAAGGGTCATGAAATTGCATCGGTTTTTCCATTTTTTAAAAATATATAGTATAAAGATAAGAGGCTATGTACCAACAACAAGCATCATAGAAGCCAAAGATTTTTTGTGAAGAATTGGGTGGGAGATGGTCTGTCATTTCTCATTGTGCAAAACGTGTCCATCTTGGTAGAAAACTGCAAATTCTGCCCAGCCAGTGTTCACTATTTCGAATCTAACACCTGCAACTGGGAGGTAAGACCATCATATACAACATACGGAACTCTGAAGATGGTTCTTCCTGTCTACGAAGGTTACCTCGTTACTCAAGGATTGCAATTGAATGCAGAAATTGATAACAAGTCTTCCTCTAAACAAAAAAATTAAGCAAAATCTTACTATTGTAGCCCTATTGATAGGTTTTCTCGGTGTAAATTGAATACTGGATGTAACAAGTTCTTGAAATTGATAATTAGAGTATCGATTCATATGACTTAAAACTGATAATTAATGTATCAGTTTCATACTCGGAGCATTTCAGAGAGAGGAGGGATGGAGGACATAGGGGTAGTTTCGATAACAAGGTTGGACTTGTTTGGTTAACCAAACCAAGTGGATGTTTGGATTTGAGGGATTTAGTTTTGAGATTTTTCTTTTTTTTTTGTATAAATGTGAGTAGAAAAAGAAGTGAAATGTAGGTCTTACAAATTCTGTGTTGAGATTTTCGTTAACTTTTGCTTGTGGTTAATCAAACCACAATATCCAAACAAGGCCACAGTGTTTTGTCATGTTCGTGTTTATCGAAGATATGAAGAGTTTCTAATTTCCTTGATTAGTATCAATAGATGGATTGTCAACAAAGATACATGATCTAACATGAAGTCCTTGAATGCCGAACTTTGAATTCCATAAAAGATCTAATAGTGTGCCCTTTGTTGCTGCACAGAGACACATGATTTGTAAATTCATGTTTTGGGGACCCATATAGGAGCAGAGGTGGCTAGTTTTGCTTCCTCATATTATTCATCCTCTCTTTCTCGAACATTCAAGTCAAATCTCTCAACAAACGGAAAAAACGTTCTAAGTCAAATTGCCCATTGTTTAAAGGCACTCCACTTAGTGAATTCACAAAATATGGCAGAGGTCACAACAGCTGAAAGGAGAGCTTAATATTTTCAATGGCATTCTAGATATTGAATTCACAAAATATCTTCTACTTCCTGCAGAATCCTCTGATTTATTGGTTTCTGTAGAAATGTGTTATTCTAATTAACATGAAAGAGAAATATAAAATAGGTTTTATACAAGTAGACATGTAGTTAACCATAGTTAGGACTAGTTTGGGAATGATGTGGCGGTGCTAGAAAGTTGCTGTGTGAAAACACCGTAGAAAAGCTGCTGTGAATTCTTGATAAAATATTGTTGACTAAATACTACGTAAAGCTGCTGTGAAATATTGAAATAGTAATTTTATTTCTGGTAAAATCAACTATGAAGTTGATGTGAGAGGGTAAAAAGACAAAAATATATGACACGTGTCATTTCCGTAATGATAACTATTGATATTTTAAAAAATTGTAAGATTAAAATCGGTCGTAGATAAATTAATCAAAAGAACTTTCTGGAAAAGCATATCCCGCCTTGCTTCCTGAAAACTGTTGTGGGACACCAGAAATAGTCCGGAGAAGCAGAAAATTTATTTTTACCAAACACACTAAAATTGCTCTGTTGTCGGAAAGCAATTGTACAGGTAGCGGAAGCATTACCAAACTCACCCTTAGAGATTAACCTAACTTATGATTCTAACAACCTAACTAACAATCACTTCTATTCACTATGATGTCCTTCTAGCTTGTAACACAATACAATCTAGTCATTAACATTCCCCCCTCAATCCAAACTCCTTTCTGAGTTGCAGCATTACTTCAGAAGCAAAAGACATCATCAAGAACATTTAGTTGACAACTTCAAAACATTTAGCCAAATTTGGAATTGGCTTTGTTAGCTTCGCTAGACTCACCATGATTAGTGTCAAGAGTGACACTGTCATACACACGCATTTGAAGCTTTTCTCAGAGATACAGGAACTGGCTATTAGACTAGGGTTTTGTGAAGATATCACCTGGTTGCTCACTGCTACCCAGACACCTCACTTGTACTGCTTTGGCTAAAACTTGTTCCCTCACAAAATGATAATCAAATTCAATATGCTTGGCTCTAGCATGGAAAAGGGACGAGCTATGAGCAGCGCCATGGAGTTCAGTTTCAGGAACAAGAGGGCCTTCTAATCCCTTCAGATGATCAAGTTACCCACTGTTTGAATGATATTGTTCCCACATAGACGACATCCGGAGACAACATGAGTGGCTATTATAGTGACCCGTTCCAATAACCTAGTCATTCGTTCTACACCGACAACAGTATTCCTATTGACAGGGGTACATCTGGAAACAATATTCTGATTCAAAGTTTCCTTACGACTCAACAACTCGACCAAGGCAGCGACACGAAGGAGATGCCACAAGCTATCACGGAGGACGATACAAATCAAGGTTGTATGCTTCCAATTCCTGACGAGAGTACCAGTGTACCAAACGGCCTGATTGTTACACCAGATGATCAAATAAACGATGATTACTCTAATCTTGATGGTCTGGATCGTATTGATCTCACAGAGATATTTGGAAACAACACGAGTGCCTATTTTTCGCTTAATGATCAGTTCCAACAACCTAGTGTTTCCAACTACTACATGGAAGACAATGCTACCCAGCTGGATGCTTCGAGTAATTATAATTTGCAAGATGAGAGTACTACGGGTAATATTGAAGACCTATGGACTACATTTGGAAACAGTAATGCTCCTAGTGGTTACAACTACATTGAACAACAAAGCATTCCCATTGCTCCGATGGAGGCTGCTAGTAACTGCGACGTGCCACATCTTGCTGTGACTCAACCACTGCAAGGCAATGAGATCGTGGAGATGCCATCAGCAACTGCAGAGGACGAAGCAAGTCACGATCGTATGCTTGAGATTGCAAGTTATAATACCACCACAATTAATGGAAGGAGGCACTGCCCTGGAGTCTCAATCCTTTGAATCTGATTTTCATGCTGCAATGATGATCCAGGAAACGAGGAGTGCTGACAAATTGTGCAACCCAGCATGGAGATTAAGCCCTACACTGCTTGAAGACCTAATTCAATATGAAGAATATCCATGGGGCGAGAATCCTACCATCATTTATACACTAGCACAATGGGGGAATGACTTCTGGACTGCTTAAAACATTTGTAGTGGTTTTTCTTCACTCATCTGAAATTTTTGTTTCGAAAAAAGAATGTAAGAAAAAATAATGTTCAATTGTACAGCCTATTTAATTATCTACCATTCAGTTGACTCTCTAAATTGCTTCAAATATTAGTTTTGTGTTAACCCTTTGCATCAATTTTCAAGTAGTTACTGTATAAACCAGTATCTCCTTTTGTTGAAATAAATTATGCGAGAACCAGGGTAAAGCGTGGGGCTATGTGAACAAATGAGATAAATGTGGAAACAAATTATTCCGTGAAGATTCAGAAATGAAGCACGTTATTTGTGTTACCGTTGGCTGATATTGGGACTTTTGGAAGATTGTTGAAAATCGGTCCAGGAGAAGAATTGACAAAGCAGCCTAGAGTGCGGCTTCGTCCTCAAACCAAGCCTCCAAGGGTCATGAAATTGCATTAGGTTTGTACAATCTTTAAAAAAAATTATAGTATAAAGATAAGAGGTTACATACCAACAACAAGCATCATAGAAGCCAAAGATTTTGTGTGGAGAGTTGGGTGGGAGAAGCTATGTCATTTCTCATTGTGCAAAAGGTGTCCATCTTTGTAGAAAACTGCAAATTCTATGCCTGCCGAGCCTGTGTTCACTATTTCGGATCTAACACCTGCAACTGGGAGGTAAGACCATCATATGCAACATACAGAACTCTCAATATGGTTCTTCCTGTCTACGAAGGTTACCTCATTCCTCAAGGATTGCAATTGAATGCAGAAAAATGATAACAAGTCTGCCTGTAAACAAGGAAATTAAGCAAAATCTTATATTGTAGCCCTATTGATAGGTTTTCTGGGTGTAAATTGAATACTGGATGTAATAAGTATTTAAAATTGATAATTAGAGTATTGATTCATATGAGTTAAAACCGATAATTAATGTATCAGTTTCATACTTGGAGCATTTCAGAGAGAGGAGGGAGGGAGGACATAGGGGTAGTTTGGATAACAAGGTTGGGCTTGTTTGGTTAACCAAACCACGTGAATGTTTAGATTTGAGGGATTTGGTTTTGAGGTTTTTTTTTTGTTACAAATGTGAGAAAAATAAGTGAAATGTGGTTTCTACAAATTATGGGTTGAAATTTTTGTTAACTTTTGCTTGATGCTAATCAAACCACAATATCCAAACAAGACCATAGTGTTTTGTCATGTTTGTGTTTATGGAAGACTTGCAAACCGTCCGTGCATTGCACGGAATAAATTGTCAGATGAAAGAAACCATGAGTTTAGTGGCAAACACTATATTGCGGATAAAAAAATCATACTAATAGTGTCTAATAGTCGAGTTAAATGCCCAAACACCAATAGATGGTGCGTTGAAAAAAAAAATCATACTAATAGTGCTTCAAACTAAATAATTCAATATCTTTATGTTAGCAAACTACATTTTCATTACACAAAAGAATTTTCACATTAGCAGACCCTGATTGTTCAACAGCACGAACACATATCTTTGAAATGATAACATTGGACATATGAGTAGAATAAATAAAATAATGTTCATTTTCAAGGACACATTTTTATATTAGTTAAATTACGAAATATTATTGAAAAAGAAAAGAAATACGGCATGTCATTTTTTGAGGATTTTTTTTTCTGAGGAAACGCAGCATGTCATTTAAGTCAATATCAATTCCCTATCTGGAGCCATATTTGGCAAGATTTATCAGTTCCACAAAGATTAACACTTATCAGTTACTAATTTTAAAATTGGAAGTATCGTATTCAGAAAATTATATGGGTGTCAAATACATGTTTTTTTTTTTTTTTTTTGCATTTTTACAATGTATAAAAAATACACCAATTACATGAGTCATGGCAGGGGTAGATCATTCAAACAACCATAAAAAAGAAAAAAAACATAAAGAAATTGTCGTCTTCATCCCAAACAATGGTATTCCAATGGAACAAAATTCCATCGCCACGCAATGGTCTTCATTAGAGAAGATGAATAAATTTAAGAAAGAGTTGTACATATTTCTTTCTCAATTTTTCTTTAATGAAATACTTTCAATGTTAACTTGTCGGGTACTTGGTAATGAGTTCGAGATATGAAGTGCTTCATATAACCTTAGGAACTGAAAAGAAAGATGCAGGTACACCAAGTATAATTTTTTTGAGAAGTTCCAAGTATCATTTCGATTACATTAAAATTTTGTTCTAATTATATATGCAATTGCAACTTTTTCGAGGAAAAATAGCATTAGCATTGAGTAGCATAAAGTATTTTCAAACACATTTCCAATTATGACCCGAGGCTCTCGTTTTGGGAATTACTTGTCTTGTTTCATAGGTTTAACTTAGTAAATAAAAATTAAATTGTATCTGTAGCATATTCGATGAAAGCAAAAGAAGAAGATGTACACCAATTTTTGTGAGAACTCAAAATAAAAGCCATCAAAGGTGTTCTGATCTGCCTAGCACTTGCTCTGAAAAATCAAAATAAAGTTCACTAATGGTGTTTTAATTTCTATTAAACAATGTTACATCGAGAAGTCAGATTTTGAATTAAGCAAACAATAGTATGCTATAGTTTTTTTTTGCAAACAATAGTAAGTATGCTATAGTTGTTTTATGAAGCCAGATAAAAACAATTAATCGTATATATAAAGGTTATTTTTAAGAAAGCTTGTTTTTTTGAAGAAATTTTAAGAAAGTATGATATTTACAACAAATTTGAATGAATAAAATTATAAAAACTGATATTGTTACGTTTTTAACAAAACCCATATTATTATCTAGATGATAGGAAAACAAAAATAAAATTTCAAATTATTTCAAAAAGAAAACTTCAATCCCGAGTTCCAAGTTTTGCAGATTGAATGGAAATTTAAATAGAAAATCTATGAATACTTAAGAACTCAAACTTATCCTTGTCATTTAAAAAAAAATCCTTATCAAGGAAGTAACTAAATAGTTCTGGAAAAACAAAGTAACTAAATAAAGAAAAAAAATCTTATCAAAACACTCAATATCAACCGGATGGCAAAAAGAGAAAACGGTCAGAGTTGGTAATGATTGCGGAATTTTGAACGATCAAAAGATGTGTTCCTTTACAAAAGAAACTGTTTTAATGTAAAATGTAATGTTCGAATAGAAGCCAAGATGAAGAGAATTTGCAATTCCCTGTTCAATATATAATGATATGGACAAATATATCGAATTGATTTATTCGCAATTTATAGGTGGAGAAAAACTACTTGGAGCCGCTACTAATCTTAAAAAACATTTAATCAGTAATGTCATATATTGCCAATATACATTCAAAATACTATTACATAAGTTCTACATATCTCATGAGCTTGAATTGTTTATGCTCTTTACATGGAATCAAGCCTGTTTTCTTCCGATAATTCACAGCACGGCAAAGCTCAGCTGTTGGTGATACTGCCTGATCTCCTTTATGTTGGTTCTGCGTCACCGCTCTAATCGAAGGTGACAAAAGACGCGTTTCTAAAATAATTGTTCATCACATTGAACATGAAACAAAGTAATTAACATAGTGCTTTTCAGTTGGCCTTACTGTTATAGCCGCAAACGTGCTTTCCGCCTATGAAAACATTGAGTGCGATCCTCTGTGCAGTCCACTCTGTTAGGCAGCTTGCACTTCATTTCCATCATCTTCAATTGAGATCTTCTAAAAAAATGCAAAGGTTATCCCTCCAAAAGAGGCAATGACCATCAGTTCATTAGTAACTCTGCTACCTCTAGACTATGTTGATTTCACAACTGAGTTGAGCCAAACTATCTATCGCCAATGTCGATGAACTATCAAAGAGGGTGATATCATTAAGTAGAACAAAGAGGAGTAAAATTAAACAAAAAAAGATGGAACATTACCTATTGAGGAATAACGACAACCTCCTAAAGAAAAAGAAGAGGTAGAAGTAGAAGAAGAAATGGAGTATTATATATAGACAGAGGTGGGAGAGATTTAGTCTGTCATGGAGAGTATATATAGACAAAGAGATTGACCAAGTCGATTATTTAATTAGATAAGAGATAATATTTGATGAATAGATAAGAGGTAAGATTTGAAAAAAGAATCAAATCATATCATTATTTTAAAAACCAACGGGATTTGGATTCCTAAAAAAAAACAACTGATTTGGTAACAATTAAAACCAGCCGTAATTTTTCTCTCAAAAAAAAAAAAAAAAAAAAAAAAACAGCCGTAATTTTTGAATTTTGCGATTATCTAATTAGATAAGAGATAATATTTGATGAATAGATAAGAGGTAATATTTGAAAAAAGAATCAAATCATATCATTATTTTGAAACCAACGGATTTGAATACCTAAAAAAAACAATCGATATGGTAACAATTAACACCCAGCCTGTCATTTTTGAATTTTGAATTGATGAATTCATTTTTGGACAGTGAGTAAAGGATAGGGGGAGTGAGATATGAAAGTGTTTTCAAACGTTCGTTCTGCTATTATATATATAGATATGAAGAGTTTCTAATTTCCTTGATTAGTATCAGTAGATGGATTGGAAGCAAAAAAATATCATCCAACATGAACAGGGCCCGCCTTACTGTTAGGCGACTTAGGCGGCCGCCTAAGGCCCCCGATTTTGGAAGTCCCCATTTATATATGTATTACGATATAGTGATATATGTATACATTTAATTGTAATTAATCTAGACAATGGTTTGAATGCAATCAGCCGACGGTTTGAGCTTAAATAGGCAATAATAAGAGTGGAGGATTATTAGGAGGAAGTTAAGATTTTAATAGAATTCAATTGATGTTAACGGATGGAGAAAAATTCGGAGGGAGTATTTAAGTAGATAAATATAGAAACTGTTTTAATACTGGTGAGAATTAGTAAATTATTTCAAAAAATAAAATATTATGAGGAGTAAAAGTATGAGTTTTTTTAGAAGAAGATTAGAGAATACCCGAGAAAGAGAGAAAGAAAAAGATAAGTTCAAAAGGTGCAGTTAAATACCCATTATTGTTAGAGCATCTCCCACAGTGCACTAAATCCTATATTTGATAGTAAAATTTGGTGTTTTCGGCCTCCCACAACAAATCATCATTTTTGTGTAGGCCTCCCACAGTCGTTGACCAATAAAACACCAAATCACCAAATCCTATATTTGATGTAGCTTTTGTGAAATGGTGAAGTGCATCTCCCACAGTACCCTGAAATCCTATCATGTATCACCAAATCCTATTTTTGCCATCAAATTTGATGGCAAAAATAGGATTTGGTGTAATCTGCACCAAATTTTTAATTAGTGTTTAGGGCATGTTTTCACATTATTTTCATGGTAATAATATGCTCTAATGTAATAGTGTAGCATTTCGTCTTTACAGTATATACGCCATCCGTTTTCTTTTCCCACTTTGTATAATATGCTTTTGAGCCATAGCGTGTTACATAATATTTTCAGCACCATGCTGCGGGATTATAAAATGAAAAAACTAATATAGTTGCAACAGGTTTGGCCGAACATAATACACTGATGTTAAACATTAAGAACTTCAGTAACCTTCTTGTACATATGTAATAAGAGGGGCGCTATGCTTCACCCTTTTTTCTTCACCCTTCAAGTTCACCTCCTATGTGTCAAGATATGATTGATATGAGTATTTATTTTAAGATATTGCTATAATTACATCACCAACCAAAAACATACACATAAGAGGTGAAATTAAGGGGTGAAGAAAAAAGGGTGACGTTTAGCATTTCCCATGTAATAATCAGGGTCAAATACATTAGACTGGTTAATTTTAGATTTTTTGAAGTGTTATTTATTTTACAATTTCGTGTAATATTGTTTTGGTAATAAAATATTTTTTTTATTTTGATAGTTATGAAATTCATGATTTGGTGATAAATTTGATGATTTGTTGTGGGAGGCCAAAAATACCATTCTCTAAATTTGATGAAATGGTGAAAAAACTATTTGATGTAAAATTCGGTGAAAACTGTGGGAGATCAAAAAATCTATTTTTCCACCAAAAATGGTGAAATGGTGTTTTTGAGGGTTAGCTGTGGGAGGTCAAACCATTTTTCTCCACCAAATATAGGATTTGGTGTAAAATTTGATGTCAACTGTGGGAGATGCTCTTAGGCGATTTGTTTACCCAAAATCAATTTATGGGAACTTTCAATTTGGTGAATGTTAATCGTTGTTTTCAATTATCAATAAACTATTTCCATTTCCTATAAAATCTATGCAAATTCAAAATTTTATCAAGCAGTGAATTTCTTTAAGCGTTAAAATATTTTTTACACTTGTTGGATTTCTTTTGCTTCACTCTCTATATATCTTCATCAACAACCTTTTTTTATTTTCATATTCTTTATTCGCCGGATTTTTATTCACCAAAAATTTTTTCCTCAAAAAAAAAGGTAAGCTTTTGAAGTACTTATTCAATCTCATTGCAATTCGAAACTCTAATTTCGTCACTCAACCATCTCTTCCTCCATTCTCTTAAGTGAATCGAGGTTACACTCTACCGAAACCCAGGTTCTATCTTTCTTATTACAAGTTTGCGGTTCTTAAATCTTATAGTTTTAATTACAGTTTTTCTTAGATTTTATTATTTTTAGCTTCCACTATTTGTCGTTTGCTATGTCGACTAGAAAATATTTTTCCGGTACGAAAAGCTTACAAGAAAAGAAAAATAAAAAAAAAATTGATAATTTCTAAAAAGGGTGCTGTGGATTAATTTGTTGGTAGTAGTAAAATTTTGGATGTAGCCAATAATGTTCTTGTAGATGAAGAAGATATGGAGGGCTATGAAAAATAATAATAATAATCCGACTCAAAAAGTTATTTCTGAAATATATCGGAAGGAATATCAAGTGAGAAGGAAATGTTAGTTTCTAAAAAAAAAGTGAGAAGGAATTGCTTAAAGGTTTAGATTTTGAAAGTTTAATTACTCGCTTTCAAAAAAAAAAGAAAAGTTTAATTAATATATTTGCAAAGGGCAAGAAAAATAAAATTTAAATAAGTGAAACTGATACTACAAACCAGCAGCATACCACAAACCTTTTTCTTTTCTCACCGGGAGCCTCACAAAGCAAAATCATCAACTAATTAGATAGTTGAACAAGCTAAGTATTTTGTCTTCTTCTCCATGATTAATCATTGACTTGTGTATTGGTGGTTTAGTACCCAAGCAAATCAGAGATTTTGCCTGCTTTCTTCCTCACGAACTTCGCAACAACTCGACCCACCAAAGTCTATTCCTTGATTTTCTATACCAACAAATCTGCACAACCAGCAATGCGCTATTCCAGCTGGAAACCTCCTCCGTCAAAAACATTACCCACGCCGGAGGATAACACCCCGCGCCTTCGCCCGGATGCTCCGCAATTTACAGGTGACGATCCCCTTGGTTGGATTCTCAAGATCCAAAAATTCTTTGATTATTTTTGTACGCCAGAACACGAGCGATTTCAGCTCGTAGCAATTGTTATTGACAGTGCTGCATCCGAGTGGTATCGGCCTTATCTCTACAATAACAGTTCTTCCTCGTGGATGAATTTTTTGTTCGCGGTCAAACAACGATTTGATTCGGACCATTACGAGGATCTGACCTATGACGCAGCCACCACCGCAACACAACATCACCGCAGCCGTCGCAAGATCAAGAACAGACCCAGGCGGTTCGTCGCATCGACAAGGCGGTCGAAGCAACCACTGCAAGAGCAGTAGCAGAAGCCGTTGGAATCCAACCAGCCGCCGCCAAATCAATCACAACCACCATCGATCCCCAACCTCACAAACCCAGGTGTGATCAAGACGCCACCGTGGATCTCACTGCATCAACAGAAGGTATGGAGGAATCCGGCTATTTCCGGCCACCGTCCGAAGCCTCCCCGGTTTCCATCGTCACTAATCGAAACCCCTCCCGTCGTCCTCAACGCCGACCAAGCAAGCCTTGCCCTCCGGCGACCATGGAACGGCCACCAACGGCCATCGCCGCCGACCTCTTGGTCCCCTCCACGCCGCTAGATTCGCCACGACCAGCGGCGCCACAACCGTCGTCCAAGAACTTCAGCCATCACCAGCGACCAGGGACAGGACTCGTTCCTCCTGGGTTTGTTCTTCCGCAGGATGAAGATAAGGTTCAATTTCCATATGGGTCAAACTCACACTTTGGGCTGACTCTATTGTTTGGGCTACCTTTGTCAGTTACACCCAATTCTTTAATTGGGCTCAATTTTTCAAATAGATTCCCTGTTCTTTTTGGGCTTAATTCTGTTTGGCAGAAAGTATTGGAGCTTAATAATGATACCGGTCTCCAAAAAGATGTTCTTCAAAACGTCCGCCGCCAATTTGACCCGGGCAAGAAAATTGAGCAATTTATTCAAGACCCACCTTGAGGGCAAGGTGGTTTTTAGGGGTGGGAGAGTGATACGAGACATGATATTAATATTATTTAGTTATGTACATAATAGTCAGTTTATTAGTTTATATATTTAATTAGTTTGATTTGATATTTATTTATTTAGTTAGTATATCGGGCCGAGCCCATTAGGTCAACCTATCTAGCTAGGGTTAGTATTTTTATATATAAGCATTGTACTGGTTCATTATTATTCAGTCAATGAAATAACTATTCTCTAGATCCTGAATCTCTCCCTACTTTTTATCTCTCTCTGTCGCTTTTCGTCTATCTTTCTCAATTCTTCTTCCCTAAATCTAATCAATTCTCTCTTATCGATACGATCTTCGTATCATAAACTATATTTCTAAATTCTAATGCATCGTAGGCCCACAGAATATAAATTTTGTCTAAGGCTCCTAAAACCCTTGAGATGGCCCTGAACATGAAGTCCTGGGATGCCGAACTTTGAATTCCATAAAAGGATTCTAATAGTGTCCCCTTTGTTGCTGCACAGAGACGAGAAACTATTCATTGGGTCTAGCCTCACCACTGTGGCATGCCTGCGTGGTGAGGCGCGCCATTCATTTTCTGACAAATATGCACAATTTGGTGGGTTCCACCTGACTAGTGCATATTTGTTTGAAGGTGAATGGTGCGCCCCACCACGCAGGCATGCCACAGTGGTGGGGCTAGACCCAATGAATACTTTCTCGCACAGAGACACATGATTTGTAAATTCATTTTTTGGGACCCATGTAGGAGCAGAGGTGGCTAGTTTTGCTTCCTCATACTATTCATCCTCTCTTTCTCGAACATTCAAGTCAAGTTTCTCAACAAACAGAAAAAACATTCTAATTCAAATTACCCATTGTTTAATGGCACTCCACTAACTGAATTCACAAAATATGGCAGAGGTCACAACAGCTGAAAGGAGAACTCAATATTTTCAATGGCATTCTACATACTGAATTCACAAAATATCTTTTACTTCCCGCATAATCCTCTAATTTGGTTTCTGTAGAAATGTGTAATTCTCATTAAAGTGAGAGAAATACAAAATAAGTTTTATACAAGTAGACATGTAGTAAACCGTAGTTAGAGATTAACCTAACTATAATTCTAACAACCTAACTAACAATCACTTCTATTGACTATGCTGTCCTTCTAGTTTGTGACACAATACAATCTAGTCATTAACATTCCCCCTCAATTCAAACTCCTTTCTGAGTTGCAGCATAACTTCAGAAGAAAAAGAAATCATCAAGAACATTTAGCTGACAACTTCAACAACTTCAAAACATTTAACCAAATGTGGAATTAGCTTTGTTAGCTTTGCTAGACTCACCATGATTGGTGTCACGAGTGACACTGTCAAACACACACATTTGAAGCTTTTCTCTGAGATACAGGAACTGGCTATTACACAAGGGTTTTGAGAAGATATCAGTTGGTTGGTCACTACTACCCAGATACCTCACTTGGACTGCTCAGGATAAAACTTGTTCCTTCACAAAATGATAATCAAGTTCAATATGCTTGGCTCTAGCATGAAAAACGGAGTTAGAAGCTAGAGCCAAAGCATATTTGTTGTCACAATACACAGTAGGCACAGGCACTGAGATGCCCAAATCTCTTTACATATAACTCAGCCACCTGTAGAAGCAAGAGTTCCTACAGACAGTAGCTTCCTTCTTTGAGGACCAAGAAATAAGATTATGACCTAGAAATACACCATAACCTATAGTAGATCTCCTTGTAAGAGGATCACCTGCCCAGTCTGCATCTATGAAACCTTGTAGCACAAAATCATTGGAAGAGAAACATAAACCTTGAGTGATAGTTCCTTTAACATATATGAGAATCATTTTCACTTCCTGGAAGTGAGAGTCAAGAGGATTGTGTAAGTGCTGATAGAAAGAATTGACTGCGTATTGCAAGTCTGGTCTGGTCACTGTTAAGTATTGTAAACCACCAAGAAGCTTTTGTAGAGAACTGGATTTGCAAACAGTGAAGTACCATTCATGATCTTAGACTTAGTACCAACAGTAGTAGGGCAGGGCTTGCAATCTAAGAGGCCAGCCTTCTTTAGCAGCTCAAGAGCATACTTGTGCTAATGTAAAATAGTATAACCATTACTATTGTGAGCGATTTCAATACCCAGAAAATATGAAAATGATCCTAAGTCTTTCATAGCAAACTTGGAGCTTAAAACTGATATGCATTGTTGAATGAGAACTGAAGATGACCCTGTAATTAATATGTCATCAACATAGATAAGAACAACCACCATCTGACCTTGAGAGTGCTTGAAAAATAGAGAAGAGTCAGCAATGCTTGTCACAAAACCTTGAGAAATCAAGAAAGAAGCCAACAAAGTTTACCGATCTTTAGGAGCTTGCTTTAACCCATACTAGGTTCCACCCCGCGCGCGTTGCGCCCGGTGTGGCCTTGGCATGTCTGCTTGTCCGATGGGCGGAGATATACATTTGCTAATTCAGGATTCTTACGTACCGCGTTTGGATGCATCACATTTGTATTACATTGTATAGTCACGAGATTAGAATAACGAGATAGTAGGCATAGAGTATCTCAGCATCATAGTGAGGTAGTACAGGAGTAGTAGACGAGCGTGTCATTGATGGCAACTTAAATTGGCTACATAGATATTGGTTGCGCCTGCCTTTGAATTAGGTGTTGTCTTTTTGGCAACATATATTGAGTAATATGTTTTACAATGATATAGTTCGGCAATCTTCCTTATTATCGGGCTGTAACTACATAATATATGGGTTGTGCAGTCAAACTTGGGAAACTTCTAGCGGCTGATATAATGCAGTGCTTTCAGATATTCAATGTTTGTGAGATAGGTATCGGGAATTTTCTTTGTGTTTTTAATTGATATTTACAATTATCTTATTTTGCTCTCTTATGAGCATCATGAGCTCCCTGAGCCTAACAAAATCATACTCATAACATGTTACCTTCCAATGTCAATGCTTGTTATCTTCTCCAACCACCCAACATCTATGTCCTTCTGGTTTGGGTTTCATCATTTACATGCATTGGTTGATGTAAATTGAAGATTTATTTAGTAGATTGAGTTGGGCTTGGAGTATCTTGTGCTTGATTCACCTGTCTTGCAGGTTGCATTTATTGGAGATGTGTTTGTGTAAATATGCATGTCAATCAGTTCAATGAGAGGACATGAACGGATGCTATGTATTAACAGTTCATGCACAATCTATTCCATTGTCAACGCCTATTACCTTCCCCAATGAGTCACCATCTCTCTCCTTCTGCTTTAGGTTTCATCATTTAGATGCATTGCTTGATGTGCATCGAAGATTTCTTAAGTAGATTGAGTAGGGTTTGCAGTGTTTGGTGGTTGATTGACTTGTCCTTCAGATTACATTTACTGAAGATGTGTCTGTCTAAGTAATCATGTCCATCAGTTTAATTAAAGGTCATGAAAACTTGCTATGGTCTTTTGACGTCCTTACTTACTTCTAGTATAAAAGCATAAGCAGTTGGACTAAGTTACAACATACTGTAATTCAATGGACTCTGGTAAGGAAAATACCGATGACAAAGAGAGAAAGACTGCTAAGATGAAGAGCAAGGAGCAGAAGAGGAAAAGTAAAAAATATCAGAGTGAGGAAGAATTCACAACCGACGAATCTGAGTGGGAGAGTTGGGCTGAACACGGTTATGTGGTCGGGAAGGGCTCGGAGACTACGGTGTACTCAGATGCGGAGGAAGAAGATGACTTCTGGGGAACTGATACGGCTTCCTCGTATCCGCTGAAGTTGAAGCATTCTGTCTCTCGTTCTTCCAGTTCAGGTGGAAAGAAGAAGGAAAAAGTCATAGCCGGAGGTAGCGAAGACTCGCAAATGAAGAAATCAATTCTTCCGCTGGATGCGACACCAGATAAGGGCAGCAAGAGGAAGAATACTGGAGAAGATGTTCAAGATTCATGCAAGAAGAAACCAAGATTATATAGTGTCTAGGTTTTTTTTTTTGTGCTATGTTATGGTGGATTGTAGTTTCATGTTACGTCTTATGAGTATTAATGTTGAGTTTGGTCATGTTTACTTTGTGATGGGGTTATGGATTGATGTCATCTTGGTCTATATTTCATGTATCAATGCAGAGTTTGCTTTCTTCATAATCTAATAATCGTTTAGAATGATGTATTATACTATGTTATTCATGGATTGATGCATATTGTGTCTGCTTGATCGAACGAGTAATATTTTTTTGGTCTGAGATGTGTGGATAACATCGTCTTTGTGCATCGTCTTTGCTTGATGCGTATTGATGTTTTATTAAGTTAAGTATGCTTGGCAGTAGATGATGCTTGATTGACTTGTATTGCAGATTGCATTTATTGGAGATGTGTGTGGTTAAATATGCATGTCAATCAGTTTAATCTAATCATGATATGAACAGGTGCTATATATTACCAGTTCATGCACAACCCAGTGCATTGTCAATGATTATTATTTCAAACTTGATATTTAAGATACAGATTGATACTCATTATTTGTACCGAAGACTTATCTATATACATGCACCAACTCTCTATATAAACCACCCTCCACGTATTATTTTCTATCAACTCTATCTGTAGTGCAGCAGCACCAAGAACAAGAACACAATTAGCTATTTTCAACACAACTATGGCGCCGCTGAGGTCATCCGTAAGAAGAAGGAACACAAAGCAGAGCAATTCCTCCACCATCAACTCACTCCCGAAAGAGTTAATCACAGAAATATTGGCAATTTTGGGATCTTGTTCGTCTGATGATTTGTTCACCGCAAAGAAAAGGTAATATTCTATGTTCTTCTGCTTCTCTATCTCCCTTGTTTCGTTTAATATTCATAATCTTCAAAGCTCAATCTGAATATCAATAGGAATAGTATTAGAACAAGAAGGATTTTATCATATCATACCGATAGAGTTGGAGAGTTTTCTATTTTCACTTGCCATGTTTGTGTACATGACCCAGTGTGTTTTTTTGTCTCTATAAAAGCTTTGACACGGACATGGGCGGATTTAGAATTTGGCCGTGTGAGTACAAGAAAAATTTCAAGTTTAATGACGGATCTGTTGATAAATTTTGAAGTATTTAATAGCTAAAATGATGAATTGATAGATTGTTGAAGTGAATATATTATACGAGTGGGAACTAATGCAATTATATTAAGAATGTAGGCTAAATGTTGTGAATATTAAAACTTTGAGTGGGGGCTAATATAATAAAATAAATAAATATAGCGTAAAAATTGGGAATGTCAAAATTCGAGTGGGGGTTGGTCTCCATATAAGAGTGCCACTGGACATAGAGATTGAAGACAGAGATTATGTCTATGTTCTTACATTTTAATAAACACGATAAACCAATTTTTGATCCGCTGTCTTCCTAGCCCTCAATTTCGAGCAATGAAGTAGTGTCTGTTGAGCAAAAGCTCATTCTTTAGGTGTTGGTGGTGGGAGCAATAGGAGGCGATCACCAGTTTCAGAACATCTGTATTTTGATTTCTGAATGTCCTCTTGTTTAGTCTATTTCAAACAATAACCCCTAATTAATGGAAACACATTAGATGGTGAGGGATTAAACTGGAAACTTTACCATATTATAGGGGGTAAAAGACACTTTCACCCCCTCAACTTTGATGCAAAGACACTTTCACCCCTTTCCAGTTTGATGATTATCTGCAATTTTTTGCAACATGTAGCAGTTTGAAGATGTTCAATAAAGCATCTAACTATAATTGCGTATACGAGAAGGTGTCACTTAAGAAGTTCCCTGTCGTTCCATGGCGGTCCAGTTAGCAGTGGATTTGGGGATTCTCGCGATTTATGAAGAGATGCAATGACAGTGGGAACCCAGAAGCTCTATTTAGGCAAGGAATGGTAAGCGGCAGTTCTATTGATTTATCATAACGTGGAGCAAGAAGAAAAGCTAAGTTAATCGTTGTGAAGTGACATAAACTGACGTACATTTTTTTTTCCTTTTTTTTAATTTTAGATTGATTACTTCAGTTTGTGCCGATATAGTGATGGCTTAGACGCCTTACAAAAAGCAGCAGAAGCTGGACTTGGAGAAGCACGTTATATAATTGTCATCATTTTGGTGTTGAGTGGAGACAAATACCGTGAGAAGGGGATCGAGTTGTTTCGTGGAATGACAAAAGACAAGGAGATAGAAACAAAAAATTGGAGGAGTACCGGCAAAAGGTTAAGTCAATTTTAAGGAGCATCTGGATTAAAAATCCAATCATACAGATGGAGAAACAGCGTTGCTGTGCATCGCAACCCCAACACAGGTGGAGATCAGGATGGGCGCGGAACGAAGACATTATATTGTGTGATGCTTGTAGATGTGATAGGGAAGTCCACTTTATTTGTAAGATATTTCCTCATAACTAAAATGTTTAAGAAAAGTTTTTCCCAATAACAATATCAATGATCCCAAAAATTGTAACTTAGTACGAGAATTACAAATAATTAGCAGATACACGAGTATGGACTTGGGATCTCTTTCCTAAAGGGATCTGAAAACTAAATTCAGGGTTAATTGTATTTTATTCATCTTGCGGGTAGTGGTGTGTTGCAAAACACCTCATATAATTTCAATGATGTATTTGCAGGATGACGCGTGCATCGAACGAGTTACAATGCCACAAAAAGAATTTAAGCAAATATAACTTGTAAAAACACTCCAGTGCGATCTACTTGCACTTAGAAGCATAAGCGATTAATGTGTTATGATGCCCAGCCTGAATTTCTCCCTGTAATAGTATACGTTCAGTTGTTGTTCACACTGTCACAAAAGCGTGGTTTAATACAATTTCAATAGCTATCCGAACTATTGTTGCATTTATGATTTGAGTTTAATCTTGTAGATGGCCGTATAAATCGCCGTTAAAATCACCGATTGGATTTTTATTCGTCCTAGCATGTGTTTTATATTAATTCGCTATTCTACCGCATAATTGACTTTGCAATTAAGGATAAAATGTGTAACAAATGTAGTGGGGACATCATATTATGCAGACCGAACTACAATATTACGTGGACATTAACTGATAACAAAGCGTTGATAACAATAACATAAAAGACGACAATGGCATATTTTCTTAATTAGTTCGTCGATGGGGCTATGTTTTTATGTGTAAGCGTGCATCAAGCTTCAACTACATAGCGTACGGTCCAACCATTCATTGGGAATACATTTCCATTGGTGCACCGGGAAAGGAGGAAGTAAAATCTTCTTGCGCCGCTGTTCGTGTTCACGGACTCAAGCACGCTTTGTTGTTCCTTGAAACAAACACAGTGCCGAATATAATAAGCTATTTGGGTATGGGGTATAATTTTAAATCGAGAAATTTTGTTTCATACCTCAGCCGACATTGATGACATGGTTGTTGCATTTATCCCCAACACAGTGTCTACTGACTGTCCGAAGATGCGTACCTGGAGTTCGGCACTACCATCATGAAGTTGCACAGTTATACGTCCCCTGGGGAGAAACAAGCAAAAAAAAAAAAAAAAAAAAAAAAACAACATTTGGCAGTTAGATTTCGCGTCCTCTTTGAAAAAAGGTGTTAAATTGATGTTGTGTAAAATTAGGTTGATACAGTCTACAGCGTAATGCTTGTTAGTGTCATTACGTACCACGGTATAGCATCACAATCATTATTTTGACAAGCAGAGCATTGGAATCTGTTGTTTGGATAACGATTTGCAACACGATTGCACAACTTGCATGCGTAATACCATGCTTGCTGATTTGTTGGTAAAGCATGAACGGTGGCTTGTACCCAAATCTCGCGTATTGTAGCCTGCAGTTACTCATAAAAAACATACAATCTAAAATGAAACTGTTGGGAAAGCTGCATTACTAAGCTGGCAGTGATTGTTCATTACCGAAGGAAATTCTCACCGGCAGTGTTGGCAGATCGACTATTGCACAGAGTGTCATTTCTTGTTTGTATGTTTGAAGACGATACAAACTTTGATGCTTGGATGAATTGTTCTTGCGAGGTGCAAAAAAAGCTTATGGGACAAAGCAATGGTGCTTGGTTGTTGTGCATTATGAGGTAGTTGATCTGTATGTTAGTATTTATAGTAACATTTGATGCAAGGGTTGGTGGGTACCTGAGCTGTATGTGATATAGTTATATAATGTCCTGTGCTAAATGCTTTTTCTTTGCTGTTTTTGTTTGTGTTCTTTTTTTTTATAATTATTAGATATTTGTTTCGCATTCAGACAGAGACATGCTGTAACACTGAAATCACCTGGTGTGGGTGGTAATGTCATCTGTAAATAATTTGCATACGATGGCACGCATTACAAGAATACCAGCAACCTACTTATTTATATTTATCCATGTACATAACTAAGTGATAAATTCTTTACAGCATGGTACGATGCATTTTTTTCAGAGAAACATCACTTAGGGAAATTATGAGTAATTAAGCCAAATTGGTAGTTGGCTAAACCAGTTGAATGTGATGTAGCAAACGTACAAGATGCGTAACGATGATAAGTAATTAGTGGATAACCAATCCATTTTATTGATAAAACAATATTAGTTGTAACCACTGATGGTTATTCATTGCCACTATATGTTAAAGAACACATCGATTATTGGAAAGTTGGGGAACCGTCTGGGGTTATGTTTTGTCTGTCAATGCAATATTGATTTGTGATGATTCCATGTTTGGTTAGAACGATTTATCATACCTTGCTAACTATACCTTGTATTGATTCTAGGCAGAGGTTGTAGTGTATGGTTTCGGTGTTTTTCGTGCTACTGTTGTTATATAATTCGGAGGAGGCATTCTTGTATGTGCATTGTGACAGGATATTATTTGATCAAAAAATATGCCGGCAATACTCTCCAGAAGTGCATGTCAACTCCCTGTGATGATGCACGCAACGAATGAGGAATGCAAATGTAACATCAAGATTGATGTACATCTCTGGATTTGTTTGCATTTATCGCATCGAACGAAGGACACGAGCCCAATACATGATTTGCGTCTTGTGGAGTTTGTATTATCAAACGGGGATGGCAGCTTATGCAAGAACGACAAAACCATATTAAAGCTATTGCAATCAATGGTTGTGCCTTTTGTATATGTGAGAACATTGATTATCATTTTCACTGGATATGCCTACCCTAATTTTGGATTTGATTGCTTCAGGTCTGAGTACATCGTGGACCTAGCTGGCTTGACATGAAGGATTGCTTATTGTGATATCTGGAATGAAATTTTACTTGTCAGAAGCTTTCATAAGCCACACATCTATACAAGTTTTGATTAGTTGTCCTGTGAAATTCTTACGAATATTAGATCCATCTGCCAATACCCTTTGGACGTCTGCTTGTCGGATGAGCGGAGAAATGTGATTGTCATTGCCGGTCACTGTAAATAGTCTTAAGATATGTAGGTATATTATATTTAGAGTAATCGGATTCATAGCTGATAGTAGCTTCTCCATAACATGAATAGTTTAAAACTTGTGAATATTACATTAAAACAGCAAGAAGATAAACACTCGATATTGCAGCATTGCAGCAAGGAAAGTACATTGGCAGTCAACATCCATTGCATCAATAAAAGCCTGTACTATATTTGCCTTCAGTAATGGTTCTTATAAGTGTTTAGTCTGCTTTTTGAACCCGGCGAACGACCCACCTCGTTAATCTTGGGTTCCTGTTTTGTGTGCATCTGAGTATGCGGACGTAGAATTTCTGTGATGTTCCTCTTGCATTTGCGGCTAGTAGGAGATTCTGTTGTTCCTGAATATGAAATTGTGGTTGGTGTTGTTATCGAGTATATACATTGCCTATTTTAAAAGATAAGAATACCTGCTCAGACATTGTTGACATTGTGACAAGGGTGTTGTCTAAGACAGTTTCAACAGGTAGCCCAAATATTGTGGCATCCATTATCCCAGTGTCATCCTGTAACTCAACATAGAGGCGGCCGCTGTATCGAAGGGTTGTGTGTTTGTTAGTTTGCATATATTTCATGTCAAGAACAAATGTAGTATAGAGTAGAATAATTGTTGCATATATTGTACGCTGAATAGTTATCTAACCATATGATTGCATCCTGGGTAGAATTGCCGCATTTATTGCAGATCTGTCCCAAGCACTCATTTTTGCAATTTCGGCATGCTTTGAACCATGGCTGCTGGGTTGTTGGTATTGCAGTCATTGATACCTTAATCCATGTTTCTCTGTATAAGGGCTGTCATGTATAATTAATTAGGTGTTAGCTTTTTGCAATTGTTATGCTGTGGACAAGATAACTAAATGGAAGAAACAACTCACCAAAGTAGCCCTAACTGCTGATATGTTGCTGACTTCCATTGAAAGCCGTCGCACCAATGCTGTATGTTGATAATAGTATAGATTCTGGAGGTACTGCTTATATAGGATGCTTGCTCTACTTAGTTAGTTGAACTATTGTGCACAGGATAGAATGGCACGCATTACTATGTGTTGCATACACCGAGGCCACCGCATATCGATGAAATGAAACATGCTCAGCAAAGTTGGGATGAAATGATATACGAATGTTAATTACGATGCTGTTGGTTATAGTGTCAACATGATTTAGTTATATATGCATGTTCTTATCCTCTTGTTCAGCATAACGGTAGGCATGCAATTACATGGTCGACATAGTTGGGATTGGGTTATAGCCGAAGTAGATATGCAAAATAAGTAATCCTTGTCTGTCTACGCTGTTGTACTTACAGTCAATTATAGGAGTCTGTACACTATGCAGTATCAACAATAATGGCAAAGTAGAAAATATAACAAAATTTTATTCAATGCAACAAAGCCACACGGAAACATGGTACTGCACCACATATCGTACAACAAAGGGAAATGAAATATAACAAAGTACGTCACGAGAGAAATTTATGTCGATACATATTCACGACTGGATCTTATTCGCTATTATTGCCATTGCGTCGTCACGTTCATGCAATCTTAACATGGCGGACCACCCACCTAAATATGCTGCGATTGGTTTGGTGTACGCCCTTTACAACACGCACATAGAAAGGTGTTGATGCATTGCTTGTGTTGGCATTGATGATGAGAGACTGGCATTCCTGGTGTTACATTATAACATTGAAGTGAGGCACAAATTTCATTGTAAATATGTTATGGATGTTGTATTATGTAGTTATATGATGTATTATTTGTAAGTACTATATTGACACCTCTAGCGTCATTCGGGCCAAGGTTGCAGCTGTTGTGTTAAGCACAGTTTCCCCCGCTTGCCCAAACAGCGTAACATTCACTATACCGGTGTCATCTTTGAGCTCAACCATGAGACGGCATCTGTATCGAAATAAATATTTGTATGTAAAATATTGATCTAAACATCTTTAAATGTGAATTTGCATGTGTTATAGCTGGTTAACCTGGGAGTAGTGTTGGATTGGGAGTTGTGGCAAGTATGACAGTTTGAATGAATACACTCTTGCTGGCACATATCACATGCATTGAACCATCCCTGCTGTGTGGTTGGGATGATACGAATGCAGACTCTTATCCAAGCTTCATTGTATGCTTCCTGAGAAAAATGTGGCAGTGATTCAATTTAATATCGCATTGTTGTGTAGTAAGAGCTTACATGACCTGACATTGGAAAGTAATATGACAACAGTATTGCGTGAAGTAATGATACCAATGCCGATTGAAGTTCTGCAATCGTGGATGGTGTCATGATGTTCGGTCTGGCGATTGAATGTTGGTGGTGCAATTGTTGGAACATAAGATGCGTTTAATGGTACTGGATGCATGTCTCGTTTGGGCAGCTAATGGTTTATATAGTGCATAACTGGTAAGTGGTAAATTGTTTAGGAAGTATATTAAGAATACGATGTGGGGTAATGTGCTCTATTAGCAAAAAATCATGTGTATTGTTAGCTGGGGATTCAAAGATTGTTTCGTATCCATGCCGATACCTAGAAATTAGTGAAGGAGGCGTATTTCTGTACATATTCAATCATGTTGTGTAATTTGCTACTTTTCAATTTACCAACAACAGGATAGTACTGTATTACACTGATAGATACTGTAGCATCATCAATGTTATGGTTCGTGAAATGACTGCGATGTAGTTTTACAGATGGTTAAAGTTGTTATGGTATTGTTTGTGCCAAGTGTGTGGGTGCAATACTGTTGTATGCCAAGTGTTTGGGTTGCATGGTAGATAGCATATGTTGAGAATGCATGTGAGCAAGCTAGCCGATAAAGCATTCAGAGTGTTCATCATCATTTCACTGCAATTGTCAGTTTTGCATAGCTAACTTATCAATTTGTTGGCACACATTTCTATTTCATGGGGAAACTGACAATGAGATGGGTTTGGTATAATTGATCAGTTGTTAGTAGCTCAAATGTATCAGTATGTTATACTGAGCTTGCCTTTTAGATGGTTATAAGATTCAAGCTTATCACAAGTTGTGTGTGTGATCTGAATTTGCAGGGCTATGAAGTGTTGCCACAATACTGTTATGTGTCAGCTGTCCAAGTTGCATGTTGGATGCAAATTTCCTAAGCTTGCATGTAGTGTCGGTATGCTTCTAAAGTTGAATAGCAACTTTTGATGTTTGTGATGAAAATGCCAGTCTCAGCATGTTTCATACGTTAACTGACTGGCACGCATACCTAGTATAGTTGGGAAGATAGTCATTGTGTGAGAAAAGATTGTGATTTGTGAAAACCAATAAGGGAAAAGATAATTGGTATATTACATATAACATGTGTGATATTGTGATAATACGTTATACACATATGTTGTGTAGCTGTTCAAAGCTAGGATTAATCTATTGGTATGAATGAATGCACAAATTGTGTGCCAGATATATGACCATTGCGTTAGCTTATTGTTGGCGGTAATGGTTGTCGTAGCTTACAAATACCACTACACAAGTTCAATTCTTCTCCCGGTCAACTATACACACAAGGGATGTATGTGGTATTTGCATTTTCACAATTACAATTATAGGACCAAGTTATCAAGTTTTCCATGAAAATGTATGTATACGATTGTATGGGTAGGGCAATAAGCTATTTTTTGGGTAGTGCTGGAGCATTACACGACACGTGAAGAGGCTAAACAACAACCTACATACGTAAAAGCTGGAGAAGTTGGTTGTTTGATCAATATCGGAATTAAAGTGATATATTGCTAAAAAAAGGAAAAAAAAAACCTTAAAATTAGGTATATGTACGGAGGACATTATCAATGTAATGCATTCAGTGCACAAGTAACACAGTAATCGAAGAATATTAAATGAAGCATGTAATGATACGAATTGTTAATTACATGACTCAAACCAACGAGTATACAACTGGTCCGCAAGTATAAAGTTGCGTACTATTTCAGGAACATCATATAATATATTTAACGCACAATAGTAGGGACCAGTATGGGAAGCAGTAAAGCGGATACTGTTGGATCATATGTCGATTTCGATAAGATAGCAAATAAATGCGGTACAGTTTTTTATAAAAAGCCAGTATGAATCTCGATCGTAATAGTTAGTGGAATGTGATCTAGGTAAAGAAGCATCGTGCGAATATTCACATATCTTTTGAATTTGTTTAGACTGATCATGTTTAGAAATTATTGAAGCTACGTGCTTGCAAGGCTATATAGACTTATGTGCTAATACCCTGTCTTACCTATATAGGTTAATAATAAGGTTATGCATTTGGTCAATTTGATGTCTCAAGCATAGAGGACCTTATCGCTTGATTATACATGCGGCTGTAACAATATAAGTAAGCAACATCAGAATCAGTAATTTCGAAATGCCAAACAACCACACGCTGAACATTTATTCAAAATATGATACAAATAGCTGGAATTATGCAGCTAATCCGTATCACTGGGTGACATATAACGACTACACGCTTCTAACTTGTCTTCTGTAATCAAATCCTGTATAATTTCTGGGGCTTCATATAGAATTTTGCATTCATCTAATTGCTGTGCTCCCATACTTGCAAGCTGTTTGGCGACGCAATTTTCTAAGTAGTCGATATGATTTAGGGCTATGTGCATGTCTCGCAGCAGAATATGCCCCTGGTTGATTTGATTTCTCATACCTGCAGGAAAATCTCTGACAAAATGGAATATCTTTATTGCTTTGTAGCATGAAGTCTGTATTTCTATGTTACTCCAGTTTTTATCACAAGCTAAGTGAATGCCGTGATAGATTGCCCAAAGTTCACTCTCGAGTTTATTTGTTGCGTCTAATTTTCCTATGAAACCAAGCATCCAGTTATCTTCATTGTCTCGGCAAACTGCACCGATACCACCACTGCTTGTTGCAGAAGCTGCAAAGCCATACACACTTATTCGGGCAATCCCTGTATCAACCATATATTATGCACAGAATTACACCACAAATCATAAAACACATGCACATTTATGTTATCGGTGATTAACATGACTGAATGTATAGTACTTACTTTGCAAGTTAGGCACGCTCCTAGGAGGAATTCCACCCTGGAAAGTTGTTGCACTGATTAAAGTTCGGGATGTAGCAGATGAGTCTGACGACTCCTCCTTTGGAGATGACATCAAAGGCAGCGATTGTTAATTTTCCCATTTTTGTCTAGCCAGTTGTTGTGGTGGTGCAACATTGGGTTGTATGGAGAGGGAGACAGATTTAGTTTTATAGCTGACAAATTATGGCACGCATTTTGATAGTAGCAACTGGATATGTTGCCGTGTCTTCTGGTGCTCATGTATTCTGATCACGTGTATAAATTTGGATGCGTGTAATTGTGTCTACATTTATATACATGATTTGGATATGAATGAAGTGGCATTGGAGTACATTTCATACGCATTTGTAACTATAAATGTATGGCAGTTAATATTTCAGTTGGTAACAGTATCAACACAGTTGAACAAAAGACAACTTCATCTAATGTGCGTAAGATGCCGTAATAGCAAAACTACATCCCATTTACGATAAGTATTGGTATACGCGTACGTGATCGGCTACATGAGATGTCACAAATGCTGTTCAAGATAACGCTGTGTGCCAATTGAAGTTGATTACCAAGCCGAAGAGTAATAAAGCGAATTAGTGACTATATAGTGTCAATGTATGTATTTTTTTTATGTTTCCCTCTTTTTTTTTAATGCTCCATTTTTTTTTCTTATTTTTTTTTTTCTTTTCCTTTTTTTTTTTTTTTTTTTTTTTTTACAGGTGTTTGTTTAGTTTAACATGTTATTGCGTCCAGCTGCACCAGGAAGAGAATTATATCGCGTGGCAGACAACAGTCAGTGGATACAACTTCATATAGAATCGAGCAACGATGAATGCCAAGAACAACAACAAGACAGCAGTTTTGAGGAGGTTAGCAAAGAAACTGATACAGAAGAAGAAAATGCAAGTGCGATGAATGATATTTTCGAGGAAGAAAGTACTTGTTAAAGTGACTGCATTCTGGTTAAGGTTCGGTGTCAACATTATACTCTGACGACAGCAAAGATGACGATGGCTGGGGGTTCTTTATATTACGATTCTTTGAATTGGTAATGGTTTTACAAATGATTATAGAAAGTAACAATATCAATTTGGATTGTATCGTTTGCGGACAGTGTCAGCACCGAGTATTAATCGATCAGAGATTTATTTTGGTTTTTTTTTTTTTTTTTTTTTTTTTTTTTTAATTTTTATTTGATATACAAACGAGAAATATATAGAGACACTGTATTTTGAAACTGATGCAGCTATCTTTGATACATTACACAAAACTGTGTAACTCTTTAATGCAACCTATGGTGGGAAATTGTATCTATATACATGCAACAATAAATACAACATTGAAAAGGGGATCTATGCAATGCATACAGTGGGTGGAGATTAAAACAGTCAGTGGGCTCTTCATCTTCCATTATATAGCTGTTGCTATAAAAACATTCCTAAAACTTTCAAAAAGATTATATCAGAATAGCTATGGACAAGAAAGAGGACGGTGCAAGAAAGTCTCCAGAAACTGCAGAAAAGAAATCGAGCAGCAAGGGGAAGCGACACAATGAAGTCAAAAAGCGGAAGAAGCCGAAGTATACTGTAAGCACGGAGAGCAGTGAAAGTGATAATGAAGTTGATTCGGAAACATGGCATCAGCATGATTATGTTGTTGGCAAAGGATCTGAGACTACAGTTTACTAAGGAAACGAAGACGAAGACGAGGCATGCGACAGTGATACGGCGAGATCGTACGAAAGGAATAAGAAAGCTATTTTAGCTATGTTTCGCCGACAGAGGGAGGCAGGACGTAAAGAAAGAGCAGAGCGACAGGAACGATTGAAAATGAAAGCCGACGATGGTAATGAAAAAATCTCAAAGAAGAAGCGTAGAAAATAAATTAATTATTATATTTTATTTGTAATATGTCGCATAATTTATGTTACAAATCTATTACTTGGGCATGAATGGCTATTATAAATTTTGAAGTTCATATCAAGGATGTCTGCTTTGGTTAGTTTCATTATGGAAAGTTATTGGTGGTCGTTGCATAATAATATACCACGAAAATGCACAAAATAGGAATTACATGACAAAAATATGAGCAAGATTACTGCTGTATCTTGGATTATCAGACGTTTAGAATTCAATACAATCCAATGTATATTACGAAAAGTATATTTCATGTAACTGTTTATTTTCTCCTATAATATGGAATGGATGTTATTACAGATATGATATGAACGTAGACGCACAGTATTAAGACTGTGATTGTATTCCCTTTGAACATCTACTATACAAAAGCATATGTTATGTACTTTAGAATACAATAAATAGTATATTACCGATAATTTCGTTGTGCATTAGCAATTGAACGATAGAGCAGTACATAATATTTAATCAGATACGTAGATGTCGTTAAATACTATGTATAAATATCACAATGCGCACACAATTACAATAGCATAAAATTGACCACAATTAAACAAACAACTGACCAGACTATATATATCGGAGAAATTTCAGTGTGGTGAAGTTACCACCGGAGCACCACTCATCAAAAAATACACCTCAGCATTAATTGAGGTTTCATATATGATCAACACCAAGTTTTACCAAATCAGATGATGTTTACGACACAGGTATGAAACATCTGTTCACAAAAGCCTATTAAAACAGGCAACTATTAGCTTTACTCTGGTTACATTAGCAATGCAGTTCTGCAGAAGGGGGATAAACGAGAAATAACATAACAAAAAGCATACACAAATACCACAGATGATTGATACGCATGACAAATTACTGGCGGTAGACTGTTGCCCGAAACATTGGAATACTGGGATCAACCAATTCAATCACGCATGCATCATTAAGCGCTAGCTGAGAATGCAGCACGTATTTAAACCAAGCAAGACGACGGTGGAAAGGATTTCCTGCGTGCGTGAAACCACATGTTGTTTCCCATCTCATGTAGCCATTATCCGATGTTTCTAGCCACACTTTGTTCGGGGTACCAGTCAAGTATTCTCGTACAAAATATGTAGGAATGTTCTGCACAATTTAAAATAACCTGTTGATATCATGCATCAATGCAAATGTCCCAAGGAATTAGAAATTAAGTACTTACAACTCCGCCCTTTCTCGTAGTGTAAGAATGAATGATGCGGAATGCAAAGAATGGCACTTCAGTGTTGTGAGCTTGCGCACGAGCGAGAGCATGATTTTCTTGTGGACCCATTCGAAAGACAGAAGAATTGAGCCCGTAGTTGATTTCCACAGCAGATTCATCCATGATACGGACCTTGAAATTCAAATTGCCTTCATATTTGAACATAAGCACAACTTTAGGAGGGATGCGATAAGCACTGGCAAATTGAAGCCATCCCATGCCAAAGTAATGCTCATTTTCTACTTGATCGATGCAGATATTCCACGATGCCCCGTTAGGCACATGTAGGTAAACAATGGGTGCAATGCTGTCGTAGTGACGAGCAACATACTTTGGAGGGATTCGCTGCACAAGGAAAATGGTTATCCAACAGAGGTAGCTAATCAATAAATTGTAATTAAGGAGAACATATACACAAATTGCCCGAGATTGTTACCAGGGTGGTATCTTTCTTGTTAAATGGATCGTAAAGCTTGAAGAAGCGAGGTGCTATTTCTTTAATGCCTGCAGTAGCGTGGCTTTCCTGCTTAACAATACTGTGGTAAGTGATTTCGGTGCACGTTGGATCCATTATCCTTATATCATAGCTCAGATTCGCTCTAAATTTGAAGAAAACAAAATATCCCAAACTGATTGAGTTGACTTTGACCACAGTTTTCCACCCATTGCCAAGATACAGTTCATTGTTGCCTGCAAGAATCGTCGTGTCAAAGATTTCGCCGGAGGGAGTTCGTAGCTGGACAATCTTTCCAACATCTTTCATGTATACATCAACAAAGATACGGGGCAAGGACTGCAAGCGGAACAACGGTTGATTAGATTGCATGCTTGAAATAATATTGTTAAGTTCCTTGTATGCAGAACATGTACTTAATAACTATTTTAAAACATAGGCATATACTGGTATTAGAAGCTTTATATATAAACTTACCAGTCTGTCATTTTCAGGATCACTGGATACGATAACTTTGAAGAAATTCATACTGATTCCAATGCTGAGGCCTTAACTGCTAATGTTTGATTATAGAATGTAGGCTGTGTATACAAATGGCAACCACATCAGTTCTTTAATAAGTTCATATTGTATTACACACACACACACACACGCACACTACAGTGACAAACCGGAAGGATCATAACATAGTTATGCATTCTCACAGTGACACAAACATAATGCGGTTCAAAGTACCCAAGAACTCGTGTTTTATATATTTATTCATTTACACATTTCAAATCTTCGGCATCTTGAGCATGCATACTTTGATGAAATAGTACATACAGGCAAAAGTACAGAAACAATATCGAAGGGGGAAAAACAGATTGTCACTATAAGCTCGCAATTGCAAACACTACAGATTGAAAATGTTGAATACAATAACACAAACAAGTGATAGCTGATTTCAATGAGTTGGGTACATATATATAAGCAGGTATTCTTATGAACTTGTTCAAATCCCTTTTTTTTTCATGTGATATTACAATTTGGAAGGAAAACCCTAAACGAAACGTACCTGAAGTAGGTGAATCCTGGCGGCGATACCTAAGATTTGCAATATGAAGGGTTGGGTGGGAGGAGCAGTGGGTGGTCATGAATACCCAACAAAGTTTTGCGCGATTAATTTATTATGCTCGACTAAAATTGCAGTGCAGGCCCTCCTATGTCTAGATATTTAATATTATGCATATGATTGGCCGAGTTTAATCGAGAACTAATACATAATAGTTGTTTGCTGGGAACTAATTGAGTCTTCGTGTAAGAAATTAATATATCTGCATCGGCGTTTAAAAATTATACGAAAGATTATTACGTATAAATTGGAGTTTAGTCTTGCATTGTACTAAGGTTGCAATCTTACTAATAACTGATCTTATTACGATTTTGTATTCATCAAAGTTTAAATTGCTATGTCATCTATCACACCGGCCTGATTTGTGCGTAGGTAAATTTAACTAACTGCTAATTGCATCAAAACAATGTGTACATAATATGTTTCGTATAGATGTCTATAAAAGACGTCTATTTTACAATGACACAACAATAATCAGACACTAAGTCGAATAATATATGCAAATACATGAATCATAGAAAATTACTGACGTCAAACAACATTGGATTGCCAGCAAACAATGTGAAGCTGGATATCTTAAAGAGATGGATGTGCAATGAATAAATATTAGAGGTGGCGTACGAAAATGTATGAAGGAAAAGCACCGATACAAAACAAACAAAACATTATATGTTATCTTACACATATGTTGTCCCAAAAGTATACCCAAAAAAATACCCAGGTCTCTGCTATGATTCGAGACATTACTTCACCCTTCCACTACAACAGAACAGGAAACTATATAGTATGGCATCTTCATATGCACAAAATGACTGACATGTTTTGCTCTGAAACTGCACAAAAAATATTAGCAAAAGGCATAAAAATAACAACTGTGTAAGCACAAGTTGTTAATTTTATGCACTGCTGTCCCCAGGATGCACTGCTAAGTGCAGTCCTTATATCTACATACATATCTGATCACATAGTTTTACAGGCCTTCATCACAGAGTTAATTTTATGCAATCTCAACTTGGCGAACACTCCACTTGTTAAGCCAGCGTGGATTCTTGCTGCTGGATGGAGCCAGGCAGAAATAGAACCGTTTGTCTACCGCTGCATCATTTGCCTTGGACAACACATCGCTCTGTTCCTGCATGGCAATATAAGACGACTATATTAATTAACATCACATGGAATCAGCCGCATTTCAACTCAAAATTGCGATATATGGGCGTAGTTAGCTTACATCTGGAGTCATTGCAGACAGGATAACCGCACTCTTATTTAGCACTGTTTCAACAGCATGTCCAAATATAGCAACCTCAAGTTCACCACTGCCATCACCAATTCGAACTCCGAGGCGCCCCCTGCACGATATCAATTTTTTTACATCACAATTAGAAATCATATAATTACATGAGAAAGACACCGTTGCTCACAAATGGACTGTTGTGTATACAACCATAGATGACATGAGTTATTGAATTGGTAAACATTAACTTCAAAAAAATTATGTGAGATGGAACGCGGCATACCATGGTGCAGAAATGCAGTCATTTTTTTCACAGCCTGGGCAAGCAAATACTTCGCCTAGCACGTGGTTAGTAGCCCGGTTGCACTTGTTGCATGCGGTATACCACGGCCGCTGACTACATGGTGCTACAACAACAGACACTCTCACCCAGACTTCATCAAAACCAGCCTGCTGTAATGCAAAATAACATTAATTCAATCGGGAATATCGTAGATAAACTTGCTCGCGATTACAATGCTAGACAGGACAAGTTACCGGACTACTTGGTAAATCTGCAATCTTCACAAGTTTGAACTCAGATGTAGAAGTATTGGCAACTTTCTTTTTCAGTAACATCTCAGGGTCACTGATAGCATCAATTTCTCGTAGTTAGCATCGCGCCTGCAATATCTTTAGATTGTTAACATAAACTACCAGACGACAACCTATGCACTACATATAGGTAGATAATGAAGGCAGTTTACCAATCCAACAATTCATCAACTCGTGCATCAGGAACGTCAGTCAAGAACATCGTAGACATGGTAGTTTTCAAGGAGAACCCTGGGAGACACAGGCAAAACCATTTATAAACATAACAGTAGATACAAACATAACATATCATACATCAACATTTCAGCAAAAGATAGCATGTTGATACGGGAGTATTTCGATGCCACAACATTAGTGACGATGACCACCGGCTGGGACTTTGCTAACTTGGCCAGTTTTTCTGCATCAGTAGTTGCTATCTCCTCCCAAGCTGAAAGGCACACTGGACTCAAACTGTTTGGCAAGGCAAATGAAGTTAGAGAAAACAGCAAATAGATAGAGTGGATAAGATTCAGTAAGGGGAAGGGAAAAGACACGACATGATATCATCGATTACATAACAATTTTCAGCATCACAAATAACTAAAGGCATCTTACATATATATAACATGTATATTTCATATCTGCATTCCATACCAGTATAAACTAAACAAAATTGATGAATCAAAGGAACATACAAGTGTTATACATGCTCATATTAATTTATCAGGCAAATCAAGAATATCTTTATTGCATACACTGATGGTTCATTGCTCACAAGTCACATTGTACAAGCTTAATGTTGACCTGGTATGCTTTCGTTCTTCTATTACTTTACAGAGCATAACAAAGCAATATTTGCAGTGTAGAAGACAATATTTAATTATACTATTGATTTAAGAACTTCCACTGCCTATAATATGATCATACCTAACTAACAAGAATAGGCGCAAAGCAGTATATTAGAAGTAAGCAAGGAACATCCAAAAACTTACGTATCGTCGACAACAACTATATCTCGAACCTTCGAACGAGCACTTGAATCCTTCCATGGCACTGTTTTCGGCGACATGACAGCTATGATTATCACTGCAACATCTGCACATGGATACATATATTGTGAGTATGTAAATTTTGATGGAACGAAGAGAGATAGCCACGGCAAGCACATCAATAACAAGCACAACTAAATAAGAGCAACGCATAATCAACACAGCAAGCGATACAATGCTAAAATATTGGGGGAAACTACCAAATTTGTCAGGTTTCCCGATGAGGTCGCGGGCGTCAGTCAGATTCTTGAAATTGAACGTAATAGCTCCCCTTTCATCTGCAGCATCTTCGACTGGTACAATTTTCATCTGAGGATCCAGAACAAGGACATAATCGTGATCAATGTAGCGATGTTGCGGGTTAACACGGCGTACAGCTCCATCACTGAACCAGTATGTATGATATGGATGTAGCTGTTTGTCGAACGTTTCAATTTCAGAGTCAAAAGCTGTGGCTTGTATCTTTTTGCCCTGCACAGGACAAAGCAGGTAATGATAATTATGACACAGGTATTGGGTGAGGTCAGTGTACTACTCGCTAACTAACCTCGCTATCACAAAGGACATATCGCTGATACTTAGTGTTGCCAAATCGAGCTGTTGTTGCACGGTACTTCTCAACGACACGAAGTTTAATCTTCCATTCTTTCAATTGATCAGTCATGGCAGATAACTTCAGCATATCACTTTCCATCCCTAGTTTACAACAACAACACAGAAACAGCATATATAAGCACCACATTTGTAGTTACATGCTTTTCAGATCGTAAAAAAAACTTGATGCATAATCACGCAATCGTTTAACTTTGCAGCAAGTACATTTGATATAGCAAAATCAAGCGAACAACAAATTTAAACCACAATAATGCAGACAGGCAAGATTATAGCAAGCACATATTCGGGGCCATAATTTCATATGTCGTATTTCCAGTGACACGAACGAAAGCATGACAAAAAAAAAATAATAATAATAATAATAATAATAAATAGATAATAATAAAAAAAAAAACAAAAGATTATATATATATGTATGTATATATAGTATTTGCCATTCCTATTGCGAATCACTATTATAATTGCCCCGATGCTCGACGCAGCAGATGTTTATACACAACATTCTGGGTACTGTCAACAGTTTGGATATTATCAAGTGGATGTATTAAAATTTTCACTGACGCAGACAACGTTGCTCGAGATAATGCAACATAGAGTTGACCGTGCGAGAATACTGGTTGAGGAAGATAAATACCAACATACTGCAAAGTTTGGCCTTGGGACTTGTTAATTGTCATAGCAAAGCATGGTCGGACCGGGAATTGTTTTCTTTCAAACTCAACTGGGTAGTTATCTGTCTCAGATGGCCTGAGTGGTATCCTAGGTATGAAGACATCCTTCCCTTTATTGTGTCCTATAGCTATTTCAGCATGTATGACATTAGGGAGGAGATTTTTACAAATGAGTTTAATACCATTAGACAGCCCGGCAGATGGATCTAAATTTCGTAACAACATCACAGGACAACCACGTTTTAAGCGTAGCTCATGAGGAGGCAGACCATTAGGTGTAAGAGTATGTAAAAACTCTAAAGAATGGTTATCTCGGCTACCAGGAAGACAATGATCAAAACTTGTGTAGACATGTGTGTTACCTGGGAATCTACCAAGTAAAATTTGATTCAGTAAATCAACACAATCATTTCTTGGTGTCAAGATGGCCCGATAGACAAGGTAATCAGATTTCAAGCAATCGCTTTCAAAGTTAGGGTAAACGTAATCAATGAAAGCATTAATCGATGCTCTTTCATTTGCAAAAGGCACAACCATAGAGTGCGGTAGCTTTAATAAGGATTCATCATTTTCTTGCAAGCTGCCATCCCCGACTGATAGTAGAAACTCCGCAAAAGATGGATCATGTATTGCCCTCATGTTCGCCGTTAGACGTAATAGGCGCATATGAGGCCACAGGTGTGAAGCAACAATGCTGTTACATATGCATTCCTCCTTCGTTGCTCGCACTGTCACAGGAAGTACTTGCCTAAAATCACCACCGAAAACAACAACCTTCCCTCCAAACAATTCGTTGCTCGAGCATATATCGCGGAGCATAGATTCAAAAGCCTCGATATTCTGCTTCTTTGCCATTGTGACCTCATCCCATATAATTAAACTTGATTGTCGAATCAGCTCTGCTAAGGCAGTCCGCTTCCCAATGTTGCAGCAACTCCTCTTTTTTGTGTCAAGAGGTAGCTTGAAGCGAGAATGCGCTGTTCGACCCCCAGGTAAATTGGATGCTGCAATACCTGTACTGGCAGTAGCCAATGCAATATAACCCATGCCACGAATACGAGCGAGGATAGCTCTGTAAAGGAATGTCTTCCCAGTCCCACCAGGCCCATCAACAAAGAAACACGCACCTTTCTTCCGCAAAACATGATCAATGATTACATCATATGCAGTTTGCTGGTCCTCATTCAGTTGCTTCGATGCCGCAATGTCTTCTGGAGGGATAGGAATTGCTAACTCTTCATCGATCTCTCGATTTAGCGGTGCAACTTCATCGGAACCATTAATATCCATCGGCAAGTTATAATCTCTTAACTTCCTTCCCATTGACTCGAGAACCATGTTTACATGTCTTAGAGTTCTTGAAAGGACCTGACCTTCACTATAGGCTTCTCCACGACGATAGTCTTCAGAAAGCTTAGCATAAAATCGTTCCCACAGCTGCCGAGGATTACTTGGCTGGCAGAAGACCAGAATGGTGGCAAACAATCGTCGTAAAGTGTGTGGCATCTGGAATGTTGTAGCCTCTTCTAAACAATCTTCCAATGCAGTGTCTTTCTCAAGCAGCCCAAGTTTTTCGCAAGCATCACGATATGTTTCACACACATGACTACTGACGGTCCGAAGATGCTCGTATGATTCTGCACCTCTGACATGCATTAGTAGTATACGCAAGAAGAAACGCTCACCTTCCGCGGGATTAGCAGCCACTATACGACCAATAGCATCACCTCTCTTCCGAGGCGTCCACTCCGACTTCGTAGAATTCCATACATAATGTTCAGGAAACTCACTGTAGAGCCACCGCCTAGCTTCTGGATCCCGTTTATTGTTTCAAAATATTCGGTTAACATCGTCTTCTTATATTTCTTATCCGTCGCGATATACGCAAGTTTCGTATATTTGTTGAATGCAATGGACTGCATTCCAGGTAGATGAAGCTGGAGGACAGTGACATGAGGATACATCTCATTCAAAGGAAACTTGAAGATACGCCAAGCAGCTTCAGGCGGGGAAATCCATCTAGCAGACTGAAAAGCCTTTATTTCATCTATGCAACCCTTCTGCTCCGATATCACTTGGAACACAACCCTGTCGTGACCTTTGTATATATATTTGTACAGATATTTTACAGCCTTTATGGTTGAGCATATTTCCACATTTATGTGGCAGTCATACTTAGCAAGCAAGTAAGGATTATACGGCACAACCCACCTGTTGTCCAATGTTTGCCCTCTTACCTCAACAGTTCGGCCATTTCTTTGCCGGCGATAAACTGCGAATGCATCATCACCAGTCCTTGTAACATCTGAAAATTCCCGGGGATATTTGTTCTTGCAGCCAGTTTTAAGTCGCATGCAAGGGCACTGTCGGTTAAACTCACCACATGGACCATGCATCATATGTTTCTTCACTGCATTATGTAAATGAGGATTTGCATGCGGGTCAGGTATTTCGGCAGATATGTACTTGTCAATTCTATCAGGACTCATTAACTTGGCAAATTTCTTTAGAATCAGTACGAAATGCACATGTGGTAGACCCCATTTCTGGTACTCAATCACGTACGTGTAAGCAGCAATTGGGCCAAGTATCTCCCTATCAATCAAATCCCGCTTGAATTCTACTGTTTTTGCCTGGAAAATTCGCGCTACTAAATCAGGCCGGTTTTGAGGTTGCTCAAATGGTAGAAGCTCCGCACGAATCTCTGCCCAATTGGGATTGCATGTCATCGTGACAAGGTAATCAGGTTTGCCGTATTTACGCACCAAAGCCATTGCATCCTGGTAACGACGCTTCATATCACGGGGCCCACCTACAAAAGACGGCGGCAACACGACTTGACGCCCGACATTATTTGGGTTCATTTCGCCTGCAGTGATGCTGTCCAGTATTCCCTGGTAAAGTTCCGCTCGGATAGTGTCCTGATGCTGACGCACATAATCTAGCCTGCTTGTCTCAAGTTTCACATACATATCGACCATGTATTGCTGAAGCAGACGCCCAAAGAACAACATCGATGACCGGCGTATATCTCGCATCTGTAACCGGTAGCAGTAATACTGACGACAGCTAACAGTTGCACTGTCAGACTCTGCATCACTTGGACCTGCAATTAGAGGCTCATTATTCAGCAACACACCACACACAACGACACTGGTAATATGAACTCACACATACTAAGTAACAACATCAAACTACCTTTTCGTGGCTTCTTTTTCGGAGGTCTTTTATAAATTCTAGGATGCCATCCAGGCTGCCCACGAGGAAACATGATAGGATACTGAAGCGGATCAAAACAACCCAGATGATACTGAATACTCTTTGCTTCACCACCCTTATGCCTCACCCTAATATCACGGACGTATTTACCAGCACGCGACTCATCGTCAATCCAAATTGCCGCAACCTGATCAGATGTGGGTAAATTTTGCGTTCGGTGATCAAGTCCGGGATCACATTTAATCCGAACATCACAATCAGCAAATTCAGGGCTTGCACTAATAGACTGAAATGACTGGTTATAAGGATTGGCCTCTAGAATATCAGTCAAGCATGAAATAACAGCCGGATCAAGATTTTCAAAAGCCTTCAATCGGCTTTGCAGCTGGAAGGCTGGATCATAGAAATAAACCTGTAGATATCTAGGAGGTTGTTGGCCAGGATCAATATCATTAATGTAGTGGTATATCTGCCCTTGTACACGGAAAGTATAGATCCCTTTGCTTTTATTCTTCGTGTCAGGATCAGCTTTCACACCCATGGAAGTGAAGGAAAACAGGCAATTGTATGCACGAATATTGTTGCAGAAATCTTCGCTAGTCACATTGTCGGACAGGAGCAACTCCGCCAACGAATTTGGTATCTCATGGGGGGCAAGGACTACACACCCCTCACTGCAGCAAAAGCCATCTGGTTCGTACGCAAATAATTTAGCATCACAATGTGGACATTTCCGTGGAGAGGGCAGCATGCTTGGCTCCATGGGCGGGGGCGGAGCACCCCGCTCCCACTTTTTCGTACGTCTCTGCCCTACACAACCGAATAAAAAACCAATTAACAAATATCAAACCATAACTGAAAACAAATATAAATACAAATGAAACCATAATCGAGAACAGAAGACTAACGGGGTGGTTGGGGAACTGGAGCAGCACCGCCGGCACGACTATTACATTCACCCACAAATACAGCAGGAGGTACGACAGAGGTCCCTCTATTCCCAGGAGGCGCATAGACAGTGTGTGGATGATGTAATGAACCTGGCGATGAGGACACCGACGCGCCTGAAGCAATATTCAGCAACCCAGATGACACAGCTGGCATGTAGGACACCACAGTATTTGGTAAACCATTATAGGCATCCAAAGCAGTACCATATCCGGCCGCAAAACCAACATACGGTCTATTCAGCCCAAAACCCCTCACAGCCATGGAATCAACAGGCATGGGATACGGGGAAGCATACTTAGGTGCTTGCACACTACTACCTGGTATCGCGGTATAGACAACAGAACCGGTAACAGAGCCCCTTACATATGCATTGTGCACAGACGGGCTGGGATTCGCAATACGCCCCCGCGGTCTACCCGAGGGCCGCGGAGCTATGCCAGGCATATTACCTCCTGCAGATGAAGGCCCACTATTCGCATTTTCCGACCGCGGTACTGAGCCAGCATTACACATTAAACCAGGTAAAAGTAACTAAACCAAACAAACAAACAAAAAACCAAAGGGATGGCAAGACACAGATCCCACACGCTAGCAAGCCAGAACAGAAACACAGCAACAAACAACAGGCATGAAACTAAACACACACTGCCAACTCTAACAGACATGAACATACCAGATAAGCGATCAGATGAAGGCCCACCATCCGCATTTTCCAACCGCGGTCTACCCGTCGGCCGAAGAGCCGGGCCAGGAGTGTTAACTTCTGCAGATAATCCTGAACCGCGTGCTAGCTCCTCCCCCACTAAACCCCGGCGAGTACGTTTCCCAAGACTACCTGTAGGCATTTAGAAACTACAGGCCACACACTACAAAAAGCCACAAACATCAATTAACTTCAACCACGATAACAACATCACAGACACAAAATCTATACCAAATAACCAAGCAGTAGACAAACCACATTTACACCGCAAATTCTCAGTCGCATCATCAATCCAGATTACACATGATTTATACCGATTCCAACCTCACCGAGATGCCTCATTACTAAAATAAACGCACCAGCTTAAGACACTGAGCCAGCATTACACATTAAACCAGGTAAAATTAACTCAACCAAACAAACAAACAAAAAACCAAAGGGATGGCAAGACACAAATCCCACACGCTAGCAAGCCAGAACAGAAACTCAGCAACAAACAACAGGCATGAACAAAACACACACTGCAAACTCTAACAGATATGACCATACCAGATAAGCGATCACAACGAATTCCTTGCTCAACCAACAGCTGATCAACCTGCAAACACCAACACTGAATGTAAGCAAATGTGAATCATACTAACCAAGCATCATCTTATCAACTGGCTACAACCACCACATGCAGAGCCTATACGTATATATAGCACACTTCTACATGCAGTAATAACACCATTAGCCAACAAAAAAACCCCAGAACACACACATGCAAGCAATCAAACCACATAGAAATACCTATTTGTTAATCATCATCATAAAAAACACACATGCAAGTAAGTATTACAACAACCCACATGGCAGAGTAAATATTCAATCCACAATCAACCAAATAAACCCCCCACCCCAACCACCAACTGCCCGAAAAAAAAGAAAAAAGTAAAACCCAAGTCAAAAAACCCAATTCAACAACCCTACAGAACCTGACAAACCGATACAAACACCAAGTACCGGATAACGCACAACCCACCATACCAATTTCCGGCAGCCGGCGAAAACAAAACCCACAAGACGTAGAAAACACAGAGACGAAGAGAGACGAAAGAACTAACCTGGTGACAATAGATCAGCAAATGGCACCAACATCAGAAGAGCCTTCTCCCACATTCTTAAGAATAAATGGCAAAAAGTCGACACCTGTCCCACTAACGATTGCCGGAAACCAGCCACAGCTACTCGGAGCATCGCCACCTGTCCCACCAAGAAGATCACCGACTACGAAGTTCATGTTCCACAGCCCAGACCAACCAGAGACAGTTCAAAAGACAATATCGCCCTTCAACCACAGCCTATCCGTTCCACGTCAGCAAGGGCATAACCGACCTTTTCTACACGTCACAATTACTTAGGCATTTCGCTGGCACTTGGTCCGAATTGGCAGCACGTAATTGGACCACCACTGCCACGCAAACTGGCCGTAACTTCTTTTATATAGGTAGTAGGATAATGATTTGTGCAACTTGCACACAAAATTAGGTTTAGATGAATCCACAAAACCAAATGGCTGCTCCATATACACTTCTTCTTCAATGTGACCATGAAGAAAGGCATTGGAGACATCTAATTGCTTGATGGTCCAGTTATAATGCAATGCCAAAGAGAGAACAGTTCTAATAGAGGGGTGTTTGGCTACTGGACTGAATGTCTTAGTGTAATCTGTTGGGTTTTGACGTAGGTAACGCAGCGGAATAAAAAAAAATTAATCCTACTCAAAGCCCACCACTGATCGTCAGGAGGAGATATCATAACTTGATAAGGGACATAGTATTGTGTACCCTTTGGTTTGAGAGATCACACGAAGAATGATGTCCTTGTCTCTACGATTGATCCATGATGCGCAAACTAACGTGCTGTCGCAAGTGTACGAATCTTGTAATACCGGGCGTAATTAAGCTCGGGTGATCGTTCCCACGAGGACTATTTTGGGTTTTTCGAGAAATCAGTTTTAACTTCCAGAGTATAAAAGGAGGAGTAGTTTAGGATTGTGACTAACTATAAACTAAGAATAAACAAAATAAAACGCAAATATTTTTTGTGACGTTTTTCTGAAAATCTTTAAAGTTGTAAATCTAGGGTTTGGAGTACTAGGTCCAGGATCCCCTAGGGTTTCTTCAGAATTATGTTCTTCGGTTTGATATGAAAACACTCAGCAGTTTTAATTATCCGTGCCACGTACCGATTGTGCAGTAACCTTTCAGATTCCACACGCTGTCACGATCCTGCAGACTTTCGGGTTCCTGTTAAGCTGCCTAAGTCTGCAGTCTCGTTCTAAGTCTGCTAGGGTTTCTAACCTGTCCTGATGGCCCGGGTCAAATACAGTTGGTCTATACGTTTTGGATAGCCCTATCTCCCTTTCTCTGGTCGGTCTATCAGGGTAAGGTGCTAAATCCTGTCTTTTCTTCCTAACCCTAACCTGACGTTTTCACCTACAGGCTCGGGTCTATAGCAATTCTGGTTCGCGACTCCGATCATGCATAAACAGATATAATCAAAGACAGAATAACTGATAATACTGCTGAATTAAGATAACGTAATCATGAATTAATACTCAAACTGCAGAAATAATGTCTGAAAACGAAACCCTAGGTTCACCGAGAACCTAGGTAAAAGGTTTAGCTACTAAACGACATAACTAATTAACAAAGTTTCTGAATTTAAAAGAGAGATTAAGATCAAACTAAGTCTTCGGATCCGGATGAGTGCTTCCGTGCTCTCCCGGGATGCTCAGACTTGTCTTTGGATGAATTGTATTGTGTGTTGTTTCTTCAAAACGAGTCTGGACGAGTCTTTATATAGTGCTGGCGAAGTTTCAGGAACTTGTCATTATTTACGAAACTGCCACTGCCCGAAACCACCCCAGTTTTTGTGTTGTCTGCGTATAATACGCAGCCTGCTGCGTATAATACGCAGACAGGGTCTTCTCCTGTGCTGTTTTCCTCACTTTGTGCTTGCTGTCTGCGTATAATACGCAGCCTGTGCGTATAATACGCAGACAGGGACCCATCTTGCCTTCCAACTTCTTCACTCTGCGTATTTTCTGCGTATTTTCTCCCCCTGGCTGTGTATAATACGCACGGGCTGCGTATAATACGCAGACAGGGGAGAAAACAGTCCAAAATCACCTCTCCCTGCTTGCTGCCTGCGTATTTTACGCAGGGTCTGCGTATTATACGCAGACAGCAAGGCAGGGTGCTCTTTTCTGCCTCTGTTTGCCTCCTGCTGCATTCCCGATCCATTCCTGGTGCATTCCCGGGTCCTGTTCCTGCATAGACAACATGAACACACCCGCGATCATATCCAATAAAAGTACGGAAAATGCAGAAATTTATAAAGAGCAAATAACTGTCTCGTTCCTAAAACCGAGGCTTTCCGAGTGTGAAAATTGGCTAAAATGTGAGTTTTCCGGCACAAATACACAAAAACCGAGATATAAGATAACCCCTATTTGGGCGTTATCAAATACCCCGCACTAAATATTGCTCGTCCGGAGCAATCCCCTTTGCATACCAACCTGCTTGCATACCTCTCGGATTTTGCAAAACCGACCCTGTCGTGCATACACTACCTTTGCATACTCCCTGCAATTGCATACTCTTTCGACCTGAACCGTATAACCAGACGACTCGATAGAAAGACTGACTCAGATAGAATAGACACAGACTCAATATACACGACTCAAAAATACTAAACAATTATTTTTGGTGGGATCGGGCAATCTCAAAAACATAACCGAGTGTCCTCAAAATCTCACCCTTTTTCCAGAAAATACTTCCCTGCAATCGATCGGTAAGTCTGAACAGATTTATTCGGTGGATTTAAGCACGGGACCCGAGTACTGTTACTTTTGCTATCAACCTGAGCGAATCCCTAGTTAACCGACCATCCGAGCTATTTCCGAATCAAGGTTCTAAATCTAACAGGTAGGATATATGTATGTGTATAGGCACGACATGATCCTACTCGTTATGACATTCTCACAATTTCCCAAACTCACACCCCTCACCGAGTTCCCGAAAAACTGCCTGAAACACCTAAGTTTCTGCCATATCAATCTTCCTATCCCCCGGTGTGTCTTCGCCGTTCTCGCGGCCACAAATGTGAAGCGGTGTAACTTGTCTCGAAAATTGTGCTACTCACTCAGCTTTTTGACTCAATAACAATAACAACATAAATAACTAAAAAACTGCACAACTAGATCATTTTCTGTTTTTTTTTCTTTTCTTTTTTTTTGAATTTTTTTATATATTTATTTTTTTATATATATATTTTTTTTATTTTTTTTAATACGACTCTATATACACATAAATACACGAGTAACGATAAATAAACTGACTAAAGCTGAGTGAGTAGAAATAAACTGTCGTCGTGGGGTATGAAAGATGTCCTCATATGAAGTACCCCCACACTAATCCTGAAGCGCTGATCCTGTAGTGGAAATAATACTGTGCAGTCCCACCGAACCTCCTCATCACCAAAGATGTAGAAAAACGGCACAACCACCAATTAACCTCACAACCCCCCGGACCCCAATGTGTGCGGAAAGATGTCTCGCACGCGACTAACTCCTCCTGTGGTCACTATGTAATGCAGTGATCCACCTCCGCAAATTAATGCACTGTCGCCTCTCACTCACCCTGTCCTTCCCTCGAAAAATGTGTCAAAGTCAAAACTGTCCAAAACTGATATACCATGAAGTGCTCCATCTCAAACCCTCCCCAACTCACTCCCTCCGTCATAACTCGTAGAATAGCCATCTAATCGACTGATGAAGGTCTCAAAGAAGGCTTCCTAGGCTATAGTGGCTGAGAATAAAAGGGGTAAATGGCTTCAAACGGGTTCACTAGTTGGACCTAGGGGTAAGAAACAGGACGTGAGGTCCCTTGATAGCCAGTCACTCCACCGAAAGATGCGATGACCGTGACGGCGCCCGTGGGCGGGTTGTCGACTACCTAGATGACGGCGGTGTGGCAACTAGTCGGATCCTTAGCTCAGGTGATAACTACTTGCGGTTTCCAAGGGTCACTGGCTCTCACCTATCTACTGTACCTCGGTGCAAACTTTCTTTTCTGTCAAAGATTTTAATCTCGATTTCTTCCCAGTTTCTGTTATCTTGATTGCCCTTTCTCAAATTTTCTGATTTCTTAATATTTTTTGGATTTTCTGAAAATTTTTGATTTTTTTTTTTTTTTAAATATACACAATGCAAGGTCAGAATGATGTGGTGGGTCGACTCAAATAAAGAAAATATGCTGACTCAAAAAATAAAATAAAAACTGCAAATAATTGTGAAAAAACGTGCAGACCGGGTTATGCAGACACGACTCCCATCCCCACACTAAGAGGTGGCATGCTCATGGCACTGACTCGTCTGGACTATACGGCGGGTCTGACCCGGTCTCGGATGAACCGGACATGCTGCTAGGTGAGCTGCTGGTCTGCCTGAATCTGGCACTACTAGACTGTCGTGGGTGCGAGCTCGACGACTGGCGGGACCGTGAGCTCGATGACTGTCTGGACTGTGTCCGGGATCCTGACCGACTGCTAGGTGGGTGTGGGACCGGCTATGTGGCATGCTCACTCGAGCTCGCCTCGTCCGACCAGCTGGTAGTGTACTCACTGGAATAGGAGGGAGGGAAGATAATAGGCAATGGCACCTCTCGGCCCTCATGGCGGGCTGCCTCTCGCTGCTCCTCTCGGAGTGCAGTAATCGCATCGCCATGGTCTTTGGCTATCTTCTTTGTGGTCTTCTTGAGGTGCTTTAGGTATCGGAAAACTTTCCCTAACTTGTTAAGCACCTTCTCACCTAAAGACGCCTGGCCAGCACGGCATCCCTCAAGTCCCTCCTCAACTCGGGCCAACCTACGGTTCATGACCGAAAGTGGCGGTGGACCGGTCGGACCTCTCGTACCTCTCGTACTAGGTCTAGCCCTCTGACTCGGCCCGGCTCTCTGGCTCGGCTCCCCGTGGTCATGGGTGGACTGAGAACGCCTAAGTGTAGACGCTCCCGTCCCCCGAGTAGGTCTGTCCTGGGTCGATCGCCTCCTAGGGGCAGGGGCAAGGGCAGGCTCATCCTCCTCCATAGGGTCTGCATCAAGGTCGATGACTGGGTCATTCGGTCCCGGACCTCCCCCTCTAATCTTCCTATAGGCCTTAAGAAGTGGCGGATTCCAGTCACCCTCAAGCTCGGAGAGAGGAATCTGGTAATTACGAGCCAGTTGGATAATCAGGTTGCTATACCCGAGTCCCTTCCGGCTCCCTGCGACATTCCGCTCCTGAATATAAGCCCAAATGAGCTGAGCTATATCAATCCGTCTCCTCATCATCAGACAGTACACTATCACGGTCGACTCATTCTCAAGGTAGGTAAAGTGTTGGATCCCCATAATGCGGTTCACCACCCATTCAGCCCACCACTTGGCAGGTTTGCACAAAAATCCCGAGTGCAGTTTCAGCCCCACGTTTCCTTCTTCCTCAAAGTGGGCCCCCGCGGCTCCACCCGTCAAAACCCTCAAAATTTCCCCAGCTGACGGAGGGTTACTCATAGCTAGCTGGTATGCACACGGCTCTTGGGATGGTGGAATCCCGTAAGCCTGCCTAATAGAGTCGGGGGTCAGCAAGATATAGTCACGACAGCAATAGACCCACCGCACATCAGTGTTTTCGGCATCGCCAGCATGCATAAGGTTGCAAAAGAACTCCCTAGTTAGCCTAGAACTAGACGTACCCTCAAACCCGGCTAGTGAAGTGCCAAAAATGTCTGCTCGACTGGCAAAATTCACCATCTGGATTGGCATCCTATCATCGTCTACCTCGAAACGGTGGTCCTTAGCCAACCTATAGTTCGGCTTTTTACCGGTCAGATAATAGTCATGGGCACGAAGGGTCACAAACCGATAACTGTCAAAGTTATGCAGTGTAATTTCGCTGACAGGGATATCAATCGGCTCGTGCCGACGGTTCGGGTCAATGACAGGTTTGACTAAAGCCATGAAAATGCAAAAACGAGCAGAAACAGAATTCTAGAGTACGTGCGCGTGAAATAGTGCGTCTCAGCAAATAAGCCCCCTAGAATCTACCAGAGGTCCACACGGCACGGAAACCGAGAAAAATTTCAGAAATAATGACCCGGCTACGGGTCGTGCTTAAAACTGAAAAGTTAAAGAGAGAGTTAGAAAGTTGGACCTTCCCACAACGAGGGTGAAGTGCCGACTCCGACAAGGTTGTTGGCGGAAAACCGCCGAAAAACCGCCGGAACAGCCGCCGGAATAGCCGGCGGAAAAGTCATCTTTGCCGGAATGAAATTCCGGGCACACCCACACGTAGCCTTCTTCCTCCTCTTCAACGTTCCCTTCTGTGAAATTTTCCGGTTTGGCTTCAAACTCAACAAATCTGGGATTTTTCCTCAAGAACACCCTTCACTTTCCTTCCACCCCCACACTAGCTCGGTTGGAATTTCTGAAAACCGAGAGTAGTTCCGTGCTCCTTGCGACGAGGGGATTCCAAAAATGCCTTCAATTTTTGATTCCGAGCACTTTTGAAAAATTGGTGTGTTGGTGCTAGAGAGGAATGGAGGTAGAGAGAGAAAGCTTGGAAGCAACAATGGCTTCCCCATGGCCGGACTCCCCTATTTAACCCTAAGTGCCAAAATGACGAAAATGCCCCTAGCTTAAAATGGTCAAAAACTGCTTATTTTGTGCGTATAATACGTATATGTTGCGTATTTTATGCAAACAGGGGTACCGGGTGATCAAAAAGGTTAAAAAAAATTGCAATTTCCCTTGCTGTATGCGTAAAATACGCAGCTTCCTGCGTATTATACGCAGGAAGCTGCGTATTTTACGCAGACAGAAGGAAATTGGAATTTTTTTTTTTCAAAAATTGATTTTTCAGTGCTGGCTGCGTATAATACGCAGAAGGCTGCGTAAAATACGCAGACAGCAGAGAAAAATATTTTTCAATTTTTTTTTTTTTTTTTTTTTTTATAAAAACTTATTTTTCAGAACTGTCTGCGTATAATACGCAGAAACCTGCGTAAAATACGCAGAAAGTTCTCAAAATAATTTTCAATTTTTTTCAAAAAAAATCAATTTTTGGTGCTGTCTGTGTAAAATACGCAGAAAGCTGTGTAAAATACGCAGACAGCAGCAAAATAAATTTTTTCAATTTTTTTTTTTTTTTTTTTTTTTTTTTTTTAGAAAAATACTGTTTATACTGCTGGCTGCGTATAATACGCAGAAACCTGCGTAAAATACGCAGACAGCAGTTAAAATAATTTTTCAAAAATTTTCAAAAGTCAGTTTTTCTTTGCTGGCTGCGCGTAAAATACGCAGACAGCAGAGAAAAATTATTTTCAAATATTTTATTATTATTATTTTTTTTTTTTCACCTCGGTTATTTTGACACTGTGGGTTGAATGGGGGTCACTTTTCTCTCTCTCTCCTTTCTGTTTCTTTTCGTCTGCTTCTTCTGTATCTGCACATGCTCAATTTTCATTAAATACCCACTCATCTCACCTCTCTCAAAAATTCAAAACTTAAAATTAAAAAATATAATATAATTTAAACTTACTACGTTGGGTTGCCTCCCAACCAGCGCTTTGTAATTTACGGTCGACGGCCCGACCCAGTTACCTCAGGTTCGATCACGGGTCGTCGAAGTAGATTGGATCTACCTTGGCGACCTCGGCGTTCTCGAGATACGGCTTGATTCGGTTTCCGTTCACCCTTAAGCTTGAGTTGTCTTTTGGATTCTCTAGCTCAAATGCGCCCCATGCGAATATCTTCCTGATGATGAACGGCCCCGACCAACGAGATCTCAACTTTCCCGGAAAGAACCTCATTCTTGTGTTGTAGAGAAGTACCTTGTCTCCTTCGTTGAACTGCTTTGGCGTGATACGCTGATCATGCCACTTCTTCGTCTTCTCTTTATAAATTTTGGCGCTCTCAAATGCCGTCCTGCGGAACTCCTCTAATTCCAGCAGCGCCATCTTTCTCTTATCTCCGGCCAGACTCTCATCCATGTTGAGCAGTTTGATAGCCCAATAGGCCTTATGTTCCAGCTCAACCGGGAGGTGACACGCTTTCCCAAACACGAGCTGGTATGGTGACATTCCCAGCGGTGTTTTGAAAGCTGTCCTGTATGCCCATAACGCATCATCCAGTCTCATCGACCAATCCTTCCGGCCCAGATTTACGGTTTTCTCGAGAATGCCCTTGATCTCTCGGTTGACACCTCTGCCAGCCCGTTAGTCTGGGGGTGATACGGCAGTGATACCTTATGGATCGATACCCCGTACTGCTTAAGTACCCTGGCAAACACTTTGTTAATAAAGTGTGACCCTTCATCGCTGATCATTGCTCTGGGGGTCCCGAATCGTGTGAATATGTTGCGTTTCAGAAAACGCTCAACTGTCGCTGCATCGTTTTCCTGACACGCTATCGCCTCGATCCACTTTGTAACATAGTCCACTGCCAGCAGTATGTACAGATTTCCCATTGAAGACGGGAACGGCCCCATGAAGTCAATCCCCCATACATCAAAGGGTTCAACTTCCTGCCAAATAGTCAAAGGCATCTCGTCCCTATGTGACGTACTCCCTGTCCTCTGGCATCTATCGCATCCCTGTACATAATCATGACAGTCCTTGAAAAGTGTTGGCCAAAAGAAACCTGACTGCAGTACCTTGTGTGCCGTGCGGGTCCCTCCGAAGTGACCCCCACACTAAGCTGAGTGGCAGTGCCTGATCACGTTCCAGGCCTCGTGGGTCGGAACACACCTCCTCAGAATGTTGTCGGCTCCCTGCTTGAACAGATACGGGTCGTCCCAGAAATACTGCCGGCTTTCAGAAATAAACCGTTTCCGCTGTGACGGGGTTAGGTCCTCGGGAAGCGTGCCACTCACCAGATAGTTGGCTATAGCATAATACCACGGTCTCCCCAGTTTGACCGCCATGATGTGCTCGTCCGGAAAGTTTTCCTGGATCGGTACCGGGTCCACCTCAGCATTCTCAAGCCTGGACAGGTGGTCCGCTACTACGTTCTCGACTCCCTTCTTATCCTGGATTTCAGTGCATCAGTAATACCCACCTCAGCAGTCTCGGCTTTGCGTCCTTCTTGTCCAGCAGATATTTTAGGGCACTATGGTCGGTAAAAACGATGACTTTTGACCCGACCAAGTACGGCCTGAATTTGTCCAGGGCATATACCACAGCAAGTAGCTCCTTCTCAGTAGTGCCATAGTTGATATGGGCATCGTTGAGTACCCGACTTGCATAATATATCACATGGCACACCTTGTCCTTCCGCTGCCCCAAAACTGCACCGACTGCATAGTCGCTTGCGTCACACATCAGCTCAAACGGAAGTGACCAGTCCGGTGTAGTGATAACCGGGGCTGTGGTCAGCTTCTCCTTCAGATGGTCAAAGGCCTGCTGACAAGCTGCATCAAAGTCAAAGGGCACGTCTTTTCCAAGTAAAGCGCAGAGTGGCTTCGTGATCTTGGAAAAGTCTTTGATGAACCTCCGGTAAAATCCTGCATGTCCCAGAAAACTTTTGATCGCCTTTACGGTTGTCGGATATGGAAGCTGTTTTATCACCTCGATCTTGGCCCTGTCCACCTCGAGTCCCTTGCTGGAAATTTTGTGACCCAGCACAATCCCCTCGGTGACCATAAAATGACACTTCTCCCAGTTCAGCACCAAATTCGCCTTCTTGCATCGGATCAGAACCTGTCCCAGGTGGTGCAGGCAGTCGTCAAAACTGTCCCCGAACAGTGAAAAATCGTCCATAAAAACCTCCAGATTTTTCTCGATCATGTCGGAGAATATCGCCATCATGCATCTCTGGAACGTGGCTGGAGCGTTACACAACCCGAATGGCATGCGCCGGAACGCAAACGTACCGTACGGGCAGGTAAACGTCGTCTTTTCCTGATCCTCCGGGGCTATGCAAATCTGGTTGTACCCGGAGTACCCGTCCAGAAAACAGTAATAGGCGTGATGAGCTAGCCTGTCCAACATCAGGTCCATGAATGGTAGCGGGAAGTGGTCTTTCAGTGTTGCATAGTTTAGCCTCCGATAGTCCATACAGATCCGCCAGCCTGTAACCGTGCGCTGCGCAATCTGCTCCTGGTCCTCATTCTGCACTACCGTAATACCCCCCTTTTTGGGCACACACTGGACCGGGCTGATCCAAGTGCTGTCTGATATGGGGTATATGATTCCTGCTTCCAGCCACTTCATGACCTCCTTGCGCACAACATCCTTCATGTTCGGGTTCAGTCTCCGCTGGGGCTGAATCACCGGTTTCTTGCCTTCTTCGATCCTAATCTTGTGCATGCAGTAGGAGGGGCTGATCCCCTTAATATCTGCAATCGTCCAGGCGATTGCTTCTTTATGCTCTCGCAATACTTCCAGCAGTTTCTCTTCCTGTTCTTGAGATAGAAGAGAAGAAACAATTACGGGCAGAGTATTATTATTACCAATGTACGCATACCTGAGATGGTTCGGGAGCGGTTTAAGCTCGAGTGCAGGTGGCTCCTTGAGTGACGGAACCAGGATCATCTTCTGCCCGCCATCTTCGTCCCGGTGCAAAGTGGTCCAGTCCTCGGCTCTCATGGCCTGCTCGCACCGAGTCATCTCTTTCTCTTTTCCGTACATGCTATCAATTTCTTCCCATAACTGGTCCATCTCCTCGTTTTCCCAGCCATCATCAACTACGTCTATGGCGAAGATATCTTCGTGATCATAATAATTTGGCAGTTGCAGATTTTTGAAAACATTAAATTTAACCTTGTCCTCGTTAATCTGCATGGTCAGTTCACCGCTCTTGCAATTTATCATAGCTTCTCCAGTGGCCGAAAACGGCCTGCCCAGTATGAGCGGTACCTCCCCTGCCTCCATGTCCAGGATCACGAAATCTGCTGGAAAAATGAGCTCACCGAACTTCACCAAAATATCCTCGATAACTCCATAAGCCTGTTTTACGGACCTGTCTGCCATCTGCAGCATGATTCTGGTGGGCCGGGGCTCCCCGACTTTCAAACTCTTGAAAATCGTTAATGGCATCAGGTTGATGCTGGCTCCTAGGTCACACAGAGCCTTTCCTGTGTAAGCGTTACCTAGGGTGACCGGTATTACAAAACTGCCAGGATCTTTTCTCTTCCTCGGTAGCCCATTCTTCACACAGTTGCTCACTTCTGCCGTCAGGTTTATAGTCTCGAAATCGCTCATTCGCCTCCTCCCATACAAGATGTCCTTGAGGAATTTGGCGTAAGTGGGCATCTTAGCCAAAGCCTCGGCAAAAGGTATGTTAATCTGCAGCTGCTTGAACATCTCAAGAAACCTGGCGTAGTCCTTGCTATCGTCCCTCTTTCGTGTCTTCAAGGGGTATGGTATCTCCTTGGAGACAGGTACCGTTTCTGCATCTGTCTCATTCTGCACTGCATCCTGCTCAACCGAGCCCTTCGGCTGGGGGCGGTCGACTGCGCTGTTATCCCGGCCAGACAGTTTGCGTTCTACCTCTTTCGACTTTTCTGCGCGTGCGTGGCTAGGGTACGGTGGATCCTGCAGTGCTACTCCACTCCGAGTGGTGATAACATTGATCTGAGCACGTGGATTATTCACTGTATTCGAGGGCAAGTTTCCTGGCTGTCTCTCCGTTAGCTGCTGTGCTAACTGCCCCACTTGTACCTCCAAAGCACGCAGTGATGTTTTGGTCGTCTGCATGTCGGCTGTCAGGGCGTCCATGTGCTTGAACCGGGACTCCATGGTCTGGAACATGGACTTGATCTCTTTCATCTGGGCGTCGTACTGCTGCGCGGATGGGACTGACTGAGCCTGCTGGGCCGGGGCAGCCTGCTGAGCTGGTGGCCTGTGCTGGAACCCTGGTGCATAAATTGCTGCGTTCGGGTTTCCGTACCGAAAACCGGGATGGTCTCTCGTACCCGGTCGGTATTGGCTCGGGTCCCACTGCTGCTGTACGTAATTGGTGTCTTCGGTCCTTAGCTCCTCAATGGCTGTGTCCAGATCAGGTTCTTCGACTGCTGCAACAGTCTTCTTATCCGAGTAGACTTTCGTGACCAAGTCATGAACGATCCTGGCCAGATTGTCTATCCGGTCATCCTCAGCGGGTTCGGCTCTAGCCGCCATCCTGCGATCGTCAAACAGTCGGGTATCCTGCTTGGCCAACTGCTTCATCAGGTCATACGCACCTTCTTTGTCCACGTGATACAAGAAGTTTCCCCCGGTCTCTCTGTCAATCCTGTCGGCGTTCTCCCTGTCTAGGGCATGGTAAAAAACCTGCAGGATTTTTGCGTCTCCAAAACCGTGGTTCGGGCACCTTTTGACCAATCTCATGAGTCTGTCCCATGCGTCTACCACCGTCTCCCCCATCTTCTGCCTGAATGACAGGATCTCGCTCTGTAACTGTATGACTCGGGAGGCGGGATAGAATTTCGCCAGAAAATCTGCGACACACTCCTCCCATGTGGTGATGGATCGGGGCGGTCGGGACTCGAGCCAGTCTTTGGCCACGCCATAAAGACAGTATGGAAATAATATCAGCATGAGTGCCTCTGCTTCTACCCCCTTGTATCTGACCTTGTTGCAGTAATCTTCGAATTTCCCAATAAAATCGTTCGGGTCTTCTTCGGCCCTGCCATGAAACGGGCAGAGAGTTTGTACCGTCTGGATGGTGGATGGTTTGATGTCAAAGTGCTCGGCGGTGATCTCGGGCACCACAATAGCTCGCTCATGCCCCCCGGTGGGGACTTCGAAATTTTCCACCAACGCCTTCCCAGATCGGTTATATGTTCTCTGGTTGCTTCGGGCAGCAAGTCCCGCTGTGACAAGTTCCTCAATGTACCGAGCCATCTGGGCTGGGGTACGTGTCTCTCGTTCCTGTCCACCGGCTTCAGTGTTCTCTGGTGGATCTCTCTGGTTGGTTGCCATCCTGCTTTCTCGGTTTCTGCGGTTCTGTTCGGTATACAGTTTCTCCGGATTGTCGAGTGGTGTTACCAAACTGCGAGGCAATCTGGGCATCAACTGAACAGTCCTGAAAAAACGCAGATTCAAAAAGCAGTGAGATAGAAGAAAAATAACGAAACTGAAAAATAAAAACTCCGAAAACTAATTCTGATAACTAAATTAACCCTAAAAAGTCCCTGGCAACGGCGCCAAAAACTTGATGCGCAAACTAACGTGCTGTCGCAAGTGTACGAATCTTGTAATACCGGGCGTAATTAAGCTCGGGTGATCGTTCCCACGAGGACTATTTCGGGTTTTTCGAGAAATCAGTTTTAACTTCCAGAGTATAAAAGGAGGAGTAGTTTAGGATTGTGACTAACTATAAACTAAGAATAAACAAAATAAAACGCAAATATTTTTTGTGACGTTTTTCTGAAAATCTTTAAAGTTGTAAATCTAGGGTTTGGAGTACTAGGTCAAGGATCCCCTAGGGTTTCTTCAAAATTATGTTCTTCGGTTTGATATGAAAACACTCAGCAGTTTTAATTATCAGTGCCACGTACCGATTGTGCAGTAACCTTTCAGATTCCACACGCTGTCACGATCCTGCAGACTTTTGGGTTCCTGTTAAGCTGCCTAAGTCTGCAGTCTCGTTCTAAGTCTGCTAGGGTTTCTAACCTGTCCTGATGGCCCGGGTCAAATTCTCTAACAGTTGGTCTATACGTTTTGGCTAGCCCTATCTCCCTTTCTCTGGTCGGTCTATCAGGGTAAGGTGCTAAATCCTGTCTTTTCTTCCTAACCCTAACCTGACGTTTTCACCTACAGGCTCGGGTCTATAGCAATTCTGGTTCGCGACTCCGATCATGCATAAACAGATATAATCAAAGACAGAATAACTGATAATACTGCTGAATTAAGATAACGTAATCATGAATTCATACTCAAACTGCAGAAATAATGTCTGAAAACGAAACCCTAGGTTCACCGAGAACCTAGGTAAAAGGTTTAGCTACTAAACGACATAACTAATTAACAAAGTTTCTGAATTTAAAAGAGAGATTAAGATCAAACTAAGTCTTCGGATCTGGATGAGTGCTTCCGTGCTCTCCCGGGATGCTCAGACTTGTCTTTGGATGAATTATCTTGTGTGTTGTTTCTTCAAAACGAGTCTGGACGAGTCTTTATATAGTGCTGGCAAAGTTTCTGGAACTTGTCATTATTTACGAAACTGCCACTGCCCGAAACCGCTTTAGTTTTTGTGCTGTCTGCGTATAATACGCAGACAGGGTCTTCTCCTGTGCTGTTTTTCTCACTTTGTGCTTGCTGTCTGCATATAATACGCAGCCTGTGCGTATAATACGCAGACAGGGACCCATCTTGCCTTCCAACTTCTTCACTCTGCGTATTTTCTGCGTATTTTCTCCCCCTGGCTGCGTATAATACGCACGGGCTGCGTATAATACGCAGACAGGGGAGAAAACTGTCCAAAATCACCTCTCCCTGCTTGCTGCCTGCGTATTTTACGCAGGGTCTGCGTATTATACGCAGACAGCAAGGCAGGGTGCTCTTTTCTGCCTCTGTTTGCCTCCTGCTGCATTCCCGATCCATTCCTGCTGCATTCCCGGGTCCTGTTCCTGCATAGACAACATGAACACACCCGCGATCATATCCAATAAAAGTACGGAAAATGCAGAAATTTATAAAGAGCAAATAACTGTCTCGTTCCTAAAACCGAGGCTTTCCAAGGGTGAAAATTGGCTAAAACGTGAGTTTTCCGGCACAAATACACAAAAACCGAGCTATAAGATAACCCCTATTTGGGCGTTATCAATCCACGTCTAGAGGTGAGATCTAGATTCTTCCTTCAACAAGTGCTAGCTTGAACCGGAGGAAGAGGGAAGAAGGAATCAAGTAACGAGGTGACAAGAGGAGGATTCGGCCTCCTCTTTGGCAGCGACGGGAGGGGCGGACGGCTAGGGGCGGTCGGCCCTAGCTTGTCTTGATCTCTCTCTTTTGTTCTCTCCCACTCTCTTGTGTTATGTCTCAATAACATTCACTCAGTGGGAAGGAAGCTAGAGCCTTCTCTATATACTCCAACAACTCCTTGTTGTTTCCATAAAGGTCTTTCCTAGTTCTCCATGAACTTGGATTAGTCCCTTCCTTGCAAATTAGTCCTACTAAGTTTGCAAGGTGTTGCACAATGATCCTTCTCATTAATAAATCATATTAATTAATCGGTGTTGCACAATGATCCTTCTCATTAATAAATCATATTAATTAATCCCAAATCCATATCTACTCTATTTGACGTGTGACCCCATAGGTTTCTACTTAGTTGGTAGTAACTTATTACCAACATGGAGTGGTGTCTAGCAACACATCCATGCCACCCAACTAATAGAAATAGTCAGTGATCTCGACAAACCCCTTGTGCCCAATATCTTATATTGCACTTTCCCTTTGTCTCTATATACGGATTGGACACGGGACATATAAAGTCACACTCGTATATCCAATCCATAGTTCCTCGATCCTGGGAATATGCTTAGGCGAGCAGATAACATCAATATCTCCATATTGATTTATCTGAGTCTGGCCAGACGTTCATAAGCGTCATCCCTCGAGTGGCCGTGGATATTTACTCCCATTATGTGGGAGGGACAAATCCTATCTACATCACTATGATCTCTAAGCTTGCTTCCTATTATGCCCGATAGCTATCTTTATAATTACCCAGTTACGGTGTAACGTTTGATAACATCAAAGCACAATAATCCACAACTAGAGTATCTAGTGAGTTCAAGTCTAAGGACTGCAATTATATTAGCACTACGAGAAGCGATTGTGACTTTAACATAATCTAATGTATCCTTCTCATTGTGGGTCAATCCAGTATGCCATTACTCCTAATGCATACCCATGTGTTAGACTTAATATCTCCATATCAATCTACCCACATACTAGTCTATATTTGATCTTCCAATTAATTAATATAGTGGACTAGGGATATTTAAGATAAACAACACATTGTATCTAATGACTCCATTATATTAAATATCACAATATATAATAAATGAATATTCTAGCCAAAAAAATGTTCATACTAAATAAACGATTGCCTCTAGGGAATCTATTCCAACAGTCTCCCACTTGCACTAGAGCCAATCTGGCGCATCTCGTATTCCTATAGATCTGGCGTGCCCTTCATGCTTACGCTGCGCAAGAGGTTTTGTGAGAGGATCTGAAACATTGTCATCCGTTGGAATCTTGCACATCTTCACATCTCCTCGATCGATCATATCACGAATAAGATGGAATCTCCTAAGTACATGCTTTCATTTCTGGTGTGATCTTGGTTCCTTGTCTTGTGCGATTGCCCCGGAGTTGTCACAGTACAACTCTATGGGATCCACGATGGTAGGGACCACACCGAGCTCAGTGATAAATTTCTTTATCCAAACTGCCTCTTTTGCTGCTTCCGCAGCGGCAATGTACTCATCTTCTGTTGTAGAATCAGCAACTGTCCCTTTTGGAACTCTTCCAGCTCACAACTCCTCTATTCAGGCTAAACACGTATCCAGACTGCGATTTGTAGTCATCTTTGTCGGTTTGGAAGCTTGCATCAGTGTAACCCTTTACACTTAGCTCTTCCTTACCTCTAAATATCAAGAACACATCCTTAATTCTTCTCAAGTACTTTAGGATATTCTTGACAGCAATTCAGTGACTCTCAACCGGATTGGACTGATATCTACTCACCATAATCAAAGCGTATGCTATGTCTGGTCTAGTACACAACATGGCGTACATGATGGATCCTATGGCCGAAGCATATGGTATCCTACTCATGCGGTCCTTCTCAATCTCATTGGAGGGACAGTTATTCTTAGAAAGAGTGACTCCATGCGACATGGGAAAGAATCCCTTCTTAGAATCTTGCATGTTGAACTCTTCAACAGCTTGTCTATATATGTACTTTGACTTAGGCCGAGCAGCCTCCTAGATCTATCCCTATAGATCTTTATACCAAGTATGTAGGCTGCGTCTCCTAAGTCCTTCATTGCAAAGCACTTTCCTAGCCAATCTTTAACAGATTGCAAAGTAGGAATGTCGTTGCCAATGATTAGTATGTCATCTATTGCAGGGTTTTGATTCATGGATGCGCAACGGAAACAAAATAAACCATGCAAAACCCTCCAAGGATCACAAGTCAAGAGACATAACGATGGTAAAGGAAGAAATCAATAACACACCTTAGGGTTCTCCTTTGATGACTTCAAACGGGAATTGTGTCACGTTCTCTATGGTTGATCCACAACTAGAGTTGATCCAAGATCTCCCAATTCCTTGGTGCTAGCCCGGAAGAGGAAGAGGAAGAAAAATCACGCAAAACGAGACCCAAAAAGGGGGCTCTCGGCCTCCTTGTGGCCGACGGGACGGGCAACGACAAGAGGGGCGGTCGGGCTCCTCTTGTTGCTTGCTCTCTCTCCTTTTTTTCTCTCCCACTCTTGTTATGTTCAATTATGAGCATAAGTTGTGGGAAGGAAGGAAGGTCCTTTATATAGTCCAACAACTCCTTGCCAACTACCTAAATGACTTATTCTAGTCCTACTAGAATTCAATTTAGTCCCTTCCTTGCAAATTAGTCCCTACTAAGTTCGCAAGGTTTTGAAAAGTGATCCTTCTAATTAATTAATCCAATTCATTAATTCCCAAATCTAGTTCAACTCTATATAGCGTGTGACCCCATAGGTTCTATCTAGTTGGTAGCAACTATTTGCTAATATGGAGCGGTTTCTAGCAAAACATCCATTCTAGCCAACTAATAGAATAGTCATCTTGACAACCTTTGTACAAGTAATTGTCTCATCCCTTTGTCTCTATATCCGGATTGGAAACGAGACATACAAGTTACACTCGTATATCCAATCCATAGTTTCTCGGTCCATGGGAATAGCCTTATTCGTGCAAATAACATCAATATTCCATATTGATTTATTTGAGTCTGTCCAGGCATTCTATAAGCACTATCCCTCGAGTGGCCTGGGATATTTGCTCCTGTTATGTGGGAGTGACAAATTCTATCTACGTCCACTACGATCTCTAAGCTTGCTTCTTATTGTATCCAGTACACGCCTTTATAACTACCCAATTACGGTGTTGCGTTTAACGCTACCAAAATCACAATAATCCACAACTAGAATATCTAGTGACTTCAAGTCTAAGGATTACAATACCATTGCACCGTGAGAAGCGCTTGTGACTCAACATAACGTGTATGTAGCCTTCTCGGAGATGGGTCAATCCAGTGCAACATTACCCTTAATGCACACCTATGTGTTGGATCGTGATATATCCATATCAATCCAACCCCATACTAGTCTATAGATGATTGTCCCATTAATCATTATACTGGACTAGGGATATTTAAGATAAACAACACAATTGTAAATCTAAGGACTTCATTATATTAAATATCCAATAAATAATAAATGAATTTCTAGCCACAAATAAATTCATACTAAACTAGATTGCCTCTAGGGCATCTATTCCAACATGTATTATGGATGTAATTCAGTAGCTATTTAGTGGGGAAAATGGGCTAGCAAGTGGGGCAAAAACAAATCATTTCTTGACGTATATAATATGATAGAAAGTGTTGGAATGCGTTGAATCAATCAGAATATTGGCAAGACAAAAAGTCACAAGTATTAGACAAGAAAGAAGACAAACTTCAGCAAGTCTGAAGTGCAAGAGCATGGAAACTGTGCAGCTGTTTCAAGCCTTTGAAACAAGCTGAACTTACAGATGTGTTGCTAGACACCGCTCTATGTTAATAATTGTTACTATCAACTAAGTAGAAACATATGGGGTCACACACAATATGGGTATAAATTAGTGAGACCTATCAGCAAACTTTCTACTCTCTTTTTTGATTTCAAGGAATTGAAACTCATTTCAAGGCCTTGAAATACTCCCTTCTTTCTACAAACTTCTTTTGAAACCAGACATTTGGCAAAAGTTTCCATACTCTATTCAACAATGAAAAATTCAGCACCTCCACGATTGCTACTGAATAAAATTTATTTGTTCGTATTTGAAGACTCTCTTCAATTACATTTGATGACCCTAGGGGTTTTGGGCATTTCGCATTATAAGTTCCAGAAATCAAAGTCAGCGGTGATTGGATGTCTGAGTGCTCCGACCATAAATAAGTTTGTAATCATCAAAAATGGTTGTGTAAGAATCAGCGGAATCAGATTTTTTACAAGCATGTTGAGAGATCTTAATTAGATAGATGGACAATTTTTTCTGCTTTGAACACGAGTTCAAACAACTTACAGGTAAATAAATAAATAAATAAATAAATAAATAAATAAAACTATGGCCTTTGTGTAGATTGAATGCCACATATACCAGTTCTCGCAGCATTAAACTGCTTTCCGCTCAGTAGGGCAGTGAGAAAAAACAAATAAACATGTCAGCAACGTTAGGGCCGTCTTCCAAAGATTTTCTTTGCAATATTCATGTTGGCTTTGATAGCTTCGTAAAATTATTTTCTAACTTAAGCAAGTCGGTTGTCAATATATGGAGGGAAAAAAATCTGATTTCAACAGTACGTGAAATAGTTACTACATTATGATAAGTAACATAGTTACTGTACGTAGTTGGATAAGTATGAGGATTGCTTGTTGGCCAATTAATTGGCACCCTGGCCGTGCTACCTACGTCTCAGTGTATATATAGTCTCTACTAGAGCTAGCCATTGATTTTCTTTCAATCATCATCATTCTTGTTCCAACACAGTCACAGAGAGAGAGAGAGAGTGATCGTGAGATATTGAGGAATGGCCAACCTAACGGTGGGGTTCCGTTTTGTTCCTACCAACGAAGAACTGATAGTTCATTATCTTCTGAATAAGGTTAGGGGCTTGCCGTTGCCCTCTAACCTTGTGGTGGAGCGAAACTTGTACGATACATTACCTCCATGGGATCTTTTTGACGACGAGAATGATCCGTGGCAAACCACCCCGATCAAGGATGCCGACGGTAAGCACACCGGGATTCTTGATCGAACAATTTATGTCATCACAAAGTTGAAGAAGGCGAGCCGTAACAGGATTTCAAGAACTGCTGGCTGCGGAGTCTGGCACGGAGACGGTGTGAATCGCCCCGTTCACGATGATAGCGGCTGCAACATCATAATAGGTAATAGCAGGAGCTTCGTTTTTAAAGTGACTGAAAAGAACGTACCACCAAGAAACGGTCATTGGATAATGCATGAAATCACACTCCCTAAACAACAGGAAGCGCTTGATCAACAGTATGTGATATGCAAGATCACAAGAGATGACTCAAAGCCTCTCAAGATTCGCCCTCCCAAGCGAAATAGTTCTTCTTCTAGCTCCGGAGAAGAAGAGATCAATCAACAGAGAACCGCCAAGAAGCAGAAGCAACATGAATGCAAAGATCAAGTAGCAGCAGCAGCACAAGTACCAGAGACGAGCTATGAGCAGCGCCATGGAGTTCAGTTTCAGGAACAAGAGGGCCTTCTAATCCCTTCAGATGATCAAGTTACCCACTGTTTGAATCATACTGTTCCCACAGAGACGACATCCGGAGACAACATGAGTGCCTATTATAGTGACCCGTTCCAACAACCTAGTCATTCGTTCTACACCGACAACAGTATTCCTATTGACAGGGGTACATGTGGAAACAATATTCTGATTCAAAGTTTCCTTACGACTCAACAACTCGACCAAGGCAGCGACACGAAGGAGATGCCACAAGCTATCACGGAGGACGATACAAATCAAGGTTGTATGCTTCCAATTCCTTACGAGAGTACCAGCGAACCAAACGGCCTGATAGTTACACCAGATGATCAAATAACCGATGATTACTCTAATCTTGATGGTCTGGATCATATTGATCTCACAGAGATATTTGGAAACAACACGAGTGCCTATTTTCCGCTTAATGATCAGTTCCAACAACCTAGTGTCTCCAACTACTACATGGAAGACAATGCTACCCAGCTGGATGCTTCGAGTAATTATAATTTGCAAGATGAGAGTACTACGGGTAATATTGAAGACCTATGGACTACATTTGGAAACAGTAATGCTCCTAGTGGTTACAACTACATTGAACAACAAAGCATTCCCATTGCTCCGATGGTGGCTGCTAGTAACTGCGACGTGCCACATCTTGCTGTGACTCAACCACTGCAAGGCAATGAGATCGTGGAGATGCCATCAGCAACTGCAGAGGACGAAGCAAGTCAAGATCGTATGCTTGAGATTGCAAGTTATAATACCACCACAATGGAAGGAGGCACTGCCCTGGAGTCTCAATCCTTTGAATCTGATTTTCATGCTGCAATGATGATCGAGGAAACGAGGAGTGCTGACAAATTGTGCAACCCATCATGGAGATTAAGCCCTACACTGCTTGAAGACCTAATTCAACATGAAGACGATCAATGGGGCGAGAATCCTACAATCATTTATACAGCAGCACAATGGGGGAGTGACTTCTGGACTGCTTAAAACATTTGTAGTGGTTTTAATTCACTCATCTGAAATTTTTGTTTCGAAAAAAGAATGTAAGCAAAATAATGTTCAATTGTACAGCGATATTTAATTATCTACCATTCAGTTGACTCTCTTAATTGCTTCAAATATCAGTTCTGTGTTAACGCTTTGCATAAATTTTTCAAGTAGCTACTGTATAAACCAGAATCTCCTTTTGTTGAAATAAATTATGCGAGAACCAGGGTAAAGCGCGGGGCTATGTGGACAAATGAGATAAATGTGGAAACAAATTATTCTGTGAAGATTCACAAATGAAGCACATTATTTGTGTTACAGTTGGCTGATATTGGGACTTTTGGAAGATTGTTGAAAATCGGTCCAGGAGAAGAAGCGACAAAGCAGCCTGGAGTGTGACTTCGTCATCAAACCAAGCCCTCCAAGAGTCATGAAATTGCATTAGGTTTGTACAATCTTTAAAAACAATTATAGAATAAAGATAAGAGGCTATGTACCAACAACAAGCATCATAGAAGCGAAAGATTTTTTGTGAAGAGTTGGGTGGGAGAAGGTCTGTCATTTCTCATTGTGCAAAACGTGTCCATCTTTGTAGAAAACTGCAAATTCTGCCCAGCCAGTGTTCACTATTTCGAATCTAACACCTGCAACTGGGAGGTAAGACGTAAGACCATCATATACAACATATGGAACTCTGAAGATGGTTCTTCCTGTCTACCAAGATTACCTCATTACTCAAGGATTGCGATTGAATGCAGAAAAAATGATAACAAGTCTGCCTCTAAACAAGAAATTAAGCAAAATCTTATATTGTAGCCGTATTGATAGGTTTTCTCGGTGTAAATTGAATACTGGATGTAACAAGTTCTTGAAATTGATAATTAGAGTATCGATTCATATGACTTAAAACCGATAATTAATGTATCAGTTTCATACTCGGAGCATTTCATAGAGAGGAGGGAGGGAGGACATAGGGGTAGTTTCGATAACAAGGTTGGGCTTGTTTGGTTAACCAAACCAAGTGGATGTTTGGATTTGAGGGATTTGGTTTTGAATATATATATATATATATATATATTTTTTTTTTTTTTTTTTTGTACAAATGTGAGTTGGAAAAGAAGTGAAATATCGGTCCTACAAATTCTGTGTTGAGATTTTCCTAAACTTTTGCTTGAGGTTAATCAAACCACAATATCCAAACAAGGCCATAGTGTTTTGTCATGTCCGTGTTTATCGAAGATATGAAGAGTATCTAATTTCCTTGATTAGTATGAGTAGATGGATTGACAACAAAGATATATGATCCAACATGAAGTCCTTGGATGCCGAACTTTGAATTCCATAAAAGATCTAATAGTGTCCCCTTTGTTGCTGCACAGAGACACATGATTTTTAAATTCATGTTTTTGGGACCCATATAGGAGCAGAGGTGGCTAGTTTTGCTTCCTCATATTACTCATCCTCTCTTTCTCGAACATTCAAGTCAAGTTTCTCAACAAACGGAAAAAACATTCTAAGTCAAATTACCCATTGTTTAATGGCACTCTACTTAATGAATTCACAAAATATGGCAGAGGTCACAACAGCTCAAAGGAGAACTTAATATTTCAATGGCATTCTAGATATTGAATTCACAAAATATCTTCTACTTCCCGCAGAATCCTCTGATTTGGATTCTGTAGAAATGTGTAATTCTCATTAAAGTGAAAGAGAAATACAGAATAAGTTTTATACAAGTAGACATGTAATTAACCATAGTTAGAGATTAACCTAACTATGATTCTGACAACCTAACTAACAATCACTTCTATTGACTATGTTGTCCTTCTAGTTTGTAACACAATACAATCTAGTCATTAACATTCCCCCTCAATCCAAACTCCTTTCTGAGTTGCAGCATAACTTCAGAAGCAAAGACATCATCAAGAACATTTAGTTGACAACTTCAACAACTCCAAAACATTTAACCAAATCTGGAATTAGCTTTGTTAGCTTTGCTAGACTCACCATGATTAGTGTCAAGAGTGACACTCTCAAACACACACATTTGAAGCTTTCTCTGAGATACAAGAACTGGCTATTAGACAAGGGTTTTGAGAAGATATCAGTTGGTTGGTTGGTCACTACTACCCAAATACCTCACTTGGACTGCGCAGGCTAAAACTTGTTCCCTCACAAAATGATAATCAAGTTCAATATGCTTGGCTCTAGCATGAAAAACGGAGTTAGAAGCTAGAGCCAAAACAGATTTGTTGTCACAATGCACAGTAGGCACAGGCACTGAGATGCCCAAATCTCTTTGCAAATAACTCAGCCATTTAATTTCTGCACCTGTAGAAGCCAGATCTCTTGGAGACAGTAGCTTGCTTCTTTGAGGACCAAGAAATAAGATTCTAACCTAGAAATACACCATAACCTATAGTAGATCTCCTTGTAAGAGGATCACCAGCCCAGTCTGCATCTGTGAAACCTTGTAGCACAGAATCACTTGAAGAGAAACATAAACCTTGAGTGATAGTTCCTTTAACATATATGAGAATCCTTTTCACTTCCTGGAAGAGAGAGTCAAGAGGATTGTGTAAGTGCTGACAGAAAGAATTGACTGCATATTGCAAGTCTGGTCTGGTCACTGTTAAGTATTGTAAACCACCAACAAGCTTCTGTAGAGAACTGGATTTGCAAACAGTGAAGTACCATTCATGATCTTAGACTTAGTACCAACAGGGCAGGGCTTGCAATCTAAGAGGCCAGCCTTGTTTAGCAGCTCAAGAGCATACTTGTGCTAATGTAAAATTGTATCACCATTACTATTGTGAGCAATTTCAATACCCAGAAAATATGACAATGATCCTAAGTCTTTCATAGCAAACTTGGAGCTTAAAACTGATATACATTGTTGAATGAGAACTAAAGATGACCCTGTATTTAATATGTCATCAACATAGATAAGAACAACCACCATCTGACCTTGAGAGTGCTTGACAAATAGAGAAGAGTCAGCAATGCTTGTCACAAAACCTTGAGAAATCAAGAAAGAAGCCAACGAAGTTTACCGATCTTTAGGAGCTTGCTTTAACCCATATAATGATTTGTGCAACTTGCACTATAAAATTAGGTTTAGATGAATCCACAAAACCAAATGGATGCTCCATATACACTTATACTTCAATGTGACCATGAATAAAGGCATTGGAGACATCTAATTGCTTGATGGTCCAGTTATAATGCAATGCCACAGAGAGAACAAGTCTAATAGAGGTGTGTTTGGCTACTGGACTGAATGTCTTAGTTTAGTCTGTTGGGCTTTCACGTCGGTAACGCAGCGGAATAACAAAAATTTAATCCTACTCAAAGCCCACCACGGATCGTCAGGAGGAGATATCATAACATGATAAGGGACATAGTACTGTGTACATTTTGGTTTGACACATCACACGAAGAATGATGTCCTCGTCTCTACGGTTGATCCATGTCTAGAGGTGAGATCCAGATTCTTCATTCAAGAAGTGCTAGCTTGAACCGGAGGAAGAGGGTAGAAGGAATCAAGCAACGAGGTGACAAGAGGAGGATTCGGCCTCCTCTTTGGCGCCGGCGGGAGGGGCGGACGGCTAGGGGCGGTCGGCCCTAGCTTGTCTTGCTCTCTCTCTTTTGTTCTCTCCCACTCTCTTGTGTTATGTCTCAATAACATTCACTCAGTGGGAAGGAAGCTAGATCCTTCTTTATATACTCCAACAACTCCTTGTTGTTTCCATAAAGGTCTTTCCTAGTTCTCCATGAACTTGGATTAGTCCCTTCCTTGCAAATTAGTCCCACTAAGTTTGCAAGGTGTTGCACAATGATCCTTCTATTAATTAATCATATTAATTAATCCCAAATCTTGATGTACTCTATTTGACGTGTGACCCCATAGTTTTCTACTTAGTTGGTAGTAACTTATTACCAACATGGAGCAGTGTCTACCAACACATCCATGCCACCCAACTAATAGAAATAGTCAGTGATCCCGACAAACCTCTTGTGCCCAATATCTTATATTGCACTTTCTCTTTATCTCTATATCCGGATTGGACACGAGACATATAAAGTCACACTCGTATATCCAATCCATAGTTCCTTGATCCTGGGAATATGCTTATGCGAGCAGATAACATCAATATCTCCATATTGATTTATCTGAGTCTGGCTAGACATTCAATAAGCCTCGTCCCTCGAGTGGCCATGGATATTTACTCCCATTATATGGGAGGGACAAATCCTATCTACATCACTACGATCTCTAAGCTTGCTTCCTATTATGCCCGATAGCTATCTTTATAATTACCCAGTTAACGTTTGATAACATTAAAGCACAATATTCCACAACTAGAGTATCTAGTGACTTCAAGTCTAAGGATTGAAATTATATTAGCACTACGAGAAGTGATTGTGACTTTAACATAATCTAATGTATCCTTCTCGTTGTGGGTCAATCCAGTATGCCATTACTCCTAATGCATACTCATGTGTTAGACTTGATATCTCCATATCAATCTAACCACATACTAGTCTATATTTGATCTGCCTATTAATCAATATAGTGGACTAGGGATATTTAAGATAAACAACACATTGTATCTAAGGACTTCATTATCTTAAATATCACAATATATAATAAATGAATATTCTAGCCAAAACAATGTTCATACAAAATGTACGATTGCCTCTAGTGCATCTATTCCAACAGTCTCCCACTTGCACTAGAGCCAATCTGGCGCATCTCGTATGCCTATAGATCTGGCGTGCCCTTCATGCTTACGCTGCGCAAGAGGTTTTGTGAGCGGAGCTGAAACATTATCATCCGTTGGAATCTTGCACATCTTCACATCTCCTCGATCGATCATATCACGAATAAGATGGAATCTCCTAAGTACATGCTTTGATTTCTGGTGTGATCTTGGATCCTTGGCTTGTGAGATCACCTCGGAGTTTTCACAGTACAACTCTATGGGATCCACCATGCTAGGGACCACACCGAGCTCAGTGATAAATTTGTTTATCCAAACTGCCTCTTTTGCTGCTTCCGCAGCAGCAATGTACTCATCTTCTGTTGTAGAATCAGCAACTGTCCCTTTCTTGGAACTCTTCCAGCTCACAGCTCCTCCATTCAGGCTAAACACGTATCCAGACTGCGATCTGTAGTCATCTTTGTCGGTTTGGAAGCTTGCATCAGTGTAACCCTTTACACTTAGCTCTTCCTTACCTCTAAATATCAAGAACACATCCTTAATTCTTCTCAAGTACTTTAGGATTTTCTTTACAGCAATCCAGTGACTCTCACTCGGATTAGACTGATATCTGCTCACCATAATCAACGCGTATGATACGTCTGTTCTAGTACACAACATGGCGTACATGATGGATCCTATGGCCGAAGCATAGGGTATCCTACTCATGCGGTCCTTCTCAATCTCATTGGAGGGACAGTTATTGTTAGAAAGAGTGACTCCATGCGACATGGGCAAGAATCCCTTCTTGGAATCTTGCATGTTGAACCTCTTCAACACCTTGTCTATATATGTACTTTGACTTAGGCCAAGCAGCCTCCTAGATCTATCCCTATAGATCCTTAGACCAAGTATGTAGGCTGCGTCTCCTAAGTCCTTTATTACGAAGCACTTTCCTAGCCAATCTTTAACAGATTGCAAAGTAGGAATGTCGTTGCCAATGATTAGTATGTCATACACATACAAGACCAGAAATATTACACAGCTCCCACTAACCATATTGTGAACACAAGGCTCATCTTCGTTCTTGATGAAGCCAAACTCTTTGGCTATGTCATGAAAACGTCGATTCCAACTCCTAGAAGCTTGGTTTAATCCTTAAATGGATCTTTGCAGCTTACAGACTTTATTGGCATTTTCTGGATCCTCAAAACCCTCTGGTTGTGTCATGTACACATCCTTGAGGAGGTTCCCATAAAGAAACGCTGTTTTTGACATCCATTTGCCAAATCTCATAGTCGTAGTATGCTGCAATAGCAAGTAGGATTCGAATGGATTTAGTCATGGCGATTGGTGAAAAGGTCTCGTCATAGTCCATACCATGAATCTGTCTATACTCTTTGGCTACCAATCGCCCCTTATAGGCAACTACCCTGCCATCCATGTCGGTCTTCTTCTTGAAGACCCACTTGCAGCCTATAAGCCGAGCCCCTTCGGGTGGTTCCACCAAAGTCCATACTTTGTTGGTGTACATGGAATCCATTTCGGATCTCATGTCTTCTAGCCACTTCTTAGAGTCTGGGCCTTTCATGGCCTCTCCATAGTTTGCAGGTTCATCATCCATGAGTGGTATGTCATCGGGCTCAGTCACGAGAAGTCCATACCTCTCTGGCTCATGAAGAACTCTTCCTGATCTACGGAGTTCCTATGTTACCTGATCAGGTTCTTCCACAACTAATTGCGTCTCCTTTTCATGTTCCATCATCGGCTCAGTGATTTGTTGTTCTTGAATTTCTTCAAGTTTTACAGCCCTCCCACTTGCTTTTTTAGAGACAAACTCTCTTTCAATAAACACGCCGGTCCAAGCAACAAACACTTTGTTCTCGGTGGGATTGTAGATATAATATCCTTTAGTTTCCTTACGATATCCCACAAATTTACACTTATCCGCTTTGGGACCGAGCTTGTCTGTTTGTAAACATTTTACATAGACATCGCAGCCCCAAATCCTCATAAACGACACTATGGGACGCTTCCCAGTCCATATCTCATATGGTGTCTTCATGACTGATTTGGATGGAACGCGGTTAATGGTAAAAGTTGCCATCATTAGAGCATGTCCCCAAAAGGATATGGGAAGATATGTTTGAGACATCATAGACCGCACCATATCTAATAGCGTGTGATTCCTCCTCTCGGACACGCCATTCCATTGTGGCGTTTCGGGTGGAGTGAGATGGCATACTATCCCACACTCTCTAAGATACTCATCAAACTCTTGGCTTAAGTATTCTCCTCCACAATCCGATCGTAGAGCCTTAATACTTTTACCAAGTTGCTTCTCCACTTCATTCTTGAATTCTTTGAACAATTCAAAGGATTCGGATTTGGCCTTCCTAAGGTAAACAAATCCATATCTACTGAAGTCATCAGTAAATTTGATGATGTAGGTATAACCACCTCTGGCAGGCGTGGGGAACGGTCCACATACATCGGTATGTATGAGTGACAATAACTCACTAGTCCTCTTACCTTTCTTATTGAAAGGGTATTTTGTCATTTTTCCTATTAAACAAGATTCACATGTCTCATATGACTCTAAATCAAATGAGTCTAGAAGTCCATCCTTTTGGAGTCTAGATATGCGTTTCTCATTTATATGGCCTAAATGACAGTGCCATAGATATGTAGGATTTAAATCATTAGTCTTAATCCTTTTAGTATTTATGTTATAGATTGGAATTTTTAGATCAAGGATATACGATCCATTAGACAAATGCGCACTACAATTGTGCATACTATCAAAATAAATGGAGCAACACTTGTCCTTTATTGAAATAGAATAACCCTTCTCGTCCAAACAAGAAATGGAAATAATAATTCTGCTCATAGCAGGCACATAAAAGCAATTGTCTAATTCTCAAATAAGTCCAGAAGGCAAAGATAGCTCATAAATGCCTACAGCTAATGCAGCAACTCTTGCTCCATTCCCGACGCGCATATCTATCTCCCCTTTACTCAATCTTCTACTTCTTTTCAAATCCTGTACATTACGACAAATGTGAGAACCACATCCGGTGTCTAATACCCAAGATGAAGAAATAGAAAGATTGACGTCTATAACATAAATACCTGGTGGTGGTGGAATCACTATTCCAAGCTTCTTATCCTCCAGATATTGAGGGCAATTCCTCCTCCAGTGACCCAGCTAGCTTCAGTAGTGACACTCACCTTTAGCCACGCCTCCACTAGGCTTTAGGGTTTCCTTGGATTTCGCAACTTTCTTGCGCTTTCCTTTGGAAGTAGAGGCAACTGCTTTGCCCTTCTTCTTATGCACCATCATTATGGCCTTTCCCTTTCCTTTGTTAACGCTCTGTTCTGCTATCTTTAGCATGTTCAACAAGTCTAGCAGAGTCTTACTGATCTCGTTCATATAATAGTTCATTATGAACTGATTATAACTGTCAGGCAACGACTACAAGAGAAGATCAGTAGCCAAATCTTGGCCCAGTGTGAACCCCAGTCTCTCAAGGTTCTCAATGTACCCGATCATTCAGAGTACGTGAGGTCCTACTAGATTCCCCTCTGCAAGACTACTCTTGAATAGTTCTTTAGACAACTCATAGCGCTCATGCCTCGCCTGTTCTTGAACTAATTGTTTCAAGTGTATGATCATATCATAGGCTTCCATATTCTCATGCTGCTTCTGAAGCTCAGAAGTCATGGTTCAAAGCATGAGGCAAGTCACGTCATTAGAATCATCAATATGTCTCTCAAGGTTCTCAATGTACCCGATCATTCAGAGTACGTGAGGTCCTACTAGATTCCCCTCTGCAAGACTACTCTTGAATAATTCTTTAGACAACTCATAGCGCTCATGCCTCGCCTGTTCTTGAACTAATTGTTTCAAGTGTATGATCATATCATAGGCTTCCATATTCTCATGCTGCTTCTGAAGCTCAGAAGTCATGGTTCAAAGCATGAGGCAAGTCACGTCATTAGAATCATCAATATGTTTCTGACGTGCCCTCACATCCGCTAGAACAGAACCATCTTGTGGTGGGGCTGGAATTGGAGTGTCCAAGACGTACATCTTCTTTTCTTGCATAAGGACAATCCTTAAGTTTCTGTACCAGTCAAGGAAATTCGTTCCAGACAGTTTATCCTTCTCAAGGACAGATCGTAGGGATGAAGTCGATGCGTTGTTGTTTGCCATTTGGAATTCTACAAAATGAGAAATGCGCAATTTTAGTTTTTTGAACAATTTAACTATATTCAACAATGGCTAGATCATCAAATATAGCTCCCACTATTTTTCTCGGATTAATAGCCCTCACCATTAATGTGGAAAATATCGTAATATTTTCTAGTAGGTCCAAGATCCCTTTTTTACTTCTTCTTGAGCTTGCTTTGGCAAGTCACCCAAGAATAGGTTATTTAGGTAGGAACCATTCCAATTGCATCCCATGTAACTCTTGTTCCAATTAGGTGAATAACTCTTTATTCTTTATCCCATGGATAACGCCTAATTGTCATGCCTCTAGGCTCATCAATCCAATTGAATCTTGCCCAGTTGCATCCAACCCCTTGCTTCAACATACACACATTACTAGCTTGTGTCGTCCGCAACACACCATGGTAAATTAAAATCGCCTTGATTTGGCAAGCCCGGATTTTAATGAACCCTGATCATGAAGGGTGTTTTGGCAAGAGATGGAAAAACGCAATATTTAATTGAGGGATTTTTCTTTCTTAATTTGTTTGGTTGATCAAATCAACATGATCTACTTATTTGGATTGGGCAATCCACAATAAAAGACCAACCTTGTTTATTATTATCTTGTTAATGTTTTGCTAGTATCGCCATACACACAAAAATTAAATAACAAGACATAAATAATAAACATCCACAAAATAAAAAAAATGTGGCATGGATATGGCCCCTAGACTAATGATATTATCAAGCCAATTATAATGTCCAATTGCCCTAAAGTGACAAGCTCATCCCCATGTGCTCCACCATAGCCGCACGCCTAGGGTGTGTCTTCTTTGTCTTTTGGCTCCTTTGGTTCTCCGGTCTTCTTCTCCATGCTCTAGGCTATCATCTAAATATTTTTAATTCTATCCTAACATCTAGAATAAATAAATAATAAAAGCCTCACATGTCGAGGAGAAAAGACGACTCGCAGGCCGTAAAACCTAATTAATTATTACATTAATTTGATCAGCTCAAAGGCCGTAAACCAAACCACAAAGCAATAAACATCCACAATCCTAGGCCATATCCATCCACCATGCAACAAAGCACATAATACAGTTAAAACCAATTTTTAAAACGCTTGTTCAATTTTAATTAGATTGGGTAATTAGGGTTACAACGGTCGAAGGAGTTCAAACCAACATAGCCCGAACCCCTAGGAGGACCGCCGCCCGCCACACGGCCAGGCCCAAGGCCGGCCGCCCCATGTGGCCCGCGGCCTTTGCTTGGCGCGCAAGGAGGGGGGCGGACGGCTAGGGTTTCGGCCCTAGCCTCCTTCCCTTCTTCCTTGTTGCCCAAGTAAGTGGATCTGACAGATACTCATCTGTAGGAATCTTCCATATCTTCACATCTCCTCTATCCATTATTTCCTGAATAAGATGGAATTTCCTGAGTACGCTCTTGGATTTTTTGAGTGACATGGGTTCCATGAATGGTGCGATCACTCCAGTGTTATCACAATACAACACTACAAGATCCACAATACTAGGAACCACACCAAGCTCAGTGATGAACCTCCTAATACAAACAGCCTCCTTTGCTTCGCCATACGTAGCAATGTACTCGGCCTCAGTTGTAGAATCAGCAACCGTCTCTTGCATGGAACTTTTCCATCTCACAGCTCCTCCATTCAAGCAAAACACGAATCCCGACTGCGATCTGAAATCATCTCTTTCGGTTTGGAAGCTTGCATAAGTGTAACCCTTTACACTTAGCTCTTCCTCCCCTCCATATATTAAGCATACATCCTTAGTTCTTCTTAAGTACTTAAGGATATTCTTGACAGCGATCCAGTGACTCTCACCCGGATTAGACTGATATCTGCTTGCCATACTCAACGCATATGAAACATCTGGTCTAGTTCATAACATGGCGTACATGATAGATCCAAAAGCCAATGTGTATGGGATCCTAATCATGCTGTCCTTCTCAATCTGATTGGGAGGACAATTTGCCTACGAAGGGTGACTCCATGCGATATAGGCAAGAATCTTTTCTTTGATTCATCCATGTTGAACTGTTTAAACACCTTGTTTATATATGTACTTTGACATAGGTCAAGCAACTTCTTAGATCTATCCCTAGAGATCTTGATACCAAGTATATAAGTTGCATCTCCTCAGTCCTTCATTGAGAAATACTTTCCTAGCCAATCCTTAACAACTTGCAAGGTAGGAATGTCATTTACAATGAGTAGTATGTCATCCATATACAATACCAGAAACACAATAGAGCTCCCACTAACCTTCTTGTAAACCCAAGGCTCATCTTCGTTCTTTATGAAGCCAAACTCTTTGACTGCATCATCAAAACGTAGATTCCGACTCCTAGAAGCTTGCTTCAGACCATAAATGGACCGTTGTAACTTACAAACTTTATTGGCATGCTCTGGATCTTCAAAACCCTCTGGTTGTGTCATCTACACATCCTCAAGGAGGTTTCCATATAGAAACGCTGTTTTGACGTCTATCTGCCAGGTCTCATAGTCGTGATAAGCTGCAATAGCAAGTAAGATTCGACGAGATTTGGTCATCGCGTCTAAGGAAAATGTTTCATCATAGTCCATACCATGAATCTGTCTGAAATCTTTTTCCACCAATCAGCCCTTATAGGCAATCACATTGCCATCCATGTCGGTATTCTTCTTGAAGACCCACTTTCACCCTATGGTCCCAGCCCCTTGGGGTGGTTCCACCAAAGTCCATACTTTTTTGGTATACATGGATTCCATTTCGGATTTTTTGGCTTCAATCCACTTCTAAGAATCAGGCCCTTTCTTGTCCTCTCCATATGTAGTATTCTCATCATCCATGAGTAGTACGTTACAGAGCTCAGTAATGAGAAGTACATACCTCTCTGGCTCCTTACGTACCCTACTCGACCAACGAAGTTCTTGTGTTACTTGAACAGGTTGCTCCATAACATTTTGTGGTTCCTGTTCATGTTTCATTGTTGGATCAGTGGTTCTTAAATTTCTTCAACTTCTACAGTCCTCCATTGGCTTCTTTAGAGACAAACTCTCTTTATAGAAACACACCGGTCCGATCAACAAACACTTTGTTCTCGATTGGATTGTAGAAATAATATCCTTTCGTTTCCTTAGGATATCCCACAAACTTACACTTGTCTGACTTTGGCCCGATCTTGTCTCTTTGGAAATGCTTTACATAGACATCCCATCCCCAAATCTTCATGAACGACACTATGGGACTCCTCCCAGTCCATATCTCATATGGAGTCTTCATGACTAATTTAGATGGAACACGGTTTAGGGTGAATGTTGCACTTAATAGAGCGTGTCCCCAAAATGATATTGGAAGATCAGTCTGACACATCATAGATCGAACCATCTCTAACAGTGTTCGATTTCTCCTCCCAGACACGCCTTTCCATTTTGGCGTTTCGAGTGGAGTGAGTTGGGATAAGTGTTGGAATAGGTGCCCTAGAGGCAATATAGTTTAGTATAAACAATAAATTGACTACAACATTCATTGTATTATTTATTAGATATTTAATATAATGATGTCCTTAGATTTACAATTTTGTTGTTTATCTTAAAGTAGACTAGTATGAGGTTGCATTGATATGGAGATATCATGATCCAACACATGGGTGTGCCTTAGGAGTAATGGCATGCTAGATTGACCCAACTCCGAGAAGGCTACATACATGTTATGTAAAGTCACAAGTGCTTCTCGCGGTGACAATGGTATTGACATCCTTAGACTTGAAGTCATTAGATCATCTAGTTGTGGATTATTGTGATTTTGATAGCGTCAAACGTTACACAGTGACTGGGTAGCCATAAAGGCGTGTACCGGATACAATAAGAAGCAAGCTTAGTTATCGTAGTAGACGTAGATAGAATTTGTCTTTCCCACATAACGGGAGAAAATATTTTAGGCCACTCGAGGGATAGTGCTTATAGAATGTCTGACCAGACTCAAATAAATCAATAAATGATATTGATGTTTTTTGTACGAATGAAGCTATTCCCCAAATCGAGGAACTATGGATTGGATATACTAGTGTGAATTGTATGTCTCGTGTCCAATCTGGGTATTGATACAAAGGGATGAGATAATACTTGCACAAAGGTTTGTCATGATGACTATTCTATTTGTTGGCTAGAATGGATGACTTGCTAGAGGCCGCTCCATATTAGTAAATAGTTACTACCAACTAAATAGAACCTATGGCGTCAGACGTCATATAGAGGTGAACTAGACTTGGGAAATAATTAATTAATATGATTTATTAATTGGAAGGATCAAATCGCAACAACTTGCTAACTTAGAAGGACTAATATGCAAGTTGGACTAATCCGAACTTGAGTAGGATTAGGATGGGCCTTTATGTGGTAAAAAAGGATTTGTTGGACTACATAAAGGATCCTCCTAGCTTCCTTCCCTACAACTTATGCTCATAACATACTTTGAGTAGGAGAGAAGGAAGGAGAGAGCAAGACAAACAAGGAGGCCGAAGACTACCTTGCCGCCTGCCCACCCCGTCGGCCACAAGAGAGGCCGACCCTCTCTTTTGGTGCTCTGTTGTGTGATTTCTTCATCCTCTTACACTCCTCCTAGATAGCACAAGGCGTTTGAAAGATCTAGATCTCACCTCTAGACGTGGATCAACCGTAGAGACGTGATAATTTTCTCGTTAGAAGTCATCAAGGAGACCTCAAAGGTACATAAAACTATTCTCTTACCATCGTCATGATTTCTCTTCCTGTGATCCTTGGGTGGTCTTGATCAGATAATTATATTGTTCTCTTGCTGAATATCCATGATCAAAACCCTACAGTGGTATCAGAGCCACAGGTCGTTGAGCATAACATGGTTTATGTGTTACGTTTGTGTTGTTTATCACCTTTAATTGTTGATTATTACGTTAAAACAACAAACTAAGCATATTAGATGCATGTTGAATATGATTCAACAAAAAAATATATAATTCTTGCATTGGATGTATGAATTAGTGAGTTTTAAATCACATAAGATGTGTATTTTGGATCCTGACGGCTAGGGTTTGGGAACATGCTTGGAAAATGTGTTTTTCAAACATGGAAACAATAAAACTTGGGCAACAAGGCAAGGATTTGTTTTGGAAACAACTCCTTGAAGAAGATTGCCCCCCCTAAGGACCGCCCCTTGCCTTGCATCCCAAGCTAGGGCACGACCAAGGGCTCGAGCCGGCCTAGCGTGCGGCCCGGCCGCGCGTGGGGCTCGGCCGACCGGCCTACGGCCGCACCTTCGTCCTTTTTAGGCGGTTTGGCTATATTCATAGTGGACCCATGGACCGTTTTAACCCTCGCAAATCCAAAATCAATTAAAAATGACTAAGCGCATTAAAATTGGTTTTAACTCTTTATGTACAACTTGCATGGTGATTGGATATGGCCTTACATATAGTTTGTTGTGGATGTTTAATTTTTGTAGTTTGTTTACGGCCTGCGAGTTGATCAATTTGACGTAATAATTAATTAAGTTTTACGGCTTGCGAGCCGGTATTTATCTCTCAAATTGTGAGATTTATTTTATTTATTATAGATGTTAGCTAGTGCTAGATAAAATAGATGATATCCAAGATTGAATAAAAAGAAGCCCAAAAAATTAAAGGAGCCACGACATGGAGCATGGACAATTCACATGGCTAAGAAGGATGGACCAAGAGATGGAGGCACATGGAGATGCATTTTTCATTCTAGGGTTCATAGATATTCTCATTGGCTTGAGAATATCTTATTCTAGGAGGCCATATCCATATCACTTTATTTTATGTTTTGTGGATGTTTATTTTATTGTCTTATTATTATTGTTGGTGTATGGATGATGCATCCAATTTGATAATAAGATAATTAACAACCCGGATCTTTTATTTGGAGTTGTTCCCAAACTCAAAATAAGAAGATTAGTTGATATGGATCAACAAAACAATTTAAAATTGAAAGAAAAATCCCTCAAAACAAAATATTACGTTCTTGCCTTCTCGTTACTTAAACACTCATCACAAGATCGATTGATCAAGTTCGTGCGTGCCAAAGCAGGGCGACTTGATTCATCATCATGTGGTGCGATGGCACACATAGTGTGCAATTGTTGGAGTAAGAGGTTACACGTAACAGGGTATTTTAATAAGGATTAAAAACCTAGAGGCGATCAATTGGGATTATCTATGGGATAGATAAATAAGGAGTTATTAGCCCAACTGAACCAAGAGTTGCTTATGATGCAATTGTAATTGTTCCTACCTAAATAGCTAATTTTGGGTGACTTGCCAAAGCAAGCTCAAATAGGTGAAATAGGGATCTTGGCACCCACTAGAAAATATAATGATATTTTCCGCATTAATATCTTGAGGGTTATCAATCTGTAGAAAAATAGTGGGAGTTATGTTTAATAATCTAGCCATTAATGAATATAGTTTAATGGTTCACAAAATACTAAAACTTATGTATTTTCCTTTTGTAGAATTCCAATGGCAAACAACTCATCAAACTCATCTCACTCTATACGCTCTGTCCTTGAGAAGGAAAAGCTGTCTGTGACCAATTTTCTAGACCGGTACAGAAACTTGAGAATCGTTCTCAAACAAGAGAAGAAATTGTACGCTCTAGAGGAGCAAGTTCCTGATGCTCCGGAAAACAACACTTTTGCAGCCCTAAAGGCGTATCAGAAGCGTTTTCATGACGCTAATGATGCGGCCTGCTTAATGCTTTGCACCATGAAATCTGAGCTTCAGAAGAAACATGAGAACATGAATGCGGTCGATATGATCACACAATTGAAGCAGATCTTCCAAGAGCAGGCAAGGGTTGAGAGGTATGAAGTATCCAAGGCATTGTTCAAATGTCGTCTGTCGGAAGGAAACCCCGTAGGGCTGCATGTGCTACGCATGATTGGCTATTTTGAGAGCCTAGGGCGCTGAGGGTTTCCGGTAGGCCAAGAGTTGGCCACCGATCTCATCTTGCAATCGTTGCCTGAAAGTTATGGACAATTCACCATGAACTATAACATGAATGAGATCCTGAAACCTCTGCCAGATTTACTCAATAAGTTGAGGACAGCTGAACAAAGCGTCAAAAAGGGTAAGGGCAAATCCATAATGATGGTGCAGAAAGGAAAAGGCAAAAGGTTTGCCTCATCCTCCAAGGGAAAAGGCAAGTCAGTTGCCAAACCCAAGGAACCTGCCATTAAGTCTGTTGGTGGCATTTCCAAAGGTGTGACTAAAGGTGAGTGTCACTACAGCAGTCAGCATGGACACTGGAGGAGGAACTGCCCAAAATATCTGGAGGACAAGAGGCTTGGAATAGTGATTTCATCACCACCAGCTATTTTAGTTATAGATGTCGATATTACTTGCTCTTCATCATGGGTATTGGATACTGGATGTGGATCTCATATTTGTCGAAATATGCAGTATCTAAAGAGAAGTAGAAGATTGGCTAAAGGGGAGATAGACTTACGCGTTGGGAATGGAGCAAGAGTTGCTGCATTATTCGTAGGCGTATACTAGTTGTCTATACCTTCAGGATTAGTTTTAGAATTAAATAATCACTACTTTGTGCCTGCAATGAGAAGAAACATTATTTATATTTCTTGTTTGGACAAGGATGGTTTTACTATTTCAATAAATAACAATTGTTGTTCCATTTATTTTGGTAGTATTCACTATTGTAGTGGGAAATTATTTAATGGATTATATATCCTTGATCTAAGCAATCCTGTCTATAACATTAATACTAAGAGGATTAAAATGAATAATTTAAATCCTGCTTATTTATGGCATTGTCGTTTAGGCCACATAAACGAGAAATGTGTATCTAGACTCCATAAGGATGGATTTCTAGACTCATTTGATTTTGAATCATATGAGACATGTGAGGCTTGTTTATTGGGAAAAATGACAAAGTCCCCTTTCAATAAAAAAGAAGATAGGACTAGTGAGCAATTGGCGCTAGTACATATAGATGTATGTGGGCCATTTGCAACGCCTTCCAGGGGTGGTTATGTGTACTTCATAACATTTACTAATGATTTCAGTAGATAGGGATTTGTATACCTTATGAAGGACAAATCCGAATCCTTTAAAATGTTCACAGAATTCAATAATGAAATAGAGAAGCAACTTGGCAGAAGTATCAAGGCTCTACGATCAGATCGTGGAGGAAAATACTTGAGCCAAGAGTTTGACTACTATCTTAGAGAGTGTGGGATAATATCCAAACTCACTCCACCCGGGACGCCACAATGGAATGGCGTGTCCGAAAGGAGGAATCGAACTCTATTAGATATGGTTGATCTATGATGTGTCAAACTGATCTTCCATTATCATTTTGGGGCTATGCTCTATTGAGTGCAGCTTTCACCATTAACCGTGTTCCATCTAAGGAAGTCATGAAGACACCACATGAGATGTGGAGTGGGAGGCGTCCCACAGTGTCGTTCATGAAGATTTGGGGCTGCGATGTCTATGTAAAACGTTTCCAAACAGACAAGCTAGGGCCTATGTCGGATAAATGCAAATTTGTGGGATACCCTAAGGAAACTAAGGGATATTATTTCTACAATCCAACTGAGATGTTTGTTGCTCGGACCGACGTGATTCTAAAAAGAGAGTTTGTCTCTAAAGAAGCAAGTGGGAGGACTTTAGAACTTTAAGAAGTTCAAGAACCACAAAGCATTGATCCAACAATGGAACATGAACAGGGACCACAAGAGAAGTTTTGGTGCAACATGTTCAAGTAACACAAGAGCTTTGCAGATCTACTAGAGTGCGCCAGGAGCCAGAGAGGTATGGACTTCTCGTGACTGAAGCTGGTGACACGATGCTCATTGATGATAAGCCTACTACCTATGAAGAGGCCATGAAAGGGCCGGACTCTCAGAAGTGGCTTGAGGCCATGAGATCTGAGATGGAATCCATGTAATGGACTCTGGTGGAACCACCCGTAGGGGCGCGACCCATAGGGTGCAAGCGGGTCTTCAAGAAGAAGATCGACATGGATCGTAATGTGATTATCTATAAGGTCCGATTGGTGGCTAAAGGGTTCAGACAGATTCATGGTATTGACTATGATGAAACCTTTTCACCAGTCGCAATGACCAAATCCATCCGAACCTTACTTGCTATCGTAGCATACTACGACTATGAGATTTGGCAGATGGATGTCAAAATAGCATTCGTGTATGGGAATATCCTTGAGGATGTGTTAATGAAACAACCTGAGGGTTTTGAAAATCCAAATTAAGCCAACAAAGTCTGTAAGCTGCAACGATCCATTTATGAATTAAATAAAGCTTCTAGGATTTGGAATCGACGTTTTGATGAAGTATTCAAAGTGTTTGGCTTCATCAGAAACAAAGATGAATCTTGTGTCTACAAGAAGGTTAGTGGGAACTTCCAGACCGAAATAGATGATTTCAGATCACACTCGGGGTTTGTATTTTGCCTAAATGGAACTGCGGTGAGCTTGAAGAGTTCCAAGCAAGAGACGGTGGCTGATTCTACAACAAAGGCTAAGTATATTGCTGCAAATGGCGCAACAAACGAAGCTGTTTGGATTAAAAAGTCATTACTGAGCTTGGTGTGGTTCCTAGCATTGCGGATCTAGTAGAGTTGTATTGTGACAACACTGGAGCGATCGCGGAATCGAAGGAACCCAGGTTACACAAGAAATCCAAGCACGTACTCCGGAAGTTCCATCTTATTCGAGATATTGTCGAAAGAGGAGACGTTTCATATGAAAGATTCCTACAAATGAGAATCTGTCAAATATTCTTACAAAGTTGCTTGTTCAACGCAAGCATGAAGGGCACACTTGGAGCATTGGCATACGAGATGCACCAGATTGGCTCTAGTGCAAGTGGGAGACTGTTGGAATAGGTTCCCTAGAGGCAATCTAGTTTATTATGAACAATAAATTGGCTAGAACATTCATTGTATTATTTATTGGATATTTAATATAATGAAGTCCTTATATTTACAATTGTGTTGTTTATCTTAAATTTCCCTAGTCCATTATAATGACTAATGGGACAATCATCTATAGACTAGTATGATGTTTGATTAATATGGAGATATCATGATCCAACACATGGCTGTGCATTAGGAGTAATGGCATACAGGATTGACCAAACTCTGAGAAGGATACATACATGTTATGTAAAGTCACAAGTGCTTCTCGCGGTGACAACGGTATTGTCATCCTTAGACTTGAAGTCACTAGATCATCTAGTGTGGATTATTGTGATTTTGGTAGCGCCAAACGTTACACCGTGACTGGGTAGCCATAAAGGCGTGTACCGGAAACAATAAGAAGCAAGCTTAGAGATCGTAGTAGACATAGATATTATTTTTCCCTCCCACATAACGGGAGCAAATATCCTAGTCCACTCGGGGGATTGTGCTTATAGAATGTCTAGTTAGACTCAAGTAAATCAATACAGTATATTGATGTTACTTGTACGAATGAGGCTATTCCCAGGATCGAGGAACTATGGATTGGATATACGAGTGTGACTTGTATGTCTCGTGTCCAATCCGGATATTGAGACAAAGGGATGAGACAATACTTGCACAAGGGTTTGTCATGATGACTATTCTAATTTGTTGGCGAGTATGGATGTCTTGCTAGAGGCAGCACCATATTAGTAAATAGTTACTACCAACTATAAAGAACCTATGGGGTCACACGTCATATAGAGGTGAACTAGAATTTGGAAATAATTAATTAACATGATTAATTAATTGGAATGATCAAATCGCAACAACTTGCTAACTTAGTAGGAGTAATATGCAAGTTGGACTAATCCGAACTTGAGTAGGATTAGGATGGGCCTTTATGTCGTAAACAAGGAGTTGTTGAACTATATAAAGGATGCTCCTAGCTTCCTTACCTACAGCTTATGCTCATAACATACTTTGAGTAGGAGAGAAGGAAGGAGAGAGCAAGACAAACAAGGAGGCCGAAGCCCCTCTTCCCGTCCGCCCACCCCGTCGGCCACAAGAGAGGCCGCCCCTTTCTTTTGGTGCTCTGTTGCGTGATTTCTTCATCCTCTTCCACTCCTCCTAGCTAGCACCATGCGTTTGGAAAATCTAGATCTCACCTCTAGACGTGGATAACCCGTAGAGATGGGATAATTTTCTCGGTAGAAGTCATCAAGGAGACCTCAAAGGTACATGACACTATTCTCTTACCATCGTCATGAATTCTCTTCCTGTGATCCTTTGAGGGTCTTGATCTGATAATTATATTGTTCTTCCGCTGCGTATCCATGATCAAAACCCTACAATAAGATCCCATACTCTCTAAGATATTCGTCAAACACTTGGCTTAAGTATTCTCCTCCACGGTTCGATCGTAGAGCCTTAATACTCTTGCCAAGTTGCAGCTCTACTTCATTATTGAATTTTTTTGAACATTTCAAAGGATTCGAATTTGGACTTCATAAGGTATACAAATCCATATCTACTGAATTCATTAGTAAATGTAATAAAATGAAGATAACCACCTCTAGAAAGCATGGGAAATGGTCCACACACATCAGTATGTATGAGTGCCAATAACTCATTAGTCCCTTCACATTTCTTCTTGAAAGGGGACTTTGTCATTTTCCCTAATAAACAATATTCGCATGTCTCATATGATTCATAATCAAATGAGTCTAGAAATCCATCCTATAAACACTATAAATGTGTTTCTCGTTTATATGGCCTAAACGACAGTGCAATAGATAAGTAGGATTGAAATCGTTAGTTTTAATCCTCTTCGTATTTATGTTATAGATGGAATTATCTAGATCAAGGATATATAATCCATTAGACAATAAAGAATTACAATAATGCAAACAATAAATGGAGCAACACTTTTCCTTTATTTTAATATAATAACCTTTCTTGTCCAAAAAAGAAAATGAAATAATGTTTATGCTCATAGGAGGCACATAATAACAATTTTACGATTCTAGAATAAGTCTTGAAGGTAAAGATAACTCATAAACGCCTATGGATAATGCAACAACTCTTGCTCTAGTCCAACGCGCAAGTCTATCTCCCCTTTAGCCATTCATCTGCTTGTCTTTAGATCATGCCCATTTCAAAAAATGTGTGATCCACATCCAGTATCCTGTACCCAAGAAGAAGAGATAAACAGATTGAAAGCCATAACAAAATTACCTGGTGGTGGTGGAATCACTATTCCAAGCCTTTTATCTTCTAGTTATTTTGGCCAGTTCTTTTACCAGTGGCCAGTCTGACTGCATTAGTGGAACGCGCCCTTGACTACTCCACTAGCGGGTTTAAAGGCAACTTGCTTGATTTTTTCAACTACCTCGCCTTTCCCTTTGGAGGTCAAAGCAACTCGCTTGCTCTTTCCTTTGTTAACCATCAGTATGGCCTTGCCTTTACCCTTGTTTATGCTTTGTTCAATTTTCCTCAACATAGTGAGCAAATATGGAAGAGGTTTGTTGACCTCATTCATGTTGTAGTTCATGATGAACTTACCATAACTTTTCGGCAACGATTGCAGGATGAGATCAGTAGCCAACTCTTGACCCACCGGAAACCCTAAACATGTGATTCTCCAAGTACTCGATCATGTAGAGTACATGAGGCCCCACCGGGTTTCCCTCTGATAGATGACACTTGAACAATACCTTAGAAACTTCATACCATTCATGCCTGGTCTGCTCTAAGAAGATTTGCCTCAAATGTATGATCATATCATACGCCTCCATGTTCTCATGTTTCTTCTTAAGCTCAGATTTCATGGTACAAAGCATCAGGAAAATCACATCATTAGAATCGATAACGATCTTCAGATGCGCCTTCCTGGCAGAAACAACATCATTTTGTGGTGCCTCGTGAACTGGTTCGTCTAGAATTATCAGTTTCTTTTCTTGCTTGAGAACAAATCTCAAGTTTTTGTCAGTCCAAAAGATTGATTCCATATAGCTTGTCCTTGTCAAGGAGTGATCGTAATGATTGAGTTGAAGTCGATGAATTGTTTTCCATTGATATTCTACAAATGAAAAATATACAAGTTTTAGTATTTTGTGAACAAATGACTATATTTAAAAATGTCAAGATTATTAAATATAGCTCTTACTAAATTTCTCGGATTAATAGCCCTCACAGTTAATGCGTAAAATATCATATATTTTCTAGTGGGCCGAGATCCATATTTCATCTCTTCTTGAGCTTGATTTGGCAAGACTGAAGTATTAGTTATTTAGGTAGGAACCCCTTCCGATTGCATCCTATGCAACTCTAGGTTCAATTGGGCAAATAAATCATTATTTATCTATACCATAGATAATCCGAATTGCCTTACCTCTAAGGTTTCAATCCTATTGAAGTAGCTTAGTTTCGTTCATCCTCTCACTTCAACAATTTTACATTACTATCTTGTGCCATCGCGCCATCCTATGATGAATCAAATCGCCTTGCTTTGGAAAGCGAAAGTTAAATACTTTATAGTTTTGACGAGTGTTACGTAACGAGAAGGAAAAATGAAATATTTAACGTTGAGGGATTTCCTTGTCAATTGTAATTGTTTTGTTGATCCAATCAACTGGGTGTACTTATTTGGATTGGGAAATAACAAATAAAAGATTCGGGTTTTAATTATTATCTTGTTACGTTTGCATGTGTAGATAGGGCATCCCATGCAGATTGATCACCACCCACGTGGAAGCCATCCAGGAGGTTCGATGGTACTCCACTACTACTCTATCACTGTCTTTATGTTCGCACTTATCTATGTGGGGGCTGTGAGACAGGGTCGCCCTCTATACTAACCGCGCACGAGTTGTAGGGTTCAAGTGGCTTGGAGGCTAGAGTAAGGCATGTCGTACGCGAACAGCAGCTGCACTCGCGTGCGACCCTTGTCAATTTCCTGAGAGATGTGACGATCACGTGTCCTATATATGCGGTCAACCGTTTGAACGGTACCTATATATGCAGACGATCTTCTAATGTGCCCTATACATGCGGGTGAATGTGCCATTACGAGGCGAATATCTAGCCGCCATCCGCGGACGCATTAACCCCTAATAACGGTCACTCCTATGCCCTATATATAGAGGCGTTGGCCTTCCATTGCATCTCTCGGGCCTTTTGCTAATCATCATACTCTCTCTCTCTCTCTCTCTCTCTCTCTCTCAGACAATTAGCAAGAGCTTACTCTTCCCCTACATTTACTCTCAATCTCTCTGTGCTTTGTTCTTGTTCTTGTCTGTTACAGGTTTACACTGAGATCTTCCCCAGAAGGATCTCTTGTCCACAGAATGCATCAACTATACACCAAAAATAAATAACAAGCCAATCAATAAACAAACAATAAATACACATTATGTGGATTTGGCCTCCTAAAACTAAAATATTCCCAAGCCAATGAGAATATCCATAAGCCCTAAAAATAGCACGCTCATCTCCATGTTCATCCATCTTTTGTCCATGCTCCTTAGCTTTGTGGAATAACACCATCTTGTGATTTTTTCGGTCTTTAAGCTTCTTCTCCATGTCTTGGCTATCATCTAACTATCTAATACTATCTAGCATCTATACTAAATAGAGAGACCTCACAAGTTTATGAGAAGACGACTTGCATGCCGTAAAACTTCATTAATTACATTATTTATAATAAAAGCAACCACAAAAATAAACATCCAAATCATCCACATCTAAGGCCACATCCAATCACCATAAAAAAGCACATAATATAGTAAAAATCCAATTTTAACGCACTTGGTCAGTATTAGTTGATTTTGGAATTTTCTAGAGTCAAAACAGTCAAAGGAGTCGAACCAATCGAATTGGCCGAACCCTAGGGACCACCCGTGCCACACCTAAGCGGGTCAGACCAACCCGCGCGGTCAAACTGGCGGTTGGCCAACCCGGCTAGGCCCACGGCCTCGTCTCTTGCACCACAAGGAATGGGGCGGTTCTCCTTGGCCGAAACCTATAGGGATGTTTCCAAAACATTCCATGTTTTCTTGTGGGCAATAATCCAATTGTAGAGAAAAAAACCCTTTTTCCCCCAATTGTGTACAAACCCCAGTTTTTCAAATCACCAAAAGACACATCATAAGTGAACGAAATTTGCTAATTTCAGTACGATATGTAAAATTAGCTCATCCGGTACTGAATCATATTTATTTTACATCATTATGCCAATTTCAGTTTTACACGAAAATAACAGAATGGTGTGAAAGTTGATAAAACAGTAAAACATAAAATCACATTATGCCCTACGACATGTGGCTCTGATATCACTGTAGGGTTTTGATACAGATTACGTAGAGTAAATACAATTAAATTTTTCCGTTCAAGACCCTGCATGAATCGCAGGACAAGCCATCATAACATGGTAAGGGAAAAATAGTTGTGTACCTTGTTTGTCTGACTGTTCACGATACGCAGAATTGTGTCCACGTCTCTACGAATATCCACGCCTAGGATTGCACTAGATTCCTTCTTCCGTCTGTGTGCTAGCTCATACCAAGAGGTAGGAAGAAGAAGATCATGCAAAATAGGACATCACGGAGCCGCGCGCCAAGGAGGCCGACAACTCCAATGAGACTCTTTCGGCCCTAGTCTCTCTCTCTCCTTGCTTTTTTATTTTCACTCCAATGAGACTCTTATGAAAATAATAAGCTATGAGTGCCTTCATATAGTCAACAACTCCTTGTTAACTACATATTTTCCCCAATACTAATCCAGACCATACACGGAATAGTCCACTTTGGAAATTAGTCTTACTAAGTTTGCATTTGGTTGCGTATTGATCATTTGCTTTAATTAGTCCCACTAATTAATACATATATCTAGTTTAATCCATATGGTGTGTGACCCCATAGGTTTCTACTTAGTTTGTAGTAACAAGTACTTACATAGAACGGTGTCTAGCAACACATCTATGCCACCCAACTAATAGAAATAGTCAGTGATCCGACAAACCTTGCGCTTAATGTTATTGTATTGTATTATCCCTTTGTCTCTATATCCGGATTGGACACGAGACATAAATGTCACATTGTATATCCAATCCATGGTTCTCGATCTTGGGAATAGGCTTATCCTTGCAAATAACATCAATATCCATATTGATTTATCTGAGTCTGGCCAGACATTCCCTAAGCTCTACCCCTCGAGTGGCCATGGATATTTACTCCAAATATGTAGGAGGGACAAATCCTCTCTACATCACTACCACCTCTAAGATTTCTTCATTTTATGTCCGATAATCGCCTTTATTGCTACCTAGTCACGGTGTAACGTTTGACGAAATGAAACATAATATTCCACAACTAGAGTGTCTAGTGACTCTAGTGTCTCTTTCACCACTACCTGTTCAATCCGATTCATCTACAGTTTCTCATTCTCCTCCTACTTCATCTTCATCTCCAGCTCCACCACCTCCCAGGTACATTACAAGGTCTCATACTAGTTTTCTCAAATCTAATCCCAAATATGCATGTCTAAGTGCCACTTCTATAACTTTAGCTGAACCAGTCAAAGCTGCTGAGGCATTACATATACCACAATGGAGATCAGCTATGCAAGAAGAGTTCACTGCTTTACTTCAACAAGGCACTTGGACTCTAGTATCTCTTCCTCCTCATAGAAATTCTATTGGCTGCAAGTGGGTGTTCAGAGTTAAGAAAAATGCAGATAGTAGTTTAGCCAGGTACAAGGAAAGAATTGTTTCTAAGCATTTATTAAAGAGTTGTGGCATTGACTATGTTGGAATAGATTCCCTAGAGGCAATCGTTTATTTATTATGAACATTGTTTTGGCTATAATATTCATTTATTATATATTGTGATATTCAATATAATGAAGTCCTTAGATACAATGCGTTGTTTATCTTAAATATCCCTAGTCCACTATATTGATTAATAGGACGATCAAATATAGACTAGTATGTGGGTAGATTGATATGGAGATATCAAGTATAACACATGGGTATGCATTAGGAGTAATGGCATACTGGATTGACCCACAACGAGAAGGATACATTAGATTATGTTAAAGTCACAATCGCTTCTCGTAGTGCTAATATAATTGAAATCCTTAGACTTAAAGTCACTAGATACTCTAGTTGTGAAATATTGTGCTTTGATGTTATTAAACACCGTAACTGGGTAATTATAAAGATAGCTATCGGGCATAATAGGAAGCAAGCTTAGAGATCGTAGTGATGTAGATAGGATTTGTCCCTCCCAAATAATGGGAGTAAATATCCACGGCCACTCGAGGGATGAGGCTTATTGAATGTCTGGCCATACTCAGATAAATCAATATGGAGATATTGATGTTATCTGCTCGCATAAGAATATTCCCAGGATCGAGGAACTATGGATTGGATATACGAGTGTGACTTTATATGTCTCGTGTCCAATCCGAATATAGAGACAAAGGGAAAGTGCAATATAAGATATTGGGCACAAGAGGTTTGTCGGGATCACTGACTATTTCTATTAGTTGGGTGGCATCAATATGAACACTGTTAGAGATGGTTCGATCTATGATGTGTCAGACTGATCTTCCAATATCATTTTGGGGACACACTCTATTAAGTTCAGCTTTCACCCTAAACCGTGTTCCATCTAAATTATTCATGAAGACTCCATATGAGATATGGACTGGGAGGAGCCCCATAGTGTCGTTCATGAATTTGGGGATGGGATGTCTATGTAAAGCATTTCCAAACAGACAAGCTCGGGCCAAAGTCGGAGAAGTGTAAGTTTGTGGGATATCCTAAGGAAACGAAAGGATATTATTTCTACAATCCAATCGAGAACAAAGTGTTTGTTGATCGGCCCGGTGTGTTTCTATAAAGAGAGTTTGTCTCTAAAGAAGCCAGTGGGAGAACTGTAGAAGTTGAAGAAATTCAAGAACCACTGATCCAACAATGGAACATGAATAGGAACCACAAGATGTTATGGAGCAACCTGTTCAAGTAACACAAGAACTTCGTAGGTCGAGTAGGCTACGTAAGGAGCCAGAGAGGTATGGACTTCTCGTTACTGAGCCTGGTAACGTACTACTCATGGATGATGAGCATACTACATATGGAGAGGACAAGAAAGGGTCTGATTCTTAGAAGTGGCTTGAAGCCAAGAGATCCAAAATGGAATCCATGTATACCAACAAAGTATGGACTTTGGTGGAACGACCCCAAGGGGCTCGGACCATAGGGTGCAAGTGGGTCTTCAAGAAGAATACCGACATGGATGGAAATGTGATTGCCTATAAGGGCTGATTAGTGGAATAAGAGTTCAGACAGATTCATGGTATTGACTATGATGAATCATTTTCCCTAGACGCGATGACCAAATCCCGTCGAATCTTACTTGCTATTACAGCTTATCACGACTATGAGATCTGGCAGATAGACGTCAAAACAGCATTTCTATATGGAAACCTCCTTGAGGATGTGCAGATGACACCACCAGAGGGTTTTAAAGATCCAGAGCATGCCAATAAAGTTTGTAAGTTGCAGCGGTCCATTTATGGACTGATGCAAGCTTCTAGGAGTTGGAATCTACATTTTGATGATGCAGTCAAAGATTTTGGCTTCATAAAGAACGAAGATGAACCTTGGGTTTACAAGAAGGTTAGTGGGAGCTCTATTGTGTTTCTGGTATTGTAAATGGATGACATACTACTCATTGTAAATGACATTCCTACCTTGCAAACTGTCAAAGATTGGCTAGGAAAGTATTTCTCAATGAAGGACTGAGGAGATGCAACTTATATATTTGGTATCAAGATCTTTAGGTGATACATCTAAGAAGTTTCTTGGCCTAAGTCAAAGTACATATATAGACAAGGTGTTGAAACAGTTCAACATGGAAGAATCAAAGGAAGGATTCTTGCCTATATCGCATGGAGTCACCCTTCGTAGGAAAATTGTCCTCCCAATTAGATTGAGAATGACCGCATGAGTAGGATCCCATACACATCGTATTTTGGATTTATCATGTACGCCAAGTTATGTACTAGACCAGATGTGTCATATGCGTTGAGTTTGGCAAGAAGATATCAGTCTAATCCGGGTGAGAGTCACTGGATTGCTGTCAAGAACATCCTTAAGTACTTAAGAAGAACTAAGGATGTATGCTTAATATATGGAGGGGAGGAAGAGCTAAGTGTAAAGGGTTACACTTATGCAAGCTTCCAAACCGACAGAGATGATTTCAGATCGGAGTCGGGATTCGTGTTTTGCCTGAATGGAGGAGCTGTGAGATGGAAAAGTTCCAAGCAAGAGACGGTTGCTGATTCTACAACTGAGGCCGAGTACATTACTACGTATGGCGAAGCAAAGGAGGCTGTTTGGATTAGGAAGTTCATCACTGAGCTTGGTGTGGTTCCTAGTATTCTGGATCCTGTAGAGTTGTATTGTGAAAACACTAGAGCGATCGCACAATTCAAGGAACCCATGTCACACAATAAATCCAAGAACGTACTCTGGAAATTCCATCTTATTCAGGAAATCATGGATAGAGGAGATGTGAAGATATGCAAGATTCCTACAGATGAAAATCTGTCAGATCCACTTACAATGCCGCTTTTTCAGCACAAGCATGAAGAGCACACTAGATCGGTAGGCATACAAGATGCACCAGATTGGCTCTAGTGCAAGTGGGAGATTGTTAGGCATAGATGTCCTAGAGTAAATCTTGTTTAGTATTAACATTACTTTTGCTAGAATATTCATTTTATTATTTATGGAGATAATTAATATAATGTAGTTCGTATATTGCAATGTTTTGTTTATCTTAAATATTCATGTTCCATTATATTGATTTATTGGACGATCACTATAGACTAGTATGTCGGTATATTGATATGGAGATATCCATGTCTAACACATGGGTATCCATTATGTGATAATGGCATACTAGATTAACCCACGACGAGAAGGCTACATTAATTATGTTAACGTCAAAAATGCTTCTCGTAGTGCTAATGGTATTGTGGTCCTTAGAGTTGAAGTCACTAGACACTCTAGTTGTGGAATATTATGTTTTGATTTCATCAAACGTTACACCGTGACTGGGTAGAAATAAAGGCGGTTATTAGATATAATATGAAGCAAGCTTAGAGGTTGTAGTGATGTATAGAGGATTTGTCCCTCCTACATATTGGGAGTAAATATCCATGGCCACTCGAGGGGTAGAGCTTATGGAATGTCTGGCCAGACTCAGATAAATAAATATAGGATATTGATGTTATCTGCACAGATAATCCTATTCCCAGGATCGAGAAACAATGGATTGGATATACGAGTGTGAAATTTATGTCTCTTGTCCAATCCGGATATAGAGACAAAGGGATAATTGTAGGGTTTTGATCATGGATACGCAGCGGAAAATATAATTTATCCATTAAATACCCTCCAAGGATCACAGGACAAGAGACATAACGATGAAATCATGTTACACACCTTAGGGTTTCTCCTGTGATGACTTGTAACGTGAATTGTGTCACGTCTCTATAGTTGATCCACGCCTAGAGTTGAGATCTAGATCTTCCCTATCGTTTGTGATATCTAGGAATGGAGGAAGAAGAAATCACGCAACACGAGGCAACAAGGAGGTGGCGGCCTCCTTGGTTGGCCAACGGGGTAGGGGGCAGGAGACAGAGGGTTGGGTTCGGCCCTTTGTTGCTTGCTCTCTCTCCTTTTTGTTCTCTCCCACTCAAGTTATGATCAAAAGGCTCATAAGTGTGGGAAGGAAGGAAGGAGCATCCTTTATATAGTCCAACAAATCCTTGTCAACTTCCTGAAGGACTTATTCTAGTCCTACTAGAATTCAATTTGGTCCCTTCCTTGCAAATTAGTCCTACTAAGTTTGAAAGGTGTTGCAAAGTGATCCTTCTAATTAATTAATCATATTAATTAATTCTCAAATCTAGTTCAACTCTAAATAGCGTGTGACCCCATAGGTTCTATCTAGTTGGTAGCAACAATTTGCTAATATGGAGCGGTCTCTAGCAAAACATCCATTCTAGCCAACTAATAGAATAGTCATCCGACAAACCTTGTACAAGTAATTGTCACATCAATTTGTCTCTATATCCGGATTGGACACGAGACATACAAGTCACACTCGTATATCCAATCCATAGTTTCTCGATCCTGGGAATAGCCTTATTCCTGCAAAGAACACCAATATCCTGTATTGATTTATTTGAGTCTGGCCAAACATTCTATAAGCACTATCCCTCGAGTGGCCTAGGATATTTATTCCCGTTATGTGGGAGGGAAAAATTCTATCTACGCCCACTACGATCTCTAAGCTTGCTTCTTATTGTATCCGGTACACGCCTTTATAGCTACCCAGTTACGGTGTAGCGTTTGACGTTACCAAAATCACAATAATCCACAAATAGAATATCTAGCGACTTCAAGTCTAGGGATGAAAATACCATTGTACCGCTAGAAGCACTTGTGACTTAACATAACATGTATGTAGCCTTCTCGGTGATGGGTCAATCCAGTGTGCCATTACCCTTAACGCACACCCATGTGTTCGATCATGATATCTCCATATCAATTCAACCCCATACTAGTCTATAGATGATCGTCCTATTAATCATTATACTGGACTAGGGATATTTAAGATAAACAACACATTTGTAAATCTAAGGACTTCATTATATTAAATATCCAATAAATAATACAATGAATTTTCTAGCCAAAATAAATTCATACTAAAGTAGATTGCCTCTAGGGCATCTATTCCAACAATAATACAATACGGTAACATTAATAACAAGGTTTGTCGGATCAATGACTATTACTATTAGTTGGGTGGCATAGATTCTTAAAGACAGTATTGTAAGCAGTAATACAGGATCGATACTCTAGATTGGGAGGGGTTGAATAGAGTATGCCAACTTTTTCCAAAAGAGTGGTTTCAAAGAAGTTTGTAAAAAGCAGTGAATATTTCAAGGCCATGAAAGGATATTCAAGTCCTTCGAATCAAAACAGAGAGTAGAAAGTTTTCTGATAGTTTTGAAGGCCTTGATAATGGGTTTCAAGTCCTTTGACTGAAAACCTGCTTTGAGCAGAAAATTAGATAAGTACAAAACAGTAAGTAAAATGATATAGACACAAGGATTTATAGAGTTCAGTCCACTTGGACCTACGTCTATACCACAGGGACTTGATCCATGCAGGATTTTCAACTCAATTCTTATTAATCAAAATTTAATCCCTGGATCTCAAGCACAGAGATTTCGTTTACTCTGTTACAGCTTGTGGTTATCACTAACCTATCTAGTACCTGCTCTAGCTAACAGATTCTTCAAAAATTCTCTATTTTTCACTTGAACAACTCATAAAAATAAGATTTGAGAAGTATTATCAAATTGGTATACAAATTAAGTGCGGAAAGAAGAGAAGTGACAATTAGTGAAGCAGTTGAGGATGCAGTGATCTTCTGATGAGTGGATTCAGTGAAATTAATCTCCTTCTCTGATGCTTTCCAATCCTTGAGGGTGTTTGAATATCTCTATGTGAGTTCTGATAGTTTTGAAGTCCTTGGTAATGGGTTTCAAGTCCTTAAACTGAAAACCTATTTTGAGCAGAAAATAAGAGAAGTACAAGATAGTAAGTAAAATGCTAGAGACACGAGGATTTATAGAGTTCAGTCCACTTGGACCTACGTCTCTACCACAGGGACTTGATCCATGCAATATTTTCAACTCAATTATGATTAATCAAAATTTTATCCCTAGATCTCAAGCACAGAGATTTCGTTTACTCTGTTACAGCTTGTGGTTATCACTAACCTATCTAGTACCCGCTCTAGCTAACTGAATCAACAAGAATTCTCTATTGTTCACTTTAACAACTCACGATAATAAGATTTGAGAAGTATTATCAAAATGATATACAAATTAAGTGTGGAAAGAAGAGCACTTACAACTAGTGAAGCAGTTGAGGATGCAGTGAACTTCTGATGAGTGGATTGAGTGAAATTAATCTCCTTCTCTGATGATTTTCAATCCTTGAGGGTGTTTGAATATCTCTATGTGAGTTCTGCATGAATTTCCCCATCAATTCCCTCTCTTATGATGTTGGTTCGAATTGCAGATTTGTAGGATCTTCTGGAACAAATTATCCTAAAATCAAGCAGCATATCTTGACTTCTCTAACAGCTCTTCCCAACGGCTAGTTGCTCAGTATCTTCAAATATATTGACTTTTTCTTTTACCTGAGTGTGTTAGGAAGGTCCAGGCAAGATTGCACAAGCACGAAATCAATTTGACAACTCTATTTCGTTTCCTGCAAACACACAGATTAGAAAATAGTCCCTGCAAAATAGGTAACTAATTAACCCTATAAAAACTAAGTCAAACAGAGAGATTAGCAACAGTTTAGAGTATCATAATGGTTCATCTTTCATCATCAAATAAAACCTAATAAAGCATAGGAGGTCAGGAGTCAGATTAGAATAAAAAGCTCCCCCTAAGTTCATGCTATATACTGCAGCACATATTTCGAACCTTTGAAAGCTGTTTCAAGGCCTTGAAACAGTGTTGTTTCAAGAATTTGAAACAAGTTGAACTTAAAATCTCCCCCTTGATGAAAGACAAAACCATTAGTCTTTTATGAACTCGTTATTCTGCAAAAATTAAACATTAGTGCATAGTATAATAGTCTTGATATTCTCATATAATCAATTGAAGCAAAAATTAACCAAAAAAATCCACCTTATTAAGCAGTTAAGCAAAAAAACGTCTTACTAATCTTAAACCAAAAAAATTATACCTAAATTCCTCCAATTTTTGACTTTCATCCAAAAATAATGAAAAATTTTGAAAGCTTAAAGAATTTCTTTTGAAAGGATAGAAAATTTCAAGACTTTGAAGAGAAGTTCAAGTCCTTGAAAAGAAGAAAGAAGAGACAAAAAATAAGGGGGTTGGTTCTCCATCTCCCTTTGGCTCAGCATCTTCTTCTCCACTGTCTTCTTCATCTTCATGTTGTTCTTCTTCCTGAGAAGCTTCTTCACCTGCATCAGCAACCACTTCTTCCTCAAAGAGCTCCGAAGTAGTCACTATCTCTGGAATGTTTGATTTCTGTTTCTTCTTCTTAAGATCCTTGATCAACATCCCTGATTCTGAACTGTCTTCATCCCCTTGTTCCTGTTCTTCACCACCTTGTTTTTGGGCAAATTATTTCCCAGATTCCTTTACCCCTGCAGCCTCATCTTGTGTAGTATGCTCACTGAATAAGTCTTTTGTTGATCCAGCTTGCTTTTATCCTTCTTCATCTTGTGAAACTTCTTTTTCCACATGGATCACATTTATTCTCTTAAAGATACTTTCAACCATATACCTCACCTGTTTGAACTAAGTCCCATACTCATGCTGATTTTCCTTCAATTCATCCATATCATTCTCCAGGACATCAAGCCTTTGAAGCACCATGGAATGGCCTTGAAATTGGGAGAGTAGGTTTGAAGGAGAGTTCAAGGCTTTGGGTTTTGGAAACTTCTTGGATTGCAACTCTTCTTAAGAAAAATCATATTATAACTTCCAAGCTCCCTCACTGGTTTTCATGAATCCAATCCTTTGAAACGCTTTCTCATCAAGCATACCAAAACCAGTTGTAATAGTCTCTTCTCTGTCATTTGGAATTTCAAGGTGTTGGAAGAAAAGTGATAGCAGGTTGACGTAAGGCAAAGGGTGCTTTCTTTCCTTAGTCAGAGAATAAAGAATGTGTTCCATCATAATTATAGGAAGATCAATCGCATACCCATTGATAAATCTGTATTAGAGTTATATTTCTTGCACATTTTATATCGCTTTGTGTGCTTTCCGGGTTGATTATATTGGTGTTACACTACGAATAGAGAGAAAACGTATGAGTTTAGCTTTGAACATTAATTTGTAAAACCGGGCGTTTTTTGCATTATTTACATTTATTTTGTCACTTTTAATCGCACGGGTTGTTTTCGTGTTGTGTTTGATAGGACACGGAGCTCATGGATCAAGAGGAGAGGGAAAACGAACTTCAGAACATATGCGGTAGCTCGGGAGAGAAATAAATCGCAAGAAAAGATGACAAAGATGACAAGAGGGGGTTAAAGTGTCATTTTAACAAGTTTGATTAATGTCACTTTAGCACCGCCATAAGGAAGAGACAAAAGACTTAGAAAAAAATGGCGGAAGAAAGTTGGGAGCCTACTGTTTTCACGATCAGAGTGGATGGTCGTAGGATCTTACTTCAGATCGCACGACCAGAGATAGGATTAGAAGCCCGGGAGATCACACGACCAGACATAAGACCAAACCAGATCGCACGACCAAAAAATTGAGGTCGTGTGATTTGAAGTCAACATCAGCGCACGCACGGGAGCTAATTAAGGGGTCTTAGGGTTATTACTTAATATCTTTTTGGTGATTAATTAATAGGCCCTACACCTAAAAAATGAGGAGAGACGTGAGAAACAAAAGGAGAGACGTGAGACACAAAAGAAGAGACGTGAGGGAAAAGAAGAGGAGGACGACGAAGGCTACTGACGAAGAACAACCAAGAGTCGGAGACCTCCATTGAAGACTCAACTTTGATTTCTTCTTCTTCTCCCTCAATATTCGTATGAAGAAACTATTGCACCGTGTTTGGTTGATTATGATTAGCTAGACGTTTTGCTAGGCTTCTCTACGAGAGCCTAGGGTTTATATAAACGGTTATTTTCCGGATTTTAGACTTTTGTCTCATGCTTTGGATTATTTCTATCGATTGAATGTTAATTTCATGAACTTGTTGATGAATCTAGTCTATTGACATGACTATTTTAAGATTGAATAATCATGAAACTAGGGTTCTTAGTAGATTATTTTCTTGCTTAAAGTTAATACTTGTTGTTGTTACATGTTCTTACACTATGCTTAATTCCTAGCAAGAATGGATTCGCGACCCGGGCTTGTTAACTAATTAGATGAGTGCACGACAGTGACTTAGCCTAGTTGGGAAGAGTGTATGAACACAATCCCGAACCACCGAGACCTAAATGGAGAAGTGTTAGGATTGGCCTTAGTGTGGGTAGATTCGGTAGGATTATTCAGCTGTTCCGTGAAACGGTGGACCGACAGGACCCGTTATCGTACCGGTAGATGACCTACTACAACGCACCGGTAGACAACATGAGACCGAGAGGAGATTGTAGTTAACCGATACGTAAAATGACATGAGACCGAGAGGCTATTGTCATAGCCTATTACCCGGCTGAACTATAATAGGACTGACGTGTTACAAAGCTGAACTGGAATTTGTCTACAGCCCTGGGTGATCTAGAGATTGCATAGTTTCTCCATATATGTTTATTAAAAATAAAAAATACAAAAATATTAGCCTAGCAGTTATTTCACTTCTTAAATCTATCAAATATTTCATGTTGTACCATACTCTAAATTAAGTAACTAAGAGTGTGTCCCCGTGGGATCGATAACTCGGGGTTGAAATACCACCCCTATATTACTTGACCGTGCACTTGCACATACGAGTAAATAATCTCGTCAATTTTTTGGCGCCGCTGCCGGCGACAGCGGTAGATTATTTAGTTAGGGGTTAATTTATAGTACTTTTATTTTAGATTTAGTTTTAATTTTTTTTAATTCTATATCTATGTGCTTCACGGGTGTCTTGCGAGTCTGTTTTCAGGAACGCAAGAAGCAAGAGACAATATAAGCATGTGGAGCGAAGACTGTTATTCGGGTCCCCCATACTATTTCCACTGCAGGGGTAACCATGAAGAAGAGGATGCATGCATAACTTGGTGCTATGGATGCGGCATTTGGCACGACCGTAGAGACCCATGTCAAGTTCATTCACCCCAGCTTCATCGGCACCAAGAAGACTCAGGAGCGAGTATGGCAGAACGGCGTAGTATTATGGAGGACATCCAAGTGTGCTCCAACTTTTTGTCCATAGATTCATAATTACCACAAGAGAATTCAGCGACAAGTAGGGAATACGTGAGGGAGATGATGGAGAGGACAAAGAAACGAGTAGAAAAACTGTTAACAGTATGGGAATCTAGTATTCAAGAGCCACAAGAGGAGCCCATGCTACATGACAGTAAGCTTCATATTGAACATTCATCATCACCGCCACAAGTGGAAGAAGAGATACCTGAGCCGAGCAAAGACTGCAGTGTCCAGGAACCATTGGTGGACTCTGCCATTTATGAGGACTCAGACTCTGATTCAGACTGGAGTGGACATGTGTGCCCAAGATGGGAAGATCTGTCGTATTGCAAGTTAAGACCGAAGGCGCCCTCACATCCTTGTCATGAATAGGAAGACACCGGCATTGGAAGCCTGTGGTGTGCCGAAGATGAAGATGATGAAACACTTGTGCTTAGTGATATTGAGGTAAAAGCCCCAACTCTAATTAATGATGAATTCTCCATATCTTATGTCACGCAAGTCTGCGACGAGCTGGAACAATTACAGTATGGGGATTCTTATGGGGAAGAACGTGATGAGAAACTTCCAATCTCTTGTTCTATAAGAGATTCTATTGATCATCGATATGCCATAGTCAAGGAGTTGGAAGTCAGCAAGTGTGGGGTGTGGAATTGCATGGGTTCACTGAAGAACATCTAGCACCAAGGAGGTACTACTGGGATGAATTCATGGAAAGCAACGCATTTGAACCCATTGGTACTTTGTGGAAGCTGATCAAGAAGATAAATTGCAAGATGAAAAGAGTCAGCTTCCATAACTCTCTACCATCTTCACAGCACATTGGTGCACTTGGAGTTCTGGAGAAGAGATGGTGGAAGAAGAAGAAGTTGAGGGATAAAGCATCCTCCATCATCAATTTCAGTTGAGGTAACCAGGTTGGGCTGTCGACCTTAAATTACAATTGCTGCTTAACAGGCAAACCAATGTAGATTAGGATGCTATTTATTTATGTTTTTTTCTTTTAGTTCTCCATATGTAATTTTGAGGGGTGAGAGAGAGTTGTGTTAATTCTTCCAATCACTGTGCAGGGACACAGATACAGAAGACGCTCTGGGTTCCCCTTCTTGATGCGTGCGATAGAGAATGTTGAGTAGGCGAATCGAAATACGGACGCGATGTGAGACTTTTCCGGAAACTGTCAACGGTCCACAAGACCCCTTCATGTTGCCGTTTCGCGGCAACGGTGCCCATGTAGGTCCGGGCACCACATGTATCTCTAACTCTCTCTGTTATACGTTTTTAGCAATAATTGTATAGATCCACCGCCAACACATTTAAGCGATGAGTCTTCCTAGTATATCTCTAGATTCGTTGAGGACAACCAAACGCTTAAGTGTGGGGGAGTTTTGTATATATATCTGCTAGCCATGTTTGTTTGCATTAACCTTGTTACATGTAGTGTATGTAGTATTGTGTTAGTTGGGTTAGTGTATGGTGTTAGTGTCGTATTGTGCTAGTTTTAAATTTATGCATTGTTAGGACGTTTACTTTATTGAGTCCCCCATCCAAAACTTGTGGTTAATCGAGTTGGCCAGTTACATATAGAGTCTAGAAAAACATGAAAAATGAGACAAAAAATAGTAAAGTAAAAATCCATAAAAATTAAAAAAAAAAAAAAAGATATGGGCAATTGATGAAGCTTGAGACCAGAGAGAGATCAGTGAAAGAGTCTCAATGAATAGGAAGCACCGTAGTGGGGAAAACCTTAATTTTTAGTATCCTGCGCACCAGATTCACGAAAGGAAGTCCCGGGTATTCAGGGAAAGTGAAAAGAAGACGGGGGCATACCATTAGTTCCTATATTGTGATAGGAGGAGTTAGTCTTGAGGTGGATGAATAGTCTGTTTTCAGGTGGAAACTTGTGGCCTCTTGAAATCTTGGGTGGACGTTCGTGTAGAGTCGGTTCAATGTGGTACACTGTCTTAGCCTAAGTGAAGTTAGGGAGTGTACACCACCATCCCTTACGGCGGTTTCAAGAGCTAACCGAAAAATCCCACACTTAGTTGCTCTAAATGCACGGCTGAAATAGAAAGAATAGAATGAAAAACAAAATAAATCAAATCTTTTCTTGGACTAGACACGGTGAACAGCCTAATGTTCCCCCGTTCACGCATGGAATTTGGATTCAATCCAATTAGAGTAACTAATGAAAATTAAATGCAAGTCGTATTACACGGAGTTGTGTCTCCCACCACTGGGATAATTTTCTTTCAATGCGATAACGGCTAAGAGGTGAAAACCTCATGACTTGGCGACGAAAGAATACTATAGGACTAAGGATGCTGGGACCCTTTGAGCTAAAGAACGTGCCCGGATATTGGATTGAGTTTGGTGGATGTCTGGGGACTCCTTAGTGAGCTTGTGCGCAGGGTCATCGTATTTTCAATTCCTTGTTGCGGTTGTGTGAATTGCAAAAGAGATTTGTGAGAACTTGATGATTTTTGTTAGTGATAGCGAGATTGCCGGTCTCTTAACAAAAAGAAAATGAAAAAACCTTGTTTCAATTTTAGAATTGTTCTATAATCGAGTTGCGTTGTATAGTCATGTAGATATCATTGTGTGTGTGTGTTCTTTGTGTCACATGGCTAGTGGATTTGTATGCAATTCGATGGATTAAAGTGTAGTGTGTGATTTGATTTTGCTCGGGACGCGCAAAAAGGTAGTAAGGGGGATTTGATAACTCTGTATTAGAGTTATATTTATTGCACGTTTTATATCGTTTTGTGTGCTTTCCGGTTGATTATATCGGTGTTACACTACGAATAGAGAGAAAATGTATAAGTTTAGCTTTGAGCATTAATTTCTAAATTCGGGCGTTTGTTGCATTATTTACATTTATTTTGTCACTTTTGATCGCACGGGTTGTTTTCGTGTTGTGTTTGATAGGACACGGAGCTCATGGATCAAGTTGAGAGGGGAAACGAACTTCGGAACATATGCGGAAGCTCGGGAGAGAAAGAAATCGCAAGAAAATATGACAAAGCTGACAGGAGGGGGTTAAAGAGTCATTTTAACAAGTTTGATTAATGACACTTTAGCACCCCCAAAAGGAAGAGACAAAAGACTTAAAAAAATTTGGCGGAAGAATGTTGGGAGCCTACTATTTTCACGATCAGAGTGGATGGTCGTAAGATCTTACTTCAGTTCGCACGATCAGAGATAGGATTAGAAGCCCATGAGATCACAAGATACATAAGACCAAATCAGATCGCACGACCAGGAAATTGAGGTCGTGCGATCTGAAGTCAAAATCAGCGCACGCACGAGATCTAGTTAAGGGGTCTTAGGGTCATTACTTAATATCTTTTTGGTGATTAATTAATAGTCCCTAGACCTAAAAAATGAGAAGAGACGTGAGAAACAAAAGAAGAGACGTGAGGGCAAAGAAAAGGAGGACGACGAAGGCTACGGACGAAGAACAACCAAGAGTCGGAGACCTCCATTGAAGACTCAAGTTTGATTTCTTCTTCTTCTCTCTCAATATTCGTATGGAGAAACTATTGCACCGTGTTTGGTTGATTATGATTAGCTAGACGTTTTGCTAGGCTTCTCTACGAGATCCTAGGGTTTATGTGGACGGTTATTTTTCCTATTTTAGACTTTTGTCTCATGCTTTGGATTATTTTTATCGATTGAACGTTAATTTCATGAACTGGTTGATGAATCTAGTTTATTGACATGACTATTTTAAGATATAATAATCATGAACTAGGTTTCTTCGTAGATTATAGTCTTGCTTAAAGTTAATACTTGTTCTTGTTACATGTTCATACACTATGCTTAATTCCTAGAAAAAATGGATTCGCGACCCGGACTTGTTAACTAATTAGATGAGTCCACGAAAGTTACTTAGCCTACCGAGACCTAAAAAGAGAAGTGTTAGGATTGGCCTTAGTGTGGGTAGATTCGGTGGGATTATTCAGCTGTTCCGTGAAACGGTGGACCGACATGACCCGTTATCGTACCAGTAGATGACCTACTACAACGCACCGGTAGACAACATGAGACCGAGAGGAGATTGTAGTTAATCGAGACGTAAAATGACATGAGACCGAGAGGATATTGTCATAGCCTATTACCCGGATGAACAAGAATAGGATTGATGTGTTACAAAGCTGAACTGGAATTCGTCTACAGCCCTAGGTGATCTGTAGATTGCCTAGTTTCTCCATATCTGTTTATTAAAAATAAAAAATACAAAAATATTAGCCGAGATGTTATTTAACTTCTTAAATCAATCAAATCTTTCTTCCTGTACCGTACTCTAAATTAAGTAACTAATTAGATAATCTTAAGTCTGTCCTCGTGGGATCGATAACTCGGGTTTGAAATACCACCCCTATATTACTTGATCGTGCACTTGCGCATACGCGTAAATAATCGCGTCACCCATGCATAATAAGGTACATCAAGTATAACACCCTGTCAGACAACAACTCTTTTGAATTCTCCTTAGGCACTACACACCTCACCAAGATGGTAAATAATATTGACTTCAACTGTTAGCACAGAGTGTGTTAATAGCTTTGAGGAGGTAGCAGCATTGGGTAAAAAGAACTCTTCTCTAGCCAGTTTCAAGGCTTCACTCTTATTGAGATAGTTGTCTGTGTTATACCTCTTGGGACAGCCTAAAACATTGTCAAACTCTGAGTGATATAAATTCATGTCTACACCAGCCACTTTATATGAGATTACCAAGTTTAGAGAATTGATATGCTTCATGTTCAAATAAAAGAACCTAGTGAGGCTAGGGTAGGCAACTTCTGGAGGATTTAGAATTTTCCAAAGAGAAATTTTCTTCAACATCTTAATGCACTCCTGATTCATGCTTTTCAACATGTTAACACTAACCATACTACAGTAGGCTAAAGGTGTAGAGGGAAAACCATCTAACAACATTCCTCTTGCAACATTACTGACACACCATTTGTTAGTAATACCAGATTTCTTACCAGGAGATGTGTGCTTCTCGGAATAGATATATAGCTCTTTTCCAGTGTTCTTCTCTTGTTCTTAAACTGTAACCTTCCATTTTCCTTTGCCATCTTTTGTAGGCTTCTTCTTCTTCACCTTCTTAAGGCTAGCAATCTGTTCTTATAGCTATTTCTCAGGAGCAGAGAATCTGTCTTTTTCTTGTTGCTAGAACTTGGAGTCTGATCCTTCTTGGTCTTCTTCTTTGGAGGAGAGGATGCATTTTCTGCACTTGGAGTTCTTGAGCTGTAATCATCACTTAGGGTTTGAAATTCTTCTTCAGCAGTCTTTCTCTTCTTTTCAGTACCTTTCTTAGGACCTCCAGCCATCTTAATTCTTTCAGATGTTCTTCTTGAGCTCATTAGGTTTTCAGGTTATTAGAAGAGAAAGGCAGGATTGATACGTGAGAGAGAGAGAGAGAGAGAGAGAGAGAGAGAGAGAGAGAGAGATAGAGAAAAGAGATGATAAATAGTGAAGAGTTTGATTTTGAAAATAAAACAAAATATTTCCATGTTCAGTATCAGTTAAATTCAAATTTGTGTGTGATGTGGGAAAGGAAATATTATAATACAAATTTGAAAAGAAAATAATTTAAAAAGGTAAAATCAATCTTGAGTCATTATCTACACAGATAACACCCAACATTGAAAATCCAATTTATTGACATACAAACTTATTTTCAAGGCTTTGGAAAGACTTCCAATGCCTTGAAAAGCTATACTAGTAAAGCAAATAAAATCAAGGCTTTGAAAATATTTTAAAGGCTTTGAAAATCCATTCAAAACTTTGAAACACATAATACTTACCTGATACTCCCCCTAAACCAATGCTTCCTTATTTAGCAAGCCCAGTTCTAATCTCAGGGCTGTGAATCTTTCTTATGGCAGTGGTTTCGTGAATATATCATCCAATTGCATGTTAGCAGACACAAATTCAAGAGTAACATCACCTTTCTCAGCATGATTTCTGATGAAATGATGTCTAACATATTTATTCTTGAGTGATGGACAAGATTCTTTTTAATAGATATAGCACTGGTGTTTTCACATTTGATACGTATATCTCTGAAAACAAATCCAATGTCTCTCATTTGCTGAGCTATCCATAGCACTTGTGAGGAGCAAGCTCCAGCTGTTATGTATTTAGCTTCTGAGTTGATAAAGCTACTGTGTTTGCTTCTTTGAATGCCAGCTGATCAGGGATGATCCAAGAAATTGGCAACACCCTGAAGTGTTCTTTCTGTCAACTTTTTATCCTGCAAAGTCAGCATTTGAATAGCCACACAAAGAGAAATTACATTGTTCAGGATACCAAAACCCTAAGTCTTTGGTACCATTGAGATATCTAAAAAAAATAACATCAACCAAGTGTGATTCTTTAGGATCAGCTTGAAATCTAGAACACATAAAAACACTAAACTTGATATCTGGTCTACTTGCAGTGAAATATAGAAATGATCCCATCATACCTCTATACTCTTTCTTCTTTACACTCTTACCAGTTTGATCCTTATCTGAGGACAGTGTATAGCTCAAAGGGGTTTTAGCTACCATGGTCTGAGACATATTGTACTTGTTTAACAAGTCTTTGGTATACTTATTTTGATGCAAAAATATTCCTTTCTTTATCTGATTTACATGAAGTCCTAGAAAAAATTTAACTCTCCCATCAAGCTCATCTCAAATTCCCTGCTCATAAGACTTGAAAAATCCTTGAAAATAGAATAATTAGTAGCTCCAAACAGAATATCATCAACATATACTTTAACTACTAGAATGTCTTTCTCGTGAGTCTCTATGAAAAGGGTTTTATCTACTAATCCTCTTTTGAAATCATTTTCAAGTAGAAACTTTGACATTCTTTCATACCAAGTCCTTAGAGCTTGTTTCAAACCATAAATAGCTTTGTCAAGGTTATGGACATGATTTAGAAACTTATCATTTTCAAACCAGGAGGTTCACTAACATAAACTTCTTCTTGCAAATATCCATTTAGAAAGGCACATTTGCATCCATTTGAAAATAAAAATATTCTTGTAAGATGCAAATGCAAGTAACATTCTAATTGCTTCTAACCTTGCAACATGAGCAAAATTCTCCTCACACCAGTCTGGATTTGTTTCTGATTACCTTGCTTTCTCATCTAACTTGTTTCAGAATACTCACCTGGTTCCAATGACAGATTGGTCTTTAGGATGAGGAACTAGATTCCAAACCTTGTTTCTCTCAAATTCATTGAGCTCACTTTGCATTGCAATGATCCTGTCTGCTTCTTGTAATGCTTCCTTCACATTCTTAGGTTCTACAAGAGAAACAAAAGCATTAAAAGCACACAAGTTCTTCAATTTTGATCATGTATGTATACCAGTGGATGGATCAAACATAATGTTATCAATTGGGTGAGATGAAAGATATTTAACTCTCTTCCTTGGTGTCTGTTCTTCAGGTTCTCCAGGAAGCTTTTCAAGTCCATAAAGTTTTCCTTGGAACCATTTGAAGGCTCTGTTTCATCCTCTGACTCATGCTTGTTAAAATTCAAGTCTGCGAAATTTTCACTCAAAGAACCATCATAGCTTCATAAAAAATGACATGTATACTTTCTTCAACAAGCTTGGTTCTCTTATTATAAACTCTATAAGCTTTGCTAGTCAGTGAATAACCAAGAAAGATACCTTCATCACTTCTTGCATCAAACTTACCAAGATTTTCCTTACCATTTTTGTGAATAAAACAAGTGCAGCCAAAAGCTCATAAGGGGTCTTCTTCAAGATAGGCCTAATCAAGCACCCGTTAAATATATATTTGGCAGTGTTTAAAGCTTCTTCCCAAAAGGATTTTGGAAACTTGTTCTGCAGAAGCATGTTCCTCGACATGTCTTAAAGATTCATGTTCTTTCTTTCAACAACACCATTCTGTTGAGGAGTTCTTGGAGCAGAAAAGTTGGGAGAGATGTCATACTTAGCACAAAATAGATCAAATTCAAGTTAATCAAATTATCTACCATGATCACTTCTAATTAAAGCAATATACAGGTTTTTCAAGGTTTGAAGTTCTTGACAAAGCTTTGAAAATCCATATAGAGCTTCAGATTTATCTCTAAGAAACATTACCCAAGTAAATATAGAGAAAACATCTACAATAACTAGCATGTACTGCATACCCTTTGGAGTTGGATTTCTCATAGGACCACAAAGATCCATATAAAGTAATTCAATGGGTCAAGTAGTACTTACAAAGTTCTTTGTCTTGAAATAGCTTCTTCTCTGTTTACCTTGAGCACAGGCTTTGCGTACCTCTTCATCCTTGAACTTGATAGAAGGCAGACCTCTCACCACGTCTTTAAAAACTAATTTGTTCAAAGTGTGGAAGCTAAAGTGTCCAAGCTTTCTGTGCCAAAGCTTTTAATCATCTTTCAAGGCCTTGAAGCACTTTAGACTTTCTCCTGAAACTTTGTTAGTACCCATAAAATAAACATTATTTGATCTGGGAGCAGTGAGAAGGCAATTGCCTGATTTTTCATCATGCACCACAGATTTCTCCTTTCAAAGATGACCTTATTGCCTTTGTCACATAATTGTGATATACTAAGCAGATTAAACTTAAGACCATCTACTAGATATACATCTGAGATCGAATTTTCAGAACTGTTACAAACATTTCCAATACCAATAATGTTGAATTTGCCTTTTTCACCAAGTGTGATTGTTCCTCCTGCATGTTCTTCCAATTCAGAAAATAGAGAACTCTTCCCACTCATGTGTCTGTATCAACCACTACCCATGATCGATTTCTGTTCTTTGCTCTTGGTGACAGCCTGCAAACACCATTCACTCTCTTACCCAACTGTTAGACCAAGTGTGAAATTTAAATTCATACTCAAAGTCAACCATGTTAGGTGGTTTAACCCCTTTTGGAACCCAAATCCTTATAACTTGTCCCTTTAGTTTAAATGGAAAAGTGTTCCTCATTATGTGAGGGTCTCTTCTTCAAAAGGGACAAGTCATCTTCACATGACCAATTTGGTTGCAATAATGGCACTTAGGACAAGTTCTGCTTCCATCCTTCACAAATCAGGTGTTGCTTTTTCTGGCATAATTGGGATTCTAACCAATACCACTTTTGTGAATAGACTTTAAGCTTCCTCAATTAATCAGGTTTAGATTGCATTATGAGCCATCAAGCTTGGTCATAACTCACTTAGATTCTTGAATTTTCTCAATAGAGTATTCCTTTGTTCATCTAATTCATCAAACTGATGTCTTAGAGCAACAATACTGTCACTCAAAAGAGAGTTCTCATTGACTACTTCCTTGACTTGAGTTTTCAAGGGCTTGAAACTGCTTTCCAATGCTTTAAAATCTCTGTCAAATTTCTTCAGAGAAATTTCAAGATTCTAATTTTGAAAAACAAGATTCAAATTCTCTTTTGCTTGCTCATGAACCTTTTCTTTCAAAGTCCTGATTTCTTTCAGATACTCCTCTTCATTTAAAAGCATTGTTCTAAGGTAATCAGAGAGAACATCTGTTGGTTTGGAAATTAAACGGTTTACCATTACCTCAATGTTCTTTTCAAAACTTTCATCATGCTTGGTGTCACCGGGCCGTATTTAAATCACTCAAAACGAAAACGTACGGAAACGAAGTTCGTTCAACCTCCAAAACGATGAACGGAATCACCGTCCAGTAGGAAAAAGTAAACGAAATAACAAGCAGCTTACGGCTTTTTTATTCTTCCAAATAAACAAGGATACAAGCCAATTATTGTTTCTTTCCCACTCTGCCCAGAAAAACCCCAAAAACCGCTTATAAAGCCACGGCTATTACAAAGAAACCACCCCCAGTCATGGACACACCCATGCCCCACTTTCTAGCCCATTTTCCCCACCAAATAGCTACTGAATTACAGCCCTAATACAAGCCATGAATTCTATAGAAAAGGACCACAAAAAGCTACCAAACGTGTTCCAAAGTTTTGCTGCACCAAGCTGACAGAACGCACCAGAATTTTTGGCGATTGAATTAACGAATTTCACCAAGCATCTCCCACCAACCAGCCGTGTTAGCCACCGAGAAGCCACGGAAACACAGTGCCGAACCCACTAAAAAATTCACCGAGCCAATGTGCAAGCTATGTGCACCGTTTTCGTCTAAGGAACTCAATGGTGTGACAAACATCCCGCCCCTCTTGAACTCAACGTCCTCGTCGAGGCCAACTCTGGGTCGTTTGTCATCGTGTCTTCCTTCTCAACGATTTCAGCCCATGTATCCTTCTTCTTGGATGGTTCAAAATCAACCATCGTGTTAAATAACAGAAGATCATTCAATTCAACCACAGGTTTTGAATTTTTAGGACTTTCCATCGCTAGAAAAGCACTCAACTTTTCCCGTTTCGGACAATCACGGGCGAGATGAGAACCATCGCAAATGAAACATCCCCGCTGCTTGGCAGCCCCCGCGTCCTCGGTTTTTTTTTCCTTTGTCTTCTTTATCCTTGACCGTTTCAGACTCTGCACCGTTCTTCACCTTACCCTTCTTGATTTTTGATGACGAAGAAGAACCGGAATCTGCCTCACTTAGTCGGTAATGTTGGAATAGATGCCCTAGAGGCAATCTAGTTTAGTATGAATTTGTACATGGCTAGAAAATTCATTTATTATTTATTGGATATTTAATATAATGAAGTCCTTAGATTTACAATTATGTTGTTTATCTTAAATATCCCTAGTCAAGTATAATGATAAAATGGGACAATCATCTATAGACTAGTATGGGGTTGGATTGATATGGAGATATCACGATCCAACACATAGGTGTGCATTAGGGAATGTTGCACTGGATTGACCCATCTCCGAGAAGGCTACATACATGTTATGTTGAGTCACAAGTGCTTCTCGCGGTGCAATGGTATTGTCATCCTTAGACTTGAAGTCACTAGATATTCTAGTTGTGGATCATTGTGATCTTGGTAGCGTTAAACGCTACACCGTAACTGGGTAGTTATAAAGGCGTGTACTGGATACAATGAGAAGCAAGCTTAGAGATCGTAGTGGACGTAGAGAAGATTTTCCCCTCCCACATAACGGGAGCAAGCTTAGAAGGATCACTTTGCAAACCCTTGCAAACTTAGTAGGGACTATTTTGCAAGGAAGGGGCTAAATTGAATTCTAGTTGGACTAGAATAAGTCCTTTAGGTAGTTAACAAGGAGTTGTTGGACTATATAAAGGACCCTCCTTCCTTCCTTCCTCATAACTTATGCTCATTAGTGAACATAACAAGAGTGGGAGAGAACAAAAGGAGATAGAGCAAGCAACAAGGAGGGCCGACGACGCCCCTTGCCGCCGCCCTCACCCCGTCGGCCAAAAGAGGCCGAAAGCCTCTTTTTGTCTCGTTTTGCGTGATTCGTTCATCCTCTTCCTAATCCGGGCTAGCACCAAGGAGTTTGGGAGATCTGGGATCAACTCTAGGCGTGGATCAACTATAGAGAACGTGAAATTATTCGCGTTTGAAGTCATCAAGGAGAACCCAAAGGTGTGTTTATGATTTCTTACCTTTACTATCGTTAAGTCTCTAGACTTGTGATCCTTGGAGGGTTTTGCATGGTTTATGTTTGATTATGCTTCCGTTGTGCGATCCATGAATCAAAACCCTACAGGTAATCAACCAATGCTTGAGCCGCGGTGTAATCCCCATGAAGATCCTTCACATTTTTGCCTCTGCAACTCCGCTTGCGCCCATGGTTGTAAACCAGTCATAAAGTTGGATAGTTGGTTGTAGTCGCTCATGTCCTGAATATCTAGCATGAGAAAAGAGAATTTTAACATACTCTCTTACCAAACCCATGTGCTTGAGCCGACGCAATCCCTCTCGAGCCAACCACGAAGCATTCCTCGACAAGAACAGTTCTTTCAATTCCTTCCTTAGCTTTTCCCACGTATTCACACAAGGACGACATGAACTCATAACCCCCGACAAACCGATCCTCCACCATAAATCCTCATCTCCTTCGAGGTACATCGTCGTAATCGTGAATTTGTCCTCGTCGTAAACTCGGGCAACTGAGAAATATTGCTCCATATCCCAAAGAAATTCTCCAGTTCCTTGGAGCTTCTCGTCCCGCTAAACGATTTTGGTTCGGGGACCCTAACCTTCCATCGATCCTCACCACCACCAGCCGGTCTCGTAGCCAAGATCATCCGAACAACCATCAATTCCTTTTCCACAATATCGCAGCGAGTTAAAGAGGCTGCCAACTCTTTTTCCACCGCTTGGAAGCGAGCAAGCAAAGTAGCCAACTCCATCTCCGAATCCCAACAAAATTCTGAGTTGCCGCTAACTCTTTCCACACATATTGATTATGAGTGATTGCCCCATTCACCTCCTACTCGAGAGAATTGGATTGGTCCTCAATACCACCTTCCGCAGCCGCCATTCTCCGAGTCAAAGGATCCATAGGATCGTCCTCATCAAGCGCACCAACGATCGCCGCCAACCGCGACAATCGTTCTTGAAAGTCCGCATTTCTTACCGGCATTTCAGCGAGTTAATTACCCACCACAACAAGTATAGAAACAAAGAAGAAGAAACGCAACACAGAGCTACACAAAAACAACCTGACTGGGCAGCAAAGAACTCACTGCACAGCCACCAGAATTTATGCCGCCGAACTCAGAATTAGGCCGCCGTTCCTCCACCCGAATGCGCCCTCCTTGTGCACAAAAACACGGCGAACAATCACCAACGGCGCTCAGATACCAGTTTGTCACGGCTCCGGATTTTAATCACTCAAAACGAAACCATGCGGCAAAAAAGTTTACCGCTTCGTTGAGCCTCCAAAACGACGAACGGAATCACCATTCATTGGGAAAAAGTAAACGAAAGAACAAGAAGATTACGAGAACTCTCCCAACCTTTTTTATTATTCCAAATAAACAAGGATACAAGCCAAATTTTTTTGCTTTCCCACTATGCCCAGAAACATCACCAAAACCCGCTTATATAGCCGTGGCGGTTACGAAGAAACCACCCCCAGCCATGGACACACCCATGATTTGTTTTTGCCTCACTTACTAGCCCATTTTCCCCACTAAATAGCTACTGAATTACATCCATAATACAAGCCACTAATTCTATATAAAGTGACCAAAAATAGTTAGAAAACGTGTTACAAAATTTTGCCGCACCAAGCTGACAAAACTTACCAGGATTTTCAGTGATTGAATTAATTAATTGCACCAAGCATCCCGCACCAACCAGTCGTGTTAGCCCAGAAGTTATCCAACGAATACATATCCGAACCCACTAACAAATGCACCGAGCCAATGTGCAAGCTTTGTGCACCGTTTTCGTCTAAGGAACTCAACGATGTGACGCTTGGCCATAAGGCAGAGGTTGTCTTGTTCTTCCTCAGATTCAGAATCATTAGAAGTTTCAGAATCACTCCAAGAAGCTATCATAGCCTTCTTTCTTCTGTCATGGTCTTTCTTCTGAAAGTGTTTACTTTTCTTCTGTGGATAGTTTCTAATCAAATGTCATGTATTAGCACACTCAAAGCAATTCATTACTTTAGGCTTTTTACCATGAGAAGACGATTTACCTTTGTAGTCTTTGCTACTAGAGGATTTGTGTTTATCCCTGCTGAAGTCTTTGTTTCCAAAGTTCTTTTTCATCTTGATAATTCTGTTCAAGGCTTTGTAAATGAGAGCAAAGGGATCTTCATTATCATCTTCTTCATTTTCAACACTTTGAGATGGTTCACTCTCCTTAGCCTTGAGAGCTAAGTTCTTGACACTTTCTGGCAGTTTATCCATCAACTTCATTCATGGAGATCTCATGTGTTGCAGGTTTCCCTGCAAATCATCAAGTTGAAGAGATGATAGATCTTGATCTTATTCTATGGCAGTGGTTTTTGGTTTCCATTTGGCTTTGGGAAGGCTTCTCAAGATCTTTCTAACTTTCTCCTCATTGGAGAAGGATTTCCCTAAGGAATATAGATTGTTGAAATTATCTGTAAACCTCTTGGACATGTATTTGATGGATTCATCTCCATTTATTTTAAACAGCTCATACTGTCTAAGGAATAGGTTGATCTTTGTCTGCTTGACTTGGCTGGTTCCTTCAAAGGTCACCACCAGTTTGTCCCATATTTCCTTAGCAGTCTTGAATTCTGAAATCCTATTGAATTCATCTGCACTCAAAGCACAACATAAGAGATTCATAGCTCTGTAATTCCTAGAAAATTGTTGTAGTTCAGAATTAGAAAGTGAGTCTTCAATTTTGGGAGTTCTAATTCCTCTCTCTCTATGTAGAATGTATGAGGACCATTCTACATGAGAGTACACAACTCTATATCTTGATCAATGATGAACATTTTCATCAATGCTTTCCAGTGCACAAAGTTGTCACGACATACCAAGGGAGGTCTGTTAGCAGCTCTTCCCTGAGAGAAACCACCATCACCTACAATAATCATGATCACAAGATGGTTAATTCTATGCAGTTATACAAGTTCTCATACCAAATGAAAGACAGTAATGTAGGCAGTAATACAGGATCAATACTCTAGAAGGGGGGTTGAATAGAGTATGGAAAATTTTGCCAAAAGACTGGTTTCAAAAGAAGTTTGTAGAAAGCAGGGAGTATTTCAAGGCCTTGAAATGAGTTTCAATTCCTTGAAATCAAAACAGAGAGTAGAAAGTTTGCTGATAGTTTACAAGGCCTTGAAATGGGTTTCAAGTACTTGAACTGAAAACCTGTTTTGAGCAGAAAATAAGATAAGTACAGAATAGTAAGTAAAATGTTAGATAAACGAGGATTTATAGAGTTCAGTCCACTTGGACCTACGTCTCTACCTCAGGGACTTGATCCCTGCAGGATTTACAACTCAATTCTTAGTAATCAAGAGCAAATCCCTAGATCTCAACATAGAGATTTCCTTTACTGAGTTACAGCTTGTGATTCTCACTAACCTATCTAGTACTTGCTCTAGTTAACTGATTCAACAAGAATTCTCTAATTTTCACTTAAACAACTCACAAGAATAAGATATGAGAAGTATTATCAAAATGATATACAAATTAATTACAGAAAGAAGAGCACTGAGAGCTAGTGAAGCAGTTGAGTATGCAGTGATCTTCTGATTAGTGGATTGAGTGAAATGAATCTCCTTCTATGATTCTTGTCAATCCTTGAGATATTTGAATGTCTCTGTGTGATTATGCACAAATTTCACCAGCAATTCCCTCTCTTATGCTGGTAATTTGAATTGCATATGTGTAGGATCTTCTGGAACAAATTATCCAAAAATCAAGCAGCATCTCTTGACTTCTCTAACAGCTCTTCCCAACGGCTAGTTGCTCAGTATCTTCAAAGATACTGACTTGATCTTCTAGCTGAGTGTGTTAGTAAGTTTCAGGCAAGATTTCACAAGCACATAATCAATTCGACAACTCTATTTCCTTTCTTGCAAACACACGGATTAGGAAATAATTCTTGCAAAATAGGTAACTAATTAACCCTGCAAAAAATAAGTCAAACAGAGAGATTAGCAACAGTTTAGAGTATCATAATGGTTTGTCTTTCATCATTAAATAAAACATAATCAAGCATAGAAGATCAGGAGTTAGATTAGAATGAAAAGCTCCCCCCAAGTTCATGCTATATACTGCAGCATATATTTCAAACATTTGAAAGCTGTTTCAAGGCCTTGAAACAGTGCTGCTGTTTCAAGCCTTTGAAACAAGCTGCTACTTATAGATGTGTTGCTAGACACCGCTCTATGTTAATAATTGTTACTATCAACTAAGTAGAAACATATGGGGTCACACACCATATGGATTAAACTAGATATGGGTATTAATTAGTGAGACCAATTGAATAAAATGATCAGTACGCAACCACATGCAAACTTAGTAGGACTAATTTGCAAAGTGGACTAATCTGTGTATGGAGAGAATTAGTATTGGGGCAAATATGTACTACCTCTGTTTCTTCTCTTTCAGCTTACTTCACTTTTTGACACTATTGACAGGGTCACTTTGATCCGGTGATTTGGTTAGCAAAAAAGTACACAAATTTGGTAATTTTTACATGATCTTGTAGAGTAAACTTTACACTACAATATTATGAAAAAATTGCCAATATATTACATCATTTTTCTATCCAAATCACCAAGTCAAAGTGATTACGGGTAAAAAAGTCAGTCTAAGTTAAAAGAGAAGAAACGGAGGTAGCAGTTAACAAGGAGTTGTTGACTATATATGCTTCTTCGGTGATCACGTCGTCCACGAGGTACGGAAATATCGTTGCATGCGCCTCATCCTCCATCGTCTCAGACATAGTGGTAGATGTATCTACTCCCTTCTTAGCAAACGCAATAGGCAACCAAAGACATTGTTGCTTCAACAAGACAAACATCTTGACCAGCCACTGACTGAAGGTGTTACTCCCGGTAAAATGTTCGATCTTTATCGTTGAACAAGACATCGTTCTTGGCTGAAGCTTGAAATTATAGGTTACGATACCATTTTGTTATAACGACGGTGCAAAATACAAGAACGGTTAACAAAAGATCAAGTACGAAATGCTGACACAAATTTAAAGTTATTCACTAAAAATCACGTTAGCTACATCCACGTCGGAAACTGGATGTTTAATGTCAGAGGGAGAAACCAGAAAATACGCCACATAAGAAAAATTCACGAAAACCCTAATATATAAGCATACGAAACCCTAGTTTTCAGACCGAACCAGCAAATATTCTGATTGACTCAAGGCATTCCAACAGACTTGCTATCATATTACATACGTCAAGAACAACAATGAAAAATCCAGCACCTCCACGATTGCTACGCAATTCTGAATAGAACATGGTTGTACGTATTTTAAGACTATCTCTTCAAGACATTTGATAACCCTAGGGGTTTTGGGCATTTCGCATTATAAGTTGCAGAAATCAAAGTCAGCGGTGATTGGATGTCTGAGTGCTCCGACCATAAATAAGTTTGTAATCATCAAAAATGGTTGTGTAAGAATCAGCGGAATCAGATTTTTTACAAGCATGTTGAGAGATCTTAATTAGATAGATGGACAATTTTTTCTGCTTTGAACACGAGTTCAAACAACTTACAGGTAAATAAATAAATAAATAAATAAATAAATAAAACTATGGGCTTTGTGTAGATTGAATGCCACATATACCAGTTCTCGCAGCATTAAACTGCTTTCCGCTCAGTAGGGCAGTGAGAAAAAACAAATAAACATGTCAGCAACGTTAGGGCCGTCTTCCGAAGATTTTCTTTGCAATATTCATGTTGGCTTTGATAGCTTCGTAAAATTATTTTCTAACTTAAGCAAGTCGGTTGTCAATATATGGAGGGAAAAAAATCTGATTTCAACAGTACGTGAAATAGTTACTACATTATGATAAGTAATATAGTTACTGTACGTAGTTGGATAAGTATGAGGATTGCTTGTTGGCCAATTAATTGGCACCCTGGCCGTGCTACCTACGTCTCAGTGTATATATAGTCTCTACTAGAGCTAGCCATTGATTTTCTTTCAATCATCATCATTCTTGTTCCAACACAGTCACAGAGAGAGAGAGAGAGTGATCGTGAGATATTGAGGAATGGCCAACCTAACGGTGGGGTTCCGTTTTGTTCCTACCAACGAAGAACTGATAGTTCATTATCTTCTGAATAAGGTTAGGGGCTTGCCGTTGCCCTCTAACCTTGTGGTGGAGCGAAACTTGTACGATACATTACCTCCATGGGATCTTTTTGACGACGAGAATGATCCGTGGCAAACCACCCCGATCAAGGATGCCGACGGTAAGCACACCGGGATTCTTGATCGAACAATTTATGTCATCACAAAGTTGAAGAAGGCGAGCCGTAACAGGATTTCAAGAACTGCTGGCTGCGGAGTCTGGCACGGAGACGGTGTGAATCGCCCCGTTCACGATGATAGCGGCTGCAACATCATAATAGGTAATAGCAGGAGCTTCGTTTTTAAAGTGACTGAAAAGAACGTACCACCAAGAAACGGTCATTGGATAATGCATGAAATCACACTCCCTAAACAACAGGAAGCGCTTGATCAACAGTATGTGATATGCAAGATCACAAGAGATGACTCAAAGCCTCTCAAGATTCGCCCTCCCAAGCGAAATAGTCCTTCTTCTAGCTCCGGAGAAGAAGAGATCAATCAACAGAGAACCGCCAAGAAGCAGAAGCAACATGAATGCAAAGATCAAGTAGCAGCAGCAGCACAAGTACCAGAGACGAGCTATGAGCAGCGCCATGGAGTTCAGTTTCAGGAACAAGAGGGCCTTCTAATCCCTTCAGATGATCAAGTTACCCACTGTTTGAATCATATTGTTCCCACAGAGACGACATCCGGAGACAACATGAGTGGCTATTATAGTGACCCGTTCCAACAACCTAGTCATTCGTTCTACACCGACAACAGTATTCCTATTGACAGGGGTACATCTGGAAACAATATTCTGATTCAAAGTTTCCTTACGACTCAACAACTCGACCAAGGCAGCGACACGAAGGAGATGCCACAAGCTATCACGGAGGACGATACAAATCAAGGTTGTATGCTTCCAATTCCTGACGAGAGTATCAGCGAACCAAACGGCCTGATAGTTACACCAGATGATCAAATAACCGATGATTACTCTAATCTTGATGGTCTGGATCATATTGATCTCACAGAGATATTTGGAAACAACACGAGTGCCTATTTTCCGCTTAATGATCAGTTCCAACAACCTAGTGTCTCCAACTACTACATGGAAGACAATGCTACCCAGCTGGATGCTTCGAGTAATTATAATTTGCAAGATGAGAGTACTACGGGTAATATTGAAGACCTATGGACTACATTTGGAAACACTAATGCTCCTAGTGGTTACAACTACATTGAACAACAAAGCATTCCCATTGCTCCGATGGAGGCTGCTAGTAACTGCGACGTGCCACATCTTGCTGTGACTCAACCACTGCAAGGCAATGAGATCGTGGAGATGCCATCAGCAACTGCAGAGGACGAAGCGAGTCAAGATTGTATGCTTGAGATTGCAAGTTATAATACCACCACAATGGAAGGAGGCACTGCCCTGGAGTCTCAATCCTTTGAATCTGATTTTCATGCTGCAATGATGATCGAGGAAACGAGGAGTGCTGACAAATTGTGCAACCCATCATGGAGATTAAGCCCTACACTGCTTGAAGACCTAATTCAACATGAAGACGATCCATGGGGCGAGAATCCTACCATCATTTATACAGCAGCACAATGGGGGAGTGACTTCTGGACTGCTTAAAACATTTGTAGTGGTTTTAATTCACTCATCTGAAATTTTTGTTTCGAAAAAAGAATGTAAGCAAAATAATGTTCAATTGTACAGCGATATTTAATTATCTACCATTCAGTTGACTCTCTTAATTGCTTCAAATATTAGTTCTGTGTTAACCCTTTGCATAAATTTTTCAAGTAGCTACTGTATAAACCAGTATCTCCTTTTGTTGAAATAAATTATGCGAGAACCAGGGTAAAGCGTGGGGCTATGTGAACAAATGAGATAAATGTGGAAACAAATTTTTCTGGGAAGATTCACAAATGAAGCACATTATTTGTGTTACAGTTGGCTGATATTGGGACTTTTGGAAGATTGTTGAAAATCGGTCCAGGAGAAGAAGCGACAAAGCAGCCTGGAGTGTGACTTCGTCATCAAACCAAGCCCTCCAAGAGTCATGAAATTGCATTAGGTTTGTACAATCTTTAAAAACAATTATAGAATAAAGATAAGAGGATATGTACCAACAACAAGCATCATAGAAGCGAAAGATTTTTTGTGAAGAGTTGGGTGGGAGAAGGTCTGTCATTTCTCATTGTGCAAAACGTGTCCATCTTTGTAGAAAACTGCAAATTCTGCCCAGCCAGTGTTCACTATTTTGAATCTAACACCTGCAACTGGGAGGTAAGACGTAAGACCATCATATACAACATATGGAACTCTGAAGATGGTTCTTCCTTATCAAAATATGCAGAGAATCAAACAAAGAGAAATGGAGGGAAAAAGTTTCTGGATCAATTCACCGAAAATGAAGAGTCATCTTCAACTGTTTACACAAAGGCCTATATAAATCCAAGAACAGAAAATAACACTCTCACCCCTCTAGTTTACCTAAATTACATAAAAGCATATAACCCAGAGTTTGAATAAAAGACAAAAAGACCCCATAATCTAATAGCCCCCCTTAAGTTGGAGAGTAAATGTTGTTTACTCCCAACTTAACTAAAATAAAATGAAATGGAGCAGCAGCCAGAGGCTTGGTAAGAATGTCAGCAAGCTGATGCTTAGATGGAACATGAAGAAGTTTCAGCTGCCCTGCAACAACTTTATCCCTGAGAAGATGACAATCTACCTCAATATGTTTTGTCCTGTCATGGAAAACAGGATTGGTGGCTATGTGAAGTGCAGACTTGCTATCACAAAACAATGTAGGCACCACAGAAGATGAAACTAGTAAATCTCCAAGAATGTATTGAATCCACAAAATCTCACATGAAGTAGATGCCATGCTCCTATATTCTGCCTCAGCAGAACTCTTGGAGACAATGTCTTGTTTCTTAGATTTCCAGGAGACAAGAGAATCACCAAGATACACCAAGAAACCAGTTGTAGATCTCCTAGTATCTGGACACCCAGCCCAATCACTGTCTGCAAATGCCTTAAGATGCAAAGAAGAACTTTTAGCAAAGAACAAACCTTGACCAGGAGTAGTCTTCAAATATCTCAGTACTTTGTGAGCAGCTTCCAAATGAGGAACTCTAGGTGCAGCCACATATTGGCTAAGTCTATGCACTGCATAAGTGATATCAGGCCTGGAATTGCAGAGATACAATAATCTGCCAATAAGTCTTCTGTAAGAAGTGACAACTTCTGTGTCTAATAACTCCCCAGAAAGAGCACTGAGCTTGCAATTAGAATCCATAGGAATAAGAGAAGGTTTGGCACCCAGAAAGCCTGTATCAGTGAGAATGTCCAAAGTGAATTTTCTCTGACACAAAGTGATGCCAGCATCTGTTCTTGAGATCTCAAATCCCAGAAAGAAATGAATATTACCCAAATCCTTGAGCTGAAAATGAAGTGTAAGCTGATCCTTCAAGAGATGCAAGAGCTCCATATCAGGACCTCCCAATACAATATCATCCACATAGACTAAAAGAAGTGCAAATTGATGCTTCTGCTGATAAGTAAACAAAGTGTAATCTGCCTTGGATTGTGTGAAACCCAGAGAAACTAAGGTAGATGAGAACTTTTCAAACCACTGCCTGCTAGCTTGCTTGAGTCCATAGAGAGATTTATTCAATTTGCACACAACATTAGGAGAGGGAGGAGTAACACCAGGAGGCACAACCATGAAGACATCTTCATGCAAATCACCATTAAGAAAAGCATTATTGATGTCCAGCTGCAATAGATGCCAGTTATGAACAGCAGCAGCAGCTAAAACACATTTGAGAGTTGCTAATTTGGCAACAGGAGAGAAGGTATCAAAATAATCAAGCCCCTCTGTTTGTGTGTAGCCCTTAGCTACCAACCTGGCCTTATACCTCTCAATAGATCCATCTGAGTGATGTTTGATCTTATAAACCCATTTGCAACCTATAGGTTGATGTCCTGGAGGTAAGGAAACAAAATCCCATGTATGATTTTCAGTGAGTGCAGTCAACTCTTGATTCATGGCATCTTGCCATTTTGAAGATTTGACTCCTTCTGAATAAGAGTGAGGCTCTTGAACTGCAGAAACAGCACTAAGAAATGCTCTATGCTGAGAAGACAAGTTCTCATAAGTCAAATAATCTCCAAGGTCATGAGAAGTACTAGAAACATGATGACTTTGCTTGCAGGAAAGCTGATAATCCTGCAAATAAGATGGCATTTTTCTAGGTCTAGTGGAGTGTCTAACATTTGCATGAGTATCAGAAACAGAACTGACAACATTATCATCAGTGTCATGAGCAACTGTAGAAACATCATTATTTGAGATAGGTGGAGATGATGCAGGAACAGAAACAGGTGAAGAAGGAGGAGGATCACCACAATCAGACACAGAAATAGGTAAAGAAGGCATGGAAACAGGCACTGATTGAGTAGAAAAAGGAAATACAGTCTCATAAAAGACCACATTTCTGCTAATAATGATATTATGTGTGTCCAAATCATATAACTTGTACCCTTTAATCCCAAATGGGTAGCCCAAAAAGACACATTTTGAAGCTCTAGGGGAAAACTTGTTTCTCCCTTGCAAAAGAGTTGAAGCATAGCAAAGACACCCAAACACCTTGAGATGATCATAATCAGGTGGTTGCTTGTATAAGAGCTCATAAGGACTCTTATTTTGAAGTATTGTGGAAGGAGTTCTGTTGATCAAGTAAGCTGAAGTGAGTAAACACTCTCCCCAAAGAGTCAAAGGAATGCTAGATTGGAATTTGAGAGATCTAGCAACATTTAACAAATGTTGATGTTTTCTTTCCACAACAGAGTTCTGTTGTGGAGTTTCAACACATGAGTGTTGATGAATAATGCCATGTGAAGCATAAAAGTCATGTAACTCATATTCAGGAGCATTATCACTCCTAACAATTTTGATACCAACTCCAAACTGAGTATGAATGAGCTTATAGAAAGCTGGAATAAAATGTGCAACCTCAGACTTTGATTTCATAAGAAAAATCCAAGTAGTTCTGCTAAAATCATCCACAATAGTGAGAAAGTACTTGTAACCCCCATGTGACATCACTCTATAAGGACCCCAGGTGTCACAGTGTATGAGATGAAACAAACAAGGAGAAACTGAATTAGAAACTGGAAAAGGAAGTTTCTTCTGTTTTGAGTAATGACACACATCACATGGTGACAAAGTAGACACAGAACTTTTGGGAAAATGTGGAAAAATAAGAGATAATTTTGAAGGAGATAAGTGTCCTAATCTATGATGCCACATGATAGGACTGATGACAGCAGCTGTCAAAGAGGAAGAGTGCAAGCTAGATTGAAATAAGTACAATCCATTACTGAAAATGCCTTCACCCAAAATATGTCCATTAGAGGAGTCTTGTATAAGACAACCTTTAGGAGAGCACACAAAAGAACAGTTTGTTGTGGAGATCAACTTAGAAATAGAGATTAAGTTGAATTGAAAAGTGGGAACACATAGAACATCTGACAAAGACAAAGAAGAATTCAACTTGACATGTCCAATGTGTGTCACAGGCACAGAAACTCCTGTAGGAAGGTGAACAAAAGTGTCTTCTGTGGAGATATATGAATCAAAAAGAGATAAAGAGGAACACATATGATCTGTGGCTCCACTATCCAAAATCCAATAACATGAATCTTTAGTATGTTGAGATAAAACAGATGCACATGCAAAATTATTAACTCCACTAGACTTATAAGCCAAACTGATACCTGAGAAGGAATTATGAAATGGTGAATCAGGTGCTGAAAGAGAGCTAGGAGAGTGAGTTTCCATTCCAGAGAAAACATTGCTTGTGCTGGATTGACCAAATGTAGCATTCCCATTTCTGTCTCCTAGTAGCTTCACCAGCTGAGCATATTCATGTTGTGTGAGTGACACTTTGTCTTGTGCAGTACCAGAAGCTGATGCACAATCTCCAACAACATTGTTAGCTCTTGAGGTGGATCCATTGGTATTCATAGCAGGAGAATTAGTTTGTCCTGGTCCCTTTTTGAACTTGAAACCAGGAGGATAGCCATGTAACTTATAACACTTTTCCTTAGTGTGTCCTGGCCAGCCACAATAAGTACATTGTGGTCTATTTTTAGCTGCATATTTCTGAAAATTTCCTGCTGCATTGCTGTAAACTTGATTAGCAGCATTATTCATAGAAGAATGATGAGTCATCATGGCCATGTTATGAGTTGATGAAGAGTGATGACCAGTGATTTCAGATTGCCTCTCTTGTTGAATCACCTTAGAAAACACAGCTAGCAAACTAGGCAAAGGTTCTGTCAGAAGAATTTGATCCCTCACTGGAATATAGTTCTCATTTAATCCCATGAGAAATTTCAAAATACAATCCTGCTCATAACTCTTCAAAATTCCAGATATAATTTGACAAGTACAATCTCTCAAAACTCCACAAGTGCAAGCAGGTATTGACTTGTAATTGGAGAGTTCATCCCAAAGAGATTTCAACTTTGTAAAATATGAAGTAACACTCAAATCATTCTGTCGAAGTTCTGCAATAGCAGTGGATAATTGAAAAACCCTAGGCAAATTCACTTGTGAATACCTAGCTTTGAGATCATTCCAAATAGCAATTGCAGTCTCATGATACACAATACTAGCTGAAATTTCCTTGGAAACTGAGTTTAACAACCAGGAGATCACCATATTATCACACCTTGTCCAATACTCATGAAGTGAATCGCCAATTTCAGGCTCCAATAAGGTTCCATTTACAAAACCTAATTTGTTCTTAGCTTTAAGCGCTACAAGTATAGATCTACTCCAGGTGTTATAATTCTCACCTGTGAGTAATTGCGAGACCAGTACAACACCTGGCGACTCAGAATGGCTGAGAAAATACGGCGACGACGGTCCAACATTGATCGCTCTTTGGCTCTGAGAAACAACGGTTGAATCGTCGGAAAGTGCCATCGATGATTGAGGAAGAGAGCGAATCGGCTGTTTGCTTCAAATCGAGCGGAAGAACAACGTCGGCGAGCTAATCTCAATCGAGATCTCGCCGCTCTGATACCATATCAAAATATGCAGAGAATCAAACAAAGAGAAATGGAGGGAAAAAGTTTCTGGATCAATTCACCGAAAATGAAGAGTCATCTTCAACTGTTTACACAAAGGCCTATATAAATCCAAGAACAGAAAATAACACTCTCACCCCTCTAGTTTACCTAAATTACATAAAAGCATATAACCCAGAGTTTGAATAAAAGACAAAAAGACCCCATAATCTAATATTCCTGTCTACGAAGATTACCTCATTACTCAAGGATTGCAATTGAATGCAGAAAAAATGATAACAAGTCTGCCTCTAAACAAGAAATTAAGCAAAATCTTATATTGTAGCCCTACTGATAGGTTTTCTCGGTGTAAATTGAATACTTGATGTAACAAGTTCTTGAAATTGATAATTAGAGTATCGATTCATATGACTTAAAACCGATAATTAATGTATCAGTTTCATACTCGGAGCATTTCATAGAGAGGAGGGAGGGAGGACATAGGGGTAGTTTCGATAACAAGGTTGGGCTTGTTTGGTTAACCAAACCAAGTGGATGTTTGGATTTGAGGGATTTGGTTTTGAATTTTTTTTTTGTACAAAAGTGAGTTGGAAAAGAAGTGAAATGTAGGTCCTACAAATTCTGTGTTGAGATTTTCCATAACTTTTGCTTGAGGTTAATCAAACCACAATATCCAAACAAGGCCATAGTGTTTTGTCATGTCCGTGTTTATCGAAGATATGAAGAGTATCTAATTTCCTTGATTAGTATGAGTAGATGGATTGGCAACAAAGATATATGATCCAACATGAAGTCCTTGGATGCCGAACTTTGAATTCCATAAAAGATCTAATAGTGTCCCCTTTGTTGCTGCACAGAGACACATGATTTTTAAATTCATGTTTTTGGGACCCATATAGGAGCAGAGGTGACTAGTTTTGCTTCCTCATATTACTCATCCTCTCTTTCTCGAACATTCAAGTCAAGTTTCTCAACAAACGGAAAAAACATTCTAAGTCAAATTACCCATTGTTTATCGGCACTCTACTTAATGAATTCACAAAATATGGCAGAGGTCACAACAGCTCAAAGGAGAACTTAATATTTTCAATGGCATTGTAGATATTGAATTCACAAAATATCTTCTACTTCCCACAAAATCCTCTGATTTGGATTCTGTAGAAATGTGTAATTCTCATTAAAGTGAAAGAGAAATACAGAATAAGTTTTATACAAGTAGACATGTAATTAACCATAGTTAGAGATTAACCTAACTATGATTCTGACAGCCTAACTAACAATCACTTCTATTGACTATGTTGCCCTTCTAGTTTGTAACACAATACAATCTAGTCATTAACATTCCCCCTCAATCCAAACTCCTTTCTGAGTTGCGGCATAACTTCAGAAGCAAAGACATCATCAAGAACATTTAGTTGACAACTTCAACAACTCCAAAACATTTAACCAAATCTGGAATTAGCTTTGTTAGCTTTGCTAGACTCACCATGATTAGTGTCAAGAGTGACACTGTCAAACACACACATTTGAAGCTTTCTCTGAGATACAGGAACTGGCTATTAGACAAGGTTTTTGAGAAGATATCAGTTGGTTGGTCACTACTACCCAGATACCTCACTTGGACTGCTCAGGATAAAACTTGTTCCCTCACAAAATGATAATCAAGTTCAATATGCTTGGCTCTAGCATGAAAAACGGAGTTAGAAGCTAGAGCAAAAGCAGATTTGTTGTCACAATGCACAGTAGGCACAGGCACTGAGATGCCCAAATCTCTTTGTAAATAACTCAGCCATTTAATTTCTGCACCTGTAGAAGCCAGATCTCCTGGAGACAGTAGCTTGCTTCTTTGAGGACCAAGAAATAAGATTCTGACCTAGAAATACACCATAACCTATAGTAGATCTCCTTGTAAGAGGATCACCAGCCCAGTCTGCATCTGTGAAACCTTGTAGCACAAAATCACTTGAAGAGAAACATAAACCTTGAGTTATAGTTCCTTTAACATATATGAGAATTGTTTTCACTTCCTGGAAGTGAGAGTCAAGAGGATTGTGTAAGTGCTGACAGAAAGAATTGACTGCATATTGCAAGTCTGGTCTGGTCACTGTTAAGTATTGTAAACCACCAACAAGCTTCTGTAGAGAACTTGATTTGCAAACAGTGAACTACCATTCATGATCTTAGACTTAGTACCAACAGTAGTAGGGCAGGGCTTGCAATCTAAGAGGCCAGCCTTGTTTAGCAGCTCAAGAGCATACTTGCTAATGTAAAATAGTATCACCATTACTATTGTGAGCAATTTCAATACCCAGAAAATATGACAATGATCCTAAGTCTTTCATAGCAAACTTGGAGCTTAAAACTGATATACATTGTTGAATGAGAACTGAAGATGACCCTGTATTTAATATGTCATCAACATAGATAAGAACAACCACCATCTGACCTTGAGAGTGCTTGACAAATAGAGAAGAGTCCGCAATGCTTGTCACAAAACCTTGAGAAATCAAGAAAGAAGCCCACAAAGTTTACCGATCTTTAGGAGCTTGCTTTAACCCATATAATGATTTGTGCAACTTGCACACAAAATTAGGTTTAGATGAATCCACAAAACCAAATGGCTGCTCCAGATACACTTCTTCTTCAATGTGACCATGAATAAAGGCATTGGAGACATCTAATTGCTTGATGGTCCAGTTATAATGCAATGCCACAGAGAGAACAAGTCTAATAGAGGTGTGTTTGGCTACTGGACTGAATGTCTTAGTGTAGTCTGTTGGGTTTTGACGTAGGTAACGCAGCGGAATAACAAAAATTTAATCCTACTCAAAGCCCACCACGGATCGTCAGGAGGAGATATCATAACATGATAAGGGACATAGTATTGCGTACCTTTTTGTTTGACAGATCACACGAAGAATGATGTCCTCGTTCTACGGTTGATCCACGTCTAGAAGTGAGATCTAGATTCTTCATTCAAGAAGTGCTAGCTTGAACCGGAGGAAGAGGGAAGAAGGAATCAAGCAACGAGGTGACAAGAGGAGGATTCGGCCTCCTCTTTGGCGCCGGCGGGAGGGGCGGACGGTTAGGCGCGGTCGGCCCTAGCTTGTCTTGCTCTCTCTCTTTTGTTCTCTCCCACTCTCTTGTGTTATGTCTCAATAACATTCACTCAGTGGGAAGGAAGCTAGATCCTTCTTTATATACTCCAACAACTCCTTGTTGTTTCCATAAAGGTCTTTCCTAGTTCTCCATGAACTTGGATTAGTCATTTCCTTGCAAATTAGTCCTACTAAGTTTGCAAGGTGTTGTACAATGATCCTTCTATTAATTAATTATATTAATTAATCCCAAATCTTGATCTACTCTATTTGACGTGTGACCCCATAGTTTTCTACTTAGTTGGTAGTAACTTATTACCAACATGGAGCACTGTCTAGCAACACATCCATGCAACCCAACTAATAGAAATAGTCAGTGATCTCGACAAACCTCTTGTGCCCGATATCTTATATTGCACTTTCCCTTTGTCTCTATATCCGGATTGGACACGATACATATAAAGTCACACTCGCATATCCAATCCATAGTTCCTTGATCCTGGGAATATGCTTATGCGAGCAGATAACATCAATATCTCCATATTGATTTACCTGAGTCTGGCCAGACATTCAATAAGCCTCGTCCCTCGAGTGGCCATGGATATTTACTCTCATTATGTGGGAGGGACACATCCTATCTACATCACTACGATCTCTAAGCTTGCTTTTCCTATTATGCCCGATAGCTATCTTTATAATTACCCAGTTACGATGTAACGTTTGATAACATCAAAGCACAATATTCCACAACTAGAGTATCTAGTGACTTCAAGTCTAAGGATTGAAATTATATTAGCACTACGAGAAGCAATTGTGACCTTAACATAATCTAATGTATCCTTCTTGTTGTGGGTCAATCCATTATGCCATTACTCCTAATGCATACTCATGTGTTAGACTTGATATCTCCATATCAATCTACCCACATACTAGTCTATATTTGATCTGCCTATTAATCAATATAGTGGATTAGGGATATTTAAGATAAAAAACACATTGTATCTAAGGACTTCATTATCTTAAATATCACAATATATAATAAATGAATATTCTAGCCAAAACAATATTCATACTAAATGTATGATTGCCTCTAGGGCATCTATTCCAACAGTCTCCCACTTGCACTAGATCCAATTTGCCGCATCTCGTATGCCTATAGATCTGGCGTGCCCTTCATGCTTACGCTGCGCAAGAGGTTTTGTGAGCGGATCAGAAACATTATCATCCGTTGGAATCTTGCACATCTTCACATCTCCTCGATCGATCATATCACGAATAAGATGGAATCTCCTAAGTACATGCTTTGATTTCTGGCGTGATCTTGGTTCCTTGGCTTGTGAGATCGCCCCGGAGTTTTCACAGTACAACTCTATGGGATCCCCCATGCTAGGGACCACACCGAGCTCAGTGATAAATTTTTTTATCCAAACTGCCTCTTTTGCTGCTTCCGCATTGGCAATGTACTCATCTTCTGTTGTATAATCAGCAACTGTCCCTTGCTTGGAACTCTTCCAGCTCACAGCTCCTCCATTCAGGCTAAACACGTATCCAGACTGCGATCTGTAGTCATCTTTGTCGTTTGGAAGCTTGCATCAATGTAACCCTTTACACTTAGCTCTTCCTTACCTCTAAATATCAAAAACACATCCTTAATTCTTCTCAAGTACTTTAGGATTTTCTTGACAGCAATCCAGTGACTCTCACTCGGATTGGACTGATATCTGCTCACCATAATCAACGCGTATTATACGTCTGTTCTAGTACACAACATGGCATACATGATGGATCCTATGGCCGAAGCATAGGGTATCCTACTCATGCGGTCCTTCTCAATCTCATTGGAGGGACAGTTATTCTTAGAAAGAGTGACTCCATGCGACATGGGCAAGAATCCCTTCTTGGAATCTTTCATGTTGAACCTCTTCAACACCTTGTCTATATATGTACTTTGACTTAGGCCGAGCAGCCTCCTAGATCTATCCCTATAGATCTTTATACCAAGTATGTAGGCTGCGTCTCCTAATTCCTTCATTGCAAAGCACTTTCCTAGCCAATCTTTAACAGATTGCAAAGTAGGAATGTTGTTGCCAATGATTAGTATGTCATCCACATACAAGACCAGAAATATTACACAGCTCCCACTAACCATATTGTAAAAACAAGGCTATTCTTCGTTCTTGATGAAGCCAAACTCTTTGTCTACGTTGTCAAAACGTCGATTCCAACTCCTAGAAGCTTGGTTTAATCCATAAATGGATCTTTGCAGCTTACAGACTTTATTGGCATTTTCTGGATCCTCAAAACCCTCTGGTTGTGTCATGTACACATCCTTGAGGAGGTTCCCATAAAGAAACGCTGTTTTTGACATCCATTTGCAAAATCTCATAGTCGTAGTATGCTGCAATAGCAAGTAGGATTCGAATGGATTTAGTCATGGTGATTGGTGAAAAGGTCTCATCATAGTCAATACCATGAATCTGTCTATACCCTTTGGCTACCAATCGCCCCTTATAGGCAACTACCCTGCCATCCATGTTGGTCTTCTTCTTGAAGACCCACTTGCACCCTCTAAGCCGAGCCCCTTCGGGTGGTTCCACCAAAGTCCATACTTTGTTGGTGTACATGGAATCCATTTCGGATCTCATGTCTTCTAGCCACTTCTTAGAGTCTGGGCCTTTCATGGCCTCTCCATAGTTTGCAGGTTCATCATCCATGAGTGGTACGTCATCGGGCTCAGTCACGAGAAGTCCATACCTCTCTGGCTCATGAAGAACTCTTCCTTATCTACGGAGTTCCTATGTTACCTGATCAGGTTCTTCCACAACTACTTGCTGCTCCTGTTCATGTTCCATCATCGGCTCAGTGATTTGTTGTTCTTGAATTTCTTCAAGTTCTACAGCCCTCCCACTTGCTTCTTTAGAGACAAACTCTCTTTCAAGAAACACTTCGGTCCAAGCAACAAACACTTTGTTCTCGGTGGGATTGTAGATATAATATCCTTTAGTTTCCTTACGATATCCCACAAATTTACACTTATCCGTTTTGGGCCCGAGCTTGTCTGTTTGTAAACGTTTTACATAGACATCGCAGCCCCAAATCCTCATAAACGACACTATGGGATGCTTCCCAGTCCATATCTCATATGGTTTCTTCATGACTGATTTGGATGGAACGCGGTTAATGGTAAAAGTTGCCGTCATTAGAGCGTGTCCCCAAAAGGATATGGGAAGATCTGTTTGAGACATCATAGACCGCACCATATCTAATAGCGTGTGATTCCTCCACTCGGACACGCCATTCCATTGTGGCGTCCCGGGTGGAGTGAGATGGGATACTATCCCACACTCTCTAAGATACTCATCAAACTCTTGGCTTAAGTATTCTCCTCCACGATCCGATCGTAGAGCCTTAATACTTTTACCAAGTTGCTTCTCCACTTCATTCTTGAATTCTTTGAACAATTCAAAGGATTCGGATTTGGCCTTCATAAGGTATACAAATCCATATCTACTGAAGTCATTAGTAAATGTGATGATGTAGGTATAACCACCTCTGGCAGGCGTGGGGAACGGTCCACATACATCGGTATGTATGAGTGCCAATAACTCACTAGTCCTCTCACCTTTCTTATTGAAAGGGGACTTTGTCATTTTTCCTAATAAACAAGATTCACATGTCTCATATTATTCTAGATCAAATGAGTCTAGAAGTCCATCCTTTTGGAGTCTAGATATGCGTTTCTCATTTATATGGCCTAAACGACAGTGCCATAGATATGTAGGATTTAAATCATTAGTCTTAATCCTTTTAGTATTTATGTTATAGATTGGAATTTTTAGATCAAGGATATACAATCCATTAGAAAAATGCGCACTATAATTTTGCATACTATCAAAATAAATGGAGCAACACTTGTCCTTTATTGAAATAGAAAAACCCTTCTCGTCCAAACATGAAATGGAAATAATGTTTCTGCTCATAACAGGCACATAAAAGCAATCGTCTAATTCTAAAATAAGTCTAGAAGGCAAAGATAGCTCATAAACGCCTATAGATAATGCAGCAACTCTTGCTCCATTCCCGACGCGCAGATCTATCTCCCCTTTACTCAATCTTCTACTTCTTTTCAAATCCTGCACATTACGACAAATGTGAGAACCACATACGGTGTCTAATACCCAAGATGAAGAAATAGAAAGATTGACATCTATAACATAAATACCTGGTGGTGGTGGAATCACTATTCCAAGCTTCTTATCCTCCAGATATTGAGGGCAATTCCTCCTCCAGTGACCCGGCTGGCTGCAGTAGTGACACTCACCATTAGCCACGCCTCCACTAGGCTTTAGGGTTTCCTTGGATTTCGCAACTTTCTTGCGCTTTCCTTTGGAAGTAGAGGCAACTGCTTTTCCCTTCTTCTTATGCACCATCATTATGCCCTTGCCCTTTCCTTTGTTAACGCTCTGTTCCGCTGTCTTCAGCATGTTCAACAAGTCTAGCAGAGTCTTACTGATCTCGTTCATATAATAGTTCATCATGAATTGATTATAACTGTCAGGCAACGACTGCAAGACAAGATCAGTAGCCAAATCTTGGCCCAGTGGGAACCCCAGTCTCTCAAGGTTCTCAATGTACCCGATCATTCAGAGTACGTGAGGTCCTACTAGATTCCCCTCTGCAAGACTACTCTTGAATAATTCTTTAGACAACTCATAGCGCTCATGCCTCGCCTGTTCTTGAACTAATTGTTTCAAGTGTATGATCATATCATAGGCTTCCATATTCTCATACTGCTTCTGAAGCTCAGAAGTCATGGTGCAAAGCATTAGGCAAGTCACGTCATTAGAATCATCAATATGTTTCTGACGTGCCCTCACATCCGCTAGAACAGACTCATCTTGTGGTGGGGCTGGAATTGGAGTGTCCAAGACGTACAGCTTCTTTTCTTGCTTAAGGACAATCCTTAAGTTTCTGTACCAGTCAAGGAAATTCGTTCCAGACAGTTTATCCTTCTCAAGGACAGATCGTAGGGATGAAGTCGATGCGTTGTTGTTTGCCATTTGGAATTCTACAAAATGAGAAATGCGCAATTTTAGTATTTTGAACAATTTAACTATATTCAACAATGGCTAGATCATCAAATATAGGTCCCACTATTTTTCTCGGATTAATAGCCCTCACCATTAATGCGGAAAATATCGTAATATTTTCTAGTAGGTCCAAGATCCTTTTTTCACTTCTTCTTGAGCTTGCTTTGGCAAGTCACTCAAGAATAGGTTATTTAGGTAGGAACCATTTCAATTGCATCCCATGTAACTCTTGTTCCAATTAGGTGAATAACTCTTTATTCTTTATCCCATGGATAACGCCTAATTGTCATGCCTCTAGGCTCATCAATCCAATTGAATCTTGCCCAATTGTGTCCAACCTCTTGCTTCAACATAAACACATTACTAGCTTGTGTCGTCCGCAACACACCATGGTAAATTAAAATCGCCTTGATTTGGCAAGCCCGGATTTTAATGAACCCTGATCATGAAGGGTGTTTTGGCAAGAGACGGCAAAACGCAATATTTAATTGAGGGATTTTTCTTTCTTAATTTGTTTGGTTGATCAAATCAACATGATCTACTTATTTGGATTGGGCAATCCACAATAAAAGACCAACCTTGTTTATTATTATCTTGTTAACGTTTTGCTAGTATCGCCATACACACAAAAATTAAATAACAAGACATAAATAATAAACATCCACAAAATAAAAAAAATGTGGCATGGATATGGCCCCTAGACTAATGATATTATCAAGCCAATTATAATATCCAATTTCCCTAAAGTTACAAGCTCATCTCCATGTGCTCCACCATAGCCGCACGGCTAGGGTGTGTCTTCTTTGTCTTTTGGCTCCTTTGGTTCTCCGGTCTTCTTCTCCATGCTCTAGGCTATCATCTAAATATTTCTAATTCTATCCTAACATCTAGAATAAATAAATAATAAAATCCTAACATGTCGAGGAGAAAAGACGACTCGCAGGCCGTAAAACCTAATTAATTATGTTCCCCGATTTCTCCTTTGTTGGGGCGTAAACCAAACCACAAAGCAATAAACATCCACAATCCTAGGCCATATCCATCCACCATGCAACAAAGCACATAATACAGTTAAAACCAATTTTTAACACGCTTGTTAAATTTTAATTAGATTGGGTAATTAGGGTTACAACGGTTGAAGGAGTTCAAGCCAACATGGCCCGAACCCCTAGGAGGATCGCCGCCCGCCACACGGCCAGGCCCAAGGCCGGCCGCCCCATTTGGCTCGCAGCCTTTGCTTGGCGCGCAAGGAGGGGGGCGGACGGCTAGGGTTTCGGCCCTAGCCTCCTTCCCTTCTTCCTTGTTGCCCAAGTAAGTGGATCTGACAGATTATCATCTGTAGGAATCTTCCATATCTTCACATCTCCTCTATCCATTATTTCCTGAATAAGATGGAATTTCCTGAGTACGCTCTTGGATTTCTTTTGAGACATGGGTTCCTTGAATGGTGCGATCGCTCCAGTGTTGTCACAATACAACTCTACAAGATCGACAATACTAGGAACCACACCAAGCTCGGTGATAAACCTCCTAATCCAAACAGCCTCCTTTGCTTCGCCATTCGTAGCAATGTACTCGGCCTCAGTTGTAGAATCAGCAACCGTCTCTGGCTTGGAACTTTTCCATCTCACAGCTCCTCCATTCAAGCAAAACACGAATCCCGACTGCGATCTGAAATCATCTCTTTCGGTTTGGAAGCTTGCATAAGTGTAACCCTTTACACTTAGCTCTTCCTCCCCTCCATATATTAAGCACACTTCCTTAGTTCTTCTTAAGTACTTAAGGATATTCTTGACAGCAATCCAGTGACTCTCACCCGGATTAGACTGATATTTGCTTGCCATAATCAACGCATATGAAACATCTGGTCTAGTACATAACATGGCGTACATGATAGATCCAAAATCCGATGTGTATGGGATCCTACTCATGCGGTCCTTCTCAATCTGATTGGGAGGACAATTTGCCGACGAAGGGTGACATCATGCGATATAGGCAAGAATCTTTTCTTTGATTATTCCATGTTGAACTGTTTCAACACCTTGTCTTTATATGTACTTTGACATAGGTCAATCAACTTATTAGATCTATCCCTAGAGATCTTGATACCAAGTATATAAGTTGCATCTCCTCAGTCCTTCATTGAGAAATACTTTCCTAGCCAATCTTTAACAGCTTGCAAGGTAGGAATGCCATTTACAATGAGTAGTATGTCATCCATATACAATACCAGAAACACAATAGAGCTCCCACTAACCTTCTTGTAAACCCAAGGCTCATCTTCGTTCTTTATGGAGCCAAACTCTTTGCCTGCATCATCAAAACGTAGATTCTGACTCCTAGAAGCTTGCATCGGACCATAAATGGACAGTTGCAACTTACAAACTTTATTGGCATGCTCTGGATCTTCAAAACCCTCTGGTTGTGTCATCTACACATCCTCAAGGAGGTTTCCATATAGAAACGCTATTTTGACGTCTATCTGCCAGATCTCATAGTCGTGATAAGCTGCAATAGCAAGTAAGATTCGACGAGATTTGGTCATCGCGTCTAGGGAAAATGTTTCATCATAGTCAATACCATGAATCTGTCTGAACTCTTTTTCCACCAATCAGCCCTTAGAGGCAATCACATTGCCATCCATGTCGGTATTCTTCTTGAAGACCCACTTGCACCCTATGGTCCCAGCCCCTAGGGGTGGTTCCACCAAAGTCCATACTTTTTTGGTATACATGGATTCCATTTCGGATTTTGGCTTCAATCCACTTCTAGGAATCAGGCCCTTTCTTGTCCTCTCCATATGTAGTATGCTCATCATCCATGAGTAGTACGTTACTTGGCTCAATAATGAGAAGTCCATACCTCTCTGGCTCCTTACGTACCCTACACGACCAACGAAGTTCTTGTGTTACTTGAACAGGTTGCTCCATAACATCTTGTGGTTCCTGTTCATGTTTCATTGTTGGATCAGTGGTTCTTGAATTTCTTCAACTTCTACAGTCCTCCACTGGCTTCTTTAGAGACAAACTCTCTTCATAGAAACACACCGGTCCGATCAACAAACACTTTGTTCTCGATTGGATTGTAGAAATAATATCCTTTCGTTTCCTTAGGATATCCCACAAACTTACACTTGTCTGACTTTGGCCCGATCTTGTCTGTTTGGAAATGCTTTACATAGACATCCCATCCCCAAATCTTCATGAACGACACTATGGGACTCCTCCCAGTCTTCATGACTAATTTAGATGGAACACGGTTTAGGGTGAAAGTTGCACTTAATAGAGTGTGTCCCCAAAATGATATTGGAAGATCAGTCTAACACATCATAGATCGAACCATCTCTAACAGTGTTCGATTTCTCCTCCCAGACACGCCTTTCCATTTTGGCGTTTCGAGTGGAGTGAGTTGGGATAAGTGTTGGAATAGGTGCCCTAGAGGCAATATAGTTTAGTATGAACAATAAATTGACTAGAACATTCATTGTATTATTTATTAGATATTTAATATAATGAAGTCCTTAGATTTACAATTGTGTTGTTTATCTTAAAGTAGACTAGTATGAGTTTGCATTGATTTGGAGATATCATGATCCATCACATGGGTGTGCATTAGGAGTAATGGCATGCTGGATTGACCCAACTCCGAGAAGGCTACATACATGTTATGTAAAGTCCCAAGTGCTTCTCGCGGTGAAAATGGTATTGACATCCTTAGACTTGAAGTCATTAGATCATCTAGTTGTGGATTATTGTGATTTTGGTAGCGTCAAACGTTACACAGTGACTAGGTAGCCATAAAGGCGTGTACCGGATACAATAAGAAGCAAGCTTAGTTATCGTAGTAGACGTAGATAGAATTTGTCCTTCCCACATAACGGGAGAAAACATTTTAGGCCACTCGAGGGATAGTGCTTATAGAATGTCTGACCAGACTCAAATAAATCAATATAGGATATTGATGTTTTTTGTACGAATGAAGCTATTCCCCAAATCGAGGAACTATGGATTGGATATACTAGTGTGAATTGTATGTCTCGTGTCCAATCTGGGTATTGAGACAAAGGGATGAGATAATACTTGCACAAAGGTTTGTCATGATGACTATTCTATTTGTTGGCTAGAATGGGTGACTTGCTAGAGGCCGCTCCATATTAGTAAATAGTTACTACCAACTAAATAGAACCTATGGCGTCACACGTCATATACAGGTGAACTAGACTTGGGAAATAATTAATGAATATGATTAATTAATTGGAAGTATCAAACCGCAACAACTTGCTAACTTAGTAAGACTAATATGCAAGTTGGACTAATCCGAACTTGAGTATGATTAGGATGGGCGTTTATGTGGTAAACAAGGAGTTGTTGGACTACATAAAGGATCCTCCTAGCTTCATTCCCTACAACTTATGCTCATAACATACTTTGAGTAGGAGAGAAGGAAGGAGAGAGCAAGACAAACAAGGAGGCCGAAGCCTACCTTGCCGCCTGCCCACCCCGTCGGCCACAAGAGAGGCCGACCCTCTCTTTTGGTGCTCTGTTGCGTGATTTCTTCATCCTCTTACACTCCTCCTAGATAGCACAAGGCGTTTGGAAGATCTAGATCTCACCTCTAGACGTGAATCAACCGTAGAGACGTGATAATTTTCTCGTTAGAAGTCATCAAGGAGACCTCAAAGGTACATAACACTATTCTCTTACCATCGTCATGATTTCTCTTCCTGTGATCCTTGGTGGGTCTTGATCAGATAATTATATTGTTCTCTTGCTGCGTATCCATGATCAAAACCCTACAGTGGTATCAGAGCCACAGGTCGTAGAGCATAACATGGTTTATGTTTTACGTTTGTGTTGTTTATCACCTTTAATTGTTGATTATTACGTTAAAACAACAAACTAAGCATATTAGATGCATGTTGAATATGATTCAACCAAAAAAGATCTAATTCATGCATTGGATGTATGAATTAGTGAGTTTGAAATCACATAAGATGTGTATTTTTGATCCTGACGGCTAGGGTTTGGGCACATGCTTGGAAAATGTGTTTTTCAGACATGGAAACAAGTAAACTTGGGCAACAAGGCAAGGATTTGTTTTGGAAACAACTCCTTGAAGAGGATCGCCCCCCCTAAGGACCGCCCCTTGCCTTGCCGCCCAAGCTAGGGCACGACCAAGGGCTCGGGCTGGCCTAGCGTGCGGCCCGGCCATGCGTGGGGCTCGGCCGACCGGCCTACGGCCGCACCTTGGTCCTTTTAAGGCGGTTTGGCTATATTCATAGTGGACTGTTGATGAATTAAAATTGCATATTTTAGTATGTTAACGAACTCCTCTTAACTTGCTAATATGTGTAATTTATCTATTTTATCTCTCTTTCTAGACTTATGCTTGTCTTTGTAGTTTTGCTTGTTTTTATCTTATTTTGTAGGCAAAGACGTGATTTAGAACGTAAGAGGCTAGTTGGGAGAGCTTGAATGATGAAGTGAGACGCTTTAGAGGGGCCAAGAGAAGTGAAGAAGGATTTAGATGGGCTTATATTGAAGAAATCAAGTGGAAAAGATGCCAAATTGAAGAAAATGCAAGTTAAAGGCTAGATTGCAAGTCAAAAGTGATGTCAAAGGGCAAAATAGAGAAGAAACTAACGGAAGTGGGGCTTAAGTGCAAGTTTTGAAACGTTTTAATGGCTTATTTGAAGGATACTTAACGGATTGGGGGTCAGATTGCCATTTTCAGAAGTTTTTAAGTAAGGAACCGGGCCTTTTAAAACATTCCAGCAAGCTAGGGGGGAGCCGGGTGCAATTTCCCTAACCCAGCTCACCCCCAGCTCGCCCTCTCTCTCTCGTCACTCTCTCTCCCCGACGCAGCAGAATAACCCAGCCAAGCAGCCATTGTTGGCTCGACCAAGCTTTTCAACAGCTCACTTCTCACTCGATTCTTCACCAAATTGCATGAGACAAGTACCAATCTTCTCCTTGTCCAACCCTCTTCCCAGCCCAAGCCTCAATTCAGCCCAATATCAAGTCAACAAGAAAGCCCCAGTTCACCTAGGGTTCTTGAAGGGGTTAGATATCAACGATTCAGAGGTCTTGGGATGAATTGGACGGCTTAGATACATTCTTGGAGGCCAAGGAAGCTCAAAGACAAGGCTATATAAACAAAGCTTGAAGAAATCACAGGAGGCTTCTTCTGACCCGTCGGCTCTGTTTTGGGTTCGTCGTCTCCTCTCTCTCTCTCCGATTTCTCTGAGTTTATGGGTTGTTCTTGAGCTATAACAGAGAAAGAGGACGAGAGGGAGAGAGGAGAACGGATTTCAGTCTGATTTTGGACGATTTGGGGCTGTTGTTCTTGAGCACTGTGAAGCTCTGTTTCTGCTCTGTTCTTGAGCAATTCTGGGTTTGTTATGTGACTGCTGCTGCTGAGTTCCTGCTATAGCAGCAGCAGCAGTAGCTTATTAGGGCAATTTCTCCATTAGTTGTAGCTTAGTTGTGTTTTTGGCTATTTTGCTCTAGTTTTGTGTAGTTTCTATCAAGTGTTGAGGTTGAATTGGCAAAAACAAGTGTATGACATCAATTGTGATTCAAGCTTTGATTATTGAAAGTAAATTTCTCTCAATCTCTCTTGAATTTCTTATAATGTTTAGCTAATTCACTTTCATGGGTGATTTGGGACTATCTAGTGTCTAAATCTTCCTATTGTTTCAAGTTGAACTTCAAGGATGAATGGGTTGAATTGGGTTCACTTGAATGCTTAGTGCAATGTTTGAATTTCTCTTGTTGAAGTATTTGATGCATTGAATAGGTAGATGTGCGAATACTCTTGACTTGTTTGATTTGAAGTTGCATTTGAGTGAGAGGAACTCATCAATCCTAACTTTGAGAAATCGAGTTCTAGTTTGGTGATTTGAGTGAGAATTTACAAATCTCATTTGTTGCTTGATCTTTCATGTGGAAACACCTATGTGTGTTTACATATGGTTGATGCTTGAAACACTTGAAATTTGGAGAATCTCATTTGAATAGCCTCTTTAGTGCTTGATTAGCGTGTTGGATTTACACACTTCTCTTGTCGTGAGTTGGATTGTATGAGCAATCACTTCTTGAGATACTTGTCTTGTGGATTGACACATGCGAATTGAGAATCGGGCTTGAATGTAATAGGAGGATTGGTCACTAGAGAAACCGATGATCCCTAGCCCCTCTCTACTTGTCATTTCACTTAGTTTCTTAAATCGTAGCTCTAGTAGTCGTTTGCTTTGTTCTTAAACTCAAACCTCAAACTTGCTCCATCAATTGATTTTGGTGGATTTGATAGCTTGGCAAGCTTTAAAGCCATTGAGAGTTTGTGTTTCTTGCTTTAGTTTGTCGCTTTCTAGTTTTGCAAGTCATTTTCTAAACCTCCTCTCCTTGTGGAAATCGACCCCGTTCTTACTCGGGTACTACTTAGAACGATATTCCTATACTTGGGAATTATCGCGAACATGGACCCATGGACCGTTTTAACCCTCGCAAATCCAAAATCAATTAAAAATGACTAAGCGCATTAAAACTGGTTTTAACTCTTTATGTACAACTTGCATGGGTATTGGATATGGCCTTAGATGTGGTTTGTTGTGGATGTTTAATTTTTGTAGTTTGTTTACGGCCTGCGAGTTGATCAATTTGACGTAATAATTAATTAAGTTTTACGGCTTGCGAGCCGGTATTTATCTCTCAACTTGTGAGATTTATTTTATTTATTATATATGTTAGCTAGTGCTAGATAAAATAGATGATATCCATGATTGAAGAAAAATAAGCCCAAAAAGTTAAAGGAGCCACGATATGGAGCATGGACAATTCCACATGGCTAAGAAGGATGGACCAAGAGATGGAGGCACATGGAGATGCATTTTTCATTCTAGGGTTCATAGATATTCTCATTGGGTTGAGAATATCTTATTCTAGGAGGCCATATCCATATCACGTTATTTTATGTTTTGTGGATGTTTATTTTATTGTCTTATTATTATTGTTGGTGTATGGATTATGCATGCAATTTGATAATAAGATAATTAACAACCCGGATCTTTTATTTGGAGTTGTTCCCAAACTCAAAATAAGAAGATTAGTTGATATGGATCAACAAAACAATTTCAAATTGAAAGAAAAATCCCTCAAAACAAAATATTACGTTCTTGCCTTCTCGTTACTTAAACACTCATCACAAGATCGATTGATCAAGTTCGTGCGTGCCAAAGCAGAGCGACTTGATTCATCATCATGTGGTGCGATGGCACACATAGTGTGAAATTGTTGGAGTAAGAGGTTAGACGTAACAGGGTATTTTAATAAAGACTAAAAACCTAGAGGCGATCAATTGGGATTATCTATGGAATAGATAAATATGGAGTTATTAGCCCAACTGAACCAAGAGTTGCATATGATGCAATTGTAATTGTTCCTACCTAAATAGCTAATTTTGGGTGACTTGCCAAAGCAAGCTCAAATAGGTGAAATAGGGATCTTGGCACCCACTAGAAAATATAATGATATTTTCCGCGTTAATATCTTGAGGGTTATCAATCTGTAGAAAAATAGTGGGAGTTATGTTTAATAATCTAGACATTGATGAATATAGTTAAATGGTTCACAAAATACTAAAACTTATGTATTTTCCTTTTGTAGAATTCCAATGGCAAACAACTCATCAAACTCATCGAACTCCATACGCTCTGTCCTTGAGAAGGACAAGCTGTCTGTGACCAATTTTCTAGACTGGTACAGAAACTTGAGAATCGTTCTCAAACAAGAGAAGAAACTGTACGCTCTAGAGGAGCAAGTTCCTGATGCTCCGGAAAACAACACTTCTGCAGCCCTAAAGGCGTATCAGAAGCGTTTTCATGACGCTAATGATGCGGCCTGCTTAGTGCTTTGCACCATGACATCTGAGCTTCAGAAGCAACATGAGAACATGAATGCAGTCGATATGATAGCACAATTGAAGCAGCTTTTCCAAGAGCAGGCAAGGGTTGAGAGGTATGAAGTATCCAAGGCATTGTTCAAATGTCATCTGTCGGAAGGAAACCCCGTAGGGCCGCATGTGCTACGCATGATAGGCTATCTTGAGAGCCTAGGGCGCTGAGGGTTTCCGGTAGGCCAAGAGTTGGCCACCGATCTCATCTTGCAATCGTTGCCTGAAAGTTTTGGACAATTCATCATGAACTATAACATGAATGAGATCCTGAAACCTCTGCCAAATTTACTCAATAAGTTGAGGACAGCTGAACAAAGCATCAACAAGGGTAAGGGAAAATCCATAATGATGGTGCAGAAAGGAAAAGGCAAAAGGTTTGCCTCATCATCCAAGGGCAAAGGCAAGTCAGTTGCCAAACCCAAGGAACCTGCCATTAAGTTTGTTGGTGGCATTGCCAAAGGTGTGACTAAAGGTGAGTGTCACTACAGCAGTCAGCCTGGACACTGGAGGAGGAATTGCCCAAAATATCTGGAGGACAAGAGGCTTGGAATAGTGATTTCATCACCGCCAGCTATTTTAGTTATAGATGTCAATATTACTTGCTCTTCATCATGGGTATTGGATACTGGATGTGGATCTCAAATTTGTCAAAATATGCATATCTAAAGAGAAGTAGAAGATTGGCTAAAGGGGAGATAGACTTGCGCGTTGGGAATGGAGCAAGAGTTGCTGCATTATTCGTAGGCGTATACGAGCTGTCTATACCTTCAGGATTAGTTTTAGAATTAAATAATCACTACTTTGTGCCTTCAATGAGAAGAAACATTATTTATATCTCTTGTTTGGACAAGGATGGTTTTACTATTTCAATAAATAACAATTGTTGTTCCATTTATTTTGATAGTATTCACTATTGTAGTGGGAAATTATTTAATGGATTACATATCCTTGATCTAAGCAATCCTGTCTATAACATTAATACTAAGAGGATTAAAATGAATAATTTAAATCCTGCTTATTTATGGCATTGTCGTTTAGGCCACATAAATGAGAAATGTGTATCTAGACTCCATAAGGATGGATTTCTAGACTCATTTGATTTTGAATCATATGAGACATGTGAGGCTTGTTTATTGGGAAAAATGACAAAGTCCCCTTTCAATAAGAAAGAAGATAGGACTAGTGAGCAATTGGCGCTAGTACATACTGATGTATGTGGGCCATTTGCAACGCCTTCCAGGGGTGGTTATGTGTACTTCATAACATTTACTGATGATTTCAGTAGATAGGGATTTGTATACCTTATGAAGGCCAAATCCGAATCCTTTAAAATGTTCACAGAATTCAAGAATGAAATAGAGAAGCAACTTGGCAGAAGTATCAAGGCTCTACGATCAGATCGTGGAGGGGAATACTTGAGCCAAGAGTTTGACTACTATCTTAGAGAGTGTGGGATAATATCCCAACTCACTCCACCCGGGACGCCACAATGGAATGGCGTGTCCGAAAGGAGGAATCGAACTCTATTAGATATGGTTGATCTATGATGTGTCAAACTGATCTTCCATTATCATTTTGGGGCTATGCTCTATTGAGTGCAGCTTTCACCATTAACCTTGTTCCATCTAAGTCAGTCATGAAGACACCACATGAGATGTGGAGTGGGAGGCGTCCCACAGTGTCGTTCATGAAGATTTGGGGCTGCGATGTCTATGTAAAACGTTTCTAAACAGACAAGCTAGGGCCTAAGTCGGATAAATGCAAATTTGTGGGATACCCTAAGGAAACTAAGGGATATTATTTCTACAATCCAACTGAGATGTTTGTTACTCGGACCGACGTGATTCTAAAAAGAGAGTTTGTCTCTAAAGAAGCAAGTGGGAGGACTGTAGAACTTTAAGAAGTTCAAGAACCACAAAGCACTGATCCAACAATGGAACATGAACAGGGACCACAAGAGATGTTTTGGTGCAACCTGTTCAAGTAACACAAGAGCTTCGTAGATCTACTAGAGTGCTCCAGGAGCCAGAGAGGTATGGACTTCTCGTGACTGTATCTGGTGACACGATGCTCATATATGATAAGCCTACTACCTATGAAGAGGCCATGAAAGGGCCGGACTCTCAGAAGTGGCTTGAGGCCATGAGATCTGAGATGGAATCCATGTAATGGACTCTGGTGGAACCACCCGTAGGGACGCGACCCATAGGGTGCAAGTGGGTCTTCAAGGAGAAGATCGACATGGATGGTAATGTGATTATCTATAAGGGCCGATTGGTGGCTAAAGGGTTCAGACAGATTCATGGTATTGACTATGATGAATCCTTTTCACCAGTCGCAATGACCAAATCCATCCGAACCTTACTTGCTATCGTAGCATACTACGACTATGAGATTTGGCAGATGGATGTCAAAATAGCATTCCTGTATGGAAATATCCTTGAGGATGTGTACATGAAACAACCTGAGGGTTTTGAAAATCCAAATTAAGCCAACAAAGTATGTAAGCTGCAACGATCCATTTATGAATTAAATAAAGCTTCTAGGATTTGGAATCGACGTTTTGATGAAGTATTCAAAGAGTTTGGCTTCATCAGAAACAAAGATGAATCTTGTGTCTACAAGAAGGTTAGTGGGAGCTTCCAGACCGAAAGAGATGATTTTAGATCACAGTCGGGGTTTGTATTTTGCCAAAATGGAACTGCGGTGAGCTTGAACAGTTCCAAGCAAGAGACGGTGGCTGATTCTACAACAAAGGCTGAGTATATTGCCGCAAATGGCGCAGCAAAGGAAGCTGTTTGGATTAAAAAGTTCATTACTGAGCTTGGTGTAGTTCCTAGCATTGCGGATCTAGTAGAGTTGTATTGTGACAACACTGGAGCAATCGCGCAATCGAAGGAACCCAGGTCACACAAGAAATCCAAGCACGTACTCCGGAAGTTCCATCTTATTCGAGATATTTTCGAAAGAGGAGACGTTCGATATGAAAGATTCCTACAAATGAGAATCTGTCAAATCTTCTTACAAAGTTTCTTGTTCAACGCAAGCATGAAGGGCACACTTGGAGCATTGGCATACGAGATGCACCGGATTGGCTCTAGTGCAAGTGGGAGACTGTTGGAATAGGTTCCCTAGAGGCAATCTAGTTTAGTATGAACAATAAATTGGCTAGAGCATTCATTGTATTATTTATTGGATATTTAATATAATGAAGTCCTTATATTTACAATTGTGTTGTTTATCTTAAATTTCCATAGTCCATTATAATGACTAATGGTACAATCATCTATAGACTAGTATGATGTTGGATTGATATGGAGATATCATGATCGAACACATGGCTGTGCATTAGGAGTAATGGCATACTGGATTGACCAAACTCTGAGAAGGATACATACATGTTATGTAAAGTCACAAGTGCTTCTCGCGGTGACAACGGTATTGTCATCCTAAGACTTGAAGTCACTAGATCATCTAGTGTGGATTATTGTGATTTTGGTAGCGCCAAACGTTACACCGTGACTGGGTAGCCATAAAGGCGTGTACCGGATACAATAAGAAGCAAGATTAGAGATCGTAGTGGACATAGATAGAATTTTTCTCTCCCACATAACGGGAGCAAATATCCTAGTCCACTCGCGGGATAGTGCTTATAGAATGTCTGGTTAGACTCAAGTAAATCAATACAGGATATTGATGTTACTTGTACGAATGAGGCTATTCCCAGGATCGAGGAACTATGGATTGGATATACGAGTGTGACTTGTATGTCTCGTGTCCAATCCGGATATTGAGACAAAGGGATGAAACAATACTTGCACAATGGTTTGTCATGATGACTATTCTAATTTGTTGGCGAGAATGGATGTCTTGCTAGAGGCAGCTCCATATTAGTAAATAGTTACTACCAACTATATAGAACCTATGGGGTCACACGTCATATAGAGGTGAACTAGACTTGGGAAATAATTAATTAACATGATTAGTTAATTGGAAGGATCAAATCGCAACAACTTGCTAACTTAGTAGGAGTAATATGCAAGTTGGACTAATCCGAACTTGAGTAGGATTAGGATGGGCCTTTATGTAGTAAACAAGGAGTTGTTGAACTATATAAAGGATGTTCCTAGCTTCCTTACCTACAACATATGCTCATAACATACTTTGAGTAGGAGAGAAGGAAGGAGAGAGCAAGACAAACAAGGAGGCCGAAGCCCCTCTTCCCGTCCGCCCACCCCGTCGGCCACAAGAGAGGCCGCCCCTTTCTTTTGGTGCTCCGTTGCGTGATTTATTCATCCTCTTCCACTCCTCCTAGCTAGCACCAGGCGTTTGGAAAATCTCGATCTCACCTCTAGACGTGGATAACCCGTAGAGATGTGATAATTTTCTCGTTAGAAGTCATCAAGGATACCTCAAAGTTACACAACACTATTCTCTTACCATCGTCATGAATTCTCTTCCTGTGATCTTTGGAGGGTCTTGATCGGATAATTATATTGTTCTTCCGCTGCGTATCCATGATCAAAACCCTACAATAAGATCCCATACTCTCTAAGATAGTCAACAAACTCTTGGCTTAAGTATTCTCCTCCACGGGCCGATCGTAGAGCCTTAATACTCTTGCCAAGTTGCAGCTCTACTTCATTATTGAATTTTTTTGAACATTTCAAAGGATTCGAATTTTTACTTCACAAGGTATACAAATCCATATCTACTGAAGTCATTAGTAAATGTAATAAATTGTCCACACACATCAGTATGTATGAGTGCCAATAACTCATTAGTCCCTTCACCTTTCTTCTTGAAAGGGGAATTTTTCATTTTCCCTAATAAACAATATTCGCATGTCTCATATGATTCATAATCAAATGAGTCTAGAAGTCCATCCTATAAACTCTATAAATGTGTTTCTCGTTTATATGGCCTAAACGACAGTGCAATAGTTAAGTAGGATTGAAATCGTTAGTTTTAATCCTCTTCGTATTTATGTTATAGATTTAATTATCTAGATCAAGGATATATAATCCATTAGACAATAAATAATTACAATAATTCAAACCATAAATGGAGCAACACTTTTCCTTTATTTTAATATAATAACCTTTCTTGTCCAAAAAAGGAAATGAAATAATGTTTATGCTCATAGCAGGCACATAATAACAATTTTACGATTCTAGAATGAGTCTTGAAGGTAAAGATAACTCATAAACGCCTATGGATAATGCAACAACTCTTGCTCTAGTCCAACGCGCAAGTCTATCTCCCCTTTAGCCATTCATCTGCTTGTCTTTAGATCATGCCCATTTCAAAAAATGTGTGATCCACATCCAGTATCCAGTACCCAGGATGAAGAGATAAACAGATTGAATTCTATAACAAAAATACCTGGTGGTGGTGGAATCACTATTCCAAGCCTTTTATCTTCCTGATATTTTGGCCAGTTCTTTACCAGTGGCCAGTCTGACTGCAGTAGTGGAACGCGCCCTTGACTACTCCACCAGCGGGTTTAAAGGAAACTTGCTTGAGTTTTTCAACTACCTCGCCTTTCCCTTTGGAGGTCAAAGTAACTCGCTTGCTCTTTCCTTTGTTAACCATCAGTATGGCCTTGCCTTTACCCTTGTTTATGCTTTGTTCAACTGTCCTCAACATAGTGAGCAAATATGGAAGAGGTTTGTTGACCTCATTCATGTTGTAGTTCATGATGAACTGCCCATAACTATTCGGCAACGATTGCAGGATGAGATCAGTGGCCAACTCTTGACCCACCGGAAACCCTAAACGTGTGATTCTCCAAGTACTCGATCATGTAGAGTACATGAGGCCCCACCGGGTTTCCCTCTGATAGATGACACTTGAACAATACCTTAGAAACTTCATACCGTTCATGCCTGGTCTGCTCTAAAAAGATCTGCCTCAAATGTATGATCATATCATACGCCTCCATGTTCTCATGTTTCTTCTTAAGCTCAGAGTTCATGGTACAAAGCATCAGGAAAGTCACATCATTAGAATCGATAACGATCTTCAGATGCGCCTTCCTGGCAGAAACAACATCATTTTCTGGTGCCTCGTGAACTGGTTCGTCTAGAATTAACAGTTTCTTTTCTTGCTTGAGAACAATTCTCAAGTTTTTTTCAGTCCAAAAGATTGATTCCATATAGCTTGTCCTTGTCAAGGATTGATCGTAATGATTGAGTTGAAGTCGATGAATTGTTTTCCATTGATATTCTACAAAATCAAAAATATACAAGTTTTAGTATTTTGTGAACAAATGACTATATTTAAAAATGTCAATATTATTAAATATAGATCTTACTAAATTTCTCGGATTAATAACCCTCACAGTTAATGCGGAAAATATCATATATTTTCTAGTGAGCCGAGATCCATATTTCATCTCTTCTTGAGCTTGATTTGGCAAGACTGAAGAATTAGTTATTTAGGTAGGAACCCCTTCCGATTGCATCCTATGCAACTCTTGGTTCAATTGGGCAAATAAATCATTATTTATCTATACCATAGATAATCCAAATTGCCTTACCTCTAAGGTTTCAATCCTATTGAAGTAGCTTAGTTGCGTTCATCCTCTCACTTCAACAATTTTACATTACTATCTTGTGCCATCGCGCCATCCTATGATGAATCAAATCGCCTTGCTTTGGCAAGCGCGATTTAAATACATTATAGTTTTGACGAGTGTTAAGTAATGAGAAGGAAAAATGAAATATTTAACGTTGATGGATTTCTTTTTCAATTTTAATGGTTTTGTTGATCCAATCAGATGGGTGTACTTATTTGGATTGGTAAATACCAAATAAAAGATTCGGGTTTTAATTATTATCTTGTTACGTTTGCATGTGTAGATAGGGCATCCCAGGCAGATTGATCACCACCCACGTGGAAGCCATCCAGGAGGTTCGATGGTACTCCACTACTACTCTATCATTGTCTTTATGTTCGCACTTATCTATGTGGGGGCTGTGAGATAGGGTCGCCCTTTATACTAACCGCGCGCGAGTTGTAGGGTTCAAGTGGCTTGGAGGCTAGAGTAAGGCATGTAGTACGCGAGCAGCAGCTGCACTCGCGTGCGACCCTTGTCAATTTTCTGAGAGATGTGACGATCACGTGTCCTATATATGCGGTCAACCGTTTGAACGGTACCTATATATGCACACGATCTTCTAATGTGCCCTATACATACGGGAGAATGTGCCATTAAGAGGCGAATATCTAGCCGTCATCCGCGGACGCATTAACCCCTAATAACGGTCACTCATATGCCCTATATATAGAGGCGTTGGCCTTCCATTGCATCTCTCGGGCCTTTTGCTAATCATCATACTCTCTCTCTCTCTCTCTCTCTCTCTCTCTCTCTCTCTCTCTCTCTCTCTCTCTCTCTCTCTCTCTCTCTCTCAAACAATTAGCAAGAGCTTACTCTTCCCCTACATTTACTCTCAATCTCTCTGTGCTTTGTTCTTGTTCTTGTCTGTTACAGGTTTACACTGAGATCTTCCCCAGAAGGATCTCTTGTCCACAGAATGCATCAACTATACACCAAAAATAAATAACAAGTCAATCAATAAACAAACAATGGATACACATGATGTGGATTTGGCCTCCTAAAACTAAGATATTCCCAAGCCAATGAGAATATCCATAAGCCCTAAAAATAGCACGCTCATCTCCATGTTCATCCATCTTTAGTCCATGCTCCTTAGGTTTGTGGAATAACACCATCTTGTGATTTTTTCGGTCTTTAAGCTTCTTCTCCATGCCTTGGCTATCATCTAACTATCTAATACTAACTAGCATATATACTAAATAGAGAGACCTCACAAGTTTATGAGAAGACGACTTGCATGCCGTAAAACTTCATTAATTACATTAGTTATAATAAAAGCAACCACAAAAATAAACATCCAAATCATCCACATCTAAGGCCACATCCAATCACCATACAAAAGCACATAATATAGTAAAAATCCAATTTTAACGCACTTGGTCAGTATTAGTTGATTTTGGAATTTTCTAGGGTCAAAATAGTCAAAGGGGTCTAACCAATCGAATTGGCCGAACCCTAGGGACCACCCGGGCCACACCTAAGCGGGTTAGACCAACCCGCGCGGTCAAACTGGCGGTTGGCAAACCCGGCTAGGCCCACGGCCTCGTCTCTTGCACCACAAGGAAGGGGGCGGTTCTCCTTGGCTGAAACCTATAGGGATGTTTCCAAAACATTCCATGTTTTCTTGTGGGAAATAATCCAATTGTAGAGAAAAAACCCCTTTCTCCCCCCAATTGTGTACAAACCCCAGTTTTTCAAATCACCAAAAGACACATCATAAGTGAACGAAATTTGCTAATTTCAGTACGATATGTAAAATTAGCTCATCCTCTACTGAATTATATTTATTTTACATCATTATGCCAATTTCAGTTTTACGTAAAAATAGTTGTGTACCTTGTTTATCTGACAGTTCACGATACAAAAAATTGTGTCCACGTCTCTACGAGTATCCACGCCTAGGATTACACTAGATTCCTTCTTCCTTCTGTGTGCTAGCTCATGCCAAAAGGGAGGAAGAAGAAGATCCCGCAAAATAGGACATCACGGAACCGCGCGGCAAGGAGGCCGACAACTCCAATGAGACTCTTTTGGCCCTAGTCTCTCTCTCTCCTTGCTTTTTTGTTTTCACTCCAATGAGACTCTTATGAAAATAATAAGCTATGAGTGCCTTCATATAGTCAACAACTCCTTGTTAACTACATATTTTCCCCAATACTAATCCAGACCATACACGGAATAGTCCACTTTGGAAATTAGTCTTACTAAGTTTGCATTTGGTTGCGTATTGATCCTTTACTTTAATTAGTCCCACTAATTAATACATATATCTAGTTTAATCCATATGGTGTGTGACCCCATAGGTTTCTACTTAGTTTGTAGTAACAATTACTTACATAGAACGGTGTCTAGCAATACATCTATGCCACCCAACTAATAGAAATAGTCAGTGATCCGACAAACCTTGCTCTTAATGTTATTGTATTGTATTATCCCTTTGTCTCTATATCTGGATTGGACACGAGACATAAATGTCACATTGTATATCCAATCCATGGTTCTCGATCCTGGGAATATGCTTATCCTTGCAAATAACATCACTATCCATATTGATTTATCTGAGTCTGGCCAGACATTCCCTAAGCTCTACCCCTCGAGTGGCCATGGATATTTATTCCCAATATGTAGGAGGGACAAATCCTCTCTACATCACTACCACCTCTAAGATTTCTTCATTTTATGTCCGATAATCGCCTTTATTGCTACCTAGTCACGGTGTAACGTTTGACAAAATGAAAACATAATATTCCACAACTAGAGTGTCTAGTGACTCTAGTGTCTCTTTCACCACTACCTGTTCAATCTGATTCATCTAAAGTTTCTCATTCTCCTACTACTTCATCTTCATCTCCAGCCCCACCACCTCCCAGGTACATTACAAGGTCTCATACTGGTTTTCTCAAATCTAATCCCAAATATGCATGTCTAAGTGCCACTTCTATAATTTTAGCTGAACCAGTCAAAGCTGCTGAGGCATTACATATACCACAATGGAGATCAGCTATGCAAGAAGAGTTCACTGCTTTACTTCAACAAGGCACTTGGACTCTAGTATCTCTTCCTCCTCATAGAAATTCTATTGGCTGCAAGTGGGTGTTCAGAGTTAAGAAAAATGCAGATAGTAGTTTAGCCAGGTACAAGGAAAGAATTGTTTCTAAGCAATTTTTAAAAATTTGTGGCATTGACTATGATGGAATAGATGCCCTAGAGGCAATCGTATATTTAGTATGACCATTTTTTTGGCTATAATATTCATTTATTATATATTGTGATATTCAATATAATGAAGTCCTTTTTTTTTTTTTTTTCAACAGAAACTTAAGCTTTTCATTCCAAGAATGATCAATCAAACAGTACAGGGGGCTCCAAGGGAGACTTCAGACAATCTTTGGCAAGATTGTGAGCCAAAGTATTAAAACTTCTAGAAATAAAATAAAAATTACAAGAAACAAAGTCACCTCTAAGTGCAGAACAATCATCTAGGACAGAGGCTAAGCATGAGTTCCATGTTGAGGGAGAAGAATTTAGTTGTTTCACAACCAGTTCACAGTCCGAGAAGAAATCAATAGAACTCCAACCATGTTTTTTCCCCCAAAGCATTGCATCACGGATAGCCCAAGCTTCAAGGATTGACGGTTCAGAAACGCCTTCAATAATGCAACTGAAAAATCCCAAATTGTTTCCCAGATTATCCAGACAAGTAGCTGCAATACTACCTCTGTTTTTTATTCTATCCACCGCAGCATCCGAGAAGATGTTGAATTTAGCTGTAAGGGAAGGTGAAACTTCTACCTTCTTTAAGTTTTTGAGGCTAGACTGATCCCCATCCAAATAGATCTTCCTGAATTCAAACAAGCAACTAATAGCTTTTGAAACAATTTGGAGAGGCTGCCATTTAATGTTATTAAAAATCCAGTCATTTCTCGATTTCCACAGACCCCAACAAATATATAAGAACAAACCAAGGAACCATTGAGGGTCGGGAGAAGAGCCAGATAACTCAACAATTTTACCCCACCACTCCATTTGATTTTCTGCTAGAATCACATCTTTGGTGAGCCTAAGGGGGGAGAGCTTCCAAACATCTTGTATGGCATTACAATTTTTTAGTACGTGAAGCTCATCTTCAGTACCTTCACCACATAACTTGCAAATATCGTCATCAATTATACCTTTCTTCCTCAAAGCTGCATTAAGAGGCAAGGCTCCACTTAAGAATCTCCAAAAGAAATGGAGAAGCTTTGGTTGAACTTTAACACTCCACAGTTTTCTCCATAAAGAGCTGCAGCTACTAGAAGCCAAAACATCATCAGTACCACATTCTAACAGCTTGTAAACAGAACTAACCTTGAGGGAGCCATTGTTGGAATAATTCCAGATTAGCTTATCGGAACTGTTCATGCCTCCAACAGGCATAGAGAGTATCAGCTTTGCTTCTTCATCTGCAAAAATACCATAAATTAAGTCTCTATTCCATCTTCTCTGTTCGTGGAGAATAAGATCTTTTACTTTCGTTAAAGCACAATCAATTGGCTTCCTTGACTCAACAAGAAATCTATCACTTCTAGGCAACCAAGGATCAGTCCATATGTTTACTGAAGCTCCACTACCAATTCTCCATCTAGAACCTCTTTTGAGGATTTCTTTGCCTGCACAAAGGCCCCTCCAGACCCAAGAGCAGCCAGGAGAAGGGGAAGAGTGCCAAAATGAGCTATGTGGAAAATACTTCCCCTTGAAAACAGATTTAAAAAGAGAATTTTCATTATCAAGAAGCTTCCAAGACTGCTTTGAGATTAGGGCAAGGTTAAAGTTTTGTAAATTTTTAAAGCCAAGCCCACCAAATTCTTTTGGCCTGCACAAATAATTCCAACTCACCCAATGCATCCTTTTCTGCTCCTTATTTAGTGCACCCCACCAGAAATCTGCTATAATTTTTGTGATCTCATTGCACGTCTTTTTGGGGATGAGGAAACATGACATCGTATATGTAGGGAGAGCAGCAAGAACAGACTTAATTAGCACCTCCTTACCTGCAGGACTGAGGTGCAATGATTTCCATGAAGACATCCTTTGGGAGACTCTTTCCTTCATAAATTTCAGCGTATTTGTTTTCGACCTCCCAAGAAGAGAAGGCAAACCCAGGTATGAGCTTTCTTTGAAATTTTTGTCGATTCCCAAGTAATACTGAATGAAGCTTCTCAAAATGCCACTTGTACTGGGACTAAAGAACAATTGAGACTTATCTCTATTGACTGATTGGCCAGAAGCTCTCTCATACAACTTCAGGATCACATTTATAGCTGAAGCATCTGGCATAGTGGCTCTACAAAATAAAATGGAGTCATCCGCAAAGAGCAAATGACTAATTGATGGACTGTGCTTGGATATTTTAACACCCGACAGCCACTTATTCTTTTCAAAATGCTTCAATAAAGAGGTAAGGCCTTCAGCACAAATCGCAAACAAAAGGGGGGAAAGGGGATCACCCTGCCTTAAGCCCCTGGTGGGAGTGATGTAATCACTTAATTCACCATTCAAGACTAATCTGAAACTAACAGTCTTGATACAGGTCATGATCCAGTTTCTCCATCTAGAACAAAAGCCAAGTTTTTCCATCATCCCCTCAAGATATGTCCAGCTCACCCTATCGAATGCCTTAAGCATATCAAGCTTAATGGCCATTTCACCACCTCCAGATCTCTTACCTTTCAAGCGATGTAATACCTCTTGTGCGATCATGACATTATCCACAATTAATCTGCCTTTGACGAAAGCAGATTGGTTGTGAGAAATAACTTTATCAAGCACAACACTTAATCTTATAGCTAGACACTTGGCCAAGATTTTGTAAAGCACCGTACAAAGGCTTATTGGCCTGAAGTCCTTAACCGATAGGGGGTTTTCCTTTTTGGGGAGCAAGCAAATATGAGTAAGGTTGACACATTTCAACATCTTCCCAGACTTGAGAAAGCTTCTGACTGCTTTACACACATCAAAACCCAGAATGCTCCAGTACTGCTGAAAAAATTTAGCCGAAAAACCATCATATCCTGGAGATTTATCTGCTCCAAGGCTAAAACAGGCTGCCTTTATCTCATCATCATCAAATTCTTGAGTTAAGAAGTCATTCATGCTCTTTGTGACTCTCCTTTTGACTGTGTCTAGCACAGGTCTAGCATCCCTGCCTTCCTCTTCAGCATAAAGGCTTTTAAAGAAGTCCAAAAATTGCTTATGTATGTCAGATTTCTCACTGCACCAGACCCCTTGATCATTGGTGATACCATAGATCATATTACCTTTCCTTCTTTGTCTCACCACAGCTTGAAAGAACTTTGTGTTCTTGTCACCCGCCTGCAGCCAATTCACTCTAGCTTTCCCCTTCCATAATTCTTCCTCCTCAGTCCATAGAGCTTCAAGAGAAGACTCCAGCTCACCAAGAAGAGTAGTATCAGCAATAACACCACCCTCCCTGATTCTTTTGACAGATTCTTCCTTCTCTCTAATTTTTCTAGACAACCCTCTGTCATTTAGATTACTCCATTTCCTCAGTTCTTGCCTGCACAACTTTAGCTTAGACTTTACGACAAACATGGGATTACCCTCAATCGTGGAGCTCCAGACTTTGGCTATGATTTTTTCCACCTCAGGAACTCTGCACCATCTTCCATCAAATCTGAAAAGAGGAGGCAATCTAACAGTGTCTGCTGGATTAGTATCCAGAATCAGCATACAGTGATCAGATCCTGAAGATAAAACATGATTAACTCTTGATTTAGCCCAAGAATTAAGCCAATCAGGAGAAGCAACACACCTGTCAATTCTTTCCTCAATACGACCTTCACCATGCCTCTTATTCCACCATGTGAATGGATAGCCATAGAAACCCAGGTCGATTAAGCTGTTTTTTGAAAAAAAATCATGTAAAGGTTTGCAAGATTGCAAAGATCTGAGAGAGCCCCCTTTTTTCTCATTAGAACTAACCACATCATTAAAATCCCCCCATATAACAATTTTGCTGCTGCAGGTTCGAAGATAGTTACTTAGAGTATTAAGTTGGGAGCTCCTAACTTTATCATCAGCACACAAATATACAAATATCATTTGCCAATCATCCCACTTTGATGAGTTGAACTGGACGTGAATGAAGAAAGAGCAGAACTTAAGTAGCTGCAACTGAATATCAGCAGACCAAATCACACCAAGACCACCAGACAAACCCATTGGATCAACCCAGAAGCTATTACAGAGCCTTCTACTACAATATTTCTTCGCCATAAAACCAACTCTTCTCTTAGTTTCACTTAAGAAACAAACATCCGGTAAGATTTGATTGGAGATTCTTCTAAATTGATGAATTGTCAGGGATCTACCAGCTCCCTGACAATTCCATGCTAAAAGTCTCATTGGGCTGGATGGGACCAGTTAGGGCTGGTTTCCTCCACCCATTCAACAGAATCATCCATGGAACTTGCTGAATTCTTAAATTTCTTACCTTCTGTCGCACCAAATTCTGAAACTGCATCGACATCCATCCAATCATCCTCTTTTCTCTTGTTACTTTTTCGAATACCTGAAGATCGAGACTGAGGTGCAGGAACATGCTCCCTCGCCAATCTTTTCCAGCCTCGCGATTTCTTTGTTCGCACATCTTCATCGTCTCTGCTCTTCTCAATTAGGGTTCTTTCTGGAGATGTAAGTTCTTTCTCCCAATTCACAGCCTCTTCTTCTTGTGAGACGAGATTACCATTAAAAGAAGGGCTGAATTCCTTTAATGCCCTTGGGTTTAAAGGAGTGAACTCATTGGGCTCATTAATAGGCTGTTCAGTATTATTTTGAATGGACTCGGGCCCAATAGAGTTTTCTTCTGAAGTTGAAAGCCCAGCAGAGAGTTGAGCCCGCTCAACTGCAACAGCGACTCCCGCCCTTCCATCTTTCTCCGCCAAATTTAAAAATTCTTGTAACTTACAGCAACTTCCGATTAATTCTTTCTCGAGTTCTGAGTTAATGGAGCAGTTTCTCTTTTCTGCTAGTTCCGAGGACCCACCTGGTTTGGAAGTTGTGCCAGTTGCACGCCCACCCGTCTGTTCATCTTCTTTCGACTTTTCCACTTCCTTCATGGCGTTTTCCGGCGAGATCTTCATCTCCGACAACTTCTTTTTCCAGGACTCCGGAATAGGCATTAGAACTTCATTTTCTTTTTCCTTAAAAATCACAGTGGCAGAGTCTTTTTCTACTTCTGAGTTGTCCCCAAGCCAAAGCTCAGTTGGGTGCAAGGCTCTGAGTTTCTTATGATCAAAAACAGGGGCTTTGCTTGGATTTCTTGATTCACAGAGACCTTTATCATGGTCAAGAATTCCACATTTTTCACAAAATGACGGAAGACGTTCATATCTAAATTCCACCTTAGTGAGGCTTTGGCTTTGAAGCTTCAAGTTTGCGTCCCTAATTAACGGCTTGGAGACGTTGAGTAAAACCTTTAATCTGGCAATTCTACCAGAGCTAGTGGCTCTGGCTACAAACTTTGAATCCAGTAGCTCTCCAAATTTCGCGCCAATCTTCTTCATAACTCTTTCCGTCATGTAGAAGTTTGGTAAGTTCCAAACTTGAATCCAAAATGGAGTGAGGGTGAAATCCTTTTCAACAATCTCGGCATTTGGATTCCACTTATTGAGAATAATCAGATTATTCTTAAAAAACCAAGGTCTCCCTTTCAGTATTTTCTCAAGATCTTCCTCTTTGCCCAAAAAGAACTGGTAAAAACAGCCTCTAATGTGTTCAACCTTGAAACCTTCTGGCTTTCCCCATACTTCTGCCATTGTCTTCCTTAGTCCGGTCAAGTTAACCGGCTTTTGAGAGATTATTTTTCCGACCAAGCTACACTTGTACTCCAGAGCGCGTTCTTCAACTTCTTCATCGCTTAGCTCAATCTCTACCTCCTCATCTGAATGGATCTCAACAAGCTGTAGTCCCTTAATAAGAGCATTCTCCTCATCAGAACTCATGATCCTCAACGAAGAACTGTAACTCTTCACCAAAGCAAAGAGTGAAAACCTTGTGTGAAGCACAAGACTTTTCTCTCTCTAGAGAAGCAAGAGAGAACTGATTTTCATACGTTTAATATAATGAAGTCCTTAGATACAATGCGTTGTTTATCTTAAATATCCCTAGTCCACTATATTGATTAATAGGACGATCAAATATAGACTAGTATGTGGGTAGATTGATATGGAGATATAAAGTCTAACACATGGGTATGCATTAGGAGTAATGGCATACTGGATTGACCCATAACGAGAAGGATACATTAGATTATGTTAAATTCACAATCACTTCTCGTAGTGCTAATATAATTGCAATCCTTAGACTTAAAGTCACTAGATACTCTATTTGTGGAATATTGTGCTTTGATGTTATTAAACACCGTAAGTGGGTAATTATAAAGATAGTTGTCGGGTATAATAGGAAGCAAGCTTAGAGATCGTAGTGATGTAGATAGGATTTGTCCCTCCCACATAATGGGCGTAAATATCCACGGCCACTCGAGGGATGAGGCTTATTGAATGTCTGGCCAGACTCAAATAAATCAATATGGAGATATTGATGTTATCTGCTCGCATAAGAATATTCCTAGGATCGAGGAACTATGGATTGGATATACGAGTACTTTATATGTCTCGTGTCCAATCTGGATATAGAGACAAAGGGAAAGTGCAATATAAGATATTGGGCACAAGAGGTTTGTCGGGATCACTGACTATTTCTATTAGTTGGGTGGCATCAATATGAACACTGTTAGAGATGGTTCGATCTATGATGTGTCAGACGGATCTTCCAATATCATTTTGGGGACACACTCTATTAAGTGCAGCTTTCACCCTAAACTGTGTTCCATCTAAATTAGTCATGAAGACTCCATATGAGATATGGACTGGGAGGAGCCCCATAGTGTCGTTCATGAATTTGGGGATGGGATGTCTATGTAAAGCATTTCCAAACAGACAAGCTCGGGCCAAAGTCGGATAAGTGTAAGTTTGTGGGATATCCTAAGGAAACGAAAGGATATTATTTCTACAATCCAATCGAGAACAAAGTGTTTGTTGATCGGCCCGGTGTGTTTCTATAAAGAGAGTTTGTCTCTAAAGAAGCCAGTGGGAGAACTGTAGAAGTTGAAGAAATTCAAGAACCACTGATCCAACAATGGAACGTGAATAGGAACCACAAGATGTTATGGAACAACCTGTTCAAGTAACACAAGAACTTCGTAGGTCGAGTACGGTACGTAAGGAGCCAGAGAGGTATGGACTTCTCGTTACTGAGCCTGGTAACGTACTACTCATGGATGATGAGCATACTACATATGGAGAGGACAAGAAGGGGTCTAATTCTTATAAGTGGCTTGAAGCCAAAAGATCCAAAATGGAATCCATGTATACCAACAAAGTATGGACTTTGGTGGAACGACCCCAAGGGGCTCGGACCATAGGGTGCAAGTGGGTCTTCAAGAAGAATACCGACATGGATGGAAATGTGATTGCCTGTAAGGGCTGATTGGTGGAATAAGAGTTCAGACAGATTCATGGTATTGACTATGATGAAACATTTTCCCCAGACGCGATGACCAAATCCCGTCGAATCTTACTTGCTATTGCAGCTTATCACGACTATGAGATCTTGCAGATAGACGTCAAAACAGCGTTTCTATGGAAACCTCCTTGAGGATGTGCAGATGACACAACCAGAGGGTTTTAAAGATCCAGAGCATGCCAATAATGTTTGTAAGTTGCAACGGTCCATTTATGGACTGAAGCAAGCTTCTAGGAGTTGGAATCTACATTTTGATGATGCAGTCAAAGAGTTTGGCTTCATAAAGAACGAAGATGAGCCTTGGGTTTACAAGAAGGTTAGTGGGAGCTCTATTGTGTTTCTGGTATTGTATATGGATGACATACTACTCATTGTAAATGACATTCCTACCTTGCAAGCTGTCAAAGATTGGCTAGGAAAGTATTTCTCAATGAAGGACTGAGGAGATGCAGCTTATATATTTTGTATCAAGATCTTTAGGGATAGATCTAAGAAGTTTCTTGGCCTAAGTCAAAGTACATATATAGACAAGGTGTTGAAACAGTTCAACATGGAAGAATCAAAGAGAGGATTCTTGCCTATATCGCATGGAGTCACCCTTCGTAGGCAAATTGTCCTCCCAATTAGATTGAGAATGACCGCATGAGTAGGATCCCATACACATCGTCTTTTGGATCTATCATGTACGCCAAGTTATGTACTAGACCAGATGTGTCATTGCATTGAGTTTGGCAAGAAGATATCAGTCTAATCCGGGTGAGAGTCACTGGATTGCTGTCAAGAACATCCTTAAGTACTTAAGAAGAACTAAGGATGTATGCTTAATATATGGAGGGGAGGAAGAGCTAAGTGTAAAGGGTTACACTTATGCAACCTTCCAAACCGACAGAGATGATTTCAGATCGCAGCCGGGATTCGTGTTTTGCCTGAATGGAGGAGCTGTGAGATGGAAAAGTTCCAAGCAAGAGACGGTTGTTGATTCTACAACTGAGGCCGAGTACATTTCTACGTATGGCGAAGCAAAGGAGGCTGTTTGGATTAGGAAGTTCATCATTGAGCTTGGTGTGGTTCCTAGTATTCTGGATCCTGTAGAGTTGTATTGTCACAACACTGGAGCGATCGCACAATTCAAGGAACCCATGTCACACAATAAATCCAAGAACGTACTCAGGAAATTCCATCTTATTCAGGAAATCATGGATAGAGGAGATGTGAAGATATGCAAGATTCCTACATATGAAAATCTGTCATATCCACTTACAATGCCGCTTTTTCAGCACAAGCATGAAGAGCACACTAGATCTGTAGGCATACAAGATGCACCAGATTGGCTCTAGTGCAAGTGGGAGATTGTTAGGCATAGATGTCCTAGAGTAAATCTTGTTTAGTATTAACTATACTTTTGCTAGAATATTCATTTTATTATTTATGGAGATATTTAATATAATGTAGTCCGTATATTGCAATGTTTTGTTTATCTTAAATATTCATGTTCCATTATATTGATTTATTGGACGATCACTATAGACTAGTATGTCGGTATATTGATATGGAGATATCCATGTCTAACACATGGGTATCCATTATGTGATAATGGCATACTGAATTGACCCACGACGAGAAGGCTACATTAATTATGTTAACGTCACAAATGCTTCTCGTAGCGCTAATGGTATTCTGGTCCTTAGAGTTGAAGTCACTAGAGACTCTAGTTGTGGAATATTATGTTTTGATTTCATCAAACGTTACACCGTGACTGGGTAGAAATAAAGGCGGTTATTAGATATAATATGAAGCAAGCTTAGAGGTGGTAGTGATGTATAGAGGATTTGTCCCTCCTACATATTGGGAGTAAATATCCATGGCCACTCGAGGGGTAGAGCTTATGGAATTTCTGGCCAGACTCAGATAAATCAATATAGGATATTGATGTTATCTGCACAGATAATCCTATTCCCAGGATCGAGAAACGATGGATTGGATATACGAGTGTGACATTTATGTCTCTTGTCCAATCCGGATATAGAGACAAAGGGATAATTGTAGGGTTTTGATCATGGATACGCAGCGGAAAATATAATTTATCCATTCAATACCCTCCAAGGATCACAGGACAAGAGACATAACGATGGTAAAGGAAGAAATCATGTTACACACCTTAGGGTTTCTCCTGTGATGACTTGTAACGTGAATTGTGTCACGTCTCTATAGTTGATCCACGCCTAGAGTTGAGATATAGATCTTCCTTATCGTTTGTGATATCTAGGAATGGAGGAAGAATAAATCACGCAACACGAGGCAACAAGGAGGTGGCGGCCTCCTTGGTTGGCCAACGGGGTAGGGGGCAGCGACAAAGGGTTGGGTTTGGCCCTTTGTTGCTTGCTCTCTCTCCTTTTTGTTCTCTCCCACTCAAGTTATGATCAAAAGGCTCATAAGTGTGGGAAGGAAGGAAGTAGCATCCTTTATAAAGTCCAACAAATCCTTGTCAACTTCCTAAAGGACTTATTCTAGTCCTACTAGAATTCAATTTGGTCCCTTCCTTCCAAATTAGTCCTACTAAGTTTGAAAGGTGTTGCAAAGTGATCCTTCTAATTAATTAATCATATTAATTAATTCTCAAATCTAGTTCAACTCTATATAGCGTGTTAACCCATAGGTTCTATCTAGTTGATAGCAACAATTTGCTAATATGGAGCGGTCTCTAGCAAAACATCCATTCTAGCCAACTAATAGAATAGTCATCCGACAAACCTTGTACAAGTAATTGTCACATCAATTTGTCTCTATATCCAGATTCGACACGAGACATACAAGTCACACTCGTATATCCAATCCATAGTTTCTCGATCCTGGGAATAGCCTTATTCGTGCAAAGAACATCAATATCCTGTATTGATTTATTGAGTCTGGCCAAACATTCTATAAGCACTATTCCTCGAGTGGCCTAGGATATTTACTCCCGTTATGTGGGAGGGAAAAATTCTATCTACGCCCACTACGATCTCTAAGCTTGCTTCTTATTGTATCCGGTACACGCCTTAATAGCTACCCAGTTACGGTGTAGCGTTTGACGTTACCAAAATCACAATAATCCACAAATAGAATATCTAGCGACTTCAAGTCTAGGGATGAAAATACCATTGTACCGCGAAAAGCACTTGTGACTTAACATAACATGTATGTAGCCTTCTCGGTGATGGGTCAATTCAGTGTGCCATTACCCTTAATGCACACCCATGTGTTGGATCATGATATCTCCATATCAATCCAACCCCATACTAGTCTATAGATGATCGTCCTATTAATCATTATACTGGACTAGGGATATTTAAGATAAACAACACATTTGTAAATCTAAGGACTTCATTATATTAAATATCCAATAAATAATACATTGAATTTTCTAGCCAAAATAAATTCGTACTAAACTAGATTGCCTCTAGGGCATCTATTCCAACAATAATACAATACGGTAACATTAAGCACAAGGTTTGTCGGATCAATGACTATTTCTATTAGTTGGGTGGCATAGATTTTTAAAGACAGTATTGTAAGCAGTAATACAGGATCGATACTCTAGAATGGGAGGGGTTGAATAGAGTATGGCAACTTTTTCCAAAAGAGTGGTTTCAAAGCAGTTTGTAAAAATCAGTGAATATTTCAAGGCCATGAAAGGAGATTCAAGTCCATCGAATCAAAACAGAGAGTAGAAAGTTTTCTGATAGTTTTGAAGGCCTTGATAATGGGTTTCAAGTCCTTGAACTGAAAACCCGCTTTGAGTAGAAAATTAGATAAGTACAAAACAGTAAGTAAAATGCTATAGACACAAGGATTTATAGAGTTCGGTGTACTTGGACCTACGTCTATACCACAGGGACTTGATCCATGCAGGATTTTCAACTCAATTCTTATTAATCAAAATTTAATCCCTGGATCTCAAGCACATAGATTTCGTTTACTCTGTTACAGCTTGTGGTTATCACTAACCTATCTAGTACCTTCTCTAGCTAACTGATTCAACAAAAATTCTCTATTGTTCTTTTGAACAACTCACGAAAATAAGATTTGAGAAGTATTATCAAAATGGTATACAAATTAAGTGCGAAAAGAAGAGAAGTGAAAATTAGTGAAGCATTTGAGGATGCAGTGATCTTCTGATGAGTGGATTCAGTGAAATTAATCTCCTTCTCTGATGCTTTCCAATCCTTGAGGGTGTTTGAATATCTCTATGTGAGTTCTGATAGTTTTGAAGTCCTTGATAATGGGTTTCAAGTCCTTGAACTGAAAACCTATTTTGAGCAGAAAATAAGAGAATTACAAGACAGTAAGTAAAATCCTAGAGACACGAGGATTTATAGAGTTCAGTCCACTTGGACCTACGTCTCTACCACAGGGACTTGATCCATGAAATATTTTCAACTCAATTCTTATTAATCAAAATTTAATCCCTAGATCTCAAGCACAGAGATTTCGTTTACTCTGTTACAGCTTGTGGTTATCACTAACCTATCTAGTGCCCGCTCGAGCTAACTGAATCAACAAGAATTCTCTATTGTTCACTTGAACAACTCACGATAATAAGATTTGAGAAGTATTATCAAAATGATATACAAATTAAGTGTGGAAAGAAGAGCACTTACAACTAGTGAAGCAGTTGAGGATGCAGTGAACTTCTGATGAGTGGATTGAGTGAAATTAATCTCCTTCTCTGATGATTTTCAATCCTTGAGGGTGTTTGAATATCTCTATGTGAGTTCTGCATGAATTTCCCCATCAATTCCCTCTCTTATGATGTTGGTTCGAATTGCAGATTTGTAGGATCTTCTGGAACAAGTTATCCTAAAATCAAGCAGCATATCTTGACTTCTCTAACAGCTCTTCCCAACGGCTAGTTGCTCAGTATCTTCAAATATATTGACTTGTTCTTTTACCTGAGTGTGTTAGGAAGGTCCAGGCAAGATTGCACAAGCACGGAACCAATTTGACAACTCTATTTCATTTCCTGCAAACACACAGATTAGAAAATAGTCCCTGCAAAATAGGCAACTAATTAACCCTATAAAAACTGAGTCAAACAGAGAGATTAGCAACAGTTTAGAGTATCATAATGGTTCATCTTTCATCATCAAATAAAACATAATCAAGCATAGGAGGTCACGAGTCAGATTAGAATAAAAAGCTCCCCCTAAGTTCATGCTATATACTGCAGCACATATTTCGAACCTTTGAAAGCTGTTTCAAGGCCTTGAAACAGTGTTGTTTCAAGCATTTGAAACAAGTTGAACTTAAAATCTCCCCCTTGATGAAATAAAAAACCATTAGTCTTTTATGAACTCGTTATTCTGCAAAAATTAAACATTAGTGCATAGTATAATAGTCTTGATATTCTCATATAATCAACTGAAGCAAAAATTAACCAAAAAAATCCACCTTATTAAGCAGTTAAGCAAAAAAACGTCTTACTAATCTTAACCAAAAAAAAATTACACCTAAATTCCTCCAATTTTTGACTTTCATCCAAAAATAATGACAAAATTTTGAAAGCTTAAATAATTCTTTTGGAAGGATAGAAAATTTCAAGACTTTGAAGAGAAGTTCAAGTCCTTGAAAAGAAGAAAGAAGAGACAAAAAATAAGGGGGTTGGTTCTCCATCTCCCTTTGGCTCAGCATCTTCTTCTCAACTGTCTTCTTCATCTTCATGTTGTTCTTCTTCCTGAGAAGCTTCTTCACCTGCATCAGCAACCACTTCTTCCTCAAAGAGCTCTGAAGTAGTCACTATCTCTGGAATGTTTGATTTCTGTTTCTTCTTCTTAAGATCCTTGATCAACATCCCTGATTCTGAACTGTCTTCATCCCCTTGTTCCTTTTCTTCACCACCTTGTTTTTGGGCAAATTATTTCCCAGAGTCCTTTACCCCTGCAGCCTCATCTTGTGTAGTATGCTCACTGAATAATCTTTTGTTGATCCAGCTTGCTTTTATCCTTCTTCATCTTGTGAAACTTCTTTTTCCACATGGATCACATTTATTCTCTTAAAGATACTTTCAACCATATACCTCACCTGTTTGAACTCAGTCCCATACTCATGTTTATTTTCCTTCAATTCATCCATATCATTCTCCAGGACATCAAGCCTTTGAAGCACCATGGAATGGTCTTGAAATTGGGAGAGTAGGTTTGAAGGAGAGTTCAAGGCTTTGGGTTTTGGAAACTTCTTGGATTGCAACTCTTCTTAAGAAAAATCATATTATAACTTCCAAGCTCCCTCACTGGTTTTCATGAATCCAATCCTTTGAAACGCTTTCTCATCAAGCATACCAAAACCAGTGGTAATAGTCTCTTCTCTGGCATTTGGAATTTCAAGGTGTTGGAAGAAAAGAGATAGCAGGTTGACGTAAGGCAAAGGGTGCATTCTTTCCTTAGTCAGAGAATAAAGCATGTGTTCCATCATAATTATAGGAAGATCAATCGCATACCCATTGATAAATCTGTATTAGAGTTATATTTCTTGCACATTTTATATCGTTTTGTGTGCTTTCCGGGTTGATTATATTGGTATTACACTACGAATAGAGAGAAAACGTATGAGTTTAGCTTTGAACATTAATTTGTATAACCGGGCGTTTTTTTCATTATTTACATTTATTTTGTCACTTTTGATCGCACGGGTTGTTTTCGTATTGTGTTTGATAGGACACGGAGCTCATGGATCAAGAGGAGACGGAAAACGAACTTCAGAACATATGCGGAAGCTCGGGAGAGAAAGAAATCGCAAGAAAAGATGACAAAGATGACAAGAGGGGGTTAAAGTGTCATTTTAACAAGTTTGATTAATGTCACTTTAGCACCGCCATAAGGAAGAGACAAAAGACTTAGAAAAAATTGGCGGAAGAAAGTTGGCAGCCTACTGTTTTCACGATCAGAGTGGATGGTTGTAGGATCTTACTTCAGATCGCACGACAAGAGATAGGATTAGAAGCCCGGGAGATCACACGACCAGACATAAGACCAAACCAGATCGCACGACCAGGAAATTGAGTTCGTGTGATTTGAAGTCAACATCAGCGCACACACGGGAGCTAATTAAGGGGTCTTAGGGTTATTACTTAATATGTTTTTGGTGATTAATTAATAGGCCCTACACCTAAAAAATGAGGAGAGACGTGAGAAACAAAAGGAGAGATGTGAGACACAAAAGAAGAGACGTGAGGGCAAAGAAGAGGAGGACGACGAAGGCTACAGACGAAGAACAACCAAGAGTCGGAGACCTCCATTGAAGACTCAAGTTTGATTTCTTCTTCTTCTCCCTCAATATTCGTACGAAGAAACTATTGCACCGTGTTTGGTTGATTATGATTAGCTAGACGTTTTGCTAGGCTTCTCTACGAGAGCCTAGGGTTTATATAAACGGTTATTTTCTGGATTTTAGACTTTTGTCTCATGCTTTGGATTATTTCTATCGATTGAATGTTAATTTCATGAACTTGTTGATGAATCTAGTCTATTGACATGACTATTTGAAGATTTAATAATTATGAAACTATGGTTCTTAGTAGATTATTTTCTTGCTTAAAGTTAATACTTGTTCTTGTTACATGTTCTTACACTATGCTTAATTCCTAGAAAGAATGGATTCGCGACCCGGGCTTGTTAACTAATTAGATGAGTGCACGACAGTGACTTAGCCTAGTTGGGAAGAGTGTATGAACACAATCCCGAACCACCGAGACCTAAATGGAGAAGTGTTAGGATTGGCCTTAGTGTGGGTAGATTCGGTAGGATTATTCAGTTGTTCCGTGAAACGGTGGACCGACAGGACCCGTTATCGTACCAGTAGATGACCTACTAGAACGGACCGGTAGACAACATGAGACCGAGAGGAGATTGTAGTTAACCGATACGTAAACTGACATGAGACCGAGAGGCTATTGTCATAGCCTATTACCCGGCTGAACTAGAATAGGATTGACGTGTTACAAAGCTGAACTGGAATTTGTCTACAGCCCTGGGTGATCTAGAGATTGCATAGTTTCTCCATATATGTTTATTAAAAATAAAAAATACAAAAATATTAGCCTAGATGTTATTTCACTTCTTAAATCAATCAAATCTTTCCTCCTGTACCATACTCTAAATTAAGTAACTAAAAGTCTGTCCCCGTGGGATCGATAACTCGGGGTTGAAATACCACCCCTATATTACTTGACCGTGCACTTGCACATACGCGTAAATAATCGCGTCAAGTTTTTGGCGCCGCTGCTGGCGACAGCGGTAGATTATTTAGTTAGGGGTTAATTTAGAGTACTTTTATTTTAGATTTAGTTTTAATTTTTTTTAATTCTATATTTATGTGCTTCACGGGTGTCTTGCGAGTCTGTTTTCAGGAACGCAAGAAGCAAGAGACAATATAAGCATGTGGAGCGAAGATTGTTATTCGGGTCCCCCATACTATTTCCACTGCAGGGGTAACCATGAAGAAGAGGATGCATGCATAACTTGGTGCTATGGATGCGGCATTTGGCACGACCGTCAAGACCCATGTCAAGTTCATTCACCCCAGCTTCATCGGCACCAAGAAGACTCAGGAGCGAGTATGGCAGAATGGCGTAGTATTATGGAGGACATCCAAGTGTGCTCCAACTTTTTGTCCATAGCTTCATAATTACCACAAGAGGATTCAGCCACAAGTAGGGAATACGTGAGGGAGATGATGGAGAGGACAAAGAAACGAGTAGAAAAACTATTAACAGTAGGGGAATCTAGTATTCAAGAGCCACAAGAGGAGCCCTTGCTACATGATAGTAAGCTTCAAATTGAACCTTCATCATCACCGCCACAAGTGGAAGAAGAGATACCTGAGCCGAGCAAAGACTGCAGTGTCCAGAACCATTGGTGGACTCCGCCATTTATGAGGACTCAGAATCTGACTCAGACTGGAGTGGACATGTGTGCCCAAGATGGGAATATCTGCCATATTGCAAGTTAAGACTCAAGGCGCCCTCACATCCTTGGCATGAATAGGAAGACACCGGCATTGGAAGCCTGTGGTGTGCCGAAGATGAAGATGATGAAACACTTGTGCTTAGTGATATTGAGGTAAAAGCCCCAACTCTGATTAATGATAAATTCTCCATATCTTATGTCACGCAAGTCTGCGACGAGCTGGAACAATTACTGTATGGGAATTCTTATGGGGAAGAACGTGATGAGAAACTTCCAATCTCTTGTTCTATAAGAGATTCTATTGATCATCGATATGCCATAGTCAAGGAGTTGGAAGTAAGCAAGTGTGGGGTGTGGAATTGCATGGGTTCGCTGAAGAACATCTAGCACCAAGGAGGTACTACTGGGATGAATTTATGGAAAGCGACGCATTTGAACCCATTGGTACTTTGTGGAAGCTGATCAAGAAGATAAATTGCAAGATGAAAAGAGTCAGCTTCCACAACTCTCTACCATCTTCACAGCACATTGGTGCACTTGGAGTTCTAGAGAAGAGATGGTGGAAGAAGAAGAAGTTGAGGGATAGAGCATCCTCCATCATCAGTTTCAGTTGAGGTAACCAGGTCGGGCTGTCGACCTTAAATTACAATTGCTGCTTAACAGGCAACCCAATGTAGATTAGGATGCTATTTATTTATGTTTTTTTCTTTTAGTTCTCCATATGTAATTTTGAGGGGTGAGAGAGAGTTGTGTTAATTCTTCCAATCACTGTGCAGGGACACAGATACAGAAGACGCTCCGGGTTCCCCTTCTTGATGCGTGCGATAGAGAATGTTGAGTAGGCGAATCGAAATCCGGACGCGATGTGAGACTTTTCCGGAAACTGTCAACGGTCCACAAGACCCCTTCTTGTTGCAGTTTCGCGGCAACGGTGCCCATGTAGGTCCTGGCACCACATGTATCTCTAACTCTCTCTGTTATACGTTTTGAGCAATAATTGTATAGATCCACCGCCAACACATTTAAGCGATGAGTCCTCCTAGTATATCTCTAGATTCATTGAGGACAACCAAACGCTTAAGTGTGGGGGAGTTTTGTATATATATCTGCTAGCCATGTTTGTTTGCATTAACCTTGTTACATGTAGTGTATGTAGTATTGTGTTAGTTGGGTTAGTGTATGGTGTTAGTGTCGTATTGTGCTAGTTTTAAATTTATGCATTGTTAGCACGTTTACTTTATTGAGTCCGCCATCCAAAACTTGTGGTTAATAGAGTTGGCCAGTTACATATAGAGTCTAGAAAAATATGAAAAATGAGACAAAAAATAGTAAAGTAAAAATCCATAAAAATTAAAAAAAAAAAAATAAGATATGGGCAATTGATGAAGCTTGAGACCAGAGAGAGATCAGTGAAAGAGTCTCAATGAATAGGAAGCACTGTAGTGGGGAAAACCTTAATTTTTAGTATCCAGCGCACCAGATTCACGAAAGGAAGTCCCGGGTATTCAGGGAAAGTGAAAAGAAGACGGGGGCATACCATTAGTTCCTATATTGTGATAGGAGGAGTTAGTCTTGAGGTGGATGAATAGTCTGTTTTCAGGTGGAAACTTATGGCCTCTTGAAATCTGGGGTGGACGTTCGTGTAGAGTCGGTTCAATGTGGTACACTGTCTTAGCCTAAGTGAAGTTAGGGAGTGTACACCACCATCCCTTACGGCGGTTTCAAGAGCTAACCGAAAAATCTCACACTTAGTTGCTCTAAATGCACGGCTAAAATAAAAAGAATAGAATGAAAAACAAAATAAATCAAATCTTTTCTTGGACTAGACACGGTGAACAGCCTAATGTGCCCCCGTTCACGCATGGAATTTGGATTCAATCCAATTAGAGTAACTAATGAAAATTAAATGCAAGTCGTATTACACGGAGTTGTGTCTCCCACCACTAGGATAATTTTCTTTCAATGCAATAACGGCTAAGAGGTGAAAACCTCATGACTTGGCGACGAAATAATACTATAGGACTAAGGATGCCGGGACCCTTTGAGCTAAAGAACGTGCCCGGATATTGGATTGAGTTTGGTGGATGTTTGGGGACTCCTTAATGAGCTTGTGCGCAGGGTCATCGTATTTTCAACTTCTTGTTGCGGTTGTGTGAATTGCAAAAGAGATTTGTGAGAACTTGATGAAATCTGTTAGTGATAGCGAGATTGCCGGTCTCTTAACAAAAAGAAAAAGAAAATACGTTGTTTCAATTTTAGAATTGTTCTATAATCGAGTTGCATTGTATAGTCATGTAGATTGCATTGTGTGTGTGTGTTCTTTGTGTCACATGGCTAGTGGATTTGTATGCAATTCGGTGGATTAAAGTGTAGTACGTGATTTGATTTTGCTCGGGACGCGCAAAAAGGTAGTAAGGGGGATTTGATAACTCTGCATTAGAGTTATATTTCTTGCACGTTTTATATTGTTTTGTGTGCTTTCCGGTTGATTATATCGGTGTTACACTACGAATAGAGAGAAAATGTATAAGTTTAGCTTTGAGCATTCATTTCTAAATTCGGGCGTTTGTTGCATTATTTACATTTATTTTGTCACTTTTGATCTCACGGGTTGTTTTCGTGTTGTGTTTGATAGGACACGGAGCTCATGGATCAAGAGGAGAGGGGAAACGAACTTCGGAACATATGCGGAAGCTCGGGAGAGAAAGAAATCGCAAGAAAATATGACAAAGCTGACAGGAGGGGGTTAAAGTGTCATTTTAACAAGTTTGATTAATGACACTTTAGCACCCCCAAAAGGAAGAGACAAAAGACTTAAAAAAATTTGGCGGAAGAAAGTTGGGAGCCTACTATTTTCACGATCAGAGTGGATGGTCGTAAGATCTTACTTCAGTTCGCACGACCAGAGATAGGATTAGAAGCCCATGATATCACAAGATACATAAGACCAAATCAGATCGCACGACCAGGAAATAGAGGTCGTGCGATCTGAAGTGAAAATCAGCGCACGCACGGGATCTAGTTAAGGGGTCTTAGGGTCATTACTTAATATATTTTTGGTGATTAATTAATAGTCCCTAGACCTAAACAATGAGGAGAGACATGAGAAACAAAAGAAGAGACGTGAGGGCAAAGAAAAGGAGGACGACGAAGGCTACGGACGAAGAACAACCAAGAGTCGGAGACCTCCACTGAAGACTCAAGTTTGATTTCTTCTTCTTCTCTCTCAATATTCGTATGGAGGAACTATTGCACCGTGTTTGGTTGATTATGATTAGCTACACGTTTTGCTAGGCTTCTCTACGAGATCCTAGGGTTTATGTGGACGGTTATTTTCCCTATTTTAGACTTTTGTCTCATGCTTTGGATTATTTTTATCGATTGAACGTTAATTTCATGAACTGGTTGATGAATCTAGTCTATTGACATGACTATTTTAAGATATAATAATCATGAACTAGGTTTCTTCGCAGATTATAGTCTTGCTTAAAGTTAATACTTGTTCTTGTTACATGTTCATACACTATGTTTAATTCCTAGAAAGAATGGATTCGCGACCCGGACTTGTTAACTAATTAGATGAGTCCACGAAAGTTACTTAGCCTAGTTTTTAAGAGTGTATGAACACAATCCCTAACTACCGAGACCTAAAAAGAGAAGTGTTAGGATTGGCCTTAGTGTGGGTAGATTCGGTAGGATTATTCAGCTGTTCCGTGAAACGGTGGACCGACATGACCCGTTATCGTACCAGTAGATGACCTACTACAACGCACCGGTAGACAACATGAGACCGAGAGGAGATTGTAGTTAATCGAGACGTAAAATGACATGAGACCGAGAGGATATTGTCATAGCCTATTACCCGGATGAACAAGAATAGGATTGACGTGTTACAAAGCTGAACTGGAATTCGTCTACAGCCCTAGGTGATCTGTAGATTGCCTAGTTTCTCCATATATGTTTATTAAAAATAAAAAATACAAAAATATTAGCCGAGATGTTATTTAACTTCTTAAATCAATCAAATCTTTTTTCTTGTACCGTACTCTAAATTAAGTAACTAATTAGATAATCTTAAGTCTGTCCTCGTGGGATCGATAACTCGGGGTTGAAATACCACCCCTATATTACTTGATCGTGCACTTGCGCATACGCGTAAATAATCGCGTCACCCATGCATAATAAGGTACATCAAGTATAACACCATGTCAGACAACAACTCTTTTGACTTCTCCTTAGGCACTACACACCTCACCAAGATGGTAAATAATATTGACTTCAACTGTTAGCACAGAGTGTGTTAATAGCTTTGAGGAGGTAGCAGCATTGGGCAAAAAGAACTCTTCTCTAGCCAGTTTCAAGGCTTCACTCTTATTGAGGTAGTTGTCTGTGTTATACCTCTTGGGACAGCCTAAAACATTGTCAAACTCTGAGTGATATAACTTCATGTCTACACCAGCCACTTTATATGAGATTACCAAGTTTAGAGACTTGATATGCTTCATGTTCAAATAAAATAACCTTGTGAGGCTAGGGTAGGCAACTTCTGGAGGATTTAGAATTTTCCAAAGAGAACTTTTCTTCAACATCTTAATGCACTCCTGATTCATGCTTTTCAACATGTTAACACTAACCATACTACAGTAGGCTAAAGGTGTAGAGGGAAAACCATCTAACAACATTCCTCTTGCAACATTACTGACACACCATTTGTTAGTAATACCAGATTTCTTACCAGGAGATGTGTGCTTCTCAGAATAGATATATAGCTCTTTTCCAGTGTTCTTCTCTAGTTCTTCAACTGTAACCTTCCATTTTCCTTTGCCATCTTTTGTAGGCTTCTTCTTCTTCACCTTCTTAAGGCTAGCAATCTGTTCCTATAGCTATTTCTCAGGAGCAGAGAATCTGTCTTTTTCTTCTTGCTAGAACTTGGAGTCTGATCCTTCTTGGTCTTCTTCTTTGGAGGATAGGATGCATTTTTCTGCACTTGGAGTTCTTGAGCTGTAATCATCACTTAGGGTTTGAACTTCTTCTTCAGCAGTCTTTCTCTTCTTTTCAGTACCTTTCTTAGGACCTCCAGCCATCTTAATTCTTTCAGATGTTCTTCTTGAGCTCATTAGGTTTCCAGGTTATTAGAAGAGAAAGGCAGGATTGATACGAGAGAGAGAGAGAGAGAGAGAGAGAGAGAGAGGTAGAGAGAGATAGAGAAAAGAGAAGATAAATAGTGAAGAGTTTGAGTTTGAAAAGAAAACAAAATATTTCCATGTTCAGTATCAATTAAATTCAAATTTGTGTGTGATGTGGGAAAGGAAATAGTATAATAAAAATTTGAAAAGAAAATAATTTAAAAAGGTAAAATCAATCTTGAGCAATTATCTACACAGATAACACCCAACATTGAAAATCCAATTTATTGACATACAAACTTATTTTCAAGGCTTTGGAAAGACTTCCAATGCCTTGAAAAGCTATACTAGTAAAGCAAATAAAATCAATGCTTTGAAAATATTTTAAAGGCTTTGAAAATCCATTCAAAACTTTGAAACACATAATACTTACCTGATACTCCCCCTAAACCAATGCTTCCTTATTTAGCAAGCCCAGTTCTAATCTCAGGGCTGAGAATCTTTCTTATGGCAGTGGTTTCGTGAATATATCATCCAATTGCATGTTAGCAGACACAAATTCAAGAGTAACATCACATTTCTCAGCATGATTTCTGATGAAATGATGTCTAACATATTTCTTCTTGAGTGCTGGAAAAGATTCTTTGTAATAGATATAGCACTGGTGTTTTCACATTTGATACGTATATCTCTGAAAACAAATCCAATGTCTCTCAGTTGCTGAGCTATCCATATCACTTGTGAGGAGCAAGCTCCAGCTGTTATGTATTCAGCTTCTGAGTTGATAAAGCTACTGTGTTTGCTTCTTTGAATGCCAGCTGATCAGGGATGATCCAAGAAATTGGCAACACACTGAAGTGTTCTTTCTGTCAACTTTTATCCTGCAAAGTCAGCATCTGAATAGCCACACAAAGAGAAATTACATTGTTTAGGATACCAAAGCCCTAAGTCTTTGGTACCATTGAGATATCTAAAAAAATTAACATCAACCAAGTGTGATTCTTTAGGATCAGCTTGAAATCTAGAACACATACAAACACTAAACTTGATATCTGGTCTACTTGCAGTGAGATATAGAAATGATCCCATCATACCTCTATACTCTTTCTTCTTTACACTCTTACCAGTTTGATCCTTATCTAAGGACAGTGTATAGCTCAAAGGGGTTTTAGCTACCTTGGTCTGAGACATATTGTACTTGTTTAACAAGTCTTTGGTATACTTATTCTGAAGCAAAAATATTCCTTTCTTTATCTGATGTACATGAAGTCCTAGAAAAAATTTAACTCTCCCATCAAGCTCATCTCAAATTCCCTGCTCTTAAGACTTGAGAAATCATTTAAAATAGAATCATTAGTAGCTCCAAACAGAATATCATCAACATATACTTTCACTACTAGAATGTCTTTCTCGTGAGTCTCTATGAAAAGGGTTTTATCTACTAATCCTCTTTTGAAATCATTTTCAAGTAGAAACTTTGACATTCTTTCATACCAAGTCCATAGAGCTTGTTTCAAACCATAAATAGCTTTTTCAAGGTTATGGACATTGCAACAACCCCCTTATCCGGCTCGGGACAAGACCGGGAGGGCGATGCTTAATAGAAGTGGCGGAGATCAAAAGCAATATATATTCCACAACAAGAACTTATATTATTAAACATTAAACAAGAGTCTTATACAAAAGATGCTTTATTATTACAAAACAACTTAACCAAAATTATAAACTAAATATGACATTATCAGTCTAGGTGAGTCTCGCGCCCCTTCTATTCCTTAAGTTCCAGCTCCTAGACCTGCGGTGGGAAGAAAACAACAGGAACCGCAGTTTTCAAAGTCAGCAATAAATACTGAGTGAGCTACACCTTAGCATGTAAAACAGGAAAGATAATATAAGCTGCTGGGACACAAGTTAAATAAAGTAAAAGTGACAGAGAATAAGTAAAACTTTATCAGAGTTTGCAACGGTAAAAGTAACAGTGATAATCAAGTCCTGAATGACAATATCAAATGCTGTAAACATCTCAATTAAGTCCTTCATAAATGCCACTTTCCAATTAGAATACGAATCCCTTTATCATCATTCGAATATAGAATCAAAGAATCCAGTTATTAAGCACAGTACCGGAAGCAGTAGTGGCCAACAAAGGGCTTCCTTAGTAACAATGGCCAACAAAGGGCCTCCTCAATGGCCAACAAAGGGCCTCCCAAATAACAATGGCCAACAAAGGGCCTCCTTAATAACAATGGCCAACAAAGGGCCTCCTCAATGGCCAACCAAGGGCCTCCCAAATAGTAACCGAATCTGGTACGTGCAGTGTTCCACTTTAAGTTATTAGCGAATTATTATTTCGTGAGAGTTTTCGAGAACAGTATTTACAAGTCAAAGTTTGACAAGAAGAACTACATAACAAAATAAGTTTGAGACTAGAAATGAAATAGCATTCGACATATATAATTCACAAATATATTTTGAGACAGAAAATAAAGTCAAAGTATAACACGAATGAAGCTAGGCACGCTAGGCTAAGCATGTAATCTCACCTTATTCAGTAGCAATTATCACATATAGCTTTTACGGATGGTCGGAGTCCTTGTCTGCTAACCTGTGGTCCACAATACCAATCTATAGTCACAACGACAATGTTTCTAATAAAGATATTCTCGTCTAGGTCGGTTGCTAAGTTCAGCTCTCAGAATCCCCAATAAAACCCGTTTTTATGTCGTATAACCATAAATAATAATAAAATAACTATTGTCAAAATTAATTTGATATTAAATAACCGAAGCAATATTTATTTAAAGTAAATAATAATATTACTAGTTCTAATAAGAAACAGCAATTGTTATATTTAAAAAGAATTATTTTGGCTAGAAAGACTATTTTCGAATATGAAAGTATTAATTTCAAATAAATACTCTTGTTGGTAAAAAGCTTAATCATTATTTGAAAGTTTCTATTTATTTTAAATAAACAAAGACAACATTTTACTATTAAAGCAACATTATTTTCTAATAAAATGATTTATTATATCTACTAAAACATTCATTATGTGTTTAATAAATTTTGCTTGTAGTTTAAACATGTAAACATGTGATAAATCTAGTTTTATAAGTTAGGACCAGCTCCCTAAATGTTTAGACAAACTACAAAAGGTACCCCCGTGCTTTTGGAAACAACTTATTTAAAAGACACATAGCTCCCCCACGATGAACACTAACTTCTTACCGATCAAAACACGAATTTAAGCTACAAAAAATGTTATTTTGACTACTGTAAACAAATTATAGGAAGGTTTAGAAGTTACCCAAGCCAATAATGGCGAGAAATGAGCAAGAAATCAAGCAGGTCGGGTCGTCGAAATGTGTCGCCGGTGTTGGAGCCCGTCGCCGGCATTAATGGCTTCTCCAGCTCCGTTTTCTGCTTCTAAGCTTCGAATCGGACCTCCTGGGTCCACTGGAACAGCGAACGAAGGGTGGGTATCTCAGAATCAGTCGGCTCAAAAAGTCGTCGGATTCCATGGAGGTTCGGCCGGTGGGAACTTCTTCCGCTGATCCGGCAGCTACTGCTGCCACTTCCTTCTCTTGTTCAGGGTTCGATACAGATGGGAAGAGAAAGGTGGATTGATACAGAGAGGTTCAGGGGTTTTTGTTCTCCTCGGTGGTGACTTCTCCCGACGGAGAACCGACGGTGGCAGTGGCGGCGGTTGGCCATTGCTAGATGTTGTTGCTGCAGTTTCCTTCGGCTGGGAGGAACTAGACACAGAGAGAGAGAGGGACAGAGAGGTGGGGGTGATATATATTGGTGTCGATGGTTCTGGTGGTGGGTGCTTGTTCCCGACGGCCTAGCGGCAGTGGTGGTGGCTTCTAGCTGCTGCCACCAACTGCTGTTGATGCTGCTGATTTGCAGAGAGGCAGAGAGAGAGATGGAGGGAGAGAAAAGGCCGTGACAGTGGTGCGGAGGTGATGGTGGTATTGGTGGTTGGTGGTGGTTGATTGCCGAAGGAGTGTAAGAGGAGAGAGAGAGTTGAGATGGAGTGGTGGTCGCGGCTGTGGCGTGCCAAGGCAGGACGTAGGATGGGCTTTTATAGAGGGAGTTGAGGGCGGCAGAAATGGAGGCGGTGGAAGTGAGGGCGGCTGTGATGGTGAGGGCGGTGATGGTTTCTTGGTCGTGAAGGAGAAGAAACAAAAAGCTGCGAGAAAAAAAAATGGGTTTCTCAAGTTTATTTAAAATACTTATTTGGAAATGTTAGGGTGTGGTAGAGGTATAAGGTGTCGCGGTGGTCGTTACCGCGAGGTCGTTTAGAAAAATAAAATAAATCGCGCAAAAATTAAAATTTTCACACGAGTTTCCGGTCTAATAAAATTCTCGAAAAATGCCCAAACTATCACTCGCAACCCAACACTAATTTTTTTCTCGTAAAATTACAAAATTACCCCTAGTGAAAAATGCGGAGTATTACATCCTTCCCCCCCTTAAAATAAGCTTCGTCCTCGAAGCTCGAGTCAGAATCTAGGGTATCGGGTCCTACAGTCACCGCTGATGCTAAAATGCCTAGCAGGCCATCAATACAAAGGAAGTACAAGGACACGGTACGAGGTTAACTAGTACAATACATAGGATCATATCCCTAGTCCGTCTTCATTTCAAACTAACAGGACATACTTGAACAAGTAACACACGTTAACAAGCACCAACATGAAATTTCCACATACTCGGGTCATTAAAGAACATGTCACAACCAGTGAATTGGTAATAGCAACTAATCACATAACCTATCACGTCGAGATACACAGAGAAGCATCAAAAAGACAGTCAAATGTCTGAAACAACACTAGGGCCCCAAAAAGAGACAAGATAAATCAAATAACAAGTAAAACATGATCATGCAAGAGGAAGTAATCAATAACTCCCCATATACCCGGCTTTTCCGTATTTTATCTTTCCCTATGTTCATTTTATGTTACCCTACAGGTTTTAATCCCTTTAGTGGAAAGAACTGCTCTGATACCACCTGCAACAACCCCCTTATCCGGCTCGGGACACCGGGAGGGCGATGCTTAATAGAAGTGGCGGAGATCAAAAGCAATATATATTCCACAACAAGAACTTATATTATTAAACATTAAACAAGAGTCTTAAACAAAAGATGCTTTATTATTACAAAACAACTTAACCAAAACTATAAACTAAATATGACATTATCAGTCTAGGTGAGTCTCGCGCCCCTTCTATTCCTTAAGTTCCAGCTCCTAGACCTGCGGTGGGAAGAAAACAACAGGAACCGCAGTTTTCAAAGTCAACAATAAATACTGAGTGAGCTACACCTTAGCATGTAAAACAGGAAAGATAATATAAGCTGCTGGGACACAAGTTAAATAAAGTAAAAGTGACAGAGAATAAGTAAAACTTTATCAGAGTTTGCAACGGTAAAAGTAATAGTGATAATCAAGTCCCGAATGACAATATCAAATGCTGTAAACATCTCAATAAAGTCCTTCATAAATGCCACTTTCCAATTAGAATATGAATCCCTTTACCATCATTCGAATATAGAATCAAAGAATCCAGTTATTAAGCACAGTACCGGAAGCAGTAATGGCCAACAAAGGGCCTCCTTAGTAACAATGGCCAACAAAGGGCCTCCCAAATAACAATGGCCAACAAAGGGCCTCCTCAATAACAATGGCCAACAAAGGGCCTCCTCAATGGCCAACCAAGGGCCTCCCAAATAGTAACCGAATCTGGTACGTGCAGTGTTCCACTTTACGTTATTAGCGAATTATTATTTCGTGAGAGTTTTCGAGAACAGTATTTACAAGTCAAAGTTTGACAAGAAGAACTACATAACAAAATAAGTTTGAGACTAGAAATGAAATAGCATTCGACATATATAATTCACAAATATATTTTGAGACAGAACATAAAGTCAAAGTATAACACAAATGAAGCTAGGCACGCTAGGCTAAGCATGTAATCTCACCTTATTCAGTAGCAATTATCACATATAGCTTTTACGGATGGTCGGATTCCTTGTCTGCTAACCTGTCGTCCACAATACCAATCTATAGTCACAACGACAATATTTCTAATAAAGGAATTCTCGTCTAGGTCGGTTGCTAAGTTCAGCTCTCAGAATTCCCAATAAACCCCGTTTTTATGTCTTATAACCATAAATAATAATAAAATAACAATTGTCAAAATTAATTTGATATTAAATAACCCAAGCAATATTTATTTAATGTAAACAATAATATTACTAGTTCTAATAAGAAACAGCAATTGTTATATTTAGAAAGAATTATTTTGGCTAGAAAGACTATTTTCAAATATGAAAGTATTAATTTCAAATTAGTAATCTTGTTGGTAAAAAGCTTAATAATTATTTGAAAGTTTCTATTTATTTTAAATAAACAAAGACAACATTTTAGTATTAAAGCAACATTATTTTCTAATAAAATGATTTATTATATCTACTAAAACATTCATTATGTGTTTAATAAATTTTGCTTGTAGTTTAAACATGTAAACATGTGATAAATCTAGTTTTATAAGTTAGGACCAGCTCCCTAAATGTTTAGACAAACTACAAAAGGTACCCCCATGCTTTTGAAAACAACTTATTTAAAAGGCACATAGCTCCCCCACGATGAACACTAACTTCTTACCAATCAAAACACGAATTTAAGCTACAAAAAATGTTATTTTGACTACTGAAAACAAATTATAGGAAGGTTTAGAAGTTACCCAAGCCAATAATGGCGAGACATGAGCAAGAAATCAAGCAGGTCGGGTCGTCGAAATGTGTCGCCGGTGTTGGAGCTCGTCGCCGGCAGTAATGGCTTCTCCATCTCTGTTTTCTGCTTCTAAGCTTCGAATCGGACCTCCTGGGTCCACTGGAACAGCGAACGAAGGGTGGGTATCTCAGAATCGGTCGGCTCAAAAAGTCGCCAGAATCCATGGAGGTTCGGCCGGTGGGAACTTCTTCAGCTGCTCCGGCAGCTACTGCTGCCACTTCCTTCTCTTGTTCTGGGTTCGATACAGATGGGAAGAGAAAGGTGGAGTGATACAGAGAGGTTCAGGGGTTTTAGTTCTCCTCGGTGGTCACTTCTCCCGACGGAGAACCGACGGTGGCTGTGGCGGCGGTTGGCCATTGCTAGATGCTGCTGCTGCAGTTTCCTTCGGCTGGGAGGATTAAAACAAAGAAAGGTGGGGGTGATATATATTGGTGTCGATGGTTGTGGTGGTGGGTGCTTGTTCCCTACGGCCTAGCGGCAGTGGTGGTGGCTTCTAGCTGCTGCCACCAACTGATGTTGATGCTGCTGATTTGTAGAGAGGCAGAGAGAGAGATGGAGGGAGAGAAAAGACCGTGACAGTGGTGTGGAGGTGATGGTGGTATTGGTGGTTGGTGGTGGTTGATTGCCGAAGGAGTGTAAGAGGAGAGAGAGAGTTGAGATGGAGTGGTGGTCGCGGCTGTGGCGTGCCAAGGCAGGACGTAGGATGGGCTTTTATAGAGGGAGTTGAGGGCGGCAGAAATGGAGGCGGTGGAAGTGAGGGCGGCTGTGATGGTGAGGGCGGTGATGGTTTCTTGGTCGTGAAGGAGAAGAAACAAAAAGCTGCGAGAAAAAAAAATGGGTTTCTCAAGTTTATTTAAAATACTTATTTGGAAATGTTAGGGTGTGGTAGAGGTATAAGGTGTCGCGGTGGTCGTTACAGCGAGGTCGTTTAGAAAAATAAAATAAATCGCGCAAAAATTAAAATTTTCACACGAGTTTCCGGTCTAATAAAATTCTCGAAAAATGCCCAAACTATCACTCGCAACCCAACACTAATTTTGTTCTCGTAAAATTACAAAATTACCCCTAGTGAAAAATGTGGAGTATTACAGACATGATTTAGAAACTCATCATTTTCAGAACCAGGAGGTTCAGTAACATAAACTTCTTCTTGCAAATATCCATTTAGAAAGGCACATTTGCATCCATTTGAAAAAAATATATTCTTGTAAGATGCAAATGCAAGTAACATTCTAATTGCTTCTAACCACGCAACAGGAGCAAAATTCTCCTCATAATCCATTCCTTCTTCCTGGTTGTAGCCTTGAGCTACCAGTCTAGATTTGTTTATAATTACCTTGCTTTCTCATATAACTTGTTTATGAATACTCACCTGGTTCTAATGACAGATTGGTCTTTAGGAAGAGGAACTAGATTCCAAACCTTGTTTCTCTCAAATTCATTGAGCTCACTTTGCATTGAAATGATCCAGCCTGCATCTTGTAATGCTTCCTTCACATTCTTAGGTTCTACAAGAGAAACAAAAGCATTAAAAGCACACAAGTTCTTCAATTCTGATCATGTCTGTATATCCAGTGGATGGATCAAATATAATGTTATCAACTGCGTGAGATGAAAGATATTTGAATCTCTTCCTTGGTGTCCATTGTTCAGGTTCTCCAGGAAGCTTTTCAAGTCCATAAAGTTTTCCTTGGAACCATTTGAAGGCTCTGTTTCATCCTCTGACTCATGCTTGTTAAAATTCAAGTCTGCGAAATTTTCACTCAAAGAACCATCATAGCTTTCATAAAAAATGACATGTATACTTTCTCCAACAAGCTTGGTTCTCTTATTATAAACTCTATAAGCTTTGCTAGTCAGTGAATAACCAAGAAAGATACCTTCATCACTTCTTGCATCAAACTTACCAAGATTGTCCTTACCATTTTTGTGAACAAAACAAGTGCAGCCAAAAGCTCATAAGGGGTCTTCTTCAAGATAGGCCTAATCAAGCACCCGTTAAATATATAGTTGGCAGTGTTTACAGCTTCTTCCCAAAAGGATTTGGAAACTTGTTCTGCAGAAGCATGTTCCTCGACATGTCTTAAAGATTCATGTTCTTTCTTTCAACAACACCATTCTGTTGAGGAGTTCTTGGAGCAGAAAAGTTGGGAGAGATGTCATACTTAGCACAAAATAGATAAAATTCAAGTTAATCAAATTATCTACCATGATCACTTCTAATTAAAGCAATAGGCAGGTTTTTCAAGGTTTGAAGTTCTTGACAAAGCTTTGAAAATCCATATAGAGCTTCAGATTTATCTCTAAGAAACATTACCCGAGTAAATATAGAGAAAACATCTACAATAACTAGCATGTACTTCATACCCTTTGGAGTTGGAGTTCTCATAGGACCACAAAGATCCATATAAAGTAATTCAATGGGTCAAGTAGTACTTACAAAGTTCTTTGTCTTGAAAGAGCTTCTTCTCTGTTTACCTTGAGCACAGGCTTTGCGTACCTCTTCATCCTTGAACTTGATAGAAGGCAGACCTCTCACCACGTCTTTAAAAACTAATTTGTTCAAAGTGTGGAAGTTAAAGTGTCCAAGCTTTCTGTGCCAAAGCTTTTAATCCTCTTTCAAGGCCTTGAAGCACTTTAGACTTTCTCCTGAAACTTTGTTAGTACCCATAATATAAACATCATTTGATCTGGGAGCAGTGAGAAGGCAATTGCCTGATTTTTCATCATGCACCACAGATTTCTCCTTTTCAAAGATGACCTTATTGCCTTTGTCACATAATTGTGATATACTAAGCAGATTAAACTTAAGACCATCTACTAGATATACATTTGAGATCGAATTTTCAGAACTGTTACAAACATTTCCAATACCAATAATTTTGAATTTTCCTTTTTCACCAAGTGTGATTGTTCCTCCTGCATGTTCTTCCAATTCAGAAAATAGAGAACTCTTCCCACTCATGTGTCTGGATCAACCACTACTCATGATCAATTTCTGTTCTTTGCTCTTGGTGACAGCCTGCAAACACCATTCACTCCCTTACCCAACTGTTAGACCAAGTGTGAAATTTAAATTCATACTCAAAGTAAACCATGTTAGGTGGTTTAACCCCTTTAGGAACCCAAATCTGTATAACTTGTCCCTTGAGTTTAAATGGAAAAGTGTTCCTCATTATGTGAGGGTCTCTTCTTCAAAAGGGACAAGTCATCTTGACATTACCAATTTGGTTGCAATAATGGCACTTAGGACAAGTTCTGCTTCCATCCTTCACAAATCAGGTGTTGCTTTTTCTGGGATAATTGGGATTCTAACCAATACCACTTTTGTGAATAGACTTCAAGCTTCCTCCATGAATCAGGTTTAGATTGCATTCTGAGCCATCAAGCTTGGTCATAACTCACTTAGATTCTTGAATTTTCTCAATAGAGTATTCCTTTGTTCGTCTAATTCATCAAACTGATGTCTTAGAGCAACAATACTGTCACTCAAAAGAGAGTTCTCATTGACTACTTCCTTGACTTGAGTTTTCAAGGGCTTGAAACTGCTTTCCAAGGCTTTAAAATCTCTGCCAAATTTCTTCTGAGAAATTTCAAGATTCTAATTTTGAAAAACAAGATTCAAATTCTCTTTCGTTTGCTCATGAACCTTTTCTTTCAAAGTCCTGATTTCTTTCAGATACTCCTCTTCATTTAAAAGCATTGTTCTAAGGAAATCAGAGAGAACATCTGTTGGTTTGGAAATTAAACGGTTTACCATTACCTCAATGTTCTTTTCAAAACTTTCATCATGCTTTGTTTCACCGGGCCGTATTTAAATCACTCAAAACGACAACGTACGGCAACGAAGTTCGTTCAGCCTCCAAAACGATGAACGGAATCACCGTTCAGTAGGAAAAAGTAAACGAAATAACAAGCAGCTTACGGCTTTTTTATTCTTCCAAATAAACAAGGATACAAGCCAATTATTGTTTCTTTCCCACTTTGCCCAGAAAAAACCCCAAAACCCGCTTATAAAGCCACGGCTATTACAAAGAAACCACCCCCAGTCATGGACACACTCATGATCTGATTTTGCCCCACTTTCTAGACCATTTTCCCCACCAAATAGCTACTGAATTACAGCCCTAATACAAGCCATGAATTCTATAGAAAAGGACCACAAAAAGCTACCAAACGTGTTCCAAAGTTTTGCTGCACCAAGCTGACAGAAAGCACCAGGATTTTTGGTGATTGAATTAACGAATTGCACCAAGCATCTCCCACCAACCAGTCGTGTTAGCCCACCGAGAAGCCACGGAAACACAGTGCCGAACCCACTAACAAATTCACCGAGCCAATGTGCAAGCTATGTGCACCGTTTTCGTCTAAGGAACCTAATGGTGTGACAAACATCCCGCCCCTCTTGAACTCAACGTCCTCGTCGAGGCCAACTCTGGGTCGTTTGTCATCGTATCTTCCTTCTAAACGATTTCATCCCATGTATCCTTCTTCTTGGATGGTTCAAAATCAACCATCGTGTTCAATAACAGAAGATCATTCAATTCAACCACAGGTTTTGAATTTTTAGGACTATCCATCGCTAGTAAAGAACTCAACTTTTCCCGTTTCGAACAATCACGGGCAAGATGAGAACCATCTCAAATGAAACATCCCCGCTGCTTGGAAGCCCCCGCGTCCTCGATTTTTTTTTCCTTTGTCTTCTTTAGCCTTGACCGTTTCAGACTCTGCACCGTTCTTTACCTTAGCCTTCTTGATTTTTGATGACGAAGAAGAATCGGAATCTGCCTCACTTAGTCGGTAATCAACCAATGCTTGAGCCGCGGTGTAAGCCCCATGAAGATCCTTCACATTTTGCCTCTGCAACTCCGCTTGCGCCCATGGTTGTAAACCAGTCATAAAGTTGGATAGTTGGTCGTAGTCGCTCATTTCCTGAATATCTAGCATGAGAAAAGAGAATTTTAACATACTCTCTTACCAAACCCATGTGCTTGAGCTGACGCAATCCCTCTCGAGCCAACCACGAAGCATTCCTCGACAAGAACAGTTCTTTCAATTCCTTCCTTAGCTTTTCCCACGTATTCACACAAGGACGCATAACCCCCGACAAAGTGATCCTCCACCATAACTCCGCATCTCCTTCGAGGTACATCGTCGTAATCGTGAATTTGTCCTCGTCGTAAACTCGGGCAACTGAGAAATATTGCTCCATATCCCAAAGAAAATTCTCCAGTTCCTTGGAGCTTCTCGTCCCGCTAAACGATTTTGGTTCGGGGACCCTAACCTTCCATCGATCCTCAACACCACCAGCCGGTCTCGTAGCCAACACCATCCGAACAACCATCAATTCCTTTTCCACAATATTGCAGCGAGTTAAAGAGGCCGCCAACTCTTTTTCCACCTCTTGGAAGCGAGCAAGCAAAGTAGCCAACTCCATCTCCGAATCCCCACAAAATTCTGAGTTGCCGCTTACTCTTTCCACACATCATGATTATGAGTGATTGCCCCATTCACCTCCTCCTCGAGAGAATTGGATTGGTCCTCAATACCACCTTCCGCGGCCGCCATTCTCCGAGTCAAAGGATCGTCCTCATCAAGCGCACCAACGATCGCCGCCAACCGCGACAATCGTTCTTGAAAGTCCGCATTTCTTACCGGCATTTCAGCGAGTTAATTACCCACCACAATTTTAGAAAGGAAGAAGAAGAAACGCAACACAAAGCTACACAAAAACAACCTGACTGGGCAGAAAAGAACTCACTGCACAGCCACCAGAATTTCTGCCGCCGAACTCAGAATTAGGCCGCCGTTCCTCCACCCGAATGCGCCCTCCTTATGCACAAAAACACAGCGAACAATCACCAACCAGGCTCAGATACCAGTTTGTCACGGGTCCGGATTTTAATCACTCAAAACGACACCATGCGGCAAAAAAATTTACCGCTTCGTTCAGCCTCCAAAACGACGAACGGAATCACCGTTCATTGGAAAAAAGTAAACGAAAGAAGAAGCAGATTACGAGAACTCTCCCAACCTTTTTTATTATTCCAAATAAACAAGGATACAAGCCATTTTTTTTTTGCTTTCCCACTCTGCCCAAAAACATCACCAAAACCCGCTTATATAGCCGTGGCGGTTACGAAAAAACCACCCCCAGTCGTGGACACACCCATGATTTGTTTTTGCCTCACTTACTAGCCCATTTTCCCCACTAAATAGCTACTGAATTACATCCATAATACAAGCCACTAATTCTACAGCAAGTGACCAAAAATAGCTAGAAAACGTGTTACAAAATTTTGTCGCACCAAGCTGACAAAACTTACCTGGATTTTCAGCGATTGAATTAATGAATTGCACCAAGCATCCTGCACCAACCAGTCGTGTTAGCCCAGAAGTTATCCGACGAACACATATCCGAACCCACTAACAAATGCACCTAGCCAATGTGCAAGCTCTGTGCACCGTTTTCGTCTAAGGAACTCAACGGTGTGACACTTGGCCATAAGGCAGAGGATGGCTTGTTCTTCCTCAGATTCAGAATCACTAGAAGTTTCAGAATCACTCCAAGAAGCTATCATAGCCTTCTTTCTTCTGTCATGGTATTTCTTCTGAAAGTGTTTACTTTTCTTGTGTGGATAGTTTCTAATCAAATGTCATGTATTACCACACTCAAAGCAATTCATTACTTTAGGCTTTTTACCATGAGAAGACGATTTACCTTTGTAGTCTTTGCTACTGGAGGATTTGTGTTTATCCCTGCTGAAGTCTTTGTTTCCAAAGTTCTTTTTCATCTTGATAATTTTGTTCAAGGCTTTGTAAATGAGAGCAAAGGGATCTTCATCATCATCTTCTTCATTTTCAACACTTTGAGATGGTTCACTCTCCTTAGCCTTGAGAGCCAAGCTCTTGACACTTTCTGGCAGTTTATCCATCAACTTCATTCATGGAGATCTCATGTGTAAGCAGGTTTCCCTGCAAGTCATCAAGTTGAAGAGATGATAGATCTTGATCTTATTCTATGGCCGTGGTTTCTGGTTTCCATTTGGCTTTGGGAAGGCTTCTCAAGATCTTTCTAACTTTATCCTCATTGGAGAAGGATTTCCCTAAGGAATATAGATTGTTGACATTATCTGTAAACCTCTTGGACATGTATTTGATGGATTCATCTCCATTTATTTTAAACAGCTCATAATGTCTAAGGAATAGGTTGATCTTTGTCTGCTTGACTTGGCTGGTTCCTTCAAAGGTCACCACCAGTTTGTCCCATATTTCCTTAGCAGTCTTGCATTCTGAAATCCTATTGAATTCATCTGCACTCAAAGCACAACATAAGAGATTCATAGCTCTGTAATTCTTAGAAAATTGTTGTAGTTCAGAATTAGAAAGTGAGTCTTCAATTTTGGGAGTTCTAATTCCTCTCTTTCTCTATGTAGAATGTATGAGGACCATTTTACATGAGAGTACACAACTCTATATCTTGATCAATGATGAACATTTTCATCAATGTTTTCCAGTGCACAAAGTTGTCACGACATACCAAGGGAGGTCTGTTAGCAGCTCTTCCCTGAGAGAAACCACCATCACCTACAATAATCATGATCACAAGATGGTTAAATCTATGCAGTTATACAAGTTCTCATACCAAATGAAAGACAGTAATGTAGGCAGTAATGCAGGATCAATACTCTAGAAGGGGGGTTGAATAGAGTATGGCAACTTTTGCCAAAAGACTGGTTTCAAAAGAAGTTTGTAGAAAGCAGGGAGTATTTCAAGGCCTTGAAATGAGTTTCAATTCCTTGGAATCAAAACAGAGAGTAGAAAGTTTGCTGATAGTTTACAAGGCCTTGAAATGGGTTTCAAGTACTTGAACTGAAAACCTGTTTTGAGCAGAAAATAAGATAAGTACAGAATAGTAAGTAAAATGCCAGAGAAACGAGGATTTATAGAGTTCATTCCACTTGGACCTACGTCTCTACCTAAGGGACTTGATCCCTGCAGGATTTACAACTCAATTCTTAGTAATCAAGAGCAAATCCCTAGATCTCAACACAGAGATTTCCTTTACTGAGTTACAGCTTGTGATTCTCACTAACCTATCTAGTACATGCTCTAGTTAACTGATTCAACAAGAATTCTCTAATTTTCACTTAAACAACTCACAAGAATAAGATATGAGAAGTATTATCAAAATTATATACAAATTAATTACAGAAAGAAGAGCACTGAGAGCTAGTGAAGTTGTTGAGTATGCAGTGATCTTCTGATTAGTGGATTCAGTGAAATGAATCTCCTTCTATGATTCTTGTCAATCCTTGAGATGTTTGAATGTCTCTGTGTGAGTTATGCACAAATTTCACCAGCTATTCCCTCTCTTATGCTGGTAATTTGAATTGCATATGTGTAGGATCTTCTGGAACAAATTATCCTAAAATCAAGCAGCATCTCTTGACTTCTCTAACAGCTCTTCCCAACGGCTAGTTGCTCAGTATCTTCAAAGATACTGACTTGATCTTCTAGCTGAGTGTGTTAGGAAGTTTCAGGCAAGATTGCACAAGCACATAATCAATTCGACAACTGTATTTCCTTTCTTGCAAACACACGGATTAGGAAATAATTCTTGCAAAATAGGTAACTAATTAACCCTGCAAAAAATAAGTCAAACAGAGAGATTAGCAACAGTTTAGAGTATCATATGGTTTGTCTTTCATCATTAAATAAAACATAATCAATCATAGAAGATCAGGAGTTAGATTAGAATGAAAAGCTCCCCCCAAGTTCATGCTATATACTGCAGCATAAATTTCAAACCTTTGAAAGTTGTTTCAAGGCCTTGAAACAGTGCTGCTGTTTCAAGCCTTTGAAACAAGCTGCTACTTACAGATGTGTTGCTAGACACCGCTCTATGTTAATAATTGTTACTATCAACTAAGTAGAAACATATGGGGTCACACACCATATGGATTAAACTAGATATGGGTATTAGTTAGTGAGACTAATTAAATAAAATGATCAGTACGCAACCACATGCAAACTTAGTAGGACTAATTTGCAAAGTGGACTAATCCGTGTATGGAGAGAATTAGTATTGGGGCAAATATGTACTACCTCTGTTTCTTCTCTTTCATCTTACTTCACTTTTTGACACTATTTACAGGGTCACTTTGATCCGGTGATTTGGTTAGCAAAAAAGTACACAAATTTGGTAATTTTTACATGATCTTGTAGAGTAAACTTTACACTACAATATTATGAAAAAATTGCCAAAATATTACATCATTTTTCTATCCAAATCACCAAGTCAAAGTGATTACGGGTAAAAAAGTCAGTCTAAGTTAAAAGAGAAGAAACGGAGGTAGTAGTTAACAAGGAGTTGTTGACTATATATGCTTCGTCGGTGATCACGTTGTCCACGAGGTACGGAAATATAGTTGCATGTGCCTCATCCTCCATCGTCTCAGACATAGTGGTAGATGTATCTACTCCCTTCTTAGCAAACGCAAACGGCAACCAAAGACATTGTTGCTTCAACAAGACAAACATCTTGACCAGCCACTGACTGAAGGTGTTACTCCCGGTAAACTGTTCGATCTTTATCGTTGAACAAGACATCGTTCTTGGCTGAAGCTTGAAATTATAGGTTCTGATACCAGTTTGTTATAACGACGGTGCAAAATACAAGAACGGTTAACAAAAGATCAAGTACGAAATGCTGACACAAATTTAAAGTTGTTCACTAAAAATCACGTTAGCTACATCCACGTCGGAAACTGGATGTTTAATGTCAGAGGGAGAAACCAGAAAATACGCCACACAAGAAAAATTCACGAAAACTCTAATATATAAGCATACGAAACCCTAGTTTTCAGTCCGAACCAGCCAATATTCTGATTGACTCAAGGCATTCCAACAGACTTGCTATCATATAACATACGTCAAGAACAACAATGAAAAATCCAGCACCTCCACGATTGCTACGCATTTCTGAATAGAACATGTTTCTCCGTATTTTAAGACTATCTCTTCGAAGACATTTGATAACCCTAGGGGTTTTGGGCATTTCGCATTATAAGTTCCAGAAAACAAAGTCAGCGTTGATTGGATGTCCGAGTGCTCCGACCATAAATAAGTTTGTAATCATCAAAAATGGTTGTGTAAGAATCAGCGGAATCAGATTTTTTACAAGCATGTTGGGAGATCTTAATTAGATAGATGGACAATTTTTGCTGCTTTGAACACGAGTTCAAACAACTTACAGGTAAATAAATAAATAAATAAATAAATAAATAAATAAATAAATAAATAAAACTATGGCCTTTGTGTAGATTGAATGCCACATATACCAGTTATCGCAGCATTAAACTGCTTTCCGCTCAGTAGGGCAGTGAGAAAAAACAAATAAACATGTCAGCAACGTTAGGGCCGTCTTCCGAAGATTTTCTTTGCAATATTCATGTTGGCTTTGATAGCTTCGTAAAATAATTTTCTAACTTAAGCAAGTCGGTTGTCAATATATGGAGGGAAAAAAATCTGATTTCAACAGTACGTGAAATAGTTACTACATTATGATAAGTAACATTCAAGAGGGCCTTCTAATCCCTTCAGATGATCAAGTTACCCACTGTTTGAATCATATTGTTCCCACAGAGACGACATCCGGAGACAACATGAGTGGCTATTATAGTGACCCGTTCCAACAACCTAGTCATTCGTTCTACACCGACAACAGTATTCCTATTGACAGGGGTACATCTGGAAACAATATTCTGATTCAAAGTTTCCTTACGACTCAACAACTCGACCAAGGCAGCGACACGAAGGAGATGCCACAAGCTATCACGGAGGACCATACAAATCAAGGTTGTATGCTTCCAATTGCTGACGAGAGTACCAGCGAACCAAACGGCCTGCTAGTTACACCAGATGATCAAATAACCGATGATTACTCTTATCTTGATGGCCTGGATCATATTGATCTCACAGAGATATTTGGAAACGACACGAGTGCATATTTTCCGCTTAATGATCAGTTCCAACAAGCTAGTGTCTCCAACTACTACATGGAAGACAATGCTACCCAGCTGGATGCTTCGAGTAATTATAATTTGCATGATGAGAGTACTACGGGTAATATTCAAGACTTATGGACTACATTTGGAAACAATAATGCTCCTAGTGGTTACAACTACATTGAACAACAAAGCATTCCCATTGCTCCGATGGAGGCTGCTAGTAACTGCGACGTGCCACATCTTGCTATGACTCAACCACTGCAAGGCAATGAGATCGTGGAGATGCCATCAGCAACTGCAGAGGACGAAGCAAGTCAAGATCGTATGCTTGAGATTGCAAGTTATAATACCACCACAATGGAAGGAGGCACTGCCCTGGAGTCTCAATCCTTTGAATCTGATTTTCATGCTGCAATGATGATCCAGGAAACGAGGAGTGCTGACAAATTGTGCAACCCATCATGGAGATTAAGCCCTACACTGCTTGAAGACCTAATTCAACATGAAGACGATCCATGGGGCGAGAATCCTACCATCATTTATACAGCAGCACAATGGGGGAGTGACTTCTGGACTGCTTAAAACATTTGTAGTGGTTTTTCTTCACTCATCTGAAATTTTTGTTTCAAAAAAAGAATGTAAGCAAAATAATGTTCAATTGTACAGCGATATTTAATTATCTACCATTCAGTTGACTCTCTTAATTGCTTCAAATATTAGTTCTGTGTTAACCCTATGCATAAATTTTTCAAGTAGCTACTGTATAAACCAGTATCTCCTTTTGTTGAAATAAATTATGCGAGAACCAGGGTAAAGCGTGGGGCTATGTGAACAAATGAGATAAATGTGGAAACAAATTATTCCGTGAAGATTCACAAATGAAGCACGTTATTTGTGTTACTGTTGGCTGATATTGGGACTTCTGGAAGATTGTTGAAAATCGGTCCAGGAGAAGAAGCGACAAAGCAGCGTGGAGTGTGGCTTCGTCATTAAACCAAGTCCTCCAAGGGTCATGAAATTGCATCGGTTTTTCCATTTTTTAAAAATATATAGTATAAAGATAAGAGGCTATGTACCAACAACAAGCATCATAGAAGCCGAAGATTTTTTGTGAAGAGTTGGGTGGGAGAAGGTCTGTCATTTCTCATTGTGCAAAACGTGTCCATCTTGGTAGAAAACTGCAAATTCTGCCCAGCCAGTGTTCACTATTTCGAATCTAACACCTGCAACTGGGAGGTAAGACCATCATATACAACATACGGAACTCTGAAGATGGTTCTTCCTGTCTACGAAGGTTACCTCGTTACTCAAGGATTGCAATTGAATGCAGAAATTGATAACAAGTCTGCCTCTAAACAAGAAAATTAAGCAAAATCTTACAATTGTAGCCCTATTGATAGGTTTTCTCGGTGTAAATTGAATACTGGATGTAACAAGTTCTTGAAATTGATAATTAGAGTATCGATTCATATGACTTAAAACTGATAATTAATGTATCAGTTTCATACTCGGAGCATTTCAGAGAGAGGAGGGATGGAGGACATAGGGGTAGTTTCGATAACAAGGTTGGACTTGTTTGGTTAACCAAACCAAGTGGTTGTTTGGATTTGAGGGATTTAGTTTTGAGATTTTTCTTTTTTTTTTTGTATAAATGTGAGTAGAAAAAGAAGTGAAATGTAGGTCTTACAAATTCTGTGTTGAGATTTTCGTTAACTTTTGCTTGTGGTTAATCAAACCACAATATCCAAACAAGGCCACAGTGTTTTGTCATGTTCGTGTTTATCGAAGATATGAAGAGTTTCTAATTTCCTTGATTAGTATCAGTAGATGGATTGTCAACAAAGATACATGATCCAACATGAAGTCCTTGGATGCCGAACTTTGAATTCCATAAAAGATCTAATAGTGTCCCCTTTGTTGCTGCACAGAGACACATGATTTGTAAATTCATGTTTTGGGGACCCATATAGGAGCAGAGGTGGCTAGTTTTGCTTCCTCATATTATTCATCCTCTCTTTCTCGAACATTCAAGTCAAATCTCTCAACAAACGGAAAAAACGTTCTAAGTCAAATTGCCCATTGTTTAAAGGCATTCCACTTAGTGAATTCACAAAATATGGCAGAGATCACAACAGTTGAAAGGAGAACTTAATATTTTCAATGGCATTCTAGATATTGAATTCACAAAATATCTTCTACTTTCTGCAGAATCCTCTGATTTATTGGTTTCTGTAGAAATGTGTTATTCTAATTAACATGAAAGAGAAATAAAAAAATAGGTTTTATACAAGTAGACATGTAGTTAACCATAGTTAGGACTAGTTTGGGAATGATGTGGCGGTGCTAGAAAGTTGCTGTGTGAAAACACCGTAGAAAAGCTGCTGTGAATTCTTGATAAAATATTGTTGACTAAATACTACGTAAAGCTGCTGTGAAATATTGATATAGTAATTTTATTTCTGGTAAAATCAACTATGAAGTTGATGTGAGAGGGTAAAAAGACAAAAATATATGACACGTGTCATTTCCGTAATGATAACTATTGATATTTTAAAAAATTGTAAGATTAAAATCGGTCGTAGATAAATTAATCAAAAGAACTTTCTGGAAAAGCATATCCCGCCTTGCTTCCTGAAAACTGTTGTGGGACAGCAGAAATAGTCCGGAGAAGCAGAAAATTTATTTTTACCAAACACACTAAAATTGCTCTGTTGTCGGAAAGCAATTGTGCTGGTAGCGGAAGCATTACCAAACTCACCCTTAGATATTAACCTAACTTATGATTCTAACAACCTAACTAACAATCACTTCTATTCACTATGATGTCCTTCTAGCTTGTAACACAATACAATCTAGTCATTAACATTCCCCCTCAATCCAAACTCCTTTTTGAGTTGCAGCATTACTTCAGAAGCAAAAGACATCATCAAGAACATTTAGTTGACAACTTCAAAACATTTAGCCAAATCTGGAATTGGCTTTGTTAGCTTCGCTAGACTCACCATGATTAGTGTCAAGAGTGACACTGTCATACACACGCATTTGAAGCTTTTCTCAGAGATACAGGAACTGGCTATTAGACTAGGGTTTTGTGAAGATATCACCTGGTTGCTCACTGCTACCCAGATACCTCACTTGGATTGCTTTGGCTAAAACTTGTTCCCTCACAAAATGATAATCAAATTCAATATGCTTGGCTCTAGCATGGTGTAGATACTGCTTTATGACATGGCAGATCTAGGCCACGTGGCAACCATCCAGCACACCATATTGTGCTCCACACACACAGGATCACCAGCCGAGCTGATCCATGTGGGGGCTGCGAGACAGAGCCCTCGCATACCACTGCACGGGACTTGTAGGGACTTTGTGGTCTGGAGGCTAGAGTAAGCCCTGTCGCGTGCGAGCCAAGCCCGCGCGCGACCTTTAGTAACTGTTTTGAGAGATCTATGGCACGAGCTCCCTAGACCCGGTCAATCCGGTCAAACCCGGTCAACCTCGTAACGGTTCCGGTACTCGCGCACCACGTGCTCTAACGGTTCCTATATACTCGGACGAACGTGCCGTTATGGTTAAGCTAATTAAGCCGCCATCAATGGGCGCATTAACCACACTGCAACGGTCACGTTCTCCAGTATATATACATCGTTAACCTTTCCATACAAAGAAGGACACACTGCCATACGCGGAAGCTCTGCCAAACCTCTGTCTCTCTCTCAGACATTGCTACTGACTTACTCTCTCCCTACACACACCCCTATTCTTCCTGTGCGATCCCTGATCCACTACGTACGGTGTACACGGAGATCTCCCTGCCGGAATCTCTTGTGCACATTTTGGTGAACCCGACGTGAAACTTACCAGCAAAAGCAACCATGTCTCAGGAGGATGATGTCAGCAACCGGTCGCCTTCCACCGAAACTCCCTCGGGAGACGAAGCCCGCCGTACTCCGACGACTCCCGGCGAGGCACCGACTTTGGAGTCTTTGGACGCCACTGTCCAAAGTCAGGCAAAAGCTCTCAAGTCTCAATCTGCGCAGTTGGAGCGGATCTTGGCCGTTCTGGGCACCCTTGCGCCAAATCCTCCACCAGGTACCGCCACCCCTCAGGGAGGAGGAACCCCTACTGCTCCAGGATTGGGAGCGTCGGCCACGCCTCCCAACCCTCATCTGCAAACTCCACCGTCAGCCGCGCAGCTGCCTTCGATCCAAGGATCGACAGCGCAAATGCTACCCCCTGCCGCTCACGCCTCTCAGCCCACGGCTTTGGCGTCTAACCCAACTTTGCAGTACACTCTGCCTCCACCAGCGACGATTTGGGGAAACGCGGGCAGTCAATACACTCCCAATCCTCCGACGGCATATGTGTCGCCACCGCCTACGGCAACCCCTCCGTCAACTACCGAGGGAAGCATTCCAGAATGCATGACGTCCTTGCAGAAGCGCGTGGACTCCATCCTAGCTCATCAATCGCTCGCGGATACCATCATCCCGAAGCTAGACAACGATCCACCCATTCCACGAGAGATCTATCTCATGCCTAACCCGGCAGGGTACAAGGCTCCCAAATGGGACAAGTTCGAAGACGTCAATGGAAACGCTCATGAGCATGTCATGCGTTTCATCGATGTCATGGGTCCATACGGAGCTGATCCCAAACTGCTGATGCGAGAGTTCCCAAAGACTCTTGGGAATGTAGCATACAAATGGTACCGGACGTTGGAGCACGGATCTGTGAAGACTTGGGACGACATGGTCCAGAAGTTCTACACCAATTTCTTCCAGATGGAAGAGAAGGTGACGATGATCCACCTCTCGCGGATGTATCAGAAACGCGAGGAAGATGGAATCACTTTCATCAAGAAATTCAGAGCGAAATCCTTGGAATGCAAGGATCCAATGCTCGAAAGCCGGCTCGTAGAGATATGCCTGCAGTGCATGCGAGATGAGTACAAGAGCATGCTAATCAATTTGCAAACACCCACGTTTTCAAAGCTCATCGAGTGCACGATGAACATCGAGCCCATCGTCGAGAGACAGAGAAAGAAGAGCGCTCCAGAACGACCTGCGAGTGGCACCACCTACAAGATCGGCAGATTCGGCTACAAGCGAGGACGCGAAGCTGAGGTCAATGCAGTTTCGCCCCAGAAGCAAGCAAAAGTTACAAACTTCGACGCACCGCCTCTGCCATGCTCGGTGGAGGAAGCGAGCGATCTCTGCAGACAGTGGCGCAAGGACGGCATCCTGCCGCCGCTTGAGAAAGCACCCTCCAAGGAGATGACGAGGGACCCCAAGTGGTGTGAATACCACGGCAAAGTCATGCACCCCACGGCCGAGTGCAAGAAGCTCAGATTCGCGTTCGACCAGAAGATGAAGAACGGCGAACTCATCGTCAGCGACCACCGGAAGGACGTGCGCAACAACCCGCTGCCTGCCCATACAGATTCGGGCTCAAAGGGCAAGGAGGTCGCCATGATCTCGATAGTAGACTTGGAAGAAGTCGCAGAGGATGGGCTACCCATCGTTGCTGAAGTCCATGAAGAGGAAGACTATAGCATGGATACGGAGGATGAGCGTGCCGACCGCATGAAAGGGTCGCACGGCTTCAGCAAATTCTTCGATGAGATGAACTTCTCAGAAAGATGCCGATCGGATATGACAAAAGCAATCTTAAGGACAGCGGAGGACTACGAAGAGGAGCTCGTAGTCTCCAACGGGAAAGTCATCAGGGCGTCCCGTCCTACAGAAAAGATCATGACCTTTTCTGCCAGCGACAAGAAGACAGATGCGAGCCACCAGAGGCCCCTGTACGTGACCGCCATCATCAACGGCGTCGAATTCAAGCGAGCATTCGTCGATGGAGGAGCAGCGGTCAATGTTGTTCCACTCCACACACTGAAGCTAGCAGGAATCCCCGAGCACAAGGTAGTCAAGCGTCCATCCCCGCTGGTGGGATTCGGAAGCGATTCCAGAATGACGATCGGGTGGATCCGCCTGGGCGTTCAGATTGGTAAGATCAAGTGTTCGGCGAAGTTCTACGTCATAGATGCGAACACCACATACCACATGATCATCGGTCGAGCCTGGATTCATCGCTTCGACGCAATCCCTTCTACGGCTCACCAGATGATGAAAGCTATCTGGAACGACAGGATTGTCGAGATACCGGCCTCAACTAACCCGTTCAACTTGGACGAAGCGCATCTCAGCGAGGCGGTGTGGTTCACCGAGATGGCAGACGAGCAAACACCCGGACCATTCAACCCTACTCCTTTACCTCTCTGGGAGGACATCAAGGACCAGTCACCTGCAGGCGTGATGGTGACAAGGGGAGACACCGAAGAAAAGCCGCCTACCCACGAAGAGGCGCCGCGCATCGCATATCATCGCAAGAGTGTCTACACTCTGAAGAGGATCGCAAAGCACGACCCCGAGGGCAAAGAGATAGAGAGCTTCTACGCCAACGGGAAGAAATGCTATCGCATATGAAGGTGCGCGGGGACGTCCTCACACGGGCATGGGGGTGTCCCTGGGCAAATCAATCGAATCAAACAAGTTGCGCTGACAGAAGAGCCAACACAGATCGTTTCAGACGAGAAACTCAAAGAAGCGCCCGAATGCATGGAAGACAGGCCAAGACCACAAAAGCAAGAGCTAAAGGAAGTGTTCCTCAGCCCGAACGAGGAAAAGAGGAGGCCAGCCTTCTTGAGTGCGGACCTCACAAGCGAAGAGGAACAAGGGCTGCTGCAGCTCCTAACTGAGTACAAGGATGTATTCGCATGGGAATACGATGAGATGCCAGGTCTAGACACGAGCATCACTATGCACCGTTTAGACGTCATCCCAGGGTCTAAACCGGTCAAGCAAAGCACCAGAAGCTTCAGGCCAGAGCTCAACGTGAAGATCAAACAGGAGATCGTCAAACTCCTAGATGCCAAGTTCATAGAGCCAAATCACCATCCCACATGGTTGGCCAACATCGTGCCAGTGGTGAAGAAGAACGGACAGCTCCGCATCTGCGTGGACTTCCGAGACCTCAATCGTTTCTGTCCCAAGGACGATTTCCCACTGCCTAATATCGACTTGCTCATTGATTCAACGGCAGGCCATCGCATGTTCAGTTTCATGGACGGCTTCAGCGGGTACAATCAAATCAAAATGGATCCCGAAGATGCAAGGAAAACTGCATTCATCACTCCCGTGGGGGTATTCAACTATACGGTAATGCCATTCGGTCTTAAGAATGCAGGCGCAACCTACCAGCGAGCCATGATGGCTCTATTCCACGACATGATGCACAAAGAAGTGGAATTCTATGTGGATGACCTGGTAGTCAAATCCAGGCATGAAGCAGATCACCTTGCAGACCTGCGAAAGGTATTCGACAGATGCAGGAGCTTTCAACTGAAAATGAACCCCATGAAATGCGCATTCGGCGTGACTTCGGGGAAGTTTCTGGGATGCGTGGTCCATCGCCAAGGGATCGAGCCTGACCCTGCGAAAGTGTCAGCCATCACCAGCATGACGCCACCTCACAACCAAAGTACCTTGAAAACATTCTTGGGAAAATTGTCATATCTGCGGAGATTCATCCCAGCAATCGCTGAAATCACATGCTGTTTCAGCACTCTTCTCAAGAAGGACGCCGCGTACAACTGGGCTCCTGACCACGAAGCCGCATTTGAAAAACTAAAGGAGATACTTACATCCCCAAAGATTATGATCGCACCTCAGCTGGGATCACCGCTGCTGCTATATCTTACATCAACAAGGAGATCTATAGGAGCACTCTTGGCCCAGGTATATGAGGGCCAAGAGAGGCCTATCTATTACATCTCTCGCATTGTGCAGCCTGCTGAATCAAGGTACACAGACATCGAACGTCATTGCCTTGCCTTATTCTTTGTGATAGAGAAGTTGAGACACTATTTTGCATCGCACAAAGTAGTGGTGGTCACCAAAAGCGACCCCATAAGATACTTGCTAACTCACACTACTCCGGGCGGAAGATTGGCGAAATGGTACATGACCATCTCTCAATACGATATTACATGCGTGAAACCAAGAGCGATCAAGTCGCAGGCGGTAGCAGATCTGTTGGCACAGTTTCCCGACAACAGTCACGAACCTGTGATCGAGGAAGAACTCGAAGGCCCTGAAATCTACGCGATCGACGTCCCCTATTGGACCCTCCACTTTGACGGTTCGTCAACCAGAAAAGGTGGAGGCATTGGGATAGTCTTGACGAAGCCGGACGGTGAAGTCATACAGATGTCCGCAAAACTCAACTTCGCAGTCACGAACAACGAGGCGGAATACGAGGCTCTGATCGCGGGGCTCCGTGCAGCGAAAGCTTTGGAAGTTAGCAACTTAACAGTCATGGGAGATTCCAAGCTGATTGTTAAGCAGGCCTCGGGCGAATATGGTCTAAAGGAGATCAACCTCCTGCCGTACCGTACCCTAGTCCAGAAGCTGATGCAGCAATTCTGCGACGTGAAATACGAGCACAAACCCCGAGCGGACAACAGGCATGCAGACGCCTTAGCAACTCTGGGATCTAAGGTCAGCATAGACAAATGCCCCGCAAGGATTTCCATCGAAGTGCGAACATCGTCGGCATTAACAGAAGATGCGTGCGACGACGAACACATAGATGACGCAGACTGGCGAAAAGCAATCCTGCAAGCTATTGCAAAAGGCACCAGTAGCGAAAGCTGGGTACTCACGAAAGGGTACTGCATCCACGACAACACCCTTTACTACAAGGGTCCTGGAGGAATACTCATGCGATGTGTCTCCGAACAAGAGGGACAACAGCTGTTAGAAAAGATTCACCAACACGCTTGCGGAGAAAGCGAGGTGTCAATCTACAGGAAAGCTCAGAGATATGGCATCCATTGGCCAAGCATGTCTACAGCCGCAGCCCTGATACAAGGGAAGTGCGAAAGTTGCGCACTAATCAAAGATTCTCTACTTGTCGCTCTAATCGACGACGACACAGACTGGAGAAAGCCATTGTTTGAATTCCTCACCAAGGGCACTGCACCCGAATCGAGAAAAGAGGCAGACAAATTGAAGAGGAAAGCTTCTCGATATGTGGTTCAAGAAAATCTGCTTTGGCGAAAAGGTCACGAAGGCAACTTGCTGCGATGCCTAGACGATAGGGAAGCACAAGAAGTCATGGACCTCTCCCATCAGGTGGAACACCAGGGAGGTGCGAAATTATGCAGACAACTCCTCTCAATCGGATACTTCTGGCCCACGATGGAAGTCGATTGCCGCACCAAGGTGCGACGCTGCCAAGAATGCCAATTCAAAGGGAACCTAGTGCACGCTCCTGCCGTGGATCTACATGCATTAGGGACGCCATGGCCATTTCATACATGGGCTCTGGACTTCATCGGCCCCATCCGACCAACGTCACATGGGAACCATTTCATTCTCACCGCAACTGAGCTGTTCACCAAATGGGTGGAAGCGATACCACTGAAGACGGCAAACGCGCTGGCTGTGGTCAACTTCATCCAGGAAAACATCGTATGCAGGTTCGGAATCCCGAATACTATTCTTTCAGATAACGGTACTCCTTTTGTTAATCGTCAGGTAGCTACAAAACTTGCGGAGTACAATATCAGGCAGATATGCTCTACCCCCTATTATCCAAAGGGAAACGGGCAAGCCGAGGCGACTAACAAAACGCTGCTGAGAATTCTGAGCAAGATGGTCGCAGATGACCATAAGAAGTGGGCTGACTCTCTTAACATAGCTCTGTGGGCCTACAGAACTTCTCCAAGGACACCCACAGGGGCCTCGCCATTTCTACTATGTTATGGGGCCGAAGCTGTGGTACCTGCGGAGGTCAGAGTCAATTCGGCAAGGCTGGCCTTCCACGCACTCTATGAAAACCAACGCGATCATGATTTAGTCTTGCTGGAAGAAAAGCGAGAACAAGCCAAAAGGACTAACAAGCGGTACCAAGAAAGAATCGCTCGCGCCTACAACAAGACAGTCCAGCGACGGGATTTCGCAGTTGGCGACCTGGTCTTGCGCGCATCTGACCACTGCATGCGAGAAGCAACTCACCCAAAGTTCGCAGCTAATTGGGAAGGACCCTTCGAAGTCACAGAAGTCTTCGATAGCGGCTACTGCAGCATACGAAGGTTGCACGGCACAACCTCAACTCCAAGCTCAGTCAACATGCGCTGGATCAAGAAGTACTATCCTTGACTTCTCTTATTTCATACGTTTTATGATAACGTTGCTTAATGTCTCATGTGGCTACGATATTCGCAATCTCCTCTCCCATATGAGAGGATTGTAATCCTATCTCTCCCATATGAGAATGTCATAATAAAAGAATTCTCCCAGATGAGAAGTTCACATTTATTAGCTGTTTATATCGCTTATCTAATTTGTTACAACTGTTAACAATGATTTATTCGCTTCAATAGTAACAAATGTAAACACGATCTTAACTGATCATCAAAGCCTATCCCTTACGATAGCGAACGCGATCTTAAATGATCATCAAAGCCTATCCCTTACGATAGTGAACGCGATCTTAACTGATCATCAAAGCCTATCCCTTACGATAGCGAACGCGATCTTAACTGATCATCAAAGCCTATCTCTTACGATAGCGAATGCGATCTTAAATGATCATCAAAGCCTATCTCTTACGATAGCGAACGCGATCTTAATTGATCATCAAAGCCTATCTCATATGATAGCAACGCGATCTCAATCGATCATCTAAAGCCTATCTCTTACGATAGCAACTAAATACAAATGCGATCTTAAGTGATCATCTTAAGCCCATCTCCTACGATGGCAGCCAATACAAATGTGATCTTAATCGATCATCTAAAGCCTATCTCTTACGATAGCAGCTACACGCGAACGCGATCTTAAGTGATCATCTTAAGCCCATCTCCTACGATGGCAGCCAATACAAATGTGATCTTAATCGATCATCTAAAGCCTATCTCTTACGATAGCATTTACACGCGAATGCGATCTTAAGTGATCATCTAAAGCCCATCTCCTACGATGGCAGCCACTACAAATGCGATCTTAAGTGATCATCTAAAGCCCATCTCCTACGATGGCCGCCAATACAAATGTGATCTTAATCGATCATCTGAAGCCTATCTCTTACGATAGCAGCTACACGCGAACGCGATCTTAAGTGATCATTTAAAGCCTATCTCTTGCGATAGCAGCCAAATGCAAATGCGATCTTAAGTGATCATTAAAGCCTATCTCTTGCGATAGCAGCCAAATGCAAATGCGATCTTAAGTGATCATTAAAGCCTATCTCTTACGATAGCAGCCAAACGCAAATGCGATCTTAAGTGATCATCTAAAGCCTATCTCCCATGGTAGCAATCACATGCAAATGCGATCTTAAGTGATCATTAAAGCCTATCTCTTGCGATAGCAGCCAAATGCAAATGCGATCTTAAGTGATCATTAAAGCCTATCTCTTGCGATAGCAGCCAAACGCAAATGCGATCTTAAGTGATCATCTAAAGCCTATCTCTCATGGTAGCAATCAAATACAAATACGATCATCTTAAGTGATCATTAAAGCCTATCTCTTGCGATAGCACCCAAACGAAAACACGATCTTACATGATCATCCAAAGTCTATCTTTTGCGATAGCAGCGGAATACAAAAACGATCTCAATCGATCATCTAACGCCTATCTCTTGAGATAGCGGGCTATACAGATGCGATCTTATAATGATCTTCTCAAGCCTATCTGATACGATAGCAATTTTGGTTAATTATCCAAACCCGTCTGATGTGATGGCAACACGAGTGCAGAGTCATCTTATTAGATCTTCTAAAGATCTGTCTGCTGTGATAGCAGTTTATGCGAGAAATGATCTCAAACAAAGCCTATCTTCTATGATAGCAATTTGCACAGCTCAACGATCTTGATTGATCTCTGGAAAATTATCCGGAACGATGGCAACGTTGTGAACGTGATCTCATACGATTTACAACGACCAATTACGAGCCCATCCGTCAAGATGGCACAGCTGCGAAATTACGATCTCGAATGATCTAGCGAAATATCTGTAAATTGACATCGCATATGTGAAATCAATACATGTCATTATGCAAGGCAAAACAAGCCGAAACGCATGCAAAATTGTATTTTGTTGCAAGGAACAGATGATACAAATACTATTTATCATTATGAGTCAAATGGCTTACAATTTATCTATCTAGATAGCAGCTTACAAGCGAAAAGCTCGCATCTAACTACACAGCCAACATGGCTTACAATACATTCGAAAAATGGCTGGTAAGCCAGAAATGCGCCAAGGGAACTCTCGACTAAGAAAAGAGAGAATCCACCGGTCTTGACACCGGCAGCACAGTATGCAGATCTGAGGCCAAAGATCTGTAGCAAGTAGGATGCATCTGCGAAGAGATTAACTCGCCATTCGCTACATCCTTAGCGGCAAGAGCCGGGCGAATCCACGTCCAAAGATCTTAGGGTCTGACGAAACCCCTGTCTGATCAAGATATGTACCAGAGGAACCACCTGTTCCGGCATATGCCGTCATGCAAAACAGGGGAGGCCGTCATTCCTCTGGTACTGGGCTCCTTGTCATGATAGACAAGGGCGTTGGCGAGCCTCCTGAGTTCAAGAACGAAGAGGCAAGAAACTCTCCTCCAGGGATGCTGGAGGAGAATCACGCCGTTCATTACGAGACGGTAGCACGGTCACTACGGCGCTGCACCTCGCCACGAGGCGGCCGGAAACATGACCTGCACACATAATACACGAAGAAATTTCTTCGAACGCACATGAGGTATTATCTGCATCCTCTTTATGACGGTTATAAACAGCAATGAGCCTCATAAAGTGGATCTTGGAAACTATTTCTATAGCACAAAGCGCAAACTCAGGATTCAAAACTTGAAGTTGCCATGAATCAACGAAAAGCAAGCGTTCAAGCCAGCAGTCGTAAGGACTCACGGCAAAGCACATGTTTGGGATAGAAGAACCCAAATGGCAAAGACAGGGTTTATATAGGCCCTGTGGAGACTCTTCGGTTGCTTAAAGATGAGTCAGCAAATTCAAAAAGAGGGTAAGTTCAATTACTTACGCCTTGAAAAGCGGTAACAATCAATTACCCTACTAAAGGCTACGACGATTCGGTTGCGTATCCTAATAAATGACGGATAGTCATGATTCGGATGGACTTCCCAACGGAAGCGTGCTTATCTGCCGAGAAATTAGCGCGAAAATCAAGCAAAGAATCAATTGCTGATGTCATAATTGGATATGCACAGAAATGTCCAATCAAATCCCGAAAGGGGCAAAACGGGCAAACTCATTGTTTGTTGTTAAAAAAGAAGGGGGAGAAACCCTAGCAACATTACATTAATGTTTCAAAATATTACATTAATGTCTCAACCATTTTCCTGTTTTCTTTTCAAAATTCGAAAAGTCAAAACAAATTTTTGACCAAGGAGTCCTGGGGCTCGAACTGCTCGATCAGCCTCTCCACTTGTTGCACTTCTTGCTTCAGCTGCTCGCACTTGGCATTCATTTCCTGATACAGCTTTACAGCTTCATCAACCTTTTGCTTTTGCTGCTCCACCTTCTGCATCTCAGCTGCGAGATTCTGGTGACCGAGATTCAAAGTTACAGCTGCGCGAATCAGTGTGACTCTGTCCTTGAGGAATTTGAAACCAAGTCTGCCTTGGACTTTGAGTACGAGATTTTGGCACATGCCACACAGCAATTCGGCGCTCTGGGCCGAAATGGTCGCAGGTGTAGCCGCACACAGCTGCTCTAGTATCCAGATGGCTTCAGTAAGGAATAGCCTCCTGTCAAAAGGACTGATCTCCAGACACCTCACAAACGATCGGGGGTATCTGAGACGCATTCGAACCACCCAGTCTACATCGGTTTGCTTCAAACCTGAGACATCAAAAACAAGTCATGATGTCAAAACTCGCAAGCAAATAATGCGACGTGCGAATGGTAAAATCTCTGCTTACCAGTGCCTTCCAGAATTTCATGAATAGAAGGAATGCGAGCCACCGGGTTGTTCGAAGACTGCCCTCGCTCCATGGCTCTCCTATCAGCTGCGAGCTCCAAACTCTCATAGTTAGGAGGAAGAGTGTAAGCTGCACCAGCTGCGATTACATTCCCAACCTGCGAGCCCCAAATGCTCCACGCAGGAATAGGTGCTCCTGGCTCAGTCATCGCCGGAGGCACAACCGAAGTCGCTGGACGGAAGACACTATCAGATGCGAAAATGTTGGCATCACTCGTCCTTTCTTCCTCACCACCAGTACGGACACCTTCGTCCATCGGCACGGCATTAGCTTCGACATCATCGGAAAGTTCAATGACATCCTCGAGATGCTCACTTGCGTGTCCGGCAGCTGCGACAGGCTTCTCGGTATGAGAGCTCGAAATTGGAACATGGGATGCAGAAGTCTGGCTTCTCTGCTCCAGCTCAGGTTCCTCAGCATGACCTGCGATATCAAATGCGATAAAATGAGGTAACTTGTGTTATAAGTTATTTCACTATCTTTACTAAAGCTAAGAATAAGCACCTCCACGCGAAGGTGGGATTGAGGTATCCTCATCATACACTAGGGACGTGGAACCGTGCCCTATCAGTGTATCTTCACTAAGCAAATCTTTAAGAGAAGCGTGACCTGGGACGCGAGTAAACCAGTCATGATTTTGCCTCAAGTGACTAAAGCCTAGTATGCGCATATCACTCAAAATAGTTACCTGAGGGTTCTCCGCATTTGCTTACCAACCAACGGCGAATGTCAGGCTTTGACACACCGTGCTTTAACGCACCCACAATTACATCTCTATAAGTAACTGCGAGATTGAAGATCTCACCTTTATCGCCACCTGCGATCTCTGCGAAGTCCGCTTGGACTTGCTCTAGCTCTGCTGTGTCCTTCCCAGGAACCTCATCTTCCTCCTCCACATGAGGAGCCACTTCTTCGGGAAGCTCGTCTTCCTCGCCAGCTGGACGCACTAAGTCGTCAACATGCAGCTCCTCGAGGCTTCGCTGTTTCACAAGCTCGAGCTCCTCTTCCTCTCGCTGCCTTCTTCTTTCAGCAGCCTCCGCGGCTGTCCTCCGGGACTCAGCAAGAACATCCTCGCTTATGGGATCATCTGAAACGCCAGAATGGGCATCTCTCTTTTGCCTCTTGGCCACGAGGCCACCAACGGCTTCATCATCATCATCTGCGAATACAAAATTGGTTCAAAGAAAAGAACTGCACAAAAGTCATGATAAAGGACAAGGAAAGGCGACGGAAGTACCTCCTGACTCTTCCTCGCGCATCACAACTGTTCCTTCTTCTTCTTCTTCATTACTTGCTTGGGGCTCCTGCCTCTCTTCCTCTTCCTCTTGATTGAATGGAACGAAAGTCTCAACTGCGAGATCTTTTCGCACTTTGTTGGGCATACGACCCTTGCCTTTGTCCTTGATGGAAAGGGACCTCACTGGGGGAGAAGCTGGAGCACTCCTAGGGGAAGAAATCGTAATTCCCTTTTGCCTAGGTCTCTTCGCTCTCGGCGCCGCAGTCGCTGGAGGAGACGGGTCATCTCTAGGAGGAAACGGAGCCGGAGGGTTGTCTATCAGCGAGTCAGCAAAGGTGTTCATGACCCCGCGAACTTTTGTTTCGACCTCGGCATCCATCCTCCATGCTAGCCGATACGACTCCCCCCTCCTTCTGGTGGCAACAATGGTATCCACCAGCGATTTGGAACGGTCACCAGCTGCGAACCTCCGCACATGACACTAGACAATACAGAACAAAAAGCATCAGTGCAAGCAAATCAAAGAGCTCAAAGCACACAAGGAAACTGCTTACCTCAGCAAACGCCTTGCTATATTTGATGACCTGCGTGTCACCCTTCTTGATTGCATTGACCTGCTCCTTCAGAATGAAATCAGGGCACAAATGATTCTCGCGGTCCAACAACGAGTAGCAACCGTACTCAGACTCGCTCAAACTGCAATTGGGGCGAAACGGAAAAGAGTTTCTCTTGATCAAGGGGGCCCTTCCTGGCTGCGCCGCCGCCTCCGTCTCCATCCTCGTCTGCTGGGCAATCCAGTATGCGATCCAGTTCTGGGAACAACCACCCTTGCGAGTGCCCGCAGGCTGCTCGAAGGGAAGATTGCTCATGAGGACCGTCTTGCACTCCTCTGTCAGCAAGCGCTTGTAGCACCCTCTGACGATAGACTGGGGCCAGATTGATGGGGCCACCGCATCGAAACCAAACTGAGGCGAGACCCGAGTGGGGTCAACATCCACTGTAAGCCTCTCATACCGTGGCGCGAGCTCACGAATGTGCTCTGCAAGTGCAGGAAGAGAACCTCGCAGACACCAGCAAAAGAACTCACGATAGCGCTCGTGGAAATGCGGCCCCTTTTCAAAAAGAAGGTCTTCTGACAAGACCATGCCTTTGGAAGGATATAGCTTTGGAAACCACCGCACATTCTCGACACGTGTGGCGTAGGGCCTGGCAGTGAACTCCCTTCGTTTGTCGCATATCAAGCTCCAAGTACACTTGGTGTTGCTTGCTCCAAACCATCTCGCAGCTCTCCCGCTGTTGAACGCTTCCGTCTCGCCTGGGGGACACCACTTCTCAAGTGGGAGCGGAGTTGGAGCATAAGACGGCCAGCGCTCGAAAACCCACATTGTCAAAAAGCTGATATTGACAAAGGTCAGAACATCGAGACGGCCGCGCGATTCCCTCATCGCCAGAACCAGCTGGTCCAGCCTATAATATAACGTGCCCAAGACCAAGGGTCCAAGTGCGACCCTCTGGCCAAGAGCGAGCCTCACCGCAAGTGGCAGCACATGGTAGAAGACCCCGTCATGGGGGTGACCATCAATCAGATACCTCGACAGCCAAGCGCAGAGAAAGGCGCAAAGGGTCAAATGATAACCCTTGCCCTCTACATAATTCTCGGCCTCCGGGTCCTCGCTCAAAAGCTTCTTAGTGATGCTGCTGTTTGCATAGTCTCGGAAGAAGTACTGCAACCACTTGTTCCAGGTATTCTTCGCAGACGTATCCACTAGCTGCCAGTTCGGAAGAGGTTTCGTACTGGTCCACCGAGTGGAGATTTTCTTTACCTCTGCTAGGCACTCCTCCATCTGCGCGTACAAGGCCAATTCCGCAGGTGTTCTCAAGTGACTCAAGGGGTCCACCTCGCCCATGGGGGAAAGCTCATACAGCATTTGAACGTCCTCGAGCGTGGGGGCAGCCTCGAACTCAGCAAAGTGAAACGTGTGAGTCGCAGGCGAATAGCGGGACAGAAGGTCTAGAAGCATGGACTGATCCAGCTTCACGGCAGCACCCTTCATAGCACGGACAGCGAAGAAAATGCCGGCTTTATCGAGAGTTTCGGCGTAATTACCCAACACGTGGTCAGTCCACTCATCCATATAGTCCAACTTCTGGACAAACGCCTGAGTAGAAATTGCAGTGTATGGGAAGTGCCCATTCTCGATTCCCAATCGAACCACATCCTCGGAGCCAACTAACTCGAGCAAGGCTGAGTTAACTGGGCGAGTCAGCGTTAACAACTGCTCAATGGGAACAGGATCAGGCATCCTCTTCGCCTTCACCCTCGCGTGGTAAAAATCTTTCCCACCCAGAAAGGGGGCTTTTCGCCACAGAGCCTGCGGAAGCTCCGGCATCTCTTCATCTTCCTTGACGGGTCTGGTTACTCTTGTTTTGGCCATTCCTGCGAAAGGGCAAAAAAAGGGGGGGAGAAATACCACACTTCAGTTTGAATTTTGGAATTCGAGATCTATGCAAAGGAAAGCAGACAGTTCCGGTGCCGATTTTAGAAATTGGGGATTTGCAAGACCCAATATTGTTGAAAGATTAAAAACGAAGCAGGTTTAAAGATCAAAGCCTCTTCACAGATTTCATGGGTTTACAGATTCAACGCAGTTCAAGGCAAACACTGGTAGTTTAAATCAAAAGTAAACGAGGCAGACCTTGTTTCCTTGAAGCCTGCTTGGAGATGCACAATTGAAGAATACGATTTGCAGTCTTGAACTGATGATTGATTATTTGGATCTGCTCCCGAAGATCTCCGGGTACCATTCACTTTAAGAGAAAGAAGCAATGCTTTGCAATGATGGGATACAAGGTATTTATCCAGAAGAATGAAGGGTTGCGTCCCTTCAGTAGTCGAATCGCAACCGTCACCGTCGTGTCGCGCAATCACAGGACGGGCTGACGTCACGCCTAAAACCCTAAAGGTCAGACGGCACGACTCTAGGGGTTTTAGGTCATAATTACACGCACGGGGGCTGAATCTACCCGTATTTGAATTGGTGCGTGACGACGACGCGCATGTTGGTTTCCGCGCATGGAAGCCTATACAGCTACAAGCCTTCACGCGCAGAAAGGGGGCTAATGTAGATACTGCTTTATGACATGGCAGATCTAGGCCACGTGGCAACCATCCAGCACACCATATTGTGCTCCACACACACAGGATCACCAGCCGAGCTGATCCATGTGGGGGCTGCGAGACAGAGCCCTCGCATACCACTGCACGGGACTTGTAGGGACTTTGTGGTCTGGAGGCTAGAGTAAGCCCTGTCGCGTGCGAGCCAAGCCCGCGCGCGACCTTTAGTAACTGTTTTGAGAGATCTATGGCACGAGCTCCCTAGACCCGGTCAATCCGGTCAAACCCGGTCAACCTCGTAACGGTTCCGGTACTCGCGCACCACGTGCTCTAACGGTTCCTATATACTCGGACGAACGTGCCGTTATGGTTAAGCTAATTAAGCCGCCATCAATGGGCGCATTAACCACACTGCAACGGTCACGTTCTCCAGTATATATACATCGTTAACCTTTCCATACAAAGAAGGACACACTGCCATACGCGGAAGCTCTGCCAAACCTCTGTCTCTCTCTCAGACATTGCTACTGACTTACTCTCTCCCTACACACACCCCTATTCTTCCTGTGCGATCCCTGATCCACTACGTACGGTGTACACGGAGATCTCCCTGCCGGAATCTCTTGTGCACACATGGAAAACACGGTTAGAAGCTAGAGCCAAAGCAAATTTGTTGTCACAATACACAGTAGCCACAGGCACTGAGATACCCTAATCTCTTAGCAAATAACTCAACCATTTAATTTCTGCAACTGTAGAAGCGAGAGCTCTGTACTCTGCTTCTGTAGAGCTCCTGGAGACAGTAGCTTGCTTCTTTGAGGAACAAGAAATAAGATTCTGACCTAGAAATACACCATAACATGTAGTAGATCTCCTTGCAAGAGGATCACCAGCCCAGTTGTGCACAAGAGATTCCGGCGGGGAGACCTCCGTGTACACCGTATGTAGTGGATCAAGGATCGCACAGGAAGAGTGGGGTTGTGTGTAGGGAGAGAGTAAGTCAGTAGCAATGTCTGAGAGAGAGACAGAGGTTTGGCAGAGCTTCCGCGTATGGCAAGTGTGTTCTCTTTTGTATGGAAAGGTTAACGATATATATATATACTGGAGAACATGACCGTTGTAGTGTGGTTAATGCGCCCATTAATGGCGGCTTAATTAGCTTAACCATAACGGCACGTTCGTCCGAGTATATAGGAACCGTTATAGCACGTGGTGCGCGAATACCGGAACCGTTACGAGGTTGACCGGGTTTGACCGGATTGACCGGGTTTAGGAAGCTCGTGCCATAGATCTCTCAAAACAGTTACTAAAGGTCGCGTGTGGGCTTTGCTCGCACGCGACAGGGCTTACTCTAGCCTCCAAACCACTAAGTCCCTACAAGTCCCGTGCAGTGGTATGCGAGGGCTCTGTCTCGCAGCCCCCACATGGATCAGCTCGGCTGGTGATCCAGTGTGTGTGGAGCACAATATGGTGTGCTGGATGGTTGCCACGTGGCCAAGATCTGTCAGCTCAGAAAGCACTATCTACATTAGCCCCCTTTCTGCGCGTGAAGACTCATAGCTGTATAGACTTCCATGCACGGAAACCAACATACGCGTCGTTGCCACGCACCAATTCAAATACGGGTAAGTTCAGCCCCCGTGCGTGCCATTATGACCTAAAACCCCTAGAGTCGTGCCGTCTGGCCTTTAGGGTTTTAGGCGTGACGTCAGCTTGTCCTGTGATTGCGCGATTCGACGGTGACGGTTGCGATTCGACTACTGAAAGGACGCACCCTTTCATTGTTTTGGATAAATACTTTGTATCCCTCATTATTGCAAAGCATCACTTCTTTCTCATAAAGTGAATGGTACCCGGAGATCTTCGAGAGCAGATCCAGATAATCAATCACCAGTTCAGAACTGCAAATCGTGTTCTTCAATTGTGCATATCCAAGCAGGCTTCAAGAAAACAAGGTTGGCCTCGTTCACTTTTGATTTAAGATACCAGTGTTTGCCTTGAACTGCGTTGAATCTTGTAAGCCCAGAACATATAATCCATTGAAACTTGCAAAGAAGCCTTGATCTTTGAACCCACTTTTGCTTTAATCTTTCAATAATAAGGGCTTCGGATGTGAGATCTTGAAACTCCCTGATTTCTGAAATTGATACCAGAAACTGTTCGTCTTCCTTTGCATAGATCTTGAATTTCAAAATTCAAACTGAAGTGTGGTATTTCTCCCCCCTTTTTTTCTTGCTTTTCCGCAGGAATGGCCAAGACAAAAGGAACCAGACCTGTCAAGGAAGATGAAGAGATACCCGACCTTCCGCAGGCCTTGTGGCGAAAAGCCCCCTATTTAGGCGGCAAAGATTTCTACCATGCGAGGGTTAAGGCGAAGAGGATGCCTGATCCTGTCCCTATTGAGCGATTGCTGACACTGACTCGCCCAGTTAACTCAGCCTTGCTCGAGTTGATTGGTTCCGAGGATGTGGTTCGATTGGGAATCGAGAACGGGCACTTCCCCTATACTGCGATTTCTACCCAGGCGTTCGTCCAGAAATTGGACTATATGGATGAGTGGATTGACCACGTGTTGGACCATCATGCCTCGACTCTTGATGAAGCCGGCGTATACTTTGCTATCCGTGCTATGAAGGGTGCTGCCGTGAAGCTGGATCAGTCCATGCTTCTAGACCTTCTGTCCCGTTACTCGCCTGCGACCCACACGTTCCATTTTGCTGAGTTCGAGGCTGCTCCCACACTCGAGGACGTGCAAATGCTGTACGAGCTTTCCCCCATGGGTGAAGTGGACCCTTTGAGTCCCTTGAGGACATCTGCGGAGATTGCTTTATACACACAGATGGAGGAATGCCTAGCAGAGGTAAAGAAAATCTCCACCCGGTGGACCACTACAAAGCCTCTTCCGAATTTGCAATTGGTTGATACGTCTGCGAAGAATACCTGGAACAAATGGTTGCAGTACTTCTTCCGAGACTATGCGAACAGCAGCATCACTAAGAAGCTCCTGAGCGAGAACCCAGAGGCCGAGAATTATGTAGAGGGTAAAGGCTACCATTTGACCCTTTGTGCTTTTCTGTGTGCTTGGTTGTCGAGGTACCTGATCGACGGTCACCCCCATGATGGGGTCTTATACCATGTTTTGCCACTTGCTGTGAGGCTCGCCCTTGGTCTTAGGCACGCTATACTATAGGCTCGATCAGCTGGTTCTGGCCATGAAAGAGTCGCGTGGCCGCCTCGATGTACTCACTTTTGTCAATATTTCCTTTTTGACAATGTGGGTTTTCGAGCGATGGCCGTCTTATGCTCCAACTGCTCTCAAACTTGACAAGTGGTGTCCCCCAGGCGAGACGGAAGCGCGCAACAGCGGAAGGGCTGCGAGATGGTTTGGAGCGAGCAACACCAAGTGCGTTTGGAGTTTGATATGCGACAAACGGAAGGAGTTTACTGCCAGGCCCTATGCCACGCGCATTGAGAACGTGCGATGGTTTCCAAAATTGTACCCTTCCAAGGGTGTTATCTTCTCAGAAGAGTTGCTCTTCGAAGAGGGACCGCATTTCCATGAGCGCTATCGCGAGTTCTTTTGTCTACGAGGTTCTCTTCCTGCCCTCGCAGAGCATATTCGTGAGCTCGCACCAAGGTATGAAAAGATTACCGTGGACGTTGACCCCACTCGGGTTTCTCCTCAGTTTGGTTTTGATGCGGTGGCCCCATCAATCTGGCCCCAGTCCATTATCAGAGGGTGCTATAAGCGCTTGCTATCAAAGGAGTGCAAGACGGTCTTCATGAACAATCTGCCCTTTGAGCAGCCTGCGGGAACCCGCGAGGGTGGTTGTTCCCAAAACTGGCTCGCATACTGGGTTGCCCAGCAAACGAGGATTGAGACGCAGTCGGCCGCGCAGTCAAGCAGAGCTCCCTTGATCAAAAGAAACTCTTTTCCGTTTCGCCCCAATTGCAGTCTGAGCGAGTCTGAGTATGGTTGCTACTCACTGTTGGACCGTGAGAACCATTTGTGTCCTGATGTCATTCTGAAGGAGCAGGTCGCCGCAGTTAAGAAGGGCGACACGCATGTCGTCAGATACAGCAAGGCATTTGATGAGGTAAGCAATTTCTTCGTATGCGTAAAGCTTCTTGATTTTCTTATGCTGACACCTTTGTTATGTGCCGTTTGCTGTAGTGTCATGTGCGGAGATTCGCATCTGGTGATCGTTCCAAATCGTTGGTTAACACCATTGTTGCCACCAGAAGACAAAAGCAGTCGTTCCGGGTAGCATGGAGGATGGCCCCTGAGGTCGAAACAAAGATTCGCGCAGTCATGAATGCTTTTGCTGACTCGCTGATAGACAATGCTCCAGCTCCGTCTCCTCCTGGAGATGACCCGTCCCCTCCAGCGACTGCAGCGCCGAGAGTGAAGAGACCTAGGCAAAAGGGAATTACGATTTCTTCCCCTAGAAGTGCTCCAGCTTCTTCTCCAGTGAGGTCCCTTTCTGTCAAGGACAAAGGCAAAGGTCGTATGCCCAGCAAAGTGCGGAAAGAGCTCGCAGTTGAGACTTTTGTTCCATTCAATCAAGAGGAAGAGGAAGAGAGGCAGGAGCCCCGGGAAAGTGATGAAGAAGAAGAAGCAACAGTTGTGATGCATGAGGAAGAATCAGGAGGTACCTCCGTCGCATTTCCTTTCCCATTATCGTAACTTCTTTGCACTTCTTTTCTTAAACCAATCATATCTTCGCAGATGATGATGATGATGAGACCATTGGTGGCCTTTTGGCCAAGAGACAAAAGAGAAATACCCATTCTGGCATTCCAGACGATCCCATAAGCGAGGACATTCTTGCTGAGTCCAGGAAGACAGCCGCGGAAGCTGCTAAGAGAAGAAGACATCGAGAAGAGGAGGAGCTCGAGCGTGTGAGACAGCGGAGCCTCGAAGAGCAACATGTTGACGACTTAGTGCGTCCATCTAACGAGGAAGATGAGCTTCTCGAAGAAGTTGTTCCCCAGGCAGAGGAGGAAGATGCGGTTCCGGAAGAGGATGCAGCAGCGTTGGAGCAAGTCCAAGCGGATTTTGAGGAAATCGCGGGCGGCGATAAAGGTGAGATCTTCAATCTCGCAGTAACTTATAGAGATGTTATTGTGGGTGCGTTAAAGCATGGTGTGTCAAAGACTGACATCCGCCTTGGCTAGTAAACAAGTGCGGAGAACCTTCAGGTAAATATTTGAGCGATATGCATGTGCTAGACCTGAGCAACTTGAAACAGGATCATGACTGGTTTCTTCGCATCCCAGGTCACGCCCCTTTTAAAGACTTGCTTAATGAGGAGACACTAATAGGACATGGTTCCACGTCCTTAGTGTATGATGAAGATACCTCAATCCCACCTTCGCGTGGAGGTGCTTACTCTTAGCTTTAGTAAAGATAGCGAAATAACATATAGCACAAGTTACCTCATATTATCGCATTTGATATTGCAGGTCGTGCTGAGGAACCTGTGCTGGAGCAGAGAAGTCAGCCTTCTGCGTCCTATGTTCCGATTCCGAGCTCCCATACCGAGAAGCCCGTCGCAGCCGCTGAACACGCAAGTGGGCCTCTCGAGGACATCATCGAACTTTCCGACGATGCTGAAGCTGATGCTGTGCTGATGGATGAAGATGTCCATGCTGGTGCTGAGGAAGTAAGGACAAGCGCTGCTAATGCTTTCGCATCTGAGAGCGTCCTTCAACAAGCGACTTCGGCCGTCACTTCGCCTCCGGCGATGACTGAACCAGTGGCACCTATTCCTGCGTGGAGCTTTTGGGGCTCGCAGATTGGGAATGCAGTCGCAGCTGGTGCGGCCTACGCTCTTCCTCCTGACTATGAAAGGTTGGAGCTCGCAGCTGATAGGAGAGCTATGGAGCGAAGACAGTCTTCGACCAACCCGGCAGCCCGCATTCCTTCTCTTCATGAGATTCTGGAAGGAACTGGTAAGTAGAGCTTTACTGTTCGCACATCGCATTATTCGCTTGCGAGTTTGGCATCGTAACTTATCTTTGACATCACTTTAGGTTTGAAGCAAACCGATGTGGACTGGGTGGTTCGAATGCGCCTCGCCTACCCCCAATCGTTTGTGAGATCTCTGGAGATCGGGCCCTTTGACAGGAGGCTGTTCCTTACTGAAGCCATTTGGATATTGGAGCAGCTGTCTGCGGCTACGCCTGCGACCATTTCTGTCCAGAGTGCAGAATTGCTATGTGGCATGTGCCAAAATCTCCTGACCAAAGTCCAGGTCAGACTGGGTTTCAAATTTCTTAAGGACAGAGTCACGCTGATTCGCGCAGCCGTAACTTTGAAACTCGGCCACCAGAATCTCGCAGCTGAGAAGCAGAAGGTGGAGCAGCAAAAGCAGAAGGTTGATGAAGCTCTGAAGCTCTATCATGAGATGAATGCCAGGTGCGAGCTACTGAATCAAGAAGTGGAACAGGTAGAGAAGCTGAGCCATCAGTTCGAGCCCCAAGACTCCTTGATCAAGAATTTGCTTTGACTTTTCGAAATTTGAAAAATAGCAAGAAAATAGCTGAAAAATTAATGTAATGTTTTGAAACATTAATGTAATGTTGCTAGGGTTTCTCCCCCCTTTTTTTAACAACAACAAAAATGAATTTGCCCGTTTTGCCCTTTCCGGGATTTGATAGGATATCTCTGTGCATATCCAATTATGACATCAGCAATTGATACTCTGCTTGATTTTCGCGCTAATTTCTCGGCAGATAAGCACGCTTTCGTTGGGAAGTCCATCCGAATCATGACCATCCGTCATTTATTAGGATACGCAACCGAATCGTCGTAGCCTTTAGTAGGGTAATTGATTGTTACCGCTTTTCAAGGCGTAAGCGATTGAACTTACCCTCTTTTCGAATTCTGCTGACTCATCTTTGGCAACTGAAGAGTCTCCACAGGGTCTATATAAACCCTGTATTTGCTATTTGGGTTCTTCATCCCAAAAAAAAATGTGCTTTGCCGTGAGTCCTTACGACTGCTGGCTTCAACGCTTGTTTTTCGTCGATTCATGGCAACTCCAAGTTTTGAATCCTGAGTTTGCGCTTTGTGCTATAGAAATAGTTTCCAAGATCCACTTTATGAGGAATGTAGCTCTTTATAACCATCATAAAGAAGATGCAGATAATATCTCATGTGTGTTCGAAGAAGTTTCTTCGTGTATTATGTGTGCAGGTCATGTTTCCGGCCGCCTCGTGGCGAGGTGCAGCGCCGAAGTGACCGTTCTACCGTCTCGTAATGAACGGCGAAATTCTCCTCCAGCATCCCTGGAGGAGGATTTCTTGCCTCTTCGTTCTTGAACTCAGGAGGCTCGTCAATGCCCTTGTCTATCATGACAAGGAGTCCATCACCAGAGGAATGACTGCTTCGCCTGTTTTGCAGGGCAGCATATGTCGGAACAGGAAGTTCCTCCGGTGCCTATCTTGATCAGACAGAGGCTTTTGTCACCCCTTGGGGTCTTGGACGTATCGTTTCCCAAGCCTCGCTGCTAGGGATGTAGCGAATGACAAGTTGATCTCTTCGCGGCAGCATCCCTTTTGCTATAGATCTTTGGTCGCAGATCTGCGTATTGCATTGCCGGTGTTAGGACCGGTGGGTTCATCCTTTTCAGTCAGGATTCCCGTAGTGTGTCTCTGCTGGCTTGTCAGCTACTTTTTGAATGTATTGTAAGCCATGTTGGCTGCGTAGTTAGATTCGAGCTTTTTTGCTTGTAAGCTGCTATCTAGACAGATAAATTGTAAGTCATTTTGACTCATAATGATAAATAGCCTTTTGTATTATCTGCTGTCTCTTTACAACAAAATACAACTTCGCATGCGTTTCGGCATATCTCGCCTTGCATAATGCTATGTAATGGTTTCGCATTTGCGATCTGCTATATGAATTCGCGGATGTTTCACTAGATCGTTCGAGATCATATTTTCGCAGCTGTGCCATCCTGGCAGATGGGCTTGTTATTGGTCTCTGTGGATCATTTAAGATCTTTTTCACAATATTGCTATCGTAGCAGATAGTCTTTAGTAGATCAATTAAGATCGTTAAATGGTGCGAGTTGCTATCGTGGAAGATAGGCTTTACTAGAAGTTCAATTGAGATCATTTCTCGCATGAGTTGCTATCACAATGGATAGGCTTTTAGAAGATCAAATAAGATCATTCTGCGCATGAGTTGCTATCGTAACAGATAGGCTTTAGAAGATCAGCTAAGATCGCATTTGTGTGTGTTGCTATCGTAGCAGATAGGCTTCAGAGGATCAATTAAGATCGCATTTGTATAGGCTGCTATCGTAACAGATAGGCTTAGATGATCAATTAAGATCGCATTTGCATAGGCTGCTATCGTGAGAGATAGGCTTAGATGATCAATTAAGATCGCATTTTCATAGGCTGCTATCGTGAGAGATAGGCTTAGATGATCAATTAAGATCGCATTTGCATAGGCTGCTATCGTGAGAGATAGGCTTAGATGATCAATTAAGATCGCATTTGCTGCTTGCTATTTTAGCGAGTAACTCGCCGTTAACAGTTATAACAAACTGAAATAAAGTAAAATTGACACGCAGAAATACGAAGTTTCTCATTTGGGAGAATTTTCTTATTATAATGCTCTCGTATGGGAGAGATGGGATTACAATCCTCTCATATGGGAGAGGAGATTGTGTAAATCGTAGCCACGCAAGACATTAAGCGACGTTATAATAAAACGCATGAAATGAGAGAAGTCAGGGATAGTACTTCTTAATCCAGCGCATGTTGACTGAACTCGGGGTTGAGGTTGTTCCGTGCAACCTTCGTATGCTGCAGTAGCCACTGTCGAAGACTTCTGTGACTTCGAAGGGTCCTTCCCAATTGGCTGCGAACTTCGGGTGAGTCGCTTCTCGCATACAGTGGTCAGATGCACGCAAGACCAAGTCCCCAACTGCGAAATCTCTTCGCTGGACCGTCTTATTGTAGGCGCGAGCGATTCTTTCCTGATACCGCTTGTTGGTCCTTTTGGCTTGTTCTCGCTTTTCCTCCAGCAAGACTAAGTCATGATCGCATTGATTTTCATAGAGTGCATGGAAGGCCAGCCTTGCCGAATTGACTCTAACCTCCGCAGGTATTACGGCCTCGGCTCCGAAGCATAATAGGAACGGTGAGGCCCCCGTGGGTGTCCTTGGAGAAGTTCGGTAAGCCCACAGAGCTATGCTTAGAGAGTCAGCCCACTTCTTGTGGTCATCCGCGACCATCTTGCTCAAAATCCTCAACAGCGTTTTGTTGGTCGCTTCAGCTTGTCCGTTCCCCTTTGGGTAATAAGGGGTAGAACATATCTGCCTGATATTATACTCCGCCAACTTCGCAGCTACCTGGCGATTAACGAAGGGAGTACCATTATCTGAAAGAATGGTATTTGGAATTCCGAACCTGCATACGATGTTTTCCTGAATGAAGTTGACCACCGCTAGCGCATTTGCTGTTTTCAGTGGTATTGCCTCCACCCACTTGGTTAATAGCTCGGTTGCAGTGAGAATAAAATGATTCCCGTGCGACGTTGGCCGGATGGGACCGATGAAATCCAGAGCCCATGTGTGAAATGGCCATGGCGTCCCTAATGCATGTAGATCCACGGCGGGGGCGTGCACTAGGTTCCCTTTGAATTGGCATTCCTGGCAGCGTCGTACTTTGGTGCGGCAATCGACCTCCATCGTGGGCCAGAAATAACCGATTGAGAGGAGCTGTCTGCATAATTTCGCACCTCCTTGATGCTCTACCTGATGGGAGAGGTCCATGACTTCTTGTGCTTCGCTGCCGTCTAGACACCGCAGTAAGTTGCCTTCGTGGCCTCTTCGCCAAAGCAGGTTTTCTTGTACTACGTATCGAGCTGCCTTCCTTTTCAATTTCTCGGCTCTTTTCTTGATTCGGGCAGGGTGCCCCGAGTGAGATAATCGAAGAGCGGCTTCCTCCAATCTGTGTCATCGTCTGTTAGAGCGATGAGTAGAGAATCTTTGATTAGTGCGCAACTCTCGCACTTCCCTTGTATCAGGGCCGCGGCTGTTGACATATCCGGCCAATGAATGCCATATCTTTGAGCCTTCCGGTAGATTGACACCTCGCTTTCTCCGCAAGCATGTTGGTGAATCTTTTCTAACAACCGTTGTCCCTCTCGTTCGGAGACGCATCGCATGAGTATTCCGCCAGGACCCTTGTAGTAAAGGGTGTTGTCATGTATGCAGTACCCTTTTGTGAGTGCCCAGCTTTCACTGCTTGTGCCTTCCGCAATAGCTTGCAGGATTGCTTTCCTCCAGTCTGCGTCGTCCATGTGTTCGTCGTCATTCGCATCCTCTGTCAATGCCGACGATGTTCGCACTTCAATAGAGATTTTTGCAGGACATTTGTCAGTGCTGACCTTAGATCCCAAGGTTGCTAAAGCGTCCGCGTGCCTGTTGTCTGCTCGGGGCTTGTGCTCGTACTTCACATCGCAGAATTGCTGCATCAGCTTTTGTACTAGGGTGCGGTAAGACAGGAGGTTGATCTCCTTCAAACCATACTCGCCCGAGGCTTGCTTAACAATCAGCTTGGAATCTCCCATGACCGTTAAATTGCTTACTTCCAAAGCTTTTGCCGCACGGAGCCCTGCGATGAGAGCCTCATATTCCGCTTCATTGTTTGTGACTGCGAAGTTGAGCTTTGCGGACATCTGTATGACTTCCCCGTCCGGCTTTGTCAAGACTATCCCAATGCCTCCGCCTTTCCTGGTTGACGAACCATCGAAGTGGAGGGTCCAATAGGGCACGTCGATTGCGTAGATTTCAGGGCCTTCGAGCTCTTCTTCGATCACGGGTTTGTGGCTGTTGTCGGGGAACTGTGCCAACAGATCCGCTACCGCCTGCGACTTGATCGCTCGCGGTCTCACGCACGTGATATCATATTGAGAAATGGTCATGTACCATTTCGCCAGTCTCCCTCCAGGAGTAGTGTGAGTTAGCAGATATCGTATGGGATCGCTCTTGGTAACCACAACCACTCGATTCAGCAGGCTGCACGATGCGAGAGATGTAGTAGATAGGCCTCTCTTGACCTTCATACTCCTGAGCCAAGAGCGCTCCTATAGATCTCCTTGTTGATGTTAGATATAGCAGAAGCGGTGATCCCAGTTGAGGTGCGATCATTATTTGTGAGGACGTCAGTAAATCCTTCAGCTTTTCGAATGCGGCTTCGTGCTCCGGAGCCCAGTTGTACGCGGCGTCCTTCTTGAGGAGAGCACTAAAACAGCAGGTGATTTCTGCAATCGCTGGGATAAATCTTCGCAGATATGATAGCTTTCCCAAGAATGTTTTCAAGGTACTCTGGTTATGAGGTGGCGTCATGCCAGTGATAGCTGATACTTTCGCAGGGTCAGGCTCGATTCCTTGGCGATGAACTACGCATCCCAAGAACTTCCCCGAGGTCACCCCGAATGCGCATTTCATGGGATTCATCTTCAGCTGAAAGCTTCGACATCTATTGAACACCTTTCGTAGATCTGCAAGGTGGTCTGCTTCGTGCTTGGATTTGACGACCAGGTCATCCACATAGAATTCCACTTCTTTGTGCATCATGTCGTGAAACAGAGCCATCATGGCCCGCTGATAGGTTGCACCTGCATTTTTGAGACCGAACGGCATCACTGTGTAATTGAACACTCCCACCGGAGTGATGAATGCAGTTTTCCGCGCGTCTTCGGGATCCATCTTGATCTGATTGTACCCGCTGAAGCCGTCCATGAAACTGAACATGCGATGGCCCGCTGTTGAATCGATAAGCAAGTCTATGTTGGGTAGTGGGAAATCGTCCTTGGGGCAGAAGCGATTGAGATCTCGGAAGTCCACGCAGATGCGGAGCTGTCCGTTCTTTTTTACTACTGGCACGATGTTGGCCAGCCACGTGGGATGATGATTCGGCTCTATGAATTTAGCATCCAGGAGTTTGACAATTTCCTGCTTGATTTTCACGTTGAGCTCCGGTCTGAAGCTCCTTGTACTCTGCTTTACTGGTTTAGATCCTGGGATGATGTCTAAACGGTGCATGGTGATGCTTGTATCCAGACCCGGCATCTCATCATACTCCCATGCGAACACGTCCTTGTATTCAGTTAGGAGCTGCAGCAGTCCTTGTTCCTCCTCGCTTGTGAGATCCGCGCTTAGAAAGACTGGCCTTTTCTTTTCCTCGTTCGGGCTGAGGAACACTTCCTTTAGCTCTTGTTTTTGTGGTCTGGGCCTGTCTTCCATGCATTCAGGTGCTTCTTTGAGTTTCTCGTCTGGAGCGCCCTGTGTTGGCTCTTCCGCCAGCGCAATTTGCTCAATTTGATTGATTTGCCCAGGTGAGGACATCCCACCGCACCTTCATATGCGATAGCATTTCTTCCCATTGGCGTAGAAGCTCTCTATCTCCTTGCCTTCGGGGTCATGCTTTGCGATTCTCTTCAGAGTATAGACATTCTTTCGATGATATGCGATACGCGGCGCCTCTTCGCGTGTAGGCGGCTTTTCCTTGGCATCTTCCCTTGTCACCATTACGCCCGCAGGCGACTGGTCTTTGATGTCCTCCCAGAGAGGCAAAGGAGTAGGGTTGAATGGTCCGGGTGTTCGCTCGTCCGCCATCTCAGTGAACCACACCGCCTCGCTGAGATGTGCTTCGTCCAAGTTGAACGGGTTCGTCGAAGCCGGTATCTCGATTATTCTGTCGTTCCAGATAGCTTTCATAACTTGGTGAGCCGTCGAAGGGACTGCGTCGAAGCGATGAATCCAGGCTCGACCTATAATCATGTGGTACGTGGTGTTCGCGTCTATGACATAGAACTTTGCTGAGCACTTGATTTTGCCAATCTGAACGCCCAGGCGGATCCATCCGATCGTTATTCTAGAGTCGCTTCCGAATCCCATCAGCGGAGATGGACGCCTGACGACCATGTGCTCGGGGATCCCTGCTAGCTTCAGTGTGTGGAGCGAAACGACGTTGACCGCTGCTCCTCCATCGACGAATGCTCGTTTGAACTCGACGCCATTGATGATGGCGGTCACGTACAGAGGCCTCTGGTGGCTCGCATGCGTCTTCTTGTCGCTGGCAGAAAAGGTCATAATCTTTTCTGTAGAACGAGACGCCCTGATGACTTTCCCATTGGAGACCACGAGGTCCTCCTCGTATTCCTCCGCTATCCTCAAGATCGCTTTCGTCATATCTGTCCGGTACTTCTCAGAGAAGTTCATCTCGTCGAAGAATCTGCTGAAGCCATGCGACCCTTTCATGCGGTCGGCACGTTCATCCTCTGTGTCCATGCTGTAGTCTTCGTCTTCATGGACCTCGGCAATGATGGGTAGACCATCCTCTGCGACTTCTTCCAAGTCTACTATCGAAATCATGGCGACCTCTTTGCCTTTCGAGCCTTGCTCTGTATGAGCCGGAAGCGGGTTGTTGCGCACGTCCTTCCTGTGGTCGCTGACGATTAGCTCGCCGCTCTTCATCTTCTGGTCGAATGCGAACCTGAGCTTTTTACATTCCGCTGTGGGGTGCATGACCTTGCCATGGTACTCGCACCACTTAGGGTCCCTCACCATCTCTTTGGAGGGTGCCTTCTCGAGCGGTGGCAGGACGCCGTCCTTGCGCCACTGTCTGCAGAGGTCGCTTGCTTCCTCTACTGAGCATGGCAGAGGCGGTACATCGAAGTTCGCAACCTTCGCTTGCTTCTGGGGCGAAACTGTATTGACCTCAGCTTCGCGTCCCCTCTTGTAACTAAATCTCCCGATCTTGTAAGTAGTGCCACTCGAAGGTCGCTCTGGAGCGCTCTTCTTTTTCTGTCTCTCGACTATAGGCTCGATGTTCTTCGTGCATTCGATTAGCTTTGAAAACGTAGGTGTTTGCAAATTGATGAGCGTACCTTTGTATTCATCTCGCATGCACTGCAGGCATATCTCTACGAGCCGGCTTTCGGGCATTGGATCTTTGCACTCCAAGGATTTCGCCCTGAATTTCTTGATGAAAGTGATTCCGTCCTCCTCGCGCTTCTGATACATCCGCGAGAGATGGATCATCGTCACCTTTTCTTCCATCTAGAAGAACTTGGTATAGAACTTCTGGACCATGTCGTCCCAAGTCTTCACGGATCCAGCTTCCAATGTTCGGTACCACTTGTACGCTACGTTCCCTAGAGATTTTGGGAACTCTCGCATCAGCAGTTTGGGATCAGCTCCGTACGGACCATGACATCAATGAAACGCATGACATGCTCGTGAGCGTTTCCATTGACATCCTCGAACTTATCCCATTTAGGAGCCTTGTACCCCGCCGGGTTAGGCATGAGATAGATCTCTCGTGGAATGGGTGGATCGTTGTCTAACTTCGGGATAATGGTATCCGCGAATGACTGATGAGCCAGAATAGTGTCCACGCGTTTCTGCAGGGACGTCATGCATTCTGGAATGCTCCCTTCGGTAGTTGACGGAGGGGTTGCCGCAGGCGGGGGCGACACATATGCCGTCGGAGGATTGGGAGCATACTGACTACCCGCATTCCCCCAGATCGCCGTTGGGGGAGGCAAAGGGTACTGCAGAGTTGGATTAGACGCCAAAGCCGAGGGCTGAGGAGTGTGAGCAGCAAGAGGCAACATCTGATCCGTTGATCCCTGAACCGAAGGCAGCTGCGTAGTCGACGGTGGAGTCTGCAGATTAGGGTTGGGAGGTGCGGTTGACACTCCCAATCCTGGAGCGGTAGGGGCTCCTCCTCCTTGAGGGACAGCGGTGGCTGATGAAGGGTTTGGCGCAAGGGTGCCCAGAACGGTCAAGATCCGTTCTAATTGCGCAGATTGAGGCTTGAGAGCTTTCGCCTGACTTTGGACAGTGGCGTCTAAAGACTCTAGCGTCGGTGTCTCGCCGGGAGTCGTAGGAGTACGGCGGGTCTCGTCTCCCGAGGGAGCTTCAGTAGAGGGCGATCTGTTGCTGACATCATCCTCCTGAGACATGGTTGCTTTTGTTGGTAAGTTCACGTCGGGTTCACCAAAATGTGCACAAGAGATTCCGGCGGGGAGACCTCCGTGTACACCGTATGTAGTGGATCAAGGATCGCACAGGAAGAGTGGGGTTGTGTGTAGGGAGAGAGTAAGTCAGTAGCAATGTCTGAGAGAGAGACAGAGGTTTGGCAGAGCTTCCGCGTATGGCAAGTGTGTTCTCTTTTGTATGGAAAGGTTAACGATATATATATACTGGAGAACATGACCGTTGTAGTGTGGTTAATGCGCCCATTAATGGCGGCTTAATTAGCTTAACCATAACGGCACGTTCGTCCGAGTATATAGGAACCGTTATAGCACGTGGTGCGCGAATACCGGAACCGTTACGAGGTTGACCGGGTTTGACCGGATTGACCGGGTTTAGGAAGCTCGTGCCATAGATCTCTCAAAACAGTTACTAAAGGTCGCGTGCGGGCTTGGCTCGCACGCGACAGGGCTTACTCTAGCCTCCAAACCACTAAGTCCCTACAAGTCCCGTGCAGTGGTATGCGAGGGCTCTGTCTCGCAGCCCCCACATGGATCAGCTCGGCTGGTGATCCAGTGTGTGTGGAGCACAATATGGTGTGCTGGATGGTTGCCACGTGGCCAAGATCTGTCAGCTCAGAAAGCACTATCTACACCAGTCTGCATCTCTGAAACCTTGTAACACAAAATCACTGGAAGAGAAACATAAACCTTGAGTGATAGTGCCTTTAACATATCTGAGAATCCTTTTCACTGGCTGGAAGGGAGAGTAAAGAGGATTTTGTAACTGCTGGTGACAGACAGAGTGTTGATATTGATTTACCTGATATGTCAAGGGTTTGAGGTAGACCTTCCTACTTTTGTGATGGAACATATGGTCTACTGTGGGACTAGGACTAGGAATCACTCCTGCCTTATGCCAATGTCTTACCATTGTTTTTCAAACACTTTGGAGGATGAGGAGAAGATTGCTGCTGGTTTTGTTATTTGTTACTTTGGGTTATCTGTGATTCTGTGAATATTACCTATGATTGTAAGTTGCAGGAAATTAGGATGTCCAATAATGTGTTTTGTCTTTCATCAAGGGGGATATTGATAAGTTTGAAGCTCCTAGATATTATTTTGTGAATGTACTTGCAGAGAGCTTTGGTTCCATGATGATGAAATCCAGAAACACAAGCAGGAAATATTTCTAAGTACCAAAGCTTCAAAGCTTTGAGTTACTGTAGTTGTGCCTATATGTGTATTTGTCTAACTCTTTTTGTGCAGGTTTTGGTTTTGATATTGGATAACAATTTAAATGCTCTAATAATCTGTGCTCTAAGCTATAACAAATGCAGGACTGAGTTGGATTGAAAATCCAAGTTCACTCTAATGAACTAGCAGGCAAAGCTTCAAAGGTTTGACATTTTCTGGTTATTCTTTACTACTAAGTTCATCTAATTATCTCAGTGTATGCAGGTGATTTCAGTGAGACTTAGAACTTATTATGAGTTGATTATTGTCTAATAACACTTTTTCTACACTTCTTATTTAACATATTCAACGGTTTGATTATATAAGTCTATTACAAGACAAATCTAGCCTAGTTTTCTCATGAATTGTTAGCATACTGTAAACAGATCTTGATGCTAGATTGTCTTGATGTTGTTTGATCTTGTGTGCTGAGTTTATGCAGGTTTGTTGGGCGTCCCTATGTCCGTAAACAAATCAGATAGATATTCAAAAATAGTTGTTGAAAGAAGCATATCAGGGAAGAGGATTTAAAGGGTTTTTGTTCCTAAAATCTCTCAGTTGGTTGCAGACTTTTTTTCAAGAGATCAGCATGTTGATTTGAACAGAGATAGAGATTAAGACCGATCATTGTGAGATTTGAAGTGTGCTACAAATAGGAGAGTTTACATCATTCAAATCTTCAGGTTTAACAGGTCATTGACATTGCAGAAGCGAGATCATTCATCAGATCAGAAGAACACTTCCAGGCTTCATTAGCTTATTCTTTCTGAGTTCTTCTTCTTGTACTGAATTGTATTATTCATTCTACATTTCTGAAACCTCACTAAACTTAGTATTTTGGTTGTTCAAGTGAACAAAAATAGGTTCTTATTGTTTCAACAGGTTGTATCTTGTAACTAGATAGGTTGGGAACCACAAGTTGTATAAGTGTAAAATAGTTCACTTAGGCTTGAGATCTGGGCTAAATCTGGTTGACTAATAAGAAGTTGTGTTTGAATCCTGGAAGGATTAGATCCCTCAGGCAGAGACTAGGTCCAATTGTGACTGAACTCTGTAAAATCCTTGTGTCTGTTATTTACTTTTTCTATCTTTACATCCAGTTTATTCAGGAAGTTTCAAAGCTTTGGAGCTTTCCAAATCTCAAAGCTTTGAAGCCTCTGTGCTCTGCAGTTATATCTTCAATTTTGTCAAAACTCTTTCAAAGCTTTGAGATATCAACTGTCTGCACTACTCTAGTTTTTAAAAGACTGTGTGTTGGAAAAAGTTAGCATACTCTATTCAACCCTATCCCCCCTTATAGAGTATTTAGATCATATTTTACACTTACATTACAAACTTTCAATAACACCTATACCCCTTAGATGCATGACAATAACCTTTAAAATACACATTTAATTGACTTAGGTTGAAGTTTATTTTGGGTGTAGGGTTTCAACCAAGGAAAACATAAGCACCCAAAAGGTTTGAGAAGATTGTAATCATGCAAGTGGTGAAATAATACTTGAAATGGAGATTGATGGTGTAATGATTTTTTAGGCAACCTGTTAATGAGATAGTTAGAAGTGTCCCAAGATTCTAACCAGAATTTAGAAGGCAGCTGAGAGTGATTAAGTAGATTCATAGTTGTTTCAACTAGATGTCTATGATTCCTCTCTGCTTTACAATTTTTCTCAGAGGTATGAGGACAAGTGGTTTGATGAACTGTCCTCTGATTTTGTAAGAAGAGAGCAAAAGCTTTACTTAAGTATTCACCACCATTATCAGTTCTGAAGGTTTGAACTATGGCATTCAATTGAGTATGAATATTTGCTCTAAAGTTGACATAATCAAAATATGCTTGAGACTTGAGTGTAAGAGGATAAAGCCAGGAATATTTTGAAAAATCATCAATGAACAAAATGTAAAACACAATTCCTTTGAATGAAGCAACAGGGGCTGGACCCCAAATATCAGAGTGAACCATTTGAAAAGGAGAATGTGATGTGGATTTTGACAAAAGAAAGGGTAGTTTATGACTTTATCTAATAGCACAAGCTCCACATACACATTCTTTAGATTGAGTAGCTACATTGAGATGTCTAGCTAGTACATTGTAGATATCAGCTGAAGGATGACCTAATCTACAATGCCAGAGAGAAGGTTTGTGAGCTTGGAGAGTGTGCTTTGACATTGGTGACATGGCATCTGGAAAAGACAGTAAAGGTGGAGAAGCGGAACTGGACTGGAAAGAAGATGGAATGAAATAGAGACCTTGACTACAGGGGCCCTTGAAGAGGATGCTCTGAGTAGAGTTGTCCTGGATGAGAAATCCAGTAGAATGAAAGATGATTGAGCAATTATGATCTCTAGTAAATTGAAATACAGATAAAAGATTTGTAGTTAAGGAAGATGCATGAAGAAGATTAGGCAAGACAAATGAATGAGGTGCAAGAGTACCCTTACCATGACCGATGTTCTTAACATGCAAGTCTGAGCCATTTCCAACAACAATAGCATCATTACTAGGATAAGATCTGCCACTATTCAGCCGAGACAGATCATTAGTGATGTGGTTAGTAGCTCATGTTTCAACACACCAAGATATAGGTCTGGTAGAACCATAACCAGGAGAGACAGCACCAATTCCAGAGTTTGTATAATGAGCTTGACCAAAACAAGAATCATGAGGAGCATGTGCAGAAGAATAACTCCCAGTTGTAGAGTTTCTAGGATATGAACCAAGAATGGAGCTAGAATGTGATCCATCATTTCCATATCCTAAGTGTGATCCACCACTACTATATCCAAGGTTTGGATGAACATAAGAAGGCTGCTGCATTACAGAATGGGCATGCTTGAGTGGTTTCTTGCTTTGAAACTTAGTTGTATTCAACCTATACCAGCACTCCAAAGCAGTGTGTCTAGGTCTATTGCAGATTTGACAAATCTCAGAATCAGACTCAAAGCTCGGGTAAGAAGGTCTACTTGCAAAACTGGCAGACTTGTATTGTGGATTATTTTGCACATTTCTGGACTTATTGAACTGAGAATGCTTAATTTTTTTTCCAGGAAACACTTGTAGAGCAGTCATCACATCCACAGAATCATGAGAATGAGAAGGTGCAACATGTAATTCTTCATCAAGAAGAAGACTCTGAAACTTAGAAAGAGAAATTGGAGTTGCTCTAATACGAACAGTAGCTTTGAAAACATCATATTCTTTAGGAAGTCCTCGCATAATGTATAACACAAGATCTTCATCCGATATGACATCATTAACATGGAGGATATGATCTATAATTTGGCGAACTCCAATTTATATGATCGATAAGAAGCCATCGATTGAGTACCTTTAGAAAGAGAGAAGAGCTTGCTCTTGAGTTGATGAACATGAGAGTGAGAAAGCGACGAAAATCGTTGTTCAAGTGAGATCCAGATAGATTTTGCATATTGGAGATGAAGAACCAGAGGAAGAACCGAGGCCAAGATCGATGCAATTAAGCATGTCCACAGATGTTGATCAACAAAATGCCAATCAGAATACAGCGGATTACGCACCAGAGAGCTAGCAGACGAAGAAATGAACTCCGGGGGTGGTGATTGCTGAATATGTGAAATTAGGTCATTCGCCGAGAACACAGTGTGCATCTGGGCGCGCCATATGAGAAAATTGGATGCATCAAGCTTTATCTGTACCAGAGAATTAAGATTTGAGATGATAAATTTCAATCCAGAAGGAAGATCGGGTATGGCGACGGTGAGATTGAGAGAGACGGCGATGAATTTGGGGAAGAAGATGATGGGTAAGAGGAATTGGCGGGAAAGCCTCTTATAGGCACTGATACCATGTAGATATGTGTAATTCTCATTAAAATGAAAGAGAAATACAGAATAGGTTTTATACAAGTAGACAGGTAGTTAACCATAGTTAGAGATTAACCTAAATATGATTCTAACAACCTAACTATCGCTTCTATTGACTATGTTGTCCTTCTAGTTTGTAACACAATACAATCTAGTCCTTAACAGTTTCAGATTTCAGTGGTACCTGAACCATAAAATCTAACTGAGCGATGCTACACGTACCAACAACCACTTAATAATATCTCAACTTACTCACATCACCTACAAGACCCACCACTATATATAATAATGTTTAAGAGATTTGTCAACATAGCATATGTAACGAGTTGGGACACTATTGGGACATCATATAACATTTTTGATATAGATTCGACCGGGTCAAGCGTTCTATCCAACTACGGCCATACCGCCTGACTGGTCCTGGTTCTAAGCTATGGATGGGATAGTAGTCTTTCATCTCGTGCCTTTGGTTGAATAGTGGGACATTTTTGCTCTCCATTGAGTAGGACCCAAAAGTGGGTGTTATTATTATGCATGCATCGATTAGATAATTAATTAAAAAAAGGTGGCAATGAAAGTGATGTAGATGAAAATTATCTCACTTCACAAATTTACTCCCTCCGTTTCGTCAGATTCTTCAAAATTTCCATTTTAGGCGTTTTGCCAGGTTCTTCAAAATTTCCAAAAAATGAAATATATCCCCATCAAAAATACCATCATACCCTTAATAAAAAAATAACACAATAATTTATAATTGAACTGAACTAATCATAAACCTCATTAATCAGGCCTAATTGTACCTAACCCAAACACATCTGAGCCCAAACAAAACAAAACAAAACAAAACATAAAAACCTAATATTTGATGCTATCCCCTCATTCCCTATCCACTATTTCTCTCTCTCCCTCCTGTTCTTCCATCTTCTCCTTCCCCCTCTGCCTCTCCATCTCCAACCCAACACTCTCCTGTCTTCTCTCATCAATGGCGTGACCAAATCTCGTGACCAGCTCTGCAGATCAGTGACCGAATCTCGTCGATGGCGTTGTCTTCCTCTTCGATTTCCAGATGCTGCTCGTGGTCGCCGGAGGCTACCAGATGCTTCTCGTGGTCGCCGGAGCCTACGATGGCGTTTTCTTCTCTCTGTCTTTCTTCCTCTTCTGAGATTGAAGAGACGAACGGATGAACCACGACGCCGCCAGAGACAAGAACAGATCGGTGTAGATTTGGACCCATCGATCTGTTGTAACAATGGTGATGAGTGACGACGGCGGCGTATAGGTCAACGACGGTGTATATTTTGGCGAAGGTGGATCAGTCGGCGGTGTTGACACACAAAAAAAAAGTAATTATTTTACCACTATTTTAGTAGTGCAAAATTGTCACGCATGACACGCTACATGTGGTAGGATAAAAAGTAACATTAGTTACATATTATATAGTTACTAATTAAATTGTAACTATATACATATATATGTAAATTTTTTTTACTATTATTTCTCAACAAATTAGAGAGATAATAACAAATGGGTTGTTAGTATCTTGTGGATCTCAAATCTCAAGTACAATGACCAAAATGCCCCCACTCGGTTTGCCTATAAATAGAGGTGCATTCCACGAGGAAAACACACTACAACAAAACACTACAACAGAACACTACACAACAAATCACAACACATCAAATTTCCAAAGGGTACGGAAGCTCTGACGAAAATGCCGCCAAGGCCCGGAGGACTTTAATCCAGCCGCCGGAGATCCCAACTCCGCCAAATCAAAGATCATAAGCCGAAGCTCCGCCGAACACGTCGCCAAGGCCCGGAGGACTTCATTGCTGCCAAATCACCACCTCCACCCAGATTGGAGAAAATCAAGCCGTTCGATTCGAGATCAAATCGCCTAGACCCTCGATCGAAGAAGAAAGAAAGAAGAATCAAATGAGTTTATTTTCTTATTTAAGGAAATACATACCAGAGATTGTAATCCTGCTTTATTATTTTTCATCTAATTGAATTTGACGCATATTTCCTTGTTTCCATAATCCGAACAAGAAATTTGGTGTACAAATTTCTGGCACGCCCAGTGGGACTTTCTCTGCCTTTCATCTCTTCTTTCTAAGGATTCAGGAAGCTTTCAGGATGTCTTCAAAGAAAGATGTTTCATCAGTTTCGGAGCACAAGATCTAGACAGTCAGATCTTCAAGTTCTGAAAAAGACGGCTCAGGAGCAAGTGAGGAAAGTTTGGGACGAATGACACGAAGCAAAACTGTGGCCCTAGGCCGCCCTCCCATGGTGTTGATCCCCAAATCGACTCCGGTGTTTGGATCCAACCTTCCCGTCTTGCCAGATATGACCATCGAAGTTGAAGCTCGCAAAAAAGATCGTGGCATACCGTGGGCAGAAAGTCAAGTCGATTCACCAATCCAGAAATCTTCTTCACATTCCTCAACGGATGGAGATCCTGATGGAGATGATGTTTCCAAACATGTCGAGGAGGCGGAGGATGCTGACAACTCGGGATATTCCTTCGATGTCGCTGAATCGATGTCACATAAAGATGATGGTCCTGTGGATGTTGACTACTCTATCATGCCCGTCATGACCACCAATACCGTGGATTTGGAAGAGCAAGTTACACTCTTATCCAAGAGTGTGGAGGAAATGAAACTTGCGATGGAGAAGCGTGATCTTCAGTTTGCAGCACTGATGAACAGGATGGAGAATGTGGGAGAATCAAGCCATGTTGTCCAAGGCCCTCTAAGAACTGAAGATGTACCTGGAAAAAACAAAGAAAAGATGCCAGATCTGAATGTTTCGGCAGAGGGTTCCATTCCTCTTAGCCAGTTGAAGAGATCTATTTTTGAAACAATGAAAGAGAAGCAAGAAAAGGTGAAGGAGGCGCCCAAGCATTTAACAGGGTATAAGAAGCCTTACTCCGAAAGGATCGAGCTCTTGCAATTGCCTACAGGATATAACCCTCCAAAGTTCAAGTTATTCAGTGGTAAAGGCAATCCCAGGCAGCATATCGCTCATTTCGTGGAGACATGCAACAATGCAGGTTCGTATGGTGACCTACTTGTCAAGCAGTTTGTCCGAACACTTGATGGCTATGCTTTTGATTGGTATGGAGATCTTGAGCCCAGATCAATTGACAGTTGGGAGCAGATGGAGAACGAGTTCTTTAATCGGTTCTACAGAACACGAAGGACGGTGAGCATGACTGAGCTCACTAACACCCGTCAATGGAAGAATGAGCTTGTGATCGATTACATCAATCGATGGAGGAATCTAAGTCTCAACTGCAAATATAGACTAAGCGAAATCTCCGGTATTGAGATGTGCATTCAAGGTATGCATTGGGGACTTCGCTACATCCTTCATGGGATCAAGCCTAGAACCTTCGAGGAGTTAGCAACTCGTGCTCATGACATGGAGATTAGTATTTCTGCTAGCGGAAGCCAAGGACCACCGATTCAAGACTCTAAACATGTTTCAGTCAAACCAACTTTTCAGAAAGGGGGCAATGGAACATTAAAAGTTGAAGCTAAAGAATCAATGGCTGTAACGGTTGCACCTGTGAAGCTAGGTGCCAAGTCTAGTAAGAAGGAAGGCGATAAATACACCTCATACCCAATGGGGGATGTACCGAAGCCATCATTGAAGGAATTTCAGGCAAAAGTGTATCCGTTTCCCGATGCCAATGTCCCTGATATGCTTGATCAACTTTTGGTCCTAAAGCTGTTGGAGCTCCCCGAATCCAAGCGACCAGAGGAAGCTACAAAGATTAATGACCCACGATACTGCAAGTATCATCGTCTTGTAAGCCATCCTACACATCAATGCTTCATTTTGAAAGATAAAATATTGAAACTTGTTCGAGAATGGAAGGTTTCTTTGGAGGACGAACGAGAAACTGCAACATCCAGTATGATTTCTCTCACTTGTGGCGATGATGATCAAGAAATGATTCCATATGAAGTATCGTGCAACGTCATTGGCATCGAAGAAGTTGGAGACAATTTTGGTGAATTATTACATGTCAAAGATCACGAGGTCACACAACAAAGAAGCCTTCTGTCTTTCACCGCCTTGGAAACCGCAGAGCAAGAGAGCCTGTGTTTGATCGTTTAGGACTGAAGGATGCTAATACCATGACTCCTAGAAGATCGATCCACAACAGGTTGGGTACACCCATGGAGCGTACGACGAAGGCTATGGCTCGAAGAAGAAAACCACCTGCAATGTCAAAAGAACGCAAGGAGATCTTTATCAAGTTTCCATCTCGAATGAGAAGGCACACAAAATTAGTGGTAGTAAATGGAGATGTTTTGAAAGTTAATAAACAAACCATCGTTGTCACTAAAGTAGTAGATGAAGAAAGAATAAGAACTTGCCCCATCAATGGCAAGTTCTTGAAATATAAGCATCCTTAAAAATGTCAAAAGCTCCTGTAGTAAGAGCCTAAACTGCTTCAAATGTTCCAGTAGCACGAGCCTAAACTGCTTCAATGCTCCTATAGCAAGAGCCTAAACTGCTTCGAACGCTCCTGTAGTACGAGCCTAAACTGCTTCAACGCTCCTGTAGTACGAGCATAAACTGCTTCAAACGCTCTTTAGTACCAGCTTATAAACTACTTCAAAACAATACTCTACGACACAAGAGCTTAAACTGTGTTACTCCTAACTTGCACGAGTCTAAACTGCAAAGGCTAAATTGAACTACGCTTGACTTGATCCTGTGAGGGTACGTAGGCAGCTTGGAATGCCCTTCCGAGTTCAGTCATACAAAAAAATTCAACCCCCGTTTCCACGGATTCTTGTGAAGGTGAACTAATGTCGATGTTGGTTCAAACAAAGGCATTTTAAGAGTTTAGAGCCTGATTGTACATCACGTAGAAAGTGAGGTATTAAGGAAACATAAACTTTATTACTTTACTAAAACTGTGCAATTCAAAGTACAGCTCAAGGGAAAGAAAGCAAATGAAAAGGAAGCAAATGGTGAAGCTTGACATTGGGAAATAGATCATCAACTCAAAGTTCATGACTTCCATGTCATTTGAAAGTACGACTACATCAAGAAGGCAATCTAAACATGCTCTATTTGATGCTATGTTCTTCAACTTCATCACCATATTTGTTTCTTAGGTCGATGATGCAGCTTCTTTTGATCAAGACTTGTTGAACGACAACCTCCGACATCAATATTCGTGTTGTGCTGAGAAATCAAGTTCAACAATGGCACTCCCTCCATCATCTTGGTGGTACATCTTTGTTGATTCCAAGTTGCTGCTACTTTGTTCATGAAGAACACCGTTGCTGTTCCAAGTCATCCATGCAGGCTTGTCGAGGACACAGTGATCATGCTCAGCCGGTTCGACGCCAAGCTTATATTTTAGGTCCATAATTTCTAAGCATCTTCCTTGATCTTCCTTGTAGTCACTAGCCAGAGCTGGTGGGCTGGACCATCTTTCTACGTCCGTAAGGTCATCTTTTACCCAGCTACTATGATCGAGTTTGACTTGAAAACTCTGGAGTCTTCTGGTGCTGCACAATGTTGGTCAAGGATGCTATCATTGCCACCAACTATAGTCTATCTTGCTGCACAAATTTCCTGCGGCTGCTTACAGAGTAGTACCTGCAAAAGAAAAGGTTGCCAATTCCATCTTCAACAAAATGAAACACCTCCACAGATCATGCTCTGTTGGCTTTTTCAATATTCGAAACATAGTTTTTTGGGGTTTCATCCAGCTATGCGAGCCCACCAAGGTCATCAACATTGCAACAAGGCTCCTCCGTTTGAGCGATCAAGCGCATCTTGCCTTTGAAACCAATCACAGTGTATGGTTGTCGTTCTTTCTTGCATAAGGCGTTGGTACAGGACGGTGCTCTGTTGGATCAACTATGTCTACAAGAAGTCAAGTTGCACTCTTTTGCACTCTAAAAGTTGTTGAAGTCTCCATTGTTGCCACCTGATCTCATTCATGATCAGCAACTTTATTACTCCTCGAATTCACCATCATGGCCTGACTTGATCGTACTTCCAACCTCGTGATAATCGCCGCGTCACTAGCCAAGCTCATCTTATTCTGTAGACGTCGAGAGAAGATGGGATCAGATCAAAGTCGGCTTTGTAAATATGACGGTTGCATCGAATTCTTCACTGCTCTTGTTGTCCACCATTTTTTTTCTCTCTTCCTAGCATCATGGCGCTTGTGTAGCTCTGGCCATCACTTTACTGTACTCCGTCTCTAAGTTTCACACTCGCCATTACCTCCATACTCAAGAGCGTCCCGTCACTGGTGTCGATAAAAGCTTGGTAGTCAGATAACCCAGGGCATCGTTGTTGCAAATCGAATTCACCATTGCCACCTCTTCAGTGATCAGGGATCATCCGTGCATGCCATTACTGCCATTATCTTTTCATTATGATCTACATGCTGAATCATCCTTTGTACTCCTTTCTCCACTGTTCCTGCAACCGTAGAAAACACAAGAAGAAAACAAAAACAAAAAAAGATGACCATCTGTTTCATCAAGAGCTTGTGGCCGATGTTCTTATTCACCGTCACATTCAGGAAGTTCCACCAGGGTTTGTTTCCAAAGTGGTCGCCGAGGCTCCTCTTGGCCCGAGTTTGTAACCACCAACGTGTACATATTGGTCTTTCCCTGCTTCCGTTTTGCTCAAGATCATACACCATGAGCTAGTGATAGAAAAAATAAAATAGATAAATGAAGAGGAGAGTGCACATGGCGGTGTGAAGTAAGAATGAGAACCTAAGATATCACCAGATTTACTTAAGAGGTAATAAATGAGGTGGACGGTTCTCTCAGTGGTGCTTTGTCCCCCTTATATAGGAACCTAGATATCACCAAATTGATCAAAACTCCACATTTTGAAAAGGATTCTCACGATATATTCCGATATGATGAGATTTCGGATAATATTTTATGAGATTTGTTCTTCAGAGAGAAGTAAAGGCTAAAGAAGATGATGCCAAATCTTTTGATTTGTTTTCAAAATTATTTGGTTCGTTCGCACAAAAATCAAATATTATCAGATAATTCAAGCCGCCAAAGTTGACGGGACTTTCTGCTCATCCGAAGAAATTGAAGAACCAATGAAAAATGTGCATCAAGAGGAAAATCTGGTGGCGAGTGAATATAGACATCTATGGGGCTCATTTTGTGAGATTTAAATCTAGCCCATTAATTGCACCAAATGAAAGATGGTTCACTGCCAAAAAAAAGGCAAAAAAAAAAAAAAAAAAAAAAAAAAAAAAAAAGGCAAAATAATTCAGTGTTCACTGTTCATTACAAGCCTAGCTCAAAGCTTCTGTAAATTTGATGCAAGACTAGTGAAAGAAGGGTCACCATGTCCAAGCAAGATGAAAGTGAAGTAGAACCAAGCCCGTTTCAGACACATAGCACGAAGCTTAATTTAAAGCACAAGAAATAGTCGAAAAGACTAAAAGTCGCACTTGAAGCAAAGTGATTGACGAGTTACATGAAGTTGCTCTCAAAGCTCAAGTGAGAATCCAATATTCAAAGAATGCTGCGTCAACTCAATACGATCTCACAAAAGCCAAATTCAAATCCTAAGGTATCGGCAAAGAAACAAATTCAACTCAAATTGTGAGAATGTCAACGAAAGATGACTTCGAAAGTTCGAGACATGTCCACCAACAAGCTACTGGAGCCGGCGAACAAGTCTCGAGGGGGCATTTGTTGACACACAAAAAAAGTAATTATTTTACCACTATTTTAGTAGTGTAAAATTGTCACGCGTGACACGCTACATGTGGTAGGATAAAATGTAACATTAGTTACATATTATATAGTTACTAATTAAATTGTAACTATATACATATGTAATTAAATTTTTTTTACTATTATTTCTCAACAAATTAGAGAGATAATAACAAATGGGTTGTTAGTATCTTGTGGATCTCAAATCTCAAGTACAATGACCAAAATGCCCCCATTCAGTTTGTCTATAAATAGAGGTGCATTCCAAGAGGAAAACACACTACAACAAAACACTACAACAGAACACTACACAACAAATCACAACACATCAAATTTTCAAAGGGTACGGAAGCTCTGACGAAAATGCCGCCAAGGCCCGGAGGACTTCATCCAAGCCAATTGGAGATCCCAACTCCACTCAAATCGTAGATCAACAACCGAACACGCCGCCAAGGCCCGGAGGACTTTAATCCAGCCGCCGGAGATCCCAACTCCGCCAAATCAAAGATCATAAGCCGAAGCTCCGCCGAACATGCTGCCAAGGCCCGGAGGACTTCATTGCTGCCAAATCACCACCTCCACCCAGATTGGAGAAAATCAAGTCGTTCGATTCGAGATCAAGTCGCCTAGACCCTCGATCGAAGAACAAAGAAAGAAGAATCAAAGGAGTTTATTTTCTTATTTAAGTAAATACATACCAGAGATTGTAATCCTGCTTTATTATTTTTCATCTAATTGAATTTGACGCAGATTTCCTTGTTTCCATAATCCGAACAAGAAATTTGGTGTACTGGCGGTGATGGCTTCGACTGAAGAAGATGGCTCCATCCGCATCGTAAGACTTCTTCTGCTTCATCTTCCGCTCATTTTATCATCTTCTACTGATTCTTGTTCTCATCTCCTTGCAGGTGGATTTATGGTGGAGTCAGACCACTGTGGTTAAAAGATCTGACTTTTCTCCCTTGTTCTGGGTCTATCTTGTTCTTGGTTCCTCTTCTCCACTCTACAAATTTGTTTGATTTTTTATTTAGATCTTAAATTCTTCTGTATAGATCTGATTTTTTTCGTTAATCTGCCAATTTTGTGGTTGTCATGGTGATAGTGTTTCTTAATTTTTTTCTATTCAGATATGGTTATTTTTGTTGCTGTAGAATTTATAATCAAGATTATTTTGCAATTTTTTGGTGTTCTTGGTGATGATATTCATGTTCTTGTTAAACTAGATGGTGTTGATGGTATGTTGTGTTAAACCAGGAGAGAGAGAGGGCCACGTGTTTTCCACTCACTGAATTTTGGTGAGTCATAGGGGTGAAATGGAACATTCACCACCTTTCTTAATCCTCGTGCACAAAAATTGTTTTAAGTATCTAGTGAAACGGAGGGAGTACAATATAAAATCTCGCCGACAATCGTGACTCTTCATATTAACATATTATGCGCACTCTGTGCCACTCGTTGATTTCTGACATTATGATCAATCACAATTAAAAATCTCGAAACAAGTGAACTACCACTCCGTCCCATCTCTTTGTTCCAAATTTTCTTTTGGGACGTCCCTCCTCTTTGAGAAACCTTAAAAACAGTTAAAAAGACCACAATACCCTCACAAATAACACCCCCAAATAATTTTTCCCCTTTCCCAACCCATCCACTCATCAGCCTTAACCTCTCACACACACCACGCACACACTCTCACAACCACACACTCCACACCCATTAGAGAGAGAGAGAGGCGTAGAGAGAAACATGGAGAGTCTCCTCCCTCTCTCCGGTGCTTTGTCCACGGTGATGATGGCGGCGAGGAGGATGGCGGAGAAGAAGAAGACGACGCCGACGCCGACGCCGGTACTCCCCCTCAGATCTGTTTCTCTATCCCTCTCTCTCTCAGTTTGGGTCTCTTCTTCTTCATCTTATTCTTCTTCTTTCGCAGAAAGAGATAGATCATGTGAATATTTTGAAGATATCGACTCCGATCTGGCGGCAACGTGGTGGTTGTGGCTTTGATCCAGTGAGTTGGCGGCGACGTGGTGGTTGTGGCGATCTTCTCCTTCTGCTTTCTTCTCCCTTTTCTCCATCATCTTCTTCTCTTCCTCCTCCTCCTCTGTTTCTCATCTAATTCTGTGATATATTTTATGGATCTGTCAAAAAAATTGAATGCATAGAGTAGAGGGTAGATGTTCTTTAAATTGTTTTGGATCTGTTGAAAAAACTTAATTTTAGTTTTGATATGGTACATAATTGGTTGAATTGGCTGTGTTCGGTTGTGTTCTTATTTCTGGTGGCAGAGTGGTCGCTGGTGGTGGTGTTGATGGTGACTGGTAGTGGTGTTGATAGTGGCTGGTGGGTGGTGTTGATTGTGGAGTTGATTGTTATTTATGTGAAAAGACAGGGGTAGTTTGGTTCATTTGTCCCTACCCTTAATCCAAATGCCGAGCCGTCTTGGGAACTAAGAGCTGGGACAGACTGGTACTAGCTACCAAATACTATTGAATACACTTCTCTCAAAAAAGATACTATTGAATACAGAAATTAATGTATTCTGAAACTGGACTGTGCCAAAACTTTCTTAGGGACTATTTACTTGTATAAAAAAATACAGTTCAGCTAAACATGCTTAAAATTAGGGGTGCAAATCCGTCAATCCGCACCGATCCGCAAATCCGTCTGATCCGTGACGGATTGGGTCCGAACCGATCCGTGACGGGTCGGACTAGGATCAAGAAATATAAATCCGATCCGATCCGTCAATCCGTTTGATCCGTTTATACTTATTATTTGTTAGTTTTACTAATTTCATCAATATGATTTGTTCTAATGGTAACTTTAACTTAGTAATGTCATTACTTATCAATATTGTGTTGAATAATTTTGATTTTTGATGATATAAAGAGGAAGATATTTCGTACGTTAACTAAAAATTATACTAAATAATAATTGTATAATAGTGTTTACATTGTTAGTTGAACATATTTTAAAATATTTTGAAATATTTGCGATCCGCGGATTAATCCGGTCCGATCCGCGAAACCGTTGATCCAATTGGATCCGATCCGTTTCGATCCGTAAACCGGCGGATCGGATTTACTAAATCTCAATCCGCACCGATCCGATCCGTGTGCACCCCTACTTAAAATCGCTATAAGTGAAAACATAAATTGTTTGGTATGTGCTCAAAAAGTGTTAAAACCAATAACATGTTTTGCAACACTATTAGCTTTGGTGGTAATTTATTGCGTACATCTATAGTTATTATGTTATTGTGTTTAACCGCCCAAAGTAAGAAAAAATGGCGAAAAACACCAATATTGATGTTTGGAAAAATTGCACCGGAGGTACTCATATTTTACAAAAACCGACAAATGGGTACCCAGATTTCAAAATCATGCACCACGAGTACCTAAATTTTCAAATTTGTGCACCGAAAATATCCAACGCTAACTGCCGTTAACTTTCCGTTAACTTTCCATCCATATTGGATTGAAAGTATAAAAAGACTATTATACCCCTCATTTTCACCTCAAACGTTTTTTAAAAAATACAAGTTTTACTAAAAAGGTCTTAAAGAAAACTAAAAATAATAAAATTTTAATTTAATAATTTTATATAGGTAAGATAATGCAATATATTACATCAAAATTATATATTTTTACACCATTCAAAGATAAAGAAATATGTTGTCATTAACATATATTCGTCAATCTTAAAGTCTTTTAACTTTTTTTAACAAATTTTTGAAAAACAAAATCTCAAAATTTTATAATTTCACATGTATTTTTTAATAAAACAATAACATACAAGTATCTTTGATAATATCACATGTACCATTTTGTTAACTTTCCATTTTGAGATTATGAAATTTTGATATTTTTGTTAAAAAAAAAGTTAAATATTTTAAGATTGACGGATATATGTCAATAAAAACATGTTTCATATCTTGAAATGATGTAAAAATATGTAATTTTAATAAAATATATTGCATTATCTTACATACATCTAAATTAAAATTCTTATTTTTAATTTTTTTAGATTTTTTAGTAATACTTGTATTTTAAAAAAAAAGTTGGGGATGAAAATGAAGGGTACAATAGTCTTTTTATACTTTTCCGTCCAATATTAATGGAAAGTTAACGGCAGTTGGCGTTGGGTACCTCCAATGCACGATTTTGAAAATTTAGGTACCTGTGGTGCACGATTTTAAAATATGGGTACCCACTTGCCAATTTGTGCAAAATATGAGTGCCTCCTGTGCAATTTTGCCTTGATGATTTTATAAATATGTGTTTTGTTATCAAACAGACATGAAAAAAGCTTTATCAAATGAGTTTTTTTTTTAAGCATTGGTCTTAAACAGTTTCGTTCAAAACAGGGATACGAAACATGCACTTAAGTAGTAGTAGTTGAAGCATAGTGTCTAATTTTGCTCGATCAAGTCCAACTATGTCTGACTGGGATAAATCCGCCTTCTTACACCACACACACACACACATATATATAAACACAGACTGATACACACCTTCACAACTCAAGTAAACCAGATTGCTTGCCTGTTGACTTTTCTCTTTCCTACTGATGGATCCTTTCCTGACTATCTTTCTCTTCCTTATTCCCATCTTCATTCTCTTGGTGAGAAGAGGAAGAAGATCACCATCAGCATCATCAAAGAAAATCCCCCCAGGATCCCTGGGGTTCCCCATTATAGGGCAGAGTCTCAGCCTACTAAGGGCTATGAGAGCCAACAACGCAGAAAGATGGATTCTAGACAGAGCAACAAAGTACGGCCCGGTTTCAAAGCTACGCCTCTTTGGCAAACCAACAGTCTTCATATACGGACAGGCTGCCAATAAATTTGTGTTTACTAGTGACTCTAAGATGCTTTCTAGTCAACAGCCTACATCCCTAAAGATGATACTGGGTGAGAGGAATATATTGGAGCTCTCGGGTGAAGATCACAGGCGTGTTAGAGAGTGTTTAGTGTCTTTCTTGAAGCCAGAAAGTCTAAAGAGGTATGTGGGCAAGATGGATGAAGAAATCAGGAATCACCTTCAGATGCATTGGGATGGCAAGGACAAAGTTAAGGTAACTCCTCCAAAGCAAGAATCAATTTTATTCCATTAATCAGAAACACGACTTATACTAGCCAAGGAGAGTTTATACTGCTAGAATGCTTAGTATCGCCGATTAACCTACCAACAAACTTTGAACGAAATGAATTGAACGAACATATTTGAAGGGTGAATTCCAAAGGGTCCGAGTCCAACTCACACACACATGGTTTCAATTTAAACAATCTGCATACATGTGCTTTCTGAGGTATGTTACAACTGTCAGTCCAGAACATCAATATCTTAGGATCTCAACTTTTGGCACAAAACAAAACATCAATCAGAAGCCACAGGTTTTCAGGTTAATTAAAATGTAACCCATGTATGCAAGTTGGACTCTGACCTGACCACAGGTATGCATTTTGAAAATTAACTTACTCTCAAAGGTCTGATACATACGCAAGGTTGACTCCTCAAGATCATGATTTCTATCGAATTGATCAAAACCCGTCATATTAGAAGTGCTGGTTTTATTTTCCATTTTGTTGAATGGTGCAAATTTAAACAGATCTAGGAATGATTTATGATTTATGAATATGAGAGCTTTAAGATACCTAGCAACGCGTACACTCAGAACTGGCTCACCAGAAATGTTAGAGAGGTTTCAACTGAGTTTGGGTACCATGCCTACAAGCTCAATCCTTTTCTTATCGTTGCTTATTATACTGAATTTTTCCTAAATTTTATCAAGTGGTCAATATATTTGCTTAGGTGTTGCCGCTGATGAAGACCCTTACATTCAACATAATATGCTCCCTTCTATTTGGAGTTGAGGCTGGTCCCAAGAGAGATGAAATTGTTGATTTGTTTGAAACAATGCTGCTGGGAATGTGGGCTGTCCCAATCAATTTTCCCTTCACGCGCTACAATAGCAGCCTACGCGCAAGTGCAAGGTTGAGAAATATTTTGAAAGGACTAATACACAAAAAGAGGGGCGAACTTCAGAAGGGTGCTTCGCCCCACCAAGATCTGATCACCAGTTTGCTTAGCATCCGCGACAATGGCAACGAAATAGTACTATCTGAGGATGAGATAGTGCACAATATCACGCTTATCATGGCAGCTGGGCACGACACCTCCTCAGTTCTGTTAACTTTCATGATCCGTCTTCTAGCTAATGATCAACATATACTTTCAAGTCTTCTCCAAGGTATTTTCACAGTCCCTATTTACAATAAGGATGAACATTTAATAGACACTAAACTTATCTGCAAAATGTATTTTCGGACACAAAACCCCCTGCGCTTCCAATTTCCCAGTACAACCCCTTGCAATATACATATGTGGGACACAACCCCAAATTGACAACGGGGGTTAAATTTCTAACGGAAATTGACCACGTGGTAATCACGTGATGGTCCTTGAAGTTGCGTTTTCTTCATCTATAGAGCTAGCACGTGATGAATTTCCATTAAAAATTTAATCCCCGTTATCAATTTGGGGTTAAGTGTCCCACGGATGTATATTGCAGAGGTTGTAGTGGGAAATTGAAAGTGTATGGGGTTTTGTGTCGCAAAATACATTTTGCAGGTAGTTTTAGTGTCAATTACCCAAACATTTATGATTATTGATCTCGATTATAGCAATAGATGCTTACAAGCGAATTTTCTGTAATATTCTTGGGTCATGAGTTATTGTAGCGATTCCTCCATCATTCACTAGAATACCGAATTTATAGTTCTGACTTCTGAGAAGGACTAGCTCACAGTATCCTCTCAGAAATTGACGTCATTAGTCTCATCCTAATGAAGAAATAATATAAACAATCAAGTTCATATCCGTGTTTCGAATTTGCAGAACAAGAAGATGTAGCAAAAAGCAAGCGTACAGGGGAGCTACTGACCTGGGAAGACCTAGGCAAGATGAAGTACACCTGGAAAGTAGCAATGGAGACTCTGAGGATGTTTCCTCCAGTCTACGGGGGCTTCAGAACGGCTGTAAAAGACATTGAGTACGATGGTTACCTCATTCCTCAAGGATGGCAAGTAAGTGAATACATAACACTTGTAATAAGTTAATAATATTTGAATGTAAACCAGAAAATTAAGCAAAACCTAATACTGAATGCCTATTGATTTATGACAAAGGTTTTCTGGGTTACGGGCATCACACATATGGACGAGGCCATATTCCAAGAGCCATCTAAATTTGATCCAGAGAGGTTTGATAATCAGGCACGTGTACCACCTTACTCCTTCATTGGATTTGGAGGGGGATATCGAATTTGCCCAGGATACGAGTTTGCAAAGATCGAAACCTTGGTGACAATCCATTATTTGGTGAAGAGATTCACATGGAAGATATGTTGTAAAGAAGATACTTTCATTAGGGATCCAATGCCAGTACCCAATCAAGGACTCCCGATCCAGATAGCCCCAAGAACTGAAGGCATTTCTTCTTAGGTCTGAAACCATATCTTCCTATCTGTTGTAGACATCAATGCACATTTTTGTTAGGACTGTGAGTGTTGTCTTCTCATTACATTCTATTTCAAAATGTTGTGAAACCTCCACTCACAGACCATAACTCTTTGAACTACAAGGATTTAAAGCTCTATTTGAGTAAAATTACTGAAGTCCGCTCACTGTCTTGCGAGTAAGTGAACTTAACATGTATAGGCTTGCAATGCCATCATATACAGTCTTAAAGAGATCATTAGACTCAATGAAGCACTTAAAGGGGGTTTGTAGGTTTGTTAGCAGAAATTTGGAGGGCTTACAGCATTTAATCCACAAACAGATGATCAGTTAGAAAATAACATTTTAGATGTTGGACAGTATCTTCCAAATTTGCATCAGAGTGACCCCACATGGCAAAAGAAATGTCAATATCCGATATATTTTCAATCACAAACAAAGTGTGTGTGGATGCCCGTACAAAAACGAGTTAACATAGCCAGTGTTTAGGCATCTGCAGTCAGGAGAGTTGCTAACCTGGGAAGAGCCTAGCAAGATGAATTTCACCCGGAAAACAGCAGACTTGCGCATAGTTCCTCCTGTCTGGCTTCAACAAGACTAAGAAAGAAAACCTCTGAGTATGGTGAGAATCATGTTCCTCAAAATTCGCAAGTAGAGAACCTCCTTCCAGATTGCTTCAACATTCAGAACAGATCAACTTTGCATACCTGCAAATACTGACTAGAAAAACAATACCCAATGGCCATGCTAAGCGATTGGTCCACTGGGGCGAGATAAATATTTCAAGAACCATCAAAATCTGATCCAGAATTTTTTCAGAACAAATTTTTTTAATGTTTTACTGACTGCAACAGTCAGATCTCAGCGACAATCTATTACCTAGTAACTTAGTGAAGTGGATTTTCAGCAACCATCATGATAATCTCATGAGAGTATCCGTTCATCAGCTTCCTGTTCAAATTCGACAGACTAGAGGCAAAGCTCAAGACATGTAAACAGCCTGACCCATTTTGAATTTCATTACAAGTAATTATAATTTGGCTGTGCATGATTGGAATTATGGTTGAAATGAAATTAAAGCACCAGATATTGCTAGTTTTGCAGTGTACCGTGTATCCACAAGGTTTATGAACAGCCTGATTTTATGAACAGCCTAATCTCAAACTCATTTCTCATATCTCTACATAATATGATAGAGCAGTGTGTGCATCACACATGTTAAGAAAGACCATTAATACTATATTTTGTTAGAATATGATCGTGAACTTTATAAACGTTATACTATCACCTACAAACTTTATAGATTAAAGTGTGCAATATAATATATAAATTATGAGATATCCCACAAGCCTTATGGAACTACACTCTGAATCAATAAATTCAAGAGAATTTATATCTTAAGGACAGAGTTGAGCTCCTTGGCTGATAGAGCGAAAAGACAGACGCCAGAACAGATGCAAATTCTCTAGAAGAGTGGTCAATTTCTTCTACTTTAGGTGCATAAATGAATGTGATTGTAGGAAACTGGAAACTTCCCACAAACTTCACAAAAGATATGGTACCTCCCACAAACTTTGACCACTTCATAGTTATATTATGGTCCACATGTTTTTAGATGGTGTCATTAGGCACGGACAATATCTAGTAAACAAACATTTTACAACTTGAAACCTTTGTGACAAAACAAACCACAGAGTAAATAACGACTTGGCATCTATCTGAAAGAAAGTAGTTTTATGAGAAGAACTAAAGGTCACTGTAAATTTTGACCACCAGAGCAAAGTCATCATGTAGATAACATAACAACACATGACAACTAAATAAAATAAATATATTACATCTAGTGAAACCACTGCTATAACAGTAAGATGTTATTTACAGTATTAAAAGTTTAAGCAACGGTCTACGTGTAGTGCAGCGACCACAATGTGTAAACAACATTGTCCTAAGAGGGCCCAACGCACAATGTATAACGACATTGTCCTAAGACGTATGTTTCCATCGTACCAGTAGAATTAGTTATAAATCTAATTCACTAGTGTGCATAGGTAAGTAACTATAAACAGAAGACTTTCAACATCCCTCAGGCCTCGAGTAATCTGGGGGGAGCGACGGGCACCTTTCATTCATATGAGGATACAGGTCCATTGTATTGAACCCGGGTAGTTCCATTCGATATGTCCCCTTAATTTGGCAGAACGGAAGCTTCACGGTGTCTGCATCATTGCACCACTTTGGCAGGCGGCTTGAATTGTTTTCAAAGAACTTGAGAGAGTAAGCATCCTTTATCTGCAGGTTGTAGAGATAATTAACCAAACATTCCAAATTGAGTCTTTGAATACATACTGCACAATTAAATTTATTTTCCGCTCACTTTCCATAGTTCGAGTTCTGCAAAACTAGCAGTTAGATTTACTCCATTTTGAAAACCTTGAAAAGCCACATGCACAGGGAGCAAATTTTTGAACAAACAAATTACGGGTTTTAATCATATTGAACTTACATAAAACTGATTCTGGCAAAAGGAAACTCGTTTCTACAGCTAGGGAATTTGGGCAGTTTAATAAATAAATAAACTTACTGTGAACTCTGTAACTTGAATGGAGCTTCCAATTGGATCAAATAATCCAGCTTCCTTGTACATTTCAAGAATGAAAGCAACGCATGATGTTGACTTCCCGTCAGTGTATTCCCAATCATCCTGCTCCGGAACTGTCAACAACTCGTCAAAAGATGTTCCACGCCTTTCAGTTTCCACGAGAATATCAGGAAGATCAAGACCCTACACAAAATAAAAAAACAAGATGTTATATTTACAAAAAAAAAAATGTGCATTCTATTATAAGCTTCTACAAATCACCCCTTTTGGAGAACTGAGTCTTCTCCAAATTACCCCTTATGGAAAAAACAACCTGTCCTGGTACCTTCGGTTTAAGGGACAGCTAGTAAGGGGGACATTCTTTCCTTCTGTGGTGACAACTAGTTTTGAACCCCAAGTTACTAGAGGAGTTAAAATCATTCTCTTATCAGTGAATCATATGATTCAATTTGACTTGAGCATCCGCGACTCAGGGTCGTGGGACCATAAATGACAAAAATCATGTAATCAAAAACAACTTGCTATTCAACAGCCGAATCCATTTAAAGAATGATTGATTTGTTTGCCTCCTTGAAGAGGAGAGATTTGCCCCCTTTCAAGTTTCAACAAATTGACATTGAAACAGATAAGTGCTGGTATTTCTTTAGTTCTAATCATAAAACCAGGAAACAGAACATGTGAAAATGCAGGTCCAGTGTTTATCGTAACCTTTGACTCTTTGGTTTCATCCAACCACAGCAATCTGGTATCTTTTCAAACAGACAAGTAGAGACCTTTAAGACTTGCCAAAACTGAGTGCCTTAAAGTTATACTGTCTGCTTGTGGGCTGATCCAATCAGTTTAGAGGACTCTCAACAATTTCTTTTAGTTTTTAAGATGCTAAAACAACAAACACTCTACTATTTGATGAACTATAGAAGTAAACTTTTTCTGTATTATATCTCAAGTTGTACTTGCTCAGTTAGTGCTGCTTAAAAACGACTAGTGCAGTTGATATTTGCACAGTTGCATATAATTATGCTTGAGTTGTAGACCATGCAGCAGGTGGAACTTATCTTGATCATCAGATATAATGTGTGCATTTCTATATCTTTGGGTTCAAGGCATTTGTCTGCTTAAGCAACTAGTAAAATTATGGATGACGGAAACGAAAAGTCAAAAACTTCAAAATAAAAAAGTACACAGTGATACCTCAGTTCCGAGCCGCTTGTTCAAGGCTTCATTCCACATATTAGCAGCATAAGTAGGCTGTATGTTGTTCCAAACAGTCATAACAGATGCAACCTGTAAATAGCAAAACTTCCAATCAAACTAGTATAGAAAAGCAAATAGATTTTGCTGAAAGACATATTGTGCATTCAGTTAATTTTTGCAATCTGTATTACTTTACATTAGATATTTAAACATCTGTATATATCCTTCAACTGAGATTTTATTGATGCTCGGTCCCTAAGATATGAATAGAATGTGTTTACGATGTTCTCAGCATATTGCAATCATATTCTCATTCTACTCTTCTATGTCATATGGAACCAAGTAAAGATTTTAGATGTGATCTGTTTCTTATACTGTATGAGTGTATGATAATAAGGACAAGGAAATTAATTTTTCAAAACAAACCCTACTGGTTTAGTTAGGGAGGCATTTCCAACTATAAGATATGCATAATAAACCATTTTTTCACATATTTATGTAGAGTCTATGAGTTAAATGATTACGATTACTTAAAAATTCAACTACACATGAAACCAAGTCCATCACATGACAGCTGTTGACATGCATAATTACATTAACCCAGATGATCCATGTAACATGGCACTGTTAGACATACGAGGTTCCAACAAATAACCATTGGGCAATGAGTAAATGGACCGAGGATACAAGATCTAAAATGGGGCACTTTTAAGATTGGGAGAGAGAGAGAGAGAGAGAGAGAGAGAGAGAGAGAGAGAGAGAGAGAATTATAATCAAGCAACAGGCACTAGGGTGCACTTTCTACTGAGCTCATTAAGTCTTTTAAGCAGATCTGCATTCATAGTAACAGCTACCAATCAGGAAAATATATACGATCCTAATCATACAAATCTAAGAAACTAGCTAGAGGTAGTCTCAACCAGTTAAATCCCAGTTAAATGAACTGCTAAAAGACGCTGGTAAGAGATGGAAAACTTCAACTGAAACGCCGCTCCATACTTCGACTCATAGTTGTCAAAATCTTACGATTCACGATTCGTATCCTACGATTCGATTCGATTCACCCATGAAACGATGTGAATCCCTTAGTGAATCTTTAATGGACAAAAAATTATTTGAATCCCGATTCAAGAGAATCTTACGATTCAGTTGCTATTCAAATCGTTTCTACGATTCACCTTCGATTCATCTGAAGGTCTAATTGAGTTTGCAGCATCAGTCTAAGAAATAATAATTCCTACATTACTTACATACATTTATGTCTGTTTTGCAACATGCATTTGTTTTAAATTACTAGTGAGTTTTTCTCAAGTCCAAGTCTAATAGTTTTCAGTTATTTTCAATCTCCTTGCATCTCGTAGTTCCTTGCTCCACATGCCTTTCTATATTTAGATTATTCTTTATCTTTTAGATGCGAAAAACTCACCTGCCATACCCAGGCATGCGACCCGGGTCGGACCGGATTATGAGGCGAAGCCCCGGAACCGGTTGGGAAACCAAAAAAAAAAACTCCTAATCACTAGTTACGGATGCGAGTTTCCAATAATTTGAGCTTTCTTTTTGTAAAAATATGAATATTTTGTTCAATAATGTTATATGTTTTCATGAAATATTTTATTATATCTACATAAGAATATTGCAAGCTGAATCTTTACGATTCACGATTCGATTTAAGATTCAGTGAAAGTGAACTTCGATTCACTATCTGAATCTCGATTTGACAACTATGCTTCGACTGTTATTCTCCAGGTGTCACGGATAAGATTCTTGCATGGCGGTTTGTGTCCAAGGGAATATCCATTTGCAATTTCTTTGAACATAACTGATTTACTGTCGACACTTACTGCCCAATGCCTTTCTTGCAATTATAGGTACATGAGTAGGAAAATGAACCTAGCCACCATATGATGAGGATCCCATAGTTGTTACTAGTAAGGATCCAGCAAGAACACCTGTACTCTACTTTGATTGGGTAACAAAATAAATAGAGCTCTTGGGCAAACACTCGGTCTAGCTAGCTTTCTTTTGTGACATTTTTGTTTGTTGCACTGTACTTCATGAAAGTAACCTCCGCGAGAAGAACAGAACAAAAGACTAAGAACTTTGACTTACATGTAAATCCCCAAAGTTAATTACCATAACGCAAAACAGAAAACAGAAATAACACATGATGTTAGGGAGATGATAATTAAAAGGAAATCAGAAGTTCTGAATTTATCAAGAATAAATATGATATTAATGAAGAACGCATACCACATTAGCATCCAATGGTGGCGGATAGTTCCCGCTGATGGTGTCTATCCAGCTAAATATCAAGTTATGATACCCATAAGGCTGGCCAGACATGCTCAGTGCATACTCCCAAGCAGCAGTCTCATTAAATTTGGCTCTTAAATCAGGATGCAAAGGAAGCAACGCAATATGTGGATCAGCATCATCTCCAGTCAGCTCAAAGTTCCACCACTCCTCCCAGGGCAAAACAGCAATGATATCTTGTCCCTAAAACAAAGTAAAATGACAACATCTGACATGCTCCAAAAATAAATGCAAGCCGACACATTATATATAAGAACGGATAAATTATATCAAAGCAGAATAGTTGGGACAGCCAAATAAAATGCTCCATATTTTCTTCTCGAAAAATGTGATTTTCCTATTTGTCGAGGCCCTGGACACGCAGAGAGTAAAGAGCCTTTTTTTATATCAGACTAAACGTCCTATTTGAAGTGTATCGCCACACAACATTTTTTCTGAATAATGAATCACTTTCACTTTTGACCCCACACTCAGATTGGTGGGACACAACTCCCAATTATTCTCTCCCATCTCCATAAATCACCACTACCCATAATCCTCTCTCCATCACTTCTTGTTACACATTACTAGTAGTTGTAAGAAAGCCCACTCGCAGATTCCATGAACTCCGGTAACTCCTCAGTGTAGCAAAAGAACCATTTAACCTAGAAACCATTGACCAAGAAGTATAAGATCAACAGTTCTATTTTGTTTCCTGTACATACTATGTTCAAAGAAACTCAAACCATACTTAAGATAATTTGCTTCCCAAAGGCCAAAATCAAGTAGGTCATCGAGAGATTTATGATGCGGCTTTGGGGAGAGATGCTTTAATGGGCTCAGTGATTAAAGATGGCAAATAGTATTATGCACCTTTAGGGGATGTAAAGGGAAACAGAGTAACATTACCCCTCATTAGTAATGTGCTATTCGTTGTTGGTAGTTTCTGGGCTCTTAGAGACCCCAACGTGGAATGGCCTCATTCTTCCTCTTCCTCTTCCGCCTCCCATATTAATATGGAAAGCTTTTTTCTCCCATACTAATACGGGAACGCGTTTGGATTTTTCCCTGTCTTATGGCCCCCAGTTTCTTAAGAAGACTTGGAATTCCACTACCTCAGTTGTATAATCTATATGGGTCATCACCAATACGAATGCTTCATTCTATGCATTGCATGCCAAATTAGTAGATCTACAAAGAAAAGATAAGGGAAAATAAAGCAAGGGACAGGTTTCCTCTGGCCAACATGTACTCTTTTCTCTTAAGTAACTGTAGCTAAATCTGATCCATTACAATGAAAACTGCTAGTCAGAAAGATTGTGCACAATAAGATATAATAACTCTAATTATGAAAAATAATACTTGTTCGATGTTAGTAATAAAAATCAACCAATAAGTGATGGGAGAATAAGGTAGGCCTTGACATTATTATCATTAAGTAACGAAGGGTAATGCCCTCGTGAGATTTTTCAGTTGATTAATGTGTCCATGAGCATCTTGTTGTAACCCTCATTTATCTTTACTTTAGTAAGGTCCCACAATACACAACAATCTATTTATAACCAGAATCCTACTCTTATATTCAGCAACTGCCTGCTCTCATATTCTGGCATTCTGCTAATGTCATTTTCAATTCCAAAGCAAAGCCAGCAGTTAGACGTTCCTGTAATTCAACGGCAGCCAGTATATTCTAGACATGCATAAAAAACGAACACTCCATATATCTTTAAACCATGAAGAAAATTGAACAATCTACATTTCATATCATTCCTTCCAGTCTAGGCTTTCAGGCTTAAGTTGATAGAGACGTGCATATGAAAGCTAACATCCCATGTATCCTGCAAGGAAGAAAACCAACTATACAAATTTCATGTCATTCCTTTCCAGTCAGTTCTCTAGGCAATTCAGGCTGAACTTGATTGAGACATCTTGATGGCCAGTGGATGGTGGGATTGAGGGGAATTGTTTATGAGATATCACTTTAGACGAGGGGTTAATGTCACTGGGAAGAACACCAGTCCCCAAATGATTCTGTTGAGAAGTCCCACATCAGACATTCAAGAAGAAAAACATAATTAATAAGTTTATAGGGCTACTCCCCTCATGGCCAATTGGTTTTGAAGTGGAACCCCATGGATTCTTACATGGTATCAGAACCAGGTTCCACACACGTGAATGGTCTAACAACCCACGTGCTCACCGTCACCCGCACACCAAAAAAACCACGTGTAGGCCAAAGAATGCCACACGTGAGGGGGCGTGTTGAGAAGTCCCACATCGGACATTCAAGAAGAAGAAACATAATTAATAAGTTTCCAGGGCTACTCCCCTCATGGCCAATTGGTTTTGAGGTGGAACCACATGGATTCTTACAGATTCGTTTTATTTGCATTAAACAGCAATAAAGTTTTATGGCAATTGTGCTTTGATCTGGCTGCGTAGTCCTTTTGGTTTACTTTTTTAGAGGTTGATTGTTTTCAGTTGAATCATACTACTTTCAGCGCCGTCCTTTGTTTGCTCGAAACGAGTATACGGTGTACCTACTAATTTAATTTGGAAGATTGGATCTCCTATATGGGTGGTTTTCTTGGTCTCATGTGCAGCTCAAAATAGATTTTATGAATGATAATCTTGTCATTTTCCATCAGCTCCTAGATAATTGGTCTTGTTTATGACTGCGTGAGGCAGATACAGAGACGATATCGCAGCTCTTCTCAGATTGCCCTGCTATTTCTTATCTCTTAGTTCAGTGTCACGGTAGCTAGATGTTTCCGGAGTCTGTTCCAGAACTTCGGGGGCACCCCCTGGCTTGATAATGAGGGAGGATAAGACAAGATGGATGATCCCTCATGCTGCTATTGAGTGAATTATTTGAGGGGAGAGCAATTCTTAAACTTTAGAAAGTGTAAAATTCTTTTGTTCATCTAGGTGGTTGAGAGTCTTAGTGATGCAGGAGCAGATGAACCAAATGATGCGGAGCTGTCAGACGCGACGCTTATGGCACTAAATTACGATGAGGTGGCAGTTAAGCACAAAGGAAGGAAGTAACGACGAATCTATCGACGTGCACAATGGCCAAATCGAGCTTGCTCCATGTGGCCCCGTCTGGACACCAAATTCTGCCGTTTCACCAGTCAAAACGGCCTCTGAAGTTAGACGTCAATTTAAAACCAATTTCGGTCGGACTTTTTCTTGCTAGTTTCTTTTAACAAGGCCTTTAATTTTGGGCTGATTTCTGGACTTCGCCTTTTTGACCAAAAATAGGCTTTTCACTATATCAGTCCATTTTGACAAAAAATAGGCTTTTCCAGCTATATCAGTCTGGCTTGTGAACGAATTTACCAATTTTTTCATATTGAACAATTTTCTGACAACCTAGAGAGTTATCTTTATTTTTTTTGTTTCGTCCCCTCCTTCCCTCTATTCTGGGTGTTTTGATCGCACCCGAGGTAATTACTACCTGTCCGGCGCCACATAGGAAGCCAGGGCATAACTTCCCCATCCGTCAACGTGAAGGTTTTGTTAGAAATAGTTAACTAGCATGCAGTTAGGTTCCCATTTTCATGGTGAAGATGATTTAGCTTATATTTTCTGTATATTACATTATTACTTAGCGAGCAAAAATGCAACTTGAATGTACATGCAGAGATTACAGTTGCTTCAGTTTGGTGGGGCGGCTGTGTGTGTGTGTGTGCAGTTGATAATGAATCAAAGAAACCTATTCCTCGTACCTCTTCATTTTCATGTCCAGATTCTGCAACCCATAGCTTTCCTTCGGAATCCTTCAAGCAAACAGCAGTATGGCCAGCATATGCCCCACTGACCCACTTTTCTAGAGTCTCAAAACCACCCCACCGGCCACGGATTTTTGAAATTGCAAGAAAATCTCCAGAATGGATATCGTCCACAGTAACATTTGTAACCCAAGGCTCAGGACGCTTTTCGAAGGTAGCCCCCATATGTGTCTTGAGAAAGCCAATATTTGAACTCTCACCCCATCCAGTGTTTGAGAACAGGGGGAAGACGTCGACCAGTGCTTGGAGTGTTCCCAGCATACCCGCTTGCATGAGAAAAATTGAAACACCCTTATGTTTTACCTGTTTTTATAAGGAAAGAAGATATTTGCTCATTAATATATGCAAGTCCTCAAAGATAAAAGAAATGGCTCTCTTAACAGCATGTAGTAATTGCAAAATAGCGACTCACGTGTTCATACTCGGCTTTGCTCTCCCATTCCTTGAACTCAAGAGTATGTTCACGGCCTATAAAGTAGTAATCCCATGTCACACGGTATGGAGTTGCAAAGACGTAAAGGTCCATGCATGTCCAACTATGTGCCTTGCTAACCTGTACAAATGGAGATAAGATGAAGCTTATGTACGTAAATTTACCAGTTAATAAAATGCTGGAATGCACAAAGATAACCCCAATTGCGCAAGAGAAGACATAGTGAAACAGTCTAGATATTCGATTATATATCAATATTGAATTTTTTACGTCCAGAACTCCAAATATATGTTTTCATTATTTAAAACATCCTAAGATGCAAGTGTTCATTTCCTGATGACATAAACATGATTATTTTTTCACAAAGAATCAGAAGGAAGTGGTGATTATTAGCCCATCAAACTCACATAATCAAGGATATGCAAAAATCATTACAATCAAGACATACAACAACTCTTACTTTCCCTTCACTAAAACAATAACAATAATTATGGTTTACACCAAAAAGTTGAAACTAAGGTCTATTGGCTAAAAATATAGAAGGTCCCATACAAACGGTTAATGAAGTTTAACAGATAGACTAGAACCATGAGGAAGTAAGTAAGACGTTCAAATAGTGTAATATCACACAACTCAAAATCTATCCGGTTACAATCCAGTTATTATACCTAAGAAATCTCGAGGAAGTAAAAATGACATGTTAGTTATTAAACCTAAGATATCTTGAGGAAATAAAAGTGACATGTTACTTATAGTCTAAATAATATAATAGTTAATCAACTTAACTCCAAAGTCAAATGTGACCATGTTCTCCTTCACCATGTATAATGGAGAAGTGCTCATTTGGCTTCCTGCTTTCTCAACCTTTTTAAACAACTATTCTTTCTTTTTGCTTCTTCCGAAGTAAGCAAATACGAACTAAATGATGAAGCAAACAAGGAAACTGCCCAAAACTTCATTTCTGGTCCTGAATAATTGAATTGGCAAGATTAAACATGCCATGAACGTTGAGCATGTGATCAGGGAAAAAGTGGACAGGGGGTAAAAGGTCCCCCTATGCATGCCATCACGAAAACTAAATCAAAAGCGAAGGTAGTTGAAAGAAATAAAAAGTTAAAAGATATTCAACATAGAACCAAATGAAATAGGATTAATTAATTTGATAACAGCGAACTGGTCGCATGTGGGAGAGAGCAGGGGTGTCAAGAACAATGCAATCGAGGATAAGTTAAAGTTCTTAACAAACCTAGCATAATACCACCGTACAATATACACAAACAGATAAATATCCTTTGAGGATTACTGTAGATGTGGATAAAGAGTAAAATCTTATAACGGTTCACCAGTAAGCACGTCTATATACTAAGGGCCATTACTGTTCATGGAAGCATTTGAGTTCCAATACTAGCCTTTAGATTCAAATGAGATCAATGGTTGTGAAGTTATCTAAAGCATTTCATCTTTAAAAACCTTTTTTAAAAAGACATCTTTAAGACTTGACTATGAACATCTAGCCCTGTTTCATTACCCTATTCATGGTACCACTTCACACATCCTCTCTAAACTTAGTGGCACAGCCACGGGCTTATGCTCTAGTCCAATCTAATAGAAGAGCCAATTGCACTATTTCTCGTGAAAACCCCTTGTTCAATATTGATGGAAAGTAAAACTAGTACAGAACGTGGGTTGGTTGACAATCCATCAAACCCTTCAATCAAGGAAGCAGCTGACAAGAAAACCCGAGTTTTATTCAGCAGTCCCCAAAAAGTTGATGACCAACCAAACATCTAAGAAAACCCATGTAAAATGATCATGTAAACAAGATCAAGAAGAATCACAAACTCATACAAGGTACCACACATCTGATAGATTAGAAATCTATGGTACCAGTGCTTCAATTGTCCCTGAAAAAGAAACTCACGAAGAAGAGAAGTACAAGTTTCGACGAAAACCAAATTGGGGGAAGTTACTATCCGCAGTATCAATAGGGAATAAATTGGTAGTCAACATTTTTTTCTAGTTCACAAAATCATGAATCAAATACATTATATGAAACGGTAACAAAACCCCCAATTCCTCAACAGCAATAAATAACTCCAAAGAGTCGTCAACAGCTTGTTAACTTGAGCAACCCAGATACGCAACCCTCCGAATTGAACGAAAATTGCGTCTAAAATCAGAAACCAAGCAAAAAAAACACATGGAAGGGATCGAGAGCTGGACAGACCTTAATATGAAGAGTACCCCCACCGAATTGGCTTCCAGTTTTGTTGTGGAACTCCATCCAGGCAGTGTTCTCGTAGAAGCAAGTCCCTTTCCAGGCCAAGGAGTCGTCCGTGGAGGCGACGGCGCCGATGAAGGTGGGCAGTATGTCGACGGCGCTGTGAAGCGAGTTCAGAATCGGCCATGAGAGTTGCCTCGGTAACAGCGGAAGCACGTCCTTGGGACGAAACGGTAGCTTCAGTCCATCCGAGGGTACGAGTAATAGACACCACAGAGCGACGAAACTAAGGGTTTTGGAGAGAAGGGAAGATGACATGGTGGCGTCAACCAAATTGGAGAGAGAGAGAAATGGAGTTGTCTCCGGGGCTCGTTCTTCCTCTGGTTTCTCGTCTGACTACTGGGAGGAGTCCGGGACACGACTCCCACGAGTATTCTAAACTACCAATGATTCTGAACTCAACAGATTAATGGCCAAGTTCGTGACCACGATGACAATAATTAAGAGTAATATGCCCTTAAAATAAATACTACTACTATTTATTATTACCTCTGTTTCTTCTCTTTCTTATGCGGTTGACTTTTTTACCCGTATCTAGGTCATTTTGATTCGGTGATTTCGATAACAAAACGATGTAATTTTTTTATAATTTTTTCATAGTATTATAGAGTAAAGTTGGGTGCACTATGTGTGAGCTTGGACTAGTTTGATTTATTGTTGATAACCCAAAGGGTGGTTGACATCGACCGAAGTCAATCAAAACATTGACAGTCATATAGAGGAAGAGGAGTTGAATCCTAGTGAGAGAATTTGGGACTGTCGTTGGAAAGGCTATCATTTGTAAATTCCCAAAGGATTGGGGCTCTGATAGGTCGTTTCGAGGGTGTCGAGTCCCTAAAGAAGAAGGCAGGGAGGCAAGAATTCTAGCTCCGATGAGATTAAGGGTGTTGATCGACACCAATAAACCTATCAAAAAGGGTTCTATCTCAAGTTCGGCGAGGGCGGCAACTCGTGGACCCTTTCACCTACGAGAAGCTGGTAGGTTTGTGCTACCGTTGTGGGAGAGTTGGTCACGAAAAGGAGGAATACAAATTCCTAGACATGAGGGAAGGTCTAGATTTTGGTTATTGAAATCACCCGAAACTTAACGAAAATAAAAGTTTCCTGGCTGGTAAGATAATTCGTCGTAGAGTTTGCACAAGACCAGGCTTAGATGGATGCAAAAAAGAAAAACGGATAATACTCAAAGAAGAATGACGAACAAAATTAGCCGATGGTGATATGAAAAGAGGAGTTTGCTAGACACACCAGAGCAATGGGGATAAATCAGTGTCTGGAAAATGATCGGAAAAGATTTTTGCAATTTAAGAGGGAGTACAGCAAGGTGATGTATTCGGAGATGCCGGCAAAGAAGAGAATAAATGGTCAAGAGTAGAAGAGGAGACGCAATGGACACCAGAAAGACTATTACAAATGATCGAGTATGAAGAATCTGGTGAGAAAACGGGAGTGAAGTATGTAAGACATAAGCTGATGACGTCTAAAAAATTCCTAGTGAGAGGGGCATATGGCATTATCTGCGAAGTCAATATCAACAAGGAGGAAATCATTTATATAAGAAGCAAGAAAGGAACTACTTTAACTGAAATGGCTAAGGAGGCGGGCTTTAACACGCCCACAATAGTGCCATGAGAGGTATGTTATGGAATTGTAGAGGGTTGGGAGTTGGGACATACCTTGCAATTCGTCAGTTAAAGTCCTTAATAAAGCTAGATGATCTTCAGTGATTTTTCCTGGCAGAAACAAAAATCAGGTCTAAAAATACAAAAGACATGTAGAAAGATTGGTTTAAATTTACGCTTGTTGTGTTGGTCCAAGATGAAGAGCAGGGGGTTATGTTTTCTTGGAAGATGGATGGTATGTGTGAAGTGGTTTACAACAATGATAAAATCATTGTAGTACTCATGTATGGAAACGGGACTCAACCACATTGGTTACTAATTTACCTTTATGCTCCTTGTTCTAGTACAAAAAAGAGAAGCTGTTTTGGGGGGAAATTCAGTACATAGTCAATCTTGTAGGCATCATGTAGTATTGGAGGATTTTAATGAAATATGCATTCAAAAAGATAAGAAATGAGGAAGATTTGTTCAACTGTATACTAAAAAGGGACTAAATAATGGGATCACAAGCATGGAGTTAATTTACATTGATTTTGTTTAAAGATGGCAACGTATCAGATTTGGATCGGATCTCTGCATATTCCGATCCAAAAATGATACCCATTGATTTGAATCCGATCTGAGTCCATTCGGATCCAGATCGAATCCGGATAAGATCATATAATGGATCACCCAAATATTCCGAATCTGATCCATAAAGAAAACGGATCACGGATCAGAAGAACGGATCACGAATCGAATCTGGTCGAATTATATATAATCATGTTATATATATAATATATTATTATATTATATGATTACAATTGTATTACATAATTATATATATTGGATCGGATTATCAGATATTTATATTATATAATTGTATACATATCGGATCGGGTCGGATCAGATCATCGGATATTTACAGGTACGATCCGAATATGATCTGAAATCCGAACGGATCGCATATTTGTAATTCAAATCCGATCCAAAAATGGATCAGATTCGGACCGCTCCATTACAACGGATCACCCCGGATCTCGGATCGGAGCAGGCCGCATTGCCATCCTTAGTTTTGTTGGTGCTAAGTATACATGGTCTAATGGTTGGCAACTAGGGAAGACTATAAAACAGAGGCTGGACAGAGTGTTTGCTGATGGAGATTGGAGAGTGGCTTTCCCAAATGCTACTATGATAGCAATTAAGCTACCGCGTTGTGGCTATTGTAGACGCAATTGTCTCCTTTGTAACACTGTAGAGGCTTGCACTCTCCAAAATCTAGGGTTTAACCGAATAAAGACAGTTATGTAATTAATTCTTTCGATAAATAAAAAATGAACCAAAGCAACATATAAATAGTAATAGTCTGACTACTAATTACCCCTAACCCCCTGACTACTTAATAAATATCACTTAAGCCCCCCAAGTAATAAAATAATAAAATAAACTCTTTAACTAATAAGTAACAAACTACTTCTTCATATTGTCTATGAGATATCCCGGCTCACGACGATTGCTCCCAATACGTCGTACTAGTGTGTCCACTATCATACACGTGCCCGTATCAACCTCCCCCCGTTGACAATCGCCTTGTCCTTAAGGCGAAGGGTAGAAAGATGTGCATCTAGTGTCGCGCCTTGTAATCCTTGCGATTGTCGCCAAGCTTGAAATCCATCTCCAAAGTCGCAAAATTGAAATGCCCCCAACTTCTTGAGCCACTGCACGCCGTACGATTTGAGCCCCATGGAACTCTAAGATGAATAAGTCGGCGGAAAAGCGCTGGCCCTGAATATGAATGTCAACTGCCTCACACTTTCCGTTGCAAGTAAGATACTCCCTGTTACTCATATAAACTTTAAATGGCGTTGTGCTCTGAATTGGAAAATTAAGCTTTTCCACCAACTTAGGATGGATAAAACTATGCGTCAACCTACTGTCAATAAGGACAGACACGTCCTGGACCTAGATACACCCAATGAGACGCAAGCAATTCGTCTTGTTGTTACTAGCGATACAAATACTGGACGCATCGGCCAAACAGAGGAGGTCGTCGTGTGGTGGCAACTCTGAATCACCGGAACCCATGAGCATGATCTGACTGGCGACTGCACACTGATGATCGCGAAACCACCTCCGTCCACACTTGAATCACAACCCTTGCGCTTTCTGATATTGCTGCTTGACTAGACTGATCCGTTGAGTGGTGTTGGATCCTTCGACGCAGGCACGGTGGGAGTCTAGGACGAAATAGATGTGTATGGAGACAGAGCTGAAGCAACTTTGGAACTAACGGCCTGTGCCGGTACGGGAAAGCGAATAGCTTCGAGCTCACGAGCAAGGGAAAAGACCTCCTTGGATACCCAATTCATGGCCCAACGGATCCTTCAAACCCGAAGAAAACAACGAGATCAACTGGTCGTCAGAGGATGGCCCAATCTTATTTAGCATCTTCTCAAACTCTGACTAATAAGCAAGTACGGTCATCTACTGTCGCGGTTTGGCCAATTTCCCAAAATAGTCATGATAGAAGTTTGAATCAAATCAAACACGTACTTCCTGCAAAAACGCATTCCAACTGGCAAAACCGTAGATTTTACGACGATAGCAAAACCACTCAGCGAATTCACCCTCTAAGAGTACGCCAACCAACCGAAGCCGTTCAACTATCCTAATTTGATAATAAGCATCATATCTTAAATTTTATATATCCAAGTGTGTGGGTCAATACCTGAAAGTCGAGGACCCTCCATACGTAGCTTCGGACCGTGTCTGTCCGGGTCTGGTACGGCGCGACGAACGTTGCGATTAGCTGGATACGGCTGAAGAAAATCAACTTCCTCGTCATCATACCGTTCCTTGGCATCCCACGGATGGGCGTCATAATTGACCCGCTGACGACCCACGACGTAGTTTTCATTCGTGGGTGGAGGCCGTGGCGCAGCCACATACGGCCTGCGGCGATCGGTATCCGACGGCCAACCCACGTCGGCGGCGGTGTCGAGATCACCTGGGGGGGTGGCGTGGCTGGAAGCCCCCTGGAGCTGCAATCTCTCGTGTGTCATTCTGTCGGGTCTGGGAAGTTAAACCAGCCGGGGTGTGGCTGGCCAATACGGGTCGGGTGGGTTCTGTTGTACGGGTGAAAACCAAATATGGGTCTGGTTTGTGGGTTCGTGTGAAACTCAGCGTCAAAGTCATCCCAGTCACTGCCAATCGGGACCAGGGAAGGAGGTGGTCGACCGGCATTGGGGCCACGTGGGAGGTGGCGTTGCAGGAAGTCGTTGTCGGCCCTGCTGGTGAGGTCACCGGTGTCCCTGAAGGTTGGGTCCGGTCGGATATGGTTCGATCTGGTTCCAATTTCGGCGCTAGCGAGTTTTTCGGACGTACTGGGGTTGTAGGAGCCGCCTGTTGCAGTGGCGACTAGAGTTTGATGAGTGGTGACCTGCTGGATGATGGGTTGTGATATCCCGTCCCACATCGAGATATTGTGGATTGATATTGTGGATTAGATGTATATATGGTTAGGAGATTGTAATATTATGTTCCACATTGGAGTTTTGTGAGTTTAACATCTGGTATATGGTAAACTTTGTGGATTACTACTAGCACCTTCAAGGCTTAAGAATTTTTATCCGGTGGTACGGGTAAAGAAGTTGTTGGGACAATAATCTATTCGAGTTGTTACAAATGGTATCAGAGCCTATCCTGGTCCCGCAAGGGCTCTGCCAAGACGATACGTGACTGGGCACAGTCGGCGAGGACGTCGAGTATATAAGGTGGGGGGATTGTATATCACGTACTACATCGAGATATTGTGGATTAGATATGTGGAATATTGTAAACCTTGTGGATTACTACTAGAACCTTCAAGGCTTAAGCATTATCAGAGCCAATCCTGGTCACGCAAGGGCTCCGTGGCAGTTCACCGCCACCCAATGGGATACGTGACTGGGCACACTCGACGAGGACGTCGAGTATATAAGTGGGGGGATTGTAATATCCCGTCTCACATAGGGATATTGTAGATTGATATTGTGGATTGGATGTATTGTTGGGAGATTGTAATATTATGTCCCACATTGGAGATGTGTGAGTTTAGCATCTGGTATATGGTAAACCTTGTGGATTACTACTAGCACCTTCAAGACTTAATCATTTTTATCCGGTGGTACGGGTAAAGAAGTTGTTGGGACAGTAATCCACGTGTGTTACATGGGCGGTGGTCGTCGCCCGCTGCTCTAGTGGATATGGCGGAGGAAGTACTGGTGTTGGGGTTGTGAGGCGCTCTTCCAATTGAGCGAATCTTGCTTCCCACCGCGTGTGTCAGGCATGCAACTCTTCCATCATCTTCTTCATCACTTCTTTCATGAGTGTTTGGTTGATGGCGTGAAGCGATTCCTCAGCAATTGCTTTGGCGTTCGTCATTGATATCACCAGCGGATTGGTGTAAGTAAATGAAAGCACCAATTGATAGCAATTAAGCTATCGGGTTGTAGCTATTGTATACGCTAATGTCTTCTTTTCGGCAATGTAGCGGCTTGCACTCTCCAAAATCTAAGGTATGTCCGAATAAAGACAATTTTGTAATGAATTCATTCGATAAATAAAAGTTGAACCAAAGCAACATATAAATAGTGCTAGTCTGACTGCTAATTACCCCTAACCCCCTGACTACTTAATAAATATCGCTTAAGTTCCCCAAGTAATAAACTAATAAAATGAACTCTTGAACTAATAACTAACGAACTACTTCTTCATGTAGCCTTTGAGATATCCCGGCTCACGACGATTCCTCCCACTACGCCGTACTGGCGTGTCTACTATCATACACGTGCCTGTATCATACTGTCTTCCATAAAAACAGCTTCCACATCAGATCATATCACAATTATTCTTTGATAATGATTACAAAACCTTCATTATGAACAGGTTTTTCAGGTTTGAAAATGTATGGATCAGAGATAGATCTTGTAAAGAGGTTCGAAATGCTTGGAATGATGAGAAGAGATGCAGAAACCACAAAGTGTGGAATAGAAACTCAATCTTACTAAAGAAGCATTGAAGAAATGGAATATGGAGGTCTTTTTTGTGAATTTGGACACTCAGTTGAAGATGAACTATGAAAAGTTGGTGAAAGAACAGACCAAAGAAAGCCCTAACCATGTGAATGAAAGCTTGCTCAAGACCAACATCCAAGAACTTTTGTCGAGAAAAGAGATAAACATGAAGCAGAGTCCAGTGGCAAGTATGACATAATTTTCAAAATTTTGACAGTTCACCCTAAACAAGACTCTCTGACTTAGATCTCACGGACACTTTTTTTTAAAGAGGGGTTATTTATCTTTAATAATTAAACAAAGTACAATAACTTCACTGAGAAAGTGAGAGATCATGAACTTTGAGAGATAAGTTTTCTCGCGACAAAGACAATAATACAAGATTGAAAAGCGGTTGTAAGAGAGCTAGTTTGGTAATGATGCGACGTTTTAGAAAGCTGCTGTGTAGGAAGTACTGTGAGAAAACTGTAGTGTTTGGTAATTCCGTATCTAAGGTGCTCCGAAAAAGCACTTTTGACATTTTAGTTTTGATAATTAGTAGTTTATAGTTGATGTTACTGTAGAAATGACATGTGAAGGACGAACATGATCTATCACGTACAGATCTACAACATGAATTATAGCGGAAGATTCATGTGTTTACCTTGTCTTCCTTAGCTCCTATGCACAGCGGATGATCGTAGGATGCTTGCTTTCACGTGCTCTTCTTGTTCCCACAGTCTGGCTCGAATCACTAGGACGAAAGCTCTAATCCACACCAAGTTCCACCTATGGAGGCTAGTTAGAGAGAGAGTCTAGGGTTTACTGTTTATGATCAGCACATGATCTCTACAGTAGTGTGTATATTATTATGACTCTCATATAATATGTGTAGGAGGCTGTCTCCTTATATAGACAGACTTATACCTAATTGCAACGTTACCCCCTAGGGTTGATGTCCTTGCTACTAACCCCATAAGGTTTGAGCTTGTCTCAACTAAACCCATAAGTTTAGGATAATTGTATTGGGCACCCCACATGGGCGCACCAAATGCTAACATCTCCCACTCGCACAGTGGGGTTGCACTAATACAGTAGGTCTAGTCTCCCTCAATCTCCAACTATTATCATCTGCCAAAGTGTTATTTGGCCTTGGTGTGTGACTGTGAGAGAACCTGCATTTCGGGAGTTCCATACTCTAAACTCATACGAGACGAGCTAGCAGCAGGCGCACTCAACCTCAAGAAATAATGCAATACATATATATATCTCTCGTATCCCCCAGATTCTGTCAACACTACTAGAAATATTAGCAAAAGCGTCATTAGATTAATGCGGTATTTGCTAAAATTAATGTTGTATTTGGCAAAAACAGCATTAATTGCAGCATTAATACTAATTCTGCATTTGCCAGTGCTGTTTTTTGAATTGCAGCATTAAGCTAATGCTGCTAGCAAAAACAGCATTACTTGCAGCATTAACTAATGCTGCATACATGTACTCACACCCTGCAGCATTAACACAATAATGCTGCATTTGAGAATGAAATTGCAGCATTATAGGCTTTAATGCTGCAATTTTATACTTATTTTTGCAGCATTTCTATCGATTAATGCTGCATTTTTCATACTTCTCTATTTCTCTTCCTCCTGTCGAAGAGTCTATTTTACCCTTCTACTTTCACTCTAATTCTCTCACTCTACCATATAAACAATACTTCTAATTATCACAAAAACAACAACAACAGCAGCAAGAAAATTATCACAACAACAATAAGAACAGCAAGAACAAAAAACATTACAAATTTGATTACAAATTTAACAAATACATTACAAATTTGAGGAAACAATTATCTCATCTCCCACAATCACATCAACCACCAATAACACAGATCTAATAGAAACAAAATACAAATTGAAGAAACTAATCTAGCTGAAATTAACATAAAAAGAACAGATGTGTAAATGAACAACAGCAGCTTCGAACGAAATCACCGCCACCGCAGGCTCAGTTCTTCATCGTCCATCTTCGTTCTTAGTCCTCTATTAAACACTCCCCTGAGACCTCCAGAGCAAACCCATCTCGCATCCTTCTCGCCTTAGCCATGGCTTTCGCTCCATCTCTGATTCTTCTTGCAATTTCACCGCCTTCTTCGTTATGAGTATCGATCAGTTTCTGGCGATTGGTCATCAGAACGGCGAGTCCGCCTAATTGACGGGGGATTTGGTGGTTGAGGAGAGAGATAGAGTCACCGCAGCTAGTTCGTCATCCGCTCAAAGAACCACCATCGCCCCTGCAATTCACCAGATCTGGAACGCTGAGGGAAAGAGAGAGAGAGATAGAGTGAGATAAGGACGGAGAGAGGGAGAGAGAGAGAGAGAGACTCACCAGATCTGGAACGCAGATGGAGAGAGATGCCGACGAGGAGGCATTGTCCGGACACGGAGGCGAAGGCGACGGCAGATTCTCCGATCTGCGGTGGCGTTGGTTGGCGGTGGCAGTCGTTGGCTGTGGAACAGACCAAGACAGAGAGAGAGGAAGATGAAGATGAAGAGGTCAGAGAGCACGAAGCTTCCTCATCTCCTCCTCTTCACCCTCTCCCTCTCCGATCTGTTCCTCATCTCCATCTCCCTCTCCCTCTCTCTCTCTCTCTCTCCCTTTCTTTCTATCTCTCTCTGTGTGTTCGTCTATCTCTCTCTCTCTCTCCCTCTGTGTTTCTTTGTTCATACGGGTGAGGATGAGGGTGAGGGTGAGGGTGAGAGGTGAGGGTGAGGCGGTTGAGTGTTTATTAGGGTTACTTTTCAGTGAAATTTCAATTCCCCCGCCCCCCAAATGTTTAGTGAAAATTTGAATTTTGCCCGAAATATTTTGTGATTGCAGCGTTAGTTTGTTAATGCTGCAAAATAGAACTAAAAAAGCAGCATTAATGTAATTAATGCTACAATATTACCATCCATTGCAGCATTATTGGATTAATGCTGCAATTTATAAGCTGTTTAGTTAAAAATTGCAGCATTATAGGATTAATGCTACAGTATTACACCATTTACTTTGCAACATTAATAATAATGCTGTTTTAGGGTATCAATTACTGCATTTGTTCAAATTCTACAAATAAAGTGTGGTATTTGCTAAAATTTCTACTAGTGCAATTGTCATCTCGTAGACCATGAGCACCTACCTTGTCCCGAAGGTCGTGCATCAATGAGTCTATATCTCCTTTATTACATTCATATCCTGCATGATCCCATAAGATCTTGTAGGTGGGCCCAATGAAAGTGATAAAGAGTGATGCAATGAGAATCTTCCTTCCATCCATTGTCGCTTTGATTCGAAGTCAGCTGCTTTCCTAGCAATGTCCTGGTAGGCCGAATCATTCATAACCGTGAGGTGTCACGCTAAAGTAGCACCACCGAACTGTCTCTCCCCGACATGGATAAAAGTACTAAGGGTATACAGTGTCAATCATTCTTATATGATCGACGAGGCTCACACGGCGAGGAATCTCAGGGACTAGTTCTACTCGCCACCTCATGTCACTCATCAGCACGCGTTATCTCATAAGATGTGCGCCATAGTGTTTGGACTCTAATCAGAGCACATGTCCTATCCCATAGGGACCACTATACAAATGTAAGTCCAACAGCCCATATGACTATTAACCCGAGTACTGAGTGTTGCACATATGCAATCGAAATCAGTTCTCTCATCTGGATTTCTCTACGCAGACTATACATGGTTCGGGGTAGTAACCATGCTCGAATGGCCATAAACCAATTTCACTTTGGAACTTATTCCAATGCAACAAATGAATCTGTCTGACAGGGTCTTGCACTATTGATTGATGTACAGCTCTTGTCATAGGCCATGCGCCTCATATGACAGGAGTCATCATATCATAGGCTTCTAGCGCTTATCGGGATTCTGTCTCATCTTCTACTCACCTGGACTATCCAAGATATCGTAAAGGCGGTTGCTCGTGTGAGAGAGTCAACCTAGTGTCCGCGCGACATGTTCTATGCTAGTACAGGATATGTAAACGTATCATACACGTATCGAAACAACATGTAGCATAACAAATCCAATTAAAATCCAATTATCAATGTCTCATATGCTCATAAATCATATTGCCTGTGATCGACTACCGAGTCCCAATTTTCTAAAACAATCCACAAAGACGACTCTTATGTGGTTTAGGAATGGGAGGTGCCTACATTATTGGCCCGTAGTCGACCTAATCCAAGATTACTCTTCAGGTAGTTAGTTCACCTTTTGTGAAATCAGTACCTCTTTCTATATGTTTGGCCTTATCAAAGTACTGTAGCCGTACGCTAGCACTACAGGTTGGTTGACAGCCCATAAGCTTATTAGAAACCTTCTTATCCAAACATATTTCTGTCCGGTGACAGAACAGGCAATCGTGCTTTGCTTCCATGATCGATGGAGCGGTATAATACGACTGTGCAACACTTATGCTGCTGTTCCATGCGATGTCATCTAGCATGGACTATAGTCTGAGTCGGATCTACGTGTATCTAGGTCCCCACCCTAGTCAGCATGCATAGCTGGCTAGTCGAAGCATCATCTCCGATAGTTATAACACGTGATCCTTCGTACAGAGTATCCTTTTGGTTGCAATCTAGTGTCTTAAGTTAGATTTCCTAAAATCCACTCTTCCGATTGCATAAGGTTTGTGGGGTCTCAGTATATACCATAGTATATAGCAGACTCACACTGCATCGGGCACTTTGGTCATTTGGTCAATCTTGTATGGTGTCTTCTAGGGCACATATTCAGGCTCGTAAAATCCTGCAGCGAGTTATAGGAGTATCACATGGCATTGGGTCCATTACATGGAATCGTTCAGAGTATCTTCTTGTTGTCCGCCTTATGCGTCAATATAAGAAGTCCTTTTGAACGAACGAGAGTGCATCTCGCCCTACTAATATCCTTCGTCACAAATCGAAAGGATAACCACCCTATAGTGGATGTGAAATAGTCCTTAGACTCTCCTGGAAATAGTGTGTCATCTATAATAAGTGACGTGTTCATCTACTCTCTACGACCGAGAGTGATATGCAGCGGTTTTCATCCATTGATAAAATACTGCTGACTTAGAGGACTAATTAAGATCACACATAGGCTTAATTAGCTTGAACCTATTTGTGCATCCGATCTTACATCTCGAAACCCTGTGGTCGAGTCATACAGATCACCTCTCTGATTTCTCTATTGAGAAATTCAGTCGTCACGTTTATCGAGAATGGATCCTTATTTCCATCATCACAACTATTACCGATATCTCTGCAAGTTGTATGCCTTACTATGCTTCCGTCTGTGTCACTCTGACTGTCTTTGGAAATACATTCATCTCCAATAGACTAATATCCAGTTGGAAAAGTTAACCTAGTCTTAAACTTGGTTGGTCCCTTACAGACTCTAACTTTTCTTGTAATGGCTACTTTTCATTCTTCATAATTAGGGAACGATAAGGCATAGTATCCTATCCTATCGTTTATGTAAGGTAATCCTTAAGATCATCCCTTCGATTTAAACAGTCGATGGGGGTATGCTCCTATGAGCAATTCCTTTGCATAGGAGGATCATAATTTGCTCTCACCCCTATGGATGGGCACCTCGCTTAGAAAGTCACTCCCACTGTCCGAAGGATCCTTGAGGGACTAATTCCTCATAATGGACTAAGGAACAGGGTATTTTCTAGCGGTTCCTCCATGCTCGCGGAGATCATCATCTCTACGAACATTCCCTTAACTATGGACATCTCCTTATGAGAAATCATATATCTTGTGAATCCATTTGCGTTACACTACTAATCGGCTGTTGCGTTTCGAATACGCAACCCCCTAGAGTACTCCGAATAGTATGGGAAGACATGTTACTCCATGAAGATACATTTCTTCCATCCAGGGTCTAAATTCCTTCTTGTCAGGTGATGAAATATCCTGGGACAATATCCTAGGTTCATCATCGTCTTGCGTGGTGACCACCATGGCCTCCCCTTCGATGTCAAATCGTCGACGGAGTGCGCTCCAAAGAGCGTTCCTACGCAAAGAGGGTTCTTCTTCAGCATTATCGTCATATATGATATGCCACTCACTAGGTAAGGCACTCCCACTGTTCTCAAGGTCCATAGGAACATATTCCTCTTGAGTAGTGGTGAGTTGAGTGTCATCTAGTGGTTCCTCTTCCTCGTAGAGATTGCCATCTCCACGAGCTTCTCCATGACTAGGAAAACTTAGTTAGCTCATAAGTTGCCGATCCCCATGGCCTAAGGTGACCTCATATAGGTTGCCTTTTGGTCCACATCTCGTAGGGCGTAGTGACTACAGACTTGGTGGGTATTTGGTTGAGTACATCAACAGCCGTTTAACAAAGCGTCTCCTCAATATAGGGAACATGTGCTTTGCACGCACTATCATACATCGAACCATCTTCAGGCAATATCCTACTCCTCCTATCCGCTACAGCATCCTGCTGCGGAGTGCGGGGAATGCACATCTGCCTTACTACTCCTTTCCATCACATAGCTCTTGCTAAGATAGATACTCGCAATCTCATTCCGGCTAAGGACATTTCCTTTTATCCAGACGGTTTTCTACCTTTTGTAGATACCTGTCACAAGCACCCTTGTGCCTCAGACTTATGTGGCCCAAGCACACATAGTTGAGATGCGTACAATAATCTACGAATGTGATGGAACAGTAAGCACCATGTCTTAGCTTTAACTTTTAATGGATCACAATAACAGAATGAATAATATGTAAAGACTCAATAATCCTTACTGCTTTACTGGATGGTTTGCCTTTCGCCTTTCGTGTAAGACAAGAATCACACACAGGTAAGGGTACCTTGGGCATATTCCAAGCAGGCCTACCTTAGCTAGCCTGAACATCCTTTCCTGATGTAGTGTGTCACAATCTAGCGTGCCACATATCAGAATCTTAAGGCAAAACCCTAGAGGTGATATCCAAAGATCCTGAGGCGTTATTCATGCTAGAAATCAAGAGTGCATAACCATTCATAACATGACCAATTCCAAAGTAAAACTGTAACCAAAACAAATTTTGGTGGCTACTCCCTCAAAGATAATCTCATGGATCCTTTTAGACGAGAAGTTAATGCCATGTCTGACCTTCTAGTCTTAGGGAAACATCCTTTTCCTCCTTTGCATTTGCCTATCTTGGGATATTGGTCATGTACCAATATTTCGCCCTTATTCCCTTATCCTTGCCCCACCTGTTCCACGGTCCTAATACCGGGCTAGGGACTACATCTGCCTATCATACTTCATTCACAGTCTTTTAGCAATCATATATTGCTTAGACTTCAAAAGTATGTTGAACTAGTATTCTAAGCAAGCACTTGGTTGCTTAGATCCTAGAACGGAGCGATGTTTGGTCTTATCCAAACATCTTGACACTCTCAAAGTGTGTCATATAACGTTTTCATGGCACTTTCATGAAACGTGGCAGATATAGCAACAAATTTCTAATCGGATAACTTAAACATCTCATCATAACGGCATGAATCTCTGATGCTATAGTTGAGTACTAATCTCAGATACTATAGTCGAGTGCCAAAATTTTATGATTTGAGTTTGATAGTTTAAGGTGGGATTTATGAGTCATTACTCACAACTTTTAATGAGGCAAATGGCTAAGGTGGATCCAAGATTCTTCTTTGGCTCATTCCTACAATCTTTGAATCTCAAAGTGGTCTTGAACTTGCTGATGAGGTCATTTTCCCACCATGGCATAGCACGCTCTATGAAATTTATCTTGACTGCCTCCCACTTATTGGTTAGCCTAAAGATAATGTTCATGTGCTGCTGTGACAACTATTCATCACAGGTTCGACCATACTTGTAGGTGGTTTGACAAACTATGTCCAACGATTTGGTTACATAGTACGATGACTTGTCATATCGTTTATTGTCATTATTTTAGCCTTTACAGTTTCGATTTAGACACGATTGATCTTGAGACATTGCATAAGAAATTAATACTAGCATTTTCTTAGCTCCGAAATAACATGATACATAGATTAAAATTCATAGTTCCTCATAAGGACGTTACCAAAACCTAGTAGCAATTCTAGGAATCAAATATCGTCACTTATGATTCCCTATTAGTTTCAATCATGTATAATCATGTGAGCTCTTTTTTTTTTAGTTCCTTAGCATGCGAGCTTATATAGTTATATCCAATCACACGCAGTTATAACATAAAACAAGCATAAATAAATATGCAATGGATGTGGACCCTAAGGTGCACTCCCACTATTGAGAGTACGTCTTGAGCAATTCTTGAACTTCTCGCCTCATGGATCTCGCCTATCTCGAGTGCTCCTTGAAGCTTCCTTGTTCGTCTCTTTGCTCCATGCACCTTGCGCCATAGCTTTTGGTTTGGCCACCTCTCTTGAAGCTTCTATTCTTCAATCTTCACTATCTTATTTCTAATAAGAAGTAACCACTAATAGGCGATTTAGATGAGAAGAGAAGACAATAGAGTATGTAGAGAGGCACGACACGCAGGCCGCATTTTAATTGATTACATATTCAAAACCAAAACCAAATATAAAACCATCTAAGTCACATCCATGCATCAAACACATCCATTCAACCCACAACAGCATGTATAATAATAAAATAAACATACTGAAAATTTCAGAAAATTTCCAGAATTAAAGAATAATTACTGGATATTAATAAGCAATAAAACAATCAACTAATAAGATCGAAAATTTCTCCCAACTACCTAGAATCTCACCTCCTATCTTATAAGGTAGGGAAAAATATCCTAAGTCTCCAGAAAAAATTTGGGCTCAAAACAGTGTGTTTAAGGACGTCTAACTGCCTCGGGAAGTGTGCTAAACACTAATTAATTAATCTGGAAAATAATAAAATTTTCGATTTTTCCAAAAATTATGAAAAATTCCCAGAAAAAAGGAAATTTAATTCTGAGCATATAGAAAAAAAATTGGCGAAAAATAGTGGTCGGACGAGGGCTCACGCGCCCACACGCGCTGCCGCGCGTGGGCGAGTCCGCCTCCGTCATGCGCCGACGTCGGCCTAGTGCCACGTCAGCATGCCACGTCACCCTCCATGTCATCATGCCACGTCAGCAGCCCACGTGGCTGCCACGTCATCGCCACGTCGGTCAAGTGCTGATGTGGCACCGCCACGTTATCTGCCACGTCATCAGTCGCCGCCAGCCCTTTGGCGCGTGCGGCGCGTGGCCGCGCGTGGAGGCGGCGTCGGTGGCGCGTGAAGCCCACGCGCCGCCTTCCCGGCCTCCGTTTCCGGCGATCCTTATATCGTTGGAATCGCCTTTTCACCCTGATCCCGATTATGTGTTCTAAACTCAATTTTAACATGTTTTGAAAAAATCTTTTTACTGCTCAGATCTAACAGTCCAGATTTATACAGTTCCGAATATTAAAATATTCATAACTAATTCTCTGTTCGTCCAAAAAGTACAAAATTTATATTTCTGGAATCCTCGTGAAAAACCCTATCTAACCATATACGTTTCACTAACAGATTATGAAATTTCAAAAACTCGATTTTTTTAACTGATTCGGGAACGCATAACGAGGCACGAAAAACAAGCCTAAGGCTCTGATACCAATGAAGGACGAACATGATCTATCACATACAGATCTACAACATGAATTATAGCGGAAGATTCATGTGTTTACCTTGTCTTCCTTAGCTCCTATGCACAGCGGATGATCGTAGGATGCTTGCTTTCACGTGCTCTTCTTGGTCCCACAGTCTGGCTCGAATCACTAGGACGAAAGCTCTAATCCACACCAAGTTCCACCTATGGAGGCTAGTTAGAGAGAGAGTCTAGGGTTTACTGTATTATGATCAGCACATGATCTCTACAGTAGTGTGTATATTATTATGACTCTCACATAATATGTGTAGGAGGCTTTCTCCTTATATAGACAGACTTATACCTAATTGCAACGTTACCCCCTAGGGTTGATGTCCTTGCTACTAACCCCATAAGGTTTGAGCTTGTCTCACCTAAACCCATAAGTTTAGGATAATTGCATTGGGCACCTCACATGGGCGCACCAAATGCTAACATGATGTTATTACATTAAATAGTTATTGATATTTATTAACGGATAAAAATGTCAAATAGTATATTTATTTAAAAGCAGCACCTGGAAAGCAACACTTCTCCTGCATTTCAAAAGCTATTGTAAGAAAACAATTGCTTTTTAAAAAGCAGAAACAAATAACTTTATCGAACTTATTAACACTTCTGTTAAATTCAAAAAGCAACGTTCTAAAAAGCAAAAGCATTTCAATTTTCAAAATTGTCGGAAAGACATCGTTCATGAGGCAGAAACACCAACTTTACAATCCGTCTGAAGTTCAATATTCGAGTACCCATGCGACAAGACAACCTGAAAAACACAACTGAATGAAACTTTACTGTTGTCATTCTTGACACAAGCTGCCGTGTAGGGAAGAAAGATGTCAGGTTTAATTCTTGTTTTTTTAACAAGTAGCCAGGTTTGTCTTAGTTGCGTAATAAAATTGCACTTACAAGAAAGGTGCAAATCGAACTTAGACCAAGAGAAATAACCATCATCAATGACAACACATTTTGTGTTCATTTCCAAGCTACTTGTTAAAAAAAAGAAAAAAGAAAAAAACTATCAATTTTAATTCTTTGCTGAAAAGCAAAGAGAAAAAGAATTCACTCAATTCTCTCAATCCCCAGTGCATTTGTACCAGTATGCAAACCCATCTAGCTAGGACGTCATTCGATTGAAGACATGTCCATACTGGAGGAAAGACAATGTAGATCTGAAGCTCCAAGGGCGATAAAAATAAATCACAGGAGTATGCAAACCATCAAAACACCAAATTGTGCATTTCTCGAACGTCATACTGACTGGTACAAAATTAACAAAAATCATAGTTGTCGATACATGAACTCTAGATCTACCCAAGTAAAAGGAAAAACGGACAAAAACATCAATGATCTCAATCTGGCCTCCCGAAGCTTCCCACATCAAGATGAAATTTTCCTTCTAGCACAAACTGCAAAGAAAATGATATCGTTAACATAATAAACAGATGAACCGGATTATCACTTCCACATTTGAGAAACATTCAGAAGCACAAACATAATATGATATTATTCATTCGACAGACACCACAGTTTAGTAAAATTTCAGGCGTTTTCAATGGCATTCCTAATTTTGAACAATGGGATTAGATGCCCAAGCTGACAAGTTTCAGTCACGTATCATTCATTACACCCCTTTGAGCGATGACTGGGACGTGGGCACTGAAAAAACAATGAGACATGGCTGATACTGAAAGAATCAACTATAAAGTTCTCGACCAGTTGACAAACAATTTCGGTTGACTGCATTGCATGGACTATTTTGGTGTGAGCTTATTTAAAGTTCAAATTCTAAGGCAGTTTAGTAAAAAGCAACATTTCCTATGGGATATGAATCGCATGGGTTGCAGTTTTTTTTAAAATCACACAATTAAATACTTGTACTATACCATTTATTCGGGATTAGCGTAATAAGATATGAAAACACAGAGATTTTATATCACCAACATCGGACCATTCTATATTGAACTACAAACTCTTGCTCCTTGCATGGACTGCATTGCATGGACTATTTTGGTGTGAGCTTATTTAAAGTTCAAATTCTGACTATTTTGGTGTGAGCTTATTTAAAGTTCAAATTCTAAGTCAGTTTAGTAAAAAGCAACATTTCCTATGGGATATGAATCGCATGGGTTGCAGTTTTTTTTAAAATCACACAATTAAATAGTTGTACTATACCATTTATTCGGGATTAGCGTACTAAGATATGAAAATACAGAGATTTTATATCACCAACATTGGACCATTCTATATTGAACTACAAACTCTTGCTCCTTGCGCCTTAAGTTTCTCACTGTAAGTTTTCAAATGCTTACCAATTGAGTTTCCATTTGTTAATTGTAAAGCTTCAGAAAGTTTAAGCACTTTTTCAACACGAGTCTACTATGTCGAGAACATACTTTCTTACCTAGTACTATTGATGGCACTGTCACTAACTTACAATTATATTCAACAAGCTTGCATATTCTAACAGCTTTAACTAACTTACTTGCTCGCATTTTTACCACAACAAGAGTGTATTCTAACAACTTTTAACGTTCTCATATATTTACCTCAACAACAAGAGTGTACATTCAGTATTTGTTCAGATATGTTGTATGTCAGTTCTCTCTATACTGTCAGACAGCTTCATGAACATATTAACATTAATCAAATTATATAACTAACATTCATATGACGACACAGTAGGAAAGTTTCAATGATTGCCGATCCCCTAAGTTAGACAGTGTAATTCATAGCTTGATTAGATATTGTATGCATGTCAACATTCAGAAAATAAAAGGATTGGTCACATTGCTTCTGACGATGAGATTCTTTAACATTAATCAAATTATATCGTCAAGGATTGGTCACATTGCTTCTGACAATTTGATTCTTTAGTTTTCTGTACAATATTTATGATATACAAAACTAAACACATAACAGAGTAAGATCAATTTTGAAATGGATAAAAACTCAAATAAGCACAAAATTCAATTACCAATAAACACATTAAAAGAACAAGAAAAACAGCGCTAGTCAAAAACGAGAAATAGATTATTGTGATCATACCTTATATGTTGCTTGGGTACATCATGACCCTAACCCTAGCTCCCTGCAAAACAAACATAAACCCAAACAATCAATTACCTCAATAATCACCACCACAGATGCAATTGCATCACATACATTTAAAATCAAGCACTATTTAATGTTGGTTGATTCATACCATGGACTTGGGAGGGAGGTTAGACTTGAACTTAGCCCTAATGACTCCACTGTTACCATGGGGTCTGATGACCTTTCCCCAAATGCAACGGTAGTGAGATCCGTCCTTCTTCACCTTAGCCTTGTAGATGTAGGCCATGCGCTTCCCTTGGTACCATGACACCTCCTCCTTGGTGTTCACTCCCTCGATCTGGACCAGAGATGTGTTCGGGTACTGATTCGACTTCGACCTATATCAATTTAATCAACACCAAAAACAGCTAAGTCCTAGCCAAATCGAAGAGCTGAAGAACACAGAAACGATTACAGATTGAGAGACAGAATCACCTCTTGTAGCCGAGGATGGTGCCTCTGACGTAGAGCCTGAACAAACAGAGCAATTGAATCGATGTTATCAGTACAATACAAACATGAAGGAGATGATGAAGAAGAAATGAGTGTGAAAGATGTCAGACCTAACGCGCTCTCCTTGACGTCCTTTCACCATTTTCGCTGTTGGGGGAGACTCTGAGACGGTGCACCTGCCTGCTGCTATGAAGAAAGAACTGAAACCCTAATCGTTTAACGAAGCGAGGATGCGATATTTTATATGGATTGGATTACTTTATGGGCCTTACCCTTATTGGTTCAGGCTGGAGTAAAGCTATTCTATCGGCCCATAAGGGGCAACAACACAATTTTCTTTTTTTTTTTTTTTTTCTTTTTTCTTTTTTCTTTTTTTTTTGAAATAATAACACAATTTTCTTAGAACAAATGTAATAATTCTTTTTCTTAGAACAGAGGAAAAAATTATTTTATTTTTTTTAGAATCTTTAAGTATTTATTAAAAGAGGCTTCGAAAAAAACTCGATTTGAAATGAATTTTCTAAATTTAATTTATCTTTAGGCAAATAATAATAATAATAATAATATTAATAATTTTGTGGTTAAGGAATGTTATCCTCACACTTGATGCAGGAAAAAAACATTTCGGCCAAGCACATAATTAAGGGTGTTGAAATAGTGGGTTGAAATTGCAACTTCCATGAAAAAACTGGGGGGATTGTAAGCAATTACAGAGCACCGAAGTTGAACAGCGAAGAAAAGAATGACAAAACATAAACATGACAAAGCACAATCGTTAAACGCTTGCACTATAATCCCTCTATCTCTCTTGGGGGATTGCAATCAATCGTAGAGCACCGAAGTTAATGAACAAAGAATTTGAATGGACATAATTGATTATCGCTTGGAATGTGTTACGTGAGTACAGAGAACCCTCAAAGACTCAAAGAGAGAAGAACCAACACGATAACGCTATTGTGATGCTATCAAACACAATATCTATGCATAACAATCATAAACAATACTCAGTATAACCAATCTTCTATAAAGTAGCCTCCACAATCTCATAATCAGGCGTAAGCCTATGATCAACATATATAGGCCTTGTTGGCCAGACTTAAGCATGTAACTCTCTTGTCATATCTCTTCCCCAAAAAATCGTAATACAATTAAAAAAAAAAATCTACCCTATTTTAAGTTTTGAAAACACTAGCCACGTATTATTCAAGTTTCTAATCTTATTCGTTCACAGAACAAAAGCTATGATCCTAACTGTAACACCCCCACCCGGCTGTGTTGGAAAACTTAACGGGAGATCCCCGGACTCACGGAAGTATCCTCGCTAAAGCACTGAAGTGCCCCGACAAGGAGTGTAGTACTAAAGTTTTTGTTAGGGGACAAGATTAAAGAAACTAGCAATTACAGTTGAAGTGAGAGCTTCATATTAGACACAAGTATTTACAATAGTCTATGTGATATACAATCAGTTATTTGTTTGTCTATGCTCCCCAGTTCTATGATTTCTCACATGCGGAGTTTTAGAAACAGAAAGATGAAGCGAGACGTCAGAGATAGTATAAATAAACACTTACAACATAAATAGGGTTGAACTTTTTAACAGAGTCTATGACTAAGTACTTACAGGCTTTCAAGTCAATTCTTTGATATAATACTAAGGTAACCAACATATTAGAAATAGTTAATAGTTTATTGTTATTACTTAGAGATTCCAAGTATATCAGCCTATACAGATGATTCCAAATTCCACTACCCAAAGGTTTGTAAATATCATATCAACTTCCAACAAGGATAGCTATCTCAATCAACTTGACAACTAGACGTTAAGTGTCGACAACCCCTACTCGATCATCAGTCCAGTAGAGCAGTATTAGTGCCTAATGTTGAGTACAACTCTAGTACACTGCTGACTCTCTGGGACATAGGCTGCCTCTCTCAAGAGCCTACGAAGTAGTAGAGTTGTGATCGTGTGGAAAATCAATGATAATGCTGACATATTGCGTCTTCCCATTCACCTGAAGACATCTGATGTGTTCAATGTGAAGCACATCACTCCTTGCTTTACAGATTCTGAAGATATTGATGTGAACATGAGGACAACTTCTTTCCAACTCGGGGAGACTAATGCAGGAGAGGATGATGCAGAGGAAGCAAAACTGTCATATGTGACTGATTTAACGCTTAACTGCCATGATATGGAAGATTAGGTCAAGGGAAAAAGTGACAGCAGCATTTAGGGTCCTCCGATGCTCTGGACGCAACTTTGGCTACGGGTGTCAGAATGACGATTGCGACTCCAATCTGGAAAGCACTCGACGAGACGCAGGAGGGCCTGATCCATCGGGGTCCGTCTTTAACCCCAAATTTGTTGTTTGACAAGTCTCACATAAGTTTTTAGATGTTTCTTTTTTACTATTTTTGGTAACATATCAGTGGCTGATTAGGACCTCGGTTTTAGCTCGGCTTCGGTCAAACTTTTGCCTTCTTGTTTCTTTCAATAAGGCAAAATTTTTGAAATTTCGGCATTTTCTATTTTGGGCATAAACTAGGGTTTTGGTTATATATGTCCGGCTTGTGAAAAAAATTTGATAGTTTTTGTTCATTGATTTATTTCGAGCCCTAGAGAGGGAATTCCCCCAGCGTTTTTCCTTTCCGTCGTTGCTTCTGGTGCTTGATCACACGCCTCGATTAAATTTGGCATCAAATTGGCATTGGACCACTAGACTATCCACCTTGCATGGGCTACCACTCATGCTAATGTTTAATTGGGCATACTTTTTCTCTCTACTTGGATTATCAATTGGTTTTTCAACAAACTACTGGGTTTTAGGGGCCCTTTCTTGCTTGGCTCACTCTATTGAGAACACATTTTGATTTGAAACCCTAATTGTTTTATCATCCTTCTTGCCTTTTCCCCCTTCCTTTTGTATATCTTTATGACACACGTCATTCTCCCCTTCAACCTCTGTACTCGGAGGAAGTGTTGTTGTTATCCCTAGAACGTCCTTGCAGGTACTATTTGTCTTTTGTCTGCTCTTCACTGATCATTCCTCCTATCCTTTTGGCATTAAGCTCCGATCGTTTCTCCGGTGGGACTCCCCGAACCTGTATCCACATAGGACACTTCACTAGCGCTTTTTCTTTCAGCTTCTTCCCCAGCTCCTACACCTTAAGATTCGAAAGGTTATTTACCATCAACCAAAGTGATTGAGCTAGGATTCATTCATAATCTCCAGCCTCACTGAACTCAGGTGGACATATTTTTCTGGGACTTCCTATGAGTACGACACTTCTACTTCCACCGTAGCCCCTGAGATTCCAAGCTCCGGTCACAATCTTCTTCACCGTATGTTTGCTAATAAGTTTTTCGCTAAATTATTTCCCCATTAAAACTGATTGGTGAAACCTCCGGGTCGCTTTTGGGCTATCATCCAATTCAAATCTCAAATCCATAATCGCGAATTCAAGACCTTTCCGTAACAACTAGCAGTGAACGAAAGAGCAAATAAATGTGATCTGAGAGGCGAGAAGAACATATAGGAAAACCAGAGGAAAAAAAAAGTGTCTGGCACTGAAGAGAGAAGAGAGGATATAATGGGTGCCAAGATAATCACAGATATATAACTCCTGCGAAGAAACACAACCGGCGAGGTAAAGTATTAGAACCCAAGAATTGTCTGATCTCCAGAGTAAATCTAGAGGGAGAGAACTTTTTTATATTGAAGATCTAATTTCAGTTTTAAGAATGGGACAATTTTAATTGGGCCAAAAGTGATAATTAAGTTAAATCTATTAAGACCAATGTGCTAGTTCGAATTCCGTCCGAGCCCGAATTAATTTAATTGAATTAGATTTTGGATGGGTTGATGATGCTCCTTAACTCAGGCTGGCAGCCCAGCCTTAACAAAACTTAGACATGGGCTAGGACATATACAAAGTCCGTTATCATTTAGCTTCCACCAAGATTGATCAGTTAACTTTTGTGCAATTCGGTTTCACAAAGGAAACCAGAGTGCTTTTCTTCTTCACTGATCTCTGCTCCCTTTTACTACCGCTGTCACATATATGAAAAACAAACACAAACTCGTAGTAACTTCAGCAAAAGAAGAAAAGCAATTCTATCCACCACAACTTGTCGTTACGCTATTGTGATTGCAGATATAGCAAAAAGAATGTCCTCTAGGTATGCTCAGCTTCTGAAGGAAATGTCAGCTTACAGAGTTTCAGTATTTCAACAGTTAGCCTACATTCAAAATGTGAGACAACCTCACCAACTGATATAGTAACTCCTAATTTGTATGTCCTCCTTGTATGTGTGGTTCTCATGTATAAACATACGCCAGAATAATAGATAAGTAACCAATCCTTGTTTTCCATCGATACATTAGTCCAGGAAACAATCACCGGACTATGCTGCTATTCCTGTAGCTTGGTTTGGTATCAAAAATAGGAAAGCAACTGGTAGAAATGTGCAAAAGACTTGAATAGCAATACCCACAAGAAGGTTGTCAAAGGAGCCCGAGGTGATGTTTAGAAGCGAGGCCAACCAAGCACCAAAAAATGACCCCAGTGTGGCGCCAAAATTGTTTATAGACATGAATAGCGCAAACAAAGTCCCTTCTATTCCAGGAGGACACAACTGTCCCGACAGGATGAGGAACGGCATAAACCTGTAAATTCAAGGATTTAGTTTCTACGTCAAGATGTCATATGAATGCAAATCTCACTATTCAATTTTCTTCTTAAATCTATGTCAAGTAACACAAAGCACATACTTGAATTGATTGATTGCATCCACAAGGGCAGACCCGTATAGCACCAGGACCTTGTCTGATATGCCAAATGAAGCATTTGTCCGAGATACTAAAACTAAATCCAGAATACCCGATAAAGACAAACCCACCTGAGTCCACCTGCAGCGAAAGAGGGTAAATAAATCAATCAGCAAGGGAGTTGGGGAAGTAAAACAGCACACACTGGTGAAATTCAAACCAATAACTTACAAGAGAATGGACCGGAGCTTCACGTTCTTCAGGTAGCGGTTATAAATAAAGGTCCCAAGCATGAGGCCTAACCACCCAACAACGCGAGTTGTGCCTAGAAAGGATGCTTCCAAGTTTAAGACCTCTGTCTGATAATAGAACATCACTGTGGAGAGGCTTGGAACAATTACATTTGCTAAGAAAAACCAAGTCATTGGTCTGGCCTTCAAAAAAGGGAACTTGAGGTCAGTAATCAGAATAAAAAAAAAAAAGAAAAATTAATATCTGAAAATGAAATCCCAAGAAAGGAAGAATTCTGTTTAATTGATTCTGCCCCTATAGAGGCGAACTACTTGATTTCTTTGAGACTCTGAACTTCTAAGTACAACTTTACAGGTATTTGTAATCTTGTTGTCTGCCTGGCTAATACTCTTGCAATCTACATAGTGGAGGCTAATTGCAAAGATTATTCAAGGGGACAACAGGAAAGTGCAACATAGCTCCTAGGGTGAAGTGCAAATAAACCCAAAATGCCCAAGTACTAAGTACATATTCTAACAAAACATAATTTTGACTTCATACACAGACAAAACCCCAAATCTGATATTTCTGAACAAGGGTAAGAATTAAGTGACAGTAAAGATTTTTCTTTTTGAAGTAAAAGCAACATAGGACGTCACGACAAAAAGAAATGGGAGGATAAGAAGACTAGATCGACGGAATGGTAACAATTGGACAATTGTGCCTAATATGAAGTATATTACATGATCTAAAGCGATTATAAGACATGCATTTTCTCAGATAAGTAGTTACTAGAAGGAAATTGGATTGATAAGTCATCATCAACCAGGGTAGTTATAGGACTTGCACATAAAACTTACCTGAGAATGATAGGCTGTCGGAAAGCACGTAACAAAGTGAAAGTGGCCATTTTGAAAGACTTGAACCATTTTGATACAACGGACCCACCTTTATCCGAGCTCGGAGTGGTCTCTGTAATGTCAGATCTCTTTTCAACTTTCTTATTTCTCCTTGAAGTACGAGTTATGGACTTCTTCACTGAGGAAGTTTGTTCATCAAATACAGAATCTTTTCCGTTTCCAAGGTGAGAGCTTTCTGAGGTAGAAGTATCCTCCAAGACTTTGTCATCTAGTGCATTCTCGTTGACTAACCCACAGGAAAGCAGCTGCATGGCTGGTAACATCGAGAAAAAGAGAAAAACTGTCTGTATGTGTAAATTTGTTAATGCATATCCACCTAATAAACTCCCAAATATCCCTCCCAAAGCCATTGACATCCAAGATATTGACTGGAGGTCGCCAGCAAATGAGGCCCTGCACAAGTAGCAATTTAAAATGAACTCATACTCTGCATAAGGTTATGCATTACAGAGAATATGATAAATAACAAGATGCGAACACAATGCGGCACCCCTTATTAGCCAAACTAAACACATGAAAACCTCAAGCTCAAGTAACCTACTACCAATGAGGGGAAGCAAACATTATTATATAGATTATAGACCCCCAGCTGGCAGCTTAGATTAAACAAGTCCGTAGAAATGAACAAATATGGAGTTGTTCAATATGAATATAACATGCCCCTCAAATAGCATAGCCAGTCACTACAGTTCTTTCTGGATGAGCAAACTTGCAGACATCAGGACAAGTGAAAGAGGACTTTGAGCATTTTTTTTTCTGAAGTTACATAAAGCCTGATCTCCTAAAAGCATATCTTCATTCAAAAAGTCAATAGCAGCTAAAATGCATAATTTCAACAGACTTCAAGTCCTTACTTCCTACAGATCTGATAACAATTAGTACTGGAAAAATCAGAGCTTGAAGTTCAAATGAAAATACCTTTCAGACCTCACTGCCTCAGCTATCATTGCATCAACCACCACATCAGCCATTGCGGATCCTAGGTTTTGCACTGTTAAGAATATCATGAAAGGCACTCTCGAGTCCCTGAGGTAAGAAACTTGGCTCAAGGCCACCCATGGGAGGAGAGAGAGCACTGTTGCAATCACTAAATATGGCACTCTCTTTTTCCCTCCAATTGGGATGCAATCAGACAAGATCCTGCATGTAGCATAAACATTTAACAGCTAGTAAACAGAGGATGCGTACAAAATTAATATCTAGGAAATATGAACAGTTGAGACTTGAGACAGTAAGAACGAATACAGTTCTAATAGTTAGAACTCCGTGAAAAAATATTCCAGGCAGCAAACATCGATTGACATACCCATATAATGGTTTTATGCTCCATGGGAAAAATGCTACTGAAGATACAAATTGGGAGGCTGCGGGTGACAACCTAAGGCCGTCTTTCAGTTGGAAGGAAACTGCCGTCCACACAAAAGACCTAAATCCCTGCACACGCATAATCGTATGGGAAAAGTCAGCAAGCAACATTTGGGGCACTTCATAGACAGAGAGGAACAACCAATCCAAGTAAACATTGTACACATGACTTACTTATGATATATGACCGAAAATTACAGCAGAAATCCAGAAACAATTTTTCAGGAGGTAATTACACCACATCTTTTGATGGTTTTCTGATATTCTTTCTATAAATGACAGAAATATTGACCTACTCATATAATGGCTCCATGAAGAAAGCCTCAACCCATAACCACCATGAGCCAGCATGTACACAACATGACATACTGATAACTAGATATTATCAATTGATCATTGAGAACACATCTTCATCCAAAATCAGGATGCCAGTAATGGTGGAGCTGCAGAAAGTCTACCATTCTACATGTTTTATTTAAGTTAAAATATTTGGCCGCTATGAAGTTTGATTGACACAGATGGAATTTTATGCTCCCATTCATTATTAGTGAACCGCTCAAAATTTTGAAGTTTTCAAAATAAAACCCCGACCTTACTGTGAATGAACAGAAGTACCCTAACAACGGGATATCCCAACATTAAACAGTTATCTCATTCTTTAGCTTTCTTTTGAAAGATACTGCCCAAGCTACAATAAGTAGAAGTGGTCTCTATACTGTCTAAAGCTTGGTTGAGGATCATAAGCTTCAAAAGGGAGAAAGTAGTGTCATCCGGTTCGACTAATGTGCATCTACAATAAGTATAAGCCCTCATGCTAATTAAAAAGACTGAAATATAGGAGCTTCCAGAAAAAAATCTCCCCTGCAGAATGTATATCCATGTCAAGTGACACCCTAATGACACTTGATAAAGCTCTTAGGGTCATTGCATAAAAGCATCCATGCTAGAAGTGCAGGAAATGGTTTAAGAAATACAGACGGTAGATATTTAATTTTCTCAAGACAAAATATTGTATAGTTTTCTTCTAGAAGATGGTAAAGGTCACATACTCACATGTCGCCTTATGGAGCATTAGAGGGAAAATATGAAAGATGTTACTTTACTGTTTATAGATTTAGAAAAAGCATACTGTAGAAGGAGTAACATGAGAATATCCCATTACAAAACGTTCGGCTTTAAGTCCCTACATTTTGTACTTTGGTAATGGATGAGTTACAGGGAGTACTGAGAATGAGATCCCCTCGTGCATGCTATTTGCAGATGATTTAGTTTTTGGATGATGTCCGTTGATGGTAGGTCAGAGTTATGGAGGGAGAATATAGAATCTAAAGGGTTTCGAATTGTTTAAGAGAAAACAGCATATGAATTGTAAGTTTTAGGGGCAATATGTGGGTAGGAGAGGAGACGATAACAATTGGCGGTAAAGCGGATCAGGTCATTTTGCTATTTACTACTGTCAATTGGAATCACAGCCTGGTAGTTTAAATCTATTTTATGTAAGTTAATGCAAATATGGAGCCTAGGAAAAAACTATGTCCCAATAAACAGTGCTCACATCCAGAGAGTTTAGCGTTCATATTCTCTTCATCTTCTCGAAAGCATATTGAGAGTTGCATTCGTACTTTCTCTCTCTTTCTGTTTTTGCGGTGTTTTACACTCCTAGAGGAGTAAGGAGATTCGACAACTCTCTCTCTAGTTGGTGTTATCCTTTATCCAGTAAGCTCCATCATCATATTAGGCTCCGCCAGATCTGGCTTCGTGATCCCTGAACTTTTCATTAGACATTTGAAACTTATCTTCTACTGAGAAATCTTTTCCAATCTTCAAATCTTTGTTAAATGAGTGTTTGTATCTCACCTTCAAGAGTCAAAATACCTCCAAATTTGTTCCAGTGCAACCAATTTGAATGACCTCACGTGATGAGCGACATAGTCGAGATTTTATAGAGTATCATAAAAGCAACTACTCGTGTATGCTCTAAGTTTCGCAAGTACTCACGTACGTTCTAAGTTTCATGTATTAGTGTTCTGGCAAGTAGGATTGTAAATAAACCATCTATCAAAGGCTTTTGTCACTAATTAGTGGGGAGTGGGGACAAGTTGTTTCTAAAAAAGGCACGAGCTAAATTTTATTTTAAAAAGATGCAGCGAAATATGAAAATGTAATTACCAGAAGGAAGGATGAAGTAATATACACCATTGGAAACACTAAATCCTATCAGGATGCAGTGAACCTAGACACCAATTGGACACTTCTGAACTTTTCTACTATAAATAACGAGTATATTTTCTAAGAGATTCAATTTGAACATGTAGGAAATTTGCAAAACAGGAAATATCAATTTAGCAATTAGGAACAGATGTAATCCCTTCATGATCCCTTTGTCCCTAGGCTTGCAAGGCTTGGTTCCAAGTTGCTATTTTCTCTATTTTCTAAAGTTACAAAAGTGCCCTCGACACCGGAAGTCTATAACTTTGTCAATTTAGTTCATGAACACCGTAAATCTTGTTACCTGCACAAACAGGTTAGTGATAAGATAAAATCTAATTGATGAATCCTAACCAGTTCTAACCCATACAGCAATCACTATCCCAAGTCTGATTTTGTTCCTGGATTGACAAACCGAGAATCTTTCAGTTTCCCTGATGAAACTTTATGTTTTAGCCTCAGTGGAAAAAGGGTGTCTAGTAGGTATCACTTTAGATATCTTTCGACTCTTTGTAAGAGGGTTGAGTCGATCTCATCTTACACAAGTAGGGAACATCTAATGTGATATAATTTGCGGTGTGTATTTTGCTGCTTTTTTACTGCTTTATAGCTATCTGGTGACTTTTCTGTGAACAAATCACCTTGTTGATGTAACTCGTGTTGTATGGTTGTGTGTATAGCCAGTGCAGTTTAATTGGCTTTTAGAGTTTTACGCCCGTGGGTAGTCTGGTAGGAATGCGGTTCACAGGGGTAGGCTTCTTCGGGTCGATTGGTTAGATCGAGATTCTTTTGTCTGGTTCAAAAAATGTTTTTTAGGAATGTCATGTAAAAACACACACATATTAGCATTTCCTAGTTATGTCAATAAGCTAGCAGGTAAAATTTTGTAGGAACATCCATCAAAAAAGAGAATGTTTGAGTTAAAAGGTCGAATTATTTGATAAGATGATGGGGTTTGAGAGTACGAATAATAAAATTTTAGCTCTGTAACATAAGGGATCGCCATAATCAACGATTTGGATTGCAAACAACCCGTGATTTGGATCGCGCGATCTAGATCGCACCCACCCTGTTGAGCAATTTCTGGTAACTCTGAGCGGTACCTATGTTGCACGGACACTACATCAGAGGTGTCGTTCGCTTTTCTGACACTCGTGAAACATGACGGAAACTCGGGCACACCTGAACAACGTTTCCAAACTCTACCTTGTGTTTTGAAATAAAAGTAGTAATAAAATGGCTTGAAATGCCTGGGAGAGACGCATCTCCATTTGGGGGAGATGTCGAGAAAGAGAGTTGGACAAAGTTGTCAGCAGATTTACCTGACCTTCTCGTCCTCTTTGTTGTTTCGTCAAAGAGATTGAGCGGCTAGGGTTGGTGAAACTGGTTTAAAGATGAAAACATGAGACAGTGCTTTTCACCTCCACCTCCTGTATTTTTCAAAATTTCGAAGAACACCCTATTAATTTGTATGTTTTCTAGTTTCTATCTTTTCGATGTTCAGCTTCATTCAACATAGGAAGCATGGACACTCCAAAACAGGGGCCGTATCCGTGTCGGACACTTGTGATACTCGGACACTCATACAATTCTCCAAAATACGTGTCCGGCTGGAGTGTCCTAGTATTTTAGAGAATTTCATTAGACTGGACACTTGGAGGACACTTTAGGGACACTTACTGAGAGATGATTGCCCCTTAGTGTTTATTAGACTTTCACACGGGTTATTTATGAGTGATTTAAACTTAAAATGGGTTAAAATATAGCTAAGCTAAAGTAGATACGATATATTTGATTAATTGATGGCTCAATATATGAAAAGGTTACCCTTTTGAACGAAAAGTTCAAGTGAGCTTTAAGTTTTCACATGCGAGAACTTCAAGGGTATTCCCGGACACAACTCGTCGAACTACAACCCACCTAAGTTACTCTTTATCTTCTCATTCTAATACTTAATATATGCTTTCCGTGATATTTAAGCTATAAATATAAAGAAGTTGGAACCAATATTTTATCATATCTCGCAGTATAAAATTCAAATATATATATATATATAAAAGGATAATAAAAATGTTGACGCATCCGTGCCGTGTCGAATCGTCATTTTCTAAAAAAAATGACGTATCTCGTGTTCTTTTCCGTGTCGTATCCAATACCTGTATCCGTACCCGTGCTTCTTAGCATTCAACTCTTGCAACGTAAATAGTTTTAAATTTGTCATTTACTTTATATTTTGAATTAATATATATGTATACACACACACACACATATATAAATACATATACACGGTATGTCGGTGTCTCCTGATTTAATTAAATTTGGCGTTTCGGTGTCTCCGTCTCCTGCCGCTTCCATATCCGTTTCTGTGCAACATAGGGCGGTACTTACTAGGCTGTTTGGCTCATTCTCTATTTTACTGGTCGAGCTACAGTGTGGTCAAGTTGCACAATCAAAGTACAGAGTAATGTAGAAATGGACGAGGATGCCAATCTTAGGATAAGAATATGTTGAATATGACTTGAAGTCAAAGGCGGCAAAAATTTAAAGGCGGCTAAGAGATTTAGGAAACAAATTGGGGCGGCAAACTATGGGGGTTGTTTCCTTATTTGTTCTATAGTCGTTTTGGAATGTCTTGGGCACTAAGTTGGTCCTATATGTCTATATAAGGGACCTAGGTTGCGCCTAAACATTGTGGATTGTATTCGTGGTGTTTCTCTCTAATAAACATGGGTTTTCTGGTCGTGGAGGTAGCTACCTAATCACTAGTGAACCACATTATATCGGGTATTTCTTGTGTTCTTGTTTTCATCAATTCATCGTTCTCTAAGCTAGGTCCAGATCATAACAAACTGGTATCAGAGCTCTGAAACAGGAGTTCTGTTACAACAAACTGGTATCAGAGCCAGGTTCAGCGATTCAGGGGGAGCTCAGAGCTTGGGTTGCGGTGTTCCAAGATCAAGGTGGAGCTATAGGGCTAGGGTTTCACAATTTGTGAGATTCATAGCTAAGGTTTCGCGATCGAGGTGGAGCACGCGTTTGGGGGTTACGGATCTGGAAAATGAGCTGCAGAGAAGATGACCGGAGGGATGACCAAGATCGACAAGTTCACGGGGAGAAACAGCTTCAGCTTTTGGCAGATCCAGGTACGTGCTTTGTTGAAGCAGCAAGGCCTGTGGTTGCCATTGGCGGAAGACAAGAAAGGGGTCATACAACCACCACCGCTGAGTTTGAGTCTCAGCAAGAGGGGATGCAACAGAGCGCTGTATATGGGGGTTCAGATAGTCAGGGTTCCGGCGCATTGATGGCGGCCAAGGGAAGCTACGATGACGTCAAACAATAGAGAAAAGAGACACCGGTGGACGAAGGATGAACTCAGGATCTGCAGGTTTGGCTGCAGATGGAGGGTACTTCGAAGGATGTTCTAGTTCTCTAAGCCCCATTTGGGGGCATGGAATCCGTGCTCTTGACGAGGAGGCGGATTTGGCACGGGGGAGTCTCTGACGAGGGACACGACGCGCATGAGGCGTGCAAGGAGGCGATATTGCAGGAATTCGGTGGGAATTGGAGCAATTTCGCAAAACGTTGCAGGAATTCGGTGGGAATTGGAGCAACGTGTTGGGGGTTTTGTTGTAGGGACTCGGTGGGAGTCGGAACAACAAACGAATTTGTTGTAGGAACTCGGTGGGAGTTGGAACAACAAACAGGGGATTCGATTGCAGGAACTCGGCCGTAGTTGGAGCATCGATAGGGTTCGATTGCAGGAACTAGACGGGAGTTGGAGCATCGCTGGGGGCGCTCGTTGCAGGAACTTGGCGAAGTTGGAGCAACTAGTGACGCGAGGGTTTCGCATACAGCTGTGAAACGTTTGGGGTTGATTATTGGAGAGAAGCATCGGTTCAGGTTCGGGTTGCTGAGATGATTCAAGTCAAGGTGGAGATTTGTTGAATATGACTTGAAGTCAAAGGCGGCAAAAATTTAAAGGCGGCTAAGAGATTTAGGAAACAAATTGGGGCGGCAAACTATGGCAGTTTCTGGGTTGTTTCCTTATTTTTTCTATAGTCGTTTTAGAATGTCTTGGGCACTGAGTTGGTCCTATATGTCTATATAAGGGACCTAGGTTGCGCCTAAACATTGTGGATTGTATTCGTGGTGTTTCTCTCTAATAAACATGGGTTTTCTGGTCGTGGAGGTAGCTAGCTAATCACTAGTGAACCACGTTATATCGGGTATTTCTTGTGTTCTTGTTTTCATCAATTCATCGTTCTCTAAGCTAGGTCCAGATGATAACAAACTGGTATCAGAGCTCGTTTCCGCAGGGGGTTTGTCATAACAGAAAATGTAGACGAAGTTAAGGAGTGCTCTATAGTACTGTGAGGAGCAAGCCAACAAGTGTCCATAGTTATCTGACAAAAGCGAACATCTACTCAATTCATCTCAAGCTATTTCTTTTGTTTGCGTTCACGGCCGATGTTGGAATCAGTCGAGCCGTGAGGCACTGCGGCTCTCAGAGCAGCCTTAAGAGCTTGCATCCACCTTAATCATTCATTGATTGGAGACTTGCCTGTTCCTTATTGCCGTTTATAGACTCATAAGCGGTTTGGCATTGGCTTTCCTTTTACCCTTGATATATTTTTCTTTCAGTCAAGATCCGTTATTCTCCTACTCAGGCTGGAAAAAATAGGAATAGAGGGTGAGTCTTATTTACTTTCGAGTCAGATTCGTTTACGAAGGATAGGGAGATATGGGATAGAGAAAAAGAAGCCAGGATGAAGAAAGAAAAAGAGAGGGATGAAAAAGATGCTACAAAGAGTGGGAAACGAAGTATAAGCCAACAAGTGACTCTCTTTCCTGGAGATGGTTCTCTAGTCGAAAGAAGTTGGCGAAGAAGTAGGAGAAGTTGGAAAGAATACGTGAAGTGGACGAAGAAGTCATCATCCAAGCAAGAATAGGGATGTTGATTACTCTTAGCAACATGGACTTCTGAATTTCATCAAATCCCCTAAATCAACAAGCCAATTACTAAGAAAATGAGGAAGTAATATACAAATAGATTTCAGGACGAGGGAGATGGAACCACTTAACGAGAAATAGAGGAAGTGATAATGCATGTCCGATATCAGTTGGATAATGCTGTGCTTGACATCCATCACTTTTTGTAGTTTTGTACATGAAAATCATCAAAGAGTAAGAAAGCCTATCACCTCTCTTTTCACTACAATTTCCACAATTCATTACTTCATTATAGGTTTTCAGTAAACCAATTATTTCATTCAGCAACTTAAATCTCAGTAAGCTGATTTTTTGCTGCGTCCAAAATAATCTTCCGTACACACAAGACTTCATGAACATGGGTTGGAAGTTGGAAACTAATATACCTTCTTCATCAATTTGTAAGCACAAGCAAATATCAAATGGTTGTTTCTGAATTCATTAACACTTCATTCCCTTGGATTGATTAAAATTAGGAGTGGTCAGAAAGATGATCAGTGGGTCAAATTACAACCCATGACTAGAAACGCATAGATCTAACCACTCAGTCCAACAGCTGAAAACAAAATGATAATTTTTACAATACATTACATAAACAAAAAAGCAAGAGACAACCCAGAACGAAGAAATCAATACAGTGAAGATGAGATCAAGGAAGAAACTGAGAACCTGGGTGAAGTAAATCAAGCAGATAAGCCAGATGAAAGAAGCCCCGAACGCAAGCCGTAACTGATTGACCCACTTTATCATCTGTAATCGATAGTGTTGTTAACGCCACGAAGTTAAAAGAAAAACACTTTCAGAAAATTCGTCTTCTTCGGGGGACAGAGCACATTCACGCCACCACCTTCGTTTCTATAGAACAGCTCTGCGATCTCTCTCTCTCTCCGTCTAAATTTCTCTCTCGAAGTGGTTTTGTCTGAGAGAGCAGAGCAGTAATTGGTTGGGTCAAAGCGAAACCCGACCCGCCAGTAAATGGGAAAGGAGGACATGTCACTGGTTCGCTTTCATAGTTGACACGTCGGACAGCTCGTCAGTTGGACCAATTACATGAAGCTTTAGCATCTGACGTGTCAAACTGGAAATATGGGTTGGACTGTTGGACCTCCACGTCGAGGATAATAACATACGTCAAGACAAAAAATCAAGAAAATGAGGGTGATACAATAAAGGTATTGGTGGGGTCTGGCGATTGTGTGAAAACCGTCAAAAACTATCCAGGTAGCTTATAGCCTACGACACTATTCTAACCAACTGATTGATTAATCGAATAAAAAAAATTCACTTTTCAATTCATTCGATGAAAAGTAAACAAATACTACACTTGCTCAAATAGATTAAACAATACCTAACCTTAGACTCTCACGGGCCAGTTGACAAGAAAGTCCTATCACTGTTTAATTAATTAACGTAATTAAACTAATGAAATAAATAAACTAGCTAATAAATAATACTAACTAACATTTAAGTACATAATTAAATAACACAGTTGATGAAGATACATCTGACCCGTATCAACTCCCCTGCGCTCGCCTTGTCCTCAAGGTGGTGATGCAAAAAATATGCAACAAGTCAATAATTACATATGCCCGGATCAAACGGACGGAGGACAACCTCTGGAACAGCACTTTGGAGGCCAAATCCCGCAAATTGAGGTCGGAAACGGACTCGTAGGGTGGAAAAACCATGGGGTAAACCTCGTGCCTCAAAAAACATAGTCGCGGCTCCAAAATAGGCTTAAAATAGGTATGTGTCTCACTTGGAGCCAAGAAGGAGCTGGTGGCTTGGGCTGAGTCGACCGGAAGCCGACATGCGAGGCAAGCTGTGAGGAAAAAAGCGGCTCAAGCCAAGCCAGAACCGAGCCGACGGCTGGATCGAGCCGTAACCGAGCCACATTCATCCCATCGGCTGGATCGAGCCAAATACAAGTTGACCCGAGTCGAAACACTGCGTGTGCTGGTCGCGATGGCTGAGGAGCCTGTTGGAGTTCGTCCGCGACCGGCTGAGGGTAAGTGATCAGGCCTTCTTGTCAACTGGCCCGTGAGAGTCTAGGGTTATGTTGATCAACTTTAGGCGACCGACTGTGGGTAGGTACGAATAAGGTTAAAAATAGTCTCCAGCGAAAGAATTCCTAGTGAGAGAAACTTATAGAGAGGTTTTTTCCCTAAGCGATCTTATTTAGTGACTGAGTTCACCTACTGAGTGAAGAATTCTAGAGTTTTATGAGCCTAGTCTCATCGGAGTTTTTCCGATGGAGAAGGAAAAAGAACTGGCGACTCTATCACTGGAGGATGGCGAGAAAGCGATCGAACAACTCACAAATTATTGTTTATGTGACAAGATCTTAGCCAAAAAGAGAAGTAAGACCCATTGGAGTTGAATCGACTTTCCGGTCAAACCGGAAAACCAGAGGAGCCTTCCAGATCTATGCAAGAGGTAAGAACCTCTTTGTCTTTGAATTTCAAGATGAGGAAGACTGTGAACAATTCTGGAAAGGCACACCATGGATGATGCAAAACAATCTAACGGTGATGAGGAGATCCATAGCTTCTCGAATTGCTCCAAATCGATAGCAATCCGCTATCACTGATGAAGGAGGATCTGAGATGCTCTCTATGCTACAAATGCATGTTTCTGTGTCTTGATGGCTGCATAAAGGGTTGAAATTAACTTTGTTCCAACAATTAAGAGAACTGTGATATTGGCTTAGTTTGGCAAAGATAGATTGTTGAATAGATTATTCAATAATCTATTCAACATCTCAACCCCATTCAATAATCTATCAAATAATCTATCTTTCCCAAACTAGGCAATTGTTTGCCACATAGTTGAAATGTGAGTGTTGTGGGCAGCAGAAGATGAGGATGTGAATGCCTAAGATGGGGATGTGAAATTCCAAAACTATTCCTTCTTACCTTAGATCGTTTCATGAAAGATTCAGTTGAGAATGAGGTGGACATGATGAGGCGCTACGAGGAAGGGAAGAGGAAAATGGAGGCTGCTGAAATGGCGGTGAACTTGAAGAATATGAAGAATCAAGCAGGGGGTTTGTGTGGATTGATGGCAAGAAGTTTGATCAAAATGAAGAGGCTCTTTTCCAGTTTCTTGAGAAGAAATCAGGCCCAAGAAAATTCAAGTCCGCTTAATTTTCTAATGTTCATAATGTTCCTTAATGGTTGTATCCCTAGTCTCTGTTTGAACTTAGTTTCTAGCTTTGTTTGTTTCATGTTTGCTTGATGTATGTGGTCGTACCCTCCGCAATTCGCTTTGTACTTCATCTTTGGATTAATATGATGTTCTCTCTTTGTTGCTAAAAAAAAACTTCTTGTACTAATACCTGGACATGAACATAGCACTATCTTTTTTAGTTTTTGAGAAAACAAAGCACACTCAGACTCCGTTTGGTTGGCAGTAAAATGTCTTACAAAGGAAAATATTCTACGTGTAAAGTATTTTTCGTGAAAAAAAATTCTCCCTAATTATATTCTCGTGTTTGGTTGACACTTGCCAAAACAGTGGGCAGTAACGGCAGTGGTGGCTGGCGGTGAAGGTAGGTGGTAGTGGTGGTTATTGGTGGTGGAGGTGTTAGTATGAGCTGTTGTTGTGCTCCTTCACTCTCCGGAAAATGGCTAACGGATTTGACATGTGTAAATCATTTTACATCATTTCAGGGAAAACATTTTACAGGAGTATATTTTACCTCCAACCAAAGGGCACCAATTACCACCAACCAAACGGAGCCTCAAAGCCAACTCGAATACTTGATCATATAACTCAGAATCAGTTCTCTTAATGGTACCAAATAGTCCACTGTCTACAACACACTATACAAATAAGACCCCAAGCATGACATCTTGATCTGATCTGACTGCAGCAAATCGATCTACAAATATCATATACAGTAAGTAGGGGCTTCAGCGGGCTGATAGACAAACGGTCTAACAGCGTGAGAATAACCTGATCGGGGATTGTAACTGAACTTGACACCTGAACTCCCTTCCCCCAGATCGGTGCAGTGTTGATGGAAGCTGCTGATGGGTCTCGCCAGGCACGCATCCCACCGGTTACTCTCCGGCATGGTCTCTGCCACTGAGTATATACCCTTGGAGTTTGTGAATGCTTGATAATTGAGAACTTCACCGGATTTAGTTATGCAAAGAACAGCTACCTCGGCACCTGTTTCAAACATGAAAGGCAACTTCTTCAGACCACAATGATCCTAAGTCCTAACCCAAGTTAACAAACCTAGGTATTCTATCCCGTCTTCAAAGGTTATAGTACAACTCATTCTTTCAAGAGCCAATGAAGTGAAGTCTACTTTAATGATTTGGGAACTAGCAATCGGTGGATCACCGATATAATAATACAATTATAGCATGGAATAGTGAAGACCACCAGTGTCAGCAACGGCATGAAAGTCCAAATTGGAAGAAAATTAAGTCTCGTTATGCAAGTTCCTAAAGTTGATCAAACTGCATATCTTCGATCAAACAAACTGGTCCCTTGAACAAAATTACGATAATCAGCAAGGGCAGAACTTTGAGGAACAGAGTGGAAACAAATAATCTTCACAGGGAAACTGAAGAACATTGTTGAAACTCAGCTGAAACTCAGCTTAATTTGCACACGAGGTATAAGGCTTTCTTTTTGATTTTCACTATCCAAACCAACCTTTGTAAATAACTCCAAATAGTAAAATACCAATGATCGGTGAAATATGACGAGATTGTTCATGAAGTTACGGCGACTAGAATATTTCTGATTTTCACAATCCAAACCAACCTTTGTAAATAACTCCAAATAGTAAAATACCAATGATCGGTGAAATATGACGAGATTGTTCCTAAAGTTACGGCGACTAGAATATCAGGACGAAGTCATAACTTTCGCAGCAAAAAATCATGGGGATGATATCAGTTTGCAGACCGGGTATAAAACTTCTTAAATCATTGCAAGACATTGTAGTAGCAATGTTTGTATCACTATTAGTGGGTATGGGCCATGTTTGGATTGAATGGTTTATCAATTTTCTAAAAACTGAAACTGGACACATAACTGGGCCCTTGAATAAACCAAAAAACCAACTTATCTAAATACCTTGGTTTTCAGATTTAAACACACACACACACACACACACAAGGCCATGGTTATGAATGAAGTTCCGTCACCTTAAGGGCAACGTGCAGCATCCCACTGTAGAAACACCTAGGAGATGACACATGCCTGTAGATTGAGAACAGTATCACTTATAGAAGTTAAAATATTAAGCCAAGAGACTACGAGAGTTAGCTGAATCGGTTAGCATGTCTTCTAGCTAGCCCTAGACCTCTATCAGCCCCCGTAAAAAAAGGCAAAAGTTTTCCCTTATCACTTGAGGTGGGTGTTCCTCCTTTCCTGCTTAGCTTTTAGTATGTCTCACCAGGGCCGGCCCTAGACATCTCGGGACCTAAAGGCTAAAGCGAGGGAAGTTTTTATGAGGCCCTAAATTAAAGAAAACTAAATTTTCAGGTTTGAGTAAAAGATTATATAAGTGAAGATAGAGTCCTGGTCACTTTTGTGGAAAAATTAATGAATACCAGTTAACTTAAATTCTCAGCATGCCAAGTTTACTCTAAAATATGTAATTCTCACCAAGCAAGTTTACACTAGATACATAATTAATATTTGCCTATTAGTATAAAGTACAGGGCCTGCCGAGCCATGATCCTAAAGCGGCTGCCCTTACATTCCTTCCCCTTGGTCTGGCCCTGTGTACCAAGTAGTGATTTCAATTTAGCCCCCAATAAAATAAACAATCACCCCCATTGCTTAGGTTTATTCATCAAAATTCTCTTTCTAAAATTCAGCCCCCACTGTCGCAAAATCCTAGATCCGTCCCTGCACGGGAAATAACACACGGCTGTAAATTGAAAAAAGTATCTTATACATAAGTTATACAAGTCAGCAATAAGACAATTATAGTTGGCTTAATTGGTTAGCATGTCTCCTAGCTAGCAATAGGGTTGGGGTGATCGAAAAGTTCCTTTTATCAACACCCGTAAAAAAAGCCACGGTTTTCCCTTATACCCTGAGGTGGGGTTTCCTCCTTTCCTGCTAAACTGTTAGCACGTAGTACATACCATGAAAAGTACGAGGTTAAACAGTATGTCCGGTGCTTTAAGTGGCTTGTGCTTTAAATGGCAGTGACAGCTTCTGTTATTGTAAAGTACAGGCGAGGAAGTATAGAGTATACTGATTGCAGCTTAAGAGAAATCAGATCCGTGACATTGATTGCTCAAACCAGTGTTTAATTGTAACAACCGATTCTCAAAACCATAGTAGGTTCCATTTTACACTCAAATCAAATTAGTTTATGACACTCTTGGGTCACCGAATATATTTACATCCCAGAAACGATAACTTCTGAGTCCTACGACAGCATCAAAGGCCAAAGGGAGCAGGAAGCAAGAAAGTGATCCCCAGGTTATGAGAGGAGAATGAACTGCATAGGCCCCATCCATAAGATGATAGGAAAAATGTGCACTCGAGAAAATGTGAACTCTACATTTGCTGCTCCATTGGAAATGACCATAGGACCGGATTCAAGATTTCAACAACTACTACTACAAAAGAGAGCGATCAAAAACCCATTTGTTCTCCTGGTAAAGCCAAAAAATGACCATGGTAAATACTATCTTTCACATCAAGGGAATAATTATATTGCTATTATCTTACACAAGAACTGAAGAAAAATGACATTTCCAACCGGATCGTATATCTGTACTGGAAAGCAGAAAGGGACGATTAAGTTCTTTGCCTTGATTTCACTACAAGTTCACAACTCTTTCCTATCCCTTAAGCAATTTTGATCAGGAAACACCCCAACAAGAATTGAAACACAAGCCTCATATGAAATAATTAATGAACCAATCCAAGCCAAAGTAAGTCATCTTCAAAATAGAGTAAACCCTATAATTTGATGGATGAATGGATGCCCTATCTCCTTTGAAGTAGTAAAATGAAACCCCCTAAAACTAAGCAGCAGAAGTTGAATACAAATAGTGGCGAGAGATAGTGAGGGGGCGATTTGATTCACCTTCTAGAACGTGATCTTCAGGTCCAATTGAAGAATCCCCACAGACATCACACACGACTCTTCCATGGATTTCACCCGTCCAAGCTCCGATCCCAGACATCATCACCAGAATCGTAGTGAGAGAAACTGCAAGCACCTGTCTCAGTGACATTAACGACTCCATTGATGACGCTCTCGAGCTCGCTCCGACGCACTCTAGTAAAGCTCTCTTCTCTACTAAACCAAGCTTTTCCTAACGGCGACTGATATATTTTTTTCCTTCTGGGAAAACAGTAAATGGGAATTTCCTCACTGGCAACCGGAACATCCCATAGCATTTCTGTCGGTAGCATTTATCAAATGGTAAAATTCACTCAGACACCCCTTTTAGCTTTACAACACTTCACTTTACACCCTTTATGACGAGAAATTTTTGTTTGCTCTAAGAGCAAATACACGTGGTGCTCTAAACAATACAGCACATGACACGTTAGGAAGAAAGAGAATGACTTACACCACTTTGTATCAAACATGTTAGTGACTTACGCCACTTTGTATAAGAAATTAGGTGTTGAACCGGCCGGTGAACTCGAATTTGTAATCTTGCCTTCGGGGTAGAAGACAATACTTATTCCCCTCTCACAAATGGAGGGTAGAGTGCAAATAGTAAATTGAGCCGAGTTTAGAATGCAAAGTGCATTTGAGAGAAGGGTATATTGTGAAATCCAACCCCTATGTGTATTCACTCTACTAGTTGATAGGCTAACTTCCCAAGTTTAGATTTTTCGGAGATTCACGCTTGCACTTTCTGCAAAGCCAATCCACCAAAAGGTGTATTCTTAACCTGTGTAAAATATTTGTGTTTCATCACATGTTTCGTATGCGTTTCAGAACATGATGCAGATACTACAAGCAACAGTTGAGACTAATTTGAGTTAGGACTTTCGAAATTGGTGGTGAATTAGTCTTTGCAGCCTGTGTAAAGGTACATTTGTCCGAAAAGATGCTTTTAAGTGCCACTGGATTTTTCTTGTCAAGCAGGAAGGGCTTCTCAGGCGTCTCTTCCCTCTTCAGTTATTGTTCCACGGGGAACTCCTGATGGGCCTCAAAGTGCATGAAGCGATAGCTGCACCATTTGGTGCTACAAACAATTGTGGGGTCTACTTTCTGAAGGGGTGTACAGTAGGTAAAAATACAGGATCAATACTCTAGACCGGGGGGGGGGGGTTGAATAGAGTATGCCAACTTTTTCTAAACTTGCAAGAAGAGTGTTTTCAAAAGATTTGTAAAGAGATTCAAGGCCTTGAAATGAGTTTCAAGCCCTTGTAATGAAAACAGTTGAAGTATAAAAAGATAAGTCTATTTCAAGGCCTTGAAATGAGTTTCAAACACTTGAAATGAAACTGATTTGAATCCTGCAAAAGAACTAAATATGGAACTGAAAAGTAAATGCAAGAGACACAAGATATATAGAGTTCAGTCCACTTGGACCTACTTCTCTACCTCAGGGATCTTTGACACGCTTTCTTACGTGTTACCGCAAGTGCACGGTTCAAGTAATATAGGGTAGTATTTCAACCCCGAGTTATCGATCCCACGAGGACAAGCTTGAGATTATTTGATTAGTTATTAGATTAGAGTACGGTACAAGGAGGAAGAAATTGTGATTTAGAACACATAACTTCACCACGGATATAAGATTCAAATCAAGCTTAGGAATCAAGTATGTATCAGGAAGCGACAAACTGGCAGTACAAACAGATCCATTATGTGTAACATGCATGTTCAAACCACCAGCAGTGTGAATGACAGGAGCAGGAACAGATGCAGATTTTGATGTAAAAATAGATTCATCAGACGCCATATGATTACTGCATCCATAATCAAAGTACCAAGACGAGTTACCGGAGTTTGTTGAGAGAGCTGGTTTTGAGTCTGCTAATCAGGCTGTGTGGAGGAACTAGTGACTGCTGCAGTTGACGTTGTTCCTGATGCTTTGGATTTACCTCCTTTGTAGTTCTGTCCGAATTCACCTCCCTGTCCTTTAGCCTTAGTACAATCTCTAGCCCAATGTCCATAATCCTGACAATTCCGGCATAGCAACGCCGGACAGACAGATATGTGATGACCAGTATCATGACAATAGCTGCATTCCCTGTGATTACCCTGTGACCGAGACATAGGAACAGACTATGAACGAGAAGTAGCAAGCACCATGTCACTCTGCCTCTGAGGACGAACCAGACCAAGACGAACTTCATCAGATAAAAGTTCAGCAACGGAGAATCAAGTGTAGGAAGTGGACCTGTGGAGGAGAGAAGAGCGAACAGGCTCATAAGCATCATCGAGAGCCATAAGAGACTGAATGAGACGCAAACAATCTCTGTAGGTCAAATACAAGGCCACATCTTCAGAACACTTCCATTTAGGCCTAGACTGAGCTAACTGTAGGGTTTTGATTCATGGATGCGCAACGGAAACAATAATTAACCATGCAAAACCCTCCAAGGATCACAAGTCAAGAGACATAACGATGGTAAAGGAAGAAATCAATAACACACCTTAGGGTTCTCCTTTGATGACTTCAAACGCGAATTGTGTCACGTTCTCTATAGTTGATCCACGCCTAGAGTTGATTTCTAGATCTCCCACTCCTTGGTGCTAGCCCGGAAAGAGGAAGAGGAAGAAGAATCACGCAAAACGAGATGAACCAAAGGAGATTTCGGCCTCCTTTGGGGCTGACGGGGACGGGCGGCGGGCTAGGGGGTGGCGGCTCCTCTAGCTTGTTGCTCTCTCCTTTTGTTCTCTCCCACTCTTGTTATGTTCAATTATGAGCATAAGTTTGGGAAGGAAGGAAGGTCCTTTATATAGTCCAACAACTCCTTGCCAACTACCTAAAGGACTTATTCTAGTCCTACTAGAATTCAATTTAGTCCCTTCCTTGCAAATTAGTCCCTACTAAGTTTGCAAGGTTTTGCAAAGTGATCATTCTAATTAAATAATCCAATTAATTAATTCCCAAATCTAGTTCAACTCTATATAGCGTGTGACCCCATAGGTTCTATCTAGTTGGTAGCAACTATTTGCTAATATGGAGCGGTTTCTAGCAAAACATCCATTCTAGCCAACTAATAGAATAGTCATCTTGACAACCTTTGTACAAGTAATGGTCTCATCCCTTTGTCTCTATATCCGGATTGGACACGAGACATACAAGTCACACTTGTATATCCAATCCATAGTTTCTCGATCCATGGGAATATCCTTATTCGTGCAAATAACATCAATATCCCATATTGATTTATTTGAGTCTGGCCAGACATTCTATAAGCACTATCCCTCGAGTGGCCTAGGATATTTGCTCCCGTTATGTGGGAGGGACAAATTCTATCTACGTCCACTACGATCTCTAAGCTTGCTTCTTATTGTATCCAGTACACGCCTTTATAACTACCCAGTTACGGTGTAGCGTTTAACGCTACCAAGATCACAATAATCCACAACTAGAATATCTAGTGACTTCAAGTCTAAGGATGCCAATACCATTGTACCGCGAGAAGCGCTTGTGACTCAACATAACGTGTATGTAGCCTTCTCGGAGATGGGTCAATCCAGTGCGTCATTACCCTTAATGCACACCTATGTGTTGGATCATGATATCTCCATATCAATCCAACCCCATACTAGTCTATAGATGATTGTCCCATTAATCATTATACTGGACTAGGGATATTTAAGATAAACAACACAATTGTAAATCTAAGGACTTCATTATATTAAATATCTAATAAATAATAAATGAATTTCTAGCAACAAATAAATTCATACTAAACTAGATTGCCTCTAGGGCATCTATTCCAACAGTCTCCCACTTGCACTAGAGCCAATCTGGCGCATCTCGTATGCCCATACTCCTAGTGTGCCCTTCATGCTTCCACTGCGTGAGCGGCTTTGTAAGCGGGTCTGACAGATTCTCATCTGTAGGAATCTTGCATATCCGAACGTCTCCTCTATCGATAATATCTCGAATCAGATGAAACTTCCTGAGCACGTGCTTGGATTTCTGGTGCGAACTGGGTTCCTTTGATTGCGCGATCGCCCCAGTGTTGTCACAGTACAACTCAACTGGATCCGCAATGCTAGGAACCACACCAAGTTCAGAAACAAACTTTCTGATCCAAACAGCTTCCTTTGCTGCGCCATTTGCAGCAATGTACTCAGCCTCTGTTGTAGAATCAGCTACCGTCTCTTGCTTGGAACACTTCCAGCTCACTGCTGCTCCATTCAAGCAAAACACATATCCCGACTGTGATCTAAAGTCATCTCTGTCGGTTTGGAAGCTTGCATCAGTGTAACCCCTTACACGCAACTCTTCCTCATCGCCAAATATCAAGAAAGCATCATTAGTTCTTCTCAAGTACTTTAGGATGTTCTTGACTGCAATCCAGTGACTCTCACCCGGATTGGATTGGTATCTGCTTTTCAGACTCAAGGCATATGACACATCTGGTCTAGTACATAACATGGCGTACATGATAGATCCTATGGCCGAGGCATAGGGAATTCTACTCATGCGTTCCCTCTCAATCTCATTGGAAGGACAACCACTCTTCGAAAGAGTGATTCCATGTGACATGGGCAAGAATACCTTCTTGGAATCTTGCATGTTGAACCGTTTCAACACCTTGTCAATATATGTACTTTGACTTAGGCCTAGCAGCCTTTTAGATCTATCCCTATAGATATTTATGCAGAGTATATAGGCTGCTTCCCCTAAGTCCTTCATTGAGAAACACTTCCCTAGCCAATCTTTAACAGATTGTAGCATGGGAACGTCGTTTACAATGAGTAGTATGTCATCCACATACAAGACCAGAAAAGCTACAGAGCTCCCACTAACCCTCTTGTAGACACAAGACTCATCTTCGTTTCTGATGAAGCCAAACTCTTTGACTACTTCATCAAAACGTCGATTCCAACTCCTAGAAGCTTGATTTAATCCATAAATGGATCGTTGCAGCTTACAGACTTTGTTGGCTTGCTTTGGATCCTCAAAACCCTCCGGCTGTATCATATACACGTACTCGAGGAGATTCCCATAAAGGAATGCTGTTTTGACATCCATCTGCCAAATCTCATAGTCGTGGTATGCTGCAATCGCAAGTAGTATTTGGATGGATTTGGTCATAGCGAATGGTGAAAAGGTTTCATTATAGTCAATACCATGAATATGTCTGAATCCTTTAGCCACCAATCGGCCCTTATAGGTAATCACATTACCATCCATGTCGATCTTCTTCTTGAAGACCCACTTGCACCCTATGGGGCGCGCCCCTTCGGGTGGTTCCACCAAAGTCCATACTTTGTTGGTATACATGGATTCCATCTCGGATCTCATGGCTTCTAGCCACTACTGAGATTCTGGGCCATTCATGGCCTCCTCATAGGTAGCAGGCTCATCATCTATGAGCATCGTGTCACCGAAATCGGTCACGAGAAGTCCATACCTCTCGGGTTCCTGGCGCACTCTACTAGATCTACGAAGCTCTTGTGTTACCTGAACAGGTTGCTCCACAACTGCTTGTGGTTCCTGTTCATGTTCCATAATCGGTTCAGTGATTTGTGGTTCTTGAACCTCTTCAAGTTCTACAGTCCTCCCACTTGCTTCTTTAGAGACAAGCTCTCTTTCTAGAAACACGCCGGTCCGAGCAACAAACACTTTGTTCTCGGCTAAATTGTAGAAGGAGTAACCCTTAGTTTCCTTAGGGTACCCCACAAACTTACACTTATCCGATTTTGGCCGTAGCTTGTCTGATTGTAAACGTTTTACATAGACATCGCAGCCCCAAATCCTCATGAACGACAGTGTGGGACGCGTCCCACTCCACATCTCATATGGTGTCTTCATGACTGATTTAGATGGAACACGGTTAATGGTGAAAACTGAACTTAATAGAGCGTGGCCCCAAAAAGATAATGGAAGATCGGTTTGACACATCATAGATCAAACCATATCCAATAGGGTTCGATTCCTCCTCTCGGACACGCTGTGCCATTGTGGCGTTCTGGGTGGAGTGAGTTGGGACACGATCCCACACTCTCTAAGATAGTCGTCAAACTCTTGGCTCAAGTATTCTCCTCCATGATCCGATCGTAGAGCCTTGATACTTTTGCCAAGTTGCTTTTCTACTTCATTCTTGAATTCTTTGAACACTTCAAAGGATTTGGATTTTGCCCTCATAAGGTACACAAATCCATATCTACTGTAATCATCAGTAAATGTAATGAAGTAGACATAACCACCCCTGGAAAGTGTGGCAAATGGCGCACACACATCAGTATGTATGAGCGCCAATTGCTCACTAGTCCTCTCACCTTTCTTATTGAAAGGGGACTTTGTCATTTTTTCCCAACAAAAAAGCCTCACATGTCTCATATGATTCAAAATCAAATGAGTCTAGCAATCCATCCTTATGGAGTCTAGATACACGTTTCTCATTTATGTGTCCTAAACGACAATGCCATAAATAAGCAGGATTTAAATCATTTATTTTAATCCGCTTGGTATTAATGTTGTAGACATGATTGCTTAGATCAAGGACATACAGTCCATTAAATAATTGCGCACTAAAATAGTGAATATTATTCAAATAAAAGGAACAACAATTGTTCTTTATTGAAATAATAAAACCATCCTTGTCCAAACAAGAAATAGAAATAATGTTTCTGCTCATAGCAGGCACAAAATAGCAATTATTTAATTCTAAAACTAATCCTGAAGGCAGAGATAGCTCGCACACGCCTATGGCCAACGCAACAACTTTTGCTCCATTCCCAACGCGCAGATCTACCTCTCCTTTAGCCATTCTTCTACTTCTCTTTAGATCCTGCACATTTCGACAAATGTGATATCCACATCCAGTATCTAATACCCATGATGTAGAGACAGTTAAATTGACATATACAACAAAAATACCTGGTGGTGGTGGAATCACTATTCCAAGCCTCTTGTCCTCCAGATATTTTGGGCAGTTCCTCCTCCAGTGTCCGGGCTGAGTGCAGTAGTGACACTCACCTTTAGTCACACCTTTGGCAATGCACCAACAGGCTTAAGGGAAGGTTCCTTGGACTTGGCAACTGACTTGCCTTTTCCCTTGGAGGATGAGGCAAACCTTTTGCCCTTTCCTTTCTGTACCATCATAATGACCTTGCCCTTACCCTTGTTGATGCTCTGTTCAGCTGTCCTCAACATATTGAGTAAATCTGGCAGTGGTTTCACGATCTCGTTCATGTTATAGTTCATGATGAACTGTCCATAACTCTCGGGCAACGATTGCAACATGAGATCGGTTGCCAACTCTTGGCCGACCGGGAACCCCAGTCGGGCGAGATTCTCCAAGTACCCGATCATACAGAGTACATGGGGTCCCACCGGTTTCCCTTCTGCCAGATGACACTTGAACAATGCCTTAGAGACCTCGTACCTCTCTACCCTTGCCTGGTCTTGGAAGAGCTGCTTCAGATGCTTGATCATATCGATAACATTCATGTTTTCGTGTTGCTTCTGAAGCTCAGAAGTCATGGTGCATAGCATAAGGCAGGCCGCATCATTAGCGTCATCAACACGCTTTTGATACGCCTTTAGGGCAGCAGGTGTTTGGTTCTCTGGACCTTCTGGAACATGCTCCTCTATTGCGTACAGTTTCTTCTCTTGCTTGAGAACAATTCTCAAGTTTCTGTACCAATCAAGAAAGTTGGTTCCAGAGAGCTTGTCCTTCTCAAGGACAGATCGTAGGGAATGTTGTGAACTCGATGAGTTGTTTGCCATTTTGGAATTCTACAAAAGGAAAATACGCAAGTTTTAGTATTTGTGAATTTTTGACTATATTCAATAATGGCTAGTTTATCAAATATAGCTTCCACTATTTTTCTACGGATTAATAACCCTCAAGATATTAATGCGGAAAATATCCTTACATTTTCTAGTGGGCCAAGATCCACGTTTCATCTTCTTATGAGCTTGCTTTGGCAAGTCACCCATAATTTGAATACTTTAGGTAGGAACAATTCCAAATGCATCCCTTATGCAACTCTTGGTTCAATTGGGCAAATAACTCCTTATTTATCCATCCATATGGATAATCCCAATTGATTGCCTCTAGGTTTCTTAATCACATTAATAGCCTAGTTGTGCTCAACCTCTTATTTAAACAATTGCACATTACTAGCTTGTGCCATCGCATTCCATCATTATGAACCAAGTCGCCACGCTTTGGCACACACGAACTTGATAAATAATGATGATAATGAGTGTTTAAATAACGAGAAGGAAAGAACACAATATTTGAATTTTGAGGGATTTTTAAATTCAATTTTAATTGTTTTGTTGATCAATATCAACTAATCTATCTATTTTAGTTTGGGCACAACTCCAAATAATAGATCCGGGTTGTCTAATTATCTTATTATCCTAATTGCATGCATCATCCATACACCAACCACACAATAATAAGACAATAAAGTAAACAACCACAAAACAAAATTAAACGTGATGTGGATATGGCCTTTTCTAACTAAGATAATTCCAAGCCAATGGAATTATCTATGAACCCTAAAAGCAAACACATCTCCATGCGTCTTGATCTTTTGGTCCATCCTTCATAGTCATGTGGAATGCTCCATGCTCCATCTTTTGTGGCTCCTTTTGACTTTGGGCTTCTTTTCTTCAATCTTGGCTAACAATCTACTTTATCTAGCACTAGCTAACTTCTATGCTAAATAAAATAAATCTCACAAGTTGAGAAAAAAATGGCACGCAGGCCATAAAACCCTAATTAATTATTACAATTAATTGATCAGCTCGCAGGCCGTAAAACCAAACCACAAAATTAAACATCCACATCAAACCACCATATCCAATCACCATGCGAATTGCACATAAACAGTTAAAATCCAATGTTAACGCGCTTGGTCAATTTTAATTGATTTTAGGATTTTTAGGGTTTAAAACGGTCCATGGGCCTAACAATCAAATTGCCCGGGCCCAAAAGGTGAACCGCAAGGCCCTAGGGCCGGCACGGCCCCTAACCCACGCGGCTAGGCCGCGGGCTAGGGCCGCCCGGCCCCTAGGGCGGCCAAGGCTTGGGCGGCAAGCAAGAGGGGCGGTCCCCATGGGGGCCGAACCTCTATAGGGAGTTGCTTCCAAAATAACTCCCTTGCTTGGTGCCCAAGTTTGGTTGTTTCCTTGTTTTGGAAGAACTCCTTCTGCCCCAAGGATGCCCAAACCCTAGATCTAAGATCCTAAAATTTCTCAAACTCACTAATTCATGCATCCAATGCAAATATTAGATCTTGTTATGAAATATTATTGACAAATTGCATCCCATGCTTGATTTGTCTTATTTTACACGATAAACAATCAATTTAAGGTGTAAAACAACTAAAACGTAACACATAAACCACGTTTATGCTCTACGACCTGTGGCTCTGATACCACTGTAGAGTTTTGATTCATGGATGCGCAACAGAAACAATAATTAACCATGCAAAACCCTCCAAGGATCACAAGTCAAGAGACATAACGATGGTAAAGGAAGAAATCAATAACACACATTAGGGTTCTCCTTTGATGACTTCAAACGCGAATTGTGTCACGTTCTCTATAGTTGATCCACGCCTAGAGTTTATTTCTAGATCTCCCACTCCTTGGTGGTAGCCCGGAAAGAGGAAGTGGAAGAAGAATCACGCAAAACGAGACGAACCAAAGGAGGTTTCGGCCTCCTTTGGGGCCGACGGGGACGGGCGGCGGGCTAGGGGGGCGGCGGCTCCTCTAGCTTGTTGCTCTCTCTCTTTTTGTTCTCTCCCACTCTTGTTATGCAATTATGAGCATAAGTTGTGGGAAGGAAGGAAGGAAGGTCCTTTATATAGTCCAACAACTCCTTGCCAACTACCTAAAGGACTTATTCTAGTCCTACTAGAATTCAATTTAGTCCCTTCCTTGCAAATTAGTCCCTACTAAGTTTGCAAGGTTTTGCAAAGTGATCCTTCTAATTAATTAATCCAATTAATTAATTCCCAAATCTAGTTCAACTCTATATAGCGTGTGACCCCATAGGTTCTTCTAGTTGGTAGCAACTATTTGCTAATATGGAGCGGTTTCTAGCAAGACATCCATTCTAGCCAACTAATAGAATAGTCATCTTGACAACCTTTGTACAAGTAATTTTCTCATCCCTTTGTCTCTATATCCGGATTGGACACGAGACATACAAGTCACACTTGTATATCCAATCCATAGTTTCTCGATCCATGGGAATATCCTTATTCGTGCAAATAACATCAATATCCCATATTGATTTATTTGAGTCTGGCCAGACATTCTATAAGAACTATCCCTCGAGTGGCCTAGGATATTTGATCCCGTTATGTGGGAGGGACAAATTCTATCTACGTCCACTACGATCTCTAAGCTTGCTTCTTATTGTATCAAGTACACGCCTTTATAACTACCCAGTTACGGTGTAGCGTTTAACGCTACCAAGATCACAATAATCCACAACTAGAATATCTAGTGACTTCAAGTCTAAGGATGACAATACCATTGTACCGCGAGAAGCGCTTGTGACTCAACATAACGTGTATGTAGCCTTCTCGGAGATGGGTCAATCCAGTGCGTCATTACCCTTAATGCACACCTATGTGTTGGATCATTATATCTCCATATCAATCCAACCCCATACTAGTATATAGATGATTGTCCCATTAATCATTATACTGGACTAGGGATATTTAAGATAAACAACACAATTGTTAATCTAAGGACTTCATTATATTAAATATCTAATAAATAATAAATGAATTTCTATCCACAAATAAATTCATACTAAACTAGATTGCCTCTAGGGCATCTATTCCAACACTAACTGGTCCCACGAGGCGTGCATTTGAGCCAAGAATGCACGGATTGATTGGCTTGGCTCTTGTCTCATTTTTTTAATTTCCTGCATCTGCTGATACTGATGGGAGAGATCGGGAGTAGTATACCTTGAGCTAAGAAAGTCCCACACCTCTTGGGTGGTCTCAAAGCGACCAAACTGGTTCCATATTGATGAAACCGAGGTATTGCTAATCCACGTGATTATCTGAGCATTAACTGCATCCCGTTATTCTTGAAGATCTTCAAGACTGACAGTAGACTCAGTTGCGGGATCCTTCGGAGGAGGAACTACAGTGGGACTAGGTACTTTCCCCGATACCATACGCCATAATTCATTGCTCTGCAAGAAGTTGGAGAACTCAGGAGACCAAAGCACATAATTAGGTCCATCCAAAAAAGTCAATATCGACTTAGAAACATCAAATCTATCCATTGTGACAAGTCACGAACCCAACAAAGAGAGCAAAAGTCGAAAAAACACTAATAAAGTAACCCAAAATAGCCAAGAACATCAACTAGAAGGCCGAATATCAAAAACCGGAGTCCAGAAACAGAACCAGAGTGTCGAAAAACCTTAGGAACTGGTGTATTCCGGTTCAAATCCAAAGAGCAAACAAGACGAAATGGCCGGTCAAAGATGTTGACCAGTTCTGGAACGGATCGGGGCTGGAACAGTGGAACAGCGCACAAGCAAGCCGCGGCTCAAAACAAGCCGCACGGAAGGGAATCGGCTAAAAACAAGCCGCACGGAAGATGCGGCTCGGGAGAAGCCGTTGGCGCACCCGGAAGCCAGTGAGAAGTTCGATAAATGGTATAAGCTGTGCAAGGGCAAGTCCTTCTCTGATCTTGCATGAGAGATCATTCTTAATGCTCGCCATGAGCGAAGGGAGAGTCCTGAAGCGCAGCTTATATACGATTGAGGGACGTATATAGTCTTCACACCGGAGGCTATAGCGGCTGCCCTCAATTTCAAGCCTCTTAAGAAGTCATGAGCTTATCACAACACAATTCGGCGAGCGAATATTGTAGAGGTCGTGAGTAATTTTTTTTGATGGGGTCGAGGAGGCCGATTGGGAAGAGAGACCTACTTTAGCTCAGTGGGTTGTGTATACGATGTTCCTTCTTCCATGTTCTAGGTGTGTTTGCGAGCTTCTCGAGAATTGGGTCATAGCCGTTATGCCTCAACCCAAGTTCACATTTAAGCTATGCACCATTGATAAGTGTTGGTGGTCTAAAGTCTATATATTCGTTTTTTCATTTATAACTATTTTATGGAGAGGAAACAGTATGAAAACCGAAGAGCCCCCGAGTACACCTACCTTCTCCTTAAGGTTGCGGCAAATGCTGGTGTTAAATTTCTTGAGGAGGAGGAGGACCTCAAAGAGAGTGTAGCTCGAAAGTGGGAAAAGATCCCATACCCCATCAACCATCGAAAACCAAAGGGTTCCCCCAATAAGAACGGAGAGGCCAGTAGCTCAGGCTCCAATGTGGAGACCCAACTTGAGACTATGAATCAGCTCTTGATCGAGCAGAGACATCTTCTAGAGACAGAGCTAGGTCTCAGAAAAAGTTGGCGGACCATAGGGGTAGTGTGCGCCAACTTGGTTAGGGCATGCACCAGTTGAGTTTAGAGCATTCCCATCATGACTGGTGGCTCGGTGATGTAGCCGCACTATCAATATCCTATATTGATTTGTTTGAGTCTGGCCAGACATTCTATTAGCACTATCCCTCGAGTGGCCTATGATATTTGCTCCCGTTATGTGGGAGGGACAAATTCTATCTACATCGCTAAGATATCTAAGCTTGATTCCTATTGTGTCCAATACGCGCCTTTATGACTACCCAGTCACGGTGTAGCGTTTGATGCTACCAAAACACAATATTCCACAACTAGAACAACTAGTGACTTCAAGTCTAAGGATGAAAATACCGTTGTCACCGCGAGAAGCTCTTGTGACGTTACATAACATGTATGTAGCCTTCTAGGTTATGGGTCAATCCGGAATGCCATTACTCCTAATGCATACCCATGTGTTGGATCATGATATCTCCATATCAATCCAACCCCATAGTAGTCTATATATGATTTTCCCATTAATCATTATAATGGACTAGGGATATTTAAGATAAACAACACAATTGTAAATCTAAGGACTTCATTATATTAAATATCCAATAAATAATACAATGAATGTTCCAGCCAATTTATTCTTCATACTAAACTAGATTGCCTCTAGGGCACCTATTCCAACAACTTGATCCTCTAATTGTGAAATATTGTGTTTTGACATAGTGAAACGCTAAACCGTAACTGGTTAGTAATAAAGGCGTTAATCGGACACAATAATGAAGCAAGCTTAGAGATAATAGTGATGTAGGTAGAATTTGTCCCTCCCACATAACGGGAGCAAAGATCCACGACCACACGAGGGATGGTGCTTATAGAATGTCTGGCCAGACTCAGATAAATCAATATGGGATATTGATGTTATCTGCATGGATAACACTATTTCCAAGATCCAGAAACTATGGAGTGGAGATGATTTGTAGGAACTGAGATCCTAAAATCTCTCATTCAGTTGCAGTGGGTAGATAAAGGACTGGTTTGAGTTTTGAAAGAGGAGAGGCTTGCAGAATACTGAGAGAAGTGTGAAAAATTCGTGGGAGATCATTCATTCAAACACACAGACATTCAAGCTTCAATTCCAGATTTAAGAAGATCAATCCTTCCAGTTTCCAGAACACATCCAGGCTTCACAAGCTTAATCTTCTACTGTGTTCTTCATCTGTTTTGTAATCTGCTTATCTTTTGTATATCTAAAACCTCACTAAACCTAGTGGTTGGTTTTTCAAGTGAACAACAAGAGGTTCTTGTTAGCTCAACAGTTAGTAGCTGATACTAGATAGGTTTGGAACCACAAGCTGTATAGGTGTAAGGAAAATCACTTAGGCTTGAAGATCTAGGGCTGTTTCTGTGTGAGTGATAAGAAGTGTTTGCCCAATCCTGGTGAGATTAGATCCCTCAGGCAGAGATTAGGTCCATTGGGACTGAACTCTGTAAATTGCTTTCTGTTCTTTACTTTGCAGTTTTGTTATTTTCTGCTGCACACAACTCAAATCAAACTAGGGTTTATAAGCTGTTTAGAACTGGTAGTAGTTCAAGGCCTTGAAGCTTTCTATTTTGCCTTTGAAAGTTTCTGACAGTTTTCTAAATCTCAAGGCCTTGAGATTTGAGTTTCTCACAAAGCTAATTAGTTAAAATCTGAGTTTTGCAAAAAGTTTCCATACTCTATTCAACCCCCCTTTTAGAGTATTTAGGTCCTGTATTTAGTCTACATTACACACTTTCAGGGCACAACTCCAAATAATAGATCCGGGTTGTCTAATTATCTTATTATCCTAATTGCATGCATCATCCATACACCAACCACAAAATAATAAGACAATAAAATAAACAACCACAAAGCAAAATAAAACGTGATGTGAATATGGCCTTTTATAGACTAAGATAATTCCAAGCCAATGGAATTATCTATGAACCCTAAAAGCAAACACATCTCCATGCGTCTTCATCTTTTGGTCCATCCATCATAGTCATGTGGAATGCTCCATGCTCCATCTTTTGTGTCTCCCTTTGGCTTTGGGCTTCTTTTTCTTCAATCTTGGCTAACAATCTACTCTATCTAGCACTAGCTAACAACTATACTAAATAAAATAAATCTCACAAGTTGAGAGAAAAAATGGCTCGCAGGCCATAAAACCCTAATTAATTATTACAATTAATTGATCAGCTCGCATGCCATAAACCAAAACACAAATCTAAACAATCACACCAAACCACATCCTAAGGCCATATTCAATCACCATGCGATTTACACATAAACAGTTAAAATCCAATTTTAACGCGCTTGGTCAATTTGAATTGATTTTAGGATTTTCTAGGGTTAAAACGGTCCATGGGGCCCAACAATCAAATTGCCCGGACCCCAAAAGAGGACCGCAAAGGCCTTGGGCCGGCCGACCCCTAGCCCACGCGGCTAGGCCACGGGCTAGGGCTGCCCCGGCCCCTAGGCCGTCCCTTGCTTGGGCGGCAAGCAAGGAGGGGCGGTCCCCTAGGGGGCCGAACCTCCTTTGGGAGTTGTTTCCAAAACAACTCCCTTGCTTGGTGCCCAAGTTTGGTTGTTTCCTTGTATGAAAAGAACTCATTCTTTCCATAGGATGCCCAAACCCTAGTTCTAAGATCCTAAAATTTCTCAAACTCACTAATTGATGCATCCAATGCAAAAACTAGGTCTTTTTATGATTGATTATTGACAAATTGCATCATATGCTTGATTTGTCTTGTTTTACGCGATAAACAATAAATTTAAAGTGTAAAACTATCAATACGTAACACATAAACCACGTTTATGCTCTACGACCAGTGGCTCTGATACCACTGTAGGGTTTTGATCATGGATACGCAGCGGAAAAATAAATATTATCCATGCAATACCCTCCAAGGATCACAGGAAAAGAGACATAACGATGGTAAGAGAAGAAATCAAGTTACACACATTAGGGTTTCTCCTGTGATGACTTGTAACGTGAATTGTGTCACGTCTCTATAGTTGATCCACACCTAGAGTTGAGATCGAGATATTCCTTCTCCTTTGTGCTATCCCGGAATGGAGTAAGAGGAAGAAGAAATCACACAACACGAGGAAACAAGGAGGGGCGGCCTCCTTGTTTGGGCCGACGGGAAGGGGCGGGCTGCAAGGGGGGCGGACGCCTCTCTTGCTTGCTTGCTCTCTCTCCTTTTTGTTCTCTCCCACTCAAGTTATAAACTAAAGGCTCATAAGTGTGGGAATAAAGGAAGGAGCATCCTTTATATAGTCCAACAAATCCTTGCCAACTACCTAAAGGACCCATTCTAGTCCTACTAGAATTCGGTCCCTTCCTTGCAAATTAGTCCTACTAAGTTTGCAAGGTATTGCAAAGTGAACCTTCTAATTAATTAATCCTATTAATTAATTCCCAAATCTAGTTCAACTCTATATAGCGTGTGACCCCATAGGTTCTATATAGTTGGTATCAACAATTTGCTAATATGGAGCGGTTTCTAGCAAAACATCCATTCTAGCCAACTAGTAGAATAGTCATCCGACAAACCTTGTACAAATAATTGTCTCATCCCTTCGTATCTATATCCGGATTGGACACGAGACATACAAGTCACACTCGTATATCCAATCCATAGTTTCTCGATCCATGGGAATAGCCTTATTCGTGCAAATAACATCAATATCCTATATTGATTTATTCGAGTCTGGCCAAACATTCTATAAGCACTATCCTTCGAGTGTCCTAGGATATTTACTCCTGTTATGTTGGAGGGACAAATTCTATCTACGTCCACTACAATCTCTAAGCTTGATTCTTATTGTATCCGGTACGCGCCTTTATAACTACCCATTTACGGTGTAGCGTTTAACGCTACCAAAATTACAATAATCCACAACTAGAATATCTAGCGACTTCAAGTCTAAGGATGACAATACCATTGCACCACGAGAAGCACTTGTGACTTAACATAATGTGTATGTAGCCTTCTCGGAGATGGGTCAATCCAGTGTGCCATTACCCTTAATGCACACCCATGTGTTGGATCATGATATCTCCATATCAATCCAACGCCATACTAGTCTATAGATGATTGTCCTATTAATCATTATACTGGACTAGGGATATTTAAGATAAACAACACAATTGTAAATCTAAGGACTTCATTATATTAAATATCCAATAAATAATACAATGACTGTTCTAGACAGAATACATTCTTACTAAACTAGATTGCCTCTAGGGCATCTATTACTTTCTATACAGAGAAAGATGGGATCAGAACTCCCAAATCTAAGGACTCTCTCTCTTCATCTGAATTAGAACAATTTTTTAAGAATTATAAAGCTACTAACATTTTGTATTATGCTTTGAGTACAGATGAATTTAACAGGATTTCAGGATGCAAGACTGCCAAAAAGATCTGGGATAAGCTTGTGGTGACATTTGAAGGAACTAGTCAAGTCAAGCAAACCAATATCAACATCTATCTCAGACAATATGAGCTATTCAAATGTTCAAGAGGTTAACAGACATAGTCAATTACCTTGATTCACTTGGAAAGCATATTTCCAATGAAGAAAAGGTGAGAATGATTCTGAGGAGTCTACCAAAGGCAAAATGGGAACCAAAGACTACTGGAGTTGAGGAAGCTCAAGATCTATCATCACTACAACTTGATGACCTATAAGGGAAGCTCCTGACTCATGAAATATCCATGAATGAAGCTGAAGGAGAGCTACCAGAAGGTGTCAAAAATTTAGCACTCAAGGCCAAAGAGAATGAGAAAATTCAAAGCCTTGAAACAGAAGATGATGATGAAGATCCATTTGCATTAATTTCCAAAGCCTTGACCAGAATCCTCTAGATGAAGAAAAAATTTGGTAAAAAAGACTTCAACAGAGAAAGACACAGATAATCCAGTAGCAAGGACTACAAAGGTATGTCCTATTTACAAAGTAAATCAAAAATCATGAACTGCTTTGAGTGTGGTGATGCAGGACACTTGATAAGAGATTGTCCACACAAGAAAAGCAAGAAATTTCATAAGAAAGATCATGACATGAGAAAGAAAGATATGATAGCTTCATGGAGTGATTCGGATACCTCAAGTGACTATGAATCTCAAGAAGAATATACCAACCTATGCTTCATGGCCAAGCATGATGAAAGTTCTGAGAAGAACATTGAGGTTGTCACAAATGTCAAAGAAAAAAGTGGTTTATGGACAGTGGTTGCTCAAGACACATGAGTGGAAAGAGATATCTATTCTCAGAATTGAAAGAGCAATCTGAAGGTTCAATTACTCATGGTGACAAAGACAAATGCAACATTCTTGGTATTGGTAAAGTTGGTACAGATTCTGAAAACTCTATTTCTTAGGTATATCTAGTTGATGGCTTGAAATTTAACTTGCTTAGTGTATACCAGCTTTGTGATAATGGCAATAAGGTTATCTTTGATAAAGAGAGTGTGTGGTGCAAAATGAGAAATCAGGTAATTGCGTTCTCACAACCTCTAGATCAAACAATGTTTATACTTTTCAGACTAACAAAGTTGCAGGTAAGAGCTTAAAGTGTCTCAAGGCCTTGAAAGAGGATTCAAAGCTTTGGCACGTAAATCTTGGTCACATTACTTTGCATACCTTGAACGAGTTGATCTCCAAAGATCCGGTAAGAGGATTACCATCTATCAGATTCAAAGATGATGAAGTATGCAAAGCCTGTGCTCAAGGTAAACAGACCAAAAGCTCATTCAAGCCAAATAAATTTAACTCCTCAACAGAATGGAGTTGTTGAAAGAACGAACATGACTCTTGAAGACATATCAAGAACAATGCTTCCAAAAAACAAGCTGCCAAAACATTATTGGGCAGAAGCTGTGAATACAGCAAACTACATTTTGAGCAGGTGCTTGATCAGAACTATTTTGAAGAAGACCCCCTATGAACTCTTCAAACGGAGGAAGACAAACATTTCATACTTCAGACCCTTTGGTTGCACATGCTATGTCCACAACAATGGCAAGGATAACTTGGGTAAGTTTGATGCAAGAAGTGATGAAGGTATATTTCTTTGTTACTCTCTCACTAGCAAAACTTACAGAGTTTATAATAAAAGAACCAAGCTGGTTGAAGAAAGTATTCATGTTATTTTTGATGAAAGCTATGATGGTTCTTTGAGTGAAAGTTTTGCAGACTTAAATTTGAACAAGCATGAATCAGAAGAAGAAGCTGAGAACTCACTTGGGTTCAAGAAAGGTTCAGAAGGAAACAAAAGCCAATTTCAAGACCTTGAAAACAGATCTCAAGGACTTGAAAATAGATATGAAAACCTTGACAAGGATGATCATAAAGATATAAGTGATCAGGCTACAACTTCAAGACCAGAAAATCAATATGGAGAGCCTGAAACCTGGTCTCCAAGAAAGAGATTCAAATATCTTTCATCTCATCCAGCTGAAAACATTATATCTGATCTAGCCACTGGTACACAGACAAGATCACAGTTGAAGAATCTTTATGCTTTTAATGCTTTTATTTCTCTTGTAGAACCTAAAACTGTGATGGAAGCATTACAAGAAGAAGACTGGATTATAGCTATGCAAAGTGAACTCAATGAGTTTGAAAGAAAAAAGGTGTGGAACCAAGTTCCCCCACCTACAAACCAGTCTGTCATTGGTACCAGATGGGTGTTCAGAAACAAATTGGATGAAAATGGTAATGTGATCAGAAACAAAGCAAGGTTAGTTGCTCAAGGTTACAACCAAGAAGAAGGTATTGATTATGAGGAAACTTTTGTTCCAGTTTCCAGGTTAGAAGCAATTAGAATTCTACTTGCTTTTGCATCTTACGAGAACATGAAACTGTTTCAGATGGATGTGAAATGTGCATTCTTGAATGGATACTTGCAAGAAGAAGTATATGTTGCACAACCTTTTTGAAAGTGACAAGTTTCCAGGTCATGTTTACAAACTTGACAAAACTATTTATGGTTCGAAACAGGCTCCAAGAGGTTGGTATGAAAGATTGTCAAAATTTCTGCTTGAAAATGATTTCAAAAGAGGATTGTTAGACAAGACCCTCTTCTTAAAGACTCATGAGAAAGATTTACTTGTAGTTCAAATTTATGTTTATGATATTCTATTTGGAGCTACTAATGATCTTCTTTGCGAAGAATTCTCAAGTCTTATGAGCAGGGAATTTGAAATGAGCATGATGGGAGAGTTGAACGTCTTCCTTGGACTTCAAATACATCAATTGAAGAAGGGCAGGGCATCTTTCTACATCAAAGCAACTACACTAGGGACTTGTTAAACAAGTACAACATGTATCAATCCAAAGAAATCAAGAATCCCATGAGTTCTACATTGTCTTTAGATAAAGATGAATCTGGTAAGATGTCAATGTGAAAGAGTATAGAGGTATGATTGGATCATTACTATACCTTACTGCTAGTAGACCAGATATCATGTTCAGTGTATGTATGTGTGCAAGATTTCAAGGTGATCCAAAGGAATCATACTTGACTGCTATGAAGACAATATTCAGATATCTCAATGGTACCAAATACTTAGGGCTTTGGTATCCAAGACATTTTAACTTCTCTTTGCATGGATTTTCAGATGGTGACTTTGCAGGTTACAAAGTGGATAGGAAAAAACTTGCCAATTCATTGGATACTCTTTGATCAGTTGGCATTCGAAGAAACAAAACTCAGTTGCTCTATCAACAGCTAAAGCTGAATACATATCTGCTGGAGCATGTTGTTCACAAGTATTGTAGATTGCTCAACGATTGAGAGATCTTGGATTTAATTTCAAGAGCATACCTATCACATGTGACAAAACTAGTGCAATATCTATTACAAAGAATCCAGTTCAGCATTTAAGAACCAAGCATATTGATTTCAGACACCATTTCATCAGAGATCATGCTGAGAAGGTGATATTGTTCTTGAATTTGTTTCTACTAACAAGCAACTTGCAGATATCTTCACTAAACCATTGCCAGATGAAAGATTTTCAACTCTAAGACTGGAATTAGGCATGCTAAATAAAGATGCATTGGTTTAGGGGGAGTATAAGGTAAGGAAGGTAAGTTATTATGTGTTTCAAAGAGTTGAACTGATTTTCAAAGCCTTGAAAATCCTTTCAAAGCTTTGATTTTACTTGTTTTAGTATAACAGCATTTCAAGACCTTGAAACTTTTTTTCAAAGCCCTGAAAATAAGTCTGATAAACGGTTAGTAAACATTTCTTGGATCATTCAGTATTGGGTGCTATCTTTGTTGATATTTGCTCAACATTTCCCTTACCTTTTTCAAAATTGTTTTTCAGCGAAATGTAGTATTAAATTATTTATTTCCAACGAATTCAAATATTTAAATCTTCTCTGATCATTACAGATCTTTTGAGATCAGAGAGATTGCAGTTTCCTTTTCAAACACTAACTCTTTCAGTATTTATCTTCTTCTCTTCTCCTTCACTCCGTATCAAATCTATCTCTCTCTATTCTTCTCCCAAACCCTAATGAGCACTAGAAGAGCTTCTAAAAGAATCAAGATGGTCGGAGGTTCAAAAACTATTTCTGAGAAGCAGATAAAGACAGTTGAAGAAGAAGTTTAGACAATCATTGAAGACTCAGAGTAAAAAAGCTTTACTGATGAAGAACTGGAGTCTTTACCACCTAAGAAGATGGTGAAAAGGGACCAGATTCCAGCAACTGGCAAAAAGAAACAGACTACAGTATCTACATAAGATAAGTAGAAAGGGATCCATATTGGAAGTCCGAAGAAAGACAAGAAAAAGGCAGACACAGGGATCAAGGGAAAAGGAAAAGAAATTCTCATTCCAGACTCAGATTCAGATACTACTTCAGGATCCTATGGAGTTTATTCTGTGTCCAACAAGGGAAGACATGAGAAAGATCCCTCAAAGTCTGTGCCCACATCAAAACAGGAAGGAATGATCACAAGATTTCCTCTGCACAGCAGAAGAAGGTGTATGTAAACAAGAAAATAAAGCATGGTAGAAAAGCTTTAGAAGGACTCACCTTCTTATTAAACAGTGTTATAGAAAAGATCAGTTCTATCATTGAGAAAATTGATGTGGTTCAACAAGAAGAACATGAAAATGATGAAGACAGTGAGGAAGAAGAGGGAGATCAGGATGGAGATGAAGACCCAACCACATAATCCTGGCTATTTTTTTTTTCTCCTTCTCTTTTTTTAAGTTTACTTCAAAAAAATTTCCAGACTCTGATCCAACATCTTATCATTCTTTTTGAAGAAAGTCAAAAAGGGGGAGAATGTTTTTATTTCTGTTCAAGTGACCTATCTTTTTTGTTAGTAGGATTATCTGAAACTTATTTGCTTTTTCTGCTTATGTTTATTAATAAGTTGGATCTTTTGGAATTAATGTGTTAATACTATTTTTGTTGTGTGCTAATCAGTACTGTTTTGCATAAAATAAGGCTAAAACAGATTAAGATTTTGTCTTTCATCAAGGGGGAGATTGTAAGGTCACATGTTTCATGGACTTGAAATACTTAGTTATTTCAAGGCCTTGAACCAAGATTCAAATCCTTGAAATTGTCTGACTTATATGCATGTTCTAAGGGGAAGTTTTTCTCAACTCTTCTGATCTGATTCTATCTCTATCACCCTTGTGCTTGATGTGTTATTATTTGATGACGAAAGACAAACGGTTTTGATATATCTAACATCACTTGATCCATCGGTTTGACTCAATTTTGCAGGGAAATTTTATTTCCTAAGTTTGCAGGATTTGTTTCCTAATCTATCTTTTGCAAGAAAGGAAACATTAAGAGAAGATGATTCTGTGATCAATCAGACATTCACGACAGCTTCTCAATTTGATTAAAGAAAAGATCACAACAATATCTCTGAATCAGACATTCATGACAGCTTCTCAATTTGATTAAAGAAAAGATCACAACAATATCTCTGTCTTTCTCACAATCCAACTCATAGAAGATCACTGCATTTCTACTGCAGTTCTACACTTCAGTGTTCTTCTGTCTTGTGCTTTATTTGTAGATCATTCTTGTATTACTTCTATCTCTCATTCTCAAGGATTTTTCAATATGAACAATAGAGAATTCTTAGTTAATCAGTTAGCTAGAGCAGGTACTGATAGGTTAGAGAGAACCACAAGCTGGAACAGAGTAAGGCATTTCTCTGTGCTTGAGATCTAGGGCTTAGCTTTTGATTAATAAGAATTGTGTTGAAAATCCTGCAGGGAGAAGATCCGTGAGGTAGAGACGTATGTACAAGTGGACTGAACTCCATAAATCACTTGTCTCTTGCATTTACAGTTCTTTTACATACTTAGTTTTTGCAGCATTCAAACTAGTCTTTTTTCAAGGGTTTGAAACTCTTTTCAAGACCTTGAAAAAGACTTGTCTGTTTTATTTCAAACTGTATTTCATTACAAATGCTTGAAATTGTTTTGAAGGCCTTGAACTGCATAGAAACTCTTATCCTCCACAAGTTTTACAAAAAGTTGGCATACTCTATTCAACCCCCCCTTCTAGAGTATTTGTGCTACATATCTATCTGCATACTCCCATTTCAATGATGAATTCAAATGTGCCAGTAAATTACCAACAAAAAAGTGTGCCAGTAACTTATCCAAATTGGAATCCATAACCGATTTCATGTTAATTTTGGTTTCCCATAAACGAAAACCGGTTGAAGTCATAGTGATTCAAAATGAGCCAGTAAACTACCAACAAAAAAATTCGCCAGTAATTTATCCAAATTGGAATTTGTAACTTCAAATTTATACTGATACAATAAACAAGATTTTACTTCAACTTACTGATTTTATCTATTTATTTAGAAAACAAAAAGTATTAACCCTAACAAAAATATGAAACTGATAATTGATTAATGTGCATTTTAGGTTTAAACTTTGAATAACATAAAATCTATCATAATAAATTAATAACAAATAATTTAGGTAAGTGTTAACACCCATATGATCGTACACTATTTAGGTAGATGACATCGGTTGACAAGAAGATCAGTCCAAGAACGATCCACTTTTGGACCAAGATCGTGTGTTTGTTCACACTATCGGTGTTTCCTGTTGATGGGGTTGATGATTGCATGCATTTGTATGAAGCACTTAAGCAAACATAATGTAAGATATTTGCGATTACTCTGTTTTAAAATATTAAATTCTTAAAATATTGTACGTTTACTGATATTTATGTCATTTGTGATGCAGGACTACCTATGATGTGATTGGTCTCTAGCAAGCAGTTTCGATTTCTCTTTCAGTTTCACTGATTATGTTATTCAGTATTTTTGGTTATTTTTTTGGATGTATCTTTTGAAATGCATAAGACATTTACTGTTTAAGTGACATCAATTTTGTTTTCGAATTGAAATTTCGCCAAGCATCGCACGGGTTAAAGCTAGTTGAATACTAAAATAATAATTTTACTCACGGTGCTGCGGCGTTGGTACAAGAGGAGAGACATCCCCAACCAATTCCAATACTTCACTAGGATGCCTCAAACGATTTCCCAAATAGTCTAAAAAAAGTAGGAACCCAAACGCCTTAAAATGTACTTCTTCCCCTTGTGTGCTCTCATACACTCTCAAACTCTCCTTCCTCCTCCTAACTCTTTCTCTCTCTTTGATGAGTAGCCTAAAGAACAAGTTTTTGAGTTGGTGGATTTCAACACATCTCCTATTGATACTACTCTTGTTGAGTAATTTCCAAGAAAATGTCACATCTCCCTCATAAATAAATAAGACAATTATCTAAAAATATTGTGCTTGGCCTCTATGGATATTAGGATACGCTAGACTGTATTGACAAGACAATCTTTGAAAATGAATTAGCAAATTTGAAAACACATTTTTTAAAAAGAAAATTATTTTTTTGACAAGACAACACATCTTGAAAATGACTACTCATATTTGATAACACATCCTTCTAGAAGAAAATCATTTTTTTGACAAAACAACACATCTTGATAATGACTACTTATATTTTACAAAACATCTTTTTAAAAGTATATCTTTGACAAGACAACTCTTTTTGACAATGACAACTCCTCTTTTATACCACTATTTTATTGATATAATATATGATGTTAAATATTTCTGGCATTCTCTAGTATTATAGATTTACACCCAAAGATTTCTTATATTATCAAGTAGCCCTCAATTTAACATTGCACAAACATAACTTATTATTTTATTATTTATTTATTTTTAAAATGAAATATGCTTACTAATAAATCGGTTCCCCCAACTAAAATTAACACGTAGGAAGACAATTTAATCAATTTCTTTTAGATGAAGATGATGTTTGTTAAAAAAAAAGTGGAAGAGAAATGTATGATATAAATGAAATATTATTTTTTTACTGCAAACATGCTTGTACTTATTTAGTACTGGGCCTATGAAAAATACAAATGTCATACAAGTTTGGAGGTCAACAAATAGCCCAATAAGATGATACGTAACAACCCAAGCCCATGAAAGCAAGTTTACGGGTAAGGGCATAAAACGCCTTTCGACACCAATTAAACATAAGTGGTAAAAATTGAAGAAGCTGTTGTGCAGCATCATTTAGCAATCTCTCTTTCTAAAAAAGACTCGAAGGCGCCTCCCTCCTCCGAAGGCGCTGTGCCAGAGCTATGTTGTCTGTTTCTACAATGAATTTCATGAATCCTTGTTCCAAAGTCGCCTGAACGGCGAGCTTCACGGCGTAAGCCTCAGCCAACAGAGAGTTTGTCCGAAACGGGAGAAAAAGCCATGGCGAGCACCAAAGCTTCCTCTGAGTGCCGAAGCACCGCTCCACCACCAGATTTGACGGTTTCCACGGATATAGCCGGATCCACGTTAAGTTTGAGAGAGCCTGGGGGCGGTGGACGCTAAAACGTGCTCGAAAGAGATGGATCCCAATATTCTTGGTCCCGATCTGCATGATCCAATTTCAAACCAAGATAAGTATGTTCTTGAAATTCCAAATTAGCAGCCAAAGAAATGATCAACATCAAAAATATATTTATATTCATTCTGAAAATTCTTTTGGTTTCGCTCTAACCATATTCCCCAAAACAGGAAGGCAAGGATTTGAAGATTCTGATTCGAGTTGGAACCAAAGATTCGACGAATCTGACTAGTGAAAGGAAGATTCGTAACTGGTAAATTCTAGTTCAGCTAAGGGGATTTGTACAACTTTTGCGACCATGGACAAGTAAGAAAGAGATTATTTTCATTCTCTTCAATGTTGTTAAATAAGATTCAAGTATTAGTATTGGGAATTCCTTTTTTATGAGATTGATTTTGGTAGTAAACAATTATTGTAAAGTCTCCACAGGAAAATTTTAAGTTTTCCTTAGGTTAAGATTCCAGATCTTTTTTCAGAAGAAATCAGTATTATTACTGCTGCTCTCATCATTATTTTGAAAACTAGCAGGGTTAATAATACTGAGGCCAACATAATAAGAAAATTTGGCAGTACAATTTCCGTGCCTAGTAGGAGCAAAAATTAGATTATCTTGGTTGGTAGAGGAAACTAGGGTAATATTAATGATTGCAGCGATTTCATGCTCTGAAATATGTTCAGAAATTAGAGTTTGGTTCCGAGAGAAATTAAATTTGACAAGAGTGGTAAAATCAGATTATTAGGGTTTTCTACCTAAGTCAATAGGTATCCAATTGTGCTTATCTATATCATTACTCCACCAAAATTTAGCAATAAGTTATTGAAGTTCAGCACAGAAGGTAATCGGTAGGATAAAAATTGACAATAAAATGGAAGGGATAGATTGAAAAATGGACTTAATTAGAATTTCCTTACTCAGTAAAATATTGCTTAGTTTCTAATATCATTTATTTAAAAGTAATAAAAGTGAAATAATAATTTTAGTGATTAATAAATCAGATTAGTTAACTTTTGAATAAATCTCAACCATTGAATTAGTACCTAATAAGGAAACTTATTTCGAAAGTTATGGAAAGAAAAATTAAGATACCACACTTAGAATATTAAGACTACAAAGATCTCCCCAATCATTTCAAAAACATCAAATTTTGGAGCATATTAAATTTTTAGGGATGTTGTAGCACATAATTCTTTTAGGAAACCGAATTTAGTATTGGGAGAGTTTTGGGAGTTAAAAACATGAGATTACAAGTGTTGGCGTGCTCCCCTCAAATTTTAAACCCCACAAACTAGAGAGATTTTTTTTGAAATAACAAACTAGAGAGAATTTTTTTTACTCCTATTCAAGTCATTGTCAATTTAATTGCTTAAAATGAACAATTATTAAGAAAAATAGAAGCTCAAAAAATTTATAACATAATAAAACTTTTGGGGACACAAAATATTCAGTATTAACATGAGCAAAGTTTTATATGGATGCTATATAAAAAATAGAAAACCCACTCTTCCTGAGTGAACTTGTTGATTTGTTATTTGGCAGAGCAGAAATCGCTGCTATTTGTATGTAAAACTAAAATACAATGACACAAAATATTCAGTATTAAGGAACGGGGCTTGAACAAAGTAAAACTGGAAGCAGAAGAAAAATATAGTTGTAGAGGATTATTTGTAAAAATAAAAGTTCAATACAGTTTATTGAAGAACATAAACTTTTTTTTTGAGAGAACACAAACCTACTTTTCGATTATGGATACTCTTCAGACTTGTTGGCTTGCATCCTTTCGAATTATAGGCTTGTACTTATAGGAAAAGAGTTCCCAATATAGACATATATTTATGAAGGAATTTATAAATCCATAAACGAAATTACCAATGCCTAAACAATCATTGGCTTATCATTTATCATCCCTCTGTTAATATTGTATTAAATTCTTTTTTTTAAGAATATTGTATTAAAGGTTATGAAAAGTACATTCTATTTATGAAACAGTACATTTTATTTTATTTACGAAATAAAATGTACTGTTTCATAACATTTAATACAATATTCTCAAAAAGAAATTTAATATAACATTATTTAGGGGGATGATAAATAATAAGCCAATGATATTTTAGACATTAGTAGTTTCATTTATGGATCTTTAAATTCCTTCATAAATATATGTCTATCTTGGGAACTATTTTCCTATAAGTACTGGCCTATAATTCTAAAGGATGCAAGACAACAAGTTTGAAGAGCATCCATAATCGAAAAAGTAAGTTTGTGTTCTCTCAAAAACTGAAAAAAATGTAAGTTTGTGTTCGATTTTTTCAATAAATTGAAGTTTTTGTTTTTACAAATACTCATCTACAATTATATATTTCTTCTGTTTTCGATTTTAATTTTCAATCGCCGTGCGCTAAAACAGAATATGTTGTTTCATAGTGTCTTCGTTTTACATACAAATTCTTGTTTTCAACTGCAATTCAAACAGCTCTGAGTAGATATCCGTTGGAGTTTGTTGAGATTGCATTTGCACGTTTAACAAACCTGTAAGAACATTAAACATAGCAACAACAAAATCCAGAAATATAGCAGTACAAAGACTGTTTGGTTTTCCAGTTTCTAATAAAAACTGGATAAAAGATTAGAACAATAATCTGATTAAATTCTGACACATATAATTCATGATAAACCAGTTTAAGACTCTTAGAAGTCATTAAACAATCAAAATAATAAGAATCAAACCCTGCAAGAAAGAATCAAATTAGTTCTGTAAAACTGTTAGCAGCTCAAGCCACATCTCAAGGCCTTGAAGCTCTTAACATGCTTCACAGTCTTTCGAAGTTAAGTCCAGAAATCTTTGATTCTCCCTGATCAGCACATCTGCAATTGTGTTATATATGTAGATAATATAAAACATAAGTATTTGCAGCAAATCTCTGATCCATATAATCAGATAGCCAACCTGCAACACAAGATTGTTAGAACATTCAGCACAATAAAAACTACTCTCAAGGCTTTTGAAGCTCTGTCAGTATCTCAAGGCCTTGGAGTATCAGAAATGCTTGGCCTTTGTCTTTGTCTTTCATCACTCAAAACAATTACTTCTCCAAAACACACTTCAAGGGTCTTTGAGTCAACAATCTCCCCCTTGATGAAAGACAAAACCCATAATCTTGTGTAGATATTCCTGCAACTCCTAGTAAGAATTAGATAACACCATATTGCAGAAACAAAAGACAATAATACCAGTCAAACCATCTTAACACAGATAATCAGTAATTCACAGATAATCACAGTAATACCAGAACACAACTGAGAATACAACTGATTAACAAAACAACTGATTATTATTATTATTCAAGTACTGAAAGTAACCAAAGTAACCACAAAACACATGATTTCTCCCCCTTTTTGACTTTCATCAAATAAAGGTGAAGAAATGTTGGATCATTACTCAGAGTCTTTAAAAAAAAACTTAAACAAAAAAAAATTTTATTCCTAGAAAGTCAAGGCCTTGATAATAGAAAAGAAGAAAAGAAATGGATAGAAGGAAAGGTTCAAGGCTTTGGTCTTCTCTGATCTTCAGTTCTTCTTTGATGTCTGGCCTTTCTCTGAGCCTTCTCCCACTTCTTCATCACTTTCCGCATCATCAGCAGGCTGATTTCCCTCTTGTTCAGCTTCCACTTCTGCAACCACTTCTTCAATGATCTCATCCACCTTGTTGTTCTTAACCTGCACTGAATCACCCTCTGTAGCTGCATTAACACCTGTGTCTTCACCAGCATCTTCTTCATTAGTTTGTTCATACAGATCTTTGGAAGTGAGCACCACTGGAATTGGCTTCTTTTTCTTCTTCAAGAAATCACCTAGCCTTTCATCTGAGTCCACACTGGTGTCATGACTAGTAGCAGAAGGTATCTTCTCCAATTTCAAACCCTTGATGACAACATCCAATTTTCCTTTCATTACATTCATCAAACCCTTGAACTGGTTAAAATCAGAAGACAGATCAAATTACCTTTGTCTGAGATCTTCAATCTCAACCTGCTGATCTTCAAGTTTCTCAACCAACAAAGAGTAATCCTCATTTGTTTGTCCTTTCCCTGATGTAGCCCCCTTTGGTTTAACAAAATCCTTCTCGCCAAGCTCATCCTTTGACAATTCTGAATAGAACTTCCAATGTCCTTTCCCAGTCTGAACTACCCCAATCCTCTGTAAGGCAGTTTCATCAATCAACCCAAAACCTCCAGTAATCTTTTCCTCCCCTTTCACAGGTACATCAAAATGCTCAAAGAAAAGAGGTAAAATGTTGGCATATGGAAGAGGATGGTTTCTAGTTCTAGTTGCACATTTTTTTTCCAATAGTTGCACAATAGATCATATGCTCCATAACAACTGTTGGCAAGTCTATCTCAAACTCTTGACATATCAGATACATCAGTATGAGAACTTTGTCAGTAATCAAATCCGTGAGTTCTCCCTAGGAACAACACTCCTCATCAGAATTGTAAACAAAATCTTAGATTCACAGTTGAGCACAGAGTGTGTCAACTGCTTTGGACCAGAGGTTACACCATCAATGAAAAACATTTCTTTTGCCTTTTCCAGACACTCCTTCCTATCAGGTTAATCTCCAACATTATACTTCCTAGGAATGCCCAAGACTTTGGAAAAAGTCCTATGATCTAACCTCAAATTTATCCCAGCCACTTTTGAAGTTAACACCATCTTATCATCTCCTTCATGAACCAGATTCAGATAGAATAATCTAGTTAACCTAGGATAAGCTTTTGAACTAGAATTTAACACCTTCCAAACTGCAATTTATCTTAACTTTCTCATACAATCAATATCCAGTTTATCCAATAACTCCTCAGAAAACATACTACAAAAAGCAACCTTATAAGAAGCATAACCGTGCATCCACACAGTCCTAACTTCAGAACTAACAAACCAATCTGAAGGAAGTGCATTTTTACCTTGATAACCCTTTTTGGTTGCAGCAGCAACCTGATTAACCCTTGTTTTCTTCTCAGTGAGTTTGCTCTTCTCATGTTCTCCTTCAGTTGGTTTCTTCTTGCTTTCTTGAGCAGATTTTCCCTTTTCTTCTTCTCCAGCCTTTTTCTTCTCTCCCCCTTTCTTCTTGTATGACCTAGGTTGATCACCACCCTGAGTCTCTGTCTCCTTCTGTGGATCAATGCTTGAGCCACATCTCCCTTTTCTGTTCTGGTCTTCTTTGCAGGAGGAGTATCCTCTTGCAAACTCTGAGTATTTTCTGAGTCCGAATCAGAAATAACAATCTTCTCCTTCTTATTTGCCCTCTTCTTGGATCTGCCAGAAGGCTTCCCCTGTTGTTGAATCCTGGCTGATTTGTGCTCCATTGTGGGTTTAGGGTTTTGAGAAGGGAATGAGATTGAGAGAAATTGAGAGAGAGTAGAGAGACGTAGAGTTTCTGTAAAATCAGTCAAAAATACCGAATCGGTCAACTAGTTTTCCGAAAACTTGTGCGGAGCGAAGTGATGCTGCTAATTGATGCTTCTCGGTTTCCCTGTCGTACTTTTCTTCTTCACCTTCTTGCATTCTTCAATTTCTACAAATCTAACAAAAATTTCTGAAACCCTCGTTCCTTATTTCTTCCCCCACACTTGAATGAAGCCCCAGCTCTCCATATCCCACGAGGTAAATACTCAAAAGCCTCAACCCTCTTCCACACATTGAGCCCTTAATTGAGCCTCTGTGGTCACCATCACAAGATGGTTCGGAAGAACCTCATTGGCTGCTAGCTGTCCTAGAGATGCAATAGACATTGATAGCCATGATGGAGCAAGAACGAGCATCTGCTTCTCAAGCTGCAGTTGTGGAAGAAGAGGTACCTGAGCCGGGCGAAGAGTGCAATTTCCATGACCCAACTAGAACATTAACTCTTGAGTTTTTGAAAGATGTGAGCGGTTTGAGTGTGGGGGAATTCAAAGAGGAAGAACTCCAAGAACGAAAACTTCCAATTCGTCAACTTGGAGTTGGATTCGTCCAAATCTCATGAGGGAATTGTGACGGGGACACTGAGGAGCACAATGAGGTAGTCTCGCTTTAGCTTGCTCGAGTTTTCAAAAAATTGGTCGACAAATTCTGTCCATTCTTGACTAATTTTTGCGAAACCTGTCCCGTAAGAAAGGAATCCGAGAGCGTAGGTACAATTTCTCTCACTCACTTTTAAAATTCTTGCTTAGGATATAGAGACAAAGGGATGAGACAATACTTGCACAAGGTTTGTCAAAGTAATGACTATTTCTATTAGTTGGCTGGCATGGATGTGTTGCTCGACACCGCTCCATGTTAATAAAATGTTATTACCAACTAAGTAGAAACCTATGGGGTCACACGCCATAAGGATTAAACTAGACTTGGGAATTAAATAATATGATTAATTAATAGAAGGGTCAACATGCAATTACTTGCAAACTTAGTAGGACTAATTTGAAAGTTGGACTAATGCATGTATGGGTCGGATTAGGAAAGGGGCCTTTATGTAGTTAAACAATGAGGTGTTGGAATATATAAAGAACACTCCTAGATTATTTTTCTTACTAACTCTCATAACATACTTTGCGTAGGATAGAAAAATCAAGGAGAGAGAGCAAGACAAACTCTAGGCCGAACCTAAACCCGTCCGCCCCCTCTACCCCTCGGCCAAGAAAAGGCCGAGCCTCTGGTCTCCGTTGTGTGATTCTTCTTATTCTTCCTTATTCCACAAATTTCTAGCACAAAGGTGTGGAGGAATCTAGTTCTTCATCCTAGGCGTGGACTAGCTATAGAGACGCAAACACAATTTTGCGTTTGAAGTCATCACAGGAGACAACCAAGGTAATTGTTACTTGAAACTTCACTATCATTATGATGTCTCTTCCCGTGATCCTTGGTGGGTCTTATGCGGATCTTATTTTTTTAATTCCGCTGCGTAATCTGTTACAAAACCCAACAACAATTACTACTGGTTTTGGAATGATGGACGAGAAGTTTTTTCAAAGGATTGGATTTGTGAAAACCAGTGAAGGAAAATGGAAATTCTACTCTGAATTGTCTGCAGATGAGTTGAAACCTAAGAAGTTTTCAAACCTTAAGTCCTTAAACACTCTAGTAGCCTGCCTTCTACCACTCAGGACCAATCTCAAGTTCTTCAGAAGCTGGACTTTATAGGAAATGAACTAGATGAGCTAAAGCATGGACAATATCAGCTAAGTACTGAGTTCAGACAGATGAATACATGATTCAGAGTGTTTTTAAGAGAATCAAATTGATACATATGGAAGAATAGGATACGCAAGCTCTCTGAAGGTTTAGAAAGTCAAGATCTACCAAGGACCTATTTGGTGAGCAAAGTACCGGGGATAAGGTTGTTGGCGTAAGGATGCTCGACAAAGGTAGCTGAGGATAAGGAACCTGGTATTGAAGGAAGTATTGAATCAGGGTTGCTGCATAGAGAAGCTCTACAACAGAAGAAACAGAAGGGAAAAGTTCCAGCAATTGTCAACTTAGATGATTTGTTTGAGAAAGAAGAAATGGCTGATGAGCCTGGTGAAGGAGTTGCACAAGAAGAGGATGAGCAGGATGATGATCCACAAGATAATAAAGATGAAGAGAAAGAAGAAAGTGATGAAGAAGAAGCTGCAGGGCCTAAGACAGATGAAGATCCAAAGCCTTGAATCCAGACTTTTCTTTCTTCTTTTCCAAAGCCCTGAATCCAGTCTTTTCTTTCTTCTTTTCTTTCAAAACTTTTTAATTTTTGAAGTTTTCAAAATAATTTGGTCCAACATTTTCTCACATTTTGGATGAAAGTCAAAAAGGGGAGAAATTTAGAGATATTCATTGGTTGTGGAGATCTGGTTTTGGATCTGTGGAAGTTTTTATGTGGTTGAATAGTTAAAGTGCTTAGTTAGTTTTGAATTGGTTATTTAGTTTGATTTTGATTAAGCTATTATAACTATTGCTTTTGTTATTTTTTTGATCTTATATAACTATTTCTGCTATGCTACTAATGTCTATCTTTTGCAGAAATATAGTTCAAACAGAATAGTTCGTTTTTTCTTTCATCAAGGGGGATATTGTAAGTTCAAAGTTGGTTTCATGAACTAAGGGGGAGTTCCTACTCCAATATACTTTCTTAATCTCTTGCACTTGATCATGCTATATTATGTGATGAAAGACAAACTAGTTATGTGTTATAACATGCTTGATCTCATCATTTGCCTAAGTTATTTTGCAGGGATTGCTAGATAACTATGTGTTGCAGTTTTAGCTATGTTTCCTTATTCGCAGGGTTGCAGATTTGGCCTGCATATTGCTCCTACTCTTATGGAAAGTTGTCAGGACTTTCCTTCGGATTGCATATTTAAGATCAGATCAAAATCAATTGAGAGAATCATGCAGCTAGCCACTGGGAAGAGCTGTTGAGAGTCAAGGATGTGCAGAGGATTTTTAGGGATTTCTGTTGAAGCTTTCTATATAAGTCTGCAATTCAAATTGACAGACACATAGAATAATTACGATAGAAAGAGAACTAAAGAGCTTTACACAGAGATTCATACACTCTCACGGATTGACAAGAATCGTTGAAGGAGATCATTCAACCATTCAATCCATTCTAGATTCCTGAAGAACACTTCAAGTTTACCGCTTCACTGTCTCTTACAGTGTTCTTCATCCAGAGCTTTATTTGCATATCATTCTGTTATAATACTTAATCATCTATTAGAGTTAAGGTTTTCAAGAGGAACAACTGGGTTTCTTATTGTATCAGTTAGCTAGAGTTGTTAGTAGATAGGTTAGGAAGAACAACATGCTGAAAAAGAGTAAGGTAATTCTCTTGGCCTGAGATCTTGGGTTTAACTTTTGGTAAATAAGAAGTTGTTGAAATACTTGAGGGATTAGATCCTCAGGCGGAGAGTAGCTCACTTTGTACTGAACTTCGTAACAAGTCACTGTGCTCATTGTCTTGCATTTCTGTTTTTTACTTGTCTTCAAAACTGCATCAAAACAAGTTTCAGTTCAAAGCTTTGAAAATACTCAGTATCTTTAAACTGTCTGTTTTAGTTTCAAAGCCTTGAATATGTGTTCAAAGATTTGAAATACTTCAAGCTCCTCTCATTTTTTTTTAAATCTCCACTTTTAGCAAAAGTTGCCAAACTCTATTCAACCCCCCCCCCCCTTTTAGCAAAATTTGCAAACCATTCCAGAATCTTGATACGAAAAGTGGGTCCTTGTCAGAAACACCGGTGCTCCATGCAATCTTATAATCTCATTGACGTATAGTTGAGCTAACTTCTCTAACGTATTAGTGGGTTTCACAGCTAAAAAGTGTGATTACTTTGTTAGCCTATCAACTATTACCCAAATGGAAGTGTTCCTCTTTGAAGATCTTGGCAGCCCAACTACGAAATCCATTATGATGTGTTCCCAATTCCACTCATGAATTGATAATGGCTGGAGAAACCCTGTAGGTCTCTGGTGTTCCGCCTTAACTTGATGACACAATAGGAACTTAGCCACTAACTCTGCTATGTCTCTTTTCATCCTCTACCACCAATAAAGCTCAAGGAGATTCCTGTACATCTTGGTACCACCAGGATGAATTTTAAATTTAGAATTATGAACTTCCTCATATGGTCTTTTTAACCTTGGACACATTTGGGTCACATCTGACCTTGAGACATTAGAAATCCATCTTGAATAGAAAACTCTGATATTTTACCTCGAAACACCTTTTCAGCAATCACTTTTAGGTACGCGTCATTCCTTTGTGCCTCTTTAATTTCTTTTAGCAAACTAGGTCGAACCATTAGCCAGTACACTGTACCCGAATTTTGTCCAGGGATTAATTCTAATGACATCCTCTCAAACTCCCTCTGTCACTCAACTTAACTAGTGATAACGTAAGACAAATTAGCAGAAGAATTTCGACTAAGGGCATCAGCCACCACATTGGCTTTACTAGGGTGATACTGAATACTCATATCATAGTCCTTTAACAACTCTAACCATAGCCTTTTCCTCATGTTGAGTTCCTTTTGTGTGAAGATATACTTCAAACTTTTGTTGTTTGTAAAGGTTTCACATGAGACACCATAGAGATAATTGACACGATTTATTATGTGTTACCGCAAGTGCACGGTTCAAGTAATATAGGGTAGTATTTCAACCCCGAGTTACCGATACCACAAGGACAAACTTGAGATTATTTAATTAGTTATTAGATTAGAGTACACTACAAGGAAGAAAAGATTGTGATTTAAACATTTTCCACCCCCAAACAGGTGTTTAAAATAAAATAACAACTAAACTATTTTTTTTGGGTTTTTTAATTTATTAAACAAATATGGATAAACTAGACAATCTCTTGATCGCCTAGGGCTGTTGACGATTTCCGGATTAGCTATGTAACACGTTAATCCTATTCTAGTTAAGCCGGGTAATGGTACTGACAATATCATATCGGTCTCATGTCGTTCTACGTCATGATTTACTTGGTGTCCTGTCGGTCCACCTACATCTACGGGTCTGTTCTAGTAGGCTAACGGCAGTGAACAGAATGATGTCCTCTCATACCACCACCACATGAATACCTCCCTATCTCCTACCGAATCTACCCACTAAGGCCAATCCTATACACTTCTCTTCAATGTCTCAGTGATTAAGGATTGTTGTTCATATCTCATCACAACTAGGTCTAAGTCGCTCTCACGCACTCGCTAGCTAATTAACAAGTCATGTTAATTACTCCATTCTTGTCAGGGATTAAGCATAGCATATGAACAATAACTAAAACAAATATTAACATTAAACGAGGTTACAATCCACAAAGATCACCTAATTCCGATGAATATCAATTCCTAACATAGTCGTGTCAATAGACAACGCTCATTAACAAGTTCATGAAATCAAACTTCATCCAGTAGATCAAAATCCAAAAGCATGAGACAAGTCTAAAATCCGGAAAACATTACGTCTACATAAACCCTAGGCTCTATATAGAAGCATAGCAAAACGTCTAGCTACTAATTGTAATCGTAGCAACACAACAAAGTTTCTCCATAGAAGTGATTAAAAGAGGGAAGAAGAGATCAAACGTTGAATCGAAGCTTCCGCGTCGTCCCCTTCGTCCTCCTCCTTGCCTTGTGATGCGTGAATGGTGTGGAGTGAGGGTTTTTAGCCTCCTAGGTCGTCCCTATGTCAATTCCCGTCATAAGACTTCAAAAATTGCGCTTTTACCCCAAAAATTAGAATTGAGTGTCAGGCATTTCGGCCTGAAATGCTGGCCGAAATGCTAGTGCTGCTGAATTTGTTCTCTGACTTCTCCAGGACATATTTTCTTCCTCCGATCTACGATTAAGCTTCGTGACCTATTGTGGGAAATCTCTTTGCATCTAATTTCATATGACATCGACCTCACTCCAAAATTAATTGTAGAACTCAAGATATCATCAGATTAGTGCATACTGGTCACTCCAGCTCCTCCAACTTTGCTTCTCTTCATTCCACTTGTGCTTCCACTCTTTCCGAAGTTCGTTCCATGTCTCCTATCAACCGATTAGCATCAATTTCTGCCAAGACAACATGAACAAACATATCAAGCGATCATATTTGACAAATAACAACGAAATATGCATAGAAACGCCCGGACTAACAATAAAGTGCATATGAAGCATCAAGTGATAAAAGATAACATTTTCTCTTCAATTAAGCTCAAATCACTCATGATAATATGGCAAATGAGGGTAACATATAGCTCTTAAAAGGCGCTATCAATAATGACTCCAAATTTTCAAAGCAAAGACCACGACTGCCAATTCCAAGTCATGTGTTGGGTAATTTTCATACGGTTTTAGCTGTCTTGAGGCATACGAAATCACTTTTCCATTTTGCATCAGAACACAACCTAATCCTTTTAGTGATGTGTCACTATAAAATACACAGTTCCCAACTTCTGATGGGAGTGATAAGATAGGAGAAGAAACTAATCTTCTTTACAACTCTAGAAAACTTTGCCCGCATTCATCTGACCACTTAAATGGAGATTCCTTCCTTGTTAGGCAGGTCATGGGTGACTCTTACTCTGATTTTTTTGTACGAATTTCCTATAATAACTGGCCAGTCCTAGAAAGCTTCAAATTTCTGTCACATTATTAGGTCTAGGCCAATTAACTATAGCTTCATCCTTCTGGGGGTGTATTGAAATGCGATCTTACGATACCACATGCCCCAAATGAGGTTCTTGAAATCCATAATTCACACTTCTTAAACTTTGCAAAAAGCTTTCGATCCCTTAGAGTTTGCAAGACAAGGCTTAAGTGACCAATATTTTCTTCCTTACTCTTAGGATATACTAGGATATCGTAAATAAACACAATCACAAAGACATCCATGAACGGTTTGAACACCCTATTTATCAAGTTCCTGAAAACAGCGGGGGCATTTGTCAACCCAAAAGGCATAACAAGGAACTCATAATGCCCGTACCTGGTGCGAAATGCACTCTTCGGTACATCCTCAGCCTTAGAAAAAACATTAGATCCTTGTAATTTATCAAACAATTCATAAATCCTTGGGAGAGGATACTTATTCTTTAAAGTGACCTTATTCAGCTCTCGATAAACTATGCATAACCTCATGTTACCGTCCTTCTTCTTTACAAATAAAACCGGTGCACCCCATGGTGAAGTACTCGACCTAATAAATACCTTGTCAAGCAACTCCTGTAACTACAATTTTATTTCTTTCAATTCTACTAGAGCCATTCAGTAGGGAACCTTAGAAATTGGGATAGTAAAAGGAACAACATCTATGGTAAATTGAACTTCCCTATCAGGAGGTAACATGCTAATATCCTCATCGAAAACATCAGAGAACACAGGAACAATAGGAACATCTTCCAATTTCATTCTTTTCCTTATTCATCATGTATATAGGCCAAAAACCCCTGGCAACCCTTTCGAAGTAACTTATGAGCTCGTATGTACGAAACCATTCGAGGTGGGGGATGAAACTCTAGTACTGAAAAAATGGAACACAAAAACACTTGGGATTGGAACTCAGGAACACTTGGAATACGAAACATGACTTTCTTTTCGACATAGTCGATTGAGGAATGGTTAGCATAGAGCCAATCCATACCAAAGATGACTTCACAATCTTGAATATCGAAGGGGATCAAATTAACAACTAAAGACACTTTTTCGACCAATATTTCACAGTTTCTTACATAGAAGTACTTGCTAATATGACACCCAATGGAGTTGAAACATGCAAATAGTAGCTTGGGGTTCTGGTCGTCTAGTAATGGACTTAGCAAAATCATGAGAGACGAACAAATGTGTAGAATTATAATCGATAAGAAAATTAGTTGACTTAGAATTAATAGGTAAGGTACCAAAGACACCTGAGGCAAAATCTCTTCCACGCTTGTTCTCTTTCCCTCTAGTAGCAACTGGGTTTTGAGCAGACCCATTCAACTGATTCTCAAGAACGGGTCGGCCATAAGGCAATCCTTAACCATATGACCTCGTTGTACACAAACCTCGCTATCCACAATGAAAGAAAGCACAAGCCTCACGATAACACACATCATGATCGTGAGACCTACGACAATTAGAAGAATACGGTTTCCCCTTAATCACATTAAAGGCGCACCCCTTCTGTTATTTTGATTCCCATATGCTTGTCTCTTGAAGGCAGTAGTTTGGTTGAGGCCTCCTTCAAAGTTACTCCATTGTTCCTTGTTCCATTATTCCTTATCTTTTGGTCACGATACTTGTTGTTCTCCACTACCCCTTTCTCTGCAATCAGAGCTCGGTCAACAACTTCATTGTAGGTAGGCAGCCTAAAGAGTTATACCTTATTACAAATGCTCCACCATAGTCACATTTCAAACTTTCTAGCTTTGTGAGCCTCATCCCCAACCACAAGTGAGGCATAGCGTGATAGTTTTGTAAACTTAGCCTCGTATTGTGCAACAGTCATTTCACCCTGAGTAAGCATGAAAAATTCTGCCACCCTCTGATCGTTTAAGTGTTGTGGAAAATACTTATCATTAAATATCTCAAAAAGCGGTCCCATACCATGGATGGCTCCCTCCTAGACATGGTCAACCACCACTGATAAGCTTCTCCAGCTAAGTTGTAAGTGGCAAACTCCACCTTTTGTCTCTCAAAACAAGGTATTTCCCCAAATATCTTCTCAATCTCCAATAATAATGACTCAACAACAATTGGATTGGGAGTTCCCGAATAAGATGGAGGTTTAAGACCTTGGAATCGGTCTAAAGTGGCGGTTTTGCCGTTTGCATCAACTATGTATGCCAACCCTTTAATTGCCATTTCAAGTCTATGATCTTTTTCATCACCACATCCATCAGCTAGGTCCCTTAGTAAGACATTTCAAGTCTCACCCTCCATGACCAAAACATTAATCCTATTCGCGCACATCTCCATCATCTCCTCATGCACAGTCATTCTCTAAGTTTCAAGAAAAGGCCAACCATTTTCGAAATTTATATCCTCAAGTTTAAGTCCATACAAAACCCTTTATGAGCCCAAATCACTTATAAACTTCTTAGAATCGTCCCCAACCCGAAACTATCACTTTGATACCTAGTTGTAACGACCCCCTTACTCGGACCTGATTAATTAAGTCGAGACCGGGGGTCGATACCGACCACCAAGGCCTCAAACAAAGCGCATGTGGTTGGATAATGGTAAGAACTTACGTTAAGAAAATAAAGTGCGGAAGCGAGTTCAAAATATCGGGGTCATCCAGAAGGTGTCATTTTTTAAATTCATTTGTTCAACCACAATGAGCGGATCAGAGTCAAAAACGCCCACAAAACCGTTTGCCTCGAATAATCCATAAGCGCCAACAACTCTAAAAGTCAATCTTCAAATAACACATGAACCATAAGTCTTAAAATGACATTCATTGCGACGTTACCAAAGAGGTACCAAAATGAATCTTCTGTTTTGATGGTGAATTCCACACCTTTCCCTCTCCAAAATGGACCAATACGACTAGGTATCTCAATGATATAATGGTGGTATCACTCTTCCATTCATACAGTTTGAAAGAAATCGTGTTTTTATTTTTTGGAGTAAAAATAAATTGTGTTTGGTGTTTGGAGGTATGATTTTTCCCTTCAATCTGTGTTTGATGTTTACACTTTATCTGGTAATTCTCTTCCCCGCTACATTCTCTTTTTTCTCCCAGTCATGGACGAAAATGAGGAGAGGAGAGAACAATGTAGTTTAGCTTGCTTGGGGCGCAAGAAAATATTAGATGAGCAAAGACAAACCCGCATATCTGGTGAGTTCTTCCTTCATAATTTACAGAAGTATGCTTTGTCTATGTGCATTATTCATGAAAAAATCAATGCTTTGTATATTTGAAGTTCTCATGGCCGCTGCCAAAGGCATGCACTGCGCGAAAGAGTCACTCGCCATCCCCGTATAAGTAATACTAAGAAGATCGATTTGTCTATTATGTTCTTTTCCTTTCTCCTGGGTTGTTTACTTCTTGCTTACATCGTTTCTTTGGTGGTGTAGGTGAAGATGTTCATCACGCGGAATCTTCTGTTTTGAGGGACACAGTTCAACACAACTGCATGTACCTTTCTCATAGATAATATCTAAAAAAAAGTTGTATGCTTTCTTCTGTATTATTTATTTTAAGTGATTGTTTCTTTTTCATATCCATATTATGATGGAAGCTTAGATTTAACTCAACTCATGGCGAGTGATGAACTTTGTCCCGGGCCTCAAAGTAAAAAAAGCAAAAAACTTATCATAATAATATTGACTGCAAAACAGAGATTACTAATTTTTTAATAATCTGAAATCGGTGAGTTATTCAAATCTTAGTTGGAAACTGATAAATTAGAAAGGTATGAAAATGGTTGACATTTATAAAATTGATTGATTAAAAAAGGTACGAAGATTATTGATTGCCTACAAATTGAGGAAATATTGGAATCTATAATTGATTTCATGTTAATTTCGAATGCCCATAAACGAAAAGCGAATGAAGTCATAGTGAAGTCAGAATGTGCCAGTAAACTACCAACAAAAAAAATTTGCTAGTAATTTATCCAAATTGGAATCTATAACTTCAAATTTATAGTGATACAATAAACAAGATTTTACTTCAACTTACTGTTTTAATCTATTTATTTAGAAAAAAAATTTATTAATTCTAACAAAAATATGAAACTGATAATTGATTAATGTGCATTTTAGGTTTAAACTTTGAATAAGATAGAGTTTATTAATTTCGATTGCCCATAAAAAATGTTAATTTCGATTCAAGTCATGATTGTAAGGTCGCAGGTTTCATGGACTTGAAATACTTAGTTATTTTAAGGCCTTGAACCAGTTTTCAAAGCCTTGAATCAGGTTTCACAGGCTTGAAAGGCCTCGAACTAGGATTCAAAGCGTTGAAACTTTCTAATCTGTATGCATGTTCTAAGGGAGAGTTTTTCCCAACTCTTCTGATCTGATTCTATCTCTATCACCCCTGTGCTTGATGTGTTATTATTTGATGATGAAAGACAAACTGTTTTGATATATCTAACATCACTTAATCCATCTCTTTTACTCAATTTTGCAGGGAAATTTTATTTCCTAAGTTTGCATGATTTGTTTTCTAATTTGTCTTTTGAAGGAAAGGAAACATAAAGAGAAGTTGATTCTGTGATCAATCAGACATTCATGACAGCTTCTCAATTTGATTAAAGAAAAGATCACAACGATATCTTTGAAGATTATGATCAACTATCCGTTGGAGAAGGTTGTTAAGAGAGTCAAAGTTTGTTGCTTACAAAACAGGAAGTTGGTGCTGAATATCTTGGAAGATTTGCAAAACTTCAAACTGTATAAATAGATCTCATTTTGAAGAAAAAAGAAACAACACTCAACGGGAAAAAAAAGAGAGACTCATTTTCTCGATTGAAAAGCATCAAAGAATTCATCTCTCTCCCAATCCAACTCACAGAAGATCACTGCATTTCTACTGCAGTTCTACACTTCAGTGTTCTTCTGTCTTGTGCTTTATTTGTAGATCATTCTTGTATTACTTCTATCTCTCATTCTCAAGGATTTTTCAATATGAACAATAGAGAATTCTTAGTTAATCAGTTAGCTAGAGCAGATACTAGATAGGTTAGAGAGAACCACACGCTGTAACAGAGTAAGGCATTTCTTTGTGCTTGAGATCTAAGGCTTAGCTTTTGAATAATAACAATTGTGTTAAAAATCCTGCAGGGAGAAGATCCCTGAGGTAGAGACGTAGGTCCAAGTGGACTGAAATATATAAATAACTTGTCTCTTGCATTTATAGTTCTTTTACATACTTAGTTTTTGCAGTATTCAAACTCGTATGTTTTCAAGGGATTGAAACTCATTTCACGACCTTGAAAAAGACTTGTCTGTTTTATTTCAAACTGTATTTCATCAAAAAGTCTTGAAATTGTTTCCAAGGCCTTGAACTGCATAGAAACTCTTCTCCTCCACAAGTTTTGAAAAAAGTTGGCATACTCTATTCAACCCCCCTTCTAGAGTATTTGTGCTACATATCTATCTGCATACTTCCCTTTCAATTGGTATCAAAGCTTATATCACTAAATAGATTTAACCATCTGGTGATGGTGGTTTCTCACAGGGAAGAGCTGCTAACAGACCTCCTCTATTTGGTGGAGATAATTTTGCTCAGTGGAAAGCTCTAATGAAAATGTTCATCATTGATCAAGATATAGAGCTATGGACCATTATTCAGAATGGACCTCAGACGTTCTATGTAGGGTTTTGATCATGGATACGCAGCGGAAAAACAAATATTATCCATGAAATACCCTCCAAGGATCACAGGACAAAAGACATAATGATGGTAAGGGAAGAAATCAAGTTAGAAACCTTAGGGTTTCTCCTGTGATGACTTGTGTCACGTCTCTATAGTTGATCCACGCCTAGAGTTGAGATCTAGATCTTCCTTCTCCTTTGTGCTAGCCCGGAATGGAGGAAGAGGAAGAAGAAATCACACAACACGAGGAAACAAGGAGGGGCGGCCTCCTTGTTTGGGCCGACGGGAAGGGGCGGCGACAAGGGGGGGGGACGCCTCTCTTGCTTGCTTGCTCTCTCTCCTTTTTGTTCTCTCCCACTCAAGTTATGAACTAAAGGCTCATAAGTGTGGGAAGGAAGGAAAGAGCATCCTTTATATAGTCCAACAAATCCTTGCCAACTAACTAAAGGACCCATTCTAGTCCTACTAGAATTCGGTTTAGTCCCTTCCTTGCAAATTAGTCCTACTAAGTTTGAAAGGTGTTGCAAAGTGATCATTCTAATTAATTGATCCTATTAATTAATTCTTAAAATCTAGTTCAACTCTATATAGCGTGTGACCCCATAGGTTCTATCTAGTTGGTAGCAACAATTTGCTAATATGGAGCGGTTTCTAGCAAAACATCCATTCTAGCCAACTAATAGAATAGTCATCCGACAAACCTTGTACAAGTAATTGTCTCATCATTTTGTCTCCATATCCAGATTGGAAACGAGACATACAAGTCACACTCGTGTATCCAATCCATAGTTTCTCGATCCATGGGAATAGCCTTATTCGTGCAAATAACATCAATATCCTATATTGATTTATTTGAGTCTGGACAGACATTCTATAAGCACTATCCCTCGAGTGGCCTAGGATATTTACTCCTGTTATGTAGGAGGGAAAAATTCTATCTACGTCCACTACGATCTCTAATCTTTCTTCTTATTGTATACGGTACACGCCTTTATAACTACCCAGTTACGGTGTAGCGTTTAACGCTACCAAAATCACAATAATCCACAACTAGAATATCTAGCGACTTCAAGTCTAAGGATGAAATTACCATTGCACCACGAGAAGCACTTGTGACTTAACATAACGTGTATGTAGCCTTCTCGGAGATGGGTCAATCCAGTGTTCCGTTACCCTTAATGCACACCCATGTGTTGGATCATGATATCTCCATATCAGTCCAAACCCATACTAGTCTATAGATGATTGTCCTATTAATCATTATACTGGACTAGGGATATTTAAGATAAACAACACAATTGTAAATCTAAGGACTTCATTATATTAAATATCCAATAAATAATACAATGAATGTTCTAGCCAGAATAAATTCATACTAAACTAGATTGCCTCTAGGGCATCTATTCCAACAGTCTCTCACTTGCACTAGAGTCAATCTGACGCATCTCGTATGCCCATGCTCCTAGTGTGCCTTTCATGCTTCCATTGCACAAGCGACTTTGTTAGTGGAACTGACAGATTCTCATCTGTAGGAATCTTGCATATCCGAACGTCTCCTCTATCGATAATATCTCAAATGAGATGGAACTTCCTGAGCATGTGCTTGGATTTCTGGTGTGACCTGGGTTCCTTTGATTGCGCGATCGCCCCAGTGTTGTTGCAATACAACTCAACTGGATCCGAAATGCTAGGAACCACACGAAGTTCAGAAACAAACTTTCTGATCCAAACAACTTCCTTTGCTGCCCCATTTGCAGCAATGTACTCGGCCTCTGTTGTAGAATCAGCCACCGTCTCTTGCTTGTAACTCTTCCAGCTCACCGCTGCTCCATTCAGGCAAAAAACATATCCCGATTGTGATCTAAAGTCATCTCTATCGGTTTGGAAGCTTGCATCCGTGTAACCCCTTACACGCAATTCTTCCTCGCCACCAAATATCAAGAAAGCATCCTTAGTTCTTCTCAAGTACTTTAGGATGTTCTTGACCACAATCCAGTGACTCTCACCTGGATTGGACTGGTATCTGCTTGTCATACTCAAGGCATATGACACATCTGGTCTAGTACATAACATGGCATACATGATAGATCCTATGGCCGAGGCATAGGGAGTTCTACTCATGCGTTCCTTCTCAATCTCATTGGAAGGACAACCACTCTTCGAAAGAGTGATTCCATGTGACATGGGCAAGAATCCCTTCTTGGATTCTTGCATGTTGAACCGCTTCAACACCTTTTCAATATATGTACTCTGACTTACGCCTACCAGTCTCTTAGATCTATCTCTATAGATCTTTATACCGAGTATATAGGCTGCTTCCCCTAAGTCCTTCATTGAGAAACACTTCCCTAGCCAATATTTAACAGATTGTAGGATGGGAGCGTCGTTTCTAATGAGTAGTATGTCATCCACATACAAGAACAGAAAAGCTACAGAGCTCCCACTAACCTTATTGTAGACACAAGACTCATCTTCGTTTCTGATGAAGCCAAACTCTTTGACTACTTCATCAAAACGTAGATTCCAACTCCTAGAAGCTTTCATCAATCCATAAATGGATCGTTGCAGCTTACAGACTTTGTTGGCTTGCTTTGGATCTTCAAAACCCTCCGGATGTATCATATACACGTCCTCGAGGAGATTCCCATAAAGGAATGCTGTTTTGACATCCATCTGCCAAATCTCATAGTCGTAGTATGCTGCAATTGCAAGTAGGATTCGGATGGATTTGGTCATAGAGACTGGGGAAAAAGTTTCATCACAGTAAATACCATGAATCTTTCTGAAACCTTTAGCCACCAATCGACCCTTATAGGTAATCCCATTACCATCCATGTCGACCTTCTTCTTGAAGACCCACTTGCACCCTATGGGCCGCGCTCCTTCGGGTGGTTCCACCAAAGTCCATACTTTGTTGGTGTACATGGATTCCGTCTCGGATCTCATGGCTTCTAGCCACTTTTGAGAGTCTGGCCCTTTCATGGCCTCTTCATAGGTAGTAGGCTCATCATCTATGAGCATTGTGTCACCGGAATCGGTCACGAGAAGTCCATACCTCTCAGGTTCCTGGCGCACTCTACTAGATCTACGAAGCTCTTGTGTTACCTGAACAGGCTGTTCCAAAACTGCTTGTGGTTCCTGTTAATGTTCCATAATCGGTTCAGTGATTTGTGGTTCTTGAATCTCTTCAAGTTCTACAGTCCTCCCACTTGCTTCTTTAGAGATAAATTCTCTTTCTAGAAACACGCCGGTCCAAGCAACAAACACTTTGTTCTCGGTTGGATTGTAGAAGTAGTAACCCTTAGTTTCCTTAGGGTACCCCACAAATTTACACTTGTCCGACTTTAGCCCTAGCTTGTCTGATTTTAAACGTTTTACATAGACATCGCAGCCCCAAATCCTCATGAACGACAGTGTGGTACGCCTCCCGCTCGACATCTCATGTGGTGTCTTCATGTCTGATTTAGATGGAACACGGTTAATGGTGAAAGCTGCACTTAATAGAGCATGGCCCCAATAGATCGAACCATATCCAATAGGGTTCGATTCCTCCTCTCAGACACGCCATTCCATTGTGGCGTTCCGGGTGGAGTGAGTTGGGACACGATCCCACACTCTCTAAGATAGTCGTAAAACTCTTGGCTCAAGTATTCTCCTCCACGATCTGATCGTAGAGCCTTGATACTTTTGCCAAGTTGCTTCTCTACTTCACTTTTGAATTCTTTGAAAATTTCAAAGGATTCAGATTTGGCCTTTATAAGGTACACAAATCCATATCTACTGTAATCGTGAGTAAATGTAATGAAGTAGACATAACCACCCCTGGCAGGCGTGGCAAATGGCCCACACACATCAGTATGTATGAGCGCTAATTGCTCACTAGTCCTCTCACCTTCCTTATTGAAAGGGGACTTTGTCATTTTCCCCAATAAACAAGCCTTACATGTCTCATATGATTCAAAATCAAATGATTCTAGTAATCCATCCTTATGGAGTCTAGATACACGATTCTCGTTTATATGGCTTAAACGACAGTGCCATAAGTAAGCAGGATTTAAATCATGTATTTTAATCCTCTTGGTATTAATGTTGTAGACAGGATTGCTTAGACCAAGGACATACAGTCCATTAAATAATTGCGCACTAAAATAGTGAAGATTATTAAAATAAAAGGAAAAAAAATTGTTCTTTATTGAAATAATAAGACATTCCTTGTCCAAACAAGAAATAGAAATAATGTTTCTGCTCATAGTAGGAAAAAAGTAGCAATTATTTAATTCTACAACTAATCCTGAAGGCAGAGATAGCTCGCACACGCCCACGGCCAACGCAACAACTTTTGCTCCATTCCCAACGCGCTGATCTATCTCTCCTTTTGCCAATCTTCTACTTCTCTTTAGATCCTGCACATTTCGACAAATGTGAGATCCACATCCAGTATCTAATACCCATGATGTAGAGACAGTTAAATTGACATCTACGACAAAAATACCTGGTGGTGGTGGAATCACTATTCCAAGCCTCTTTTCCTCCAGATATTTTGGGCAATTCCTCATCCGGTGTCCAGGCTGACTGCAGTAGTGATATTCACCTTTAGTCACACCTTTGGCAATCCCACCAACAGGCTTAAGGGCAGGTTCCTTGGACTTGGCAACTGACTTGCCTTTGCCCTTGGAGGATGAGGCAAACCTTTTGCCCTTTCCTTTCTGCACCATCATAATGGCCTTGCCCTTACCCTTGTTGATGCTTTGTTCAGCTGTCCTCAACATATTGAGAAAATCTGGCAATGGTTTCACGATCTCGTTCATGTTATAGTTCATGATGAACTGTCCATAAATCTCGGGCAACGATTGCAACACGAGATCGGTTGCCAACTCTTGGCCGACCGGGAACCCTAGTCGGGCGAGATTCTCCAATTACCCGATCATACGGAGTACATGGGGTCCCACTGGGTTCCCTTCTGCTAGATGACACTTGAACAATGCCTTAGAGACCTCACACCTCTCAACCCTTGCCCGCTCTTGGAAGAGATGCTTCAGATGCTCGATCATATCGACAACATTCATGTTTTCGTGTTGCTTCTGAAGCTCAGAAGTCATGGTGCATAGCATAAGGCATGCCACATCATTGGCGTCATCAACACGCTTTTGATACGACTTTAGGGCTGCATGGGTATTGTTCTATGGACCTGCTGAAACTTGCTCCTCTATTGCGTACAGTTTCTTCTCTTGCTTGAGAACGATTCTCAAGTTTCTGTACCAATCAAGGAAGTTGGTTCCAGAGAGCTTGTCCTTCTAAAGGACAGATTGTAGGGAATGTTGTGAACTCGATGAGTTGTTTGCCATTTGGAATTCTACAAAAGGAAAATACGCAAGTTTTAGTATTTGTGAATATTTACTATATTCAATAATGGCTAGTTTATCAAATATGGCTCCCACTATTCTTCTACAGATTAATAACCCTCAATATATTAATGCGGAAAATATCCTTATATTTTATAGTGGGCCAAGACCCATGTTTCATCTCCTTATGAGCTTGCTTTGGCAAGTCACCCATAATTTGACTACTTTAGGTAGGAACAATTCCAATTGCATCTCTATGCAACTCTTGGTTCAACTGGGAAAATAACTCCTTATTTATCCATCCGTATGGATTATCCCAATTGATTGCCTCTTGGTTTTAATCATATTAATAGCCTAGTTGTGTTCAACCTCTTATTTAAACAATTGCACATTACTTGCTTATGCCATCGCATTCCATCACTATGAACCAAGTCGCATTGCTTTGGCATGCACGAACTTGATAAATCATGATGATAATGAGTGTTTAAATAACAAGAAGTCAAGAACACAATATTTTAATTTTGTGGGATTTTTCAATTCAATTTTATTTGTTTTTGTTGATCCATATCAACTAATCTATCTATTTGAATTTGGGCATGTTGACTCAAAGACCCTTGAAGTGTGTTTTGGAGAAGTAATTGTTTTGAGTGATGAAAGACAAAGACAAAGGCCAAGCATTTCTGATACTCCAAGGCCTTGAGATACTGACAGAGCTTCAAAAGCCTTGAGAGTAGTTTTTATTGTGCTGAATGTTCTAACAATCTTGTGTTGCAGATTGGCTATCTGATTATATGGATCAGAGATCTGCTGCAAATACTTATGTTTTATATTGTCTACATATCTAACAAAATTGCAGATGTCCTGATCAGGGAGAATAAAAGATTTCTGGACTTAACTTTGAAAGACTGTGAAGCTTCAGAGCTTCAAGGCCTTGAGATGTGCCTTGAGCTGCTGACAGTTTTACAGAACTAATTTGATTCTTTCTTATAGGGTTTGATTCTTATTATTTTGATTGTTTAATGACTTATAAGAGTCTTAAACTGGTTTATCATGAATTATATGTGTCAGAAGTTAATCAGTTTATTGTTCTAATCTTTTATCCAGTTTTAATCAGAAACTGGAAAACCAAACAGTCTTTGTACTGCTATATTTCTGGATTTTGTTGTTGCTATGTTTTAATGTTGTTGCAGGTTTGTTAAACGTGCAAATGCAATCTCAACAAACTCCAACGGATATCTACTCAGAGCTGTTTGAATTGCAGTTGAAAACAGAAAGAGGATTTGTAGGAACTGAGATCCTAAAATCTCTCATTCAGTTGCAGTGGGTAGATAAAGGACTGGTTTGAATTTTGAAAGAGGATAGGCTTGCAGAATACTGAGATAAGTGTGAAAAATTTGTGGGAGATCATTCATTCAAACAAACAAACATTCAAGCTTCAATTCCAGATTTCAGAAGATCAATCATTCCAGTTTCCAGAAGAACACATCCAGGCTTCACAAGCTTAATCTTCTACTGTGTTCTTCATCTGTTATGTAATCTGCTTATCTTTTGTATATCTAAAACCTCACTAAACCTAGCGGTTGGTTGTTCAAGTGAACAAAAAGAGGTTCTTGTTAGCTCAACAGTTAGTACCTGATACTAGATAGGTTTGGAACCACAAGCTGTATAGGTGTAAGGGAAATCACTTAGGCTTGAAGATCTAGGGCTGTTTCTGTGTGAGTAATAAGAAGTGTTTCTGGGTTTCTTATTGTATCAGTTAGCTAGAGTTGTTAGTAGATAGGTTAGGACGAACAACATGCTGAAAAAGAGTAAGGTAATTCTCTTGGCCCGAGATCTTGGGTTTAGCTTTTGATAAATAAGAAGTTGTTGAAATACTTGAGGGATTAGATCCCTCAGGCGGATAGTAGCTCACTTTGTACTGAACTTCGTAACAAGTCACTGTGCTCATTGTCTTGCATTTCTGTTTTTTACTTGTCTTCAAAACTGCATCAAAATAAGTTTCAGTTCAAAGCTTTGAAAACACTCAGTATCTTTAAACTGTCTGTTTTAGTTTCAAAGCCTTGAATATGTGTTCAAAGATTTGAAATACTTCAAGCTCCTCTCATTTTGTTTTAAATCTCCACTTTTAGCAAAAGTTGCCAAACTCTATTCAACCCCCCCCCCCCCCCTTTTAGCAAAATTTGCAAACCATTCCAGAATCTTGATACGAAAAGTGGGTCCTTGTCAGAAACACCGGTGATCCATGCAATCTTATAATCTCATTGACGTATAGTTGAGCTAACTTCTCTAACGTATTAGTGGGTTTCACAGCTAAAAAGTGTTATTACTTTGTTAGCCTATCAACTATTACCCAAATGGCAGTGTTCCTCTTTGAAGATCTTGGCAGCCCAACTACGAAATCCATTATGATGTGTTCCCAATTCCACACATGAATTGATAATGGCTGGAGAAACCCTGTAGGTCTCTGGTGTTCCGCCTTAACTTGATGACACAATAGGCACTTAGCCACTAACTCTGCTATGTCAATTTTCATCCTCTGCCACCAATAAAGCTCAAGGAGATTCCTGTACATCTTGGTACCACCAGGATGAATTTTAAATTTAGAATTATGAACTTCCTCATATGGTCTTTTTAACCTTGGACACATTTGGGTCACATCTGAACTTGAGACATTAGAAATCCATCTTGAATAGAAAACTCTGATATTTTACCTCGAAACACCTTTTCAGCAATCACTTTTAGGTACGCGTCATTCCTTTGTGCCTCTTTAATTTCTTTTAGGAAACTAGGTCGAACCATTAGCCAGTACACTGTACCCGAATTTTGTCCAGGGATTAATTCTAATGACATCCTCTCAAACTCCCTCTGTCACTCAACTTAACTAGTGATAACGTAAGACAAATTAGCAGATGAATTTCGACTAAGGGCATCAGCCACCACATTGGCTTTACTAGGGTGATACTGAATACTCATATCATAGTCCTTTAACAACTCTAACCATAGCCTTTTCCTCATGTTGAGTTCCTTTTGTGTGAAGATATACTTCAAACTTTTGTTGTTTGTAAAGGTTTCACATGAGACACCATAGAGATAATTGACACGATTTATTATGTGTTACCGCAAGTGCACGGTTCAAGTAATATAGGGTAGTATTTCAACCCCGAGTTACCGATACCACAAGGACAAACTTGAGATCATTTAATTAGTTATTAGATTAGAGTACACTACAAGGAAGAAAAGATTGTGATTTAAACATTTTCCACCCCCAAACAGGTGTTTAAAATAAAATAACAACTAAACTATTTTTTTGGGTTTTTTAATTTATTAAACAAATATGGATAAACTAGACAATCTCTTGATCGCCTAGGGCTGTTGACGATTTCCGGATTAGCTATGTAAAACGTTAATCCTATTCTAGTTAAGCTGGGTAATGGTACTGACAATATCATATCGGTCTCATGTCGTTCTACGTCATGATTTACTTGGTGTCCTGTCGGTCCACCTACATCTACCGGTCTGTTCTAGTAGGCTAACGGCAGTGAACAGAATGATGTCCTCTCATACCACCACCACATGAATACCTCCCTATCTCCTACCGAATCTACCCACTAAGGCCAATCCTATACACTTCTCTTCAATGTCTCAGTGATTAAGGATTGTTGTTCATATCTCATCACAACTAGGTCTAAGTCGCTCTCACGCACTCGCTAGCTAATTAACAAGTCCTGTTAATTACTCCATTCTTGTCAGGGATTAAGCATAGCATATGAACAATAACTAAAACAAATATTAACATTAAACAAGGTTACAATCCACAAATATCACCTAATTCCGATGAATATCAATTCCTAACATAGTCGTGTCAATAGACAACGCTCATTAACAAGTTCATGAAATCAAACTTCATCCAGTAGATCAAAATCCAAAAGCATGAGACAAGTCTAAAATCCGGAAAACATTACGTCTACATAAACCCTAGGCTCTATATAGAAGCCTAGCAAAACGTCTAGCTACTAATTGTAATCGTAGCAACACAACAAAGTTTCTCCATAGAAGTGATTAAAAGAGGGAAGAAGAGATCAAACGTTGAATCGAAGCTTCCGCGTCGTCCCCTTCGTCCTCCTCCTTGCCTTGTGATGCGTGAATGGTGTGGAGTGAGGGTTTTTAGCCTCCTAGGTCGTCCCTATGTCAATTCCCGTCATAAGACTTCGAAAATTGCGCTTTTACCCCAAAAATTAGAATTGAGTGTCAGGCATTTCGGCCTGAAATGCTGGCCGAAATGCTAGTGATGCTGAATTTGTTCTCTGACTTCTCCAGGACATATTTTCTTCCTCCGATCTACGATTAAGCTTCGTGACCTATTGTGGGAAATCTCTTTGCGTCTAATTTCATATGACATCGACCTCACTCCAAAATTAATTGTAGAACTCAAGATATCATCAGATTAGTGCATACTGGTCACTCCAGCTCCTCCAACTTTGCTTCTCTTCATTCCACTTGTGCTTCCACTCTTTCCGAAGTTCGTTCCATGTCTCCTATCAACCGATTAGCATCAATTTCTGCCAAGACAACATGAACAAACATATCAAGCGATCATATTTGACAAATAACAACGAAATATGCATAGAAACGCCCGGACTAACAATAAAGTGCATATGAAGCATCAAGTGATAAAAGATAACATTTTCTCTTCAATTAAGCTCAAATCTCTCATGATAATATGGCAAATGAGGGTAATATATAGCTCCTAAAAGGCTCTATCAATAATGACTCAAAATTTTCAAAGCAAAGACCACGACTGCCAATTCCAAGTCATGTGTTGGGGTAATTTTCATACGGTTTTAGCTGTCTTGAGGCATACGAAATCACTTTTCCATTTTGCATCAGAACACAACCTAATCCTTTTAGTGATGTGTCACTATAAAATACACAGTTCCCAACTTCTGATGGGAGTGATATGATAGGAGCAGAAACTAATCTTCTTTACAACTCTAGAAAACTTTGCCCGCATTCATCTGACCACTTAAATGGAGATTCCTTCCTTGTTAGGCAGGTCATGGGTGACTCTTACTCTGATTTTTTTGTACGAATTTCCTACAATAACTGCCAGTCCTAGAAAGCTTCAAATTTCTGTCACATTATTAGGTCTAGGCCAATTAACTATAGCTTCATCCTTCTGGGGGTGTATTGAAATGCGATCTTACGATACCACATGCCCCAAATGAGGTTCTTGAAATCCATAATTCACACTTCTTAAACTTTGCAAAAAGCTTTCGATCCCTTAGAGTTTGCAAGACAAGGCTTAAGTGACCAATATTTTCTTCCTTACTCTTAGGATATACTAGGATATCGTAAATAAACACAATCACAAAGACATCCATGAACGGTTTGAACACCCTATTTATCAAGTTCCTGAAAACAGCGGGGGCATTTGTCAACCCAAAAGGCATAACAAGGAACTCATAATGCCCGTACCTGGTGCGAAATGCACTCTTCGGTACATCCTCAGCCTTAGAAAAAACATTAGATCCTTGTAATTTATCAAACAATTCATAAATCCTTGGGAGAGGATACTTATTCTTTAAAGTGACCTTATTCAGCTCTCGATAAACTATGCATAACCTCATGTTACCGTCCTTCTTCTTTATAAATAAAACCGGTGCACCCCATGGTGAAGTACTCGACCTAATAAATACCTTGTCAAGCAACTCCTGTAACTACAATTTTATTTCTTTCAATTCTACTAGAGCCATTCAGTAGGGAACCTTAGAAATTGGGATAGTAAAAGGAACAACATCTATGGTAAATTGAACTTCCCTATCAGGAGGTAACATGCTAATATCCTCATCGAAAACATCAGAGAACACAGGAACAATAGGAACATCTTCCAATTTCATTCTTTTCCTTATTCATCATGTATATAGGCCAAAAACCCCTGGCAACCCTTTCGAAGTAACTTATGAGCTCGTATGTACGAAACCATTCGAGGTGGGGGATGAAACTCTAGTACTGAAAAAATGGAACACAAAAACACTTGGGATTGGAACTCAGGAACACTTGGAATACGAAACATGACTTTCTTTTCGACATAGTCGATTGAGGAATGGTTAGCATAGAGCCAATCCATACCAAAGATGACTTCACAATCTTGAATATCGAAGGGGATCAAATTAACAACTAAAGACACTTTTTCGACCAATATTTCACAGTTTCTTACATAGAAGTACTTGCTAATATGACACCCAATGGAGTTGAAACATGCAAATAGTAGCTTGGGGTTCTGGTCGTCTAGTAATGGACTTAGCAAAATCATGAGAGACGAACAAATGTGTAGAATTATAATCGATAAGAAAATTAGTTGACTTAGAATTAATAGGTAAGGTACCAAAGACACCTGAGGCAAAATCTCTTCCACGCTTGTTCTCTTTCCCTCTAGTAGCAACTGGGTTTTGAGCAGACCCATTCAACTAATTCTCAAGAACGGGTCGGCCATAAGGCAATCCTTAACCATATGACCTCGTTGTACACAAACCTCGCTATCCACAATGAAAGAAAGCACAAGCCTCACGATAACACACATCATGATCGTGAGACCTACGACAATTAGAAGAATACGGTTTCCCCTTAATCACATTAAAGGCGCACCCCTTCTGTTATTTTGATTCCCATATGCTTGTCTCTTGAAGGCAGTAGTTTGGTTGAGGCCTCCTTCAAAGTTACTCCATTGTTCCTTGTTCCATTATTCCTTATCTTTTGGTCACGATACTTGTTGTTCTCCACTACCCCTTTCTCTGCAATCAGAGCTCGGTCAACAACTTCATTGTAGGTAGGCAGCCTAAAGAGTTATACCTTATTACAAATGCTCCACCATAGTCACATTTCAAACTTTCTAGCTTTGTGAGCCTCATCCCCAACCACAAGTGAGGCATAGCGTGATAGTTTTGTAAACTTAGCCTCGTATTGTGCAACAGTCATTTCACCCTGAGTAAGCATGAAAAATTCTGCCACCCTCTGATCGTTTAAGTGTTGTGGAAAATACTTATCATTAAATATCTCAAAAAGCGGTCCCATACCATGGATGGCTCCCTCCTAGACATGGTCAACCACCACTGATAAGCTTCTCCAGCTAAGTTGTAAGTGGCAAACTCCACCTTTTGTCTCTCAAAACAAGGTATTTCCCCAAATATCTTCTCAATCTCCAATAATAATGACTCAACAACAATTGGATTGGGAGTTCCCGAATAAGATGGAGGTTTAAGACCTTGGAATCGGTCTAAAGTGGCGGTTTTGCCGTTTGCATCAACTATGTATGCCAACCCTTTAATTGCCATTTCAAGTCTATGATCTTTTTCATCACCACATCCATCAGCTAGGTCCCTTAGTAAGACATTTCAAGTCTCACCCTCCATGACCAAAACATTAATCCTATTCGCGCACATCTCCATCATCTCCTCATGCACAGTCATTCTCTAAGTTTCAAGAAAAGGCCAACCATTTTCGAAATTTATATCCTCAAGTTTAAGTCCATACAAAACCCTTTATGAGCCCAAATCACTTATAAACTTCTTAGAATCGTCCCCAACCCGAAACTATCACTTTGATACCTAGTTGTAACGACCCCCTTACTCGGACCTGATTAATTAAGTCGAGACCGGGGGTCGATACCGACCACCAAGGCCTCAAACAAAGCGCATGTGGTTGGATAATGGTAAGAACTTACGTTAAGAAAATAAAGTGCGGAAGCGAGTTCAAAATATCGGGGTCATCCAGAAGGTGTCATTTTTTAAATTCATTTGTTCAACCACAATGAGCGGATCAGAGTCAAAAACGCCCACAAAACCGTTTGCCTCGAATAATCCATAAGCGCCAACAACTCTAAAAGTCAATCTTCAAATAACACATGAACCATAAGTCTTAAAATGACATTCATTGCGACGTTACCAAAGAGGTACCAAAATGAATCTTCTGTTTTGATGGTGAATTCCACACCTTTCCCTCTCCAAAATGGACCAATACGACTAGGTATCTCAATGATATAATGGTGGTATCACTCTTCCATTCATACAGTTTGAAAGAAATCGTGTTTTTATTTTTTGGAGTAAAAATAAATTGTGTTTGGTGTTTGGAGGTATGATTTTTCCCTTCAATCTGTGTTTGATGTTTACACTTTATCTGGTAATTCTCTTCCCCGCTACATTCTCTTTTTTCTCCCAGTCATGGACGAAAATGAGGAGAGGAGAGAACAATGTAGTTTAGCTTGCTTGGGGCGCAAGAAAATATTAGATGAGCAAAGACAAACCCGCATATCTGGTGAGTTCTTCCTTCATAATTTACAGAAGTATGCTTTGTCTATGTGCATTATTCATGAAAAAATCAATGCTTTGTATATTTGAAGTTCTCATGGCCGCTGCCAAAGGCATGCACTGCGCGAAAGAGTCACTCGCCATCCCCGTATAAGTAATACTAAGAAGATCGATTTGTCTATTATGTTCTTTTCCTTTCTCCTGGGTTGTTTACTTCTTGCTTACATCGTTTCTTTGGTGGTGTAGGTGAAGATGTTCATCACGCGGAATCTTCTGTTTTGGGGGACACAGTTCAACACAACTGCATGTACCTTTCTCATAGATAATATCTAAAAAAAAGTTGTATGCTTTCTTCTGTATTATTTATTTTAAGTGATTGTTTCTTTTTCATATCCATATTATGATGGAAGCTTAGATTTAACTCAACTCATGGCGAGTGATGAACTTTGTCCCGGGCCTCAAAGTAAAAAAAGCAAAAAACTTATCATAATAATATTGACTGCAAAACAGAGATTACTAATTTTTTAATAATCTGAAATCGGTGAGTTATTCAAATCTTAGTTGGAAACTGATAAATTAGAAAGGTATGAAAATGGTTGACATTTATAAAATTGATTGATTAAAAAAGGTACGAAGATTATTGATTGCCTACAAATTGAGGAAATATTGGAATCTATAATTGATTTCATGTTAATTTCGAATGCCCATAAACGAAAAGCGAATGAAGTCATAGTGAAGTCAGAATGTGCCAGTAAACTACCAACAAAAAAAATTTGCTAGTAATTTATCCAAATTGGAATCTATAACTTCAAATTTATAGTGATACAATAAACAAGATTTTACTTCAACTTACTGTTTTAATCTATTTATTTAGAAAAAAAAATTATTAATTCTAACAAAAATATGAAACTGATAATTGATTAATGTGCATTTTAGGTTTAAACTTTGAATAAGATAGAGTTTATTAATTTCGATTGCCCATAAAAAATGTTAATTTCGATTCAAGTCATGATTGTAAGGTCGCAGGTTTCATGGACTTGAAATACTTAGTTATTTTAAGGCCTTGAACCAGTTTTCAAAGCCTTGAATCAGGTTTCACAGGCTTGAAAGGCCTCGAACTAGGATTCAAAGCGTTGAAACTTTCTAATCTGTATGCATGTTCTAAGGGAGAGTTTTTCCCAACTCTTCTGATCTGATTCTATCTCTATCACCCCTGTGCTTGATGTGTTATTATTTGATGATGAAAGACAAACTGTTTTGATATATCTAACATCACTTAATCCATCTCTTTTACTCAATTTTGCAGGGAAATTTTATTTCCTAAGTTTGCATGATTTGTTTTCTAATTTGTCTTTTGCAGGAAAGGAAACATAAAGAGAAGTTGATTCTGTGATCAATCAGACATTCATGACAGCTTCTCAATTTGATTAAAGAAAAGATCACAACGATATCTTTGAAGATTATGATCAACTATCCGTTGGAGAAGGTTGTTAAGAGAGTCAAAGTTTGTTGCTTACAAAACAGGAAGTTGGTGCTGAATATCTTGGAAGATTTGCAAAACTTCAAACTGTATAAATAGATCTCATTTTGAAGAAAAAAGAAACAACACTCAACGGGAAAAAAAAGAGAGACTCATTTTCTCGATTGAAAAGCATCAAAGAATTCATCTCTCTCCCAATCCAACTCACAGAAGATCACTGCATTTCTACTGCAGTTCTACACTTCAGTGTTCTTCTGTCTTGTGCTTTATTTGTAGATCATTCTTGTATTACTTCTATCTCTCATTCTCAAGGATTTTTCAATATGAACAATAGAGAATTCTTAGTTAATCAGTTAGCTAGAGCAGATACTAGATAGGTTAGAGAGAACCACACGCTGTAACAGAGTAAGGCATTTCTTTGTGCTTGAGATCTAAGGCTTAGCTTTTGAATAATAACAATTGTGTTAAAAATCCTGCAGGGAGAAGATCCCTGAGGTAGAGACGTAGGTCCAAGTTTACTGAAATATATAAATAACTTGTCTCTTGCATTTATAGTTCTTTTACATACTTAGTTTTTGCAGTATTCAAACTCGTATGTTTTCAAGGGATTGAAACTCATTTCACAACCTTGAAAAAGACTTGTCTGTTTTATTTCAAACTGTATTTCATCAAAAAGTCTTGAAATTGTTTCCAAGGCCTTGAACTGCATAGAAACTCTTCTCCTCCACAAGTTTTGAAAAAAGTTGGCATACTCTATTCAACCCCCTTCTAGAGTATTTGTGCTACATATCTATCTGCATACTTCCCTTTCAATTGGTATCAAAGCTTATATCACTAAATAGATTTAACCATCAGGTGATGGTGGTTTCTCACAGGGAAGAGCTGCTAACAGACCTCCTCTATTTGGTGGAGATAATTTTGCTCAGTGGAAAGCTCTAATGAAAATGTTCATCATTGATCAAGATATAGAGCTATGGACAATTATTCAGAATGGACCTCAGACGTTCTATGTAGGGTTTTGATCATGGATACGCAGCGGAAAAACAAATATTATCCATGAAATACCCTCCAAGGATCACAGGACAAAAGACATAATGATGGTAAGGGAAGAAATCAAGTTAGAAACCTTAGGGTTTCTCCTGTGATGACTTGTGTCACGTCTCTATAGTTGATCCACGCCTAGAGTTGAGATCTAGATCTTCCTTCTCCTTTGTGCTAGCCCGGAATGGAGGAAGAGGAAGAAGAAATCACACAACACGAGGAAACAAGGAGGGGCGGCCTCCTTGTTTGGGCCGACGGGAAGGGGCGGCGACAAGGGGGGGGGGACGCCTCTCTTGCTTGCTTGCTCTCTCTCCTTTTTGTTCTCTCCCACTCAAGTTATGAACTAAAGGCTCATAAGTGTGGGAAGGAAGGAAAGAGCATCCTTTATATAGTCCAACAAATCCTTGCCAACTAACTAAAGGACCCATTCTAGTCCTACTAGAATTCGGTTTAGTCCCTTCCTTGCAAATTAGTCCTACTAAGTTTGAAAGGTGTTGCAAAGTGATCATTCTAATTAATTGATCCTATTAATTAATTCTTAAAATCTAGTTCAACTCTATATAGCGTGTGACCCCATAGGTTCTATCTAGTTGGTAGCAACAATTTGCTAATATGGAGCGGTTTCTAGCAAAACATCCATTCTAGCCAACTAATAGAATAGTCATCCGACAAACCTTGTACAAGTAATTGTCTCATCATTTTGTCTCCATATCCAGATTGGAAACGAGACATACAAGTCACACTCGTGTATCCAATCCATAGTTTCTCGATCCATGGGAATAGCCTTATTCGTGCAAATAACATCAATATCCTATATTGATTTATTTGAGTCTGGACAGACATTCTATAAGCACTATCCCTCGAGTGGCCTAGGATATTTACTCCTGTTATGTAGGAGGGAAAAATTCTATCTACGTCCACTACGATCTCTAATCTTTCTTCTTATTGTATACGGTACACGCCTTTATAACTACCCAGTTACGGTGTAGCGTTTAACGCTACCAAAATCACAATAATCCACAACTAGAATATCTAGCGACTTCAAGTCTAAGGATGAAATTACCATTGCACCACGAGAAGCACTTGTGACTTAACATAACGTGTATGTAGCCTTCTCGGAGATGGGTCAATCCAGTGTTCCGTTACCCTTAATGCACACCCATGTGTTGGATCATGATATCTCCATATCAATCCAAACCCATACTAGTCTATAGATGATTGTCCTATTAATCATTATACTGGACTAGGGATATTTAAGATAAACAACACAATTGTAAATCTAAGGACTTCATTATATTAAATATCCAATAAATAATACAATGAATGTTCTAGCCAGAATAAATTCATACTAAACTAGATTGCCTCTAGGGCATCTATTCCAACAGTCTCTCACTTGCACTAGAGTCAATCTGACGCATCTCGTATGCCCATGCTCCTAGTGTGCCTTTCATGCTTCCATTGCACCAGCGACTTTGTTAGTGGAACTGACAGATTCTCATCTGTAGGAATCTTGCATATCCGAACGTCTCCTCTATCGATAATATCTCAAATGAGATGGAACTTCCTGAGCATGTGCTTGGATTTCTGGTGTGACCTGGGTTCCTTTGATTGCGCGATCGCCCCAGTGTTGTTGCAATACAACTCAACTGGATCCGAAATGCTAGGAACCACACGAAGTTCAGAAACAAACTTTCTGATCCAAACAACTTCCTTTGCTGCCCCATTTGCAGCAATGTACTCGGCCTCTGTTGTAGAATCAGCCACCGTCTCTTGCTTGTAACTCTTCCAGCTCACCGCTGCTCCATTCAGGCAAAAAACATATCCCGATTGTGATCTAAAGTCATCTCTATCGGTTTGGAAGCTTGCATCCGTGTAACCCCTTACACGCAATTCTTCCTCGCCACCAAATATCAAGAAAGCATCCTTAGTTCTTCTCAAGTACTTTAGGATGTTCTTGACCACAATCCAGTGACTCTCACCTAGATTGGACTGGTATCTGCTTGTCATACTCAAGGCATATGACACATCTGGTCTAGTACATAACATGGCATACATGATAGATCCTATGGCCGAGGCATAGGGAGTTCTACTCATGCGTTCCTTCTCAATCTCATTGGAAGGACAACCACTCTTCGAAAGAGTGATTCCATGTGACATGGGCAAGAATCCCTTCTTGGATTCTTGCATGTTGAACCGCTTCAACACCTTTTCAATATATGTACTCTGACTTACGCCTACCAGTCTCTTAGATCTATCTCTATAGATCTTTATACCGAGTATATAGGCTGCTTCCCCTAAGTCCTTCATTGAGAAACACTTCCCTAGCCAATATTTAACAGATTGTAGGATGGGAGCGTCGTTTCTAATGAGTAGTATGTCATCCACATACAAGAACAGAAAAGCTACAGAGCTCCCACTAACCTTATTGTAGACACAAGACTCATCTTCGTTTCTGATGAAGCCAAACTCTTTGACTACTTCATCAAAACGTAGATTCCAACTCCTAGAAGCTTTCATCAATCCATAAATGGATCGTTGCAGCTTACAGACTTTGTTGGCTTGCTTTGGATCTTCAAAACCCTCCGGATGTATCATATACACGTCCTCGAGGAGATTCCCATAAAGGAATGCTGTTTTGACATCCATCTGCCAAATCTCATAGTCGTAGTATGCTGCAATTGCAAGTAGGATTCGGATGGATTTGGTCATAGAGACTGGGGAAAAAGTTTCATCACAGTAAATACCATGAATCTTTCTGAAACCTTTAGCCACCAATCGACCCTTATAGGTAATCCCATTACCATCCATGTCGACCTTCTTCTTGAAGACCCACTTGCACCCTATGGGCCGCGCTCCTTCGGGTGGTTCCACCAAAGTCCATACTTTGTTGGTGTACATGGATTCCGTCTCGGATCTCATGGCTTCTAGCCACTTTTGAGAGTCTGGCCCTTTCATGGCCTCTTCATAGGTAGTAGGCTCATCATCTATGAGCATTGTGTCACCGGAATCGGTCACGAGAAGTCCATACCTCTCAGGTTCCTGGCGCACTCTACTAGATCTACGAAGCTCTTGTGTTACCTGAACAGGCTGTTCCAAAACTGCTTGTGGTTCCTGTTAATGTTCCATAATCGGTTCAGTGATTTGTGGTTCTTGAATCTCTTCAAGTTCTACAGTCCTCCCACTTGCTTCTTTAGAGATAAATTCTCTTTCTAGAAACACGCCGGTCCAAGCAACAAACACTTTGTTCTCGGTTGGATTGTAGAAGTAGTAACCCTTAGTTTCCTTAGGGTACCCCACAAATTTACACTTGTCCGACTTTAGCCCTAGCTTGTCTGATTTTAAACGTTTTACATAGACATCGCAGCCCCAAATCCTCATGAACGACAGTGTGGTACGCCTCCCGCTCGACATCTCATGTGGTGTCTTCATGTCTGATTTAGATGGAACACGGTTAATGGTGAAAGCTGCACTTAATAGAGCATGGCCCCAATAGATCGAACCATATCCAATAGGGTTCGATTCCTCCTCTCAGACACGCCATTCCATTGTGGCGTTCCGGGTGGAGTGAGTTGGGACACGATCCCACACTCTCTAAGATAGTCGTAAAACTCTTGGCTCAAGTATTCTCCTCCACGATCTGATCGTAGAGCCTTGATACTTTTGCCAAGTTGCTTCTCTACTTCACTTTTGAATTCTTTGAAAATTTCAAAGGATTCAGATTTGGCCTTTATAAGGTACACAAATCCATATCTACTGTAATCGTGAGTAAATGTAATGAAGTAGACATAACCACCCCTGGCAGGCGTGGCAAATGGCCCACACACATCAGTATGTATGAGCGCTAATTGCTCACTAGTCCTCTCACCTTCCTTATTGAAAGGGGACTTTGTCATTTTCCCCAATAAACAAGCCTTACATGTCTCATATGATTCAAAATCAAATGATTCTAGTAATCCATCCTTATGGAGTCTAGATACACGATTCTCGTTTATATGGCTTAAACGACAGTGCCATAAGTAAGCAGGATTTAAATCATGTATTTTAATCCTCTTGGTATTAATGTTGTAGACAGGATTGCTTAGACCAAGGACATACAGTCCATTAAATAATTGCGCACTAAAACAGTGAAGATTATTAAAATAAAAGGAAAAAAAATTGTTCTTTATTGAAATAATAAGACATTCCTTGTCCAAACAAGAAATAGAAATAATGTTTCTGCTCATAGTAGGAAAAAAGTAGCAATTATTTAATTCTACAACTAATCCTGAAGGCAGAGATAGCTCGCACACGCCCACGGCCAACGCAACAACTTTTGCTCCATTCCCAACGCGCTGATCTATCTCTCCTTTTGCCAATCTTCTACTTCTCTTTAGATCCTGCACATTTCGACAAATGTGAGATCCACATCCAGTATCTAATACCCATGATGTAGAGACAGTTAAATTGACATCTACGACAAAAATACCTGGTGGTGGTGGAATCACTATTCCAAGCCTCTTTTCCTCCAGATATTTTGGGCAATTCCTCATCCGGTGTCCAGGCTGACTGCAGTAGTGATATTCACCTTTAGTCACACCTTTGGCAATCCCACCAACAGGCTTAAGGGCAGGTTCCTTGGACTTGGCAACTGACTTGCCTTTGCCCTTGGAGGATGAGGCAAACCTTTTGCCCTTTCCTTTCTGCACCATCATAATGGCCTTGCCCTTACCCTTGTTGATGCTTTGTTCAGCTGTCCTCAACATATTGAGAAAATCTGGCAATGGTTTCACGATCTCGTTCATGTTATAGTTCATGATGAACTGTCCATAAATCTCGGGCAACGATTGCAACACGAGATCGGTTGCCAACTCTTGGCCGACCGGGAACCCTAGTCGGGCGAGATTCTCCAATTACCCGATCATACGGAGTACATGGGGTCCCACTGGGTTCCCTTCTGCTAGATGACACTTGAACAATGCCTTAGAGACCTCACACCTCTCAACCCTTGCCCGCTCTTGGAAGAGATGCTTCAGATGCTCGATCATATCGACAACATTCATGTTTTCGTGTTGCTTCTGAAGCTCAGAAGTCATGGTGCATAGCATAAGGCATGCCACATCATTGGCGTCATCAACACGCTTTTGATACGACTTTAGGGCTGCATGGGTATTGTTCTATGGACCTGCTAAAACTTGCTCCTCTATTGCGTACAGTTTCTTCTCTTGCTTGAGAACGATTCTCAAGTTTCTGTACCAATCAAGGAAGTTGGTTCCAGAGAGCTTGTCCTTCTAAAGGACAGATTGTAGGGAATGTTGTGAACTCGATGAGTTGTTTGCCATTTGGAATTCTACAAAAGGAAAATACGCAAGTTTTAGTATTTGTGAATATTTACTATATTCAATAATGGCTAGTTTATCAAATATGGCTCCCACTATTCTTCTACAGATTAATAACCCTCAATATATTAATGCGGAAAATATCCTTATATTTTATAGTGGGCCAAGACCCATGTTTCATCTCCTTATGAGCTTGCTTTGGCAAGTCACCCATAATTTGACTACTTTAGGTAGGAACAATTCCAATTGCATCTCTATGCAACTCTTGGTTCAACTGGGAAAATAACTCCTTATTTATCCATCCGTATGGATTATCCCAATTGATTGCCTCTTGGTTTTAATCATATTAATAGCCTAGTTGTGTTCAACCTCTTATTTAAACAATTGCACATTACTTGCTTGTGCCATCGCATTCCATCACTATGAACCAAGTCGCATTGCTTTGGCATGCACGAACTTGATAAATCATGATGATAATGAGTGTTTAAATAACGAGAAGTCAAGAACACAATATTTTAATTTTGTGGGATTTTTCAATTCAATTTTATTTGTTTTTGTTGATCCATATCAACTAATCTATCTATTTGAATTTGGGCATGTTGACTCAAAGACCCTTGAAGTGTGTTTTGGAGAAGTAATTGTTTTGAGTGATGAAAGACAAAGACAAAGGCCAAGCATTTCTGATACTCCAAGGCCTTGAGATACTGACAGAGCTTCAAAAGCCTTGAGAGTAGTTTTTATTGTGCTGAATGTTCTAACAATCTTGTGTTGCAGATTGGCTATCTGATTATATGGATCAGAGATCTGCTGCAAATACTTATGTTTTATATTGTCTACATATCTAACAAAATTGCAGATGTCCTGATCAGGGAGAATAAAAGATTTCTGGACTTAACTTTGAAAGACTGTGAAGCTTCAGAGCTTCAAGGCCTTGAGATGTGCCTTGAGCTGCTGACAGTTTTACAGAACTAATTTGATTCTTTCTTATAGGGTTTGATTCTTATTATTTTGATTGTTTAATGACTTATAAGAGTCTTAAACTGGTTTATCATGAATTATATGTGTCAGAAGTTAATCAGTTTATTGTTCTAATCTTTTATCCAGTTTTAATCAGAAACTGGAAAACCAAACAGTCTTTGTACTGCTATATTTCTGGATTTTGTTGTTGCTATGTTTTAATGTTGTTGCAGGTTTGTTAAACGTGCAAATGCAATCTCAACAAACTCCAACGGATATCTACTCAGAGCTGTTTGAATTGCAGTTGAAAACAGAAAGAGGATTTGTAGGAACTGAGATCCTAAAATCTCTCATTCAGTTGCAGTGGGTAGATAAAGGACTGGTTTAAATTTTGAAAGAGGATAGGCTTGCAGAATACTGAGATAAGTGTGAAAAATTTGTGGGAGATCATTCATTCAAACAAACAAACATTCAAGCTTCAATTCCAGATTTCAGAAGATCAATCATTCCAGTTTCCAGAAGAACACATCCAGGCTTCACAAGCTTAATCTTCTACTGTGTTCTTCATCTGTTATGTAATCTGCTTATCTTTTGTATATCTAAAACCTCACTAAACCTAGCGGTTGGTTGTTCAAGTGAACAACAAGAGGTTCTTGTTAGCTCAACAGTTAGTACCTGATACTAGATAGGTTTGGAACCACAAGCTGTATAGGTGTAAGGGAAATCACTAAGGCTTGAAGATCTAGGGCTGTTTCTGTGTGAGTAATAAGAAGTGTTTCTGGGTTTCTTATTGTATCAGTTAGCTAGAGTTGTTAGTAGATAGGTTAGGACGAACAACATGCTGAAAAAGAGTAAGGTAATTCTCTTGGCCCGAGATCTTGGGTTTAGCTTTTGATAAATAAGAAGTTGTTGAAATACTTGAGGGATTAGATCCCTCAGGCGGATAGTAGCTCACTTTGTACTGAACTTCGTAACAAGTCACTGTGCTCATTGTCTTGCATTTCTGTTTTTTACTTGTCTTCAAAACTGCATCAAAATAAGTTTCAGTTCAAAGCTTTGAAAACACTCAGTATCTTTAAACTGTCTGTTTTAGTTTCAAAGCCTTGAATATGTGTTCAAAGATTTGAAATACTTCAAGCTCCTCTCATTTTGTTTTAAATCTCCACTTTTAGCAAAAGTTGCCAAACTCTATTCAACCCCCCCCCCCCTTTTAGCAAAATTTGCAAACCATTCCAGAATCTTGATACGAAAAGTGGGTCCTTGTCAGAAACACCGGTGATCCATGCAATCTTATAATCTCATTGACGTATAGTTGAGCTAACTTCTCTAACGTATTAGTGGGTTTCACAGCTAAAAAGTGTTATTACTTTGTTAGCCTATCAACTATTACCCAAATGGCAGTGTTCCTCTTTGAAGATCTTGGCAGCCCAACTACGAAATCCATTATGATGTGTTCCCAATTCCACACATGAATTGATAATGGCTGGAGAAACCCTGTAGGTCTCTGGTGTTCCGCCTTAACTTGATGACACAATAGGCACTTAGCCACTAACTCTGCTATGTCAATTTTCATCCTCTGCCACCAATAAAGCTCAAGGAGATTCCTGTACATCTTGGTACCACCAGGATGAATTTTAAATTTAGAATTATGAACTTCCTCATATGGTCTTTTTAACCTTGGACACATTTGGGTCACATCTGAACTTGAGACATTAGAAATCCATCTTGAATAGAAAACTCTGATATTTTACCTCGAAACACCTTTTCAGCAATCACTTTTAGGTACGCGTCATTCCTTTGTGCCTCTTTAATTTCTTTTAGGAAACTAGGTCGAACCATTAGCCAGTACACTGTACCCGAATTTTGTCCAGGGATTAATTCTAATGACATCCTCTCAAACTCCCTCTGTCACTCAACTTAACTAGTGATAACGTAAGACAAATTAGCAGATGAATTTCGACTAAGGGCATCAGCCACCACATTGGCTTTACTAGGGTGATACTGAATACTCATATCATAGTCCTTTAACAACTCTAACCATAGCCTTTTCCTCATGTTGAGTTCCTTTTGTGTGAAGATATACTTCAAACTTTTGTTGTTTGTAAAGGTTTCACATGAGACACCATAGAGATAATTGACACGATTTATTATGTGTTACCGCAAGTGCACGGTTCAAGTAATATAGGGTAGTATTTCAACCCCGAGTTACCGATACCACAAGGACAAACTTGAGATCATTTAATTAGTTATTAGATTAGAGTACACTACAAGGAAGAAAAGATTGTGATTTAAACATTTTCCACCCCCAAACAGGTGTTTAAAATAAAATAACAACTAAACTATTTTTTTGGGTTTTTTAATTTATTAAACAAATATGGATAAACTAGACAATCTCTTGATCGCCTAGGGCTGTTGACGATTTCCGGATTAGCTATGTAAAACGTTAATCCTATTCTAGTTAAGCTGGGTAATGGTACTGACAATATCATATCGGTCTCATGTCGTTCTACGTCATGATTTACTTGGTGTCCTGTCGGTCCACCTACATCTACCGGTCTGTTCTAGTAGGCTAACGGCAGTGAACAGAATGATGTCCTCTCATACCACCACCACATGAATACCTCCCTATCTCCTACCGAATCTACCCACTAAGGCCAATCCTATACACTTCTCTTCAATGTCTCAGTGATTAAGGATTGTTGTTCATATCTCATCACAACTAGGTCTAAGTCGCTCTCACGCACTCGCTAGCTAATTAACAAGTCCTGTTAATTACTCCATTCTTGTCAGGGATTAAGCATAGCATATGAACAATAACTAAAACAAATATTAACATTAAACAAGGTTACAATCCACAAATATCACCTAATTCCGATGAATATCAATTCCTAACATAGTCGTGTCAATAGACAACGCTCATTAACAAGTTCATGAAATCAAACTTCATCCAGTAGATCAAAATCCAAAAGCATGAGACAAGTCTAAAATCCGGAAAACATTACGTCTACATAAACCCTAGGCTCTATATAGAAGCCTAGCAAAACGTCTAGCTACTAATTGTAATCGTAGCAACACAACAAAGTTTCTCCATAGAAGTGATTAAAAGAGGGAAGAAGAGATCAAACGTTGAATCGAAGCTTCCGCGTCGTCCCCTTCGTCCTCCTCCTTGCCTTGTGATGCGTGAATGGTGTGGAGTGAGGGTTTTTAGCCTCCTAGGTCGTCCCTATGTCAATTCCCGTCATAAGACTTCGAAAATTGCGCTTTTACCCCAAAAATTAGAATTGAGTGTCAGGCATTTCGGCCTGAAATGCTGGCCGAAATGCTAGTGATGCTGAATTTGTTCTCTGACTTCTCCAGGACATATTTTCTTCCTCCGATCTACGATTAAGCTTCGTGACCTATTGTGGGAAATCTCTTTGCGTCTAATTTCATATGACATCGACCTCACTCCAAAATTAATTGTAGAACTCAAGATATCATCAGATTAGAGCATACTGGTCACTCCAGCTCCTCCAACTTTGCTTCTCTTCATTCCACTTGTGCTTCCACTCTTTCCGAAGTTCGTTCCATGTCTCCTATCAACCGATTAGCATCAATTTCTGCCAAGACAACATGAACAAACATATCAAGCGATCATATTTGACAAATAACAACGAAATATGCATAGAAACGCCCGGACTAACAATAAAGTGCATATGAAGCATCAAGTGATAAAAGATAACATTTTCTCTTCAATTAAGCTCAAATCTCTCATGATAATATGGCAAATGAGGGTAATATATAGCTCCTAAAAGGCTCTATCAATAATGACTCAAAATTTTCAAAGCAAAGACCACGACTGCCAATTCCAAGTCATGTGTTGGGGTAATTTTCATACGGTTTTAGCTGTCTTGAGGCATACGAAATCACTTTTCCATTTTGCATCAGAACACAACCTAATCCTTTTAGTGATGTGTCACTATAAAATACACAGTTCCCAACTTCTGATGGGAGTGATATGATAGGAGCAGAAACTAATCTTCTTTACAACTCTAGAAAACTTTGCCCGCATTCATCTGACCACTTAAATGGAGATTCCTTCCTTGTTAGGCAGGTCATGGGTGACTCTTACTCTGATTTTTTTGTACGAATTTCCTACAATAACTGGCCAGTCCTAGAAAGCTTCAAATTTCTGTCACATTATTAGGTCTAGGCCAATTAACTATAGCTTCATCCTTCTGGGGGTGTATTGAAATGCGATCTTACGATACCACATGCCCCAAATGAGGTTCTTGAAATCCATAATTCACACTTCTTAAACTTTGCAAAAAGCTTTCGATCCCTTAGAGTTTGCAAGACAAGGCTTAAGTGACCAATATTTTCTTCCTTACTCTTAGGATATACTAGGATATCGTAAATAAACACAATCACAAAGACATCCATGAACGGTTTGAACACCCTATTTATCAAGTTCCTGAAAACAGCGGGGGCATTTGTCAACCCAAAAGGCATAACAAGGAACTCATAATGCCCGTACCTGGTGCGAAATGCACTCTTCGGTACATCCTCAGCCTTAGAAAAAACATTAGATCCTTGTAATTTATCAAACAATTCATAAATCCTTGGGAGAGGATACTTATTCTTTAAAGTGAACTTATTCAGCTCTCGATAAACTATGCATAACCTCATGTTACCGTCCTTCTTCTTTACAAATAAGACCGGTGCACCCCATGGTGAAGTACTCGACCTAATAAATACCTTGTCAAGCAACTCCTGTAACTACAATTTTATTTCTTTCAATTCTACTAGAGCCATTCAGTAGGGAACCTTAGAAATTGGGATAGTAAAAGGAACAACATCTATGGTAAATTGAACTTCCCTATCAGGAGGTAACATGCTAATATCCTCATCGAAAACATCAGAGAACACATGAAGAATAGGAACATCTTCCAATTTCATTCTTTTCCTTATTCATCATGTATATAGGCCAAAAACCCCTGGCAACCCTTTCGAAGTAACTTATGAGCTCGTAGGTACGAAACCATTCGAGGTGGGGGATGAAACTCTAGTACTGAAAAAATGGAACACAAAAACACTTGGGATTGGAACTCAGGAACACTTGGAATACGAAACATGACTTTCTTTTCGACATAGTCGATTGAGGAATGGTTAGCAGAGAGCCAATCCATACCAAAGATGACTTCACAATCTTGAATATCGAAGGGGATCAAATTAACAACTAAAGACACTTTTTCGACCAATATTTCACAGTTTCTTACATAAAAGTACTTGCTAATATGACACCCAATGGAGTTGAAACATGCAAATAGTAGCTTGGGGTTCTGGTCGTCTAGTAATGGACTTAGCAAAATCATGAGAGACGAACAAATGTGTAGAATTATAATCGATAAGAAAATTAGTTGACTTAGAATTAATAGGTAAGGTACCAAAGACACCTGAGGCAAAATCTCTTCCACGCTTGTTCTCTTCCCCTCTAGTAGCAACTGGGTTTTGAGCAGACCCATTCAACTAATTCTCAAGAACGGGTCGGCCATAAGGCAATCCTTAACCATATGACCTCGTTGTACACAAACCTCGCTATCCACAATGAAAGAAAGCACAAGCCTCACGATAACACACATCATGATCGTGAGACCTATGAAAATTAGAAGAATACGGTTTCCCCTTAATCACATTAAAGGCGCACCCCTTCTGTTATTTTGATTCCCATATGCTTGTCTCTTGAAGGCAGTAGTTTGGTTGAGGCCTCCTTGAAAGTTACTCCATTGTTCCTTGTTCCATTATTCCTTATCTTTTGGTCACGATACTTGTTGTTCTCCACTACCCCTTTCTCTGCAATCAGAGCTCGGTCAACAACTTCATTGTAGGTAGGCAGCCTAAAGAGTTATACCTTATTACAAATGCTACACCGTAGTCACATTTCAAACTTTCTAGCTTTGTGAGCCTCATCCCCAACCACAAGTGAGGCATAGCGTGATAGTTTTGTAAACTTAGCCTCGTATTGTGCAACAGTCATTTCACCCTGAGTAAGCATGAAAAATTCTGCCACCCTCTGATCGTTTAAGTGTTGTGGAAAATACTTATCATTAAATATCTCAAAAAGCGGTCCCATACCATGGATGGCTCCCTCCTAGACATGGTCAACCACCACTGATAAGCTTCTCCAGCTAAGTTGTAAGTGGCAAACTCCACCTTTTGTCTCTCAAAACAAGGTATTTCCCCAAATATCTTCTCAATCTCCAATAATAATGACTCAACAACAATTGGATTGGGAGTTCCCGAATAAGATGGAGGTTTAAGACCTTGGAATCGGTCTAAAGTGGCGGTTTTGCCGTTTGCATCAACTATGTATGCCAACCCTTTAATTGCCATTTCAAGTCTATGATCTTTTTCATCACCACATCCATCAGCTAGGTCCCTTAGTAAGACATTTCAAGTCTCACCCTCCATGACCAAAACATTAATCCTATTCGCGCACATCTCCATCATCTCCTCATGCACAGTCATTCTCTAAGTTTCAAGAAAAGGCCAACCATTTTCGAAATTTATATCCTCAAGTTTAAGTCCATACAAAACCCTTTATGAGCCCAAATCACTTATAAACTTCTTAGAATCGTCCCCAACCCGAAACTATCACTTTGATACCTAGTTGTAACGACCCCCTTACTCGGACCTGATTAATTAAGTCGAGACCGGGGGTCGATACCGACCACCAAGGCCTCAAACAAAGCGCATGTGGTTGGATAATGGTAAGAACTTACGTTAAGAAAATAAAGTGCGGAAGCGAGTTCAAAATATCGGGGTCATCCAGAAGGTGTCATTTTTTAAATTCATTTGTTCAACCACAATGAGCGGATCAGAGTCAAAAACGCCCACAAAACCGTTTGCCTCGAATAATCCATAAGCGCCAACAACTCTAAAAGTCAATCTTCAAATAACACATGAACCATAAGTCTTAAAATGACATTCATTGCGACGTTACCAAAGAGGTACCAAAATGAATCTTCTGTTTTGATGGTGAATTCCACACCTTTCCCTCTCCAAAATGGACCAATACGACTAGGTATCTCAATGATATAATGGTGGTATCACTCTTCCATTCATACAGTTTGAAAGAAATCGTGTTTTTATTTTTTGGAGTAAAAATAAATTGTGTTTGGTGTTTGGAGGTATGATTTTTCCCTTCAATCTGTGTTTGATGTTTACACTTTATCTGGTAATTCTCTTCCCCGCTACATTCTCTTTTTTCTCCCAGTCATGGACGAAAATGAGGAGAGGAGAGAACAATGTAGTTTAGCTTGCTTGGGGCGCAAGAAAATATTAGATGAGCAAAGACAAACCCGCATATCTGGTGAGTTCTTCCTTCATAATTTACAGAAGTATGCTTTGTCTATGTGCATTATTCATGAAAAAATCAATGCTTTGTATATTTGAAGTTCTCATGGCCGCTGCCAAAGGCATGCACTGCGCGAAAGAGTCACTCGCCATCCCCGTATAAGTAATACTAAGAAGATCGATTTGTCTATTATGTTCTTTTCCTTTCTCCTGGGTTGTTTACTTCTTGCTTACATCGTTTCTTTGGTGGTGTAGGTGAAGATGTTCATCACGCGGAATCTTCTGTTTTGGGGGACACAGTTCAACACAACTGCATGTACCTTTCTCATAGATAATATCTAAAAAAAAGTTGTATGCTTTCTTCTGTATTATTTATTTTAAGTGATTGTTTCTTTTTCATATCCATATTATGATGGAAGCTTAGATTTAACTCAACTCATGGCGAGTGATGAACTTTGTCCCGGGCCTCAAAGTAAAAAAAGCAAAAAACTTATCATAATAATATTGACTGCAAAACAGAGATTACTAATTTTTTAATAATCTGAAATCGGTGAGTTATTCAAATCTTAGTTGGAAACTGATAAATTAGAAAGGTATGAAAATGGTTGACATTTATAAAATTGATTGATTAAAAAAGGTACGAAGATTATTGATTGCCTACAAATTGAGGAAATATTGGAATCTATAATTGATTTCATGTTAATTTCGAATGCCCATAAACGAAAAGCGAATGAAGTCATAGTGAAGTCAGAATGTGCCAGTAAACTACCAACAAAAAAAATTTGCTAGTAATTTATCCAAATTGGAATCTATAACTTCAAATTTATAGTGATACAATAAACAAGATTTTACTTCAACTTACTGTTTTAATCTATTTATTTAGAAAAAAAAATTATTAATTCTAACAAAAATATGAAACTGATAATTGATTAATGTGCATTTTAGGTTTAAACTTTGAATAAGATAGAGTTTATTAATTTCGATTGCCCATAAAAAATGTTAATTTCGATTCAAGTCATGATTGTAAGGTCGCAGGTTTCATGGACTTGAAATACTTAGTTATTTTAAGGCCTTGAACCAGTTTTCAAAGCCTTGAATCAGGTTTCACAGGCTTGAAAGGCCTCGAACTAGGATTCAAAGCGTTGAAACTGTCTAATCTGTATGCATGTTCTAAGGGAGAGTTTTTCCCAACTCTTCTGATCTTATTCTATCTCTATCACCCCTGTGCTTGATGTGTTATTATTTGATGATGAAAGACAAACTGTTTTGATATATCTAACATCACTAACTCCATCTCTTTTACTCAATTTTGCAGGGAAATTTTATTTCCTAAGTTTGCATGATTTGTTTTCTAGTTTTTCTTTTGCAGGAAATGAAACATTAAGAGAAGTTGATTCTGTGATCAATCAGACATTCATGAAAGCTTCTCAATTTGATTAAAGAAAATATCACAACAATATCTTTGAAGATTATGATCAACTATCCGTTGGAGAAGGTTGTTAAGAGAGTCAAAGTTTGTTGCTTACAAAACAGGAAGTTGGTGCTGAATATCTTGGAAGATTTGCAGAACTTCAAACTATATAAATAGATCTCATTTTGAAGAAACAAGAAACAACACTCAACGGGAAAAAAAAGAGAGACTCATTTTCTGGATTGAAAAGCATCAAAGAATTTATCTCTCTCCCAATCCAACTCACAGAAGATCACTGCATTTCTACTGCAGTTCTACACTTCAGTGTTCTTCTGTCTTGTGCTTTATTTGTAGATCATTCTTGTATTACTTCTATCTCTCATTCTCAAGGATTTTTCAATATGAACAATAGAGAATTCTTAGTTAATCAGTTAGCTAGAGCAGGTACTAGATAGGTTAGAGAGAACCACAAGCTGTATCAGAGTAAGGCATTTCTTTGTGCTTGAGATCTAGGGCTTCACTTTTGAATAATAACAATTGTGTTAAAAATCCTGCAGGGAGAAGATCCCTGAGGTAGAGACGTAGGTCCAAGTGGACTGAAATCTATAAATAACTTGTCTCTTGCATTTATAGTTCTTTTACATACTTAGTTTTTGCAATATTCAAACTCGTATGTTTTCAAGGGTTTGAAACTCTTTTCACGACCTTGAAAAATACTTGTCTGTTTTATTTCAAACTGTATTTCATCAAAAAGTCTTGAAATTGTTTTCAAGGCCTTGAACTGCATAGAAACTCTTCTCCTCCACAAGTTTTGAAAAAAGTTGGCATACTCTATTCAACCCTCCTTCTAGAGTATTTGTGCTACATATCTATCTGCATACTTCCCTTTCAATTGGTATCAAAGCTTGTATCACTAAATAGATTTAACCATCTGGTGATGGTGGTTTCTCACAGGGAAGAGCTGCTAACAGACCTCCTCTATTTGGTGGAGATAATTTGCTCAGTGGAAAGCTCTAATGAAAATGTTCATCATTGATCAAGATATAGAGCTATGGACCATTATTCAGAATGGACCTCAGACGTTCTATGTAGGGTTTTGATCATGGATACGCAGCGGAAAAACAAATATTATCCATGAAATACCCTCCAAGGATCACAGGACAAGAGACATAATGATGGTAAGGGAAGAAATCAAGTTAGAAACCTTAGGGTTTCTCCTGTGATGACTTGTAACGTGAATTGTGTCACGTCTCTATAGTTGATCCACACCTAGAGTTGAGATCTAGATCTTCCTTCTCCTTTGTGCTAGCCCGGAATGGAGGAAGAGGAAGAAGAAATCACACAACACGAGGAAACAAGGAGGGGCGGCCTCCTTGTTTGGGCCGACGGGAAGGGGCGGCAACAAGGGGGGGGGGGACGCCTCTCTTGCTTGCTTGCTCTCTCTCCTTTTTGTTCTCTCCCACTCAAGTTATGAACTAAAGGCTCATAAGTGTGGGAAGGAAAGAAGGAGAATCCTTTATATAGTCCAACAAATCCTTGCCAACTAACTAAAGGACCCATTCTAGTCCTACTAGAATTCAGTTTAGTCCCTTCCTTGCAAATTAGTCCTACTAAGTTTGCAAGGTGTTGCAAAGTGATCATTCTAATTAATTGATCCTATTAATTAATTCTTAAAATCTAGTTCAACTCTATATAGCGTGTGAACCCATAGGTTCTATCTAGTTGGTAGCAACAATTTGCTAATATGGAGCGGTTTCTAGCAAAACATCCATTCTAGCCAACTAATAGAATAGTCATCCGACAAACCTTGTACAAGTAATTGTCTCATCCCTTTGTCTCTATATCCAGATTGGACACGAGACATACAAGTCACACTCGTGTATCCAATCCATAGTTTCTCGATCCATGGGAATAGCCTTATTCGTGCAAATAACATCAATATCCTATATTGATTTATTTGAGTCTGGACATACATTCTATAAGCACTATCCCTCGAGTGGACTAGGATATTTACTCCTGTTATGTAGGAGGGAAAAATTCTATCTACGTCCACTACGATCTCTAATCTTTCTTCTTATTGTATACGGTACACGCCTTTATAACTACCCAGTTACGGTGTAGCGTTTAACGCTACCAAAATCACAATAATCCACAACTAGAATATCTACCAAACCCATACTAGTCTATAGATGATTGTCCTATTAATCATTATACTGGACTAGGGATATTTAAGATAAACAACACAATTGTAAATCTAAGGACTTCATTATATTAAATATCCAATAAATAATACAATGAATGTTCTAGCCAGAATAAATTCATACTAAACTAGATTGCCTCTAGGGCATCTATTCTAACAGTCTCTCACTTGCACTAGAGTCAATCTGACGCATCTCGTATTCCCATGCTCCTAGTGTGCCTTTCATGCTTCCATTGCACAAGCGGCTTTGTAAGTGGAACTGACAGATTCTCATCTGTAGGAATCTTGCATATCCGAACGTCTCCTCTATCGATAATATCTCGAATCAGATGGAACTTCCTGAGCATGTGCTTGGATTTCTGGTGCAACCTGGGTTCCTTTGATTGCGCGATCGCCCCAGTGTTGTCGCAATACAACTCAACTGGATCCGCAATGCTAGGAACCACACGAAGTTCAGAAACAAACTTTCTGATCCAAACAACTTCCTTTGCAGCCCCATTTGCAGCAATGTACTCGGCCTCTGTTGTAAAATCAGCCACCGTCTCTTGCTTATAACTCTTCCAGCTCACCGCTGCTCCATTCAGGCAAAAAACATATCCCGATTGTGATCTAAAGTCATCTCTATCGGTTTGGAAGCTTGCATCCGTGTAACCCCTTACACGCAATTCTTCCTCGCCACCAAATATCAAGAAAGCATCCTTAGTTCTTCTCAAGTACTTTAGGATGTTCTTGACCGCAATCCAGTGACTCTCACCTGGATTGGACTGGTATCTGCTTGTCATACTCAAGGCATATGACACATCTGGTCTAGTACATAACATGGCATACATGATAGATCCTATGGCCGAGGCATAGGGAGTTCTACTCATGCGTTCCTTCTCAATCTCATTGGAAGGACAATCACTCTTCGAAAGAGTGATTCCATGTGACATGGGCAAGAATCCCTTCTTGGATTCTTGCATGTTGAACCGCTTCAACACCTTTTCAATATATGTACTCTGACTTACGCCTACCAGTCTCTTAGATCTATCTCTATAGATATTTATACCGAGTATATAGGCTGCTTCCCCTAAGTCCTTCATTGAGAAACACTTCCCTAGCCAATATTTAACAGATTGTAGCATGGGAACGTCGTTTCTAATGAGTAGCATGCCATCCACATACAAGAACAGAAAAGCTACAGAGCTCCCACTAACCTTATTGTAGACACAAGACTCATCTTCGTTTATGATGAAGCCAAAATCTTTGACTACTTCATCAAAACCTCGATTCCAACTCCTAGAAGCTTTCATCAATCCATAAATGGATCGTTGCAGCTTACAGACTTTGTTGGCTTGCTTTGGATCTTCAAAACCCTCCGGATGTATCATATACACGTCCTCTAGGAGATTCCCATAAAGGAATGCTGTTTTGACATCCATCTGCCAAATCTCATAGTCGTAGTATGCTGCAATTGCAAGTAGGATTCGGATGGATTTGGTCATAGAGACTGGGGAAAAAGTTTCATCACAGTCAATACCATGAATCTGTCTGAAACCTTTAGCCACCAATCGACCCTTATATGTAATCACATTACCATCCATGTCGACCTTCTTCTTGAAGACCCACTTGCACCCTATGGGCCGCGCTCCTTCGGGTGGTTCCACCAAAGTCCATACTTTGTTGATGTACATGGATTCCGTCTCGGATCTCATGGCTTCTAGCCACTTCTGAGAGTCTGGCCCTTTCATGGCCTCTTTATAGGTAGTAGGCTCATCAACTATGAGCATTGTGTCACCGGAATCGGTCACGAGAAGTCCATACCTCTCAGGTTCCAGGCGCACTCTACTAGATCTACGAAGCTCTTGTGTTACCGGAACAGGCTGTTCCACAACTGCTTGTGGTTCCTGCTAATGTTCCATAATCGGTTCAGTGATTTGTGGTTCTTGAATCTCTTCAAGTTCTACAGTCCTCCCACTTGCTTCTTTAGAGATGATTCTCTTTCTAGAAACACGCCGGTCCAAGCAACAAACACTTTGTTCTCGGTTGGATTGTAGAAGTAGTAACCCTTAGTTTCCTTAGGGTACCCCACAAATTTACACTTGTCCGACTTTAGCCCTAGCTTGTCTGATTGTAAACGTTTTACATAGACATCGCAGCCCCAAATCCTCATGAACGACAGTGTGGGACGCCTCCCGCTCCACATCTCATGTGGTGTCTTCATGTATGATTTAGATGTAACACGGTTAATGGTGAAAGCTGCACTTAATAGAGCATGGCCCCAAAATGATAATGGAAGGTCGGTTTCACACATCATAGATCGAACCATATCCAATAGGGTTCGATTCCTCCTCTCAGACACGCCATTCCATTGTGGCGTTCCGGGTGGAGTGAGTTGGGACACGATCCCACACTCTCTAAGATAGTCGTAAAACTCTTGGCTCAAGTATTCTCCTCCACGATCTGATCGTAGAGCCTTGATACTTTTGCCAAGTTGCTTCTCTACTTCACTTTTGAATTCTTTGAAAATTTCAAAGGATTCAGATTTGGCCTTTATAAGGTACACAAATCCATATCTACTGTAATCGTGAGTAAATGTAATGAAGTAGACATAACCACCCCTGGCAGGCGTGGCAAATGGCCCACACACATCAGTATGTATGAGCGCTAATTGCTCACTAGTCCTCTCACCTTCCTTATTGAAAGGGGACTTTGTCATTTTCCCCAATAAACAAGCCTTACATGTCTCATATGATTCAAAATCAAATGATTCTAGTAATCCATCCTTATGGAGTCTAGATACACGATTCTCGTTTATATGGCTTAAACGACAGTGCCATAAGTAAGCAGGATTTAAATCATGTATTTTAATCCTCTTGGTATTAATGTTGTAGACAGGATTGCTTAGACCAAGGACATACAGTCCATTAAATAATTGCGCACTAAAATAGTGAAGATTATTAAAATAAAAGGAAAAAAAATTGTTCTTTATTGAAATAATAAGACATTCCTTGTCCAAACAAGAAATAGAAATAATGTTTCTGCTCATAGTAGGAAAAAAGTAGCAATTATTTAATTCTACAACTAATCCTGAAGGCAGAGATAGCTCGCACACGCCCACGGCCAACGCAACAACTTTTGCTCCATTCCCAACGCGCTGATCTATCTCTCCTTTTGCCAATCTTCTACTTCTCTTTAGATCCTGCACATTTCGACAAATGTGAGATCCACATCCAGTATCTAATACCCATGATGTAGAGACACTTAAATTGACATCTACGACAAAAATACCTGGTGGTGGTGGAATCACTATTCCAAGCCTCTTTTCCTCCAGATATTTTGGGCAATTCCTCCTCCGGTGTCCAGGCTGACTGCAGTAGTGATATTCACCTTTAGTCACACCTTTGGCAATCCCACCAACAGGCTTAAGGGCAGGTTCCTTGGACTTGGCAACTGACTTGCCTTTGCCCTTGGAGGATGAGGCAAACCTTTTGCCCTTTCCTTTCTGCACCATCATAATGGCCTTGCCCTTACCCTTGTTGATGCTTTGTTCAGCTGTCCTCAACATATTGAGAAAATCTGGCAATGGTTTCACGATCTCGTTCATGTTATAGTTCATGATGAACTGTCCATAAATCTCGGGCAACGATTGCAACACGAGATCGGTTGCCAACTCTTGGCCGACCGGGAACCCTAGTCGGGCGAGATTCTCCAATTACCCGATCATACGGAGTACATGGGGTCCCACTAGGTTCCCTTCTGCTAGATGACACTTGAACAATGCCTTAGAGACCTCACACCTCTCAACCCTTGCCCGCTCTTGGAAGAGATGCTTCAGATGCTCGATCATATCGACAACATTCATGTTTTCGTGTTGCTTCTGAAGCTCAGAAGTCATGGTGCATAGCATAAGGCATGCCACATCATTGGCGTCATCAACACGCTTTTGATACGCCTTTAGGGCTGCATGGGTATTGTTCTATGGACCTGCTGAAACTTGCTCCTCTATTGCGTACAGTTTCTTCTCTTGCTTGAGAACGATTCTCAAGTTTCTGTACCAATCAAGGAAGTTGGTTCCAGAGAGCTTGTCCTTCTAAAGGACAGATTGTAGGGAATGTTGTGAACTCGATGAGTTGTTTGCCATTTGGAATTCTACAAAAGGAAAATACGCAAGTTTTAGTATTTGTGAATATTTACTATATTCAATAATGGCTAGTTTATCAAATATGGCTCCCACTATTCTTCTACAGATTAATAACCCTCAATATATTAATGCGGAAAATATCCTTATATTTTATAGTGGGCCAAGACCCATGTTTCATCTCCTTATGAGCTTGCTTTGGCAAGTCACCCATAATTTGACTACTTTAGGTAGGAACAATTCCAATTGCATCTCTATGCAACTCTTGGTTCAACTGCGAAAATAACTCCTTATTTATCCATCCGTATGGATTATCCCAATTGATTGCCTCTTGGTTTTAATCATATTAATAGCCTAGTTATGTTCAACCTCTTATTTAAACAATTGCACATTACTTGCTTGTGCCATCGCATTCCATCACTATGAACCAAGTCGCATTGCTTTGGCATGCACGAACTTGATAAATCATGATGATAATGAGTGTTTAAATAACGAGAAGTCAAGAACACAATATTTTAATTTTGTTGGATTTTTCATTTCAATTTTATTTGTTTTTGTTGATCCATATCAACTAATCTATCTATTTGAATTTGGGCATGTTGACTCAAAGACCCTTGAAGTGTGTTTTGGAGAAGTAATTGTTTTGAGTGATGAAAGACAAAGACAAAGGCCAAGCATTTCTGATACTCCAAGGCCTTGAGATACTGACAGAGCTTCAAAAGCCTTGAGAGTAGTTTTTATTGTGCTGAATGTTCTAACAATCTTGTGTTGCAGATTGGCTATCTGATTATATGGATCAGAGATCTGCTGCAAATACTTATGTTTTATATTGTCTACATATCTAACACAATTGCAGATGTCCTGATCAGGGAGAATAAAAGATTTCTGGACTTAACTTTGAAAGACTGTGAAGCATGTTCAGAGCTTCAAGGCCTTGAGATGTGCCTTGAGCTGCTGACAGTTTTACAGAACTAATTTGATTCTTTCTTATAGGGTTTGATTCTTATTATTTTGATTGTTTAATGACTTCTAAGAGTCTTAAACTGGTTTTCATGAATTATATGTGTCAGAAGTTAATCAGTTTATTGTTCTAATCTTTTATCCAGTTTTAATCAGAAACTGGAAAACCAAACAGTCTTTGTACTGCTATATTTCTGGAATTTGTTGTTGCTATGTTTTAATGTTGTTGCAGGTTTGTTAAACGTGCAAATACAATCTCAACAAACTCCAACGGATATCTACTCAGAGCTGTTTGAATTGCAGTTGAAAACAGAAAGAGGATTTGTAGGAACTGAGATCCTAAAATCTCTCATTCAGTTGCAGTGGGTAGATAAAGGACTGGTTTGAATTTTGAAAGAGGATAGGCTTGCAGAATACTGAGAGAAGTGTGAAAAATTTGTCGGAGATCATTCATTCAAACAAACAGACATTCAAGCTTCAATTCCAGATTTCAGAAGATCAATCATTCCAGTTTCCAGAAGAACACATCCAGGCTTCACAAGCTTAATCTTCTACTGTGTTCTTCATCTGTTATGTAATCTACTTATCTTTTGTATATCTTAAACCTCACTAAACCTAGCGGTTGGTTGTTCAAGTGAACAACAAGAGGTTCTTGTTAGCTCAACAGTTAGTACCTGATACTAGATAGGTCTGGAACCACAAGCTGTATAGGTGTAAGGGAAATCACTTAGGCTTGAAGATCTAGGGCTGTTTCTGTGTGAGTAATAAGAAGTGTTTGCCCAATCCTGGTGGGATTAGATCCCTCATGCAGAGATTAGTTCCATTGAGACTGAACTCTGTAAATTGCTTTGTGTTCTTTACTTTACAGTTTTGTTATTTTCTGCTGAACACAACTCAAATCAAACTAGGGTTTATAAGCTGTTTAGAACTGGTAGTAGTTCAAGGCCTTGAAGCTTTCTATTTCGCCTTTGAAAGTTTCTGACAGTTTTCTAAAATTTCAAGGCCTTGAGATTTGAGTTTATCACAAAGCTAATTAGTTAAAATATGAGTTTTGCAAAAAGTTTCCATACTCTATTCAACCCCCCTTCTAGAGTATTTAGGTCATGTATTTAGTCTACGTTACACAATTTCAATTGGTATCAGAGCTTGGGTCACTGATATAGATCTAACAATCTTGTGACTATGAGTAATGTAGGAGATGGTGGATTATCACAAGGAAGGGCATCCAACAGACCTCCATTGTTTTGTGGTGATAACTTCATGCACTGGAAGGCATTGATGAAGATGTTCATCATAAATCAAGACATGGAACTGTGGTCAATAGTTCAGAATGGTCCTCATGAGTACTACACTACTATTGATGGATTCAGATGTATCAAGTTTGAGGAAAATCTCTCAGTTACTGAACTGGAAAAGGTATCAAAAAATTACAAGGCTATGAATCTGTTATATTGTGCTCTTAATGCAGATGAGTTCAACAGAGTGTCCAATTGCAAAAGTGCCAAAGAAGTATGTGACAAACTAGTGGTGACTTATGAAGGAACAATCCAGGTTAAGCAGACCAAAATCAACATACTTCTGAGGCAATATGAGTTGTTCAAAATGAACTCAGATGAGACCATTAAGGAGATGTTCAAAAGATTCACTGATGTGGTGAATAATCTGGAGTCTTTGGGAAAGAAGTTCTCAAATGAGGAAAAAGTCAGGAAAATTCTGAGAAGCTTGCCAAAAGCAGCTCAGGATTTAAGTCTTCTTCAGCTAGATGATCTACAAGGAAAGCTGCTCACTCGTGAAATGTCTATGAAGGATGTAGAAGGTGATCTGAGTGAAAACATCAAGAACTTAGCACTCAAGGCTAAGGAAAATGAAAAATCTCAAAGCCTTGAGACTGAAGAAGAGCATGATTATGAAGAGGCTTTAGCATTGATCTACAAGGCCTTGGCCATGATTCTCAAGAAGAAAAGAAACTCTAGTAACATGGACTACAACAGAGAGAGATCAAGACCTTCAGGCAGCAAGGACTAAAAAGGTAAATCTTCATCACAGTCACATAAAACTAAAGTAATGAATTGTTTTGAGTGTGGTGATGCAGATCATTTAGTAAGGGACTGTCCACAAAAGAAGAAGAACAGGAAATTTCAGAAGAAAGATAGTGACAACAGAAGGAAGAAAGCCATGATGGCTTCCTGGAGTGATTCTGATTCATCAAGTGACTCAGACAAAGAAGAAGATCAAGCAAACTTGTGCTTCATGGCCAAGCATGATGAAGAAAAGTCATTAGACAGACATATTGAAGAAATGGTAAAAATTCTTCTTGCCAGTCCTTCTGATGTACTTCCTGAAATTATCAAGAGTATGTTTTTAAATGAGGAAAGTTATAGAAATGAGATTTCTGCTTTAAAGATTAAGATTCATGAGCAGGTAAAAGAAAACCTGGACCTAGTTTTTACCAACAAAACTGTTGAAGTTTCTAAGACAAAAAAGGACTTCAAGGTATTGGACATCAGGTTCAAAGCCTTGAAGGCACAGATAAAATAGATTGTTGATCTTTTGACTGAAAGATATGCTGATCTAAAGACTCATTATGAGGATTTAGAACAACAAATCTGTTCTTTGACTTAGAAACTTCAAGAGTCTAAGAATGTCCTAGCTAGTTTTACAGGCTCAGAACATAATCTAAATCTCATTCTTGGAGGAAGTCTGAAATCAATGCATAAAAGTGGGATTGGCTATAATCCAAATTTTCCAAAGAAGAGCCAAACTAATTTTGTCAAATCTGGTAGCAGACATTCTTCAAAGTGTTATTACTGTGGAAAAATTGGTCATGTCAGATTAACTTGTCCCTTCAGCAGATCAGAACCTCACATTATGAGGAATACTTATCCTTATCAGCTTAAGGGACTGGTTAGGCAACTTTGGGTTCCAAAAAGAATTAGACCACCAAACATGGATGATTCTGAGTATGACTCAAAGTTCTGCACTTGGTCTAACAGCCTATTGAGGCAATGATTTACTTTTGCAGGATGTCACCAAGGCCTTGAAAGATCAAAAATGGATATTAGACAGTGGATGTTACAGACATATGAGTGGAAAGAAATCTCTCTTTACCGAGCTTACAGAAAAATCTGGAGGAACAATCACACTTGGTGACATAGAAAAATGCAATATTATTGGTATAGGTAGTATTGGTAATGGTTCTACCAACTCTATCTCTGATGTTTATCTTGTGGATGGACTTAAGTATAATCTGCTTAGTATTATCAGTTATGTGATAAAGGTTATAAAGCTATATTTGACAAGGAGAAATGTGTGGTGCAAGATGAGAAATATGGTAATTGCATACTCACTGCTCCTAGATCATATAATCTATATGCTATGAGTACTAACAGTGTTGCAGGTGACAAGTTAAAATGCCTCAAGGCCTTGAAGGAAGATTCAAAGCTTTGGCACAGAAAGCTTGGGCATATTAGCATACACACCTTGAATAAACTCATCTAAAAGGATTTGGTAAGAGGTTTACCATCACAGAAATTTTCAGATGATAAGGTTTGCAAGGCATGTGTACAAGGTAAGCATACCAGAAGCTCATTCAAGCCAAAGAACTTTGTAAGTACTTCTAGACCCTTAGAACTGTTACATATGGACTTGTGTGGTCCTATGAGAGTTCAGACCCAAAAAGGTAAGAGGTATATGCTTGTTATAGTAGATGATTATTCTAGATTTACTTGGGTGATGTTTATTAGAGACAAAACCGAAGCCTTATCTGAATTTTCTAGATTGTGCAAAGAGCTTCAAACTTTGAAAAATTTACCTGTTGCATCTATTAGAAGTGATCATGGTAGGGAATTTGATCAACTTGACTTTGATTTGTTTTGTGCAAAGCATGACATTTCACACAACTTTTCTACACCTAGAACTCCACAGCAAAATGGAGTAGTTGAAAGGAAAAATAGGAAACTTGAGGATATTTCTAAAACCATGCTACTTGAAAGTAATTTGCCAAAGTTCTTGTGGGCAGAAGCTGTTAATACTGCCAATTATGTGCTAAATAGATGCTTGATTAGATCTATTTTGAAAAGACCCCTTATGAACTGTTTAAAGGTAGGATGCCTAGTGTTTCTTATTTCAAACCTTTTGGTTGTATTTGTTTTGTGCATAATAATGGTAGAGACAATCTTGGTAAATTTGATGCTAGAAGTGATGAAGGTGTATTTCTTGGATATTCTCAAACTAGCAAAGCTTATAGAGTTTACAATAGAAAAACCAAGATTGTGGAAGAGAGTATTCATGTGTTTTTTGATGAAAGTACTAAGGATTATTTGAGTGAAAGTTTTGCAGATCTAAATTTTAACAAGCATGAGTCTGATGATGATTTTGTGAAAGAGGATAAAGGCAAAACTAATGTGCAGAATCAATCAACAAAATCTCAAGGCCTTGAACCTCCTGCAGAACCATAATCTCAAAGACTTGAGACAGAAGCTGGAACTTTCTATGATGCTCCCTCTACTGTTTCAAGAACTCAAAGCCTTGAAGGAGAATATTCCTGGATACCAAGAGAGAAGTTTAAGTACCTTTCAGATCATCCAGCTGACAATATCATATGTGATCCATCAACTGGAACTCAAACAAGAGGACAGTTGAAGAACTTGTGTGCTTTTAGTGCATTTGTATCTTTGATTGAGCCTAAAAATACCAAGGAAGCACTAGAAGATGCAGACTGGATCATTGCAATTCAGAGTGAGCTGAATGAATTTGAAAGAAACAAGGTATGGAATCTGGTTCCCAGACCTAAAGAGAAATCAGTTATTGGAACCAGATGGGTGTTCAGAAATAAGCTTGATGAGAATGGAAAAGTGGTAAGGAACAAAGCCAGACTGGTGGCACAGGGATATAATCAGGAAGAAGGTATAGATTATGAGGAGACTTTTGCTCCTGTTTCCTGGTTAGAAGTTATTAGAATACTTCTTGCATTTGCATCTCACAATCACATAAAGCCTTATCAAATGGATGTCAAATGTGCTTTTCTGAATGGTTATTTACAAGAAGATGTTTTTGTAGCACAACCTCCTGGTTTTGAAGATGAAAATTTTCCTGATCATGTCTACAAACTAGACAAAGGTCTTTATGGGTTAAAACAAGCTCCAAGGGCTTTGTATGATAGACTTTCAAAACTTTTACTTGACAACAATTTCAAGAGAGGTCTAGTTGATAAAACTCTTTTCATTAAACATCATCAAAGTGATTTGTTAGTATTTCAGATCTATGTGGATGATATTCTATTTGGTTCTACTAATGATGCTATTTCAAAAGAGTTCTCTAGTCTGATGTGCAGGGAGTTTGAGATGAGCTTAATGGGAGAACTGAATTTCTTTCTTGGACTTCATATCTTACAAATGAAGAAATGAATTTTTGTACATCAAGGAAAGTATACTAAGGACTTATTAAACAAGTACAATATGTCTCAGTCCAAGGTGCTTAAAACCCCTATGAGTTCATCACTCTCATTAGACAAGGATTCAAATGTTAAGAGTGTGAATCAAAAGGAATACAGAGGTATGATTGGATCACTTTTGTATTTAACTGCTAGCAGACCTGATATTTCAGTGTCTGTATGTGTGCTAGATTTCAAGAAGATCCTAAGGAAAGTCATTTAACTGCAGTCAAAATAATTTTTAGGTATTTGAATGGAACCAGAGACTTGGGGCTTTGGTATCCAAGGATATATAATTTTATGTTGAGTGGCTATTCAGATGCAGATTTTGCAGGATATAAAGTAGATAGGAAGAGTAATTCTGGATGTTGCCAGTTTCTTGGATCTTCATTGATCAGTTGGCATTCTAAAAAGCAAAATTCTGTAGCATTATCAACTGCAGAAGCTGAATACATTGCAGCTGGAGCTTGCTGTTCACAAGTGTTATGGATTGCTCAGAAACTTAGAGATCTTGGCTATAATTTCAGAAATGTGCCTATTCATTGTGACAATACAAGTGCTATGTCAATCTCTAAGAATCCAGTTCAGCACTCAAGAACCTAGCACATAGCTGTGAGACATCACTTCCTTAGAGATCATGCAGAATAAGGTGATGTTGTTTTATCTTTTATTTCTACTTCAATGCAGATTGCTGATATTTTCACTAAACATTTGCCAGATGATAGGTTTTCAGCCCTAAGGCTTTATTTGGGGATGTTAAACAAGGATGCATTGGTTTAGGGGGAGTATTGGTACTTACATGTGTTTATGTGATGACATCTCAAAGCCTTGAGATTATACTTTCCAAAGCCTTGAAAGTATAGCTCAAAGCTTTGAAGTTTCCAAAACTGCAGAAAATCTCAAGGCCTTGAGATTGTTCTCCAGGTCTTGAAACATCTGTATTTTTTTTTAAAAAAAAATGGATCATCAAATATTATATCTTATCATTTTTGATAAATGTATAATATTTGAATTTCTCAGGGAATTTTCTAAAATATCCAAAAATATTTTTTCAAGATCCTTTTTGCATGTTGATTTTAGTAGAGTCCTTTTATGACTCATCCTTTTCAACCTACTTAAGCTGAAAGTCAGGGTTTATTCTTCTTCTTTCTCTCTCAATCGCCTCCAATTTATTTTGATGGATCCTAAAAACAACTTTGTGCGCACGCACGCTTGATTATGTGCCTCTCTGATTAGATGGATCCTCACGTGTCAACTATGGAAATCTGCACACAACATGCATGAAACATGGAACATCTGGCTTCAGGTAATAAGAGTGTTGGGGACTTGGCTGGAAAACCTGGAAGGTCTCCACTTAATCGTTAATCCTCATGATCAAATCCCCATTCTCAGCGCCAATCAACGTCCGACCGTTAACCAAAAAGGGCCGACCAAATATAATCAACACGTCTCCCACCGGCATGTCCAAAATGACAAAATTGGTTGGGATGATCAAATCCTCACCTTCACAAGTACGTCTTCCGCCACTCCACATGTACGCTTGAATAATTCATCTTGGAATTGCATATTGATCCAGGTAGGACGAGGATCCCCCACACCTAGCTTCTCTAACGCTGACAAAAGCATCAAATTCACACTTGCCCCCGAATCACAGAGGGCCGTTCCGGTGTAGGCTCCACCTAAATTTTCTTCAAATAAGGAAGCTGTCTAGAACCTTCTTCTTCTTTGGTAGCTCATGCAAGAAACATGAGCTATCCTTCTCATTCAAAACAACTATTTAAAAATCATCCACAGTCTTCCCACCAAAAGTTGCATCTTTAATGAACTTTGAACACTTAGGCCTTTGGAGTGCCTCAATCAATAGAATATTGATATCTAGTTCGGAAAAGATATTCAAGAACCGCTTGTACTCCGATGATTCATCTTTCTTCTTCCTTTTACACAATGTAAATGGCAAATATCTAGAAGACGAAACTGGTTGTAATACGTCATTATTGTTCTCCTCATATGGCTGATTGATTCCCTTTGATGGGGGACCATAACATATGTCTTCTCATAATCGAAGACTTTACGTTCATTCACCTTTGACGCACATTCTCAGTATCATATGGGCGTGAACGTGGCGCACTAGCATACATACGAGTCACGATATGGCCAACCTGCACTTCCAAATTCCGACATAAGGTATTGGTTGACTGTAAGTCAGAAGCCAATTTATTCACCTGAGTGGTGATCTGGTTCACTTTCTGTCCCATCTGCATCATCATGTTTTTTAGATCTGCCATCACTATAGTTGGAACTACTGCCGCCGTAGGAGCTTGTGAAACTGGTGTTGGTGGCTTGTGTTGAAATTCTGGTGCATATGTGTCCCCATATTGATCCCAATACCTGAAGCCTGGATGATTCCTGGAATATTCATGATTCTAATTAAAACTGAATTAGAAATATTAGCCTACCAACTAGCATAGTTAATACACAAAGGGGGTGTAAGTAGTAGATATTCGGTGATTATAAGACGTGTAAGCGAAGTTTTTCATACTATGAGGAGTTTAAGTGAAGATCAACCACAACTGAAGGGGTGTAAGCAAAAATTACCCTTTATCAACTCCTGTTTCACCGACACTTGTCCTTAAATTTAGTATTGGCTTGGACCCGACCTATCCTACCTTACTAAAAAGCCAATCTGTTTAATACCGTTCCAACGAAATTAATAAAATGTCAAGCTATGGTAATTCATTTCCACTTTATTGTTGCAAATATGAGTGTACTCCATCTGAGTGTTAGCCTCTCAGGTGGTGCTCATGCTTGTGTAGCAAAAGTTTACGGGAGCTGGAGGTCGTAGCCAACAAAAATAGCTCAATCTTTGCTCATTTGAAATTTTTCTGAACTAAATTTTTGTTTCCCAAAAATATAAAATAAATAAACCAAGCTTTGCTTCGATCATAAACCGGACTAGATGGGTTGGTATTAATAACCTCAAGTCTTTCCTCCTAAATCACGCTCAAGCTTTTGATTCAAAAATTCATCTGGGTTATGCAAGAGCTTTTTTATCGAGCTGAACTCCGATCTGCTTGTGAGTGGGCAACTTGGTTCACTAAGGCCTAGCTGTAAGGAAGCAATCTCCTTGAAATCCTAGAGTTGAAACATATTTTCGTTTTAAAACATTCTCCCTTACTCCTGAAGCTGAAAAAAATAAATAACATACTCTGTCTAAATTCACGGTGGACCAAATAGCCTAGAGTTGCACAAGGGCACTACTTAGGGATGACAATTGGATCCGATCCGATAGAGTATAAGACATGATCTGACCCCAATGGAGCAGATTCGATCCGGTACGTTTACGATTAATGGATTGGATATGGATTACAGGTTTTGTGATATGTAAAATCCGACCGATCCGGTTAAGTTATTTTTTCAAATAAGTTCAATAATACACACGTATTAATATATTCATAAATACATTATTTACTATCTTTACTATAAATAAAAATAAAAATAAATGTTACTTAAATATGATATTGTTATGTTAAAATTGATGAATTTATACTGATAAAGTAAAAGTTAATCTAATTTTGGATTGTAGTTCATTATTATCTTAGGTTAGATTAAATAAAAATATTGTCCGCTATGATCCGATTGATAATCCGATTCAAATTCGCTGAAATCTGATCCGAACGCTTAAGGATGAGATTTGGATATAGGCTGTTCCGATCCAAACCCGATATGAAAAAGTGAATTATGTAGACAAAATGTAAAAAAATACTATATAAATTTTAAATTAAAGGTCGGTCCCCACTCGACCCAAATCCTGCGTTCGCCACTTGTTGCAGTCGTGCTTATAAGCGCATCAAGCTAACGTTATATGTCAAATGGTCCACTACCCCATGTAATAACACACGCTACCCCAAAATTTGTACTACTTCCTTCCCAATTTGAATTTTCGGATGGACTTTTCAAGGAGGTAAGAGGGTGATACATTTGACTTGTTACTAAAAACGGCGTGAAATAAATCCGTTGGGAATTTTGTCACTATTTTTTGGATTTTAATTATTAAAAACTCGTTTGGGGGCTAGTGTTCTTGATGTCTGTAGAACGACAGAAAGACAAGATACAAGCAGAGGATGAAATCGTGGAGATGGAAACTGTTTTATAATGCATTCTTTGCGATTGCAGGATTTCTTACAACTTGAAGCCTTCGTGGAAGTACCCAAATGCGGGGAGACCGTTTCGTGGCTGTTTGAGATATGGAGTAAGTTTATGTTTAATATCTATTTTCGATTAGGAATTCAACTATATTGGTGTAATTGATATTCGTGGCTCTTACTTTCTTATCCTCATCAACGAGATTGTTGCAAGTTTTTCTAGTGGTACGACCCCATATGTGTTTGACGTCCCGGACAATCATACATGGGCTTTTCCAGCGATTGAATCGGCTTGAAGATAAAGTGATGTTGTTAAGTTCATCAATTGTGGTTTCAGGTACAATGATTCTAGGATTGTTTTTCATTCTATTTTTGGTTGCCAAAGCACAACATAGTGTTGGGGTTGGCTGTCATGGTGTCGTATTGTTGATCTAGTGATTGATTGTGTAATTGGATTCACTAAAGTGCAGTGGCAACATCAAAATAAAATATTGTTATGATCGTTTCACTGTACAACTATGTACTTCTCGAAAGGTTTTACCATTTCACGAAACCGGCTATAGTCAATCTTACTGGCTCACATTGCAAATCTGAATACAGGCATTTCACAAAAAACCGGCAAAAGCTGCTAAGTAGATCATTAAATTTTGAAATTTGTACGCAATGAAGCGTTTCCCAAAAAAGAAATATTTGAAGATAAATTTCATTTTACTTAGAATAAAAATTAAGTTTTCAATTATTCCTTTTAGTATTTATGGAGAGACTCTAAATCAGATATAAATCAAATGATTATAAAAAGAATTTTGGAAAAGGAGTAATATCCATAAATATAAATTCGTCCGAATTTGATAAAGAAAATAAATAAGTCATTCCCGAATTTCACTAAAGAGACAATCCTTCTATTTTTTTTTTTAATTTATACTCAAACTCTTCCAATTAAATTTAAATATAAAACTGATTAAATTCATAAAAGAGCTCTAACAGGAAAATACATATTTGTGATCATTTTCACTAAATATATTAATTTCATAAAAGATATATTACATTCCTAATCAAACTCTATTAATTGGAAAATAAGGCAAAATATCCTTAATAATCTCTAAGAAGAATAACTAACTGACTGAAACTCCAACAGAGCATGAAAAATAATCAGAGAACAAGAAGAACTCAATCTAGCCAAGCATCAGAAAACATCGATAACTCAATCTGGCCGACCCATGGACTGCGCACGACCTCCTAGTGTTCTGTGCGTAGCAGAGAGTTGTCGTCGCTCTTTGGTCCTTTTCTCTTTGACAATGAGTGCAGTTTAGTCAAATGACACATGGATTTACGATATAGCACTAATCCTATACCTACGAATGATTTAGAAACGTCTTGGAAAATACCTGAAACCCAAATATCACATAACTGAGGATATCTAAGGATATGGTTTAGCATCACCGAGTGTCTAAATAAAGAGACTCAGCCATTTATAATAATCTTATACAATACTAAAGGGGTGTACAGTAGGTAGAAATACATGATCAACACTCTAGAATGGGGGGGGGGGTTTAATAGAGTATGCCAACTTTTGCTAAACTTGCAAGAAGAGTGGTTTCAAAAAGAATTATAATGTAAGTGGAGTGTTTCAAGGCCTTGAAATGAGTTTCAAGCCCTTGGAATGAAAACAATTGAAGTTTAAAAGATATATCTATTTCTAGGCCTTGAACTGAGTTTCAAACCCTTGAAATGAAACTGTTATGAATGCTGCAAAAGTTCTAAGTATGAAAATGAAAAGTAAATGCAAGAGACACAAGATATATAAAGTTCAGCCCACTAGGACCTACGTCTCTACCTCAGGGATCTTCTCCCAGCAGGATTTTCAACTCCATTCTTATTAATCAACACCTAAGCCCTAGATCTCAAGCACAGAGAGATGACTTACTCTGTTACAACTTGTAGTTCTCACGAACCTATCCAGTACCTGCTCTAGCTATTTGATTAATTAATAATTCTCTATTGTTAACCTTGAACAATACCTGAGAATAAAAACTAGAAGTATTATCAAAATGATATACAAATGAAGTTCAGAAAAGAAGAACACTAGAACTGAATCTGCAATGAGTATGCATTGTTCTTCTGATGCTTGGATTGAGAGAAATGAATCTGCCTCTTTGTTGCTTGCCAATCCCTGGATATGTTTGAGTTTCTTTCTTATTGTCCCGTTGCAATGCTTCAGCTTTCCCTCTTTTTATAGAGCAGTTAAATTTAAGATCTTCAGGATCTTCTCTTTAATAAACTTTCCTATTTTGTAGCTTCTGCTTTGAATTCTCTTACAACTTCTCCAACGGATATTTTTCCTAGTATTTTCAATGATACTGATTTCATATTGTATACACATCTGTTAGGAAGCTTCCAAACACATCAAATTGATCACATAATCAAATCAACACAGAGTTTCATTTCCTGCAAAATCTCAAATCAGGAAATAGATCCTGCAAAATCCCAAGTCAGGAAATAGATCCTGCAAAATCTCAAGTTAGGAAATAGATCCTGCAAAATAGAAAATAAAATTTCCCTGCAAAACTAAGTCAAACAGATGAATTAGATGCTATAAAAATTGTCAAGATAAATTGTCTTTCATCATCAAGTATCAAATAATCAAGCACAAGGGTTTAGGTGTTGAATCAAGATCAGAAACTCCCCCTAAGTTTATGCATATAAGGCACAGTCAGTTTCAAGGCTTTGAAAGCTGTTTCAAGGCCTTAAAATAGAATAGCTATTTCAAGTCTTTGAAACTGAGTTGAAACTGAATTGAACTTACAATCTCCCCCTTGATGAAAGACAAAACCACAATCTGTTTGATACTATGTTTCTGCAAAAAATACTCATTATTATATAGTACAGTCAATTATAGCACATGATATTCAAAAGAAATCCAACTTATTAACTTACTGAAAATAAACACATAACATCAAAGTTCAGATAATCCTACTGACCAAAAACCAGGTCAGATGTCCTAGTAAGCAGATAAATAAAAACCTGAAAATTCTCCCCCTTTTGGACTTTCATCAAAAAAGAATGAGAAGATGTTGGATCAGAGTTTTTAGAAAGATTTTGGAAAAGAATGTTTGAAAAGATAATATTTTCAAGACTTTGAAAAGGATTTCAAGGCCTTGAAAAAGATAAGAAATAGTAGGAACGAGTTAAGGGTTTGGGTCATCATCTCCTTACTGCTCTGCATCTTCTTCGTGTTGAGCCACTATTTCCCTCATCATCATCAATTTGTTATTCTTCGTGTTGATCCACATTAATACCATCTTCACCTTCTCCCTTAAACAAATCTGCAACAGTCATAATTTATGGAATAGTTGTCTTCTTAGATTTCTTCTTCTTGAGGTCTATTAGCAGTGCTCCTGAATCTGGACTATCAACTTCTTCCGCTTGATCTTCATCAACTGGTACATCAACCACTTGCTTTCCTTTTTCCTTTACATGAGCAGGCTCATCCTGAGTTGAGTGTTCACTAAGACGATCCTTGGGTGAACCATCCTTTTTGGTACCCTCTGCAGCTTGAGATACCTCTTCAGGCACATCAAACACTGTCATGCTTCTGAAGATGTTTTAAACCATGTACTTCACCTGCCTAAGATCAGTTCCAAAATCATTTTGGTTTTCCTTCACTTCATCAATGTCCATCTAAAGTCCATCCAGCTTCTGAAGTACCAATGTGTTATCTTGAGACTGAGAGGTTTGACTTGAAGTAGGGGTCAGGGACTTGGGTTTGAGAAATTTCTTGGAACTCAACTCTTCTTCTGTAAAGTCTGAGTATAGCTTCCAAGTCTTAGCACTTGTTTTCACCACTCCAATCTTTTCAAATGCTTTCTCATTAAGCATACCAAAATCAGTAGTAATAGTCTCTTCCCTATCAGTTGGAATTTCAAAGTGTTGGAAGAATGAGGTGAGCAAATTGGCATATGGCAAGGGATGTTTTCTCTAGTTGATTTGGCTATACATCATGTGTTCCATCACAAGTTTTGGAAGATGAATCTCATAACCATGCATAACCAAATACGCTAAGTGTAGCACCCTTTCAGTGATCAGCTCCTTTGAGTATTCCCTTGGTACCACACATCTCATCAAAATAGTGAACAAGACTTTGGCTTCAACAGTCAGCACAGAGCGTGTTAACTGCTTAGATGTGGTAGGGGTATTTGGTAAAAAGAACTCTTATTTTGGTAGTTTCAGAGCTTCACTATTTGGAGGATAGTTACTGGCATCATACCTATTAGGACAACCTAGAACATTGGCAAAATCCAGAATGATCTAGTTACATATCAATGCCAGCAACTTTGGTCTGAATCACCAAGTTTGCAGTATTCTTGAGTTTTTTCATGTTTAGGTAAAAGAATCTGGTGAGTCTGGGGTAGGCTAGCTCTGGAGGGTTTAGAACAAACCAAAGAGAGCTCTACTTCAACATTTTGATACACCTTAGATTCATACCATGTAACATTGAAACATTGATCAAACTACTGAATGCAACTGGTCTAGAAGCAAATCCATCTAGCCATTGACCTCTAGCAACATGAGTAATGAACCATGTATTATAATGGCTGATTTCTTACCAGTGGATTTCTTCATTTCTGAGTAGATATGTAGTGCCTTCTAAATGTTCTCCTCTGTTTCATCCTCTGGTTCATCATCTTTCACTTTTCCTTTTTCCTTGTATGATTTATCAGTCTTCTTCTTCACCTTCTTAGGGATACCATTCTGAATCCCTTTATCTTTTTCTTGAGCAGACTCCACCGTCTTATTCTTTTTGCTGGATACTGGTGTATGATCTTTCTTTGTATTCTCTTGGGAGGAGGATGTGCCATTCCTTCTGCTGTTGGAGACTTTGAACTCGAATCCCCACTAATGGTCTGAACCTCTTCCACAATGTCCTTTCTTTTCTTCTCTGTGCCATCCTTTGAACCACCAGCCATCTTAATTCTGTCAGAGACTCTTCTAGTGCTCATTAGGTTTTGGGGAGAAGAAGAGAGAGGTATGATAGATACGAAGGAGAGAAAGAAAGAAGAAGATAAATAGAGAAGAGTTTCTGTTTGAAAAGGAAACTTACTATTCTTCCTAATCTTTGAAGATCTGCTGAATAAAAAAGATTCAAATTTTGTGTCATCATTTGAAATAAAAGATATAATACTATTTGAAAACTTGAGGGAGCAATTATCTACAAAGATAACACTTAACATTGAAAGATCCAAATTATTGACTATTTAACATAAAGTCTTATTTTCAAGGCTTTGGAATGGATTTCAAGGCCTTGAAAAGCTATAAGATTTTAAGGCACATATACTCAAACCTTTGAAAAGATTTTCAAGGCTTTGGAAATCATTTCAAACCTTTGAAACACAAAATACTTACCTGATTCTCCCCCTAAACCGATGCTTCTTTATCTAGCATGCCCGATTCTAATCTTAAGGCAGAGAATCTTTCATCTGGCAATGGTTTAGTGACGATATCTGCAAATTGAAAGTTAGTAGAAACAAATTCAAGAAAAATATCACCTTTTTCAGCATGATCTCTGATGAATTGATGTCTAACATCAACATGCTTTGTTCTTGAATGCTGAACTGGATTCTTTGTAATTTATACTGCACTTGTGTTGTCACACTTGATAGGTATATCTCTGAAGTCAAATCCAAGGTATCTCACTTGTTGTGCTATCCATAACACTTGTGAACAACAGGCTCCAGGTGCTATGTATTCAGCTTCTTCTTTTGATAGTGCAACTGAGTTTTGCTTCTTTAAATGCCAGCTGATTAAAGATGATCCAAGTAATTGACAGCATCCTGATGTACTCTTTCTATCAACTTTATATCCTGCAAAGTCAGCATGTGAATAGCCACACAAAGAGAAGTTAGATTGTTTAGGATACCAAATCCCTAAGTCTTTGGTACCATTGAGATATCTGAATATTCTCTTAACTTCAGTCAAGTGTGATTCTTTAGGATCAGCTTGAAATCTAGCACACGTACAAACACTGAATATGATATCTAGTCTTCTAGCTGTGTGGTAGAGTAATGATCCAATCATACCTCTATACTCTTTCACATTCACACTCTTACCAGATTCATCTTTGTCTAAAGACAATGTAGAACTCATGGGGGTCTTGATCTATTAGGATTGAGACATATTATACTTCTTTAGAAACTCTTGTGTACCTGATTTGATGTAGGAATACGCCTTTCTTCATCTGATGAATTTGAAGCCTAAGAAATAAGTTCAATTCTCCCATCAAGCTCATTTCAAATTCCCTGCTCATAAGACTTGAGAATTCCTTGCACAAAAGATCATTAGTAGCTCCAAACAACATATCATCAACATAAATTGAACTACAAGCATGTCTTTCTCATGAGTCTTTATGAAAACGGTCTTTTTTACTAATCCTCTTTTGAAATCATTTTCCAGTAGAAATTTTGACAATCTTTCATACCAAGCTCTTGGAGCTTGTTTCAAACCATAAAGAGCCTTGTCAAGTTTGTAAACATGATATGGAAACTTGTCATTTTCAAACGTGGAGGTTGATCAACATAAACTTCTTCTTGCAAATAGCCATTTAAAAATGCACACTTCACATCCATTTGAAAGAGTTTTATGTTCTTGTGAGATGCAAATGCAAGTAGAATTCTGATTGAGTCTAACCTGGCAACATGAGAAAATGTTTCTCCATAGTCAATACCTTCTTCTTGATTGTAGCCTTGAGCTACCAATCATGCTTTGTTCCTGATTACCTTTCCATTCTCATCTAACTTGTTTCCGAATACCCATCTGGTGCCAATGACAGAATGAGTTCTTGGTGGAGGAACTAGATTCCAAACCTTGTTCCTTTCAAACTCACTGAGTTCAATTTGCATATCTATAATCCAGTCTGCTTCTTGTAAAGCTTCCTTCACAGTTTTAGGTTCTACAAGAGAGATAAAAGCATTAAAAGCACAAAGATCCTTCAACTGCGATCTGGTTTGTGTACCAGTGGTTGGATCAGAAATAATATTATCAGCAGGATGAGATGAGAGATATCTAAATATCTTCCTTGGTGTCCAAGATTCATGTTCTCCAATATGTTTTTCAAGTCTGTGAGAACTCGAAGTAGTAGATTTTTCTACAGTTTCATCTGGAGATTCTGTCTCAATGCTTTGAACCTTAGTTTCAAGGCCTTGAAAATGCCTTCTTTTTTCCTGCAACATTTCTTTGCAACCTTTTGAGGATTCTTCTTCAGTGTTTGAATCATGCTTGTTCAGATTAACATCTTCAAAACCATCACTCAAAGAACCATCATATCTTTCATCAAATATAACATGAATGCTTTCTTCAACAAGCTTGGTTCTCTTATTATAAACTCTATAGGCTTTGCTTTTCTGTGAATAGCCAAGAAAAATACCTTCATCATTTCTTGCATCAAACTTACCAAGATTGTCCTTACCATTATTGTGGACAAAAAAAGTACAACCAAAAGGTTTGAAGTAAGAAATGTTTGGCTTTCTTCCTTTGAACAACTCATAAGGGGTATTCTTCATAATAGGTTTGATCAAGCACCTGTTAAGAATATAGTTTGCTGTATTCACAACTTCAGCCCAATAATACTTTGACAATTTGTTTTCCAGAAGCATTGTTCTTGACATGTCTTCAAGAGTCATGTTCTTTATTTCAACAACTCCATTCTGTTGAGGATTTCTAGGAGTAGAAAAGTTGTGAGAGATACCATTCATAGAGCAGAATACATAAAACTCTAGTTGATCAAAATATCTACCAAGATCACTTCTTATTGAAGCAATAGGTAGGTTTTTTAAGGTTTGAAGTTTTCTACAAAGTTTTGAAAATTCAGTGAGAGCTTCAGATTTTTCTCTAAGAAACATAACCCAAGTATATCTAGAGATTAACAAGCATGTACTTCTTAACCTTTGGAGTTGGAGTTATCATAGGACCACATAGATCCATATGCAATAATTCAATGGTTCTAGTAGTACTTACAAAGTTCTTTGGTTTGAATGAGCTTCTAGTTTGCTTGCCTTGTGCACATGCCTTGCATACTTGTTCATCCTTGGACTTGATAGAGGGTAGACCTCTTAATAAGTTCTTGGAAACCAGCTTGTTCAAGGTATGCAAGCTAATGTGTCCCAACTTTCTGTGCCAAAGCTTTGAATCTTCTTTCAAGGCCTTGATACACTTAAATTTTTCTCCTGCAACTTTGTTAGTTTGAAAAGTATAGACATTGTTTGATCTAGAGGCAGTGAGGATGCAATTTCCATATTTCTCATCTTACACCAAATATTTCTCTTTGTCAAAGATAACCTTGTTACCATTATCACAAAGCTGAGATACACTAATCAAGTGAAATTTCAAACCATTAAGTAAAATATACATCAGAAATGGAATTTTCAGAATATGTACCAACTTTACCAATACCAATAATGCTGCATTTGCCTTTTTCACCAAGTGTAATTTAACCTTCAAATTTCTCTTTCAATTTTGAGAATAGAAATCTCTTTCCACTCATGTGTCTTGAGTGACCACTATCCATAAACCATTTCTGTTCTTTGATCTTGGTGACAACCTGCAAACACCATTAACTGCCTTACCCAACTGTTAGACCAAATGTTGAATTTAGATTCATATTTATGGTCAACCATGTTAGGCGGTCTAACCCATTTAGGAACCCAAATCCCTCTAATTTGTCCTTTGAGTTGGAATGGAAAAGTATTCGTCATTATTTGAGGGTCTCTTATTCTAAAAGGACAAGTCGTCTTAACATGACCAATCTTATTGCAGTAATGTCACTTAGGAGATGTTCTTCTTCTAGCTTTCAAAAATCTGGTATTGTTCTTCTTGGGAAAATTTGGATTGTATCCAATACCAGTTTTGTGAACAGAATTTAAGCTTCATACAAGAATCAAGTTCAAGTTGTGTCTGAGCCTGCAAGCCTTGTTTTGCCTGATTTAGATTCTTGAAGCTTCTCAGTTAGAGTAGTATTTTGTTTATCCAATTCATCAACTTGATGTCTTAGATTAACAATACTGTCACTAAGGAGAGAGTTCTCAGTGACTACTTCACTGACTTGTGTTTTCAAGGCCTTGAAATCACTGTCAGTTTTCTTCTGAGAGATTTTAAGATTTTGATTTAGGAAAACAAGATGAAAGTTTTAGTTTGCTTTCTCATGAACTTTTTCTTTCAAAACTCTAATCTCTTTCAGATAGTCCTCTTCATTTAAAATCATTGTTTTAAGATAATCAGAGAGGGCTTCTGTTGGTTTTGAAATCAAGCAGTTTACCATTACCTCAATGTTCTTTTCAAAAATTTCATCATGCTTGGCCATAAAGAACAGGTTGACATGTTCTTCTTCAGATTCAAAGTCACATGAGGTTTCTGAATCACTCCAGGAAGCTATCATAGCTTTCTTTCTTCTATCATGGTCTCTCTTCTGAAAGTTCTTGCTCTTTTTGTGTGGACAGTCTCTGATCAAGTGTCCTGCATCACCACACTCAAAGCAATTCATGACTTTAGGCTTATTACCATGTGAAGAAGATTTACCTTTGTAGTCTTTTCTACTGGAGGATCTGTGTCTATCTCTGCTGAAGTCCTTGTTACCAAAGTTCTTCTTCATTTTAGGAATTCTGGTCAAGACTTTGGAAATCAAAGCAATTGCATCTTCATCATCATCTTCAGTTTCATGGTTTTGAGATGGCTCATTCTCCTTTGCCTTGAGATCTAGGTTCTTGACACCTTCTGGTAATTCTCCATCAGCTCCATTCATGGATATTTCATGTGTAAGAATCTTCCCTTGTAGGTCATCAAGTGGAATAAATGAGAGATCTTGAGCTTCCTCAATAGCAGTAGTCTTTGGTTCCCATTTTGCCTTTGGAAGAAATCTCATAATCTTTCTAACCTTTTCTTCATTGGAAATGTGTTTTACTAATAAATCAATATTGTTTACAATGTCACTGAATCATTTGAACATGTCTCTGATTGACTCATCTTCTTTCATCTTGAATAGCTCATATTGTCTAAGATAAATGTTGATCTTGGTTTGCTTGACTTGGCTGGTTCCTTCAAAAGTCACCACAAGCTTATCCCTGATCTCCTTGGGAGTCTAGCAACCTGAGATCCTGTTAAACTTATCTGCACTCAAAGCACAATATAAGAGATTCATAGCTTTATAATTTTTTGAAAATTGTTGTAACTAAGAAAAGGAGAGAGTGTCTTCAAATTTGGGAGATCTAATCCTATCTTTCTCTATGTAGAAAGTGTGTGGACCATTTTGAATGATAGTCCAAAGTTCCATATCTTGATCAATGATGAACATTTTCATCATAGCTTTCCAGTCGACAAAAATATCTCCATAGAAGAGAGGAGGTCTTTTAGTAGCTCTTCCCTGAGAGAAACCACCATCACCTACAGTACTCATAATCACAAGATGGTTAAATCTATGCAGTGTACAAGCTTTGATACCAATTGAAGGGGTGTACAGTAGGTAGAAATACATGATTAGTACTCTAGAAGGGGGGGGGGAGGGTTGAATAGAGTATGCCAACTTTTGCTAAACTTGCAAGAAGAGTGGTTTCGAAAAGAATTGTAATATAAGAAGAGTGTTTCAAGGCCTTGAAATGAGTTTCAAGCCCTTGAGATGAACACAATTGTAGTTTAAATGATATGTCTATTTCAAGGCCTTGAACCGAGTTTCAAACCCTTGAAATGAAACTGTTTTGAATGCTGCAAAATTTCTAAGTATGAAACTAAAAAAGTAAATTCAAGAGAGATATATAGATTTCATTCCACTTGGACCTACGTCTCTATCTCTGGGATCTTCTCCCTGCAGGATTTTCAATTCAATTCTTATTAATCAACAGCTAAGCCCTAGATCCCAGGCACAGAGAGATGCCTTACTCTGTTACAACTTGTGGTTCTCACTAACCTATCTAGTACATGCTCTAGCTATCTAATTAAATAAGAATTATCTATTTTTAACCTTGAAAAATCCTTGAGAATAAAAAATAGGAGTATTATCAAAATGATATACAAATGAAGTTCATAAAAGAAGAACACTAGAACTGAATCTACATTGACTATGCAGTGTTCTTCTGATGCTTGGATTGAGAGAAATGAATCTGCCTCTTTGTTGCTTGTCAATCCCAGAATATGTTTGAGTGTCTCTGCTTATTGTCCCGTTGTAATGCTTCAGCTTTCCCCCTTTTTATAGAGCTGTTTGAATTGAAGATCTTCAGGATCTTCTCTTTAACAAGCTTCCCTATTTTGTAGCTTCAACTTTGACTTCTCTAAAACCTTCTTCAACTGATAGTTTGACTAGTATCTTCAATGATAATTATTTGATATTGTATAAAAATATGTTAGAAAGCTTCCAAACACATTAAATTGATCACATAATCAAATCAAAATAGAGTTTCGTTTCCTGCAAAATCTCAGGTTAGGAAATAGATCGTGCAAAATAGGAAATAAAATTTCCCTGCAAAACTAAGTCAAACAGATGGATTAGATGCTGTAAAAAGTTTAAATATACTTTTTATTTAATCATCAAGTATCAACTAATCAAGCACACAGGTTTAGGGTTGAATCAAGATCACAAACTCCTCATAAGTTGATGCGTATAAGGCACAGTAAGTTTCAAGGCTTTGAAAGCTGTTTCAAGGCCTTGAAAGACTAGCTATTTCAAGTCTCTGAAACTGAGTTGAACTTACAAATAAAATACATGATCTGAGTTATTTCTTTGTGAATTGACAAACCTAGAAACATTGTGGGATCCTAGATTCAACACATTCCGACTAATCATGTTTCACCTAGACTTTGTGTTACGAAGAAATTTATGGGTTTAGGAGTTGAAGGAAGTATGTGACATGGTGGTAATGAGAATTTAGGGACATTTGGAAGAGGATAAGATGATGACGAGGAAGTGTAAATGGTAGATCTGATTGTGTGAGAGTAGGTTGGTGTATACGTAGAAGAAGTGGTGGGGTGGTTGGTTGTTGGACATATATGGGGAGTATGTTCTCCATAATGACATGTTTGACTGCTCTGACACTAAAAAGCAAGGCAGAGTTGTGTAATATTGGAAAGCAAGCAATGAATATGGTTGGGAGTAAAAAAATGATAAAATTCCAGATAAAACATTAATGCATACAAATAGAGATTATACACAGCTGAAAACCCTATCATCACTTTGAATAGAAGTTCAAGATAAAACATTAAATCATACAAATAGGGATTATAACATATTTGAAAATTGCATCAATCATCTGAATACAAATCATACAAGTTAATTATTTTGAACCAAATTCACCACTACACATTCAGTTACCACCAACTCAAAAACCTCCACAACCCAAACGATAACAGCAACCAGTTAATTTTTTTGTAAACAAACACAATACCACATACAAAAACTTACAACTGGTAGATTAATATTTTGAACATAAAGACAAACATGACTAAAATAAGAATGATTGACTACCCCACCCAAAGAAACTGACCGTAACAAAATGAATAGACCGTAGGTTTTTTCCTGTATTTCTTGGCGAGTTCCTTCTCATTGCTTACATGAGCTTTGAAGCTGTTCGATTTTTTAAGAAAGATTTCCTTGATGTCGTTGTACACGAAAAAACCAATGAAATTGGCAACCCAAATCCTTATGTAATCTTCATTGATCTTTATTTTCCTTTTTGGTTGAAGGGTTAGCTATCTCAAATGTGCCTTGTAAAAACAAACATATGCTCCACTATCATAGATGGCAAAAAAAGATCACATTTCAAAACTGTTAGATAAACACATAAATCCTATGGAAATGAAACATTAGTGTGTAGACATTACCAGTTTATTTGTCTTGGAATGTCATGATGTGTCCACACTATGTCCCAATTTCTTATGTCGCAAGCATGACATATTTAGTTGGCACGGACAAGTTGAAATCTGTGTGCATCTAATCGAGTTTCTCACGTATCACTTCGGGCTTTTAAAAGAAAATTATCATCGGATCAAGGATGTACCTTTTTTTTCGATAAAGTGCAACACCATGAGAATGTAATTTAAATCCGTGATATTGAGAGGAATAGAAATATGTGCAAATAAAAAACAAGACAAATAAAAAATGGTCATTGCTATTGATGCTTCGAGGAGGATGTAACAAAATTGCTTATTATTCCCATCAAGTCCAAATCTCCCAAAAGCAAATGACTGATCCTCGAATTTGCATTTTTCTGAACCAAGGGCTGTGCTAAAAAACACATTAAATAAAGAGGGAAACGTGGGATTTTCGTCAACAAGCGAAGTAAATGCAATGGAAAAGGGATATTTGCAGTATATAAGCATGGAAGAAACCATATTTCACTCTGCCCTTTAGTCCGATGCTTATTTGTGAGGTGCAAGATTTGGGACATGCAGTGTATCATCTGCAAACAGTTGAGAGATCCATGTGGATAAAACTGTCATACTAATAGAAAACTAAGTAACACCTTAGTGAAAAAACATAACATTTATTGTGAACTAAGAACATAAAGAAAACAATATACCTAATCTCCAAAGAAGGGAGGAGTCTCCAGCTCCCATGAAAAAACCTTGGCGATAGTAGCCACTCCATTTGATATGTCAAAAAGGTAGGCACTATTGATTCACATATAAAATTTTAAAATAATAAGGTGGTAGTTTGATCAGGCATAAGCATTTTAAAGTAAAAATGATACATACCCTTTAAATGAGATCCTTAACTCCAATTGTGTTACCATGCCCGAAACAATCTCATGGCTCATGTAGAAATGGAAAAAGCATTCATCCACTTTTGGCATTCTTGGAAGCAGTATATCAAATTCACCCTACATCCTTATCCTTTGGGAGATTCGCTGGCGCCTTAAAAGTCCCTCTTCCTCTCCTTACCCATTTATTCATTGTACTGACATTTTTTTTCCCAGGGGAGAAGCTTCCACCTGGGGTGATCCATGAACAGGCCTAATGGGGGGGGGGGGGGGGGTTTCCACCGTGGGGATGCATGATCACGCCTGATGGGGGAAAGCTGCCATGTTGGGTGATGCATGATCGTGGCTGATATGGGGTTGAAGATATATGAACTTGATACTTGGATGGAGGCTTGTTGGATGATGCCTAGTCACATAAACAAGCATGATAGAAAAGATAAACATTATATATAATCCATAAACATATTAGACGGAACTGTTTCTAAAGGGTTGCAAACCATTGAAGAATGTTGTTGTGTAACATCTGCTCGTTTCAATGGACTTGTGACTGATGTTTCCATGGCACTTTGATATTGTTATTTTGACTGAATCTCAACATTTCCCTCCAACTCCCCTCGTGATTCCTCTTCTTTAGAAATTTCTTGTTCATGTACCTTAATTTCTTCACTTTTCCCATACTTTTTGAAACACCCTTCTACAACATATGCGACCACGCTGCCGATGTGTGCATTAACCTTCAAATCATCTTATCCCAATCATTTCTTGTCCCAAAACGAGGTTTTCCTTAATTTATGCTTGGTGGGAGTGGAATAAACTCCAGCTGCATTGTTTAAACACAGGGCCACAATATATACCTTTGGATAGAAATCTAAAGAAAACAGACAAAAATTATTACCAAAAATATCTTACACTGTTGATGTATTTTCTTACAAAATTTCATCCAGAGTTTAGGTTGTCAGTGTCCCAGAACTTCAACCTAGGTCTGACATTATCATCTTGGCATCCCTTTGGGTGGTTATGGTGCTTTGGGACAAACTTCTCCAAGTGCACCATCTGTACAGACAGTTATAATAATATTAGACATTTAGACAGAAGTTATAAAACAAACGGAGAGTAATCTAGTACAAACAAGTACCATGGCTATCAATAGGCAAACAGCTCCTCGGACTGTCTCCTTCAAACTTTAATTAGGTGTGGTGAGCTATCAAGAACTACAACCAAGTACCTGTCTCAGTTCACATTTTCGGCCTTATAAGATCAATGACATACTGAACTAATGTGTTTCTAACTCTTAGTCTTGTGTTGGGCACCCCAACGTATGCCAAAATGAACATGATTTCCCTCCTCCTCCACTCATATGTGAGATGCTTATCCTCCGGTTTCTTAAACCGTGGACCATAAGAATTGACACCAGTGTATGACCTAATGAGGTCAAGCTCGCAGGCTGATTTCTTTGATTTTCGTCTGAATCCTCCGGTTCCAGAACTTCGCCTGTGGTACTCACCCCAAGCAACCACCCCACTATCTCAATGTCACTGTGTAATCATGACCATGGGCACAGACTGACTGAGTGGAAGGATCATAGGCCCCATAGGGGTGTTTTCAGAAGGTATCATCTGTATAAGCTTTCTCTATAAGTTTTCTCTACATGCTTTGGGTTTGTTGCTGAACAATATACACATATATCTATCATTTCATATTTTCTGTCCCTTTTTATGTTTGTCCCGATGTTTGTAAGTTTTATCCACTTTAACAACTATTTATTTTCCACTCGATGGTCAAGTTTCCAGTTGAGTGAAAATAATCAGTTACAATCACATTTTGGTTTAGAAGCGATGCCAACATGATTTTGAAAGGATTGGCGATGTATTGGTGTTTGACTGCACCGACAAAACTAACATGTACCTAAAGCCTCTTGTGATACTCTCCGGTGTTTACTTCCAGACATGAGTTTTCGCAGTTTCCGTTCTACACGACGAGACCTTAGAATCATACAAATGGGTTCTAAATTGCTTCATAGAAGGAAATGATAACAAGGTACCTATATTGGTTATAACTGATGGAGACTTGTCAAAGAAAGACGCAATCGCTGAAGTTCTTCCAAAGGCGAAGCACCGTTTGTGTGCATGGGATCTATGTTGTAATGCCGAAGGAACCCTTAAGTTGGGGTCAAAATTTAGGAAATGTTTTGGAAAAATGCTTGAGGAAGAGATCAAAAATTAACAAATGGAACGATGATTGGTAATACATGGTCGACAAATGGAGTATTCCGCACAAGCGATTGGTAAGTGGTTCCTACATGACGCACCACTTATGGGCAGATGCTTTTCTCAAGGACACTTTCTTAGCCGGTCAGACAACTACACAACAGTGAGAGAGTATAAGAAAAATAAAAAATTATTTTCACTACAATAATAATCTTGTTGATCTTTTCTAGGGATTCGTGCGGGGTCACGAGAAGATTCGTGATAACAAGCGTGATCAAAATTGTATTTCAGACTAATCCAATCCAGTTTTAACAAGCCAGTTTAAGGAAATATAAGAGCATGCAACCATATTCTACATTAGGGCTGTGTATATGAAGTTCAAGGAGCAAGAAATGAAGGTAAATCACTACAAAACTGTTGACATTCAACAGCTACCTGAATATGAAATGGATGCAATCTATGTCACAAGGTAGAATGAAAGGGCATCTCTAGTAAGTTCATACATTACACTATATGTTGTTCTTTATCTAAACAGTTGTCTCTGTATTTAAGGGTTCTATCCTTCATTGCAATTGAATAGTATGCTATTTATTGTCGAATAGTTTCTAGTATTTGTTAAGTGTTCATAATGTTTAATGGTTTCATCTGATGTTTCAGATGAAATATTAGGTTGGCTTTAATATTGTTCTCTCAGCATACCGCTCTCTGTCATCGAGATAATATCAAGATCCATTGTTCATGCATGATGTTTGAGTCAGCACAGATGGTCTGTGGCTATATTATTTTTGTGCTCCTCCATAAAGGAGTTCAATTGATTCCGAAAAGGTTGTTATCGAAACTATGGAAAAAGACGGATAGTGAATTATAAAAGAATGATCCTTGCATGAAGGACCCAAAAACAAAACGGTGTGCCGATACCAAAACCCATATATTTTTTCGAGGTTGCATGAAGAGTAGATGGAGTTGATTAGTGACTTGGGTGGAACACCACATGAGACTTACGACTATTAGAGAGAAAATGTTGACTTGACGACAGGGGGTCTTAAGAACATTATTTTGAAGTAAGAAAATGTATAAAAATGGTTTAATATCAACTCCTAACAGTACGCTCATGTAAGGCCTCCATCGAAAGGAGACACAAAATCCAAAGGGAACTCCAAAAATGTTCGAAAGAAGTGCGAGAGATGTCAACAATATGGACACAATCGAACTACATGCAAAAATCTTCCAGTTGATTTTTTCGGTCAAGATGTCGGCCAATCAGAATCAAAATCACAAGACCCATTTTGAATTAACACAAAAAATGATGATTTCCAATGTCAAATACAACTAGGCTCAGTCCTTAGTGACCCATACTCTTTCAGGGGTGTTGGGGATGACTGTGTTTGAGTTATTTCAAGGAGTTGATTAAAGTTGTTGACGCGATTTCTTAACGCGTATGCGCAAGTGCACTCTCAAGTAATATAGGGGGTGGTATTTCAACCCCGAGTTATCGATCCTGCGAGGACAAGATTGAGATTACTTAATTAGTTGATAAAATAGAGTACGATACAAGGAGGAAGAATTTTGAGTAAAATGTTGTCGCCCCCAAACAAGCGATTGACATAAAATAAACAAATAAACTAATATTTTTGTATTTTTATATTTAAGGATAAAATATGGAGAAACTAGGCAATCTCTAGATCACCTAGGGCTGTAGACAATTTCCGGATTATCTGAGTAACACGTTAATCCTATTCTAGTTCAGCCGGGTAATAGGCTATGACAATATCCTCTCGATCTCATGTCATTTTACGTCTGAGTTAACTACAATCTCCTCTTGGTCTCATGTTGTCTATCGGTCCGTTCTAGCAGGTTATCTACTGGTACGATAACAGGTCTTATCGGTCCATCTTTTCACGGAACAACTGGATAATCCTACCGAATCTACCCACACTAAGTCTAATCCTAACACTTCTCCTTTTAGGTCTCAGTTGTTTGGGATTGTGTTCATACACTCTTCACAACTAGGTTAAGTCACCGTCGTGCACTTTCTAGTTAATTAACAAGTCCGGGTCGCGAATCCATTCTTGTTAAGGATTAAGCACAATGTTAGAACATGTAACAAGAACAAGTATTAACTTTAAGCAAGATTATAATCAACAAAGAACCCTAGTTTCATGATTATTAAATCTTAAACTAGTCCTGTCAATAGACTAAGATCAACAACAAGTTCAAAAAACTAACATTCAATTGAAGAATCAAATCCAAACGCATGAAACAAAGACTGAAATCCGGAAAATAACCGTCTACATAAACCCTACACTCTCGTAGAGACGCCTAGAAAAACGTCTAGATAATAATAATCAACCAAACAAAGCAAAATAGTTTCTCCATACAAGATTTGAAAGGAAGAAGAAGAAATCAAAACCTAAAGATCTCCAATGGTGGAGCTTCAGGTCTTCACCATGGTCTCCGTTGTCCTTCTTCTTTTCTCCCACGTGAAATGATGAATGAGATATCTGTTTGGGTCTATTAATTAATCCCTCAATTAGGTTTAGGAATTAATTAACCCCAAAACGACGTAGTTTTGAACCCAAGCCCTATTTTTCTCTTCTGTGCGTTGGTTCTCTCTTCTGGTCGCACGACCAGAAAATCCTGGTCGTGTGACCAGCTTCTGATCGCACGACCAGAAGCTCTGGTTGCGATGTGCAGTTAGTTTGGATAGTTTCTGATCGCACGACCAAGATTTTCTGGTCCTGCGATCACTCATAGTCTTTTTTTTCTCTTTTTTCCCTCTTCAATGGGGTGCTAAAGTGTCATTACCCAAACTTCAGAAAATGACACTTGCCTCCCCTCTTCATGTCTCTACTCCATATCTTCACTATTTCTTCTCCACTTTAGCTCCCGATTAATCTCCCAAGCTTTTTTCTCCTCTCCGCTTCATCTCCTAAGCTCCGTTCCCTGCAAAAACAACCCGAAACACAACCCGTGCGTTCATACGAGACAAAAATACATAAAATAATGCGAGAAACGGCTGGATTAACAATATAATGCCTAGAGCAGATTCTACGTTTTCTCTCTAATCATAGTGTAAAACTAAGATTATCAACCCGGAAGGAACGAAAAACGATATAAAAAGTGCAAGAAATATAACTCTAATAGAGAGTTATCAGTTGTTCATATTTTGTTACGTACCGTAACGTTTTAATCCGTTATTTGGTGCATTTATTTATGTTTTTAAGCATGTTATATGTTTTTATGCATGTTTAGCCAGTGTCTGCATTTTTGATAATTTATGAAGTATATTGTTAACACTTTTATCCATTTTACGCATTGTTTTATCGCCTAGTATGGTGACACGCTAGAACCGGTCAACTTCTCATTTATTTCGGTATACTTTTTTTTTTCCTGTACTGGGTATGCCCACTACTTTTTTATTTGCACAACTTCACCCCATAGACACACCCTTTTAAAAGTTTACCATTGACCTATTTTTAACTAGTGGAGTTAGAAAATAGTTTGATGAAAACACAATAGCAAGTGTATACATGAGACGATATGTGGAAGAAAACACATTATCAGCTCCTCAAGCTGTTGAACCCCCCCCCCCCCCCCCCCCCCCTGCAATTTTGAAAGTTATAGAAGCTTCAATTCTGAAGCCTTATTTATATTTTTACAGACTATGCTTGCTAAATTAGGTCGTGGGTCTTTTACCATCCATATGATCCAACACATTATGTAATACATGACAACTGCATTATCCAAAGCCACCACAATAACACATAAAATTTCCTTATGTCTACTTAGTTCATCCCACATAGATCTGGATTTTGTGAAACACATATGATTGACATTTAATCATGTTTGAACATAAAGAGTTCCCCCTTAATCTAGATCATAGTTATGCTATTCTTATCAAAATGCTCAATCAGATCCTACCGGATTTCATATGAACTTAATAATAAATAACACTTGAGCAAATTTTTTTAGACACAAAGTTCAACAACCAAAATATAACCATGCTACATCACATCTTCTCCACAGAGTACACATATTGCTATTACTGAAGGAGCATTTAATGATCCAGAGACGAAATCAAATGTACTCTTATATTCAAGATCTAGATACATAGATCTAAACTAAATGATTTCCTGTTAGAGGCTACGAAACCAGAGTGATACCTGGGTTATCATATGTTGTCAGATGATATGTCGAGGATTGATCAACGACAACCAAACTAGCCCCCTAATTCGCCTGAAACGGAACTTCACTCAAAGTCGACATCGCAACTAAGAAGAAACCTAGAAATAAAATTAGGAAACCAACTGACACCAGAAGAAATTGATAAACCAACTCAGACGACAATCGCTGGAAGCGAATTGCTTTGATGCCCATATATGAAGAATTGAAGAAAATAGATTATGTATATGAAAAAAGGAAAGGGAGCTTTATATTCATTATTGATGAGAATGAAAAAGATACAGCAACGAAGGAAATTTCGGGGTATAAGTAAGCATAACAGTGCATCTAACATAAATGGAAGAGAGATAATGAACTACTTCCACTTGTCAAAGATGACACTACAATACATGTATATTCACACTAGCGCCTATAATATCTAGTGTGAACAAATGGTCAACAGAAGTAAAATTATATCAAAATAGGCCCAACAACTTATTACTACTTCAAGACAAGTGTTTTATTCACCTAAAGCAAAACTCGTAGGTGGAGTTATGGGAATCTCTTACTCACCCGTGTCATTTCCTTATCTGCACCAACCAAACATCGGCGATATCACCTTACCGAAGTCTTCATTTTTGCTTGAATCAAAATATAAAATACTTTTATCTCATAGCCTTACATTGAACTACCCTTTTGGTTAGTATATTTTGTTGGTGGTTGGTGTCACTATTCAGTTCGCGAGCCCTCTTCCATAGAATATCTTGCCTATCAGTGTTCATTTGTTTACTATTTTGGTTCCCATTCATCAACATCTACATCGAGAGTCTGTAAAAGTAAAATTGTGTATAAGATATTGTCTAAATGATTTTAGGAGAGTGAAAGAGAAACAACAATGATTAACTACACCATTACAAAATCGAGCTTGAAAAACAGCGATTGATATGTGATTGCATGAAGTGAATATGTTGTGGAGTTAATACTCATACCTCACACCTCAACTTCCAGAGAAAGGACCTCTAATGTACTATACATGTTTGAGTCAACATTTAGTAGTTTAGTAGCGGATATTCACGTATATTCATCTAAATTCATCTTTATTATTATGTGAGGTGTCCTAAAAAGTTGTCCATTTACGTTTTAGTTGTTACATTCCTAATCTATTTTTGTGGTGAAAATATAATAAAAGATAAACAGGTAAATACATCGTTATTTTTTTGCAATAATCTTGCAATTTTATTTAATAATAGGCCAAGTATGAAACCCATACATTGTACAAGCTAGTAGGCCACGAAGCCCAAATAAAACAGTCACCGAGTTGCAAACTCAACTTGGAAAAGCCGTGTGGAAGGGCATCTTTTACACGTGTAATAAAGTGGAAGTTTCCATCAGAAACCCTAAATAACAACCCTACACGTTCATCTATCACCCTTTCTCTCTCAGTGCGGCCGCATCCCATCTTATGTTGAGAGAGAACTCTTTCTACCAAATTTCTGCAATCGGTCTCCACCATCATACGAGAGAAGCCCATTTACATGGATTTTGAGAGGGAAAACGCCAGCGCCATAAATTCGACTGTGTGAGACGGAGGGGGGAATAGAACAGGAAAGAAGGAAATCAAATCGCAATTTGAGTTCCGAATCGTCGCTCAAACACTCGATCTTCGCAGCCGCACATACATAGAGGTATCCGACGTTCAATTTCAAACAACCCAACGGAGGAGAAGACCAAATAGTGCCTTGATTTCCCAGATCCACACCTAGATGACACGATCTAAGGGACAAAGATTCAAGAAGAGTTCATTCTTTAAACTCAGTATATGAAGCTAGGGCATTAGAAATGATTTATATTAAACTCGTTTTTGCCATCTGAAAATTCAATTTATATTGAGAAATCCAGATACCCCAAAGTATATGACTAAAAAATTGGGAACGTTTTTATGAGATTTTGCAGAATTATTCAAAACCACATAAGAAAATGGCCTATTGTTTGCAGGGAAAAGGATTCGAACCAAAGGGGAGGTCCAAATCTCACGAGTTCTGGGACAATTCAAGAAAAGGTGGGAGTCATTCTTCTTCAGTAGCAAAAACAAAAGAAATAGGTAAATTTATTCCTTTTTTGATTAAATTATTTTTAGTAGGGATACAATGGTGAAGTAACTGTCAGAAAAAAAAAAATTTTTGTTTTGAAATATTAGAGACCAAATAAATTTCCAGATATTTTCTAGTTTGGTGCTGCTGCTAGCAGTGAAATTTGTTAGGTTTTTTGAGTTCGCAAATGTAGCAGCTACATGGTAAGCTGTTACAAAAATCACCGGTATGTGTTTGAATCCAAACAAGAGTATCAAGACTATTTGAAAAAAAGGGAATTCGAAGAATAGCTTCTAGCTTCTTCCTCAAAAAAAATCTGCTCAATAAGAATTTATTGCAGGAAAAGTTGGGAAAAATTAAATCTAAAACCTCTGCATTTAAAGGAAGAAATTAAAAACTAAAAGGTTTCCTTCCAATGATCCGATCCGACCCGACCCAATCCGATATATACAATTATATAATATAAGTATTCAATAATCCGATCCGATCCGATATAAACATACATACATATACACACACACACACATACACACACATATATATAATTATGTAATACAATTGTAATTATATAATATACTCATATATTATATATATATGATTATATTAACAATTATATGTAATTCGACCAATCCGATTTGTGATCTGTTCTTCTGATCCGTGATCAGCTTTCTTTATGGACCATATCTGATTTTTTGGGTGATCCGTTATATGATCCGATCATAATCCAATCTGGATCAGAACTGATTCGAATCGAATTCAGATAAGGGGGTATCAATTTCGGATCGGGTCAAATTAAGGATACATTTGATCCAAATCCAATATGTTGGCATGCAATACCTAAATAGGTATCCAACGGTTTTGGTAAAAAAAGTATATTTACCATTTCCTATTCAATGCCTAACTGCTTTGAAAATAATATCATGAGCGGTAATGAAACTCCACCAAATATACAAGCCATAGAGGTAGGCTCGACAACAATGTCATTTGAATACAAAAAATATTTACCCTTTAGAACTCTAGTTAATAACGAGTTTGGGTGTGATAAAATACGCCACATGGTTTTGGGGGTAAGTGTTAAGCAGCTAGTTCCTTAAGTCCAGCTAGTAGGGATTCAACTTCTTCCGTGATTTGGGTTGGAGAATATACCCTCTTCCAGAATAGTGCACTATTTTCAACAGGAAAGTAAGAAAGGTTGTTTGAATCTAAATTTTCCAGCCAGTAACACACCCAAGAGGAGAAATCCACAGACTATTTTGTTAAAATCGGACCCTGGATTAGTGTTTTCCAAACCCCTTTTGCTTTCGGGCACTGTCCAAAGTGGGAAGTGGTTTCCCCCACCCCACCGCAAGCGTGGGAAACATTGGGGACATCTATTTTCCTCTTACGAAGGTTCTTCGTGGTTGGGATTCCGTTTTGAATACAGGGCCAAAGTTGTATTTGGATTTTCTTAGACACTTTGATCTTCAATAACTTGTTCATAGATTTGAGGTGTTTGGGGGATGGAAGTGCCTTCATTACTTGCTTCAACCTTCAATATATGAGCTACTAGGTACCCTGTCCTTACTATATAATGACTAGATTCCGAGAAGTGCCAGATAATGGAGTCCTCGTTGTTCCTAGACGACAAAGGAACTTTTATCACATCTTAACATCAATGGGGGCCATGTGCTCCTCTAGGGCTCTCCTGTTCCTTGTTATGTCTTCATTGATGAGCTCACAGACTATCAAATCTTGGTTTACTAGCTGAACTAAAGGATAGAAAGAGAAATCCCGTGGAATCTACTTGTCGACAATCCGGATATGTCTTTCCCACTCTCCACCTCAAGCCTTACTCAAGTAACTTCCTGCCAATAAGAATACTTATCCACGAATACGATGGTATATATCCAATATAAGTGTGCATGAAATCATTCACTCTATAGTACATAGCCTTAGGGACTCTGATGAGAAGAGAATTAGGGTACCTGAGGATCCTCCAGCTCTGTTTTGCAAGCATCGCATCATTGAATAATTTTAAATCTTGAAAAGCTAAACTCCCAAGCTCTCGTGACTACTTCATGCACTCCAATATAATCTATATGATTCCTCTCTCTTTTCCATCCTTGCTCCATGTGAATTATTTGATAAGTTGTTCCATCCGTTCACAGGTGCCATCTGAGAGTTTGGCGCAGGACAAAGCATACTCACGGTGCCGCGGCGTTGGTACAAGCGGAGAGACATCCCCAAAAATTTCCAATACTTCACTAGGATGCCTCAAACGATTTCCCAAATAGTCTCAAAAAAGTAGGAACCCAGACGTCTTAAAATGTACTTCTTCCCCTTGTGTGCTCTCATACACTCTCAAACTCTCCTTCTTCCTCCTAACTCTTTCTTTCTCTTTGATGAGTAGCCTAAATAACAAGTTTTTGAGTTGGGGGATTTCACACATCTCCTATTTATACTACTCTTGTTGAGTAATTTCCAAGAAAATGTCACATCTGCCTCATAAAAAAATAAGACAATTATCTAAAAATATTGTGCTTGGCCTCTATGGATATTAGGATAAGCTAATCTATATTGACAAGACAATCTTTGAAAATGAATAATCATATTTGAAAACACATATTTTAAAAAGAAAATCATTTCTTTGACAAGACAACACATCTTGAAAATGACTACTCATATTTGATAACACATCAATCTAGAAGAAAATCATTTTTTTGACAAAACAACACATCTTGATAATGACTACTTATATTTTACAAAACATCTTTTTAAAAGTATATTGTATCTTTGACAAGACAACTTATTTTGACAATGACAACTCCTCTTTTATACCACTATTTTATTGATATAATATATGATGTTAGATATTTCTAGCATTCTCTAGTATTCTAGATTTACACCCAAAGATTTATTATATTACCAAGTAGCCCTCAATTTAACATTGCACAAACATAACTTATTATTTTATTATTTATTTATTTTGAAAATGAAATATGCTTACTAATAAATCGGTTCCCCCAACTAAAATTAACACGTAGGAAGCCAATTTAATCATATTAAGTCAAAATTTAGGGTTTAGAAAATATGGGGCATCACAATTATATGTGAATTTTTGTCCTAGTAGTCTGTAATCAATTTCTTTTAGATGAAGATGATGTTTGTTAAAAAAAAAGTGGAAGAGAAATGTATGATATAAATGAAATATTGTTTTTTTACTGCAAACATGCTTGTACTTATTTAGTACTGGGCCTATGAAAGATAAAAATGTCATACAAGTTTGGAGGTCAACAAATAGCCCAATAAGATGATACGTAACAACCCAAGCCCATGAAAGCAAGTTTACGGGCAAGGGCATAAAACGCCTTTCGACACCAATTAAACATAAGTGGTAAAAATTGAAGAAGCTGTTGTGCAGCATCATTTAGCAATCTCTCATTCTAAAAAAGACTCGAAGGCGCCTCCCTCCTCCGAAGGCGCTGTGCCAGAGCTATGTTTTCTGTTTCTACAATGAAGTTCATGAATCCTCATCCAAAGTCGCCTGAACGGCGAGCTTCACGGCGTAAGCCTTCGCCAACAGAGAGTTTGTCCGAAACGGGAGAAAAAGCCATGGCGAGCACCGAAGCTTCCTCTGAGTTCCGAAGCATCGCTCCACCACCAGATTTGACGGTTTCCACGGATATAGCCGGATCCACGTTAAGTTTGAGAGAGCCTGGGGGCGGTGGACGCTAAAACGTGCTCGAAAGAGATGGATCCCGATATTCTTGGTCCCGATCTGCATGATCCAATCTTAAACCAAGATAAGTATGTTCTTGAAATTTCAAATTAGCAGCCAAAGAAATGATCAAAACATCAAAAATATATTTAAATTCATTCTGAAAATTCTTTTGGTTTCGCTCTAACCATATTCCCCAAAACAGGATGGCAAGGATTTGAAGATTCTGATTCGAGTTGGAACCAAAGATTCGACGAATCTGACTAGTGAAAGGAAGATTCGTAATTGGTAAATTCTAGTTCAGCTAAGGGGATTTGTACAACTTTTGCGAGCATGGACAGGTAAGAAAGAGATTATTTTCATTCTCTTCAATGTTGTTAAATAAGATGCAAGTATTAGTATTGGGAATTCCTTTTTTATGAGATTGATTTTGGTAGTAAACAATTATTGTAAAGTCTCCACAGGAAAATTTTAAGTTTTCCTTAGGTTAGGATTTCAGATCTTTTTTTCAGAAGAAATCAGTGTTATTACTGCTGCTCTCATCATTATTTTGAAAAGTAGCAGGGTTAATAATACCGAGGCCAACATAATAAGCAAATTTGGCAGTATAATTTCCGTGCCTAGTAGGAGCAAAAATCAGATTATCATGGTTGGTAGAGGAAACTAGGGTAATATTAATGATTGCAGCGATTTCATGCTCTGAAATATGTTCAGAAATTAGAGTTTGGTTCCGAGAGAAATTAAATTTGACAAGAGTGGTAAAATCAGATTATTAGGGTTTTCTACCTAAGTCAATAGGTATCCAATTGTGCTTATTTATATCATTACTCCACCAAAATTTAGCAATAAGTTATTGAAGTTCAGCACAGAAGGTAATCGGTAAGAGAAAAATTGACAATAAAATGGAAGGGATAGATTGAAAAATGGACTTAATTAGAATTTCCTTACTCAGTAAAATATTGATTAGTTTCTAATATCATTTTTTTAAAAATAATAAAAGTGAAATTATAATTTTAGTGATTAATAAATCAGAACAGTTAACTTTAGAATAAATCTCAACCATTGAATTAGTACCTAATAAGGAAACTTATTTCGAAAGTGATGGAAAGAAAAATTAAGATACCACATTTAGAATATTAAGACTACAAAGATCTCCCCAATCATTTCAAAAACATCAAATTTTGGAGCATATTGAATTTTTAGGGATGTTGTAGCACATAATTCTTTTAGGAAATCGCATTTAGTATTGGGAGAGTTTTGGGGGTTAAAGACATGAGATTACAAGTGTTGGCGTGCTCCCGTCAAATTTTAAACCCCACAAAGTAGAGAGATTTTTTTTTGAAATAACAAACTAGAGAGAATTTTTTTTACTCCTATTCAAGTCATTGTCAATTTAATTGCTTAAAATGAACAATTATTAAGAAAAATAGAAGCTCAAAACATTTATAACATAATAAAACTTTTAGGGACACGAAATATTTAGTATGAACATGAGCAAAGTTTTATATGGAGGCTATATAAAAAATAGAAAACCCACTCTTCCTGAGTGAACTTGTTGATTTGTTATTTGGCAGAGCAGAAATCGCTGCTATTTGTATGTAAAACTAAAACACAATGACACAAAATATTCATTATTAACGAAGGGGGCTTGAATAAAGTAAAACTGGAAACAGAAGAAAAATATAGTTGTAGACGAGTATTTGTAAAAATAAAAGTTTAATACAGTTTATTGAAGAACATAAACTTTTTTTTGAGAGAACAAAAACCTACTTTTCGATTATGGATACTCTTCAGACTTGTTGGCTTGCATCCTTTCGAATTATAGGCTTGTACTTATAGGAAAAGAGTTCCCAAGATAGACATATATTTATGAAAGAATTTAAAGATCCATAAATGAAATTACCAATGCCTAAACAATCATTGGCTTATCATTTATCATCCCTCTGTTAATATTGTATTAAATTCTTTTTTTTAAGAATATTGTATTAAAGGTTATGAAAAGTACATTTTATTTATGAAACAGTACATTTTATTTTATTTACGAGATAAAATGTACTGTTTCATAACATTTAATACAATATTCTCAAAAAGAAATTTAATATAACATTATTTAGGGGGATGATAAATAATAAGCCAATGATATTTTAGACATTAGTAGTTTCATTTATGGATCTTTAAATTCCTTCATAAATATATGTCTATCTTGGGAACTCTTTTCCTATATAAGTACTGTCCTATAATTCTAAAGGATGCAAGACAACAAGTCTGAAGAGCATCCATAATCGAAAAAGAAAGTTTGTATTCTCTCAAAAACTGGAAAAATGTAAGTTTGTGTTCGATTTTTTCAATAAATTGAAGTTTTTGTTTTTAAAAATACTCATCTACAATTATATATTTCTTCTGTTTTCGGTTTTAATTTTCAATCGCCGTCCGCTAAAAGAGAATATGTTGTTTCATTGTGTCTTCGTTTTATATACAAATTTTTGTTTTCAACTGCAATTCATACAGCTCTGAGTAGATATCCGTTGGAGTTTGTTGAGATTGGATTTGCACGTTTAACAAACCTGCAACAACATTAAAACATAGCAACAACAAAATCCAGAAATATAGCAATACTAAGACTGTTTGGTTTTCCTGTTTCTGATAAAAACTGGATAAAAGATTAAAACAATAATCTGATTAAATTCTGAAACATATAATTCATGATAAACCAGTTTAAGACTCTTAGAAGTCATTAAACAATCACAATAATAAGAATCAAACCCTGCAAGAAAGAATAAAATTAGTTATGTAAAACTGTCAGCAGCTCAAGGCACATCTCAAGGCCTTGAAGCTCTGAACATGCTTCACAGTCTTTCAAAGTTAAGTCCAGAAATATTTGATTCTCCCTGATCAGGACATCTGCGATTGTGTTAGATATGTAGATGATATAAAACATAAGTATTTGCAGCAAATCTCTGATCCATATAATCAGATAGCCAACCTGCAACACATTATTGTTAGAACATTCATCACAATAAAAACTACTCTCAAGACTTTTGAAGCTCTGTCAGTATCTCAAGGCCTTGGAGTATCAGAAATGCTTGGCCTTTTTCTTTGTCTTTCATCACTCAAAACAATTACTTCTCCAAAACACACTTCAAGGGTCTTTGAGTCAACAATCTCCCCCTTGATGAAAGACAAAACCCATAATCTTGTGTAGATATTCCTGCAACTCCTTGTAAGAATTAGATAACACCATATTGCAGAAACAATAGACAATAATACCAGTCAAACCATCTTAACACAGATAATCAGTAATTCACAGATAATCACAGTAATACCAGAACACAACTGAGAATACAACTGATTAACAAAACAACTGATTATTATTATTCAAGTATTGAAAGTAACCAAAGTAACCACAAAGAACATGATTTCTCCCCCTTTTTGACTTTCATCAAATAAAGGTGATGAAATGTTGGATCATTACTCAGAGTCTTTTAAAAAAAACTTCAAAAAAAAAAAAATTATTCCTAGAAAGTCAAGGCCTTGATAACAGTTAGAAGAAAAGAAAGAGATAGAAGGAAAGGTTCAAGGCTTTGGTCTTCTCTGATCTTCAGTTCTTCTTTGATGTCTGCCTTTCTCTAAGCCTTCTCCAACTTCTTCATCACTTTTAGCATCATCAACAGACTGATTTCCCTCTTGTTCAGCTTCCACTTCTGCAACCACTTCTTCAATGATCTCATCCACCTTGTTGTTCTTAACCTGCACTGAATCACCCTCTGTAGCTGCATCAACACCTGTGTCTTCACCAGCATCTTCTTCATCAGTTTGTTCATACAGATCTTTTTAAGTGAGAACCACTGGAATTGGCTTCTTTTTCTTCTTCAAGAAATCACCTAGCCTTTCATCTGAGTCCACACTGGTGTCATGACTAGTAGCAGAAGGTATCTTCTCCAAGTTCAAACCCTTGATGACAACATCCAATTTTCCATTCATTACATTCATCAAACCCTTGAACTGGTTAAAATCAGAAGACTGATCAAATAACCTTTGTCTGAGATCTTCAATCTCAACCTGTTGATCTTCAAGTTTCTCAACCAACAAAGTGTAATCCTCATTTGCTTGTCCTTTCCCTGATATAGCCCCCTTTGGTTTAACAAAATCCTTCTCCCCAAGCTCATCCTTTGACAATTCTAAATAGAACTTCCAATGTCCTTTCCCAGTCTGAACTACCCCAATCCTCTGTAAGGCAGTTTCATCAATCAAACCAAAATCTCCAGTAATATTTTCCTCCCCTTTCACAGGTACATCAAAATGCTCAAAGAAAAGAGGTAAAATGTTGGCATATGGAAGAGGATGGTTTCTAGTTCTAGTTGCACAATAGATCATATGCTCCATAACAACTGTTGGCAAGTCTATCTCAAACTCTTGACATATCAGATACATCAGTATGAGAACTTTATCAGTAACCAAATCCCTTGAGTTCTCCCTAGGAACAACACTCCTAATTAGAATTGTAAACAAAATCTTAGCTTCACAGTTGAGCATAGAGTGTGTCAACTGCTTTGGACCAGAGGTTACACCATCAATGAAAAACATTTCTTTTGCCTTTTCCAGACACTCCTTCCTATCAGGTTAATCTCCAACATTATACTTCCTAGGAATGCCCAACACTTTGGAAAAAGTCCTATGATCTAACCTCAAATTTATCCCAGCTACTTTTGAAGTTAACACCATCTTATCATCTCCTTCATGAACCAGATTCAGATAGAATAATCTAGTTAACCTAGGATAAGCTTTTCGAACTAGGATTTAACACCTTCCAAACTGCAGTTTATCTTAACTTTCTCATACAATCAATATCCAGTTTATCCAATAACTCCTCAAAAACCATACTACAAAAAGCAACCTTAGAAGAAGCACAACCTTGCATCCACACAGTCCTAACTTCAGAACTAACAAACTGACACGTCCAAACCACAAGTGTATGGCTGTCGGTGCAGTAATAATCGGAAAAGCCCGGATTGTCGAATCCCAAGAGGATTCTTTGTAAATTAGATATTAGTTCTTAACCTTGTGTGGGCAAAGCGCAGTGGTTTGTTCTACTACCTCTACTGAAATTGAAAGACAAAGATCTCAATTAATCAGGTGAAAAGATTCACGATTAACGAAGAATGATTTTTATGTTACTTAACAAGTGGACACGTTCAGGATATCTCTACGGGTTCACTAGGGAATTCACACCACTTATGATTTACGTTCATGCGACACGAATATTTTCTACTTAGCCAAACGAGCAATTTCACTTTGAAGATTCCTCAACCAAAGTCTATATTTAAACTCTTGTACCTGGTTCCTCTAGCCTACTTAAGTTTAAATATGCATTATGATCTTGATATCAACTCTTAGTTCTAAGTAAAAGCCGCTCCATATATATATATATATATATATATTTTTCTTTTTGCTTTTTCTTCTTCTTCTTTCTCTTCTATTTTACACCTCCGAACTCCGATGCGCGCGTGTCATATATCGTCGGAAAGCTTGTTTCGCGTACGTTTTTATTTCGCACAAGTGACTCCAAAATTTCTGGAGGAAAAACTCACAAATTCCGTATTTTCAATCTCTTTTCTTGTGTTGTGCTTTCGCGGTTCGACGCAATCCTCTTTGCATGCATCAAGAAGAGAAGTCGTGGGTGCGTCTCCAACCTGTATTCCTGCAGAGACTCAATTAAAATATAAGATTCTCACTCTCTCACCCCTCAGATAAGAAAACTGTATTGAAAAACGCACACAACAATATTTAAACACACACTCTACACTAAAGCATAAAAAATACGTTGGGTTGCCTCCCAACAAGCGCCGTGTAATTTAAGGTCGACGACCCGACCCAGTTACCTCATAAGAGATCAGAACACGGGAATTGCGTTGAGGCGCTCAATTGCCCCAATGAAGTTCCCGTCCACGTACGGCTTGGCTCTCTGTCCATTCACATTGAACCGATTACCGTTCTCAGCTTCCACTTCAAGTGACCCCCATGGATATACCTCTGTAATCGTGAAAGGACCGCTCCATCTCGATTTCAACTTGCCCGGAAACAGTTTCAGACGTGCGTTAAAGATCAGCACCTTTTGTCCCACCTTGAAGTCTCGCGGTATAATGTGCTTATCGTGCCATTGCTTGGTCCTCTCTTTGTAGATTCTTGCACTCTCATAAGCCATCAATCGAAATTCTTTAAGTTCAAGTAATGCCTGCTTCCTTTGCTCACCTGAGAGCTTTGCATCTAAGTTGATCTTTTTCAGCGCCCAAAACGCCTTATGCTAAAGCTCAACCGGGAGGTGGCATGACTTCCCAAACACAAGCTGATAAGGAGACATGCCCAAGGGGGTCTTGTATGCAGTCCGATAAGCCCATAGACTGTCATCTAGATGTAGGGACCAGTCTTTGCGTCCCGCATTGACCGTCTTCTCTAAAATCCCCTTAATCTCTCGGTTAGACACTTCAGCTTGCCCATTTGACTACGGATGGTAGGCTAGTGATATCTTATGTGTCTTTACCCCGTACTTGCTCAAAACATTAGCAAAGACTTTGTTTACAAAATGAGTACCTTCATCACTAATAATTGCCCTGGGTGTCCCAAACCGCGTAAATATGTTCTTGCGCACGAACCTCTCAACAGTAGCACCATCATTCTTGGGACAAGCCATTGCCTCTACCCACTTGGTCACATAATCAACAACAAGCAATATGTAAAGATTACCATGTGAAGAGGGTAATGGCCCCATGAAGTCTATACCCCATACGTCAAACGGCTCTACCTCCAACACGAAATTCTGAGACATCTCATTCCGATTGGAAATATTGCCGGTTCTCTGACACCGGTCACACTGCTGCACAAACAAATGAGCATCTTTATGCAATGTGGGCCAATAGGATCCACTCTGAAGTACCTTGGCCACTGTGCGCGACTTGCCAAAATGACCCCCACAGTTCAACTCATGGCAGTGTCTGAGAGTCTCCAACGTGTCTGGTGGCGCTACACATCTCCGCAATACATTATCTGCTCCTAGCTTGAACATATAGGGATCATCCCAGAAATATTGCCGTGCATCTGCAAAGAACTTCTTTCTCTGATGCGAGGACATGTATTTGGGAACAATGCTGAGCGCCTTGAAGTTTGCCAAATCAGCAAACCAAGGCACAGCTGCGACCACTACCATAAGCTGTTCATCGGGAAATTCCTCTCTGATAGGCACCTCCTCATGCTTCTCAATCTCTAACCTGGATAAGTGATCCGCCGCAACTTTCTCCACCCCTTTCTTGTCCTTAATCTCTATATCAAATTCTTGCATCAAAAGTACCCACCGGATCAATCTTGGCTTTGCATCCTTCTTGGTGAGAAGATACTTGAGAGCGGCATGGTCGGTAAAAATAGTCACCTGAGAACCTACAAGATACGGCCGAAACTTGTCCAATGCAAAAATAATAGCTAACATTTCTTTCTCAGTAGTAGCATAGTTTACCTGTGCATTGTTCAAGGTACGGCTAGCATAATAGATGACATGAGCTACCTTGTCTTTTCGCTGTCCTAGAACTGCTCCTACCGCATAATCACTAGCATCACACATGAGCTCAAACGGTAAAGTCCAGTCAGGGGTAGTGATGATGGGCGCGCTAATCAACTTCTCCTTGAGCAAATTAAAAGCTGACTTGCACTCTGCATTAAAATCAAAGACTGCATCCTTCTCAAGCAATCCACACAAAGGCTTCGTGATCTTCGAGAAGTCTTTAATGAAGCGCCGATAGAACCCTGCATGTCCCAAGAAACTCCTTACCCCTTTGACAGAGGTAGGGTAAGGAAGCTTCTCAATCACCTCGATCTTAGCTCTATCTACCTCTAAACCTTTGTTGGATATCTTGTGCCCCAAAACTATGCCCTCAGTCACCATGAAGTGACACTTCTCCCAGTTGAGCACTAGGTTAGTGTCAATACATCTATCAAGAACCCGGGCCAGCTGCTGCAAACAGTCATCAAAACCATCACCATAAAGAGAAAAGTCATCCATGAATACCTCAAAGTTCTGCTCCATCATGTCTGAGAAGATCGACATCATGCACCTCTGAAAAGTAGCAGGCGCATTGCATAACCCGAAGGGCATGCGTCGAAAAGCAAAAGTCCCATAGGGACATGTGAATGTCGTCTTCTCCTGATCCGCTGGCTCAATGGCGATCTGGTTGTATCCGGAATACCCATCCAGAAAGCAATAATGAGAATGATGTGCCAGCCTATCAAGCATCTGATCAACAAATGGAAGTGGGAAGTGATCCTTTAATGTGGCATCATTGAGTCTGCGGTAATCCATGCAAACTCTCCACCCAGTAACGGTACGGGTAGCAATTTGATCACCTTTCTCCCCTTCCATCACAGTAATACCACCCTTCTTAGGGACACACTGCACCGGGCTAGTCCATGTGCTGTCGGAAATCGGGTAGATGATGCCCGCCTCCAACCATTTAAGCACCTCTTTCTTCACCACCTCCTGCATATGAGGGTTGAGGCGACGCTGAAATTGAACTATCGGCTTCTTGTCCTCCATGAGCCGGATCTTGTGCTGGCAAATTGTGGGGCTGATCCCCTTGATATCCGCTATGGTCCATCCCATAGCTGCTTTCCTTTCCTGCAACACTTTCAATAATTGCTCCTCCTGCTCCCTGTCCAAACAAGAAGACACAATCACAGGTAAAGTATCATTAGATCCAAGATATAAATATTTTAAATGTGCAGGTAAAGGTTTTAACTCTAAAATAGGAGCAATATCAAGAGAAGGAATAAGAGTCTTCCTGCTTCCCTCATTAAAGAGGGGTAAGGGCTGGCGCCAATGGGTCTCCATAGCCTGCTCTTTTTCGCTAGAGTCAAGTAGAGAAAGCTCCTCATATAGTCGCTCCAATAAAATGTCTTCCTCCTCATCTGGTGTGTATGCCTCCACCCCAAAACATTGCTCACTCACCGCATACGCGGGAAACTTCATAGCTTCAAAGACGTTGAAAGCCACCTTCTCATCATTGATCCTCATAGTTAGCTCTCCGTTAGCCACATCAATGATTGTCCTCCCTGTAGCCAAGAACGGGCGGCCCAAGATAAGGGGGACATCATCGTCGGCCTTCATGTCTAGGATCACAAAATCAGCGGGGAAGATAAGTCCCTCGACTCTCACAAGCACGTCCTCCAACACACCCCTTGGGCGTTTGATGGTGCGGTCAGCCATCTGCAAGCACATCCGAGTGGGTTTTGGATCTCCCACAGCAAGCTGCTCAAAAACTGATGTAGGCATTAAGTTGATGCTAGGGCCAAGATCACACAATGCCCTACCATGAAAGGCATCTCCCAAAGTCACAGGAATGATGAAACCACCTGGATCTTTCATCTTCTTTGGTAGCGCTTTTTGAACAACGGCGCTACACTCTTCATTCAGAGTCACTGTCTCAAAATCATCCATGCGCCTTCTATTGGAAAGGAGGTCCTTGAGAAATTTAGCATACTTTGGCATTTGTGATATGGCCTCTGCAAAGGGAATATTGATATGCAGCTTCTTGAAGATATCCACAAACTTCTTGAAGTGCTTTGCATCCTCTTGGCTCTTCAACCTCTGCGGGTATGGAACACGCATGCTATACTCCTTAGGCTTTTGGTTCTCTTCCGACTTCCTACTCGTGTCCTTTGATTGGGGAATCACGGTAGGCACGGGAATTGCTCCATCCAACGCCTTTTCGGTTGCCTTAGTTACTTCTGCTCGCGCGTGGCTAGGATATGGGGGATCCTCAGTAGTGATGCCACTGCGAGTTGTGATGGCATTCAGCTGCTCATTAGGAGTGATGGTATTTGCTAGAAGCATACCTGGTGGAAGCTTGATATTTTGATTGGCAATCTGCCCAATCTGAGTCTCGTGGCTCTTCATTTTGGCTTGTATTGAGACAATCGTGCTCTCCATCCTGTCTTGATTAGCTAGGAGCTTTCTCAATAAAGCATTCGTCTCTTGCTCTTATTTTTGTGGAGCCTGCTGTTGTGGAACTTGCCTTTGCGCTTGATATGGAACATTTGGTCTCTGACCGGGTGCATATAATCCACTGTTCGGATTCGCATAGCTGAAGTTGGGGTGATTGCGATTGTTGGGATGATAGGTGTTAGGCCATTGCTGTTGTCGCATAAAATTCACATCTTCAACACTATTATCATATCCCTGGCTTTCATCTGCTAGTAATTCACCCATGGGCTTCTGTGATGGAGGGTGCATGCCGTGAAATGCTGAGGTCATGGATTCCAGCTTTTGTTCCATAGATTCAATCTTATTGACTAAGGCTGCATCCCCCGATTTGGAGTACCTACGAGTTTCAGTTCGTGTAGACTCTCTCTTTGACACGTTGTTCAGCAGATCTTGAACTCGCTGTGCTCCAAGCCCCATAAAATTACCCCCAGCTAGCATATCTAACTGGTCAGCTGTCTCCTTGTCTAATGCAGTGTAGAAATAATGGAAGATCTTGTGCCATGGCTCCCCATGATTCGGACATCTACGGAGAATTTGGCTGAACTTCCTCCAAGCATCTCCCAATGAGCTGTCTTCTTCCTGAGTGAATTTTGCAATCTCAGCCATCTGCTGAGCGACTCTGGATGGTGGCAAATACTTCCTCAGAAACTCATGACAACAATCCGCCCATGTCACTATGCTACCAGCTGGCAGCTCCATAAGCCACTTCTTGGCTTTTCGAGATAAGGAGAAGGGAAATAGTAATAGCTTAACTGTTTCATCTGGAACTCGTTGGTCGTGCAGGGTTGATGTGATTTGCTCAAATACCAGCAGATGGTGATTGGGATCATCTCCTGGAGCTCCGTTGAATGCGCACTCATCACGAACCATATTGATCATATGTTGGCGCAACTCGAAGAGTTGGGCATTGATCTGTGGCCTAACAATGGTAGGCTGATAACACGCTGGAGTAGTCCTGAAATAATCCACCATAGGGCGTTCTTCAATCTCGGCATTGTTCTGCCTGTTGTTTCCCCCATTATTCCCATTATTGTTCCCACCGATGTTCGCCACTTGTGCCCCCACACCAGGACGTGGTTGTGGATTTGGGGGAGCCATGCGATCCATCATTGCCTGCATCTCAGCCATTTGAGCCCTCAGCTCCTCAGTTTCTCGTGCTTTATTGGCTGCATCCTCTACAGCTGCTGCTCTAGCTGCCTCCGCATCCTGCATACCTTTGCGGATCCTCTCAAACTCAGCTCTAGTTTCGTCATCCATAGCAACTGAGCTTGTCTTCCTCTTGTCTCTACGTTGTGCGCGTAACAAAGTTTCCAAGTCCTCAAGTGTTGGGTGCAAAGGCTCGTCTCGAGAACGGGACATGCACCGTGAAGTTCAACCTGAAAACACAGATTACACACAGAAAGTAGGTGAGTAATAGATATAAACAATAAAATAAATCCCTAAGGCTAGGAATTATAACTAATTTAGCCGAAGTCCCCGGCAACGGCGCCAAAAACTTGACACATCCAAACCACAAGTGTATGGCTGTCGGTGCAGTAATAATCGAAAAAGTCCGGATTGTCGAATCCCAAGATGCTTCTTTGTAAATTAGCTATTAGTTCTTAACCTTGTGTGGGCAAAGCGCAGTGGTTTGTTCTACTAACTCTACTGAAATTGAAAGACAAAGATCTCAATTAATCAGGTGAAAAGATTCACGATTAACGAAGAATGATTTTTAAGTTACTTAACAAGTGGACAAGTTCAGGATATCTCTACGGGTTCACTAGGGAATTCACACCACTTATGATTTACGTTCATGCGACACGGATATTTTCTACTTAGCCAAACGAGCAATTTCACTTTGAAGATTCCTCAACCAAAGTCTATATTTAAACTCTTGTACCTGATTCCTCTAGCCTACTTAAGTTTAAATATGCATTATGATCTTGATATCAACTCTTAGTTCTAGTTAACTAGCAAGATTCCTCAACCCTAGATTCGACTAGTGCAAGATTCAAGTTCAAGCAATAACTATTGATTCCTCTAATAATTATCACCTAGATCAATCTTATGGTGACGTCAAACAATATGAAAGATGGGATTACGCATATGAATCAAGCATAACTAAGCATAAACATCCAATTAAGCTAATAAGCATGAAGCATAATCCATAAATCACCAAAATATGGTGTTCAAAACCCTGGTTCCCTATAAGATATCCCGAATAGAGGGTTTAGCTACTAAAACACATGATCAAAGTACAAAGTTTCAATGATCATAAACAAAAACTAAAGAGGGGAAGAAGATAGAGAATCAAACGATGGTCTCCAAGCTCCAAGAATGCTCCTGCTCTCCAATGGCGTCCAACAACAGATGATTCAGTGCCCTAGGTCGTTCTCTCCTCTTAAACCTCGTCACTTCTTTTTTAAGTTTTTAAAAATTACACTTTCACCCCCTTTGTCATGCGTTAGATCTACTAATGTGATCTTGGGATCACAATTTGTGATCCTAGGATCACCTTACTTGATTGTAGGATCACGTTGGTGGTCTTGCACTTGATCTTGTGATCATAGGATCACCTTTTGTCTTGTAGGATCACCTTGATCTTCCATGTGTGTTGCTTCTTTTCACTCCTCTAGAAAATTTGGCTAAGTCTTTTTCTCCTCTTAGCTTCTCCTCTTCTTCTATTCTCTCATGCATTCCTTGAGCTTCTTTCTTTCCGAAGTTCGCTTCCGCTCCAAAATCCGCACTCCACGCTTTCGGTTCCTGAAATCCACAACACGAACAAATACCGGAAGATCAAATGCGACAAATAAAGCATAAAACATGCATAAAACGCCCGGATTACACCATGAAGTCCAAATACTCAAGTATGCTAAAAACTATCAAAACTCGGCCTAAAACACACATAAATGCATCGGAAAGTACGCGAAACGACAAGTAATCACAATAGAATATAACTCCAATTATGGAGTTATCACAAACCAATATGAAGGAAGTGCATTTTTACCTTGATAACCCTTTATGGTTGCAGCAGCAAACTGTTTAACCCTTGTTTTCTTCTCAGTGGGTTTGCTCTTCTCTTGTTCTCCTTCAGTTGGTTTCTTCTTGCTTTCTTGAGAAGATTTCCCCTTTTCTTCTTCTCCAGCCTTTTTCTTCTCTCCCCTTTTCTTCTTGTCTAACCTAGATTGATCACCACCCTGAGTCTCTGTCTCCTTCTGTGGATCAATGCTTGAGCCACATCTCCCTTTTCAGTTCTGGTCTTCTTTACAGGATGAGCATCCTCTTGCAAACTCTGAGTATTTTCTGAGTCCGAATCAGAAATAACAATCTTCTCCTTCTTATTTGCCCTCTTCTTGGATCTGCCAGAAGGCTTCCCCTGTTGTTGAATCCAGGCTGATTTGCGCTCCATTGTGGGTTTAGTGTTTTGAGAAGGGAATGAGATTGAGAGAAATTGAGAGAGAGTAGAGAGACGTAGAGTTTCTGTAAATCAGTCAAAAAAGACCGAATCGGTCAACTAGTTTTCCGAAAACTTGTGCAGAGCGAAGTGATGCTGCTAATTGATGCTTCTCGGTTTCCCTTTCGTACTTTGCTTCTTTACCTTCTTGCATTCTTCAATTTCTAAAAATCTAACAAAAATTTCTGAAACCCTCGTTCTTTCTTTCTTCCCCCACACTTGAATGAAGCCCTAGCTCTCCATATCCCACGAGGTAAATACTCAAGAGCCTCAAGAGGACCCTCTTCCACACATTAAGCCCTTAATTGAGCCTCTGTGGTCACCATCACAAGATGGTTCGAAAGAACCTCATTGGCTGCCAGCTGTCCTAGAGATGCAATAGAAATTGATAGCCAGGATGGAGCAAGAACGAGCATCTGCTTCTCAAGCTGCAGTTGTGGAAGAAGAGGTACCTGAGCCGGGCGAAGAGTGCAATTTCCATGACCCAAGTACAACATTAACTCTTGAGTTTTTGAAAGATAGTGAGCGGTTTGAGTGTGGGGGAATTCAAAGAGGAAGAACGCCAAGAACGAAAACTTCCAATTCGTCAACTTGGAGTTGGATTCGTCCAAATCTCATGAGGGACTTGTGACAGGGACACTGAGGAGCAAAAGGAGGTAGTCTCGCTTCAGCTTGCTCGAGTTTTCGAAAAATTGGTCGACAAATTCTGTCCTTTCTTGACCAATTTTTGCGAAACCGGTCCCGTAAGAAAGGAATCCGGGACCATAGGTAAAATTTCTCTCACTCACTTTTAAAATTCTTGCTTAGGATATAGAGACAAAGGGATGAGACAATACTTGCACAAGGTTTGTCAAAGTAATGACAATTTCTATTAGTTGGCTGGCATGGATGTGTTGCTCGACACCGCTCCATGTTAATAAAATGTTATTACCAACTAACTAGAAACCTATGGGGTCACACGCCATAAGGATTAAACTAGACTTGGGAATTAAATAATATGATTAATTAATAGAAGGTTAAACATGCAATTACTTGCAAACTTAGTCGGACTAATTTGCAAGTTGGACTAATGCATGTATGGGTCGGATTAGGAAAGGGGCCTTTATGTAGTTAAAAAAGGAGGTGTTGGAATATATAAAGAACACTCCTAGCTTATTTTTCTTACTAAATCTCATAACATACTTTGCGTAGGATAGAAAAAGCAAGGAGAGAGAGCAAGACAAACTCTAGGCCGAACCTAGACCCGTCTGCTCCCTCTACCCCTCGGCCAAGAAAAGGCCGAGCCTATGGTCTCCGTTGTGTGATTCTTCTTATTCTTCCTTATTCCACCAATTTCTAGCACAAAGGTGTGGAGGAACCTAGTTCTTCATCCTAGGCGTGGACTAGCTATAGAGATGCAAACACAATTTTGCGTTTGAAGTCATCACAGGAGACAACCAAGGTAATTGTTACTTGAACCTTCACTATCATTATGATTTATCTTCCCGTGATCCTTGGTGGGTCTTATGCGGATCTTATTTGTTTAATTCCGCTGCGTAATCCGTTACAAAACCCAACAACAATTACTACTGGTTTTGGAATGATAGACGAGAAGTTTTTTCAAAGGATTGGATTTGTGAAAACCAGTGAAGGAAAATGGAAATTCTACTCTGAATTGTCTGCAGATGAGTTGAAACCTAGGAAGTTTTCAAAACTTAAGTCCTTAAACACTCTAGTAGCCTGCCTTCTACCACTCAGGACCGATCTCAAGTTCTTCAGAAGCTGTACTTTATTGGAAATGAACTAGATGAGCTAAAGCATGGAAAATATCAGCTAAGTACTGAGTTCAGACAGATGAATACATGATTGAGAGTGTTTTTAAGAGAATCAAATTGATACATGTGGAAGAGTAGGATACGCAAGCTCTAGAAGGTTTAAGAAAGTCAAGATCTACCAAGGAACTATTTGGTGAGCAAAGTACTGGGGATAAGGTTGTTGGCGATAAGGATGCTCGGCAAAGGTAGCTGAGGATAAGGAACCTGGTAATGAAGGAAGTATTGAATCAGGGTTGCTTCATAGAGAAGCTCTACAACAGAAGAAACAGAAGGGAAAAGTTCCAGCAATTGTCAACTTAGATGATTTGTTTGAAAATGAAGAAATGGCTGATGAGCCTGGTGAAGGAGTTGCACAAGAAGAGGATGAGCAGGATGATGATCCACAAGATAATAAAGATGAAGAGAAAGAAGAAAGTGATCAAGAAGAAGCTGCAGGGCCTAAGACAGATGAAGATCCAAAGCCTTGAATCCAGACTTTTCGTTCTTCTTATCCAAAGCCCTGAATCCAGTCTTTTCTTTCTTCTTTTCTTTCAAAACTTTTTAATTTTTGAATTTTTCAAAATAATTTGGTCCAACATTTTCTCACATTTTGGATGAAAGTCAAAAAGGGGAGAAATTTAGAGATATTCATTGGTTGTGGAGATCTGGTTTTGGATCTGTGGAAGTTTTTATGTGGTTGATCAGTTAAAGTGCTTAGTTAGTTTTGAATTGGTTATTTAGTTTGATTTTGATTAATCTATTATAACTATTGCTATTGTTATTTGTTTGATCTTATATAACTATTTCTGCTATGCTACTAATGTCTATCTTTTGCAAAAATATAGTTCAAACATAATAGTTCGTTTTTTCTTTCATCAAGGGGGATATTGTAAGTTCAAAGTTGGTTTCATGAACTAAGGGGGAGTTCCTACTCCAATATAATTTCTTAATCTCTTGCACTTGATCATGCTATATTATGTGATGAAAGACAAACTAGTTATGTGTTATAACATGCTTTGATCTTATCATTTGCCTAAGTTATTTTGCAGGGATTGCTAGATAACTATGTGTTGCAGTTTTAGCTATGTTTCCTTATTCGCAGGGTTGCAGATTTGGCCTGCATATTGCTCCTACTCTTATGGAAAGTTGTCAGGACTTTCCTTCGGATTGCAGATTGAAGATCGGATCAAAATTAATTGAGAGAATCATGCAGCTAGCCATTGGGAAGAGCTGTTGAGAGTCAAGGATGTGCAGAGGATTTTTAGGGATTTATGTTGAAGCTTTCTATATAAGTCTGCAATTCAAATTGACAGACACATAGAATAATTACGATAGAAAGAGAACTAAATAGCTTTACACAGAGATTCATACACTCTCACGGATTGACAAGAATCATTGGAGGAGATCATTCAACCATTCAATCCATTCTAGATTCCTGAAGAACACTTCAAGTTTACCGCTTCACTGTCTTTACAGTGTTCTTCATCCAGAGCTTTATTTGCATATCATTCTGTTATACTAATTAATCATCTATTAGAGTTAAGTTTCTCAAGAGGAAAAACTGGGTTTCTTATTGTATCAGTTAGCTAGAGTTGTTAGTAGATATGTTAGGAAGAACAACATGCTGAAAAAGAGTAAGGTAATTGTCTTGGCCCGAGATCTTGGGTTTAGCTTTTGATAAATAAGAAGTTGTTGAAATACTTGAGGGATTAGATCCCTCAGGCGGATAGTAGCTCACTTTGTACTGAACTTCGTAACAAATCACTGTGCTCATTGTCTTGCATTTCTGTTCTTTACTTGTCTTCAACACTGCATCAATACAAGTTTCAGTTCAAAGCTTTGAAAAGCTTTTCAAAGCTTTGAAAATACTCAGTATCTTTAAACTGTCTGTTTTAGTTTCAAAGCCTTGAATATGTGTTCAAAGATTTGAAATACTTCAAGCTCCTCTCATTTTGTTTTAAATATCCACTTTTAGCAGAAGTTGCCACACTCTATTCAACCCCCCCTTTTAGCAAAATTTGCAAACCATTCCAGAATCTTGATACGAAAAGTGGGTCCTTGTCAGAAACACCGGTGCTCCATGCAATCTTATTATCTCCTTGACGTATAGTTGAGCTAACTTCACTAACGTATTAGTGGGTTTCACAGCTAAAAAGTGTGATTACTTTGTTAGCCTATCAACTATTACCCAAATGGCAGTGTTCCTCTTTGAAGATCTTGGCAGCCCAACTACGAAATCCATTATGATGTGTTCCCAATTCCACTCATGAATTGATAATGGCTGGAGAAACCCTGTAGGTATCTGGTGTTCCGCCTTAACTTGATGACACAATAGGCACTTAGCCACAAACTCTGCTATGTCTCTTTTCATCCTCTGCCACCAATAAAGCTCAAGGAGATTCCTGTTCATCTTGGTACCACCAGGATGAATTTTAAATTTAGAATTATGAACTTCCTCATATGGTGTTTTTAACCTTAAACACATTTGGGTCAAAAATCTGACCTTGAGACATTAGAAATCCATCTTGAATAGAAAACTCCGATATTTTACCTCGAAACACCTTTTCAGCAATCACTTTTAGGTCCGCGTCATTCCTTTGTGCCTCTTTAATTTCTTTTAGTAAACTAGGTCGAACCATTAGCCAGTACACTGTACCCGAATTTTGTCCAGGGATTAATTCTAATGACATCCTCTCAAACTCCCTCTGTCACTCAACTTAACTAGTGATGACGTAAGCAAAATTAGCAGATGAATTTCGACTAAGGGCATCACCCACCACATTGGCTTTACCAGGGTGATACTGAATACTCATATCATAGTCCTCTAACAACTCTAACCATAGCCTTTTCTTCATGTTGAGTTCCTTTTGTGTGAAGATATACTTCAAACTCTTGTTGTTTGTAAAGGTTTCACATGAGACACCATAGAGATAATTGACACGATTTCTTACGTGTTACCGCAAGTGCACGGTTCAAGTAATATAGGGTAGTATTTCAACCCCGAGTTACCGATACCACAAGGACAAACTTGAGATTATTTAATTAGTTATTAGATTAGAGTACAGTACAAGGAAGAAAAGATTGTGATTTAAACATTTGCCACCCTCAAACAGGTGTTTAAAATAAAATAAACAACTAAACTAATTTTTTTTGGGTTTTTTAATTTATTAAACAAATATGGATAAACTAGGCAATCTCTTGATCGCCTAGGGCTGTTGACGATTTCCGGATTAGCTATGTAACACGTTAATCCTATTCTAGTTAAGCCGGGTAATGGTACTGACAATATCATATCGGTCTCATGTCGTTCTACGTCATGATTTACTTGGTGTCCTGTCGGTCCACCTACATCTACCGATCTGTTCTAGTAGGCTAACGACAGTGCACAGAATGATGTCCTCTCATACCACCACCACATGAATACCTCCCTATCTCCTACCGAATCTACCCACTAATCCCAATCCTATACACTTCTCTTCAAAGTCTCAGTTATTAAGGATTGTTGTTCATATCTCATCACAACTAGGTCTATGTCGCTCTCACGCACTCGCTAGCTAATTAACAAGTCCTGTTAATTACTCCATTCTTGTCAAGGATTAAGCACAACATATGAACAATAACTAAAACAAATATTAACATTAAACAAGGTTACAATCCACAAAGATCACCTAATTCCGATGAATATCAATTCCTAACATAGTCGTGTCTATAGACTACGCTCATTAACAAGTTCATGAAATCAAACTTCATCCAGTAGATCAAAATCCAAAAGCATGAGACAAGTCTAAAATCCGGAAAACATTACGTCTACATAAACCCTAGGCTCTCTAGAGAAGCCTAGCAAAATGTCTAGCTACTAATTGTAATCGTAGGAACATAACAAATTTTCTCCATATAAGTGATTAAAAGAGGGAAGAAGAGATCAAACGTTGAATCGAAGCTTCCGCGTCGTCCCCTTCGTCCTCCTCCTTGCCTTGTGATGCGTGAATGGTGTGGAGTTAGGGTTTTTAGCCTCCTAGGTCGTCCCTATGTAAATTCCCGTCATAAGACTTCAAAAATTGCGCTTTTAACCCAAAAATTAGAATTGAGTGTCAGGCATTTCGGCCTGAAATGCTGGCCGAAATGCTAGTGCTGCTGAATTTGTTCTCTGACTTCTCCAGACCATATTTTCTTCGTCCGATCTCCGATTAAGCTTCGTGACTTATTGTGGGAAATCTCTTTGCGTCTGATTTCATATGACATCGACCTCACTCCATTAATTGTAGAACTCAAGATATCATCAGATTAGTGCAGACTGATCACTCCAGCTCCTCCAACTTTGCTTCTCTTCGTTCCACTTGTGCTTCCACTCTTTCCGAAGTTCGTTCCATGTCTCCTATCAACCTATTAGCATTATTTCCTGCCAAGACAACATGAAAAAACATATCAAGCGATCATATTTGACAAATAACAACGAAATATGCATAGAAACGCCCGAACTAACAATAAAGTGCATATGAAGCATCAAGTGATAAAAGATAACATTTTCTCTTCAATTAAGCTCAAATCTCTCATGATAATGTGGAAAATGACGGTAATATATAGCTCCTAAAAGGCGCTATCAATAATGACTCCAAATTTTCAAAGCAAAGACCACGACTGCCAATTCCAATTCATGTGTTGGGTAATTTTCATACGGTTTTAGCTGTCTTGAGGCGTACGCAATCACTTTTCCATTTTGCATCAGAACACAACCTAATATTTTTAGTGATGTGTCACTATAAAATACACAGTTCCCAACTTCTGATGGGAGTGATAAGATAGGAGCAGAAACTAATCTTCTTTACAACTCTAGAAAACTTTGCCCGCATTCATCTGACCACTTAAATGGAGATTCCTTCCTTGTTAGGCAGGTCATGGGTGACTCTTACTCTGAATTTTTTTGTACGAATTTCGTATAATAACTAGCCAGTCCTAGAAAGCTTCAAATTTCTGTCACATTGTTAGGTCTAGGCCAATTAACTATAGCTTCATCCTTCTGGGGGTTTATTGAAATGCGATGTTCCGATACCACATGCCCCAAATGAGGTTCTTGAAAGCCATAATTCACACTTCTTAAACTTTGCAAAAAGCTTTCGATCCCTTAGAGTTTGCAATACAAGGCTTAAGTGACCAATATTTTCTTCCTTACTCTTAGGATATACTAGGATATCGTAAATAAACACAATCACAAAGACATCCATGAACGGTTTGAACACCCTATTTATCAAGTTCCTGAAAACAGCGGGGGCATTTGTCAACCCTAAAGGCATAACAAGGAACTCAGAATGCCCGTACGTGGTGCGAAATGCACTCTTCGGTACATCCTCAGCCTTAGAAAAAACATTGGATCCTTGTAATTTATCAAACAATTCATCAATCCTTGGGAGAGGATACTTATTCTTTAAAGTGACCTTATTCAGCTCTCGATAAACTATGCATAACCTCATGGTACCTTCCTTCTTCTTTACAAATAAGACCGGTGCACCCCATGGTGAAGTACTCGACCTAATAAATACCTTGTCAAGCAACTCCTGTAACTATAATTTTATTTCTTTCAATTCTACTAGATCCATTCGGTAGGGAACCTTAGAAATTGGGATAGTACAAGGAACAACATCTATGGTAAATTGAACTTCCCTATCAGGAGGTAACATGCTAATATCCTCATGGAAAACATGAGAGAACACAGGAACAATAGGAACATCTTCCAATTTCATTCTTTTCCTTATTCATCATGTATATAGGCCAAAAACCCCTGACAACCCTTTCGAAGTAACTTATCAGCTTGTAGGTACGAAACCATTCGAGGTGGGGGATGAAACTCTAGTACTGAAAAAATGGAACACAGGAACACTTGGGATTGGAACTCAGGAACACTTGGAATACGAAACATGACTTTCTTTTCGACATAGTCGATTGACGAATGGTTAGCAGAGAGCCAATCCATACCAAAGATGACTTCACAATCTCGAATATCGAAGGGGATTAAATTAACAACTAAAGACACTTTTTCGACCAATATTTCACAGTTTCTTACATAGAAGTACTTGCTAATATGACACCCACTGGAGTTGAAACACGCAAATAGTAGCTTGGGGTTTGGTCGTCTAGTAATGGACTTAGCAAAATCATGAGAGACGAACAAATTATAATCGATAAGAAAATTAGTTGACTTAGAATTAATAGGTAAGGTACCAAAGACCGCTGAGGCAAAACCTCTTCCACGCTTGTTCTCTTCTCCTCTAGTAGCAACTGGGTTTTGAGCAGACCCATTCAACTAATTCTCAAGAACGGGTCGGCCATAAGGCAATCCTTAACCATATGACCTCGTTGTACACAAACCTCGCTATCCAAAATGAAATAAATCACAAGCCTCACGATAACACACATCATGATCGTGAGACCTACGACAATTAGAAGAACACGGTTTCCCCTTAATCACATTAAAGGCACACCCCTTCTGTTATTTTGATTCCCAGATGCTTATGTAGGGTTTTGATTCATGGATGCGCAACGGAAACAATAATTAACCATGCAAAACCCTACAAGGATCACAATTCAAGAGACATAACGATGGTAAAGGAAGAAATCAATAACACACCTTAGGGTTCTCCTTTGATGACTTCAAACGCGAATTGTGTCACGTTCTCTATGGTTGATCCACGCCTAGAGTTGATTCCTAGATCTCCCACTCCTTGGTTCTATCACGGAAAGAGGAAGAGGAAGAAGAATCACGCAAAACATCGGCCTCCTTTGGCGCCGACGGGGACGGGGAGGCGAGCTAGGGGGCGGCGGCTCCTCTAGCTTGTTGCTCTCTCTCCTTTTGTTCACTCCCACTCTTGTTATGTTCAATTATGAGCATAATTTGTGGGAAGGAAGGAAGGAACGTCCTTTATATAGTCCAACAACTCCTTGCCAACTACCTAAAGGACTTATTCTAGTCCTACTAGAATTCAATTTAGTCCCTTCCTTGCAAATTAGTCCCTACTAAGTTTGCAAGGTTTTGCAAAGTGATCCTTCTAATTAATTAATCCAATTAATTAATTCCCAAATCTAGTTCAACTCTATATAGCGTGTGACCCCATATGTTCTATCTAGTTGGTAGCAACTATTTGCTAATATGGAGCGGTTTCTAGCAAAACATCCATTCTAGCCAACTAATAGAATAGTCATCTTGACAACCTTTGTACAAGTAATTGTCTCATCCCTTTGTCTCTATATCCGGATTGGACATGAGACATACAAGTCACACACGTATATCCAATCCATAGTTTCTCGATCCATGGGAATAACCTTATTCGTGCAAATAACATCAATATCCATATTGATTTATTTGAGTCTGGCCAGACATTCTATAAACACTATCCTTTGACGCTACCAAAATCATAATAATCCACAACTAGAATATCTAGTGACTTCAAGTCTCAGGATGACAATACCATTGCACCGCGAGAAGCGCTTGTGACTCAACATAACGTGTATGTAGCCTTCTCGGAGATGGGTCAATCCAGTGCGACATTACCCCTAATGCACACCTATGTGTTGGATCATGATATCTCCATATCAATCCAACCCCATACTAGTCTATAGATGATTGTCCCATTAATCATTATACTGGACTAGGGATATTTAAGATAAACAACACAATTGTAAATCTAAGGACTTCATTATATTAAATATCCAATAAATAATAAATGAATTACTAGCCATAAATAAATTCATACTAAACTAGATTGCCTCTAGGGCATCTATTCCAATAGTCTCCCACTTGCACTAGAGCCAATCTGGCGCATCTCATATGCCCATACTCCTAGTGTTCCCTTCATGCTTCCACTGCGTGAGCGGCTTTGTAAGCGGGTCTGAAAGATTCTCATCTGTAGGAATCTTGCATATCCGAACGTCTCCGCTATCAATAATATCTTGAATCAGATGAAACTTCCTGAGCACGTGCTTGGATTTCTGGTGCGACCTGGGCTCCTTTGATTGCGCGATCGGCCCAGTGTTGTCACAGTACAACTCGACTGGATCCGCAATGCTAGGAACCACACCAAGTTCAGAAACAAACTTTCTGATCCAAACAGCTTCCTTTGCTGCGCCATTTGCATCAATGTACTCAGCCTCTGTTGTTGAATCAGCTACCGTCTCTTTCTTGGAACTCTTCCAGCTCACCGCTGCTCCATTCAGGTTAAACACATATCCCGACTGTGATCTAAAGTCATCTCTGTCGGTTTGGAAGCTTGCATCAGTGTAACCCCTTACACGCATCCTCACCGCCAAATATCAAGAAAGCATCCTTAGTTCTTCTCAAGTACTTTAGGATATTCTTGACTGAAATCCAGTGACACTCACCTTGATTTGATTGGTATCTGCTTGTCATACTCAAGGCATATGACACATCTGGTCTAGTACATAACATGGCGTACATGATAGATCCTATGGCCGAGGCATAGGGTATTCTACTCATGCGTTCCTTCTCAATCTCATTGGAAGGACAACCACTCTTCGAAAGAGTGATTCCATGTGACATGGGCAAGAATCCCTTCTTGGAGTCTTGCATGTTGAACTGTTTCAACAACTTGTCAATATATGTACTTTGACTTAGGCCTTGCAACCTTTTAGATCTATCTCTATAGATCTTTATACCGAGTATATAGGCTGCTTTCCCTAAGTCCTTCATTGAGAAACACATCCCTTGCCAATCTTTAACAGATTGTAGCATGGGAACGTTGTTTCCAATGAGTAGTATGTCATCCACATACAAGACCAGAAAAGCTACAGAACTCCCACTAACCTTCTTGTAGACACAAGACTCATCTTCGTTCCTGATGAAGCCAAAATTTTTGACTACTTCATCAAAACGTCGATTCCAACTCCTAGAAGCTTGCTTCAATCCATAAATGGATCGTTGTAGCTTATAGACTTTGTTGGCTTGCTTTGGATCCTCAAAATCCTCCAGCTGTATCATATACATGTCCCCGAGGAGATTCCCATAAAGGAATGCTGTTTTGACATCCATCTGCCAAATCTCGTAGTCGTGGTACGCTGCAATCGCAAGTAGGATTCGAATGGATTTGGTCATAGCGACTTGTGAAAAGGTTTCATCATAGTCAATACCATGAATCTGTCTGAATCCTTTAGCCACCAATCGGCCCTTATAGGTAATTACATTACCGTCCATGTCGACCTTCTTCTTGAAGACCCACTTGCACCATATGGGCCGCGCTCCTTCGGGTGGTTCCACCAAAGTCCATACTTTGTTGGTATACATGGATTCTGTAGGGTTTTGATTCATGGATTGCACAACGGAAGCATAAACAAACATAAACCAATGCAAAACCCTCCAAGGATCACAAGTCAAGAGACATAACGATGGTAAGAGTTAGAAATCATAAACACACCTTAGGTTTCTCCTTTGATGACTTCAAACGCGAATTGTGTCACGTTCTCTATAGTTGATCCACGCCTAGAGTTGATCCTAGATCTCCCAAGTCCTTCGGTACTAGCCCTAAAGAGGAAGAGGAAGAAGAAATCACGCAAAACGAGACCCAAAGGAGGGTCTCGGCCTCCTTTGGCCGACGGGGACGGGGCGGCGGCAAGGGGGCGGTCGGGCTCCCTTGTTGCTTGCTCTCTCTCCTTTTGTTCTCTCCCAATCTTTGTTATGTTCACTAATGAGCATAAGTTATGTGGGAAGGAAGGAAGGAAGGTCCTTTATATAGTCCAACAACTCCTTGCCAACTACCTAAAGGACTTATTCTAGTCCTACTAGAATTCAATTTAGTCCCTTCCTTGCAAATTAGTCCCTACTAAGTTTGCAAGGTTTTGCAAAGTGATCCTTCTAATTAATTAATCCAATTAATTAATTCCCAAATCTAGTTCAACTCTATATAGCGTGTGACCCCATAGGTTCTATCTAGTTGGTAGCAACTATTTGCTAATATGGAGCGGTTTCTAGCAAAACATCCATTCTAGCCAACTAATAGAATAGTCATCTTGACAACCTTTGTACAAGTAATTGTCTCATCCCTTTGTCTCTATATCCGGATTGGACACGAGACATACAAGTAACACTCGTATATCCAATCCATAGTTTCTCGATCCATGGGAATAGCCTTATTCGTGCAAATAACATCAATATCCCATATTGATTTATTTGAGTCTGGCCAGACATTCTATAAGCACTATCCCTCGAGTGGCCTAGGATATTTGCTCCCGTTATGTGGGAGGGAAAAATTCTATCTACGTCCACTACGATCTCTAAGCTTGCTTCTTATTGTATCCAGTACACGCCTTTATACCTACCCAGTTACGGTGTAGCGTTTAACGCTACCAAGATCACAATAATCCACAACTAGAATATATAGTGACTGCAAGTCTAAGGATGACATTACCATTGCACCGCGAGAAGCGCTTGTGACTTAACATAACATGTATGTAGCCTTCTCGGAGATGAGTCAATCCAGTGCAACATTCCCTAATGCACACCTATGTGTTGGATCGTGATATCTCCATATCAATCCAACCCCATACATGTCTATAGATGATTGTCCCATTAATCATTATACTTGACTAGGGATATTTAAGATAAACAAAACAATTGTAAATCTAAGTACTTCATTATATTAAATATCCAATAAATAATAAATGAATTTCTAGCCACAAATAATTCATACTAAACTAGATTGCCTCTAGGGCATTTATTCCAACAGTCTCCCACTTGCACTAGAGCCAATCTGGTGCATCTCATATGCCCATACTTCTAGTGTGCCCTTCATGCTTCCACTGCGTGAGCGGCTTTGTAAGCGGGTCTGACAGATTATCATCTGTAGGAATCTTGCATATCCGAACGTCTCCTCTATCGATAATATCTCGAATCAGATGAAACTTCCTGAGCACGTGCTTGGATTTCTGGTGCGACCTGGGTTCCTTTGATTGCGCGATCGCCCCAGTGTTGTCACAGAACAACTCGACTGCATCCGCAATGCTAGGGACCACACCAAGTTCAGAAACAAACTTTCTGATCCAAACAGCTTCCTTTGCTGCGCCATTTGCAGCAATGTACTCAGCCTCTGTTGTAGAATCAGCTACCGTCTCTTGCTTGGAACTCTTCCAGCTCACCGCTGCTCCATTCAGGTTAAACACATATCCCGATTGTGATCTAAAGTCGTCTTTGTCGGTTTGGAAGCTTGCATCAGTGTAACCCCTTACAGGCAACTCTTCCTCACCGCCAAATATCAATAAAGCATCCTTAGTTCTTCTTAAGTTTTTTAGGATGTTCTTGACTGCAATCCAGTGACTCTTACTCGGATTGGATTGGTATCTGCTTGTCATACTCAAGGCATATGACACATCTGGTCTAGTACATAACATGGCGTACATGATAGATCCTATGGCCGAGGCATAGGAAATTCTACTCATGCGTTCCTTCTCAATCTCATTGGAAGGACAACCACTCTTCGAAAGAGTAATTCCATGTGACATGGGCAAGAATCCCTTCTTGGAATCTTGCATGTTGAACGGTTTCAACACCTTGTCAATATATGTACTTTAACTTAGGCCTAGCAACCTTTTAGATCTATCTCTATAGATCTTTATACCGAGTATATAGGCTGCTTCCCTAAGTCCTTCATTGAGAAACACTTTCCTAGCCAATCTTTCACAGATTGCAGCATGGGAACGTCGTTTCCAATGAGTAGTATGTCATCCACATACAAGACCAGAAAAGCTACAGAGCTCCCACTAACCTTCTAGTAGACACAAGACTCATCTTCGTTTCTGATGAAGCCAAACTCTTTGACCACTTCATCAAAACGTCGATTCCAACTCCTAGAAGCTTTCTTCAATCCATAAATGGATCGTTGCAGCTTACAGACTTTGTTGGCTTGCTTTGGATCTTCAAAACCTTCCGGCTGTATCATATACACGTCCTCGAGGAGATTCCCATAAAGGAATGCTATTTTGACATCCATCTGCCAAATCTCATAGTCGTGGTATGCTGCAATCGCAAGTTGGATTAGGATGGATTTGGTCATAGCGACTGGTGAAAAGATTTCATCATAGTCAATACCATGAATCTGTCTGAATCCATTAGCCACCAATCGGCCCTTATAGGTAATCACATTACCATCCATGTCGATCTTCTTCTTGAAGACCCACTTGCACCCTATGGGCCGCGCCCCATCGGGTAGTTCCACCAAAGTCCATACTTTGTTGGAATACATGGATTCCATCTCGGATCTCATGACTTCCAGCCACTTCTGAGAGTCTGGGCCACTCATGGCCTCCTCATAGGTAGTAGGCTCATCATCTATGAGCATCGTGTCACCTGAATCGGTCACGAGATGTCCATACCTCTCGGGTTCCTGGCGCACTCTACTAGATCTACGAAGCTCTTGTGTTACCTGAACAGGTTGCTCCACAACTGCTTGTGGTTGCTGTTCATGTTCCATAATCGGTTCAGTGATTTGTGGTTCTTGAACCTCTTCAAGTTCTACATTCCTCCCACTTGCTTCTTTAGAGACAAACTCTCTGTCTAGAAACACGCCGGTCCGAGCAACAAACACTTTGTTCTCGGTTGGATTGTAGAAGTAGTAACCCTTAGTTTTCTTAGGGTACCCCACAAATTTACACTTATCCGATTTAGGCCCTAGCTTGTCTGATTGTAAACGTTTTACATAGACATCCCTGCTCCAAATCCTCATGAACGACAGTGTGGGATGCCTCCCACTCCACATCTCATATGGTGTCTTCATGACTGATTTAGATGGAACACGGTTAATGGTGAAAGCTGCACTTAATAGAGCGTAGCCCCAAAATGCTAATGGAAGATCGGTTTGACACATCATAGATCGAACAATATCCAATAGGGTTCGATTCCTCCTCTCGGACACGCCATTCCATTGTGGCGTTCCGGGTGGAGTGAGTTGGGACACGATCCCACACTCTCTAAGATAGTCGTCAAACTCTTGGCTCAAGTATTCTCCTCCACGATCCGATCGTAGAGCCTTGATACTTTTGCCAAGTTGCTTCTCTACTTCATTCTTGAATTCTTTGAACACTTCAAAGGATTCGGATTTTTCCCTCATAAGGTACACAAATCCATATCTACTGTAATCATCAGTAAATGTAATGAAGTAGACATAACCACCCCTGGCAGGCGTGCCAAATGGCCCACACACATCGGTATGTATGAGCGCCAATTGCTCACTAGTCCTCTCACCTTTCTTATTGAAAGGGGACTTTGTCATTTTTCCCAATAAGCAAGCCTCACATGTCTCATATGATTCAAAATCAAATGAGTCTAGTTAGCCATCCTTATGGAGTCTAGATACACGTTTCTCATTTATGTGGCCTAAACGACAATGCCATAAATAAGCGGGATTTAAATAATTTATTTTAATCCGCTTGGTATTAATGTTGTAGACATGATTGCTTAGATCAAGGACATAAAGTCCATTAAATAATTGCGCACTAAAATAGTGAATATTATTTAAATAAAAGGAACAACAATTGTTCTTTATGGAAATAATAAAACCATCCTTGTCCAAACAAGAAATAGAAATAATGTTTCTGCTCATAGCAGGCACAAATAGCAATTATTTAATTCTATAACTAATCCTGAAGGTAGAGATAGCTCGCACACGCCTATGGCCAACGCAGCAACCTTTTCTCCATTCCCAATGCACAGATCTACCTCCCCTTTAGCCAATCTCCTACTTCTCTTTAGATCCTGCATATTTCGACAAATATGAGATCCACATCCAGTATCTAATACCCATGATATAGAGAAAGTTAAATTGACATCTACAACAAAAATACCTGGTGGTGGTGGAATCACTATTCCAAGCCTCTTATCCTCCAGATATTTTGGGCAGTTCCTCCTCAAGTGTCCAGGCTCTCTGCAGTAGTGACACTCACCTTTAGTCACGCTCTTGGCAATGCCGCCAACAGGCTTAAGGGCAGGTTCCTTGGACTTGGCAACTGACTTGCCTTTGCCCTTGGAGGAAGAGGCAAACCTTTTGCCCTTTCCTTTATGTACCATCATTATGGCCTTGCCCTTACCCTTGTTGATGCTCTGTTCAGCCGTCCTCAACATGTTGAGTAAATCTGGCAGTGGTTTGACGATCTCGTTCATGTTATAGTTCATAATGAACTGTCCATAACTCTCGGGCAACGATTGCAACACGAGATCGGTTGCCAACTCTTGGCCGACCGGGAACCCCATTCAGGCGAGATTCTCCAAGTACCCGATCATTCGGAGTACATGAGGTCCCACCAGGTTCCCTTCTGCCAGATGACATTTTAACAGTGCCTTTGAGACCTCGTACCTCTCTACCCTCGCCTGCTCTTGGAAGAGCTGCTTTAGATGTTCGATCATATCGACAGCTTTCATGTTTTCGTGTTGCTTCTGAAGCTCAGAAGTCATGGTGCAAAGCATAAGGCATGCCGCATCATTAGCGTCATCAACACGCTTTTGATACGCCTTTAAGGCAGCAGGTGTTTGGTTCTCAGGACCTTCTGGAACATGCTCCTCTATTGCGTACAGTTTCTTCTCTTGCTTGAGAACAATTCTCAAGTTTCTGTACCAATCAAGAAAGTTGGTTCCAGAGAGCTTGTCCTTCTCAAGGACAGATCGTAGGGAATGTTGTGAACTCGATGAGTTGTTTGCCATTTGGAATTCTACAAAAGGAAAATACGCAAGTTTTAGTATTTGTGAATTTTTTGACTATATTCAATAATGGCTAGTTTATCAAATATAGCTCCCACTATTTTTCTACGGATTAATAACCCTCAAGATATTAATGCGGAAAATATCCATATATTTTCTAGTGGGCCAAGATCCATCTTTCATCTCCTTATGAGCTTGCTTTGGCAAGTCACCCATAATTTGACTACTTTAGGTAGGAACAATTCCAATTGCATCCCATATGCAACTCTTGGTTCAATTGGGCAAATAACTCCTTATTTATCCATCCATATGGATAATACCAATTGATTGCCTCTAGGTTTCTTAATCAAATTAATAGCCTAGTTGTGTTCAACCTCTTATCTAAACAATTGCACTTTGTTACGTGCCATCGCATTCCATCATGATGAACCAAGTCCCCATGCTTTGGCATGCACGAGCTTGGTAAATAATGATGATAATGAGTGTTTAAATAACGAGAAGGCAAGAACAAAATATTTGAATTTTGAGGGATTTTAAATTCAATTTTAATTGTTTTGTTGATCAATATCAACTAATCTATCTATTTGAGTTTGAGCACAACTCCAAATAATAGATCCGGGTTGTCTAATTATCTTATTATCCTAAAATGCATGCATCATCCATACACCAACCACACAATAATAAGACAACAAAATAAAAAACCACAAAACAGAAATTAAACGTGATGTGGATATGGCCTTTTCTAGACTAAGATAATTCCAAGCCAATGGAATTATCTATGAACCCTAAAGCAAACACATCTCCATGCGTCTTGATCTTTTGGTCCATCCTTCATAGTGTTGTAGAATGCTCCATGCTCCATGCTCCATCTTTTTGTGGCTTCTTATGCTTTGGGCTTCTTTTCTTCAATCTTGGCTAAGAATCTACTTTATCTAGCACTATCTAACTTCTATACTAAATAAAATAAATCTCACAAGTTGAGAAAAAAATTGGCACGCAGGTTATAAAACCCTAATTAATTATTACAATTAATTGATCAACTCGTAGGCCGTAAAACCAAAACACAAAATTAAACATCCACATCAAACCACATCCTAAGGCCATATCCAATCACCATGCGATTTGCACATAAACAGTTAAAATCCAATTTTAACGCGCTTGGTCAATTTTAATTGATTTTAGGATTTCTAGGGTTAAAACGGTCCATGGGCCCAACAATCAAATTGCCCGGGCCCAATAAGATGAACCACAAGGCCCTAGGGCCGGCCCGACCCAAAACCCACAAGCCTAGGCCCGCGGATTAGGGCCGCCCGGCCCCTAGGGCGGCCAATCTTGGGCGGCAAGCAAGGGGGGCGGTCCCTAGGGGGGCCGAACCAAAACAACTCCCTTGCTTGGTGCCCAAGTTTGGTTGTTTCCTTGTTTTGGGAGAACTCCTTCTTCCCCAAGGATGCCCAAACCGTAGATCTAAGATCCTAAAATTTCTCAAACTCACCAATTGATGAATCCAATGCAAAAAATTGGATCTTGTTATGATTAATTATTGACAAATTGCATCCCATGCTTGATTTGTCTTGTTTTACGCGATAAACAATCAAATTAAGGTGTAAAACAACTAAAACGTAACACATAAACCACGTTTATGCTCTACGACATGTGGCTCTAATACCACTGTAGGGTTTTGATTCATGGATTGCACAACGGAAGCATAAACAAACATAAAACCATGCAAAACCCTCCAATGATCACAAGTCAAGAGACATAACGATGGTAAGAGTTAGAAATCATAAACACACCTTAGGGTTCTCCTTTGATGACTTCAAACGCGAATTGTGTCACGTTCTCTATAGTTGATCCATGCCTAGAGTTGATCCTAGATCTCCCAAGTCCTTTGGTACTAGCCCGGAAGAGGAAGAGGAAGAGGAAGAAGAAATCACGCAAAACGAGACCCAAAGGAGGGTCTCGGCCTCCTTTGGCCGACGGGGACGGGGCGGCGGCAAGGGGGCGGTCGGGCTCCCTTGTTGCTTGCTCTCTCTCCTTTTGTTCTCTCCCACTCTTTGTTATGTTCACTAATGAGCATAAGTTATGTGGGAAGGAAGGAAGGAAGGAAGGTCCTTTATGTAGTCCAACAACTCCTTGCCAACTACCTAAAGGACTTGTTCTAGTCCTACTAGAATTCAATTTAGTCCCTTCCTTGAAAATTAGTCCCTACTAAGTTTGCAAGGGTTTGCAGAGTGCTCCTTCTAATTAATTAATCCAATTAATTAATTCCCAAATCTAGTTCAACTCTATATAGCGTGTGACCCCATAGGTTCTATCTAGTTGGTAGCAACTATTTGCTAATATGGAGCGGTTTCTAGCAAAACATCCATTCTAGCCAACTAATAGGATAGTCATCTTGACAACCTTTGTACAAGTAATTGTCTCATCCCTTTGTCTCTATATCCGGATCGGACACGAGACATACAAGTCACACTCGTATATCCAATCCATAGTTTCTCGATCCATGGGAATAGCCTTATTCGTGCAAATAACATCAATATCCCATATTGATTTATTTGAGTCTGGCCAGACATTCTATAAGCACTATCCCTCGAGTGGCCTAGGATATTTTCTCCCGTTATGTGGGAGGAACAAATTCTATCTACATCCACTACAATCTCTAAGCTTGCTTCTTATTGTATCCAGTACACGCCTTTATACCTACCTAGTTACGGTGTAGCGTTTAACGCTACCAAGATCACAATAATCCACAACTAGAATATCTAGTGACTTCAAGTCTAAGGATGACATTACCATTGCACCGCGAGAAGCGCTTGTGACTTAACATAACATGTATGTAGCCTTCTCGGAGATGAGTCAATCCAGTGCAACATTCCCTAATGCACACCTATGTGTTGGATCGTGATATCTCCATATCAATCCAACCCCATACATGTCTATAGATGATTGTCCCATTAATCATTATACTTGACTAGGGATATTTAAGATAAACAACACAATTGTAAATCTAAGGACTTCATTATATTAAATATCCAATAAATAATAAATGAATTTCTAGCCACAAAGAATTCATACTAAACTAGATTGCCTCTAGGGCATCTATTCCAACAGATTCCATCTCGGATCTCATGGTTTCTAGCCACTTCTGAGAGTCTGGGCCCTTCATGGCCTCTTCATAGGTAGTAGGCTCATCATCTATGAGCATCGTGTCACTGGAATCAGTTACGAGAATTCCATACCTCTCGGGTTCCTGGCGCACTCTACTAGATCTACGAAGCTCTTGTGTTACCTGAACAGGTTGCTCCACAACTGCTTGTGGTTCCTGTTCATGTTCCATAATCGGTTCAGTGATTTGTGGTTCTTGAACCTCTTCAAGTTCTACAGTCCTCCCACTTGCTTCTTTAGAGACAAACTCTCTTTCTAGAAACACGCCGGTCCGGGAAACAAACACTTTGTTCTCGGTTGGATTGTAGAAGTAGTAACCCTTAGTTTCCCCCCACAAACTTACACTTATCCGATTTCGGCTCTAGCTTGTCTGATTGTAAACGTTTTACATAGACATCGCAGCCCCAACTCCTCATGAACGACAGTGTGGGACGCCTCCCACTCCACATCTCATATGGTGTCTTCATGACTGATTTAGATGGAACACGGTTAATAGTGAAAGCTGTACTTAATAGAGCGTGGCCCCAAAATGATAATGGAAGATCGGTTTGACACATCATAGATCGAACCATATCCAATAGGGTTCGATTCCTCCTCTCGGACACGCCATTCCATTGTGGCGTTCCGGGTGGAGTGAGTTGGGACACAATCCCACACTCTCTAAGATAGTCGTCAAACTCTAGGCTCAAGTATTCTCCTCCATGATCCGATTGTAGAGCCTTGATACTTTTGCCAAGTTGCTTCTCTACTTCATTCTTCAATTCTTTGAACACTTCAAAGGATTCAGATTTTGCCCTCATAAGGTACACAAATCCATATCTACAGTAATCATCAGTAAATGTAATGAAGTAGACGTAACCACCCCTGGCAGGCGTGGCAAATGGCCCACACACATCAGTATGTATGAGCGCCAATTGCTCACTAGTCCTTTCACCTTTCTTATTGAAAGGGGACTTTGTCATTTTTCCCAATAAACAAGCCTCACATGTCTCATATGATTCAAAATCAAATGAGTCTAGTTATCCATCCTTATGGAGTCTAGATACACGTTTCTCATTTATGTGGCCTAAACGACAGTGCCATAAATAAGAAGGATTTAAATCATTTATTTTAATCCGCTTGGTATTAATGTTGTAGATAGGATTGCTTAGATCAAGGACATACAGTCCATTAAATAATTGCGCACTAAAATAGTGAATATTATTCAAATAAAAGGAACAACAATTGTTCTTTATTGAAATAATAAAACCATCCTTGTCCAAACAAGAAATAGAAATAATGTTTCTGCTCATAGCAGGCTCAAAATAGCAATTAGTTAATTCTAAAACTAATCTTGAAGGCAGAGATAGCTCGCACACGCCTATGGCCAACGCATCAACTTTTGCTCCATTCCCAACGCGCAGATCTACCTCTCCTTTAGCCAATCTTCTACTTCTCTTTAGATCCTGCATATTTCGACAAATATGAGATCCACGTCCAGTATCTAATACCCATGATGTAGAGACAGTTAAATTGACATCTACAACAAAAATACCTGGTGGTGGTGGAATCACTATTCCATGCCTCTTGTCATCCAGATATTTTGGGCAGTTCCTTCTCCAGTGTCCAGGCTGACTGCAGTAGTGACACTCACCTTTAGTGACACCTTCGGAAATGCCACCAACAGGCTTAAGGGCAGGTTCCTTGGACTTGGCAACTGACTTGCCTTTGTCCTTGGAGGATGAGGCAAACCTTTTGACCTTTCCTTTCTACACCATCATAATGGTCTTGCCCTTACCCTTGTTGATGCTCTGTTCAGCTGTCATCAACATATTGAGTAAATCAGGCAGTGGTTTCACGATCTCGTTCATGTTATAGTTCATGATGAACTGTCCATAACTCTCGGGCAACGATTGTAACACGAGATTGGTTGCCAACTCTTGGCCGACCGGGAACCCCAGTCGGGCGAGATTCTCCAAGTACCCGATCATACAGAGTACATGGGGTCCCACCGGGTTCCCTTCTGCCAGATGACACTTGAACAGTGCCTTAGAGACCTCATACCTCTCTACCCTTGCCTGCTCTTGGAAGAGCTGCTTCAGATGTTCGATCATATCGACATCATTCATGTTTTCGTGTTGCTTCTGAAGCTCAGAAGTCATGGTTCATAGCATAAGGCTTTAGGGCAGCAAGTTTTTGGTTCTCTGGACCTTTTGGAACATGCTACTCTATTGCGTACAATTTCTCCTCTTGCTTGAGAACAATTCTCAAGTTTCTGTACCAATCAAGAAAGTTGGTTCTAGAGAGCTTGTCCTTCTCAAGGACAGATCGTAGGGAATGTTGTGAACTCGATGAGTTGTTTGCCATTTGGAATTCTACAAAAGGAAAATACGCAAGTTTTAGTATTTGTGAATTTTTGACTATATTCAATAATGGCTAGTTTATCAAATATAGCTCCCACCATTTTTCGACGGATTAATAACCCTCAAGATATTAATGCGGAAAATATCGTTATATTTTCTAGTGGGCGAAGATCCATGTTTCATCTCCTTATGAGCTTGCTTTGGCAAGTCACCCATAATTTGACTACTTTAGGTAGGAACAATTCCAATTGCATCCCTTATGCAATTCTTGGTTCAATTGGGCAAATAACTCCTTATTTATCCATCCATATGGATAATCCCAATTGGTTGCCTCTAGGTTTCTTAATCATATTAATAGCCTAGTTGTGTTCAACCTCTTATTTAAACAATTGCACATTACTAGCTTGTGCAATTCCATCATTATGAACCAAGTCGCCATGCTTTGGCACACACGAACTTGATAAATAATGATGATAATGAGTGTTTAAATAACGAGAAGGCAAGAACAAAATATTTGAATTTTGAGGGATTTTAAATTCAATTTTAATTTGGTTTGTTGATCAATATCAACTAATCTATTTATTTGAGTTTGGGCAAAACGACAAATAATAGATCCGGGTTGTCTAATTATCTTATTATCCTAATTGCATGCATCATCCATACACCAACCACACAATAATAAGACAATAAAGTAAACAAACACAAAACAAAAATTAAACGTGATGTGGATATGGACTTTTCTAACTAAGATAATTCCAAGCCAATGGAATTATCTATGAACCCTAAAAGCAAACACATCTCCATGCGTCTTGATCTTTTGGTCCATCCTTCATAGTCATGCTCCATGCTCCATCTTTTGTGGCTCCTTTTGGATTTGGGCTTCTTCTCTTCAATCTTGGCTAACAATCTACTTTATCTAGCACTAGCTAACTTCTATACTAATAAAATAAATCTCACAAGTTGAGAAAAAAAATGGCACGCAGGACATAAAACCCTAATTAATTATTACAATTAATTGATCAGCTCGCAGGCCGTAAAACCAAACCACAAAATTAAATATCCACATCAAACCACATCCTAAGGCCATATCCAATCACCATGCGAATTGCACATAAAAAGTTAAAATCCAATGTTAACGCGCTTGGTCAATTTTAATTGATTTTAGGATTTCTAGGGTGACGGTCCATGGGCCCAACAATCAAATTGCCCGGGCCCAAAAATGTGAACCGCAAGGCCCGGCCTGGCCCCTAACCCACGCGGCTAGGCCGCGGGCTAGGGCTGCCCGGCCCCTAGGGCGGCGAAGCTTGGGAGGCAAGCGAGAGGGGCGGTCCCCTAGGGGGGGCGAACCTCCTTGAGGGAGTTGTTTCCAAAACAACTCCCTTGCTTGGTTCCTAAGTTTGGTTGTTTCCTTGTTTGGGAAGAACTCCTTCTTCCCCAAGGATGCCCAAACCCTAGATCTAAGATCCTAAAATTTCTCAAACTCACTAATTCATGCATCCAATGCAAAAATTAGATCATGTTATGATAGATTATTGACAAATTGCATCCCATGCTTGATTTGTCTTGTTTTACGCGATAAAAAATCAATTCAAGGTGTAAAACAACTAAAACGTAACACATAAACCACGTTTATGCTCTACGACCTGTGGCTCTGATACCACTGTAGGGTTTTGATTCATGGATGCGCAACGCAAACAATAATTAACCATGCAAAACCCTCCAAGGATCACAAGTCAAGAGACATAACGATGGTAAAGGAAGAAATCAATAACACACCTTAGGGTTCTCCTTTGATGACTTCAAACGCGAATTGTGTCACGTTCTCTATGGTTGATCCACGCCTAGAGTTGATTCCTAGATCTCCCACTCCTTGGTGCTAGCCCGGAAAGAGGAAGAGGAAGAAGAATCACGCAAAACGAGACGAACCAAAGGAGGTTTCGGCCTCCTTTGGCGCCGACGGGGACGAGGCGGCGAGCTAGGGGGCGGTGGCTCCTCTAGCTTGTTGCTCTCTCTCCTTTCGTTCACTCCCACTCTTGTTATGTTCAATTTTGAGCATAAGTTGTGGGAAGGAAGTTAGGAAGGTCCTTTATATAGTCCAACAACTCCTTGCCAACTACCTAAAGGACTTATTCTAGTCCTACTAGAATTCAATTTAGTCCCTTCCTTGCAAATTAGTCCCAACTAAGTTTGCAAGGTTTTGCAAAGTGATCCTTCTAATTAATTAATCCAATTAATTAATTCCCAAATCAAGTTCAACTCTATATAGCGTGTGACCCCATAGGTTCTATCTAGTTGGTAGCAACTATTTGCTAATATGGAGCAGTTTCTAGCAAAACATCCATTCTAGCCAACTAATAGAATAGTCATCTTGACAACCTTAGTACAAGTAATTGTCTCATCCCTTTGTCTCTATATCCGGATTGGACACGAGACATACAAGTCACACTCGTACCCAATCCATAGTTTCTCGATCCATGGGAATAGCCTTATTCGTGCAAATAACATCAATATCCCATATTGATTTATTTGAGTCTGGCCAGACATTCAATAAGCACTATCCCTCGAGTGGCCTAGGATATTTGCTCCCGTTATGTGGGAGGGACAAATCCTTTCTACGTCCACTACCATCTCTAAGCTTGCTTCTTATTGTATCCAGTACACGCCTTTATAACTACCCAGTTACGGTGTAGCGTTTAACGCTACCAAATCATAACATCCACAACTAGAATATCTAGTGACTTCAAGTCTAAGGATGACGATACCATTGCACCGCGAGAAGCGCTTGTTACTCAACATAACGTGTATTTAGCTTTCTCGGAGATGGGTCAATCCAGTGCGACATTACCCTTTGCACACCTATGTGCTGGATCATGATATCTCCATATCAATCCAACCCCATACTAGTCTATAGATGTTTGTCCCATTAATAATTATACTGGACTAGGGATATTTTAGATAAACAACACAATTGTAAATCTAAGGACTTCATTATATTAAATATCCAATAAATAATAAATGAATTTCTAGCCACAAATAAATTCATACTAAACTAGATTGCCCCTAGGGCATCTATTCCAACAGCTTGTCTCTTGAAGCTCCTTGAAAGTTACCCCATTATTCCTTGTTCCATTATTCCTTATCTTTTGGTCACGATACTTGTTGATCTCCACTATCCCTTTCTCTGCAATCAGAGCTCGGTCAACAACTTCATTGTAGGTAGGCAGCCTAATGAGTTATACCTTATTACAAATGCTCCACCGAAGTCACATTTCAAACTTTCTGGCTTTGTGAGCCTCATCCGCAACCACAAGTGAGGCATGCCGGATAGTTTTGTAAACTTAGCCTCGTATTGTGCAACAGTCATTTCACCGTGAGTAAGCATGAAAAATTCTTCCACCCTCTGATCTTTTAAGTGTTGAAAATACTTATCATTAAATATCTCAAAAAGCGGTCCCATACCATGGATGGCTCCCTCCTAGACATGGTCAGCCACCACTGATAAGCTTCTCCAGCTAAGTTGTAAGTGGCAAACTCCACCTTTTGTCACTCAAAACAAGGTATTTTCCCAAATATCTTCTCAATCTCCAATAATAATAACTCAACAACGATTGGATTGGGAGTTCCCGAATAATATGGAGGTTTAAGACCTTGGAATCGGTCTAAAGTGGCGGTTTTTCCGTTTGCATCAACTATGTATGCCAACCCTTCAATTTCCATTTCAAGTCTATCATCTTTTTCATCACCACTTCCATCAACTAGGTCCCTTAGTAAGACATTTCAAGTCTCACCCTCCATGACCAAAACATTAATCCTATTCGCGCACATCTCCATCATCTCCTCCTACACAGTCATTCTCTAAGTTTCAAGAAAAGGCCAACCATTTTTGAAATTTATATCCTCAAGTTTAAGTCCATACAAAAACCTTTATGAGCCCAAATCACTTATAAACTTCTTAGAATCGTCCCCAACCCGAAACTATCGCTTTGATACCAAGTTGTCACGACCGCTTTACTCGGACCCTGATTAATTAAGTCGAGACCGAGGGTCGAGATCGACCACGAAGGCCTCAAAAAAAGTGCATGTGGTTGGATAATGGTAAAAACTTAAGTTAAGAATATAAAGTGCGGAAGCGAGTTCAAACTAACGGGGTCATCCAGAAGGTGTCATTTTTTAAATTCATTTGTTCAACCACAATGAGCGGATCAGAGACAAAAATGCCCACAAAACCGTTTTCCTCGAAAAAATCCAAAAGCGCCAACAACTCTAAAAGTCGATCTTCAAATAACACTTGAACCATAAGTCTTAAAATGGCATTCATTGCGACGTTACCAAAGAGGTACCAAAATGAATCTTCTGTTTTGATGGTGAATTCGACACCTTTCCCACTCGAAAATGGACCAATATGGCTAGATATCTCAATGATATAATGGTGGTATCACTCTTCCATTCATACAGTTTGAAAGAAATCGTGTTTTTATTTTTTGGAGTAAAAAGAAATTGTGTTTGGTGTTTGGAGGTATGATTTTTCCCTTCAATCTGTGTTTGATGTTTACACTTTATCCGGTAATTCTCTTCCCCGCTACATTCTCTTTTTTCTCCCAGTCATGGACGAAAATGAGGAGAGGAGAGAACAATGTAGTTTAGCTTGCTTGGGGTGCAAGAAAAATTAGATGAGCAAAGACAAACCTGCATATCTGGTGAGTTCTTCCTTCATAATTTACATCAATATGCTTTGTATATGTGCATTATTCATGAAAAAATCAAGGCTTTGTATATTTGAAGTTCTCATGGCCGCTGCCAAAGGCATGCACTGCGCGAAAGAGTCACTCGCCATCCCCGTATAAGTAATACTAAGAAGATCGATTTGTCTATTATGTTCTTTGCCTTTCTCCTGGGTTGTTTACTTCTTGCTTACATCGTTTCTTTGGTGGTGTAGGTGAAGATGTTCATCACGCGGAATCTTCGGTTTTGAGGGACACAGTTCAACGCAATTGTATGTACCTTTCTCATAGATAATATCTAAAAAAACGTTGTATGCTTTCTTCTGTATTATTTATTTTTAGTTATTGTTTCTTTTGATATCCATATTATGATTGAAGCTTAGATTTAACTCAACTCATGTCGAGTGATGAACTGTGTCCCGGGCCTCAAAGTAAAAATAGCAAAAGACTTATCATAATTAAATTGACTGCAAAATAGAGATTACTAATTTTTTAATAATCTGAAATCGGTGAGTTATTCAAATCTTGGTTGGAAACTGATATATTAGAAAGGTATGAAAATGGTTGACATTTTTAAAATTGATTGATTAAAAAAGGTACGTTGATTGCCTACAAATTGAGGAAATATTGGAATCTATAACTGATTTCATGTTAATTTCGATTGCCCATAAACGAAAGGCGAATGAAGTCATAGTGAAGTCAGAATGTGCCAGTAAACTACCAACAAAACAAATTTGCCAGTAATTTATCCAAATTGGAATCTATAACTTCAAATTTATAGTGATACAATAAACAAGATTTTACTTCAACTTACTGTTTTAATCTATTTATTTAGAAAAAAAGATTATTAATCCTAACAAAAATATGAAACTGATAATTGATTAATTTGCATTTTAGGTTTAAACTTTGAATAAGATACATAGTTAGTAAAATACGGGACGAAAATAAAACGTGATACGGTACGTACGTGTATTGTACGATTTTATATTAAAAGTTTGTTAGTAAAAATTCGGATTAAAAATACGCGATTTGATTAATTCGAGTTTTCTATACGTACGTGTATAGTTCGTATTATAGTTATTCATTCGGAATTAAAAATACGGGTGCATTTCTTAGTATTTTAGCATATATAATGAGTTCGTTGTGTCACACATTGCCATCTTTTCATATTTTTATCAAATATTTAAAAATAATGTGTAAACATGTACTCAATTGTTTATCATTTATGATATTTACGCTATTTACTCGTGACTAATTACTTGTGTAAAATAATATCATACTATTCAAACTACTTGCGTGAAAAAAGTTACTACGCATTCCCTAATCTTAAACATGTGTTATTTTAAAACTTAATAATATAACACGTAAGACTCAAGATGCTTGTACACACACACACACATATATATATATATAATTATAGTTATTTTAACTTAATATATTCAAAGTTTTATAATAATATTTGTAAATATTTATAACAATAAATATTTAAAATAGATAAATAGTAGGAAAATATTTAATAACAACTAATTACTAAAAGTTACACTATTTTTGGATGATAATTTATTCACTGCAATATTGTTTTCAAGAAGTTTTATTTGGAAGTATTGTACGTTAAAACGTGAAATACGAGTATTAAACTTGTTTGCTTAAAAATTCGAGTATTTTTCATTAGGTCCAGCAATAGTACGAAATACGGAAGTATTTTTTATTTATACGTACGGACGGGTATTAAACGGATTAATTCGGAGTATTTACTAACTAGGATAAGATAGAGTTTAATAATTTCAATTTCCCATAAAAAATGTGAAGTTCGATTCAAGTCATGATTGTAAGGTCGCAAGTTTCATGGACTTGAAATACTTAGTTATTTTAAGGCCTTGAACCAGTTTTCAAAGCCTTGAATCAGGTTTCACAGGCTTGAAAGGCCTCGAACCAGGATTCAAAGCCTTGAAACTGTCTGACCTGTATGCATGTTCTAAGGGAGAGTTTTTCCCAACTCTTCTTATCCGATTCTATCTCTATCACCCCTGTGCTTGATGTGTTATTATTTGATGATGAAAGACAAACTGTTTTGATATATCTAATATCACTTAATCGATCTGTTTGACTCAATTTTGCAGGGAAATTTTATTTCCTAAGTTTGCATGATTTGTTTCCTAATTTGTCTTTTGCAGGAAAGGAAACATTAAGAGAAGTTGATTCTGTGATCAATCAGACATTCATGACAGCTTCTCAATTTGATTAAAGAAAAGATCAAAACAATATATTTGAAGATTATGATCAACTATCCGTTGGAGAAGGTTGTTAAGAGAGTCAAAGTTTGTTGCCTACAAACAGGAAGTTGGTGCTGAAAATCTTGGAAAATTTGCAGAACTTCAAAGAGTATAAATAGATCTCATTTTGAAGAAACAAGAAACAACACTCAACGGGAAAAAAAGGGAGACTCATTTTCTGGATTGAAAAGAATCAAAGAATTCATCTCTCTCCCAATCCAACTCACAGAAGATCACTGCATGTCTACTGCAGTTCTACACTTCAGTGTTCTTCTGTCTTGTGCTTTATTGGTAGATCATTCTTGTATTACTTCTATCTCTTATTCTCAAGGATTTTTCAAGATTAACAATAGAGAATTCTTAGTTAATCAAATAGCTAGAGCAGGTACTAGATAGGTTAGAGAGAACCACAAGCTGTAACAGAGTAAGGCATTTCTCTGTGCTTGAGATCTAGGGCTTAGCTTTTGAATAATAACAATTGTGTTAAAAATCCTGCAGGGAGAAGATCCCTGAGGTAGAGACGTAGGTCCAAGTGGACTGAAATCTATAAATCACTTATCTCTTGCATTTATAGTTTTTTTACATACTTAGTTTTTGCAGTATTCAAACTAGTATGTTTTCAAGGGTTTGAAACTCTTTTCACGACCTTGAAAAAGACTTGTCTGTTTTATTTCAAACTGTATTTCATTACAAAGTCTTGAACTTGTTTTCAAGGCCTTGAACTGCATAGAAACTCTTCTCCTCCACAAGTTTTGAAAAAAGTTGGCATACTCTATTCAACCCCCCTTCTAGAGTATTTGTGCTACATATCTATCTGCATACATCCCTTTCAATTGGTATCAGATATTGTATCACTAATTAGATTTAACCATCTGGTGATGGTGGTTTCTCACAGGGAAGAGCTGCTAACAGACCTCCTCTTTTTGGTGGAGATAATTTTGCTCAGTGGAAAGCTCTAATGAAAATGTTCATCATTGATCAAGATATAGAGCTATGGACCATTATTCAGAATGGACCTCAGACGTTCTATGTAGGGTTTTGATCATGGATACGCAGCGGAAAAACAAATATTATCCATGAAATACCCTCCAAGGATCACAGGACAAGAGACATAATGATGGTAAGGGAAGAAATCAAGTTAGACAACTTAGGGTTTCTCCTGTGATGACTTGTAACTTGAATTGTGTCACGTCTCTATAGTTGATCCTGTTGGAATAGATGCCCTAGAGGCAATCTAGTTTAGTATGAATTTGTATATGGCTATAAAATTCATTTATTATTTATTGGATATTTAATATAATGAAGTCCTTAGATTTACAATTGTGTTGTTTATCTTAAATATCCCCAGTCAAGTATAATGATTAATGGGACAATCATCTATAGACTAGTATGGGGTTGGATTGATATGGAGATATCACGATCCAACACATAGGTGTGCATTACGGAATGTTGCACTGGATTGACCCATCTCCGAGAAGGCTACATACATGTTATGTTGAGTCACAAGTGCTTCTCGCGGTGCAATGGTATTGTCATCCTTAGACTTGAAGTCACTAGATATTCTAGTTGTGGATCATTGTGATCTTGGTAGCGTTAAACGCTACACCGTAACTGGGTAGTTATAAAGGCGTGTACTGGATACAATGAGAAGCAAGCTTAGAGATCGTAGTGGATGTAGAGAGGATTTGCCCCTCCCACATAACAGGAGCAAATATCCTAGGCCACTCGAGGGATAGTGCTTATAGAATGTCTGGCCAGACTCAAATAAATCAATATAGGATATTGATGTTATTTGCACGAATAAGGCTATTCCCATAGATCGAGAAACTATGGATTGGATATACGAGTGTGACTTGTATGTCTCGTGTCCAATCCGGATATGGTGGCAAAGGGATGAGACAATTACTTGTACAAAGGTTGTCAAGATGACTATTCTATTAGTTGGCTAGAATGGATGTTTTGCTAGAAACCGCTCCATATTAGCAAATAGTTGCTACCAACTAGATAGAACCTATGGGGTCACACGCTATATAGAGTTGAACTAGATTTGGGAATTAATTAATTGGATTAATTAATTAGAAAGATCACTTTGCAAAACCTTGCAAACTTAGTAGGGACTAATTTGCAAGGAAGGGACTAAATTGAATTCTAGTTGGACTAGAATAAGTCCTTTAGGTAGTTAACAAGGAGTTGTTGGACTATATAAAGGACCCTCCTTCCTTCCTTCCTCATAACTTATGCTCATTATTGAACATAACAAGAGTGAGAGAGAACAAAAGGAGAGAGAACAAGCAACAAGGAGGCCGACCCGACCCCCTTGCCGCCGCCCTCACCCCGTCGGCCAAAAGAGGGCCGAAACCCCCCTCTTTTGTCTCGTTTTGCGTGATTCCTTCATCCTCTTCCTATTCCGGGCTAGCACCAAGGAGTTTGGGAGATCTAGGATCAACTCTAGGCGTGGATCAACTATAGAGAACGTGACATTATTCGCGTTTGAAGTCATCAAGGAGAACCCAAAGTTGTGTTTATGATTTCTTACCTTTACTATCTTTATGCATCTAGACTTGTGATCCTTGGAGGGTTTTGCATGGTTATTTGTTTGATTATGCTTCCGTTGCGCGATCCATGAATCAAAACCCGACAGTATTATCAGAGCCAAAGGTCATAGAGCATAAACGTAGTTTATGTGTTACATTCTTGTTGTTTTACAACTTAATTTTATTGTTAATCGCGTAAAACAAGACAAATCAAGCATGGGATGCAATTTGTCAATAATAACTCATAACAAGATCTAATTTTTGCATTGGATGCATGAATTGGTGAGTTTGAGAAATTTTAGGATCTTAGATATAGGGTTTGGGCATCCTTGGGGAAGAAGGAGTTCTCCCAAAACAAGGAAACAACCAAACTTGGGCTCCAAGCAAGGGAGTTGTTTTGGAAACAACCCCAAGAGGAGGTTCGGCCCCCCTAGGGACCGCCCCCCTTGCTTGCCGCCCAAGCTTGGCCGCCCTAAGGGGCCGGGCGGCCCTAACCCGCGGGCCTAGCTTGCGGGTTTTGGGCCGGGCCGGCCCTAGGGCCTTGTGGTTCACTTTAATGGGCCCGGGCAATTGGATTGTTGGGCCCATGGACCGTTTTAACCCTAGAAATCCTAAAATCAATTAAAATTGACCAAGCGCGTTAAAATTGGATTTTAACTATTTATGTGCAAATCGCATGGTGATTGGATATGGCCTTAGGATGTGATTTGATGTGGATGTTTAATTTTGTGGTTTGGTTTTACGGCCTGCGAGCTGATCAATTAATTGTAATAATTAATTAGGGTTTTATGGCCTGCGTGCCATTTTTTTTCCTCAACTTGTGAGATTTATTTTATTTAGTATAGATGTTAGTTAGTGCTAGATAAAGTAGATTGTTAGCCAAGATTGGAGAAAAGAAGCCCAAAGCCAAAGAAGCCACAAAAGATGGAGCATGGAGCATGGAGCAATCCACATGACTATGAAGGATGGACCAAGAGACCAAGACGCATGGAGATGTGTTTGCTTAGGGTTCATAGATAATTCCATTGGCTTTGAATTATCTTAGTCTAGAAAAGGCCATATCCACATCACGTTTAATTTCTGTTATGTGGTTGTTTATTTATTGTCTTATTATTTGTGTGGTTGGTGTATGGATGATGCATGCAATTAGGGTAATAAGATAATTAGACAACTCGGATCTATTATTTGGAGTTGTGCCCAAACTCAAATAGATAGATTAGTTGATATTGATCAACAAAACAATTAAAAATTGAATTTAAAATCCCTCAAATTTTAAATATTGTGTTCTTGCCTTCTCGTTATTTAAACACTCATTATCATCATTATTTATCAAGTTCGTGCGTGCCAAAGCATGGCGACTTGGTTCATAATGATGGAATGCGATGGCACGTAACAATGTGCAATTGTTTAGATAAGAGGTTGAACACAACTAGGCTATTAATTTGATTAAGAAACCTAGAGACAATCAATTGGGATTATCCATATGAATGGATAAATAAGGAGTTATTTGCCCGATTGAACCAAGAGTTGCATATGGGATGCAATTGGAATTGTTCCTACCTAAAGTAGTCAAGTTATGGGTGACTTGCCAAAGCAAGCTCATAAGGAGATGAAAGATGGATCTTGGCCCACTAGAAAATATAAGGATATTTTCCGCATTAATATCTTGAGGGTTATTAATCCGTAGAAAAATAGTGGGAGCTATATTTAATCAACTAGCCATTATTAAATATAGTCAAAAATTCACAAATACTAAAACTTGCGTATTTTCCTTTTTGTAGAATTCCAAATGGCAAACAACTCATCGAGTTCACAACATTCCCTACGATCTGTCCTTGAGAAGGACAAGCTCTCTGGAACCAACTTTCTTGATTGGTACAGAAACTTGAGAATTGTTCTCAAGCAAGAGAAGAAACTGTACGCAATAGAGGAGCATGTTCCAGAAGGTCTAAAGAACCAAACACCTGCTGCCTTAAAGGCGTATCAAAAGCGTGTTGATGACGCTAATGATGCGGCCTGCCTTATGCTTTGCACCATGAATTCTGAGCTTCAGAAGCAACACGAAAACATGAATGCAGTCGATATGATCGAACATCTAAAGCAGCTCTTCCAAGAGCTGGCGAGGGTAGAGAGGTATGAGGTCTCAAAGGCACTGTTCAAATGTCATCTGGCAGAAGGGAACCCGGTGGGACCCCATGTACTCCGAATGATCGGGTACTTGGAGAATCTCGCCCGGCTTGGGTTCCCGGTCGGCCAAGAGTTGGCAACCGATCTCGTGTTGCAATCGTTGCTGAGAGTTATGGACAGTTCATTATGAACTATAACATGAACGAGATCGTTAAACCACTGCCAGATTTGCTCAACATGTTGAGGACGGCTGAACAGAGCATCAACAAGGGTAAGGGCAAGGCCATTATGATGGTGCAGAAAGGAAAGGGCAAAAGGTTTGCCTCTTCCTCCAAGGGCAAAGGCAAGTCAGTTTCCAAGTCCAAGGAACCAGCCCTTAAGCCTGTTGGTGGCATTGCCAAGGTCGTGACTAAGGGTGAATGTCACTACTGTAGTCAGCCTGGACACTGGAGGAGGAACTGCCCAAAAAATCTGGAGGACAAGAGGCTTGGAATAGTGATTCCACCACCACCAGGTATTTTTGTTGTAGATGTCAATTTAACTGTCTCTACATCATGGGTATTAGATACTGGATGTGGATCTCATATTTGTCGAAATATGCAGGATCTAAAGAGAAGTAAAAGATTGGCTAAAGGGGAGGTAGATCTACGCGTTGGGAATGGAGCAAAGGTTGCTGCGTTGGCCATAGGCATGTGCGAGCTATCTGTGCCTTCAGGATTAGTTTTAGAATTAAATAATTGCTATTTTGTGCCTGCTATGAGCAGAAACATTATTTCTATTTCTTGTTTGGACAAGGATGGTTTTATTATTTCAATAAAGAACAATTGTTGTTCCTTTTATTTGAATAATATTCACTATTTTAGTGCGCAATTATTTAATGGACTTTATGTCCTTGATCTAAGCAATCCTGTCTACAACATTAATACCAAGCATGTTACAATAAATGATTTAAATCCTGCTTATTTATGGCATTGTCGTTTAGGCCATATAAATGAGAAACGTGTATCTAGACTCCATAAGGATGGATTACTAGACACATTTGATTTTGAATCATATGAGACATGTGAGGCTTGTTTATTGGGAAAAATGACAAAGTCCCCTTTCAATAAGAAAGGTGAGAGGACTAGTGAGCAATTGGCGCTCATACATAGCGATGTTTGTGGGCCATTTGCCACGCCAGCCAGGGGTGGTTATGTCTACTTCATTACATTTACTGATGATTACAGTAGATATGGATTTGTGTACCTGATGAGGGCAAAATCCGAATCCTTTGAAGTGTTCAAAGAAATCAAGAATGAAATAGAGAAGCAACTTGGCAAAAGTATCAAGGCTCTACGATCGGATCGTGGAGGAGAATACTTGAGCCAAGAGTTTGACGACTATCTTAGAGAGTGTGGGATCGTGTCCCAACTCACTCCACCCAGAACGCCACAATGGAATGGCGTGTCCGAGAGGAGGAATCGAACCCTATTGGATATGGTTCGATCTATGATGTGTCAAACCGATCTTCCATTGTCATTTTGGGGCTACGCTCTATTATGTGCAGCTTTCACCATTAACCGTGTTCCATCTAAATCAGTCATGAAGACACCATATGAGATGTGGAGTGGGAGGCGTCCCACACTGTCGTTCATGAGGATTTGGGGCTGCGATGTCTATGTAAAACGTTTACAATCGGACAAGCTAGGGCCTAAATCGGATAAGTGTAAATTTGTTGGGTACCCTAAGGAAACTAAGGGATAGTACTTCTACAATCCAACCGAGAACAAAGTGTTTGTTGCTCGGACCGGCGTGTTTCTAGAAAGAGAATTTGTCTCTAAAGAAGCAAGTGGGAGGAATGTAGAACTTGAAGAAATTCAAGAACCACAAATCACTGAAGCGATTATGGAACATGAATAGGAATCACAAGCAGTTGTGGAGCCACCTGTTCAGGTAACACAAGAGCTTCGTAGATCTAGTAGAGTGCACCAGGAACCTGAGAGGTATGGACTTCTCGTAACCGATTCCGGTGACACGATGCTCATAGATGATGAGCCTACTACCTATGAGGAGGCCATGAGTGGCCCAGACTCTCACAAGTGGCTTGAAGCCATGAGATCCGAGATGGAATCCATGTATACCAACAAAGTATGGAATTTGGTGGAACCACCTGATGGGGCACGGCCCATAGGGTGCAAGTGGGTCTTCAAGAAGAAGATCGACATGGATGGTAATGTGATTACCTATAAGGGCCGATTGGTGGCTAAAGGATTCAGACAGATTCATGGTATTGACTATGATGAAACCTTTTCACCAAACGCAATGACCAAATCCATCCGAATCCTACTTGCAATTGCAGCATACTACGACTATGAGATTTGGCAGATGAATGTCAAAACAGCATTCCTTTATGGGAATCTCCTCGAGGACGTGTATATGATACAGCCGGAGGGTTTTGAGGATCCTAAGCAAGCCAACAAAGTGTGTAAGCTGCAACGATCCATTATGGATTGAAGCAAGCTTCTAGGAGTTGGAATCGACGTTTTGATGAAGTGGTCAAAGAGTTTGGCTTCATCAGAAACGAATATGAGTCTTGTGTCTACAAGAAGGTTAGTGGGAGCTCTTTAGCTTTTCTGGTCTTGTATGTGGATGACATACTACTCATTGGAAACGACATTCCCATGCTGCAATCTGTGAAAGATTGGCTAGGAAAGTGTTTCTCAATGAAAGACTTAGGGGAAGCAGCCCATATACTTGGTATAAAGATCTATAGAGATAGATCTAAAAGGTTGCTAGGCCTAAGTCAAAGTACATATATTGACAAGGTGTTGAAACGGTTCAACATGCAAGATTCCAAGAAGGGATTCTTGCCCATGTCACATGGAATCACTCTTTCGAAGAGTGGTTGTCCTTCCAATGGGATTGAGAAGGAACGCATAGGATTCCCTATGCCTCGGCCATAGGATCTATCATGTACACCATGTTATGAACTAGACCAGATGTGTCATATGCCTTGAGTATGACAAGCAGATACAAATCCAATCCGGGTGAGAGTCACTGGATTGCTGTCAAGAACATCCTAAAGTACTTGAGAAGAACTAAGGATGCTTTCTTGATATTTGGCGGTGAGGAAGAGTTGCGTGTAAGGGGTTACACTGATGCAAGCTTCCAAACTGACAGAGATGACTGTAGATCACAGTCGGGATATGTGTTCTGCCTGAATGGAGCAGCGGTGAGCTGGAAGAGTTCCAAGCAAGAGACGGTAGCTGATTCTACAACAGAGGCTGAGTACATTGCTGCAAATGGCGCAGCAAAGGAGGCTGTTTGGATCAGAAAGTTTGTTTTTGAACTTGGTGTGGTCCCTAGCATTGCGGATCCGGTGGAGTTGTTCTGTGACAACACTGGGGCGATCGCGCAATCAAAGGAACCCAGATCGCACCAGAAGTCCAAGCATGTGCTCAGGAAGTTTCATATTATTCGAGATATTATCGATAGAGGAGATGTTCGGATATGCAAGATTCCCACAGATGATAATCTGTCAGACCCGCTTACGAAGCCTCTCACGCAGTGGAAGCATGAAGGGCACACTAGGAGTATGGGCATACGAGATGCGCCAGATTGGCTCTAGTGCAAGTGGGAGACTGTTGGAATAGATGCCCTAGAGGCAATCTAGTTTAGTATGAATTTGTATATGGCTAGAAAATTCATTTATTATTTATTGGATATTTAATATAATGAAGTCCTTAGATTTACAATTGTGTTGTTTATCTTAAATATCCCTAGTCAAGTATAATGATTAATGGGACAATCATCTATAGACTAGTATGGGTTGGATTGATATGGAGATATCACGATCCAACACATAGGTGTGCATTACGGAATGTTGCACTGGATTGACCCATCTCCGAGAAGGCTACATACATGTTATGTTGAGTCACAAGTGCTTCTCGCGGTGCAATGGTATTGTCATCCTTAGACTTGAAGTCACTAGATATTCTAGTTGTGGATCATTGTGATCTTGGTAGCGTTAAACGCTACACCGTAACTGGGTAGTTATATAGGCGTGTACTGGATACAATGAGAAGCAAGCTTAGAGATCGTAGTGGATGTAGAGAGGATTTGCCCCTCCCACATAACGGGAGAAAATATCCTAGGCCACTCGAGGGATAGTGCTTATAGAATGTCTGGCCAGACTCTAATAAATCAATATAGGATATTGATGTTATTTGCATGAATAAGGCTATTTCCATAGATGGAGAAACTATGGATTGGATATACGAGTGTGACTTGTATGTCTCGTGTCCAATCCGGATATGGAGGCAAAGGGATGAGACAATTACTTGTACAAAGGTTGTCAAGATGACTATTCTATTAGTTGGCTAGAATGAATGTTTTGCTAGAAACCGCTCCATATTAGCAAATAGTTGCTACCAACTAGATGGAACCTATGGGGTCACACGCTATATAGAGTTGAACTAGATTTGGGAATTAATTAATTGGATTAATTAATTAGAAGGATCACTTTGCAAAACCTTGCAAACTTAGTAGGGACTAATTTGCAAGGAAGGGACTAAATTGAATTCTAGTTGGACTAGAATAAGTCCTTTAGGTAGTTAACAAGGAGTTGTTGGACTATATAAAGGACCCTCCTTCCTTCCTCATAACTTATGCTCATTATTGAACATAACAAGAGTGGGAGAGAACAAAAGGAGAGAGAGCAAGCAACAAGGAGGCCGACCCGACCCCCTTGGCGCCACCCTCACCCCGTCGGCCAAAAGAGGGCCGAAACCCCCCTCTTTTGTCTCGTTTTGCGTGATTCCTTCATCTAGACTTGTGATCCTTGGAGGGTTTTGCATGGTTATTTGTTTGATTATGCTTCCGTTGCGCGATCAATGAATCAAAACCCTACAGATCCACGCCTAGAGTTCAGATCTAGATCTTTCTTCTCCTTTGTTCTAGCCCGGAATGGAGGAAGAGGAAGAAGAAATCACACAACACGAGGAAACAAGGAGGGGCGGCCTCCTTGTTTGGGCTGACGGGAAGGGGCGGCGGCAAGGGAGGGGGGGGGCGCCTCTCTTGCTTGCTTGCTCTCTCTCCTTTTTGTTCTCTCCCACTCAAGTTATGAACTAAAGGCTCATAAGTGTGGGAAGTAAGGAAGGAGCATCTATTATATAGTCCAAAAAATCCTTGCCAACTACCTAAAGGACCCATTCTAGTCCAACTAGAATTCGGTTTGGTACCTTCCTTGCAAATTAGTCCTACTAAGTTTGCAAGGTGTTGCGAAGTGATCCTTCTAATTAATTAATCCTATTCATTAATTTCAAAAATCTAGTTCAACTCTATATAGCGTGTGACCCCATAGGTTCTATCTAGTTGGTAGCAACAATTTGCTAATATGGAGCGGTTTCTAGCAAAACATCCATTCTAGCCAACTAATAGAATAGTCATCCGACAAACCTTGTACAAGTAATTGTCTCATCCCTTTGTCTCTATATCGAGATTGGACACGAGACATACAAGTCACACTCGTATATCCAATCCATAGTTTCTCGATCCATGGGAATAGCCTTATTCGTGCAAATAACATCAATATCCTATATTGATTTATTTGAGTCTGGCCAGACATTCTATAAGCACTATCCCTCGAGTGGCCTAGGATATTTACTCCTGTTATGTAAGAGGGACAAATTCTATCTACGTCCACTACGATATCTGAGCTTGCTTCTTATTATATCAGGTACACGCCTTTATAACTACCCAGTTACGGTGTAGCGTTTAACGCTACCAAAATCACAATAATCCACAACTAGAATATCTAGTGACTTCAAGTCTAAGGATGACAATACCATTGCACCACGAGAAGCACTTGTGACTTAACATAACGTGTATGTAGCCTTCTCGGAGATGGGTCAATCCAGTGTGCCATTACCCTTAATGCACACCCATGTGTTCGATCATGATATCTCCATATCAATCCAACCCCATAATAGTCTATAGATGATTGTCCTATTAATCATTATACTGGACTAGGGATATTTAATATAAACAACACAATTGTAAATCTAAGGACTTCAATATATTAAATATCCAATAAATAATACAATGAATGTTCTAGCCAGAATAAATTCATACTAAACTAAATTGCCTCTAGGGAATCTATTCCAACAGTCTCTCACTTTCACTAGAGCCAATCTGACGGATCTCGTATGCCCATGCTCCTAGTGTGCCCTTCATGCTTCCACTGCACAAGCGGCTTTGTAAGTGGATCTGACAGATTCTCATCTGTAGGAATCTTGCATATCCGAACGTCTCCTCTATCGACAATATCTCAAATCAGATGGAACTTCCTGAGCATGTGCTTGGATTTCTGGTGCGACCTGGGTTCCTTTGATTGCGCGATCGCCCCAGTGTTGTCGCAATACACCTCAACTGGATCCGCAATGCTAGGAACCACACCAAGTTCAGAAACAAACTTTCGGATCCAAACAGCTTCCTTTGTTGCGCCATTTGCAGCAATGTACTCAGCCTCTGTTGTAGAATCAGCCACCGTCTCTTGCTTGGAACTCTTCCAGCTCACCGCTGCTCCATTCAGGCAAAACACATATCCCGATTGTGATCTAAAGTCATCTCTATCGGTTTGGAAGCTTGCATCCGTGTAACCCCTTACACGCAACTCTTCCTCGCCACCAAATATCAAGAAAGCATCCTTAGTTCTTCTCAAGTACTTTAGGATGTTCTGGACCACAATCCAGTGACTCTCACCTGGATTGGACTGGTATATTCTTGTCATACTCAAGGCATATGACACATCTGGTCTAGTACATAACATGGCATACATGATAGATCCTATGGCCGAAGCATAGGGAATTCTACTCATGCGTTCCTTCTCAATCTCATTGGAAGGACAACCACTCTTTGAAAGAGTGATTCCATGTGACATGGGCAAGAATCCCTTCTTGGAATCTTGCATGTTGAATCGCTTCAAAACCTTGTCAATATATGTACTCTGACTTAGGCCTACCAGTCTCTTAGATCTATCTCTATAGATCATTATACCGAGTATATAGGCTGCTTCACCTAATTCCTTCACTGAGAAACACTTCCCTAGCCAATCTTGAACATATTGTAGCATGGGAATGTCGTTTCCAATGAGTAGTATGTCATCCACATACAAGACCAGAAAAGCTACAGAGCTCCCACTAACCTTATTGTAAACACAAGACTCATCTTCGTTTCTGATGAAGCCAAACTCTTTGACTACTTCATCAAAACGTCGATTCCAACTCCTAGAAGCTTGCTTGAATCCATAAATGGATCGTTGCAGCTTACAGACTTTTTTGGCTTGCTTTGGATCTTCAAAACCCTCCGGCTGTATCATATACACGTCCTCGAGGAGATTTCCATAAAGGAATGCTGTTTTGACATCCATCTGCCAAATCTCATAGTCGTAGTATGCTGTAATTGCAAGTAGGATTCGGATGGATTTGGTCATAGCGACTGGGGAAAAAGTTTCATCATAGTCAATACCATGAATCTGTCTGAAACCTTTAGCCACCAGTCGACCCTTATAGGTAATCACATTACCATCCATGTCGATCTTCTTCCATGTGACATTACCATCCTCATGAACGACAGTGTGGGACGCCTCCCACTCCACATCACATGTGGTGTCTTCATGTCTGATTTAGATGGAACACGGTTAATTGTGAAAGCTGCACTTAATAGAGCATGGCCCCAAAATGATAATGGAAGGTCGGTTTCACACATCATAGATCGAACCATATCCAATAGGGTTCGATTCCTCCTCTCAGACACGCCATTCCATTGTGGCGTTCCGGGTGGAGTGAGTTGGGACACGATCCCACACTCTCTAAGATAGTCGTCAAATTCTTGGCTAAAGTATTCTCCTCCACGATCTGATCGTAGAGCCTTGATACTTTTGCGAAGCTGCTTCTCTACTTCACTTTTGAATTCTTTGAACATTTCAAAGGATTCAGATTTGGCTTTCATAAGGTACACAAATCCATATCTACTGTAATCGTGAGTAAATGTAATGAAGTAGACATAACCACCCCTGGCAGGCGTGGAAAATGGCCCACACACATCAGTATGTATGAGCGCCAATTGCTCAATAGTCCTCTGACCTTTCTTATTGAAAGGGGACTTTGTCATTTTCCCCAATAAACAAGCCTCACATGTCTCATATGATTCAAAATCAATTGATTCTAGTAATCCATCCTTATGGAGTCTAGATACACGCTTCTCGTTTATATGGCCTAAACGACAGTGCCATAAGTAAGTAGGATTTAAATCATGTATTTTAATCCTCTTGGTATTAATGTTGTAGACAGGATTGCTTAGACCAAGGACATACAGTCCATTAAATAATTGCACACTAAAATAGTATATATTATTAAAATAAAATGAACAAAAATTGTTCTTTATTGAAATAATAAGACCTTCCTTGTCCAAACAAGAAATTGAAATAATGTTTCTGCTCATAGCAGGCACAAAATAGCAATTATTTAATTCTAAAACTAATCCTAAATGCAGAGATAGCTCGCACACACCCACGGCCAACGCAACAACTTTTGCTCCATTCCCAAAGCGCTCATCAATCTCTCGTTTTGCCAAACTTCTACTTCTCTTTAGATCCTGCACATTTCGAAAAATGTGAGATCCACATTCAGTATCTAATACCCATGATGTAGAGACAGTGAAATTGACATCTACGACAAAAATACCTGGTGGTGGTGGAATCACTATTCCAAGCCTCTTGTCCTCCAGATATTTTGGGCAATTCCTCCTCCAGTGTCCAGGCTGACTGCAGTAGTGATATTCACCTTTAGTCACACCTTTGGCAATCCCACCAACAGGCTTAAGGGCATGTTCCTTGGACTTGGCAACTGACTTGCCTTTGACCTTGCAGGATGAGGCAAACCTTTTGCCCTTTCCTTTCTGCACCATCATAATGGCCTTGCCCTTACCCTTGTTGATGCTTTGTTCAGCTGTCCTCAACATATTGAGAAAATCTGGCAATGGTTTACGATCTCGTTCATGTTATAGTTCATGATGAACCGTCCATAAATCTCGGGCAACGATTGCAACACGAGATCGGTTGCCACTCTTGGCCGACCGGGAACCCTAGTTGGGCGAGATTCTCAAAGTACCCAATCATACGGAGTACATCGGGTCCCACCGGATACCCATCTGCTAGATGACACTTGAACAATGCCTTAGAGACCTCATACCTCTCAACCCTTGCCTGCTCTTGGAAGAGCTGCTTCAGATGCTCGATCATATCGACATCATTCATGTTTTCGTGTTGCTTCTGAAGCTCAGAAGTCATGGTGCATAGCATAAGGCATGCCGCATCATTGGCGTCATCAACTCGCTTTTGATACGCCTTTAGGGCTGCATGGGTATTATTCTATGGACCTGCTGAAACTTGCTCCTCTACTGCGTACAATTTCTTCTCTTGCTTGAGAACGATTATCAAGTTTCTGTACCAATCAAGGAAGTTGGTTCCAGAGAGCTTGTCCTTCTAAAGGACATATTGTAGGGAATGTTGTGAACTCGATGAGTTGTTTGCCATTTGGAATTCTACAAAAGGAAAATACGCAAGTTTTAGTATTTGTGAATATTTACTATATTCAATAATGGCTAGTTTATCAAATAAGGCTCCCACTATTTTTCTACGGATTAATAACCCTCAATATATTAATGCGGAAAATATCCTTATATTTTCAGCTGGGCCAAGACCCATGTTTCATCTCCTTATGAGCTTCCTTTGGCAAGTCACCCATAATTGACTACTTTAGGTAGGAACAATTCCAATTGCATCTCTATGCAACTCGTGGTTCAATTGGGCAAATAACTCCTTATTTATCCATCCGTATGGATTATCCCAATTGATTGCCTCTTGGTTTTAATCATATTAATAGCCAAGTTGTGTTCAACCTCTTATTTAAACAATTGCACATTACTTGCTTGTGCCATCGCATTCCATCATTATGAACCAAGTCGCCTTGCTTTGGCATGCACGAACTTGATAAATCATGATGATAATGAGTGTTTAAATATCGAGAAGTCAAGAACACAATATTTTTATTTTGTGGGATTTTTCAATTCAATTTTATTTGTTTTTGTTGATCCATATCAACTAATCTATCTATTTGAATTTGGGCATGTTGACTCAAAGACCCTTGAAGTGTGTTTTGGAGAAGTAATTGTTTTGGGTGATGAAAGACAAAGACAAAGGCCAAGCATTTCATAAAATATATATTACATTCCTAATCAAACTCTATTTCTTGGAAAATAAGGCAAATGATCCTAAATAATCTCTAAGAAGAATAACTAACTGACTGAAACTCCAACAGAGCATGAAAAAGAATCAGAGAACAAGAAGAACTCAATCTAGCCAAGCATCAGAAAACAATGATAACTCAATCTGGCCGACCCATGGACTGCGCACGACCTCCTAGTGTTGTGTGCGTAGCAGAGAGTTGTCGCCGCTCTTTGGTCCTTTTCTCTTTGACAATGAGTGCAGTTTAGTCCAATGACACATGGATTTACGATATAGCACTAATCCTATACCTACGAATGATTTAGAAACGTCTTGGAAAATACCTGAAACCCAACTATCACATAACTGAGTATATCTAAGGATATCTGTAATTTCTTGTTGGACTAGATTCAAGACGCCTTAATTGTCTGCAAGAATATGGTTTAGCATCACCGAGTGTCTAAATAAAGAGACTCAGCCCTTTATAATAATCTTATACAATACTAAAGGGGTGTACAGTAGGTAGTATTACATGATCAACACTCTAGAATGGGGGGGGGGGGGGGGTTGAATAGAGTATGCTAACTTTTGCAAAACTTGCAAGAAGAGTGGTTTCAAAAAGAATTATAATGTAAGAAGAGTGTTCTAAAGTCCTTGAAATGAGTTTCAAGCCCTTGGAATGAAAACAGTAGAAGTTTAAAAGATATATCTATTTCAAGGCCTTGAACTGAGTTTCTAACCCTTGAATGAAACTGTTATGAATGCTGCAAAAGTTCTAAGTATGAAACTGAAAAGTAAATGCAAGAGACACAAGATATATAAAGTTCAGCCCACTAGGACCTACGTCTCTACCTCAGGGATCTTCTCCCAGCAGGATTTTCAACTCAATTCTTATTAATCAACAGCTAAGCCCTAGATCTCAAGCACAGAGAGATGACTTACTATGTTACAACTTGTAGTTCTCACTAACCTATCCAGTACCTGCTCTAGCTATTTGATTAACTAATAATTCTCTATTGTTAACCTTGAACAATCCCTGAGAATAAAAACTAGAAGCATTATCAAAATGATATACAAATGAAGTTCAGAAAAGAAGAACACTATAACTGAATCTGCAATGAGTATGCATTGTTCTTCTGATGCTTGGATTGAGAGAAATGAATCTGCCTCTTTGTTGCTTGCCAATCCCTGGATATGTTTGAGTTTCTTTCTTACTGTCCCGTTGCAATGCTTCAGCTTTCCCTCTTTTTATAGAGCAGTTTGAATTGAAGATCTTCAGGATATTCTCTTTAACAAACTTTCCTATTTTGTAGCTTCTGCTTTGACTTCTCTTACAACTTCTCCAACGGATATTTTTCCTAGTATCTTCAATGATACTTATTTCATATTGAATACACATCTTTTAGGAAGCTTCCAAACACATCAAATTGATCACATAATCAAATCAACACAGAGTTTCCTTTCCTGCAAAATCTCAAGTCAGGAAATAGATCCTGCAAAATCTCAAGTTAGGAAATAGATCCTGCAAAATAGAAAATAAAATTTCCCTGCAAAACTAAGTCAACCAGATGAATTAGATGCTGTAAAAAGTGTCAAGATACATTGTCTTTCATCATCAAGTATCAAATAATCAAGCACAAGGGTTTAGGTGTTGAATCAAGATCAGAAACTCCCCCTAAGTTTATGCATATAAGGCACAGTCAGTTTCAAGGCCTTAAAATAGACTAGCTATTTCAAGTCTTTGAAACTGAGTTGAAACTGAATTGAACTTACAATCTCCCCCTTGATAAAAGACAAAACCACAATCTGTTTGATACTATGTTTCTGCAAAAAATACTCATTATTATATAGTACAGTCAATTATAGCACATGATATTGAAAAGAAATCAAACTTATTAACTTACTGAAAATAAACACATAACATCAAAGTTCAGATAATCCTACTGACCAAAAACCAGGTCAGATGTCCTAGTAAGCAGATAAATAAAAACCTGAAAATTCTCCTCCTTTTGGAATTTCATCAAAAAAGAATGAGAAGATGTTGGATCAGAGTTTTTAGAAAGATTTTGGAAAAGACTGTTTGAAAAGATAATATTTTCAATACTTTGAAAAGGATTTCAAGGCCTTGAAAAAGATAAGAAAGAGTAGGAACGAGTTAAGGGTTTGGGTCATCATCTCCTTGCTGCTCTGCATCTTCTTCGTGTTGATCCACTATTTCCCTCATCATCATTAATTTGTTATTCTTCGTTTTGAGCCACATTAATAACATCTTCACCTTCTCCCTAAAACAAATCAGCAACAGTCATAATTTCTGGAATAGTCGTCTTCTTAAATTTCTTCTTCTTGAGGTCTATTAGCAGTGCTCCTGAATCTGGACTGTCAACTTCTTCCTCTTGATCTTCATCAACTGGTACATCAACCACTTGCTTTCATTTTTCCTTTACCTGAGCAGGCTCATCCTGAGTTGAGTGTTCACTACGAAGATCCTTGGCTAAACCATCCTTTTTGGTACCCTCTGCAGCTTGAGATACCTCTTCAGGTACATCAAACACTGTCATGCTTCTGAAGATGTTTTAAACCATGTACTTCACCTGCCTAAGATCAGTTCCAAACTCATTTTAGTTTTCCTTCACTTCATCAATGTCCATCTAAAGTCCATCCAGCTTCTGAAGTACCAATATGTTATCTTGAGACAGAGAGGTTTGACTTGAAGTAGGGGTCAGGGACTTGGGTTTGAGAAATTTCTTGGAACTCAACTCTTCTTTTGTAAAGTCTGAGTATAGCTTCCAAGTCTTATCACTTGTTTTCACCACTCCAATCTTTTCAAATGCTTTCTCATTAAGCATACAAAAATCAGTAGTAATAGTCTCTTCCCTATCAGTTGGAATTTCAAAGTGTTGGAAGAATGAGGTGAGCAAATTGGCATATGGCAAGGGATGTTTTCTCTAGTTGATTTGGCTATACATCATGTGTTCCATCACAAGTTTTGGAAGATGAATCTCATAACCATGCATAACCAAATACTCTAAGTGTAACACCCTTTCAGTGATCAGCTCCTTTGAGTATTCCCTTGGTACCACACATCTCATCAAAATAGTGAACAAGACTTTGGCTTCAACAGTCAGCACAGAGCGTGTTAACTGCTTAGATGTGGTAGGGGTATTTGGTAAGAAGAACTCTTATTTTGGTAGTTTCAGAGCTTCACTCTTTGGAGGATAGTTACTGGCATCATACCTATTAGGACAACCTAGAACATTGGCAAAATCCAGAATGATCTAGTTACATATCAGTGCTAGCAACTTTGGTCTGAATCACCAAGTTTGCAGTATTCTTGAGTTGTTTCTTGTTTAGGTAAAAGAATCTGGTGAGTCTGGGGTAGGCTAGCTCTGGAGGGTTTAGAAAAAACCAAAGAGAGCTCTACTTCAACATTTTGATACACCTTAGATTCATACCATGTAACATTGAAACATTGATCAAACTACAGAATGCAACTGGTCTAGAACCAAATCCATCTAGCCATTGACCTCTAGCAACATGAGTAATGAACCATGTATTATCAAGGGCTGATTTCTTACCAGTGGATTTCTTCGTTTCTGAATAGATATAAAGTGCCTTCTAAATGTTCTCCTCTGTTTCATCCTCTGATTCATCATCTTTCACTTTTCATTTTCCCTTGTTTGCTTTATCAGTCTTCTTCTTCACCTTCTTAGGGATACCATTCTGAATCCCTTTATCTTATTCTTGAGCAGACTCCACCGTCTTCATCTTTTTTGCTGGATAGTGGTGTATGATCTTTCTTTGTCTTCTCTTGGGAGGAGGAGGTTCCATTCCTTCTGCTGTTGGAGTATTTGAACTCGAATCCCCACTGATGGTCTGAACCTCTTCCACAATGGCCTTTCTTTTCTTCTCTGTGCCATCCTTTGAACCACCAGCCAACTTAATTCTGTCAGAGACTCTTCTAGTGCTCATTAGGGTTTGAGAGAAGAAGAGAGAGGTATGATAGATACGAAGGAGAGAAAGAAACAAGAAGATAAATCGAGAAGAGTTTCTGTTTGAAAAGGAAACTAATTATTCTTCCTAATCTTTGAAGATCTGCTGAATAAAAAAGATTCAAATTTTGTGTGCGCCATTGTAAATAAAAGATATAATACTATTTGAAAACTTGAGGGAGCAATTATCTACAAAGATAACACCCAACATTGAAAGATCCAAATTATTGACTAATTAACATATAGTCTTATTTTCAAGGCTTTGGAATGGATTTCAAGGCCTTGAAAAGCTATAAGATTTTAAGGCACATATACTTAAACCTTTGAAAATATTTTTAAGGCTTTGAAAATATTTTCAAGGCTTTGAAAATCATTTCAAACCTTTCAAACACAAAATACTTACCTGATTCTCCCCCTAAACCGATGCTTCTTTATCTAGCATGCCCGATTCCAATCATAAGGCTGAGAATCTTTCATCTGGCAATGGTTTAGTGACGATATCTGCAAATTAAAATTTATTAGAAAGAAATTCAAGAAAAATATCACCTTTTTCAGCATGATATGCCTTGTTCTTGAATGTTGTACTGGATTCTTTGTAATTTATATTGCACTTGTGTTGTCACACTTGATAGGTATATCTCTGAAGTCAAATCCAAGGTCTCTCACTTGTTGTGCTATCCATAACACTTGTGAACAACAGGCTCCAGGTGCTATGTATTCAGCTTCTTCTTTTGATAGTGAAACTGAGTTTTGCTTCTTTAAATGCCAGCTGATTAAAGATGATCCAAGAAATTGACAGCATCCTGATGTACTCTTTCTATCAACTTTATATCCTGCAAAGTCAGCATCTGAATAGCCACACAAAGAGAAGTTAGATTGTTTAGGATACGAAAGCCCTAAGTCTTTGGTACCATTGAGATATCTGAATATTCTCTTAACTTCAGTCAAGTGTGATTCTTTAGGATCAGCTTGAAATCTAGCACACGTACAAACACTGAACATGATATCTGGTCTTCTAGCTGTGTGGAAGAGTAATGATCCAATCATACCTCTATACTCTTTCACATTCACACTCTTACCAGATTCATCTTTGTCTAAAGACAATGTAGAACTCATGGGGGTCTTGATATATTTGGATTGAGACATATTATACTTCTTTAGAAAATCTCTTGTGTACCTGCTTTGATGTAGGAATACGCCTTGCTTCATCTGATGAATTTGAATCCTAAGAAATAAGTTCAATTCTCCCATCAAGCTCATTTCAAATTCCCTGCTCATAAGACTTGAGAATTCCTTGCACAAAAGATCATTAGTAGCTCCAAACAACATATCATCAACATAAATTGAACTACAAGCATGTCTTTCTCATGAGTCTTTATGTAAACGGTCTTTTCTACTAATCCTCTTTTGAAATCAGTTTCCAGTAGAAATTTTGACAATCTTTCATACCAAGCTCTTGGAGCTTGTTTCAAACCATAAAGAGCCTTGTCAAGTTTGTAAACATGATATGGAAACTTGTCATTTTCAAACGTGGAGGTTGATCAACATAAACTTCTTCTTGCAAATATCCATTTAAAAATGCACACTTGACATCCATTTGAAAGAGTTTTATGTTCATGTGAGATGCAAATGAAAGTAGAATTCTAATTGATTCTAACCTGGCAACATGAGAAAATGTTTCTTCATAGTCAATACCTTCTTCTTGATTGTAGCCTTGAGCTACCAATCCTTCTTTGTTCCTGATTACCTTTCCATTCTCATCTAACTTGTTTCTGAATACCCATCTGGTGCCAATGACAGACTGATTTCTTGGTGGAGGAACTAGATTCCAAACCTTGTTCATTTCAAACTCATTGAGTTCAATTTGCATATCTATAATCTAGTCTGCTTGTTGTAAAGCTTCCTTCACAGTTTTAGGTTCTACAAGAGAGATAAAAGCATTAAGAGCACAAAGATCCTTCAAGAGCGATCTGGTTTGTGTACCAGTGGTTGGATCAGAAATAATATTATCAGCAGAATGAGATGAGAGATATCTAAATATCTTCCTTGGTTTCCAAGGTTCATGTTCTCCAATATGTTTTTCAAGTCTGTGAGAACTCGAAGTAGTAGCTTGATCTGCAGTTTCATCTGGAGATTATGTATCAAGGCTTTGAACCTTAGTTTCAAGGCCTTGAAAATGCCTTCTTTTTTCCTGCAACATTTCCTTGCAACCTTTTGAAGATTCTTCTTCAGTGTTTGAATCATGCTTGTTCAGATTAAGATCTACGAAACCATCACTCAAAGAACCATCATATCTTTCATCAAATATAACATGAATGCTTTCTTCAACAAGCTTGGTTCTCTTATTATAAACTCTATAGGCTTTGCTTTTCTGTGAATAGCCAAGAAAAATACCTTCATCATTTCTTGCATCAAACTTACCAAGATTGTCCTTACCATTATTGTGGAAAAAACAAGTACAACCAAAAGGTTTGAAGTAAGAAATGTTTGGATTTCTTCCTTTGAACAACTCAAAAGGGGTATTCTTCATTATAGGTCTGATCAAGCACCTTTCTAGAATATAGTTTGGTGTATTCACAACTTCTGCCCAATAATACTTTGACAATTTGTTTTCCAGAAGCATTGTTCTTGATATGTCTTCAAAAGTCATGTTCTTTATTTCAACAACTCCATTCTGTTGAGGATTTTTAGGAGCATAAAAGTTGTGAGAGATACCATGCATAGAACAGAATACATCAAACTCTAGTTGATCAAAATCTCTACCATGATCACTTCTGATTAAAGCAATAGGTAGGTTTTTCAAGGTTTGAAGTTTTCTACAAAGTTTTGAAAATTCAGTGAGAGCTTCAGATTAAGAAACATAACCCAAGTACATCTAGAGATTAACAAGCATGTACTTCTTGCCCTTTGGAGTTGGAGTTATCATAGGACCACATAGATCCATATGCAATAATTCAATGGGTCTAATAGTACTTACAAAGTTCTTTGGTTTGAATGAGCTTCTAGTTTGCTTGCCTTGTGCACATGCCTTGCATACTTGTTCATATTTGGACTTGATAGAGGGTAGACCTCTTAATAAGTTATTCGAAACCAGCTTGTTCAAGGTATGCAAGCTAATGTGTCCCAACTTTCTGTGCCAAAGCTTTGAATCTTCTTTCAAGGCCTTGATACACTTAAATTTTTCTCCTGCAACTTTGTTAGTTTGAAAAGTATAGACATTGTTTGATCTAGAGGCAGTGAGGATGCAATTTCCATATTTCTCATCTTACACCACATATTTCTCTTTGTCAAAGATAACCTTGTTACCATTATCACAAAGCTGAGATACACTAAGCAAGTTAAATTTCAAATAAGTAAAATATACATCAGAAATGGATTTTTCAGAATCTGTACCAACTTTACCAATACCAATAATGCTGCATTTGCCTTTGTCACCAAGTTTAATTGAGCCTTCAGATTGCTCTTTCAATTTTGAGAATAGAGATCTCTTTCCACTCATGTGTCTTGAGTAACCACTGACCATAAACCATTTCAGTTCTTTGATCTTGGTGACAACCTGCAAACACCATTAATTGCCTTACCCAGCTGTTAGACCAAATGTTGAATTTAGATTCATATTTATGGTCAACCATGTTAGGCGGTCTAACCCATTTAGGAACCCAAATCCCTCTAATTTGTCCTTTGAGTTGGAATGGAAAAGTATTCATCATTATTTGAGGGTCTCTTATTCTAAAAGGACAAGTCATCTTAACATGACCAATCTTATTGCAGTAATGTCACTTAGGAGATGTTCTTCTTCTAGCTTTCACAAATCTGGTATTGTTCTTCTTGGGAAAATTTGGATTGTATCCAATACCAGTTTTCTGAACATAATTTAAGCTTCATACAAGAATCAAGTTCAAGTTGTGTGTGAGCCTGCAATCCTTAATTTGCCTGATTTAGATTCTTGAAGCTTATCAGTTATAGTAGTATTTTGTTTATCCAATTCATCAACTTGATGTCTTAGATTAACAATACTGTCACTCAGGAGAGAGTTCTCAGTGACTACTTCACTGACTTGTGTTTTCAAGGCCTTGAAATCACTGTCAGTTTTCTTCTGAGAGATTTTAAGATTCTGATTTAGGAAAACAAGATGAAAGTTTTCTTTTGCTTTCTCATGAAATTTTTCTTTCAAAACTCTAATCTCTTTCAGATAGCCCTCTTCATTTAAAATCATTGTTGTAAGATAATCAGAGAGGGCTTCTGTTGGTTTTGAAATCAAACAGTTTACCATTACCTCAATGTTCTTTTCATAACTTTCATCATGCTTGGCCATAAAGCACAGGTTGACATGTTCTTGTTCAGATTCAAAGTCACATGAGGTTTCCGAATCACTCCAGGAAGCTATCGTAGCTTTCTTTCTTCTATCATGGTCTTTCTTCTAGAAGTTCTTGCTCTTTTTGTGTGGACAGTCTCTGATTAAGTATCCTGCATCACCACACTCAAAGCAATTCTTGACTTTAGGCTTATTACCATGTGAAGAAGATTTACCTTTGTAGTCTTTGCTACTGGAGGATCTGTGTCTATCTTTGCTGAAGTCCTTGTTACAAAATTTCTTCTTCATTTTAGGAATTCTGGTTAAGACTTTGGAAATCAAAGCAATTGCATCTTCATCATCATCTTCAGTTTCATGGATTTGAGATGGCACATTCTCCTTTGCCTTGAGAGCTAGGTTCTTGACACCTTCTGGTAATTCTCCATCAACTTCATTCATGGATATTTCATGTGTAAGAAGCTTCCCTTGTAGGTCATCAAGTAGAACAAATGAGAGATCTTGAGCTTCCTCAATAGCAGTAGTCTTTGGTTCCCATTTTGCCTTTGGAAGACATCTCATAATCTTTCTAACCTTTTCTTCATTGGAAATGTGTTTTACTAATAAATCAAGATTGTTTACAATGTCACTGAATCATTTGAACATGTCTCTGATTGACTCATCTTCATTCATCTTGAATAGCTCATATTGTCTGAGATAAATGTTGATCTTGGTTTGCTTGACTTGGCTGGTTCCTTCAAAGGTCACCACAAGCTTATCCCAGATCTCCTTGGCAGTCTTGCAACCCGAGATCCTGTTAAACTTATCTGCACTCAAAGCACAATATAAGAGATTCATAGCTTTATAATTTTTTGAAAATTTTTGTAACTAAGAAAAGGAGAGAGTGTCTTCAAATTTGGGAGATCTAATCCCATCTTTCTCTGTGTAGAAAGTGTGAGGACCATTTTGAATGATAGTCCAGAGTTCCATATCTTGATCAATGATGAACATTTTCATCAAAGCTTTCCAGTCGACAAAAATATCTCCATAGAAGAGAGGAGGTCTGTTAGCAGCTCTTCCCTGAGAGAAACCACCATCACCTACAGTACTCATAATCACAAGATGGTCAAATCTATGCAGTGTACAAGCTCTGATACCAATTGAAGGGGTGTACAGTAGGTAGAAATACATGATTAGTACTCTAGAAGGGGGGGGGGGTTTGAATAGAGTATGCCAAATTTTGCTAAACTTGCAAGAAGAGTGGTTTCGAAAAGAATTGTAATATAAGAAGAGTGTTTCAAGGCCTTGAAATGACTTTCAAGCCCTTGAGATGAACACAGTTGGAGTATAAATGATATGTCTATTTCAAGGCCTTGAACCGAGTTTCAAACCCTTGAAATGAAACTGTTTTGAATGCTGCAAAATTTCTAAGTATGAAACTTAAAAGTAAATGCAAGAGACACAAGATATATAGATTTCATTCCACTTGGACCTACGTCTCTATCTCTGGGATCTTCTCCCTGCTGGATTCTCAATTCAATTCTTATTAATCAACAGCTAAGCCCTAGATCCCAAGCAGAGAGAGATGCCTTACTCTGTTACAACTTGTGGTTTTCACAAACCTATCTATTACGTGCTATAGCTATCTGATTAAATAAGAATTCTCTATTTTTAACCTTTAACAATCATTGAGAATAAAAAATAGAAGTATTATCAAAATGATATACAAATGAAGTTCATAAAAGAAGAACACTATAACTGAATCTACAGTGACTATGCAGTGTTCTTCTGATGCTTGGATTGAGAGAAATGAATCTGCCTCTTTGTTGCTTGTCAATCCCAGAATATGTTTGAGTGTCTCTACTTATTGTCCCGTTGTAATGCTTCAGCTTTCCCCCTTTTCATAGAGCTGTTTGAATTGAAGATCTTCAGGATCTTCTCTTTAACAAGCTTCCCTATTTTGTAGCTTCAACTTTTACTTCTCTAAAACCTTCTTCAACTGATAGTTTGCCTAGTATCTTCAATGATAATGATTTGATATTGTATAAAAATATGTTAGAAAGCTTCCAAAAACATTAAATTGATCACATAATCAAATCAACATAGAGTTTCCTTTCCTGCAAAATCTCAGGTTAGGAAATAGATCGTGCAAAATAGGAAATAAAGTTTCCCTACAGAACTAAGTCAAACATATGGATTAGATGCTGTAAAAAGTGTGAAGATACTTTTTATTTAATCATCAAGTATCAACTAATCAAGCACATGGGTTTAGGAGTTGAATCAAGATCACAGACTCCTCATAAGTTTATGCGTATAAGGCACAATCAGTTTAAGGGCTTTGAAAGCTGTTTCAAGGCCTTGAAAGACTAGCTATTTCAAGTATCTGAAACTGAGTTGAACTTACAAATAAAATACATGATCTGATTTATTTTCTTTCTAAATTGACAAACCTAGAAACATTGTGGGATCCTAGATTCAACACATTCCGACTAATCATGTTTCACCTAGACTTTGTGTTACGGAGAAATTTATGGGTTGAGGAGTTGAAGGAAGTATGTGACATGGTGGTAATGAGAATTTAGGGACATTTGGAAGAGGATAAGATGATGACGAGGAAGTGTAAATGGTAGATCTGAATGTGTGAGAGTAGGTTGGTGTATACGTAGAAGAAGTGGTCGGGTGGTTGGTTGTTGGACATATATGGGGAGTATGTTCTCCATAATGACATGTTTGACTGCTCTGACACTACAAAGCAAGGCAGAGTTGAGTAATATTGGAAAGCAAGCAATGAATATGGTTGGGAATAAAAAAGTAATAAAATTCCAGATAAAACATTAATGCATACAAATAGAGATTATACACAGCTGAAACCCTATCATCACTTTGAATAGAAGTTCAAGATAAAATATTAAATCATACAAATAGGGATTATAACATCTTGAAAATCGCATCAATCATCTGAATACAAATCATACAAGTTAATTATTTTGAACCAAATTCACCACTACACATTCAGTTACCACCAACTCAAAAACCTCCACAACCCAAACGATAACAGCAACCAGTTAATTTTTTTGTAAACAAACACAATACCACATACAAACACTTACAACTGGTAGATTAATATTTTGAACATAAAGACAAACATGACTAAAATGAGAATGATTGACTACCCCACCCAAAGAAACTGACCGTAAAAAAATGAATAGACCGTAGGTTTTTTCCTGTATTTCTTGGCGAGTTCCTTCTCATTGCTTACATGAGCTTTGAAGCTGTTCGATTTCTTAAGAAAGATTTCCTTGATGTCGTTGTACACGAAAAAACCAATGAAATTGGCAACCCAAATCCTTATGTAATCTTCATTGATCTTTATTTTCCTTTCAGGTTGAAGCGTTAGCTATCTCAAATGTGCCTTGTAAAAACAAACATATGCTCCACTATCGTAGATGGCAAAAAAAAATCACATTTCAAAACAGTTAGATAAACACATAAATCCTATGGAAATGAAACATTAGAGTCTAGACATTACCAGTTTATTGTCTTGGAATGTCATGATGTGTCCATACTATGTCCCAATTTCTTATGTCGCAAACATGACATATTTAGTTGGCACGGACAAGTTGAAATCTGTGTGCATCTAATCGAGTTTCTCACATATCACTTCGGGCTTTTAAAAGAAAATTCTCAACGGATCAAGGATGTACCTTTTTTTTTCAATAAAGTGCAACACCATGAGAAGGTAATTTAAATCCTTGATATTGAGAGGAAAAGAAATATGTGCAAAAAAAAAACAAGACAAATAAAAAATGGTCATTGCTATTGATGCTTCGAGGAGGATGTAACAAAATTGCTTATTATTCCCATCAAGTCCAAATCTCCCAAAAGAAAATGACTGATCCTCGAATTTGCATTTTTCTGAACCAAGGGCTGTGCTTAAAAAACACATTAAATAAAGAGGGAAACGTGAGATTTCCGTCAACAAGAGAAGTAAATGCAATGAAAAAGGGATATTTGCTGTATATAAGCATGGAAGGAACAATATTTCACTCTGCCCTTTAGTCCGATGCTTATTTGTGAGGTGCAAGATTTGGGACATGTAGTCTATCATCTGCAAACAGTTGAGAGATCCAAGTGGATAAAACTGTCATACTAATAGAAAACTAAGTAACACCTTAGTGAAAAAACATAACATTTATTGTGAACTAAGAACATAAAGAAAACAATATACCTAATCTCCAAAGAAGGGAGGAGTCTCCAGCTCCCATGAAAAAACCTTGGCGATAGTAGCCACTCCATTTGATATGTCAAAAAGGTAGGCAATATTGATTCACATATAAAATTTTAAAACAATAAAGTGGTAGTTTGATCAGGCATAAGCATTTTAAAGTAAAAAATGATACATGCCCTTTAAATGAGATCCTCAACCCCAAGTGTGCTACCATGCCCGGAACAACTCATGGCTCATGTAGAAATGGAAAAAGCATTCATCCACTTTTGGCATTCTTGGAAGCAGTAAATCAAATTCACCCTACATCCTTATCCTTTGGGAGATTCGCTGGCGCCTTAAAAGTCCCTCTCCCTCTCCTTACCCATTTATTCATTAGACTGGCATTGTTTTTTCCCAGGGGAGAAGCTTCCACCTTGGGTGATCCATGAACAGGCCTAATGGGGGGGGGGGGGGGTTTCCACCGTGGGGATGCATGATCACGCCTGATGGGGGGAAAGCTGCCATGTTGGGTGATGCATGATCGTGCCTGATATGGGGTTGAAGATATATGAACTTGATACTTGGATGGAGGCTTGTTGGATGATGCCTAGTAACATAAACAAGCAGGATAGAAAAGATAAGCATTATATATAATCCATAAACATATTAGACGGAACTGTTTCTAAACGGTTGCAAACCATTGAAGAATGTTGTTGTGTAACATCTGCTCGTTTCAATGAACTTGTGACTGATGTTTCCATGGAACTTTGATATTGTTATTTTGACTGAATCTCAACATTTCCCTCCAACTCCCCTCGTGATTCCTCTTCTTTAGAAATTTCTTGTTCATGTACCTTAAATTCTTCACTTTTCCCATACTTTTTGAAACACCCTTCTACAACATATGCGACCACGCTGCCGATTTGTGCATTAACCTTCAAATCATCTTATCCCAATTATTTCTTGTCCCAAAACGAGATTTTCCTTAATTTATGCTTGGTTGGAGTGGAATAAACTCCAGCTGCATTGTTTAAACACAGGGCCACAATATATACCTTTGGATAGAAATCTAAAGAAAACAGACAAAAATTATTACTAAAAATATCTTACACTGTAAATGTATTTTCTTACAAAATTTCATCCAGAGTTTAGGTTATCAGTGTCCCAGAACTTCAACCTAGGTCTGACATTATCATCTTGGCATCCCTTTGGGTGGTTATGGTGCTTTGGGACAAACTTCTCCAAGTGCACCATCTGTACAGACAGTTATAACAATATTAGACATTTAGACAGAAGTTATAAAACAAACGGAGAGTAATCTAGTACAAACAAGTACCATGGCTATCAATAGGCAAACAGCTCCTCGGACTATCTCCTTCAAACTTAAATTAGGTGTGGTGAGCTATCAAGAACTACAACCAAGTACCTGTCTCAGTTCACATTTCCGGCCTTTCAAGATCAATGACATACAGAACTAATGCGTTTCTAACTCTTAGTCTTGTGTTGGGCACCCCAACGTATGCCAAAATGAACATGATTTCCCTCCTCCTCCACTCATATGTGAGATGCTTATCCTCCGGTTTCTTAAACCGTGGACCATAAGAATTGACACCAGTGTATGACCTAATGAGGTCAACCTCGCAGGCTAATTTCTTTGATTTTCGTCTGAATCCTCCAGTTCCAGAACTTCACCTGTGGTACTCACCCCAAGCAACCACCCCACTATCTCAATGTCACTGTGTAATCATGACCATGGGCACAGACTGACTGAGTGGAAGGATCATAGGCCCCATAGGGGTGTTTTCAGAAGGTATCATCTATATAAGCTTTCTCTATAATTTTTCTTTACATGCTTTGGGTTTGTGGCTGAACAATATACACATATATCTATCATTTCATATTTTCTGTCCCTTTTTATGTTTGTCCCGATGTTTGTAAGTTTTATCCACTTTAACAACTATTTATTTTCCACTCGATGGTCAAGTTTCCAGTTGAGTGAAGATAATAAGTTACAAATCACATTCTGGTTTACAAGAGATGCAAACATGATTTTGAAAGAATTGGTGATGTATTGGTGTTTGACTGCACCGACAAAACTAACATGTACCTAAAGCCTCTTGTCATACTCTCCGGTGTTTACTTCCAGACATGACTTTTCGCAGTTTCCGTTCTACACGACGAGACCTTAGAATCATACAAATGGGTTCTAAATTGCTTCATAGAAGGAAATGATAACAAGGTACCTATATTGGTTATAACTGATGGAGACTTGGCAAAGAAAGACGCAATCGCTGAATTTCTTCCAAAGGCGAAGCACCCTTTGTGTGCATGGATCTATGTTGTAATGCCGAAGGAACCCTTAAGTTGGGGTCAAAATTTATGAAATGTTTTGGAAAAATGCTTGAGGAAGAGATCAAAAATTAACAAATGGAACGATGATTGGTAATACATGGTCGAAAAATGGAGTATTCCGCACAAGCGATTGGTAAGTGGTGCCTACATGACGCACCACTTATGGGCAGATGCTTTTCTCAAGGACACTTTCTTAGCCGGTCAGACTCTACACAACAGTGAGAGAGTATAAAAAAAATAAAAAATTATTTTCACTACAAAAACAATCTTGTTGATCTTTTCTAGGGATTCATGCGGGGTCACGAGAAGATTCGTGATAACAAGCGTGATCAAAATTGTATTTCAGACTAATCCAATCCAGTCTTAACAAGCCAGTTTAAGGAAATATAAGAGCATGCAACCATATTCTACATTAGGGCTGTGTATATGAAGTTCAAGGGGCAAGAAATGAATGTAAATCACTACAAAACTGTTGACATTCAACAGCTACCTGAATATGAAATGGATGCAATCTATGTATCAAGGTAGAATGAAAGGGCATCTCTGGTAAGTTCATACATTACACTATCTGTTTTTCTTTATCTAAATAGTGTCTCTGTATTTAAGGGTTCTATCCTTCATTGCAATTGGAATGTATGCTATTTATTGTCGAATAGTTTCTAGTATTTGTTAAGTGTTCATAAAGTTTAATGGTTTCATCTGATGTTTCAGATGAAATATTAGTCTGGCTTTAATATTGTTCTCTCAGCATACCGCTCTCTGTCATCGAGATAATATCAAGATTCCATTGTTCATGCATGATGTTTGAGTCAGCACAGATGGTCTGTGGCCATATTATTTTTGTGCTCTTCCATAAAGGAGTTCAATTGATTCCGAAAAGGTTGTTATCGAAACTATGGAAAAAGACGGATTGTGAATCATAAAAGAATGATTCTTTCATGAAGGACCCAAAAACAAAATGGTGTGCCAATACCAAAACCCATATATTTTTCGAGGTTGCATGAAGAGTAGATGGAGTTGATTAGTGACTTGGGTGGAACACCACATGAGAGTTACGACTATTAGAGAGAAAATGCTGACTTGATGACAGGGGGTCTTAAGAACATTATTTTGAAGTAAGAAAATGTATAAAAATGGTTTAATATCAACTCCTAACAGTACGCTCATGTAAGGCCTCCATCGAAAGGAGACACAAAATCCAAAGGGAACTCCAAAAATGTTCGAAAGAAGTGCGAGAGATGTCAATAATATGGACACAATCGAACTACATGCAAAAATCTTCCAGTTGAATTTTTCGGTCAAGATGTCGACCAATCAGAGTCAAAATCACAAGACCTATCTCAATTAACACAAAAAATGATGATTTCCAATGTCAAATACAACTAGGCTCAGTCCTTAGTGACCCATACTCTTTCAGGGGTGTTGGGGATGACCGTGTTTGAGTTATTTCAAGGACTAGATTAAAGTTGTTGACGCGATTTCTTAACGCGTATGCGCAAGTGCACTCTCAAGTAATATAGGGGTGGTATTTCAACCCCGAGTTATCGATCCCACGAGGACAAGATTGAGATTACTTAATTAGTTGATAAAATAGAGTACGATACAAGGAGGAAGAATTTTGAGTAAAAATGTTGTCGCCCCCAAACAAGCGATTGAAATATAATAAACAACTAAACTAATATTTTTGTATTTTTATATTTAAGGATAAAATATGGAGAAACTAGGAAATCTCTAGATCACCTAGGGATGTAGACCATTTCCGGATTATCTGAGTAACATGTTAATCCTATTCTAGTTCAGCCGGGTAATAGGCTATGACAATATCCTCTCGGTCTCATGTCATTTTACGTCTCAGTTAACTACAATCTCCTCTTGGTATCATGTTGTCTATCAGTCCGTTCTAGCAGGTCATCTACTGGTACGATAACGTGTCCTATCGGTCCACCTTTTCACGGAACAGGTGGATAATCCTACCGAATCTACCCACACTAAGTCTAATCCTAACACTTCTCTTTTTAGGTCTCAGTTGTTTGGGATTGTGTTTATACACTCTTCACAACTAGGTTAAGTCACAGTCGTGCACTTTCTAGTTAATTAACAAGTCCGGGTCGCGAATCCATTCTTGTTAAGGATTAAGCACAATGTTAGAACGTGTAACAAGAACAAGTATCAACTTTAAGCAAGAATATAATCAACAAAGAACCCTAGTTTCATGATTATTAAATCTTAAACTAGTCGTGTCAATAGACTAAGATCAACAACAAGTTGAAGAAACTAACATTTAATTGAAGAATCAAATCCAAACGCATGAAACAAAGTCTGAAATTCGGAAAATAACCGTCTACATAAACCCTACGCTCTCGTAGAGACTCCTAGAAAAACGTCTAGCTAATAATAATAAACCCAACAAAGCAAAATAGTTTCTCCATACAAGATTTGAAAGGAAGAAGAAGAAATCAAAACCTAAAGATCTCCAATGGTGGAGCTTCAGGTCTTCACCATGGTCTCCGTCCTCCTTTTTCTTTTCTCCCATGTGAAAAGATGAATGAGATATCTGTTTGGGTCTATTAATTAATCCCTCAATTAGGTTTAGGAATTAATTAACCCCAAAACGACGTAGTTTTGAACCCAATCCCTCTTTTTTCTCTTCCGTGCGTTGGTTCTCCCTTCATGTCGCACGACCAGAAAATCCTGGTTGTGTGACCAGCTTCTGATCGCACGACCAGAAGCTCTGGTCGCGATGTGCAGTTAGTTTGGATAGTTTCTGATCGCACGACCAAGATTTTCTGGTCCTGCGATCACTCATAGTCTTTTTTTCTCTTTTTTTCCCTCTTCAATGGGGTGCTAAAGTGTCAATACCCAAACTTCAGAAAATGACACTTGCCTCCCCTCTTCATGTCTCTACTCCATTTCTTCACGATTTCTTCTCCACTTTAGCTCCCGATTAATCTCCCAAGCTTTTTTCTCCTCTCCGCTTCATCTCCCAAGCTCCGTTCCCTGCAAAAACAACCCGAAACACAACCCGTGCGGTCATACGTGAAAAAAATACATAAAACAATGCGAGAAACGGCTGGATTAACAATATAATGCCTAGAGCTAAGATTCTACGTTTTCTCTCTAATCATAGTGTAAAACTAAGATTATCAACCCGGAAAGAACGCAAAACGATATAAAAAGTGCAAGAAATATAACTCTAATAGAGAGTTATCAGTTGTTCATATTTTGTTACGTACCGTAACGTTTTAATCTGTTATTTGGTGCATTTTTTATGTTTTTTAAGTATGTCACTACTAGAAATATTAGCTTTTGCGGCGGGCAAGAACCGCCACAAATACATCCAAAACCGCCACAAAAAACCTTTTGTGGCAGGACTTGTGGCGGTTCTCACCCGCCTCATCTGCCTCTGTCGTAAAAGGTCAGTGGCTGTTCACTTCCGCCACAAAAACTTTTTGTGGCGGTTGATGTGGCAGTTTTCACCCGCCACAAAAGGTAATATTTGGCGCCAAATAATTTCTACAGCTGCAGTAACCTTCCGCCATAATAAAAAACCTCCCGCCACAAAAAAGAATGTGTGTATCCTTTTTCTAGAACTGCTACCTGCTTAGATTTGAGATTGAAAATCTGTTGCACCTATCTCCGGACATAAGCTCCATTAGAAAGTGTGCACAAATATTATATAGTAATATTCAATAACAATGATAACTATTAATAAAATGAATAAATTGAATTTGTACATCAACAAGGGTTTGAGTAAACCTACCACCCACAAAATGAGTATTGTGAAAATATTAGTCTATTACATAACTTAGTAGAAAAATACAAGAGTGTTCATCACTCAAACACTATAAATGGATAAGAAGTAGATATAAATTTTATGGAACTACTGCACTTGATGAATAAATTGGTTTCTTCAGTTTTACGTGTATTACAAGATGAAGGATGAACGTGAACCTGCGAGAAAAAGACAGAGAAAAAGAAGTTAAACCAGTTATGATATGGAAAGTAAAGATACATTATAAATATAAAGAAACAAACCTTCGGGCCAAAAATCAATCTGAAGAGTCCACCATAGGTGTTGAAAAGCTCATACAGGGGAATAAAGAAAGCCTCACTCTAAATTGCACTGATAGCTCTTTTTGCCTCTGTAATATTTGGATAACTCTCACGTGTATCCGTTCAGTTGAGTAGGAAATCCAGTACATTGCTAGGAACTGAAAGGGATATGATGGTAACTATGAAGCCACTCAAATAAGAAACCAATCACATTTACCACAATCTGAACATATTATCACTGAGTTACAAGATACAAATATTGTCAGCCCAAGAATAGCATCCTAAACTGAAAAAGCTTGAAAGTGGGGACTATGTATCGCATCCTCTCCAATAAGTAAAACCACACATCCGTCATGAAATCCGAATGCGAGATCAAGTAAAAAAACCAGCATATTTTGCTAACCATACAAAAGAATGCCCGAACACATAAACATGACCAGTACAGGTATTAGTGAGTAGGGGTGAAACTTGGGCGGGTTCAACCCATTTTGTCCTTAGTTTATGCTAAGAAGCTGTAACAAAATGACCTAGGGTTGTAGAAAAAGAAAAAAAAACATTTTCATCACATGGCTTAACTTCAAGTTACCTGATCAGCAAGAAGGGTGACGTTTGTACCCGCAGTTAATGCCACAACTCTGATCTTATCGATTCACTGCAACTATGTCCAATGTCTGTAACAAAACTACATATGACACAGAACAAAAAAACACAACAGGACAATTGTATGTATTTACTTGACAAAAAGCACTCAACTTCATTCGTAAATGGCCAGAACGAGAAATTGAATATATATTAAGAAAATGGCAATTCATGGCACATAAAGGGCCAATACTGTTTGATGTGTTGCTCAGATTTACATGCTCCGGGATGACGAGAGTTCCATATCCCATCGATGAAAATTGCTGAAGTATGTTGGAGCCTTTGCTTGAAGCGGTGAATAGCTTCCACAAGTTCTTAACCTGCTGATGATTCAATAAATTGGAATCAATTTCCATGTTCAGAAGAAGAATCAATACCAACCCAAACAACTTCACCACAAACTATTACTACTAAAAAAGACATGTTCAGCAGTCAGTTTGCCATCGAACTTGTTTTGGTGAAGTAGTTGTTTTTAATAACTGCTTTCAACTTCTCCTCTCCCAGCGGCGCACATTGCTCTATAACAGTAGACCGGACCTAGCATCAAGAAGACGCTTCCTCTGTTGTCAAATCAAAATGCTTAATCTCAAGCAGTTTTCAACTCAATGCTTTGTCGCATACTTCAAGAAACCAATCCAAGAACCCCATATGACATAAAAAATCATTGCACAACGGGAATAGTTGCCGTTTTTATTAGATTAGCTCTCAGGAACTGTAGTTGGTGTATGCCCCTCGAGGCTCAGATCTTTAAATGCAAAAAGACTGCGCTGACACAGACATGGCTGCGAAACGGAGAGATCATCATCCCTACGATTCGCCCCGCCAAGATAACATGGCTGCGAAACGGAGAGATCGTCATCCCTACGATTCACCCCGCCAAGATAAGCAATCAAATCACAATCTAAATTGCAAGTTTCAGAAAGCAATCATCACAGCCTTCAACAAGAAATTAAGATGACCACAACCCAATCAGAACCAGTTTGAAGCCAGATTTAACTGCCAGAAAAAGGAAAAAATTATTTAATGGCCAGAGCCTCCAATAAAGTCACGAGGGATGTCACGGAGATGAGCGACCGGTATTTATTTCAATCTCTGTATTATGTGATCCTGAGCTAGGAGATTTCTAAAATTTACTTTTTGTTTATAGTTGAATAAAGAACCCAACACAATAGCCAACTGTTGGTATAAAGAACCCATATAATAGCCAAAATTTACTTCGTAGTCTTCTCTTGAATCTGGAACTCGGTTATCCTTATTCTTTAGATTCATTATCCCAGATTGACATATGACTTTGGAAATGAGTACATTTAGATAGACTTCAGTCCGTAAACAGTTGGTCACAATGGGGAGTTACGGAGTCCCAAAATTTCATGTTTCCTGCCAAAGGCTTTGCTTATACAAATTCAACCAAGCAGGAACCCTATTATGAAGACTATCTCCAACAGAATAACTCAAGCATTCGAGTCTGTACCAAGGATTTTCGAAGGGATCATATGAGCAAGCCACAAATACTCAGATGGATGATATTTTCTCCGATTCTTTTCTCAAAGAAGATTCAACGAGCAGGGACAAAAAGTTTTCAAATATAAGCCTAATTTACAAGCCTATTGTAGACTAGATATTGTGTGACTTCACAGTGTGATTCATCGCATGCGTGCTATTCCTGGAAATATTAAGACACATGAAAAACTAATGTAGCAGCTAACCACATTACCCCGAGTACCCTAGAACATACAACCAATTAGCCTGTGCAAGAACAGAGAGAATTAGGCTTATATCTACCTTGCAAGTTTGGCGCTCAGACAGTTGCCTTCAATCAGCCAGGGAAATATCTGCAAAACAAAATTTCAAGCGTTTTAGCTACTGACAACTCATTGGGCATCAACAAGATCTCGCCATGGCGACTACCGGGTGATTACTGAAGGATTACTGGTAGTAACAGAATGGCTCGCGACGCTATTCTGTCAAGAGACAATGCTGGTAGTTGTTTGCCCTTCATCAAGCTCAGCATCCACTAGGATGCTTTCTTGAGGACCACCATCCAATTCATCTACCAATTGAAAAATTAAGAACATGCAAAAAATCGGAACATATTTCTTGGAATAAAGCAGTTGTGATGCCAAAATCTATATACCACAAAACACATGTACATCTGAACGACTTTTCTATGTCGTTCTTTTTCAAAAGAATGCATTAACCAAAGAAAAACTAAGGAGGGTCAGAGTTACAAGGAGGTGGTGGAACTGCCCCTTAATCCCTTTGCATCCTCCAACTGAATATTTCCCACAAATTGGGGAAAAGCCAGCATCCAACATAAATTAAATATATTAGTAGCAAAAGCAGTAATAGTAGGAGACTTTGAGGGAAAATCAGGAGAACCGGCATTCAAAGCAAGAGCATCTGCTATCAGGTGTGAGCTATGTCATGAATCTATATTAAATGTTATATTTTCTCTTAAGAAAATTTATATTCTAATTCACTAACATTTAGAACAGGAAATCCAACTAAGCGATCATGAAATAATTGGTCAATCTGTTTAAGCCAAATAAAACTTCAAAACCATAACTGTGTGAATCAATAGTCAAAAAATGCATCTTGTTAGATTGCAGTGCATGTGGCAATAGAAGTTTCTGTTTAAAACATGTGAGTTTGTTTGTAAAAACACATCTTAGGAACACTTTTTTAAATGTTCACTCTTTTAAAGAGTACATATTTTCTGGGAATAACAGAGGAACAAACTACAAATCATCAACAGAAGCCAATAAAACTCAGCCCAAAAAATCATTCTTCATATTTCGAATATAGAGAAATTGGAGACTACTAACATGAATCACAAAAAGGTTTCTTTATCAGATCGAAATCATCAGAATAAGGCTTCAAAGGGAGGGAATTAGAATTGACTAACGGTCTGTTTGGATAACATTGGAATTGGGGGTGGATTTGAATTTGGGGTGATTTCGGATGAAATCCAATGTTTGGATACATAATAGGGGCTTGGATTTGATTTGGAACAAATCCAAACCCCCACATTGTGAATAATTTGAAATTCCTACACATCACCCGTCATTTGAAATCCTCCGCGCGGAAGGGAGGCGCCCAAGTGGAGAAGCACAAATTATTCAAGGGATTTATATAAAAAAATGTCAATGCTGGGATTCGAACTCTGGAACTACAGTTCACGCAGGCATTAAACTCTTTAAGGAGAACCACTTGCCACTGGGCTAAGAACTGGTATGTGTAATTTTTCTGCATTCGGTAATGAAGACAGCAACGAAATCCAAATACAGAATTCTACTAATAATAACATCCAAACAGATATTTTCAAATCCATCCATATTTTAAATCCTAGAATTTGAAATTTTGGATTTCGAATACAAATCCAAATCCAAATAATGGTTACCAAACGCAACCTAAGTGGTTTTCCTACTTCCAATTTCACTAAGATTAGGGTTCGATTTGCCTTGAGAGTTTGCAAGAATTCTTCTTTCTGGTGCCACACAGGGAGAGTAAAGGAATCAGAAACGGCTCAAGGTTTTGATTGACGAGAAATTAGAGGTAACGAAAAGTCCTAAGGAATCTCAAAGCTTCTTCACTGCAACAGACGATTGATTACTTTGAAACACACAAAGGTAACTACCAAACTCACCTGTTCAATTCCGCCGCTCCAGAGACAATCAGTAACTGGAGAGTCGATCGATAGATGAACTCGAAGACAAGAAGGGAAGCCCCGGTGAATCTCCTTCACTTCTGTAGAGATCGTATCACGTTAATTGAGCCTTAGGATTGGAACAAAGACGCCCGATTGACTAGGGCAGAGAAGGGATTGAGAACGTTAAAAGATCGTGTTTATCTCTTTTTTTACTACTGTTTATCTCCTTAACTTTGAGCTAACGCGGGTTTTTTTAATCTTATTAATTTAATTCCCGCGTTGTTTTATTTTTTGAGGCTATTAAAAAATATTAAAGAGGCGGTTATCATTTTTAGCCAAAATACTATCTTTTTGTGGCTCTTTTTGTAGCCACCACAAAAAAATCAGCCACAAATACCCCCTTTTCTAGTAGTGTGTTATATGTTTTTATGCATGTTTAGCCAGTGTCTGCATTTTTTATAATTTATGAAGTATATTGTTAACACTTTTATCCATTTTACGCATTGTTTTATCGCCTAGTATGGTGACATGTTAGAACCGGTCAACATCTCATTTATTTCGGTATACCTTTTTTTTTCCTGTACTGGGTATGCCCACTACTTTTTTATTTGCACAACTTCATCCCATAGACACACCCTTTTAAAAGTTTACCATTGACCTATTTTTAACTAGTGGAGTTAGAAAATAGTTTGATGAAAACACAATAGCAAGTGTATACATGAGACGATATGTGGAAGAAAACACATTATGAGCTCCTCAAGCTGTTGAACACCCCCCCCCCCCCACCCTCCTGCAATTTTGAAAGTTATAGAAGCTTCAATTCTGAAGCCTTATCTATATTTTTACAGACTATGCTTGCTAAATTAGGTCGTGGGTCTTTTACCATCCATGTGGTCCAACACATTATGTAATACATGACAACTGCATTATCCAAAGCCACCACAATAACACATAAAATTTCCTTATGTCTACTTAGTTCATCCCACATAGATCTGGATTTTGTGAAACACATATGATTGACATTTCATCATGTTTGAACATAAAGAGTTCCCCCTTAATCTAGATCATAGTTATCCTATTCTTACCAAAATGCTCAATCAGATCCTACCGGATTTCATATGAACTTAATGATAAATAACACTTGAGCAAACTTTTTTAGACGCAAAGTTCAACAACCAAAATATAACCATGCTACATCACATCTTCTCCACAGAGTACACATATTTCTATTACTGAAGGAGCATTTAATAATCCAGAGTCGAAATCAAATGTACACTTATATTCAAGATCTAGATACATAGATCTAAACTAAATGATATCCAGTTAGAGGCTACGAAACCAGAGTGATATCTGGGTTATCATATGTTGTCAGTGTAGGGTTTTAGAATCATGGATTGCGCAACGGAAGCATAAACAATCATAAAACCATGCAAAACCCTCCAAGGATCACAAGTCAAGAGACATAACGATGGTAAGAGTTAGAAATCATAAACACACCTTAGGGTTCTCCTTTGATGACTTCAACCGCGAATTGTGTCACGTTCTCTATGGTTGATCCACGCCTAGAGTTGATCCTAGATCTCCCAAGTCCTTGGTGCTAGCCCGGAAGAGGAAGAGGAAGAAGAATCACGCAAAACGAGACCCAAAAAGGAGGGTCTCGGCCTCCTTTATGGCCGACGGGGACGGGGCGGCAACAAGGGGGCGGTCGGCTCCCTTGTTGCTTGCTCTCTCTCCTTTTGTTCTCTCCCACTCTTGTTATGTTCAATAATGAGCATAAGTTATGTGGGAAGGAAGGAAGGAAGGTCCTTTATATAGTCCAACAACTCCTTGTTAACTACCTAAAGGACTTATTCTAGTCCTACTAGAACTCAATTTAGTCCCTTCCTTGCAAATTAGTCCCTACTAAGTTTGCAAGGGTTTGCAAAGTGATCCTTCAAATTAATTAATCCAATTAATTAATTCCCAAATCTAGTTCAACTCTATATAGCGTGTGACCCCATAGGTTCTATCTAGTTGGTAGCAACTATTTGCTAATATTGAGCGGTCTCTAGCAAAACATCCATTCTAGCCAACTAATAGAATAGTCATCTTGACAACCTTTGTACAAGTAATTGTCTCATCCCTTTGTCTCTATATCCGGATTGGACACGAGACATACAAGTCACACTCGTATATCCAATCCATAGTTTCTCGATCCATGGGAATAGCCTTATTCGTGCAAATAACATCAATATCCCATATTGATTTATTTGAGTCTGGCCAGACATTCTAAAAGCACTATCCCTCGAGCGGCCTAGGATATTTGATCCCTTTATGTTGGAGGGGCAAATTCAATCTACGTCCACTACGATCTCTAAGCTTGCTTCTTATTCTATCAAGTACACGCCTTTATAACTACCCAGTTACGGTGTAGCGTTTAACGCTACCAAGATCACAATAATCCACAACTAGAATATCTAGTGACTTCAAGTCTAAGGATGACAATACCATTGTACCGCGAGAAGCGCTTGTGACTCAACATAATGTGTATGTACCCTTCTCGGAGATGGGTCAATCCAGTGCAACATTCCCTAATGCACACCTATGTGTTGGATCGTGATATCTCCATATCAATCCAACCCCATACTAGTCTATAGATGATTGTCCCATTTAATCATTATACTTGACTAGGGATATTTAAGATAAACAACACAATTGTAAATCTAAGGACTTCATTATATTAAATATACAATAAATAATAAATGAATTTCTAGCCACAAATAATTCATACTAAACTAGATTGCCTCTAGGGCATCTATTCCAACAGTCTCCCACTTGCACTAGAGCCAATCTGGCGCATCTCGTATGCCCATACTCCTAGTGTGCCCTTCATGCTTCCACTGCGTGAGAGGCTTTGTAAGCGGGGTCTGACATATTATCATCTATAGGAATCTTGCATATCCGAACGTCTCCTCTATCGATAATATCTCGAATCAGATGAAACTTCCTGAGCACGTGCTTGGACTTCTGGTGCGACCTGGGTTCCTTCGATTGCGCGATCGCCCCAGTGTTGTCACAGAACAACTCAACTGGATCCGCAATGCTAAGGACCACACCAAGTTCAGAAACAAACTTTCAGATCCAAACAGCTTCCTTTGCTGCGCCATTTGCAGCAATGTACTCAGCCTCTGTTGTAGAATCAGCTACCGTCTCTTGCTTGGAACTCTTCCAGCTCACCGCAGCTCCATTCAGGCAAAACACATATCCCGATTGTGATCTAAAGTCATCTCTGTCGGTTTGGAAGCTTGCATCATTGTAACCCCTTACACGCAACTCTTCCTCATCGCCAAATATCAAGAAAGCATCCTTATTTCTTCTCAAGTACTTTAGGATGTTCTTGACTGCAATCCAGTGACTCTCACCTGGATTGGATTGGTATCTTCTTGTCATACTCAAGGCATATGACACATCTGGTCTAGTACATAACATGGCGTACATGATAGATCCTATGGCCGAGGCATAGGGGATTCTACTCATGCGTTCCTTCTCAATCTCATTGGAAGGACAACCACTCTTCGAAAGAGTGATTCCATGTGACATGGGCAAGAATCCCTTCTTGGAATCTTGCATGTTGAACCGTTTCAACACCTTGTCAATATATGTACTTTGACTTAGGCCTAGCAACCTCTTATATCTATCTCTATAGATCTTTATACCGAGTATATAGGCTGCTTCCCCTAAGTCCTTCATTGAGAAACACTGTCCTAGCCAATATTTAACAGATTGCAGCATGGGAATGTCGTTTCCAATCAGTAGTATGTCATCCACATACAAGACCAGAAAAGCTACAGAGCTCCCACTAACCTTCTTGTAGACACAAGACTCAAGACCAGAAAAGCTACGAAGCCAATAGTTTGACGACTATCTTAGAGAGTGTGGGATCGTGTCCCAACTCACTCCACCCGGAACGCCACAATGGAATGGCGTGTCTGAGAGGAGGAATCGAACTCTATTGGATATGGTTCGATCTATGATGTGTCGAACCGATCTTCCATTATCATTTTGGGCTACGCTCTATTAAGTGCAGCTTTCACCATTAACCGTGTTCCATCTAAGTCAGTCATGAAGACACCATATGAGATGTGGAGTGGGACGCGTCCCACACTGTCGTTCATGAGGATTTGGGGCTGCGATGTCTATGTAAAACGTTTACAATCAGACAAGCTAGGGCCTAAATCGGATAAGTGTAAGTTTGTGGGGTACCCAAAGGAAACTAAGGGATACTACTTCTACAATCCAACCGAGAACAAAGTGTTTGTTGCTCGGACCGGCGTGTTTCTAGAAAGAGAATTTGTCTCTAAAGAAGCAAGTGGGAGGAATGTAGAACTTGAAGAGGTTCAAGAACCACAAATCACTGAACCGATTATGGAACATGAACAGGAACCACAAGCAGTTGTGGAGCAACCTGTTCAGGTAACACAAGAGCTTCGTAGATCTAGTAGAGTGCGCCAGAAACCCGAGAGGTATGGACTTCTCGTAACCGATTCCGGTGACACTATGCTCATAGATGATGAGCCTACTACCTATGAGGAGGCCATGAATGGCCCAGACTCTCAGAAGTGGCTGGAAGCCAGGAGATCCGAGATGGAATCCATGTACACCAACAAAGTATGGACTTTGGTGGAACCACCCGATGGGGCGCGACCCATAGGTGCAAGTGGGTCTTCAAGAAGAAGATCTACATGGATGGTAATGTGATTACCTATAAGGGCCGATTGGTGGCTAAAGGATTCAGGCAGATTCATTTATGGAGATCCAAAGCAAGCCAACAAAGTCTGTAAGCTGCAACGATCCATTTATGGATTGAAGCAAGCTTCTAGGAGTTGGAATCGACGTTTTGATGAAGTGGTCAAAGAGTTTGGCTTCATCAGAAACAGAGTCTTGAGTCTTGTGTCTACAAGAAGGTTAGCGGGAGCTCTGTAGCTTTTCTGGTCTTGTATGTGGATGATATACGACTCATTGGAAACGACATTCCCATGCTGCAATCTGTGAAAGATTGGCTAGGAAAGTGTTTCTCAATGAAGGACTTAGGGGAAGCAGCCTATATACTCGGTATAAAGATCTATACAGATAGATCTAAGAGGTTGCGAGGCCTATGTCAAAGTACATATATTGACAAGGTGTTGAAACGGTTCAACATGTAAGATTCCAAGAAGGGATTCTTGCCCATGTCACATGGAATTACTCTTTCAAAGAGTGGTTGTCCTTCCAATGAGATTGAGAAGGAACGCATGAGTAGAATCCCCTATGCTTCGGCCATAGGATCTATCATGTACGCCATGTTATGTACTAGACCAGATGTGTCATATGCCTTGAGTATGACAAGCAAATACCAATCCAATCCGGGTGAGAGTCACGGGATTGCAGTCAAGAACATCCTAAAGTACTTGAGAAGAACTAAGGATGCTTTCTTGATATTTGGCGGTGAGGAAGAGTTGCGTGTAAGGGGTTACACTGATGCAAGCTTCCAAACCGAAAGAGATGACTTTATATCACAATCGGGATATGTGTTTTGCCTGAATGGAGCAGCGGTGAGCTGGAAGAGTTCCAAGCAAGAGACGGTAGCTGATTCTACAACAGAGGCTGAGTACATTGCTGCAAATGGCGCAGCAAAGGAGGCTGTTTGGATCATAAAGTTGGTTTCTGAACTTGGTGTGGTTCCTAGCATTGCGGATCCAGTGGAGTTGTTCAGTGACAACACCGGGGCGATTGCGCAATCAAAGGAACACAGATCGCACCAGAATTCCAAGCACGTGCTCAGGAAGTTTCATCTGATTCGAGATATTATCGATAGAGGAGACGTTCGGATATGCAAGATTCCTACAGATTATAATCTGTCAGACCCGCTTACAAAGCCTCTCACGCAGTGGAAGCATGAAGGGCACACGAGGAGTATGGGCATACGAGATGTGCCAGATTGGCTCTAGTGCAAGTGGGAGACTGTTGGAATAGATGCCCTAGAGGCAAACTAGTTTAGTATGAATTATTTGTGGCTATAAATTCATTTATTATTTATTGGATATTTAATATAATGAAGTCCTTAGATTTACAATTGTGTTGTTTATCTTAAATATCCCTAGTCAAGTATAATGATTAAATGGGACAATCATCTATAGACTAGTATGGGGTTCGTTTGATATGGAGATATCACGATCCAACACATAGGTGTGCATTAGGGAATGTTGCACTGGATTGACCCATCTCCGAGAAGGCTACATACACGTTATGTTGAGTCACAAGCGCTTCTCGCGGTGCAATGGTATTGTCATCCTTAGACTTGAAGTCACTAGATATTCTAGTTGTGGATTATTGTGATCTTGGTAGCGTTAAACGCTACACCGTAACTGGGTAGTTATAAAGGCGTGTACTGGATACAATAAGAAGCAAGCTTAGAGATCGTAGTGGACGTAGATAGAATTTGTCCCTCCCACATAACGGGAGCAAATATCCTAGGCCACTCGAGGGATAGTGCTTATGGAATGTCTGGCCAGACTCAAATAAATCAATATGGGATATTGATGTTATTTGCGCGAATAAGGCTATTCCCATGGATCGAGAAACTATGGATTGGATATACGAGTGTGACTTTTATGTCTCGTGTCCAATCCGGATATAGAGACAAAGGGATGAGACAATTACTTGTACAAAGGTTGTCAAGATGACTATTCTATTAGTTGGCTAGAATGGATGTTTTGCTAGAGACCGCTCCATATTAGCAAATAGTTGCTACCAACTAGATAGAACCTATGGGGTCACACCCTATATAGAGTTGAACTAGATTTGGGAATTAATTAATTGGATTAATTAATTAGAAGGATCACTTTGCAAACCTTTGCAAACTTAGTAGGGACTAATTTGCAAGGAAGGGACTAAATTGAATTCTAGTAGGACTAGAATAAGTCCTTTAGGTAGTTAACAAGGAGTTGTTGGACTATATAAAGGATCTTCCTTCCTTCCTTCCCACACATAACTTATGCTCATTAAGTGAACATATAAGAGTGGGAGAGAAAAAAAAGGAGAGAGAGCAAGCAACAAGGAGGCCCGCCGCCCCCTTGCCGCCGCCCCGTCCCCGTCGGCCAAAGGAGGTCGAGACCCTCCTTTGGGTCTCGTTTTGCGTGATTTCTTCTTCCTCTTCCTCTTCGGGGCTAGCACCAAAGGAGTTGGGAGATATAGGATCAACTCTAGGCGTGGATCAACTATAGAGAACGTGACACAATTCGCGTTTGAAGTCATCAAGGAGAACCCAAAGGTGTGTTTATGATTTCTAACCCTTACCATCGTTATGTCTCTTGACTTGTGATCCTTGGAGGGTTTTGCATGGTTTTATGTTTGTTAATGCTTCCGTTGCGCAATCCATGAATCAAAACCCTACAAGATCAAGGACATAAAGTCCATTAAATAATTGCGCACTAAAATAGTGAATATTATTCAAATAAAAGGAACAACAATTGTTCTTTATTGAAATAATAAAATCATCCTTGTCCAAACAAGAAATAGAAATAATGTTTCTGCTCATAGCAGGCACAAAATAGCAATTATTTAATTCTAAAACTAATCCTGAAGGCAGAGATAGCTCGCGCACGCCTATGGCCAATGCAGCAACCTTTGCTCCATTCCCAACGCGCAGATCTACCTCCCCTTTAGCCAATCTCCTACTTCTCTTTAGCTCCTGCATATTTCGACAAATATGATATCCACATCCAGTATCTAATACCCATGATGTAGAGAAAGTTAAATTGACATCTACAACAAAAATACCTGGTGGTGGTGGAATCACTATTCCAAGCCTCTTGTCCTCCAGATATTTTGGGCAGTTGCTCCTCCAGTGTCCAGGCTGACTGCAGTAGTGACACTCACCTTTAGTCACGCTCTTGGAAATGCCACCAACAGGCTTAAGGGCAGGTTCCTTGGACTTGGCAACTGACTTGCCTTTGCCCTTGGAGGAAGAGGCAAACCTTTTGCCCTTTCCTTTCTGTACCATCATTATGGCCTTGCCCTTACCCTTGTTGATGCTCTGTTCAGCCGTCCTCAACATGTTGAGTAAATCTGGCAGTGGTTTCACGATCTCGTTCATGTTATAGTTCATAATGAACTGTCCATAATTCTCGGGCAACGATTGCAACACGAGATCGGTTGCCAGTTCTTGGCCGACAGGGAACCCCAGTCGGGCGAGATTCTCCAAGTACCCGATCATTCGGAGTACATGGGGTCCCACCGGGTTCCCTTCTGCCAGATGACACTTGAATAGTGCCTTAGATACCTCATACCTCTCTACCCTCTCCTGCTCTTGGAAGAGCTGCTTTAGATGTTCGATCATATCGACAGCATTCAAGTTTTCGTTTTGCTTCTGAAGCTCAGAAGTCATGGTTCAAAGCATAATGCAGGCCGCATCATTGGCGTCATCAACACGCTTTTGATACGCCTTTAGGGCAGCAGGTGTCTGGTTCTCTGGACCTTCTGGAACATGCTCCTCTATTGCCTACAGTTTCTTCTCTTGCTTGAGAACAATTCTCAAGTTTCTGTACCAATCAAGAAAGTTGGTTCCAGAGAGCTTGTCCTTCTCAAGGACAGATTGTAGGGAATGTTGTGAACTCGATGAGTTGTTTGCCATTTGGAATTCTACAAAAAGGAAAATACGCAAGTTTTAGTATTTTGTGAATTTTGACTATATTCAATAATGGCTAGTTTATCAAATATAGCTCCCACTATTTTTCTACGAATTAATAACCCTCAAGATATTAATGCGGAAAATATCCTTATATTTTCTAGTGGGCCAAGATCCATCTTTCATCTCCTTATGAGCTTGCTTTGGCAAGTCACCCATAATTTGACTACTTTAGGTAGGAACAATTCCAATCGCATCCCATATGCAACTCTTGGTTCAATTGGGCAAATAACTCCTTATTTATCCATCCTTATGGATAATCCCAATTGATTGCCTCTAGGTTTCTTAATCAAATTAATAGCCTAGTTGTGTTCAACCTCTTATCTAAACAATTGCACATTGTTACGTGCCATCGCATTCCATCATGATGAACCAAGTCGCCATGCTTTGGCACGCACGAACTTGGTAAATAATGATGATAATGAGTGTTTAAATAACGAGAAGGCAAGAACACAATATTTGAATTTTGAGGGATTTTGTATTCAATTTTTAAATTGTTTTGTTGATCAATATCAACTAATCTATCTATTTGAGTTTGGGCACAACTCCAAATAATAGATCCGGGTTGTCTAATTATCTTATTATCCTAATTGCATGCATCATCCATACACCAATCACACAATAATAAGACAATAAAATAAACAACCACAAAACAGAAATTAAACGTGATGTGGATATGGCCTTTTTCTAGACTAAGATAATTCCAAGCCAATGGAATTATCTATGAACCCTAAAACAAACACATCTCCATGCGTCTTGATCTTTTGGTCCATCCTTCATAGTCATGTGGGATCCACCATGCTCCATGCTCCATCTTTTGTGGCTTCTTTGGCTTTCGGCTTCTTTTCTTCAATCTTGGCTAACAATCTACTTTATCTAGCACTAGCTAAATTTCTATACTAAATAAAATAAATCTCACAAGTTGAGAAAAAAAATGGCACGCAGGCCATAAAACCCTAATTAATTATTACAATTAATTGATCAGCTCGCAGGCCGTAAAACCAAACCACAAAATTAAACATCCACATCAAACCACATCCTAAGGCCATATCCAATCACCATGCGATTTGCACATAAACAGTTAAAATCCAATTTTAACGCGCTTGGTCAATTTTTAATTGATTTTATGATTTCTAGGGTTAAAACGGTCCATGGGCCCAACAATCAAATTGCCCGGGCCCAATAAGGTGAACCACAAGGCCCTAGGGCCGGCCGGCCCAAAACCCACAAGCCTAGGCCGCGGGTTAGGGCCGCCCGGCCCCTAGGGCGGCCAATCTTGGGCGGCAAGCAAGGGGGGCGGTCCCTAGGGGGGGCGAACCTCCTTGAGGGAGTTTTTTCCAAAACAACTCCCTTGCTTGGTGCCCAAGTTTGATTGTTTCCTTGTTTTGGGAGAACTCCTTCTTCCCCAAGGATGCCCAAACCCTAGATCTAAGATCCTAAAATTTCTAAAATTCACCAATTCATGCATCCAATGCAAAATTTGGATCTTGTTATGATTAGTTATTGACAAATTGCATCCCATGCTTGATTTGTCTTGTTTTACGCGATAAACAATCAAATTAAGGTGTAAAACAACTAAAACGTAACACATAAACAACGTTTATGCTCTACGATCTGTGGCTCTGATACCACTGTAGGGTTTTGAATCATGGATTGCGCAACGGAAGCATAAAAAATCATAAAACCATGCAAAACCCTCCAAGGATCACAAGTCAAGAGACATAACGATGGTAAGAGTTAGAAATCATAAACACACCTTAGGGTTCTCCTTTGATGACTTCAAACGCGAATTGTGTCACGTTCTCTATGGTTGATCCACGCCTAGAGTTGATCCTAGATCTCCCAAGTCCTTGGTGCTAGCCCGGAAGAGGAAGAGGAAGAAGAATCACGCAAAACGAGACCCAAAAAGGAGGGTATCGGCCTCCTTTATGGCCGACGGGGATGGGGCGGCGGCAAGGGAGCGGTCGGCTCCCTTGTTGCTTGCTCTCTCTCCTTTTGTTCTCTCCCACTCTTGTTATGTTCAATAATGAGAATAAGTTATGTGGGAAGGAAGGAAGGAAGGTCCTTTATATAGTCCAACAACTCCTTGCAAATTAGTCCTTACTAAGTTTGCAAGGGTTTGCAAAGTGATCCTTCTAATTAATTAACCAATTAATTAATTCCCAAATCTAGTTCAACTCTATATAGCGTGTGACCCCATAGGTTCTATCTAGTTGGTAGCAACTATTTGCTAATATGGAGCGATCTCTAGCAAAACATCCATTCTAGCCAACTAATAGAATAGTCATCTTGACAACCTTTGTACAAGTAATTATCTCATCCCTTTGTCTCTATATCCGGATTGGACACGAGACATACAAGTCACACTCGTATATCCAATCCATAGTTTCTCGATCCATGGGAATAGCCTTATTCGTGAAAATAACATCAATATCTCATATTGATTTATTTGAGTCTGGCCAGACATTCTATAAGCACTATCCCTCGAGTGGCCTAGGATATTTGCTCCCGTTATGTGGGAGGGACAAATTCTATCTACGTCCACTACGATCTCTAAGCTTGCTTCTTATTGTATCCAGTACACGCCTTTATAACTACCCAGTTACGGTGTAGCGTTTAACGCTACCAAGATCACAATAATCCACAACTAGAATATCTAGTGACTTCAAGTCTAAGGATGACAATTCCATTGTACCGCGAGAAGCGCTTGTGACTCAACATAACGTGTATGTAGCCTTCTCGGAGATGGGTAAATCCAGTGCAACATTCCCTAATGCACACCTATGTGTTGGATCGTGATATCTCCATATCAATCCAAGCCCATACTAGTCTATAGATGATTGTCCCATTTAATCATTATACTTGACTAGGGAAATTTAAGATAAACAACACAATTGTAAATCTAAGGACTTCATTATATTAAATATCCAACAAATAATAAACGAATTTCTAGCCACAAATAATTCATACTAAACTAGATTGCCTCTAGGGCATCTATTCCAACAGTCAGATGATATGTCGAGGATTGATCAACGACAACCACACTAGCCCCCTAATTCGCCGGAAATGGAACATCACTCAAAGTTGACAACGCAACTAAGAAGAAACCTAGAAATAAAATTAGGAAACCAACTGACACCAGAAGAAATTGATAAACCAACTCAGACGACAATCGCTGGAAGCGAATTGCTTTGATTTCCATATATGAAGAATTGAAGAAAATGGATTATGTATATGAAAAAAAGGAAAGGGAGCTTTATATTCATTATTGATGAGAATGAAAAAGATAAAGCAACGAAGGAAATTTCGGGGTATAACTAAGCATAACAGTGCATCTAACAGAAATGAAAGAGAGATAATGAACTACTTCCACTTGTCAAAGATGACACTACAATACATGTATTTTCACACTAGCGCCTATAATATCTAGTGTAAACAAATGGTCAACAGAAGTAAAATTATATCAAAATAGGCCCAACAACTTATCACTACTTCAAGACAAGTGTTTTATTCACCTAAAGCAAAACTCGTAGGTGGAGTTATGGAACCTCTTACTCACCCGCGTCATTTCTTTATCTGCACCCACCAAACATCGGCGATATCACCTTACCAAAGTCTTCATTTTTGCTTGAATCAAAATGTAAAGTACTTTTATCTCATAGCCTTACATTGAATTACCCTTTTGGTTAGTATATTTTGTTGGTGGTTGGTGTCACTATTCATTTCGCGAGCCATCTTCCATAGAATATCTTGCCTATCAGTGTTCATTTGTTTACTATTTTGGTTCCCTTTCATCAACATCTACATCAAGAGTCTATAGAAGTAAAATTTTGTATAAGATATTGTCTAAATGATTTTAGGAGAGTGAAAGAGAAACAACAATGATTAACTACACCATTACAAAATCGAGCTAGAAAAACAGCGATTGATATGTGATTGCATGAAGTGAATATGTTGTGGAGTTAATACCCATACCTCACACCTCAACTTCCAGAGAAAGGACCTCTAATGTACTATACATGTTTGAGTCAACATTTAGTAGTTTAGTAGCGGATATTCACGTATATTCATCTAAATTCATCTTTATTATTATGTGAGATGTCCTAAAAAGTTGTCCATTTACGTTTTATTTCTTACATTCCTCATCTATTTTTGTGGTGAAAATATAATAAAAGATAAATAGGTAAATACATCGTTATTTTTTTGCAATAATCTTGCAATTTTATTTATTAATAGGCCAAGTCTGAAAACCATACATTGTACAAGCTAGTAGGCCACGAAGCCCAAATAAAACAGTCACCGAGTTGCAAACTCAACTTGGAAAAGCCGTGTGGAAGGGCATCTTTTACACATGTAATAAAGTGGAGGTTTCCATCAGAAACCCTAAATAACAACGCTACACGTTCATTTATCACCCTTTCTCTCTCAGTGCGGCCGCATCCCATCTTATGTTGAGCGAGAACTCTTTCTACCAAATTTCTGCAATCGGTCTCCACCATCATACGAGAGAAGCCCATTTACATGGATTTTGAGAGGGAAAACGCCAGCGCCATAAATTCGACTGTGTGAGACGGAGGGGAGAATAGAATAGGAAAGAAGGAAATCAAATCGCAATTTGAGTTCCGAATCGTCGCTCAACCACTCGATCGTCGCAGCCGCACATACATAGAGGTATCCGACGTTCAATTTCAAACAACCCAACGGAGGAGAAGACCAACAAGTGCCTTGATTTCCCAGATCCACAACTAGATGACACGATCTAAGGGACAAAGATTCAAGATGAGTTCATTCTTTAAACTCAGTATATGAAGCTAGGGCATTAGAAATGATTTATGTTAAACTCGTTTTTGCCATCTGAAAATTCAATTTATATTGAGAAATCCAGATACCCCAAAGTATATGACTAAAAAATTGGGAACGTTTTTATGAGATTTTGCAGAATTATTTAAAACCACATAAGAAAATGGCCTATTGTTTGCAGGAAAAAGTATTCGAACCAAAGGGGAGGTCCAAATCTCACGAGATCTGGGACAATTCAAGAAAAGGTGGGAGTCATTCTTCTTCAGTAGCAAAAACAACAGAAATAGGTAAATTTATTCCTTTTTCGATTAAATTATTTTTAGTAGTGATACAATGGTGAAGTAACTGTCAGAAAAAAAAATTGTTTTGATATATTGGAGACCAAATAAATTTCCAGATATTTTCTAGTTTGGTGCTGCTGCTAGCAGTGAAATTTGTTAGGTTTTTTGAGTTCGCAAATGTAGCTGCTACATGGTACGCTGTTACAAAAATTACCGGTATGTGTTTGAATCCAAACAAGAGTATCAAGACTATTTGAAAAAAAGGGAATTCGAAGAATAGCTTCTAGCTTCTTCCTCAAAAAAAAATCTGCTCAATAAGAATTTACTGCAGGAAAAGTTGGGAAAAATTAAATCTAAAACCTCTGCATTTAAAGGAAGAAATTAAAAACTAAAAGGTTTCCTTCCAATGATCCGATCCGACCCGATCCGATATAAACATACATACATATACACACACACATACACACACATATATGTAATTATGTAATACAATTGTAATTATATAATATACTCATATATTATATATATATATGATTATATTAACAATTATATGTAATTCGGCCAATCCGATTTGTGATCTGTTCTTCTGATCCGTGATCCGCTTTCTTTATGGACCATATCTGATTTTTTGGGTGATCCGTTATATGATCCGATCATAATCCAATCTGGATCAGAACGGATTCGAATCGAATTCGGCTAAGGGGGTATCAATTTCGGATCGGGTCAAATTAAGGATACATTTGATCCAAATCCAATATGTTGGCATGCAATCCCCAAATAGGTATCCAACGATTTTGGTAAAAAAACTATATTTACCATTTCCTATTCAATGCCTAACTGCTTTGAAAATAATATCATGAGCGGTAATGAAACTCCACCAAATATACAAGCCATAGAGGTAGGCTCGACAATAATGTCATTTGAATACCGAAAATATTTACCCTTGAGAACTCTAGTTAATAACGAGTTTGGGTGTAATAAAATACGCCACATGTTTTTGGGGGTAAGTGTTAAGCAGCTAGTTCCTTAAGTCCAACTAGTAGGGATTCAACTTCTTCCGTGATTTGGGTTGGAGAATATACCCTCTTCCGGGATAGTGCACTATTTTCCACAGGATAGTAAGCAAGGTCGTTTGAATCTAAATTTTCCAGCCAGTAACACACCCAAGAGGAGAAATCCACAGACTATTTTGTTAAAATCGGACCCTGGATTAGTGTTTTCCAAACCCCTTTTGCTTTCGGGCACTGTCCAAAACCGTGGGAAGTGGTTTCCCCCGCCCCACCGCAAGCGTGGCAAACATTGGGGACATCTATTTTCCTCTTACGAAGGTTCTCTGTGGTTGGGATTCCGTTTTGAATACAGGGCCAGAGTTGTATTTGGATTTTCTTAGACACTTTGATCTTCCGTAACTTGTTCATAGATTTGAGGTGTTTGGGGGCTGGAAGTGCCTTCATTACTTGCTAAAACCTTCAATATATGAGCTACTAGGTACCCTGTCCTTACTATATAATGACTAGATTCCGAGAAGTGCCAGATAATGGAGTCCTCGTTGTTCCTAGACGAAAAAGGAACTTTTAACACATCTTAACATCAACGGGGGCCATGTGCTCCTCTAGGGCTCTCTTGTTCCTTGTAATGTCTTCATTGATGAGCTCACAGATTATCACATCTTGGTTTACTAGCTGAACTAAAGGATAGAAAGAGAAATCCCGTGGGATCTACTTGTTGACAATCCGGATATGTCTTTCCCACTCTCCACCTCAAGCCTTACTCAAGTAACTTCCTGCCAATAAGAATACTTATCCACGAATACGATGGTATATATCCAATATAAGTGTGCATGAAATCCTTCACTCTATAGTACATAGCCTTAGGGACTCTGATGAGAAGAGAATTAGGGTACCTGAGGATCCTCCAGCTCTATTTTTCAAGCATCGCATCATTGAATAATTTTAAATCTTGAAAAGCTAAACTCCCAAGCTCTCGTGACTACTTCATGCACTCCAATATAATCTATATGATTCCTCTCTCTTTTCCATCCTTGCTCCATGTGAATAATTTGATAAGTCATTCCATCCGTTCACAGGTGCCATCTGAGAGTTTGGCGCAGGACAAAGCATACTCACGGTGCTGCGGCGTTGGTACAAGCGGAGAGACATCCCCAACCAATTCCAATACTTCACTAGGATGCCTCAAACGATTTCCCAAATAGTCTCAAAAAAGTAGGAACCGAGACGCCTTAAAATGTACTTCTTCCCCTTGTGTGCTCTCATACACTCTCAAACTCTCCTTCTTCCTCCTAACTCTTTCTCTCTCTTTGATGAGTAGCCTAAAGAACAAGTTTTTGAGTTGGGAGATTTCACACATCTCCTATTTATACTACTGTTGTTGAGTAATTTCCAAGAAAATGTCACATCTCCCTCATAAAAAAATAAGACAATTATCTAAAAATATTGTGCTTGGCCTCTATGGATATTAGGATACGCTAGACTATATTGACAAGACAATCTTTGAAAATGAATAATCATATTTGAAAACACATTTTTTAAAAAGAAAATCATTTCTTGGACAAGACAACACATCTTGAAAATGACTACTCATATTCGATAACACATCTTTCTAGAAGAAAATCAACTTTTTTACAAAACAACACATCTTGATAATGACTACTTATATTTTACAAAACATCTTTTTAAAAGTATATTGTATCTTTGACAAGACAACTTATTTTGACAATGACAACTCCTCTTTTATACCACTATTTTATTGATATAATATATGATGTTAGATATTTCTAGCATTCTCTAGTATTCTAGATTTACACCCAAAGATTTCTTATATTACCAAGTAGCCCTCAATTTAACATTACACAAACATAACACCTAGGAAGCCAATTTAATCATATTAAGACAAAATTTAGGGTTTAGAAAATATGGGGCATCACAATTATATGTGAATTTTTGTCCTACTAGTCTGTAATCAATTTCTTTTAGATGAAGATGATGTTTGTTAAAAAAAAAAAGTGGAAGAGAAATGTATGATATAAATGAAATATTGTTTTTTTACTGCAAACATGCTTGTACTTATTTAGTACTGGGCCTATGAAAAATACAAATGTCATATAAGTTTGGAGGTCAACAAATAGCCCAATAAGATGATACGTAACAACCCAAGCCCATGAAAGCAAGTTTACGGGTAAGGGCATAAAAGGCCTTTCGACACCAATTAAACATAAGTGGTAAAAATTGAAGAAGCTGTTGTGCAGCATCATTTAGCAATCTTTCATTCTAAAAAAGACTCCAAGGCGCCTCCCTCCTCCGAAGGCGCTGTGCCAGAGCTATGTTGTCTGTTTCTACAATGAAGTTCATGAATCCTCGTTCCAAAGTCGCTTGAACGGCGAGTTTCACGGCGTAAGCCTCCGCCAACAGAGAGTTTGTCCGAAACGGGAGAAAAAGCCATGGCAAGCACCGAAGCTTCCTCTGAGTTCCGAAGCACCGCTCAAAAACCAGATTTGACGGTTTCCACGGATATAGCCGGATCCACGTTAAGTTTGATTGAGCCTGGGGGCGGTGGACGCTAAAACGTGCTCGAAAGAGATGGATCCCGATATTCTTGGTCCCGATCTGCATGATCCAATCTCAAACCAAGATAAGTATGTTCTTGAAATTCCAAATTAGCAGCCAAAGAAATGATAAAAACATCAAAAATATATTTATATTCATTCTGAAAATTCTTTTGGTTTCGCTCTAACCATATTCCCCAAAACAGGAAGGCAAGGATTTGAAGATTCTGATTCGAGTTGGAACCAAAGATTCGACGAATCTGACTAGTGAAAGGAAGATTCGTAACTGGTAAATTCTAGTTCAGCTAAGGGGATTTGTACAACTTTTGCGACCATGGACAGGTAAGAAAGAGATTATTTTCATTCTCTTCAATGTTGTTAAATAAGATGCAAGTATTAGTATTGGGAATTCCTTTTTTATGAGATTAATTTTGGTAGTAAACAATTATTGTAAAGTCTCCACAGGAAAATTTTAAGTTTTCCTTCGGTTAAGATTTCAGATCTTTTTTTCAGAAGAAATCAGTGTTATTACTGCTGCTCTCATCATTATTTTGAAAACTAGCAGGATTAATAATACCGAGGCCAACATAATAAGCAAATTTGGCAGTATAATTTCCGTGCCTAGTAGGAGCAAAAATCAGATTATCATGGTTGGTAGAGGAAACTAGGGTAATATTAATGATTGCAGCGATTTCGTGCTCTGAAATATGTTCAGAAATTTAGAGTTTGGTTCCGAGAGAAATTAAATTTGACAAGAGTGGTAAAATCAGATTATTAGAGTTTTCTACCTAAGTCAATAGGTATCCAATTGTGCTTATTTATATCATTACTCCACCAAAATTTAGCAATAAGTTATTGAAGTTCGGCACAGAAGGTAATCGGTAGGAGAAAAATCGACAATAAAATGGAAGGGATAGATTGAAAAATGGACTTAATTAGAATTTCCTTACTCAGTAAAATATTGCTTAGTTTCTAATATCATTTATTTAAAAGTAATAAAAGTCAAATAATAATTTTAGTGATTAATAAATCAGAACAGTTAACTTTAGAATAAATCTCAACCATTGAATTAGTACCTAATAAGGAAACTTATTTCGAAAGTTATGGAAAAAAAATTAAGATACCATATTTAGAATATTAAGACTACAAAGATCTCCCCAATCATTTCAACAACATCAAATTTTGGAGCATATTAAATTTTTAGGGATGTTGTAGCACATAATTCTTTTAGGAAACCGCATTTAGTATTGGGAGAGTTTTGGGAGTTAAAGACATGAGATTACAAGTATTGGCGTGCTCCCCTCAAATTTTAAACCCCACAAACTAGAGAGATTTTTTTTTTTTTGAAATAACAAACTAGAGAGAATTTTTTTACTCCTATTCAAGTCATTGTCAATTTAATTGCTTAAAATGAACAATTATTAAGAAAAATAGAAACTCAAAAAATTTATAACATAATAAAACTTTTAGGGACACAAAATATTCAGTATTAACATTAGCAAAGTTTTATATGGATGCTATATAAAAAATAGAAAACCCACTCTTCCTGAGTGAACTTGTTGATTTGTTATTTGGCAGAGCAGAAATTGCTGCTATTTGTATGTAAAACTAAAACACAATGACACAAAATATTCAGTATTAACGAACGGGGCTTGAACAAAGTAAAACTGGAAGCAGAAGAAAAATATAGTTGTAGATGAGTATTTGTAAAAATAAAAGTTCAATACAGTTTATTGAAGAACATAAACTTTTTTTTGAGAGAACACAAACCTACTTTTCGATTATGGATAGTCTTCAGACTTGTTGGCTTGCATCCTTTCGAATTATAGGCTTGTACTTATAGGAAAAGAGTTCCCAAGATAGACATATATTTATGAAGGAATTTATAGATCCATAAATGAAATTACCAATGCCTAAACAATCATTGGCTTATCATTTATCATCCCTCTGTTAATATTGTATTAAATTATTTTTTTAATAATATTGTATTAAAGGTTATGAAAAGTACATTTTATTTATGAAACAGTACATTTTATTTTATTTACGAAATAAAATGTACTGTTTCATAATATTTAATACAATATTCTCAAAAAGAAATTTAATATAACACTATTTAGGGGGATGATAAATAATAAGCCAATGATATTTTAGACATTAGTAGTTTCATTTATGGATCTTTAAATTCCTTCATAAATATATGTCTATCTTGGGAACTCTTTTCCTATAAGTACTGGCCTATAATTCTAAAGGATGCAAGACAACAAGTCTGAAGAGCATCCATAATAAAAAAAGTAAGTTTTCTCTCAAAAACTGAAAAAAAATGTAAGTTTGTGTTCGATTTTTTCAATAAACTGAAGTTTTTGTTTTTACAAATACTCATCTACAATTATATATTTCTTCTGTTTTCGGTTTTAATTTTCAATCGCCGTCCGCTAAAACAGAATATGTTGTTTCATTGTGTCTTCGTTTTACATACAAATTTCTGTTTTCAACTGCAATTCAAACAGCTCTGAGTAGATATCCGTTGGAGTTTGTTGAGATTGCATTTGCACGTTTAACAAACCTGCAACAACATTAAAACATAGCAACAACAAAATCCAGAAATATAGCAGTACTAAGACTATTTGGTTTTCCAGTTTCTGATAAAAACTGGATGAAAGATTAGAACAATAATCTGATTAAATTCTGACACATATAATTCATGATAAACCAGTCTAAGACTCTTAGAAGTGATTAAACAATCACAATAATAAGAATCAAACCCTACAAGAAAGAATCAAATTAGTTCTGTAAAACTGACAGCAGCTCAAGGCACATCTCAAGGCCTTGAAGCTCTGAACATGCTTCACAGTCTTTCAAAGTTAAGTCCAGAAATATTTGATTCTCCCTGATCTAGACATATGCAATTGTGTTAGATATGTAGATAATATAAAACATAAGTATTTGCAGCAAATCTCTGATCCATATAATCAGATAGCCAACCTGCAACACAAGATTGTTAGAACATTCAGCACAATAAAAACTACTCTCAAGGCTTTTGAAGCTCTGTCAGTATCTCAAGGCCTTGGAGTATCAGAAATGCTTGGCCTTTTTCTTTTTCTTTCATCACTCAAAACAATTACTTCTCCAAAACACACTTCAAGGGTCTTTGAGTCAAAAATCTCTCCTTGATGAAAAACAAAACCCATAATCTTGTGTAGATATTCCTGCAACTCCTTGTAAGAATTAGATAACACCATATTGCAGAAACAATAGACAATAATACCAGTCAAACCATCTTAACACAGATAATCAGTAATTCACAGATAATCACAGTAATACCAGAACACAACTGAGAATACAACTGAATAACAAAACAACTGATTATTATTATTCAAGTACTGAAAGTAACCAAAGTAACCACAAAACACATGATTTCTCCCCCTTTTTGACTTTCATCAAATAAAGGTGAAGAAATGTTGGATCATTACTCAGAGTCTTTAAAAAAAAACTTAAACAAAAAAAAAATTATTCCTAGAAAGTCAAGGCCTTGATAACAGAAAAGAAGAAAAGAAAGAGATAGAAGGAAAGGTTCAAGGCTTTGGTCTTCTCTGATCTTCAGTTCTTCTTTGATGTCTGCCTTTCTCTGAGCCTTCTCCAACTTCTTCATCACTTTCAGCATCATCAGCAGACTGATTTCCCTCTTGTTCAGCTTCCACTTCTGCAACCACTTCTTCAATGATCTCATCCACCTTGTTGTTCTTAACCTGGACTGAATCACCCTCTGTAGCTGCATCAACACCTGTGTCTTCACCAGCATCTTCTTCATCAGTTTGTTCATACAGATCTTTTGAAGTGAGCACCACTGGAATTGGCTTCTTTTTCTACTTCAAGAAATCACCTAGCCTTTCATCTGAGTCCACACTAGTGTCATGACTAGTAGCAGAAGGTATCTTCTCCAAGATCAAACCCTTGATGACAACATCCAATTTTCCATTCATTACATTCATCAAACCCTTGAACTGGTTAAAATCAGAAGACAGATCAAATAACCTTTGTCTGAGATCTTCAATCTCATCCTGCTGATCTTCAAGTTTCTCAACCAACAAAGAGTAATCCTCATTTGCTTGTCCTTTCCCTGATGTAGCCCCCTTTGGTTTAACAAAATCCTTCTCCCCAAGCTCATCCTTTGACAATTCTGAATAGAACTTCCAATGTCCTTTCCCAGTCTCAACTACCCCAATCCTCTGTAAGGGAGTTTCATCAATCAACCCAAAACCTCCAGTAATCTTTTCCTCCCCTTTCACAGGTACATCAAAATGCTCAAAGAAAAGAGGTAAAATGTTGTCATATGGAAGAGGATGGTTTCTAGTTCTAGTTTCACAATAGATCATATGCTCCATAACCACTGTTGGCAAGTCTATCTCAAACTCTTGACATATCAGATACATCAGTATAAGAAATTTATCAGTAACCAAATCCCTTGAGTTCTCCCTAGGAACAACACTCCTCATCAGAATTGTAAACAAAATCTTAGCTTCACAGTTGAGCACATAGTGTGTCAACTGCTTTGGACCAGAGGTTACACCATCAATGAAAAACATTTCTTTTGCCTTTTCGATACACTCCTTCCAATCAGGTTAATCTCAAACATTATACATCCTAGGAATGCCCAAGACTTTGGAAAAAGTCCTGTGATCTAACCTCAAATTTATCCCAGCCACTTTTGAAGTTAACACCATCTTATCATCTCCTTCATGAACCAGATTCAGATAGAATAATCTAGTTAACCTAGGATAAGCTTTTGAACTAGGATTTAACACCTTCCAAACTGCAGTTTATCTTAACTTTCTCATACAATCAATATCCAGTTTATCCGATAACTCCTCAGAAACCATACTACAAAAAGCTTTTTTTTATTTTATTAATATACTACAAAAAGATACCTTAGAATAAGCATAACCTTGCATCCACACAATCCTAACTTCAGAACTAACAAACCAATCTGAAGGAAGTGCATTTTTTACCTTGATAACCCTTTTTGGTTGCAGCAACAAACTGCTTAACCTTTGTTTTCTTCTCAGTGGGTTTGCTCTTCTCTTGTTCTCCTTCAGTTGGTTTCTTCTTGCTTTCTTGAGAAGATTTCCCCTTTTCTTCTTCTCCAGCCTTTTTCTTCTCTCCCCCTTTCTTCTTGTCTGACCTAGGTTGATCACCACCCTGAGTCTCTGTCTCCTTCTGTGGATAAATGCTTGAGCCACATCTCCCTTTTCTGTTCAGGTCTTCTTTGCAGGAGGAGTATCCTCTTGCAAACTCTGAGTATTTTCTGAGTTCGAATCAGAAATAACAATCTTCTCCTTCTTATTTGCCCTTTTCTTGGATCTGCCAGAAGGCTTCCCCTGTTGTTGAATCCTGGCTGATTGGCGCTCCATTGTGGGTTTAGGGTTTTGAGAAGGGAATGAGATTGAGAGAAATTGAGAGAGAGTAGAGAGACGTAGAGTTTCTGTAAAATCAGTCAAAAAAGACCGAATCGGTCAACTAGTTTTCCGAAAAACTTGTGCGGAGTGAAGTGATGCTGCTAATTGATGCTTCTCGGTTTCCCTGTCGTACTTTGCTTCTTAATCTTCTTGCATTCTTCAATTTCTACAAATCTAACAAAAATATCTGAAACCCTCGTTCCTTCTTTCTTCCCCTACACTAGAATGAAGCCCTAGCTCTCCATATCCCACGAGGTAAATACTCAAGAGCCTCAAGAGAACGCTCTTCCACACATTGAGCCCTTAATTGAGCCTCTGTGGTCACCATAACAAGATGGTTCGAAAGAACCTCATTGGCTGCCAGCTGTCCTAGAGATGCAATAGATATTGATAGCCAGGATGGAGCAAGAACGAGCATCTGCTTCTCAAGCTGCAGTTGTGGAAGAAGAGTTACCTGAGCCGGGCGAAGAGTGAAATTTCCATGACCCAACTACAACATTAACTCTTGAGTTTTTTAAAGATAGTGAGCGGTTTGAGTGTGGGGGAATTCAAAGAGGAAGAACTCCAAGAACGAAAACTTCCAATTCGTCAACTTGGAGTTGGATTCGTCCAAATCTCATGAGGGACTTGTGACGGGGACACTGAGGAGCACAAGGAGGTAGTCTTGCTTCAGCTTGCTCGAGTTTTTGAAAAATTGGTCGAGAAATTCTGTCCATTATTGACCAATTTTTGCGAAACCGGTCCCGTAAGAAAGGAATCCGAGACCGTAGGTACAATTTCTCTCACTCCCTTTTTAAAATTCTTGCTTAGGATATAGAGACAAAGGGATGAGACAATACATGCACAAGGTTTGTCAATGTAATGACTATTTCCATTAGTTGGCTGGCATGTATGTGTTGCTCGACACCGCTCCATGTTAATAAAATGTTATTACCAACTAAGTAGAAACCTATGGGGTCACACGCCATAAGGATTAAACTAGACTTGGGAATTAAATAATATGATCAATTAATGCAATTACTTGCAAACTTAGTAAGACTAATTTGCAAGTTGGACTAATGCATGTATGGGTCGGATTAGGAAAGGGGCCTTTGTGTAGTTAAAAAAGGAGGTGTTGGAATATATAAAGAACACTCCTAGCTTATTTTTCTTACTAACTCTCATAACATACTTTGCGTAGGATAGAAAAAGCAAGGAGAGAGAGCAAGACAAACTCTAGGCCGAACCTAGACCCGTCCGCTCCCTCTACCCCTCGGCCAAGAAAAGGCCGAGCCTCTGGTCTTCGTTGTGTGATTCTTCTTATTCTTCCTTAATCCACCAATTTCTAGCACAAAGGTGTGGAGGAATCTAGTTCTTCATCCTAGGCGTGGACTAGCTATAGAGATGCAAACACAATTTTGCGTTTGAAGTCATCACAGGAGACAACCAAGGTAATTGTTACTTGAACCTTCACTATCATTATGATGTCTCTTCCCGTGATCCTTGGTGGGTCTTATGCGGATCTTATTTTTTTAATTCCGCTGCGTAATCCGTTACAAAACCCAACAACAATTACTACTGGTTTTGGAATGATAGACGAGAAGTTTTTTCAAAGGATTGGATTTGTGAAAACCAGTGAAGGAAAATGGAAATTCTACTCTGAATTGTCTGCAGATGAGTTGAAACCTAGGAAGTTTTCAAAACTCAAGTCCTTAAACACTCTAGTAGCCTGCCTTCTACCACTCAGGACCAATCTCAAGTTCTTCAGAAGATGGACTTTATTGAAAATGAACTAGATGAGCTAAAGCATGGAAAATATCAGCTAAGTACTGAGTTCAAACAGATGAATACATGATTGAGAGTGTTTTTAAGAGAATCAAATTGATACATGTGGAAGAGTACGATACGCAAGCTCTAGAAGGTTTAATAAAGTCAAGATCTACCAAGGACCTATTTGGTGAGCAAAGTATTGGGGATAAGGTTGTTGGCGATAAGGATGCTCGGCAAAAGTAGCTGAGTATAAGGAACCTGGTAATGAAGGAAGTATTAAATCAGGGTTGCTGCATAGTGGAGCTCTACAACAGAAGAAACAGAAGGGAAAAGTTCCAGCAATTGTCAACTTAGATGATTTGTTTGAGAATGAAGAAATGGTTGATGAGCCTGGTGAAGGAGTTGCACAAGAAGAGGATGAGCAGGATGATGATCCACAAGATAATAAAGATGAAGAGAAAGAAGAAAGTGATCAAGAAGAAGCTGCAGGGCTTAAGACAGATGAAGATCCAAAGCCTTGAATCCATACTTTTCTTTCTTCTTTTCCAAAACCCTGAATCCAGTCTTTTCTTTCTTCTTTTCTTTCAAAACTTTTTAATTTTTGAAGTTTTCAAAATAATTGTTCCAACATTTTCTCACATTTTGGATGATAGTCAAAAAGGGGAGAAATTTAGAGATATTCATTGGTTGTGGAGATCTGGTTTTGGATCTGTGGAAGTTTTTATGTGAAAGAACAGTTAAAGTGCTTAGTTAGTTTTGAATTGGTTATTTAGTTTGATTTTGATTAAGCTATTATAACTATTCCTATTGTTATTTGTTTGATCTTATATAACTATTTCTGCTATGCTACTAATGTCTATCTTTTGCAGAAATATAGTTCAAACAGAATAGTTCGTTTTTCTTTCATCAAGGGGGATATTGTAAGTTCAAAGGTTGTTTCAGGAACTAAGGGGGAGTTCCTACTCCAATATACTTTCTTAATATCTTGCACTTGATCATGCTATATTATGTGATGAAAGACATACTAGTTATGTGTTATAACACGCTTTGATCTTATCATTTGCCTAAGTTATTTTGCAGGGATTGCTAGATAACTATGTGTTGTAGTTTTAGCTATGTTTCCTTATTCGCAGGGTTGCAGATTTGGCCTGCATATTCCTCCTACTCTTATGGAAAGTTGTCAAGACTTTCCTTCAGATTGCAGATTGAAGATCGGATCAAAATTAATTGAGAGAATCATGCAGCTAGCCATTGGGAAGAGCTGTTGAGAGTCAAGGATGTGCAGAGGACTTTTAGGGATTTCCGTTGAAGCTTTCTATATAAGTCTGCAATTCAAATTGAAAGACACATAGAATAATTACGATAGAAAGATAACTAAAGAACTTTACACAGAGATTCATACACTCTCACGGATTGACAAGAATCATTGGAGGAGATCATTCAATCATTCAATCCACTCTAGATTCCTGAAGAACACTTCAAGTTTACCGCTTCACTGTCTTTACAGTGTTCTTCATCCAGAGCTTTATTTGCATATCATTCTTTTTTACTAATTAATCATCTATTAGAGTTAAGTTTTTCAAGAGGAACAACTGGGTTTCTTATTGTATCAGTTAGCTAGAGTTGTTAGTAGATATGTTAGGAAGAACAACATGCTGAAAAAAAGTAAGGTAATTCTCTTGGCCCGAGACCTTGGGTTTAGCTTTTGATAGATAAGAAGTTGTTGAAATACTTGAGGGATTAGATCCCTCAGGCGGAGAGTAGCTCACTTTGTACTGAACTTCGTAACAAATCATTGTGCTCATTGTCTTGCATTTCTGTTCTTTACTTGTCTTCAAAACTGCATCAAAACAAGTTTCACTTCAAAGCTTAGAAAAGATTTTCAAAGCTTTGAAAATACTCAGTATCTTTAAACTGTCTGTTTTAGTTTCAAAGCCTTGAATATGTGTTCAAAGATTTGAAATACTTCAAGCTCCTCTCATTTTGTTTTAAAAATCCACTTTTAGCAGAAGTTTCCAAACTCTATTCAACCCCCCCTTTTAGCAAAATTTGCAAACTATTCCAGAATCTTGATACGAAAAGTGGGTCCTTGTCAGAAACACCGGTGCTCCATGCAATCTTATAATCTCCTTGACGCATAGTTGAGCTAACTTCTCGAACGTATTAGTGGGTTTCACAGCTAAAAGGTGTGATTACTTTGTTATCCTATCAACTATTACCCAAATGGCAGTGTTCCTCTTTGAAGATCTTGGCAACCCAACTACGAAATCCATTATGATGTGTTCCCAATTCCACTCATGAATTGATAATGGCTGGAGAAACCCTGTAGGTCTCTGGTGTTCCGCCTTAACTTGATGACACAATAGGCACTTAGCCACAAACGCTGCTATGTCTCTTTTCATCCTCTGCCACCAATAAAGCTCAAGGAGATTCCTGTACATCTTGGTACTACCAGGATTAATTTTAAATTTAGAATTATGAACTTCCTCATATGGTCTTTTTAACCTTAAACACATTTGGGTCACAAATCTGACCTTGAGACATTAGAAATCCATCTTGAATAGAAAACTCCGATATTTTACCTCGAAACACCTTTTCAGCAATCACTTTTAGTTCCGCGTCATTCTTGTGTGCCTCTTTAATTTCTTTTAGCAAACTAGGTCGAACCATTAGCCAGTACACTGTACCCGAATTTTGTCCAGGGATTAATTCTAATGACATCCTCTCAAACTCCCTCTGTCACTCAACTTAACTAGTGATGACGTAAGCCAAATTAGCAGATGAATTTCGACTAAGGGCATCAGCCACCACATTGGCTTTACCAGGGTGCTACTGAATACTCATATCATAGTCCTTTAACAACTCTTACCATAGCCTTTTCCTCATGTTGAGTTCCTTTTGTGTGAAGATATACTTCAAACTCTTGTTGTTTGTAAAGGTTTCACATGAGACACCATAGAGATAATTGACATGATTTCTTACGTGTTACCGCAAGTGCATGGTTCAAGTAATATAGGGTAGTATTTCAACCCCGAGTTACCGATACCACAAGGACAAACTTGAGATTATTTAATTAGTTATTATATTAGAGTACAATACAAGGAAGAAAAGTTTGTGATTTAAACATTTTCCACCCTCAAACAGGTGTTTAAAATAAAATAAACAACTAAACTAATTTTTTTTGGGTTTTTTAATTTATTAAACAAATATGGATAAACTAGGCAATCTCTTGATCGCCTAGGGCTGTTGACGATTTACGGATTAGCTATGTAACACGTTAATCCTATTCTAGTTAAGTCGGGTAATGGTACTGACAATATCATATCGGTCTCATGTCGTTCTACGTCATTATTTACTTGGTGTCCTGTCGGTCCACCTACATATACCGATCTGTTCTAGTAGGCTAACGGCAGTGCACAAAATGATGTCCTCTCATACCACCACCACATGAATACCTCCCTATCTCCTATCGAATCTACCCACTAAGGCCAATCTTATACACTTCTCTTCAAAGTCTCAGTGATTAAGGATTGTTGTTCATATCTCATCACAACTAGGTCTAAGTCGCTCTCACGCACTCGCTAGCTAATTAACAAGTTCTGTTAATTACTCCATTCCTGTCAAGGATTAAGCATAGCATATGAACAATAACTAAAACAAATATTAACATTAAAAAAGGTTCCAATTCACAAAGATCACCTTATTCCGATGAATATCAATTCCTAACATATTCGTGTCAATAGACTACGCTCATTAACAAGTTCATGAAATCAAACTTCATCCAGTAGATCAAAATCCAAAAGCATGAGACAAGTCTAAAATCCGGAAAACATTACGTCTACATAAACCCTAGGCTCTCTAGAGAAGCCTAGCAAAATGTCTAGCTACTAATTGTAATCGTAGCAACACAACAAAGTTTTTCCATAGAAGTGATTAAAAGAGGGAAGAAGAGATCAAACGTTGAATCGAAGCTTCCGCGTCGTCCCCTTCGTCCTCCTCCTTGCCTTGTGATGCGTGAATGGTGTGGAGTGAGGGTTTTTAGCCTCCTAGGTCGTCCCTATGTCAATTCCCGTCATAATACTTCAAAAATTGCGCTTTTACCCCAAAAAATAGAATTGAGTGTCAGGCATTTCGGCCTGAAATGCTGGCCGAAATACTAGTGCTGCTGAATTTGTTCTCTGACTTCTCCAGGCCATATTTTCTTCTTCCGATCTCCGATTAAGCTTCGTGACCTATTGTGGGAAATATCTTTGCGTGTAATTTCATATGACATCGACCTCACTCCAAAATTAATTGTAGAACTCAAGATATCATTAGATTAGTGCAGACTGGTCACTCCACCTCCTCCATCTTTGCTTCTCTTCGTTCCACTTATGCTTCCACTCTTTCCCAAGTTCGTTCCATGTCTCCTATCAACCGATTAGCATCAATTCCTGCCAAGACAACATGAAAAAACATATCAAGCGATCATGTTTGACAAATAACAACGAAATATGCATAGAAACGCCCGAACTAACAATAAAGTGCATATGAAGCATCAAGTGATAAAAGATAACATTTTATCTTCAATTAAGCTCAAATCTCACATGATAATGTGGCAAATGACGGTAATATATAGCTCCTAAAATGCGCTATCAATAATGACTCTAAATTTTCAAAGCAAAGACCACGACTGCCAATTCCAATTCATGTGTTGGGTAATTTTCATACGGTTTTTGCTGTCTTGAGGCATACGCAATCACTTTTCCATTTTGCATCAGAACACAACCTAATCCTTTTAGTGATGTGTCACTATAAAATACACAGTTCCCAACTTCTGATGGGAGTGATAAGATAGGAGCAGAAACTAATCTTCTTTACAACTCTAGAAAACTTTGCCCGCATTCATCTGACCACTTAAATGGAGATTCCTTCCTTGTTAGGCAGGTCATGGGTGACTCTTACTCTGAAATTTTTTGTACGAATTTCCTATAATAACTGGCCAGTCCTAGAGAGCTTCAAATTTCTGTCACATTGTTAGGTCTGGGCCAATTAACTATAGCTTCATCCTTCTGGGGGGTGTATTGAAATGCGATCTTCCGATACCACATGCCCCAAATGAGGTTCTTGAAAGCCATAATTCACACTTCTTAAACTTTGCAAAAAGCTTTCGATCCCTTAGAGTTTGCAATACAAGGCTTAAGTGACCAATATTTTCTTCCTTACTCTTAGGATATACTAGGATATCGTAATAAAACACAATCACAAAGACATCCATGAACGGTTTGAACACCCTATTTATCAAGTTCCTGAAAACAGCGGGGGCAATTGTCAACCCAAAAGGCATAACAAGGAACTCATAATGCCCGTACCTGGTGCGAAATGCACTCTTCGGTACATCCTCAGCCTTAGAAAAAACATTGGACCCTTGTAATTTATCAAACAATTCATCAATCCTTGGGAGAGGACACTTACTCTTTAAAGTGACCTTATTCAGCTCTCGATAAACTATGCATAACCTCATGGTACCGTCCTTCTTCTTTACAAATAAGACCGGTGCACCCCATGGTGAAGTACTCGACCTAATAAATACCTTGTCAAGCAACTCTTGTAACTATAATTTTATTTCTTTCAATTCTACTAGAGCCATTCGGTAGGGAACCTTAGAAATTGGGATAGTACAAGGAACAACATCTATGGTAAATTGAACTTCCCTATCAGGAGGTAACGTGCTAATATCCTCATGGAAAACATCAGAGAACACAGGAACAATAGGAACATCTTCCAATTTCATTCTTTTCCTTATCTATCATGTATATAGGCCAAAAACCCCTAACAACCCTTTCGAAGTAACTTATGAGCTCGTAGGTACGAAACCATTCGAGCTGGGGGATGAAACTCTAGTACTGAAAAAGTGGAACACAGGAACACTTGGGATTGGAACTCAGGAAAACTTGGAATACGAAACATGACTTTGTTTTCGACATAGTCGATTGAGGAATGGTTAACAGAGAGCCAATCCATACCAAAGATGACTTCACAATCTCGAATATCGAAGGGGATCAAATTAACAACTAAAGACACTTTTTCGACCAATATTTCAAAGTTTCTTACATAGAAGTACTTGCTAATATGACACCCAATGGAGTTGAAACATGCAAATAGTAGCTTGGGGTTCTGGTCATCTAGTAATGGACTTAGCAAAATCATGAGAGACGAACAAATGTGTAGAATTATAATCGATAGGAAAATTAGTTGACTTAGAATTAATAGGTATGGTACCAAAGACCGCTGAGGCAAAATCTCTTCCACGCTTGTTCTCTTCCCCTCTAGTAGCAACTGGGTTTCGAGCAGACCCATTCAACTAATTCTCAAGAACGGGTCGGCCATAAGGCAATACTTAAACATATGACCTCGTTGTACACAAACCTCGCTATCCACAATGAAAGAAAGCATAAGCCTCACGATAACACACATCATGATCGTGAGACCTACGACAATTAGAAGAATACGGTTTCCCCTTAATCACATTAAAGGCACACCCCTTCTGTTATTTTGATTCCCATATGCTTGTGTAGGTTTTTGATTCATGGATGCGCAACGGAAACAATAATTAACCATGCAAAACCCTCCAAGGATCACAATTCAAGAGACATAACGATGGTAAAGGAAGAAATCAATAACACACCTTAGGGTTCTCCTTTGATGACTTCAAACGCGAATTGTGTCACGTTCTCTATGGTTGATCCACGCCTAGAGTTGATTCCCAGATCTCCCACTCCTTGGTGCTAGCCTGGAAAGAGGAAGAGGAAGAAGAATCACGCAAAACGAGACAAACCAAAGGAGGTTTAGGCCTCCTTTGGCGCTGACGGGGACGGGGCGGCGAGCTAGTGGGCGGCGGCTCCTCTAGCTTGTTGCTCTCTCTCCTTTGTTCACTCCCACTCTTGTTATGTTCAATTATGAGCATAAGTTGTGGGAAGGAAGGAAGAAGGTCCTTTATATAGTCCAACAACTCCTTGCCAACTACCTAAAGGACTTATTCTAGTCCTACTAGAATTCAATTTAGTCCCTTCCTTGCAAATTAGTCCCTACTAAGTTTGAAAGGTTTTGCAAAGTGATCCTTCTAATTAATTAATCCAATTAATTAATTCCCAAATCTAGTTCAACTCAATATAGCGTGTGACCCCATAGGTTCTATCTAGTTGGTAGAAACTATTTGCTAATATGGAGCGGTTTCTACCAAAACATCCATTCTAGCCAACTAATAGAATAGTCATCTAGACAACCTTTTTACAAGTAATTGTCTCGTCCCTTTGTATCTATATCCGGATTGGACACGAGACATACAAGTCACACTCGTATATCCAATCCATAGTTTCTCGATCCATGGGAATAGTCTTATTCGTGCAAATAACATCAATATCCCATATTGATTTATTTGAGTCTGGCCAGACATTCTATGAGCACTATCCCTCGAGTGGCCTAGGATATTTGCTCCCGTTATGTGGGAGGTAAAAATCCTTTCTACGTCCACTACGATCTCTAAGCTTGCTTCTTATTGTATCCAGTACATGCCTTTATAACTACCCAGTTACGGTGTAGCGTTTAACGCTACCAAAATCATAATAATCCACAACTAGAATATCTAGTGACTTCAAGTCTAAGAATGACAATACCATTGCACCGCGAGAAGCGCTTGTGACTCAACATAACGTGTATGTAGCCTTCTCGGAGATTGGTCAATCCAGTGCGACATTACCCCTAATGCACACCTATGTGTTGGATCATGATATCTCCATATCAATCCAACCCCATACTAGTCTATAGATGATTGTCCCATTAATTATTATACTGGACTGGGGATATTTAAGATAAACAACACAATTGTAAATCTAAGGACTTCATTATATTAAATATCCAATAAATAATAAATGAATTTCTAGCCACAAATAAATTCATACTAAACTAGATTGCCTCTAGGGCATCTATTCCAAACAGTATCCCACTTGCACTAGAGCCAATCTGGCTCTTTTCGTATGCCCATATTCCTAGTGTGCCCTTCATGCTTCCACTGCGTGAGCGGCTTTGTAAGCGGGTCTGACAGATTCTCATCTTTGGGAATCTTACATATCCGAACGTCTCCTCTATCGATAATATCTCGAATCAGATGAATCTTCCTGAGAACGTGCTTGGATTTCTGGTGCGACATGGGTTCCTTTGATTGCACGATCGCCCTAGTGTTGTCACAGTACAACTCGACTGGATCCGCAATGCTAGGAACCACACCAAGTTCAGAAACAAACTTTCTGATCCAAACAGCTTCCTTTGCTGCGCCATTTGCAGCAATCTACTCAGCCTATGTTGTAGAATCAGCTACCGTCTCTTACTTGGAACACTTCCAGCTCACCGCTGCTCAATTCAGGCAAAACACATATCCCGACTGTGATCTAAAGTCATATATGTTGGTTTGGAAGCTTGCATCAGTGTAACCCCTTACACGCAACTCTTCCTCACCGCCAAATATCAAGAAAGCATCCTTAGTTCTTCTCAAGTACTTTAGGATATTCTTTACTGCAATCCAGTGACTCTCACCTGGATTTGATTGGTATCTGGTTGTCATACTCAAGGCATATGACACATCTGGTCTAGTACATAACATGGCGTACATGATAGATCTTATGGCCGAGGCATAGGGTATTCTACTCATGCGTTCCTTCTCAATCTCATTGGAAGGACAACCACTCTTCGAAAGAGTGATTCCATGTGACATGGGCAAGAATCCCTTCTTGGAGTCTTGCATGTTGAACTGTTTCAACACCTTGTCAATATATGTACTTTGACTTAGGCCTAGCAACCTTTTAGATCTATCTCTATAGATCTTTATACTGAGCATATGGGCAGCTTCCCCAAAGTCCTTCATTGAGAAACACTTCCCTAGCCAATCTTTAACAGATTGTAGCATGGGAACGTTGTTTCCAATGAGTAGTATGTCATCCACATACAAGAACAGAAAAGCTACAGAGCTCCCACTAACCTTCTTGTAGACACAAGACTCATCTTCGTTCCTGATGAAGCCAAACTCTTTGACTACTTCATCAAAACGTCGATTCCAACTCCTAGAAGCTTGCTTCAATCCATAAATGGATCGTTGTAGCTTACAGACTTTGTTGGCTTGATTTGAATCCTCAAAACCCTCCGGCTGTATCATATACACGTCCTCGATGAGATTCCCATAAGGGAATGCTGTTTTGCCATCCATCTGCCAAATCTCATGGTCGTGGTACGCTGCAATCACAAGTAGGATTCGGATGGATTTGGTCATAGCGACTGGTGAAAAGGTTTCATCATAGTCAATACCATAAATCTGTCTGAATCCTTTAGCCACCAATCGGCCCTTATAGGTAATCACATTACCGTCCATGTCGACCTTCTTCTTGAAGACCCACTTGCACCCTATGGGCCGCGCCCCTTCGGGTGGTTCCACCAAAGTCCATACTTTGATGGTATACATGGATTCCATCTCGGATATCATGGCTTCTAGCCACTTATAAGAGTCTGGGCCTTCATGGCCTCTTCATACGTAGTAGGCTCATCATCTATGAGCATCGTGTCACCGGAATCGGTTACGAGAAGTCCATACCTCTCGGGTTCCTGGCGCACTCTACTAGATATACAAAGCTCTTGTGTTACCTGAACAGGTTGCTCCACAATTGCTTGTGGTTCCTGTTCATGTTCCATAATCGGTTCAATGCTTTGTGGTTCTTGAACCTCTTCAAGTTCTACAGTCCTCCCACATGCTTCTTTAGAGACAAAACTCTCTTTCTAGAAACACGCCGGTCCGGGCAACAAACACTTTGTTCTCGGTTGGATTGTAGCAGTAGTAACCCTTAGTTTCCTTAGGGTACCCCACAAACTTACACTTATCCGATTTTGGCCCTAGCTTGTCTGATTGTAAATGTTTTACATAGACATCGCAGCCCCAAATCCTCATGAACGACAGTGTGGGAAGCCTCCCACTCCACATCTCATATGGTGTCTTCATGACTGATTTATATGGAACATGGTTAATGGTGAAAGCTGCACTTAATAGAGCGTGGCCCTAAAATGATAATGGAAGATCGGTTTGACACATCATAGATCGAACCATATCCAATAGGGTTCGATTCCTCCTCTCGGACACGCCATTCCATTGTGGCGTTCCGGGTGGAGTGAGTTCGGACACAATCCCACACTCTCTAAGATAGTCGTCAAACTCTTGGCTCAAGTATTCTCCTCCACGATCCGATCGTAGAGCCTTGATACTTTTGCCAAGTTACTTCTCTACTTCATTCTTGAATTCTCTGAACACTTCAAAGGATTCGGATTTTGCCCTCATTAGGTACACAAATCCATATCTACAGTAATCATCAGTAAATGTAATGAAGTAGACGTAACCACCCCTGGCAGGCGTGGCAAATGGCCCACAGACATCAGTATGTATGAGCGCCAATTGCTCACTAGTCCTTTCACCTTTCTTATTGAAAGGGGACTTTGTCATTTTTCCCAATAAACAAGCCACACATGTCTCATATGATTCAAAATCAAATGAGTCTAGTAATCCATCCTTATGGAGTCTAGATACACGTTTCTCATTTATGTGGCCTAAACGACAGTGCCATAAATAAGTAGTATTTAAATCATTTATTTTAATCCGCTTGGTATTAATGTTGTAGACAGGATTGCTTAGATCAAGGACATAAAGTCCATTAAACAATTGCGCACTAAAATAGTGAATATTATTCAAATAAAAGGAACAACAATTGTTCTTTATTGAAATAATAAAACCATCCTTGTCCAAACAAGAAATAGAAATAATGTTTCTGCTCATAGCAGGCACAAAATAGCAATTATTTAATTCTAAAACTAATCCTGAAGGCAGAGATAGCTCGCAAACACCTATGGCCAACGCATCAAATTTTGCTCCGTTCCCAACGCGCAGATATAACTCTCCTTTAGCCAATCTTCTACTTCTCTTTAGATCCTGCATATTTCGAAAAATATGAGATCCACATCCAGTATCTAATACCCATGATGTAGAGACAGATAAATTGACATCTACAACAAAAATACCTGGTGGTGGTGGAATCACTATTCCAAGCCTCTTGTCCTCCAGATATTTTGGGCAGTTCCTTCTCCAGTGTCCAGGCTGACTGCAGTAGTGACACTCACCTTTAGTCACACCTTTGGCAATGCCACCAACAGGCTTAAGGGCAGGTTCCTTGGACTTGGCAACTGACTTGCCTTTGCCCTTGGAGGATGAGGCAAACCTTTTGCCCTTTCCTTTCTGCACCATCATTATGGCCTTGCCCTTACCCTTGTTGATGCTCTGTTCAGGTGTCCTCAACATATTGAGTAAATCTGGCACTGGTTTCACGATCTCGTTCATGTTATAGTTCATGATGAACTGTCCATAACTCTCGGGCAACAATTGAAACACGAGATCGGTTGCCAACTCTTGGCCGACCGGGAACCCCAGTCGCGCGAGATTCTCCATGTATCCGATCATACGGAGTACATGGGGTCCCACCGGGTTCCCTTCTGCCAGATGACACTTGAGCAGTGCCTTAGAGACCTCATACTTCTCTACCCTTGCCTGCTCTTGGAAGAGCTGCTTCAGATGTTCGATCATATCGACATCATTCATGTTTTCGTATTGCTTCTGAAGCTCAGAAGTCATGGTGCATAGCATAAGGCAGGCCGCATCATTAGCGTCATCAACACGATTTTGATACGCCTTTAGGGCAGCAGGTGTTTGGTTCTCTGGACCTTCTGAAACATGCTCCTCTATTGCGTACAGTTTCTTCTCTTGCTTGAGAACAATTCTCAAGTTTCTGTACCAATCAAGAAAGTTGGTTCCAGAGAGCTTGTCCTTCTCAAGGACAGATCGTAGGGAATGTTGTGAACTCGATGATTTGTTTGCCATTTGGAATTCTACAAAAGGAAAATATGCAAGTTTTAGTATTTGTGAATTTTTGACTATATTCAATAATGGCTAGTTTATCAAATATAGCTCCCACTATTTTTCTACGGATTAATAACCCTCAAGATATTAATGCGGAAAATATCCTTATATTTTATAATGGGCCAAGATCCATGTTTCATCTCCTTATGAGCTTTCTTAGGCAAGTCACCCATAATTTGACTAATTTAGGTAGGAACAATTCCAATTGCATCCCTTATGCAACTCTTGGTTCAATTAGGCAAATAACTCCTTATTTATCCATTCATATGGATAATCCCAATTGATTGCCTCTAGGTTTCTTAATCATATTAATAGCCTAGTTGTGTTCAACCTCTTATTTAAACAATTGCACATTACTAGCTTGTGTCATCGCATTCCATCATTATGAACCAAGTCGCCATGCTTTGGCACGCACGAACTTGATAAATAATGATGATAATGAGTGTTTAAATAACGAGAAGGCAAGAACACAATATTTGAATTTTGAGGGATTTCAAATTCAATTTTAATTTGTTTTGTTGATCAAAATCAACTAATCTATCTATTTGAGTTTGGGAAAAACTCCAAATAACAGATCCGGGTTGTCTAATTATCTTATTATCCTAATTGCATGCATCATCCATACACCAACCACACAATAATAAGACAATAAAGTAAACAACCACAAAACAAAAATTAAACGTGATGTGGATATGCCATTTTCTAACTAAGATAATTCCAAGCCAATGGAATTATTTATGAACCCTAAAAGCAAACACATCTCCATGCGTCTTGATCTTTTGGTCCATCCTTCATAGTCATGTGGAATGCTCCATGCTCCATGCTCCATCTTTTGTGGCTCCTTTTGGCTTTGGGCTTCTTCTCTTCAATCTTGGCTAACAATCTACTTTATCTAGCACTAGCTAACTTCTACACTAATAAAATAAATCTCACAAGTTGAGAAAAAAATGGCACACAGGCCATAAAACCCTAATTAATTATTACAATTAATTGATCAGCTCGCAGGCCGTAAAAACAAACCACAAAATTAAACATCCACATCAAACCACATCCTAAGGCCATATCCAATCACCATGCGAATTGCACATAAACATTTAAAATCCAATTTTAACGCGCTTGGTCAATTTTAATTGATTTTAGGATTTCTAGGGTTAAAACGGTCCATCGGCCCAACAATCAAATTGCCCGGGCCCAAAAAGGTGAACCGCAAGGCCCTAGGGCTGGGCCGGCCCCTAACCCACGCGGCTAGGCCGGGGGCTAGGGCCGCCCGGCCCCTAGGGCGGCCAAGCTTGGGCGGCAAGCAAGAGGGGCGGTCCCCTAGGGGGGCCGAACCTCCTTGAGGGAGTTGTTTCCAAAACAACTCCCTTGCTTGGTGCCCAAGTTTGGTTGTTTCCTTGTTTTGGAAGAACTCCTTCTTCCCCAAGGATGCCCAAACCCCAGACCTAAGATCCTAAAATTTCTCAAACTTACTAATTCATGCATCCAATGCAAAAATTAGATCTTGTTATGATGGATTATTGACAAATTGCATCCCATGCTTGATTTGTCTTGTTTTACGCGATAAACAATCAATTCAAGGTGTAAAACAACTAAAACGTAACACATAAACCACGTTTATGCTCTACCACCTGTGGCTGTGATACCACTGTAGGGTTTTGATTCATGGATGCGCAACGGAAACAATAATTAACCATGCAAAACCCTCCAAGGATCACAAGTCAAGAGACATAACGATGGTAAAGGAAGAAATCAATAACACACCTTAGGGTTCTCCTTTGATGACTTCAAACGCGAATTGTGTCACATTCTCTATGGTTGATCCACCCCTAGAGTTGATTCCTAGATCTCCCACTCCTTGGTGCTAGCCCGGAAAGAGGAAGAGGAAGAAGAATCACGCAAAACGAGACGAACCAAAGGAGGTTTCGGCCTCCTTTCGCGCCGACGGGGACGGGGCGGCGAGCTACGGGGCGGCGGCTCCTCTAGCTTGTTGCTCTCTCTCCTTTTGTTCACTCCCACTCTTGTTATGTTCAATTATGAGCATAAGTTGTGTGAAGGAAGGAAGGTCCTTTATATAGTCCAACAACTCCTTGCCAACTACCTAAAGGACTTATTCTAGTCCTACTAGAATTCAATTTAGTCCCTTCCTTGCAAATTAGTCACTACTAAGTTTGCAAGGTTTTGCAAAGTGATCCTTCTAATTAATTAATCCAGTTAATTACTTCCCGACTCTAGTTCAACTCTATATAGCGTGTGACCCCATAGGTTCTATCTAGTTGGTAGCAACTATTTGCTAATATGGAGCGGTTTCTAGCAAAACATCCATTCTAGCCAACTAATAGAATAGTCATCTTGACAACCTTTGTACAAGTAATTGTCTCATCCCTTTGTCTCTATCCGGATTGGACACGAGAAATACAAGTCACACTCGTATATCCAATCCATAGTTTCTCGATCCATGGGAATAGCCTTATTCGTGCAAATAACATCAATATCACATATTGATTTATTTGAGTCTGGCCAGACATTCTATAAGCACTATCCCTCGAGTGGCCTAGCATATTTTCTCCCGTTATGTGGGAGTGACAAATGCTTTGTACGTCCACTACGATCTCTAAGCTTGCTTCTTATTGTATCACGTAGACACCTTTATAACTACCCACTTACGGTGTAGCGTTTAACGCTACCAAAATCATAATAATCCACAACTAGAATATCTAGTGACTTCAAGTCTAAGGATGACAATACCATTGCACCGCGAGAAGCGCTTGTGACTCAACATAACGTGTATGTAGCCTTCTCGGAGACGGGTCAATCAAGTGCGACATTACCCCTAATGCTCACCTATGTGTTGGATCATGATATCTCCATATCAATCCAACCCCATACTAGTCTATAGATGATTGTCCCATTAATCATTATACTGGACTAGGAATATTTTAGATAAAAAACACAATTGTAAATCTAAGGACTTTATTATATTAAATATCCAATAAATAATAAATGAATTTCTAGCCACAAATAAATTCATACTAAACTAGATTGCCTCTAGGGCATCTATTCCAACAGCTTGTCTCTTGAAGGTAGTAGTTTGGTTGAGGCCTCCTTGAAAGTTACCCCATTATTCCTTGTTCCATTATTTCTTATCTTTTGGTCACGATACTTGTTGTTCTCCACTATCCCTTTCTCTGCAATCAGAGCTCGGTCAACAACTTCATTGTAGGTAGGCAGCCTAAAGAGTTATACCTTATTACAAATGCTCCACCGAAGTCACATTTCAAACTTTCTATCTTTGTGAGCCTCATCCCCAACCACAAGTGAGGCATAGCGTGATAGTTTTGTAAACTTAGCCTCGTATTGTGCAACAGTCATTTCACCCTGAGTAAGCATGAAAAATTCTGCCACCCTCTGATCTTTTAAGTGTTGTGGAAAATACTTATCATTAAATATCTCAAAAAGCGGTCCCATACCATGGATAGCTCCCTCCTAGACATGGTCAACCACCACTGATAAGCTTCTCCAGCTAAGTTGTAAGTGGCAAACTCCACCTTTTGTCTCTCAAAACAAGGTATTTTCCCAAATATCTTCTCAATCTCCAATAATAATGACTCAACAACAATTGGATTGGGAGTTCCCGAATAAGATGGAGGTTTAAGACCTTGGAATCGGTCTAAAGTGGCGGTTTTGCCGTTTGCATCAACTATGTATGCCAACCCTTCAATTGCCATTTCAAGTCTATCATCTTTTTCATCACCACTTCCATCAGCTAGGTCCCTTAGTAAGACATTTCAAGTCTCACCCTCCATGACCAAAACATTAATCCTATTCGCGCACATCTCCATCATCTCCTCCTACACAGTCATTCTCTAAGTTTCAAGAAAAGGCCAACCATTTTCGAAATTTATATCCTCAAGTTTAAGTCCATACAAAAACCTTTATGAGCCCAAATCACTTATAAACTTCTTAGAATCGTCCCCAACCCGAAACTATCACTTTGATACCAAGTTGTCACGACCCCCTTACTCGGACCCTAATTAATTAAGTCGAGACCGAGGGTCGAGACCGACCACCAAGGCCTCAAACAAAGCGCATGTGGTTGGATAATGGTAAAAACTTAAGTTAAGAATATAAAGTGCGGAAGCGAGTTCAAAATATCGGGGTCATCCAGAAGGTGTCAATTTTTAAATTCATTTGTTCAACCACAATGAGCGGATCAGAGAAAAAAACGCCCACAAAACCGTTTTCCTCGAATAATCCATAAGAGCCAACAACTCTAAAAGTCAATCTTCAAATAACACATGAACCATAAGTCTTAAAATGGCATTCATTGCGACGTTACCAAAGAGGTACCAAAATGGATCTTCTGTTTCGCTGGTGAATTCCACACCTTTCCCTCTCCAAAATGGACCAATATGGCTAGGTATCTCAATGATATAATGGTGATATCACTCTTCAATTCATACAGTTTGAAAGAAATCGTGTTTTTATTTTTTTGGAGTAAAAGGAAATTGTGTTTGGTGTTTGGAGGTATGATTTTTCCCTTCAATCTGTGTTTGATGTTTACACTTTATCCGGTAATTCTCTTCCCCGCTACATTCTCTTTTTTCTTCCAGTCATGGACGAAAATGAGGAGAGGAGAGAACAATGTAGTTTAGCTTGCTTGAGGTGCAAGAAAAAATTAGATGAGCAAAGACAAACCCGCATATCTGGTGAGTTCTTCCTTCATAATTTACAGCAGTATGATTTGTCTATGTGCATTATTCATAATAAAATCAATGCTTTGTATATTTGAAGTTCTCATGGCCTCTGCCAAAGGCATTCACTGCGCGAAAGAGTCACTCGCCATCCCCGTATAAGTAATACTAAGAAGATCGATTTGTCTATTATGTTATTTTCCTTTCTCCTGGGTTGTTTACTTCTTGCTTACATCGTTTCTTTGGTGGTGTAGGTAAAGATGTTCATCACGCGGAATCTTATGTTTTGAGGGACACAGTTCAACACAACTGTATGTACCTTTCTCATAGATAATATCTAAAAAAAAGTAATATGCTTTCTTCTGTATTATTTATTTTAAGTGATTGTTTATTTTTCATATCCATATTATGATGGAAGCTTAGATTTAACTCAACTCATGGCGAGTGATGAACTGTGTCCCGGGCCTCAAAGTAAAAAAAGCAAAAAACTTATCATAATAATATTGACTGCAAAACAGAGATTACTAATTTTTTTAATAATCTGAAATCGGTGAGTTATTCAAATCTTGGTTGGAAACTGATAAATTAGAAAGGTATGAAAATGGTTGACATTTATAAAATTGATTGATTAAAAAAGGTACGAAAATTATTGATTGCCTACAAATTGAGGAAATATTGGAATCTATAACTGATTTCATGTTAATTTTGATTGCCCATAAACGAAAGGCGAATGAAGTCATAGTGAAGTCAGAATGTGCCAGTAAACTACCAACAAAAAAAATTTGCCAGTAATTTATCCAAATTGGAATCTATAACTTCAAATTTATAGTGATACAATAAACAAGATTTTACTTCAACTTACTGTTTTAATCTATTTATTTAGAAAAAAGATTATTAATCCTAACAAAAATATGAAACTGATAATTGATTAATTTGCATTTTAGGTTTAAACTTTGAATAAGATAGAGTTTATTAATTTCGATTGCCCATAAAAAATGTTAATTTCGATTCAAGTCATGATTGTAAGGTCGCAAGTTTCATGGACTTGAAATACTTAGTTATTTTAAGGCCTTGAACCAGTTTTCAAAGCCTTGAATCAGGTTTCACAGGCTTGAAAGGCCTCGAACCAGGATTCAAAGCCTTGAAACTGTCTGACCTGTATGCATGTTCTAAGGGAGAGTTTTTCCCAACTCTTCTTATCTGATTCTATCTCTATCACCCCTGTGCTTGATGAGTTATTATTTGATGATGAAAGACAAACTTTCTTGATATATCTAACATCACTTAATCCATCTGTTTGACTCAATTTTGCAGGGAAATTTTATTTCCTAAGTTTGCATGATTTGTTTCCTAATTTCTCTTTTGCAGGAAAGGAAACATTAAGAGAAGTTGATTCTGTGATCAATCAGACATTCATGATAGCTTCTCAATTTGATTAAAGAAAAGATCACAACAATATCTTTGAAGATTATGATCAACTATCCGTTGGAGAAGGTTGTTAAGAGAGTCAAAGTTTGTTGCCTACAAACAGGAAGTTGGTGCTGATTATCTTGGAAGATTTGCAGAACTTCAAACAGTATAAATAGATCTCATTTTGAAGAAAAAAGAAACAACACTCAACGGGAAAAAAAAGAGAGACTCATTTTCTGGATTGAAAGGCATCAAAGAATTCATCTCTCTCCCAATCCAACTCACAGAAGATCACTGCATTTCTACTGCAGTTCTACACTTCAGTGTTCTTCTGTCTTGTGCTTTATTTGTAGATCATTCTTGTATTACTTCTATCTCTCATTCCAAAGGATTTTTCAAGATGAACAATAGAGAATTCTTAGTTAATCAGTTAGCTAGAGCAGGTACTAGATAGGCTAGAGAGAACCACAAGCTGTAACAGAGTAAGGCATTTCTCTGTGCTTGAGATCTAGGGCTTAGCTTTTGAATAATAACAATTGTGTTAAAAAACCTTCAAGGAGAAAATCCCTGAGTTAGAGACGTAGGTCCAAGTGGTCTGAAATCTATAAATCACTTATCTCTTGCATTTATAGTTCTTTTACATACTTAGTTTTTGCAGTATTCAAACTAGTATGTTTTCAAGGGTTTGAAACTCTTTTCACGACCTTGAAAAAGACTTGTCTGTTTTATTTCAAATTTGTATTTCATTACAAAGTCTTGAAATTGTTTTCAAGGCCTTGAACTGCATAGAAACTCTTCTCTTCCACAAGTTTTGAAAAAAGTTGGCATACTCTATTCAACCCCCCTTCTAGAGTATTTGTGCTACATATCTATCTGCATACTTCCCTTTCAATTGGTATCAGATCTTGTATCACTAAATAGATTTAACCATCTGGTGATGGTGATTTCTCACAGGGAGGAGCTGCTAACAGACCTCATCTTTTTGGTGGAGATAATTTTTCTCAATGGAAAGCTCTAATGAAAATGTTCATCATTGATCAAGATATAGAGCTATGGGTTTTGATCATGGATACGCAGCGAAAAAACAAATATTATCCATGAAATACCCTCCAAGGATCATAGGACAAGAGACATAATGATGGTAAGGGAAGAAATCAAGTTAGACACCTTAGGATTTCTCCTGTGATGACTTGTAACGTGAATTCTGTCACGTCTCTATAGTTGATCCACGCCTAGAGTTGAGATCTAGATCTTCCTTCTCCTTTGTGCTATCCTGGAATGGAGGAAGAGGAAGAAGAAATCACCCAACACGAGGAAACAAGGAGGGGCGGCCTCCTTGTTTGGGCCGACCGGAAGGGGCGGCGGCAAGGGGGGACGCCTCTCTTGCTTGCTTGCTCTCTCTCCTTTTTGTTATCTCCCCTCAAGTTATGAACTAAAGGCTCATAAGTGTGGGAAGGAAGGAAGGATCATCCTTTATATAATCCAACATATCCTTGCCAACTACCTAAGGGACCCATTCTAGTCCTACTAGAATTCGGTTTATTACCTTCCTTGCAAATTAGTCCTACTAAGTTTGCAAGGTGTTGCAAAGTGATCCTTCTAATTAATTAATCCTGTTAATTAATTCCAAAATCTAGTTCAACTCGATATAGCGTGTGACCCCATAAGTTCTATCTAGTTGGTAGCAACAATTTGCTAATATGGAGCTGTTTCAAGCAAAACATCCATTCTAGCCAACTAATAGAATAGTCATCCGACAAACCTTGTACAAGTAATTGTCTCATCCCTTTGTCTGTATATCCAGATTGGACACGAGAAATACAAGTCACACTCGTATATCCAATCCATAGTTTCTCAATCCATGGGAATAGACTTATTCGTGCAAATAACATCAATATCCTATATTGATTTATTTGAGTCTGGCCAGACATTGTATAAGCACTATCCCTCGAGTGGCCTAGGATATTTACTCCTGTTATGTACGAGTGACAAATTCTATCTACGTCCACTACGATCTCTAAGCTTGCTTCTTATTGTATCACGTAGACACCTTTATAACTACCCGGTTACGGTGTAGCGTTTAACGCTACCAAAATCACAATAATCCACAACTAGAATATCTAGCGACTTCAAGTCTAAGGATGACAATACCATTGCACCACGAGAAGCACTTTTGACTTAAAATAACTTGTATGTAGCCTTCTCGGAGATGGGTCAATCCAGTGTGCCATTACCCTTAATGCACACCCATGTGTTCGATCATGATATCTCCATATCAATCCAACCCCATACTAGTCTATAGATGATTGTCCTATTAATCATTATACTGGACTAGGGATATTTAAGATAAACAACACAATAAATAATACAATGAATGTTCTAGCCAGAAAAAATTCATACGAAACTAGATTGCCTCTAGGGCATCTATTCCAACAGTCTGTCACTTGCACTAGAGCCAATCTGACGCATCTCGTATGCCCATGCTCCTAGTGTGCCCTTCATGCTTCCACTGCACAAGCGGCTTTGTAAGTGGATCTGACAGATTCTCATATGTAGGTATCTTACATATCCGAACGTCTCCTCTATCGATAATATCTCGAATCAGATGGAACTTCCTGAGCATGTGCTTGGATTTCTGGTGCGACCTGGGTTCCTTTGATTGCGCGATCGCCCCAGTGTTGTCGCAATAAAAATCAACTGGATCCGCAATGCTAGGAACCACACCAAGTTTAGAAACAAACTTTCTAATCCAAACAGCTTCCTTTGCTGCGCCACTTGCAGCAATGTACTCAGCCTCTTTTGTAGAACCAGCCACCGTCTCTTGCTTGGAACTCTTCCAGCTCACCGCTGCTCCATTCAGGCAAAACACATATCCCGATTGTGATCTAAAGTCATCTCTATCGGTTTGGAAGCTTGCATCCTTGTAACCCCTTACACGCAGCTCTTCCTCGCCACCAAATATCAAGAAAGCATCCTTAGTTCTTCTCAAGTACTTTAGGATGTTCTTGACCACAATCCAGTGACTCTCACCTGGATTGGACTGGTATCTTCTTGTCATACTCAAGGCATATGACACATCTGTTCTAGTACATGACATGGAATACATGATAGATCCTATGGCCGAGACATAGGGAATTCTACTCATGCGTTCCTTCTCAATCTCATTGGAAGGACAACCACTCTTCGAAAGAGTGATTCCATGTGACATGGGCAAGAATCCCTTCTTGGGATCTTGCATGTTGAATCGCTTCAACACCTTGTCAATATATGTACTCTGATTTAGGCCTACCAGTCTCTTAGATCTATCTCTATAGATCTTTATACCGAGTATATAGGCTACTTCCCCTAAGTCCTTCATTGAGAAACACTGCCTTAGCCAATCTTTAACAGATTGTAGCATGGGAACGTCGTTTCCAATGAGTAGTATGTCATCCACATACAACCAGAAAAGCTACAAATCTCCCACTAACCTTATTGTAGACACAAGACTCATCTTCGTTTTTGATGACGCCAAACTCTTTGACTACTTCATCAAAACGTCGATTCCAACTCCAAGAAGCTTGCTTCAATCCATAAATGGATCGTTGCAGCTTACAGACTTTGTTGGCTTGCTTTGGATCTTCAAAACCCTCCGGCTGTATCATATACACGTCCTCGAGGAGATTCCCATAAAGGAATGTTGTTTTGACAACCATCTGCCAAATCTCATAGTCGTAGTATGCTGCAATTGCAAGTAGGATTCGGATGGATTTGGTCATAGCGACTGGGGAAAAAGTTTCATCATAGTCAATACCATGAATCTGTCTGAAACATTTTGCCACCAATCGAGCCTTATAGGTAATCACATTACCATCCATGTCGATCTTCTTCTTGAAGTCCCACTTGCACCCTATGGGCCGCGCCCCTTCGGGTGGTTCCACCAAAGTCTATACTTTGTTGGTGTACATGGATTCCAACTCGGATCTCATGGCTTCTAGCCACTTCTGAGAGTCTGGCCCTTTCATGGCCTCTTCATAGGTAGTAGGCTCATCATCTATGATCATTGTGTCACCGGAATCGGTCACGAGAAGTCCATACCTCTCGGGTTCCTGGCGCACTCTACTTGATCTACGAAGCTCTTGTGTTACCTGAACAGGCTGTTCCACAACTGCTTGTGGTTCCTGTTCATGTTCCATAATCGGTTCAGTGATTTGTGGTTCTTGAATCTCTTCAAGTTCTACAGTCCTACCACTTGCTTCTTTAGAGACAAATTATCTTTCTAGAAACACGCCGGTCCGAGCAACAAACACTTTGTTCTCGGTTGGATTGTAGAAGTAGTAACCCTTAGTTTCCTTAGGGGACCCCACAAATTTACACTTGTCTGATTTTGGCCCAAGCTTGTCTGAATGTAAATGTTTTACATAGATATCGCAGCCCAAAATCCTCATGAACGACAGTGTGGGACGCCTCCCACTCCACATCTCATGTGGTGTCTTCATGTCTGATTTAGATAGAACACGGTTAATAGTGAAAAGCTGCACTTAATAGAGCATGGCCCCAAAATGATAATGGAAGGTCGGTTTCACACATCATAGATCGAACCATATCCAATAGGGTTCGATTCCTCCTCTCAGACACGCCATTCCATTGTGGCGTTCCGGGTGGAGTGAGTTGGGACACGATCCCACACTCTCTAAGATAGTCGTGAAACTCTTGGCTCAAGTATTCTCCTCCACGATCCGATCGTAGAGCCTTGATACTTTTGCCAAGTTGCTTCTCTACTTCACTTTTGAATTCTTTGAACATTTCAAAGGATTCAGATTTGGCCTACATATGGTACACAAATCCATATCTACTGTAATCGTGAGTAAATGTAATGAAGTAGACATAACCACCTCTGGCAGGCGTGGCAAATGGCCCACACACATCAGTATGTATGAGCGCCAATTGCTCACTAGTCCTCTCACCTTTCTTATTGAATGGGGACTTTGTAATTTTTCCCAATAAACAAGCCTCACATGTCTCATATGATTCAAAATCAAATGATTCTAGTAATCCATCCTTATGGAGTCTAGATACACGCTTCTCATTTATATGGCCTAAACGACAGTGCCATAAGTAAGCAGGATCTAAATCATGTATTTTAATCCTCTTGGTATTAATGTTGTAGACAGGATTGCTTAGACCAAGGACATACATTCCATTAAATAATTGCGCACTAAAATAGTGACTATTATTAAAATAAAAGGAACAAAAATTGTTCTTTATTGAAATAATAAGACCTTCCTTGTCCAAACAAGAAATAGAAATAATGATTTTGCTCATAGGAGGCACAAAATAGCAATTATTTAATTCTAAAACTAATCCTGGAGGAAGAGATAGCTCGCACACGCCCACGGCCAACGCTACAACTTTTGCTCCATTCCCAACGCGATGATATATCTCTCCTTTTGCCAATCTTCTACTTCTCTTTAGATCCTGCACATTCTGATAAATGTGAGATCCACATCCAGTATCTAATACCCATGATGTAGAGACAGTTAAATTGACATCTACGACAAAAATACCTGGTGGTGGTGGAATCACTATTCCAAGCCTCTTGTCCTCCAGATATTTTGGGCAATTCCTCCTCCAGTGTCCAAGCTGACTGCAGTAGTGATATTCACCTTTAGTCATACCTTTGGCAATCCCACCAACAGGCTTAAGGGCAGGTTCCTTCGACTTGGCAACTGACTTGCCTTTGCCCTTGGAGGATGAGGCAAACCTTTTGCCCTTTCCTTTCTGCACCATCATAATGGCCTTGCCCTTACCCTTGTTGATGCTTTGTTCAGCTGTCCTCAACATATTGAGAAAATCTGGCAATGGTTTCACAATCTCGTTCATGTTATAGTTCATGATGAACCGTCCATAAATCTCGGGAAACGATTGCAACACGAGATCGGTTGCCAACTATTGGCCGACCGGGAACCCTAGTCGGGCGAGATTCTCCAAGTACTCGATCATACGGAGTACATGGGGTCCCACCGGGTACCCTTCTGCTAGATGAAACTTAAACAATTCCTTAGAGACCTCATACCTCTCAACCCTTGCCTGCTCTTGGAAGAGCTGCTTCAGATGCTCGATCATATCAACAGCATTCATGTTTTCGTGTTGCTTTTGAAACTCAAAAGTCATGTTGCATAGCATAAGGCATGCCGCATCATTGGCGTCATCAACACGCTTTTGATACGCCTTTAGGGCTGCATGGGTATTATTCTATGGACCTGCTGAAACTTGCTCCTCTATTGCGTACAGTTTCTTCTCTTGCTTGAGAACGATTCTCAAGTTTCTGTACCAATCAAGGAAGTTGGTTCCAGAGAGCTTGTCCTTCTAAAGGACAGATTGTAGGGAATGTTGTGAACTCGATGAGTTGTTTGCCATTTGGAATTCTACAAAAGTAAAATACACAAGTTTTAGTATTTGTGAATATTTACTATATTCAATAATGGCTAGTTTATAAAATATGGCTCCCACTATTTTTCTACGGATTAATAACCCTCAATATATTAATGCGGAAAAAATCCTTATATTTTCTGGTGGGCCAAGACCCATGTTTCATCTCCTTATGAGCTTGCTTTGGCAAGTCCCCCATAATTTGACTACTTTAGGTAGGAACAATTCCAATTGCATCTCTATGCAACTCTTGGTTCAATTGGGCAAATAACTCCTTATTTATCCATCCGTATGGATTATCCCAATTGATTGCCTCTTGGTTTTAATCATATTAATAGCCTAGTTGTGTTCAACCTCTTATTTAAACAATTGCACATTACTTGCTTGTGCCATCGCATTCCATCATTATGAACCAAGTCGCCTTGCTTTGGCATGCACGAACTTGATAAATCTTGATGATAATGAGTGTTTAAATTATGAGAAGTCAAGAACACAATATTTGTATTTTGTGGGATTTTTCAATTCAATTTTATTTGTTTTTGTTGATCCATATCAACTAATCTATCTATTTGAATTTGGGCATGTTGACTCAAAGAACCTTGAAGTGTGTTTTGGAGAAGTAATTGTTTTGAGTGATGAAAGACAAAGACAAAGGCCAAGCATTTCATAAAAGATATATTACATTCCTAGTCAAAATCTATTACTTGGAAAATAAGGAAAAAGATCCTAAATAATCTCTAAGAAGAATAACTAACTGACTGAAACTCCAACGGAGCATGAAAAAGAATCAGAGAACAAGAAGAACTCAATCTAGCCAAGCATCAGAAAACAATGATAACTCAATCTGGCCGACCCATGGACTGAGCACGACCTCCTAGTGTTGTGTGCGTAGCAGAGAGTTGTCGCCGCTCTTTGGTCCTTTTCTCTTTGAAAATGAGTGCAGTTTAGTCAAATGACGCATGGATTCACGATATAGCACTAATCCTATACCTACGAATGATTTAGAAACGTCTTGGAAAATACCTGAAACCCAACTATCACATAATTGAGGATATCTAAGGATATCAGTAATTTCTTGTTGGACAGGATTCAAGACGCCTTAATTGTCTGCAAGAATATGGTTTAGCATCACGGAGTGTCTAAATAAAGAGACTCAGCGATTTATAATAATCTTATACAATACTAAAGGGGTGTACAGTAGGTAGAAATACATGATCAACATTCTAGAATAGGGGGGGGGGGGTTGAATAGAGTATGCCAAGTTTTGCTAAACTTGCAAGAAGAGTGGTTTCAAAAAGAATTATAATGTAAGAAGAGTGTTTCAAGGCGTTGAAATGAGTTTCAAGCCCTTGGAATGAAAACAATTGAAGTTTAAAAGATATATCTATTTCAAGGCCTTGAACTGAGTTTCAAACCCTTGAAATGAAACTGTTATGAATGCTGCAAAAGTTCTAAGTATGAAACTGAAAAGTAAATGCAAGAGACACAAGATATATAAAGTTCAGCCCACTAGGACCTACGTCTATACCTCAGGGATCTTCTCCCAGCAGGATTTTCAACTCAATTCTTATTAATAAACAGCTAAGCCCTAGATCTCAAGCACAGAGAGATGACTTACTCTGTTACAACTCGTAGTTCTCACTAACCTATCCAGTACCTGCTCTAGCTATTTGATTAACTAATAATTCTCTATTGTTAACCTTGAACAATCCCTGAGAATAAAACTAGAAGTATTATCAAAATGATATACAAATGAAGTTTAGAAAAGAAGAACACTAGAACTGAATCTGCAATGAGTATGCATTGTTCTTCTGATGCTTGGATTGAGAGAAATGAATCTGCCTCTTTGTTGCTTGCCAATCCCTGGATATGTTTGAGTTTCTTTCTTATTGTCCCGTTGCAATGCTTCAGCTTTCCCTCTTTTTATAGAGCAGTTTGAATTGAAGATCTTCAGGATCTTCTCTTTAACAAACTTTCCTATTTTGTAGCTTCTGCTTTGACTTCTCTTACAACTTCTCCAACGGATATTTTTCCTAGTATCTTCAATGATACTGATTTCATATTGTATACACATCTGTTAGGAAGCTTCCAAACACATCAAATTGATCACATAATCAAATCAACAAAGAGTTTCCTTTCCTGCAAAATCTCAAGTTAGGAAATAGATCCTGCAAAATCTCAAGTTAGGAAATAGATCCTGCAAAATAGAAAATAAAATTTCCCTGCAAAACTAAGTCAAACAGATGAATTAGATGCTGTAAAAAGTGTCAAGATACATTGTCTTTCATCATCAAGTATCAAATAATCAAGCACAAGGGTTTAGGTGTTGAATCAAGATCAGAAACTCCCCCTAAGTTTATGCATATAAGGCACAGTCAGTTTCAAGGCTTTGAAAGCTGTTTCAAGGCCTTAAAATAGACTAGATATTTCAAGTCTTTGAAACTGAGTTGAAACTGAATTGAACTTACAATCTCCCCCTTGATGAAAGACAAAACCACAATTTGTTTGATACTATGTTTCTGCAAAAAATACTCATTATTATATAGTACAGTCAATTATAGCACATGATATTCAAAAGAAATCCAACTTATTAACTTACTGAAAATAAACACATAACATCAAATTTTAGATAATCCAACTGACCTAAAACCAGGTCAGATGTCCTAGTAAGCAGATAAATAAAAACCTCAAAATTCTCCCCCTTTTGGACTTTCATCAAAAAAGAATGAGAAGATGTTGGATCATAGTTTTTAGAAAGATTTTGGAAAAGACTATTTGAAAATATAATATTTTCAAGACTTTGAAAAGGATTTCAAGGCCTTGAAAAAGATAAGAAAGAGTAGGAACGAGTTAAGGGTTTGGGTCATCATCTCCTTGCTGCTCTGCATCTTCTTCGTGTTGAGCCACTATTTCCCTCATCATCATCAATTTGTTATTCTTCGTGTTGAGCCACATTAATACCATCTTCACCTTCTCCCTCAAACAAATCAGCAACAGTCATAATTTCTGGAATAGTTGTCTTCTTAGATTTCTTCTTCTTGAGGTCTATTAGCAGTGCTCCTGAATCTGGACTGTCAACTTCTTCCTCTTGATCTTCATCAACTGGTACATCAACCACTTGCTTTCCTTTTTCCTTTACCTGAGCAGGCTCATCCTGAGTTAAGTGTTCACTAAGAAGATCCTTGGCTGAACCATCCTTTTTGGTACCCTCTGCAGCTTGATATACCTCTTCAGGCACATCAAACACTGTCATCCTTCTGAAGATGTTTTAAACCATGTACTTCACCTTCCTAAGATCAGTTCCAAACTCATTTTGGTTTTCCTTCACTTCATCAATGTCCATCTAAAGTCCATCCAGCTTCTGAAGTACCAATGTGTTATCTTGAGACTGAGAGGTTTGACTTGAAGTAGGGGTCAGGGACTTGGGTTTGAGAAATTTCTTGGAACTCAACTCTTCTTCTGTAAAGTCTTAGTATAGCTTCCAAGTCTTAGCACTTGTTTTCACCACTCCAATCTTTTCAAATGCTTTCTCATTAAGCATACCAAAATCAATAGTAATAGTCTCTTCCCTATCTGTTGGAATTTCAAAGTGTTGGAAGAATGAGGTGAGCAAATTGGCATATGGCAAGGGATGTTTTATCTAGTTGATTTGGCTATACATCATGTGTTCCATCACAAGTATTGGAAGATGAATCTCATAACCATGCATAACCAAATACGCTAAGTGTAACACCATTTCAGTGATCAGCTCCTTTGAGTATTCCCTTGGTACCACACATCTCATCAAAATAGTGAACAAGACTTTGGCTTCAACAGTCAGCACAGAGCGTGTTAACTGCTTAGATGTGGTAGGGGTATTTGGTAAAAAGAACTCTTATTTTGGTAGTTTCAGAGCTTCAATCTTTGGAGGATAGTTACTGGCATCATACCTATTAGGACAACCTAGAACATTGGCAAAATCCAGAACGATCTAGTTACATATCAATGCTAGCAACTTTGGTCTGAATCACCAAGTTTGCAGTATTCTTGAGTTGTTTCATTTTCAGGTAAAAGAATCTGGTGAGTCTGGGGTAGGCTAGCTCTGGAGGGTCTAGAAAAAACCAAAGAGAGCTCTACTTCAACATTTTGATACACCTTAGATTCATACCATGTAACATTGAAACATTGATCAAACTACAGAATGCAACTGGTCTAGAAGCAAATCCATCTAGCCATTGACCTCTAGCAACATGAGTAATGAACCATGTATTATAAAGGACTGATTTCTTACCAGTGGATTTCTTCGTTTCTGAATAGATATGTAGTGCCTTCTAAATGTTCTCCTCTGTTTCATCCTCTGGTTCATCATCTTTCACTTTTCATTTTCCCTTGTATGCTTTATCAGTCTTCTTCTTCACCTTCTTAGGGATACCATTCTGAATCCCTTTATCTTTTTCTTGAGCAGACTACCGTCTTCTTCTTTTTTGCTGGATAGTGGTGTATGATCTTTCTCTGTCTTCTCTTTGGAGGAGGAGGTGCCATTCCCTCTGCTGTTGGAGTATTTGAACTCGAATCCCCACTGATGGTCTGAACCTCTTCCACAATGGCCTTTCTTTTCTTCTCTGTGCCATCCTTTGAACCACCAGCCATCTTAATTCTGTCAGAGACTCTTCTAGTGCTAATTATGGTTTGGGGAGACAAAGAGAGAGGTATGATAGATACGAAGGAGAGAAAGAAACAAGAAGATAAATAGAGAAGAGTTTCTGTTTGAAAATGAAACTAATTATTCTTCCTAATCTTTGAAGATCTGCTGAATAAAAAAGATTCAAATTTTGTGTGCGCCATTGGAAATAAAAGATATAATACTATTTGAAAACTTGAGGGAGCAATTATCTACAAAGATAACACCCAACATTGAAAGATCCAAATTATTGACTAATTAACATACAGTCTTATTTTCAAGGCTTTGGAATGGATTTCAAGGCCTTGAAAAGCTATAAGATTTTAAGGCACATATACTCAAACCTTTGAAAAGATTTTCAAGGCTTTGAAAATCATTTTAAACCTTTGAAACACAAAATACTTACCTGATTCTCCCCCTGAACCGATGCTTCTTTATCTAGCATGCCCGATTCCAATCTTAAGGCTGAGAATCTTTCATCTGGCAATGGTTTAGTGACGATATCTACAAATTGAAATTTAGTAGAAACAAATTCAAGAAAAATATCACCTTTTTCAGCATGATCTCTGATGAATTGATGTCTAACATCAACTTGCTTTGTTCTTGAATGCTAAACTGGATTCTTTGTAATTTATATTGCACATGTGTTGTCACACTTGATAGGTATATCTCTGAAGTCAAATCCAAGGTCTCTCACTTGTTGTGCTATCCATAACACTTGTGAACAACAGGCTCCAGGTGATTTGTATTCAACTTCTTCTTTTGATAGTGCAACTGAGTTTTGCTTCTTTAAATACCAGCTGATTAAAGATGATCCAAGAAATTGACAGCATCCTGATGTACTCTTTCTATCAACTTTATATCCTGCAAAGTCAGCATCTGAATAGCCACACAAAGAGAAGTTAAATTGTTTAGGATACCAAAGCCCTAAGTCTTTGGTACCATTGAGATATATGAATATTCTCTTAACTTCAGTCAAGTGTGATTCTTTAGGATCAACTTGAAATCTAGCACACGTACAAACACTAAACATGATATCTGGTCTTCTAGTTGTGTGGTAGAGTAATGATCCAATCATACCTCTATACTCTTTCACATTCACACTCTTACCAGATTCATCTTTGTCTAAAGACAATGTAGAACTCATGGGGGTCTTGATCTATTTGGATTGAGACATATTATACTTCTTTATAAAATCTCTTGTGTACCTGCTTTGATGTATGAATACGCCTTTCTTCATCTAATGAATTTGAAGCCTAAGAAATAAGTTCAATTCTCCCATCAAGCTCATTTTAAATTCCCTGCTCATAAGACTTGAGAATTCCTTGCACAAAAGATCATTAGTAGCTCCAAACAACATATCATCAACATAAATTGAACTACAATCATGTCTTTCTCATGAGTCTTTATGAAAACGGTCTTTTCTCCTAATCCTCTTTTGAAATCACTTTCCAGTAGAAATTTTGACAATCTTTCATACCAAGCTCTTGGAGCTTGTTTCAAACCATAAAGAGTCTTGTCAAGTTTGTAAACATGATATGGAAACTTGTCATTTTCAAACGTGGAGGTTGATCAACATAAACTTCTTCTTGCAAATAGCCATTTAAAAATGCACACTTCACATCCATTTGAAAGAGTTTTATGTTCTTGTGATGCAAATGCAAGTATAATTCTAATTGATTCTAACCTGTCAACATGAGAAAATGTTTCTTCATAGTCAATACCTTCTTCTTGATTGTAGACTTGAGCTACCAATCCTGCTTTGTTCTGGATTACCTTTCCATTCTCATCTAACTTGTTTCTGAATACCCATCTGGTGCCAATGACTGACTGATTTCTTAGTGGAGGAACTAGATTCCAAACCTTGTTCCTTTCAAACTCATTGAGTTCAATTTGCATATCTATTATCCAGTCTGCTTCTTGTAAAGCTTCCTTCACAGTTTTAGGTTCTACAAGAGAGATAAAAGCATTAAAAGCACAAAGATCCTTCAACTGCGATCTGGTTTGTGTACCAGTGGTTGGATCAGAAATAATATTATCAACAGGATGAGATGAGAGATATCTAAATATCTTCCTTGGTGTCCAAGGTTCATGTTCTCCAATATGTTTTTCAAGTCTGTGAGAACTCGAAGTAGTAGCTTGATCTGCAGTTTCATCTGGAGATTTCGTCTCAAGGCTTTGAACCTTAGTTTCAAGGCCTTGAAAATGCCTTCTTTTTTCCTGCAACATTTTCTTGCAACCTTTTGAGGATTCTTCTTCAGTGTTTGAATCATGCTAGTTCAGATTAAGATCTGAAAAACCATCACTCAAAAACCCATCATATCTTTCATCAAATATAACATGAATGCTTGGTTCTCTTATTATAAACTCTATAGGCTTCACTTTTCTGTGAATAGCCAAGAAAAATACCTTCATCATTTCTTGCATCAAACTTACCAAGATTGTCCTTACCATTATTGTGGACAAAACAAGTACAACCAAAAGGTTTGAAGTAAGAAATGTTTGAATTTCTTCCTTTGAACAACTCATAAGGGGTATTCTTCATAATACGTCTGATCAAGCGCCTGTTAAGAATATAGTTTGTTGTATTCACAACTTCTGCCCAATAATACTTTGACAATTTGTTTTCCATAAGCATTTTCCTTGACATGTCTTCAAGAGTCATGTTCTTTATTTCAACAACTCCATTCTGTTGAGGATTTCTAGGAGCAAAAAAGTTGTGAGATATACCATGCATAGAACAGAATACATCAAACTCTAGTTGATCAAAATCTCTACCATGATCACTTCTGATTGAAGCAATAGGTAGGTTTTTCAAGGTTTGAAGTTTTCTACAAAGTTTTGAAAATTCAGTGAGAGCTTCAAATTAAGAAACATAACCCAAGTATATCTAGAGATTAACAAGCATGTACTTCTTAACCTTTGGAGTTTGAGTTATCATAGGACCACATAGATCCATATGCAATAATTCAATGGGTCTAGTAGTAATTACATAGTTCTTTGGTTTGAATGAGCTTCCAGTTTGCTTTCCTTGTGCACATGCCTTGCATACTTGTTCATCTTTGGACTTGATAGAGGGTAGACCTCTTAATAAGTTCTTGGAAACCAGCTTGTTCAAGGTATGCAAGATAATGTGTCCCAACTTTCTTTGCCAAATCTTTGAATCTTCTTTCAAGGCCTTGATACACTTAAATTTTTCTCCTGCAACTTTGTTAGTTTGAAAAGTATAGACATTGCTTGATCTAGAGGCAGTGAGGATGCAATTTCCATATTACTCATCTTACACCACATATTTCTCTTTGTCAAAGATAACCTTGTTAACATTATCACAAAGCTGAGATACACTAAGCAAGTTAAATTTCAAACCATTAAGTAAAATATACATCAGAAATGGAATTTTCAGAATCTGTACCAACTTTACCAATACCAATAATGCTGCATTTGCCTTTGTCACCAAGTGTAATTGAACCTTTAGATTGCTCTTTCAATTTTGAGAATAGAGATCTCTTTCCACTCATGTGTCTTGAGTAACCACTGTCCATAAACCGTTTATGTTCTTTGATCTTGGTGACAACCTGCAAACACCATTAACTGCCTTACCCAGCTGTTAGACCAAATGTTGAATTTAGATTCATATTTATGGTCAACCATGATAGGCGGTCTAACCCATTTAGGAACCCAAATCCCTCTAATTTGTCCTTTGAGTTGGAATGGAAAAGTATTCATCATTATTTGAGGGTCTCTTATTCTAAAAGGACAAGTCATCTTAACATGACCAATCTTATTGCAGTAATGTCACTTAGGATATGTTCTTCTTCTAGCTTTCACAAATCTGGTATTGTTCTTCTTGGGAAAATTTGGATTGTATCCAATACCAGTTTTGTGAACAGAATTTAAGCTTCATACAAGAATCAAGTTCAAGTTGTGTCTGAGCCTGCAAGCCTTGTTTTGCCTGATTTAGATTCTTGAAGCTTCTCAGTTAGAGTAGTATTTTGTTTATCCAATTCATCAACTTGATGTCTTATATTAACAATACTGTCACTCAGGAGAGAGTTCTCAGTGACTACTTCACTGACTTGTGTTTTCAAAGCCTTGAAATCACTGTCAGTTTTCTTCTGAGAGATTTTCAGATTCTGATTTAGGAAAACAAGACGAAAGTTTTCTTTTGCTTTCTCATGAAATTTTTCTTTCAAAACTCTAATCTCTTTCAGATAGTCCTCTTCATTTAAAATCATTGTTCGAAGATAATCAGAGAGGGATTCTGTTGGTTTTGAAATCAAGCAGTTTACCGTTACCTCAATGTTCTTTTCAGAACTTTCATCATGCTTGGCCATAAAGCACAGGTTGACATGTTCTTCTTCAGATTCAAAGTCACATGAGGTTTCGGAATCACTCCAGGAAGCTATCAAAGCTTTCTTTCTTCTATCATGGTCTTTCTTCTGGAAGTTCTTGCTCTTTTTGTGTGAACAGTCTCTGATTAAGTGTCCTGCATCACCACACTCAAAGCAATTCATGACTTTAGGCTTATTACCATGTGAAGAAGATTTACCTTTGTAGTCTTTGCTACTGGAGGATCTGTGTCTATCTCTGCTGAAGTCCTTGTTACCAAAGTTCTTCTTCATTTTAGGAATTCTGGTTAAGACTTTGGAAATCAAAGCAATTGCATCTTCATCATCATCTTCAGTTTCATGGTTATGAGATGTCTCATTCTCCTTTGACTTGAGAGCTAGGTTCTTGACACCTTCTGGTAATTCTCCATCAGCTTCATTCATGGATATTTCATGTGTAAGAAGCTTCCCTTGTTGGTCATCAAGTAGAACAAATGAGAGATCTTGAGCTTCCTCAATAGCAGTAGTCTTTGGTTCCCATTTTGCCTTTAGAAGACATCTCATAATCTTTCTAACCTTTTCTTCATTGGAAGTGTGTTTTACTAATAAATCAAGATTGTTTACAATGTCACTGAATCATTTGAACATGTCTCTGATTGACTCATATTCATTCATCTTGAATAGCTCATATTGTCTGAGATAAATGTTGATCTTGGTTTGCTTGATTTGGCTGGTTCCTTCAAAGGTTACCACAAGCTTATCCCAGATCTCCTTGGAAGTCTTGCAACCCGAGATCCTGTTAAAATTATCTGCACTCAAAGCACAATATAAGAGATTCATAGCTTTATAATTTTTTGAAAATTGTTGTAACTAAGAAAAGGATAGAGTGTCTTCAAATTTGCGAGATCTAATCTCATCTTTCTCTGTGTAGAAAGTGTGAGGACCATTTTGAATGATAGTCCAGAGTTCCATATCTTGATCAATGATGAACATTTTCATCAAAGCTTTCCAGTCGACAAAAATATCTCCATAGAAGAGAGAAGGTAGCAGCTCTTCCCTGAGAGAAACCACCATCACCTACAGTACTCATAATCACAAGATGGTTAAATATATGCAGTGTAAAAGCTCTGATACCAATTGAAGGGGTGTACAGTAGGTAGAAATACATGATTAGTACTCTATAAGGGTGGGGTTGAATAGAGTATGCCAACTTTTGCTAAACTTGCAAGAAGAGTGGTTTCGAAAAGAATTGTAATATAAGAAGAGTGTTTCAAGGCCTTGAAATGAATTTCAAGCCCTTGAGATGAACACAGTTGGAGTTTAAATGATATGTCTATTTCAAGGCCTTGAACCGAGTTTCAAACCCTTGAAATGAAACTGTTTTGAATGCTGCAAAATTTCTAAGTATGAAGCTGAAAAGTAAATGCAAGAGACACAAGATATACAGATTTCATTCCACTTGGACCTACGTCTCTATCTCTGGGATCTTCTCCCTGCAGGATTTTCAATTCAATTCTTATTAATCAACAGCTAAGCCCTAGATCCCAAGCACAGAGAGATGCCTTACTCTGTTACAACTTGTGGTTTTCACTAACCTATCTAGTACATGCTCTAGCTATCTGATTAAATAAGAATTCTCTATTTTTAACCTTGAAAAATCATTGAGAATAAAAAATAGAAGTATTATCAAAATGATATACAAATGAAGTTCATAAAAGAAGAACACTAGAACTGAATCTACAGTGACTATGCAGTGTTCTTCTAATGCTTGGATTGAGAGAAATGAATCTGCCTCTTTGTTGCTTTTCAATCCCATAATATGTTTGAGTGTCTCTGCTTATTGTCCCGTTGTAATGCTTCAGCTTTCCCCCTTTTCATAGAGCTGTTTGAATTGAAGATCTTCAGGATCTTCTCATTTAACAAGCTTCCCTATTTTGTAGCTTCAACTTTGACTTCTCTAAAACCTTCTTCAACTGATAGTTTGCCTAGTATCTTCAATGATAATGATTTGATATTGTATAAAAATATTTTAGAAAGCTTCCTAACACATTAAATTGATCACAGAATCAAATCAACATAGAGTTTCCTTTCCTGCAAAATCTCAGGTTAGGAAATAGATCGTGCAAAATAGGAAATAATATTTCCCTGCAGAACTAAGTCAAACAGATGGATTAGATGCTGTAAAAAGTGTCAAGATACTTTTTATTTAATCATCGAGTATCAACTAATCAAGCACATGGGTTTAGGAGTTGAATCAAGATCACAAACTCCTCATAAGTTTACGCGTATAAGGCACAGTCAGTTTCAAGGCTTTGAAAGCTGTTTCAAGGCCTTGAAAGACTAGCTATTTCAAGTCTCTGAAACTGAGTTGAACTTACAAATAAAATACATAATCTGAGTTATTTTCTTTCTGAATTGATAAACCTAGAAACATTGTGGGATCCTAGATTCAACACATTCCGACTAATCATTTTTCACCTAGACTTTGTGTTATGGAGAAATTTATGGGTTGAGGAGTTGAAGGAAGTATGTGACATGGTGGTAATGAGAATTTAGGGAAATTTGGAAGAGGATAAGATGATGACGAGGAAGTGTAAATGGTAGATCTGATTGTGTGAGAGTAGGTTGGTGTATGCATAGAAGAAGTGGTGGGGTGGTTGGTTGTTGGACATATATGGGGAGTATGTTGTTCATAGTGACAGGTTTGACTGCTCTGACACTACAAAGCAAGGCAGAGTTGAGTAATATTGGAAAGCAAGCAATGAATATGGTTGGGAGTAAGAAAATTATAAAATTCCAGATAAAACATTAATGCATACAAATAGAGATTATACACAACTGAAAACCCTATCATCACTTTGAATAGAAGTTCAAGATAAAACGTTAAATCATACAAATAGGGATTATAACATATTTGAAAATCGCATCAATCATCTGAATAGAAATCATACAAGTTAATTGTTTTGAACCAAATTCACCACTACACATTCAGTTACCACCAACTCAAAAACCTCCACAACCCAAACGATAACAGCAACCAGTTATTTTTTTTGTAAACAAACACAATACCACATACAAACACTTACAACCGGTAGATTAATATTTTGAACATAAAGACAAACATGACTAAAATGAGACTGATTGAATACCCCACCCAAAGTAACTGGCCGTAACAAAATGAATAGACCGTAGGTTTTTTCCTGTATTTCTTGGCGAGTTCCTTCTCATTGCTTACATGAGCTTTGAAGCTGTTCGATTTCTTAAGAAATATTTCCTTGATGTCGTTGTACACGGAAAAACCAATGAAATTGGCAACCCAAATCCTTATGTAATCTTCATTGATCTTTATTTTCTTTTCAGGTTGAAGGGTTAGCTATCTCAAATGTGGCTTGTAAAAACAAACATATGCTCCACTATCATAGATGGCAAAAAAAGATCACATTTCAAAACAGTTAGATAAACACATAAATCCTATGGAAATGAAACATTAGAGTCTAGACATTACCAGTTTATTTTTCTTGGAATGTCATGATGTGTCCACACTATGTCCCAATTTCTTATGTCGCAAACATGACATATTTAGTTGGCACGGACAAGTTGAAATCTGTGTGCATCTAATCGAGTTTCTCACGTATCACTTCGGGCTTTTAAAAAACATTCTCAACGGATCAAGGATGTACCTTTTTTTTCAAAAAAGTGCAACACCATGAGAAGGTAATGTAAATCCTTGATATTGAGAGGAATAGAAATATGTGCAAAAAAAACAAGAAAAATAAAAAATGGTCATTGCTATTGATGCTTCGAGGAGGATGTAACAAAATTGCTTATTATTCCCATTAAGTCCAAATCTCCCAAAAGCAAATGACTGATCCTCGAATTTCCATTTTTTTTAACCAAGGGCTGTGCTAAAAAAACACATTAAATAAAGAGGGAAACGTGGGATTTCCGTCAACAAGCGAAGTAAATGCAATGAAAAAGGGATATTTGCAGTATATAAGCATGGAAGGAACCATATTTCACTCTTCCCTTTAGTCCGATGCTTATTTGTGAAGTGCAAGATTTGGGACACGCAGTCAATCATGTGCAAACAGTTGAGAGATCCAAGTGGATAAAACTGTCATACTAATAGAAAACTAAGTAACACCTTAGTGAAAAAACATAACATTTATTGTGAACTAAGAACATAAAGAAAACAATGTACCTAATCTCCAAAGAAGGGAGGAGTCTCCAGCTACCATGAAAAAACCTTGGCGATAGTAGCCACTCCATTTGATATGTCAAAAAGGTAGGCACTATTGATTCACATATAAAATTTTAAAACAATAAGGTGGTAGTTTGATCAGGCATAAGCATTTTAAACTAAAAAATGATACATACCCTTTAAATGAGATCCTCAACTCCAATTGTGTTACCATGCCCGGAACAATCTCATGGCTCATGTAGAAATGGAAAAAGCATTCATCCACTTTTGGCATTCTTGGAAGCAGTATATCAAATTCACCCTACATCCTTATCCTATGGGAGATTCGCTGGCGCCTTAAAAGTCCCTCTCCCTCTCCTTACCCGTTTATTCATTGGACTGACATTGTTTTTTCCAAGGGGAAAAGCTTCCACCTTGGGTGATCCATGAACAGGCCTAATGGGGGGGGGGGTTTCCACCGTGGGGATGCATGATCATGCCTGATGGGGGGAAAGCTGCCATGTTGGGTGATGCATGATCGTAACTGATATGGGGTTGAAGATATATGAACTTGATACTTGGTTGGAGGCTTGTTGGATGATGCCTAGTCACATAAACAAGCATGATAGAAAGATAAGCATTATATATAATCCATAAACATATTAGACGGAACTGTTTCTAAAGGGTTGCAAACCATTGAAGAATGTTGTTGTGTAACATCTGCTCGTTTCAATGGACTTGTGATTGATGTTTCCATGGCACTTTGATATTGTTATTTTGACTGAATCTCAACATTTCCCTCCAACTCCCCTTGTGATTCCTCTTCTTTAGAAATTTCTTGTTCATGTACCTTAATTTCTTCACTTTTCCCATACTTTTTGAAACACCCTTCTACAACATATGCGACCACGCTGCCGATTTGTGCATTAACCTTAAAATCATCTTATCCCAATCATTTCTTGTCCCAAAACGAGGTTTTCCTTAATTTATGCTTGGTGGGAGTGGAATAAACTCCATCTGCATTTTTTAAACACAGGGCCACAATATATACCTTTGGATAGAAATCTAAAGAAAACAGCAAAAATTATTACCAAAAATATCTTATACTGTTGATGTATTTTCTTACAAAATTTCATCCAGAGTTTAGGTTGTCAGTGTCCCAGAACTTCAACCTAGGTCTGACATTATCATCTTGGCATCCCTTTAGGTGGTTATGGTACTTTGGGACAAACTTCTCCAAGTGCACCATCTGTACAGACAGTTATAACAATATTACACATTTAGACATAAGTTATAAAACAAATGGAGGGTAATATAGTACAAACAAGTACCATGGCTATCAATAGGCAAACATCTCCTCGGACTGTGTTCTTTCAAACTTTAATTAGGTGTGGTGAGCTATCAAGAACTACAACCAAGTACCTGTCTCAGTTCACATTTCCGGCCTTTCAAGATCAATGACATACTGAACTAATGTGTTTCTAACTCTTAGTCTTGTGTTGGGCACCCCAACGTATGCCAAAATGAACATGATTTCCCTCCTCCTCCACTCATATGTGAGATGCTTATCCTCCGGTTTCTTAAACCGTGGACCATAAGAATTGACACCAGTGTATGACCTGATGAGGTCAAGCTCGCATGCTGATTTCTTTGATTTTCGTCTGAATCCTCCGGTTCCAGAACTTCGCCTGTGGTACTCACCCCAAGCAACCACCCCACTATCTCAATGTCACTGTGTAATCATGACCATGGGCATAGACTGACTGAGTGGAAGGATCATAGGCCCCATAGGGGTGTTTTCAGAAGGTATCATCTGTATAAGCTTTCTGTATAAGATTTCTCTACATGCTTTGGGTTTGTGGCCGAACAATATACACATATATCTATCATTTCATATTTTCTGTCCCTTTTAATGTTTGTCCCGATGTTTGTAAGTTTTATCCACTTTAACAACTATTTATTTTCCACTCGATGGTCAAGTTTCCAGTTGAGTGAATATAATCAGTTACAAATCACTTTCTGGTTTACAAGAGATGCCAACATGATTTTGAAAGGATTGGCGATGTATTGGTGTTTGACTGCACCGAAAAAACTAACATGTACCTAAAGCCTCTTGTCATACTCTCCGGTGTTTACTTCCAGACATGAGTTTTCGCAGTTTCCGTTCTACACGACGAGACCTTAGAATCATACAAATGGGTTCTAAATTGCTTCATAGAAGGAAATGATAACAAGGTACCTATATTGGTTATAACTGATGGAGACTTGGCAAAGAAAGACGCAATCGCTGAAGTTCTTCCAAAGGCGAAGCACCGTTTGTGTGCATGGGATCTATGTTGTAATGCCGAAGGAACCCTTATGTTGGGGTCAAAATTTATGAAATGTTTTGGAAAAATGCTTGAGGAAGAGATCAAAAATTAACAAATGGAACGATGATTGGTAATACATGGTCGACAAATGGAGTATTCCGCACAAGAGATTGGTAAGTGGTGCCTACATGACGCACCACTTATGGGCAGATGCTTTTCTCAAGGACACTTTCTTAGCCGATCAGACAACTACACAACAGTGAGAGAGTATAAAAAAATATAAAATTATTTTCACTACAAAAATAATCTTGTTGATCTTTTCTAGGGATTCATACGGGGTCACGAGAAGATTCGTGATAACAAGCGTGATCAAAATTGTATTTCATACTAATCCAATCCATTTTTAACAAGCCAGTTTAAGGAAATATAAGAACATGCAACCATATTCTACATTAGGGCTGTGTATATGAAGTTCAAGGAGCAAGAAATGAAGGTAAATCACTACAAAACTGTTGACATTCAACAGCTACCTGAATATGAAATGGATGCAATAAAGGGCATCTCTGGTAAGTTCATACATTACACTATCTGTTGTTCTTTATCTAAACAGTTTTCTCTTAATTTAAGGGTTCTATCCTTCATTGCAATTGAAATGTATGCTATTTATTGTCGAATAGTTTCTAGTATTTGTTAAGTTTTCATAATGTTTAATGGTTTCATCTGATGTTTCAGATGAAATATTAGTCTGGCTTTAATATTGTTCTCTCAGCATGCCGCTCTCTTTCATCGAGATAATATCAAGATCCATTGTTCATGCATGATGTTTGAGTCAGCACAGATGGTCTGTGGCTATATTATTTTTGTGCTCTTCCATAAAGGAGTTCAATTGATTCTGAAAAGGTTGTTATCGAAACTATGGAAAAAGACTGATAGTGAATTATAAAAGAATGATCCTTGCATGAATGACCCAAAAACAAAATGGTGTGACGATACCAAAACACATATATTTTTTCGAGGTTGCATGAAGAGTAGATGGAGTTTATTAGTGACTTGGGTGGAACACCACATGAGACTTATGACTATTAGAGAGAAAATGTTGACTTGATGACAGGGGGTCTTAAGAACATTATTTTGAAGTAAGAAAATGTATAAATATGGTTTAATATCAACTCCTAACAGTACGCTCATGTAAGGCCTCCATCGAAAGGAGACACAAAATCCGAAGGGAACTCCAAAAATGTTCGAAAGAAGTGCGAGAGATGTCAACAATATGGACACAATCGAACTACATGCAAAAATCTTCCAGTTGATTTTTTCGGTCAAGATGTTGGCCAATCAGAATCAAAATCACAAGATATCTCAACTAACACAACAAATGATTATTTCCAATGTCAAATACAACTAGGCTCAGTCCTTAGTACCCATACTCTTTCAGGGGTGTTGGGGATGACTGTGTTTGAGTTATTTCAAGGACTAGATTAAAGTTGTTGACGCGATTTCTTAACGCGTATGCGCAAGTCCACTGTCAAGTAATATAGGGGTGGTATTTCAACCCCGAGTTATCGATCCCACGAGGACAAGATTGAGATTACTTAATTAGTTGATAAAATAGAGTACGATACAAGGAGGAAAAATTTGAGTAAAAATGTTGTCGCCCCAAACAAGCGATTGAAATAAAATAAACAACTAAACTAATATTTTTGTGTTTCTATATTTAAGGATAAAATATGGAGAAACTAGGCAATCTCTAGATCACCTATGGCTGTAGACGATTTCCGGATTATCTGAGTAACACATTAATCCTATTCTAGTTCAGCCAGGTAATAGGCTATGACAATATCCTCTCGGTCTCATGTCATTTTACGTCTCGGTTAACTACAATCTCCTCTTGGTCTCACGTTGTCTATCGGTCCGTTCTAGCAGGTCATCTACTGGTACGATAACGGGTTTTGTCGGTCCACCTTTTCACGAAACAGCTGGATAATCCTACCAAATCTACCCACACTAAGTCTAATCCTAACACTTCTCCTCTAAGGTCTCAGTTGTTTGGGATTGTGTTCATACACTCTTCAAAAATAGGTTAAGTCACCGTCGTGCATTTTCTAGTTAATTAACAAGTCCGGGTCGCGAATCCATTCTTGTTAAGGATTAAGCACAATGTTAGAACATGTAACAAGAACAAGTATTAACTTTAAGCAAGATTATAATCAACAAAGAACCCTAGTTTCATGATTATTAAATCTTGAACTAGTCGTGTCAATAGACTAAGATCAACAAAAAGTTCAAGAAACTAACCTTCAATTGATGAATCAAATCCAAACGCATGAAACAAAGTCTGAAATCCGGAAAATAACCGTCTACATAAACCCTACGCTCTCGTAGAGACGCCTAGAAAAACGTCTAGCTAATAATAATCAACCAAACAAAGCACAATAGTTTCTCCATACAAGATTTGAATGGAAGAAGAAGAAATCAAAACCTAAAGATCTCCAATGGTGGAGCTTTAGGTCTTCACCATGGTCTCCGTCGTCCTTCTTCTTTTCTCCCACGTGAAAAGATGAATGAGATATCTGTTTGGGTCTATTAATTAATCCCTCAATTAGGTTTAGGAATTAATTAACCCCAAAACGACGTAGTTTTGAACCCAAGCCCTCATTTTTTTCTTCCGTGCGTTGGTTCTCCATTCTGGTCGCACGACCAGAAAATCCTAGTCGTGTGACCAGCTTCTGATCGCACGACCAGAAGCTCTGGTCGCGATGTGCAGTTAGTTTGGATAGTTTCTGATCGCACGACCAAGATTTTCTGGTTCTGCAATCACTCATAGTCTTTTTTTCTCTTATTTCCCTCTTCAATGGGGTGCTAAAGTGTCATTACCCAAACTTCAGAAAATGACACTTGCCTCCCCTCTTCATGTCTCTACTCCATTTCTTCACGATTTCTTCTCCACTTTAGCTCCCGATTAATCTCCCAAGCTTTTTTCTCCTCTCCGCTTCATCTCCCAAGCTCCGTTCCCTGCAAAAACAAGCCGAAACACAACCCGTGCGGTCATACGTGACAAAAATACATAAAATAATGCGAAAAACGGCTGGATTAACAATATAATGCCTAGAGCTAAGATTATACGTTTTCTCTCTAATCATAGTGTAAAACTAAGATTATCAACCCGGAAAGAACACAAAACGATATAAAAAGTGCAAGAAATATAACTCTAATAGAGAGTTATCAGTTGTTCATATTTTGTTACGTACTGTAACGTTTTAATCCGTTATTTGGTGCATTTTTTAAGTTTTTTAAGTATGTTATATGTTTTTATGCATGTTTAGCCAGTGTCTGCATTTTTTATAATTTATGAAGTATATTGTTAACACTTTTATCCATTTTACGCATTGCTTTATCGCCTTTTATGGTGTCACGCTAGAACCGGTCAACTTCTCATTTATTTATGTATACCTTTTTTCCTGTACTGGGCATGGCCACTACTTTTTTATTTGCACAACTTCACCCCATAGACACACCCTTTTAAAAGTTTACCATTGACCTATTTTTAACTAGTGGAGTTGGAAAATAGTTTGATGAAAACACAATAGCAAGTGTATACATGAGACGATATGTGGAAGAAAACACATTATCAGCTCCTCAAGCTGTTGAACCCCCCCCCCCCCCCCATCCTGCAATTTTGAAAGTTATAGAAGCTTCAATTTTGAAGCCTTATCTATATTTTTACAGACTATGCTAGCTAAATTAGGTCGTGGGTCTTTTACCATCCATGTGATCCAACACATTATGTAATACATGACAACTGCATTATCCAAAGCCACCACAATAACACATAAAATTTCCTTATGTCTACTTAGTTCATCCCACATAGATCTGGATTTTGTGAAACATATATGATTGACATTTCATCATGTTTGAAAATAAAGAGTTCCCCCTTAATTTAGATCATAGTTATGCTATTCTTATCAAAATGCTCAATCAGATCCTACCGGATTTCATATGAACTTAATAATAAATAACACTTGAGCAAAATTTTTTAGACGCAAAGTTCAACAACCAAAATATAACCATGCTACATCACATCTTCTCCACAGAGTACACATATTGCTAATACTGAAGGAGCATTTAATAATCCAGAGACGAAATGAAATGTACTCTTATATTCAAGATCTAGATACATAGATCTAAACAATATGATTTCCAGTTAGAGGCTATGAAACCAGAGTGATACCTGGGTTATCATATGTTGTCAGATGATATGTCGAGGGTTGATCAACGACAACCACACTAGCCCCCTAATTCGCCGGAAACGGAACTTCACTCAAAGTCGACATCGCAACTAAGAAGAAACCTAGAAATAAAATTAGGAAACCAACAAACACCAGAAGATATTGATAAACCAACTCAGACGACAATCGCTGGAAGCGAATTGCTTTGATGCCCATATATGAAGAATTGAAGAAAATAGATTATGTATATGAAAAAAAGAAAAGGGAGCTTTATATTCATTATTGATGAGAATGAAAAAGATACAGCAACGAAGGAAATTTCGGGGTATAACTAAGCATAACAGTGCATCTAACAGAAATGGAAGAGAGATAATGAACTACTTCCACTTGTCAAAGATGACACTACAATACATGTATTTTCACACTAGCGGCTATAATATCTAGTGTGAACAAATGGTCAACCGAAGTAAAATTATATCAAAATAGGACCAACAACTTATTACTATTTCAAGACAAGTGTTTTATTCACCTAAAGCAAAACTCGTAGGTGGAGTTATGGGAATCTCTTACTCACCCGCGTCATTTCCTTATCTGCACCCACCAAAACATCGGCGATATCACCTTACCAAAATCTTCATTTTCGCTTGAATCAAAATATAAAGTACTTTTATCTCATAGCCTTACATTGAATTACCCTTTTGGTTAGTATATTTTGTTGGTGGTTGGTGTCACTATTTAGTTCGCGAGCCCTCTTCCATAGAACATCTTGCCTATCAGTGTTCATTTGTTTACTATTTTGGTTCCCTTTCATCAACATCTACATCGAGAGTCTGTAAAAGTAAAATTGTGTATAAGATATTGTCTAAATGATTTTAGGAGAGTGAAAGAGAAACAACAATGATTAACTACACCATTACAAAATCGAGCTTGAAAAACAGCGATTGATATGTGATTGCATGAAGTGAATATGTTGTGGAGTTAATACTCATACCTCACACCTCAACTTCCAGAGAAAGGACATCTAATGTACTATACATGTTTGAGTCAACATTTAGTAGTTTAGTAGCGGATATTCACGTATATTCATCTAAATTCATCTTTATTATTATGTGAGATGTCCTAGAAAGTTGTCTATTTACGTTTTAGTTGTTACATTCCTAATCTATTTTTGTGATGAAAATATAATAAAATATAAACAGGTAAATACATCGTTATTTTTTTGAAATAATCTTGCAATTTTATTTAATAATAGGCCAAGTCTGAAACCCATACATTGTACAAGCTAGTAGGCCACGAAGCCCAAATAAAACAGTCACCGAGTTGCAAACTCAACTTGGAAAAGTCGTGTGGAAGGGCATCTTTTACACGTGTAATAAAGTGGAGGTTTCCATCAGAAACCCTAAATAACAACGCTACACGTTCATCTATCACCCTTTCTCTCTCAGTGCGGCCGCATCCCATCTTATGTTGAGAGAGAACTCTTTCTACCAAATTTCTGCAATCGGTCTCCACCATCATACGAGAGAAGCCCATTTACATGGATTTTAAGAGGGAAAACGCCAGCGCCATAAATTCGACTGTGTGAGACGGAGGGGAGAATAGAACAAGAAAGAAGGAAATCAAATCGCAATTTGAGTTCCGAATCGTCGCTCAACCACTCGATCTTCGCAGCCGCACATACATAGAGGTATCCGACGTTCAATTTCAAACAACCCAACGGAGGAGAAGACCAAAAAGTGCCTTGATTTCCCAGATCCACACCTAGATGACACAATCTAAGGGACAAAGATTCAAGATGAGTTCATTCTTTAAACTCAATATATAAAGCTAGGGCATTAGAAATGATTTATGTTAAACTCGTTTTTTCCATCTGAAAATTCAATTTATATTGAGAAACCACATAAGAAAATGGCCTATTGTTTGCAGGAAAAATGATTCAAACCAAAGGAGAGGTCCAAATCTCACGAGTTCTGGGACAATTCAAGAAAAGGTGGGAATCATTCTTCTTCAGTAGCAAAAACCGCAGAAATAGGTAAATTTATTCGTTTTTTGATTAAATTATTTTTAGTAGGGATACAATGGTGAAGTAATTGTCAGACCAAAAAATAATATTTTTTTTTTTGAAATATTAGAGACCAAATAAATTTCCAGATATTTTCTAGTTTGGTGCTGCTGCTAGCAGTGAAATTTGTTAGGTTTTTTGAGTTCGCAAATGTAGCTGCTACATGGTACGCTGTTACAATAATCACCGGTATGTGTTTGAATCCAAACAAGAGTATCAAGACTATTTTAAAAAAAAGGGAATTCGAAGAATAGCTTCTAGCTTCTTCCTCAAAAACAATCTGCTCAATAAGAATTTATTGCAGGAAAAGTTGGGAAAAATTAAATCTAAATCCTCTGCATTTAAAGGAAGAAATTAAAAACTAAAAGGTTTCCTTCCAATGATCCGATCCGACCCGACACGATCCGATAAATACAATTATATAATATAAGTATTCAATAATCCGGTCCGATCCGATATAAACATACATACATATACACACACACATACACACACATATATAATTATGTAATACAATTGTAATTATATAATATACTCATATTATATATATATGATTATGCTAACAATTATATGTAATTCGACCAATTCGATTTGTGATCCGTTCTTCTGATCCGTGATCAGCTTTCTTTATGGACCATATCTCATTTTTTGGGTGATTCGTTATATGATCCGATCATAATCCAATCTGGATCAGAACGGATTCGAATCGAATTCGGATAAGGGGGTATCAATTTCGGATCGGGTCGGATTAAGGATACATTTGATCCAAATCCAATATGTTGGCATGCAATCCCTAAATACGTATCCAACGGTTTTGTAAAAAAAAAGTATAATTACCGTTTCCTATTCAATGCCTAACTGCTTTGAAAACAATATCATGAGCGCGGTAATGAAACTCCACCAAATATACAAACCATAGAGGTATGCTCGACAACAATGTCATTTGAATAACGAAAATATTTACCCTTGAGAACTCTAGTTAATAACGAGTTTGGGTGTGATAAAATACGCCACATGTTTTTGGGGGTAATTGTTAAGCAGCCAGTTCCTTAATTCCAGCTAGTAGGGATTTAACTTCTTCCGTGATTTGGCTTGGAGAATATACCCTCTTCCGGAATAGTGCACTATTTCGAGCTCTCCAAATCCACCAAATCACCACAGGAAAGTAAGCAAGGTCGTTTGAATCTAAATTTTCCAGCCAGTAACACGCCCAAGAGGAGAAATCCACAGACTATTTTGTTAAAATCGGACCCTGGATTAGTGTTTTCCAAACCCCTTTTGCTTTCGGGCACTGTCCAAAACCGTGGGAAGTGGTTTCCCCCACCCCATCGCAAGCGTGGCAAACATTGGGGACATCTATTTTCCTCTTACGAAGGTTCGCAGTGGTTGGGATTCCGTTTTGAATACAGGGATAGAGTTGTATTTGGATTTTCTTAGACACTTTGATCTTCCATAACTTGTTCATAGATTTGAGGTGTTAGGGGGCTGGAAGTGCCTTCATTACTTTCTTCAACCTTCAATATATGAGCTACTAGGTACCCTGTCCGTACTATATAATGACTAGATTCCGAGAAGTGCCAGATAATGGAGTCCTCGTTGTTCCTAGAAGACAAAGGAACTTTTATCACATCTTAACATCAACCGGGGCCATGTGCTCCTCTAGGGCTCTCCTGCTCCTTGTTATGTCTTCATTGATGAGCTCACAGACTATCACATCTTGGTTTACTAGCTGAACTAAAGGATAGAAAGAGAAATCCCGTGGGATCTACTTGTCGACAATCCAGATATGTATTTCCCACTCTCCACCTCAAACCTTACTCAAGTAACTTCCCGCCAATAAGAATACTTATCCACGAATACGATGGTATATATCCAATATAAGTGTGCATGAAATCCTCCACTCTATAGTACATAGCCTTAGGGACTCTGATGAGAAGTGAATTAGGGTACCTGAGGATCCTCCGGCTCTGTTTTGCAAGCATCGCATCATTGAATAATTTTAAATCTTGAAAAGCTAAACTCCCAAGCTCTCGTGACTACTTCATGCACTCCAATATAATCTATATGATTCCTCTCTCTTTTCCATCCTTGCTCCATGTGAATTATTTGATAAGTCGTTCCATCCGTTCACAGGTGCCATTTGAGAGTTTGGCGCAGGACAAAGCATACGTCGGAAGGACCCACGCAACCGGTCGGATCAAGACTTCTTCCCCCCTATAGAGAGTGTACGTTCTTTATAGCCTTTGAGATTTAAGGCCAATGTTTCTATAAGATGAGAAAAATTAATTGATTTTTTATTACTCATCGTGGTAGGGAGGCTACATACTTATCATACTGTTCAACCTCGTCCACCCTGCATTGGTTCATGATCTCTTTCCTCATTGCGCCCGATGTGATTGAGGAAAAGACTAAACCCGGATTTGCCAAATTTAGTTGCTGGAAAGAACCACAACCATACAAAGCGATGATCTCCATAAGCTTTGTAACGTCTGCAGTGTTTTCCTGTGCAAAAAAGAGACTATCGTCAGCGAAAAAATATGGGAGGCCACTCTTTCTCCCCTAGAAGCTGTAACTTATGCCAAATCCACACCATCAACCGCAGCAATAACATCTCAAGATAATAGTTCACTGCAGAGGAGAAAGGAGATGGGAGAAAGAGGGCATCCCTGTCTTAGACCCCTTTCAGGAGTAACTTTCCCCACCACCACTCCGCCCCTAAAAAAGCTGTAGGAGACTGTAGAAACGCAGTTCGTCACGTATGTGATAAAAAGCGGACCGAAACCCATATGGAACATCGTCTCTCTGAGGAACTGCCACTCAATCATATCATAGCCTTTGCTCATGTCAAATTTAAGAGCTAGGCAACCTTCTTTACCTTTCTTCCGGATTTTGCGCGAATGAATAAATTCAAAATCAGTGAGAATAATATCAGAGATGAGCCTACCAGGACCGAAGGCACTTTGGTTTTCCGTAATCAAGTGACGAAGCACCTTTTTAGTCTGTTATCCATGGACTTTGAGACAATCGATCTCGTAAATCACATTACACAGACTTAGAGGCCTCAAATCACTGGCCTTACGAGGTTGTTTTGACTTTGGAATAAGAGCTATACAAGTAGAATTAAAACTTTCAATGCTATTTCCTTCATTAAGAACAGCCAGACATACCTTCGTACCATCCTCTCCAATGATATTCTAGTGTGTATGGTAGAAGCCCACAGTGAAACCATCCATACATGGGGAATTATCAGGCACCATATGGAACAACACTGTATCAATCTCCTCAATCTTATAGTCGTTGTCAATCATCTGTCTATCATTGCTGAAATAGTTTCAACTGAGTGATGAGGTAAAGGGGCTATCACTTCCACAGCCGGGTTAAAGGAAGTGAAGATGGACGAGAAATAGGACTCCAAGCAGTGCACAATGTCTGCCTCATCCGTGAGCTACTCACCCGAGTCGTTCTCAATTCCACTTATATTTGAGATATTTGAGTTTTGTTATTGGTCTTTACCTTTGGAAAAAAAATAAGGGGATATTTATCTTTTTTTGACAACTGCCCTGAAGCGTTGCAATATTGATACATGATAGAGTTTATTTTTATAGCACTCATAATATTTGCTTTTGCGAAAAAATAATTGATTCGCCCGCAAAAATTAAATGTGTGATATTCATTTAAGAAATTCTCCAGTATCTATTTGAAAGGCTGCCAAACAAATTGATCTCCATCTTCAAGAACTTTTTGAATGACTACTGGAACTGACTGAACAAATTTCAAGTCGAGCACCAATGCTTAATTAATATCCAACCTGTATCCTTTCATTAATACTGCAAAATATTCTGGTAATTCCCATTCTAACAACTGACAAGGCGCTACAACATGAATAGGATCCTTCCTACACACCGTTTTGTTACAGATTTTTGTTATATCATTATAAAGACTAGAAAGGAGTGACATACCAAGCGTCGTTGGGTCTACCCGAAGAGATATTTTCAGCTATTTGAAAAATATTTTTCCGTATTGTTTATCTGAGAGTGAAGGGAAGACAAACCTTGAAAGCCAGAGTGTTAAAAACTCGACGTGCTCGTGTTAAGTCTCTTCCTCCATGAAATGCTTTATCTACTCACCATGGCTTAGTTTTTTTTTTTTTTTTTGGTCTTATTGAGTCTAATCCACTGTTTCTCCAATTCTTCAACTATGGCTTTCACTAATTCATCATTGATTTGGCTCTTCACTGAGTCACCAATGACTAGGAACCCATTGACGACCGTTATATCATGGAAGGTGACAGTGGATTCACCCCCATGGGAAGAAGAATGTGTTGGTTTTTGACGCGCTTTCTTAACGCGTATGCGCAAGTGCACAATCAAGTAATGTAGGGTGGTATTTCAACTCCGATTTATCGATCCCACGAGGACAAACTTGATATTATTTAGCTAAGTGATTAACTTAGAGTACAATAACAGGGAGGAAGAATTGTGATTCAAAAGATCGTCGTCCGCAAACAAGAGAATTTTATTTTCTTATTATTAAACAAATAAAGAGAAACTGGGCAATCTCTAGATCACCTAGGTCTGTAGACGATTTCTGGATCAGCTATGTAACACGTTAACTCTGTTCTAAGTAAGCCGGGTTACTGCACCGACAATCTCCTATCGATCTCATGTCAATTTATATCTCGGTTGACTACAATCTCCTGTCGATCTTCTGTGTGTACCAATCCATTCTAGTAGGCTAACTACCTGCACGACAACGGGTTATGTCGGTCCACCGTTGCACGAAAAAGTTGAAATAACCTACCAAATCTACCCACTAAGGCCAATCCTACTCACTTCTCCTTTCGATCTTGGTGATTCGGGATTGTTGTCCACGTCTCATCCTAGCTAGTTAGAATTAATGTTGCGCATCTCTAGCTAAGTAGTATTTCCGGGTCATGACTCCTTCAACACTAAGAATGAAGAATAGCATGTGAACATTTGAACTAGAACAAATACTAACATTTAATCATGATATTGATTATCAATTCATATATTAGTCGTGTTAATATACTAATATCCTTAACAAGATTCAAGAACTAACACTCATTCAATAGAAGAAATCAATAAGCATGAAACAAAGCTTAATGATCTGGAAAAATTCATTGTCTACATGAACCCTAGGATCTCATATAAGATGCATAGATAATGGAGTTTAGCTAATCGTATTAAAAGAGAAAAAACACTAGAGTTTCTCCATAGAAAGACTGAAATAAGATGAAGAAGAAGTAATCAAAGCCTAGGTTTTAAATGGAGGTCTTGAGTTCTTCCCCGTCGACTCCTTCGTATGTCCCCCTCCTTCTACATTGAGTGAATGATCCAAAGATACGTGAATGATCCTTCTATAACGTGCCTAGGTCTTTTAGTACGTAATTCCCTCAACTTTTTGCCCAAAAGTCCGTCAAAATTGCATAAGAACCCAAATTTCGGTGTGCTGGTGGGAGGAATGGTCTCAAAATTAGTTGGACTGGTCTCATGACCAGCAGAGGCTTACATTTGTTGATTTTCTTCAAAAAATCCAAGTATAACTGGTCTCACGACTAGTAAACTGATCTTAAGACTAGCCTGGTAAATTACAGCTCCTTTCTTCGATTCCTTGATCTTTTCCTCAACCGCCTTCAACTTCAACACGTTCTCGAGCCTCTTCATCCTTCCAAAATTCATTCTCACTCTAATGCATGTTCCCAAGCCTCCGGTTCTTGTAATTCACAACATGAAACAAATAACAGAAGACCAAATGTGACAATAAAATCTCGAAATTACGCACATAATGCACGTATTACACATTCATGCTCAAACACCCAAACATGTTATCTTTCTCTCAATTTGGCTCTGAACTCATACAAATGCATCTTAAATAACGCAAAACGGTAGAGAATCTAATGAGTATAAGTCCTTAAATGGAATAATTACTTTTGGGACACCAGAATTGTGACAACCCAAGTACCAAATTTGAATTGTACTTTGATTCATAGGCAGAGTTCGTGACTGACTGTAAATGCCAATTTCCATCCAGATGGTGGCGAATTTTGGGGTAATCGGGGTACCCATTCCTTCCACTGTTTCTGCGGTTGCTTCCATGGTTTGAAGACAACCTTCGATGGCCACAACCACAGGTTTCTAGGGAAGATTTTTGAAAACAGAGGGGTGTTGGGGATTGGACTGCTTCACTTTCTTGTTCTGCAAATGGGGTGATCAGGAATCTCTGACATTGACCTTGTCTCAATTCGTCAGAGATTGAACTTCGCGAGGTCCGATTTATGCCATTGCAGCTCTCTGGGTTAAGAAGAAGGGTGGGGTGCGTTTTAGCGTAGACAGGATGAGAGGAGGGGGGAGCGACTTCTGTTGAATTGAAGCTTGCATGAGTATAATCCAAGGTCCAAAACGGTTCTGATGTGACAATTTCTATTTTCGCTTATCTCCAAAAAAAGGTCCACGGACACAATGCGAGTCTCACTTAGTTTCTTTCCGAGTACAGGTGTTTTGTGTATTCTTCCTCATCTTGTCTCATGTGTATGCATGTCATTGTGTTTTTACTAAACTATTTCCTAATTTTACTATTAAAAATAAAATTGTAAAAAAAGTATTAAAAAACTTCAAAAATTGTGTGAGTTCCTAACTTGTCCATTTTCTATTGGAAAGAAAAAGAAAAAAAACTTACTCATTTTACCTAACCATATTTATTTCGAATGTTCAAAAATTAACAATTTATTGGCGGAGGATAGAGTTTTAAATTTTCACTTATTGGAGTTACGGTCGAGTACTTGATTATTTTTTGTTTTTATGTAGAGGGGAGAGAGAAACCATTTTGACACTTTTGAGAATTGTAATAGCCTTCTAATGATGTAACTAACTTCTCCCGTCAATAATAAGCTTTTATTAGATGATTGTTATGGAATATTATAATGAATATTCCCTAGTAGATTAAGATTGACTCATAGTAGATTATGATTGACTCTTAGAGGATTATGATTGGCTCACACACTCTATATAAAGAGTGATTTGGTAGAGAATAAAACAGCTTTTGATATTCCTCCATATACTGTCTCTCTTTTGTTGTTCTAAGTTCATAACACGTTATCAGCACGCTCTACCGGAAGAGAATAAAGGTACGATTATTATGAATGTTGCCAATATCAAGATGATCAAACGAAAAATTAATTTTTGCTATTGATTGTCTAATTTCTTCCTTGATTTGATCCAAATCAACGGTACGTCATATCAATAATTTTTCTTTGCAATTTTTTTTTCATTGAGAAATAAAATTGGTCTATGCTACGAGTTCATCGAAAAAAAAAAAATCTACTCAAACCCTAGATCTCGATCTACTCCTAAATCTAGAGAGGACCAAAAGCGATGTTATTCCGGCATGATCCGGACTGGAAAAAAAAGTGCTGCCTAGACTTGAACTCACGCAGCAAGATTAAAAGAGGTTGCTGGCACCACTTGAGCCAACAACAACTATTGTTCTTGTGCTCATCAATTTTTTTATTTATTTTTGCTGCTACAAAGGAAAAAAAAAAAGATGCCACCGCTGGGATTCGAACCCAGACATGGTTGGCGGAGTTAGTTCTTATCTACAACATAGTTGCCAATTGATCTGGTAGCACTTGCTTGTTCCAAGCAACAACGTTTTTTTTTTTCACTTATTATTTCACTACTACTGCTGCTGCAAACAGCACCGGAAAAAAAAAAAAAAGAAATTGTTGTTGGTAAGAATTGAACTCTGGTCGAGTGTGCACAAGCACCTACAAGCTGCATTGTTGCCATCCGAGCAAGCAACACTTTTGTGAAGATACAGGCAATTATTAAATTTATTGCTCTACTGCTGCTACCAATGTTCAACAAAGAAACAAAAATCGGATTTGCAGCTAAACAAAGAAAAAACAAATCTTATCAGCCACTTGTGCTTAATTGCCAATTGATCTAGCAGCTCTCAATGACCATATATTAGGGAACTTTATTGCGTTATTTTTCTGTCTCTAGATTTTAGCTCTGAGAATAAACGCAAAATACGGGGATACTTATAAGAGCACTTAGATGCTCCGCTTAGTGCGTTTCTTCTTTGAACCGTAATTATTTAATATGATCTAGAGCATTTAAATGCTCCGCTTTGAGCGTTTCCTCGATCAATTTTGATCTAGAGTGTCGATAACCCGATCTAGAGCAAATATGTGCTCCGCTTTGTGCGTTTTTGAAGATCTCGATCTATTTAGATCTAGAGATAAACATATGATATAGAGCAATTACTTGCTCCGCCTTGTGCGTTTATCTATGACTTTTTGTTTTTATCTTTCTGTGAAAAAAAATATATATATTATATGAAATAATTGTTCCATTTTTATTCATGTATTTTTACTATCTTTCTCTTATCATATTGTGTATGAAAAAAAAAATAAGATACTGTCATTAGAGTTTTGAACTCGTGACCTGAAGATGCGGAAAAATAATTCACTAGAGTTCCTAACTCGTGACTCCAAGGACGCTTAAAAAATAAAAAAGTCACTAGAGTGTTTTCAACTCGTGACCTCGAGGCGCTTGCCCGAACAAAACAACTTGGATAAATAAAAAAGAAAGCGGATCTTATCGCTTATTACCGCTTAACAAGATTATACTTATATTGCATTGTGCTCAAACAAAAACAAAATGTTTATGGAATTCAAAACCCATACAATCGAGCTCGCACAGTATAAGCTAAACTATTACATCATCTGCATCATATACCTCAAATTTACTCCTCTACTCTATGAAAATAAGAAAGAGTCGCCGGAGTTTGCAATGAACTCGTGACCATTTTGAGGTGAAAAAAAAAAAACAAGGTTGTTCAGATTGTTAAGCTCCATGATTGTATTTTTTTATATATCTGCGTAGAGAAAGAATGTGTCAAGGCTTAAGTCTAGCACCGCAGATTATTCATGATGGAGTTTCTTTATCATTCTTTTTTCTAACATAGTCCTAAATTATCCCTTGTTTGACATAGTATTAACCTTAAGCAATTTGATCTAATTGCGGGGAAAAGAGGGACCTCCACGGGAGGTCTAACCCCATTGTCATAAAATGCTCCGAAGCTATTTATATGCTTAGTTAAACCATGTTATTACACATGAAATCTTAGAGCACATAATGACTAACTATAACCAAGAATTATAGTATCTTTGATATGTTTCTCCCTAGAGTGAGAATCACTTATTCGAATTAGAATCAATTCTTATCATTCTCATATTCTATTTCTATTTTCTTTATACTCCTTCTATAAAATAAAAAAAAAAAAAAATCTCGTGAGGTTATCATTGATGGATAAGAACATCAAAGCGATTGTTACTGCTTATGCCGTTTCACCCATAACCTGCAGTTATGGAGAACAAAAAGAAAAAAGAAAAAAGAAAAAAGAATATGTACAATATCACACTCATATTTGTTTGAGTTAATAAAAAAAAATGGCATTAGATCTGACGAGTGGATGATTGATTTTATGCTCGACTCATTTCTTTAAGGGAATAGCGAGTCATCCCCTGAAGTGAATCCTATAAATTATATGGTTGACACAATCCGCACAGTCACAGACTTAGTTGCGATTGTTGTATGGGCTTGGTACCATGAAGATCCCATATTGATCCCCAAAAATATCTCTTGTAAAGGAAGACAACATGGCAATATGGGGAGAAAAGACAAAAAATATATATAGTTGCAAATATTGCACCCCCATCCTCATTTTAGTGGTCATGGTCGCGTAATTAGACGTCGACATTTTGCTTATATCTATGAAAAATATTGGTCGAGTGATTCAAAATCCTCCAAATTTACTTTGTTGAGTGATTTCTGATCCTCCCAACTTCATTGGCATATTTTAAATTGCACTTGCCACATTATTATTTTTTTTACTTATGTTTAGAGTAACTGTACGCAATATACATTGTGGACTCTTCTATTTATGTTAAATTTTTATTTTTTTATAGTGAAAGTTCATTGATTATTATCAAGTCTTTATTTCTTCTAGAGCACATAAAAAAAAAAAAAAAAAAAAAATAGAAAAGATGCATAAGCCCCCTGTGTGCTTACTGACATCATATTCCATACTCAAAGTTATGAAATATTTGAGTTTATGAAAAGGTACCCTAAAAAGGTAACCTACATTTGTCAAACTAGAAGTTTCGACAAATTGAAAAAATAAGAACTCTATTCAAGGATGTACATGAGACCTTTTAAGGCTCACAACGGTAGCTTTTTAGCACCGTATGTTTGATGAAACAAAAATGACCCCCTTGAATATTGAGACTTAAAGTAATAAAACTATTTAAGTTTTAGACTTGAATTTATAGACATGCCAAGTGGTTTTGTATAATTACAAATAAATGACATTCTCTGTATTTCTTCATAAAATGGCTTGATGTATTACATCGCCTAATCAACGTAGATAATTTTGTCATAAAAATGGCTTGATGCATTGCATCGCCCAACCGACGCCTATTTTATGCGTTGTGATTCTATATGAAATCTCATAGAACATCCAAAAATTTATTATTCAGCCCCTAAAGTGGCTTGGATGTTGTCAATCTCACATTTGAAAAATGTGCATATCTTATATCGAGCACCTAGAAGATGTCTCAAGAAGAGATCAATGGTTTTTGACATGAACTCGTCCAAAAATATCGAGATTGAGTTCGTCACCGTTAGCATCACTAAGTGATTGGTTGCTTGAATAATTGATATAAGACTTCAAATAGTCTCATCATTATTTTTAGATTGGCCATATATGCACTTCTTAGGAATTGTGCAATATTTATCCACTCGAATGATTTTTATGCATGCTCTATCTCATTAACTATCCATTTGAACCCCTTTAAAGGAGGATCATGGAATTATTGTATTCTTATAAGCGAAACTCCTATCCCAAAGAGGATAGTATTTTAGAGTTCATGAGAGCTAGAAGTTTGATGTGTGACAAATTATATCTCCTAAGGAGATACATTCTCGCCTATTCTATTTTTTTGGCTCGAGTATATATAAATAATATGCCAAAATCATATCTCTATAACATTGATCACACGGTTCATGTCATGAGGGGGAGAATATACCCAATTACATGACATACACATTGACTTAATCAAACTTAAGTACGTGTGACTTCAAACTTTAAATCCAATTGAAGTCTTATAAAATATGAGTTTTGATGCATATGAAGCATGTAACGGTTGCTTATGCAATCATGTAGATCCTCCATAAGGATCATGATCTTGTTAGTTCCAATTTGACTATAATTGAGAACACAAGAGAATCATAAATAAATGATCAAATCAATGCCCTTGAAGAGGCAACAACTCATGTAGATGAAGAGCTTCCTACATTTGAGTCTATGTATATGATCATTAATGATATTTAATTTGAAAACCGCTTGAAATCATATGATTTTCTTAAACCACTACAAGTGGAATCGTGTTTGACTACATTTTAGCCGAAATCAAAGTCAACACCCGTGTGTATACAAATATACACGAGCTCTGCAGTTTATGCGTCGAGCATACATGTGAAGTACTTTGAAGTACTTGAGATGCCTCAAGCATCCATCTTCATATAGAACAACATATTCAAATGTCCGCACCCTAATGGTAGAATGCGTGATACTATTGAATGAAAAATAGGCTATATTGAAGCAATGCCTATATATTATATTTCTCATGGTTATAATTATAACCCACAAATCCTCTATTGATAAGAGTGATTATGATATTTCGTTTAGTCTTAAGACTACGAATATAAAAGTAACTAGTTACACAAAATGATCGTACGAATCACTATATGTGAAATCCATGGAGGTTATTGCCCATGAGATATTCTTCTTTGCTGAAGCAAATTGAAGATTCACACTCGCGAGTAGTTTATGTGCATATGCATATTATTTAGTATGACGAATGTCTCATGAGTATATAACATGTCATACTTATTAACTGGTAGTTTTTATTACTATCTTGAATGATCATGTTGCATCATATTATGTTAGACATTATGTATTCCCGTAAATTTACTTTCAGGTATGAAGTGTGACATCAAGATGATGCAAAGAGGGGGAGATTAAATTACAAGGCGCTGTACTCTTTTCCTTAGCCGAGGTTTTTATCCCACAGGGTTTTCCAAGCAAGGTTTTAATGAGGCATGCAGCCATGAATGAGTTGAAGACTACATCAAATCTCCACTCACAAGATGCACTCTTTTTCCTTCGTCAGAGCTTTTGTCCCAACGGGTTTTGCTTGACAAGGTTTTAACGAGGCATCGTATTAGTGAATATTCAAGGGGGAGTGTTATGGAATATTATAATGAATATTCCCTAGTAGATTAAGATTGACTCATAGTAGATTATGATTGACTCTTAGAGGATTATGATTGGCTCCCACACTCTATATAAAGAGTGATTTGGTAGAGAATAAAACAGCTTTTGATATTCCTCCATATACTGTCTCTCTTCTGTTGTTCTAAGTTCATAACAATGATGTAATTTTTTTGATAACTCTATCGTGGCCTTTCAAACTTTACATTCTATCTATAAACAAAAATCGAAAACTAACTATTTTTCTCTAAAACTAGATATGGAAAAATCTATGACCGTATTAAATAGAGATATCTAAATTTGATTCTGAATAAGCTTGATTTTCCATCTAAATCTATAGATAGAATTATGACTTGTGTTCATCTGTATCTTTTAGTATCCTTGTTAATGGCCAAAAAATAACTCTTTTACTCCTAGTAGGGGTATGCGACAAGGTGACTATATTAGCCCATATTATTATTTGAAAAGTAGGGCTTTCCTGTATAATAAATCAAGATGTTTCCCAAAAATTATTAACTAGGGTCAAGGCGGAGGTGTGGGATCTCTCAAAATACATTAATGTTTGCGGACGACTCAATATTTTCCGAAAAAGAAAATACTAGGAGTGCGCTATAACCAGTTTCCGATATTTGTTTATGGATATAATGTGAAGTTTCAAAGGCCACGGACGAGTTATCAAAAATTTGACGCCTTTGAATAAAAGCTGATTGAGCTTGGTCAATTATTAAGGGAGAAGGCAATTACATCATCTGAAGGCAATTACAGTCCCAGTCCCCAACACCCCTCTGTTGTCGGAAATCTTCCCTAGAAACCTCCGGGAGTGGCCATCGAAGGTTGTCTTCAAAGCATGGAAGCAACCGCAGAAACAGTGGAATGAATGGGTACACCGCTTAACCCCTCAATTCAGCACCATTTGGACCGAAATGGGCATTTACAAGGCGATCACTAACTCCGCCTCTGAAGAATTCAAGTACAATTCAGATTTGGTGCTCGGGTTGACGCAATTATGGTGTCCCGAAACCAACACATTCGTCTTCCCATGGGGTGAAGCCACCGTCACCCTCCACGACGTAACGGTCCTGACTGGGTTACCAGTCGTTGGTGACTCAGTGACAAGTCAAATCAGTAACGAATCGGTGAAAGCCATAGTTGAAGAACTGGAAAAACAGAGGATCCGAATGAACAAGACCAAATCGAAGAAACCAAGCCATGGTGAGTGGATTAAGCATTTCATGGAGGAGAAAGAGACTGATTACGAGCACGCCGGGTTTCTAACATTTTGGCTTTCAAGGTTTGTGTTCCCTTCACTCCCAGATCAAACAATACAGAAAAATCTGTTTCCAATTGCTGCAAATCTCTCCGTGGGTAAACCAATGGCGCTTGGGACGTCACTTCTTGCTAGTGTTTATAATGATTTAACAAAACTCTATAACGAAACAGTGTGTAGGAAGGACCCTATTCATGTTGTAGCGCCTTTTCAGTTGTTGGAATTGTGGTTACAAGAATATTTTCCAGTAATAATGAAAGGATACAGGTTTGACAGTAATTACGCACTGGTGCTCGACTTGCCATTTGTTAAGTCAGTTCCACCAGTCATTCGGAAAGTTCTTGAGGACAGGGATCAATTTGTTTGGCAGCCTTTCAGATACAGAATGGAGAGTTTCTTGAAAGAACATGAGCAGTTTTTGTTGTTGGATTCTTCGAGTTTGGATTTGGATTTGCGATCTTTTCTCCGATGTTTGCAGTGTACTGACCTTGTTGGACTGAATTGTAAAGAGAAGTATTCGCCACAACGAGTGGCGATGCAGTTCGGGATGGACCAGGATCTTCCAGCTCAAGGCTTTCAAAGCCATCCATGTGGCGAAAATATTGGGTTTATTTTTCCACGAAGGTCCTACCAGGCCGGTTTCTCTGAGCGATACCTAAAATGGTGGAAGCAAATGATGGTTGCTCGACGAGGACTGAAACTGGAAGGAAGATATGCAATGTTTTCTGATTTCCTGAAGAAACATTGGATTGATACTCATCTTCATTGCTCAGATTCTTCAGGATCTAGTGATGAGTCTGAAGATGATCTTATTGAAACCCTCCATGGGAATCATGAATCTACATCTAACATAAATGCTGAAGAACTTGTCGATGATAATAGTATGGGAACGATGGATGTCACTGCTGGAGAAAGGATTCTGCTAGAAAAAAGAGTTCCAGGGACACCTGATGAAAATGTGGAGGTTAACAACGAAAAAGAAGTTGAGGAAGAAGTAGTTAAAGATATATGCAAAGGCAGCGAATCAACACATGCTGCAAAGAGGAAAAAGGTTGGGGAGTTATCTTGACAATGGCTTGAACGTGGATAGGAGAGATTATCGGAAAGCTGCACAAGAGGGAGCATGAAAAGTCTGTAGAAATTATTGAGTCAAGTTCAATATATCAGAGGTTACTAAATACTACCGAGTGCACAGGTCTGTTTTCTGGGTGAAATGGCTCTGTACCAAGTATGTTATTTGTTCATCTCTCCATTTTGGTATGGAACTTATATCTCTGTCGAAGGCAAGGTTATAGGATGGCTTATAAGAAGGATGCCCCTATGCCGTTGATGATAGTTAATGATTGCAAACTAATTTCTCTGTCGAAGGCATGTTTATACATGTAATCTTTCTATAGCAGATCCTTGTATAGCATGAATTCTACAAAGATGCTTCATCAAATGAAATAACTGCAGTATTGCACCATTCAAGTCAGAGTTAGAAATCATGTAATCTAAGGAACAATAGAAAATCAAATCGGTCACATGGATGGTAAAAGGTCGGAAGACCTACTTCTGCAAGCATAGTAACGCTAAGAAGGTAAGGCGCATTTAATAGGACAATAGGAGTAAATCAGATATGTATTGCCTGATGAACCTATTGATATCAAGTTACCGCATTAGGGATAAAGCAAATTGTTTTCATACCTCCAATACCTTCACGCTTCTACGGAATGCTTTTTCTGTAATCTACCAATTAGGCTGAATTCTGACTGAAGAAAGCTTATGTTACTATATTACCCAAAATCTGCATCCTTCATAATTATATCCTAGGCTCTGATGTTCAGTAACCACGGCTTTTAAATTGCGAATCCGAGCTTCAAGTTCATCAACTAGTTTCTAAAATAAGGTGGGGATCTTTGCTTCTCCTTCTAGACCAGTAATATCCAAAGATCTGTTAACTATAATCTTGTTTTCAGTATCGTGTACAATGTCTGCTGCTGTTTCTGTTCCTCCGCAACATCCCCCTTCCATTAGGGGGTCCATGCATTTTTCAAAGGAATCCCTCAACCCTCATTAATGTCTGGGAAAGATTATTACGGTAACTATTTGAGAGCTAAGTAGCCAAACTAAATTTTGGTGCAATAAAACAAGAAACTCCGGTAGTTTTCTAGCAAGAATTCAGTACTTTCTGTATAAGAAGAACATGAAAAGCTGCCAAATCCTACAATCTTATGCTTGGACACACTCTTCAAACCATATTATTTAGGACTGAAATGAAATGTGCATCCTTTCTAATGGAATAATGATTTCTACAATGAGATTTCAGTAATTTTCATCTTATTTTTTTCGTCATTTCTGTTGCAAAATGAAATCTACGTCTACTCTTCAAACCACTTTGTTGTAGTAGCACTAGTAGTAGTAACGTTTGTATACTTTTGAGTATCTTGTTAATTTGTTATTACTTTGTTGCCCTGTTTTACTAAATGCTGATTTCTTCATCCGACAGAAAAATGTCTAGACTCTAGGTACAAATCTGCATCAGAGCTATCCAGACTTCCCAGGTCTAATATCACACATTCCCTAATACCGATTATGTAGTATTAGTGCTAGAGATGGAATCAGGGACCCGTAAGAGAAGGACATTACTCTCCATTCACCTTCTTCTTCGATCAGCAAGTCCTACTTCTCTAACCACTCATTTTCTCCTCTTTAGGACTCCATCACATACCTGAGTCTAGCAGCTTCCTTGGCACAGTAACTCCCTTGTGCCGCTGCTGCTCCATTTGAATGAAGGTTTCCCAATAGGAGTTGTTGTGGGACTGAGATTGAGGCTCCTTGGCCAGAAAATAAATTAGGGCCACACCTCAGGAATGAAAAATGCTCCGGGATGAAAATGAGGGAATGTCTTCAATTCCTAGGTTTAATTAGATAAATTTTGAAGAATTGTACCATCATTGGTCTCGGCTTAACATAAGAAGTTTAATAGTCTCCAAAAAATGAATATATACAAATTAAGAAACTGAATTTCAATTACATGAGGAAACATATAAATGATTCAAACCTTTGATAAAAGTAAGCGACGTTGCGCATGAATCCGCAGGATAAATAGGAAAACGAGTATAGACATGCTAGAACACAAAAAAAAATTGATTTGAAACATTACTAAAATTAACATCGAGAACTTACGTAGTAGGTGGAACATACATAATGTAATCAATCAAATATTGCAAAGCCCCTGTATATATTATAGACCAAAACTTGACCATAAAAGAATTTCAGTCAATACCAGCTCAATAATATCAGATTTGGGAAGAAGGTAAAACTTATAAATTAATAGAGAATCAAGAATATGGACTCTTGTGGGTAGGAAAAAAGTATATAGTTTAGTTCTAGCATCATCTTTGAGTTCAAATCTTGGAGATATTTGGAAAATGGTTGTTATTGTGATTATTTTGTTTTATTATTATTGTTTTTTCGGTCATTCATAAATGAGAAGGAAAAAATATATACAAAAGGTGAGTATTGGGGAACTGTAGAAAGTAGAAACAGTGAGTTAAATCCAAAATTTGCTATCTGCTTGCAAATCTGTCAGATTGTTTTCTTAATTTTAATAACTTTATGCTTCTATGAAATGCTCTTTTTCGTATCTATAAATTAGCTTAACGCTGATCAAAGAAAGCTTATTATGCTACTATATTACCCAATCTGCATTCTTCATGGTCATACCCTAGGCCCTGGTGCTTTACATTCAGTAATCATGGCCTCCAAATTCGCAATCCGAGCTTCAAGTACATCATTCCAAAATAAAGTAGAGCTATTTTCTTCTCCTTGGATGCCACCTCCCCCTTCTAGACTGGTCATACTGGATGACAATGTTCCCTGCTGTTTCTGTTACACATGTTTCTTTTTAAAGCACAGTCTGCTGCAGTCTTGTTTTCAATATTGTTTCCACTGAAGTCTTGTTTTAAATGTTGTTTACACTGTCTGCTGCAGTTTCTGTTCTTCCCTTGAATCTTCATGCTGTGCCTCTTCTAACAGCTATATTTTCTTTTTCTTTGAATTTACTTTATCCTTTCAAATTTATCAATCACCTGTGAAAAGAATTTGGAACAAGTTTCACATTTCCCCCATTATGGGGTGATACATTTGTCAAAGGAATCAATCATCAAATTTTTAGAAAGACTACGAAAATAACTATTCGAGTGCTCAGAAGCTAAACCAAATTTTGGTAGAATTAAACAAGAAGCTTAAGTAGTTTTTCCAGCCACAGTTCATTTCTTCCTGTTATAATAATAAATAAAAAAAAAATACCTTACAAAACTGTCAATTCCTACCATCCTATGCTTTGACAGACACTGTCAATTCGAGTGCTAGTAGGAGTACCTTTTGAACTCTTTGAGAATAATCTTTGTCGATTTGCTATCCCTCTGTTGCCTTGTTATGCCAAATCCTGATTTTCTTCCACCATTCCATGTAGCCAAGCGAGTTATGACATCAAACTCAAGTAGTCTAGACAGTAAGCACAAATCTGCATCAGAAAAAACCCTGCCATTCTTCTTCCATGCAATTTCATGACTTCATGACTTGCATTTGAAAGACTAGTCACACATCCAGGAAGATCCTGATCGAATCCAACCTGCATAGCTACTCGATGTGGCTGGTGCTTCTCATTGAAGTCAAATCCAGCAAGCTTCCCTACCTCAAACAACTAACAAACGACTCTCTTATCTTCATCAAGACCTTAAATAACACGTTCTTCTGATTGTCGATAAAACTTGGGATGCAACCACTTATTTGCAGGAAGAGAATACGGCGCCACAAAAAGAAATCTCCTTCCCTTTCCATAGCTGATTTCACACTTGTTGATTCCCCATTTCCTGATGTTTTCCCTCTAACCAATCTAGATTGTTCAACAACAAGAACATCAGGACTTGGTTTCAATAATTGGAAACCTTGCACATACCCATACCCATAACCAGCTTCAAAGGCGAAGCATGACTCATTTTAGAGTCCGATGATTTATCCATCTGATTTCTCAACAAACTTATGTCCTTTGAGAGACTTGCTAGTACAGCTGGTGCTAGAGCAACCTTGTTGCCTCGAGGAAGATGAAAGGAAACTTGAAGAATAATGTTGTGAGCCATACCTCAGGGAACAATGGCTAGCAACCGTAGTACAAAACATTAATGAAATCTTCTATCCTGCAACTTCCCCAAGCGTGATTTCTATAGGAGGTAAATAGTATTCTAGTAATAGCATTATGGTAATAATTGACAAATTACATATGTACTATATAAACTGATGCTCTCTTAATATTCATGAATACCTAATTCTCTGAAGCTCAACATGGTATCAGAACATGATCATATCTCTGTACCAAGTATGTTATTTGTTCATCGCTCCATTTTGGTATGGAACTTATATCTCTTTCGAAGGCAGGGTGGTAGGTTTGCTTATACCAAGGATTCCCCTATGTCTTTAATGATTTTGGTAGCAAACTTAATTATCCTTGCTTGTACAGGGGTCATAGTTAAGGATTGTAGACTAATTTCACTGTCGAAGGTAGGTTTATACATGTAATCTTCTTTGCGTTGGGGACATAGTTAATGAATGAAGATCGGCTTTTGATTCTTCCATCAAATTTCATCTAGGAAAAGAATCATATGTGAGGTAGCAGAACCTTGTATAGCATGATATCTACAACTTCATCAAATGAAGTTACTGCAACGTTCAAGTCAGTGTTAGAAATCATGTAAACAACAACCGCAACTGGAAAAATATACAAGCAAATCGGTCACATGGATGGTAAAAGGTCGAAAGACCTACTTCTGCAAGCATAGTAGCGCTAAAGATGTTAAGGCGGATTTAATATGACTATAGGAGATATTGAAGCAAGTCAGGACATGAAACAAATGACTTGATGAAAATAGTAAATCAGATTTTTCTTGCCTGATGAACCTATTGATATCAAGTTACCACGTTAGGGCTAAAGCAAATTGTTTTCATACATCCAATACCTTCCTCTTTCTATGGAATGCTGCTTTTTTGTAATCTATCAATTGGCTGAAGACAGACTAGAGAACGTGTATGTTACTATATAACCCAAATCTGCATATCCTTTAGAAGTATTCATCCTATAGGCCCTGATGTTCCAAACTAAGATAGGGATCTTTGCTTCTAGACCGGTGATATCCAACCATCTGTTCCTCCACCACATCCTCCTTCCATACTGCTAATTCCTTTTAAAGTACAGTCAACTGAAGTCTTGGTTTCAGCATTATTTTTAGTGTCCGCTGCTGTTTCTTTCTTCCAATACCATCTTCATGTTGTAAGCGCTAAGAAGCTAAACTAAATTTTGGTACAGTAAAACAAGAAACTTCATTAGTTTTTCCAGCAAGAATTCAGTACTTTCTGTATATGAAGTCCGTGAAAAGCTGTCAAATCCTACCATCCTATGCTTGGACACACTCTTGAAACCACATTGTTCAGGACTGAAAATGAAATGTGCATCCTTCCTAATGGAATATTGATTTCTACAATGAGAATTCGGTAATTTTCATATATTTTTTTTCATCATTTCTGTTGGAAAATGAAATCTGTATCTACTCCTCAAACCACATTCTAGTAGTAGTAGTAGTAGTAGTAGTAGTAGTAGTAGTAGTAGAAATAGTAGTAGTAGTACCCTTTGAACATTTTGAGGATCTTGTTGATTTGCTATTACTATATACTGATTTCATTCCACATTGCACGTAGCGGGTTCTGACATCCCACACTACATCAGAGCTATAACTGGATCATCAAAAAGTTTGAGAAAACTAAGAGTCTGCACCGAATCATTCTTCGACAGGCACGCGATCAGAGCTATTCAGACTTTCCAAGTCTAATATAACACATTCCCAATTCCCGATTATCTAGTCGTAGCACTAGAGAAGGAATCAGGGACCTCTCCTTTCACCTTCTTCTTCGATCAGCAAGTCCGACTTCTCTATCCACTCCTTCTCTCCTCTTTTGGACTCCCATCACATACCCGAGTCTAGCTTCCTTGGCACAGTCACTTGGTTGCGCCACTGCTGCTCCATTTGACTCAAGGTTGCCCCATGGAGAAGAACCACTAGGAGTGGTTGTGGGACTGACATTGAGGCTCCTGGCCAGAAAATAATTAAGGGCCGCACCTCACGAATTGTGGGCGGGCACAAAATGTAGTCCTAAACAAAACCATATCATTGGTGGAATCTTCTATTTCTCCTACAACTTCTAACTATAAAGGGTATAAGACTCCTTGATGGAATCCCACTGAATTGTCTTCGCACTACCTACTTCTAACTATAGAAAGGAATAAGACTCCTTTTGTCGGAGGGGAGACATAAAGGGTATTATCAGAATGACTAAACAAATGCCATCTAACAAACTAGATGCTCCTGTGCATGACTAAAACCTTTCTTTGTTGCCTTGCATGGAAAATAACAAAATATCTGACCCCGGGTCTTCGTCAAAGAAAAGGAAAAAGAGAGGGCGTCGGTGACCATCCCTGTTATTTTGTCTAATTTGAGTATCCAAGACACCAGCAATATCGGAACAAGCCCCACCTTCCAGCGAGTCTTACACTTTTTAGGAGAATACGGGCTCGGGGTGAAGACCTTTCTTAGTTGTATCTATTGCAATTTTACTAGTGTTCGGAATTATGCCTTGAATAGGGTCAGGAAGTTTGGCGAGGAGTTGGCGACGAAGCGGGGAAAAGAAACTGGCCAAACGGAGGAGCCAAACGAATACATCAACCTCAGGAGGGCCTACATGTTGGTGCGAACATCCTAGTTGTTCGTACGAACATGTTCGTGGGGAACACCACGGGTGTTCGTACGAACACTTACTGGAAGGCGGCGCAAAGTTGTTTCCTTGTTGGTTTAAGCTCGTTTTTGGTATTTTCTTTGGGCACAAGATGTATATGAGGTCCATATAAAGGCTATAGGTTGTGCTTTATAGGTCGTGGGTTGTATTCGCATCGTTTCTCTCCATAAACAGGGGTTTTAGGGCCGTGGACATAGTCAGCATCGTGCTAGTGAACCATGTTACATCGGGTGTGTTCTTGTTCTTTGTTTTTCATCGTTTTCTTGCTCATTACAGGTTATAACAAACTGTTATTAGAGTTTGGGGATCGGTGTTCCAGGATTAAGGTGGAGCTAAAGAACTAGGGTTTCACAGTCCGTGAAATTCATTGCTAGGGTTTCACGATCAAGGTAGAGCACGCGATTAGGGGTGATGGATATGGACTAGGAGCTGCAGAGAAGATGGCTCGGGGGACGACCAAGATCGATAAGTTCAACTGGAGAAACAACTTCAGTCTATGAGAGATCAAGGTAAGTTCTTTGTTGGAGCAACAAAGCTCGTGGTTGCCATTGGCGGAAGACAAAGGGGGAATAACTACAACCACCAAGGAGTTTAATACGATGGAGGCAAGAGACCACTCTACGATCATGTTGTGTTGGGCGGGCGTCGTGATCACGGAGATTGCAGATCCAGAGACGGTTGAAAGACTATGGAACAAGTTGAAGAGCCTTTACAAAAAGAAACCACTTGTTGCAATGTCAAATGGTCCACTACCCATGTAATAACACACACTACCCCAACTTTGTACTACTTCCTTCCCAATTTGATTTCGGATGGACTTTTTACGGAGGTAAAATGGTGATACATTTGACTTGTTATTAAAAACGGTGTGAAATAAATCCATGGGAATATTGTCACTACCATTGGATTTTAATTATTAACAACTCGTTCGGGGGCTAGGGTTCTTGACGTCGGTTTAACGGCAGAAAGAGAAGATACAAGCAGAGGATGAAATCGTGGAGATGGAAATTTTTTTAGAATGCATACTTTGCTATTGCAGGATTTCTTACAACTTGAAGCCTTCGTGGAAGTACCCAAATGCGAGGAGACAGTTTCGTGGCTGTTTGAGATATGGGGTAAGTTTATGTTTGATATCTATTTTCGATTAGGAATTCAACTATATTGGAGTAATTGATATTCATAGCTGTTACTTTCTTATCCTCAGCAACGGGATTGTTGCAAGATTTTCTAGTGGTACGACCCCATATGTGTTTGACGTCCCGGACAATCATACATGGGCTTCTGCAGCGATTGAATTGGCTTGAAGATAAAGTGATGTTGTTAAGTACATCAATTGTAGTTTTAGGTACAATGATGCTAGGATTGTTGTTCATTCTATTTTAGGTTGCCAAAGCACAACGAAGTGTCAGGGTTGGCTGTCATGGTGTAGTATTGTTGATCTAGTGATTGATTGTGAAATTGGATTCACTAAAGTGCAGTGGCAACATCAAAATAAATTATTTTTATGAAATCGTTTCATTTTACAACTATGTACTTCACGAAAGGTTTTACCATTTCACGAAACCGGCTATAGTCAATCTTATTGGCTCACATTGCAAATCTTAATATAGGCATTTCACGAAAAAACGGCAAAAGCTGCTAAGCAGGTCATTACTTTTTGAAATTTACCCACAATGAAGCGTTTCCCAAAAAAGGTTTTTTTTGAAAAATCAATTTCAATTTACATAGAATAAAAATTAAGTTGTCAATTATTCTTTTTTAGTATTTAAGAGACTCTAAATCAGATATAAATCAAATGATTATAAAAAGAATTTTAGAAAAGGAGTAATAGCCATAAATATAAATTCGTTCGAATTTGATAAAAAAAATAAATAAGTCATTCCCAAATTTCACTAAAGATACAATCCTTCTATTTTTTTTTATTTATACTGAAACTCTTCCAATTAAATTTAAATATAAAAATGATTGAATTCACAAAAGAGCTCTAATACGAAAATATATATTTTTGATCATTGTCACTAAATATATTAATTTCATAAAAGATATATTACATTCCTAATTAAACTCCCTCTTCCTTTAAAAAAATTAAACTCTCTTACTTGAAAAATAAGGCAAAAGATCCTAAATAATCTCTAATAAGAATAACTAACTGACTGAAACTCCAACAGAGCATGACAAAGAATCAGTGAACAAGAAGAACTCAATCTAGCCAAGCATCAGAGAAAAAGAATAACTCAATCTGGCCGACCCATGGACTCCGCACGGCTTTTTTTAGTGTTGTGTGCGTAGCAGGTGGGCGCGCTAAAGAGTTGCCGCTGCTCTTTGGTCCTTTTCTCTTTGAAAATGAGTGCAGTTTAGTCCAATGACACATGGATTTACGATATAGCAATAATCCTATACCTACGAATGATTTAGAAACTTCTAAGAAAATACCTGGAACCCAACGATCACATAACCGAGGATATCTAAGGATATCAGATAATTTCTTATTAGACTAGATTCAAGACTTCTGCATTGTCTGCAAGATTATGGGTTAGCATCACAGAGTATCTGAATAAAGAGACTCAATCATTTATAATAATCTTATACCAATACATGATCTGAGTTATTTTCTTTCTGAATTGACAAACCTAGAAACATTAAGGGATCCTAGATTCAACACATTCCGACTACTCATGTTTCACCTAGACTTTGTGTTACGAAGAAATTGATGGGTTGAGGAGTTGAAGGAAGTATGTGAGACGGTGGTAATGAGAGATTGGGGACATTTGGAAGATGAGAAGATGATGACGAGGAAGTGTAAATGGCAGATCTGATTGTGTGAGAGTAGGTTGGTGTATTAGTAGAAGAAGTGGTGTGGTGGTTGGTCGTTGGACATATATGGGGAGTATGTTGTCCATAATGACAGGTTTAACTGCTCTGACATTACAAAGCAAGACAAAGTTGAGTAATATAGGAAAGCAAACAATGAATGTGGCTGGGAGTAAAAAAGAAATGATAAAATTCCAGATAAAACATTAAAGCATACAAATAGAGATTATACACAGCTGAAAACCCTATCAACACTTTGAATAGAAGTTCCAAATAAAACATTAAATCATACAAATAGAGATTATAACAAATTTGAAAATCCTATCAATACTCTGAATACAAATCATTTAACAAGTTAATTATTTTGAACCAAATTCACCACTACACATTCAGTCGCCACCAACTCAACAACGTCCACAACCCAAATGATAACAGCAACCACTTAATTGTTTTGTAAACAAACACAATGCCACAGAAAAACACATACAACTGGTAGAATAATATTTTGGACATAAAGACAAACATGACTAAAATGAGAATGATTGACTACCCCACTCAAAGGAAATGACCGTAGCAAAATGAATAGACCGTAGGTATTTTCCTGCATTTATTGGCGAATTCCTTCTCATTGTTTCCATGAGCTTTGAAGCTGTTCGATTTCTTAAGAAAGATTTCCTTGACGTCGTTGTACACGGAACAACCAATGAAATTGGCAATCCAGATCCTAATGTAATCTTCATTGATCTTTATTTTCCTTTTAGGTTGAGGTATTAGCTATCTCAGATGTGCCTTGTAAAACATATGTTTCACAATCATTGATGGGAAAAAAAGATCACATTTCAAAACAGTTAGATAAACACATAAATCGTATGGAAATGAAACATTAGAGTCTAGACATTACCAGTTTTTTTATCTTGGAATGTCATGTTGTGTCCACACTTGTACCAATTTCTGATGTCGCAAACATGACTTATTTAGTTGGCACGGACAAGTTGAAATCTGTGTGCATCTAATCGAGTTTCTCACGTATCACTTTGGGCTTGTAAAAGAACATTCTCATCAGATCAAGGAGGTACACTTTTTGTTCAAAAAATTGCAACACCATGAGAAGGTAATGTAAATCGTTGATATTGAGGGGAATAGAAATATGTGCAAAAAAAAAAAAACAAGACAACTAAAAAATGGTCATTGTTATTGATGCTTCGAGGAGGATGTAAAAAAATTACTTATTATTCCCATCAAGTCCAAATCTCCCAAAAGTACATGACTGATCCTCGAATTTGCATTTTTATGAACCAAGGGTTGTGCCAAAAATACACATTAAATAAAGAGGGAAACGTGGGATTTCCGTCTTTCAACGAGCGAAGTAAATACAATGAAAAAGGGATATTTGCAGTATATAAGCATGGAAGGAACCATATTTCACTCAGCCCTTTGGTCCGATGCTTGTTTGTGAGGTGCAAGATTTGGGACATGCAGTCAATCACCTGCAAACAGTTGAGAGACCCAAGTGGATAAAACTGTCATACTAATAGAAAACTAAGTAACACCGTAGTGCAACAACATAACATTTATTGTGAACTAAGAACATAAATAAAACAATGTACCGAATCTACGAAGAAGGGAGTAGTTTCCAGCTCCCATGAAAAAACCTTGGCGATAGTAGCCACTCCATTTGATATGTCAAAAAGGTAGTCACTACTGATTCACAGATAAAATTTTAAAGCAATAAGATGGTAGTTTGATCAGGCATAAGCATTTTAAAGTAAAAATGATACATACTCTTTAAATGGGATCCTCAACTCCAATTGTGTTACCACGCCCGGAACAACCTCATAGCTCATGTAGAAATTGAAAAATCCTTCATCCACTTCAGGCATTCTTGGAAGCAATATATCAAATTCACCCTACATCCTTATCCTTTGGGAGATTCTCTTTGGCACCTTAAAAGTCATCCTTATCCTTTGGGAGATTCTCTTTGGCACCTTAAAAGTCCTTCTCCCTACCCATTTATCCATTGGAATGGCATTGTTTTTTCCCAGGGGAGAAGTTTCCACCTTGGGTGATCCATGGGCATTCCTAATGGGGGGAGGGGGTTTCCACCTTTAGGATGCATGATCACGCCGGATGGGGGAAATGCTTCCACGTTGGGTGATGCATGATCATGCTTGATATGGGGTTGAAGATATATGAACTTGATACTTGGATGGAGGCTTGTTGGATGATGCCTAGTCACTTAAACAAGCATGATAGAAAATATAAGCATTATATATAAGCCATAAATGTATTAGACGGAACTGTTTCTAAAGGGTTGCAAACTTTTGAAGAATGTTGTTGTGTAACATCTTCTTGTTTCAATGGACTTGTAACTGATGTTTCCATTGTACTTTGATATTGTTATTTTGACTGCCTCTCAACATTTCCCTCCAATTATCCTTGTGATTCCTCTTCTTTAGAAATTTCTTGTTCATGTACCTTCATTTCTTCACTTTTACCATACTTTTTTGAAACACCCTTCTACGGCATCTGCGACCACGCTGCCAATTTGTGCATTAACTTTCATATCCTCTTATTCTAGTCATTTCTTGTCCGAAAACGAGGTTTTCCTTCTTTTGTGCTTGGTTTGGAGTGGAAGCAACTCCAGCTGCATTGTTTAAACACAGGGCCACAATATATAATTTTGGATAGAAATCTAAAGAAAACAGACAAATATTATTACCAAAAATATCTTACACTGTTCATGTATTTTTGTAGAAAATTTCATCCAGAGTTTAGGTTGTTAGTGTCCCAGAACTTCAACCTAGGTCTGACATTATCATCTTGTCATCCATTTGGGTGGTTATGGTGCTTTGGGACAAACTTCTCCAAGTACACCATCTGTACAGATAGTTATAACCATATTATACATTTAGGCAAAATTTATAAAACAAACAGAGAGTAATCTAGTTAAAAAAGTACCATGGCTATGAATAGGAAACCAGCTCCTCGGATTGTCTCCTTCAAATTTAATTAGGTGTGGTGAGTTATCAAGAACTGCAACTAAGTACCTGTCCAGTTCACATTTCCGACCTTTCAAGATCAATGACATACTGAACTAATGTGTTTCTAACTCTTAGTCTTGTGTTGGGCACCCCAATGTATGCCAAAATGAACATGATTGCCCCCCTCTTCCACTCATCTGTGAGATGCTTATCCTCCGGTTCCTTAAAGCGTGGACCATAAGAATTGACACCAGTGTATGACCTTATGAGGTCAAGCTCGCATGCTGATTTCTTTGATTGTCGTCTGAATCCTCCGGTTCCTGAACTTCGCCTGTGGTACTCACCCAAGCAACCACCCCGCTAGTGTACTCATGAACATGGACACAGACTGACTGAGTGAAAGGATCATATGCCCAATTGTGGTGTTTTCAGAAGGTATTATCTGTATAAGCTTTCTCTATAATTTTTCTCCACCATCTATCGGTTTGTGCCTGAACAATATACGCATATATCTATCATTTCATATTTTCTGTCCCTTTTTATGTTTGTCCCGATGTTCATAAGTTTTATCACATTAGTGAAACACCTATTTATTTTCCACTCGATGGTCTAGTTTCAAGTTGGGTGAGAATAATCAGTTACAAATCACATTCTGGTGTGACAAGAGATGCCAACATGATTTTGAAAGGTTTGGCGATGTATTGGTGTTTGACTGCACCGACAAAACTAACATGTACCTAAAGCCTCTTGTCATACTCTCCGGTGTTACTTCCAGACATGAGTTTTCGCAGTTTCCGTTCTACAAGACGAGACCTCAGAATCATACAAATGGGTTCTAAATTCCTTCATAGAAGCAAATGATAAAAGGTACCTATATTGGTTATAAATGATGGAGACTTGGCAAAGAAAGACGCAATCGCCGAAGTTCTTCCAAAAGCTAATCACCGTTTGTGTGCACGGGATCTATGTCGTAATGCCGAAGGAACCCTTAAGTTGGGGTCAAAATTTATGAAGGTTTTTGGAAAATGCTTGAGGAAGAGATCAAAAATTAACCAATGGAACGATGATTGGTAATACATGGTCGACAAATGGAGTATTCCGCACAAGCGATCGGTAAGTGGTGCCTACATGACGCACCACTTATGGGCAATTGCTTTTCTCAAGGACACTTTCTTAGCCGGTCAGACAACTACACACCAGTGAGAGAGTATAAAAAAAATTCAAAAATTATTCGCACTACAAGAACAAATTTTTTGATATTTTCAAGGGACTCATGCGGGGTCACAATAAGATTCGTGATAACAAGCTTGATCAAAATTGTATTTCAGACCAATGCAATCCAGTTTTAACAAGTCAATTTAAGGAACTCAAAGAGCATGCAACCATATTCTACACTAGGGCTGTGTATATGAAGTTCAAGGAGCAAGAAATGAAGGTAAGTCACTACAAAACTGTTGACATTCAACAACTACATGAATATGAAATGGATGCAATCTATGTCACAAGTTAGAATGAAAGGACATATATGGCATGTTCATACATTACACTATTTGTTGTTCGTTATCTAAACTGTTTTCTATGTATTTAAGGGTTCTATCCTTCATTGCAATTGAAATGTATGTTATTTATTGTCGAATAGTTTCTAGGATTTGTTAAGTGTTCATAATGTTTAATGGTTTCATCTGAAGTTTCAAATGAAATATTAGTCTGGCTTTAATATTGTTCTCTCAGCATACAGTTCTCTGTCAACGAGATAATAGCATGCTCCACTGTTCATACATGAGGTTTGAGTCAGCACAGATTGTCTGTGGCCATATTATTTTTGTGCTCTTCCATAAAGGAGTTCAAATTGATTCCGAAAAGGTTGTTATCGAGACGATGGAAAAGACGGATAGTTAATTCTAAAAGAATGATCCGTGCATGAAGGACCCAAAAAAGACGTGTGACGATCCAAAAACCCATATATTTCGTCGAGGTTGCATGAAGAGTAGATGAAGTTAATTAGTGACTTGGGTGGAACACGACTATTGGAGAGAAAATGTTGACTTGAAGATAGGGGGTCTTAAGAACATTATTTTGAAGTAAGAAAATGAATAAAAGTGGTTTAATGTCAACTCCTAACAGTACACACATGTAAGGCCTCCATCCAAAGGTGACACAAAACCTTAAGGGAACTCCAAAATGTTCAAAAGAAGTGCGAGAGATGTCAACAATACGGACGCAATCGAACTACATGCAAAAAATCCTCTAGTTGATTTTTTCGGTCAAGATGTCGGCCAATCAGAATCAAAATCACAAGACCTATCTAAATTAACACAACATGAAATACCCCGTTATTTAGAAACGAGTCTTTTTAATTAATATTAAGTGTTATTCTGATAAAACGGGTATTTTATAATAATATTGGGTGTTAATTTGACATTAGTGTAAAGTGGGGTACTAGTTTTAATTATTTAGAATGTTAGTTTTATTATTTTTAATCACTAGGTGTTTTTATGTATTTTATTATAACTTATAAAATGTCTTTTATTAAACTTGGGGGTATTATGTGACTTATGCCTAAACCAGTGGGGGTGAAAGTGTCTTTTATCCAAAATCTTCATCTTCTACCTCTCCTGTTACGAACAAGAGAACTTCAACGGCGATTTCGCCGCCGCCAACGTCACCACCGCCTCCATTCGGCCACCAAACTCACCAAAAACAGTCCTAGTTCGATGCAAATTCATCAAAGCTCGAATCTTTAGCTTCAAGCAAACCCAATTTTGTCCAAAACCCAACCCAATTCGGAATCGAAAACTTCGCGGTGGGTCTCCTACCACTCGTCAGATTCTTCAATCGGAAGCCTATAAATACCCACATCGAAATCAGATTGTTTTCGCACCAATTCACAGCTTTTCTCGCCCTCAATCTCTCACTCTCAAAGCTCTCTCTCTCTCTCCCGTCGGATTAGCCGGACGAACCCAGCTCCGACCGCCCCTGTTTCATCCGCCGCCGCCAGCTCCGCCACCATCCTCCTCGTCACCGGCGTCGTCCTCGTCGGCGTTCGCCTCCCTCCCATCGTCGTCTTCTCCTGCGTTAGGGTAACACAACCCGTCACTCTCTCTCTTGTTCTCTGTTATGTTGTTTTGTTTTGATTTTTATTTTCTCATTATTTAATTTAGTTACTTAGTTAATAAACATAATTGGGAAGAAGAAGATAGCAAGTGTGGGTTGGCCCAGTGGTTAGATGGTGACATTTAAGAGATTTGGGTGTAGGTTTCAAGTTCTAATCTCACAAGAGCCAGTTCTTTTTTTTATAAAAGTTTAAAATAAACTTTTTTCACATCTTTACCCAAAAATAAAAATGTAGAATAAGGGTGATAAAAATATTTTTATGGTTTATTTTTGTAGACTTGTAAAAAGTTAGAATATGTTACTTTATTCAAATAAATTTGTTATTTCTTTTAAATAAAGTTAGTTTAGTTTATAATTTATATTCTCTAATAAGGCTTGTTTGGATTGGGAGAAACTACTATTTGAATCAAAAGTGTTTTTGGGGTAAAATAATATGCTTCTCTACCCTAAATAATAAAAAAATGATAGTTTATTTAATCTTATAAGTTATATTTATAGAATTATAACTTAGTGTGTTTTTGCAAATAATAAACGTTAGATTCATAAAGCGTATTTTATTATAAAAGAGGTTGTTCACGTTAGCAAGATTGGGGAGAGTTAGGAAGGGATTTATTTCATATACCTGTAGGACTTCGCGTGCAATATGTTGATTATGATATTATTAAATTTATAGGCGACAAATTTTGTTGACGAAGGATACGTCAAGTATTACTAGGAAGTGATTTGCTTTGCTTGAGATTCAAGGTAAGTAAACATGCCAGGCCTAGCGCCCTTTCCTCTTTTCGTGTCAATTGATTTCATTCTTATTTGTCTCAAAATGATTTTACGTGAAATATGTGCTACATGAATACTTGTTTCAAATTGTGGAAATGTTTCTCCGAAAATATCACTGTAATCTAATAATCGATGACAACGTAAAGTGGAAGAGTTGTGCGGGGGCCTTTATTATTGGTTACTATTGGCATTGGGTGTGTTGACTTCGGTCTTCCGTTCAATTTATTTTATTTTTATCCAGTTGCAAGTCCCCGGATAGCTCCCTGTACTCGCTCCTCTGGCCGCAAGAGGCTTTGGGAGGGTGTCGACACTTAAGGTCTTGGATGTTTGCGAGATGGTTGGTTTTCCCCGTATCAACACATTAACAAATTGGTTTTGGATTGGATGTTTTAATGGAAAATGAAATATTATGAGTTTTGGAATCCCATTACTTGGATAATGGATGTGATTTGGAAAATATAAATGAACTTGGAATCTCTCATCTTATTTCTTTTATAAAAGGGTCAAAGCTTTTACTTTCACTTTGTTTTAGCAATACAACTACAAACTAGTTTGCAAATTACTTCTTCATCATTTTACATGCTTGGGTGTTACTTACTCAGTATTTCCGCTGACTTTGGAAAATGTGGTGTTCTCTTTTACTTTCTGCACCACAGGTATATATGATGGGAGCATAGCATAGCAGGGGACGCGAATCATAACTTAGACGATTAGTGATATCACACTTAGTTCCTTAGAGATTATTTTAGTATCATCAAAACAGTTGTTGGATTGTATGTCTGTGTTTGAGGCTCAAGGATTGGAGTTTAGTAAAGTTAAAGTTATGTTCGGATTCTCTGTTTTAAACCTCCTTGTATCCGGGTTTAATCTCGGGTACGGAGTGACACCCCCAAGTTTCCGGCTTGGTCATTTTGGGGGTGTTACACAACAAATGATGATTTCCGATGTCAAATAAAACTAGGCTCAAGCCTTAGTAACCCATACTTTTAAAGGGATGTTGGGGATGACTGGATTTGAGTTATTTCAAGGACTAGATTAAAGTTGTTCATATTTTGTAAAGTACCAACATTTATATCCGTTATTTGGTGTATATTGTATGTTTTTTAAGTATGTTATATGTTTTTATTCATGTTTAGCCAGTGTCTGCAATTTTGATAATTTATGAAGCAGATTGTTAACACTTTTATCCATTTTACGTGTTGTTTTATCGCCTAGGATGGTGACATGCTAGAACCGGTCAACTTCCCATTTATTTCTGGATACTTTTTGTTATGTACTGGGCAGTGCCACTACTTTTTTATTTGCACAAATTCACCCCAACTCACCATAGACACACCCTTTTAAAAGTTTACAATTGACCTATTTTTAACTAGTGGAGTTAGAAAATAGTTTGGTGAAAACACAATAGCAAGTGTATACATGATAACGATATTGGAAGAAAGCACATTATCAGCTCCTCAAGCTGTTGAACCAACATATTATGTAATACATGACAACTGTATCATCCAAGTCCACCACAAGGACACATAAATTTCCTTATGTCTACTTCGTTCATCCCACATAGATCTGGATTTTGTGAAACACATATGATTGACATTTCATCATGTTTGAACATAAAGAGTTCCCCCTTAAGCTGATAGATCATAGTTATGGTATTCTTATCAAAATGCTCAATCAGATCCTACCAGATTTCATATGAACTTGATAATAAATAACACATGAACAAATTTTTTTAGACGCAAAGTTCAACAACCAAAATATAACCATGCTATATCACATCTTCTCCACAGAGAACACATATTGCTATTACTGAAGGAGCATGTATTAATCCAGAGACGAAATCAAACGTACTCTTATCTTCAAAATCTAGATACATAGATCTAAACTATATACTTAAATCATATCCAGTTAGAGGCTACGAGACCAGAGGTTATCATATGTTGTCAGATGATATAGCGAGGATTGATCAACGACAACCACACTAACCCCGTAATTTGCCGAAAAAGGAACTTCACTCAAATTCGACATCGCAACTAAGAAGAAACCTTGAAATAAAATTAGGAAACCAATTGACACCATAAGAAATTGATAAACCAACTCAGACGACTATCGCTGGAAGCAAATTACTTTGATGCTATATATTAAGAAATGAAGAAAATAGATTATGGATAGAAAAAAAGGAAAGGGAGCTTTATATTCATTATTGATGAGAATGACAAAGATACAGCAAAAGGAAATTTCGGGGTATAACTACCCATAACAGAAATGGAAGAGAGATAATGAACTACTTCCACTTGTCAAAGATGAAACTACAACACATGTGTTTTCACACTAGCGCCTATAGTATCTGGTGTGAACAAATGGTCAATAGAAGTAAAATTATATCAAAATAGGCCCCAAAACTTATTACTACTTCAAGATGAGTGTTTTATTCGCCTAGAGTAAAACTCATAGGTGGATTTATAGGAATCTCTTACTCACCCGCGTCATTTCTTTATCTGTACCCACCAAAACATCGGCGATATCACCTTACGAAAGTCTTCATTTTTGCTTGAATCAAAATATAAAGTACTTTTATCTCAAAGCCTTACATTGACTTACCCTTTTGGTTAGTATATTTTGTTGGTGGTTGGTGTCACTATTCAGTTCGCGATCCCTCTTTCATAGAATATCTTGCCTATCAGTGTTGATTTGTTTACTGTTTTGGTTCCCTTTCATCAACATCTTCATCGAGAGTCTGTAACGGTAAAATTTTGTATAAGATATTGTCTAAATGATTTTATGAGAGTGAAAGAGAAACAGCAACGCGTAACTATACCACTACAAAATCGAGCTTAAAAAACAGCGATTGATATGTGATTGCATGAAGTGAATATGTAGTGGAGTTAATACTCATACCTCACACCTCAACTTCTAGAGAAATGACCTCTAATGTACTATACATGTTTGAGTCAACATCTAGTAGTTTAGTTGCGGATATTCACGTATATTCATCTAAATTCATCTTTATTATTATGTGAGATGTCTTAAAAAGTTGTCCATTTCCTTTTTAGTTGTTACATTCCTAATTTATTTATAAACAGGTAAATACATCGTTATTTTTTTTCCAATAATCGTGCAATTTTATTAATAATAGGCCAAGTCTGAAACCCATACATTGTACAAGCTAGTAGGCCACAAAGCCCAAATAAAACAGTCATCGAGTTGCAAACTCAACTTGGAAAAGCCGTGTGCAAGGGCATTTTTTACACGTATAATAAAGTGGAGGTTTCCATCAGAAACCCTAATAAAAACGCTACACGTTCATCTATAACTCTTTCTCTCTCAGTGCGGCCACATCCCATCTTCTGTTGAGACAGAACTCTCTCTACCAAATTTCTGCAATTGGTATCCACCATCATATGAGAGAATCCCATTTACATGGATTTTGAGAAGGAAAACGCGAGCGCCATAAATTCAACTGCGAGAGACGGAAGGGAGAATAGAATAGGAAAGAAGAAGGAAATCAAATCGCAATTAGAGTTTCGAATCGTCGCTCAACCACTCGATCTTCGCAGCCGCACATTCATAGAGGCATCCGACGTTCAATTTCAAACAATCCAACAGATGAGAAGACCAACCAGTTCCTTGATTTACCAGATCCAGACCTAGAAGACACGATCTAAGGGACAAATATTCAAGATGAGTACATGCTTTAAACTCAATATATGAAGCCAGGGCATTAGAAATGATATATGTTAAACTCCTTTTCTCCATCTGAAAATTCAATTTATTTTGAGACATCCAGATACCCCAAAGTATATGACTAAAAAATTGGGCATGTTTTTGTGAGATTTTGCAGAATTATTCGAAACCACATAAGAAAATGGCATATTGTTTGCAGGACAAAGGATTTGAACCAAAGGGGAGGCCAAAATCTCACGAGGTTTGGGACAATTCAAGAAAAGGTGAAAGTCATTCATCTTCCAGACAGCAGAAACAACAGACAATAGGTACATTTATTCCTTTTTTGATTAAATTATTTTTAGTAGGGATACAAAGGTAAATTAATTGCCAGACATTTTTTTTGGAATATTAGAGAACGAATAAATTTCCAGATATTTTATGGTTTGGTGCTGCTGCTACCAGTGAAATTTGTTAGTTTTTTTTAACTTCGCAAATATAGCTGCTACATGGTACGCTGTTACAATAATCACAGGTATGTGTTTGAGTCCAAACAAGAGTATCAAGACTATTTGAAAAAAAAACTAATTTGAAGAAATAGCTTCAACTTTCTTCCTTAAAAAAATCTGCTCAATAAGAGTTTTATTCCAGGAAAAGTTGGGAAATATTAAATCTAAAACTTTTGTATTTAAAGGAAGAAATAAAAAACTGAAAGGTTTCCTTCCATAACTAAAAGTTTTCCTTCCGATGATCCGATTCGACCCAACCCGATTCGATATATACAATTATGTAATATCAGTATTCAATAATCCGATCGGATCTGATACATACATACATACATACATACACACACATATATATATATATCCAATTATGTAATACAATTGTAATTATAAAATATACTCATATATTATATATATATATGATTATATATACAATTATATATAATTCGACCCAATCCGATTCATGATCCGTTCTTCTGATCTGTGATGCGCTTTTTGTATAGATCATATCAGATTTTTTGGATGATCCGTTATATGATCCGATCATAATCCAATCTGGATCCGAGCGGATTCGAATCGAATTCGGATAAGGGGGTATCAATTTCGGATCGGGTCGGATTAAGGATAGATCTGATCCAAATCCAATTTGTTGGCAATGCAATCCCTAAATTGGTATCCAACGATTTTGGTAAAAAAGAGTATATTTACCATTTCCTATTCAATGCCTAACTGCTTTGAAAAGAATATCATGAGCAGTAATGAAACTCCACCAAATATACAAAAATATTTACCCTTGAGAACTCTAGTTAATAACGAATTTGGATGTGATAAAATACGCCACATGTTTTTGGAGGCAAGTGTTAAGCAGCTAGATCCTTAAGTCCATCTAGTAGGGATTCAACTTCTTCCGTGATTTGGGTTGGAGAATATACCCTCTTCCGGAACAATTCACTATTTCGAGCTCTCCAAATCTAGCAAATCACCACAGGAAAGTAAGCAAGGTCGTTGAATCTAAATTTTCTAACCAGTATCACGCCCAAGAGGAGAAATCCACATACTTTTTTTTGTTAAAATCGGACCCTGGATTAGTGTTTTCCAAACCCATTTTGCTTTCGGGCACTGTCCAAAAATGTGGGTAGTGGTTTCCCCCACCCAACACAAGCGTGGCAAACATTTCGGACATCCATTTTACGCTTACGAAGGTTGTCCGTGGTTGGGATTCCGTTTTGAATACAGCACCAGAGTTGTATTTGAATTTTCTTAGACACTTTGATCTTCCAGATTTTGTTAATAGATTTAAGGTGTTTGGGGGCTGGAAGTGCCTTCATCACTTGCTTCCACCTTCAATCTATGAGCTACTAGGTACCCTGTCCTTACTATATAATGACTAGATTCCGAGAAGTGTCAGATAATGGAGTCCTCGTTGTTCCTAGACGACAAGAGATCTTTTATTACATCTTGACATCAACGAGGGCCATGTGTTCCTCTAGGGCAATCATGTTCCTTGTTCTGTCTTTATTGATAAGCTAACAAACTCTCACATCTTGGTTTACTAGCTGAACTAAAGGATTGAAAGAGAAATCCCGTGGGATCCACTTGTTGACGATCCGGATATGTCTTCCGTTTCCACTCTCCACCTCAAGCCTGACTAAAGTAACTTCCTGCCAACAAGAATACTTCTCCACGAATACGATGGTATATATCCAATATCAGTGTGCATGAAATCCTTCACCCTAGTACTTAGCCTTAGGGACTTTGATGAGAAGAGAATTAGGGTACATGAGGATCCTCCATCTTTTTGTTGCAAGCATCACATTATTGAATAATTTTAAATCTTGAATAGCTAAACTCCCAAGCTCCCGTGACTACTTCATGCGCTCCAATCTAATCTAGCTGATGCCTCTCTCTTTTTCAGCCTTGCTCCACCAAAATTATTCGATAAGTCTTTCCATCCGTTCACAGGTGCAATCTGAGAGTTTGGTGCAGGACAAAGCATACGTCGGAAGGACCTACGCAACCGGTCGGATCAAGACTTCTTTCCTCCTATAGAGAGTGTACGTTCATTCTAGCCTTTGAGCTTTAAGGCCAATGTTTCTATAAGATGAGCGGAAGTAATTGATTTTTTCTTACCCATCGTAGTAGGGAGGCTAGATACTTATCATACTGTTCAATCTCGTTCACCCTGCATTGGTTCATGATCTCTTGCCTGGTTGCGCCCGATGTGTTTGAGGAGAAGTCTAAACCCGACTTTGCCAATATAATTGCTGGAAAGAAGCACAACCATACAAAGCGGTGATCTCCATAAGATTTGTAACGTCTGTAGTGTTTCCCTGTGTAAAAAAGAGACTATCGCCAGCGAAAAAATATGGGAGGCCACTCGTCCTCCCCTAGAAGCTGTAAATTCTACCAACTCCCCAGCATCAACCGCAACAATAACAACTCAAGATAATAGTTCATTGCAGAGGAGTAAGAGCTAGGGAGAAAGAGGGCATCCCTGTCTTAGACCCCTTTCAGGAGTAATTTTCCCCACCACCACTCCACCCCTAAAAAAGCTGTAGGAGACTGTAGAAACGCAGTTCGTCACATATGTGATAAAACGCGAACCGAAACCCATATGGAACATCGTCTCTCTGAGGAAGTGAATATGGACGAGAAATAGGACTCCAAGCAGTGCACGATGTCTGCCTCATCTGTGAGCTACTCACCCGACTCATTCTCAATTCCACTTATATTTGAGATATTTGAGTTTTGCTATTGGTCTTTACCTTTGGAACAAAAGTAAGGGAAAATTTATATATTTTTTTGACAACTGCCCTGAAGCGTTACAATATTGATACATGATAGAGTTTATTGTTATAGCACTCATAATATTTTCTTTTGCGAAAATATAATTGATTCGCCCGCAAATATTAAATGTGTGATATTCATTCAAGAAATTCTCCATTCTGTATTTGAAAGGCTGCCAAACAAATTGATCTCCGTCTTCAAGAACTTTTTGAATGACTACAGGAACTGAATGAACAAATGTCAAGTCGAGCACCAATGCTTAATTAATACCACTCCGTCCCAGCTCTTTCTACCCAAATTGACTTTTTGACTCGTACCTGGGTCACTTTGACCGGGTGATTTAGATAGCAAAATAATATGATTTTTTGATATTTTTTTCACCGTATTATAGAGAAACTTTTACTCTACAATACCATGAAAAAATTATCGAAAAATTGCTTCCGTTTGCTATTCAAATCAACAACTCAAAGTGACCAAGTGAATATTGGCAAAAATCAGTTTGGGTAGAAAGAGCTGGGACGGAGTGGTATCAAACATGTATCCTTTCATTAATACTGCGAAATATTCTCGTAATCACAATTCCAACGACTGACAAGGCGCTACAACATGAATAGGATCCTTCCTACGCACCGTTTTGTTATAGATTTTTGTTATATCTAAACACTAGCAAGGAGTGACATACCAAGCACCATTGGGTCTACCCGAAGAGACACTTGCAGCTATTTGAAAAATGTTTTTTTATATTGTTTATCAGGGATTGAAGGGAAGACAAACCTCTAAAGCCAGAGCGTTAAAAACTCGGCGTGCTCGTGTTAAGTCTCTTCCTCCATGAAATGCTTTATCCACTCACCATGGCTTGTTTTTTTTCTTTGATCTTATTGAGTCTAATCCTCTGTTTCTCCAATTTTTCAACTATGGTTTCACTTATTCATCACTGATTGACTCGTCACTAAGTCACCAACAACTGGTAACCCATTGACGACCGTTATATCATGGAGGGTGACAGCGGCTTCACCCCCATGGGAAGATGAATGTGTTTGTTTTTGAAGCGCTTTCTTAATGCGTATGCGCAAGTGCACGATCAAGTAATATAGGGGGTGGTATTTCAGACCCGAGTTTTCGATCCCATGAGGACATACTTGATATTATTTAGCTAAGTGATTAACTTAGAGTACAATAACAGGGAGGAAGAATTGCTATTTAAAAGGTCGTCGTCGCCAAACAAGCGACTAAAATGAAAAAAACAACCAACTAGTATTTTTTATTTTCTTATTTTTAAACGAATATGAAGAAACTGGGCAATCTCTAGATCACCTAGTCTGTAGACGATTTCTGTATCTGCTATGTAACACGTTAACTCTATTCTAAGTAAGCCGGGTTACTGCACCGACAATCTCCCATCGGTCTCATGTCAATTTATGTCTCGGTTGACTACAATTTCCTGTTGGTCTCTTGTTTGTACCAATCCATTCTAGTAGGCTAACTACGTGCACAAAAACGGGTCATGTCGGTCCACCGTTGCATGAAAAAGTTGAAATAACCTACCAAATCTACCCACTAAGGCCAATCCTACTCACTTCTCCTTTCGGTCTTGGTGATTCAGAATTGTTTTCCACGTCTCATCCTAGCTAGTTAGAATCCATGTTGCGTATTCGCTAGCGAAGTAGTATTTCCGGCTCATGAATCCTTCAACACTAAGAATGAAGAATAGCATGTGAACAGTTGAACTAGAACAAATATTAACATTTAAGCATGATATTGATTATCAATTCCTATCTTAGTCGTGTTAATATACTAAGATCCTTAATAAGATTCAAGAACTAACACTTATTCAATAGAAGAAATCAATAAGCATGAAACAAAGCTTAAAAATTCGGAAAAATTTATTGTCTACATGAACCCTAGGATCTCATATGAGATGCCTAGATAATGGAGTTTAGCTAATCGTATTACAAAGAGCAAAAACACTAGAGTTTCTACATAGAAAGATTGAAATAAGAAGAAGAAGTAATCAAAGCTTAGGTCTTCAATGGAGGTCTTGAGTTCTTCCCCGTCGTCTCCTTCGTATGTCCTCCACCTTCTCCATTGAGTGAATGATCCAAAGATATTATATAATGAGGCTAGTTCTTTTAGTACGTAATTCCCTCAACTTTTTTCCCAAAAGTCCTTCAAATTTGCATAAGAACCCAAATTTCTGTGTGCTGGTGGGAGGACTGGTCTCAAGACTAGTTAGACTGGTCTCACGACCAGCAGAGGCTTGCATTTGTTTATTTTCTTCAAAATATCCAAGTATAACTGGTCTCACGACCAGTAAACTGATCTTAAGACCAGTATGGTAAATTGCAGCTCCTTTCTTCGATTCCTTGGTATTTTCCTCAACCGACTTCAATTTCAACATGTTCTCGAGCCTTCTCATCCTTCCAAAATTCATTCCCGCTCCAATGCATGTTCCCAAGCCTCCGGTTCCTGTAACTCACAACCTGAAACAAATACCAGAAGACCAGATGTGACAATAAAACCTCGAAATTACGCACATAATGCACGTATTACACATTCATACTCAAACACCCAAACATGTTATCTTTCTCTCAATTTGGCTCTAAATTCATACAAATGCATCTTGAATAACGCAAAACGGCAGCGAATCTCATGAGTATAACTCCTTAAATGGAGTAATCAGTTTCGGGACACTAGAATTGTGACAACCCGAGTACCAAATCTGAATTGTACTTGGATTCATACGCAAAGTTCGTGATTTCCTGTAAATGCCCACTTCCATCCAGATGGTGGCGAACTTTGGGGTTAAGCGTGGTACCCATTCCTTCCACTGTTTCTGCGGTTGTTTCCATGGTTTGAAAACAACTTTCGATGGCCACAACCAGAGGTTTCTAGGGAAGATTTCAGAAAACAGAGGGGTGTCGGGGATTGGGACTGCTTTACTTTCTTGTTCTGTAAATGGGGTGATCAAGAATCTCTGACATTGACCTTGTCTTAATTCGTCAGAGACTTGAACTTCGCGAGGTCTGATATATGCCATTGAAGCTCTTTGGGTTAAGAAGAAGGGCTGGGTGCGTTTTAGTGTAGATAGGATGAGAGAAGGGGAGTGTGACTTCTGGTGAATTGAAGCTTGCATGAGTGTAGTCCAAGGTCCGAAACGGTTCTGATGTGACAATTTCCATTTTCGTTTATCTCCAAAAAGGGGTCCACCGACACAAGGCGAGGCTCACTTAGTTTCTTTCCGAGTACAGGTGTTTTGTGAATACACAACACTTGTGAGACTCGCGTTGTTGTTTCCGTGGAGGATCTAGTGGGAGATAAACGTAAGTTGTCACATCAGAACCGTTTCAGAACTTCGATTACTCTCATGCAAGCTTCAATTCACCAGTAAGCTGCTGACCTCTCCTCTCGTCTTCGCTTAAACCCCCCGCCGCGCACCTCTTCTTGACCCAGAGAGCTACAATGGCAGAAATCGGACCTGGCGATGCGCAAATCTCCGATGAATTGAGAGAGGGTCAATGTCAGAGGTTCCTGATCAACCCATTTGCACAACAAGAAAGTGAAGCAGTCCGCATCCCCAACAAGAAAGTGAAGCAGTCCGCTTCCCTAGAAACCTCCGGGAGTGGCCATCGAAGGTTATCTTCAAAGCATGGAAGCAACCGCAGAAACAGTGGAAGGAATGGGTACACCGCTTAACCCCAAAATTCACCACCATTTGGACCGAAATGGGCATTTACAAGGCGATCACTAACTCCGCCTCCGAAGAATTCAAATACAATTCAGATTTGGTACTCGGGTTGTCGCAATTCTGGTGTCCCGAAACCAACACATTCGTCTACCCATGGGGTGAAGCCACTGTCACCCTCCACGACGTAATGGTCCTCACTGGGTTACCAGTTGTTGGTGACTCAGTGACCAGTCAAATCAGTGACGAATCGGTGAACGCCATAGTTGAAGAACTGGAATAACAGAGGATCCTAATGAATAAGACCAAATCAAAGAAACCAAGCCATTGTGAGTGGATTAAGCATTTCATGGAGGAAGAGACTGATTACGAGCACACCGGGTTTTTAATATTTTGGATTTCAAGGTTTGTCTTCCCTTCACTCCCAGATCAAACAATACAGAAAAATCTGTTTCCAATAGCTGCAAATCTCTCTGTGGGTAAACCAATGGCGCTTGGGACGTCACTTCTTGCTAGTGTTTATAATGATTTAACAAAAATCTATAACGAAACAGTGTGTAGGAAGGATACTATTAATGTTGTAGCGCCTTTTCAGTTGTTGGAATTGTGGTTACAAGAATATTTTCCAGTATTAATGAAAGGATACAGGTTTGACAGTAATTACGCACTGGTGCTCGACTTGCCATTTGTTAAGTCAGTTCCACAAGTCATTCGAAAAGTTCTTGAGGACAGGGATCAATTTGTTTGGCAGCATTTCAAATACAGAATGGAGAGTTTCTTGAAAGAACATGAGCAGTTTTTGTTATTGGATTCTTCGAGTTTGGATTTGGATTTGCGATCTTTTCTCCGATGTTTGCAGTGTACTGACCTTGTTGGACTGAATTGTAAAGATTAGTATTCGCCACAACGAGTGGCGATGCAGTTTGGGATGGACCAGGATCTTCCAGCTGAAGGCTTTCAAAGCCATCCATGTGGCGAAAATATTGGGTTTATTTTTCCACCAAGGTCCTACCAGGCTGGTTTTTCTGAGCGATACCTAAAATGGTGGAAGCAAATGATGGTTGCTCGCCGAGGACTGAAACTGGAAGGAAGATATGCAATGTTTTCTGATTTCCTGAAGAAACATTGGATTGATACTCGTCTTCATTGCTCAGATTCTTCAGGATCTAGTGATGAGTCTGAAGATGATCTTATCGAAACCCTCCATGGGAATCATGGATCTACATCTAATATGATTGCTGAAGAACTTGTCGATGATAATAGTATAGGAGCAATGGATGTCACTGCTAGAGAAAGGATTCTGCTGGAAAAAAGAGTTCCAGGGACACCTGATGAAAGGCAGTGAATCAACACATGCTGCAAAGAGGAAGAAGGTTGGGGAGTTATCTTGACAATGGCTTGAACGTGGATAGGAGAGATTATCGGAAAGCTGCACAAGGGAGAGCATGAAAAGTCTGTAGAAATTATCGAGTCAAGTTCAAGATATCAGAGGTTACTAAATACTACCGAGTGCACAGGTCTGTTTTCTGGGTGAAATGGCTCTGTACCAAGTATGTTATTTTTTCATCTCTCCATTTTGGTATGGAACTTGTATCTCTGTCGAAGGCAGGGTTATAGGATGGCGCCCCTATGTCGTTGATGATTTTGGTAGAAAACTTAATTATCCTTTGTTATATAGGGGTCATAGTTAATGATTGCAAACTAAATTCTCTGTCGAAGGCAGGTTTATACATGTAATCTTTTTATGGAAGATCCTTGTATATCATGGTATCTACAAAGATGCTTCATCAAATGAAATAACTGCAATATTGCACCATTCAAGTCAGAATTAGAAATCATGTGATCTAAAAACAGCAACTGGAACATTAGAAAATCAAATCGATCATATGGATGGTAAAAGGTCGGAAGACCTACTTCTGCAAGCATAGGAACGCTAAGAAGGTAAGGAGGATTTAATAGGACAACAGGAGTTATTGAAGCAACTCAGGACATGAAACAAATGACTTGATGAAAATAGTAAATCAGATTTGTATTGCCTGATGAACCTATTGATATCAAGTTACCGCATTAGGGCTAAAGCAAATTGTTTTCATACCTCCAGTATCTTCATGCTTCTACGGAATGCTTTTTCTGTAATATACCAATTAGCTGAATTCTGACTGAAGAAAGCTTATGTTACTATATTACCCAAAATCTGCATCCTTCATAATTATATCCTAGGCTCTGATGTTCAGTAACCACGGCTTTTAAATTGCGAATCCGAGCTTCAAGTTCATCAACTAGTTTCTAAAATAAGATAGGGATCTTTGCTTCTCCTTCTAGACCAGTGAAATCCAAAGATCTGTTAACTATAATCTTGTTTTCAGTATCGTGTACAATGTCTGCTGCTGTTTCTGTTCCTCCGCAAGATCCCCCTTCCATTAGGGGGTTCATGCATTTTTCACAGGAATCCCTCAACCCTCATTAATGTCTGGGAAAGATTATTACGGTAACTATTTGAGAGATAAGTAGCTAAACTAAATTTTGGTGCAATAAAACAAGAAACTCCGGTAGTTTTTCCAGCAAGAATTCAGTACTTTCCGTATAAGAAGTCCATGAAAAGCTGCCAAATCCTACAATCCTATGCTTGGACACACTCTTCAAACCATATTATTTAGGACTGAAAATGAAATGTGCATACTTTCTAATGGAATAATGATTTCTACAATGAGAATTCAGTAATTTTCATCTTATTTTCTCGTCATTTCTGTTGGAAAATGAAATTTGCATCTACTCTTCAAACCACTTTGTTGTAGTAGCACTAGTAGTAGTAACTTTTGAATACTTTTGAGGATCTTGTTGATTTGTTATTACTTTGTTGCCCTGTTTTACTAAATGCTGATTTCTTTCACCATTGCAAGTAGCAGGTTCTGACATCCGACAGAAAAATGTCTAGACTCTAGGTACAAATCTGCATCAGAGCTATCCAGACTTCCCAGGTCTAATACACACATTCCCTAATACCGATTATGTAGTATTAGTGCTAGAGATGGAATCAGGGACCCGTAAGAGGAGGACATTACCTCTCCATTCACCTTCTTCTTCGATCAGCAAGTCCTACTTCTCTAACCACTCATTTTCTCCTCTTTAGGACTCCATCACATACCTGAGTCTAGCAGCTTTGTTGGCACAGTAACTTCCTTGTTCCGCTGCTGCTCCATTTGAATGAAGGTTTCCCAATAGGAGTGGTTGTGGAACTGACATTGAGTCTCCTTGGCCAGAAAATAAGTTAGGGCAACACCTCAGGAATGAAAAGTGCTTAGGGATGAAAATGAGGGAAGGTCTTCAATTCCTAGGTTTTAATTAGATAAATTTTGAAGGATTTTGCACCATCATTGGTCTCGGCTTAACATAAGGAGTTTAATAGTCTCCAAAAAGTGAAGATACAAATCAAGAAACTGAATTCCAATTACACGTGGAAACATATAAATGATTCAAACCTTTGATAAAAGTAAGCTACGTTGCGCATGAATCCGCATGATCAAATAGGAAAACGAGAATAGACATGCAGAACAAAAAAAAAAAAAAAGATTTGAAACATTACTAAAATTAACATCGAGAACTAACGTATTACGTGGAACATACATAATGTAATTAATTAAATATTGCAAAGCCCCTGTATATATTATAGACCAAAACTTGACCATAACAGAATTTCAGTCAATACCAGCTCAATAATATCAGATTTGGGAAGAAGGTAAAAATTATAAATTAATAGAGAATCAAGAATATAGACTCTTGTGGGTAAGAAAAAAGTATCTAGTTTAGTTCTAGCATCATCTATGAGTTCAAATCTTGGAGATATTTGGAAAATGGTTGTTATTGTGATATTTTATTTTATTATTATTGTTTTTTTCGGTCTTTTATGAATGAGAAGGAAAAAAAATATACAAGAGTATCGGGGAACTGTAGAAACAGTGAGTTAAATCCAAAATTTGCTATCTGTGTGCAAATCTGTTAGAATGTTTTCTTAAATTTAGTAACTTTATGCTTCTATGAAATGGTCTTTTGTTGTATCTATAAATTAGTTTAACGCTGATCAAAGAAAGCTTATTATGCTACTATATTACCCAATCTGCATCCTCGTGGTCATACCCTAGGCCCTGGTTCATTACATTCAGTAATGGCCTCCAAATTTGCAATCCGAGCTTCAAGTTCATACTGGATGACAATGTTCGCTGTTTTATCTGTTACAGATGTTTCTTTCTAAAGCACAGTCTGGTGCAGTCTTGTTTCAATATTGTTTCCACTGAAGTCTTGTTTTCAATATTGTTTCCACTGTCTGCTGCAGTTTCTGTTCTTCCCTTGAATCTTCATGCTGTGCCTCTTCTAACAGCTATGTTTTCTTTTTCTTTGAATTTACTTTATCCTTTCAAATTTATCAATCACCTTTGAAAAGAATTTGGAACAAGTTTCACATTTCCCCCATCATGGGGTGATACATTTGTCAAAGGAATCAATCATCAAATTTTTAGAAAGACTACGAAAATAACTACTTGAGTGCTCAGAAGCTAAACCAAATTTTGGTAGAATTAAACAAGAAACTTAAGTAGTTTTTCCAGCCACAGTTCAGTTTTTCCTGTTATAATAATAAATACAAAAATACCTTACAAAACTGTCAATTCCTACCATCCTATGCTTGGACAGACACTACAAACCAAAACCCTGTGCCATAGTGGTAGTAGGAGTACCTTTTGAACTCTTTGAGAATAATCTTTGTTGATTTGCTATCCCTCTGTTGCCTTGTTATGCCAAATCCTGATTTTCTTCCACCATTCCATGTAGCCAAGCGAGTTATGACATCAGACTCAAATAGTCTAGACGGTATGCACAAATCTGCATCAGATAAAACCCTGCCATTCCTCTTCCATGCAATTTCATGACTTCATGACTTGCATTTGAAAGACTTTGATAAAACACAGATCAAAAACTTGTATGTTTGGGCTATATTTTCGGTTAAGTTTTGATATATTAAGTTTTGTGTAAATGGGCTATTGTTACAGCCCATATCTTTATGTAAGCCCATTTGTCGTCTCAGCCCAACTTAAACACTAATTGCTTCCTACCGTTGGATCAGTCTAGTACATCCGACCGTTGGTAAAGCTTGTATAAATTGGGTGCTACAGTACCGACTTAATTAATGAATTCATTTTCTTTCTTTGGTTCATTCACTGCGCCTCTCTCTTTTCTCTGCATATTCTCTCAAGAACCCTAAGGTTCTTTCATGGTATCAGAGCTCTAATGGCTCTTTCTACTACATCAACGGCTTCACCGCCGTTGTATCTTCTATCCAATATCCACAATTTGTTACCCTTTAAACTTGATGCTTCCAATTTTGTCTTATGGAAGCACCAAGATGGATCTACACCATGCCCTCCTCAGCAGCTACAAGATGTCTCCGGTGCTTCTTCTCCGGCGGTGAATCTAGCGTTCACCGCATGGTTGCTTCAAGATCAGGCGGTCTTAACGATCCTAAACGCCACGCTTTCTCAAGAATCATTGACTTTGGTGATTGGATCTACCACTTCCAGGGAGGCCTGGTTGATTCTTGAGCGCCGTTATGCGTCCCTTACCAGATCTCATGTTCTCACTCTCAAATCAGATCTGGCATCGATCAAGAAACGGTCAGACTCCATAGATCTTTACATGCAAAAGCTCAAAACCATCCGCGACAAACTTGCTGTTTCATCCTCGTTTATCTCCGATGAAAATATGCTGCTCTACACACTGAATGGTCTCCCGCCGGAGTACAACTCTTTCCGATCATCTATTCGGATTCATTCCTCCCCACTCTCGTTTGAGGATCTTCATGTTCTTCTCAAAGCAGAGGAACAGATGCATGCAGCCCAATCTAATTCCTCCAGTGATTTCACTCCGACAGCCTTCTATCACTCCACTAGCAGCCGCGGCGACCGAAACCCTAACGACAACCGTGGCGGTGGTGGACGGTTCGGATCTCGCAACCACGGAGGAGGACGATCCGATTCCAGAGGAGGACGGTTCGGTTCCGAATCGACCCATTCTTATGGATCCGGGTATGGAAACGGATCGGGTTCTGGATCCGGTTTTCAAAACGGATCTGGATCTGGTTACGGGTCAGGAGTTTCGGGTCGTGGTTCTGGTAGATCCGGTTCAAGAGGGCGGTTCACTGGTTCGGGTCGAGGAGGTTCAGGACCAATCACTTGTCAAATCTGCGGGTACAACTACCATTCAGCCATTGATTGCTACCATCGAATGGATTATGCGTACCAAGGTCTCCGCCATGGCCGCACAATCCTCTGCACACCCATCTCCTGTCTCTGATCTCTGGCTTTCGGACACCGGAGCATCAAATCACATGACTGCTGACTTCGGTAATCTGTCTCTTGCTGAACCTTATACTGGAAATGACTTTGTCACAGTTGGTAACGGATCTTCTCTCCCCATACAACATTCTGGTACTGCTTACTTCACTACCTCTAATAATTCTTTTGCATTACAAAATACTTTACATGTTCCAAAACTTTCTGTTAATCTTCTTTCTGTACATAAATTTTGCACTGATCATGATGCACGATTTATCTTTGACAAAGACTCATTCTGCATTCAGGCCAAAGCCACGGGCAAAATACTGTTTCAAGGCCCCAGTAAAAATGGATTATATCCAATGTCTTCTGTGTCACTGTCTTCAAGTCATCAAGCATATTTGGGACAAAGAATTCAGTCCCAACTTTGGCACTCTCGTCTTGGACACCCTTCTAATTCTGTTTTAGCAAAATGTCTTCATACTTTACCTGTTTCTTCTTCTGTTGAACAAACTGTTGGCAAAATCTGTGAAAGTTGTTTAGCTGGTAAAATGTCTAGATTGCCCTACAACAATTCTACTTCTGTTTCTACCATTCCTCTGCATTTACTACATAGTGATGTTTGGGGACCTGCTTCTACAATTTCTTATAATGGATACAAATACTATGTTCTATTTATTGATGACTTTTCAAAATTCACTTGGTTGTTTCCTTTGAAGCTTAAATCTGAAGTTAGTTCTGTTTTTGATACCTTTAAGACATTTATAGAAAAATTATTAAATCATTCCATCAAAATCTTTAGATCAGATGGAGGAGGAGAATACATTGCTTACACCTTTCAAAAGATATTAAATGATAATGGCATATTGCATCAAAAATGTTGTCCTTATACTCCACAACAGAATGGTATTGCATAAAGAAAACACAGGCACATTATAGAAACAGCAGTTACACTTCTTAATAATGCAAGTTTACCCAAATATTTTTGGTACCATGCTGTTGCTGCATCTACTTATTTGATTAATCGCATTCCTAGTTCAAACACTTCAAATAAATCACCTTATGAGCTTTTCTTTCACTCTAAACCTGATTATTCATACTTAAAAGTTTTTGGTTGTGCTTGTTTTCCAAGATTAACTGATTATAACAATTCTAAATTGGATCCAAAAACAAAGAAATGTGTCTTCCTAGGTTATGCTTCTGGTTACAAAGGTTACTTGTGCTTTGATCCAACTTGCAAGAAATTCTATATCAGCAGGGATGTTGTCTTTGATGAATTTTCTTTCCCTTACTATACTTCTAATTCTGCAGAAACTTCAACTGTCTCACATTTTCCTGTTTCTCTTCCAGGTACAGGTCCCTCTCCCATTCATGACTTAGCTCATGAATCATCTGGTTCTATACCAGATACACCCATTTCTGAGGGAATTGGGATCTTGCATGCCACTGGTACTGTGAATGCTTCTCCAACACCTTGTACTGCTGCTACAGATGCTACACAGGTCACTGATGTGTCCTCCACAGATACTACACCAGCTAGCAGTCATGGTGGTGAGACATCTCCAGTTCCAGGTTCAGGATTGGTAAGTTCCCACCCAGTGATGATCCCCCCCTCTCCCCCCCCCCCCACCTCCCCCAGGTCACCCTATGTGCACACGCAGCAAGTCTGGTATTAGCAAAAAGAAATTAATTTTTACTGCTTGCATTCCTCACTCTGGTTTCTCTGCAAACACTTCACACACTAATCTCCATGATCCCACATCTTACACCCAAGCTGTTAAAACTCCTCATTGGCAAAATGCAATGACTGAGGAGTATAACAGTTTGGTACAGCAACAGACCTGGAGGTTGGTTCCACCTCCCCCAAATAGCACCATAATTGGAAATAAGTGGGTTTTTCGTACCAAATTTAACCTCAATGGTACTGTTTCTCGCCATAAGGCACAATTGGTTGCAAAAGGCTATCACCAAACTCAAGGCATTGACTTTGACGAGACTTTTAGTCCCGTGGTCAAACATGCCACTGTCCGGTCAATTTTAGCCTTGGCTGCTACCTTTGATTGGCCTTTACACCAGCTGGACGTCAAAAATGCCTTCTTACATGGTTTTTTGCGTGAAACTATTTACATGAAACAGCCCACTGGGTTTGTTAATCCCTTGTTTCCCAACCATGTGTGCCTTTTAAACAAATCAATATATGGTCTTAAACAGGCACCTCGTGCCTGGTTTGAAAGGTTCACTACTTTTCTTTTATCTCTGGGGTTCACAACCTCTTATGCTGATCCATCACTTTTTATTCGTCATAACAACAATCACATTACTATTTTACTTTTATACGTTGATGATATTATTCTCACGGGTAATGACAACACTTACATTACCTCTTTGATTTCTCAATTAAGCTCTGAGTTTGAAATGACAAATCTGGGTTCTTTGACCTATTTTTTAGGACTCCAGATTTTACGATCATCTCAAGGAATTTTGTTTCACCAAGAGAAGTATGTCAATGATCTTTTAGCTCGTTTTAATATGTCCACCTGCAAGCCTTGCCCTACTCCTCTTGCAGGGGGCGTGAAATATCATATTAATCAAGGTGACTTGTTACCAGATGCAACTATTTTTGACAGTTATTGGGTGCATTGCAATATCTGACCTTTAGTCGTCCAGATATTGCATTTGCAGTCAACCATCTCTGCCAATTTATGCATCAACCCACTCAGTTACATCTCAGTGGTGCAAAACGTGTTCTTCGCTATTTGCAAGGCACAAAATCACATGGGCTTTTTTACCAAAAGGGTTATCTCCCTTTACAAATTTTTACGGATGCAGATTGGGCCGGTGACCCAACTGACAGACGAAGTACTACTGGGCTTGTTGTTTTTCTTGGCCCAAACCCAGTTCACTGGGCCGCTAAAAAGCAGCCCACTGTCTCCAGGTCCTCTACCGAAGCAGAGTACAGGGCCCTGGCAACAGGGGCTGCTGATCTCTCCTGGTTTAGGCAACTTCTTCACGATTTGAAAATTCAATTACCAGAACCACCATTGCTTTGGACAGATAATTTATCTGCCTTGGCCATGACAAAAAATCCTCTCTTCCATGCCCGTTCAAAGCATATAGAGTTGGATTATCATTATGTTAGAGAGCAAGCTCTTCTAAAACACATTTCTGTTTGCTATGTTTCAGGTGCTAACCAAATTGCGGATCTCTTCACAAAATCACTAGCAACAGCTCAATTTGAAGGATTCAAGTCTAAACTCATGATCCAGCAGCACCATGAGTTTAAGGGAGCGTGATAAAACACAGATCAAAAACTTGTATGTTTGGGCTATATTTTCGGTTAAGTTTTGATATATTAAGTTTTGTGTAAATGGGCTATTGTTACAGCCCATATCTTTAGTGTAAGCCCATTTGTCGTCTCAGCCCAACTTAAACCCTAATTGCTTCCTACCGTTGGATCAGTCTAGTACATCCGACCGTTGGTAAAGCTTGTATAAATTGGGTGCTACAGTACCGACTTAATTAATGAATTCATTTTCTTTCTTTGGTTCATTCACTGCGCCTCTCTCTCTCTTATCTGCATATTCTCTCAAGAACCCTAAGGTTCTTTCAGACTTGTCACACATCCAGGAAGATCCTGATCGAATCCAACCTGCATAGCTACTCGATGTGGCTGGTGCTTCTCATTGAAGTCAAATCCAGCAAGCTTCCCTTCCTCAAACAACTAACAAACGACTCTCTTATCTTCATCAAGACCTTAACTTACACGTTCTTCTGATTGTTTACAAAACTTGGGATGCAACCACTTATATGCAGGAAGAGAATACGGGCGCCACAAAAAAAAAATCTCCTTCCCTTTCAATAGCTGATTTCACACTTGTTGATTTCCCATTTTCTGATGTTTCCCCTCTAACCAATCTAGATTGTTCAACAACAAGAACATCAAGACTTGGTTTCAATAATTGGAAGCCTTGCACATACCCATACCCATAACCAGCTTCAAAGGCGAAGCATGACTCATTTAGAGTCCGATGATTTATCCATCTGATTTCTCAACAAACTTATGTCCTTTGAGAGACTTGCTAGTACAGCTGGTGCTAGAGCAACCTTGTTGCCTCGAGGAAGATCAAAGGAAACTTGAAGAAAAATGTTGTGAGCCATACCTCAGGGAACAATGGCTAGCAACCGTTGTACAAAACATTAATGGAATCTTCTATCCTGCAAATTCCCCAAGCGTGATTTCTATAGGAGGTAAATGTAGGAACCTATTCAAGAATCTGACCCGGAAAGGAAAATAAACTGAAATAATAAAACTTACAGAGTCTGGAGAATTGCAGCAGTAAAGCAGAGACGATCTCGTGCATAGACACGATGGCCTTAAGGCTTTATTCGCTCCCAATTGGTACTGTTGATCCGGAGCGAAGGCCTCCCAGATAATCGCCTCTCAGCGTGCAAGCAGAAGTACCGTCTGGAATTGCACCCGTCGAACCTGTTAATTGGTGTGAATATCTCTCTGTGTTTGAAGGAGGAAGAGTACTGAATTTCGGAATGATGAAAATGAGGAAGGTGTCTGCCTTTTAAAGAAGACAGACACCCGTTAGGAACAGTTGGAAACGGTTGGGCAACGAAAACAGTTGTAACTGTTCAAAAAGCAGTTACAAAAACGGTCTGGTGAAGAATTATTTCAGGGCTAATTTTAATTCTGAAAAGGAGTTGGTTGCTGGCCCAAAATTCTTAAGTTGTTGTTTAATCAGGCCCAAGCCCACACCACACCACGGCCCGTGCCCGAACCCGAGACCGAGCCGGCCGTCCGGACGGCAGCGGCGGCACGCGTGTGTGGTGATTCGGACCATAGCTAGGTCCTCTCTCCTACACAAAATGTGTACCACCCAAAGGGCGTGCCCTATATTGCAAATTTGAACTACATAAGGTGAACAAGTTTGTTCTTCCCTCCAATGTGGGATGAATTAATTTTCCCACTTGAAGTTGCCTTCTTCACCTTCTTGAGGTGCCATCTTCACCTATGAATTTTTCATTCACCCGAACTCGATTTGGTTCGAAATAAAGTAGTAGGACAATCACCTCTTCATAAGGTTTCCAAAACTACTTTCACCTCGACGAATCGATAACCCGATTCTTCACAAATCGGGTCAAAAGTTGACCCAAAATCGATATTTTCCAACAGTAAATAGTATTCTAGTAATAGCATTATGGTAATAACTGACAAATTACATATGTACTATATAAACTGATACTCTCTTAATATTCATGAATACCTAATTCTATGAAGCTCAACATGGTATCAGAACATGATCATATTAGTAGTTGTAGGACTCGTCTTGTAATTACTAGAGGACTAATTTGTGTAATTAGTGTTGTAATTACCTATTTAACGGTGTGAATACTCAATGTAAAATTACGGAAGAATTCTCCCGCTTTCATGGTATCAAAGCCCTAACATAAGTCTCTGTTTTTTACCTTTCCGTCGACCGGCCTCACGCCAGCGCAGGCCGCCATCGTCCTCTTTCTCGGACGACCGCCGCCATCACTCCACCAGCTTCCGCTCATGCCTCGAGCTGCGTCATCACGACCGTCGTCCACCCTCGAGCGATCTCTGCTCCCCCCTGTTCGCCGACCGAACCAGGTCTGACGGAATCACGTCCGGTGCTTGCCCAGCCTCCCGCCGCACTCTCCTTCTCCGTCGCCCCTCCCCACGACGACCCAGAAGGCCGCACGTACCAGCTACAACAGCAGTAGCTTGTTCGTAGAGAAACCCAGATTTGACCCGGATTTGACCCGACGCCAAACCCAGGTCCGGCAATCCTTGTTGCTGCTCCAGTCGATTTGTGCTCTGCCTCCGGCGCTCTTCTTCATCGTTTTCTTCACCCGATTGTTCGTGCGCGTGCATTCGCCTCCAGCCGGCATCGCCGATCGTTCCTCGCAATAGTTGCTCTCTCCCTCCGACGATCTGCTATCTTTCAACGTCCTTTACTGTCGAGTTCACAGCCACGAATCAACGACTAATTGATTATGCTTGTCGACAACAACGACGCCGCCAGACCCAATTCTGGTCCTGTTTCTCTTTCAGATTGACCGTCATCGGCGATATCTCTCTTCGTCGCGATCTCTGCAAAAAACACCTGACCCAGAACCGTCACTTTCCTCTGTTGCCTCGCCGTTTGATTGCGCTCTACTCTTGACCGCTATTTGTTTCGGACAAAGGGTTACTTTTCGATTATTAATTGCACGTTGTGGCGGTGGAGATTAGAGAATCAATTCCACAGTGGAAATTCGTGGCTTACCACTGTGTGAGTTAACCCTTTTCTTTTGTGGGTTCAATTCATGAGTTGTGGGTCCAGTTCAATCATTTGTGATTGATTTTTTATTTACACAGATTCAACTTAGAATTATTTTGTGGCTATAGTTTAGCCATTTGTCATGGCAAATCGAACTATCAATTTCTCTGCCGCTTCTACTCATTCGGCACGACCACAAACGCGACGGTCACAGGGTCGCCAGGGCCATGGTGGTCGTCTTCAGTATGGCCAAAAAGCACATGGTCACACTCAGCAACACACTGTGCCCCTGACCTCCCCTCACGGTAAATGGGTGTGGTGTCCTGCCCCATCACCCCTGACTGCTCAGTCGATCTCCTATCCTCCGCCACCGGGTTGGACGCAGTCAGGATCCTCTCCGCCTACAGTTACGTCAGGTATTCTTGGTCCAGGACCTTCTCAGCAGGGCCTCACAGCCGCCCCTGCCTACCCGACTGCTACTGATTTGGGATCTCCGTTCTCTAGCATGACACTCAACGTTCCGGATCAGACTTGCTATCTTGATTCCGGCGCATCCGCTCATCTCACTCCGCAGTCAGGTATACTCTCCTCTCTCTCGTCATCTTGTCCTTTTCCTAACATACTTGTGGGAAATGGATCTAGCATTCCAGTGAAAGGATCCGGCAATCACACCCTTACCACCAACTCCCGTTCCCTTCACCTTAGAAATGTATTACTCACCCCAAACGTTATCAAAAACCTAGTTTCTGTTTGCCAATTCACTACTGAAAACAACGTTTCTGTCGAGTTTGACCCTTTTGGTTTTTCTATAAAGGACCTACGATCAAGAGCTCTTTTACAGAGGAGCAACAGTTCGGGTGATCTCTATCCATTCCAGTCTGTCCCACCACCGTCGTCTGCTGTCTCTTTTGCTGCTCTTCCTGCTTCCGTTTGGCACAACCGCCTTGGTCATCCCCGGGCGTCTAATTTTAGATTCGCTTCGTAGTAGTCATTTCATTTCTTGTAGTAGGCATAATTCAGAAGCTCTTTGTCATGCTTGTCAAATTAGTAAACACGTGCGTTTGCCTTTTTCACCATCTACTTCTTCTACTTCTAGTCCATTTGACATTATTCACAGTGATTTATGGACATCTCCGGTCTTAAGCAAATCGCACTACAAATACTACCTACTCCTATTAGATGACTATACCCATTTTCTCTGGGTTTTCCCACTTAAACAGAAAAGCGAAGCGATATCAAAATTTAAACAATTCACTACCTTCGTACAAACTCAATTTGAGCGACCCATCAAAACTTTTCAATGTGACCTTGGAGGAGAATTCGATAATGGCTCTTTTCACTCTCACGCCATTAATCATGGACTTGTCTTCCGGTTTGCGTGTCCTCAGACGTCATCTCAAAATGGCAAAGCTGAACGCTGATTCTTCGAATCAATGACATCAGTCGTGCCCTCCTAGCTCAGGCCTCCCTTCCAGCCTCTTTCTGGGTTGAGTCTCTTCTGACTGCTGTCTACCTTCATAACATTCTTCCCACAAAAGTCATTGGCAAAAATATTCCTACTGTTTCCCTCTACCATCGCTCACCATCCTATGAGCATCTCTACACTTTCGGATGCTTGTGTTACCCCGAACCTCTCTGCCACCTCACCTCACAAGCTTGCACCACGCTCTGTTCGATGTGTTTTTCTTGGGTACCCTCTTAATCATCGTGGGTACAGGTGTCTAGACTTGAGTACTGGTCGGGTTCACACTTCCCGTCATGTCACCTTTGATGAGACGGTGTTTCCTTTCTCCACTCCTGGGTCTGTGTCTCCCACTGTCCACAGGACGTCTGATCCCGATGACAGTCTTCCGTCTCCCCATTTCACTCATCGTGATCATAACCCTGCGGCACACACACCCTCACCCACCCCTCCTAGGGAATCCAAATCACCACATGCACCTACTAGGGCACCCACACAGCTTTCCTCGTCCAGGACCCTTGTGGAACCTTTTCCTCAGCACTACGTCCGTCGATCAGTGTCTACTCGCCCTCCTCATGTACCCTCTGTGCCTGTGTTACCTGACCCCACTGAGTCACCCACACCGAGCCCAGTGGCCACTTCTCTTCAGATGACCACCAGATCCATGCATGGCATAGTCAAACCAGTCACCCGTCTCACTTTAGCGGCCCAGCCACCAGACCCCATCTCGCTCCTTCCCAAATCCCCCATCCTAGCCTTGTCGGATCCTCACTGGAAAGCGGCCATGGATGATGAGTTTGGAGCTATGGTTACGAACCACACTTGGGATCTGGTTCCTCGCCCGGTAGGGGCTAATGTTCTGCGATCTATGTGGCTCTTTCGCCACAAGTTTCGCGCTGATGGTAGTCTGCAGCGCTATAAGGCGCGATTTGTAGCTAATGGGAAGTCCCAGATTGTTGGGATTGATTGTGAGGAGACTTTCAGCTCGGTTGTCAAACCGACCACCATCCGTACAGTTCTCAGCATTGCCGTCACGCGCTCTTGGCCTATCCGTCAGCTGGATGTCAAGAACGCTTTTCTTCATGGTGATCTCTCCGAGACGGTATACATGCATCAGCCCCCTGCCTACCGCGACACACGCCATCCTGACTTTGTTTGCCGGTTACGCAAATCCTTATATGATCTGAAGCAGGCTCCCCGTACTTGGTTTCAGCGATTTGCCACGGTCCTCACACAGACTATCGGTTTCTCTGGTTGCTCGTGTGATGAGTCTCTCTTCGTTTATAGTCGTGGCTCGGACATCGTCTACCTCCTGATCTATGTGGATGATATCGTCATCACTGGGTCGTCTCTAGTTGTCTTGGATCAGATTGTCTCCGAGCTCTCTGGAGAGTTTGCTATGACTGACCTGGGCCATCTGCATCACTTTCAGGGCATTGCTGTCACCCGTGATTCGTCAGGCCTGTTCCTGTCTCAGCATCAGTATGCGACCGACATTCTTCGGCGTGCCTCTATGTCGACCTGTAAGTCTACTGCCACCCCTGTTGAGGTAGGAAGTAAACTCACAGCTACATCTGGCCCACCGGTTGCTGATCCTACATTATACCGCAGCCTTGCTGGGGCCTTGCAGTACCTCACGTTCACTCGACCAGACATCCAGTATGCAGTTCAGCAGGTTTGTCTCTTCATGCATGACCCCCGTGAGCCGCACTTTCATGCTCTGAAGCGTATCTTGCGCTACATCAGTGGGACACTTGAGTATGGTCTCCGGATCTCTGCCTCCGCTTCCGATTCCCTCACCGCCTACACTGACGCAGATTGGGCTGGTTGTCCGAACACGCGCCGCTCCACTTCTGGTTACTGTGTCTTCTAAGGGGACAATCTTCTGAGTTGGTCGTCCAAGCGAAAGGCCACGGTATCTCGTTCTAGTGCTGAGGCTGAGTATCGCGGTGTTGCTAACGCCGTCTCCGAACTCTGCTGGGTCCGGAATTTGCTTATTCAGCTTCTTGTCACCCCGCCTCGGGCCACGGTCGTGTATTGCTACAATGTGAGTGCTTTTTATCTCTCTGGTAATCCTGTTCAGCATCAGCGCACTAAGCATGTTGAAATTGATCTACACTTCGTTCGTGGTATGGGTCAGCTTCGCGTGTTGCACATTCGAGCAGATTATCAGTACGCCGACATCTTCACCAAGGGTCTTCCTCGGCCCTTGTTCCAGCGTTTTCGTTCCAGTCTCAGTGTTAGCACGCCTACAGTTTCGACTGCTGGGGAGTAATAGTTGTAGGACTCGTCTTGTAATTACTAGAGGACTAATTTGTGTAATTAGTGTTGTAATTACCTATTTAACGGTGTGAATACGCAATGAAAAATTACGGAAGAATTCTCCCACTTTCACATATCTCAGTACCAAGTATGTTATTTGTTCATCGCTTCATTTTGGTATGGAACTTATATCTCTTTCGAAGGCAAGGTGGTAGGTTTGCTTATACCAAGGATTCCCCTATGTCTTCAATGATTTTGGTAGCAAACTTAATTATCCTTGCTTGTACAGGGGTCATAGTTAAGGATTGCAGACTAATTTCACTGTCGAAGGTAGGTTTATACAAGTAATCTTCTTTGCATTGGGGTCATAGTTAATGAATGAAGATCGGCTTTTGATTCTTCCATCAAATTTCATCTAGGAAAAGAATCATATGTGAGGTAGCAGAACCTTGTATAGCATGATATCTACAACTTCAACAAATGAAGTTACTCCAGCATTCAAGTCAATGTTAGAAATCATGTAAACAACAACCGCAACTGGAAAAATATACAAGAAAATCGGTCACATGGATGGTAAAAGGTCGAAAGACCTACTTCTGAAAGCATAGTAGCGCTAAAGAAGTTAAGGCGGATTTAATATGATTATAGGAGATATTGAAGAAAGTCAGGACATGAAACAAATGACTTGATGAAAATAGTAAATCAGATTTTTCTTGCCTGATGAACCTATTGATATCAAGTTACCACGTTAGGGCTAAAGCAAATTGTTTTCATACCTCCAATACCTTCCTCTTTCTATGAAATGCTGCTTTTTTTGTAATCTATCAATTGGCTGAAGACAGACTAGAGAACGTTTATGTTACTATATAACCCAAATCTGCATATCCTTCAGAAGTATTCATCCTATAGGCCCTGATGTTCCAAACTAAGATAGGGATCTTTGCTTCTAGACCGGTGATATCCAACCATCTGTTCCTCCACCACATCCTCCTTCCATACCGCTGTTTCCTTTTAAAGTACAGTCAACTGAAGTCTTGGTTTCAGCAATATTTTTAGTGTCCGCTGCTGTTTCTTTCTTCCAATACCATCTTCATGTTGTAAGCGCTAAGAAGCTAAACTAGATTTTGGTATAGTAAAACAAGAAACTTCATTAGTTTTTCCAGCAAGCATTCAGTACTTTCAGTATATGAAGTCCGTGAAAAGCTGTCAAATCCTACCATCCTATGCTTGGACACACTCTTGAAACCACATTGTTCAGGACTGAAAATGAAATGTGCATCCTTCCTAATGGAATATTGATTTCTACAATGAGAATTCGGTAATTTTCATATATTTTTTTTTTCATCATTTCTGTTGGAAAATGAAATATGTATCTACTCCTCAAACCACATTCTAGTAGTAGTAGTAGTAGTAGTAGTAGTAGTAGTAGTAGTAGTAGTAGTAGTAGTAGTAGTACCCTTTCAACATTTTGAGGATCTTGTTAATTTGCCATTACTATATACTGATTTCATTCCACATTGCACGTAGCGGGTTCTGATATCCCACACTACATCAGAGCTATAACTCGATCATCAAAAAGTTTGAGAAAATTGAGAGTCTGCACCGAATCATTCTTCGACAGGCACGCGATCAGAGCTATTCAGACTTTCCAAGTCTAATATAACACATTCCCAATTCCCGATTATCTAGTTGTAGCACTAGAGAAGGAGTCAGGGACCTCTCCTTTCACCTTCTTCTTCGATCAGCAAGTCCGACTTCTCTATCCACTCCTTCTCTCCTCGTTAGGACTCCATCACATACCCAAGTCTAGCTTCCTTGGCACAGTCACTTGGTTGCGCCACTGCTGCTCCATTTGACTCAAGGTTGCCCCATGGAGAAGAACCACTAGGAGTGGTTGTGGGACTGACATTGAGGCTCCTGGCCAGAAAATAATTAAGGGCCACACCTCAGGAATTGTGGGCGGGCACAAAATGTAGTCCTAAACAAAACCATATCATTGGTGGAATTTTCTATTTCTCCTAGAACTTCACCAAACCTCCTTTCCTTGATGGAATTCCACTGAATTGTCTTCGCACTACCTACTTCTAACTATATAAGGGACTAAGACTCCTTTTGTCGGAGGGGAGACATAGCGGGTATTATCAGAATGACTAAAAAAATGCCATCTAACAAACTAGATGCTCCTGTGCATGACTAAAACCTTTCTTTGTTTCCTTGCATGGAAAATGAAGAAAAGGTTTTATGCGGAATTTCAGCCGATGGATCCTGAGAAAGTAACAAAATATCTGACTCCGGGTCTGCGTCAAAGAAAAGGAAAAAGAGAGGGCGTCGGTGACCATCCCTGTTATTTTGTCTAATTTGAGGATCCAAGACACCAGCAATATCCGAACAAGCCCCACCTTCCAGCGAGTCTTACACTTTTTAGGAGAATACGGGCTCGGGGTGAAGACCTTTCTTAGTTGTATCTATTGCAACTCCAATTTTACTAGTGTTCGGAATTATGCCTTTAATAGGCTCAGGAAGTTTGGCGAGGAGTTGGCGACGAAACGAGGCAAAGAAACTGGCCAAACGGAGGAGCCAAACGAAATCATCAACCTCGGGAGGGCCTGCATGTTCGTGCGAACATCCTAGTTGTTCGTACGAACATGTTCGTGGGGAACACCACGGGTGTTCGTACGAACACTTACTGGAAGGCGGCGCAAAGTTGTTTCCTTGTTGGTTTAAGCTCGTTTTTGGTATTTTCTTTGGGCACAAGATGTATAGGAGGCCCATATAAAGGCTATAGGTTGTGCTTTATAGGTCGTGGGTTGTATTCGCATCGTTTCTCTCCATAAACAGGGGTTTTGGGGCCGTGGACATAGTCAGCGTCGTGCTAGTGAACCATGTTACATCGGGTGTGATCTTGTTCTTTGTTTTTCATTGTTTTCTTGCTCATTACAGGTCATAACAAACTGTTATTAGAGTTTGGGGATCGGTGTTCCAAGATTAAAGTGGAGCTAAAGAGCTAGGGTTTCACAGTCCGTGAAATTCATTGCTAGGGTTTCACAATCAAGGTAGAGCACGCGATCAGGGGTGATGGATATGGACTAGGAGCTGCAGAGAAGATGGCTCGGGGGATGACCAAGATCGATAAGTTCAACGGGAGAAACAACTTCAGTCTATGAGAGATCAAGGTAAGTGCTTTGTTGGAGCAAAAAATCTCGTGGTTGCCATTGGCGGAAGACAAAGGGGGAATTGCTACAACCACCAAGGAGTTTAATACGATGTAGGCAAGGGTGATACATTTGACTTGTTATTAAAAACGGTTGACAGATTATGGAACAAGTTGAAGAGCCTTTACAAGAAGAAATCACTTGTTTCAATCTGTGTATAAGCGCATCAAGTTGACGCTATATGTCAAATGGTCCACTACCCATGTAATAACACACACTACCCCAACTTTGTACTACTTCCTTCCCAATTTGAATTTTCGGATGGACTTTTCACGGAGGTAAAAGGGTGATACATTTGACTTGTTATTAAAAACGGTGTGAAATAAATCCGTTGGGAATATTGTCACTACCATTGGATTTTAATTATTAACAACTCGTTCGGGGGCTAGGGTTCTTGACGTCAGTAGAACGGCAGAAATAGAAGATACAAGCAGAGGATGAAATCGTGGAGATGGAAAATGTTTTAGAATGCATTCTTTGCTATTGCAGGATTTCTTACAACTTGAAGCCTTCGTGGAAGCACCCAAAGGCGAGGAGACAGTTTCGTGGCTGTTTGAGATATGGGGTAAGTTTATTTTTGATGTCTATTTTCGATTAGGAATTCAACTATATTGGTGTAATTGATATTCATAGCTGTTACTTTCTTATCCTCAGCAACGGGATTGTTGCAAGATTTTCTAGTGGTACGACCCCATATGTGTTTGACGTCCCGGAAAATCATACATGGGCTTCTCTAGCGATTGAATTGGCTTGAAGATAAAGTGATGTTGTTAAGTACATCAATTGTGGTTTTAGGTACAATGATGCGAGGATTGTTGTTCATTCTATTTTTGGTTGCCAAAGCACAAGGAAGTGTCGGGGTTGGCTGTCATGGTGTAGTATTGTTGATCTAGTGATTGATTGTGTAATTGGATTCACTAAAGTGCTGTGGCAACATCAAAATAAATTATTGTTATGAAATCGTTTCACTGTACAACTATGTACTTCACGAAAGGTTTTACCATTTCACGAAACTGGCTATAGTCAATCATACTGGCTCACATTGAAAATCTTAATATAGGCATTTCATGAAAAAACGGCAAAAGCTGCTAAGCAGCTCATTAATTTTTGAAATTTACCCACAATGAAGCGTTTCCCAAAAAAGTTTTTTTGAAAAATCAATTTCAATTTCCATAGAATAAAAATTAAGTTGTCAATTATTCTTTTTTAGTATTTATGGAGAGACTCTAAATCAGATATAAATCAACTGATTATATAAAGAATTTTAAAAAAGGAGTAATAGCCATAAATTTAAATTCGTTCGAATTTGATATAGAAAATAAATAAGTCATTCCCAAATTTCACTAAAGATACAATCCTTCTATTTTTTTTGTTTATACTGAAACTCTTCCAATTAAATTTAAATATAAAACTGATTGAATTCATAAAAGAGCTCTAATAGGAAAATATATATTTTTGATCATTGTCACTAAATATATTAATTTAATAAAAGATATATTACATTCCTTATTAAACTCTCTTACTAAGGCAAAAGAAATAATCTCTAAGAAGAATAACTAACTGACTGAAACTCCAACAGAGCATGACAAAGAATCAGTGAACAAGAAGAACTCAATCTACCCAAGCATCAGAGAAAAAGAATAACTCAATCTGGCCGACCCATGGACTACGCACGGCTTCTTAGTGTTGTGTGCGTAGCCGGTGGGCGCGCTAGAGAGTTGCCGCTGCTCTTTGGTCCTTTTCTCTTTGACAATGAGTGCAGTTTAGTCCAATGACACATGGATTTACGATATGTCAATGATCCTATACCTACGAATGATTTAGAAACTTCTAAGAAAATACCTGGAACCCAACGATCACATAACTGAGGATATCTAAGGATATGAGATAATTTCTTGTTGGACTAGATTGAAGACGCCTGAATTGTCTGCAAGATTATGGGTTAGCATCACAGAGTATGTAAATAAGAGACTCAGTCATTTATAATAATCTTATACAATACAATACATGATCTGAGTTATTTTCTTTCTGAATTGACAAACCTAGAAATATTGTGGGATCCTAGATTCAACACACTCCGACCAATCATGTTTCACCTAGACTTTGTGTTACGAAGAAATTGATGGGTTGAGGAGTTGAAGGAAGTATGTGACATGGTGGTAATGAGAATTTGGGGACATTTGGAAGATGAGAAGATGATGACGAGGAAGTGTAAATGGCAGATCTGATTGTGTGAGAGTAGGTTGGTGTATTAGTAGAAGAAGTGGTGTGGTGGTTGGTCGTTGGAAATATATGGGGAGTATGTTGTCCATAATGACAGGTTTGACTGCTCTGACATTACAAAGCAAGACAGAGTTGAGTAATATAGGAAAGCAAACAATGAATGTGGCTGGGAGTAAAAAGAAATGATAAAATTCAAGATAAAATATTAAAGCATACAAATAGAGATTATACACAGTTGAAAACCCTATCAACACTTTGAATAGAAGTTACAAATAAAACATTAAATCATACAAATAGAGATTATAACATATTTGAAAATCCTGTCAATACTCCGAATACAAATCATACAAGTTAATAATTTTGAACCAAATTCACCACTACACATTCAGTTTCCACTAACTCAACAACGGCCACAACCCAAACGATAACAGAAACCACTTAATTGTTTTGTAAACAAACACAATGCCACAGAAAAACACTTACAACTGGTAGATTAATATTTTGTACATAAAGACAAACATTACTAAAATGATAATGATTGACTACCCCACCCAAGGAAATGACCGTAGCAAAATGAATAGACCGTAGGTATTTTCCTGTATTTCTTGGCGAATTCCTTCTCATTGTTTCCATGAGCTTTGAAGTTGTTCGATTTCTTAAGAAAGATTTCCTTGATGTCGTTGTACATGGAACAACCAATGAAATTGGCAACCCAAATCCTAATGTAATCTTCATTGATCTTTATTTTCCTTTTAGGGTCAGGGATTACCTATCTCAGATGTGCCTTGTAAAACATATGTTTCACAATCATTGATGGGAAAAAAAAGATCACATTTCAAAACAGTTAGATAAACACATAAATCGTATGAAAATGAAACATGAGAGTCTAGACATTACCAGTTTATTTATCTTGGAATGTCATGATGTGTCCACACTATGTCCCAATTTCTGATGTCGCAAACATGACTCATTTAGTTGGCACGGACAAGTTGAAATCTGTGTGTATCTAATTGAGTTTCTCAGTATCACTTTGGGCTTGTAAAAGAACATTCTCATCGGATCAAGGATGTACATTTTTTGTTCAAAAAAGTGAAACACCATGAGAAGGTAATGTAAATCCTTGATATTGAGGGGAATAGAAATATGTGCAAAAAAATCAAGACAAATAAAAAATGGTCATTGTTATTGATGCTTCGAGGAGGATGTAAAAAAATTACTTATTATTCCCATCAAGTCCAAATCTCCCAAAAGTACATGACTGATCCTCGAATTTGCATTTTTATGAACCGAGGGTTGTGCTAAAAAATATATTAAATAAAGAGGAAAACGTGGGATTTCCTCCTTTCACCGAGCGTAGTAAATTCAATGAAAAAGGGATATTTGCAGTATATAAGCAAGGAAGGAACCATATTTCACTCAGCCCTTTGGTCTGATGCTTGTTTGTGAGGTGCAAGATTTGGGACATGCAGTCAATCACCTGCAAACAGTTGAGAGACCCAAGTGGATAAAACTGTCATACTAATAGAAAACTAAGTAACACCGTAGTGCAACAACATAACATTTATTGTGAACTAAGAACATAAAGAAAACAATGTACCGAATCTCCAAAGAATGGAGTAGCTTCCATCTCCCATGAAAAAACCTTGGCGATAGTAGCCACTCCATTTGATATGTCAAAAAGGTAGTCACTATTAATTCACATATAAAATTTTAAAGAAATAAGATGGTAGTTTGATCAGGCATAAGCATTTTAAAGTAAAAATGATACATACTCTTTAAATGGGATCCTCAACTCCAATTGTGTTACCACGCCCGGAACAACCTCATAGCTCATGTAGAAATTGAAAAAGCATTCACCAACTTCTGGCATTCTTGGAAGCAATATATCAAATTCACCCTACATCCTTATCCTTTGGGAGATTCTCTTTGGCACCTTAAAAGTCCCTCTCCCTCTCCCTACCCATTTATCCATTGGAATGGCATTGTTTAAACACAGGGCCACAATATATAATTTTGGATAGAAATCTAAAGAAAACAGACAAATATTATTACCAAAAATATCTTTCACTGTTCATGTATTTTTGTAGAAAATTTCATCCAGAGTTTAGGTTGTCAGTGTCCCAGAACTTCAACCTAGGTCTGACATTATCATCTTGGCATCCCTTTGGGTGGTAATGGTGCTTTGGGACAAACTTCTCCAATTACACCATATGTACAGATAGTTATAACCATATTATACATTTAGGCAGAATTTATAAACATACAGAGAGTAATCTAGTTAAAACAAGTACCATGGCTATCAATAGGAAACCAGCTCCTCGGATTGTCTCCTTCAAATTTAATTAGGTGTAGTGAGCTATCAAGAACTAAAACTACGTACCCGTCCAGTTCACATTTCCGACCTTTCAAGATCAATGACATACTGAACTAATGTGTTTCTAACTCTTAGTCTTGTGTTGGGAACCCCAACATATGCCAAAATGAACATGATTGCCCCCCTCTTCCACTCATCTGTGAGATGCTTATCCTTCGATTTCTTAAAGTGTGGACCATAAGAACTGACACCAGTGTATGACTTAATGAGGTCAAGCTCGCATGCTGATTTCTTTGATTTTCGTCTGAATCCTCCAGTTCCTGAACTTCGCATGTGGTACTCACCCCAAGCAACCACCCCACTAGTGTACTCATGACCATGGGCACAGACTGACTGAGTGAAAGGATCATATACCCAATTGTGGTGTTTTCAGAATATTTGTATAAGCTTTCTCTATAAGTTTTCTCCATCATCTTTCGGGTTGTGCCTGAACAATATACACATATCTATCATTTCATATTTTCTGTCCCTTTTTATGACTGTCCCGATGTTCATAAGTTTTACCAAATTAGTGAAACACCTATTTATTTTCCACTCAATGGTCTAGTTTCCAGTTGGGTGAGAATAATCAGTTACAAATCACATTCTGGTGTGACAAGAGATGCCAACATGCTTTTTAAAGGTTTGGTGATGTATTGGTGTTTGACTGCACCGACAAAACTAACATGTACCTAAAGCCTCTTGTCATACTCTCCGGTGTTACTTCCAGACATGAGTTTTCGCAGTTGCCGTTATACAAGACGAGACCTCAGAATCATACAAATGGGATCTAAATTCCTTCAAAGAAGAAAATGATAAAAGGTACCTGTATTGGTTATAGCTGATGGAGACTTGGCAAAGAAAGACACAATCGCCAAAGTTCTTCCAAAAGCGAAGCACCGTTTGTGTGCATGGGATCTATGTCGTAATGCCGAAGGAACCCTTAAGTTGGGGTCAATATTTATGAAGGTTTTTGGAAAATGCTTGAGGAAGAGATCATGATGATTGGTAATACATGGTCGACAAATTGAGTATTCCGCACAAGCAATCGGTAAGTGGTGCCTACATGACGCACCACTTATGGGCAGTTGCTTTTCTCAAGGACACTTTCTTAGCCGGTCAGACAACTACACGACAGTGAGGGAGTATAAAAAAGAATACAAAAATTATTCGCACTACAAAATTTTTTTTTTTGATCTTTTCCAGGGATTCATGCGGGGTCACAATAAGATTCGTGATAACAAGCGTGATCAAAATTGTATTTCAGACCAATCCAATCCAGTTTTAACAAGTCAATTTAAGGAAATCGAAGAGCATGCAACCATATTCTACACTAGGGTTGTGTATATGAAGTTCAAAGAGCAAGAAATGAAGGTAAGTCACTACAAAACTGTTGACATTCAACAACTACCTGAATATGAAATGGATGCAATCAATGTCACAAGGTAGAATGAAAGGACGTATATGGTAAGTTCATACATTACAGTATCTGTTGTTCGTTATCTAAACTGTTTTGTATGTATTTAAGGGTTCTATCCTTCATTGCAATTGAAATGTATGTTATTTATTGTCGAATAGTTTCTAATATTTGTTAAGTGTTCATAATGTTTAATGGTTTCATCTGAAGTTTCAAATGAAATATTAGTCCGGCTTTAATATTGTTCTATCAGCATACAGTTCTCTGTCAACGAGATAATAGCATGCTCCACTGTTCATGCATGAGGTTTGAGTCAGCATAGATTGTCTGTGGCCATATTATTTTTGTGCTCTTCCATAAAGGAGTTCAAATTGATTCTGAAAAGGTTGTTACCGAAACGATGGAAAAAGACGGATAGTTAATTCTAAAAGAATGATCCGTGCATGAAGGAACCCAAAAAGACGGTGTGACGATCCAAAAATCCATATATTTCGTCGAGGTTGCATGAAGAGTAGATGGAGTTAATTAGTGACTTGGGTGGAACACGACTATTAAGAAGGAAATGTTGACTTGAAGATAGGGGGTCTTAAGAACATTATTTTGAAGTAAGAAAATGAATAAAAGTGGTTTAATGTCAACTCCTAACAGTACACTCATGTAAGGCCTCCATCCAAAGGAGACACAAAACCTAAAGGGAACTCCAAAAATGTTCAAAAGAAGTGCGAGAGATGTCAACAATATGGATGCAATCGAAATACATGAAAAAATCCTTCAATTGAATTTTTCGGTCAAGATGTCGGCCAATCAGAATTAAAATCACAAAACCTATCTCAATTAACACAAAAAATGATGATTTCCGATGTCAAATAAAACTAGGCTCAGGCCTTAGTGACCCATACTTTTACAGGGGTGTTGGGGATGACTGGGTTTGAGTTATTTCAAGGACTAGATTAAAGTTATTCATATTTTTTTAAGTACTGTAACGTTTATATCCGTTATTTGGTGTATTTTGTATTTTTTTTAAGTATGTTATATGTTTTTATGCATGTTCAGCCAGTGTCTGCAATTTTGATAATTTATGAAGCAAATTGTCAACACTTTTATCCATTTTACGCGTTGTTTTATCGCTTAGGATGGTGACATGCTAGAACCGGTCAACTTCTCATTTGTTTCTGTATACTTTTTGTTATGTACTTGGCAGTGCCACTACTTTTTTATTTTCACAAATTCACCCCCACTCACCATAGACACACCCTTTTAAAAATTTACAATTGACCTATTTTTAACTAGTGGAGTTGTAAATTGTTTGGTGAAAACACAATAGCAAGTGTATACATGATACAATATTGGAAGAAAGCACATTATTAGCTCCTCAAGCTGTTGAACCAACACATTATGTAATACATGACAACTGCATCATCCAAGTCCAGCACAAGAACACATAAAATTTCCTTATGTCTACTTCGTTCATCCCACATAGATCTGGATTTTGTGAAACACATATGATTGAAATTTCATCATGTTTGAACATAAAGAGTTCCCCCTTAAGCTGATAGATCAGTTATGCTATTCTTATCAAAATGCTCAATCAGATCCTACCAGATTTCATATGAACTTGAAAATAAATAACACATGTTCAAATTTTTTTAGACGCAAAGTTCAACAACCAAAATATAACCATATTACATCACATCTTCTCCACAGAGAAAACATATTGCTATTAAGGAAGGAGCATGTATTAATCCGGAGACGAAATCAAACGTACTCTCATCTTCAAAATCTAGATACATAGATCTAAACTATACTTAAATCATATACAGTTAGAGGCTACAAAACCAGAGTGATACCGTGGATTATCATATGTTGTCAGATGATATAGCGAGGATTGATCAACGACAACCACACTAGCCCCGTAATTTGCCGAAAAAGTAACTTCACTCAAATTCGACATCGCGACTAAGAAGAAACCTAGAAATAAAATTAGGAAACCAATTGACACCATAAGAAATTGATAAAGAAACTCAGACGACAATCGCTGGAAGCAAATTACTTTGATGCCATATATGAAGAAATGAAGAAAATAGATTATGGATAGAAAAAAAGGAAATGGAGCTTTATATTCATTATTGATGAGAATGACAAAGATACAGCAGAAGGAAATTTCGGGGTATAACTACCCATAACAGTGCATCCAACAGAAATGAAAGAGAGATAATGAACTACTTCCTTCCGTCAAAGATGACAGTACAACACATGTATTTTTACACTAGCGCCTATAGTATCTGGTGCGAACAAATAGTCAATAGAAGTAAAATTATATCAAAATAGGCCCAAAAACTTATAACTACTTGAAGGTAAGTGTTTTATTCACCTAAAGTAAAAATCGTAGGTGGAGTTATGGGAATCTCTTACTCACCCGCGTCATTTCTTTATCCGTACCCACCAAAACATCGGCGGTATCACCTTACGAAAGTCTTCATTTTTGCTTGAATAAAAATATAAAGTACTTTTATCTCAAAGCCTTACATTGACTTACCCTTTTGGTTAGTATATTTTGTTGGTGGTTGGTGTCACTATTCAGTTCGCGATCCGTGTTGATTTGTTTACTGTTTTGGTTCCCGTTCATCAACATCTACATCGAGAGTCTGTAACAGTAAAAATTTTGTATAAGATATTGTCTAAATGATTTTATGAGAGTGATAGAGAAACAGCAATGAGTAACTATACCACTACAAAATCGAGCTTGGAAAACAGCGATTGATATGTGATTGCATGAAGTGAATATGTAGTGAAGTTAATACTCATACCTCACACCTCAACTTCTAGAGAAATGACCTCTAATGTACTATACATGTTTGAGTCAACATCTAGTAGTTTAGTAGCGAATATTCACATTCACGTATATTCATCTAAATTCATCTTTATTATTATGTGAGATGTCTTAAAAAGTTGTCCATTTCTTTTTTAGTTGTTACATTCCTAATCTATTTTTGTGGTGAAAATATAATAAAAGATAAACAGGTAAATACATCGTTATATTTTTGCAATAATCATGCAATTTTATTTAATAATAGGCCAAGTCTGAAACCCATACATTGTACAAGCTAGTAGGCCACGAAGCCCAAATAAAACAGTCATCGAGTTGCAAAATCAACTTGGAAAAGCCGCGTGCAATGGGCATTTTTTACACGTGTAATAAAGTGGAGGTTTCCATCAGAAACCCTAATAAATACGCTACACGTTCATCTATCACTCTTTCTCTCTTAGTGCGGCCGCATCCCATCTTCTGTTGAGAGAGAACTCTCTCTACCAAATTTCCGCAATTGGTATCCACCATCATACTAGTAAATCCCATTTACATGGATTTTGAGAAGGAAAACGCCAGCGCCATAAATTCAACTGTGAGAGACGGAGGGGAGAATAGAACAGGAAAGAAGAAGGAAATCAAATTGCAATTTGAGTTTCGAATCGTCGCTCAACCACTCAATCTTCACAGCCGCACATACATAGAGGCATCTGACGTTCAATTTCAAAAAAACCAACAGAGGAGAAGACCAACCAGTTCCTTGATTTACCAGATCCAGACCTAGATGACACGATCTAAGGGACACAGATTCAAGATGAGTACATTCATTAAACTCAATATATTTACCAGTGCATTAGTAATGATATATGTTAAAATCGTTTTCTCCATCTGAATATTCAATTTATTTTGAGACATCCAGATACCCCAAAGTATATGACTAAAAAATTGGGCATGTTTTTGTGAGATTTTTCAGAATTATTTGAAACCACATAAGATGGCATATTGTTTGCAGGAAAAAGGATTTGAACCAAAGGGGAGGTCAAAATCTCACGAGTTCTGGGACAATTCAAGAAAAGGTGGGAGTCATTCATCTTCTAGACAGCAAAAACAACAGACAATAGGTATATTATTCATTTTTCGATTAAACTATTTTTAGTAGGGATACAAAGGTAAATTAACTGCCAGACATTTTTTTTGGAATATTAGAGACCGAATAAATTTCCTGATATTTTATGGTTTGGTGCTGTTGCTACCAGTGAAATTTGTTAGTTTTTTTCAAGTTCGAAAATATAGCTGCTACATGGTACGCTGTTAAAAAAATCACCGGTATGTGTTTGACTCCAAACAAGAGTATCAAGACTATTTGGAAAAAAAAAAGTAATTTGAAACAATAGCTTCTACCTTCTTCCTTAAAAAAAATCTGCTCAATAAGAGTTTTATTCCAGGAAAAGTTGGGAAATATTAAATCTAAAACTTTTTTATTTAAAGGAAGAAATAAAAAACTGAAAGGTTTCCTTCCATAAATAAAAGGTTTCCTTCCGATTATCCGATTCGACCCAACCCGATTCGATATATGCAATTATATAATATAAGTATTCAATAATCCGATCCGATCTGATACATACATACATACATACATACACACACATACATATATATATATATATGTAATTATGTAATGCAATTGTAATTATATAATATACTCATATATTATATATATATGACTATATATACAATTATATATAATTAGACCCAATCCGATTCGTGATCCTTTCTTCTGATCTATGATGCGCTTTTTTTTATGGATCGTATCAGATTTTTGGATGATCCGTTATATGATCCGAACATAAACCAATCTGGATCCGAGCGGATTCGAATCGAATTCGGATAAGGGGGTATCAATTTCGGATCGGGTCGGATTAAGGATAGATCTGATCCAAATCCAATCTGTTGGCAATGCAATCCCTAAATTGGTATCCAACAGTTTTGGTAAAAAAGAGTATATTTACCATTTCCTATTCAATGCCTAACTACTTTGAAAAGAATATCATGAGAAGTAATGAAACTCCACCAAATATACAAGCCATAGAGGTAGGGTCTACAACAATGACATTTGAATACCGAAAATATTTACCCTTGAGAACTATAGTTAATAACGAATTTGGGTGTGATAAAATACGCCACATGTTTTTGGGGGCAAGTGTTAAGCAGCTAGCTCCTTAAGTCCAGCTGTAGGGATTTAACTTCTTCCGTGATATGGGTTGGAGAATATACCCTCTTCTGGAACAATTCACTATTTCGAGCTCTCCAAATCCACCAAATCGCCACAGGAAAGTAAGCAAGGTCTTTTAAATCTAAATTTTCTAACCAGTAACACGCCAAAGAGGAGAAATCCACATACTTTTTTGTTAAAATCGGACCATGGATTAGTGTTTTTCAAACCCATTTTGCTTTCGGGAACTGTCCAAAAACATGGGTAGTGGTTTCCCCCACCCAACACAAGCGAGGCAAACATTTCGGACATCTATTTTCTTAGACACTTTGATCTTCCAAATTTTGTTAATAGATTTGAGGTGTTTGGAGGCTGGAAGTGCCTTCATCACTTGCTTCCACCTTCAATCTATGAGCTACTAGGTACCCCATCCATACTATATAATGACTAGATTCCGAGAAGTGCGAGATAATGGAGTCCTCGTTGTTCCTAGACAACAAAGGAACTTTTATTACATCTTGACATCAAGGAGGGCCATTTGTTCCTCTAGGGCAATCCTGTTCCTTGTTCTGTCTTTATTGATGAGCTCACAAACTCTCACATCTTGGTTTACTAGCTGAACTAACGGATTGAAAAAGAAATCCCGTGGGATCGACTTGTTGACGATCGGGATATGTCTTCCGTTTCCAGTCTCCACCTCAAGCCTGACTAAAGTAACTTCCTGCCAATAAGAATAATTCTCCACGAATACGATGGTATATATCCAATATCAGTGTGCATGAAATCCTTCACCCTAGTACTTAGCCTTAGGGACTCTGATGAGAAGAGAATTAGGGTACATGAGGATCCTCCATCTCTTTTTTGCAAGCATCGCATCATTGAATAATTTTAAATCTTGAATAGCTAAACTCCCAAGCTCTCGTGACTACTTCATGCGCTCCAATCTAATCTAGCTGACGCCTCTCTCTTTTTCAGCCTTGCTCCACCAGAATTTTTCGATAAGTCGTTCCATCCGTTCACAGGTGCAATCTGAGAGTTTGGCGCATGACAAAGCATACGTCGAAAGGACCTACGCAACCGGTCGGATCAAGACTTCTTTCCTCCTATAGAGAGTGTACGTTCTTTGTAGCCTTTGAGCTTTAAGGCCAATGTTTCTATAAGATGTGCGGAAGTAATTGATTTTTTCTTACCCATCGTAGTAGGGAGGCTAGATACTTATCATACTGTTCAATCTCGTTCACCCTGCATTGGTTCATGATCTCTTGCCTGGTTGCGCCCGATGTGTTTGAGGAGAAGACTAAACCTGACTTTGCCAAATTTAAATGCTGGAAAGAAGCACAACCATACAAAGCGATGATCTCCATAAGCTTTGTAACGTCTGCACTGTTTTCCTGTGTAAAAAAGAGACTATCGCCAGCTAAAAAAATATGGGAAACCACTCGTCCTCCCCTAGAAGCTGTAAATTCTGCCAACTCCCCAGCATCAACCGCAACAATAACTGCTCAAGATAATAGGTCATTGCAGAGGAGTAAGAGCTAGGGTGAAAGAGGGCATCCCTGTCTTAGACCCCTTTCAGGAGTAACTTTCCCCACCACCACTCCACCCCTAAAAAAGCTGTAGGAGACTGTAGAAACGCAGTTCGTCACATATGTGATAAAACGCGGACCGAAACCCATATGAAACATCGTCTCTCTGAGGAACTTCCACTCAATCCTATCATAGCCTTTGCTCATGTCAAATCTAAGAGCTAGGAAACCATCTTTACCTTTCTTCTGGATTTTGAGCAAATGAACAAGTTCAAAATCAGTGAGATTATTATCAGAGATGAGCCTACCAGGACCGAAGGCACTTTGGTTTTCCGCAATCAAGTGACGAAGAACCTTTTTAGTCTGTTAGCCATGGACTTTGAGACGATCGATCTTGTAAATCACGTTACACAAACTTATAGGCCTGAAATCCTTACGAGGTTGTTTTGACTTTGGAATAAGAGCGATTAGAGTTGAATTAATACTTTCAATGCTATTTCCTTCATTAAGAACAACCAGACATACCTTCGTACCATCCTCTCCAACGATATTATAGTGTGTATGGTAGAAGCCCACGGTGAAACCATCCATACCTTGGGCTTTATCAGGCACCATCTGGAACAACACTGTATGAATCTCCTCAATCTTATAGTCTTTGTCATTCATTTGTCTATCATTGCTGAAATAGTTTCGACCGAGTGATGAAGTAAAGGGGCTATCACTTCCACATTCGGGTTACAGGAAGTGAAGATGGACGAGAAATAGGACTCCAAGCAGTGCACGTTGTCTGCCTCATCCGTGAGCTACTCACCCGACTCATTCTCAATTCCACTTATATTTGAGATATTTGAGTTTTGCTATTGGTCTTTACCTTTGGAACAAAAATAAGGACATTTTTTTTGACAACTGACCTGAAGCGTTACAATATTGATACATGATAGAGTTTATTTTTATAGCACTCATAATATTTTCTTTTGAGAAAATATCATTGATTCGCCCGCAAAAATTAAATGTGTGATATTCATTCAAGAAATTCTCCATTCTGTATTTGAAAGGCTGCCAAACAAATTGAACTCTGTCTTCAAGAAATTTTTGAATGACTACGGGAACTGACTGAACAAATGTCAAGTCAAGCACCGATGCTTATTTAATATCAAACATGTATCCTTTCATTAATACTGTGAAATATTCTTGTAATCACAATTCTAACGACTGACAAGGCACTACAACATGAATAAGATCCATCCTACACACCGTTTATAGATTTTTGTTATATCTAAACACTAGCAAGGAGTGACATACCAAGCGCCATCGGGTCTACCCGAAGAGACATTTGCAGCTATTTGAAAAATATTTTTCTGTATTGTTTATCTGGGAGTGAAGGGAAGACAAACCTTTAAAGCCCGAGTGTTAAAAACTCAGCGTGCTCGTGTTAAGTCTCTTCCTCCAAGAAATGCTTTATCCACTCACCATGGCTTGTTTTTTTTGGTCTTATTGAGTCTAATCCTCTTTTTCTCCAATTTTTAAACTATGGATTTCACTGATTCATCACTGATTTGACTCGTCACTGGGTCACCAACGACTGGTAACCCATTGACGACCGTTATATCGTGGAGGGTGACAGTGGCTTCACCTCCATGGGAAGACGAATGTGTTGGTTTTTGAAGCGTTTTCTTAATGTGTATGCGCAAGTGCACGATCAAGTAATATACGGGTGGTATTTCAGCCCCGAGTTATCGATCCCACGAGGACATACTTGATATAATTTAGCTAAGTGATTAACTTAAAGTACAATAACAGAGAGAAAGAATTGTTATTTAAAAGTTCGTCGTCGCCAAACAAGCGACAAAAATGAAAAAAACAACTAACTAGTATTTTTTATTTTCTTATTGTTAAACGAATATGAAGAAACTGGGCAATCTCTAGATCACCTAGGTCTGTAGACGATTTATGTATCTGCTATGTAACACATTAACTCTATTCTAAGTAAGCCGGGTTACTGCACCGACAATCTCCCATCGATCTCATGTCAATTTATATCTCGGTTGACTACAATCTCCCGTTGGTCTCCTGTTTGTACCAATCCATTCTAGTAGGCTAACTACGTGCACGATAACGGGTCATGTCGGTCCACCGTTGCACGAAAAAGTTGAAATAACCTACCAAATCTACGCACTAAGGCCAATCCTACTCACTTCTCCTTTCGGTCTTGGTGATTCAGAATTTTTTTCCACGTCTCATCCTAGCTAGTTAGAATCCATGTTGCGTATTCGCTAGCTAAGTAGTATTTCCGGCTCATGACTCCTTCAACACTAAGAATGAAGAATAGCATGTGAACAGTTGAACTAGAACAAATACTAACATTTAAGAATGATATTGATTATCAATTCCTATCTTAGTCGTGTTAATATACTAAGATCCTTAACAAGATTCAAGAACTAACACTTATTCAATAGAAGAAATCCATAAGCATGAAACAAAGCTTAAAAATTCGGAAAAATTTTACTGTCTACATGAACCTTAGGATCTCATATGAGATGCCTAGATAATGGAGTTTAGCTAATCGTATTACAAAGAGCAAAAACACTAGATTTTCTACATAGAAATATTGAAATAAGAAGAAGAAGTAATCAAAGCTTAGGTCTTCAATGGAGGTCTTGAATTCTTCCCCGTCGTCTCCTTCGTATGTCCTCCTACTTCTCAATTGAGTGAATGATCCAAAGATATTCTATGATGAGCCTAGGTATTTTAGTACGTAATTCCCTCAACTTTTTTCCCAAAAGTTCTTCAAATTTGCATAAGAACCCAAATCTGTGTGCTGGTGGGAGGACTGTCTCAAGACTAGTTGGACTGGTCTCACGACCAGCAGAGGCTTGCATTTGTTGTTTTTCTTCAAAAAATCCAAGTATAACTGGTCTCACGACCAGTAAACTGATCTTAAGACCCGTTTGGTAAATTGCAGCTCCTTTCTTCGATTCCTTGGTATTTTCCTCAACCGACTTCAATTTCAACATGTTCTCGAGCCTCCTCATCCTTCCAAAATTCATTCCCGCTCCAATGCATGTTCCCATGCCTCTGGTTCCTGTAACTCACAACATGAAAAAAATACCAGAAGACCAAATGTGACAATAAAATCTCGAAATTACGCAATAATGCACGTATTACACATTCATGCTCAAACACCCAAACATGTTATCTTTCTCTCAATTCGGCTCTAAACTCATACAAATGCATCTTGAATAACGCAAAACGGCAGCGAATCTCATGAGTATAACTCCCTTAATGGAGTAATCAGTTTCGGGACACTAGAATTGTGACAACATGAGTACCAAATCTGAATTGTACTTGGATTCATACGCAGAGTTCGTGATTTCCTGTAAATGCCCACTTCCATCCAGATGGTGGCGAACTTTGGGTTTAAGCGTGGTACCCATTCCTTCCACTGTTTCTGCGGTTGTTTCCATGGTTTGAAGACAACTTTCAATGGCCACACCCAGAGGTTTCTAGGGAAGATTTCAGAAAACAAGGGGGTGTCGGGGATTGGTACTCCGTTACTTTCTTGTTCTGCAAATGGGGTGATCAAGAATATCTGACATTGACCTTGTCTCAATTCGTCAGAGATTTGAACTTCGCGAGGTCTAATATATGCCATTGAATCTCTTTGGGTTAAGAAGAAGGGAAGGGTGCGTTTTAGCGTGGTCAGGATGAGAGGAGGGGGGAGCGACTGGTGAATTGAAGCTTGCATGAGTGTAGTCCAAGGTCTGAGTACAGGTGTTTTGTGTATTCTTCCTCATCTTGTCTCACGTGTATGCATGGCATTGTGTTTTCACCAAACTATTTCCTAATTTTATTCAAGACGTTGATGCAATGTTCGTTGAGAACTGGGAAATTTAGATTCCATCCATCCCAATTGTCAATAACATCCTTTGGAATTCTGGAAGCATTGAGATAGATTGATTCGAAATGGTCCGAAATGAGATCGGAGAGGCCATCAGGATCCTTGAGCCAATTACCCGATTTATAAAAGAGACCCTCGATCCTGTTTCGGACGATTCTCTTTTTACAAGATTTATGAAAAAATCGGGTGTTTCTATCTCCTTCTTTCAGCCATTTAATTTTAGCACGTTGAGCCCACAGCACCTCTTCTTGGGAAAGAAGCTCATTGAGCTCAAGTCTAAGATTCCTTTCGAGAGGGATATGGCTAGGGGAAGCAATAGAAGTCTGAATATCTTCAAGTTTATTTTGGGTTTCCACAGTCCTTTGATTCAGAGATCCAACACCTCTCCTCCTCCAGGCATTGAGATTATGCTTAAGGGTTTTACACTTAGCAGCAAAGCGAAAGGCTGAAGAACCAAAAAAGTTTCGTTGCCAGGTAGAACGGATGATATTTCTACATTATGGGTAACAGAGCCAGAATGCTTCAAAATGAAAGCGCCTAACTCTAGGTCTTACAAGACTAGAGAGATGGAAGATACATGGACCATGATCAGATCCCATAATAGGGAGGTTATGGAGATACGATCCTTGAAACTTAAGGCCCCATTCAGGGTTGTGAAAGCCCGTATCTAACCTTTCAAAAGTAGTGAAGGGATGAGGCCTATTATTGGTCCATGTGAAGTGAGGGCCTCTGAAACGGATCTCAGAGAGATTAAGATTTCCCAGGAAAGACCGAAAATCTTTAATTCCGGGAATCCAGCGATGTTTGAGACTCCATTTATCGCGAAGGTGTAAGACTTGGTTGAAGTCACCAATACAGAGAAGAGGGCCATTAATATTGGTTAGATGGATTTCAATATCCCTCCAGGTCTCCCTTCTGCTTTCGTAGTACGGAGATCCGTAGATACAAGCGAGGAAGAAAGACCCTGAATCACAAGAGATAGAACAGAGGATGAGATTGCTCGACGCAATCAGAGGAGAGACATTAACATGGGGTTTCCACCCAAGGAAAAGACCTCCAGCTAGACCAGAAGAGTTGACGCCACAGGTAGAACTAAAGCCCCAAGCTTTGAACAAAACGCTACCCAAGGATGACCTAAACCTCTGCAGTTCCAGCTACCAATGATCATGGCGACTTCCGTGGTTGTTCTAGGACAACCACGGAAACCTTTGAGAGAGAGAGCGAGGTACCTTTGTTTTCACACCCATCTTGTGGAGTTTCCTTGTCCGAAAACTCAGGGGAGAACGACACTTTATGCTTCTTTGTAGGGGCCCCAAGAGCATTCTGAAAATCGGAGACATCGCTTAAGCTCCGCTTTTTGCTCCGCGATCCTTGGGGTTGGCTTGGAGAAGAGGGAGGAGAGTCAAGATCTTCCAATGCCAAGATGGCACGGAATTCTTTGTCAAACCCGTATCTATTGCCTGGCCCTCTTCCTTTGCAAGGAAAAGAGGCTTTCGCCGCAGTTGGGAAGCATCCGAGGGTCGAATGCACGAATTTCATTTTTTTGAGACATCAAAGGTTGAATGGGTGTAAAGGTGGGATGGTTTCCTCTTCGACCCGCCAGGCCCGTCCTGACTAGGTGAGTCCGTAGGGTTGGCTGTTAGAAGAGGTTTTGTTATTGGGTTTAGTTTGGGCCTGCAAGCTGAGTACCAACTACCCATGGTGAAAAGTGTGATGAACTTCTGGTGGGCTGGGCTAGGATGATTATGAAGCCCATAGGGGAGGAGAAGTTTCGAAAGTTTTGGGCTTGGTCCGTAGCCAGTAAGGGGCTTGCTGTTTGGATGGGGACGTGTGGTATGGGCTGGCCTGAGGAAAGTTGTCGGGTAAGGGGTCAGGTCCAAGGCCCTATAAACTTCAGTTCTCAAAAAAATAAACCAGAGAAAGATAAGGGATAAAAAAATTAAAAGAGGAAAAGAAAGATCACAAAAAAGGACCTGTGATGTGCATGGGAAAGAGAAGTTCCAATATTAAAATGATATGGTGCACTATACACATGCATGTCAGCTAAACAAAGTTTAACACGAAAAGGTAACTTGCTTTTGTTAAATAAACCTTTATCAAGAAAGTAGGGAGATTGGGCAAATAAAATATTTTTTTTGTCTGATTTAAAGATTCCAAATCCCTTGTTAAGATATGCATGTCAGCAAGATAAGCATTAAAAAGATGCTGATTTGCATCGTTAATAAGAAAAGTGAGAGAGAGTGTATCGATAGTACCGTTCACCCTTTCGTCAGAGAAAAGACGGCGTGGCAGAGCGTGATCGTTTTCTGATTTCGCACGCTTAGGGTTTTCCACCCTTCCCGACGCCTCTCCACTCTCCCACGCGTTTCTCTTACGCGCCGCACGAACCCCGGCGCTAGCAGCGGCACCATCGTCTCCGGCGACCTCCATTGGAGCTGTCAACTCCGCCTTTTCATCGCCTTCAACATTCTTGACCATCTAACTCCTGATTAAATCAACTACGGTCAGGGCATAATCATCATCGTTTTTCATGGTTGAGAGGGATGGATCTTCTTCCTCCTTGTTTTCAGTTTCACTTGTGGCTCTGAGCCATAGATTCCCTTGGCTATCCATGGCTTCTTCAAAATCCCTAACTTCGTCGTCATCTCCTGATTCTGAGTCTGAAATTGTGATGAAATTAGGTTTGCTCGTTGCTTCTTCCCCTTTTTCGACATTCTCGCTGACCAATCCGTACTTCATAATGGAAATACCATACTTTGTTTGGAGAATGTTCTTACTGGGATATTCATGCCTCGATTCTTTGCTCGATTCTTTGCCAGAATCTTCACTCGAGGAGGAGGATGATTTCCCAAATAACTTTTCAATGACCTTTTTTCTTTTCACCTTTCTGTCCTCCTCCCCGGAGTTGTGTCCACTAGTGGGGTCATCCATGGTGTTGTTTGCCACAGGGGCTGCTGGGGCTGCATGGGGTCTTGAGGATGGCTCACCCACAATACCTGGTTGGGCATTAATGTTAACCGGGAGCAAATCCCCTGCATTATGGCCACCCTCACCGTGTCCTAAGCCATGATCCGCTGCCTCCAGGAGCCTTTGAAAAGCTAGAGCGTGGGTCAGGGGTCGAGGAGCGAGCCTGAGACATGCGATTTGGCCTTGCGTTCACCCTTTCTAAGTAAGTGAACCAGGCTCCGTGATCTCCCTTCCTCTCCGTAATGCGACGAATTGGACGGCCCCATGCAACACGGATTCTAGTGGTACGGTTAATGTTGGAGTTTGTCATACCTCTCAATGCTCTTGTGGACAAAGGTTGGTCGATATGAGAAACTGTGCCATACCCCGAGGCTTAACGAGCCCTATCAATACGATCTTTATATCGGTTAAAAGCACTCGTAAGCGTGTGACGGCATTTATTCTCCGAGTGGGCAACAATACCGCATCGGAAACAAACCCGAAAGATTTTTGAGTAGCTAAACCAAGCGACGATTTTTTCTCCATTATCAAGAGTGAAGCTAATCCCTGGAATGAGAGCATCGAAGATGTTGAAACGGACCTTAACCCTAATTTTGTCGAGATGCTTCTCATCCACAGGTCCATTTACCACTTGCATGTGGGTTTCTCCATCTTCTTCATCATTGTTGATATCGACGTAAGGCCATGTTACCTCTTCATCCGCCATTTCATAGTCCACCACTTCTCCTATAACTCTTCCAAGGTCCTGAACAAGAGTGTTGTCGATATATTCCATGGGGATGCCTCTAACATCGATCCAAAGTTCATTCATTGCAGAGTGGTCATCATCATAAGCCGTGTTCAGAGTCCATCGCTTCATGACCACAAATGAGCCGAGGATGTTCCAAGGACTGCCTCTCACAAGATCTTCTAGATCTTCGTCGTTCTCCGGCTCTAGCAGAAACATATGGTCATTTATCAGTTTGACCTTAACTCCGCCAGCGAGTTTCCAGAATTTCTTAAGAGCAATGGAGATGGTTTTACTGTCCCAGACTATGTAGTCTACGAAGAATGCTACAATACAATTTTCCAGTTTCATTCTCTTGGGAAGGAAAGTGTGAAGGTTGGGGGTGGGGAGCTCAATCAACTCTCTGTGAAGTATGAAGTTTGGGTGAATGGAAGAAGGCTGGTAAGAGGTTTGGACCGAGTAGAAATCAGAAGGGTAGTTAGGTTGAGCCATTGAAGGACTGTGGGAATGGTAGAGAGTGTTGGAAAGTGGAGAAGAGTTGAGAATAGGAATCGGCTTGAGATAGAGAAAAGAGAAAGGTCATGAGACCCAGTTCTCCTATGTGTATGGCTTGGCCTTATTTTTGTTGTGATATTTTAGTATCCTTGTTAATGGCCAAAAAATAACTCTTTTACTCCTAGTAGGGGTATGCGACAAGGTGACTATATTAGCCCATATTATTATTTGAAAAGTAGGGCTTTCCTGTCTAATAAATCAAGATGTTTCCCAAAAATTATTAACTAGGGTCAAGGCGGAGGTGTGGGATCTCTCAAAATATATTTAATGTTTGCGGACGACTCAATATTTTCCGAAAAAGAAAATACTAGGAGTGCACTATAACCAGTTTCCGATGTTTGTTTATGGATACAATGTGAAGTTTCAAAGGCCACGAACGAGTTATCAAAAATTTGACGCCTTTGAATAAAAGCTGATTGAGCTTGGTCAATAATTAAAGGAGAAGGCAATTACATCATTTGAAGGCAATTACAATGTAATAATGGAAAACAGTCATAATGATTTCTCTCATTCTACATAAAAACAGACAATAATCATGTACTCGGCTGTAATTACTCAAATATACGTAAGACCAATAATTGAACATTTATACTCTAGCCTCTGCCAATAAATTGTTAAATTTTAAACCTTCCAAATAAACATGATTAGGTAAAATGAGTATGTGGTTTTTGTCAAATTGAAAATGGGCAAGTAAGGAATTAACACATTTTGTATTTTTTTAATATTTCAAAATTCCACAATTTACCTATTTTTAATCAGTAGAATCAGGAAATAGTTTGGTGAAAAGTATACAACTATACATATGAGACGAGACATTTGCAAAAAAAAAAAAAAAAAAAGATTTGCAAAAAAAATAAAAATAAAAAAATACATACGAGACGAGACGAGACGAGACGAGACGAGGAAGAATACACAAAACACCTGTACTTCAAAAGAAGCTGAGTGAGACTCGCGGCGTTGTTTCAGTTTCAGGAGGACATCATCACATCAGAACCGTTTCAGAACATCAAATACACTCATGCAAGCTTCAGTTCACCAGTAAGCTTCTGCCTCTCCTCTCGTCTTCGCGCAGCCCCCGCACCTCATCTCAACCCAGAGAGCTTCAATGGCAGAAATCGGACCTCGCGATGTTCAATTCTCCAATGAATTTAGAAAAGGTCAATGGCAGAAGTTCCTGATCAACCCATTTGCGGAACAAGAAAGTGAAGCAATCCCAGTCCCCAACACCCCTCTGTTGTCGGAAATCTTCCCTAGAAACCTCCGGGAGTGGCCATCGAAGGTTGTCTTCAAAGCATGGAAGCAACCGCAGAAACAGTGGAAGGAATGGGTACCCCGCTTAACCCCACAATTCAGCATCATTTGGACGGAAATGGGCATTTACAAGGCGATCACTAACTCCGCCTCTGAAGAATTCAAGTACAATTTAGATTTGGTACTCGGGTTGTCGCAATTCTGGTGTCCCGAAACCAACACATTCGTCTTCCCATGGGGTGAAGCCACCGTCACCCTCAACGACGTAACGGTCCTGACTGGGTTACCAGTCGTTGGTGACTCAGTGACAAGTCAAATCAGTGACGAATCGGTGAAAGCCATAGTTGAAGAACTGGAAAAACAGAGGATCCGAATGAACAAGACCAAATCGAAGAAACCAAGCCATGGTGAGTGGATTAAGCATTTCATGGAGGAGAAAGAGACTGATTACGAGCACGCCGGGTTTCTAACATTTTGGCTTTCAAGGTTTGTCTTCCCTTCACACCCAGATCAAACAATACAGAAAAATCTGTTTCCAATTGCTGCAAATCTCTCTGTGGGTAAACCAATGGCGCTTGGGACGTCACTTCTTGCTATTGTTTATAATGATTTAACAAAACTCTATAACGAAACAGTGTGTAGGAAGGACCCTATTCATGTTGTAGCACCTTTTCAGTTGTTGGAATTGTGGTTACAAGAATATTTTCCAGTAATAATGAAAGGATACAGGTTTGACAGTAATTACGCACTGGTGCTCGACTTGCCATTTATTAAGTCAGTTCCACCAGTCATTCGAAAAGTTCTTGAGGACAGGGATCAATTTGTTTGGCAACCTTTCAGATACAGAATGGAGAGTTTCTTGAAAGAACATGAGCAATTTTTGTTGTTGGATTCTTCGAGTTTGGATTTGGATTTGCGATCTTTTCTCCGATGTTTGCAGTGTACTGACCTTGTTGGACTGAATTGTAAAGAGAAGTATTCGCCACAACGAGTGGCAATGCAGTTCGGGATGGACCAGGATCTTCCAGCTCAAGGCTTTCAAAGCCATCCATGTGGCGAAAATATTGGGTTTATTTTTCCACCAAGGTCCTACCAGGCCGGTTTCTCTGAGCGATACCTAAAATGGTGGAAGCAAATGATGGTTGCTCGCCGAGGACTGAAACTGGAAGGAAGATATGCAATGTTTTCTGATTTCCTGAAGAAACATTGGATTGATACTCATCTTCATTGCTCAGATTCTTCAGGATCTAGTGATGAGTCTGAAGATGATCTTATCGAAACCCTCCATGGGAATCATGGATCTACATCTAATATGAATGCTGAAGAACTTGTCGATGATAATAGTATGGGAGCGATGGATGTCACTGCTGGATAAAGGATTCTGCTGGAAAAAAGAGTTCCAGGGACACCTGATGAAAATGTGGAGGTTAACAACTGAAAAGAAGTTGAGGCAGAAGTAGCTAAAGATATATGCAAAGGCAGTGAATCAACACATACTGCAAAGAGGAAGAAGGTTGGGGAGTTATCTTGACAATGGCTTGAACGTGGATAGGAGAGATTATCGGAAAGCTGCACAAGCGAGAGCATGAAAAGTCTGTAGAAATTATTGAGTCAAGTTCAAGATATCAGAGGTTACTAAATACTACCGAGTGCACAGGTCTGTTTTCTGGGTGAAATGGCTCTGTACCAAGTATGTTATTTGTTCAGCTGTCCATTTTGGTATGGAACTTATATTTCTGTCGAAGGCAGGGTTATAGGATGGCTTATAAGAAGGATGCCCCTATGTCGTTGATGATTTTGGTAGAAAACTTAATTATCCTTTGTTGCATAGGGGTCATAGTTAATGATTGCAAAGTAATTTCTCTGTCGAAGGCAGGTTTATAGAGGTAATCTTTTTTATAGCAGATCCTTGTATAGCATTATATCTACAAAGATGCTTCATCAAATGAAATAACTGCAGTATTGCACCATTCAAGTCAGTGTTAGAAATCATGTGATCTAAAAACAGCAACTGGAACATTAGAAAATCAAATCGGTCATATGGATGGTAAAAGGTCGGAAGACCTACTTCTGCAAGCATAGTAACGCTAAGAAGGTAAGGCGGATTTAATAGGACAGTAGGAGTTATTGAAGCAACTCAGGACATGAAACAAATGACTTGATGAAAATAGTAAATCCTGATGAACCTATTGATATCAAGTTACTGCATTAGGTCTAAAGCAAATTGTTTTCATACCTCCAATAATTTCATGCTTCTACGGAATGCTTTTTCTGTAACTACCAATTAGCTGAATTCTGACTGAAGAAAGCTTATATTACTATATTACCCAAAATCTGCATCCTTCAAGTTCATCAACTAGTTTCTAAAATACGAAAGGGATCTTTGCTTCTAGACCAGTAATATCCAAAGATCTGTTAACTATAATCTTGTTTTCAGTATTGTGTACAATGTCTGCTGCTGTTTCTGTTCCTCCGCAACATCCCCTTCCATTAGGGGGTCCATGCATTTTTCAAAGGAATCCATCAACCCTCATCAATGTCTGGGAAAGATTATTACGGTAACTCTTTGAGAGCTAAGTAGCTAAACTAAATTTTGGTACAGTAAAACAAGAAACTCCGGTAGTTTTTCCAGCAAGAATTCAGTACTTTCCGTATAAGAAGTCCATGAAAAGCTGCCAGATCCTACAATCCTATGCTTGGACACACTCTTCAAACCACATTATGTAGGACTGAAAATGAAATGTGTATCCTTTCTAATGGAATAATGATTTCTACAATGAGAGTTCAGTAATTTTCATTTTATTTTTTCGTCATTTCTGTTGGAAAATGCAATCTGCATCTACTCTTCAAACCACTTTGTTGTAGTAGCACTAGTAGTAGAAACTTTTGAATACTTTTGAGGATCTTCTTATTACTTTGTTTCCTTGTTGTACTAAATGCTGATTTCTTCCACCATTGCAAGTAACAGGTTCTGACATCCGACAGAAAAATGTCTAGACTCTAGGTACAAATCTGCATCAGAGCTATCCAGACTTCCCAGGTCTAATATCACACATTCCCTAATACCGATTATGTAGTATTTGTGCTAGAGATGGAATCAGGGATCCGTAAGAGGAGGACATTACCTCTCCATTCACCTTCTTCTTCGATCAGCAAGTCCTACTCCTCTATCCACTCATTTTCTCCTCTTTAGGACTCCATCACATACCTGAGTCTAGCAGCTTCCTTGGAACAGTAACTTCCTTGTGCCGCTGCTGCTCCATTTGAATGAAGGTTTCCCAATAGGAGTTGTTGTGGGACTGAGATTGAGGCTCCTTGGCCAGAAAATAAGTTAGGGCCAAACCTCAGGAATGAAAAATGCTCCGGGATGAAAATGAGGGAATGTCTTCAATTCCTAGGTTTAATTAGATAAATTTTGAAGAATTGTACCATCATTGGTCTCGGCTTAACATAAGAAGTTTAATAGTCTCCAAAAAATGAATATATACAAATCAAGAAACTGAATTTCAATTACATGAGGAAACATATAAATGATTCAAACCTTTGATAGAAGTAAGCGACGTTGCGCATGAATCCGCAGGATCAAATAGGAAAACGAGTATAGACATGCTAGAACACAAAAAAAATTGATTTGAAACATTACTAAAATTAACATCGAGAACTTACGTAGTAGGTGGAACATACATAACGTAATCAATCAAATATTGCAAAGCCCCTGTATATATTATAGACCAAAACTTGACCATAAAAGAATTTCTGTCAATACCAGCTCAATAATATCAGAGTTGGGAAGAAGGTAAAACTTATAAATTAATAGAGAATCAAGAATATGGACTCTTGTGGGTAGGAACAAAGTATAAAGTTTAGTTCTAGCATCATCTTTGAGTTCAAATCTTGGAGATATTTGGAAAATGGTTGTTATTGTGATTATTTTGTTTTATTATTATTATTGTTTTTTCGGTCTTTCATAAATGAGAAGGAAAAAATATATACAGAATGAGAGTATTGGGGAACTGTAGAAACAGTGAGTTAAATCCAAAATTTGCTATCTGCTTGCAAATCTGTCAGATTGTTTTCTTAACTTTAATAACTTTATGCTTCTATGAAATGCTCTTTTTCGTATCTATAAATTAGCTTAACGCTGATCAAAGAAAGCTTATTATGCTACTATATTACCCAATCTGCATTCTTCATGGTCATACCCTAGGCCCTGGTGCTTTACATTCAGTAATCATGGCCTCCAAATTCGCAATCCGAGCTTCAAGTTCATCAACCAGATTCCAAAATAAAGTAGAGCTATTTCTTCTCCTTGGATGCCACCTCCCCCTTCTAGACTGGTCATACTGGATGACAATGTTCGCTGCTGTTTCTGTTACAGATGTTTCTTTTTAAAGCACAGTCTGCTGCAGTCTTGTTTTCAATATTGTTTCCACTGAAGTCTTGTTCTAAATGTTGTTTACACTGTCTGCTGCAGTTTCTGTTCTTCCCTTGAAAATCTTCATGCTGTGCCTCTTCTAACAGCTATATTTTCTTTTTCTTTGAATTTACTTTATCCTTTCAAATTTATCAATCACCTGTGAAAAGTATTTGGAAAAAGTTTCACATTTCCCCCATTATGGGGTGATACATTTGTCAAAGGAATAAATCATCAAATTTTTAGAAAGACTACGAAAATAACTATTCGAGTGTTCAGAAGCTAAACCAAATTTTGGTAGAATTAAACAAGAAGCTTAAGTAGTTTTACCAGCCACAGTTCAGTTCTTCCTGTTATAATAATAAATAAAAAAAATACCTTACAAAACTGTCAATTCCTACCATCCTATGCTTTGACAGACACTCCAAACCAAAACCCTGTGCCATAGTGCTAGTTGGAGTACCTTTTGAACTCTTTGAGAATAATCTTTGTCGATTTGCTATCCCTCTGTTGCCTTGTTATGCCAAATCCCGATTTTCTTCCACCATTCCATGTAGCCAAGCGAGTTATGACATCAAACTCAAGTAGTCTAGACAGTATGCACAAATCTGCATCAGGAAAAACCCTACCATTCCTCTTCCATGCAATTTCATGACTTCATGACTTGGATTTGAAAGACTTGTCACACATCCAGGAAGATCCTGATCGAATCCAACCTGCATAGCTACTCGATGTGGCTGGTGCTTCTCATTGAAGTCAAACCCAGCAAGCTTCCCTACCTCAAACAACTAACAAACGACTCTCTTATCTTCATCAAGACCTTAAATTACACGTTCTTCTGATTGTCGATAAAACTTGGGATGCAACCACTTATTTGCAGGAAGAGAATACGGCGCCAAAAAAAAAAAATCTCCTTCCCTTTCCACAGCTGATTTCACACTTGTTGATTCCCCATTTCCTGATGTTTTCCCTCTAACCAATCTAGATTGTTCAATAACAAGAACATCAGGACTTGGTTTCAATAATTGGAACCCTTGCACATACCCATACCCATAACCAGCTTCAAAGGCGAAGCATGACTCATTTTAGAGTCCGATGATTTCTCTGATAAAATACATAACCTTTCTTATATGTTTTGGGCTATTCTGTTGGGTTATGATTTATTTGGTTTGTGTAAATGGGCTCATGTCACAGCCCATATCATTAGTGTAACCCCGTTAATGTTTAAGCCCATCTCAAACCCTAGCTACATTTCCTACCGTTGGATCTGTCAAGTACATCCGACCGTTGTGATTGCTTGTATATATTCGGTGCTACAGTATTAGGTTGATTAATGAATTCATTTCTTTCTTTCGGTTCATTCACTGCGCCTCTCTCTCTTCTCTGTATTTTCTCTCAAGAACCCTAAGGTTCTTTCATGGTATCAGAGCTCTAATGGCTCTTTCTAATACCTCAACGGCTTCACCACCGTTGTATCTTCTCTCAAATATACATAATTTGTTACCCTTTAAGCTTGATGCTTCCAATTTTGTCTTGTGGAAGCACCAAATCACCTCAATCTTCAAAACCCACTCTCTGTTTGGATACCTCGATGGATCTACACCGTGCCCTCCTCAGCAGCTCCCAGATGTCTCCGGTGCTCCTTCTCCGGCGGTGAATCCAGCGTTCACCGCATGGTTGCTTCAAGATCAGGCGGTCTTGACGATCCTGAACGCCACGCTTTCTCAAGAATCATTGACTTTGGTGATTGGATCCACCACTTCCTGGGAGGCCTGGTTAGTTCTTGAGCGGCGATATGCTTCCCTTACCAGATCTGATGTTCTTACTCTCAAATCAGATCTGGCATCGATCAAGAAACGGTCCGACTCCATAGATCTCTACATGCAAAAGCTCAAAACCATCCGAGACAAACTTGCCGTTTCATCTTCGTTTATCTCCGATGAAGATATGCTGCTCTACATACTAAATGGCCTCCCGCCGGATTACACATCTTTCCAATCATCTCTTCGGATTCATTCCTTTCCGCTCTCGTTTGAGGATCTTCATGTTCTTCTCAAAGCTGAGGAACAGATGCATGCGGCTCAATCTTCTTCCTCCGCTGATTTTACTCCGACAGCCTTCTATCACTCTACTGGTAGTCGCGGCGGCTGAAACCCTAACGGAAACCATGGCGGTGATGGACGGTTCGGTTCTCGCAACCAAGGTGGAGGACGATCCGATTCCAGAGGAGGACGGTGCGGTTCTGAGTCAACCCACTCTTATGGATCCGGGTATGGAATCGGATCTGGTTCGGGTTCCGGATTTCGATATGGATCCGGATCTGGTTACGGGTCAGGAGCTTCGGGTCGTGGTTCTGGTCGATCCGGTTCAAGAGGACGGTTCTCTGGTTCGGGTCGAGGAGGTTCAAGACCGATCACTTGCAAAATCTGCGGGTACAACTACCATTCAGCCATCGATTGTTATCATCGAATGGATTATGCATACCAAGGTCGTCACCCACCTGAGCAGCTCTCCGCCATGGCCGCACAATCCTCTGCACACCCAGCTCCTGTCTCTGATCTCTGGATATCGGACACCGGAGCATCCATTCACATGACTGCTGACTTCGGTAATCTGTCTCTTGCTGAACCTTATACTGGAAATGACGTTGTCATCGTTGGTAACGGATCTTCTCTTCCCATTCAGCATTCTGGTACTGCTTACTTCACTAACTCTAATAATTCATTTGCATTAGAAATACTTTACATGTTCCAAAACTTTCTGTTAATCTTCTTTCTGTACATAAATTTTGCACTGATCATGATGCACGATTTATTTTTGACAAAGACTCATTCGGCATTCAGGCCAAAGCCACGGGCAAAATACTGTTTCAAGGCCCCAGTAAAAATGGATTATATCCAATGTCTTTTGTGTCACTGTCCTCAAGTCATCAAGCATATTTGGGCCAAAGAACTCAATCTCAACTTTGGTCACCCTTCGAATTCTGTTTTAGCAAAATGTCTTCATACTGTACCTGTTTCTGTTGAACAAACTGTTGGAACAATCTGTGAAAGTTGTTTAGCTGGTAAAATGTCTAGATTGCCCTACAACAATTTTACTTCTGTTTCTACCATTCCTTTACATTTACTACATAGTGATGTTTGGGGACCTGCATCTACAATTTCTTATAATGGATACAAATACTATGTTTTATTTATTGATGACTTCTCCAAATTTACTTGGTTGTTTCCTTTGAAGCTTAAATCTGATGTTAGTTCGGTATTTGCTACTTTTAAGACATTCATAGAAAAATTATTGAATCATTCTATCAAAATTTTTAGATCAGATGGAGGAGGAGAATACATTGCTTACACTTTTCAAAAGATATTAAGTCATAGTGGCATAGTGCATCAAAAATGTTGTCCTTATACTCCACAACAAAATGGAATTGCAGAAAGAAAACACAGACACATCATAGAAACAGCAGTTACACTTCTTAATAATGCAAGTCTACCTAAAATATTTTTGGTACCATGCTGTTGCTGCATCTACTTATTTGATAAATCGCATGCTTAGCTCAAACACTTCAAACAAATCACCATATGAACTCCTTTTTCACTAAACATGATTATACATACTTGAAAGTTTTTGGTTGTGCATGTTTTCCAAGATTAACTGATTATAACACTTCTAAATTGGATCCTAAAACAAAGAAATGTGTTTTACTAGGTTATGCATCCGGCTATAAAGGTTATTTGTGCTTTGATTCAACTTGCAAGAAATTCTATATAAGTAGAGATGTTGTCTTTGATGAATTTTCTTTTCCTTACTCTACTTCTAATTCTGCAGAAACTTCTACTGTCTCACATTCTCCTGTTTCTATTCCAGGTACAGGTCCCTCTCCAAATCATGACTCAGCTCATGAATAATCTGGTTTTATACCAGAAACACACAGTTCTGAGGGAATTGGGATCTTGCATGCCACTGGTACTGTGAATGCTTCTCCACCACCTTGTACTGCTGCTACAGATACTACACATGTCACTGATGTGTCCTCTACAGATAATACACCAGCTAGCATTCATGGTGGTGAGACATCTCCAGTTCCAGGTTCAGGATTGGTAAGTTCCCACCCTGTGATGATCCCCCCACCCCCCTCCTCCCCCAGGTCACCCTATGTGCACACGCAGCAAGTCTGGTATTAGCAAAAAGAAATTGACTTTCAATTCTTGCATTCCTCACTCTGGTTTTTCTGCAAACACACCACACACAGATCTTCTTGATCCCACCTCTTATACCGAAGCTGTCAAATCTCCTAAGTGGCAAAATGCAATGACTGAGGATTATAACAGTTTGGTACAGCAAAAGACTTGGAGGTTGGTTCCACCACCCCCTAATGGCACCATTATTGGAAATAAAAGGGTTTTTCGTACCAAATTTAACCCCAATAGTACTGTTTCTCGCCATAAGGCACGTTTAGTTGCAAAAGGCTTTCACCAAACTCAAGGAATCGATTTTGACGAGACTTTTAGTCTAGTGGTCAAACATGCCACTGTACGTTCAATTCTTGCCTTAGCTGCTACTTTTGATTGGCCTTTACAGCAGCTAGACGTCAAATATGCATTCTTACATGGTTTTTTGCGTGAAACTGTATATATGAAACAGCCCACTGGTTTTGTTAATCCATTGTTTCCCAACCATGTGTGCCTTCTAAACAAGTCTATATATGGTCTTAAATAGGCACCTCGTGCCTTGTTTGAGAGATTCACCACTTTTCTTTTATCTTTGGGGTTCAAAACCTGGTATGCTGATCCATCACTTTTTATTCGTCATCACAACAATCACATTACTGTTTTACTTCTATATGTTGATGACATTATTCTTACGGGTAATGATCACACTTACATTACCTCTTTAATTGCAAAATTAAGCTCTGAGTTTGAAATGACGAATCTGGGTTCTTTAACTTATTTTTTGGGACTCCAGATTTCACGATCTTCTCACGGTATTTTGAGTCACCAAGATAAGTATGTCAATGACCTTTTAGCTCGTTTTAATATGTCCTCCTGCAAGCCTTGCCCTACTCCTCTTGCAGGGGGCATAAAATACCACACTAATCAAGGTGATTTGTTACAAGATGCAACTGTTTTTCAACAGTTATTGGGTGCTTTGAAATATCTGACCTTTAGTCGTCCAGATATTGCATTTGCAGTCAACCACCTCTGCCAATTTATGCATCAACCTACTCAGATGCATCTCAGCGGTGCAAAACGTGTCCTTCGCTATTTGCAAGGCACAAAATCACATGGTCTTTTTTACCAAAAGGGTTATCTTCCTTTACAAATTTTTACGGATGCAGATTGGGCCGGTGACCCAACTGACAGACATAGTACTACTGGGCTTGTTGTTTTTCTGGGCCCAAACCCAGTTCACTGGACCGCTAAAAAGTAGCCCACTGTTTCCAGGTCCTCTACGGAAGCTGAGTACAGAGCCCTGGCAATAGAAGCTGCTGATCTCTCCTGGTTTAGACAACTTCTTCTTGATTTGAAAATCCAATTACCAGAACCACCATTACTTTGGAAAGATAATTTATCTGCCTTGGCCATGACAAAAAATCCACTCTTTCATGCTCGTACCAAGCATATAGAGTTGGATTATCATTATGTTAGAGAACAAGCTCTTCTAAAACATCTTTCTGATTGCTATATTTCAGGTGCTAACCAAATTGCAGATCTCTTTACCAAGTCACTAGCAGCAGCTCAATTTGAAGGATTCAAGTCTAAACTCATGCTCCAGCAGCACCATGAGTTTAAGGGGGCGTGATAAAACACATAACCTTTCTTATATGTTTTGGGCTATTTTGTTGGGTTATGATTTATTTGGTTTGTGTTAATGGGCTCATGTCACAGCCCATATCATTAGTGTAAGCCCGTTAATGTTTAAGCCCATCTCAAACCCTTGTTACATTTCCTACCGTTGGATCTGTCAAGTACATCCGACCGTTGTGATTGTTTGTATATATTCGGTGCTACAGTATTAGGTTGATTAATGAATTCATTTCTTTCTTTTGGTCCCTTCACTCCGCCTCTCTCTCTTCTCTGTATTTTCTCTCAAGAACCCTAAGGTTCTTTCATTATCCATCTGATTTCTCAACAAACTTATGTCCTCTGAGAGACTTGCTAGTACAGCTGGTGCTAGAGCAACCTTGTTGCCTCGAGGAAGATGAAAGGAAACTTGAAGAAAAATGTTGTGAGCCATGCCTCAGGGAACAATGGCTAGCAACCGTAGTACAAAACATTAATGGAATCTTCTATCCTGCAACTTCCCCAAGCGTGATTTCTATAGGAGGTAAATAGTATTCTAGTAATAGCATTATGGTAATAATTGACAAATTACATATGTACTATATAAACTGATACTCTCTTAATATTCATGAATACCTAATTCTCTGAAGCTCAACATGGTATCAGAACATGATCATATCTCTATACCAAGTATGTTATTTGTTCATCGCTCCATTTTGGTATGGAACTTATAATCTCTTTCGAAGGCAGGGTGGTAGGTTTGCTTATACCAAGGATTCCCCTATGTCTTTAATGATTTTGGTAGCAAACATAATTATCCTTGTTTGTACAGGGGTCATAGTTAAGGATTGCAGACTAATTTCACTGTCGAAGGTAGGTTTATACATGTAATCTTCTTTGCATTGGGGACATAGTTAATGAATGAAGATCGGCTTTTGATTCTTCCATCAAATTTCATCTAGGAAAAGAATCATATGTGAGGTAGCAGAACCTTGTATAGCATGATATCTACAACTTCATCAAATGAAGTTACTGCAACATTCAAGTCAGTGTTGGAAAAATACACAAGCAAATCGGTCAGATGGATGGTAAAAGGTCGAAAGACCTACTTCTGCAAGCATAGTAGCGCTAAAGAAGTTAAGGCGGATTTAATATGACTATAGGAGATATTGAAGCAAGTCAGGACATGAAACAAATGACTTGATGAAAATAGTAAATCAGATTTTTCTTGCCTGATGAACCTATTGATATCAAGTTACCACGTTAGGGCTAAAGCAAATTGTTTTCATACCTCCAATACCTTCCTCTTTCTATGGAATGCTGCTTTTTTTGTAATCTATCAATTGGCTGAAGACAGACTAGAGAACGTTTATGTCACTATATAACCCAAATCTACTTATCCTTCAGAAGTATTCATCCTATAGGCCCTGATGTTCCAAACTAAGATAGGGATCTTTGCTTCTAGACCGGTGATATCCAACCATCTGTTCCTCCACCACATCCTCCTTCCATACTGCTGTTTCCTTTTAAAGTACAGTCAACTGAAGTCTTGGTTTCAGCATTATTTTTATTATCCGCTGCTGTTTCTTTCTTCCAATACCATCTTCATGTTGTAAGCGCTAAGAAGCTAAACTAAATTTTGGTATAGTAAAACAAGAAACTTCATTAGTTTTTCCAGCAAGAATTCAGTACTTTCTGTATATGAAGTCCGTGAAAAGCTGTCAAATCCTACCATCCTATGCTTGGACACTCTTGAAACCACATTGTTCAGGACTGAAAATGAAATGTGCATCCTTCCTAATGGAATATTGATTTCTACAATGAGAATTCGGTAATTTTCATATATTTTTTTTCATCATTTCTGTTGGAAAATAAAATCTGTATCTACTCCTCAAACCACATTCTAGTATTATTATTATTAGTAGTAGTAGTAGTAGTAGTAGTAGTAGTAGTAGTAGTAGTAGTAGTAGTAGTTGTAGTAGTAGTAGTAGTAGTAGAAATAGTAGTAGTAGTACCCTTTGAAGATTTTGAGGATCTTGTTGATTTGCCATTACTATATACTGATTTCATTCCACATACGTAGCGGGTTCTGACATCCCACACTACATCAGAGCTATAACTCGATCATCAAAAAGTTTGAGAAAACAGAGTCTGCACCGAATCATTCTTCAACAGGCACGCAATCAGAGCTATCCAGACTTTCCAAGTCTAATATAACACATTCCCAATTCCCGATTATCTAGTCGTAGCACTAGAGAAGGAATCAGGGACCACTCCTTTCACCTTCTTCTTCGATCAGCAAGTCCGACTTCTCTATCCACTCCTTCTCTCCTCTTTAGGACTCCATGACATACCCGAGTCTAGCTTCCTTGGCACAGTCACTTGGTTGCGCCACTGCTGCTCCATTTGACTCAAGGTTGCCCCATGGAGAAGAACCACTAGGAGTGGTTGTGGGACTGACATTGAGGCTCCTGGCCAGAAAATAATTAAGGGCCACACCTCATGAATTGTGGGCGGGCACAAAATGTAGTCCTAAACAAAACCATGTCATTGGTGGAATCTTCTATTTCTCCTACAACTTCACAAAACCTCATTTCCTTGCTGGAATCCCACTGAATTGTCTTCGCACTACCTACTTCTAACTATAGAAGGGAATAAGACTCCTTTTGCCCGAGGGGAGACATAACGGGTATTATCAGAATGACTAAACAAATTCCATCTAACAAACTAGATGCTCCTGTGCATGACTAAAACCTTTCTTTGTTGCCTTGCATGGAAAATGAAGAAGGGTTTTATGCGGAATTTCAGCCGATGGATCCTGCGAAAGTAACAAAATATCTGACCCCGGGTCTTCGTCAAAGAAAAGGAAAAAGAGAGGGCGTCGGTGACCATCCCTGTTATTTTGTCTAATTTGAGGATCCAAGACACCAGCAATATCGGAACAGGCCCCACCTTCCAGCGAGTCTTACACTTTTTAGGAGAATACGGGCTCCGGGCGAAGACCTTTCTTAGTTGTATCTATTGCAACTCCAATTTTACTAGTGTTCGGAATTATGCCTTGAATAGGCTCAGGAAGTTTGACGAGGAGTTGGCGACGGAGCGGGGCAAAGAAACTGGCCAAACGGAGAGCCAAACGAATACATCAACCTCGGGAGGGCCTGCATGTTCATGCGAATATCCTAGTTGTTTGTACGAACATGTTTGTGGGTAACACCACGGGTGTTCGTACGAACACTTACTGGAAGGCGACGCAAAGTTGTTTCCTTGTTGGTTTAAGCTCATTTTTGGTATTTTCTTTGGGCACAAGATGTATAGGAGGCGCATATAAAGGCTATAGGTTGTGCTTTATAAGTCGTGAGTTGTATTCGCATCGTTTCTCTCCATAAACAGAGTTTTGGGGCCGTGGACATAGTCAGCGTCGTGCTAGTGAACCATGTTACATCGGGTGTGATATTGTTCTTTGTTTTTCATCGTTTTCTTGCTCATTACATGTCATAACAAACTGTTATTAGAGCTTGGGGATCGGTGCTCCAAGATTATGGTGGAGCTAAAGAGCTAGGGTTTCACAGTCCGTGAAATTCATTGCTATGGTTTCACAATCAAGGTAGAGCACGCGATCAGCGGTGATGGATATGGACTAAGAGCTGCAGAGAAGATGGCTCGGGGGATGACCAAGATCGATAAGTTCAACGGGAGAAACAACTTCAGTCTATGAGAGATCAAGGTAAGTGCTTTGTTGGAGCAACAAAGCACGTGGTTGCCATTGGCAGAAGACAAAGGGGGAATTGCTACAACCACCAAGGAGTTTAATACGATGTAGGCAAGAGACCACTCTACGATCTTGTTGTGTTGGGCAGACGTCGTGATCACGGAGGTTGCAGATCAAGAGACGGTCGAAAGACTATGAAACAAGTTGAAGAGCCTTTACAAGAAGAAACCACTTGTTGCTATCTGTGTATAAGCGCATCAAGTTGACGCTATATGTCAAATGGTCCACTACCCATGTAATAACACATACTACCCCAACTTTGTACTACTTCCTTTCCAATTTGAATTTTTGGATGGACTTTTCATGGAGGTAAAAGGGTGATACATTTGACTTGTAATTAAAAACGGTGTGAAATAAATCCGTTGGGAATATTGTCACTACCATTGGATTTTTATTATTAACAACTCGTTCGGGGGCTAGGGTTCTTGACGTCGGTAGAACGGGAGAAAGAGAAGATACAAGCACATGATGAAATCGTGGAGATGGAAAATGTTTTAGAATTCATTATTTGCTATTGCAGGATTTCTTACAACTTGAAGCCTTCGTGGAAGCACCCAAATGCGAGGAGACAGTTTTGTGGCTGTTCGAGATATGGGGTAAGTTAATGTTTGATATCTATTTTCGATTAGGAATTCAACTATATTGGTGTAATTGATATTCATAGCTGTTACGTTCTTATCCTCAGCAACGGGATTGTTGCAAGATTTTCTAGTGGTACGACCCCATATGTGTTTGACGCCCCGGACAATCATACATGGGCTTCTCCAGCGATTGAATTGGCTTGAAGATAAAGTGATGTTGTTAAGTACATCAATTGTGGTTTTAGGTACAATGATTCTAGGATTTTTGTTCATTCTATTTTTGGTTGCCAAAGCACAACGAAGTGTCGGGGTTGGCTGTCATGGTGTAGTATTGTTGATCTAGTGATTGATCGTGTAATTGGATTCACTCAAGTGCTGTGGCAATATCAAAATAAATTATTGCTATGAAATCGTTTCACTGTACAACTATGTACTTCACGAAAGGTTTTACCATTTCACGAAACTGGCTATAGTCAATCTTACTGGCTCACATTGCAAATCTTAATATAGGCATTTCACGAAAAAACGGCAAAAGCTGCTAAGCAACTCATTAATTTTTAAAATTTACCCACAATGAAGCGTTTCCCAAAAAAGATTTTTTTTTTTTTGAAAAATCAATTTAAATTTACATAGAATAAAAATTAAGTTGTCAATTATTCTTTTTTAGTATTTATGGAGTGACTCTAAATCAGATATAAATAAAATAATTATAAAAAGAATTTTAGAAAAGGAGTAAGAGCCATAAATATAAATTCGTTCGAATTTGATATAGAAAATAAATAAGTCATTCCCAAATTTCACTAAAGATACTATCCTTCTATTTTTTTTTGTTTATACTGAAACTCTTCCAATTAAATTTAAAAATAAAACTGATTGAATTCATAAAAGAACTCTAATAGGAAAATATATATTTTTGACCATTGTCACTAAATATATTAATTTCATAAAAGATATATTACATTCCTAATTAAACTCTCTTACTTGGAAAATAAGGCAAAAGATCCTAAATAATCTCTAATAAGAATAAATAACTGACTGAAACTCCAACAGAGCATGACAAAGAATCAGTGAACAAGAAGAACTCAATCTAGCCAAGCATCAGAGAAAAATAATAACTCAATCTGGCCGACCCATGGACTCCGCACGGCTTCCTAGTGTTGTGTGCGTAGCAGGTGGGCGCGCTAGAGAGTTGCCGCTGCTCTTTGGTCCTTTTCTCTTTGACAATGAGTGCAGTTTAGTCCAATGACACATGGATTTACGATATAGCAATAATCCTATACCTACGAATGATTTAGAAACTTCTAAGAAAATACCTGGAACCCAACGATCACATAACTGAGGATATCTAAGGATATCAGATAATTTCTTGTTGGACTAGATTCAAGACGCCTGAATTGTCTACAAGATTATGGGTTAGCATCACAGAGTATCTAAATAAAGAGACTCAGTCATTTATAATAATCTTATAGAATACAATACATGATCTGAGTTATTTTCTTTCTGAATTGACAAACCTAGAAACATTGTGGGATCCTAGATTCAACACATTCTGACTAATCATGTTTCACCTAGACATTGTGTTACGAAGAAACTTATGGGTTGAGGATTTGAAGGAAGTATGTGACATGGTGGTAATGAGAATTTGGGGACATTTGGAAGATGAGAAGATGATGACGAGGAAGTGTAAATGGCAGATCTGATTGTGTGAGAGTAGGTTGGTGTATTAGTAGAAGAAGTAGTGTGGTGGTTGGTTGTTGGACATATATGGGGAGTATGTTGTCCATAATGACAGGTTTGACTGCTCTGACATTACAAAGCAAGAAAGAGTTGAGTAATATAGGAAAGCAAACAATGAATGTGGCTGGGAGTATAAAAGAAATGATAAAATTCTAGATAAAACATTAAAGCATACAAATAGAGATTATACACAGCTGAAAACCCTATCAACACTTTGAATAGAAGTTCCAAATAAAACATTAAATCATACAAATAGAGATTATAACATATTTGAAAATCCTATCAATACTCCGAATACAAATCATACAAGTTAATTATTTTGAACCAAATTCACCACTACACATTCAGTTTCCACTAACTCAACAACGTCCACAACCCAAATGATAACAGCAACCACTTAATTGTTTTGTAAACAAACACAATGCCACAGAAAAACACTTTCAACTGGTAGATTAATATTTTGGACATAAAGACAAACATGACTAAAATTAGAATGATTGACTACCCCACCCAAAGAAAATGACCACAAAAAATGAATAGACCGTAGGTATTTTCCTGTATTTCTTGGCGAATTACTTCTCATTGTTTCCATGAGCTTTGAAGCTGTTCGATTTCTTAAGAAAGGTTTCCTTGATGTCGTTGTTCACGGAACAATCAATGAAATTGGCAACCCGAATCCTAATGTAATCTTCATTGATCTTTATTTTCCTATTAAGTTGAGGGATTAGCTATCTCAAATGTGCCTTGTATAGCATATGTTTCACAATCATTGATGGGAAAAAAAGATCACATTTCAAAACAGTTAGATAAACACATAAATCGTATGGAAATGAAACATTAGAGACTAGACATTACCGGTTTATTTATCTTGGAATGTCATGATGTGTCCACACTATGTCCCTGTTTCTGATGTCGCAAACATGACTGACTCATTTAGTTGGCACGGACAAGTTGAAATCTGTGTGCATCTAATCGAGTTTCTCACGTATCACTTTGGGCTTGTAAAAGAACATTCTCATCGGATCATGAATGTACACTTTTTGTTCAAAACAGTGCAACACCATGAGAAGGTAATGTAAATCCTTGATATTGAGGGGAATAGAAATATTTGCAAAAAAAACAAGAAAAATAAAAAAATGGTCATTGTTATTGATGCTTCGAGAAGGATGTAAAAAAATTACTTATTATTCCAATCAAGTCCAAATCTCCAAAAAGTACATGACTGGTCCTCGAATTTGCATTTTTATGAACCAAGGGTTGTGCTAAAAAAACACATTAAATAAAGAGGGAAACGTGGGATTTCCGCCTTTCAACGAGCAAAGTAAATGCAGTGAAAAAGGGATATTTGCAGTATATAAGCCTGGAGGGAACCATATTTCACTCAGCCCTTTGGTCCGATGCTTGTTTGTGAGGTGCAAGATTTGGGACATGCAGTCAATCACCTGCAAACAGTTGAGAGACCCAAGTGGATAAAACTGTCATACTAATAGAAAACTAAGTAACACCGTAGTGCAACAACATAACATTTATTGTGAACTAAGAACATAAAGAAAACAATGCACCGAATCTCCAAAGAAGGGAGTAGCTTCCAGCTCCCATGAAAAAAACTTGGCGATAGAAGCCACTCCATTTGATATGTCAAAAAGGTAGTCACTATTGATTCACTTATAAAATTTTAAAGCGATAAGATGGTAGTTTGATCAGGCATAAGAATTTTAAAGTAAAAATGATACATACTCTTTAAATGGGATCCTCAACTCCAATTATGTTACCACGCCCGGAACAACCTCATAGCTCATGTAGAAATTAAAAAAGCATTCATCTACTTCTGGCATTCTTGGAAGCAATATATCAAATTCACCCTACATCCTTATCCTTTGGGAGATTCTCTTTGGCACCTTAAAAGTCCCTCTCCCTCTCCCTACCCATTTATCTATTGGAATGGCATTGTTTAAACACGGGGCCACAATATATAATTTTGGATAGAAATCTAAAGAAAACAGACAAATATAATTACCAAAAATATCTTACACTGTTCATGTATTTTTGTAGAAAATTTCATCCAGAGTTTAGGTTGTCGGTGTCCCAGAACTTCAACCTAGTTCTGACATTATCATCTTGGCATCCCTTTGGGTGGTTATGGTGCTTTGGGACAAACTTCTCCAAGTACACCATCTGTACAGATAGTTATAACCATATTATACATTTAGGCAGAATTTATAAAACAGACAGAGAGTAATCTAGTTAAAACAAGTACCATGGCTATCAATAGGCAACTAGCTCCTCGGATTGTCTCCTTCAAATTTAATTAGGTGTGGTGAGCTATCAAGAACTGCAACTAAGTACCTGTCCAGTTCCCATTTCCGACCTTTCAAGATCAATGACATACTTAACTAATGTGTTTCTATCTCTTAGTCTTGTGTTGGGCACCTTAATGTATGCCAAAATGAACATGATTGCCCCCCTCTTCCACTCATCTGTGAGATGCTTATCCTCTGGTTTCTTAAAGCGTGGACCATAAGAATTGACACCAGTGTATGACCTAATGAGGTCAAGCTCGCATTCTGATTTCTTTGATTTTCGTCTGAATCCTCCGGTTCCTGAACTTCACCTATGGTACTCACCCCAAGTAACCACCCCACTAGTGTACTCATGACCATGGGCACAGACTGACTAAGTGAAAGGATCATATACCCAATTGTGGTGTTTTCAGAAGGTATTATCTGTATAAGCTTTCTCTATAAGTTTTCTCCACCATCTTTCGGTTTGTGCCTGAACAATATACACATATATCTATCATTTCATATTTTCTGTCCCTTTTTATGTTTGTCCCGATGTTCATAATTTTTACCACATTAGTGAAACACCTAATTATTTTCCACTCGATGGTCTAGTTTCCAGTTGGGTGAGAATAATTAGTTACAAATCACATTCTGGTGTGACAAGAGATGCCAACATGATTTTGAAAGGTTTGGCGACGTATTGGTGTTTGACTGCATCGACAAAACTAACATGTACCTAAAGCATCTTGTCATACTCTCCGGTGTTACTTCCCGACATGAGTTTTCGTAGTTGCCGTTCTACAAGACGAGACCTCAGAATCATACAAATGGGTTCTAAATATAGAAGCAAATGATAAAAAGGTACCTATATTGGTTATAACTGATGGAGACTTGGCATAGAAAGACGCAATCGCCGAAGTTCTTCCAAAAGCGAAGCACCGTTTGTGTGCATGGGGTCTATGTCATAATGCCGAAGGAACCCTTAAGTTGGGGTCAAAATTTATGAAGGTTTTTGGAAAATGCTTGAGGAAGAGATCAAAAATTAAGCAATGGAATGATGATTGGTAATACATGGTCGACAAATGGAGTATTCCGCACAAGCGATCGGTAAGTGGTGCCTACATGACGCACCACTTATGGGCAGTTGCTTTTCTCAAGGACACTTTCTTAGCCGGTCAGAAAACTACACAACTGTGAGAGAGTATAAAAAAGAATTCAAAAATTATTCGCACTACAAGAACAATTTTTTTGATCTTTTCTAGGGATTCATGCGGGGTCACAATAAGATTCGTGATAACAAGCGTGATCAAAACTGTAACGACCCGGGATCTCGGTTTAGGGTTAACGAGAAAATCGATAACCAAAAGTAGATTATTAACTATTAAGTTTACATATCGGTTAAATTACATTACAAAATCTCGATAATAAGAACAATCTAAAACAAATCGTGTGTGATATACTAAGTGATTTGACTTAAGTTAAACTTCTTCGTCTCGATCCGCGTTCCCATTCCTCAAACTTGATTGACAACCTGCGGTTTTAAAAGGGCAAAAGCCGACGTAGTTTTGAAGAAATGATCAGTAAAAACTGAGTAAATACATACTACGACATGTAAAGCAACGAGTGACAAGGAAGCATGAGTTGAAACAAATTAGAAGATTTAAACAGTAAAGCTATCATGTTGGAGAATTCGGAACAACTGGAAGTAACCGAGTAACAAATACCTCTCAATTTAATAACATTGAGAAACCACGATTAGTTGGTAACATATCCAGAGTAAACAAGTCCATTTAAGAGAATAACTTAGTTCATGAACCTCTCAGTTTAAGAACTTTAAGAAACCGTAAGTATTCAGTGAGATCTCCAGAGTAAACAAGTCAATTCTAGTTGATAACGATATTAATTCACGAGTAGCATATGCTTTTCAATTCATTTCATTATATTAGGCAATCAAGAGCCACAAACAACATCAATAGAGTAATCACACTTTCATTCAATTGCAATTTAACCATTAAGTTTAGTTGAGGCGTGTCCAGAGCCACCAGCAGGATCGATGTAGGCAGTGGGATCACGAAATAATCACTAAGGGTTCCTTCTAGGGTCTATCAACCCTATTTCACCCGCTCACAACATTTAGCTAAAAGGCCTTAAGTGTCGACACCCCTATACCGTAGTGACCCTTACAAGTATAAGTAGCACTCTATAGCTCTATAAACCCCTTGGCCTCAATATCTTGATACATTTTAGCTCATCGGGGGCGGATTTGTGAACATTAACGTTCTATCCAATAATAAGAAGCGTTGCTTCAATGGTCATAGCCATAAGAAAATGGAGGATCGCTTGATGCCTCCCATTAATAACAGTACTCTGTACATCGTCCTAAGTCTATTAGAGGTATTTTATTTCTTCTCTTTCACATAAACAGAATCAGATATCAACAGTTCGGAAGTAATTTTCCAGAGTTCTCAAAGGAGATGAATAAAAAAGTTTAACAACTTTCGAGTGGAAAACATGCATTCTCATACTATTTCATATAACAAACATTCATTTAAAACATCAAACGCAAGCGCACATTTTGATATGAAAAGACCGTACATATGTACTTACCTCTGAGCCATGAAAGGCGCAACGCAAAGCTAGCACTCCTACAACTCTCGTCCCATATTGGTTCCGGGTCTTAAGGTAAATGCAGCAACACAATACATACGTCTACTTCGAACGATCTTTAACGTCGGCTGGATATAAACAATTCTAGTATATAGTCTATTAGCATTTACCCTCTATATGAGGTTGTATGCAAGAATGCCATGGAATGCGGGTCGTGCAAGATAAATGACTAAAACGCCCCTCATACTCCAAAACTGTCTTAGTTGCCCGGTCCCCAAATTATACTCATATTGGCCCAAAAACATGTAAGAATGACTATAAACTCTCCCATATGTTCTTAGCACCGAATCTACAACTTTCAATAATTTGCACTTAGGCCCCTAAAGTTTAGTAAAATTGCAAAAAGACCCCAACATTTGACTTGGTCAACACTAGCACAGAATTATATACGAGTACTCCAAATACGCGTACAAGACATGCTGACAAACTCCAAGTTACTAAACGAAACCCAATTCAAATCTAAGTGAAATTACTATTTTGCCCCTCCTAGTTCAGTCAAACTAGGGTTTTTGAAAAGTCAAACTTGGTCAAATTTGATATTTAGACTCAGAGTGTGACTACGAACAATTTTGATGAAGAACGCTAAGGCCAAAAATGTCATTTAGAGTGAGAAAATTGAAAGTCAAAGATAGGGTGAAATCATCTCAACTAGTCAACTTTGGAGCTGATTTGTGGTAAAATGAGGGAGGGTTTGGGAAATATGAAGGTGGGGTATTGAAGAGGGTATTCCAAGCTTTCCATAACATATTTGAACTCCTAAGAACTCCAAGTATTCAAAGAGATATCGCTAGTCAAAGTTGGACAAAACTTCCGAATCAACACCTAGTAAAATTCAAGAAAGTTTATTGAGTTTAAACTAGCAACTTTAGGCTTGATTTGTGGGAAATCCGTTACAAATTTGAACAAGACCCACAGACGATGATTTAAAGTATTATGTATCATCTTTACACAGGAGAAAACAAATCAACATTTCAGTAAGTTTTGAAGAAGATACAAGGGTTAGAAAATGGGTGTTTCACCATGACATTCTATACTTAGAAAATTCTGAGTTTTTGCTAGCGAAGAACATCAATATCACAGCAACTTTGGAGCCAAAATCAGAGGGTCTAAAGTTAAAATTGGACCAAGAAATAAACACAAAAGCTGTAGCCAATTCTCCAAGGATTCCAGAAAGCTAAAGATCATTCAAAACAGACCAATAACGAGAAAGAAACAAGTATTTGAACAGGGGTAGTTTTTGTACCAAAAACACATGAACACGACGAACACATTCATGAACTTCACGTTCCCCTATCTTTAGCTCAAATTTAGACACGATTAGAGATCGAATTGGACCACGAAATCAACACGAAAGTTGGAGTACTACATGCAAGGAATCCAAAGAAACAAAAATCAGATCAAGACATCAAGTATCGAGAGATTTATCGTCTCATGAACAGGGCAGGTTTTCAAGCCGGAAAACTCAACATGCACAAATCAAACCCCTTTAATTTGTTGTTACAGTCGTGTTTAGGTGATCTAAACGTGTTTTAGACGTGATTAGGAGCATGCTCATGCTTTCAAACGATAAAAACAAGCGAGAATCGAGTTTGTACCGCTCAAGAACAGAGGCCGGCGGCCATGGATGATTCCGGCGACCCGTCGCTCGAATTCCGGCGATTGAGCGTGTACCCAGGAGCTTCTGGGTTCGCCTGCGTTCACCACGACCATCTGCGACCTCGGAGAAACCTTTGGGAGGGGAGAGTTGGCCAGGAAACGGAGAGAACGCAGAACTCCGGCGCTCAACTATTGTTCCCGTCGGGTTCTTCAACCCAGACGCCGGCAAGGTCAATTCCGGCGATTCAGAGCGCGATCTTGGACTCCCCAGGTGCGAAATCACTCCTAGAACATGAAAAAAAGGCTCAATTAGCTCGAATAACATCAAGAATGAAGAATTTGGCCGACGAAAAGGTAGGGTTCCTCACCTTTGAATCGGGTTTTCTCCCTCCTCCGACGATGTTTCTCTGAATCAATTGAGGGCTTTGGTCTCCTGGACGAGCTGAAGCTGCGACAGTAACAGTTTTTGATTTGGTGTAGGCTTGATGGTGGTGCAATGGTGGTGGTGGTGGTTTTTCTTGGACAAGAAGGGGAAGAAGATGAAGATGAAAAATATTAAGAAAATGAGGAAGGAGATAATTTTTGAATAATCAGATGGTGGAGATGAGGTTAGAGATGCTGCCACTCCACCTTGTGAGGTGTCAAGTTGAGTTTGACAAGTGGCCTTCATGCATGGGGGGTGAAAGTGTAATTTTTCAAACTTTAGTGTATAAATTAGAATTAGAGGTTCTACTTAATTTCTAAGAATTGCACAACCACCGCGAACATCTCTAGTGCTTCAAAATCATCTTAACAACGTCCAAATATCGCCAACTCTCCAAGATGCCCACATTAAAGCCGTGACAAAATATTTACAAATTCGCCCCCAAAATCTTGATATTGCACTAAGAATTCTCTCGGAAATTAGGGGTGTTACAAAAATTGTATTTCAGACCAATCCAATCCAGTTTTAACAAGTCAATTTATGGAAATCGAAGAGAATGCAACCATATTCTACACTAGGGCTGTGTATATGAAGTTCAAGGAGCAAGAAATGAAGGTAAGTCACTACAAAACGGTTGACATTCAACAACTACCTGAATATGAAATGGATGCAATCTATGTCACAAGGTAGAATGAAAGGACATATATGGTAAGTTCATTAATTACACTATCTGTTGTTCGTTATCTAAACAGTTTTCTATGTATTTGAGGGTTCTATCCTTCATTGCAATTGAAATGTATGTTATTTATTGTCGAATAGTTTTTAGTATTTGTTAAGTGTTCATAATTTTTAATGGTTTCATCTGAAGTTTCAAATGAAATATTAGTCTGGCTTTAATATTGTTCTCTCAGCATACAATTCTCTCTCAACGAGATAATAGCATGCTCCACTGTTCATGCATGAGGTTTGAGTCAGCACAGATGGTCTGTGGCCATATTATTTTTGTGCTCTTCCATAAAGGAGTTCAAATTGATTCCGAAAAGGTTGTCATCGAAACGATGGAAAAAGATGGATAGTTAATTCTAAAAGACTGATCCGTACATGAAGGACCCAAAAAAGACGATGTGACGATCCAAAAACCCATATATTTCGTCGAGGTTGCATGAAGAGTAGATGGAGTTAATTAGTGACTTGGGTGGAACACGACTATTGGAGAGAATGTTGACTTGAAGATAGGGGGTCTTAAGAACATTATTTTGAAGTAAGAAAATGAATAAAAGTGGTTTAATGTCAACTCCTAACAGTACACTCATGTAAGTCCTCCATCCCAAGGGGACACAAAACCTAAAGGGAACTCCAAAAATGTTCAAAAGAAGTGCGAGAGATGTCAACAATATGGACGCAATCGAACTACATGCAAAAATTCTCTAGTTGATTTTTTCGGTCAAGATGTCGGCCAATCAGAATCAAAATCACAAGACCTATCTCAATTAACACAACAAATGATGATTTCCGATGTGAAATAAAACAAGGCTCAGACCTTAGTGACCCATACTTTTACAAGGGTGTTGGGGATGACTGGGTTTGAGTTATTTTGAGGACTAGATTAAAGTTGTTCATATTTTGTTAGGTACCGTAACATTTATATCCGTTATTTGGTGTATTTTGTATGTTTTTTAAGTATGTTATATGTTTTTATGCATGTTTAGCCAGTGTCTGCAATTTTGATAATTTATGAAGCAGATTGTTAGAACTTTTATCCATTTTACGCGTTGTTTTATCGCCTAGGATGGTGACATTCTAAAACCGGTCAACTTCCCAATTATTTCTGTATACTTTTTGTTATGTACTGGGCAGTTCCACTACTTTTTTATTTGCACAAATTCACCCCCACTCACCATAGACACACCCTTTTAAAATTTACAATTGGCCTATTTTTAACTAGTGGAGTTGTAAATTGTTTGGTGAAAACACAATGGCAAGTGTATACATGATACAATATTGGAAGAAAGCACATTATCAGCTCCTCAAGCTGTTGAACCAACACATTATGTAATACATGACAACTGCATCATCCAAGTCCACCACAAGAACACATAAAATTTTGTTATGTCTACTTCTATCATCCCACATAGATCTGGATTTTGTGAAAATTGACATTTCATCATGTTTGAACATAAAGAGTTCCCCCTTAAGCTGATAGATCATAGTTATGCTATTCTTATCAAAATGCTCAATCAGATCCTACCAGATTTCATATGAACTTGATAATAAATAACACATGAACTAATTTTTTTTGACGCAAAGTTCAACAACCAAAATATAACAATGCTACATCACATCTTCTCCACAGAGAACACATATTGCTATTACTGAAGGAGCATGTATTAATCCAGAGACGAAATCAAACGTACTCTTATCTTAAAAATCAAGATACATAGATCTAAACTATACTTAAATCATATCCAATTAGAGGCTACAAAACCAGAGTGATACCATGGATTATCATATCTCGTCAGATGATATAGCGAGGATTGATCAACGACAACCTCACTAGCCCCGTAATTTGCCGAAAAAGTAACTTCACTCAAATTCGACATCGCAACTAAGAAGAAACGTAGAAATAAAATTAGGAAACCAATTGAAACCATAAGAAATTGATAAATCAACTCAGACGACAATCACTGGAAGCAAATTACTTTGATGCCATATATGAAGAAATGAAGAAAATAGATTATGGATAGAAAAAAAGGAAAGGAAGCTTTATATTCATTATTGATGAGAATGACAAAGATACAACATAAGGAAATTTCGGGGTATAACTACTTGTAACAGTGCATCTAACAGAAATGGAAGAGAGATAATAAACTACTTCCACTTGTCAAAGATGACACTACAATACATGTATTTTTACACTAGCGCCTATAGTATCTGGTGTGAACAAATGGTCCATAGAAGTAAAATTATATCAAAATAGGCCCAAAAACTTATTACTACTTCAAGACAAGTGTTTTATTCACCTAAAGAAAACTCGTAGGTGGAGTTATGAGAATCTCTTACTCACCCGCGTCATTTCTTTATCTGTACCCACCAAAACATCGGGGATATCACCTTACGAAAGTCTTCATTTTTGCTTGAATCAAAATATAAAGTAATTTTATCTCAAAGCCTTACATTGACATACCCTTTTGGTTAGTATATTTTTTTGGTGGTTGGTGTCACTATTCAGTTTGCGATCCCTCTTCCATAGAATATCTTGCCTATCAGTGTTGATTTGTTTACTGTTTTGGTTCCCTTTCATCAACATCTACATCGAGAGTATGTGACAATAAATTTTGTATAAGATATTGTCTAAATGATTTTATGAGAGTGAAAGAGAAACAACAATGAGTAACTATACCACTACAAAATCGAGCTTGAAAAACAGCGATTGATATGTGATTGCATGAAGTGAATATGTAGTGGAGTTAATACTCATACCTCACACCTCAACTTCTAGAGAAATTACCTCTAATGTACTATACATGTTTGAGTTAACATCTAGTAGTTTAGTAGCGGATATTCACGTATATTCATCTAAATTCATCTTTATTATTATGTGAGATGTCTTAAAAAGTTGTCCATTTCCTTTTTAGTTGTTACATTACTAATCTACTTTTGTGGTGAAAATATAATAAAAGATAAACAGGTAAATACATCGTTAGTTTTTTGCAATAATCGTGCAATTTTATTTAATAATATGCCAAGTCTGAAACCCATACATTGTACAAGCTAGTAGGCCCCGAAGCCCAAATAAAACAGTCATCGAGTTGCAAACTCAACTTGGAAAAGCCGTGTGCAAGGGCATTTTTTACATGTGTAATAAAGTGGAGGTTTCCATCAGAAACCCTTATAAAAACGCTACACGTTCATCTATCACTCTTTCTCTCTCAGTGCGGCCGCATCCCATCTTCTGTTGAGAGAGAACTCTCTCTACCAAATTTCTGCAATTGGTATCTACCACCATACGAGTAAATCCCATTTACATGGATTTTGAGAAGGAAAACGCCAGCGCCTTAAATTCAACTGTGAGAGACAGAGGGGAGAATAGAACAGGAAAGAAGAAGGAAATCAAATCGCAATTTGAGTTTCGCATTGTCGCTCAACCACTCGATCTTCGCAGCCGCACATACATAGAGGCATCCGACGTTCAATTTCAAAAAACCCAACAAAGGAGAAGACCAACCAGTTCCTTGATTTACCAGATCCAGACCTAGATGACACGATCTAAGGGAAAAAGGTTCAAGATGAGTACATTCTGTAAAATCAATATATTTAGCCAGGGCATTAGTAATGATATATGTTAAAATCGTTTTCTCCATCTGAAAATTCAATTTATTTTGAGACATCCAGATACCCCAAAGTACATGACTAAAAAATTGGGCATGTTTTTGTGAGATTTTGCAGAATTATTCGAAACCACATAAGAAAATGGCATATTGTTTGCAGGAAAAAGGATTTGAACCAAAGGGGAGGTCAAAATCTCACGAGTTCTGGGACAATTCAAGAAAAGGTGGGAGTCATTCATCTTCCAGACAGCAAAAACAACATACAATAGGTACATTTATTCCTTTTTTGATTAAATTATTTTTAGTAGGGATACAAAAGTAAATTAACTGCCAGACATTTTTTTTGGAATATTAGAGACCAAATAAATTTCCAGATATTTTATGGTTTGGTGCTGCTGCTACCAGTGAAATTTGTTAGTTTTTTTTTTAAGTTCACAAATATAGCTGCTACATGGTACGCTGTTACAAAAATCACCGGTATGTGTTTGTGTCCAAACAAGAGTATCAAGACTATATGGAAAAAAAGTAATTTGAAAAAATAGCTTCTACCTTCTTCCTTAAAAAAATATGCTCAATAAGAGTTTTATTCCAGGAAAAGTTGGGAAATATTAAATCTAAAACTTTTGTATTTAAATGAAGAAATAAAAAACTGAAAGGTTTCCTTCCATAACAAAAAGGTTTCCTTCCGATGATCCGATTCGACCCAACCCGATTCGATATGTACAATGATATATTATAAGTATTCAATAATTCGATCCGATCCGATACATACATACATACGTACACACAGACACACACACACACACACACACACACATATATATATCTAATTATGTAATACAATTGTAATTATATAATATACTCATATATTATATATATATGATTATATATAAAATTATCTATAATTCAACCCAATCCGATTCGCGATCCGTTCTTCTGATCTGTGATGCGCTTTTTTTATGGATCATATCAGATTTTTTGGATGATCCGTTATATGATCCGATCATAATCCAATCTGGATCCGAGCAGATTCGAATCGAATTCGGATAAGGGGGTATGGATTTCGGATCGGGTCGGATTAAGGATAGATCTGATCCAAATCCAATCTGTTGGCAATGCAATCCCTAAATTGGTATCCAACGATTTTGGTAAAAAAGAGTATATTTATCATTTCCTATTCAATGCCTAACTGCTTTGAAAAAAATATCATGAGAAGTAATGAAACTCCACCAAATATACAAGCCATAGATGTAGGCTCTACAACAATGACATTTGAATACCGAAAATATTTACCCTTGAGAACTCTAGTTAATAACGAATTTGGGTGTGATAAAATACGCCACATGTTTTTGGGGGAAAGTGTTAAGCAGCTAGCTCCTTAAGTCCAGCTAGTAGGGATTCAACTTCTTCCGTGATTTGGGTTGGAGAATATACCCTCTTCTAGAACAATTCACTATTTTGAGCTCTCCAAATCCACCAAATCGCCACAGGAATGTAAGCAAGGTCGTTTGAATCTAAATTTTCTAACCAGTAACACGCCCAAGAGGAGAAATCCACATACTTTTTTGTTAAATCGGACCCTGGATTAATTTTTTCCAAACCCATTTTGCTTTCGGGCACTGTTCAAAAACGTGGGTAGTGGTTTCCCCCACCCCACACAAGCGTGGCAAACATTTCGGACATCTATTTTCCGCTTACGAAGGTTCTCCGTGGTTGGGATTCCGTTTTGAATACAGCACCAAAGTTGTATTTGGATTTTCTTAGACACTTTGATCTTCCGAATTTTGTTAATAGATTTGAGGTGTTTGGAGGCTGGAAGTGCCTTCATCACTTGCTTCCACCTTCAATCTATGAGCTACTAGGTACCCCGTCCTTACTATATAATGACTAGATTCCGAGAAGTGCCAGATAATGGAGTCCTCGTTGTTCCTAGACGACAAAGGAACTTTTATTACATCTTGACATCAACGAGGGCCATGTGTTCCTCTAGGGAAATCATGTTCCTTGTTCTGTCTTTATTGATGAGCTCACAAACTCTCACATCTTGGTTTACTAGCTGAACTTACGGATTGAAAGAGAAATCTCGTGGGATCCACTTGTTGACGATCCGGATATGTCTTCCGTTTCCACTCTCCACCTCAAGCCTGCCTAAAGTAACTTCCCGCCAATAAGGATACTTCTCCACGAATACGATGGTATATATCCAATATCAGTGTGCATGAAATCCTTCACCCTAGTACTTAGCCTTAGGGACTCTGATGAGAAGAGAATTAGGGTACATGAGGATCCTCCATCTCTTTTTTGCAAGCATCGCATCATTGAATAATTCTAAATCTTGAATAGCTAAACTCCCAAGCTCTCGTGACTACTTCATGCGCTCCAATCTGATCTAGCTGACGCCACTCTCTTTTCAAGCCTTGCTCCACCAGAATTATTCGATAAGTCGTTCCATCCGTTCACAAGTGCAATCTGAGAGTTTGGCGCAGGACAAAGCATACGTCGGAAGGACCTATGCAACCGGTCGGATCAAGACTTCTTTCCTCCTATAGAGAGTGTACGTTCTTTCTAGCCTTTGAGCTTTAAGGCCAATGTTTCTATAAGATGAGCGGAAGTAATTGATTTTTTCTTACCCATCGTAGTAGGGAGACTAGATACTAATCATACTGTTCGATCTCGTTCACCCTGCATTGGTTCATGATCTCTTGCCTGGTTGCGCCCGATGTGTTTGAGGAGAAGACTAAACCCGACTTTGCCGAATTTAGTTGCTGGAAAGAAGCACAACAATACAAAGCGATGATCTCCATAAGCTTTGTAACGGCTGTAGTGTTTTCCTGTGTAAAAAAGAGACTATCGCCAGCGAAAAAAATATGGGAGGCCACTCGTCCTCCCCTAGAAGCTGTAAATTCTGCCAACTCCCCAGCATCAACCGCAACAATAACAGCTCAAGATAATAGTTCATTGCAGAGGAGTAAGAGCTAGGGAGAAAGAGGGCATCCCTCTCTTAGACCCATTTCAGGAGTAACTTTCCCCACCACCACTCCACCCCTAAAAAAGATGTAGGAGACTGTAGAAACGCAGTTCGTCACATATGTGATAAAACACGGACCGAAACTCATATGGAACATCATCTCGCTGAGGAACTTCCACTAAATCCTATCATAGCCTTTGATCATGTCAAATCTAAGAGCTAGGAAACCTTCTTTACCTTTCTTCTGGGTTTTGAGCGAATGAATTATTTCAAAATCAGTGAGATTATTATCAGAGATGAGCCTACCAGGACCAAGGCACTTTGGTTTTCCGCAATCAAGTGACGACGCACCTTTTTAGTCTGTTAGCCATGGAATTTGAGACGATCGATCTTGTAAATCACGTTACACAGACTTATAGGCCTGAAATCACTGGCCTTACGAGGTTGTTTGACTTTGGAATAAGAGCGATTAGAGTAGAATTAAAACTTTCAATGCTATTTCCTTCATTAAGAACAACCAGACATACCTTGGTACCATCCTCTCAAACGATATTATAGTGTGTATGGTAGAAGCCCACGGTGAAACTATCCATACCTTGGGCTTTATCAGGAACCATCTGGAACAACATTGTACGAATCTCCTCAATCTTATAGTCTTTGTCATTCATCTGTCTATCATTGCTGAAATAGTTCTGACTGAGTGATGAAGTAAAGGGGCTATCACTTCCACAGTCGGGTTACAGGAAGTGAAGATGGACGAGAAATAGGACTCCAAGCAGTGCACGATGTTTGCCTCATCCGTGAGCTACTTACCCGAATCATTCTCAATTCCACTTATATTTGAGATATTTGAGTTTTGCTATTGGTCTTTACCTATGGAATAAAAATAAGGGCAATTTTTTTTTGACAACTGCCCTGAAGCGTTACAATATTGATACATGATAGAGTTTATTGTTATAGCACTCATAATATTTTCTTTTGAGAAAATATAATTGATTCGCCCACAAATTAAATGTGCGATATTCATTCAAGAATTCTCCATTCTGTATTTGAAAGGCTGCCAAACAAATTGATCTCCGTCTTCAAGAACTTTTTGAATGACTACAGGAACTGACTGAATGAATGTCAAGTCGAGCGCCAATGCTTAATTAATATCAAACCTGTATCCTTTCATTAATACTGCGAAATATTCTTGTAATCACAATTCCAACGACTGACAAGGCGCTACAACATGAATAAGATCCTTTCTACACACCGTTTTGTTATAGATTTTTGTTATATCTAAACACTAGCAAGGAGGGATATACCAAGCGCCATTGGGTCAACCCGAAGAGACATTTGCAGTTATTTGAAAAATATTTTTCTGTATTGTTTATATGGGAGTAAAGGGAAGACAAACCTTTAAAGCCAGAGTGTTAAAAACTCGGCGTGCTCGTGTTAAGTCTCTTCCTCCATGAAATGCTTTATCCACTCACCATGGCTTGTTTTTTTTCTTTGGTCTTATTGAGTCTAATCCTCTGTTTCTCCAATTTCGCAACTATGGATTTCACTAATTCATCACTGATTTGACTCGTCACTGAGTCCCCAACAACTGGTAACCCTTTGACGACCGTTATATCATGGAGGGTGACAGTGGCTTCACCCCCATGGGAAGACGAATGTGTTGGTTTTTGAAGCGCTTTCTTCATGCGTATGCGCAAGTGCACGATCAAGTAATATAGGGGGTGGTATTTCAGCCCCGAGTTATCGATCCCACGATGACATACTTGATATTATTTAGCTAAGTGATTAACTTAGAGTACAATAACAGGGAGGAAGAATTGTTATTTAAAAGGTCGTCGTCGCCAAACAAGCGACTAAAATGAAAAAAACAACTAACTACCAGTTTTTATTTTCTTATTGTTAAACGAATATGAAGAAACTGGGCAATCTCTAGATCACCTTGGTCTGTAAACGATTTATGTATCTGCTATGTAACACGTTAACTCTATTTTAAGTAAGCCGGGTTACTGCACCGACAATCTCCCATCGATCTCATGTCAATTTATATCTCGGTTGACTACAATCTCCCGTTGGTCTCCTGTTTGTATCAATCCATTCTAGTAGGCTAACTACGTGCACGACAATGGGTCATGTCGGTCCACCGTTGCATGAAAAAGTTGAAATAACCTACCAAATCTACCCACTAAGGCCAATCCTACCCACTTCTCCTTTCGGTCTTGGTGATTCTGAATTGTTTTCCACGTCTCATCCTAGGTAGTTAGAATCCATGTTGCGTATTCGCTAGCTAAGTAGTATTTCCGGCTCATGACTCCTTCAACACTAAGAATGAAGAATAGCATGTGAACAGTTGAACTAGAACAAATACTAACATTTAAGCATGATATTGATTATCAATTCCTATCTGAGTCGTGTTAATATACTAAGATCCTTAACAAGATTCAAGAACTAACACTTATTCAATAGAATAAATCAATAAGCATGAAACAAAGCTTAAAAATTCGGAAAAATTTATTGTTTACATGAACCCTAGGATCTCATATGAGATGCCTAGATAATGGAGTTTACCTAATCGTATTACAAAGAGGAAAAACACTAGAGTTTCTACATAGAAAGATTGAAATAAGAAGAAGAAGTAATCAAAGCTTAGGTCTTCAATGGAGGTCTTGATTTCTTCCCCGTCGTCTCCTTCGTATGTCTTCCTCCTTCTCCATTGAGTGAATGATCCAAAGATATTCTATAATGAGCCTAGGTCTTTTAATACGTAATTCCCTCAACTTTTTTCCCAAAAGTCCTTCAAATTTGCATAAGAACCCAAATTTCTGTGTGCTGGTGGGAGGACTGGTCTCAAGACTAGTTGGACTGGTCTCACGACCAGCAGAGGCTTGCTTTTGTTGATTTTCTTCAAAAAATCAAGTATAACTGGTCTCACGACCAGTAAACTGATCTTAAGACCAGTCTGGTAAATTGCAACTCCTTTCTTCGATTCCTTGTTATTTTCCTCAACCGACTTCAATTTCAACATGTTCTCGAGCCTCCTCATCTTTCCAAAATTCATTCCCGATCCAATGCATGTTCCCATGCCTCCGGTTCCTGTAAATCACAACATGAAACAAATACCAGAAGACCAAATGTGAAGATAAAACCTCGAAATTACGCACATAATGCACGTATTACACATTCATGCTCAAACTCCCAAACATGGTATCTTTCTCTCAATTCGGCTCTAAACTCATAGAAATGCATCTTGAATAACGCAAAACGACAGCGAATCTCATGAGTATAACTCCTTAAATGGAGTAATCAGTTTCGGGACACTAGAATTGTGACAACCCGAGTACCAAATCTGAATTGTACTTGGATTCATACGCAGAGTTCGTGATTTCCTGTAAATGCCCACTTCCATCCAGATGGTGGCGAACTTTGGGGTTAAGCGTGGTACCCATTCCTTCCACTGTTTATGCGGTTGTTTCCATGGTTTGAAGACAACTTTTGATGGCCACACCCAGAGGTTTCTGGGGAAGATTTCAGAAAACAGAGGGATGTCGGGGATTGGTACTGCTTTACTTTCTTGTTCTGCAAATGGGGTGATCAAGAATCTCTGACATTGACCTTGACCTTGTCTCAATTCGTCAGAGATTTGAACTTCGCGAGGTCTTATATATGCCATTGAAGCTCTTGGGTTAAGAAGAAGGGAAGGGTGCGTTTTAGCGTGGACAGGATGAGAGGAGGGGGGAGCGACTTCTGGTGAATTGAAGCTTGCATGAGTGTAGTCCAAGGTCCGAAACGGTTCTGATGTGACAATTTCCATTTTCGTTTATCTCCAAAAAGGGGTCCACGGACACAAGGCGAGGCTCACTTAGTTTCTTTACGAGTACAGGTGTTTTGTGTATTCTTCCTCATCTTGTCTCATGTGTATTTTATTGATTAAAAATAAAATTGTAAACTAAGTATTAAAAATATTCAAAAATTTTGTGAGTTCCTAACTTTTCCATTTTCTATTTGAAAGAAAAAGAAAAAAAAACTCAATCATTATACCCAACCATGTTTATTTCGAAGGTTAAAAAATTAACAATTTATTTGCAGAGAATAGAGTTTTAAATGTTCACTTACTGGTGTTACGGCCGAGTACCTGATTTTTTTTATTTTTTTTTTATTTTTATTTTTTTTTTTAGAGAGGGGGATAGAAATCATTATGACAAATTTGAATTATTGAATTGTCACAGGCTTCTAATGATGTAACTGACTTCTCCCGTCAATAATAAGCTTTTATTAGAGGACATAAATTTTTTGATATCTCTTTCGTGGCCTTTGAAACTTTACATTCTATCCATAAACAAAAATCAAAAACTAACTATTTTTCTCTAAACTAGATATGACAAAAGCCTAAGACCGTATTAAATGGAGATATCTACATTTGATTCTGGGTAAACTTGGTTTTCCATCTAAATCTATATATAGAAATATGACTTTGTGTTCATCTGTAACTGTAAGTATCCTTGTTAATGGCTAAAAATAACTCTTTTACGCCTAGTAGGGTTATGCCACAAGGTGATTATATTAGCCCATATTATTATTTGCAAAGTAGGGCTTTCTTGCCTTTTAAGTCAAGATGTTTCCCAAAAATCATTAACTAGGGTCAAGGCAGAGGTGTGGGATCTCCCAAAAGCACAAATTTAATGTTTGCAGACGACTCAATATTTTCCGAAAAAGCAAATACTAGGAGTTCGCTATAGCCAGTTTCCGATGTTTGTCTATGGTAAAGTTTCAAAGGCCAAAATCGAGTTATCAAAAATTTAACGTCTTTAAATAAAAGCTGATTGAGCTTGGTCAACAATTAAGGGGAAAATGCAATTACATCATCATAAGGCAATGCCAATGTAATAATTGAAAACAGTCATAATGATTTCTCACACTCCCTACATAAACACAAACAATAATCTAAGTACTGGCTGTAATACATATTTACTCAAGTACACGTAAGACCAATAATTGAACTTTTAAACTCTAGCACGTGCCATTTTTTTTTTTGATAACAAGTCAACCATGTCATAGATAGAAATAAGAAACAGAGGTCCAACGACATACAACAGGTGCAAACTGAACGAAAGAGTCCGAGAAGCTCTACTACAACGAAACTACAAACACAAACTACCAACGACTACTACCGAGATTACAGAGGGTGGTTGTCAAAAGAGGCACTTCTAGCAGCATTGTGCGCACTCAAAACCTTAGAGCGGGAAACTTTGGAGATACTACAAAAGGATAGACTTCCAACAGCTGATTTGATCCTAGAAAGGGCTGGGGCATCCTGGAAAGCAGGTTTACTCCGACCCTGCAAGATAGATAAAACAGGAGCACAATCAGTATTAATATTAATATGCATTAAATCATGATGTAAAGCGAATTTAATTCCATGCTCAATGGCCAAGATTTCGGACTGTAGTTCACTCGAAGAGCTAATTTTTTTGCTAATAATCCAAGGATGCCCATCCGCTGTGGCAGTGTGGAGGCCAGTGCCACCCGAAAGAGAGGAACTGTTTCAAGCGCCATCAACAGAAATGTCCCAGACTGGGGCTGTGGTATGACTCCCTTTGAGCGTGATAGATTGAACAAGATCCTTTTTTGTAGCCGGAGTCTTAGGGTGAGACTGATAGGCCCAATTAAGAAGATTTTTTTCCTGATCCAACATATGTTTGATATTCGCTGAAGAGAAGTCCAAATTACTGAAAACTTTATTGCACCTACCCCTCCAAATAGCCCAAAGAGTATGGATGGCTTCCATATTCATAGAGCTGATGAAATCAGTAATAATACTATCGGCCTTCCGAGAAGTCCACTGAATATCATACTTGCTTCCCCATAATGGTTTGGTTTTTGTGCATCGAAAGAACAGGTGCTCCATGTCTTCGACTGACGAGTTTCACAACCTACAGACATTGTCATTAGAGTTCAAACGCCTGCTCAGGAAATCCATTGTTGGGAGTTTCCCATGGTGGCATTTCCATAGGAAGAATTTCCATTTCTCTGGGGTAGGGAGCCCCCAAATAGGCCCCCATAAATCCTTCTTAGGGTCATCTTGTCCGCCTTGATCAAAGAAAGCTCCTGGAAAGAAGTGTTTCTTTGAAGCGTAGCAGAGAAAGTTATAACCTGATTTGGTGGAGTAATGACCCGTTCTTGTAAAAGGCCAAACCAGATTATCCTTTTCTCTTACATCTGGAAGCTGGATAGAAAGGATCTTTTGGGTGATGAAAGGGGGAACTTGAGCTCGGATGGACTCAACATTCCAGTCTTGCCTGTTGTTTTCAACCAAAATCCAGTCCTTAACTCTGGCATTGATATCCACTTGATCTTTATAAAGGACCTTTTGTAATGGTTCTGACAATCCCGGGATCCATTTGTCTGTCCATATTTTAACCAAATCACCGCAACCAATTTGCCATAAGATTCCTTTTTTGAGAAGATTTCTTCCATAAAGGATACTTTTCCAAGCCCAAGAGGCATTGCTTGGGCAGTCGACATCCATTAAGTCTTTTTCCCTGCAGTATTTTTGCAAAAGAATTCTAGAAGCAAAAATATGTTGGTTAGTGTAGAGTCTCCAAGCTTTCGACGCTAGAAGGGCCTGATTAAACCAGTTAAAGTTGCGAAGGCCAAGGCCCCCTCTAGATTTTGAGAGATAAAGGGTATCACTTGAAATAGACCTGATGGGTTTCTCTTTTAAGGGATTCCACCAAAAATTCTGAATCTTATTAGAAATCTCTTCATTTAAAGTGGAGGGGAGTTTAAAGGTCGAGCTGACATAGGTGGGAAGAGCTGAAAGAATAGGCTTGGCTAGGGCTAAGCGGCCCGCACAATTAAGGTATTTTCCATTCCAGCCTTCCAACCTAGAGTAAACAGAGTTCCTAACGAACGAAAAAATATCCCTCTTCTTACTTCCTCGGATAAGAGGAAGCCCTAGATAAGTACTTTTAAGGTTGTTGATCTTGATACTAAGGAAGTCACTAAAAATTGTTCCCAAACCTGAGGGAACATTTGGGCTAAGGATAAGGGAAGACTTGTCTTTGTTGATAACCTGCCCTGAAAACTTGCAGAAATCCTCAAGGGTGCGGCTAAGAGCGGCGCAAGAGGAGAGAGATGGTTGAAAGAAGATGATGCTATCATCAGCAAAGAAAAGGTGTGAGATGCTAGCACCTCCTCTGTTGAGATTGATCCCTTTACATTCCTTGATCTGGTTCTTATGATTTAGAACCGCCGAAAGGGCTTCAAGGTAAATGATGAAGAGGTAAGGGGAAAGAGGGTCCCCTTGTCGAAGCCCAGCCTTTGGAGAGAATTTCCTGCCTGGTTGACCGTTAACCAGAACAGAAAAGGAGGCTGTGGTTACACATTGGAGAAGCAGATTGACCCAATGGGAAGGGAAGCCAAGAGAACGAAGAACTTTTTCTAAGAAAGCCCAGTTAACTCTATCGAAAACTTTACTCATGTCTAATTTCAGAGCTCCTAAGAAAGAGTTGCCCTGAGATCGGTTTCTGATTCTGGCAAATATTTCATTTGCCAACAAGGAGCTGTCAGAGATTTGGCGTCCAGCGACGAAGGCACTTTGCTGATCAGAGATGATATTGGGCAAAATCTTCTTAAGCCGATTAGCAAGGACCTTCGAGATGATTTTGTAAAGGTTAGAGCAGAGACTGATTGCGCGGAAATCCGCCGGGGATGAAGGATTCTGACATTTAGGGATTAGGGCTATGTATGAGTAGTTGATTTCTTTAAGGATGAAACCGGAGTGGAGGAAAGAGAAGACTGCCTCAATCACCGAGTTTTCGATGATGTTCCAGTTCTTGTGGAAGAAAATGCTTGTCAAACAATCCGGACCTGGAGCTTTATAGGGACCAAGAGAGAATACAGCTTCCTTAAATTGTTAACTTTTGAACCTTCAAAATAAACATGATTAGGTAAAACTAGTATGTTTTTTTTTTTTTTTTTTTTTTTTGGTCAAATAGAGAATGGGCAAGTAAGGAATTAACAAATTTTGTATTTTTTAATATTTAAAAATTCCTCAATTTACCTATTTTTAATCAGTAGAATTAAGAAATAGTTTAGTGAAAACACGAAAGTACAATGCCATGCGTATTCACGTGAGAAGAGATGAGGAAGAATACACAACACTTGTTGTTTCCGTGGACCCCTGTTTTAGGAGGATCTAGTGGGAGATAAATCGTAAGTTGTCACATCAGAACCGTTTCAGAACTTCGATTACTCTCATGCAAACTCAATTCACCAGTAAGCTGCTCCCCTCTCCTCTCGTCTTCGCTTAAACCCCACCCCGCCGCGCTTCTCTTCTTGACCCAGAGAGCTTCATTGGCGGAAATCGGACCTCGCGATGTTCAATTCTCCGACGAATTGAGACAGGGTCAATGTCAGAGGTTCCTGATCAACCCATCTGCGGAACAAGAAGGTGAAGCAGTCCGCATCCCCAACACCCCTCTGATGTCCGAAATCTTCCCTAGAAACCTCCGGGAGTGGCCATCGAAGGTTGCCTTCAAAGCATGGAAGCAACCGCACAAACAGTGGAAGGAATGGGTACACCGCTTAACCCCACCATTCAGCACCATTTGGACGGAAATGGGCATTTACAAGGCGATCACTAACTCCGCCTCTGAAGAATTCAAGTACAATTCAGATTTGGTGCTCGGGTTGACGCAATTCTGGTGTCCCGAAACCAACACATTCGTCTTCCCATGGGGTGAAGCCACCGTCACCCTCCACGACGTATTGGTCCTCACTGGGTTACCAGTTGTTGGTGACTCAGTGACGAGTCAAATCAGTGACGAATCGGTGAAAGCCATAGTTGAAGAACTGGAAAAACAGAGGATCCGAATGAACAAGACCAAATCGAAGAAACCAAGCCATGGTGAGTGGATTAAGCATTTCATGGAGGAAGAGACTGATTACGAGCACGCCGGGTTTTTAACATTTTGGCTTTCAAGGCTTTCAAAGCCATCCATGTGGCGAAAATATTGGGTTTATTTTTCCACCAAGGTCCTACCAGGCCGGTTTTTCTGAGCGATACCTAAAATGGTGGAAGCAAATGATGGTTGCTCGCCGAGGACTGAAACTGGAAGGAAGATATGCTATGTTTTTGGATTTCCTGAAGAAACATTGGATTGATACTCATCTTCATTGCTCAGATTCTTCAGGATCTAGTGATGAGTCTGAAGATGATCTTATCGAAACCCTCCATGGGAATCATGGGTCTACATCTAACATGAATGCTGAAGAACTTGTCGATGATAATAGTATGGGAGCGATGGATGTCACTGCTGGAGAAAGGATTCTGCTGGAAAAAAGAGTTCCAGGGACACCTGATGAAAATGTGGAGGTTAACAACGGAAAAGAAGTTGAGGCAGAAGTAGCTAAAGATATGTGCAAAGGCAGTGAATCAACACATACTGCAAAGAGGAAGAAGGTTGGGGAGTTATCTTGACAATGGCTTGAACGTGGATAGGAGAGATTATTGGAAAGCTGCACAAGCGAGAGCATGAAAAGTCTGTAGAAATTATTGAGTCAAGTTCAAGATATCAGAGGTTACTAAATACTACCGAGTGCACAGGTCTGTTTTCTGGGTGAAATGGCTCTGTACCAAGTATGTTATATGTTCATCTGTCCATTTTGGTATGGAACTTATATTTCTGTCGAAGGCAGGGTTATAGGATGGCTTATAAGAAGGATGCCCCTATGTCGTTGATGATTTTGGTAGAAAACTTAACTATCCTTTGTTGCATAGGGGTCATAGTTAATGATTGCAAAGTAATTTCTCTGTCGAAGGCAGGTTTATAGATGTAATCTTTTTTATAGCAGATCCTTGTATAGCATTATATCTACAAAGATGCTTCATCAAATGAAATAACTGCAGTATTGCACCATTCAAGTCAGTGTTAGAAATCATCTAATCTAAAAACAGCAACTGGACCAATAGAAAAGCAAATCGGTCACATGGATGGTAAAAGTTGGAAGACCTACTTCTGCAAGCATAGTAACGCTAAGAAGGTAAGGCGGATTTAATTGGACAATAGGAGTTATTGAAACAACTCAGGACATGAAACAAATGACTTGATGAAAATAGTAAATCAGATTTGTATTGCCTGATGAACCTATTGATATCAAGTTACCGCATTAGGTCTAAAGCAAATTGTTTTCATACCTCCAATAACTTCATGCTTCTACGGAATGCTTTTTCTGTAATATACCAATTAGCTGAATTCTGACTGAAGAAAGCTTATGTTACTATATTACCCAAAATCTGCATCCTTCATAATTATATCCTAGGCCCTGATGTTCAGTAACCACGGCTTTTAAATTGCAAATCCGAGCTTCAAGTTCATCAACTAGTTTCTAAAATAAGATACGGATCTTTGCTTCTCCTTCTAGACCAGTGATATGCAAAGATCTGTTAACTATAATCTTGTTTTCAGTATCGTGTACAATGTCTGCTGCTGTTTCTGTTCCTCCGCAAGATCCCCCTTCCATTACGGGGTCCATGCATTTTTCACAGGAATCCCTCAATCCTCATTAATGTCTGGGAAAGATTATTACGGTAACTATTTGAGAGATAAGTAGCTAAACTAAATTTTGGTGCAATAAAACAAGAAACTCCGGTAGTTTTTCCAGCAAGAATTCAGTACTTTCTAATGGAATAATGATTTCTACAATGAGAATTCAGTAATTTTCATCTTATTTATCGTCATTTCTGTTGGAAAATGAAATCTGCATCTACTCTTCAAACCACTTTGTTGTAGTAGCACTAGTAGTAGTAACTTTTGAATACTTTTGAGGATCTTGTTGATTTGTTATTACTTTGTTGCCCTGTTTTACTAAATGCTGATTTCTTCCACCATTGCAAGTAGCACGTTCTGACATCCGACAGAAAAATGTCTACACTCTAGGTACAAATCTGCATCAGAGCTATCCAGACTTCCCAGGTCTAATACACACATTCCCTAATACCGATTATGTAGTATTAGTGCTAGAGATGGAATCAGGGACCCGTAAGAGGAGGACATTACCTCTCCATTCACCTTCTTCTTTGATCAGCAAGTCCTACTTCTCTAACCACTCATTTTCTCCTCTTTAGGACTCCATCACATACCTGAGTCTAGCAGCTTCCTTGGCACAGTAACTTCCTTGTTCCGCTGCTGCTCCATTTGAATGAAGGTTTCCCAATAGGAGTGGTTGTGGAACTGACATTGAGTCTCCTTGGCCAGAAAATAAGTTAGGGCCACATCTCAGGAATGAAAAGTGCTCCGGGATGAAAATGAGGGAAGGTCTTCAATTCCTAGGTTTAATTAGATAAATTTTGAAGGATTTTGTACCATCATTGGTCTCGGCTTAACATAAGGAGTTTAATAGTCTCCAAAAAGTGAAGATACAAATCAAGAAACTGAATTCCAATTACACGTGGAAACATATAAATGATTCAAACCTTTGATAAAAGTAAGCTACGTTGCGCATGAATCCGCATGATCAAATAGGAAAACGAGAATAGACATGCAGAACAAAAAAAAAATTGATTTGAAACATTACTAAAATTAACATCGAGAACTCACGTATTACGTGGAACATACATAATGTAATTAATCAAATATTGCAAAGCCCCTGTATATATTATAGACCAAAACTTGACCATAACAGAATTTCAGTCAACACCAGCTCAATAATATCAGATTTGGGAAGAAGGTAAAAATTATAAATTAATAGAGAATCAAGAATATGGACTCTTGTGGGTAGGAAAAAAGTATCTAGTTTAGTTCTAGCATCATCTATGAGTTCAAATCTTGGAGATATTTGGAAAATGGTTGTTATTGTGATATTTTATTTTATTATTATTTTTTTTTCGGTCTTTTATGAATGAGAAGGAAAAAAAAAAAAAAAAGTAGAGTGTCGGGGAACTGTAGAAACAGTGAGTTGAATCCAAAATTTGCTATCTGCGTGCGAATCTGTTAGAATGTTTTCTTAACTTTAGTAACCTTATGCTTCTATGAAATGCTCTTTTGTTGTATCTATAAATTAGCTTAACGCTGATCAAAGAAAGCTTATTATGCTACTATATTACCCAATCTGCATCCTCATGGTCATACCCTAGGCCCTGGTGCTTTACATTCAGTAATGGCCTCCAAATTCGAAATCCGAGCTTCAAGTTCATCAACCAGATTCCAAAATAAATTAGAGCTATTTTCTTCTCCTTGGATGCCACCTCCCCCTACTAGACTGGTCATACTGGATGACAATGTTCGCTGCTGTTTCTGTTACAGATGTTTCTTTCTAAAGCACAGTCTGCTGCAGTCTTGTTTCAATATTGTTTCCACTGAAGTCTTGTTTTCAATATTGTTTCCACTGTCTGCTGCAGTTTCTGTTCTTCCCTTGAATCTTCATGCTGTGCCTCTTCTAACAGCTATATTTTCTTTTTCTTTGAATTTACTTTATCCTTTCAAATTTCTCAATCACCTTTGAAAAGAATTTGGAACAAGTTTCACATTTCCCCCATCATGGGGTGATACATTTGTCAAAGGAATCAATCATCAAATTTTTAGAAAGACTACGAAAATAACTACTCGAAGCTCAGAAGCTAAACCAAATTTTGGTAGAATTAAACAAGAAACTTAAGTAGTTTTTCCAGCCACAGTTCAGTTCTTCCTGTTATAATAATAAATAAAAAAAATACCTTACAAAACTGTCAATTCCTACCATCCTATGCTTGGACAGACACTCCAAACCAAAACCCTGTGCCATAGTGCTAGTAGGAGTACCTTTTGAAAGAAACATCTAGCCATGTAGCCAAGCGAGTTATGACATCAGACTCAAATAGTCTAGACGGTATGCACAAATCTGCATCAGATAAAACCCTGCCATTCCTCTTCCATGCAATTTCATGACTTCATGACTTGCATTTGAAAGACTTGTCACACATCCAGGAAGGTCCTGATCGAATCCAACCTGCATAGCTACTCGATGTGGCTAGTGCTTCTCATTGAAGTCAAATCCAGCAAGCTTCCCTACCTCAAACAACTAACAAACGACTCTCTTATCTTCATCAAGACCTTAACTTACACGTTCTTCTGATTGTTTATAAAACATGGGATGCAACCACTTATATGGAGGAAGAGAATACGGGCGCCACAAAAAAAAAAAAAAATCTCCTTCCCTTTCCATAGATGATTTCCCCTCTAACCAATCTTGATTGTTCAACAACAAGAACATCAGGACTTGGTTTCAATAATTGGAAGCCTTGCACATACCCATACCCATAACCAGCTTCAAAGGCGAAGCATGACTCATTTTAGAGTCCGATGATTTATCCATCTGATTTCTCAACAAACTTATGTCCTTTGAGAGACTTGCTAGTACAGCTGGTGCTAGAGCAACCTTGTTGCCTCGAGGAAGATGAAAGGAAACTTGAAGAAAAATGTTGTGAGCCATACCTCAGGGAACAATGGCTAGCAACCGTTGTACAAAACATTAATGGAATCTTCTATCCTGCAACTTCCCCAAGCGTGATTTCTATAGGAGGTAAATAGTATTCTAGTAATAGCATTATGGTAATAATTGACAAAATTGCATATGTACTATGTAAACTGATACTCTCTTAATATTCATGAATACCTAATTCTCTGAAGCTCAACATGGTATCAGAACATGATCATATCTCAGTACCAAGTATGTTATTTGTTCATCGCTCCATTTTGGTATGGAACTTATATCTCTTTCGAAGGCAGGGTGGTAGGTTTATACATGTAATGTTCTTTGCATTGGGGACATAGTTAATGAATGAAGATCGGCTTTTGATTCTTCCATCAAATTTCATCTAGGAAAAGAATCATATGTGAGGTAGCAGAACCTTGTATAGCATGATATCTACAACTTCATCAAATGAAGTTACTGCAACATTCAAGTCAGTGTTAGAAATCATGTAAACAACAACCGCAACTGGAAAAATATACAAGCAAATCGGTCACATGGATGGTAAAAGGTCGAAAGACCTACTTCTGCAAGCATAGTAGCGCTAAAGAAGTTAAGGCGGATTTAATATGACTATAGGAGATATTGAAGCAAGTCAGGACATGAAACAAATGACTTGATGAAAATAGTAAATCAGATTTTTCTTGCCTGATGAACCTATTGATATCAAGTTACCACGTTAGGGCTAAAGTAAATTGTTTTCATACCTCCAATACCTTCCTCTTTCTATGGAATGCTGCTTTTTTGTAATCTATCAATTGGCTGAAGACAGACTAGAGAACGTTTATGTTACTATATAACCCAAATCTGCATATCCTTCAGAAGTATTCATCCTATAGGCCCTGATGTTCCAAACTAAGATAGGGATCTTTGCTTCTAGACCGGTGATATCCAACCATCTGTTCCACCACCACATCCTCCTTCCCTACTGCTGTTTCCTTTTAAAGTACAGTCAACTGAAGTCTTGGTTTCAGCATTATTTTTAGTGTCCGCTGCTGTTTCTTTCTTCCACTACCATCTTCATGTTGTAAGCGCTAAGAAGCTAAACTAAATTTTGGTATAGTAAAACAAGAAACTTCATTAGTTTTTCCAGCAAGAATTCAGTACTTTCTGTATGAAGTCCGTGAAAAGCTGCCAAATCCTACCATCCTATGCTTGGACACACTCTTGAAACCACATTGTTCAGGACCTAAAATGAAATGTGCATCCTTCCTAATCGAATATTGATTTCTACAATGAGAATTCGGTAATTTTCACATATTTTTTTTCATCATTTCTGTTGGAAAATGAAATCTGTATCTACTCCTCAAACCACATTCTAGTAGTAGTAGTAGTAGTAGTAGTAGAAATAGTAGTAGTAGTAGTACCCTTTGAACATTTTGAGGATCTTGTTGATTTGCCAGTACTATATACTGATTTCATTCCACATTGCACGTAGCGGGTTCTGACATCCCACACTACATCAGAGCTATAACTCGATCATCAAAAAGTTTGAGAAAACTGAGAGTCTGCACCGAATCATTCTTCAACAGGTACGCGATCAGAGCTATCCAGACTTTCCAAGTCTAATATAACACATTCCCAATTCCCGATTATCTAGTTGTAGCACTAGAGAAGGAATCAGGGACCTCTCCTTTCACCTTCTTCTTCGATCAGCAAGTCCGACTTCTCTATCCACTACTTCTCTCCTCTTTAGGACTCCATCACATACCCGAGTCTAGCTTCCTTGGCACAGTCACTTGGTTGCGCCACTGCTGCTCCATTTGACTCAAGGTTGCCCCATGGAGAAGAACCACTAGGAGTGGTTGTGGGACTGACATTGAGGCTCCTGGCCAGAAAATAATTAAGGGCCACACCTCACGAATTGTGGGCGGGCACAAAATGTAGTCCTAAACAAAACCATATCATTGGTGGAATCTTCTATTTCTCCTACAACTTCACCAAACCTCCTTTCCTTGATGGAATCCCACTGAATTGTCTTCGCACTACCTACTTCTAACTATAGAAGGGAATAAGACTCCTTTTGTCGGAGGGGAGACATAACGGGTATTATCAGAATGACTAAACAGATGCCATCTAACAAACTAGATGCTCCTGTGCATGACTAAAACCTTTCTTTGTTGCCTTGCATGGAAAATAACAAAATATCTGACCCCAGGTCTTCGTCAAAGAAAAGGAAAAAGAGAGGGCGTCGGTGACCATCCCTATTATTTTGTCTAATTTGAGGATCCAAGACACTAGCAATATCGGAACAAGCCCCACCTTCCACCGAGTCTTACACTTTTTAGGAGAATACGGGCTCGGGGCGAAGACCTTTCTTAGTTGTATCTATTGCAACTCCAATTTTACTAGTGTTCGGAATTATGCCTTGAATAGGCTCAGGAAGTTTGGCGAGGAGTTGGCGACGAAGCGGGGCAAAGAAACTGGCCAAACGGAGGAGCCAAACGAATACATCAACCTCAGGAGGGCCTGCATGTTCGTGCGAACATCCTAGTTGTTCGTACGAACACTTACTGGAAGGCGGCACAAAGTTGTTTCCTTGTTGGTTTAAGCTCGTTTTTGGTATTTTCTTTGGGCACAAGATGTATAGGAGGCCCATATAAAGGCTATAGGTTGTGCTTTATAGGTCGTGGGTTGTATTCGCATCGTTTCTCTCCATAAACAGGGGTTTTGGGTCCGTGGACATAGTCAGCGTTGTGCTAGTGAACCATGTTACATCGGGTGTGTTCTTGATCTTTGTTTTTCATACTTTTCTTGCTCATTACAGGTTATAACAAACTGTTATTAGAGCTTGGGGATCGGTGTTCCAATATTAAGGTGGAGCTAAAGAACTAGGGTTTCACAGTCCGTGAAATTCATTGCTAGGGTTTCACGATCAAGGTAGAGCACGCGATCAGGGGTGATGGATATGGACTAGGAGCTGCAGAGAAGATGGCTCGGGGGACGACCAAGATCGATAAGTTCAACGGGAGAAACAACTCCAGTCTATGAGAGATCAAGGTAAGTGCTTTGTTGGAGCAACAAAGCACGTGGTTGCCATTGGCGGAAGACAAAGGGGGAATTGCTACAACCACAAAGGAGTTTAATACGATGGAGGCAAGAGACCACTCTACGATCATGTTGTGTTGGGCGGACGTCGTGATCACGGAGGTTGCAGATCAAGAGACGGTTGAAAGACTATGGAACAAGTTGAAGAGCCTTTACAAGAAGAAACCACTTGTTTCAATCTGTGTATAAGCGCATCAAGTTGACGCTATATGTCAGACGCTCCACTACCCATGTAATAACACACACTACCCCAACTTTGTACTACTTCCTTCCCAATTTGAATTTTCGGATGGACTTTTCACGGAGGTAAAAGGGTGATACATTTGACTTGTTATTAAAAACGGTGTGAAATAAATCCGTTGGGAATATTGTCACTACCATTGGATTTTAATTATTAACAACTCGTTCGGGGGCTAGGGTTCTTGACGTCGGTAGAACGGAAGAAAGAGAAGATACAACCAGAGGATGAAATCGTGGAGATGGAAAATGTTTTTGAATGCATTCTTTGCTATTGCAGTATTTCTTACAACTTGAAGCCTTCGTGGAAGCACCCAAATGCGAGGAGACAGTTTCGTGACTGTTTGAGATATGGGGTAAGTTTATGTTTGATATCTATTTTCGATTAGGAATTCAACTATAATGGTGTAATTGATATTCAGAGCTGTTACTTTCTTATCCTCGGCAACGGGATTGTTGCAAGATTTTCTAGTGGTACGACCCCATATGTGTTTGACGTCCCCGACAATCATACATGGGCTTCTCCAGCGATTGAATTGGCTTGAAGATAAAGTGATGTTGTTAAGTACATCAATTGTGGTTTTAGGTACAATGATGCTAGGATTGTTGTTCATTCTATTTTTGGTTGCCAAAGCACAACGAAGTGTCGGGGTTGGCTGTCATGGTGTAGTATTGTTGATCTAGTGATTGATTGTGTAATTGGATTCACTAAAGTGCTGTGGCAACATCAAAATAAATTATTGTTATGAAATCGTTTCACTGTACAACTATGTACTTCACGAAAGGTTTTACCATTTCACGAACCTGGCTATAGTCAATCTTACTGGCTCACATTGCAAATCATAATATAGGCATTTCACGAAAAAACGGAAAAATCTGCTAAGCAGCTCATTAATTTTTTGAAATTTACCCACAATGAAGCGTTTCCCAAAAAAGTTTTTTTTTTTTTTTTTTTTTTCAAAAATCAATTTCAATTTACATAGAATAAATATTAAGTTGTCAATTATTCTTTTTTACTATTTATGGAGAGACTCTAAATAAGATATAAATCAAATGATTATAAAAAGAATTTTAGAAAATGAGTAATAGCCATAAATATAAATTCGTTCGAATTTGATATAGAAAATAAATAAGTCATTCCCAAATTTCACTAAAGATACAATCCTTCTATTTTTTTTTGTTTATACTGAAACTCTTCCAATTAAATTTAAATATAAAACTCATTGAATTCATAAAAGATCTCTTATAGGAAAATATATATTTTTGATCATTGTCACTAAATATATTAATTTAATAAAAGATATATTACATTCCTAATTAAACTCTCTTACTTGGAAAATAAGACAAAAGATCCTAAATAATCTCTAAGAAGAATAATAACTGACTGAAACTCCAACAGAGCATGACAAAGAATCAGTGAACAAGAAGAACTCAATCTAGCCAAGCATCAGAGAAAAAGAATAACTCAATCTGGCCGACCCATGGACTACGCATGACTTCCTAGTGTTGTGTGCGTAGTAGGTGGGCGCGCTAGAGAGTTGCCGCTGCTCTTTGGTCTTTTTCTCTTTGACAATGAGTGCAGTTTAGTCCAATGACACATGGATTTACGATATAGCAATAATCCTATACCTACGAATGATTTAGAAACTTCTAAGAAAATACCTGGAACCCAACGATCACATAACTAAGGATATTTAAGGATATCAGATAATTTCTTGTTGGACTAGATCAAGACGCCTGAATTGTCTGCAAGATTATGGGTTAGCATCACAGAGTATCTAAATAAAGAGACTCAGTCATTTATAATAATCTTATACAATACAAATACATGATCTGAGTTATTTTCTTTCTGAATTGACAAACCTAGAAACATTGTGGGATCCTAGATTCAACACATTCCTACTAATCATGTTTCACCTAGACTTTGTGTTACGAAGAAATTGATGGGTTGAGGAGTTGAAGAAAGTATGTGACATGGTGGTAATCAGAATTTGGGGACATTTGGAAGATAAGAAGATGATGACGAGGAAGTGTAAATGGCAGATATAATTGTGTGAGAGTAGGTTGGTGTATTAGTAGAAGAAGTGGTGTGGTGGTTGGTCGTTGGACATATATGGGGAGCATGTTGTCCATAATGACTGGGTTGATTGCTCTGACATTACAAAGCAAGACAGAGTTGAGTAATATAGGAAATCAAACAATGAATGTGGGTGGGAGTAAAAAAGAATGATAAAATTCCAGATAAAATATTAAAGCATACAAATAGAGATTATACACAGCTGAAAACCCTATGAACACTTTGAATAGAAGTTCCAAACAAAACATTAAATCATACAAATAGAGATTATAACATATTTGAAAATCCTATCAATACTCCGAATACAAATCATACAAGTTAATTATTTTGAACCAAATTCACCACTACACATTCAGTTGCCGCTAACTCAACAACGTCCACAACCCAAACGATAACAGCAACCACTTAATTGTTTTGTAAACAAACACAATGCCACAGAAAAACACTTACAACTGGTAGATTAATATTTTGGACACAAAGACAAACATGACTAAAATGAGAATGATTGACTACCCCACCCAAAGGAAATGACCGTAGCAAAATGAATAGACTGTAGGTATTTTCCTATATTTCTTGGCGAAGTCCTTCATTGTTTCCATGAGCTTTGAAGCTGTTCGATTTCTTAAGAAAGATTTCCTTGATGTCGTTGTACACGGAACAACCAAAGAAATTGGCAACCCATATCCTAATGTAATCTTCATTGATCTTTATTTTCCTTTTAGGTTGAGGGATTAGCTATCTCAGATGTGCCTTATAAAACATATGTTTCACAATCATTGATGGGAAAAAAATATCACATTTCAAAACAGTTAGATAAACACATAAATCGTATGGAAATGAAACATTAGAGTCTAGACATTACCAGTTTATTTATCTTGGAATGTCATGATGTGTCCACACTATGTCCCAATTTCTGATGTCGCAAACATGACTCATTTAGTTGGCACAGACAAGTAGAAATCTGTGTGCATCTAATCGAGTTTCTCACGTGTCACTTTGGCCTTGTAAAAGAACATTCTCATCGGATCAAGGATGTACACTTTTTGTTCAAAACGTGCAACACCATGAGCAGGTAATGTAAATCCTTGATATTGAGGGGAATAGAAATATGTGCAAAAAAATCAAGACAAATAAAAATGGTCATTGTTATTGATGCTTCGAGGAGGATGTAAAAAAATTACTTATTATTCCCATCAAGTCCAAATCTCCCAAAAGTACATGACTGATCCTCGAATTTGCATTTTTATGAACCAAGGGTTGTGCTAAAAAAATACATTAAATAAAGAGGGAAACGTGGGGTTTCCTTCTTTCAACGAGCGTAGTAAATGCAATGAAAAGGGATATTTGCAGTAAATAAGCATGGAAGGAACCATATTTCACTCAGCCCTTTGGTCCGATGCTTGGTTGTGAGGTGCAAGATTTGGAACATGCAGTCAATCACCTGCAAACAGTTGAGAGACCCAAGTGGATAAAACTGTCATACTAATAGAAAACTAAGTAACACCGTAGTGCAACAACATAACATTTATTGTGAACTAAGAACATAAAGAAAACAATGTACCGAATCTCCAAAGAAGGGAGTAGCTTCCATCTCCCATGAAAAAACCTTGGCGATAGTAGCCACTCCATTTGATATGTCAAAAAGGTAGTCACTGTTGATTCACATATAAAATTTTAAAGCAATAAGATGGTAGTTTGATCAGGCATAAGCATTTTAAAGTAAAAATGATACATACTCTTTAATGGGATCCTCAACTCCAATCGTCTTACCACGCCCGGAACAACCTCATAGCTCATGTAGAAATTGAAAAAGCATTCATTCACTTCTGGAATTCTTGGAAGCAATATATCAAATTCACCTTACATCCTTATCCTTTGGGAGATTCTCTTTGGCACCTTAAAAGTCCCTCTCCCTCTCCCTACCCATTTATCCATTGGAATGGAATTGTTTAAACAAAGGGCCACAATAAATAATTTTGGATAGAAATCTAAAGAAAACAGACAAATATTATTACCAAAAATATCTTACACTGTTCATGTATTTTTGTAGAAAATTTCATCCAGATTTTAGGTTGTCAGTGTCCCAGAACTTCAACCTAGGTCTGACATTATCATCTTGGCATCCCTTTGGGTGGTTATGGTTCTTTGGGACAAACTTCTCCAAGTACACCATCTGTACAGATAGTTATAACCATATTATACATTTAGGCAGAATTTATAAAACAGACAGAGAGTAATCTAGTTAAAACAAGTACCATGGCTATCAATAGGAAACCAGCTCCTCGGATTGTCTCCTTCAAATTTAATTAGGTGTGGTGAGCTATCAAAAACTACAACTAAGTACCTGTCTAGTTCACATTTCCGACCTTTCAAGATCAATGATATACTGAACTAATGTGTTTCTAACTCTTAGTCTTGTGTTGGGCACCCCAACGTATGCCAAAATGAACATGATTGCCCCCCTCTTCCACTCATCTGTGAGATGTTTATCCTCCGGTTTCTTAAAGCATGGACCATAAGAATTGACACCAGTGTATGATCTAATGAGGTCAAGCTCGCATGCTGATTTCTTTGATTTTCGTCTGAATCCTCCGGTTACTGAACTTCGCATGTGGTACTCACCCCAAGCAACCACGTACCCCACTAGTGTACTCATGACCATGGGCACAGACTGACTGAGTGGAAGGATCATATACCCAATTGTGGTGTTTTCAGAAGGTATTATCTGTATAAGCTTTCTCTATAAGTTTTCTCCACCATCTTTCGGGTTGTGCCTGAACAATATACACATATATCTATCATTTCATATTTTCTGTCCCTTTTTATGATTGTCCCGATGTTCATAAGTTTTACCACATTAGTGAAACACCTATTTATTTTCCACTCGATGGTCTAGTTTCCAGTTGGGTGAGAATAATCAGTTACAAATCACATTCTGGTGTGACAAGAGATGCCAACATGATTTTGAAAGGTTTGGCGATGTATTGGTGTTTGACTGCACCGACAAAACTAACATGTACCTAAAGCCTCTTGTCATACTCTCCGGTGTTACTTCCAGACATGAGTTTTCGCAGTTGCCGTTCTACAAGACGAGACCTCAGAATCATACAAATGGGTTCTAAATTCCTTCATAGAAGCAAATGATAAAAATGTACATATATTGGTTATAACTGATGGAGACTTGGCAAAGAAAGACGCAATCGCCGAAGTTCTTCCAAAAGCGAAGCACCGTTTGTGTGCATGAGATCTATGTCGTAATGCCGAAGGAACCGTTAAGTTGGGGTCAAAATTTATGAAGGTTTTTGAAAAATGCTTGAGGAAGAGATCAAAAATTAACCAATGGAATGATGATTGGTAATACATGGTCGACAAATGGAGTATTCTGCACAAGCAATCGGTAAGTGGTGCCTACATGACACACCACTTATGGGCAGTTGCTTTTCTCATGGACACTTTCTTAGCCGCTCAGACAACTACACAACAGTGAGAGAGTATAAAAAAAAGTTCAAAAATTATTCGCACTACAAAAACAAATTTTTTGATCTTTTCCAGGGATTCATGCGGGGTCACAATAAGATTCGTGATAACAAGCGTGATCAAAATTGTATTTCAGACCAATCCAATCCAGTTTTAACAAGTCAATTTAAGGAAATCGAAGAGCATGCAACCATATTCTACACTAGGGCTATGTATATGAAGTTCAAGGAGCAAGAAATGAAAGTAAGTCACTACAAAACTGCTGACATTCAACAACTACCTGAATATGAAATGGATGCAATCTATGTCACAAGGTAGAATGAAAGGACATATATGGTAAGTTCATACATTACACTATCTGCTGTTCGTTATCTAAACATTTTTCAATGTATTTAAGGGTTCTATCCTTCATTGCAATTGAAATGTATGTTATTTATTGTCGAATAGTTTCTAATATTTTTTAAGTGTTCATAATGTTTAATGGTTTCATCTGAAGTTTCAAATGAAATATTAGTCTGGCTTTAATATTGTTCTCTCAGCATACAGTTCTCTGTCAACGAGATAATAGCATCCTCCACTGTTCCTGCATGAGGTTTGAGTCAGCACAGATGGTCTGTGGCCATATTATTTTTGTGCTCTTCCATAAAGGAGTTCAAATTGATTCCGAAAAGGTTGTTATCGAAACGATGGAAAAAGAGGGATAGTTAATTCTAAAAGAATGATCCGTGCATGAAGGACCCAAAAAGACGGTGTGACGATCCAAAAACGCATATATTTCGTCGAGGTTGCATGAAGAGTAGATGGAGTTAATTAGTGACTTGGGTGGAACACGACTATTGGAGAGAAAATGTTGACTTGAAGATAGGGGGTCTTAAGAAAATTATTTTGAAGTAAGAAAATGAATAAAAGTGCTTTAATGTCAACTCCTAACAGTACACTCATGTAAGGCCTCCATGCAATGGGGACACAAAACCTAAAGGGAACTCCAAAAATGTTCAAAAGAAGTGCGAGAGATGTCAACAATATGGACGCAATCGAACTACATGCAAAAATCCTTCAGTTGATTTTTTCGGTCAAGATGTCGGCCAATCAGAATCAAAATCACAAGACCTATCTCAATTAACACAACAAATGATGATTTCCGATGTCAAATAAAACTAGGCTCAGGCCTTAGTGACCCATACTTTTACAGGGGTGTTGGGGATGACTGGGTTTGAGTTATTTCAAGGACTAGATTAAAGTTGTTCATATTTTGTTAAGAACCGTAACGTTTATATCCGTTATTTGGTGTATTTTCTATGTTTTTTTAAGTATGTTATATGTTTTTATGCATGTTTAGCCAGTCTATGCAATTTCGATAATTTATGAAGCAGGTTTTTAACACTTTTATCCCTTTTACGCGTTGTTTTATCGCCTAGAATGGTGACATGCTAGAACCGGTCAACTTCCCATTTATTTCTGTAAACTTTTTGTTATGTACTGGTCAGTGCCACTACTTTTTTTATTTGCAAAAATTCGCCCCAACTCACCATAGACACACCCTTTTAAAAGTTTACAATTGACCTATTTTTAACTAGTGGAGTTAGAAAATAGTTTGGTGAAAACACAATAGCAAGTGTATACATGATACGATATTGGAAGAAAGCACATTATCAGCTCATCAAGCTGTTGAACCAACACACTATGTAATACATGACAACTGCATCATCCAAGTCCACCACAAGAACACATAAAATTTCCTTATGTCTACTTCGTTCATCCCACATAGATCTTGATTTTGTGAAACACATATGATTGACATTTCATCATGTTTGAACATAAAGAGTTCCCCCTTAAGCTGATAGATCATAGTTATGCTATTCTTATCAAAATGCTCAATCAGATCCTACCAGATTTCATATGAACTTGATAATAAATAACACATGAACAAATTTTTTTTTAGACGCAAAGTTCAACAACCAAAATATAACCATGCTACATCACATCTTCTCCACAGAGAACACATATTGCTATTACTGAAGGAGCATGTATTAATCCAGAGACGAAATCAAACGTACTCTTATCTTCAAAATCTAGATACATAGATCTAAACTAAATACTAAAATCATATCCAGTTAGAGGCTACGAAACCAGAGTGATACCATGGGTTATCATATGTTGTCAGATGATATAGCGAGGATTGATCAACGACAACCACACTAGCCCCGTAATTTGCCGAAAAAGGAACTTCACTCAAATTCGACATCACAACTAAGAAGAAACCTAGAAATAAAATTAGGAAACCAATTGACACCATAAGAAATTGATAAAACAACTCAGACGACAATCGCTGGAAGCAAATTACTTTGATGCCATATATGAAGAAATGAAGAAAATAGATTATGGATAGAAAAAAAGGAAAGCGAGCTTTATATTCATTATTGATGAGAATGACAAAGATACAGAAGAAGGAAATTTCGGGGTATAACTACCCATAACAGTGCATCTAACAGAAATGGAAGAGAGATAATGAACTACTTCCACTTGTCAAAGATGACACTACAATACCTGTATTTTCACACTAGCGCCTATAGTATCTGGTGTGAAAAAATGGTCCATAAAATTATATCAAAATAGGACCAAAAACATATTACTACTTCAAGACAAGTGTTTTATTCACCTAAAGTAGAACTCGTAGGTGGAGTTATGGGAATCTTTTACTCACCCGCGTCATTTCCTTATCTGTACCCACCAAAACATCGGCGATATCACCTTACAAAAGTTTTCATTTTTTCTTGAATAAAAATATAAAGTACTTTTATCTGAAAGCCTTACAATGACTTACCCTTTTGGTTAGTATATTTTGTTGGTGGTTGGTGTCACTATTCAGTTCGCGACCCCTCTTCCATAGAATATCTTGCCTAATCAGTGTTGATTTGTTTACTATTTTGGTTCCCTTTCATCCACATCTACATAGAGAGGCTGTAACGGTAAAATTTTGTATAAGATATTGTCTAAATGATTTTATGAGTGTGAAAGAGAAACAACAATGAGTAACTGTACCACTACAAAATCGAGCTTGAAAAACAGTCGATCGATATGTGATTGCATGAAGTGAATATGTAGTGGAGTTAATACTCATACCTCACACCTCAACTTCTAGAGAAATGACCTCTAATTTACTATACATGCTTGTGTCAACATCTAGTAGTTTAGTAGCAGATATTCACGTATATTCATCTAAATTCATCTTTATTATTATGTGAGATGTCTTAAAAAGTCATCCATTTCCTTTTTAGTTGTTACATTCCTAATCTATTTTTGTGGTGAAAATATAATAAAAGATAAACAGGTAAATACATCGTTATTTTTTTTGCAATAATCGTGCAATTTTATTTAATAATAGGCCAAGTCTGAAACCCATACATTGTACAAGCTAGTAGGCCACGAAGCCCAAATAAAACAGTCATCGAGTTGCAAACTCAACTTGGAAAAGCCGTGTGCAAGGGCATTTTTTACACATGTAATAAAGTGGAGGTTTCCATCAGAAACCCTAATAAAAACGCTACACGTTCATCTATCACTCTTTCTCTCTCAGTGCGGCCGCATCCCATCTTCTGTTGAGAGAGAACTCTCTCTACCAAATTTCTGCAATCGGTATCCACCATCATACGAGAGAATCCCATTTACATGGATTTTGAGAAGGAAAACGCCAGCGCCATAAATTCAACTGTGAGAGACGGATGGGTGAATAGAACAGGAAAGAAGAAGGAAATCAAATCGCAATTTGAGTTTCGAATCGTCGCTCAACCACTCGATCTTCGCAGCCGCACATACATAGAGGCATCCAACGTTCAATTTCAAACAACCCAACAGAGGAGAAGACCAACCAGTTCCTTGATTTACCAGATCCAGACCTAGATGACACGATCTAAGGGAGAAAGATTCAAGATGAGTACATTCTTTAAACTCAATATACGAAGCCAGGGCATTAGAAATGATATATGTTAAACTCGTTTTCTCCATCTAAAAATTCAATGTATTTTGAGACGTCCAGATACCCCAAAGTATATGACTAAAAAATTGGGCATGTTTTTGTGAGATTTTGCAGAATTATTCGAAACCACGTAAGAAGATGGCATATTGTTTGCAGGAAAAAGGATTTGAACCAAAGGGGAGGTCAAAATCTCACGAGTTCTGGGACAATTCAAGAAAAGGTGGGAGTCATTCATCTTCCAGACGGCAAAAACAACAGACAATAGGTACATTTATTCCTTTCTTGATTAAATTATTTTTAGTAGGGATACAAAAGTAAATTAACTTCCAGACATTTTTTTTGGAATATTAGAGACCGAATAAATTTCTAGATATTTATGGTTTGGTGCTGCTGCTACCAGTGAAATTTGTTAGTTTTTTTTAAGTTCGCAAATATAGCTGCTACATGGTACGTTGTTACAAAAATCACCGGTATGTGTTTGAGTCCAAACAAGAGTATCAAGACTATTTGGAAAAAAAGGTAATTTGGAAAAATAGCTTCTAGCTTCTTCCTTAAAAAAAAATCTGCTCAATAAGAGTTTTATGCCAGGAAAAGTTGGGAAATAATAAATCTAAAACTTTTGTATTCAAAGGAAGAAATAAAAAACTTAAAGGTTTCCTTCCATAACTAAAAGGTTTCCTTCCGATGATCCGATTCGACCCAACCCGATTCGATATATACAATTATATAATATAAGTATTCAATAATCCGATCCGAACCGATACATACATACACACACACACACACACACACACACACACACACACACACACACACACACACACACACACACACACACATATATATATCTAATTATGTAATACAATTGTAATTATATAATATACTCATATTATATATATCTATATGATTATATATACAATTATATATAATTCGTCCCAATCCGATTCGTGATCCGTTCTTCTGATATGTGATCCGCTTTTTTATGGATCATATCATATTTTTTGGATGATCCGTTATATGATCCGATCATAATCCAATCTAGATCCGAGCGGATTCGAATCGAATTCGGATAAGGGGGTATCAATTTCGGATCGAGTCAGATTAAGGATAGATCTGATCCAAATCCAATATGTTGGCAATGCAATCCCTAAATTGGTATCCAACTGTTTTGGTAAAGAAGAGTATATTTACCATTTCCTATTCAATTCCTAACTGCTTTGAAAAGAATATCATGAGAAGTAATGGAACTCCACCAAATATACAATCCATAGAGGTAGGCTCTATAACAATGACATTTGAATACCGAAAATATTTACCCTTGAGAACTCTAGTTAATAACGAATTTGGGTATAATAAATTACGCCACATGTTTTTGGGGGCAAGTGTTAAGCAGCTAGCTCCTTAAGCCCAGCTAGTAGGGATTCAACTTTTTCCGTGATTTAGGTTGGAGAATATACCCTCTTCCGGAACAATTCACTATTTCGAGCTCTCCAAATCCACCAAATCGCCACAGGAAAGTAAGCAAGGTCGTTTGAATCTAAATTTTCTAACCAGTAACACGCCCAAGAGGAGAAATCCACATACTTTTTTGTTAAAATCGGACCCTGGATTAGTGTTTTCCAAACCCATTTTGCTTTCGGGCACTGCCCAGAAACGTGTGGGTAGTGGTTTCCCCACCCAACACAAGCGTGGCAAACATTTCAGAATCTATTTTCCGCTTACGAAGGTTCTCCGTGGTTGGGATTCCGTTTTGAATACAACACCGGAGTTGTATTTGGATTTTCTTAGACACTTTGATCTTCCAAATTTTCTTAATAGATTTGAGGTGTTTGGGGGCTGGAAGTGCCTTCATCACTTGCTTCCACCTTCAATCTATGAGCTACTAGGTATCCTGTCCTTACTATATAATGACTAGATTCCGAGAAGTTCCAGATAATGGAGTCCTCGTTGTTCCTGGACGGCAAAGGAATTTTTATTACATCTTGTCATCAACGAGGGCCATGTGTTCCTCTAGGGCAATCCTGTTCCTTGTTCTGTCTTTATTGATGAGCTCACAAACTCTCACATCTTGGTTTACTAGCTGAACTAACGGATTGAAAGAGAAATCCCGTGGGATCCACTTGTTGACGATCCGGATATGTCTTCTGTTTCCGCTCTCCACCTCAAGCCTGACTAAAGTAACTTTCTGCCAATAAGAATACTTCTCCACGAATACGATGGTATATATCCAATAAAAGTGTGCATGAAATCCTTCACCCTAGTACTTAGCCTTAGGGACTCTGATGAGAAGAGAATTAGGGTACATGAGGATCCTCCATCTTTGTTTTGCAAGCATCGCATAATTGAATAATTTTAAACCTTAAATAGCTAAACTCCCAAGCTCTCGTGACTACTTCATGCGCTCCAATCTAATCTAGCTGATGCCTCTCTCTTTTTCAGCCTTGCTCCACCAGAATTATTCGATAAGTCGTTCCATCCGTTCACAGGTGCAATCTGAGAGTTTGGCGCAGGACAAAGCATACGTCGGAAGGACCTACACAACCGGTCGGATCAAGACTTCTTTCCTCCTATAGAGAGTGTACGTTCTTTCTAGCCTTTGAGCTTTAAGGCAAATGTTTCTATAAGATGGGCGGAAGTAATTGATTTTTTCTTACCCATCGTAGTAGGGAGGCTAGATACTTATCATACTGTTCAATCTCGTTCACCCTGCATTGGTTCAAGATCTCTTGCCTGGTTGCGCCCGATGTGTTTGAGGAGAAGAATAAACCCGACTTTGCCAAATTTAGCTGCTGGAAAGAAGCACAACCATACAAAGCGATGATCTCCATAAGCTTTGTAACGTCTGCAGTGTTTTCCTGTGTAAAAAAGAGACTATCGCCAGCGAAAAAAATATGGGAGGCCACTCGTCCTCCCCTAGAAGCTGTAAATTCTGCCAACTCCCCAGCATTAACCGCAACAATAACAGCTCAAGATAATAGTTCATTGCAGAGGAGTAAGAGCTAGGGAGAAAGAGGGCATCCCTGTCTTAGACCCCTTTCAGGAGTAACTTTCCCCACCACCACTCCACCCCTAAAAAAGCTGGAGGAGACTGTAGAAACGCAGTTCGTCACATATGTGAAAAATGCGGACCGAAACCCATATGGAACATCGTCTCTCTGAGGAACTTCCACTCAATCCTATCATAGCCTTTGCTCATGTCAAATCTAAGAGCTAGGCAACTTTCTTTACCTTTCTTCTGGGTTTTAAGTGAATGAATAAGTTCAAAATCAGTGATAATATTATCAGAGATGAGCCTACCAGGACCGAAGGCACTTTGGTTTTCCGTAATCAAGTGACGAAGCACCTTTTTAGTCTGTTAGCCATGGACTTTGAGACGATCGATCTTGTAAATCACGTTACAAAGACTTATAGGCCTGAAATCACTGGCCTTACGAGGATGTTTTGACTTTGGAATAAGAGCGATAATGATTTCTCCAATGAGAATTCAGTAATTTTCATTTTATTTTTTCGTCATTTCTGTTGGAAAATGCAATCTGCATCTACTCTTCAAACCACTTTGTTGTAGTAGCACTAGTAGTAGAAACTTTTGAATACTTTTGAGGATCTTGTTATTACTTTGTTTCCTTGTTGTACTAAATGCTGATTTCTTCCACCTTTGCAAGTAACAGGTTCTGACATCCGACAGAAAAATGTCTAGACTCTAGGTACAAATCTGCATCAGAGCTATCCAGACTTCCCAGGTCTAATATCACACATTCCCTAATACCGATTATGTAGTATTTGTGCTAGAGATGGAATCAGGGATCCGTAAGAGGAGGACATTACCTCTCCATTCACCTTCTTCTTCGATCAGCAAGTCCTACTTCTCTATCCACTCATTTTCTCCTCTTTAGGACTCCATCACATACCTGAGTCTAGCAGCTTCCTTGGCACAGTAACTTCCTTGTGCCGCTGCTGCTCCATTTGAATGAAGGTTTCCCAATAGGAGTTGTTGTGGGACTGAGATTGAGGCTCCTTGGCCAGAAAATAAGTAAGGGCCACACCTCAGGAATGAAAAATGCTCCGGGATGAAAATGAGGGAATGTCTTCAATTCCTAGGTTTAATTAGATAAATTTTGAAGAATTGTACCATCATTGGTCTCGGCTTAACATAAGAAGTTTAATAGTCTCCAAAAAATGAATATATACAAATCAAGAAACTGAATTTCAATTACATGAGGAAACATATAAATGACTCAAACCTTTGATAAAAGTAAGCGACGTTGCGCATGAATCCGCAGGATCAAATAGGAAAACGAGTATAGACATGCTAGAACACCAAAAAAATTGATTTGAAACATTACTAAAATTAACATCGAGAACTTACGTAGTAGGTGGAACATACATAACGTAATCAATCAAATATTGCGAAGCCCCTGTATATATTATAGACCAAAACTTGACCATAAAAGAATTTCAGTCAATACCAGCTCAATAATAGCAGATTTGGGAAGAAGGTAAAACTTATAAATTAATAGAGAATCAATAATATGGACTCTTGTGGGTAGGAACAAAGTATAAAGTTTAGTTCTTGCATCATCTTTGAGTTCAAATCTTGGAGATATTTGGAAAATGGTTGTTATTGTGAATATTTTGTTTTATTATTATCGTTTTTTCGGTCTTTCATAAATGAGAAGGAAAAAATATATACAGAAGGAGAGTATTGGGGAACTGTAGAAACAGTGAGTTAAATCCAAAATTTGCTATCTGCTTGCAAATCTGTCAGATTGTTTTCTTAACTTTAATAACTTTATGCTTCTATGAAATGCTCTTTTTCGTATCTATAAATTAGCTTAACGCTGATCAAAGAAAGCTTATTATGCTACTATATTACCCAATCTGCATTCTTCATGGTCATACCCTAGGCCCTGGTGCTTTACATTCAGTAATCATGGCCTCCAAATTCGCAATCCGAGCTTCAAGTTCATCAACCAGATTCCAAAATAAAGTAGAGCTATTTTATTCTCCTTGGATGCCACCTCCCCCTTCTAGACTGGTCATACTGGATGACAATGTTCGCTGCTGTTACAGTCTGCTGCAGTCTTGTTTTCAATATTGTTTCCACTGAAGTCTTGTTTTAAATGTTGTTTACACTGTCTGCTGCAGTTTCTGTTCTTCCCTTGAAAATCTTCATGCTGTGCTTCTTCTAACAGCTATATTTTCTTTTTATTTGAATTTACTTTATCCTTTCAAATTTATCAATCACCTGTGAAAAGAATTTGGAACAAGTTTCACATTTCCCCCATTATGGGGTGATATATTTGTCAAAGGAATCAATCATCAAATTTTTAGAAAGACTACGAAAATAACTATTCGAGTGCTCAGAAGCTAAACCAAATTTTGGTAGAATTAAACAAGAAGCTTAAGTAGTTTTTCCAGCCACAGTTCAGTTCTTCCTGTTATAATAATAAATAAAAAAAATACCTTACAAAACTGTCAATTCCTACCATCCTATGCTTTGACAGACACTCCAAACCAAAACCCTGTGCCATAGTGGTAGTAGGAGTACCTTTTGAACATCAGGACTTGGTTTCAATAATTGGAAGCCTTGCACATACCCATACCCATAGCCAGCTTCAAAGGCGAAGCATGACTCATTTTAGAGTCCGTTGATTTATCCATCTGATTTCTCAACAAACTTATGTCCTTTGAGAGACTTGCTAGTACAGCTGGTGCTAGAGCAACCTTGTTGCCTCGAGGAAGATGAAAGGAAACTTGAAGAAAAATGTTGTGAGCCATACCTCATGGAACAATGGCTACCAACCGTAGTACAAAACATTAATGGAATCTTCTATCCTGCAACTTCCCCAAGCGTGATTTCTATAGGAGGTAAATAGTATCCTAGTAATAGCATTATGGTAATAATTGACAAATTACATATGTACTATATAAACTGATACTCTCTTAATATTCATGAATAGCTAATTCTCTGAAGCTCAACATGGTATCAGAACATGATCATATCTCTGTACCAAGTATGTTATTTGTTCATCGCTCCATTTTGGTATGGAACTTATATCTCTTTCGAAGGCAGGGTGGTAGGTTTGCTTATACCAAGGATTCCCCTATGTCTGTAATGATTTTGGTAGCAAACTTAATTATCCTTGCTTGTACAGGGGTCATAGTTAAGGATTGCAGACTAATTTCACTGTCGAAGGTGACAGAATGTGAAATTGTCCTCGCCGGACTTCTGAATTTCATTAACAATATAAACAAAGCTAATACAAGACTAATTACGGTTTAGTCCCTAAACTAAGTATAAGCTATCGCTATTACACCCCCGCAGTCGGAGCGGGAGAATGATGAACGTTCAGACTGGAGCGGAACCTTGCAAATAACTGGCGAGGCAGACCTTTGGTGAAGATATCCGCATACTGGAAGTCAGCGGGTATGTGAAGAACCCGAAGTTGGCCGAGATGAACTTTTTCCCGTACAAAGTGAAGATCGATCTCAATATGTTTCGTGCGTTGATGCTGAACCGGATTACCCGATAAGTAGACGGCACTAACATTGTCACAATAGCAGAGTGAGACCTTCGGAGGACGAACCTTCAGCTCAAGAAGAAGATTGCGAAGCCAACAGAGCTCAGCAACAGCGTTGGCCACGCCACGGTACTCGGCCTCGGCGCTAGAACGAGAGACGGTAGCTTGTCGTTTGGACGACCAGCTGAGAAGGTTGTCCCCAAAGAAGGTGCAAAAACCGGAGGTGGAGCGACGTGTGTCCGGGCAGCCTGCCCAATCCGCATCAGTGTAGGCCGTGAGACCCGTGGAGGCAGTAGCAGAGATGTGAAACCCGAGATCAAGAGTGCCACTCACATAGCGAAGAACACGTTTCAACGCGCGAAAATGATGCTCTCGAGGATCGTGCATGAAGAGACAGATCTGCTGAACGGCATATGAGATGTCAGGACGGGTGAATGTGAGGTACTGAAGAGCACCAGCTAAACTGCGGTAGAGAGTGGGATCAGCAACCGGAGGTCCCGAACCTGCGGTGAGTTTAGAGCCAGTCTCAACCGGAGTGCTAATCGGCTTACATCCGACCATCGATGCACGCTGTAGAATCTCAGAGGCATACTGACGCTGAGAGAGAACCATACCAGATTCAGTGCGAGTGACAGAAATGCCCAGAAAGTGATGTAGAGGTCCAAGGTCAGTCATAGCAAACTCAGTCGAAAGCTGAGCAATAATCCGCTGCACAACTGTAGGAGAAGACCCTGTAATGATGATATCGTCGACGTAGAGGAGGAGGTAGACAATATCTGATCCCTGACTGTAGACAAATAGAGACTCATCACATCGACAACTGGTGAACCCCGCTGATCCTGTGAGAAAGGTAGCAAAACGCTGAAACCACGCGCGTGGTGCCTGTTTCAGCCCATAGAGGGACTTACGAAGACGACAGACATGATCCGGATGGCGAAGATCCCGATAGCCCGGTGGCTGATGCATATACACTACCTCATCCAGATCACCGTGCAAGAAAGCATTCTTGACATCCAACTGGCGAATAGGCCAAGCATGAGAGATGGCAAGAGTGAGAACAGTACGGATGGTGGCCGGTTTGACAACAGCACTAAAAGTCTCATCACAATCAACACCCACTATCTGAGATTTGCCATTCGCCACCAGGCGGGCTTTGTACCGCTGAAGAGTACCATCAGCCCGAAACTTGCGACGGAATAACCAAATTGCCCGGAGAATGTTTGCCCCAGACGGGCGAGGAACCAACTCCCAAGTCTGATTCGTGATCATAGCCTCAAACTCATCATCCATTGCAGCTTTCCAGTGTGGGTCCGAAAGGGCAGACACGTGGGATTTGGGCAAGGGAGACACGAAAGAGGGAGATTGAGTATGAAGGGTGAGACGGGAGATGGGTTTATGGATACCATGCTGGGCTCGGGTTCTCATCTGAGGGGAGAGAGGTGGAGCCGGTGGGTTAGGAGAGTCTGGTGCTGGAGACAGCGGGGAGACCGTGACAGGTGGGGAGGCTGGAGGCTGAGGAGGAGCCTGAGGTGGAGGAGCATGAGGTGGCGTCGAGGCAGCAGGAGGAGGTGCGGCCGGGCGACGAGTGTAGTGAAGAGGGAAGGGTGGGGTTAGCCGAGAGGGAGCAGGGGGGTTGTGAGTATGACCGAACAGATCTAAAGGAGGAAGACCATCGTCGGGGTCAGAGACAGTATGCCCGGGAAGTGACACGGAACCCGGTGTGGCAAACAGGAAGACATGCTCATCAAACGTAACATGACGAGAGATGTGAATGCGACCAGTAGAGATGTCGAGACACCGATAACCACGAAAGTTCGAAGGGTAACCAAGAAACACACATCGAGTGGACCGAGGGGCAAGCTTGTGGGGAGACACAGCAGTCAGATTAGGGTAACACAAACACCCAAATGTACGAAGATGATGGTATGTGGGAAGACGATGATAGAGAAAGGTGGTAGGAATACCACCGTTGAGAGCTTTGGTGGGGAGAATGTTGTGGAGATAGACAGCAGTGAGAACAGACTCAACCCAGAAGCGAGGAGACATGGAGGCCTGAGAGAGAAGGGTACGAGATATGTCATTGATACGACATATCATACGTTCGGCCTTGCCGTTTTGAGGAGACGTTTGCGGACAAGCAAATCAAAAAACAAGGCCACTGCACTTGGCGAACTCATGAAATACAGAGTTATCGAATTTCCCCCCAAGGTCGCATTGAAAACTCTTGATGTCACGAGAAAACTGGGTATGCACATAAGTGTGGAATTGTTTGAAGTGAGTGAAAGCATCCGATTTGAGTTTTAAAGGAAATACCCATAGAAAATGCGAGTAATCATCAAGTAAGAGAAGATAATACTTGAAATTAGATTTGCTAGCAACAGGGGATGTCCAAATATCACTATGAATGATGTCAAACGGAGCCACAGTACAAGATTGTGAAGGAGCAAAGGGAAGTCGAATGTGTTTGCCGAGTTGGCATGCATGGCACAATGCGGTCTCCTCAGCTTTAGTACAAGAAATGAAATGACTAGAGCTAAGTTGATCTAAGACGTGGCGACCAGGATGTCCAAGACGGTTGTGCCACAATGGGGCTGGAAGAATGGCAAGAGACTGGGCTGGAGAGGGGGACGGGGTGGAAATAAGAGGATAGAGGTCCCCGGAACTATTGCTCCGAAGTAGAAGGGTCCCCGAGTGAAGGTCCTTCACAGAAAAGCCAGTCGGGTCAAACTCGATAGAGACATTATTATCAACAGTGAACTGACGGACAGAGACAAGATTTTTAATGATGTTAGGAGCAAGAAGGACATTTTTGAGGTGTAGGGGACGGGCTAGGGTAGTAATAGTCTGCTGACCGGAACCGCACACTGGAATTTGCATCCCATTACCGACCATCATATTAGAAATTGGAGAACTTGATGAGACAGAGGAGAGAGTACCTGTCTGAGATGTGAGATGAGAGGAGGCCCCAGAGTCCATGTACCAAGTCTTATCCGGAGCATTAGTGGTCATACCAGCAAGTCCCGAACTCAGAGCAGTAACGGACGAAGACGAACCCGCAGTGGCAGTAAGAACCTATGAACGCTGAGCAGGTCCGGGACCGAGAATACCTGACGTGGTGGCAGGCTGAGAGGGCCCTGACCGTATCCATCCCTGTGCCGGGGGATAGGGACACGGTTGAGCAGTCGGGGACGACGGGACAGGACACCACACCCAGCTGCCGTGAGGAGAGGCAGGTGGGGCAGGGTGTTGCTGTGGGCGCTGTTTAGTGCGTTCACGACCTTTCTGGCCAGATTGACGACGATTACTATTGCTTGGGCGTGCTAGGGGAGGTGCAGCGGTTTGCTTGGCGATCGGCATTGTGGATGATCACGAAGAGAAGCACTAGAGAAGATTTAGAGGAGCAAATATACTCTCGGTAATTATGCTCCAAGTAGGAGGGCCTCACACTTAGCAAGTAATGATTGCCACCAGTGACGAAATCAAAGCCACTAAGTAATCCTTTGAGTCACAATTGTAGTCACAAGTCTGCTATGAAACCCACAATTAAAGTTGGGTACTGATCGTGTTTGAAACAAAATCAAACCCACACAAAGTTGTTTGTCGGCAATGATGAGAAGACCCACAAGCAATTCTGTTAAAAAATTGTAACCCAAACAAAGAAATTGAATTCGGCCAAACTGATTGAGATGACCACCGACTGGAACTCAAAGCCACGAAGCCGAGAAGACGAGTTGAATAGCCGGAATTCGAGAAGATGAGCAGCGACCGAGAAGGTTTGAAGCGCGCGCTGAGGTGAGCAGGCACGTTGATCGAAGCCGAAGCGGAGAACAGGAGGCGCGTTTGGGATACACGGACCTCCGTTCGCAGAGGGTTCGATCGGAAAAAAGTCGCAGAGGGCAGCGAGGGTTACCGTCGCAGTGGGCGGCGGTTTTTGAGGACAGATTTAGTCGCAGTGTGCGACGGAGAGGGAGAGAGAGAGGGCGGAAGCAGAGGAGATGGATCAGACCGCTAGGTTGTGGCGGCGGCAGTGCACTGGTAGGATATGCTACGGCGGCGGCGGCGGCGGTTGCTAGGGTTGCTCTGATACCATGACAGAATGTGAAATTGTCCTCGCCGGACTTCTGAATTTCATTAACAATATAAACAAAGCTAATACAAGACTAATTACGGTTTAGTCCCTAAACTAAGTATAAGCTATCGCTATTAGAAGGTAGGTTTATACATGTAATCTTCTTTGCATTGGGGACATAGTTAATGAATGAATTGATTCTTCCATCAAATTTGATCTAGGAAAAGAATCATATGTGAGGTAGCAGAACCTTGTATAGCATGATATCTACAACTTCATAGAATGAAGTTACTGCAACATTCAAGTCAGTGTTAGAAATCATGTAAACAACAACCGCAACTGGAAAAATATACAAGCAAATCGGTCACATGGATGTTAAAAGGTCGAAAGACCTACTTCTGCAAGCATAGTAGCGCTAAAGAAGTTAAGGCGGATTTAATAGGACTATAGGAGATTTTGAAGCAAGTCAGGACATGAAACAAATGACTTGATGAAAATAGTAAATCAGATATTATTTTGCCTGATGAACCTATTCAAGTTACCACGTTAGGGCTAAAGCAAATTGTTTTCATACCTCCAATACCTTCCTCTTTCTATGGAATGCTGCTTTTTTGTAATCTATCAATTGGCTGAAGACAGACTAGAGAACGTTTATGTTACTATATAACCCAAATCTGCATATCCTTCAGAAGTATTCATCCTATAGGCCCTGATGTTCCAAACTAAGATAGGGATCTTTGCTTCTAGACCGGTGATATCCCACCATCTGTACCTCCACCACATCCTCCTTCCATACTGCTGTTTCGTTTTAAAGTACAGTCAACTGAAGTCTTGGTTTCAGCATTATTTTTAGTGTCCGCTGCTGTTTCTATTCTTCCAATACCATCTTCATGTTGTAAGCGCTAAGAAGCTAAACTAAATTTTGGTATAGTAAAACAAGAAACTTCATTAGTTTTTCCAGCAAGAATTCAGTACTTTCTGTATATGAAGTCCGTGAAAAGCTGTCAAATCATACCATCCTATCCTTGGACACACTCTTGAAACCACATTGTTCAGGACTGAAAGTGAAATGTGCATCCTTCCCAGGGCCGGCTCTATGTTTTTGGGTGCCCTAAGCGACCTACATCGTTATTTTGCCTTCTAGGTTTTTGGGTGCCCTAAACGACCTACATTGTTCTTTTAACTTTTAACTTTAAACGTGAACTTGAAACACATAAATTCACTAACAACCCATTAACGACCATTTGCGGAAATTAAATTCCAAACTCTAAATTGAAAATCAACAAGATTATGTCTATGATTCATTATTGAAAATTTCACATCTTTTAGTAAACTCTAGTGATGCACTTTGAGTAAGTTGAACTCGAACCCTAAAGTCGAGAAAAAAATGAGCAATCAGACAGATTTGGGACAAATACACCAACTTACAAAAAATATACCAGGTTGATATGGTGATTGATGAAGCTTGATGGTTCATTTCGAACCTCAAACAAACTTAAATCGGATCACGGAACATAAATATTGGGAAGAGAAGAGTGATTTCTTTACTTCCAAGTTGTGGTAGAAATCTTGGCTTGACAAAATATAGAGCTCAATTTTATAAGCTCTCAGAGAAGTATGTAAGATGAGAACCATTGAATCATTGCAATGGAGTCATGATACAAACTTGCTAGAGAATAGGAAACGGTTACTGAGAGAGATTTGAGGAGAAGATTTCGGAGAAATTAGGAAATTTAATTTGATTTGAAGATATAGATGGCGAATTGATAGTTGGAATGGTTTAGCAAAATACGTAATTGAGTCTTTAATATTTCCTTTAATGTGAAATTAAGAGGTTAATAACTATATCAAATTACGAAAACACCCCTATAATTTTCAAAATTGGTGCCCCCTCGCAACATGGTGCCCTAAGCAACCAAATGAGTTGCTTAGCAGTAAAGCCGGCCCTGATCCTTCCTAATGGAATATTGATTTCTACAATGAGAATTCGGTAATTTTCATATTTTTGTTTTCATCATTTCTGTTGGAAAATGAAATCTGTATCTACTCCTCAAACCACATTCTAGTAGTAGTAGTAGTAGTAGTAGTAGTAGTAGTAGTAGTCAGTAGTAGTAGAAATAGTAGTAGTAGTACCCTTTGAACATTTTGAGGATCTTGTTGATTTGCCATTACTATATACTGAATTCATTCCACATTGCACGTAGCGGGTTCTGACATCCCACACTACATCAGAGCTATAACTCGGTCATCAAAAAGTTTGAGAAAACTGAGAGTCTGCACCGAATCATTCTTCAACAGGCACGCGATCAGAGCTATCCAGACTTTCCAAGTCTAATATAAAACATTCCCAATTCCCGATTATCTAGTCGTAGCACTAGAGAAGGAATCAGGGACCTCTTTAGGACTCCATCACATACCCGGGTCTAGCTTCCTTGGCACAGTCACTTGGTTGCGCCACTGCTGCTCCATTTGACTCAAGGTTGCCCCATGGAGAAGAACCACTAGGAGTGGTTGTGGGACTGACATTGAGGCTCCTGGCCAGAAAATAATTAAGGGCCACACCTCACGAATTGTGGGCGGGCACAAAATGTAGTCCTAAACAAAACCATATCATTGGTGGAATCTTCTATTTCTCCTACAACTTCACCAAACCTCCTTTCCTTGATGGAATCCCACTGAATTGTCTTCGCACTACCTACTTCTAACTATAGAAGGGAATAAGACTCCTTTTGTCGGAGGGGAGACATAACGGGTATTATCAGAATGACTAAAAAAATGCCATCTAACAAACTAGATGCTCCTTTGCATGACTAAAACCTTTCTTTGTTGCCTTGCATGGAAAATGAAGAAGGGTTTTATGCGGAATTTCAGCCGATGGATCCTGAGAAAGTAACAAAATATCTGACCCCGGGTCTTCGTCAAAGAAAAGGAAAAAGAGAGGGCGTCGGTGACCATCCCTGTTATTTTGTCTAATTTGAGGATCCAAGACACCAGCAATATCGTAACAAGCCCCACCTTCCAGCGAGTCTTACACTTTTTAGGAGAATACGGGCTCGGGGCGAAGACCTTTCTTAGTTGTATCTATTGCAACTCCAATTTTACTAGTGTTCGGAATTATGCCTTGAATAGGCTCAGGAAGTTTGGCGAGGAGTTGGCGACGAAGCGGGGCAAAGAAACTGGCCAAACGGAGGAGCCAAACGAATACATCAACCTAGGGAGGGCCTGCATGTTCGTGCGAACATCCTAGTTGTTCGTACGAACATGTTCGTGGGGAACACCACGGGTCTTCGTACGAACACTTACTCGAAGGTGGCGAAAAGTTGTTTCCTTGTTGGTTTAAGCTCGTTTTTTGGTATTTTCTTTGGGCACAAGATGTATAGGAGGCCCATATAAAGGCTATAGGTTGTGCTTTATAGGTCGTGGGTTGTATTCGCATCGCTTCTCTCCATAAACAGGGGTTTGGGGGCCGTGGACATGGTCAGCGTCGTGCTAGTGAACCATGTTACATCGGGTGTGATCTTGTTCTTTGTTTTTCATTGTTTTCTTGCTCATTACAGGTCATAACAAACTGTTATTAGAGCTTGGGGATCGATGTTCCAAGATTAAGGTGGAGCTAAAGAGCTAGGGTTTCACAATCCGTGAAATTCATTGCTAGGGTTTCACAATAAAGGTAGAGCACGCGATCAGGGGTGATGGATATGGACTAGGAGATGCAGAGAAGATGGCTCGGGGGACGACCAAGATCGATAAGTTCAACGGGAGAAACAACTTCAGTCTATGAGAGATCAAGGTAAGTGCTTTGTTTGAGCAACAAAGCACGTGGTTGCCATTGGCGGAAGACAAAGGGGGAATTGCTACAACCTCCAAGGAGTTTAATACGATGTAGGCAAGAGACCACTCTACGATCATGTTGTGTTGGGCAGACGTCGTGATCACGGGGTTTGCAGATCAAGAGACAGTTGAAAGATTATGGAACAAGTTGAAGAGCCTTTACAAGAAGAAACCACTTGTTGCAATCTGTGTATAAGCGCATCAAGTTGACACTATATGTCAAATGGTCCACTACCCATGTAATAACACACACTACCCCAACTTTGTACTACTTCCTTCCCAATTTGAATTTTCGGATGGACTTTTCACGGAGGTAAAAGAGTGATACATTTGACTTGTGATTAAAAACGGTGTGAAATAAATCCGTTGGGAATATTGTCACTACCATTGGATTTTGATTATTAACAACTCGTTCGGGGGCTAGGGTTCTTGACGTCGGTAGAACGGCAGAAAGAGAAGATACAAGCAGAGGATGAAATCGTGGAGATGGGAAATGTTTTAGAATGCATTCTTTGCTATTGCAGGATTTCTTACAACTTGAAGCCTTCGTGGAAGCACCCAAATGCGAGGAGACTGTTTCTTGGCTGTTTGAGATATGGGGTAAGTTTATGTTTGATATCTATTTTCGATTACGAATTCAACTATATTAGTGTAATTGATATTCATAGCTGTTACTTTCTTATCCTCGGCAACAAGATTGTTGCAAGATTTTCTAGTGGTACGACCCCATATGTGTTTGACGTCCCGGACAATCATACATGGGCTTCTCCAGCGATTGAATTGGCTTGAAGATAAAGTGATGTTGTTAAGTACATCAATTGTGGTTTTAGGTACAATGATGCTAGCATTGTTGTTCATTCTATTTTTGGTTGCCAAAGCACAACGAAGTGTCGAGGTTGGCTGTCATGGTGTAGTATTGTTGATCTAGTGATTGATTGTGTAATTGGATTCACTAAAGTGCTGTGGCAACATCAAAATAAATTATTGTTATGAAATCGTTTCACTGTACAACTATGTACTTCACGAAAGGTTTTACCATTTCACGAAACTGGCTATAGGCAATCTTACTGGCTCACATTGCAAATCTTAATATAGGCATTTCACGAAAAAACGGCAAAAGGTGCTAAGCAGCTCATTAATTTTTGAAATTTACCCACAATGAAGCGTTTCCCAAATTTTTTTTTTAAATCAATTTCAATTTACATAGAATAAAAATTAAGTTGTCAATTATTCTTTTTTAGTATTTATGGAGAGACTCTAAATCAGATATAAGTCAAGTGATTGTAAAGAGAATTTTAGAAAAGGAGTAATAGCCATAAATATAAATTCGTTCGAATTTGATATAGAAATAAATAAGTCATTCCAAATTTCACTAAAGATACAATCCTTCTATTATTTTTTTTTGTTTATACTGAAACTCTTCCAATTAAATTTAAATATAAAACTGATTGACTTAATAAAAGAGCTCTAATAGGAAAATATATATTTTTGATCATTTTCACTAAATATATTAATTTAATAAAAGATATATTAAATTCCTAATTAAACTCTCTTACTTCGAAAATAAGGCAAAAGATCCTAAATAATCTCTAAGAAGAATAACTAACTGACTGAAACTCCAACAGAGCATGACAAAGAATCAGTGAACAAGAAGAACTCAATCTAGCCAAGCATCAGAGAAAAAGAATAACTCAATCTTGCCGACCCATGGACTACGCACGGCTTCCTAGTGTTGTGTGCGTAGCAGGTGGGCGCTAGAGAGTTGCCGCTGCTCTTTGACAATGAGTGCAGTTTAGTCCAATGACACATGGATTTACGATATAGCAATAATCCTATACCTACGAATGAATTAGAAACTTCTAACAAAATACCTGGAACCCAACGATCACATAACTGAGGATATCTAAGGATATCAGATAATTTCTTGTTGGACTAGATTCAAGACGCCTGAATTGTCTGCAAGATTATGGGTTAGCATCACAGAGTATCTAAATAAAGAGACCCAGTCATTTATAATAATCTTATACAATACAATACATGATCTGAGTTATTTTCTTTCTGAATTGACAAACCTAGAAACATTGTGGGATCTTAGATTCAACACATTCCGACTAATCATGTTTCACCTAGACTTTGTGTTACGAAGAAATTGCTGGGTTGAGGAGTTGAAGGAAGTATGTGACATGGTGGTAATGAGAATTTGAGGACATTTGGAAGATGAGAAGATGATGACGAGGAAGTGTAAATGGCAGATCTGATTGTGTGAGAGTAGGCTGGTGTATTAGTAGAAGAAGTGGTGTGGTGGTTGGTCGTTGGACATATATGGGGAGTATGTTGTCCATAATGACAGGTTTGACTGCCCTGACATTACAAAGCAAGACAGAGTTGAGTAATATAGGAAATCAAACAATGAATGCGGATGGGAGTAAAAAAGAAATGATAAAATTCCAGATAAAATATTAAAGCATACAAATAGAGATTACACACAGCTGAAAACCCTATCAACACTTTGAAGAGAAGTTCCAAATAAAACATTAAATCATACAAATAGAGATTATAACATATTTGAAAATCCTATCAATACTCCGAATACAAATCATACAAGTTAATTATTTTGAACCAAATTCACCACTACACATTCAGTTGCCACTAACTCAACAACGTCCACAACCCAAACGATAACAACAACCACTTAATTGTTTTGTAAACAAACACAATGCCACCGAAAAACACTTACAACTGGTAGATTAATATTTTGGACATAAAGACAAACATGACTAAAATGAGAATGATTGACTAACCCACTCAAAGGAAATGACCGTAGCAAAATGAATAGACCGTAGGTATTTTCCTGTATTTCTTGGCGAATTCCTTCTCATTGTTTCCATGAGCTTTGAAGCTGTTCGATTTCTTAAGAAAGATTTCCTTGATGTCGTTGTACACGGAACAACCGATGAAATTGGCAACCCAGATCCTAAAGTAATCTTCATTGATCTTTATTTTCCTTTTAGGTTGAGGGATTAGCTATCTCAGATGTGCCTTGTAAAACATATGTTTCACAATCATTGGTGGGAAAAAAAGATCACATTTCAAAACAGTTAAATAAACACATAAATCGAATGGAAATGAAACATTAGAGTCTAGACATTAACAGTTTATTTATCTTGGAATGTCATGATGTTTCCACACTATGTCCCAATTTCTGATGTCGCAAACATGACTCATTTAGTCGGCACGGACAAGTTGAAATCTGTGTGCATCTAATCGAGTTTCTCACGTATCACTTTGGGCTTGTAAAAGAACATTCTCATCAGATCAAGGATGTACACTTTTTGTTCAAAAAAGTGCAACACCATGAGAAGGTAATGTAAATCCTTGATATTGAGGGGAATAGAAATATGTGCAGAAAAATCAAGACAAATAAAAAATGGTCATTGTTATTGATGCTTCGAGGAGGATGTAAAAAAAAATTACTTATTATTCCCATCAAGTCCAAATCTCCCAAAAGCACATGACTGATCCTCAAATTTGCATTTTTATGAACCAAGGGTTGTGCTAAAAAAATACATTAAATAAAGAGGGAAACGTGGGATTTCCTTCTTTCAACGAGCGTAGAAAATGCAATGAAAAAGGGATATTTGCAGTATATAAGCATGGAAGGAACCATATTTCACTCAGCCCTTTCGTCTGATGCTTGTTTGTGAGGTGCAAGATTTGGGACATGCAGTCAATCACCTGCAAACAGTTGAGAGACCCAAGTGGATAAAACTGTCATAGTAATAGAAAACTAAGTAACACCGTAGTGGAACAACATAACATTTATTGTGAACTAAGAACATAAAGAAAACAATGTACTGAATCTCCAAAGAAGGGACTAGCTTCCATCTCCCATGAAAAAACCTTGGCGATAGTAGCCACTCCATTTGATATGACAAAAAGGTAGTCACTATTGATTCACATATAAAATATTAAGGCAATAAGATGGTAGTTTGATCAGGCATAAGCATTTTTAAGTAAAAATGATACATACTATTTAAATTGGATCCTCAACTCCAATTGTGTTACCACGCCCGGAACAACCTCATAGCTCATGTAGAAATTGAAAAAGCATTCATCCACTTCTGGCATTCTTGGATGAAATATATGAAATTCACCCTACATCCTTATCCTTTGGGAGATTCTCTTTGGCACCTTAAAAGTCCCTCTCCTTCTCCCTCCCCATTTATCCATTGGAATGGCATTGTTTAAACAAAGGGCCACAATATATAATTTTGGATAGAAATCTAAAGAAAACAGACAAATATTATTACCAAAAATATCTTACACTGTTCATGTATTTTTGTAGAAAATTTATCCAAAGTTTAGGTTGTCAGTGTCCCAGAACTTCAACCTAGGTCTGACATTATCATATTGGCATCCCTTTGGGTGGTTATGGTGCTTTGGGACAAACTTCTCCAAGTACACCATCTGTACAGATAGTTATAACCATATTATACATTTAGGCAGAATTTATAAAACAGACAGAGAGTAATCTAGTTAAAACAAGTACCATGTCTATCAATAGGAAACCAGCTCCTCGGATTGTCTCCTTCAAATTTAATTAGGTGTGGTGAGCTATCAAGAACTGCAACTAAGTACCTGTCCAGTTCACATTTCTGACCTTTCAAGATCAATGACATACTGAACTAATGTGTTTCTAACTCTTAGTCTTGTGTTGGGCACCCCAACGTATACCGAAATGAACATGATTGCCCCCCTATTCCACTCATATGTTAGATGCTTATCCTCCGGTTTCTTAAACCGTGGACCATAAGAATTGACACCAGTGTATGACCTAATGAGGTCAAGCTCTCATGCTGAGTTCTTTGATTTTCGTCTGAATCCTCCGGTTCCTGAACTTCGCATGTGGTATTCACCCCAAGCAACCACCCCACTAGTGTACTCATGACCATGGGCACAGACTCACTGAGTGAAAGGATCATATACCCAATTGTGGTGTTTTCAGAAGGTATTATCTGTATAAGCTTTCTCTATAAGTTTTCTCCACCATCTTTCGGGTTGTGCCTGAACAATATACACATATATCTATCATTTCATATTTTATGTCCCTTTTTATGATTTTCCCGATGTTCATAAGTTTTACCTCATTAGTGAAACACCTATTTATTTTCCACTCGATGGTCTAGTTTCCATTTGGGTGAGAATAATCAGTTACAATTCACATTATGGTATGAACAGAGATGCCAACATGATTTTGAAAGGTTTGGCGATGTATTGGTGTTTGACTGCACCGACAAAACTAACATGTACCTAAAGCTTCTTGTCATACTCTCCGGTGTTACTTCCAGACATGAGTTTTCGCAGTTGCCGTTCTACACGACGAGACCTCAGAATCATACAAATGGGTTCTAAATTCCTTCATAGAAGCAAATGATAAAAAGTTACCTATATTGGTTATAACTGATGGAGACTTGGCAAAGAAAGACGCAATCGCCGAAGTTCTTCCAAAAGCGAAGCACCGTTTGTGTGCATGGGATCTATGTCGTAATGCCGAAGGAACCCTTAAGTTGGGGTCAAAATTTATGAAGGTTTTTGGAAAATGCTTGAGGAAGAGATCAAAAATCAACCAATGGAATGATGATTGGTAATACAGGGTCGACAAAAGGGGTATTCCGCACAAGCGATCGGTAAGTGGTGCTCACATGACGCACCACTTATGGGCAGTTGCTTTTCTCAAGGACACTTTCTTAGCCGGTCAGACAACTACACAACAGTGAGAGAGTATAAAAAAGAATTCAAAAATTATTCGCACTACAAAAACAGTTTTTTTGATCTTTTCTAGGGATTCATGCGGGGTCACAATAAGATTCGTGATAACAAGCGTGATCAAAAATGTATTTCAGACCAATCCAATCCAGTTTTAACAAGTCAATTTAAGGAAATCGAAGAGCATGCAGCCATATTCTACACTAGGGCTGTGTATATGAAGTTCAAGGAGCAAGAAAGGAAGGTAAGCCACTACAAAACTGTTGATATTCAACAACTACCTTAATATGAAATGGATGCAATCTACGTCACAAGGTAGAATGAAAGGACATATATGGTAAGTTCATACATTACACTATCTGTTGTTCGTTATCTACACAGTTTTCTATGTATTTAAGGGTTCTATCCTTCATTGCAATTGAAATGTATGTTATTTATTGTCGAATAGTTTCTAATATTTTTTAAGTGTTCATAATGTTTAATGGTTTCATCTGAAGTTTCAAATGAAATATTAGTCTGGCTTTAATATTGTTCTCTCAGCATACAGTTCTCTGTCAACGAGATAATAGCATGCTCCACTGTTCATGCATGAGGTTTGAGTCAGCACAGATGGTCTGTGGCCATATTATTTTTGTCCTCTTCCATAAAGGAGTTCAAATTGATTTCGAAAAGGTTGTTATCGAAACGATGGAAAAAGGCGGATAGTTAATTCTAAAAGAATGATCCGTGCATGAAGGACCTAAAAAAGACGGTGTGACGATCCAAAAACCCATATATTTCGTCGAGGTTGCATGAAGAGTAGATGGAGTTAATTAGTGACTTGGGTGGAACACGACTATTGGAGAGAAAATGTTGACTTGAAGATAGGGGGTCTTAAGAACATTATTTTGAAGTAAGAAAATGAATAAAAGTGGTTTAATGTCAACTCCTAACAATACACTCATGTAAGGCCTCCATCCAAAGGGGACACAAAACCTAAAGGGAACTCCAAACATTTTCAAAACAAGTGCGAGAGATGTTAACAATATGGACGCAATCGAACTACATGCAGAAATCCTTCAGTTGATTTTTTCGGTCAAGATGTCGGCCAATCAGAATCAAAATCACAATACCTATCTCAATTAACACAACAAATGATGATTTCCGTTGTCAAATAAAACTAGGCTCAGGCCTTAGTGACCCATACTTTTACAGGGGTGTTGGGAATGACTGGGTTTGAGTTATTTCAAGGACTAGATTAAAGTTGTTCATATTTTGTTAAGTACCGTAACGTTTATATCCGTTATTTGGTGTATTTTGTACGTTTTTTAAGTATGTTATATGTTTTTATGCATGTTTAGTCAGTGTCTGCAATTTTGATAATTTATGAAGCAGATTGTTAACACTTTTATCCATTTTACGCGTTGTTTTATCGCCTAGGATGGTGACATGCTAGAACCGGTCAACTTCCCATTTATTTCTGTATACTTTTTGTTATGTACTGGGCAGTGCCACTAGTTTTTTATTTGCACAAATTCACCCCCACTCACCATAGACACACCCTTTTAAAAATTTACAATTGACCTATTTTTAACTAGTGGAGTTGTAAATTGTTTGGTGAAAACACAATAGCAAGTGTATACATGATATGATATTGGAAGAGAGCACATTATCAGGTCCTCAAGCTGTTGAACTAACACATTATGTAATACATGACAACTGCATCATCAAAGTCCACCACAAGAACACATAAAATTTCCTTATGTCTACTTCATTCATCCCACATAGATCTGGATTTTGTGAAACACATATGATTGACATTTCATCATGTTTGAACATAAATAGTTCCCCCTTAAGCTGATAGATCATAGTTATGCTATTCTTATCAAAATGTTCAATCAGATCCTACCAAATTTCCTATGAACTTGATGATAAATAACACATGAACAAATTTTTTAGACGCAAAGTTCAACAACCAAAATATAACCATGCTACATCTCATCTTCTCCACAGAGAACACATATTGCTATTATTGAAGGAGCATGTATTAGTCCAAAGACGAAATCAAACGTACTCTCATATTCAAATTCTAGATACATAGATCTAAACTATACTTAAATCATATCCAGTAAGAGGCTATGAAACCAGAGTAATACCCTGGATTATCATATGTTGTCAGATGATATAGCGAGGATTGATCAACGACAACCACACTAGCCCCGTAATTTGCCGAAAAAGTAACTTCACTCAAATTCGACATCGCAACTAAGAAGAAACCTAGAAATAAAATTAGGAAACCAATTGACACCATAAGAAATTGATAAATCAACTCAGACGACAATCGCTGGAAGAAAATTACTTTGAGGCCATATATGAAGAAATGAAGTAAATAGATTATGGATAGAAAAAAAGGAAAGGGATCTTTATATTCATTATTGATGAGAATGAAAAAGATACAGCAGAAGGAAATTTCGGGGTATAACTACCCATAACAGTGCATCTAACAGAAATGGAAGAGAGATAATGAACTACTTCCACTTGTCAAAGATGACACTACAACACATATTTTTACACTAGCGCCTATAGTATCTGGTGTGAGCAAATGGTCCATAGAAGTAAAATTATTTCAAAATAGGCCCAAAAACTTATTACTACTTCAAGACAAGTGTTTTATTCACCTAAAGTAAAACTCGTAGGTGGAGTTATGGGAATCTCTTACTCACCCGCGTCATTTCTTTATCCGTACCCACCAAAACATCGGCGATATCACCTTACGAAAATCTTCATTTTTGCTTGAATAAAAATATAAAGTACTTTTATCTCAAAGCCTTACATTGACTTACCCTTTTGGTTAGTATATTTTGTTGGTGGTTGATGTCACTATTCAGTTCTCGATCCCTCTTCCATAGAATATCTTGCCTATCCGTGTTGATTTGTTTACTGTTTTTGTTCTCTTTCATCAACATATACATCGAGAGTTTGTAACGGTAAAATTTTGTATAAGATATTGTCTAAATGATTTTATGAGAGTGCAAGGGAAACAGCAATGAGTAACTATACCACTACAAAATCGAGCTTGAAAAACAGCGATTGATATGTGATTGCATAAAGTGAATATGTAGTGGAGTTAATACTCATACCTCACCCCTCAACTTCTAGAGAAATGACCTCTAATGTACTATACATGTTTGAGTCAACATCTAGTAGTTTAGTAGCGGATATTCACGTATATTCATCTAAATTCATCTAATGTCCATTTCCTTTTTAGTTGTTACATTCCTAATCTATTTGTGTTGTGAAAATATAATAAAAGATAAAAAGGTAAATACATCGTTATTTTTTTTGCAATAATCATGCAATTTTATTTAATAATAGGCCAAGTCTGAAACCCATACATTGTACAAGCTAGTAGGCCACGAAGCCCAAATAAAACAGTCATCGAGTTGCAAACTCAATTTGGAAAAGCCGCGTGCAAGGGCATTTTTTACACGTGTAATAAAGTGGAGGTTTCCATCATAAACCCTAATAAATACGCTACACGTTCATCTATCACTCTTTCTCTCTCAGTGCGGCCGTATCCCATCTTCTGTTGAGAGAGAACTCTCTCTACCAAATTTCTGCAATTGGTATCCACCATCATACGAGTAAATCCCATTTACATGGATTTTGAGAAGGAAAACGCCAGCGCCACAAATTCAACTGTGAGAGACGGAGGTGAGAATAGAACAGGAAAGAAGAAGGAAATCAAATCACAATTTGACTTTCGAATCGTCGCTCAACCACTCGATCTTCACAGCCGCACATACATAGAGGCATCCGACGTTCAATTTCAAAACACCCAACAGAGGAGAAGACTAACCAGTTCCTTAATTTACCAGATCCAGACCTAGATGAAACGATCTAAGAGACAAAGATTCAAGATGAGTACATTCTTTAAACTGAATATATTTAGCCAGGTCCTTAGTAATGATATATGTTAAAATTGTTTTCTCCATCTGAAAATTCAATTTATTTTGAGACATCCAGATACCCCAAAGTATATGACTAAAAAAATGGGCATGTTTTTGTGAGATTTTGCAGAATTATTCGAAACCACATAAGAAAATGGCATATTGTTTGCAGGAAAAAGGATTTGAACCAAAGGGGAGGTCAAAATCTCACGAGTTCTGGGACAATTCAAGAAAAGGTGGGAGTCATTCATCTTCCATACAACAAAAACAACAGACAATAGGTACATTTATTCCTTTTTTGATTAAATTATTTTTAGTAGGGATACAAAGGTAAATTAATTGCCAGACATTTTTTTTTGGAATATTAGGGACCGAATAAATTTCCTGATATTTTATGGTTTGGTGCTGCTGCTACAAGTGAAATTTGTTAGTTTTTTTAAGTTCGCAAATATAGCTGCTACGCTGTTACAAAAATCACCGGTATGTGTTTGAGTCCAAACAAGAGTATCAAGACTATTTGGAAAAAAAGGTAATTTGAAAAAATAGCTTCTACCTTCTTCCTTAAAAAAAATCTTCTCAATAAGAGTTTTATTCCAGAAAAAGTTGGGAAATATTAAATCCAAAACTTTTGTATTTAAAGGAAGAAATAAAAAACTGAAATGTTTCCTTCCATAAATAAAAGGTTTCCTTCCGATGATCCGTTTCGACCCAACCCGATTCGATATATACAATTATATAATATAAGTATTCAATAATCCGATCCAATCTGATACATACATACATACATACATACACACATACATATATATATATATATATATATATAATTATGTAATACAATTGTAATTATATAATATACTCATATATTATATATATATATGATTATATATACAATTATATATAATTCGACCCAATCCGATTCGTGATCCGTTCTTCTGATCTGTGATGCGCTTTTTTTATGGATCGTATCAGTTTTTTTGGATGATCCGTTGTATGATCCGATCATAATCCAATCTGGACCCGAGCAGATTCGAATCGAATTCGGATAAGGGGGTATCAATTTCGGATCGGGTCGGATTAAGGATAGATCTGATCCAAATCCAATCTGTTGGCAATGCAATACCTAAATTGGTATCCAATAGTTTTGGTAAAAAGAGTATATTTACCATTTCCTATTCAATGCCTAACTGCTTTGAAAAGAATATCATGAGAAGTAATGAAACTCCACCAAATATACAAGCCATAGAGGTAGGCTCTACAACAATGACACTTGAATACCGAAAATATTTACCCTTGAGAACTCTAGTTAATAACGAATTTGGGTGTGATAAAGTACGCCACATGTTTTTGGGGGCAAGTGTTAAGCAGCTAGCTCCTTAAGTCCAGCTAGTAGGGATTCAACTTCTTCCGTGATTTGGGTCGGAGAATATACCCTCTTCTGGAACAAATTCACTATTTAGAGCTCTCCAAATCCACCAAATCGCCACAGGAAAGTAAGCAAGGTCGTTTGAATCTAAATTTTCTAACCAGTAACACGCCCAAGAGGAGAAATCCACATACTTTTTTTGTTAAAATCGGACCATGGATTAGTGTTTTCCAAACCCATTTTGCTTTTGGGCACTGTCCAAAAATGTGGGTAGTGGTTTCCCCCCACCCAACACAAGCGTGGAAAACATTTCGGACATTTATTTTCCGCTTACGAATGTTCTCCGTGGTTGGGATTCCGTTTTGAATACAGCACCAGAGTTGTATTTGGATTTTCTTAGACACTTTGATCTTCCAAATTTTGTTAATAGATTTTAGGTGTTTGGAGGCTGGAAGTGCCTTCATCACTTGCTTCCACCTTCAATCTATGAGCTACTATGTACCCCATCCTTACTATATAATGACTAGATTCCGAGAAGTGCCAGATAATGGAGTCCGATATGTTCCTCTATTGCAATCCTGTTCCTTGTTCTGTCTTTACTGATGAGCTCACAAACTCTCACATCTTGGTTTACTAGTTGAACTAACGGATTGAAAGAGAAATCCCGTGGGATCCACTTTTTTACGATCCGGATATATCTTCCGTTTCCACTCTCCACCTCAAGCCTGACTAAAGTAACTTCCTGCCAATAAGAATACTTCTCCACATATACGATGGTATATATCCAATATCAGTGTGCATGAAATCCTTCACCCTAGTACTTAGCCTTAGGGACTCTGATGAGAAGAGAATTAGGGTACCTGAGGATTCTCCATCTCTTTTTTGCAAGCATCGCATCATTGAATAATTTTAAATCTTGAATAGCTAAACTCCATGCTCTCGTGACTACTTCATGCACTCCAATCTAATCTAGCTGACGCCTCTCTCTTTTCAGCCTTGCTCCACCAGAATTTTTCGATAAGTCGTTCCATCCGTTCACAGGTGCAATATGAGAGTTTGGCGCAGGACAAAGCATACGTCGGAAGGACCTACGCAACCGGTCGGATCAAGACTTCTTTCCTCCTATAGAGAGTGTATGTTCTTTCTAGCCTTTGAGCTTTAAGGCCAATGTTTCTATAAGATGAGCAGAAGTAATTGATTTTTTCTTACCCATTGTAGTAGGGAGGCTAGATACTTGTCATACTGTTCAATCTCGTTCACCCTGCATTGGTTCATGATCTCTTGCCTGGTTGCGCCCGATGTGTTTGAGGAGAAGACTAAACCCGACTTTGCCAAATTTAGTTGCTGGAAAGAAGCACAACCATACAAAGCGATGATCTCCATAAGCTTTGTAACGTCTGCAGTGTTTTCCTGTGTAAAAAAGAGACTATCGCCATCGAAAAAAATATGAGGCCACTCTTCCTCCCTTAGAAGCTGTAAATTCTGCCAGCACCCCAACATCAACCGCAACAATAACAGCTCAAGATAATAGTTCATTGCAGAGGAGTAAGAGCTAGGGAGAAAGAGGGCATCCCTGTCTTAGACCCCTTTCAGGTGTAAATTTCCCCACCACCACTCCACCCCTAAAAAAGCTGTAGGAGACTGCAGAAACGCAGTTCGTCACATATGTGATAAAACGCGGACCGAAACTTATATGGAACATCGTCTCTCTGAGGAACTTCCACTCAATCCTATCATAGCCTTTGCTCATGTCAAATCTAAGAGCTAGGAAACCTTCTTTACCTTTCTTCTGGGTTTTGAGCGAATGAATAAGTTCAAAATCAGTGAGATTATTATCAGAGATGAGCCTACCAGGACCGAAGGCACTTTGGTTTTCCGCAATCAAGTGACGAAGCACCTTTTTAGTCTGTTAGCCATGGACTTTGAGACGATTGATCTTGTAAATCACGTTACACAGACTTATAGGCCTGAAATCACTGGCCTTACGAGGTTGTTTTGACTTTGGAATAAGAGCGATTAGAGTAGAATTAAAACTTTCAATGCTATTTCCTTCATTAAGAACAACCAAACATACCTTCGTACCATCCTCTCCAATGATTTTATAGTGTGTATGATAGAAGCCCACGGTGAAACCATGCATACCTTGGGCTTTATCAGGCACCATCTGGAACAACACTGTATGAATCTCCTCAATCTTATCGTCTTTGTCATTCATCTGTCTATCATTGCTGAAATAGTTTCGACTGAGTGATGAAGTAAAGGGGCTATCACTTCCACAGTCGGGTTACAGGAAGTGAAGATGGACGAGAAATAGGACTCCAAGCAGTGCACGATGTCTGCCTCATCCGTGAGCTACTCACCCGTCTCATTCTCAATTCCACTTATATTTGAGATGTTTGAGTTTTGCTATTGGTCTTTACCTTTGGAACAAAATTAAGGGCATTTTTTTTCTGAAAACTGCCCTGAAGAGTTACAATATTGATACATGATATAGTTTATTGTTATAGCACTCATAATATTTTCTTTTGATAACATATAATTGATTCGCCCGCAAAAATTAAATGTGTGATATTCATTCAAGAAATTCTCCATTCTGTATTTGAAAGGCTGCCAAACAAATTGATCTTTGTCTTCAAGAACTTTTTGAATGACTACAGGAACTGACTGAACAAATGTCAAGTCGAGCACCAATGCTTAATCAATATCAAACCTGTATCCTTTCATTAATACTGCAAAATATTCTTGTAATCACAATTCCAACGACTGACAAGGCGCTACAACATGAATAAGATCCATCCTACACACCGTTTTGTTATAGATTTTTGTTATATCTAAACACTAGCAAGGAGTGACATACCAAGCACCATTGGGTCTACCCGAAGAGACATTTTCAGCTATTTGAAAAATATTTTTCTGTATTGTTTATCTGGGAGTGAGATGAAGACAAACCTTTAAAGGCCGAGTGTTAAAAACTCGGCATGCTCGTGTTAAGTCTCTTCCTCCATGAAATGCTTTATCCACTCACCATGGCTTGTTTTTTTTCTTTGGTCTTATTGAGTCTAATCCTCTGTTTCTCCAATTTTGAAACTACGGATTTCACTGATTCATCACTGATTTGACTCGTCATTGAGTCACCAACGACTGGTAACCCATTGACGACCGTTACATCATGGAGGGTGACAGTGGCTTCACCTCCATGGGAAGACGAATGTGATGGTTTTTGAAGCGCTTTCTTAATGCGTATGAGCAACTGCACGATCAAGTAATATAGGGGGTGGTATTTCAGCCCCGAGTTATCGATCCCACGAGAACATACTTGATATTATTTAGCTAAGTGATTAACTTAGAGTACAATAACAGGGAGGAAGAATTTTTATTTAAAAGGTCGTCGTCGCCAAACAAGCGACTAAAATGAAAAAACAACTAACTAGTATTTTTTATTTTCTTATTGTTAAACGAATATGAAGAAACTGGGCAATCTCTAGATCACCTAGGTCTGTAGATGATTTATGTATCTGCCATGTAACACGTTAACTCTATTATAAGTAAGCCGGGTTACTGCACCGACAATCTCCCATCGATATCATGTCAATTTATATCTCGGTTGACTAAAATCTCCCGTTGGTCTCCTGTTTGTACCAATCCATTCTAGTAGGCTAAGTACGTGCACGACAACGGGTCATGTCGGTCCACTGTTGCATGAAAAAGTTGAAATAACCTACCAAATATACCCACTAAGGCCAATCCTACTCACTTCTCCTTTCAGTCTTGGTGATTCAGAATTGTTTTCCACGTCTCATCCTAGCTAGTTAGAATCCATGTTGCGTATTCGCTAGCTAAGTAGTATTTACGGCTCATGACTCCTTCAACACTAAGAATGAAGAATAGCATGTGAACAGTTGAACTAGAACAAATACTAACATTTAAGCATGATATTGATTATCAATTCCTATCTTAGTCGTGTTAATATACTAAGATCCTTAACAAGATTCAAGAACTAACACTTATTCAATAGAAGAAATCAACAAGCATGAAACAAAGCTTAAAAATTCGGAAAAATTTACTGTCTACATGAACCCTAGGATCTCATATGAGATGCCTAGATAATGGAATTTAGCTAATCGTATTACAAAGAGAAAAAACACTAGAGTTTCTACATAGAAATATTGAAATAAGAAGAAGAAGTAATCAAAGCTTAGGTCTTCAATGGAGGTCTTGAGTTCTTCCCCGTCGTCTTCTCCGTATGTCCTCCTCCTTCTCCATTGAGTGAATGATCCAAAGATATTCTATAATGAGCCTAGGTCTTTTAGTACGTAATTTCCTCAACTTTTTTCCCAAAAGTCCTTCAAATTTGCATAAGAACCCAAATTTCTGTGTGCTGGTGGGAGGACTGGTCTCAAGACTAGTTGGACTGGTCTCACGGCCAGCAGAGGCTTGCATTTGTTGATTTTCTTCAAAAAATCCAAGTATAACTGATCTCATGACCAGTAAACTGATCTTAAGACCAGTCTGGTAAATTGCATCTCCTTTCTTCAATTCCTTGGTATTTTACTCAAACGACTTCAATTTCAACATGTTCCCGAGCCTCCTCATCCTTCCAAAATTCATTCCCGCTCCAATGCATGTTCACATGCCTCCGGTTCCTGTAACTCACAACATGAAACAAATAGCAGAAGACCAAATGTGACAATAAAACCTCAAAATTACGCACATAATGGACGTATTACACATTCATGCTCAAACACCCAAACATGTTATCTTTCCCTCAATTCGGCTCTAAACTCATACAAATGCATCTTGAATAACGCAAAACGGCAGCGAATCTCATGAGTATAACTCCCTAAATGGAGTAATCAGTTTCGGGACACTAGAATTGTGACAACGCGAGTACCAAATCTGAATTGTACTTGGATTCATACGCAGAGTTCGTGATTTCCTGTAAATGCCCACTTCCATCCAGATGGTGGCAAACTTTGGGGTTAAGCATGGTACCCATTCCTTCCACTGTTTCTGCGGTTGTTTCCATGGTTTGAAGACAACTTTCGATGGCCACACCCAGAGGTTTCTAGGGAAGATTTCAGAAAACAGAGGGGTGTTGGGGATTGGTACTGCTTTACTTTCTTGTTCAGCAAATGGGGTGATCAAGAATCTCTGACATTGACCTTGTCTCAATTCGTCAGAGATTTGAACTTCGCGAGGTCTAATATATGCCATTGAAGCTCTTTAGGTTAAGAAGAAGGGCGTTTTAGCGTGGACAGGATGAGAGGAGGGGGGAGCGACTTCTGGTGAATTGAAGCTTGCATGAGTGTTGTCCAAGGTCTGAAACGGTTCTGATGTGATAATTTCCATTTTCGTTTATCTCCAAAAAGGGGTCCACGGACACAAGGCGAGGCTCACTTAGTTTCTTTCCAAGTACAGGTGTTTTGTGTATTCTTCCTCATCTTGTCTCATGTGTATGCATGACATTGTGTTTTCACCAAACTATTTCCTAATTTTATTGATTAAGAATAAAATTGTAAACTAAGTATTAAAAAATTCAAAAATTTTGTGAGTTCCTAACTTGTCCATTTTCTATTTGAAAGAAAAAGAAAAAAAAAAACTTACTCATTTTACCCAACCATGTTTATTTCGAAGGTTCAAAAGTTTAACAATTTATTGGCAGAGGATAGAGTTTTAAATGTTCACTTACTGGTGTTACAGACGAGTACATGATTATTATTTGTTTTTATGTAGAGAGGGGGATAGAAATCATTATGACAAATTTGAATTATTGAATTGTAACAGCCTTCTCATGATGTAACTGACTTCTCCCGTCAATAATAAGCTTTTATTAGAGGACATAATTTTTTTGATAACTCTTTCGTGGCCTTTGAAACTTTACATTCTATCCATAAATAAAAATCAAAAACTAACTATTGTTCTCTAAAACTAAATATGACAAAAGCCTAAGACCGTATTAAATGGAGATATCTACATTTGATTCTGGGTAAACTTGGTTTTCCATCTAAATCTATAGATAGAAATATGACTTGTGTTCATCTGTAATTTTTAGTATTCTTGTTAATGGCTAAAAATAACTCTTTTACTCCTAGTAGGGTTATGCCACAAGGTGATTATATTAGCCCATATTATTATTTGCAAAATAGGGCTTTCTTGCCTTTTAAGTCAAGATGTTCCCAAAAACATTAACTAGGGTCAAGGCAGAGGTGTGGGATCTCCCAAAAGCACACATTTAATGTTTGCGGACGACTCAATATTTTCCGAAAAAGTAAATACTAGGAGTGCGCTATAGCGAGTTTCCGATGTTTGTTTATGGATATAATGTAAAGTTTCAAAGGCTAAAATCGAGTTATAAAAAATTTAACGTCTTTAAATATGATCAACAATTAAGGGGAAAATGCAATTACATCATCAGAAGGCAATGCCAATGTAATAATTGAAAACAGTCATAATGATTTCTCTCACTCCCTACATAAACAAAAACAATAATCTAAGTATTGGCTGTAATACATATTTACTCAAGTACACGTAAGACCAATAATTGAACATTTAAACTCTAGCACCTGCCAATAAATTGTTAACTTTTGAACCTTCGAAATAAACATGATTAGGTAAAATGAGTATGTTTTTTTTTTTTTGTCAAATAGAAAATGGGCAAGTAATGAATTAACAAATTTTGTATTTTTTAATATTTAAAAATTCCTCAATTTACCTATTTTTAATCAGTAGAATTAAGAAATAGTTTGGTGAAAACACGAAAGTACAATGCCATGCGTGTACACGTGAGAAGAGATGAGGAAGAATACAACACTTGTAGGCCAAAAGAAGCTGAGTGAGAGACTCACGTTGTTGTTTCCGTGGACCCCTGTTTTAGGAGGATCTAGTGGGAGATAAACGTAAGTTGTCACATCAGAACCGTTTCAGAACTTCGATTACTCTCATGCAAGCTCAATTCACCAGTAAGCTGCTCCCCTCTCCTCTCGTCTTCGCTTAAACCCCACCCCGCCGCGCTTCTCTTCTTGACCCAGAGAGCTTCAATGGCAGAAATCGGACCTCGCGATGTTCAATTCTCCGATGAATTGAGACAGGGTCAATGTCAGAGGTTCCTGATCATTCCATCTGCGGAACAAGAAGGTGAAGCAGTCCGCATCCCCAACACCCCTCTCTTCTCGGAAATCTTCCTGATCAACCCATCGAAGGTTGTCTTCAAAGCATGGAAGCAACCGCAGAAACAGTGGAAGGAATGGGTACACCGCTTAACCCCAAAATTCACCACCATTTGGACCGAAATGGGGCATTTACAAGGCGATCACTAACTCCGCCTGTGAGGAATTCAAGTACAATTCGGATTTGGTTACCGTCACCCTCCACGACGTAACCGTCCTCACTGGGTTACCCTCCACAACGAGTGGCGATGCAGTTTGGGATGGACCAGGATCTTCCAGCTGAAGAATTTCAAAGCCATCCATGTGGCGAAAATATTGGGTTTATTTTTCCACCAAGGTCCTACCAGGCCGGTTTTTCTGAGCGATACCTAAAATGGTGGAAGCAAATGATGGTTGCTCGCCGAGGACTGAAACTGGAAGGAAGATATGCTATGTTTTTGGATTTCCTAAAGAAACATTGGATTGATACTCATCTTCATTGCTCAGATTCTTCAGGATCTAGTGATGAGTCTGAAGATGATCTTATCTTAACCCTCCATGGGAATCATGGGTCTACATCTAACATGAATGCTGAAGAACTTGTCGATGATAATAGTATGGGAGCGATGGATGTCACTGCTGGAGAAAGGACTCTGCTGGAAAAAAGAGTTCCAGGGACACCTGATGAAAATGTGAGGCAGAAGTAGCTAAAGATATATGCAAAGGCAGTGAATCAACACATGCTGCAAAGAAGAAGAAGGTTGGGGAGTTATCTTGACAATGGCTTGAACGTGGATAGGAGAGATTATCGAAAAGCTGCACAAGCGAGAGCATGCAAAGTCTGTAGAAATTATTGAGTCAAGTTCAAGATAGGAGAGATTGTCAGGGATTGCATGAAGCTCTGCTCTTCCTTTGAAGATATAACTTTTGGCTATACCAGCCAAGATTTAAATAGAGCAGCTGATTTATTCGCTCATAAGTCTATAATGTACTCTCAATTTAGTCTCTATACGCGACCACCTGATTGGGCGCTTATTGTATTGGAGAACAACTTTGTTGGCCTTTCGGCCTATTTGAAATACATTTCCCTAAAAAAAATTTTGAAGTGTGATATATATCTAAACTGAAGAGCTGACAAATACAGAACGGGTGGCAAAAGATACTTTGAAATAAAGAAATCGACAATTGACCAACAATGAATGTCTGATGAAAAATAACACAGTTTATGGAATACAGTGATGAATTAATTTTCTTATTTGATTTCAATTATTCTTTGGGAGATATGATAGATGTTCTTAGTTGTTTCGATATATAAAGTCATGGCATTATTAAGTACTAAAACGAAACAGTCCAACATCTATATATATATAAAAGCAGAGAAGTGCTCATGTTGAACCCCATATTGCCATGTGTCAAATAATTTTCATTGTAGTTATGCCATGTGTATTCCTAAGTGGAAGATGAGTCAAAAAATTCCAATAAAATAATGACATGTCATATTAAATATTCAATTGAATCATGCCAGTTACATACAAATATGAGTAGGCAATTAATCGTTAAAATGATATATTAATTTCTTGATTTATGGATGTAACTGCTAATTATTTATAGTCCAGTAGAATACTTGGTTTCTTTTTCTCTTTTTTGATAATAAGATTACTTGGTTTTTACCTGGTGCATCGAATGTGGATATGAATATGCGAAAGCCTATTGCGGAACTATAAATCTAAACTTTTTTTAATGCCCTCATCATACAAATATATGTGACAAAGGGCAAAGGAAAATTCACATCTATGTGTATGCATCCATATTTCATTTTTGTATGTGTATTTTTTTTGGTTTGTTTATGTTATTTTGTTAAATTAATTGTATAGTACAGAGTTTACAACTATCTATGTTTGCGACAATGGGTGCTCCCTTTTTACTTTCTTTAGAGATTTTAGTGATATTGGTCTATGTGTTCGTCAAAGGTTTTATTTCGTTTTAGCTTACTTGAGTGACTTATTTTATTTTGAGTGAATTGTTTATTGTCATAGAAGTTGCAATTATTATTTTTTTTGAAATACAAATTTCTTATGGAACTGGATTATAATCATAATCGTTAGAATCAAATCTATGTTTTAGGTTTTTGAGAACTAAAATTGGCAATTAGAATTTCAATGTTTATTAGCACACTAACCGGCAATTAGAACATAAATTTTAGCGCATGTTTGTTCGCAAAGAAAACAATATAGCAGATGTACAACAACAATTCTCCCATAGAATGGTTTCATCAGTTGGTAACACAAAGTTGTTTATATAGGATTTTATCGTGTTAAAATTAACTGTTATCGCTGGTGTTTTACTTGCAACCTTTACATAATATGGTTGTTCTGTAAAACTCTAGACTTCATGTTCCAAAAGAAGTGTTTCATGGTCTTTCCTCAAAACAATAAAGATCGCGCTATTTTATAAGAACTTGGGTTTTAATAGATTATATGGTAAAAAATACAAATAACATAATCAACAATAAAATTTCTCAAAAAAATCAATAATAATAATAATAATAATAATAATAATAATAATAATAATAATAATAATAATAATAATAATAATAATAAAGGATTGGGTATGGTTGATTTAAACGGGTTAACATTTTATTTTCATAATCCACTGCACAATGTCATGGATCTAAATCTAATCTTCCTAATCAGTCGGCCCCCAAAATCAGACGACACTGCAGATCAAGGAATATTGGTGAACCCCTTGCTGGAACATAGGGATTCGTGCACTAAAATGGTTATCTTTGGACCTTAGGTAACTTTTAGTATTCACTATTGTTTAATTGTATTGTTATGTCAGTTTAACCTATGGATATTGCCAATTTAGAATGAAGAACTCTAACTGAAAGTTTTAAATCATTTGTGCATTAGTTTTACTACGATTACTGTTCTTTACATAACTATGACAAAGAGCTTGTGTAGTCTATTTGCTATGATATCTCAATGAATTTAGATGAAGCAAAAAAGTTTAGGGATTTCAGGAATCCGACTTTTTGAGGAAGGTATCGAGTGAGAATTGGATTGGGTTATCAGTCCTTTGGTCTAACCAGTTGAGCTACCTGCATCGACGAGAAGGTTTGGCACCTCAATGTCTTAGACCTCCGTGCGTGCTTGGCTTATGAGTTTTTCAATTTTTTTCTATTTTAAGTAAACAAATTTCAAGCTTATAATATATGAGATCGTATAGCCGAAGATTCAAATGTGCATAACCCTCAAATCACGAAAAAGTTACTAAGTTACTTGTAATTTTCAATATTCAAGTATCAAATTTCTGTAATACCGCACTAATCAAACAAATCCTTTTATTTTCTTTTTTTTTCACTTGCAATATAGTTTTGGAGTACCGACATGGCATAATAACCCACCTAACAATCTGGCATATTTCACGGGGGGATGTATGAATGGTGATGAGATGAGTAAGCATAAATATCTTATTTAGTGTAAAATTGATATTTCTATACACTGAACAGATGAGATTAGTCATGTCTTTGAAAGTAACAATAAGTTGCTGTGTAAGAAAGTAAATTTTTTTCTAGCTACATAACAAGATTGGTTGAAGAAACATTTGTGTTGTGAGAACAACTACAAAAATTTTTCTCACTATTTATTCTTTAATAGTGAGAACAACTACAATCAAGACTGAACATCTGAATTGTGAAGAATATAACAAGATTGGTTGAAGAAACTCTTTACATGATTAACTTGATGTTTGTGAGTTTTAACAATCAATAAAATAAATTGGAGTAAGATATTCTGTAATTGAGAAATAACTTTTCTCAAGAAAAAAAATTGAGGAATGACTTTGTTTGCATTAACTAAATATTTAGAACTACATATGTTATATATTTAGAACTATTTCCTCAAAAAAAATGTAGAACTATGCTGCCCGCACTAACGCGCGGGGTCTTGCCTAGTTAGGGCTAAAGCAAATTGTTTTCATACCTCCAATACCTTCATGCTTCTACGGAATGCTTTTTCTGTAATCTACCAATTAGCTGATGACTGAAGAAAGCTTATGTTACTATATTACCCAAAATCTGCATCCTTCATAATTATATCCTGGGCCCTGATGTTCAGTAACCACGACTTTTAAATTGCGAATCCGAGATTCAAGTTCATCAACTAGTTTCTAAAATAAGATAGGGATCTTTGCTTCTCCTTCTAGACCAGTGATATCCAAAGATCTGTTAACTATAATCTTGTTTTCAGTGTCGTGTACAATGTCTGCTGCTGTCTCTGTTCCTCCGCAACACCCCCCTTCCATTAGGGGGTCCAAGCATTTTTCAAAGGAATCCCTCAACCCTCGTCAATGTCTGGGAAAGATTATTACGGTAACTATTTGAGAGCTAAGTAGCTAAACTAAATTTTGGTACAATAAAACAAGATACTCCGATTACTCCGATAGTTTTTCCAGCAAGAATTCAGTACTTTCCGTATAAGAAGTCCATGAAAAGCTGCCAAATCCTACAATCCTATGCGCGGACACACTCTTCAAACCACATTATTAAGGACTGAAAATGAAATGTGCATCCTTTGTAATGGAATAGTGATTTCTACAATGAGAATTCTGTAATTTTCATCTTATTTTTTCGTCATTTCTGTTGAAAAATGAAATCTGCATCTACTCTTCAACCCACTTTGATGTAGTAGCACTAGTAGTAGTAACTTTTGAAAACTTTTGAGGATCTTGTTATTCATTATTACTTTGTTTCCTTGTTTTACTAAATGCTGATTTCTTCCACCATTGCAAGTAACAGGTTCTGACATCCGACAGAAAATCGTCTAGACTCTAGGTACAAATCTGCATCAGAGCTATCCAGACTTCCCAGGTCTAATATCACACATTCCCTAATACCGATTATGTTGTATTAGTGCTAGAGATGGAATCAGAGACCCGTAAGAGGAGGACATTACCTCTCCATTTACCTTCTTCTTCGATCAGCAAGTCCTACTTCTCTATCCACTCATTTTCTCCTCTTTAGGACTCCATCACATACCTGAGTCTAGCAGCTTCCTTGGCACAGTAACTGCCTTGTGCCGCTGCTGCTCCATTTGAATGAAGGTTTCCCAATAGGAGTTGTTGTGGGACTGAGATTGAGGTTCCTTGGCCAGAATAAGTTAGGGCCACACCTCAGGAATGAAAAATGCTCCGGGATGAAAATGAGGGAATGTCTTCAATTCCTAGGTTTAATTAGATAAATTTTGAAGAATTGTACCATCATTGGTCTCGGCTTAACATAAGAAGCTTAATAGTCTCCAAAAAATGAATATATTCAAATCAAGAAACTGAATTTCAATTACATGAGGAAACATATAAATGATTCAAACCTTTGATAAAAGTAAGCGACGTTGCGCATGAATCTGCAGGATCAAATAGGAAAACGAGTATGGACATGCTAGAACACAAAAAAATTGATTTGAAATAATACTAAAATTAACATCGAGAACTTACGTAGTAGGTGGAACATACATAATGTAATCAATCAAATATTGTTTTCAATATTGTGTTTTAAAGCACAAGTTCATCAACCAGATTCCACTGGAGTCTTGTTTTAAATGTTGTTTACACTGTCTGCTGCAGTTTCTGTTCTTCCCTTGAATCTTCATGTTGTGCCTCTTCTAACAGCTATATTTTCATTTTCTTTGAATTTACTTTATCCTTTCAAATTTATCAATCACATGTGAAAAGAATTTGGAACAAGTTTCACATTTCCCCCATTATGGGGTGATACATTTGACAAAGGAATCAATCATCAAATTTTTAGAAAGACTACGAAAATAACTATTCGAGTGCTCAAAAGCTAAACCAAATTTTGGGAGAATTAACCAAATTAATACTGTCTACACTACTTGACAGTATGCACAGATTTGTGCATACTGTCAAGTAGTGTAGACAGTATGCACAAATCTGCATCAGAAAAAACCCTGCCATTCCTCTTCCATGCAATTTCATGACTTCATGACTTGCATTTGAAAGACTTTTCACACATCCAGGAAGATCCTGATCGAATCCAACCTGCATAGCTACTCGATGTGGTTGGTGCTTCTCATTGAAGTCAAATCCAGCAAGCTTCCCTACCTCAAACAACTAACAAACGACTCTCTTATCTTCATCAAGACCTTAAATTACACGTTCTTCTGATTGTCGACAAAACTTGGGATGCAACCACTTATTTGCAGGAAGAGAATACGGCGCCACAAAAAAAAAAAATCTCCTTCCCTTTCCATAGCTGATTTCACACTTGTTGATTTCCCATTTCCTGATGTTTTCCCTCTAACCTATCTAGATTGTTCAACAACACGAACATCAGGACTTGGTTTCAATAATTGGAAGCCTTGCACATACCCATACCCATAACCAGCTTCAAAGGCGAAGCATGACTCATTTTAGAGTCTGATGATTTATCCATCTGATTTCTCAACAAACTTATGTCCTTTGAGAGACTTGCTAGTACAGCTGGTGCTAGAGCAATCTTGTTGCCTCGAGGAAGATGAAAGGAAACTTGAAGAAAAATGTTGTGAGCCATACCTCAGGGAACAATGGCTAGCAACCGTAGTACAAAACATTAATGGAATCTTCTATCCTGCAACTTCCCCATGCGTGATTTCTATAGGAGGTAAATAGTATTCTAGTAATAGCATTATGGTAATAATTGACAAATTACATATGTACTATATAAACTGATACTCTCTTAATATTCATGAATACCTAATTCTCTGAAGCTCAACATGGTATCAGAACATGATCATATATCTGTACCAAGTATGTTATTTGTTCATCGCTACATTTTGGTATGGAACTTATATCTCTTTCGAAGGCAGGGTGGTAGATTTTCTCATACCAAGGATTCCCCTATGTCTTTAATGATTTTGGTAGCAAACTTAATTATCCTTGCTTGTACAGGGTCATAGTTAAAGATTGCAGACTAATTTCACTGTCAAAGGTAGGTTTATACATGTAATCTTCTTTGCATTGGGGACATAGTTAATGAATGAAGATCGGCTTTTGATTCTTCCATCAAATTTCATCTAGGAAAAGAATCATATGTGAGGTAGCAGAACCTTGTATAGCATGATATCTACAACTTCAACAAATGAAGTTACTGCAACATTCAAGTCAGTGTTAGAAATCATGTAAACAACAACAGCAACTGGAAAAATATACAAGCAAATCGGTCACATAAATGGTAAAAGGTCGAAAGACCTACTTCTGCAAGCATAGTAGCGCTAAAGAAGTCAAGGCGGATTTAATATGACTATAGGAGATATTGAAGCAAGTCAGGACATGAAACAAATGACTTGATGAAAATAGTAAATCAGATTTTTCTTGCCTGATGAACCTATTGATATCAAGTTACCACGTTAGGGCTAAAGCAAATTGTTTTCATACCTCCAATACCTTCCTCTTTCTATGGAATGCTGCTTTTTTGTAATCTATCAATTGGCTGAAGACAGACTAGAGAACGTTTATGTTACTACATAACCCAAATCTGCATATCCTTCAGAAGTATTCATCCTATAGGCCCTGATGTTCCAAACTAAGATAGGGATCTTTGCTTCTAGACCGGTAATATCCAACCATCTGTTCCTCCACCACATCCTCCTTCCATACTGCTGTTTCCTTTTAAAGTACAGTCAACTGAAGTCTTGGTTTCAGCATTATTTTTAGTGTCCGCTGCTGTTTCTATTCTTCCAATACCATCTTCATGTTGTAAGCGCTAAGAAGCTAAACTATATTTTGGTATAGTAAAACAAGAAATTTCATTAGTTTTTCCAGCAAGAATTCAGTACTTTCTGTATATGAAGTCCGTGAAAAGCTGTCAAATCATACCATCCTATCCTTGGACACACTCTTGAAACCACATTGTTCAGGACTGAAAGTGAAATGTGCATCCTTCCTAATGGAATATTGATTTCTACAATGAGAATTCGGTAGTTTTCATATTTTTTTTTCATCATTTCTGTTGGAAAATGAAATCCGTATCTACTCCTCAAACCACATTCTAGTAGTAGTAGTAGTAGTAGTAGTAGTACCCTTTGAACATTTTGACGATCTTGTTGATTTGCTATTACTATATACTGATTTCATTCCACATTGCACGTAGCGGGTTCTGACATCCCACACTAAATCAGAGCTATAACTCGATCATCAAAAAGTTTGAGAAAACTGAGAGTCTGCACCGAATCATTCTTCAACAGGCACGCGATCAGAGCTATCCTGACTTTCCAAGTCTAATATAACACATTCCCAATTCCCGATTATCTAGTCGTAGCACTAGAGAAGGAATCAGGGACCTGTCCTTTCACCTTCTTCTTCGATCAGCAACTCCGACTTCTCTATCCACTCCTTCTCTCCTCTTTAGGACTCCATCACATACCCGAGTCTAGCTTCCTTGGCACAGTCACTTGGTTGCGCCACTGCTGCTCCATTTGACTCAAGGTTGCCCCATGGAGAAGAACCACTGGGAGTCGTTGTGGGACTGACATTGAGGCTCCTGGCCAGAAAATAATTAAGGGCCACACCTCACGAATTGTGGGCGGGCACAAAATGTAGTCCTAAACAAAACCATATCATTGGTGGAATCTTCTATTTCTCCTACAACTTCACCAAACCTCCTTTCCTTGGTGGAATCCCACTGAATTGTCTTCGCACTACCTACTTCTAACTATAGAAGGGAATAAGACTCCTTTTGTCGGAGGGGAGACATAACGGGTATTATCAGAATGACTAAACAAATGCCATCTAACAAACTAGATGCTCCTGTGCATGACTAAATCCTTTCTTTGTTGCCTTGCATGGAAAATGAAGAAGGGTTTTTTGCGGAATTTCAGCCGATGGATCCTGCGAAAGTAACAAAATATCTGACCCCGGGTCTTCGTCAAAGAAAAGGAAAAAGAGAGGGCGTCGGTGACCATCCCTGTTATTTTGTCTGATTTGAGGATCCAAGACACCAGCAATATCGGAACAAGCCCCATCTTCCAGCGAGTCTTAAACTTTTAAGGAGAATACGGGCTCGGGGCGAAGACCTTTCTTAGTTGTATCTGTTGCAACTCCAATTTCACTAGTGTTCGGAATTATGCCTTGAATAGGCTCAGGAAGTTTGGCGAGGAGTTGGCGACGAAGCGGAGCAAAGAAACTGGCCAAACGGAGGAGCCAAATGAATACATCAACCTCGGGATGGCCTGCATGTTCGTGCGAACAGCCTAGTTGTTCGTACGAACATGTTCGTGGGGAACACCACGGGTGTTCGTACGAACACTGGAAGGCGGCGCAAAGTTGTTTCCTTGTTGGTTTAAGCTCGTTTTTGGTATCTTCTTTGGGCACAAGATGTATAGGAGGCCCATATAAAGGCTATATGTTGTGCTTTATAGATCGTGGGTTGTATTCGCATCGTTTCTCTCCATAAACAGGGTTTTGGGGCCGTGGACATAGTCAGCGCCGTGCTAGTGAACCATGTTACATCGGGTGTGATCTTGTTCTTTGTTTTTCATTGTTTTCTTGCTCATTACAGGTCATAACAAACTGTTATTAGAGCTTGGGGATCGGTGTTCCAAGATTAAGGTGGAGCTAAAGAGCTAGGGTTTCACAGTCCGTGAAATTCATTGCTAGGGTTTCACGATCAAGGTAGAGCACGCGATCAGGGGTGATGGATATGGACTAGGAGCTGCAGACAAGATGGCTCGGGGGACGACCAAGATCGACAAGTTAAACGGGAGAAACAACTTCAGTCTATGAGAGATCAAGGTAAGTGCTTTGTTGGAGCAACAAAGCACGTGGTTGCTATTGGCGGAAGACAAAGGGAGAATCGCTACAACCACCAAGGAGTTTAATATGATGGAGGCAAGAGACCACTCTACGATCATGTTGTGTTGGGCGGACGTCGTGATCACGGAGGTTGCAGATCAAGAGACGGTTGAAAGACTATGGAACAAGTTGAAGAGCCTTTACAAGAAGAAACCACTTGTTGCAATCTGTGTGTATAAGCGCATCAAGTTGACACTATATGTCAAATGGTCCACTACCCAAGTAATAACACACACTACCCCAACTTTGTACTACTTCCTTCCCATTTGAATTTTCGGAGGGACTTTTCACGGAGGTAAAAAGGGTGATACATTTGACTTGTTATTAAAAACAGTGTGAAATAAATCCGTTAGGAATATTGTCACTACCATTGGATTTTAATTATTAACAACTCGTTTGGGGGCTAGGGTTCTTGACGTCGGTAGAACGGCAGAAAGAGAAGATACAAGAAGAGGATGAAATCGTGTAGATGGAAAATGTTTTAGAATGCATTCTTTGCTATTGCAGGATTTCTTACAACTTGAAGCCTTCGTGGAAGTACCCAAATGCGAGGAGACAGTTTCGTGGCTGTTTGAGATATGGGATAAGTTTATGTTTGATATCAATTTTCGATTAGGAATTCAACTATATTGGTGTAATTGATATTCATAGCTGTTACTTTCTTATCCTCAGCAACGGGATTGTTGCAAGATTTTCTAGTGGTACGACCCCATATGTGTTTGACGTCCCGGACAATCATACATGGGCTTCTCCAGAGATTGAATTGGCTTGAAGATAAAGTGATGTTGTTAAGTACATCAATTGTGGTTTTAGGTACAATGATGCTAGGATTGTTGTTCATTCTATTTTTGGTTGCCAAAGCACAACGAAGTGTCGGGGTTGGCTGTCATGGTGTAATACTGTTGATCTAGTGATTGATTGTGTAATTGGATTCACTAAAGTGTTGTGGCAACATCAAAATAAATTATTGTTATGAAATCGTTTCACTGTACAACTATGTACTTCACGAAAGATATTATCATTTCACGAAACCGGCTATAGTCAATCTTACTGGCTCACATTGCAAATCTTAATATAGTCATTTCACGAAAAAAGGCAAAAGCTGCTAAGCAGGTCATTAATTTTTGAAATTTACCCACAATGAAGCGTTTCCAAAAATTTTTTTTAAATCAATTTCAATTTACATAGAATAAAAATTAAGTTGTCAATTATTCTTTTTTAGTATTTATGGAGATACTTTAAATCAGATATAAATTAAATGATTATAAAAAGAATTTTAGAAAAGGAGTAATAGCCATAAATATAAATTCGTTCGAATTTGATAAAGAAAATAAATAAGTCATTCCCAAATTTCACTAAAGATACAATCCTTCTATTTTTTTTTTGGTTTATACTGAAACTCTTCCAATTAAATTTATATATAAAACTGATTAAATTCATAAAAGAGCTCTAACACGAAAATATATATTTCAGATCATTGTCACTAAATATATTAATTTCATAAAAGATATATTACATTACTAATTAAACTCTCTTACTTAAAAAATAAGGCAAAAGATCCTAAATAATCTCTAAGAAGAATAAATAACTGATTGAAACTCCAACAGAGCATGACAAAGAATCTGAGAACAAAAAAAAAAACTCAATCTAGCCAAGCATCAGCGAAAAATAATAACTCAATCTGGCCGACCCATGGACTCCGCACGGCTTCCTAGTGTTGTATGCGTAGCAGGTGGGCGCGCTAGAGAGTTGTCGCTGCTCTTTGGTCCTTTTCTCTTTGACAATGAGTGCGGTTTAGTCCAATGACACATGGATTTACGATATAGTAATAATCCTATACCTATGAATGATTTAGAAACTTCTAAGAAAATAACTGAAACCCAACGATCACATAACTGAGGATATCTAAGGATATCAGATAATTTCTTGTTGGACTAGATTCAAGACGCCTGAATTGTCTGCAAGATTATGGGTTAGCATCACAGAGTATCTAAATAAAGAGACTCAGTCATTTATAATAATCTTATACAATACAATACATGATCTGAGTTATTTTCTTTCTGAATTGACAAACCTAGAAACAATGTGGGATCCTAGATTCAACACATTCCGACTAATCATGTTTCACCTAGACTTTGCGTTACGAAGAAATTGATGGGTTGAGGAGTTGAAGGAAGTATGTGACATGGTGGTAATGAGAATTTGCGGACATTTGGAAGATGAGAAGACGATGACGAGGAAGTGTAAATGGCCGATCTGATTGTGTGAGAGTAGGTTGGTGTATTAGTAGAAGAAGTGGTGCGGTGGTTGGTCGTTGGACATATATGGGGAGTATGTTATCCATAATGACAGGTTTGACTGCTCTGGCATTACAAAGCAAGACAGAGTTGAGTAATATAGGAAAGCAAACAATGAATGTGGCTGGGAGTAAAAAAAAATGATAAAATTCCAGATAAAATATTAAATCATACAAATAGAGATTATACACAGCTGAAAACCCTATCAACACTTTCAATAGAAGTTCCAAATAAAACATTAAATCATACAAATAGAGATTATAACATATTTGAAAATCCTATCAATACTCCGAATACGAATCATACAAGTTAATTATTTTGAACCAAATTTACCACTACACATTCAATTACCACCAACTCAACAACGTCCACAACCTAAACGATAACAGCAACCACTTAATGGTTTTGTAAACAAACACAATGCCACATAAAATCACTTACAACTGGTAGATTAATATTTTGGACATAAAGACAAACATGACTAAAATGAGAATGATTGACTACCCCACCCAAAGGAAATGACCGTAGCAAAATGAATATACCGTAGGTATTTTCCTGTATTTCTTGGCGAATTCCTTGTCATTATTTCCATGAGCTTTGAAGCTGTTCTATTTCCCAAGAAAGATTTCCTTGATGTCGTTGTACACGGAACAACCAATGAAATTGGCAATCCAGATCATAATGTAATCTTCATTGATCTTTATTTTTCTTTTAGGTTGTGGGATTAGCTGTTGGAATTGTGCCCTAGAGGCAATCAATTAATTGTGACAAATATATGGATTTACGATTCATTATGTTATCGATATGGAGATATGCTAACATGAATGAAGTCCTTAGAATATGAGGTGTTATATTCTTAAATATCCCTAGTCAATTATAATGATTAATGGGACAATCATCGATAGACTAGTATGGGGTTGGATTGATATGGAGATATTACGATCCAACACATGGGTATGCATTAGGAGTAATGGCATACTGGATGACCCACGACGAGAAGGATACATTAGATTATGTTGAAGCCACAATCTCTTCTCGTAGTGCTAATAATATTGCAATCCTTAGACTTGAAGTCACTAGATACTCTAGTTGTGGAATATTGTGCTTTGATGTTATCAAACGTTACACCGTAACTGGGTAATCATAAAGATAGCTATCGGGCATGATAGGAAGCAAGCTTAGAGATCGTAGTGATGTAGATAGGATTTGTCCCTCCCACACAATGGGGGTAAATATCCACGGCCACTCGAGGGATGAGGCTTATTGAATGTCTGGCCAGACTCAGATAAATTAATATAGAGATATTAATGTTATCTGCTTGCATAAGCATATTCCCAGGATCGAGGAACTATGGATTGGATATACGAGTGTGACTATTTATGTCTCGTGTCCAATCCGGATATGGAGACAAAGGGATAAGTGCAATATAAGATATTGAGCACAAGAGGTTTGTCGGGATCACTGACTATTTCTATTAGTTGGGTGGCATGGATGTGTTGCTAGACACCGCTCCATGTTAGTAAGAGTTACTACCAACTAAGTAGAAACCTATGGGGTCACACGTCAAATAGCGCAGAGCTAGATTTGGGATTAATTAGTATTGATTAATTAATAGAAGGATCATTGTGCAACACCTTGCAAACTTAGTAGGACTAATTTTCAAGGAAGGGAATAATTCTAGATCATTTAGAATTAGGATACTCCTTTTATGGAAACAACAAGGAGTTGTTGGAGTATATAAAGGAGGCTCTAGCTTCCTTCCCACTTGATGTTAATTGTTATCAAACATAACAAAGAGAGTGGGATAGAACAAGAGAGAGAGCAAGACAAGAGCTAGGGCCGAAACCCTAGCCCCGTCCGCCCTTCCCGTCGGCGCCAAGAAGAGGGGCCGATCCCCTCTTGGCCCTTTGTGCCTTTGTTGCTTTGATCTTCTTCCCTCTTCCTCCGGGTTCAAGCTAGCACTTGTTTGAAGGAAGAAACTAGATCTCACCTCTAGACGTGGATCAACCGTAGAGACGAGGACATCATTCTTCGTGTGATCTCAAATTCAAAGGTACACAATACTATGTCTCTTATCATGTTATGATGTCTCTTCCTGACGATCCGTGGTGGGCATTGAAGTAGAATTAAATTTTGTTATTCCGCTGCGTTACCTACTTCAAAACCCAACAGTGGTATCAGAGCCACAGGTCGTAGAGCATAACATGATTTTATGTGTTACGATTTCAGTTTATACACCGTATTATTGTTATTACGCAAAAACTGAATATAATTGGCATAGTAGATGCAATAAACAATATCTAATTTAGCATTCGATGTGTAAATTAGTGAGTTTGATCACATGAGATGTGTTGATTTTGGATCTAGATCTAGGGTTTGGGCACATGCTTGGAAAAGGGGTTTTCCAAGTATGGAAATAATTAAACTTGGGCAACAAGGAAGAAGTTGTTTTGGAAACAACTAAACTTGGGCAACAAGTAAGAAGTTGTTTATGGAAACAACTAAACTTGGGAACCAAGGAAAGAATTATTTTGGAAACAATACCATAAGGGTGTTTTGGAAACAACCCAACAAGGAAGGAATTGTTTATGGAAAGAATTCCATATATTGTTTATGGAAATAATTCCATGAGTTGTTTATGGAAACAATTCCATGAGGAGGTGTGGCCCATGTAGGGACCGCCCCTCTCTCTCCTTGCCGCCAAAGTAACACACGGCACAAGAGGGGCCGGCACACCCTTGCACACGGCCTAGCCGTGTGGGCTAGGGGCCGGCCGGCCCGAGCCTAGTGTGGCGATTCCTTGGTTGATTTCGGCCATTCTTTGGTAAATCTCTTGGACCGTTTTAACCCTAGTATGTCCAAAACAACTAAAATTGAACAAGCGCGTTAAAAATTGGTTTTAACTGTATTATGTGCTTTGTTGCATGGTGGATGGATATGGCCTAGGATTGTGGATGTTTATTGCTTTGTGGTTTGGTTTACGGCCTGCGAGCTGATCAAATTAATGTAATAATTAATTAGGTTTTACGGCCTGCGAGTCGTCTCTTTTCTCCTCGACATGTGAGGCCTTTTGTTATTTATTTATTCTAGATGTTAGGCTAGAATTAGAAATATTTAGTTGATAGCCAAGAAAATGGAGAAGAAGACCGGAGAACCAAAGGAGCCAAAAGACATCCCTAGGCGCGCAGCTATGGTGGAGCACATGGAGATGAGCTTGTCACTTTAGGGCATATAGATATTATCATTGGCTTGGTAATATCTTAGTCTAGGGGCCATATCCACCCCACGTTATTTTCTTTTGTGGATGTTTATTATTTATGTCTTGTTATTTATTTTGTGTGTATGGCGATACTAGCAAAACGTTAACAAGATAATAATAAACAAAGTTGGTCTTTTATTATGGATGGCCCAATCCAAATAAGTAGACCATGTTGATAAGATCAACCAAACAACTTAAAAGAAATCCCTCAATTAAATATTGCGTTTTGCCTTCTCTTGCCAAAACACCCTTCATGATCATGGCCTATTAAAATTCGGGCTTGCCAAAGCAAGGCGATTTTAATTTTTCATGATGTGTTGCGGACGACGCAAGCTAGTAATGCGTGTATGTTGAAAGCAAGAGGTTGAACGCAACTAGGCAAGAGTCAATTGGATTGATGAGCTTAGAGGCATGACAATTAGGAGTTATCCAATTGGATAAAGAATAAAAGGAATTTATTCACCTAATTGGACCAAGAGTTGCATGGGATGCAATTGGAATGGTTCCTACCTAAATAACCAATTCTTGGGTGACTTGCCAAAGCAAGCTCAAGAAGAAGTGAAAAAGGGATCTTGGACCCACTAGAAAATATATAAGATATTTTCCGCATTAATGGTGAGGGCTATTAATCCGAGAAAAATAGTGGGAGCTATATTTAATAATTTAAATTGTTGTTGAATATAGTTATACGTCACAATGCTTTGCATAATCCTATAAGTGTTGAATACCCATCGCATTAAACAAACAAACGCGACTTTATGTCCATGAGATGGACAAGATGTCTGGAATCTATTTTCTAGATTGGTATAAAATTGAGAATTGTTCTCAAGTAAAGGAAATATGCTGTACATTGTAGAGCATAAATTTCTCTTCCCACCAACTACCAAAACACACTAAAGCCTTATGGAAGGAACATCAAAGAATGGTTCTTTGGATGTGACTTGTCTCATGTCAAGCTCCCATGGACTCTGAGCTTTGGAAGTAAGATGTGAAATATGGAGGCATGTGATATGATCATACGAGCTTGTCATGAAAGACTTGAGGTGTTGCTCCACTTTGCACTCTCTTGCTTAGCACTCGTCATGGTCAAGATGGAATAAGTTCGGGCTTGCCAAAGCAAGGCGACTTAGTTCATCGAGATATGACGCGACGACACAAGTTAGTAATGTGTGGCTGCTGAAGCAAGAGGTGAAGCGCAAACTAAACTATCTCAATAGGATTGAAATCTTAGATACTGGGAGTTATCTATAAGATAGATAAAGAATATATAGTTATTCTCCCAAATGGACCAAGAATTGCATTGGATGCAATTATAGTGTTTGTTCAGAAGTGATTTACTCAATATGATTGAGAATCCCTATACAACGCACTCATAAAGGGATAAAGGAAAAACATGTTAATGGTTAACAGCATGCGTAAACGCAAAAAAGTTTTGCGTGGAACTCATGGGTATAAAGCAAGCTTGTTGCTAAAACCAAGTTACCTTAAAGATCCCAAATTAAGGTGGCATGGAGGAAGAGAAACTGCCTAAAGTACCTGGAAGGAAATAATAAAGGAATTATGAATTCCACACTAGGATATTTTATTATAAAATTCAATGTGTCTATCTCATCATCAAGAGTATATGATACTAGATGAGGATCTCACATTTATAGAAATGTGGAGGATCTCAAGAGACGAAGACAATTGGATAAGGAAGAAATAATCCTACACATGGGGCTATGAAGCAAAGGGTTGCTGAAAAGCCGTAGGGAATTATTTCTACCTTTCAGAAATTGTTCATGAATTAGACAGAAGGGATAATGTCCCTGCTATGAGTACGACCATTATCATAGTTTCTTGTTTGGACAAGAAAGCTCCTTATCATAATAAAAGGACAAATGTAGTTCCATTTATTATGGTATGCATTATTGTAATGCAATTTTGTCTAAGTGGATTCTATATCCATGATAATGATAATTTCATCTATAACATTAATACCTAGAGGTTTGCATATAGTGATATGAACTTCACTTATCTTTAGCATTGTCGTTTAGGCCCCATAAATAAGAGATACATATCTAGAACTCTATTAGGATAGATTTCTGGGACTCATTTGATTATTGAATCATATGAGACATGTAAGACTTATTAGGCAAAGATATGATCTTTTGGGAATCATACATATTGATTTATGAAGGCCGCTAAGCACGAATACTAAAGATGGTTTTAGTACTTCATCATATTTACTGATAGGATCAGAGAAATATGGATTTGTGTATCTTATGAAGAAACAAATCAGAATCCTTTGAATTGTTCAAAGTATTCAGGAATGAAGTAGAGAACCAACTTGGGAAAAGTATTTAGACTCTACGATTGGATCATAGAAGAAAATACTTGAGCCAAGAGTTTGACAAGAATCTATGGGAGTATTGGATATGATCCAAAACTCGCTCCACCTAGCACACCACATGGGTTTGGCGTGTCTAAAAGGAGAGTTCGAACCTTGTAGGACACGGTTCGGACCAAGATGAGTCAAACAGAACTTCCAGTTTACTTTTAGGGGCTATGTTCTAATTACAGCAAATTTCGCCCTTAACCTTATTCCATCAAAAACAGATTATGAAAAACACCATATGAGATATGGACTAGGAAGTGTCCTAGTATGTCATTCATAAATATTTGGGGTTATGAGGTTTATGTAAAATAGTTTACAAATAAACTTGGACCCAAGTCGGATGAATGTTTTGTGGGATATCCTGAAAAGGATATTATTTCTACAACCTAATCAAGAACAAACTGTTTGTTTCTCGAACCACAGTGTTTCTAGGTAGAGATTGTCTCTAAAAGAAACAGTAGGAGGACAGTAGAACTTGAAAAGTTCAAGAACCACAATAGAACATTGATCCGTTTGATGGAACATGAGCAGGATCACAAGGTGTTGTGGAGCAACCTACTCAGATAACACAAGAACCTCGTAGGACAGGTAGGATGTGTCAAGGGACTAGAGAAATAAGAATTTCTCATAACCCGTGATATATTGCTCATCGAGATGAGCCTACAACCTATGAGAAGGCCACGTGTGGGCCATACTCTCAGAAATGGCTAGAAGCCATGGGATACAAAAATGGAATCCATGTATACCAACAAAGTATGAACTTTGGTGGAACCACCTGAAAGGTGAAAGTGGGTTATGAGGAAACCAACATGGATGGTAATATGATTACCTTTAAGGGACAATTGGTTGGGTAAGGATTTCATGTGAGTTCATAGTATAGACTATGACGAAATCTTTCCCAGTTGTGAGGCTTAAATCCATTCGTATCCTGCTTGTGGCAATCTGTTTATAGATTGAATCAAGCTTCTAGGAGTTGGACTCTTCAAATTAATGATGCAATCAAAGGAGTTTGGTTCCATCAAAATTGAAGATGATACTTGTGTCTACAAGAGGGTTAGTGGGAGCACAGTTATTTTTCTTGTTTTGTATGTGGAGACATACTTAATCATTGGGAATGTTGCCCCTACCTGGCAGTCTTACGTAGATTGACTAGGGAGTTGACTTTCTAATGGTAGACTTAAGCGAAGAAACTTGTGAAAATCTATTGAGCTAGATCAGGATGGTTGTATAGCTTAGATCATAGTACACAAATTGACAAAGGTGTTGAAATGGTTCAACGTGAAAAGAATATTGATTCTTACCCATGTCACATGGAATTAGTCTTTGGAAGGCTAATTGTCTTACCAATTAGATTGGGAATGGACCGTATGAATTAGATTCACGAGATACGCCATGAGATGTACTAGGCCAGACATGTCATAAAGCATGACACAAAGATACCAATCAAATCCAAGTGAGGTGTCACTTGATAATTATCAAGATTATCCTTAAGTACTTGAGAAGGAATAAAGGATGAACTCTTGATTAATGGAGGATAGGAAAAGTTTACTGTAAGGGGTTACAGTGATGAGAACTTCCATCTGACAAAGAAGATTTCAGATTATAGTCGAGTTTTATGTTTTGTGCTAGAGTGAGTGACTGTGAGCTGGAGAGGTTCCAGGCAAGATTTAGCCATTGATTCTAACATAGATGACTGAGTAAATTATAGCATGAGATGCAGTTACTCAGAATATCAAATCTCAATCAAATTGTTGATAAAGGAAGATGTGAATATTTGCAAAGTACCAGCACATGTCTCGCCTACCACGCCCCTATCCCGTGAAGGCATGGAGGGCCTCGCTAGATCAATAGGCATATGATGCAGGAGATTGACTCTAGTGCAAGTGGGAGACTGTTGGAATTGTGCCCTAGAGGCAATCAATTAATTGTGACAAATATATGGATTTACGATTCATTATGTTATCGATATGGAGATATGCTAACATGAATGAAGTCCTTAGAATATAAGGTGTTATATTCTTAAATATCCCTAGTCAATTATAATGATTAATGGGACAATCATCTATAGACTAGTATGGGGTTGGATTGATATGGAGATATCACGATCCAACACATGGGTATGCATTAGGAGTAATGGCATACTGGATGACCCATGACGAGAAGGATACATTAGATTATGTTGAAGTCACAATCTCTTTTAGTAGTGCTAATAATATTGCAATCCTTAGACTTGAAGTCACTAGATACTCTAGTTGTGGAATATTGTGCTTTGATGTTATCAAACGTTACACCGTAACTGGGTAATCATAAAGATAGCTATCGGGCATGATAGGAAGCAAGCTTAGAGATCGTAGTGATGTAGATAGGATTTGTCCCTCCCACATAATGGGGGTAAATATCCACGGCCACTCGAGGGATGAGGCTTATTAAATGTCTGGCTAGACTCAGATAAATTAATATAGAGATATTAATGTTATCTGCTTGCATAAGCATATTCTCAGGATCGAGGAACTATGGATTGGATATACGAGTGTGACTATTTATGTCTCGTGTCCAATCCGGATATGGAGACAAAGGGATATGTGCAATATAAGATATTGGGCACAAGAGGTTTGTCGGGATCACTGACTATTTCTATTAGTTGGGTGGCATGGATGTGTTGCTAGACACTGCTCCATGTTAGTAAGAGTTACTACCAACTAAGTAGAAACCTATGGGGTCACACGTCAAATAGAGCAGAGCTAGATTTGGGATTAATTAATATTGATTAATTAATAGAAGGATCATTGTGCGACACCTTGCAAACTTAGTAGGACTAATTTGCAAGGAAGGGAATAATTCTAGTTCATGTAGAATTAGGAAACTCCTTTATGGAAACAACAAGGAGTTGTTGGAGTATATAAAGGAGGTTCTAGCTTCCTTCCCACTTGATGTTAATTGTTATCAAACATAACAAAGAGAGTGGGAGAGAACAAGAGAGAGAGCAAGACAAGAGCTAGGGCCGAAACCCTAGCCCCGTCACCCCTTCCTGTCGGCGCCAAGAAGAGGGGCCGATCCCTCTTGGCCCTTTGTGCCTTTTTTGCTTTGATCTTCTTCCCTCTTCCTCCGGGTTCAAGCTAGCACTTTTTTGAAGGAAGAATCTAGATCTCACCTCTAGACGTGGATCAACCGTAGAGACGAGGACATCATTCTTCGTGTGATCTCACAAATTCAAAGGTACACAATACTATGTCTCTTATCATGTTATGATGTCTCTTCCTGACGATCCGTGGTGGGCATTGAAGTAGAATTAAATTTTGTTATTCCGCTGCGTTACCTACTTCAAAACCCAACATTAGCTATCTCAGATGTGCCTTGTAAAACATATGCTTCACAATCATACATGGGAAAAAAGATCACATTTCAAAACAGTTAGATAAAAACATAAATTGTATGGAAATGAAACATTAGAGTCTACACATTACCAGTTTATTTATCTTGGAATGTCATGACGTGTCCACACTATGTACCAATTTCTGATTTCGCAAACATGACTTATTTAGTTGGCACGGACAAGTTGAAATTTGTGTGCATCTAATCGAGTTTCTCACGTATCACTTCGGGCTTTTAAAAGAACATTCTCATCGGATCAAGGATGTACACATTTTGTTCAAAAAAGTGCAACACCATGAGAAGGTAATGTAAATCCTTGATATTGAGGGGAATAGAAATATGTGCAAAAAAAAAAAAACAAGACAAATAAAAAATGGTCATTGTTATTGATGCTTCGAGGAGGATATAAAAAAATTACTTATTATTCCCATCAAGTCCAATTCTCCAAAAAGTACATGACTGATCCTCGAATTTAGATTTTTATGAACCAAGGGTTGTGCTAAAGAACACATTAAATAAAGAGGGAAACGTGGGATTTCCATCTTTCAACGAGCGAAGTAAATGCAATAAAAAAGGGATATTTGCAGTATATAAGCATGGAAGGAACCATATTTCACTCAGCCCTTTGGTCCGATGCTTGTTTGTGAGGTGCAAGATTTGGGACATGCAGTCAATCACCTGCAAACAGTTGAGAGATCCAATTGGATATAACTGTCATATTAATAGAAAACTAAGTAACACCGTAGTGAAACAACATAACATTTATTGTGAACTAAGAACATAAAGAAAACAATGTACCGAATCTCCAAAGAAGGGAGGAGTCTCCAGCTCCCATGAAAAAACCTTGGTGATAGTAGCCACTCCATTTGATATGTCAAAAAGGTAGTCACTATTGATTCACAGATAAAATTTTAAAGCAATAAGATGGTAGTTTGATCAGGCATAAGCATTTTAAAGTAAAAATGATACATACTCTTTAAATGGGATCCTAAACTCCAATTGTGTTACCATGCCCCGAACAACCTCATAGCTCATGTAGAAATTGAAAAAGCATTCATCCACTTCAGGCATTCTTGGAAGCAATATACACCCTACATCCTTACCCTTTGGGAGATTCTCTTTGGTTCCGTAAAAGTCCCTCTCCCTCTCCCTACCCATTTATCCATTGGACTGGCATTGTTTTTTCCCAGGGGAGAAGCTTCCACCTTGGGTGATCCATAAGCATTCCTAATGGGGGGGGGGGGAGGTTCCACCTTGGGGATGCATGATCACGCCTGATGGGGGAAAAGCTGCCACGTTGGGTGATGCATGATCTTGCTTGATATGGGGTTGAAGATATATGAACTTGATACTTGGATGGAGGCTTGTTGGATGATGCCTAGTCACATAAACAAGCATGATAGAAAATATAAGCATTATATACAAGCCGTAAATGTAATAGACGGAACTGTTTCTAAAGGGTTGCAAACTTTTGAAGAATGTTGTTGTGTAATACTGCTTGTTTCAATGGACTTGTGACTGATGTTTCCATTGTACTTTGATATTGTTATTTTGACCGACTCTCAACATTTCCCTCCAATTCTCCTTGTGATTCCTCTTCTTTAGAAATTTCTTGTTCATGTACCTTCATTTCTTCACTTTTCCCATACTTTTTTGAAACAACCTTCTACAGCATCTGCGACCATGCTGCCAATTTGTGCATTAACCTTTATATCCTCTTATCCCAGTCATTTCTTGTCCCAAAACGAGGTTTTCCTTATTTTGTGCTTGGTGGGAGTGGAAGCAACTCCAGCTGCATTGTTTAAACACAGGGCCACAATATATAATTTTTGATAGAAATCTAAAGAAAACAGACAAATATTATTACCAAAAATATCTTACACTGTTCATGTATTTTTGTAGAAAATTTCATCCTGAGTTTAGGTTTTCAGTGTCCCAGAACTTCAACCTAGGTCTGACATTATCATCTTGGCATCCCTTTGGGTGGTTATGGTGCTTTGGGACAAACTTCTCCAAGTACACCATCTGTACAGACAGTTATAACAATATTATACATTTATGCAGAATTTATAAAAAAAAAAAAGAGAGTAATCTAGTTAAAACAAGTACCATGGCTATCAATAGGCAACCAGCTCCTCGGATTGTCTCCTTCAAATTTAATTAGGTGTGGTGAGCTATCAAACTGCAACTAAGTACCTGTCCAATTCACATTTCCGACATTTCAAGATCAATGACATATTGAACTAATGTGTTTCTAACTCTTAGTCTTGTGTTGGGCACCCCAACGTATGTCAAAATGAACATGATTGTCCCCCTCTTCCACTCATCTGTGAGATGCTTATCCTCTGGTTTCTTAAACCGTGGACCATAAGAATTGACACCAGTGTATGACCTAAATGAGGTCAAGCTCGCATGCTGATTTCTTTGATTTTCGTCTGAATCCTCCGGTTCCTGAACTTCGCATGTGGTACTCAGCCCTAGCAACCACCCCACTAGTGTACTCATGACCATGGGCACTGACTGAGTGAGTGAAATGATCATATGCCCAATTGGGGTGTTTTCAGAAGGTATTATCTGTATAATCTTTCTCTATAAGTTTTCTCTACATGCTTTAGGTTTGTGCCTGAACAATATACACATATATCTATCATTTCATATTTTCTGTCCCTTTTTATGTTTGTCCCGATGTTCATAAGTTTTATCCACATTAGTGAAACATCTATTTATTTTTCACTCGATGGTCTAGTTTCCAGTTGGGTGAGAATAATCAGTTACAAATCACATTCTGGTGTGACAAGAGATGCCAACATGATTTTGAAAGGTTTGGCGATGTATTGGTGTTTGACTGCACCGAAAAAACTAACATGTACCTAAAGCCTCTTGTCATACTCTCCGGTGTTACTTCCATACATGAGTTTTCGCAGTTGCAGTTCTACAAGACAAGACCTCAGAATCATACAAATGGGTTATAAATTGCTTCATAGAAGCAAATGATAACAAGCTACCTATATTGGTTATAACTGATGGAGACTTGGGAAAGAAAGACACAATCGCCGAAGTTCTTCCAAAAGCGAAGCACCGTTTGTGTGCATGGGATCTATGTCGTAATGCCGAAGGAACCCTTAAGTTGGGGTAAAAACTTATGAAGGTTTTTGGAAAATGCTTGAGGAAGAGATCAAAAGTTAACCAATGGAACGATGATTGGTAATACATGGTCGACAAATGGAGTATTCCGCACAAGCGATCGGTAAGTGGTGCCTACATGAGGCACCACTTATGGGCAGTTGCTTTTCTCAAGGACACTTTCTTAGCCGGTCAGACAACTACACAACAGTGAGAGAGAGTATAAAAAAGAATTCAAAAATTATTCGCACTACAAGAACAATCTTGTTGATCTTTTCCAAGGATTCACGCGGGGTCACAAGAAGATTCGTGATAACAAGCGTGATCAAAAATGTATTTCAGACCAATCCAATCCAGTTTTAACAAGTCAATTTAAGGAAATCGAAGAGCATGCAAGCATATTCTACACTAGGGTTGTGTATATGAAGTTCAAGGAGCAAGAAATGAAGGTAAGTCACTACAAATCTGTTGACATTCAACAACTACCTGAATATGAAAAGGATGCAATCTATGTCACAAGGTAGAATGAAAGGGCATATATGGTAAGTTCATACATTACACTATATGTTGTTCATTATCTAAACGGTTTCTATGTATTTAAGGGTTCTATCCTTCATTGCAATTGAAATGTATGTTATTTATTGTCGAATAGTTTCTTGTATTTGTTAAGTGTTCATAATGTTTAATAGTTTCATCTGAAGTTTCAAATGAAATATTAGTCTGGCTTTAATATTTTTCTCTCAGCATACCGTTCTCTGTCAACGAGATAATAGCATGCTCCACTGTTCATGCATGAGGTTTGAGTCAGCACAGATGGTCTGTGGCCATATTATTTTTGTGCTCTTCCATAAAGGAGTTCAAATTGATTCAGAAAAGGTTGTTATCGAAACGATGAAAAAATACGGATAGTGAATTCTAAAAGAATGATCCGTGCATGAAGGACCCAAAAAAGACGGTGTGACGATCCCAAAACCCATATATTTCGTCGAGGTTGCATGAAGAGTAGATGGAGTTGATTAGTGACTTGGGTGGAACACGACTATTGGAGAGAAAATGTTGACTTGAAGATAGGGGGTCTTAAGTACATTATTTTGAAGTAAGAAAATGAATAAATGTGGTTTAATGTCAAGTGTAAGGCCTCCATCCAAAGGGGACACAAAACCTAAATGGAACTCCAAAAATGTAGATTTTTCCGGTCAAGATGTCGGCCAGTCAGAATCAAAATCACAAGACCTATCTCAATTAACACAACAAATTATGATTTCCGATGTCAAATAAAACTAGGCTCTGGCCTTAGTGACCCATATTTTTTCAGGGGTGTTGGGGATGGCTGGGTTTGAGTTATTTCAAGGACTAGATTAAAGTCGTTCATATTTTCTTAAGTACCGTAACGTTTATATCCGTTATTTGGTGTATTTTGTATGTTTCTAAGTATGTTATATGTTTTTATGTATGTTTAGCCAGTGTCTGCAATTTTGATAATTTATGAAGCAGATTGTTAACACTTTTATCCATTTTACGCGTTGTTTTATCGCCTAGGATGGTGACATGCTAGAACCGGTCAACTTCCCATTTATTTCTGTATACTTTTTGTTATGTACTGAGCAGGCCCACTACTTTTTTATTTGCACAAATTCACCCCAAATCACCATAGACACACCTTTTTAAAATTTTACAATTGATCTATTTTTAAATAATGGAGTTAGAAAATTGTTTGGTGAAAACACAATAGCGAGTGTATACATGATACGATATTGGAAGAAAGCACATTATCAGCTCCTCAAGCTGTTGAACCAACACATTATGTAATACATGACAACTGCATTATCCAAGTCCACCACAAGAACACATAAAATTTCCTTATGTCTACTTTGTTCATCTTACATAGATCTGGATTTTGTGAAACACATATGATTGACATTTCATCATGTTTGAACATAGAGTTCCCCCTTAAGCTGATAGATCATAGTTATGCTATTCTTATCAAAATGCTCAATCAGATCCTATCAGATTTCATATGAACTTGATAATAAATAACAAATGAACAAATTTTTTTAGACGCAAAGTTCAACAACCAAAATATAACCATGCTACATCACATCTTCTCCACAGAGAACACATATTGCTATTACTGAAGAAGCATGTATTAATCCAGAGACGAAATCAAACGTACTCTTATCTTCAAGATCTTGATACATAGATCTAAACTAAATACTTAAATCATATCCAGTTAGAGGCTACGAAACCAGAGTCATACCATGGGTTATCATATGTTGTCAGATGATATAGCGAGGATTGATCAACTACAACTACACTAGCCCCGTAATTTGCCGAAAAAGGAACTTCACTCAAATTTTACATCGCAACTAAGAAGAAACCTAGAAATAAAATTAGGAAACCAATTGACACCAGAAGAAATTGATAAACCAACTCAGACGACAATCGCTGGAAGAAAATTACTTTGATGCCATATATGAAGAAATGAAGAAAATAGATTATGGATAGAAAAAAAGGAAAGGGAGCTTTATATTCATTATTGATGAGAATGACAAAGATACAGAGGAAGGAAATTTCTGGGTATAACTACCCATAACAGTGCATCTAACAGAAATGGAAGAGAGATAATGAACTACTTCCACTTGTCAAAGATGACACTACAATACATGTATTTTCACACTAGCGCCTATAGTATCTGGTGTGAACAAATGTTCCATAGAAGTAAAATTATATCAAAATAGGACCAAAAACTTATTACTACTTCAAGACAAGTGTTTTATTCACCTAAAGTAAAACTCTTAGGTGGAGTTATGGGAATCTCTTACTCACCCGCGTCATTTCCCTATCTGTACCCACCAAAACATCGGTGATATCACCTTACGAAAGTCTTCATTTTTGCTTGAATCAAAATATAAAGTACTTTTTATCTCAAAGCCTTACATTGACTTACCCTTTTGTTTAGTATAATTTTTTGATGGTTGGTGTCACTATTCAGTTCGCGATCCCTCTTCCATAGAATATCTTGCCTATCCGTGTTGATTTGTTTACTGTTTTGGTTCCCTTTCATCAACATCTACATCGAGAGTCTGTAACGGTAAAATTTTGTATAAGATATTGTCTAAATGATTTTATGATAGTGAAAGAGAAACAACAATGAGTAACTATACCACTACAAAATCGAGCTTGAAAAACAACGATTGATATGTGATTGCATTAAGTGAATATGTAGTAGAGTTAATACTCATACCTCACACCTCAACTTCTAGAGAAATGACCTCTAATGTACTATACATGTTTGAGTCAACATTTAGTAGTTTAGTAGCGGATATTCACGAATATTCATCTAAATTCATCTTTATTATTATGTGAGATGTCTTAAAAAGTTGTCCATTTCCTTTTTAGTTGTTACATTCCTAATCTATTTTTGTGGTGAAAATATAATATAAGATAAACAGGTAAATACATCGTTATTTTTTGCAATAATCGTGCAATTTTATTTAATAATAGGCCAAGTCTGAAACCCATACATTGTACAAGCTAGTAGGCCACGAAGCCCAAATAAAACAGTCATCGATTTGCAAACTCAACTTGGAAAAGCCGTGTGCAAGGGCATTTTTTAAACGTGTAATAAAGTGGAGGTTTCCATCAGAAACCCTAATAAAAACGCTACACGTTCATCTATCACTCTTTCTCTCTCAGTGCGGCCGCATCCCATCTTCTGTTGAGAGAGAACTCTCTCTACCAAATTTCTGCAATCGGTATCCACCATCATACGAGAGAATCCCATTTGCATGGATTTTGAGAAGGAAAACGCCAGCGCCATAAATTCAACTGTGAGAGACGGAGGGGAGAATAGAACAGGAAAGAAGAAGGAAATGAAATCGCAATTGAGTTTCGAATCGTCGCTCAACCTCTCGATCTTCGCAGCCGCACATACATAGAGGCATCCGACGTTCAATTTCAAACAACCCAATAGAGGAGAAGACCAACCAGTTCCTTGATTTACCAGATCCAGACCTAGATGACACGATCTAAGGGACAAAAATTCAAGATGAGTACATTCTTTAAACTCAAGATATGAAGCCAGTGCATTAGAAATGATATATGTTAAACTCGTTTTCTCCATCTGAATTTTTATTTATTTTGAGACATCTAGAAACCCCAAAGTATATGACTAAAAAGTTGGGCATGTTTTTGTGAGATTTTGCAGAATTATTCGAAACCACATAATAAAATGGCATATTGTTTGCACGAAAAAGGATTTGAACCAAAGGGGAGGTCAAAATCTCACGAGTTCTTGGACAATTCAAGAAAAGGTGAGAGTCATTCATCTTCCAGAGAGCAAAAACAACAGACAATAGGTACATTTATTCCTTTTTTGATTAAATTATTTTTAGTAGGGATACAAAGGTGAATTAACTTCCAGACATTTTTTTTTGAATATTAGAGACCGAATAAATTTCCAGATATTTTATGGTTTGGGGCTGCTGCTACCAATGAAATTTGTTAGTTTTTGTAAGTTCGCAAATGTAGCTGCTACATGGTACGCTGTTACAAAAATCACCGATATGTGTTTGAGTCCAAAAAAGAGTATCAAGACTATTTGGAAAAAAAGGGAATTTGAAAAAATAGCTTCTAGCTTCTTCCTTAAAAAAAAATTCTGCTCAATGAGAGTTTTATTCCAGGAAAAGTTGGGAAATATTAAATCTAAAACTTTTGTATTTAAAGAAAGAAATAAAAACCTGAAAGGTTTCCTTCCATAACTAAAAGGTTTCATTCGGATGATCCGATCCGACCCAACCCGATTCAATATATACAATTATATAATATAAGTATTCAATAATCCGATCCGATACATACATACATACACACATAAACACACACACATATATATATATATATATCTAATTATGTAATACAATTGTAATTATATAATATACTCATATATTATATATATTATTATATATACAATTATATATAATTCGACCCAATCCGATTTGTGATCCGTTCTTCTGATCTGTGATCCGCTTTTTTATGGATCAGATCAGATTTTTTGGATGATCCGTTATATGATCCGATCATAATCCAATCTGGATCCGATCGGATTCGAATTGAATTCGGATAAGGGGATATCAATTTCAGATGGGGTTGGATTAAGGATAGATCTGATCGAAATCCAATCTGTTGGCATGCAATCCCTAAATTGGTATCCAACGATTTTGGTAAAAAAAAAATTAAATTTACCATTTCCTACTCAATGCCTACTGCTTTGAAAAGAATATCATGAGCAGGAATGAAACTCCACCAAATATACAAGCCATAGAGGTAGGCTCGACAACAATGACATTTGAATACCGAAATTATTTACCCTTGAGAACTCAAGTTAATAACGAATTTGGGTGCGATAAAATACGCCACATGTTTTTGGGGGAAGTGATAATCAGCTAGCTCCTTAAGTCTAGCTAGTATGGATTCAACTTCTTCCGTGATTTGGGTTGGAGAATATATCCTCTTCCGGAAAAATCCACTATTTCGAGCTCTCCAAATCCACCAAATCTCCACAGGAAAGTAAGCAAGGTCGTTTGAATCTAAATTCTCTAACCAGTAACACGCCCAAGAGGAGAAATCCACACAATTTTTTTGTTAAAATCGGACCCTGGATTAGTGTTTTCCAAACCCCTTTTGCTTTCGGGCACTATCCAAAAACGTGGGTAGTGGTTTCCCCCACCCAACACAAACGTGGCAAACATTTCGGACATCTATTTTTCGCTTACGAAGGTTCTCCATGGTTGGGATTCCATTTTGAATACAGCACCAGAGTTGTATTTGGATTTTCTTAGACACTTTGATCTTCCATATTTTTTTAATAGATTTGAGGTGTTTGGGGGCTGGAATTTATGAGCTACTAGGTACTGGGTACCCTGTCCTTACTAGGTACCCTGTCCTTACTATATAATGACTAGATTCCGAGAAGTGCCAGATAATGGAGTCCTCGTTGTTTCTAGACGACAAAGGAACTTTTATTACATCTTGACATCAACGAGGGCCATGTGTTCCTCTAGGGCAATCCTGTTCCTTGTTCTGTCTTTATTGATGAGCTCACAAACTCTCACATCTTGGTTTACTAGCTGAACGAACGGATTGAAAGAGAAATCCCGTGGGATCCACTTTTTGACGATCCGGATATGTCTTCCGTTTCCACTCTCCACCTCAAGCCTGACTCAAGTAACTTCCTGCCAATAAGAATACTTCTCCACGAATATGATGGTATATATCCAATATCAGTGTGCATGAAATCCTTCACCCTAGTACTTAGCCTTAGGGACTCTGATGCGAAGAGAATTAGGGTACATGAGGATCCTCCATCTCTGTTTTGCAAGCATCGCATCATTGAATAATTTTAAATCTTGAATAGCTAAACTCCCAAGCTCTCGTGACTACTTCATGTGCTCCAATCTAATCTAGCTGATGCCTCTCTCTTTTTCAGCCTTGCTCCACCTGAATTATTCAATAAGTCGTTCCATCCGTTCACAGGTGCAATCTGAGAGTTTAGCGCAGGACAAAGCATACGTCGGAAGAACCTACGCAACCGGTCGGATCAAGACTTCTTTCCTCCTATAGAGAGTGTACGTTCTTTCTAGCCTTCGAGCTTTAAGGCCAATGTTTCTATAAGATGAGCGGAAGTAATTGATTTTTTCTTACCCATCGTAGTAGGGAGGCTAGATACTTATCATACTGTTCAATCTCATTCACCCTGCATTGGTTCATGATCTCTTTCCTGGTTGCGCCCGATGTGTTTGAGGAGAAGACTAAACCCGACTTTGCCAAATTTAGTTGCTGGAATGAAGCACAACCATACAAAGCAATGATCTCCATAAGCTTTGTAACGTCTGCAGTGTTTTCATGTGTAAAAACGAGACTATCGCCAGCGAAAAAAATATGGGAGGCCACTCGTCCTCCCCTAGAAGCTGTAAATTCTGCCAACTCCCCAGCATCAACCGCAACAATAACAGCTCAAGATAATAGTTCATTGCAGAGGAGTAAGAGCTAGGGAGAAAGAGGGCATCCCTGTCTTAGACCCCTTTCAGGAGTAACTTTCCCCACCACCACTCCACCCCTAAAAAAGCTGTAGGAGACTGTAGAAACGCAGTTCGTCACATATGTGATAAAAGGCGGATCGAAACCCATATGGAACATCGTCTCTCTGAGGAACTTCCACTCAATCCTATCATAGCCTTTGCTCATGTAAAATCTAAGAGCTAGGCAACCTTCTTTACCTTTCTTCTTGGTTTTGAGCGAATGAATAAGTTCAAAATCAGTGAGAATATTATCAGATATGAGCCTACCAGGACCGAAGGCACTTCGGTTTTCCGCAATCAAGCGACGAAGCACCTTTTTAGTCCGTTAGCCATGGACTTTGAGACGATCAATCTTGTATATCACGTTACACATGCCTGAAATCACTGGCCTTACGAGGTTGTTTTGACTTTGGAATAAGAGCGATAAGAGTAGAATTAAAACTTTTGAATGCTATTTCCTTCATTAAGAACAACCAGACATACCTTCGTACCATGCTCTCCAACGATATTATAGTGTGTATGGTAGAAGCCCACGATGAAATCATCCATACCTGGGGCTTTATCAGGCACCATCTGGAACAACACTGTATGAATCTCCTCAATCTTATAGTGTTTGTCATTCATCTGTATATCATTGCTGAAATAGTTTCGACTGAGTGATGAAGTAAAGGGGCTATCACTTCCACAGTCGAGTTACAGGAAGTGAAGATGGACGAGAAATAGGACTCCAAGCAGTGCACAATGTCTCCCTCATCCGTGTGCTACTCACCCGACTCATTCTCAATTCCACTTATATTTGAAATATTTGAGTTTTGCTATTGGTCTTTACCTTTGGAACAAAAATAAGGGAAAATTTATCTTTTTTTTTGACAACTGCCCTGAAACGTTACAATATTGATACATGATAGAGTTTATTGTTATAGCACTCATAATATTTTCTTTTGCAAAGTATAACTGATTCGCCCGCAAAAATTAAATGTGTGATATTCATTCACGAAATTCTCCATTCTGTATTTGAAAGGCTGCCAAACAAATTGATCCCCGTCTTCAAGAACTTTTTGAATGACTACAGGAACTGACTGAACAAATGTCAAGTCGAGCACCAATGCTTAATTAATATCAAACCTGTATCCTTTCATTAATACTGCAAAATATTCTTGTAATCACAATTCCAACGACTGACAAGGCGCTACAACATGAATAGGATCCTTCCTACACACTGTTTTGGCAAGGAGTGACATACCAAGCGCCATTGGGTCTACCCGAAGAGACATTTGCAGCTATTTGAAAAATATTTTTATGTATTGTTTATCTGGGAGTGAAGGGAAGACAAACCTAAAAGCCAGAGTGTTAAAAACTCGGCGTGCTCGTGTTAAGTCTATTCCTCCATGAAATGCTTTATCCACTCTCCATGGCTTGTTTTTCTTCTTTGGTCTTATTGAGTCTAATCCTCTGTTTCTCCAATTTTTTAACTATGTATTTCACTGATTCATCACTGATTTGACTCGTCACTGAGTCACCAACGACTGGTAACCCATTGAAGAGCGTAATATCATGGAAGGTGACAGTGGCTTCACCCCCATGGGAAGACGAATGTGTTGGTTTTTGAAGCACTTTCTTAATGCGTATGCGAAAGTGCACGATCAAGTAATAAAGGGGGTGGTATTTCAACCACGAGTAATCGATCCCACGAGGACATACTTGATATTATTTAACAGAGGTTATTAACTTAGAGTACAATTACACGGAGGAAGAATTGTTATTAAGAAGGTCGTCGTCGCCAAACAAGCGACTAAAATGAAATAAACAACTAACAAGTATTTTTTATTTTCTAATTGTTAAACGAATATGAAGAAACTGGGCAATTTCTAGATCAACTAGGTCTGTAGACAATTTCTGTATCTGCTATGTAACACGTTAACTCTATTCTAAGTAAGTCGGGTTACTGCAACGAAAATCTCCCATTGATCTCATGTCAATTTATATCTCGGTCGACTACAATCTCTAGTTGGTCTCTTGTTTGTAACAGTCCATTCTAGTAAGCTAACTACGTGCAAGACAACGGGTCATGTCGGTCCACCGTTGCATGAAAAAGTTAAATAACCTACCAAATCTACCCACTAAGGCCAATCCTACTCACTTCTCCTTTCGGTTTTGATGATTCATAATTGTTTTCCACGTCTCATCCTAGCTAGTTAGAATCCATGTTGCGTATTCGCTAGCTAAGTAGTATTTCCGGGTCATGACTCCTTCAACACTAAGAATGAAGAATAGCATGTGAACAGTTGAACTAGAACAAATACTAACATATAATCATGATATTGATTATCGATTCCTATCTTAGTCGTGTTAATATAATAAGATCCTTAACAAGATTCAAGAACTAACACTTATTCAATAGAATAAATCAATAAGCATGAAACAAACCTTAAAAACCGGAAAAATTTATTGTCTACATGAACCCTAGGATCTCATATGAGATGCCTAGATAATGGAGTTTAGCTAATCGTATTACAAAGAGCAAAAACACTAGAGTTTCTCCATAGAAAGATTGAAACAAGAAGAGTAAGTAATCAAAGCTTAGGTCTTCAATGCAGGTCTTGAGTTCTTCCCCGTCGTCTCCTTCGTAGGTCCTCCTCCTTCTCTATTGAGTGAATGATCCAAAGATATTCTATAACGAGCCTAGGTCTTTTAGTACGTAATTCCCTCAACTTTTTGCCCAAAAGTCCTTCAAAGTTGCATAAGAACCCAAATTTCTGTGTGCTGGTGGGAGGACTGGTCTCAAGACTAGTTGGACTGGTCTCACGACTAGCAGAGGCTTGCATTTGTTGATTTTCTTCAAAAAATCCAAGTATAACTGGTCTCACGACCAGTAAACTAATCTTAAGACCAGTCTGGTAAATTGCTGCTCCTTTCTTAGATTCCTTGGTATTTTCCTCAACTGACTTCAATTTCAACATGTTCTCGAGCCTCCTCATCCGGCCAAAATTCATTCCCGCTCCAATGCATGTTCCCAAGCCTCCGGTTCCTGTAATCACAACATGAAACAAATACCAGAAGACCAAATGTGACAATAAAACCTCGAAATTACGCACATAATGCACGTATTAAACATTCATGCTCAAACACCCAAACATGTTATCTTTCTCTCAATTTGGCTCTAAACTCATACAAATGCATCTTGAATAACGCAAAACGACATCGAATCTCATAAGTATAACTCCTTAAATGGAGTAATCAGTTTCGGGACACCAGAATTGTGACAACCTGAGTACCAAATCGGAATTGTACTTGGATTCATATGCAGAGTTCGTGATTTCCTGTAAATGCCCACTTCCATCCAGATGGTGGCGAACTTTGGGGTTAAGCGTGGTACCCATTCCTTCCACCGTTTCTGCGGTTGTTTCCATGTTTGAAAACAATTTTCGATGGCCACACCCCGAGGTTTCTAGGGAAGATTTCAGAAAACAGATGGGTGTTGGGGGATTGGGAATGCTTTACTTTCTTGTTCTGCAAATGGGGTGATCAAGAATCTCTGACATTGACCTTGTCTCAATTCGTCAGAGATTTGAACTTCGCGAGGTCTGATATATGCCATTGAAGCTCTTTGGGTTAAGAATAAGGACAGGGTGCGTTTTAGCGTAGACATGATGAGAGGAGGGGGGAGCGACTTCTGGTGAATTGAAGCTTGCATGAGTGTAGTCCAAGGTCCGAAACGGTTCTGATGTGACAATTTCCATTTTCGTTTATTTCCAAAAACGGGTCCACGGACACAAGGCGAGGCTCACTTAGTTTCTTTCCGAGTACAGGTGTTTTGTGTATTCTTCCTCATCTTGTCTCATGAGTATGCATGGCATTGTGGTTTCACCAAACTATTTCCTAATTTTATTGATTAAAAATAAAATTATAAACAAAGTATTAAAAAAACAAAATTTTTGTGAGTTCCTAACTTGTCCATTTTCTTTTTGAAAGAAAAAGAAAAAAAACTTACTCATTTTACCCAACCATGTTTATTTCGAAGGTTCAAAAATTAACAATTTATTGGGACAGGATAGAGTTTTAAATGTTCACTTACTGGTGTTACGGCCGAGTACTTGATTATTTTTTGTTTTTATGTAGGGGAGGGGGGAGATAAATCATTATGACAAATTTGAATTATTGAATTGTAACAGCCTTCTAATGATGTAACTGACTTCTCCCGTCAATAATAAGCTTTTATTAGAGGACATAAATTTTTTGATAACTTTTTCGTGGCCTTTGAAACCTTACATTCTATCCATAAACAAAAACTGAAAACTAACTATTTTTCTCAAAAACTAGATATGACAAAAGCCTACGACCATATTAAATGGAGATATCTACATTTGATTCTGGGTAAGCTTGGTTTTCCATCTAAATTTATAGATAGAAATATGACTTGTGTTCATCTGTAACTTTTAGTATCCTCGTTAATGGCTAAAAATAACTCTTTTACTCCTAGTAGGGGTGTGCCACAAGGTGATTATATTAGCCCATATTATTATTTGCATAGTAGGGCTTTCTTGTCTTTTAAGTCAAGATGTTTCCCAAAAATCATTAACTAGGGTCAAGGCAGATGTGTGGGATCTCCCAAAAGCACACATCTCCCAAAAGCACACATTTAATGTTTGCGGACGACTCAATATTTTCCGAAAAAAGTAAATATTAGGAGTGCGCTATAGCCAGCTTCCGATGTTTGTTTATTGATATAATGTAAAGTTTCAAAGGCCAAAATCGAGTTATCAAAAATTTGACGTCTTTAAATAAAAGCTGATTGAGCTTGGTCAACAATTAAGGGGAAAATGCAATTACATCATTACAAGGCAATGACAATGTAATAATTGAAAACAGTCATAACGATTTCTCTCACTCCTTACATAAACACAAACAATAATCAAGTACTGGTTGTAATACATATTTACTCAAGTACACGTAAGACCAATAATTGAACATTTAAACTCTAGCACCTGCCAATAAATTGTTAACTTTTGAACCTTCGAAATAAACATGATTAGGTAAAATGAGTATGTTTTTTTTTTTGTCAAATAAAAAATGGGCAAGTAATGAATTAACAAATTTTGTATTTTTTAATATTTAAAAATTCCTCAATTTACCTATTTTTAATCAGTAGAATTAAGAAATAGTTTGGTGAAAACACGAAAGTACAATGCCATGCGTGTACACGTGAGAAGAGATGAGGAAGAATACAACACTTGTAGGCCAAAAGAAGCTGAGTGAGAGACTCACGTTGTTGTTTCCGTGGACCCCTGTTTTAGGAGGATCTAGTGGGAGATAAACGTAAGTTGTCACATCAGAACCGTTTCAGAACTTCGATTACTTTCATGCAAGCTCAATTCACCAGTAAGCTGCTCCCCTCTCCTCTCGTCTTCGCTTAAACCCCACCCCGCCGCGCTTCTCTTCTTGACCCAGAGAGCTTCAATGGCAGAAATCGGACCTCGCGATGTTCAATTCTCCGATGAATTGAGACAGGGTCAATGTCAGAGGTTCCTGATCATTCCATCTGCGGAACAAGAAGGTGAAGCAGTCCGCATCCCCAACACCCCTCTCTTCTCGGAAATCTTCCTGATCAACCCATCGAAGGTTGTCTTCAAAGCATGGAAGCAACCGCAGAAACAGTGGAAGGAATGGGTACACCGCTTAACCCCAAAATTCACCACCATTTGGACCGAAATGGGGCATTTACAAGGCGATCACTAACTCCGCCTGTGAGGAATTCAAGTACAATTCGGATTTGGTTACCGTCACCCTCCACGACGTAACCGTCCTCACTGGGTTACCAGTTGTTGGTGACTCAGTGACGAGTCAAATCAGTGACGAATCAGTGAGAGCCATAGTTGAAGAACTGGAAAAACAGAGGATCCGAATGAACAAGACCAAGTCAAAGAAACCAAGCCATGGTGAGTGGATTAAGCATTTCATGGAGGAAGAGACTGATTACGAGCACGCCAGGTTTTTAACATTTTGGCTTTCAAGGTTTGTCTTCCCTTCACTCCCAGATCAAACAATACAGAAAAATCTGTTTCCAATTGCTGCAAATCTCTCTGTGGGTAAACCAATGGCGCTTGGGACGTCACTTCTTGCTAGTGTTTATAATGATTTAACAAAAATCTATAACGAAACAGTGTGTAGGAAGGAAACTATTCATGTTGTAGCGCCTTTTCAGTTGTTGGAAATGTGGTTACAAGAATATTTTCCAGTACTAATGAAAGGATACAGGTTTGACAGTAATTATGCACTGGTGCTCGACTTGCCATTTGTTAAGTCAGTTCCACCAGTCATTCGAAAAGTTCTTGAGGACAGGGATCAATTTGTTTGGCAGCCTTTCAGATACAGAATGGAGAGTTTCTTGAAAGAACATGAGCAGTTTTTGTTATTGGATTCTTCGAGTTTCAGATACAGAATGGAGAGTTTCTTGAAAGAACATGAGCGATCTTTTCTCCAATGTTTGCAGTGTACTGACCTTGTTGGACTGAATTGTAAAGAGAAGTATTCGCCACAACGAGTGGCGATGCAGTTTGGGATGGACCAGGATCTTCCAGCTGAAGGATTTCAAAGCCATCCATGTGGCGAAAATATTGGGTTTATTTTTCCACCAAGGTCCTACCAGGCCGGTTTTTCTGAGCGATACCTAAAATGGTGGAAGCAAATGATGGTTGCTCGCCGAGGACTGAAACTGGAAGGAAGATATGCTATGTTTTTGGATTTCCTAAAGAAACATTGGATTGATACTCATCTTCATTGCTCAGATTCTTCAGGATCTAGTGATGAGTCTGAAGATGATCTTATCTTAACCCTCCATGGGAATCATGGGTCTACATCTAACATGAATGCTGAAGAACTTGTCGATGATAATAGTATGGGAGCGATGGATGTCACTGCTGGAGAAAGGACTCTGCTGGAAAAAAGAGTTCCAGGGACACCTGATGAAAATGTGAGGCAGAAGTAGCTAAAGATATATGCAAAGGCAGTGAATCAACACATGCTGCAAAGAAGAAGAAGGTTGGGGAGTTATCTTGACAATGGCTTGAACGTGGATAGGAGAGATTATCGAAAAGCTGCACAAGCGAGAGCATGCAAAGTCTGTAGAAATTATTGAGTCAAGTTCAAGATATCAGAGGTTACTAAATACTACCGAGTGCACCGGTCTGTTTTCTGGGTGAAATGGCTCTGTACCAAGTATGTTATTTGTTCATCTCTCCATTTTGGTATGGAACTTATATTTCTGTCGAAGGCAGGGTTATAGGATGGCTTATAAGAAGGATGCCCCTATGTCGTTGATGATTTTGGTAGAAAACTTAATTATCCTTTGTTGTATAGGGGTCATAGTTAATGATTGCAAAGTAATTTCTCTGTCGAAAGCAGGTTTATACATGTAATCTTTTTTATAGCAGATCCATGTATAGCATGATATCTACAAAGATGCTTCATCAAATGAAGTAACTGCAGTATTGCACCATTCAAGTCAGAGTTAGAAATCTTGTAATCTAAAAACAGCAACTGGAACATTAGAAAAGCAAATCGGTCACATGCATGGTAAAAGGTCGGAAGACCTACTTATGCAAGCATAGTAACGCTAAGAAGGTAAGGCGGATTTAATAGGACAATAGGAGTTATTGAAGCAACTCAGGACATGAAACAATTGACTTGATGAAAATAGTAAATCAGATTTGTATTGCCTGATGAACCTATTGATATCAAGTTACCGCATTAGGTCTAAAGAAAATTGTTTACATACCTCCAATAACTTCATGCTTCTACGGAATGCTTTTTCTTTAATCTACGAATTAGCTGAATTCTGACTGAAGAAAGCTTATGTTACTATATTACCCAAAATCTGCATCCTTCATAATTATATCCTAGGCCCTGATGTTCAGTAACCACGGCTTTTAAATTGCGAATCCGAGCTTCAAGTTCATCAACTAGTTTCTAAAATAAGATAGGGACTTTGCTTCCCCTTCTAGACCAGCGATATCCATAGATCTGTTAACTATAATCTTGTTTTCAGTATCGTGTACGATGTCTGCTGCTGTTTCTGTTCCTCCGCAACATCCCCCTTCCATTAGGGGGTCCATGCATTTTTCAAAGGAATCCCTCAACCCTCATCAATGTCTGGGAAAGATTATTACGGTAATCTAGCTAAACTAAATTTTGGTGCAAAAAAACAAGAAACTCCGGTAGTTTTTCCAGCAAGAATTCAGTACTTTCCGTATAAGAAGTCCATGAAAAGCTGCCAAATCCTACAATCCTATGCTTGGACACTCTACAAACCATATTATTTTGGACTGAAAATGAAATGTGCATCCTTTCTAGTGGAATAATGATTTCTACAATGAGAATTCAGTAATTTTCATCTTATTTTTTCTTCATTACTGTTGGAAAATGAAATCTGCATCTACTCTTCAAACCACTTTGTTGTAGTAGCACTAGTAGTAGTAACTTTTGAATACTTTTGAGGATCTTGTTGATTTGTTATTACTTTGTTGCCCTGTTTTACGAAGTGCTGATTTCTCCCACCATTGCAAGTAGCAGGTTCTGACATCTGACAGAAAAATGTCTAGACTCTAGGTACAAATCTGCATCAGAGCTATCCAGACTTCCCAGGTCTAATATCACACATTTCCTAATACCGATTATGTAGTATTAGTGCTAGAGATGGAATCAGGGACCCGTAAGAGGAGGACATTACCTCTCCATTAACCTTCTTCTTCGATCAGCAAGTCCTACTTCTCTAACCACTCATTTTCTCCTCTTTAGGACTCCATCACATACCTGAGTCTAGCAGCTTCCTTGGCACAGTAACTTCCTTGTTCCGCTGCTGCTCCATTTGAATGAAGGTTTCCCAATAGGAGTGGTTGTGGGACTGACATTGAGTCTCCTTGGCCAGAAAATAAGTTAGGGCCACACCTCAGGAATGAAAAGTGCTCCGGGATGCAAATGACGGAATGTCTTTAATTCCTAGGTTTAATTAGATAAATTTTGAAGGATTTTGTACCATCATTGGTCTCGGCTTAACATAAGGAGTTTAATAGTCTCCAAAAAGTGAAGATACAAATCAAGAAACTGAATTCCAATTACACGTGGAAACATATAAATGATTCAAACCTTTGATAAACGTAAGCTACGTTGCGCATGAATCCGCATGATCAAATAGGAAAACGAGAATAGACATGCAGAACAAAAAAAAAATTGATTTGAAACATTACTAAAATTAACATAGAGAACTAACGTATTACGTGGAACATACATAATGTAATTAATCAAATATTGCAAAGCCCCTGCATATATTATAGACCAAAACTTGACCATAACAGAATTTCAGTCAATACCAGCTCAATAATATCAGATTTGGGAAGAAGGTAAAAATTATAAATTAATAGAGAATCAAGAATATGGACTCTTGTGGGTAGGAAAAAATTATCTAGTTTAGTTCTAGTATCATCTATGAGTTCAAATCTTGGAGATATTTGGAAAATGGTTGTTATTGTGATATTTTATTTCATTATTATTGTTTTTTTCGGTCTTTTATGAATGAGAAGGAAAAAAAATATACAAAAGTAGAGTATCGGGGAACTGTAGAAACAGGGAGTTAAATCCAAAATTTTCTATCTGCGTGCAAATCTGTTAGAATGTTTTCTTAACTTTAGTAACTTTATGCTTCTATGAAATGCTCTTTTGTTGTATCTGTAAATTAGTTTAACGCTGATCAAAGAAAGCTTATTATGCTACTATATTACCCAATCTGCATCCTCATGGTCATACCCTAGGCCCTGGTGCATTACATTCAGTAATGGCCTCCGAATTCGCAATCCGAGCTTCAAGTTCATACTGGATGACAATGTTCGCTGTTGTTTCTGTTACAGATGTTTCTTTCTAAAGCACAGTCTGGTGCAGTCTTGTTTCAATATTGTTTCCACTGAAGTCTTGTTTTCAATATTGTTTCCACTGTCTGCTGCAGTTTCTGTTCTTCCCTTGAATCTTCATGCTGTGCCTCTTCTAACAGCTGTATTTTCTTTTTCTTTGAATTTACTTTATACTTTCAAATTTCTCAATCACCTTTGAAAAGAATTTGGAACAAGTTTCACATTTCCCCCATCATGGGGTGATACATTTGTCAAAGGAATCAATCATCAAATTTTTAGAAAGACTACGAAAATAACTACTCGAGTGCTCAGAAGCTAAACCAAATTTTGGTAGAATTAAACAAGAAACTTAAGTAGTTTTTCCAGCCACAGTTCAGTTCTTCCTGTTATAATAATAAATAAAAAAATACCTTACAAAACTGTCAATTCCTACCATCCTATGCTTGGACAGACACTCCAAACCAAAATCCTGTGCCATAGTGGTAGTAGGAGTTTGAGAATAATCTTTGTTGATTTGCTATCCCTCTGTTGCCTTGTTATGTCAAATCCTGATTTTCTTCCACCATTCCATGTAGCCAAGCGAGTTATGACATCAGACTCAAATAGTCTAGACGGTATGCACAAATCTGCATCAGATAAAACCCTGCCATTCCTCTTCCATGCAATTTCATGACTTCATGACTTGCATTTGAAAGACTTGTCACACATCCAGGAAGATCCTGATCGAATCCAACCTGCATAGCTACTCGATGTGGCTGGTGCTTCTCATTGAAGTCAAATCCGACAAGCTTCCCTTCCTCAAACAACTAACAAACGACTCTCTTATCTTCATCAAGACCTTAACTTACACGTTCTTCTGATTGTTTATAAAACTTGGGATGCAACCACTTATATGCAGGAAGAGAATACGGGCGCCACAAAAAGAAAATCTCCTTCCCTTTCCATAGCTGATTTTACACTTGTTGATTTCCCATTTTCTGATGTTTCCCCTCTAACCAATCTAGATTGTTCAACAACAAGAACATCAGGACTTGGTTTTAATAATTGGAAGCCTTGCACATACCCATACCCATAACCAGCTTCAAAGGCGAAGCATGACTCATTTAGAGTCCGATGATTTATCCATCTGATTTCTCAACAAACTTATGTCCTTTGAGAGACTTGCTAGTACAGCTGGTGCTAGAGCAACCTTGTTGCCTCGACGAAGATGAAAGGAAACTTGAAAAAAAAATGTTGTGAGCCATACCTCAGGAAACAATGGCTAGCAACCGTTGTACAAAACATTAATGGAATCTTCTATCCTGCAACTTCCCCAAGCGTGATTTCTATAGGAGGTAAATAGTATTCTAGTAATAGCATTATGGTAATAATTGACAAATTACATATGTACTATATAAACTGATACTCTCTTAATATTCATGAATACCTAATTCTCTGAAGCTCAACATGGTATCAGAACATGATCATATCTCAGTACCAAGTATGTTATTTGTTCATCGCTCCATTTTGGTATGGAACTTATATCTCTTTCGAAGGCAGGGTGGTAGGTTTGCTTATACCAAGGATTCCCCTATGTTCTTAATGATTTTGGTAGCAAACTTAATTATCCTTGCTTGTACAGGGGTCAGAGTTATGGATTGCACTCTAATTTCACTGTCGAAGGTAGGTTTATACATGTAGCATTGGGGACATAGTTAATGAATGAAGATCGGTTTTTGATTCTTCCATCAAATTTCATCTAGGAAAAGAATCATATGTGAGGTAGCAGACCCTTGTATAGCATGATATCTACAACTTCATCAAATGAAGTTACCGCAACATTCAAGTCAGTGTTAGAAATCATGTAAACAACAACCGCAACTGGAAAAATATACAAGCAAATCGGTCACATGGATGGTAAAAGGTCGAAAGACCTACTTCTGCAAGCATAGTAGCGCTAAAGAAGTTAAGGCGGATTTAATATGACTATAGGAGATATTGAAGCAAGTCAGATTTTTCTTGCCTGATGAACCTATTGATATCAAGTTACCACGTTAGGGCTAAAGCAAATTGTTTTCATACCTCCAATACCTTCCTCTTTCTATGGAATGCTGCTTTTTTGTAATCTATCAATTGGCTGAAGACAGACTAGAGAACGTTTATGTTACTATATAACCCAAATCTGCATATCCTTCAGAAGTATTCATCCTATAGGCCCTGATGTTCCAAACTAAGATAGGGATCTTTGCTTCTAGACCGGTGATATCCAACCATCTGTTCCTCCACCACATCCTCCTTCCATACTGCTGTTTCCTTTTAAAGTACAGTCAACTGAAGTCTTGGTTTCAGCATTATTTTTAGTGTCCGCTGCTGTTTCTTTCTTCCAATACCATCTTCATGTTGTAAGCGCTAAGAAGCTAAACTAAATTTTGGTATAGTAAAACAAGAAACTTCATTAGTTTTTGCAGCAAGAATTCAGTACTTTCTGTATATGAAGTCCGTGAAAAGCTGTCAAATCCTACCATCCTATGCTTGGACACACTCTTGAAACCACATTGTTCAGGACTGAAAATGAAATGTGCATCCTTCCTAATGAAATATTGATTTCTACAATGAGAATTCGGTAATTTTCATATATTTTTTTTTTCATAATTTCTGTTGGAAAATGAAATCTGTATCTACTCCTCATAGTAGTACCCTTTCAACATTTTGAGGATCTTGTTGATTTGCCATTACTATATACTGATTTCATTCCACATTGCACGTAGCGGGTTCTGACATCCCAAACTACATCAGAGCTATAACTCGATCTTCAAAAAGTTTGAGAAAACTCAGAGTCTGCACCGAATCATTCTTCAACAGGCACGCGATCAGAGCTATCCAGACTTTCCAAGTCTAATATAACACATTCCCAATTCCCGATTATCTAGTCGTAGCAATAGAGAAGGAGTCAGGGACCTCTCCTTTCACCTTCTTCTTCGATCAGCAAGTCCGACTTCTCTATCAACTCCTTCTCTCCTCTTTAGGACTCCATCACATACCCGAGTCTAGCTTCCTTGGCACAGTCACTTGGTTGCGCCACTGCTGCTCCATTTGACTCAAGGTTGCCCCATGGAGAAGAACCACTAGGAGTGGTTGTGGGACTGACATTGAGGCTCCTGGCCAGAAAATAATTAAGGGCCACACCTCACGAATTGTGGGCGGGCACAAAATGTAGTCCTAAACAAAACCATATCATTGGTGGAATCTTCTATTTCTCCTACAACTTCACCAAACATCCTTTCCTTGATGGAATCCCACTGAATTGTCTTTGCACTACCTACTTCTAACTATAGAAGGGAATAAGACTCCTTTTGTCGGAGGGGATACATAACGGGTATTATCAGAATGACTAAACAAATGCCATCTAACAAACTAGATGCTCCTGTGCATGACTAAAACCTTTATTTGTTGCCTTGCATGGAAAATGAAGAAGGGTTTTATGCGGAATTTGAGCCGATGGATCCTGAGAAAGTAACAAAATATCTGACCCCGGGACTTCGTCAAAGAAAAGGAAAAAGAGAGGGCGTCGGTGACCATCCCTGTTATTTTGTCTAATTTGAGGATCCAAGACACCAGCAATATCGGAACAAGCCCCACCTTCCAGCGAGTCTTACACTTTTTAGGAGAATACGGGCTCGGGGCAAAGACCTTTCTTAGTTGTATCTATTGCAACTCCAATTTTACTAGTGTTCGGAATTATGCCTTGAATAGGCTCAGGAAGTTTGGCGAGGAGTTGGCGACGAAGCGGGGCACAGAAACTGGCCAAACAGAGGAGCCAAACGAATACATCAACCTCGGGAGGGCCTGCATGTTCGTGCGAACCTCCTAGTTGTTCGTACGAACATGTTCGTGGGGAACACCACGGGTGTTCGTACGAACACTTACTGGAAGGCGGCGCAAAGTTGTTTCCTTGTTGGTTGAAGCTCGTTTTTGGTATTTTCTTTGGGCACAAGATGTATAGGAGGCCAATATAAAGGCTATAGGTTGTGCTTTATAGGTCGTGGGTTGTATTCGCATCGTTTCTCTCCATAAAATGGGGTTTTGGGGCCGTGGACATAGTCAACGTCGTGCTAGTGAACCATGTTAGATCGGGTGTGATCTTGTTCTTTGTTTTTCATTGTTTTCTTGCTCATTACAGGTCATAACGAACTGTTATTAGAGCTTGGGGATCGGTGTTCCAAGATTAAGGTGGAGCTAAAGAGCTAGGGTTTCACAGTCCGTGAAATTCATTGCTAGGGTTTCACAATCAAGGTAGAGCACGCGATCAGGGGTGATGGATATGGACTAGAAGCTGTAGTGAAGATGGCTCAGGGGACGACCAAGATCGATAAGTTCAACGGGAGAAACAACTTCAGTCTATGAGAGATCAAGGTAAGTGCTTTGTTGGAGCAACAAAGCACGTGGTTGCCATTGGCGGAAGACAAAGGGGGAATTGCTACAACCACCAAGGAGTTTAATACGATGTAGGCAAGAGACCACTCTACGATCATGTTGTGTTCGGCAGACGTCGTGATCACAGAGGTTGAAGATCAAGAGACGGTTGAAAGACTATGGAACAAGTTGAAGAGCCTTTACAAGAAGAAATCACTTGTTGCAATCTGTGTATAAGCGCATCAAGTTGACGCTATATGTCAAATGGTCCACTACCCATGTAATAACACACACTACCCCAACTTTGTACTACTTCCTTCCCAATTTGAATTTTCGGATGGACTTTTCACGGAGGTAAAAGGGTGATACATTTGACTTGTTATTTTGAAACGGTGTGAAATAAATCCGTTGGGAATATTGTCACTACCATTGGATTTTAATTATTAACAACTCGTTTGGGGGCTGGGGTTCTTGACGTCGGTAGAACGGCAGAAAGAGAAGATACAAGCAGAGGATGAAATCGTGGAGATGGAAAATGTTTTAGAATGCATTCTTTGCTGGATTTCTTACAACTTGAAGCCTTTGTGGAAGCACCCAAATGCGAGGAGACAGTTTCGTGGCTGTTTGAGATATGGGGTAAGTTTATGTTTGATATATATTTTCGATTAGGAATTCAACTATATTGGTGTAACTGGTATTCATAGCTGTTACTTTCTTATCCTCAGCAACGGGATTGTTGCAAGATTTTCTAGTGGTACGACCCCATATGTGTTTGACGTCCCGGACAATCATACATGGGCTTCTCCAGCGATTGAATTTGCTTGAAGATAAAGTGATGTTGTTAAGTACATCAATTGTGGTTTTAGGTACAATGATGCTAGGATTGTTGTTCATTCTATTTTTGGTTGCCAAAGCACAACGAAGTGTCGGGGTTGGCTGTCATGGTGTAGTATTGTTGATCTAGTGATTGATTGTGTAATTGGATTCACTAAAGTGCTGTGGCAACATCAAAATAAATTATTGTTATGAAATCGTTTCACTGTACAACTATGTACTTCACGAAAGGTTTTACCATTTCACGAAACTGGCTATAGTCAATCTTACTGGCTCACATTGCAACTCTTAATATAGGCATTTCACGAAAAAACGGCAAAAGCTGCTAAGCAGCTCATTAATTTTTGAAATTTACCCACAATGAAGCGTTTCCCAAAAAAGTTTATTTTTTTGAAAAATCAATTTCAATTTACATAGAATAAAAATTAAGTTGTCAATTATTCTTTTTTAGTATTTATGGAGAGACTCTAAATCAGATATAAATCAACTGATTATAAAAAGAATTTTATTAAAGGAGTAATAGCCATAAATATAAATTCGTTCGAATTTGATATAGAAAATAAATAAGTCATTCCCAAATTTCACTAAAGATACAATCCTTGTATTATTTTTTTTTTTTGTTTATATTGAAACTCCTCCAATTAAATTTAAATATAAGACTGATTGAATTCATAAAAGAGCTCTAATAGGAAAATATATATTTTTGATCATTGTCACTAAATATATTAATTTAATAAAGATATATTACATTCCTAACTAAACTCTCTTACTTGGAAAATAAGGCAAAAGATCCTAAATAATCTCTAAGAAGAATAACTAACTAACTGAAACTCCAACAGAGCATCAAAGAATCAGTGAACAAGAAGAACTCAATCTAGCCAAGCATCATAGAAAAAGAATAACTCAATCTGGCCGACCCATGGACTACGCACGGCTTCCTAGTGTTGTGTGCGTAGCAGGTGGGCGCGCTAGAGAGTTGTCGCTGCTCTTTGGTCCTTTTCTCTTTGACAATGAGTGCAATTTAGTCCAATGACACATGGATTTACGATATAGCAATAATCCTATACCTACAAATGATTTAGAAACTTCTAAGAAAATACCTGGAACCCAACGATCACATAACTGAGGATATCTAAGGATATCAGATAATTTCTTGTTGGACTAGATTCAAGACGCCTGAATTGTCTGCAAGATTATGGGTTAGCATCACAAAGTATCTAAATAAAGATACTCAGTCATTTATAATAATCTTATACAATACAATACATGATTTGAGTTATTTTCTTTCTGAATTGACAAACCTAGAAACATTGTGGGATCCTAGATTCAACACATTCAGACCAATCATGTTTCACCTAGACTTTGTGTTACGAAGAAATTGATGGGTTGAGGAGTTGAAGGAAGTATGTGACATGGTGGTAATGAGAATTTGGGGACATTTGGAAGATGATGACGAGGAAGCGTAAATGGCAGATCTGATTGTGTGAGAGTAGGTTGGTGTATTAGTAGAAGAAGTGGTGTGGTGGTTGGTCGTTGGACATATATGGGGAGTATGTTGTCCATAATGACAGGTTTGACTGCTCTGACATTACAAAGCAAGACAAGGTTGAGTAATATAGGAAATCAAACAATGAAGGTGGCTGGGAGTAAAAAAGAAATGATAAAATTCCAGATAAAATATTAAAGCATACAAATAGAGATTATACACAGCTGAAAACCCTATCAACACTTTGAATAGAAGTTCCAAATAAAACATTAAATCATACAAATAGAGATTATAACATATTTGAAAATCCTATCAATACTCCGAATAAAAATCATACAAGTTAATAATTTTGAACCAAATTCACCACCACACATTCATTTGCCACTAACTCAACAACGTCCACAACCCAAACAATAACAGCAACCACTTAATTTTATTGTAAACAAACACAACGCCACAGAAAAACACTTACAACTGGTAGATTAATATTTTGGACATAAAGACAAACATGACTAAAATGAGAATGATTGACTACCCCACCCAAAGGAAATGACCGTAGCAAAATGAATAGACCGTAGGTATTTTCCTGTATTTCTTGGCGAATTCCTTCTCATTGTTTCAATGAGCTTTGAAGCTGTTCGATTTCTTAAGAAAGATTTCCTTGATGTCGTTGTACACGGAACAACCAATGAAATTGGCAACCCAGATCCTAAAGTAATCTTCATTGATCTTTATTTTCCTTTTAGGTTGACGGATTACCTATCTCAGATGTGCCTTGTAAAACATATGTTTCACAATCATTGATGGTAAAAAAAGATCACATTTCAAAATAGTTAGATAAACACATAAATCGTACGGAAATGAAACATTAGAGTCTAGACATTACCAGTTTATTTATCTTGGAATGTCATGATGTGTCCACACTATGTCCCAATTTCTAATGTCGCAAACATGACTCATTTAGTTGGCACGGACAAGTTGAAATCTGTGTGCATCTAATTGAGTTTCTCACGTATCACTTTGGGCTTGTAAAACAACATTCTCATCGGATCAAGGATGTACACTTTTTTCTCAAAAAAGTGCAACACCATGAGAAGGTAATGTAAATCCTTGATATTGAGGGGAATAGAAATATGTGCAAAAAATCGAGACAACTAAAAAATGGTCATTGTTATTGATGCTTCGAGGAGGATGTAAAAAAAATTATTTATTATTCCCATCAAGTCCAAATCTCCAAAAAGTACATGACTGATCCTCGAATTTGCATTTTTATGAACCAAGGGTTGTGCTAAAAAAATATATTAAATAAAGAGGAAAACGTGGGATTTCCTTCTTTCAACGAGCGTAGTTAATGCATTGAAAAAGGGATATTAGCAGTGTATAAGCATGGGAGGAACCATATTTCACTCAGCCCTTTGGTCCGATGCTTGTTTGTGAGGTGCAAGATTTGGGACATGCAGTCAATCACCTGCAAACAGTTGAGAGACCCAAGTGGATAAAACTGTCATACTAATAGAAAACTAAGTAACACCGTAGTGAAACAACATAACATTTATTGTGAACTAAGAACAAAAAGAAAACAATGTACCGAATCTCCAAAGAATGGAGTAGCTTCCATCTCCCATGAAAAAACCTTGGCGATAGTAGCCACTCCATTTGATATGTCAAAAAGGTAGTCACTATTGATTCACATATAAAATTTTAAAGCAATAAGATGGTAGTTTGATCAGGCATAAGCATTTTAAAGTAAAAATGATACATACTCTTTAAATGGGATCCTCAACTCCAATTGTGTTACCACGCCCAGAACAACCTCATAGCTCATGTAGAAATTAAAAAAAAGCATTCATCCACTTCTGGCATTCTTAGAAGCAATATATAAAATTCAACCTACATCCTTATCCTTTGGGAGATTCTCTTTGGCACCTTAAAAGTCCCTCTCCCTCTCCCTACCCATTTATCCATTGGAATAGCATTGTTTAAACACAGGGCCACAATATATAATTTGGATAGAAATCTAAAGAAAACATACAAATATTATTACCAAAAATATCTTACACTGTTCATGTATTTTTGTAGAAAATTTCATCCAGAGTTTAGGTTGTCAGTGTCCCAGAACTTCAACCTAGGTCTGACATTATCATCTTGGCATCCCTTTGGGTGGTTATGGTGCTTTGGGACAAACTTCTCCAAGTACACCATCTGTACAGATAGTTATAACCATATTATACATTTAGGCAGAATTTATGAAACAGACAGAGAGTAATCTAGTTAAAACAAGTACCATGGCTATCAATAGGAAACCTGCTCCTCGGATTGTCTCCTTCAAATTTAATTAGGTGTAGTGAGCTATCAAGAACTGCAACTAAGTACCTGTCCAGTTCACATTTCCGACCTTTCAAGATCAATGACATACTGAACTAATGTGTTTCTAACTCTTAGTCTTGTGTTGGGCACCCCAACGTATGCCAAAATGAACATGATTGCCCCCCTCTTCCACTCATCTGTGAGATGCTTATCATCCGATTTCTTAAAGCGTAGACCATAAGAATTGACACCAGTGTATGACCTAATGAGGTCAAGCTCGCATGGTGATTTCTTTGATTTTCGTCTGAATCCTCCGGCTCCTGAACTTCGCCTGTGGTACTCACCCCAAGAAACCACCCCGCTAGTGTACTCATGACCATGGGCACAAACTGACTGAGTGAAAGGATCATATACGCAATTGTGGTGTTTTCAGAAGGTATTATCTGTATAAGCTTTCTCTATAAGTTTTCTCCACCATCTTTCGGGTTGTGCCTGAACAATATACACATATTTATCATTTCATATTTTCTGTCCCTTTTTATGACTGTCCCGATGTTCATAAGTTTTACCACATTAGTGAAACACCTATTTATTTTCCACTCGATGGTCTAGTTTCCAGTTGGGTGAGAATAATCAGTTACAAATCACATTCTGGTGTTACAAGAGATGCCAACATAATTTTGAAAGGTTTGGCGATGTATTGGTGTTTGACTGCACCGACAAAACTAACATGTACCTAAAGCCTCTTGTCATACTCTCCGGTGTTACTTCCAGACATGAGTTTTCGCAGTTGCCGTTATACAAGACGAGACCTCAGCATCATACAAATGGGTTCTAAATTTCTTCATAGAAGCAAATAATAAAAAGGTACCTATATTGGTTATAACTGATGGAGACTTGGCAAAGAAAGACGCAATCGCCGAAGTTCTTCCAAAAGCGAAGCACCGTTTGTGTGCATGGGATCTATGTCGTAATGCAAAAGGAACCCTCAAGTTGGGGTCAAAAATTATTAAGGTTTTTGGAAAATGCTTGAGGAAGAGATCATGATGACTGGTAATACATGGTCGACAAATGGAGTATTCCGCACAAGCGATCGGTAAGTGGTGCCTACATGACGCACCACTTATGGGCAGTTGCTTTTCTCAAGGACACTTTCTTAGCCGGTCAGACAACTACACAACAGTGAGAGAGTACAAAAAAGAATTCCAAAATTTTTCGCACTACAAAAACAATTTTTTTTTATCTTTTCGAGGGATTCATGCGGGGTCACAATAAGATTCGTGATAACAAGCGTGATCAAAATTGTATTTCAGACCAATCCAATCCAGCTTTAACAAGTCAATTTAAGGAAATCGAAGAGCATGCAACCATATTCTACACTAGGGCTGTGTATATGAAGTTCAAGGAGGAAGAAATGAAGGTAAGTCACTACAAAACTGTTGACATTCAACAACTACCTGCATATGAAATGGATGCAATCTATGTCACAAGGTAGAATGAAAGGACATATATGGTAAGTTCATACATTACACTATCTGTTGTTCGTTATCTAAACAGCTTTCTATATATTTAAGGGTTCTATCCTTCATTGCAATTGAAATGTATGTTATTTATTGTCGAATAGTTTCTAATATTTGTTAAGTGTTCATAATGTTTAATGGTTTCATCTGAAGTTTCAAATGAAATATTAGTCTGGCATTAATATTGTTATCTCAGCATACAGTTCTCTGTCAAGAGATAATAGCATGCTCCACTGTTCATGCATGAGGTTTGAGTCAGCACAGATGGTCTGTGGCCAAATTATTTTTGTGCTCTTCCATAAAGGAGTTCAAATTGATTCTGAAAAGGTTGTTATCGAAACGATGGAAAAAGACGGATAGTTAATTCTAAAAGAATGATCCGTGCATGAAGGAACCAAAAAGACGGTGTGACGATCCAAAAACCCATATATTTCGTCGAGCTCGCATGAAGAGTAGATGGAGTTAATTAGTGACTTTGGTGGAACACGACTATTGGAGAGAAAATGTTGACTTGAAGATAGGGGGTCTTAAGAACATTATTTTGAAGTAAGAAAATGAATAAAAGTGGTTTAATGTCAACTCCTAACAGTACACTCATGTAAGGCCTCCATACAAAGGGGACACAAAACCTAAAGGGAACTCCAAAAATGTTCAAAAGAAGTGCGAGAGATGTCAACAATATGGATGCAATCGAACTACATGCAAAAATCCTTCAGTTGGTTTTTTTGGTCAAGATGTCGGCCAATCAGAATCAAAATCACAAGACCCATCTCAATTAACACAACAAATGATGATTTCCGATGTCAAATAAAACTAGGCTCAGGCCTTAGTGACCCATACTTTTACAGGGGTGTTGGGGATGACTGGGTTTGAGTTATTTCAAGGACTAGATTAAAGGTGTTCATATTTTGTTAAGTACCGTAACGTTTATATCCATTATTTGGTGTATTTTGTATGTTTTTTAAGTATGTTATATGTTTTTATGCATGTTTAGCCAGTGTCTGCAATTTTGATAATTTATGAAGCAGATTGTCAACACTTTCATCCATTTTACGCGTTTTTTTATCGCTTAGGATGGTGACATGCTAGAACCGGTCAACTTCCCATTTATTTCTGTATACTTTTTGTTATGTACTGGGCAGTTCCACTACTTTTTTATTTGCACAAATTCACCCCCACTCACCATAGACACACCCAGGGGCGGAGCCATGTAGGGGCACGGGGGGCACGTGCCCCCCCCCCCCCCCAAAATTTTCCGAAACCCCTAGATTACCCTTAATTTGTAAAAAAAAATTAATCAATTCTATGTAAAAATAGTAAAGTGCCCCCCCCTGACACTAAGCGCCTGCCCAGCGCAGATGGTAAAGTTCTGTATTAAGAATCAAATTGTCGCATGTTCGAGTTGCCTCTGCGCATTATTTATTTTTTTCATCAAAATTAATAGTGCCTGTGGGGAATCGAACCCTGGTGGCTGAAGTCAATATGAGAGTACTTTACCAACTTAGCCAAATCGATTATTACAAGAATTTACATATTTAATTAATTTTATTCTGAAATGAGAGTACAAATATTGGCTCAACCAAGGCGAATTGTGCCCCCCCTTCGTTAAAATCCTGGCTCCGCCACTGGACACACCCTTTTAAAAATTTACAATTGACCTATTTTTAACTAGTGGAGTTGTAAATTGTTTGGTGAAAACACAATAGCAAGTGTATACATGATACAATATTGGAAGAAAGCACATTATTAGCTCCTCAAGCTGTTGAACCAACACATTATGTAATACATGACAACTGCATCATCCAAGTCCACCACAAGAACACATAAAATTTCCTTATCTCTACTTCGTTCATCCCACATTGATCTGGATTTTTTGAAACACATATGATTGACATTTCATCATGTTTGAACATAAAGAGTTCCCCCTTAAGCTGATAGATCATAGTTATGCTATTCTTATCAAAATGCTCAATCAGATCCTACCAGATTTCATATAAACTTGATAATAAAATAACACATGTTCAAATTTTTTAGACGCAAAGTTCAACAACCAAAATATAACCATACTACATCACATCTTCTCCACAGAGAACACATATTGCTATTACTGAAGGAGCATGTATTAATCCGGAGACGAAATCAAACGTACTCTCATCTTCAAAATCTAGATACATAGATGTAAACTATAATTAAATCATATCCAGTTAGAGGCTACAAAACCAGAGTGATACCGTGGATTATCATATGTTGTCAGATGATATAGCGAGGATTGATCAACGACAACCACACTAGCCCCGTAATTTGCCGAAAAAGTAACTTCACTCAAATTCGACATCGCGACTAAGAAGAAACCTAGAAATAAAATTAAGAAACCAATTGACACCATAAGAAATTGATAAATCAACTCAGACGAAAATCACTGGAAGCAAATTACTTTGATGCCATATATGAAGAAATGAAGAAAATAGATTATAGATAGAAAAAAAGGAAATGGAGCTTTATATTCATTATTGATGAGAATGACAAAGATACAACAGAAGGATTTTGGGGTATAACTACCCATAACACTACATCTAACATAAATGGAAGAGAGATAATGAACTACTTCCACTTGTCAAAGATGACACTACAACACATGTATTTTTACACTAGCGCCTATAGTATCTGGTGTGAACAAATGGTCAATAGAAGTAAAATTATAACAAAATAGGCCCAAAAACTTATTACTACTTCAAGAAAAGTGTTTTATTCACCTAAAGTAAAACTCGTAGGTGGAGTTATGGGAATCTCTTACTCACCCGCGTCATTTCTTTATCCGTACCCACCAAAACATCGGCGGTATCACCTTACGAAAGTCTTCATTTTTGCTTGAATAAAAATATAAAGTACTTTTATCTCAAAGCCTTACATTGACTTACCCTTTTGGTTAGTATATTTTGTTGGTGGTTGGTGTCACTATTAAGTTCGCGATCCCTCTTCCATAGAATATCTTGCCTATCCATGTTGATTTGTTTACTGTTTTGGTTCCCTTTCATCAACATCTACATCGATAGTCTGTTGTAACGGTAAAATTTTGTATAAGATACTGTCTAAATGATTTTATGAGAGTGAAAGAGAAACAGCAATGAGTAACTATACCACTACAAAATCGAGCTTGAAAAACAGCGATTGATATGTGATTGCATGAAGTGAATATGTAGTGAAGTTAATACTCATACCTCACACCTCAACTTCTAGAGAAATGACCTCTAATGTACTATACATGTTTGAGTCAACATCTAGTAGTTTAGTAGCGAATATTCACGTATATTCATCTAAATTCATCTTTATTGTTATGTGAGATGTCTTAAAAAGTTGTCCGTTTCTTTTTTAGTTGTTACATTCCTAATCTATTTTTGTGGTGAAAATATAATAAAAGATAAACAGGTAAATACATCGTTATTTTTTTGCAATAATCATGCAATTTTATTTAATAATAGGCCAAGTCTGAAACCCATACATTGTACAAGCTAGTAGGCCACGAAGCCCAAATAAAACAGTCATCGAGTTGCAAAATCAACTTGGAAAAGCCGCGTGAAAGGGCAATTTTTACACGTGTAATAAAGTGGAGGTTTCCATCAGAAACCCTAATAAATACGCTACACGTTCATCTATCACTCTTTCTCTCTCTGTGCGGCCGCATCCCATCTTCTGTTGAGAGAGAACTCTCTCTACCAAATTTCTGCAATTGGTATCCACCATCATACGAGTAAATCCCATTTACATGGATTTTGAGAAGGAAAACGCCAGCGCCATAAATTCAACTGTGAGAGACGGAGGGGAGAATAGAACAGGAAAGAAGAAGGAAATCAAATCGCAATTTGAGTTTCGAATAGTCTCTCAACCACTCGATCTTCACAGCCGCACATACATAGAAGCATCCGACGTTCAATTTCAAAAAACCCAACAGAGGAGAAGACCAACCAGTTCCTTGATTTACCAGATCCAGACCTAGATGTCACGATCTAAGGGACACAGATTCAAGATGAGTACATTCTTTAAACTCAATATATTTACCCAGTGCATTAGTAATGATATATGTTAAAATCGTTTTCTCCATCTGAAAATTCAATTTATTTTGAGACATCCAGATACCCCAAAGTATATGACAAAAAATTGGGCATGTTTTTGTGAGATTTTGCAGAATTATTCGAAACCACATAAGAAAATGGCATATTGTTTGTAGGAAAAAGGATTTGAACCAAAGGGGAGGTCAAAATCTCACGAGTTCAGGGACAATTCAAGAAAAGGTGGGAGTCATTCATCTTCCAGACAGCAAAAACAACAGACAATAGGTACATTTATTCATTTTTTGATTAAATTATTTTTAGTAGGGATACAAAGGTAAATTAACTGCCATACATTTTTTTTGGAATATTAGAGACCGAATAAATTTCCATATATTTTATGGTTTGGTGCTGCTGCTACCAGTGAAATTTGTTAGTTTTTTTAAGTTCGCAAATATAGCTCCTACATGGTACGCTGTTACAAAAATCACCGGTATGTGTTTGAGTCCAAGCAAGAGTATCAAGACTATTTGGAAAAAAAGGTAATTTGAAAAAATAGCTTCTACCTTCTTCGTTAAAAAAAATCTGCTCAATAAGAGTTTTATTCCAGGAAAAGTTGGGAAATATTAAATCTAAACTTTTTGTATTTAAAGGAAGAAATAAAAAACTGAAAGGTTTCCTTCCGATGATCCGATTCGACCCAACCCGATTCGATATATACAATTATATAATATAAGTATTCAATAATCCGATCCGATATGATACATAAATACATACACACATACGTATATATATATATATATCTAATTATGTAATACAATTGTAATTATATAATATACTCATATATTATATATATATATGATTATATATACAATTATATATAATTCGACTTAATCCGTTTCGTGATCCGTTCTTCTGATCTATGATGCGCTTTTTTTATGGATCGTACCAGATTTTTTGGATGATCCGTTATATGATCCGATCATAATCCAATCTGGATCAGAGCGGATTCGAATCGAATTCGGATAAGGGGGTATCAATTTCGGATCGGGTCGGATTAAGGATAGATCTGATCCAAATCCAATCTGTTGGCAATGCAATCCCTAAATTGGTATCCAACAGTTTTTGTAAAAAAGAGTATATTTACCATTTCCTATTCAATGCCTAACTACTTTGAAAAGAATATCATGAGAAGTAATGAAACTCCACCAAATATACAAGCCATAGAGGTAGGGTCTACAACAATGGCATTTGAATACCGAAAATATTTACCCTTGAGAACTCTAGTTAATAACGAATTTAGGTGTGATAAAATATGCCACATGTTTTTGGGGGCAAGTGTTAAGCAGCTAGCTCCTTAAGTCCAGCTAGTAGGGATTCAACTTCTTCCGTGATTTGGGTTGGAGAATATACCCTCTTCTGGAACAATTCACTATTTCGAGCTCTCCAAATCCACCAAATCGCCACAGGAAAGTAAGAAAGGTCGTTTGAATCTAAATTTTCTAACCAGCAACACGCCCAAGAGGAGAAATCCACATACTTTTTTGTTAAAATTGGACCCTGGATTAGTGTTTTCCAAACCCATTTTGCTTTCAGGCACTGTCCAAAAACGTGGGTAGTGGTTTCCCCCACCCAACACAAGCGTGGCAAACATTTCGGACATCTATTTTCCGCTTACGAAGGTTCGCCGTGGTTGGGATTCCGTTTTGAATACAGCACAAGAGTTGTATTTGGATTTTCTTAGACACTTTGATCTTCCAAATTTTGTTAATAGATTTGAGGTGTTTGGAGGCTGGAAGTGCCTTCATCACTTGCTTCCACCTTCAATCTATGAGCTACTAGGTACCCCGTCCTTACTATATAATGACTAGATTCCGAGAAGTGCCAGATAATGGAGTCCTTGTTGTTCCTAGACGAAAAAGAAACTTTTATTACATCTTGACATCAACGAGGGCCATGTGATACTCTAGGGCAATCCTGTTCCTTGTTCTGTCTTTATTGATGAGCTCACAAACTCTCACATCTTGGTTTACTAGCTGAACTACCGGATTGAAAGAGAAATCCCGTGGGATCCACTTGTTGACGATCCTGATATGTCTTCCGTTTCCAATCTCCACCTCAAGCCTGACTAAAGTAACTTCCTGCTAATAAGAATACTTCTCCAAGAATACGAAGGTATATATCCAATATCAGTGTGCATGAAATCCTTCACCCTAGTACTTAGCCTTAGGGACTCTGATGAGAAGAGAATTAGGGTACATGAGGATCCTCCATCTCTTTTTTGCAATCATCGCATCATTTAATAATTTTAAATCTTGAATAGCTAAACTCCCAAGCTCTCGTGACTACTTCATGCGCTCCAATCTAATCTAGCTGACGCCTCTCTCTTTTCATCCTTGCTCCACCAGAATATTTCGATAAGTCGTTCCATCTGTTCACAGGTGCAATCTGAGAGTTTGGCGCAGGACAAAGCATACGCCGGAAGGACCTACGCAACCGGTCGGATCAATACTTCTTTCCTCCTATAGAGAGTGTACGTTCTTTCTAGCCTTTGAGCTTTAAGGCCAATGTTTCTATAAGATGAGCGGAAGTAATTGATTTTTTCTTACCCGTCGTAGTAGGGAGGCTAGATACTTATCATACTGTTCAATTTCGTTCACCCTGCATTGGTTCATGATCTCTTGCCTGGTTGCGCCCGGATGTGTTTGAGGAGAAGACTAAACCCGAATTTGCCAAATTTAGTTGCTGGAAAGAAGCACAACCATACAAAGCGATGATATCCATAAGCTTTGTAACGTCTGCAGTGTTTTCCTGTGTAAAAAAGAGACTATCGCCAGCGAAAAAAATATGGGAAGCCACTCGTCCTCCCCTAGAAGTTGTAAATTCTGCCAACTCCCCAGCATCAACCGCAACAATAACAGCTCAAGATAATAGTTCATTGCAGAGGAGTAAGATCTAGGGAGAAAGAGGAAATCCCTGTCTTAGACCCCTTTCAGGAGTAACTTTCCCCACCACCACTCCACCCCTAAGAAAGTTGTAGGAGACTGTAGAAACGCAGTTCGTCACATATGTGATAAAACGCGGACCGAAACCTATATGGAACATCGTCTCTCTGAGGAACTTGCACTCAATCCTATCATAGCCTTTGCTCATGTCAAATCTAAGAGCTAGCCAACCTTCTTTACCTTTCTTCTGGGTTTTGAGCGAATGAATAAGTTCAAAATCAGTGAGATTATTATCAGAGATGAGCCTACCAGGACCGAAGGCACTTTGGTTTTCCGAAATCAAGTGACGAAGAACCTTTTTAGTCTGTTAGCCATGGACTTTGAGACGATCGATCTTGTAAATCACGTTACACAGACTTATAGGCCTAAAATCACTGGCCTTACGAGGTTGTTTTGACTTTGGAATAAGAGTGATTAGAGTAGAATTAAAACTTTCAATGCTATTTCCTTTATTAAGAACAACCAGACATACCTTCGTACCATCCTCTCCAACGATATTATAGTGTGTATGGTAGAAGCCCATGGTGAAACCATCCATACCTTGGGCTTTATCAGGCACCATGTGGAACAACACTGTATGAATCTCCTCAATCTTATAGTCTTTGTCATTCATTTGTCTATCATTGCTGAAATAGTTTCGACTGAGTGATGAAGTAAAGGGGCTATCACTTCCACAGTCGGGTTACAGGAAGTGAAGATGGACGAGAAATAGGGCTCCAAGCAGTGCACGATGTCTGCCTCATCCATGAGCTACTCACCCGACTCATTTTCAATTCCACTTATATTTGAGATATTTGAGTTTTTCTATTGGTCTTTACCTTTGGAACAAAAATAAGGGCATTTTTTTTTGACAACTGCCCTGAAGCGTTACAATATTGATACATGATAGAGTTTATTGTTATAGCCCTCATAATATTTTCTTTTGAGAAAATTTAATTGATTCGCCCACAAAATTAAATGTTTGATATTCATTCAAGAAATTCTCCATTCTGTATTTGAAAGGCTGCCAAACAAATTGATCTCTGTCTTCAAGAACTTTTTGAATGACTACAGGAACTGACTGAACAAATGTCAAGTCAAGCACCAATGCTTAATTAATATCAAACCTGTATCCTCTCATTAATACTGCGAAATATTCTTGTAATCACAATTCTAACGACTGACAAGGCTCTACAACATGAATAAGATCCATCCTACACATTGTTTTGTTATAGATTTTTGTTATATCTAAACACTTGCAAGGGGTGACATACCAAGCGCCATTGGGTCTACCCGAAGAGACATTTGCAGCTATTTGAAAAATATTTTTCTGTATTGTTTATCTGGGAGTGAAGGGAAGACAAACCTTTAAAGCCCGAGTGTTAAAAACTCAGCGTGCTCGTGTTAAGTCTCTTCCTCCATGAAATGCTTTATCCACTCACCATGGCTTGTTTTTTTTTTTTCTTTGGTCTTATTGAGTCTAATCCTCTGTTTCTCAAATTTTTAAACTATGGATTTCACTGATTCATCACTGATTTGACTCGTCACTGAGTCACCAACGACTGGTAACCCATTGACGACCGTTATATCATGGAGGGTGACAGTGGCTTCACCTCCATGGGAAGACGAATGTGTTGGTTTTTGAAGCGCTTTCTTAATGCGTATGCGCAAGTGCACGATCAAGTAATATAGGGGGTGGTATTTTAGCCCTGATTTATCGATCCCACGTGGACATACTTGATATTATTTAGCTAAGTGATTAACTTAGAGTACAATAACATGGAGGAAGAATTGTTATTCAAAAGTTCGTCGTCGCCAAACAAGCGACTAAAATGAAAAAAAACAACTAACTAGTATATTTTATTTTCTTATTGTTAAACGAATATGAAGAAACTGGGCAATCTCTAGATCACCTTGGTCCGTAGACGATTTATGTATCTGCTATGAAACACGTTAACTCTATTCTAAGTAAGTCGGGTTACTGCACCGACAATCTCCCATCGATCTCATGCCAATTTATATCTCGGTTGACTACAATCTCCCGTTTGTCTGCTGTTTGTACCAATCCATTCTAGTAGGCTAACTACGTGCACGACAACGGGTCATGTCGGTCCACCGTTGCATGAAAAAGTTGAAATAACCTACCAAATCTACCCACTAAGGCCAATCCTACTCACTTCTCCTTTCGGTCTTGGTGATTCAGAATTGTTTTCCACGTCTCATCCTAGCTAGTTAGAATCCATGTTGCGTATTCGCTAGCTAAGTAGTATTTCCGGCTCATGACTCCTTCAACACTAAGAATGAAGAATAGCATGTGAACAGTTGAACTAGAACAAATACTAACATTTATGCATGATATTGATTATTAATTCCTATCTTAGTCGTGTTAATATACTAAGATCCTTAATAAGATTCAAGAACTAACACTTATTCAATAGAAGAAATCAATAAGCATGAAACAAAGCTTAAAAATTCAGAAAAATTTACTGTCTACATGAACCCTAGGATCTCATATGAGATGCCTAGATAATGGATTTCAGCTAATCGTATTACAAAGAGCAAAAACACTAGAGTTTCTACATAGAAAGATTGAATAAGAAGAAGAATTAATCAAAGCTTAGGTCTTCAATAGAGGTCTTGAGTTCTTCCCCATCGTCTCCTTCGTATGTCCTCCTTCTTGTCCATTGAGTGAATGATCCAAAGACATTCTATAATGAGCCTAGGTCTTTTAGTACGTAATTCCCTCAACTTTTTTCCCAAAAGTTCTTCAAATTTGCATAAGAACCCAAATTTCTGTGTGCTGGTGGGAGGACTGGTCTCAAGACTAGTTGGACTGGTCTCACGACCAGCAGAGGCTTGCATTTGTTGATTTTCTTCAAAAAATCCAAGTATAACTGGTCTCACGACCAGTATACTGATCTTAAGACCAGTCTGGTAAATTGCAGCTCCTTTCTTCGATTCCTTGGTATTTCCTCAACCGACTTCAATTTTCAACATGTTCTCGAGCATCCTCATCCTTCCAAAATTCATTCCCGCTCCAATGCATGTTCCCATGCCTCCGGTTCCTGTAACTCACAACATGAAACAAATACCAGAAGACCAAATGTGACAATAAAACCTCGAAATTACGCACATAATGCACGTATTACACATTCATGCTCAAACACCCAAACATGTTATCTTTCTCTCAATTCGGCTCTAAACTCATACAAATGCATCTTGAATAACGCAAAACGGCAGCGAATCTCATGAGTATAACTCCCTAAATGGAGTAATCAGTTTCGGGACACTAGAATTGTGAAAACCCGAGTACCAAATCTGAACTGTACTTGGATTCATACGCAGAGTTCGTGATTTCCTGTAAATGCCCACTTCCATCCAGATGGTGGCGAACTTTGGGGTTAAGCGTGGTACCCATTCCTTCCACTGTTTCTGCGGTTGTTTCCATGGTTTGAAGACAACTTTCGATGGCCACACCCAGAGGTTTCTAGGGAAGATTTCAGAAAACAGAGGGGTGTCGGGGATTGGTACTGCTTTACTTTCTTGTTCTGCAAATGGTGTGATCAAGAATATCTGACATTGACCTTGTCTCAATTCGTCAGAGATCTGAACTTCGCGAGGTCTAATAGATGTCATTGAAGCTCTTTGGGTTAAGAAGAAGGGCAGGGTGCGTTTTAGCGTGGACAGGATGACAGGAGGGGGGAGCGACTTCTGGTGAATTGAAGCTTGCATGAGTGTCGTCCAAGGTCTGAAACGGTTCTGATGTGATAATTTCCATTTTGGTTTATCTCCAAAAAGGGGTCCACGGACACTAGGCGAGGCTCACTTAGTTTCTTTCCGAGTACAGGTGTTTTGTGTATTCTTCCTCATCTTGTCTCATGTGTATGCATGGCATTGTGTTTTCACCAACCTATTTCCTAATTTTATTGATTAAAAATAAAATTGTAAACTAAGTATTAAAAAATTCAAAAATTTTGTGAGTTCCTAACTTGTCCATTTTCTATTTGAAAGAAAAAGAAAAAAAACTTACTCATTTTACCCAACCATGTTTATTTCGAAGGTTAAAAAATTAACAATTTATTGGCAAAGGATAGAGTTTTAAATGTTCACTTACTGGTGTTACGGCCGAGTACATGATTATTTTATGTTTTTATGTAGAGAGGGGGATAGAAATCATTATGACAAATTTGAACTATTGAATTGTAACAGCCTTCTAATGATGTAACTAACTTCTCCCGTCAATAATAAGCTTTTATTAGAGGACATAAATTTTTTGATAACTCTTTCGTGGCCTTTGAAACTTTACATTCTATCCATAAACAAAAATCGAAAACTAACTATTTTTCTCCAAAACTAGATATGACAAAAGCCTAAGACCGTATTAAATTGTGATATCTACATTTGATTCTGGGTAAACTTGGTTTTCCATCTAAATCTATAGATAGAAATATGACTTTTGTTCATATGTAACTTTTAGCATCCTTGTTAATGGCTAAAAATAACTCTTTTACTCCTAGTAGGGTTATGCCACAAGGTGATTATATTAGCCCATATTATTATTTGCAAAGTAGGGCTTTCTTGCCTTTTAAGTCAAGATGTTTCCCAAAAATCATTAACTAGGGTCAAGGCAGAGGTGTGGGATCTCCCAAAAGCACACATTTAATGTTTGCGGACGACTCAATATTTTTCGAAAAAGGAAATACTAGGAGTGCGCTAAAGCCAGTTTCCGATGTTTGTTTATGGATTTAATGTAAAGTTTCAAAGGCTAAAATCGAGTTATCAAAAATTTAACGTCTTTAAATAAAAGCTGATTGAGCTTGATCAACAATTAAGGGGAAAATGCAATTACATCATCAGAAGGCAATGCCAATGTAATAATTGAAAACAGTCATAATGATTTCTCTCACTCCCTACATAAACACAAACAATAATCAAGTACTGGCTGTAATACATATTTACTGAAGTACACGTAAGACCAGTAATTGAACATTTAAACTCTAGCACGTGCCAATAAATTGTTGACTTTTGAACCTTCAAAATAAACATGATTAGGTAAAATGAGTATGTTCTTTTTTGTCAAATAGAAAATGGGCAAGTAATGAATTAACAAATTTTGTATTTTTTAATATTTAAAAGTTCCTCAATTTACCTATTTTTAATCAGTAGAATTAAGAAATAGTTTGGTGAAAACACGAAAGTACAATGCCATGCGTATACACGTGAGAAGAGATGAGGAAGAATACATAACACTTGTAGGCCAAAAGACGCTGAGTGAGACTTGCGTTGTTGTTTCCGCGGACCGCTGTTTTAGGAGGATCTAGTGGGAGATAAACGTAAGTTGTCACATCAGAACTTCGATTACTCTCAATCTCATGCAAGCTTCAATTCACCAGTAAGCTGTTGACCTCTCCTCTCGTCTTCGCTTAAACCCCCCGCCGCGCACCTCTGCTTGACCCAGAGAGCTTCAATGGCAGAAATCGGACCTGGCGATGTGCAAGTCTCCGATGAATTGAGAGAGGGTCAATTTCAGAGGTTCCTGATCAACCCATTTGCACAACAAGAAAGTGAAGCAGTCCCAATCCCCAACACCCCTCTGTTGTCGGAAATCTTCCCTAGAAACTTCCGGGAGTGGGCATCGAAGGTTGTCTTCAAGGCATGTATGCAACCGCAGAAACAGTGGAAGGAATGGGTACACCGCTTAACCCCAAAATTCAACACCATTTGGACCGAAATGGGCATTTACAAGGCGATCACTAACTCCGCCTCTGAGGAATTCAAGTACAATTCAGACTTGGTACTCGGGTTGTCGCAATTCTGGTGTCCTGAAACCAACACATTCGCCTTTCCATGGGGTGAAGCCACCGTCACCCTCCACGACGTAACGGTTCTCACTGGGTTACCAGTCGTTGGTGACTCAGTGACGAGTCAAATCAGTGACGAATCGGTGAGAGCCATAGTTGAAGAACTGGAAAAACAGAGGATCCGAATGAACACGACCAAATCAAAGAAACCAAGCCATGGTGAGTGGATTAAGCATTTCATGGAGAAAGAGACTGATTACGAGCACGCCGGGTTTTTAACATTTTGGCTTTCAAGGTTTGTCTTCCCTTCACTCCCAGATCAAACAATACAGAAAAATCTGTTTCCAATTGCTGCAAATCTCTCTGTGGGTAAACCAATGGCGCTTGGGACGTCACTTCTTGCTAGTGTTTATCATGACTTAACAGAAATCTATAACGAAACAGTGTGTAGGAAGGATACTATTCATGTTGTAGCACCTTTTCAGTTGTTGGAATTGTGGTTACAAGAATATTTTCCAGTATTAATGAAAGGATACAGGTTTGACAGTAATTACGCACTGGTGCTCGACTTGCCATTTGTTAAGTCAGTTCCACCAGTCATTCGAAAATTTGTTAAGGACAGGGATCAATTTGTTTGGCAGCCTTTCAGATACATAATGGAGAGTTTCTTGAAAGAACATGAGCAATTTTTGTTGTTGGATTCTTCGAGTTTGGATTTGGATTTGCGATCTTTTCTCCGATGTTTGCAGTGTACTGACCTTGTTGGACTGAATTGTAAAGAGAAGTATTCGCCACAACGAGTAGCAATGCAGTTCGGGATGGACCAGGATCTTCCAGCTCAAGGCTTTCAAAGCCATCCATGTGGCGAAAATATTGGGTTTATTTTTCCACCAAGGTCCTACCAGGCCGGTTTCTCTGAGCGATACCTAAAATGGTGGAAGCAAATGATGGTTGCTCGCCGAGGACTGAAACGAGAAGGAAGATATGCAATGTTTTCTGATTTCCTGAAGAAACATTGGATTGATACTCATCTTCATTGCTCAGATTCTTCAGGATCTAGTGATGAGTCTGAAGATGATCCTATAGAAACCCTCCATGGGAATCATGGATCTACATCTAACATGAATGCTGAAGAACCTGTCGATGATATTAGTATGGTTCTTTGAGTGATGCCCATATATGAAGAATTGAAGAAAATAGATTATGTATATGAAAAAAAAGAAAGGGAGCTTTATATTCATTATTTATGAGAATGAAAAAGATACAGAAACGAAGGAACTTTTGGGGTATAACTAAGCATAACAGTGCATCTAACAGAAATGGAAGAGAGATAATGAACTACTTCCACTTGTCAAAGATGACACTACAATACATGTATTTTCACACTAGCGCCTATAATATCTAGTGTGAACAAATGGTCAACAGAAGTAAAATTATATCAAAATAGGCCCAACAACTTATTACTACTTCAAGACAAGTGTTTTATTCACCTAAAGCAAAACTCGTAGGTTGAGTTATGGGAATCTCTTACTCACCCGCGTCATTTCCTTATCTGCACCCACCAAAACATCGGCGATATCACCTTACCAAAGTCTTCATTTTTGCTTGAATCAAAATATAAAGTACTTTTATCTCATAGCCTTACATTGAATTACCCTTTTGGTTAGTATATTTTGTTGGTGGTTGGTGTCACTATTCAGTTCGCGAGCCCTCTTCCATAGAATATCTTGCCTATCAGTGTTCATTTGTTTACTATTTTGGTTCCCTTTCATCAACATCTACATCGAGAGTCTGTAAAAGTAAAATTGTGTATAAGATATTGTCTAACTGATTTTAGGAGAGTGAAAGAGAAACAACAATGATTAACTACACCATTACAAAATCGAGCTTGAAAACCAGCGATTGATATGTGATTGCATGAAGTGAATATGTTGTGGAGTTAATACTCATACCTAACACCTCAACTTCCAGAGAAATGACCTCTGATGTACTATACATGTTTGAGTCAACATTTAGTAGTTCAGTAGCGGATATTCACGTATATTCATCTAAATTCATCTTTATTATTATGTGAGATGTCCTAAAAAGTTGTCCATTTACGTTTTAGTTGTTACATTCCTAATCTATTTTTGTGGTGAAAATAAAATAAAAGATAAACAGGTAAATACATCGTTATTTTTTTGCAATAATCTTGCAATTTTATTTAATAACAGGCCAAGTCTGAAACCCATACATTGTACAAGCTAGTAGGCCACGAAGCCCAAATAAAACAGTCACCGAGTTGCAAACTCAACTTGGAAAAGCCGTGTGGAAGGGCATCTTTTACACGTGTAATAAAGTGGAGGTTTCCATCAGAAACCCTAAATAACAACGCTACACGTTCATCTATCACCCTTTCTCTCTCAGTGCGGCCGCATCCCATCTTATGTTGAGGGAGAACTCTTTCTACCAAATTTCTGCAATCGGTCTCCACCATCATACGAGAGAAGCCCATTTACATGGATTTAGAGAGGGAAAACGCCAGCGCCATAAATTCGACTGTGTGAGACGGAGGGGAGAATAGAAAAGGAAAGAAGGAAATCAAATCGCAATTTGAGTTCCGAATCGTCGCTCAACCACTCGATCTTCGCAGCCGCACATACATAGAGGTATCCGACGTTCAATTTCAAACAACCCAACGGAGGAGAAGACCAACAAGTGCCTTGATTTCCCAGATCCACACCTAGATGACACGATCTAAGGGACAAAGATTCAAGATGAGTTCATTCTTTAAACTCAGTATATGAAGCTAGGGCATTAGAAATGATTTATGTTAAACTCGTTTTTGCCATCTGAAAATTCAATTTATATTGAGAAATCCAGATACCCCAAAGTATATGACTAAAAAATTGGGAACGTTTTTATGAGATTTTGCAGAATTATTCAAAACCACATACGAAAGACTATTGTTTGCAGGAAAAAGGATTCGAACCAAAGGGGAGTTCCAAATCTCACGAGTTCTGGGACAATTCAAGAAAAGGTGGGAGTCATTCTTCTTCAGTAGCAAAAACAACATAAATAGGTAAATTTATTCATTTTTTGATTAACTTATTTTTAGTAGGGATACAATGGTGAAGTAACTGTCAGACAAAAAAATAATAATTTTGTTTTGAAATATTAGAGACCAAATACATTTCCAGATAATTTCTAGTTTGGTGCTGCTGCTAGCAGTGAAATTTGTTAGATTTTTTGAGTTCCCAAATGTAGCTGCTACATGGTACGATGTTACAAAAATCACCGGTATGTGTTTGAATCCAAACATGAGTATCAAGACTATTTGAAAAAAAGGGAATTCGAAGAATAGCTTCTTGCTTCTTCCTCAAAAAAAATCTGCTCAATAAGTATTTATTGCAAGAAAAGTTGGGAAAAATTAAATCTAAAACCTCTGCATTTAAAAGAAGAAATTAAAAACTAAAAGGTTTCCTTACAATGATCCGATCCGACCCAATCTGATATATACAATTATATAATATAAGTATTCAATTATCCGATCCGATCCGATATAAACGTACATACATACACACACACACACATACACACACATATATATAATTATGTAATACAATTGTAATTATATAATATACTCATATATTATATATATATGATTATATTAACAATTATATGTAATTCGACCAATCCGATTTGTGATCTGTTCTTCTGATCAGTGATCCGCTTTCTTTATGGACCATATCTGATTTTTTGGGTGATCCGTTATATGATCCAATCATAATCCAATCTGGATAAGAACGGATTCTAATCGAATTCGGATAAGGGGGTATCAATTTCGGATCGGGTCAGATTAAGGATACATTTGATCCAAATCCAATATGTTGGCATTAAATCCCTAAATAGGTATCCAACGGTTTTGGTAAAAGAAGTATATTTACCATTTCCTATTCAATGCCTAACTGCTTTGAAAATAATATCATGAGCGGTAATGAAACTCCACCAAATATACAAGCCATAGAGGTAGGCTCGACAACAATGTCATTTGAATACCGAAAATATTTACCCTTGAGAACTCTAGTTAATAACGTGTTTAGCTGTGATAAAATACGCCACATGTTTTTGGGGGTAAGTGTTAAGCAGCTAGTTCCTTAAGTCCAGCTAGTAGGGATTCAACTTCTTCCGTGATTTGGGTTGGAGAATATACCCTCTTCCGGAATAGTGCACTATTTCGAGCTCTCCAAATCCACCAAATCACCACAGGATTGTAAGCAAGGTCGTTTGAATCTAAATTTTCCAGCCAGTAACACGCCCAAGAGGAGAAATCCATAGACTATTTTGTTAAAATCGGACCCTGGATTAGTGTTTTCCAAACCCCTTTTGCTTTCGGGCACTGTCCAAAACCGTGGGAATTGGTTTCCCCCACCCCACCGCAAGCGTGGCAAACATTGGGGACATCTATTTTCCTCTTACGAAGGTTCTCCGTGGTTGGGATTCCGTTTTGAATACAGGGCCAGAGTTGTATTTGAATTTTCTTAGACACTTTGATCTTCCATAACTTGTTCATAGATTTGAGGTGTTTGGGGGCTGGATGTGCCTTCATTACTTGCTTCAACCTTCAATATATGAGCTACTAGGTACCCTGTCCTTACTATATAATGACTAGATTCCGAGAAGTGCCAAATAATGGAGTCCTCATTGTTCCTAGACGACAAATGAACTTTTATCACATCTTAACATCAACGGGGCCATGTGCTCCTCTAGGGATCTCCTGTTCCTTGTTATGTCTTCATTGATGAGCTCACAGACTATCACATCTTGGTTTAGTAGCTGAACTAAAGGATAGAAAGAGAAATCCCGTGGGATCTACTTTTCGATAATCCGTATATGTCTTTCCCACTCTCCACCTCAAGCCTTACTCAAGTAACTTCCTGCCAATAACAATACTTATCCACGAATACGATGGTATATATCCAATATAAGTGTGCATGAAATCCTTCACTCCATAGTACATAGCCTTAGGGACTCTGATGAGAAGAGAATTAGGGTACCTGAGGATCCTCCAGCTCTGTTTTGCAAGCATCGCCTCATTGAATAATTTTAAATCTTCAAAAGCTAAACTCCTAAGCTCTCGTGACTACTTCATGCACTCCACTATAATCTATATGATTCCTCTCTTTTTTCCATCCTTGCTCCATGTGAATTATTTGATAAGTCGTTCCATCCGTTCACAGGTGCCATCTGAGAGTTTGGCGCAGGACAAAGCATACTCACGGTGCCGCGGCGTTGGTACAAGCGGAGAGACATCCCCAACCAATTCCAATACTTCACTAGGATGCCTCAAACGATTTCCCAAATAGTCTCAAAAAAGTAGGAGCCCAGACGCCTTAAAATGTACGTCTTTCCCTTGTGTGCTCTCATACACTCTCAAACTCTCCTTCTTCCTCCAAACTCTTTCTCTCTCTTTGATGAGTAGCCTAAAGAACAAATTTTTGAGTTGGGGGATTTCAATACATCTCCTATTTATACTACTCTTGTCGAGTAATTTCCAAGAAAATGTCACATCTCCCCCATAATAAAATAAGACAATTATCTAAAAATATTGTGCTTGGCCTCTATGGATATTAGGATACGCTAGACTATATTGACAAGACAATCTTTGAAAATGAATAATAATATTTGAAAACACATTTTATAAAAATAAAATCATTTCTTTGACAAGACAACACATCTTGAAAATGACTACTCATATTTTATAACACATCTTTCTTGAAGAAAATCATTTTTTGACAAAACAACACATCTTGATAATGACTACTTATATTTTACAAAACATCTTTTTAAAAGTATATTGTATCTTTGACAAGACAACTCATTTTGACAATGACAACTCCTCTTTTATACCACTATTTTATTGATATAATATATGATGTTAGATATTTCTAGCATTCTCTAGTATTCTAGATTTACACCCAAAGATTTCTTATATTACCAAGTAGCCCTCAATTTAACATTGAACAAACATAACTTATTATTTTATTATTTATTTATTTTTAAAATGAAATATGCTTACTAATAAATCGGTTCCCCCAACTAATATTAACACGTAGGAAGCCAGTTAATCATATTAAGACAAAATTTAGGGTTTAGAAAATATGGGGCATCACAATTATATGTGAATTTTTGTCCTAGTAGTCTGTAATCAATTTCTTTTAGATGAAGATGATGTTTGTTAAAAAAAAAAAGTGGAAGAGAAATGTATGATATAAATGAAATATTGTTTTTTTACTGCAAACATGCTTGTACTTATTTAGCACTGGGCCTATGAAAAATACAAATGTCATACAAGTTTCGAGGTAAACAAATAGCCCAATAAGATGATACGTAACAACCCAAGCCCATGAAAGCAAGTTTACGGGTAAGGGCATAAAACGCCTTTCGACACTAATTAAACATAAGTGGTAAAAATTGAAGAAGCTGTTGTGCAGCATCATTTAGCAATCTCTCATTCTAAAAAAGACTCGAAGGCGCCTCCCTCCTCCGAAGGCGCTGTGCCAGAGCTATGTTGTCTGTTTCTACAATGAAGTTCATGAATCCTCGTTCCGAAGTCGCCTGAACGGCGAGCTTCACGGCGTAAGCCTCCGCCAACAGAGAGTTTGTCCGAAACGGGAGAAAAAGCCATGGCGAGCACCAAAGCTTCCTCTGAGTTCCGAAGCGCCGCTCCACCACCAGATTTGACGGTTTCCACGGATATAGCCGGATCCACGTTAAGTTTGAGAGAGCCTGGGGGAAGTGGACGCTAAAACGTGCTCGAAAGAGATGGATCCCGATATTCTTGGTCCCGATCTGCATGATCCAATCTCAAACCAAGATAAGTATGTTCTTGAAATTCCAAATTAGTAGCCAAAGAAATGATCAAAACATCAAAAATATATTTATATTCATTCTGAAAATTCTTTTGGTTTCGCTCTAACCATATTCCCCAAAACAGGAAGGCAAGGATTTGAAGATTCTGATTCGAGTTGGAACCAAAGATTCGACGAATCTGACTAGTGAAAGGAAGATTCGTAACTGGTAAATTCTAGTTCAGCTAAGGGGATTTGTACAACTTTTGCGACCATGGACAGGTAAGAAAGAGATTATTTTCATTCTCTTCAATGTTGTTAAATAAGATTCAAGTATTAGTATTGGGAATTCCTTTTTTATGAGATTGATTTTGGTAGTAAACAATTATTGTAAAGTCTCCAAAGGAAAATTTTAAGTTTTCCTTAGATTAAGATTTCAGATCTTTTTTCAGAAGAAATCAGTGTTATTACTGTTGCTCTCATCATTATTTTGAAAACTAGCAGGGTTAATAATACCGAGGCCAACATAATAAGCAAATTTGGCAGTATAATTTCCGTGCCTAGTAGGAGCAAAAATCAGATTATCATGGTTGGTAGAGGAAACTAGGGTAATATTAATGAATGCAGCGATTTCATGCTCTGAAATATGTTCATAAATTAGAGTTTGGTTCCAAGAGAAATTAAATTTGACAAGAGTGGTAAAATCAGATTATTAGGGTTTTCTACCTAAGTAAATAGGTATCCAATTGTGCTTATCTATATCATTACTCCACCAAAATTTAGCAATAAGTTATTGAAGTTCAGCACAGAAGGTAATCGGTAGGAGAAAAATTGACAATAAAATGGAAGGGATATATTAAAAAATGGACTTAATTAGAATTTCCTTACTCAGTAAAATATTACTTAGTTTCTAATATCATTTATTTAAAAGTAATAGAAGTGAAATAATAATTTTAGTGATTAATAAATCGGAACAATTAACTTTAGAATAAATCTCAACCATTGAATTAGTACCTAATAAGGAAACTTATTTCAAAAGTTACGGAAAGAAAATTTAAGATACCACATTTAGAATATTATGACTACAAATATCTCCCCAATCATTTCAAAAACATCAAATTTTTTGGAGCATATTAAATTTTTTAGGGATGTTGTAGCACATAATTCTTTTAGGAAACCGCATTTAGTATTGGGAGAGTTTTGGGAGTTAAAGACATGAGATTACAAGTGTTGGCGTGCTCCCCTAAAATTTTAAACCCCACAAACTAGAGAGATTTTTTTTGAAATAACAAACTAAAGAGAATTTTTTTTACTCCTAATCAAGTCATTGTCAATTTAATTGCTTAAAATGAACAATTATTAAGAAAAATAGAAGCTCAAAAAATTTATAACATAATAAAACTTTTAGGGACACGATATATTTAGTATTAACATGAGCAAAGTTTTATATGGATGCTATATAAAAAATAGAAAACCCACTCTTCCTGAGTGAACTTGTTGATTTGTTATTTGGCAAAGCAGAAATCGCTGCTATTTGTATGTAAAACTAAATGACACAAAATATTCAGTATTAACGAACGGGGCTTGAACAAAGTAAAACTGGAAACAGAAGAAAAATATAATTGTAGATGAGTATTTGTAAAAATAAAAGTTCAATACAGTTTATTGAAGAACATAAACTTTTTTTTGAGAGAACACAAACCTACTTTTCGATTATGGATACTCTTCAAACTTGTTGGCTTGCATCCTTTCGAATTATAGGCTTGTACTTATAGGAAAAGAGTTCCCAAGATAGACATATATTTATGAAGGAATTTATAGATCCATAAATGAAATTACCAATGCCTAAACAATCATTGGCTTATCATTTATCATCCCTCTGTTAATATTGTATTAATTTTTTTTTTAAGAATATTGTATTAAAGGTTATGGAAAGTACATTTTATTTATGAAACAGTACATTTTATTTTATTTACGAAATAAAATGTACTGTTTCATAACATTTAATACAATATTCTCAAAAAGAAATTTAATATAACATTATTTAGGGGGATGATAAATAATAAGCCAATGATATTTTAGACATTAGTAGTTTCATTTATGGATCTTTAAATTCCTTCATAAATATATGTCTATCTTGGGAACTCTTTTCCTATAAGTAATGGCCTATAATTCTAAAGGATGCAAGACAACAAGTCTGAAGAGCATCCATAATCGAAAAAAGTAAGTTTGTATTCTCTCAAAAACTGAAAAATTGTAAGTTTGTGTTCGATTTTTTCAATAAACTGAATTTTTTGTTTTTACAAATACTCACCTACAATTATATATTTCTTCTGTTTTCGGTTTTAATTTTCAATCGCCGTCCGCTAAAACAGAATATGTTGTTTCATTGTGTCTTCGTTTTACATACAAATTTCTGTTTTCAACTGCAATTCAAACAGCTCTGAGTAGATATCCGTTGGAGTTTTTTGAGATTGCATTTGCACGTTTAACAAACCTGCAACAACATTAAAACATAGCAACAACAAAATCCATAAATATAGCAGTACTAAGACTGTTTGGTATTCCAGTTTCTGATAAAAACTGGATGAAAGATTAGAACAATAATCTGATTAAATTCTTACACATATAATTCATGATAAACCAGTTTAAAACTCTTAGAATTCATTAAACAATCACAATAAGAATCAAACCCTGCAAGAAAGAATCAAATTAGTTCTGTAAAACTGTCAGCAGCTCAAGGCACATCTCAGGACCTTGAAGCTCTGAACATGCATCACAGTCTTTCAAATTTAAGTCCAGAAATCTTTGATTCTCCCTGATCAGGACATCTGAAATTTTGTTAGATATGTAGATAATATAAAACATAAGTATTTTCAGCAAATCTCTGATCCATATAATCAGATAGCCAACCTGCAATACAAGATTGTTAGAACATTCAGCACAATAAAAACTACTCTCAAGGCTTTTGAAGCTCTGTCAGTATCTCAAGGCCTTGGAGTATCAGAAATGCTTGGCCTTTGTCTTTGTCTTTCATTACTCAAAACAATTACTTCTCCAAAACACACTTCAAGGGTCTTTGAGTTAACAATCTCCCCCTTGATGAAAGACAAAACCCATAATCTTGTGTAGATATTCCTGCAACTGCTTGTAAGAATTAGAGAACACCATATTGCAGAAACAATAGACAATAATACCAGTCAAACCATCTTAACACAGATAATCAGTAATTCACAGATAATCACAGTAATACCAGAATACAACTGAGAATACAACTGATTAACAAAACAACTGATTACTATTATTCAAGTACTGAAAGTAACCAAAGTAACCACAAAACACATGATTTCTCCCCCTTTTTGACTTTCATCAAATAAAGGTGAAGAAATGTTGGATCATTACTCAGAGTCTTTAAAAAAAAACTTAAACAAAAAAAATTATTCCTAGAAAGTCAAGGCCTTGATAACAGAAAAGAAGAAAAGAAAGAGATAGAAGGAAAGGTTCAAGGCTTTGGTCTTCTCTGATCTTCAGTTCTTCTTTGATGTCTGGCCTTTCTCTGAGCCTTCTCCAACTTCTTCATCACTTTCAGCATCATCAGCAGACTGATTTCCCTCTTGTTCAGCTTCCAATTCTGCAACCACTTCTTCGATGATCTCATCCACCTTGTTGTTCTTAACCTGCACTGAATCACCCTCTGTAGCTGCATCAACACCTGTGTATTCACCAGCATCTTCTTCATCAGTTTGTTCATACATATCTTTTGAAGTGAGCACCACTGGAATTTGCTTATTTTCTTCTTCAAGAAATCACCTAGCCTTTCATCTCAGTCCACAGTGGTGTCATGACTAGTAGCAGAAGGTATCTTCTCCAAGTTCAAACCCTTGATGACAACATCCAATTTTCCATTCATTACATTAATCAAACCCTTGAACTGGTTAAAATCAGAAGACACATCAAATAACCTTTGTCTGAGATCTTCAATCTCAACCTGCTGATCTTCAAGTTTCTCAACCAACAAAGAGTAATCCTCATTTGCTTGTCCTTTCCCTGATGTAGCCCCCTTTGGTTTAACAAACTCCTTCTCCCCAAGCTCATCCTTTGACAATTCTGAACAGAACTTCCAATGTCCTTTCCCAGTCTGAACTACCCAAATCCTCTGTAAGGCAGTTTCATCAATCAACCCAAAACCTCCAGTAATCTTTTCCTCCCCTTTCACAGGTACATCAAAATGCTCAAAGAAAAGAGGTAAAATGTTGGCATATGGAAGATGATGGTTTCTAATTCTAGTTGCACAATAGATCATCTGCTCCATAACAAATGTTGGCAACTCTATCTCAAACTCTTGACATATCAGATACATCAGTATGAGAACTTTATCAGTAACCAAATCCCTTGAGTTCTCCCTAGGAACAACACTCCTCATCAGAATTGTAAACAAAATCTTAGCTTCACAGTTGAGCACAGAGTGTGTCAACTACTTTGGACCAGAGGTTACACCATCAATGAAAAACATTTATTTTGCCTTTTCCAGACACTCCTTCCTATCAGGTTAATCTCCAACATTATACTTCCTAGGAATGACCAAGACTTTGGAAAAAGTCCTATGATCTAACCTCAAATTTATCCCAGCCACTTTTGAAGTTAACACCATCTTATCATCTCCTTCATGAACCAGATTCAGATAGAATAATCTAGTTAACCTAGGATAAGCTTTTGAACTAGGATTTAACACCTTCCAAACTGCAGTTTATCTTAACTTTCTCATATAATCAATATCGAGTTTATCCAATAACTCCTCAGAAACCATACTACAAAAAGCAACCTTAGAAGAAGCATAACCTTGCATCAACACAGTCCTAACTTCAGAACTAACAAACCAATCTGAAGGAAGTGCATTTTTACCTTGATAACCCTTTTTGGTTGCAGCAGCAACCTGCTTAACCCTTGTTTTCTTCTCAATGGGTTCGCTCTTCTCTTGTTCTCCTTCAGTTGGTTTCTTCTTGCTTTCTTGAGCAGATTTCCCCTTTTCTTCTTCTCCAGCCTTTTTCTTCTCTCCCCCTTTCTTCTTGTCTGACCTAGGTTTATCACCACCCTGAGTCTCTTTCTTCTTCTGTGGATCAATGCTTGAGCCACATCTCCCTTTTCTGTTCTGGTCTTCTTTGCAGGAGGAGTATCCTCATGCAAACTCTGAGTATTTTCTGAGTCCGAATCAGAAATAACAATCTTCTCCTTCTTATTTGCCCTCTTCTTGGATCTGCCAGAAGGCTTCCCCTGTTGTTGAATCCTGGCTGATTTGCGCTCCATTGTGGGTTTAGGGTTTTGTGAAGGGAATGAGATTGAGAGAAATTGAGACAGAGTAGAGAGACGTATAGTTTATGTAAAATCAGTCAAGAAAGACCGAATCGGTCAACTAGTTTTCTGAAAACTTGTGCGGAGCGAAGTGATGCTGCTAATTGATGCTTCGCGGTTTCCCTGTCGTACTTTTCTTCTTCACCTTCTTGCATTCTTCAATTTCTACAAATCTAACAAAAATTTCTGAAACCCTCGTTCCTTCTTTCTTCCCCCACACTTGAATGAAGCCCTAGCTCTCCATATCCCACGAGGCAAATACTCAAGATCCTCAAGAGGACCCTCTTCCACACATTGAGCCCTTAATTGAGCCTCTGTGGTCACCATCACAAGATGGTTCGGAAGAACCTCATTGGCTGCCAGCTGTCCTAGAGATGCAATAGAAATTGATAGCCAGGATGGAGCAAGAACGAGCATCTGCTTCTAAAGCTGCAGTTGTGGAAGAAGAGGTATCTGAGCCGGGCGAAGAGTGCAATTTCCATGACCCAACTACATTAGCTCTTGAGTTTTTGAAAGATAGTGAGCGGTTTGAGTGTGGGGGAATTCAAAGAGGAAGAACTCCAAGAACGAAAACTTCCAATTCGTCAACTTGGAGTTGTATTCGTCCAAATCTCATGAGGGACTTGTGACGAGGACACTGGAGCACAAGGAGGTAGTCTCGCTTTAGCTTTCTCGAGTTTTCGAAAAATTGGTCGACAAATTCTGTCCATTCTTGACCAATTTTTGCGAAACTGGTCCCGTAAGAAAGGAATCTGAGACCGTAGGTACAATTTCTCTCACTTACTTTTAAAATTCTTGCTTAGGATATAGAGACAAAGGGATGAGACAATACTTGCACAAGGTTTGTCAAAGTAATGACTATTTCTATTAGTTGGCTGGCATGGATGTGTTGCTCGACACCGCTCCATGTTAATAAAATGTTATTACCAACTAAGTAGAAACCTATGAGGTCACACGCCATAAGGATTAAACTAGACTTGGGAATTAAATAATATGATTAATTAATAGAAGGGTCAACATGCAATTACTTGCAAACTTAGTAGGACTAATTTGCAAGTTGGACTAATGCATGTATGGGTCGGATTAGGGAAGGGGCCTTTATGTAGTTAAACAAGGAGGTGTTGGAATATACAAAGAACACTCCTAGCTTATTTTTCTTACTAACTCTCATAACATACTTTGGGTAGGATGGAAAAAGCAAGGAGAGAGAGCAAGACAAACTCTAGGACGAACCTAGACCCGTCCGCCCCCTCTACCCCTTGGCCAAGAAAAGGCCGAGCCTCTGGTCTCCGTTGTGTGATTCTTCTTATTCTTCCTTATTCCACCAATTTCTAGCACAAAGGTGTGGAGGAATCTAGTTCTTCATCCTAGGCGTGGACTAGCTATAGAGATGCAAACACAATTTTGCGTTTGAAGTCATCACAGGAGACAACCAAGGTAACTGTTACTTGAACCTTCACTATCATTATGATGTCTCTTCCCGTGATCCTTGGTGGGTCTTATGCGGATCTTATTTGTTTAATTCCGCTGCGTAATCCGTTACAAAACCCAACAACAATTACTACTGGTTTTGGAATGATAGACGAGAAGTTTTTTCAAAGGATTGGATTTGTGAAAACCAGTGAAGGAAAATGGAAATTCTACTCTGAATTGTCTGCAGATGATTTGAAACCTAAGAAGTTTTCAAACCTTAAGTCCATAAACACTCGAGTAGCCTGCATTCTACCACTCAGGACCAATCTCAAGCTCTTTAGAAGCTGGACTTTGTTGGAAATGAACTAGATGAGCTAAAGCATGGACAATATCAGCCAAGTACTGAGTTCAGACAGATGAATACATGATTGAGAGTGTTTTTAAGAGAATCAAATTGATACATGTGGAAGAATAGGATACGCAAGCTCTAGAAGGTTTAAGAAAGTCAAGATCTACCAAGGACCTATTTGGTGAGAAAATTACTGGGGATAAGGTTGTTGGCGATAAGGATGCTCGGCAAAGGTAGCTGAGGATAAGGAACCTGGTAATGAAGGAAGTATTGAATCAGGGTTGCTGCATAGAGAAGCTCTACAACAGAAAAAACAGAAGGGAAAAGTTCCAGCAATTGTCAACTTAGATGATTTGTTTGAGAATGAAGAAATGGCTGATGAGCCTGGTGAAGGAGTTGCACAAGAAGAGGATGAGCAGGATGATGATCCACAAGATAATAAAGATGAAGAGAAAGAAGAAAGTGATCAAGAAGAAGCTGCAGGCCCTAAGACAGATGAAGATCCAAAGCCTTGAATCCAGACTTTTCTTTCTTCTTTTCCAAAGCCCTGAATCCGGTCTTTTCTTTCTTCTTTTCTTGCAAAACTTTTTAATTTTTGAAGTTTTCAAAATAATTTGGTCCAACATTTTCTCACATTTTGGATGAAATTCAAAAAGGGGAGAAATTTAGAGATATTCATTGGTTGTGGAGATCTGGTTTTGGATCTGTTGAAGTTTTTATGTGGTTGAACAGTTAAAGTGCTTAGTTAGTTTTGAATTGGTTATTTAGTTTGATTTTGATTTAGCTATTATAACTAGTGCTATTGTTATTTGTTTGATCTTATATAACTATTTCTGCTATGCTACTAATGTCTATCTTTTGCAGAAATATAGTTCAAACATAATAGTTCGTTTTTTCTTTCATGAAGGGGGAGATTGTATGTTCAAAGTTGGTTTCATGAACTAAGGGGGAGTTCCTACTCCTATATACTTTCTTAATCTCTTGCACGTGATCATGCTATATTATGTGATGAAAGACAAACTAGTTATGTGTTATAACATGCTTTGATCTTATCATTTGCCTAAGTTATTTTGCAGGGATTGCTAGATAACTATGTGTTGCAGTTTTAGCTTTGTTTCCTTATTCGCAGGGTTGCAGATTTGGCCTGCATATTGCTCCGACTCTTATGGAAAGTTTTCAGGACTTTCCTTCGGATTGCAGATTGAAGATCGGATCAAAATCAATTGAGAGAATCATGCAGCTAGCCATTGGGAAGAGCTGTTGAGAGTCAAGGATGTGCAGAGGATTTTAAGGGATTTATGTTGAAGCTTTCTATATAAGTCTGCAATTCAAATTGATAGACACATAGAATAATTACGATAGAAAGAGAACTAAAGAGCTTTACACAGAGATTCATACACTCTCACGGATTGACAAGAATCATTGAAGGAGATCATTCAACCATTCAATCCATTCTAGATTCCTGAAGAACACTTCAAGTTTACCGCTTCACTGTCTTTACAGTGTTCTTCATCCAGAGCTTTATTTGCATATCATTCTGTTTTACTACTTAATCATCTATTAGAGTTAAGTTTTTCAAGAGGAACAACTGGGTTTCTTATTGTATCAGTTAGCTAGAGTTGTTAGTAGATATGTTAGGAAGAACAACATGCTGAAAAAGAGTAAGGTAATTCTCTTGGCCCGAGATCTTGGGTTTAGCTTTTGATAAATAAGAAGTTGTTGAAATACTTGAGGGATTAGATCCTTCAGGCGGAGAGTAGCTCACTTTGTACTGAACTTCGTAACAAATCACTGTGCTCATTGTCTTGCATTCTATTCTTTACTTGTCTTCAAAACTGCATCAAAACAAGTTTTAGTTCAAAGCTTTGAAAAGCTTTTCAAAGCTTTGAAAATACTCAGTATCTTTAAACTGTCTGTTTTAGTTTCAAAGCCTTGAATATGTGTTCATAGATTTGAAATACTTCGAGCTCCTCTCATTTTGTTTTAAATCTCCACTTTTAGCAGAAGTTGCCAAACTCTATTCAACCCTCCCTTTTAGCAAAATTTGCAAACCATTCCAGAATCTTGATACGAAAAGTGGGTCCTTGTCAGAAACACCGGTGCTCCATGCAATCTTATAATCTCCTTGACTTATAGTTGAGCTAACTTCTCTAACGTATTAGTGGGTTTCACAGCTAAAAAGTGTGATTACTTTGTTAGCCTATCAACTATTACCCAAATGGCAGTGTTCCTCTTTGAAGATCTTGGCAGCCCAACTACGAAATCCATTATGATGTGTTCCCAATTCCACTCATGAATTGATAATGGCTGGAGAAACCCTGTAGGTCTCTGGTGTTCCGCCTTAACTTGATGACACAATAGGCACTTAGCCACAAACTCTGCTATGTCTCTTTTCATCCTCTGCCACCAATAAAGCTCAAGGAGATTCCTGTACATCTTGGTACCACCAGGATGAATTTTAAATTTAGAATTATGAACTTCCTCATATGGTCTATTTAACCTTAAACACATTTGGGTCACAAATCTGACCTTGAGACCTTAGAAATCCATCTTGAATAGAAAACTCCGATATTTTACCTCGAAACACCTTTTCAGCAATCACTTTTAGGTCCGCGTCATTCCTTTGTGCCTCTTTAATTTCTTTTAGCAAACTAGGTCGAACCATTAGCCAGTACACTGTACCCCAATTTTGTCCAGGGATTAATTCTAATGACATCCTCTCAAACTCCCTCTGTCACTCAACTTAACTAGTGATGACGTAAGCCAAATTAGCAGATGAATTTCGATTAAGGGCATCAGCCACCACATTGGCTTTACCAGGGTGATACTGAATACTCATATCATAGTCCTTTAACAACTTTAACCATAGCCTTTTCCTCATGTTGAGTTCCTTTTGTGTGAAGATATACTTCAAACTCTTGTTGTTTGTAAAGGTTTCACATGAGACACCATAAAGATAATTGACACGATTTCTTACATGTTACCGCAAGTGCACGGTTCAAGTAATATAGGGTAGTATTTCAACCCCGAGTTACCGATACCACAAGGACAAACATGAGATTATTTAATTAGTTATTAGATTAGAGCACAGTACAAGGAAGAAAAGATTGTGATTTAAACATTTGCCACCCTCAAACAGGTGTTTAAAATAAAATAAACAACTAAACTAATTTTTTTGGGTTTTTTAATTTATTAAACAAATATGGATAAACTAGGCAATCTCTTGATCGCCTAGGGCTGTTGACGATTTCCGGATTAGCTATGTAACACGTTAATCCTATTCTAGTTAAGCCGGGTAATGGTACTGACAATATCATATCGGTCTCATGTCGTTCTACGTCATGATTTACTTGGTGTCCTGTCGGTCCACCTACATCTACCGATCTGTTCTAGTAGGCTAACGACAGTGCACATAATGATGTCCTCTCATACCACCACAACATGAATACCTCCCTATCTCCTACCGAATCTACCCACTAAGGCCAATCCTATACACTTCTCTTCAAAGTCTCAGTGATGAAGGATTTTTGTTCATATCTCATCACAACTAGGTCTAAGTCGCTCTCACGCACTCACTAGCTAATTAACAAGTCTTGTTAATTACTCCATTCTTGTGAAGGATTAAGCATAGCATATGAACAATAGCTAAAAAAAATATTAACATTAAACAAGGTTACAATCCACAAAGATCACCTAATTCCGATGAATATCAATTCCTAACATAGTCGTGTCAATAGACTATGCTCATTAACAAGTTCATGAAATCAAACTTCATCCAGTAGATCAAAATCCAAAAGCATGAGACAAGTCCAAAATCAGGAAAACATTACGTCTACATAAACCCTAGGCTCTCTAGAGAAGCCTAGCAAAACGTCTAGCTACTAATTGTAATCGTAGCAACACAACAAAGTTTCTCCATAGAAGTGATTAAAAGAGGGAAGAAGAGATCAAACGTTGAATCGAAGCTTCCGCGTCGTCCCCTTCGTCCTCCTCCTTGCCTTGTGATGCGTGAATGGTGTGGAGTGAGGGTTTTAGCCTCCTAGGTCGTCCCTATATCAATTCCCGTCATAAGACTTCAAAAATTGCGCTTTTACCCCAAAAATTAGAATTGAGTGTCAGGCATTTCGGCCTGAAATGCTGGCCGAAATGCTAGTGCTGCTGAATTTGTTCTCTGAATTCTCCAGGCCATATTTTCTTCATCCGATCTCCGATTAAGCTTCGTGACCTATTGTGGGAAATCCCTTTGCGTCTAATTTCATATGACATCGACCTCACTCCAAAATTAATTGTAGAACTCAAGATATCATCAGATTAGTGCAGACTGGTCACTCCAGCTCCTCCAAATTTGCTTCTCTTCGTTCCACTTGTGCTTCCACTCTTTCCGAAGTTCGTTCCATGTCTCCTATCAACCGATTTGCATCAATTACTTCCAAGACAACATGAACAAACATATCAAGCGATCATATTTGAAAAATAACAACGAAATATGCATAGAAACGCCCGAACTAACAATAAAGTGCATATGAAGCATCAAGTTATAAAATATAACATTTTATCTTCAATTAAGCTCAAATCTCTCATGATAATGTTGAAAATGACGGTAATATATAGCTCCTAAAAGGCGCTATCAATAATGACTCCAAATTTTCAAAGCAAAGACCACGACTGCCAATTCCAAGTCATGTGTTGGGTAATTTTCATACGGTTTTAGCTGTCTTGAGGCATACGTAATCACTTTTCCATTTTGCATCAGAACAAAACCTAATCCTTTTAGTGATGTGTCACTATAAAATACACAGTTCCCAACTTCTGATGGGAGTGATAAGATAGGAGCAGAAACTAATCTTATTTACAACTCTAGAAAACTTTGCCCGCATTCATGTGACCACTTAAATGGAGATTCCTTCCTTGTTAGGCAGGTCATGGGTGACTCTTACTTTGAAATTTTTTGTACGAATTTCCTATAATAACTGGCCAGTCCTAGAAAGCTTCAAATTTCTGTCACATTGTTAGGTCTAGGCCAATTAACTATAGCTTCATCCTTCTGGGGGTGTATTGAAATGCGATCTTCCGATACCACATGCCCCAAATGAGGTTCTTGAAAGCCATAATTCACACTTCTTAAACTTTGCAAAAAGCTTTCGATCCCTTAGAGTTTGCAAGACAAGGCTTAAGTGACCAATATTTTCTTCCTTACTCTTAGGATATACTAGGATATCGTAAATAAACACAATCACAAAGACATCCATGAACGGTTTGAACACCCTATTTATCAAGTACCTGAAAACAGCGGGGGCATTTGTCAACCCAAAAGGCATAACAAGGAACTCATAATGCCCGTACCTGGTGCGAAATGCACTCTTCGGTACATCCTCAGCCTTAGAAAAAACATTGGATCTTTGTAATTTATCAAACAATTCATCAATCCTTGGGAGAGGATACTTATTCTTTAAAGTGACCTTATTCAGCTCTCGATAAACTATGCATAACCTCATGGTACCGTCCTTCTTCTTTACAAATAAGACCGGTGCACCCCATGGTGAAGTACTCGACCTAATAAATACCTTGTCAAGCAACTCCTGTAACTAAAATTTTATTTCTTTCAATTCTACTAGAGCCATTCGGTAGGGAACCTTAGAAATTGGGATAGTACAAGGATTAAAATCTATGGTAAATTGAACTTCCCTATCAGGAGGTAACATGCTAATATCCTCATGGAAAACATCAGAGAACACAGGAACAATAGGAACATCTTCCAATTTCATTCTTTTCCTTATTCATCATGTATATAGGCCAAAAACCCCCGACAACCCTTTCTAAGTAACTTATGAGCTCGTAGGTACGAAACCATTCGAGGTGGGGGATGAAACTCTAGTACTGAAAAAATGGAACACAGGAACACTTGGGATTGGAACTCAGGAACACTTGGAATACGAAACATGACTTTCTTTTCGACATAGTCGATTGAGGAATGGTTAGCAGAGAGCCAATCCATACCAAAGATGACTTCACAATCTCGAATATCGAAGGGGATCAAATTAACAACTAAAGACACTTTTTCGACCAATATTTCACAGTTTCTTACATACAAGTACTTGCTAATATGACACCCAATGGAGTTGAAACATGCAAATAGTAGCTTGGGGTTCTGGTCGTCTAGTAATGGACTTAGCAAAATCATGAGAGACGAACAAATGTGTAGAATTATAATCGATAAGAAAATTAGTTGACTTAGAATTAATAGGTAAGGTACCAAAGACCGCTGAGGCAAAATCTCTTCCATGCTTGTTCTCTTCCCCTCTAGTAGCAACTGGGTTTTGAGCAGACCCATTCAACTAATTCTCAAGAACGGGACGGCCATAAGGCAATCCATAACCATATGACCTCGTTGTACACAAACCTCGCTATCCACAATGAAAGAAAGCACAAGCCTCACGATAACACACATCATGATCGTGAGACCTACGACAATTAGAAGAATACGGTTTCCCCTTAATCACATTAAAGGCGCACCCCTTCTGTTATTTTGATTCCCAGATGCTTGTCTCTTGAAGGTAGTAGTTTGGTTGAGGCCTCCTTGAAAGTTACCCCATCATTCCTTGTTCCATTATTCCTTGTTCTATTATTCTTTATCTTTTGGTCACGATACTTGTTTTTCTCCACTATCCCTTTCTCTGCAATCAGAACTCGGTCAACAACTTCATTGTAGGTAGGCAGCCTAAAGAGTTATACCTTATTACAAATGCTCCACCGAAGTGACATTTCAAACTTTCTAGCTTTGTGAGCCTCAACCCCAACCACAAGTGAGGCATAGCGTGATAGTTTTGTAAACTTAGCCTCATATTGTGCAACAGTCATTTCACCCTGAGTAAGCATGAAAAATTCTGCCACCCTCTGATCGTTTAAGTGTTGTGGAAAATACTTATCGTTAAATATCTCAAAAAGTGGTCCCATATATACCATGGATGGCTCCCTCCTAGACATGGTCAACCACCACTGATAAGCTTCTCCAGCTAAGTTGTAAGTGGCAAACTCCACCTTTTGTCTCTCAAAACAAGGTATTTTCCCACATATCTTCTCAATATCCAATAATAATGACTCAACAACAATTGGATTGGGAGTTCCCGAATAAGATGGAGGTTTAAGACCTTGGAATCTGTCAAAAGTGGCGGTTTTGCCGTTTGCATCAACTATGTATGCCAACCCTTCAATTGCCATTTCAATTCTATCATCTTTTTCATCACCACTTCCATCAGCTAGGTCCCTTAGTAAGACATTTCAAGTCTCACCCTCCATGACCAAAACTTTAATCCTATTCGCGCACATCTCCATCATCTCCTCCTACACAGTCATTCTCTAGGTTTCAAGAAAAGGCCAACCATTTTCGAAATTTATATCCTCAAGTTTAAGTCCATACAAAAACCTTTATGAGCCCAAATCACTTATAAACTTCTTAGAATTGCCCCCAACCCGAAACTATCACTTTGATACCAAGTTGTCACGACCCCCTTACTCGGACCCTGATTAATTAAGTCGAGACCGAGGGTCGAGACTGACCACCAAGGCCTCAAACAAAGCGCATGTGGTTGGATAATGGTAAAAACTTAAGTTAAGAAAATAAAGTGCGGAAGCGAGTTCAAAATATCGGGGTCATCCAGAAGGTGTCATTTTTTAAATTCATTTGTTCAACCACAATGAGCGGATCAGAGACAAAAACGCCCACAAAACCTTTTGCCTCGAATAATCCATAAGCGCCAACAACTCTAAAAGTCAATCTTCAAATAACACATGAACCATAAGTCTTAAAATGGCATTCATTGCGACGTTACCAAAGAGGTACCAAAATGAATCTTCTGTTTTGATGGTGAATTCCACACCTTTCCCTCTCCAAAATGGACCAATATGGCTAGGTATCTCAATGATATAATGGTGGTATCACTCTTCCATTCATACAGTTTGAAAGAAATCGTGTTTTTATTTTTTGGACTAAAAAGAAATTGTGTTTGGTGTTTGGAGGTATGATTTTTCCCTTCAATCTGTGTTTGATGTTTACACTTTATCCGGTAATTCTCTTCCCCGCTACATTCTATTTTTTCTCCCTGTCATGGACGAAAATGAGGAGAGGAGAGAACAATGTAGTTTAGCTTGCTTGGGGCGCAAGAAAAAATTAGATGAGCAAAGACAAACCCGCATATCTCGTGAGTTCTTCCTTCATAATTTACAACAGTATGCTTTGTCTATGTGCATTATTCATAAAAAAATCAATGCTTTGTATATTTGAAGTTCTCATGGCCGCTGCCAAAGGCATGCACTGCGCAAAAGAGTCACTCGCCATCCCCGTATAAGTAATACTAAGAAGATCAATTTGTCTATTATGTTATTTTCCTTTCTCCTGGGTTGTTTACTTCTTGCTAACATCGTTTCTTTGGTGGTGTAGGTGAAGATGTTCATCACGCGGAATCTTCTGTTTTGAGGGACACAGTTCAACACAACTGTATGTACCTTTCTCATAGATAATATCTAAGAAACAGTTGTATGCTTTCTTCTGTATTATTTATTTTAAGTGATTGTTTCTTTTTCATATCCATATTATGATGGAAGCTTAGATTTAACTCAACTCATGGCGAGTGATGAACTGGGTCCCGGGCCTCAAAGTAAAAAAAGCAAAAAACTTATCATAATAATATTGACTGCAAAACAGAGATTACTAATTTTTTAATAATCTGAAATCGGTGAGTTATTCAAATCTTGGTTGGAAACTGCTAAATTAGAAAGGTATGAAAATGGTTGACATTTATAAAATTGATTGATTAGAAAAGGTACGAAAATTATTGATTGCCTACAAATTGAGGAAATATTGGAATCTATAACTGATTTCATGTTAATTTCGATTGCCCATAAACGAAAAGCGAATGAGGTCATAGTGAGGTCAGAATGTGCCAGTAAACTACCAACAAAAAAAATTTGCCAGTAATTTATCCAAATTGGAATCTATAACTTCAAATTTATAGTGATACAATAAATAAGATTTTACTTCAACTTACTGTTTTAATCTATTTATTTAGAAAAAAAAATTATTAATTATAACAAAAATATGAAACTGATAATTGATTAATGTGCATTTTAGGTTTAAACTTTGAATAAAATAGAGTTTATTAATTTCGATTGCCCATAAAAAATGTTAATTTCGATTTAAGTCATGATTGTAAGGTCGCATGTTTCATGGACATGAAATACTTAGTTATTTTAAGGCCTTGAACCAGTTTTCAAAGCCTTGAATCAGGTTTCACAGGCTTGAAAGGCCTCGAACCAGGATTCAAAGCCTTGAAACTGTCTGACCTGTATGCATGTTCTAAGGGAGAGTTTTTCCCAACTCTTCTGATCTGATTCTATCTCTATCACCCCTGTTCTTGATGTGTTATTATTTGATGATGAAAGACAAACTGTTTTGATATATCTAACATCACTTAATCCATCTGTTTGACTCAATTTTGCAGGGAAATTTTATTTCCTAAGTTTGCATGATTTGTTTCCTAATTTGTCTTTTGCAGGAAAGGAAACATTAAGAGAAGTTGATTCTGTGATCAATCAGATATTCATGACAGCTTCTCAATTTGATTAAAGAAAATATCACAACAATATCTTTGAAGATTATGATCAACTATCCGTTGGAGAAGGTTGTTAAGAGAGTCAAAGTTTGTTGCCTACAAAACAGGAAGTTGGTGCTTAAAATCTTTGAAGATTTGCAGAACTTCAAACAGTATAAATAGATCTCATTTTGAAGAAACAAGAAACAGCACTCAACGGAAAAAAAAGAGTGACTCATTTTCTGGATTGAAAAGCATCAAAGAATTCATCTCTCTCCCAATCCAACTCACAGAAGATCACTGCATTTCTACTGCAGTTCTACACTTCAGTGTTCTTCTGTCTTGTGCTTTATTTGTAGATCATTCTTGTATTACTTCTATCTCTCATTCTCAAGGATTTTTCAAGATGAACAATAGAGAATTCTTAGTTAATCAGTTAGCTAGAGAAGGTACTAGATAGGTTAGAGAGAACCACAAGCTGTAACAGAGTAAGGCATTTCTTTGTGCTTGAGATCTAGGGCTTAGCTTTTGAATAATAACAATTGTGTTAAAAATCCTGCAGGGAGAAGATCCCAGAGGTAGAGACGTAGGTCCTAGTGGAGTGAAATCTATAAATCACTTGTCTCTTGCATTTATAGTTCTTTTACATACTTAGTTTTTGCAGTATTCAAACTAGTATGTTTTCAAGGGTTTGAAACTCTTTTCACGACCTTGAAAAAGACTTGTCTATTTTATTTCAAACTGTATTTCATCACAAAGTCTTGAAATTGTTTTCAAGGCCTTGAACTTCATAAAAACTCTTCTCCTCCACAAGTTTTGAAAAAAGTTGGCATACTCTATTCAACCCCCTTTCTAGAGTATTTATGCTACATATCTATCTGCTTAATTCCCTTTCAATTGGTATCAGAGCTTGTATCACTAAATAGATTTAACCATCTAGTGATGGTGGTTTCTCACATAGAAGAGCTGCTAACAGACCTCCTCTATTTGGTGGAGATAATTTTGCTCAGTGGAAAGCTCTAATGAAAATGTTCATCATTGATCAAGATATAGAGCTATGGACCATTATTTAGAATGGACCTCAGACGTTCTATGTAGGGTTTTGATCATTGATACGCAGCGGAAAAACAAATATTATCCATGAAATACCCTCCAAGGATCACAGGACAAGAGACATAATGATGGTAAGCGAAGAAATCTAGTTAGACACCTTAGGGTTTCTCCTGTGATGACTTGTAACGTGAATTGTGTCACGTCTCTATACTTGATCCACGCCTAGAGTTGAGATCTAGATCTTCCTTCTCCTTTGTGCTAGCCTGGAATGGAGGAAGAGGAAGAAGAAATCACACAACACGAGGAAACAAGGAGGGGCGGCCTCCTTGTTTGGGCCGACGGGAAGGGGCGGCGGCAGGGGGGGACGCCTCTCTTGCTTGATTGCTCTCTCTCCTTTTTGTTCTCTCCCACTCAAGTTATGAACTAATGGCTCATAAGTGTGGGAAGGAAGGAAGGAGCATCCTTTATATATTCCAACAAATCCTTGCCAACTACCTAAATGACCCATTCTAGTCCTACTAGAATTCGGTTTAGTACATTCCTTGCAAATTAGTCCTACTAAGTTTGCAAGGTGTTGCAAAGTGATCCTTCTAATTAATTGATTAATCCTATTAATTAATTCCCAAAATCTAGTTCAACTCTATATAGCGTGTGAAACCATAGGTTCTATCTAGTTGGTAGCAACAATTTGCTAATATGGAGCGGTTTCTAGCAAAACATCCATTCTAGCCAAGTGATAGAATAGTCATCCGACAAACCTTGTACAAGTAATTGTCTCATCCCTTTGTCTCTATATCCAGATTGCACACGAGACATACAAGTCACACTCGTATATCCAATCCATAGTTTCTCGATCCATGGGAATAGCCTTATTCGTGCAAATAACATCGATATCCTATGTTGATTTATTTGAGTCTGGCCAGACATTCTATAAGCACTATCCCTCGAGTGGCCTAGGATATTTACTCCTGTTATGTAGGAGGGAAAAATTATATCTACGTCCACTACGATCTCTAAGCTTGCTTCTTATTGTATCCGGTACACGCCTTTATAACTACCCAGTTACAGACGCTACCAAAATCACAATAATCCACAACTAGAATATCTAGCGACTTCAAGTCTAAGGATGACAATACCATTGCACCACGAGAAGCACTTGTGACTTAACATAACGTGTATGTAGCCTTCTAGGAGATGGGTCAATATAGTGTGCCATTACCCTTAATGCACACCCATGTGTTGGATCATGATATCTCCATATCAATTCAACCCCATACTAGTCTATAGATGATTGTCCTATTAATCATTATCCTGGACTAGGGATATTTAAGACAAACAACACAATTGTAAATCTAAGGACTTCATTATATTAAATATCCAATAAATAATACAATGAATGTTCTAGCCAGAATAAATTCATACTAAACTAGATTGCCTCTAGGGCATCTATTCCAACAGTCTCTCACTTGCACTAGAGTCAATCTGACGCATCTCGTATGACCATGCTCCTAGTGTGCCCTTCATGCTTCCACTGCACAAGTGGTTTTGTAAGTGGATCTGACAGATTCTCATCTGTAGGAATCTTGCATATCCGAACGTCTCCTCTATCGATAATATCTCGAATCAGATGGAACTTCCTGAGCATGTGTTTGGATTTCTAGTGCGACCAGGGTTCCTTTGATTGCGCGATCGCCCCAGTGTTGTCTCAATACAACTCAACTGGATCCGCAATGCTAGGAACCACACCAAGTTCAGAAACAAACTTTCTGATCCAAACAGCTTCCTTTTCTGCGCCATTTACAGCAATGTACTCAGCCTCTGTTGTAGAATCAGCCACCGTCTTTTGCTTGGAACTCTTCCAGCTCACCGCTGCTCCATTCAGGCAAATCACATATCCCGATTGTGATATAAAGTCATCTCTATCGGTTTGGAAGCTTGCATCCGTGTAACCCCTTACACGCAACTCTTCCTCGCCACCAAATATCAAGAAAGCATCCTTAGTTCTTCTCAAGTACTTTAGGATGTTCTTGACCGCAATCCAGTGACTCTCACCTGGATTGGACTCGTATCTTCTTGTCATACTCAAGGCATATGACACATCTGGTCTAGTACATAACATGGCATACATGATAGATCCTATGGCCGAGGCATAGGGAATTCTACTCATGCGTTCCTTCTCAATCTCATTGGAAGGACAACCACTCTTCGAAAGAGTGATTCCATGTGACATGGGCAAGAATCCCTTCTTGGAATCTTGCATGTTGAATCGCTTCAACACCTTGTCAATATATGTACTCTGACTTAGGCCTACCAGTCTCTTAGATCTATCTCTATAGATCTTTATATTGAGTATATAGGCTGCTTCCCCTAAGTCCTTCATTGAGAAACACTTCCCTAGACAATCTTTAACAGATTGTAGCATGGGAACGTCGTTTCCAATGAGTAGTATGTCATCCACATACAAGACCAGAAAAGCTACAGAGCTCCCACTAACCTTATTGTAGACACAAGACTCATCTTCGTTTCTGATGAAGCCAAAGTCTTTGACTACTTCATCAAAACGTCGATTCCAACTCCTAGAAGCTTGCTTCAATCCATAAATGGATCGTTGCAGCTTACAGACTTTGTTGGCTTGCTTTGGATCTTCAAAACCCTCCGACTTTATCATATACACGTCCTCGAGGAGATTCCCATAAAGGAATGCTGCTTTGACATCCATCTGCCAAATCTCATAGTTGTAGTATGCTGCAATTGCAAGTAAGATTTGGATGGATTTGGTCATAGCGACTGGGGAAAAAGTTTCATCATAGTCAATACCATGAATCTGTCTGAAACCTTTAGCCACCAATCGACACTTATAGGTAATCACATTACCATCCATGTCGATCTTCTTCTTGAAGACCCACTTGCACCCTATGGGCCGCTCCCCTTCGGGTGGTTCCACCAAAGTTCATACTTTGTTGGTGTACATGGATTCCATCTCGGATCTCATGGCTTCTAGCCACTTCTGAGAGTCTGGACCTTTCATGGCCTCTTCATAGGTAGTAGGCTCATCATCTATGAGCATTGTGTCACCGGAATCGGTCACGAGAAGTCCATACCTCTCGGGTTCCTGGCGCACTCTACTAGATCTACGAAGCTCTTGTGTTACCTGAACAGGCTGTTCCACAACTGCTTGTGGTTCCTGTTCATGTTCCATAATCGGTTCAGTGATTTGTGGTTCTTGAATCTCTTCAAGTTCTACAGTCCTCCCACTTTCTTCTTTAGAGACAAATTCTCTTTCTAGAAACACACCGGTCCGAGCAACAAACATTTTGTTCTCGGTTGGATTGTAGAAGTAGTAACCATTCCATTGTGGCGTTCCGGGTGGAGTCAGGTTGGGAACGATCCCACACTCTCTAAGATAGTCGTCAAACTCTTGGCTCAAGTATTCTCCTCCACGATCTGATCGTAGAGCCTTGATACTTTTGCAAAGTTGCTTCTCTACTTCACTTTTGAATTCTTTGAAAATTTCAAAGGATTCAGATTTGGCCTTCATAAGGTACACAAATCCATATCTACTGTAATCGTGAGTAAATGTAATGAAGTAGACATATCCACCCCTGGAAGGCGTGGAAAATGGCCCACACACATCAGTATGTATGAGCGCCAATTGCTCACTACTCCTCTCACCTTTCTTATTGAAAGGGGACTTTGTCATTTTCCCCAATAAACAAGCCTCACATGTCTCATATGATTCAAAATCAAATGATTCTAGTAATCCATCCTTATGGAGTCTAGATACACGCTTCTCGTTTATATGGCCTAAACGACAGTGCCATAAGTAAACAGGATTTAAATCATGTTTTTTAATCCTCTTGGTATTAATGTTTTAGACCGGATTGCTTAGACCAAGGACATACAGTCCATTAAATAATTGCGCTCTAAAATAGTGAATATTATTAAAATAAAAGGAACAAAAATTGTTCCTTATTGAAATAATAAGACCTTCCTTGTCCAAACAAGAAATATAAATAATGTTTCTGCTCATAGTAGGCACAAAATAACAATTATTTAATTCTAAAACTAATCCTGAAGGCAGAGATAGCTCGCACACGCCCACGGCAAACGCAACAACTTTTGCTCCATTCCCAACGCGCTGATCTATCTCTCCTTTTGCCAATCTTCTACTTCTCTTTAGATCCTGCACATTTCGACAAATGTGAGATCCACATCCAGTATCTAATACCCATGATGTAGAGACAATTAAATTGATATCTACGACAAAAATACCTGGTGGTGGTGGAATCACTATTCCAAGCCTCTTGTCCTCCAGATATATTGGGCAATTCCTCCTCCAGTGTCGAGGCTGACTGCATTAGTGATATTCTCCTTTAGTCACACCTTTGGAAATCCCACCAACAGGCTTAAGGGCAGGTTCCTTGGACTTGGCAACTGACTTGCCTTTTCCCTTGGAGGATGAGGCAAACCTTTTGCCCTTTCCTTTCTGCACCATCATAATGGCCTTGCCCTTACCCTTGTTGATGCTTTGTTCAGCTGTCCTCAAAATATTGAGAAAATTTGGCAATGGTTTCACGATCTCGTTCATGTTATAGTTCATGATGAACTGTCCATAAATCTCGGGCAACGATTGCAAAAAGAGATCGGTTGCCAACTCTTGGCCGACCGGGAACCCTAGTCGGGCGAGATTCTCCAAGTACCCGATCATACGGAGTACATGGGGTCCCACCGGGTTCCCTTCTACTAGATGACACTTGAACAATGCCTTAGAGACCTCATACCTCTCAACCCTTGCCTGCTCTTGGAAGAGCTACTTCAGATGCTCGATCATATCGACAGCATTCATGTTTTCGTGTTGCTTCTGAAGCTTAGAAGTCATGGTGCATATCATAAGGCATGCCGCATCATTGGCGTCATCAACACGCTTTTGATACGCCTTTAGGGCTGCATGGGTATTGTTCTTTGGACCTGCTGAAACTTGCTCCTCTATTGCGTAAAGTTTCTTCTCTTGCTTGAGAACGATTCTCAAGTTTCTGTACCAATCAAGGAAGTTGGTTCCAGAGAGCTTGTCCTTCTAAAGGACAGATTGTAGGGAATGTTGTTAACTCAATGATTTTTTTGCCATTTGGAATTCTACTAAAGGAAAATACGCAAGTTTTAGTATTTGTGAATATTTACTATATTCAATAATGGCTAGCTTATCAAATATGGCTCCCACTATTTTTCTACGGATTAATAACCCTCAATATATTTATGCGGAAAATATCCTTATATTTTCTAGTGGGCCAAGACCCATGTTTCATCTCCTTATGAGCTTGCTTTGGCAAGTCACCCATAATTTGACTACTTTAGGTAGGAACAATTCCAATTGCATCTCTATGCAACTCTTGGTTCAATTGGGCAAATAACTCCTTATTTATCCATCCGTATGGATTATCCCAATTGATTGCCTCTTGGTTTTAATCATATTAATAGCCTAGTTGTGTTCAACCTCTTATTTAAACAATTGCACATTACTTGCTTGTGCCATCGCATTCCATCATTATGAACCAAGTTGCCTTGCTTTGGCAGGCACGAACATGATAAATCATGATGATAATGAGTGTTTAAATAACGAGAAGTCAAGAACACAATATTTGTATTTTGTGGGATTTTTCAATTCAATTTTATTTGTTTTTGTTGATCCATATCAACTAATCTATCTATTTGAATTTGGGCATGTTGACTCAAAGACCCTTGAAGTGTGTTTTGGAGAAGTAATTGTTTTGAGTGATGAAAGACAAAGACAAAGGACAAGCATTTCATGAAAGATATATCTATATATACTATTTGAGAATGAGTTTTTGTGAGAGATTGCCACGTGGCATTCCAGTTTAAATATTGCTGAAGTTAATATGAAGTTGAAATTTAAAATGGTTGAAATTTAAAAATGGCGCCGAAGTTAAAATTTAGAACACATAAAAGGTAATTTCAATAACTAATATCTTATCTAAAATATGAACACCCAAAATAGTAATTTCAAATTAGAACAAATGTATAAAAGGTATACAAATATTATGAATGACCATATTGATGGTATATATATAATTGATCGAATCGCCTATAATAGGTATGAATCTAATTGATTGTATATTTTACTTATAAAAAACGGACAATTTCAAAAGAAAAATCACAATTAGACATACTTACAGGAATTCATGTCCCGAATACTTTTCCTTTGATTACGTCAATTTATTAAAAGTAATAACTAATAAATGGTAACACAATTTTTCCTTTTAATTAGCTGACTCTTCTCATATATATATTTCACTAAATCAAAGAGAAAGAAGTTAATATAACTCAATACTCACAACGACCAAGCAACGGAATTAGCGATTGACCAAGCAATCGATCTGGGTTGCTCTGAAGTTTCCATTGAAGGTGATGACCTTGTCATATTGTCGGAAAGAATGAAATGCGGGTGGAGGGTCGGACTTACTCAATCATCTGCGACAGAGCTATCGAGAAGACCAAAAGTTTCGAGACCATCCAATGGAAGTGGATTCCTAGAGAAAGCAACATCCATGCCGACAGACTTTCGGTAATAGGACTGAACCTAGAAGATGGTGAAATTAGCAAGTGGACCAACAACTTTTCTTTTCAGTACAATGTATTTAAGTTTGGTTCTCTCCTCCCCATGTAACCAATTTGACAGAGAGTTTTTCTAATATATCGTTAGGTTCCCAAAAAAAAACTCACAACCGATGTCTGTTAACTGAGGTTTTCGATCTTTGTTCCTGATTTATCTTTTTGAGCTTGGTTTTCTTCATTTTTCATATTATTTTTGCTTTATAATTTTTTATTTATTCATTTTGTGTGGTTTATTCCCAGGTAATTATGATGAAATACATAGTTGGAGAGATAAAAAAGGTTGCAAGATGCGTTCCAAAGATCATACTAAAAGTAAAAGAATTTATACTTTATCTTAGTCAAGCGTCCACTAATTAATTTATTTTCACTGATATAATCTTTTAGTATTTTGTGGGAGTCCACTCACATATATAATGAAAGTGAATGGGCTGACAATAAAACATCAATGTCATCCTTCATTTCAAACTAATAATGCACAATTTAACATCGTACATATCTTAGAATCTTTTATTGCTATTTGAATTGCAAGATACAATACATAGAGCACGCGATAGTAATAATATACAGTCATTCATCTTCTATTTTCAGAATTACATCATATAGCATTGCATGAGATAATAAAATGTCACAATCAAAATAGACTTAATAATATTCTTAAACTATACATGTATATCGTATATGTTACCGTGCATCGCACGGGTTCAAAGCTAGTTACATTCCTAATCAAACTCTATTTCTTGGAAAATAAGGCAAAAGATCCTAAATAATCTATAAGAAGAATAACTAACTGACTGAAACTCCAACAGAGCATGAAAAAGAATCAGAGAACAAGAAGAACTCAATCTAGCCAAGCATCAGAAAACAATGATAACTCAATCTGGCCGACCCATGGACTGCGCACGACCTCCTAGTGTTGTGTGCGTAGCAGAGAGTTGTCGCCGCTTTTTGGTCCTTTCCTCTTTGACAATGAGTGCAGTTTAGTCCAATGACACATGGATTTACGATATAGCACTAATCCTATACCTACGAATGATTTAGAAACGTCTTGGAAAATACCTGAAACCCAACTATCACATAACTGAGGATATCTAATGATATCAGTAATTTCTTGTTGGACTAGATTCAAGACGCCTTAATTGTCTGCGAGAAAATGGTTTAGCATCACCGAGTGTGTAAATAAAGAAACTCTGCCATTTATAATAATCTTATACAATACTAAAGGGGTGTACAGTAGGTAGAAGTACATGATCCACACTCTAGAATGGGGGGGGGGGGTTGAATTGAGTATGCCAACTTTTGCTAATTTTGCAAGAAGAGTGGTTTCAAAAAGAATTATAATGTTAGAAGAGTGTTTAAAGGCCTTGAAATGAGTTCCAAGCCCTTGGAATGAAAACAATTGAAGTTTAAAAGATATATCTATTTCAAGGCCTTGAACTGAGTTTCAAACCCTTGAAATGAAACTGTTATGAATGCTGCAAAAGTTCTAAGTATGAAACTGAAAAGTAAATGCAAGAGACACAAGATATATAAAGTTCAGCCCACTAGGACCTACGTCTCTACCTCATGGATCTTCTCCCAGCAGGATTTTCAACTCAATTCTTATTAATCAACAGCTAAGCCCTAGATCTCAAGCACAGAGAGATGACTTACTCTGTTACCACTTGTGGTTCTCACTAATTTATCTAGTACCTGCTCTAGCTATTTGATTAAATAATAATTCTCTATTGTTAACCTTGAACAATCCCTGAGAATAAAAAGTAGAAGTATTATCAAAATGATATACAAATGAAGTTCAGAAAAGAAGAACACTAGAACTGAATCTGCAGTGAGTATGCATTGTTCTTCTGATGCTTGGATTGAGAGAAATGAATCTGCCTCTTTGTTGCTTGCCAATCCCTGGATATGTTTGAGTTTCTTTCTTATTGTCCCGTTGCAATGCTTCAGCTTTCCCTCGTTTTATAGAGCAGTTTGAATTGAAGATCTTCAGGACCTTATCTTTAACAAACTTTCCTATTTCGTAGCTTCTGCTTTGATTTCTCTTACAACTTCTCCAACGGATAGTTTGCCTAGTATCTTCAATGATACTGATTTCATATTGTATACACATTTGTTAGGAAGCTTCCAAACATATCAAATTGATCACATAATGAAATAAACACAGAGTTTCCTTTCCTGCAAAATCTCAAGTCAGGAAATAGATCCTGCAAAATCTCAAGTTAGGAAATAGATCCTGCAAAATAGAAAATAAAATTTCCCTGCAAAACTAAGTCAAACAGATGGATTATATGCTGCAAAAAGTGTCAAGATACATTGTCTTTCGTCATCAAGTATCAAATAATCAAGCACAAGGGTTTAGGTGTTGAATCAAGATCAGAAACTCCCCCTAAGTTTATGCATATAAGGCACAGTCAGTTTCAAGGCTTTGAAAGCTTTTTCAAGGCCTTAAAATAGACTAGCTATTTCAAGTCTTTGAAACTGAGTTGAAACTGAATGGAACTTACAATCTCCCCTTTGATGAAAGATAAAACAACAATCTGTTTGATACTATGTTTCTGCAAAAAATACTCATTATTATATAGTACAGTCAATTATAGCACATGATATTCAAAATAAATCCAACTTATTAACTTACTGAAAATAAACACATAACATCAATGTTCAGATAATCCTACTGACCAAAAACCAGGTCAGATGTCCTAGTAAGAAGATAAATAAAAACCTGAAAATTCTCCACCTTTTGGACTTTCATCAAAAAAGAATGAGAAGATGTTGGATCAGAGTTTTTAGAAAGATTTTGGAAAAGACTCTTTGAAAAGATAATATTTTTAAGACTTTGAAAAGGATTTCAAGGCCTTGAAAAAGATAAGAAAGAGTAGGAACGAGTTAAGGGTTTGGGTCATCATCTCCTTGCTGCTCTGCATCTTCTTCGTGTTGAGCCACCATTTCCCTCATCATAATCAATTTGTTCTTCTTCGTGTTGAGCCACATTAATACCATCTTCACCTTCTCCCTCAAACAAATCATCAACAGTCAAAATTTCTGGAATAGTAGTCTTCTTAGATTTCTTCTTCTTGAGGTCTATTAGCAGTGCTCCTGAATCTAGACTGTCAACTTCTTCCTCTTGATATTCATCAACTGGTACATCAACCACTTTCTTTCATTTTTCATTTACTTGAGCAGGCTCTTCCTGAGTTGAGTGTTCACTAAGAAGATCCTTGGCTGAACCATCCTTTTTGGTACCCTCTGCAGCTTGAGATACCTCTTTAGGTACATCAAACACTGTCATGCTTCTGAAGATGTTTTAAACCATGTACTTCACCTGCCTAAGATCAGTTCGAAACTCATTTTGGTTTTCCTTCACTTCATCAATGTCCATCTAAAGTCCATCCAGCTTCTGAAGTACCAATGTATTATCTTGAGACTGAGAGGTTTGACTTGAAGTAGGGGTCAGGGACTTGGGTTTGACAAATTTCTTGGAACTCAACTCTTCTTCTGTAGAGTCTGAGTATAGCTTCCAAGTCTTAGCACTTGTTTTCACCACTCCAATCTTTTCAAATGCTTTCTCATTAATCATACCAAAATGAGTAGTAATAGTCTCTTCCCTATCAGTTGGAATTTCAAAGTGTTGGAAGAATGAGGTGAGCGAATTGGCTTATGGCAAGGGATGTTTTCTCTGGTTGATTTGGCTGTACATCATGTGTTCCATCACAAGTTTTGGAAGATGAATCTCATAACCATGCATAACCAAATACGCTAAGTGTAACACCCTTTCAGTGATCAGCTCCTTTGAGTATTCCCTTGGTACCACACATCTCATCAAAATAGTGAACAAGACTTTGGCTTCAACAGTCAGCATAGAGCGTGTTAACTGCTTAGATGTGGTAGGGGTATTTGGTAAAAATAACTCTTATTTTGGTAGTTTCAGAGCTTCACTCTTTGGAGGATAGTTACTGGCATCATACCTATTAGGACAACCTAGAACATTGGCAAAATCCCGAATGATCTAGTTACATATCAATGCCAGCAACTTTGGTCTGAATCACCAAGTTTTCAGTATTCTTGAGTTGTTTCATGTTTAGGTAAAAAAATCTGGTGAGTCTGGGGTAGGCTAGCTCTGGAGGGTTTAGAACAAACCAAAGAGATCTCTACTTCAACATTTTGATACACCTTAGATTAATAACATGTAACATTGAAACATTGATCAAACTACATAATGCAACTGGTCTAGAAGCAAATCCATCTAGCCATTGACCTCTAGCAACATGAGTAATGAACCATGTATTATCAAGGGATGATTTCTTACCAGTGGATTTCTTCGTTTCTGAATAGATATGTAGTGCCTTCTAAATGTTATCCTCTGTTTCATCCTCTGGTTCACCATCTTTCACTTTTCCTTTTCCTTTGTATGCTTTATCAGTCTTCTTCTTCACCTTCTTAGGGATACCATTCTGAATCCGTTTATCTTTTTCTTGAGCAGACTCCGACGTCTTCTTCTTTTTTGCTGGATAATGGTGTATGATCTTTATTTGTCTTCTCTTGGGAGGAGGAGGTTCCATTCCTTCTGCTGTTGGAGTCTTTGAAATTGAATCCCCACTGATGGTCTAAACCTCTTCCACGATGGCCTTTCTTTTCTTCTCTGTGCCATCCTTTGAACCACCAGCCATCTTAATTCTGTCAGAGACTCTTCTAGTGCTCATTAGGGTTTGGGGGGAAGAAGAGAGGGGTATGATAGATACGAAGGAGAGAAAGGAAGAAGAAGATAAATAGAGAAGAGTTTCTGTTTGAAAAGGAAACTAATTATTCTTTCTAATCTTTGAAGATCTGCTGAATAAAAAAGATTCAAATTTTGTGTGCGCCATTGGAAATAAAAGATATAATACTATTTGAAAACTTGAGGGAGCAATTATCTACAAAGATAACACCCAACATTGAAAGATCCAAATTATTGACTAATTAACATAAAGTCTTATTTTCAAGGTTTTGGAATAGATTTCAAGGCCTTGAAAAGCTATAAGATTTTAAGGCACATATACTCAAACCTTTGAAAAGATTTTCAAGGCTTTGAAAATCATTCCAAACCTTTGAAACACAAAATACTTACCTGATTCTCCCCCTAAACTGATGCTTCTTTATCTAGCATGCCCGATTCCAATCTTAAGGCTGAGAATCTTTCATCTGGCAATGGTTTAGTGACGATATCTGCAAATTGAAAGTTAGTAGAAACAAATTCAAGAAAAATATCACCTTTTTGAGCATGATCTCTGATGAATTGATGTCTAACATCAACATGCTTTGTTCTTGAATGCTTAACTGAATTCTTTGTAATTTATATTGCACTTGTGTTGTCACACTTGATAGGTATATCTCTGAAGTCAAATCCAATGTCTCTCACTTGTTGTGCTATCCATAACACTTGTGAACAACAGGATCCAGGTGCTATGTATTCAGCTTCTTCTTTTGATAGTGCAACTGAGTTTTGCTTCTTTAAATGCCAGCTGATTAAAGATGATCCAAGAAATTGACAGCATCCTGATGTACTCTTTCTATCAACTTTATATCCTGCAAAGTCAGCATCTGAATAGCCACACAAAGAGAAGTTAGATTGTTTAGGATACCAAAGCCCTAAGTCTTTGGTACCATTGAGATATCTGAATATTCTCTTAACTTCAGTCAAGTGTGATTCCTTAGGATCAGCTTGAAATCTAGCACACGTACAAACACTGAACATGATATCTAGTCTTCTAGCTGTGTGGTAGAATAATGATACAATCGTACCTCTATACTCTTTCACATTCACACTCTTACCAGATTCATCTTTGTCTAAAGACAATGTAGAACTCATGGGGGTCTTGATCTATTTGGATTGAGACATATTATACTTCTTTAGAAAATCTCTTGCGTACCTGCTTTGATGTAGGAATACGCCTTCTTCATCTGATGAATTTGAAGCCTAAGAAATAAGTTCAATTCTCCCATCAAGCTCATTTCAAATTCCCTGCTCATAAGACTTGAGAATTCCTTGCACAAAAGATCATTCGTAGCTCCAAACAACATATCATCAACATAAATTAAACTACAAGCATGTCTTTCTCATGAGTCTTTATGAAAACGGTCTTTTCTACTAATCCTCTTTTGAAATCATTTTCCAGTAGAAATTTTGACAATCTTTCATACCAAGCTCTTGGAGCTTATTTCAAACCATAAAGAGCCTTGTCAAGTTTGTAAACATGATATGGAAACTTGTCATTTTCAAACGTGGAGGTTGATCAACATAAACTTCTTCTTGCAAATAATCATTTAAAAATGTGCACATCACATCCATTTGAAAGATTTTTATGTTCTTGTGAGATGCAAATGCAAGTAGAATTCTAATTGATTCTAACCTGGGAACATGAGAAAATGTTTCTTCATAGTCAATACCATCTTCTTGATTGTAGCCTTGAGCTACCAATCCTGCTTTGTTCCTGATTACCTTTTCCATTCTCATCTAACTTGTTTCTGAATACCCATCTGGTGCCAATGACAGACTGATTTCTTGGTGGAGGAACTAGATTCCAAACCTTGTTCCTTTCAAACTCATTGAGTTCAATTTGCATATCTATAATCCATTCTGCTTCTTGTAAAGCTTCCTTCACAGTTTTAGGTTCTACAAGAGAGATAAAAGCATTAAAAGCACAAAGATCCTTCAACTGCGATCTGGTTTGTGTACCAGTGGTTGGATCAGAAATAATATTATCAGCAGGATGAGATGAGAGATATCTAAATATCTTCCTTGGTGTCCAAGGTTCATGTTCTCCAATATGTTTTTCAAGTCTGTGAGAACTCGAAGTAGTAGCTTGTTCTGCAGTTTCATCTGGAGATTCTGTCTCAAGGCTTTGAACCTTAGTTTCAAGGCCTTGAAAATGCCTTCTTTTTTCCTGTAACATTTCCTTGCAACCTTTTAAGGATTCTTCTTCAGTGTTTGAATCATGCTTGTTCAGATTAAGATCTGCAAAACCATCACTCAAAGAACCATCATATCTTTCATCAAATATAACATGAATGCTTTCTTCAACAAGCTTGGTTCTCTTATTATAAACTCTATAGGCTTTGCTTTTTTGTGAATAGCCAAGAAAAATACCTTCATCACTTCTTGCATCAAACTTACCAAGATTGTCCTTACCATTATTGTGGACAAAACAAGTACAACCAAAAGGTTTGAAGTAACAAATGTTTGGCTTTCTTCCTTTGAACAACTCATAAGGGGTATTCTTCATAATAGGTCTGATCAAGCACCTGTTAAGAATATAGTTTGCTGTATTCACAACTTTTGCCCAATAATACTTTGACAATTTGTTTTCCAGAAGCATTGTTCTTGACAGGTCTTCAAGAGTCATGTTCTTTATTTCAACAACTCCATTCTGTTGAGGATTTCTAGGAGCAGAAAAGTTGTGAGAGATACCATGCATAGAACAGAATACATCAAACTCTAGTTGATCAAAATCTCTACCATGATCACTTCTAATTGAAGCAATAGGTAGGTTTTTCAAGGTTTGAAGTTTTCTACAAAGTTTTGAAAATTCAGTGAGAGCTTCAGATTAAGAAACATAACCCAAGTATATATAGAGATTAACAAGCATGTACTTCTTACCCTTTGGAGTTGGAGTTATCATAGGACCACATAGATCCATATGCAATAATTCAATGGGTCTAGTAGTACTTACAAAGTTCTTTGGTTTGAATGAGATTCTACTTTTGCTTGCCTTGTGCACATGTCTTGCATACTTCTTCATCTTTGGACTTGATAGAGGGTAGAACTCTTAATAAGTTCTTGGAAACCAGCTTGTTCAAGGTATGCAAGCTAATGTGTCCAAACTTTCTGTGCTAAAGCTTTGAATCTTCTTTCAAGGCCTTGATACACTTAAATTTTTCTCCTGCAACTTTGTTAGTTTGAAAAGTATAGACATTGTTTGATCTAGAGGCAGTGAGGATGCAATTTCCATATTTCTCATCTTACACCACATATTTGTCTTTGTCAAAGATAACCTTGTTACCATTATCACAAAGCTGAGATACACTAAGCAAGTTAAATTTCAAACCATTAAGTAAAATATACATCAGAAATGGAATTTTCAGAATCTGTACCAACTTTACCAATACCAATAATGCTGCATTTGCCTTCGTCACCAAGTGTAATTAAACCTTCAGATTGCTCTTTCAATTCTGAGAATAGAGATCTCTTTCCACTCATGAGTCTTGTGTAACCACTGTCCATAAACCATTTCTGTTCTTTGATCTTTGTGACAACCTGCAAACACCATTAACTGCCTTACCCAGCAGTTAGACCAAATGTTGAATTTAGATTCATATTTACGGTGAACCATGTTAGGCGGTCTAACCCATTTAGGAACCCAAATCCCTCTAATTTGTCCTTCTGAGTTGGAATGGAAAAGTATTCATCATTATTTGAGGGTCTCTTATTCTAAAAGGACAAGTCATCTTAACATGACCAATCTTATTGCAGTAATGTCACTTAGGAGATGTTCTTCTCCTAACTTTCAAAAATCTGATATTGTTCTTCTTGGGAAAATTTGGATTGTATCCAATACCAGTTTTGTGAACAAAATTTAAGCTTCATACAAGAATCAAGTTCAAGTTGTGTCTGAGCCTGCAAGCCTTGTTTGGCATGATTTAGATTCTTGAAGCTTCTCAGTTAGAGTAGAATTTTGTTTATCCAATTCATCAACTTGATGTCTTAGATTAACAATACTGTCACTCAAGAGAGAGTTCTCAGTGACTACTTCACTAACTTGTGTTTTCAAGGCCTTGAAATCACTGTCAGTTTTCTTCTGAGAGATTTTAAGATTCTGATTTAAGAAAACAAGATGCAAGTTTTCTTTTGATTTCTCATGAAATTTTTCTTTCAAAACTCTAATCTCTTTCAGATAGTCCTCTTCATTTAAAATCATTGTTCTAAGATAAGCAGAGAGGGCTTCTGTTGGTTTTGAAATCAAGCAGTTTACCATTACCTCAATGTTCTTTTCTGAACTTTCATCATGCTTGGACATAAAGCACAGGTTGACATGTTCTTCTTCAGATTCAAAGTCACATGAGGTTTCTGAATCACTCCAGGAAGCTATCATAGCTTTCTTTCTTATATCATGGTCTTTCTTCTAAAAGTTCTTGCTTTTTTTGTGTGGACAGTCTCTGATCAAGTGTCCTGCATCACCACACTCAAAGCAATTCATGACTTTAGGCTTATTACCATGTGAATAAGATTTACCTTTGTAGTATTTTCTACTGGAGGATCTGTGTCTATCTCTGCTGAAGTCCTTGTTACCAAAGTTCTTCTTCATTTTAGGAAATCTGGTCAAGACTTTGGAAATCAAAGCAATTGGATCTTCATCATCATCTTCAGTTTCATGGTTTTGAGATGGATCATTCTCATTTTCCTTGAGAGCTAGGTTCTTGAAAACTTCTGGTAATTCTCCATCAGCTTCATTCATGGATATTTCATGTGTAAGAAGCTTCCCTTGTAGGTCATCAAGTAGAACAAATGAGAGATCTTGAGCTTCCTCAATAGCAGTAGTCTTTGGTTCCCATTTTGCCTTTGGAAGACATCTCATAATCTTTCTAACCTTTTCTTCATTAGAAATGTGTTTTAATAATAAATCAAGATTATTTACAATGTCACTGAATCATTTGAACATGTCTCTGATTAACTCATCTTCATTCATCTTGAATAGCTCATATTGTCTGAGATAAATGTTGATCTTGGTTTGCTTGACTTGACTGGTTCCTTCAAAGGTCACCACAAGCTTATCCCAGATCTCCTTGGCAGTCTTACAACCCGAGATCCTGTTAAACTTATATGCACTCAAAGCACAATATAAGAGATTCATAGCTTTATAATTTTTTGAAAATTGTCGTAACTAAGAAAAGGAGAGAGTGTCTTCAAATTTGGGAGATCTAATCCCATCTTTCTCTGTGTAGAAAGTGTGAGGACCATTTTGAATGATAGTCCAGAGTTCCATATCTTGATCAATGATGAACATTTTCATCAAAGCTTTCCAGTCAAAAAAAATATCTCCATAGAAGAGAGGAGGTCTGTTAGCAGCTCTTCCCTGAGAGAAACCACCATCTCCTACAGTACTCATAATCAGAAGATGGTTAAATCTATGCAGTGTACAAGCTCTGATACCAATTGAAGGGGTGTACAGTAGGTGGAAATACATGATTAGTACTCTAGAAGGGGGGGGGGTTGAAAAGAGTATGCCAACTTTTGTTAAACTTGCAAGAAGAGTGGTTTCGAAAAGAATTGTAATATAAGAAGAGTGTTTCAAGGCCTTGAAATGATTTTCAAACCCTTGAGATGAACACAGTTGGAGTTTAAATGATATGTCTATTTCAAGGCCTTGAACCGAGTTTCAAACCCTTGAAATGAAACTGTTTTGAATGCTGCAAAATTTCTAAGTATGAAACTGAAAAGTAAATGAAAGAGACACAAGATATATAGATTTCATTCCACTTGGACCTACGTCTATATCTCTTGGATCTTCTCCCTGCAGGATTTTCAATTCAATTCTTATTAATCAACAGCTAAGCCCTAGATCCCAAGCACAGAGAGATGCCTTACTCTGTTACAACTTGTGGTTCTCACTAACCTACCTAGTAAATTCTCTAGCTATATGATTAAATAAGAATTCTCTATTTTTAACCTTGAACAATTCTTGAGAATAAAAAACAGAAGTATTATCAAAATGATATACAAATGAAGTTCATAAAAGAAGAACACTAGAACTGAATCTACGGTGACTATGCAGTGTTCTTCTGATGCTTGGATTGAGAGAAATGAATCTGCCTCTTTGTTGCTTTTCAATCCCATAATATGTTTGAGTGTCTCTGCTTATTGTCCCGTAGTAATGCTTCAGCTTTCCCCCTTTTTATAGAGCTGTTTGAATTTAAGATCTTCAGGATCTTCTCTTTAACAAGCTTCCCTATTTTGTAGCTTCAACTTTGACTTCTATAAAACCTTCTTCAACTGATAGTTTGAATAGTATCTTCAATGATAATGATTTGATATTGTATAAAAATATGTTAGAAATCTTTCAAACACATTAAATTGATCACAGAATCAAATCAACATAGAGTTTCCTTTCCTGCAAAACCTCAGGTTAGGAAATAGATCGTGCAAAATAGGAAATAAAATTTCCCTGCAAAACTAAGTCAAACAGATGGATTAGATGCTGTAAAAAGTGTCAAGATACTTTTTATTTAATCATCAAGTATCAACTAATCAAGCACATGGGTTTAGGAGTTGAATCAAGATCACAAACTCCTCATAAGTTTATGCGTATAAGGCATTGTCAGTTTCAAGGCTTTGAAAGCTGTTTCAAGGCCTTGAAAGACTAGCTATTTCAAGTCTCTGAAAATGAGTTGAACTTACAAATAAAATACATGATCTGTGTTATTTTCTCTCTGAATTGACAAACCTAGAAACAATGTGGGATCCTAGATTCAACACATTCCGACTAATCATGTTTCACCTAGACTTTGTGTTACGAAGAAATTTATGGGTTGAGGAGTTGAAGGAAGTATGTGACATGGTGGTAATGAGAATTTAGGGACATTTGGAAGAGGATAAGATGATGACGAGGAAGTGTAAATGGTAGATCTGATTGTGTGAGAGTAGGTTGGTGTATACGTAGAAGAAGTGGTGGGGTGGTTGGTTGTTAGACATATATGGGGAGTATGTTGTCCATAATGACAGGTTTGACTGCTCTGACACTACAAAGCAAGGCAGAGTTGAGTAATATTGGAAAGCAAGCAATGAATATGGTAGGGAGTAAAAAAATGATAAAATTCCAGATAAAACATTAATGCATACAAATAGAGATTATACACAGCTGAACACCCTATCATCACTTTGAATAGAAGTTCAAGATAAAACATTAAATCATACAAATAGGGATTATAACATATTTGAAAATCGCATCAATCATCTGAATACAAATCATACAACACATTTAGTTACCACCAACTCAAAAACCTCCTCAACCCAAACGATAACAGCAACAAGTTAATTTTTTTGTAAACAAACACAATATCACATACAAACACTTACAACTGGTAGATTAATATTTTGAACATAAAAACAAACATGACTAAAATGAGAATGATTGACTACCCCACCCAAAGAAACTGACCGTAACAAAATGAATAGACCGTAGGTTTTTTCCTGTATTTCTTGGCGAGTTCCTTCTCATTGCTTACATGAGCTTTGAAGCTGTTCGATTTCTTAAGAAAGATTTCCTTGATGTCGTTGTACACGGAAAAACCAATGAAATTGGCAACCCAAATCCTTATGTAATCTTCATTGATCTTTATTTTCCTTTCAGGTTGAAGGGTTAGCTATCTCAAATGTGCCTTGTAAAAACAAACATATGCTCCACTATCATAGATGGCAAAAAAAGATCACATTTCAAAACAGTTAGATAAACACATAAATCTTGTGGAAATGAAACATTAGAGTCTAGACATTACCAATTTATTTGTCTTGGAATGTCATGATGTGTCCACACTATGTCCCGATTTCTTATGTCGCAAACATGACATATTTATTTGGCACGGACAAGTTGAAATCTGTGTGCATCTAATCGAGTTTCTCACGTATCACTTCGGGCTTTTAAAAGAACATTCTCAACGGATCAAGGATGTACCTTTTTTTTTCAAAAAATTGCAACACCATGAGAAGGTAATGTAAATCCTTCATATTGAGAGGAATAGAAATATGTGCAAAACAAAAAACAAGACAAATAAAAAATGGTCATTGCTATTGATACTTCGAGGAGGATGTAACAAAATTTCTTATTATTCCCATCAAGTCCAAATCTCCCAAAAGCAAATGACTGATCCTCGAATTTGCATTTTTCTGAACCGAGGGCTGTGCTAAAAAAACACATTAAATAAAGAGGGAAACGTGGGATTTCCGTCAACAAGCGAAGTAAATACATAAAATAATGCGAGAAACGGCTGGATTAACAATATAATGCCTAGATCTAAGATTCTACGTTTTCTCTCTAATCATAGTGTAAAACTAAGATTATCAAACCAGAAAGAACGCAAAACGATATAAAAAGTGCAAGAAATATAACTCTAATAGAGAGTTATCAGTTTTTCATATTTTGTTACGTACTGTAACGTTTTAATCCGTTATTTGGTGCATTTTTTATGTCTTTTAAGTATGTTATATTTTTTTTGCATGTTTAGCCAGTGTCTGCATTTTTGATAATTTATGAAGTATATTGTTAACACTTTTATCCATTTTACGCATTGTTTTATCGCCTAGTATGGTGACACGCTAGAACCGGTCAACTTATCATTTATTTCTCTATACCTTTTTTTTCCTGTACTGGGTATGCCCACTACTTTCTTATCTGCACAACTTCACCCCATAGACACACCCTTTTAAAAGTTTACCCATTGACATATTTTTAACTAGTGGAGTTAGAAAATAGTTTGATGAAAAACAATAGCAAGTGAATACATGAGACGATATGTGGAAGAAAACACATTATCAGCTCCTCAAGCTGTTGAACCCCCCCCCCCCCCCCTCCTGCAATTTTGAAAGTTATAGAAGCTTCAATTCTGAAGCCTTATCTATATTTTTACAGACTATGCTTGCTAAATTAGGTCGTGGTCTTTTACCATCCATGTGATCCAACACATTATGTAATACATGACAACTGCATTATCCAAAGCCACCACAATAACACATAAAATTTCCTTATGTCTACTTAGTTCATCCCACATAGATCTGGATTTTGTGAAACACATATGATTGACATTTCATCATGTTTGAACATAAAGAGTTCCCCCTTAATCTAGATCATAGTTATGCTATTCTTATCAAAATGCTCAATCAGGTCCTACCGGATTTCATATGAACTTAATAATAAATAACACTTGAACAAATTTTTTTAGACGCAAAGTTCAACTACCAAAATATAACCATGCTACATCACATCTTCTCCACAGAGTACACATATTGCTATTACTGAAGGAGCATTTAATAATCCAGAGACGAAATCAAATGTACTCTTATATTCAAGATCTAGATACATAGATCTAAACTAAATGATTTCCAGTTAGAGGCTACGCAACCAGAGTGATACCTGGGTTATCATATGTTGTCAGATGATATGTTGAGGATTGATCAACGACAACCACACTAGCCCCCTAATTCGCCGGAAACGGAATTTCACTCAAATTCGACATCGCAACTAAGAAGAAACCTATAAATAAAATTAGGAAACCAACTGACACTAGAAGAAATTGATAAACCAACTCAGACGACAATCGCTGGAAGCGAATTGCTTTGATGCCCATATATGAAGAATTGAAGAAAATAGATTATGTATATGAAAAAAAGGAAAGGGAGCTTTATATTCATTATTGATGAGAATAAAAAAGATACATCAACGAAGGAAATTTCGGGGTATAACTAATCATAACAGTGCATCTAACAGAAATGGAAGAGAGATAATGAACTACTTCCACTTGTCAAAGATGACACTACAATACATGTATTTTCACACTAGCGCCTATAATATCTATTTGAAAAAAATTATATCAAAATAGGCCCAACAACTTATTACTACTTCAAAACAAGTGTTTTATTCACCTAAAGCAAAACTCGTAGGTGGAGTTATGGGAATCTCTTACTCACCCGCGTCATCCTTATCTGCACCCACCAAAACATCGGCGATATCACCTTACCAAAGTCTTCATTTTTGCTTGAATCAAAATATAAAGTACTTTTATCTCATAGCCTTGCATTGAATTACCCTTTTGGTTAGTATATTTTGTTGGTGGTTGGTGTCACTATTCAGTTCGCGAGCCCTCTTCCCTAGAAAATCTTGCCTATCAGTGTTCATTTGTTTACTATTTTGGTTCCCTTTCATCAACATCTACATCGAGAGTCTGTAAAAGTAAAATTGTGTATAAGATATTGTCTAAATGATTTTAGGAGAGTGAAAGAGAAACAACAATGATTAACTACACCATTACAAAATCGAGCTTGAAAAACAGCGATTGATATGTGATTGCATGAAGTGAATATGTTGTGGAGTTAATACTCATACCTCACACCTCAACTTCCAGATAAATAACCTCTAATGTACTATACATGTTTGAGTCAACATTTAGTAGTTTAGTAGCGGATATTCACGTATATTCATCTAAATTCATCTTTATTATTATGTGAGATGTCCTAAAAAGTTGTCCATTTACGTTTTAGTTGTTACACTCCTAATCTATTTTTGTGGTGAAAATATAATAAAAGATAAACAGGTAAATACATCGTTATCTTTTTTGCAATAATCTTGCAATTTTATTTAATAATTGGCCAAGTCTGAAACCCATACATTGTACATGCTAGTAGGCCACGAAGCCCAAATAAAACAGTCACCGAGTTGCAAACTCAACTTGGAAAAACCGTGTGGAAGGGCATCTTTTACACGTGTAATAAAGTGGAGGTTTCCATTAGAAACCCCAAATAACAACGCTACACGTTCATCTATCACCCTTTCTCTCTCAGTGCGGCCGCATCCCATCTTATGTCGAGAGAGAACTCTTTCTACCAAATTTCTGCAATCGGTCTCCACCATCATACGAGATAAGCCCATTTACATGGATTTTGAGAGGGAAAACGCCACCGCCATAAATTCGACTGTGTGAGACGGAGGGGAGAATAGAACAGGAAAGAAGGAAATCAAATCGTAATTTGAGTTCCGAATCGTCGCTTAACCACTCGATCTTCGCAGCCGCACATACATAGAGGTATCCGACGTTCAATTTCAAACAACCCAACGGAGGAGAAGACCAACAAGTGCCTTGATTGCCCAGATCCACACCTAGATGACACGATCAAAGGGACAAATATTCAATATGAGTTCATTCTTTAAACTCAATATATGAAGCTAGGGCATTAGAAATGATTTATGTTAAACTCGTTTTTGCCATCCGAAAATTCAATTTATATTGAGAAATCCAGATACCCCAAAGTATATGACTAAAAAATTGGGAATGTTTTTATGAGATTTTGCAGAATTATTCAAAACCACATAGAAAATGGCCTATTATTTGCAGGAAAAAGGATTCGAACCAAAGGGGAGGTCCAAATCTCACGAGTTCTGGGACAATTCAAGAAAAGGTGGGAGTCATTCTTCTTCAAACAGCAGAAATAGGTAAATTTATTCCTTTTTGATTAAATTATTTTTAGTAGGGATACAATGGTGAAGTAACTGTCAGACAAAAAAATAATAATTTTTATTTTGAAATATTAGAGACCAAATAAATTTCCAGATATTTTCTAGTTTTGTGCTGCTGCTAGCAGTGAAATTCGTTAGGTTTTTTGAGTTCGCAAATGTAGCTGCTACATGGTACGCTGTTACAAAAATCACCGGTATGTATTTGAATCCAAACAAGAGTATCAAGACTATTTGAAAAAAAGGGAATTCGAAGAATAGCTTCTAGCTTCTTCCTCAAAAAAAATCTGCTCAATAAGAATTTATTGCAGGAAAAGATGGGAAAAATTAAATCTAAAACCTCCGCATTTAAAGGAAGAAATTAAAAACTAAAATGTTTCCTTCCAATGATCCGATCCGACCCGACCCGATCCGATATATACAATTATATAATATAAGTATTCAATAACCCGATCCGATCCGATATAAACATACATACACATACACACACACATACACACACACATATATAATTATGTAATACAATTGTAATTATATAATATACTCATATATTATATATATATATATATATATATGATTATATTAACAATTATATATAATTCGACCAATCCGATTTGTGATCCGTTCTTCTGATCCGTGATCCGCTTTCTTTATGGGCCATATCTGATTTTTTGGATGATCCGTTATATGATCCGATCATAATCCAATCTGGATCAGAACGGATTCGAATCGAATTCGGATAAGGGGATATCAATTTCGGATCGGGTCGGATTAAGGATACATTTGATCCAAATCCAATATGTTGGCATGCAATCCCTAAATAGGTATCCAACGGTTTTGGTAAAAAAAGTATATTTACCATTTCCTATTCAATGCCTAACTGCTTTGAAAATAATATCATGAGCGGTAATGAAACTCCACCAAATATACAAGCCATAGAGGTATGCTCGACAACAATGCCATTTGAATACCGAAAATATTTACCCTTGAGAACTCTAGTTAATAACGAGTTTGGGTGTGATAAAGTACGCCACATGTTTTTGGGGGTAAGTGTTAAGCATCTAGTTCCTTAAGTCCAGCTAGTAGGGATTCAACTTCTTCCGTGATTTGGGTTGGAGAATATACTCTCTTCCGGAATAGAGCACTATTTCGAGCTCTCCAAATCCACCAAATCACCACAGGAAAGTAAGCAAGGTCGTTTGAATCTAAATTTTCCAGCCAGTAACACGCCCAAGAGGAGAAATCCACAGACTATTTTGTTAAAATCGGACCCCGGATTAGTGTTTTCCAAACCCTTTTTGCTTTCGGGCACTGTCCAAAACCGTGGGAAGTGGTTTCCCCCACCCCACCGCAAGCGTGGCAAACATTGGGAAAATCTATTTTCCTCTTACGAAGGTTCTCCGTGGTTGGGATTCCGTTTTGAATACAGGGCCAGAGTTGTATTTGGATTTTCTTAGACACTTTGATCTTCCATAACTTTTTCATAGATTTGAGGTGTTTGGGGGCTGGAAGTGCCTTCATTACTTGCTTCAACCTTCAATATATGAGCTACTAGGTACCCTGTCCTTACTATATAATGACTAGATTCCGAGAAGTGCCAGATAATGGAGTCCTCGTTGTTCCTAGACGACAAAGGAACTTTTATCACATCTTAACATCAACGGGGGCCATGTGCTTCCTTGTTATGTCTTCATTGATGAGCTCACAGACTATCACATCTTGGTTTACTAGCTGAACTAAAGGATAGAAAGATAAATCCCATGGGATCTACTTGTCGACAATCTAGATATGTCTTTCCCACTCTCCACCTCAAGCCTTACTCAAGTAACTTCCTTCCAATAAGAATACTTATCCACGAATACGATGGTATATATCAATTATAAGTGTGCATGAAACCCTTCACTCTATAGTACATGGCCTTATGGACTCTGATGAGAAGAGAATTAGGGTACCTGAGGATCCTCCAGCTCTGTTTTGCAAGCATCGCATCATTGAATAATTTTAAATCTTGAAAAGCTAAATTCCCAAGCTCTCGTGACTAATTCATGCACTCCAATATAATCTATATGATTCCTCTCTCTTTTCCATCCTTGCTCCATGTGAATTATTTGATATGTCGTTCCATCCGTTCACAGGTGCCATCTGAGAGTTTGACGCAGGACAAAGTATACGTCGGAAGGACCTACGCAACCGGTCGGATCAAGACTTCTTTCCCCCTATAGAGAGTGTACGTTCTTTATAGCCTTTGAGATTCAAGGCCAATGTTTCTATAAGATGAGCAAAATTAATTGGTTTTTAATTACTCATCGTCGTAGGGAGGCTACATACTTATCATACTGTTCAACCTCGTCCACCCTGCAATTGTTCATGATCTCTTTCCTGGTTGCGCCCGATGTGTTTGAGGAGAAGACTAAACCCAGATTTGCCAAATTTAGTTGCTGGAAAGAACCACAACCATACAAAGCGATGATCTCCATAAGCTTTGTAACATCTGCAGTGTTTTCCTGTGTAAAAAAGAGACTATTGTCAGCGAAAAAATATGGGAGGCCACTCGTCCTCCCCTAGAAGCTGTAACTTATGCCAAATCCACATCATCAACCGCAGCAATAAAAGCTCAAGATAATAGTTCACTACAGAGGAGAAAGGAGATGGGAGAAAGAGGGCATCCCTGTCTTAGACCCCTTTCAAGAGTAATTTTCCCGACCACCACTCCACCCCTAAAAAAGCTGTAGGAGACTGTAGAAACGTAGTTCGTCACATATGTGATAAAAAGCGGACCGAAACCCATATGGAACGTCGTCTCTCTGAGGAACTGCCACTCAATCCTATCATAGCTTTTGCTCATGTCAAATTTAAGAGCTAGGAAACCTTCTTTACCTTTCTTCCGGATTTTGCGCGAATGAATAAATTCAAAATCAGTGAGAATATTATCAGAGATGAGCCTACCAGGACCGAAGGCACTTTGGTTTTCCGTAATCAAGTGACGAAGCACCTTTTTAGTCTGTTATCCATGGACTTTGAGACGATCGATCTCGTAAATGACATTACACAGACTTATAGGCCTCAAATCACTGGCCTTACGAGGTTGTTTTGACTTTTGAATAAGAGCGATAAGAGTAGAATTAAAACTTTCAATGCTATTTCCTTCATTAAGAACAGACATACATACCTTCGTACGATCCTCTCCAACGATATTCTAGTGTGTATGGTAGAAGCCCACTGTGAAACCATCCATACCTGGGGATTTATCAGGCACCATATGGAACAACACTGTATGAATCTCCTCAATCTTATAGTCCTTGTTAATCATCTGTCTATCATTGCTGAAATAGTTTCAACTGAGTGATGAGGTAAAGTGGCTATCACTTCCACAACCGGGTTAAAGGAAGTGAAGATGGACGAGAAATAGGACTCCAAGCAGTGCACAATGTCTGCCTCATCCGTGAGCTACTCACCCGAGTCATTCTCAATTCCACTTATATTTGAGATATTTGAGTTTTGTTATTGGTCTTTACCTTTGGAACAAAAATAAGGGGATATTTATCTTTTTTTGACAACTGCCCTGAAGCGTTGCAATATTGATACATGATAGAGTTTATTTTTATAGCACTCATAATATTTGCTTTTGCGAAAAAATAATTGATTCGCCTGCAAAAATTAAATGTGTGATATTCATTTAAGAAATTCTCCATTATGTATTTGAAAGGCTGCCAAACAAATTGATCTCCATCTTCAAGAACTTTTTGAATGACTACTGGAACTGACTGAACAAATGTCAAGTCGAGCACCAATGCTTAATTAATATCAAACATGTATCCTTTCATTAATACTGCAAAATATTCTTGTAATTCCCATTCCAACAACTGACAAGGCGCTACAACATGAATTGAATCCTTCCTACACACCGTTTTGTTATAGATTTTTGTTATATCATTATAAAGACTAGAAAGGAGTGACATACCAAGCGCCATTGGGTCTACCCAAAGAGATATTTTCAGCTATTTGAAAAATATTTTTCCGTATTGTTTATCTGAGAGTGAAGGGAAGACAAACCTTGAAAGCCAGAGTGTTAAAAACTCGACGTGCTCGTGTTAAGTCTCTTCCTCCATGAAATGCTTTATCCACTCACCATGGCTTAGTTTTTTTTTTATTTGGTCTTATTGAGTCTAATCCACTGTTTCTCCAATTCTTCAACTATGGCTTTCACTGATTCATCATTGATTTGACTCGTCACTGAGTCACCAATGACTAGGAACCCATTGACGACCGTTATATCATGGAAGGTGACAGTGGATTCACCCCCATGGGAAGAAGAATGTGTTAGTTTTTGACGCGCTTTCTTAACGCGTATGCGCAAGTGCACGATCAAGTAATATAGGGTGGTATTTCAACTCCGATTTATCGATCCCACGAGGACAAACTTGATATTATTTAGCTAAGTGATTAACTTAAAGTACAATAAAAGGGAGGAAGAATTGTGATTCAAAAGTTCGTCGTCCCCAAACAAGCGAATTTTATTTTCTTATTATTAAAAAAATATAGAGAAACTGGGCAATCTCTAGATCACCTAGGTCTGTAGACGATTTCTGGATCAACTACGTAACACCTTAACTCTGTTCTAAGTAAGTCGGGTTACTGCACCGACAATCTCCTGTCGATCTCATGTCAATTTATATCTCGGTTGACTACAATCTCCTATCGATCTTCTGTGTGTACCGATCCATTCTAGTAGGCTAACTACTTGCACGACAACGGGTTATGTCGGTCCACCGTTGCACGAAAAAGTTGAAATAACCTACCAAATCTACCCACTAAGGCCAATCCTACTCACTTTTACTTTCGATCTTGGTGATTCGGGATTGTTGTCCACGTCTCATCCTAGCTAGTTAGAATTAATGTTGCGCATCTATAGCTAAGTAGTATTTTCGGGTCATGACTCCTTCAACAGTAAGAATGAAGAATAGCATGTGAACAGTTGAACTAGAACAAATACTAACATTTAATCATGATATTGATTATCAATTCATATATTAGTCGTGTTAATATACTAAGATCCTTAACAAGATTCAAGAACTAACACTCGTTCAATAGAAGAAATCACTAAGCATGAAACAAAGCTTAAAGATCTAGAAAAATTCATTGTCTACATGAACCCTAGGATCTCATATAAGATGCCTAGATAATGGAGTTTAGGTAATCGTATTAAAAGAGAAAAAACACTAGAGTTTCTCCATAGAAAGACTGAAATAAGAAGAAGAAGAAGAAGAAGAAGAAGAAGAAGAAGTAATCAAAGCATAGGTTTTAAATGGAGGTCTTGAGTTCTTCCCCGTCGACTCCTTCGTATGTCCCCCTCCTTCTCCATTGAGTGAATGATCCAAAGATACGTGAATGATCCTTCTATAACGTGCCTAGGTCTTTTAGTACGTAATTCCCTCAACTTTTTGCCCAAAAGTCCTTCAAAATTGCATAAGAACCCACATTTCGGTGTGCTGGTGGGAGGACTGGTCTCAAAATTAGTTGGACTGGTCTCATGACCAGCAGAGGCTTGCATTTGTTGATTTTCTTCAAAAAATCCAAGTATAACTGGTCTCACGACCAGTAAACTGATCTTAAGACCAGCCTGGTAAATTACACCTCCTTTCTTCGATTCCTTGATCTTTTCCTCAACCGCCTTCAACTTCAACACGTTCTCGAGCCTCTTCATCCTTCCAAAATTCATTCTCACTCTAATGCATGTTCCCAAGCCTCCGGTTCTTGTAATTCACAACATGAAACAAATAACAGAAGACCAAATGTGACAATAAAACCTCGAAATTACGCACATAATGCACGTATTACACATTCATGCTCAAACACCCAAACATGTTATCTTTCTCTCAATTTGGCTCTGAACTCATACAAATGCATCTTAAATAACGCAAAACGATAGAGAATCTAATGAGTATAAGTCCTTAAATGGAGTAATCAGTTTTGGGACACCAAAATTGTGACAACCCGAGTACCAAATCTGAATTTTACTTTGATTCATAGGCAGAGTTTGTGACTGACTGTAAATGCCCATTTCCATTCAGATGGTGGCGAATTTTGGGGTTAAGCGGGGTACCCATTCCTTCCACTGTTTCTGCGGTTGCTTCCATGGTTTGAAGACAACCTTCGATGGCCACAACCAGAGGTTTCTAGGGAAGATTTTTGAAAACAGAGGGGTGTTGAGGATTCGGACTGCTTCACTTTCTTGTTCTGCAAATGGGTTGATCACGAATCTCTGACATTGACCTTGTCTCAATTCGTCAGAGATTGAACTTCGCGAGGTCCGATTTATGCCATTGCAGCCCTTTGGGTTTAGAAGAAGGGTGGGGTGCGTTTTAGCGTAGACAGGATGAGAGAAGGGGGGAGCGACTTCTGGTGAATTGAAGCTTGCATGAGTATAATCCAAGGTCCCAAACGGTTCTGATGTGACAATTTCCATTTTCGTTTATCTCCAAAAAAAAGGTCCACAGACACAACGCGCGTCTCACTTAGTTTCTTTCCGAGTACAGGTGTTTTGTGTATTCTTCCTCATCTTGTCTCATGTGTATGCATGTCATTGTGTTTTAATTAAACTATTTCCTAATTTTACTGATTAAAAATAAAATTGGAAAAAAAGTATTAAAAAAATTAAAAAATAATGTGAGTTCCTAATTTGTCCATTTTCTATTTGAAAGAAAAAGAAAAAAAACTTACTCATTTTACCTAACCATGTTTATTTCGAATGTTCAAAAATTAACAATTTATTGGCGGATGATAGAGTTTTAAATGTTCACTTATTGGCGTTACGGCCGAGTACTTGATTATTTTTTGTTTTTATGTAGAGGGGAGAGAGAAACCATTATGACAGTTTTGAGAATTGTAATAGCCTTCTAATGATTTAACTGACTTCTCCCATCAATAATAAGCTTTTATTAGATGATGTAATTTTTTTGATAACTCTATCGTGGCCTTTCAAACTTTACATTCTATCTATAAACAAAAATCGGAAACTAATTATTTTTCTCTAAAACTAGATATGAAAAAAATCTATGACCGTATTAAATGGAGATATCTAAATTTGATTTTGAATAAGCTTGATTTTCCATCTAAATCTATAGATAGAATTATGACTTGTGTTCATCTGTATCTTTTAGTATCCTTGTTAATGGCCAAAAAATAACTCTTTTACTCCTAGTAGGGGTATGCGACAAGGTGACTATATTAGCCCATATTATTATTTGAAAAGTAGGGCTTTCCTGTCTAATAAATCAAGATGTTTCCCAAAAATTATTAACTAGGGTCAAGGCGGAGGTGTGGGATCTCTCAAAATACATTTAATGTTTGCGGACGACTCAATATTTTCCGAAAAAGAAAATACTAGGAATGCACTATAACCAGTTTCGATGATGTTTGTTTATGGATATAATGTGAAGTTTCATAGGCCACGAACGAGTTATCAAAAATTTGACGCCTTTGAATAAAAGCTGATTTGAGCTTGGTCAATAATTAAGGGAGAAGGCAATTACATCATCTGAAGGCAATTACAATGTAATAACTGAAAACAGTCATAATGATTTCTCTCATTCTACATAAAAACAGACAATAATCAAGTACTCGGCTGTAATTACTCAAATATACGTAAGACCAATAATTGAACATTTAATCTCTAAGCCTCGACCAATAAATTGTTAAATTTTAAACCTTCGAAATAAACATGATTAGGTAAAATGTGTATGTTTTTTTTGTCAAATAGAAAATGGGCAAGTAAGGAATGAACACATTTTTGTATTTTTTTAATATTTCAAAATTCCACAATTTACCTATTTTTAATCAGTAGAATCAGGAAATAGTTTGGTGAAAAGTATACAACTATACATATGAGACGAGACATTTGCAAAAAAAATAAAAATAAAATACATATGAGACGAGACGAGGAAGAATACACAAAACACCTATACTTCAAAAGAAGCTGAGTGAGACTCGCGGCGTTGTTTCTGTGGACCCTGTTTCAGTTTCAGGAGGACATCATCACATCAGAACCGTTTCAGAACATCAATTACACTCATGCAAGCTTCAGTTCACCAGTAAGCTTATGCCTCTCCTCTCCTCTCGTCTTCGCGCAGCACCCACACCTCATCTCAACCCAGAGAGCTTCAATGGCAGAAATTCAATTCTCCAATGAATTTAGAAAAGGTCAATGTCAGAAGTTCCTGATCAACCCATTTGCGGAACAAGAAAGTGAAGCAATCCCGGTCCCCAACACCCCTCTGTTGTCGGAAATCTTCCCTAGAAACCTCCGGGAGTGGCCATCGAAGGTTGTCTTCAAAGCATGGAAGCAACCGCAGAAACAGTGGAAGGAATGGGTACACCGCTTAACCCCACAATTCAGCACCATTTGCACCGAATTGGGCATTTACAAGGCGATCACTAACTCCGCCTCTGAAGAATTCAAGTACAATTCAGATTTGTTACTCGGGTTGTCGCAATTCTGGTGTCCCGAAGCCAACACATTCGTCTTCCCATGGGGTGAAGCCACCGTCACCCTCCACGACGTAATGGTCCTCACTGGGTTACCAGTTGTTGGTGACTCAGTGACCAGTCAAATCAGTGACGAATCGGTGAACGCCATAGTTGAAGAACTGGAAAAACAGAGGATCCGAATGAACAAGACCAAATCGAAGAAACCAAGCCATGGTGAGTGGATTAAGCATTTCATGGAGGAGAAAGAGACTGATTACGAGCGCGCTGGGTTTCTAACATTTTGGCTTTCAAGGTTTGTGATACACCCAGTACCAATCAGAGACTTTAGAGCAATCTCACGCTCAAGAATATGGGAGACGAGAAAGAGTTTACCGGGAAGAATCCACCCGATGCGGCTTGAAGAGGGACACAGGCAGAGTTGTAGGAATTAGGGTTTGAGAGTTGACGTAATATTAATCATACCAAAACAGTCTGCTAGCACAAGTTTATATAGGAAGACAAGATCCCACAATGATAGGGCTAAATTATGTAAACTAAGTAACTACTAAAAATACCCTGCATAATAGGAAATAAGTGCTCAACGTAAAACATAGTCAGATTGCCATCCTGGGGGTCTTGTGTTTCTGGAACTTGTTCGCCGGCTCTGACCTCCCGGGTTCGCATCAGCTTCTCTTCCAGAATCATCAACCTGGCCTCCCTTGTTCATAACACTCCCTCCCCCATCAGAAACCACCTTGTCCTCAAGGTGTAAATTAGGATAAAAGCGCTGTAGGAAATCACGAGGCTCCCAAGTGGCATCGTCTAAGGAGCCATCGCTCCAGCTCACCAGGACTTGTTCCTCGGTGGTACCGTTGCGAAGAACACGACGGACATCATGCAATGCGACAGGAGTAGAAGGAGTCTTTCCATCGATCAGATCAGCAGGCAAGGTCAGGGGTTGTAAATCTGGTCGGGGGCCCTTGAATGGCCGTAATAAAGACACATGGAACACCGAGTGTACCCGAGAAGACTCTGGCAATCGAAGCTTGTATGCAACTGGCCCTAGGCGCTCCAATACCTCAAAAGGACCGTAATAACGACGAGCTAACTTCTGGGAGCTGCGACGAACAATAGAGTGTTGTCGATAAGGCTGCAGTTTGAGGAGAACCATATCACCAACCTCAAAATGAACATCACGACGAGAGCGATCAGCGATTTCCTTCATACGCTTCTGGGAAGCCGCCAAATGCAACCGGAGCTGACGAAGAAGCTCGGCTCGCTCGGATAAAATCTCATCAACAGCAGGGAGTTTACTCGAACCCCTGCGGTAAGGCACAAGATCAGGCGGTAATCTGCCATAAACCGCCTGAAACGGTGTCATGCCAATGCCAGAATGGTAGCTGGTATTAAGAGAATATTCGGCCCAAGGAAGCATAACAGTCCATCGCTGAGGACGATCATGAACAAAAGAGCGTAAGTACTGCTCAAGTGTGCGGTTCATAACTTCGGTCTGACCGTCAGTCTGTGGATGAAAAGCGGACCCATGCTTCAAGGTTGTCCCACTGAGAGAGTGCAGCTCACGCCAAAACCGGCTAACGAAAACGGAATCGCGATCAGACATAATAGTAGCTGGGAAGCCATGAAGTTTCAAAACAATATCAGTAAACAAAAAAGCTGTGCGATGTGCATCAAAATCCGTGGGCAAGGCACCGAAATGGGCGTATTTAGTGAGCCGATCCACCACGCAAGAATAACCGTGAAACCCCGAGACATCGGTAACCCAGTAATAAAATCCATGCTGATATCTTCCCAAACCCGACTAGGAATAGGCAATGGTTGAAGTAATCCGGAAGGCGGCTGAGTGGAAAATTTTGTCGACTGACAAGTCGCACATGAAGCGACATAATCTCGAACATCAGCTCACATACGAGGCCAATAAAAAGAAGTCGCCAAGCGTCGGAATGTGCGATGGACACCAGTGTGCCCAGCAATAGGAGTATCATGATACTCGCGAAGAAGTTGGTGCCGCAACTCCGAATGTGCCCCAATACAAAATCTATTATTATAGAACACCATACCATCCTGAATCGAAAATGGGGGATGAAGCTTCCCATCAGCAGAAAGCTTATGAAACTTCAACAAATCGGGTTGAGAAGCATTGTCAGCCTTAATTAAATCCACAATAGCTGGAAGCGGTTGGGAGATATTGTAGAATGCATGCGCCAAAGTAGGATAATCCTCCTGCCGAGAGAGTGCATCAGCAACACAATTATTTTTCCCCGCTTTGTATTCAATGCGAAACCTGAAGCCCAATAACTTGCGGACGTAAAATTGTTGATCAGGTGTTTGGATAACCTGCTGCAACAGTTCTCGTAAACTGCGCTGGTCCGTCCGAATCAAGAATTCTCTGCCTAACAAATATTGCCGCCATTTTTGAACGGCCTCCACAATGGCATACAAATCCTTATGGTAGGTAGACGCTGAGAGACGACGAGGACCAAGTTTCTTACTAAAATAAGCGACGGGCTGCTCATTTTGCAAAAGAACCGCCCCAATACCAGTGGATGATGCATCTGTTTCAACAACAAACATCAGACTAAAATCAGGGAGGCGAAGAACCGGAGCAGTAGACATGGCCAATTTCAAGCGCTCGAAAGCACTGGAAGCCGCTGCCGACCATACAAAGGAGTCTTTTTTTAATAAGTCCGTCAAAGGGGCTGCCAAATGGGAATACTGATGAATAAAACGTCGGTAATAACCGGTGAGACCTAAGAAGCCACGTAACTGCTTCAAAGTAGTAGGGATAGGCCAATTCACCATAGCAGCAATTTTTGAAGTATCGGCTTTCAAATGACCGTCAGAAATAATATGTCCCAAATAATCAATGGAAGCTTGACAGAAAGAACATTTTTCCAGCTTGACATAAAATTCGTGAGTACTCAATAATGACAAGACCACCGTGAGATGCTGGACATGATCATGTATTGACGGACTGTAGATCAATATGTCGTCAAAAAAAACAATAACGAATTTCCGAAGATAAGAAGCAAATAACCTGTTCATGCATGCCTGGAAGGTAGACGGAGCATTCGTAAGGCCGAATGGCATCACTCGAAACTCATAATGGCCTTCATGTGTCCGAAATGCAGTCTTAAAAATATCACGGTCATGCATACGTATCTGATGATAGCCGGAACGCAGATCCAATTTTGTGAAGAACTTGGCAGAACCCAATTCGTCAAATAATTCATCCGCGGTAGGAATAGGGAAATGATCAGGAACAGTCACAGCATTCAAAGCCCTATAATCGACAAAAAAACGATAGGTACCATCCTTCTTCCGCACCAAAAGCACAGGGGAGGAAAACGGACTCCGACTAGGCTGAATGAGGCCCTGGTCCAACATTTCCTTCACCAGACGCTCAATTTCATTTTTTTGAAACTGAGGGTACCGGTATGGTCGCACATTAATCGGGGCAGAACAAGGGTGCAGAAATATCCGGTGATCACAAAGACGACGAGGGGGCAAACTGGTTGGCATGGAAAACACGGATGCAAACTTAACAAGCACCATACGAATTTCATCAGGTAAATCCAACGGCACACCCTCGGGTAAAGAAACATTAGAAGCCCCTTGAGGAGTAATATGCATTTCATAACAAGCAGATATATCATGGGATGTCTGCAATGCATAAAAGTGATGCAAAGTGATTGCTTTAGCGGAAACATTACCACCCTTTAACACCACTGTTTGATCACCCCAAGAAAATTCCATGGTAAGATTGGCATAATCATGCACAACCCGGCCCAACAATTGAAGCCATTGGACACCCAAAACCACCTCAGGGTCGTGAATAGGCAACACAAAGACATCCACCGAAAAAGAAGACCCCTGCAGCAACAAGGCAACACCTCGACATTGTTGTTTACACAATAATGAGGCCCCATTACCCACGTAAACTCGAAAAGGAGGTACATCCTCAACAGGTAGTTGTAATTTCTCAACAAGAGTGGGGTGAATGAAATTATGGGTACTTCCCCCATCAATTAAAACATCAATAATCAACTCACCAATCATACCGGATAGGCGTAAAGAGCGCGGAGTAGTCATACTTGCGAGGCTATGTAAGGTCGAAACATCGGCAGTTAAGGTCGTGTCATCATCCGCGTAACACTCCATCAGCTCTTCCTCATCATCATCAGCTATTAATAACAAAAAACGACCACAACGGTGGGTTTTTGACCATTTCTCATCGCAATTGTAACAAAGACCTTTTGCGTCCCTCTCCATTTTTTCTGCCCTGGACAAACGTCGAATAGGAGTGGGGTTAGCCGGCTTAGGTGTAGCAGCCAGTTTAGAGGTCGGAGTCGGTAATAACGGAGTGGAAGATGGTGGCACATAAGGAGTGACACCTGGAGATGTAATGGAACGACTCGCTTGTGGCTGCCATGCATTCGGTCGAACTGGTAAAGCCGATGCCCATGCTGCGTACTTTGCCTCAACCTCCCTGGCGAAGGGAAACGATGATGATAATGAATCAGGTTTCATCAAAATAACCTCCTGCTGCAAGTGTTGTTTCAAACCGGCATGAAAAACGGATTGTAGATTAGCCTCTGCCACATTCATAACATTAACCAAGACTTTCTCAAAAGCCGCTTGGTAATCCAAAACAGACCCTGTCTGTTGAACCTTTGACAAAACTCCAAAATAATCCACATAATTCAAGGGATCGAAACGAAGCTTGAATTTCGTTACAAAATCAGCCCATGAGGCAAGCAGATTATTCCTCTGCCGCCAACGAAACCAATCCAGGGCGGGGCCTTCGAGCATCAGACTCACAGCGTTCAAGCGAGCATTCTCAGCCACGCCGTAGAAAACAAAATACTCATGGGCTTTAAAAAGCCAGCCGAGGGGGTCAGAACCATCACTTTTAGGCATGTCGATCTTCATCTTTGACAAGTGGGAAGGAAGCGAAACTTGATTGCCGCTACTGGTAGTGGTACGTCCCAGATCCATCAACTCACTTTCTTCCGATGTCTTCTCTGAACGGGTCAGAAAGCCAGCATGATCCTGCTGAAGTTTTTGAACAGTTTGATTCAATTGTTGCATCGCCGTGGTTTGAGAGATTACCTGGACGTCAGTTGCTCCTGGAATTCCTTAAAGCGAGCTTCGGTAACGAATTCGGTTGCCATGGAGAGAATAGGACTCAATGAAAGCACCAGTGATACACCCAGTACCAATCAGAGACTTTAGAGCAATCTCACGCTCAAGAATATGGGAGACGAGAAAGAGTTTACCGGGAAGAATCCGCCCGATGCGGCTTGAAGAGGGACACAGGCAGAGTTGTAGGAATTAGTGTTTGAGAATTGACGTAATATTAATCATACCAAAACAGTCTGCTAGCACAAGTTTATATAGGAAGACAAGATCCCACAATGATAGGGCTAAATTATGTAAACTAAGTAACTACTAAAAATACCCTGCATAATAGGAAATAAGTGCTCAACGTAAAACATAGTCAGATTGCCATCCTGGGGGTCTTGTGTTTCTGGAACTTGTTCGCCTGCTCTGACCTCCCGGGTTCGCATCAGCTTCTCTTCCAGAATCATCAACCTGGCCTCCCTTGTTCATAACAGTTTGTCGTCCCTTCACTCCCAGATCAAACAATACAGAAAAATCTGTTTCCAATTGCTGCAAATCTCTCTGTGGGTAAACCAATGGCGCTTGGGACGTCACTTCTTGCTAGTGTTTATCATGACTTAACAAAAATCTATAACGAAACAGTGTGTAGGAAGGATACTATTCATGTTGTAGCGCCTTTTCAGTTGTTGGAATTGTGGTTACAAGAATATTTTCCAGTATTAATGAAAGGATACAGGTTTGACAGTAATTACGCACTGGTGCTCGACTTGCCATTTGTTCAGTCAGTTCCACCAGTCGTTAGAAAAGTTCTTGAGGACAGGGATCAATTTGTTTGGCAGCCTTTCAGATACAGAATGGAGAGTTTCTTGAAAGAACATGAGCAGTTTTTGTTGTTGGATTCTTCGAGTTTGGATTTGGATTTGCGATCTTTTCTCCGATGTTTGCAGTGTACTGACCTTGTTGGACTGAATTGTAATGAGAAGTGAAGGGCAGGAAGGATCTAACATGTTCAGATCTACAACATGAATTAAAGCGGAATATTCATGTGTTTACCTTGTCTTCCTTAGCTCCTTAATGCAGCGGATGATCGTTTTTTTGCTTGCTTTCACGCCCCTACTCCTTGATCTTGCTCCCACCAATCTAGTGTGAATCTCGAGGACGAACACTGATTTCCACACCACGTTCCACCTCCTTGGATGAAGTTGGAGAGAGACTAGGGTTCTCTACAACTAGTATGAATCTAGATAGAGTAACTTTATTCTCTGGAATAATCTATTAGCCTTAGCATAATAGCACTATGGCACACCATAATGTGTAGGAGGCTACCTCTTTATATAGGCAAAACTTCTCCTAGGTTTGCACATAAACCCCTAGGGTTTGAGCCTTAGCTACTAACCCCTCTAGTTTGTGCATTAGTGCAACTAACCCCATAAGGTTACGATAATTACATTGGGCACCCCACATGGGCGCACCAATTGCTAACATCTCCCACTCGCACTGTGGGGTTGCACAATCTATCTAGTCTCCATCAATCTCCAACTTTCTATCATCGACAAAAGAGTATTGTGTGGCCGTGGCGTGTGACCGGTGAGAGTACCTGCATTTCGGGAGATCCGTACACCAAACTCGTATAGCCAGCATGGGAAGGCACCCTCTCGGGAGATCCACATACCAAACTCGTATAGCCAGCGCAGGAAGGCACCCTTAAAACATAAAACAGTGATAATGCTCTCCGTAACTCTCGTATCCCCCAGATTCCTCCGATTGTCATCTCGTGGATCATGAGCACCTGCCTTGTCCCGAAGGCCATGCTCCAATGAGTCCACATCTCCTTTATATTTTCATATCCTACATGATCCCATAAGATCTTGCAGGTGGGCCCAATGAAGATAATAAAGAGCGATGCAACGAGAATCTTTCCTTACATACATGTGTCACTCAGATTCGGCTCAGCTGCTTTCCCAGCAGTGTCCGGAAGGCCGAATCATCCATAGCCGTAAGGTGTCACGCCAAAGTAGCACCACCGACCCGTCTCCTCATGACACAGACGTAAGTACAAAGGGTATACAGTGTCAATCATCATTACATGATCGACGAGGCTCACACGATGAGGAATCCCAGGGACTAATTCTACTCATCACCTCATGGTCACTCATAAGCGCGCGTTATTCAAGGGGGAATATGCGCCATAGTGTTTAGACTCTGATTAGAGCGCATGTCTTATCCTTGCAAAAGGACCACTATGCAGATGTCTATCCGGTAGCCCTTATGGCCACCAGCCCGAGTGCTGCCATGTCACACTGTTGTGATCAATTATCAGCTCTCGCATCTGGCTTCTTCTACACAGACTATACATGGTTCGGGGTAGTAACCATGTTCGACTGGCCATAACCAACCTCATCTTGGAACTTATTTCCAATGCGACAGTTGAATCCGTCTGACAGGCTCCTAGCTCTACTGATAGACTTCAAGCTCTTATCATAGGCCATATGCTCATATGAAGAAGGCATTTCATATCATATCGTAGGCCTTCAGCGCTTATCTGGATTCCGTCTCATCTTCCGCCACACCCAGACATATCCAGGATATTGCGAAGGCAGTTGCTCGTGTGAGTGAGCCAACTTAGTGTCTGTGTGACATGCTCTAAGCTAGTACTGGAAATGTAACATATCATACATGTATCAAAACAACATGCTGCTTAAAACAAATCCAATTAAAATCCCGTCAATCAATGTCTCGTGTGCTTATCAATCATATTGCTAGTTATCGACTACCAAGTCCCAATTCTCTAAAGAGATCCACAAGGAAGACTCTCATGTGGTTTAGGAATGGGATGAGCCAACATCCTGGCCCATAGTCGATCCACTCCAGGATTACTTTCTAGGTAGTTATTTCACCTTTTGTGAAATAGCACCCTCGACTATGTGTTTGTTTTTACCGTAATGTTACAGCCGTATGCTACACTACATAGGTTTGTTGACAGCTCATAAGCTTACAAGAAACCTTCTTAGTTAAACACATTTCTGCCCTATGGCAGAACAGGCAATCGTGCTTCGCTTCCATGGTCAATGGAGCGGTCTAATACGATCATGCAGCACTTATATTGCATTTGTTCCATGCGAGTCTATCATCGAGCATGGACGATAGCCTGAGTTGGATCCATGTGCATCTAGGTCCCCACCCTAGTTAGCATATGTGGCTAACTAGTCGAAGCATCTTCTTCGATAGTCATGGCACGTGATCCATCATATAGAGTATCCTGGTTACAATCTTGTGTGTCTTAAATTGGAATATCCTGAAATCCAATTCATCCGATTGCATAGCGTTCGCTAGGTCTGAGTATACATCATAGTGTATAAAAGACTCCTAATACATCGGGCACTCTGGTCACTTGGTCATTCTTTTATGGCGTCTTTTAGGGCACATGCCTAGGCTCGTAAAGTCTTGCGCTGAGCTACAGGAGTACAATTACTCTTTAGGGGACTCGAACAATCCTTAAGCTCCATTAGCCAATAGTGTGTCATCGATATTAAGTGACGTGATTATTAACTCTCTACTAGTAAGAGTGATACACAGCGGTTTTCATTTGTTATCGTAAACATATAGTAAACGATCCCTGATGAAATACCACTGTCCAGAGGACTAGCTAAGATCCCATATGGACTTAGTTAGCTTGCACACATTCTGTGCATTTGACCTTAGTCACCTCTAGGATTTCTCCATTGAGAAATTCAGTCATCACGTTTATCGAGAATGGATCCACAACTATTGATGCTACCAAGCGAATCAACGTAATCCTTATCACCCAAAGCCTTGGGAAGGATACCTTGTTGAACCAACGCAAATTCGTCGGATCGACCCAAATTCGTCGATGTCTACTCTCAGAATGAGTGTAGCCTTTTTCGCTTCTACGCAAGTCATATGCCTTACCACGCTTCCGTCTGGGTCTCTGATTGACCTTGTAAATCCATTAATCTCCAATAGTCTTCCATCCAGTTGGAAAGTTAACCTAGTTCTTAAACTCGGTTGGCCCTTTATAGACTCTAATTCATCCTGTAAAGCTTACTATTCATTCTTCATAATTAGGGAACGATAAGGACTAGGATTCTATCCTATCGCATATGCAAGGTGATCCTTAAGATCATCCCTTCGATCTCAAGTAGTCGATGGGGTATGCTCCTATGAGCAATTCCTTTGCATAGGAGGATCATCATTTGCTCTCATCCCTTATGGATGGGGCACCCAGCTTGGAAAGTCACTCCCACTGTTCAAAGGATCCTTGAGGGACTAATTCCTCATAATCGATTTAATGAACGGGTATCTTCCAGCGGTATCCTCCATGTTCGTGGAGATCATCATCTCTACGAACATATCCCTTAATTATGGCCATCTCCTATGAGAAAACATGTATCTTGTGAATCCATTTTGTTATACTACTTATCGACTATTGCGTTTCAAATACGCAATCCCTAGGAGGCTCCGAATAGCATGAGAAGATACGTTACTCCATGGAGATACGTTTCTTCCATCTAGGGTCTAACTTCCAAGTCCTTCTTGTCAGGTGATGAAAGATCCTGGGGCAAACATCCTAGGTTCATCGTTGTCTTGCGTGATGACCCTTATGGTCTTCCTTTCGATGTCAATTCATCGACGGGATACGCTCCAAAGAGCGCTCCTACGCAAAGAGGGTTCCTACACATAGTCATAATCCATGATGGGCCTGTTCACTAGGCAAGTTACTCCCACTGTCCTGAAGATCCGTAGGAACTATTTCCTGTTGATCATTCAGGGATGGGGTGTCATCCAGTGAAACCTTTGTTTCGTAGAGACTTATTTCTCAACGAACCTCTTCCTGACTTGAAATTTAGTTAGTACATAAGCTGCCGATCCCCATGGCCTAAGGTGACCTCGTTCAGGTTGCCTTTTGGTCCACATCTCGTAGGGTGTAGTGGCTACAGACTTGGTGGACTTATGGTTGCGTATGTTGATAGTCGTTTAGCAAAGTGTCTCCTCCAAATAGGGAACTTGTACTTTGCACGCTCTATCATACATCAGACCATCTCTTACAGTAACCTATTCCTCTTATTCTCTACAGCACCCTACTGAGGCGTGGGAATAGCCAACTGCCTTACTTTTCTTTCCATCACATAGCTCTTGCTAAGATAGATACTTCCAGTCTCATTCTGGCCAAGGACATATCCTTTTTATCCAGGCGGTTTTCTACCTTTTGTAGAGACCTGTCTGAAGCACCCTTGTGCCTCAGACTTATGTGGCCCAAGCACACATAGTTGAGACGTGGACAATAATCTACGAATGTGATGGAACAGTAAGCACCATGTCTAAGCTTTAACAATTTAATGGAACACAACAACAGAATGAATAAGATATAAAGACTCATTAGTCCTTAATGCTCTACTGGATGGTTTGCGTTTCGCCTTTCTTGTCCGGCAAGAACCACACACAGGTAAGGGTACCTTGGGCAAAATTCAAGCAGGCCTGCCCTAGCTAGCCTGAACATCCTTTCCTGTCATTGTGTGTCTTAATCTAGCGCGCCACATATCAGAATCTTAAGTCATACTCTTAAGTTGACATCCAAGAATTCTGAGGCGTTACTCATGCTAGAATCTTAAGAACGCAAACACCATGACATAACCATATCCAAAGTTAAAACTGTTACCAAAACAAATTTTGGTGGCTACTCCCTCAAAGATAATCATATGGATCCTTAGACGAGAAGTCAGTACCAGGTCTGGCCTTCTAGTCTTAGGGAAACATCATGTAACACCCCCAAATGGCCCAAGCCGGAGACCCGGGGATGTCACTCCGTACCCGAGAGGAGCCCGGATACAAGGAGATTTTATAACATGGTTCACAAGCACACACATCCACAATAGTAAATTAAATCCAATTAAAATAATGTATTATCATAAACCTTCGTCCTAGCCATAAACCGGCAAAAACAACTAAAGCGTTTAAACTACTAGAGAGTTCAATTTCAAATAAAACAGTACTACTAATGTCGTTCCATGTGATGCGCGTCCCCCTTCTATGCCCGATAACCTTCCTCTAAACCTGTGGTGCGGAATGAAAAAGAAACACCACAGTACAAAATCAGCATTGAAATACTGGTAAGCAAACATCCAAACATGTAAAACGATGATGGATAGTTATAAAACAAGACTCATTTGTAAGTAAGAGTTTTTCGCAAACACAGCGGTAATAAAGTTGACTCTTGTTTCAAAACATAAGAGTTCCCAATTCCATATTATATTTCCAAATCTATTTCCATATTATTAGGAAAATCCAAATCCAGTGTTAACTTCGTTCCGTTAACAAAACCAAACAAATCCATTATTATTTTGTTGTGACGGGGAAAACCAAATACTACAGCGTGCATGACCTTAAGTGTCGACACCCCACAAAGACTACGCCGGTCAGAGGAGTGAGTACATGTTATTGTCCGGGGACTTGCAACCGGATTAAAAAGAGACGGGACCGCAGCCAACACCGCCCAAAGAATAATAACGTCCCGCACAACATCTTCCACTTTACGTATTAATGCATTATCATTAACATTGTGATATTTCCAAGAAATCATTTATCAAGTAGAAATCACATATTCCAAGTCATGTATCATGTAAACACATTTTGAGACGTAATAAATCAAATATTCGTTTGACACGAAGGAGATAAGCACACTAGGCTTGGCACATTTACTTACCTCAAAGCAAATTCCAACAATAGCAATCAATCAACGTACTGTACGTACTCGTCGTCGACAAACTCGTTACCTACACATAACAATATGCTAATCAAACCAATATTCTAGCAATATATATACTTGCTATACTAATTACATGCATATGATAGTCCATGTCTTAGGGTTCCAACACTTCCCCAACATCTCATTCAATTCATGCTCCAAAATAAGCTTAAAGCTTTGCCTCAAAATCCCATAACCTAAAGTATGCATAATCCATCATAACTCCACCAATTCTATTACTCCAGTTTCCCAAACAGATCATGGTCTAGAAACAGTTCCATTGGATTCAAAACGTTCGAAATAATAAGTTTAGCCTCAAACGGATCTTAATTTCGATTCCTGAATCAAAAGTTACACTAGTTTCAAGTTTCTTACTTCATTCAAAATATCCATACGGGAATTGTCAATCTTCATGAAACTTTTCCCCCAAGCATCTAATTCATCCTATAATCATACTAAACCTAATATAACATGATTCCCACATTCAAATCAGATTGTTATCCACCTATTATGATCATTCAAACTCCCAAATCATTCAATCAAACTTCCCTTTCAAACTAGGGTTTCTTCCCAACACTCAAGAACATGATAAACCCTAAAACTTGATAATAAATCTTACGAATTCACGAACAATGATCCTAACCCTAACAAACTGAAATTTAAAGATTGCATGCAACATACATGAATCATGAACAAGTGATCACAAGATCAAGAGATCAACAAAAGAAAAGAGAAGAAGAAACGAAACAACCCAACCCGCTCAACCCGCCGCCCATGGAGGCGGACGGAGAGAGAGGCGGACGGGTATAGGGAGAAAGAAAGAGAGAAAAGAGAAAAGAGAGAAAGAAAAGAGAAAAAGAGAGAGAGAGAGATATTACCTTGCCGGAAAAGAGAGAGAGAGCGGCGGCGGCGGTGGGGTGGCTGCCGTCGGTCACAAGGGAGAGAGAGAGTGAGAGAGGGACGGGTAGAGTAGGGAGAGTGAGAGAGATTAGGAAAAATAGGAGAATGAGGGTTTTTATGAGAGTTAGAATTAAAATTAACTTCATAAGTAGGAAACCCTCTTGGATTAGGAAACTTTTATTGTAGGAAGAAATTTAGGTCAAAAGACACTTATTTCCCCTTAGTTTTGCCAAGAGACAAACACCTCCCCCAAACTCAAGTAAAAGACACTAAAACCTTTGATTAAAGTCACAAATTTCCCCCCAAACTCTCAAAGCACTATAATTAACTCTCTATAATTACATTAACTTCCCAACACTTATAATAATATCACAAAATACCCGTAGTCACAAAACGGGGTATTTCATCCTTCCCTCCTTAAAGAGAACTTCGTCCTCGAAGTTTAAACAAAAACCTCCTTCCTAAAAGAGAAACTGTCCTTGAAGTTTAAACTAAACTTTTAACCACACAAAGGTATACACCTTCCCTCACTAGTACGACTACTAAATGCAACCTAAGGTCATCAATGATATGCAATATACTATAAGTAGTATTGTATTAAAGAAAAAAATCGAAGGATTACATCCTCTCCCCCTTAGAGGAGTGACGTCCTCGTAACTCAAGGTACCTCCTCAAACAAGTGAGGGTACTTCTTCCTCATATCATCTTCCGCTTCCCAAGTTGCCTCTTCCGTGAGGTGGTTAGTCCATAAGACTTTTACAATCTTGACACTCTTATTACGGGTGTCCCTTGTCTTGGTGTCTAAAATCTTGACAGGTTGTTCTTCATAACTCAAAGACGGGTCCAGTTCTACTGGTTCGGGATCTAATACATGAGATGCATCAGGAATATACTTCTTCAGCTGTGATACGTGGAATACGTTATGAACACGACCTAAATTCGATGGTAAATCCAATCGATAAGCCACTTCTCCAATCTTTTCTATAACATCATATGGTCCTATGAATTTCGGGCTCAACTTCCCTTTCTGATTGAACCTCATGACTCCTTTAGTTGGTGATACTTTAAGAAATGCTTTTTCTCCAACTTGAAATTCCAATGGTCTTCTCTTCTGATCCGCGTAAGATTTCTGTCTATCCCGCGCTGCCTTCATTCGCTGTTGTATAAGTCTCACTTGATCTGTCATCTCTTCAATAAGTTGTGGACCAATTACTATCGTCTCACTTATGTCGTTCCAACACAACGGTGTCCTACACTTCCTTCCATACAACGCTTCATGTGGTGCCATTCCAATACTGGCATGATAACTGTTGTTGTAGGAGAATTCTATCAAAGGTAATCTATCAACCCATGAACCTTGAAAATCCATAACACACGATCTTAGCATATCTTCCAACGTTTGTATTGTTCTTTCGGTTTGTCCATCTGTAGCCGGGTGAAATGCCGTGCTAAACTTCAGCTGAGTTCCCAGTGCCTCCTGAAGTGCTTTCCAGAAGTGAGAAAGAAAATTGGGATCTCTGTCGGAAACTATAGAGCTTGGTACTCCATGATATCTTACAATGTTCTTCATATACGCATCAGCTCTTTGTTCCATATTCCATGTGTCTTTCATCCGGATAAACCTTGCTGTCTTGGTCAATCTCTCAACTACGACCCAGATCTGATTCAGTCCATTCTTTGATGTCGGTAACGCAGTCACGAAATCCATCAAAATAGAATCCCACTTCCAAACTGGGACATCTAATGGTTGTACTAAGCCTCCCATTCTTTTATGTTCAAACTTCACCTTTTGACAAGTTAGACATTTTGCCACAAATTTTGCCACTTCTTTCTTCATGTTAGGCCACCAAAACATCTTCTTCATGTCCTTATAGAGTTTGTCACCTCCTGGATGTACTGAGTAGGGTGTGTTGTGCGCTTCTCGCATCAACTTCTCCTTAGTTTCCGTACACTTATGTGGTACACACCATCTTCCTTTGTAACGGATACTTCCATCTTCATAGATTTTGAAATATTTTGCTTGGCCTTCTGCAATCTTCTTCTTTATCCTTTCCAGCTTCACATCTCCTGGCTGGTTACTCCTTATTTCTTCTAAGACATCTGGCACAACTGTCATATTCCCAAGGATACTCTTTACTCCTCCTTGTTTCACTACTTCAATTCCAAGTTTTCGTAACTCTCGGCATAGCCGATCTGGCAAAACTAGCATAGTATCCAGAGTATGGCTCGATTTCCGGCTTAACGCATCAGCTACTACGTTTGCCTTCCCTTCATGGTATTGGATACGCAAATCATAATCCTTTATGACTTCTAACCAACGTCTTTGCCTATTATTTAGCTCTTTCTGCGTGAAAATGTATTTGAGACTGCTATGATCCGTATACAATCTACACACAGATCCATATAAGTGATGTCTCCATATCTTCAATGCAAATACTATAGCTGCAAGTTCTAAGTCATGCGTAGCATAGTTCTCTTCATGAGTTTTCAGTTGTCTTGAAGCATAAGCAATAACTCTTCTGTCTTGCATAAGCACGCATCCTAAGCCCTTCTTCGATGCGTCACTGTAAACATCAAATTCGCCAGAATCATTGGGTAAAGCTAAGACAGGTGCGGTCGTTAACTTTTCCTTCAATGTCTGGAATGCTTCTTCACAATCTTCGCTCCACTTATACCTTACCGTCTTCTTGGTTAGTGTAGTAAGCGGTCTAGCGATCTTCGAGAAATCTTTCACAAAACGTCTGTAATATCCTGCTAATCCGAGAAAACTTCTTACTTCGGACACATTCTTCGGAGTAGGCCAGTCCTTAACTGCTGATATCTTTCCTGGATCCACGGATATTCCTTCCTTGGAAATTATGTGACCCAAAAATGGAACGTGTTTTAGCCAAAATTCACACTTCGAGAGTTTAGCATATAACTTCTCATGTCTCAAAGTTTCTAACACTTCTTTGAGGTGTTCTTCGTGTTCTTCCTCGCTCTTTGAATAAACAAGGATGTCATCAATAAAGACGACCACGAAACGATCTAGAAACGTTCTCATAACACGATTCATTAGATCCATAAATACTGCTGGAGCATTGGTCAGACCAAAAGGCATAACGGTAAACTCGTAGTGTCCATACCTCGTTCTAAAGGCTGTCTTCGGTATGTCCTTCTCGGCTACTCGAAGCTGGTGATACCCTGATCTCAAGTCTATCTTTGAGAAAACACTCGCCCCTTGTAATTGATCAAACAAATCGTCAATTCGGGGTAAAGGGTATTTGTTCTTAATTGTTGCGCTATTCAACTCCCTATAGTCAATGCACAATCTCAAGCTTCCGTCCTTCTTCTTCACAAACAGTACCGGTGCGCCCCAAGGGGAAACACTCGGTCTTATATAACCCTTTTGGAGTAACTCTTGCAACTGATCCTTAAGTTCCTTCAACTCTACTGGCGCCATTCTGTACGGTGCCTTTGAAATTGGAGCTGTTCCAGGTGCTAAATCCATAGTGAATTCGATCTCTCTTCTAGGTGGCATTCCTGGAATTTCGTCCGGGAACACATCGGGAAAATCTCTAACGATTGGTATTTCTTCTAGCACATTCTCCTTCTTAGATGTGTCGTGAATATAGCACAAATAAGCACTATTCCCCTTCTTCACTTGGTTGACTATGGTCAAGGCTGACACTAGTCGGATACATGGTTCCTTTGTGATACCACGATAAGAAACTTTTTCTCCTTTTGGACCTTTAAGCCTTATCTTCTGATCGTGGCAGTCTACTACTGCACGATATTTTCCCAGCCAATCCATTCCCAATATAACATCTATCCCTCCAAGATCAAACTGTATCAGGTTCGCTGGTAGGGTACTAGCCGAAATCTTAACTTCTACTCCTTCAAAAATGGCGTCACATACTGTTACATGACCGGTTGGGGTAGCTACGGGGATGGATATTCTAGACGGCTTATTGAGACTCAATTTTTCCACAAACGATGACGAAATAAACGAATACGAAGCTCCGGAATCAAATGGAGTAAAAGCTGGTTGATCATGAACAAGAAATGTACCAGTGACTACTCCGTTTGCTGCTTCCGCTTCAGTCCTGCTCATGACAGCGATCCTTGCGATATTCCCATTCTGTGCGGTAGTTCCTGCCGTACCAGTCCCATTGTTGTTGGCGTTAGCTGGAGTGTTGTTGTTCCTATTCCCGTTCTGAACTCCATTGTTCCTTCCATTGCCTTGGTTGTTCACTTGTTGTCTACCATAATTGTTGCCTCCATTATTGTTGTTGTAGTTCCCATAGTTCCGGTTTCCGCCCTGATTGTTGTTGTTGAACTGTCGGGTTCCTTGGTAATTGCCTCCTTGGTTCCCTAGTTGGTTTCCAATTGGTTTTACTCGACACTCAAACGAACGATGACCCTTCTTGCCACAGTGGTAGCAAGTGACAAGGTTTCCTTGACAGTCCTTTCCTGGATGATTCTGTTGGCACTTCTTGCAGATATAACGGCGAGATTGCTCATCTCCATTTTTCTGCTTGTTACCACGATACTGTCCTTGGTTACTTCCTCCGTGGTTAGGCTTAAACCTTTTGTCCTGACTACCTTGGTTAGTCCTACCCTGATTGTTTCCATAGCCCACGGCGTTCTCAACCTTGCGTTTCCCACGCTTCTCATCTTGTGCCTCTTGAATACGCCAAACGGCTGCAGCCCTATCATAAGCTTCCTGTAGCGTATCGTACGTCCTGCACATCAAGTCTTTCTGCAGATGAAGTTCGAGACCAGACATGAACTTCCTGACTTTAGTCGCTTCATCAGGCATCAGCTGACCTGCGAATCGGGATAATTCCATGAATTTCTTGAAGTACTCGGTCACGGAACCGTTTCCTTGTGTCAGATTCACGAAGTCTAAGTACTTTTGATCCTGGACATGGTCCGGGTAAAAGCGAGTGCGAAGTGCGGTTTGAAGAGCCTCCCAATTGAAATTGGGTTGCGCCAAAAAGTTCTGGCGCGTACTCCTCCACCATGTATTAGCTTCGTTCTTCAAGTAAAATGCCGCGCAAACCACCTTGCGGTCTTCGGGACACTCAACTAGCTCAAGGATCTTATCCATCTCATCGATCCAATTCTCGAGCTCAACAGGGTCCTCATTGCCAATGAAGTTCCCTGGCTTCATGTCGGCCACTTTCTTGGCCCAATTGGCGTTATTCTGCTCTCCCTTATTTGCGTTCTGCGCCATCTGAGCAAATTGTGCGAAGAACTGCTCCATGTTGTTGTTGTTGTTGTTGTTTGGTGCGGCCATTGGTTCTTGGCGATTTCTCCTGGTGTAGTATTGATTTGGTCTATCAGTCATAATCCCTACACTATAGCCTATTGTATTACTTATAAAGTACTAAGAGGTACAAACAATCACGCATATACGGCATGTAGTACACAATTAAGCAAGTAATGTCACACATTGACCATCATTTAACTCAATTACTCATGTATTTCCACATAGACTGATCACGTCTCAACTTTTCATCTACTTCCAAAATTAGAAAAAAGGATCAATCGATCAGGCGATAATTGCAAATTTTGGTGTGCAACACCCTCTCTGAGTCTACTTTCATAATCAAGAAGAATCAATTCAAAATCAATTGTAGAACTCAAGATATAAAGGAAACTCTACAGCTGCTGTCACAGCCCACCAGAACAAAAACATTGACTTCGAAAAGCCTTAAACTGACTTTAAAATTCTCAAAATGAGCTAGGCTTTCTCTAGGAGTTAGCCAAACGTGTCTAATAGTCGCCATAAAATTTTGAGGTCAAAACAAGATCTAGAAGATAGGCAACATCGGAAATACTACAGCTAGTCACTTTGCAATTCTGCTACAGAACCGTCAACTTTGGAAATTCGTAGCTAATTCTCCAGAACTCGTATGGGGTTGAAATTTTTATGGGAGATACCTGGGTATGTCCTCTTTCTGGGAAAAATTCAGGGAAAAATAACTCCAAAGTTAAATACATCTGCTACAACAAAAACTCACTGCTGCGCAGATTCAACAGCACCAAAAATCAAAGTTTTCGCGTTCTAACTCCATGAACACTTTCTAAGCCCATAATCAATGATAGCAAAGCATAACACAACCTTAATTCATCAAATCATACCCCAAAATTCAGAAAACTAAATTTATAAAACTTCCCAAATCGGGTCTTCAAAACATAAACATTATTCATCCCAAAGCAAAACGCTAAGAATTTAATTCTAGCCCAAAAGTGACTATTCAAGAATCGTTCTAAAACTTCAAATGTTGCTTGGCTATGGAGCCTTATTCAAACCAATAAATAAAACTTAAAGCATCTAGTCTAAGAAATCTAAAGAACTCTAATAAGCTTAATTGTCGTCCTCATCGCTATCGTCCATCTCTTCCTCTTCATCGGAATCATACTCGTGCTCTTCATCTTCACTAGGGTCTTCTTCACTTTCTTCATATTCCATGGGGTCCTCTTCAATCTCGGGGTATTCATCGACATCTTCCATTGGATCTTCTTCAACTTCTTCATCGTCACTAGAATCTATAATAATCACCTCTTTTTCATCACTAGAGCTTATGTATATCACGTCTTCTTCATCACTGGACTTTATCTCAATAACTGTATAACTTTGCCACTTAAGGTAAGTCTCCATCAATAACTTGCATATAAAATCTGCACTTACCGTCCATTCACCTTGGCAACGATAATCCCTATCATTCAAACGATTCATCCTGCCCATGATGTTGCTATATTTTGTAATAATATCCCCAAACATCGGTTTCATAGGTAATGCCTTCACCATACAGTAAGCCTGAAAAGCTGGATTCCTATATCGAGGGAATTCTAAGGCTCGGAATCTATCTTCACAATATTGAACCACGCGGTCACGAAAATCTGGAAAATCTTCACCTTCAACCCAACGTGTCACAACAGGATGCTTTTCTACTGGCAATACACGCTTCCTTGCTGTATGCTTAGTTCTAGCCATCTACAAGAGGAAACAACTTAATAAATCTCTAATTTAAAAGGCATAAACCGTATTCCAAATAACTACTCTTCGCAGACCAATAATTATTTCCAAGACTCCAAATCGATGGTTCCAATACTTTTGAAGAAATCTCCCAACGAAGTCTCTTAAAATAGGCCTAACTTAGATTCCAATTGGAATACTCCAAATATTCGATTGGGTGGATGGGGCACTTGTTTTCTATCCTATTTTCTAAACACTTACACATAACAATCCTATACATACTACCCAAATTCCCACGGCTTGTCAAATTTTAAGTTATTTTCTCCTATATTCATTTTAGTTGCCCTAACAAGTTTCAAATTTATTCTTAGAATGCCGGCTCTGATACCACCTGTAACACCCCCAAATGGCCCAAGCCGGAGACCCGGGGATGTCACTCCGTACCCGAGAGGAGCCCGGATACAAGGAGATTTTATAACATGGTTCACAAGCACACACATCCACAATAGTAAATTAAATCCAATTAAAATAATGTATTATCATAAACCTTCGTCCTAGCCATAAACCGGCAAAAACAACTAAAGCGTTTAAACTACTAGAGAGTTCAATTTCAAATAAAACAGTACTACTAATGTCGTTCCATGTGATGCGCGTCCCCCTTCTATGCCCGATAACCTTCCTCTAAACCTGTGGTGCGGAATGAAAAAGAAACACCTCAGTACAAAATCAGCATTGAAATACTGGTAAGCAAACATCCAAACATGTAAAACGATGATGGATAGTTATAAAACAAGACTCATTAGTAAGTAAGAGTTTTTCGCAAACACAGCGGTAATAAAGTTGACTCTTGTTTCAAAACATAAGAGTTCCCAATTCCATATTATATTTCCAAATCAATTTCCATATTATTAGGAAAATCCAAATCCAGTGTTAACTTCGTTCCGTTAACAAAACCAAACAAATCCATTATTATTTTGTTGTGACGGGGAAAACCAAATTCTACAGCGTGCATGACCTTAAGTGTCGACACCCCCCAAAGACTACGCCGGTCAGAGGAGTGAGTACATGTTATTGTCCGGGGACTTGCAACCGGATTAAAAAGAGACGGGACCGCAGCCAACACCGCCCAAAGAATAATAACGTCCCGCACAACATCTTCCACTTTACGTATTAATGCATTATCATTAACATTGTGATATTTCCAAGAAAACATTTATCAAGTAGAAATCACATATTCCAAGTCATGTATCATGTAAACACATTTTGAGACGTAATAAATCAAATATTCGTTTGACACGAAGGAGATAAGCACACTAGGCTTGGCACATTTACTTACCTCAAAGCAAATTCCAACAATAGCAATCAATCAACGTACTCTACGTACTCGTCGTCGACGAACTCGTTACCTACACATAACAATATGCTAATCAAACCAATATTCTAGCAATATATATACTTGCTATACTAATTACATGCATATGATAGTCCATGTCTTAGGGTTCCAACACTTCCCCAACATCTCATTCAATTCATGCTCCAAAATAAGCTTAAAGCTTTGCCTCAAAATCCCATAACCTAAAGTATGCATAATCCATCATAACTCCACCAATTCTATTACTCCAGTTTCCCAAACAGATCATGGTCTAGAAACAGTTCCATTGGATTCAAAACGTTCGAAATAATAAGTTTAGCCTCAAACGGATCTTAATTTCGATTCCTGAATCAAAAGTTACACTAGTTTCAAGTTTCCAACTTCATTCAAAATATCCATACGGGAATTGTCAATCTTCATGAAACTTTTCCCCCAAGCATCTAATTCATCCTATAATCATACTAAACCTAATATAACATGATTCCCACATTCAAATCAGATTGTTATCCACCTATTATGATCATTCAAACTCCCAAATCATTCAATCAAACTTCCCTTTCAAACTAGGGTTTCTTCCCAACACTCAAGAACATGATAAACCCTAAAACTTGATAATAAATCTTACGAATTCACGAACAATGATCCTAACCCTAACAAACTGAAATTTAAAGATTGCATGCAACGTACATGAATCATGAACAAGTGATCACAAGATCAAGAGATCAACAAAAGAAAAGAGAAGAAGAAACGAAACAACCCAACCCGCTCAACCCGCCGCCCATGGAGGCGGACGGAGAGAGAGGCGGACGGGTATAGGGAGAAAGAAAGAGAGAAAAGAGAAAAGAGAGAAAGAAAAGAGAAAAAGAGAGAGAGAGAGATATTACCTTGCCGGAAAAGAGAGAGAGAGCGGCGGCGGCGGTGGGGTGGCTGCCGTCGGTCACAAGGGAGAGAGAGAGTGAGAGAGGGACGGGTAGAGTAGGGAGAGTGAGAGAGATTAGGAAAAATAGGAGAATGAGGGTTTTTATGAGAGTTAGAATTAAAATTAACTTCATAAGTAGGAAACCCTCTTGGATTAGGAAACTTTTATTGTAGGAAGAAATTTAGGTCAAAAGACACTTATTTCCCCTTAGTTTTGCCGAGAGACAAACACCTCCCCCAAACTCAAGTAAAAGACACTAAAACCTTTGATTAAAGTCACAAAGTTCCCCCCAAACTCTCAAAGCACTATAATTAACTCTCTATAATTACATTAACTTCCCAACACTTATAATAATATCACAAAATACCCGTAGTCACAAAACGGGGTATTTCACATCCTTTTCCTCCTTTTCATTTGCCTGTCTTGAGATATTGGTCATGTACCAATACTTCGCCCTTATTCCCTTATCCTTGCCCCACCTGTTCCACGGTCCTAATACCGGGCTAGGGACTACATCTGCCCATCATACTTCATTCACAGTCTTTTAGCAATCATATATTGCTTAGACTTCAAAAGTATCCGAACTAGTATGCTTAGCAATCATATATTGCTTAGATCCTAGAACGGAGTGGTGTTTGGTCTCATCCAAACATCTTGACACTCTCAAAGTGTGTCATATAACGTTTTCATGGCACTTTCATGAAACGTGGCAGAGATAGCAACAAATTGCTAATCGGATAACTTAAACATGGCATGAATCTCAGAAGCTATAGTTGAGTACTAATCTCATAGACTATAGTCGAGTGCTAAAATTTTATGATAGTTTAAGATGGGATTTATGAGTCATTACTCACAACTTTTAATGAGGCAAATGGCTAAGGTGGATCCAAGATTCTTCTTTGGCTTCCTACAAAGTGGTCTAGAACATGCTGATGAGGTCATTTCCCCACCTTTTCATAGCATGCTCTATGACATTATCTTGACTGTTGCCTCCCACTATTGGTGAGCCTAAAGATAATGTCTATGTGCTGCTGTGACAACTTATTCATCACAGGTTCGACCATGTTTGTAGGTGGCTGACAACCTATGTCCAACGGATGGTTACATAGTACGACGACTTATCATATCGTTTGTTGTCACCATTTAGCCTTTACAGTTTTGATTTAGACACGATTGATAGAGACATTGTGGAAGTTAATCACTAGCATTTACTTAGCTCCAAAATAACATGTGACATTGACCAAAACTTAATAGTTCCTCACAAGGACTCCACCAAAACCTAGCGTATATCCTAGGAATCAAATCTCATCACTTGTGATTTCCTATCAGTTTTAATCATGTCATCATGTGAGCTCTTTTGTTTTAGTTCTTTAGCATGCGAGGTTAAACATATATATCCAATCACACGCAGTTATAACATAAAACAAGCATAAGCATAAATAAATATGCAATGGATGTGGCCCCTAAGGTGCACTCCCACTATTGAGAGCACTTCTTGAGCAAGTCCTGAACTCCATCTCACGCCATCTTGCCTACTTGAGGACTCCAAGCTTGAGGCTCCATTAGACCGTCTAATTGCTCCATGCACCTTGCGCCATAGCTTTTGGTTTGGCCACCTCTCTTGAAGCTTCAATCTTCAATCTCTACTAACTATCTTATTTCTAATAAAAAGTAACCTCATAGAGGCGAGTGGATGAGAAGAGAAGACACTAGAGTATAGAGAGGCACGACACGCAGGCCGTATTTTGATTACATATTCAAAAACCAAAACCAAAAATATAAAACATCTATGCCACATCCATGCACCAAACACATCCATTCAACCCACAACAGCATGCATAACAATATAATAAACATACTGGAATTTTCTGGAAATTTCCAGAATTAAGCAATAATTACTGAAAATTAATAAGCAATAATCTAATCAACTAAAAAGATCGAAAATTGCTCCCTACCACCTAGGGTCTCACCACCTATGGCAAAACGTAGGGAAAATTGACCTAAGACTCCAGAAAAAATTTGGGCTCAAAACAGTGTGTTTAAGGTCGTCAAACTGCCTCGGGAAGTGTGCTAAACACTAATTAATTAATCTGGAAATTACTAAAATTTTCCGTCGCTCCAAAAAATATGAAAAAATACCCACAAAATAGGAAATTTAATTTGGAGTCCCTAGGAAAAAACCGGACGAAAAACGAATGCGGGAGGAGGCCGCACGCGCCCTCACGCGCCGCCGCGCGTGGGCGCGTCCGCCTCCGCCACGCGCTGACGTCGGCCCATGTGCCACGTCAGCATGCCACGTGGCATGCCACGTCAGCACCTATCCTGACGTCAGCTGCCACGTCAGCCCGCCCCGTCATCGACACGTCAGCTGCCACGTGGCAGCCACGTCATCGTCACGTCAGCCGCTTGCTGACGTGGCAACGCCACGTCATCTGCCACGTCAGCCCTAGGGCCACGTCATCAGCCGCCGCCTGCCCTTGGGCGCGTGCGGCGCGTGGCGGCGCGTGGCCGCGCGTGGGGGCGGCGTCGGTGGCGCGTGAAGCCCACGCGCCGCCTTCCCGTGCTCCGTTCGCGACGAAAAAATTTTTCCCGTGATCGTCTCTTCGTCCTGATCCCGATTATGTGGTCAAAATCCAATTTTAACAAGTTTTTGAAAAACGTGTTCTAATTATTGGATCTAGCAGTCCAGATTAATACAGTTCTGAAACTTTAAAAAATCATAACTAATTCACCGTAAATCCAAAAAATATAAAATTTATATATCTGGAATCCTCGTGAAATACCCTACCTAACCATATAGGTTTCGTCTACTGGTTATGAAATTTCAGAAACGCGATTTTTTAAACAGGTTCGGGAACGCTTATCGAGGCACGAAAAGTAAGCCTATGGCTCTGATACCAATGAAGGGCAGGAAGGATCTAACATGTTCAGATCTACAACATGAATTAAAGCGGAATATTCATGTGTTTACCTTGTCTTCCTTAGCTCCTTAATGCAGCGGATGATCGTTGTGTTGCTTGCTTTCACGCGCCTACTCCTTGATCTTGCTCCCACCAATCTAGTGTGAATCTCGAGGACGAACACTGATTTCCACACCACGTTCCACCTCCTTGGATGAAGTTGGAGAGAGACTAGGGTTCTCTACAACTAGTATGAATCTAGACAGAGTAAGTTTATTCTCTGGAATAATCTATTAGCCTTAGCATAATAGCACTATGGCACACCATAATGTGTAGGAGGCTACCTCTTTATATAGGCAAAACTTCTCCTAGGTTTGCACATAAACCCCTAGGGTTTGAGCCTTAGCTACTAACCCCTCTAGTTTGTGCATTAGTGCAACTAACCCCATAAGGTTACGATAATTACATTGGGCACCCCACATGGGCGCACCAATTGCTAACAAGAAGTATTCGCCACAACGAGTGGCGATGCAGTTCGGGATGGACCAGGATCTTCCAGCTCAAGGCTTTCAAAGCCATCCATGTGACGAAAATATTGGGTTTATTTTTCCACCAAGGTCCTACCAGGCCGGTTTCTCTGAGCGATACCTAAAATGGTGTAAGCAAATGATGGTTGCTCGCCGAGGACTGAAACTGGAAGGAAGATATGCAATGTTTTCTGATTTCCCGAAGAAACATTGGATTGATACTCATCTTCATTGCTCAGATTCTTCGGGATCTAGTGATGAGTCTTAAGATGATCCTATCAAAACCCTCCATGGGAATCATGGATCTACATCTAACATGAATGCTGAAGAACTTGTCGATGATAATAGTATGGGAGCAATGGATGTCACTGCTAGAGAAAGGATTCTGCTGGAAAAAAGAGTTCCAGGGACACCTGATGAAAATGTGGAGGTTAACAACGGAAAAGAAATTGAGGCAGAAGTAGCTAAAGATATGTGCAAAGGCAGTGCATCAACACATACTGCAAAGAGGAAGAAGGTTGGGGGAGTTATCTTGACAATGGCTTGAACGTGGATAGGAGAGATTATCGGAAAGCTGCACAAGCGAGAGCATGAAAAGTCTGTAGAAATTATTGAGTCAAGTTCATGATATCAGAGGTTACTAAATACTACCGAGTGCACAGGTCTGTTTTCTGGGTGAAATGGCTCTGTACCAAGTATGTTATATGTTCATCTGTCCATTTTGGTATGGAACTTATATTTCTGTCGAAGGCAGGGTTATAGGATGGCTTATAAGAAGGATGCCCCTATGTCGTTGATGATTTTGGTAGAAAACTTAATTATCCTTTGTTGCATAGGGGTCATAGTTAATGATTGCAAAGTAATTTCTCTGTCGAAGGCAGGTTTATAGATGTAATCTTTTTTATAGCAGATCCTTGTATAGCATTATATCTACAAAGATGCTTCATCAAATGAAATAACTGCAGTATTGCACCATTCAAGTCAGTGTTAGAAATCATCTAATCTAAAAACAGCAACTGGAACAATAGAAAAGCAAATCGGTCACATGGATGGTAAAAGGTCGGAAGACCTACTTCTGCAAGCATAGTAACGCTAAAAAAGGTAAGGCGGATTTAATAGGACAATAGGAGTTATTGAAGCAACTCAGGACATGAAACAAATGACTTGATGAAAATAGTAAATCCTGATGAACCTATTGATATCAAGTTACCGCATTAGGTCTAAAGCAAATTGTTTTCATACCTCCAATAATTTCATGCTTCTACGGCTTTTTCTGTAATCTACCAATTAGCTGAATTCTGACTGAAGAAAGCTTATATTACTATATTACCCAAAATCTGCATCCTTCAAGTTCATCAACTAGTTTCTAAAATACGATAGGGATCTTTGCTTCTAGACCAGTAATATCCAAAGATCTGTTAACTATAATCTTGTTTTCAGTATCGTGTACAATGTCTGCTGCTGGTTCTGTTCCTCCGCAACATCCCCCTTCCATTAGGGGGTCCATGCATTTTTCAAAGGAATCCATCAACCCTCATCAATGTCTGGGAAAAATTATTACGGTAACTCTTTGAGAGCTAAGTAGCTAAACTAAATTTTGGTACAGTAAAACAAGAAACTCCGGTAGTTTTTCCAGCAAGAATTCAGTACTTTCCGTATTAGAAGTCCATGAAAAGCTGCCAAATCCTACAATCCTATGCTTGGACACACTCTTCAAACCACATTATTTAGGACTGAAAATGAAATGTGTATCCTTTCTAATGGAATAATGATTTCTACAATGAGAATTCAGTAATTTTCATTTTATTTTTTCGTCATTTCTGTTGGAAAATGCAATCTGCATCTACTCTTCAAACCACTTTGTTGTAGTAGCACTAGTAGTAGAAACTTTTGAATACTTTTGAGGATCTTGTTATTACTTTGTTTCCTTGTTTTACTAAATGCTGATTTCTTCCACCATTGCAAGTAACAGGTTCTGACATCCGACAGAAAAATGTCTAGACTCTAGGTACAAATCTGCATCAGAGCTATCCAGACTTCCCAGGTCTAATATCACACATTCCCTAATACCGATTATGTAGTATTTGTGCTAGAGATGGAATCAGGGATCCGTAAGAGGAGGACATTACCTCTCCATTCACCTTCTTCTTCGATCAGCAAGTCCTACTTCTCTATCCACTAATTTTCTCCTCTTTAGGACTCCACCACATACCTGAGTCTAGCAGCTTCCTTGGCACAGTAACTTCCGTGCCGCTGCTGCTCCATTTGAATGAAGGTTTCCCAATAGGAGTGGTTGTGGGACTGAGATTGAGGCTCCTTGGCAAGAAAATAAGTTAGGGCCACACCTCAGGAATGAAAAATGCTCCGGGATGAAAATGAGGGAATGTCTTCAATTCCTAGGTTTAATTAGAATTTTGTACCATCATTGGTCTCGGTTTAACATAAGAAGTTTAATAGTCTCCAAAAAATGAATATATACAAATCAAGAAACTGAATTTCAATTACATGAGGAAACATATAAATGATTCAAACCTTTGATAAAAGTAAGCGACGTTGCGCATGAATCCGCAGGATCAAATAGGAAAACGAGTATAGACATGCTAGAACACAAAAAAAATTGATTTGAAACATTACTAAAATTAACTTCGAGAACTTACGTAGTAGGTGGAACATACATAACGTAATCAATCAAATATTGCAAAGCCCTGTATATATTATAGACCAAAACTTGACCATAAATGAATTTCAGTCAATACCAGCTCAATAATATCAGATTTGGGAAGAAGGTAAAACTTATACATTAATAGAGAATCAAGAATTTGGACTCTTGTGGGTAGGAAAAAAGTATATAGTTTAGTTCTAGCATCATCTTTGAGTTCAAATCTTGGAGATATTTGGAAAATGGTTGTTATTGTGATTATTTTGTTTTATTATTATTGTTTTTTTGGGTCTTTTATAAATGAGAAGGAAAAATATATACAAAAGGAGAGTATTGGGGAACTGTAGAAACAGTGAGTTAAATCCAAAATTTGCTATCTGCTTGCAAATCTGTCAGATTGTTTTCTTAACTTTGATAACTTTATGCTTCTATGAAATGCTCTTTTTTCGTATCTATAAATTAGCTTAACGCTGATCAAAGAAAGCTTATTATGCTACTATATTACCCAATCTGCATTCTTCATGGTCATACCCTAGGCCCTGGTGCTTTACATTCAGTTATCATGGCCTCCAAATTCGCAATCCGAGCTTCAAGTTCATCAACCAGATTCCACAATAAAGTAGAGCTATTTTCTTCTCCTTGGATGCCACCTCCCCCTTCTAGACTGGTCATATCCAAATCTCTGTTGACTGAATTCTTGTTTTAATTTGTTGAATATGACTTGAAGTCAAAGGCGGCAAAAGTCGAGGCGGCTAAGAGATTTAGGAAACAAATTGGGGCGGCAAACTTTGGCAATTTCTGGGTTGTTTCCTTATTCGTTCTATAGTCGTTTTGGGATGTCTTGGGCACTAAGTCGGTCTTATATGTCTATATAAGGGACCTAGGTAGTGTCTAGACATTGTGGGTTGTCACTATGGCCTTTGGCCATAGTGTGGGATGTATTCGTGGTGTTTCTCTCTAATAAATCGGGTTTTCGGGTCGTGGAGATAGCTAGCTCATCGCTAGTGAACCACGTTATATCGGGTGTGTTCTTGTGATCTTGTTTTCATCATTATCATCGTTCTCTAAGCTCTGCCCAGATCATAACAAACTGGTATCAGAGCTCTGAAACAGGAGTTCTGTTACAACATAATTATTATTGACGATGTTCGCTGCTGTTTCTGTTACTGATGTTTCTTTTTAAAACACAGTCTTGTTTTCAATATTGTTTCCACTGAAGTCTTGTTTTCAATATTGTTTCCACTGTCTGCTGCAGTTTCTGTTCTTCCCTTGAATCTTCATGCTGTGCCTCTTCTAACCGTTATATTTTCTTTTTCTTTGAATTTACTTTATCCTTTCAAATTTCTCAATCACCTGTGAAAAGAATTTGTAACAAGTTTCACATTTCCCCATTATGGGGTGATACATTTTTCGAAGGAATCAATCATCAAATTTTTAGAAAGACTATGAAAATAACTATTCGAGTGATCAGAAGCTAAACCAAATTTTGGTAGAATTAAACAAGAAACTTAAGTAGTTTTTGCAGCCACAGTTCAGTTCTTCCTGTTATAAAAGAAAAAAGAACTTACAAATCTGTCAACTCCTACCATCCTATGCTTGGACAGACCCTCCAAACCAAAACCCTGTGCCATAGTGCTAGTAGAAGTACCTTTTGAACTCTTTGAGAATCGTTGTTGATTTGCCATCCCTCTGTTGCCTTGTTATGCCAAATCCTGATTTTCTTCCACCATTCCATGTAGCCAAGCGAGTTATGACAATAGACTCAAATAGTCTAGACCGTATGCACAATTCCGCATCAGAAAAAATCCTGCCATTCCTCTTCCATGCAATTTCACAACTTCATGACTTGCCTTTGAAAGACTTGTCACATATCCAGGAAAAATCCTACTCGACGTGGCTGGTGCTCCTCATTGAAGTCAAATCCAGCAAGCTTCCCTCCCTCAAACAACTAACAAAAGACTCTCTTATCTTCATCAAGACCTTAACTTACACGTTCTGCTGATTGTCTATAAAACTTAGGATGGAACCACTTCTGTGCAGGACAAGAATACGGGCACCACAAAAAAATAAAAAATACAAAAATCTCCTTCCCTTTCCATAACTGATTTCACACTTGTTGATTTCCCATTTCCTGATGTTTCCTGTCTATCCAATCTAGATTGTTCAACACCACGAACATCAGGATTTGGTTTCAATAATTGGAAACCTTGAACAAACCCATACCAATAACCAGCATTTGAAAGTATGCACAGCATGAAGACTCAAGTAGTGTAGACAGTATGCACAAATCTGCATCAGAAAAAACCCTGCCATTCCTCTTCCATGCAATTTCGTGACTTCATGACTTGCATTTGAAAGACTTGTCACACATCCAGGAAGATCCTGATCGAACCCAACCTGCATAGCTACTCGATGTGGCTGGTGCTTCTCATTGAAGTCAAATCCAGCAAGCTTCCCTACCTCAAACAACTAACAAACGACTCTCTTATCTTCATCAAGACCTTAACTTACACGTTCTTCTGATTGTCGATAGAACTTGGGATGCAACCACTTATTTGCAGGAAGAAAATACGGCGCCAAAAAAAAAAATCTCCTTCCCTTTCCATAGCAGATTTCACACTTGTTGATTTCCCATTTCCTGATGTTTTCCCTCTAACCAATCTAGATTGTTCAACAACAAGAACATCAGGATTTGGTTTCAATAATTGGAAGCCTTGCACATACCCATACCCATAACCAGCTTCAAAGGCGAAGCATGACTCATTTTAGAGTCCGATGATTTATCCATCTGATTTCTCAACAAACTTATGTCCTTTGATAGACTTGCTAGTACAGCTGGTGCTAGAGCAATCTTGTTGCCTCGAGGAAGATGAAAGGAAACTTGAAGAAAAATGTTGTGAGCCATACCTCAGGGAAGAATGGCTAGCAACCGTAGTACAAAACATTAATGGAATCTTCTATCCTGCAACTTCCCCAAGCGTGATTTCTATAGGAGGTAAATAGTATTCTAGTAATAGCATTATGGTAATAATTGACAAATTACATATGTACTATATAAACTGATACTCTCTTAATATTCATGAATACCTAATTCTCTGAAGCTCAACATGGTATCAGAACATGATCATATCTCTGTACCAAGTATGTTATTTGTTCATCTCTCCATTTTGGTTTGGAACTTGTATCTCTTTCGAAGGCAGGGTGGTAGGTTTGCTTATACCAAGGATTCCCCTATGTCTTTAATGATTTTGGTAGCAACTTAATTATCCTTTCTTGTACAGGGGTCATAGTTAATGATTGCAGACTAATTTCACTGTCGAAGGTAGGTTTATACATGTAATCTTCTTTGCATTGGGGACACAGTTAATGAATGAAGATCGGCTTTTGATTCTTCCATCAAATTTCATATAGGAAAAGAATCATGTGTGAGGTAGCAGAACCTTGTATAGCATGATATCTACAACTTCATCAAATGAAGTTACTGCAACATTCAAGTCAGTGTTAGAAATCATGTAAACAACAACAGCAACTGGAAAAATATACAAGCAAATCGGTCACATGGATGGTAAAAGGTCGAAAGACCTACTTCTACAAGCATAGTAGCGCTAAAGATGTTAAGGCAAATTTAATATGACTTTAGGAGATATTGAAGCAAGTCAGGACATGAAACAAATGACTTGATGAAAATAGTAAATCTGATTGTTCTTGCCTGATGAACCTATTGATATCAAGTTACCACGTTAGGGCTAACGCAAATTGTTTTCATACCTCCAATACCTTCATCTTTCTATGGAATGCTGCTTTTTTGTAATCTACCAATTGGCTGAAGACAGACTAGAGAACGTTTATGTTACTATATTACCCAAATCTGCATATCCTTCATAAGTATTCATCCTATAGGCCCTGATGTTCCAAACTAAGATAGGGATCTTTGCTTCTAGACCGGTGATATCCAACCATTTGTTCCTCCACCACATCCTCCTTCCATACTGCTGTTTCCTTTTAAAGTACAGTCAACTGAAGTCTTGGTTTCAGCATTATTTTTAGTGTCCGCTGCTGTTTCTATTCTTCCAATACCATGTTCATGTCGTAAGCGCTAAGAAGCTAAACTAAATTTTGGTATAGTAAAACAAGAAACTTCATTAGTTTTTCCGTGAAAAGCTGTCAAATCCTACCATCCTATCGCTTGGACACACTCTTGAAACCACATTGTTCAGGACTGAAAATGAAATGTGCATCCTTCCTAATGGAATATTGATTTCTACAATGAGCATTCGGTAATTTTCATTTTATTTTTTTCATCATTTCTGTTAGAAAATGAAATCTGTATCTACTCCTCAAACCACATTCTAGTAGTAGTAGTAGTAGTAGTAGTAGTAGAAATAGTAGTAGTAGTACCCTTTGAACATTTTGAGGATCTTGTTGATTTGCTATTACTATATACTGATTTCATTCCACATTGCACGTAGTGGGTTCTGACATCCCACACTACATCAGAGCTATAACTCGATCATCAAAAAGTTTGAGAAAACTGAGAGTCTGCACCAAATCATTCTTCAACAGGCACGCGATCAGAGCTATCCAGACTTTCCAAGTCTAATATAACACATTCCCAATTCCCGATTATCTAGTCGTAGCACTAGAGAAGGAATCAGGGACCTCTCCTTTCACCTTCTTCTTCGATCAGCAAGTCCGACTTCTCTATCCACTCCTCTCTTCTTTAGGACTCCATCACATACCCGAGTCTAGCTTCCTTGGCACAGTGATTACTTGGTTGCGCCACTGCTGCTCCATTTGACTCAAGGTTGTCCCATGGAGAAGAACCACTAGGAGTGGTTGTGGGACTGACATTGAGGCTCCTAGCTAGAAAATAATTAAGGGCCACAGCTCACGAATTGTGGGCGGGCACAAAATGTAGTCCTAAACAAAACCATATCATTGGTGGAATCTTCTATTTCTCCTACAACTTCACCAAACCTCCTGCCCTTGATGGAATCCCACTGAATTGTCTTCGCACTACCTACTTCTAACTATAGAAGGGAAGACTCCTTTTGTCGGAGGGGAGACATAACGGGTATTACTCCTAACTTGGATTTGAGAAAGTGAAACACAGGAGAAGAAAGAGGTTTTGTCAAAAGGTCTGCAAGCTGATGAGAAGAAGGAACATGAGCCCGCTGCAATACTCCACCATTAACCAAATCTCTCACAAGATGACAATCACACTCAATGTGCTTAGTCCTTTCATGAAAAACTGGATTTTGTGCAATGTAAATTGCTGAGTTGCTGTCAAGTAGATGATAGGAGGACTTTGGAGAGGAATATGTAGATCTTTGAGCAAGAAAAGAAACCACTGTACCTCACAAGAAGTTGCAGCTAGACTCCTATACTCAGCTTCTGAAGAGATTATAGATACAATATCTTGCTTCTTAGATTTCCATGAAACTAAACGATCTCCAAGATAGATCAAGTAACCTGAAGTTGATCTCGACATCCAGCCCAGTCAGAGTCTGAGAAGGCTCTTAGAGTGACACTGTTAGCTGCAGGGAAGAACAAACCCTGACTGATACTACCTTGGACATATCTTAAAATATGATGAACAACTTTGAGATGCTCATCTGAAGACTCAGCCACATATTGACTTAGTTTTTGAACTGGAAAACACAAATCAGGTCTAGAACTGCAGAGATAAAGAAGCTTTCCAATGATACATCTGTATGTGACAGCTGCTGGATCATCAAGATAAAAATTAGAGTCCTTTTGTAACTTCAAATTCACTTCCATAGGAATAGAAGCAGTCTTGCAGCTGCTATAACCACTGGCATTCAAAATCTCACTAGCAAATTTCTTCCGACACAAGTAGATACCTGTATCATTCCTTGCCATCTCAAAACCTTAGAAATACTGCAAAGGACCAAGATCTTTAAGCTGAAATTTGGCATTGAGATCAATCTTAAATTTGCTTAGAAATTCTTAATTGTTGCCAGTCAGCACTATATCATCAACATACACCAATAATGCTGCAAATATGGAGGAAGTCTTGAGAGTGAAAAGAGTGTAATCTGACTTACTCTGCTGAAACCCCATTTGTGTAAGAGTAGTAGAAAATTGGCTGTACCATTGTCTTGAAGCCTGACCATACAAAGACTTCTTGAGTCTGCAAACAATAGTACCAGAACCATGATGAGAACAATCATCCATCTTGTATCCAGGAGGGAGATCCATGTAGACTTCTTCAATCAAGTCACCATGTATGAAAGCATTGTTAACATCCATTTGATGCAAATGCCATCCATGTATAGCAACTAATGCTAAGAGACACTTCAAAGTGGGTAACTTGGCTACTGGGGAGAAATTTCCATTGTATTCAATTCCTTGTGTCTGAGTATACCCTTTTGCCACCAATCTTGCCTTACACCTCTCAACAGATCCATCTGATTTATATTTCACCTTATATACCCATCTGCATCCTACTGTGTCATGGCCTGAGGGTAAAAGAGTAATTTCCCATGTGTCATTTGTCGTTAGAGCTTGCAACTCTGTTTTCATAGCCTTTACCCAAACAAGACTTTTGAGAAGCTTCATAATATGTGAATGGCTCTTTAATACTGCCAATAGAAGCCAAAAAAATGCTGGTATTTGGAATTAAAAAGAGCCATATAAGCCAATCTAAGCACATTCACAACATAATCTTGTAAATATATGGGTGGCCTGATGGTTCTTGTTGGTCTAGAAGATATCAGAACATCATTCACAATAGAATCTGTAATTGATGTTGGTGAAGAATCACTTGCATGTGAAGGAGCAGAATCTGTACCATTCAAGAAATAACTATCATCATGTTCATTTATAATAGCAGGCAGAGAAAAATCATCAAAATAGGATGGATTAGTATCAGCTTTGTAAGGTAATACATGTTCATGAAATACCAAATTTCTAGAGATAACAATCTTGTCTGTCCCAAGACTGTAAGTCTTGTAGCCTTTCATCCCATAGACATAACCAATAAAACAGACATATCTGCCCTGCTGTCAAATTTAGTTCTTCCTTGCTGCAAAGTAGAAACAAAACACAAACACCCAAAAACCTTACAAAAGTTCATAAGTTGGAGGTGTGTGAAAAAGAACTTCAAAAGGAGTCTTATACTTCAACAGTTTAGCTGGTAGTCTATTAATGATATAGGAAACTGTCATCACACAATCTCCCCAAAATTTTCAAGGAAGATTGGATTGAAACCTCAAAGATCTAGCAACATTCAGCAAATGCTGATGTTTCCTCTCAACTACTGAATTCTGTTCAGGAGTCTCCACACAACTCAACTGATGTACAATTCCTTTGGTTGAAAAGAAATCCACTAATTTCAACTCAGGAACTTGATCACTCCTAATAGCATTGACTTTGTTCTGAAACTGTGTTTCCACCATTTAACAAAAATGGGGAAATCAATTGCTTCTGACTTGTGCTGCATAAGATAGATCCAGGTGGTTCTTAAGTGATCTTCCACTAAAGTAAGGAAAAAATGATGACCACTGTATGTTGGGAAAGAGAGCTTTCTCTTTTTAGATTGAGGACAAAAAGGACATGGCATGGATGAAACAGAAGGTGAATGGGGGATAGTTTTCAAAACAGTCTCAAGTTTGGTGTCAGAAATATGTCCAAGTCTCTTGTGCCATATATGAGAAGAAATTGCACCAGAAATGTGACAAATCTGTGCAATGCAACTAGCAATCTGTACTGGAAGAATATATAACCCTCCTTGTTTGCTTCCATAACCCAGAACAAGCCCATCAGATTTGTTGACAATGGAACAACCCTCAGATTCTTATACAAACTTGCAGCCATGTGATTGGGTAAGTTGTGACATGGAAAGAAGATTGAAATTAAAAGTTGGTATATGAAGTACTTGAGTAACTGTCAAAGTGAGATTCAACTTCACTGTACCAATATATGTCACCATAATACTCTTACCATTAGGCAAATGCACATAGGAATCAAACACATGATCATAACTGGTGAAGCATGATAAGTCACAACATATATGGTCAGTTGCACCACTATCTATGACCCAAAAATTAGGCATATTAAAAGTGGGAGAGATACTGGACTGAAAAGAATAGGAATTGACAACGCCTGCTACAAATGAATGAGAGAATTTGTCATCAGCATAGTGTTGTAGGGGTGAATCCAGCTGTACCATGTGTGCTGAATGAGAAAGTGATGCCGAAGAATCCACCATAGAATGAGCATCTAAGAGTAAACCACCATTATTACTAGACTGATGGTGCTGAATATATTGCATCACTTGCTCACACTGTGATTGAGAGAGCTGAGAAGGCATGGAGTTTCTTGAAGAAGATTGTGGATGATGTACAACACTATTAGCCTGTGGAATTGACTTGTAATTAGTAGAAAAATTTCCTTTGATACCATGTGGATAGCCATTGAGTTTCCAACACTTTCCTCTAATATGTCAAGTACCTCACAATGAGTACAAACAGGTCTAGGTCTGCCACCATTTTTTTGAAAAACTTGTGCAACATTAACCAAATGTTCAGAAGAGTGTGCTCCAGCATTATGAGGTTGAAGATTCATAAACTCAGAATACATAGCCATGGGAGAAGGAGCCACATTATGGCTAATCTCTCTCTATTTTCCTTGTTGTAAAATTTGAGAGAATACCTTATTCATTGAAGGTAGTGGCTCAGTTAATTTTTTTTTGAAAGTGTGAGTATGCAGATGTAAGTAACTAAGATACTCTAGAAGGGGGGGGGGGGGTTTAATAGAGTATGCCAACTTTTTGCAAAACTTGCTAACAAATAGAAGAACTAGTGCAGTCAAGGGAATTCAAGGCCTTGAACACAGGTTCAAGCCTTTGAAGAGAAGCAGAAAGTTTTTAGAACAAGATGCCTTTTTCAAGGCCTTGAAAACAAGTTCAAACCCTTGAATAAATAAATATTTTTTGGTATGCAGTAAAAGCTATGAAAGTAGATGAACTGAAAAAAGCACAAGACAAGTGATTTATAGAGTTCAGTCCACTTGGACCTACGTCTCTACCTCATGGATTAGATCCCTGCAGGATTTTCAACTCAATTCTTATTAATCAAAAGCTAATCCCTAGAACTCAAGCACAGAGAGTTCTCTTACTCTGTTACAGCTTGTGGTTTTCCCTAACCTGTCTAGTACCTGCTCTAGCTAACTGATTAACTAAGAATTATCTATTGTTCACTTTGAATAATCCTTGAGAATTTAAGTAGAAGTAATACAGAAATGATCTACCAATATAGCTCTATACAGAAGATCACTTAAGAGTAGAAAAATGCAGTGAAATGCAATGAACTTCAGTGTATGGATTGGAAGAGATGAAGAACTTCTTTGACGCTTGTCAATCCATAATGCTTTCTCTGTATTTTCCCGTTGAGAATCGTGTTGTTTTTGCTTCGAATTTGAGATCTTTAAATACTTCAAACAGCTCTGCAAATCTCTCCAGATTTTCAGGAACAACCTTCCTATTTTGTAGGTAACAGAGTTTGACTATCTTGAGATCTTCCCCAACGGTTGAATGATTGTAATCTTATGGGATATTATTGTAATCCTTCATTTAGCCATCAAGAGAAGATGTCAAACACGTCTGATTGGTCACAGGATCAAAGTCTTCAAGTGTTTCCATGTCTGTAGCTATCCAGTTTAGGAAACAATCTTGCAAAAACTTAGAAACAATATTTCCTGCATTATCATGGTCAAACAGTTGATATAGAACGATTCAAAACATGTTAAACAATTTGTCTTTCATCATATAACAACAAGTAACCAAACATATGCAAGAGAGATAGTAAATTAGATCAGAGAGTTAGCAGAAAAACTGCCCCTGAGAATATGCTTTCAGGTTTAACAGTTTCAAGGCTTTGAATCCAGTTTCAAGGCCTTGAAAATAGCCAAGACTATTTTTAAGCCTCTGAAGCTGATTCAAGGCTTTGAAATCTGTTTCAAGGCCTTGAAATAGCCAAGCTCTTTCAAGTCTTGAACAACCTGAGCTTTCAATCTCCCCGTTGATGAAAGACAAAACCAAATTATGTTTGATCCTTAAGTCTCTGCAAAATAAACTGATTAGTCTGCAATTTAAAAACACAGTTATTCCAAAAAGATCCAACTTATTTAAATACCAACAAAAGCACATAAATAGTTCAGTAGATAAAACCAAATAAACCTAGAAACCTAAAGTGAAACCTAGAATTTTCTCCCCCTTTTTGACTTTCATCAAAAAGATAGAAGATGTTGGATCAAGTGTCTGGAAATTTATGAAAACTTAAAGAAATAAAGCTGAGAGAATATGGAAGAAAGAATAGGCAAGATTAAGGGGTTTGATCTTCATCTTCCTCCTGATCTCCTTTCTCTTTCCCATTGTCTTCTTCATCAGTCTTCTCCTGCTCTTCCTGTTCTTCTGCATCCCCTGCTGTAGTAGCCGTCTCACCAGTCTTGTCCTTTTCAGCTGCCTGTGGAGATTTCTTCTTTTTCTTCAAAGTGATCAGCAGCTCATCTGTAGGACTATTATGTAGGGTTTTGATTCATGGATCGCGCAAACGGAAGCATAATCAAACAAATAACCATGCAAAACCCTCCAAGGATCACAAGTCTAGATGCATAACGATAGTGAACGTAAGAAATCATAAACACACCTTTGGGTTCTCCTTGATGACTTCAAACGCGAATAGTGTCACGTTCTCTATAGTTGATCCACGCCTAGAGTTGCTCCTAGATCTCCGAAACTCCTTAGTGCTAGCCCGGAATAAGAGGAGGGTGAAGGAATCACGCAAAACGAGACAAAAAGAGGGGCTCGGCCCTCTTTTGGCCGACGGGTGAGGGGGCGGCGGCAAAGGGGGCGGCGTCCCTCTTTGTGGCTTGCTCTCTCTCTCCTTTGTTCTCTCCTACTCTTGTTATGTTCTCTCTAGAGCATAAGTCTGTAGGGAAGGAAGGAGGAGGGTCCTTTATATAGTCCAACAACTCCTTGTTAACTACCTAAAGGACTTATTCTAGTCCTACTAGAATTCAATTTAGTCCCTTCCTTGCAAATTAGTCCCTACTAAGTTTGCAAGGGTTTGCAAAGTGATCCTTCTAATTAATTAATCCAATTAATTAATTCCAAATCTAGTACAACTCTATATAGCGTGTGACCCCATAGGTTCTATCTAGTTGGTAGCAACTATTTTGCTAATATGGAGCGGTTTCTAGCAAAACATCCATTCTAGCCAACTAATAGAATAGGCATCTAGACAACCTTGTACAAGTAATTGTCTCATCCCTTTGCCTCCATATCCGGATTGGACACGAGACATACAAGTCACACTCGTATATCCAATCCATAGTTTCTCGATCCATGGAATAGCCTTATTCGTGCAAATAACATCAATATCCCATATTGATTTATTTGAGTCTGGCCAGACATTCTATAAGCACTATCCTTCGAGTGGCCTAGGATATTTGCTCCCGTTATGTGGGAGGGGCAAATCCTCTCTACGTCCACTACGATCTCTAAGCTTGCTTCTCATTGTATCCAGTACACGCCTTTATAACTACCCAGTCACGGTGTAGCGTTTAACGCTACCAAGATCACAATGATCCACAACTAGAATATCTAGTGACTTCAAGTCTAAGGATGACAATACCATTGCACCCGAGAAGCACTTATGACTCAACATAACATGTATGTAGCCCTCTCGGTGATGGGTCAATCCAGTGCAACATTCCGTAATGTACACCTATGTGTTGGATCGTGATATCTCTATATCAATCCAACCCCATACTAGTCTATAGATGATTGTCCCATTTAATCATTATACTTGACTAGGGATATTTAAGATAAACAACACGATTGTAAATCTAAGGACTTCATTATATTAAATATCCAATAAATAATAAATGAATTTTCTAGCCATATACAAATTCATACTAAACTAGATTGCCTCTAGGGCATCTATTCCAACAGTCTCCCACTTGCACTAGAGCCAATCTGGCGCATCTCGTATGCCCATACTCCTAGTGTGCCCTTCATGCTTTCACTGCGTGAGAGGCTTCGTAAGCGGGTCTGACAGATTATCATCTATAGGAATCTTGCATATCCGAACGTCTCCTCTATCGATAATATCTCGAATCAGATGAAAATTCCTGAGCACATGCTTGGACTTCTGGTGCGATCTTGGTTCCTTTGATTGCGCGATCGCCCCAGTGTTGTCACAAAACAACTCCACTGGATCCGCAATGCTAGGGACCACACCAAGTTCAGAAACAAACTTTCTGATCCAAACAGCCTCCTTTGCTGCGCCATTTGCAGCAATGTACTCAGCCTCTGTTGTAGAATCAGCTACCGTCTCTTGCTTGGAACTCTTCCAGCTCACCGCTGCTCCATTCAGGCAAAACACATATCCCGACTGTGATCTAAAGTCATCTCTATCGGTTTGGAAGCTTGCATCAGTGTAACCCCTTACACGCAACTCTTCCTCACCGCCAAACATCAAGAAAGCATCCTTAGTTCTTCTCAAGTACTTTAGGATGTTCTTGACAGCAATCCAGTGACTCTCACCCGGATTGGATTGGTATCTGCTTGTCATACTCAAGGCATATGACACATCTGGTCTAGTACATAACATGGCGTACATGATAGATCCTATGGCCGAGGCATAGGGAATTCTACTCATGCGTTCCTTCTCAATCTCATTGGAAGGACAACCACTCTTCGAAAGAGTGATTCCATGTGACATGGGCAAGAATCCCTTCTTGGAATCTTGCATGTTGAACCGTTTCAACACCTTGTCAATATATGTAGTTTGACTTAGGCCTAGCAACCTCTTAGATCTATCTCTATAGATCTTTATACCGAGTATATAGGCTGCTTCCCCTAAGTCCTTCATTGAGAAACACTTTCCTAGCCAATCTTTAACAGATTGCAGCATGGGAATGTCGTTTCCAATGAGTAGTATGTCATCCACATACAAGACCAGAAAAGCTATAGAGCTCCCACTAACCTTCTTGTAGACACAAGACTCATCTTCGTTTCTGATGAAGCCAAACTCTTTGACCACTTCATCAAAACGTCGATTCCAACTCCTAGAAGCTTGCTTCAATCCATAAATGGATCGTTGCAGTTTACAGACTTTGTTGGCTTGCTTTGGATCCTCAAAACCCTCCGGCTGTGTCATATACACGTCCTCGAGGAGATTCCCATAAAGGAATGCTGTTTTGACATCCATCTGCCAAATCTCATAGTCGTAGTATGCTGCAATCACAAGTAGGATTCGGATGGATTTGGTTATAGCAACTGGTGAAAAGGTTTCATCATAGTCAATACCATGAATCTGTCTGAATCCTTTAGCCACCAATCGGCCCTTATAGGTAATCACATTACCATCCATGTCGATCTTCTTCTTGAAGACCCATTTTCACCCTATGGGCCGCGCCCCATCAGGTGGTTCCACCAAAGTCCATACTTTGTTGGTATACATGGATTCCATCTCGGATCTCATGGCTTCAAGCCACCTCTGCGAGTCTGGGCCACTCATGGCCTCCTCATAGGTAGTAGGCTCATCATCTATGAGCATCGTGTCACCGGAATCAGTCACGAGAAGTCCGTACCTCTCGGGTTCCTGGCGCACTCTACTAGATCTACGAAGCTCTTGTGTTACCTGAACAGGTGGATCCACAACTGCTTGTGATTCCTGTTCATGTTCCATAATCGGTTCAGTGATTTGTGGTTCTTGAACTTCTTCAAGTTCTACATTCCTCCCACTTGCTTCTTTAGAGACAAACTCTCTTTCTAGAAACACGCCGGTCCGAGCAACAAACACTTTGTTCTCGGTTGGATTGTAGAAGTAGTATCCCTTAGTTTCCTTAGGGTACCCCACAAATTTACACTTATCCGATTTAGGCCCTAGCTTGTCAGATTGTAAACGTTTTACATAGACATCGCAGCCCCAAATCCTCATGAACGACAGTGTGGGACGCCTCCCACTCCACATCTCATATGGTGTCTTCATGACTGATTTAGATGGAACACGGTTAATGGTGAAAGCTGCACTTAATAGAGCGTAGCCCCAAAATGATAATGGAAGATCGGTTTGACACATCATAGATCGAACCATATCCAATAGGGTTCGATTCCTCCTCTCGGACACGCCATTCCATTGTGGCGTTCCGGGTGGAGTGAGTTGGGACACGATCCCACACTCTTTAAGATAGTCGTCAAACTCTTGGCTCAAGTATTCTCCTCCACGATCCGATCGTAGAGCCTTAATACTTTTGCCAAGTTGCTTCTCTACTTCATTCTTGAATTCTTTGAACTATTCAAAGGATTCGGATTTTGCCCTCATAAGGTACACAAATCCATATCTACTGTAATCATCAGTAAATGTAATGAAGTAGACATAACCACCCTTGGCAGGCGTGGCAAATGGCCCACACACATCGGTATGTATGAGCGCCAATTGCTCACTAGTCCTCTCACCTTTCTTATTGAAAGGGGACTTTGTCATTTTTCCCAATAAACAAGCCTCACATGTCTCATATGATTCAAAATCAAATGAGTCTAGTAATCCATCCTTATGGAGTCTAGATACACGTTTCTCATTTATGTGGCCTAAACGACAATGCCATAAATAAGCAGGATTTAAATCATCTATTTTAATCCGCTTGGTATTAATGTTGTAGACAGGATTGCTTAGATCAAGGACATAAAGTCCATTAAATAATTACGCACTAAAATAGTGAATATTATTCAAATAAAAGGAACAACAATTGTTCTTTATTGAAATAATAAAACCTTCCTTGTCCAAACAAGAAATAGAAATAATGTTTCTGCTCATAGCAGGCACAAAATAGCAATTATTTAATTCTAAAACTAATCCTGAAGGCAGAGATAGCTCGCACACGCCTATGGCCAACGCAGCAACCTTTGCTCCATTCCCAACGCGCAGATCTACCTCCCCTTTAGCCAATCTTTTACTTCTCTTTAGATCCTGCATATTTCGACAAATATGAGATCCACATCCAGTATCTAATACCCATGATGTAGAGACAGTTAAATTGACATCTACAACAAAAATACCTGGTGGTGGTGGAATCACTATTCCAAGCCTCTTGTCCTCCAGATATTTTGGGCAGTTCCTCCTCCTGTGTCCAGGTTGACTGCAGTAGTGACATTCACCCTTAGTCACGACCTTGGCAATGCCACCAACAGGCTTAAGGGCTTGTTCCTTGGAGTTGGCAACTGACTTGCCTTTGCCCTTGGAGGAAGAGGCAAAATTTTGCCCTTTCCTTTATTCACCATCATAATGGCCTTGCCCTTACCCTTGTTGATGCTCTGTTCAGCCGTCCTCAACATGTTGAGAAAATCTGGCAGTGGTTTAACGATCTCGTTCATGTTATAGTTCATAATGAACTGTCCATAACTCTCGGGCAACGATTGCAACACGAGATCGGTTGCCAACTCTTGGCCGACCGGGAACCCAAGCCGGGCGAGATTCTCCAAGTACCCGATCATTCGGAGTACATGGGGTCCCACCGGGTTTCCTTCAGCCAGATGACATTTGAACAGTGCCTTTGAGACCTCATACCTCTCTACCCTCGCCTGCTCTTGGAAGAGCTGCTTTAGATGTTCGATCATATCGACAGCATTCATGTTCTCATGTTGCTTCTGAAGCTCAGAGGTCATGGTGCAAAGCATTAGGCAGGCCGGATCATTAGCGTCATCAACACGCTTTTGATACGCCTTTAAGGCAACAGGTGTCTGATTCTATGGACCTTCTGGAACATGCTCCTCTATTGCGTACAGTTTCTTCTCTTGCTTGAGAACAATTCTCAAGTTTCTGTACCAATCAAGAAAGTTGGTTCCAGAGAGCTTGTCCTTCTCAAGGACAGATCGTAGGGAATGTTGTGAACTCGATGAGTTGTTTGCCATTTGGAATTCTACAAAAGGAAAATACGCAAGTTTTAGTATTTGTGAATTTTGACTATATTTAATAATGGCTAGTTTATTAAATATAGCTCCCACTATTTTTCTACGGATTAATAACCCTCAAGATATTAATGCGGAAAATATCCTTATATTTTCTAGTGGGCCAAGATCCATCTTTTCATCTCCTTATGAGCTTGCTTTGGTAAGTCACCCATAATTTGACTACTTCTAGGTAGGAACAATTCCAATTGCATCCCATATGCAACTCTTGGTTCAATCGGGCAAATAACTTCTTATTTATCCATCCATATGGAAATCCCAATTGATTGCCTCTAGGTTTCTTAATCAAATTAATAGCCTAGTTGTGTTCAACCTCTTATCTAAACAATTGCACATTGTTACGTGCCATCGCATTCCGTCATTATGAACCAAGTCGCCATGCTTTGGCACGCACGAACTTGATAAATAATGATGATAATGAGTGTTTAAATAACGAGAAGGCAAGAACACAATATTGAATTTTGAGGGATTTTCAATTCAATTTTTAATCGTTTTTGTTGAATAATATCAACTAATCTATCTATTTGAGTTTGGGCACAACTCCAAATAATAGATCCGGGTTGTCTAATTATCTTATTATCCTAATTGCATGCATCATTCATACACCAAGCACACAAATAATTAGACAATAAATAAACAACCAAAAAAACAGATATTAAACGTGATGTGGATATGGCCTTTTCTAGACTAAGATAATTCCAAGCCAATGGAATTATCTATGAACCCTAAGCAAACACATCTCCATACGTCTTGATCTTTTGGTCCATCCTTCATAGTCATGTGGTATGCTCCATGCTTCATGCTCCATCTTTTGTGGCTCATGTTGGCTTTGGGCTTCTTTTCTCCAATCTTGGCCAACAATCTACTTTATCTAGCACTAGCTAATATCTATACTAAATAAAATAAATCTCACACGTTGAGAAAAAAAATGGCACGCAGGCCATAAAACCCTAATTAATTATTACAATTAATTGATCAGCTCGCAGGCCGTAAAACCAAACCACAAAATTAAACATCCACATCAAACCACATCCTAAGGCCATATCCAATCACCATGCGATTTGCACATAAACAGTTAAAATCCAATTTTATCGCGCTTGGTCAATTTTAATTGATTTTAGGATTTCTAGGGTTAAAACGGTCCATGGGCCCAACAATCCAATTGCCCGAGCCCAACAAAGTGAACCATAAGGCCCTAGGGCCGGCCCGGCCCAAAACCCGCAAGCTAGGCCCGCGGGTTAGGGCCGCCGGGCCCCTTAGGGCGGCCAAGCTTGGGTGGAAAGCAAGGGGGGCGGTCCCCTAGGGGGCCGAACCTCCTCATGGAGGTTGTTTCCAAAACAACCTCCTTGCTTGGAGCCCAAGTTTGGTTGTTTCCTTGTTTTGGGAGAACTTCTTCTTCCCCAAGGATGCCCAAACCCTAGATCTAAGATCCTAAAATTTCTCAAACTCACCAATTCATGCATCCAATGCAAAATTGGGTCTTGTTATGATCTAATTATTGACAAATTGCATCCCATGCTTGATTTGTCTTTTTTTACGCGATAAACAACAAATTAAGGTGTAAAACAACAAGAATGTAACACATAAACTACGTTTATGCTCTATGACCTGTGGCTCTGATACCACTGTAGGGTTTTGATTCATGGATCGCGCAAACGGAAGCATAATCAAACAAATAACCCTGCAAAACCCCTCCAAGGATCACAAGTCTAGATGCATAACGATAGTGAAGGTAAGAAATCATAAACACACCTTTGGGTTCTCCTTGATGACTTCAAACGCGAATAGTGTCACGTTCTCTATAGTTGATCCACGCCTAGAGTTGCTCCTAGATCTCCCAAACTCCTTGGTGCTAGCCCGGAATAAGAGGAGGGTGAAGGAATCACGCAAAACGAGACAAAAAGAGGGGCTCGGCCCTCTTTTGGCCGACGGGTGAGGGGGCGGCGGCAAGGGGCGGCGTCGGCTCCTTGTTGCTTGCTCTCTCTCTCCTTTGTTCTCTCCCACTCTTGTTATGATCTCTAAAGAGCATAAGTTATGAGGAAGGAAGGAAGGAGGGTCCTTTATATAGTCCAACAACTCCTTGTTAACTACCTAAAGGACTTATTCTAGTCCTACTAGAATTCAATTTAGTCCCTTCCTTGCAAATTAGTCCCTACTAAGTTTGCAAGGGTTTGCAAAGTGATCCTTCTAATTAATTAATCCAATTAATTAATTCCAAATCTAGTACAACTCTATATAGCGTGTGACCCCATAGGTTCTATCTAGTTGGTAGCAACTATTTTGCTAATATGGAGCGGTTTCTAGCAAAACATCCATTCTAGCCAACTTATAGAATAGTCATCTAGACAACCTTGTACAAGTAATTGTCTCATCCCTTTGCCTCCATATCCGGATTGGACACGAGACATACAAGTCACACTCGTATATCCAATCCATAGTTTCTCGATCCATGGAATAGCCTTATTCGTGCAAATAACATCAATATCCCATATTGATTTATTTGAGTCTGGCCAGACATTCTATAAGCACTATCCTTCGAGTGGCCTAGGATATTTGCTCCCGTTTTGTGGGAGGGGCAAATCCTCTCTACGTCCACTACGATCTCTACGCTTGCTTCTCATTGTATCCAGTACACGCCTTTATAACTACCCAGTCACGGTGTAGCGTTTAACGCTACCAAGATCACAATGATCCACAACTAGAATATCTAGTGACTTAAAGTCTAAGGATGACAATACCATTGCACCCGAGAAGCACTTGTGACTCAACATAACATGTATGTAGCCCTCTCGGTGATGGGTCAATCCAGTGCAACATTCCGTAATGTACACCTATGTGTTGGATCGTGATATCTCCATATCAATCCAACCCCATACTAGTCTATAGATGATTGTCCCATTTAATCATTATACTTGACTAGGGATATTTAAGATAAACAACACGATTGTAAATCTAAGGACTTCATTATATTAAATATCCAATAAATAATAAATGAATTTTCTAGCCATATACAAATTCATACTAAACTAGATTGCCTCTAGGGCATCTATTCCAACATATTAGATTCATCTTCTGTCTGTTTTGCTGCCTGCTTTCCTTTATCTGAAACTGGAGTAGCTTCTTCCTGTTCTGAATTCTCATTAGGCAAATCCTTTTCTGATTATCCTTTCTTTGTTCCTTCATGCTCCTCAGGAACATCAAGCAATGTCATGCTTATGAAGATACTTTCTACCATATACTTGACTTGTCCCATATCACTTTCCAGTCAAAAAACAGTAGCTTTGACATCCTCAATGTCTAATTCCAAACCATCAAGTCTTTGATTGTCTGTAGGCTGAGAGGTGTGACTTGAAGTGGGAGTCAAGGTCTTGGGCTTAGAGAATTTCTTTGCGCCTAGTTCTGCTTCAGTAAGCTCTGAGTAAAGTTTCCAAACTTTCTCCTTGGTTTTCACAACTCCAATTTTCTCAAAGGCTTTTTTCATTGAGTTCCCCAAACCAGATGTGACTGATTCTTCTCCAGTAAAAGGGATCTCAAAGTGCTCAAAGAACATGGTGAGGAGGTTTGCATATGGTAGAGGGTGAATCCTCTTACTGGTTAGGCTGAAGAGCATGTGTTCAATGACTAGTTTTGGGAGATCAATCTCATAGCCATGCATAATCAGGTACATGTTGTGTGGCATTCTCTCAGTCACCAACTCTCTTGATTGCTCTCTAGGAAAGACACATCTCACCAGTATAGTATGAAGAACTTTGGCTTCAAAATTTAACACAGATTGTGTTAACTGTTTGGCTGAGGTTGAGACATTTGGAAGAAAGAATTATTCTTTGGCTAGTTTCAAAGATTCTGACTTTGGTGGATGGTTGCTGGTGTCATACCTCTTTGGAAAACCTAACACAGTGGAAAACTCAGAGTGATCTAGTTCAATTACTATTCCAGCAACTTTAGATTTGATCACCAAGTGTGCAGATCTCTTTACTTGGGTTAGGTTCAGATAGAAGAGTCTGGTGAGTCAGGGGTAGGCCACTTCTCTAGGATTCAGCATACACCACAAAGAAATCTTCTTTAACATTGAGATGCACTTGAGTTTCATGTGTTCCAACACATACTTATTAACCAAACTGCAAAAACCAATAACTCTTGAAGAAAACCATCTAACCACTGAACTTTAGAGATGTTTGAGACAAACCATGTCTCATCTGGAGCTGTGTTCTTTGTTGAGACATGAGAATAGATCTGCAATGTCTTCTCCAACTGACTTTGTGGTTGTTCTTCAGTCACCTTCCCTTTCCCTTTTTCTGCCTGAGTTGCCTTCTTCTTCACCTTCTTTGAGCTGGTAGGCTCTTTTTCTGGTTTCTTTTCTGTAATGGCCTTCTGCTTCTTCTGCTTTTCTGAAGAGGAGGTTGTAGCCTTCTTGATCTTCTTCTTTGGTGGAGGAGGATCTGGAACTGCTTCTGCACTAGGAGTTCTGGAGCTAGAGTCTCCACTGACTTCTGTAACCTCTTCCACTGCTGGTTTTCTCTTCTTCTCTGAGACAGGTTTTCAACCACCAGCCATCTTGATTCGGTCTGAGGCTCTTCTTGTGCTCATTAGGGTTATGGAGAAGAAAAGAGAGAGATGGAATGATACAGAAGGAAGGAGAAGAGAAGAGGATAAATACTGAAAGAGTTTGAGTTTCAAAAGCAAACTAGTATCTCTCTGATTCTAAAAGATTTGCAAAGATAAGAGAAAATTTCAAACTATTATGCCGTTGGAAAAAGAAAATACTAATACTATTTTTGGCGAAAAATAGATTTTTGAAAAAGGTAGGGGCTATATTAGGCAAATATCTACAGAGATATCACCCAGTATAGAATGATCCAAGTTTATTGACTATTAGTGTAACAGATTCATTTTCAAGGCTTTGTAAAGGCTTTCAAGACCCTGAAATACTGTAACACTGCAGCAGATAAAAGATCAAAGCTTTGAACTGGTTTTCAAGGCTTTGAAATTTAGTTCAAACCTTTGTAGACACAAATAACTTACCTTTCTTACCTTAAGCTCCCCCTAAACCAATGCAATCTTATTTAGCATTCCCAATTCGAATCTTAGAGTTGAGAACCTCTCATCTGATAATAGTTTGGTGAAGATGTATGAAATTTGCAAGTTAGTAGCAACAATTTCAAGAACAATATCACCTTTCTCAGCACGATCTCTGATGAAATGGTGTCTGACATCAATGTGCTTGGTTGTTGAGTGTTGTACTGGATTCTTTGTAATTCACATTGCACTTGTGTTATCACACTTAATAGGTATGCCTCTGAAGTCAAATCCAAGGTCTCTTAGCTGTTGAGCAATCCATAGTACTTGTGAGAAACATGCTCCTGCAGCTATATATTCAGCTTCAGCTGTTGATAGAGCAACTGAGTTTTTTTTCTTGGAATGCCAGCTAATCAAAGATGATCCAATGAATTGACAGGCTCCAGAAGTGCTTTTTCTATCAACTTTGTATCCTGCAAAGTCAGCATCTAAAAAACCACTCAAAGAGAAGTTAGAATGTCTTGGGTACCAAAGCCCTAAGTCTTTGGTACCATTGAGATATCTGAATATTCTCTTCACAGCAGTTAAGTGTGATTCTTTTGGATCAGCTTGAAATCTAGAACACATGCATACACTAAACATAATATCTGGTCTGCTTGCTGTCAGATCGATTAATGATCCAATCATGCCACTATACTCTTTAACATTGACACTCTTACCAGATTCATGCTTGTCTAAGGATAGTGTGGAGCTCATTGGGGTCTTAGCTTCCTTGCATCGAGCCATGCTGTATTTATTTAGCAAGTCTCTTGTGTACTTGCTTTGATTAAGAAAGATACCCTTCTTCATTTGATGTATTTGAAGTCCTAGGAAGAAGGTTAATTCTCCCATCATGCTCATTTCAAACTCCCTGCTCATAAGACTTGAGAATTCTCTGCACAATTGATCATTAGTAGCTCCAAACAGTATATCATCAACATATATCTGGACTACAAGTAAATCTTTCTCATGAGTACTAATGAAAAGAGTCTTGTCTACTAAACCTCTTTTGAAATTATTTTCAAGTAAAAACTTTGATAGTCTTTCATACCAAGCCCTTGGAGCTTGTTTCAAACCATAAAGAGCTTTTTCAAGTTTGTAAACATGATCTAGAAAAATGTCATTTTCAAAACCAGGTGGTTGTGCAACATAAAATTATTCTTGTAAGTAGCCATTCAAGATAGCACACTTGACATCCATTTGAAATATTTTCATGTTCTTGTAAGATGCAAATGCAAGTAAAATTTAAATTGCTTCTAACCTCGAAACTGGAGCAAATGTTTCTTCATAGTCTATACCTTCTTCTTAAATGTAACCTTGAGCAACTAACCTTGCTTTGTTTCTGATTACATTTCCACTTTCATCCAACTTGTTTCTGAATACCCATCTAGTACCAATGACAGACTGGTTTGATGGTGCAGGAACCAGGGTCCAAAACTTGTTTCTCTAAAACTCATTGAGTTCAGTTTGCATAGAAATGATCCATTCTGCTTCTTGTAAAGCTTCCTTCACAGTTTTTGATTCTACAAGAGAAATGAAAGCATAAAAAGCATATAAGTTCTTCAAATGTGATCTAGTTTGTGTACCAGTGGTTGGATCTGATATGATATTATCAGCTGGATGGGATGAGAGATATCTAAATCTCTTCCTTGGAGACCATGGTTCAGGTTCACCATAATTTTTATCTGGTCTTGAAATAGTGGCTTTGTCACTTGAATCCTTATGATCATCTTTTTCAAGGCTTTGAGTTGTATTTTCAAGGCCTTGAGAACTGTTTTCAAGGTCTTGAAAATTTATTCTATTTTCTTCTGAGCCTTTCCTCAATTCAAGTGGATTCTCAGTCTCTTCCTCTGATTCATGCTTGTTCAAATTCAAATCTGCAAAACTTTCACTCAAAGAACCATCATAGCTTTCATAAAAAATAACATGAATGCTCTCTTCAACCAGTTTGGTTCTTTTATTGTAAACTCTATAAGCTTTGATATTCAGAGAGTAACCAAGAAATATACCTTCATCACTTCTTGCATCAAACTTACCAAGATTGTCTTTTCCATTGTTATGGATATAACAAGTGCATCCAAAGGGTCTGAAGTTAGAGATGTTTGGCATCCTCCCTTTGAATAGTTCATAGGGGGTCTTCTTTAGAATAGGTCTGATGAAGCACCTGTTCAGAATATAGCTTGCTGTATTCACAGCTTCTGCCCAGTAATGCTTCAGCAATTTGTTCTCAAGAAGCATTGTCCTTGACATATCTTCAAGAGTCATGTTCTTTCTTTCAACAACACCATTCTGTTGAGGAGTTCTTGGAGCAGAAAAGTTGTGAGAAATACCACGGTTATCACATAATAAATCAAACTCTAATTGATCAAATTCTCTACCATGGTCAGTTCTGATTGACGCTACATGTAGGTTTTTCAAGTTTTAAAGTTCTCTGCAAAGCTTTGAAAATTCAGAGAGGGCTTCAGATTTTTCTTTGAGAAATATAACCCAAGTGTATCTAAAAAAAATCATCTACAACAACTAGCATATACCTTTTACCTTTTGGAGTAGGAGTCCTCATAGGACCACAGAGATCCATGTGAAGTAACTCAATAGGTCTAGTTGTACTTACAAACTTCTTTGGCTTGAAGGAACTTCTGGTCTGCTTTCCTTGTGCACATGTCTTGCATAACTCATCCTCCTTGAACTTGGTGGATGGCAATCCTCTTACCAAGTCTTTAGAGATTAATTTGTTTAGAGTGTGCAAACTGATATGACCAAGTTTCCTATGCCAAAGCTTTGAATCTTCTTTCAAGGCCTTGAGACACTTCAAACTTTCACCTGCAACTTTGTTAGTCTGAAAAGTATAAACATTGTTTGATCTAGAGGCTGTGAGAATGCAATCTCCTGATTTCTCATTTTGCACCACACACTTCTCTTTATCAAAGATGACTTTGTTGCCATTATCACAAAGCTGAGATAAACTAAGCAAATTAGACTTCAAACCTTCAACTAAATAAACATCAGAAATAGAGTTTTCAGAATTTGTACCAACTATTCCAATACCAAGAATATTGCACTTTCGTTTATCACCAAGTGTTATTGAACCTTCTGATTGCTCCTTTAATTCTGAGAACAGAGATCTCTTTCCACTCATGTGTCTTGAGCAACCACTGTCCATGAACCACTTTTGTTCCTTGGTGACAACCTGCAAGAACCAATCATTGCCTTACCCTGCTGTTAGACCAAGTGTGTAATTTGGATTCATAATTAGGATAAACCATGTTAGGTGGTCTAACCCCTTTAGGAGACCAAATCTTTTTTAACATGTCCTTCAAGTTGAAAAGGAAAAGTGTTCCTCATTATGTGAGGGTATCTTCTTCTAAAAGGACAAGTCAGTTTTACATCAGTAATGACAAGTAGGAGAGGTTTTGTTTCTAGCTTTCAAAAATCTGATATTGTTTCTTCTTGGAAAGTTTGGACTGAATCCAATACCAGCTTTGTGAACAGACTGTGAGCTTCCTCCAAGAATCAAGTTCAACTTCTATTCTGATCCAGCAAGCTTGATTTTGACTAGTTCAGATTCTTGAAGTTTCTCAGTAAGAGTAGTCTTTTGTCTTTCTAAGTCATCAACATGATGTCTTAGATTAACAAGGCTGTCATTCACAGAGGAATTTTCAGTGACTACTTCCTTGACTTGTGTTTTCAAGGCTTTGAAACAAGTTTTCAAGGCTTTGAAATCACTGTCAGTTTTCTTCTGAGAGATTTCAAGATTCTTATTTAGGCAAACAAGTTGTAAATTTTCTTTAGCTTGCTCATGAAATTTTTATTTCAAGAGCCTGATCTCTTTCAGATAATCTTCCTCATTTAAAAGCATTGTTCTGAGATAATCAGAAAGAGCTTCTTTTGGCTTTGAAATTAAACAGTTAACCATTACCTCAATGTTCTTTTCAGAACTATCATCCTGCTTGGCCATGAAGCAAAGATTGGCATGTTCTTCTTCAGATTCAGATTCACTGGAGCTGTCTGAATCACTCCATGAGGCTATCATGGCTTTCTTTCAACTCTCACGATCTTTCTTCTGAAAGTTCTTGTTCTTTTTGTATGGAGGATCTCTTATCAAGTGTCCTGCATCACCACACTTAAAGCAGTTCATAACTTTTGACTTGCTTTGTGAAGAGGAATTACCTTTGTAGTCCTTCCTGCTTGATGCCTTTCTCTGTTGAATTCTTTGTTTCCATAGTTTCTCTTCATTTTGAGAATCCTTGTCAAGGCTTTGGAAATCAAGGCAATTGGATCTTCATCATCACCATCGCCAGTTTCAAGGCTTTGAATTCTCACATTCTCTTTGGCTTTGAGGGCTAGATTTTTGACACCTTCTGGGAGTTCTCCATCAACTTCATTAATGGATATCTCATGTGTCAGGAGCTTCCCTTGGAGGTCATCAAGTTGTAAAGTTGAGAGATTTTGAGCTTCTTCAATAGTTGTGGTTTTTGGTTCCCACTTTGCCTTTGTAAGACTTCTGAGTATCTTCCTCAAATTTTCCTCATTGGAAAAGTGTTTTCTCAGTGAGTAAAGGTTGTTGACGATATCAGTGAATCTCTTGAATATATCTCTGATGGACTCATCTTCTTTCATTTTGAACAGCTCATACTGTCTGAGATAAATGTTGATCTTTGTCTGTTTAACTTGGGTGGTTCCTTCAAAGGTAACCACAAGTTTATCCCAGATTTCTTGAGCAGTTGTGCATCCAGAGATCCTATTGAATTCATCTGTACTCAAAGCACAATAAAAATGTTAATAGCCTTGTAATTCTTAGAAACTTTCTCTAATTCCCATCTTTCTCTGTATAGAAAGTGTGAGGTCCATTGTGTATAATGGACCAAAGCTCTAGATCTTGATCAATGATAAACATTTTCATGAGAGCTTTCCAGTGAGCAAATTTTCTCCACAAAATAGAGGAGGTCTGTTAGCAGCTCTTCCCTGTGAGAAGCCACCATCACCTGCAGTACTTATGATCACCATATGGTTAAATATTATACAGTGATACAAGCTCTGATGCCAATTGAAAGTGTGAGTATGCAGATGTAAGTAACTAAGATACTCTAGAAGGGGGGGGGGTTGAATAGAGTATGCCAACTTTTTGCAAAACTTGCTAACAAGTAGAAGAACTAGTGCAGGCAAGGAAATTCTAGGCCTTGAAAACAGGTTCAAGCCTTTGAAGAGAAGCAGAAAGTTTTTTGGAACAAGATGCCTTTTTCAAGGCCTTGAAAACAAGTTCAAACCCTTGTAAAAATAAACAGTTTTTTGTATGCATTAAAAGCTCTAAAGTAGATGAACTGAAAAAAGCACAAGACAAGTGAATTATAGAGTTCAGTCCACTTGGACCTACGTCTCTACCTCAGGGATTAGATTCCTGCAGGATTTTCAACTCAATTCTTATTAATCAAAAGCTAAGCCCTAGAACTCAAGCAAAGAGAGTTCCCTTACTCTGTTACAGCTTGTGGTTTTCCCTAACCTGTCTAGTACCTGCTCTAGCTAACTGATTAATTAAGAATTATCTATTTTTAACTTTGAAAAATCCTTGAGAATGTAAGTAGAAGTAATACAAAAATGATCTACTAATATAGCTCTATACAGAAGATCACTTAAGAGTTGAAAACTGCAGTGAAATGCAGTGAACTTCTATGTATGTATTGGAAGAGATGAAGAACTTATTTGATGCTTGTCAATCCAGAATGCTTTCTCTGTATTTTCCTGTTGAGAATTTTGTTGTTTTTGCTTCGAATTTGAGCTCTTTAAATACTTCAAACAGCTCTGCAAATCTCTCCAAATTTTCAGCAACAACTTTCCTATTTTGTAGGTAACAGAGTTTGACTATCTTGAGATCTTCTCCAACGGTTGAATGATTGTAATCTTCCGAGATATTATTGTAATCCTTCATTTAACCATCAAGAGAAGCTGTCAAACACGTCTGATTGATCAAAGGATCAAAGTCTTCAAGTGTTTCCAAGTCTGTAGCTATCCAGTTTAGGAAACAATCCTGCAAAAACTTAGAAACAATATTTCCTGCATTATCATGGTCAAACAGTTGATATAGCACGATTCAAAACATGTTAAACAATTTTTCTTTCATAATCTAACAACAAATAATCAAACATATGCAAGAGAGATAATAAGTTAGATCAGAGAGTTAGCAGAAAAACTCCCCCTGAGAATATGCTTTCAGGTTTAACAGTTTCAAGGCTTTGAATCCAGCTTCAAGGACTATTTTCAAGCCTCTGAAGCTGATTCAAGGCCTTGAAATATGTTTCAAGGCCTCGAAACTCTTTCAAGTCTTGAACAACCTGAGCTTTCAAATTTGTTCTCTAATAGATGTGTAGCAGTCATTAAGACCCATGAGAAACTGCATTATGATATCCTCTTGCTGCTCAAGAAGTATATGTGACAATACTTGACAAGTACAGGTACCACAACCCCACAAGAACAAACAGCTAAGCATTTTTTATTGCTATACTCATCAGCATTTGCTGAATGTTGAGAGGAAACATCAGCATTTGCTGAATGTTGCTAGATCTTTGAGGTTTCAATCCAATATTCCTTTAAAATTTTGGGGAGATTGTGTGATGACAGTTGCCCATATCATTAATAGACTACCAGCTAAACTGTTGAAGTATAAGGCTCCTTTTGAAGTTCTTTTTCACACACCTCAAACTTATGACCTTTTAAAGGTTTTTGTGTGTTTGTGTTTTGTTTCTACTTTGCAGCAAGGAAGAACTATATTTGACAGCATGGCAGATATGTCTGTTTTTATTGGTTATGTCTATGGGATGAAAGGCTACAATACTTACAGTCTTGGGACATGCAAGATTGTTATCTCCAGAATTGTGGTATTTCATGAACATGTATTCCCTTGCAAAGCTGATACTACTCCATCCTATTTTGATGATTTTTCTCTGCCTGCTTTTACAAATGAACAAGATGATAGTTCTTTCTTGAATGGTACTGATTCTGCTCCTTCACATTCAAGTGATTATTCACCAACATCAATTATAGATTCTATTGTGAATGATGTGTTGATATCTTCTAGACCAACAAGAACCATCAGGCCACCTAGATCTTTACAAGATTATGTTGTGAATGTGCCTAGATTGGCTTCTATGGCTCTTTTTAATTCCAAATACCTGCATTTTTGGCTTCTATTGGCAGTATGAAAGAGCCATCCACATATTATGAAGCTTCTCAAAGTCCTGTTTGGGTAAAAGCTATGGAAATAGAGTTCCAAGATCTAACTGCAAATGACACATGGAAATTACTCTTTTACCCTCAAGCCATGACACAGTAAGATGCAGATGGGTATATAAGGTGAAATATAAGTCAGATGGATCTGTTGAGAGGTGTAAGGCAAGATTGGTTGCAAAAGGGTATACTCAGACACAAGGAATTGTTTACAATGAAACTTTCTCCCCAGTAGCCAAGTTACCCACTTTGAAGTGTCTCTTAGCATTAGTTGATATACATGGGTGGCATTTGCATCAAATGGATGTTAACAATGCTTTCTTACATGGTTACTTGATTGAAGAAGTCTACATGGATCTCCCTCCTGGATACAAGATGGATAATTGTTCTCATCATGGTTCTGGTACTATAGTTTGCAGACTTAAGAAGTCCTAGTATGGTCTTAAACAATCTTCAAGACAATGGTACATCAAATTATCTACTACTCTTACACAAATGGGGTTTCAGCAGAGTAAGTCAGATTACACTCTTTTAACTCTCAAGACTTCCTCCATCTTTGCAGCATTATTGGTGTAGTGTTGACTGGAAACAATCAAGAATTTCTAAGCAAATTTAAGATTGATCCCAATGCCAAATTTCAGCTTAAAGATCTTGGTCCTTTGCAGTATTTCTTGGGTTTTGCGATAGCAAGGAATGATATAGGTATCTACTTGTGTCAGAAGAAATTTGCTAGTGAGATTTTGAATGCTAGTGGTATAGCAGCTGCAAGACTGCTTCTACACCTATGGAAGTGAATTTGAAGTTACAAAAGGAATCTAATTCTTATCTTGATGATCCAACAGCTGTCACATACAGAAGTATCATTAGGAAGCTTCTTTATCTCTGCAGTTCAATACCTGATTTGTGTTTTGTAGTTCACAAACTAAGTCAATATGTGGCTAAGCCTTCAGCTGAGCATCTCAAAGTTGTTCATCATATTTTAAGATATGTCCAAGGTAGTATCAGTCAGGGTTTGTTCTTCCCTGCAGCTAACAGTGTCACTCTTAGAGCCTTCTCAGACTCTGACTGGGTTGGATGTCTAGACACCAGGAGATCAACTTCAGGTTACTTGATCTATCTTGGAGATTTCTTAGTTTCATGGAAATCTAAGAAGCAAGCTATTGTATCTAGAAGCTCTGCAGAAGCTGAGTATAGGAGTCTAGATGCAACTTCTTGTGAGGTACAGGGGTTTATTTTCCTGCTCAAAGATCCGCATATTCCTTTCCAAAGTCCTCCTATCATCTACTGTGACAGCAACTCAGCAATTTACATTGCACAAAATCCTGTTTTTCATGAAAGGACTAAGCACATTGAGTGTAATTGTCATCTTGTGAGAAATTTGGTTAATTGTGGAGTATTGCAGCTGGCTCATGTTCCTTCTTCTCATCAGGTTGCAGACCTTTTGAAAAAACCTCTTTCTTCTCCTGTGTTTCACTTTCTCAAATTCAAGTTAGGAATGTTAGACCTAGACACTCTAACTTGATCGGGCGTATTGAAGAAATTGGGGAGTTATTTGTATTTTTCATAAGTAGTTTACTAAACCTCATGGTTCTTTTGTGTATTTTTTGTATTTCTTGTGTGCTGTTGGTACAGTCACTTCTTAGGGTGTCATGATGGATGATGTGGCTAGTCCTGATTGGTCTCTTGGAATGCTGAATGTACATGTTCTAGGTCTTAAAAGTTCACTTTCCCAAATTGTATTGCTCAAATCTTCATCAATGAAACCAAGAGGTTTTCCCTCCAAATCTTCATCTTCTTCTTCCTTCTGTAAATCAGCTCTGTAATGGAGCTTTTCTAATACAAATGCCATCTAACAAACTAGATGCTCCTGTGCGTGACTAAAACCTTTCTTTGTTGCCTTGCATGGAAAACGAAGAAGGGTTTTATGCGGAATTTCAGCCGATGGATCCTGCGAAAGTAACAAAATATCTGACGCCGGGTCTTCGTCAAAGAAAAGGAAAAAGAGAGGGTTTCGGTGACCATCCTTGTTATTTTGTCTGATTTGAGGATCCAAGACACCAGTAATATCGGAACAAGCCCCACCTTCGAGCGAGTCTTACACTTTTTAGAAGAATACGGGGTCGGGGCGAAGACCTTTCTTAGTTGTATCTATTGCAACTCCCATTTTATTAGTGTTCGTAATTATTCCTTGAATAGGCTCAGGAAGATTGGCGAGGAGTTGGCGATGAAGCGGGGAAAAGAAAAGGGCCAAACGGAGTAGCCAAACTAATACATCAACCTCGGGAGGGCCTGCATGTTCGTGCGAACAGCCTAGTTTTTTGTACGAACATGTTCGTGGGGAACACCACGGGTGTTCGTACGAACACTTTACTGGAAGGCGGCACAAAGTTGTTTCCTTGTTGGTTTAAGCTCGCTTTTGGTATTTTCTTTGGGAACAAGATGTATAGGAGACCCATATAAAGGCTATAGGTTGTGCTTTATAGGTCATGGGTTGGATTTGCATCGTTTCTCTCCATAAACAGGGGTTTTGGGGCCGTGGACATAGTCAGTGTCGTGCTAGTGAACCATGTTACATCGAGTGTGATCTTGTTCTCCGTTTTCATCATTTTCTTGCTCATTACAGGTCATAACAAAATGTTATTAGAGCTTGGGGATCCGTGTTCCAAGATTAAGGTGGAGCTAAAGAGCTAGGGTTTCACAGTCCGTGAAATTCATCGCTAGCGTTTCACGATCAGGGTAGAGCACGCGATCAGGGGTGATGGATATGGATTAGGAGCTGCAGAGAAGATGGCTCAGGGGCCGACCAAGATCTATAAGTTCAACGGGAGAAACAAATTCAGTCTATGGCAGATCAAGGTAAGTGCTTTGTTGGAGCAACAAAGCACGTTGTTGCCATTGGCGAAAGACAAAGGGGGAATTGCTACAATTAAAAAGGAGTGTAATATGATGGAGGCAAGAGACCACTCTACGATCATGTTGTGTTGGGCAGACGTTGTGATCACAGAGGTTGCAGATCAAGAGACGGTTGAAAGACTATGGAACAAGTTGAAGAGCCTTTACAATAAGAAACCACTTGTTGCAATCTGTGTGTATAAGCGCATCAAGTTGACACTATATGTCAAATGGTCCATGTTCGACGAAAATTTCAAGTATAGGATATCACTACAAGTAGTAATCCGATAAGTCCGGAGTCGAATCCACAAGGATTGGGAAAGAGAGATCTCACACTTGATTATGAAGAAACAAGCTATACTAAATCTAACTAGTGCAATAAAGTAAATTTCTCAAAGGCTTTTTAAGCAAGCCAAGCTTCAAATCTACCAAGTAAGCTTGGTAGAGAAAGGATTTATGTGAAACAATTCAAAGAAACTTAGTAAACAACTAGGCAATTAAAAAGATATTGCTAAAGAGTTTGTGGAACTAGCAAGAGAAAAGTCTGATCAATTGGATCTCCTAGTGATTCATGTAACCCGATTTCAACAATCAACTCATTTGCTTGAGAGTTCAATCCATGAGTTCAAATGGGGAAATCCAAATCAATGTTGCCTCAAGCATTGAGTCTGACTATTTCGATTGAAATCCACATACTCAATCAAGCCACAATAGAGATTCCTATTTCAACTCACAGAACTCAAGAATTCAATCCCTCAAACAACAAAACACAAAACGTATTCAAGTTTCAAGAATCAACTAGGATCACCAATCAATCCAACAACACATTTAGCTACTCATGTTTGAGAGTGCAACACATGAGATATCAAGCATACTCATGAATATTTTCATTAGATTCAAGCTTCAACTCAAGATTACACAAGCTATTCTTCAATTTTAACTAAAAGTAGCCAAGTAACCCAAAAAAATGAAGAATAAGCTGGGAACAATGAAGAACAGTATGAAGAACAACCTTGAATCTGAACCAACTCGTCCCTAAGGTGTTCTTGGCTCCGAATTTTCTCAAAACGAGCACGAAATCACCAAGAACTACCCAGAAATCGGCAAAGGCCGAGAGAGAAGAGAGAGAGGCAAGGGTTTGGCTTAGCTTTTGCGTTGGTGGGGAGGTCCTTCTTCAATCTTCGTACTTAGCTTATATAGGCAGTGGGGAAGGGGTTTCTTGGCCTCCAAGAATATTTCTCAACCCTTGAATTGAACCAATCTTCTCTCAATCGTTGATTTTAGGAAGCTTCATGAACCCTAGGTGAATTGGGGCTTTTCTCTTCGTGACTTCTTGGGCCGAATCAGGGGTTGGTCTATGTAGAGAATTGATTGGGGAGCAATTTGGGACAAATTTCATCCGATTTGGTGAAGAAATGAGGTCAGGGTGAGGGTTTGAAGAAGCTTGGTCGAAGCTTGCATGGAGATTTCGTGGGTCTTTGTGTTCTAGCGACGGGAAGAGAGAAAAAGACATGAGGGAAGGGCTCCATTTCATCATAATTGCATCCGGCTCCCCCTTTGTTTTCTAGAAGCTTCTAAAATACCCCCTTGCCTCTTAAAACGTTGAGAAAATTTCAATTAAACCCCCATCCGGTAGAGATGTTTCAAATTAGCTCTTTAAAATGTTTAGAACCTTGCACTTTAGCCCCAATCCGTTAGTTTATCTTCAAATAAGCCCCGTTGATGTAACTTTGGCCTTCTAACTTTCTTTGTCTTCAATCTTTGCCTATTAAGTCTTCACTATTCTTCTAATCAAGCGCTCCAAGTACCTTCTTCATGTCTTTTGGCCCTCATAAGCTCCCTTGAATCGTCTCTTGAGTTTTGTGGAATATTTTCTTGAGTTCCAAAGCGCAATATTTCCTACAAAATAAGGAAATTCCACACAAACTAAAAGAAACAAGCACAAGTCTAGAAATAGGGTTATAATACACAAGTTAAACATAAAAGTAAGTTATCAAGAGTTCAATAACATACCAAAATGTGCAATTTACGTTCCTTAACAGTCCACTACCCACGTAATAACACACACTACCCCAACTTTGTACTACTTCCTTCCCAATTTGAATTTTCGGATAGACTTTTCACGGAGGTAAAAGGGTGATACATTTGACTTGTTATTAACAACGGTGTGAAATAAATCCATTGGGAATATTGTCACTACCCTTGGATTTTAATTATTAACAACTCGTTCGGGGGCTAAGGTTCTTGACGTCGGTAGAACGATATAAAGAGAAGATACAAGCAGAGGATGAAATCATGGAGATGGAAAATGTTTAAGAATGCATTCTTTGCTATTGCAGGATTTCTCAGAACTTGAAGCCTTCGTGGAAGTACCCAAATGCGGGGAGACAATTTCGTGGCTGTTTGAGATACGGGGTAAGCTTATGTTTGATATCTATTTTCGATTAGGAAATCAACTATATTGGTTTAATTGATATTCGTAGCTGTTACTTTCTAATCCTTAGCAACGAGATTGTTGCAAGATTTTCTAGTGGTACGACCCCATATGTGTTTGACGTCCCGGAAAATCATACATGGGCTTCTCCAGCAATTGAATCGGCTTGAAGATAAAGTGATGTTGTTAAGTACATCAATTGTGGTTTTAGGTACAACGATCCTAGGATTGTTGTTCATTCTATTTTTGGATGAAAAAGCACAACGAAGTGTTGGGGTTGGCTGTCATGGTGTAGTATTGTAGATCTTGTGATTTATTGTGTAATTGGATTCACTAAAGTGCTGTGGCAACATCAACATAAATTATTGTTATGAAATCGTTTCCCTGTACAACTTTGTACTTCACGAAAGGTTTTACCATTTCACGAAACCGGCTACAGTCAATCTTACTCGCTCACATTGCAAATCTGAATATAGGCATTTCACGAAAAAACGACAAAAGCTTCTAAGCAGGTCATTACTTTTTGAAATTTATCCACAATGAAGCGTTTCCCAAAATAGATTTTTTTTGAAAAATACATTTAAGTTTACTTAGAATAAAAATTAAGTTGTCAATTATTCTTTTTTAGTATTTATGGAGAGACTCTAAATCAGATATAAATCAAATGATTATAAAAAGAATTTTAGAAAAGGAGTAATAGACATAAATATAAATTCGTCCGAATTTGATAAATAAAATAAATAAGTCATTTTCGAATTTCACTAAAGAGACAATCCTTCTATTTTTTTTTTTTAATTTATACTGAAACTCTTCCAATTAAATTTAAATATAAAACTGACTAAATTCATAAAAGTGCTCTAATAGGAAAATATATATTTGTGATCATTGTCACTAAATATATTAATTTCATAAAAGATATATTACATTCCTAATTAAACTCTCTTACTTGGAAAATAAGGCAAAAGATCCTAAATAATCTCTAAGAAGAATAACTAACTGACTGAAACTCCAACAGAGCATGACAAAGAATCAGAGAACAAGAAGAACTCAATCTAGCTAAGCATCAGAGAAAACGAATAACTCAATCTGGTCGACCCATGGACTGCGCACGACCTCCTAGTGTTGTGTGCGTAGCAGGTGGGCGCGCTAGAGAGTTGCCGCTGCTCTTTGGTCCTTTTCTCTTTGACAATGAGTGCAGTTTAGTTCATTGACACATGGATTTACGATATAGCAATAATCCTATACCTACGAATGATTTAGAAACTTCTAGGAAAATACCTGAAATCCAAAGATCACATAACTAAGGATATCTAAGGATATCAGATAATTTCTTATTGGACAAGATTCAAGATGCCTGAATTGTCTGCAAGATTATGGGTTAGCATCACAGAGTATCTAAATAAAGAGACCCAGTCATTTATAAATATCTTATACAATACAATACTTGATCCGAGTCATTTTATTTCTGAATTTACAAGCCTAGAAACATTGTGGGGATCCTAGATTCAACACATTCCGACTAATCATGTACCTAGACTTTGTGTTAGGAAGAAATCGATGGGTTGAGGAGTTGAAGGAAGTATGTGACATGGTGGTAATGAGAATTTGGGGACATTTGGAAGAGGAGAGATGATGATGAGGAAGTGTAAATGGCAGATCTGATTGTGTGAGAGTAGGTTGGTGTATAAGTAGAATAAGTGGTGGGGTGGTTGGTTGTTGGACATATATGGGGAGGATGTTGTCCATGATGACAGGTTTGACTGCTCTGACATTACAAAGCAAGTCAGAGTTGAGTAATATAGGAAAGCAAAAGATGAATGTGGCTGGGAGTAAAAAAATGATAAAATTCCAGATAAAACAATAAAGCATACAAATAGATATTATACACAACTGAAAACCCTATCAACACTTTGAATAGAAGTTCCAAATAAAACATTAAATCATACAAATAGAGATTATAACATATTTGAAAATCCTATCAATACTCCGAATACAAATCATACAAGTTAATTATTTTGAACCAAATTCACCACTACACATTCAGTTACAACCAACTCAACAACGTCCACAACCCAAACAATAACAGCACCAATTGTTTTGTAAACAAACACAATGCCACATACAAACACTTACAACTGATAGATTTATATTTTTGACATAAATAAAAACATGAATAAAATGAGAATGATTGACTACCCCACCCAAAGGAAATGACCGTAGCAAAATGAATAGACCGTAGGTATTTTCCTGTATTTCTTGGCAAATTCGTTCTCATTGTTTCCATGAGCTTTGAAGTAGTTGTACATGGAATAACCAATGAAATTGGCAACCCATACTCTAATGTAATCTTCATTGATCTTTATTTTCCTTTTCGGTTGAGGGATTAGCTATCTCAGATGTGCCTTGTAAAAACAAACACATGCTCCACTATCATAAATGGGAAAAAAAGATCACATTTCAAAACAGTTAGATATACAAATAAATCATATGGAAATGAAACATTAGAGTCTCGAAATTACCAGTTTACAGTCTTGGAATGTCATGATGTGTCCACACTATGTCCCAATTTCTTATGTCGCAAACATCACATATTTAGTTTGCACGGACAAGTTCAAATCTGTGTGCATCTAATCGAGTTTCTCATGTATCACTTCGGGCTTGTAAAAGAACATTCTCATTGGATCAAGGATGTACTTTTTTTGTTCAAAAAAGTGAAACACCATGAGAAGGTAATGTAAATCCTTGATATTGAGAGGAATAGAAATATGTGCAAAAAAAAAAAGACAAATAAAAAATGAAAAACAAGATAAATGAAAATGGTCACTGCTATTGATGTTTCGAGGAGGATGTAAGAAAATTACTTATTATTCCCATCAAGTCCAAATCTTCCAAAAGTTCATGTCTGATCCTCGAATTTGCATTTTTATGAACCAATGGTTGTGGTAAAAAAACACATTAAATAAAGAGGGAAACGTGGGATTTCCTACAACGAGCGAAGTAAATGCAATGAAAAAGGGATATTTGCAGTATATAAGCATGGCAGGAACCATATTTCACCCTGCCCTTTGGTCCGATGCTTGTTTGTGAGGTGCAAGATTTTGGACATGCAATCAATAACCTTCAAACAGTTGAGAGACCGAAGTAGATAAAACTGTCATACTAATAGAAACTAAGTAACACCGTAGTGCAACAACATAACATTTATTGTGAACTAAGAACATAAAGAAAACAATGTACCGAATCTCCAAAGATGGGAGGAGTCTCCAGCTCCCATGAAAAAACCTTGTCGATAGTAGCCACTCCATTTGATATGTCAAAAAGGTAGGCACTATTGATTCACAGATAAAATTTTAAAACAATAAGATGGTAGTTTGATCAGGCATAAGCATTTTAAAGTAAAAATGATACATACTCTTTAAATGGAATCCGCAGCTCCATTTGTGTTACCATGCCCGGATTAACCTCAAGGCTCATGTAGAAATTGAAAAAGCATTCATCCACTTCTGGCATTCGTGGAAGCAATATATCAAATTCACCCTACATCCTTATCCTTTAAGAGATTCTCTTTGGTGCCTTAAAAGTCCCTATCCCTACACATTTTTCCATTGGACTGGCATTGTTTTTTCCCAGGGGAGAAGCTTCCACCTTGGGTGATCCATGAGCATGCCTAATGGGGGGGGGGGGAGGTTCCGCCTTGGGGATGCATGATCACGCCTGATGGGGGGAAAGCTGCCACGTTGGGTGATGCATGATCATGCCTGATATGGGGTTTAAGATATATGATCTTGATACTTGGATGGAGGCTTGTTGGATGATGCCTAGTCACATAAACAAGCATGATAGAAAATATGAGCATTATATATAAGCCATATACGTATTAGACGGAACTGTTTCTATAGGGTTGCAAACCATTGAAGAATATTGTTGTGTAACATCTGCTCGTTTCAATGGACTTGTGAATGATGTTTCCATTGCACTTTGATATTGTTATTTTGACTGACTGTCAACATTTCCCTCCAATTCTCCTTGTGATTCCTCTTATTTAGAAATTTCTTGATCATGTTCCTTCATTTCTTCACTTTTCCCACACTTTTTTGAAACACCCTTCTACGACATCTGCGACCACGCTGCCAATTTGTGCATTAACCTTCATATCCTCTTATCCCAGTCATTTCTTGTCCCAAAATGAGGTTTTCCTTATTTTGTGCTTGCTGGGAGTGGAAGCAACTCCAGCTGCATTGTTTAAACACAGGGCCACAATATATAATTTTGAATAGAAGTCTAAAGAAAATAGACAAATTTGTGCATTAACCTTCTACGACATCTGCGACCACGCTGCCAATTTGTGCATTAACCTTCATATCCTCTTATCCCAGTCATTTCTTGTCCCAAAATGAGGTTTTCCTTATTTTGTGCTTGCTGGGAGTGGAAGCAACTCCAGCTGCATTGTTTAAACACAGGGCCACAATATATAATTTTGAATAGAAATCTAAAGAAAATAGACAAATATTATTACCAAAAAGATCTTACATTGTTCATGTATTTTTGTACAAAATTTCATCCAGAGTTTAGGTTGTCAGTGTCCCAGAACTTCGTCCTAGGTCTGACATTATCATCTTGGCATCCCTTTGGATGGTTATGGTGCTTTGGGACAAACTTATCCAAGTACACCATATGTACAGACAGTTATAACAATATTACACATTTAGACAGAAGTTATAAAACAAATGGAGCGTAATCTAGTTAAAACAAGTACCATGGCTATCAATAGGCAACCAGCTCCTCGAATTGTCTCCTTCAAATTTAATTAGGTGTCGTGAGCTATCAAGAACTGCAACCAAGTACCTGTCCAATTCACATTTCAGGCCTTTCAAGATCAATGACATACTGAACAAATGTGTTTCTAACTCTTAGTCTTGTTTTGGGCACCCCCAACGTATGCCAAAATGAACTTGATAGCCCCCCTCTTCCACTCATCTGTGAGATGTGTAAGATCAGGTTATGCAAGGCTTGAAATAGATCAGCTATTTCAAGGCCTTGAATCAGCTTTGAAAGCCTTGAATCAGTCTCAGAGGCTTGAAAATAGTTTAGCTATTTCCAAGGCCTTGAAACTAGATTCAAAGCCTTGAAACTGCTTAACCTGTGTGCACACTCTCAGGGGGAGTTTTCTGCGAACTCTCTGAGTTGATTCCCTTTCTATCTTGTATTTGTTTGATTCACTGTTATCAGATAATGAAAGAAAAATTATTCTAACATGTTTGATTATAAGATATCATCTGTTTGACCATGATATTGCAGGCAATTTTAATTCCATTATTTGCAGGAATATTTCCTAAAACTGAATTTGTGCAAATTTTGAAATAGTTGGATATTTTGATCTTGTGATCAATCAGAGACTTATGACAGCTTCTCAGATTGCTTATAGACAAGATCACAACAATATCTCTGAATATTGTGATCAACTATCCGTTAGAGAAAGCTGTTAAAGAAAATCAAAGTTGTTGCCTACAAAATAGGAAGTTGTTGCTGAAAATCTGGGAAGATTTGCAGAGCTTCAAACAGTTTAAATAGAGCCCACTGTGAAGCAACAAGACACAAGACTCAACGGGAAAAAAAGAGAGAAAAGTTTATGGATTGACAAAGCATCAAAGAAGAACATCAAACTCTCAAATCATTCCACAGAAGTTCACTGCAATTTCACTGCAGTTTTCTACTATAAGTGTACTTCTGTATTGACCTGTATTGGTAGATCATTTCTGTAACACCCCCGATTTCCAGAGGAGCCAGAAACCGTTTGTGCACTCCGTACAGGGGATTTTACCCTTTCGTACAAGTAGTGGTAACCAAAAACAAGTGAAGGGAAACATCCAACTACTGATTCATTACGATAAAAGTGTACAACGTTCGTGACTTGTTTCAAACTGGACACAAAGTCTAACAAAATATTTTACATCAAAAGTGAGCTCTCCGGTTAATTACTAAACTCTACTGTTTGCATGAGAGAACGTGTTCGTGATCCCAGCGCGTTACCCCAAGCAACCAATCATAAACTTGGCGTGAATTTAAAAGAAACAAGGACGCAGTTTTTCGAGTATCAGTAAAAACCTGAGTGAATAAACACCTTAGCATGTAAAACAGAGTGGCTAAAAAATGTTACCGGGGTTTACATTTGACATAGTTTAAACAGTAATAGAGTATAAGTATAAACATCAGAGTAAAGACTTGAACTATTTTCAGAAATATAAGTACGAGTAGAAGTCGATTATCAGAGTTCTCAGAAGTTATTGTTTATAAACTGAGAGTTATTATGAGTAGCCGATTCGTTTACCGAGATATTCATACGTTTCCAAACGTGAGTATGAAACAAGTCATATTATTATGTTGCAGTAACCAGGGGAGACCTGGGTGAAGTATATCATCTTAGATCGGATATCTAGATCATGAATTGGGAAAACCTTTCCCGGGGAAACCTTCCCAGCGTAGGACGATAACGAGAGAGAAAACCTTTCCTCCGTGCCTGGCGTTATGTAAAACATTTCCCTCCCCCACTACAATAATAAACTACGACACAATTTGGGAAAACCTTTCCCGATGTAGGACGCCAACAAGAGAGAAAACCTTTCCTCCGTGCCTGGCGTTATGGAAAACCTTTCCCGCCCCCACTATAATAATAAACTATACTAGGCGAAGAGTCGTGCCATCTGAGAGAAAAATTAAAGGAAGCTAAGGAGATTCCAAGTAAAACCAACTGGTTCCGGTACATGCGATCTTTCACTTTACGTTGTTAATGAATTCTGACTTAGTGACAGTGGAACAATGAGTTTTTCGATTTGAAGACGAGTAGTAAAGTGACGATTTAAAAGCAAGCACACAAGTTTAGAAATTTTAAAATAAGGTGCGTCAAATATATTCAAATAAAACAAGTATATCACATGAAAGGAATTGGCACGCAAAACTAAGAATATATTTTGAGGCAAGACATAAATCACGTTTTGACACGAAAGAAGATAGAACACGAGACTAAGCATGAATAGTCACCGTGAGAGCCGAAGATACGCTAGTCGCACTAGTGGTACACAATGCCTAGTGCTACGAAGTGGGGCTCTACAAACAAACACAGATAGTCCTAATCACACACAAGTTCGATCGAAAAACGTACGACGATGAGCGACAGCTCTAATCGGATTCCCCGAAGGTAGTTATAAACCCGAAAACGGTTTTAAGGAAATTCAGACGATAAATAATAAATTTTACGGAGACAAAACTATATAATACTAGAAGTATGATATTTAGAAATTATACAAAAATATTAGAATTTCAATTTAAAAGTAGTACTTATAATTTCAAAAGTGACATTTCTGATTGAAGAAGAAATTTCTTAATATTTCACCATTACAATTTTGTTCAAAAATAATTTAATTTATATTAATAAAAATAATAATTACATAACTAATTCTTTTGAAAAACCTATTATAATAATTAACAAACTAATTTTAATCTTGTAAAATTAATAGAATACTCTTTCTCAAGTTTTTAATTCCAAATTATACAATTATTTTCATAATATAAAAAGCTAATTAACTTTGAATTAAATATTTAATGAAACTTTAACTTGTAGATACGAACAACTCCTCCAGAGTTTTAAAAGATACAATCAGCCCCCTAAAGTTTCTGTAAAAGACAAAATGACCCCCCAAAGCTTACACCCACGGCAAACAAAGTTTTCTCTTCAACCGAACTCGATCCGAACGCGGATTCAAGCTAGCAAAATATGATTTTGACTGTCAAAAACGAAAGATGAGGTAGTTTTGATCTTACCCACACCGAAAACAAAATGAATCGGCGGAGATTTGAGGCGGTTCAAGATCGCGGCGGCGGGTTCGACGGCCGGGATCGACGGGGCTGTTTCTCACGGTCTAGGCTTCGGTTGAAGCTTCCTCAAGCTCTTTGGACCTTCAGAAAGCAAGGGGGACTGAGTTTGGAGGCTGGGTGTCGCTGGGCTTTGACCAGTAAAAAGAATGGTCGAGCTTTAATGGCCGCCGGAAATGGCGGTGTTGGTTGTTGCGGCTGCTACTGTAGCTGCTACTGCTAGCTGCTTCTGCTGGTGGTTTGGACGAGCTCAGAGAGAGTGATAGAGAGGGAAAAGAGGTAACAGCTAGCTGCTACTGCTAGCTGCTTCTGCTGCTGGTGCTTCTGCTGGTGGTGGTGCTTTGGGTGCTTGTTCCCGACGGTGGCAGCGGCGGTGGTTTGCCGCTGCTACCAGCTGTTGCTGCTGCTGTTCTTCTCTGGTTGAGAGTGAAGGCGAGACAGAGACGAGGAGAAGAGAGGGATGAGAGAGGCGTAAAGATGTTGGGGTTTTGGTGGTCGGTGGTCGTGTCGGGGGTGGTTGTGGCTGGTGGTGGCCCGGCAAAGCAGGGGGGAGAGAGAGAAAGTGAGACAGGGAAGTGCGGCAGAGCAGAAAGAGGAGGAGATTGGAGGTGCTGCTGGTGGCAGTGGGGCTGCCGAAGGTGGTGGTGAAGTTGGGTGGCTACAGTGGTGGACGATGGTGGTGGTTATGGTGATGAAGTGGTGATTGTTGTAGTTGTAGTTGATGTCTTTGTTGTTGTTGTGTCCGAGTGAAAAGAAGAGGGAGTAGAATAGAAGGTGAGAGTTGATGGGTGATGGTGAGGGTGATGAGTGAGTAGAGGGGGTAGAGTAGGAGGTGATGGAGGCAGTTGAATAGGGGTGTAGAGGTGCGGAAAACTCAGAGAGTGCAGGTGGAAAAAGAGAAAACAGAGAAACAAGTTGAAGATGAAGGAAAAGAGGGACACTACGGGGTAGCTGAGTTCGCGGGTGACGCGGTGGTTCGATACACAAAATATAGAGTGCGACCAAAAATTAACACACGGCGAATGTTTTAAAAATGGCAAACATTTTTAAGTTAAGTTCTACACGCAATAGACAACTAATACGAAAACAAATCAATAACACAATTTTGACTGAATAATGAAAAGTTGACAGATAAAAATAATTATGAGAGATAAATATAAATTTATCTGGTAAAAGTAAATTAGACTGATAAAAGAATTTGACTACTATAACAGAATTTGACTGATAAAAACGGAATGTTTACGGACAGAATAAATTTTGACTGTTAAAAGTTATTTAACTGATAAAAATGAATTTGACCAATAAGTTTAAGTTGGATTGATATTTTAACAATAAATTCAAATTTGGTTTTTCAGTAAAACTCCTAGACATTTTATTTTAATTAAAAATTAACTAAACGATTAATTAAATTTATAATGAACTTATTATTCAATATAAAAGAAATTTATTTAAAACTAATATATAACAATACTATAGCTTATCAAAATAATTATAAACGAACAAATAGTTAATCACTACGAAATTAATCACACATAATATCTATAGCGTCTTGTTGCGACTAACACTAATATCAAAAACACATTCTCACGTTCTCAAGTAATAAATACGCTATACTGAATCACTAAAATACCCTTAGGTCAGAATTTGGGTTATTACAATTTATGTATTATCTTTACATCTATTCTCAAGGATTGTTCAAAGTGAATAATAGAGAATTCTTCGTTAATTAGTTAGTTAGAGAAGGTACTAGACAGGTTAGGGAAAACCACAAGATGTAACAGAGTAAGGGAACTCTCTGGGCTTGATTTCTAAGGCTTAGCTTTTGATTAAAAAGAATTGAGTTGAAAATGTAAAGACGTAGGTCCAAGTAGACTGAACTCTATAAATCACTTGTCTTCTGCATTTTCAGTTAATTTCTTTTCATAGTTTATGCGGCATACAAAAATGTCTGTCTTTCAAGGGTTTGAACTTGTTTTCAAGGTCTTGAAAAGGGCATACTTGCTTTATACTGCCTGCATCTTCTCCAAGGGCTTGAACTGGTTTTCAAGGCCCTGAACTTCATTGTTCGCACAAGTTTTCATCTTCCTAGCAAGTTTTGCAAAAAGTTGGCATACTCTATTCAACCCCCCCCCCCCCTTCTAGAGTATCTTAGCTGCATTAACATCTGCATACTCACATTTTCAATTGGTAACAGAGCTTGTATCACTGTATAATATTTAACCTTCTAGTGATCATGAGTATTGCAGGTGATGGTGGTTTCTCACAGGGAAGAGCTGCTAATGCTCACTGGAAAGCTCTCATGAAAATGTTCATTATTGATCAAGATCTGGAGCTTTGGACCATTATCCAAAATGGACCTCATACTTTCTACACAGAGAAAGATGGGATTAGAACTCCCAAAACAGAAGACTCACTCTCCTATTCTGAATTAGAGCAATTTTCTAAGAACTATAAAGCTATTAACATTTTGTATTGTGCTTTGAGTACAAATGAATTCAACAATATCTCTGAATGCACTACTGCAAAAGAAATCTGGGATAAGCTTGTGGTTACCTTTGAGGGAACAAGTCAAGTCAAGCAAACCAAGATCAATAATTATCTCAGGCAATATGAGTTGTTCAAGATGAATGCAGATGAGTCCATCAGAGACATGTTCAAGAGGTTCATTGATATTGTCAACAACATTGATTCACTGGGAAAACATTTTTCCAATGAAGAAAAGGTGAGGAAGATTCTCATAAGTCTTTCAAAGGCAAAATGGGAACCGAAGACCACAGCTATTGAAGAAGTTCAGAATCTCTCAACTTTACAACTTGATGACCTACAAGGGAAGCTCCTGACACATGAGATATCTATGAATGAAGTTTATGGAGAAATCCCAGATGGTGTCAAGAACTTAGCTCTCAAAGCCAAAGAGAATGAGATAACACAAAGCCTTGAAACTGAGGATGGTGATGATGAAGATCCAATTGCCTTAATTTCCAAAGCCTTGAAAAGTATTCTCAATATGAAGAAAAACTTTGGAAACAAAGATTTTAACAGAGAAAGGCATAGATCATCCAGCAACAAGGACTACAAAGGTAAGTTCTCTTCACAAAAATCAAAAGTTATGAACTGCTTTAAATGTGGTGATGCAAGACACTTGATAAGAGATTGTCCACACAAGAAAAGAAAGAGCTTTCAAAAGAAAGATCATGACAGAAGAAAGAAAGCCATGATAGCTTCATGGAGTGATTCAGATAGCTCTAGTGAATCTGAATCTGAGGAAGAACATTTCAACCTATGCTTCATGGCCAAGGATGATGAAATACCAAAGAAGAACATTGAGGTAATGGTAAATTGTTAGATTTCAAAACCAAAAGAAGCTCTTTAAGAATATCTCAGAATAATGCTTTTGAATGAGGAAGATTATCTGAAAATGATCAGACTTTTGAAAGTAAAAGTTCATGAGCAAGCAAAAGAAAACTTACATCTTGTTTGCCTAAATCAGAATCTTGAAATCTCTCAGAAGAAAACTGATAGTGATTTCAAGTCCTTGAAAACCAGTTTCAAAGCCTTGAAAACACAAGTCAAAGAAGTAGTCACTGAAAACTCCTCAATGAGTGACAGCCTTGTTAATCTAAGACATCAGATTGATGAAAGACTACTCTTACTGAGAAACTTAAAGAATCTCAATTATTCAAAGTCAAGCTTGCTGGATCAGAACACATGTTGAACTTGATTCCTGGAGGAAGTTCACATTCTGTTCACAAAGCTGGTATTGGATTCAATTCAAACATTCGAAGAAGGAACAATACCAGATTTTTGAAAGCTAGAAACAAAACTTCTCCTACATGTCATTACTGTTGCAAAACTGGTCATGTTTAGATGACTTGTCCTTTTAGAAGAAGAGACCCTCACATAATGAGGAACACTTTTCCTTTTCAACTCAAAGTACAAGTTAAGCAGATTTTGGTTCCTAAAGGGGTTAGGCCACCTAACATTGTTGATCCTGGATATGAATCTAAATTCCACACTTGGTCTAACAGCTAGGTAAGGCAGTGATTTGTGTTTGCAGGTTGTCACCAATATCAAAGAACAGAAGTGGTTTATGAACAGTGGTTGCTCAAGACATATGAGTGGAAAGAGATCTCTATTCTCAGAATTGAAGGACCAATGAGAAGGTTCAATTACACTTGGTGACAAAGGCAAATGCAATATTCTTGGTATTGGAAAAGTTGGTACAAATTCTGAAAACTCTATTTCTGATGTGTATTTAGTTGAAGGTTTGAAATTTAATTTGCTTAGTGTATCTCAGCTGTGTGATAACGGAAACAAAGTTATCTTTGATAAAGAGAAGCGTGTGGTGCAAAATTAAAAATCAGGAGATTGCATTCTCACAGCTAGATCAAACAATGTTTATACTTTCCAGACTAACAAAGTTGCAGGTGAAAGTTTGAAGTGTCTCAAGGCCTTGAAAGAGGATTCAAAGCTTTGGCACAGAAAACTTGGTCATATCAGTTTGCATACTTTGAACAAGTTGATTTCCAAGGACTTGGTAAGAGGATTGGCATCCATCAATTTCAAAGAAGATGAATTGTGCAAAGCCTGTACTCAAGGAAAGCAGACCAGAAGTTCCTTAAAGCCAAAGAAGTTTGTAAGTACAATTAGACCTATTGAATTGTTTCATATGGATCTCTGTGGTCCTATGAGAACTCCTACTCCAAAACGAAAAAGGTATATGCTAGTTGTTGTATATGATTTTTCTAGTTATACTTGGGTTATGTTTCTCAAAGAAAAATCTGAAGCACTCTCTGAATTTTCAAAGCTTTGAAGAGAACTTCAATACTTGAAAAACCTACCTGTAGCTTCAATCAGAAGTGATCATGGTAGAGAATTTGATCAGTTAAAATTTGATTTATTATGTGATAAGAATGTTATTACTCACAACTTTTCTGCTCCAAGAACTCCTCAACAAAATGGTGTTGTTGAAAGAAAGAACATGACTCTTCAAGATATGTCAAGAACAATGCTTCTTGAGAACAAGCTGCCAAAACATTATTGGGCAGAAGCTGTGAATACAGCAAACTATATTTTGAACAAGTGCTTGATCAGACCTATTCTGAAGAAGAACCCCTCTGAACTATTCAAAGGGAGGAAGCCAAACATTTCATACTGAATACCCTTTGGATGTACTTGTTTTATCCACTATAATGGAAAAGACAATCTGGGTAAGTTTGATGCAAGAAGTGATGAAGGTATATTTCTTGGTTACTCTCTGAATAGCAAATCTTATAAAGTTTACAATAAAAGAACCAAACTGGTTGAATAGAGCATTCATGTTATTTTTGATGAAAGCTCTGATGGTTTTTTGAGTGAAAGTTTTGCAGAGTTGAATCTGAAAGAGCAGGAATCAGAGGAAGAGACTGAGAATCCATTAGGATTCAAGAAAGGCTCAAAAGAAAATAGAAGACATTTTCAAGACCTTGAAAATGGTTCTCAAGGCTTTGAAAGTAAACCTCAAAGACTTGAAAAATATGATCAGAAGGATTCAAGTGACAAAGCCACTACTTCAAGACCAGAGAAGATCTATGGAGAGCCTGAACCATGGTCTCTAAGAAAGAGATTCAAATATCTCTCATCCCATCCAGCTGATAATATCATATCAGATCCAACCACTGGTACACAAACTAGATCACAGTTGAAGAACTTATGTGCTTTTAGTGCTTTTATTTCTCTTGTAGAACCAAAAACTGTGAGAGAAGCTTTACAAGAATCAGACTGGATCATTGCTATGCAAAGTGAACTCAATGAGTTTGAAAGGAATAAGGTTTGCAACCTGGTTCCTCCACCTACAAACCATTCTGTCATTGGTACCAGATGGGTATTCAGGAATAAGTTGGATGAAAGTGGCAATAAGATCAGAAACAAAGCAAGGTTAGTTGCTCAAGGTTACAATCAATAAGAAGGTATTGATTATGAGGAAACTTTTTCTACAGTTTCCAGGTTAGAAGCAATTAGAATTTTGCTTGTATTTGCATCTTACAAGAACATGAAGCTGTTTCAAATGGATGTGAAGTGTGCCTTCTTGAATGGCTATTTACAAGAAGAAGTTTATGTTGCAAAACTTGAAAATGAAAAGTTTCCAGATCATGTTTACAAACTTGACAAAGCTCTTTATGGTTTGAAACAACCTCCAAGAGCTTGGTATGAAAGACTGTCAAAGTTTTTACTTGAAAATAATTTCAAAAGAGGTTTAGTAGACACGACTCTTTTCATAAAGACTCATGATAAATATTTACTTTTAGTTCAGAGATATGTTGATGATATACTGTTTGGAGCTAGTAATGATCAATTGTGCAGAGAATTGTCAAGTCTTATGAGCAGGGAATTTGAGATGAGCATGATAGGAGAGTTGAACTTCGTCCTAGGAATTCAAATACATCAATTGAAGAAGGGAATCTTTCTGCATCAAAGCAAGTACACAAGAGACGTACTAAACAAATATAGCATGGCTCAATGTAAGGATGCCAAGACTCATATGAGTTCTACACTATCCTTAGACAAGGATGAATCTGGTAAGAGTGTCAATGTAAAAGAATATAGAGGCATGATCGAATCATTACTCTATCTCACAGAAGGCATACCAGATATTATGTTTAGTGTGTGTATGTGTTCTAGATTTAAAGCTGATCCAAAAGAATCACACTTGACCGCAGTGAAGAGAACATTAAGATATCTCAATGGTACCATAGACTTAGGACTATTGTATCCAAGACATTCTAAATTCTCTTTGTATGGTTTTTCAGATGCTGACTTTGCAGGTTACAAGGTTGATAGAAAAAGTACTTCGGGAACCTGCCGATTTATTGGATGATCCTTGATCAGTTGGCATTCCAAGAAACAAAATTCAGTGGCTCTATCAACAGCGGAAGCTGAATATATAGCTTAAGGAGCATGTTGCTCACAAGTGTTATGAATTTCTCAACAACTAAGAGACCTTGGATTTGATTTCAGGAGCATACCTATTAAGTGTGATAACACTAGTGCAATTTCAATTACAAAGAATCCAGTGCAACACTCAAGAACCATGCACATTTATGTCATACATCATTTCATCAGAGATCATGCTGAGAAAGGTGATATTGCTCTTGAATTTGTTGCTACTAACATGCAAATTGCAGATATCTTCACTAAACCATTAGCAGATGAAAGGTTCTCAGCTCTAAGATTGGAATTGGGAATGCTAAATAAATATACTTTGGTTCAAGGGAGCATCGGGTAAGAAAGGTAAGCTTTATATGTTTTCAAAGGTTTGGACTGAGTTTGAAAGTCTTGAAAATCAGTTCAAAGCTTTGGCTTTTACATGTTGCAGTGTTACAGTTTTTCAAGACCTTGAAAACCTTTTCAAAGGCTTGAAAATAAGTCTGCTATACTGATAGTCAATAATCTTGGATCATTCTGTGTTGGGTGATATATCTGTAGATATTTACCTACTATAGCCCCCACCCTTTTCAAAAATTTGTTTTAGCCAAAAATAGTATTAGTATATTTTATTTTCCAACGGCATAAAATATTTGAAATCCCTATGATCATTGCAAATATTTTGAGATAAGAGAGATACTAGTTTCCTTTTGAAACTCAAACTCTTTCAGTATTTATCTTCTTCTCTTCTCCTTCACTCTGTATCACTCCACCTCTCTCTATTCTTCTCCCAAACCCTAATGAGTAAAAGGAGAGCCTCTGACAGAATCAAGATGGCTGGATGATCGAAACCTGTCTCAGAGAAGAAAAGAAAGGCAGCAAAGGATGATGTTCAAGAAGTCAGTGGAGACTCTAGCTCCAGAACTCCTAGTGCAAAGGCAGTTCAAGATCTTCTTCCACCAAAGAAGAAGGTCAAGAAGGTTACAACCTCCTCTTCAGAAAAGCAAAATAAGTAGAAAGCTGTTACAAAAAAGAAAATTGAAACAGAGCCTACTGGTTCAAAGAAGCTGAAGAAGAAAGCAAATCAGGCAGAAAAGGGGAATGGAAGCATCTTCAGAAGCATGAATTTGCTCGATGTTCCTGAGGATGTTGAAGGTACAAAGAAAGGAGACTCTGACAAGGATTTGCCTAGTGAGCATTCTGACCATGAAGAGGTTATTCCAGTTTCAGATAAGGGAAAGCAGTTAGCAGAACATGCCTTACAGGAAGAAGATGAAGCCACTAGCCCTGACTCAGATGAGCTGCTGATTACCTTGAAGAATAAAAAGAAATCTCCAAAGGCTGCTGTAAAGGACATGACTGAAGAAGCAACTTTTGCTGGTGGGAATGAAGAGGAACAAGAAGTGCAGGACAAGACTGATGAAGAAGACAATGAAAAAGAGGAAGGAGATCAGGATCAGGAAGTGCAGGAAAACCCCTTAATCTTGCCTACTCTTTCATTCCCATTCTCTCTTCTTCAAAGTTTTTCCTTAAAAATTTCAAAATTTTCCAGACACTTGATCCAACATCTTCTATATTTTTGATGAAAGTCAAAAAGGGGGAGAAAGTTCTAGGGGTTTAGTAGTTTTTATTTCTAGGATTATTTGCTATTTGCTGAACTGTTTAAAGTTTTTTTGTTGGTATTATGAATAAGTTGGATCTTTTTGGAAATATAGTGTTTTTATTGTGAACTAATCAGTTTATTTTGCAGAGACTAAGGATCAAACATAATTTGGTTTTGTCTTTCATCAAGGGGGAGATTGTAAGATCATGTAATGCAAGGCTTGAAATAGTTCAGATACTTCAAGGCCTTGAATCAGCTTTCAAAGACTTCAATCAGTCTCAGAGGCTTGGCCTTGAAACTGGATTCAAAGCCTTGACACTGCTTAACCTGTGTGCACACTCTCAGGGGGAGTTTTCTGCAAACTCTCTTAGTTGATTACCTTTCTATCTTGCATTTGTTTGATTCACTGTTAACAGATGATGAAAGTAAAATTATTCTAACATGTTTTGATTATAAGATATCATCTGTTTGACCATGATATTGCAGGAAATTTTGTTTCCATTATTTGCAGGATTATTTCCTAAAACTGAATTTGTGCAGATTTGGAAATAGTTGAATATTTTGATATTGTGATTAATCAGATACTTATGACAGCTTCTCAGATTTCTTATGGACAAGATCACAACAATATTTCTCAATATTTTGATCAACTATCCATTGGAGAAAGATGTTCAAGAGAATCAAAGCTGTTGCCTACAAAATAGGAAGTTGTTGCTGAAAATCTGGGAAGATTTGCAGAGCTTTAAATAGTTTAAATAGAGACCACTTTGAAGCAACAAGACACGAGATTCAACGGGCAAAAAGAAGAGACAAGTTGTTGGAATAGATGCCCTAGAGGCAATCTAGTTTAGTATGAATTTATTTGTGGCTAGAACATTCATTTTGTTATTTATTGGATATTTAATATAATGAAGTCCTTATATTTACAATTTTGTTGTTTATCTTAAGTATCCCTAGTCCAGTACAATGATTAATGGGACAATCATCTATAGACTAGTATGGGGTTGGATTGATATGGAGATATTATGATCCAACACATAGGTGTGCATTAAGGGTAATGACACACTGGATTGACCCATCTCCGAGGAGGCTACATACACGTTATGATAAGTCACAAGTGCTTCTCGTGGTGCAATGGTATTGTCATCCTTAGGCTTGAAGTCGCTAGATAATCTAGTTGTGGATTATTGTGATTTTGGTAGCGTTAAATGCTACACCGTAACTGGGTAGTTATAAAGGCGTGTATCAGATACAATAAGAAGCAAGCTTAGAGATCGTAGTGGACGTAGATAGAATTTGTCCCTCCCACATAACGGGATCAAATATCCTAGGACACTCGAAAGATAGTGCTTATAGAATGTCTGGCCAGACTCAAGTAAATCAATATGGGATACTGATGTTATTTGCACGAATAAGGCTATTCCCATGAAATGAGAAACTATGGATTAGATATACGAGTGTGACTTGTATGTCTCGTGTCCAATCCGGATATAGAGACAAAGGGATGAGACAATTACTTGTACAAGGTTTGTCAAGATGAGTATTCTATTAGTTGGCTAGAATGGATGTTTTGCTAGAAACCGCTCCATATTAGCAAATTGTTGCTACCAACTAGATAGAACCTATGGGGTCACAAGCTATATAGAGTTGAACTAGATTTGTGAATTAATTAATTTGATTAATTAATTAGAAGGATCACTTTTCAATACTTTGCAAACTTAGTAGGACTAATTTGCAAGGAAGGGACTAAACCGAATTCTAGTAGGACTAGAATAGGTCTTTTTTGTAGTTGGCAAGGATTTGTTGGACTATATAAAGGACACTCCTTCCTTCCTTCCCACACTTATGACCTTATTGATCATAACTTGAGTGAGAGAGAACAAAAAGGAGAGAGCAAGCAAGCAAAGAGGGACCGCCGCCCCCCTTTGCCGCCGCCCGTCCACGTCGGCCCACAAGGAGGCCGAGACCTCCTTTTTGTCTCGTTTTGAGTGATTTTTCTTCCTCTTCCTCATTCCGGGCTAGCACAAAGGATTAGGAAAATCTAGTATTCAACTCTAGGCGTGGATCAACTATAGAGAACGTGACACAATTCGCGTTTGAAGTCATCAAAGGAGAAACCCTAAGGTGTGTTATTGATTTCTTCTCTTACCATCGTTATGTCTCTTGACTTGTGATCCTTGGAGGGTATTGCATGGATTATGCTTGTTTGTGTTTCCGTTGCGCATCCATGATCAAAACCCTACAAAGGCAATCAAATTTTAGTATGAATTGGCTAGAATAATCATTGTATTATTTATGGAGTTATTTAATATAATGAAGTCCTTACATTTACAAATCGTGTTGTTTATCTTAAATATCCCAAGTAGAATATAATTATTAACAGGACAATCATCTATAGACTAGTATGGGGTTGGATTCATATGGAGATATTACGATCCAACACATGGGTATGTATTAGGGGTAATGACTTACCGGATTGACCCAAATCCGAGAAGGCTACATACAAGTTATGTAATGTCACAAGCGCTTCTTGCGGTGATAGGATATTATCATCCTTAGACTTGAAATCACTAGATCCTCTAGTTGTGGAATATTGTGCTTTGACAAAGTCAAACGCTACTCCATAACTGGGTAGTTAAAAAAATGCATGTTGGGCACAATAGGATCAAGCTTAGAGATGGTGAGTGATGTAGATAGGATTTTTCCCTCCCACATAATGGGAGCAATTATCCAAGGCCACTCGAGGGATGGCGCCTATGGAATATCTGGCCAGACTCATATGAATCAATATGGGGATATTGATGTCATATACATGGACAGGTCTATTCCCAGGATCGAGAAACATGGATTGGATATTCGAGTGTGACTTGTATGTCTCGTGTCCAATCCGGATAACGAGACAAAAGGATGCGATAATAATATCACAAGGTTTGTCAAGATGACTATTTCTATTAATTAGGTGGCATGTATGTGTTGCTAGACACCGCTCCATGTTTGTAAATAGTTACTACCAATTAAGTAGAAACCTATGGGGTCACACGCCATATGGATATAATTGGACAAGAGATTTAATTAATAAGGATTAATTAAAAGGATCATATTGCAACAAGTTGCAAACTTAGTGGGACTAATTAGCAAATAATACTATTCCATATATGGATATGATTAGTATTGGGCCCTTTATGGAAACACTAGGAGTATTTGGACTATGTAAAGGAACTCCTTCCTTCCCTCTCAATACATGTTATTCCTTGTGGCTTTGTTGCGTAATCCCGTTGTCTCCTTCCTCCATTCTAGCTAGCACAAGAAGGTTGGGAGGTCCAATTCTCTATCCTATGCGTGGATCAACCGTAGAGAACGTGAGATTATTCGCGTTTGAAGTTATCAAAGGAGAACCCAAAGGTAAACACATATTAATCCTTTACTATCGTTATGTGTTCTTGACTTGTGATCCTTGGAGGGATTTGAACGGAATAATTATCTTCTTCCGCTGCGATTCCATGTTCAAAACCCTATAGTGGTATCAGAGCCACAAGTCGTAGAGAATAACGTAGTTTATGTGTTACTATTTTGTTGTTTTAACACTTTAAATTCATATTTATCGCGTAAAACGACAAATTAAACATAGTAGATGAAATTGAATCGTGATTCAATCTAACAAGATCTAATTGTGCATTAGATGCAACAAATTAGTGAGTTTCTTGGTTTGAAGATTAGGATTTGGCCACATGTTTGAAAAAATGGTTTTTCAACATAGAAACAATTTGGATTGGGCAACAAGGAAGGAGTTTTTTTTGGAAACAACTCCTACAAGGGTTCGGCCCCCCATAGGGGACCGCCCCTGTGCCTTTCTGCCCAAGCCACGCACGGCCTAAGGGCCGGCCCATCCTAGTCGCGACTGGGGGGACCGGCGACTTGGGCTAGGCCGAGCCCCAGGGCCGCGTGTGATCCAATAGGGCTTTGGGAATTCCTTTTTGGATTGTTTTTGACCCTACTTCTTCCAAAACAATTAAAAATTGAACGAGCCCGTTAAAATTGGTTTTAACTGTTTATGTGCTATTCACATGGTAGTTGGATATGGCCCTAGGTTGTGGTTTGTGTGTGAATGTTTATTTTGTGGTTTGTTTTACGGCCTGCGAGCTGATCAATTAATGTAATAATTAATTAAGGTTTACGACCTGCGAGTCGTTTTTCTTCTCAACTTGTGAGATTTAATTTATTTAGTATAGGTGTAGCTAGATAAAATAGATTGTTAGTCAAGATTGAAGAAAAGAAGCCCAACGACATTGGAGCCATGAAGATGGAGCATGGAGCATTCCACAAAACCATGAAGGATGGACCAAAAGATGGAGGCGCATGGCGATGTGATCTATTTTAGGGTTCATAGATATTCTCATTGGCTTGCGAATATATTAGTCTAGAAAGGCCATATCCACATCACATTTATTTTATTGTATTGTGATTGTTTATTTTATTGTCTTATTATTTTGTTATTGATGTATGGTTGATGTATGCGATTAGGATAATAAGATAATTAGACAACTCGGATCTATGATTTGGAGTTTTGCCCAAAAATCAAACATATAGATCATGTTGATATGGATCAACAATACAAATTAAAATTGAAACGAAAATCCCACAATCAAAATATTGTGTTTATGCCTTCTCGTTATTTAAACACTCATCATGATCACTATATCCCATGATTGTGCGTGCCAAAGCATGGCAACATGGTTTATCATGATTATATGCGACGCACGTAACAATGCGCAATTGTTTAAGTAAGAGGTTGGACACAACTAGGTAGATTTAATAAGATTAAAAGAACCTAGAGGCATACAATTGGGATTATTCATGGGGATGGATAAATAATGGTTATTTTCCCAATTGAACCAAGAGTTGCATATGATGTAATTGGAAAGTTTCATACCTAAATAACCAATTCCGGGTGACTTGCCAAAGCAAGCTCGGAAAAGGCGAAATATGGATCTTGGCCCACTAGAAAATATAAGGATATTTTCAGCATTAATATGGAGGGTTATTAATCCGAGAAAAATAGTGGGAGCTATATTTAATAATCTAGCCATTATTGAGTATAATAAAATCATACTAAAATCTTGTATATTTCTCGTTTTTGTAGAATTCCAATGGCAAACAATTCATCAAATTCATCACACTCCCTACTGGCTGTTCTTGAGAAGGACAAACCAACTTTCTGCACTGGTACAGAAATTTAAGAATTGTTCTTAAACAAGAAAAAAAAACTGTACACACTACAAGAAGCCGTTCTAGAGGGTCCAGAGAACAATACCCATGCAGCCCTAAAGGCGTATCAGAAACGTGTTGACGATGCTAATGATGCGGCCAGCCTTATGCTTTGCACCATGTCTCCTGAGCTTCAGAAGCAACATGAGAACATGAATGCAGTCGATATGATCAAACACTTGAAGCAGCTCTTCCAAGAGCAGGCAAGGGTTGAACGGTATGAAGTTTCTCGGGACCGCATGTGTTGCGGATGATCGGGTATCTTGAGAATCTCGATCGCCTAGGGTCCCCGATTGGTCAAGAGTTGGCCACATACTCATTCTGCAATCGTTGCCGGATAGTTATGGACACTTCATCATGAACTATAACATGAATGAGATCGCCAAGCCTCTGCCAGAGCTACTCAATATGTTGAGGACAGCTGAACAATCCATCAACAAGGGAAAGGGCAAGGCCATAATGATGGTGCGGAAAGGAAAGGGTAAAAGGTTTGCCTCTACTTCCAAGGGTAAAGGCAAGGCAGTTGCTAAACCTAAGGACACTGCTCTTAAACCTGTTGGTGGCGTGACCAAAGGCGTGATCAAGGGTGATTGTCACTAATGCAGTCAGCCTGGACATGGGAAAAAGAATTGCCCAAAGTATCTGGAGGATAAAAGGCTTGGGATAGTGATCCCACAACCACCATGTATTTTTTTATATATGTTAATTTAAGTACTTCTTCATCATGGGTATTAGATACTGGATGTGGATCTCATATTTGCCGAAATATGCAGGATCTAAGTAGAAGTAGAAGATTAGCAAAAGAAGAGGTGGACTTGCGCGTTGGGAATTGAGCAAGAGTTGCTGCATTGGATATAGGCGTGTATAGGCTGTCTTTGCCTTCTGGATTTGTATTAGAATTAGATAATTGCTTTTATGTTCCGGCTATGAGTAAGAATATTATTTCCGTATCTTGTTTGGACAAGAAAGGTTTTACTATTTCAATAAAGAACAATTGTTGTTCCATTTATTTTGATAATATTCACTATTGTATTGCGCAATTATTTAATGGATTATATATCCTTGATTTAAGCTATCCAATCTATAACATAAATACTAAGAGGGTTAAAATGAATGATTTAAATCCTGCTTATCTATGGCATTGTCGTCTAGGCCATATAAATGAGAAACATGTATCTTGACTCCATAAGGATGGATTTCTAGACTCATTTGATTTTGAATCATATGAGACATGTGAGGCTTGTTTGTCAGGAAAGATGAAAAAGTCCCCTTTCAACAAGAAAGGTGAAAGGACTAGTGAGCAATTAGCACTCATACATACTGATGTGTGTGGGCCATTTGCTACACATGCCAGAGGTGGTTATGTCTACTTCATTACATTCACTGATAATTTCAGTAGATATAAATTTGCTTACCTTATGAAGGCTAAATCCGAATCTTTTGAGAAATTCAAGGAATTTAAGAATGACGTAGAGAAGCAACTTGGCAAAAGTATCAAAGCTCTACGATCAGATCGAGGAGGTGAGTACTTGAGCCAAGAGTTTAATGATTATCTTAGAGAGTGTGGGATATTATCCCAACTCACTCCACCCGGAACACTACAATGGAATGGCATATCCGAGAGGAGGAATCGAACCTTGTTGGACATGGTAAGATCTATGATGTGTCAAAGAGATCTTCCGTTATCTTTTGGGGGATATGCTTTAATGTGTGCAGCTTTCACCATTAACCGTGTTCCATCCAAATCAGTCATGAAGACACCACATGAGATGTGGAGTGGGAGCCGTCCCACAGTGTCGTTTATGAGGATATGGGGCTGCGATGTTTATGTAAAACGTTTACAGCCAGACAAACTCGGGCCGAAATCGGATAAGTGTAAGTTTGTGGGATACTCTAAGGAAACTAAGGGCTATTTTTTCTACTATCCAACCGATAACAAAGTGTTTGTTGCTCGTACCAGCGTTTTTCTGGAAAGAGAATTTGTCTCTAAAGAAGCAAGTGGGAGGACTGTAGAACTTGAGGAAGTTCAAGAAGCACAAATTACTGACCCGGTTATGGAACATGAACAGGAACCACAACAGGTTGTGGAGCTACCTGTTCAAGTAACACAAGAGCTTTATAGGTCGAGTAGAGTGCGTCAGGAGCCAGAGAGGTATGGACTTCTCGTGACGGAAACTGGTGATACTATGCTCATAGGAGATGAGCCTACTACCTACGGAGAGGCCATGAAAGGGCCGGACTCTCAGAAGTGGCTAAAAGCCATGAGATCCGAGATGGAATCCATGTACACAAACCAAGTATGGACTTTGGTGGAACCACCCCAAGGGGCACGCCCCATAGGGTGCAAATGGGTCTTCAAGAAGAAGACCGACATGGATGGTAATGTAGTTACCTATAAGGGCCGATTGGTGGCTAAAGGATTCAGACATATTCATGGTATAGACTATGATGAAACCTTTTCCCAGTCGGTATGACCAAATCCATCCGAATCCTACTTGCAATTGCGGCTTACTATGACTATGAGAATGGAAGATGGATGTCAAAACAACATTCCTTTATGGGAATCTGTTCGAATTGTTCCCTAGAGGCAATTAATTAATTGTTACATTTATGGATTTACGATTCATTATGTCATCGATATAGAGATATGATAACATGAATGAAGTCCTTAGAATATAAGTGTTATATTCTTAAATATCCCTAGTCGATTATAATGATTAATAGGACAATCATCTATAGACTAGCATGGGGTTGGATTGATATGGAGATATCATGATCCAACACATGGGTATGCATTAGGAGTAATGGCATACTGGATTGACCCATCTCCGAGAAGGCTACATACATGTTATGTTAAGTCACAAGTGCTTCTCGTGGTGCAAGGGTATTGTCATCCTTAGACTCGAAGTCACTAGATTGTCTAGTTGTGGATTATTGTGATCTTGGTAGCGTCAAACGCTACACCGTAACTGGGTAGCTATAAAGGCGTGTACTGGATACAATAAGAAGCAAGCTTAGAGATCGTAGTGGACGTAGATAGAACTTGTCCCTCCCACATAACGGGAGCAAATATCCTAGGCCACTCGAGGAATAGTGCTTATAAAATGTCTGGCCAGACTCAAATAAATCAATATGGGATATTGATGTTATTTGCACGAATAAGGCTATTCCCAGGATCGAGAAACTATGGATTGGATATACGAGTGTGAATTGTATGTCTCGTGTCCAATCCGGATATTGGGACAAAGGGATGAGACAATTACTTGCACAAGGTTTGTCATGATGACTATTCTATTTGTTGGCTAGAATGGATGTCTTGCTAGAGGCCGCTCCATATTAGTAAATATTTACTACCAACTAAATAGAGCCTATGGGGTCATACGCCATATAGGGGTGAACTAGACATGGGAAATAATTAATTAATATGATTAATTTATTAGAAGGATCAAATCGCAACAACTTGCTAACTTAGTAGGACTAATATGCAAGTTGGACTAATCCATGTATAGACATGATTAGGATATGCCAAGGTGGCCTAATTCATGTAGAGACATGATTAGAATTAGTTTGCAAATAGAACTAATCCATGTATTGACATGATAAGGACTATTTTGCAAAAGGGACTAGTCCAAACTTGAGTAGGATTAGGAGAGGGGTTCTTTATGTAGTAGGACAAGGAGTTGTTGGACTATATAAAGAACACTCCTAGCTTATTTTTCTCTCTACACACCACACATCTATATGATAGAGCAAGGAGAGAATAAAGCAAGGAGAGAGCAAGTCCCAAAAGAGGGCCGAACCCCCCATTGGGACCGCCCCCTACCCGTCGACCTACAAGGAGGAGCCGCCCCACTTTGGTGCTCCATTGTTGCGCAATTCTTCTTCCTCTTCCTCTTTCCGGGCTAGCACCAAGGATTGGAAGATCTTGATCTCACCTGTAGGCGTGGATCAACCGTAGAGACGTGACACAATTCGCGTTTAAAGTCATAAAAGGAGAACCCTAAGGTGTGTTATTGATTTCTTCCTTTACCATCGTTATGTCTCTTGACTTGTGATCCTTGGAAGGTTTTGCATGGTTTATGATTTTTTGTGTTTCCGTTGCGCATCCATGAATCAAAACCCTACAGTGGTATTAGAGCCACAGGTCGTAGAGCATAAACGTGGTTTATGTGTTACGTTTTAGTAGTTTTACACCCTAAATTGATTGTTTATCGCGTAAAACAGACAAATCAAGCATGGGATGCAATTTGTCAAAAATCTATCATAACAAGATTTAATTTTTGCATTGGATGCATGAATTGGTGAGTTTGAGAAATTTTAGGATCTTCGATCTAGGGTTTGGGCATCCTTGGGGAAGAAGGAGTTCTTCCAAAACAAGGAAACAACAAAACTTGGGCACCAAGCAAGGGAGTTGTTTTGGAAACAACTCCCTATAGAGGTTCGGCCCCCTAAAGGGACCGCCCCTCTTGATTGCCGCCCAAGTCTTGGCCGCCCTAGGGGCCGGGCGGCACTAGCCTGCGGCCTAGCCGCGTGAGCTAGGGGCCGGGCCGGCCCTAGGGCCTTGCGGTTCACTTTTTTGGGCCCGGGCATTTGGATTGTTGGGCCCATTGACCGTTTTAACCCTAGAAATCCTAAAATCAATTAAAATTGACCAAGCGCGTAAAAATTGGATTTTAACTGTTTATGTGCGATTCGCATGGTGATTGGATATGACCTTAGGATGTGGTTTGATGTGGATGTTTAATTTTGTGGTTTGGTTTACGGCCTGCGAGCTGATCAATTAGGGTTTTATGGCCTGCGTGCCATTTTTTTCTCAACTTGTGAGATTTATTTTATTTAGTATAGAAGTTAGCTAGTGCTAGATAAAGTAGATTGTTAGTCAAGATTGAAGAAAAGAAGCCCAAAGCCAAAAGGAGCAACAAAAGATGGAGCATGGAGCATGGAGCATTCCACTAGACTATGAAGGATGGACCAAAAGATCAAGACGCATGGAGATGTGTTTGCTTTTAGGGTTCATAGATAATTCCATTGGCTTGGAATTATCTTAATCTAGAAAAGGCCATATCCACATCACGTTTAATTTTGTTTTGTAGTTGTTTACTTTATTGTCTTATTATTTTTTGGTTGGTGTATGGATGATGCATGCAATCAGGATAATAAGATAATTAGACAACCCGGATCTATTATTTGGAGTTGTGCCCAAACTCAAATAGATAGATTAGTTGACATTGATCAACAAAAAAATTAAAATTGAATTTAAAATCCCTCAAAATTCAAATATTGTGTTCTTGCCTTCTCGTTATTTAAACACTCATGATCATCATTATTTATCAAGTTCGTGCGTGCCAAAGCATGGCGACTTGGTTCATAATGATGGAATGCGATGGCACAAGCTAGTAATGTGCAACTGTTTAAATAAGAGGTTGAGCACAACTAAGCTGTTAATATGATTAAGAAACCTAGAGACAATCAATTGGGATTATCCATATGGATGGATAAATAAGGAGTTATTTGCCCAATTGAACCAAGAGTTGCATAAGGGATGCAATTGGAATTGTTCCTACCTAAAGTAGTCAAATTACGGGTGACTTGCCAAAGCAAGCTCATAAGGAGATGAAACATGGATCTTGGCCCACTAGAAAATATAAGGATATTTTCCGCATTAATATCTTGAGGGTTATTAATCCGAAGTAAAATAGTGGGAGCTATGTTTAATAATTTAAATCCTTGTTAAATATAGTTAAACGTCACAAACTTTGCATAATCCTATTATGTTGAATACCCATGGCATTAAACAAACAAAAACACGACTTCATATATTTCCTAGATTGGTATAAAATTGAGAATTGTTCTCAAATAAAAGAGAATTTGTTGTACTTCGTAGAACATAAAGCTCTCTTCCACCGACTACCAAAACACACTAAAACCTATGAAAGGAACCCCAAAGAATGGTTCTTTGGCTATGAATTGCCTCATGTTAGCCGCCATGAACTCTGAGCTTTGGAAGCAAGAAGAGAAACATGGAGAAGTATGATATGATCATACATTGAAAGAAGCTCTTTCAAAAGAGCGAGCTAGACATGAAAGGTTTGAAGTGTTGCTCCACTTTGCGTTATGCAAATAAGCTAATTCAATATGATTGAAACATTAGTGAATGGGCATTATCTATGAGATAGATAAAGAATAAAACGGTTATTCACCCAAGTGGACCAAGAATTGCATTGGATGCAATTATAGTTTTGTTTTAAAGTTGATTTACTCAATATGATTAGAAAAATCACTAAACAAAACACTCATAATGGGCATGGGCAAAGCTGTTAATGGTTAACAGCATGGGTAAGGGAAAATGGTTTGCGCCGACCCCATGGGTATAAAACAAGCCTGTTGCTAAAAACCAAGTTGCCTTGGAGTCCCATAGGTGGTGTAGAGGAAGAGAGGCTACCCAAAGTACCTGGAAGTAAGTAAAGGATTTATGAATTCCAATATAGGTATTTTGTTATAGAAATCAATGTGTCATCTCATCATCATAAGTATATGATACTAGATGAGGATCTCACATTTATAGAAATGTGGAGGATCTCAAGAGACGAAGACAATTGGATAAGGAAGAAATAATCATACACGTGGGGCTATGAAGCAAAGGGTTGCTGCATAAGCCGTAGGGAATTATTTCTACCTTTAAAAAAATTGTTCATGAATTAGACAAAAGCGATCATGTCCTAACTATGAGTAGGACCATTATCATAGTTTCTTGTTTGGACAAGAAAGCTCCTTATCATAATAAATGACAAATGTTGTTCCATTTACTATGATATGCATTATTGTAATGCAATTTTGTCTAAGTGGATTCTATATCCATGATCATGATAATTTCATCTATAACATTAATACCTAGAGGTTTGCATATATTGATATGAACTTCACTTATCATTAGCATTATCGTTTAGGCCTCATATATAAGAGATACATACCTAGAACTCCATGAGGATGGATTTCTGGAACTCATTTGATTATTGAATCATATGAGACATGTAAGACTTATTAGGCAAATATATGATCTATTGGGAATCATACATATTGATGTATGAAGGCCCCTAAGCACAAATGCTAAAGATGGTTTTCAGTACTTCATCATATTTACTGATGGGATCAGGGAAATATGGATTTGTGTATCTTATGAAGAAACAAATCAGAATCCTTTGAATTGTTCAAAATATTCAGAAATGAAGTAGAGAATCAGCTTGGCAAAAGTATCAGGGCTCTACGATTGGATCATAGAGGAGAGTACTTGAGCCAAGATTTTGACAAGAATCAATGGGAGTGTTGGATATGATCCAAAACTCGCTCCACCTAGCACGCCAAATGGGTTTGGCGTGTCTAAGAGGAGAGTTCGAACCTTGTAGGACATGGTTTGTGAAAGTGTGTAATGTAGACTAAATACAGGACCTAAATACTCTAGAAGGGGGGGGATTGAATAAAGTATGAAAACGTTTTGCAAAACTTAAAGTCTAACCAGATAGCTTTGTGTGAAACATGAAATCTCAAGGCCTTGAGATTTTGTAAACTGTCTGAAACTCACTAAGGCGAAATTGTAAGCTTCAAGGCGTTGAGTTGTGAACAATACTAAACATCTTTTTAACCCTAGTTTGATTTGAGTTGTGTGCAACAGATAATAATCAAACAGAAAGGTAAAGAACACAAAGCAATTTATAGAGTTCAGTCCCAATGGACCTAATCTCTGCCTGGGGGATCTAATCCCACCAGGATTGGGCAAACACTTCTTATTACTCACACAGAAACAGCCCTAGATCTTCAAGCCTAAGTGATTTCCCTTACACCTATATAGCTTGTGGTTCCAAACCTATCTAGTTCCAGCTACTAACTGTTGAGCTAACAAGAACCTCTTGTTGTTCACTTGAACAACCAACCACTAGGTTAAGTGAGGTTTAAGATTATATAGAGATACACAGATGAAGTACAAATGAAGAACACAGTATAAAGATAAACTGTTGAAGTCTGGAAGTGTTCATCAGGATTGACTGGATTGATTCGATCTTCAGAAGTCTGGAATGAAGCTTGAATGATTGTGTGCTTGAATGGATGATCTCCCACGAATTTGTCACACCTTTCAGAGTATTCTGCAAGCCTCTCCCTTCTTCAAAATTCAAACCAGTCTCTTTTATCCACAGCTGCAACTGATTGAGAGATTCTAGGATCTGAGTTCCTACAAATCCTCCTTCTGTTTTCAACTAAAATTCAAACAGCTTTTAGGTGGATATCCGTTGGAGTTTGTTGAGATTTCTCTTGCACGTTTAACAAACCTGCAACAGCAAAGAAATACTGCAACAACACAATCCAATCATCTAACAGTACTGAGACTGTTTGGTTATGCAGTTTCTGGTAAAACTGTTTAATAAACTCAAAACAATAATCTGCATATACTCTAGATCAAATAAGTTATGAAAAACAAGTTTAGGACACTTAGAAGTGAGTAAATAATCACAATACTAAGAGTCATAACCTGCAAGAAATAATCAATCAAGTTTTGTAAAAACTGTAAGTAGCTCAAGGCAAATCTCAAGGCCTTGGAGCTCTGAACCTGTTTCACAGCATTTAAAAATTAAACCCAGATAACTTTGATTCTTCCTGTTCTGATCATCTGCAATTGTGTTAGATATATAAAAGATACAAACCATAAATATATACCATAAACCTTTGATTTGAATAATCAGATATCCAATTTTGCAACACAAAGATGTTAGAACACATAGCAGAATAAGCAGTCTCAAGGCTTTGAAAGTTTCTGTCAATCTCAAGGCTTTGAGATGACTAACAACCCTTTACTGATAATGTCTTAGCCTTTTGTCTTTTATCACTAAAAACAATTACCAATCAAAGCACATTCAGGGATCTTGACTCAACAATCTCCCCCTTGATGAAAGACAAAACTTATAGTATTGCATAGATCTTCGTGCCACTCATAAACAAAAATTAAATAACCACAATCTGCAGATAAAATGTATACTGAACCCAAACAGATAACCAAATACCACAGAATTATCACAGAAGAAACAAAAATTAACCAAAATAACTAAAGGTCAACTTTTATTATTTCCTGGATACTGCAAACAGAACACAAATACATTATCCCCCTTTTTGAATTTCATCAAATAAGGCTGAAGAAATGTAGGATCATTACTCAGAGTTTAAAAATAAATTTAAAACAAAAACTAGCTAAAAAGTCAAGGCCTTGAGACAGAAAAGATAGAAGAGAATGAGAAAGATGGTCAAAGCTTTGACAGTCTCTAGTCTTCACTTCTTCTTTGATGTCTGGCCTTTCTCTGAGCCTTCCCCAATTTCTTCCTCACTTGCAGCTTCTTCTGCAGACTGATTACCTTCTTGTTCAGCTTCAACTTCAGTGACCACTTCTTGGATTATGTCATCTACTTTCTTCTTAGCCTGTGTTGAATCTACCTCTGTAGCTGCATCAACACCTGTGTCTTCATCAGCATCTTCCTCATCAATTTTCTCAAACAAGTCTTTTGAAGCTAACACCACTAGAATTGGCTTCTTCTTCTTCTTCAGAAATTCTCCTAGCTTCTCATCTGAATCCACACTGGTGTCATGACTAGTAGCACAAGGTATCTTCTCCAGATTCAAGCCCTTGATGACAACATCTAACTTCCCATTCATAGTATTCATCAAACCCTTGAACTGATGAAATTCAGTTGACAGGTCAAACAACCTTTGCCTGAGATCCTCAATCTCAACTTGCTGATCTTCTAATTTCTCAACCAGCAGAGAGTAATCCTCATTTGCTTGTCCTTTCCCTGATGCAGTCCCCTTAGGCTTCACAAACTCTTTCTCAGCAAGTTCCTCCTTTGACAAATCAGAATAGAATTTCGAATGCCCTTTCCCGGTCTGAACTACCCCAATCCTATGAATTGCAGTCTCATCTATCAACCCAAAACCTTCAGTAATATTTTCTTATCCTTTCGGAGGCACATCAAAATACTCAAAGAAAAGAGGTAACAGGTTGGCATATGGAAGAGGATGATTTCTAGTCCTGGTTGCACAATAAATCATATGCTCCATCACAACTGTAGGCAGGTCTATCTCAAACCCTTGAGATATAAGATACATTAAAATCAGAACTTTATCAGTTACCAGCTCTCTTGAGTTCTCCCTGGGAACTACACTCCTCATCAAAATAGTAAATAAAATCTTGGCTTCACAGTTAAGCACAGAGTGTGTTAACTGTTTTGGACCAGAGGGAACACCATCAACAAAGAACATCTCCTTTGCCTTATCTAAACACTCCATCCTGTCAGGATAATCCCCCACATTTTATTTCCTAGGAATGCCCAAGACTTTGGAAAAAGTCCTAAGATCTAACCTCAAATCCACACCAGCCACTCTAGATGTTAAAACCATTTTCTAATCACCTTCAGACACCAAGTTCAGATAAAATAACCTAGTTAACCTAGGATAAGACTTTGAACTAGGATTTAAAACTTTCCAAACAGCAGTTTCCCTCAATTTTCTCATGCATTCTATGTCCAGTTTATCCAACAACTCATCATAAATCATACTACAGAAAGCCACTTGAGATGATGCATACCCTTGCATCCAAACTGTTCTAACTTCAAAACTAATGAACCACTCAGTTGGAAGTACATTCTTACCTTGATATCCTTTCTTAGTTGCAGCATCAACTGTCTTAACCCTAGTCTTCTCAGAGGGTTTGGACTTCTCTTGTACTCCTTCAGTTGATTTCTTCTGGCTCTCTTGAGTTGACTTCCCTTTTTCCTCTTCAGTAGCCTTTTTCTTTTCTCCCCCTTTCTTCTTCTCTGACCTAGGTTGATCACCACCCTGAGTCTCCTGTTGTGGATCAACACTTGAACCTTCATCTCCCTTCTCTGTCCTTGACTTCTTTGCAGGAGGAGTATCCTCATGCAAACTTTGAGTGTTTTCCGAATCTGAATCAGAAATCACTATCTTCTCCTTCTTGTTTGCTCTCTTCTGTTTCTGAATCACATGATGAATCAGAATCACTCCAGGAAGCCATCATGGCCTTCTTCCTTCTGTTGTCACCATCTTTTTTCTGAAAGTTTCTGTTCTTCTTCTTCTTTTGTGGACAGTCCCTTACTAAATGATCTGCATCACCACACTCAAAACAATTAATTACTTTAGTTTTATGTGACTGTGATGAAGATTTACCTTTGTAATCCTTGCTGCCTGAGGGTCTTGATCTCTCTCTGTTTTAATCGCTGTTACCAGAGTTTCTTTTCTTTCGGAGAATCCTGGCCAAGGCCTTGGAGATCAATGCTAAAGCCTCTTCATCATCAAGTTCCTCCTCAGTCTCAAGGCTTTGAGATTTTTCACTGTCTTTTGCCTTACGAGCTAAGTTCGTGATATTTCACTTAGATCACCTTCCACATCGTTCATAGACATTTCATGAGTGAGCAGCTTTCCTTGTAGATAATCTAGCTGAAGAAGACTCAAGTCCTGAGCTTCCTCAATGGCAGTTGTCTTTGGCTCCCACTTTGCTTTTGGCAAGCTTCTCAGAATCTTTCTGACCTTCTCTTCATTTGAGAACCTTTATCCCAGGGAATCTAGGTTGTCACCACATTAGTGAATCTTTTGAACATTTCCTTGATTGTTTCATCTGAATTCATCTTGAACAACTCATATTGCCTCAGAAGTATGTTGATTTTTGTCTGCTTAACCTGGCTGGTTCCTTCATATGTCACCACCAGTTTATCCCACACTTCTTTGGCACTTTTGCAGTTTGATACTCTGTTGAACTCATCTGCATTCAAAGCACAGTATAGCAAATTCACAACTTTGTAATTTTTGGATACCTTTTCCAATTCAGTGACTGAGAGATTTTCCTCAGACTTGACAGTTCTGACTCCATCAATTTTAGTATAATACTCACGAGGACCATTCTGAACTATTGACCAAAGTTCCATGTCTTGATCTATGATGAACATTTTCATCAAAGCCTTCCAATGCATGAAATTGTCATCACAGAACAATGGAGGTCTGTTAGCAGCCCTTCCTTGTGATAGTCCACCATCTCCTACATTACTCATTGTCACCAGATTGTTAGATCTAAAAACAGTGACACAAGCTCTGATACCAATTGAAAGTTTTTAATGTAGACTAAATACAGGACCTAAATACTCTAGAAGGGGGGTTTAATAGAGTATGGAAACTTTTTGCAAAACTTAATGTCTAAAAGGATAGCTTTGTGTGAAACTTGAAATCTCAAGGCCTTGAGATTTTGTAAACTGTCTGAAACTCACTAAGGCAAAGTTGTAAGCTTCAAGGCCTTGAGCTGTGAACAATACTAAACAACTTTTAAACCCTAGTTTGATTTGAGTTGTGTGCAGCAGATAATAATTAAACAGAAAGGTAAAGAACACAAAGCAATTTACAGAGTTCATTCCCAATGGACCTAATCTCTGCCTGAGGGATCTAATCCCACCAGGATTGGGCAAACACTTCTTATTACTCACAGAGAAACAGCCCTAGATCTTCAAGCCTAAGTGATTTCCCTTACACCTATACAGCTTGTGGTTCCAAACCTATCTAGTTCCAGCTACTACCTGTTGAGCTAACAAGAACCTCTTGTTGTTCACTTGAACAACCAACCACTAGGTTAAGTGAGGTTTAAGATAATATAGAGATACAACGATGAAGTACAAATGAAGAACACAGTATAAAGATAAACTGTTGAAGTCTGGAAGTGTTCTTCAGGATTGACTGGATTGATTTGATCTTCAGAAGTCTGGAATGAAGCTTGAATGATTGTGTGTTTGAATGGATGATCTCCCACGAATTTGTCACACCTCTCAGAGTATTCTGCAAGCCTCTCCCTTCTTCAAAATTCAAACCAGTCTCTTTTATCCACAGCTGCAACTGATTGAGCGATGTTAGGATCTGAGTTACTACAAATCCTCCTTCTGTTTCAACTAAAATTCAAACAGCTTTCAGGTGGATATCCGTTGGAGTTTGTTGAGATTTCTCCTGCACGTTTAACAAACCTGCAACAGCAAAGAAATACTGCAACAACACAATCCAATCATCTAACAGTACTGAGACTGTTTGGTTATACAGTTTCTGGTAAAACTGTTTAATAAACTCAAAACAATAATCTGTATATACTCTAGATTAAATAAGTTATGAAAAACAAGTTTAAGACACTTAGAAGTGAGTAAATTATCACAATACTAAGAGTCATAACCTGCAAGAAAGAATCAATCAAGTTTTGTAAAAACTGTCAGTACCTCAAGGCAAATCTCAAGGCCTTGGAGCTCTGAACCTGTTTCACAGCATTTCAAAATTAAACCCTAATAACTTTGATTCTTCCTGTTCTGATCATCTGCAACTGTGTTAGATATATAAAAGATAAAAACCATAAATATATACCATAAACCAGTGATTTGAATAATCAGATATCCAATTCTGCAACACAAAGATGTTAGAACACATAGCAGAATAAGCAGTCTCAAGGCTTTGAAAGTTTCTGTCAATCTCAAGGCCTTGATATGACTAACAACCCTTTTCTGCTAATGTCTTAGCCTTTTGTCTTTCATCACTAAAAAAAATTACCAATCAAAGCACATTCAGGGATCTTGACTCAACAGTTTGGTCCATGATGAGTCAAACATAACTTCCAGTTTACTTTTAGGGGCTATGTTCTAATTATAGCAAATTTCGCCCTTAACCTTGTTCCATCAAAAACGGATTATGAATAACACCATATGAGATATGGACTAGGAAGTTGTAGGGTTTTGATTCATGGATGCGCAACGGAAACAAAATTAACCATGAAAAACCCTCCAAGGATCACAAGTCAAGAGACATAACGATGGTAAAGGAATAAATCAATAACACACCTTAGGGTTCTCCTTTGATGACTTCAAACGCGAATTGTGTCACGTTCTCTATGGATGATCCACGCCTAGAGTTGATTCCTAGATCTCCCACTCCTTGGTGCTAGCCTAGAAAGAGGAAGAGGAAGAAGAATCACGCAAAACGAGACCAAAAGAGGAGGTCTCGGCCTCCTTGTGGCCGACAGGACGGGCGGCGGGCTAGGGGCGACGAGCTCCTAGCTTGCTTGCTCATTTCTCTCCTTTTGTTCTCTCCCACTCTTGTTATGTTCAATTATGAGCATAAGTTGTGGGAAGGAAAGAAGGAAGGTCCTTTATATAGTCCAAAAACTCCTTGCCAACTACCTAAAGGACTTATTCTAGTCCTACTAGAATTCTATTTAGTCCCTTCCTTGCAAATTAGTCCCTACTAAGTTTGCAAGGGTTTGCAAAGTGATCCTTCTAATTAATTAATCCAATTAATTAATTCTTAAATCTAGTTCATTTCTATATAGCGTGTGACCCCATAGGTTCTATCTAGTTGGTAGCAACTATTTGCTAATATGGAGCGGTCTCTAGCAAAACATCCATTCTAGTCAACTGATAGAATAGTCATCTTGACAACCTTTGTACAAGTAATTGTCTCATCCCTTTGTCTCTATATCCGGATTGGACACGAAACATTCAAGTCACACTCGTATATCCAATCCATAGTTTCTCGATCCATGGGAATAGCCCTATTCGTGCAAATAACATCAATATCCCATATTGATTTATTTGAGTCTGGCCAGACATTCTATAAGAACTATCCCTCGAGTGGCCTTGGATATTTTCTCCCGTTATGTGGGAGGGAAAAATTCTATCTACGTCCACTACGATATCTAAGCTTGCTTCTTATTGTATCCAGTACACGCCTTTATAACTACCCAGTTACGGTGTAGCATTTAACGCTACCTGTGCAAAAGAGATTCCGGCGGGGAGACCTCCGTGTACACCATATTTAGAGGATCAGGGATGGCACAGGAAGAGTTGGGTTGTGTGTAGGGAGAGAGTAAGGCAGTAGTAATGTCTGAGAGAGAGACAGAGGTTTGGCAGAGCTTCCGCGTATGGCTAATGTGTCCTCCTTTGTATGGAAAGGTTAACGTCCTATATATAACGGAGAATGTGACCGTTGCAGTGTGGTTAATGCGCCCATCAACGGCGGCTTAATTAGCTTAACCGCAACGGAACGTTCGTCCGCCTATATAGGGACCGTTACAGCACGTTATGCGCGAATACCGGAACCGTTATGAGGTTGACCGGGTTTGACCGGATTGACCGGGTTTATGGAGCTCGTGCCATAAATCTCTCAAAAGCAGTTACTAAAGGTCGCGCGCGGGCTTGGCTTGCACGCGACAGGACTTACTCTAGCCTCCAAACCACTAAGTCCCTACAAGTCCCGTGCAGTGGTATGCGAGGGCTCTGTCTCGCAGCCCCCACATGGTTCAGCTCGGCTGGTGATCCAGTGTGTGTGGAGCACAATATGGTGTGCTGGATGGTTGCCATGTGGCCAAGATCTGCTAGCTCAGAAAGCACTATCTACATTAGCCCCCTTTCTGCGCGAGAAGTCTCATAGCTGTATAGACTTCCATGCGCAGAAACCAATATGCGCGTCGCCGCCACGCACCAATTCAAACACGAGCAAATTCAGCCCCCGTGCGTGCCATTATGACCTAAAACCCCTAGAGTCGTGCCGTCTGGCCTTTAGGGTTTTAGGCGTGACGTCAGCTTGTCCTGTGATTGCGCGATTCGACGGTGACGGTTGCGATTCGACTATTGAAAGGACGCAACCCTTCATTGTTTTTGGATAAATACTTTATACTCTCCATTGTTGCAAAGCATCACTTCTTTCTCTTAAAGTGAATGGTACCCGGAAGTCTTCGAGAGCAGATTCAGATAATCAATCACCAGTTCAGAACTGCGAATCGTCTTCTTCAACTGTGTGTATCCAAGCAGGCTTCACGAAAACAAGGTTGGCCTTGTTCAATTTCGATTTACAATACTAGTATATGCTTCAAACTGCGTTGAATCTGTAAACCCATGACATATAATCTGTTGAAACTTGTGAAGAAGCTTCAAGCTTTGGACCCAATTTTGGCTTAATCCTTTGATGATAAGGATCTTGGATGTAGGGTTTTGAAATCCCTGATAGTGCAAACAATTTCCAACTGCTAATTTCTGAAATTGATACCAGAAACTGTTCATCTTTCTTTCCATAGATCTTGAATCTCGAAATTCAAACTGAAGTGTGGAATATTTCTCCCCCCTTTTTTCTTGCTCTTCCTCAGGAATAGCCAAGACAAAAGGAACCAAACCAACCAAGGAGGACGAAGAGATACCTGATCTTCCGCAAGCTTTGTGGCGAAAAGCCCCCTATCTGGGTGGCAAAGATTTCTACCACGCGAGAGTTAAGGCAAAGAAACTGCCTGCTTCTGTCCCCAATGAGGGATTGCTAACGTTGACTCCCCCAGTTAACTCAGCCTTGCTCGAGTTGATTGGCTGCGAGGATGTGGTTCGATTGGGAATCGAAAATGGGTACTTCCCCTATGCTGCGATTTCCACCCAAGCTTTTATCCAGAAATTGGACTACATGGATGAGTTGATTGACCATGTGTTGACCGATCATGCTGCGACTCTTAATGAGGCCGGCGTATACTTCGCTGTTCGTGCTATGAAGGGTGTTGCCGTGAAGCTGGACCAGTCCATGCTTCTAAATCTTCTTTCCCGCTACTCGCCCGCGACTCACACTTTCCACTTTGCTGAGTTCGAGGCTGCCCCCACACTCGAGGACGTGCACATGCTGTACGATCTGTCTCCCATGGGTGAAGTGGAACCTTTGAGTCCCTTGAGGACGGATGCGGAGATCACTTTGTACACGCAGATGGAGGAGTGCCTATCAGAGGTAAAGAAAATCTCCACCCGGTGGACCACTACCAAAGCCCTTCCCAATTGGCAGTTGGTTGACACGTCTGCGAAGAATACTTGGAATAAATGGGTGCAGTACTTCTTTCGTGACTACGCGAACAGCAGCATCACGAAGAAGCTTCTGAGTCAAGACCCGGAGGCCAAGAATTACGTGGAGGGTAAGGGCTATCACTTGACCCTTTGTGCTTTCCTCTGTGCCTGGCTGTCGAGGTACTTAATCGATGGTCACCCGCACGATGGGGTCTTCTACCATGTTCTGCCGCTCGCTTTGAAACTGGCCCTTGGCCAGAGAGTCGCACTTGGACCCTTGGTCTTGGGCACATTGTACTATAGATTGGATCAGCTGGTTGTGGCCATGAAGAATTCGCGTGGCCGCCTCGACATACTGACCTTTGTCAACATTGCCTTCTTGACGATGTGGGTCTTTGAGCAGTGGCCTTCTTATGCCCCAACTGCCTCCAAGCCCAACAAGTGGTGTCCCCCAGGCGAGGTGGAGGAGCGTAACTGCGGCAGAGCTGCGAGGTGGTTCGGAGCGAACAATACCAAGTGCGTTTGGAGCCTGATATGCGACAACCGGAAAGAGTTCGTTGCCAGGTCCTATGCCGTGCGTATTGAGAATGTGCGGTGGTTTCCAAGGATGTACCCTTCTAAAGGTATTGTCTTCTCAGAAGAGCTCCTCTTCGAAGAGGGATCGCATTTCCATGAACGCTATCGCGAATTCTTTTGCTGGTGCCTGCGAGGTTCTCTTCCTGCTCTCGCAGAGCATATTCGTGAGCTCGCACCAAGGTATGAGAGGATTACCGTGGATGTTGACCCTACTCGAGTTTCTCCGCAGTTCCGCTTTGATGCAGTGGCACACTCAATCTGGCCATAGTCCATCATCAGAGGTTGCTATAGGCGCTTGCTGACAAAGGAGTGCAAAACAGTCTTTATGAACAATCTTCCTTTTGAGCAGCCTGCAGGTAACCGCGAGGGTGGTTGTTCCAAGAACTGGCTCGCATACTAGATCGCCCAGCACATCAGGTTTGAGACGCAGTGGGCTCCTCAGCCAAGCAGAGCTCCTTTGATCAAAAGAAACTCTTTTCCGTTTCGTCCCAATTTGCAGTCTGAGCGAGTTTGAATATGGTTGCTACTCATTGTTGGATCATGAGAACCATTTGTGCCCTGACGTCATTCTGAATGAAAAGATCGCCGCAGTTAAGAAAGGCGACTCGCATGTCATCAGATATAGCGAGACATTTGCTAAGGTAAGCAACTTTTTTGCCGTATGCGTTAAGCTTCTTGATTTCCACATGTTGATGCCTTTATTCTACACTGTTTGCTGTAGTGTCATGTGCGGAGATTCGCATCTGGTGATCGTTCCAAGTCGCTGGTTAACACCATTGTTGCCACCAGAAGACAAGGACAGTCTTTCCTGCTAGCATCGAGGATGGACCCCGAGGTCGAAACCAGGATTCGCGCAGTCATGAATGCTTTTGCTGACTCGCTGATAGATAATGCTCCGGCCTCGTCTCCACCCAGAGATAATCCGTCTCCTCCAGCGACTGCAGCGCCGAGAGCGAAGAGACCCAGGCAAAAGGGAATTACAATATCTTCGCCTAGGAGCGCTCCAACTTCCCATCCAGCTAAGTCCCATTCTGCCAAGGACAAAGGCAAAGGTCGCATGCCCAGTACAGCGCGCAAGGAGCTCGCAGTGGAGACCTTCGTTCCATTCGGCCAGGAGGAAGAAGAGGAGAGGCGGGAGCCAAGAGAAGGAGATGAAGAAGAAGAAGAAAGAGCAAATGTGATACATGAGGAAGAATCAGGAGGTACCTCCATCGCATTTCCCTTCTCATTATCGTAATTCTTTTGCAACTCGATCTTGATCCAATCGTTTCTTCGCATATGATGATGATGATGAGACCATCGGTGACCTTTTGGCCAAGAGACAGAAGAGGCATGCTCATTCTGGCATTTTGGATGAACCCATAAGCGAGGACGTTCTCGCCGAGTCTAGGAAGACAGCCGCGGAAGCTGCTAAAAGGAGAAGGCAACGAGAAGAGGAGGAGCTCGAGCGTGTGAGGCAGCGGAGCCTCGAAGAGCAACATGTCGACGACTTAGTGCGTCCATCTGATGAGGAAGATGTGCTTCCCGAAGAGGTGACTCCTCAAGCTGAGGAGGAGGATGCGGCTCCAGTAGAGGATGCAGCAGCTTTGGAGCAAGCCCAAGCAGATTTTGAAGAAATCGCAGGCGGCAATAAAGGTGAGATTTTTAATCTCGCACTAACTTATCGAGATGTTATTGTGGGTGCGTTAAAGCATGGTGTGTCAAAGGACGACATTCGCCGTTGGCTAGTAGGCAAGTGCGGTGAACCCTCAGGTAATCACTTGATCGATATGCATGAACTAAGATTAGTAACTCGAAGCATAATCATGACTAGCTTCTTCGCGCCCCAGGTCATGCTCCTTTTAAAGACATGCTTAATGAGGAAACACTAATAGGGCATGGTTCCACGTCTTTAGTGTATGACGAAGACACTGCAATCCCACCTTCGCGTGGAGGTGCTTGCTCTTAGCTTTAGCAAAAGATAGTAAAATAACGTATAATACAATTTTCCTCACATCATCACATTTTCTATCGCAGGCATTGCTGATGAACCCGTGTTGGAGCAAAGAAGTCAAACTTCTGCATCCTATGTCCCAGTGCCGAGTTCTCATACCGAGAAGCCCGTCGCAGCTGCTGAATGCGCAGGAGAGCCTTTTGAGGACATCATCGAACTTTCTGATGATGCCGAAGCTGACGTTGTGTTAATGGAGGAAGATGCTCATGCTGGCGCTGAGGAAGTAAGAACAAGTACTGTCGATGCTACCGCATCTGAAAGTGTCTCTCGCCAAGCAACTTCGGCTGCCACTATGCCTCCAGCGATGACTGAGTCTGTGACGCCACTTCCTGCGTGGAGATTTCGGGGCTCGCAGGTCGGGGCTGCAATCGAAACTGGTGCGGCTTATACTCTTCCTTGTAACTATGAGGAGTTAGAGCTCGCAGCTGACAGGAGAGCTATGGAGCGTGGACAGTCTTCGACCACTCCAATAATGCGCATTCCTTCTCTTCGTGAGATCCTTGAAGGAACTGGTACGTCGTGGCTTGCTGTTTGCATCTCGCATTATTCATTTGCGAGTTTGATATCATAACTTAGCTTTGACATTGCTTTAGGTTTGAAGCAAGCCGATGTGGACTGGCTAGTGCCTCACCTATCCCCAATCATTTGTGAGATCTCTGGAGATAGGGCCCTTTGACAGAAGGCTGTTTCTTACTGAGGCCATTTGGATTCTGGAGCAGCTGTCTGCGGCCACGCCTGCGACCATTTCTGCTCAGAGTGCCAAATTGCTTTTTGGCATGTGCCAAAATCTTCTGACTAAAGTTCAAGGCAGGCTGGGTTTCAAGTTTCTTAAGAAAAGAGTCACTTTGATTCGCGCAGCCGTAACTTTGAAACTCGGCCACCAAAACCTCGCAGCTGAGAAGCAGAAGGTGGAGCAGCAAAAGCAAAAGGTTGAAGAGGCTCTGAAGCTCTATCATGAGATGAATGCCAAGTGCGAGCAATTGAAGCAAGAAGTGGAGCAGGTAGAGAATCTGAGCCGTCAGTTCACCCTTAATGACTCCTTGATCAAGAATTTACTTTGACTTTTGAATTTGAAAAGTAGCAAACAAATAGCAGAAACATTAATGTAATGTTACCAGAAACATTAATGTAATGTTGCTAGGGTTTCTCCCCCCTTTTTTTAACAAAAGAATCGACATGCCCGTTTCGCCCTTTTCGGGATTTGATGGAATATCTCTGTGCATATCTAATTATGACATCAGCAATTGATATTCTGCTTGATTTTCGCGCTAATTTCTCATAAGATAAGAACGCTTTCCTTGGGAAGTCCATCTGAATCATGAGCGTCCGTCATTTATTAGGATACGCAACTGAATCGTCGTAGCCTTTAGTAGGGTAATTGATCGTTACCGCTTTTCAAGGTGTAAGTGATTGACCTTACCCTCTTTTCGAATTCTGCGGACTCATATTGGAAACTGAAGAGTGTCCACAAGGTCTATATAAACCCTGTCTTTGCCATTTGGGTTCTTCATCCCAAAAATGTGCTTTGCCGTGAGTCCTTACGACTGCTGGCTTCAACGCTTGTTTTTCGTTGATTCATGGCAACTCCAAGTCATGAGACCTGAGTTTGCGCTTTGTGCCATAGAAATAGTTTCCAAGATCCGCTTTATGAGGCTTACTAATCTTTGTAACCTTCATAAAGAAAATGGAGATGATATCTCATGTGTATTCGAAGAATTTTCTTCGTCTATTATGTTTGCAGGTCATGTTTCCGGCCGCCTCCCGGTGAGGTGCAGCGCCGTAGTGACCTTGCTACCGACTTGTAATGAACGGCGGAATTCTCCTCCAGCATCCCTGGAGGAGGATTTCTTGCCTCTTCGTTCTTGAACTCAGGAGGCTCGCCAATGCCCTTGTCTATCAGGACAAGGAACCCAGTACCAGAGGAATGACTGCTTCCCCTGTTTTGCACGACTGCATACGTCGGAACAGGTAGTTCCTCTGGTACATATCTTGATCAGACAGGGGTCTTGTCAGATCCTGAGATCTTGGACGTAGAACCACCCAGATCTTTGCTGCCCGGGATGTAGCGAATGGCGAGTTGATCTCTTCGCAGAAGCATCCTACTTGCTACAGATCTTTCGCCGCAGATCTGTGCATTGCCTAGCCGGTGTTAGGACCGTTAGGTTCATCCTTTTTCAGCTAGGATTCCCTCGATGTGTTACTTCGAGCTTGTAAGTTACTTTTCGAATGCATTGTAAGCCATGTTGGCTACGTAGTTAGATTTGAGCTTTTTCGCTTGTAAGCTGCTATCTAGACAGATAAATTGTAAGTCTTTTTGACTCATAATGATAAATGACTTTTGTATTATCTGCTGTCTTGTTACAACAAAATACAATTTCGCATGCGTATCGGCATATCTCGCCTTTTGTAGTGCCATATGCACACTTCGTATCTGCTATCCGTTGCATAGATTCGCAGATGTATTATTGGATCGTTCGAGATCGTATTTGCGTAGCTGTGCCATCTTTGCAGATGGGCTTATGATTCATTTTCAGATTCAATTGCAGGTGCCATCTCATCAGATAGGCCTTTTGGAGATCACTGAAGATCATGCCATTATCACGATAGACAGTCTTAAGGACGAATTTTAAGTTGTATTCGTATGATGCTGCTATCACATTAGATAGGCTCGAAGGATCATTCAAGATCATTTTCGCATATGTTGCTATCACAACAGATAGGCTTGAAAGATCACTTGATACTGTTTTCACATGAACTGCTATCGTGGCAGATAGGCTTAGAAGATCAATCAAGATCATTTTTGCATAGGCTACTATCGTGACAGATGAGCTTAGAAGATCGATTAAGATCGCATTGGCATAGGTTGCTATCGTGACAGATAGGCTTAGAGGATCGATTAAGATCGCGTTTGCATAGGCTGCTATCGTGACAGATAGGCTTAGAAGATCAGTTAAGATCGCATTTGCATAGGTTGCTATCGTAACAGATAGGCTTAGAAGATCAGTTAAGATCGCATTTGCATGAGCTGCTATCGTGACAGATAGGCTTAGATGATCAATTAAGATCGCATTTCGCATAGGTTGCTATCGTGACAGATAGGCTTAGAAGATCGGTTAAGATCGCAGTTGCATGGGCTGCTATCGTGACAGATAGGCTTAGAAGATCAGTTAAGATCGCAGTTGCACAGATTGCTATTGTGGCGGATAGCCCATTGTTAACAGTAATAACAAACTAAATAAAGCATCATTAACAGCTAGAAATATGAAATTCTCATTTGGGAGAATCCTTTTATTATAGTGCTCTCATATGGGAGAGATGAGCTTACAATTCTCTCATATGGGAGAGAAAATTGTGCGAATCATAGCCATACAATACATGAAGCAACGTTATAATAGAACGCATAAAATGAGAGAAGTCAAGGATAGTACTTCTTAATCCAGCGCATGTTGACTGAGCTGGGGGTTGAGGTCGTTCCGTGCAACCTCCGTATGCTGCAGTAACCACTGTCGAAGACTTCTGTGACTTCGAAGGGTCCTTCCCAATTAGCTGCGAACTTTGGGTGAGCCGCTTCTCGCATGAAATGGTCAGATGCGCGCAGGACCAAATCTCCAACTGCGAAATCTCTTCGCTGGACCGTCTTATTGTAAGAACGAGCGATCCTTTCTTGATACCGCTTGTTGGTCATTTTGGCTTGCTCTCGCTTTTCCTCCAGCAAGACTAAGTCATGATCGCGTTGATTGTCGTATAATGCATGGAAGGCCAATCTCGCCGAATTGACTCTCACCTCCGCAGGTACCACGGCCTCAGCTCCATAGCATAGGAGGAATGGTGAGACCCCCGTGGGTGTCCTTGGAGAATTCCGGTAAGCCCACAGGGCTATGTTTAGAGAATCTGCCCACTTCTTGTGGTCATCTGCGACCATCTTGCTCAAAATCCTCAACAGCGTTTTGTTGGTCGCTTCGCCTTGCCCGTTCCCCTTCGGGTAGTAGGGGGTGGAACATATTTGCCTGATATTGTACTCTTCTAGCTTTGCAGCCACCTGGCGATTAACAAAAGGAGTACCATTATCCGAAAGGATGGTACTGTTTTCTTGGATGAAATTGACCACAGCTAGCGCATTTGCCGTCTTTAATGGTATCGCCTCCACCCATTTGGTGAACAGCTCAGTTGCGGTGAGAATAAAATGATTCCCGTGCGAAGTTGGTCGGATGGGACCAATGAAATCCAACGCCCATGTGTGAAATGGCCATGGCGTTCCCAATGAATGTAGGTCCACAGCAGGAGCATGCACTAGGTTTCCTTTGAATTGACACTCCTGGCAACGTCTTACTTTGGTGCGGCAATCGGCCTCCATCGTAGGCCAGAAATATCCGATTGAGAGGAGCTGCCTGCATAGTTTCGCACCTCCTTGGTATTCCACCTGATGGGAAAGGTCCATGACTTCTTGTGCTTCCCTGTCGTCTAGACATCGCAGCAAGTTGCCTTCATGACCTCTTCGCCAAAGTAAGTTCTCTTGCACCACATACCGGGATGCTTTCCTTTTCAACTTCTTCGCTTCTTTTCTCGATTCGGGTACGGTGCCCTGGGTGAGAAAATCAAAGAGTGGTTTCCTCCAATCCGCATCATCGTCGGTTAGAGCGATGAGTAAGGAATCCTTGATCAGTGCGCAACTCTCGCACTTTCCTTGTATCATGGCGGCGGCTGTTGACATATCCGGCCAATGAATGCCATATCTCTGAGCCTTCCGATAGATTGACACCTCGCTTTCTCCGCAAGCATGTTGGTGAATCTTCTCCAGCAGCAATTGTCCCTCTTGCGCGGAAACACATCGCATGAGTATTCCGCCGGGGCCCTTGTAGTAAAGGGTGTTGTCATGTATGCAATACCCCCTTGTGAGTGCCCAGCTTTCGCTGCTTGTGCCTTCTGCAATAGCTCGCAAAATTTTTTTTCTCCAGTCCGTATCATCCATGTGTTCATCGTCGCACGCGTCTTCTGTCAACGCCGACGATGTTCGCACCTCAATGGAGATCCTTGCGGGACATTTGTCTGTACTAACCTTGGATCCCAAGGTGGCCAAAGCATCTGCATGTCTGTTGTCTGCTCGGGGCTTGTGCTCGTACCTCACATCGCAGAATTGCTGCACTAGCTTTTGTAACAGAGTGCGGTAGGACAGAAGGTTAATCTCCTTCAAACCGTACTAGCCCGAGGCTTGCTTGACGATCAACTTGGAGTCTCCCATGACCGTCAGGTTGCTTACTTCTAAAGCTTTCGCTCCACGCAGCCCCGCTATGAGGGCTTCATATTCTGCCTCGTTGTTGGTGACTGAGAAGTCGAGCTTTGCGGACATCTGTATGACCTCCCCATCTGGTTTGGTCAAGACTATCCCAATGCCTCCGCATTTCCTTGTTGACGACCCGTCGAAATGGAGCGTCCAATAGGGTACATCGATCGCATAGATCTCAGGTCCCTCGAGTTCTTCTTCGATCACGGGCTCATGACTGTTGTCGGGGAATTGTGCCAACAAATCCGCAACCGCCTGCGACTTGATCGCTCGCGGTCGCACGCATGTGATATCGTATTGAGAGATGGTCATGTACCATTTCACCAATCTTCCTCCAGGAGTAGTGTGAGTTAACAGATATCGTATGGGATCACTTTTCGTAACCACCACCACTTTGTGCGACGCAAAGTAATGTCTCAACTTCTCTATTATGAAGAATAAGGCAAGGCAATGACGCTCAATGTCTGTGTACCTTGATTCTGCGGGCTGCACAATGCGAGAGATGTAGTAGATTGGCCTTTCCTGACCTTCGTACTCCTGAGCCAAAAGTGCTCCTATGGATTTCCTGGTTGACGTCAGACACAGTAAAAGCGGTGACCCCAACTGAGGTGCGATCATTATTTTTGAAGACGTCAGCAGTTCTTTCAGCTTCCTGAATGCAACTTCGTGCTCCGGGGTCCAGTTGTATGCAGCGTCTTTTTTGAGAAGATTACTGAAGCAGAAAGTAATCTCGGCAATTGCAGGGATGAATCTTCGCAGATATGATAGTTTCCCCAAGAATGTTTTCAAGGCACTTTGGTCGTGCGGCGGGGTCATGCTGACGATGGCTGAAACCTTCGCAGGGTCAGACTCTATTCCCTGGCGATGTACCACGCATCCCAAGAATTTTCCCGATGTAACCCCGAATGCGCATTTCATAGGGTTCATCTTCAGCTGAAAGCGTCTGAATCTGTTGAACACCTTCCGCAAATATGCCAGGTGGTCAGCCTCTTGCTTGGATTTAACCACGAGGTCGTCCACGTAAAACTCCACTTCCTTGTGCATCATGTCGTGGAATAGGGCCATCATGGCCCGCTGGTAGGTTGCACCTGCGTTTTTGATACCAAAGGGCATCACCGTGTAGTTGAACACTCCCACTGGGGTGATGAAGGCAGTCTTTCGTGCATCTTCGGGGTCCATCTTTATTTGGTTGTACCCGCTGAATCCGTCCATGAAACTGAACATGCGATGACCCGCTGTTGAATCGATTAGCAAATCGATGTTTGGGAGCGGAAAATCGTCTTTGGGGCAGAAACGATTGAGATCTCGGAAGTCCACGCAGATGCGAAGCTGTCCGTTCTTCTTTACCACTGGCACAATGTTGGCCAGCCACGTTGGATGATGGTTCGGCTCTATGAACTTGACATCCAGGAGTTTGACGATCTCCTGTTTGATCTTCACATTAAGCTCCGGCCTGAAGCTTCTTGTGCTCTGCTTTATCGGTTTAGAACCCGGGGTGATGTCTAAACGATGCATAATGATGCTGGTGTCCAGTCCGGGCATCTCATCATACTCCCATGCGAACACATCTTTGCACTCAGTTAGGAGCTGTAGCAGTCCTTTCTCCTCCTCGCTTGTGAGGTCCGCACTTAGAAAGACTGGCCTCTTCTTTTCCTCGTTCGGGCTGAGGAGCACTTCCTTTAGCTCTTGCTTCTGTGGTCTGGGTCTGTCTTCCATGCATTCGGGTGCTTCTTTGAGCTTCTCATATGGAGTGCTCTACATTGGCCTTTCTGTGACCGCAATCTGCTCGATTTGGTTGATTTGCCCAGGGATATCCCCATGCCCGTGTGAGGACATCCCCGCGCACCTTCATATGCGATAGCACTTCTTCCCATTGGCGTAGAAGCACTCTATCTCCTTGCCCTCAGGGTCATGCTTTGCTATTCTCTTCAAAGTGTACACGTTCTTTCGCTGGTAAGCGATTCGCGGCGCCTCTTCGCATGTGGGCGGCTTTTTCTTGGCATCCTCTCTTGTCACCATCAGTCCCGCAGGTGACTGATCCTTGATATCTTCCCAAAGAGGTAAAGGAGTAGGGTTGAACAGCCCCGGTGTTTGCTCGTCCGCCATCTCGGTGAACCACACCGCTTCGCTGAGATGTGCTTCATCCATGTTGAACGAATTCGTTGAAGCTGGTATCTCGACTATTCTGTCGTTCCAAATGGCTTTCATGACTTGGTGAGCTGTTGAAGGGACCGCGTCAAAGCGATGAATCCAGGCTCGACCTATGATCATGTGAAACGTAGTGTTCGCATCTATGACATAGAACTTCGCTGAGCACTTGATTTTGCCGATCTGCACGCCCAGGCGGATCCATCCGATCGTCATTCTAGAGTCGCTTCCAAATCCCATCAGCGGAGATGGACGCCTGAAAATCTTATGCTCGGGGATCCCTGCTAGCTTCAGTGTTTGGAGCGAAACAACGTTGACCGCTGTTCCTCCATCGACGAATTCTCGTTTGAATTCGACGCCATTGATGATGGCCGTCACGTACAGAGGCCTCTGGTGGCTCGCATCTGTCTTTTTGTCGCTGGCAGAAAAGGTCATAATCGTTTCTGTAGAGCGAGACGCCCTGATGACTTTCCCGTTGGAGACTACAAGATCCTCCTCGTAGTCCTCTGCTATCCTCAAGATTGCTTTCGCCATTTCTGTCCGGCACTTCTCAGAGAAGTTCATCTCGTCGAAGAATCTGCTAAAGCCGTGCGACCCCTTCATCCGATCGGCACGTTCATCTTCTGTGTCTACACTGTAGTCCTCGTCATCATGGACTTCGGCAATGATGGGTAGACCATCCTCTGCGACTTCTTCCAAGTCTGCAACCGAGATCATGGTGACCTCTTTGCCTTTTGAGTCTTGCTCCGCATGGGCAGGAAGTGGATTGTTGCGCACATCCTTCCTATGATCGCTGACGATCAGCTCGCCGTTATTCATCTTCTGGTTGAATACAATCCTGAGCTTCTTACATTCCGCTGTGGGATGCATGACCTTGCCGTGGTACTCGCACCACTTCGGGTCCCTCACCATTTCCTTGGAGGGTATCTTCTCGAGCGGCGGTAGGACACCGTCCTTGCGCCACTGCCTGCAGAGGTCGCTTGCCTCCTCCACCGAACATGGCAGAGGTGGTACGTCGAAGTTCACAACCTTCGCTTGCTTCTGGGGTGAAACTGTATTGAACTCAGCTTCGCGTCCCCTCTTGTAACTGAATCTCCCGATCTTGTAGGTGGTGCCGCTCGAAGATCGCTCCGGAGCGTTCTTCTTTTTCTGCCTCTCAACTATAGGCTCGATGTTCTTCGTGCATTCGATTAGCTTTGAAAACGTAGGTGTTTGCAGATTGATGAGCATACCTTTGTATTCGTCTCGCATGCACTGCAGGCATATCTCTACATGCCGACTTTCGAGCATTGGATCTTTGCATTCCAAGGACTTCGCCCTGAACTTCTTGATAAAAGTTATCCCGTCCTCCTCGCGATTCTGATACATCCGCGAGAGGTGGATCATCGTCACCTTTTCTTCCATATGGAAGAACTTGGTATAGAACTTCTGGACCATGTCGTCCCAAGTCTTCACGGATCCAGCCTCCAACGTTCGGTACCACTCGTACGCTACGTTTCCCAAGGATTTTGGGAACTCTCGCATCAGCAGTTTGGAATCGGCTCCGTATGGCCCCATGACATCGATGAAACGCATGACATGCTCATGAGCGTTCCCATTGACATCCTCGAACTTGTCCCATTTAGGAGCCTTATACCCCGCCGGGTTAGGCATGAGATAGATCTCCCGCGGGATGGGTGGATCGTTGTCTAGCTTCGGGATGATGGTATCTGCGAATGATTGGTGGGCCAGAATAGTGTCCATGCGCTTCTGCAGAGACGTCATACATTCTGGAATGCTTCCCTCGGTAACAGGAGGAGGGGTTGCCGCAGACGGAGGCGACACGTATGCCGCCGGAGGATTGGGGACATGTTGGCTGTTCGCATTGCCCCAGATCGCCGTTGGCGGAGGCAAGGGATACTGCAAAGCCGGATTAGAAGCCAAAGCCGGAGGCTGAGGAGTATGAGCAGTGAGAGGCAACATCTGAGCTGTTGACCCCTGAATTGAAGGCAGTTGCGTAGTCGCCGGTGGAGTCTGCAGATTAGGATTGGGAGGTGTGGTCGACACTCCCAGTCCTGAAGAGGTAGGGGCTCCTCCTCCTTGAGAGACGGCGGTGGCTGGTGAAGAGTTTGGCGCAAGGGTGCCCAGAACGGCCAGGATCCGTTCTAGCTGCGCAGACTGAGCTTTGAGAGCTTTCGCCTGACCTTGGACGGTGGCGTCCAAGGATTCTAGCGTCGGTGCCTCGCCGGGGGTCGCAGGAGTACGGCGGGTCTCCTCTCCTGAGGCAGCTTCGGTGGAAGGCGATCTGTTGCTAACATCATCCTCCTGAGACATGGTTGCTTTTGTTGGTAAGTTTACGTCGGGTTCACCAAATGTGCACAAGAGATTCCGGCGGGGAGACCGCCGTGTACACCGTATGTAGAGGATCAGGAATGGCACGAGAAGAGTTGGGTTATGTGTAGGGAGAGAGTAAGGCAGTAGTAATGTCTGAGAGAGAGACAGAGGTTTGGCAGAGCTTCCGCGTATGGCTAATGTGTCCTCCTTTGTATGGAAAGGTTAACGTCCTATATATAACGGAGAATGTGACCGTTGCAGTGTGGTTAATGCGCCCATAAATGGCGGCTTAATTAGCTTAACCGCAAAGGCACGTTCGTCCGCCTATATAGGGACCGTTACAGCACGTTATGCGCGAATACCGGAACCGTTATGAGGTTGACCGGGTTTGACCGGATTGACCGGATTGACCGGGTTTATGGAGATCGTGCCATAAATCTCTCAAAAGCAGTTACTAAAGGTCGCGCGCGGGCTTGGCTCGCACGCGACAGGACTTACTCTAGCCTCCAAACCACTAAGTCCCTACAAGTCCCGTGCAGTGGTATGCGAGGGCTCTGTCTCGCAGCCCCCACATGGATCAGCTCGGCTGGTGATCCAGTGTGTGTGGAGCACAATATGGTGTGCTGGATGGTTGCCACGTGGCCAAGATCTGCTAGCTCAGAAAGCACTATCTACACTACCAAAATCACAATAATCCACAACTAGAATATCTAGTGACTTCAAGTCTAAGGATGACAATACCATTGCACCGCGAGAAGCGCTTGTGACTCAACATAACGTGTATGTAGCCTTCTCGGAGATGGGTCAATCCAGTGCGACATTATCCCAAATTCACACCTATGTGTTGGATCATGATATCTCCATATCAATCCAACCCCATACTAGTCTATAGATGATTGTCCCATTAATCATTATACTAGACTAGGGATATTTAAGATAAACAATAAAATTGTAAATCTAAGGACTTCATTATATTAAATATCCAATAAATAATAAATGAATTTCTATCCACAAATAAATTCATACTAAACTAGATTGCCTCTATGGCATCTATTCCAACAGTCTCCCACTTGCACTAGAGCCAATCTGGCGCATCTCGTATGCCCATACTCCTAGTGTGCCCTTCATGCTTCCACTGCGTGAGCGGCTTTGTAAGCGGGTCTGACAGATTATCATCTGTAGGAATCATGCATATCCGAACGTCTCCTCTATCGATAATATCTTGAATCAGATGAAACTTCCTGAGAACGTGCTTGGACTTCTGGTGCGACCTGGGTTCCTTCGATTGCGCGATTGCCCCAGTGTTGTCACAGTACAACTCGACTGGATCGCAATGCTAGGAACCACACCAAGTTCAGAAACAAACATTCTGATCCAAACAGCTTCCTTTGCTGTGCCATTTGCAGCATTGTACTCAGCCTCTGTTGTAGAATCATCCACCGTCTCTTGCTTGGAACTCTTCCAGCTCACCGCTGCTCCATTTTAGGCAAAACACATATCCCGACTTTGATCTAAAGTCATCTCTGTCGGTTTGGAAGCTTGCATCAGTGTAACCCCTTACACGCAACTCTTCCTCACCGCCAAATATCAAGAAAGCATCCTTAGTTCTTCTCAAGTACTTTAGGATGTTCTTGACTGCGATCCAGTGACTCTCACCCGGATTGGATTGGTATCTGCTTGTCATACTCAAGGCATATGACACATCTGGTCTAGTACATAACATGGCGTACATGATAGATCATATGGCCAAGGCATAAGGTATTCTACTCATGCGTTCCTTCTCAATCTCATTGGAAGGACAACCACTCTTCGAAAGAGTGATTCCATGTGACATGGGCAAGAATACCTTCTTGGAATCTTGCATGTTGAACCGTTTCAACACCTTGTCAATATATGTACTTTGACTTAGGCCTAGCAACCTCTTAGACCTATCTCTATAGATCTTTATACCGAGTATATAGGCTGCTTCCCCTAATTCCTTCATTGAGAAACACTTCCTTAGCCAATATTTAACAGATTGCAACATGGGAACGTCGTTTCCAATGAGTAGTATGTCATCTACATACAAGACCAGAAAAGCTACAGAGCTCCCACTAACCTTCTTGTAGACACAAGACTCATATTCGTTTCTAATGAAGCCAGACTCTTTGACTACTTCATCGAATAGTCGATTCCAACTCCTTGAAGCTTGCTTCAATCCATAAATGGATCGTTGCAGCTTACAGACTTTGTTGGCTTGCTTTGGATCCTCAAAACCCTCCGCCTGTATCATATACACATCCTCGAGGAGATTCCCATAAAGGAATGCTGTTTTGACATCCATCTGCCAAATCTCATAGTCATGGTACGCTGCACTCGCAAGTAGGATTCGGATGGATTTGGTCATAACGACTGGTGAAAATGTTTCATCATAGTCAATACCATGAATCTGTCTGAATCCTTTAGCTACCAATCGGCCCTTATAGGTAATCACATTACCATCCATGTCGATCTTCTTCTTGAAGACCCATTTGCACCCTATGGGGTGCTCCCCTTTGGGTGGTTCCACCAAAGTCCATACTTTGTTGGTATACATGGATTCCATCTCGGATCTCATGGCTTCTAGCAACTTATGAGAGTCTGGACCATTCATGGCCTCCTCATAGGTAGTAGGCTCATCATCTATGAGCATCGTGTCACTGGAATCGGTCACGAGAAGTCCATACCTCTCGGGTTCCTGGTGCACTCTACTAGATCTACGAAGCTCTTGTGTTACCTGAACAGGTTGCTCCACAATCGTTTGTGGTTCCTGTTCATGTTCCATAATCGGTTCAGTGATTTGTGGTTCTTGAATTTCTTCAAGTTCTACTGCCCTCCCACTTGCTTCTTTAGAGACAAACTCTCTTTCTAGAAACACGCCGGTCCGAGCAACAAACACTTTGTTCTCGATTGGATTGTAGAAGTAGTATCCCTTAGTTTCCTTAGGGTACCCCACAAATTTGCACTTATCCGATTTTGGCCCTAGCTTGTCTGACTGTAAACGTTTTACATAGACATCGCAACCCCAAATTCTCATGAACGACAGTGTGGGACGCCTCCCACTCCACATCTCATATGGTGTCTTCATGACTGATTTGGATGGAACACGGTTAATGGTGAAAGCTGCACTTAATAGAGCGTAGCCCCAAAATGATAATGGAAGATATGTTTGAAACATCATAGATTGAACCATATCCAATAGGGTTCGATTCCTCCTCTCAGACACGCCATTCCACTGTGGCATTCCGGGTGTAGTGAGTTGGGACACGATCCCACACTCTCTAAGATAGTCGTCAAACTCTTGGCTTAAGTATTCTCCTCCACGATCTGATCGTAGAGCTTTCATACTCTTGCCAAGTTGCTTCTCTACTTCATTCTTGAATTCTTTGAACACTTCAAAGGATTCGGATTTTGCACTAATAAGGTACACAAATCCATATCTACTGTAATCATCAGTAAATGTAATGAAGTAGACATAACCACCCCTGGCAGGCGTGGCAAATGGCCCACACACATCAGTATGTATGAGCGCCAATTGCTCACTAGTCCTCTCACCTTTCTTATTGAAAGGGGACTTTGTCCTTTTTCCCAATAAACAAGCCTCACATGTCTCATATGATTCGAAAACAAATGAGTCTAGTAATCCATCCTTATGGAGTCTAGATACACGTTTCTCATTTATGTGGACTAAACGAAAGTGCCATAAATAAGTTGAATTTAAATCATTTATTTTAATCCGCTTGGTATTAATGTTGTAGACAGGATTTCTTAGATCAAGGACATACAGTCCATTAAATAATTGCGCACTAAAATAGTGAATATTATTCAAATAAAAGGAACAAAAATTGTTCTTTATTGAAATAATAAAACCATCCTTGTCCAAACAAGAAAAAGAAATAATGTTTCTGCTCATAGCAGGCACAAAATAGCAGTTATTTAATTCTAAAACTAATCCTGAAGGCAGAGATAGCTCGCACACGCCTATGACCAATGCAGCAACCTTTTCTCCATTCCCAACGCGCAGATCTACCTCTCCTTTAGCCAATCTTCTACTTCTCTTTAGATCCTGCATATTTCGACAAATATGAGATCCACATCCAGTATCTAATACCTACGATGTGGAGACAGTTAAATTGACCTCTACAAAAAAAATACCTGGTGGTGGTGGAATCACTATTCCAAGCCTCTTGTCCTCCAGATATTTTGGGCAGTTCCTCCTCCAGTGTCCAGGCTGACTGCAGTAATGACACTCACCTTTATTCACACCTTTGGAAATCCCACCAATAGGCTTAAGGGCAGGTTCCTTGGACTTGGCAACTGACTTGCGTTTGCCCTTGGAGGATGAGGCAAACCTTTTTCCCTTTCATTTCTGCACCATCATAATGGCCTTGCCCTTACCCTTGTTGATGCTCTGTTCAGCTGTCCTCAACATATTGAGTAAATCTGGAAATGGTTTCACGATGTCGTTCATGTTATAGTTCATGATGAACTGTCCATAACTCTCGGGCAACGATTGCAACACGAGATCGGTTGCCAACTCTTGGCCGACCGGGAACCCTAGTCGGGCGAGATTCTCCAAGTACCCGATCATACGGAGTACATGGGGTCCTACCGGGTTCTCTTCTGCCACATGACACTTGAACAGTGCCTTCGAGACCTCATACCTCTCTACCCTTGCCTGCTCTTGGAAGAGCTGCTTCAGATGCTCGATCATATCGACATCATTCATGTTTTCGTGTTGCTTCTGAAGCTCAGAAGTCATGGTGCATAGCATAAGGCAGGCCGCATCATTAGCGTCATCAACACGCTTTTGATACGTTTTTAGGGTAGCAGGTGTTTGGTTCTCTGGACCTTCTGGAACATGCTCCTCTATTGCGTACAGTTTCTTCTCTTGCTTGAGAACAATTTTCAAGTTTCTGTACCAATCAAGAATGTTGGTTCCAGAGAGCTTGTCCTTCTCAAGGACAGATCGTAAGGAATGTTGTGAACTCGATGAGTTGTTTGCCATTTGGAATTCTACAAAAGGAAAATACGCAAGTTTTAGTATTTGTGAATTTTTGACTATATTCAATAATGGCTAGTTTATCAAATATAGCTCCCACTATTTTTCTACGGATTAATAACCCTCAACATATTAATGCGGAAAATATCTTTATATTTTTTAGTGGGCCAAGATCCATGTTTCATCTCCTCAAGAGCTTGCTTTGGCAAGTCACCCATAATTTGACTACTTTAGGTAGGAACAATTCCAATTGCATCCCTTATGCAACTCTTGGTTCAATTGGGCAAATAACTCCTTATTTATCCATCCTTATGGATAATCCCAATTGATTGCCTCTTGGTTTCTTAATCATATTAATTGCTTACTTGTGTTCAACCTCTTATTTAAACAATTGCACACGAGGTGTGCCATCGCATTCCATCATTATGAACCAAGTCGCCATGCTTTGGCACGCACGAACTTTATAAATAATAATGATAATGAGTGTTTAAATAACGAGCAGGCAAGAACACAATATTTGAATTTTGAGGGGTTTTAAATTCAATTTTAATTGTTTTGTTGATCAAAATCAACTAATCTATCTATTTGAGTTTGGGCAAAACTCTAAATAATAGATCCGGGTTGTCTAATTATCTTATTATCCTAATTGCATGCATCATCCATACACCAACCATACAATAATAAGACAATAAAGTAAACAACCTCAAAACAAAAATTAAACGTGATGTGGATATGGCCTTTTCTAACTAAGATAATTCCGAGCCAATGGAAATATCTATGAACCCTAAAAGCAAACACATCTCCATGCGTCTTGATCTTTTGGTCCATCCTTCATAGTTATGTGGAATGCTCCATCTTTTGTGGCTCCTTCGGCTTTGGGCTTCTTTTCTTCAATCTTGGCTAACAATCTACTTTATCTAGCACTAGCTAACTTCTATACTAAATAAAATAAATCTCACAAGTTGAGAAAAAAAATGGCACGCAGGCCATAAAACCCTAATTAATTATTACAGTTAATTGATCAGCTCGCAGGCCGTAAAACCAAACCACGAAATTAAACATCCACATCAAACCACGTCCTAAGGCCATATCCAATCACCATGCGAATTGCACGTAAACAGTTAAAATCTAATTTTAACGCGCTTGGTCAATTTTAATTGATTTTAGGATTTCTAGGGTTAAAACGGTCCATGGGCCCAACAATCAAATTGCCCGGGCCTTAAAAGGTGAACCGCAAGGCCCTAGGGCCGGGCCGGCCCATAACCCACCCGGCTAGGCCGCGGGCTAGGGCCGCCCGGCCCATAGGGTGGCCAAGCTTGGGCGGCAAGCAAGAGGGGCGGTCCCCCTAGGGGGCCGATCTCCTTGAGGGAGTTGTTTCCAAAGCAACTCCCTTTCTTGGAGCCCAAGTTTGGTTGTTTCCTTGTTTTGGGAGAACTCCTTCTTCCCCAAGGATGCCCAAACCCTAGATCTAAGATCCTAAAATTTCTCAAACTCACCAATTCATGCATCCAATGCAAAAATTAGATCTTGTTATGATAGATTATTGACAAATTGCATCCCATGCTTGATTTGTCTTGTTTTACGCGATAAACAATCAATTCAAGGTGTAAAACAACTAAAACGTAACACATAAACCACGTTTATGCTCTAAGACCACCCGGCTCTGATACCACTGTAGGGTTTTGATTCATGGATGCACAACGGAAACAAAATTAACCATGCAAAACCCTCCAAGGATCACAAGTCAAGAGACATAACGATGGTAAAGGAAGAAATCAATAACACACTTTAGGGTTCTCCTTTGATGACTTCAAACGTGAATTGTGTCACGTTCTCTATGGATGATCCACTCCTAGAGTTGATTCCTAGATCTCCCACTCCTTGGTGCTAGCCCGGAAAGAGGAAGAGGAAGAAGAATCATGCAAAACGAGACCAAAAGAGGAGGTCTCGGCCTCCTTGTGGCCGACGGGACGGGCAGCGGGCTAGGGGCGGCGAGCTCCTAGCTTGCTTGCTCTTTTCTCTCCTTTTGTTCTCTCCCACTCTTGTTATGTTCAATTATGAGCATAAGTTGTGGTAAGGAAGGAAGTAAGGTCCTTTATATAGTCCAACAACTCCTTGCCAACTACCTAAAGGACTTATTCTAGTCCTACTAGAATTTAATTTAGTCCCTTCCTTGCAAATTAGTCCCTACTAAGTTTGCAAGGGTTTGCAAAGTGATCATTCTAATTAATTAATCCAATTAATTAATTCCCAAATCTAGTTCAACTCTATATAGCGTATGACCCCATAGGTTCTATCTAGTTGGTAGCAACTATTTGCTAATACGGAGCGGTCTCTAGCAAATCATCCATTCTAGCCAACTAATAGAATAGTCATCTAGACAACCTTTGTACAAGTAATTGTCTCATCCCTTTGTCTCTATATCCGGATTGGACACGAGACATACAAGTCACACTCTTATATCCAATCCATAATTTCTCGATCCATGGGAATAGCCTTATTCGTGCAAATAACATCAATATCCCATATTGATTTATTTGAGTCTGGCCAAACATTCTATAAGCACTATCCCTCGAGTGTCCTTGGATATTTGCTCCCGTTATGTGGGAGGGACAAATTCTATCTACGTCCACTACGATATCTAAGCCTGCTTCTTATTTTATCCAGTATACGACTTTATAACGACCCAGTTACGGTGTAGCGTTTAACGCTACCAAAATCACAATAATCCACAACTAGAATATCTAGTGACTTCAAGTCTAAGGATGACAATACCATTGCACCGCGAGAAGCGCTTGTGACTCAACATAACGTGTATGTAGCCTTCTCGGAGATGGGTCAATCAAGTGTGACATTACCCCTAATGCACACCTATGTGTTGGATCATGATATCTCCATATCAATCCAACCCCATACTAGTCTATAGATGATTGTCCCATTAATCATTATACTGGACTAGGGATATTTAAGATAAACAACACAATTATAAATCTAAGGACTTCATTATATTAAATATCCAATAAATAATAAATGAATTTCTAGCCACAAATAAATTCATACTAAACTAGATTGCCTCTAGGGCATCTATTCCAACAAAAGTGTCCTAGTATGTCATTCATAAAGAATTGGGGTTATGACGTTTATGTAAAAGAGTTTACAAATAAACTTGGACCCAAGTCGGATAAATGTGTTGTGGAATATCCTGAAAATGATATTATTTCTACAACCCAATCGAGAACAAACTGTTTGTTGCTCGAACTACATTGTTTCTAGGTAGAGATTGTCTCTAAGAGAAACAGTGGGAGGGCAGTAGAACTTCAATAAGTTCAAGAACCACAACAAAACATTGATCTTTTTGATGGAACATGAGCAGGATCACAAGGTATTGTGAAGTAACCTACTCAGAAAACACAAGAACCTCGTAGGTTAGGTAGGATATATCAAGGGACTATTGAAATCAGGATTTCTCATAAACCAGGATATATTTCTCATAAAGATGAGCCTACAACCTATGAGATGGTCACGAATGGGCCATACTCATAGAAATGGCTTGGAGCCATGGAATACAAAATGGAATCCATGTATACCAACAAAGTATGGACTTTGGTGGAACCACCTGCAAGGTGCAAGTGGGTTATGAGGAAACCAACATGGATGGTAATATGATTACCTTTAAGGGACAATTGGTTGGGTAAGGATTTCATGTGAGTTCATTGTATATACTATGACGAAATCATTCCCAGTTATGATGCTTAAATCCATTAGTATCTTGCTTGTAACAATCTGTTTATAGATTGAATCAAGCTTCTAGGAATTGGACTCTTCGAATTGATGATGAAATCAAAGGAGTTTGGTTCCATCAAAATTGAAGATGAGACTTGTGTTTACAAGAAGGTTAGTGGGAGCATAATTACGATTCTGGTCTTATATGTGGAGACATACTAATCATTGGGAATGATGTCCCTACTTGGCAACCTTACGTAGATTCACTAGGGAATTGATTTTCAAATTAATAGACTTAGGGAAAACAACCTAGGAAGATCTATGGAGATAGATCAAGATGGTTGTGCGGCTTAAGTCACAGTACATAAATTGACAAAGGTGTTGAAATGGTTCAACATGTATATAATATGGATTCTACCTATGTCACATGGAAGTGGTTTTTTGAAGACTAGTTGTCTTTCCAATTAGATTGGAAGGGACAATATGAATAAGATTCATGAGATACACCATGTTATGTACTAGGCCAGATGTGTCATACTGTATGACACAAACATACTAGTCAAATCCGGGTGAGAGTCACTGGATAAATTATCAATATTATCCTTTAGTACTTGAGAAGCACTAGGGATGAATTTTTGATAAATGGAGAATACGAAGAGTTTACTGTAAGGGGTTACAGTGATGCGAACTTCAAATATGACAAAGAAGATTTAGATTATAAGTCGAGTTTTGAGTTTTGCCCTAGTGGGAGCGACTGTGAGCTGGAAAGGTTCCAGGCAAGATTCAGTCACTGATTCTAACATAGAGGACTGAGTAAATTACTGCATGAGATGCACTTACTCAGAATATTCAATCTCAATGAAATTGTTGATAGAGGAGATGTGAATATTTGCAAAGCGCGCACCAGCGGATATCTCGCCTCTACGCAGTGTAAGCGTGGAAGGCCGCGCTAGATCAATAGGCATATGATGCAGAAGATTGACTCTAGTGCAAGTGGGAGAGTGTTGGAATTGTGCCCTAAAGCCAATCAATTAATTGTGACATTTATGGATTTACGATTCATTATGTCATCGATATAGAGATATGATAACATGAATGAAGTCCTTAGAATATAAGTGTTATATTCTTAAATATCCCTAGTCGATTATAATGATTAATACGACAATCATCTATAGACTAGTATGGGGTTGGATTGATATGGAGATATCATGATCCAACACATGGGTATGCATTAGGAGTAATGGCATACTGGATTGACCCATCTCCGAGAAAGCTACATACATGTTATGTTAAGTCACAAGTGCTTCTCGTGGTGCAATGGTATTGTCATCCTTAGACTTGAAGTCACTAGATTGTCTAGTTGTGGATTATTGTGATCTTGGTAGCGTCAAACGCTACACCGTAACTGGGTAGCTATAAAGGCGTGTACTGGATACAATAAGAAGCAAGCTTAGAGATCGTAGTGGACTTAGATAGAATTTGTCCCTCCCACATAACGGGAGCAAATATCCTAGGCCACTCGAGGGATAGTGCTTATAAAATGTCTGGCCAGACTCAAATAAATCAATATGGGATATTGATGTTATTTGCACGAATAAGGCTATTACCAGGATCGAGAAACTATGGATTGGATATACGAGTGTGACCTGTATGTCTCGTGTCCAATCCGGATATTGGGACAAAGGGATGAGACAATTACTTGCACAAGGTTTGTCATGATGACTATTCTATTTGTTGGCTAGAATGGATGTCTTGCTAGATGCCGCTCCATATTAGTAAATAGTTACTACTAACTAAATAGAGCCTATGGGGTCACACGCCATATAGGGGTGAACTAGGCATGGGAAATAATTAATTAATATGATTAATTAATTAGAAGGATCAAATCGCAACAACTTGCTAACTTAGTAGGACTAATATGCAAGTTGGACTAATCCATGTATAGACATGATTAGGATATGCCAAGGTGGCCTAATTCATGTAGAGACATGATTAGGATTAATTTGCAAATAGAAATAATCCATGTATTGACATGATAAGGACTATTTTGCAAAAGGGACTAATCCGAACTTGAGTAGGATTAGGAGAGGGGTTCTTTATGTAGTAGGACAAGGAGTTGTTGGACTATATAAAGAACACTCCTAGCTTATTTTTCTCTCTGCACACCACACATCTATATGATAGAGTAAGGAGAGAATAAAGCAAGGAGTGAGCATGTCCCAAAAGAGGGCCGAACCCCCCATTGGGACCGCCCCCTACCCGTCGGTCTACAAGGAGGAGCCGCCCCACTTTGGTGCTCCATGGTTGCGCGATTCTTCTTCCTCTTCCTCTTTCCCGGCTAGCACCAAGGATTCGAAGATCTAGATATCACCTCTAGGCGCAGATCAACTGTAGAGATGTGACACAATTCGCGTTTGAAGTCATCAAAGGAGAACCCTAAGGTGTGTTATTGATTTCTTCCTTTACCATCGTTATGTCTCTTGACTTGTGATACTTGGAGGTTTTTGCATGGTTTATGATTGTTTGTGTTTTCGTTGCGCATCCATGAATCAAAACCCTACAGAATCTTCTCTAGGATGTGTACATGACACAACCAGAAGGTTTTGTATAGCATACAAATAAAGTCTGTAAGCTTCAACGATCCATTTATGGATTGAAGCAAGCTTCTCGGAGTTGGAATCGACGTTTTGATGAAGCTGTCAAAGCTTCAATCAGTTAAGGATTGGTTAGGAAAGTGTTTCTCAATGAAAGACTTAGGGGAAACAGCCTATATTCTGCGTATAAAGATCTATAGGGATAGATCTCAGAGGTTTCTAGGACTAAGTCAAATAACATATATAGACAAGGTGTTGAAACGGTTCAACATGCAAGATTACAAGAAGGGATTATTGCCCATTTCCCATGGAATAACTCTTTCGAAGAGTGATTGTTCATCCAATAAGATAGAGATGGACCGCATGAGTAAGATCTCCTATGCCTCGGCCATAGGATCTATCATGTATGCCACATTATGTACTAGATCAGACGTATCATACGCGTTGAGTATGGCGAGCAGATATCAGTCTAATCCGGGTGAGAGTCACTAGATAGTAGTCAAGAACATCCTCAAGTACTTGCGAATAACTAAGGATGCATTCTTGATATTTGGAGGTGAGGAAGAGTTGCGTGTAACTGGTTACACGGATGCAAGCTTCCAAACCGACAGAGATGATTTCAGATCGCAGTCGGAATTTGTGTATTGCCTAAATGGAGGAGCTGTGAGCTGGAAGAGTTCCAAGCAAGAGACGGTTGCTGATTCTACAGCAGAGGCCGAGTATATTGATGCAAGTGGTGCAGCAAAAGAAGATGTTTGGATTAGAAAGTTTGTTTTTTGAGCTTGGTGTAGTTACTAGCATTGGGGATGCCACAGTGTTGTATTGTGACAACACAGGCGCGATCGCTCAATCTAAGGAACCTAGATCACACCAGAAATACAAACACGTACTCCGGAAGTTCCATCTTATTCGAGAGATTATCGATAGAGGAGATGTGAAGATATCCAAGATTCCTACAGATGATAATCTGGCAGATCCATTCACAAAGCCGCTTGTTCTGCACAAGCATGAAGAGCACACTAGGGCGATTGGCATACGCGATGCACCAGATTGGCTCTAGTGCAAGTGGGAGACTGTTGATGCCCTAGAGGCAATCTAATTTTAGTATGAATTTTCTAGAATAATCATTGTATTATTTATGGAGTTATTTAATATAATGAAGTCCTTAGATTTACAAATCATGTTATATATCTTAAATATCCCTAGTCGAATATAATGATTAACAGTACAATCATCTATAGACTAGTATGGGGTTTGATTGATATGGAGATATCATGAACCAACACATGGGTATGTATTAGGGGTAATGACATACCGGATTGACCCCAATCCGAGAAGGCTACATACAAGTTATGTAAAGTCACAAGCGCTTCTCGCGGTGATAGGATATTATCATCCTTAGACTTGAAATCACTAGATCCCCGAGTTGTGGAATATTGTGCTTTGACAACGTCAAACGCTACTCCGTAACTAGGTAGTTATAAATACGCATGTTGGGCCCAATAGGAAGCAAGCTTAGAGATGGTGAGTGATGTAGATAGGATTTGTCCCTCCCACATAACGGGAGCAATTATCCGAGGCCACTAGAGGGATAGCGCCTATGGAATGTCTGGCCAAACTCATATGAATCAATATGGGGATATTGGTGTCATATGCATGGATAGGGCTATTCCCAGGATCGAGAAACATGGATCGGATATACGAGTGTGACTTGTATGTATCGTGTCCAATCCGGATAATGAGACAAAAGGATGCGATAATAAGATCACAAGGTTTGTCAAGATGACTATTTCTATTAATTGGGTGGCATGGATGTGTTGCTAGACACCGCTGCATGATTGTAAATTATTACTACCAATTAAGTAGAAACCTATGGGGTCACACGCCATATGGATATAATTGGACAAGAGACTTAATTATTAAGGATTAATTAAAACGATCATATTGCAACAAGTTGCTAACTTAGTGGGACTAATTAGAAAATAATACTATTCCATATATGGATATGATTAGTATTGGGCCCTTTATGGAAGCAACTAGGAGTAGTTGGACTATATAAAGGAACTTCTTCCTTCCCTCTCGATACATGTTATTCATAACACATATTGAGAGGAGAGAAAAGAGTTGAGAGCAAGCAAGTAAGTGGCGTCCGCCCCTTACCCGCCGCCCCAAACCCGTCGGCCACACAAGGAGGCCGAATCCCTCCTTGTGGCTTTGTTGCGTAATCCCGTTGTCTCCTTCCTCCGTTCTAGCTAGCACAAGAAGGTTGGGATGTCCAATTCTCTATCATGGGCGTGGATCAACCGTAGAGAACGTGACATTATTCGCGTTTGAAGTCATCAAAGGAGAACCCAAAGGTAAACACATATTAATCCTTTACTATTGTTATGTGTTCTTGACTTGTGATCCTTGGAGGGATTTAAACGGATTAATTATCTTCTTCTGCTGTGATTCCATGTTCAAAACCCTACACAAGTTTCCGGATTGACAAAGCATCAAAGAAGAATATCAAACTCTCAATCCATTCCACAGAAGTTCACTGCATTTTCACTGCAATTTTATACTCTAAGTGTACTTCTGTATTGACTTGTATTGGTAGATCATTTCTTTATTATTTCTACATCTATTCTCAAGGATTGTTAAAAGTGAAAAATAGAGAATTCTTAGTTAATCAGTTAGCTAGAGCAGGTACTAGACATGTTAGGGAAAACCACAAGCTGTAACAAAGTAAGGGAACTCTCTCGGCTTGAGTTCTAGGGATTAGCTTTTGATTAATAAGAATTGAGTTGAAAATCCTGCAGTGATCTAATCCCTAAGGTAGAGACGTAGGTCCAAGTGGACTGAACTCTATAAATCACTTGTCTTCTGCATTTTCAGATAATTTCTTTTCATATTTTTTTCAGCATACAAAACTGTCTGTTTTCAAGGGTTTGAACTTGTTTTCACGGCCTTGAAACGGGCATACTTGCTTTATACTGTCTGCATCTTCTCCAAGGTCTTGAACTGGTTTACAAGGCCTTGAACATCATTGTTTGCACAAGTTTTCATCTTCCTAGCAAGTTTTGCAAAAATTTGGCATACTCTATTCAACCCCCCTTCGAGAGTATCTTAGTTGCATTAACATCTGCATACTCACACTTTCAAGATGCTTATCCTCCGGTTTCTTAAACCGTGGGAAATAAGATTTGACACCAGTGTATGACCTAATAAGGTCAAGATAGCAGGCTGATTTCTTTGATTTTCGTCTAAACCCTCTGGTTCTAGAACTTCGCCTGTGGTACTCACCCCAAGAAACCACCCCACTAGTGTACTCGTGACCATGGGCACAGACTGACTGAGTTGAAGGATCATAGGCCCCATTGGGGTGTTTTCAGAAGGTATTATCTGTATAGGCTTTCTCAATAAGTTTTCTCTACATGCTTCGGGTTTGTGCCTGAACAATATACACATATATCTATCATTTCAGTTTTTCTGTCCCTTTTTATGTTTGTCCTGATGTTCATAAGTTTTATCCACATTAGTGAAACACCAATCTATTTTCCACTCGATGGTCCAGTTTCTAGTTGGGTGAGAATAATTAGTTACAAATCACATTCTGGTGTGACAAGAGATGCCAACATGATTTTGAAAGGTTTGGCGATGTATTGGTGTTTGACTGCACCGAAAAAACTAACATGTACCTCAAGCCTCTTGTCATACTCTCCGGTGTTAGTTCCAGACAGTAGTTTTCGCAGTTGCCGTTCTACAAGACGAGACCACAGAATCATACAAATGGGTTCTAAATTGCTTCATAAAAGGAAATGATAACAAGGTACCTATATTGGTTATAACTGATGGAGACTTGGTAAAGAAAGACGCAATCACCGAAGTTCTTCCAAAAGCGAAGCACCGTTTGTGTGCATGATATCTATGTCGTAATGCCGAAGGAACCCTTAAGTTGGGGTCAAAATTTATGAAGGTTTTTGGAAAATTCTTGAGGAAGAGATCAAAACTTAACCAATGGAACGATGATTGGTAATACACGGTCGACAAATGGAGTATTCCTCACAAGCGATCGGTAAGTGGTGCCTACTTGACGCACCACTTATGGGCAGTTGCTTTTCTCAAGAGCACTTTCTTAGCCGGCCAGACAACTACACAATAGTGAGAGAGTATAAAAAAGAATTCAAAAATCATTTTCACTACAAGAACAATCTTGTTGATCTTTTCAAGGGATTCATGCGGGGTCGCGAGAAGATTCGTGATAACAAGCATGATCAAAATTGTATTTCAGACCAATCCAATCCAGTTTTAACAATCCAGATTAAGGAAATCGAAGAGCATGCAACCGTATTCTACACTAGGGCTGTGTATATGAAGTTCAAGGAGCAAGAAATTAAGGTAAGTCACTACAAAACTGTTGACATTCAACTCTACCTGAATATGAAATGGATGCAATCTATTTCACAAGGGAGACTGAAAGGGCATATATGGTAATTTCATACATTACACTATCTGTTGTTCGTCATCTAAACAGTTGTCAATGTATTTAAGGGTTCTATCCTTCATTGCAATTGAAATTTATGCCATTTATTGTCGAATAGTTTCTAGTATTTGGTAAGTGTTCATAATGTTTAATGTTTTCATCCGAAGTTTCAAATGAAATATTAGCTTGGCTTTAATATTGTTCTCTCAGCATACCATTCTCTGTCAAAGAGATAATAACATGCTCCACTGTTCATGCATGAGGTTTAAGTCAGCACAGATGGTCTGTGGCCATATTATTTTTGTGCTCTTCCGTAAAGGAGTTCAAATTGATTCCGAAAAGAATGTTATGGAAACGATGGAAAAAGACGGATTGTGAATTCTAAAAGAATGATTCGTGCATGAAGGACCCAAAAAAAGACGAAGTGACGATCTAAAAACCCATATATTTCGTCGAGGTTGCATGAAGAGTAGATCGAGTTGATTAGTGACTTGGGTGGAACACCACATGAGACTTACGACTATTGCAGAGAAAATGTTGACTTGAAGATCGGGGGTCTTAAGAATATTATTTTGAAGTAAGAAAATGAAAAAAGTGGTTTAATGTCAACTCCTAACAGTACACTCATGTAAGGCCTCCATCCAAAGGGGACACAAAACCTAAAAGGAACTCCAAAAATGTGCAAAAAAATGCGAGAGATGTCAACAATATGGACGCAATCGAACTGCAGGCAAAAATCCTACAGTTTATTTTTTTGGTCAAGATGTCAGCCAATTAGAATCAAAATCACAAGACCTATAACACAACAAATGACGATTTCCAATGTCAAATACAACTAGGCTCAGGCCTTAGTGACCCATACTTTTTCAGGGGTGTTGGGGATGACTGGGTTTGAGTTATTTCAAGGATTGGATTAAAGTTGTTCATATTTTGTTAAGTATCGTAAAATTTTATCCGTTATTTGGTGTATTTTGTATGTTTTTTAAGTATGTTATATGTTTTTATGCATGTTTAGTCAGTGTCTGCAATTTTGATAATTTATGAAGCAGATTGTTAACACTCTTATCCATTTTACGGGTTGTTTTATCACCTAGGATGGTGACATGCTAGAACCGGTCAACTTCCCATTTATTTATGTACACTTTTTGTCCTGTGCTGGGCAGACCCACTAATTTTTTATTTGCACAACTTCACCCCAACGCACCATAGACACACCCTTTTAAAAGTTTACCATTGACCTATTTTTAACTAGTGGAGTTAGAAAATAGTTTGGTGAAAACACAATAGCAAGTGTATACATGAAAGCACATCATCAGCTCCTCAAGCTGTTGAACCAACACATTATGTAATACATGAAAACTGCATTATCCAAATCCACCACAAGAACACATAAAATTTCCTTATGTCTACTTCGTTCATCCCACATAGATCTGGATTTCGTGAAAGACATATGATTGACATTTGATCATGTTTAAACATAAAGAGTTCCTCCCTTAAGCTGATAGATCATAGTTATGCTATTCTTATCAAAATTCTCAATCATATCCTACCACATTTCATATGAACTTGATAATAAATAACACCTTAACAAATTTTTTTAGACGCAAAGTTCAACAACCAAAATATAACCATGCTACATCACATCTTCTCCACAGAGAACAAATATTGCTATTACTGAAGGAGCATGTAATAATCCAGAGACGAAATCAAACATACTCTTATCTTCAAGATCTAGATACATAGATCTAAACGAAATACTTAAATCATCTCTAGTTAGAGGCTACGAAACCAGAGTGATACCTGGGTTATCATATATTGTCAGATGATATAGCGAGGATTGATTAACGACAACCACACTAGCCCCGTAATTCGCCAGAAAAATAACTTCACTCAAAGTCGACATTGCAACTAAGAACAAACCTAGAAATAAAATTAGGAAACCAATTGGTACCAGAAGAAATTGATAATCCAACTCAGACAACAATCGCAGGAAGCAAATTGCTTTGATGCCATTTATGAATAATTGAAGAACATAAATTAGGGATAAAAAAAGAAAAGGGAGCTTTATATTCATTATTGGTGAGAATGACAAAGATACAATAAAGAAGGAAATTTCGGGGTATAACTACCCATAACAGTGCATCTAAAAAAAATGGAAGAGAGATAATGAACTACTTCCACTTGTCAAAGATGACACTACAATACATGTATTTTCACACTAGCGCCTATAGTATCTAGTGTGAAAAAATGGTCCATAGAAGTAGACTTATATCAAAATAGGCCCAAAAACTTATTACTACTTCAAGACAAGTGTTTTATTCACCTAAAGCAAAACTCGTAGGTAGAGTTATGGGAATCTCTTACTCACCCGCGTCATTTCCTTATCCGTACCCACCAAAACATCGGCGATATCACCTTACCAAGGTATTCATATTTGCTTGAATCAAAATATAAAGTAATTTTATCTCAAAGCCTTACATTGACTTACCCTTTTGGTTAGTATATTTTGTTGGTGTTTGGTGTCACTATTCAGTTCACGATCCCTCTTCCATAGAATATCTTGCCTATCAGCGTTGATTTGTATACTGTTTTGGTTCCCTTTCATCAACATCTACATGAAGAGTCTGTAACGGTAAAATTGTGTATAAAATATTGTCTAAATAATTTTAGGAGAGTGAAAGAGAAACAACAATGAGTAACTATACAACTAGAAAATCGAGCTTGAAAAACAGCGATTGATATGTGATTGCATGAAGTGAATATGTAGTGGAGTTAATACTCATCCTCACACCTCAACTTCTAGAGAAATGAACTCTAATTTACTATACATGTTTGAGTCAACATTTATTAGTTTAGTAGCGGATATTCACTTATATTCATCTAAGTTCATCTTTATTATTATGTGAGATGTCCTTAAAAGTTGTCCATTTCCTTTTTAGTTGTTACATTCCTAATCTATTTTTGTGGTGAAAATATAATTAAAGATAAACAGGTAAATAAATCGTTATTTTTTTGCAATAATCTTACAATTTTATTGAATAATAGGCCAAGTTTGAAAGCCATACATTGTACAAGCTAGTAGGCCATGAAGCCCAATTAAAACAGTCGTCGAGTTGCAAACTCAACTTGGAAAAGCCGCATGCAAGGGAATCTTTTACACGTGTAATAAAGTGGAGGTTTCCATCAGAAACCCTAAATTACAACGCCAAACGTTCATCTATCACTCTTTCTCTCTCTGTGCGGCCGCATCCCATCTTCTGTTGAGAGAGAACTCTCTCTACCACATTTCTGCAATCGGTCTCCACCAACATCCGATAGAAGCCCATTTACATGGATTTTGATAGGGAAAACGCCAGCGCCATAAATTCAACTGTGAGAGACGGAGGGGAGAATAGAACATGAAAGAAGAAGGAAATAAAATCGCAATTTAAGTTTCGAATCGTTGCTCAACCACTTGATTGTTGCAACCGCACATACATAGAGGCATCCGACGTTCAATTTCAAACAACCTAATGGAGGAGAAGACCAACAAGTGCCTTGATTTACCAGATCCACACCTAGATGACACGACAAGGGACAAAGATTCAAGATGAGTACATTCTTTAAACTCAATATATGAAGCAAGGGCATTAGAAATGATATATGTTAAACTCGTTTTCTCCATATGAAAACTCTATTTATTTTTGGAAATCCAGATACCCCGTATATGACTAAAAAATTGGGCATGTTTTTGTGGGATTTTGCAGAATTATTCGAAACCACATAAGAAAATGGCTTATTGTTTGCAGGAAAAAGGATTTTAACCAAAGGGGAGGTCCAAATCTCACGAGTTCTGGGACAATTCAAGAAAAGGTGGGAGTCATTCATCTTCCAGACAGCAGAAATAGCAGACAATAGGTAAATTTATTCATTTTTTTTATTTAATTATTTTTAGTAGGGATACAAGGGTGAATTAACTGCAAGACTTTGTTTTGGAATATTAGAGACCGAATGAATTTCCAGATATTTTATGGTTTGGTGTTGCTGCTACCAGTTAAATTTGTTAGTTTTTTTAAGTTCGCAAATATAGCTGCTACATGGTACGCTGATACAAAAATCACCAGTATTCTTTTGAGTCCAAACAAGAGTATCAAGACTATTTGGAAAAAAGGGGAATTTGAAAAAATAGCTTCTATCTTCTTCCTCAAAAAAAAATCTGCTCAATAAGAGTTTTATTCCAGGAAAAGATGGGAAATATTAAATCTAAAACCTTTGTATTTAAAGGAAGAAATAAAAAACTGAATGGTTTCCTTCCATAACTAAAAGGTTTCCTTCTGATGATCCGATCCGATCCGTCCCAACCCGATTCGATATATACAATTATATAATGTAAGTATTCAATAGTTCGATCCGATCCGATCCGATACACACACACATATATCTAATTATATAATACAATTGTAATTATATAATATACTCATATATTATATATATATCATTTTATATAGAATTATATATAATTCGACTCAATCCGATTCGTGATCCGTTCCTCTGATATGTGATCCGTTTTCTTCATGGATCAGATCAGATTTTTTGGTTGATCCGTTACATGATTCGATCATAATCCAATATGGAACCGAGCGGATTCGAATCGAATTTGGATAAGGGGGTATCAATTTCGGATCTGGTCGGATTAAGGTTAGACCTGATCCAAATCCAATTTGTTGGCATGCAATCCCTAAATAGGTATCCAATGGTTTTGGTAAAAAAAAAGTATATTTACCATTTCTTATTCAATGCCTAACTGCTTTGAAAAGAATATCATGAGTAGTAATGAAACTCCACCAAATATATAGGCCATAGAGGTAGGCTTGAAAAAAATGACATTTGAATATCGAAAATATTTACCCTTGAGAACTCTAGTTAATAACGAATTTGGGTGTGATAAAATATGCCACATGTTTTTGGGGGAAAGTGTTGAGCAGCTAGATCCTTAAGTCCAGCTAGTAGGGATTCAATTTCTTCCGTGATTTGGGTTGGAGAATATACCCTCTTACGGAACAGTTCACTATTTCGAGCTCTTGAAATCCACCAAATCGCCACAGGAATGTAAGGAAGGTCGTTTGAATCAAAATTTTCTAGCCAGTAACACACCCAAGAGGAGAAATCCACATACTGTTTTGTTAAAATCGGACCCTGGATTAGTGTTTTCCAAACCCCCTTTTGCTTTTATGCATTGTCCAAAAACGTGGGTATTGGTTTCCCCTACCCAACCGCAAGCGTGGCAAACATTTGGGACATCTATTTTTCGCTTACGAAGGTTCTCCGTGGTTGGGTTTCCGTTTTGAATACAGTGCCAGAGCTGTATTTGAATTTTCTTAGAAACTTTGATATTCCATAACTTGTTTATAGATTTGAGTTGTTTGGGGGCTGGAAGTGCCTTCATCAGTTGCTTCCACCTTCAATCTATGAGCTACTAGGTACCATGTCCTTACTATATAATGACTAGATTCCGAGAAGTGCCAGATAATGGAGTCCTCGTTGTTCCTAGAAGACAAAGGAACTTTTATTACAGCTTGACATCAACGGGGGCCATGTGTTCCTCTAGGGCAATCCTGTTCCTTGCTCTGTCTTTATTGATGAGCTCACCGTCTCTCACATCTTGGTTTACTAGCTGAACTAACAGATTGAAAGAGAAATCCTGTGGGATCCACTTGTTGACAATCCTGATATGTCTTCCATTTCCACTCTCCACGTCAAGCCTGACTCAAGTAACTTCCTGCCAATAAGAATACTTCTCCACGAATACGATGGTATAAATCTAATATCAGTGTGCCTGAAATCCTTCACTCTAGTACTTAGCCTTAGGGACTTTGCTGAGAAGAAAATTAGGGTACCTGAGGATCCCCCATCTCTGTTTTGCAAGCAGCGCATCATTGAATAATTTTAAATCTTGAATAGCTAAACTCCCAAGCTCTCGTGAATACTTCATGCGCTCCAATCTAATCTAGCTGATGCCTCTCTCTTTATCAGCCTTGCTCCACCAGAATTATTTGATAACTCGTTCCATTCGTTCACAGGTGCCGTCTGAGTGTTTGGGGCAGGACCAAGCATACGTCGAAAGGACCTACGCAACCGGTCGGATCAAGACTTCTTTCCTCCTATAGAGAGTGTACGTTCTTTCTAGCCTTTGAGCTTTAAGGCCAATGATTCTTTAAGATTAGCGAAAGTAATTGATTTTTTCTTACCCATCGTAGTAGGGAGGCTAGATACTTATCATATTGTTCAATCTCGTTAACCCTGCATTGGTTCATGATCTCTTGCCTGGTTGCGCCCGATGAGTTTGAGGAGAAGACTAAACCCGACTTTGCAAAATTTAGTTGCTGGAAAGAACCACAACCATACAAAGCGATGATCTCCATATGCTTTGTATCGTCTGCACTGTTTTCCTGTGTAAAAAAGAGACTATCGCCAACGAAAAAAAATATGGGAGGCCACTCGTCCTCCCCTAGAAGCCGTAAATTCTGCCATCTCCACAGCATCAACCGCAACAATAACAGCTGAAGATAATAGTTCATTGCAGAGGAGAAAGAGGTAGGTATAAAGAGGGAATCCGTGTCTTAGACCCCTTTCAGGAGTAACTTTCCACACCACCACCCACCCCTAAAAAATATGTAGGAGACTGTAGAAACGCTGCTCGTCACATATGTGATAAAACGCAGACCGAAACCTATATGGAACATCGTCTCTCTGAGGAACTGCCACTAAATCCTATCATAGCCTTTTATCATCTCAAATCTAAGAGCTACGCAACATTCTTTACCATTCTTCCGGGTTTTGAGCGAATGAACAAATTCAAAATCAGTGAGAATATTATCAGAGATGAGCCTACTAGGACCGAAGGAACTTTGGTTTTCCTCAATCAAGTGACCAACCACCTTTTTAGTATGAAGCCATGGACTTTGAGACGATCGATCTTGTAAATCACATTACACAGACTTATAGGCCTGAAAGCATTGGCCTTACGAGGTTGTTTTTACTTTGGAATAAGAGCGATAAGAGTAGAATTAAAACTTTCAATGCTATTGCCTTCATTAAGAACAACCAGACATACCTTCGTACCATCCTCTCCAACGATATTATAGTGTGTACGGTAAAAGCCCATGGTGAAACCATCCATACCCGGGGCATTATCAGGCACCATCTGGAACAACAATGTATGAATCTCCTCAATCTTATAGTCTTTGTCATTCATCTGTCTATCATTGCTGAAATAGTTTCGACAGAGTTATGAAGTAAAGGGGCTATCACTTCCACAGCCGGGTTACAGGAAGTGAATATGGACGAGAAATAGGAATCCATGGAGTGCTAGATGTCTGCCTCATATGTCAGCTCTCACCCGACTCATTCTCAATTCCAATTATATTTGAGATATTTGAGTTTTGTTATTGGTATTTACCTTTGGAACAAAGATAAGGGAAAATTTATATATTTTTGACAACTGCCCTGAAGCATTGCAATATTGATACATGGTAGAGTTTATTGTTATAGCACTCCTAATATTTTCTTTTGCGAAAAATAATTGATTCGCCCGAAAAAATTAAATGTGTGATATTCATTCAAGAAATTATCCATTATGTATTTGAAAGGCTTCCAAACAAATTGATCTCCGTCTTCAAGAACTTTTTGAATGACTACAAGAACTGACTGAACAAATTTCAAGTCGAGCACCAATAACAGGGAGAAAGAATTGTGATTTAAAAGGTCGTCGTCCCCAAACAAGCGACTAAAATGAAACAAACAACTAACCAGTATTTTTTATTTTCTTATTATTAAACGAATATGGAGAAACTGGGAAATCTCTTGATCACCTAGGTCTGTAGACGATTTTTGTATCTGCTATCTAACACGTTAACTCTATTCTAAGTAAGCCGAGTTACTGCACCGACAATCTCTTGTCAATCTCCTGTCGATCTTTTGTGTGTACCAATCCATTCTAGTAGCCTAACTACATGCACGACAACGGGTCATGTCGGTCTACCGTTTCACGAAAAAGTTGAAATAACCTACCAATCTACCCACTAAGGCCAATCCTACTCACTTCTCCTTTCGGTCTTGGTGATTCAGAATTGTTTTCCACGTCTCATCCTAGCTAGTTATAATCCATGTTGCGTATTTGCTAGCTAAGTAGTATTTCCGGGTCATGACTCCTTCAACACTAAGTATGAAGAATAGCATGTGAACAGTTGAACTAGAACATATACTAACATTTAAGCATGATATTGATTATCAATTCCTATCTTAGTCGTGTTAATATACTAAGATCCTTAACAAGATTCAAGAACTAACATTCATTCAATATAAGAAATCAATAAGCATGAAACAAAGCTTAAAAATCCAGAAGAAATTATTGTCTACATGAACCCTAGGATCTCATATGAGATTCCTAGATAATGGAGTTTAGCTAATCGTATTACAAAGAGAAAAAACACTAGAGTTTCTCCATAGAAAGATTGAAATAAGAAGAAGTAATTAAAGCCTAGGTCTTCAATGGAGGTCCTGAGTTCTTCCCCGTCGTCTCCTTCATCTGTCCTCCTCCTTCTCCATTGAGTGAATGATCCATAGATATTCTATAAAGTGCCTAGGTCTTTTAGTACGTAATTCCCTCAACTTTTTGCCCAAAAGTCCTTTAAAATTGCATAAGAACCCAAATTTCTGTGTGCTGGTGGGAGGACTAGTCTCAAGACTAGTTGGACTGGTCTCACGACCAGCGGAGGCTTGAATTGCAGCTCCTTTCTTCGATTCAAAAAATCCAAAGTATAACTGGTCACAAAAAATCCATGTATAACTGGTCTCACGACCCGTAAACTGATCTTAAGACCAGTCTGGTAAATTGCGGCTCCTTTCTTCGATTCCTTGGTATTTTCCTCAAACCACTTAAATTTCAACATGTTCTCGAGCCTCATCATCCTTCCAAAATTCATTCCCGCTCCAATGCATGTTACCTAGCCTCCGGTTCCTGTAATTCACAACATGAAACAAATAGTAGAAGACCAAATGTGACAATAAAACCTCAAAATTACGTACATGATGCACGTATTACACATTCATTCTCAAACACCCAAACTTGTTATCTTTCTCTCAATTTGGCTCTAAACTCATACAAATGCATCTTAAATAACGCAAAACGGTAGTTAATCTCATGAGTATAACTCCTTAAATGGAGTAATCAGTTTCGGGACACCAGAATTGTGACAACCCGAGTACCAAATCTGAATTGTACTTGGATTCATAGGAAGAGTTTGTAATTGCCTGTAAATGCCCACTTCCATCCAAATGGTGGCGAACTTTGGGGTTAAGCGTGGTACCCATTCCTTCCACTGTTTCTGCAGCTGTTTCCATGATTTGAAGACAACCTTCGATGGCCACACCCAGAGGTTTCTAGGGAAGATTTCGGAAAACAGATGGGTGTTGGGGATTGGGACTGCTTTACTTTCTTGTTCTGCAAATGGGGTGATCAGGAATCTCTGACACTGACCTTGTCTCAAGTGGGGTGATCTGAGATTTGAAATTTGCGAGGTCCGATTTATGCCATTGACGATCTTTGGGTTAAGAAGAAGGGTGGGGTGCGCTTTAGCGTAGACATGATGAGAGGAGGGGGGAGCGACTTATGGTGAATTAAAGCTTGCATGAGTGTAATCCAAGCTCCCAAACGCTTCTGATGTGAAAATTTCCATTTTCGTTTATCTCCAAAAAGGGGTCCACGGACACAAGGCGAGGCTCACTTAGTTTCTTTCCGAGTGCAGGTGTTTTGTGTATTCTTCCTCATCTTGTCTCATGTGTATGCATGGCATTGTGTTTTCACAAAACTATTTCCTAATTTTATTGATTAAAAATAAAATTGTAAACAAAGTATTAAAAAAATTCAAAAGTTGTGTGAGTTCCTAACTTGTCCATTTTCTATTTGAAAGAAAAAGAAAAAGAAAAACTTACTCCTTTTACCTAACCATGTTTATTTTGAAGGTTAAAAAATTAACAATTTTTTGGCAGAGGATAGAGTTTTAAATGTTCACTTACTGGTGTGACGGCCGAGTACTTGATTATTTTTTATTTTTATGTAGAGAGGGGGAGAGAAATTATTATGACAAATTTGAATTATTGAATTGTAACAGCCTTCTAATGATGTGACTGACTTCTCCCGTCAATAATAAGCTTTTATTAGAGGACATAATTTTTTTGATAATTCTTTCGTGGCTTTGAAACTTTACATTCTATCCATAAACAAAAATCGAAAACAAACTATTTTTCTCTAAAACTAGATATGACAAAAGCCTGCGACCGTATTAAATGGAGGCATCTACATTTGATTCTGGGTAACCTTGGTTTTCCATCTAAACTATAGATAGAGTTATGACTTGAGTTCATCTGTATCTTTTAGTATCCTTGTTAATGGCCAAAAAATAACTCTTTGAATCCTAGTAGGGTTATGCCACAAGGTGATTATATTAGCCCATATTATTATTTTCAAAGTAGGGCTTTCTTGTCTATTAAATCAAGATGTTTCCCAAAAATCATTAACTAGGGTCAAGATAGAGGTGTGGGGTCTCCCAAAAGCACACATTTAATGTTTGCGGACGACTCAATATTTTTCGAAAAAGCAAGTACTAGGAGTGAGCTATAGCCAGTTTCCGATGTTTGTTTATGGATATAATGTAAAGTTTCAAAAGCCAATCGAGTTATAAAAAATTTGACGTCTTTAAATAAAAGTTGATTGAGCATGGTTAAACAGTTATGGGGAAAAGACAATTACATCATCAGAAGGCAATTACAATGTAATAATTGAAAATAGTCATAATGATTTATCTCACTCTCTACATAAAAAAAAAAAAAAAACAATAATCAAGTACTAATGCATATTTACTCAAGTACACATAAAACCAATAATTGAACATTTAAACTCTAGCCTCTGCCAATAAATTGTTAACTTTTGAACCCTCGAAATAAACATGTTAGGTCAAAAGTGTATGTTTTTTTGTCAAATAGAAAATGACACATTTTGTATTTTTTTAATATTTAAAAGTTCCACAATTGACCTATTTTTAATCAATAGAATTAGGAAATAGTTTGGTGTAAAGTATAAAACTATACATATGAGAAGAGACGAGACGAGGAAGAATACACGAAACACATGTACTCCGAAACAAGCTGAGTGAGACTCCCGTTGTTTCCGTGGACCCCTGTTTCAGTTTCAGGACGACATTGTCACATCAGAACCGTTTCACAACTTCGATTACACTCATGCAAGCTTCAATTCACCAGTAAGCTGCTCTCTTCTCCTCTTGTCTTCTCTAAAATGCACCCCCGCACCTCTTCTCAACCCAGAGAGCTTCAATGGCAGAAATCGGACCTCGAGATAACCAAATCTCCGATGAATTGAGATAACCCATCCCCAACACCCCTGTGTTATCCGAAATATTCCCCAGAGACCTCCGGGAATGGCCATCGAAGGTTGGCTTCAGAGCATGGAAGCAACCGCTGAAACAGTGGAAGGAATGGGTACACTGTTTAACCCCACAATTCAGCACAAGCTGGACCCAAATGGGCATTTACAAGGTGATCACTAACTCCGCCTGTGAATGCAAGTACAATTCAGATTTGGTACTCGGGTTGTCTCAGTTCTGGTGTCCCGAGGGCATTTACAAGGTGATCACTAACACATTCATCTTCCCATGGGGTGAAACCACCGTCACCCTCCACGACGTAACGGTCCTCACTGGGTTACCAGTCATTGGTGACTCAGTGACAATTCAAATCAGTGACGAATCGGTGAAAGCCATAGTTGAAGAAGTGGAGAAACAGAGGATTAGAATGAATAAGAACAAATCAAAGAAACAAAGCCATGGTGAGTGGATTAAGCATTTCATGGAGGAGGAAGAGACTGAATACAAGCACGCCGGGTTTTTAACACTCTGGCTTTCAAGATTTGTCTTCCCTTCACTCCCAAAGCAAACAATACAGAAAAATCTGTTTCCAATAGCTGCAAATCTCTCCGCGGGTAAGCCAATGGCGCTTGGTATGTCACTTATTGCTAGTTTTTATCATGACTTAACAAAAATATATAATGAAACAGTGTGTAGGAAGGATCTTATTCATATTGTAGCGCCTTGTCAGTTGTTGGAATTGTGGTTACAAGAATATTTTTCTGTAATAATGAAAGGATACATGTTTGATTGTAATTAAACACTGGTGCTCGACAGGCCATTTGTTCAGTCAGTTCCTCTAGTCATTCGAAAAGTTCTTGAGGATGGGGATCAATTTGTTCGGCAGCCTTTCAGATCCAAAATGGAGAGTTTCTTGAAAGAACATCAGCAATTTTTGTTGTTGGATTCTTCGAGTTTCGATTTGGATTTGCGATCTTTTCTACGATGTTTGCAGTGTACTGACCTTGTTAGACTGAATAGTAAAGAGAAGTATTCGTCACAACGAGTTGCAATGGGATGGACCAGGATCTTCCAGCTCAAGGCTTTGAAAGCCATTCATGTTTTAAAAATATTGGGTTTATTGTTCCACCAAGATCCTACCAAGCTGGTTTTTCTGAGCGATACCTAAAATCGTGGAAAGAAATGATGGTTGCTCGCCGAGGAATGAAGCTAGAAGGAAGATATGGAATGTTTTCTGTTTTTCTGAAGAAACATTGGATTGATACTCATCTTCATTGCTCATAATCTTTAGGATCTAGTGACGAACCATGTGGTGAGTCTTAAGATGATCTTATCGAAACCCGCCATGTGAATCATGTATCTACATCTAGCATGAATGCTGAAGAAATTGAGATAGAAGTAGCTAAAGATATACGCAAAGGCAGTGATTTAACACATGCCGCAAAATAGGATGAAGGCTGTTTATCTTGACAATGGCCTTGGACGTTGATAGGTGAGATGATTGGAAAGCTGCGCACGAGTTGTGCGAGAGGATGAAATCAGAATTATTGAGACAAGTTCAAGATATTTGAGGTTGCTAAAAAACTACCGAGTGCACAGATTAGTTTTCTGGCTGAAATGGCTCTGTAACAAGTATGTTATTTGTAACTTATATCTCTGTCGTCTCTGCCGAATGCAGGGTTATAGGATAGCTTAAAACAAGGATTCCCTTTTTCGTTGTTGATTTAGGTAGAAAACTTAATTATCCTTTTTAGTATAGGGTGTTAGAAATTAAACTTGATTTTTAGTGTCACATGTCCTAGTCTGGTACTAGCTAGTTTCTAGAAAATTACTTCCAAAGTTCCATTTTTATGGGACTTGGTCCAAGTTTATGAGGTTGGTAGTTGCACCAACTAAATGAGGTTTGACCAAGTTTAATGTAATAGTTAGTGGGTAGAAGCAACTAGAATTTTTTGAGTCCTATATATACCTATGTACATAAGTCTTTTAAGTCAAGCAATAGAACAAGTCTTCTTCTCCTCTACAGCAAATAGTTGAGTTGTCTTGAGTATTCCTCTAGATTCCAACAAAGTGGTATCAGAGCTACGGTTGAGAGAGAGAGTCATGGCTAATGTATCTCAAACTCCTATCCATTTGCTTACCAAGGAAAACTACGATACTTGGTGTATACGCATGAAGGCGAAGCTTGGCTCCCAATATGTGTGGGACATCGTGGAGAATAGATTGGCGAATCCACAGGTTGAAGGTTCTAAGAAGAAGGACCAAAAGGCCCTTATGATGATTCATGAGTGTCTAGATGACACTATGATGACGAAGATTGCCAACATCTCCACTTCAAAGGAGGCGTGGAAAGTCCTTCAGAACACCTTTCAAGGTGCCGACAAGGTGAAGAAGGTGCGACTTCAAACTCTTTGGGGAGAGTTTGAGTTGTTTCACATGAAGGAGTCCGAGTCGATTTCGGACTATTTTACAAGAGTCTTGTTAGTTGTAAATCAACTAAGAAGATATGGTGAAGACGTGAAGGACAAGTCGGTGGTGGAAAAGATTCTTAGATCCTTGACCTCCAATTTCGACTACATAAGTGTGGCAATTGAGGAGTCAAAAGACATAGACTCCATGACGGTGGACGAGCTTATGGGTCCTTTGCTAGCCCATGAAGAGAGGATAAAAAAGCCGAAGAAGGAGCCATTGGATCAATTTCTTCAAACAAAAAAATTCTCTAAAGGGAAAGATGGACGGTTTGAGTCGATTTCAAGAGGACGTGGACGAGGCCGAGGTCGTGGAAGAGGCGGCCAATCTTCCAACAACAAGGAGGAAAAGAAGCAAGATAGAAATTCCTCAAGAGGACGGGGAAGAGGAAGAAATTCAAAACCCAATGAAAGAATGTATGACAAGTCTAAAGTTGAATGTTATGATTGTCATAAACTTGGGAATTTCTCTTGGGAGTGCAGATATGCCTCAAATGATGTTGTTGAGAAGACAAACTATGTGGAGGAGACGAATGAAGAGGTAGAGCCAACTTTGCTAATTGCCTACAAAGGAGATTCCAATGAGGCGACTAATATTTGGTATCTTGACATCGGCGCAAGTAACCATGTGTGTGGAGACAAGAACATGTCTCTTGAGCTTGATGAGAAAGTTAGCGGTAAAGTCACTTTTGGAGATTCCTCTCAAATTGCTGTAAGGGGTACAGGTAAAATTTTGATCCGTTCAAAGAATGGAAATCATCAATTCATCTCAAATATTTATTATGTTCCTAATATGAAGATCAATATTTTGAGTTTGGGCCAACTTTTGGAAAAAGGTTATGAGATTCTCATGAAAAATAATTATTTGAGCATTAGAGATGAATGTGTAAGTTTGCTAGCCAAAGTTGCTATGTCTAAGAATCGGATGTTCTTGTTGAATATTCGAAATGACTTTGCTAATGTTTGAAATCTTATGTAAAAGATGAATCTTGTCTTTGGCATATGCGAATTGGGCACATGAATTTTGGAGGCTTGAAGCCATTGGGCAAGGAGAAGATGGTGAAAGTCTTGCCCAACATCAATCACCAAGAACAACTTTGTGAAGGATGCCTATTCAGAATTCAATCAAGGAAGAGTTTTCCAAAGGAATCCTCTTCAAGAGCAAAATTCCCATTTGAGCTTATTCATTCGGATGTTTGTTGTTCAATCAAACCGGCCTCCATGAGTATGAACAATTACTTCCTTCTCTTTATTAATGATTTTAGTCGCAAAGCATGGGTTTATTTTCTAAAGCCTAAATCAGAGGTCTTTGAAGCTTTTAAAAACTTCAAGAAGGTTGTTGAGAAACAAAGTGGCTATGAAATCAAAGCGATAAGATCCGATAGAAGAGGGGAGTTTACTTCAAATGAGTTTCATAAATTTTGTGAAGAAAATGGAATTAGGCATCATTTAACAGTTCCAAGATCACCACAAAAAAATGGGGTGGGGGAAAGAAAAAATAGAAGCCTTCTTAATATGGCTAGAAGCATGTTGAAAAGTAAAAATATGCCCAAAGAAGTTTGGGCCGAAGCCGTTGATTGTGCCGTTTACTTGTCTAATCGGTGCCCCACTAAAAGTATGGAATCTAAAACTCCTCAAGAAGCTTGGAGTGTAGTAAAGCCCAAGGTTTCTCACTTGCGGTTATTTGGTATTGTTGCTTATGCCGATGTGCCGGATGAGAAAAGAGCCAAGTTAGATGATAAAAGTGAGAAATTATTTTTTTTTGATATGATGCATGATCCAGGGCTATAAACTCTAGAATCCCGAAACTAAGAAGACTATCATTAGTTGATGTTGAGTTTGATAAAGAAAGTTCATGGGATTGGAGTTCTCTTCATGACACTTATGATTTCTTTCCATTTTATGATGATGATGATGATGATGTTGATGTTGATCATGTGCAAGAAGATGTTGTGTTGCATCCCGTTACTCCTCCTCCATCAACCATGCCATCCAATCATGGACAAGAAAGTCCATCATCTCAAGAAGGAAGTCCACTTGAAGGACCACGTGGAACAAGGAATCTTGGAAATATGTATGAAAAATCCGAAGAGGTATTTCCAGGTTTGTATTTAACACTTTTTTGTCTACTTGGTGATTGTGAAACTCCAGATTTTAGGGAATCGGCCAAAGACAAGAAATAGAAGAAAGCTATGGATGAAGAAATCATGGCGATTGAGAAGAATTCTACATGGGAGCTTACCACACTTCCCCAAGGTCACAAACCCATTGGAGTGAAATGGGTGTACAAGACCAAATGCCAAATGAGAAGTAGAAAGACACAAGGCGAGATTGGTGGCCAAAGGCTACAAGCAAAGATATGGTGTTGAATATGAAGAGGTGTTTGTGCCCGTGGCACGTCTTGAAACAATAAGACTTATTATTTCCTTGGCGGCTCAAAATAATTGGAAGATCCATGAAATCGATGTGAAGTATGCCTTTATGAATGGCTACTTGGAGGAAGAGGTTCATGTTGAGCAACCCACCGGCTATGTTGTGAAAGGACAAGAAAACAAAGTGTTGAAATTGAAGAAAGCACTATATGGGTTGAAGCAAGCACCACACGCTTGGAATACTAGAATTGACAAGTATGTTTAAGAAAAGAATTTTCTCAAGTGCCCTCATGAGCATGCTTTGTATGTAAAGAAAATAAAGGTGGTGATTTAATGATTGTTTGCTTGTATGTGGATGATTTAATTTTATAAGGAAATAATGCAAGAATGATTGAGGATTTCAAGAAGGAGATGGACAAGCATTTCGAGATGACGGATATGGGCCTCATGTCATACTACCTTGGCATTGAAGTAAAGCTAAGGAAGGAAGGAATTTTCATTTCTCAAGAGAAGTATGCCAAAGCCGTTCTCAAGAAATTCAAGATGGAGAAATGTAATCCCGTGGGTACACCCGTTGAGATTGGAGCAAAACTATCCAAGCATGATGAAGGAAAAAAGGTAGATTCGACTTTGTTCAAAAGTCTTGTTGGAAAACTTGAACAAGACAGGACATACTCTATGGAGTTGGACTTGTTAGCCGTTACATGGAGGCCTTCACTACTTCTCACTTGAACGCGGCTAAGAGGATTCTTCGCTACATCAAAGGTACTAGAGATTTTGGAATTCTTTATTCTCCGGCATCTCATTCCAAACTTATGGGATATTGTGATAGAGATTGGGGAGGAGAAGTTGATGATAGAAAGAGCACCACTGGATTTGTATTCTTCATGGTAAATTGTGCTTTCACTTGGAGTTCAAAGAAGCAACCAATTGTGACACTCTCCACTTGTGAAGCGGAATATGTGGCGGCTAGATCTTGTGTTTGCCAAGCTATTTGGCTAAGGAACTTATTGAAGGAGCTTTATATGCCGCAAGAGGAGCCAACCGGGATCTTTAGTGACACAAGTCGGCCATTGATTTGGCAAGGAATCCGGTATTCCATGAAAGGAGCAAGCATATTGATACAATGTTCCATTTCATAAGAGAGTGCATTGAGAAGAAAAAGGTGAAACTCAAGTATGTGAAGTCCCAAGACCAAATTTCCGATATCTTCACCAAGCCTCTCAAGACGGACGTTTTTCGCATGATGAGGATCTCCCTTGGAGTTACCAATCAAGTTTAAGGGAGGGTGTTAGAAATTAAACTATATTTTTAGTATATTACCAAGCCTCTCAAAACTGAAGAAAGTTTATGTAACTATATTACTCAAAATCTGCATCCTTCATAATTATGTCCTAGGCCCTGATGTTGAGTAACCATGGCTATTAAATTCCGAATCCGAGCTTCAAGCTCACCAACTAGTTTCTAAAATAAGATAGGGACTTTGCTTCCCCTTCTAGACCTAGTGATATCCATAGATCTGACATCCGACACAAAAATATCTAGACTGTATGTACAAATCTGCATCAGAGCTACAACTCGACCATCAAAAATTTTGAGAAAATGGAGAGTCTGCATAGAACCATTCTTCAACAGGCATGGATCAGAGGTATCCAGACTTCCCAAGTCTAATTAATATAACACATTCCCTATTACTGATTATCTAGTCGTAGCACTAGAGAAGGAATCAGGGACCCTAATAGGAGGGCATTACCTCTCCATTCACCTTCTTCTTCGATCAGCAAGTCCTACTTCTCTATCAACTCCTTCTCTCCTCTTTAGGACTCCATCACATACCTCATTCTAGCTTACTTGGCACAATCATTTCCTTGCGCCACTGCTTCTCCACTTGACTCAAGGCTGCCCCATGGAGAAGAACCACTAGGAGTGGCCTAGGACTCGCATTGAGGCTCCTGGCTAGAAAATAGGTAAGGGCCCCACCTTAGGAATAGTGACCGATTGCAACTGTATTCCTCAACAAAACCATAACCTTGATGGAATCTTCTATTTCTCCTCCAAATTCCCCACGCCTTCTTTCCTTGATGAAATCCCACTGAATTGTCTTAGCACTACCTACTTCTAACTTTAGAAGGGAAAAGGACTTCCTTTTGTCGCAGGGGAGACCGAATGAGTATTGTTAGATTGATGGATCCTGCGTAAGTAACACAATATCTTACCCCGGGTCTCCTTCAAAGAAAAGGAAAAAGAGAGGGGTATCGGTGACCATCCTTGTTATTTTGTCTGATCTGAGGAGCCAAAACACCAGCCATATCGGAACAAGCCCCACCTTCGAGCGAGTCTTACACTTTTTTGGAAAATACGGGCTCGGGGAAAAAACCTTTCTTAGTTGTATCTATTACAATTCCAATTTTAGTAGTGTTGGGAATTATGCCTTGAATAGGCTCTTGAAGCTTGGCGAGGACTTGGCGACAAAGAAAGGAAAATAAACGGGCCAAACGGAGGAGCAAGATGAAGAAATCAACCTAGGGAGGGCCTTCCTGTTCGTGCAAATAGCCCAGGAGTTCATACGAACATGTTCGTGCGAACACACTTACTGGAAGGCGGCAAAAAGTTGTTTCCTTGTTGTGTTTATCTCGAATTTGGTAGTTTCTTTGGGAACAAGATGTATAGGAGGCCTCTATAAAGGCTATACCTCGTACTTTACATCTCAGGAGTTGTATTCATATAGTTTCTCTCAATAAGAAGGGGTTTTGGGCCCGTGGACGTAGCCATCGTCATGCTAGGGAACCACGTTACATCGAGTGTGATCTTGTTCTTTGTTTTTCATCGTTCTCTTGATCGCTCTAGGTCATTACACACTTGAATCAGGGCTTGGGGATCGGTGTTCCAAGATTAAGGTTGAGCTGAAGAGCCAGGGTTTCACAATCCGGAAATTAAAAGCTAGGGCTTCGCAATCAAGCTAGAGCACGCAGTCGGGGGTGTTGGATATGAACTAGGAGTTGAAGATAAGATGACCCGGGGGATGACCAAGATCGACAAGTTCAACGAGAGAAACAACTTCAGTCAGCGGCAGATCAAGGTAAGTGCTTTGTTGGAGCAGCAATGCCTGTGGTTGCTATTGGCGGAAGACAACGGGGGAATTGCTACAACCACCTAGGAGTTTAATACGATGGAGGAAAGAGCACACTCAATAATCATCATGTGTTTAGCGGACGACGTGATCACGAAGGTTGCAGATTAAGAGACGGCTGAAGGACAATGGAACAAGTTGAAGAGCTGAATGACTATGGAACAAGTTGAAGAGCCTTCAGAAGAAGAAGTCGCTCACCATCAAGTTGATGTTGAAGTAGCAGCTCTTTGGTCCAAAAATGGGGGAAGGTACGTATCTAATAGATCACTTGGATTGTTTAAACACTATCTTGCTTGAGTTTCAAAATAGTAACGAATCAATAAGTGATGAAGATGTCGCGCTGGTTCAATTGGTGTCGCTACCACAGTCTTATGAGGATTCGTGCAGTCTCGTTGTGCTAGAAACAAGACGGTGATGTTGGAAGCGTTAATATCGAATCTTCACACCAGGGACATGCGGTGCAAGGCTACATATGGATAGTACGACATTCCGGGTTTGGGCTCTTTGGTAGTGTCCAAAGGGGATTATGGTAAGAGGAAGAACAAGGGATCTAAATTACCTAACTATGTTTGTGATTTGTGCAAAGAGAAGGTTTATTGGAAGAGGGAGTGTCTGAAGGAAAGGGCATGTGCATATATGGCTGTAGCCGCAAGTTCTTCCGAGGATCACATCGTTCTCTAGGCCTTGTTGGGGGGGGGGGGCGTGGGAATCTGGGCTCTTGACGAGGAGGCGAATTTGGAATAGGGTAGTCTCTAGTGGGGGATACGACACGTGAAAGGGGACGTATATGAGGCACACGTAAGGGGAGCATATGAGGCCCGCAAGGGGGCGATATTGCAAGAATTTAGTGGGAACCAAGGAAATTTTGTAAAAGCGTTGAAGGAATTCGGTGGGAATTGGAGAAACGTGTTGGGGGGGTTTTGTTGTAGAGACTCGGTGGGAGTCTGAACAACAAACGAATTTTTTGTAGGATCTTGGTGGGAGTTGGAAAAAAAAACACGGGTTCGATCGCACAAATCCGGTCGGAGTTGGAGCATCGAAAGGGTTCGATTGTAGGAACTTGACGGGAGTTGGAGATCACTGGGAGCACTCGTTCCAGGAACTTGGAGAAGTTGGAAAAACTTATTACATTGGGGACTTGTGGAGAGAAGCGGCTTATTCAAGCTCAAGAGGAAGGGGAATTCAAGAAAGGTCAAGAGTTTTTGGGAACTATGCCTTGAATACACTCAGGAATCTTGGCGAGGAGTTGGCGACCAAGCGGGGCAAAAAAAAGGGCAAATCGGAGGAGCACGACGAAAGAATCAAGCCGGGGAGGACCTGCTTTTTCGTTCAAATAACTCAGGTGTTCGTATGAACATGTTAGTGACACCGCGGGTGTTTGTACGAACACTTATTGGAAGGCGGCCAAAAGTTGCTTGTTGTGTTTAGCTTCGTTTTCATATTTCTTTGGGCACAAGCTGTATAGGAGGCCTATAGAAAGGCTATAGGTAGTGCTTTACAGGTCATGGATTGTATTCATATCGTTTCTCTTAATAAATAGGGTTTTGTGGTCGTGGATGAAGCAACCTTTGTGCTACTCAACCACGTTACATCAGGTATGATCTTATTCTTCGTTTTTAATCGTTCTCTTGCACATTCCATGTCATAACAAGTAAAAATTTCTTTTTATTTCTCCTTTAATACATGTGTTTTACATTCCATTTAGGGAGTGGGGGGGGGGGGAAATGGGGATATCTCGGATATGCTACCCAACAATCTGAGCAGAGTGTATCTTTAAAATAGCGAGAGTCTAGAGAGAGCTCTCCTTGTCCCCTCCCCCCTCTTCCTTACACTTCTTCTCCTCTATTTTTGTAGGTATGGATCTTATTGTAGCAACTCAACAATCAATACCTCCAACGAGACAGAAAGCAAGCCACACAACATCGCAGGATGTAGTCCCTTCTCCATCAACAATCAACCATGTTTAGGTCCAAAACCAAATGAAACCAACCCTGGAACAGAAGCTGGCCTCATGACCTCCCTCTGCAGCATGGAACAGGATCCCCTTGGAGCTGGAGGAGCCTCTTGAAAGTTTGTAATGCAAGAATAAAACAGGATCTAATACTCTAGAGGGGGGGTGAATAGAGTATGGAAACTTTTGCTAAAAACTAGCCTTTTGAATATTAAAGCTTATGTATAAAAGAAATCTCAAAGCTTTGGAACTGGTTTGTAAAGCATGAGATAAAACTTTAACTGTCATAAGCTTCAAAGCTTTGAGATAAGAAATTCTCCAAAGCTTTGGAACTAACCTTTTTTGAACTGATTTGCAACATCAATATAAAACAGTAAAGTATAGCTAAAGAACACATGAAATTTTACAGAGTTTAGTCACAATTGGACCTAGTCTCTGCCTGAGGGATCTGATCCCTCCAAGATTTGAATACAATTCTTATTAATCACCCAGATTTAGCCCTAGATCTCAAGCCTAAGTGAGCTACCTTACACTTAAACAGCTTGTGGTTCCCAACCTATCTAGTAACAGCTACAACCTGTTAAAACGATAAGAAACTCTTTTTTGTGCACTTGAACAACTAAACTTGTAAGCTTTTGAGGTTAAGATTTTCAGTACAATTTGAAGAACACAGAAAAGATAAGCAATAAAGCATGGAAGTGTTCTTCAGATTGGATGAATGATCTTCTTCTCCTGTAGTGTTCAATTGCTTGATTGTTTGAAGAGTTGTGTATATGATCTCCCACAGATGAAAACACTCTTCAATTATCTGTTGATGAGCCTCTCTCTATGTGTGTTTTATGTTTGAAATTCAAACTTCAGCTTCTAACAACTTTCTGCAACTGTTTGAGAGATTTTAGGAACTGAATTCCTACAAATCCTCACCCCCTAAGATGCTTCTTTCAACAGCTATGTTGGATAGATGTTGGAGTTTGTTTAGGGACGTTTGGACGACCAACAAACCTGAACATACTCAGAAAGAAAAATTAAACACAATCCAGAAACAATAGCTATATAATCTGATCAGTTAGACAGGTCAGTTTATCCATAAACTCTTGCTATTTTACCTAAGATATAACTCAATATAAGAATCCATATATGTAAATATATATATATCTGTAAGACAAGATTAATAACATAATAAAGAGTTATATTAACTCATTATTCAGTCCTGAATCCCTATAAGTCTACCTGCATATCAAGCTCAGTTAGGAATACTTAAGCAGTTATGAGCATAAGGTAATCTCAAAGCTTTGGAGCTTTCATTGCCAATCCACATGAATGAACTTGAAACTTAATCTTGCAAACTATAAGACTTATTTAATCAACCCATAAACTCAATAATATTTTCAAGAGACAATATTTGATGACAAGATCATCACTCAATTCAATAGCTAAGCCTGCAACAACGAAACTATTAAGCACAACATATAGTCAACACAAGTATTACTGAATCTCAAAGCATTGGAGCTTTGAAACTTATTGTCTCTAATGTTGTGTCTTTCATCATCAAAGATATCGAGGATATAACTCCCCATGCATTTATAGTTGAACTAGCATTATCCCCCTTGATGAAAGACAAAACAAATATTATTGCTTTCCAAGATATCAATTTCATCATAAATCTCAATAGGATAGTATAAGGTAAAAAAAAACATATCACATATATACCAAAACAAACTAATAATATGCATGAAAACCAATAGTAATCCTATAGCATCCAATATTACACAAACTCAAAATCAACCAAACCTAAAACAAATGCTAAAACTAAAACTTAGCAGATAATCAGATAATCACATAATCTTCTCTCCCCTTTTTGGCTTTCATCAAAAGAGTAGAAGAAATGTAGGATCATGTTCATTTTCTTTTTTGAAAAAATAAAAAGACCTCAGGACTCTTTAAAAGAAAAAGAGACAAATAAAGAAAAGATCAGAAAGAAGAGGTTTCAAGGCTTTGAGGTTCCCGCAACAACACTCTTCCTAGCAGTCTTCTTTCCTCCTTCAACTTTTCCCTTGCCCTTGTCCTTTGTATCCTTAGGCTCCACCTGTTCTTCCTCTGCTGATCTTCATCTGATTCTTCTTCATTTACAGCTTGCTCTTCTACATTCTCAGCTTGTTCTTCCAAATTCTCATCTTGTTCATCCACATTCTCAGTTCCAACATCAGCAATGTCTTCTTCAACTGTTGCAGCATTCTTATCAACAACTTCCTCAGCAGTCTCCTCACCGCCAGATTCATCATCTGACTATTCAAACAGATCCTTTGAAGCAAGAACTATTGGAACCTTCTTCTTCTTTTATTTCTTCACCACTTCCCCAATAACTTCATCTGAATCAATACTGGTATCCCTACTTTCAGCAGATGGTATCTTCTCCAAGTTCAAACATTTGATTATCACATCTAGCTTCCCTTCCATTGAGTTCACCAAGCCTTTGAACTTTCCAAATTCAGTATACAGATCAAACAACCCTTGTCTAAGATCTTCAATATCATCCTCTAAGACCTCAACTCTATCAAGAACCTGCGAGAAATCCAAGTTGCCTAAAAAATTTGATGTTGTTGCTGCTCTTGGTTTGTTGTATTCCTTTTCCTTAAGCTCTTTTGCAGAAAATTTAGAATAGAACTTCCACTACCCTTTACTAGTCTGAACAACTCCAATCCTTTGAAGTGATGCTTCATCAACCAACCCAAAACCACTTGTGATTTTCTCCTCATCTTCCACAGGCACTCCAAAATACATATAGAACAATGGAAACAAATTTTCATAAGGGAAAGAATGATTCCTAGTCATAGTAAAACAGTAAATCATGTGCTCCATGATCACACTAGGAAAATCAAATTCAAATCCTTGACAGATTAAGTACACCAGAATTAAAACCCTGTCAGTCACCAGTTCTTTACAATGCTCCCTTGGTACCACACACCTCATGATGATTAGAATAATATTTTGGCTTCATAGTTGAACACATAATGTGTTAAATGTTTGGGTCTAGTTGGTGTTCCCTTCAAGAAAAACATAGACTTGGCCGTCTCCAAACACTCCCTCCTATAAGGAAGTTCATGCACTCTATATTTTCTAGGTACTCCCAAGACTTTGGAAAAACCCCTATGGTCTAGCCTCATATTAATTCCAGCAACCTTAGAGGTCAACAAATAGCTATCACTATCATCAACTTCTTGAAACAAATTCAAATAAAACAACTTAGTTAGCCTAGGATAAGCCTCAAATGTTGGATTTAGAATCTTGCCAACAGATGAGTCTTTTAACTTCCTAATGCAGTAAATATCTAATTTACTTAACAATTCTTCACATATCATACTGCAATAGGCAATTTTTGAAGAGGCATACCCATCTATCCAAACAACTTTAACTTCAGGATTTATAAACCAAGATTCTGGAAGAATGTTCTTACCATGTCCAAAAGATATCTTAGTCTTCACATCTCTGTGTTTGAATCTCTTCTTCTGTTGTGTAGATGGATGACCTTTCTTCTCCTCTGGCTTCTTCTCTTTTGATGTTTGATCACCCTTCTTCTCTACCTCAGACTTCTTCTCTTTAGCAACCTCTTTCTTCTTATCAGTTGGTTGATCACCTTGATCCTTGTTCCCCTGTTCCTTATCCTTCACCACTATCTCTGTTTCTAATTAAGATTCTGACCTAGCTTCCTAAACATCCTTCCCCTTCTCAATTTTCTTCGATGGTGGAGAAGTTTCCTGCATGCTTGCTGTAGTCTCAGAATCTGATCCATGAGTGGTGATATTCCTGTTTTCTTTCCTGTTGATTCTCTTTGATGAACCCTGACCTTGCTTGTTGATTCTTTCAGATTTTCTCTTCATTGGGTTTTAGGGTTTTCAGAGGGTTTAGAGAGAAATTGAACAGGTGGATAGGGACGGAGAAAAAGAGATTGAGTGAGAGAGAAAGAAGCCCTGAAGTTGGCTTAAATAGGTAGAAGATTTTGACTCAAAATAGGATTGCATGCAGAATCAAATCTTTAAAGATATTCTTGAGATATTTTTGGGATATTTGAGCAAATCTCTGAACAATTAAAATATTCTGTAATTATCTATAAGATACTACAAAATATTTCTTGATCCAATTTTTGAATAACACTAAACAGCTTATTCACCAAAGCTTTGAGGAATTTCAACTTTTCAGAAGACTTAAAAGCTTTGAAGCATACTTTCAAGGCTAGGAAAGCTGTATCTCAAGGCTTTGAGATTTTCACACATAATACATATAAGAACTAATACCCCCCCCCCTAACCAATGCATCCTTGTTTAGCATACCCAATTCAAGCCTTAGAGATGCAAACCTCTAACCTGGCAAAGGTTTAGTGAAGATATCATCTATCTGCATAGTAGTTGAAATGAGAGATAAAGATACATCACCTTTTTCAGAATGATCTCTTATGAAATGATGTATTACATCAATATGCTTAGTTATGGAATTCTGCACAAGATTCTTTGATATTGAAATGGCACTTGTATTGTCACAGTTGATAGGCACATTTCTGAATTCATATCCAAGATCTCTTAATTGTTGAGAAATCCATAGTACCTGTGAACAACAAGCACCAGCTGCAATATATTCAGCTTCAGAAGTAGACAAGGTTAATGAATTCTGCTTCTTTGAATGCCAACTTATCAATGATGAACCGTGAAATTGGCAGCATCCAGAAGTGCTTTTTCTATCCACTTTGTAGCCTGCAAAATCTGCATCTGAATAGCCACTCAACATGAAATTAGTTCTTCTTGGATACCAAAGCCCCAAGTCTTTGGTTCTATTCAAATATCTAAAAATCCTTTTAGCAGCAACCAGACGGCTATCCTTAGGATTTTCTTGAAATGTTGCACACATACATACCCAAAACATAACATTTGGTCGACTAGCAGTTAGATACAATAGTGAACCAATCATACCTCTGTAATCCTTTTGATTCACACTCTTACCACTTGTATCCTTGTCTAAAGATAATGATGAACTCATAGGGGTCTTCACTACCTTGGACTGAGACATAATTTACTTGTTTAATAAGTCCTTGATATATTTACCTTTATGTATTCCTTTTTTTATTTGATGTACATAAAGTCCAAGAAAGAAATTCAATTCTCCCATTAAGCTCATCTCAAATTCCCTGCACATTAGACTTGAAAACTCTTTTGAAAGAGAATCATTAGTAGCACCAAATAGTATATCATCAATATAAATCTGCACTACTTACAAATTCTTTTTATGATTCTTCATAAAAAGAGTTTTGTCTACTAGACCTCTCTTAAAACCATTGTCAAGTAAAAACTTTTAGAATTTTTCGTACCAAGCCCTTGGAGCTTGCTTAAGATCAAAAAGAGCTTTGTAAATTTGTAAACATGATCAGAGAAATTTTCATCGTCAAAACCAAGTGGTTAAGAAACATATACTTCTTATTGTAAATAACCATTTAGGAAAAATCATTCGACATCCATTTGAAAAAGATTTATGTGTTTATGAGATTCAAAATGCAAGAAATATTCTCATAGCTTCTAACCTGGAATCAGGAGAAAATGTCTCCTCATAGTCAATGCCTTCTTCTTGATTATACCCTTGTGCCACAAGTCAGGATTTGTTTCTCACAACCTTACCATTTTCATCAAGTTTGTTTCTGAACACCCATCTGGTTCCAATAACTGATTGTGTCTTAGGCCTAGGAACCAAGTTCAAGACCTTGTTCCTTTCAAGCTCATTCAGCTCATTCAGCATTGCAGTGATCCAATCTGCATCTTATAATGCCTCCCATGGATACAAAAGCACTGAAAGCACACAAGTTTCTTAACTGTCATGTGGTCTGTGCACTAGTTGTTGGATCTGAGATAATATTGTCTGTTAGATGAGCTGACAAATACTTGAACCTCTTCCTTTGTGTCCATGGTTCTGGCTCTCCAGTAATCTTTTCAATCCTTTGAGAACTTGATTAAGTAGCAGGAGTACTTTGTGTTTTGTCAATCCCAGTCTCAAGGCTTTGTGATTTTGGCTTAGCAGGATGTTCAAAGATTTGGGATTCTTCTTAATGTTCCTGCAGATTAGTTTTGCTTCCTTTTTCTTTCTTTCAACCATCATCTGCCTCATATTTATTCAAATTGAGATCTGTAAAACTTTCACTCAAGGAATCGTCTGTACTCTCATCAAAGATCACACAAATCCTCTCTTCAACAATCTTAGTTCTCTTATTGAAAACTCTATATGTTTTGCTAGTTTGAGAATAACCAAGAAAAACACCTTCATCACTTGTAGCACCAAACTTGCCAAGATTATCCTTGATATTATTATGCACATAACAAGCATAGCCAAAAGGCTTAAAATAAGACACACTTGGCTTTCTGCCTTTAAATAGTTCATAAGGAGTTTTCTTCAAAATAGGTCTAATCGAACATCTATTAAGCACATAGTTGGCACTGTTAACAACTTCTGCCCACAAATACTTTGGCAAATTACACTGCTAAAAATTTACCCTTTCCCGGCGTTTTTTATATAGCTAGTCGAAAGCTCCGTTTAAAGGTACCCTACAACGCCGGTTTGTTGAAAACTGTCGTAAATGTTGATATAAAGGACGGCTGGCACAAAACCGTTGTATTAGAGATGCCAAAAACGACGGCAGAACAAACATTATCCTTAAATAAAAAAACAACGGCGGAAGCAAGCAAACCATAGTATAAGGCGCACCAGTTAACGACGATTTAAATAAAGCGTCGTTTATTTGTTATTGTAACAGCGGTTTCCCCCTAACCACCGTGCCATGTAAATAATTAAAAAAAGATTTAATCTCAGCCATCAATTTATATCCAATCACAGCCGTAGGATTTTAACCCTATCTCTATAAACTAGCATCTAATTCAGCAGTGCCTCCCTCCCTCATCCTCATACCTCCCTCACTCCATCTTCCTCATCAATGGTGATGGTGGCCGGAACGGCGATGGTGGTCGGACACGTATGCACTCTGCGATATCTATTTCGACTTCTCTATCCCTCGAACTCCTTCTCTTCCTCCCTCTCTCTCCTCTCTCTCTTCTATCTTCTTGCTCCATATGATTCGCTCATTTCTCCTTTTTCTATCTGGTTTCTCGTTTTCCTCTCTCTGATACAATCGACTCTCTCTTTCTCTCTGCTTTCTCTTCTTCCTCTCCCTGATTCTCTCGTCTCTTTCTGTTCTCTCTTCATCCTCCCTCTATCTTTCTGCGCCCCTTTTGGTTCTAGATCTTTTTCTGATTCTCTCTTCTTCCTCCCTCTCTCTTTCTTGCCGCCTCCATCTCCATCTTCCATCCCTCACTCCAACCCTAACTTCCTCGATCTAAAATAGTTGATTCCATCCAGAAAAGTGGCTGATTCGATAATTTTGTCAAGAAATTATTTATGGGTGATTAATTTTCCCGTCTCTGGGGTTCTTCTGTAAGTGATCGATTCGATCCAAAAAAGGTGATTATGGATGATGAACAATCTGTAAGAGGCTGATTCTGGTTGATGAACACATTTCAAAGAAAATGAATTCTGGTGATGAACACTTTGTAAAATCTCCAACTTTAAAATGAAAACAAAAGCAAACATGAGCTCAAAAAAAAAATAGTATAATTTTTTTTTAAAAAAAAAAATCAATTTAAAAACAATTTAATGACATATACGACGGTTTGACACCCAGTGCCGTTAACTTAACAGCGGTTAACCGTCGGTTACTCTTGCCTACGCTGAGATCAGCGGCGAGCTGGCAACCGCTGTTTGTTCTGCCGTTTATAGTATAAACGGCGGTTTTGGATCTTTTAATGGCGGTTTGGTCTTTTCATTTTCTAAATTAATTTAGTAGTGTTACTTTCAAGTATCATTTTTCTAGACATATCTTCAAGTGTCCTATATTTCCTCTCAACCACACCATTTTGCTAAGGAGTTATAGGTGCAGAAAATTTGTGTGAGATGCCATTCTTTGCACAAAATAAATCAAAATCAAGCTAATCAAATTCTCTACCATGATCACTTCTAATAGATGCAACATGTAAATTTTTCAAAGATTGAAGCTCCTTACAAAGCTTTGATAATTCAGAAAAAGCTTCAGATTTATCTCTAATAAACATAGCCCACGTAAATCTAGAATAATCATCTACCACAACATGCATATATCTCTTATCTTTGGGTATCTGAACCCTCATAGGATCACACAAGTATGCATCAATTTTAAGGGTCTGGTGGTACTTACAAAGTTCTTTGGCTTGAATGAGCTCTTTGTCTGTGTACAAGCCTTGCATATCTCATCATCTTTGAATTTCAGGGTTCGTAAACCCCTTACCAAGTCTTTTGAGATGAGCTTTTTCATTGTATGCATGCTAATATGCCCAAGCTTTCTATGCCAAGACTTTGAGTCTTTCTTCAAAGCTTTGACACACCTCAGACTTTCACCTGCAACTTTGTTAGTACTTAAAGCATAAACATTGTATGATCTAGGAGAAGTGAGTATGCAATTTCGAGATTTCTCATCTTGCACCACATATTCTCCTTGTCAGAAACTACTTTTTTCTCTCTATCATACAGTTGAGATATACTAAGAAGATTATAATTTAAACCTTCAACTAAATACACATCATAAATTTAACTTGCAGAATCATTACCAATACTGCCATTACCAATTATATTGCATTTTTCTTTACCACCAAGTTTGATTGTTCCTCTAGATTGCTCTTTTAGATCAGTGAATAAAGATTTCTTTTCACCCATATGCCTGGAACAACCACTGTCTAAAATCCATTTTTGATCCTTCAATGCGTTGTTGGCAGCCTAGAAAATTAAGTCAATGCCTTAACAGGCCATTAGACAAAGTGTAGAATTTGGATTCGTACTCAGAATCATCTATGTTAGGTGGTATGATTACTTCTGGAACCCAAATCTGTCTCACTTGTCCCTTAAGCTGATAAGGATAGGTGTTCCTCATTATGTGAGGATCTGTCCTTCTAAAAGGGCAAGTCAACTTAATATGTCCAATTTTTCCACAGTAATGACATTTTGGAGAATGTCTGCTTCCAGACTTAACAAATGTGGTATGGTTCTTTTTTAGAAAATTTAGATTATAACCAATTCGACTCTTTTAAACTGAATGCATACCTTCTCCAAGCATGCATGAGATTGATTTTTTGTTCTTAGCTAGAAAAAGTTGATAAGATCTTTTTAGATTCTTGAAGCATCTCAGTCAAAGAAGTTTTCTATTTTTCTAAATCATTGGAATGATTCTTTAGATCAACATACTTATAAGTTAAAAGAGAGTTTTGATCAACAACTTCTTTGAGTTGTGTTTTCAAAAGTTTGAATCTACTGTCCAAGGCTTTTGAAGTTACTATCAATTTTCAGCTTAGTTGCTTCATGACTCTTGATTTGAAAGATCAAATCTGAATTCTCCTTGGCCTGCTCATGAACCTTCATTTTCATAGAATCAATCTCATTCCTATAACTCTCCTAATTTAGAAACATACATTGGAGGATTTCAGGCAAAACATCAGTAGGACTAGCAAGAAGATTTTTTACCATTGCATCAATGTGCTTGTCTGAGCCTTTTTCTTCTTCATGCTCAGCCATTAAGTAAAGATTGGCCTGCTCATCATCAGAATCTGAGTCTATTGAAAAATCATAATCACTCCATGAAGCCACCATTGCTTTCTTCCTTATGTTGTCATTTTCCTTTTTAGGAAATTGCATGCTTTTCTTCTTTTGTGGACAATATCTTACCAAATGATCTTCATATCCACATTCAAAGCAATTCATTACTTAAGGTTTATATGAATGTGAAGAATACTTACTTCTGTGATCCTTGCTACTTGAGGATATGGATTTTTCTTTGTTATAGACCTGGTTTCCAAAGCTCTTTTTCTTCTTCAAGATTCTGGCCAATGCTTTGGAGATCAAGGCTAAGGATTCTTCATCATCATCGTCCCCTTGTTCAAGGCTTTGAGATTTTTAATTATCCTTTGCCTTGAGTACCAGATTCTTGATGTTGTCACTCATGTCACCATCTACGTCCTTTATTGAAATCTCATGACTGAGCAGCTTGCCTTGCAGATCATCTATCTCTAAAATACTTATATCACGTGCTTCCTCAATTTCACCTGTCTTTGGTTCCCACTTGTATTTTGGCAAACTTCTTAGGATCTTTCTGACATTTTCTTCAATTGAGAAAGCCTTTCCCAAAGATTCCAAGTTATTCACAATATCAGTAAACCTCTTAAACATTTCCTTGATGGGTTCATCACAATTCATCTTGAACAGCTCATACTGCCTCAGATGGATATTGATTTTAGTTTCCTTGACTTGGCTTCATCCGTCATAAGTGACAGTCAATTTCTCCCAGATCTCTTTGGCACTCATGAAGTTTGATATTCTGTTGAACTCATCTGCACTAAGAGCACAATATAATAAGTTCACATCTTTGTAATTTTTTGATACCTTTTCCAGTTTAGTAACTGAGAGATCTTCTTCTGTTTTGATATTCCTCACTCCATCAGAGGTAGTATAGTATGTATGAAATATTTTGATAAAAGTTAGCCTTTTGAAACTTAAAGCTTATGTATAAAAGAAATCTCAAAGCTTTGGAGCTAGTTTGTAAAGCTTGAGATAAAATTGTAACTGTCAGAAGCTTCAAATATTTGGGATAAGAAATTCTCGAAAGGTTTGGAACTAACAGTTTTGAACTGATCTGCAACAGGAGTATAAAACAGTATAGTATAGCTAAACAACACATGAATTTTTACAGAGTTCAGTCACAATTGGACCTAGTCTCTGCCTGAGGGATCTGATCCCTCTAGGATTTGAACACACTTCTTATTAATCACCAAGATTTAGCCCTAGATCTCAAGCCTAAGTGAGCTACCTTACACTTATACAACTTGTGGTTCCCAACCTATCTAGTAACAACTACAACCTGTTAGACAATAAGAACCTCTTTGTTGTTCACTTGAACAACTATACTTCTAAGTTTGTAAGGTTAAGAAATTCAAAATGAATAATACAAGTTCAGCACAGTTTGAAGAACACAGAAAGGATAAGAAATAAAGCTTGGAAGTGTTCTTCAGATTTGATGAATGATCATATTCTCCTACAGTGTTGAATTGCTTGATTGTTTGAAGAGTTGTTTAATGATATCCCACGGATGAAAACACTCTCCAATTCTCTGTTGATTAGCCTATCTCCATGTGTTGTATGTTTGAAATTCAAACTTCATCTTATAACAACTTTCTGCAACTATTTGAGAGATTTTAGGAACTAAATTCTTACAAATCCTCACCCCTTGAGATGCTTCTTTCAACAACTATGTTTGGATAGCTGTAAGAGTTTTTTTAGGGACATTTGAACGACCAAGAAGCCTAAACATACTCAGCAAGAAAGATCAAACACAATCCAGAAAACAATAGCTATAGAATCTGATCAGTTAGACAGATCACTTTATCCATAAACTCTAGCTATTTTGCCTCGGATATAACTCAATATAGTTTCTCAACAAAGAAGAAGATATAACTCTATATAAAAAAGCCATATATGTAAATATATATCTATAAGACAAGATAAGTAACATAATAAAGAGTTAGATTAACTCATTATCTAGTCCTGAATCCATATAAGTCTACCTGCATATCAAGATCTGTTAGGCATAATTAAGCAATTATGAGCATAAGGTAATCTCAAAGCTTTGGAGCTTTGATTGCCAGTCCACATGAATGAACTTGAAACTGAATCCTGCAAACTGTAAGACTAATTTAATCAACCCATAAACCTAATAATATTTTCAGTAGACAATATTGAATGACAAGAGCATCACAGAAACTGTTAAGAAGAATATATAGTTAGCACAAGTATTACAGAATCTCAAAGCTTTGGAGCTTTGAGACTTATTGCCTCTGATCTTGTGGCTTTCATCATCAAAGATATCAAGGATATAACTCCCAGTGAGTTTATACTTGAACTAACACCTCTGACAACCCCCTTAAAGATACCTCTACCCCCATTTACATCCCTCTTACTTGAGAAGATAAACTAAGAGCCAGTGACAGACTAAAATCTAATCTCATCATCAAACCCATGGGAAAAACTTTCAGCCAGGATTTCCTCTTTACCAAGATCAAAGAGCTATGGATGCCCAGAGGGAAGATCCTTGGTAGTGATCATGGAAACCAGTTCATGATAATTAGTTTTGCGTATAAGACAGAAAAGCTACCTTTCTTTGAGGAACTTGGTTCATTGGTGCTCACTTCTATTGCTAGCATTTTAAGTTGGTGTCAAGGATTAGGCTACCATGAATTCCCCCCAATCGTTTGATGCAATCGTCATCAAGAAGATTGAGAATGGCTTAGGGAAAATCATCAAACTAGACACCCTGACTAAGAAGGGTCTCTGTATTAAGCTTTTTGGGCTTTGTGTCCAGGTAAACATCACAAATCAACCAGTTTTTTCTATGAAGGTAAAATCCCAGGTTATACAAATTGTGTAAGAAACCTCCCTAGACTTTTCTTCCCACTTTGTTGGACATCTTGATTCCTTCTACCCCTCTTCTAATGTCCCCAAACCCTAAATCTCTATCCCCATTGCTCTGGAAACTTCCAAAAACCCTGAGAAACTCAACAAAATTCCTATATCTTCAACCCTTGAACCACATAACACCACATATGCAAACAAAAAAAACACCTCTAACCTCACCAAAAACCACCTTCAACCTCACCCATCCATGTTTTTTTCTAGAATGCCAAACCAAGGGAAGAAAAGCAAGGTTTCCCTTTAAAAGGAAATGTCAACATCAATAGGAGAAACGGAGACTCACAGAAAAACCCAAGAGGAAAAAAGAAGATGCCCTGAGATGAGTATCACAAAAGGGGTCTTTGAAAGCTAAGTATTAACAATTTGGAGGCTATCACCAAAAAGTTCATGATTGAGAACTTCACCATAAAGCCACTTTCAAATAACTGCATTGCATTTAGTCTTGATAGTGAAGAAGAGTTGGATAAGGAAAATAATCATGGGGTTGGCACTGAACCAACATAGTCTAATTAATTAAGTGGAACACGAACCAGTGGTTTTTCCAACAGGTTTGATGGGCTTTTAATAGAATCTTAGAAACTAAACCATGTAACACCCTCTCTAAAATAGCAATTATAAAGCCCCGTTAACTTTAAACCCCCTAAACAATAGTTATAAATCACACTCTCTCTCAAACCTCCCACTTCCTCCACTATCTCAACAATTTCATGTTCCGGTAACTGTCCTAGCGTGGACACTAATTCCCTTCTTACTTCCGAACCCATCATCTTCCCTTATGATCATTCGTTCTGAACATATCTCCAATAAATCAAAACCCTGCATCCTTGTCCCTTTCACACAACATTTCACTCACCCTGATAAATTTGAGTTTCTTGGAAAGCATATTATCAAGTAACTCCGCACAAGGTTGTTTCAATGTGGAGGAAGCCCCATGGAGAAGGAGACCAGGTGGAAATTCATAAAGAAGGTGGAGCAATCTGTGATAGCCAAGAATTGGTGAATTCCCCTCCCAATCATAACTTATCCAAGAACCCAAATGGCTACAATCCTAAGTCATCTGAAGGCTCCAACTGCAACGATAATGATACATTGGAGACTGAACTCTATGCTAGAGAAATTCAGTTTGACAACTGCAGAAATCAACTAGATGATGACAAGGCTAGAGAACCACATTATCCCATACCACAAGATTGTGAAAGCCCAAGAAAGGTTGAGCATGATCCTCTGGTACATTGCCCAATTCCATGCAAACAGGGGAGAAGCAAAACATGTAAGGATGGAGGAATAAAAGGAAAAATGGCTCATAGAGCACTGCGAAAACATGGAGCCACTCTCAGGGGAGTATCTCCATACATTCACACAAAAGGGGGGCTTCGTTGAAGAAGGAGGAAACATGATGGCCCTGCTATAGGAGTAGGAGACCAGAACTGTGGTGGAAAACCAAAGACAAAGGGTACCAAGGGGGATGCTAGAGCGAATGAGGGTTTCAAACTTCCCCATGAAGTTTCTTCTTTCGAATTGTAGGGGGCTGTAAGTCCTACTTTTAGGAGAAACTTCTGAGACCTCATGGGCAGGCATATGCGAAATGTTATTGGCATAGTTGAGACCAGAACTTATGGGAAAAGGGATATAGTTATCTGTGCCTCTCTTTGATTTGACATATGTTCAGGGGTGTGGCTATGGTGCGGGAAAATTTTAAGGGTTCAGTGGGGGCCCAACTTTTTTTCCTTGTTTTGGACAACTAAACGAACGGTTTTGCAGGTAATACAAAAATTCCTACAAAACGACACAAGAAAAATGACTGATGACACATGGTGACACCAGCCGGTTTCGTGAAATACTTACCCCTCTCGTGAAATACTAATGCGCCTACCATGAAATGCATAGTCGCATAACGAAATGATGAAAATTTCATATCATTTTTTTTTGGTTTATGTTGACACGTCGCCAACCCACTCCCCACCATCTCTTCCTCTCTCCTTCCAATAAATGTCTCCGTTAACTTCCAATCACCCTCCATGGCCGGAACATCCCATCCAAACCACCGTCCCACCCGTTTGAACAATAACTCGCACCATTAGTTAGTGAACAATAACATTCGGGGAAATATAGAGTCTAGACGAATGGAAGATAGTTATTTTAGCACTCAGAAAGACATTCATACAATTAACTCGCACCATCAGTTTGTGAGGAGAGACAAACACAAAACTTGATGACAGAGGCACGAAACGGATGAAAAATAAATACATGAACGATAATACTATCATTCCCATTTATTAATATAGCCGAAGAGGAAACAAGTAGCAAGACACGACCAAGGTCAGACCAAACCGGGGTATGGCTATGGTGCGGGCAAACCCAGCACACCCCCAATTATCACTCAACCCCATGACACCCCCAATTACTTCTCTTGTCAATTCATCTCAGCCTCCTCAATAATTCAAAAACCATCACCACCCTCTCAAGTTCGCCGATTGAATTGAAGCATCAAGCGATGGCGAATTCCAGGACGAAGGAGACAGAGTCCGAGGTGGCCGGAGATGGACACAAATTCAGGAGCCCTAACATCTAGGTATTTGTTCTTGATTTTTTATTTGGCCGAATTGAGGGTACAAGCAGGTTGATAACAGGTAAGGGGGTTATTTAAAGACTTTTTTGGTGAATTTTCGGTGCGTTTGGGGGGCTGGTGTCGTGCTCGGAGGTGGCATCATGGCACTAGATTTGTCTTGTCGGAGTCAGAGGAGGAAGAAAACTCCATTTCCTCTGAGTGTATTTTTGTTTTAATTTACCTATGATCCCATGTTTGTTGGAGGCTATTAAAATTGCTTCTAAGTTTCTTTGCAAGTGCCATATATGCACCGTTTATAAAGTAACTACAGATGCCTCCCCATTCCGTTAGAAACTCTTCGAGCAACCTTAAAATCTTTCAAAAACTACACTTTAGACTCCTTGTAACATGCATTATATTTGTGAGGGATCCACCAGTTCAGTTTCTTTTCGTATAATCAAACCATTACTGATTTAATTTCATTGGTATGTCCACAATGTTTTGAACAATATTTTTCTAGTAGTGGTAACGTTTAACAGTTCACAAAATTATGTATCTCATGAAATTGCAAGAAACCGATGAAATACTTAGAAGACAATATGTCTTGTTATTCAGTTTTGCAAAATATTTGACAATATCTCAATCTCCTTTGTGGCAAGAGATGGCAACCGACTTGCTCACACTTTCACAAAGAAGGGATACTTATAAGACGATATGTCTTACTATTCCATTTAACCCGACACAATGGGCGAAAACTGCACACAATATTAATCTTTTGGGCTTGACTACCCATATTTAATGGAATTTTCTATTTCCCTTGGAAAAATATTATTTCTCTCAATGTCAAGGTATCCATTTATCGAGGTTATATCGTGTATGAGAAAATTCATTATAGACTTCATTGGTTTTGAGTGAGAGATGAAACTCTTCGAGGGTATAGTTGAATGACACAGTCTTCCTCATAAGTAGCCCAAAATATTTAATATCACATGTGCAATTCTTTACAACACCACAAGAACAAACTGGAATGGACTTGTAATTGGAGAGTTCATCCCACAAATCTTTGAGTCTCGTACAAATAGGTAGTAACAGAAAGATCATTTTGTCTTTGATTAGAGATAGCCTTCTTGAGTTGAAAGATTATGGGAATGTTTCTTTGAGATATTCTATCTTTGAGATCACACCAAGTATCTAGAGATGTTTGTTTGTAGACAATGCTAGAGGCAATGTCCTTAGAAACAGCTTTAAGAACCCTGGACATGACCATATTGTCCTTAGAAACATCATTAAGAGAATTGTGTCGAAATGAGGTCTAATTGAAGCAGAATCGAAGAAAAACCCGAGGAAACAAGAACGGGATGAAATGAAATTCAGATCTAAAAAGATGAACAAGTAATTAGAGTACCGAAGAATGATATACAACCGAGGAGTGCAGAGGAAGACAAGGACGAATGTAAACAAGTCGGAGTTGCAAGAAAAAGGGCACCGGAGTTACATGACTCTGGTACAACACCAGAAATCAGAGAGAGCTCAAAAATAGAGGGAGAGCTCAAAAATAAAGAGAAATGTTTCTTTCCCTCAATTTTTTTAACTCTCTCCAATTTCTGTTATATTTCTTCAGCACTAGTACGCTTCCTTCTCTTGGAATCCATTTTTTCATCTACTACAGTCAATCCTTCTGCGTTATTTATGAGGAGAAAGCCTACCAAAAATGGACGGATTCAAACCGTCTTTGATTATGTATTTAATTTCTAAAATTCCCGGAGTCTTCTTGAGAATTGGAAAGGACTCTATCTGCTGAGCAACTTTTTAGTGCTCTAAAAGAGAACCACACGGTGCTCATCAACCACGTATGTTGCATGCTTTATCAAGTAGTTTTGGAAACCGGACTAATTTGGACATAAAGACAAACATGAATAGAATGAGAATGATTGACTACCCCACCCAAAGGAAATGACCGTAATAAAATGAATAGATCATAGGTATTTTCCTGTGCTTCTTGGCGAATTCCTCCTCATTGTTTCCATGAGCTTTGAAGCTGTTCGATTCCTTAAGAAAAATTTCCTTGATGTCTTTGTACACGGAACAACAAATAAAATTGGCAACCCAGATCCTAATGTAATTATCATTGATCTTAATTTTCCTTTCATGTTGAGGGATTAGCTATCTCTGATGTGCCTTGTATAAAAAAACATATGCTCCTCAATCATAGATGGGAAAAAAGATCACATTTCAAAACCATTAGATAAACACATAAATCATATGGAAATGGAACATTAGAGTCTAGACATTACCTGTTTATTTGTCTTGGAATGTCATGATGTGTCCACACTATGTCCCAATTTTGTTGTATCGTAAACATGACGTATTTAGTTGGCACGGACAAGTTGAAATATGTGTGCATGTAATCGAGTTTCTCAAATATCACTTCGAGCTTGTAAAAGGACATTCTCATGGGATCAAGGATGTACATTTTTTGTTCAAAAAAGTGCAACACCATGAGAAGGTAATGTAAACCTTGATATTGAGAGGAATAAAAATATATGCGAAATTAAAAAGACAAATATAAAATGGTCATTGCTATTGATGCTTCCAGGAGGATCTAACAAAATTGCTTAATATTCCCATCAAGTCCAAATCTCCCAAAAGTACATGACTGATCCTCCAATTTGTATTTGTTTGAACCAAGGGCTATGGTAAAAATCACACTAAATAAAGAGGGAAACGTGGGATTTCCATCAACGAGCGAAGTAAATGCAATGAAAAAGGGATACTTGCATCATATAAGCATGGAAGGAACCATATTTCCCTCTGCCTATTAGTCCGATGCTTGTTTGTGAGGTGCAAGATTTAGGACATGCTGTCAATCATCTGCAAATAGTTGAGAGACCCAAGTGGATAAAAATTTCATACTAATAGAAAACTAAGTAACACCTTAGTACAAAAACATAACATTTATTGTGATTTACGAACATAAAGGAAATAATTTACCGAATCTACCAAGAAGTGAGAAGCCTAAAGCTCGCATGAAAAAACCTTGGCGATAGTTGCCACTCCATTTGATATGTAAAAAAGGTAGGCACTATTGATACGCAGATAAAATTTTAAAAAAATAAGATGGTAGTTTGATCAGGCAGATCATTTTAAAGTAAAAAGGATACATACTCTTGAAATGGGATCCTCCGCTCCAATTATGTTACCAATCCAGGAACAGCCTCACGGCTCATGTGGAAATGGAAAAAAACATTCATCCACTTTTGGAATTCTTGGAAGAACTATATCAAATTCACCCTAAATCCTTATCCTTTGGGAGATTCTATTTGGCGCCTTAAAAGTATGTCTCCTTCTCCCTACCCCTTTATTCAGTGGACTGCCAGTGTTTTTCCAAGGGGGGGGGGGGGGGGGGTGGGGAAGCTTCCATCTTAGGTAATTCATGAGCAGGCCTAATGGGGGGGGCTTCCACCTTGGGTGATGCATGATCACGCCTGATGGGGGGAAAGCTACTACTTTGGGTGATGCATGGTCAGGTATGGAGTTGAAGATATATGATCTGGAGAATTGGATGGAGGCTTGTTGGATGCTGCCTAGTCAAATAAACAAACATGATAGAAGAGATAAGCATTATATATAATCCATAAAAATATTAGACGGAACTGTTTCTAAAGGGTTGCAAACCATTGAAGAATGTTGTTTTGTAACACCTGCTCCTCAAAGGACTTGTGAATAATGTTTCCATTCCACTTTGATATTTCTATTTTGACTGAATCTCCACATTTCCCTCGGATTCTAGTTGTGATTCCTATTCTTTATAAATTTCCTGTTCATGTACCTTCATTTCTTCAAATTTTCCAGAAACACACTTCTACGACATCTGTGACCACGCTGCCAATTTGTGTGGTATGATCATATCATCTTATCCCATTCATTTCTTGTCTCAAAACGAGGTCTCCTGATTTTGTGCTTGGTGGGAGTGGAAGAAACTCTAGCTGCATTGTTCTAACACAGGGCCACAATATATAATTTTGGATGGAAATCTATAGAAAACAGACAAATAACTCTAGCTACATTGTTCTAACTGCAGCTGAATTGTTCTAACTCCAAATGCATTGTTCTTACACTGTTCATGTAATTTTCTACAAAATTTCATGTAGTGTTTAGGTCGGCAGTGTCCGAGAACTTCAACCTAGGTCTGACATTATCATCTTGGCACCCCATTGGGTTTTTATGGTGCTTTGGAACAAAATTTTACAAGTACACCATCTGTACAGAAAATATAACAATATTCGACATTTAGAACGTAGTTATAAAACAAGAGTAATCTAGTACAAAAAAGTACCGTGGCTATAAATGGGCAACCAGTTCCTCAGATTGTCTCCTTCAACTTTAATTGGGTGTGCTGACCTATCAAGAACTGCAACCAAGTACCTGTCAAGCTCACATATCCATCCTTTCAAGATTAATGACATACTAAACTAATGTGTTTCTAACTCTTAGTCTTGTGTTGGGCACCCAAAGTATGCCAAAATGAACATGTTTTCCCCCTCTTCCACTCATCTGTGAGATGCTTATCCTCCGGTTTCTTAAACTATGGACCATAAAAATTTACACTAGTTTATGACCCAATGAGGTAAATCTCGCGAGCTGATTTCTTTGATTTCCCACTGGATCCTCTGGTTCCAGAACTTCCCTTGTGGTACTCACACCAAGCAACCACGCCACTATCTCATATGTCAGAGTGTACTCATGACCGTGGGCAACGACTGACTGACTGGAAGGATCATAGGAACCATGGGGTGTTTTCAGAAGGTATAATCTGTATAAGGTTTATCTATAAGTTTTCTTTACATGCTTAGGGTTTGTGCCTGAACAATATACACATATATCTATCATTTCATTTTTTCTGTCCCTTTTTGTCTTTGTCCCAAAGTTCATAATTTTAATCCACATTATTATAAAAAGTATTTATTTTCCACTCGATGGCCCAGTTTCTAGTTGGGTGAAAATAATCAGTTACAAATCACATTTGACAAGATATGCCAACATGATTGTGAAAGGTTTGGCGATGTATTGGTGTTTGACTACACCTATAAAACTAACATGTACCTAAAGTCTCTTGTCATACTCTCCGGTGTTACTTCCAAACATGAGTTTTCGCAGTTTCCGTTCTACAAGATGAGACATCAGAATCATACAAATGGGTCCTAAATTGCTTCATAGAAGCAAACGATAACAAGGTACCCATATTGGTTTTAAATGATGGATACTTGGCAAAGAAAGACGCAATCTCCAAAGTTCTTCCAAAAGCGAAGCACCGTTTGTGTGCATTGGATCTATGTCATAATGCCGAAGGAAACCCTTAAGTTGGGGTCAAAATTTATGAAGGTTTTTGGAAAATCTGTAAGTAGAGATCAAAAGTAAACCAATGGAACGATGACTGGAAAAACATGGTCGACAAATGGGGTATTGCACACAAGCGATTGTTAAGTGGTGCCTACATGACGCACCACTTATGTGAAGAGGATTTTCTCAAGTACACTTTCTTAGCCGGTCAGGCAACTATGTAAGGTCACAGGTTACATGGACTTGAAATACTTAGTTATTTCAAGACCTCGAATCAGTTTTCAAAGCCTTGAATCAGGTTTTACAGTCAGAGCTATTTCAAGGCCTTGAACCAGGATTCAATGCCTTGAAACTGTCAGACCTGTATGCACGTTCTAAGGGGGAGTTTTTCTCAACTCTTCTGATCTGATTCTATCTCTATCACCCCTATTCTTGATGTGTTATTGTTTGATGATGACAGACAAACTTTTTTAATATATCTAACATCATTTAATCCATCTGTTTGACTAAGGTTTTGCAGGGAAATTTTATTTCCTAAGTTCGCGGAATTTGTTTCCTAATCTGGCTTTTGCAGGAAAGGAAACATCAAGAGAAGATGATTATGTGATCAATCAGACATTCATGACATCTACTCAATTGTTTAAATACAAGATCACAACAATATCTGAAGATTATGATCAACTATCTGTTGGAGAAGGCTGTTTTTAGAGTCAAAGTTTGTTGCCTACAATACAGGAAGTTGCTGCTGAAAATCTGGAAAGATTTGCCGAGCTTCAAACAGTATAAATAGAGCTCATTTTGAAGAAATAATATAAAACAATCAAAGGGAAAAAAGAGAGACACTCATTTCAGGATTGACAAGCTTCAATGAAGTTCATCACTCTCACAATCCAACTCATAGAAGATCAATGTATTCTTCACTGCAGTTCTACACTTCAGTGTTCTCTGTCTTGTGCTTTATTTGTAGATCATTCTTGTATTACTTCTATATTTCATTCACAAGGATTTTTCAAAGTGAACAATAGAGAATTATTTGTTAATCAGTTAGCTAGAGCAGGTACTAGATAGGTTAGAGAGAACCACAAGCTGTAACAGAGTAAGGCGTTTCTCTGTGCTTGAGATCCAGGGCTTAACTTTTGATTAATATAAATTGAGTTGAAATTCCTACAGGGAGAAGATACCTGAGGTAGAGACGTAGGTCCAACTAGACTGAACTCTATAAATCACTTGTCTCTTGCATTTATAGTTCATTTACATTCATAGTTTTTACACCATTCAAACTAGTCTGTTTCCAAGTGTTTGAAACTCTATTCAAGGCCTTGAAAAATATTTGTCTATTTTATTCCAAACTTTATATTACTTCAAAGGCTTGAAACAGTTTTCAAGGTCTTGAAATCCTTTGCTCTTGAACTAAAACTCTTCTCCTCCACAAGTTTTGAAATTTTTTGGCATACTCTATTCAACCCCCCTTCTAGAGTATCTGTGGTGCATATCTATCTGCACACTCCCCTTTCAATTGGTATCAGAGCTTGTATCACTATATAAGATTTAACCATCTAGTGATCATCAGTACTATAGGTAATGGTGGTTTCTCACAGGCAAGAGCTGCTAACAGACCTCCTCTATTTTGTGGAGTCAATTTTGCTAACTGGAAATCGCTGATGAAAATGTTGATCATTGATCAAGAAATAGAGCTATGGACCATTATTCTGAATGGACCTCACACTTTCTATACAGAGAAAGGTGGGATCAGAACTCTCAAATCTTAAGACTCTCTCTCGTCATCTGAATTAGAACAATTTTCTAAGATTTACAAAGTCATTAACATATTGTATTGTGCTTTGAGTACAGATGTATTCAAAAGGATTTCAGGCAGCAAGACTGCCAAAGAAATCTGGGGTAAGCTTGTGGTGACAATTGAAGGAACGAATCAAGTCAAGCAAACCAAAATCAACATCTATCTACGGAAATATGAGTTGTTCAAAATGAATGCAGATGAGTCTATTAGAGACATGTTCAAGAGGTTCACAGACATTGTCAACAACCTTGATTCACTTGGGAAACATATTACGAATGAAGAAAAGGTGAGAAAGATTCTGAGGAGTCAACCAAGGCAAAATAGGAACCAAAGACTACTGCAATTGAGGAAGCTCAAGATCTATCGTCACTAAAAATTGATGACCTACAAAAGAAGCTTCTAACTCATGAAATATACATGAATGAAGCGGATGGATAACTAACAGAAAGTCTCAAGAACTAAGAACTCAAGGACAAAGAGAATGAGAAAATTCAAAGCCTTGAAACAGAAGATGATGATGAAGAGCCATTTGCATTGATTTCCAAAGCCTTGACCAGAATACGCAAGATGAAGAAAAACTTTGGAAACAAAGACTTCAACAGAAAAAGACAGAGATCATCCAGTAGCAAGGACTACAAAGGTAAGTCTTTTTCACAGAATAAATCCAAATTCATGAACTAATTTGAGTGTAGTGATGCAGGAAACTTGATAGAGATTGTCCACACAAGAAAAGCAAGAACTTTCAGAAGAAATACCATGACAGGAGAAAGAAAGCTATGATAGCTTCATGGAGTGATTGAGATACCACAAGTGACTCTGAATCTGAAGAAGAACATGCCAACCTATGCTTTATGGACAAGCATGATGAAAGTTCCTGGAAGAACATTGAGGTAATTATTTACTGTTTGATTTCAAAACCGAAAGAAGCTATTTTAGATTATCTTAGAACAATGCTTTTAAATGAAGAGGATTATCTGAAGGAGATTAGAGTTTTGAAAGAAAAAGTTCATGAGCAAGAAAAAGAGAATTTACAACTTTTTTATCTAAATCAGAATCTTGAAATCTCTCATAAGAAAACTTACAGTGATTTCAAGGCCTTGAAAATCAGTTTGAAAGCCTTGAAAACACAAGTCAAGGAAGTAGTCACTGAGTAACACTCTTGTTAATCTGAGACATCAAGTTGATGAATTAGATAAACAAAAGACTACTCTTACAGATAAACTTCAAGAATCTGAGTTAGTCGAAGTTAAGATTGCAGGCTCAGAACACAAGTTGAACTTTATTCTTGGAGAAAGTTCAAATTCAGTTCACAAAACTTGTACTGGATACAATCCAAATTTTCCAAGAAAGAACAATACCAGATTTGTGAAATATGTATGCAAAACTTCTCCTAAGTGTCATTTTTGCCAAAAAATTGGTCGTGTTATGATGACTTGTCCTTTCAGAAGTAGAGACCCTCGCATAATGAGGAACACATTTCCATTTCAACTAAAAGGAAAAGTCAGACAAATTTAGGTTCCAATAGGATTCAAACCACCTAATATGGTTGATCCTGAATATGAGTCCAATTTCCACACTTGGTCTAACAGCTGGGTAAGGCAGTGATTGGTGTTTGCAGGTTGTCACCAATATCAAAGAACATAATTGGTTTATGGACATTGGTTTCTCAAGACACATGAGTGGAAAGAGATCTCTATTCTCATAATTTAAAGAGCAATATGAAGGTTCAATTACTCTTAGTGACAAAGGTAAATGCAACATTCTTGATATTGGTAAAGATTCTTAAAACTCTATTTCTGATGTATATCTAGTTGATGGCTTGAAACTTAATCTGCTTAGTGTATCTCAGCTTTGTGACAATGGCAATAAGGTCATTTTTGATAAAGAGAAGTGTGTGTGGTGCAAAATGAGAAATCAGGCAATTGCATTCACACACCCTCTAGATCAAACAATGTTTATACTTTTCAGGCTAACAAAGCTGCAGGAAAAATCTTGAAGTATCTCAAGGCCTTGAAAGAGGATTCAAGGGTTTGGCACAGAAAGTTTGGTGACATTAGCTTACATACCTTGAACAAATTGATCTCTAAAGATCTGGTAAGAGGATTACAATCTATCAAGTTCAAAGATAATGAAGTATGCAAAGCATGTGCTCAGGGTAAGCAGAACAGAAGCTCATTCAAGCCAAAGAAGTTTGTAAGTACTTCAAGACCTATTGAATTGCTTCAAATGGATTTTTGTGGTCCTATGAGGAAACCAAATCCAAAAGGTAACATGTATATGCTAGTTATTGTAGATGATTACTCTAGATACACTTGGTTTATGTTTCTAAAAGAAAAATCTGAAGCCCTCTCTGAATTTTCAAAGCTTTGCAGAGAACTTCAAACCTTGAAAAACCAAGATATAGCTTCAATCAGAAGTTATCATGGTAGAGAGTTTGATCAGTTAGAATTTGATTTATTTTGTGTTAAGCATGGTATCTCTCACAATTTCCCTGCTCCTAGAACTCCTCAACAGAATGGAGTTGTTGAAAGAAAGAACATGACTCTTGAAGATATGTCAAGAACAATGCTTCTAGAAAACAAGATGCCAAAACATTATTGGGCAGAAGCTAATTCAGCAAATTATATTGTGAACAGGTGCTTGATCAGACCTATCTTGAAGAAGACCCTCTATGAACTCTTCAAAGGGAGAATGAACAACATTTCATACTTTAGACTCTTTGGTTGCACATGCTATGTCCACAACAATCGTAATGACAACTTGGGTAAGTTTGATCCAAGAAGGGATGAAGGTATATTTCTTGGTTACTCTCTTACTAGAAAAACTTACAGAGTTTATAATAAAAGAACGAGACTGGTTGAATAAAGTATTCATGTTATCTTTGATGAAAGTTATGATGATTCTTTAAGTGAAAGTTTTGCAGACTTGAATCTGAACAAGCATGAATCAGAAGAAGAAGCTGAGAAATCACTTGGTTTCAAAAAGGGCTCAAAAGGAAATAAAAGTCATTTTCAAGACCTTGAAAACAAGACTCAAGGCCTTGAAAAAAATATCAAAGCCTTGACAAAGATGATCAGAAAGATATAAGTGATCAGGCTACTACTTTAAGACCAGAGAAGCAATATAGAGAGCGTGAACCCTGGTCTACAAGAAAGAGATTCAAATATATCTCCTCTCATCCAGCTGACAACATTATATCTCTTCCAACCACCGATACACAAATAAGATCATTGTTGAAGAATCTTTATGCTTTTAATGCTTTTATTTCTCTTGTAGAACCCAAAACTGTGAAGGAAGCATTAAAAGAAGCAGACTGGATTATAGTGATGCAAAGTGAACTCAATGAGTTTGAAAGAAACATGGTGTGGAAACTAGTTCCTCCACCAACAAACCAGTCTGTCTTTGGTACCAGATGGGTGTTAGGAAACAAATTGGATGAGAATGGAAAAGTGATCAGAAACAAAGCAATGTTAGTTGCTCAAGGTTACAACCAATAAGAAGGTATTTATTATGAGAAAACGTGTGCTCCTGTTTCCAGGTTAGAAGCTATTAGAATTTTAATTCTTTTGCATCTTACAAGAAAATGAAACTATTTCAAATGGATTTGAAATGTGCTTTCTTAAATGGTTACTTGCAAGAAGAAGTTTATGTTGCACAACCTCCTGGATTTGAAAGTGATAAGTTTATAGATCATGTTTACAAACTTGACAAAGCTCTTTATGGTTTGAAACAGGCTCCAAGAGTTTGGTATGAAATTTTGCCAAAATTTCTGCTTGAAAATGATTTCAAAAGAGGATTGGTATACAAGACCCTTTTCATAAAGACTCATGATAAAGATTTACTTGTAATTCCGATCTTTGTTGATGATATCTTATCTGGAGCTACTAATGATCTATTATGCAAATAATTATCAAGTCTTATGAGCAGAGAATTTGAAAAGAGCATGATGGGATAGTTGAACTTCTTCCTTGGACTTCAAATACATCAGTTGAAGAAGGGCATCTTTCTGCATCAAAGCAAGTACACTAGGGACTTTTTTAACAAGTATAGTATGTCTCAATCCAAAGAAATCAAGTCTCCTATGAGTTCTACACTGTCCTTAGATAAGGATGAATCTGGTAAGAGTGTCAATGTTAAAGAGTATAGATGTATGATTGGATCATTACTTTATCTCACTGCTAGTAGACCATATAGCATGTTCAGTGTATGTATCTGTGAAAGATTTGAAGGTGATCCAAAGGAATAACACTTAACTTGTGTGAAGAGAATATTCAGATATCTCAATGGTACCAAAGACTAAGGGCTTTGGTATCCAAGACATTCTAACTTCTCTTTGCATGGATTTTCAGATGCGAACTTTGCAGATTACAAAGTTGATAGGAAAAGCACTTCTGAATCTTGCCAATTTATTGGATCCTCCTTAATCAGTTGGAATACCAAGAAACAAAACTCAGTTGCTTTAACAAAAGCTGAAGCTGAATATATATCTGTTGGTGCATGTTGTTCACAAGTATTGTGGATTTCTCAACAGTTGAGAGATCTTGGATTTGATTTCAAGAGCATACAAATCAAATGTGACAATACCAGTGCAATATCTATTACAAAGAATCCAGTTCAGCATTCAAGAACCAAGCACATTGGTGTCAGACGCCATTTCATCAGAGATCATGCTGAGAAAGGTGATATTGTTCTTGAATTTGTTTCTACTAACATGCAACTTGCAGATATCTTCACTAAAACATTGCAAAATGAAAGATTTTCAGCTCTAAGACTGGAATTAGTCATGCTAAATAAATATGCATTGGTTTAGGGGGAGCATCAGGTAAGGAAGGTAAGGTATTATGTGTTTGAAAGATTTGAACTGATTTTCAAAGCCTTGAAAATCCTTTCAAAGCTTAGATTTTACTTCTTTCAGTATAGCAGCGTTTCAAGACCTTGAAACTATTTTCAAAGCCTTGAAAATAAGTCTGATAACTGGCTAGTGAATAATTCTTGGATCATTCAGTATCGGGTGCTATCTTTGTAGATATTTGCTCAATATTGCCCGTACCTATTTCAATATTCTTTTTTAACCAAATATAGTATTAAATTATTGATTTCCAACGGATTCAAAGATTTGAATCTTCTATGATCATTACAGATCTTTTTGAGATCAGAGATATTGCAGCTTCCTTTTCAAACACCAACTCTTTCAATATTTATCTTCTTCTCTTCTCCTTCACTCCGTATCAAATCTGCCTCTCTCTATTCTTCTCTCAAACCCTAATGAGCACTAGAAGAGCCTTAGAAAAAATGAAGATGGACGGAGGTTCAAAACCTAGTTCGCAGAAGAAGAGAAAGACATTTGAAGATGAAGTTCAAGAAATTAGTGGAGAATTAGAACCAAAGGATTCTACTGATGAAAAACTAGAGTCTTTACCTTCCAAAAAGATGGAGAAAAAGGACCAGTTTCCATTAACAAGCAAGAAGAAAAAGACCACAGTGACTATGAAAGAAAAGCAGATGGGAATCCACATTGGAAGCCCTAAGAAGGACAAGAGAAAGGCAGACACAGGAATGAAAGGAAAAGGTAAAGAAATCCTCATTCCAGACTCAGACTCAGATACTACTTCAGGTTCCTATGGAGTGTACTCAATGTCCAAAGAAGGAAAACCTGAGAAAATCTTCCAGAAGCAGAGACTGGAACGAAAGATCATCACAAAATTTCCTCTTCACAACAGAAGAGGTTGGATCTGAGGAAGAAACTGAAGCATGGAAGAAAATCCTTAGAAGGACTCACCTTCTTGTTCAACAGTGCTATAGAGAAAATTAGCTCCTTTATTGAGGAACTTGATGTAGTTACCACAGAAATACAGGCTACTGATGAAGACAGTGAAGAAGGAGATCAGGATGGAGATGAAGAACCAACACCATAATCATGCCTATTCGTTCTTTCTCATTCTATTTTTAAGTTTACTTTTCAAAATTTTCCAAACTCTGATCCAGAATCTTCTCACTCTTTTTGATGAAAGTCAAAAAGGGGGAGAAATTAGGTTATTTTTTTTTATTCCTGTTTCAGTGACCTATCTTTTGGTCAGTAGAATTATCTGCAACTTATTTGCTGTTTTTTCTTAAGTTTATTAATAAGTTGGATCTTTTGGAATTTATGTGTTATTACTATTTGAAGTGTGTTCTAATCTGTATTTTTTTGCAGAAACTAAGACCCAACAGATTAAAGTTTTGTCTTTCATCAAGGGGGAGATTGTAAGGTCACATGTTTCATTGACTTGAAATACTTAGTTATTTCAAGGCCTTGAACCAGTTTTCAAAGCCTTGAATCAGGTTTCACAGGCTTGAAGCTATTTCAAGGCCTTGAACCAGGATTCAAAGCCTTGAAACTGTCTGACATGTATGCATGTTCCAAGGGAAAGTTTTTCTCAACTCTTCTGATCTGATTCTATCTTTATCACACCTATGCTTGATGTTTTATTGTTTGAGGATGAAAGACAAACTGTTTTGATATATCTAACATCATTTAATCCATCTGTTTGACTCTGTTTTGCAGGGAAATTTTATTTCCTAAGTTTGCAAGATTTGTTTCCTAATTTGGATTTTGCACGAATGGAAACATCAAGAGAAGATGATTCTGTGATCAATCAGACATTCATGACAGCTTCTAAATTGTCTAAAGACAAGATCACAACAATATCTCTGAAGATCATGATCAACTATCCGTTGGAGAAGGCTGTTAAGAGAGTCAAAGTTTGTTGCCTACAAAACAGGTAGTTGTTGCTGAAAATATGGGAAGATTTGCAGAGCTTCAAACAGTATAAATAGAGCTCATTTTGAAGCAACAATATACAAAACTCAACGGGCAAAAATAGAGAGACTCAACTCTAAGCTTCAAATAATTTCATCAGTCTCACAATCCAACTCACTGGAAAATCACTGTATTCTTCACTGCTGTTCTACACTTCAGTGTTCTTCTGTCTGGTGCTTTCTTTGTAGATCATTCATACTCAACGATTGTTCAAAGTGGACAATATAGAATTCTTAGTTAATCAGTTAGCTAGAGAAGGTACGAGATAGGTTAGAGAGAACCACAAGCTGTAACAGAGTAAGGCTTTTCTTTGTTCTTGAGATCTAGAACTTAGCTTTTGTTTAAAAAGAATTCAGTTGAAAATCCTGCAGGGAAAAGATCCCTGAGGTAGAGACGTAGGTCCATGTGTACTAAACTCTATAAATCACTTGTCTCTTGCATTTACAGTTCCTTTACATTCATAGTTTTTACAACATTCAAACTAGTCTGTTTTCAAGGGTTTGAAACTCTTTTCAAGGCCTTGAAAAAGAATTGTCTGTTTTACTTGAAACTGTATTTCACTTCAAAGGCTTTAAACAGTTTTCAAGGCCTTGAAATACTTTGCTCTTGAACTAAAACTCTTCTCCACCACAAGAATGGCAAAAAGTTGTCATAATCAACCCCCCCCCCCTTCTAGAGTATTTGTGCTACATATCTATGTGCATACTCCCCTTTCAAACTATACAAAATTGTGAGAGTATGAAAAAAATCCAAAAAATATTTGCACTACAAGAACAATATTGTTGATCTTGTCCAGGGATTCATGCGGGGTCTCGAGAAGCTTTCGTCATAACAAGCGTGATCAAAATTGTATTTCAGACCAATCCAATCCAGTTATAAGAAGCCAGTTTAAGTAAATAGAAGAGCATGCAACCATATTCTACACTAGGGCCGTGTATATGAAGTTCAAGGAGCAAGAAATGAAGGTAAGTAACTACAAGACTTTTAACATTCAACAACTACCTGAATATGAAATGGATGTAATCTTTGTCAAAATATAGAATGAAAGGGCATCTCTGGTAAGTTCATACATTACACTATCTGTTGTTCTTTATCTAAATAGTTGTCTCTATATTTAAGGGTTCTATCCTTCATTGCAATTGAAATGTATGCTATTTACTATCCAATAGTTTCTACTATTTATTAAGTGTTCATAATGTTTAATGTTTTCATCTGAATTTTCAAATGAAATATTAGCATGGCTTTAATAGTATTCTCTCAGCACACCGTTCTATGTCAACGAGATTATAGCATGCTCCACTGTTCAAGAATGAGGTTTGAGTCATCAAAGATGGTTTGTGGCCATGTTATTTTTGTGATCTTTTGTAAAGGAGTTCATCTGAATTTTTTAATGAAATATTAGCATGGCTTTAATATTATTCTCTCAGCACACCATTCTATGTCAACGAGATTATAGCATGCTCCACTGTTCATGCATGAGGTTTGAGTCATCACAGATGGTTTGTGGCCATGTTATTTTTGTGATCTTTTGTAAAGGAGTTCAATTGATTCCGAAAAGTTTGTTATCGAAACGATGGAAAAAGATGGACAGTCAATTCTACAAGAATGATCCTTGCATGAAGAACCAAAACACGACGGTGATAAAAAAAACCCACACATTTCTTGGAGGTTGCATGAAGAGTAGATGGAGCTGATTAGTGACTTGGGTGGAACACCACATGAGACTGACGACTATTGGAGAGAAAATGTTGACTTGATGATAGGGGGTATTAAGAACATTATTTTGATGTACGAAAATGAATAACATTGGTTTAATGTCAACTCCTAAGAGTACGCTCATGTGACGCCTTTATCCAAAGGAGACACAAAAACCAATAGGAACTCCAAAAATCTTCAAAAGAAGTGTGGGAGATGTCAACAATATGGACACAATTGAACTAAATTCACAAATCCTCCTGTTGATTTTTTCGGTCAAGATGTCGGCCAATCAGAATCAAAATATGGCCTCAGTGGCCCATACTCTTTCAACGGTGCTGGGGATGACAGAGTTTGAGTTATTTCAAAGACTAGACTAAAGTTTTTCATATTTTGTTATTACCGTAACGTTTTTATCTGTTATTTGGTGTATTTTGTATGTTTTTAAAGTATGTTATATGTTTTATACGTGTTTAGCCATTGCCTTCATTTTTAATAATTTATGAAGCAGATTCTTAACGCTTTTATTCGTTTTATTCGTTGTTTTATTACAAGATTTAACCACAAGTGTATGGCCGCCGTGTGTAGTAATAATCCGGAAATCCGGGTTGTCGAACCCCATGGACTTTGTTAAATTAGTTATTCTGTCTAACCTTATGTGGGCAAGTCGCAAAGTTGTTTGTTTTTCTAAGTTTACTAAAATGAACTAACAATTAACTCAATTAACTATGAATTTCTTCACAATTGACAAAGACACGATTTGTAGGAGATTTCTTATGAAAGAGACAAGTGCTGGGAATTCTTCTTGTGGATCACTAGGAATGCTATGAATGTTATTTTGATATTTGAAACGCAAATATAATACTCTTATCAATCGAGCATCCTACAAATTACGGAGTTACCAAGCAATTTGCCTCTACTTACTTTCAACTTAGACCGAGTTACCAAGCCTAATTCAATTATAAGCATGCATTATTGGACTTTAATCGACTCTTGATCCTAATTAACACTACCCAGTTACGAGATAAAGATACGGCTAGGTGGTTATCTTGATGTGCCGACTAGATCTCATGGAGTTACAACACAAGTTCTAATTTAATTTGTTCCTACGTTAGCTACTCGGAAGAACATTAAATAATCAACCACAAGATAAATCATAATAAGAGTAAAACGCATAAATTTAATCCAAAGAACGAATCAAATCATCAAAATATTCATTCAAGCAAACCCTAGCCCTCCAACAAGTAATCCCCAGCAAATAAGGGTTTAGCTACTACACATTATACTCAAAACGACGAGTTTAATGTTTCTCATAAGCAAAAACTAAAGAAAATAAGAGTTTAGAATCCAAACGAATGATCCAATCTCTCCTAAGCTTCAACAATGGCTTCTAGCTCTTCAATATGTCCCAAAAGATCTTCTAACAACTTAAAATCACGACCTAATTGACTTAATTACATTTCCATAATGATATTACAAAGTTTGGAGAAATTAAATAAAAACCCCGTCAAAATTCTGCCTCTATCAGCGTTCTCTTCGTAGGAAGACTTTTCTCTTCGTAGTAAGAGTTTTCCTGCGAAGACATTTTCTCTTCCTGCGAAGATCTTCCCAGGTAAGTACAGAATGCTGTTTTGGGAAGACATTCACCAGCTGGAAATTTGGCTAAGTATAAGTCTTCCTAGATTGTCTTCCTACGAAGACACTTCATTCCGCACATTCTTTTTGGCTATCTTCGTTGAGTTCCTTGTTTCCAAAGCTCGTTTCCATCTCCCGCATAATCATCCAAGCCCTATTTTCATGCGAATCATCACAAAAAAACACAACCCGCGATCATATCACAATAAAAGCTCGAAATTACACTAGAAACGCCCGAATTTAACAATAATAGCTCAAGAACTCATATTCTCAAATTTTAGCATAATTTACTCATAATAAGACAAATTCTACATGTTGAGCACGCAAAACTTAGAAAACTAAGGAATAAAATAACTCCGAAAACGGAGTTATCAACTACCCGCACACTACCTTTTTCTCGTCCCGAGCAAATTCCCAAGCCATAACAAACTCTCAAGACAAAATCCTCTCACTTCACACAATCACTCCTACTTTGCATACAAAACCTATTCATCATTGCATATCTTCCCTACGCCAATTGCATACTTTCACCAATCACTGCATACAAGTCCGACTAAAATAGCATACTAGTCCGAGTCAGATACCAAACCACAAACCATCCTTTTACTAGCCGACACGACTCGATTATAGACAATGCACCTGCATGCAAATGCAATATTCACAATTCAAGTATTGTTATAACAATTTTATTTCTTTTCTTTTTGCGAGATCGGGCAATCTCCATTAGCTGAAACCGGTTATCATGAAGCGATGAGAAATCTAGATACAAGGCATGAGTTGAAACAAAATTAGACAACGAGAATATCCCCGAGCCAGTATAGAGAGCCTAGCCTTACTACGTACAAGAATGCATTACCTCTTCGTGTGTGCCAACAAATAAGAGGCTACGCTAAGCTAAGCCCCGTTCAAGATCCGAGCTCCTAATCCGCTAACGGTTTAGAATGATGAGGCTTAGGGAAAAAAAGATAATAATCATGTATAAGTCCTAAAGCGTCACATTCTCAAAATAAAACCACATCTCACACACCCTCACAACGATGATAAAAACCTAACCCGAAACTCACAATCTCCGACCATGATCCCCTCAAACCCCGGTACAATTACGATCTCCGCGTCCACCGTCGTTAATCGTGCACAAGATGAATCTTCTTGTCATTGAACTAGTTTCTCCTCCACTCGGTCTTCCAATAAGCTCCCATTTATTCCTTTATTTCAACTCTCTCTCTTTTTTTTATCTTTTTTTTTCAGATTTTTCATTCTAATTTTTTTTAATGATTTTTTTTATCTCTCTCAAATTTCCCAAAAATTCAGTAACACAAATCCCGAGTGGTCTTCCAAGAGTAAAGACAAAAATAAAATGAAAGGGGGAGGAAATAATCAACTCGATCAATAAATATCACAAGTAAATTCATCTCCCCCTAACTCGATTAAATCAATGGTGTCACAAAACTAAGCCGCATACAAATCAAAGCGCATGTGTGGGGATGGAGTCTTCCAAAGCTCAATCTCGATGTCCGTGGTCAAAATTCGACACCCCCACACTCGAATGTAATCATGTCCCCTCTCAAGTAGTCACTAAGATGCAAGTCTCGTGCCAAATCCAACCGAACCTCCTAACCACGATGAATGAAATCCGGTACCTAGCACGATCCACCAATACAAATCACCCAACCCAATTTCTGTGCGGATTAGATTTCACGTACTCACGGCTATCTACACTCGTGTCCATGTTGTAACGTCATGGAACACCACCACACCGAAGTGCGCAAGCCTACTCTCACTCACCCTCGCATCCCCTCATAAATAGCAAATGAAGCATAAGCGATGTATAAGAATCACAAGAATGTATCATGAAGCACTCCCTCATCGAACCCCCTCAACTACAACTTCCTCGTGACGCACTAAAGCGGTGATTCTAAACGATCAATGATGAAGGCCAAGAATCGTCACCCTAAGTCAAGAGGTTATCAGAGAATCCAAGGTTCAATACAAGTTTTCTAGAGATCCTACATGGTGAGTTCTATAAGCAGTGAGTGCTCTAATACACGACCTCGCACAGCTGTTCTGTGTGCCACTACGAGGTGGGTTGGTGACTACCTAAGACGTACACAAGAAAGTTTGGATTATTTAGCTCAAACCTAGCTCAACTCTTGTAAGAACACACTATAGATTTGAAAATTAAGTAAGAGTATAAAATAGGCACGTATTCCCCTAAAGAGAGTCTCTCTATAATTACTAAGGGGGGCTCACGTCGTCACTCTCAGTCGCAAATCATTCCCTATGCCTAAAAGTCTCACACTTCTCGATTTTACCAAATTTTCAGCTTCTTTTGATTGCCCTTTCTCAATTTGTTTATACTTTTTTTTTCTTTTTCCTTTTTTTAAAACTATACTACATGCACGGCCTACTCGATTGATGACTCGATATGTTGGTGGGATGACTCAATAAAAATCAACGTGCAAACAAAATTCTAAATAACAAAGAGAAACATAAGGACATAACCAAAAATTTCGAAATACATGTGACAAGGCGATGCAAAGACTCGACAAATGGCTAGTAAAAGATAGGCCCACACCCCCACACTAGGATGCATCGTTGTCCTCAATGATAAGACGAGGACTCAACAATCCTAGCGTACGGGCTCTCTACTCTACTCATCCTCATCGGATCCCGGAACATACTGCTCTCCGAGCTCTTCATCCTCCTCATCCTTCTCTTCTTCTCCTCCAACTTATCCTCACAAGGCGGCACCGGATACTCGAATTCATCCTCCTGAAACCAAGGATCAGTAGTCGGTACCGGTGGGACAAACGCCCATGCTGCCTGACCAGTAGACTGTATAACCCACTGGCCCACTATCTTGACAAGTTACCGAGTTTCGCCTGATTGCTCCTCGTGTGAGCAAACTGGTGTCTTCTCACCACTCTATCCCGGGCCATCTCCTCTTTCAAGTGGTCATAGAACACCTGATTGTCAAACTGCGAAGTCATTTTTTTCTTGCCCTTACCCTTGGTTGTGGCCGACTCGTCAAACCTAGACCACTTCCGATCGGTGTATCTCTTCAAATCCATATCTCTCCCAATTGGTATATCAGAAGTCTTAGGAAAATGAGTCAATAGGCAAGTATGACCGGGCCCTAACTTGTTATCTTTCCTTACCCTCTCTAAGCAATTTGCCCAAATCATCTTAGGGATGTCTACTCTATCCCCTGACCACAAACACTAGGCTAGGACACACAATTTGAAGGAATGGGTGGGATTATTTGTGGTTCGTGGAACCCAATTATCCAACAGCTCACACACCATCTATCCTTGGGCCTAAAGTGATTCCCGTGAACCTTCCACTGAAGCACAACACCTTTCCTTTCCCATGGCTCTTTTCCTTTTGCAAAGCAAAAAATACTGACCGTAGAGCATATACCCTCAATCCGAATAGTGGTAATGCATGCACAAGTCTCTGTCGTGAATACTATCCACTTGCCTCTGCAATACACGAGACGCGGGTCTTGGCTCTCACCGTCTTTAGCATACCTCAAATTGAGGCAAAACTCTCGGGCTATGTGTGAGCTCGACTTCCCTACCAATTTGAACAAATTAGTTAATTTCTCACGCTCAAAAATATTTTTGATGGCCTGAGGCATGTCCGGATGCAATGGAAATTCTGTTTCTGATTGCCTTTGCTTTTTCAAATAAGTGTCCCCATCAGAGTCAAGGTGGGCCTCGTATGTCACAAATCGGTAGCTATCAAATAATGCGGGGCCCACACTACGTTCTTTAAGGTTCACCTTAGACGTTCTCCTACCCACAATTCTCAGGTTATTAGGTAAGGGAGTAGCCAAAACGGGTTATTGGGGCGAAGGTGGAAATTCCAATTGAGGATCACCCGAGCCGGATGCCTCTTGAGATGTCCCCTCACCCGTTTTTCGTTTCTTTCAACCACCCGCCATTTAGATGCTCAAAGTATGAAATAAAACAAGTAATTCAACGAGTGCGCTGTGACAAGTAGTGTATACGGAAAGTAAACAAGTAGCAAATTCAATCACGTAATGGAAAGTCAATTAGGGTCTTTAAAGACAGATGGCAGATAAAAGACATGAATCTTAAAAGATCAATGCAAGCATGAGATTGTTACTAAAGACGTAACTGTCAGTAATCTGATCAACAACCATCTTAAAGCTTGGAGAGTACAGACAACTGTGAACATTTTTTCTTCTGTTTTTGACCTCTGTTTTCCAAAAGAAAGCTTAGACCACTTAGAACTTAGGTGACACAGTGGAAAAACAAAGTCAGCATCAGGTGGCAAACACAACTCCCATTTCAATTGATAAGTAAGCAATTGATAAGTAAGCAATGGTTAACACAACTCCCATTTCACCAAGTACGCGATCGCAGCCAAATAAACCAACATTGCATAAAACCTAATATTCCGCAGAATACAAGTAACATCAGTCTGATATGTCTCCTTGTAACACAACTCCCATTTCTGTTGATATGCGTCTCCTTGTACTATGGAATTTGAAGAATCATATATTTTAATTTTATTAAAATAACATCAGTCTGATACGTTAGAGGACTTGATGAAGGTTTTTTTTTGTCCTTTGTTTCCTTAACATTTGCAGTTTCTTTTTCTCGAGAATTTAGTCATTGATATTCTTTTTAATCAGTTGGTTCACCCGATTTTAGTGGAAAAAGGGCAAACAATGTCGTAATGGGTGCCGTGATGTATGCAGGTCACAATGAACGCCAAACGTTCATTACTCTCTGCTCGTGCTATATTTGATGAGGGTGAAGAACATAATGTAAGACATATCTATTGCTCTCAAATAATTTTTGTACTCTGCATTTTTATTTACTCTTTCGTATATTCTAGGAACATGTGAGTAATGCAAAACGATCGAAGAACACGGCTTGTGACATGGATGATATTGACAATGTTGCGGTTCATAACAACAATGTAAGCAAATTGTATAAAGTGTTACAGTTTCATTGCATATGCGTGATAATTCATTTCAATATTTTACATGCATAACATTCATGTTCTATGTCGCTCTCGTATAGATTTGTGGAAATGTTGCAAACAGGACGAGGAGTTCGACTCGTGGCATGGTTGAAGATGGTCATGATGCTCCGACTAACATGTTGCCTCTAGCTCATTCGAAAGAGCCCAATGTGCAAGAAAATGGTCAATCTTCTTCTGAATTTGGTACGAGTACAGTTTTTCACTTCTTCCTGCTTATATTGCTCCACGACCTAGTTATGTCAGCTATTCTTTTGTCACCTTCAGGCCCTTGTAGCATAAATACTAGAGGAGGAGCTCGACCAAATTCAGACTGGGGTACTGACAAGAAGTTGGAGCTTCAATTTAACAGATACATGATTCCTGTAGGCCCAAATAGAAAGAAATTTGCATCACAACTAGGTGTGCTTTCTAGGAATGGGAACTTGTTGCCTTTGACGTACACTGATTGGCGGGCAAAGGGGCTGAAAGCAGGACGTGAAAAATGCTGGAAAGAAATAAAGGTAATCACACTCTTGTAATACATGTCTGACCCTTAACCATAGTCCTTATTACACAATCTTACTTTATTGACATTGTATCATGTTTGTTTTGTTCACGTATTTGTAGGATAACACTAATGTCCCTGAAGCTTATTGGCGTAAATGTATGAAGGATCTTGGTCGAAAATGGAACCAATGGAAGGCAATTGTGAGAAGAAAGTATTACTTAGCCTACGAAACTGATGAGGAGCGTCTTGCCAATTGTCCATCGAGGGTGAAACCAGAGCAATGGCCCAAGTTGGTGAGATATTGGGCACGGCCTGAAGTGCAAGTACATTCGATAATGTAATTTATTCTAAAAACAGTCTTTGTTTCTAAATATTCACGTTTCGTGATGTTTTAGGTAATATTAATTACTTATGTTGTATGCATATATCATAATGTAACAGGTCAAGTGCGGGAAAAACAAAACTATAAGACGTCGCCAAGTTGGTTTACATAGGAGCGGAAGAAAATCTCATGTACAAGTAGCTGAAGAGGTGACCGATTTAGTATATATTCACTTTTTTTAATATCCTCTAAAGTTTTTAATCCCACAGAAATTGAAATGTTGGTATGTACATGCTTTTGATGTTGTTCTTTCCCCAATGTAGCTTAAGGCACTAGGGAAGCCTCATGATCGCGTGGCTGTTAATATTGCTACCCACAGGAAGAAAAACAGTACTGAGCCTTCTGACGCTACAGCAGGGGAGAATATTGTAAGTTTTTACATAAAAAATAATCTGAAATAGCTTCTACATCCGCTTTAAAATTTATGTAAATATATTTGTACTTGCTTTTATAGGCTAGAATGGAAGAGCAACTGGAAAATGCAACCGAGGAGGAAAAAGTATCTGATGTTTTTCGAGAATCTGTGTTTGTCGGTGTCATGGGACCAGATCACCGCGGACGTGTTCGAACAATGGGATGTGGGCCTTCACCTAGTGAAGTGTTTGGTAGCAGATATGGTAATGTGGGTTGTTCACAGGACATGGAAAGGATGCGTGCAGATATTCGCAACGAGATATGTGAGGAGCTGCGTGGAGAGTTGCGTAACGAGATACGCGAGGAGTTGCGAGCTGAGATAAGCGAGGAACTGCGTGGAGAGCTGCGTAATGAGCTGCGTGATGAGCTACGAGAAGAGGTTAGCGAGATGATGACGGTACAAATGAGGGAAATGGAATCCAGACTAACAGAAACGAATTTAGTTCCCCTGAAAGTTAGGAAAGTGCATAATAACCCCCAAGGTCAAGTTGTCCACCAACGCGCAACAGTAGCTCAAGTTTCTTCTCAAAGAATTGTGCAAGCAACATCATCTAATAGCTCTCAAGCCGATGTCGGAGACCCCCGAGTTCAAGTTGTAAATGTCCATCAACGTGCACCGGTAGCTCGAGTTCCTGCTAAAAAAAATCTGCAATCAACATCAACTAATAACTTTCAAGCCGATGTCCGAGACCCCCGAGCTGAAGTTGTCCACCAACGTGCACCAGTTTCTCAAGATCCTCCTCAAAGAATTGTGCAAGCAGGATCATCTAATAACTCTGAAACCGATGTTGGAGACCAAGTTGATGTAAGTAGAGTTAAACCCCCTTTTGTTTCTGGTCCTTCAAATTAGAACACAGAAAGAACAAAGCTTCCCATTGTTATGTTTATTCTTCATGTGTACTAATTTGAACAATCAGGTCAACGGTTCAATGATGCTTTCTCTTTTCTATCAACATGTGTCCAGTCCTTCCATAAAGCATCCCATGGTTTAGTGCATTTCACTGTCATTCAGTCCCTCTCTGTTTGAGGATTTGTATGAGGATGGATCTTAATGTTTCAGAAGAAGCAACATTTATTTTCGCATCATACCATTGAGATATATTATCAAATATAATTTACAGAATTGTAAGTTTTTGTACCTAAGTACAACCAGGTCAATGCTGCTTCCTTTTGTTTCACTAACATGTTTCTGCCCCTGCTAATGTGGAAAGGCTTATGTTATAGTTTATTACCTACGGAAGTTGCCTTCATGGAATGATATATTAACATCAATGTTTCCTGAGCAGGGTGGGTTTCCATCTGTTGAGTTGCTTGCACTTGGAAAACAGAGGGTGTTGTGGCGCACGGACGTCTCATTTCCAGTAAGCCAAATACGAAAGTTAATGGAGAAGCTATTGGTCAGGGTTATTGTGAAGTTCTAGTTGAGAAGCCTTTGAAAGGAGATTACAAGTTGCTGAAATCCAAAAAAACAGATATGCTGACAATCGGAGATGCCGAAATGAAATCTATAGCGTGGCCGGGGAATCTGGTATGATTATGTTTCAGTTCATAAGTTTATAGCACATGTTTGTTTCCCTGTTTCATTGAGTATTCCTCTACATCATGTGTTAGGGCTCTGCACTTAAGCACATATGTTGGCTCTCTGCAACTGTTGGTGTTTCATAACGTTGTATCTCTCTTTCTTCACCCTCTCTTTGACTTGGATTTTGGGATCTGCCTGTGGTCCGATATGGGCCTGTTGGTGATTACTTTAAAAGTAGATAATTGAGAAGACTAAATTTCTCTTGTAAGGCCTGGTTCATGTAGCTACCTGGTAGCATAGCTGAGATGGCATCAACTGCTTCCTTTGAGTCCGATTCCACAATCAGATTGTTGATGTTTTTTGTATTGGCTAGCCTTAAACCAGTCTGTATAGAAAATTGCTCACCCATAATGGTGTCAAGATGGGTATGGCCCAAATTGAGATAAAAACCCATTTCCAATTCCCCATTGCGTCTCTGCATACCCCAGCAACCGTGTTGGGGTGGTTATTGCCAGCCGGTGAAAATTCCACATTTAAATTGAACAAGTTAGCGGGAAGGGGAACCCAAGAGATCATCATAGGTTGGCTTGGTAGAGAATTTGCTTTCAAAGAATCCAACTTGAGGTAGTATTGAGCTGTGCATATGTGTGTGTGTGTGTGTGTGTGTCTATATATATATATTATTCATCTTCAGCCTCCCGTCTCCATTTCCCAGTACATTTAGATCTTCAAATAATCTGTAAGAAGGAACAAACGCTTTCTGTCCCTCGGCAGTAGGGGTTGGAGTAAAACTACCGCTACTAGCAGTTGACACGTCTTGGGATGTTGACTTTGTTTTGGAATGTCTACATACATAAGACATCACAACATCCCAATAATTAGGGAACAACAGACACCACAATAATCAGAGCTTACCAAGTTAAGGTATAAAAGAGAATTGGTGTAACTTATATAATATATATATATACATATATATATATATACATATATGATTATCTTTGTTGCCACTGTCAAATTTTGGAAATAGCAATGGGAAATATCACTTGCTAATCTGTGTTGTTCTGGTTTCCCAGATTGTGGGAGAGATTCAGATAAATCCAATCCGCCAGGGGGAGGTTAAAAAGAGGTTGAGATAGTTTGGATGTACCAAACCTTTCCAAATATGTACAACATAGTTACAGTCACGTATCGCGTGTAGATTGGATTCACAACTGCAGGAACACAGGTTGAAATATGATAGAAGAAGATATTATATAGCTGGCTTGTCTTAATCTCTCACAAATGAGTAGTCACGGTATCACCCTAATCTCTGACAAAGAACAACATTTGAATGACATATTTTACAAATGTTTTATATTAGATTGAGTTACTGGGAATGTTTTCCGGGTGGATGTGTTTGTTTTGAGAATGATAGAGGTGTTACTTGAATTCATCTATTTAGGTCTACCAAAGTACTAGCGATGGTGGTTGTTTTATATATTTGTCGTGAAGTTAGTGGCTGAGTTGGTGCATGGTGGGCTGCTATTCAAAATTTTGTATACAGTTGTTCTTGTACTTCATCTCGCTCCTTCTTGTTCTTCATCTCTATCGTATTGTATCTTTCCCCTATGTTGCTGAGAAATAGAATTGAGCTTGCCAAACATATTCTTGACTCTTCACTCGAAATATTGTGTTCTTACAGGTTGCAAGAAAGAATTAGGGGTTGATCGATCAAGTACATCAAGTGCAATTGGAGACGCCAAGTTAGAGCTAGTGCGCACATTGATCGTTTCCATGTTTTCGTATGGTCGTGCTTGACGATGTACTCGGTTTTAATGATAAAATAGTTGAATATGTAATAAAATTTTTGGTTACATTGCAGAACTGGGTTTGGATGGTTCTGTTTTGAAGTTTTTGGTTACAAGTGTAGCTGGCATTAGAAATAGTTTTCTGTTGGTTGCAATATTTGCAACAACATTTTGACAGGGTGTAGTAGCATTTGGCATAGTACTTTTGTGGGAGTAGCAGTTTCGTAGCAGCATTAGCTAAAATAACATATTTTTATGAAAAGCAGCATTAACATAAGTGCTGGAATGAAGATAATTGCAAGGATAATTTAATGCTGTAGCGGGAAAAGAGGCAGCTTTAATTTTGAAACGCTGCAAAAAGGACGGCTTTAATTTTGAAACGCTGCAAAAAATTGCAGCATTAACTAAACGCAGCAATAAATGCTGTTGTTGCTTTGCAGTGTTTTACAAGCGCTCTAAAGCAGAAAACAACACACGCTAAAGCAGCATTAGCGAAAACGCTGAAAGTAGCGCTCTATTAAGTTAAAACAGCATTGAAATACGCAATTACAGGGTTTCTCTAATGCTGCTTTTGCCCCGAATTCTAGTAGTGACTTCAGCTTGCCCATTCGAGTGCGGATAGTAAGCTAGTGATATCTTGTGATTCTTCACCCCATACTTGCTCTAAACATTGGCAACGACTTTGTTCACGAAATTTGATCCCTCATCACTAATAATGGCCCTGGGAGTCCCAAACGGCGTAAAAATATTCTTGCGCACAAATCTCTCTATGGTAGCACAATCATTCTTGGGACATGCCAACGTCACCACCCACTTGGTCACATAATAAACAGCCAGCAAGATATAGAGATTACCAAGTGAAGAGGAGAATTTCCCCATGAAATCAATTCCCCAGACATCAAAAGGCTCCACCTCCACCACGAAATTCGGAGGCATCTCATTTCGGTAGGAAATATTGCCGGTTCTCTGACACTGGTCACACTGCTGCACAAACAAACTAGCATCTTTATTCAATGTAGGCCAAAAGAAACCACTCTGAAGTACCTTTGCCACTGTGCGTGATTTGCCGAAGTGACCTCCACAGTTTAACTCATGGCAGTGCCTAAGAATATCCAATGTGTCTGGCTCAGCAACACACCTCCGCAATACATTATCTGCTCCCAGCTTGAACAGATAAGGATCATCCCAGAAATAATGCCGCTCATCTTTCAAAAAAATTCTTTCCTTGGTGGAAGTTAATGTCCTTGGGGATAATATTGAGTGCCTTAAAATTTGCCAAGTCAGCAAACCAAGGCACAGCTGCAACCACTACCATAATCTGTTCGCCTATAAACTCTTATCTGATTGGCACCTCCTCATGCTTTTCATTCTCCAAACGTGATAAATGGTCAGCCACTTCATTTTCCACCCCTTTTGTCTTTGATCTCTATCTCAAATTCTTGCATCAACAATACCCACCTAATCAATCTCGGTTTGGCATCCTTCTTGGTGAGTAGATACTTGAGTGCAGCATGGTCTGTAAAGATAGTCACCTGGGAACCCACAACATACGGACGAAACTTGTCCAATGCAAAACTAATAGCTGACATTTCTTTCTTAGTAGTAGCATAATTTACCTGTGCATTGTTCAAGGTCCTGCTAGCATAATAGATAACATGAGCTACCTTGTATTTTCACTGTCCCAGAACTGCTCCCAACGCATAATCACTAGCATCACACATAAGTTCAAATGGTAAGGTCCTGTCTGGTGTTGTGATGATAGGCGCGCTAATCAGCTTCTTCTTGAGAAAATCAAAAGCTGTCTTGCACTCTTCATTGAAATCAAAGACTGCGTCCTTCTCAAGCAATCCATACAAAGGCTTTGGGATCTTCGAAAAGTCTCTAATGAAACGCTGGTGGAACCCTGCATGTCCCAAGAAACTCCGTACCCCTTTGACAGATGTAGGGTATGGAAGCTTCTCTATCACCTCAATTTTTGCCTGGTCCACCTCTAAGACCATGCTTGAAATCTTGTGCCACAACACAATCCCCTCGGTCACCATGAAATGGCATTTTTCCCAGTTGAGCACTAGGTTGGTGTCAATGCATCTGTCGAGAACCCAAGCTAGCTGTTGTGGACAGTCTTCGAACCCATCACCGTATAGCGAAAAATCATCCATGAAGACTTCAAAATTCTGCTGCATCATATTAGAGAAGATAGACATCGTACACCTCTTAAATGTAGCAGGTGCGTTGTATAACCCAAATGGCAAGCGTCTAAAGGCGAAAGTCCCATAGGGACAAGTGAATGTCGTCTTCTCCTGATCAGCTAGCTCAATTGCTATCTGATTATATCCTGAGTACCCATCCAGAAAGTAGTAATGAGAATGGCGCGCCAGTCTATCAAGCATCTGATCAACGAATGGGAGGGGAAAATGGTCCTTCAATGTGGCATCATTGATTTTTCGATAATCCATGCAAGCTCTCCACCCAGAAACTGTACGAGTGGCAATATGATCACCCTTTTCCCATTCCACCACAGTAATACCTCCCTTCTTAGGGACACATTGCACCGGGCTAGTCCATGTGCTGTCGGAAATTGGATAGATGATACCTGCTTCCAACCATTTAAGCACCTCTTTCTTCACCACCTCCTGCATGTGAGGGTTGACGCAACACTGATATTCGACCACTGGCTTCTTGTCTTCCATGAGCCAGATCTTGTTCTGGCAAACTGTGGGGCTGATCCCCTTGACATCTACTATGGTCCATCCCATAGCTTCTTTCCTTTCCTGCAATACCTTGAGAAGCTGCTCCTCCTGTTCCCTGTCCAAACATGCAGACACAATCACAGGCAAAGTCTCATTAGATCCCAAGTATAAATATTTTTAATGAATAGGTAAAGGCTTAATTCTAAAACAGGACTAGTAATAAGAGAAGGCGTAAGAATCGTCCTGCTTCCATCATTAAAGAGGGATAGGGGCTGGCGCCAGTGAGTCTCCATAACATGCTCTTTTTCGCTAGAATCAAGTAGATCAAGTTCTTCGTATAGCTGCTCCAATAATATGTCTTCCTCCTCATCCGATGTGTATGCCTCCACACCAAAACACTGCGGGGAACTTCATTGCTTCAAAGACGTTGAAAGCCACCTTCTCATCATTGATCCTCATAGTTAGCTCTCCGTTAGCCACATCAATGATTGTCATCCTTGTGGCCTAGAACGGGCGGCCCAGGATAAGAGACATCATCGTCGGCCTCCATGTCTAGGATCACAAAGTCAGCTGGGAAGATAAGCCCCTCAACTCTTACTAATACATCTTCCAAGACTCCCCTTGGGCGTTTGATGGTCTGTTCTGCCATTTGCAAGCACATCCTTGTCCGTTTTAATTCTCCCACAACAAGCTACTCAAAAACGCATGTGGGCATTAGGTTAATGCTTATGACAAGATCAGACAATGCTCTACCATGAAAGGCATCTCCCAATGTCACAGGAATGATGAAAGCGCTCGGATCTTTCATCTGAGGTAACGCTTTTTGAAAAACGGCACTACACTCTTCATTTAGAGTCACGGTTTCAAAGTCTTCCATGCGCCTCCTATTGGAAAGGAGGTACTTGAGAAACTTAGCATATTTCGGCACTTGTGAAATAGCCTCCGCAAAAGGGATATTTATATGCAACTTCTTGAAGATATCCACAAACTTCTTGAAGTGTTTTGCATCCTCTTGTCTCTTCAGTCTTTGCGGGTATGGGAAACGCATATTTTACTTCTCAGGCTTTAACTTCTCCTCCGACTTGCTTCTCGTGTCCTTTGATTGGGGAATCACCATAGGCACGGGAATTGCTTCATCAAACGCCTTCTCAGTTTCTTTTGTCCCCTCAGCTCGCGCGGGGGTAGGATATGGAGGATTCTCAGTGGTGATCCCACTGCGAGTAGTGATAGCTTTCAACTGCTCAGGTGGAGTGATTGTGTTCGAATGCAACATGCCTGGTGGAAGTCGAGTATTTTGATTGGCTATCTGGCCAATACGTTTCTCATGGCTCTTCATAGTAGCTTCCATGGAGACAATCTTGCTCTCAATTTTGTCTTGGCTAGCTAACGGTTTCCTCAACAACGCATTTGCATCTTGTTCTTCTGAATGTGGACCCTGCTGTTGTGGAACTTGTCTTTGAGCTTGGTATGGAACATTTGGCCTTTGACCTGGTGCATATAATCCACTGTTTGGATTGGCATAGCTGAAATTGGGGTGGTTGCGGCTATTCGGATGATATGTGTTAGACCATTGCTGTTGTCGTGGTTGACCCATGTAGTTCACATCTTCAATACCATCTCCATATCCCTGATTTGCATCTGCTACCATCTCTCCCACTGACTTCACCTGTGCCGATGGATTCATATTATTGAAACCGAAGTCATCACTGCCATCTGATGTTCGAATTTTTGTTCCACCATTGACTCAATCTTACTAACCAATGCCCCATCATATTTTGTATTTCAATGAGTCTCAGACCTCGTGGATTTACGTTTTGCCACATTATCCAGCAGATCCCGACATCTCTGCAGTTCTAGGCCCATAAAATTGCCCTGAGCAATCATATCCAATTCATTTGCAGTCTCTCTGTCTAGAGCATTATAAAAATAGTGTAGAAGTTTGTACCATGGCTCTCCGTGAGTAGGGAATCTGCGAAGGAGCTGGTTGAACTTCCTCCACGTGTCGCCTCGAGAATCATCTTCCTGTTGCGTAAACTTTGTTATGTCAGCCATCCATTGAGCAACCTTGAACGGCGGGAGATATTTCCTGAGAAATTCGTTGGAACACTCTGCTCATGTAGGGATACTTCTGTTGGAAGTTTCATAAGCCATGTCTTTGCTTTTCCCGATATCGAAAAGGAAAAAGGATGAGCTTTATCGTCTCGAGTGGAACTCTCTGATCATACACAGTGGAGGTAATTTGCTCAAAATTGAGCAAGTGTTGGTATGGATCATCATCTGGGGCTCCAGTAAATAAGAACTCATCCCGAACCATGTTGATCAATGGTTGTCGTATTTCAAAATGCGCGTCGTTAATTTTTGGCCTGACAATAGTTGGTTGATAACCCTCCAGTGTAGTTCTGAAATAGTCCACCAAAGGACGGTCATTCTCTTCAGCATTATTCACCTGTGCCGCCACATCTTGTTCATTATTCCCCCCCATTATTATAATTACCTCCATCGTTTCTCGCTTGTACCCCCACACCAAGACGTGGTTGTGGATTTGGAGGGTTCAAGCGTGCCATAGCAGCTTGTATCTCGGTCAACTGAGCTCTGAGCTCCACAGTCTCCCTTTCTCTATTTGCTGCGTCTTCCACAGCTTCAACTCTAGCTGCTTATGCATCTTGCATGTTTTCGCGTATCCTTTGAAACTCAGCTCTCGTTTCATCATCCATGGTAACAAAGCTTGATTTCCTCTCGTCTCTACGTTGTGCTCGTAACAGGGATTCCGGGTGTTCAAGTGTAGGATGCAAAGGCTCGTCTCTAGAATTGGACATGCACCGTACAAGCTAACCTGAAATTACAAATGTTAAGTCAAGATCTTTGAATGTGCTTTGAGTGGTAATTGTGTATGAGTGATGAAAGACAAAAGGCTAAGACATTAGCAGCAAAGGCTTGTTAGTCATCTCAAGTCCTTGATATTGACATAAACTTTCAAAGCCTTGAGACTGCTTATTATGCGGTGTATTCTAACATCTTTGTGTTGCAGAATTGGATATCTGATTATGCAAATCAGTGGTTTATGGTATATATTTGTGGTTTGTACTATTTATACATCTAACACAATTGCAGATGATCAGAACAGGAAGAATCAAAGTTATTTGGGCTTAATTTTGAAATGCCGTGAAACAGGTTCAGAGCTCCAAGGCCTTGAGATATGCCTTAAGCTACTGACTGTTTTTACAGAACTTGATTGATTCTTTCTTGCAGGTTATAACTCTTACTATTGTGATTATTTACTCACTTCTAAGTGTCTTAAACTTGTTTTTCATGACTTATGTGTTTTAGAGTATATGGAGATTATTATTCTGAGTTTATTAAACAATTTTATCAGAAACTGTATAACCAAACAGTCTCAGTACTGCTAGTTGTTTGGATTGTGTTATTTCATTGTTTCATTGCAGTTGGAGGTTTGTTAAACGTGCAGGAGAAATCTCAACAAACTCCAACGGATATCCACCTGAAGCTGTTTGAATTTAAGTTGAAAACAGAAGGAGGATTTGTAGGAACTGAGATCCTAAAATCTCTAAATCAGTTGCAGCTGTGGATAAAAGAGACAGGTTTGAATTTTAAAAATAAGAGAGCTTGCAGAATACTCTGAGAGGTGTGACAAATTCGTGGGAGATCATTCATTCAAACACAAAATCATTCAAGCTTCATTCCAGACTTCTGAAGATCAAGTCAATCCAGTCATTCCTGAAGAACACTTCCAGACTTCAACAGCTTATCTTTATACTGTGTTCTTCAATTGTACTTCATCTGTGTATCTCTATATTATCTTAAACCTCACTTAACCTAGTGGTTGTTTGTTCAAGTGAACAACAAGAGGTTCTTGTTAGCTCAACAGTTAGTAGATGGAACTAGATAGGTTTGGAACCACAAGATGTGTAGGTGTAAGGGAAATCACTTAGGCTTGAAGATCTAGGGCTGTTTCTGTGTGAGTAATAAGAAGTATTTGCCCAATCCTGGTGTGATCAGATCCCTCAGGGAGAGATTAGGTCCATTGGGACTGAACTCTGTAAATTGCTTTGTGTTCTTTACCTTTCTGTTTGATTATTATCTGCTGCACACAACTCAAATCAAACTAGGGTTTAAAAGCTGTTTAGTTTTGTTCACAGCTCAAGGACTTGAAGCTTACAATTTGGCCTTAGTGAGTTTCAAACTATTTACAAAATCTCAAGGCCTTGAGATTTCAAGTTTCACACAAAGCTATCCTGTTAAACTTTAAGTTTTGCAAAAAGTTTTCATACTCTATTCAACCCCCCCCCCCCCCCCTTCTGGAGTACTTAGGTCCTGTATTTAGTCTACATTACACACTTTCAATTGGTATCAGAGTTTGTGTCACTTTTTTTAGATCTAACAATCTGGTGACTATGAGTAATGTAGGAGATGGTGGATTCTAACAAGGAAGGGCTGCTAACAGACCTCCATTGTTCTGTGGTGACAATTTCATGCATTGGAAGGCTTTGATGAAAATGTTCATCATAGATCAAGACATGGAACTATGGTCAATAGTTCAGAATGGTCCTCATGAGTATTACACTAAAATTGATGGAGTCAGAACTGTCAAGTCTGAGAAAAATCTCTCAGTTACAGAACTTGAAAAGGTATCCAAAAATTATAAAGCTGTGAATTTGCTATACTGTGCTTTAAATGCAGATGAGTTCAACAGAGTGTCAAACTGCAAAAGTGCCAAAGAAGTGTGGGATAAATTGGTGGTGACATATGAAGGAACCAACCAGGTTAAGCAGACAAAAATCAACATACTTATGAGGCAATATGAGTTGTTCAAGATGAATTCAGATGAAACCATCAAAGAAATGTTCAAAAGGTTCACTGATGTGGTGAACAACCTGGAGTCTTTGGGAAAGAGGTTCTCAAATGAAGAGAAGGACAGAAAGATTCTGAGAAGCTTTCCAAAAGCAAAGTGCGAGCCAAAGACAACAACCATTGAGGAAGCTCAAGACTTGAGTCTTATTCAGCTAGATGATCTACAAGGAAAACTGCTCAGTCATGAAATTTCTATGAAGGATGTGGAAGGTGATCTGAGTTAAAATATCAGGAACCTAGCTCTTAAGGCAAAAGATAGTGAAAAATCTCAAAGCCTTGAGACTAAGGAGGAACCTGATGATGAAGAGGCTTTAGCATTGATCTCCAAGGCCTTGGCCAGGATTCTCAGAAAGAAAAGAAACTCTGGTAACAGGGATTACAGCAGAGAGAGATCAAGACCCTCAGGCAGCAAGAATTACAAAGGTAAATCTTCATCACAGTCACATAAAACTAAAGTAATGAATTGTTTTGAGTGTGGTGATGCAGATCATTTAGTAAGGGACTGTCCACAAAAGAAGAAGAACGTAAACTTTCAGAAAAAAGATGGTGACAACAGAAGGAAGAAGGCCATGATGGCTTCCTGGAGTGATTATGATTCATCAAGTGATTCAGACACAGGAGAAGAGCAAGCAAACTTATGCTTCATGGCTAAGCATAATGAGGAAAGTTCATCAGACAGACACATTGAAGACATGGATGTCACCAAGGCCTTGAAAGATCAGAAATGGATATTAGAAAATGGATGTTCCAGACATATGAGCGGAAAGAAGTCCCTTTTTACTGAACTTACAGAGAAATCAGGAGGAACAATTACACTTGGTGACAAAGCAAAGTGCAATATCATTGGTATAGGTACTATTGGTAATGGTTCTACAAATTCTATATATGATGTTTATCTGGTAGATGGACTTAAGTATAATTTGCTTAGTATCTCTCAGTTATGTGATAAAGGTTATAAAGCTGTTTTTGACAAGGAGAAATGTGTGGTGCAAGATGAGAAATCTGGTGATTGCATACTCACTGCACCTAGGTCATACAATCTATATGCTGTGAATACTAACAATGTTGCAGGTGATAAGCTAAAATGCCTCAACGCCTTGAAGGAAGATTTAAAGCTTTGGCACAGAAAGCTTGGGCATATTAGTATACATACTTTGAATAAACTCATATCAAAGGACTTGGTAAGAGGTTTACCATCACAGAAATTTTCAGATGATGAGGTTTGTAAGGCATGTGTACAAGGTAAACAGTCCAGAAGCTCTTTCAAGCCAAAGAACTTTGTAAGTACTTCTAGACCCTTAGAATTGCTGCATATGGACTTGTGTGGTCCTCTAAGAGTTCAAACCCCAAAAGGTAAGAGGTATATGCTTGTTATGATTGATGATTATTCTAGATTTACTTGGGTGATGTTTATCAGAGACAAAACTGAAGCTTTATCTGAGTTTTCTAAATTGTTTAAAGAACTTCAAACTTTGAAATACTTACCTGTTGCATCCATTAGAAGTGATCATGGTAGAGAATTTTATCAACTTGACTTTGATTTGTTTTTTGCAAAGCATGGTATTTCACACAACTTTTCTGCACCTAGGACTCCACAGCAAAATGGAGTAGTTGAAAGGAAAAATAGTACACTTGAGGATATGTCCAGAACCATGCTACTTGAAAGTAACTTGCCAAAGTTTTTATGGGCAGAAGCTGTTAACACTGCCAATTATGTGGTGAATAGATGCTTGATTAGACCTTTTTTGAAAAAGACTCCCTATGAACTGTTTAAAGGGAGAAAGCCTACTGTTTCTTATTTTCAGCCATTTGGGTGTATCTGTTTTGTGCATAATAATGGTAGAGACAATATTGGTAAGTTTGATGCTAGAAGTGATGAAGGTGTATTTTTTGGATATTCTCAAACTAGCAAAGCTTATAGAGTTTATAATAGAAAAACCAAGATTGTGGAAGAGAGCATTCATGTAATTTTTGATGAAAGTATTAAAGATTCTCTGAGTGAAAGTTTTGCAGAGCTAGATTTGAATAAGCATGAATCAGATGATGATGCTGTGAAAGAAGACAAAAGCAAAACTGCTGTACAGAATCAATCAGCAGAATCTCAAGGCCTTGAACTTCCTGCTGAACCAAAATCTCAAAGCCTTGAGACAGAAGCTGAAACTTTCTATGATGCTCCCTCTACTGTTTGAAGGACTCAAAGCCTTGAAGGAGAATACTCCTGGGTACCAAGAAAGAAGTTTAAGTACCTTGCAGACCATCCATCTGACAATATTATATCAGATCCATCAACTGGAACACAGACAAGAGGACAGTTAAAAAACTTGTGTGCTTTCAGTGCATTTGTATCTTTGATTGAGCCTAAAAATACCAAGGAAGCTCTGGAAGATGCATAATGGATTATTGCAATGCAGAGTGAGCTGAATGAGTTTGAAAGGAACAAGGTTTGGAATTTAGTTCCCAGACCTAAAGAGAAGTTAGTTATTGGAACCAGATGGGTATTCAGAAACAAGCTTGATGAGAATGGCAAAGTGGTAAGAAATAAAGCCAGACTGGTAGCTCAAGGATATAATCAAGAAGAAGGTATAGATTATGAGGAGACTTTTGCTCCAGTTGCCAGCTTAGAAGCTATTAGAATACTTCTTGCTTTTGCATCTCACAATAACATAAAGCTTTATCAAATGGATGTCAAATGTGCTTTTCTAAATGTATATTTACAAGAAGATGTTTTTGTAGCACAACCTCCTGGTTTTGAAGATGAAAATTTTCCTGATCATGTTTACAAACTGGATAACGCTCTTTACGGTATGAAACAAGCTCCAAGGGCTTGGTATGACAGACTTTCAAAATTTCTACTTGAAAACCATTTCAGAAGAGGATTAGTAGACAAAACCCTTTTCATTAAACACCAACAAAGTGATTTGTTAGTAGTTCAGATTTATGTAGCTGATATATTATTTGGTGCTACTAATGATTCTCTTTCAAAAGAGTTTTCTGGTCTGATGTGCATGGAGTTTGAGATGAGCCTAATGGGTGAACTAAATTTCTTTCTTGGACTTCATATATTACAAATGAAGAAAGGAATTTTTGTGCATCAAGGAAAATATACCAAGGACTTATTGAATAAGTACAACATGTCACAGTCCAAGGTGCTTAAGACCCCTATGAGTTCATCACTCTCTTTAGACAAAGATTCAACTGGTAAGAGTGTGAATCAGAAGGAATACAGAGTTATGATTGGATCACTATTGTATTTAACTGCTAGCAGACCTGACATTATGTTTAGTGTCTGTATGTGTGCCAGATTTCAGGCAGATCCTAAGGAAAGTCATCTAACTGCAGTTAAAAGAATTTTTAGATATTTGAATGGAACCAGTGACTTAGGGCTTTGGTATCCAAGAAGATCTAATTTTATGTTGAGTGGCTATTCATATGCATATTTTGCAGGTTATAAAGTAGACAATAAAAGTACTTCTGGATGCTGTCAATTTCTTGGATCTTCATTGATCAGTTGGCATTCCAGAAAGCAAAATTCGGTAGCACTATCAAATGCAGAAGCTGAATACATTGCAGCTGGTGCTTGCTGTTCACAAGTGCTATGGATTGATCAGCAACTTAGAGATCTTGGCTAAAACTTAAGAAATGTGCCAATTCATTGTGATAATACAAGTGCTATTTCAAATCTCTAAGAATCCAGTTCAGCACTCAAGGACAAAGCACATTTATGTGAAACATCACTTCCTTAGAGATCATGCAGAACAAGGTGATGTTGTTTTAAATTTTATCTCTACTTCAATGCAAATTGCTGATATTTTCACTAAACCATTTCCAGATGATAGGTTTTCATCTCAAAGGCTTCAATTGGGGATGTTAAACAAGGATGCATTGGTTTAGGGGGAGTATTAGTACCTATATGTGTATATGTGTTGGAATCTTAAAGCCTTGAGATTATGCTTTCTGAAGCCTTGAAAGTATAGCTCAAAGCTTTGAAGTTTCTCAAACTGCAAAAAATCTCAAGGCCTTGAGATTGTTCTCCAAGTCTTGATAATATGTGCAATATTTTTTTTAAAAAAAATTGGATCATCAAATATTATATCTTATCTTTTTAGATAACTGTATAATATTTGAATTACTCTGAAAATTTTCTAAAATATCCCAAAAAGATTTTTCAAGATTCTATTTTTGCATGTAGATATTGCAGAGTCCTTTTATGACTTATCCTCTCAACCTACTTAAGCTGAAAGTCAGGGCTTTTTCTTCACATTCTCTTCCAATTTTCTGCGACTACTCTCTCTCTCTCTCAAATCCTCTCAATCACATTCTCTTTTCAAAAACCTAAACCCTAAAATGGAGCGCAAATCAGCCAGAATTCAGCAACAGGGGAAGTCCTCTGGCAGATCCAAGAAGAGATCAAACAAGAAGGAGAAGATAGTGATTTCTGATTCAGATTCAGAAAACACTCAAATTTTGCATGACGATACTCCTCCTGCAAAGAAGTCAAGGACAGAGAAGGGAGATGAAGGTTCAAGGGTTGATCCACAACAGGAGACTGAGGGTGGTGATCAACCTAGGTCAGAGAAGAAGAAAGGGGGAGAAAAGAAAAAGGCTACTGAAGAGGAAAAAGGGAAGTCAACTCAGGAGAGCCAGAAGAAATCAACTGAAGAAGTACAAGAGAAGGCCAAACCCTCTGAGAAGAAGACTAGGGTTAAGCAAGTTGCTGCTGCAACTAAGAAAGGATATCAAGGTAAGAATTTACTTCCAACTGAGTGGTTTATTAGTTCAGAAGTAAGAACATTTTGGATGCAAGGTTATGCATCATCTAAAGTGGCTTTCTGTAGTATGATTTCTGATGATTTGTTGGATAAACTGGACATAGAATGCATGATAAAATTGAGGGAAACTGCTATTTGGAAAGTTTTAAATCCTAGTTCAAAGGCTTATCCTAGGTTAACTAGGTTATTTTATCTGAACTTGGTGTCTGAAGGTGATGAGAAAATGGTTTTAACATCTAAAGTGGCTGGTGTGGATTTGAGGTTAGATCATAGGACTTTTGCCAAAGTCTTGGGCATTCCTAGGAAATACAATGTTGGGGATTATCCTGATAGGATGGAGTGTTTAGATAAGGCAAAGGAGATGTTATTTGGTTGATGGTGTTCCCTCTGGTCTAAAACAGTTGGCACACTCTGTGCTCAACTGTGAAGCCAAGATTTTGTTTACTATTTTGATGAGGAGTGTAGTTCCCAGGGAGAACTCAAGAGAGCTGGTAACTGATAAAGTTCTGATTTTGATGTATCTGATATCTCAAGGGTTTGAGATAGACCTGCCTACAGTTGTGATGGAGCACATGATTTATTGTGAAACTAGGAATAGAAACCATCCTCTTCCATATGCCAACCTGTTACCTCTTTTCTTTGAGTATTTTGATGTGCCTGTGAAAGGAGAAGAAAAGATTACTGGAGGATTTGGGTTGATAGATGAGATTGCACTTCAGAGGATTGGGGTGGTTCAGACTGGGAAAGGGCATTGGAAATTCTATTCTGATTTTTCAAAGGAGGAACTTGCTGAGAAGGAGTTTGTGAAGCCTAAGGGGACTACATCTGGAAAAGGACAAGCCAATGAGGATTACTCTCTGCTGCTTGAGAAATTATAAGATAAGAAAGTTGAGATTGAGGATCTCAGGCAAAGGTTGTTTGACCTGTCAACTGAATTTCATCAGTTCAAGAGTTTGATGAATACTATGAATGGGAAGTTAGATGTTGTCATCAAGGGCTTGAATCTGGAGAAGATACATTCTGCTACTAGTCATGACACCAGTGTGGATTCAGAAGAGAAGCTAGGAGAGTTTCTGAAGAAGAAGAAGAAGCAATTTCCAGGGGTGCTAGCTTCAAAAGACTTGTTTGAGCAAACTGATGAGGAAGATGCTGATGAAGACACAGGTGTTGATGCAGCTACAGAGGTAGATTCAGCACAGGCTAAGAAGAAAGTAGATGACATAATCCAAGAAGTGGTCACTGAAGTTGAAGCTGAACAAGAAGGTAATCAGTCTGCAGAAGAAGCTGCAAGTGAGGAAGAAATTGGGGAAGGCTCAGAGAAAGTCCAGACATCAAAGAAGAAGTGAAGATCAGAGACTGCCAAAGCTTTGACCATCTTTCTCATTCTCTTCTATCTTTTCTGTCTCAAGGCCTTGACTTTTTAGCTAGTTTTTATTTTATGTTTTCTTTTAAACTTAGAGTAATGATCCTACATTTCTTCAACCTTATTTGATGAAAGTCAAAAAGGGGGAGAATGTATTTGTGTTTTGGTTTTGTTTGCAGTATTCAGTAAATAATAAGAGTTGGCCTTCAGTTATATTTTGGTTGATTTTTATTTCTGTGGCAATTATGTGGTATTTTGTAATATTTACTCTCCTGGTTATCTGTTTGGGTTCAGTATATATTTTATCTGTAGATTGTGGTTATTTAATTTTTTCTTATGAGTGGCAGGAAGATCTATACAAGACTGTAGGTTTTGTCTTTCATCAAGGGGGAGACTGTTGAGTCAAGATCCCGGAATGTGCTTTGAGTGGTAATTGTTTATGAGTAATGAAAGACAAAAGGCTAAGACATTAGCAGCAAAGGCTTGTTAGTCATCTCAAGGCCTTGAGATTGACAGAAACTTTCAAAGCCTTGAGACTGCTTATACTGCTATGTATTCTAACATCTTTGTGTTGTAGAATTGGATATCTGATTATGCAAATCAGTGGTTTATGGTATATATTTGTGGTTTTTACTATTTATACATCTAACACAATTGCAGATGATCAGAACATGAAGAATCAAAGTTATCTGGGCTTAATTTTGAAATGCTGTGAAACAGGTTCAGAGCTCCTAGGCCTTGAGATATGCCTTGAGCTACTGACACTTTTTACAGAACTTGATTGATTCTTTCTTGCAGGTTATAACTCTTAGTATTGTGATTATTTACTCACTTATAAGTGTCTTAAACTTGTTTTTCATGACTTTTGTGTTTTAGAGTATATGCAGATTATTATTTTGAGTTTATTAAACAGTTTTATCAGAAACTGTATAACCAAACAGTCTCAGTACTGCTAGTTGTTTGGATTGTGTTGTTGCAGTGTTTCTTTGCTGTTGCAGGTTTGTTAAACGTGCAGGATAAATCTCAACAAACTCCAACGGATATCCACCTGAAGCTGTTTGAATTTAAGTTGAAAACAGAAGGAGGATTTGTAGGAACTGAGATCCTAAAATCTCTCAATCAGTTGCAGCTGTGGATAAAAGAGACTGGTTTGAATTTTAAAAAGAAGAGAGCTTGCATTATACTCTGAGAGGTGTGACAAATTCATGGGAGATCATTCATTCAAACACACACTCATTCAAGCTTCATTCCATACTTTTGAAGATCAAGTCAATCCAGTCATTCCTGAAGAACACTTCCAGACTTCAACAACTTATCTTTATACTGTGTTCTTCAATTGTACTTCATCTGTGTATCTCTATATTATCTTAAATCTCACTTAACCTAGTGGTTGGTTGTTCAAGTGAACAACAATATGTTCTTTTTAGCTCAACAGTTAGTAGATGGAACTAGATAGGTTTGGAACCACAAGCTGTATAGGTGTAAGGGAAATCACTTCGGCTTGAAGATCTAGGGCTGTTTCTGTGTGTGTAATAAGAAGTGTATGCCCAATCCTGGTGGGATTAGATCCCTCAGGCAGAGATTAGGTCCATTGGGACTGAACTCTGTAAATTGCTTTGTGTTTGTTACCTTTTCTGTTTGATTATTATCTGCTGCACACAACTCAAATCAAAACTAGGGTTTAAAAGCTGTTTAGTTTTGTTCACAGTTCAAGGCCTTGAAGCTTACAATTTTGCCTTAGTGAGTTTCAAAGTCTTTAGAAAATCTCAAGGCCTTGAGATTTCAAGTTTCACACAAAGCTATCCTGTTAAACTTTAAGTTTTGCAAAAAGTTTTCATACTCTATTCACCCCCCCCCCTTCTAGAGTATTTAGGTCCTGTATTTACTCTACATTACACACTTTCAAAAAATCACACAAAACTTAGGTGAGTAATAGATATAAACTGACAAGTAAAATCCCTAAGGCTAGGAATTATAACTAATTTAGCCGAAGTCCCCGGCCAAGGCGCCAAAAACTTGACATGATTTAACCACATGTTTATGGCCGTCTAGTGTAGTAATAATCCAGAAATCTGGGTTGTCGAACCCAAGGGACTTTGTTAAATCAGTTATTCTGTCTAACCTTATGTGGGCAAGTCGCAAAGTTGTTTGTTTTCCTAAGTTTACTAAAATGAAATAACAATTATCTCAATTAACTATGAATTTCTTCACAATTGACGAATACATGAATTATAGGAGATTTCTTATGAAAGAGACAAGTGTTGGGAATTCTTCTTGTGGATCACTAGGAATGCCATGAATGTTATTTTGATATTTGAAACGAAAATACAATACTCTATCAATCGAGCATCCTACAAATTACCGAGTTACCAAGCAATTTGCCTACACTTACTTTCAACTTAGACCGAGTTACCAAGCCTAATTCAATTATAAGCATGCACTATTGGACTTTAATCTAATCTTTGATCCTAATTAACACTACCCATTTACGAGATAATGATACGACTAGGTGGTTATCTTGATTTACCGACTAGATCTCATGGAGTTACTACACAAGTTCTAATTTAGTTTGTTCTTACGTTAGCTACTCGCAAGAACATTATATAATCAACAACTAGATAATCATAATAAGAGTAAAATTCATAACTTTAATCCAAAGAACGAATCAAAGTATCAAAATATTCATTCAAGCAAACCCTAGCTCTCCAAAAAGAAATCCCCAGCAAATAAGGGTTTAGCTACTACACACCATACTCAAAACGACGAGTTTAATGTTTCTCATAAACAAAAACTTAAGAAAATAAGAGTTTAGAATCCAATCGAATGATACAATCGCTCCTAAGCTTCAACAATGGTTTCTAGCTCTCCAAGATGTCCGAAAAGATGTGCTAACTACTTGAAATCACAACCTAATTGCATTAAGTACGTTTCCATAATGATATTACAAAGTTTCGAGAAAGTACATAAAAACCCCGTCAAAATTCTGCCTCTGTTAGCGTTCTCTTCATAGGAAGAGTCTTCCTGCGAAGACCTTTTCTCTTCCTGCGAAGGTCTTCCCAGATAAGTACGGAATCCAGTTTTGGGAAGACATTCAGCAGCTGGAAATTTGGCTAAGTTTAAAGTCTTCCTAGGAAGACTATTGTCTTTTTGGCTATTGTCTTCCTACGAAGAATTTTAATTTCGCACTTTCTTTTTGGCTATCTTCGTTGAGTTACTTGTTTCCGAAGCTCATTTCCATCTCCCGCATAATCATCCAAGCCCTAATTTCCTGCAAATCACAACAAGAACACAACACGCGATCATATCACAATAAAATCTCGAATTTAAACTAGAAATGTCCGGATATTACAATAATAGCTCAAGAACTCATATACTCAAAATTTAGCATAATTTACTCAAAAGACGACAAATTCTCCATGTTGACCACGCAAAACATAAAAATTAAGGAATAAAATAACTCTGAAAACGGAGTTATCATATTATTTCCAAGGATGGTGCCACGCTAGAACCGGTCAACTTCCTATTTTTTCCTTATACTTTTTGTCCTGTACTAGACAGACACACTACTTTTTATTTGTACATCTTCACCCCAACGCAGAGTTAAACAACCGAAATATAACCATGCTACATCACATCTTCTCCACAGAGAACGTATATTGCTATTAACTAAATGAGCATCTAATATTCCAGAGACGAAATCAAACGTACTCTTATCTTCAAGATCTAGATACATAGATCTAAACTAAATATTGAAATCATTTCTAGTTAGATGTTGCGAAACCAAAGTGATACCTGGATTATCATATATTCTCAGATGATATGGCGAGGATTGATCAAAGACAACCACACTAGCCCCGTAATTCACCGGAAAAGGAACTTCACTCGAAGTCGACATCGCAACTAAGAAGAAACCTAGAAATGAAATTAGGAAACCAATTGACAGTAGAAGAAATTGATAAACCAACTCAAAAAACAATCACAGGAAGCAAATATCATTGATGCCATATCTGATGAATTGAAGAAAATAGATTATGGATAGAAAAAGGAAATGGAGCTTTATATTCATTATTGATGAGAATGAATAAGATATAGAAGAAAAGGAAAGTTCTGGGTATAACTACCCATAACAGTGCATCTAACAGAAATGGAAGAGAGATAATTAGCTACTTCCACTTGTCAAAGATGACACTACAATATATATTTTTACACTAGCCCCTATAATATCTAGCGTCAACAAATGGTCCACAGAAGTAACTATTATATCAGGCCCAACAACTTATTACTACTTCAAGACAAGTGTGTTATTCACCTAAATCAGAACTCATAGGTGGAGTTATGGTAATCTCTTACTCACCCTCGCCATTTCCTTATTTGTAACCACCCAAACATAGACCATATCACCTTACCAAAGTCTTCATTTTTGCTTGAATCAAATATGAAGTAATTTTTGTCTAATAGCCTTACATTGACTTACCCTTTTGGTCAGCATATTTTATTGGTGGTTGGTGTCACTATTCAGTTAGCGAATCCTCTTCCATAGATTATCTTGCCTATCAGTGTTGATTTTTTTACTGTTTTGGTTCCCTTTCATCCGCATCTACATTGAGAGTCTCTAAAGGTAAATTGTGCATAAGATATTGTCTAAATGATTTTAGAAGAGTGAAAGAGAACCAACAATGAGTAACTAACTACACCACTACAAAATTGAGCTTGAAAAACAACTTTGATATGTGATTGCATGAAGTGAATATGTAGTGGAATTAATACTCATGACTCACACCTCAACTTCTAGAGAAAGGACCTCCAAATGTACTATACATGTTTGAGTCAACATTTAGTAGTTTAATTGCGGATATTCAAGTATATTAATCAAAATTCATCCTTATTATTATGTGAGATATCCTAAAAAGTTGTCCATTTCCTTCTTAGTTGTTACATTCCTAATCTATTTTTGGGGTGAAAATATAATAAAAGATAAACAGGTACATACATCGTTATTTTTTTTGCAATAATATTACAATTTTATTTAATATTAGGACATGAAGCCCATACATTGTACAAGCTAGTAGGCCATGAAACCCAAATAAAATGGTCAACGAGTTGCAAACTCAACATGGAAAACCCGTGTGCAAGGGCATTTTTTCACGTCTTATAAAAGTGGGGGTTTCCATCAAAAAACTCTAAATAACAACACTACACGTTCATCTATCACTCTTTCTCTCTCTGTGCGGCCGCATCCCATATTCTGTTGAGAGAGAACTCTCCCTCGCAAATTTCTGCAATCGGTCTCCACCATCAGACGAGAGAAAGCCCATTTACATGGGAAAATGCAAGCGCATAAATTCGACTGTGAGAGATTGATGGGAGAATGGAACAGGAAAGAAGAATGAGGTAATAAAATCGCCATTTGAGTTCTGAATCGCTGCTCCACCACTCGATCTTCGCGGCCGCACATACACAGAGGCATCGACGTTCAATTTCAAACAACCCAACGGAGGAGAAGACCAACCAGTGCCTTGATTTCCCAGATCCACACATGCATGACACGATCTAAGGGAAAAGTATTCAAGATTAGTACATTCTGAAAACTCAATATATGAATCTAGGGCAATAGAAATGATATATGTTAAACTCGTTTTCTCTATCTGAAAATTTATTTTATTTTGAGAAATCCAGATATCCCAAGGTATATGACTAAAAAATTGGGCATTTTCTTTTGTGAGATTTTGCAGAATATTTCGAAACCTCATATGAAATGACATATTGTTTACAGGAAAAAGAAATTGAACCAAAGGGGACGTCCAAATCTCACGAGTTCTGAGACAATCCAAGGAAATGTGGGAGTCCGGTTCTTCTTCCTGATAGCAAAAACAGCTAAAAAGAGGTAACTTTATTCATTTATTGACTAAATTATATTTAGAAGCGATACAACGGTGAATTACCTACCAGAAAAAAAAAAATGGAATATTTAGAGACCAAATAAATTTTCAAGTATTTTCTAGTTTGGTGCTGCTGCTAGCATTGAAATTTGTTAGGTTTTTTGAGTTCGCAAATGTAGCTGCTACATGGTACGCTGTTTTAACAAAAATCACCGGTTTGTGTTTGAGTCCAAAAAAGCATATCAAGACTATTTGGAAAATAGGAGAATTTGAAGAATAGCTTCTAGCTTCTTCTTCGAAAAAAATATGCTCAATAAGATTTTCATTTCCGAAAAAGTTGGGAAAAATTAAATCCAAAACCTTTGTATTTAAAGGAAAGTTTAGAAACTAAAAGGTTTCCTTCGATAGCTAAACTATTTCCTTCTGATTATCCGATCCGATCCGATTCGATCCGATATATATATATACAATTATATCATATAAATATCCAATAATCCGATCCGATCTGCTCCGACACATACATACATATATATATAATTATATAATATAATCATTTATTATATAAATAATATGATTATATACAATTACATATAATTCGACCCAATCCGGTTCGTGATCCGTTCTTATGATCCGTGATCCGTTTTCTTTATGGATCGGATTTTTGGGTGATCCGTTATATGATCCGATCCAGATCAAATCTGGACCCGAACGGATCCGTATCGAATTCGGATTATGATGTATCATTTTCAGATCGGATCGGATTATGGACATATCCGATCCAAATCTGATCTTTTGCCATCCTTAAATAGATATCCAACGATTTTGGTAAAAAAAGTATATTTTCCATTTCCTATTCAGGGGCCTAAATGCTTTGGACACAATATCACGAGCAGTAATGAAACTCCACCAAATATACGAGCCATAGAGGTAGGCTCCACAACAATGGCATTTGAATACCAAAAATATTTACCCTTGAGAATTGTAGTTAATAACGAGTTTGGGTGTGATAAAATACGCCACATTTTTCTGGGGGCAAGTGTAAAGCTGCTAGTTCTTTTAAGTCGAGCTAGTAGGGATTCAACTTCTTCCGTGATTTGGGTTGGAGAATATACCCTCTTCCGGAACAGTGAACTATTTCGAGCGCTCCAAAAATACCAAATCGCCACAGGAATGTAAGACTGGTCATGTGAATCTAAATTTTCCAGCCAGTAACACGCCACAAAGGAGAAACCACAGACTGTTTTGTTACAATTGGACCCTGGATTAGTGTTTTCCAAACCGTTTGCTTCCAGGCACTGTCCAAAAACGTGGGTAGTGGTTTCCCAAACCCCCACCGCAAGCGTGGCAAACATTTGAGCCATCTATTTTCCACTCACGAAGGTTCTCCGCTGGTTGAGATTTTCTTTTGAATACGGTGCCAGAGGTGGATTTGGATTTTCTTAGACACTTTGATCTTCCATAACATGTTCATAGATTTGAGGTGATTGGGGCTGGAAGTGCGTTCATTACTTGCTTCCACCTTTAATCTATGAGCTAGTAGGTACCCTTCCCTTAATGTATAATGACTAGAGCCCGAGAAGTGCCAGATTATGGAGTCCTCAATGTTCCTAGATGAAAAAGGAACTTTTAGCACATCTTCAACATCAACAGGGCCATGTGTTCCTCTAGGGCAATCCTGTTCCATGTTCAGTCTTCATTGATGAGTTCAGTGACTCTCACATTTTGGTTTACTAGCTGAAATAACGGCTTGAAGGAAAAATCCTGTGGTATCCACTTGTCGACAATCCGGACATGTCTTCCGATTCCCACTATCCACCTTAAGCTTGACTCATGTAACTTCCTGCCAATAAGAATACTTCTCCACGCATAAGATGGAAAATATCCAATATTGATGTACATGAAATCCTTCGCTCTATAGTAATTAGCCATAGGGACTTTGCTGAGAATAGAATTACGGTACCTGAGGATCCTCCAGCTCTGTTTTGTGAGCATCGCATCATTTAATAATTTTGAATTTTGAAAAGCTAAACTCCCAAGCTCTCGGGACTACTTCATGTGCTCCCATCTAATCCAGCTGATGCCTCTCTCTTTTTCAGCCTTGCTTCATCAGAATTGTTTGATAAGTCGTTCCATCCGTTCACATGTGAGATAAGAGATTTTGGCACAGGACAAAGCATACGTCGGAAGGGCCAGCGCAACCGGTCGGATCAAGAAATCTTTTCCCCATTAGAGAATTTATGTTCTTTCAAGCCCTTGAGATTTAAGGCCAATGTTTCTATAGGATGAGCGAAAGTAACTGATCTTTTCTTACACAGCGTAGTAGGGTACTTATCATACTATTAAACCTCGTTCACCCTGCACTGGTTCATGATCTCTTTCCTAGTTGCGCCTGATGTGCTTGAGGAGAAGAATAAACCTGAATTTGCCAAATTTAATTGCTTGAAAGAACCACAACCATACAAAGCGATCATCTCCATAAGCTTTGTAACGTCTGCAGAATTTTCTTGTATAAAAAGAGACTATCTTCAGCCAAAAAAATTTGGGAGGCCACTGGTCCTCCCCTAGAAGTTGTAACTCTAGCCAACTCCACAGCATCAACTGTTACATAGTTCACTGCAGAGGAGAAAGAGGTAGGGAGAAATAGGGCATCCGTTTCTTAGACCCCTTTCAGGAGTAACATTTCCCACAACCACTCAACACCTAACAAAGATGTAGGAGACTGTACAAACGCAGTTCATCACATATGTGATAAAATGGGGACCGAAACCCGTATGGAACATTGTCTGTCTGAGGAAATGCCACTCAATCCTATCATAGCCTTTGCTCATTTCAACTTTAAGAGCTAGGCGACCTTCTTTACCTTTCTTCCGGGTTTTGAGCAAATGATTAACTTCAAAAGCAATGAGAATATTATCAAGGATGATCCTACCAAGACCGAAAGCAATTTGGTTTTCTGCAATCAAGTGATGAAGCACCTTTTTAGTCTGTTAGCCAAGGACTTGGAGACAATCTTGTGAATCACATTACTCAAACTTATAGGCCTGAAACCACTGGCCTTCCGAGGTTGTTTTGACTTTGGAATAAGAGCGACAAGAGTAGAATTAAAACATTCAATGTGATTGCCTTCATTAAGAACATCCAGACATACCTTCGTACCATCCTCTCCAACGATATTCTAATGTGTCTGGTAGAAACCCACGGTGAAACCATCCATACATGGGGATTTATCAGGCACCATCTGGTACAACACTTTATGAATCTCCTCAGTCTTATAATCTTCTCAATCATATGTTTATCATTGCTGAAATAGTTTAGACTGAGTGATGAAGTAAAGGTGCTATTACTTCAAAAATCGGGTTAGAAGAAGTGAAGATGGACGAGAAATAGGACTCCAAGCAGTGCACGTTGTCTGCCTCATCTGTGAGCTACTCACCCGAGTCGTTCTCAATTACACTTATATTTGAGATATTTGAGTCTTGTTATTGGTCTTTACCGTTGGAAAATAAATAAGGGCACATTTATCTTTGTTTGACAACTTCCCTGAAGCGTTTGCAATATTGATACCTGATAGAGTTTATTGTTATAGCACTCATAATATTTTCTTTTGGGAAAAAATATTGAGTCGTCCGCAAACATTAAATGTGTGATTTTCTTTCAAGAAATTCTCCATATGAAAGTCTTCCAAACAAATTGATCTCCGTCTTCAAGAACGTTTCGAATTACTGCAGGAGCTGACTGTACAAATGTCAAGTCGAGCACCAATGGTTTATTAATATCAAACCTGTATCCTTTCATTAATACTGTAAAATATTCTTGTAACCACATTTCCAACAACTGACAAGGCAACCACATGAATAGGATCCTTCCTACACACCGTTTTGTTATATCATTATAAACACTAGCAAGGAGTGACATATAAAGCACCATTGGGCTTAACCTAAGAGAGATTTGCAGGTACTGGAATCATATTTTCTATACTGTTTGATCTGGGAGCGAAGGAAAGACAAACCGTGAAAGCCAGAGTGTTAAAAACACGGCGTTTTAATCATCAGTCTGAACAACATGCGTTGTATGCATATATTTTGATGCTGTCTAGATTTTTTTTCGTTATACCTAGTCACAAGTGTCAATAGTTGAAGTTTATGTCACTTCATTTATCATCATCGATGTGTTTCAGAGTGAATACAAAATAGAATGTGGTTGCATCTTGCAGGGTGAATGCACCAAAGATTGAGCAGCCACCCATTACAAATTCTGAAGAAGCTCTTCATCTAAACCATCTTCAGACGCGTCCTTTTTGCATCCTCAACGTTCGGAAGATGCAATTTTGTCAGCTTAAAGTATAAGAAGAATTCGTCACACGAGATAAAAAAAAATTCTGAAAAAGAGACCGTTCAGGAGATGGAACGATCAGAAGAGAGCGAATATCAGAAAAGAGAATTCGACGATGAAGAACTTGATGGGAATGCAAATAAGACAGAAGTTGTCTGTGGAGTAGGGGAAAAACCAGTGTTCGAGAAAATCAAGAAGTTAAAGTTTCTTCCAGAAATGTGCTACCACTGAAAAAACCAATAAAGAAATTGGCGAAGAGAAAACGAGGTCAACCAAATGAGGAGGTCAGAAAGAGAAAAAGAACTAAGACAACTCATGAGGAGTCGGAGCGACCACAGCAGAATGAATCAGTAAATCTTCAGTATAATTCAAATTTCCTCTCTCTATATCCAAAGATTTTATGTTGATAATTCATTGTTATTACTAATATGAAATATACCTACAATTGGGTATATTTCATATTTCAAATTTCCTACAATTGGGAAAGTGAATTCAATAGTAATTAGTAATAACAATGAATTAGCAAAAGAAAACTTTGGATATAGAGAGGAAATTTGAAATATACCGAAGATTTGCCGACTCATTCTGTTGTGGTTGCTCCGGCTCCTCATGAGCTGTCTTAGTTCTTTTTCTCTTTCTGACCTGCTCATTTGGTTGACCTCTATTTTCTCTTCTCCTACTTTATTGGGTTTCTCAGTGGTAGCACATTTCTGGAAGCAAATTTTAACTTCTTGATTTTCTCGACACTAGTTTTTTCCCTGCTCAACTCGCAACTTCTATGTTATTTGCATTCCCATCAAGATCTTCATTGTCCATTTTTTCTTTTTGATATTCGCTCTCTACTGATCGTTCCATCTCCTGTACAGTCTCTTTTTCTAATTTGTTTTGATCTCTTGTGTGACGCCTTCTTCTTGTACTTTATGCTGACAAAATGGCAACTTCAGGACGCCGAGGATGCAAAAAGGAGGAGTCTGAAGATGGTTAAGTTGAAGAGTTTCTTCAGAATCTGTAATGGGTGGCTGCTCAATCTCTGGTGCATTCACCGTGCAAGATGCAGCCACATTCTCTTTTGTCTTCACCCTGAAACACGTCGATTATGGTAAATGAAATGACAGAAAACTTCAATTGTCGACCCTTCTGACTAGGTATAACGAAAAAACAAAACCTAGAGAGCATCAAAATATTTGCATACAGCGTATTTTTTTCAGACTGATGATTAAAGCGCCGGGTTTTTAACACTCTGACTTTCAATGATTGTCTTCCTTTAACTCCCAGATCAAACAATACGGGAAAATATGTGTCCAATAGCTGCAAATCTCTCCGCGGGTAAACCAATGGGGCTTGGTACGTCACTTCTTGCTAGTGTTTATAATGATTTAACAAAAATATATAACGAAACTCTGTGTAGAAAGGATCCTATTCATGTTGTAGCGCCTTGTCAGCTGTTGGAAATGTGGTTACAAGAATATTTCCAGTACTAATCAAGGATACATGTTTGATAGTAATTACGCACTGGTGCTCAATTTTCCATTCGTTCTTGAAAGAAAATGAGCAGTTGTTGTATTCTTCGAGTTTGGATTTGGATTTGGATTTACAATATTTTCTGCGATGTTTGCAGTAAACAGTCCTTGTTTGACTGAATTGTAAACAAATGTATGTTGGGTTTTCTCGAATTCTGCAAAACGAATCGGTGTACCTGATGCGTCTGATTTCTCTTCTGAGGAGGTGATCTCTGAGGAGGTGATAGTTTGGGCTTGGTGGGCTTTTCTACCTCCTAAAATTTTAGTATTAATAGATGTGCTAGCTATTGTTTTATTTAGAAGTTCAACTCAGAGTGACACACAGGTTTAGTGTGTAGGAGAGTTGAGAGGCTTGTAAAGAGAATTGTGGGTGTACGGTTTTTCGTACTAGTGAAAATTATTTCTTGCCCCGTGCACGTGGACAACTTGCCGAAGCACGTTAAACATTGTGTCCTTTATTTTCTCTTTCTCCTACATCGAGTGTTCGTTAAGCGGTCGTGTTAGATTTTTTGTTGCGCGGGATTTCGACGTGATAAATCCCAACAAGTAGTATCAGATCCAGGTTCACGATCAGGGTTATATACGCGACGAAAAAGGAGACGGGACTATAAAGTGTCCGGTGACGAAGAACCGTACGGCGGTGGCAATTTGCGGGAATCGAAGAACCCACGGCTGCGAGGCTTGGATTGTGGGCTGCGACGACATTGAGGGAGATCACAGCGGCATCAAATTTCGGTACATTGGTATTCAATGGTACATTGAATTTGTTAGTGGGTTAGATTGCCGACCGAGTTGTTCTTCATTGTTTGATTACCGAGGACCAAGAGTTGCTCTTGTTTTGAGTTATTTGGATCACAAAGGAAAGCACAATTATTGGTGCCTGACAATTGGAGGAAGAAAAGTCAGCACCTAGTGTTGTACACGTGAGGAAGAAAAGGGCAGCAGCTAGAGGAGTAATCCAGTGCATTGCGCCCGCGGATTTCCAGTGTACAAGACATGCTTGTGTGGTTCAAAATTTTTTGAACGTATCTTGGGCTCCAGGAACCCATTTGACTTGAAACAAGAGTCAAACGACGCATTGGCGGTGTCGGATTCTGCAGATTGTGAACAGAAATTTGAAGATTGATTTGATGGAGGTGAAAAGTTCTAGTTTCGTTATTGAACAATTCAACGGCCACAACGATTTCACTCTATGGCAGCAACGGGTGAAAAATATGTTGACGAGGGAAGGTCTTATCAAGGCTCTCATGAAGAAGAAGTCCAAAAAGCCGGCGGGTGTGAAAGATGACAAGTTGGATAAGATGCGAGAGATGGTGAATAGCACCATTCAGCTATATCTCGGTAACAGTACACTCAGGGAAGTCATCAATGAGACAGATCCCTACGAGCTGTGGACGAAGTTGGAGAGCAGGTATAAGTCCAAGTCATTGACGAGTCGGCTGTTCTTGAAGAAATAGTTGTATGCGCTGCATATGGCCGAAGGGAAGGATTTTATGGAACACTTGGATGAGTTCAACAGGGTTCTAACAGAGTTGAATGCGGTCAATGCGAATATTGAAGAAAAAGATCAATCAATTCTGTTGTTTGTTTCCTGACCTCCTTCGTACGATAACATCAAGACTACGTTGATGTATGGGAAGGATACTATCAAGTTAGATGAGGTGTTTGCTACTCTTATTTCCCATGATTCGGTAAGGAAAAGGAGAGCGAGAAGACACAAATTGATGGAATCATGGTTACATCAGAGGGAAGTCAAGATCGTGGAAGGAGGCAACAGAAGAAGGCTCATAGGAGGGGACGTTCCAAATCCTGAAGTGACGACTACAAGGCACGATGTTACTCTTTTAGTCAAGAAGGCCATATTCGAAAGCATTGTGAGAAGTACAAAGCGGCGAGGAAGGTGAATCAACCATCAGAGGCAGCAATCATTGAGAAGTCCGACAATGGTGAAGATCCAGTGGACGTGATGACAGACACTTCAGGTAATGAGAACTCAGACTGGATTTTAGATTCTGGATGTTCGTTTCACATGTGTGCAGCGAGGGATAATTTTACAACTTATCAAGCTTGTGACGGGGGTACTGTCAAGATGGCTAACAACTCGAGTAGTGAAGTTGTTGGTATGGTTACAGTAAGGTTTCGTAAGCTTGATGGGAGGATCTTGGCGCTGACGGGGGTGAGACATGTGCTGAACTTGAGGAAGCATCTGATCTCATTGGGGATGCTGGACAGTAAGGGTTGTCGAGTCTCAATTCGAGGTGGAGAAATTGAGGTTGTGTCTACGACAGACAAGACTGTGCTGCACGGGAAATTGGTTGATGGTCAATACGAAATTGTGGGGAGTGGCGAGATACGCATGCAGGGCGTATGAATTAACAAGGGAAGAAACTAAGGAGATGCACTGGGAAGGGACGTGGAGGAGCACGAGGTGGACGTGCAAGGGCGTTCAAGACAAAGAATGTGCAGTCTATACAAGAGTTGCAGTTTGTTCAAGTAAGTTGTCCAGTTAAAGTGATCGAGACAAATATGAAGGTTGACAATCCACCATTGATGAGAACATCGATAAAGAAAACTTCTGCAGAAGTGAAGAGAAAGCGAGTCTCGTTTGCACTTGACCTGATTGGTGGTGGTCTCTCCAATGATGTTCGAGCAGGTGGACAGGTGGAGCCACACCGCTCGCCAAAGTAGCAGACTTTGGAACACACCCGTGTCAGGGGTGCGAGGTGGCGACCTAGGAAGGGGGCGCGAATGGGAGCATCTCAGTGGAGGTTCTGTGAGGGGTCGTGCATGACGAGCATGGCGGATGCGGCGGAGTTTACATCAACAACAAAGTTCGCTAAGGAATTTGCTGGCGCTTGCAGAATTTAAGCCAAGGTGGAGTTTGTTGGGTTTGTCTCGAATTCCGCAAGACGAATCGGTGTACCCGATGCGTCTGATTTCTCTTATGAGGAGGTGATAGCTTGGGCTTGGTGGATTTTTCCACCTCCCCTATTTTAATATAAATAGAGGTGCTAGATATTGTTTTTATTTAGAAGTTCAACTCAGAGTGACACACGTTTAGTGTGTAGGAGGGTTGAGAGGCTTGTAGAGAGAATTGTGGGTGTACGGTTTTCGTACTAGTTAAAATTCTTTCTTTCCCCGTGCATGTAGGCAACTTGCCGAAGCACGTTAAATATTGTGTCCTTTATTTTCTCGTTCTCCTACATCGCATGTTCGTTAAGTGATTGTGTTTGATTTCGGTTGCGCGGGATTTCGACGTGATAAATCTCAACAAGGTGTTCGCCACAACTAGTGGCAATGCAGTTCGGAATGGGCCAGGATCTTCCCGCTCAGGGCTTTCAAAGACATTCATGTGGCAAAAATGTTGGATTTATTGTTCCACCAAGGTCCTACCAGGCCGGTTTTTCTGAGCGATGCCTAAAATGGTGGAAAAAATGATGGTTTCCCGCCGAGGAATGAAACTAGAAGGGAGATATAATTTCTGATTTTCTTAAGAAACATTGGATTGATACTCATCTTCATTGCTCATAATCTTCAGGATCTAGTGAAAAATCATGTGATGAGTCTGAAGATAATATAATTCCAATGGCAACCACATTCATAACCCCCCATGAGACAGCTGATGAAAATGTTGAGACAAAAGTAGCTAAAGATGTACGCAAAGGCAGTTAATCAACTCATGCTGCAAGGAGGAAAAGGGTTGGGGAGTCGGCTTCTAAACATGTTGATCTTGGCAACGCCTTCGACGTCGATAGGTCAGATTATTGGAAAGCTGCGCAAGAGTTGGGCGAGAGGATGAAATATCTGTAGAAATTATTGGTTCAAGTTCAAGATATTTGAGGATGCTGCAAAAATACTGATTGTACGGGTTTGTTTTCTGGATGAAATGGCTCTGTACCAAGTATGTTAATTGTAACTTATAGCTCTGTCGATGGCAAGATCATAGGTTTGCTAACAACGAGGATGACCCTACGTAGTTGATGATTTTTGTAGAAAACTTAATTATCCTTTATTGTATATGGGTCATAGTTTATGATTGCAAACTAATTTCTCTGTCGAAGGCATGTATATACATGTAATCTTTTTTCATGGGGCTTATAGTTAATGAATGAAGTTCAGCTTTTGATTCTTCCATCAAATTTCATATTGGAAAAAGAATCAAATGTTAGGTAGCAGAACCTTTTATATTATGAACCCTATCTACAAAGATGCTTGAAGTGAAATAACTGCACCATTCAAGTCAATGTCGGAAGTCATGTAATCTAAAAACAGCAACTGGAAAAATAGAAAAAGGAATCGGTCACATGGATGGTAAAAGGTTGGAATACCTACTTCTGCAAGCATAGCAACGCTAAAGAAGTTAAGGCGGATTTAAAAGGACAATAGGAGTTATTGAAGCAACTCAGGACATGAAACAAATGACTTGATGAAAAAAGTAAATCAGATTTATGTTGCATGATGAACCTATTGATTTGAAGTTACCACATTCGGGCTAAAGCAAATTGTTTTCATACCTCCAGTACCTTCATGCTTCTATAGAATGCTATCTTTCTGTAATCTACCAATTAGCTGAACACGTTCTAAAGAAAACTTATGTTACTATATGACCCAAAATCTGCATCCTTCATAATTATACCCTAGGCCCTGATGTTCTTAACTCAGTAATCACGGTTTTTAAAAATGTGAATCGGAGCTTCAAGTTCATCAACTAGTTTCCAAATTAAGATAAGGATCTTTGCATCTCCACGGACGCCACCTCCCCCTGCTAGACCGGTGATATACAACGATCTATTAACTACAGTTTTGTTTTCAGTACCGTTTACAATGTCTGCTGCTGTTTCTGTTCCCCAGCCACATCCCCCTTCCATGCATCTGTTTCCTTTTAAAGTACGGCCAGCTGAAGTCTTGGTTTCAGTATCATTTTCAGTGTCTGCTGCAGTTTCCGTTCTTCCATTGCCATCTTCATTTTTAAAGCGCCAATAACCTAAACTAAAATTTGGTACAGTAAAACAACAAACTTCAGTAGTTTTTGCTGCAAAAATTCAGTACTTTCTGTATAAGAAGTCCATGAAAAGCTGTCAAATCCTACCATCCTATGCTTGGACACACTCTTCAAACCACATTGTTCAGGAATTAAAATGAAATGTGCATCCTTCCTAGTGGAATACTGATTTCTACAATTAGAATTCATTTATTTCATCTTTTTTTCATCATTTCTATTGCCTTGTTTTACTCAATACTGATTCCTTCCACCATTACAAGTAGCGGGTTCTGACATCCGACACAAAAATATCTCGACTCTACGTACAAATCTGCATCAGAGCTATGACTCGATCATCAAGAAGTTTGAGAAAATGGAGAGTCTGTATCAAATCATTTTTTCAATTGCCTTGTTTACGCGCTACCTATTAAACTATAGAAGGTAAAAAGCCTGCTTTTCGTCGAAAGGGGGACAGAACGAGTGTTATCCGAATGACTAAACAAATACCAGCTAACAAACCAGATGCTCCAGTACGTGACTAAAACCTTTCTTTGTTGCCTTGCATGGACAATGAAGAAGGAGTGTATGTGTGATACGGATACCGTATCAGTATTATTTAGTTATTTGTTAGTTTATTAGCTATTTGCGTTATTTAATTATTTTATTTGGTTATTTAGTGACCCGGGCTTGGCCCGTAGGAGTCTAGGTTAAGTTAGGGTTTGTAAGTTTACCTATTTAAGTAATGTAGTCTCTTTGCATTATTCAATCAATAATGAAATAATCAGTCTCCCTCCCTTTATTTCATATTTTTTTGTTATTTGCGATACGTTTAGTCGTGTCAATTGGTGCTTAATGCTTTCATTAAGAGCGGCGATAGGATCTTCTCTGCGTCGCTCACCATGAACTACCTCCACAATCCCGTTGTCGTTCTCGAAGATCCCAAAGACCTCGAAGAACTCCTCCAACGGGTGAATTAAATGATCAATAAAGAAGTATCTCTCCATCTCCCTTTTTTATCGTTTTTGTTATTTTCGATACGTTCAACCGTATCAATTGGTGCTTTCATTGACAGAATGGCGGACCCGAGTAATCTCCCTCGCGCTGATCGGACTCAATGATGTCAGTCTCCCCTGGGCTATTCTCAATCTCAGTCACAAAATTTTCCAACTAGTGTTTATGGATGATATCGACGAGCTCTACCAGCAAGCAGGTGAATCGATCAATTATCTCACCATGGCACACTTGGAAGACCTTCAAACAAGTGGGTACATCACCATGGCAGATCTGGATAACGTCTGAGCAAGTCGAAAACAATTATGATTGATTTCCATGGACGGATTATGTGGCCTCTAGCACATTGTCAGAGCTGACGAACTGCATCCTGTAGAAGTAGACACCCAATAGAAGACATCCCCGCCCCAGTCACCGTCTAGCACAGCCATGGATTCCGGCGACCCAGAGGTCTCTCTCGTCGGATTTCCCCCCCCCCCCCACCCCCCGTTGCTCAAAAAAGGTCGGGGTATCACAAGAACCGTCTGCTCGGGCGAGTCCTAGTCGATTCAAAAATCGGTCGGCGCAATCGAGCCCTCCGGCGACCTCAAGCAGACCGACAACGCGCTCCCCGGCGTGATTTAAAAAACGGCCTAACTAGCGGCATCCTCCGCCGGCAAGCGTGACCCCCTCTGGCAATCATACCACTGCCCCCAATTCCGGCTGCCACCAGACAAGGATGCCTCCAACAGCGAATTCCCATCGCCCCAACCACCGTTGTCCTTCTCCCCGTCCGAAAGCCTCCCAATCGCTGTCCACCTCGAGCGACCACTGCCAGATCCGAACCCCCAGGTCGCTGCTTCGGAAATTGCTCCAGCTCCGACACCGCCTCTTCAGCAAACGGTGGCCTCCATGCCACAAGACCCCCCGCCACCTGCAACCCGTAAGGGTTCTTGGGTTTGTTGGGCTCCAAAACTTAAATGGGCTCAGTGCTTACGATGGCCGACCCATCTTCTGCAATTGGGTTTACTTTTACAGATGAGTTTAATTTATGAAGTGGGCTGGACTCAAGGGGCTCTAATACACTTGGGCCTATTTCTGTTAGGCTCTTTTCTAGGCGAAAAATATGTGGGCTTAGTGCTCATTTCGGACTACAATATGAGCTTCTCAAAGACGTTCGACGACAATTTGATCCGGGCAAGAATATGACGGATTTTCGGCATCCACCTTTGAGGGCAAGGTGGTTTTTCAGGGTGGGAGAGTTGATAAAGAAATCGTATCAGTATTATTTAGTTATTTGTTAGTTTATTAGCTATTTGCGGTATTTATTCATCTTATTTGGTTATTTACTGATCCGGCCTTGGCCCGTCGGAGTCTAGGTTAAGTTAGGGTTTGTCAGTTTACATATTTAAGTAATATAGTCTCTCTGCATTATTCAATCAATAATGAAATAATCAGTCTCTGTCCCTTTATTTTATCATTTTTTTGTTATTTTCTATACGTTTAGTTGTATCAATTTGGAATTTCAGTCGATGGATCCTGGGAAAGTAACATAATATTTGACACCAGGTATCGTCAAAGAAAAGGAAAAAGAGAGGGGTGTCGGTGACCATCCCTGTTATTTTGTCTGATTTGAGGAGCCAAGACACAATCCATATCGGAACAAGCCACACCTTCGAGCGAGTCTTACACTTATTAGGAGAATACGGGCTCGGGGCGTATACCTTTCTTAGTTGTATCTTTTGCAATTCCAATTTTAGTAGTGTTGGGAATTATGACTTGAATAGGCTCAAGAAGCTTGGCGAGGACTTGTCAACTCAGCAAGGAAAAGAAACAGGCCAAACGGAGGAGCAAGATGAAGACATCAACCTGGGGAGGGCCTACATGTTCGTGCGATCACCATGGGTGTTCGTACGAACACTTACTGGAAGGCAGGGAAAAGTTGTTTCCTTGTTGAGTTTATCTCGGTTTTGGTAATTTTTTCGGGAACAAGATGTATAGGAAGCCTCTATAAAGGCTAAAGCTCGTACTTTACATCTCGGGGGTTGTATTCGTATCGTTTATCTCAATAAACAGGGGTTGTGGGCCCATGGACGTAGCCAACGTCGTGCTAGTGAACCACGTTACATCGGGTGTGATCTTGTTCTTTTTTTTTCATAGTTCTCTTGGTCGCTCGAGGTCATAACAAACTTGTATCAGGGGTTGGGGATCGGTGTTACAAGATTAAGGTGGAGCTAAAGAGCCAGGGTTTCACAATACGTGAAATTCAAAGCTAGGTTTCGCGATCGAGGTAGAGCACGCGGTTCGGGTGTTGGATATGAACTAGGACCTATAAAGAAGATGACCTAGGGGATGACCAATTTCGACAATTTCAACTGGAGAAACAACTTCAATTAATGGCAGATCAAGGTAAGTTCTTTGCTGAAGCAGCAATGCTTGTGGTTTCCATTGGAGGAAGACAAAGGGGAAATTGATACAACCACCTAGGAGTTTAAGACGATGGAGGAAAGAGAACACTCAACGATCATGTTGTGTTTAGCGGACAACTTGATCATGGAGAATGCAGATCAAGGGATGGCTGGAGGACTATGGAACAACTTAAAGAGCCTTTAGAAGAATAAGTCGCTCACCATCATGTTGATGTTGAAGTAGAAGCTCTTTGGTCTACAAATGGGGGAAGGTAAGGATCTAAGAGATCACTTGGTTTGTTTAAACACTATCTTGCTTGAGTTGAAAAATAGTAACAAAACGATAAGTGATGAAGATGTCGCGCTGATTCTGTTGGTGTTGTTACCACCGTCTTACGAGGGGTTCGTGCAGCCTCGTTGTGCTGGAAACGAGACTGTGACACTGGAAGAGGTAAGATCGACTCTTCACACTAGCGACATGCGGTGTAAGGCTATATATGGCTAGTATGACATTCCGGGTTTAGGTGCATTGATGGTGCCCATGGGAATTGTGATAAGAGGAAGATCAAGGGTTATAAATTACCTAACTACGTATGTGCTTTGTGAAAAGAGAAGGTTCATTAGAAGAGGGAGTGTCTGTGCTTTGTGCGGATATGGCTGTAGCCGCAACGTCTTCGGAGGATGACATCGTTTCCAGGGCCCATTGGGGGGGATTCGGGCACTTGACGAGGAGGCGTATTTGGAATAGGGGAGTCTCTGGCAAGGGACACGACACATGAAAGCGGAGGTGTACGAGACATGCTCAAGGGGTGATATTGAAGGAATTCAGTGGAAACCAGAGCAATTTCGTAAAAGCGTTGCAAGAATTAGGTGGGAATTGGAGCAACGTGTTGGGGGGATGTTGTAGGGACTCAGTAGGAGTAAGAACGCCAAAAAAAATAGTTTTAGGATCTTGGTGAGAGTTGGAACAACAAACAGGGGGTTCAAATGCAGAAATTCGGCCGAATTTGGAGCATCCAAAGGGTTTGATTGTAGGAACTTGACGAGAGTTGGAGAATCTGTTGGAATAGATGCCCTAGAGGCAATCGTAGATTTAGTATGAACATTGTTTTGGCTAGAATTTTCATTTATTGTATATTGCGATATTTAATATAATGAAGTCCTTACAAAAAAATGTGTGGTTTATCTTAAATATCCCTAGTCCACTATATTGATTAATAGGACGATGAAATATAGACTAGTATGAGGGCAGTTTGATATGGAGATATCAAGTCTAACACATGGGTATGCATTAGGAGTAATGGCATACTTGATTGACCGACAACGAGAAGCATGCATTAGACTATGTCAATTCACAATCGCTTCTCGAAGTGCTAATATAATTGCAATCCTTAGACTTGAAGTCACTAGATACTCTAGTTGTGGAATATTGTGTTTTGATGTTATCAAACGTTACACCGTAACTGGGTAATCATAAAGATAGCTATCGGGCATGATAGGAAGCAAGCTTAGAGTTGTAGTGATGTAGATAGGATTTGTCCCTCCCACATAATGGGGGTAAATATCCACGACCACTCGAGGGATGAGGCTTATTGAATGTCTGGCCAGACTCAAATAAATCAATATGGAGATATTGATGTTATCTGCAATCATAAGCATATTCCCAGGATCGAGGAACTATGGATTGGATATACGAGTGTGACTCTTTATGTCTCGTGTCCAATTCGGGTATAGAGACAAAGGGAATGTGCAATATAAGATACTGGGCACAAAAGCTTTGTCGGGATCACTGACTGTTTCTATTAGTTGAGTAGCATGGATGAGTTGCTAGACACCATGTTGGTAAAAGTTACTACCAACTATATAGAAACCTATGGGGTCACACGTCAAATAGAGTAGAGCCAGATTTGGGATTAAATAATATTGATTAATTAATAGAAGGATTATTGTGCAACACCTTGCAAACTTAGTAGGACTAATATGCTAGGAAGTGAATAATTCTAGTTCATGTAGAATTAGGAAACTCCTATATGGAAACAACAAGGAGTTTTTGGAGTATATAAAGGAGGCTCTAGCTTCCTTCCCATTAATTGTGATTTGTTATTGACACAACACAAAGAGAGTGGGAGAGAACAAAAGAGAGAGAGCAAGACAAGCCTAAGGCCGGCGCCCTACGCCCGTCCGCCCCCCCCCCCCCCCCCTTCCCGTCGGCACAAAGAGGAGGCTGAAACCTCCTCTTGTCCTTGTTTCTTTGATCCTCTTCCCACTTCCTCCGAGTTCAAGCTAGCACTTGATTGGAGGAAGAATCTAGACATCACCTCTAGACGTGGATCAACCGTAGAGACGAGGACATCATTCTTCGTGTGATCTCAAAAATCGAAAAGGTACATAATACTATGTCTCTTATCATGTTATGATGTCTCCTCGTGACGATCCGTGGTGGGCTTTGAAGTAGGATTAATTTTTGTTATTCCGCTACGTTACCTACGTCAAAACCCAACAGTAGTATCACAGCCACAGGTCGTAGAGCATAACATGATTTTATGTGTTACGATTTTAGTTTATACACCGTGTTATTATTTATTACGCAAAAACTGAAAATAATTGGCATAGTAGATGCAAAATTGAATTTGATTCAATAAAACAAGATCCAATTTAACATTGGATGTTAGAATTGGTGAGTTTAATCACATAAGATGTGAACAATTGGGTTCTTGGAAAATTAGTGTTCATGGGCACATGATTGAAAAGGGGTTTTCAATTATGGAAACAAATTTATGGAATTAATTCCATAAAGGAAACAACCTTGCTTGGGAAACAAGGAAGAGGGAAGGAGGCTAGGGCCTAAACCCTAGCCGTCCGCCCCTCCCTTGCGCGGCAAGCAAAGACCGCAAGCCACATGGGGCGGCCGGCCTTGGGCCGGGACTTGTGGCGGGCGGTGGTCATGGGGGTTTGGGCCCTTTGTTGGCTTGGATTCCTTGGACCGTTGTAACCCTAATTACCCAATTCAATTAAAATTGAACAAGCGCGTTAAAAAAAATTTTTAACTGTATTATGTGCTCTGTTGCATGGTGGAGGGATATGGCCTAGGATTGTAGATGTTTATTGCTTTGTGGTTTGGTTTACGGCCTGCGAGCTGATCAAATTAATGTAATAATTAATTAGGTTTCACGGCCTGCGAGCCGTCTTTTTCTCCTCGACATGTGAGGCTTTTGTTATTTATTTATTCTATATGTAGGCTAGAATTAGAAATATTTAGATGATAGCCAAGAGCATGGAGAAGAAGACCGGAGGACCAAAGAAGCCAAAAGACAAAGGAGACACCACCTAGGCGCGCAACTATGGTGGAGCACATGGAGATGAGCTCGGCACGTTAGGGAAATTGGATATTATCATTGGCTTGATAATGTTATAAGTCTAGGGGCCATATCCATGCCACTTTTATTTATTTATTTTGTGGATGTTTATTATTCATGTCTTGTTATTTAATTTTTGTGTGTATGGCGATACTAGCGAAAACGATAACAAGATAATAATAAACAAGGTTGGTCTTTTATTGTGGATAGCCCAATCCCAATAAGTAGATCATGTTGATGAAGATAAACCAAACAAATTGAAAAGAAAAAATCCCTCAATTAAATATTGCATTTTGCCTTCTCTTGCCAAAGCACCCTTCATGATCAGGGTTCGTTAAAATTCGGGCTTGCCAAAGCAAGGCAATTTTAATTTACCATGGTGTGTTGCGGACGACACAAGCTATTAATGTGTGTATGTTGAAGCAAGAGGTTGGACGCAACTAGGCAAGAATCAATTGGATTGATGATTCTAGAGGCATGACAATTAGGTGTTATCCATGGGATAAAGATTAAAGAGTTATTCACCTAATTGGACCAAGAGTTGCATGGGATGTAATTGGAATGTTTCCTACCTAAATAACCTATTCTTGGGTGACTTGCCAAAGCAATCTCAAGAAGAAGTGAAAAAGGGATCTTGGACCTACTAGAAAATATAATGATATTTTCCGCATTCATGGTGAGGGCTATTGATCCGAGAAAAAAAGTGGGAGCTATATTTGATGATCTAGCCATTGTTGAATATAGTTAAATGTTAAAAATACTAATAATTGCACATTTCTTGTTTTGTAGAAATTCAAATGGCAAACAACAACACATCGACTTCATCCCTACGATCTGTCCTTGAGAAGGATAAACTATGTGGAACGAATTTCCTTGACTGGTACAGAAACTTAAGGATTTTCCTTAATCAAGAAAAGAAGCTATACATCTAGGACACTCAAATTCCAGAACCACCAAAAGATGAGTTCCTTCTAGCGGAAGTAAGGGCACGTCAGAAACATATTGATGATTCTAATGACGTGACTTGCCCTCAATCTTTGTACCATGACTCCTGAGCTTCAGAAGCAGCATGAGAATATGGAAGCCTATTATATGATCATACACTTGAAACAATTGTTTCAGGAACAGGCTAGGCATGAGCTCTATGAGGTGTCTAAAGCATTATTCAAGAGTAGTCTTGCAGAGGGGAATCCAGTAGGGCCTCAGGTGCTCCGAATGATCGGGTACATTGAGAACCTTGAGAGACTGGGATTCCCACTGGGCCAAGATTTGGCTACTGGTCTTGTCTTGCAATTGTTGCCTCACAGTTATAATCAGTTCATCATGAACTGTAATATGAACGAGATTAGTAAAACTCTGCCTGACTTATTGAATATGCTGAAGACATTAGAACAGAGCATCAACAAAGGCAAGGGCAAGGCCATGATGATGGTGCATAAGAATAAGGGAAAATCAGTTGCCCCTACTTCAAAAGGAAAGCGCAAGAACTTTGCAAAATCCAAAGAATTCCTAAAGCCTAGTGGAAGCGTGGCTAAGGGTGAGTGTCACTACTGCAGCCAGCCGGGTCACTGGAGGAGGAATTTCCCTAAATATCTGGAGGATAAGAAGTTTGGAATAGTGATTCCACCACCACCAGGTATTTATGTTATAGACGTCAATCTTTCTATTTCTTCATCTTGGGTATCTGATACCGGATGTGGTTCTCACATTTGTCGTAATGTGCAGGATTTGAAAAGAAGTGGAAGATTGAGTAAAAAAGAGATAGATCTGCGCGTCGGGAATGGAGCAAGAGTTGCTGCATTAGGTGTAGGCGTTTATGAGCTATCTTTGCCTTCAGGACTTATTTTAGAATTAGACAATTGCTTTTATGTGCCTTCTATGAGCAGAAACATTATTTCCATTTCTTGTTTGGACGAGAAGGGATTTTCTATTTCAATAAAGGACAAGTGTTTCTCCATTTATTTCGATAGTATTCACTATTGTAGTGCTCATTTGTCTAATGGATTGTATATCCTTGATCTAAATAGTCCAATCTATAACATAAATACTAAAAAGGATTAAAACTAATGATTTAAATCCTACCTATTTATGGCACTGTCGTTTAGGCCATATAAATGAGAAACACATACCTAGACTCCATAAGGATGGACTCCTAGACTCATTTGATTTGGAATCAAATGATACATGTGAATCTTGTTTATTAGGAAAAATGAAAAAGTCCCCTCTCAATAAGAACGGTGAAAGTACTAGTGAGTTATTGGCACTCATACATACTGTTGTATGTGGACCATTCCCCACGCCTGCCAGAGGTGGTTATACCTACCTCATCACATTTACTAATGATTTTAGTATATATGGATTTGTATACCTTGTGAAGGCCAAATCCGAATCCTTTGAATTGTTCAAGGAATTCTAGAATGAAGTAGAGAATGAACTTGGTAAAAGTATTAAGGCTCTACGATCGGATCGTGGAGGAGAATACTTGAGCCAAGAGTTTGATGAGTATATTAGAGAGTGTGGGATAGTATCCCATCTCAATCCACCCGGAACGCCACAATGGAATGGCGTGTCCGAGAGGACAAATCACACTCTATTAGATATGGTGCGATCTATGATGTCTCAAACAGATCTTTCGATAACCTTTTGGGGACATGCTCTAATGGCGGCAGCTTTTACCATTAACCGCGTTCCATCCAAATCGGTAATGAAGACACCATATGAGATATGGACTGGGAAGCGTCCCATTGTGTCGTTTATGAGGATTTGGGTCTGCGATGTCTATGTAAAACGTTTACAAACAGACAAGCTCGGGCCCAAAGCGGATGAGTATAAATTTGTAGGATATCCTAAGGAAACTAAAGGATATTATTTCTACAATCCCATCGAGAAAAAAGTGTTTTTTGCTCGGACCGACGTGTTTCTAGAAAGAGAGTTTGTCTCTAAAGAAGCAAGTGGGAGGAGGGCTGTAGAACTTGAAGAGATTCAAGAACCACAAATCACTGAACTAATGATGGAACACGAACAGGAACCGCAAGTATTTGTGGAAGAACCTGTTCAGGTGACACAGGAACTCCGTAGATCAGGAAGAGTGCGTCATGAGCAAGAGAGGTATGGACTTCTCGTTGATTTGCGAAATAGTAACAAAAAGATAAGTGATGAAGAGGTAAGATCAGTAAGACTCCGTAGATCAGGTGACACAGGAACTTGTTTAAACACTATCTTGCTTGAGTTGCAAAATAGTAACAAAACAATAAGTGATGAAGATGTCGCGCTGATTCTGTTGGTGTCGCTACCACCATCTTACGAGGGGTTCGTGCAGCCTCGATGTGCTGGAAACGAGACTGTGACACTGGAAGAGGTAAGATCGACTCTTCACACCAGCGACATGCGGTGTAAGGCTATATATGGCTAGTATGACATTCCGGGTTCAGGTGCATTGATGGTGTCAATGGGAATTATGATAAGAGGAAGAACAATGGTTATAAATTACCTAACTACGTATGTGCTTTGTGAAAATAGAAGGTTCTTTGGAAGAGTGAGTGGCTGTGCTTTGTGCGGATATGGCTGTAGCCGCAACGTCTTCGGAGGATAACATCGTTTCTAGGGCCCGTTGGGGGGATTCGGGCTCTTGACGAGGAGGCGTATTTAGAATAGGGGAGTCTCGGGCGAGGTACACGACACGTGTAAGCGAAGGTGTACGAGACATGCGCAAGGGGTGATATTGAAGGAATTCAGTGAGAACCTGAGCAATTTCGTAAAAGCGTTGCAGGAATTCGGTGGGGTCACACGTCAAATAGAGTAGAGCTAGATTTGGGATTAATTAATATTGATCAATTAATAGAAGGATCATTGTGCAACACCTTGAAAACTTACTAGGACTAATATGCAAGGAAGTGAATAATTCTAGTTCATGTAGAATTAGGAAACTCCTTGATGGAAACAACAAGGAGTTGTTGGAGTATATAAAGGAGGCTCTAGCTTACTTCCCACTAATTTTGATTTTTTATTGACACAACACAAAGAGACTGGGAGAGAACAAAAGAGAGAGAGCAAGACAAGCCTAAGGCCGGCGCCCTAGGCCCGTCCGCCCCCCTTCCCGTCGGCACAAAGAGGAGGCCGAAACCTCCTCTCGTCTTTATGCTTTGATCCTCTTCCCTCTTCTTCCGGGTTCAAGCTAGCACTTCATTGAAGGAAGAATCTAGATCTCACCTCTAGACGTGGATCAACCGTAGAGACGAGGTTATCATTCTTCGTGTGATCTCACAAATCGAAAAGGTACACAATACTATGTCTCTTATTATGTTATGATGTCTCCTCTTGACGATCCGTGGTGGGCTTTGAAGTAGGATTAATTTTTATTATTCCGCTGCGTTACCTACGTCAAAACCCAACAGAATCGTCGTAGGAACTTAGAGAAGTTGGAGCAACTTGTAACATTGAGGACTTAAGGAAAGAAGCAGCTACTTCAAGTGCAAGCGGAGAAGAGGGAATTCAAGGCAAGGTCAAGATTTTTTGGGAATTATGCCTTGAATACACTCTGGAATCTTGGCGAGGAGTTGGCGACAAAAAGGGGAAAATAGAGGGCCAAACGAAGGATCACTACGAAAAAAACAAGCTGGGGAGGGCTTGCCTGTTCGGGCGAATAGCCCAGTTGTTCGTACGAACTTGTTAGTGACAGCACAACTGTTCGTACGAACACTTATTGGAAGGCGGCCAAAAGTTTCTTGTTGTGTTTATCTTCGTTTTCGTATTTCTTTGTGCACAAGCTGTATAGGAGGCCTATAGAAAGGCTATAGGTAGTGCTTTGTAGGTTCTGGGTTGTATTCGTATCTTTTCTCCTAATAAATAGTGTTTTGTGGCCGTGGATGTAGGTAGCTTTGTGCTAGTGAACTACGTTACGTCGGGTATGACTTATTCTTTGTTTTTAATAGTTCTCTTGCACATTACATGTCATAACAAGTAAAATTTCTTTCTATTTCTCCTTTCATACATGTTTTGTGCTGTCCATTTAGGGAGTGGGGGAGGAAATGGTGATATCTCGGGTATGCTACCCAACAATTTGAGCAGAGTGTATCTTTATAAATAGCGAGAGTCTAGAGAGAGCTATCCTCGTCTACTCCCCCTTCTTTGTTAAGCTTCTTCTCCTCTTTGTTACAGGTATGGATCTTATTGTAGGAACTCAACAATCACTCCCTCCAAAGGGACAGCAAGCAAGCTACACAACAATGCATGATCTAGTGCCTTCTCCATAAAAAATCACCCCTGTTCATGTCCAAAACCAAATGCAACCAACCCTGGAAAAGAAGCTTGCCTCATGACCTCCCTCTGCAGCATCGAACCTGATCCCCTGGGAGCTAGAAGAAGCCTCTGACAAACCGCTTTAAACATACCTCTACCACCATTTGCATCCTTCTTACTTGACAAGATAAGCTAAGGGCCTGAGATAGACTAAAATCTAATCGCATCATCAAACCCGTGGGAAAAAAATTCAGCCAGGACTTCCTCTTTACCAAGATCAAAGAGATATGGAAGCCAAGAGGGAAGATCCTTTGTAGTGATCAGGGAAACCAGTTCATGATCATTAAGACTGAAAGTTGCCTTTTGGGAGGAACTTGGTTCATTAGTGGTCACTTCCTCAACATTCAGAGATGAAATAAAGGTTTAAATTCCTCCACATCTAGAATTTTATTTTGGCGTCATGGATTAGGCTACCATGCATTCACCCCCACCAAATGTTTGAAGCAATCATCATCATGAAGATTGAGAATAACTTAGGGAAAATCATCAAAATAGACACCCTGACCGAGAAGGGTCTCGAAATAAAGTTTTCTAGGCATTGTGTCCAGGTAAACATCACAGATCTGCCCATTTTCTCTGTGAAGGAAAAATTCCATGTTATACAGATTGTGTATGAAAACCTCCCTAGACTTTTCTTGCCACTTTGTTGGACATCTTGATTCCTCCTGCCCCTCTTCTACTATACCAAACCCCCCAATCTCTATCCCCTTTGCTCTGGAAACCTCCCAAAACCATGAGAACCTCAACAAAATGCTGCATCTTCTACCCTTGAATCACATAACACCACGTATGAAAAAAAGAACAAAACCACCTCTAACCTTGCCAAAAACCACCTTCAATCTCACCGATCTGGGGTTTTTTTTTTTTTTTCAGAATGCCAAACCAGTGGAAGACAAACAAGGTTTCCTTTTAAAAGGAAATTTCAACATCAACATGAGAAAGGGGAGAGTCACAGGCAACCAAAGAGGAAAAAAGAAGATGCCCTAAGATGAATATCACAAAAGGGTCCTTGGCAAGATAACTCGTAACAATTTGGAGGCTATCAACAAAAAGGTCATGATTGAGAACTTCACCATAAAGCTACTTTCTATTAACTGCACTGTGTATAGTCTTTATAGTGAAGAAGAGTTAGACAACGAAAATAATCAGGGGGTTGATACTGGACCAAAAAAGTCTAGTCAATGAAGTGGAACACGAATTAGTGGTATTGTCCAACATGTTTGATGGGCTTTTAATGGAATCGTAGCAACTAAACCATGTAAATCCCTCTCTATGCTAGCAATTATTAACCCCCATTAACTTTGAACCCCCTAAACAACAGTTACAAATCACACTCTCTCTCAAATATCCCACTTCCTCCACTCTCTCCACCACTTCATGTTCCAGTAATTGTCCGAATGTGGACACTAATTCCCTTCTAACTTCCAAACCCTTCATCTTCCCATATGATCTCCTAGTCTGAACACTTTTACAATAAATCGAAACTTTGTGCCTTGTACCTTACACACAAAATTTTACTCACCCTGATAGAGCTGAGTTTCGTGAAAGCATGTTAATATCAAGCAACTCCGCACATGGTTTCTGTCAATATGGAGGAAGCCCCAAGGAGAAGGATATCAGGGTGGAAATTCATAAAGAAGGTGGAGCAATCTTTGATAGAGAAGAATTGGTGCATTCCCCTACCACTCATAACTTCTCCAAGAACCCAAATGGCTACAATCCTAACCCATCTGAAGGCTCCCACTGCAAGGATTATGATACATTGGAGATTGAACTCTCTCATAGATAAATTCATATTGACAACTGTAGAAATCAATCAGATGGTGACACAGGAAGATCCAAGGCTAGAGAACCACATTATCCCAGACCACAAGATCTTGAAATCCCAAGAAAGGTTGAGCATGATCCTCTGGTAGATTGCTCAATACCCAGCAGACATGGGAGAAGCAAAACATATAAGGATGGAGGACTAAACGAAAAATGGCTCTTAGAGCACTCTGTAAGCATGAATCCACTCTAAGGAGAGTATATCCATACATTCTTGAAAAAGGTGGGCTTCATTGAGGAAGGAGGAAACATTATGGCCGTGCTAGAGGAGGAGGAGATCATAATTGTGGTGGAAAACCAAAGAGAAAGGGTACCAAGGGGTATTCTAGAGGGAATAAGGGTATCAAAATTCCCCATGAAGTTTCTTCTTTCGAATCGTAGGGGGTGGAAGTCCTACTTTTAGGATAAACTTTGGAGACCTCATGGGCAGGCATATGCAAAATGTTATTGGCATAAATGAGACCACAATTTATGGAGAAAGGGCTATATTTATTTGTTCCTCTCTTGTATTTGACATATGTTTAGATGCTTACTCCGTTGGCTTTGTTGGTGTCTTGTAGCTCCTCTGGGACAGCAATGATGTGGAGGTTGATGTAAGCGTTGTGTCTCAGGAAGATATGCATGCCTCAATTCCGGTGATATCTCAATCCTCTCCTTGTAATTTATGTATGTCTCTTGTTTATGCTAGCCCAAATGATGCTCCTAGGAATTCTCTATGCGAAAAATTAAATAAAATTTCCTATTTCCACGAATTTCCTTGGCTTCTGTTTAGAGACTTTAATGAGGTCTTGACTAGCAGTTGAAAATGGGGTAGGAATGGTATTTCTAAGAAAAATAATAACATTTTTCATTCCATGCTTAACAAGTGTGATATGATGGATCTAGGCTTCTCTGGCTCTAGGTTTACCTGGTCCAACGGAAGACACTTGTCTGCTTTAATAAAGAAGGACTCAACATATTTTTTTTGCCAACCATGTGTTACCCGTCTTCCCAGAACTCATTCCGAACACTGCCCCCTATTCCGAAACACCTCATCCTCTTTCAACCTCCCCATAAACAACGTCATATTGAAAAAAATGTGTCTCTCTGACCCCTCTGTTCTGTAAACCATCTCTTGTGCATGGGCTACAGGGGAAACTTTACAACTCTGCTATTCTCAATACGCAACAGGATCTTACTAAATGGAACAAGGAGTACTTTGATAACCTCTTCAATAAGAAAAAATAATCATTGCTAGACTTGCTGGCATTCAAAAAAGCCCTTGAACAAAATATCTCCCATTTCCTTACTAAGCTCAGTGACCAACTGGTTTGAGAGTTCAATGATATCCTTTCCCAAGAGGAAGAACTTTTTAGGCTTAAAGCTAAACTGCGATGGGTTGTGGATGGGAATAATAATATCTGCTTCAGCCATGTAACCACCTTGGGTAGAAGAATTAGAAATATAATCACTGCCATTATGAATGAGAGAGGGGAGTGGCTTTTTGAACCTGAAGAGATTGCCTGTTGCTTACTTGCTTCTTTCACAATGTTTTTTCGCTCCTCCTTGCCCGGTAGTATCAACAACCTTTTCCTTGGCCAGTAGTTCCCTCACGTTGAGGAGCAAGCTCATGAGATGTTATGCTATTTCCCCTCCTTGAAAGAGTTGAAGAGGGTGCTTTGGAGAATGAAGCCCAGGAGAAACCTTAGCCCTAATGGTCAAACCATTTTTTTCCAAAAAGGGTGTAATACCACCAAAGCCACACTTCAACAAACCATTTCTGAGTCTTTACCAATGAATCCATCCCCACTGATCTTAACAACTTCCACGTCGGCCCGATACCAAAACTCCTTAGCCACGATTGTGAAAGACATTAGACCTATTGCCTTGTGCAAGCATCTCCAATAGTAATAGTTATAAATTATTTATAATTTAATGAAAATCACAATTATTTATTTTAAATATACATATTTTTTAATGTAAACTCCAATAGTGTTATGTAAATGTTAGAGAAGTTGGAATTCTTGTAGATGAAAAGTAATTAAAAACTAAAATAAGAAATAAAAGAAGGAGCGAGATAGACAAATAGAATTTAGCTATCCATTTTCTGACTCTTTAAATTTAATGAGCGGATAACTATCCGTTAAAATAAAGAGCGTGATAGATAGCCCATTGGAGACAATAAAATTCCCATCTTATTTATATTTTAAAGATAACCGTTGTTTAGATGACCTATTGGAGATGTCCTTACAAGCTCATTACCAAAACTATTTCCCTTAGAATTAAGCATTTACTTGACACCTTGATATCCTCCTTACAGTCTAGCTTCATTCATGGCAGAAGGGGTATTGAAAACATCACCATTTTCAAGACATGGTTCACAATTTTAAGCTTAAAATGGGTAAAATTGGGGACTTTATCCTCAATCTAGACTTGGAGAAGGCTTATGACAACATGGAATGGTGCTTTGTTAAGGTCATCCTACACCACTTTAACTTCCCAACACCCTTGATCAACATCATTATGGATTGTATTTCCACTTCATCTACGGCTATCTTTGTGAAGCCCACCCCTGTTATTTTCCCCACTAGGGGCGTCAGACAAGGGAATCTTTTACCCCCCCCCCCCCCCCCCCCGCACTACTTGTTCATTCTCTGCATGGAGTGGCTCTCTAAAAGAATATATGATAGCCTTTCGGGGTGTGGAAACATGTCAAATCCTCCAAGCAAAGCTCTACCATTACCCACCTCCTATTTGCTGATGATCTCCTCCGTTTTAGGAAAGCTAGAACAACCAATTATGCCACTGTAAGGAAATCTAGAGTGACTTAAGCAACCTACCGGGAAAAAAAGTCTTAACAAGTCCGAAATCATTTTCTCCAAGAACATCCTCATACTGTGACCGGGGCTTGTGCTTCTCTGCTTTGTGTTAGAAAGATCTCCAACCTGGGTACCTACTTGGATGCCCTATCTGAACTCAAATACCTCTAAAGTTGACTTCCAGTTCATCCTGGATAATATGACTGTTTGGAGAGATAGCAAGCTCTCCATTGCTAAATGAGCTACTTTGATCCAGAGCTCTCTCTCCACCATCCCCATTTATGAAATGAAAACCTTTAAACTACCTGTAACCATCCTCAAAGGCATTGAAAATATCTGTAAAGACTTCTTATGGAAAGGAACCAAGGAAGGGAATAAGTTGCACCATATTGCTTGGAATACTGTCACTAAACCTAAAATGTTGGGAGGCATGGGTCTTAGAAAGGCTAATGCTTTGAATAGAACTCTCCTAGTTGGCCAATATTAGATACTGATAAAAAAAGGAGAAATTTTGGTGTAAGTTCCTCTATAGTAGGTACAAGAATTTCTCATTAGGGGGGTGTCTTTCTTGGAGAAGCATGTGGCGGGGGAATGATCTGGCTATTTAAGGCCTTGTCTTCAAGACTTCAACCTTGGGAAGGGACAAATGAGCTTCTATAATGTTACCTATTGTAACAACCTATCATTTAGGAGCCTTATCAAGGAGACTTTAAATCTCAACGAGGATGTCCTTTCATTCCGAAATGAGTTCGAATGATGGACAAATGGTTCTTGGCCTCTGTCCTTTAACTTTCCTACTACCATCAATTCTTGCGTTATGAGCACCCCCTTTATACCCTTCTCAAATAACCCTGATGCACTTATATGGACAGTTGATAACTCAAGAAATTCTCTATCTCCCCCTGCACCAGCATTGCCTTCAACCAGCCTCATGATCCCAAGCAATGGAACAGGATTTGAAACCTACACCTCTCCCCTAAGCTTACCGTTTTCTGGCTTTTCTTCCACAAAAACGTCGCTCAAATCAAGCCTTCAGTTTCCTTATCCCTAACAACCAAAACATCTGCATGTATGTGGCACTCATGAGGAGTCATTGGATCATCTGTTTACATCCTTCATCTTTCTGAATGATTTTCGGGGAAGAGATGGAGCATCCCTCTGCTCTTCACCCTTCCTCAACTATCGCATTTCATAAGTGGTTATTTGGTAATTGATCCCTCAGTCTTGTTTGGAAGAGCCACTGGCAAACCATTTTCGTCTTTGTGTGTTGGTACATCTGGAAGAGAAGGAATGAGTTGGTGTTTGGGAATTCTACAATTGTGTTGCCTGGCAGACTCCTGGCCACCATGGTTATAGTAGAGGTTACCAAGTTACTTTTCTACATGGATGATTACAGCTCCGAGGTCTGTCCTCCCCCCAAAACCCTGAACTGAACCAAACCTCCCAAAGGCTGGACTAAGTTGAATACATATGGAACTTAAAAATCTACTAGCCAGGGGATTGGAGGCCCTATCAGAAGTGAAAACGGTAACTGGATCACTTCCTTCTCCGATAGAGTCTTCTCCCCTACCACCTTGCTTAGTAAAATTATATTCATCATGGCTGGACTATCCATGGCTAGATTGAGAAATATAACATGTGTTATTTCTTGCTCTGATTGCATTGAGCTCGTGAAGCTCTAATTCGACGTTCTCAAAGGGGGAAAGTGTTAAGCTGTCATTCCATAATTTTTTACGTATTCATGTTTTTTTATGTATTGGGAACCACTAACGTTATTATGGACAAAAATGGAGCTTTAGAAGTACATATATCAAACAGTTATTAAAATGGGGGTTGTTATTGTGTTATGTGAAACTTGCAAGGACTTATGTTTTGAGTATTTAACTATTATAGGGAAGGCAAGTTGACTACAATTATTCCAACTATCAATTACTATAGACACTCAAGTACTAATTAATTATTCCAAAGTTAGTAAGTTAGTAAATTAAAATTAGTATTAGCAATTAATATGGGATTATCAATTAATATTATAGTTGAACAAACAAATAGAGTTTAGTTATTTTGGATAAATAAATATGCATTAAGACTTAACTAGAGGTTACTGCTAAACTCAAACTAGGCCACGTACTTACGCACTACCAAATAATTAACTATAATCAAACCGCTTAGCATTCATATCGTATAAAACGCTTGAATATTGAGCGTTTTATTATTAATTAGGATTTATCTTTATTTTAAGACATCGGGTTTACGGACGAAGGCTACCTCAATTTTATTTGAACCACCATCTTAACTTGTAGTTGAGTTCATAAGCTCAAACCTTACTCCTTAAATTGTGTGTGTGACTATAATGTCTCTACTTGCTTTGACTTACTCGTTAAATATTAAATGTTTTCAGCGCATTATATATCTATACTAAATAAGGCAGCACCGAGTTTGGTGAAATCAAATTTTGAAGCCTGTCACATTTTTATTTTGCCTAATATACCTCCTTACAATAATGAAAGCGTAAAGTTTTGTAAAGGGCTAGAATGTAAAAGACGGTAATCGACTTCCTCTACCCATTATCTTCCATTCTTAATGCTACTAAACCCACTACTTGTCCATGTTTTGAAAAATCTACAGTTTCCACAAGTATAAAAATTATAGTTAGTTGTCTTCCTCATTTTCCACAAACCAATGAATCTGTTTGAAATAAACCATTTACGATTCTTCTTCACGTAAGAAAATTGTTGGTTTTACAATTACAGCACAAGCATCACGAGTGCCCAATATGCTAGTACATACTAAATAGGCCTCTTATTGTTTTCATCTGTGTTAAATTGAACTTCCTTCAGTCACATATTTAAATTCAGTATTTTTGGAACTTGTAACTGGAGAATAAATGATTTTCACTAATTGAAAATGAGATATTGGGAATAAAAATAATGGAAATTTTTTAAATGCTTAAGCTACTAATCACATAAAGTGGAACATCAATCCCGGGGACACTAATATGGTTTGGCCAAGAAATGCTAGGGGCATGAGTCTAGGCGGCTCTGACGATTCTAATTTGATCCTCACTATTTTATGATATTTGAATTATGTTTTCCAATGGGGCATATTAGCACATGGTAAGGAACTAGTACTAGTCAATTTCCCCTCTAGGCGGTGTCAACACTAAAATTCTAGTTACTGATCGAGGTAGAATCAGTTCGAACGCGCGAATTATTTCGTCGTACATACTGGATATGATTATTTTTATTTGATCACGCAGATTAAGTAAATGAACTGATTTAAATAAATGAACATGTAACAACTTATCTAGGTCCCATATGCGTCTTACGCTTATTGGGGACGTCACATGCTAGTGGAAACTTCATCTAGCCAAGATAAAGTAGTTATTTCACTATTCCGTTGTGGTAGTATGATGATATGTATTAACTCTAAACAAGGCTTGTCAAGTATTTCTTTTTATTAAAGTAGTTATTGTGAATCCAAGCAAAATATCATTGATCATTGTGGGCGACTCCCTATGAGAGGGGCACTTTTGGATTAGATGCCCTAGAGGCAATCTTTATTTAGTATGAACATTGTTTTGGCTAGAGTAATCATTTATTATTTATGGAGATATTAAATATAATAAAGTCCTTAGATTACAATTGTTGTTTATTTTAAATATCCCTAGTCAATTATATTGATTAATATAACGATCACTATAGACTAGTATGTGGGTAGAATGATATGGAGATATCAAGTCTAACACATGGGTATGCATTAGGAGTAATGGCATACTGGATTGACCCACCACGAGAAAGCTACTTATAAATTATGTTAATGTCACAAGTGCTTCTCGTAGTGACAATGGTGTTGTAATCCTTAGACTTGCAGTCACTAGATAATCTGGTTGTGAAATATCATGTATTGATATTATCAAACGTTACACCGTAGCTCGGTAACTACAAATATGGTAATTGGGCATGATAGGAAACAAGCTGAGAGATGGTAGTGATGTATGGACTAATCCTTGTATGGACAAGATTAGTATTGGGGCAAATTTATAATTAATAAGGAGTTATTATCTATAAAATGGAAACCCTAGATAATTATTTCTCATAATTTATCACTAAATAAATAATATAGCAAGGAGAGAGATACCCAAAGGAGCGTCCGCCCCCTGCAGTCGACCTCTACCTGTAGGCCCCTGTTGCTCCGTATTGCGTGATCCTTTGTCTTCATTTTTCAACATAGCTAGCAATATACGTGAAGATGATTAGAGCTTGCAATCCTAGGTGTGGATAGCGATAGAGACGTGGACATCATTCTACGTTGTGATCACACAACCAATCAAGGTAAACAATTCGTTCACTTTCATCATGTTATGAATGCTTGCCTGCGATCCATGGAGGAATTGACCAGGAATTATATTTTTATTTCGCTGTGTATACTGCTTCAAAACCCTACACTGTTATCAGAGCCACATGTCGTAGCGCATAACAATATTTATGTGTTACCGTTTTATCAGTTTTAACACCGTATCGTTATTTATCGCAAAAAACTTATAGGCATTATTATGCAGATTGAATATGATTCAATAGGGAATGGGCCAATTTTAAATACCGTATAAAGTTTAACGAATTTCGATCACATATTATATACTAGGGTTTGGCCAAAATTGGGGAAAAGATATCTTTCTCTACAGTTGAGAATCTACACGCAAAGAGAAAGGAAAGTTTTTGGAAACTGCCCAGTGGGGTTCGGCCAAGGTGACCGCCCCCCGTCCCCTTGGCGCGCGGACTCGGCCCGACCGTCCATCGGCTCGGCCTAGGGCGGGTTCGACCGTGCTGCTTTGTCCCACTGGTATGGGCTTGGTCCGATGGGTCCTTGTGGTTCGGCCAATTGGGTTGGTGCGACCACTTGGACTGTTTTAACCCTAGAAAATCCCATATTCAATTAAAATAGACCAAGCACATTGAAATTGGATTTTAAATGTATCATGTGATTTATTGTATGGTGGTTGGATATGACCTAGGTTGTGGATGTTTACTTTTTTGGTTTTGTTTGTTTTGGTTTTACTGTAATTAATGTAATTAATTAATTTTACGGCATGCGTTTCGTCTTCTCCCTTGCTTGTGAGGTATCTCGTTTTAGTTTAGATGCTAGCTAGTATTAGATAGATAGATTATAGCCAATGCACGGAGAAGAAGATCAAATACTAAAAAAACCACTAGACCTTGGAGGCCCACAGGCTAGGATGCGTGGACTAATGATTGAGGCACATGGAGATGAGCTTGTCACTTTAGGGCTTATAGATATTCTCATGGGCTTGGGAATATCTTAGCCTTAGGGGCCATATCCATACAATGTTTTATTTTGTTTATTTATTTGTTGTCTCGTTATTTATTTTGGTGTATTGTTGATGCATTCGAAACGTAACAAGATAATGTTCCTCAAAAGAAATAACAAGATAATAATAAATAATTCCTATCTTTTATTTGGGATTGCCCAATCCGAATAAGTAGATCAGTTGATAGGATCAACAAAACAATTAAATTTAACAAGGAAATCCCTCAAACGATAAAAATTGTGTTTTGTCTTCTCTTTCTTAACACCCGTCATGATCAGGGTCTATTAAAGTTTGGGCTTGCCAAAACAAGGTGAATTGATTCATCAGGGTGTGACATGGCGGCACAAGCTAGTAATGTGTGGTTGTTGAAGTACGAGGTTGAACCCAACTAAGTTACTTCAATAGGATTGAAAACTTAGAGGCAAGACAATTGGGTTTATCTATGGGATAGATAAATAAGGAATTATTTGCCCAATTGAACAAAGAGTTGCATAGGATGCAATTGGAAGATGTTCCTACCTAAATAACTAATTTTTGGGTGACTTGCCAAAGCAAGCTCAAGACTAGGTGAAATATGGATCTGGACCCATTAAAAAATATATATGATATTTTTCTCATTTATGGTGAGGTCTATCAATCCGAGAAAAATAGTTTGAGCTATATTTAATAATCTAGCCATTGTTAAATGTAGTTAGTTGTTCAAAAACAAATTGCATATTTCTCATTCGTTGTAGAATTCCAATGGCAAACATAAATGATATATTTGAGAACAAAAATAGCAATGATTCATGTTACGAAGCTATGGGTTTTTACAGAAAATACATATAATTTTGAATACTCGAACCATTGATACATAAAACTTATTCATTCGGAAGATTAGAATTGAACAACCATTTACAATTCTATAATTATGAACCAATATAATAATTAGCTAGAAAACTGAAAGTTCTAAACAGTTTTAAGACATATGAAGTGGCGTTTTGAACTTTTTCTGAGAAGAAAAAAAAAAAAAAGACTACCACGTCTCCTTAAGAAGAAGACGTACCTCCTGAAGAAGCCTCAAGAAATACAATTAAACAACTTTTCATAGTATGTGTGAAAAGGCACTGATGAACATACCTCAAGAAGAACTGAAGAAGCCACAGTGATGCTTACTTTTGCTTACGAAAATGTTAGGAAACTTGAAGCCTTATAAATGCTATATTTCAGTTATGTAACGTGACAGGAAAATCAATGAGTAATCATTATAATCTCTTTAAAAAAATGAGTAATTATTAGAATGTCAGTTACTTTTCTTTTATATGGATTTTTCCGACTACCATGTCTTCATATTTTAAATTTCCCATTTGACTATATAATTTTATCTCAACATTACTTTCTAATCTTTGCTTTCTCAAAAAAAAAAAAATAAAAAAAATAACAACTTCATAACCCTTCAGAAATTATATCTCAATCGTTCTAAAAAATCTTCTACAAAAATCATTTTTCAAGATTTTTTTTATAATCATTTTTTTTTTCAAGATTATAAACTCAGAGATTGTTAAACGAATATTGAAATATTGTTTGATAAAATTATCTGAAGTAAAAAAGAAAATTAGTAGAGTTGTCAATATCATTGTGTTTTGTCCTTGAGGAGGACAAACTGTCTAGAATCAATTTCATAGACTAGTACAGAAACTTGAGAATTGTTCTCAAGCTAGAAGTGCTGTACATAGTAGAGCAGAAAGTTTCTTCTCCACCAATTACCAATACGAAGTAATCCTAAATGAGTGAACAATAAAGAATGGTTCTTTGGATGTTACTTGCCTCATGTTAGCTGCCATGAACTATGAGCTTTGGAAGCAAGATGAGAACATGGAGGCTTATAATATGATCATACATTTAAAGAATCTCTTTCAAAGAGCAAGCTGGACATGAAGTGGTTTAAAGTGCCAAGATCTTTTTTCTAAAGCAACTTACTCAATATGATCGAGAACCGCTGAACAAAGCACTAAATATGGGAAAAAACAAAGCCATATTGATGGTTAAACAACATGGGAGAGGAAAAAGTTTTGTTCGAATCACCAAGGATAATAGCAAGTTTTTTCTAAACCCAAGGAAATTCCCTTAAAACCAAGGTGGTAAAGTGTGAGAGGGTCTGCCCAAAATAACTTGAAGACGAGAAGCTTGGAATAGTGATTTCAACACCACCAGGTACTTCTGTTATAGATGTCAATGAGTCTATCTCACCACTCATGGATATCTATAGAAATGTGCGGGATCTCGAGAGATGTAGACCATTGGATAGGGAAAGGATACACCTACAAGTGGGGCAATGAAGCAAGAATTGTTGAATTAGCCGTAGGGACTTCCCTTTACCTTCTGGAATTATGTTAGAGTTAGACAAATGCTATTATGTCCCTGATATGAGTAAGAACATTGTTGCAAATACTTGTTTGGACAAGAAATGTTTCTTTGTCACAATAAACGACATATGTTGCTCCATTTATTTTGATGCATGCACTATTGTAGTGCGATTTTGTATACTGGATTATATAACATCGATCTAAATAATTCCGTCTATAACATAAATACCAAGAGGATTAAAACTAAGGATTTGATCCTACTTATCTATGGCACTGTCGTTTAGGCCACATAAACGAGAAACACGTTTCTAGACTCCATAAGGATGGATTTCCATACTCATTTGATTATGAACCATATGAGACATGTGATGCAACACCCCCCTTATTAAGAAAGGGAATGCCTCCTCCCGAGGAGCTAAACCCCATTGGGAACAGATAAGGATCGTCAGTTCATAGCTAGTACAACCATCGACTAAACAAAAAAATATAATCTATTACATTCCAAAAATAGTGACAACTTTTAAACAGTCATGCGTACATCTGAAATGATATTACTAGGTGATATTCTAGCAACAAGTCTTTCTGTCTAGCAGTGTCGTGAACGTTCCCCCAGCTCGATATCCAACCTGCGATTTCAAAATAGCAAAAGCCGACGCAGTTTTTACAGAAAATGATCAGGAAACGGCTGAGTAAGCTAACACCCATAGCACGTAAACATATTATGAGACGTATGACGGGAATGACATATTCGCCGATAAATAAATATCAATATGTGAGGGGAAAACGTTCTCGTTGATTTGTTGTGTCAAACTTCCTAACGATGTCAAATTTCGTATTTCAACCCAAAGATGTGGTCCATCTCGGGAAATCACTGTTAATAGCAATTCACAATATTACTTTAATCTCAAGATATTAACATTCTCATCGACACGAATCGAGTCCAGAAATCCATTTTAGTAATTAGTTGATACGGGGCGTGACCATATCCAATCCACAACCTCTTTCTCATAATGTGCAAAAGCACCCACATAACCATAACTCAGTCAAAGGAGGTTCGCATCACAGCGCCTCATAACCATAACTAATCAAAAGGAGGTCAACGCCTCATAATCTCATAACAGTAACCAATCACGGTATATTAGAAATGTATCGTATCAGGGATATGGCACAAACCAATGCACACAGCTTTCACTTTACATACTTACGAATTTTCTTTCAAGATGTATAATCGAGTAAGGAGCTTCAAACTAAAGTCGGTGTGGCAATTAACATAATAACCGTTGTATGATTGAGAGAGATATTCTGATTTGACCAAAAAGTGAGCGGTGTGCTACTCATGGGTAATTGCGGTAACGATTTCAAATTTCGTATTTCCAACCCAATGACGTGGTCCGTCTTGGGACAGTTAAAAGATATATTTCAAGTTATTTCACAATAAGATATTAGATGTTCTTCTTTCGAATTCGTTATTTAGATTTGGATACCAATTTCATGCAATACTTCCAAAGAATAGTTTTTCAAAAGCAAGGAAAGAACTCAAATAAAACATGTATAGAATTAGTTCACAAATAACACACGTGACACACGAAAGAATGAAAGGCACACAAGGCTAGGCATATTAACTTACCAAAATCCAAGTACGTCCTAGAAGTCATTCTTGCCTACGACACCGTCACCTACAATTTCACATTTTCAATTAATTTATTTGCTCTAATAATTAAAACAAATATTCTAGTATATATTCTAGCTCCCTGTTATTTTTCTTAAAAAAATATTAATTTAATTTATTTACAAACCCAAAAATATATTTTCTTCTATAATATTTACTCCAAAAAATATAGTTATTAATTTATAAATAATAATGTAAGCAAATAATAGAAAAACTAATTTCATAAATGAATCTGAAATTAAAATTATTTAGTACCCCCAAAAATTCTGAAAAGACAACTGCCTCCCCCCTGAGTTTCTGAAACTACAAAATAGCCCCCAAAATAGTTTCTGAAAATTACAGTTTAACCCCCAAACCAAGAACATTCAAACTAACTAATAAAAACATGTTTGAGGCTTTAAAACGTGATTTTGATTATATAAAACAACTTAGGAGAAGATTTTAGTCATACCTAGTCCAAAAATCGCGAGAAGCAGTGAAGAAATGGGACGGGTCGAAGCGCCGAAAGTGGTGCCGGTGACGGTGGCCGACGGGCTCTTCTTTGGTGGTTCTTGGCTCTGTTTGAGACCTCAAAGAGTCTCCTTGGACCTTCTGGAGTCGAGAGGAATGGTTGGAAGTGGCTGGGTGCCACTGCATCGCTTGGGCTTGAAGCTCTCGTCGAGCTCGCCGGAATCCATGGTGGAACGACGGCGGCATGGTGGCTCTGCTGCTGTTGCTGCTGCTGTTTCGTCCTCCGGTGGCTCTGTTGAGCAAGGAAGAGAGGGGGGAGAAGAAGGGAGCAGGAAACAGGGAGAAATGGGTGGCAGTGGTGGCGGCGGTGACTTTTCCGGCGTTGGCAGCGGCCATTGTTGCCGCTGCTCCTGTTGTTTCTTCGCTGCTGGTCGGAACAGAGAGAGGGACAGAGAGTTAATGAGAGATAGAGAGTTGGTGGTGAGGTGGTGATGTTGTTTTTTGGCGTCGGGGGTGGGTCTTCTCGCCGGTGGTGTTGGTCGTGGTGGCGCACCTCCAAGCAGCTGCTGCTGCTGCCTCTGGTGGACAGAGAGAGATAGAGGGAGAGATAGGGGAGAGGAGGACAGGCATAGAGGGAGGTGATGGTGGCTTCATGTGGTTTTCTCGAGTGGTTGTCGAAGGAGGTGAACAAGGGAAGAGAATAAATAAAAGGGGGAGAGGAGAGATAGAGAGGGTGACAAGGAGAGAGGGAGAAGAGAATGGGTGTTGGGATTCGGGAAACATGTTGGGGGTGGGGAAAATTCATCAGATGTTGAAAGATGTGGAGGAAAAACAATTGCTTCGACCCATAGGGTACAAAAGGATCTTCAAGAAGAAGACCGACATGGATGGCAATGTAGTTGCCTACAGGGGCTAATTGGTGGCAAAATGATTCAGACAAATTCATGGTATAGAATATGATGAAACCTTTCCTCAGTCGCGATGAACAAATCCATTTGAATATTACTTGCTATTGCAGCTTATCACGACTATGCGATTTGGCAGATGGATGTCAACACAGTGTTTCTATATAGAAACCTCCTTGAGGATGTGTACATGACACAACCAGAGAGTTTTGAGGATCCATAGCATGCAAACAAAGTTTGTACGTTGCAGCGATCTATTTATGAATTGAAGCAAGCTTCTAGGAGATGGAATCGACATTTTTATGACGCGGTCAAATAGTTTGGCTTCATCAAAAACGAAGTTTAGATTTTTGCCCACAAAAAGGTTAGTGGGAGTTATGTTGTGTTTATGTTCTTGTATGTGGATGACATACTACTAATTGGAAACAAAATTCCTACCTTGCAATCTGTTAAAAATTTCCAGGGATGTGTTTCGCAATAAAGGACTTCGGGGATGCAGCTTATATACTTGGTATCAAGATCTATAGAGATGTATCAAGGAAGATTCTCGGCCTAAGCTAAAGTACATATGTAAGTTTATCCTATTTCAAAGGCTTGAAACAGCTTGTCTGTTCCAAGGCCTTGAAACTAGTTTCAAATATTTGAAAAAACACTACAGATTTTGGCATGAACTTAGGGGGAGTTTTTGATTTTCTTTACAACTCCTGATCTCCTATGTTTTATTATGTGTTACTTGATGATGAAAGACAGGTCATTCTTAAACTGTAATTAATCTCTATGTTTGACTCAGTTTTTGCTGGGATATATAGTTTCATATTTTGCAAGATTGTTTCCTAATCTTTTTGAATGCATGATGGAAATCAATCAGTCAGAGTCATTATGGATATTGTTCTACTGTATCTAAATCTTTCCAACCTTCTAACAAACAAGATCAAGTTAGTATCTTTGAAGATACTGAGAAACTATCCGTTGGGAGAACTGTTAGAAGAGTCAAAGACTTGCAGCTGAATTTTAGGAAAGTTTGTTAATGAAGATCCTCCAAATCTTCAATTCCAACAAGCTGCATAAAAGGGATTTGAATGAAGCATTTCGAAGACAAAATAGAGCAGAACATGCTGAGACATTCAAACTTCATAGAGTATTGACAACCAACAAATAAGCATATCCAGTTCACTCAATCCAATTCTGAAAAACACAGCACATTCAGTGAAGACTTAGCTCTCAGTGTTCTTCTTTCCTGATCATCATTTGTATATCATTTAGATAATACTTTCAGTTCTTATTCTTGTGGATTGTTCAAGATGAACAATAGAGAATTCTTAGTTAATCAGTTAGCTAGAGCAGGTAATAGATTGTTTAGTGACAACCACAAGCTGTAACAGAGTAAGGCATCTCTATGTGCTTGAGATCTAATGCTTAGCTTTCGATTAATAAGAATTGAGTTGAAAATCCTGATGGGATTAAATCCCTGAGTTAGAGATGTAGGTCCAAGTGGACTGAACTCTATTAATCATTGTGTAACGTTCGACAAAAACGGCCCTTCACTCTCGATCGAGCTAACACAACTATTCGAAGGGTACCAGATTAGCAGGTATCGAAGATAAAGTCCTCTCGCGCCTCCCTGTCTGATTGGGCTCGGTTTCTGAGGCTTCGTTCAATTCTCATTCCTGTGCTGATCCAGGAGCAAGCGGCGAGGCAGGCTAATGGAGATGAAGCAAGGGTAAAGATGTAGTAGCATAGATGACTTGTTCCTCTTGGAGACTAATCATCGCTTGCTATCTTCATCTATACTCTCGTTATAACTCAAATCTCTTCGCCAAAACTCTCATTCATTTTGTATTGCATTTACTTTGTTGCATTTTACTTAGCTTATAAACTGCTCAAGACAACTTTTAGTTCAAGGGCTAGAAACTCATTTCAATGCCTTGAAAACTTTCAGCTTTCTCTTTACTATCTGTTTTGATTCCAAGGACTTGAAAATCATTTCAAGGCCTTGAAATACTTGCTGCTCTTCGCAAACTTCTTTGTAACCACTCTTTTAGTATTATTTGCAAAATATTCCATACTCTATTCACCCCCCCTTCTAGAGTATTGATCATGTAGTTATTCATACTGTACTTTCTTTCAATTGGTATCAGAGCTTGTATCACTGCATAGATCTAACAGTCTTGTGATTATGAGTACTGTAAGATGGTGGTTTCTAATAGGGAAGAGCTGCTCACAGACCTCCCTTGTTCTTTGGTGGCAACTTTGTGCACGGGAAAACCCTGATGAAAATGTTCATCATTGATCAAGATATGGAGCTTTGGACTATCATTCAGAAGGGTCCTCATATATTCTGTACTGAGAAAGATGGGATTTGAACTCCCAAAGCTGAGGATTCTCTTTCTTCATCTGAATTTGAGAGCAAATGAGTTTAACAGGATTTCAGGATGTAAGACTGCCAAGGAGATATGGGATAAGCTTGTGGTGACCTTTGAATAAACTATCCAAGTCAAGCAGACCAAGATCAACATATCCCTTAGGCAATATGAGGTATTCATGATGAATGGAGATGAATCAGTCAGAGACATGCTCACAAGATTCACTGACATTATCAACAACCTTGATTCATTGGGAAAACACATTTCCAATGAAGAAAAGGTTAGAAAGATTCTGAGAAGTCTTCCTAAAGCAAAACGGGAACAAAATACTACTTCCATCAAGAAGCTCAAGATCTGTCATCTCTTCAACTTGATGATTTGCAAGGAAAGTTACTTACACATGATATATCTATGAATGAAGCTGATGGAGATTTACCAAACAGTGTCAAGAACATATTTCTCAAGGCCAAGGAGATTGAATCATCTCAAAGCCTTGAACCAGAAGAAAATGATGATGAAGATCATTTTTCCATCATTTCCAAAGCCATGACCAGGATTCTAAAGATGAACAAGAACTTTGGAAACAAAGAATTCAGCAAGGACAAACACATATGTAGGGTTTTGATTCATGGATCGCGCAAACGGAAGCATAATCAAATAAACAACCATGCAAAACCCTCCAAGGATCACAAGTCTAGATGCATAACGATAGTGAAGGTAAGAAATCATAAACACACCTTTGGGTTCTCCTTGATGACTTCAAACGCGAATAGTGTCACGTTCTCTATAGTTGATCCACGCCTAGAGTTGATCCTAGATCTCCAATCTCCTTGGTGCTAGCCCGGAATGAATGGAGGGTGAAGGAATCACGCAAAACGAGGCACAAAGAGGGGGTTCGGCCCTCTTGTGGCGTCGGGGACGAGGGGCGGCGGCAAGGGGGGCGGCGTCCTCCTTGTTGCTTGCTCTCTCTCTCCTTTGTTCTCTCCCACTCTTGTTATGTTCTCTTTAGAGCATAAGTTGTGTAGGGAAGGAAGGAGGAGGGTCCTTTATATAGTCCAACAACTCCTTGTTAACTACCTAAAGGACTTATTCTAGTCCTACTAGAATTCAATTTAGTCCCTTCCTTGCAAATTAGTCCCTACTAAGTTTGCAAGGGTTTGCAAAGTGATCCTTCTAATTAATTAATCCAATTAATTAATTCCCAAATCTAGTACAACTCTATATAGCGTGTGACCCCATAGGTTCTATCTAGTTGGTAGCAACTCTTTGCTAATATGGAGCGGTTTCTAGCAAAACATCCATTCTAGCCAACTAATAGAATAGTCATCTAGACAACCTTGTACAAGTAATTGTCTCATCCCTTTGCCTCCATATCCGGATTGGACACGAGACATACAAGTCACACTCGTATATCCAATCCCTAGTTTCTCGATCCATGGAATAGCCTTATTCGTGCAAATAACATCAATATCTCATATATTGATTTATTTGAGTCTGGCCAGACATTCTATAAGCACTATCCTCGAGTGGCCTTGGATATTTGCTCCCGTTATGTGGGAGGGGCAAATCCTCTCTACGTCCACTACGATCCCTAAGCTTGCTTCTCATTGTATCCAGTACACGCCTTTATAACTACCCAGTTACGGTATAGCGTTTAACGCTACCAAGATCACAATGATCCACAACTAGAATATCTAGTGACTTCAAGTCTAAGGATGACAATACCATTGTACCCGAGAAGCACTTGTGACTCAACATAACGTGTATGTAGCCTTCTCGGTAATGGGTCAATCCAGTGCAACATTCCGTAATGCACACCCATGTGTTGGATCATGATATCTCCATATCAATCCAACCCCATACTAGTCTATAGATGATTGTCCCATTTAATCATTATACTCGACTAGGGATATTTAAGATAAACAACACGATTGTAAATCTAAGGACTTCATTATATTAAATATCCAATAAATAATAAATGAATTTCTAGCCAATTACAAATTCATACTAAACTAGATTGCCTCTAGGGCATCTATTCCAACAACATATCCTCCAGTAGCAGAGACTACAAAGGTAAGGCTATCTCTCATGGTAATGAAGCTAAAGTAATGAATTTCTTTGAGTGTGGTGATGCAGGACACTTAATCAGAGACTGTCCACACAAGAAAAGAAAACACATTTAGAAGAAAGACCATGATAGAAGAAAGAAAGCTATGGTAGCTTCCAAGATTGAGTCTGATTCCTCTAGTGATTCTGAATCTGAAGAAGAACAAGCCAACCTCTGCCTTATGGCCAAGCATGATGAAAGTTCTGAAAAGAACATTGAGGTAACGGAAAACTGTTTGATAGCTAAACCAACAGATGTCCTCACTGATATCTTAGAACAATGTTTTTAAATGAGGAGGACTATCTGAAAGAGATTAGAACTTTGAAAGAAAAGGTTCATGAGCAAGCAAAAGAAAACTTGGAACTTGTTTGTAAAAACCAACGCCTTTAAATTTTTCAGAAGAATTCTGACTGAGATTTCAAAGCCTAGGAAACTAGTTTCAAGGCCCTTAAAACTCAAGTTAAGGAATTAGTCACTGAGAACTCTCTTTCGAGTGGCAGAATTGTTGCTCTAAGACATGATTGTGATGAATTGGAGGAACAAAAGACTAATCTAACTGAGATACTTAAATATGCTAAGAACGCTATGAAAAAGCTTGCTGGCTCAAAACACAATTTGAATTTGATTCTTCGAGGAAGCTTACAGTCTGTTCACAAAACTGGTATTGGCTACAATCTAAATTTTCTTAGAAAGAGCAACACAAGATTTGTGAAGGCTAGTAACATCAATTATCCTAAGTGCCATTACTGCAATAGAATTGGTCATGTGAAAATGACTTTTCCTTTTAGAAGAAGAGACCCTCAAACAATGAGGAACACTTTTCCATTTCAACTTAATGGACAAGTTAGACAGATTTGGGTCCAAAAGGGGTTAGACCACCTAACATGGTTGACCCTGAATATGAATCGAAATTGGTCATGTGAAAATGACCAATTTCACATGAATTCTCACTGGTATTGGCTACAATCTAAATTTTCTTAGAAAGAGCAACACAAGATTTGTGAAGGCTAGTAACATCAATTCTCTTAAGTGCCATTACTGCAATAGAATTGGTCATGTGAAAATGACTTTTCCTTTTAGAAGAAGAGACCCTCAAACAATGAGGAACACTTTTCCATTTCAACTTAATGGACAAGTTAGACAGATTTGGGTCCAAAAGGGGTTAGACCACCTAACATGGTTGACCCTGAATATGAATCGAAATTCCACACTTATTCAAAGAGATGGGTAAGGCAGTGAATGGTGTTTGCAGGATATCACAAAGAGTAAATATAAAAGATGGATAGTGGATGCTCCAGACATATGTGTGGAAAGAGATCTTTATTCTCATAACTGAAAGAGCAATCTGAAGGCTCAATCACACTTGGTGACAAAGTGAAGTGCAACATTTTAGGTATTGGTATAGTTGGTTCAGACTCTGAAAATTCTTTTTATGATGTTTATTTAGTTGATGGTTTGAAGTTCACTCTTCTTAGTGTATCTCAACTTTGTGATGATGGTAACAAGTTTATCTTTGAAAAAGAGAAATGTTTGGTTCAAAATGAGAAATTTGGAATTTGCATTCTCACTTCCTCAAGGTCAAACAATGTCTATACTTTACACACTAACAAAGTTGCAGGTGAAAGAGTAAAGTGTCTCAAGGCCTTGAAAGAGGATTCAAAGTTTTGGCACAAAAATCTTGGATACCATATTGAGGATTGCCTTCTATCAAATTCAAAGATGATGAACTATACAAAAACTGTGATCAAGGTAAGCCGACAAGGAGCTCATTCAAACCAAAGAAATTTTTAAGTACTACTAGACCCATTGAACTACTTCACATGGATCTTTGTGGTCCTATAAGAACTCCAACTCCAAAGGGTAAAAAATATATGTTAGTTATTGTTGATGAATATTCTAGATTTACTTGGTTATGTTTCTTAGAGATAAATCTGAAGCTCTAACTGAATTTTCAAAGCTTTGTAAGGAGATTCAAACTTTGAAAAACTTGTCAATTGCTTCAATCAGAAGTGATCATGGTACAGAATTTGATCAGCTTGAGTTTGATTTATTTTGTGCTAAGTATGGTATCTCTTACAACTTTTCTGCTCCAAGAACTCCTCAACAAAATGGTGTTGTTGAAAGAAAGACCGTGACTCAAGACAATGCTTCTAGAGAACAAGTTACCAAAGTCATTTTGGGCAGAAGCTTTGAACACACCCAACTACATACTTAACAGGTGCGTGATTAGGCATATTATGAAGAAGACCCCCTATGGACTTTTCAAAGTAAGAAAGCCAAATGTTTCATATTTCAAACCTTTTGGCTGCACATGTTTTGTTCACAACAATGGTAAGGACAACCTTGGAAAGTTTGATGTAAGAAGTGATGAAGGTATCTTTCTTGGTTATTCTCTGACTAGAAAAGCTTATAGGGTTTACAATAAAATAACTAAGCTTGTTGAAGAAAGTATTCATGTCATTTTTGATGAAAGCTATGATGGTTCTTTGAGGTAAAGTTTTGCAGACTTGAATTTGAACAAGCATGAGTCAGAAGATGAAATAGAGACTTCACATGGTTTCAAGGAAAGCTTGCAGGAAAATAGGAAGAATTTTTAAGTCCTTGAAAATGGTTCTCAAAGCCTTGAAAATGAGCAATAGAAGAATCAAAGTGACCAAGCTACTTCCTCAAGATCTCAAAGGATTAAAAGTAACCTCGAGAACCTGAGACATGGACTCCAAGAAAGAGATTCAAATATCTATCATCTCATCCGGTTGACAACATTATATCCGATCCATCTCATGGTACACATACAAGATCTCAATTGAAAAACTTGTGTGCTTTTAATGCTTTTGTTTCTGTTGTAGAACCCAAAAAATGTGAAAGAGGCATTACAAGAAGCAGACTGGATCATTGGAATGCAAAGTTAACTCAATGAATTTGAGAAAAACAAGGTGTGGAATCTAGTTCCTCCACTTAGAGATCAGTCTGTCATTGGCACAAGGTGGGTGTTCAGAAAAAAGTTTGATGAAAATGGCAAGGTAATCAGAAACAAAGCCAGACTAGTAGCTCAAGGCTACAACCAAGAAGAAGGTATTGATTATGAGGAGACTTTTTCTCCTATTGCAAGGTTGAGGCAATTAGAATGTTACTTTCATTTTCATCTTACATGAACATTAAACTTTTCAAATGGATGTCAAGTGTGCATTTCTAAATGGCTATTTGCAAGATGAAGTTTATGTGGATCTACCTACTGGATTTGAAAATGATGAGATTCCATATCATTTTTATAAACTTGACAAAGCTCTCTATGATTTTAAACAAGCTCCAAGAGCTTGGTATGAAATACTATCAAAGTTTCTACTTGAAAATGGTTTCAAGAGAGGATTAGTTGATAAAAATATTTTCATAAAGACTAATGAGAAAGATATCTTAGTAGTTCAAATTTATGGAGATGATATTCTGTTTGGAGCTACTAATTATTTTCTTTGCAAGGATTTCTCAAGTCTTATGAGCAGGGAATTTGAGATGAGCTTAATGGGAGAATTGAGCTTGTTCCTTGGACTTCATGTACAACAGAAGAAGAAAGGAATCTTCTACATCAAAACAAGTATACTAAGAGCTTGATCAACAAGTACAATACGTCTCAGTCCAAAGTTACAAAGACTCCTATGATTTCTACATTATCCTTAGATAAGGATCAAGCTGGTAAGAGTGTAAATCAGAAAGAGCATAGAGGTATGATTGGATCTTTGCTATATCTCACTGCTACTAGACCAGACATTATGTTTAGTGTCTTTATGTATGCAAGATTTCAATCTGATCCCAAAGAGTCACATGTAACTGCTGTTAAGAGAATATTAAGATATCTTAAATGGTACCAAAGACTTAGGGCTTTGGTATCCTAAACAGTCTAACTTCTCTCTTTGTGGATATTCAGATGCTGACTTTGCAGGATATAAAGTTGACAGAAAGACCACTTCAGGGTGTTGCCAATTCCTTGGTTCATCCTTAATTAGCTAGCATTCAAAGATACAGAACTATGTGGCATTATCAACAGCTGAAGCTGAATATATAGTAGCTGGAGCATGTTGTTCACAAGTGCTATGGATTGCTCAGAAAATGAGAAATCTTGGATTTCATTTCAAAGAAATACCTATCAAGTGTGAAAACACCAGTGCTCTTTTAATAAAAAAGAATCAAGTTTAGCATTCCAAAACTAAGCATATATATGTTAGACATCCTTTCTTCAGAGATCATGCTGAGAAAGGTGATATTGTTCTTGAATTTGTTTCTACTAACATGCAACTGGAAGCTATCTTCACTAAATCATTTCCATAAGATTTACAACCCTCAGATTAGAGTTGGGCATGCTTAATAAGAAAGCAATGGTTGAGGGGGAGTAACAGGTAAGCTAAAGGTGAAGCTTTATGTGTTTCAAAGTTTTGAACTGATTTTCAAAGCTTTGAAAATCTTTTCAAAGCCTTAATGTTACTGGTTTCAGCAATATATATTTTCAAGGCCTTGAAATTCATTCCAAAGCCTTGAAAATAAGTATGTATGCTCTTTAGTAAAAATTGGATCTTTCAATATTGAGTGTTATCTCTGTAGATAATTGTTCAATATTTTATTTACTTATTTAAACCAACTTTCATTTAAATCAATATTATTTTTTTTTTCTTTCCCACTTCACACACACACATAATTTCCAATTTCAATCAAACTGAAAAGATCTTAAAGAGATTTGAAAATATTTCAGTTTCCTTATCTAACTCAAACTCTCTAGTGTTTATCTTCTTCTATCTCTCTCTTCTCTCCGTATCACTCATGCGTATCTTTTCTTCACTCTGAAAACCTAATGAGCACAAGAAGAGAATCCGAAAGAATCAAGATGGCTGGAGGTTCAAAGGTTGTTTCAGAAAAGAAGAGGAAGACTGTAGAAGATGTGATTCAAACCATCAGTGGTGATTTTAGTTCCAAAACTCCAACTAAAGAAAAGGTTCCTTCTTCTCAAACCAAGAAAAGCAAGAAAGATCTGACGCCAACTTCTAGCAAGAAGAAGAAAGCATATCAGTCTCCTATTGAGAAACAGCCACATGAACCACTGGCTAGTCAAAAGAATTTGAAGAAGAAGAAGCCTACAATTGCGGACAAGGGAGAAAAAAAGGTTGTAGAAGTTGCACAAGAGAAAAGCATTGGCAAAGAACTGCAGATCTATACTGAAAAGCCTCAATCCCCTGGTAAGAAAATTTCCATCAAGTGGTTTATTTCTCAAACTGCTAGAGGTCAGTGGTTAGTGACGCGCCTAAATTACGCGTGTTGCGCAAGTATACTGTCAAGTGGTAGAGTCTTTAGGACTCCGAGTTGTCAAACCCACATGGAGTTGAACTACGATTAACCAATCGTTAATTACCCTTTGTGTACAAAGTAGCCGGTAAAAAGGGTTGAATGTTTGTAAGTTTGCCACCCTCAATCAAGTGGCTCTACGCAACTAAGAATTGAAAATTAACTGAATGATAGTACTAAGATTACGGAGAAACTAGATGATTTAGGGTCCCTAGTATTCTTAGTTGATTTCCGGATTCCATTCACAACACTTCACTCTTTCTTCCACCATATCGGATTATATTCGCAACAAATATCTCTCAATCATGTACGACATTTTTGTGTATTCGAAAACAAATATTTTCAGCCTAATGTTGTTAATCACATTACTCTAGTTGATATAATAGAGGTACCTACAAGACCTCTCAACCTTGCAAAGTTATCACTCTAGCATAATAACTGAAACAATCCTCATATGATCACTCTCATTCTTTCACCCCTCAGTCTCAAGAATATTAAGAGTGTCTTCCTACTCTTCAAGAATCTAGGTTTGAGTTACTTTCATACACTCTCCTAGATAACTAACATGATATGGGTGATGAAGCCTCACATGCTAAGAATTAAGAACTCAAGTAGTAGAATGAATGAAATCAAGAGTGAAATTAAGCTTTAAGCATGAAGTAAATCCATGAATCCATCAATCAACCAAGTAAACCCTAGTTCTCCATAATCACCTAGATATGAGTTTATCCAGACACGAAATATCTTGACCATATCATATTCTCCATAGAAAATAGTACAAGAGATGAAGAAAAAGAATCAAACGATGAAATCCTTGAAGATGGGCGTGAGTCCCCTCTTCCTTGAGCTCTCCCTTCGTCCTATCTCAATCTCTCTCTCCCATGCGTGTATCCTCCTTTCCACGTCTCCCTGTTGTTTTTTTTTACCAGCTGGGGCAAATTTTTAATGTAATTTTGCTGTAATTGATTTCAGCCCCTCTAGTTTGTAATTTCCGGCTAGAATTGTAAGCTGATCTTGCACGGGCCATTACTCTCTCATCCGGAATCCGATTAAGCTCCGTGACCTATCGCTGGAAATTTCTTTGTGTCTAATTTCATATGGAACTGGTATCACTACAAAATTCCTTGTAGATTTCAAGATATATTCAGATTAGTGCAAACTCCTCCAATTCTGCTTCTCTTTACTCCACTTGTGCTTCCGTTGTGTCCGAAGTTTGTTCCATACCTCCTATCAACCGATTAGCATCCATTCCTGAAAAGACAACATGAACAAACATACCAAGCGATTATATTTGACAAATAACAACGAATATTCCTAGAAACGCCCGGACTAACATTATAGTGCATATGAAGCATCACGTGATAAAACACAACATATTTTTAACAATTAAGCTCAAATCTCTCATGATAATGTGGAAAATAACAAGATTAGATAGCTCCTTAAAGGAGCTATCAAATTACCCCACACTACCTTCTTGCTCGTCCCGAGAAACACTTGCTTCCAAGATTCACATATATCTTTACTTTGCCTTAGACATAACGACTCGAACACTGGACTATGCAATCTACATGACTATAAACAATGCAAATCGATTATAAACAATGCAACAAAGTAAATAACATATCTTTCCTTTTTAGGTAGAGATTGGGCAATCTAAAAAAGCAAATTGGCATGGCATAAGACTCTCATATTCCCTTAGATATTCTATAACTTTGGTGATCGGTAGAACATGCGGCCAGTTTCGTCAGACATAAGGGGCACAAACACTCAATTAGTTGCTTCCGCACACTCATCAAATGTATCCCTAGCACTTACCATCCTAACAATTTAACCACGGGTTAAATTGTTGATGGTAGGATAGGATATTTAGAAGCGCAATCATAGACGTCATGATATAACTCACCAAACCCAATTCTCACACTCCCTCACCAAAATCCAAGGAACCCCACCGAATCTAAATACTCCAACCCTCATTCCCTCAATCATGGTGCAACGCCGTTCTCGCGGCCAAAAATGTGAAGAAGTGATCAAAACTCATAGCTCATCTCCTCGGTCTTCATGAAGTTCAATTTCCAGCTCCCTATTTCATTTCAATTTCAACTTGCTTTTTTTTTTTTTGAATCTCAATTTCAACACATAAGCACATGGAACCTCCAATATGAAAGTAATATCCAAGGAGATCAAATATCAAGACAGATAACGTGGGGGTGGAATATGTCAAATCAATAATGAAATAAAATATATGTCCAAACCCCCACACTCAATGTAAAGCATATCACAAACCCGGTAGTCAATGTATAAACATGCTAATTCCAACCAATCATCCTCATCACCTAAGATACAGAGAATGTAAATGAAGCAAAAGCACGTCCTCCTATAAGATCAAACAACCCCACTCCATATCGTGCGGAAATAATGTCACGCATGGACACGACTCAGCTCCACACCGAAGTGTGCTGCCGTCTCTAACTCACCCTCACATCCCCTCAAAACATTACATGTAAGAGTATCCAATCAAGATGTATAATATCAGCTCACCCTCAACGAACCCCCTTAACTCAACTCCCTCTATCATGACACATAGGAAGGGACCATTCTAACTAATAATGAAAGTCACAAGGAATGGCTTCCTAGGCTAGAGGCTGTGAATAAAAGGGGTAAATGGAACAAATTGGGGTAACTAGAGGACCTACGCGATGGAGACGGGACGTGAGGTCCCCATAAACATTACTCGTACAGCCGTTCTGTTGCAACTACGAGGAGGGTTGACGACTACCTAAGTGACGGTGGTGTAGCGCTAGTAGGATAACTAGTCTGAGAGACAGCTACTCACAATTCTCGAGTGCATTGGCCCTATAGCCTTCCTACTCCAGATTATCGCGTCTACCTCACCTCAGATTTTCCTACTTCTAAGGAATTTCTATCGTTGAGCCCTCACCACGTTCACTCTCTTCAATTTCCCTTTCTCAAAAAAAATATTTTTTAGGGTTTTTTATTTATTTTTTTAATTTTTTGTTTGTTTTTATTTGAGTTTTTCTAACACTATTTTCTTGGGCCAACTCAATTAACAACACATATGGGTAGGTGGACTCAATAATTAAAAGTGAAAACAATATATACAATGCAATAATTAAACGTGCACATGCAATCCTAACTCTGACTCCTTCGTGCAAACTGACTCACTAATCTACATGTATCAAGGCTATGCAAGTTTAGGCAAGCAAAGATATGCATAACCCCCCCCCCCCCCCCACACACACACACACACACACTTGAGATAATCATTGTCCTCAATGAATTTAAAGAGTACCCCCAAAGGACATGATCTCAACGTGTGAGGATTAAATAGCGAAATAGCGAGTGTTGCAGGGCACTTCGCCTAAAGTGACTAGACAAGAATGTTAAAACCGGAGAGAAAACGTACCTACGGTCCCGGAGTACCGTTCTTACGGGACCGATTTCGAAAAATTGGTCGGGAACGGACCGATTGGTCGATCAATTTTTCAAAAACTCGAGAAAGTTGAAGCAAGACTACCTCCTTGTACTTCCTTGGTGTCCCCAACGCAACACTCTTCTTAAGATTTGGCCGAATCCCACTCCAAGTCGACAAATCGGAATTTTTTTTGTTCTTGAAGTTCTTCCCCTTTGAATTCCCGACACTCAAACCGCTCACTATCTCTCAAAAACTCAAGAGTTAATGTTGTAGTTGGGTTTGCAAGGAGAAAAACCCAACAAAATTTCGTGATTTGGATGAGTTTTGAGTTTTGGGCATGTTAGTGTTCTTGCGGTTTGAGAGGAAGAGGATGAAGCACTACAACAAATTCGGCCTCCGTTGACAAAAACAATTGTCGCCAGAAAGGCCAAATATGTCGGTAGAAATTCTACCGACAAATAATTTTTTGACGGAAAATGGTCACTACAAGTCGGTCGTTAGTATTAAGGCCGACAAATCTCAATTACGTCGGCAGAAAAAAAAAAAACGACAAATTTTTTTGTCGACAGTTTAAATCTAACAACAAATTGTTTTTGTCTCTAGTTTAACTACCGACAAGTAATTTTGGTAGTTTATGTTCATAGGTGACAAATTTTGTTTGTCACTAGTAGACATGCTTTCTCACTTTTACATCTTCCTGGCGACATACATGTTTGTCGCCTGAATCACGACGAAATAAAAAAAAAAATTATAGAGATTTTTACATATCTGCAGATCTGAAAGTCAAGATCAACCATATATTCACCCAAAATATAAACATAATCAAACATTTATATGCACCACCGTGCTGAAATCTAAGAACAAGCCTTCAACAGTTGGTTTTTTTAACAAGTCTGCATCCTTAGCTAGTTACCGTCCAGTACGGTCACTCTAATTCAAAAGTCGTACGAAGGAAAACAGTACTACTTAGTTAAGTTACAAAACACTTAGTTTGCTGATTGTTTCAAAGTTCAAAAAGTTCATAAAGCCCAAATTTGCTGATTGTTTGTACGACGTGTTGTACGATCGAACTGCATGTCTAGAATCACCGGCAAGTGTAGCACTCGATGCCCTGAAGCTGTGCAATGCAACCGACGCTAAAACCTGCAAACAATGAAATAAATAATCATAAACTTGTGGCTGTATGGTTTAACACCAGTGAATATCGGCTACGATACACGTCAACAGCCTGCCTAGTTAGGTATGTACTCATGCTGTCGTTGAATATATGTTTTCACACATTGGACTTACAATTACTGCATACGGCATATAGGGCAGCCAATGTACAAGTACAGTTTCATGTTAGAATACCTCCTTACATATGCAGACATCATACAGTACGTTGAACTAATTTCGGCACAAAATGTGTTGAATACAAAGCACAAAATGGTGGCTAGCACGACTAACATTCTGGAAAGAGAACTATTTCAAAATTTGCCTAGCAACCTATGTTCATGTCAAATAAAGACCTGAAATACAGTTTCAGGTTGCTACCGTTTTCTGCGAATAGAGCACAACATGCATATGCATGATGTCAGACATCATACTTGTCAAAAAACAACATTATTAAGTATTGTGGAATTGAAGCAGACTAGAACACTTATTTGAAAAGAAGTTGTCTTCAAAACGTAGTCAAAGAGACTTTAATTCCGACGTAATAAAAAAAAAATCGTAGAGACCTCAGCCATTGCAAAATTAACAATGCTGGAAATGGTGTGCTAGCATTGCTGACTCGTCGTACACATTCTCGAAGAGGAAGGCTTTTCAAATTGCCTAGAAACCTAAGATTAGGTCCTACAGTGGACGCATTCAATTGCAAGCCACAATCTACAGAACTGTGTAGCCCATTCGCATCCAGCAACCATCTTAATTACCATATTTAGTAGTGAATTTGGTAAAAGTACAGGCAATACAGGACACTGTAATCGAATTTATTAAAAGTAGGAAATCTCTTACGTATTAAGTACAGGCACAACACGAAACTGGAATCGAATTTCTTAATAGCACATGTGTTGTCTAAACTCAATTTCTTACGTACTAAAGGTAAACTGTTGTCTAAACTGGAATCGAATTTCTTACAAGTAGTCAATTAACAGCAAATCTTTTGTCTAATAATTTATACATTACAAGTCCAGTCGTTACAGCATGCTTGTTTCGTAACTGGTGAGGTTATGCATATACGTATATTATGTATATAGGCATATTGAAGTAATAACATGAAAGCATTCACGTCATGTAACGTATAAACATGTCATGTGTATATATATGGACAAGAAGTACACACATTCATTATTTATCTTACCTCATTGACTTTCTGAACCGAAAGATTCGGACCCTTCCTCGGATTCCCTCTCAGATTCCTCCTCTGCATCTGATTCATAATCCTCTTGAAGTTGCATGCCCTTCAAAATCAGTTTCTTGACATTGGATATCCTCTTCTCGAGGGCCTCATTACGCCTTTCTGCAGCCAATGCCCTTCGTCGTTCAGCTTCAGCTCTTCTTCTATATGCACTTGCCTTCTTTTCTGCTGCTTCAGCCCTTGCTAGCGATTCAGACACGCCGTCATCATAAGTCCATGCAGTCTTTGGGACCTCACCTCCACCATAGCCAGCAACAACAACCGGCCTTCTTCCAAGTACCGCCTCCACAATCTCTTCTTCAGTTAGGTCATGATCCACGTCGTTGTCTCTCATTTCTTTCATTTGATTCTGTCATTTTACAACATTTCACTAAGGGTCAGATATAGGTTTGGAAAATAACATGTTTTCGTAAGAAATCAAAACAAAACTTACATATTTTTGCAAGGCTTCATGCGACAGCCAGACAGATGTGCCACTTTTGCAATGCGTGTTCTTGTAGTTTTCAATGAGTGAGGGTTCTTCCTACAAATTTATTTTCACTGACTGTCACACGTATACGTGAATGCGTATTATAAACGGATGAGATCAAGTTAAACACATTACCATCTCGTGCAGGCGCTGTACAAATGTCTTCGAACCGGAACTGTGCAGATTCTTAACATGCTCTCGATTGGTAGTACCTCTTCTACTCTTAACCTGTGAATATATCGTAACAAAATTGTGAAAGGAACTCCATAACATAGAACATACATAAATTTAGACCATTTATTATATCGGTTTTACCTTGCAGGGCTCTGACTGAAAGTACGAACACAAAATCTCCCAATCACTTTGGGTTACAAGCGGGGATGGATGACGCCTTGCTTCAGTATGGCTTTGAAAACTCTTGTAATGTCTATGCAGCTTGTATCTGTAGTCTCTGTATGCTCTGCTGCACATGGAATTAATGGCACGAACGATATGCTTCTTCGAAAAATCCAGATTAAACATCCCCTAAACGATAAAATACAGACAGTCAATTAAAACATGCGCATTTAAATTACTAATTCACTTTTCAAGTTAAATCCAACAACAAAGAGAGAACTAATAATAAAGACATGGAAAATCATTGTAAACGTAAATAAACATGAACCATGCAATAGCTGCACTCACAAGTAGGTGATCGAATATGGGTTTCCTGTGATGATCCTCCATTTTCTTCCATGACGGACTTCTAGCCTGTGCATGCATGCGTACAGCAACACCAACCTCAGCCGTGAGCTCCAAACGACCATCACCCACTGGTCTCCGCTTCCCCAGGGGAATGTACACATCGATCTTTCCTCCAATTTTTTTTGTCTTACTTCTGATACTTAGCCCACGCGTCACTCCTCTTCCAGTCCTAGTTGTTTGGGGAGCTACGTACGAGAGAAGAATTAATACATTACGAAAAGCATCAAATTTCAAGTAAATAAAAATATTAATAACTCGTATGCAACCGTATTTAAGAATCAACATAACTTCTACGATACATACATTCGGCAGCCACGTTCTCAGCATGTCCCGCATCAGTTGGTGGTGTTCGTTCCACTGTTCTGGATGTCAGACGACGCGACCTTCTAGACGAACCACAAGGCACCACATTCTACGATAAAACGTTAAATAAGACACAACCAAACAGTAGCTCACTGTTGAAAAGAAATACGTTAAACTACTACTTACATCACCAGCAATCTCATCGTCTGACGGATCTAACCCTTCCATTTCAGCATCTCTGGCGGATTTGTTCCGAGCAGTTGTCCTGGGGTTTGATGCTGCATGTTTTCTCTTCAGCAACCTCCTAGGCGTCGATCGGTTCGATCTTCTTACAACATCCTGTCTCGTAACATGCACGACATTCTACCATAAATTACACACATTACCCGTTTCTATGTTAAGTTAAAAATTAAAAAAATAGTACTGCTTCTTACAGCAGGATCCATGTCATCGTCAGAACGAATCGAGTCGACTTCAGCATTTGTACCATTGTTGTTCCTTGCAGTCTTCCTGGAATTTGACGATGTTTTTTTCCTGGTCAGCCTAGCAGGTGTTAACCGATGGGACCTTCTTTCAGGAACAACCAATGACGTAACCTGCGTCACAGTTTAAACAAAATTGCACAATAAAAAGTTAAGGAATGGACACACAGTTTCTAGATGATTTTTAAGAAAAAAAAAGGTAATATCTATACTTACATCAGGATCTACGTCATCCAAAGACAGATCCCACACTTCCCTTTCCACATCTGTTGTGGAGTTGTTACGAGGATCCGTCCTGGGATTCGACGCCGCTGCTGTTTTGTACACGTTCCTGTTTGGTCTTAATCGATGCGATCTTCTGATGCCAACATCCCTTCTCGTACCCTGCATCGCATATTCATTTAGAAGCGAGCAACTACAACTTTTGCCAAGTATGTTGAACAATAAATATTTCAGAAGCCGTATGAAAATTACCTCATCGCTGACATGGACATTTTCCTCTTCCATTTGAAGACTGGTAACCGTGTTCTTCCGAGACTTCTTCCTGGTTTGTGATGTTATGTCTGGTTCCTGGGAGTTTCTTCTACGAACTCTGCCCTCGGCACGTTGAGCTGCAGCTAGTCTCGCAACCAACAGTTCAGGTGGTAGCCGAAAGAATTCCTTCATGGCAAATACAGGACATATGTAAGACAAGGTAAGGAATGAAATAAGATTGAATGCAGTAACAACATATGCATACGACAATAAAATCTTGAACATTACCTCATCGCTTTCATCATCGACGTTTTCCTCTTCCATTTGAACAGTGCTTGTAACGGTTTTCTTCCGAGATTTGTCGATGGAGTGTGTTCCCGCATTTTCTTTCTCCAGGGAGTTTCTGCTGTGAACTATTTGGTCACCACCCAACTCCGCAGGTACTGTAGGTGTCAGTCTCTGAGGTGTTGGTCGTATGGACTCGTCTACTGCAACATCCTGTGGCATAACCTATGTCACATTTGGAACAAAGTGTTACACGTTTTAGCGTACAAATCAGCCAAAGTTTGAAAGCACTTGCAACTACCTGGCTACTTTCGGGTTCATTTTCCTCTAACCCTCCAATTTTTGGAGTCGCATCTTCCCTTGTGTCAGTAGTGTTAGCCCTGTCGGTTCTCAATCTAGGGGATCTTCTTATGCGCCTTTGGGAGTCAGTTACCTGTATGCCATATACACATATAGGATGTCATGTTATGAAAACTGTATGGGACGGTCGTTTACAATTAACTTCAAACAACTACGTACCTCAGTGTCCACCAGTACTTCGTATGTCCTTCCAACATTATTGGAGGTCTTTGTCCTCGTCGGAGTCGCCATTGTAGCTTGTGACTGCTGGTCCTCCAAGCAGACATCATTACCAGCTGCATCTCCAGAAGGATGGTCAGTTGGAACAGTTGCAACCACATTTTCCTTCTTTTTGCCCTTCTTTGCAGTGGACATTCCTGCGTGCACGCGGTCAATATAAATTACGAAACCATTACATATACGTTCTGAAAAGATCGAATTTGATTACGAAGTAGACCCATATTACCTTTATTGGCAGCCAACCATCCAGGGGGCAGTGACACTGCAGATTTCTTATTTGTTGTTGAAACAGCTCTCGGATTCTGGGAATTGCCAGGCTTTTTCTGCATTACAGATCGCGGCGATACTACACCGCAATAAATAAGGCAATCATAAGCATTTAGACCGCAGTGTAAGAACAATTATATCAAAAATACCAATAAATACAAAATTTTGAAAAGTCGTACTGATTTCGTTGCGCTTGTTGCTGGTCCCTGCCTCCAAAACAGTTGCACTTGGGACAGATTGCGCCTCCTGGATATTACGTGCTGCTCCACTAGGCGTGCGTTGAGGGGACTTTCTTGCGCTAGTACGAGGGCCTGCATTCTGAGAACATGAACATACAAAATTAAGTCACCGCAGTTCAACATACGTAAATGCTTAATTACATTGTTTTGCTTAAATGCAGAACCCTTACCTCCACCGTAATATCCTTTTCAGGATCTTGGATTCCACCTACGCTGCTCGTAGACTTCGAAGGAGTTAACCGGAGCGAGCGTCTGACCTTCGCATATGTTTCCATGGCCTGCAGTAATCTACAAATTCAAGTGTAACAAAATGCTATGTGAAATAAATTTCGGGTAAGAATGCATACAGACAATAACGTTAATTCGTCCACAAATTGAAAAAAACTAATTAAAACCCCAAATAACTGGAATCCAAGTAGCTAAAAAAATAATACCCAAAAAACAGAAATCCAAATAACCAAATACTAGTCAACAATAATTATAGAAATGCAGTTATGTGAACTCCCCCAAATCTGTATCGTAATCGTCGTCGTCATCGCCATCATCATCATCACCTATGTGAGTACCGTCGCTGCTGTAGTCCTCACCACCTCCGTCATCACTGTCGTCGTCGTCATCGGCGGCGTCATCGTCATCGTCGTCATTCATATCTTCTTCTCCCTCACTTAGTAAAAAATTATCTTCAGCATCAAATTCAGTGACAGGACTCTTACCAGTCGAAAACGATTGTTGATATGCATCGGTCTCTATGTCACGATTACTTGTTTCTTCTTCGGTTTCAGAAATGTTGTACCAATTTCTAGGTTGAATCTTCTGAACTATTCTGTAGTTCTTACCTAGAACAACATCTGGGACATAGAACACTTGTTAAGCCTGCGACGCAAGTATATAAGGTTCCCCTTTATACCAAGTACGACTAACGTTCACGCTAGTGAAGTACTTATCTTTCCTAACACCTGTCTTCGTATCTCCTGTATTAAACCAATTGCACTAAAAAATAAAAACACGATACCCTCCTACATATGTCAGCTCAATGATATCAGTTAAAACACCATAGAAATCAATTTCGGTTCCTTCATGGTCGGCTCGCACCAAAACTCCAGAGTTCTGAGTCACTCATCGTTCGTCACGTGCATTTGTGTGAAATCTCATGCCATTAATAACACATCCCGTATACCGTTTAATATGTATATCAGGCCCACAAGCAAGCGAGTAAAGGTCATCAGTTGCCTCTACAGACATGTCAATTCGCTTTTTAACCATCTGATCAAACATATATATAAACGTTTCAGAACGTATTCAATATAAATTATATAATACAAAATGACAAGCTATGTAACAAGATCTCTTACAAGATTCTTAAACCAATCAGCAAACTCAAGCTGATGTGTTTTCTCGACATTCGAAGACTCCCGTAACTCAATTTCCTCAAGATACTTACTGCGCCCATATGCATGTCAACAGTATTTAAACATTTGACTAAATTATTGACCAAGGTACATCAAGTTTTCCTAACAAAAATACTTACTTCATATATGTATCGATCTCTTCGCAGTTGTGTAAAACAAACCATCGAACAATCTCATATTCTGAAGGTGTCAGCCTTTCAACCTGTGAGGCACTCAAAGGCCGAACAGGACGAGAAAATATAGACAAGCTACTATTTCGGCTGATATTAACTCCTTCATGGTTTCTATCCGCGCGATTATATCTTGTTTCAACGCCGTCAAGATACATCGAACAGAAATTTAAACATTCATTGTCGATGTATGCTTCGGCAATTGAACCTTCAGGTCGAGCCTTATTTCTCACATATTGCTTTAGCGTATATAGAAATCTGTTTACACAACATATATATGAATGATAAATTTGTTGAGGGATGACATAATGCAAAACCTCATAAATTACGAAAGGCCTAACCTTTCAATGGGATACATCCAGCGATATTGAACTGGTCCTCCATACATTACCTCTCGAGGAAGGTGGACTGGCAGGTGCATCATAACATCAAAGAACGATGGAGGAAAAATCAACTCCAATTTACAGAGTATCAGAACGATATCCATTTCTAATCCCTCAACGCACTCAACCGTCAAAGTTCGCGAAGACAGTTCTTTGAAGAACATACTAAGGTCAGTTAATGCATCACAAATTTGTTTGCTCAAGTTCCCACGTATAGCAAGTGGCAGCTGTAATACCCCGTTTAATCCGTAGGGGTAAAATAGTCATTAAAGAAGCATAATAATAATTATTATTGGCAAAATAATATGAGAATAAAATTTTTGAGGTTTGTTTGTATAAAATTTTAGAAAAAAAGATAATAGATTAACAATCGCGAAATAATATGTTAACGTTTCGTAAATTTCAGTTAAAATCTTAGTTTTAAACGCGTAACCGACCACCGCGAGACTAGATGTGCTTGTCACACCCAATCACTATAAGTAGTAGTACTACACCTACACACTACCACTTCTCTCACTCTCTCATCTTCACCAAACATTTTCTTCACGGCAAAACAACAACAATAGCCGCCTCCAACCCGTAACCGCCCCATCACCCTTCGTGAAGCTTCACGCCTCCCTCAACTCCTTGGCCACCAAGTAACCTACACTATTTAAAGCCCTCACCAGCCACCAGCAGCAGCAGCAGCCCTACGACTCCACCTCCAACACCACCACCTTCACCACCGTAAACATCCTCATCACCACCATCGTTGCAGCTTTCGGCAAACCTGCCACCACCTTCACCTCTTAGCTCCCTCTCTCTCTCACCCTCTGTTTTGAAGACAACAACAGCAGCAGCGGAGCAGTGGTGGCAGCATCCAACCACCACCACAACCGCCATCTTCACCGGCGGCCAAAAACCCGAGAGTGCAAACCCACTGCCACCAACTTTCTCTCTCTCTCTCTCTTTCACTCTACCCTCTGCCCTGGGAAGATAGCAACAGCAGCAGAAGCTGGTAGGGGACAACATCAACCACCACGGCCACCCCTGTGCCGGCGGCGACGAACGGGAAAGCAAACCCACGTCACTCTCTCTCATCACCGTTGCCCTTTTCGACCTCTCTGGTCGATCTTGGCTCACCCCTGACCTGAATCAGAGCCCAAGGAAGCAGCCCCAGCCGCAGCAGAAGCCTAGCCGCCGCCGCCACCATTGATTCCGGCGACCCACTTGGCCGAAGCTCTGCCAAAGCACACCCAGCGACCACCAGTACTACCAATAGACTCCTGAGGCCCCGACTAAGTCAGCAGAAGACCTAGAACCGGCCAAGAAGCCATTATTTCCGGCGGGTGAGCTTCGAAGTCCGGCGACTCGATTCGAGACCTCGACCCGACGCATATCTCAACGGTTTCCGGCCATTTTTGGCCTAGGTGACGTCTTTGTAGGCCCGAGCCACTGCTAAGGACGTGCTTTTGCTACGGAAAGTAAGGTAAGTGAACATGCCAAGCCTTGCGTGCCAAGCTCCTTTCGTGTCGCAAGTTGATTTTAATAATTGTCTCGAAAAGTGTTTGTTATTTATTTATATGTTTATTTCAGATTTTCTTTCATTTTAAAGAAGTTATTTTGCTTCATATTGTCACACGAATAACATTAATTCAAAATTAATTAAAGTGGAAAGAGTTGTACGGGAGAAGCGTATTATTGTCGTGTTGACTTTGTTCACTCGGCCTGTGATTAGATTGGTCGTGTTGGCTTCGTCCTCTCGACCCGTTTTTAGTTTAACCCGGTCGCAACCTGCCGGGTCGCACCATGTACTCACCTCTCTGGCCGCAAGAAGTCTTAGGGGGGTGTCGGCACTTAAGGTCTTGGATGCATAGAGTTAGTAGATTCTTCCCCGTGTTAACAAAGTTAATAATACAGTTTTATGAGATTTGAGATATTTAAGAAAGAGAAGAAGAAAGAGATTTGGACTAATCCTCCGCGTTTGAAAGTTGAGAAAAGAAGATCAAGCGAATGAGAATTTTATAATTGTTCTTACTGGAAGCATCATGTACAGTTTTACAGTTCCTGATTACATTGCAAATTTACAGTTTTGTTTCCTCTGTATATTTTATGAAAAGAAAGTTACGCCTCATCTGCTGTTTTACGAGCTTGGGTGTCACTTACTTAGTATTTCCATGCTGACTTTGAAAACTGCGGTTCCTCTTTCCTTCCCACCGCAGGTTTAGGAGCTGAAGACTAAGGTGTAGCTGGGGACGAGACTCACGTTGTTGGATTTCACCTTGAGTAGAATCTAGTTTTGGCTAGTTAAGAATAATGTAGTAGTTTCAGAAACGCTTGTGTAATATCTAAGAAACTTTTGTGTTGTTTAATATTATGTAATAAATAAATATTTTGGGATGTTATGCTTTTGATTTCCGCCGTTACTTATAGCATCGCCCTCCCGGTCTTGTCCGAGCCGGATAAGGGGGTTGTTGCAGCAGCAGCCGTTGTAACAGTACATGATAATCATGGCTTTTCATGCCAATTATCTTGTTATCATTGCTGCTCACACAACGAGATATATTTGACGCGTAACCGTCAGGGAATTTAATATTTTTTAACCATTCACAAATATTTTTCCTTCCACCGACATCTAGACAGTAGGGTGCATGGGGAATGACATCCCCATCACCCTCTTTGCGTACATGCAGCTCTTTCATAATACCCAGTTCCGCCAAATCTTTACGTGAGTTTTCAGTATCTTTTGTTTTCCCATCAATACTCATCAAAGTCCCAAGCACACTCTCACAAACATTTTTCTCTACATGCATGACATCCAAGTTATGTCTGATCTTAATTCTTTGTCGGGCCGTTTTCTCTTCTTGTTAGTTAAAGTCTTTCCAAACTTCAAATCTGAAGGAAGTGACTTTAACTGATCAAGAACATCATCTCCAGATAACTCCTTCGGCTTAGGATTAAGCTCAAATTTACCATTAAATTTTTTATTCCGTCGCCATGGATGATTGAGTGGTAAGAACCGACTATGATCCATGTAAACCTGTTTCTTACTATGCTTCAATCTTATATGGTGAGTTTCCTTGTTGCACGGTGGACACGCTAATTTCCCTTTGGTACTCCATCCGGACAACATACCATATGCAGGGAAATCATTTATTGTCCACAATAGTGCAGCATGCAACATAAATCTTTCACCAGAATAAGCATCGTACGTTTCTATACCTTCTTCCCACAAGTCTTTCATGTCATCAATTAACGGACGGAAGAAAACATCAATATCATTTCCCAGTGAATGCGGCCCGGGTATTAATAGGGGCATAATAATAAACGGGTCTTTCATAACCTGTGTAGCCCCGACATTGTATATACGAAGCATTACAGGCCACATACTATACGTGCTACTCATATTACTGAAAGGATTAAAACCAATACTGGCTAATCCCAACCTAATATTACGAGGATCTTGAGCAAACCATTCATGTTCTTTGTCAAAATCTTGCCATTGCTTAGCATCAGCCGGGTGCGCAATGACATTGCTGTCATGCACACGCCGATCCTTGTGCCAACGCATATCCTTGGCAATGTTTTTAGACATGACCAATTTTTGAAGCCTGGGTTTCACAGGGAAGTATCTAAGAACCTTCCGAGGAATTTTCTTCCCATTGCGACATTCCTTCCACCTAGATTCCCTACAGTCAGAATTGGGACAGCGATCCAAATTCTCATTTTCCTTCCAATACAGAGCACAATTGTTTGGACATGCATGGATATTGACATAACCAAGCCCAAGTTCACGTAAAATGTTTTTAGCTTCATAAAACGACTTTGGTACAGTGTGACCTGGCGGCAGTAACTCTCTAAGAAGATCTAACACCATGTTCACCGATTTATTACTCCATTTACAAAGCGTCTTAATATGCAGCAACCTTATTATTAGTGACAGCTTAGAGAACTTCCGACACCCTGGGTATGCCTCACATTGTGCATCGCTTAACAGCTTAGCAAATGTATCACCCTCCCCGTTTTTTAAATGTGTTCCATCGGACGATATATCATCCCCAACATTACCAGCAAACCTACCCTCTTGTAAGTCCCCTCTCAAGCCCTCCACGTCAACGCGTGTCTCGGTTATGTCATCTACACAGTCACCGGACACATTTACGACAACCTCACCTAATCCGTAACCCTCCCCATGAAATACCCAATTCACGTAGCCTTCCAGCATCCCATTCTGATGCAGATGTTCTCTTACATCAGTAAGAGATCTGAAGGTTACGTTAACACACCTAGAACATGGACAACGTATCCTATTCATTCCATCAGCATGACGACTCGCAAACTTAATGAAGTTTGAAACACCATTAACATATTCGTCACACCATTTATCATTCAACCCAATCCAACTTCGATCCATCACTACCTACACGTCATATATATATATAGCTATCAATACTTTTATTAAAAAAAAAAAAAAAACAAAAATAACAGAAACAGTTATGTCACCATTAACAAAGTTGACAGTTGAACAAAAGCATGATTTTCAAACAAGACGAGAACGAGTTACGAGACTATGCAGTACATTATTTGTAACTGCTTCATAACAAAGTCATTATTTTCAATTCAGAACATTCTGTAAACACTGACACGTAAATAAAACACTACACTAAAGCAGCAACAAACAAGCATGTATCGGTTCGTACTCATACAACTACAGTACATGAAACAAGACAACCGCGTATCGGATGCTTAATTACGTAAATTTATCGATAGCAGCAATGCAGATACGAAACAATATTGATAGTAAATACTTAGAAGATGAAATACCATGTCAATTTCTACAGGACACAGACAGATGAAACGAAAAGAAGTCACATGCGAAAATAACAAATGCAGATAGAATAATAATAAATGTAAAGTAACATACTAACAGAATGGAGGGCCAAAATTTAGAACGAGAACAGGCAGCCAAGTACTTGACAGTCCGACAAACTTCAATCGCCTCAAGCTTTACAGTCACCACCTGCAAAAATAACTTCAACTGCTCAGAGCTGACAATAGAGACATAATGTAATATTAACCGCAATAAGACTCTGTAACAAAAAACACGTAATGATATGCACAACAGGTAATCCTATATGCAGTGCACCAAACATAAATACTTGTACGTATGCGTCTATTAGCTTGTGCTATATGCATAAGAGGTAATCCTATATGAACAATTGAAATGTTTAATTATCTGTGTATATTCTGAGTTTGATCGTAATAGTTTCGCACTTAATTTAATCATTCCAAATCACTGTAGTATCAACTTCAAGTTCACATAAGTACTTCTACGTATGCGTTAATCACCTTCTCCTTTTTCTTTTTATGCTTTCAGGTCTCGTTAAGCTTGGACTAGTTATAGCCAACAATGATTTTGTATGTCCTGCGTTTCATTCATGAATCTATCAATTGCTACATGACTTTAGATTGATTGATAGTTAGTACTACAGTGCTTTTCTGATTTCTGTTTACATGGAACAATTGAACTGTTTAAAGACATGTGTATATCACTATATATGCCGAGGAAGTCGATATCTCACTGTTTCAGGTTGCTAAGTAAATCAGGACATGTTTACGCAAATACAGTACACATTCCGGAAACAATAACCATAAACAAGGGAGAATTAAGCATAACCTTTCAGACCAATCAAAGCTGGAATGTAACCACACATTCAATCAGCAAAAAATAATACATACATGACAGCAAACCCTAGAACATGAACATACAGGACAAAAGAAGTTTTGAAGAGGCCAAACCCTAAAACAGAAATTACCCATCTGCAGAAACCCTAGAACATGAACACATACATGTCTGAAGAAATTGTAAGACGACTAACCCTAGAACATGAACCAATCCGCAGAAAACCCTAGAACTTTCAATGGAAGACCAAATCACACACACATACGTCTCATAAATCACTAGCAGATGGAAGAAGGCAACATAATCAACACATCAACCGGAACAACACATAATCGAACATGCAAATCAACACACAGATAGAACAAGACAAGAAATTGAAAGATGCCATCACAGAGATGGAACAAGAAAATCAAACGGAAGAAGAAGAAGAAGATGAAATAGTCGATTACAGAGAGATCAAAGAAGAAGAAGATGAAACAGTCCCATACCTGAAATCGATTGAAGAGGCGTTCACAACAACTCCGGCGAAGAATAAAGAGGCCTTCACAGATCTACGGCGAAGATTGTTGAAGGATTCGATCGATTGAGAGACTGGAAGGACCGATTCGATCGATTGAGGGTGAGAGAGGGTGATAGACTTCTGAGAGAGACGGAATTGGGAGAGTCGTGTGAATGTGAGAGAGGGTGAGAGACTTCTGCATAACCTCGTAAAACGTGTGGGGGGAATTAATTTTTTATTCCCTCCTTACAATTTGGGAGTGCGGGAAAAATTAATAAGTTACCCTAAAAATTTTTAAAGCAGGAGTTGACAAAAAAAATGTCACTATGTAAGTAGATGTCAAAATCGGATAAATAATCACAATATATTGACCACATTATTGGGAATGATAAAATAATAACTAAAAGGTCGACAAAAAATATCATGTGCATCGACAAATTCTAATATTGTCGATTAATCGCGCAACCATCGACATAAAATCGTCTGTCGACAAAAAAACTGTCAACAAATGTCCTATTTGTTGTAGTGAAGAAAAGGAGTGTTTGATCGGGATTGGGGGTGGGGAAGATCAAAAATTCGGTTTTTTGCTCATAAATACCCCCCCCCCCCCCCCCAAATGTCAAAATTATCCCCAAAAAATGGGCTGCCCGACTCAGTTCGGCCACCATTTCGGCCCGAAATGGTTTCGGCCATTGATTTCGGCCTCCATTTCGGCCCGAACTGGATGCCGAAATTGCTGGGCGTTTTTAAAAAAGATGGCCGGTTTCATTTCGGGCTGAAATAAGGTTATTTCGGGCCCCATTTCGGCCCGAGCTGGGTGCCAAAATCACTGGAGTTTGCTACTTTGTTTTTGCTCTAATTTCTTCATCCGACATTCGTTTTGCACGATTCTTGCACCGATGGACTCCGTATTCGACGAGGAATCCATTTTTGAGTAGAAAATTCCCAAATCAGGGAAATTTTCTGTTTCTTCTCAAATTCTCTCTCATGTGTAAAAATCTCGCCTCCAAAAGCTCTTGAAATCTATCCCCACTCCGGATTCCGATGCGTGCAATCCCAATAATCCAACTTGCTACAATGTTCTTCACATATAATTATCTACTCCTCAACCTCGAGTATCTCCTGTATCAAGCACACTTTTTCCGTTTAGCTAGTTTTCCTCGATTTGCGTTCAATCATGCACATGCATCAAGATGGGGAATCTGGAGTGTCTTCGGTACCTATATCATGCACACTCAATTAAAATGTCAAAACTATCTCTCGCATCTCTCCCTATCAAATATGGAGGATTCAAAGAACATAAACTAAACAAAATAATGAAATTCCTCCTCTACCTTGGGTTGCCTCCCAATAAGCGCTTGTATTTTAAGGTCGACCGCCTGACCCAGTTACCTCACTCGTGGTTAGGAGAATCTAAGTAGATTGCCTCTATCTTTATCTTCGTAGGCATGGGGGAATTATATTGCTTGACCCGATTACCGTTCACTCAGAAGCATTCTTTTCTATGAGGGTCCTCTAGCTCCACAGCTCCCCATGGATAAACGTGATGAATCCGGAATGGTCCAGACCACCTAGAACACAACTTGACCTAGAAGAGCCTCAACCTAAATGGAACTCCATTGGCTTGATGTGGTTATCATGCCATCTCATGGTCGTTTCTTTGTAGATCTTGGAACTCACATAAGCACGCAACCTCCATTCCTCTAGCTCAAGTACCTTCAACTTTCGTGCCTCACCGGCCAACTTGTAATACATGTTCAATTGCTTGATTGCCCAATAAGATTTGTGCTCATGATCAACAGGAAGATGACAAGACTTACCAAACACTAAATGAAATGGTGACATGTTTAGAGGAGTCTTATACGGTATGCCCACAGAGCATCATCCAACTTCATGGCCCAATCTTTTCTACCAGCATTCACTATATTTTCAAGGATCCCTTTTATGTCCCTGTTGGAGACCTCTGCTTGCCCATTAGTTTGGGGGTGATAAGGCAAAGAAACCTTATGGACAGACACCCCATACTGCTTCAATACTCTGGCAAAAATCTTATTAATGAATGGGATCCTTCATCACTATTCATAGTTCGTGGGGTCCCAAACCGAGTGAAGATGTTCTTTTTCAAGAACCTTTCCACAGTAACTGCATCTTTCTTAGGACAAGAAATTGCTTCCACCAACTTGGTCACATAATCCACAGGTAGCTAAATATATTGGTTGCCATAGGACGATGGTAATGGACCCATAAAGTCAATGCCCCACACATCAAAAGGTTCAGCCTCTAGCCAAGTGTTCAGAGGCAACTCATCTCTCTTAGATATATTCCCCGTTCGCTGGCATATATCACAGCCTTCTACCCAATCAAAGAAATCTTTAAAAATAGTAGGCCAAAAGAAACCAGATTGGAGTACCTTGCTAGCTGTGCGAGGTCCACTGAAATGACCTCCTATGGTGCTGAATGACAATCCTCAATCACTCCTCCTATCTCATGAGTAGGCACACACTTTCTGATGATATTATCAACTCCCATCTTGAATAGGTAGGGTCATCCCAAAAGTAATTCTTCACCTCTGACAAGAATTTCTTTTGCTCCAATGTGGTGAACTCATCAGGAAGTGTCCCATTGGTGAGGTAATTGGCAATATCCCAATACCAATCTACCTGCTGTGCAACTGTATGATGTTTTCGTCTGGAAAATCCTCCCTGATTTTCACCTTGTCTTCCACGCCATTTTCTAGTCTAGAGAGGTGGTCCGCTACCACATTTTCTACACCTTTCTTGTCGCGAATCTCTACATCAAACTCTTGCGTAAGAGGAACCCACCGCAACAATCTCGGTTTTGCATCTTCCTTATCAAGCAAGTACTTTAGAGCAGAGTGATCTATGAAGATAATAAATTTCGATCGAACGAGGTAGTGCCGAAATTTTTCCAATGCAAAGATAACAGCGAGCAATTCCTTCTCTGTAGTGCCATGATTGAGTTGGGCCTCATTAAGAACCCTACTCGCATAGCAAATCACATGGCTCGTCTTGTCTTTCCGCTTCCCTAATACTGCACCAATGGCAAAGTCGCTAGCATCACACATAAGCTCGGAAATCCCAATCTGGAGTCATAATCACAGGCGCGGAGGTGAGCTTCTCCTTAAGTGTATCAAACGCCGCTTTGCATGCATCATCAAAAACAAATGGGACATCTATCCCAAGCAGTTCACACATCGGCTTGCAAACCTTTGAGAAGTCTTTAATGAATCTGCGATAGAACCCTGCGTGACCCAGAAAGCTTCTAACACCTTTCAATGATGTAGGATATGGGAGTTGCTTAATGGTTTCAATCTTCGCTTGATCAACTTCCAGTATATTGCTTGATATCTTGTGCCCTAGCACAATCCTCTCTGTAACCATGAAGTGGCATTTCTCCCAATTTAGCACAAGATTAGTGTCAATGCAACGACTGAGCACACGCACCAAGTGATGTAGGCACTCTTCAAAACTATCACCGAACAAAGAGAAGTCATCCATGAATACCACAAGATTCTTCTGAACCATATCTGAGAAGATGGCAATCATACACCGCTGAAATGTCGCCGGTGTGTTACACAATCCAAAAGGCATGCGGCGGAACGGGAAAGTGCCATATGGACATGTAAAAGTGGTCTTCTCGTGATCCTCTGAAGCAAAAGCTATCTGATTGTATAAAAAAAAAACATCCACGAAATAGTAGTAATCATGGTGGGCTAGCCTGTCAAGCATCTGATCAATGAAGGGAAGTGGAAAATGATCCTTGAGAGTGGCTTCGTTCAGCTTCCGATAGTCCATGCATACTCGCCAACCTGTGACTGTCCGCTGAGCAATCTGCTCATGGTTGTCATTCTCCACCACAGTCATCCCTACTTTCATGGGTACACATTGGACCGGGCTAGTCCAAGTACTATCAGCAATAGGAAAGATGATGCAATCTTCTAACCATTTCATCAGTTCTTTGTTCACCACATCCCTCATATTCGGGTTGAGTCTTCTTTGAGGTTGTATTATTGGCTTCTTCCCTTCCTCAATCCAAATTTTATGCTGACAGAAAGCTTGGCAGATTCCCTTGATGTCTGCGATTTTCCATCCAAAGGCAGCTTTGTACTTGCTCAACACTCCCAAAAGCTGCTCCTCATGTTCCTGAGACAAAGCAGAAGAAACAATTACGGGCAATGTATCATTTAAACCAAGAAAAGCATACCTGAGGTGGGATGGTAATGGCTTCAACTCAATCATTGGTGGTGATTTGATAGAAGGAATCAGAGTTTTTTCATTCTCTCCCAACTCTAGCTTTATCCAACTATCAACAAAGTGCACTTCCTTGGGATGAGTATCCCATTCCCCTTTGTTCATGCTGGTTATTTCTTCCCACATAAGATCAACTTCTTCTTTCACAACATCCTCCTCATAAATCTCTACCCCATAGCAATCTTCAAGGTCATGATAGAAAGGTATTTGCATTGCCTTAAATACATCAAATGCAACCATGTTTTCATTTATTTGCATGGAGAGGCGCCCACTTTTCACGTGAATGATTTCTTATCCTGTTGCTAAAAAGGGTCTTCCAAGAATCAATGGGACATCGCCCACTTCAATGTCAAGAATGACAAAATCTGGTGGAAAATGAGTGATCCCACCTTGACCAATATGTCCTCAATCACCCCATATGCCTGGCGAATGGATATGTATGCCATTTGCAATATCAAACGAGTGGCCTTAGCATCCCCCACACCTAGCTTCTTGACTATAGACAATGGCATCAGGTTGATGATTTCCCCAAGAACACATAGTGCAGAAACAGTTATGGAATCACCCAAGGTTACTGGAATCACAAAACTACCTAGGTATTTGACCTTCTTTAGAAAACCCTGCAAAACACACTCTGATGCTTCAGCTGGCAAACAAATCTGCTCACATTCATCCACTCGCATTCTCCCTGCCAATATGTCTTTCAGGAACTTTGCATAAATTGGCATCTTCTCTAGAGCTTCAGCAAATGGTAGATTGATTTCAAGCTTCTTGAATACCTCAAGTATCTTCTGGAACTCTTTGGCGTCACTTTTCTTCCTGATCCGCGAAGGATATGGAGGTGTAGGAGAGATGGGGAAAAAGTCAGCACGTATCTCTTCTTTCTCTGGCTCTGCATCAGCCTCTGCCTGCGTGGGTTGGGGCTGCACTACCTCTTCATCTTCAAAAATCTCATGTTCCTTGACTTTTGAGGCTATGGCTCGAGAATGTGTAGGGTATGGTGGGTCGACCAAAGCGTTCCCACTCCTGGTAGTAATAGCTTCAATAAGCTAAGATCTCTCGACGTAACTGATTTTGGCTCCCAATGGAGCTGGCGTGGTTAATTGACTCACAATCCGACCAACTTGTTGTTCCACATTCCACAATGCTGTCTTAATAACCTGCAAATCTGCGGCCTGTAAAGTCATATGCTCGATTAGTTGGTTGACATTTCTTCCCATCTGCAGCATCATACTCTTAAGCTCATCCATATCACTGTCCTTTCTGGTCTATTGTGCTGTTTTTTCATGATAAATTTTTGCCAAGACTGCTTTAACTTCTGACTTAGGTAGCTTGGACAATTTCTTGCTTTCTCCTAACTGAGATTCTTGCTTTGCAATATGCTTCATCAATGGATATGCTCCCTCCTTGTCAACTTTAAACAAGAAACTTCCTCCAGCTTCACTATCTACACGTTCTTGGTCAGCATGGCCTAGACCGTGGTAGAACACTTGAAGAGTCTTGTAGTCCTCAACATCATGGTTTGGGAACTTTCTCAACATCCCCACAAAACGTTCCCACGCTTCTACCAGTGACTCATCTTGACGTTGCTAAAAACTCAGAATATTGTCTTGAAGTTGAATCACTCGGTGGATTGGGTAAAATCTCTCTAGGATCTCTTCAGCACACTAATTTCATGTGACAATAGAATTTGGTGCTCAGTTTTTCAACCATGCTACTGCTGCACCGCTGAGACAATAGGGGATAAGCACAAGCTTGAAAACATCAAAGCTGACATCTTTAGACTTTACCGTTTTGTAGAAAGCATTGAACTCCCCTATTAACTCATTCGAGTCTTCTTCACTTGCTCCACTAAACTGGAATAAGCTCTTTGCTGCTTGGATAGTGGTGCCCTTAAGCCGAAAATTCTCGGCTTGAATATCTGGCACCATGATGGCTGGACTGACTCTAGTTATGGGACTTTGAAAACCTGTGACAAGAGACTTCCCCTAATGGTTATAAGTGGTCTGATTTTTTCGAACTTCCAATTGTGCAGATAGCTTTTCCATCTTATGTAACACCCCCAGATGGCCCAAGCCGGAGGCCCGGAGATATCACTCCGTACCCGAGGTTAAAACCAGATACAAGGAGATTTTATAACATGGTTCTCAAGCAAAAATATCCACAATAATAATTAAAACTTATTGAAACTATCCATTATTAAAATCTAAATTATTCTAGCCTCAAACCGGGCATAAACAATCTAAAGTGGTTAAAAATACTAAAGAATTCAAATTCAAAATAAATACTAGTAATCCATGTGATGATACGCGTCCCCTTCTACGCCAGATAACCATCCTCTAAACCTGTGGTGCGGAATAAAAAAGAAACAGCACAGTACAAAATCAGCATGAAATACTGGTACATAAACACCCAAACATGTAAAATAATAATGGGATAGCTACAAAACAACGACTCATTTACAAGTAAGAGTTTTTCTCAAACACAGCGGTAATAAAGTTGACTCTTGTAATAAAACATAAGAGTTCCCGATTTCATAATATTTCCAAGCCAATTCCATAATCATTAGAAAATCTAAAATCCATCATTAACTCTTTTTCCATTAACAAAACCAAAATCCATCAGTATTAATTCGTTGTGACGGGGAAAACCAAACCATATCGCAAGCATCCAAGACCTTAAGTGTCGACACCCCCCAAAGACTCTAGCGTCCAGAGGAGTGAGTACAGGGAGCTATCCAGAGACTTGCAACCGGATTAAACAAAAATAAATTGAAACGGAAGACCAAGATAAAACCGTCCAATGCCAATAGTAACCAATAATAAATGTCCCCGCACAACTCTTCCACTTTACGTATTAATTCATTATTATTATCATGGTGATACTTTCACGAAACATTTAACAAGTAAAACATGTCACATCACATAAATCCATTTTGAGACGTAAAGAAATAAAAGAATTCATTTGACACGAAGGAGTTAAGCACACAAGGCTTGGGATGTTTACTTACCTCAAAGAAAATCCAACTATAGAAATCAATCAAACTACTCTACGTACTCGTCGTCGACGAACTCGTCACCTACACGTAACAATATTCTAATTAAACACAATATCCTAGCAATACACTGGCTATACTAGCTACATGCATATGATAGCCAATGTTTTAGGTTTCTAACACCAACCTAACATTCCACTTAATTCATACATCAAACAAAAACCAAAACCTTACTTCAAAATCCTCTAACCTAAAGCATACATAACCTATCATAACTCCACAAATTTATTACTCCAATTTTCCAAACAGATCATGGCTCAAAAACAGTTTCATTAGACTCAAAACATTCGAAATAATAAGTTTAGCCTCAAACGAATCTTAATTTCGATTCCTGAATAAAAAGTTACACTAGTTTCAAGTTTCCAATTTCACTCAAAATACCCCATACGGGAATTATCAATTTCCATGAAACTTTTCTCCCAACCATCTAGTTCACCATACATTCATACTAAACCTAATATAACATGATTCCCAACATCAAATAAGATTTTTACCCACATACTATGACCATCCAATCACACAAAATGCTTAATCAAACTTCTTCTCCAAACTAGGGTTTTATTCCAATCACCCATGAACATGATAAACCCAGAAACTTGATTACTAATCCTACGATTCCATGAACGATGATCCTAACAATATCAAACTGAATATCAAAGATCACATGCAACGTACATGAATCATAAACAAGTGATCATGAGAACAAAAGATCAACAAGAGAAAAGAAAAGAAGAAACAAAACTAGCTCCAACCCGCTGCCCATGGAGGCCGGACGGGAAGAGAGAGAGACAGTCGGAGAGAGAGAAAGAAAGAGAGAAAGAAAAGAGAGAGAGAGAGAGAGAGAGAGAAAGAGATTACCTGAACGGAAGAAGAGAGAGAGACGGCGGCGGTGGCGGTGGTTGTTGCCGTCGGGTAGGGAGAGAGAGAGAGAGGGTTTGGGTGAGAGAGGGAGAGACGTGAGAGAGAGATAGAGAGAAATAGGGAGAGTGAGGGTTTTATGAGAGTTGGAAAACAAATCAACTTCATAAGGAAGGAAACCCTCCTGAATTAGGAAATTTTACGTAGGAAGAATAGTTGGGTCAAAAGACACTTTTTCCCCCTTAAATTTCCAAAAAGGCAACTACCTCCCCCAAACTCAAGTAAAAGGCACTAAAACTCTTGAACTAAAGTCACAAAGATCCCTCAAACTCTCGTAACCATCATAATTAACTCTAAACAATTCAATTAATTCCCCAAAACTGATAATAATATCACAAAATACCCATAGTCACAAAACGGGGTATTTCATCCTTCGCTCCTTAAAGAGAACTTCGTCCTCGAAGATTAAACTAAAACCTCCCTCCTTAGCGAGAACTGTGTCCTCGAAGTTAAAACTAAACCTTAACCACAATAAGGTATGAACCTCCCCTCAATGGTACAACTACTAAATGAAAACCTAAGGTCATGAATGATGTGCAATATACTATAAGTAGTATTGTATTAAAAACCGAAGGATTAAATCCTCTCCCCCTTAGAGGAGTGACGTCCTCGGAACTCAAGGTACCTCGTCGAACAGGTGAGGGTACTTCTTCCTCATATCATCTTCCGCTTCCCAAGTTGCCTCTTCGGTGATGTGATTTGTCCATAAGACCTTTACAATCTTGACACTCTTATTGCGGGTGTTTCTTGTCTTGGTGTCTAGAATCTTGACAGGATGTTCTTCATAACTCAAAGACGGGTCCAGTTGTACTGGTTCGGGATCTAACACATGAGATGCATCAGGCACATACTTCTTCAGCTGGGATGCGTGAAATAAATTGTGAACAAGACCCAAATTCGATGGTAGATCCCATCGATAAGCCACTTCTCCAATCTTCTCTAAGACATCATATGGTCCAATGAATTTCGGGCTCAACTTCCCTTTATGATTGAACCTCATGACTCCTTTAGTCGGGGAAACCTTAAGAAATGCTTTTTCTCCAATCTGAAATTCCAATGGTCTCCTCTTTTGATCAGCGTATGACTTTTGTCTATCCTGGGCTGCTTTCATTCGCTGCTGGATAAGTCTCACCTGATCTGTCATCTCTTCAACTAGTTGTGGACCAATTACTATCGTATCGCTTATGTCATTCCAACACAGTGGTGTTCTACACTTTCTTCCATACAACGCCTCGCGTGGTGCCATTCCAATACTGGCATGATAATTGTTTTTGTAGGAGAATTCTATCAAAGGTAATCTATCAACCCATGAACCTTGAAAATCCATAAAACAAGACCTTAACACGTCTTCCAAACTCTGAATTGTTCTCTCGGTTGTCCATCCGTAGCAGAGTGGAATGCCGTGCTAAATTTCAACTGAGTTCCCAATGCCTCCTGGAGTGCTTTCCAGAAGTGAGAAAGAAAGTTGGGATCTCTGTCGGAAACTGTAGAGCTTGGTACTCCATGGTATCTGACAATGTTCTTCATATACGCATCGGCTCTTTGTTCCATATTCCACGTGTCTGTCATCGGGATAAACCTTGCTGTCTTGGTTAATCTATCAACTACGACCCAAATCCGATTCAGTCCATTCTTCGATGTCGGTAACGCAGTCACAAAATCCTTCGAAATCGAATCCCACTTCCGAACTGGCACGTCCAATGATTGAACTAAGCCTCCCATTCTCTTATGTTCAAACTTCACCTTTTGACAAGTTAGACATTTTGTCACAAATTCGGCTACTTCCATTTTCATGTTGGGCCACCAAAATGTCTTCTTCAGATCCTTGTAGAGTTTGTCACCCCCTGGATGTACAGAATAGGATGTGTTATGCGCTTCACGCATCAACTTTTCCTTGGTTTCCTTACACGTATGTGGTACACACCATCTTCCTATGTAGCGGATACTTCCATCTTCATGGAGCTTGAAATTCTTTGCTTGACCTTCCACATCTTCTTGTTTATCCTCTCCATCTTCACATCACCTGGCTGGTTACTCCTTATTTCTTCTAAGACATCTGGCACAACTGTCATATTCCCAAGGATATTCTTTACTCCACCTTGTTCCACTACTTCAATTCCAAGCTTTCGGAACTCTCGGCATAGCCGATCTGGTAAAACTAGCATAGTATCTAAAGTATGGCTCTATTTTCAGCTTAACGCATCAGATACTACGTTTGCCGTCCCTTCGTGGTATTGGATACGCAAATCATAATCCTTTATGACCTCCAACCAACGTCTTTGCCTGTTATTTAGCTCATTCAGCGTGAAGATGTACTTGAGAATGATGTGGTCCGTATACAATCTACACAATGATCCATATAAAATGATGTCTCCATATATTCAGTGCGAAAACTATTGTTGCAAGCTCTAAATCATGCGTAGCATAGTTCTCTTCATGAACTATCAGTTGTCTCGAAGCATAGGCAATAATCCTCCTTTCTTGCATAAGCACGCATCCTGAAACCTTCTTCGACGCATCACTGTAAACATCAAACTCGCCAGAATCATAGGGTAAAGCTAACACAGGTGTTGTAGTCAACTTTTCCTTCAATGTCTGGAATGCTTCTTCACAATCTTCGCCCCACTTATACTTTACCGTCTCCTTGGTTAGCGTAGTCAGCGGTCTAGCGATCTTCGAGAAATCTTTCATGAAACGCCTGTAATATCCTGCTAATCCCATAAAACATCTTACTTCGGACACATTCTTCGGAGTAGGCCATTCCTTAACTGCTGAAATATTTCCTGGATCCACGGATATCCCTTTCTTTGAGATTATGTGACGCAAAAATGGAACATATTTTAGCCAAAACTCACAATTCGAGAGCTTAGCATACAACTTCTCATGTATCAATGTTTCTAACACTTCTTTGAGATGTTCTTCGTGTTCTTCCTCGCTCTTTGAGTAAACAAGGATGTCATCGATAAAGACGACCAAAAAATGATCTAGAAACATTCTCATAACACGATTAATTAGATCCATAAACATTGCAGGAGCATTTGTTAGACAAAATGGCATAACAGTAAACTCGTAATGTCCATACCTCGTTCTAAAGGCTGTCTTCGGGATGTCCTTCTCGGCTACCCAAAGTTGGCGATACCCTGATCTCAAGTCTAGCTTTGAGAAAGAACTCGCCCCTTTCAACTGATCGAACAAGTCGTCAATTCGGGGTAAAGGGTATTTGTTCTTGATCGTTGCGCTATTCAACTCTCTATAGTCAATGCACAACCTCAAGCTTCCATCTTTCTTCTTCACAAACAATACTGGTGCTTCCCAAGGGGAAACACTTGGCCTTATGTAACCCTTTTCAATTAGCTCTTGCAACTGATCCTCTAGTTCTTCCAACTCCACAGGTGTCATTTGTACGGCGCCGTTGAGATTGGAGGTCTTCCAAGTGCTAAGTCCATAGTGAATTCAATCTCCCTTCTAGGTGGCATTCCTGGAATATCGTCCGGGAATACATCGGGAAAGTCTTTGACTATTGGTATCTCTTCTAGCACGTTCTCCTTCTTATACATGTCTTGGACATAACACAAATAAGCACTATTCCCTTTCTTCACTTGGTTGACTATGGTCAAAGCTGACACTAGTCGGATACATGGTTCCTTCGTGATACCACGGTAACAAAACTTCTCTCCTTTTGGACCTTCAAGCCTGATCTTCAGATCGTGACAGTCTATAACTGCTCGATATTTTCCCAGCCAATCCATTCCCAATATAACATCTATTCCTCCAAGATCAAACTGTATCAGGTTGGCTGGTAAGGTACTAGCCGAAATCTTAACTTTTACTCCTTCAAAAAGGTGTCACACACTGTTACGTGACCGGTTGGGGTAGCTACGGGGATGGATATTCTAGACGGCTTATTGAGACTCAACTTTTACACAAATGATGATGAAATAAATGAATACGATGCTCGGAATCAAATAGAGTAAAAGATGGTTGATCATGGACAAGAAATGTACCAGTGACTACTCCGTTGGCTGCTTCCGCTTCAGTCCTGCTCATGACCGTGATCCTTGCAACATTCCCGTTCTGTGCGGTAGTTCCAGTCGTACCAGTCCCATTGGTGTTGGCATTGTCCGTAGCGTTGGTGTTACTATTCCCGTTCTGAACTCCATTGTTCCTTCCATTACCTTCGTTGTTCGCCTGCTGCCTCCCATAATTGTTGCCTCCATTTCAGGTTGTTTTAGTTCCCATAGTTCCGGTTTCCGCCCTGATTGTTGTTGTTGAACTGTCAATTACCTTGATAATTTCCTCCCTGGTTCCCTTGCTGGTTCCCAGTTGGTCGCAATCGGCACTCAAAAGCACGGTGACCTTTCCTGCCGCAGTTGTCGCAATTGACAAGGTTTCCTTGGCAGTCCTTTCCTGGATGGTTTTGTTGACACCTTTTGCAGAGGTAACGGCGAGGTTGATCATCCCCATTATTCTGCTTCTTACCACGGTACTGACCATGGTTACTTCCTCCATGGTTGGGCTTAAACCTCTTGTCCTGATTACCTTGGTTAATCCTACCCTTGTTGTTGCCATAGCCCACAGCGCTCCACGTTTCTCATCTTGCGCCTCTTGAATGCTCCAAACGGTTTCCGCTCTATCATAAGCTTCCTGAAGAGTATCGTACGTCCTGCACATCAAGTCTTTCTGCAGATGAAGTTCGAGATCAGAAATGAACTTCCTAACCTTAGTCGCCTCGTCAGGCATCAGCTGACCTGCGAATCGACACAGTTCCATGAACTTCTTGAAGTACTCAGTCATAGAACCGTTCCCTTGTGTTAGATTCACGAAGTCTATGTACTTTTGATCCTGGACATGGTCCGGATAAAAGCGAGTGCGCAGTGCGGTTTGAAGGGCTTCCCAATCAAAGTTGGGTTGAGCAAAAAGTTCTGACGTGTGCTCCTCCACCATATATTAGCTTCATTCTTCAGGTAAAATGTCGCGCAAACAACCTTGCGGTTGTCGGGGCACTCAACTAGCTCTAGGATCTTATCCGTCTCATCGATCCAGCTTTCGAGCTCAACAGGATCCTCATTGCCTGTAAAATTCCCTGGCTTCATGTCAGCCACTTTCTTTACCCAGTTAGCTGCATTCTGCTCTCCCTGGTTTGCGTTCTGCGCCATTTGAGCTAATTCCGCGAAGAACTACTACATGTTGTTGTTGTTGTTGTTTGGTGCTGCCATTGGTACTTGGCGATTTCTCCTGGTGTAGTATTGATGTGGCCTATCAGTCATAATCCCTACACTATAGCCTATTGTATTACTTATAAAGTATCAAAAAGTACAATTAATCATGCATAGCATGTAGTGCACAATTTAACAAGTAGTTTCACACATTGATCATCATTTAAATCAATTGCACATACATCTACACATAGGTTGATCACGTCTCAACTTTTCGTCCTCCTTCAAAAATTGGGAAAATGTTCAACTGGACAAGAAAAATTATGAATTTTGGTGTGCAACAACCTCTCTGAGTCTAATTTCATAATCAAGAAGAATTAAATCAAAATCAATTGTAGAACTCAAGATACACAGGAAATATTACAGCTGTTGTCACAGACTACCAGAACATAATATCTGATTTTGAAAGGTCTTAAACTGACTTTAAAATTATCAAAACGAGCTAGGCTTTCACCCAGAGTTTGCCACACATGTCTACTAGCTGAATACAAATTAGAGATCAAAAAAAGGTCTGGAAGATAGGTAAACATCAAAATGCTACAGCTAGCTACTTTGCAATTCTGATACCAACTTTGGAAATTTGTAACTAGTTCCCCAAAACTCTTATAGGTCTGAAATTTTAATAGGAGATACCTGGGTATGTCTACTTTCTTGGAAAAAATCAGGGAAAAATAACTCCAAAATTGAATACGTATGCTACAACAAAACTCACTGCTGCGCAGATTCAAGTATCACTAAAATCAAAGTTTTCGCGTTCTAACTCCATGAACACATTCTATGTTTTCCTCAAAAAAAATAATAAATAAATAAATAAAGACTTTCTATGCATTTGATAAATGCCAACAATACACAAGGCAATCTTAATACATCAACTCACATTCCAAATTAATAAAACATAATGCATTAAACTCCCAAATCGGGTTCTCAACACATAGACATTATTCATCATCCTAAAGCAAAACGCAATAATTTAACTCTAGCCCAAAAGTGACTATTCAAAAGGAATCGTCCAAGGAACTTCAAAGTATTGTTTGGCATCATAGCCTTATTCAAACCAATAATAAAACTCAAAATTCATCAAGTCTAGGAAATCTAAAGAATTATAATCATGCTTAATCCTTGTCCTCGTCGCTTTCATCCAACTCCTCCTCTTCATCTGCATCATACTCGTGCTCTTCGCCTTCACTTGGGTCTTCTTCACTATCTTTGTACTCCATGGGATCTTCCTCAATATACATCTTCCATTTGATCCTCTTCGACTTCCTCATCGTCACTAGAGTCCATAATGATCACCTCTTCGTCATCACTAGAGTCTATAACTATCACCTCTGTGGCTTCAATAGGATTCACTTTAACAACCGTATAACCTTGTCATTTCATGTGAACCTCCATCAATAACTTTCATATGAAATCGGCGCTCGCCCTCCATTCGCCTTGGTAGAGATAGTCCCTAGAGTTCATTCTCTTGAAATTTTCCATGAGATCGCTATACTTTGCTATGATGTCTCCAAACATCGGTCCTGTAGGAAGTGCTTGCACCATGCAATATGCCTGAAAAGCTGGATTACGGTATCGAGGATACTCCAATGCTACGAAATTTTGCTCACAATACTGAACGACGCTATCACGAAAAGGCGTGAGATCCTCACCGTCGACCCAAGGTGTCACAATCGGGTGCTTCTCAACGGGCAACACGCGTTTCCTAGCGGTGGTTTTGGTTACGGCCATCTACAAAAGAAACTAATTCCATAAGTGTCTTGCTCCACAAGTATATGTCGTAAACAAAACGACTACTCTTCGCAAACCAATAATTATTCCCAAGACTCCAAATTGATAATCACAAGACTCTTGATAAAATCCCCAACAAAACGCTTCGAAAAGGTTGGGTAACATCAATCCGATATCACCCTCATCTTTTGATCACCTAAACAGTAGGCTTCCAACCCGACTTCCAATGAAACGCCTCAAAAATCCGATCTCTTAGTATCTAAGATAGGCTAAGGTTCTTAGTTAGGAATGGGTGGGTGGTAATACTTGATTTCTATCATATTTTCTAAACACTTATACATAATAGTCGTATCCATACTACCCAAATTCCCACGGCTTGTCAAATTTTAGTTACTTTTCCTATATTCATTTTAGTTACCCTAACAAGTTTTGATTTTCTTTTTGGAATGCCCGCTCTGATACCACCTGTAACACCCCCAGATGGCCCAAGCCGGAGGCCCGGGGATGTCTCTCCGTACCCGAGGTTAAACCCGGATACAAGGATATTTTATAACATGGTTCTCAAGAAAAAAAAACCACAATAATAATTAAAACTAATTGCAACTATCCATTATTACAATCCAAATTATTCTAGCCTAGGGCATAAACAATCTAAAGTGGTTAAAAATACTAAAGAATTCAAATTCAAAGTAAATACTAGTAATCCATGTGATGATACGCGTCCCCTTTTACGCCAGATAACCATCCTCTAAACCTGTGGTGCGGAATAAAAAGAAATAGCACAGTACAAAATCAGCATGAAATACTGGTAAATAAACACCCAAACATGTAAAATGATGATGGGATAGTTACAAAACAACGACTCATCTACAAGTAAGAGTTTTTCTCAAACGCAGCGGTAATAAAGTTGACTCTTGTAATAAAACATAAGAGTTCCCAATTTCATAATTTTTCTAAACCAATTCCATAATCATTAGAAAATCCAAAATCCATCATTAACTCTTTTTCCATTAACAAAACCAAAATCCATCAGTATTAATTCGTTGAGACGGGGGAAACCAAACCATCTCGCAAGCATCCAAGACTTTAAGTGTCGACACCCCCCAAAGACTCTAGAGGCCAGAGGAGTGAGTACAGGGAGCTATCCGGGGACATGCAACCGGATTAAACAAAAATAAATTGAAACAGAAGACCGAGATCAAACCGTCCAATGCCAATAGTAACCAATAATAAATGTCCCCGCACAACTCTTCCACTTTACGTATTAATTCATTATTATTATCATGGTGATATTTTCACGAAACATTTAACAAGTAAAACATGTCACATCACATACACACATTTTGAGACGTAAAAAATACAAGAATTCATTTGAAAAGAAGGAGTTAAGCACACTAGGCTTGACAAGTTTACTTACCTCATAGAAAATCCAACTATAGCAATCAATCAAAGTACTCTACGTACTCGTCGTCGACGAACTGGTCACCTACACGTAACAATATTCTAATTAAACACAATATCCTAGCAATACACTTGCTATGCTAGCTACATGCATATGATAGTCGATGGTTTAGGTTTCTAACACCAACCTAACATCCCACTTAATTCATACTTCTAACAAAACCCAAAACCTTACTTCAAAATCCTCTAACCTAAAGCATACATAGCCTATCATAACTCCACCAATTTATTAATCCGGTTTTGCAAACAGACCATGGGTCAAGAACAGTTTCATTAGATTCAAAACATTCGAAATAATAAGTTTAGCCTCAAACGGATCTTAATTTCGATTCCTGAATCAAAAGTTACACTAGTTTCAAGTTTCCAATTTCAATCAATATACCCATACGGGAATTATCATTTTCCATGAATTTTTTCTCCCAAGCACCTAGTTCATCTTACATTCATACTAAACCTAATATAACATGATTCCCAAAATCTAATCAGATTGTTACCCACATACTATGACCATCCGATCACTCAAATTGCTTAATAAAACTTCTCCTTTCAACTAGGGTTTTTTCCCATCACCCATGAACATGATAAACCCTAAAACTTGATTACTAATCTTACGATTCCATGAATGATGATCCTAACAATATCAAACCGAACATAAAAAATCACATTCAATGTACATGAATCATAAACAAGTGATCATGAGAACAAAAGATCAACAAGAGAAAAGAAAAGAAGAAACAAAACTAGCTCAAACCCGCCGCCCATGGAGGTCGGACGGGAAGAGAGAGAGACGGACGGAGAGAGAGAAATAAAGTGAGAAAGAAAGAAAGAAAAGAGAGAGAGAGAGAGAGAGAGAAAGAGAGAGAGAGAGAGAGAGAGAGAGAGAGAAAGAGATTACCTTAACGGAGGAAGAGAGAGAGACGGCGGTGGTGGCGGTGGTTGTTGCCGTCGGGTAGGGAGAGAGAGAGAGAGAGAGGGTTCGGGTGAGAGAGGGAGAGAGAGATAGAGAGAAATAGGGAGAGTGAGGGTTTTATGAGAGTTGGAAAAAAAATCAACTTCATAAGGAAGGAAACCCTCCTGAATTAGGAAACTTTACGTAGGAAGAAAAGTTAGGTCAAAAGACACTTTTTCCCCCTTAGTTTTGCCAAAAGACAACTACCTCCCCCAAACTCAAGTAAAAGACCCAAAAACTCTTGAACTAAAGTCACAAAGATCCCCTAAACTCTCGTAACCATTATAATTAACTCTCAACAATTTAATTAACTCCCCAACACTTATAATAATATCAGAAAATACCCATAGTCACAAAACGGGGTATTTCATCTTCCTTGTGATTTTGTCAAGAGCTATTTGCATACTCTATGAATCCTCGTTGTCTGAGTGTGAGGAATCACTAGATTAGGATGATGTCTCTCCGCTCTCACTCATCGTGAATACCTGCTCCCTGAGATCACATACAAAGGGAAAAGATCACAGCGACTAGCAAATTTAAGAAAAATAACTGAAAATAAAAAGTATCCTAAGCTAATTATCGATCTGACTAATAGTACGGCTAACCCCCCGGCAACGGCGCCAATAAGTTGACGCACCTAAATTACGCGTATTGCGCAAGAATACAGTTAAGTAGTAAAGTAGAGTCTTTAGGAATCCTAGTTGTCGAACCCATATGCAGTTGAACTACTATTAGCCAATCGTTAATTACCTTTTGGGTACAAAGTATCCGGTAAAAAGGGTTAAATGTTTGTAAGTTTGCCACCTCAATTAAGTGGCTCTACATAAAAATGAATTACAAATTAACTGAATGATAGTACTAAGAGTATGGAGAAACTAGATGATTTAGGGTCCCTAGGATGCTTAGTTGATTCACGGATTCCATTCACAACACTTCACTCTTTCTTCCACCATATCGCATTATACTCGCAGCACATATCCATCAAACATGTACCACGTTGTAGTGTATTCGGTAACAAATCCTTTTAGCCAAATGTTGTTAATCACACTACTCTAGTTGATATAATAGAGGTACCTACAAGACCTCTCAACCTTGCAAAGTTATCACTCTAGCATAATCAACTGAAACAATCCTCATATGATCACTCTCATTCTTTCACCTCTCAATCTCAAGAATATTAAGAGTGTCTTCCTACTCTTCACGAACCTAGGGTTTAGTTACTTTCATACACTCTCCTAGATAAATAACATGATATGGGTGATCAAGCCTCACATGCTAAGAATTAAGAACTCTGGTAGTAGAATGACTGAAATCAAGAGTGAAATTAAGCTTTAAGCATGAAGTAAATCCATGAATCCATCAATCAACCAAGTAAACCCTAGTTCTCCATAATCACCTAGATATGAGTTTAGCTAGACATGAAATATCTTGAAAATATCATATTCTCCATAGAAAATAGTACAAGAGATGAAGAAAAAGAATCAAACGACGAAATCCTTGAAGATGGGCGTGAGTCCTCTCTTCCTTGAGCTCTCCCGTCGTCCTCTCTCTCTCTCTCTCCTGTGCGTGTATCCTCCTTTCCAGGTCTCCCCCCTCGTTTTTTCACCAGCTGGGAAGAATTTTGTAATTTTGTTGAAATTGAATTTCAGCCCCTCTAGTTTGTAATTTCCGGCCATAATTGTAAGCTCATCTTGCGGGGCCATTACTCTCTCATCCGGACTTCGATTAAGCTCTGTGAGCTATCATTGGAAATCCCTTTGAGTCTACTTTCATATGGAACTGGTCTCACTCCCAATTCCTTTTAGAACTCATGATATCTTAGATTAGTGCAAACTGGTCATCATAGCTCCTCCAATTCAAATTCTCTTTATTTCAATTGTGCTTCCGTTGTGTTCGAAGTTCGTTCCATGCCTCATATCAACCAATTAGCATCCGTTCCTGCCAAGACAATATGAAAAAACATACCAAGCGATTATATTTGACAAATAACAACGAAGTATGCCTAGAAACGCCAGGACTAACATTATAGTGAATATGAAGCATCAAGTGATAAAACGCAACATATTTTAAACAATTAAGCTCAAATCTCTCATGATAATGTGGCAAATAACAAGATTAGATAGCTCCTAAAAGGCGCTATCAGTTAGATGGTTTTGCTTCTACACCAGTAGCCTATTGTAGCATGGTTACTGTCAATATGTTGAAAACCATGAATCTGGAATGTGTTAAGAGACTGAAGAAAACTTCTCTTTGGAAAATTCTAAACCCTCCTGAAGTTGCATACCTTAAGCTTCGTGGAGTTGTAATCTTTGATTCAATGATGAAATCAAATGGTTTGATTCCATCCAGAATGAAGATGAAGCTTGTGTTTACAAGAGGGTTAGTGGGAGCATTGTTATATTATGGTCGTGTATGTATAGACATACACTTCATTGGGAATGATGTCCCTACTCTGCAATCTGGCAAAGATTGGCTAGGGAATCCATTTTCAATGAATTTACTTAGGCGAAGCAACTTATAAAATCTATGGAGATAGATCAATAATGTTGTACAGCTTAAATCAAAAGTGCATATAATGACAAAGGTGTTGAAACGGTTCAACCTGAAAGAATATGGATTCTTACCTATGTCACATGGAGTTAGTCTTTGGAAGACTATTTGTCTTCCCAATCAGATTGTGAGGGACCGTATGAATAATATTCATAGGATACGCCATGTTATGTTCTAGGGCCAGATATGTCATTTGAGAATGACATAAAGATACTAGTTATATCCAGATGAGAGTCATTGGATAATGATCAAGACAATCCTTATGTACTTAAGAAGAACTAAGGATGAATTCTTGATACATGGAGGATAGGAAGGGTTCACTGTAAGGAGTAACAATTATGAGAACTTCCAATCCAACAAGGATGATTCCAGATGTAGTCAGGTTTTGTGTTTTGCCTTAGTTGAGGGACTGTGAGCTGGAAAGGTTCCTGGCAAGATTTAGTTGCCGATTCTATCACAGAGGACTAAGTGTATTGTTGCATTAGATGCAAATACTCAGAATATTCGATCTCATTCGATTTTCGATGGAGGAGATGTGAATATATGCAAAGTACCAGCATATGTCTCTCTTACCTCTTGCGCAGCGAAAGCGTGAGGGGCACAATAAGTCAATGGGCATATGATGCACCAGATTGACTCTGGTGCAAGTGGGAGACTGTTGGAATTGTGCCCTAGAGGAAATCAATTTATTGTGACATTTAATGGACTTACTATTCATTATGTTATCGATATGGAGATATGCTAACATGAATGAAGTCCTTAGAATATAAGTGTTATATTCTTGAATATCCCTAGTCAACTATATTGATTAACAGGACGACCAACTATAGACTAGTATGGGGTTGGATTGATATGGAGATATCACGATCCAACACATGGGTACGCATTAGGAGTAATGGCGTACTGGATTGACCCACCATGAGAAGGCTACGTGGGGGTTATGTGATGTCACAAGCGCTTCTCATAGTAACAATGGTGTTGTGGTCCTTAGACTTGAAGTCACTAGATTTTCTACGTGTGAATTATCATGTTTTGATATCGTCAAACGTTACACCGTAATTGGGTAACTATAAAGGCTTAAATCGGACATTATATGAAGAAAGCTGAGAGATCGTAGTGATGTAGAGAGGATTTGTTTCTCTCACATAACGGGAGTAAATATCCATGGCCACTCGATGAGTAGGAGTTAGAAAAATGCATGGCCATGCTCAAATAAATCAATATGGGATATTGATGTTATTTCTTTATCTAATTCTACTCAGAGATCGAGAAACTATGGATTGGATATACAAGTGTGACACTCCATGTCTTGTGTACAATCCGGATAGATGAGACAAAAGGATTATACGACACTGTAACATTGGTCACAGAGGTTAGTCAGATCACTGGCATTCCTATTACTTGGGAGCATTGATGTGTTGCTAGATACCGCTCAATGTTTGTAATAATTATTATTACTGCCACGTAATTAGGAACCTACAGGGTCACACACAATAATAGATCAAGCTGGGATTATTGCTAATTAGTTGGACTAAATAGCAATAATGAATTAATTGGACTAAAGTGTAAACTGTTCTCATTAGTTGGACTAAAGAGCAATTGTGGGCTAGAATGTAACTAGTCCCACTTTGGTGGATTTATGGGCAAAGGTGAATTTCTCTAGCTATATAAATAGGATTTGTAGGCTATGATAATTCATACTTAATAAGTCCCACATTGTCGAATTAATGGGCAAAGAGGATTTTCCCTAGCTATAAATAGGATTTATAGGCTAAGAAAATTCATGCCTAATTATTCCTACACACCACAGTTTACTAGAGAGGTAGAGAGAAAAGATAAAAATAGAGATTTTCCCCATATGGGGTTCGGCCAAAACCTTAGCCTCCTCCCATGGAGCCGTCGGCCACCCTTGCCGCCGCCTCTCTTGTGCCCACGGCATGGAGATGTCGTGTCCTCTCTTTGTCGCGTTGATGTATGTGATCCAGCCCGTGTATGTCCAAGTTCATCCTTCTTCTCATATTGCTAGCACCATTGGAGAAGAAGCGCGGTTGAGGTCTATTCGTTTGGATACCGTAGAGAGAAAGATACTATTCTTTGTATGTGATCGTCACCAGACTGTTATGGCTAAGGTAACCTTTCTTCCTTTCATCATGTTATGATGCTTCACCTGTGATCCTCGGTGGGATTTGAGTAGGATAAATATTTGTTATTCCGCCGCGTAACCTACGTCAAAACCTAAGACGTTCATCTATGCGTATCAATTCTGAACCCATCTCTTTTGACGATCTTCATGTTCTTCTCAAAAGTGAGGAACAAATGCTCGATTCTCAGAACATAGCTTCTAAAAACACTAATCAGGCTTTCAATACTGTGAAAACTAACAGCAATTCCAACTGTGGTGGTCACGGTGAAGAGGTAGGGGTCAGTATAGCGGATCTAACCGCGGTGGCCATCACCATGGTGGCTACGGGAGATTCTATGGCCGGAACAACCATGGGTATAATTCTGATTTCTCAGGTTTTAATCCTAATCGTGGCATAGGTTATCCTATGCAACATCGTGGTGGCAGATTTGAATCTAATAGGGATAATGGTCATGGTTACCGTGGAGGTAGAAATTCCGGTTTTGGTCAAAATCGCACCCCTGAGAGTTGCCAAATTTGTTGAAAAATGTACCATATGGCTCTAGACTGTGTTCACCGAATGAATTACGCGTACCCGGGTCGTATGCCACCTGAATCTCTCACCTCTATGACTGCCTCAACCCAAAACTACAATCAAAACAGTCTATGGCTTTCTGAAACTGGTGCTAAATACCACATGACCCATGATTTCAGAATTTAAGCACGGTTGACACTTATTTTGGGAGTGATCAAGTGGCTGTAGGAAACGGCCAAACTCTCCCAGTTCATCACTCTGGTACTGCTCTTCTTTCGACTAGTTCGCACAATTTTACTTTAAACAACACTTTACATGTTCCAAAACTCAACACTAATCTACTTTCTGTTCACAAGTTATGCACGGATAATAACTGTCGCTTTATATTTGACTCTACATCTTTTTCTATCCAGGAAAAAGCGACGGAAACTATTTTGTATCAGGGATTGAGTAAAAATGGGCTCTACCCCATTGAAACTCTACCCCTCAAGATTTCTAATTAGGCTCTCTATAGTAATGTTAGCAATAAAGTAGACTCTCGTGTTTGGCATGACCCCTTCAAATTTTATTTTGAAAAAAATAATCCCGTTTACTAGTCGATATAATAAAAATAATGGTGGTCTTTGTCATTCTTGCTTGAAAGGGAAAATGCATCGTCTTCCCTACTCTAGTTCTACTTCTAAATCTTACACTCCACTTAATTTACTTCACAGTGATGTTTGGGGGCCGTCTAGCTCCAAATCTTACCAAGGTTATCGGTATTAGGTTTTGTTCATTGATGATTTTTCTAAGTATACATGGCTCTTTCCTTTGCGTAATAAATCTGGCGGACCAATTGTTTTCTCTCAGTTTAAAGTTCAAGTAGAAAACGACTAAACCATACCATTCGCATTTTACGTACTTATGGTGGGGCTGAGTACATGTCATTTATTTTTCAAAAATTACTTCGTAAAGATGGGATGACCCATCAAAAATCTTGCCCCCACACACGACAACAAAACGGCATTGTCGAGCGCAAACACCGTCATATTATGGAAACGGTCGTCACTATGCTCAAATGGGCCTCTTTACCAAATTATTTGTGGTATCATGCTGTTGCAGCTTCTGTTTTTCTTATTAATCGCATGCCTAGTACAAACACACACTATAAATCACCGTTTGAACTTTCGTTGGCACTTCACCTGATTACTCTAGACTTAAAACTTTTGGGTGTGCTTGTTTCCCTTATATTCGTCCTTACAACTCATCAAAATTAGATGCTAAAACCAAAGTTTGTATTTTTATTGGCTACACGGAAGATTACAGAGAATACTTGTGCTTAGATAAAAGAACAAATCGCATTTATGTTAGTCGTGATGTAATTTTTGATGAACATTTCTTCCCATACGCTAATTCTAACCCATCTATTTGTGGCACTTCATGTGTTTCAGGTGACGTGGTGCCACCTTCTACAACTGTCCTTTTATCGCCTGGTCCCACCCCATCGATGATGACGCTGCCCGGACAAGGAACGAAGGGACCAACGCCGGCTGTGGCGATGCAGCCTACCTGTGCTCCTGAAGCACCTGAATTGAACCCCGTCCCCACCTCAGCAGCAGATTCCGACACCGGTATAGGAATAGCAACCCCGGTTGACGCTAGGACATCTCCGACTCCGGAAACAGCTGAGATGGAACCCCCAACCCACAATCGACCACACTTGAAACGGTCATCCAATGCGCACTCGTAGTAAATCCGGGATAAGCAAAAGGAAATTAGGTTTTTCTGCTATTACTACTATACCTGGTGAACTCGTCAGTCATGGCGCTCCGCCCATGACTGACGAGTTCACCAGTCTCACACAACAAATCACGTGGACCTTAGTGCCCCCGCAAAAAATGCAAACATAATTGGAAACAAGTGGGTCTACCGAACCAAATATAACCCGAATGGTACCGTTTCCCAATACAAGGCACGACTAGTTGCCAAAGGATTCCACCAAAATCCGGGAATTGACTACGATGAAACTTTTAGTCCCGTTGTCAAACACTTCACTGTTAGAACAATCCGTTCTCTAGCGGCTAATTTTGACTAGCCGCTACAACAACTTGACATAAAAAATGCTTTTCTTCACATCACACTACGTGAAACGATTTATATGAGCCAAACCAAAGGATTCAAAAACCCACAATTTACACATTATGTTTGAAAACTAATTAAGCTCGTATATGGCTTAAAACAAGACCCTAGGGCTTGGTTTGAGCGCTTCACATCTTATTGGTTTACTCTCGGTTTTATCTCCTCGTATGTTGATTCGTCACTTTTTATTCGTCACTTAAATGGAAAAATTACTATTTTACTTTTATATGTTGATGATATTATCGTCACAGGGAGTGATACTACTTTCATTTCTCTTCTCATTCACAAACTAAACTCTGAATTTTCTATAACTAATCTTGGACCTTTAACATATTTTTTAGGCCTTGAAATAAAAAGAACCAAACATGGTATTTATATTAATCAGGGAAAATATATTTCTGATCTTCTTTCACGTTTAAACATGTCAACTTACAAGTCTTCTCCTACTCCTTTGTCTGCAGGTACCAAGTTTGATGCTAAAGACAGCACTCCATTGCAGGATGCTACACCTTGCCGCCAACTACTTGGCGCCCTACAATATTTAACTTTTAGTCATCCAGACATTTCATTTTATGTTAATTATCTTTTTCAATTCATACACACGCCCAGTGAGAATCATCTTGTAGGCGCCAAACGTATTTTACGTTATTTACAAGGAACCAAGAACCATGGTTTATTCTTTCAAAAAGGAGTTATGCCCATAACTGCATTTAGTGACACTGATTGGGCTGGAAACCCTACTGACCGTCGTAGCACCTCTGGCTTTGTTGTGTTTCTTGGACCCAACCCGATTCATTTGGGAGCCAAGAAACAACCAACTGTCGCTCGGTCTTCCACTGAAGCTGAGTACCGAGCACTAGCTTCTACTCCTGTTGAACTAGCTTGGCTAAAAAAATTATTTGGCGACTTAAATATTTACATACCACAAAAACCCACTCTTTGGTATGACAATTTCTCTGCTATTGCCATCATAGCCAACCCTGTTCTTCTTTCACGCACCATGAAATCATTATATTCGGGAGAAAGTTCTAACTCGTTATTTAACAATCTCTTTTGTTAGCAGTTCAGAACAAATTGCTGACATTTTTACGAAAGGACTCCCTACGTCTCAATTCCACACTTTAAAGCACAAACTCATGGTTCAAGCCGCCCCATGAGTTTGAGGGGGAGTATCAGAGTATGAAGAATAATAGCCCAACAAGTGGACCTCAACGCTGGGCCGTTACAGCCTCAAGCCCACAAGGTTAGAGCTACCTCACTCCATCCCACGGACGCAAACGAAATGGAACCAAAAGTAGAAGACCTTGCTGGAACCAGACTCACACTACAAGGACTATTGTGCAAACGAATTTTTCGGATATAAACATCATCCGTTGGATCAGAGTTGACTGATCCAACGGAAACCAAATTAGTTATAATCAACTTTATTTCATATGTATTGATTCACGGCAATCAATCGAAGCTATGAGCTTCTTCTTCACAAACTCTCTATATTGCCTCTCCACTGTGTACTGATTGTTCTCAATTGAAACCTTAACAAGTTCTTTCATGGTATCAGAGCACCATGACTAATCCTCAATCCTCTTCTACTTCAGCAAACACCATTGTTACCGCTGCACACTCCTCACCAAATCCACTTTACCTACTGTCCAACATACACAATCTAGTTCCTATCAAATTAGATGGATCGAACTATGTGATTTGGAAATATCAAATCACTTCACTCCTAAAAACTCAGAATTTGTTCAGCTTACTTGATAGATCAGATCCGGCGCCCTTTGAATTTTTCAAAGAACAAGACTGATCAAACTCAGTCACTGTGAATCCAGAATTTTGAGCATGGAACGAACGAGATCAAGCTCTTGTGACAATTTTCAATGCTACACTCAGTCCTGAAGCCCTTACGTACGTTATTAGTCAGTCCTCTTCTCATGCTATTTGGTCAATTCTTGGCAAGAGAATAGATTTTCCTTAAAATGTTTATACAGATATAATTTTTTCCTTACAAAATCCAAGCATAAATGTGCTACGGAGATCGTCTAAAAAGCTTGATTAACGCATCGTACACTAAACGCCCTCAAAGCCGACTTGCGATGGTTATAATACAACACAGCAGTATTTTAAAAAAGTCAAAGTATGTTCAAAATTTAAAACAACCTATTCAAATTTCAAGTTCAAATTAATGCATGGATGGCCTATTAATTGCTATTATAAATATTGGTGGAGTGGAAACAATTGATTTGAAGTTCCATCTATTTCCTTCAGTTGTAAAAAAAAATCAAACAAACTCCAATCCAGCATTAATCAGATGTACTCCAAATCTAGTAACGTGGGATGACATTTTCCAGACTATATTCCAATTTTAATAATAAGCACAACATATACAACATGACCCCTAGAAAACAAGGTCGACATCCCCTTACGGAGTAACAGACACCCAAATTGAAGTAGTAATAGGGACCAATATGAGGCTATGTTTCACTCGAGAACCTGAAACCAATTGATAGTTGATTAGCAATCAGGGTTCCACAAATCAATAACTAGTTCCCAACCTACTTTGGTGAGCACTCGGGAAATATAGTGTATTAACCAGGCATCATTCCACTTAATTTGGACCATTGCTTTCTTCTATCACTTTTCAAAACATTACAATAGATTATATATATAGTTACCCAAAATAGAAATTCTCTTTTTAGAAAAGTTGAAGTTAAAATGAACTCAAATCATTTGTAAGCTTGTAAACAACCCGCTACTGTCCGATATTCCAATCACATATTCATTGCATGTCAACTCTTAATCCAATGGTTTTTTGTAAAATGTAACAAGTAAGAGCTAAGCATGTGTGCGCACCTTGGAAAGTGTTTTTATGCATTTCCGTCTCCCTACAACTATTTATGAGGAACCTTGTTAGCTAAATAAAAGGTCTCTACACTAGTAAGACATTCTTCCTGGTCAAATAACAAACAACATCATGTGATCACATGTAACTGTTCATATTGAAAATTGTAGATGTAAGTGAAAATGATTAGTTGCCTTTGGCACTATCTAGCTTTCCGACACACAACATACAACTTAAGTCACACAACCGTTCTACCCCGGTTAGCAATCAGGGTTCCACAAATCAGTATCTAGTTCTCAACCCACTTTGGAAAGCACTTGTGGAATACAATATATTAACCAACCATCCTTCCACTTAATTTGCAACATTACTTTCTTCAATCACGGGTGGATTTACCCGGAAGGAGGTCAATTATCCCAAAACATATGATTAATATTCTAACTTTGATGTAATTGCACTTATGAAGCATTTTGATGCAGGATGCGCAGGAGAAATATAATTAAAATTTCCTGATCAAAGCCCTCTATGAACCGCAGGTTAAGCCACTACTATAAATCTTAGCAAATACCACATTTTATTTGTAGCATTTGAACAAATGCGGTAATTGATACCCTAAAGCAGCATTAGTATTAATGTTGCAAAGTAAATGTTGTAATATTGTAGCATTAATCCGATAATGCTGCAATTTTTGGCTAAACATCTTATAAATTGCAGCATTAATCCAATAATGCTGCAATGTTTGGCTAAACAGCATACATTGCAGCATTAATCCCATTAATGCTGCTTTTTTTAATTCAACTATGCAGCATTAACACACTAATGCTGCTTTTTTTTATTCAACTGTGCAGCATTAACATACTAATGCTGCAATCAGGAAAATAAAAAAAATAATAGGAAAACCCTAACTCTGTAACCCGCCATCAGATACTACCCAAATCTCAAATTTTCCCCAAACCCGCCACTCCCTTTCTTCTCTCCCTCTCAATCTGAACGGCGCCATCCCCAATTTCTCAAAAACTTTCTTCTCTCCCTGTCAATCTGAGAAAACCTGTTCTCCCAAAACGGGGAGATAGGGAGGAGGAGGTGGAGAGTGGAAGTGGTGGCGGCTAGGGCATCCCACAGATCTCTTTCTCTCTATTTCTGCGGAGGCTTCGAAGATGTAGACAAAGGTGAAGGGGGGCGGTTCTGTGCCGCCGCCGCCGCTGGTGGTTTTCAACTGGTCTATGAAGGATGATGCGCCGACGGGGGTTACGAGGGTAGGTCCAGGCGGATGAGTGGATGTATTCGGTAACGGTAGTGGTGGTGGTGGGTTGGAAAGTGGCGGAGTTGGACGGGAGTGGAGGTCGAGGGCGGCTGTGGCGTCGATATTGCGGAGGTCGAAGAAGGAGGTGATGGTGAAGAGGGTCGAATTGGTGTTTAGGGTTTTAGAAATCATCTTGTGCGTGGTTTCTTTCTCAATCATGGTTTATGATAAGACTCAGGGTTGAAGTGGAGACTCCTATGGCCGCTATAAGGAATACAGGTTCAATCTCTATCTCTCTATTTATTCTATTTGATGTAACAATTGTTCAGTTTCATACTCTGAACTTGCAGAATGAATTGGGTTGAAATCTATCTAAGTATCCGACTACACCAAGAAGCTTCTCCAGGTGAGACATTTTTTGTTCTTTTATTGAATCAATCGAATCTGAGTTCTGTAATTGTGCATTGTTGCCAACCAGCTTCTAGGTGGATCTTAATTAGTAGTTTACTAGGCTTCCACTCTGAAAATGAGTGGATTTTGATGAATGATTAATCTTTGAAACTAAAATCTTCACTCTGTTTGGCTTGTGATAAAATGAAGGATTAGAATGAATATGTTGTCATTCAAAATCTCATCTGTTTTGGTTAAAAGAAAATCTCACTTTAGCTGATATCTGAACAGGAAAGTTGTAGATTTATAGTATCTTGCTAAGCAGAGAGAACATGTAATGGTGTTTGCTTTAAGAAGAAATATGCAGACTCTTGAGGAGCTTTATTGTGGTTTCTTGATGATATATCATTTTTTGCTCTTTGAGCTCTATCAATGAATTTAACATACACTCTGGTGGATTTACTTCCAGGCTGACGGTTGGAGGGTGGAACTTATTAGTTTGTTAGCGAACCCTAACCAAGTGCGACCAACAAGGTTCTGGGGAGCCTATACAAAGCTCAAGATATTCAATTTGACCACATATAAGAAAGGTAATGTACTTCCATTGATCTTCATACTTAAAGAATAAGCACCGTTCCCCTAAATGTATTGGTTTTAATAGGGTTTTGTCAAGTTTTGAAATTGTGCTTTCTCGATTTTGATTATGTTACATGCAGATTCTAGTTAAAAATGTGATGAGGGCAATTCGCCTCAAATCATTTGATTACTGGGCGCTGAATATTCTTTTGTACCAACTAAGGGGAGAATAGGTACGTATGTTCCTGATTCATCTCAAGTGTTGTTTATGCTCAGATATCTTGATCTGTTGTCGTTTGGTTGTACTTTTTTTACTCTGCATATTGACCAGTTATTCAAAATTCGTAATGGAATGCACAGATCCTTGTATAGATGTCTCATTTAGTCTCTTGAATCAAATGTATAACCCAGAATTGATGGTAGGAAACCCCACCCCAACAATCATTTACAATGTCTTATTTAGTTGTGATTATGCATATTATAGAAAACAAATGATTATACATGACTGTCAGTGACTACATTGATTATATTGCATGTCCAGGTCTGGTTTGCTTCAATCCTTTGCAATTAGGACTAATACATGTCACTTTGCAACCCTGTTCTATTGAGAACAGGTTGTGGGTTTTCTTATGAATTCAATGGACTCCAATTATTCAAATAATCAAATTCATTAAGATTGAGCAAGTGGGAATCTTAAACTCAAATTGTGCTCTCTGGTATAATATGGCTCAAGAGTGGAAGCAGCATAAACATAGAATAAAATAAAACGCAGACTCAGGTAGCTATGATCTTACAGGTAAATAAGGTCACAATTATTCGAGTCAGCATCAACATAAGGCATGCATTGATACTGATATTGAGTTCCTGTGTGATCTGTGCATTGCATCTGTAGCTTAATTTTCTTTTATCATTTTTTCCTTTGCAAGCTCAACTTGAGACCATAAGGGATGGCTCGCTATGAGAAATTACTGATAATCAAAATAGTGTGTTGATTTGAAATGATTGTATGATGGTTGTCTCTCAGTTGAAGACTGATTTCTGAAAATATTACAATTATTCACATAAACCTGAAGGACGAGATTCAAGTGCTTGCAGGAAGGGAAAATTATTATCCAATCTGTTTTATAGCTGCGAGCCACATATTGGTTCACACTTCACAGTGATATTGATTTAAAAACCGTGGTTTAAACGAAAGAAGGTTGAATCTCAAGTTAATGTTATCTGGAACTAAATATTTTGATTGATTTTAGCCAATTTATGGCACACTTAATGCTTTTCAAGGGGCTCTATTTCGTGTCCCTGATTAAAATAGAAGGTCTGAACCCCTTGTTGATGCCACTTAAATGTAGTAAGCAAGTATGAATTGAATTATTGGCAGTAGTAGTAATTGACAAGGGTTTTCTAAGTTCTATACGGACCTGTTGTATGTTGCTGCTTTTAGTAGAAGATTAGGGTTGATGATGCTTGATGAAGTGAGGGTAATCTGTCGTACCGTGCCATAAGGTTTGAATTTTAAACCCATAGTTTGAGATGACTGGCTTTTTTCTCAAATTATTTAGGAATTGCTCAAGTATTGGATTAAATACAGGTGATCATACTGGAGACGCTAATTATCTCTTAAAATGTACATTTGAGGAGGTTTCGCACCTCTCATGGCTGCAACTTTGAGCCTGATTATCTCCCAATATGTGAAGAACCGGCTCAGGCTCTCGTTGAGTTAATTGAAGAGTTAGGCATGATCTAAACGTATCAACAAGAACTACTCAATTCCAAACAAGGGTTAGAGAGTTACATGGATTTAAAATTAAGAGTTCAAGTTCTGAAATTAGCACTTAGAATTTCCCCCAACCTCACAAACTGGGTTTCACCCAGTGACTTTGAACTCCAATTAGACCCAGCTAGGGTGTGTTTGATTCACCCAAGCCACCTGAAAGTGATAGACCAAGGTACAGGGAGTACCCAGGTACAGAGTACAGCTTCAAGAACAAAAAATTGAAAGAGATATGCAAGGCTAAACTTGACAGAAACTGTCCGTGTTTGGCCTTCAAGAACAAGCTGCACATGCAGCAGGTACAGAGGAATGGGGAAAGGGTAAAAGGAAGATTGATTACAGATGGTCTAAAGATCATGGGAAACAAGCCTCTTCTGGGTAGTCACCAGCATTGCCTCTGCTAAAAACACGATAACTTGGTAACTAAACTGGCTGTGCATAGATTACCACCATAGTTGAAGTCAAAAGTCAAATGCACAACGTCAAAAATTTAAAAGTTTAACTCATCTTTAAGTTTGTGAGAAGTGAGAGGATATGAATCTTTATTGTAACTTTTTGAAATATTCAATTGGCAAATAGTTGCAGGGAAAACATTTCACCGTTACCAGAAAACCCGTACAAAGCCTAAAAATACAAATAAGAAAAGATGAACCTGTTTAAACGTGGTAGGCTGTTTGCCTCAACACATCACTTACATTGACTTGACAAGGTAAGTCCTCCAACTTGGTAACCAACAATTTTCTGGAATCTGAAAGAAGGTAATTAATCAACTCTGTCGTACCCTGGTAACCTCTAAATCTAATTACCAACACTGACCGCAAATGAACTAGGAAAACCATAAATTCGACTCCAATGTGACAAGACAACAGAGTCCCAGGTTTACCAGATTGATTCTCTAACCCTGAAAGCAAATGACAACAGAAAACAGCAACAGAGTCCCATCTTATCTTAAATGCTTTCTAGTATTTTCTAGAGCTTGAAGGAACAAGGAGAAATAGAAACAAATGTAAGTGGGAAGAATCAGTAACTTGTTTGACAGAGTATGTGTGTGTGTGTATTAACCTTTTGGGAAGAATTTAGATATACTTAGAGATGAAATTGCCTTTGCTAATTCATCTTGAGTGCATCATCTACTTATTAAAATATGCTTTGACATTCACATGACCTTCATCATGTTTTGAATTGCTCTAGTACTTTCTGATCCAAGTTTTAACTATATGAATTTTCTGGTCTTGTGGTTTGCATGACTCCGTTTTTTCATTTTGCAGACTGTTAAAGTTGGAAGCTATGGCAGAGATCATCAATGGAGGAACTGGAGGAAATGGCAGAGATGGAAGAGAAGCTGCTGACAGCAGATAAAGAAATTTTAGCAAGCTGGCGGAGACAAGATAGCAAGCTGGAGCGATTTTGCTTGTGGATGTTTTTGTATGATTGTGCATCTTGGTATTTTGATCGCTCGGGTAAACAAAATCCGATTCGTAGACTTGGTATTCCGACTTTTTGTATATTTTAGCCGTAGTGCAACACCGTACTTAGATACATTGACGATAATGTAATCAAAATTATTTATTAATTTGTAATGAAACATTTTTATTTAGAAAGTGAAAAGTGTTGTTAAGTTTATGTTTGTATGCTTGCAATGTGCAAGGGTGTCATATGGTTTTGGGCATAAATGTGGTGTGTGTTAGTTATACTTTGTAGCATTAGTCTAATGTTGCAAATTAGTATAAAAAAACAGCATTAATCTCTGATAATGCTGCAAAATATAATAACATTGTAGCATTAATCACTATAATGCTGCAAAGAAAATATGTAAAATGCAGCATTAATCTATAATAATGCTGCAAATTTTTGTGTAAAAATGCAGCATTAAAGTCTAATAATGCTGCAATTTGATTCCAAAATGCAGCATTAGTGTGTAAATGCTGCAAGGTGTGACTATACTTGTGCAACATTAATTAATGCTGCAAGTAATGCTGCTGTGTGTTTGCAGCATTAGCTTAATGCTGCAAAGCCGAAAACAGCACTGGCTAATGCAGCATTAACATTAATGCTGCAATTAATGCTGTTTTTGCTAAATACAGCATTAATTTTAGCAAATACCACATTAATCTAATGACGCTTTTGCTAATATTTCTAGTAGTGAGCTCTCAAAACGTGATAAAGGAAGTAACGTCTACCTTTTAGGTTTATGTGATCGTAATGAATAATGGTGTCCTAGTGTCTACCGGTATCCACACCTTGGGATTGAGAACTGGGATCATCACCACGTCTTGTTCTAGCAACGCAGAAGCAAGCGATCATTCAAAACGGATCAAGTGGCCGGGGGGGTGTGCGCCACCGATGCCATCGCGTATGGAGTGCCGAGCTTCTCTTTGTGTTCTCTCCTTTTTCTGTTATTTCACGTAATGATAACTCATGAAATAATAGAGCTAGAACTCCCTTTTTATAATAAATAACTCCTTATTGATTACAAATTTTCCTTGATACTAAGCATTTCCATACAAAGATTAGTCTTATAGTCTAATCATGTGCATCCACGGATTAGCCTAATAGCCTAATCCTGTCCATTCGTGGATTAGTCCACTTTGAAATTTAGTCCAACTAAATTTGCATGTTGTTGCGTTTTGATCCATGATCCTTTTAATTGCTAATTAGTCCAACTAATTAACTTCCATATTCAGTTTAATCCTTTTGATGTGTGACCCTAAAGGTTTCTATTAGGTTGGTAGTAAAAATTACAAACATTGAGCGGTGTCTAGCAACACATCAATGGTTCCAAACAAATGGAAATAGTCAGTGATCTGAGAAACCTTATGCCCAATGTTACCGCGTTGTATTGTCCCTTTGTATCTATATCCGGATTGGACACGAGACATAAATGTCACACTCATATATCCAATCCCTAGTTTCTCGATCCTGAGAATAGACTGATCTCAACAGATAACAATAAAAATCACATATTGATATATCTGAGTCTGCCCAGACATTCCGTAAGCTCTACCCGTCGTGTGGTCGTGGATATTTACACTCGTTATATGGGAGGGAAAAATCCTCTCTACACCACTACCATCTCTTACCTTGTTTCATATCATAATCGATTACCGCTTTATAGTTATCCAGTTACGGTGTAACGGCTGACGGGATCAAAAGATGATAATTCACAACTGGAGTATCTAGTGACTACAAGTCTAAGGACTACAACACCATTTTCACTACGAGAAGCACTTGTGACTTTCACATAATTCATATGTAGCCTTCTCGTGGTGGGTCAAATTAATATGCCATTACTCCTAATGCATACCCATGTGTTAGACTTGATATCTCCATATCAATACACCCACATACTAGTCTCCATGCATAGTGATCGTCATATTAGTCAATATACTCAAATAGGGATATTTAAGATAAACAACAATTGTAATGTAAGGACTTCATTATATTAAATATCTCCATAAATAATATAATTAATATTCTAGCCAAAAAAATGTTCATACTAAAATAGATTGTCTCGAGGGTATCTACACCAACAGTCTCCCACTTGCACTAGAGCCAATCCGGTGCATCTCGTATGCGTATTGGTCTAGTGTGGAACTCATGTTTTCCTCGAGCAAGGGGTTTGGTAGGAAAGTATGCAAGGACGTCATATGTTGGTACGTTGTATATCTTCACATCTCCTCTATCGATAATCTCTCGAATGAGATGGAATATCCTCAGTATGTGCATTTGATGCATGATATACTCAGTTATGTATTGTACAATCGGCAACTTGTTCTTGCCTGGAACCCTTTCCAGCTCAGAGTTCCTCCTTCAAGCAAAACACAAATCTCAACTACGATCTGAATACATCCTTGTTGGTGTGGAAGATTGTGTCATTATAACCTTTTTATACTGAGTTCTTCCTCCCCTTCATACATCCTTAGTTCTTAATAAGTACTTAAGAATATTCTTGACAGCAATCTAGTGACTCTCACCCGGATTGGACTGGCATCTTCTTGTCATACTGAAAGAGTATGACACATTTGGTCTAGTACATAACATGGCGTACATGATAGATCCAATAGCCGACACGTAAGGGATCTTACTCATACGGTCCTTCTATTGGAGGGACATACAACCTTCATAAGGGTGACTCCTTGTGAAATAGTTGAACCGTTTAAACACCATGTCTATGCATGTATTTCAGACTTAAGTCGAGCAACTTCCTTGATATATCCCTATAGATCTTGTTACAAACTATACCCCCTAAGTCTTTCATTGAGAAGCAATTCTCTAGCCAATCTTTAACAGATTGCAAGGTAAGGACTATTAGAGTATGAAGAATAACATCCTAACAAGTGGACCTCAACGCTGGGCCGTTACAGCCTCAAGCCCACAAGGTCAGAGCTACCTCAGCTCCAGCCCATGGACGCAAACGAAATGGAACCAAAACTATAAGACCTTGCTGGAACCTGACTCACACTACAAGGACTATTGTACAAACGAATTTTTCGGATCTAAACATCAGTTGTTGTATCAGAGTTGACTGATCCAACGGACACCACTTTAGTTGTAATCATTATTTATTCTATCTGTATCTATGCACGGCAATCAATCGAATCTATGAGCTTCTTCTTCACAAACTCTCTGTATTGCCTCTCCACTGTGTACTGATTGTTCTCAACTGAAACCTTTACCGGTTTCTTTCATGGTTTCGGAGCACCATGACTAATCCTCACTCCTCTTCTACTTCGGCAAACGCCATTGTTACAGCTCCACAATCCTCACGAAATCCACTTTACCTACTTTCCAACATACACAATCTAGTTCTTATCAAATTAGACGGATCGAACTATGAGATTTGGAAATATCAAATCACTTCACTCCTCAAAACTCATAATTAGTTCAGCTTACTTGATGGATCAGATCCGTCCCCCTTTGAATTTGGCAAAGAAAAAACGGATCAAACTGAGTCAATATGAATCCAGAATTTCGAGAATGGACCCAACGAGATCAAGCTCTTGTGAAAATTCTCAATGCTACACTCAGTCCTGAAGTCCTTACGTATGTTATTGGTCAGTCCTCTTCTCATTCTATTTGGCAATTTCTTGACAAGAGGTATGCTTCTCTCACGCGGTCCAATATTATGCAATTGAAATCTGACCTGCAAACTGCTAAGAAAAATTCAGACTCTATTGATGTTTATATGAACAAGTTGAAAGGAATTCGTGATAAATTGATGGTGACTATGGTGAAAATTGATGACGACGATATGTTGTTATATGCCCTAAATGGACTACCTGCTGAATATAACCCTTTCCGTTCATCTATGCGTATCAATTCTGAACCCATCTCTTTTGACGATCTTCATGTTCTTCTCAAAAGTGAGGAAAAAATGCTCGATTCTCATTACATAGCTTCTCAAAACACTAATCAGGCTATCAATATTGTGACAACTGACCCCAATTCCAACCCTGGTGGGCACGGTGAAGAGGTAGGGGTCAGTATAGAGGATCTAACCGCGGTGGCCATCACTGTAGCGTTTTGATCATGGATACGCAGCGGATAAACATAACTTATCCATTCAATGCCCTCCAAGGATCATAGGACAAGATACATAACGATGGTAAGGGAAGAAATCAAGTTACACACCTTATGGTTTCTCCTGTGATGACTTGTAACGTGAATTGTGTCATGTCTCTACGGTTGATCCACACCTAGAGTTGAGATCTAGATCTTATTTCTCCTTTGTGCTAGCTAGGGACGGAGGAAGAGGTAGAAGAAATCACGCAACACGAGGCAACAAGGAGGGGCGGCCTCCTTTGTTGGCTGACGGCAAGGGGGCGGCGGCAAGGGGGGTGGTCGGCCTCCTTTGCTTGCTTGCTCTCTCTCCTTTTGTTCTCTTCCACTCAAGTTATGATCTAAAGGGTCATAAGTGTGGGAAGGAAGGAAAGAGAATCCTTTATATAGTCCAACAAATCCTTGCCAACTACCTAAAGGACCTATTCTAGTCCTACTAGAATTCGGTTAAGCCCCTTCCTTGCAAATTAGTCCTACTAAGTGTGCAAGGTGTTACAAAGTGATCCTTCTAATTAATTAATTAATCATATTAATTAATTCCTAAATCTAGTTCAACTCTATATAGCGTGTAACCCCATAGGTTCTATCTAGTTGGTAGCAATAATTTGCTAATATGGAGCGGTTTCTAGCAAAGCATCCATTTTAGCCAACTAATAGAATTGTCATCTGACAAACCTTGTACAAGTAATTGTCTCATCCATTTGTCTCTATATCCGGATTGGACACGAGACATACAATTCACACTCGTATATCCAATCCATAGTTTTCTCGATCCATGAGAATAGTCTTATTCGTGCAAATAACATCAATATCCCATATGGATTTATTTGAGTATGGTCAGACATTCTATAAGCACTATCCCTCGAGTGGCCTAGGATATTTTCTCCCGTTATGTGGGAGGGAAAAATTCTATCTACGTCCAGTGCAATCTCTAAGCTTGCTTCTTATTGTATCCGGTACACGCCTTTATAACTACCCAGTTACGGTGTAGCGTTTGACGCTACCAAAATCACAATAATCCACAACTAGAATATCAAGCGACTTCAAGTCTAAGGATGACAATACCATTGCACCACGAGAAGCACTTGTGACTAATCATAACGTGTATGTAGCCTTCTCGGAGATGGGTCAATCATGTGCGCCATTACCCTTAATGCACACCTATGTGTTGGATCATGATATCTCCAATCAATCCAACCCCATACTAGTCTATAGATGATTGTCCTATTAATCATTATACTGGACTAGGGATATTTAAGATAAACAATAAAATTGTAAATATAAGGACTTCATTATATTAAATATCGAATAAATAATACAATGAATGTTCTAGACATAATAAATTCATACTAAACTAGATTGCCTCTAGGGCATCTATTCCAACTGTCTCCCACTTGCACTAGAGCCAATCTGACGCATCTCGTATGCCCATGCTCCTAGTGTGCCCTTCATGCTTCCAATGCATAAGCGGCTTTGTAAGTGGATCTGACAGATTCTCATTTGTAGGAATCTTGCATATCCGAACATCTCCTCTACTGATAATATCTCGAATCAGATGGAACTTCCTGAGCACGTTCTTGGATTTCTGGTGTGACGTGGGTTCTTTTGATTGCGCGATCGCCCCATTGTTGTCCCAGTACAAATCAACTGGATCCGCAATGCTAGGAACCACACCAAGTTCATAAACAAACATTCTGATCCAAACAGCTTCCTTTGTTGCGCCATTTGCAGCAATGTACTCAGCCTCTGTTTAAGAATCATCTACGGTTTCTTGCTTGGAACTCTTCCGGCTCACCGCTGCTCCATTTAGGAAAAACACATATCCCGATTGTGATCTAAAGTCATCTCTGTCGGTTTGGAAGCTTGCATTCGTGTAATCCCTTACACGCAACTCTTCGTGCCCGCTAAATATCAAGAAAGCATATTTTGTTCTTCTCAAGTACTTTAGGATGTCCTTGACTGCAATCTAGTGACTCTCACCTGGATTGGATTGGTATCTTCTTTTCATAATCAAGGCATATGACACATCTGGTCTAGTAAATAACATGGCGTACATGATAGATCCTATGTCCGAAGCATAGGGTATTCTATTCATGCGTTCCTTCTCAATCTCATGGGAAGGACAACCGCTCTTCGAAAGAGTGATTCCATGTGACATGGGCAAGAATCCCTTCTTGGAATCTTGCATGTTGAACCGCTTCAACACCTTGTCAATATATGTACTCTGATTTAGGCCTAGCAGTCTCTTAGATCTATCTCTATAGATCTTTACACCGAGTATATAGGCTGCTTCCCCTAAGTCCTACATTGAAAAACACTTTCCTAGCCAATCTTTAACAGATTGCAGCATGGGAACGTCGTTTCCAATGAGTAGTATGTCATCCACATACAAGACCAGAAAAGATACAGAGCTCCCACTAACCTTCTTGTAGACACAAGACTCATCTTCGTTTCTGATGAAGCCAAACTCTTTGACTACTTCATCAAAACGTCAATTCCAACTCCTAGAAGCTTGCTTCAATCCATAAATGGATCGTTGCAGTTTAAAGACATTGTTGGCTTGCTTTGGATCTTCAAAACCTCCGGCTGTATCATATACACGTCCTCGAGGAGATTCCCATAAAGGAATGCTGTTTTGACATCCATCTGCCAAATCTCATTGTCGTAGTATGCTTCAATTGCAAGTAGGATTCGGATGGATTTGGTCATTTCGACTGGTGAAAAGGTTTTATCATAGTCAATACCATGAATCTGTCTGAATCCTTTAGCCACAAATCGGCCCTTGTAGGTAATCACATTACCATCCATGTTGATCTTCTTCTTGAATAACCACTTGCACCCTATGGGTCGTGCCCCTTCGGGTGGTTCAACCAAAGTCCATACTTTGTTGGTATACATGGATTCCATCTCGGATCTCATGGCTTCTAGCCACTTCTGAGAGTCTGGCCCTTTCATGGCCTCTTCTTAGGTATTAGGCTCATCATCTATCGGTCACGAGAAGTCCTTACCTCTCTGGTTCCTGGCGCACTCTACTAGATCTACGAAGCTCTTGTGTTACCTGAGCAGGTTGTTACACAATACCTTGTGGTTCCTGTTTTTGTTCCATAACCGGTTCAGTGATTTGTGGTTCTTGAATCTCTTAAAGCTCTACAGTCCTCCCACTTGCTTCTTTAGAGACAAACTCTCTTCCTAGAAACACCCCGGACCGAGCAACAAACACTTTGTTCCCAGTTGGATGGTAGAAGTAGTAGCCTTTAGTTTCCTTAGGGTACCCCACAAATTTACACTTATCCGACTTTGGCCCTAGCTTGTCTGATTATAAACATTTTACATAGACATCGAAGCCCCAAATCTTCATGAACGACAGTGTGGGACGCCTCCCACTCCACATCTCATGTGGTGTCTTCATGACTGATTTAGATGGAACTCGGTTAATGGTGAAAGCTGCACTTAATAGAGCATAGCCCCCAAATGATAATGGAAGATCGGTTTGACACATCATAGATCGAACTATATCTAATAGGGTTTGATTCCTCCTCTCGGATACGCCATTCCATTGTGGCATTCCGGGAGGAGTGAGTTGGGACACGATCCTACACTCTCTAAGATAGTTGTCAAACTTTTGGCTTAAGTATTCTCCTCCACAATCCGATCGTAGAGCCTTGATACTTTTTCCAAGTTGCTTCTCTACTTCACTTTTGAATTCTTTGAACCTTTCAAAGGATTCGGATTTGGCCCTCATGAGGTACACAAATCCATATCTACTGTGATCATCAGTAAATGTAATGAAGTAAACATAACCACCACTGGCAGGCGTGGCAAATGGCCCACACACATCAGTATGTATAAGCGCCAATTGCTCACTAGTCCTCTCACCTTTCTTATTGAAAGGGGACTTTGTCATTTTTCCCAATCACAAGCCTCACATGTCTCATATGATTCAAAATCAAATGAGTCTAGTAATCCATCCCTATGGAGTCTAGATACACGTTTCTCGTTTATATGGCCCAAACGACAGTGCCATAAGTAAGCAGGCTTTAAATCATGTATTTTAATCCTCTTGGTATTAATGTTGTAGACAGGATTGCTTAGATCAAGGACATACAGTCCATTAAATAATTGCGCACTAAAATAGTGAATATTATTAAAATAAAAGGAACAACAATTGTTCTTTATTGAAATAATAAAACCTTCCTTCTCCAAACAAGAAATAGAAATAATGTTTCTGCTCATAGCAGGCACAAAATAGCAATTATTTAATTCTAAAACTAATCATGAAGGTAGAGATAGTTCGCACACGCCCACGGCCAACGCAACAACTTTTGCTCCATTCCCAACGCGCAGATCTATCTCCCCTTTAGCCAATCTTCTACTTCTCTTTAGATCCTGCACATTTCGACAAATGTGAGATCCCCATCCAGTATCTAATACCCATGATGTAGAGACAGTTAAATTGACATCTACAAAAAAATACCTGGTGGTGGTGGAATCACTATTCCAAGCCTCTTCTCCTCTAGATATTTTGGGCAGTTGCTCCTCCAGTGTCCAGGCTGACTGCAGTAGTGACACTCACCTTTTGTCACACCTTTGTAAATTCCACCAACAGGATTAAGGGCAGGTTCCTTGGACTTGGCAACTGACTTACCTTTTCCCTTGGAGGATGAGGCAAACCTTTTGCCCTTTCCTTTCTGTACCATCATAACGACCTTGCCCTTATCCTTGTTGATGCTTTTTTCAGCTGTCCTCAACATATTGAGTAAATCTGGCAGTGGTTTCACGATCTTGTTCATGTTATAGTTCATGATGAACTATCCATAACTCTCAGGCAACGATTGCAACACGATATCGGTTTCCAACTCTTGGCCGACCAGGAAACCCAGTCGGGCGAGATTCTCCAATTATCCGATCATACGGAGTCCATGGGGTCCCACCGGGTTCTCTTCATCCAGATGACACTTGAACAATGCCTTAGAGAACTCATACCTATCAACTCTTTCCTCCTCTTGGAAGAGCTGCTTCAGATGCTCGATCATATCGACAGCATTCATGTTTTCGTGTTGCTTCTGAAGCTCAGAAGTCATGGTGCATAGCATAAGGCAGGCCGCACCATTAGCTTCATCAACACGCTTTTGATACGTCTTTAGGGCAGCAGGGGTATTGTTCTATGGACCTGCTGGAACTTGCTCCTCTATTGCGTACAGTTTCTTCTCTTGCTTGAGAACAATTCTCAAGTTTCTGTACCAATCAAGGAAGTTGGTTCCAGAGAGCTTGTCCTTCTGAAGGACATATCGTAGGGAATGTTGTGAACTCTATGAGTTATTTGCCATATGGAATTCTACAAAAGGAAAATACACAAGTTTTAGTATTTGTGAATTTTTGACTATATTCAATAATGGCTAGTTTATCAAATAAAGCTCCAACTATTTTTCTACAGATTAATAACCCTCAAGATACTAATACAGAAAACATCCTTATATTTTCTAGTAGGGCAAGATCCATTTTTCATCTCCTTATGAGCTTGCTTTGCCAAGTCACCCACAATTTGACTACTTTAGGTAGGAACAATTCCAATTGCATCCCCATGCAACTCTTGGTTCATTTGGGCAAATAACTCCTTATTTATCCATCCTCACGGATAATCCCAATTGATTGTCTCTAGGTTTTAATCCTATTAAACACCTAGTTGCGCCCAACCTCTTACTTAAACAATTGCACACGAGGTGTGCCATCGCACCACATCATTATTAACCAAGTCGCCATGCTTTGGCACGCACGATCTTGGGAAATCATGATGATGATGAGTGTTTAAATAACGAGAAGACAAAAAAACGCAATATTTGGATTTTCAGGGATTTTTCAAATACAATTTTAATTGTTTTTGTTGAGCCATATCAACTGATCTATCTATTTGAGTTTCGGCACAACTCCAAATAATAGATCCGGGTTGTCTAATTATCTTATTATCCTAATTGCATGCATCATCCATACACCAACCACAAAAATATAAGACAATAAAATAAACAACCACAAAATAAAACGTGATGTGGATATGGCCTTTTCTAGACTAAGATAATTGCAAGCCAATGGAATTATCTATGAACCCTAAAAGCAAACACATTTCCATGCGTCTTCATCTTTTTGTCCATCCTTAATGGTCATCTGGAATGCTCCATGCTCCATATTTTGTGGCTTCCATTGGCTTTGGGCTTCTTTTCTTCAATCTTGGCTAACAATCTATTCTATCTAGCACTAGCTAACAACTATACTAAATAAAATAAATCTCACAAGTTGAGAAAAAAAATGGCTCGCAGGCCATAAAACCCTAATTAATTATTACAACAAATTGATCAGCTCACAGGCCGTAAACCAAACCACAAAATTAAACAATCACACCAAACCATATCCTAAGTCCAAATCCAATCACCATGCGATTTCCACTAAACAGTTAAAATCCAATTTTAACGTGCTTGGTCAATTTTAATTGATTTTAGGAATTATCTAGGGTTAAAACGGTCCAAGGGGCCCAACTATTTAATTGCCCGAACCCCAAAAGAGGACCGCCAAGGCCTTGGGCCAGCCGGCCACTAGCCCACATGGCTAGGCCGTGGGCTAGGGCTGCTCGGCCCCTTGGCCATCCCTTACTTGGGCGGCAAGCAAGGAGGGGCGTTCCCCATAGGGGGCCGAACCTTCCATGGGAAAAAACTCCCTTGCTTGGTGCCCAAGTTTGGTTGTTTCCTTGTTTGAAAAGAACTCCTTCTTTCCATAGGATGCCCAAACCCTAGATCTAAGATTCTAAAATTTCTCAAACTCACTAATTCATGCATCCAATGCAAAAACTAGGTCTTGTTTTGATGGATTATTGACAAATTGCATCATATGCTTGATTTGTCTTGTTTTCGCGATAAACAATAAATTTGAACTGTAAAACTATCAAAACGTAACACATAAACCACGTTTATGCTCTACGACTTGTGGCTCTAATACCACTGTAGGGTTTTAATCATTGATACGCAGCGGAAAAACATAATTTATCCATTAAATACCCTCCAAGGATCACACGACAAGAGAAATAACGATGGTAAGGGAAGAAATCAAGTAACACACCTTAGGGTTTCTCCTGTGATGACTTGTAACGTCAATTGTGTCACGTCTCTACGGTTGATCCACGCCTAGAGTTGAGATCTAGATATTCCTTCTCCTTTGTGCTAGCTAGGAACGGAGTAAGAGGAAGAAGAAATCACGCAACACGAGGTAACAAGGAGGGGCGGCCTCCTTTGTTGGCCGACAGGAAGGGGGCGGCGGAAAGGGGGGCGGTTGGCCTCCTTTGCTTGCTTGGTCTCTCTCCTTTTTTTCTATCCAGCTCAAGTTATGATCTAAAGGGTCATAAGTGTGGGAAGAAAGGAAGGACCATCCTTTATATAGTCCAACAAATCATTTCCAACTACCTAAAGGACCTATTCTAGTCCTACTAGAATTCGTTTTAGTCCGTTCCTTGCAAATTAGTCCTACTAAGTTTGCAAGGTGTTTCAAAGTGATGCTTCTAATTAATTGATCATATTAATTAATTCCCAAATCTAGTTCAACTCTATATAGCGTGTGACCCCATAGTTTCTATCTAGTTGGTAGCAACAATTTGCTAATATGGAGCAGGTTTCTGGCAAAACATCCATTCTAGCCAACTAATAGAATAGTCATCCGACAAACCTTTTACAAGTAATTGTCTCATCCCTTTGTCTCTATATCTGGATTGGACACGAGACATACAAGTCACACTCGTATATCCAATCCATCGTTTTCTCGATCAATGGGAATAGCCTTATTCGTGAAAATAACATCAATATCCCATATTGATTTATTTGAGTCTTGTTAGACATTCTATAAGCACTATCCCTCGAGTGGCCTAGGATATTTGCTCCCGTTATGTGGGAGGGACAAATTTTATCTACGTCCACTGCGATATCTAAGCTTGCTTCTTATTGTATCCGGTACACGCCTTTAAAACTACCCAGTTACGGTGTAGCGTTTGACGCTACCAAAATCACAATAATCCACAACTAGAATATCTAGCGACTTCAAGTCTAAGGATGACAATACCATTGCACCACGAGAAGAACTTGTGACTAATCATAACGTGTATGTAGCCTTCTCGGAGATGGGTCAATCCCGTGCGCCATTACCCTTAATGCACACCTATGTGTTGGGTCATGATATCTCCATATCAATCCAACCCCATACTAGTCTATAGATGATTGTCCTATTAATCATTATACTGGACTAGGGATATTAAGATATACAACACAATTTCAAATCTAAGGACTTCATTATATTAAATATCCAATAAATAATACAATGAACGTTATAGCCATAATAAATTCATACTAAACTAGATTGCCTCTAGGGCATCTATTCCAACAATCACCGTGGTGGCTACAGGAGATGCTATGGCCGGAACAACTGTGGGTATAATTCTGAGTTCTCTGGTTTTAATCCTAATCGTGAATGAGTTTACCCTATGAAACATCGTGGTGGCATATTTGACTCTAATAGGGTTAATGGTCATGGTTACCGTAGAGGTAGAAATTCTGGTTTTGGTCAAAACCGCACCCCTGAGAGGTTCCTAATTTGGGGAAAAATGTACCACATGGCTCTAGACTGTATTCACTGAATGAATTACGCGTACCAGGGTCGTATGCCACCTGAATCTCTCACCTCTATGACAGCCTCAACCCAAAACTACAATCAAAACAATCTTTGGCTTTCGGACACTGGTGCTACAAACCACATGACCCATGATTTCAGAATTTAAGCACGATTGACACTTATTTTGGGAGTGATCAAGTGGCTGTTTGAAACGGACAAACTCTCCCAATTCGTCACTCTGTTACTGCTCTTCTTTCGACTAGTTCGCACAATTTTACTTTAAACAACACTTACATGTTCCAAAACTCAACACTAATCTACTTTCTGTTCACAAGTTATGCGCGGATAATAACTGTCGCTCTATATTTGACTCTACATCTTTTTCTATCCAAGAAAAAGCTACGAGAACTCTTCTGTATCAGGGATTGAGTAAAAATGGGCTCTACCCCATTGAAACTCTACCCCTCAAGACTTCTAATCAGGAGTAATGTTAGCAATAAAGTAGACTCTCGTGTTTGCCATGACCTTTTAGGTCATCCTTCAAATTTTGTTTTGAATAAAATAATCCCGTTTACTAGTCGATATAATAAAAATAATGGTGGTCTTTGTCATTCTTGCTTGAAAGGGAAAATGCATCGTCTTCCCTACTCTAGTTCTACTTCTAAATCTTACACTTCACATAATTTACTTCACAGTGATGTTTGGGGGCTGTCTAGCTCCAAATCTTACCATGGTTATCGGTATTACGTTTTGTTCATTGATGATCTATCTAAGTATACATGGCTCCTTCCTTTACATAATAAATTCGGCGGACCAATTGTTTTCTCTCAGTTTAAAGTTCAAGTAAAAAAACGACTAAACCGTCCCATCTCGCATTTTACGTACTGATAGTGGGGGTAAGTACATGTCATTTATTTTTCAACAATTACTTCGTAAAGATGGGATAACCCATCAAAAATCTTGCCCCCACACACCACAAAAAAATGGCGTTGTTGAACGCAAACACCGTCATATTATGGAAACGGCCGTCACTATGCTCAAACGGGCCTCTTTACCAAATTATTTGTTGTATCATGCTGTCGCAGCTTCCGTTTTTCTTATTAATCGCATGCCTTGTACAAACACGCACAATAAATCACTGTTTGAACTTTCGTTTGGCACTTCACCGGATTACTCTAGACTTAAAATTTTTGGGTGTGCTTTTTTCCCTTATCTTCGTCCTTACAACTCATCAAAATTAGATGCTAAAACCAAAATTCGTATTTTTATTGGCTACACGGACGATTACAAAGGATACTTGTGCTTAGATAAAAGCACAAATCGCATTTATGTTATTCGTGATGTAATTTTTGATGGACATTTCTTCCCATACGCTAATTCTAACCCATTTAATTGTGGCACGTCATGTGTTTTAGGTGACGTGGTGCCACCTCCTACAACCGTCCTTTTATCGCCTGGTCCCACCCCATCGATGATGACGCTACCCGGAGAAGGAATGGAGGGACCACTGCCGGTTGTGGAGATACAGCTTACCAGTGCTCCTGGAGCACCTGAATCGGACCCCGTCCCGACCTCAGCAGCAGATTCCGACACCGGTATAGGCATGGAAACCCGGGTTGACGCTAGGACATCTCCGAATCCGACAGCAGCTGAGATGGAACCCCAACCCACAATCGACCACACTTCAAATCCAATGTGCACTCATAGTAAATCCGGGATAAGAAAAAAGAAATCAGGTTTTTCTGCTATTACTACTATACCTGATCCTACAACTTATACTGAGGCTAGCAAACACTCGCAGTGGCGCTCCGCCATGACTGACGAGTTCACTAGTCTCACACAACAAAATACGTGGACCTTAGCGCCCCCGCCTCAAAATTCAAACATGATTAAAAATAAGTGGGTCTACCGAACCAAATATAACCCTAATGGTATCGTTTCCCGATACCAGGCACGACTAGTTGCCAAAGGATTCCACCAAAATCCGGGAATTTACTACGATGAAACTTTTAGACCCGTTGTCAAACACTCCACTGTTAGAACAATCCTTGCTCTAGCGGCCAATTTTGATTGGTCACTACAACAAGTTGACGTAAAAAATGCTTTTCTTCACAGCACACTACGTGAAACGGTTTATATGAGTCAACCCCAAGGATTCAAAAACCCACAATTTCCACATTATGTTTGCAAACTAATTAAGTCCATATATGGCTTAAAGCAAGCCCCTAGGGCTTGGTTTGAGCGCTTCACATCTTATTTCTTTACTCTTGGTTTTATCTCCTCGAATGTTGATTCGTCACTTTTTATTCGGCACTCAAATGGAAAAAATACTATTTTTCTTTTATATATCGATGATATTATCGTAGGGAGTGATACTACTTTCATTTCTCTTCTCATTCACAAACTAAACTCTGAATTTTCGATGACTAATCTTGGACCTCTAACATGTTTTTTAGGCCTTAAATAAAAAGGACCAAACATGGTATTTATATTAATCAGGTCAAATATATTTCACGTTTTATCATGTCAACTTGCAAGTCTTCTCCTACTCCTTTGTCTGCAGGTATCAAGTTTCATGCTGAAGACATCACTCCATTGCAGGATGCTACACCTTACCGCCAACTACTTGGCGCCCTACAGTATTTAACTTTTTGTTGCCCAGACATTTCATTTTATGTTAATCATCTTTTTCAATTCATGCACACGCCCACTGAGAATCATCTTGTAGGCGCCAAACGTATTTTTCGTTATTTACAAGGCACCAAGAACCATGGTTTATTTTATCAAAAAGGAGTTATGCCCATAAGTGCGTTTTGTGACATTGACTGGGCTGGAAACCCTACTGACCGTCGTAGCACCTCTGGATTTGTTGTGTTTCTTGGTCCCAACCCGATACATTGGGGAGCCAAGAAATAACCAACTGTCGCTCGGTCTTCCACTGAAGCTGAGTACCGAGCACTAGCTTCTACTGCTGTTGAACTAGCATGGCTAAAAAAATTATTTGGCGACTTAAATATTTACATACCACAAAAACCCACTCTTTGGTGTGACAATCTCTCTGCTATTGCCATCATAGCCAACCATGTTCTTCATGCACGCACCCAGCTCATAGAAATATACTATCATTATATTCAGGAGAAATTTCTAACTCGTGATTTAACTCTCTCTTTTGTTAGCAGTTAAGACCAGATTGCGGACATTTTTACAAAAGGACTCCCAACGTCTCAATTCCACAGTTTAAAGCACAAACTCATGGTTCAAGCCGCCCCATGAGTTTGAGGGGGAGTATTAGAGTGTGAAGAATAACATCCCAACAAGTGGACCTCAACGCTGTGCCATTACAGCCTCAAGCCCACAACTTCAGAGCTACCTCAACTCCAGCCCACGGACGCAAACGAAATGGAACCAAAAGAAGAAGCCCTTGCTGGAACCAGACTCACACTACAAGGACTATTTTGCAAGCGAATTTTTCGGATCTAAACATCATCTGTTGGAGTAGAGTTGACTGATCCAACGGAAACCACATTAGTTGTAATCATTATTTATTCCATATGTATTGATGCACGGCAATCAATCGAAGCTTCTTCTTCACAAACTCTCTGTATTGCCTCTCCACTGTGTACTGATTGTTCTCAATTGAAACCTTTAACAAGTTCTTTCACGGTATCAGAGCACCATGACTGATCCTCAGTCCTCTTCTACTTCGACAAACACCATTGTTACCGTTGTACAATCCTCACCAAATCACATAGTTCGATCCTATCAAATTAGTTGGATCGAACTATGTGATTTGGAAATATCAAATCACTTCACTCCTAAAAACTCCGAATTTGTTCGTCTTAGTTGATAGATCAGATCCGGCGCCCTCTGAATTTGTCAAAGAACAAGACGGATCAAACTCAGTCACTGTGAATCCAGAATTTCGAGCATGGACCCAACGAGATCAAGCTCTAGTGATAATTCTCAATGCTACACTCAGTCCTGAAGCCCTTACGTACGTTATTGATAAGTCCTCTTTTCATGCTATTTGGTCCATTCTTGGAAAGAGAATAGAACTTGCTTAAAATGTGTATACACATATAATTTTTTTCTTACAAAATCGAAGCATAAATGCGCTACGGAGATTGTCTAAAAAGCTTGATTAACGCATCGTACACTAAACCCCCTCAAAGCCGACTTGCGATGGTTATAATATAACACAGCAGTATTTGAAAAATTCAAAGCATGTTCAAAATTTAAACAACCTAATCAAATATCAAGTTCAAATTAATGCATGGATGGCCTATTAATTGTTATTAGAAATATTGATGTAGTGGAAACAATTATTTTGAAGTTCCATCTATTTCCTTCCGTTGTATAAAAATCAAACAAACTCCAATCCAGAATTAATCAGATATATTCCAAATCTAATAACGTGGTATGACATTTACCAGACCATATTCCAATTCAAATAATAATCACAACATATACAATATGACCCCTAGAAAACAAGGTCGACATCTCCTTACGGAATATTAGACACTCAAATTGAAGTAGTAATACGGACCAACATAAGGCTATGTTTCACTTGAAAACCAGAAACCAATTGATAGTTGATTAGCAATCAGGGTTCCACAAATCAATAACTAGTTCCCAACCTACTTTGGTGAGCACTCGGGAAATATAGTGTATTAACCAGGCATTATTCCACTTAATTTGGACCATTGCTTTCTTCTATCACTTTTCAAAACATTACAATAGGTTATATATATAGTTACCCAAAATAGAAATTCTCTTTTTAGAAAAGTTGAAGTTAAAGTAAACTCAAATCATTTGTAAGCTTGTAAACAACCCGCTACTGTCTGATATTCCAATCACATATTCATTGCATGTCAACTCTTAATCCACTGGTTTTTTGTAAAATGTAACAAGTAAGAGCTAAGCATGTGTGCGCACCTTGGAAAGTGTTGTTATGATTTTCCATCTCCCTACAATTATTTACGAGCAACCTTGTTATCTACATAAAAGGGCTCTACACTAGGAATACATTCTTCCTGATCAAATAACAAACAACATCATGTGATCACATGTAACTGTTCATATTGAAAAATGTAGATGTGAGTGAAAATGCTTAGTTGCCTTTGGCACTATCTAACTTCTCCAGCACACACAACATACAATTTTAGTCACACAACCGTTCTACCCCGATTAGCAATCAGGGTTCCACAAACCAGTATCTAGTTCTCAACCCACTTTGGAAAGCACTCGTGGAATACAATATATTAACCAACCATCCTTCCACTTAATTTGGACCATTACTTTCTTCTATCACGGGTGGATTTACCCGGAAGGAGGTCATTTTTCCAAAAACTTGTGATTAATATTCTAACTTTGGTGTAATTGCATTTATGTATCGCTTTGATGCAGGATGCGCAGTAGAAATATAGTTAAAATTTCCTGATCAAAGCCCTCTATGAATTGCATGTTAAGCTCTCAAAAAGTGATAAAGGAAGTAACGTTTACCTTCTGGGTTTGTGTGATCACAATGAAAAATGGTGTCCTAGTCTCTACCGGTATCCACACCTTGGGATTGAGAACTGGGATCTTCTCCACGTCTTGTTCTAGCAACGTAGAAGAAGGAATCAAGCGCATGCAAAACGGAGCAAGAGGCAGGGGGTGTGCGCCTGCGATGCCATCTTGTGTGGAGTTCCAGCTTCTCTTGGAGTTCTCTCCTTGTTTTGTTATTTCATTTAATGAAAACTCATATGAAATAATAGACCTAGGACTCGCCTTTGATAATCAATAACTTCTTCTTGATTACAAATTTTCCCCGATACTAATCATGTACATACACACATTAGTCTTATAGTCTAATCTTGTAAATCAACGGGTTAGCCTAATAGCCTAATCATGTCCATTCTTGGATCAGTCCACTTTGTAATTTAGTTATCCTAAATTTGCATGTCGTTGCGTTTTGATCCATGATCCTTTTAGTTGTTAATTAGTCCAACTAATTAACGTCCATATTCATTTTAATCCTTTTGTTGTGTGACCCTGTAGGTTTCTATTAAATTGGTAGTAAAAATTACAAACATTGAGCGGTGTCTAGAAACACATCAATGCTTCCCAACAAATAGAAATAGTCAGTGATCAGAGAAACCTTATGCCCAATGTTACCGCATTGTATTGTCCCTTTGTCTCTATATCCGGATCGGACGCGAGACATAAATGTGACACATATATATCCAATCCCTACTTTCTCGATCCTGAGAATGGACTTATCTCAATAGATAAAAATAATATCACATATTGATATATCTGAGTCTGGCCGGACATTCCATAAGCTCTACCCCTCGGGTGGTCGTGGATATTTACACTCGTTGATGGGAGGGAAAAATCCTCTCTACATCACTACCATCTCTTACCTTGTTTCATATCATGTTCGATTACCGCATTTATTGTTGTTCAGTTACGGTGTAACGTATGACGGGATCAAAAGATGATAATTCATAACTAGAGTATCTAGTGGCTGCAAGTCTAAAGACTACAACAATATTGTCAGTACGGGAAGCACTTGTGACTTTCACATTGTAGATACTGCTTTTCAGACAGGAAGATCACCGCCACGTGGCAGCCATCCAGCACACCTAGCTGTGCTTCATCCACACCGGATCACCACCCGTGCTGATCCACGTGGGGGCTACGAGACAGAGCCCCCGCGCACCATAACACGGGACTTGTAGGGACTTAGTTGTTTGGAGGCTTGAGTAAGGTCCGTCGCGCGCCTGCGAAAACCAAGCTCGCGCACGACCTCTGGTAACTGACTGAGAGATCTTAGGCTTACGTGTCCCATTAATGCGGCTGATCTCATAACGGTCTCCAATACTTGCGGACAGATGCGTAACGGTTCCTATATACACGGCTGAACATGTTGTTGGGGGTTCTACCATTAAGCCGCCATTTATGGTGCACTAAAACCCCCCAACGGTCACTTCCAACGGTCACTTCCCCACTATATATAGGATCCTTATGCTCCCCGTTGCGACACGACGATAAGACAACAAGACACACATAGCCTACTGTCTCTCTCTCACACACAGTTATCAGTGCTTACTCTCTCCCTACACACACATACAACTCTTTGTGTTCTTCTTCTCTACTTGAGGTGTACACCTAGGTATCTCTCGAGGATTCCTTTGTACACATTTTGGTGAACCCGACGTGAAACATCCACCTTCAAACCTCCAAAATCTGCCAACCATGTCTTCAGACCAAGTCATCCGACAGGAGATCGGTCTCCATCCCACGAGGAGACCTCAGAAGAGGACGGACTACTCAGTACCACTCCCAACACTTGGGTTCCAGTGGTCACTAAGGGAGGACCCTCTTTGGAGTCTCTTCAAACCACAATACGGACTCAATCTCGAGCCATGGAAGCTCAATCCGAGCAGATCGCCCAGATCATGGCGATCCTGTGAAAGATGGCCCAAAATGAGGTCCAAGGGGCTTCTGCTTCATCACTGACGACTTCACTGTCCCCACTCGGGGTGGTGTCCACCTCAATATGCACCTCGATAGTGCATGTCTCTGCTGCCCATGCTCCTCTTTCGGGTGGCCCGGCGAGCCAGATTCCACCATTCTCATCAGGCTCGTCCCTCATAACGGCAGGGAACTCTGCTGCATATCCTACGTCGTCTCTATACGCGAGCGGAGCCCTAGGAAGCCACGGGCCTCCACCTCCGCATCCTTACAACCCCAGCATGCCCTACATTCCGGGTTTCGGGCCAACAGCTCCTTCTTACGTAGGAACACCTGCTAGCATGGCGGCTCTCGAGCAAAGGATTGACAGCATAATCGCCAATCAGGGTGCCATGGACACACTCATTCCAAAGGTAGATAGCGCGCCTCTTATTCCGCGGGATGTCTATCTGATCCCAAACCCTGCTGGGTACAAAGCGCCCAAGTGGGAGAAATTCGATGAAATCAGTGGGAACGCCCACGACCACATGATGAAGTTCATGGATATGATGGGCCCGTATAAAGTTGATACTCGGCTACTTATGCGCGAGTTTCCAAAATCTTTGGGAACTGTCGCATACAAGTGGTACAGAGCACTCGAAGCGGGATCTGTAATAACGTGGGATGACATGGTAAAGAAGTTCTACACGAAGTTCTTCCAGATGGACGAACGAGTCACCACCATTCACCTCTCCCGCATGTACCAAAGTCTGACGAAGAAGGCGTGGCCTTCATTAAGAAGTTCAGAGCCAGGTCCTTGGAATGCAGCGACGAGGTCTAGGAAAGCCGTCTGGTCGAGATATGCCTACAAGGCATGCGTGATGAGTATAAAGGTATGTTTATTAATTTAAAATGCCTACATTTTCAAATCTTATAGACTGCACTAGGAACATTGAGCCCCTGATAGAAAGGATGAGGAAAAGACGCGCTAGCGAGCATACACCAATGAATCCTAGCTTTAAGGCTGGAAGGTTCGGTTATAAAAGGCCGCAAGATACCAATGTCCACGCAGTGTCCCCATCCAGCAAGCAGCAAAGACCGAACCACAGGAGGCGCCGCCATTTCCCTTATCGGTCGAGGATGCAGTTGATCTCTGCAAAAGATGGCGGAAAGACGGGATTTTTCCACCTTTTGAGCGCAAACCTATAAGAGAGCAATTCAGAAACCCCAGATGGTGCGAGTGCCATGGTCAACTTTCTCACCCAACACAGGAGTGCAGGAAGCTTAGATGGATGGTGGACAGGAAAATAAAAGAGGGCCAGTTGTTCATAGATGAGCCGGCCAAGGATGTACGTAGTAACCCCTACCATCTCATGCGAGGCAGGAGCCCAAGGGAAAAGAGATCGCTATGATCTCAATTACCGACCTGGAGGAGGTTGTAGACACAGAAGCTTCGGTAGTCGCGGAGATCCACAAAGAGGAGGATTACGGAATTGGCACGGAAGATTCGCGAGCCGAGCCAATGACGAATTCTGCCAAATTTGCCAAGTTCTTCGATGAAGTGGGCTTCTCACCACACTGCAGGCACGAAATGACCTCGTAAGGAAAGATCATTAGGGCCTTTCGACCGGAGGGACCCATCATGACATTTGATGAGTCTGACAAGAGAACCAAGGCAAGCCATCAGATGCCATTATATGTAACAGCTACTATCAACTGTGTGGACTTCAAAAGGGCATTCGTTGATGGCGGAGCTGCAATGAACTTCATCCCTTTAAGCACCTGGAGACAGCGGGGATCCCTCAGCACAAGATGGTCAGGAAGTCGTCGCCCCTCACGGGTTTCGGAAGCGATTTTAGGATGACCTTGGGGTGGATTCGTTTGGGGATTCAAATCGGACAGATTAGATTTTCGGCCAATTTCCATGTTATCGATGCTAATACGACGTACCATATGATTATTGGGCGAGCATGGATCCACCGCTTCGATGCCGTACCTTCGACAGATCACAAGTAATGAAGGCTATCTGGAAGGAAAGGGTGGTTACAGTACCTGCTTCTGTGAACCATTTTAATTTGGAGTAATCGCACTTATCTGATGAAGTATGGTTCACAGAACTTTAAGGAGGGGCCATTCCCGTCCCAGCCAACTCCTCTGCCCAGGTGGGAAGACGTACAAGGCCAGTCACCCGCTGGTTTAATGGTGACACGTGAAGAAACGGAAGCACAACCCACGCGGACAGAGGCCTCCAGAGCAGCCAAAAATATCTATACTTTGAAAAGGGTTATTAAGCATGACGAGGATGGCGGGCAAGTGGGAAGTTTCTACTCCAACGGGAAAAGATGTTACCGTATATAAGGGTACGTTCAAGGTGCGCTTTTATTATTGTCTAATAAGTACGGTTGTTTATCAATTGCTCTTGTTTTATCTGCTTACTGAAACCAGTATGAAGCCTATCTCATATGATAGCAGAAGAATGCCAATTAAATCCTATCTGATAAGATAGTACGAAGCCTATCTCACACGATAGCAGCAGAATGCAATCAAAGTCTATCTGATAAGATAGCACAAAGCCTATCTCATATGATAGCAGCTGAGCGCAAACAAAGCATATCTGCTAAGATAGCACAAAGCCTATCTCACATGATAGCAGCTGAACGCGAACAACGCCTATCGTTTAAGATAGCACAAGCCTACCTCCTATGGTAGCAGCAAAGTCTATCTGCTAAGATAGCACAAAGCCTGTCTCACATGATAGCAGCCGAACGCGAACAACGCCTATCTGTTAAGATAGCACAAGCCTACCTTATATGGTAGCAGCAAAGCCTATCTGCCTAGATAGCAGCAATATTGAATTATGATCTTAAGTGATCTGAAAGCCTATCTGCATAGATAGCAGCAACACCCCGTGCGACACAGAGCCTATCTGCTTTGGATAGCAAATTATCCAAACATTATTTGGATGTAAATACAATGGAAACACAGAGCTTGTTTTCGGCACATAGCAAGCATGCACGCGAAATTACGATTTGTTGTATCAAACAAAACAGTGAATGACAAAGCATATTATATTAATAGTCAAAACGAATTACAATTTATCTGTCTAGATAGCAGCTTACAAGCAAAGGCTTACACTAAGGAAAAAAAATTCCTAATCTAAAGCTTGAACCTACAAGTTCTAAAAGTACGGGACGGGACGCTATCGCCGACTTCCTAGGTCAAAACAGAGCTCATTTGATCTCCCGCCACGGTGAGATGCCAGATGAACCTCATGCCCTGACGGCTCCAGACGTGAAGAACAAATGGGAGAGCAGCTCATGGGGCAAGAAGCTGATTGTGCAAAAAGACGAGCACAATCACTCGTCACACCTTGTTCAAAAGAATGGTGGCAAACAGTTCTCTTCCGGAGAGCCGGCAGAGATGCACACCATTCATTACAAATCAGTACTGAAACCAGTATAGGACTGTGCTTCATGGGAAAGTCACCGGAGATACGACCTGCAAACATAATAGACAAGGAAGAACCTTTGCAAAAGCAAGAAACCTTAAGAAATTGTTCTTCAAAAAGATCAGGAGGATCGAAGTGTTGGAATAGATGCCCTAGAGGCAATCTAGTTTAGTATGAATTTACTTGTTGCTAGAAAATTCATTTTATTATTTATTGGATATTTAATATAATGAAGTCCTTAGATTTACAATTGTGTTGTTTATCTTAAATATCCCTAGTCCAGTATAATGATTAATGGGAAAATCATCTATATACTAGTATGGGGTTGGATTGATATGGAGATGTCATGATCCAACACATAGGTGTGCATTAAGGGTAATGACGCACTGGATTGACCCATCTCCGAGAAGGCTACATACACGTTATGATAAGTCACAAGAGCTTCTCGTGGTGAAATGGTATTGTCATCCTTAGACTTGAAGTCATTAGATATTCTAGTTGTGGATTATTTTGATTTTGGTAGCGTTAAACGCTACACCGTAACTGGGTAGTCATAAAGGCGTGTACCGGATACAATAAGAAGCAAGCTTAGAGATCGTAGTCGACGTAGATAGAGTTTGTCCCTCTCACATAACGGGAGCAAATATCCTATGCCACTCGAGGGATAGTGCTTATATTATGTCTTGCCAGACTCAAATAAATCAATATGGGATATTGATGTTATTTGCACGAATAAGGCTATTCCCATGGATCGAGAAACTGTGGATTGGATATACGAGTGTGACTGGTATATCTCGTGTCCAATCCGGGTATAGAGACAAAGGGAAGAGACAATTACTTGTACAAGGTTTGTCAAGATGACTATTCTATTAGTTGGCTAGAATGGATGTTTTGCTAGAAACCGCTCCATATTAGCAAATTGTTGCTACCAACTAGATAGAACCTATGGGGTCACACGCTATATAGAGTTGAAATATATTTGGGAATTAATTAATATGATTAAATAATTAGAAGGATCACTTTGCAACACCTTGCAAACTTAGTAGGACTAATTTGCAAGGAAGGGACTAAACCGAATTCTAGTAGGACTAGAATAGGTCCTTTAGGTAGTTGGCAAGGATTTGTTGGACTATATAAAGGACACTCCTTCCTTCCTTCCCACACTTATGACCTTATTGATCATAACTTTAGTGGGAGAGAACAAAAAGGAGAGATCAAGCAAGCAAAGAGGAGCCGCCCCCCCCCCCCCCTTCCCCCTTTGCCGCCGCCCATCCCCATCGGCAACAAGGAGGCGGAGACCTCCTTTTTTCGTCTCTTTTTGGATGATTCTTCTTCCTCTTCCTCATTTGGGGCTAGCACCAAGGATTGGAAGATCTAGAATTCAACTTTAGGCGTGGATCAACTATATAGAACATGACACAATTCGCGTTTAAAGTCATCAAAGGAGAAACCCTAGGGTGTGTTATTGATTTCTTCTCTTACCATCTTTATGTCTCTTGACTTGTGATCCTTGGAGGGTATTGCATGGATTATGTTTTTTTGTGTTTCCGTTGCGCATCCATGAATAAAAACCCTACACGAAGGACTTTCCGAAGAATTTCTTGGGAGTTATTTCTATAGCACAAAGCACAAACTCAGGTTTCAAAGCCTGGAATTTACATGAACTAACAAAGTTCAAGGACCGATGTCGGCAGTCGTAAATACTCATGAGAAGCCACATTTTGGATGAATAACCAAATAGCAAGAAGCAAGGTTTATATAAACGTTAGAAGGGACTCTTCGGTTCCCTGGCTGAGTCAGCAACGCCTTGGGAACGGGTAAGAATCAATTACCTACGTCTCAAAAATGGGTAAAAATCAATTACCCTACTAAAGGATACGACGAAACAGTAGCACGCCCTATTTAATGACGGAAGGTCATGATAAGGACGGGGCCCACTACAAGGAAATCGTGCTTACCTAATAAATTAATAGCGCGATAATCAAGGTAATTACAACGTCATAATCGATATACATAAAAGTCTGAATGCAAAATCCTCAAGGGAACAAAAGCAGACATGAAATTCCAAGTGTTTCACAAAGAGGGGGGAGAAACACTAGCATTAAAATATGCGCTATCCTTCTCTTAAAACAAATCCTTGATTAGAGGATCTTCTGGTGAAAACAGGAGCGATGTTTCTTTTGCTTGGTTAACTTCTTGCTTTAACTTTTCATACTTGGCCTTCATCGCATGGAAGAGATTGGCAGATTCTTCAGCCTTCTTCTTTTTCTCCTCCAATTTTCTCTTTTCAAATGCAAGGTTTCGGTAGCCATACTTCAGCATTGCAGATGTGAGGATTTGGGTAACCCTGTTGACAAGGAATCTGAAATCCAACCTGCCTTGAGCCTTGGGTGGAAGACTCTTGCATGCATTATAAAGCGACCGTGTCCTATCATTGGAGATAGTAGCGGGGGTAGCTGCAGATAGTTGCCCTAAAATCCAGATGGCTTCAGTCTAGAAAAATCTTCTTTCAAAGAGCTCCAGCTCTAGAGCTCTCGCAAATGACCACGGGTATTAAATGCGCATCCTTGTGAGCCAATCTACATCAGGTTGCCTCATTCCTAGGGAAATGACAATATTAGGAGTGCAAATTGCTAAAAAAATATAGAATACGACATATGGTAACACGATAGCATACCCGTTCCCTCAAGTAGCTCATTCAAAGAAGGAATGCGGATCACGGGGAAAGCTGAAGCATGTCATTGCTGCATTGCCCGCCTGTCAGCTTCAATTTCGCTCTCGGTATATTTGGCAGGAATAACATAAGCAGCGACAAGTGTGATGGCAGCTCCAACTTGCGAACCCCAAAAACTCCATGCGGAGAGAACTTGGAAAAGTTCCATCTCACTGGAAGTAATAGCAGGACTTTGTTGGGGCTCAGGGACATTCTCTAGAATGGCAGCACTTGAGGAAGCATGTGAAAGAACTTCAGCGACAATTGTGGTTTCTGCTTGCCTAAGGACTTCTTCATTTGCGAGAGGTTCCTGTTGCTCAGGAGCATTTATTGGAACATCAACACTTTCATGCGATGCTATGTCTTCCATGACCTGTTCATTTTCACGAACTCTAGCTACACCATCCTCCGCTTCCATCTCTTCAACTTCAGCACCTTCTCTCATCCCAGTGTCGACTTCGACATCATCAGATACCTCAATAATGTCTTCCAGAGGTTCCCCTACATCCTCAATAGCCGCTATAGGTTTCTCAATATGCGAGCTTCGCTCCGTAACATAAGATGAAGGAAGCTGATTTCTCTGCTCCAGCATGTTCTCATCAGAGTTGCCAACACCTGCCTCGTTGATTACCTTTTCGCAGTTGGTACATTATCGGCAGAACTCTGTGCGATGGCAATATCCCCCGCAGGAGGAGTAAGGTTAACGTTAGCAGAATCATTTGTGGCAGTACCACCTGCGAGACAGAATTAAAGGAAAGAAGTTGAGGTAATTCGCGTTATAAAATGATGTCTTGTTTTATTCTGATAGATTAAAAGCAAACACCTCCACGCTTAGGTGGGATTGCAGCTCCAACATCATATGTTATGGATGCGACACCATATCCTACAGAGGTATCTTCACTTATCACATCTTTAAGGTAAGCATGACCTGGTGGTGCGAAGAAGCTCGTTACAATAGGGAATAGGTTACCAAGATTGGTTTACAGACATTGTTCGAATGGTTACCTGAGGGTTCGCCACATTTGTTTACTAACCATCGACGAATATCATCTTTTGATAAGTCGTGCTTTAACGCACCAATAATCATTTCTTGATAAGTCACAGCAAGGTTAAAAGTCTCACCTTCCTTGCCGCCTGCGATCTCCTCTAAATCCTCCTGATCATATTCCAAGGCGGCCGCAATTGTACTGTCATCATGATGTTCTTCCAGGCTTCTCCTCTTCATTAGCTCAATGTCATCTTCCTCGCTCTGTCTCCTTCTCTCTTCTGCCTCTGCAGCCATTCTTTTAGACTCGGCGATAATAGCTTCGTCTATAGCCTCGCTGGAGGCGTCGGAGCGAGAACCTTTTGTATTTTTATTCTCTTTGGCCAAAAGGCCACTGATGTCTCCGTGTCATCAACTGCGAAAGGAAATTAGTTCACAACTATTGCAAAAGCCAAGTTCAAAGAAAATAAGTTCATTTAAGGTACCTTATGAACTTTCTTCTCCGATTTCTTCTCTTTATTCTTCTTCTCTTTCGTCTTCCTCTCTTTCCTCTTCATTCTCTTCTTCTATTTCATCTCTTTCTTCGACCTCATCTTCTTCATCTTCCAGGCCAAAAGGGATGAATGTCTCAACCGCGAGATCTTTCTGGGTCCTGCCCGGCATGCGACTTTTGCCTTTTCCATTGGAAGCAAGAGGCTTCACAGGCGACGAAGTTGGAGTGGCTCTAGGAGGAGAAGAAATCACAATTCCCTTCTTTTGATTTTTGGCCTTTGGGGCAACCTCTACATCTACCTCAGCATCATTTTCGATCAGGGGGCGAGCGAATACGTCTATTCTCCTCGCGTATCCGAGCTTCCACCTGGGGAGCCAGTTCCATTTCCATAGGAATCTCCTTCTTTTGCCTTTTTGCTGTAACAATGGAATTAACCAAGGACGCGGAGCGCTCTCCGGATGCGAACCTCCTCAAGTAGTGCTGAAAAAGAAAAATTTTGGTGTAAACTTCAACGTGTTAAAGAGAGGAGTCCTTCAAATTCTGTAAAGGCGAATTGTTTACCTTGGCAAAGTCTTCACTGTACTGGATTACGCGTGCGACTCCACCCCTAACAGCAGTCATTTTCTCCTCAAGAATAGTGGATGGGCACAAGTGGTTGTCAGTATCAAGCAAGGAATAAAAACCATACTTGGAATCATCCAAACTACAATTCTGTCGGAATGGAAAGGCATTCCTTTTAATCGTAGGAGATTTGCTGGGCCGAGGAGTTGAAGATACATCAAATCTGGCCTGTTGAGCATTCCAGTACGCGATCCTAATCTTGGTAAGGCGTCCTACATGACTCCCCGAAGGTTGGATGAAAGGCAAGTTGCTAAGAAGGATCGATTTACACTTATTTATCAGCAGTCGCTTGTAGCAATTTCTTTTGATTAACTTAGGCCAAATGGAAGGAGCCACTGCATCAAAGCCAAACTGAGGTGAGACGCGAGTTGGTTCAACGTCGACTGTGATCTGCTGGTATCTGGGAGTTATCTTAGAAACATTTTCGGCAAGGGCAGGAAGTGAACCTCTCACTCACCAGCAGAAGAATTCGCGGTAGCGATCATGTCCCTTGAGAAGGGTGTCTTCTGAATAAGAGCCATCTCTACTAGGGTACAGCTTTGGGAAAAATCGCACATTATAATGCGAGTAGTGTAAGTCCTGGCTGTAAATTTTCTCCGATCTTCGCACACCAGACTCCACGAACACTTGGGAAGATTGGTCCTGTACCATCGGGCAGCTCTCCCACTGGGAAGTGCATTCTGCGCACCTGGATAAATTCCACATGCTGGGCCTAGAGGGAACAGGAGCATAAGAAGGCCATCTTTCAAAGACCCACATAGTAAGAAATGAAATGTTGACAAGTTCAACACATCAAGACGCCCACGATATTCCTCAATTGCGACCACCAGCTGGTCTAACCGATGATACAAGGTGCCTAGCACTAGAGGCCCAAGCGCGACATTCTGGCCAAGGGTCAACTTAACAGCAAGGGGCAGAACATTATAAAAGACCCCGTCATGAGGATGACCGTCGATCAAATATCGTGACAGCCAGGCACAGAGAAAGCTGCACAAGGACAGATGATACACCTTTCCCTCTATATAATTCTTCCCTTCTAGATCATTCTCTAGTATTTATTTGGTGATTTTACTATTCGCATAGTCGCGAAAGAAGTATTGCACCCATTTTCCGCAAGTGCTCTTCGCGGAGGTTTCAACCAGCTGCCATTCGGGAAGTACTTCTGCAGATGTCCAATGGGTAGAAATTTTCTTTACCTCGGTCAAGCACTCCTCCATCAGCGCATAGAGAGAGAGCTGTGGACCAGTTTTCAAATCAGTCAAAGGATCGACTTCGCCCATGGGTGAAAGTTCATACAGAATTTGAACATCTTTTAAGGTGGGGGTGGCTTCAAATTCAGCAAAGTGAAAAGTGTGAGTCGCAGGTGAGTAGGGAGAAAGAAAATTTAGAAGCATGGTTTGATCCAGCTTCACAGCAGCACCCTTCGTAGCCCTAAAAGCAAAATAGATCCCAACCTTGTGTAGAGTGATAGCATGGTGAGTTAGCACATGGTCAATCCACTCATCAATTAAATCCATCTTTTGCACGAAGGCCTGGGTAGAAATTTCAGTATGGGGAAAGAACCCATTTTTGACGCCTAATCTTACCACGTCCCTGGAGTCAATTAATTCCAACATGGCTGGACTAGTAAGAGGGTTCAACAGTAGCAGATCTTCAGTGGCAGGAGCCGGTAAATTATTTAATTTAACCCTAGCATGATAAAAGTCTTTCCCACCTACATTGGGAGCTTTCTTCCACAGGTTCTTGGGAAGATCAGGAATTTCTTCAGGTTTTTTCACGGATTTGGAGGCTTTTGTTTTGGCCATTTCTACAGAAAAGCAAGAAAAAGGGGGGAGAAGTATATCCACCCTTAGTAAGAAGCAGTTCTGGGTTTTGAAATTATCAAAAGGGGAAGATGAACAGTTCTGGGTTGGTTCAGAATTTCAAGATTGCAGCAGATCTTCGTTTTAAGTGGTTTTAATATTTAGGGTTTAAAATAACCCCTTCCAACAGTATTTCAAACGATTTTGGATTTCTCAAGTTCAAAACAGTTCAAAAGATATGGAGTGCATTAATGAAAATTGAGCAAAAGCCAACCTTGTGATGCTGAAGCAAGTTGAAGATGACGATTGGCAAGAAAAAACTGATGACTGATTATCTGTATTTTCTCTCAGAGGCTCTCAGAAAACATCCTCTTAAGAGAGAGAAGCAATAATCTGCAACAATGGAGAGCATGATGTATTTATTCAAAAATACTGAAGAGTCGCGTCTTTTCAGTGGTCAAATCGCAACCGTCACCGCTGAATCGCGCAATCACAGGTAGATGCTGACGACACGCCTAAAACCCTAATAGAACAGAAGGCACGACCCTAGGGATCCTAGGTCATAATGGCACGCATGCGGCCTGATTTTGCGTGTATTTGAATTGGTGCGTGGCAACGACGCGTGCACTGGTTTTTGCGCATTGAAGTCTATCCGGCTAGGTGTCTTCACTCGCAAAAAGGGGGCTATTGTAGATACTGCTTTTCAGACAGGAGGATCACCGCCACGTGGCAGCCATCCAGCACACCTAGTTGTGCTTCATCCACACCAGATCACCACCCGTACTGATCCACGTGGGGGCTACGAGACAGAGCCCCCGCGTACCATAACACGTGACTTGTAGGGACTTAGTGGTTTGGAGGCTAGAGTAAGGTCCATCGCGCGCGTGGGAAAACCAAGCTCGCGCGCGACCTCTGGTAACTGACTGAGAGATCCTAGGCTTACGTGTCCAATAAATGTGGCTGATCTCATAACGGTCTCCGATACTTGAGGACAGATGCGTAACGGTTCCTATATACACGGCCGAACGTGCCGTTGGGGGTTCTGCCATTAAGCCGCCATTTATGGTGGACTAAACCTCGCCAACGGTCACTTCCCCACTATATATAGGATCGTTATGCTCCTCGTTGCGACACGACGATAAGACAATTAGCCACACATAGCCTATTGTCTCTCTCTCACACACAGTTATCAGTGCTTACTCTCTCCCAACACACTCATACAACTCTTTGTGTTCTTCTTCTCTACTTGAGGTGTACACCTAGGTATCTCTCGATGATTCCATTGTACACACACATAATTCATATGTAGCCTTCTCGTGGTGAGTCAATACAATATGTCATTACTCCTTATGCATACCCATGCGTTACACTTGATAAATCCATATCAATCTACCCACATACTAGTCTCCATGCATAGTGATCGTCATATTAATCAATATACTCAAATAGGGATATTTGAGATGAAAAACAATTGTAATGTAAGGACCATTATATTAAATATCACCATAAATAATAAAAATAATATTCTAACCAAAACAATGTTCATACTAAAATAGATTGTCTCGAGGGTATCTACACCAACAATCTCCCACTTGCACTAGAGCCAATCTGGTGCATCTCGTATGCCTATTGATCTAGCGTGGCCCGCATGCTTTCGTCGAGCAAGGGGTTTGGTAGGAAAATATGCAAGGACTTAGTTTGTTGGTACGCTATATGTCTTCACATCTCCTCTATCGATAATATATAGAATGAGATGGAATATCCTGAGTATGTGCATCTGATGCATGATATACTCAGTTCTCTATTGTACAATCGGCAACTGGTTCTTGCTTGGATCCCTTTCCAGCTTAGAGTTCCTCCATCAAGCAAAACACAAATCTCAACTGCGATCTGAAATCATTCTTGTTGGTTTGGAAGATCGTGTCAGTATATACTAAGTTCTTCCTCCCCTTCATACATCCTTAGTTCTTAGTTACTTAAGGATATTTTTGACAGCAATCTAGTGACTCTCACCCGGATTGGACTGGCATCTTCTTGTCATACTCAAAGCGTATGACACATCTGGTCTAGTACATAACACGGCGTACATGATAGATCCAATAGATGACGCGTATGGGATCTTACTGATACGGTCCTTCTGAATCTGATTGGAAGGACAGATAACCTTCGTAAGGGTGACTCCATGTGAAATATAAATGAATCCTTTATTTGATTCTTGCATGTTGAACCGTTTCAACACCTAGTCTATATATGTTATTCTGACTTAGGTCGAACAACTTCCTTGATCTATCCCTATAGATCTTGTTACAAACTGTATCCCCTAAGTCTTTCATTGAGAAGCAATTCTCTAGTCAATCTTTAACAGATTGCAAGGTAAGGACATCGTTTCTGATGAGTAGTATGTCATCTACATACAAGATCAAAACTACTACTGAGCTCCCACTTACCTTCTTGTAGACACAATGTCATCTTCGTTGTGATAAAGCCAAACTCTTTGACTGCAACATCAAACCATATATTCCAACTTCTAGAAGCTTGATTCAATCCATAAATGGACTGTTGCAAATCACACGCTTTGTTGGCATGCTCTGGACCGAAAAACCCAATATATATGTCATGTACACATCCTCAATGAGATTTCCATACAGGAATGCTATTTTGACATCCATCTGCCAAATATCATAGTCGTGATAAGTTGTAGTAGCAAGCAAGATGCGAATGGATTTGGTCCTCGCGACTGGGGAAAAGGTTTCATCATAGTCAATACCATTAATCTGTCTGAATCCTTTTGCCACCAATCGGCCCTTATAGGAAATCACACTACTATCCATGTGGGCTTTTTTCTTGAATACCGACTTTCACCCTATGGGTCGAGCCCCATCGGGTGGTTCCATCAAAGTCAATACTTTGTTGGCATACATTGATTCCATTTCGGATCTCATGGCTTAAAGCCACTTCTGAGAGTCCGGCCACTTCATGGACTCTCCATAAGTTGTAGGCTCATCATCCATGAGCAGTATGTCACCGGGCTCAGTCAAAAGAGGCTCATCACACTCTGTCCCCTGACGTGTCCTACCAGTACTACGAAGATCTTGTGTTACTTGAGAAGGTTTGTCCATAATGTTTTGTGTTTCCTGCTCATGTTCCATTGTTGGATCAATGTTTTGTGGTTTTTGAACCTCTTCAGTTTATACAGTACTTCTAATGGCTTCTTTAGAGACAAATTCTCTTTCTAGAAACACACCGGTCTGAGCAACAAACACTTTGTTCTCGGTTGGATTGTAGAAATAATATCGTTTTGTTTCTTTAGGATATCCCACAAACTAAAACTTGTTCGACTTTAGTCCGAGCTTGTTTGATTGTAAACGCTTTACATTGACCTTAAAACCCCAAATCCTCATAAACGACACTATGGGGTGCCCCATTTCATATCTCATATGGTGTCTTCATGAATGATTTGGATGGAACACGGTTTAGGGTAAAAGTTGCAGTTAATAGAGCATGTCCCCAAAATAAAATTGGAAGATCAGTCTGAAACATCATAGATCGAACCATATCCAACAGTATTCGATTCCTCCTCTCAGACACACCATTCCATTGTGGTGTTCCAGGTGGAGTGAGTTGGGAAAAGATTTCACACACTCTTAGATAGTCGTCAAACTCTTGTCTTAAATATTATCCTCCACGATTCGATTGTAGAGACTTAAACCTCTTGCCAATTTGCTTCTCTACTTCATTCTTGAATTCTTTGAAATTTTCAAAAGATTCAGATTTTTTCTTCATAAGATACACAAATCCATATCTACTGAAGTCATCACTGAATGTAATGAAGTAAAGATAACCACCTCTGTCAAGCGTGGCAAATGGTCCACACACATCAGTATGTATGAGTGCCAATAGCTCACTAGTCCTCTCACCTTTATTCTTGAAAGGGGACTTAGACATTTTTTCCAATAAACAAGCTTCACATGTCTCATATGATTCCTAATTAGATGAGTCTAGAAATCCATCCTTATGGATTCTATAAATGTGTTTCTCATTTATAGGGCCTAAACGACAATGCCATAGGTATGTGGGATTTAAATCGTTATATTTAATCATATTAGTATTTATGTTATCGATGGAATTATCTAGAAGAAGGATATTGAACATATTAGACAAAAGTTCTTATAGTAACACATATCACCATAATAAACGGAACAACATTTGTTCTTTATTGTGATAGAAAACTTTCTTGTGAATACAATAAACTGCAGTTGTCTAATTCATAGATAATTTCCAGAAGGTAGAGACACATGATAGGTCCCTATGGTTAATTGAGTAAACTTTGCTTCATTTCCCCACGTGTAGGTGTATCTCTCCCTTATCCAATGGTCTGCATCTCTTGACATTCTGCACACTTCTATAAATGTGAGATCCTCATCCAGTATCTAATACCCATGATGAGATAGAAAAATTGACTTCTATAACAAAGATACCCTGAGTAGAGTTCACAATTCCAGTCTTATTATCTTCTAGTTATTTTGGGAAGTTCCTCTTACACTATACTAAGGCAGACTCCATGGTTTTAGCAACAAACTTGCTTCTACGTTTTGGGGTTACAGGCAAACCATTGTCTTTTCCCCTTTTAACCATCAATACGGTTTTTTCTTGGCCCTTATTAATGCCTCGTTCAACAGTTCTCAATCATATTCAGTAGATTTCTTTTGAACAAAACTCTTGGAACTTATCTCACTCCTTGAAGAGCTTCTATAAATGTATGATCATATCATACGCCTCCATGTTCTCATATAGCTTATAAAGCTCAGAGTTCATGGCAGCTAACATGAGGAAATTCGCATCCAAAGAATCATCTTTTGGTGTTTTATCCTTTAGGTTTTATTTGCGTTGGCAGTTGTTGGAGAAGAAACTTTCTGCTCTACTGTATACAGCTCTTCTAGTTTGAGAACAATTCTCAAGTTTCGATACCAGTCTTGGAAATTCATTCCAGACGATTTGTCCTTCTCAAGGAGCAAACACAATTGTCGATGTTTGTTGATTGTTTGACATTAGATTTCTAGAATTAATAAGAAATATATAAATTTAGAATTTATGAAAAATAAACTACATTTAACAATGGCTAGATTATTAAATATAGCTCCCCCTATTTTTCTCGGATTAATTTCCCTCACAATTAATGCAAAAAATATCATATATTTTCTAGTGGGTCAAGATCCATATTTCACCTTCTCTTGAGCTTGCTTTGGCAAGTCATCCAAAACTTAGTTATTTAGGTAGGAACACCTTCCAATTGCATCCTATGGAACTCTTGGTTCAATTGGGAAAATAACTCCTTATTCTTTATTTATCTTATAGATAATCCCAATTGTCTTTCCTCTAAGCTTTCAATGCTATTGAAGTAGCTTAGTTGCGTTTGACCTCTTACTTCAACAATCGCACATTACTTTCTTGTGCCTTCGTGCCACATTATGATGAATCAAGTCGCCTTGCTTTGGAAAGCACGTACTCAATTGATCTTGATCATGACGAGTGTAGAGCAAGAGAAGGCAAAATGCAATATTCATCATTGAGGGTTTTCTTGTCAATTTCACTATGTTGATCATATCAACTGATCTACTTATTTGGATTGGACAATCCCAAATAAAAGATCCAACTATTTGATTATTATCTCGTTACGTTTTGCATGCATCAACCATACATCAAAATAAATAACGAGACCATAAATAATAAATAGAACGTCGTATGGATATGGTCCCTAAAACTAAGATGTTCCCAAGACAATGAGAATATCTATAAGCCCTAAAGCAGCAAGCTCATTTCCATGTGCCTCCATCTGTTGTCCATGCGTCCTAGCTTGTGGGTCTTCATCATCTTGTGGTTTCTTTAGTCTTTGATCTTTTTCTCCATGCCTAGACTATATTCTATCTATCTAATTCTAGCTAACATCAACAAACTAAATAGAGAAACCGCACATTAGAGGGAGAAGACGACACTCATGTCGTAAAATAATTACATTAATTATATATAAACCAAACCAAACCAAACCACAAAATTAAACATTAATAACTAATGTCACACCCAACCTCCATGCGATAAAACACATAAACAGTTAAAATCCAATTTTATCGCGCTGGGTCTATTTTTAGCTAAATTTAGAATTCAGGGTCAAAACGGTCGCGCCAGTCTTACTGGTCAAGCCGAAGTGACCTGCCAAATCGGTCCAACCCAGTCGGACCAGCCTACCAGGTCGAACTAGTCAGCTGGCCGAACCGGTCTGGCAGGTCGGTCGGGTCTGTACGCTAAGGAGAGGGGACGAGCTACCTGGCCGAACCCCATAGGGCTAGAAGCAAAAAAATTACTCCTTCCTTGCAAACAGATTCCCAATTGCGAGACAAAAACACTTTTTTCTTCCCCAATTGTGCCCAACCCTAGTTTTACGTCTCCAATCAATTCATAAATCACATGTATACAAAACTTACTAATTTTTACATCATATGTAAAATTAGATTATTACCAATTGAGTCATAATCAAATCGTATCATTATACGAAGTTTAGTTTTACGCAAAATGTAACACTACTGTGTAAAATTAATAAAGCATGTAACACATAAATAACAGTATGCGCTATGACATGTGACTCTGATACCACTGTAGGGTTTTGATGCAGGATGCGCAGCAGAAATAAAATTAAAATTTCATGTACAAATCCCTCCATGAATCGCAGGTTAAGCTCTCATAACGTGATAAAGGAAATAACGTTTACCTTCTGTGTTTGTGTGATCACAAAGAAGAATGGTATCCTCTTCTATACTGGTATACACACCTTGGGATTGAGAACTGGGATCTTCTCCACGCCTTGTGCTAGAAACGTAGAAGAAGGAATCAAGCGATCACGCAAAGCGGAGCAAGAGGCTAAAGGGGGGCTGTGCGCCTCTGATGCCGTCGGGTATGGGGTGTCGAGCCTCTCTTGGTGGTCCCTCCTTGCTCTGTTATTTCACTTAATGACAAATCATATGAAATAATAGAGGTAGGAGTCCCCTTTACAATCAATAACTCTATATTGATTACAAACTTACCCTGATACTAATCATGTCCATACACGGATTAGTCTAATAGCCTAATCCTGTTCATTCATGGATTAGTGCACTTTGAAAGTTAGTCCAACTAAATTTTCATATTGTTGCATTTTGATCCTTGATCCTTTTAATTGTTAATTAGTCCAACCAATTAACTTCCTTATCCAGTTTAATCCTTTTTGTGTGTGACCCTATAGGTTTCTATTAAGTTGGTAGTAGAAATTACAGACATGAGCGGTGTCTAATAACACATCAATGCTTCCCAACTAATAGAAATAGTCAGTGATCTGACAAACCTTGTGCCCAATGTTGCCGCGTTATATTTTCCATTTGTCTCTATATCGGGATCGGACACGCAACATAAATGCCGAACTCGTGAATTCAATCCATAGTTTCTCGATCCTGGGAATAGACTTATCTGAACAAATAACAACAATATCACATAAGCTCTACCTCTCGAGTGGCCAGAAATTCCATAAGCTCTACCCATTGAGTGGTCGTGGATATTTACTCCCATTATGTGTGAGGGACAAATCCTCTCTACATTACTGCCTTCTCTCAGCTTGCTTCATATCATGTCTGATTGCCGTCTTTATTATCTAGTTACGATGTAACGTTTGACGGGATCAAAACATTATAATTCACAACTAGAGTATCTAGTGACTTCAAGTCTAATGACTACAACATCATTTTCACTACGAGAAGCACTTTTGACTTTCACATATTTCATATGTAGCCTTATCGTGGTGGGTCAATCCAGTATGCCATTACTCCTAATGCATACCCATGTGTTAGACTTGATATCTTTATATCAATCTACCCACATACTAGTCTACGGTGATCGTCCTATTAATCAATATACTCGACTAGGGATATTTAAGATAAACAACAATTTTAATCTAAGGACTTCATTATATTAGATATTTCCATAAATAATAAAAGGAATATTCTAGCAAAAACAATGTTCATACTAAAATAGATTGCCTCTAAGGCATCTACACCAACAACTTAAGCCTCCCACATTTCCTAAGTCCATTGAAATCCGCCCATGTCCTCAAATTGTATAATAGCAAAAAGTACCCAAATTTTATTTTACCCTAAGACTACACAGAATCATACTAATTCCTCAAGCGAAACCGAAAGTGCATAGAATACTGCAACGACCCCCTTATCCGGCTCGGACGAGACGGGGAGGACGATGCTAAAAGTAACGGCGGAAAATCAAAAGCACAACATCCCAACATATATATTACATACTATTAAACATTACAACACGTCCTCAAGTCTTTCGTACGTTTCTATTATACATTATGCTAACATTATTCAAACTATTTTACAGCTCGTGACGGAACCTCCTTAGTGAGTCTCGTACCTAGTCATACCATAGTCATCTTATTCCAAAACTGCGGGGGAAGGAAACAAAGACCGCAGTTTTCTAAAATCAGCATAAAGTACTGAGTAAGTAAACACCCTAGGTTGTAAAACTGAGGAGAGAGCAACATGTTATTTCATGTCAAAGAATAAGGAGGGCAGTGGGTGAAGGTGGAGGTGGTGGTTGTTTCTCGGTGGTGGTGGTGATGCTTGCCGGAGGTGAAGAAGACGAAGGAGGAGATGAGGGTGATGGTGGTTGCTTGTGTGGTCTTTCCAAGGGGTGATAGAGAGGGAGAGGCTTTATAGGAGCTGGTTTGGTAAGGAGGCGGTGGTGAGGCGGTGATGTTGTCGGGTGAATTGTTACCGAAGAAGAAAAGTAGAACAAGAAGAAGAAAAATTAAAGATGAATAAGAGGAAGAAAACAAAAGGGAAAAAAGACAAATAAGAAAGAAAATCCTTATGAAAATTCTCCTAAGAGAATTATTGGGTGTGTTTAGTCATACCAATTAGTTGGGTGTTTGTATGTGGCACAATTACGAAGTTATGTGGTGGCTTTACCCGCGCTACGGCAAATTGTTCGCGAAATTATTTACAAATACTACTTTAATATTTCTTAAAATTTAACCAAATTAATTATAAATAATTTACACAACATTATTTTATTTTTCTTTTACGACTAAATTTATTTTTAATTTGTCAATTTACTATTTTACCATTGTATATTATACGGGTTATTACAAATACCATGTTTTCTGCTTTTAAGAGGCCACTGATTTGTTAGATTGAGTTGTTAAGAAAAATAGTTTCCTTTTCCAAGAAGATAACTACTGGTTTGACTAGTTGAAAACGAAACTATAATCCAAAGAATTAAGATTTTGAATCTGTGAAGTCTAGTCATCCTTTTCAACTCGTTGAATACCCTGTTCTTGTCCTTTTACTTCTCAATCTCGTCTCATGTTTTTTATTTTAGTAACTCCCACCTTCTCCACCCTTACACCTGCAATGAACTGTAGACCGCATGGGACGCAGTCCGCATTGAGTACCAAAATACTTGGGGAATGAGTAAAAAATGGTATAATTAAAATGGATAGATTCAATCCCTCAACAACCACTCATATTGTATAAAAAACAAAATCTATAAAAGTAACTTCACACACGTACAAAGCTAGTAAAAAAATGTATTCAAAACTAATGTCAATCTAGCACAGCCACCGTAAGCACATGTTTGATAATTTTAGAAAATTAAAAGATTTTTGAGAAGAAAAATTGTTGAGAACTAAGTTAAACAATTACCTCGGTATGTTAAAAGAATTATAATTAAAGTAGTTGGAATAGTATTTGTAAAGCAAGTATGAAGAACCATGGTAAATCCAAGTTAAGAAATCGCATGCAAGTAAAAGTCTGAGAAAAGTATTATTTTGTGAAAATTATTTAGACGGATCTTAAGTCCCACAATGACGTGACATTGTTAAGATCAGATTCATGTTTTGATTGTAATATAATAACCCGGATGGCTCTGTAAGTGCCGACACCCCGCTAGGAAGGAAAGTGAAAGCTCAGGTTGTTCAAGACTTGAAATAGCTTGGCTTGGCTGATTCAAGGCCTTGAAACAGCTTTCAAAGCCTTGAATCAGCTTCAGAGGCTTGAAAATAGTTTGTCTACTTTCAAGGCCTTGAAACAGCTTAACATGAAAGCATATTCTCAGGGGGGATGTTTATGCTAACTCTCTGATTTAATTTACTTGCTCTCCTTCATATGTTTGATTATCTGTTGTTAGAATACGAAAGACAAACTGCTAAACATGTTTTTTTTACTATATCAACTGTTTGACCATGATAATGCAGGAAATATTGTTTCTAAGTTTTGCAGGATTATTTCCTAAACTGGATTGCAGCAGATTTGGAAACACTTGAATACTTTGATCCTGTGATGAATCAGACGTGTTTGACAGATTCTCATGATGGTAAAATGAAGGGTTACAACAATATCTCTAAAGATTATGATCATTCAACCGTTGGATAAGTTCTCAAAGTAGTCAAACTATGTTGCCTACAAAATAGGAAGGTTGTTGTTGAAAATCTGGGGAGATTTGCAGAGCTGTTTGAAGTATTTAAAGAGCTCAAATTCGAAGCAACAAGAACACAATACTCAACGGGAAAATACATAGAATGTATTCTGGCTTGACAAGCATCAAAGAAGTTCTTCATCTCTTCCAATTCATTCAAAGAAGTTACTGCATTTCATTGCAGTTTTCTACTCTTAAGTGATCTTCTGTATAAAGCTATATTGGCAGATCATTTCTCTATTATTTCTACATTCATTCTCAAGGATTGTTCAAAGTGAACAATAGAGAATTCTTAGTTAATCAGTTAGCTAGAGCAGGTACTAGACGGGTTAGGGAAAACCACAAACTGTAACAGAGTAAGGGAACTCTCTGTGCTTGAGTTATAGGGCTTAGCTTTTTATTAATAAGAATTGAGTTGAAAATCTGGCAGGGATCTAATACCTGAGGTAGAGACGTAGGTCCAAGTGGACTAAACTCCATAAATCAATTTTCTTGTGCATTTTCAGTTCATTTACTTTCAAAGCTTTTGCAGGATACAAAAACTGTTTATTTTCAAGGGTTTGAACTCGTTTTCAAGGCCTTGAAAAATGCGTACTTGTTCTAAACTCTCTGCATCTCTTCAAGGGCTTGAACCTGTGTTCAAGGCCTTTGAAATTCTGTCTACACAAGTTTTTCTTCTTGTTAGCAAGTTCTGCAAAAAGTTGGCATACTCTATTCAACCCCCCTTCTAGAGTATCTTAGTTGCTTATACATCTGCATACTCACACTTTCAATTGGTATCAGAGCTTGTATCACTGTATAAGATTTAACCATCTGGTGATCATGAGTACTGCAGGTGATGATGGTTTCTCACAAGGAAGAGCAGCTAACAGACCTCCTCTATTCTGTGGAGAAAATTTTGCTCACTGGAAAGATCTCATGAAAATGTTTATCATTGATCAAGATCTAGAGCTTTGGACCATTATCCAAAATGGACCTCACTTTCTACACAGAGAAAGATGGGATCAAAACTCGCAAAACACAAGACTCGCTCTCCTCTTCTGAATTAAAGTCATTTTATAAGAACTACAAAGCTATTAACATTATTTATTGTTCTTTGAGTACCGATGAATTCAACAGGATCTCTGGATGCACAACTGCTAAAGAAATCTAGAATAAACTTTTGGTTACCTTTGAGAGAACCAGTCAAGCAGACCAAGATCAACATTTGTCTCAGACAATATGAGTTGTTCAAGATGAATGCAGATGAGTCCATCAGAGATATGTTCAAGAGATTCACTGATATTTTCAACAACCTTGATTCACTGGGAAAACACTTTTCCAAAGAAGAAAAGGTGAGGAAGATTCTCAGGAGCCTTCCAAAGGAAAAATGGGAACCAAAAACCACAGCCATTGAAGAATCTCAGAATCTCTCAACTTTACAATTCGGTGACCTACATGGGAAGCTCCTCACACATGAGATATCTATGAATGAATTTGATGGAGAACTCCTAGAAGGTGTCAAAAATATATCCCTCAAAGACAAAGAGAATGAGAGAATTCAAATCCTTGAAACAGAGGATGGTGATGATGACGATCCAATTGCCTTAATCTCCAAAGCCTTGAAAATGATTCTCAAAATTAAGAGAAACTCTAGAAACAAAGAATTCAACAGATAAAGGCATAGACCATCCAGCAGCAAGGATTACAAAGGTAAGTCCTCCTCACAGAACAAGTCGAAAGTTATGAACTTCTTTGAGTGTGGTGATGCAGGACACTTGATTAGAGATTTTCCACACAAAAAGAGCAAGAACTTTCAGAAGAAAGATCATGACAGAAGAAAGAAAGCCATGATAGCTTCATGGAGTGATTCAGATAGCTCTAGTGAATCTGAATCTGAAGAAGAACATGCCAATCTATGCTTCATAGCCAAGCATGATGAAAGTTCTGAAAAGAACATTGAGGTAATGGTAAACTGCTTAATTTAAAAACCAAAAGAAGCTCTTTCAGAATATCTCAGAACAATGCTTTTGAATGAAGAAGATTATCTGAAAGAAATCAGGATTTTGAAAGAAAAAGTTCATGAGCAAGCAAAAGAAAAATTACAACTTGTTTGCCTAAATCAGAATCTTGAAATCTCCCAGAAGAAAACTGACAGTGATTTCAATGCCTTGAAAACAAGTTTCAAAGCCTGAAAACACAAGTCAAGGAAGTAGTCACTGAAAACTCCTCTGTGAGTGACAGCCTTGTTAATCTAAGACATCAGGTTGATGATTTAGAGAAACAAAAGATTACACTTACTGAGAAACTTCGAGAATCTAAATTGGTCAAAATCAAGCTTGCTGGATCAGAACACAAGTTGAACCTGATTCTTGGAGGAAGTTCACAGTCTGTTCACAAAGCTAGTATTGGATTCAATCCAAACTTTCCAAGAAGAAACAATACCAGATTTGTGAAAGCTCGAAACAAAACCTCTCCTACTTGTCATTACTGTTGTAAAACTGGTCATGTTAAAATGACTTGTTCTTTTAGAAGAAGATACCCTCACATAATGAGGAACACTTTTCCTTTTCAACATAAAGGAAAGGTTAAGCAGATTTGGGTTCCTAAAGGGGTTAGACCACCTAACATGGTTGATCCTCAATATGAATCCAAATTCTACACTCGGTCTAACAGCTGGGTAAGGTAGTGATCGGTGCTTGCAGGTTGTCACCAAAGAAAAGAAGTGGTTCGTGGACATTGGTTGCTCAAGACACATTAGTGGAAAGAGATCTCTATTCTCATAATTAAAGGAGCAATCAGAAGGTTCAATAACACTTGGTGACAAAAGTAAATGCAGTATTCTTGGTATTGGAAAAGTTGGTACAAATTCTGAAAACTCTATTTCTGATGTTTATCTGGTTGAAGGTTTAGTGTAATTTACGTAGTGTATATCAGCTTTGTGATATTGGTAACAAAGTTATCTTTTATAAAGAGAAGTGTGTGGTGCAAAATGAGAAATCAGGAGATTGCATTCTCACAGCCTCTAGATCAAACAATGTTTATACATTTCAGACTAACAAAGTTGCAAGTGAAAGGTTGAAGTGTCTCAAGGCCTTGAAAGAGGATTCAAAGCTTTGGCATAGGAAACTTGGTCATATCAGTTTGCATACTTTGAAAAAATTCATTTCCAAAGACTTGGTAAGAGGGTTTCCATCCACCAAGTTCAAATAAGATGAGTTATGCAAAGCCTGTGCACAAGGAAAGCAGACCAGAAGTTCCTTCATGCCAAAGAAGTTTGTAAGTACAACTAGACCTATTGAATTACTTCATATGGATCTCTCTGGTCCTATGAGGACTCCTAATCCAAAAGGTAAAAGGTATATTCTAGTTGTGGTAGATGATTTTTCTAGATACACTTGGGTTATGTTTCTCAAAGAAAAATTTGAAGCTCTCTCTAAATTTTCAAAGCTTTGCAGAGAACTTCAAAACTTGAAAAACCTACCTGTAGCTTCAATCAGAAGTGATCATGGTAGAGAATTTGATCAGTTAGAATTTGATTTATTTTGTGATAAGCATGGTATTTCTCACAACTTTTCTGCTCCAAGAACTCATCAACAAAATGGTGTTGTTGAAGGAAAGAACATGACTCTTGAAGATATGTCAAGGACAATGCTTCTTGAGAACAAATTGCCAAAACATTACTAGGAAGAAGTTGTGAATACAGCAAACTATATTTTGACATGTGCTTGATCAGACCTATTCTAAATAAGACCCCCTATGAACTATTCAAAGGGAGGAAGCCAAACATCTCTTACTTCAGACCCTTTGGATGTACTGGTTTTATCCATAACAATGGAAAAGACAATATTGGTAAGTTTGATGCAAGAAGTGATGAAGGTATATTTCTTGGTTACTCTCTGAATAGCAAAGCTTATAGATTTTACAATAAAAGAACCAAACTGGTTGAAGAGAGCATTCATGTTATTTTTGATGAAAGCTATGATGGTTCTTTGAGTGAAAGTTTTGCAGATTTGAATTTGAACAAGCATGAATCAGAGGAAGAGACTGAGAATCCACTTGGATACAAGAAAGGATCAGAAGAAAATAGAAGATATTTTCAAGCCCTTGAAAATAGTTTTCAAGGCCTTGAAAATACAGCTCAAAGCCTTGAAAAAGATGATCAGAAGGATTCAAGTGACAAAGCTACTACTTCAAGACCACAAAATATATATGGTGAACCTGAACCATGGTCCCCAAGAAAGACATTCAAATATCTTTCATCCCATGCAGCTGATAATAATATCAGATCCAACCACTGGTACACAAACCAGATCACAGTTGAAGAACTTATGTGCTTCTAATGCTTTTATTTCTCTTGTAGAACCAAAAACTGTGAAGGAAGCTTTACAAGAAGCAGACTGGATCATTTCTATACAAATTGAAATCAATGAGTTTGAAAGAAATAAGGTGTGGAACCTGGTTCTTGCACCTACAAACCAGTCTGTGATTGGTACCAGATGGGTATTCAGAAACAAGTTGGATGAAAGTGGCAATGTAATCAGAAACAAAGCAAGGTTAGTTGCTCAGGGTTACAATCAAGAAGAAGATATTGATTATAAGGAAACTTTTGCTCCAGTTTCCAGGTTAGAAGCAATTAGAATTTTGCTTGCATTTGCATCTTACAAGAACATGAAATTATTTCAAATGGATGTGAAGTGTGCTTTCTTGAATGGATACTTACAAGAAGAAGTTTATGTTGCACAACCACCTGGTTTTGAACATGACATTTTTCCAGATCATGTTTACAAACTTGACAATGCTCTCTATGGTTTGAAAGAAGCTCCAAAGGCTTGGTATGAAAGAATGTCAAAGTTTTTACTTGAAAATGATTTCAAAAGAGGTTTAGTAGACAAGACTTTTTTCATTAAGACTCGTGAGAAATATTTACTTGTAATCCAGATATATGTTGATGATATACTGTTTGGATCTACTAATGATCAATTATGCAGAGAATCCTCATGTCTTATGAGCAAAGAATTTGAGATGAGCGTGATGGGAGAATTGAACTTCTTCCTAGGACTTCAAATACATCAATTGAAGAAAAGCATATTTCTGAATCAAAGCAAGTACACAAGAGACTTGCCAAATAAGTATAGCATGGCTCAATGCAAGGAAGCCAAGACCCCAATGAGCTCTAGACTATCCTTATACAAGGATGAATCTGGTAAGAGTGTCAATGTGAAAGAGTATAGAGGCATGATTGGATCATTACTCTATCTGACATCAAGTAGACCAGATATTATGTTTAGTGTATGCATGTGTGCTAGATTTCAAGCTAATCCAAAAGAATCAACTTAACTGCTGTGAAGAGAATATTCAGATATCTCAATGGTACCAAAGACTTTGGGGCTTTGGAATCCAAGACATTCTAACTTATCTTGAAGTGGTTTTTCAGATGCTGACTTTGCAGGCTACAAGGTTGATAGAAAAAGCACTTCTGGAACTTGTCAATTCATTGGATCATCCTTGATCAGTTGGCATTCCAAGAAACAGAATTCAGTTGCTCTATCAACAGCTGAAGCTGAATATATAGCTGCAGGAGCATGTTGCTCACAAGTACTATGGACTGCTCAACAACTAAGAGACCTTGTATTTGACTTCAGAGGGATACCTATTAAGTGTGAAACACTAGCGCAATTTCAATAACAAAGAATCCAGTACAACACTCAAAAACCAAGCACATTGATGTCAGACACCACTTCATCTGAGATCATGCTGAGAAAGGTGATATGTTTCTTGAATTTGTTGCTACTAACATGCAAATTGCAAATATCTTCACCAAACCATTAGCAGGTGAAAGGTTCTCAGCTCTAAGATTGGAATTGGGAATGCTAAATAAGACTGCATTGGTTTAGGGGGGAGCATAAGGTAGGAAAGGTAAGTTGTATGTGTTTACAAAGACTTGAACTGAGTTTCAAAGCCTTGAAAATCAGTTCAAAGCTTTGGTTTTTACTTTTTGTAGGGTTACAATATTTCAAGACCTTGAAAGCCTTTTCAAAGCCTTGAAAATGAATTTGTTACTCTAATAGTCAATAAACTTGGATCATTCTATACTGGGTGATATCTCAGTAGATGTTTGCTTAATATAGTAGGCAAATATTTTCTATTTTCCAACGGCATAATAGTTTGAAATTTCTCTGATCCTTGCAAATCTTTTTAGAATTAGAGAGATACTAGTTTCCTTTTGAATCTCTAACTCTTTCAGTATTTATCCTCTTCTCTTCTCCTTCATTCCGTACATTCCACCTCTCTCTTTTATTCTCCCAAACCCTAATGAGCACAAGAAGAACCTCAGACAGAATCAAGATGGCTGGAGGTTCAAAACCTGTCTCAGAGAAGAAGAGAAAAGTAGCAGTGGAAGAGGTTCAAGAAGTCAGTGGAGACTCTAGTTCCAAAACTCCTAGTGCAGAGGTTGTCCAAGATCCTCCTCCACCAAAGAATAAGGTAAAGACGGCTACAACCTCCTCCTTAGAAAAGTTGAAGGTGACAGAAGTACAACCAGAAGGACACTTGGAAAAGGCATTGCAGATCTAATTCTCAAGTCTAAACAAAGAACACAGCTCCAGATGAGACATGGTTTGTCTCAAACATCTCTAAAGGTTAGTGGTTAGATGGTTTTGTTTCAAGGTCTATTGGTTTCTGCAGTTTGTTTAATAAGTATGTGATGGAACACATGAAACTCAAGTGCATCTCTATGTTAAAGATGAGTTCTTTGTGGTGTATGCTAAATCCTAGAGAAATATCCTACCCCAGACTCACCAGACTCTTCTATCTGAACCTAACCCAAGTTAAGAGATCTGCACACTTGGTGATCAAATCTAAAGTTGATGGGATATTAATTGAACTAGATCACTATGAGTTTGCCAATGTGTTAGGCTGTCCAAAGAGATATGATACTAGCAACCATCCACCAAAGTCAGAAAATTTGAAGCTAGCCAAAGAAGAATTCTTTCTTCAAAAAATCTCAACCTCAGTCAAAAAGTTAACACATTCTGTGTTGAATGTTGAAGCCAAAGTCCTTCACACTATACTGGTGAGATGTGTCTTTCCTAGAGAGCACTCAAGAGATTTGGTGACTGAGAGAATGCTGCACATCATGTATCTGGTTATGCATGGTTATGAGATTGATCTTCCAAAACTAGTCATTGAACATATGCTCTTTAGCCTAACCAGTAAGAGGATTCACCCTCTACCATATGCAAATCTCCTCACCATGTTCTTTGAGCATTTTGAGATCCCTTTTACTGGAGAGGAATCAGTCACATCTGGTTTTGGGGAATTCAATGAGAAAGCCTTTGAGAAAATTGGAGTTGTGAAAACAAAAGAGAAAGTTTGGAAACTTTACTCAGACTTGACTGAAGCAGAACTAGGTGCAAAGAAGTTTTCTAAGCCCAAGACCATGACTCCCAGTTCAAGTCAGACTTCTCAGCCTACAGACAATCAAAGACTTGATGGTTTGGAACTTGACATGGAGGATGTCAAAGCTACTGTTTTTGGACTAGAAAGTGATATGGGACAAGTCAAGTACATGGTGGAAAGCATCTTCAGAAGCATGACCTTACTTGATGTTCCTGAGGATCATGAAGGAATAAAGTAAGGAGATTCTTACAAGGATTTTCCTAGTGAGAATTCATAACAGGAAGAAGCTACTACAGTTTCAGACAAGGGAAAGCAGATAGCAGAACAGGCAGAAGATGAAGCCAATACCACTCTGTCCCAGCTCTTTCTTCCCAATTTAATTTTTACTACTATTCATTGGGTCACTTTGACCCGGTGATTTGGATAACAAAATGATACAATGTTTTGATAAGTTTTTCATGGTATTGTAGAGTAAAGGTTTCTCTATAACACGGTGAAAAAATTATCAAAAAATCGCATCGTTTTGCTATCCAAATCACCCGGTCAAAGTGGCTTAGATACGAGTCAAAATGTCAGGATGGAAAGAAAGAGCTGGGACGGAGTGGTAGTCCTGATTCAGATGAGCTGCTGATCACTTTGAAGAAGAAGAAGAAATCCCCAAAGGCTGCTGAAAAGGACAAGAATGAAGAAGCAAATGTTACAGGAGGGACTGCAGAGGAACAGGAAGAGCACGACAAGACTGATGAAGAAGAAAATGAGAAAGAGGAAGAAGATCAGAATGCAGATGAAGATCAAACCCCTTAATCTTGCCTATTCCTTCTTCCATATTCTCTCTTCTTTAAATATTTCTCTAATTTTTCCAAATTTTCCGGACACTTGATCCAACAACTTCTATCTTTTTGATGAAAGTCAGAAATGGGGAGACAATTCTAGGTTTTAGTTTGTTTTAGTTTCTAGTTCTTAGGATTATTTGGTTTTATCTGCTGAACTATTTAGGTGTTTTTGTTGGTATTATTTGGTTTTATCTGCTGAACTATTTAGGTGTTTTTTGTTGGTAATTGAATAAGTTGGATCTTTTTGGAAATACTTTGTTGACTAATCAGTTTGTTTTGCAGAGACTAAGGATCAAACAGAATTTGGTTTTGTCTTTCATCAAGGGGGAGATTGAAAGATCAGGTTGTTCAAGACTTGAAATAGGTTGGCTATTTCAAGGCCTTGAAACAGCTTTCAAAGCCTTGAATCAGCTTCAGAGGCTTGAAGATAGTTTGGCTATTTTCAAGGCCTTGAAACTGGATTCAAAGCCTTCAAACTGCTTAACATGAAAGCATATTCTTAGGGGGAGTGTTTATGCTATGCTCTCCTTCATATGTTTGATTATCTGTTGTTTGATGATGAAAGACAAACTGCTAAACATATTTTTAATTGTACTATATCAACTGTTTGACCATGATAATGCAGGAAATATTGTTTCTAAGTTTTGCAGGATTGTTTCCTACACTGGATTGTTGCAGATTTGGAACCACTTGAATACTTTGATCCTGTGATCAATCAGGCATTTTTGAAAGCTTCTCATGATGGTTATATGAAGGGTTACAACAATATCTCTGAATATTATGATCATTCAACCGTTGGAGAAGATCTCAAAGTAGTCAAACTCGGTTGCCTACAAAATAGGAAGGTTGTTGCTGAAAATCTGGGGAGATTTGAAGAGTTGTTTGAAGTATTTAAAGAGCCCAAATTCGAAGCAACTAGAACACAATACTCAACGGGAAAATACAGAGAAAGTATTCTGGATTGAAAAGCATCAAAGAACTTTTTCATCTCTTCCAATCCATTCATAGAAGTTCACTGCATTTCATTGCAGTTTTCTACTCTTAAGTGATCTTCAGTATAGAGCTATATTGGTAGATCATTTATGTATTATTTCTACATTCATTCTCAAGGATTGTTCAAAGTGAACAATAGAGAATTCTTAGTTAATCAGTTAGCTGGAGCAGGTACTAGACAGGTTAGGGAAAACCACAAGATGTAACAGAGTAAGGGAACTCTCTGTGCTTGAGTTCTAGGGCTTAGCTTTTGATTAATAAGAATTGAGTTGAAAATCCTGCAGGGATCTAATCCCTGAGGTAGAGACGTAGGTCCAAGTGGACTGAACTCTATAAATCACTTGTCTTGTGCATTTTCAATTCATTTACTTTCAAAGCTTTCGCAGGATACAAAAACTGTTTATTTCCAAGGGTTTGAACTTGTTTTCAAGGCCTTGAAAAAGGCATACTTGTTCTAAAATCTCTGCATCTCTTCAAAGGCTTGAACATGTGTTCAAGGCCTTGAAATTCTTTGTCTGCACAAGTTTATCTTCTTGTTAGCAAGTTCTGCAAAAAGTTGGCATACTCTATTCAACTCCCCCTTCTAGAGTATCTTAGTTGCTTATACATCTGCATACTCACACTTTTAGAAACGTTCCCCCACTAAAGAGAGTTGGTACTAGCGCCTAAAGACTGAGTAGAATAGCGAATAGCTAGTACACCCTGAAGACTTACACATCCCTTGGCCCCGCAAGTCAACATTAGGGAGCCAGAGAGAACTGTATATCCATAACTATATCCAAATCCGGTTTAGCAACCACCATGCATATTGAAACCAGTAACCTCTAATATCCACCTAATTAATCGAACTTATTTCATAGACAACTCAGCATAGATAACTTTCCACATTTTAAAGGTTTCCGAAAAAAGTCAAAGTAAACACTCTAACATAATGACTATTTCAAAACTCATTTTTCAGAAGTATATAAAAAAGATAAGAATGTTTCAAATAATCACAAACACATAAAACTGTAACTGCTCACCTTTCTGTGCCAACGTGCAAACAAATCCCCGGGTGTGGAAGGGGTGCTTATAAAAAGTAAATCGATCTACAATGCATACTATGCATGTAGACCTTTACATGAGTTAAGTGCTGATGGAAATGATGAAATACAGACTATGCATGTCAGACGACCAACATAAACCTACCACCGGATTCTAGCCAGTATATCCCCTCCAGATAACAGACACCCAAAATAGTCCTAACACGTCGAGAAACATCATGCTCACTTGAAGTGACAGATAGCACTAAGTTATATGAAACTCCACACTAGAACTTGAAGAATTATAAATGGCACAAACACTCAAAGAAAGTAAAATTAGGTTAACCTAGGAAAAACGTTCATGATAACTCCCAAACTAGCACTTCATTTCAGATACATACCCTAAACTATCCCATATTTAAAAAGCATCCATAAATTAACTTCTTACATAATTGCATTTTACTCCTAAAATACTATAACTACCATAACTTGTTTAAAATAAATCCAAATCATGTAAAACTTTCTTTTATAGCCTCCTTGTAACTCCACTCACATCTTTCATGAGGACGTGAAACACATAAAAACCAACAGCAAGGATATCGAATATTCTAGTTAGGGTTACTGAGAAACTAAGGGAAATTATCCATTTTATTCATTACCGGGACTTAGAAATGTTATAATATGATAGACTAACTTAATAAAATCATAAATTTAAAGAAATTAATAGCAGGATTCAAAGAATCAATCAATACCCTAATGGTTTCCAATTGACTGACAAGGATGAACAACTTAGACCGCCAATCTAAAGGAAAATCAATGATCAATTGGTTGATGCTATTAACATGAAGTTATAGCTTGACATGATAGATTGGAGAAAAAATCACAACCAACATAGTATCAAATTGAGCAAGTTATGTGTCTGTATACAACAAACTCAATAGAACATAATCAAACAAGTGGGGAGCATTATAGTACGTCCCGACCCTATAGGAAATAAACCGGATTAGCCAGTTTTAGCCGGTAATTACGGTTTTACCAGCAAAAAGACAAAAAAATGGACCCCAGGGCGCCGTCATCAGAAACTCGCATAGAAATGTAAAGAAAACGGACAAAACTGTAAAGTTTAAAATAAATCTAAAAAAAATAATTAAAAATGGACAAAACTGAAGTGAAATGGACGAAACTGAAATGAATCCGATAGAAACGTAAACAACGCTCCATAACTGAGCTATTACAGCAAATTTGCAAGCACCGAAGCTAAAAAAAGATACATACTTTGTGATACATAAGCAATGGACACAAGCACACCTTGAGACGGTCGTTTCACCTAAAAAAATAACAAGCATTGCAAAAAAGTAACACAAATGCAAGAACGGTAATGCATTTGTGTGCTATCCTTTAACTCTTTCGCATTTATTTATTTTCATATTCCATTTGTCTCGTTGTTGTAATAATTGTCGACCATCCTTGCATTGTTTCCTTGCAAAAAGTATGGAGGATCTTCATTGGTCCATACGAAGTAGCCGCATTGAGACCCCTGAGGTAGTGGGCACCGGAAGAAATTTCTACGTGGGTTCTTTGGGTAAGGACATGCTATTCTCATCACTCGTATCCTTCCTCAATATATTGGTCGAGACTCGGTGTTACGACGGAATTGGTGGGAGGCATAGTTGAAGGAGGTATGTGACATGGTGTTAATGAGAAGTTGGGGATATTTGGAGGGGGAGAAAATGATGGAAATGAGGTGTAAATGGTAAATATGATTGTGCAAGAGTGGGTTGGTGTATAAGTAGAAAAGTGAATGGGTGGTTGGTAGTTGGACAAAAATGGGGAGTAAATTGTCCATAATGACAGTTTTAACTACTCTGAAACCAAATAGCAATTCTAAGCTGAGTAACACTGTGAACGAAGCAATGAATGTGGTTAGGAGTGATAAACTGACATGACAAAATAACAGATAAAAGTATAAAGCCAATAAACATTAATTATAAACAGGCAGATGATATTGTCAAACATCTGAACAAAACTCATACAAGTTAATTGTTTTGAAACCACATTCAACATTACAACCACAATAACATTCACCACCTACATTATCCAACATAAACCGGTCAATTATTAAAAAAACACACAAAACCACGGAGAGATCAGAATGGACCGCCATGCTCAAAGCTAATGACCCTCACAAGCTGAAAATACCGTAGGTATCTTCTTGTTCTTCTTGACGAAAACCTCCTCATTGTTTCCCAGAGCTTTGAAGTTGTTCATATCTTCAAGAAGGACTTCCCTAAGGTCGTTGTACGTGGAACGACCAATGAAATTGGCAGCCAATATCCTAATGAAATATTCATTGATCTTTATCTTCCTTTCAGGTTTCGGGGGGGTCAACTCTCTCAGATGTGCCATGTAAAAGCACACAACTGCTCAACAATCATAGTTGTACAAAGCAGAAGATATAACTGGATATATGGATAGAAACTTAAATAGGAAAGAATGAAACATAAGAGTGCAAACATTGTTAACTTGACTTGGAATGTCATTGGACTGACATTGTTTTTTTCAGGGGAGAAGCTGCCACCTTAGGTGATCCGTGAGCATGCATGATGAGTAGAGAAGCTGCAAACCTTGGGTGATGCATGATCAGGCCTGGTTGGAGTTAAAGATACTTGAAATGGAGACTTAAGAAAAGCAATAATGTGTTAAGCATATGTAAGAACTAAGTAAAAGAACTCACCTATAAGATTCCTAGGTGGAACCTCCCTGCCTCTGGCGTAGTATTTTCGTAATCAAGTATGGTATTATATCAAGCAAGAAGTGCTAAATGGAACCGATACTACACATATAAGTAAGGTAGATTCGTTCCCTCCTCTTTAAGAGTCGGCATCCGTCCCAAATAAACTACCCACCTCTAGAGGCTTGTTGGGTGCGACCTATACTCACATGAACAAACATATAGAATAGATAAGCAGATTGTACAGGAGATAAACAAAATAGACAAAACAATGTGTAATACACGTTGCAAACCATTCAAGAGTGTTGCAAACCCTAGGTCGGTGCTTTAGGATTCTATCCGGTTTAGGTGATTTAAGTTTTTATCCAGATAGGGTTAGGGTTTATGTGCTCTAGGGTTTTATCCAATTATGGTTTACAGATCAGGTGCTTTACATTTCACTTCTTAGTTTCAAAACAGACCATGTTACTATGTAGGTTTATGGTTTAAGACTGAGCTTCGTTGGATTGAATGAATTTGACTTTTTTATGACAAACATATCGTGTAAAATATAGTTAACATGAGTTTACATTGTTGAAGTTGTACAATTTGTATCATAACACATTTTAGAAAAAATGTGTTTCTCCAACATGAGAATAAGTATAATATTTCATATTGAAATTATAAAGTTTAGAGATTCTCAATAATGTTTACACTGTAATCTGTTTTCTCTTGCATGTTAACCAAGGGCTTAATACTACTATCGGCCGTTAACCTATGTGGACATGGTTGTTTCTCCTTTATATTTGACTCGTAGTTTAACTTTGGGGTATTTGGGGTATAATACATGTATCTACATATTTATAAATATTTAATGTCTAAATATTTTGTGAAAAAATGAAAATGAAATACAAAGTACAACACTTGGATACGTAGTTTAATATGTTAGCTGTGATGATGTGACGAAACACATTAATTCCACAATCATCCAAATTGAAACATATTGTTATGGGAGATAGGTAACACAATATTTCCAGTTACCTTCACTCTTATAGTGGACAATCATACTTATGTGGTTCACAGGGGTACAGTTGATGACAACTTCATATACAATATCATTGAACATAAGGTACCACACTTTGAATTGGTAGTATCCACTTATATCATCCCATTGACATGGACTATATATTGTAGTATTTTTATAGTAGATACGTGGTTATGAAATCCACTTGCCTATGGTACTATCACACTTGTATATTATGAGAAGGATCAATTGACCAAATTTCAACACACTTAAATATTATTGTATCAACTTCCATGCTTGAATTACAATGTGTTGTATAGTATATGTATGTAATTTTCATCATTGTATTATAATGGACAACCATTCCTAAGTGGTGATTGGAGTGTTAGGTGAGCACATCCTCATACGGATGGTCATTGATCCTTAGCAATCATAAGTACTACGTTACAGATGGTATTCACTTGTCCTATATATGGAAGATTCATACTTGCATTATAGTGTCTTGTCTGGCATGTATGGAAGATTCGTGTTTGCATTACAATGTATAATAAGTCTTACATTTTTGTGGGGTTGTTAATTGAGAACGTCTGCGTAAAGATATTTATTGACCAAAATATATAACACATACATATCTACATGTTATTTTGAACGAGAATCACAACATGATATAAAACCATATCAAATGTACTCTCTGGACTGTTTAAAACTTTATCTGAAAGTTCTTGAATTCTATCCAAAGTGTCTAAACCTTTTTCCGCAGTAATCAATGTTAACTATGTCTCTCTTGTTAAATTTTTGGTGGTACAACATTAAATCCGCGTGTTTATGCTCATTATTAGTCTTTGAGCCGTAAAAAATAAAGTTAAGAATTTCCGGATGCAGCCATATTCTACACTAGGATCATGTATGCAATGTTCAAGGAGAAAGCAATGAAGGTAAAACACTACAAATCTATTGACATTCAACAGCTACCTGAATATGAAATGGATGCAATCTGTGTCACAAGGGAGAAGGAAAGGGCATCTCTAGTAAGTTCATACAATACACTATCTGTTATTGTCGCTTTAAGTTTTATCCTCTTGTTTTAGGTTTCTTTTCCAAAATTGCAATTGAATTATCTGATGTCCTTGGTTTACTGAGCAGTTCTTTCCAGTACTAGTTTATTTTTCTCAATATTTAATGTTGCTATCTGAAATGTCAAATGAAATATCCGAGTGGCTTCAATTTTGTTCTGTCATCACACTATTCTCTGCCAACGAGATAATAGCATGCTTTATTGTTTTTACATGAGGTTTGTGTCACCACTGATGTTCTGTGGCTACATTGTTTTTCTGCTCTTCCATAAAAGAGTTCAATTAATTTCGGAATTATTGTTATCGAAACAATGACAAAAGACGGATAGTGACTTCTACATGAATGATCCAGCCATGGAGGACCCGAAAACAAGACGGTGTGACGATCTGAAAACCCATGCATTTAGTTGGGGTTGCATGAAGGTAAGAATGGAGTTGATTAGTGACTTGGGTGGAACATTACTAGAGACTTACGACTATTGGCGAGAACATGTTGACTTGATGATAGGGAGTCTCAAGAACGTTATTTTGAAGCAAGAAAATGAAGAGCTTGTGGTTATTGTCAACTCGCAATTATATGCTCACGTAAGGCCTCCATCCAAAGGGAATACAAAACCCAAAGGGAACTTAAAAAATGTACGAAAGAAGTAAAGGAGATGTCAAGAATATGGAGACAATCGAACTACATGCCAGAATACTCCAGTTGGTGTTTCCAATCAAGATGTCGGTCAATCGCAATTGCAAGCCCTATCTCAATCAACATAACAAACAATGATTTCCAACGTCAAATACAACTGGTCTGAGGGAATGAGTGACCTATACTCTTTCGGGGTGTTGGGGATGACTGGGTCTGATTTATTCAAGGATTATATTAAATGTTTGCAAGTTTTTGTTAAGTACCTTGACATTTTTATCCGTTATTTGATACTTTTTGTCTGATGTTTTACTGTGTTATCTGGTTCTATGCGTGTTTATCCGCTGTTGTGAACTTTTGATTATTTATGAATCTGTTCCTTTACATTTTTATTTGATTCAGCGATTTTTCATCCATTGGGGTGGTGACCTGCTAGAACAGGTCACTAGAACAGGTCACTTCCCCATCAAATTTCGTATTTTTTATCTTTTAGTGGAGAGACCACAACTATTTTATTTGCACCCCTCCCCCAGGATTTACACTAGACAAACCACAAGCAAGTCATTACTTGTGGCGGACCCCGGGGTGATATCACTGGAGTCTCTGCATTTGCTCAAATTGCAAAAGCATTAAACGGGGGTGTTTTACTTTTTCCCTTCTCCTACTTTTCATCTTTCTTATCCTTTTGTTCTTAACGTAAATAAAAATAAATTTTCGTAAAAGAATACCAATTCTGTGATATTCTCACATGAATAAAAATTCATTGAGTTCATTAGATATCACTTTTGACATTATTTATATTGTAACCTATGCAGAGAATCTTCAATATCGTACACATCACATTAATCTCATGATTTGAACTTCTTGGTAAATGAAAATGAAATTTGACGTACATTAAGTAATTTTTCTTGTCAACTAACATCTTGATATTTATATGGCAGAGGGTGATCAATCGTAGGAGAATTACAATACCGCATAATTTGGTGCTAACAAAGTTAGTATGAACATCACCCAGAACAATGTTACATACATTGTTAGCGACGCTACACACGCCGTGGACGAGATCAACAAGACGCTTGAACACGATTACAAATGCCTATATCTACATGCATGATTCCTGTTGGCAAGTGGCTCGCTAGTAGCAAATTCAAAAACTTGTCGAAAAATACGTAAACAGTATGTTATGTCCCCAGATCGATTACAATTTATCCATTGAATCCTAAAATATCTGAATTTTCCCTATATTAGAGAAACGAGGTAACGTGATATTATATGATATAGTTAGTTCTAAAAACAACTCTCACAAAATATAAACTGATCATTCTTCCTAAGAGAACTCAACAAATAAAAAAATCCTGGAATAGAAAAGTATTGATTTCACTCTAAATTAGATGTAGTTTGACCAACAATACCTCTGATTTTTTGAACTAATGAAATATTTTTTCCAATGCCATTTTTAACTATCTTACCATGAAAACTCCCCAATGCCATTTTTATTTTAAGTAATACATCGCAAAAGGTTTTTCAAAATGAACTTACTAAGCCTTTCTAGAAAAATAACTTTTGTGTGTGTGCAACAATATGTATTTCATATAAGACAATGCGTTTAGGGAAACAAACAAGATGGCTTTGGAGCCATATATGGATTTTGACTACTATCAAACCAAAACAGATGTGAGGGTAGCAGATTATTCGTACCTCTTTAAGCTTTTCGTGATCTTGTTGGACTCCTGATCCCGATTATGATCCATGCAAAGATTTATGAATGCTCTCTAAGCCTCGGAGACGAACCTGTTGGGCTGGTGCTTCTGATCCCCAGCGCGCCCATCAGCTCTTCGTTTGTTCACAAATGAAACAGATGTGATACTGGTATTAAACCAATATTTATAGCACACAAAACAATGTATAGAGAGACACTCCACTATTACATTCCAGCTTCTAGAAGTTTGTCAGTGTGGGGCAGAGCCCCCATAGACACCCAGACAATAAACGAACGATAGTATATCCAAAAAAACAAATTATATGCTCCAGAAGTATGTCATTACACAATTAAACTCTAAGTAAAATGTAGGTGTAGAAGTTTCAATAATTAAAAATTTATTTAAAATGAATATAATCCAAATAGCCAAAAGGTTCCATGCCATGGAAACCAGAACATCCATGTAGACCTTTGAAAGAAAATAACAATTGTACGAGTTCACATAATGATGCTATATGAAGACATATCAGAATATTAACTACCCTTAATTATCTCCTTTCTTGCCATTGTCAAGTCGCATACAGATATTCTCGTATAACTCATCAAATTTATCTTGGTTTTCACGTTTCGCCTTGAAGTTATTGCAGCCCTTTATTAGGTCCTGTCGCACGGAGTTGTAGCAGCTGTCACCAATGTAATTGGCGACCCAGATTCGCAAATAAGGCTCCACGACCTTGTATGCAACTTTAGGTTTTGGAATTAAATCTCTTAGATGCTTCATAAAGAAACATACATAAGGTCCGCAGTCCCATCTGGGTAACACCGAAGATCCATGAGAACCAATTGATGAAAAAGGAAGACAAGACTAACGATGATTACCAACTTTGAATTTAAAATAAAATAAAATAAACACTTACGAATTTCCTTGAGTAGGCACATTCTCCAGTACAAGCTCTCTCGGCCACTTTGTGATGTCAAAGTTGTTAGCATAGTCATTAGGAAAATCTTTGTAAAGGTTCTGGTGCATGTACTGAATCTTAGCTGTAAGATCAGCAGAGTTTCTGCCAAATGAGTCCAATATGAAGACCTTTTTGTGAAGGAAGCTCAGCACAATCAGAAAGAAATGGTCGTTCGTCATATTCATAGGGAGGGCAATCTGTTGGAGAAGTAACACATAATCAATAAGATAATAGCTGCAAACAATGAACATAATAGTAAAATGCAGTCTGAAGTCTTGCCATTTCCATCTCGGCCCATTCTCCAAGATAACGACTACGCCTTGCGGTAGGACGACAATAGAGATCCTGGGTAATGGAAAATATTTCAGTAATTTGTAGTAAAGTGCTAGAGTGAAAATGATAGCGAGTAGAGAACATGGAGAATTTAACGTTATACCGAGTCAATTGTCCTAAGATACCATATCTTCTTAGCTCCTGTGAGACGTGCCTGCTCCTCCAGATGAAGAATCGCCGCCATACAATCTAGAGGCTGCGACGTTTGAGTAAAGAGACAAGACAACGTGCTTAGAAAAGAAGATTACAAGATTATATGAGAGATGTGTTTTCTCAGAAATTACCCCTCCTCCGAACCAATGTATACCACTCATCTCCCACGCATGATCACGAGCAAGACGAGCCACTTTTTCTACACTTACTACATAATCACTGCACAAATAAACATATAATTACACTCCTTGTTGTACAAATAAAAAGATAAAGTCACAAATAACAAGCTGAAAGTAAAGATAACTTAGTTTGTAAATGTTTAGGAATTACTCTATGTATTTGTCGTTGGTGGCTTTGGCTTTACCAACATGTGTCATGTAGAAGTGCACCCAACATTGGGAGACGTCAGGAGCAACTGGAAGACGGAGGCCACCAGGGGATTGATTGTAAAGCCTTGATGATTTTCGCCGAGGTAGCTGGTTCTGCGGTTTATGCTTTCGCCCGATCTTTCCCACTTTAGAGGAGCCTTTCACAGCCAAATGCCTTGGCGTGGGTAGTGGCGTATTTGAACTAACCTGAACAGCATAAACGTTCATTATACCAATAGAAATAATGACTGTAAAACGAATAGCAAACCCGACAGACCTGTGGTGGCATTTCTGAGGAAAGCATGCCGCTCAGGTTGATAAGAGATTTTTTGTGAGTGTTGATGTCCACCTCCAACGGTTCTTCCATATCATCAACCACAATACATTCAACGATGGCAGCTCCTCCTCTTCTGTCAGAAAAAAGTTTGGCGTGTATGATTTAAAAATAGACACTTGGAAATATTTGACAGTGTTGTTGTAGTTAGATTTGTTACGCTCATGTTGCTCTTTTCGTTTGGAGCATTCTTCTATGCATGTGTGGTTTCTTACGCAATGATTTAAATATCAGTCCATTTCGGTGTGTATCGCCCCATACGTATGGGAGGTATCCAAACCGATGCGCTCAATACGCCACATGTGGATCAAATTCACAAGTAAATCGACCAATATGCACCGTCATAGAACTGTATAACGGGCGATACGCTCCGTGTTACCAAAAAATCACTGCACTAGGACCGATTCCCAAACTAGGCTGCCCGATCCCATCCGTAGGTCGTCGGTGATCTAGATCAGTACTTTAACTCTTTTTTTGGATCATTCTTCTTTGCCTAAACAGCCTTCATATTTTCGCTTCGAGGCGGTTCATACTCTGTTTCCAAATCCTTCATTTCTCGGACTGAAAAATCCAACCTCTTCAGGGAGTTTGTTGGCCTTTTTTTGGGCTGAGTAAGTTATTTTTCATGTCTGGGTTCTTACGTTAGGATTCAAATATAGGTCCATATCGGTGCATATCGCCCCATAAGTAGCCGTATCGGAGGTTCGAAACCGGTACACCCGATACGCGACATGTGAATTGGATTCACAACTGAATGCCCAATACACAACCATATATGACTATACACTCTGTGTTACCGATTCCCGAACTAGGTCGCCCGACCCCATTCATGGGTCGTTCCCGATCTAGTTCGGTACTTTAAGCGATCTCGTAGGGAAGATAGAACAGAACAAATGCGGGAATCAATCAAAAACATAATTAAGTGATGCACTTACAGGTCACCGTAAAGGGAAAATCCGCAATCACTCCTTGACCCCACGAACTGGTATTGAAGCTCCATTGGAACCCAACAGACACAGTAAGAAGAAGAAGAAGCAGCACCAGAAAGACGAAGAAGATGACGAGGAAGAGGCGCGACGGAGAGGGGAAGAACATGTTGACCAGTTTTAAATTTTGTCGTGGATTTTTTCGGAAAAGACGTGGGCGTTTGCACTATTAGTAGAGTAATGGCAGGACTTTTCCTTAAAAAAATGTAATTGCAGGACTACTGGGACACTAACAGTAAATCTCAGTCATCAAAAAAAATTACACCAATAATATTTACTAACAGTTGGTCTAATTTCCAATCAAGTGATACTATATTGACTCGAACTTACACTAACAGTTAATCTCATTTTAATCATTCATCAACCTCAGGCCACAGCTTATTTCATGTGTCAACGTCAACTTGTCACTACTTTTATTTTATTGAAGTCTGTATATTTTGGTTGCTAATCATAGCAATACATAGTAGCCAAACTACATCTCGTTTCTTTAAACTAGGTGATACCCCGCGCATCAGTGCCGGGTCTTTGTACTATATTTCGATTCAAATTTTTTGACATCATCACAACCTAATAACTAAACTTCAGCTAAAACATATGATGGATAAAATAAAATTTATCTTCAATCAAATAAAAAATAATAAAGCTCTTATAATATAATGATGTAAAGCATATATGTCAATTTATATTATTTTTATTTATTTAGCTTATTATAAATTGACATATATGCTTTACATCATTATAAAATAAGTTTAATACTCAGATCATAAGATTGGGCAATCCTAAGAGAATTGTCTACAATAAAATTAAGCTGGATGAAAATTGAAGAAATTTTCATGAACCTATTAGTGAGTCATGCTTCTCAAAAAACCTATAATGTCATTTAACATACATGTAGGTTCACATATACATACACCATGTGTCCTTAAGAATATCATTTCTTACCATTTCATTTGCATACATCTACATATATATATTTTTGAAATATTTCATTTCATATATTTAATTCAAATATGAGATCATAATTCATGTTTTTGAAAGTTTCAAAGTAAATAATATATATCAACAAAATTTTCTTTGAATTTTTATTACATCAAGTAAAGATTCATTAAAGAATAATACTTATAAATAATAATAATAAGAATTATTAATGAAGTTCATGTACCTATATCATTTTTACATTAATTATGCTATTATCACATATGTTGAAGCTAATATTTAAAACATATCAATATTCAGGTCATAAAAATAAATTTATAATGTTACATAGAATCACAATATCATTTTTATATTTGGGAAAATATCTTTTATGCTAAAAGACCATAAACGTGGTTTATGCATTTAAATAATTTTTGAATGTTTTATGCTATTATCATATATATTTACACTAGTATGTAAAACATATTTATATTGAGGTTTATGAAATCAAGCATGATCATTCAATTCTATTTTACCATTGAAGTGAGTATTAGTGGTTGATGAGTTACAAACGAAAATAGTAATTTTAATATATAATGACAAAGCAATAGATGAATATATGTCATTTCTCATTGGTTGATTATGATAAAATAGACACATAGATTAAAAGTGTCATATTCATAATACTTAAATAAAGACAAATGGCAAAATGTGGTTTCACTTCGAGAATTTTTCGCTTTTATGTTATTTATATAGATAAGATAAGATTATTGAATCTCTGTAACTTTTTGTAAAGAAAAAATTGGCACCAAATTTGTTTTGACATCATTATATTAACGAAAATATCTTAGTATAAGACAAAGCACAGAATTAGCAGAATAATTAATGAGTAAATATTTTAAAAATTAAGTCCAAGAGTCATGTTCTAAGAAAAAGTCCAAAATATTTGAAACAAATGATGAAAATATATCAATATAGACACAGGGAAACTCATTTATGTGTTATAATACTATGAAACGTATCCGTATTTTTAATCCTGAATTAATAACTAGTTCATGTATTATAAAACTCGAATCATTCTTTCTCATATTCTAAACCCCAACTTTCACTTACGTGCTTTTAACAAAATACCGCAGAATAACCATGTGTATCGTGCCATGTTTCATTTTCATATATGGTCTTTAATATTTTTTTTCTTATAATTTATCAATCTTTTTGTCTACAACTGTTAATGTGTTATAAGTTCACTATGTTTTCTCAATGTTCTTGAATGAATCAAGGAAAAAATTATAACAATAACATCCAACCATTTGGAAACCTCGTTTTGGTCCTGAGAAAACTTCAAGACAAAAACGAGATTTTAAAGAGTGGTATCATGAGATTTATTGTTGAAATATTGATAATTTGGTATTTTTAGTATGAATGTGTGATTTAGGTGATATCTTCCAAAAACCTTGATCTTACTAATATATAAATTAGCAACATAATGTTATAGTGGTACTTAACTGATATGAGAATTCAAAAAGTAATTGAATGAATTTTACATGTAAATGACAATAACAATTCTTAACTAACTGATGATTCACTTATAATTCAATTATCATTAACCATTTCAGGTTTTCAATGTGAATATTAAATTACCTACCTAATATATGGGTGTTGAGTTTATGAGAGTCCATATGATTTGAAAATCATTATATTAAGGAGAGCAGTCCAGATCTCTGAGAAATCACCAGATTCGGATAATTATATTTATACAAGTAGTAATACAAATGCTTGAAGCCAAATCATGTAAGTACATTATAGTTGGTCTAATTTCCAGTCAAGGGATACTACATTGGCTTCCGTTATAACTTTAGATCAGTAGAAAAACTAAGATATTCGAGAAATTATATTGGTTTTTGTTATCACTAATTGTTCCTGATTTTCAATGTGAATATTCAATTGCCTACGTAATATATGAATGTGAGGTTTATGAGAGTCTGTATGGTCTTAAAACCATTATATTAAGAAGGGGAGCATATATCTCCGGAAAATCACTTAATCGAGATATGTAGATCTAAACAAGTAGTAATCCAAATGCTTGAAACCAAATGATGCAAGTGAATTACTGATGATCTAATTTCTAGTTAAGTGAAACTAGACTGGTTTTCTTTATAACTTTAGATTAGAGAAAAAAATATCTACTTACCTCGAATGTTCAAAAGATTGTGTTGTTTTAGCAACGTCTGGCTGTTGATCTACCAAATTTGATGTGATGATCTGATTGAGACTTGCCGGAATCATCACGAAGTTAGCCTGTTTTCTGGAGAACAAGGTGAGTATAGGGAGAATTGAGAAAGAATTAAGGTAGAACTATTGATAATTTTTTCTTACAATGTTCTCAGTTAAATAACAATCTGATTGAAAGAAAAAGACATTATCACCCCTAATTGATTACACTCAAAGTAAAATGGTGAATATCCTTATCTTCTCTACTATAGAAAGGTTAAGAGCTTTTAGTGTTTAGCACTTTTACTTATTTTACACTTGGACAGTGATCCTTACACTATTTTGACTTTACTTTTTCTTGCAAAGACTATTTTAGCCCTTATTAAAGACATTATAAATTGAGATGGCTTCCACTCTTCAATTATGTGGCAAAGTATTTGATCGTATTTTTATGTGGACCCTATCACATTCTTCGCCAACCTCATCCCTTCCTCTCTCTCTCTCTCACTTTATAAATTCTTCTTTCGTCTTATTCTTACATCCTCGCCTTCTCTAACTCTGCAACTCCACAACAACAGTTTTCCTCACACTATCTCACTCTCTAACTCACCAATCAAGCCAATCAAATAATTTCATGGAAATGGTTTTAAGAATCAAATCCTCACGAATTTTCAATCAAACACACTCACATATGTGTTATTAATAAGAACAAGAAATTGAACATATCTAACTGAACAAAGTTTACAACCAACAGTTTTTATGTCTATAAATATTCTCTATAATAATAAAATTAATCAATAAGGATTAAAAATAAAAAAATGTAGTTGTTTAAAGCTTAGGAATCTCGACACCAGCCACTGATATAAGACCTGGTGATGTTGTAAGCGCCATTCATTACAGAAATTGATACAAGTTCGATGAACAAGTCGGGGTTATTGGGGGCAAATCAACAGCGATTTCGTGGGGTTGATATTCATGGAAAAAATTGAACAAAAGGGACAACAGAGAATGACTGATAGATTGAGAAGGAATAAGAGGTCAAAAAATTTATCGAAATGGGAGAGAGGGAATTTCCAGGAATAATGTAAGGTGTATTCCACTTCATTGGCGGTACAAAGGAGGCAGAAAGAAGAGTATTTAATTCCAAACGCCATAATAAGGTTAAAATTGTCATTACAAGTCAAAGTATAGTGTAAGAGGCTTTACTAATAGTGTAAGAATCACTACCCTTTACACTTGTAGATGTTTTCTACTTTTTTGCTTTTCAACCTTTTGCTTTACCTCAATGCCCCTAATTAAAACAATTATTTAATACCTCATATTCGTTAATACTTTTAATTCTTTTGAACAGTTTCATCTTCAAGGTAACGGATGCTACATTTATTTTTCTTTCTAATTTAATAAATATTGTATTCAATTGCATTTAAATTCTTAAACAGTTACATTCGTATTCAATTATGTATAAACCTTGGTTATTAAATTTGGACTTCAATTTCATTCTCATTTCATTTATCAAACATTTTATATGTCTCTGTCATGTTAATGTATGTTTCCCCTTGTAGACAGTGAAAAATTTCATCTCCGTCCACTGCCACGAGGACCATCAGCTGCTTACAGATGTCTGCACCTCGGTGCTCCCAAAGCACCCGATCATGTTCCACCATGATTTGAGGGCCCATGAGACATGGTCCCTCGTGCATATCATTCACCGCGGGAGTCGAGGGTTTCTAACGGCATGGAGGCTTGAGTGAGGACCATTGCATATTGTTCCCGTTCCTTGTGCGTGATAACTCCATATGAGGAGTTCTATTTTATAGGATTCGCCAACGTTTTGTGTACTTTGAAGGATTTACGTGATAAATTGACCAATTCTTGCACATTTTGAGAATACTTGAGTATTTGGACTTCATTGTGTAATCTGAGGGTTTTCCGCATGTTTTTTGCTTTATTTGTCGCATTTTATCTTCCGGTATTTGTTCGTGTTGTGGATTTAAGGAACCGAAAGATTGGAGTGCGGATTTTTGACCAGAGGCGGGAGGAGAAAAAGACTTGGCAAAAATTTCAAGAGGAATGAACCAAATGAACTCAGTGGAAGTAGAGTTCCACAAATTGTGATCACAATATCAGGAGCAAGACCACTGGGAGGATCAAACATGATCCTACGAACAAAAAAGGTGATCACAAGACCAGAAACAAGATCAACGCATGTTGAAGGGGTTTAAAGTGATATTTCGCAGAATGTTAAGAAAAAGGAACGGTTTCTTGATAAAACAACAACCTAGGGCATGAGAAATCATTCATTCATGACACTTTGGAGCAGGAGTTGCTAGAGAGCAAGATTGAAGACGACGATCATCAAAACAGTTGAAGATTCTTTCGTTTGATTTCTCACATCTTCCCCTCTTAGTATGATTCTGGAGATTCTTAATTTGTTAAACTATTTCATGTCTAGATAAACTCTCTAAGCTAGGAAATTGATGGAGAACAAGGGTTTGATTAATATTTTTTCGGATGGATGCCTTTATTCATGTTTGAATACATAAATCTAGTTTATGTTCTAGTTATCTCATATGTTCTTGTGCTTTATTCTTAGTATACTTGGCTTGATCACCTGTTGTGTGCTAGTTGTTGAGGTATTGCATGATAGTGAACTATTCCAGACGTGTTGAAGAACATAGTGAGTAGTCTTGTAGTTCTTTAAGTTTGAGAAGAGAAAATAACTTGATTAATCGAGTGTGGGTTGTTTCGGTTGGGATCAGCTAGAACTTAGTGAAAACGGTGGGCCGACACGACCCGGTGAGCGAGCCTAACGAGCCAACTAGAATGTAACGGTAGACGGAGGTGGACCGACAGGACCCGAAGTCGATCAAAATGCAAATTCATATGATATCGAAAGAAGAGAGTGATGAGTGTGACCCGGTATAATTAGACATAACTAGAGTGTTTCAAGCGTAGTCCGGAAATTACTAAGAGCCCTAGGGATTAACTTCAGTTAAAATCCTCCCGGTTACTTATATATCTCTTAATTAATTCTTAATAAGCTAATAAACTTCTTTTCCCTTAGGTTTGACAACTCGGAGTCTAAAATACTCTGCTTTACTACTTGACCGTACTGTTGCATTTAAACGCGTTAGTAAATCGCGTCAAGCTTTTGGTTCCGTTGCCGGGGAATTAAACAGTTTATTAGTTTCATTAAAAATTAATTTCGGATACTTCTTTATTTTTGTTATATTTGCTATTTTGGTTTCTCATTTTTATTTGATTCTACTTTTCAGGTATTCATTATATGCCCATGATTCCTCGAGACCTTGAGCCCCCACTCGAATACCCATAGAAGTTGATCACAGAGAAAAGGAGAAGGAAAAAACAGAGCACAATGGGCGAACAATTGACCAATGCGCAGCTCAATGAGAAGTTGGAAGGACTTACTAAGCAGCTGCTGATTGATAACTCTCTATTCGGAGTTATTGTTATACTTTCTCATTACTCATATTAGGCTTATTTCACATGAATTATATGATATATGTGCACAAATGTGTGAAATTGATTATTTATAAGCCTAAGAGTGAAAGGTGTAGTTTCAAACTTATTCGCGCATGTTTTCTCATATATGCGAAGATAATTGCACGGTTTGTTTAGTGTTGTGTAAATCATGTAAAATAGTTTAAATGGAGCTTATGGGAGGATTTTATATGCTTGGAATGGAGGTAGATGAAGAGGAGAAAAGAAGATGCAAAAAGGATGCAAAGTTGGAGAAGTCACTCAGGACCAGCCTTCACTATTTTCAATTCTCAGGAAAATAAAAAATGGTTTTTGGAGCACGGCCTGCGCCATTGGAAAGTAGACATCCATATATTTCCAACGATATATGGTAGGCCCAAATACGAGTCCATATGAGCGAGATATGGCCCGCGCAAGATCAGCTTACAATTCTGTCCAAGAATGACAAACTGGAGGAGCTGAAATGCAATTTCGGCCAAGTTATATTAAAAACTCGCCCCATTCGGTAAAAACGTGATAGAATACCTATAGAGAGGCCAGAGACGCACGGGACACCATTGGAGAGAAGCTTGGAGCTTGGGGATTGCACGGATTCGTCAACGCTTTGGCGATTTCACCGTTTGATCACTGTTCTCCTTCTCTTTCATTGATTGTGGAGAAACTCTTGTATCTTTAATCTACTATGAGAATCTAGATACTTTTCTAGGCTCTATGGAGAGCCTAGGGTTATGATTAGACAACTTTTCTGGATTATTATGATTGATTCATGTTTTGGATTCATGGTTGTGACGATTCTTCAAGTCTTTTGGTGTATTGTTGAACTAGGGTTATTGACACACCCTAATTATGAGATGAATGACCATTAGATAATGATTTTTTTTCATGATTGCAATTAATGTTTAATCAAGTTGTGTTATTGTTCATGTTCTAAGCTTCAACCTTAGCAACAATGGAGTAGCTACCGGGAATTGCTAGTAATTAGGTGGGGTGCTTGACAAAGACCTAGCTTAGTGTGATAGAGAACGTGAACACAATCCCAAATCAAAGAGACTGAGAGGTGATTTGAATAGGATTGGCCATTTGGGTAGAATCGGTGGGTGTAAAGACTACTGGTGCAATGATGGGCCGACAGGACCCGTTGTCGTGCACGTCGTTAGCCTACTATAATCGACCGGTAGACGGAAGTGGACCGAGAGGACCCAAAGTAGACCGTGACATAGAACTTCATGAGATCGACAGAAGATTGCAGTAACTATTTACCTGCCATAACTGAATTAGGATTAGCGTGTTTCAATACAATATCCGGAATTGTCTAACAGCCCTAGGTGAACCATGGATTGCCTAGTTTCTCTATAATTAATTAAGAACTTCTTCTTAATTCCATTTCACATTTATTTGCGTTATTACAACAGCCACTTGTTTGGGGGTGGCAACCTCACAATTCTCACCACTTCTTACTGGTCACTTAGTGAACGTAACTAATTTGCCAATTATAGCTTGTTACGAGCTTGTCCTCGTGGGATTCGACAACCCGAGTATTAAATATACTCACAATTTATTACTCGACCGTGCACTTGCGTACACACGTAAGAAATCGTGTCATTCATCGCAACAACCAGACGCCATACAACAAGTATGGACAAGCACTGGTGGAAAATTGTTAGTAGCCCAGGTATGGACATAATTCAACAATCGTAGTGACAAATTTTCAGGCTGAGCACTTTGATCTCAGGCCTATAACAATTAATACGGTGACCAATCAGTTCCAGTTGGAAACAGGATTGAAGACCCCCCTCCCAATGACTTTATGGGGAAGTGCAATGCATATATAAATAACATTAAGTACAAGAATGTGACACCTGATGCATTGAAGCTTATTCTTTTCCCCTATTGTCTGAAAGGTGCAGATGAGAAGTGGCTAGATTCTAGAGAACCTGAATTGATCACGTGTTATGCGCATGATCAGAAAGTGCACAAATCACAATTTTGGGGATTACAAAATCTTGGAGGTCTTCTACCATGTCCTACAACTCCCCAATCAGGAGCTGTTCAACAGAGAAGTTGGGGGGAACCTTTTTGTACACTCTTGACAAGGGTGGAGCCTATGCGCTGATGAAGAAGCTTGTTAAGTAGGACTCACGGTTTTATGACTCCAGGAGATTAGCAGCATTACATGAACCTAAAGAAGATGAAAGGAAGACTGGGATCAACAAGATTGTGTCTTACTTAGCCAAGCATATATATCAGGATAATATGACAGTTGTAGGTGTGGACGAGTAGGAATTTGAATCAGCCTTGGCCTAGATAGCAAGCGAAGATGTGAACTTTGTGAGGGCACAAGGACGGTGGCAGAACTGGAACCAAGGTAACTACAGACCGCGCACAAGAGATCATCGAGGATTTAGGTATGGGGATCATTCAAGAGCTACATGTGCACCAAGGTTCCGGCATAGGCCGCCAGGTCCACATGCTCCACCTGCAGCTGCAGTAGCACCAAACTCGGAAATCTACGAACTGTCAAAGGCATTGACACAACTGAGAAATAAAATGAACAACATGACCACACAGGTCACGAATGTGACATCTAATTTGCAGGCCACGAAGACTTCACTTCTTTCATTATAGGTTCGGGTTGGGCAGATTGCTACTCAGCTATCTGCAAGAGCTCCAGGTTCATTGCTCTCTAATACTGAGGATAATCCTCGTCAATTCAATGATATCACTACTCGAAGCAGGGTTGCATTGAAAGATCTGCCATATCCTACTCATGCTAGAGTCGGCGCTTCTTGGTTTAAGGTATCGTAGTCGACCGATAGGTAAAATCGTGTGAGACCGACAGGAGATCATAAGTGTATTACCCGACACAATTAATTAGATGGTAGTGTGTTTCAGTACTACATCCGGAACTGTCTAAAACCCTAGATGATCAATAGATCGACTAGTTTTTTTCCATAATTGTAATTAATTAGAAAAAACCCGAAAAATATTTGTTTAGTTTGTTATTTCATTTTAGTCACTTGTTTGAGGGTGAAAAATTCTTAAATCAATCTTTATCCATCTGGTTATTGTACTCTAGGTTAATCACTTAGCTAAATAATCCCAAGTATGTCCTCGTGGGATCGATAACTGGGGGTTGAAATACCACCCCTATATTACTTGATCGTGCACTTGCATATGCACGTAAGAAAGTGTGTCACTAGTTTTGAAGAACACAGAGAGAGGGTAAGATGGAGAGAGAGAGAAACGTCCGAGTGGAGGGAGAGAGATATATGGAACTGGAGGTGGGTAGGTCGGTGGTGATTGCGACAGTGTTTGTGGGGATGTCGATGGTGATGATTAGTGGTGTGAATTTTGTTGGTGCTGCTGGTTTGATTCAGCAGATTGATAGGGAGGCAGTGAGTTAGGAAGGAAGATGGGGTGGATAAGATGGTGGTTATGGAGGTGGCTTTGATGGAGGTGTTGGTGGTGACGTGTTCGGGTATAACCAAAAGAGAGAGGGAGGTGTTACTTGTTGTTGTTGATGGGGATAAAAATAAGGATAAGATGAATTATATAGAGAAGAAGAAGAAGAAGAAGAAGAAGAAGAAGAAGAAGAAGAAGAAGAAGAAGAAGAAGAAGAAGAAGAAGAAGAAGAAGAAGAAGAAGAAGAATGAATGAATGAATGAATGAATGAATGAATGAATGAATGAATGAATGAATGAATGAATTGGAGGTGATGAATTTTGGGTAAAACCAGATGGAGGATATAGGAGAAGAAGATAAAATAAAAAATTAAAATACGGGTTATATCTGATATATGTATAATTATACCGGGTTATTGGGTCGGCTTGAAAATAAAATATGGGTAGGTATAAATATACGATATGTATTATTGGTTTTACTATTATACGGTTCAGGTAAAGTAAAATACGGGTTCCTGACAATTATTCTATACGTATATACATACGATTATTCTCTAAACTACAATTACATCCCCAATTACTTATTTAACTAGTTTTTAACTTTTTCGAACTACAACCACCTCCCCATTCTTTAAATTGACTAGTTTGTACCTTGTGAAAGCTACAATCACAACCCCAAATTGTAGATATTTAAAAATAAATCCCCAAGATTAACTAAAAATACTAAATTTCCCTCTTATCAAATCGGGGTATTACAATGTGGACCAACCAGCAGTATGCAACTGGCTATCTCATCATGTTCCATGCGCACCAGATTATGCCATGTTAGTTGTGTACAAGGAAATCCTGAGAAGAGATCCAACTGTACACCTCTAACAGTGGATAAGAACAAGAACAAGAAGAATAAAGCACAGAGAGATTGAGGGATGGCGTAGGGAAAGAGTAAGCATTTGTAACTGTTCTTGAGAGACAGACAATATGACAAATTGGCTAAGAGATTCAAGAGTTACTATAGAAGGAAAGTGATCCTATATATAGTGGGGAATTGACCGTTGCGGAGGGGTTAATGCGCCCATAAATGGCGGCTTAATGATAGCCTCGTAACGACACGTTCGACCGTATATATAGGGCACGTTACGCACTCATCCACATAATTAGGGGACCGCTATGAGATCGACCGCATTTATGGGACACGTAGACCTTAGATCTCTCTGACAGTTACCAAGGGTCGCGCGCGAGCGTGGTTGTTGCTCTCGCGCGACGTGGCTTACTCTAGCCTCCAAGCCACTAAGTCCCTTCAACTCCCGTGTGATTGGTATCGCGGGTGGCCCTGTCTCACAGCCCCCATGTAGATAAGCTCGAGTGTAAGCGTGTGATTGAGTGTATACGGAGTACCTCTGGATGTGCTAGATGGCTGCCACATGGACAATGATGGCTCCGCCCATAATTCACTACCTACAATAGTATATAGAGACATCGAGACAGAGTGCCTCGCAGATTGCACCTCGCACGGTAACCAGGGGAACTTGTGGTTTGGGGGTTGGAATAAGGCTCGTTCGTAGGTGGTTGGCGTCTCACATGCGGTCCATGTGTTTCATAAGGGAGACTTGGTCAAATCCTCTATATGAGAATCCAGTAACGACTTCCGAGATATCCTTAGTGATATCCGCAACGATTAACTTAATGTTCATAGTGAGGGTGTGATTAACGCCATAACACCCCGTCACCATTGCTACTAGATGTGTATATATAGGAGGCTCACCCTCTTCTAAGATGTTCTTCATATAACTCATTATTCATAGACACACCAAGTTATGTCTCTCCTTTATCACACATTTCTTATTTCCATTTTCCCAATCCACCAATCTCCCTATGTTTCTATACTCTTGAATCACTGAGACTTGTATTAGCTTTCCCTAAGAAAATCCTTTCATCACCCCCATCACTCAAACCCATATACATTTTTAAAATCTGATGGTCATTGCAGACGTGCTTTTAGCTAGGCGGAGTATTAGTTACTGTAATGTCCAAACCCACTATTTTCGACAACGATCTCAGAAATGGAATGTTTGGATCTATGAGATTTCCACCAAATGATTCTAGATCTTCTTTTCATACAAGTGATGGTAGAGGGATTCATATAGTCTCGCCAAGAAATTGAAAAGATGGAGTGAGACATAGGAAGAGTGTGCATATGACATTACAACTCATTCTCGAAGACCGTAGACACTTAAATGATGGATATGGAAGCAACAGTTTTAAAAGCGTACAACTAATGAGGTTGCCGATGGTTTTGATAAGTGGAATTTAAACTTAACAAAACTCAGTGTTGGGTCGGGGACAAACCAGAATGGGCTAGCACTTTGATAGTTAATGATATACCACTATATTCCCTTTCTTTCTCCCTAATTTTTTTTTTTGGGACGTTCCCTCTCTTTCTTCCAATTTCTTATTTTGGTAAGTTTAATGAAGTACAATGACCAATTGTACCTTACGAAAATACCCCACCTTTCATTTCAACGAAACTCATAATCATATTGGGCCTACATTAGTAGCACATTAATCTAATAATCAACTAACCCACTAATTAACAGTCCAATCTACTAATACTAACCCAAAACCCAACCCAAACACCCTACTAACCCTGACATGTTGGTTTTCATCTCTCATATTACATCTCACTCTCCCTCTCTCTCTCTCTCTCTCTCTCTCTCTCTCTCGTTCTTCACCAAACTCGTATGTAACCCAGAGATAGTGCCAGAGAGAAAAGCAGAGACAGTAGATAGCGCGAGGACGGCGAAGATGAAGACGAATCCGACACCGACGGAGGTTGCGGCTTCGATCTGATGAGGTATCTCTATCTCCCACTCTCTCTCTCACTTCCCTTATTTTAGATATGGTCTTCTATTGCAGTAGGAAGAAGATGCCCAAGACGCCTGTTTGATTGGTTCATCTATGGAGACTCTGAACGGCGGCGAACAAGACAACGACCCTGACCCCGACGCCGAATTCGATCTGTTAATCTCTCTCTGTCTCTCCATCTTCCTCTCTCTCAGATACATTTTCTCTGGTTTTCCTGAAGATTGAGAGTGGTTTTTTTTTCAAATGTGGGAAGATCTGGAAGAGAAGGCAAAAAAAAGGAATCTTAATGTTGTGGAGACCTATGTGTTATTGTGGAAAGAGAGAATCTAGAGAGAGAATAGTAAAACAGAAAATGATTCTTCCATAACAGAATTCAAAGGCATTGGAAGAGCTTATACTTCCGCCTGTTTACACTTTCTCATATATACAGTATGACCCTCTGAGTATGTTAAAATATAAAAAGATGACCTTGCTCTATTTATTCTAATATTGTCCCTCAATTTAAGCATGCTCTTTTCTTCGGTGGTTTTCAAATTGTTGAGTATACTGGAATGAGAACAAATTTAGTTGAGGAAGAACCTGTTGAAATGAAGCAATTGGTAATGCTTTTGTAAGGATATCAGCCAATTGCTGAGAAGAGGAAACATGAACTACCTTCATCTTGTTGGACACAAATTTTTTTCTAATGAAGTGGAAATCAATCCCTATGTGTTTGCTTCTGGCATGAAACACAGGATTGGTTCTTAGTAGAAGAGCTTATCTGTTGTCACACAATAACTGAGGAGTACTGGGTGATTTAATGTGCAAGTCATTCAACAAGTAACTCAGCCACTTAACCTCTGCTAAAGTAGAAACCATTGCTCTATACTCAGCTTCAGTGGAGCTTCTGGAAACTGTACGCTGCTTCTTGGAGCTCCAGAAGATGAGGTTAGATCCCAGAAAGATACGAAAACTTGAAGTACTTCTTCCGTCTCTAGGGTCACAAGCCCAATCTGCACCTACAAATGCAGTTAGATGAAGTGTGCAAGGTTGAAATTGAAGTCCAAGATAGAGAGTTCCTTTGACATATCTCAAAATTCTCTTTACATTTATAAAATCACACTGTCTGGGATTATGGGGGTGTTCACAGACCTTGTTGACTGCAAATTGTATGTCGGGTCTAGTAACTGTGAGATATTGGAGTGCTCCAACTAAGCTTCTTTAGATAAAAAAATGAGAGAAAGGAGCTAAATTAGCATCTGTGGGCAAGGTTTTAGTAGCCACTGGAGAAGCACAAGGTTTTCTGTCAGTCAACCCAGCTCTTGCTAACATATCAGAAGTATACTTAGACTATTGGAGGTGAAAACCTTATGTATTAGTACTGATTTGAATTCCCAATAAGTAAGGAAAATGTCCCAAGTCTTTCATAGCAAATTGTGTCTTGATAAGATTAATAAGGGTGTTTACGTAGCTCATATCACTCCAAGTAAATAATATGTCATCCACATATACCAGAACCAGTGGGTGAGCATTTATGTAATACAAAGAGAGATGTATGGGCTTTGCTCATATGAAACCCTGCTTTCAACAGACAAGTGGATAGCATAGTGTACCAATCTGTAGGAGCTTATTTAAGTCCATAGAGAGACTTGTGAAGTCTGCACACTAGATGTGGATCATGGGGCTCTTGAAACCCAGGTGGTTGCGCTGCATATAGACTTCTACAGTGAGAGTGCCATGTTGAAAGGCATTGCTTACATCTAATTGCTTTATGCGCCACAATTTTGTAAGAGCTTAAGTGAGAACAATCCTTACAGTTTGTTGTCTGATCACAGGGCTAAATTTCTCTAAATAATCAATGCCATACTGCAGAAGAAACCCTTTTGATACTAGTCTAGATTTTTATCTAGCAATAGTACCATTGGCATGTCTTTTTCATCTTATAAACCCATTTGCAAGCAATATCAGTCATGTGTGGAGGTAGGGTAACAAGATCCCAGGTATGTTGCTTATGCAGAGCTTAAATTTCTTCTTTCATATCATGGAGCCAATTAGTGTGTTGCATAGCTTATGCAACAGAGATACACTCATGTTCTAGAGCATAATAATAATAATAATAATAATAATAATAATAATAATAATAATAATAATAATAATAATAATAATAATAATAATAATAATAACAATAAGAAGAAGAAGAAGAAGAAGAAGAAGAAGATGTACACACTTGAGAGTCATATTTAGGGTTAGGTTTATAGATCCCCTTTTGGGCTCTAGTTATCATGGAGAGAACAGGAAAAGAAGAAACTGGAAGAGGAGTTTGATTACTGGACACTGAAGGAAATTGAGAAGAAGACTAATTTGTAGATGAATGATCAGTATTGGAGTTGAGTAGAGAAGGCTGGTATAGTGTCACCTGAAGAGAATAAATGTGGTATAGTTAATGAAAAGGGTGTATGAGATTAAGGAGGAGATAAAATTGGAGGAAATTGTAGCCATGAAGAGACATATGAGGAAGTTTTGAGATTCTGAGAAGATGTAGAAATAGAACAAAAAGGGAAATGTGTTTCACAGAATTTGACATGTCCAGATACGTAAACATGAGAAGTGGTAGTGTTTAGAAATTTATAGCCTTTAGTATGAGGACAGTATCCCATAAATACATAGGGTTTGGATCTATTTTGAAGTTTATGTTTGGTATATGGTCTTAGCCAAGGAAAGCACAAATAGGCAAAAACTTTAAGTTGTGAGTAATCGGGTTTCTGATTGAAAAGTTTCTGATAGGAGGAGACATGATGTAATGTGACTTTAGGAAGTCTATTTATTAGGAAGTTGGTTGTGATTATGGCTTCTAGCCAAAGTTTGATAGGCATAGAAGCATGAAACAATGAGCAGTTCAACTAATTGTATGTATCTCCTCTCTACTCTACTATTTTGTTCTGGTGTGTGTGGAAAAGATATTTGGTGAACAGTGCCTTTTTGTTGAAGGTAGGTACAAAACTGAGTATTAATGAACTCAGTACCATTATCGGTTCAAATGGTTTTGATAATGGTGTTAAACTGGGTTTTGACATATGAAGTGAAGTGAGTATAGGTAAAGTAAGCATGATTCTTTGCTAGGAGTGGATAAAGCCAACAATATCTAGTAAATCAGCAATGAAAAGAATATAATTTGTACTTAGAACAAGAATCACCAGGAAAAGGACCCCAAATGTCTGAGTGAATAAGATCAAAAGGTCTTTTGACATGAGATACAAAAATAGAGAAAGGTTATTTGTGAGATTTTGCAATTTCACAAGAAGTACATAAAGAGGAACAAGTACTAAAGTTCAGTTTTGTTCTAAGATGTTGTAAAACTGGCATAGATGGGTATCCAAGTGTTTGATGCCACAATGTAGAGTTCTCAGTGGAAGAGACTGCAGCTGACAGAATGCAAGGAGCAGAGTTGGGTTTTGAAGAAGCTTAGTCAAATAATGGAGTTTTGAATGTACTAACCATGGTTTTGGGTAGTCTATAAAGACCATTTCTACAGTGGCCCTGATAGAGTGTATGATGGTTCTTCTCACATCATTGATTTGAAAACCCTTAGAACAAAAAATGACAAAGCAATTATTGTCATGGGTGAACTGAGAAACAGACAGAAGATTGGAGTTGATTTGAGGAACAAGAAAGACATTGTGAAGCTGTAAGTTACACTAAGGAGGGGGTACAGTCCCATATCCAATGTGAGAGATGGTTAGATTTGTTTCATTGCCATCAGTTACTCCATGAGTCCCAGAGTATGGTTGAGTTGTATGCAATATAGTAGTGTGGTTACTAACATGAGCATTTGCTCCGGAATAGCCAGGACTCACTAGTGTCATTACCTTTCATGTGAGAATGTGAGTATTGTGGTGGATAATGTGGCTGCAAGTCACTGTATGAGGTAGTCATGTTGTGCCTTAGCTTGATAGTTGGGCACTGTGTTGTTGTGAGCTGAGTAGTGTTGTGGAGGTCTAGTTTGTGCTCCATTTCCTCTGTTGTTGTTGTTGTAGATATTCAAATGAGTTATACACCGACAGTCTATAGTTGTTTGTTTAGTTCTGTCACATATTTGACATCCTTGTTATGAGGAAGGTCTAAATCCAACATTGTTACTTCTTCCAAAACTTGAATTGCCACAGTTCTAAGAATTCAATCTTCCATAACTTCTTCCACCTCCATTACTAAAATATATTACCAGAAAATCGTCCACCTCTGTGATAATAACCTTTGCCACAACCTTGAGGAGGACGATAAGCAACGTATGCAGTATGCAAATCAAGTGTTTGAGAAAATGTCTCGGTGAGTGCTAAAGGTTGAGAAGAAACAGATACTTGTGTGGAGCCAAGAATGTCTAAGTCTTTCAGATAAAAGGATTGCAGAAAGCTCATTCACAGTTATTGGTGTGGTCTGAGCCTGATATTGGACTTGACAATATCATAGGCATTTGGTAAACCAAGAAAAATATAAAGGACAAGATCTTCATCACTGATATGTTCCAATTTACTTGTAACAGTTGATCAATAAGATGTTTAACGAAGTCTAGATACTCAAGCATGAATTTCGATCCTTTTTTAAGACTATAGAGTTGAGATTTCAGCTGATGGACATGTGAACGAGACAGATAAGTGAATCTCTGTGCAAGAGTATTCCAGATTTCATATGCAGTAGCTAAATGCAGAATTAGAGGTAAAACAGATGGAGAAATTGGTGCGATGAGACAAGTCTTGAGATGTTGATCAATTGTTTTCCAGGAATCAAACACAATATTAGGTTTGAGAGTACCGAAATTAGATGATATGGTCACCGGAGTAGGAGGAAAAAAATTGATCATTGAGCGAATTTGCCTGAAGAACAACTTTGATTTGAGCGCGCCAGAGCATGTAGTTATAGCTATCAAGCTTCAACTTAATCAAACTTTAGAGATTAGAGATCAAGAACATCAATCATGACAGAAGAGGCGACGCGATTGAGGATAGCATATGACTCAGTGTAACTCAGCAGAAATCCAAAAAAGCTCAGCCAACTCGGCAAAACTCGGCAGCAAAAAACAAAAAAACAAAAAAAAAACTTGGCAAAACTCGGTACAGTAACTCGGGAGACGAACTCAGTAGACCAGAATCAGAGACGCCATTAAATACAGATGAATATCGAGGAAAGAAGATAGATCGCCATTAATTAAGACGGTTGAATGTCTGAAGAAGAAGTAGAAGTCGTTTGGAGAAAATTGCCGGAAACTAGAATTGTAGGGATTAGAAAGGAACGACGACGAGCCAAAAGGCTTTGATACCATGTGGAAAGAGAGAATCTAGGGAGAGAATTGTAAAACTGAAAATGATTCTTCCATAACAGAATTCAAAGGCAGGGGAAGATTTTATACTCCCGCCCGTTTACACTTTCACATATATACAATATGACCCCCTCAGTATGTTGAAATACACAAATATTTTTTTGCTCTATTTATTCTAGTAGTTATGGAATTTCCATGAACCCGTGTTGCTTTATTTTTTATTTTTTGGTATTTAAATTTTATTCTCTGGGTAAAGAAGACCAGATTCGGTCTAGTTGTTGTGGGTTTTGATTTTTTGCGGTATGATTTTACAGGGAGATATTATATGGTGTTCATCAAGACCATTCAGAAAACTTGTTTAGATCTTCAATTTTTTTGGTTCAAACCTATTTTTTAATTCAGGTCTGTTACTTTGTGTACCTGATTTATTAAATTGGTATGTTGATGGTTCTGGTGGTTATGGACAGGTGATGGAGGTGGTGTTGTTTTAGCTGTTGTTTTTTACGTTCTAATTATATTTGGGTAATTTCCTTTAATCAATGGTCGCTTTATGTGCATACAAATCCCAAGGGCAAAAAGGAATAAAAAAGCTACTTTTCTTAACCCCCCTGGCCACGGGGAGAAAGAGAGGGAAAAAAGTCGTACATGGGCTTCAAGCTAAACTTATGTAACGGCCTAGCCGCAGTGGCGGATAAGAAACTCCTTGTAGTGGGGGCTAAATTTGAAAAATCAAATAAAGTAAGGCGTAAATAAAATTTCAAGAAGGTGAGTGGGGGTTGTAGTGAATTTTTTGTGGGGGCTAAACTGAAAAATCGAAACAAAATGAGTATAAAATTAAATTTTATTAAGTTGAGTGGGGGCCATATTGAATTTTTTTTGGGGCTAAACTGATAAACTAAAACAAAATAAAGGCAAAATTGCGATTTCAAAAATTTGAGTGGGGGCTATAACCCCCACCAGTCCCTAGGTAGGTCCGCCACTTCCAAGCTGTCTGTCACCCCGAGAAACTCGTAAGCACGCTCTTACGAGGTTTGCGAAGTCATCCGTCTCCAGTCCTGAGCTAACAAGCTTGCCATATGCCACACGATACTTTGGGTGAAGATACGAACATACTTACAATTAGACCACCAAAATCAGTACCAACATATAAGAAAATTAAACATTCCGCACATGTCAACTCTGTTGCACACAAATATGGGGAACCAACGCTCAGCCCATGACACTTAATATCAATTTAACTAAGAGCATGTTTGGTATCAGTTTAAAAATAGAAAACAGTGGTAATAAAAACATGTTGAAAAACACGTTTAAAAACAAAATCAATATAATGTTTTTTATGTGTTTAAAAACACACTTTATAATCAAAAACACATTTGACAGCACTATTAAATTTCAGTGTTAACTTACTCTAAAATCATTTTGTACATACAACAACTACGTATAATTGTGATTTTATGCATTTATCAAAAGAATGAATGCGTTTACCCACCAAAAGTAATAAAAAAACAACAAATACACCAAAATTGGTGTTTCCAGAAACAACTTGTTTTTCCTCTGTTTTAATTTTTTAACACTGCGAAAACACTGTCTTACAAACATGTTTTTTGAGAAACACTCTGTTTTTACTTCCCAAACATGTACTTTTTTTTTGGGTAACTAAACATGCACTGCTCCATTTTTCTCTCTCTAGAAAAATGCTCTGAATTTTGATGGGGTGAGATTGTAGTCTCTCTTGACTTGCTCTCTCGATTTTTCCGTAGAGGTTTGGGATCGGTTTACCCTAACCAGTACTCCTTCTTTCTTTTGGCCTCTCTTTGATTTTGGTTTACTCTCATCCTCTTAGTTTTTCCAATCCCCCCTTTCTTTTTCTACCAAATCTGGGTTTGTTTATCTCTTCTTTTTCTGACTTGCTCAGTCTCGATTATGGAGGAAGAATTGGTAATGGAGTTAGAAGAAAATGTCGATTTGGGTAAAAATTTAACAGGATCTACGCTAGTAGCGAAACTGTTTGCTGATAAACCCTTCTCAGCAAAAACTATCAATACAATTGTCTCTAGAATTTGGAACCTCAAAAACAAGATCCAAGTCGTTGCCTGGGACAAAAATTAGTTTGTTCTTAGATTCAAGGAGGAGAGAGAATGTTTGAAAGTGTTGAAAGGGTCTCCGTGGGTGGTGGCGGAGCATGTCTTCCTCCTCAAAGTATGGAAGAGTGGGGAGACACTGGGGGAAGTTGATTTCTCCGAAATATCTTTCTGGGTTCAAGATCATTTCTTGGCTCCAAACAGAATGACAACAAAGAACGCTGAGAAAATAGGGGCGGCGATAGGGCGACTGGAAGAAACGGATGAAGAAACCATGGATGAAGGACAGTGTAGCTCCTTTATGAGATTCAGGATTGCAATGAAGGTGGGAAATTCCTTGAAACAGGGGTTTTGGGCTAACATCGATGGAAGGAAAACAAAAATAGATCTAAAGTATGAGAAACTGGGGATTTTCTGTTACAACTGTGGCAGGATAGGCCATGACAATGGAAGCTGCAAATCTCCGAGAGACCATGAGGCGAACCACAAAGGGTATGGTCCAGATCTCAGAGGTACAACGATGAAGGTGAGTTTTCGCAATGAAATACCCGGTTGGCTCCTAGATAAGAAAAATGAAGAATTCATACAAAGGTGGGGAGTACAAGTTCCAATTTTAGACGATGAAGGAGGCAGGCCCCAGAAAAGCTTGTCGGAATCGTCATCCAATTCCCCGGTTTCTGGGGAAAATTCATCGGAGGTTCGAAGGTTGGGGGCGCGTGTTTCTAACGCGAAGGGTGCGAGTGGGATAGCAGACGCAGTTTGTGACGATCCTGGTACGAATATTCCAGAAAAGGACGTACATGACTGTGTAAAGATACCACAGGGAATAATGGAAAATATTACGACAGAAGAGCAACCAATCACGGAGCCGGAAGGAGATACCACGTGGACGAAGGAGGGTCCGGATTTGGACGAAGGTACAAGGAAGCTGCTAGAAAAAGTCAAAACGACTTTTCTGTTGAAGAAGGCTAGGGAGGAAGGTAAGGGCAAAGAGGTCCTTTTACCAGCTAGGGCTAAAGAAATAGTTAATGAGGGGGCCTATTTCGTGGAAGAACCGGGGAGCCCAAATGAAAGAGATATAAATGGGCTTGCAGAGAGGTCCATTACCCCACAAGCCCAATGCTATTTGGGTGGGCCATATAGGGAAAAGCCCAGAAAGTTTAAACAGAAGGACCCGGCTAAACCCATTTGTCTATAATGGGTACCCCTTGGAGAAAACTGGTAATCCAATTTTCGATATCGGGTTATCAAAAGTGTTCAATCGATTCATTGATCTGAAGAGGAAAACCCTAGATGTTCAAAATGGGAAAGACAAACGAAGACGCCTTCTTGATAACCAGAAGTGGAGAATCCAAAGGAGGAATTCACAAGGCAGATCCTTAGCGAAGTGGATTATATTCATAAAGCTCGAGAAAAGAGAAGAGTGGAAGGTCAGTCAGAAGAAACCAACTGGGAAATTGGTGAAGCTTGCGAGGAGGGAGAATGCCAGGTTTGCGTAACAGAATACAGGGGGAGGTATGAGCATATCTAAGATATTCATAGAGCACTTGATTACCCATTAAGTTGTTTTGAAGGAGTATGAGAGAAGGAAAGAGAAGAGAAGAAAAAGGCGGTGGTTGCTGGCCTAGAACAGCCACACAAAAAATGTTACCTTTAAGCTGGAACTGTCAGGGGTTGGGGCGACCGCTGACAGTCAAGAGATTACGAGGGTTGATTACAACCCATCGTCCCTCTTTGATCTTCTTGATGGAGACAAAGAATCAAAGTCTGAAATTGGAAAGATTAAGAAGGTCATTCAGGTATCCAAATGCTCACTATGTTGAACCACAAGGTAGGTCAGGGGGGTTAGATTTGTGGTGGGGGGAGGACCTGATAGTGAACATTGATTTAAGCTGCAAAAACAACATTCTGTCAACAATAGAAGTTAATGCCAGTAAAGTGGAGAACTGGCTTTGGGTGTATGGTGACAGTGTGACCTCTTAACGACAGCTAGTGTGGCAAGAAATCAAGCAATTATGTGCGCAAATTAACCTTGCATCTAGAAGATAAACAAGGTGGAGAGGAGGCTCATGCTTGGAGGATTAGTAGATTCAGAAGCTTCATCTCCTATTGTGGCTTGCTAGAGCTAAGAAACCAAGGTACTTCTTACTCTTGGTATAATAATAGAGAAGTTGGAAATGTCAGGGAAATGATAGATAGAGTATTCAGTACTAGTATATGGATGGAGCAGAACCCAAACTCTATTGTGGTTTTGACTATATGATGGGGTGAGACCATGCCCCAATGATAGTAGACACAAATCCCAAGAGGAAAAGAAGAAATATCAGTTTAAGTTTGATGCAAATTGGTTGAGTTTGCAGAGCTGTGAGGAGGTAATTAGTAAAAGTTGGAAGGCTCATAGTCAGGGCTCACCCCTCTATAGAGTTGTGCAAAAGCTGAAAACTTGTAGACAGGAGTTAGCTAAGTGGAGCAAAGACCATAGTGTTAACAACAGAAAGAAGATTGAAGATTTGGAGAACCAATTGAGAAAGATCCAAGCTCTGCTAGCTAGCACTGATAGAAAAAGAAAGACTAAAGACATCCAATTAGAGTTAAGAAGGTGGTGGGACAAAGAAGAGTTATATTGGAAGCAAAAATCAAGGATCAATTTCTTGAAGGAAGGGGACAGAAATATAAGGTACTTTCACTTATCTACCATTCAAAGAAGGAGGAGAAATAGTATTCAGAGAATCAAAGATAAACATGGGAGATGGGCTCTATAGGATTCTGACATTGGCATGTTATTCACTAATCATTATAAGGAGATCTACTCTACTTCAGGTGCCAGAGATTGGAATGAAGTCTTGATCAGTGTGAAAAGAAGAGTTACAGCTGATCAAAATGCTATTCTCATGAGGGATTTAGAAGATGAGGAGATTGAAGCAGCTGTCAAGCAATTGGAGCACAAAAAGCTTCAGGGTATGATGGGTTTACTGGGCTGTTTTATCAATCACAATGGTCAGAAATAAAGAAGGAGATGTGTTTAGCAATGAAAGATTTCTTCAGAAGGGGCTTTCTTCTAAGGAGTGTAAATGTCATAAATCTTGTCTTCATTCCAAAGGTAAAATTCCCATAAGAAGTTTCACACTACAGTACCATATCTCTAAGTACTGTACTATACAAGATTATAGCTAAAGTGATGTCCAACAGACTCAAGGTTTTGCTTCCCTCTGTCATTTCCCCTATGCAATCTGCCTTTATTCCTTCTTGGTATATTCAAGACAACATTGTGATTGCTCAAGAGTTCTTCCATGGGATTAAGCATCACAAAGCTAAGAAGAAAGGGTGGATGGCTCTCAAATTAAATTTAAGTAAAGCCTATGATAGGCTAGAATGGGATCTTCTTGAAGCTGTGATGGAAAAATTAGGTTTTGACCAAAAGTGGATTCAGCTGACTCTTCAATGTGTGACTACTGTTAGCTACAGAATTCAGATCAATAACTGCAATAGAGGAGAAGTGAAGCCACAGAGGGGTTTGAGACAAGAAGACCCCCTCTCCCCTTATCTTTTTGTGATCATGATGGAAAGCTTTTCTTCTTTAATGTTGGAAGCTATGAGAAGGGGTGAGATAAAAGGGATAAAGTTGAATAGGCACAATCAACCTCTTAGTCATCTGCTCTTTGCAGATGACTCTCTCATATTTTTACAAGATTCTGTGAAAGAGACAAGATACTTTTGGCACTTGCTGCAAGTGTTTGAAACTGCTACTGGGATGAGCACAAATCTACAAAAATCAGGGGTTCTTATTTCTCCAATGACGGAGGGAAACCTCAAGCAGAAGGTGGTGGATCTCCTAAATGCTCCTCCTATCTCTGAATATGAATTCTATCTAGGAATTCCAGCTTTATGGGGCAGATCTATGGCCATGTGTTCAACTATATTTACCAAAGAGTTCTGAGCAAGTTGAAAGGATGGAAGAACCAAGCCTTGATATTTGCAGGGAGAGAAGTCTTAATCAAGGCTATAGCTCAAGCTGTGCCTTCTTATGCTATGTCTATTGTCCTTCTCCCAAAATATTTGTGTAAAAAGCTCACTTCTTTGATAAGAAACTTTTAGCGGAATGGCAATGCAGAGGCTCAGAAGATTTGTTGGGTGAGTTGGGAGAAGATGGTTGTCCCAAAATGGGAGGGTGGTCTAGGGTTTAGGGACCTAAGAGCTTTCAATCTCTCTCTCCTAGCCAAATCTACTTTGAGACTTATTCAGAATCCAGACTCCCTTTGTGAAACTACCCTCAAAGCTATCTACTATCCAAATTGTTCTTTTTGGGAAGCTAAAAACAAGAGAAGCAGCTCTAGCTCTTGGAAATAAATTATAGCTGATAGAGGAGTTCTAAATAGGGATGCTATTTGGCACGTGGGAGATGGAAGAAATATCAATGTCTATGAAGATAATTGGTTACTGCATAATCACAAGCTCTCCAGAAGCTCTCATATGTTGAACACATCACCGAAGGTATCAGATTTGCTAAACCATGTCTAAAAAAGTTGGAAAGTGTCTCAACTGGTTCACTGGTTCAATAGAAATTATCAAAAGGCCATCTTATTGACCCTTGTGTGTTGGATAGATCAAAGAGATGTTCTGAGGTGGCCCTGGACAATTTCTGGTCAATTTAAAGTAGAATCTGGAACTGTCACTGCAAGAGCTCTGTTAAAAGATTCCAACCCTCAATTTGTGGTAAGAAACAGTGCCTCTTCCTCTTTTAATTTTAGCAAAAGTTCTGGAATTGGTTATGAAAATTAAAGGTCCCCCCCAAAATTAAAGATCTTCTTGTGGAGGACTCTGAATTCTTCTCTAGCCACAAAAGTGAATTTTCACAAAAGAGTGTCAAACATTTCCTCTTCCTGTCCCATTTGTGATGCTGCTGTAGAAGACGAGGTGCATTTGTTTACTAAATGTGCTTGGGTGGAAGCTTTGTGGTTTGGCACCAATCTAATACATATGCAGGAAGTCTTGGCTATTCAGAATGTGAAGGAATTGATTTTAAGGAATGGGAAGAGTCTAGAGTAGAGAACAGACAATACTTTCATATGAAGAAATTTGTTTGTGTGCTATGGATTATCTGGGTCTCTAGAAACAGTAAAGTTTTTAACCATATAGACCCAGACCCAAAGGAGGCATTTGCAAAAGTCTTAATTTGGTGGAATGACCTTCAAATTCTGGAGACAAAAGTGCAGATACAAAGTGTGAACAAAGCTGTTGTTCCTTTGTGTTGGAAAAAACCTCCCCCAGATATGGTCAAGATAAACGTTGATGCTACTAAGAGAATAGTTCTTCTATTATTGGGTGGATCTGCAGAGATAATTATGGTAACTGGATAGGTGAAGGTTGGAAAAAAAATTAGAGCTGTCTCCTCCCTTGTTGCAGAAGCTGAAGCTCTCAGGTTAGCATGTGGAAGTATGGATAGATAGAGTGATAAGAATGTCATCAATGAATCTGATAATCAAATGGTGGTAAGGGATGTTAACTCTCCTTTACGCTTAAACGGAAGGATTCATGGAATTGTGAAAGATGCTCAAGCTATCTCTTTGTTTAGAAGAGTTAAATTTAGGTAGATAGATAGAAGAGCAAATTCACTCGTGGATAGTTTTGTTAAACTGGTAGAGAAATGTGTTCCCAAGGGTAGCAGTTTTGATCTTGACAGAGTGTGGCATTTTCTGGAGCCTACTCTGCTCAGTGAAGTTGTAATTGTCCTGTCTATGTTTAATCTATGAAATTTTTCCTTTTGGCAAAAAAAAAAAAAAAAAAAAAAAAAATGCACTAAGTTTGTGTCTTAAAAAATGAGTGATTTGGCTAAACAAAAAGTGACTAGAATGTTTGGAAATTGGTAAATGAATCAGTCCATAGTTGGCAAATCTTAGAGTACGTGTACTCCAATTATTGTTCTGGTTTCTGTATTAGTAAAACGACCCCACCAATTGCCTAATCTCACCGGATCTGAAATATTATTCCTTTCTTGAAATCACATCTCATTTTCATCTACTTACCGTTGAAATCTATTTCTCAAGATTCAAACCTCTTCCACTTCCTCTTCCTATCTCATCGCAAATCATCCCAAAACCTCGCTAATTTCTCCTCTTCATCACATGACTCCGCAAACAGTCTCGCATTGACTGTGTTTTGCTGCTGAACTCTCAGTAAGATTTCCCAAAATGGGTACACAAGCACCCAAATCAGCCAGACTTTCCAAATCCCAGAGCTCCACCCCTTCGAAATCACCATCGCCGTCTCTCTCCTCTCACCTCGCCACGATCGAGCTCAAACAGAGAATCCTCGGTTCTCTCTCGAAGCTCTCCGACAGAGACACGTACCAGATCGCCGTAGAAGATTTGGAGAAGATAATCCAAACCCACTCGCCGGAAGGTCTGTCAATGCTCCTCAATTGCCTCTACGACGCCACCAACGACCCCAAGCCCGCCGTGAAGAAAGAAGCCCTCCGCCTCCTGGGCTTCCTCTGCGCCACTCACGGCGAATCAGCGGCGACCCACTTGACCAAGATCATCGCCCACATTGTCAAAAGGCTTAAAGACTCCGATTCGAGCGTCAGAGAGTCTTGCCGTGACGCGATCGGAGCTCTCTCGTCGCTGTATCTGAAGGGCGACGGAGGTGAGAACGGTGGGGGTCTTGGTCTTGGGTCTGTGGTTGCGGTCTTTGTTAAGCCGTTGTTTGAAGCGATGAATGAGCAGAATAAGGTGGTTCAAGGTGGGTCAGCTATGTGTATGGCGAAGATGGTCGAGTGTTCGCCGAATCCTCCTCTAGCTTCGTTTCAGAAGCTCTGTCCAAAGATCTGCAAGTTCCTCAATAGTCCCAACTACTTGGCCAAAGCTTCTCTCCTGCAAGTCATTTCAAGTTTGTCCCAGGTGTGTTTCAATGCTGGTCATTTATTGCCTCAGACATGCTGATTTGATTGTTTTTTCAATATGAGCTCCTAGTTTATTTATTTAACTTGAAGTTGTTGGTGAAAATGGCAAAATACATCTCGATTCCACCATTCTAATTTAACTTAATTGCTGAGTGCTCAAGTAGAAGAAAGTCAATTTTCTTCTTCATGATGAGAACCATGGTTGAAATTCAAAAAAGTTTTAAAAGTATCGTTAAATTGGTTGATGCAACGATGCCACTAGAGGATAGCGTTTGTTATAATCTGGTTGTCTTCATATGCTTTGTATACAGTTGGTTTTGGTTTTGATCCCGATCACCAAATAGAGTCTAGCAGGTTCTGATGCTATTTTACGTTCCGATCCTATAATAGTATTAATGCTTGCTCTGTTGCTTGTGATGTAGTTTACATTTTTTGACAATATGGTGTTGCCATTATGTATCTTCAAGTTAAGGGAGTTTCAATCGTGGAATCATACAAAGAGTGTTCTTGTAAACTCATTCAGATCCTACATTCTGTGCCGTGTTAAGTGGATTTTTCAGTTTCCTACTTTCCTTCACCCTTCAAAGTTGAATACAATTTATTGCTTGACTACGCATTAATCACGTGTCTGCAAAACTTTCTAATTTTCAGTGAAGCATGGTGTATTGAACTCTCTTTTTTGGATATGGCCTATAGTTATTGGAGGTTATTCCAATATCTTTGAGTGTATAACTTGCTCCAAACCCAGAGGCTGGAAAATAACTCTCTTAATATGCGCTTCTGGCAGATACGGGCTATTGCACCACAAAGCATGGAACCATTTCTGCAAAGCATACTTGAATGCATTGGAAGTGCAGATTGGGCTACACGGAAAGCTGCTGCTGATACATTGATTTCTTTGGCGTCACATTCTAGTAACTTGATTACAGATAGTGCTTCCACAATAGAGGTGCTTGAGGGTTGCCGCTTTGACAAGGTATATTCAAAATATCCTCTAACACTAACCTGATCAAATCTTCGTTGCAGCACACCGGACCAGCGTGATATTTGAGTCTCTAGGCCCAGACTTGCGTTCACTTACATTTAGTTTCCTAGATTTGTCGGGTCAGACAAATTATTTTCGCATAAAAAACAACAGATTCCCTTTTCCCATTGCTGAGAGTTATGTTTAGTTTGATTGCAAGAATCTCTTCTTACGTACGTGTATCTTCAAGAACTGTCAGTTTCCCGTGGAATTTTATTTAATCTGCAATCCATTGCCTACCAGATTAATTACACTCTTCGCTTTCACCCCAAATGGGCATATAGCTAATGTAGAACATCTTTATGGACGGTGTTGATTCTAGAAAACAAAATATCAGAAAAGTTAGAAGTTGCAGACGAATGTATGAAACTAAAAATAAGAGAAGCTTATTGAGCTTTTATGGTTTACACCAGCTACCAATTGATGCATCTTTCAGAACATATTGAAAGAGGTGAAATAAGTAAAGATGAAGTGAATATGGGTGGATATGTAAGAAATAACTCGGCTACTGTAGAGACTAAAAACTATCCACAATTCTGTACCCTGTCCTAAGTAGAAGGGTTTAGTTGCTCGACAACCAAAGGGTGGGGGGGAATATGTCATTATCTGTGTTGTAAATCATAACGGCTTTGTTTCTCTAAATTCAAACTGGTTGTTTTGAACTTACGTGTGATGGTACAGTTCATAATATCGTTCCTTAATTTTAATGATCAAGATATATGCTTTCTGAAACTTGGCCTCTCTGAAGTTGGATTACTAGGTTTTGTAGATCACAAATTCCTTAGGTTAAGAGGGTTCATATTGTTTTCAGATTAAACCTGTCCGGGATAGTATCACAGAAGCTCTTCAGCTATGGAAGAAGATTGCTGAAGGAGGGGGAGATGATACGCCAAATGGCCAGAAAGCTTCATCTCATGGTAAGATTGTCAGGGCATATTTTTCAGTCAACTGCCTCTTAGATTACTGTTTATCTGGTTTCAGTTGTTATTCACTTTTTAACTAGCAGTCCCTCACTCAATCATTCAGGAAATGAGACTTCTAAGCAAACTGAGGTTTCAGAGAAAAATGAGCACAATGTTTTAAATCATGTTAAAAAAGTGATAGACACTTTAAAGAAGCTTTCTCCTGGTGGATCGTCTCCTAAAAATTCTGTCTCCAAAGCCTCTGCTGTCGACATTTCAGACAAAGCTGCAGGGAAGTTGAAGAAGAAGACACCGACTCTAACCGACAAAGAATTCAACCCAGAATTCTTCCATAAGCTTGAAACAAGAGGTTCCGTAGAGGTGGTGGTTCCTCGCGGTGGGTGTCAAAATTCTTCAAATATGCAGAATGAAGAAGAACAAGAGCAAAATGACGATATTTGTAAAGGAAGTTTGAAGGACAACGGTCAGACAGATGAAGAATCTGGCAATCTTAAGCATTACAGTGAAGGGAATGCCAGCGGCAGCGTGCATGGTAGACATTGTGACTTTGACGACCTTCACCGAAACAAGTCCACTGACGAGAAAGCAAATGGAAAGGAATCAAGAACAAATTGGGTGGCCATCCAGAGACAACTGTTACAAATGGAGAGACAGCAAGCTCATCTTATGAGTATGTTGCAGGTCTGTATTTTTTATTGGAAACTTTCTGGGTGAAAGTAGAAATCCATTTACCATCTAGTGAAAGAGAAAATAATTCCTCTTCCTGATCATAATATACCTCTACTTTTTTTTACTTGCAGGATTTCATGGGCGGGTCCCAGCATGGCATGGTTACTCTGGAGAACAGAGTAAGGGGCTTAGAAAGAGTTGTCGAGGACATGGTCCGTGACTTATCAATATCTTCAGGTCGAAGAGGTGGTAACTTCATGGCAGGGTTTGACGGATCTTCTAATAGATATGCAGGAAATCATAATGGTTTCTCTGACTACTCTGGTCCTAAGATGGGAAGAATTGGGGATGGGCGGGTGCGATTTGGGGACAGGTTTAACTCATCTAATAGCATAGCCTCAGCGACAAGAGGAAGGGGCCATGCTTGGAGATCTGATGTTGCTGATGGCTGGGACTTCCCCACATATGAGAAAGGTGGGCAAATGGGCTCTAAGAGAGGTTGGGACAAAGGGGCTGGACCTTTTAGGCTTGGTGAAGGGCCTTCTGCAAGAAGTGTATGGCAAGCTTCAAAGGATGAAGCAACTCTAGAAGCAATACGGATTGCTGGTGAAGACAATGGAACCACCCGAAGTTCACGAGCACCTATTCCAGAAATGACTGCAGAGTCTCTAGCGAATAACAATAATGTGCCAGAGCGGGACCCTATCTGGAATTCTTGGACTAATGCAATGGATTCACTTCATGCGGGTGATGTTGATTCAGCTTATGCAGAAGTCTTGTCTACAGGTGACGATCTTTTGCTTGTGAAGCTAATGGATAGATCAGGAGCTGTAGTTGATCAACTATCGCACGAGGTTGCTAGTGAGACTTTTCAAGCTCTTTCACAGTTCCTGCAGGAGCAAAACTTGTTTGACATATGTTTATCATGGATTTACCAGGTACTTCTTCTTTCAATGTGATTCTGACACAATAAATGTCCAACATCCTAAATGATTTATTGCCTTTCCTGCATATGTTTTTGTAACTACACCAGTTCTTGTAATTCCATCTATTTTTTTTTTAATTAATTCCATCTCAGTTAAAATGAGAATTTGACAATACTTATTTGTAATATCTGAATATAATATCACTGAAAAATAAATATTGTCTAATTCTCGTTTTGAGTTTGGCTAGTACAAGTACCAAGGTCTGATAAATATCTTCAATTCTTGTTTGATTAGAAGGTATCTTTGGCAAATGTCTTTGTTTGATTAGGAATTGGAAGAGCTACGTTGCCAACTCAGCTCAACCCCAGTAACTTGTACAGCTTTCAATTTTTCCTCCTCTGGATGCTAATTGTCTGGCTCCTATGACAGAGAAACCCATTTATACCATATAGGAGAAACGAAAATGCCTTAAAGACAGATGGAACAGACTGCAAGTAAGGCACAAGGGTGTCTAAAATTCAAGAGCACTGAGGTTATATTTCTCTGCTTTGATGGGTAACACAGGCTGGTTGACGCCCGACCTTCTGTATAGGTTTGCTTGCATGTATTTACCATACAAGTAGGATTTACTTCTACAGAGTGAAATCTTTTTCTTCTTGAGAAAGGGAATAATCAACATGTCAAGGCTGGTATCTTGTTGAATCTAAGATTAGTTATCTTGACTATATAATTAGAGAGGGGAGTCTGGTTGGAATAACCTTTTATGTGTAAGCTTTTAGATGTGTATATATTTTCCATGTGAGCCTAGAGATCAGACCATGCAAAAAGGTCTAGAAGTAGACTTCCGAGCCCAATGAAATAGTGATTTCCTACGCACTTTCACAAGCTTAGCCTGTGCTTTGCACTCGGGTATTAGTTAATACTGTGTTTGGTTGTTCACGACAAATTTTAATACCAGTACTAATCATAGAGCCTTTGGCTATTTTGAGCTACACCCTTAAATGATAATTCTTGTTCGAAATGTTGTACTACGTCTACAGATGACAGTTTTTGGAGTGTGATCAGGTTCACTGAACCTGGACCAAATAAAGATTCTACACATTATTATGATGAATTCTCATTCGGTTCCTATGCCATACAGTGGAAACTTATACACTGTTGACTGTTGTCCCAATAGTGGGTCGTCTGCGACCAGCATTTTAATGGTTACCTTGTCTACAGCCGCTACTAACAATATAGGAATGCGTGAACCCTGAAAGCATATCTACAAATTTTGAGTGCTTTCATACTGCACTGAATGTATACTTTAGGCAAGCCTTCACAGACGTAATAGAAAAAATTAAACACTAACCTAGTTTCTTTTTTCAGTGACGGAGTGAGATATCCATTTCTTTGGGTACAAAATGTCAAATTATTATCATCATTCGAAAGTTGACAGGAGAGAGAGAAAGAGATATGTTCTGAAATGGAGCGAGTGAGAGTTTCACCTTTTTCCCAGCTGCTAGATAGAGTCAGTAAGAGCATGTCAAGATGACAGGCTCTGAAACATTCTAAATTTCAAATTTGACCAGTACAACAGTGTTATGTATTTCAGAGAGGAGTAAGAATGCATGCTGGTAGGTGTGAATTGTAGGAAATGAAGGGATGGCAGTTAGATGCTTTTATGTAAGGGCTCGGAATGTTTTTCAGCTGAAAATGGTTGAGATAGACTGGTGCTATGATCTAAAAGATACAGATAAGACATCACTATTTTCCAAGTGATAAGAAGTAGGCTCTGTTTTCATTTAGAAGTTATGTGAACTCTAGAATATCCGCATTTTTACAGTACTCTTGACCCTTAACTTTGGATGAATATCCATGCAATTGAAAAGTGAGAGGATAGAAATTCGCTTGAAGTGTACCTAGAGGGATGGTCAAGATCAATGTTGACAGTAAACTTCTAGTGGATGTCGACCTTTCTTAAATCTCAACATGGGTTGGAAGATATGAGTATCACTTGTACCCCCATAATATTTAAGAATTATATGAGATACCCAAATTATATACGAGAAAAAAAGACAACCATATTATCATTCCTCTCGCGTCTTTTGTTACCTACTTTCCTAGCAGAATTTGTGCAACCCCCCCCCCCCCCCCCCCCGGCCTTAGCGAATTCCTTGCTCCGCCAATGGTCGGACCCACTTTGGGGTCTATTGTACGCACTCTTGCCTTGCAATTTGCAGTTATATATATGTTTGTGTGTGTGGCACGTAGTTACTTGAACTAATAATGTTTAGGAGTGAATGACAAATGAACCTTGAGCCTGTACGTATTTACGATCTTGAATCGCACTGGTAACTATGGCTTCCCCATCCTAATTCTCTTATTCATTTTGCTTCTTAATTGCAGTTGATGGATTTGGTGATGGAAAATGGACCGGACATCTTTAGAATTCCAGCAGAAGTAAAAAGGGAGCTCCTGGTGAATTTAGGTGAAGCTTGTTCATCATATGATCCACCCCAGGGCTACGAAGGTCCATCACCCGAACAGCTCTTGTTGCAGCTAGCGTCTGCATGGAAAATAGACCTGCAGAGAAGAGATGACTAGCTTCAATCCCTGGCTGTCTCTGAGTTTTGTATCTTCTATTACCTCACCATACGCTAGGAGTTGGAGATAACATGTATCTACTTGAAGATATTTACATTTTCCTTTTTCCTCGAACAATATAGCAAGTATATCGTAGGAATGGTTTATGATTTTGATCCAACAGATTCAACACGGTCTGAGTTTTCATCTCCATGTGCATTCATCTTGTGGAAGATGGTGATTTTTTGCTGCTCAACTCGATATTTTTTCAATTCTTTGTCCAAAATCGATGTTTTCTCAATGCTTCGTCTTCAGCTTTTGCACATTTCTACTTTTTGCAATATCGGAGGATGTAGTAAACATGAGCATTCTTCAAACACTTGAATCTTTAAACAGTATTGTGAACTAAGGCAATGCACTAGAATCTTCAAACAGTTCCCAGTTCCACCTCGAGGGAGCAAGTAACCCCATTTTAGGTTGCTAAGCTCCCTCGTGTTGTGTTAAGTACCGTGCGGCCTACTTAGCAGAGTACCAGTCCTGAACACATTTGGCATCAACTGAGAGGTCAACAATAAGACTATTTTCACCACCAAATGGTTTGGACATGAACTCAACAACTATGCCCTCGGCTTCCTCAGCTGACTGTGTTGGTCCTTCCAGAATTACCTCAAATGAAACTGATTCCAGAAAAGATCATCCTTTCAGCTACCAAAACTATGCATACATGCATAGATCACAAAGAAGGTGCTAAAACCATGATACTTGCAAAGGAGAGAGCGAGAGAGAAAGAAAGAGTAAAACAAGCTAGGGCCACAAATTCTGTTGAGATAGCTTGTACTTTATTTTGTATGTTAGAGGTTTTGACATTTATTTTGTTTGAAAGGTCGTCTTCTTATGAACAGAAACAACTCTTCGATTAGACACATTTTTTTATTGAAAGATGGTGTTGTTATGGAGAGACACAAATGTTCATTAGACACATTTTTTGGATGAAAGAATGTGTTGTAACAAACAGACACAACTCTTTGATTATATACACCTTTCTCAAAAGACATAATTAATGTCCTTTCATGTACTATAAATAAAGTCGTTCTCTAGTAGTTTCACAACTTGATCCAATTACAGTTTCACTAAGCATTCTAAAGAGACTTTAGCAAATTGCTGGTTGTAGACTATGCAACTTGTTATATCCTGGAGGGGTTCTAATGTGCCTCAACGTTACGATTTCTTTCTTTCAATTATATTTTACTCAACAATTTTACGTGATAAATAGTACAGTTTCCAACCCTATAGGTAGACCACTGAAGCTGCCTTAGGCCCTCGGGTCGGTAGGGGCGTAGGGCCTCGTGTTTCATAGTTGTTGTATTTTTAGAATATCCCTATGGATAATTCAATTCCTTTGAATTAACGATGTATATACATTCATGGGAGTTATACTTTGAAGATGATGAAAGACAGAATTGGTTGAGAGACATGTTCAAAGCTCCAAAACTTTGAAGTTCAAACATTGCCTATAGTCTTGTATACATTTGCTGACAGATTTTTGTGTTGCACAGGTTGGGAATTGGTTTGAATGATTGTTTCTAAGTTCTTTATTGTCTCTTACAAATATTCTTGAGCCTATAGATTGAGATTATATAGTTGTACAAGTGTTTAAATAGTTATGTCTTAAGAATCACGACTTGCATGCCAAACCTTTGAAGGATAGCCAAAGCTCCAAAGCTTTGGAGGTTATACTGGATAATGGCTAAGTTCTTCTGGCTAACAGGTTTTTGTTGCATGCTAACTTATCGGGCTATGTGATTGGTTATTGACTTGATCTAAGTCTTAATCTTCATGTTAGCTATCATTAGGATACACACACACACACACACACACACACACACACACATATATAGTCTTAGTCTCTCAGAAAATAGCTAAGCTTACTGGTTAAACTGATCTGCCAAATATGTCATTATACTTATGCTATTCTTTCTGGATTTTGCCTTAACTTGTGTTCAAGTTTTGCACGGCTAGACTTTGGTCAAACCTTCATAACAAAATCAAAACAACCGTTCGAATATAGCTTTTGGAAGAAGTTGTTAGGTGGTTGAGGATTTATCGGAATTCAGTTCCTAAAATCTCTCAAGCTGTTGCTGTTTTTATGTTGCAAACTGGATTTGAATTTCAAGTATAAAGAGAGTTGATCTGCAGTGAAAAGAAAGAGTTTCGACGTGGGAAATCAATCAACTCCTCAACTATTCAAACGTATTGAGAGCTCAACATTGGAGAAGATCAAATCATCTCAGTCAATCGAGATTCCTGAAGAACACTTCCAAGCTTCACTGCTAATTCTGCATTCAATGTTCTTCATTCTTGTGCCTTAACTGTGTAATTATTCAGAATTCCTAAACCTCATTGACTTTAGTAAGTCAGATGTTCAAGTGAACAACAAGAGGTTCTTATTGTTTCACTAGATTGTAGCTGGAACTAGATAGGTTTGGAACCACAAGCTGTATAAGTGTAATGTAGTTCACTTAGGCTTGAGATCTAGGGCTAAGTCTGTGATTAATAAAAATTTGTTCAAATCCTGGAGGGATAGTATACCTCAGGCGGAGAATAGGCCCATTGTTGGCTGAAATTCGTGAAAAATCGCTTTGTTGTTTGCTTTACATTACTGCAATTCATTCTGTCACACAACTGCACAACACAGAGCAGCTCCAAAGCTTTGGAGAATTTCTTGCTTCAAAGTCTTGAAGCTTCAGACTGTTTCAAGCTGTTTCAAACTATTCATTTACTTGCCCAAAGCTTTGAGATTCTATTAAATCTGTGCGTTAAAGTTACCAAAGTTCAATTTTAGCAAAAGTTTGCATACTCTATTCAACGCCCCCCCCCCCCCCCCATTCTAGAGTATATTGATCATGCTTTATACCTACATTACACAATTTCACCTATAGTTAAGCTCATTTCATACTTTAATGTACTATTATGTAAATTGATAGTAGTTTGGTGAAATTTCATTTTTTGTCACAAGCTTGATCTAAGTTCGGATCTCGTTGATGACGTGTGTGAAAATTTTAGTTTTTAAGATTAATAAACATTAAGTAAGGTCATAAACACTAATTAAAGCTAACATAATGTATTTTCTAAATCTTATGAAAAAAATATATTCTCTAGAAATCACTTATATCACACAAGTATTAAAAAGCTGCATATATTTTTTTACCAACGTTTTTATGTGTAATTTATTTTTTCTAATAGAAGTTCTTAAGTTCAATACTTGCTTTAGGCCTGCAAGTGCCTTGGGCCAGCCCTGAGTGGCCTTTATATAATCTTTAATTATTGGGTTAATTGCATTTTACCCCAAGTGGTTGGAAGTTTGTGCGAAAGACTCCCCACTCCCGGGTCTCAAATGTTGCAATTCACCCCCTGTAGCTTGGTTTTTGTGCGGTAAGGGATACTTTTCTAATAATGAGGATAAAAAGACTTCAATACCCTTTTATAAATATCGAAAAAAAAAACTATTTTTTCGCTTTTGTTTCTCTCTCTAAACTCTACTCTCTCTCTCACTCTCTCTTTCTTTCCCGATCTGCCTTCATTTTCTTCTCCTCTTTCTTCTTCACTTTTTTTCTTCTCGAACCTGGAAGTCGCCGTCTTCTACGCCGCCGTCGCTGGGCTCGCCGCCGCCGTCGCATTCGCCGAGCTCGTCACCTTCCTCGTCCGACGCAGCAGCCTTCTAGTCCTCTCTCCCCTCCTCCTCTTGCCCCTTCCCGTCCTCGTACTCTTCTCCTATTCTCCCTTCCCTTCCCCTCCTCCTCCTTCTCCTGGTCTTCTCCCTTCCCCCATCTCCTCCTCTTCCTTTTCTACATCCCCTCAGATCTTTTTTCGAGATTAGTTTTTTTTCTTTTTTTTTTCTTTTTTATGTGTGTGAAAATTTAGAGTAAAATGGGTAGAAAAAGTGAAAAGTTAACAGATTCCGTGAAAAGTAACGAAACCATAGGGGGGTGAATTGCAACATCTGAGACCTCAGGGAGGTCTTTCGCACTAATGCCTAACCACAAGGGTGTAAAATGCAATTAATCCTTAATTATTTGGCACTGGGTAACTAGATATTAAGAAACTCGAACTGTTTTATGTCCCTACGGGCAAAATTCTTAGTAAATAACCTTAATAGCCCGCTTATTTAATAGTAATAGAGGTTATAATGTTTTCACATTAGCCCACAAGGACAACAAACTTGTGTAACTTATCTTTCTTCAAAGGGAAGAGCCGACTCTAGCAGGTCTTAGTGGAAGGAAAGAATAGATAAGGAAATCACTAGAATCGCGATTGACTCATCAAATCAACAACACTACTAAGACAAATTACGGTCTTCCAACGAAACCAAGGTGAACTATCCACAATCTAATGCAGCGCTTACATGACTACAAAGTCAGATACCATAAAAAACAGAGACATTAACTTCTAATTCTTAACCAAACTACAATCTCCTTCGACAGCTGCTTACCAATAAGAGATTCAGTTGGGTAGTTGCCTTCCATTTCACCAGTTTCTGCCAAACACAACTCATTGCCTAATCTGAGACCAAAAAGTATCCATAGAAAAACTAACTATGAACTAATATATGGACTATAATTAGTTATATTCCACTAGAACACCAATTCGAAAAGTAAGTTATCAAGAAGATGTAACTTACCGACATGGGCAACCCGTATACTGCTCTACCAAAACCAAACACAATCAAACTGGGATAAGACCCACTAATTTCTCCAGTCTTTTAAGCCTTCTCTCGATCTCTATCGCCTCTCCCATTTGCTCAATACTAATTGTATCGGTGTCCATGTAATCATCAAGATCAATAGGGTTATCAAAAAACTTTCCAGCTTTCATGGGGTTTCCTTCCACAGTTAGTTCATCAGCATCCACTGGCTTTGTTTCAGCATCTCTAGAACTGATAAATCCTCTACTAACCTTTTTCTCTACTTCATTTCTGAAACCATCAGGTCCAATCTTTCTCTTACTGCTACTAGTCCCACTGGAAGCTTCTTCATTTCCCAACTTGTTGTGCGACAAGTCTAGATGTGTACTGCCACTATCATCACTCAAATCATGAGAGCAAACTCCACCAGTAGACGAAGCAACATCATCACCATTTCGAACCTGATTAGAGTTTCCGTTGGCATCTTCCATGACACTGTTAGTGCCATGTTTGACTGCATGACTCTTCTTTTTCAGATTGCTGAAACCGGGTACTCTTAACCTGCTAGTCAACACCGTTTCATCATCGTCGCTCTCATCATCACTCGAGTCAGAAGATAGATTATCACAATGAGCTAGTGAGACTTTCTTAGCATCATCTAAATGCTTGCGGATGTCACCATACTCTACAAATCTCATTGCTGCAGTGTATTTTTCTTGCAGTAACAAATCTTTCACAGCGCGACTGCGATTAACCATCATGTCCTTCCACCATTTACTATACCTCCGCGAAATGCCTGGCACAAATGTAATATCCGGAACGAAGAAACCAACATTTTTACCGTTGAATTTGGATTTTGACTGTTTTTTTGCAGGAATATCCTGATCCATCCCAAACTGCATTGAAACGCGGTGGGGTAAATACTTCTCTTTACAGTCAACACCAACGAGCTCCGAACCCTGCAAGAACTCGAAGAAAACTTTCAAACCAGTATCCAAACTCGAACTATACGACAACCATTGCTGAAACTTTCTGTAATAGGAGGGATATAGCCAGTTTTTGACATTAGCAGCATAAGGCCGCCACTGAAAATTCTCAGCAACCTTGAGAGTTGATCTTACGAGAGGCAAGTTGATTTTTGCATTCAATTTGTCCCATCTCGCAATTCTAGGCTCACCTCGATTGAGCAAATTAGGGGAATTAGCTAACAATGGGAAATGCTCAAATGCCCAGAGCTGTAGTATCTGAAACGGCGCTGAAACAGGGATTATTCTCTCAGAGGCAATTGATCGAACATGTAGCGACGTCACGGTAAAGACTGGCGAGAACTGCAGGCGCAATGGCCATTTTTGTGCCTTGCGAGAGATGGATGGCGATCGGAAACACATGTTTTCCGAGGGTTTCGTCGGCGATTGAAGGGAAGACGAACCTCGATAGCCATATAGAGAGAAAACCCAAATGCTCCATCTCTGAATCAGTCTCTTCCTCTTCCATGAATTGCTTCAGCCAGTTACAGTGACCTGCTTTCTTCGCTCTGGTTCTGGAAATCTCTCTTCGCTTCTTGTTCAACTCCTCCTCCAATCTCATCGATTTCTCCGGTACCGGACTCGTTACTAGCTTACCCATCACCGGAAAACCTCCGAGGACGGTGACGTCTTCGAGGGTTACTGTTGCTTCACCCCATGGGAAGACGAAGGTGTTCGTCTGAGGACACCAGAACTCGGCTAACCCTAAAACCAGTTCTGGGTTACAGCGAATCTCTCTCGCTGAACCCATGATGGCGTTGTAAATACCAGTTCGTTTCCAAATCGAGCCGTGTTTGGGCTCTAATCGATCGACCCATTGACCCCATTTCTTCTGGGGATGTCTCCAGCCTTTGAATACGACTTTCGACGGCCAATTTTGGAGATTCTGAGGGAAGATTTCTGATAACAGTGGAGTGTTTGGGATTTTATCTGCTTCTTCTTCACTACCATGCTTTGCCAGGGGTTTGAGGAAGTTTCCAGTCCGGGTTTCCGATTTGCCGTCGTTTCGGGTAAGGTGGGTTTTGGGTCGTTCTTCGTAGATGAGGGTGTCCAGGTCTGTTTCCGCCATGGATGGAAGTCTGAGAAACAGAGCAGTCGCAGAGGGGTGGTTAGAAGAAGATGGAAAGACGCCGAAATGATATTAGAATCAACAGAGGGTGGAGTGGTGAATTCTTTTCATGGGAAGAGAAAAACGTTGGGAAAAGCAAGGACGTGGTGGCAGTGAATGATTATAGGACAGACGAGAAGGTAGGGTGCGCGAATATAGCCGGAGAGAAGGGTACTGGGCTACTGGCCTTCCTAGCCAGCTCTCCTATTTGGAGAAAACTTTTGTATGATGCAGCAGCACCACACTCTTCGTAATATGGGCTTTTATCATAAGCAAAGTTTTAAAAACCGGACCAGCCATCGAACCGGTGGGACACCGGTTCATGGTCGGATCAGTCAGAGCTGTGGTCGGACCGGCTCAAAATCATGTTTGTTTATTAGTATATATTTTTTCTTTATAGAAAATAATAAACATAATGGAAAATAGTATGCGACAAGAAATTTATTTTATTATTTTTTTTGAGAAAAAATTTATTTTAATATTAAAATTTTATACATAGATGCAAAAATACCAATTATACATAAATTTGAAAAATTCTATATGATCCAAAAATTGAACAATGTCGAAAACATATTGAGCTAAACATAATAACAATTGTGTTTAGTTGTTTCTCTAAATAAAATTGTTTAGTTAATTTTATTTTAGTTAATTTAAAAAAAATTTGTTTAATTAATTAATTAAATATCAACATTGAAAAAATTAACTAATTAATCCGAAGATTGTAGAACTGAAGATATAACCTTTAATAAAGTAACATGATAAATTGAGAAATATATAAAAGTATAAAAAATAAAGAAATTAATTGAACAAAGTGATGATTCATAAGACCTTTTTTTTTTGTTTTTTTTTGAGAATCATACTTGTATTAAAGCAAAAGCCAAACGCGGCATAGGAAACTGGACTACAATTAAATTATGTCTTGTGGAAAGCTGTCGGTCCAAGTCTTCATTTCCAATTCCACGAGTTCCATTCCCAGTTTCGAGAGACGATGAGCAGACTTGTTGCCTTCTCGAGGAGTCCAGATCCATGAAATACGATTGAAATTGGTAGCCTTTGCATTGATTCGGTCACAAACCACTCTTGCAAACGTTCGATCTTCCACCTGTATGTTGTTTTTACCGGAGATTTGGTCAATAAGGACTTGGGCATCTCCGAGAACAGCTATGTTTCGGAGATCCCGTTCTATTGCCAGATCTACAGCGACTTCCATCGCTAATGCCTCAGCTTCTTTTGCTCGATTGCTCCACGCAAGTCTCTTTGCTGCCGCATAAATCAAGGCACCATGATGATTGTAGATTGCAACTCCGGCGCCTGCAACTCTCCGAGTGTAAGACCAGGAGCCGTCAAAACATATTCTTGCTGCATCTGCTTCCGGCGGTTGCGAGTAGGGATTTGTAAGAGTTATGTTCTGAGTGCATGTCGATTCCTTGCTGGAGAGAGTGGTTTCCGACAGATGGTAATTAGCTTTCGCTTTCAGGTGATGTGCCTCTGTTGAATACCCGCGGAATTTTTTTGAATTTCTGTTGTTCCAAAGAGTCCAGATTCCGATTGCGAAGGCCTGCTTGTCTTCCATTCCCAGGCTGGTAAATATTTCTGCAATCCAATTTGGAGATTTGGAGAACTTTTGAAACACTTTCTTCGCCTCTGGGCAAAGAAACAAATCCCAGAACTGGTTTGCAATATAACACTGTGACAATATGTGTTGGGTTGTTTCTGTTTCTTCGCAAAAAGGGCATTGCAAGTCAATTGTTATTCCTCTTTTGGCTAGATTATTTCTCGTGGGGATTATGTTCTGGTAGGCCCTCCATAGGAAGAAGCATATCTTCTTCTGGATGGGTAATTTCCAGGGCTGATTGAGCCATTTGAACTTGTCACTCTCTGGTACACCTGAAGATCCAACAGGGGGGGGGGGGGTTGGATTACAGCCTGCATATATCCAGTTCTTACTGAATAATTGCCACTATCCTAAAAAAACCAGGTCCAGCAGTCTTCTCCTTGATTAGGAATTGGTATACGCAGTATTTGTTCCACATCAACATCAGATAAGTTAGCTCTTAGTTTGTCCACATTCCAACTGCTGGTTTCTTCGTTGATGTAATCTCTAACATATATATCTGCACCTTCAGGTTTTGCAGAATAAACTTTGAAAGATGGAGGGCGGTGCAGCCATGGATCTTCAAAGATTTTGATATCTCTACCATCACACAGGTTCTTTCTCAGCCCTAGCTTTAACACCTTAATGCCCTCATGTATGCTTCTCCACGCAAATGATGGTTGATTCCCAAGTTCAGATTTTAGCAGTTCATCATTGTGGAAGTACTTACCTTTGAAAATTCTTGCAAATAGACTGTTGGGATTTGTGAGCATACGCCATCCGTGTTTCGCCAAAAGTGCTTTGTTAAACTGTAGAATATCTTTGAAGCCTAGTACTCCACGATTCTTTTCTTGTTTCATTTTTCCCCCGGCCATCCAGTTGATACCATCTTTCTGACCATTACCCAACCAGAACTGACGCATAAGCTGTTCAATTTGATCACAGGTGCCAATAGGTAGTAAAAAGCATGACGTAGCATAATTGGGAATAGCTTGCACCACGACCTTAAGAAGGATTTCTTTTCCTGCCACTGAAAGGTACTTCTCCTTCCACCCTTTAACTTTCTTCCTGAATCTGTCTGTGATGGATCCGAAAGTGATCTTTTTATCCCGTCCTATTGTTGTAGGTAGTCCAAGATACATTTCATGTTGGTCAACAAGGGGGACACCACACAAAGAACTGATGAGGTGCTTCTGTTCATCCGGAACATTAGCAGAGAAGAGAGCCGCAGACTTTGTTAAATTTATTTTTTGGCCGGAGGCCACTTCATATGTATTAATAATCTGTAATAAGCATGTAATATCCTCCTCCATAGCTCTAGTAAAAAATAGACTGTCGTCTGCGAAGAATAAGTGAGAGACTAGAGGACCCCCTCTCGAAGCGCGGACAGCAGATAGTCGCCGTTCAGAGACTGCCAAGGATACTAGCCTAGAGAGGCCTTCGCTGCAAAGCAGGAATAAATATGGAGACAACGGGAATCCTTGACGAAGGCCCCGCTCAGGTATAATTATTCCCATAGTTGCACCATTAATATTGAAAGAATATCGGACAGAATTGACACAATGATTAACTATGTCAACAATCTTATTCCCAAACCGCATTTTAATCATCATGTCTTGGAGAAAAACCCACTCCACTCTATCATATGCTTTCTTCATGTCTATTTTTAGGGCCACATACCCCCGTTTTCCTTTGACCCTCGTCCTCATTGTATGCATAATTTCAAAAGCCGCTAATATATTGTCCGAAATCTGTCGACCCGACACAAAAGCGCTATGCGTTTCACCAATTATATTATTGAGATGAGGTTTAATCCGGTTAGCCATTGCCTTGGCTATAATTTTATAGACGACTGAGCACAACCTAATTGGTCTGAAATCAGACGGTAGTTGTGGTTGCTTTACCTTGGGTATAAGAGTTATTAGTGTATCATTTAGATTGTCTACAGGCTTGCCATCATTCAAAACAGAGAGACAAAGTTTTGTTATATCTGGACCGACAATATCCCAATATTTTTGATAAAACAATGCAGGAAAGACATCCGTACCTGGCGCTTTAAGGGGGTGCATCCCCTTTAAAGCAAAGATAATGTCTTCAGCACTGAAATCTTGGTCCATCATCTCTTGGGCCTCAACTGAAACCAGCCTGGGAACATGATCTGTAACCGCGAAAATATTTTCAGCTGAAGGGTTTGTGTACGGTACACTTCACGGAAGTGTTTTACTAAAGTGTCCCAGATCCCATCACCTGAATCAACCCACAAATTATCCTTCATTAAACCACTAATTTTTTTGCGTTGTTTGCGATTGGATGCCTTGTGGTGGAAAAAACTAGTATTTCTGTCACCATGTTTAAGCCACATAACCCGGCTTCTCTGGTGCCAAAGCTGCTCATCCAACTTGTAGAGCTTATTTAGCTCATCTTCCACTTCAATTTGTTGCTTTTGTGTTTTGGCGTGCTGTGCCGAGTTCCAAAGGTTTTGGAGATGCAATTTGAGGTCTTTTATTCGTTGTATGATATTGCCAAATTCTTGACTTTGCCACCTTTTCAATTGTCCTGCCACTCCTTGGAGCTTATTTTCCACAGTATGATTATTTTCCCAAGCTTGTTCAACATTTGCTTTACAATTTGGGCTATTTGTCCAAAAAGCTTCAAATTGGAACCTCCTTCTAACACGGGAGTTGTCATCACCCACATTAATTTTCAGAACTAGAGCCACATGATCTGAGTTGGGCAATACATGATGATACACTGAAGTTCTAAAGAACATATCCTTCCACATAGGGTTTGCTAAGACTCGATCCAAGCGCTCCCTGATTAGCGTCCCATCTCTATGTCGATTGGACCACGCATATGGAATACCAACATAACCTAGAACACACAGGTCACATTTTTTGAGTGCCTGGATGAACGATTCAACTTGGCTAAAACGCACTAATCGGCCTCCCTCCTTCTCTTTGCCGGAGGTTATTGCGTTAAAATCTCCGAGAACACACCAGGGGAATTCTGGTATAGGTTTGAGGCGACCTAGTAACTCCCATGAATTGTGTCGCTGGCTAGCATCTGGGTCCCCATAAAAACAAGTGAGGAACCATTCTTTTTCACCATTACTATTGCATATCCACCCTGAAATATGATGCTTTGACAAATGGTATAACTTAAAAACAACTTGAGAAGACCACATTAGAGACAAACCTCCACTTTTCCCCACACTGCTGACGTGGATTCCACCGGAGTAATTGAGTCTTTCTTGGAGTCTATTCATCTGGCTGCTGTTAAGACTTGTTTCCATAAAAAACACCATGTCGGGGAGTTAACTCTTTAATTCGTCGTAAAGAGTTTGGAATGTACACGGGTTCCCCAAGCCCTGTACATTCCAACTGAAGAGAATCATAGCAATAGGCGGTGATGCGTAGCATCAACCGCCTCAAAATTGTTTGGAGCTTTTGAGGAGCTCTCGTCCTGATCCATTGGGAATACATAGAAATGGTTTGGGTAAGGATGTATAATGGGACTCTAGGAGTCTAGGGAGTTTGTGCAAAGAATCGATAAATTCGAGCAGGATGTTCATGTTGTGGGTATACATAGAAATGGTTTTAGTTCCGAGATTGAGACGTACATAAGATAAGTTTCTAGCAATACCAACCTCCATAAGAATCCGTCTACAGTCGTCTAACACTCGAACAAAAGTCGTGTGACCCTCCACCGTTCGTGCATCTCGCGATAGCTTAGTCACAATTCACGTTGTGTCGTTCTCCATTTGGAAACATTGAAAACCTAGCTAAAGAGAGAAGAGCATCCCTTCCCTCAACGCTAAAACTTTAGAGGTTTTTGCCGAAGCTAGCGCAAAAATAGACTAGACAATCCTGCAACCGCCTCTCCACTTTAATCTCTAATCACCACCGCGATTGGCGCCATCCCGTTTCCCCGAACCAAGCAGCATCTGTATTAACTTTGTACATTCTTGTAGGAAGAGCCTCCCACTTCGGAACCTCATGTATAACTCCATGCACGGCGACACATAGGTCCAAGCAGGCCGAACTTGAGCTGCATCGTAGTTCCGTACTCATCCTAAATGCATAGAGGATCATTTCCTCCACATCATGAAATGTTCCTAAAAAATAATTTAATTTCTTTGACAAAAACAAACCAAATGAAACTCACAAATTTTAATACCCGATATTTTAGTGGTATTTTTAAAAATTTAGTGAATATTTTAGGAAATTGGTTGGAATTTTAAAAATAACTTCTCTTTATTGAATAAATATATATATATATATTATATTTTTGTGTATACAAATTAATCAGAAGACTTTTTTAGGATTACTTTATTTTAATAGTTTGTTAGGTGTATTAGTTAGTTAAATAAGTTATGTGTCGTATAACGTTTATAACGTGACCAAAACAAAACGTTTTAATTAATTTTACGAGACCGTACTCCAGCCACAGCTCACACTTTCTCACAACATCTTCCTCATTACCATTTTTGAACAGGGGACTTCTTCCCCGAGTTTTCCGACCATGACACCATGGCAAGATTCTAATTCGACCTCTTCTTCATCCAACTTTCGTCCCAATTTGCCCAAAACGCGCTAAGGACCAAATATTTCACTCCAACAAATCAATGTCGCCTAAATTTTCATCTACATAATAAGATGATATCGGGAATAAGTTATCCGCTAAAATGTGATATATGAAATAACTTATCCCCACCCTATCCTAAAACCTAAATAGTTCATAATAAGAAAATCACAGTCATTTAAACTTAAGGATATCACACTTTTTTGTAATCGTGCCCTCGGGCACGGGTTATAAACTAGTTCCAAATCAAACTCGAAAATGTCGCTCGTCGAATTTCCTCTTCGTATCGAATGCTCACCCAAAGCTTATATAAAGCCTTGTAAAACGTAGAGAAAACCCACACCAAGCTCTCGATCTCGCCAGCTCTGCTCTTCCCGTTCGATTTGCCGAACGAACCCAACCGGTAAACCTAGCTCCGGCGAACCAACTCCGATCCTCTACCCGCTGCTCTGCCACCTCACGATGCCACCACCGCCTCCTTCCAGAATTTCACCGCGCCTCCGACGAGCTACAACAGCAGCACCTGGAAGCCACCGCGAGTTCCCCATCACCACCGTATAGAGATGTCGACACTTAAGGTATTTTAGCTACGTGATTTAGTGTCGGGCTACCTACAAACGCTCTGGGTGAACTGGAATTTGTGATGTCCCAAGAGGCACATTTAATTGTGATTACATCGTGACCTCTTTGTTGGCATTCGTACCCGCTGGTCTCTAATATGCCTCAGCTCAATTAATGAACAAAAGTGTGGAGTTACTCTAGTTATATTTTGATAAACTGATAAACTGTTTCTTTTCGTCGACTTTTTCCATTTAAAAACCCGCAAGTGATGAATAACTTGGGGGAACGCGCACACATAACCTGAAGGCTAGGATTAAGCTAGGAAACATTTAGTTATTTTAGCAAGAATTTTATTTTGGAATTTCAAATAATGTGATCTTTATCTCTTTCAAACTATGTTTGAGGGTTTCTCCGTTTTCGTAATTAAAAGCACCTTTGGATTATCGTTTGGTTGTACTAGCAAGGAACCGTTGGTTCCAGAGTGTTTCAGTTGGTATCAGAGCCGACGGCTCCTACGCTAGTACTACCTTTCGATATCCATAAAATGAAAACTTTTCAAAAATATAAAATGAATATATGATAACTGTAGATAGTGCTTTCTAGACAGGCAGATCTTAGCCACGTGGCGAACATCCAGCACACCCAGCTGTGCTCCACACACACTGGATCACCACCCGCGCTGATCCACGTGGGGTCTGCGAGACAGGGCCCTCGCATACCACCACACGGGACTTGTAGGGCCTTAGTAGTTTGGAGGCTAGAGTGAGTGCTGTCGCGCGCGAGCGACAATCTAGCCCGCGCGCGACCTTTATTAACTGCTTTGAGAGATTTATGGCACGAGCTCCACAAACCCGGTCAACCTCATAACGGTTCCGGTATACGCGAACGAAGTGCGTAACGATCCCTATATACGCGGACGAACGTGCCGTTGTGGTTAATCTAATTAAACCGCCATTAATGGGCGCATTAACCCACTACAACGATCACATTCTCCGTTATATATAGGATCGTTAAACCTTCCATACAAGGACGAATCACCTGAGATACGCGGAAGCTCTGCCAAAATTCTGTCTCTCTCTCATACAATACTATTGCCTTACTCTCTCCCTACACACACCCTACTCTTCTTTTTTTCTTTCTATCCCATGCTCTTGGTGTATATTGAATCCTCCTCAAAGGATTCTCTCGTACACATTTGGTGAACCCGATGTGAAACTTACCACTGCAAGCAACCATGTCTCACGAAGACAACGTCAGTAACATATCGCCCTCCACGGAAACAACCTCGGGAGAGGAGACCCGTCACACCTCTGCGGTCGCCAGTGGGACTCCAACGTTGGAGGCTCTAAACGCCACCATCCAGAACCAGGGAAAGGCCCTCCAGGCTCCATCCGCACAGATGGATCGGATAATGGCCATCCTGGGAACCCTTGCTCCGAATCCTACATCGAGCACTGCTGTCTCTCAGGGAGGGGGAACCTCTACCACCCAGGGGACTGGAGTGGTACCCACACCACCTAACCCTAATTCGCAAACCCCACCAGCAATGGTGCAATTACCCTCTGTTCAGGGGCAAACGGCCCAAATACCGTCCCTTACCACACATATTCCTCAACCACCAACCGTGGCACCCAAACTCTCTTCACAATACCCCTTGCCTCCTCCGCCGGCACTGCTGGGATACGTGACTTACACCCCTAGCCCGACCGCAGCATATGTGTCCCCGCCGGCTACAACCCTTCCTCCTCCTGCTGGAGGGAACGCACCGAAATGTATGACAACGCTGCATCGGCGCATAGAGACCTTCTTGGCCAATCAACCGTTTGCAAACACCATTATTCCAAAGTTCGACAACGATCCGCCTATCCCACTAACCCCGCAGGGTACAAGGCTCCTAAGTGGGACAAGTTTGAAGATGTCAACGGGAATGCCCACGAGCTTGTCATGCGTTTCATTGATGTAATGGGACCATATGGGGCTGATCCCAAGTTGCTGATGCGCGAGTTCCCGAAATCTTTGGGAAATGTGGCCTACAAATGGTATAGAACGCTGGAGGCCGGATCTGTCAAAACTTGGGACAACATGGTTCAGAAGTTCTACACGAAATTCTTCCCAAGTGGAAGAGAAGGTTACGATGATCCATCTCTCCAGTATGTATCAGAAGCGTGAGGAAGATGGAGTCACCTTCATCAAGAAGTTCAGGGCCAAATCCTTAGAGTGCAGAGATGAAGTGCTTGAGGGCTGGCTCGTGGAGATATGTATGCAATGCATGCGAGATGAGTACAAAGGTATGCTAATCAACCTACAAACTCCTACTTTTTCAAAGTTGATTGAATGCACGAAAAACATAGAGCCTATAGTGGAGAGGCAAAATAAGAAGCACACCCCTGAACGACCCTCAGGGGGAACCACTTTCAAGATCGGAAGGTTTAGTTATAAGAGGGGGCGCGAAGCTGAGGTCAATACAGTTTCGCCACACAAGCAACCCAGGGTTACAAACTCAGATGCGCCGCCTCTGCCATGTTCGTTAGAGGAAGTTATCGACTTATGCATACAGTGGCGTAAAGATGGAGTCCTGCCTCCGCTCAAAAGGATACCCTCTAAGGAGATGATGAGGGACCCGAAGTGGTGCGAGTTTCATGGAAAAATTATGCACCCCACAGCTGACTGCAAGAAACTCATGCACATGGTGAGTCGGAAAATGAAGGAGGGCGAGTTGATTGTCAACGATCAAAGGCAGGACGTGCGAAGCAATCCGCTGCCAGCTCATGCGGAACAAGAACCGAAAGGCAAAGAGGTAGCCATGATTGCGATTATGGATCTTGAAGAGATTGCGAAAGATGGCTTGCCTATCATTGCTGAAGTTCACAACGACGAGGACTACAGCATAGATACCGAAGATGAGCGTGCCGATCGAATGAAGGGGTCGCACGGGTTCAGCAAGTTCTTCGAAGAAATGAACTTTTCGGAGAAATGCCGAAAAGAAATGACAAAGGCGATTCTAAGGGTAGCCGAAGACTTCTAGGAAGACATCGTGGTCTCCAACGGAAAAGTTGTTAGGGCGTCTCGCTCTACGGAAAAGGTTATGACCTTCTCCGCAAGTGACAAGAAGACGGACTCGAGCCACCACAAGTCTTTATACGTAACGGCGGTGATTAATGATGTCGAATTCAAGAGGGCATTTGTTGATGGAGGAGCAGCCGTCAACGTGGTCTCGCTCACACTTTAAAGATGGAAGGAATCCCGGAGAAGAAGATTGTCAGACGCTTATCCCCGCTGATGGGATTTGGGAGTGACTCCAGGATGACGACATGATGGATTCGTCTGGGCGTCCAGATAGGGAAAATCAAGTGCTCAGCCAAATTCTACGTCATCGATGCGAATATTATGTATCTCATGATCATAGGCCGAGCTTGGATTCTTCGTTTCGACGCGGTCCCCTCAACAGCTCACCAGGTGATGAAAGCCATCTGGAATGACAGAGTAGTGGAGATACCAGCTTCGGTGAACCCCTTTAATCTAAATGAGGCGCACCTCACTGAAGCGGTGTGGTTTACTGAAATGGCAGACGAGCAAACGCCAGGACCGTTTAACCCGACCCCTTTGCCTCGATGGGAAGACATCAAGGATCAGTCTTCAGCAGGAGTAATGGTGACGAGGGAGGAGGCTAAAGAGAAGTTTTCCGCGCGCGAAGAGGCACTGCAGGTCGCCTACCAAAGGAAGAATGTGTACACTCTGAAAAGAGTGGTAAAGCATGATCTCGCGGGCAAAGAGATAGAAAGATTTTCCTCCAATGGAAAGAAATTCTACCGCATATGAAGGTGCGCGGGGGTACCCCCATTCGAGCATGGGGATATCCCTGGGCAAATCAATCAAATCGAGCACATCACGGGGGTAGACAAGCCAACATTACAGGCTTTAGAGGATAAGCTGAAAGAAGCACCTGAATGCAAGGAGGATAAGCCGAAACCCCAGAAGCAGGAGCTGAAGGAAGTGTTCTTGAGCCCGAGCGAATAAAAGAAGAGGCCCGTCTTTCTGAGCGCAGACCTCACAAGCAATGAGGAAGCATGGCTGCTGCAGCTGCTGACTGAATACAAGGATTTTTTTTGCCTGGGAATATGATGAGATGACGGGTTTGGACACGAGCATCACTATGCATAGGTTAGATGTTATCCCGAGGTCTAAACCGGTAAAGCAAAGTACGAGAAACTTCAGGCCTGAGATAAATGTGAAAATCAAGAAAGAAATCGTCAAGCTATTGACTGCCAGGTTTATCGAGCCGAATCATCATCCCACCTGGTTGGCTAACATCGTGCATGTGGTAAAGAAGAATGGGCAGCTTCTCATTTCTGTTGATTTCAGAGACCTCAACCGCTTCTGTCCCAAGGACGACTTCCCGCTGCCCAACATCGATCTGCTCATCGATTCTACTGCGGGGCACCGGATGTTCAGCTTCATGGATGGCTTCAGTGGATATAACCAGATCAAAATGGAACCCGAAGATGCACGGAAAACCGCGTTCATTACGCCGGTGGGAGTCTTTAACTATACGGTTATGCCTTATGGGATCAAAAACGCGGGCGCAACTTATCAGCGAGCAATGATGGCTCTATTTCATGATATGATGCACCAGGAAGTGGAGTTCTATGTTGGCGATTTGGTTGTCAAGTCCAAAGAGGAGGCGGACCATTTGGGGGACCTGCGGAAGGTATTTGAAAGATGCAGGAGTTTCCAGCTGAAGATGAATCCCATGAAGTCTGCGTTCGGAGTGACCACGGGAAAGTTTTTGGGATGTTTTATACATCGCCAAGGCATTGAGCCCGATCCCGCAAAAGTATCGGCTATCACTAGCATGACGACACCACATAATCAAAGCACTCTGAAGACGTTTCTGGGGAAATTATCTTACCTGCGGAGGTTCATTTCAGCGATCGCAGAAATAACCTTTTGCTTCAGCGATCTCCTCAAGAAGAATGCCGTGTATATTTAGACAGAGGAACTTGAGGCTGCATTTGGGAAGCTGAAGGACCTGCTGACATCGCCAAGGGTCATGATCGCGCCACAGCTTGGATCGCCACTTCTTTTGTATTTGACGTCGACAAAGAAATCTATAGGGGCGCTTTTGGCTCAGGAATATGATAGGGCAAGAAAGGCCGATTTATTACATCTCTCGCATAGTACAACCAGCCGAATCAAGGTACACAGATATCGAACGCCATTGTCTTGCCTTGTTCTTTGTGATAGAAAAGTTAAAACACTACTTCGCCTCGCACAAAGTTGTGGTGATTACAAAGAGCGACCCCATACGGTATCTCTTGACTCACACCTCCCCCTGCGGAAGGTTGGCAAAGTGGTATATGACCATTTCACAGTATGATATCACGTGTGTTTGACCACGAGCGATCAAATCGCAAGCAGTGGAAGATCTTTTGGCACAATTTCCAGATAAGAGCTATGAGCCCATGGTCGAGGAGGAACTGGAAGAACCTATTATTTATACAGTCGAGTTACCTTATTGGACGCTTCATTTTGATGGATCGTCAACAAGGAAAGGTGGAGGAATTGGAACCGTTTTGACTAAACCAAATGGGGAGGTCATCCAAATGTCCACGAAACTCGATTTCTTGTTAACCAACAATGAATCGGAGTATGAGGCTCTCATCGCAGGACTCCGCGCAGCCAGGGCACTGGAAGTAAGCAATTTGACGGTTATGGGGGATTCTAAGTTAATCGTCAAACAAGCTTCAGGCGAGTACGGATTGAAAGAGGTAAATCTGTTACCCTATCGGACTTTGGTGCAGAAGCTGGTACAACAATTCTGCGATGACAAGTATGAGCACACGCCTAGAGCTGATAATCGGCATGCTGATGCTTTAGCCACTCTGGGATCTAAAGTGAGTGCGGATAGATTCCCTACGAGAATCTCGATCGAAGTCCGAATGTCACCGGCATTGACAGAGGACACATGCGAGGATGAGTCCATGGATGACGAAGACTGGAGAAAACCGATATTGCATGCAATTGCTGAGGGAACGAGCAAAGAGAACTGGGCATCCACTAAGGGGTACCGCATACATGACAACACCCTCTACTACAAAGGGCCAGGAGGAATACTCATGCGATGCGTCTCGCAGCAGGAGGGACAAGCGTTATTAGAAAAGATTCACCAGCACACTTGCAGGGAAGGTGAGGTGTCGATCTATCGAAAAGCTCAAAGATATGGGATACATTGGCCGGACATGTCAACAACTGCTGCAATAATTCAAGGAAATTGTGAAGGTTGTGCATTGATCAAGGACTCTTTGACAATCGATTTGGTTGATGATGACGCGGACTGGAGAAAGCCACTCTGCAACACCCCACCAAACCACACGGCCGGCCGGGCCGCACGATTTGGTAGAGATGTCTCCGCCCGAGGTGATGAGCCTCATTGGGAACGGATAAGGATCGTCGGTTCACAGTTAGTACAACCATCGAATATTCAAATATGACTTATTATACATTCATAAAACCAGTGACATTGTCTGAATGATATAAATACAATAATTTACAAGATGACCAACGCTAGGTGAAATACTAAGCAGCTCAATAATCTAGCCAGCAGCGTCGTGAACGGCTCCCACCTTACTCGTAACCTGCGTTTTTAAAATAGCAAAAGCCCACGCAGTTTTACAGAAAATGATCAGAAAACGGCTGAGTAAGCTAACACCCATAGAACGTAAACAGATTATGAGGCATATGACAGGAATAACATATTCGCTGATAAATAAATATCAAGTATTCGCGGGAAAAGCGTTCACGTTGATTTGAGGTGTCAAACTCTGTAACGATCTCAGATTTCGTATTCCAACCCAAAGACGTGGACCATCTTGGGGCTTTGCTTTTTAAAAGTATTTCACAATATCACTTTAAATCTCAAGTTGATAAGATAATCGAGTCTAGGAGTTCATTTTATCAACTAGTTGATACGGGGCGTGACCATATCCAATCCACAACCTCTTTCTCATAATGTGCAAAAGCACCCACATAACCATAACTCAATCACAGGAGGTCCGCATCATAGCGCCTCATAACCATAACTAATCAAAAGGAGGTCAGCGCCTCATAATCTCATAAACAGTAACTAATCACAATATGTCAGAAATGTATCCCATCAGGGATATGGCACAAACCCACGCACAACGGTTTCCACTTTACATAATTACGACTTTTCTTTTAAAATAATACAAGATGCAATCGGGAGCTCCAAGTAAAGCCGGTGTGGCACAGTCATAATAATCGATGTATGATTGAGAGATATTCGGATTTGACCAATAAGTTAGCGGTGTGCTACTATCGATAATCGTGGCACCTTTAACTATGTAAACACGACCTAATTTGGTAGTCGTGATTGGAACGGTACTTCTCATTTCACAATAAAAGTTTAGAGGTTCTTCTTTCAGATTCGTATTTAGATTTGGATACCAATTTCATGCAATATTTCAAGTAGAGTTTTTCAAAAATAAGTAAATAACTCAAATAAAACAAAAATGGTAGCATTTCACAAATGACACACGCGATACGAGAAGTGAAAGAAAGGCACACGCGGCTAGGCATATAAACTTACCTCTAATAGAAACATTAAGTAGCTCGGAATAATTCTCGTAGAAGGAATAGAGCCTGAGCAAAGAAAGGAAGCCGAGAAACTGAAAAGAAAGGCGGCTCGATATGTGGTGCAGGATAACATACTCTGGCGGAGGGGTCATGAGGGTAATCTACTCCGATGCCTAGATAGTCAAGAAGCGCAAGAGGTAATGGATTTATCTCATCAAGTAGAACATCAAGGGGGTGTGAAGCTATGCAGACAGCTCCTCGCAGTTGGTTATTTTTGGCCCACAATGGAGGTAGATTGCCGCACCAAAGTAAAGAGATGTCAGGAATGCCAATTTAAAGGCAACCTCATACATGCTCCTGCCATAGATCTACACGCGTTGGGAACGCCATGGCCGTTCCACACTTGGGCTCTAGATTTTGTTGGTCCCATTCGACCGGCTTCACATGGGAATCAGTTCATCCTGACCGCGACCGAGTTGTTTACTAAGTGGGTGGAGGCAGTACCGCTCAAGACAGCTAATGCGCTCGCGGTGGTCAATTTCGTTCAGGAAAAAATCATATACAGGTTTGGAATCCCCAACACAATCCTTTCGGATAATGGCACACCTTTTGTAAATCGTCAAGTGGCCGCTAAACTAGCGGAGTACAACATAAGGCAGGTCTGTTCCACCCCTTATTATCTAAAAGGGAATGGTCAAGCAGAGGCAACCAACAAGACACTGTTAAGAATTCTGAGCAAGATGGTCGCAGACGATCAAAAGAAGTGGGCCAATTCTTTGAACATAGCATTATGGGCATATCGAACTTCGCCGAGGACTCCCACGGGAGTCTCCCCGTTCCTTCTATGCTATGGAGCTGAAGCTGTTGTACCGGCGGAAGTGAAAGTCAACTCTGCGAGATTGGCCTTTCATGCATTATATGACAATCAACGTGATCATGACTAGATCTTATTAGAGGAAAAGCGAGAACAAGCCAAGCGGGCTAACAAGAAGTATAAGGAAACGTTCGCTCGCGCATACAACAAAACAGTCCAACATCGAGATTTTGCGGTCGGGGACTTGGCCTTGCGCGCTTCAGATCATTGCATGCGGGAGGCAGCCCATCCAAAGTCCGCAGCTAACTGGGAAGGACCGTTCGAAGTTAAAGAAGTCTTTGACAGTTGTTACTGCACAATATAGAGGCTTCATGGGACTGCCACAACCCCAAGTCCGGTCAATATGCGCTAGATTAAAAAGTATTATCCTTAACCTCTCTCTTTACATACATTGGATTCAAATGTCTATTGAATTGTATGTCTAGCACTCCAATAAATTCATGCGTTGTTTCCTCCCATATGAGGAGCTTGTAATCTTGTCTCTCCCATACGAGGAACTTGTAATCTTGCCTCTCCCATATGAGGGTGTTTTTTTAATAAAAGAATTCTCCCACATGAGAAGAATTTTATTACCTTAGTCGTCTCTCATCACTTTATCCTGTCTGCTTAGACAACAGCCATCGTATACGATCCTATGTGATCCAAAGCCTATCTGCAGAGATAGCAGCAATGTTCAAAAATGATCTCAAGTGATCTAATAGCCTATCTGCCTAGATAGCAGCCATGATATGCGATCCTATGCGATCCAAAGACTATCTGCCGAGATAGCAGCAATGTTCAAAAACGGTCTTAAGTGATCTAAAAGCCTATCTGCCTAGATAGCAGCCATGATATGTGATCCTATGCGATCAAAAGCCTATGTGCAAAGATAGCAGCAATATTAAAATACGGTCTTAAGTGATCTAAAAGCCTATCTGCCTAGAAAGCAGCCATAATATACAATCCCATGCGATCCAAAGCTCATCTGCCGAAATGGCAGAAATGATTTTAACTAATCTATAAGCCTATCTGCTTAGATAGCAAGCTACAGCAACGACGCCCCATGCGACGCAAAAATCGGCGGCTTGAGAAGAAGAATTATTCCAGCAAATATCCGAATGCAAAACGGGAAAGATACATAACTTGTTTTATAGCAAATACGCATGCGATATTACAATTTGTTGTATCAAACAAGAACAACAAATGCTAAAGTGCATTTCATTAATAGTCAAAATGACTTACAATTTATCTGTCTAGATAGCAGCTTACAAACAAAAGCTCATACTTAGAAAATTCTTACTATAAAACGAACGACCTATTGGCCCTAACAAAAGCTATGCGGGAACCTAATTTCCTGGAAGATGCGGACGTGAAGAACAAGTGGAGAATAGCTCCTTGGGCAGGAAGCTTATTGTGCAGAAGGACGAGCGCCATGGCTCGTCACACCTTGTTCAAGAACGTGGAGGCAAATAGTTCTCCTCCAGGAAAGCTAGAGGAGATATACTCCATTCATTACGATTCGGTAAAAAGTTCAGTATGGAACTGCGCCTCGCCGGAAGGCAGCCGGAGATATGACCTGCAAACATAATAGACGAAGAAGAATCTTCGCAAAAGCACGAGGTATTATGTATATCTTCTTCAAAGTGGTCATGAAGATCGGTAAGCTTTATAAAGAAGATCTTGGGAGCTATTTCTATGGCACAAGGCACAAACTGAGGTTTCACAACCTTAAATTGCCATGAATTAACAAAAGACACGCATTGGTGCCAGAAGTCATATGGACTCATGGCGAGCCACATTTTGGGATGAAGAACCCAAGCAGCAAGAGGCAGGATTTATATAGACTCTGTGGGGACTCTTTAGTTCCCTGGTTGTGTCAGCAAAAGCTTGGGAAACGGGTAAGACTCAATTACCTACGTCTCAAAAGAGGTAAAATTCAATTACCCTACTAAAGGCTATAACGATTCGGTGGCACGCCCTAATTAATGACGGAAGGTCATAATAAGGATGGGTTTCCCAAGGAAATCGTGCTTATCTAATAAATCATTAGAGCGAAAATCAAGGTAAGTACGTCACAACATGACGTCATAATTGATACGCATCAAGATATTAGTGCAAATCCTCAAAAGGGCAAAATGGGAACATAGAGTTTCAAATAAAAAAGAAGGGGGAGAAGCACTAGTATTACAATGATACTTTGTTTTTAAAACAAATCCTTGATCAAAGGATCTTCTGGGGAGAACGAGAGCGATGCCTCTCTTGCTTGGTCCACTTCTTGCTTCAACTGTTCATATTTGGCATTCATCGCATGAAAGAGGTTGACAGCTTCTTCAGCCTTCTGCCTTTTCCCTTCTACCTTCCGTCTTTTAGATGTGAGGTTGTGGTAGCCGCGTTTCAAACTCACAGCTGCGAGAATGTGGGTGATCCCGTTGAGGAGATACCCGAAGCCTAGCTTGATTTGAACTTTAGCCTGAAGCCCCTTGCATGTGCTATAAAGCAGCTGTGCACTATAAGAAGAAATGGTCGAAGGATTGGCCACAGACAGTTGCTCCAGAATCCAGATGGCTTCGGTCAAGAAAATCCTCCTGTCATACGGCTCTATCTCTAGAGATTTCGCGAATGACTAGGGGTACGAGAGGCGCATTTGAATCAGCCAGTCCACATCAGCTTGCTTCATTCCTGATAAAGTTGATTCAAGTTTAGAGCATGAAAGCTTTTAAAAAAGAGTGTAGAATGCGAAAAATGGTAACATACCGGTCCCTTCAAGGATCTCACGCAAAGAGGGAATGCGCATTGCTGGGAAAGCTGAAGCATGCCCTCGCTGCATTGCTCGTCTGTCAGCCGTGAGCTCGAGCTCATCATAGTTGGCAGGGAGAGTATAGGCCGCAACAGGTGCGACAGCAGCTCCAACTTGTGAGCTCCAAAAACTCCATGCTAGGGGTACCTCTAAAAGCTCTACCTCTGTTGAAGGAACAACAATAGTAGCAGCTGCTGCTTGACCAGGAACTTCTTCGGCTGCGAGGGGCTCTTTTGGCCCGGGAGCATTCATTTGAACAAGAACATTTGCATGCGATGCTATGTCTTCCACGACCTGTTCATTTTCATGAACTTCAGCTCCAGCGCCATCTGTTTCCATTTCCTCAACTGCAGTATCAGCATCTTCTTCTCTTAGCACGGTGTCAGCTTCGATATCATCAGACACCTCGATGATATCCTCCAAAGTCTCTCGTGCATACTCAGTAGCTGCGACATGCTTCTCAACATGAGAGCTTCGCTCTGGAGCATAAGATGTAAGAGGCTGACCCCTTTGTTCCGGCACATCCTCATCAGCATCACCTGCGATATAAGGCAGGTAGATATTAAGGTAACTTGCATTACACAGTGTTTTGTTATTTTGATAGATCAAAAGCGAGCACCTCCACACTTAGGTGGGATCGCAGCACCTTCATCATATGTTAAAGATGCAACACCGTATCCTACTAGAGTATCCTCATTAAGCACATCTTTAAGGTGAGCGTGACCTGGGGTGCGAAGAAACTCGTTATAATAAGGAGTGGGTCACCAAGCGGGGTTCACAAACATTGTTTGGATAGTTACCTGAGGGTTCGCCACACTTGCTAACTAACCAGCGGCGAATGTCACTTTTTGATAGACCATGCTTTAACGCACCAATAATTACTTCTTGGTAAGTCACAGCAAGGTTAAAAATCTCACCTTCTTTACCACCGGCGATCTCCTCAAAGTCTTCTTGAGCTTGCTCCAAAGCAGTTGCCTCAATATTATCAACATGCTGTTCTTCTAAACTTCTCCTCTTAACGAGCTCAATCTTATCTTCCTCGAGCTTCCTCCTTCTCTCTGCAGCATCAGCAGCCGTTCTCTCAGACTCAGCAAGGATATCTTCATCTATGGCTTCGCTGGAGACGCCAGAGCGAGAACCCTTGGTTTCTTCTTTTCCTTGGCCAGGAGGCCGGTGATGGTTTCTGTGTCATCGTCTGCGAAAGAACAAACCATTCAACAACTATTGCAAAGAGCTAAAGTATGAAGAAGACAAGTTTGTTGAGATACCTTCTGAGTCTTCTTCTCATATCTCACCTTTTTCTTCTTCTCTTTCACTTTCATCTCTTTCTTCTTCATCATCTGTTTCTCTTAATTATCTTTCCTCGACTTCATCTTCCTCCTCTTCCTGACCAAAATGAATGAAGGACTCAACTGCGAGATCTTTCCGCACTTTGCTTGGCATGCGACCTTTGCCTTTGTCTTTAGAGGCAAGAGACTTTGCAGGAGATGAAGCTGGAGCACTCCTAGGAGGAGAGGAGATTGCAATACCCTTCTGCTTTTGTCTCTTGGCCCTTTGGGCAACATCTGCTGGAGGAGACGTAGCATTCCTAGGAGGAGACAGAGCTGGAGTAGTGTCTATCAGGGATCTAGCAAACGCATCCATTACCTCGCGAATCAGAGTCTCTACTTGGGGAGACATTCCCATTGTTAAAAGAATTTTCTCGCCTGCCTTTTCGTGGTAACAATGGAGTTGATCAGCGATTTAGAGCGCTCTCCAGATGCGAACCTCCTCAGATAGCACTAAAACAAAAAATGGGGTGTAAGTTTCAATACATCAGGAGAAATGAGTTTAACATGCATAAAGGAAATTGTTTACCTTGGAAAAATCTTCGCTGTACTTGATAACATGCGAAGCTCCATCCCTAACAGCGGTCATCTTCTCCTCAAGAATGGTGGATGGGCACAAGTGATTGTCAAGATCCAGCAAGGAGTAGAAACCATACTGAGAATCATCCAAGCTGCAGTTAGGACGAAATGGGAAGGCATTCCTTTTGATTGCAGGAGCTTTGTTGGGCTGAGGAGTCGAGTGCGTTTCGAATCTGGCTTGTTGAGTAGCCCAGTAAGCAATCCAATTTCTCGAGAGGCGACCTTCACGGCTACCTGAAGGTTGAAAGAAGGGCAACTTGCTCCAAAATATCGTTTGGTACTCGCCAGACAGCCGTCGCTTGTAGCAGCCTCTTACGATCGACTTGGGCCAAATGGAAGGCTCCACTGCATCAAAACAAAACTGGGGAGAAACACGAGTTGGATCAACGTCGACCGTGATCCTTTCATATCTGGGAGTAAGCTCAGGAACATACTGAGCAAGAGCAGGAAGGGAACCCCTTAGACACCAGCCGAAGAATTCGCGATAGCGCTCATGACCTTCGAGAAGGAGCTCTTCTGAAAAAGGAAGAGATTTGGCGGGATATAGCTTCGGGAACCATCACACATTCTCGATACGCGTGGAAATGGGCCTAGCTGTAAACTTGCTTCGGTCGTCGCATATCAGACTCCAGGTGCACTTAGGAAGATTGGTTCTAAACCCTTGAGCAGCTCTCCCGCTAGAAAGTTCAGTCTCCGCGCCTGGGACACACCACTTGCTGGGCCTACAAGGAACATGAGCGTAAGAAGGCCATCGCTCAAAAACCCACATGGTAACGAATGCGATGTTCACATAAGTCAACACATCAAGAAGACCGCGAGAATCCTGGATCGCGACCACCAGTTGGTCCAATCTACGGTATGAGTTACCCAAGACCAGGGGCCCAAGTGCGACTCTCTGGCCGAGGGCCAACTTAACAGCAAGAGGGAGGACATGATAAAAAACCCCATCATGAGGGTGACCATCAATCAGGTACCTTGACAGCCAGGCACAGAGGAAGCCACACAAGGTTAGATGGTAACCTTTCCCATTCACATAATTTTTTGCATTTGGGTTCTTGTCCAGAAGTGCCTTGGTAATATTACCATTCGCATAGTCGTGAAAGAAGCATTGCACCCATTTGCCCCAAGTGCTCTTCCAGAAGCCTCAAAAAACTGCCATTCGGGAAGAACTTTCGCAGATGTCCAACGAGTGGAGATTTTCTTCACCTCGTTTAGGCACTCTTCCATATGCGCGTATAGAGCAAGCTCTGAAGAAGTCCTCAAAGGGCTCAGAGGATCCACTTCGCCAATAGTGGAAAGGTCATACAGCATGTGCACATCTTCCAAAGTGGGAGCAGCCTTGAACTCAGCAAAATGGAAGGTGTGAGTCGCAGGTGAATAGCGAGAAAGAAGGTTTAGAAGCATGGACGGATCCAACTTCACGGCAGCACCCTTCATAGCACGAACTGCGAAATAAATGCCAGTATTGTCTAATGCGATGGCGTGGTGGGTCAATACATGGTCAATCCACTCATCCATCAGGTCCAACTTTTTGACAAAGACCTGGGTGGAAACTGCAGTATGAGGGAAAACCCATTTTCAACCCCTAGCCTACCACAACCTTGGAGTCGATTAACTCTGGCATGGATCCGTTGGTAGGTGGGGTTAATGTCCGCAATTCTCCGGAGGGAGCAGGAGCCGGCAGATTCTTCACCTTAACCCCAGCGTGATAGAAATCTTTTCCACCCAAATAGGGGGCTTTTCTCCACAGGGTCTTGGAAAGATCAGGTATTTCTTCGGCCTCTTTAACGGGTTTAGATCCTTTTGTCTTGGCCATTTCTGTAGAAAATAAAGAAAAAGGGGGGGGGGGGGAGAAATATACACACTTTTAGCTTTTAGTTTGAATTTCAGTTCAGATTCAGGAAGAAATTATGATTTGTCAAGAGAAGATGAACAGTCCGGGGTCAATTCTGGGTTTAGAATATCAGCAGTCCGGGGTAAATTCTGGGTTTAGAATCTCAGAATTGAAGAAGTTCTACATTCGAAATTGTCACAATCTGGTGATTCAATCAGTTTCGGGTTTAAAGAAAGAGCCTCTTTTTCACTTCTCAACAGACGGTATATTCCAAACAACTATAGGGTTTACAGATCCAAGACAGTTCGAAGGATATTTAAATGCATTAATGGAATTGAGTAAAGCCAATCTTGTTTCGGTGAAGCAAGTTGAAGGAGACGATTGACAAGGAAGAACTGATGGTTGATTACTTGAATCTGCTCTCGAAGGCTTACGGGTATCATTCACTTTAGAGAGAGAAGTGATGCTTTGAAACAATGGAGGGCATAGAGTATTTATTCAAGAACAATGAGGAGTCGCGTCCTTTCAGTAGTCGAATCGCAACCGTCACCGTCGAATCGCGCAATCACAGGAAGAGCTGACGTCACGCCTAAAACCCTAAAAGAACAGACGGAACGACTCTAGGGATTCTAGGTCATAATGGCACGCACGAGGGCTGATTTTGCGTGTATTTGTATTGGTGCGTGGCAGCGACGCGTGCATTGTTTCCTGCGCATTGAAACCTATCCGGCTAGGTGTCTTCACACGCAGAAAGGGGGCTAATGTAGATAGTACTTTCTAGACAGGCAGATCTTAGGCACGTGGCGAACATCCAGCACACCTAGCTGTGCTCCACACACAATGGATCACCACCCGCGCTGATCCACGTGGGTGCTGCGAGACAGGGCCCTTGCATACCACCACACGGGACTTGTAGGGACTTAGTGGTTTGGAGGCTAGAGTGAGTCCTGTCGCGCGCGAGCGACAACCGAGCCCGCGCGCGACCTTTAGTAACTGCTTTGAGAGATTTATGGCACGAGCTCCATAAACCCGGTCAACCTCATAACGGTTCCGGTATACGCGGACGAAGTGCGTAACGGTCCCTATATACGCGGACGAATGTACCGTTGTGGTTAAGCTAATTAAGCTGCCATTAATGGGCGCATTAACCCACTACAACGATCACATTCTCCGTTATAGATAGGATCGTTAACCCTTCCATACAAAGACGAATCACCCGAGATACGCGGAAGCTCTGCCAAAATTCTGTCTCTCTCTCATACAGTACTATTGCCTTACACTCTCCCTACACACACCCTACTCTTCTTGTGCTCTTTCTATCCCCTGCTCTTGGTGTATATTGAATCCTCAAGGGATTCTCTCGTACACAATAACTAAAAATGGAAATAAAATTTAACTAAGTCGGGGTCATGATATAGCTTTGTCTTTGTCTTATTGATTTGGTGTCGTGATCTAGTGCTACGGTAGTATGTCTATATCTCTTAGTTAGCGCGACGATTGGAAACCTTTCTAGGACTAACACTCTCTCTCCTTTCTCAGACGGCCAACCCACGCGCCGCTTCTCACCCTTCGTACATCCAGCCCGTGTTCTATCCGGAAGACTCACCACTGCTCATGACAGGCCAAGAGACCATTATTGAGTACTATATCTAAATGAAAACCTGGTGTAACGACTAGAGCTTCTGTCAGCGTGGGGAAGCACATTTCAAAAATCATTTAATGGTAGTACATTGTCTTCTTAAGGGACTCCCTATGCACAACCATGGCTGAGGGTGAAGGAGGATTATGAGGTGTTGGTATATGAGAACTAAGATGGGGAGCTGGTTCCCAACAAGATAGACTGGAAGGTAGAAGGCCACTACATATTTAGCACAACAATACTACGTGAAGATCTGGAAGGAGCAGCGAGGCGTCCTACCTAATAGGAGGAACCATGGAAGAAATAGTACATGAAGAAGAAGTGGAGCTCGAAGAGAAACCAATGAGGAAGAACCCAATGATGAGGATGAACTAGAAGAAGAGGAAGAGGACCCATAATAAGATCCGATGAGGAAGAGCCACAAGTGGTACCCATGGACGAACCAATACCGGTTGAAGACCCAGTGGAAGAGTAGGAACTTGTCCAGATTCTGGCGACACTAGCAGCTAGACCACCCGTCCCGACCCCATTCCTATATGACATATGCCGATGAACCACGCTTTGTGACATACCTTATTGGACATGAGATGATAGTAAGATATTGACTTATGTTTGGATCCTCTGCCACACTTGGAGCCAAAGCGCACATGGCAAGTGGATCTATGCACACCCATTAGGCATATTCCATTTCATACTCAACGGCTTTTATAGATGAAATAATATGGAGGGACTTCAAAAATAACCATGACGACTTGCTCACTCGAAATGTATGGGGCAACGTAGCGCCTAATGTCTCCAAGTTTATGCATCGCGACTATAAAGCTTACTGGATCGGCCCCCACGACCTTAAAGGACAGGTGGAAGAATTGGTAGCTCAAGCAATACAACAAGAGGCAGTGCAGTTGTTGCATGAAATCAAGCACATGGAGGAAGATGAACTAGCACAACAGGCACAAGATGTATGGGGAAAAGAAGAGGAAGATGAAGACGCTAGTATCGACCTATCCGACGCTAAATCTGGCCTCACAAGTGACTGTACTCCACTCACCGCTCCATTAAGCCCTTAGGATATTGCATTTTATCTTTTATTTTATCACGTTTCAGAACAATTAGGGTTTAATTTTGGATATTCTTTGTCTTTGGATTTGATTTTTTTTACTTGGTTGGATTATCTAGATATTGTGATTTTCTGGTAATAAATGCATGATTACTTTAGCCTATGCTTCATGTTTATATGTGCGTTATGTTAGGATTGTTTTAATTAAGGTCACATTTATTAGGTACAATGTGATTTACCAACCCCCACCACTATTATACCACGAGTCGAAGGAACCAACCAACAACAATGAACCAAGGAGATCAGCAAGATCAACAAGGCAGAAAAGTTCCACCCATAAACCCAGTTGAGTTTCAAAATATGCAACAAGCAACCTTAGCCCTTATCGAGATCCTCCATAAGACCCACAAGGGGGGAGGAAGCATAATGAGTAAGGTAGCCAACTCTGCTTAGATATATTCTATGGGACATATAAACCAACCGCCCTGGAGAATTGGATAGGGATTTTGACAAAGCCTTGAGGTCGGTGCGCTGCCTTGAGAACCAGCGCGTCGAGGTAGCAATCTTCTACTTCAAGGAAGAGGTTGATGATTGGTGGCCAGCTAAGGGGGAAGAACTATGTGCCCATCAGGGATTTGGCTGGAAACAACTGAAAGTAGCATTGCACGTACGTTTCTTTCCTGACCATTTCAAGGATAGGAACTTCAACGAGTTCATGAACCTAAACAAGGAACTGATAGTCTCCAGATATACCACAAGAAGTATATGGATTTGATGAGGTTAGGGAGAGAAATCGTACCACCTGAAGCCAAGAAGTTCAAAAGGTTCCTTGGAGGTCTAAACTTTCAACTTCGAATGGCCCTAATCGCAACCCGGTTTGATACCCTCATGGATGCTTATGGGGTAGCTCAAGACCCCCAGAAGTTGATCAACGAGAGCAATGAAGAAGCAAGAAATAGGAATACCAAGGAACCAACAACATTGTGTTTCCAGAATCACGGTACAAGAATTAATAGCGGGAATAAAAGGTTTCGTCCCAACCCAGCCCCCACCAACCAGTTTGGAAACCAAGGCCAAGGAGGACAAGGCCAGGTGCGAATATACATTTGCAGGCAATGCGGCAGAAACAACCCAGGAGTGAATTTTCGAGGGAATATAGTTAACTGCCTCGCGTGTGGGAAGCAAGGCCACCGCTGGTATGAATGCCGATCCAAACCCTCAAGAATCAACAATGGTGGAAGCCTTAACAACCTCAACTACAACAATGGTGGAGGTTATTGAGGAAACACTACAAATTACCAAGGAGTGAACAAGGGGTTCGACCGTGTAGGAAACAACTACGGTGGAATTATCGTGGATATAACTAGGGAGGCAATAGCAACCATGGAAACCAATATGGAGAGAGCAAGAACAACTATCAACAGAGTGGAGGCTATGGCGGGAACAACAACTGGAGGAATAACAATGGCTACACTAATGGAGGGAGGAATTACCTGGGAAACAATGGGAAATGAGGAAACAACTATAACAACAGACCGTAAGGAAGTGTTGCAGGATCCGTGACCGCAGCAACAACAGCTTCTACAACACCAACTGCCACCGCCTGTAGCATAGATGGAACTATCAATATTATGAATCAGACTCGAGCGGAGCAAGCCAACGTGGTGAATGGTACAATCCTTATCAATTCCACCCCTTCGTTTGTTTTATTTGATTATAAAGCCACATTTTCTTTCATATCATCTACTTTTTCTAAAAAGTTAGACTTACCAACTGTTGGGTTTTGACGTAGGTAACGCAGCGGAATAACAAAAAAAATTCCTACTCAAAGCCCACCAAGGATCACAGGAAGAGACAATCATAACATGATATGAGCATAGAATATGTGTACCTTTTGGTTTGGGAGATCACACGAAGAATAGTGTCTTCGTCTCTATGAATATCCACACCTTGGATCTTTATTGGAATCCTTTCCACCACGATGTGCTAGCAACGGAAGAAGGAGGAAGAATATCCCGCAAAACAAGGCACTAGGCCGTGCCTTGTGGTGGCCGACGACAAGGGGGGCGGATGGGGATGAGGGCTTCGACCTCCTCTTTGTCTCTCTCTTGCTTTGTTAAGTTCTCTCAAATAATGACTTGTGTTGACAAGCAAGAGATCCTTTATATAGTCATAACTCTTTATTAACTACATAAAGGCCCCAAAACTAATCATGTCCCTACACGGATTAGCCCACATGCAAATTAGTCCTACTAAGTTTGCTTGTGGGTGCGTTATGATACTTTTATTTATTAGTCCAACTAATTAATACCAATATCCAATTTAATCCATCCGGTGTGTGACCACATAGGTTTCTATTTAGTTGGTAGTAACTTATTACTAACATGGAGCGGTGTCTAGCAACACATCCACGCCACCCAACTAAGAGAAATAAGTCAGTGATCCTGACAAACCTTGTGCCCAATATCACATATTGTATTATCCCTTTGTCTCCATATCCGGATTGGACACGTGACATAATAGTCACACTCGTATATCCAATCCCTAGTTCCTCGATCCTGCGAATATGCTTATGCAAGCAGATAACATGAATATCTCCATATTGATTTATCTGAGTCTGGCTAGACATTCAACAAGCACCATCCCTCGAGTGGCTATGGATATTTGATACCATTATGTCGGAGGGACAAATCCTCCCTACATCACTACGATCTCTAAGCTTTCTTCCTACGATGCCAAAAAGCTATCTTTATAGTTGCCCGGTTAAGGAGCAACGTTGGATAACTTTAAAGCATGATATTCCACAACTATAGTATCTAATGACTTCAAGTATAAGGATTACAATACAATTGGCTCTATGAGAAGCGATTGTCACTTTGACATAATCCAATGTATCATTCTCGTCGTGGGTCAATCCCGTATGCCATTACTCCTAATGCATACCCATGTGTTAGACTTGATATCTACATATCAATCTACACACATACTAGTCTATATTTGATCGTCGTATAAATCAATATAATGGACTAGGGATATTTAAGATAAACAACACATTGTATCTAAGGACTTCATTACATTAAATATCACAATAATTAATAAATGAATATTCTAGCCAAAACATTGTTCATACTAAATATAGATTGCCTCTAGGGCACCTATTCCAACAGTCTCCCACTTGCACTAGAGCCAATCTTGTGCATCTCTTATGCCTATATATCTAGCATGCCCCCTTCATGCTTTCGCTATGCAAGTGGATTTTTGAGCGGATCTGAAAGATTGTCATCCGTTGGAAACTTGCACATCTTCACATCTCCTTGGTCGATCATATCACGGATAAGATGGAATCTCCTAAGTACATGCTTCTATTTCTGGTGTTGTATTGGTTCCTTGGCTTGTGCGATGGATCCGGAGATGTCACAGTACAACTCCATGGGATCCACGATGCTAGGGACCACACCGAGCTCAGTGATAAACTTATTTATCCAAACTACCTCTTTTGATGCTTCCACAGGAGCAATGTAATCAGCTTCAGTTGTAGATACAACAACTATCCCTTGCTTGGAACTCTTCTAGCTCACAACTCCTCCATTCAGGAAAAACACGCATCTTGACAGCGATATGTAGTCATCTTTGTCAGTTTGGAAACCTGCATCAGTGTAACCAATTACACTTAGCTCTTCCTTACCTCCAAATATCAAGAACGCATCCTTAGTTCTTCTCAAGTACTATAGGATGTTCTTGACAGCAATCCAGTGACTCTCACCCGGATTTGATTGATATCTGCTCACCATACTCAACGCGTATGATACGTCTGGTCTAGTACACAACATGGCGTACATGATAGATCCTATGGCCGAAGCATAGGGTATCCTACTCATGCGGTCCCTCTCAATCTCATTGGAAGGACAGTCATTCTTAGATAGAGTGACTCCATGCGACATGGGCAAGAATCCCTTCTTGGAATCTTGCATGTTGAACCTTTTCAACACCTTGTCTATATATATACTCTAACTTAGGCCGAGCAGCTTTCTAGATCTATCCCTATAGATCTTTATACCAAGTATATAAGCTACATCTCCTAAGTCATTCATTGCGAAACACTTTCCTAGCCAATCTTTAACAGATTGCAAAGTAGGAATATCGTTTCCAATGAGTAGTATGTCATCCACATACAAGACAAGAAACACTAAAGATCTCCCACTAACCTTCTTGTAAACACAGGGCTCATATTTGTTCTTGATGAAGCCAAACTCTTTGACCACATCATCAAAACATCTATTTCAAATCCTAGAAGCTTGCTTTAATCCATAAATGGATCTTTGCAGCTTTAATACTTTATTGGCATTCTCTGGATCCTCAAAACGCTCTGGTTGTGTCATGTACACATCCTCGAGGAGGTTCCCATAAAGGAACACTGTTTTGACATCCATTTTCCAAATCTTGTAGACATCGTAGGCAACAACAGCAATAAGAATTCGAATAGATTTAGTCATGGCGACTGGTGAAAGGGTCTCATCATAGTCAATACCATGAATCTTTCTATACCCTTAAGCCACCAATCGGCCCTTGTAGGCAACTACCTTGCCATCCATGTCAGTCTTCTTCTTGAAGACCCACTTGCACCCTATGGGGCGAGCCCATTCAGGTGGTTCCACTAAAGTCCATACTTTGTTGGTGTACATGGATTCCATTTCGTATCTCATGCCTTCTAGCCACTTTTTGGAGTCTGGGCCTTTCATGGCCTCCCCCTAGGTTGCAGGCTCATCATCCATGAGTGGTATGTCATCGGGCTCAGTCACGAGAAGTCCGTACCTCTCTGGCTCATGACATACCCTACCAGACCTACGAAGTTCCTGTGTCACCTGAACATGTTCTTCCACAACGACTTGTTCATGTTCCATCATCGGCTCAGTGGTTTGTGGTTCTTGAATTTCTTCAAGTTCTACAGTCCTTCCACTTTCTTCTTTAGAGAAAAATTCTCTTTCTAGTAACACGCCGGTCCGAGCAAAAAAAACTTTGTTCCCGATTGGATTGTAGAAATAATATCCTTTCGTTTACTTGGGATATCCCACAAATTTACACTTATCCACTTTGAGCCCGAGCTTGTCCGTTTTTAAACGCCTAACATAGACATCGCAGCCCCAACTCTTCATAACGACACTATGGGACGCTTTCCAGTCCATATATCATATGGTGTCTTCATGACTGATTTGGATGGAACACAGTTAATGGTAAAAGCTGCCGTCATTAGAGCATGTCCCCAAAATGATATTGGAAGATCCGTTTGAGACATCATAGATCACACCATATCTAATAGTGTGTGATTCCTCCTCTCGGACACGCCATTCCAGTGTGGCGTTCCAGTTGGAGTGAGAGGGGATACTATCCCAAACTCTCAAAGATATTCGTCAAACTCTTGGATCAAGTATTCTCCTCCACGATCTGATCACTAAGCGTTAATACTTTTACCAAGTTGCTTTTCTACTTCCTTCTTGAATCCCTTGAACAATTCAAAGGATTCGGATTTGGCCTTCATAAGGCATACTAATCCATATCTACTGAAATCATCAGTAAACGTAATGAAGTAGGTGTAACCACCTCTGGCAGGCGTGGGGAACGACCCCCATACATCGGTATTTATGAGTTCTAGTAACTCACTAGTTCTCTCACCTTCTTATTTAAAGGGGACTTTGTCATTTTTCCTAATAAACAAGATTTACATGTATCATATGATTCCAAATAAAATGAGTCTAGACGTCCATCCTTATGGAGTCCAGATATGCGTTTCATGTTTATATGGCCTAAACGACAGTTCCATAGATATGTAGGATTTAAATCATTAATTTTAGTCCTTTTAGTATTTATAATATAGATGGAATTATTTAGATCAAGGATATATAATCCATTAGACAAATGCGCACCACAATAGTGCATACTATCAAAATAAATGGAGCAACACTTGTGCTTTATTGAAATAGAAAAACCCTTCTCATCCAAAAAAGAAATGGAAATAATGTTTCTGCTCATAGTAAACATATAATAGCAATTGTCTAATTCTAAAATAAGTCCAGAAGGCAAAGATAGTTCATAAACGCCTACAACTAATGCAACAGCTCTTGCTCCATTCCCGACGCGCATATCTATCTCTCCTCTAGCCATCTTTTACTTCTTTTCAAATCCAGCACATTTCAACAAATGTGAGATCCACATCCAGTATCCAATACCCAAGATGAAAAAATAGATAGATTGACGTCTATAACAAAAATAACTGGTGGTGGTGGAATCACTATTCCAAGCTTCTTATCCTCCAGATATTTGGGGCAATTCCTCCTCCAGTGACCCGGCTGGCTATGATACGCTCCAACTGAAAGTGTAGAGCTGTCGGTGTAGTGATAAATTCCAGAAAACCGGGTTATCGAACTTAAGAGATTTCTTGTAAATTAATTAGAATTTATTAACCTTTTGTGGGCACAACGCGTTGGTTGTTTGTCTAAGGCTACTAAAATGAAAAGAACAATATCCTCAATTAACCGAGTGGAATGGGTCACGATTAACAAAGAATGATTTATAACGTTACTAAGAAGAGGCAAAATACCGAAAATTCTCTCTAGGATAACTAAGGATGATATGAGTTATGTTTTGATTCATGAAACACTAACATGTCTTCTATTATTACTCAAGCACTACACAACTCACCGAGTTACCAAACAAGTTCTCAATGTCTAAAATCAAATTAAACCGAGTTACCAAGCCTAATTAAATTTTAAGCATGCATTACGTTCATTATTCTACTTTATGATCCAAATCAACACTACCGAGTTACCAAGTAGTGATACCACTAGGTGAAAAGTTAAATTTACTGACTAAGACTCACAGAGTTACCGCGCGAATCCTAATTAAGATCAATCCTACGTTAGCTACGGCAAGAAAGGTAGAGATTTAACATAAACTTTTCATAATAATAAGTGAACATGCTTAATTAAGTTCAAAACGTGAATCACAATCTCAAAACATCAATTTCAAATCAAACCCTAGCTATCAAACGAGAATTCCCAGCAAAAGAGGGTTTAGCTACTACATATCATGATCAAAACAACGAGCTTGATGATCATAAACTAGAACTAGAGAAAAGAAAGAGTTTAGGAATCAGACGAATAGATCCAATCGCTCCCAAAGCTTCAATGGTGTTCCCTAGCTCTCAAACACGTCCAAAATCCTTGCTAACTACTGAAAATCACGACCTAAAACTCTTAAATACGTTTTCATAATCATATTACAAAATTTGAAGACATTAGGCTAAAGCCCCAAAAATTTCCCGCGTTCCAGTGTTCTCTTTGTATGAACACTTTTCTCTTCGTACGAAGAGTTTTGTACGAATATTTTGGCTCTTTGTACGAAGGCCTTCCCAGATAGGTATTGCAGCTTGTTTTGGGAAGAGTCTTCAGAGCTTGAAATTTGGGCTAAGTACAAACTCTTCGTACGAAGACACACCTTCTTCCTGTATTTTTTCTTTGGCTTTTTCTTTGAGTTATTTGCTTCCGAAACTCGTTTCCATCTCCCGCATGATCCTCCAAGCCCTATTTTCCTGTGAATCACAACATGATAATAAAACCCGCGATCATATCACAATAAAAGCTAAAAATATGACTAGAAACGCCTAGATTCAACAAATAAAGCTCATGAACTCATGTTATCAAATTTTAGCATAATTACTCAAAAGACGACAAATTCTCCATGTTGATCACGCAAAAGGTAGCAAAATATGGAATAAAATTACTTCGAAAATAGAGTTATCAAGCTACAGGAGTGACAATCACCTTTAGCCACGCCCCCACTAGGCTTTAGGGCTTCCTTGGACTTTGCAACTTTCTTGCGCTTTCCTTTATAAGTAGAGGCAACTCCCTTGCCCTTCCTCTTAGTCACCATCATTATGGCCTTGCCCTCGTCTTTGTTGATGCTCTATTCAGCTGTCTTCAGCATGTTCAACAAGTCTGACAGAGTTTTACTGATCTCGTTCATGTTATAGTTCATGATGAACTAATTATAACTGTCAGGAAACGATTGCAAGACAAGATCAGTGGCAACCTCGTGTCCAAGTGTGAAACTCAGTCTCGTGAGGTTCCTAATGTACCCGATCATACGGAGTACATGAGGCCCAACCGGATTCCCTTCTGCGAGACTGCTCTTGAACTGTGCTTTGGATACCTCATACCGCTCATGCCTTACCTGTTCCTGAAACAACTGTTTCAAGTGTATGATCATATCATAGGCCTCCATGTTCTTGTGTTGATTCTGAAGCTCAAAGGTCATGGTGCAGAGCATGAGGTAAGTCACATCATTATAATCATCTATATGTTTCTGATGTGCCCTTACATCAGCTAGAACGGACTCATCCTGGGGTGGGTCTGGAATAGGAGTGTCCAATACGTACATCTTCTTTTCTTGTTTAAGTACAATCCTTAAGTTTCTGTACTAGTCAAGGAAATTCGTTCCAAACTGTTTGTCCTTCCCAAGGACAGATCACAGGAATGAAGTCGATGCGTGATTGTTTGCCATTTGGAATTCTATAAAACGATGAAATATGAAATTTTAGTATTTTGAACAATTTTAACTGTATTCAATAATGGATAGATCATTAAATATAGCTTCCACTATTTTTTCCGGATTAATAGCCCTCACCATTAATGCAGAAAATATCATGTATATTTTCTAGTAGGACCAAGATCCATATTTCACTTCTTCTTGAGCTTGCTTTGGCAAGTCACCCAAGAATTGGTTATTTAGGTAGGAACCATTCCAATTGCATCCCATGCAACTCTTGGTCCAATTAGGCGAATAACTCATTATTCTTTATCCATTAGATAACACCTAATTGTCATGCCTCTAGGTTCATCTATCCAATTGATCTTACCCAGTTGCGTCCAACCTCTTGCTTCAACAATCACACATTACTTTCTTTTGTCGTCCGCAACACATCATGGTGAATTAAAATTCCTTGCTTTGGCAAGCCCGAATTTAATAGACCCTGATCATGAAGGGTGTTTATGCAAGAGAAGGCAAAACACAATATTCTATTTGAGGGATTTAATAGTCATTATTCGTTTGGTTGATCCCATCAACATGATCTACTTATTTGGATTGGGAAATCCGCAATAAAAGATCAAAATTGTTTATTATTATCTTGTTAACGTTTTGCTAGTATCGCCATACACACAAAAATAATTAACAAGACATAAACAATAAACATCCACAAAAGAAAAATTAACGTGGCATGGATATGACCCCTAGACTAATATATTACCAAGCCAATGATAATATCTACATGCCATAAAGTGACAAGTTCATCGCCATGTGCTCCACCATAGCCGCGCGCCTAGGGATAGGAATCTTCATAGTCTTTGTGCCTTCTTGGTTCTCAGGTCTCCTCCTCCATGCTCTTGGCTATTATCTAAATATTTCTAATTCTAGCCTCACATATGGAATAAATAAAATAAATAAAATCTCACACGTTGAGGAAGATGTTTAGCTCGCAGGCCGTAAAATTAACTAACTATTACATTAATTTGATCAGCTCGCAGGCCGTAAACCAAACCACAGCAAACACAAACATTCACAACATAGGCCATATCCATCCACAATGCAACAAAGCACATAATACAGTTAATTTTAACGCGCTTTTTCAATTTTAATTTGAAATTGGGTAATTATGGTCACAACGGTCCAAGAAATCCACCATCCACCATGGCTGAACCATCCAAAGACCAAGGCGAGGCCTTGTGGTGATCGGCCTAGCCTTACGCGCGGCTAGGCCACACGCTAGGCCGGCACAACCCCTTGGCCGAGCCTTGATTGGGCGGCAATGCGAGAGGGACGGTCCCCCTAGGGGCCGAACCTCCTTATTGAATTGTTTCCAAAACAATTCCTTGCCTTGTTGCCCAAACTTAGTTGTTTCCATAAAGTTGTTTCCATAATTGGAAAAACCCTTTTCCCAATTATGTGCCCAAGAACTCTAATTTTTCAAGAACCCAATTATTCACATCTTATGTGATTAAACTCACCAATTTACACATCCAATGTAAAATTAGGTCTTGTTTGCCTTGAATAATATTCAGTTTGCATCTACTATGCTTATTAGTTTTAGTTTCAGTTTCGTGTAGTATGAATAAAACGGTGTATAAACTGAAATCGTAACACATAAAATCATGTTATGCACTACGACCTGTGGCTCAGATACCACTGTTGGGTTTTGACGTAGGTAAAGCAGCGGAATAAAAAAAATTCCTACTCAAAGCCCACCAAGGATCACAGGAAGAGACAATCATAACACAATATGAGCATAGAAGATGTGTACCTTTTGGTTTGGGAGATCACACGAAAAATAGTGTGTTCGTCTCTATGAATATCCACACCTTGGATCTTTATATGAATCCTACTCACCGCGATGTGCTAGCAAAGGAAGGAGGAGGAAGAAGATCAGGCAAAACAAGGCACTCGGCCGTGCATTGTGGTGGCCGACGGCAAGGGGGGCGGACAGGGATGAGGGCTTCGGCCTTCACCTTATCTCTCTCTATTTCTTTGTTAAGTTCTCTCAAATTATGACTTGTGTTGAGAATTAACAAGCTCGAGATCCTTTATATAGTCATAACTCTTTATTAACTACATAAAGACCCCAAAACTAATCATGTCCCTACATGGATTAGCTCACATGCAAATTAGTCCTACTAAGTTTACTTGTGGTTGAGTTATAATCCTTTTATTAATTATTCCAACTAATTAATACCAATATCCAATTTAATCCATCCGGTGTGTGACCCCATAGGTTTCTATTTAGTTGGTAGTAACTTATTACTAACATGGAGCGGTGTCTAGCAACACATCCACGCCACCCAACTAATAGAAATAAGTCAGTGATCCCGACAAACCTTGTGCCCAATATCACATATTGTATTATCCCTTTGTATCCATATCCGGGTTGGACACGAGACATAATAGTCACACGCGTATATCCAATCCATAGTTCCTCGATCCTGGGAATATGCTTATGCAAGCAGATAACATCAATATCTCCAAATTGATTTATCTGAGTCTGGACAGACATTCAATAAGCACCATCCTTCGATTGGCCATGGATATTTGCTCCCATTATGTGGGCGGGACAAATCCTCTCTACATCACTACAGTCTTCAAGCTTGCTTCCTATTATGCCCGATAGCTGTCTTTATAGCTGTCCGGTTAAGGCGCAACGTTGGATAACATCAAAGCATGATATTCCACAACTAGAGTATCTAGTTACTTCAATTCTAAAGATTACAATATGATTGGCACTACGAGAAGCGATTGTGGCTTTGACATAATCTAATGTATCCTTCTCGTCGTGGGTCAATCTAGTATGCCATTACTCCTAACGCATTCCCATGTGTTGGGCTTGATATTTCCATTTCAATCTACTCACATACCAGTCAATATTTGATCGTCCTATTAATCAATATAATGGAATAGGGATATTTAAGATAAAAAAAATGTATCTAAGGACTTCATTATAGTAAATATCATAATAATTAATAAATGAATATTCTAGCCAAAAAATTATTCATACTAAATATAGATTTCCTCTAGGGCACCTATTCCAACACCAACTCCCACCCCAATTTCTATTGCCATCTCTGCCCCTAATGGGGAAATCATATCCTATAACACCATGTAGCATGGAGTTAACCTGGAAATATTAGGAGCCAAGCTACCTTAATTCTTTTCGATCTGGAAAACCTAGATGTCATCTTAGGCATGGAATGGCTTATCAAATACAAATCAGCCATAAGAGTGTGCCAACCAGAAAGTTAGATTCAGTGGCCCAAAAGGTGAACGTCTATCCTATAGGGGTATAACAAGTGCACCCGAAATCCAAATCGTGTCAGCCTTGTCCATCCTCTGATATGTGAATAAAAGGCATAAGGCATACCTATGTACGATTTCAGAAGAAAGAAGGGGAAAATTTAGAAGATTTTCCAGTGGTGAAAGAATTTCCAGATGTATTTCCATAAGAGCTTCCAGGGATGCCACCCAAGAGAGCAGTAGACTTTGCGATTGATGTGGTACCGGGGACTGGACCAATATCGAAGGTACCATATAGAATGGCACCAGCCGATCTGAAAGAGCTACAAGAGGAACTTAAGGAGTTATTAGACAAATGTTTCATCAGACCTAGTGTATCACCCTGGGGAGCACCAATTTTGTTTGTAATGAAGAAGGATGGATGTCTAAGACTTGCATAGACTACCATGAGTTAAATGGTGTAACCATTAAGAATATTTACTCACTTCCCAGGTTCGACAACTTGTTCGACCAATTAAAAGGAGACAACACCATTTCGAAGATTGATTTAAGGTCAGGATATCATCAACTTAAGATAGCTGAACATGATATTCCTAAAACGGCATTCCGAAGTCAGTATGGCCACTAAAAATTTACGGTTATGCCATTTGGTCTCACCAATGCTCCAGCTGCATTTATGAAATTGACGAATTACTTTCTTCCAAAGTACCTAGATAATTTTGTTGTCGTCTTCATTGTTGACATTCTAGTCTATTCAAAAGGGAAAGAAGAACACTAGCAGTATTTCAGGGAAGTGTTAGAAACCCTAAGGGAAGATAATTTATCTGGGAAGTTATCAAAGTGTGAATTTTGGTTAGATAGAGTGCCTTTCCTAGGGAATATCATATCCAAGGAAGGTGTGTCAGTGGACAGAGGTAAGATATCGCCAGTAAAGGACTTCCACACACCAAAGTGCTTGTCGGAGATCAGAAGTTCTTAGTATTGGCGGGTTACTATCGAAGATCTGTGAAGGATTTCTCTAAGATAGCAAAGCCCATGACTAAATTAATGAAGAAGACGATAAAGTACATGTGGGACTTCAAGTGCGTGGAAGCATTCCAAGTGATGAAAGATAGGTTAACGTTAGCACCTGTGTTGACCTTACAGACGGAAGGAGGAGAATTTGAAGTCTACAATGATGCATCGAAGCATGGCCAAGGATGTGTTCTAATGCAAGATGGCAATGTGCTCACCTATGCTTCCAGGCAACTGAAGTCTTACGAGGAGAACTACCCCACTTATGATTTGGAGTTGCCAGCTATAGTTTTTGCACTAAAGATCTGGAGGCATTACCTTTATGGTACGAATTGTAAAATTTTCACGGACCACAAGAGTTTGAAGTAAATATTCATGCAAAAGGAGCAGAATATGCAACAAGGAGGTGGTTAGAATTAGTGAAGGATTAAAAAATTAAGATCAATACCATGAAGGAAAAGCCAATGTGGTAGCGGATGCGTTGAGTCCAAAGACGTACCATACAATGAATGCAATGTGCGTATTGCCACCAAAGCTTTACGAGGAGTTCCGAAAATTTGAGATTGAGGTTTGCACCAAAGGACCAAAAAAAGTTATATTTTTGTGTATACAAATAAACATAAGACTTTTTTCTTAGATTACTTTATTTTAATGGTTAGTTAGGTGTATTAGTTAATGAAGTAAGTTACGTATCGTATAACATTCATAACGTGACCAAAACGTAATATTTTAATTAATTTACGTAACCAACTACCACAACAGACTGTACTCCAGCCACACATCACACTTTCTCACTTCATCTTCCTCATTACCATTTTTGAACAGGGGATTTTCTTGCCCGAGTTTCCAACCATGACACCACGACAAGATTCCAATTCGACCTCATCTTCATCAGTTTTCGTCCCAATTCGCCCAAAATGCGCCAAGGACAGAATATTTCACTCAAAGAAATCAATGTCGCCCAAATTTTCATTCCAAATTGAACCTGGAAATCTCTCTCGTCGGATTTCACCTTCCAATCGGATGCTCACCCAAAGACTATTTAATTCCGAGAAAAACACAGAGAAAACCAACACCCAGCTCTCAATCTTGCTCCCTCTGCTCTCCTCATTCTATGTGAAAACGAACCCAGCTGGGAAACCCAGCTCCGAAGAACCGAGCCTAGGCGAACTAGCGCCGACCCTCTGCCAGCTGATCTGCCACCTCACTGCGCCACAACCGCCTCCTTTCCGAGTTCACCGCACCTCCGAAAAGCTGCAGCAGCTGGAAGCCAACGCGAGTTCCCCGTCACCGTCGACTTCTCCTTCCTGTTCCATTTGTTGGTTTCAAATTCCAAACCATTGTCTCTTCAAAACCAGTTTCATTTTAATCAATAGTTGAATTGTGATTTCTAATGATTAAAGTGGGTGAGTAGTGGGGAAGATAAGAGAATGGTTCCCATAGCTCTATGAAAAGAGAGGGTAACTGAAGGTAAATCCACAAACATTGGGGGTACATGTTGTTGATTATCAAACTGTGGGGAGGTGCCGGTCCTTTCAAGAACTATTTATGGTTTTCATTGTTTAAATATTATATACGTACATAACTAGATATGATTATGTTTTTTTTTTATGAAAAATTGGTTTAATTAATTCTTAATCGATTATCTAGGTTCCTAAACATTATTCTTAAGCTAAATTCTTTATTTATTTTAAAAAATAATTAAGTTAATCAGTATCTTTATTCTAAAATAAATTTTTTATATTTAGTAAATCATAACGAGTTGTTATAGGACAGTAATAAATGTTAGCTTTAAAAAAATCATTTTTTTAAAATAAAAAATTATAATTTGAGCAAATTTTGGGGAGAGTTAAGAAGGGATGGTATGCATTGCATGTAGGACTTTGTATGTATTGTGACGTGCTGGCAATATATTGATTAGGGATACTTTCTATTGTAGATTCAGAGTGCGTAGGAGGTGAGTACGTTGAGGACCCATACCACGAGTAGTTTTGTGCTAGCTTCCTGTGACAATGTTTCTTCATTTTCCAAGTAAGTTTATGCGCACAATACTATAACTATCAAAATGTGTCTTGGCCTGTGTTACTTGTGTTTCAAACAACTGTTTGAAGTCTCAATTTTTGAGAATCTCTCTTGAAAATATTCCTTTGAAAATATGTGATTACCTTTGAATTTCGAACCAATGGTTCTAGAATGATCTTGCGAAATGTTAATGAACGATAAATGAAATGGGGCAATGTACAGAGGATGCGTGCGAAGGCTACAACCGGAGGCGCACCTGAGACGATCTTCCTCGGGTTTCATCTCCTACCCTATACGGGTTTTAAAATTGTGAAAGCTATAGAGTACTACCTAATGCAAATGTGGGTCACAACTGTATAGGGGTGTCGACACTTAAGGTCTTTTTGCTATGTGGTTTGAGCGGGATAGTGTCGGGCTACCTACAAATGCTCTTGGTGAACTGGGATTTGTGATAACCCAAGAGGCACATTTAATTGTGATGATATCATTGCATCGTGACCTCTCTGTGGGCATTCGTACTCGCTGGGATCTGATACCCTCAGCTCAATTAATGAATTAAAGTGTGGAGTTACTTCAGTTATATTTTGGTTCAATCTTATAGCCAAAAACTGTTTTACATGTCGAGGTATATGCTTACTCAGTTTTTACTGATAAGCAATTTTTCTGCGTCGATTTTTACCATTTGAAAACCCGCCGGTCATGAATAAGGTGGGGGTAACGCGCAAACGTAAGTTGTAGGGTATGATCAAACTAGGAAGCATTTAGTTATTTTAGCAATAATTTTAGTTTGGAATTTCAAATAATGGTATCTTTATCTCTTTCAAACTATGTTGGAGGGTTTCTCTGTTTTCTTAATTAAAAGAACATTTCGATTCTCGTTTAGTTGTACTAGTAAGTGAAGGGGTGTAGAGTAGTTAGAAATACAAAATCAATAGTCTAGGGGGGGGGGGTTGAATAGAGTATGCAGACTTTTGCTCAACTTTGCAAGAGTAGTGGTTTCAAAAGTTTTGTAAAGAGTTTCAAGGCCTTGGACTTACGTCTCTACCTCAGGGATCTTCTCCCTGTAGGATTTTCAACTCAATTCTTATTAATCAACAGCTAAGCCCCAGATCTCAAGCACAGAGAGATGCCTTACACTGTTACTGTTGGAATAGGTTCCCTAGAGGCAATCTATATTTAGTATGAACGATGTTTTGGCTAGAATGTTCATTTATTAATTATTGTGATATTTAATATAGTGAAGTCCTTAGAAACAATGTGTTGTTTATCTTAAATATCCCTAGTACATTATATTAGTTAATAGGACGATCAAATATAGACTAGTATGTGTGTAGATTGACATGGAGATATCAAGTCTAACACATGGGTATGCAGTAGGAGTAATGACACACTGGATTGACCCACGACGAGAAGGCTACATTAGATTATGTCAAAGTCACAATCGCTTCTTGTAGTGCTAATAATATTGTAATCCTTAGGCTTGAAGTCACTAGATACTCTAGTTGTGGAATATCATGATTTGATGTTATCCAACGTTGCGCCTTAACCAGGAAACTATAAAGACAGCTATCGGGCATGATAGAAAGCAAGCTTAGAGATTTTAGTGATGTAGAGAGGATTTGTCCCTCTCACATAATGGGAGAAAATATCCATGGCCACTCGAGGGATGGTGCTTATTGAATGTATGACTAGACTCAGATAAATCAATATGGAGATATTGATGTTATTTGCTTGCATAAGCATATTCCCAGGATCGAGAAACTATGGATTGAATATATGAGTGTGACTATTATTTCTTGTGTCCAATCCGAATACGGAGACAAAGGGATAATACAATATGAGATATTGGGCACAAGGTTTGTCGGGATCACTGACTTATTTCTATTAGTTGGGTGGCATGGATGTGTTGCTAGACACCGCTCCATGTTAGTAATAAGTTACTACCAACTAAGTAGAAACCTATGGGGTAACACACCGTATGGATTAAATTGGATATAGGTATTAAATAGTTGGACTAATTAATAAATGTATCATATCGCAACCACAAGCAAACTTAGTGGGACTAATTTGCATGTGGGCTAATCCATGTAAGGACATGATTAGTTTTGGAGCCTTTATGTAGTTAATAAAGAGTTATGACTATATAAAGGATCTCTAGCTTGTTAATTCTAGAAGACAAGTCATTATTTGAGAGAATATAACAAAGCAAGAGAGAGAGAGACAAGGAAGAAGGCCGAAGCCCTCTACCCCGTCAGCCCCCTTGCCGTCGGCCACACCAAGGCGAGGCCTTGGTGCTCCGTTTTGCGTGATCATCCTCCTCCTTCTTCCGTTGCTAGCACATCACGGTGAGAATAATCCAATAAAGATTCAAGGTGTGGATATTCATAGAGAGGAAGACACTATTCTTCGTGTGATCTCCTAAACCAAGGTACACATCTTCTATGCTCTTATCATGTTATGATAACTCTTCATGTGATCCTTGGTGGGCTTTGAGTAGGATTTTTTTTGTTATTCCGCTGCCTTGCCTACATCAAAACCTAAAAGTGGTATCAGAGCCACAGGTTGTAGTGCAGAACATGATTTTATGTGTTACGATTTTAGTTTATACACTGTTTTATTCATATTACGCGAAACTGAAATTAATTAGCATAGTAGATGCAAACTGAATATTGATTCAAGAACAAAGAAGATCTAATATAACATTGGATGTGTAAATTGGTGAGTTTAATCACATAGGATGTGAATAATTGGGTTCTTGAAAAATTAGGGTTCTTCTGCACATAATTGGGAAAAAGGGTTTTTCCAATTATGGAAACAATTTTATGGAAACAACCAAGTTTGGGCAATAAGGCAAGGAATTGTTTTGAAAACAATTCCAAAGGAGGTTTGGGCCTCTATAGGGACCGACCCCCTTGCCTTGCGACCGAAGCTGGGCTCGGCCAAGGGGTTGGGCCGGCCTAGCGTGCGACCTAGCCGTGCGTGAGGCTCGGCTGCCCGCCCCAAGGCCTAGCTTTGGTACTTGGATGGTTCGGCCATGTTGGATGGTGGATTCCTTGGATCGGTGTGACCCTAATTACCCAATTTCAACTAAAATTGAACAAGCGCGTTAAACATTGGTTTTAACTGTACTATGTGCTTTGTTGCATGGTGGATGGATATGGCGTAGGTTGTGGATGTTTGTGTTTGATGTGGTTTGGTTTACGGCCTGCGGGCTGATCAAATTAATTTAATAGTTAGTTAATTTTACGTCCTGCGAGCTGATCTTCTTCTCGACATGTGAGGTTTTATTTTTTTATTTACTCTAGATGTTAGGTTAGAATTAGAAATATTTAGATGATAGCCAAGAGTATGGAGAAGAAGACCGGAGAACCATAGAAGCCACAAAGACGATGAAGGTCCCATCCTAGACACGTGCAGCTATGGTGGAGCACATGGAGATGAGCTTGTCACTTTAGGGCATATATATATTATCATTGGCTTGGTAATATCTTAGTCTAGGGGCCATATCCATGCCACATTAATTTTTCTTTTGTTGATGTTTATTATTTATGTCCCGTTATTTATTTTTGTGTGTATGGAGATACTAGTAAAACGTTAACAAGATAATAATAATAAACACGTTTGATCTTTTATTGTGGATTGCCCTGTCCAAATAAGTAGATCATGTTGAAAGGATGAACCAAACGAATAATGACTATTAAATCCCTCAATGGAAGTATTGCGTTTTTCCTTCTCTTGCCTAAACACCCTTTATGATCAAAGTCTATTAAATTCAGGCTTGCCAAAGCAAGGCGTTTTAATTTACCTTGATATGATGAGGACGAAACAATCAAGTAATTTGTGATATTTGAAGCAAGAGGTTCGACGCAACTGGGTAAATCAATTGGATTGATTAGCCTAGCACGACAATTAGGTGTTATCTAAAGGATAAAGAATCATGAATTTTCTCCTGAGGACCAAGAGTTGCATGGGATATAAATTGGAATGGTTCCTACCTAAATAACCAATTCTTGGGTGACTTGCCAAAGCAAGCTCAAGAAGAAGTGAAATATGGTTCTTGGACTCACTAGAAAATATATATGATATTTTCCGCATTAATGGTGAGGACTATTAATTCGAGAAAAATAGTGGGAGATATATTTAATAATCTATCCATTGTTGAATATAGTTAAATTGTTCAAAATACTAAAATTGCATATATCTCATTTTGTAGAATTCCATATGGAAAACAATCACGCATCGACTTCATCCCTGCGATCTGTCCTTGAGAAGGAAAAACTCTCTGGAACAAATTTCCTTGACTGGTACAGAAATTTAAGGATCGTCCTTAAGCAAGAAAAGAAGTTGTACGTCTTAGACAATCCTATTCCAAAACCACCCCAGGATTAGTCTTTTCTAGACGACGTAAGAGCACGTCAGAAACATATAGATGATTTTGACAACGTGACTTGCCTCATGCTCTGCACCATGACCTATGAGCTTCAGAAGCAACACGAGAACATCGAAGCCTATGATATGATCATACACATGAAAAAGTTGTTTCAGGAACAGGCAAGGCATGAGCGGTATGAAGTGTCTACGGCCCTGTTCATGAGCAGTCTCGCAGAAGGGAACCCAGTCGGGCCTCATGTACTCTGAATGATCGGGTACATTGAGAACCTCAGGAGACTGGGGTTCCCACTCGGCCAAGAGTTGGCTACGGATCTTGACTTGGAATTGTTGCGTGACAGCTATAAGAAGTTCATCATGACTATAACATGAATGAGATCAGTAAGAATCTGCCAGACTTGCTGAACATGCTAAGGACAGCTGAACAGAGCATAAATAAAGGCAAGGGCAAAGTGATAATGAATGTAAATAAATGGAAGGGCAAGGGAGTTGCCTCTACTTCCAAAGGAAAGAGCAATAAAGTTGAAATGTCCAAGGAAGCCCTAACCCCTAGTGGGGGCGTGGCTAAAGGTGATTGTCACTACTGGAGTCAGCCAGGTCACTGGAGGAGGTGTTGCCCAAGTATCTGAAGGATAAAAGGCTTAGAATAGGGATTCCACCACCACCAGGTATTTTTTTTATGGACTTAAATCCATATATTTCTCCATCTTGGGTATTGGATACAGGATGTGGATCTCACATTTGTCAAAATGTGCAGGATTTGAAAAGATGTAGAAGATTGGCTAAAGGGGAGATAGATCTGCGCGTCGGGAAAGGAGCAAAAGTTGCTGCATTAGCTATAGGCGTTTATGAACTATCTTTTCCTTCTGGACTTCTTTTAGAGTTTTTGTGCCTTCAATAAGCAGAAACATTATTTCTGTTTCATGTTTGGACGAGAAGGGTTTTCTTCTATTTTAATAAAGGACAAGTGTGGCTCTATTTATTTTGATAGTATGAACTATTGTAGTGTGCATTTGTCTAATGGATTGCATATCCTTGATCTAAATAATTCCTCCTATAACATGAATACTAAAAGGATAAAACTAATGATTTAAATCCTACATATCTATGATACTGTCGTTTAGGCCATATAAACGAGAAACACATATCTAGACTCCATAAGGATGGACTTCCAGACTCATTTGATTTGGAAACATATTATACATGTGAGTCTTGTTTATTAGGACAAACGACAAAGTCCCCTTTCAATAAGAAAGGTGAGAGGACTAGTGAGTTACTAGCGCTCATACATACCGATGTATGTAGGCCGTTTCCATACCTGCCAGAGGTGGTTACACCTACTTAATTACATTTACTGATAACTTTAGTAGATATGGATTTGTGTACCATGTGAAGGCCAAATCCGAATCATTCGAATTGTTCAAGGAATTCAACAATGAAGTAGATAAGCAACTTAGTAAACGTTTTAAGGCTTTGCGATCGGATCGTGGAGGAGAATACTTGGGCCAAGAGTTTGACGAATATATTAGAGAGTGTGGGATAGTGTCCCAACTCACTCCACCCGGAACGCCACAATGGAATGGCGTGTTCGAGAGGAGGAATCGCACACTATTAGATATGGTGCGATCTATGATGTGTCAAACAGATCTTCCAATATCATTTTGGGGACATGCTCTATTGACTTCAGCTTTTACCATTAACCACGTTCCATCCAAATTAGTCATGAAGAAACCATATGAGATATGGACTGGGAAGCGTCCCATAGTGTCGTTTATGAAGATTTGGGGACGCGATGTCTATGTTAAGCATTCACAAACAGACACGCTCGGGCCCAAAGCGGATAAATGTAAATTTGTGGGATATCCTAAGGAAACTAAACGATATTATTTTTACAATCCAACTGAGAACAAAGTGTTTGTAGCTCGGACCGCCGTGTTTCTAGGAAGAGAGCTAGTCACTAAAGAAGCAAGTGGGAGGACTGTAGAACTTGAAGAAATTCAATAACCACAAACCACTGAATCAATGATGGAACATGAACAGGAACCGCAAGGTGTTGTGGAAGAACCTGTTCAGGTGACACAGGAACTCCGTAGGTCAGGAAGGGTACGTCATGAGCCTGAGAGGTACAGACTTATCGTGACTGAGCCCGATGACATACCAGTCATGGATGATGAGCATGTGACTTACGGGGCGGCCAAGAAAGGCCCAGACTCCAAGAAGTGGCTAGAAGCCATGAGATCCGAAATTGATTCCATGTATACCAACAAAGTATGGACTTTGGTGGAACCACCTGAAGGGGCTCGGCCCATAGGGTGCTAGTGGGTCATCAAGAAAAAGACCGACATGGATGGCGAGGTAGTTGCCTACAAGGGGCGATTGGTAGCTAAAGGGTATAGACAGATATATGGTATTGACTATGATGATACCTTTTCACCAGTCACCATGACTAAATCCGTTCGAATCCTACTTGCTATTGCAACATACTATGACTACGAGATTTGGCAAATGGATGCCAAAACAACATGGAACCTCCTCGAGGATGTGTATATGACCTAATCGGAGGGTTTTGAGGATCTAAAAAATGCCAATAAAGTCTGTAAGCTACAAAGATCCATTTATGGATTAAAGTAAGCTTCCAGGAGTTGGAATCGACGTTTTGGTGACGCGGTCAAAGAGTTTGGCTTCATCAAGAACGAAGATGAGCCCCGTGTTCACAAGAAGGTTAGTTGGAGCTCTGTAGTGTTTCTGGTCTTGTATGTGGATGGCATACTACTCATTGGAAACGATATTCCTACTTTGCAATCCGTTAAAGTTTGGCTAGGAAAGTGTTTCGCAATGAAGGACTTAGGAGATGCAGCTTATATACTTGGTATCAAGATCTATAGGGATAGATCTAGAAAGCTGCTCGGCCTAAGTTAGAGTATATATATAGACAAGGTGTTGAAAAGGTTCAACATGCAAGATTCCAAGAAGGGATTCTTGCCCATGTCGCATGGAGTCCCTCTCTCTAAGACTGACTGTCCTTCCAATGAGATTGAGAACGACAGCATGAGTAGGATACCCTATGCTTCGGCCATATGATCTATCTTGTACGCCATGTTGTTTACTAGACCAGACGTATCATAAGCGTTGAGTATGGTAAGCAGATATCAGTCTAATCTGGGTGAGAGTCACTTGATTGCTTTCAAGAATATCCTAAAGTAGTTGAGAAGAACTAAGGATGCGTTTTTGATATTTGGAGGTAAGGAATAGTTGTGTGTAATTGGTTATCCTGATGCAAGCTTCCAAACCAACAAAGATGACTACAGATCGCTGTCGCAATACGTGTTTTTCCTGAATGAAGGAGCTGTGAGCTGAAGAGTTCCAAGCAAGGGACAGTTGCTGATTCTACAACTGAAGTTGAGTGCATTTCTGCTGCGGAAGCAGCAAAAGAGGCAGTTTGGATAAAGAATTTTATCACTGAGTTCGGTGTGGTCCCTAGCATCGTGGAGCCCATAGAGTTGTATTGTGATAACTCCGGAGCGGTCACACAAGCCAAGGAACCAATATCACACCAGAAATCAAAGCATGTACTTAGGATATTCCATCTTATTCGTGATATGATCGATCGAGGAGATTTGAAGATGTGCAAGATTCCAATGGATGACAATCTTTCAGACCCGCTCACAAAGCAAGGCATACGAGATGCATCAGATTGGCTCTAGTGCAAGTGGGAGACTGTTTGAATAGGTGCCCTAGAGGCAATCTATATTTAGTATGAACGATGTTTAGATAGAATATTCATTTATTAATTATTGTGATTTTGTAATTTAATGAAGTCCTTAGATACAATGTGTTGTTTATCTTAAATATCCCTAGTCCAATATATTGGTTAATAGGACGATCAAATATAGACTAGTATGTGTGTAGATTGATATGGAAATATCAAGTCTAACACATGGGTATGCAATAGGAGTAATGGAATACTGGATTGACCCACGACGAGAAGGATATATTAGATAATAACAAAGTCACAATCGCTTCTCGTAGTGCTAATAATATTGTAATCCTTAGACTTGAAGTCACTAGATATTCTAGTTGTGGAATATCATGCTTTGATGTTATCAAACGTTGCGCCTTAACCGGGCAACTATAAAGATAGCTATCGGGCATGACAGGAAGCAAGCTTAGAGATCGTAGTGATGTAGAGAGGATTTGTCCCTCCCACATAATGGGAGCAAATATCCATGGCCACTCGAGGGATGGTGCTTATTGAATGTCTAGCCAGGCTCAGATAAATCAATATGGAGATATTGATGTTATCTGCTTGCATAAGCATATTCCCAGGATCGAGAAACTATGGATTGGATATACGAGTGTGACTATAATGTCTCCTGTCCAATCCGAATATGGAGACAAAGGGATAATACAATTTGAGATATTGGGCACAAGGTTTGTCGGGATCAGTGACTTATTTCTATTAGTTGGGTGGCATGGATGTGTTTCTAGACTTGTTCTCCTTGTTGTTCGCCAACCAAGTTAAGTTACTACCAACTAAGTAGTCCGGGTCAATTTTTCGTGTTAATTTTACCACAGTTGGCACCAAGGTTAGTGTTCTCGTGTTAACTTTGGTTCAGCCTTCGTTAACGTCGTTAGTTGTTTGTTAGAAGGGATAAGCGACAATATTGGTTGGACTTCAATCCACTTTCATTCATGGAATTCGTCCTTACAACTGAGCCAAGTTAAGTTACTACCAACTAAGTAGAAACCTATGGGGTCACACACCGGATGGATTAAATTGGATATAGTTATTAATTAGTTGGACTAATTAATAAAAGGATCATAACGCAACCACAAGAAAACTTAGTGAGACTAATTTGCATGTGGGCTAATCCATGTAAGGACATGATTAGTTTTGGGGCCTTTATGTAGTTAATAAAGGGTTATGACTATATAAAGGATCTCTAGCTTGTTAATTCTAGAAGACAAGTCATTATTTGAGAGAACATAACAAAGCAAGAGAGAGAGACATGGAAGAAGGCCGAAGCCCTCTACCCCGTATGCCCCCTTGCCGTCGACCACACCAATGCAAGGCCTTGGGGCTCCGTTTTGTGTGATCATCCTCATCCTTCTTCCGTTTCTAGCACATCGCGGTGAGAAGGAATCCAATCAAGATCCAAGGTGTGGATATTCATAGAGACGAATACACTATTCTTCGTGTGATCTTTCAAACCAAGGTACCCATATTCTATGCTCTTATCATTTTATGATAACTCTTTATGTGATCCTTGGTGGGCTTTGAGTATGATTTTTTTTGTTATTCCGCTGCGTTACCTACGTCAAAACCTAAAAGTGGTATCAGAGCCACAGGTTGTAGTGCAGAACATGATTTTATGTGTTACGATTTTAGTTTATACACTGTTTTATTCATATTACGCGAAACTGAAATTAATTAGCATAGTAGATGCAAACTGAATATTGATTCAAGAACAAAGAAGATCTAATATAACATTGGATGTGTAAATTGGCGAGTTTAATCACATAGGATGTGAATAATTGGGTTCTTGAAAAATTAGGGTTCTTTTGCACATAATTGGGAAAAAGGGTTTTTCCAATTATGGAAACAATTTTATGGAAACAACCAAGTTTGGGCAATAAGGCAAGGAATTGTTTTGAAAACAATTCCAAAGGAGGTTTGGGCCTCTATAGGGACCGACCCCCTTGCCTTGCGACCGAAGCTGGGCTCGGCCAAGGGGTTGGGCCGGCCTAGCGTGCGACCTAGCCGTGCGTGAGGCTCGGCTGCCCGCCCCAAGGCCTAGCTTTGGTACTTGGATGGTTCGGCCATGTTGGATGGTGGATTCCTTGGATCGGTGTGACCCTAATTACCCAATTTCAACTAAAATTGAACAAGCGCGTTAAACATTGGTTTTAACTGTACTATGTGCTTTGTTGCATGGTGGATGGATATGGCGTAGGTTGTGGATGTTTGTGTTTGATGTGGTTTGGTTTACGGCCTGCGAGCTGATCAAATTAATTTAATAGTTAGTTAATTTTACGTCCTGCGAGCTGATCTTCTTCTCGAAATGTGAGGTTTTATTTATTTGTTTATTCTAGATGTTAGGCTAGAATTAGAAATATTTAGATGATAGCCAAGAGCATGGAGAAGAAGACCGGAGAACCATAGAAGCCACAAAGACGATGAAGGTCCCATCCTAGACACGCGCAGCTATGGTGGAGCACATGGAGATGAGCTTGTCACTTTAGGGCATATATATATTATCATTGGCTTGGTAATATCTTAGTCTAGGGGCCATATCCATGCCACATTAATTTTTCTTTTGTGGATGTTTATTATTTATGTCCCGTTATTTATTTTTGTGTGTATGGAGATACTAGTAAAACGTTAACAAGATAATAATAATAAACACGTTTGATCTTTTATTGTGGATTTCCCTATCCAAATAAGTAGATCATGTTGAAGGGATGAACCAAACGAATAATGACTATTAAATCCCTCAATGGAAGTGTTGCGTTTTGCCTTCTCTTGCCTAAACACCCTTTATGATCAAAGTCTATTAAATTCGAGCTTGCCAAAGCAAGGCGTTTTAATTTACCTTGATATGATGAGGACGAAACAATCAAGTAATTTGTGATATTTGAAGCAAGAGGTTCGACGCAACTGGGTAAATCAATTGGATTGATGAGCCTAGCACGACAATTAGGTGTTATCTAAAGGATAAAGAATCATGAATTTTCTCCTGATTGGACCAAGAGTTGCATGGGATAAAAATTGGAATGGTTCCTACCTAAATAACCAATTCTTGGGTGACTTGCCAAAGCAAGCTCAAGAAGAAGTGAAATATGGTTCATGGACTCACTAGAAAATATATATGATATTTTCCGCATTAATGGTGAGGACTATTAATTCGAGAAAAATAGTGGGAGATATATTTAATAATCTATCCATTGTTGAATATAGTTAAATTGTTCAAAATACTAAAATTGCATATATCTCGTTTTGTAGAATTCCATATGGAAAACAATCACGCATCGACTTCATCCCTGCGATCTGTCCTTGAGAAGGAAAAACTCTCTGGAACAAATTTCCTTGACTGGTACAGAAATTTAAGGATCGTCCTTAAGCAAGAAAAGAAGTTGTACGTCTTAGAAAATCCTATTCCAGAACCACCCCACGATTAGTCTGTTCTAGACGACGTAAGAGCACGTCAGAAACATATAGATGATTTTAACAACGTGACTTGCCTCATGCTCTGCACCATGACCTCTGAGCTTCAGAAGCAACACGAGAACATCGAAGCCTATGATATGATCATACACTTGAAACAGTTGTTTCAGGAACATGCAAGGCATGAGCGGTATGAAGTGTCTACGGCATTGTTCATGAGCAGTCTCGCAGAAAGAAACCCAGTCGGGCCTCATGTACGCTGAATGATCGGGTACATTGAGAACCTCAGGAGACTGGGGTTCCCACTCGGCCAAGAGTTGGCTACGGATCTTGACTTGCAATTGTTGCATGACAGTTATAAGAAGTTCATCATGACTATAACATGAATGAGATCAGTAAGACTCTGCCAGACTTGCTGAACATGCTAAAGACAGCTGAACAGAGCATAAATAAAGGCAAGGGCAAAGTGATAATGAATGTAAATAAATGGAAGGGCAAGGGAGTTGCCTCTACTTCCAAAGGAAAGAGCAATAAAGTTGCAATGTCCAAGGAAGCCCTAACCCCTAGTGGGGGCGTGGCTAAAGGTGATTGTCACTAATGGAGTCAGCCGGGTCACTGGAGGAGGTGCTGCCCAAGTATCTGAAGGATTAAAGGCTTGGAATAGGGATTCCACCACAACCAGGTATTTTTGTCATGGACTTAAATCCATATATTTCTCCATCTTGGGTATTGGATACAGGATGTGGATCTCACATTTGTCAAAATGTGCAGGATTTGAAAAGATGTAGAAGATTGGCTAAAGGGGAGATAGATCTGCGCGTCGGGAAAGGAGCAAAAGTTGCTGCATTAGCTATAGGCGTTTATGAACTATCTTTGCCTTCTGGACTTCTTTTAGAGTTTCTGTGCCTTCAATGAGCAGAAACATTATTTCTGTTTCATGTCTGGACGAGAAGGGTTTTCTTCTATTTTAATAAAGGACAAGTGTGGCTCCATTTATTTTGATAGTATGCACTATTGTAGTGCGCATTTGTCTAATGGATTGCATATCCTTGATCTAAATATTCCTCCTATAACACGAATACTAAAAGGATAAAACTAATGATTTAAATCCTACATATCTATGGCACTGTCGTTTAGGCCATATAAACGAGAAACACATATCTAGATTCCATAAGGATGGACTTCTAGACTCATTTGATTTGGAAACATATTATACATGTGAGTCTTGTTTATTAGGAAAAATGACAAAGTCCCCTTTCAATAAGAAAGGTGAGAGGACTAGTGAGTTACTAGCGCTCATACATACCGATGTATGTAGGCCGTTTCCCATGCCTGCCAGAGGTGGTTACACATACTTCATTACATTTACTGATAACTTTAGTAGATATGGATTTGTGTACCATGTGAAGGCCAAATCCGAATCATTCGAATTGTTCAAGGAATTCAAGAATGAAGTAGAGAGTGTGGGATAGTGTCCCAACTCACTCCACCCGGAACGCCACAATGGAATGGCGTGTTCGAGAGGAGGAATCGCACACTATTAGATATGGTGCGATCTATGATGTGTCAAACAGATCTTCCAATATCATTTTGGGGACATGCTCTATTGACTGCAGCTTTTACCATTAACCACGTTCCATCCAAATTAGTCATGAAGAAACCATATGAGATATGGACTGGGAAGCGTCCCATAGTGTCGTTTATGAAGATTTGTGGACGCGATGTCTATGTTAAACATTCACAAACAGACACGCTCGGGCCCAAAGCGGATAAATGTAAATTTGTGGGATATCCTAAGGAAACTAAACGATATTATTTTTACAATCCAACCGAGAACAAAGTGTTTGTAGCTCGGACCGCCGTGTTTCTAGGAAGAGAGCTAGTCACTAAAGAAGCAAGTGGGAGGACTGTAGAACTTGAAGAAATTCAATAACCACAAACCACTGAATCGATGATGGAACATGAACAGGAACCGCAAGGTGTTGTGGAAGAACCTGTTCAGGTGACACAGGAACTCCGTAGGTCAGGAAGGGTACGTCATGAGCCAGAGAGGTACAGACTTATCGTGGCTGAGCCCGATGACATACCAGTCATGGATGATGAGCATGTGACTTACGGGGCGGCCAAGAAAGGCCCAGACTCCAAGAAGTGGCTAGAAGCCATGAGATCCGAAATTGATTCCATGTATACCAACAAAGTATGGACTTTGGTGGAACCACCTGAAGGGGCTCGGCCCATAGGGTGCAAGTGGGTCGTCAAGAAAAAGACCGACATGGATGGCGAGGTAGTTGCCTACAAGGGGCGATTGGTAGCTAAAGGGTATAGACAGATATATGGTATTGACTATGATGATACCTTTTCACCAGTCACCATGACTAAATCCGTTCGAATCCTACTTGCTATTGCAGCATACTATGACTACGAGATTTGGCAAATGGATGTCAAAACAGCATGGAACCTCCTCGAGGATGTGTATATGACCTAACCGGAGGGTTTTGAGGATCTAAAAAATGCCAATAAAGTCTGTAAGCTACAAAGATCCATTTATGGATTAAAGTAAGCTTCCAGGAGTTGGAATCGACGTTTTGGTGACGCGGTCAAAGAGTTTGGCTTCATCAAGAACGAAGATGAGCCCCGTGTTCACAAGAAGGTTAGTTGGAGCTCTGTAGTGTTTCTGGTCTTGTATGTGGATGGCATACTACTCATTGGAAACGATATTCCTACTTTGCAATCCGTTAAAGATTGGCTAGGAAAGTGTTTCGCAATGAAGGACTTAGGAGATGCAGCTTATATACTTGGTATCAAGATCTATAGGGATAGATCTAGAAAGCTGCTCGGCCTAAGTTAGAGTATATATATAGACAAGGTGTTGAAAAGGTTCAACATGCAAGATTCCAAGAAGGGATTCTTGCCCATGTCGCATGGAGTCACTCTCTCTAAGACTGACTGTCCTTCCAATGAGATTGAGAACGACAGCATGATTAGGATACCCTATGCTTCGGCCATAGGATCTATCATGTACACCATGTTGTTTACTAGACCAGACGTATCATAAGCGTTGAGTATGGTAAGCAGATATCAGTCTAATCCGGGTGAGAGTCACTTGATTTCTTTCAAGAACATCCTAAAGTAGTTGAGAAGAACTAAGGATGCGTTTTTGATATTTGGAGGTAAGGAATAGTTGTGTGTAATTGGTTATACTGATGCAAGCTTCCAAACCAACAAAGATGACTACAGATCGCAGTCGCAATACGTGTTTTTCCTGAATGAAGGAGCTGTGAGCTGAAGAGTTCCAAGCAAGGGACAGTTGCTGATTCTACAACTGAAGTTGAGTGCATTTCTGCTGCGGAAGCAGCAAAAGAAGCAGTTTGGATAAAGAATTTTATCACTGAGTTCGGTGTGGTCCCTAGCATCGTGGATCCCATAGAGTTGTATTGTGATAACTCCGGAGCGATCACACAAGCCAAGGAACCAATATCACACCAGAAATCAAAGCATGTACTTAGGATATTCCATCTTATTCGTGATATGATCGATCGAGGAGATTTGAAGATGTGCAAGATTCCAATGGATGACAATCTTTCAGACCCGCTCACAAAGCAAGGCATACGAAATGCGTCAGATTGGCTCTAGTGCAAGTGCGAGACTGTTTGAATAAGTGCCCTAGAGGCAATCTATATTTAGTATGAACGATGTTTAGCTAGAATATTCATTTATTAATTATTGTGATTTTGTAATTTAATGAAGTCCTTAGATACAATGTGTTGTTTATCTTAAATATCCCTAGTCCATTATATTGGTTAATAGGACGATCAAATATAGACTAGTATGTGTGTAGATTGATATGGAAATATCAATTCTAACACATGGGTATGCAATAGGAGTAATGGAATACTGGATTGACCCACGACGAGAAGGATATATTAGATAATAACAAAGTCACAATCGCTTCTCGTAGTGCTAATAATATTGTAATCCTTAGACTTGAAGTCACTAGATATTCTAGTTGTGGAATATCATGCTTTGATGTTATCAAACGTTGCGCCTTAACCGGGCAACTATAAAGATAGCTATCGGGCATGATAGGAAGCAAGCTTAGAGATCGTAGTGATGTAGAGAGGATTTGTCCCTCCCACATAATGGGAGCAAATATCCATGGCCACTCGAGAGATGGTGCTTATTGAATGTCTAGCCAGACTCAGATAAATCAATATGGAGATATTGATGTTATCTGCTTGCATAAGCATATTCCCAGGATCGAGAAACTATGGATTGGATATACGAGTGTGACTATAATGTCTCGTGTCCAATCCGAATATGGAGACAAAGGGATAATACAATTTGAGATATTGGGCACAAGGTTTGTCGGGATCAGTGACTTATTTCTATTAGTTGGGTGGCATGGATGTGTTTCTAGACTTGTTCTCCTTGTTGTTCGCCAACCAAGTTAAGTTACTACCAACTAAGTAGTCCGGGTCAATTTTTCGTGTTAATTTTACCACGGTTGGCACCAAGGTTAGTGTTCTCGTGTTAACTTTGGTTCAGCCTTCGTTAACGTCGTTAGTTGTTTGTTAGAAGGGATAAGCGACAATATTGGTTGGACTTCAATCCACTTTCATTCATGGAATTCGTCCTTACAACTGAGCCAAGTTAAGTTACTACCAACTAAGTAGAAACCTATGGGGTCACACACCGGATGGATTAAATTGGATATAGTTATTAATTAGTTGGACTAATTAATAAAAGGATCATAACGCAACCACAAGAAAACTTAGTGAGACTAATTTGCATGTGGGCTAATCCATGTAAGGACATGATTAGTTTTGGGGCCTTTATGTAGTTAATAAAGAGTTATGACTATATAAAGGATCTCTAGCTTGTTAATTCTAGAAGACAAGTCATTATTTGAGAGAACATAACAAAGCAAGAGAGAGAGACATGGAATAAGGCCGAAGCCCTCTACCCCGTATGCCCCCTTGCCGTCGACCACACCAATGCAAGGCCTTGGGGCTCCGTTTTGTGTGATCATCCTCATCCTTCTTCCGTTTCTAGCACATCGCGGTGAGAAGGAATCCAATCAAGATCCAAGGTGTGGATATTCATAGAGACGAATACACTATTCTTCGTGTGATCTTTCAAACCAAGGTACCCATATTCTATGCTCTTATCATTTTATGATAACTCTTTATGTGATCCTTGGTGGGCTTTGAGTATGATTTTTTTTGTTATTCCGCTGCGTTACCTACGTCAAAACCTAAAAGTGGTATCAGAGCCACAGGTTGTAGTGCAGAACATGATTTTATGTGTTACGATTTTAGTTTATACACTGTTTTATTCATATTACGCGAAACTGAAATTAATTAGCATAGTAGATGCAAACTGAATATTGATTCAAGAACAAAGAAGATCTAATATAACATTGGATGTGTAAATTGGCGAGTTTAATCACATAGGATGTGAATAATTGGGTTCTTGAAAAATTAGGGTTCTTTTGCACATAATTGGGAAAAAGGGTTTTTCCAATTATGGAAACAATTTTATGGAAACAACCAAGTTTGGGCAATAAGGCAAGGAATTGTTTTGAAAACAATTCCAAAGGAGGTTTGGGCCTCTATAGGGACCGACCCCCTTGCCTTGCGACCGAAGCTGGGCTCGGCCAAGGGGTTGGGCCGGCCTAGCGTGCGACCTAGCCGTGCGTGAGGCTCGGCTGCCCGCCCCAAGGCCTAGCTTTGGTACTTGGATGGTTCGGCCATGTTGGATGGTGGATTCCTTGGATCGGTGTGACCCTAATTACCCAATTTCAACTAAAATTGAACAAGCGCGTTAAACATTGGTTTTAACTGTACTATGTGCTTTGTTGCATGGTGGATGGATATGGCGTAGGTTGTGGATGTTTGTGTTTGATGTGGTTTGGTTTACGGCCTGCGAGCTGATCAAATTAATTTAATAGTTAGTTAATTTTACGTCCTGCGAGCTGATCTTCTTCTCGAAATGTGAGGTTTTATTTATTTGTTTATTCTAGATGTTAGGCTAGAATTAGAAATATTTAGATGATAGCCAAGAGCATGGAGAAGAAGACCGGAGAACCATAGAAGCCACAAAGACGATGAAGGTCCCATCCTAGACACGCGCAGCTATGGTGGAGCACATGGAGATGAGCTTGTCACTTTAGGGCATATATATATTATCATTGGCTTGGTAATATCTTAGTCTAGGGGCCATATCCATGCCACATTAATTTTTCTTTTGTGGATGTTTATTATTTATGTCCCGTTATTTATTTTTGTGTGTATGGAGATACTAGTAAAACGTTAACAAGATAATAATAATAAACACGTTTGATCTTTTATTGTGGATTTCCCTATCCAAATAAGTAGATCATGTTGAAGGGATGAACCAAACGAATAATGACTATTAAATCCCTCAATGGAAGTGTTGCGTTTTGCCTTCTCTTGCCTAAACACCCTTTATGATCAAAGTCTATTAAATTCGAGCTTGCCAAAGCAAGGCGTTTTAATTTACCTTGATATGATGAGGACGAAACAATCAAGTAATTTGTGATATTTGAAGCAAGAGGTTCGACGCAACTGGGTAAATCAATTGGATTGATGAGCCTAGCACGACAATTAGGTGTTATCTAAAGGATAAAGAACCATGAATTTTCTCCTGATTGGACCAAGAGTTGCATGGGATAAAAATTGGAATGGTTCCTACCTAAATAACCAATTCTTGGGTGACTTGCCAAAGCAAGCTCAAGAAGAAGTGAAATATGGTTCTTGGACTCACTAGAAAATATATATGATATTTTCCGCATTAATGGTGAGGACTATTAATTCGAGAAAAATAGTGGGAGATATATTTAATAATCTATCCATTGTTGAATATAGTTAAATTGTTCAAAATACTAAAATTGCATATATCTCATTTTGTAGAATTCCATATGGAAAACAATCACGCATCGACTTCATCCCTGCGATCTGTCCTTGAGAAGGAAAAACTCTCTGGAACAAATTTCCTTGACTGGTACAGAAATTTAAGGATCGTCCTTAAGAAAGAAAAGAAGTTGTACGTCTTAGACAATCCTATTCCAGAACCACCCCAGGATTAGTCTGTTCTAGACGACGTAAGAGCACGTCAGAAACATATAGATGATTTTAACAACGTGACTTGCCTCATGCTCTGCACCATGAACTCTGAGCTTCAGAAGCAACACGAGAACATCGAAGCCTATGATATGATCATACACTTGAAACAGTTGTTTCAGGAACAGGCAAGGCATGAGCGGTATGAAGTGTCTACGGCACTGTTCATGAGCAGTCTCGCAGAAGGGAACCCAGTCGGGCCTCATGTACTCTGAATGATCGGGTACATTGAGAACCTCTGGAGACTGGGGTTCCCACTTGGCCAAGATTTGGCTACGGATCTTGACTTGCAATTGTTGCATGACAGTTATAAGAAGTTCATCATGTCTATAACATGAATGAGATCAGTAAGACTCTGCCAGACTTGCTGAACATGCTAAAGACAGCTGAACAGAGCATAAATAAAGGCAAGGGAAAAGTGATAATGAATGTAAATAAATGGAAGGGCAAGGGAGTTGCCTCTACTTCCAAAGGAAAGAGCAATAAAGTTGCAATGTCAAAGGAAGCCCTAACCCCTAGTAGGGGCGTGGCTAAAGGTGATTGTCACTACTGGAGTCAGCCGGGTCACTGGAGGAGGTGTTGCCCAAGTATCTGAAGGATAAAAGGCTTGGAATAGGGATTCCACCACCACCAGGTATTTTTGTTATGGAATTAAATCCATATATTTCTCCATCTTGGGTATTGGATACAGGATGTGGATCTCACATTTGTCAAAATGTGCAGGATTTGAAAAGATGTAGAATATTGGCTAAAGGGAAGATAGATCTGCGCGTCGGGAAAGGAGCAAAAGTTGCTGCATTAGCTATAGGCGTTTATGAACTATCTTTGCCTTCTGGACTTCTTTTAGAGTTTCTGTGCCTTCAATGAGCAGAAACATTATTTCTGTTTCATGTCTGGACGAGAAGGGTTTTCTTCTATTTTAATAAAGGACAAGTGTGGCTCCATTTATTTTGATAGTATGCACTATTGTAATGCGCATTTGTCTAATGGATTGCATATCCTTGATCTAAATATTCCTCCTATAACATGAATACTAAAAGGATAAAACTAATGATTTAAATCCTACATATCTATGGCACTGTCGTTTAGGCCATATAAACGAGAAACACATATCTAGACTCCATAAGGATGGACTTCTAGACTCATTTGATTTGGAAACATATTATACATGTGAGTCTTGTTTATTAGGAAAAATGACAAAGTCCCCTTTCAATAAGAAAGGTGAGAGGACTAGTGAGTTATTAGCGCTCATACATACCGATGTATGTAGGCCGTTTCCCATGCCTGCCAGAGGTGGTTACACCTACTTCATTACATTTACTGATAACTTTAGTAGATATGGATCTGTGTACCATGTGAAGGCCAAATCCGAATCATTCGAATTGTTCAAGGAATGCAAGAATGAAGTAGAGAAGCAACTTAGTAAAAGTTTTAAGGCTTTGCGATCGGATCGTGGAGGAGAATACTTGGGCCAAGAGTTTGACGAATATATTAGAGAGTGTGGGATAGTTTCCCAACTCACTCCACCCGGAACGCCACAATGGAAAGGCGTGTTCGAGAGGAGGAATCGCACACTATTAGATATGGTGCGATCTATGATGTGTCAAACAGATCTTCCAATATCATTTTTGGGACATGCTCTATTGACTGCAACTTTTACCATTAACCACGTTCCATCAAAATTAGTCATGAAGAAACCATATGAGATATGGACTGGGAAGCGTCCCATAGTGTCGTTTATGAAGATTTGGGGACGCGATGTCTATGTTAAGCATTCACAAACAGACAAGCTCGGGCCCAAAGCGGATAAATGTAAATTTGTGGGAATTCCTAAGGAAACTAAACGATATTATTTCTACAATCCAACCGAGAACAAAGTGTTTGTAGCTCGGACCGGCGTGTTTCTAGGAAGAGAGCTAGTCACTAAAGAAGCAAGTGGGAGGACTATAGAACTTGAAGAAATTCAATAACCACAAACCACTGAATCGATGATGGAACATGAACAGGAACCGCAAGGTGTTGTGGAAGAACCTGTTCAGGTGACACAGGAACTCCGTAGGTCAGGAAGGGTACGTCATGAGCCAGAGAGGTACAGACTTATCGCGACTGAGCCCGATGACATACCACTCATGGATGATGAGTCTGTGACTTACGGGGAGGCCAAGAAAGGCCCAGACTCCAAGAAGTGGCTAGAAGCCATGAGATCCGAAATTGATTTCATGTATACCAACAAAGTATGGACTTTGGTGGAACCACCTGAAGGGGCTCGGCCCATAGGGTGCAAGTGGGTCGTCAAGAAAAAGACCGACATGGATGGCGAGGTAGTTGCCTACAAGGGGCGATTGGTAGCTAAAGGGTATAGACAGATATATGGTATTGACTATGATGATACCTTTTCACCAGTCACCATGACTAAATCCGTTCGAATCCTACTTGCTATTGCAGCATACTATGACTACGAGATTTGGCAAATGGATGTCAAAACAGCGTGGAACCTCCTCGTGGATGTGTATATGACCTAACCGGAGGGTTTTGAGGATCTAGAAATTGCCAATAAAGTCTGTAAGCTACAAAGATCCATTTATGGATTAAAGTAAGCTTCCAGGAGTTGGAATCGATGTTTTGATGACGTGGTCAAAGAGTTTGGCTTCATCAAGAACGAAGATGAGCCCCGTGTTCACAAGAAGGTTAGTTGGAGCTTTGTAGTGTTTCTGGTCTTGTATGTGGATGGCATACTACTCATTGGAAACGATATTCCTACTTTGCAATCCGTTAAAGATTGGCTAGGAAAGTGTTTTTCAATGAAGGACTTAGGAGATGCAGCTTATATACTTGGTATCAAGATCTATAGGGATAGATCTAGAAAGCTTCTCGGCCTAAGTTAATGTATATATATAGACAAGGTGTTGAAAAGGTTCAACATGCAAGATTCCAAGAAGGGATTGTTGCCCATGTCGCATGGAGTCACTCTCTCTAAGACTGACTGTCCTTCCAATGAGATTGAGAACGACAGCATGAGTAGGATACCCTATGCTTCGGCCAAAGGATCTATCATGTACGCCATGTTTTTTACTAGACCAGACGTATCATAAGCGTTGAGTATGGTAAGCAGATATTAGTCTAATCGGGGTGAGAGTCACTGGATTGCTTTCAAGAACATCCTAAAGTAGTTGAGAAGAACTAAGGATGCGGTTTTGATATTTGGAGGTATGGAATAGTTGAGTGTAATTGGTTATACGTATGCAAGCTTCCAAACCAACAAAGATGACTACAGATCGCAGTCGCAATACGTGTTTTTCCTGAATGAAGGAGCTGTGAGCTGAAGAGTTCCAAGCAAGGGACAGTTGCTGATTCTACAACTGAAGTTGATTGCATTTCTGCTGCGGAAGCAGCAAAAGAGGCAGTTTGGATAAAGAATTTTATCACTAAGTTCGGTGTGGTTCCTAGCATCGTGGATCCCATAGAGTTGTATTGTGATAACTCCGGAGCGATCACACAAGCCAAGGAACCAAGATCACACCAGAAATCAAAGCATGTACTTAGGATATTCCATCTTATTCGTGATATGATCGATCGAGGAGATTTGAAGATGTGCAAGATTCTAATGGATGAAAATCTTTCAGACCCGCTCACAAAGCAAGGCATACGAGATGCACCAGATTGGCTCTAGTGCAAGTGGGAGACTGTTTGAATAGGTGCCCTAGAGGCAATCTATAATTAGTATGAACGATGTTGGCTAGAATATTCATTTATTAATTATTGTGATTTTGTAATTTAATGAAGTCCTTAGATACAATGTGTTGTTTATCTTAAATATCCCTATTCCATTATATTGGTTAATAGGACGATCAAATATAGACTAGTATGTGTGTAGATTGATATGGAAATATCAAGTCTAACACATGGGTATGCAATAGGAGTAATGGAATACTGGATTGACCCACGACGAGAAGGATTTATTAGATAATAACGAAGTCACAATCGCTTCTCGTAGTGCTAATAATATTGTAATCCTTAGACTTGAAGTCACTAGATACTCTAGTTGTTGAATATCATGATTTGATGTTATCAAACGTTGGGCCTTAACCGGGCAACTATAAAGATAGCTATCGGGCATGATAGGAAGCAAGCTTAGAGATCGTAGTGATGTAGAGAGGATTTGTCCCTCCCACATAATGGGAGCAAATATCCATGGCCACTCGAGAGATGGTGCTTATTGAATGTCTAGCCAGACTCAGATAAATCAATATTGAGATAGTGATGTTATCTGCTTGCATAAGCATATTCCAAGCATCGAGAAACTATGGATTGGATATACGAGTGTGACTATAATGTCTCGTGTCCAATCCGGATATGGAGACAAAGGGATAATACAATTTGAGATATCGGGCACAAGGTTTGTCGGGGTCAGTGACTTATTTCTATTAGTTGGGTGGCATGGATGTGTTTCTAGACTTGTTCTCCTTGTTGTTCGCCAACCAAGTTAAGTTACTACCAACTAAGTAGTCCGGGTCAATTTTTCGTGTTAATTTTACCACGATTGGCACCAAGGTTAGTGTTCTCGTGTTAACTTTGGTTCAGTCTTCGTTAACGTCGTTAGTTGTTTGTTAGAAGGGAAAAGCGACAATATTGGTTGGACTTCAATCCACTTTCATTCATGGAATTCGTCCTTACAACTGAGCCAAGTTAAGTTACTAACAACTAATTAGAAACCTATGGGGTCACACACCGGATGGATTAAATTGGATATAGTTATTAATTAGTTGGACTAATTAATAAAAGGATCATAACGCAACCACAAGCAAGCTTAGTTGGACTAATTTGCATGTGGGCTAATCCATGTAAGGACATGATTAGTTTTGGGGCCTTTATGTAGTTAATAAAGAGTAATGACTATATAAAGGATCTCTAGCTTGTTAATTCTAGAAGACAAGTCATTATTTGAGAGAACATAACAAAGCAAGAGAGAGAGACATGGAAGAAGGCCGAAGCCCTCTACCCCGTACGCCCCCTTGCCGTCGACCACACCAATGCAAGGCCTTGGGGCTCCGTTTTGTGTGATCATCCTCATCCTTCTTCCGTTTCTAGCACATCGCGGTGAGAAGGAATCTAATCAAGATCCAAGGTGTGGATATTCATAGAGACGAATACACTATTCTTCGTGTGATCTTTCAAACCAAGGTACCCATATTCTATGCTCTTATCATTTTATGATAACTCTTCATGTGATCCTTGGTGGGCTTTGAGTAGGAATTTTTTTGTTATTCCGCTGCGTTACCTACGTCAAAACCCAACAGTTACAACTTTTGGTTCTTACTAACCTATCTAGTACCTGCTCTAGCTATCTGATTAACTAAGAATTCTCTATTGTTCACCTTGAACAATCCTTGAGAATAAGAACAAAAGTAGTATAAGAATGACATACAAGTAAAGTTCATAAATGAAAACACAAAGAGTCAGACTGCAATGAGAGTGCGATGTTGTTCAAATGTTTGGATTAAGAAAGAGTGATCTGCTTGTTTGTTGCGTGACAATCCCTGAATGTATTTTCAGTGTCTCTAGCTTTTTCTTGTTGTTCTCTGTATCAAATACTTCAAACTGAGCTCCTTATATACAGCTCACTTGATTTGCAAATCTTTAACTGTTTTCTCTAATGAATAGTTGCTCAGTATCTTAAGGGATACTGATTTGATCTTGTTCAAAATCATGTTGAGAAGCTGTTACAATCATTATATTGATTACATAATCAAATCAACCCAGAATTTCCTTCCTTGCAAAACTCATGTGTAGGAAATAAATCCTGCACAATAGAAAATAAACTTTCCATGCAAAACTAAGTCAAACAGATGGATTATATAAAGTTAATCATGTCAAAATACTTTGTCTTTCATCATCAAATAATAATAGATCAAGCACAGGGGTTTAGGAGTTCAAACAGAATCAGGAACTCCCCCTAAGTTCATGCATATGGGGCTCAGTTAGTTTCAAGGCTTTGAAAGCTGTTTCAAGGCCTTGAAATAGACTAGCTATTTCAAGTCTTTGAAACATCGAAACTTCTTTGAACTTACAATCTTCCCCTTGATGAAAGACAAAACCAAGGTATTCCAATCTGTTTGATACTGTACTTCTGCAATTAATACTCATTAGCACATAGAAAATTAATCGTATTAAATCAACACAAAATTTCCAAAAGATCCAACTTATTAAACAAGAAAATAAAAGCAGTGTGCAGATAATCCTATTTGACCAAAACGAGGTCATCTAAACACCAAAAATAACAGATAAAATAACTTAATTTTCTCCCCCTTTTTGACTTTCATAAAAAAAGAATGAGAATATGTTGGATCAGTGTTTGGAAATAAAAAGTAAAAGTTTTGAAAGATAAGAATCTCAAGGCTTTGGAAAGGATTTCAAGGCCTTGAAAAAGAAAAGGAAATAGTAGGCAAGAATTAAGTGGTAGGGTCTTCATCTCCTTGCTTCTCTGCATCCTCTTCCTCATCATCCTGTTCTTCTTCTCGTTGATCCACATCATCAACGATTGCACTTATAGTTTTGATCACACTATTGAACAGAAAGGTTAACCCTTCCAAGGCTTTCCTTCTATGCTTCAGTTTCTGCTTTACAATAGTTCTTTTCTTTTTCAAGGAGGAACTTTTCTTCTGACACTTTCTTTTAGGCTCCATGCTGGATTCTGACTCAGCTTCTTGGAGATCTTTCCTCTTATCAACCCTTCTTGAAACTGAATAGACTCCATACGAACTTGATGATGTCTGTGAGTCCGAGTCTTGAATGTAAATATTCTCTTTTCCTTTTCCCTTATAAGCTATTTCGGCCTTCTTCTGTGACTTCTTTGGGCTACCAATCTCAATACCCTTCTGTTTCTATGGTGCAGTCTCCACTGCCTTCTTCTTCTTTTTGCTGGACACTGGGGTCTCATCTTTCTTGTTCTTCTTCTTGGGATAAGGAGGAGCTATTTCTTCTGCAGTAGGGGTTTTTGAACTGGAGTCCACACTAATAGTCTGAACCTCTTCCACTGTGGCCTTTCTATTCTTCATTGTTGTAGCCTTTGATCCACCAGCCATCTTGATTCTGTCTGAGGCTCTTCTGGATATCATTAGGGTTTGGAGAAGAAGAGAGAGGGGTAGGATAAATACGAAGGAGAGAACGAAGGAAGCAGATAAATAGAATAGAGTTTCAGTTTGTAAAGGAAACTAAATATTTTCTCTGATCTTTGAAAATCTGATAAATCAAAAAGATTCAAAATTGTGTGTGCCGTCGGAAATAAAATATATAATATTATTTTGGCTGAAAAAGGTCTTTTGAAAATTGACGGGCAACATTGAGTAATTATCTACAAAGATAACACCTAATATTGAAAAATCCAAAATTATTGACTAATTAAAATGCAGTCTTATTTTTAAGGCTTTGGAAAGGATTTCAAGGCCTTGAAAAGTTGTATCATGTAAAGCACATATACTCAAAGTTTTGAAAGGATTTTCAAGTCTTCGAAAATCAGTTCAAACCTTTGAAACACATAAAACTTACACGATTCTCCCCCTAAACCAAAGCTTCCTTATTTAGCATGCCTAGTTCCAATCATAAGGCTGAGAACCTTTCATCTGGCAGTGGTTTAGTGAAGATATCTGCAAATTTAAAGTTAGTAGAAACAAATTCAAGAACAATATCACCTTTCTCTGCATGATCTCTGATGAAGTGATGTCTAACATCAATGTGATTTGTTCTTGAATTCTGAGCTGGATTCTTTGTAATTGATATTGCACTGGTGTTATCACATTTGATAGGTATATCTCAGAACTCAAATCCAAAAAGCAAGCTCCAGCTGCTATGTATTCAGCTTCAGCTGTTGATAGTGCAACTGAGTTTTGCTTCTTTGAACGCCAGCTGATTAAAGATGATTCAAGAAATTGACAGCACCCTGATGTACTCATTCTGTCAACCTTAGATCTTGCAAAATCAGCATCTGAATAGCCACACAAAGAGAAGTTAGAATGTTTAGGATACCAAAGCCCTAAGTCTTCGGTACCATTGAGATATCTAAAAATTCTTTTAACTGCAGTCAAGTGTGATTCTTTAGGATCAACTTGAAACTAAGAACACATGCACACACCGAACATGACATCTGGTCTTGTAGCTATGAGGTAGATTAATGATACCCTGCTCATAAGACTTGAGAATTCCTTGCACAGAAGATTATTAGTAGCTCCAAACAGAATATCATCAACATAAATCCGAACTACAAGCATATCTTTCTCATGAGTCTTTATCAAGAGGTTTTTGTGTACCAATCTTCTTTTGAAATCATTTTCTAGTAGAAACTTTGAAAATCTTTCATACCAAGCTCTTGGAGCTTGTTTTAAACCATAAAGAGCTTTTTCAAGTTTGTAAACATGATCTGGAAACTTTTCATTTTCAAAACCTTGAGGTTGAGCAACATAAACTTCTTCTTGCAGATAACCATTTAAAAAAGCACACTTCACATCCATTTGAAATAGTTCCATGTTTTTGTGAGATGCAAATGCAAGTAGAATTCTAATTGCTTCTAACCTGGCAAAAGGAGCAAACATATCTTTCTAGTCAATACCTTCTTCTTGATTGTAGCCTTGAGCTACCAATTTAGCTTTGTTCCTAATTACGTTTCCATTCTCATCTAACTTGTTTATGAAAACCCATCTGGTGCCAATGACAGACTGATTTCTTGGTGGAGGAACTAGATTCCAGACTTTGTTCCTTTCAAACTCATAGAGTTCACTTTGCATAGCTATAATCCAGTCTGCTTCTTGTAATGCTTCCTTCACAGTTTTACGCTCTACAAGAGAAATGAAAGCATTAAAAGCACATAGATTTTTCAACTGTGATCTGGTTTGTGTACCAGTGGTTGGATCAGAAATAATGTTATTAGCAGGATGAGATGAGATATATTTCAATATATTTCTTGGTGTCCATGGTTCACCAATTTGCTTCTCAAATCTCTGAGAACTTGAAGCAATAGCTTGTTCTCCTGTTTTCTCTGGAGATTCTATTTCAATGCTTTGAACCTTTGTTTTAAGGCCTTGAAAATACCTGTCTTGTTCCTTTGATATTTCCTCGGATCCTTTTGATGATTCTTCTTTAGTATCTGAATCATGCTTGTTCAGATTCAGATCTAGAAAACCATAACTCAAAGAACCATCATAGTTTTCATCAAAAATAACATGAATACTTTCCTCAACAAGCTTGGTTATCTTATTATAAACTCTATAGGCTTTGCTTGTCTGTGAATAGCCAAGAAAAATACCTTCAACACTTCTTGCATCAAACTTACCAATGTTGTCCTTACCATTATTGTGGAAAAACAGGTATAGCCAAAAGGTTTGAAGTAAGAAATGTTTGGCTTTCTTCCTTTGAATAGCTCATAGGGGGTCTTCTTCAGAATAGGTCTGATCAAGCATCTGTTAAGAATATAATTTTCTCTGTTCATAGCTTCTACCCAATAATAATTTGGCAATTTGTTTTCCAGAAGCATTGTTCTTGACATATCTTCAAGAGTCCTGTGCTTTCATTCAACTACTCCATTCCGTTGATCACTTCTGATTGAAGCAATAGGTAGGTTTTCCAGAGTTTGAAGTTCTCAGCAAAGTTTCGAAAATTCAAAGAGAGCTTTATTTTTTTTCTTTCAGAAACACTACCCAAGTATATCTATAGAAGTCATCAACAATAACATGCATGTACTTCTTACCCTTTGGAGTTGTATTTCTCATAGGACCACAGAGTTCCATATGCAATACTTCAATGGGTCAAGTAGTACTTACAAAGTTCTTTGGCTTGAATGAGCTTCTAGTCTGCTTGCTTGTGCACATGCCTTGCATACTTCTTCATCTTTGAACTTGATAGAGGGTAAGCTTCTTACTAAGTTCTTGGAAACTATCTTGTTCAAAGTATGTAAGCTGATATGTCCAAACTTTCTATGCCAAAGCTTTGAATCCGCTATCAAGGCTTTGAGACACTTCAAGTCTTCACCTTAAACTTAGTTAGTTTGAAAAGTATAAACATTGTTTGATCTAGAGGCTGTGAGGATGCAATTGCCAGACTTCTCATTCTGCACCACACACTTCTCTTTATCAAATATAACTTTGTTTCCATTCTCAAAAAGTTGAGATAAACTAAGCATATTAAGATACAAGCAATCAACTAGATATACATCAGAAATATAATTTTCAGAATTTGTACAAACTTTACCAATACCAAGAATGTTGCATTAGCCTTTGTCACCAAGTGTAATTGATCTTTCTGATTGCTCTATCAGTTCTGAGAATAGATATCTCTTTCCACTCATGTTTCTTGAGAAATCACTGTCCATAAACAACTTTTGCTCTTTGATCTTGGTGACACCCTGCAAACACCATTCACTGCCTTACCCAGCTGTTAGACCAAGTGCTGAATTTAGATTCATATTCAGGGTCAACCATGTTAGGTGGTCTAACCCCTGGAACCCAAATCTGTCTAACTTGTCCTTTGAGTTGAAAGGGAAAAGTATCCCTCATAATGTGAGGGTCTCTTCTTCTAAAAGTACAAGTCAGTTTAACATGACCAATCTTATTACAGTAATGACACTTAGGAGATGTTTTGCTTCCAAATTTCACAAATCTGGTATTGTTTTTCTTTAGAAAATTTTGATTGTATAAAATACCAGTTTTGTGAACAGAGTTTAAGCTACCTCCGAGAATCAGGTTCAAGTTGTGTTCTGAGCCTGCAAGTTTAGTTTTGACCAATTTAGATTCTTGAATTTTCTCAGTCAGAGTAGTCTTTTTTTTTATCCAATTCATCAACTTGATGTCTTAGATTAACAATGCTATCACTCAAGAGAGAGTTCTCAGTGACTATTTCCTTGACTTGTGTTTTCAAGGCTTTGAAACTGGTTTTCAAGGCCTTGAAATCACTGTCAGTTTTCTTCTGAGAGATTTCAACATTCTGATTTAGACAAAAAAGATGTAAATTTTTGTTTTTCTTGCTCATGAAATTTTTCTTTCAAAACTCTAATCTCTTTCAGATAGTCATCTTCATTTAAAAGCATTGTTCTAAGATAATCAGAGGGGGCTTCTGTGGTTTTGAAATTAAGCAATTTAATATTACCTCAATGTTCTTTTTCAGAACTTTATCATGCTTGGTCAAAAAGCAAGGTTGGCATGTTCTTCTTCATATTCGGAGTAACTTGATGTATTTGAATCACTCCATGAAGCTACCATAGCTTTCTTTCTTCTATCATGATCATTCTTCTTAAAGTTCTTGCTTTTCTTGTGTGGAAAATCTCTGATCAAGTGTCCTGCATCACTACACTTAAAGCAATTCACGACTTTAGGTTTATTATTATGTGAAGAAGATTTACCTTTGTAGTCTTTGCTACTGGAGGATCTGTGTCTTTCTCTGTTGAAGTCCTTGTTTCCAAAGCTTTTATTCATTTTAAGAATTCTGGCAAAGGATTTGGAAATCAAAGCAATTTGATCTTCGTCATCATCCTCAGTTTCATGGCTTTGAATTGTCTCATTCTCCTTAGCCTTAAAAGCCATGTTGAAGACACCTTCAGGTAGTTCTCCATCAACTTCATTCATGGATATCTCATGTGTAAGGAGCTTCCCTTGTAGGTCATCAAGTTGAAGTGATGAGAGATCTTGAGCTTCTTCAATAGCAGTAGTCTTTGGTTCCCATTTTTCTTTTGGAAGACTTCTTATAATCTTCCTCACCTTCTCTTCATTGGAAATATGTTTTCCTAGTGAATCAAGGTTGTTGACAATGTCAGTGAACCTGTTTAACATGTCTCTGATTGACTCATCTCCATTCATTTTTCAAAGTGTGAGTATGCAGATGTTTATGCAGCTAAGATACTCTAGAAAGGGGGGGGGGTTGAATAGAGTATGCCAACTTTTTGCATGTGCAAACAATGAATTTCAAGGCCTTGAAAACTAGTTCAAGCCCTTGGAGAAGATGCAGATAGTATAAAGCAAGTATGTCTTTTTAAAGGCCTTGAAAACAAGTTCAACTTCTTGAAAAATAGACAGTTTTGTGTGCTGCAGAAACTATGAAAAGGAATGAACTGTAAATGCAGAAGACAAGTGATTTATAGAGTTCAGTCCACTTGGACCTACGTCTCTACCTCATGGATTAGATCCCTGCAGGATTTTCAACTCAATTCTTATTAATCAAAAGCTAAGCCCTAATACTCAAGCCCAGAGAGTTCCCTTACTCTGTTACAGCTTGTGGTTTTCCCTAACCTGTCTAGTACCTGCTCTAGCTAACTGATTAAATAAGAATTATCTATGGTTCACTTTGAACAATCCTTGAGAATAGATGTAGAGATAATACAAAAATGATCTACCAATACAGCTCAATACAGAAGTACACTGAGAGTAGAAAACTGTAGTGAAAATGTAGTGAACTTCTGTGGAATGGATTGAGAGTTTGATGTTCTTCTTTGATGCTTTGTCAATCCTAAAACTGGTCTCTTAATTTTGCCGTTAAGTCTCGTATATTTTTGCTTCAAGATGAGCTCTATTTAAATTGTTTGAAACTCTGTAAATCTTCCCTGATTTTCAGCAACAACTTCCTATTTTGTAGGCAACAACTTTGACTCTCTATGACGGCTCTCTCCAACGGATATTTGATCACAATCTCCAGAGATATTGTTGTGATCTTGTCCATAAGCAATCTGAGAAGCTATAATAAGTCTCTGATTGATCACAGGATCAAAATATTAATCTATTTCCAAATCTGCACAACTTCAGATTAGGAAACAAATACTGCAAATATTGGAAACAAAATGTCCTGCATTATCATGGTCAAACAGATGATATCTTATGATCAAAACATGTTAGACCAATTTGTCTTTCATCATCTAATAACAGTGAATAAAACATATGAAAGAAAGAGAGGGAATCAATTCAGAAAGTTTGCAGAGAACTGCCCCTGAGAGTGTGCATTCAGGTTAAGCAGTTTCAAGGCATTGAATCCTGATTCAAGGCCTAAACTATTTTCAAGCCTCTGAGACTGATTCAAGGCTTTGAAAGCTGGTTCAAGGCCTTGAAATAGCTGAGCTATTTCAAATCTTGCACAACCTGATCTTTCAATCTTCCCCTTGATGAAAGAAAAACCAAATTCTTTTTGATCCTTTGTCTTTGCAAAATAAACTGATTATTTCACAATATATAACACAGTTTTTCCAAAAAGATCCAACTTATTCATCATACCAACAAAAACTTAAACATTCCAGCAAATAGCAAATAAACCTAAGAACTAAAAGTCTAGAATTTCTACCCCTTTTGACTTTCATCAAAAAGATAGAAGGTGTTTGATCAAGTGTTTGGAAAATTTTGAAAACTGTAAAGAAACACTTTGAAGAAGAGAGATTTGGGGAAGAAAGAGTAGGCAAGATTAAGGGGTTTGATCTTCATCTGCAGCTTGATCTCCTTCCTCTTTCTCACTCTCTTCTGCATCAGACTTGTCCTGCACTTCATGTTCCTCTTCATTCTCACCAGCAATGTGTTGGGTTTTGACGTAGGTAACGCAGCGGAATAACAATAATTAATCCGATTCAAAGCTCACCCAAGATCACAGGAAGAGTCATCATAACATGATAAGGGAAATAGTAATTGTGTACCTTTTGGTTTGGGAGATCACAGAAGAATATTGTATTCGTCTCTACGGTTGATCCACGTCTAGAGGTGAGATCTAGATTATTCCTTCTCAAGTGCTAGCTTGGACCAGAGGAAGAGGGAAGAAGGAAACAAGCAACCAAAGGAAGAAAAGAGAGGGATCGGCCCTCTCTTTGAGCTGACGGGAAAGGGGGAGCGGACGGGCTAGGGGCTTCGGCCTCTAGCTTGTTCTTGCTCTCTCATTTTCTCTCTCCCACTCTCTTGTGTTATGTCTAATAACATTAGTGGTAAGGAAGCTAGAGCATCCTTTATATAGTCCAACAACTCCTTCTTAACTACATAAAGGTCCCTCCTAGTTCTACATGAACTTGGATTAGTCCCTTCCTTACATATTAGTCCTACTAAGTTTGCAAGGTGTTGCACAATGATCCTTTTTATTAATTAATCACATTAATTAATCCCAAATCTAGTTCCACTCTATTTGACGTGTGACCCCATAGTTAGTTGGTAGTAACTTATTACTAACATGGAGCGGTGTATAGCAACACATCCATGCCACCCAACTAATAGAAATAGTTAGTGATCCCGACAAAACTTTGTGCCCAATATCTCATATTGCACTATACCTCTGTCTCCATATCCGTATTGGACACGAGACATGAATAGTCACTCGAGTGACTATGGATATTTACTCCCATTATGTACTCAGCTTCTCCAAATTGATTTATCTGATTCTTGCCAGACATTCAATAAGCCTCATCCCTCGAGTGACTATGGATATTTACTCCCATTATGTAGGAGGGAAAAATCCTCTCTACATCACTACGATCTCTAAGCTTGCTTCCTATCATGCCCGATAACTACCTTTATGATTACCCAGTTACGGTGTAACGTTTGATAACATCAAAGCACGATATTTCACAACTAGAGTATCTAGTGACTTCAAGTCTAAGGTTTGAAATTATATTAGCACTACGAGAAGCGATTGTGACTTAACATAATTTAATGTATCGTTCTCGTTGTGGGTCAATCCAGTATGCCATTACTCCTAATGCATACCCATGTGTTTGACTTGATATCTCCATATCAATCTACACACATACTAGTCTATATTTGATCGTCCTATTAATCAATATAGTGGACTAGGGATATTTAAGATAAACAACACATTGTATCTAAGGACTTCATTAATTAAATATCACAATATATAATAAATGAATATTCTAGCTAATTACAATGTTCATACTAAATATTAGATTGCCTCTAGGGCACCTATTCGATTAGTCTCCCACTTGCACTAGAGCTAATCTGTTTCATCCCGTATGCCTATAGATCTGGCGTGCCCTTCATACTTTCGCTGCGCAAGAGGTTTTGTGAGCGGATCTGAAATATTGTCATCCGTTGGAATCTTGCACATCTTCACATCTCCTCAATCGTTCATATCATGAATAAGATGGAATCTCCTAAGTACATGCTTTGATTTCTGGTGTGATCTTGGTTCTTTGGCTTGTGCGATCGTCCCTGAGTTGTCACAGCACAACTCTAAGGGATCCACAATGCTAGGGACCACACCGAGCTCAGAGATAAAATTCTTTATCAAAACTGCCTCTTTTGCTACTTCCGCAGCAGCAATGTACTCAGCTTCTATTGTAGGATCACCAACTGTCCCTTGCTTGGAACTCTTCCAGCTCACGGCTCCTCCGTTTAGGCAAAACACGTATCCAAACTGCGATCTGTAGTCATCGTTGTCAGTTTGGAATCTCGCATCAGTGTAACCCATTACAATTAGCTCTTCCTTACCTACAAATATCAAGAACGCATCCTTAGTTCTTCTTAAGTACTTTAGGATGTTCTTGACAGCAATCCAATGACTCTCACCCGGATTGGACTAATACCTGCTCACCATACTCAACGCGTATGATACGTCTGGTCTAGTCCATAACATGGCGTACATGATGGATACTATGGCCGAAGCATAGGGTATCCTATTCATGTGGTTCTTCTCAATCTAATTGGAGGGACAATCATTCTTGGAAAGAGTGACTCCATGTGACATGGGCAAGAATCCCTTCTTGGAATCTTGCATGTTGAACCTCTTCAACACCTTGTCTATATATGTACTTTGACTTAGGCCGAGCAGCTTTCTAGATCTATCCCTATTGATCTTTTTACTAAGTATATATGCTGCATCTCCTAAGTCCTTCATGGCAAAACACTTTCCTAGACAATATTTAACAGATTGCAAAGTAGGAATGTCGTTGCCAATGATTAGTATGTCATCCACATACAAGACCAGAAATACTACAGAGCTCCCACTAACATTCTTGTAAACAAAAGGCTCATCTTCGTTCTTGATGAAGCCAAACTCTTTGACCGCGTCATCAAAACGTCGATTTCAGTTCCTAGAAGCTTGCTTTAATCCATAAATGGATCTTTGCAACTTACAGACTTTATTGGCATTCTCTTGATCCTCAAAACCCTACGGTTGTGTCATGTACAAATCCTCGAGGAGGTTCCCATAGAGGAACGCTGTTTTCACATCCATTTGCCAAATCTCATAGTCGTAGTATGCTCCAATAGAAAGTAGGATTCGAATGGATTTAGTCATGGCGACTGGTGAAAAGGTCTCATCATAGTCAATACCATGAATCTGTCTATGCCCTTTGGCTACCAATCACCCCTTATAGGCAAGTACCTTTCCATCCATGTCGGTCTTCTTCTTGAAGACCCACTTGCACCCTATGGGCCGAACCCCATCGGGTGGTTCCACCAAAGTCCATACTTTGTTGGTGTACAGGGAATCCATTTTGGATCTCATGGCTTCTAGCCACTTCTTAGATTCTAGGTCTTTCATGGCTTCCCCGTAGGTTGCAGGCTCATCATCCATGAGTGGTACATCATCGGGATCAGTCACGAGAAGTCCTTACCTCTCTGGCTCATGACGCACTCTTCCAGATCTACGGAGTTCCTGTGTTACCTGAACATGTTCTTCAACAACAGCTTGCGGTTCCTGCTCATGTTCCATCATCGATTCTGTGATTTGTGGTTCTTGAATTTCTTCAAGTTCTACAGCCCTCCCACTTTCTTCTTTAGAGACAAACTCTTTTTATAGAAACACGCCGGTCCGAGCAACAAACACTTTGTTCTCGGTGGGATTGTAGAAATAATATCCTTTAGTTTCCTTAGAATATCCCACAAATTTACACTTATCCGCTTTGGGCCAGAGCTTGTCTGTTTGTAAACGCTTTACATAGACGTCGCAGCCCCAAATCCTCATAAACGACACTCTAGGACGCTTCTCAGTCCATATCTCATATGGTGTCTTCATGACTGATTTGGATGGAACACGGTTAATGGTAAAAGCTGCCATCATTAGAGCATGTCCCCAAAATGATATCGGAAGATCTGTTTGAGACATCATAGATCGCACCATATCTAATAGTGTGTGATTCCTCCTCTCGGACACGCCATTCGATTGTGGCGTTCCTGGTGGAGTGAGGTGGGATACTATCCCACACTCTCTAAGATACTCATCAAACTCTTGGCTTAAGTATTCTCCTCCACGATCCGATCGTAAAGCCTTAATACTTTTACCAAGTTGCTTCTCTACTTCATTCTTGAATTCCTTGAACAATTCAAAGGATTCATATTTTGCCTTCATAAGGTATACAAATCCATATCTACTGAAATCATTAGTAAACGTAATGAAGTAGGTGTAACCACCTCTGGCAGGCATGGGGAACGGCCCACATACATCCGTATGTATGAGTGCCTATAACTCACTCGTCCTCTCACCTTTCTTATTGAAAGGGACTTTGTCAATTTTCCTAATAAACAAGATTTACATGTCTCATATGACTCCAAATCAAATGAGTCTAGAAGTCCATCCTTATGGAGTCTAGATATGCGTTTCTAATTTATATGGCCTAAACGACAGTGCCATAGATATGTAGGATTTAAATCATTAGTTTTAATCCTTTTAGTATTTATGTTATAGATTGGACTATTCAGATCAAGGATATACAATCCATTAGACAAATGCGCAGTACAATAGTGCATACTATCAAAATAAATGGAGCAACACTTGTCCTTTATTGTAATAGAAAAACCCTTCTCGTCCAAACAAGAAATGGAAATAATGTTTCTGCTCATAGCAGGCACATAGAAGCAATTGTCTAATTCTAAAATAAGTCCAGAAGGCAAAGATAGCTCATAAACGCCTACATCTAATGCAGCAACTCTTGCTCCATTCCGACGCGCAGATCTATCTCCCCTTTAGCCAATCTTCTACTTCTTTTCAAATCTTGCACATTTCGACAAATGTGAGAACCACATCCAGTAACCAATACCCAAGATGAAGAAATATAAAGATTGACGTCTATAACATAAATACCTGGTGGTGGTGGAATTACTATTCCAAGCTTCTTATCCTCCAAATATTTAGGGCAATTCCTCCTCCATTGACCCGCTGGATGCAGTAGTGACATTCACCTTTAGCCACGCCTCCACTAGGCTTTAGGGCTTCCTTGGATTTCGCAACTTTCTTCCGCTTTCCTTTGGAAGTAGAGGCAACTCCTTTGCCCTTCTTCTTATGCACCATCATTATGGCCTTGCCCTTGCCTTTGTTGACGCTCTGTTCAGCTGTCTTTAGCATGTTCAACAAGTCTGGCAGAGTCTTACTGATCTCGTTCATGTTATAGTTCATGATGAACTGATTATAATTGTCAGGCAACGATTGCAAGACAAGATCAGTTGACAAATCTTGGCCAAGTGGGAATCCCAGTCTTTCAAGGTTCTCAATATACCCGATCATTCGGAGTACATGAGGCCCTACTGGATTCCCTTCTGCAAGACTACTCTTGAACAATACTTTAGACACCTCACAGTGTTCAAGCCTTGCCTGTTCCTGAAACAACTATTTCAAGTGTATGATCATATCATAGGTCGCCATGTTCTCGTGCTGCTTCTGAAGCTCAGCAGTCATGGTGCAAAACATGAGGCAAGTCACGCCATTAGAATCATCAATATGTTTCCGACGTGCCTTTACTCCCGCTAGAACAGACTCATCTTGTGGTGGTTCTGGAATCGGAGTGTCCAAGACGTACATCTTCTTTTCTTTCTTAAGGACAATCCTTAAGTTTATGTACCTGTCAAGTAAATTTGTTCCAGACAATTTATCCTTATCAAGGACAGATCATAGGGATGAAGTCGATGCGCTGTTGTTTGCCATTTGGAATTCTACAAAATGAGAAATGTGTAATTTTAGTATTTTGAACAATTTAACTATATTCAACAATGGCTAGATCATCAAAATTAGCTCCCACTATTTTTCTCGGATTAATAGCCCTCACCATTAATGCTGAAAATGTCATTATATCTTCTAGTAGGTCCATGATCCCTTTCTCACTTCTTCTTGAGCTTGCTTTGGCAAGTCACCCAAGAATAGGTTATTTAGGTAAGAACCATTCAAATTGCATCCCATGAAACTCTTGGTCCAATTATGTGAATAACTCTTTATTCTTTATCCCATGGATAACGCCTAATTGTCATGCCTCTAGGCTCATCAATCCAATTGAGTCTTACCCAGTTGCGTCCAACCTCTTACTTCAACATTCACACATTACTAGCTTGTGTCTTCAGCAACACACCATGGTAAATTAAAATCGCCTTGCTTTGGCAAGTATGAATTTTAATAAACCCTGATCATGAAGGGTGTTTTGGCAAGAGAAGGCAAAACGAAATATTTAATTGAGGGATTTAATTTTCTTAATTTGTTTGGTTGATCCAATCAACATGATCTACTTATTTGGATTGGGCAATCCACAATAAAAGACCAATCTTGTTTATTATTATCTTGTTAACGTTTTGTAGTATCGCCATACACATAAAATAAATAACAAGACATAAATAATAAACATCCACAAAAAAAGGCATGGATATGGCCTCTAGACTAAGATATTATCAAGCCAATGATAATATCCAATTGCCCTAAAGTAAAAAGCTCATCTCCATGTGCTCCACCATAGCCACGCGCCTAGGGGGTTGTCTTCTTTGTGTTTTGGCTTCTTTGGTCCTCCGGTCTTCTTCTCCATGCTCTTGGGTATCATCTAAATATTTCTAATTCTAGCCTAACATCTAGAATAAATAAATAATAAAAGCCTCACATGTCGAGGAGAAAATACGACTCGCAGGCCGTAAAACCTAATTAATTATTACATTAATTTGATCAGCTCGCAAGCCGTAAACAAAACCACAAAGCAATAAACATCCACAACCTAGGCCATATCCATCCACCATGAAACAAAGCACATAATACAGTTAAAACCAATTATTAACACGCTTTTTAATTTTAATTTAATTCGGTAATTACGGTTACAACGGTCCAAGGGGTCCGACCTAAGCCTAGGCCGAACCCCAAGGACCGCCGCCCGTCACGTGGGCCCGGCCCAAGGCCGGCTTCCCTATGTGACCCGCGGCCTTGCTTGGCGTGCAAGGAAGGGGGGCGGACGGCTAGGGTTTTAGCCCTAGCCTCCTTCCCTTCTTCCTTGTTGCCCAAGTTTGGCTGTTTCCTTTATTGATGTTTCCATAAAATTGTTTCCATTATTGAAGACTCCTTTTCAACTATGTGCCCATGAACCCTAATTTTTCAAGAACCCAATAATTCACATCCTATGTGATTATACTCACCAATTCTAACATCCAATGTTAAATTAGATGTTGTTTATACTATGCCAATAAATTTCAGTTTTCGCGTAAATAAACAATACGGTGTATAAACTGAAACCGTAACACATAAAATCATGTTATGCACTACAACCTGTGGCTCTGATACCACTGTTGGGTTTTGACGTGGGTAACGCAGCGGAATAAATTCTTTTTTATCCTACTCAAAGCCCACCAAGGATCACAGGAAGAGTCATCATAACATGATAAGGGACATAGTAATTGTGTACCTTTTGGTTTGGGAGATCACACGAAGAATATTGTCTCCGTTTCTACAGTTGATCTACGTGTAGAGATGAGATCTAGATTCTTCCTTCTCAAGTGGTAGCTTGGACCAGAGGAAGAGGGAAGACGGAATCAAGCAACCAAAGGAAGCAAAGAGAGGGATCGGCCCTCTCTTTGAGCCGACGGGAAAGGGGGAGCGGACGGGCTAGCGGCTTCGGCCTCTAGCTTGTTCTTGCTCTCTATTTTGCTCTCTCCCACTCTCTTGTGTTATGTCAAATAACATTAATGGGAAGGAAGCTAGAGCATCCTTTATATAGTCCAACAAATCCTTGTTAACTACATAAAGGTCCCTCCTAGTTCTACATGAACTTGGATTAGTCCCTTCCTTGCATATTAGTCCTACTAAGTTTGCAAGGTGTTGCACAATAATCCTTCTTATTAATTAATCATATTAATTAATCCCAAATTTAGTTCCACTCTATTTGACGTGTGACCCCATAGGTTTCTACTTAGTTGGAAGTAACTTATTACTAACATGGAGCGGTGTCTAGCAACACATCCATGCTACCAAACTAATAGAAATAGTCAGTGATCCCGACAAAACTTTGTGCCCAATATCTCATATTGAACTATACCCTTGTCTCCATATCCGGATTGGACAGGAGACATAAATAGTCACACTCGTATATCCAATCCATAGTTCCTCTATCACGGGAATATGCTTATGCAAGCTGATAACATCAATATCTCCATTTTGATTTATCTGATTCAGGAAATACATTCAGTAAGCCTCATCCCTCGAGGGGAGGTGGATATTTACTCCCATTATGTGGGAGGGAAAAATCCTCTCTACATCACTACGATCTCTAAGCTTGCTTCCTATCATGCCCGATAACTTCCTTTATGATTACCCAGTTACGGTGTAACGTTTGATAACATCAAAGCACAATATTTCACAACTAGAGTATCTAGCGACTTCAAGTCTAAGGATTGCAATTATATTAGCACTACGAGAAGCGATTGTGACTTAACATAATTTAATGTATCCTTCCCATTGCGTGTCAATCCATTATGCCATTACTCCTAATGCATACCCATGTGTTAGACTTGATATCTCCATATCAATCTACACACATACTAGTCTATATTTGATCGTCCTATTAATCGATATAGTGGACGAGGGATATTTAAGATAAACAAAACATTGTATCTAAGGACTTCATTATATTAAATATCACAATATATAATAAATGAATATTCTAGCCAATTTCAATGTTCATACTAAATATTAGATTGCCTCTAGGGCACCTATTCCAACACAATGGTTACCTCTGCAGTCTTGTCCTTTGTAGCAGCCTTTGGAGATTCCTTTTTCTTCTTCAAGGTAATCAACAAGTCATCTGAGTCAGGGCTGTCTTCTTCCTGTGAGGCCTGTTCTTCTACCTGGTTTCCCTTATCTGAAACAGGAGTAACCTCTTCCTGGTCTGAATGATCATAGATCCTTTTCAGAGTCTCCTCTCTTTCCACCTTAATCATCCTCGGGAACATCAATCATAGTCATGCTTCTGAAGATACTTTCCACCATGTACTTGACTTGCCCAATTTCACTTTCCAGTCCATAAACAGTTGTTTTGATATCCTCCATGTCCAGCTCCAAACCATCAAGTCTCTAATTGTCTGTTGGCTAAGAAGTCTGACTTGAAGTGGGAGTCAAGGCCTTGGGCTTGGAAAAATTCTTTGCACCTAGTTCTGCTTCAGTCAAGTCTGAGTAAAGTGTCCAAACTTTCTCTTTGGTCTTCACCACTCCAATGTTCTCAAAGGCTTTCTCATTAAGTACTCCAAATCTAGATGTTATTGATTCCTCTCCATTAGTTGGAATCTCAAAGTGTTCAAAGAACAAAGTGAGCAAGTTTGCATAGTGTAGAGGGTGAATCCTTTTACTGGTAAGGCTAAAGAGCATGTGCTTAATCACTAGTTTTGGAAGATCAATCTCATAGCCATGCATAACAAGATACATGATTTGCAGCATTCTATCAGTCACCAATTCTCTAGAGTGATCTCTGGGAAAGATACACCTAACCAGAATGGTATGAAGGACTTTGGATTCCACATTCAACACATAATGTGTTAACTGTTTGGCTTTGGTGGAGATATTTGGAAGAAAGAACTCATCTTTGGCTAGCTTCTGAATTTCTGTTTTTGGTGGATAGTTGCTAGTGTCATATCTCTTTGGACACCCTAGCACATTGGCAAACTTAGAGTGATCCAATTTAATTACTATCCCAACAACTTTAGATTTGATCACCAAATGTGCAGATCTCTTAACTTGGGTCAAGTTTAGGTACAAGAGTCTGGTGAGTCTATGATAGGCTAATTCTTTAGGATTCAGCATACACAACAAAGAACTCTTCTTCAACATAGAGATGCACTTCATGTGCTCCACCACATTCTTATTGACCATACTACAGAAACTAATAGATCTTGAAGCAAAACCATATACCCACTGACCTTTAGAGATGTTTGAGACAAACCAGGTCTCATCTGTTGCTGTGTTCTTTTTTGAGGCTTGTGAGTAGATCTGCAGTGCTTTTTCCAATTGACATTCTGGTTGAGCTTTTGTCACCTTTCCTTTCCCTTTTTCTGCTAGAGTTGCTTTCTTCTTCACCTTCTTTGAACTGGTAGGCTCTGTTTCTGGGTTTTTTTCTGTAAAAACTTTCTACTTCTTTTGCTTTTCTTAAGAGGAGGTTATAACCTTCTTGACCTTCTTCTTTGGTGGAGGAAGGTCTCGAACTGCCTCAACACTAGGAGTTCTGGAGCTAGAGTCCCCACTGACTTCTTGAACCTCTTCCACTACTGCTTTTCTTTTCTTATTTTAGACAGGTTTTGAACCTCCAGCCATCTTGATTCTATCTGAGGCTCTCCTTGTGCTCATTAAGGTTTGGGAGAAGAATAGAGAGAGGTGGAGTGATACGGAATGAAGGAGAAGAGAAGAAGCTAAATACTGAAAGATTTTGAGTTATAAAAGGAAACTAGTATTTCTCTGATCTCTAAAGATTTGCAATGATCAGAGAGATTTCAAATCTTTTATGCCGTTGGAAAATAAAATATACTAATGCTATTTTTTCTTAAAACAAATATTTAAAAAAGGTAAGGGCTATATTAGGCAAATATCTACAGAGATATCACTCAACATAGAATGATCCAACATTATTGACTATCAGTGTAGCAGACTTAGTTTCAAGGCTTTGACAAGGTTTTCAAGGTCTTGAAAAAATGTAACACTGCAACAAGTAAAAGCCAAGGCTTTGAACTGATTTTCAAGGCTTTGAAACTCAGTTCAAACCTTTGAAAACATATAAAACTTACCTTTCTTATCTGATGCTCCCCCTAAACCAATGCATCTTTATTTAGCATTCCTAACTCCAATCTTAGAGCTGAGAACCTTTCATCTGCTAATGGTTTAGTGAAGATATCTGCAATTTGCATGTTAGTAGAAACCAATTCAAGAACAACATCACCTTTCTCAGCATGATCTCTGATGAAATGGTGTCTGACATCAATGTGCTTGGTTTTTGAGTGTTGCACTGGATTCTTTGTAATTGAAATTGCACTAGTGTTATCACACTTAATAGGTATTCCCCTGAAATCAAATCCAAGGTCTTTTAGCTGTTGAACAATCCATGTCACTTGTTAGCAGCATGCTCCTGCAGCTATATATTCAGCTTCAGCTGTTGATAGAGCAACTGAATTCTGTTTCTTGGAATGCCAACTAATCAAGGATGATCCAATGAATTGGTAAGTTCCTAATTACTTTTCCTATCAACCTTGTAACCTGCAAAGTCAGCATCTGAAAAGCCATGTAAAGAGAATTTAGAATGTCTTAGATACCAAGCCCTAAGTCTTTGGTTCCATTGAGAAACCTGAATATTCTCTTCACAGCAGTCAAGTGTGATTCTTTTGGATCAGCAGGAAATCTAGCACACATACACACACTGAACATAATATCTGGGTTGCATGCTTTCAGATAGAGTAATGATCTAATCATGCCTCTGTACTCTTTTACATTGATAATCTTACAAGTTTCATCCTTGTCTAAGGATAATGTAGAACTCATAGGAGTCTTCGCTTCCTTACATTGAGCCATGCTATATTTGTTTAGTAAGTCTCTTTTGTACTTGCTTTGATGCAGAAATATGCCCTTCTTCAATTGATGTATTTGAAGTCCTAGGAAGAAGTTCAACTCTCCCATCATGCTCATCTCAAATTCCATGCTCATAATACTTGAGAATTATCTGCACAATTGATCATTAGTAGCTCCAAACAATATATCATCAACATATATCTGAACTACAAGTAAATCTTTCTCATGAGTCATTATGAAAAGAGTCTTGTCTACCAAACCTCTTTTAAAATCATTTTCAAGTAAAAACTTTGACAATCGTTCATACCAAGCTCTTGGAGCTTGTTTCAAACCATAAAGAGCTTTGTCAAGTTTGTAAACATGGTTTGGAAACTTGTCATTTTCAAAACCAGGTGGTTGTGCAACATAAAGTTACTCTTGTAAATAGCCATTCAAGAAAGCACACTTCACATCCATTTGAAACAGTTTCATGTTCTTGCAAGATGCAAAAGCAATAAAAATTCTAATTTCTTCTAACCAGGCAACCGGAGCAAAAGTTTCCTCGTAATCAATACCTTCTTCTTGATTGTAACCTTGAGAAACTAACATTGATTTGTTTCTGATCACATTGCCACTTTCGTCCAACTTATTTCTGAATACCCAACTGGTACCAATGACAGACTGGTTTGTAGGTGGAGGAACCAGGTTCCAAACCTTATTCCTTTCAAACTCATTGAGTTCACTTTGCATAGAAATGATCCAGTCTGCTTCTTGTAAAGCTTCTTTCACAGTTTTTGGTTCTACAAGAGAAATAAAGGCAATAAAAGCACATGAGTTCTTCAACTGTGTTCTAGTTTGTGTACCAGTGGTTGGATCTGATATGATATTATCAGCTTGATGGGATGAGAGATATTTGAATCTCTTTCTTGGAGACCATAGTTCAGGCTCTCCATAGATCTTCTCTGGTCTTGAAGTAGTGGCTTTGTCACTTGAATCCCTCTAATCATCTTTTTCAAGGCTTTGAGATTTACTTTCAAGGCCTTGAGCATCATTTTCAAGGTATTCAAAATGTCTTCTATTTTCTTCTGAGCCTTTCTTGAATCCTAATGGATTCTCTGTCTCTTCCTATGATTTATGCTATTTCAAATTCAAGTCTGCAAAACTTTCACTCAAAGAACCATCATAGCTTTCATAAAAAATAACATGAATGCTCTCTTCAACCAGATTGGTTCTTTTTGTTGAGAATTGTATTCAGAAAGCCATATTTATGTTTGAATTAATAATTCTTAATAGATATATGTTTGCATCTTAATTTAGCAAACACGTGAGTATGCAAATGCTATTTATTATTTGCCATCTAAATATGCATTATAAAGTCCAATGTTCCATACCTAAGACAATTGGACATGCACACGAGTTCGGGCATGCGCGAGATTGATTGTCAGTTATTTATGGAATATAAGTAAGGGTTCACAGTCTAGATGATTTTGGACAAACCATCGGAACGACTTTAGTGTAACATTATAGTGACACATCTCGGTCAAGGAAACGGTATAGTTTCAACTTGTTACACTAGCATACTTTGTGTATGTTGTACAGGACCGCCATATGAAATATAATTATCTCGGACTTACCGAAGTGAGATAATAAAATATTTCATTGTTATTGGTAATATTGGAAACTCTTAATCTATGATTGTTTATGTGGACATAAATCTTGATTAATCATAATTTTGATATATTGCGTGAGATTCAGATGCGAGTCTACAATCCTGGTATATTGGATAATGATTATTATGATTAGGTGAAAGCTAAATGAATCATGGAATCCACGTCCCGTATGAGAATGATGTACCCTCCTGGGAGCTCACTAGGTTTTGTTATGTCAAGTCTGGCCAGCTAGTTATTTGTAACCAGACATAACAAATAACGGTTGAGCGGTATAGATTAGGGAATACATAAGATGTTGGTGAGATCGAAATTGTACGTAAGAGTAGATCAGCATTAACAGGTATATGTAATCTTAACGTGGGGAGTTGTCTGATATGAATAACAAGAGCTCATACATAATGATGAGAATAAATGTCGGAGTGCAATTATAGTTTTATGGCGGAGTAAACTATAATTAATAATTAGTTTTGAATTTTATTCGGGTTGAATTATGAGTTCAAATATATTTTTGGGAGCCGATTCATTTATTTTCTCTAGAGGTCCCCGACGTAGTCCAACATAAGCGTGATCATGTGATTCACATGTGTTTTTGAGTCTCAAGTGTGTGGAATGTAAATTGAGATTATGTGTTGTATTTTATAGTTGATGGGTATTACTACAAACCATATGATTAGGACTTAATTGCAAGCTATACAAAAGTTTGTAAGGAGGGACTTGCTATGTAAAGTTTTCCTACAACGGACTTATGTGCAATTATGGGTATTCCTAATATTAGGGTTAGTAATATGTCTCTATAAATAGTCCACCATAGTTCTTAAGTGATGATGATTGTTCATACCTCTTTTCCAAACAAGAGAGAAAAATACAGTTGTGCATCCATGAGCTTTTCATGTTCAAATCACCATTGAACTTGAATCGGAGCTTCGACCATACGTCGGAAGGCTTTCAGACATACCAAATCCGTGTTTGGGTGTTTAGGCTTAGATAACGATCTCGGATCGCTTTTGGAAAAACACGAAAGTTGTAGATCTCAAAAAACGAAGAGACACGATGAAACAGCATGTCGATCGGAGTTGTAGAACTCCAGATATTGCCGGTCAAAGTTTCTGGTCCGCAGTTGATTTTCAGCAGGATCTGAATTCGGTTTTTGGAGCATAACTGGAGCTACGGATGTCGGATGAAGACAAGTCATATATGAATATCGTGCATCTCGACGAAACGGACGCAATGGCATAGGTCCCGGTGTCATATTCAGAACAAAGATTCGTCAGTGGCTGGTCAAAGTCTCGGGATTCGCGTCGTCCCAGTCCGGATGGTTTGTGGTAAGTTTTATTCCGCAAGCAATCTTACCACAATAATTTTTTGAATGCCTATGATTAATTCTATGCATAAATCATGTGGTCCGGGAAGAATCTCATCGAATTTTCCCTTCAAGTGGTATCAGAGCCAACGTTGATTTTATGCTTAGATTAATCTAGCCATGTTGTCCAGCTAAAATACGGTATTGTGTGAATGGACTGCATTGTGCTAACGCTGTTTTGCAGATTCACTGTTATTATGGCCATACTAAAATTTTATTTTATGGTTGTGGTTGTGGTTTTATTGCCGTGTTTTTGGCACTATTTTAGGTTGTAATTAATTGTAAAGTCTCCGGTTTGTAGAGAATAGTAAATTAATTTGTAGTTTGTTTTTCAATTTTATGTAGTCTAGATCCATGTAGTAGGATAGGACTATGTAATAGAAATTGAAGGAACATGGTGGATCCAAAAAGATCAGACGAAGATGATAGAGCATTCAAGTATTGGAAGCAACTATTGAGATGATGAAGACATGGCTATAATAACAGTTTATGTGTTATTTCTGTTATGTGGGTGGATGTTTTATTATGTTGTGTTGATTGGTTTATTATTTGTTAATAGTCACTAATCAAGATATCACGGACAACATGGATATTAAAACAGATGTTTGCCTGTCAATATCAATCTAATTGTGTTTGAATATAATTTTATTAATGAAAAATTATTCGCTCATTTGAGATCAAAATTGGTCAAAAAATAATTGTTTGTTTAAACTAGATATTATTTTTTAAATATTGGTCAAGTCAAATAAGGAGCATGTTTTTCACAATTAATAAAATAAGTATTTCAAACAAAAATATTAAGTGGATAAAAGGTTTTCTTTGGCAAATTAATGAAGCCCGAGGCCTCCATTACTGATTTGGAAACAATGTAATTGATATGAGTGCCCCATCGGTCATGGTTAGTTACAGATTGTTTGGCAAATCTCCTTACAAGGATAGTTGTTGAATCTAGTTTTCTAGGACAAGTCTCCCCATCGGAGCTATTCTTTAAAACTAAGAGATTCAGTTCAGTACGAAGTAATGGTTGAATCACATAACAGTAAAGTTGGTAATATCCTCCCATCGAGTACATGTTACTAACTTTTTTGGGCCTAAGAATCGGCTATTTATTTTTATTGGACAGGTAAATGTCCAGATAATAAATCTAAAGTGACGTTGTCTGTTTGATTTATTTCAAAGTCGAGTGGCCCATCGTCACAGGCAGTTGAAATGGAAATCGAATTGCCGATGAATTCTAATATTAGTTGAATTCAAAGGTTAAGCATACTCAGGGACATAATTATTTTTTATTTATCGTGTTTGTCAACAAATTAAAGATGCTAGGTTTTGAACCCAGGATGTGATTGTTGAATAATATAAATTAACTAGAATTACTATAGTTGGAAGAGAATCTTAAAAGTTGTCTTAACTGCGAAGAAATACAAGTGTGTGTTGACCAAGTTTTGCACTTAAGAACCTAGTGATGAGGCGGGTGGTGTAAATACCCGGGCCTATCAAAGGAAGGATAAGGTTGGTGAGATGTCGCTTGTTACATCTTGGTATATGTCAAATGTAGTGCAACATCAGCATCAACCGGTGTCAGATGCGTACGATATGGTGCAAACATGTAAAGATGTTTGGGCATCAAGATCGGGTTAAAATGCAAGTGGAAATAAGGCCGTTAATGAACACTTAAATGAGATAGAGCCCCAGCACGCAATCATGTTCTAAGGATATTACATCTTTTGATTGAACATGTGATTAAGGGATCTCAGATCGATAGTGAAAACTAGGTCGGTCAGATAAAGAGGTCCCATATAATTCTTTTAAGCAATTTTGAATGAACGCAACATTGATAGGTTGAGTTATTCATTGGCAAAAATTCTAATTGAATTATTTGTGGGCAAAAGACTCATCAGGAGTACAACTAGTATATTGGAGAATGAAAATTGGTTCTACTTCTAAACCATCTGGTAGTAGGAAGTAGAAATATATTCATAAATCCAATTAAGGTTGTTGTTTTTATTCCCCAGACGTGATGCTAATAAAAGTCGAAAGGCAAGAATTTTATTTGATATCAGAAAAGACACGACGAAGAAACAACTTAATAATTTAAGCTAAGGATGAACAACTCACTCGTGCCTACTGCACTATTCGTCAAATCATGTTTAGTTACTCGTTCAGCCATTCTTGGTTTGTAGATACGATAGAAACCAATCATGTTTGGAATTCCTTATGAGGGTTCAGGAAAATTAGACGATATGGTAGTGTAGAGATAGACATCAGGACAAGAGATGATCTTAGAGTAGGTACTCTTGCAGTGAGAGAATTTTATGGTAGAACTTTAGTATCGAGAGATCGTCTTATGTGCTAAATTTGAGGTAAGTTTTTTATTGCGTAAGGTATTTTAGCATAGTGGTGACAATTTTATACTAAAGTACCATAATATTTCTTAATTCAAAAAGATTAGTCGAATAACATCATTGATAGTAGAAACATATTTTTCATAGATATGATCTGATCAGTGAAGTGAAGTGTTATTCAACTATTTTTTTATCCTCTTAAGATTATTCATTAGAGACTATTTGATACTTTTGAATTTAGCGCACTCTAAGTTGATCATGACTACATCCATGGAATTGTAGAAAAGGGTAAGATCTTTTCTAGACACTTTCAGTTATGGAGAAGTCATTCGAATAAGTTAGAAGCTAAATTAGAAGTATGTCTCTTGGTTGAATATTAGAAGGATAAGAATGTTACTTATTTATGATCTTAAGGATCAGGTCGGCACAATACCTGATTCTTGGAAAAGGGAATCATATGAATAAGAAACTGTAACATAGAGTTGTTTTAAAGGAGCTTAAGGAAGATGTTCACGTTGTTAGTTTTGAGATAACACACACACAAGGAGTATAAATTTATATTTTTTTGAATACACGAGAAACGAGAGATCTTTGTCGTAGTGGGAGAGTTATATGACAACCTCATAGGTTGAGCTACTTGGGATAAGTTGAATACCAGATAAGTTTTAACTCAGTCCTAATACGATGAAGAGACAATGAATGTTGAATATGCAGAGTCATGACATTAGTCTGTAGCATCTGAGATAACATTCATGTAGTATAACTACCTTTTGGACATTGTAGATTTGCAAGATGAGATAAAAATCAACGGTTGCAAATGGACCTACAAGAGAAGAGTAGACGAAAAGGTGAAAACCTTAAAATCTAGGCTGATTATGCTGGTAGCTATATATAGGTCTATTCAGATTCTCGTTCGTATTTGCTGCTCATTTCAGTAATGAGATATGGAAGATGTATGTCCGGATGGATTTGTTCATTGGAATTCTTGATGGATGCATCTACATGAAGCAACCAAAAGAGTTTTTTGTGCAAGATAAGGTGAAATACAAACTTAAGATGTCAATTGACATGGGGATTAAGCTAGTATTCAGATCTTGCAGCATTCGTTTTGACTAGGAAATCAAATTTCATAGTTTGATTTGTGTCTTAACGAATCTCGTGTGTAGAAGAGATGCAACGAAAATTGGTAATATTTCTTGTGCTCCATGTTGAGGATGGCTCATTGGAAACAATGTTGGATATACATCTTCAGTGAATGTGTGATTATCTAGTAAACGTGATATGTGGAATTTATGAGAAACCATTCAAATTCTTGGTTTGAGCTCTCGCGTGATCGGGAGAATAGAATGATGGTTGTTTCTAAATTCACATATATCAGTAAACTTCTTTCACGTTTCAAGTATGCAAAGACTCCAAGAGAACGTTATTGCTTATGGCGTGTGGAGTTTCTTTGTCTAAGAATCAGTGTTTAGAACACGTGATTAGATGGAGAGGAAAAAGGCAGTTCTTCATGTTTTAGCAGGTGGAGCCTCATGTATACTATGTATAGTATTTGACAGGATAACTATTTTGCTTTTAGCATGGATAATAGTTTTAAGTCACTTACAAGGAAAGAACACTAGTGGACTGTGATAATAGCATACTCGGGTATCTGAGAAGATTTAGAGTAGATATGCTTGTTTATCACATATAGTCTACACATTTCAAACTTCCGACTATGAAGATTTTCTAGATTGTTAATTTATGGCTTTGAGAATAAGTGGGAGATTGTTGGGAATTGTATTCAGAAAGCCATATTTATGGTTGAATTAATAATTCTTAATAGATAACTGTTTGCATCTTAATTTTGAAAACACGTGAGTATGCAAATGCTATTTATTATTTGCCATATAAATATGCATTATAAAGTCCAATGTTCCCTACCTAAGACAATTGGACATGCAGACGAGTTCGGGCATGCGCGAGATTGATTGTCAGTTATTTGTGGAATATAAGTAAGGGTTCACAGTCTAGATGCTTTTGGACAAACCATCGGAACGACTGTAGTGTAACATTATAGTGACACATCTCGGTCAAGGAAACGGTATAGTTTCAACTTGTTACACTAGTATACTTTGTGTATGTTGAACAGGACCGCCATATGAAATATAATTATCTCGGACTTACCGAAGTGAGATAATAAAATATTTCATTGTTATTGGTAATATTAGAAACTCTTAATCTATGATTGTTTATGTGGACGCAAATCTTGATTAATCATTATTTTGATATATTGAGTGAGATTCAAATGCGAGTCAACAATCCTAGTATATTAGATAATGATTGTTATGATTTGGTGAAAGCTAAATGAATCATGGAACCCACGTCTCTTATGAGAATGATGTACCCTCCTGGGAGCTCACTAGGTTTTGTTACCCAGACATAACAGATAACGGTTGAGCGGTATAGATCAGGGAATACATAAGATGTTGATGAGATCGAAATTGTCAGTAAGAGTAGATCAGCATTAACGGGTATCTGTAATCTTAACATGGGGATTTGTCTGATATGAATAACGGGAGCTCATATATAATGATGAGAATAAATGTCGGAGTGCAATTATAGTTTTATGGTGGAGTAAACTATAATTAATAATTAGTTTTGAATTTAATTCGAGTTGAATTATGAGTTCAAATATATTATTGGGAGCCGATTCAGATAATCTTTGTCATTAAAAAGCATTGTTCTGAGATATTCTGAAAGAGCTTCTTTTGGTTTTGAAATCAGACAATTTACCATTACCTCAATGTTCTTCTCAGAAGTTTCATCATGCTCAGATTCAGATTCACTAGAGCTATCTGAATCACTCCATGAAGCTATCATGGCTTTCTTTCGTCTGTCATGATCTTTCTTTTGAAAGCTCTTGCTTTTCTTGTGTGGACAATCTCTTATCAAGTGTCCTGCATCACCACATTCAAAGCAGTTCATTACTTTTGATTTGTTTTGTGAAGAGGACTTACCTTTGTAGTCCTTGCTGCTGGATGATCTATGTCTTTCTCTGTTGAAATCTTTGTTTACAAAGTTTTTCTTTATTTTGAGAATCCTTGCCAAGGCTTTGGAAATTCAAGAAATTGGATCTTCATCATCACCATCCTCAGTTTCAAGGCTTTGTGTTCTCTCATTCTATTTGGCTTTGAGAGCTAAGTTCTTGACACCATCTGGGAGTTCTCCATCAACTTCATTCATAGATATCTCATTTGTCAGGAGCTTCCCTTGTAGGTCATCAAGTTCTAAAGTTGAGAGATTCTGAGCTTCTTCAATAGCTGTAGTCTTTGGTTCCCATTTTGCCTTTGGAAGACATCTGAGAATCTTCCTTACCTTTTCTTCATTGGAAGAATGTTTTCCCATTGAATCAAGGTTGTTGACAATATCAGTGAACCTATTGAACATGTCTCTGATGGAATCATCTGCATTCATCTTAAACAACTCATATTGCCTGAGATAAATGTTGATCTTGGTTTGCTTGACTTGACTGGTTCCCTCAAAGGTAACCACAAGCTTATCCCAGATTTCTTTTGCAGTTGTGCATCCAGAGATCCTGTTGAATTCATCTGTACTCAAAGAACAATACAAAATGTTAATAGCTTTGTAGTTCTTAGAAAGTTGCTCTAATTCAGAAGAGGAGAGTGAGTCTTCTGTTTTGGGAGTTCTGATCCCACCTTTCTCTGTGTAGAAAGTATGAGGTCCATTTTGGATAATGGTCCAAAGATCAAGATCTTGATCAATAATGAATATTTTCATGAGAGCTTTGCAGCGAGCAAAATTTTCTCCACATAATAGAGGAGGTGTGTTAGCAGCTCTTCCCTGTGAGAAACCACCATCACATGCAGTACTCATGATCACCAGATGGTTAAATCTTATACAGTGATACAAGCTTTGATACCAATTGAAAGTGTGAGTATGCAGATGTTTATGCAGCTAAGATACTCTAGAAGGGGGTGGGGGTTGAATAGAGTATGCCAACTTTTTTGCAAAACTTTATAGGAAGATGAAAATTTGTTCAAATAATGAATTTCAAGGCCTTGAAAACTAGTTGAAGCCCTTGGAGAAGATGCAGATAGTATAAAGCAAGTATGTCTTTTTCAAGGCCTTGAAAAATAGGCAGTTTTGTGTGCTGCAGAAACTATGAAAAGGAATGAACTGTAAATGCAGAAGACAAGTGATTTATAGAGTTCAGTCCACTTGGACCTACGTCTCTACCTCAGGGATTAGATCCCTGCAAGATTTTCAACTCAATTCTTATTAATCAATAGCTAAGCCCTAGAACTCAAGCCCAGAGAGTTCCCTTACTCTGTTACAGCTTGTGGTTTTTCCTAACCTGTCTAGTACCTGCTCTAGCTAACTGATTAACTAAGAATTTTCTATTGTTCACTTTGAACAATGCTTGAGAATATATGTAGAGATAATACAGAAATGATCTACCAATAAAGCTCAATACAGAAGTACACTAGGAGTAGAAAACTCCAGTGAAAATGTAGTGAACTTCTGTGGAATCGATTGAGAGTTTGATATTTTTCTTTGATGCTTTGTCAATCCCGAAACTGGTCTCTTGTTTTTTCCCGTTTAGTCTCGTTTATTGTTTCTTCAAGATGAGCTCTATTTAAATTGTTTGAAGCTCTGCAAATCTTCCCTGATTTTGCAGCAACAACTTCCTATTTTGTAGGCAACAGCTTTGACTCTCTATGACAACTCTCTCCAACGGATAGTTTATCACAATCTCCAGATATATTGTTGTGATCTTGTCCATAAGAAATATGAGAAGCTTCCATAAGTCTCTGATTGATCACATGATCAATGTATTCATATATTTTCAAATCTGCACAACTTCAGATTAGGAAACAAATCCTGCGAATATTGGAAACAAAATGTCCTGCATTATCATGGTCAAACAGATGATATCTTGTGATCAAAACATGTTAGACCAATTTTTCTTTCATCATCTAATAACACAGAATAAAACATATGAAAGAAAGAGAGAGAATCAATTCAGAAAGTTTGCGAAAACTCCCCCTAAGAGTGTGCATTCAGGTTAAGCAGATTCAAGGCTTTGAATCCAGTTTCAAGGCCTTCAAAATAGCTAAACTTTTTTCAAGCCTCTGAGACTGATTCAAGGCTTTGATATCTGGCTCAAGTTCTCGAAATAGCTACTCTATTTCAAGTCTTGAACAACCTGATCTTTCAATTTTGAACAACTCATATTGCCTGAGATATATGTTGATCTTGGTTTGCTTGACTTGGCTGGTTCCTTCAAAAATCACCACAAGTTTATCCCATTCTCCTTGGAAGTTTTGCAGCTTGAAATTATGTTGAATTCATCTGCACTCAAAAAACAATATAAGAGATTCATATGTTTATAATTCTTTGAAAATTGCTCTAATTTAGATGAAGAGAAAGAGTCTTCAGATTTGGGAGTTCTAATCCCATTCTTCCCTGTGTAGAAAGTGTGAGGACCATTTCGGATGATAGTCCAGAGTTCCATATGTTGATCAATAATAAACATTTTCATCAAAGCTTTCCAGTGGACAAAATTGTCTCCACAGAAGAGAGGAGGTCTGTTAGCAGCTCTTCCCTGTGAGAAACCACCATCACCAACAATACTCATGATCACAATATGGTGAAATCTATGCAGTGATACAAGATTAGATACCAATTGAAGGGGGGGGGTACAGTAGGTAGAAATACAGGATCAATACTCTAGAGGGGGGGATTGAATAGAGTATGCAGACTTTTGCTATAATTTGCAAGAGTAGTGGTTTCAAAAGTTTTGTAAAGAGTTTCAAATCCTTGAAATAAGTTTCAACCCTTGGAATAAAACAATTAGAGTGAATATAAGAATAAGTCTATTTCAAGGCCTTGAAATGAGTTTCAAACCCTTGAAATGAAATTGTTTCGAATGCAGCAAAAGTTCTAAGTTTGTAACAGACAAGTAGATGCAAGAGACACAAGATATATAAAGTTCAGTCCACTTGGACCTACGTCTCTACCTCAGGGAACTTCTCCATGTAGGATTTTCAACTCAATTCTTTTTAATCAACAGCTAAGCCTTAGATCTCAAGCACAGAGATATGCCTTACTCTGTTACAGCTTGTGGTTCTTACTAACCTATCTAGTACCTGCTCTAGCTATCTGATTAACTAAGAATTCTACATTTTTCACCTTGAACAATCCTTGAGAATAAGAACAGAAGTAGTATAAGAATGATATACAAGTAAAGTTCTGAAATGTAGAACACAAAGAGTAAGACTGCAATGAGAGTGCAGTGTTCTTCAAATTCTTGGATTGGGAAAGAGTGATCTGCTTGTTTGTTGCTTGACAATCCTTGAATGTATTTTTAGTGTGTCTAGCTTTTTCCCGTTGTTCTCTGTATCAAATGCTTCAAACTGATCTCCTTATATACAGATCACTTGATCTGCAAATCTTTAAGATCTTTAGCAACAAACTTTCCTATTTTGTAGGTGTAGATGGTGCATTCCATACAGACAGATCATAGCCACGTGGAATCCATCCAGCACACCTAGCTGTGCTCCATATACACCCGATAACTACCTAGGCTTATCCGGTTGGGGGCTGCAAGACAGGGCCCTCGCGTACCAATAACACGGGACCTGTAGGGACTTAGTGATTCGGAGGCTAGAGTAAGATCCGTCGCGCGTGAACGACAACCAATATCGCGCGCAACCCCTTGTAACTGCTTTGAGAGACTTAATGACGTCCTATAAACCCGGTCGATCTCATAACGGTCTCTGGTATCTGCGGACAGGTGCGTAACGTTCCCTACATATACGCTTGAACTTGCCATTACGGGTCTATCATTAAACCGCCATTTATGGTGCATTAACCCCCACAACAGTAACTTCCCCACTATATATGGGAAGGTTAGCCCTCCATGGCAAGGGTTCTAGTTCTGAAGTTCTGCTTCTAAGCTCTCTTACCATCATTAAGTTGTCTCTCTCTCTCTCTCTCTCGCAGTTACCATTGCTTACTCTCTCCCTACTCACACCCTGCACTTATCTGTGTTCATATTCTCATCCCCTACTTGAGGTGTACACTTGGATCTCTCTTGAGGATTTCCTTGTACACATTTTGGTGAACCCGACGTGAAACATCCACCTTCAAAACTTCAACCAATTAACTAAATAGGCCATGTCTCTTGAAGCTAACCGTCGTGAGGGTGATCAATCTCGTCCAAGAGACAAAACTCAGGGAGAGGAGACCCTCAACACCAATAATAATACCAGCACTCAAATGGCCGCTGGGAGTGCACCTTTTTTGGAAGCATTGCAAGCCACGATTCAGACTAGGCCAAGATGATGCAATCTCAGTCCACCCAAATAGCTCATATCATGGCGCTCTTGGGAGGGCTTGTTCAGAACACGACTCATGGGACCTCAGCCCCACCTCTAGCAGCTCAGTTACCTTCGCCAGGGGTGACCGCCGTCTCTACGGTACACACATCTACTCTACCTAACTCAAAATATTCTTTGCCTAATGGTCCTGTTCCTCAGGCACCGAGGCTTCAATCAGGCTAGTCCTTGGCATCTGCTGGAAATCCCTCCCCTTACTTCGCAGAACCGGCGAATGGAGCCCCAAGAAGTTATGCACTCCCACTTCCACCTCCTTATGATCCAAACATGCCTTATATCCCGAGATTCGCTGCGACAATGTCCTGAACCCCCGGAGGAAGTACGCCTGCCAGTGTCGCAGCTCTGGAACAGCGGATAGACAGTATTTTCCCAAACCAGAGTTTCGCAGATACTGTCAAACCGAAGGTCGACAACGCACCCCCCAATTTCGTGAGACATTTATTTGATTCCCAATCCTGATGGGTACAAAGCACCTATGTGGGACAAGTTCGATGAAGCTGGCGGGAATGCGCACGAACATGTCACGAGGTTCGTCGATTTGATGTCCCGCATGCTGTTGACACCAGGTTGCTGATGCGCGAATTCCCCAAGTCTTTGGGAGCCGTCGCGTACAAATGGTACATAACCCTCGAAGCAGGATCTGTCAAGTCCTGGGACGACATGGTGAAGAAGTTCTACACAAAATTCTTTTAGGTGGAGGAAAATGTCACCACCATCCATCTCTCTCGCATGCACCAAAAGCATGATGAGGAAGGAGTCGCCTTCATCAGAAGGTTTAGGGCCAGGTCCTTGGAGTGCGTTGACGATGTCTTGGAAACCCGTCCGGTTCAAATATGCGTTCAGGGGATGCGCGACGAATATAAAGGTATGTTGATTAATTTGAACATGCCTACTTTTTCAAAATTGATTGACTGCACCAGGAACATTGAGCCGCTGGTAGAAAAAATGAGGAAAAAATATACCAGTGAGCGCGCGTCAACATGCAATGTCAGCCCCTCACAAGCAACCACGACCTGCGCCCCGAGAGGCACCACCACTTCCATGCTTGATTGAAGACGCAATCATGCTTTGCAAGAATTGGTGGAGAGATGGAATTCTGCCAGCACTGGAGCATAAACCCACCAGAGAACAACTACACGACCCCAGATGGTGCGAATTCCATGGGAAATTCATGCACCCGACAAGGGAGTGCAAAAAACTTAGATGGCTGGTAGACAGGAAGATCACGGAAGGGCAGTTGGTCGTTGATGAACCAACTAAGGATGTCAGAAACAACCCTTTCCTGTCCCACACGCAAAAGGTGCCCAAGGGGAAGGAGGTCGCTATGATTTCAATCATGGATCTTGAAGAGGTCGCAGATGCAGGGATCCCAGTGGTTGCAGAAATCCACGAGGAAGAAGACTATGGCATGGACATTGAGGATTCACGCGCCGAACGCATGAAGAGCTCAAAAAAGTTTGAGAAATTCTTTGATGACATGAATTTCTCAAACAGTTGCAGGCACGACAAGGTAAAGGCCATCTTAAGGATGGCAGAAGATTATGCCGAAGAATTGGTTATCTCAAATGGCAGAGTTGTCAGAGTCGCGCGATCGAATGATTTAGTCATGACATTCGATGAGTCTGACAAGAAGACGGACGCAAGTCATCAGAGGCCGCTATATGTGACGGCTGAGATCAATGATGTGGAATTCAAGAGAGCTTTTGTTGATGGTGGAGCCGCGGTAAATGTGATCCCGCTCAGTACGCTGGAGTTAGCCGAAATTCTCGGAAACAAGATCGTCAAAAAGCCATCTCCATTGATGGGTTTCGGGAGCGACTCCAGAATGAGGATAGGATGGATTCGCCTGGGAGTTCAGATTGGGCAGATCAAGTGTTCTGCCAAATTTCATGTTATTGATACCACCAGCACCTATCATATGATTATCGGTCGGGCATGGATCCACCGCTTGGACGCTGTTCCTTCCACAACTCATCAGGTGATGAAAGCAATTTGGAAAGACAGGGTGGTCACCCTACGTGCCTCGGTCAACCCATTCAATTTGGAGGAGGCGCATTTGCCTGAAGCCGTCTGGTTCACGGAGATGGAAAGCGAAGATACTCCAGCTCCATGTCAACCAACCCCCTTACCCAAATGGGAGGACATCAAGGACCAATCACCAGGTGGGGTGATGGTAATGCGGGAGGAGCAAAACGGGAGGTTGCCCGTACGGGAAGCAGCTCCCAAAGTGACTTACAGTAAGAAGAACGTTTACACCCTGAAGAGGTTTGTAGAGCATAACGGCGAGGGAAAACAGGTAGGAAGCTTTTACTCTAACGGGAAGAAGTGCTACCACAACTGAAGGTGCTGGGGGTTATCTTCGACCAGTCTCATCGGAGATGTCCCCGGGAAAATTTGTGAGCTGGCAGAAGCGTCCGGCAAAGATAAAGAGGGGATGGTGATGGAGGAACCGAAGGAGGCTCCTGAGCGCATGGAGGATCGCACGAAACCTCAGAAGCAAGAACTAAAGGAGGTATTCCTGTGACCGACGGCGGAAAATAAAAGGCCGGTCTTCTTGAGCGCAGACCTTAATATCGAGGAGGAACAAGAATTGCTCAGTCTGCTGAAGGACTACAAAGATGTCTTCGCATGGTATTACGACGAAATGCCACGGCTAGACCAAGCTATCACCATGCATAGATTGGATGTCATCCCAGGCTCAAAACCCGTAAAGCAAAGTGCGAGGAACTTCAGCCCATAGATCAACGTCAAGATAAAGGAAGAAATAGTGAAGCTTCTTAATGCCAAGTTCATTGAGCCCAATCAACATTCCACCAGGCTCGCTAATATAGTGTATGTCTTGAAGAAAAAGGGAAGTCTCCGCGTTTGTGTTAATTTGAGGGACCTAAACAAGTTCTGCCCAAAGGATGATTTTCAACTGCCAAACTTAGACCTCCTGATCGACTCTACCGCGGGCCACAAAATTTTCAGCTTTATGGACGGATTGAGTGGCTATAATCTGATTAAGATGGACCCGGAAGACGCGAAGAATACGGCGCTCATCACGCTCGTTGGATTCTTGAACTACACCGTCATGCCGTTTGGCCTCAAGAACGCGGGATCCACTTATCAGCGTGCAATGATGGCGTTGTTCCATGACATGATGCATCAGGAGGTCGAGTTCTATGTGGATGATTTGGTGGTGAAATCCAGGCAGAAGAGTGACCATTGGAAGGAATTAAGGAAAGTCTTTGAGATATCCAGCCTACTAATTAAAAATGAATCCCATGAAGTGCACGTTCGGGGTAACCTCGGTGAAATTCTTGGGCTTTGTGATTCATCTGCACGGAATCGAGCCTGATCCCGCCAAGATGTCAGCATACACTAGCCTATCCACGCCTAAATCTCAGAGTACTTTGAAGACGTTTCTAGGGAAATTGTCCTACTTAAGAAGAGTCATACCATCCATCGCGGAGCTGACCTTCTGCTTTGGCAGTCTGCCAAAAAAGAATGCGATGTTCGTATGGACGGAGGAGCATGAAGCAGAGTTTGAGAAATTGAAAAATTTATTGACATCTTCAAGGGTCATGATCGAACCTCAACTGGGGTCGCCTCTGCTGTTGTACCTAATCTCAACAAAGAAATCCATTGGGGTGTTGTTGGCTCAGGAATTTGAGGGACAAGAAAGGCCAGTGTACTACATCTCGCGCATGATCCACGCTGCAGAATCCAGGTACACGGATATAGAACGCCACTGCCTTGCTTTATTTTTCGCCATTGAAAAGTTAAAGCATTATTTTGCCTCCCATAAAGTGGTCATCATTACAAAGAACGATCCCATTCGTTACCTGTTAGGGCACACGCCTCCTTGTGGGAAACTGGCCAAGTGGTACATGACCATTTCTCAGTACGATATAGTCTGCGCGCGACCAAAGGACATTAAATCACAAGCATTGGCGGACTTGTTGGCCCAGTTCCCGGATGAGAGCTGCGAACCCTTAGCTGAAGCGGAATTCGAAGGGCCAGAGATATACGCAATCAACAACCTCTATTGGAGGCTGCACATTGATGGATCATGAACAAGGTCTGGCGGTGGAATTGGAGTGGTGTTGACCAAGCCTGATTAATAGGTTATTCAGATGTAAACCAAGTCGGACTTCGCGATAACCAATAACAAAACCGAGTATGAGGCTCTGATCGCAGGGTTACTCGCATCAAAGGCTTTGGAAGTGCAGAATCTCATCATAATGGGGGATTCCAAGCTAATATTAAAGCAAGCCTCAGGGGAGTACGCGTTGAAGGAAATTAACTTGTTGAAATACGGGTCAATAGTGCAAAAACTGGTTCAGAAGTTCAATTCCGTCTGGTACGAGCATACTCCCCGATCTGACAACTTACATGCGGATACATTAGCTACTTTGGGATCCAAGATCAGTTCTAACAAGTGCCCAACGTAGATCTCGATTGAGGTTAAGACAATTCCGTCTTCGGTAAAGGACTCATGTGACGAAGAGTCTGTGGAGGAGGATGATTGGAGAAGGCCCATAATGTGCGCGACAGCTGAAGGCACGAGCAAGGAAAGCTGGGTCTCCACAAAAGGATTTTGCATATATGACAACCTATTATACTTCAAAGGCCCTGCGAGAATCCTGATGCGATGTGTAACAAAGGAAGAAGGTAGGGCAATCTTGAATAGAATCCACTAACACTCGTGCAAAGAAAACGAGATTTCAATATACAGAAAAGCGCAGAGGTATGGGATCCAGCGGCCGCAGATGGCATACTTCGCCGCTATCATATAGAGAAATTGTGAGAAGTGCACGTTGCTAAAAGACTCTCTAGAGGTCGCTACAATCGAAGACGAGGATTGGCGGAAATCCATAATCGATTACTTACAAGAGGGGATATTACCAAATGATAGGAAGGAAGCTGACAAGCTCAAGAGAAAAGCAACTCGGTACATACTGCAAGAGAACTTTCTTTGGCTGAAGGGGCACAATGAGAAATTAAATAGGTGCTTGAATGGTCAAGAAATACAGGAGGTCATGGAGATGTCTCATCAAGTAGAGCACCAAGGGTGCGCAAAGTTGTGTAGACAGCTCCTGACTGTCGGCTACTTCTGGCCGACCATGGAAGCTGATTGTTGCGCGAAGGTCAGGAGATGCCAGCAATGCCAATTCCATGGTAAGCTGGTCCATGCCCCAGCAGTAGACTTGCACGCGTTAGGAACTCCCTGGCCATTCCACACTTGGTGCTTAGATTTCACTGGGCCAATCCGTCCTCCCTCACACGGGAATCAGTTCATCCTTACAGAAACGGAACAATTCACCAAATGGGTTGAAGCAGTCCCGCTCAAATCAGCAAATGCATCAGCTGTGGTCAAATTAGTACAGGAGAACATTATTCATCGTTTTGGGATCTCCATCACTATTCTGTCCGAAAATGGGACTCCTTTTGTAATCAGCAAGTGGCTTCAAAGCTGATGGGTACAATGTGAGACAAGTATGTTCGACGCCTTACTACCCGAAAGGAAATGGCCAAGCTGAAGCCACAAACAAGACCCTACTCAGAATCCTAAGTAAGATGGTTGCAAATGATCACAAAAGATGGGAAAATTCTCTGGGAACAGTACTTTGGGCATATCGCACATCACCAAGGGTTCCTACTAGGACTTCTACTTTCTTTCTATGAGGCTGAAGCAGTGGTTCCTGCGAAAGTCAAAATAATATCGGCAAGGCTAGCTTTCAGCGCCTTGTATGAAAATGAGCGTGACAATGATCTCATTCTGCTTGAGGAAAGGCGTGAACAAGCCAGAAGAACAAACACTAAGTACAAAGAGAGAGTCTCGCGGGCTTAATAAGGCCGTCCAGCACAGAGACTTCGCAGTAGGGGACTTGGTCTTACGAGCCTCTGACCATTGCATGCGCGAAGCAGCTCATCCAAAGTTCGCTGCCAACTGGGAAGGCCCTTTCGAAGTCAAGGAAGTATTCGACAGTGGCTACTGCAATATTCTAAGGTGCCAGGGGACTGCTACTACTCCTACTCTGACCAACATGCGTTGGTTAAAAAAAAAAGTACTATCCCTAACCTTCTCTTTTGCTTTGCACTTGCACTGTACAATTACTTACATCCTCCCATATGGGGATTCAATTAATGATAATAACTCTCCCATATGAGAGGTCTTTTATCAATTGGTGGTTTCGTCTATACGTCTTACACAAACAAAAGCCAATCTATCTTGATAGCCGCAAAGCTCGAGCATAAGCCTATCTACTCTGATAGCAGCACCAAACAAAAGCCTATATGTCTAGATAGTAGCAATGTGCGAGCGTAAGCCTACCTGCTTTGATAGTAGTAATACAAATTAAAGCCTATCTTTTAGATAGTAGCAATACGCGACCGTAAGCCTATTTGTTTTGATAGCAGTAATACAAATTAAAGCCTATCTCTTAGATAGCAGCAAAACATGAACGTAAGTCTATCTATTTGGATAGAAGTAGCAATTTTAAGCCTATTTGTTAAGATAGTAGCTAAACGTGAATTAAAGCCTATCTGATTAGATAGCAGCAAAATAACCCTATCTGTTTAGATAGCAGCCAAGCACAATCTAAAGCCTATCTGTTAAGATAGCAGCATAAATGAAATCTAAAAGCCTGTCTGTCTAGATAGCGCCGTCCAAAGCCTATCTGCCCAGAGAGTAGTTAAACGCGATAATGCAGGTTTACTCACAGGACATATCAAGTTATGTGCGTTGTCGGCAAGGCAAGAGTTTAATAGAAATCAATGTCATACATCAAGAATGGAAAGCAAAGGTACTTTTATAAAAGAAAACAACATCCATACAAGAAAAGTGTTCTCAAATGAACACCCAACTCTTCTACATAAACCTACATGCTATAACCCTATGCACGGTACATAAAGCTTTTAATCCATCTCTACCATCGATGTCCTCGATCAAAACAGGGCTCTTGTTGATGCCCCTGACATGGTGAGATGCCAGATGAACTTCAAAAAATGGAGGTAGTTGATGTAAAGAAAAATGGGGAAAACCTCATAGAGCAGAAAGTTGATTGTGCATACCCCTCACTATCCTCCGATACATGCACTAGTCGCAAAGTGTTCTCTGTTAAAAGTCCTGCGAGGACATGCTCCTCAAACGGGACTAGGAAAAAGATACCTCCACTCTGGTAAGAGAATTGATACCACTGGCCTGTGGAAGGTTTAAACGAGCCAATGGTTTCCTTTGTACACTTCTTGGGAGCCATTTCTATATCACAATGGATGCACACAGGGAAACGAAGACTTGCGGAAGGTTGCATGTTTGTTCAAAGGGACAGCTCTCTTTCTTTCACTCATAGGCTCAAAAAAAGGATGAAAATGGTGGATAACAAGAGACTAACTGCAGAAAAGAGGGTTTAAATTAGAGCCCAGAGAGGGAGACTCTTCAGTTAACCGTGAGTCAGCAACTTCTCGAAACCATGCAAAATCAATAACCCTATTAAAGCCCACAACGCTACAGCAGCCCTAGGCAATGATGACGGTTCGGTTTACCGTGTTATGGGCCTAGCCCTAGGAAATCATGCATATGCCCGGGGGCTAGGGATTTCAAAATTATTCAAATCGGTATAAGGATCCGCGTGGGGACCACGTACGACTGGTTTTACGCGACTGCACGGCAAAGCGCGCGTGACATCCGCGCAAAAGAGGGCTAATGTAGATGGCGATTTCCAGACAGACAGATCATAGCCACGTGGAAGCCATCCAGCACACCTAGATGTGCTCCATATACACCGGATAACTACCTATGCTTATTCGCTTTGGGGCTGCGAGACAGGACCCTCGCGTACCAACAACACGGGACCTGTAGGGACTTCGTGGTTTGGAGGCTCGCGCGCGAATGACAACCAAGATGGCGCGCGACCCTTTGTAACTGCTTTGGGAGACTCAATGACCACGTCATATAAACCCGGTAGATCTCATAACGGACTCCGGTATCTGCGGACAGGTGCGTAAACGCTAAACATACGGTCGAAAGTGCCGTTACGGGTTTTTCATTAAACCGCCATTTATGGTGCATTTACCCCCACAACGGTCACTTCCCCAATATATATAGGAAGGTTATCCCTCCATGGCAAGGGTTCTAGTTCTAAAGTTCTGCTTCTAAGCTCTCTTACCATGATTAAGCTGTCTCTCTCTCTCTCTCGCAGTTACCATTGCTTAGAGCATCTCCAACACTAAAATTACAAATTAGCTAAATTTTAACTAGTATGAACTCAAGTTAACATGACTTCTTATTATTTGCTCCAATGGTGTTATGTATTTTACATAAGTTTGTGGGTATTGAATTATAAATAAAATATTTATTAAATTATAGGAGAGAGATAGACACAAAAAAATTAACTACTAACATTCTAGCTAGCTTATTTTATTGAGTGAGATACATAATATGTAAAATATTGAGTTGTTTAACTAGCCCATTGGAGCTCATTATTTCTTCTAGTTATGTAAATTATAACTATACTAATTCTTTTACATAACCATTGGAGATGCTCTTACTCTCTCCCTACTCACACCATGCACTTATCTGTGTTCATATTCTCATCCCCTACTTGAGGTGTACACTTTGATCTCTCTTGTGGATTTCCTTGTACACAGTAGGCAACAACTTTGACTTCTCTGACAGTCTTCTCCAACGGATAGGTTCTCAGTATCTTCAGGGATACTTATTTGATCTTGTTCAAAATCATGTTGAGAAGCTGTTACAATCATTAGATTGATTACCGAATCAAATAAACCCTGAATTTCCTTCCCTGCAAAACTCAGGTTTAGGAAATAAATCCTGCAGAATAGGAAATAAACTTTCCCTGAAAAACTAAGTCAAACTGATGGATTAGATAAAGTTAATCATGTCAAAATACTTTGTCTTTCATGATCAAGTAAAATATAGATAAAGCACAGGGGTTTAGGAGTTCAAACTGAATCGGAAACTCCCCCTAAGTTCATGCATATGAGGCTCAGACAGTTTCAAGGCTTTGAAAGCTTTTTCAAGGCCTTGAAATAGACTAGCTATTTCAATTCTTTGAAACATTGAAACTGCTTTGAACTTACCAGTAAGGAAACGTAGGTTCGAAGGTGTGTCATTTGGTATCAGAGCCGTAGGCTCCTACGCTAGTCCGGGTTCATGGGATAGCTTAGTCCTTGTCTTGTATTATTGATTTGGTGCTTTGAACCATTGCTACGATAGTATGTTTATATCCCTCAGGTAGCGCCATGGTTGCGAACCTTTCTGAGACTAACACTCTTTCTCCTTTTCTGAGATGGCTAACCCAAGCGCCCCTGCTCACCTTCGTACTTTCAGCCCGTATTCCAGCCAGGACACTCACCACTAATCATGAATTACATGGAAGGCCAAGATACCATTGTTGAGTACTCTATCCGATTGGCAACCCGGTGTAACGACTGGATCTTCTCTTAGTGTAGGGACACACGCTTCCTGAATCCTTGAATGATAGGACATTTTCGTCTTAAAGGACTCCCTAATGCACAATCATTGTCGATTATGAAGGAGGATTATGAGGATTTGGTATCTGAGATCGAAGATGGAGAGTTGGTTTCCAACGAGATAGACTGGAAGGTAGAAGGCCACTACATATTTAGCACTAAAATCCTACGTGAAGATCTGGAAGGAGTGGCGAGGCGTCGTACCTATAGGAGGAACCATTGGAGGAAAAAGAACCCGAAGGAGAGGAAGATCCTGAAAAAGAACCCATAGACGTGGAAGAACCCAAAGAGGAGGATGAGCCATGAGAAGAGAAAGAGGACCCATAATAAGATCATAAGGAGGAAGAGCCAAAAGAGTTACCCGTGGACGAAGCAATACTGGTTGAAAACCCAGTGAAAGATTAGGCACCTATCTAGATTTTGGCGGAACAAGCAATTAGACCAACCGTCTCGTCCCCTGCCGATCTCACATATGCCCCTGAGCCACACTTTGTGACATACCTTATTGGACAGGAGACGATAGTAGGATATTGTACCTATGTTCAGAACCTCTTCCTCACTTGGAGCCAAAGCCCACATGGCAACTGGATCTATGTACGCCCGTTAGGCATATGCCATTTCATACTCAACGACTTACCAGATGAACTCATATGGAGGGGCCTGTAAAATAACGATGATGACTTTCTTAATGTCTCCAAGTATAAGCATGGCAACTATGAAGCTTACTGGATCAGACCCCCACGACCTTCAGGGACAGATGGTTGGTAGCTCAAGTAATACAATAGGAGGTAGTGCAGTTGTTGCCGGAAGTCGAGCAAATGGAGGAAGATGAAATAGGACAACAGGCACAAAATGTATGGGGACAAGAGGAGGAAGATGAAGACGCTAATATGGACCTATTTGACCCTGAATTTAGCCTCACAGGTGAATACATTCCACTTAACCCTCCATTCACCCCTTAGGATATTGCATTTTATCTCTTATTTTATCACGAGTGAGAATAATTAGTGTTCAATTTTTGATCTGTTTTGACTTTGGACTTGATTTTATTTACTTTGTTGAATTATCTGGATTATATGATGTTTTGGTAATAAATGCATGATTACTTTAGCCTAAGCTTCATATTTACACGTGAATTATATTAGGATCGTATTAAAATAAGGTCACATTTATAAAGTCTAATGCAATTTGCCAACCCCACCACTATTATACCAGGAGTCACAGGAACCAACCAGCAATAATAAACTAACGAGGTCAGCAAGGTCAACAAGACAGACAAGTTCGACCCATAGATCCAATTGAGTTTCATAATATGCAACAATCAACCTTAGCCCTTACCCAGATCCTCAAAAGCACCCACAATGGGGCGAGGGAGCACAATGAGTAAGGTAGCTGAACTCCGCCCATATTTCTTCTATGGGACGGACAGGGCTATCTCAACCATCAATTGGTTTAGGCAACCACTTAGGGCCACAAAAAATAGAGGGCCCCAAATTTTAAAAATAATTAGGGTAGTTTAAAATTTAATATTAAATTAATAAAACAACTTTATCATTTTATAAAATTTGAGATTTCATTATACGGGAACACATAAAATTGTATGAATAAAATAAAACATGAAGCGTGCGAGTCAAGACGAAGGATGCACGTACATTGCACATACAATGCACAACATGTTCCCACACAATATTTTGCAATACAAAGCATGTCCATAAAATATATGAGGGACTCGAATTTATTGCTCGCTTTAGGTCACCAAATTCTAGAGACGACCCCGGGGATGGATAACCCAACCACCCTGGAGAACTGGATCATGGATTTTGACAAAGGCGAGAGGTCCATTCGCTTCCCTGAGAACCAGCGCGTCGAGATAGCAATCTTCTATTTCAAAGAAGAGGCTGATGATTGCTGGAGGATTGCGATTGCAATGATGTTCGCCGGAAATTTGAGAGTGAAGATGGTAATGGTGCTGGGAAAAACATGGGGGAGAGGGTGTTGATGGTGTTTGTTCATCCGAAATTATAAACCTACCTATAAGAAATTTGTTATAAGGAAAATAATTTAAGTATGCGCATGTTCATCAATCAATTAAGCCCAAAAGAAAGTGTCAATTTGGATTTCACAAAACCAGCGCATCCTACGTACCTCCGACACAAAAACAAAATAATAAATGTTAACTGCTTATTTGGTAAATAATCTGATAAAAATTTCTACTAAGACAACATCAGAATTTTATATTGCCATTAAAGTTTCACGTAATGGGGGGATTTATAGGATCACTTGTAAACCAACTTATAAGGAATATCATTAAGTTTTTCCACCTGAGAACGTGGTGGTGGTGGTGGCGGTGGGTGGGGGGCGGGGGAGGTTTTCAGCTATTTGCAAATGATGATTACCATACGTGTAACTATGAACCTACTTATAAGGAAAATTCTATTTTGAAGTAAGGAAAATAATTAAGTATTCACGTGTTCATCAATCAATTAAGCCCAAAAGAAATGTTTATTCGGACTTCAAAAAACCAGCAATGAATCCTACGTACCTACGGAAACTGAAACAAAATCGTAAATGCTAACTGCTCATTTTCTCAATAATTTGATTCAATTCTAACAAGAAAATATTATAATTTTATATTGCCATTAAACTTTCACGTAATGAGGGGAGTTCTAGGATCATTTGTAAGCCTACTTATAAGGAAAATAATTAATTCTTTCCTCCTGAGAACGTTGTTGTGGGGGTGGGGTGGGGGGGGGAAGCTATTTGTAAAGAGAAATGCTATGGAGCACGAAGGCAGCTCCCGGACGGAAGTCGAAATGCCACCTCAGCTTCCACTAATTATTAAACTAATATTTACTTTTCTCTCTCCACCGCCCCTGTCTCTCTCTACTTTTTCTCTTCATCTTTTTCCCATCCTTTGTTGTATACAGTAAATCCTTGCACTTCTTCATCTCTATCTATGACTCTGTTGATATACTGTAGAAGAAATCAATACATTAAACCCTGCAATTGTATTCATTTGACTATTTCTACACAAAAGCAATTGCATACAACAAATAAGTACCATCACCACTCTTTCTTGCTCTTCAAAGAAAATAATTAAGTATTTCCATTTAGACGTCACAAAACCAGCCCCTATTCCTATGTACCTCCGAAAACATATACGAAATTGTGAATGTTTAACTGCTCATTTTGTCAATAATTTGATAAAATTCTAGTTATAAAATATTATAATTTTATATTTCCATTAAACTTTCACGTAATGGGGAAGCTCTAGGATTATTTGTAAATTTACTTATAAGGGAAATAATTATGTGTTTCTACCTGAGAACGTGTTCGGGGCGGGGGCAGCTATTTGTAAATGATGATTACTATACATGTAACTATAAAACTTATTTATAAGGATTTTTTTAAGTCAGGAAATTATTAAGTATTCCCATGTTCATCAATCAATTAAGCCCAAAAGAAAGTGTCTATTTGGACTTCACAAAACCAGTACTGATCCTACGTACCTCCGAAAAAAGAAACGAATGTTATGAAGTATTGGGCTAGTTTATTGATGAATATCTACCACATGTTGTAAGCCCATTGCATATTGTGATTGGCCCATTAGCCCACCCTAATGCCTATATAAAGGGACTTAGGGTTGGAGAATAATATACCTCTCAACACCATTCTCCCTACATTGTTTGTATCTCTTACTCCGTCTCTCCCACAAACATTGTTTCACAACACGTTACCTGCAAAACGTGCTCTATCAGACAAAAAGGTATGAGGTTTAATAATTTTATTTAACAAACGGGAGAAATCAAGCGAAAAGTATAATTGTCGACCTTGACTAATCTTGTTGCTTAAACAACCTGATCCTGCTCTTCGTCAAACGGATTGAAATTTTATATGGGTACTGTTTCTTAATCATTAATTAGAGAAAGAAAAATATTGTGCATGTTTTTCTTAGGTCTAGAGTTTAGTTTCTTCTATGATGTGTACTTTTAATTGATTTTTTTTTTATGAAAATACAAAGAAAAGAAGGTTCAAAACTCCCTCTGCTGCTAAGATTCATGATGTAACCACTTGGTCCATAGCCGACTGCCGACCCAAGATGCCCTTTTAAACCCTTGTAACCCTTGCTTAGTTGGTTTATAATACTCTGTTTATATGGTACTAAAGAAGCCTTTTTCTCAAGTTTGTCTGCGCGATTTCTTTTTTTTTTTGTTTTTCACAATACTACAATATGCTGTCGTTCACAAGTTCAGGTGCACAAATTTTATTTTTATGTCTCTACTAAGGAATATCGGAAGACTTTCTAGATTTTCTTTTCCAAACTAGACCCTCCCGACGAGGTATCTATAGTCGATGATCATGTATTGGTCTCTATTATTGACACAGTCATAAAAGTTGTGTTTTCATACCCGGAGCTATGAACTACATAATGATTTGATTGTAACCTGAAGTTACGATACTATTTGTGTGTGTGTGTGTGTGTGTGTGTGTGTTTGTGTGTGTGTGAACTGAAGTCATGACGCATTATTATCAAAATCTCTCGAAGAGATGTCTGAAACGCATGATAGTACAAGCCTCCAGAAGAGGTTCTTAGACTCTGATGTTTCACGGGTATTAAGCTACTGATACGCTTATAAATATCATATTTTCTTACTTGAAGTTGTGAATTACATGGACTATTGTTCGTAACATAGAGTTACGTTATGTTTTTGTATACTTGAAGTCATCAAATATTATTAGAGAATCTCCATAAGAGACGTCTAAAATGTCTATGGTTATGAATTCTATGCGCGTTTATTTTTTATTACTGTTTTTTTCTTTACTAATTATGGATATACAAAATATACGAATCTCCCGAAGAGATTTCGATGTGGCTACGAATATTCATATATAGCCATACTAATTATGGGTATAAAAAATAAACGAATCTCCCGAAGAGAATTTGATGTGGATACCAATATTCATATATAGCCAAGTAATTTTTTCTTGATATAAAAAATTATATGAAATCACTCATAACCTGGAGTTATGAATTTCATAACCTAAAGTTATGAAATATTATTAGTAGTGATCTCCCGCAGAGATTGTTACAATACAAATAATGATCCACCCTCTTGAAGAGGTCGTGTTCCGTTCTTTTTGTTTTACTTTACCTTAACGTATATTTTTTTTGCTACAGTCTTAATCTTTATTGATTATTAATCAAAGTAAAATCTCCAGAAGAGATTTGAAGTCCTTTGTTTATATTGGACTTAAAGGGAATAAGTTTGTATCGTACTTGGAGTTACGAATTACATGATGTATTGATCATAACTTGCAATTATGACACCTCTCTAGAAGAGAAATCTACAAATTTCATAATAATCAATCCCCTAGAAGAGCATTCAGAAGATGTTCTTAGTCCATGATTATTTACTGGACATACACTATTTACATGTGTATACAATCGTTTTCACTCCAGAAGTTATGAAAACATGAAGATACTTATAACATAATGTTATAAAGTTATGTCAAAAGTTCTCCTTGTAGAAAGAATCTACCCTCATCGAACCAGAAGTTTCAATTGCATTTTTTTCATGCTAATTTACATTTTTTTGTAGTTTTATTATTAATGTAAATGTGTTAAAAGGAATATACAAAGATCTACTGAAGAGATTTGTATACCATACGATGGCAAGTAAAAAAAGAAACTGACATTGCTAGCAGATGTAAATAATATTTAACGCCGGAAGTTTTGAAAGAAAGTTACAATTGTCAATAACTCAAAGTTATGACATATTATCAAATATTAATGTTTGATTTAACTATTGTCATTGTTCATGACCGACTAATTCGACCCCATTCCCTTAAAGTGATTGGTAGTGCATTCTCAGAAGCGAATCACATTGTTATATCCGGTCAAAATCCAAGTGACTGTAGAGGCGGTCATGGTTAATCTCTAAAAGAGATTAAACTCTGAAATAAAATCTTATTTTGTAGAAAGAACTTCCGAATAAGTTCTTAATCTACATTAATATTTTTTGGACCTATTTTATGATTCATATCATGCAGTCATGAAATATATTATGACATGAAGCCATAAATTTCAATAAATTTGAAAGATTATTTTCTTAGATTCATTGAACCTGAAGTTCAATTCAGAAAATAAACACTACTACAAAAAACCAGAACCCTGATAGTGTACTAGAAGTACAACTCATCTATTGCTATAAGTCACACATAAGAATGACTCGAGCCATTATGAATTGATGAATTCGATCTTGTTGTCTCCATCATTGCGAAGATGAGTCATCATCTCTAAACATGATTTTTAATTATGGCTTCTCCATGATATGATTATACAATCTTTGAATGGTAGACTCTTAAAGCTGTTGATATTGATATGTGCGGTATTTCATGTCAGAAGTTGTGAAATACATTTTATGCCCAAGAGTTATACCCTATCATCAAATGGAAACTTCTGTAGAGAAATTCGAAAGATTTAATCCTAAATATTTGATAATTTGGTCCCATCTTGCGAAGCGTACTGTAGAGTATTTCCAGAAGCAAATGTCTGCTCAACAACATTTAAAGAAAAGAGTTACGCATTCCTTGAAGTAAACCAATCTATGGTGTCACAAGAATTGGCTCAGTCATGAACTTAGTGCAATGATATGAACGTCCATTGTCATATATTGAAGTGCATCCTTATGATTTCTCAAGAAGAGAAAGACTACATAAAACAGGGGGAGAAAAAATGCACTGGTAGTTGCAAAAAGAGCATCTCCTATGAAATTTGTTGCGTTCTGGAGCTTCATTTATTGGTTTATTTGAGAAGCTTCTAGCTCCTTAATAAATTTAGAGTTACGACTCCATGAATCAAATTTAAAATTAATTGGATAAAAAAAGGCATTCTGTACGAAGATATCATTACGATGGAACAAATATAGCTTGATGGAATACATCGCAAAATCAATGCCTAGTTAATGCGTTGTGTTCTTGTATCAATTCGCACGAAAATATTCAAAATTTTAATCAATCCCCTGAAGTGATTTTGACGCTATATTGCTATTATGATGAATATTTTTAATGATGTATAGTCTCTCCAAATGTCCAACCAAAATTGACCCACATTCCCAGAATTGAATGTAATTATTTGAATGTGGTCAAAATAGTCTACAAGATAGTGGACTAAGTTATGGTTATGGATAGAAATAGTCATTGAAAATCTCTAAGAGAAATTGACCTTTATCAATCAACACCTGCTAATGTTTGGCTGTTATCAATCATACATTTAGAATTATATAAATATTGTATGAGCCTCCCGAAGAGTATAAAACTGCATATCCCCCCTCTGCGGAGATTCTTTTGATAATTTTATAATGTTATCCTCAATATTTATAGAATCATTTAATCTTGATGGAGGATATAATGATCCAATTTTGAGAGATTTTAATGATTTATACTAATCCCAGCAGGATTATTTTTTGGGATTATTTCTACCTATTGGGTTCTCGGATAGGATGACCAAATCAGCTCATTAGACTTCCTTAAAGAAAGTTCGAGTCATAACATATTTCTCAATGGATAATAACTCGTCTCATGATAGTAGTGACTAGAGTTTATGAGAGTATGAAAATTGGAACTGTTACATATCATATCTCATGGAGATATAAATAACATCAAATGGCCTTAATGTCTGCTTGGATTTTTTTATGCTAGAATCATAAGTTGTTACATTATGACGCCCACGGTTTCACGTCATGAGGGGGGGGGGGGGGGGGGGAGATAAACCAGGTTGCATGACGTGAACTTATTTTCATCTCATTTACATCCAGCTATACTGCTGTAAAGTTAGAAGTTCCATTATAGACTGAAGTCTAATTGACTAATGATTACTTGGTTTGAAGGCATTATAGTAGCATGTAAGGATTGCTTGTTCAAATATTATGATCCTCCAGAAGTGGTTGTCAAAAGCATTCTCGTAATTTATGAGAAAAGAAATGATATCATCAACATAAGATCAAAGCCAATGTTGAAAAACAAATAGCCCTTGAAGAGGCATGAAGCTCTTGAAGAAGCTAAAGTACCTAATTTGAGATTAATCTCACGATCTTATGGTTGATGATACTTTAAATTGGAAAAGGGCTTGAAATCATATGATTTCGTTATACCACTATAAGTGGAATTGTGTTGACTATATATTGGCCAAAATTAAAGTCAACACTCGTGTGTGAGTTAATGCATAGAGCATATTTGAGAAGTACTTTGAAGTACTTAAGATTCCCATAGCATCCATGTTCGTATAGAACAATATATTCAAATGTCTGCACCCTAATGGTTGAATGACTGAGACTATTTAAAGAGAAATATCCTATAGTGAAACTAATGCCAAAATGACATCAATATTTCTCATGGTTATAATCGTAGCCCACAAATCCTCTTTTTGTTAAGAGAGATTGTGATATTTCTTTTGGTCTAGAAGACTAAGAATATAAAAGTAACTAGTTACAGTACGATTGTATAAATAACATTATGTGAAAATCATTGATGTTGATACCCATGAAAGATATCTAGTTTCCTGAAGCAACTGAAAGTGTACACTCGCAAGTCGTCTAAGGCATTTTCATTTTTTCAATTTATTTATGACATACAATTACATGACATCTAACTATTGATAAATAATTTTTTTTACTATCTCCACATGGTCATGTGGTAATGCATCATATATTTATATGTGTTTGTATGTCTGATAATAAATAGCTAGATCTTGTTTTCTCTGTAAATTTATATTACAGGTCCTAAGCCCCAATAGCTTATGATGATACACTTTCATGAAAGCATTGAAGAATGTGAAATGGATATCAACCAATTGATGTTATAAAGAGGGAGAGTTTCAAGGATTATTCCTGAAACTATGAGGCGTTGTACTCTTTTCCTTCGCTGAGGTTTTTATCCCACAGGATCTTTCCTAGCAAGGTTTTTAACGAGGCACGCAACCAAATGTGAGTTCCTGAAGAATGTCATATTCATTGAAAGTCAATAAAGAATCCAGAAGATTTGTTATGACAAGGACAATGTTTATCCCCGTCTGTACTCTTTTTTCCTTAGCCAAGGTTTTTTTTTCGATGGGTTTTACTTGGTAATGTTTTAACGAGGCAGACGATACAAGTCTTAAAGCACCAATGTACTCTTTTTCCTTCATCAGAGATTTTGTTCCACCGAATTTTTCCTGACAAGGTTTTAACGAGGCATCATAAGTGGTGAATAATCAAGGGGGAGTGTTATGAAATATTGGGCTAGTTTATTGGTGAATATCCACCACATGTTGTAAGCCCATTTTATATTGTGATTGGCCCATTAGCCCACCCTAATACCTATATAAAGGGGATTATGACCGGAGAATAGTATACCTCTCAGCACTATTCTACCTACATTGTTTGTATCTCTTACTCCGTCTCTCCGACAGACATTGTTTCACAACAACGAAGTAGTTAATGTTAACTTCTCATTTTATCAATAATTTGATCAAATTCAAATAGGAAAATATTAGAATTATATACTGCCATTAAACTTTCACGTAATGGGGGGTGTTGTAGGATCATTTCTAAACCTAGTAAAAATAATTAAGTGTTTCCTCCTTAGAAACTGGTGGTGGTTGGGGGAGCAGCTATTTGTAAATGATGATTACTATAATTCTAACTATAAACCGACTTATAAGTTTTTTTTAAAGTAAAGAAAATAATAAAGGATTCACATGTTCGTCAATCAATTAAGCCCAAACGAAAGTTTCTATTACAAAACCAGCATTGAATCCTACATTAAGTATCACAGTAAATCCTACGCTAGGTTTACAAAAGTTGTTTCTTTTTAAGTAAAATTTGTAACTGTAGCAAATTTTAGGGTGACTTAATAATGATTTGTATGCATTGCATGTAGGACTTTGTATGTGTAGTGACATGCTAGCAATATATTGATTAGGGATACTTGATATTGTAGATTCAGAGTTTGTAAGAAGCAAGTTTGATGAGGACCCGTACTACGAGTAGTTTCGTGCTAGCTTCCGCGTGACAAGCTCACTTCATTTTCCAAGTAAGTTTATGCGAACAATACTTTAACTATCATAATGTATCTTGTCGTGTGTTACTTGTGTTTCGAACAACTGTTTTAAGTCTCGAAATTTTGAGAATCTCTCTTGCAAATATTCGTTCGAAAAATGTGGTTACTTTAGAATTTCGAATCAATGGTTCTAGATTGATCTTGTGAAGTTCTAATGAACGATCAATAAAATGGGGCGATGTACAGAGGATCCGTGTGAAGGCTACGACCGGATTCACACGTGAGACAATTCTCATTGGTTTTCATCTTCTACCCTATACAGGTTTTAAAATTGTGAACGCTATAGAGTATGCATGTGTGGGTCACACATGTATAGGGGTGTAAACACTTAAGGTCTTTTAGCTATGTGGTTTGAGGGGGGCTAGCTACGAATGCTCTGGAATAAATGCCTTTGTGATATCCCAAGAGACACCTTTAACTATGATGTTATGATTGCATCGTCACCTCTCTGTGGGCATTCGTACCCGCTGGACTCTAATACAAATCAGCTCAATTAATGAATTAAAGTTTGGAGTTACTTCAGCTATATTTTGATTCAATCTTATTATTGGTATAGGTTCCCTAGCGGCAACCTATTTTAGTAAGAACAATTATTTGGCTAGACTATTCATTTTATTACATATGGGAAAATGAATATAATGAAGTCCTTATATTTCATTTTTTTTTATGTTAAATTATCCCTAGTCAAGTATAATGGTTATTAGGAAGATCACTATGCATATAGACTATTATGTGGGTAGATTGATATTGAGATATCAAGTCTAACACATGGGTATGCATTAGGAGTAATGGCATACTTGATTGACCTACCACGAGAAGGTTAAATGGAACTTATATGAACGTCACAAGTATTTCTCGTAGTGACAATGGTGTTGTGGTCCTTTAACTTACAGTCACGAGAAATTGTAGTTGTGAATATCATGTTTTGATATCATCAAACGTTACACCGTAACTGGGTAACTATAAAGGCGATAATCGAACATGATATGAAGCAAGCTGAGAGATGGTAGTGATGTAGAGAGGATTTGTCCATCCCACATAACGGGAGTATGTATCCATGTCTACTCGATGAGTAGTACTTAACAAATGTCTGGCAAGGCTCAGGTAGATCAATATACGATATTTATGTTTACTGTTTAGATGGGTCTATTCCCAGGATCGAGAAACTATGAATTGGATATACGAGTGTGAAATAGGGGTCTCGTGTCCAATCCGGATATTGTGACAAAGGGACTATACGAAACGGTAACATAGGTCACATAGGTTTGGTAGATCACTGACTATTCCTATTGCTTTGTTAGTATTAATGTGTTGCTAGGCACAACTCAATGTTCGTAATTATTACTGCCAAAGTAATAGGAACCTGCAGCGTCACACACCAAAGGATTAGACTAGATGTAGACGTTAATTTAATGGACTAATTAACAGCTAAAAGAATCATGGATCAAAGTGCAATAACGTGCATATTTAGTTGGACTAAATATCAAATTGGACTAAAAAAATCAATCCATGTTCGGATCGGATTAGTAGTGCGGAAGTTTTGTAATTAATAAAAAGTTATTAATAATAAAATAGAAGTCCAGCCCTAATTATTCATTACATGAAATAATTAGAGCAAGAGAAGAGAAACCAAGAGGAGGCCGAACCCCTCCTTGGCCGATGGCAAGAGGCTCCCCTCCCTTCCTCTTCCTCCATTGTTGTGCGCGCTGCTTGATTGGATCAAGCTCCTGATTGCTCCATTTCCTTGACTGCTAGCAAAAACAGTAGAGAAGGTTCTTGGTTTTTTTATCTTACGGTATACCAGCGGAGGCGTGGACACTATTTCTGCGCAATGATCAGTCGGATTAACAAGCCTTTCTCCTTTATCATTTTAAGAATGTTGCACTTGTGATCCGTGGAGAGTTTTGAGCAGAATTTTTTTGTATTTCCGCTGCGTAACTTGCGTCAAAACCCTACATTTGTATCAGATTCACAGGTCGATAGCGCATAATGTGATTATGTGATTATCTATTTTACCAGTTTTGACTTTATATGTCAGTTTGACCGTAAACAGTAATAAAACTGTTATGCGTATTATGATACGCCATTAATATGATTCATGTGGAGATTCATTAAATTTGTATATGATGCAAAAATAATGAGTTTTCAAGTGTATATTTGATATACACATAATTGGTGATGAACTAGGGTTAGGGCACAATTGGGGAAGAAAATCGGGTTTTTCTATCCCACACAGGGTTCGGCCAGCAGGTGTTGCTGATTTTATTTTTTATTTTTTGACCCCAAGGGGTTCAGCCATGTAGTCCGACCTGTCCCCTTGGTGCGCCGGCCATGAGGCTAACGTTTGACCACTCGGCCAGGTCCAACTGGTATGACTATATCGGCCAAGCCTGGCCGATTGACCAGTTCGGCCAGGTCAGACCGGTTTGACTGTTTGACCCAATTATCACAATTCAATTAAAATTGACCAAGCCCGATAAAATTAGATTTAATATTTTATGTGTTTTATCGCATGGTGGGTGGATGTGCCCTTAGTTGTGTGGTTGTTTGTTTTATGTGGTTTGGTTTTGGTTTTGCTGTAATCCATGTAATTAATTTTATGGCATGCGAGTTATCTTCTTCCTCACCTATGAGGTTCCTCTATTTAGTTTATAGATATTAGCTAGAATTAGATAGATAGGAAATAGCTAGCTGCATGGAGAGAAGATCAAAGACCAACGAGACCACAAAGACGATGAAGACACACAAGGTAAGACACATGGACTAAAGACGGGAGCACATGGAGATGAGCTTGCTATTTTAGGACTTACAGATATTCTCATTGGCTTGGGAATATCTTAGTTTTAGGGGTCACATCCATACCATGTTAATTTATTGCTTTAGCCTGTTTTATTTTGATGTCTGGATGATGCATGCAAAACGATAACAAGATAATTATAAAACTATTTAGATATTTCATTTGGGGTTGCCCAATCCGAATGAGTATATCAGTTGATATGGTCAACAAATAAAATGACAAGAAAAACCCTCAACGATAATATTACGTTTTGCCTTCTCTTGCTTAGAACTCTTCATGATCAAGATGTAATGAGTTCGGGCTTGCGAAAAATAGGGCGACATGATTCATCATGATATGGCGTGACAACGCAGGCAAGTATACGATTTCTGAAGTAAGAGGTCTAACGAAACTAAGCTATTTCGATAGGATTGAAAGCTTAGAATAAGGCAATTCGGAGTTATCTACGAGATAGATAAGGAATAAGGAGTTATTCGCCCAATTGAACCAAGAGTTGCATTGGATGCGATTGGAATTTGTTCCTACCAAATAACTAAATATTGGGTGACCTGCCAAAGTAGGCCCAAGAGGAGGTGAAATATGGATCTTGGCCCACAAGAAAATATATGATATTTTTCGCATTATTAGTAAGGGCTGTTAATCCAAAAAAAAATAGTGGGAGCTGTATTTAATAATCTAGCCATTGTTAAGTACAATATAATTACTCATAATACTAACATTGTATATTTCTCATTTTTGTAGATTTTCAATGGCAAACAATAAACAATCATTGACACTAACGCTACGATCCGTCCTTGAGTAGGACAAGTTGTCTGGAATCTTTTTCCTAGATTGGTACAAAAAAACTGAGAATTGTTCTCAAACAAGAAGAAAACATTGTATATCCTACAGAAACAAGTTTCTTTCCACCAGCTGTCAATGCCACTAAATGCCCAAGGAAGAAACACCAAAAGATGACTCTTTGTATGTGACTTGCCACATGTGTGCGGCCATAAACTCTGAGATTTGGAAGAAAGATGAGAACATGGATGCGTATGATATGATCATACATTTAAAGAAGCTCTTTCAAGAGTGAGCTAGACATGAAAAAGGTTTGAAGTGCCAAAAGCTTTGTTCAAAAGAAATTTACTCAATAGGATTGAGAACCCCTTAACAAAGCACTAATAAGGGCAAAGTCAAACCCATATTGATGTTTCAAATGGAAAGGGGCAAATGGTTTGCCCGTAACCCCAAAGGTAAAAGAAAGTTTGTTGCTAAAACCAAGAAGTTTCCCTTAAAGCCCAAAAGGTGGTATAGTGGAAGACGAACTGTCTATAGTAACTGGAAGAAAATAAGAAAAGGAATTGTGAATTCCACTTATAGAATATTTTGTTATATAATTCAATGAGTCTATCTCATCATCATGGGTTTTAGATACTAGATGGAGATCTCACATTTGTAGAAATGTACAGGATCTCAAGAGATGTAGATCATTCGAAAAAGAAGAGATACACCTACACGTGGGGCAATGAAGCAAAAGTTGCTGAATTACCCGTAGAAACTTATCATGTATTTCTAACTTCTGTAATTATCCATGAATTAGACAAAAGCTATTATGTCCCTGCCATGAGTAAGAACATTTCCGCAGTTTCTTGCTTGGACAAGACAAGTTTTTCTGTCATTATAAAGGACAAGTGTTGCTCCATTTATTCTGATAGTATGTGTTATTGTAATGCACTTTTGACTAATGGGATGAATATCCTTGATCTAGATAATTACAACTATAACGTAAATACTACGAGGATTAAATCTCACGATTTGAATCCCACATACCTTTGGCATTGTCGTTTAGGCCATATGAACGAGAAACACCTTTATTAGACTCCATAAGGATGGACTTCTAGACTCATTTGATTATGAAAAATATGATACATTTGAAGCTTGTTTATTGGAAAAATGATAAAGTCCCCTTTCACGAAGAAAGTTGAGAGGACTAGTGAACTATTGACACTCATACATACATATGTGTGTTGACCAATGACCACAACTGCCTGAGGTGGTTATTCTTACTTCACTACATTTACTGATGACTTTGGTAGATATGGATTTGTATATCTTATGAAGAACAAATATGAATCCTTTGAAAATTTCAGAGAACTCACGAATGAAGTGGAGAACAATTTTTCCAAGAGTATTAAGGCTCTACGATCATATTGTGGAGGAGAATACATAAGCCAAGAGTTACGTACATCTTAGAGAGTGTGGGATCTTGTCCCAACTCACTCCACCTCGAACACCACAAAGAAATGGTATGCGTGAGAGGAGTAATAGAACCATGTTGGACATGGTTCAATCTATGATGAGTCAAACAGATATTGCAATTTCATTTTGGGGCCATACACTTTTGAAAGCTATCTTTACCCTTAACCATGTTCCATCCAAATCAGTAAAGAAGACGCCATATGAGATATGGACTGGGAGGTGTCCCAGTGTGTCGTTCATGAGAATTTGAGGTTGTGAGGTTTATGTAAAGTGTTTACAATCTGATAAACCCGGACCAAGTCGAACAAGTGTAGATTTGTGGGATATCCTAAGGAAATAAAGGATATTATTTCTATAATCAAACCGAGAAAAAAGTGTTTGTTGCTCGGACCGGTGTGTTTCTAGAAAGAGAGTTTGTCGCTAAAGAAGCCAGCGGGATGACTGTAGAATTTGAAGAGGTTTAAGAACCACAAAGCATTGGTCCTATGATGGAACTTGAATAGGAACCACAAGATGTTGTGTAAAAACCTGCTGAAGTAACACATGAGCTTCGTAGGTCTGGTAGGATACTTCAGGGGCCAGAGAGGTATGGAATTCTCTTGAATGAACCAGGTGATGTATTGCTCATGGATGATGATGAGCCTACAACCTATGACTGAACCCGTTTATGTATTCCCATGAGTGGTAATTTCTATTCTTGACATACTACTCATGGGGAACATGTCCCTACCTTGAAATCTGTTAAAGCTTGGCTAGGGAATTATTTCTCAATGAAAGACTTAGGGGATGCGACTTATATACTTGGTATAAATATCTATAGGGATAGATCAAGGAAGTTTATCGACCTAAATCAAAGTACATATATTGACAAGGTGTTGAAGCAGATCAACATGCAAGAATCGAAGATAGGATTCTTGCCCATGTCACATGGAGTAAGTCTTACGAAGACTGAATTTCATTCCAATCTGATTGAGAACGACTGTATGAGTAAGATCCCATATGTGTCGGCTATTGGATCTATCATGTACTCCATGTTAGTACTAGACCATATGTGTCATACGCTTTGTTTATGACAAGAAGATACCAATCCAATCCAGGTCAGAGTTATTGGATTGTTGTCAAGAATATCCTTAAGTACTTGAGAAGGACTAATGATGCATTCTTGATTGAAAGCTCAGGTTGTTCAATACTTGAAAAAGCTTGGCTATTTTAAGGCCATGAAACAACTTTCAAAGCCTTGAATCAGCTTCAGAGGCTTGAAAATAGTCAAGGCCTTGAAACTGGATTGAAAGCCTTGAACCTGTTAAACCTGAAAGCATATTCTCAGGAGGAGTTTTTCTTCTAACTCTATGATCTAATTTATTATCTCTCTTGCAAATGTTTGATTACTTATTGTTAGATGTTGAAAGAAAAATTTTTAACAGGTTTTGATTCGTGCTATATCAACTGTTTGACCATGATAATGCAGGAAATATTGTTTCTAAGTTTTTCACGATTCTTTCCTAAACTGGATTGCTGCAGACTTGGAAACACTTGAAGATTTTGATCCTGTGATCAATCAGACGTGTTTGACAGCTTCTATTGATGGTTAAATGAAGGATTACAACAATATCCCTGAAGATTACAACTAAGCAACCGTTGGAGAAGATCTCAAAGTAGTCAAACTCTGATGCCTACAAAATAGGAAGGTTGTTGCTGAAAATCTGGAGAGATTTGCAGAGTTGTTTGAAGTATTTAAAGAGATCAAATTCGAAGCAAAAACAACACAATTCTCAACGGGTAAATACAGAGAAAGCATTCAGGATTGACAAGCATCAACGAAGTTCTTCATCTCTTTCAATCCATACACAGAAGTTCACAGAATTTCATTGCATTTTTCTACTCTTAAGTGATCTTCTGTATAGAGCTATATTGGTAGATCATTTCTATATTACTTCTACTTACATTCTGAAGGATTGTTCAAAGTGAACAATAAAGAATTCTTAGTTAATCAGTTAGCTAGAGCAGGTACTAGACAGGTTAGGGAAAACCACAAACTGTAACAGAGTCAGGGAACTCTTTGTGCTTGAGTTCTAGGGCTTAGCTTTTGATTAATAAGAATTGAGTTGAAAATCCCTGAGGTAGAGACATAGGTCCAAGTGGACTGAACTTTATAAATCACTTGTCTTGTGCATTTTCAGTTCATCTACTTTTAAAGCTTTTGCAGCATACGAAAACTGTTTATTTTTCAAGGGTTTGAACTTGTTTTCAAGGCCTTGAAAAAGGCATACTTGTTCTAAAACTTTCTGCTACTCTTCAAAGGCTTGAACCTGTGTTCAAGGCCTTGAATTCCCTTGTCTGCGCTAGTTCTTCTACTTGTTTGCAAGTTTTGCAAAAGTTGGCATACTCTATTCAACCCCCCCCCCTTCTAGAGAATCTTAGTTGCTTATACATCTGCATACTCACACTTTCATTGATATATGAAGGTGAGGAAGAACTCTGTGTAATGGGTTACACTGATGCGAGAAAGATGGGATCAGAATGGACCATTATTCAAAATGAACTCTCATGAAAATGTTTATCATTGATCAAGATCTAGAGCTTTGGACCATTATTCAAAATGGACCTCATACTTTCTATACAGAGAAAGATGGGATCAGAACTCCCAAAAATAGAAGACTCGCTCTCCTCTTCTGAATTAGAGCAAGTTTATAAGAATTACAAGGCTATTAACATTTTGTATTGTGCTTTGAGGACAGGTGAATTCAACAGGATCTCTGGATGCACAACTGCTAGAGAAATCTGGGATAAACTTGTGGTTACCTTTGAAGGAACCAGTCAAGTCAAACAGACCAAGATCAACATTTATCTCAGACAGTATGAGATGTTCAAAATGAATGCAGATGAGTCCATCAGAGATATGTTCAAGAGATGCACTGATATTGTCAACAACTTTGACTCACTGGTAAAACACTTTTCTAATGAGTAAAAGGTGAGGAAGATACTCAAAGGTCTTCCAAAGGAAAAGTGGGAACCAAAAACCACATCTTTTGAAGAATCTCAGAATCTCTCAACTTTACAACTTGAGGACCTCCAAGGGAAGCTCCTGACACATGAGATATCCATGAATGAAGTTCATGGAGAACTCCAAGAAGGTGTCAAAAATCTAGCCCTCAAAGCCAAAGAGAATGAGAGAATTCAAAGCCTTGAAACCGAGGATGGTGATGATGAAGATCCAATTGCCTTGATTTCCAAAGCCTTGACAAGGATTCTCAAAATGAAGAGAAACTATGGAAACAAAGAATTCAACAGAGAAACGCGTAGACCATCCAGCAGCAATGACTACAAAGGTAAGTCCTCTTCACAAAGCAAGTCAAAACTTATGGACTGCTTTGAGTGTGGTGATGCAGGACACTAGATAAGAGATTTTTCACACAAAAAGAGCAATAAATTTCAGAAGAAAGATCATGACAGAAGAAATAAATCCATGATAGACTCATGGAGTGATTCAGACAGCTCCAGTGAATTTGAATATGAAGAAGAACATGCCAATATTTGCTTCATGGCCAAGCATGATGATAGTTCTGAATAGAACATTGAGCTAATGGTTAACTGTTTAATTTCAAAGCCAAAAGAAGCTCTTTCAGATTATCTCAGAACAATGCTTTTAAATGAGGAAGATTATCTGAAAGAGATCAGGCTCTTGAAAGAAAAATTTCATGAGCAAGAAATAGAAAATTTACAATTTGTTTGCCTAAATCAGAATCTTGAATTATCTCAGAAGAAAACTGACAGTGATTTCAAGGCCTTGAAAACTAGTTTCAAAGCCTTGAAAACACAAGTCAAGGGAGTAGTCACTGAAAATTCCTCTGTGAATGACAGCCTTGTTAATCTAATACATCATGTTGATGATTTAGAAAGACAAAAGACTACTCTTACTGAGAAACTTCAAGAATCTGAACTAGTCAAAATCAAGCTTGCTGGATCAGAACAGAAGTTGAACTTGATTCTTGGAGGAAGCTCACAGTCTGTTCACAAAGCTGGTATTGGATTCAATCCAAACTTTCCAAGAAGAAACAATACCATGTTTGTGAAATCTAGAAACAAAACCTCTCCTACTTGTCATTACTGCTGTAAAACTGGTCATGTTAAAATGACTTGTCCTTTTAGAAGAAGAGACCCTCACTTAATGAGGAACAGTTTTCCTTTTCAAATTAAAGGACAGGTTAAGCAGATTTGGGTTCCTAAAGGGGTTAGACCACCTAACATGGTTGATCCGTAATATGAATCCAAATTCCAAACTTGTTCTAACAGCTGGGTAAGGAAGTGATTGGTGCTTGCAGGTTGTTACCAAGAAACATAAGTAGTTCATGGACAGTGGCTGCTGAAGACACATGAGTGGAAAGAGATCTCTATTCTCAGAATTAAAGGAGCAATTAGAAGGTTCAATTACACTTGGTGATAAAAGAATGTGAAATAACCTTGGTATTGGAAAAGTTGGTACAAATTTTGAAAACTCTATTTCTGATGTTTATTTAGTTGAAGGTTTGAAGTTTAATTTGCTTAGTGTATCTCAGCTTTGTGATAATGGAAACAAATTCATCTTTTATAAAGAGATGTGTGTGATTCAAAATGAGAAATCATGAGATTACATTGTCACAACCTCTAGATCAAACAATGTTTATACTTTTCAGACTAACAAAGTTGCAGGTGAAAGTTTGAAGTGTCTCAAGGCCTTGAAAGAAGATTCAAGTCTTAGGCATAGGAAACTTAGTCATATTAGTTTGCACACTCTGCACAAATTGATAACTAAATACTTGGTAAGAGGATCGCCATCCACCAAGTTCAAGGAGGATGATTTATGCAAAGCATGTGCACAAGGAAAGCAGACTAGAAGTTCCTTCAAGAAAAAGAAGTTTGTAAGTACAAATAGACCTATTGAGTTACTTCACATGGATCTCTGTGGTCTATGAGGACTCCTACTCAAAAAGTTAAAAGGGATTTTCTAGTTTTTGTAGATGATTTTTCTAGATACACTCCGGTTATGTTTCTCAAAGAAAAATCTGAAGCTCTCTCTGAATTTCAAAGATTTGCAGAGAACTTCAAAACTTGAAAAACCTACCTGTAGCTTCAATCAGAAGTGACCATGGTAGAGAATTTGATCAATTAGAGTTTGATTTATTCTTTGATAAGCATGGTATTTCTCACAAATTTTCTGCTCCAAGAACTCCTCAACAGAATGGTGTTGTTAAAAGAAAGAACAGGACTCTTGAAGATATGTCAAGGACAATGCTTCTTGAGAACAAATTGCCAGAGCATTACTCGGCAAAAGCTGTGAATACAGCAAACTATATTTTGAACAGGTGACTGATCAAACCTATTCTAAAGAAGACCCCCTATGAACTATTCAAAGGGATGAAGCCAAACATCTCTTACTTCAGACCCTTTGGATGTACTTGTTTTATCCATAACAATGGAAAAGGCAATCTTGGTAAGTTTGATGCAAGAAGTGATGAAGGTATATTTCTTGGTTACTCTCTAAATATCAAAGCTTATAGAGTTTAAAATAAAAGAACCAAAATGGTTGAAGAGAGCATTCATGTTATTTTTTATGAAAGCTATGATGGTTCTTTGAGTGAAAGTTTTGCAGATTTGAATTTGAACAAGCATGAATCAGAGGAAGAGATTGAGAATCCACTTGGATTCATGAAAGGCTCAGAAGAAAATAGAAGACATTTTTAAGACCTTGAAAATAGTTCTCAAAGCCTTGAAAATACAACTCAAAGCCTTGAAAAAGTTGATCAGAAGGATTCAAGTGACAAAGCCACTACTTCAAGACCAGAGAAGATTTATGATGAACCTGAACCATTTTCTCCAAGGAAGAGATTGAAATATCTCTCATCCCATCCAGCTGATAATATCATATCAGATCCAACCACTGGTACACAAACTAGATCACATTTGAAGAAGTTATGTGCTTTTAATGCTTTCATTTCTCTTGTAGAACCACAAACTGTGAAGGAAGCTTTACAAGAAGTAGACTGGATCATCGCTATGCAAATTGAACTCAATGAGTTTGAGAGAAATAAGGTTTGGAACCTGGTTCCTGCACCAACAAACCAGTTTGTCATTGGTACCACATGGGTGTTTAGAAAAAAGTTGGATGAAAGTGGCAATGTAATCAGAAACAAAGCAAGGTTAGTTGCTCAAGATTACAATCAAGAAGAAAGTATATATTATGAAGAAACCTTTGCTCCAGTTGCCAGGTTAGCAGCAATTAGAATTTTACTTGCATTTGCATCTTACAAGAACATGAAACTATTTCAAATGGATGTGAAGTGTGCTTTCTTGAATGGCTACTTACAAGAAGAAGTATATGCTGCACAACCACTTGGTTTTGATAATGACATTTTTCCAGATCATGTTTACAAACTGGAGAAAGCTCTTTATGGTTTGAAACAAGCTCCCAGGGCTTGGTATGAAAGACTGTCAAAGTTTTTACTTGAAAATCATTTCAAAAGAGGTTTAGTAGACAAGACTCTTTTCATTAAGACTCATGAGAAATATTTACTTGTAGTCCAGATATATGTTGATGATATACTGTTTGGAGTACTAATGATCAATTGTGCAGAGAATTCTCAAGTCTTATGAGCAGGGAGTTTGAAATGAGCCTGATGGGAGAATTAACCTTCTTCCTAGGACTTCAAATACATCATTTGAAGAAGGGTATCTTTCTGAATCAAAGCAAGTATACAAGAGATTTGCTAAATAAATACAGCATGTCTCAATGCAAGGAATCTGAGACCCCAATCAGCTCCACACTATCCTTAGACAAGGATGAATTTGGTAAGATTGTCAATGTTAAAGATTATAGAGGCATGATTGGATCATTACTCTATCTGACAGCAAGGAGACCAGATATTATGTTTAGTGTATGCATGTGTGCTAGATTTCAAGCTGATCCAAAAGAATCACACTTAACTACTGTGAAGAGAATATTCAGATATCTCAATGGTACCAAAGACTTAGGGCTTTGGTATCCAAGACATTCTAACTTCTCTTTAAGTGGTTTTTGAGATGCTGACTTTGTAGGGTACAAAGTTGATAGAAAAATCACTTATGGAACCTGTCAATTCATTGGTTCATCTTTGATTAGCTGGCATTCCAAGAAACAAAATTCAGTTGCTCTATCAACAGCTGTAGCTAAATATATAGTTGCAGGAGCATGTTGCTCACAAGTACTATGGATTGCTCAACAACTAAGAGATCTTCGATTTGACTTTAGAGACATACCTATTAAGTGCGATAACACTAGTGCAATTTCAATTACAAAGAATCCAGTACAACAATTAATAACCAAGCACATTGATGTCAGACACCACTTCATCAGAGATCTTGCTGAGAAAGGTGATAATGTTCTTGAATTTGTTGCTACTAACATGCAAATTGCAGATATCTTCACCCAACCATTAGCATATGAGAGGTTCACAGCTCTAAGATTGGAATTGGGAATGCTAAATAAGACTAAATTGGTTTAAGGAGACCTTAAGGTTAGAAAAGTAAGTTATTTGTGTCTAAAAAGGTTTGAACTGAGTTTCAAAGCCTTGAAAACCAGTTCAAAGCTTTGATCTTTTATCTGTTGCAGTGTTACAGTATTTCAAGGTCTTGAAAGCCTTTTCAAAGCCATAAAAATGAATCTGTTACACTAATAGTCAATAAACTTGGATCGTTCTATAGTGGGTGATATCTCTGTAGATATTTTCCTAATATAGCCCCTACCCTTTTCAAAAATTTGTGTCTAGCCAAAAATAGTATTAGTATATTCATTTTCCAACGGCATAATAGTTTGAAATTTTCTCTGATCTTTGCAAATCTTTTTAGAATCAAAGAGATACTAGTTTCCTTTTGAAACTCAAACTCTTTTAGTATTTATCCTCTTCTCTTCTCCTTCATTCCGTATCATTCCATATCTCTCTTTTCTTCTCCCTAACCCTAATGAGCACAAGAAGAGCCTCAGACCGAATCAAGATGGGTGGTGGTTCAAAAACTGTCTCAGAGAAGAAGAGAAAAGCAGCAGGGGAAGAGGTTCAAGAATTCAGTGGAGACTCTAGCTCCGGAACTCCTAGTGCAGAAGCAGTTCCAGATCCTCCTCCACCAAAGAAGAAGATCAAGAAGGCTACAACCTCCTCTTCAAAATAGAAGAAGAAGCAGAAGGCCATTACAGAAAAGCAACCAGAAAAAGAGCCTCCCAGCTCAAAGAAGGTGAAGAAGAAGGCAACTCAGGCAGAAAAAGGGAAAGGGAAGGTGACTGAAGCACAACCAGAAATTCATTTGGAGAAGTCATTACAGATCTATTCTCAGGTCTCAACAAAAAAAACAGCTCCGGATGAGACATGGTTTGTCTCTAACATCTCTAAAGGTCAGTGGTTAGATGGTTTTGCCTTAAGGGCTATTGGTTTTTTGCAGTTTGGTTAATAAGTATGTGTTGGAACACATGAAACTCAAGTTCATATCTATGTTAAAGAAGATTTATTTGTGGTGTATGCTGAATCCTAGAGAAATTGCCTACCCCATACTCACCAGACTCTTCTATCTGAACCTAACCCAAGTAAAGAGATCTGCACACTTGGTGATCATATCTAAAGTTGCTGGAATAGTAATTGAACTAGATCAATCTGAGTTTGCCACTGTGTTAGGTTGTTCAAAGAGGTATGGCACCAGCAACCATCCACCAAAGTAAGAAACTTTGAAGCTAGCCAAAGAAGATTTCTTTCTTCCAAATGTCTCAACCTCAGCCAAACAGTTAACACACTCTTTGTTGAATGTTGAAGCCAAAGTTCTTCAAACTATAATGGTGAGATGTGTCTTTCCTAGAGAGCACTCAAGAGAGTTGGTGTTTGAGAGAATGCTGCACATCATGTACCTCATTATGAATGGCTATGGGATTGATCTCCCAAAACTAGTCATTGAACACATGCTCTTCAGCCTAACCAGTAAGAGGATTCACCCTCTGCCATATGCAAACCTCCTAACCATGTTCTTTGATTACTTTGAGATCCCTTTTACTGGAGAAGAATCAGTCACATCTGGTTTTGGGGAACTCAATGAGAAACCCTTTGAGAAAATTGGAGTTGTGAAAACCAAGGAGAAAGTTTGGAAACTTTACTCAGAACTTACTGAAGCAGAACTAGGTGAAAAGAAATTTTCTAAGCCCAAGACCTTGACTCCCACTTCAAGCCAGACCTCTCAGCCTACAGACAATCAAAGACTTGATGGTTTGGAACAAGACATGTCAAAGCTACTATTTTTGGGCTGGAAAGTGATATGGGACAAGTCAAGTATATGGTGGAAAGTATCTTCAGAAGCATGACCTTGCTTGATGTTCTTGAGGAGCCTGAAGGAACAAAGAAAGGAGAACCATACAATGAATTGCCTAGTGAGCATTCAAACCAGGAAGAAGCTACTCCAGTTTCAGATAAGGGAAAGCAGGCAGCAGAACAGGAAGAAGATGAAGGTAATAGTCCTAATTCAGATGAGTTGCTGATCACTTTGAATAAAAAGAAGAAATCTCCAAAGGCAGCTAAAAAGGACAAGACTGGTGAGACAGCTACTGCAGAAGGGGTTGCAGAAGAACAGGAAGAGCAGGAGAAGACTGATGAAGAAGACAATGGGAAAGAGCAAGGAGATCAGGAGGAAGATGAAGATCAAACCACATAATCTTTCATATTATTTATTCCATATTCTCTCTTCTTTATTTCATATTCTCTCTGCTTTATTTCTTTTAGTTTTCAAAATTTTCCAAACACTTGATCAAACATTCTAGGTTTCAGTTTAGGTTTTTAGGTTTATCTGCTGAACTAATTATGTGTTTTTGTTGGTATCTAAATAAGTTGGGTCTTTTTGGAATAACTGTGTTTTTAAATTACAGACTAATAAGTTTATTTTGCAGAGACTAAGGATCAAATAGAATTTGGTTTTGTCTTTCATCAAGGGGGAGATTGAAAGCTCAGGTTGTTCAAGACTTGAAAAAGCTTGGCTATTTAAAGGCCTTGAAATATATTTCAAAGCCTTGAATCAGCTTCAGAGGCTTGAAAATAGTCTTGGCTATTTTCAAGGCCTTGAAGCTGGATTCATAGCCTTGAAACTGGATTCATAGCCTCGAAACTGTTAAATATGAAAGCATATTCTCAGGGGGGAGTTTTTCTACTAACTCTCTGATCTAATTTATTACCTCTCTTTCAAATGTTTGATTACTTGTTGTTAGATGATGAAAGACAAATTGTTCAACATGCTTTGAATCGTGCTATATCAACTGTTTGACCATGATAATGCAGAAAATATTGTTTCTATGTTTTTCAGGATTGTTTCCTAAACTGGATTGCTGCGGACTTGGAAACACTTGAAGATTTTGATCCTGTGATCAATCATACGTGTTTCAAATCTTCTCTTGATGGTTAAATTAAGGATTACAACAATATCTCAGAAGATTATAATCAATCAACCATTGGAGAAGATCTCAAAACAGTCAAACTCTGTTGCCTACAAAATAGGAAGGTTGTTGCTGAAAATCTGGAGAGATTTGAAGAGTTTTTTGAAGTATTTAAAGAGCTCAAATTCGAAGCAACAACAAATAAATTCTAAACGGGTAAATACAGAGAAAGCATTCTGGACTGACAAGCATCAAAGAAGTTCTTCATCTCTTCCAATCCATACACAGAAGTTCACTCCATTTCACCGCATTTTTCTACTCTTAAGTGATCTTCTGTATAGAGCTATATTGGTAGATCATTTCTTTATTACTTCTACTTACATTATCAAGGATTGTTCAAATTGAACAATAGAGAATTATTAGTTAATCAGTTAGCTAGAGTAGGTACTAGACAGGTTAGGGAAAACCACAAGCTGTAACAGAGTAAGGGAACTCTCTGTGCTTGAGTTCTAGGGCTTAGCTTTTGATTAATAAGAATTGAAATGAAAATCCTGCAGAGATCTAATCCCTGAGGTAGAGACGTAGGTCCAAGTGGACTGAACTCTATAAATCTCTTGTCTTGTGCATTTTCAGTTCATCTACTTTCAAAGCTTTTGCAGCATACAAAAACTGTTTATTTTTCAAGGGTTTGAACTTGTTTTCAAGGCCTTGAAAAAGGTATACTTGTTCTAAAACTTTCTGCTTCTCGTCAAAGGCTTGAACCTGTATTCAAGGCCTTGAATTCCCTTGTCTGCACTAGTTCTTCTACTTGTTAGAAAGTTTTGCAAAATTTGGCATACTCTATTCAACCCCCCCCCCCTCTAGATTATCTTAGTTGCTTATACATCTGCATACTCACACTTTCATTGATATATGGAGGTGAGGAAGAACTCTGTGTAATGGGTTACACTGATGCGAGCTTCCAAACCGAGAAGGACGATTAGAAATCACATTCAAGGTAAGCGTTTTTCCTAAATGGAGGATTTGTGAGTTGGAACGGTTCCAAGTAAGATTCAGTTTCCGATTCTACCATAGAGACTGAGTATATTACTCCATCAGATGCACATACTCAGGAGATTCCATCCCATTCAGGAGATCATTAATAGAGGATATGTGAAGATATGCAAGAAACCAACAGATGATGATCTTTAAGATCCACTCACTAAACCCCTTGCTCAGCATAAGAATGAGGGCCACACTAGACCGGTAGGCATACGAGATGCGCCTGATTGGCTCTAGAGGCATTCTATTTTAGTGTGAATGATGTTTTTACTAGACTATTTATTTTATTACACATGTAGATATTAATATAATGGAGTCCTAAGATTGCAATTGTTGTTATCTTAAATTATCCCTAGTCAAGTATACTGGTTATTATGACGATCACTATGCATAGAGGTTAGGATGTGGGAAGATTGATATGGAGATGTCAAGTCTAACACACGGGTATGCATTAGAAGTAATATCATACTGGATTGACCCACCACGAGAAGACTACATGGAAGTTATGAGAATGTCACAAGTTCTTCTCGTAGTGACAATGGTGTTGTGGTCCTTTGACATGAAGTCACTAGATATTCTAGCTGTGAATTATCATGTTTTAATATCATCAAATGTTACACTGTGACTGGGTAACTATAAAGGCGATAAACAGACATGATATGAAGCATGCTGAGAGATGGTTGTGATGTAGAGAGGATTTGTCCCTCCCACATAACGGGAGTACGTAACCCGATTTGGTACTTCGGTAGGGCCCTTACTAAAAAAGTCGCCGAGTTTGGGCGTTGGCGTAACATAAGAACCAAACTTCTTAGACTCCTAAGGAGGAGTAAGCGGGGACTTTCGACCAAAGCATTCCGGCTTAATAAATAATTGAAGAAGTTCACGCCGCTTTCGATTTATAGGATCTCCTTTGATTGGGGTACACCAATAGAATATTGGAATTCACTACTCTATACTAGGAGGTAATCATATTACCAGTTAGTAAGTTAACTACATATCTTTCAGTTACATGGCCAGTCGATGAGTAGTACTTAATAAATTCCTGGCCAGGGTCAGGTAGATCAATATACGATATTCATGTTTTTTCAGTTAAGTCTTTTCTCAGAATCGAGAACCTATGGATTGGATATACGAGTGTGATATCTTTGTCTTGTGTCTAATCCGGATATTGTGAAAAAGGGACTATACGACATGGTAACAGTGGTCACAGAGGTTAGTCATATCACTGACTATTCCTATTACTTGAGTAGCATTGATGTGTTGCTAGCGCCGCTCAATGTTTGTAATTGTTACTACCAACGTAGTAGGAACCTGTAGGTTCACACAACAAAGGATTAGGCTGGATGTAGATGTTAATTAGTTGGACTAATTAACTGTTAAACGAATCATGGGTCAAAGTGCAACAACGTGCATATTTAGTTGGACTAAATAGCAAATAGGACTAAAACGAAAATCAATCCAAGTTTGGAACGGATTATTAGTGGGAAAGTTACGTAACCAATAAAGAGTTGTTAAATGTAAAAGAGAAGTACATCTCTAATTATTTATTAGATGAAATAATTACAGCAATAGAAGAGAAATCAAGAAGCGGCTGAACTCCTCCTTGGCCGATGGCAAGAGGCGCCCCTCCCTTCCTCTTCCTCCATTGTTGCACGCGCTGCTTGATTGGATTAAGCTCCTCATTTCTCCCTTTCCAACACTGCTAGCACAAACAGTAGAGAAGGTTCTAGTTGTTCGTCCTACAGTGTGGATACCAGCAGAGTAGTGGGCACAATTTCTGCGCAGTTGTTAATCAGATCAACAAGGTAACCTTTCTCCTTTATCATGTTATGAATGTTTCACCTGTGATCCGTGGAGAGTTTTGATCAGGAAAATTTTGTATTTGCGCTGCACAACCTACATCAAAACACTACACTTATAGCCAAAACTCTTTCTACATGTTGTGGTATATGTTTACTCAGCTTTTACAGATAAACTGTTTTTCTGCGTCGAATTTTGCCATTTGAAAACCCCCAAGTCATGAATAAGGTGGGGGAACACGCACATGTAAGCTGAAGGCTAGGATCAAGCTAGGATGCATTTAGTTATTTTATCAATAATTTTATTTTGGAATCTCAAATAATGTTATCTTTATCTTTTTCAAACTATGTTGGATGGTTTATCCGTTTTCTTAATTAAAAGCGCCTTTCGATTCTCGTTTCGTTTTAGTAGGAAGGAACCGTAGGTTCCAGGGTGTTTCACAAATAATCAGTGTTCATCACAAGAGAACATTGGAAAACATCGAGCCATGCAATCCAAGACCTACTGTCCTCCTAAGAGATCTATCCCTCAAGAATTTCAACAAATTCTTATTTATCAAAAGCTAAGCCCTAGATCTCATGCCAAGAGAATCACCTTACTCTTTTTTTTTGGTTTTTGATGCCCTAGAGGCAATCTGTTTAGTATGAACTTTAGTTGCTAGAATAAATCATTTTATAATTAATGGAGATATTTAATATAATGAAGTCCTTAATTTACAAGTGTGTTGTTTATCTTAAATATCCCTAGTCCATTATATTGATTAACAGGACGATCAACTATAGACTAGCATGTGGGTAGATTGATATGGAGATATCAAGTCTAACACATGGGTATGCATTAGGAGTAATGGCATACTGGATAGACCCACCACGAGAAGGCTACATTAGATTATGTCAACGTCACAAGCGCTTCTTGTAGTGTTAATTGTGTTGTAATCCTTTGAAACTTGAAGTCACTGGATACTCTAGTTGTGAAATATCATGCTTTGATATTATCAAACTTTACACCGTAACTGGGTAACTATAAATATAGTCATCGGGCATGACAGGAAGCAAGCTTAGAGATGGCAGTGATGTAGATAGGATTTTTCCCTCCTACATAATAGGAGAAAATATCCACGGCCACCCGAGGGGTAGAGCTTATGGAATGTTTGGTCGGACTCAGATAAATTAATATGGAGATATTGATGTTCTCTGCATGGATAAGCCCATTCCCTGGATCGAGAAACTATGGATTGGATATACGAGTGTGACGATTATGTATCGTGTCCAATCTGGATATGGAGACAAAGGGATAACACAATACAGTAACATTGGGCACAAGGTTTGTCGGGATCACTGACTATTTCTATTAGTTGGATGGCGTAGATGTGTTGCTAGACACCGCTCTATGTTTGTAATAGTTACTACCAACTAACTACAAACCTATGTGGTCACACAACATATGGATGAAACTGGATATGTGTATTAACTAGTTGGACTAATTAATAAAAGGATCATAACGCAACGACAAGCGAAGTTAGTGGGACTAATTGGCAAGTTGACTAATCCATGTAAGGACATGATTAGTATTGGGGAAATATGTAGTTAATAAAGAGTTATTAACAATATAAAGGAACTCTAGCTTGTTATTTTTTCAACTAAGTCATTACTGAGAGAACATAACAAAGCAAGGAGAGAGAGACAAGGAGAGGATCGGCCCCCTTAGTCCGGTCGCCCCTTCGACCAACGGCCACCTTGTGGCGCGGTGGTTGGTCCGTTTTGTGTGATCTCTTCCCTCCTTCTTCTGTTGCTAGCACTACACGTGGAGAAGGATTCCAGTCAAAGATCCAAGGTGTGGATACTCGTAGAGACGAACACAAAAATCTTCTTAGTGATCACACAAACTAAGGTACACATGTTTCTAGCCTAATCATGTTATGATTGGTTGCCTGTTATCCTTGGAGGGGTTGTAGCAGGATTAATTTTTTTTATACCTCTACGTAACCTGCATCAAAACCCTACAGTGGTATCAGGGACACAGTTCGTAGCGCATAACATGATACTATGTGTTACTGTTTTCAATTTTACACCGTATATGTAATTTTACGCGAAAACTAAAATTAATTAGCATATGAGATGCAAATTGAATATGATTCAACCTTGCAAGACGTAATTTTACATAATATGTAGGAATTAGTGAGTTTGGATCACATTGGATGTGATGAATTTTGGACCTAGGAACTAGGGTTTGGGCACAAGGTGGAAAAGGTGTTTTTGAAACTTGGAAAAAATTAAACTTGGGCAACAAGGCAAGGAGATGTTTTGAAACAAATCCATAGAAGGGTTCGGCCCCCCTAGGGACCGCCAACCTTGCCTTGCCGCCTAAGCTAGGGCACGCAAAGGTCTTGGGCCGGCCAAGCGTGCGGCTTGGCTGTGCTTGGGGCTTGGCCGATCGGCCCAAGGCCGTGCGTTGGTCCTTTGGGTGGTTTGGCCATGGTGATGGTGGACCTCTTGGACAGTTTTGACCCTAGTTACCCAATTTTCAACTAAAATTGAACAAGCGCGTTGAAAGTTGGTTTTAACTGTATTATGTGCTCTGTTTCATGGTGGATGGATATGGTTAGGTTGTGGTTGTTTACTTTGTGGTTTGGTTTACGGCCTGCGAGCTGATCAATTAATGTAATAATTAAGGGTAAAAGACAAAAACCACCCTCCATTTATGGGGAAAATACATTTTGCCCCCTGATTTATGGGGAAAATACCTTTTACATCCCTGTCAATGGATGGAGGGTGGACAGATACCACCCTTCTATTACAATCCGTTAGTGGAGGGGTGAAAATTGACCTTTTGTGGCCATTTTACCCTTCCAAATTGTGGAAAAATAACACTCTTTTTTTAATACAATGTTCATCATGTTCTTGGTGTTCTTGAACATCACCAACGCCACCACCAACAACAACCTGAATATCAACCACATACCACCAACACTAACACCAACACCACCAACAGCAACACCACCAATGTTAACAGTATCAGTATGAGATTCAACCTCCGAGAAGATGGTGTATCAAAATTTACTATTTACCCACCCAAAGAACATGGCAAAGGGATCTCACACTCCAGTTCAATTTGAGATCTACAATCAAAACCTAGCTAAAACGAATCACTGAAGAACTTGAAAACCCTCCTGAAACCCATCTGAAACCCCCCAACGCACCTGAAACCCCAATTTCGATACCCACCACCACCTCCTCTCTCTGATTCGTTCCCGACCAGAACAGAGAAGAGTGAGGGAGATATGCTCCCAAGGGTATCAACAGAAAGATAATGAGGCAGAGGGAGGAGGAGGAACAGGAAGAAGTCCTGGGCGGCTCCTCACCAGATCGAGAGACGGTGCTGGTTCGTGAGGAGTGGATGAATCTCGTTAGGTCGCCTTTTCCTCTACCTATGCTTGGATCTCGAACGGCCGACCAACAAGACATCATTAGGAGGAGTGGGAGTGGAGAAGGATATGGGTAGGTGAGGAGTTTGCACAAGGGGACACCCAGTACTCCCAAACCGTATCAACCCTTCTCAACCACCAGTCAACCCGAAGGTTTAATCCTCCATGACCAACAACAACTATCACTACCTCTCACAGTCATCGGACTCCGCATTCAACCGCTGGAACCACCCATCCGCCGCCGTCACCGACCACCCAATTGAAGTCAAATCCCAATCGCTCCTCAAGTACATACTCTTAACCGTCCCCTTCCTCCACTCCAAGTACACCGACGACAATTCTACGACGCCGATTGAAGACGCCGATTCTCCGGCACCGACGAGGTCGTCGAGGAAGTGATCGACGGTGCAGGAAGAGCAGTTGAGTGCCAACCACGTCCTGGCTGAACGCCGCCTCAGAGAGAAGCTCAACGAGCGCTTTATTATTTTGAGATCTCTGGTCCCCTTCGTGACGAAGATGGATAAGGCTTCGATCTTGGGTGATACGATCGAGTACTTCAAGTAGTTGAAAAAGAGAATTCAGGATTTGGAATCGACGGTGGATGTGGATGGCGGCGGCAGGATTTAGCGGCGGCGGTGGTGGACGGTGATATGTCTTCGATTCAGAAGGTAGAGGACGAAGAGGAGAAAGAGATGATGATGTTAGGTAGAGGTTTCATCGTTCTCGTCTTCCTCTGAATTAGGGATGAGTTTGTTTTCGCTGCTTTGAAGGGAGAAGAGGAGGAGGCGGTGGAGAGGAGGCAGAGGAGATAGAGAAAATAAAATGTGTTAGGGTTAGAAGAAATGGGGAGGATGAGAAAATAAAGACATATATACTTGCAGAAATTTTCTTTAATGTAAGGGTAAATATGTAATTTACCCCATTCTGTTAGCTTCATCCGTTAATAGGGGTGCAAAAGGTATTTTCCCCATAAATCAGGGGGCAAAATGTATTTTCTCCATAAATGGAGGGTGGAAAATGTCTTTTACCCAATAATTAATTTTACGGCCTGCGAGCTAATCTTCTTCTCAACACGTGAGGTTTTATTTATTTATTTAATTTAGATGCTAGATAGAATTAGATAATTAGATGAAATCCAAGAGCATGGAGACAAGAACCAAGGAGCCACAAAGACGATGGAGAACTCGCACACCTAAGGACGCGTGGCTATGGTGGAGGCACATGGAGATGAGCTTGTCACTTTAGGGCATATAGATATTATCATTGGCTTGGTAATATCTTAGTCTTAAGGGCCATACCCATGCCACATTAATTTTCATTTTGTGGATGTTTATTATTTATGTCTTGTTATTTATTTTGGTGTATGGTTGATGCATGCAAGACGTAACAAGATAATAATAAACAAGGATGGTCTTTTATTGTGGATTTCCCAATCCAAATAAATAGATCATGTTGATGGGATCAACCAAACATTTTGAGTAATGACATTTAAAATCCCTCAAAAGAAATATTACGTTTTGCCTTCACTTATTTTAACACCCTTCATGATCATGGTTTATTAGTTTCGGTCTTGCCAAAGCAAGGCGATTTTAATATACCATGATGTGATGCGGCGACACAAGCAAGTAATGTATAGTTTTTGAAATAAGAGGTTAAACGTAACTAAGTAATTGCAATTGGATTGATGTCTTAGAGGCACGGCAATTGGGATTATCTATGAGATAGATAAATAAGGAGTTATTTGCCCGGTTTCAGCAAGAGTTGCATAAGGATGCAATTGGAAGGACGTTCCCACCTAAATAACTAATTCTTCGATGACTTGCCAAAGCAAGCTCAAGAAGAAGTGACATATGGATCCTGGACCCACTAGAAAATATATGATATTTTTTGCATTAGTGGTGAGGGCTATTAATCCGAGAAAATAGTGGAAGCTATATTTGATAATCTAGCAGATATTGAATATAGTTAATTGTTCAAAATACTAAAATTGCATATTTCTCATTTTGTAGAATTCCAATGGAAAACAACAAGCAAACATCGACAACATCCATGCGTTTTGTCCTGGAGAAGGACAAGTTGTCAGGGAAAAACTTCCTAGACTGCTACATAAAGTTTAAGGATTGTCCTTAAGAAAGAAAAGAATGTGTACATCTTAGATGCACCTGTTCCAGCACCACCAGCTGAGGATGCAGCCGAGGCTGTCGTAAGGGCACATCAAAAGATTGTGGACCACAATAATGATGTGACATGTCTCATGCTGTGCACCATGAGCTCTGAGCTTCAAAAGCAACATGACAACATGGAGGCATACGATATGATCGTACATTTGAGGCAGCTCTTCCAAGAACAGGCACGACATGAGAGGTACGAAGTATCCAAAGCACTGTTCAAGTGTAGTCTCGCAGAGAGGAACCCAGTCGGGCCTCATGTACTCCGTATGATCGGATACATAGAGAATCTCGAGAGGTTAGACTTCCAGTTGGGCCAAGAGTTTTCCATTGATCTCATCCTGCAATCGTTGCCGGATAGTTATAACCAGTTCATCTTGAACTATAACATGAATGAGATCAACAAAGCTCTGCCAGACTTGCTCAATATGTAGAGGACTGCTGAACAGAGTATTAAAAATGGCAAAGGCAAGGTCGTAATGATGGTTAAAAAGAGGAAGAGCAAGTCACTTGCTTCTACCTCCAAAGGAAAGAGAAAGAAAGTTGCAAAATCCAAGGAAACTGCCTTAAAGCCTGGTGGAGGCGTGAGTAAGGGTGAATGTCACTACTGTAGTCAGCCTGGACACTGGAAGAGGAACTGCCACAAGTATCTGGAGGATAAAAGTCTTGGAATAGCGATTCCACCACAACCAGGTAATTTTTTTATAGATGTGAATATTTCTATTTCTTCATCTTGGGTATTGGATACTGGATGTGGATCTCACATTTGTCGAAATGTGCAGGATTTGAAAATAAGTAGAAGATTGGCTAAAGGGAAGATAGACATGCGCGTCATGAATGGAGCAAGAGTTGCTGCATTAGCTATAGGCGTGTATGAGTTATCTTTGCCTTCAGGGCTTATTTTAGAATTAGACAATTGTTATTATGTGCCTGCTATGAGCAGAAATATTATTTCTATTTCTTGTTTGGACGAGAAAAGTTTTACTATTTCAATAAAGAACGTTGTTCCATTTATTTTAATTGTATCCACTATTGTAATGGGAATTTTTCTAATGGATTGTATATCCTTGATCTAAATAATCCCATCCATAACATTAATACTAAGAGAATTAACATTAATGAATTAAATCCTACTTATCTATGGCACTGTCGTTTAGGCCAGTGACGCGTGTAAACTACGCGTTGCTACGCAAGTGTACGGTCAAGTAATGAAGTGGAGTATTCTGGTCTCCGAGTTTTCGAACCCAAGGGAAGGCGTCTACTGTATATCTAGTTTATCAATTAAATTGAATTCACACAAGTAACCGGTAAAAAGGTTCGTAGTTTGAAGTGTTGTCACCCTCAAACAAGTGACTAGCAATGGTATTGTAATAACGCAAACGAAATGATTTGATGTAAATCAGAGGAGAGAAAGCTAGGCAATCTATATATCACCTAGGGTAGTTTTGACGATTCCGGATTTCATGTTCTAACACGACAATACATAGTTAGTTAAGCTGGGTAATGGCGTTGACAATTACCTATCGGTCTCATGTCTTTCTACATAAAGGTAATGATTTGTCCCTCTCAGGCCAAGTATACTACCTATGTGTTCTAGTAGGTTATCGATATTGTACAGGATAATGTCCTATCAGACCACTATTCACAAACAATTCACTACATCCTACTGAATTAATCCTCATCTAGCCATTCATAAACCTCTCAGTCTAATTGATTACGAATGTCTTTGTTTATTCATCCCAACTAGGGTAGAGTTGCTTTCACACACTCACTAGGTATGTTGTAATTTCGGGTCATGACTCCTACGTTACTAAGGATTAAGCACAATAAACAAGTAATTAACTAATACGAATTATCTTTAAGCCTAGTTCATGATTACATGGAGAAATAAATACTGAACATCACACATCCTAGTTCTAGCTTGTCATGGAAGAACTCAACATGAAATAGAACATAGCAATCTCCATAGAATCATAAACCCAACGTGAAAGTTCATCAAAAATCCTGAAACATCCTCAAAACATAAACCTTAGGCTCTCCATAGATGCCTAGGTATGAGTTTAGCTACTCATAGCAAAAGATAACGTGGTGTCTAGATATTTCATACAAGAAAGTAGAGAGAAAATAAATCAAACGCTAGAAATCGTGAAGATTCTTGCGATCCAGGCACTTCTCCTTGCTTGAGGTTGTTCCCAATTAAGTCTCATTGCTCTCCTCCTTGATCGTGGCTCTCAATAGGCGTGAATTATGTATTTTTTCGTCCCTAGCTCGTTCTTCTTTCATAACCCGCAGAAGTCTTTAGTAATTGCAGAATGGCCCCCTGAAATCTGCTCCTGACTTCATCGGGCCATAACTTCTTCGTCCGAACTCAGATTTAGCTCCGTGACCTATCGTTGGAAATCTCTATGAGTCTTCTTTCATTTGGAACTGGTATCACCCCCAAATTATGTGTATAACTCCATATAGGATCAAAATAGTGCAAACTGGTCTTCCAAGCTCCTCCATTTCGGCTTCTCTTCACTCCACTTGAGCTCCCGTTGTTTCCGAAGTTCGTGCCATGCCTCCTATCAATCTATTAGCATCCGTTCATCACAAGATAGCAAGATTAAACATACCGAGCGATTATATTTTACAAGTAACAATGAAATATGAATAGAAAACGCCCGGACTAACAATATAGCACATGGTGAGCAACAAGTGATAATACGACCTTTATTCTATAACTTTAGGCTCAAATCACTCTCAAATACCTATTAACATGTGGTAAATTCTAAATAATTATAGCCCCTAAAAGGTGCTATCAAACTCCTGCAAACTTACTCTTTTGCTCGTCTCGAGCAACAATGAAACACAAGACCGCCACATTTGAGACATTGCATACATACCAATACCAAACCCATGCATACCCCACCTCTTTGCATACTTCACTTTCCGCTAGCCAACACGACTCACGACTCAACACACAAAGACACGAATATGCAAACTACATGATATGTACAATGCAAGGAATTAAAAAAAAAAAAAAAAAAAAAAAAAACATATTTTTTTTCTTTTTAGTTAGAGATTGGGTAACCTCTCCATCATTAACCGAAAATCATCAAATCCTCACTAGCTCATTTTGAAATTTCACAACACATAGAAAGAAATAAGATATGGTGATCCTATGCACAAACTCACTAGGGGGTCCCCAAACATCCACCAAATCATACCAAGATACGGCACGTCTTTTGATTCAAAGCGTCTTGGCATTTCAAGTTCCTAAGTGATCTTCCTTCGCCAAGTCATTTGAGGTTTTCAGACCCTCTAAGCCGTTATTGCTTTGAATACAATTTGTCCCATTGCTGGGAGACACAACTCCTATGTAATACGGCTTGATTTTAGTTTCCCTCTTAAGCTCTACGTTGGATTGAATCCAAATTTTTCATGCACATGGAAGCACATTAGGTTGTTTCACCTTTAAGCACAATTTTCTTTTAGATGTTTCATTATATTTTATTTCCTCCTCTTTTTTTTACAACCGTTCAATAGAGCTTAAGAGTGTGGGCTTTTTAGAATTTTTTGTGAGAACCACCTTAAGGGATCGTGGTGTACACTCCCCGACTTCATTTAGGCAAGAGCATCATACCACATGGAACCAACTCTACACGAAGATCAACCCCAGATTCTTAGAGTCCAAAAGTTTCCACCGGAAACGGAATAATCCACAACTCAAACACTCAATCCTCCTAGAACAATAAAGGAATCAAAAGTATACCCGTAATCTACCTTCACCTTTCCATAGATACCCGGGACATCCCTTCGTGAGACTTGTGTACAAAATACTAGAATTAAAGTCTCCCTACTACGGTTTTTCTTACTCTCATGATCCCTTTCATTTGATTCTCTTCAGTTTCTAGGTCCTAAGTTGCCCTTTCTCACAAAAATTCAATTTTTTAGGCTTTTTCTTGTTTTTCTTATATTTTTTTTTCTTTTTTAATAGACACTTAACTGGCCAACTCGACTAACCAACAACAAAGGGTAGGTGGACTCAATAACTAAAAGTGTAACAATAATATACAATGCATAAAATAAACGTGCACATGCAAAACTAACCGACTGACACATACATGCAAACTCAACTCACTAAACTACGTGTAACATGGCTATGAAATGGCTAACTAGCGGATAGCTAAAAACTCCCCCACACTTAAGCGCTTCGTTGTCCTCAACGAAAGATAGAATAAAATCAAGAGGACTCGGCTGCTTAAATGCAGGGTTGGTGGGTCAAGTCAAAGCGGGCCCCTCTTCCTCAGCGACTGGGGGGTCCGGACTCGACTCTGGGTACACATCAAAATGGTAATGGTACAACCCATCGTAGGTAGGCGGGTGTTGCAACTGGACATTGGCCGCCACATCCAAGTCCTTAATTCAACCACCCTGCTGGGCACAGTCATAGCTAAGTGACTCCATACCGCGGCCCAGCTGGCGCTGACTACTACGGATGTGCTCAAACTGCCTCCTAGACCTAGCTCTATCAGCATCTGTTTGCATTCTCTGCTGCTCTAGCAAGTGGGTGATATGGGTCAGCTGAATCTCAATCCTAGAACTAGAACTAGAGGTACTCACCTCACTAGGGTGTGTAGGATCAACATGCTCTGGGGCTCTTAGGGGGTTGGGTATCTTCTCCCACTTACGCTCTCCATTGTTCTTGTTAGATAGGTCATACACTAGACCCTTCAAATCTGAGCTAGCAGCTTTTGCTAGCTGTAGGAGAAGGCAAGTGTGGCCGGCAGATCTACGGTTATTAGGACGGGTCTTCTCCATAATAGAGCAATAAATAAATTACGGGATGTTAATCCTCTTCCCGGTCCACAAACAGTAGGCCATGGTGCAAAGTTGGAAGGAGTAAGTGGGTTGAGCAGTGAGGCCCACAACCCAGTTCTCAAGAAGTTCGCACAACCACCTCGCATGTGGATGCACAACCCTCCTAGAAACGTTGCACTCAGGTAGGGTGGGTCTCTCATTCCATCCCGCCCCCGGCACCCCCTTAAAGCAAAATGCGCTCACGACCTCAACAACATCAGCTCTCCGGATAGTCTCATGGTAGGCACAAGTCCCTTCTTTTAGGGGCTTGAAGTTCAAGGCAGTCGCTATACTCTCGGGCGTGTGAACTATATAAGCACGCCGGCAAAATATGTGCTTCCTATCCTCACCCTCTCCCACGCTATAGAAACGCGCATTCACTAAAAACTCTCTTTCAAGATCGAAGCTAGAGTTTTGACAGATTTGAAACCATTTGTCTAAATTATCATTCTTAAAGAGGTCCTTAAGTTGTTGGGCCATCTTAGGGTGTGGCGGGAAGGGTTTTTCAGAAGTTCCTTCCCTCTTCAGAAACTTGTGGGTGCAATGCTCCTTGTGGGCGTTTGCACTAACAAACCTGAAGCTGCAGAATTTGGTACTGCAGATAGCCTTAAGTTCTACATCCTTAGGTGTTGCGCCTCTAGTTCCTATCGTAGGGAGTGGTGGCATAACCTGATTCAACTCATAACGAATTGGAGACGGCGGAACCTAACGGCGATTCCCCGACCCGTATCCCTCGTTCACTTCTTCCTCATCCTCACTCATAACTACATCTTCCTCAGGGTTGAAGATCGGTTGGTCATCAAGAACAAGTCCCCGTCTCCTCTTATTAACATTCCTATATGTAGACATAGTGATAAGAAAAAGACAAACGAGTGCCCCTTGAGTTTTAGCCCCGAACTACACCAAGTAACCCAGGGTACAAGAAATGAACACGTATAAATTGCGAGAAAATTAAACCCTAGGAGTTCCTAAGAAAGAATTAAAGCCGAGAGAGAGAAAATTGTACCAAATTTTTCAAAAACACGAGCAAGTGAAGGCAAGAGTACCTCCTTCAGCTCCTCGGCGTCCCCGTCACAAGTCGCTTCCTGAGCTAAGGCCAAATCCTAATCAAAGTATGCGAATGGGAATTTTTTTGTTCTTGGAGCTCTTCCTCTTTGTTTTCCCCCACACTCAAACCGTGCACTATCTCTCTAAACTCCAAGACTTAATGTTAATAACGAGCTTGCAAGGAGCGAAACCCACCAAAATGTTTTGAATTTGCAGATGTTTTTGATTTTATGTGTGTGAGTGTTCTTGAGATTTTGAGAGGAAGAAGATGAAGGAGGGTGCTTTTTATCGGAAACTGGGGTGTAGGAGGGTTAAAACCCGGTTTTTGCTTCAAAATATTGCCCCAAAATACCAAAAATATCCTCAATAAGTGAGGTTGTCAGAGCATTTCGGCCCGAAATGTTTTCAAAATCTCAAAAAAGTATCCTATTTTCATTTCGGCCCGAAATGCCCTGGGACTTACGAGATTTTGTTTTTACTCTAGTTTCTTCGTCCGATGTCCGATTCCTTCGATTCTTGCGCTCACGAACTCGTCATTGAATGTAGAATCCGATGTTGACTGAAAAGTTCCCAAAGTCCTGGGAACTTTTCATCTCATCTCCAAAATTTCTCTCTAGCACGAGAATCAAGTCCCTTTAAGCTTGTGATTCTTTCATTCCTCTTCGGATTCCGATGCATGCAAATCCGGGCCACAACGAGCTGCCAATATAATCATTTAATAAATAGCTACTCCTCGACCTTGAGTAGCCTCTCCTTCAAGTCCCATCGTCAAACTGCTCGTTAAGCCTCGTTTTGCGTGCAAAGTCATGCACATGCATCAAGAAGGGGACTCCGAAGGGTCTTCGGTACCTCTGTCGTGCACACTCATGGAAAATATTAAACCGTTCTCTCTCACATATCTCAATCAAGTACGAATATCAAAAACAGAATACGAAAAACAAATCCGACTACCTAAATTGGGTTGCCTCCCAATCAGCGCTTGTAATTTAAGGTTGACGGCCCGTCCCAGTTACCTCAACGCCCCTACACAGGTGGCTTGGCACCTCATGCCATCTCATCCCGCTTCCTCTGCTGGATCCTCAACACAACTCTATGAACTTTAGCTTTTGAATCCGGTGGTTCTACACGAACCAGCTCAGAAATCTTGTGCACTGACTACACGACCCATGACATCTGTGTCTTCTCTTGAGACTGCTGTGGAGTTGCCTTGGAAACCCGGAAAGTCTCCCACGCATCATTGATCCTCGTGATCAATTCCCCGTTCTCAACATCAATAAGAGTCCGACCGGTAGCCAAAAAGGTCCTACCCAGGATGATCGGAACATCTCCCACAAGCATCTCTAGAATAACAAAATCTGCAGGGATAATCGAATTCCCTTCCCGTAACCAGCACGCCCTCCACCAAACCGTATGCCTTCCTGTAAGAATTGTCAGCAAACTGAAGGTTGATCCATGTGGAACGAGCTTCTACTCCCAGCTTTTGAAAGACTAAAAGTGGCATAAACTGACACTAGCCCCCAAATCACATAAGGTATGTCCCGTGTAAGCTCCTCCCAAGTTAGCATCTATCACAAAGCTTCCCAGATCCTTCTGTTTTTGAGGCAAACCATGCATCACACATGAGCTCACCTGCTTAGTCAAATCGACTGTCTCAAATTCACGCACAACCCGCTTTCCTGAAATTGCATCCTTCATATACTTGGCATTTTAGGCATCATCTTGACTTCCTCAATCAAAGGAACATTGATATGCAATTTTGAGAGAATGGACAAGAACCTCTTGTACTCCTCAGAATCATCTTTCTTCTTTCTTGTTTTAAGAGGATACAGAATATTCTTAGACATAGAAAGTGGTGGTGGTGTTACCTCATCATCAATATCTGGAGTGACGCCCTTTGATTGGGGGATCATGACAGGGGTCTTGTCAAAGACCTCATGCTCCCTAGCCTTCGAGGCTTTAGCTCTAGCGTGGCTCGGATATGGGGGATCATCAAGAACTATCCCGCTGCGGGTACTGATGGCGTTCACCTGGCGCACATTCTCAGTATCGGATGGAAAAGACCCTGGTGCTCTAGCTGAGAGCTGAGTGGAAATCTGTCCTACCTGCACCTCCAAGTTACGAAGCAAGGTCTTTGTGATGTGCAAATCAGCTGTCAATGTCTCCACCTGATAACTGAAGGTATTCACATTCTTGCCCATTTGATACATCATATTCTTGAGATCCACCATCTCAGCATTCTGGCCTGTAGCTAATGGTGGTGGCGCATGGGCAGCTGGTGCAGGTGGCCTGTGCTGAAAACCGGGTACATATGAAGCTCCGGACTGATCTCCATACCTGAATCCTGGATGATCTCTAGTCCCTGGTCTGTAGTTCCCCTGATTCCATTTGTGCTGTCCCTCTGCCCCCACATAGTTGATATCCTCATTAGCAGCTTGAGTCAAAGCTGCATCAAACTCCTGCTCCTCAACTATAGACACTGTCTTCTTATTCTGATACACATGCTTTACCATGTCAGAGACCATCTTTGTAATCCCATCTTTCCACTCATCGTTCTTTGGTTCAGGAAGCTTGGATAACCTCCTAGAGTCTTATAATTGAGCATCGTGTTTCTCTAATTGCTTCATCAAAGCATATGCTCCATCCTTTTCAACCCTGTAAAGAAAGTTACCTCCTGCTTCCTTGTTCAGCAAATCCTGGTTGGGACGATCCAGGCCATGATAGAAGACCTGAAGAATCTTGTAGTCGCCGAAGTTATGATTAGGACACTTGCGTATCGTCCTCGTAAACCGATCCCATGCATCAATAACCGTCTCATGAGCATGCTGCAGAAAACAAGGATCTCTGCCTATAAGAGTATGACACGTTGAGCGGGGTAGAACTTGCTCATGAACTCATCAACGCACTGCTCCCATGTGTTCATCAATTCTGGCTTCTGGACTCTAGCTACTTCTCTGCCGCACCCCTCAGACAAGAAGGAAAAAGAATCAGCTTCAGGGTCTTATCAGTGACGTTCTTGTACACCACTGTGTTGATGTAGGCATCAAACTTCCCAATGAATTCATTTGGGTCTTCATCCCTGTTTCCATAGTACAGGAACTGATTGTGCATTGTCGTGATGGTGGCAGGCTTCAAATCAAAGTGCTTAGCCTGAATGGTTGGCACCACAATAGCAGGCTTGTGTCCTCTCTGAGTTGACTGAAACTTCTCTACCAAAGCTTGGCCCGACTTATTGTAGGGCATCTAGTTCTTCTGCTCATCAAGCATCTGCTGCAGTTCAGTCAACTTCTGGTTCAGTTGAGAGTTAGTCAATTGCTTACCCATTGCGATCTGTCTTGGACCTCTTCTCGGAGTTCTGAATAACTGCTCTGGGCACAAGGTCTCAGGAAATCCGGTGCATACACTCAGAACCTGAAACAAAATTCAGAAAACAAATCAGAAATCACAAAAATAATAAAGAAAAAAGAAGAAGGTAAATTAAACTAATCGCTAAACTAGAACTGTAACCAATTCCTTCCCCGGCAACGGCGCCAAAAACATGGCGCGTGTAAACTACGCGTTGCTACGCAAGTGTACGGTCAAGTAATAAAGTGGAGAATTTTGGACTCCGAGTTATCGAACCCAAGGGAATGCGTCTATTGTATATCTAGTTTATCAATTAAATTCAATTCACACAAGTAATCGGTAAGAAGGTTCGTAGTTTGAAGTGTTGTCACCCTCAAACAAGTGACTAGCAATGGTATTGTAATAACGCAAACGAAGTGATTCAATGTAAATCAGAGGAGAGAAAGCTAGGCAATCTATAGATCACATAGGGTAGTTTTGACAATTCCGGATTTCATGTTCTAACACAACAATTCATAGTTAGTTAAGCTGAGTAATGGAGTTAACAATTACCTATCGGTATCATGTCGTTCTACACAACGGTTATGATTTATCCCTCTCAGGCCAAGTATACTACCTATGTGTTCTAGTAGGTTAACAATATTGTACGGTATAATGTCCTATGAGACTACTATTCAATAACAATTCACTACATCCTACTGAATTTACCCTCATCTAGCCATTCATATTCAACTCACCTATCAGTCTAATTGATTACGAATGTCCTTGTTTATTCATCCCAACTAGGGTAGAGTAGCTTTCACACACTCACTAGTTATGTAATAATTTGGGGTCATGACTCCTACGTTACTGAGGATTAAGAAAAAATATAAAAATAATTAACTAATACAAATTATATTTAAGTCTAGTTCATGATTTCATGGAGAAATAAATACTCAACATCACATATCCTAGTTCTAGCTTGTCAATGGAAGAACTAAACATGAAATATAACATAGCAATCTCCATAGAATCATAAACCCAACGTGAAAGTTCATCCAAAATACGGAAAAAATCCTCAAAACATAAACCATAGGCTCTCAATAGATGCCTAGGTATGAGTTTAGCTACTCATATAAAAAGATAACATGGTGTCTACATATTTCATACAAGAAAGTAGAGAGAAAATAGATCAAACGCTAGAAATCGTGAAGATTCTTGCGATCCAGGCTCTTCTCCTTGCTTGAGGTTGTTCCCAATTAAGTCTCCTTGCTCTCCTCCTTGCACTCAATAGTCGTGAATGATGTATTTTCTCGTCCCTAGGTCGTTCTTCTTTCGTAACCCGCAGAAGCCTTTAGTAATTGCACAATGGCCCCCTGAAATTTGCTCCTGACTTCGCCGGGCCATAACCTCTTCGTGCGAACTTGGATTTAGCTCTGTGACCTATCGTTGGACAGCTCTCTGAGTCTAATTTCATTTTTCACTGGTGTCTGCCCCCAAATTATGTGTAGAGCTCCAGCTAGGATCAAAATAGTGCAAACTGGTCATCAAAGCTCCTCCAATTCGGCTTCTCTTCACTCCACTTGAGCTCCCGTTGCTTCCGAAGTTCCTTCCATGCCTCCTATCAACCGATTAGAATCCGTTCCTGCCAAGATAACATGAACAAACATACCAAGCGATTATATTTGACAAATAACAATGAAATATGCATAGAAAACGCCCGGATTAACAATATAGCACATGGTGAGCAACAAGTTATAAAACGGCATTTATTCTCTAACTTTAGGCTCAAATAACTCTCAAATACCTATTAACATGTGGTAAATTCTAAATAATTATAGCCTCTAAAAGGTGTTATCTTCCATATAAATGAGAAACGCATATCTAGACTCCATAATGATGGATTACTAGACTCATTTGATTATATATAAGACATATGAATCTTGTTTGATTGGAAAAATGACAAAGTCCCCTTACAAAAAGAAAGGTTAGAGGACGTGAGTTATTGGCACTCACACATACCGATGCATGTGGACCATTTCCCACGCCTTTCAGAGGTGGTTACGTCTACTTCATTACATTTACTAATTATTTTAGTAGATATGGATTTGTGTACGTTATGAAGGCCAAATCTGAATCCTTTGAATCGTTCAAGGAATTCAATAATGAAGTAGAGAAGAAACTTGGAAAAAGTATCAAGGCTCTACAATCGGATCGTGGAGGAGAATCTTAAGCCAAGAGTTTGACGACTATCTTAGAGAGTGTGGGATTGTTACCCAACTCACTCCACCCTGGACGCCTCAGTGTAATGGCGTGTCCAAGAGGAGGAATCGCATCTTTTTGGACAAGGTGCGGTCTATGTTGTGTCAAACAGATCTTCTGATATCGTTTTGGGGACATGCTCTAATGACGAATGCTTTTACCATTAACCGTTTTCCATAAAAATCGGTCATGAAGACACCATATGAGATATGGACTGTGAGGCATCCCATAATGTCATTTATAAAGATTTGGGGTTGCGACGTCTATGTAAAATATTTATAGAGTGACAAGCTCGGACCCAAGTCAGATAAGTGTAAGTTTGTGGGATATCTTTAAGGAAACTAAATGATATTACTTCTACAACCCAACTGAGAACAAAGTGTTTGTTGCTCGGAATGGCTATTCTTAGAAAGAGAGTTCATCTCTAAAGTAGCCAGTGGGAGGACTGTAGAACTTAAGGAAATTCAAGAACCACAAAACACCGATTTGACAATGGAATATGAACAGGAACCACAAGCGGTTGTGGAGCAACCTGTTCAAGTAATACAAGAACTCCGTAGGTCGAGTAGGGTACGTCATGAGCCAGAGAGGTATGGATTTCTCGTTAATGAGCCCGGTGATGCATTACCAATAGATGATGAGCCTACGACTTACAGAGAGGCCATGAAAGGGCCAGACTCAAAGAAGTGGCTTGAGGCCATGAGGTCCGAAATGGAATCCATGTATTCGATCCAAGTATGGAGTTTGGTGGCACCACCCGATGGGGTTCGTCCCATAGGGTGCAAGTGGGTCTTAAAGAAGAAGACTAACATGGATGGCAAGGTATTTGCCTTAAGGGCTGACTGGTGGCTAAAGGATTCAGACAGATTCATGGTATTGACTATGATGAAATCTTTTCCCCAGTTGCGATGACCAAATCCATTCGGATCCTACTTGCGATTGCAGCTTACTACGACTATGAGATTTGGCAGATGGATGTCAAAACTGTGTTTCTGTATAGAAACCTACTTGAGGATGTGTATATGACACAATCTGAGGGTTTTGAAGATCTAGCGCATGCTAATAAAGTCTGTAAGCTACAACTGTCAATTTATGGATTAAAGCAAGCTTCTAGGAGTTAGAATCAACGTTTTGATGACGTGGTCAAAGCGTTTAGCTTCATCAAGAACGAAGATGAGGCTTGTGTTTACAAGAAGGTTAGTGGGAGTTCTGTTGTGTTTCTAGTCTTGTATGTGGATGACATACTACTAACTGGAAATGACATTCCTATGTTGCAATTAGTGAAAGATTGGCTAGGAAAGTGTTTCGCAATGAAGAACTTGCGGGATGCAGCTTACATACTGGGTATCAAGATCTTTAGGGATAGATCAAGGAAGCTGCTCGGCCTAAGCCAAAGACATATATAGACAAGGTGTTGAAACGGTTCAAAATGCAAGAATCAAGGAATTGATTCTTGCCCATGTTGCATGGAATCACCCTTTGAAAGGATGACTTTCCTTCCAATCAGATTCAGAAGGAACGCATGAGTAAGATCCCATATGCGTCGACCATAGGATCTATCATTTATGGCATGTTGTGTACTAGATCATATGTGTCGTACGCGTTGAGTATGGCAAGCATATATCAGTCCAATCCGGGTGAGAGTCACTAGATTGCTGTCAAGAACATTCTTAAGTACTTGACAAGAACTAAGGATGCATTATTGATATTTGGAGGTGAGGAAGATCTCAGTGTAATTGGTTACACTGACGCGATCTTCCAAAACCGAAAGAGACCACTATAGATCGCAGTCGGGTTATGTGTTTTGCTTAAATGGAGGATATGTGAGCTCGAAGAGTTCCAATCAAGAGACAGTTTCTGATTCTACAACTGAAGCTGAGTACATTGTTGCTTCAGGCAAAGCAAAGGAGGTTGTTTGGATAAAGAAGTTTATCACTGAACTTGGTGTGGTTCCTAGAATTTTGGATCCCATTACGCTTTATTGTGACAACACTTGGGTGATCGCACAAGCCAAGGAACCTCGGTCGCACAAGAGGACAAAGCATGTACTTAGGAGATTCCATCAAGTTCAAGAGATAGTCTATCGAGGAGATGTGAAGATATGCAAGATTCCAACAGATGATAAAATGTTAGACCCTCTCACAAAGCCGTTGGTTCAGCGAAAGCATGAAGGGCACACTAGGGCTATAGCCATACATGATGCACCAGATTGGCTCTAGTACAAGTGGGAGACTGTTGGTTTTGGATGACCTAGAGGCAATCTGTTTAGTATGAACTTTAGTTTCTAGAATAAATCATTGTATTATTTATGGAGATATTTAATATAATGAAGTCCTTAGATTACAAGTGTGTAGTTTAACTTAAATATCCCTAGTCCATTACATTGATTAACCAGACGATCAACTATAGACTAGTATGTGGGTAGATTGATATGGATATATCAAGTCTAACACATGGGTATGCATTAGGAGTAATGGCATACTGGATATACCCACCACGATAAGGCTACATTAGATTATGTCAACATCACAAGCACTTCTCGTAGTGCTAATGGTGATGTAATTCTTAGACGTGAAGTCACTGGATACTCTAGTAGTGAAATATCATGCTTTGATATTATCAAACGTTACACCATAACTGGGTAACTATAAAGATAGCCATCGGGCATGATAGAAAGCAAGCTTCGAGATGGCAGTGATGTAGATATGATTTATCCCTCCTACATAATCGGAGCAAATATCCAGGGCCACCCGAGGGGTAGAGCTTCTGGAATGTTTAGCCAGACTCAGATAAATCAATATGGAGATATTGATGTTATCTGTATGTATAAGCCTATTCCTTGGATCGAGAAACTATGCATTGGATATACGAGTGTGACGATTATGTCTCGTGTCCAATCTGGATATGGATACAAAAGGGATAACACAACACGTTAACATTGGGCACAAGGTTTGTCGGGATCACTTACTATTTCTATTAGTTGGGTGGCATAGATGTGTTGCTATACACTGCTCTATGTTTGTAAAGTTGCTACCAACTATGTAGATACCTATGGGGTCACACACCATATGGATTAAATTGGATATGGGTATTAATTATTAGGACATATTAATAAAAGGATCATAACACAACCACAAGCAAAGTTAGTGGGACTAATTGTCAAGTGGACTAATCCATGTAAGACATGATTAGTATTGGGGCAATCATGTAGCTAATAAAGAGTTATTAACTATATAAAGGAACTCTAACTTGTTATTTTCTCAACGAAGTCATTATTGAGAGAACATAACAAAACAAGGAGAGAAAGAAAAGGAGAGGATCCATCCCCCCTAGTGCGTCCTCCCCTTTGACCGTCGGCCACCCCTTGTGGCGCGGTGGTTGCCCCTTTTTGCATTATCTTTCCTCCTTCTTCCGTTGCTAGCACTACACGTGGAGAAGGATTCGATTCAAAGATCCAAGGTGTGGATACTCATAGAGACGAAGACACAATTCTTCGTAGTGATCACAGAAAATAAGGTACACATGTTTCTACTCTAATCATGTTATGATTGCTTGCCTTTGATCCTTGGAGGAGTGAGCAGGATTCAATTTTTGTTATTCCGCTGTGTAACCTGCATCAAACCCCTACATTTTTCAGCATGTGGTTCTTCCTAACTTCTCTAGTACCTGCTTTAGCTAACAGATACAAAAAGAATCTCTTATTGTTCCTCTTCAACAACTCACGAGAACAGATGATTAAGTAAATAACAGAATGATATACAAATTAAGCTTTGGGGGAAGAACACTGTGAAGATAGTGAAGCTGTAAAGCTTGAAACGTTCTCCAGGAATGTGGAATGGATTGAGTGGCTGAATGATCTTCTTCAATGATGCTTTTCAATACGTGAAAGTGTATGAATCTCTGTGTAATGCTCTGTACTTCTCAATCTCTCTAAAATAGTTACTATCTCTATCAATTTGAATTGCAGACTTATAGAAAGATACAACAAAAATCCCTAAAAATCCTCTGCAGATCCTTGGCTCTCAACAACATTCTCCCAACAGCTAGCTGCATGATTTTCTTGATGATTTTGATAAGATCTTCAATCTGCAGGCTTAAGGTAAGTCCAGACAACCTTCCATAAGAATAGCATCAAATCTGCATGCCTTAATTGCCAGTTCTGGAATCCTGCAAATTAGGAAACTTAGCTAAACCTACAATACAGAGTTAGCTAACAATCCTTGCAAAATAACTTCTGAAAATAATGATATGAAAGCATGTTATAACACATAATTAGTTAGTCTTTCATCATATAATATAGCATGATCAAGTGCGAGAGATTAGAGATGAATATGAGTAAGAACTCCCCCTCAGTTCATGCTCTTGAGTTTTCAAGGATTTGAAACCAGTTTCAAAGCTTTGAAAACACCTATGTACTAACAATCTCCCCCTTGATGAAAGAAAAAACCAAATATTATGTCTGAACTGTATTTCTGCAAAAGATATACATTATTAGCATAGCAAAGAGAGTTATATAAGATCAAACACTATTAGCAATACCAACATTTATAATAGATGAATCAAAATCTACCTAAATAATTAATTCAGTACAAACTAAGCAGTTTAAAAGTTCGACTACCACAGATCCAAAACCCGATCTCCCCGCAACCATAAAAAAAAATAAACACCTAAATTTCTCCCTCTTTTTTAATTTCATCAAAAAAGTGAGAAAATGTTGGATTAGTAGAATTTTTGAAAGAAGAGAGAGTTGGATTCAAGGTTTTGGAAAGAAAGAAAGGCAAGAATCAAGGCTTTGGGTCTGCATCTGTCTTGTCCCATGCAGCATCTTCTTGATCACTTCTTTCTTCCTCTTCTTCCGAATTCTCTTCCCATGCAGCCTCTTCTTGTGCAATTTCTTTACCAGGTTCATCATCCTCAAATAGTTCAGCTGAATTGACAATTGTAGGAACCTTTCCTTTATGTTTCTTGTGATGTAGAGCCTCTTTGAGTAGCAACCCTGAGTAAACACTGTCTTCCTCACCAGCTTCCTAATCCTCATTTGCCTTTGCCTCTGCATCCTTTTCTCCAACATTATCCCCAGAACTATGCTCATAAAGAAGTCCTTGGTAGATCATGGCTTCCTTGAACCTTCTAAAACTTGTGTATCCTCTTCTTCCTAATCCTCATTCTCTTTTATCTTGGTGAAAACCTGCAAATACCACTCACTTCCTTACCCAGCTGTTAGACCAAGTGTGATATTTCGATTCATATTCTGGATCAACCCTGATAGGTGGTATGATCCCTTTAGAAACCCAAATCTGTCTCACCTGTCCCGTAAGATGGAATGGCGAAGTATTCCTCATGATGTGTGGTTCTGTTCTTCTAAATGGAGAGGTCATCATAACATGACCAATCTTGCCAAACATTTTGGATAATGTTTGTTGCCTGCTTTCACAAAGCTGGTATTGTTGTTTCCTGGAAAATATGGATTATATCCAATACTATTTTTTGTATAGAGTGCAGACTTCCTCCAAGAATCAAGTTTAAATTATGTTCTGAGCCAGCAAGCCTTGTCATAACATTCTTAGAGTCTTGAAGTTTCTCAGCCAGACGAGTCTCTGTTCCTATAATTCATCATGTTGATGCCTTATAGCAACAAAGTTGTCACTCAGAAGATAGTTCTCTATTACAACTTCTTTGACTTGAGTTTTCAAGGCTTTGAAATTGGTTTTCAAAGCTTTGAAATCTCTGTTAGTTTTTGCCTCAGATATTTCAAGATTCTTGTTCTCGCAAACTAATTGCAAATTCTCTTTTGCTTGCTCATGAACTTTCTCCTTTAAAGACTTGATTTCATTTAAGTAATCTTCTTCATTTGAAGCATTTCGAAAGTTACATTTTCAGGTTTAGACATTATACTATTCACCGTTACCTTAATTTTCCTTCATGAGATTTCATCATGCTTGGCAATAGGACAAAGGTTGGCTTGCTCTTCTTCAGAGTCTGATTCACTTGAAGAATCAGAGTCACTCCATGAAGCTACCATGGCCTTCTTTCTTATGTCATTGTCCTTTTTTTGAAAGTGATTGCTTTTCTTGTGAGGACAATCTCTGCCCAAATGTCCAGCATCACAACATTCAAAGCAATTCATTACTTTAAATTTATTTACATGGGAAGAGGACTTACCTTTGTAGTCCTTGCTACTTGAAGATTTGAATTTGTCTATGCTGGGGTATTTGTTTTCAAAGTTCTTTTTCATCTTGAGAATCCTTGTCAAGGCTTTGGAAATGAGAGCAAAATGATCTTCTTCATCCCTTCTTCTTTTCCAAGGCTTTGAGATTCTCCACTCTCTTTGGCCTTGAGTTCCAGATTCTTAACACTCTCTGGTAGTTCTCCATCAGCTTCACTCATGGAGATCTCATTTGTGAGTAGCTTTCCATGTAAATCATCTAGTTGGAAAGAGTAAAGATCTTGAGCTTCTTCAATGGCAGTGGTCTTAGGTTCCCATTTGGATTTGGGAAGACTTCTCAAGATCTTTCTGACTTTCTCTTCATTGGAGAATAATTTCCCCAAGGACTCCAGATTTTTGACAATTTCAGTAAATTTCTTGAACGTGTCTTTGATGGATTCATCTCCATTCATCTTGAACAGTTCATACTGTCTAAGTTATATGTTGAATCTTTGTTTGCTTTACTTGGCTAGTTCCTTCAAAAGTTACCACCCGTTTATCCCTGATTTCCTTAGCAGTCTTCTAGGTAGATATCCTGTTAAATTCATCTGCATTCAAAGCACAGTATAAGAGATTCATATCTTTATATTTTTTGAAATTTGTTCTAATTGAGAAGTATAGAGAGAGTTTTCATGTTTGGGAGTTCTAATCCCATAATTTTCTGTGTAGAACATGTGCGGTTCATTCTGGATGATAGACCAAAGTTCAATGTCCCGGTCAATGATAAATATTTTCATCAAGGCCTTCCAGTGAAGAAAATTGTCTCCACAAAATAGAGGTGGTCTGTTAGCAGCTCTTCCATGTGGGAAACCACTTTCACCTACAATAATCATGATCACAAGATTGTTAGATCTATACAGTGATGCATGCTCTGATACCAATTGAAGACTGTTTGTAGGCATGCAAATACAGGATCAAATACTCGAGAGGGGGAGGGGTTCGAATAGAGTATGGCAAATTTTTCCAAAAGTGTGATTTTAAAACAAATTGTGAAGAGCTTCAAGTATTTCAAAACTTTGAACTCGGTATCAAGGCTTTGAAATCAGAACAAACAGTTTAAAAGTTATTGAGTATTTTTAAAGATTTGAATTGCTTTTCAAGGCGTTGAACTGAAACCAGTCTAGAAGCAGTTTTGAAGACAAGTAACGAACTAAATGTAAGATAATGTACATATGGTTTTGTTACGAATTTCGGTACAAAGTTACCTACTCTCCACCTGAGGGATCTAATCCCTCTAGGATTTCAACAACTTCTTATTTATCAAAAGCTACACCTTAGATCTCAGACCAAGAGAATCGCCTTACTCTTTTTCAGCATGTGGTTCTTCCTAACCTATCTAGTACCTACTCTAGCTAACTGATACAATAAGAATCTCTTGTTGTTCCTCTTTAACAAGTCACGAGAACATATGATTAAGTAATATAACAGAATGATATACAACTTAAGTTCTGGATGAAGAACAATGTGAAGACAGTGAAGCTATAAATCTTGAAGTGTTCTTCAGGAATCTTCAATGGATTCAGTGGCTGAATGACCTTCTTCAATGCTGCTTGTAAATCAGTGCGAGTATATGAATCTCTGTATAATGCTCTGTACTTATCAATATATATAAAATAGTGACTCCCTCTGTCAATTTGAATTTCAGACTTATATAGAAAGCTTCAACATAAATCTCTAACAATCCTCTTCATATCCTTGAATCTCAAAATCATTCTCCCAATGGCTAGTTGCTTGATTTTCTCAATGATTTTGCTTTGATCTTCAATATGCAGGCTTAAGGGAAGTCTAGAAAACCTTCCATAAGAATAGCATCAAACTTGCAAGCCTTAATTGCAAGTTCTGGAATCCTGCAAATTAGGAAACTTAGCTAAACCTACAACACTGAGTTAGCTAACAATCCCTGCAAAATAACTTAGGAAAATAATGAGATCAAGGCATGTTATGACACAGAATTAGTTTATCTTTCATTATATGATATGAGTAAGAACTCCCCCTCGGTACATGCTCTTGAGTTTTCAAGGCATTGAAACCAATTTCAAATCTTTGAAAACAACTTTGAACTTAAAGATTGTCCTTATGGAAATACGGCGCACCCATAGCCAAAACCCACACCTGCTTAATGAACGGACATTGCATAAAAATATGCTTGTGGGTCTCCTCGCCCCTTCCATAAAGAGGACACCTCGATTCCCCGTAGAATTAGATTAACTTGCATCGGGAGAGAGTAAGTGTAAAATCTCCACGATATGAATAGCATCTTATTCTGAAAATGAATATCCCATAACGTCTTTAGCCATTATTCATCCCCTCTAGATGTTCTATATCCCTATCCAACGATCCACCATTCAATTTCCTAGAATCCCCTGCGTAAAGATAGCCATACTGCACGGTATAGACACCTTGCTCATTAAAGAACCGTGCCAAACAATCCGCTTGGGGCCATCGTGACAACGGAATAGTTAAGACAATATCTGAATCCACCGGTAGAAGAATCTCATTCACCTTATGTTGATCCCACACCATACCGCTATTATTAATAAACTCGCTTACCTTCTATAGATGGGGTTGATGAAAAAAATGTTCTTGAGGACAACTTGTGAATGCTTCCGTGATCCAAGAGTGTAGGAACACAAGTAGATTGGTGGACATAGGGGATGGCAATAAGCAATGTGTAATAAGAAAGAGATACATATTTTTGTGAATTATCCCAAAAACCTCTATGAAGAGGGTAAGCCTCCTATATATATACATCCAGTAGCAATGATTATTGGGGTGTTACGGTGTTAATCATGCCCCCAGTTTCAACATAAAGTTATCCGTTGCAAATATCGCGACACATATCTCGGAAGCCGCTACTAAATACGCATATATAAGATTTGACCAAGTCTCTCTTCTTTCACGCAGGGGTCGCAGATAGGACAGTAACCACCTGCGATGAGCTTTATTCCAGCCTTCAAACCACACGATCCTCGAGTTCTCGTGTAATGTGCAATCTGCGAGGGACTATGTCTCGGGATCCCTATATGCTGACATGGCGTTATCTCGTGCACATGGTGTATGCTAAGTTAGCCAACTGTAGGCTGGTAATGTAGGGTTTTGATGCAGGTTATGCAGTGGAAATACATTAAGATTATTCTTCTCCAAACCCTCCATGAATCGCAGGTGAAAGCATCATAACATGATAAAGGGAAAATGGATTACCTCAGTCATACCAGACTGGGACAATCACTTTGTGTAGAAATAGCGTATACACCTCTGCAGAAGTCCACACAGTAGGATCTCCAACTGGAACATTCTCTATTGATTGTTCTAGCAGTGTAGAAGAAGGAGGAATCGTCAACGCAGTTTGATCCAATAAAGCTTGAAGCAATAATGGAGGAGAGAGGGGGTTGGCCTCCTTCTTGGTGTCGTCGGGTACTAGGGGCGGCCTCCCTCTTGTGTCTCCTTCTCTTGCTCTAATTTTCATCATTAAGATATAAGGGCTGGACTTGTTCTTTTATAATTAATAACTCTTTATTAATTATAAAATTTCCCAACTAATAATTAAATCCAACAGTTTGGATTAGCTTTTGTTTTAGTCAAGTTTGCTATTAAGTCCAACTAAATATGCATGTTGTTGCACTTTAATCCTTTATTCTTTTAACTGTTAATTAATCCACCTAATTTACATCTATTTCTAGTCTAATCCTTTTTGGTGTGTGACCCTACAGGTTCCTATTACGTTGGCACTAAAATTACAATCATTGAGCGGTGTTAGCAACACATCAAAGCTACCCGAGTAATAGGAATAGTCAGTGATCTGACAAACCTCTGTAACCAATGTTAGCGTGTTGCATAATCCCTTTGTCACATCTATCCGGACTGGACACAAGACATGGAGTGTCACACCTGTATTTCCAATCCATAGTTTCTTGATCTGAGTAGACTTAGATTAACAAATTACATCAATATTGATTTATTTGAGCATTGGCATGCGTTTCCCTAAGTCTCACTCATCGAGTGGTCGTGGATATTTACTCCCGTTATGTGGGAGGGACAAATCCTCTCTATATCACTACCATCTCTCAGCATGCTTCATATCATTTCTGATTATCGCTTTTATAGTTACCCAGTCACGATGTAACGTTAGACGATATCAAAACATGATAATTCACAACTAGAGTATCGAGTGACTTCAATTCGAAGGACACAACACCATTGTCACTATGAGAAGTGCTTGTGATATTCACATAACTCCCATGTAGCCTTCTTACGGCAGGTCAATCCAGTACACCATTAATCATAATGCTTACCCATGTGCTAGAATTGATATCCCCATATCAATCTACCCACATACTAGTCTCGATGCAATACAACCGTCCTAATTAACTGTATTACTCGACTAAGGATATTTAAGAATATAATATTTATACTCTTAAGGACTTCATTCATGTTAACATATCTCCATATCGATAACATAACGAATATCATGTCCACATAAATGTCACGATAAATTGATTGCCTCTGGGCACAATTCCAACAGTCTCCCACTTGCACTAGAGTCAATCTGGTGCTTCATATGCCTATTCATCTAGCGTGGCCCTCATGCTTTCGCTGCGCTAGGGGCTTTGTAAGGGAGCCATCTGCTGGTACTTTGAAATATTCACATCTCCTCTATCGGCAATCAAATGAGATTATATATTCTGAGTATGTGCATTTTATGCAACTATACACTCAATCCTCTGTGATAGAATAGGCAACTGAATCTTGCATGGAACCTTTCCACTTCACAGTCCCTCAACTAAGGCAAAACACAAAACTTGACTATGATCTGGAATCATCTTTGCTGGATTAGAAGTTTGTAACATCTTAACCCTTTACAGTGAACCCTTCCTATCCTCAATATATCAAGCATTCGTCCTTAGTGCTTCTCAAGTACTTAAGGATTTTTCTTGACACTTATCCAATGACTCTCATCTGGATATGATAGGTATCTTCACGTCATGCTCATATGACATGTCTAGCCTAAGTACATAACATGGTGTATCTCGTGAATCTTATTCATACGACCCTTCTCAATCTAATTGGAAGGACATTTAGACTTCGAAAGACTAATTCCATGTGACATAGGTAGAATCCATATTTTTTACATGTTGAACCATTTCCACACCTTTGTCAATATATATACTTTGACTTAAGCTGAACAACTTTCTTGATCTATCTCCATATATCTTTATAGGTTGTGAAGCCTAAGTCCTTCATTGAAAATCGATTCCCTCGGTCAATCTTTAACAGATTGCAGAGTAGGGACATCATTCCCAATAAACAGTATGTCAACCACATACATGACCAGAAATATAACGGTTCTCCCACTAAGCTTCTTGTAGACACAAGCTTCATATTCATCCTAGATGGAACCAAAATATTTAATTGCATTATTGAATCGAAGATTCCAACTCCAAAGCTTGCTCTATCTTTAGATAGATCGCTGCAACATACACACCTTTAGGCATGCTCAAGATTGAAAAATACTTTAGGTGTGTCATACATCCTCAAGGAGGCTTCTATATTCATCTGCCAAATTATGCAGCTACAATTTCAAACGAGATGCCAATGGATTTAAGCATCGCAACTCGGGAAAAAGTTTTTTTCATAGTCTATACTATAAACTTTCAAGAAGCCCTTAACCATCAATCGTCCCTTAAAATTAATCATATTACCATCCATGTCAGTTTTCTCAAAACTCACGTGCACCCCATGGGTCTTACCCTTTTATGTGGTTCCACCAAAGTCCATACTTTGTTGGTATACATGGATTCCATTTCGAAACTCATGAATCCAAGAAATTTTAAGAGTCTGGCCCACTTGTGGCCACCTCATAGGTTGTAGGCTGATCTCCTTGAGAAATACATCACCAGGTTACGAGAAACCCATATTTTTCCATCCCTTTGACATATCCTTCCTGACCTACGAGGTTCTTGTGCTAACTGAGCAGGTTTCTCCACAAAATCTTGTGACCCTACTCATGTTACATCAAAGGATTAATGTTCTGTTGTGGTTTTTGAACTCCTTCAAGTTCTATTGACCTTCCACAGTTTCTTTTATAGACAATCTCTATCTACAAACACAGTTGTTTGAGAAACAAATAACTTGTTCTCGATTGGGTTGTAGAAATAATATCCTTTTGTTTCCTTTAGGATATTTCATAAAACACATTTATCCGAATAGTGTCCAAGTTTAATTTGACCGTAAACACTTCAAATAAACTTCACAACCTCATATCCTTATGAAAGACATACTAGGACACCTCCTAGACCATATCTCATTAGTGTTTTCATAACCGATGTTGATGGAACAAGGTTAAGGGCGAAATTGTTGTGAGTAGAGCATGGCCCGCAAAGTAGACCGGAATTTTTGTTTGACGCATCATGACCGAACCGTGTCCAACAAGGTCGGATCTCTCGTCTCAGACACGCGATTCTACAATGGTGTTGAAACGACCCGGGATCACGGTTCAGGGCTATTTTTGCTAGGGAGATATGCTCATTTTAAGTTGCATATTTTTTGAAACTCTGTTTCTTGACTATTCCTGGAATTTTGATTTAAAACCCCCTTCAGAAACTTTTGGAACCTAATCTTTCTTTTTTTGTAACTAGACACATTTAGGGTCAATTATGGAGAATATGAGCTTTATTGCTATTATCCAAGTGGTAGTAATCACTTTGCAAAGTTGAATTTTTTTTCCAAACTCTTCTCTGCATAGAGTAATTGTTATTTTTGTAAATTGAGTTTTATAATAGCAATGCATGATTTTCTTGATGTTTTTTAAAGTAGACACATTTAGGTATATCATAAATTAATTTCAATGTTTTAGCAGATTCTTTGATATGGTAAATATGCCTCCAAAGTCAAAGCTACAATTCTGTCCAGAATTGTAGTTTCACATTTTTTAGAAAACTTGAGTTATTGAAGTTCTAAGTGTTATGTTGGATTTATTTGGACATGTGAACATCATTATATGTTCATTTGTGACATATAGGACTATGGGTCATGTAGGTTTGCATTTGGATTAGCGATGTATAAATTGGTTGTAACGAATATGTTATACGTGTGATTGTAGACATCGACCTCGTAGGTGAGCGGTTGTCGTTGGAGTGCTAGGATTAGTTTCTTGCTTTTGATTGTGCTTCATATCAGCGGTAAGTAACATATGTGCAACTTTTACTTATCAAAATGTGAGTTTTTGTGTGATGTATAGAATGAATATTTGTTGATTGAAAAAGTATGCAAAGCATGATTTAATACTCGAAATTGTTTGGATATAAATTGAATCCTCTTTTTAAGTCTTAGAACTTTACTTGCGATAAGTTGATAATTTGATTTTGTCTATTGTAAAGAGAAGAAATAAAATACATATGTGCGAACTTTAATTATCACATTGTGACCATGTGTGTGACGTTTTAAATGAATATCGTTTATCTGGAAGAGTATGAAAAGCATGATTTATACTGAAAATTCTGATTATTGATTAATACTGAGAACTCTTCGAAATGACTTGTGACGATTGTATACCAACTTTGGTTATGAGAAATAAAGGTAATAAGATACATCGAATAGATTTAGGACGATGTACAAATTGTGTTATTAATGGGAGGCGCCAAGCCATCCTCCATTTTCTTATGGCTAATGCCATTGAAGCAACGCTTCTTATTATTGGATAGAACTTAATTGTTCAAAAATCCGCCCCCGATGAGCCAAAATGTACCAAGGTATTGAGGCCAAGGCTTCATTACAGCTATAGAGTGCTACTTATACTTGTAAGGGTCACTACAGTATAGGGGTGTCGACACTTAAGGCCTTTTAGCTATTGTTATGAGCGGGGATTGACGTTTGGGCTCCCTTAACGCACGGGTGAAATAGGGTTTGATAAACCCCAGAAGGAACCCTATGTACCAAGGTATCGATCATGCTTGTGGCTCTGGACATACCTCATCTAAACTTAACGGTTAATTGAACTTGAAAACAAGTTGTCTACTCTATTGATGTTGTTTGTGGCTCTAGATATGCCCTCATCAAAAATAAATGAGTTGAAAAACTTTGGCCACTCGTGAAGTAATATTGTTATCAGTTCAAAGAAACTTGTTTATCCCGGAGATTCTACTGGTTTACGAATTTCTTTAATACTCGTGGTATATCCAAGTTTTAAAGTTGAAAAGTTCTTGCTACGTGGTTACTTATAATTGTTCATAAATTCCAACTCTCTTATTAATGTTTCAAATTTGTTGGTTTATTTAAACTTATGCTTCTGTGCCACTCGTTACTTTACATGTGGTAGTGTGTATTTACTCAGTTTTTACTGATCATTTTCTTCAAAACTGTGTAGGCTTTTGCCATTTTAAAACCGCAGGTCATCAATCAAGGTGGGGGAAATGGGAACGCGGATCAAGACGATAATGCCGAGTGTAGTTTAGATACTTTAGCAGATCAAAAACACGTTTTGTTTTCAAATTTTATGTATTATCGAAATTTTGTTATGTACATTAAACAAAATGTAATCTTAATAATATATTTCTATTTTTGGTTATTGATTGTCTCCTTAATCCTGAACCGAGATCCCGAGTTTTTTCAGGTGTTCCAGGTGAGTGAGTTTGGATCATATCCAACAATCCTTTAGATGCTTGCTAAACTCTTGGCACAAGTACTCTTGCCTCCACGATCTTATCGCAGAGGTTTGATAATTTTTCCAACCAGGTTCCGTACTACATTCTTGAATTCCTTGAACGTTTCAAAGGATTCTGATTTGTTCTTCATAAGACATAAATCCATATTTACTGAATTAGTAAATGCAATAAAGTATCAAACCCCATCTCTAGCACTTGTGCTCAGTGGTCCACACACTTCAATATGTACGAGTCCCAAAAGATCATATATTTGCCCAATAAACAAGTCTCACATGTGTCATATGATTCAAAATAAAATGAGTCCAGAAGTCCATCCATATGGAATCTGGAAATGCGTCTCTCATTCATGTGGCGTAAACGACAATGCCAAACCTAATTGAGATTCATATTATTATATGCAAACCTCTTGGTATTAATGTTTCAGATGGAATTCTTAAGATTATAAAATCCATTAGACAAGAGTGCATTAAAATAAGGCATTTTTAACAAAATAAATGGAACAATATTTGTTCTCTATTCTGATAAATAAACTTGTCCATACAAGAAAGTGCGATAGTGTTCCTTCTCATAGCAGAGACATAATCGTATTTGTCTAATTCATTATTAATTCTGAAAAGGTAGAGATAATTTCCTACGGCTAATTTAGCAACCTTTGCTTCATTGCCCCATGTGTAAGTGTATCTCTTCCTTATCCAATTGTCTACATCTCTTGTGATCCTCCACATTTCAATAAATGCGAGATCCTCATCACGTATCATTAACCTATGACGATGAGTTAGGCACATTGGCTTCTATAACAAATTATACCTTAAGTGGAATTCACAATTCATTCATTACTTCCTTCCAGGTACTTTGGTTAGTTTCCTTTCCTCTACACCACCCTTTTTGGCTTTAAGGCAACGTGGCTTTAACAACATATTGCTTATACCCTTAGGGTTCCGGGCAAACTTTTTTTCCTCTCCCATTTTGTTTAACCATCAATATGGCTTTGGCTTTTCCCTTATTAGCACTTTTTTCAGCGATTCGCAATAATATTGAGTAAGTTACTGTATAACAAAGCACTAATTTTCCTAATTTCATCCAATGCAATTCTTAGTCCACTTGGGCGAATAAATCCTTATTCTTTATTTATTTCATAGATAAATCCCAACCTCTAAGATTTCAATCCCATTGAAATAGCTTAGTCGTGTTAGACCTCTTGCTTCAGCAGTAACACATTACTAGCTTGTGTCGTCGCGTCACATCTTGATGAATCAAATCGCCTTGCTTTGGCAAGCCCGAACTTCATTACATCTTGATCATGACGAGTGCTAAGCAAGAGAGAGTAAAACGCGAAAATGGAGCAACACTTCAAACCTTTTCATGTTTAGCCGACTCTTGAAAAGAGCTTCTTTTAAATGTATGATCATATCATACACCTCCATGTTCTCATCTTGCTTCCAAAGCTCAAAGTTCATGGTAGCTAACACGAGGAAAGTCACATCCAAAGAACCATTCTTTGATGTTACTCCTACTAGGATTTACTGTGTTTTGGTAGTTGGTGGATGGAAACTCTTTGCTCCAGGATATCCAACATTTTCGTTTTATTTGTGAACGATTCTCAATTTTATACCAGTCTAGAAAACTAACTCCAGACAATTTGTCATTCTCAAGTACATAGCGATAAAGTCGAGTTTGTTTGTTTAATGTCATAGGTATTCAACACAAAAGGATCATGCAAAATATTGTGACGTTGTGCTTTATTTCATAAAGACTTAGATTATTAAACATAAATCCGACTATTTTTCTCGGATTAATAACCCTCACTATTAATGCGGAAAATATCATGTACCACTCTGTCCCAGCTCTTTCTTCCCAATTTGACTTTTGTCACTATTCACTGAGTCACTTTGACCCGATGATTTGAATAGCAAACCGATGTAATTTTTGATAATTTTTCATGGTGTTATAGAGTAAAAGTTGTTCTATAATATGGTAAAAAAATTATCAAAAAATCGTATTATTTTGCTATCCAAATCACCAGGTCAAAGTGACCCAGATACGAGTCAAAAAAGTCAGATGGGAAGAAAGAGCTAGGACGGACTGGTATTTTCTAGTGGGCCAAGATCCATATTTCACTTCCTCTTGAGCCTGCTTTGACAGGTTACCCGAAAATTAGTTATTTAGGTAGGAACGGTTTCCAATTGCATCATATGCAACTCTTGGTTCAACTGGGCAAATAACTCCCTATTTATCTGTCTCATAGGTAATCCCAAATGCCTTGCCTCTAAGCGGTCAATCCTATTGAAATAGCTTAGTTGCGTTTGACCTCTTGCTTCAACTGCCGCACATTACTTGATTGTGTCGTCGCGTCACATCACATTAAATCAAGTCTACCTGCTTTGGCACGCACGAACTTAATTCGTTATGATGATGACGAGTTCCAAGCAAGAGAAGGCTAAAACGCAATATTTTCTTTGAGGTATTTTCGTGTGTCTTTATTCGTTGATCATATCAACTGTTGATCATATCTACTGATCTACTTATTTGGATTGGGAAATCCCAAATAAAAGATCCAACTGTTTCAATTATTATGTTGTTACGTTTTGCATGCATCATCCGTACATCAAAATAAAACAAGACAATAAATAATAAACAAAAAACAAAAAAAACGTGGTTTGGATGTGGCCCCAAAGACTAAGATATTCTCAAGCCAATGAGAATATCCATAAGACCTAAAAAAACAAGCTCATCTCCATGTGTCTCCATCTTTAGTCAATGCATCCTATCTTGTGGTCTCCATTGTCTCGTGGTCTTTGATATTCTTCTCCATGCCTTGACTATATTTTATTTATCTAGTTCTAGCTAGCATCTATGAACTAAGTAGAAGAACCTCACAAGCGAAGGAGAAGACGACATGCGGTCAATAAAATTAATTACAATAATTACATCAATAACCAAACAAACCCACAATATTTAAACATCCACAAAACCAGGGCCATATCCAACCACCATGCGATAAATCACATGATATAGTTAAAATCCGGTTTTAACGCGCTGGGTAAATTTTCAATTAAATTGGTACACTAGGGTCAAAACAGTCACGCCAGTCTAACTGGCCAAACCAAATTGACCTGCTGAACCGGACCAACCCGGTCGGACCAGCCTGCCTGGTCAACCCGGTCGGCTAGCCGAGAAGGCAAGGTCGGTTGGCTCAAGTCGGCGGGCGCAAGGGGGAGGACGGAAACTAGGCTGAACCCCTTTGGGTTAGAAAAACAAAAATTTTCTCCTTCCCTACAAGACAAACCCAATGTGGGACAAAAACTCTTTTTCTTCAACATTGTGCCCAAACCCTAGTTTTATATTACCAATTAATTTGTACATCATATGTAAAGGAAAATGACTAATTTTCACATCATATGTATAATTAGTTGATTTCCTCATGAATCATATTCATGGCGTATCATAATACACATATTAGTTTTATTACTGTTTACGGTCAAACTGACAGATACGGTGTAAAAGTTGATAAAACAGATAACCACATAAATCATGTTATGCGCTATCGACCTGTGGCTCTGATACCACTGCAGGGTTTTGTTGGAATAGATGCTCTGGAGGTAATCTTTTTAGTATGAACTATATTTTGGCTAGAAACATTCATTGTATTATTTATGGACATATTTAATATAATGAAGACCTTATATTACAAATGTGTTGTTTATCGTAAATATCCCTAGTCAATTATATTGATTAACAGGACGATCAACACTAGACTAGTATGGGATTGGAGATGTCACGATCCGACACATGGGTACGCATTAGGATTAATGTCACACAGGATTGACCCACTTACAAGAAGGCTACATACAAGTTATGTAAAAGTCACAAGTGCTTATCGTAGTGACAATGGTATTGTCATCCTTAGACTTGAAGTCACTAGATCCTTTAGCTGTGGAGTATTGTGTTTTGATAGCGTAAAGCCCTACACCGTAACTGGGTAGCAATAAAGGTGCCTATCGGAATCAATAGGAAGCAAGCTTAAATATGGTAGTTATGTAGATAGAATTTTTCCCTCCCACATAACGGGAGCAAATATCCACGTACACTCGAGGGATGGTGCTTACAGAATGTCTGGCAAGACTCAGATAAATCAATATAGGATATTGATGTTATCTGCATGGATTAGACTCTTCTCAGGATTGAGAAACTATGGATTTGATATACGAGTGTGACTAGTATGTCTTGTGTTCAATCCGGATATTGAGAAAAAGGGATGATAAAATACTTGAACAAGGTTTGTTGGATGACTATTTTTATTAGTTGGGTAGCGTGAATGTCTTGCTAGAGGCCGCTCCATATTAGTAATTGTAACTGCCAACTAAGTAGAAACCTATGGGGTCACACTCCCTATGGATTAGATCGGGCTTGGAAATTAAGTGATATGATTAATTAAATAGAATGATCAATGCGCAACTACTTGCAAACTTGGTAGAATTAATTTGCAAGTTGGAGTAATCTGTATATGAGTAAGTTTAGGAGAGGGGCCTTTATGTAGTCAAAAAAGGAGTTGTTGGACTATATAAAGAACATTCCTAGCTTATTTTCTTATAAATAATGCTATTAACATACATTGAGTATGAGGGAAAAGGCAAGGAGAGAGAAAAAACACTAAGATGGCCGAAACCCCCTTGACGCCCCTCACCCGTCGGCCTGAAGGAGGTGCTGCCCCCTCCTTTGCTCTGGTTCGCGTGATCTTCTTCTTCTTCCTTCATCCCTAGCTATAAAAAAGTCTTGACGGATCCGGATTCAATCATAGGAGTGGACTAGCCATAGAGACCTGAATACTATTTCACGAGTGAAGTCATCAAAGGAGAATCAAAAGGTATTATGATACTCAAACCCTTACTATCGTTATGATGTCCTGACTTGTGACTCATGGAGTGTCTTGTACGGATGATTATTTTTTGTTTCCGCAACGTAATCCATTACAAATCCCTACAGGTTTTGATGCACGTTACACAGTGGAAATACAATAAAATTATTCTGCTCAAAACCCTCCATGAATCGTAGGTGAAGCATCATAACATGATGAAGGGAAAAAAGTTAACCCAGTCATACCAGACTGGGACAATCACTTTGTGTAGAAATAGTGTCCACACCGTAGGATCTCCAACTGGAACTTCCTCTATTGTTTGTGCTTGCAGTGTAGAAGAAAGAGGAATCGTTAATGCAGCTTGATCCAATCAAGCTTGAAGCAACAATGGAGGAGAGAGGGGGTCGGCCTCCTTCTTGGTGTCGTCGGGTACTAAGGCCGGCATCCCTCTTGTCTCTCCTTCTCTTGCTCTAATTTTCAACATTATGATATTAGGGCTGGACTTGTTCTTTTATAATTAATACCACTCAGTCCCAGCTCTTGCCCACCGTCCTGAATATTTGACTCGTATATGGGTCACTTTGACCAGGTGATTTCGATTGCAAAATGATGCTATTTTCGATAATCTTTTCACCGTGTTAGAGATCAACTTATACTCTACAACACCATGAAAAAATTATCAAAAAATTACATTACTTTGCTATCCAAATCACCGAGTCAAAGTGACCCAGTGAATAGTGGTAAAAGTCAAATTGGTGGGGAACAGCTGGGACTGAGTGGTAACTCTTCATTAATTATCAAATTGGCCCACTAGTAATTAAATCCAACAGTTTGGATTAAATTTTGTTTTAGTCTAGTTTGCTGTTTAGTCCAACTAAATATGCATGTTGTTGCACTTTGATCCTTCATTCCTTTAACTGTTAATTAGTCCAACTAATTGACATCTACTTCCAGTCTAATCTTTTTGGTGTGTGACCCTACAGGTTCCTATTACGTTAGAAGTAACAATTACAAACATTGAGCGGTGTCTAGCAACACATCAATGCTACCCAACTAATAGGAATAGTCAGTGATCTGACAAACCTCTGTGACCAATGTTACCATGTTATTTAATCCTTTTGTGTCATCTATCCGAATTGGACACAAGACATGGAGTGACACTTGTATATCCAATCCATAGTTTCTCGATCTGTGAGTAAACTTAGATAAACAAATAACATCAATATATCATATTAATTTATTTGAGCATGGCCATGCGTTTTCCTAAGTCTCACTCATCGAGTGGCCGTGGATATCTACACCCGTTATGTGGGAGGGACAAAACCTCTCTACATCACTACCATCTCTCTTTTTGCTTCATATCATGTCCGATTATCGCTTTTATAGTTACCCAGTCACGGTGTAACATTTGACGATATCAAAACATGATAATTCACAACTGGAGTATCCAATGACTTCAAGTCGAAGGATCACAACACCATTGTCACTATAAGAAGCGCTTGTGACATGAACATAACTCCCATGTAGCCTTCTCATGGCTCGTTAATACAGTACGCCATAACTCCTAATGCGTACCCATGTGCTAGACTTGATATCTCCATATCAATCTACCCACATACTAGTCTCGATGCAATAGAGTCGTCTTAATTAACTATAGTACTCAACTATGGAAATTTAAGGAAATAAAATTTATATTCTAAGGACTTCATTCATATTAACATTTATCCATATCGATAACATAATGAATATGAAGTCCACATAAATGTCGTGATAAATTGATTGCCTCTAGGGAACCATTCCCACGGTGATTGGTCAACATGTCTGCGGGCTTGATCTTTGATTTGAACTATGTATGTTAACCCCCCTTGTGCATAGTTTGAGATTGCGAGGCCTCGTGCTCATGTGAAGCCCCCTTGTGAAAGTACGTCAGCGACCGAATCATCCTACTATAGCTCATGATTTCCTAGCAATTCTAGGTGTGATAGGTAAACACGAAATATATGTACACACAAGCCTTATGCTTTTCAAAATCTGAAGGTAAGGGATGGACACTGATTAGCATGCTCTATATTGTACTCGGACATAGGCACACGCATTGCATGGATCCAGTGGTTCGACCGAGGAGAACAACTCAATCGTTTGATATTCTGGTGATGGCGTAACTCCCTGCTATGAGACTTTTTTCACCAAGCTACCGATTTTGAGAAACAGTATTTTAAGAAACACATAATTAACCTTGAAATCTTCGTCAATTTCAAGCAAACTCAGAAGATTTACTCTTTTTTCTTTCTCCAAAGTAGGTAATTGTTGACAATTTCCAAGTCCCTTCAAAATATCTGGAAAAATCTTTAAAATAAATCTTCAAAATCTTCAATCAGAATCTTCAAGGATCTTGCAAATCTTCAAAGATCTTCAAAGTCTTCAAACCTTCACGAATAAATCTTGGAATTAGACGGTTCTTCTCCGATTTTAAATCAATTAGGGTTCTTGACTCTGTTCTCCCCCTCCCCCCTTTTTCTATTTAGACACGATGTGTCGCAAATCTTTCACTGAAGAGATACCTCAAGTTGTAGACAAACTATGGAGAAATTATCCAACTTTTGATGGTTTTGATTATTATCAAGCAATTATGTAAAACTCGCGAGTCATCCCTTCTCTGCCTGAAAATTGCAATATGATAGTACTCAGGGAAGTTCCCAAGCACTATGACTAAGACTTGGTCGAGATTGAAAGAGTCCACCTGAAATACCCTGTTATTTATTATAGATGAAAATAGTACTTTAGAGAATTTGAGGGGAGATGTTGTGAGTAAAGAGTATTTTGGGGGAGCTATTGTGAATTAATTATAGGTAGGGGACTATTTGGAGAAGTGCTATAAAGTTGAGTTGGACTACATTGAATTAGTTTAGTTTCTACCAACTTGTTTCTTAAAACCCTAGAGTCATTTTCCGACTCTTATTCTTTTCCCTTTTTCTTCTCTATTTCTTTCTTTATTTTTCTTCTTTTTCTACCCATGACTCTCTCTCACCCGTGCTCTCTCTCACTCTCTCTTTCTCCCGTGCCTTGGACCTGACGCTGCCTCCACCGCCGTGCGCCGCCATCGCCGGCCTCCTGTCCTTGTTCGTTTTATGTTTTGCTTTGGTGAGTTATTTACTTCTATTATTAATACTTATATCTCTACCTAAATTCTCTCTAATATCTATGATGATCACAAATCAAGAGATTCATAGCTAAGACTACATTGTTGTGACGTTTGATTTTCAGTTACACCACTGAGATGTGATTCCTACCTTATCACCGGTATGTTAATCCAAATCTAATTTGATTATTTATCTTAGTACTTCAATTTTAAGATTCCTATTGGTGGTATCATCATTCATGAATTTGTAGGATCAATAACCAATTTTTTGTATTAATTACATTCATAGTTTATGGCAAAACCCTAGTCTTTGGACGGGATGTTTAGTTGATTGATTTGGGTGATTTGGTGATATTATTATGTGATTAATAACTTACTTTCAAGTGTTTAATCGTTTTACATTGAAAGGAATTGAAGATGGAATGATTAACTAGATAGTTTGGATGTTAGCTTATGTGAAAATCCTGGATGAAATTGTCGGTATAGCAGAATTGTGACTAATGATGTTAAAGTGAGCATTTCTTTTGATCTGGGAATCAAAACTCAAATATGTTTGATGCCATACTTATTTTTCAGAATATTTTGGGTCTAATGAGACTATTTTTGAAACATGATTTGTTAGGGAAGTTGTAGTAATAAACTAGTGAAGTTAAGTTAGGTTGTGTTCGTATTAGTTAGTGGGATTTCGGAGCAAGTGTTGGACTATATTTTCGAGCTTGGATTAAGTGGTGACCTATAGACATTAAAATCATCTTAGTAGGACCAAACTTATTTCGTATAGGCATTTTTTATCTACATGTGGTATTATGTTTTGATTAGTGCATATTTAAATATGTATGAGTCGATTTCGTTGACGAATGATATGTCTAGTACTACTAGAGATTAATTTTATTTTGCTTTTGAATCAAGGTGAGTTGATATGCCAAGCCTTGAGCTTTATCTTCTTTCTTGTCTATACGATGTTTTATTAATACGTCTCAAATGATTATATGCTTCACATGGAACTTGATTTTTACTTGAAATATCCTTTTTGAGAAATTACGAGGAATATTTCATAGTGTGTGATGACGTAAAATTATGGAGATTAATAATGTGACATTATAGCAGTTGACGATTTGAATTTGGTCTTTCCGCTTCTTAATATTTGCATCATTTGGCCTATGGTCACTTGAATGGCAGTTGACATGTTGGCTACAGTCACACGGTTTCTTAATATTTTTATATATTTACTCGGTCGTTAATGAGCCCCGAGTTTGCTCCTTGTACTCACCTTCTGGCCCAATAAAGTCTTAGGGGGTGTCAATAATTAAGATCTGGATGCCAGGATAGATGATGTGCGGTTACTCTTCTCTTTATAACATAACAAAAGAAGGGACAACATGATGTTGTTGAAGGATATATTTTTTTCTTGGAAAAATTTAACAAGAGTCATTGTTTTGGCAAGTATAACGAAAGGAAAAGAAGTGTTCGTTAATTTGATAAGTTTATGATTTGTTTCAAATACTCTTACTGACAAGGTCGACCTTCCCCTTAGGCAAGTTAGGCAGTCGCCTAAGGCCCCCAATTTAGGAAGGCAACATATCGGTATAATTATATATGTATAGTAGTAAATATTTTGCATAGTACATATGGTATTGACTAATGTAACTGTAGAAACACAAAAATGGGGAAAGAATGTGAGTATCCACGATTTAATAGGAGAGAGAGGAAGAGTGAGTGCAGGATATTACAGAGGTAACTAAAGATTTCAATTTTGTTTAAGTGAGAATGACGAGGTTTATAATAGTTGACGTGTTTATTAGGAGATAACTCCAAAAATAAAAAGATAGTGGGGAGAAAAATTAGGAGTTGGTTGATTGATACTTGTGAAAATAATCACATAGTCCCGTTCAAGTTTATTTTGCGTGATCAAATTATATCTCCAAATCAAGTTTATTCAGGGACTATGTAATTATGTTCCCTAAAAAATCTATGGGAATGTCAAAACTTCATTAACCATATTTTTTTACCGTTTGAATTCTTTGAGGCACCCGTTGGACTACTTCTACTTCTTCCTCTTCTTCTTCTTTGCTGTAATCAAACCACTGCTTTCACTGTTTCATATCCATATTCTTCATCCATGGAGTTTCAATTTTTTTAACTGTTCCCTCCTCAAGTTTCTTACAACTTCAAGTAAAATTTTAAAGTACTTGTTCAAGTTCCTTACTATTCTAAGCCATCCTACGATTCAATTATTTCGTCCGTTTGGTTCAGTGCATCGGATTACATACTACGGAAAATCCAGGTACTAAGTTCCTTTTGCAAGTTCTTTTTTTTCTTTAATTCTTTTGAGTTATAATTATTGTATACATTTTTTTACCATGTCAACTAGAAAATAGTTATTCGGTATGAAAAGCTTAAGAAGAAAAGAAAAAATGAAAATGTGATAAGTTCTCAAAAAGTTGCTATGGAAAAATTTGTTAGTGCTACTTTATTGTAGGCCCCAATCAAATATTTTGCCAAAGACCTCTCAAATCCTTGAGACGGCCCTGCTTACTGAGTCTTTTGAGTTAATACTTATCATTCATACTCGTTTTTACATGCTTGGGTATATCTCACTTTGTAGTTCTAACTTATTTTCAAATGGTGGTTTCTTTTGTTTTTTCCACACCACAGGCACCGGTGATGGAAGCATGATCCAGTGGGAGCATTTCCCTTTTATTTTAGATTAGTGATAATCACGCAAATTATTAGACGTTCATTTATTTGGTAATTTTTTATGCCCGGTTTGGGGCGGTAGATGTTGAATAATTTACTTTTAAGAACTTTTAATTAATAGTAGTATTTCTCAACAACAAAAAAAATAATAGTACTTGGATACTTGTCGTTCTTTAAACCTTGCACTCTGCGACTAATTCCCGAGTGGGAAGTGACAGTTTTGAATTGCTAAGGGGTGGAATTTGGGAGGTGTTACAGTTGGTATCAGAGCCCGATTGTCCATAAAGGATTTATAATGAGTGGGGAAAATATAATGATCATAGGGCAATGTAAATTTGACAAGCCGTTTGGAATTTGGTAGTCTTGGGTTGATCTTTAAGAACATGATATACTAGATTCCTAAATTCCTTAGAAAGAATCGTGTTTGGAGAGTAATAAGTATATCTTTACCTTTTGTAGAGATGGAACCCAATTTAGTGAATCAGACCGAGGAAGATTTTCATCTTCGCCACCCTTAAGAACGCCTTTCTTGAAGGGGATGTCAATTTTAGAATTCGTTGAGGAAGCCACGCATAGATGTGATAAATGGGCTTTTACCTTTGTTGGAGGATCTGCTTTTCTCAATTATCTAGTTCAAAAGCATTGTATTGTGGAGTCATTGCATAGCATGGAACCTTCGATTTCGGTTAAGGAGCAACTAATGACCTTTTTCTCGAGGAAGGATGGTATCTTCTAAATCAAAAGTATTTTTATCAAGGCCAATGGACGATAAAACCACATATCATGAAGTGTACATTGATTTTAGCTCTCAAGTCATGGATTTATCCCATGAACGGTGATGGAGTCGAACTTATTGAAGACTTAGGAGAAGTGGTGGGTTGAAGGGTTAGCATTAGTCATAAGGGCTTTCTCACTCGACCTCAACTTTAAAGCATTTTGGGATTTTGTTAGGAATTGTTCTCTTTCGTTTTGAGATTTTTTTAGCTAAAATTCGGATTGAGCATTTGTTTGAGTGCTGAATATCAATGAATTGTTGGATCTTTCTTTTTTCTCAAGTTAGAACGTTAAGCCAAATTTTGGTGGATTTCGATGTCTAAGTTAGCTTATGTCCTTACGTTTTTCTCTGTCTTTCGCTTCTCTAGATGACTAGAACTAAGATTACAGCAAAGAAGAGTATTTATTGGAAATTGCAATATCCTATCGTGCCCAAGTGGAGGGAACCTGAGAAACTATTCGACTTTTGTGTGCTTATAGTGATCCAATGTGAAGAATCGTACCAGCAGTACTATTATTAGCGTTAGAGAGATCACGTATTTAGGTGTTATTGCATACTCAAAGCATTACCTTGGAGAAGAATGTTCGCTAAAGTTAAAAGGAAAAATCGTGAATTGGCTTTTGAACGTAATGAGATTCCAAATTTCCAAGGGTATATGGACCACGAGGGATACCTAACACATCCTCTATCTCTATGTCAGAATTTGATGAAAGCTCGTATAGCAAGGTATCTGGAACAACAAGATGAGGCGTATGACGCGGCTCACGAATCCGATGGTATCTTGGGGAATGTGGATGCCATAGAGATCGATTCAGATAATTTCGTTCATATTTAGATATTAGCTTCGTTTCTTTTGTTTGATTGGGACTTTGTCGTCATTCAGAGGCTACTATTATGGTTTGAGTGATTTAATTTGGGATTTGTGTTAGGATTCAAATTCTTGCTTTGGAATTGAACTATGAGAATTTAATCTTAGATGGATTTAATTTATCAAGTGGTGAGAGCATTACGTTTTGGACTCAAAGAGGAGAAGTGATTGTAATGTTGGAACGTTTTGTTGGAAAATTTAGCATGGTGCTAATTAGTCAGCAAATGAAATTTAATTTTCATTAATAGCTTAGAGCATTGTATACTTTCTTCAGATTTTTACCTGGGAAATAGACACATGAGCGAAGCTTTTATAAAAATTCCAGCCCAAGATGATATACGGTGATTTATATAAAAGCTCCCCAAGTGAGATGTTTGCGGGAAATAGTGCAGAACGACCAGATGTAGCATTTTGGACATTAGCCTATCTTTGAGATGTTGGATGGCCCTAATACTTTTATGAGCGAAATTAGACACGTAGTGCTTTAATTGAACCAGATATTGGACTTGTTTGATGATAACCCCCAAACATAGTTATTCAGGAACGTCTTTTACAGTTGAATATGCCCGTCTTTGGAGTGATTTTTCCTGTTTTTAGCCAATTTGTACATGATAGAGGACGCTGAGCCAGACAATTCAATAGATGAGTAATTTCATGCATAATTAAGTTTATTTGAATACGATTGCGGGTACTTGCTGTTTTGTGCAGGAAACATGAACTGGAAATGAATGGAAGAGGCTCAGGAATGGAGGCAAAGTACCAAGGCAGTGGAGCGAAAAATGCAGAAAGTAGCTGGGCTTCGTTCATACGCAGCAGCTCTGCGTTCAGACGCAGGAATCTAGGATCAGAAGCAGAAGAAGGAAAATTTTAGCTAAGGCACTGAAGAAGTCTACGTTCACATGCAGACCCTGCGTTCAAACGCAAGAGGCCAACAATGTTGAAAAGTCAAAAAGGCAGAAGCAGAACACCAGAGGGACCTGCCTTCAAACGCAAGAAATGTGCGTTCATACGTAGGCTACGTTCAAACGTAGCCCCTCTGCGTTCAAACAAAGGAAATCAAATTCAACTGAAGTCAACGGTCCAAGTCAAAGGTCAGCGCATGCGTTCAAAAGCGGGGAAGGTGAGTTCAGATGCAGCAGCCCTCCTACGTTCAGACGCACCAGCCCTGCGTTCAGACGCAAGTCAGGATTTTCATAATCTTCTTGAGGCAGTTCAGACAGGGGCAGAATGGTGATTTCAGGCATCAGTTTTTCAAATTGTGGCAGTATAAAAGAGGCATCCAAGGCACATAAAAATCATCCAAATCAGAGACCAAGTAAGAACAGAGCACAGATGTCGGAACACGGAGCAGTCCAAGTTTCCAGAAGAACACCCGTTTGATCTATCTTCTATTTATGATGAAATTCTATTTTCAATAATGTGAGCTAGCTAAACACTTTAACTAGGTTCTAGATGAACCTAGGGTTTATGATTTCAGCGACTTAGTGTACTTCGATTTTCAGACTCATGACAGGTTTAGTCCTAATACAGTATAGGTTTGTTTATTATTCTGTCTTCGATTGTTACATTTATGCATGAACGACCTAAACAAACTGGAGTGCTACAAACATTATCCGGTGCTCGAGAGTGGTCATTGAGAGTTAGGAAGAGAAGACTGAATTTAGACCCCTACCTTAACGTACCGAGAGGTGAAAAGAATTAGGGACTAGCCCGAAAGGCATAAGACCAACTATTACATGTTTAGGTGACGTACCGAGAGGTGAACCCTGTAACCTTGGCAAGCTTAAAACGAACCTGCAGATTCAGGAGTACTGGGAGTACCCAAAAGTCTGCAGGGGAGTGACAGGTGCATGAGACCGAGAGGAGATTGCAACACTGGTATGCTGGCATAAAAAAATCGCTGTGTGTTTCTGGAATCCAAATAAACCAGAAAAGCTGAATACTAACACTATGGGATCCTGGATCCTAGGTCTTTAATTCATCAGTTTTAGACTTCAAAAATATTCTATGAAAATTCCCAACAAAAAAATAGTCAGTTTTATTGTCATCTTCATTTCACTGTTAATTAGGCCGTTAGCTCAAATCTCGAAATACTCCTCCTTTTTTACAGCTTTGTTAATAATTTGATTGGTTTGATATCTAAGTCGTAAAATACTCCACATTATTACTTAATCGTATAATTGCGAAAATCAGCAGCTAAGAATTGCTATCAAGTTATTTGGCCTCTTTGCCGAGGAAGAGTAATGGTTTTACTTAGTAGTCAGAATTAGTTTTGAAGTTTTTTCTCTTATTTTTATTTTTCTCTTTATCTCACTGCTTTTAAAAATCTCTGTTTCTCATGAACTTCTAGTGCATGTCCAGATTGCCCCGCGACTTGGTGCAGCCACTCGACAATCTAGAACAGCTTTTCAGAGAGAAAAATTGCAGACACCGAGAAAGAAGAATGGGTGGCGCCAGAGGAGAAGTGCCAGCAGAAGAACAGCCTCAACATACCCTTGCCCAGATGGCTCGGTACATTGAGGAACTGATCACAGTAGGTTTTTCTGCCAGGAAAAATCAGAGAACATACAACAAATCAGGGAAAGCTTTGGTGGAAAATTTCGAAGTCCGTACGGGAGGACATGATCCAGCTATTTTGGTGCCCGAGATCACCGCATAGCACTTTAATTTAAAACCTTTCACCATCCATACTGTTCAGACCCTCTATCCATCCTATAGGAAAGCCGATGAAGACCTGCATGATTGTATCGAGAAATTTGAAGATTACTACAATAAGGTCAGGTACAAGGGATTCGAAGCACAGCCACTCAAACTGATCCAGTTTCCATACTGTCTGCACGGAACAACCAAGAATTGACTCGAATCCCGAGCACCGAAAGTGTTGCATATTTTCTGTCAAAATTCAATTTCGCCTCTCGAGTCATCCAACTTCAGAGTGAGATCTTATCATACAAACAGAACATGGGAGAGACGGTGGAAGACACATGGGATAGATTGATGCGATTGGTAAAGAGATACCCTAATCACGGTTTCGGGGACGTAAAGATTCTGCAGGTATTTTACCATGCCCTAGACAGAGAGAATGCAGACAAAATTGACAAGGAAGCCAGGGGAAATTTTCTGTACCATGTGGATAAGGACGGAGCCTATGATATGATGAATTCCAAACTTAGAACTGCGGATGCCAACTATGTGAAGCAGCAGTGGGATCCCAGTGGATACAGGCAAGGAACCATGGACCATCTCGTGTTCTAGTACGGAAATCCGAACTCAGCAATTTTTGCACCGGGGTTCCAGCACAAACAACCACCACCAGTCCAAGCAGGACCATCAGCACAGCAATTCGATAGCCATATGAATAAACTTGAGACCATGCTGCAAACTATGAATGCCAAATTTACTACCAAGTTTGGTTAGAAAGACACAAAAATAGACACCATGTCAGCCGATCTGCATCAGACCAAAACTGTGTTACGGATACTAGAGGTACAGTTCGGAAAAATGGCACAGCAGCAGATTGAGAGAGCACCAGGAACCTTACCCTCAACCACAGTGAACAATCCACGTACTCATCAATTCCATCACCACTCGAAGGGGAATGGCACTACAGGATCCACCGTATCCCAGTCATGCACCTGCAGAAAAGTCAAAGAATATCGAACACGAAGTTTTTGACAGTGAAGACAGCCCAACCATCAACACACTGCCAAAGGGCCTGGTCGGACAAGATGCAATGCAGAATAAGAAAAATGCGCCACAAACGGTGTATGTCACCAAAGATGTACGTTATCCATTGAAGACACGAAAGAGGGATGATGGCAAAGACTACGCCAAATTTCTCGATGTATTCAAACAGCTGAAAATCAACATACCGTTTGCTGAGGCATTGCAAAAGATGCAACTTATGCCGAATTCCTCAAAGATATCTTGTATGGAAAGTGGCAGATGAGAAATTTCGAGACTGTGAATCTAACTGCATAAGTGAACAATTGTCTGAAACACGGGCTACCAGAGAAGAGGAAGGACCCTGGCAGTTTTGGGACCCGGTAACCCTAGGTAATGCTTACACAGAAAAGGCTTTGTGTGAAATAAGAACTAGAATCAATCTGATTCCCCTGACCATCTTCAAAAGTTTGGGGATCGGTGAACCCCGGCCAAACAGAATCATGCTTCAGATGGCTGACACATCTGTAAAACCAACTTATCGAGTCATTGAAGACATTCTAGTGAAAGTCAAGATAATTTATTTTTCCGAAAGATTTTGTAATCTGGACATGGAGGCAGGAGAGGTACCACTCATTCTGGGCAGACCATTCCTGGCCACTGGAGAAGCCATTATAAACTATAAAGTGGAGAGTTTTCCATGCAGATCAATGAAGACAAGGTGAAATTTAACATCTTCAAGTCTCTCCAGCTTCTAGATTACTACAATAAAAAAGACTGCTTCGTTTTGAATGTAGTCAACGAGGGCCTGGAAAACGAAGAGTTGGATGATCTTTGGGAAGAAATCGACATCATGTACAAGGAGGATGAGGAGCAGTTCCAGAGTGAGCAGGCCATGAGAAATGAAGACTGGGCCACTTTGCATCTTGATGAAGACGGTGGGAAGAAGATCACCATGGTCCCGCATCTCAAAGAACCACTGACTCTGGAGCTGAAACTGCTCCTGAGCCACCTCATGAATGCTTATATTAGTGAACAAGATACTTTGCCCATAGTTGTTTCATCTCTTCTATCTCAGGAACAGGATAAGAAATTGATGGAAGTAATATGGGAGCACAAGGAGGCAATAGGTTGGACCATGGCAAATATCAAAGGAATCAGCCTGTCCTATTGCATGCACAAAATCACGATCGAAGAAGTCGAGAAGCCATTGATTCAGCCCCGGCGAAGGGTAAATCCGAACATGAAGGATGTTGTGTGCAAGGAGGTTATGAAATAGCTGGAAGAAGGAATTATTTAACCCATATCGGAAAGCACATGGATTAGTCCAGTCCAATGTGTGCCAAAGAAAGGGGGTATGAAAGTGGTGCACAATTTCGAGCAGGAGCAGATCGTCCAGCGCACTCTCACGGCTGGAGAATCTGTATGGGTTACCATAGGTTGAACGAAACAACATTAAAGGACCACTTTCCACTGCATTTCATGGACCAGATGCTTCACAGGTTGGCACACCATGCGTATTGTTATTTTTTGGATGGATATTCCAGGCATAACCATATTTACACTGCCCCGGAATATCAGGAGAAGACCACGTGTACATGCTCGTATGGCATGTTTGCCTTGCGGCGCATGCCGTTTGGGTTGTGTAACGCTCCAGCAACATTCTAGAGATGCATGATGGCCATATTCTCGGACATGATCGAGAAAAATCTGAAGGTCTTCATGGACGATTTTTTCTGTTCAGGGACAGTTTTCAGGACTGTCTACACCACCTATCCAGAGTTCTGGTCCGATGCAAGAAAACAAATTGGGTGCTGAACTGAGAAAAGTGCTATATTTATGGTCACTGAAGGCATTATGCTAGGACAAAGGACATCCAGCAAGGGTCTGGAAGTTGACGGGGCCAAAATTGAGGTGAGAAATCACCTGTCATATCCAACCACAGTCAGGGCGATCAAAAGTTTTTTGGGCCATGCAGGATTATACAGGTGATCTATCAAAGACCATTCCAAAATCATAGAGCCATTATGCAATTTGCTGGGAAAAGACGTACCTTTCATATTTGATGAACCATGCAAGCAGGCCTTCGACTTGCTCAAAAAAACCACAGCCGCGGTCGTGACTGCTCCGGACTGGTCATTCCCGTTAGAGCTGATGTGTGAAGCAAGTGATTACGCAGTTGGAGCAGTTCTGGGGCAAAGAAAGGATAAGGTCTTCCATGTCATCTATTATGCCAGTAGAGTTCTGAATGAAGCACAAATTAATTACGACACAATAGAAAAGGAGCTGCTGGAAGTTGTGTTTGATCTGGACAATTTCAGACCATATCTGGTGGGATCGAAAGTCACTATCTTCACTGGCTGCAATGCCTTGAAGTATCTGCTGAATAAGAAAGACGCGAAACCGAGGCTGTTGCACTAGGTTTTTCTTATGCAGGAATTTGACATCCAGATCAGGGACAAGAAAGGAGTCAAGAACGTCATGGCAGATCATCTGTCTCGTCTACAGAACCCAGCAGTTGAGACTATCCTGATTTAGGAAAACCCCTGACGAGCATATAATGAAGGTCAAAGCCAACCGAAAGCCGTGGTACTACGCCATAGCGAACTATCTGGTGAACGGAGCGCTGCCAAAAAAACATCAATCCACAGCTTAAGAAGAAGTTCATCTCTAAATGAAAATAGTATTTTTTGGATGACCCTTTTCTATTCAAAGAGGAGGCCGACAACATCCTACAGAGCTGCATTCCATGTCAAGAGATCCTTTAGGTAATCGAGCATTGTCACTCAACTCAGTGTGGGGGTCACTTCAGTGGATCCTAGACATCACACAATGTACTATATTCGGGAATTTTCTGGCCGACAGTTTTCAAGGACTGCCATAACTATGCTCAGAGTTGTGACTACTGCCAACGCACGAGAAATATTTCTCAAAGGAACGAGATGCCAATGACTCTGTGGTAGGAAGTTGGACCCTTCGACGTATGGGGTATTTATTTTATGGGACCATTCCCGTCTTTTATGGGAAATCTATATATCCTTCTGGCAGTAGATTATGTGTTTAAATGAGTGGAAGCAGTGGAATGTAAGAAAAACAATTCGGCAACAGCGGAGAGTTTTTTGCGATGTAATATCTTCACCAGATTCGGGACACCAAGGGCCATGGCCAGTGATGAAGGCTCTCACTTTATCAACAAAGTATTCGCCAAAGTCTTAAAGCAAGATGGGGTGTCTATCCATAAGGTATCACTGCCTTATCACCCTTAGGAAAATGGGCAAACAGAGGTGCCAAACAGAGAAATTAAGAGCACACTAGAAAAAATGGTGAATCCGGGACGCAGATATTGGTCCCTGAACTGGATGATGCGCACTGGGTATACATGACAGCGTACAAAACCCCACAGGGAATGTCCCCATACTAGCAGGTGTCTTTTAAGGCATGTCACTTACCAGTTGAATTGGAACACAAGGCCTACAGGGCGATTAAACAGCTGAACATGGATCACAGTCTATGTGGAGATAAAAGAAAAATGGCATTACTTGAACAGGAGTAATTCAGACGAACAGCTTACGAGAGTGCTAAGCATTATAAGGAAAAACGAAGAAGTGGCATGATCAGCGCAATCTTCCAAAGAAAATTGAAATTGGGCTGAAGGTTCTCCTATACAATCCAGGATGAAGTTTTATCCAGGAAAACTACACTCATGGTGGTCTGAACCATTTATCGTGAGAGATATCGCATCATAAGGAGCAGTTGAATAGGAGAACCCGCTTGAGAACATGGTTTTCAAAGTTTACGGAAATCGAGTCAAGCCCTATAGGGAATCTCAGGAGGTATCCGAGGTAGAGGCATTCTACCTCAAGGATCCGTGATCGCCAAAGAGGTAACTGGGTCGGGCTGTCGACCTTAAATTATAAGCTCTGGTTGGGAGGCAACCCAACGTATGAGTAGCTTTTACATATATATATATATATATATATATATATATATATATATATATATATATATATATATATATATATATATATATATATATATATATATATATATATATTATATGTGTGTGTGTGTGTGTTTGTGTGTGTGTGTGTATAGTTATTCAAATAAAAATTTCATAAAAGAGATATGTAAGAAGAGGGGTTTTAATCTAAATTTCAGTGTTTCATAGACACACACACACACACACACACACACATATATATGTGTGTGTGTGTGTGTGTGTGTGTGTGTGTGTGTGTGTGTGTGTGTGTGTGTGTGTGTGTGTGTGTGCGTGTGTGTGTGTGTGCGTGTATAGTTATTCAAATAAAAAATTTCATAAAAGAGATATGTAAGAAGAGGGGTTTTAATGCTAAATTTCAGTGTTTCAGAGACACATGATTTTTTTTTTTTTGCAGGAAATAAGGATGTGTTCAAACGCATGCTTCGCGTTTGAACGCAGGAACAAGCAGTCACCACAGAAGGTCAGAGATAGAGAGAAACAGTTAACCTAGGGAGGCTGCGTTCAAACGCAAACCTGCGTTTAAACGCATAAGGTCAATGTTCAAACGCAGGTGCTCCAGACCAGAAAACATAACACCAGACCTCCGTTCGAACGCAGAGGAGTTGCGTTCAAACCCAGGTCAGAAGAAATTCTGAAAATCAGAAGCTCTGAGATGCGTTCAAACGCTGAGGATTTGCATCCAAATGCAGAACACTTTTCATCATAAATTCAGAAGGAAGATACCATTTCAGAGAATTTTCTAGTTAGAAGACTGCCTTCAAACGCAGGATTGTTCATTCAAACGCAGCTCATATTAAATCCAGAAACTGATGAACTGCGTTCAAACGCAGATCATATCCAGCCCATATTTTTCCAAAAAACGAAGCGCCATTCAAACGCAGTTGCTGCATTCAAACACAGCTCATGAAGATCAAAAATTTCCTGAAATGCATGTGTTCAAACGCAGACATGACGGGAAGTCAAAAAATTGAAGATTTAAAAAAATTGAATTTCAGGTGCTGTTTCTAAAACTTTGCCTATAAATAGGGTACGGCTGACAGTGACACATTCTCACTTCATTCCTTCAATTTTCAACTTTCTCTCTCTAGAAATTCTCTTTGCCCTCTCTCTGCCACCCGAAGTAATTTCGGTCACCACCTTTGTCCGGCGACCACTGTAGTCTTCCAGAACCGTCATTAATAGTGTAGGGGTGCTACTAAGGTCATAAAAGGCGATGGCATCGAGCTATTTTTCCGCTGGACCTCCCCTACAGCATTGTCACCGCTGTAGAATTTAACCACCATAGTTTCAAATCTGCTATCGGAGACAACTTCCGGATCTGAACCCGTAAGATTTACTCCGAGTACCCAGGTCCCGTTTCTTTCTCCCTCTCAGCAGTTTCATATTTTTTTCTGTCATCTATTTTCTGGAAATACAAGAAGATCAACCCTACGTGCGACCTGACCAGGCCATTGCCCCAAACAATATTATTGACATCCGGTTTCTTAGATATGACAGTTTTTGCGATTTTCAGTTATTGCCAAGGAGATTCACAGTAATCATCAAAAGTACAAGAGCTTTAAGGCCTAGTGGATTGAGTGGATTTACTGTATAAAGAGGTGGCTCTGGATCACACCGGAGATTATCAGAGAGACCATAGGGTTGGAGTTTTTGCTTGATAACTGTCACTTCACAGACCCTGCAAGCGAACTGCAGACCTTAGTGCCCAGATGTTGCATACCATGTGTGCAGGAATACCTGGGGCTGCCTACTTTCGGCCTCACAGGGGCCCTGCTGGCTAGAAACTACCGGCGACCATTCTCATCGGAGAAGCTAAGTGGTGGACTGAGTGGGTCCTTAACCAAATTGGTGGCATCAAGCACATGACTCGGTTGGACTATGAGGTAGCCCTTATAGTATTTTGACTTATGTGACGAGAGCATGTCGATCTGTCGCACATTATTTATGATTATTTTCGGGAGATAATGGATTATGCCACTATGAAGGGTCTGGGTTTCTGGGGTTGCTGACAAAACTGGCCATGGACAGTCTTGTGGTCATAACGTAGGACCTAAGGGACAGGAAGATTTAATGTGCCTATGAGGAGGCGATGAGGGTTCCACCATCTTTTGTTCATGTTGATGATCTGGATGATGATGATGATGATGGTATGTCTTTACCCCCACAGGTTGGGGCTGGTCGGGGTGCTCCGGCACCACCTATGACTGGCGGATTTCCTTCTTTGTCTGCACCCCAAGGACCGCCCTCGTGGGCCAGCTCTTCATAGTCGAGGCCAGCCAAGTGAGATTTTGGGCAATCAAGTAGGGGTCCCATACGTAGTTATTTTGGGCGTCTGAAGGGGATAGAGCATCAGGAGTGAGTTAGGAAGAAAATCAAGTCTCAGGAGAAAAAATGAATCACATGGTGAGGAGTGTGAAGAAAATGGCTAGGGGTCTGGGGTAACTTTTTAAGACCCAAAAACATACCTACCATGCCAGCACCGCTACTGCTCGGGGCTCATGAGGTAGCCCTTGGAGAGATTCAGAGCGAGATGTGGGGTAAAGCTTTTAACTTCTCGGCGACATACTCAAGTGACAACTATCCCAACAGATGCCCATATGATAGCTTTTCCGGCCATGATCCTACCCCGAGCCCAGAGCAGGTTGAGTATGTGGGTGACCATGGCAGGCCAGGTACCCATTACGAGTCCCAAAAACTGTCTGACCCTACAGCAAGCAGTGTCAGTCATGCTGGTACAGCAGCAGTGGCTCGTCAGGGAGAGTGGAAGAGGCAGAGGATGTCATCTCCTCCTGAGCCATCTCCCGAGATAGAGCAGACTGACCAGTCCACCTAGGCGGACAGTGATTTAGAGTGGAGACCATATCAGTAGTGTCACAGGGTCGTGCCACCTCTAGTGTGGGGGTGGAGAATTGTGTCCTCTTTGCATAGCCATGTTCACACGTGTTTTCAACTTAATTTTGAATTTTATTTTAATTTTTGAGTCTGCATGTTTTTTAGTCAACCCTCCAAAAATTTCTGACCATGCATTTTAGGTAGAATAAAATAAAATCAAATAAAAAAAAATTGAGAAAGGGTAATTAACATAACAAAAAACTGGAGAGATTCCAAGGATAGTCTCCGAAAGTAAAGAAATACTATACTGAGGTGTAGTAGATTGGGCTTCTGCACGGTCTAGTTAGAGCCAGTGTGCCTCAGAATCAGCAAGTAGTTGTCTCCTAAGTTAGAAATCTGACTAGTTGCCACACCACCGTCATTTAGGTAGTCGACAACCTGCCTAGGGGCGCCATCACGGTCAGCGCTTGTGAGTGCAGTCATTGGCTCATAACGGACCCACTGTCATGTTTCTTCATCCTAGGTCAAATTAGTTAGCCTGTTTGAATCCGTTTACCCCTTCACTCAGTACGAATGTAGCAAAGGTAGCCTTCGTTGTGACTTTCATCACTTGTTTAGTTGGCTAGTTCTATGCGTTATGACAGAGGGAGTGAGTCATGGAGGGTTTCAGATGGACGAGTGCTTCATTACAGATAAGTTTTGGACAGATTGAGGGTGAGACATGGTGAGTTAGAGGCGGCATCATTAATTTGCAGGAGGTGATTCACTGCATTATATAGTGATCACAGGAGGAGGAGTCGCGTGTAAGGCATATTCCCGCACAAACAGGGTTCTGGGGGTTGTTGGGATTAATTGGTGGTCGTGCTAATTTCTATATCTTAGGTGACGAGGAGGTCCGGTAGGACTACACATGCTAATATTTTATCGACTACAGGGATTTGCACTTCATGATTATTGAGGGGGTGCTGCTTACATGCTCCTATTTTTTTTTCACCCCACTACTTGGAATATTTTTCGTACCGCTCAGCTCAGTAGTTATATTATTATTCTGGTATCGTAAAAAAATGGAAAAAAAAATATGTGCTATTTTTACAGTTCTTTTATCAGTTTTAGTTGTTTATTTCGAAACTGAGCTGAGAAGGTAGTCACTGTTTGGACGTTACACCGCTTCACAATTGTGGTCGCGAGAACGGCGAAGAAACATAGGGAAATTGGAGAACCGAGTTAAAGGGACTTAGTTGTTCTGTTTTTTCAGGGACTCGGTGAGGGGGTGTCAGTTGAGAATAGTGAGATTGTCATAACAAGTAGGATTGGGTTTATACTGATATATTTATAATCTTACCTGTTTAGAGATAGATCCCCTGATTGGAAATAGCTCGGAAGGTCGATAACTAGGGATTTGCTCAGGTTGCATACAAAAGTAGCAGTAAAGGGTGCCAACGGTAATTTTTCATTCCTAATTCTGGCCATACTCACCGATTGCTTGTGGGTTAGTACTTTCTGGAAGAGGTGAGGACTTATGACATACTAGTTCGAGTTTTGGAGATTGCCCGATATCGCCAAAAAAAAATTTGTTAGATTTCGTACTTTTTTTGGTATATTCCTTGTATGAGTCAGGCGAATAGTTGAGTCTTCTATTCTGTATTCTGAGTCTGGTGAAAATTAGAGAGTATGAAAATTGTAGTTTGCAAGGGTGGAGTATGGAAAGAGTCTGCTCGAGACAACAAAGTTTACTGTGGGGGTATTTTGATAACTCCTAGATGAGTTATTCAGGGACGTCTTTTACAGTTTATTCATACCCTATTTGGAGTGATTTTGTCTTTTTTTTAGCCAATTTTGATCTTGGTACATGATAGAGAGCGTTGACCTACATAGTTCAATATCTGAGTAATTTTATGCATAATTATGTTTATTTGAATATGATCGCGGGTACTTGCTATTTTGTGCAGGAAACAGGAACCGAAAATGCATGGAAGAGGCTCGGTAATGAAGGGAGAGTAGCAAGGCAGTGGAACAGAAAATGCAAAAAGTAGTTGGGCTACGTTCAGAGGCATGAATCTAGGATCAGAAGCAGAAGAAGGAAAAATATGGCTAAGGCATTGAAGAAGTCTGCATTCAAACACTGACCCTGCGTTCAAATGCAGGAGGTCAACAATGTAGAAAAGTCAAACAGGCAAAACCAGAAGACCAGAGGGACCTGCGTTCAAACGCAAGACAGGTGCATTCAAACGCAGGATGCTTTCAAACGCAGCCCCTCAACGGAAGTCAACGGTCAAATTCAAAGGTCGGTGCGTGCATTCAAATTCGGGGAAGGTGCTTTCAGATGTAGCCCTCCTGCCTTCAGACGCAGCAACCCAACATTCAGACGCAGGTCGGGATTTTAAGAATCTTCTTGAGGCGGTCTAGACTACGGCAGAATGGTGATTTCAAGCATCCGTTTTGGAAACTGTGGCAGTATAAAAGAGGCGTCACGGGCACAGAAAAACCATCCGATATCAAAGACCAAAGTCTGAACAGAGCACAGAATTTGGAGCAAGAAGCAATCCAAGTTTCCAACAGAACATTCGTTTGATCTATCTTCTCTTTATTTTATGAAATTCAGTTTTTCAATAATGTACGCTAGCTAAACACTCTACCTAGCTTCTCGATGAACCTGGGGTTTATGATTTCAGCGACTTAGTTTACTTCAATTTTCAGACTCATGACTAGTTTATTCTTAATACTGACACGTTCCAACTGCAAGTGCACAGCCGTCGTGTGTAGTAATAAACCGGAAATCCGGGTTGTCGAACCCAAGGGACTTTGTTTAAATTAATTACTATTCTAAACCTTATGTGGGCAAGTCGCAAGTTGTGTTTTTATCTAATTCTAAGAAAATAAATGCAATAATCTCAATTAATCAAGTGAAGTAATTCACGATTAATAAAGAATGATTAATTGGAGGTTTTTATCAATAAGGGAAAAGTACCGGGAATTCTCTAGGTTCACTAGGTTGTTCTAAATTTATGTTTTGATTTGTAAAACAACCACGTTTTATTCACTATTAATCAAGCAAGGTTGAACTTACCGAGTTACCAAACAAGTCCACTATACTTAGGTTAAACTAGACCGAGTTACCAAGCCTAATTTAGCTTTAAGCATGCATTAATAGTGTAATTCTACTTTAACGATCCTAGTTAACGATGCCGAGTTACCAAGCATTGATACGACTAGGTGGATTATTCAATGTACCGACTAGTTATCACGGAGTTACCGCGTGAAAACTAATTGATTCTATCTCTACGTTAGCTACTCGCAAAGATAATAAGATTAAGAACGCAAATAACCCATAATAGTGAATAAACACGTGAGATTAAGCTAAAGCTTGCATTACAATCATCAAAACATCAACTTTAGATCAAACCCTAGCTACACCAAACGAGAATTCCCAGCAAAAAGTGTTTAGCTACTCATATTCATAATCAAAACGACGATTATAATGAGTTTAAACATAAAAATCAAGAAAAACGAGAGTTTAGAATCCAAACGAATAATCCAAAAGCTCCTAAGCTCTCTCCAAGGCTTCTTGATCTCCAAAGATGTCTCTAATCTTCAAAAAACTACTGAAAAAGTCGACCTAAAAGCCTTAAATACGTTCCCATAATAATATTACAAAGTTTGGATATAATACGAAAAAGCCCCAAAAAAACTGCTCTGTCCCACGATCTCTTCGCACGAAGATAGTTGTCTTCGCACGAAGAGTCTTCGTACGAAGACTTCTACCTCTTCGTGCGAAGGCCTTCTCATTTAGATACTGCGAGTGTGTTTGAGAAGAGAATTTTGCAAGGCTGAATTTTGGCTAAGTATAATGTCTTCGCACGAAGACAATTGTCTTCGCACGAAGACTTCTGTGTCCAGCCCTCTTTTTGCCTCCTTTGACTTTTCTCTTCCATTCTTTGACTTTCTTCTTCCATTCTTTCTTCCCTTGACCTTCCTTTGACTTTCTTTGACTTTCCTCTTCTGTTTGACTTTCCTTTGACTTTCCTTTGACTTTATCCTTCCTTTTGACTTGCCTTTGAGTTCCTTGTTTCCGAAGTTCGCTTCCAAATCCCGCACGATCCTCCAAGCCCTGTTTTCCTGCGAATCACAACACGAAAACACAACCCGCGATCATATCACAATAAAAAGCTCAAAAATCTAAAGAAACGCCCGGATTTAACAAGTATTGCACATGAACTCACATAATCACATTTACGCTCAATTCACTCAAAAGACGACGAATTCTCCATTATAAGCACGCAAAACGTAGAAATAAAAGGCATAAAATAACTCCGAAAACGGAGTTATCAACTACCCCCACACTACCTTTTGCTCGTCCCGAGCAAATCTCCCAAGTCAATTCCATCTCTCTCAAGTCAAAACTTTTCTCACTTTCCCGCAATTCATCCAACTTTGCATACTACCCTACTTACTCATTGTATAACTTCCCTACGCCAATTGCATACTATCACCTTACATTGCATACAAAACCAAGAACTCTTGCATACTAATCCGAGTAGAACCATTCACCAACCATCCTTCCTACTAGTCGACACGACTCGATTATACACAATGCACCTATATGCAAATGCAATATTCACAATGCAAGTATTGAAATACAAAATTTTCTTTTTCTTTTGTGAGATTGGGCAATCTCCATTAGCTTAAACCGATTCACACGAAGCGATGAGAAATCTAGACACAAGGAATGATTCGAAATCAAATTCGTCAACATGAATTCCCCCTAGCTAGTATAGAGAACCTAACTTTACTAAGTACAAGAATGCAATACCTTTTCATGTGTGCCACAAATTAAAAGGCTACGCTAGGCTAAGCCACGTTCAAGGTCCGAGCTCCTAATCCGCTAACGGGTTTAAAATGATGAGGCTTTAGGGACAACTAGGATAAGAATCAAATACAAGTCCTAAAGCGTCACATTCTCACAAATACCATAGCTCACACACCCTCACAACAATGATAGAAACCAAGCCCGAAACTCACCATCTCCGGCCCTCGATCCCCTCACACCCCGGTACAATTACGATCTCCGCGGCTATTGTCATGAATGATGCATAAGCCAAAAATCTCCCGTTCGTGAACTAGTCGCTTCTCCACTCGTTCTTCCACAAACTGTTCATTCTACCTTTATTCATCTCTCCTTTTTTTCTCTCTTTTCTTTTTTTCTGGTTTTTTTTTTTTTTTTTTTTTATATCTCTCAAATTCCTGCATTCTTTCCTCAATATACGTTCCGAGTGGTCTTCCAAGTGCCAAGCTAACATATAATCGTAAGGAGAGACAATATCCAAATCAACACGTATAAATCACAAATCAATGTCTCTCCCTATCTCAATGAAATCATCGGTGTAACCAACAAAGCCGCTAACATAATAGAGCATATGTGGGGATGGAGTCGTCGCAAGCGCAATCTCGATGTCCGAAGTCAAATGTCGACACCCCCACACTCGAATGTAATCCTGTCCCCTCTCAAGTAGTCGATCAAATGTCTGTCTCGTGCCTAATCCAACCAAACCTCCTACACCATGATGAGTAAGATCCGGTACCTAGCACGATCCACCTATTAAATTCCCCCAACCCAAGTTTTGTGTGTATTAGATGGTACACACTCACGGCTCTCCTCACTTGTGTCCATGTTGTAATGCATTGGAACACCGCCACACCGAAGTGCGCAAGCCTACTCTCACTCACCCTCGCATTCCCCTCGAAGATCACAAATGAAGTGCATGCGATATGCAAGACTCACACAAATATAGCATGAAGTACTCCCTCATCGAACCCCCTCAACTACAACACCCTCGTGACGCACTAAAGCGGTGATTCTAACCAATCAATGCTGAAGGCCAAGAATCGTCACCCTAAGTCCAAAGGTTGTCAAAGAATCCATGGTTCAAATACGGGTTTACTAATGGTCCTACAAGGTAAGTTCTATAAGCAGTGAGTGCTCTAATACACACCTCGCACAGCTGTTCTGTGTGCCACTACGAGGCGGGTTGGCGACTACCTAAGACGTACACAAGAACGTTCGGCTTGTTTAGCTCACACCTAGCTCAACTCTTGTAAGAAAATTAGGCACACACTTTAAATTTGAAAGAATTAAGTTCGTGTGTAAAATAGGCACGCATTCCGTAAAGAGAGTTTCTCTATACTTACTAAGGGACTCTCACATTGTCACTCTCGATCGCAATTCACGCCCTACGCCTAAAAGTCTCACACTTCTTGATTTTACCGAATTTTCAGCTTTTTTCAATTGCCCTTTCTCAAATTTTTAATTTTTTTGTGTTTTCACATTTTTAGTTTTTTTTTTTTTTTTTTTTACCTATACTATATGCAAGGCCAACTTGACTAACGACTCAACAATGGTGGGTTGACTCAAAAATACCAAAACGTGCAAAAAAAAATGAATAATAAAAAGAAAAATAAGGACATAACCAAAAATCTCTAACTACATGCTGACACTGGCGATGCAAAGACACGACACTGACTAGTAAAAAGCTTTCAACCACCCCCACACTAGAATGCATCGTTGTCCTCAACGATAACACGAGGACTCAACAATTCTAGCACGAGGGCACACTCCACTACTCGTCATCTTCCTCATCCTCATCATCTTCTTCCTCCTCATCTTCTTCTTCCTCTTCCTCACTCGGCGGAACCGGATACTCAAATTCATCCTCCTGGAACCACGGATCCACCGTCGGGACCGGTGGAACAAACTCCCCCGCCGCCTGACCACTAGACTGTATAACCCACTGGCCAACCATCTGGATTAATCTTCCCAGCTTCGCCTGATTGTCCCGAGTGTGGGCAAACTGGCGTCTTCCATCAAGTCTATCCCGGGCCATCTCCTCTCGCAGGTGGTCGTAGGCAACCTGGTTGTCAAACCTAGAGGTGTTCATCCTCCTACCCTTGCCCTTCTTCCTCGCTGTCTCATCAAACCTATGCCACTTCCTAGCAGTAAACGCTTTCAAATCCATATCTCTCCCTATGACTACTTCGGTAGTTTTGGCTAGGTGAGTGATCAAGCAAGTGTGACCGGGACCCAATTTGTTCTTCCTTGACACCCTCTCAAGACAGTTCTCCCAAATCAGTTTGGGGATATTAATTCTAACCCCGGTGTAAAGACAAAGAGCCCAGACAGAGAGGCGGAAAGTGTAACTAGGGTTTCGTGTGATTCCCAAAACCCAGTTTTCTAATACTTCACAGCACCACCTAGCCTCCGGCCTATAAAACCTCTTCTCGGCCTTCCAATGAAGCACCTCACCTTTCCTGTCCCATGGATCAACCCCCTTCGCAAAGCAAAAAGCATTTAAACGAGACCAAAGGTTCTCACTACGAAGAACAGTCTCTAACCCACAACCCTCTTTCAAAGCGGGGAAACCCATGGCCAATGCGATAGTCTCTGGCGTGAAGACTATCCAATTGTTCCGACAGTACACAAGACGAGGATCTTGACTCTCACCATCCTTTGCATAACGCAAATTGAACAAAAACTCTCGAGTAATATGCGAACTAGACGGCCCTACTAGCTTAAACCAATTGGCAAGCTTCTCGCGCTCAAAAATTTCCTTAATTGCTTGAGGCATGTCCTCGTGCAATGGAAATGCCTTTTCGGGCTGCCCGTTCTTGGTCAAATAGGTATCTTTACGAGAGTCAATGTGGGCCTCGTAAGTGACAAAACGGTAGCTATCATAATATCCTGGCGCAATACTACGCTCTTTCAAATTAGCTTTAGCCGTTCGTCGGCCAACAATACCCGGTTTAGCCGGGAAAGGGGCAGTCAAGATGGCATATTGGGGAGTAGGCGGAATCTCTAATTGAGGATCGCCCGACCCCGATGCTTCTTGCGAAGACCCCTCTCCCGTCTTCCGTTTCTTTCCACCCGCCATTTAAAATTCAGTTTCAAGTAAAACGAACAATTCAACTATTGTGCACGTGAACAAGAAGTGTATACTAAACGAAACACGTAGGCACGTAGACAAATAGTTCCTAGGACTTTACGCAATCGCCCCCAAAGTACGCTTCTAAGCGCAACAACAAATAATCGGGCTTTTACTCAATGTGCCTAAGACTCGAATATGAAATTACGAAGTTTAGATAGTACCTACGCGTCCGGAGCAAGTCTTACGGACGCAAAAATTTCACAATTTTGACAAACCCGGACTGATTTTGATGTCGCCGGAAAAATTTGCCGAAATCTCGAATTGCTTGATGCTCCGTACTCCTTGCGTAGTCCCCGTTAGTGTTTCCTTCTCGTCCGTAAGCTGAATCAAGCTGTAACTCGTCCAATTTCTCAGTTCTTCCTCAAAACCCTAGCTCCTTCTTCCTCTGATTTCTCTCTTGTCTCTCACTCTCACTCAAAACCACCTCTGGAATCTTGCTCCCCTCTGAATTGCGAGCAAAACCCTAGGTAGATTGTTGATTTTGGTGAAGAATCAAGGGAGGGGTGAACTTGAGCTCGTGCGCGGCTATGGAGGAGAAGCTGCTGTTTGAAGATGAAGAATGAAGAATGAATCGATGAACAGCTGATTAAGCTTCAAGTTCGTGCCAAAAGGTCTAAAAAGCCCCCAAGATATAACCCAAAAGCTGTTATCCGTGCTGGCTAAATCTGACATTTTGCGCGATGTCTTCGTGCGAAGACATTTTTCTTCGTGCGAAGAGTCTTCGTACGAAGACAATTTGTCTTCGCACGAAGGTCTTCTCACATAGATACTGCACCTTTTTTTAAGAAGACAAATTTTGAAGCTCAAAATTTTTCTAAGTAAAATGTCTTCCTACGAAGACAATTGTCTTCGTACGAAGACAATGCTGAATTGTGCCAAAAACATCCTTTTTATCAATTTTTCGCGTCTTCGATCGTGCCTTTGCTTTCCGAAGGATCTCCTCGACCTCGAGACTCCCTTTTCACCTTAAAACATTCCCAAAATCCGGGGAATATTTTATTTGTCAATTTCACGCGTCCCAAGGCACGTTTGGCATTTCCGGATGCTTTTGGCCTCGTTTTACTTGCTAAAACATCCTTTTTGGCGTAACTTCCTCATCCGGACTCCGATTTGCGCGATCCACCTGTCTACAGAAAGCTCTCGACCACCCCCACACGTTGGCATTGTTCAATTCTCATTTCAGTCTGTCCTTCAAAATTTCACCTCGTAATCCGTGCCGACGTGCTAGCTTTCTCCGTTCACTAATTAAATTCTTGCGCAAATCAAGACGGGGAGTCCGGGAACATGATCTTCCCCAGGTGCGTGTGTTGAATAGATGCAGAAATGGCTTCTACCTTCAATTCCTTCACTTCGGGTCCCGATACGCGTATTTAGCTGCAAATCTGGACTTTTTACTCTGTTTCGCACGCGCGCATAAAGAAGGGGGATCCGAAATAGGCCTTTCACCTCGTATTCCTGCACATACTCATTGGAAATATTAAATCCACTCTCTCGCACCTCTCAATAAAATCAAACCGAATAAAAATTACAAAACAGTATTAAAATCTATCCTAAAGCAATAAATAGGTTGGGTTGCCTCCCAACAAGCGCTTTGTAATTTAAGGTCGACGGCCCGACCCAGTTACCTCAGAGACTTCTCAAGTTGCGGGAGTTGCATGAAGCCATTCAATGACTCCAATGAAATTCCCGTCCACGTACGGTTTTGCTCTCTGACCATTCACCTTAAACCTGTTCCCATTTGCATCCTCTACCTCAAGAGATCCCCAGGGATAAACTTCAGTAATTGTGTAGGGACCACTCCACCTAGATTTCAATTTTCCTGGAAACAGCTTTAGTCTTGCATTGAAGATCAATACTTTCTGCCCTACCTTGAAGTCTCTCGGGATGATGTGCCTGTCGTGCCACAGTTTTGTCCTCTCCTTATAGATTTTCGCACTCTCATACGCCATCAATCGGAATTCTTCAAGTTCAAGTAGCGCTTGCTTTCGTAGCTCACCTGAGAGCTTAGCGTCCAAATTGATCTTCTTCAGAGCCCAGAATGCCTTGTGCTCAAGTTCCACCGGAAGATGACACGACTTCCCAAACACTAACTGGTAGGGAGACATGCCCAAAGGAGTCTTGTAAGCAGTCCTATACGCCCATAAGCTATCGTCTAAATGCAGAGACCAATCCTTGCGTCCCGGGTTGACTGTCTTCTCCAGAATCCCTTTTATCTCTCGGTTAGAAACTTCTGCTTGCCCATTCGACTGCGGATGATAGGCCAGTGATATCTTATGCGTCTTTACCCCATATTTGCTCAAGACATTGGCAAAGACTTTATTCACGAAATGCGATCCTTCATCACTGATTATGGCTCTGGGAGTTCCAAACCGTGTAAAAATGCTCTTCCGCACGAATCTCTCTACAGTAGCCCCATCGTTTTTGGGGCAAGCCATTGCCTCCACCCACTTGGTCACATAATCCACAGCTAACAGTATATAAAGATTGCCAAGTGAAGACGGGAATGGTCCCATGAAATCGATGCCCCAGACATCAAAGGGCTCTACTTCCAACACGAAATTTTGAGGCATCTCGTTTCGGTTGGAGATATTGCCGGTTCTCTGACATCGATCACATTGCTGCACAAATAGATGAGCATCTTTATGTAAAGTAGGCCAGTAAAATCCACTTTGCAATACCTTTGCCACAGTACGCGCTTTGCCAAAATGTCCTCCGCAATTCAATTCGTGGCAGTGTCTAAGAATGTCCAAATTGTCTGGCTCAGCTACGCATCTTCTCAACACATTGTCAGCTCCCAACCTAAACAAATAAGGGTCATCCCAGAAATAGTGTCGTGCATCTGCGAAAAATTTCTTTTTCTGATGGAACGTCATGTCTTTCGGGACAATTTTGAGCGCCTTGAAATTTGCCAAATCTGCAAACCAAGGCACAGCTGCTACCACTACCATAAGTTGTTCGTCTGGAAAATCTTCTCTAATCGGCACATCTTCTTGTTTTTCGTTATCCAGTCGTGACAAATGGTCTGCAACAACGTTCTCTACACCCTTTTTGTCCTTTATCACTATGTCAAACTCTTGCATTAACAATACCCATCGGATCAATCTAGGCTTCGCATCCTTCTTAGCAAGAAGATATTTGAGGGCTGCATGGTCCGTGAAAATAGTCACCTGGGAACCCACAAGATATGGACGAAACTTGTCCAATGCGAAGATAATAGCCAACATCTCTTTCTCCGTGGTGGCATAATTAACCTGTGCAGTGTTAAGAGTACGACTAGCATAGTAAATAACATGAGCTACCTTGTCTTTCCGCTGTCCCAGCACTGCTCCCACCGCGTAATCGCTGGCATCACACATAAGTTCGAACGGTAAGGTCCAGTCTGGAGTGGCTATAATGGGAGAACTAATCAGCTTTTTCTTGAGCAAATCAAAAGCTGTCTTGCAGTCTTCATTGAAATCAAACACGGCATCTTTCTCAAGCAAACCAGATAAAGGCTTTGTGATTTTCGAAAAGTCTTTAATGAAGCGCCGATAGAAACCTGCATGTCCCAAGAAACTCCGTACCCCTTTGACAGACGTAGGGTAAGGAAGCTTCTCAATCACCTCAATCTTCGCCCGGTCTACCTCTAAACCTTTACTGGAGATCTTGTGCCCCAACACTATTCCCTCGGTCACCATGAAATGGCACTTCTCCCAGTTAAGCACTAGGTTGGTGTCAATACATCTGTCCAGTACCCGAGCTAGCTGCTGGAGACAGTCTTCGAACCCATCACCATAAAGCGAAAAATCATCCATGAAGACTTCAAAATTCTGCTCCATCATATCTGAGAAGATAGACATCATACACCTCTGAAACGTAGCTGGGGCATTGCATAGTCCAAAGGGCATGCGTCTGAATGCAAACGTCCCATATGGACAAGTAAATGTCGTCTTCTCCTGGTCAGCTGGCTCAATCGCTATCTGATTATACCCAGAATATCCATCCAAAAAGCAGTAGTGTGAATGGTGAGCTAGCCTATCAAGCATCTGGTCCACGAATGGGAGGGGAAAGTGATCCTTCAAAGTGGCATCATTGAGTTTGCGGTAATCCATGCAAACTCTCCACCCAGTAACGGTACGTGTGGCAATTTGATCACCTTTTTCCCCTTCCACCACAGTTATACCTCCCTTCTTGGGAACACATTGTACCGGGCTAGTCCACGTGCTGTCGGAAATCGGATAGATGATACCTGCTTCCAACCATTTAAGCACCTCTTTCTTCACCACCTCCTGCATGTGAGGGTTGAGGCGGCGCTGAAATTGAACTACCGGCTTCTTGTCTTCGATGAGCCTGATCTTATGCTGGCAAACTGTGGGGCTGATCCCCTTAATATCTGCTATTGTCCATCCCATAGCTGCTTTCCTCTTCTGTAGTACCTCGAGAAGCTGTTCTTCCTGTTCCCTGTCCAAACATGCAGATACAATCACAGGTAAAGTATCATTAGATCCCAAGTATAAATATTTCAAATGAACAGGTAAAGGCTTTAATTCTAAAACAGGAGCAGTGATAAGAGAAGGAATAAGAATCTTCCTGCTTCCCTCATTAAAGAGGGGTAATGGTGGGCGCCAATGAACATCTAAGGCTTGCTCTTTCTCGCTGGAATCAAATAGAGCAAGCTCCTCATATAGTTGCTCCAACAAAATATCGTCCTCCTCGTCCAGCGTGTATGCCTCCACTCCAAAGCACTGCTCGCTCACCGCATATGCGGGAAACTTCATAGCCTCAAATACATTGAAGGCCACCTTCTCATCGTTGATCTGCATAGTCAGCTCCCCATTGGCCACATCAATGATAGTTCTCCCAGTGGCCAGGAATGGACGGCCCAAAATAAGAGGAACATCATCGTCAGCCTCCATGTCTAAGATCACAAAATCCGCTGGGAAGATGAGTCCTTCAACTCTCACTAATACATCCTCTAAAACACCCCTGGGGCGTTTTATTGTGCGATCAGCCATCTGCAAGCACATCCTGGTAGGCTTAGGATCTCCCACACCAAGTTGCTCAAAAACCGATGTAGGCATCAAATTAATACTTGCACCAAGGTCACATAATGCTCTCCCATGAAATGCGTCTCCCAATGTAACAGGAATGATGAAACCTCCCGGATCTTTCATCTTCTTTGGTAGCGCTTTTTGCACAACGGCGCTACACTCCTCATTTAGAGTCACAGTTTCAAAGTCATCCATGCGCCTCCTATTAGAAAGGAGGTCCTTGAGAAATTTGGCATATTTCGGCATTTGTGAGATGGCCTCTGCAAAAGGTATATTAATGTGCAGTTTCCTGAAGATATCCACAAACTTCTTGAAATGCTTGGCATCCTCTTGGCTCTTCAATCTTTGCGGGTATGGCACTCGCACACTGTATTCCTCCCTAGGCTTCTGTTTCTCATCCGACTTCCTCACCGTGTCCTTTGATTGGGGACTCACGGTAGGCACGGGAATCTCTTCATCCAAAGCTTTCTCAGTGGCCTTAGTCGCCTCAGCTCGCGCGTGGCTAGGATATGGGGGATCCTCAGTAGTGATGCCACTGCGAGTTGTGATGGCATTTAGCTGCTCGTTAGGAGTGATGGTATTTGCTGGAAGCATGCCTGGTGGAAGCTTGACATTTTGATTGGCGATCTGCCCAATCTGAGTCTCATGGCTTTTTATTGTTGCTTGTATTGAGACAATCGCGCTCTCCATCCTGTCGTGATTAGCTAGGAGCTTTCTCAATAGAGCATTTGTCTCTTGATCTTCTTTTTGTGGAGCCTGCTGTTGTGGAGCTTGCCTCGCTTGATATGGAACATTAGGTCTCTGTCCGGGTGCATATAATCCACTGTTTGGATTGGCATAGCTGAAGTTGGGATGATTACGATTGTTGGGATGATAGGTGTTAGGCCATTGCTGCTGTCGCATAAAATTCACATCTTCAACACTGTTATCATATCCCTGGCTTTCATCTGCTAGTAATTCACCCATGGGCTTCTGTGTTGGAGGGTGCATACCGTGGAATGCTGAAGTCATGGATTCCAACTTTTGTTCCATCGATTCAATCTTGTAGACTAAGGATGTATCCCCCGGTTTAGAGTACCTACGCGTTTCAGATCGTGTAGTCTCTCTCTTTGACGCGTTGTTCAGCAAATCTTGAGCTCGCTGTGCTCCAAGTCCCATAAAATTACCTCCAGCTAGCATATCTAACTGGTCAGCTGTCTCCTTGTCTAATGCAGTGTAGAAATAATGGAAGAGCTTGTGCCATGGCTCTCCATGATTCGGACATCTACGGAGAATTTGGCCGAACTTCCTCCATGCATCTCCCAAAGAGCTGTCTTCATCCTGAGTGAACTTTGCAATCTCTGCCATCTGCTGCGCGACTCTGGATGGTGGCAAATACTTCCTCAGAAACTCATGACAACAATCTGCCCATGTCACTATGCTACCAGCTGGCAGCTCCATAAGCCACTTCTTGGCTTTTCCAGATAAGGAGAATGGAAATAGTAAAAGCTTAACTGTTTCATCTGGAACTCGCTGATCGTGCAGGGTTGATGTGATTTGCTCAAATACCAGCAGATGGTGATTGGGGTCATCTCCTGGAGCTCCGTTGAATGCGCACTCATCACGAACCATGTTGATCATATGTTGGCGCAACTCGAAGTGTTGGGCATTGATCTGTGGCCTGACAATGGTAGGCTGATAACATGCTGGAGTAGTCCTGAAATAATCCACCATCGGGCGTTCTTCATTCTCAGCATTGTTCTGCCTGTTGTTTTCCCCATTATTACCATTGTTGTTCCCACCGATGTTCGCCACTTGTGCCCCCACACCATGACGTGTTTGTGGATTTGGGGGAACCATGCGATCCATCCTTGCCTGCATCTCAGCCATTTGAGCTCTCACCTCCTCAGCTTCTGCGGCTCTTTGTGCAGCTTCCTCTACAGCTGCAGCTCTAGCTGCTTCCGCATCCTGCATACCTTTGCGGATCCTCTCAAACTCAGCTCTCGTTTCTTCATCCATAACTACTGAGCTTGAATTCCTCTTGTCTCTACGCTGTGCTTTTAATAAGGATTCCGGGTCTTCAAACGTTGGATACAAAGGCTCGTCTCGAGAACGGGTCATGCACCGTGTAAATCAACCTGAAATCACGAAACACGCAAAACGTAGGTGAGTAACGGATATAAACAATAATTTAAAATCCCTAAGGCTAGGAATTATAACTAATTTAGCCGAAGTCCCCGGCAACGGCGCCAAAAACTTGACACGTTCCAACTGCAAGTGCACAGCCGTCGTGTGTAGTAATAAACCGGAAATCCGGGTTGTCGAACCCAAGGGACTTTGTTTAAATTAATTACTATTCTAAACCTTATGTGGGCAAGTCGCAAGTTGTGTTTTTATCTAATTCTAAGAAAATAAATGCAATAATCTCAATTAATCAAGTGAAGTAATTCACGATTAATAAAGAATGATTAATTGGAGGTTTTTATCAATAAGGGAAAAGTACCGGGAATTCTCTAGGTTCACTAGGTTGTTCTAAATTTATGTTTTGATTTGTAAAACAACCACGTTTTATTCACTATTAATCAAGCAAGGTTGAACTTACCGAGTTACCAAACAAGTCCACTATACTTAGGTTAAACTAGACCGAGTTACCAAGCCTAATTTAGCTTTAAGCATGCATTAATAGTGTAATTCTACTTTAACGATCCTAGTTAACGATGCCAAGTTACCAAGCATTGATACGACTAGGTGGATTATTCAATGTACCGACTAGTTATCACGGAGTTACCGCGTGAAAACTAATTGATTCTATCTCTACGTTAGCTACTCGCAAAGATAATAAGATTAAGAACGCAAATAACCCATCATAGTGAATAAACACGTGAGATTAAGCTAAAGCTTGCATTACAATCATCAAAACATCAACTTTAGATCAAACCCTAGCTACACCAAACGAGAATTCCCAGCAAAAAGTGTTTAGCTACTCATATTCATAATCAAAACGACGATTATAATGAGTTTAAACATAAAAATCAAGAAAAACGAGAGTTTAGAATCCAAACGAATAATCCAAAAGCTCCTAAGCTCTCTCCAAGGCTTCTTGATCTCCAAAGATGTCTCTAATCTTCAAAAAACTACTGAAAAAGTCGACCTAAAAGCCTTAAATACGTTCCCATAATAATATTACAAAGTTTGGATATAATACGAAAAAGCCCCAAAAAAACTGCTCTGTCCCACGATCTCTTCGCACGAAGATAGTTGTCTTCGCACGAAGAGTCTTCGTACGAAGACTTCTGCCTCTTCGTGCGAAGGCCTTCTCATTTAGATACTGCGAGTGTGTTTGAGAAGAGAATTTTGCAAGGCTGAATTTTGGCTAAGTATAATGTCTTCGCACGAAGACAATTGTCTTCGCACGAAGACTTCTGTGTCCAGCCCTCTTTTTGCCTCCTTTGACTTTTCTCTTCCATTCTTTGACTTTCTTCTTCCATTCTTTCTTCCCTTGACCTTCCTTTGACTTTCTTTGACTTTCCTCTTCTGTTTGACTTTCCTTTGACTTTCCTTTGACTTTCTCCTTCCTTTTGACTTGCCTTTGAGTTCCTTGTTTCCGAAGTTCGCTTCCAAATCCCGCACGATCCTCCAAGCCCTGTTTTCCTGCGAATCACAACACGAAAACACAACCCGCGATCATATCACAATAAAAAGCTCAAAAATCTAAAGAAACGCCCGGATTTAACAAGTATTGCACATGAACTCACATAATCACATTTACGCTCAATTCACTCAAAAGACGACGAATTCTCCATTATAAGCACGCAAAACGTAGAAATAAAAGGCATAAAATAACTCCGAAAACGGAGTTATCAAATACATTACAGGTTTGTTTATTATTATGTCTTTGCTTTTTTACTTGTATGTATGAACCGCCTGATCAACCTCGAGTGCTACAGATAGGATCTTCTGCGCGAGAGTGGACAGTGAGAGTTAGGAAGAGAGGACTGAATTTAGACCCCTGACTTGACGTACTGAGAGGTGAAAAGAAGCAGGGACTAGCCCAGAAGGCATAAGACCAACTGTTACAGGTTTAGGTGATGTACCGAGAGGTGAACCCTGGCAGACGTAGAACAAACCTGCAGATTCAGGAGTACCAAGCGGACCCAAAAATCTACAGGGAAGTGACAGGTGCATGAGACCGAGAAGAGATCACAACCCTTGTATGTTGGTAAAAACAAAACCGTTGTGTGTTTCTGGAATCCAGATAAACTAGAAAAGCTGAATAATAGCTCTAGGGGATCTTGGAGCCTAGATCTTTAATTCATCAGTTTCAGACATAGAAAATATTCTCAAAAAATTCCCAAGAAAAAATTGTCAATTTTTTCATCTTCTTTGTTTTACTGTTATTAGGTAGTTAGCTCAAATCTCAAAATTCTCCACCTTTTTACAAATTTTTTAGTAATTCTCATTGTCTACAGTAAAATCTAAAACTGTTCTCCTGGGTTCTATATCTGAGTCGTAAAATACTCTACTTTGTTACTTGAACGTATACTTGCGAAAATAAGCAGATAAGAATTTCCATCATTTGATTGAGTTAAAATGGAATTGTGATATTGTAAATTTGAAACTTGTCTCCATAATTTTGTGACAGCGACTATTGTATTTCCGTGATAACATGAAGTCTACTATGGTTATTGAGTTGATTCTTTTTTCAAATGAAAGTGGATTCAAAGAGGAATGAGCATGAAAAATTTCAAAATTTCAACTTTTGCAATAAATGTGATTGCAAATTTTTACATTCAAAGACAAATTTAGGTGGACTTAATGTGCCTATTCTAAAAGTGTGACCAATTTGTTGAATATTTATGTGCAAAGTTGTATGATAATATTTTGTTTGTAGCATTGTGTATTTTATCTGCCGGAACTTGATAGGTTTGGAACCACAAGCTGTATAGGTGTAAGAGAGTTCACTTAGTCTTGAGATCTAGGACAAGAAGGTGTTCAAATCCTGGAGGGATAGTGTCACTCAGGCGGAGAGTAGGTCCTTTGTGGCTGAACTTCGAAAAAAAAATCACTGTGTTTATTGCTTTACATTGTTGCTTTTTATTCTCCATTCAAAATTGTTCAACACAGAGCTTCTCCAAAGCTTTGGAGATATTCCTGCTTTGAAGCTTCAGACATTTCCAAACTGTTTCAAACTACTTCTGTTTTTTTCTAAAGCTTTGGAAATCTATTTAATCTCTGTGTTAAGTTCAGAAAAAGATTGCATACTCTATTCAACCCCCCCCCCACCTTGTAGAGTACATTGACCCTGTATGTTACCTGCATTACACACTTGCACTTAGAGCCCGAGAATCGCTTCTTATTATTCTTCTTACCCTTCTTTCTTCCACTTGTTGCCATCAAACCACAAGCATGGTCCTCTGTACCTGTGGCTGCACCCTTATGGATTAATTCCCTAGCATGGATTGATGACCTCCTCTAGAGATAAGTCATCCTTGTTCACAATGAATGACTGAACAAGGTTCTCGTATGATGGAGGTAACGAGATCAATAACAAAAAAGGTGGCATCCTCATCATCCACCTTCTCGCCAATATTACGCAAATGTAAAAGACATGTATTCAATTGCTCAAGATGGTCCTTGAGAAAAGTACCTTCGAGCTTCCGCAAAATGAAGAGCCTTTGATTTTGCATCAACTTTCTAGTGAGACTCTTCGTCATGTAGAGACTCTCCAACTTGAGCCATAGCTTTTCCGCTTCCTTCTGATCAGCGATCTCGACGATCACGTCATTCGATAAGCATAACATAATTGTTTAATGTGCCTTATCCTCCAATACCTTGAACTCTGATGTATTGACATCCATGCCTCCCTTGTCCGTTGTCAAAGGTTCCCACAAGCCCTGCGATTTAAGCAGAGTCTCCATCTTAATCTTCCACATACCAAAGTTGTTCCCTCCTGTGAACTTGTCAATCTTCAACATCGATCCGGACATCTTGGTGGATTGATCTTGACCTAAGCTCTGATACCAGTTTGTTATGCAATTCACGATTGCTCTCACCTAATGAATAGTCAAGAAACAATGCAAAACACACAATTTAACGTGGTTCGCTACTCAAATCGAGCTAATTACGTCCATGACCAAGAAAGACCTTTATTCACTTGAGGAGAACATCTCATAATTCTTACATTATGTTTATAGGACCCCACGGGATCCTTTTATAGCCTTTAAAACCATCCCGATACAAAAAGGAAACATTCCCATTCTTATTTACCGCCTCCAGGATTGTATTCATGAGAAGACCCGTTGTCTTCGTACGAAGACCTTCCTGCGAAGAACCTTCATACGAAGACATTTTGTCTTCGTACGAAGGCATTCCAACTTTGGGACAGATTGCTATTCTGGGAAGACTCTTGAATTTTGGCTAAGTCTGGGATGTCTTTGTGCGAAGACTTCTTATCTTCGTAGGAAGACCCTTGGCTTAACTTCTCCATTTCCCCATTGAGTGTCTTCTAAGCTTCAAGGCACTATTCCAACAACCCCCTTAAGACTTCTCGCGGCCATAAGGGTGAGTACAAGGAGCTATCCGGGGCACTTCAACCGGATTGAATAAAATTGGTCGAGTGAACGTAGTCGACACAACCAAGCAAATAGTAACCATGTGATGACCCCGCATAACTCTTCCACTTTACGTTATTATAGATTATTAGACTATTGTGATATTTTCAAGAAAATGTTTCAACAAGTGAATCAATCAAGTGGCACGTAATGCACATAATACATAAATTTATTTTGAGACTAGAAGTGAAATAATGATTTGACATGAAGGGCGATAGGTACGCTAGGCCTCGCATGTTTACTCACCTCAAATACAAGCAACCACTGCAAGTCAGTCGTAGTACTCGACGTACCCCTCGCCTTAGAACTCGTCACCTACAAGTTACCAATGTTCTATTAAAACACAATATTCTATCAATAATATTTTGCTAGTCTATATGATATGCACATGACACTCGATCACGGGTTTAGGTTCTAATTCCATCCCAACATTCCCACGTGAACCCGCTACACAACTGATTAGAAAGATTGATTATAGACTAATGACACGGTTCTACTAACCGCTTCATATTTAACACACAACTACACAATTTATTTATTTTTAACAAAAGAGATTATTAATTAACTAAAATTATATTTTTACTACATACGTCTTGAAACCCTCTGAAAAATATTTACTTAGTGTCGAGATTACAAATCGTGTGTCTAAACTCTCATATATTAGCTAATCTCATCAACTAGACACTACAAAATAATTCGAACAGCGTTATTGACAGAAACAGAACTTTCAGTGACCAATTTATGGGCTATAGCGACATATTCTAACCCTATCGGGACCAAACAGATTGTAAAAAAAGCCATAGAATACAAAAAAACATGTTTAACGGTCTTGTTTTTTATTCCAATTCAATTCTCCGGTGATTACACATCACATTAGCAACCCACTGCCTAAATAAGTGATAGTTTCTAAAAAACCTATTGTTTCGGACCGATTTTAACCACCTACACAACTAGGATTTTTGGGTAAAACATGAATGAAGGACAGTACAATAGGGATAAATACAGGATCAATACTCTAGAAGGGTGGGGATGGAATATAGTATGGCAACTTTTGCAACTTTTTCTAAAAGAGTGGTTTCAAAGAAGTTTGTGAAATGAAGCAAGTATTTCAAGGCCTTGAAATAATTTTCAAGTCCTTGGAATCAAAACGGATAGTAAAGAGAAAGCTGATAGTTTTCAAGGCCTTGAAATGAGGTTCAAGCCCTTGAACTGAAAACCTGTTTTGAGCAGTTTGTAAGCTAAGTAAAATGCAGCAAAGTAAATACAAGAGACAGAGTAATTTATAGAGTTCACTCCACTTGGACCTACGTTTGTACCTCATGGACTTGATCACTTCAGGATATTCAACTCAATTCTTATTAATCAAAAGCTAAGCCCTAGATCTCAAGCAGAGAGAGATACTTACTCTGTTACAACTTGTGGTTCTCACTAACCTATCAGGTACCTGCTCTAGCTAACTGATTGACTAAGAATTCTCTATTGTTCACTTTGAACAATCCACGAGAATAAGAAATGGAAGTAATATACAAATGATATACAATTGAAGGTCAAAAGAGAAGAACACTGAGAAGTATGTCTTCAATGAATGTGCAGTGTTCTTCAGATGATTGGATTGAGTGATGTGGATCTATTTCTTGGTTTCTTGTCAATCCTCTGTAGTGTTTGAATGTCTCTGTATGTTTTGCTCTTTTGTGTCTCGAAATCGTTCATTCAAAATCACTTTTATGTAGCCTGTTTGAATTGAAGATATGCAGGATCTTCATTAACAAACTTTCCTACAAAATAGCTGCAAGTCTTTGACTCTTCTAACAGCTCTCCCAACGGCTAGTTCTCAGTATCTTTGAAGATACTGTCTTGATCTTGTTTGTTGAAAGGTTGAGAAGCTTTATATGCAGTACATCAATGTGCATAATAACTTTGACAGATTGATTTCTATCATTCAATCAAATAGATTAGGAAGCAATCCTGCAAAATAGGAAACTAAATATCCCTGCACAAATTGAGTCAAACAAATAGATTAATCACAGTATATAGTAGAGAAATGATTTTTCTTTCATCATCAAGTAACAGATAATGAATTATAAGAGATTAGGAGTTTGAAAAAGATCATCAGCTCCCCCTAAGTTCATGCCAAAATATGCAGTGTCTGTTTCAAACCCCTGAAATCAGTTTCAAGGCCTTGAAACAGACAAGCTGTTTCAAGCCTTTGAAACAGGCTAAACTTACAATGAATGATAATGAATCAAGTGATTCACGTTGAATTCATATGAATAACAAATCTGAAATTGGAATAACGAATCTGAAATTACTTGTTGATTTAAGACTTACAATTGAAAGAGGTGAATCGAAACGATTGAGAGAGGGAATAGACGCTTGCTAGCGGAGATGGAGGCGGCGTAACGTGACCGAACTGATAGGAAATCCCACAGTCATTTTGACCCCACTGATTGATGGGACAAATATAGAACTCGAGAGTGGACAAAAAGGAGAAGAGAGACGGACGGCTTACCTGAGCAAAGCCCGACGCAGAGGCGGCAGCGGGTGGCCGGACTGGAACAACACAACAACTACGTTACTGATGTTGATGCTTCGTGCGTTGTCGAAAGGGGAAGCGGGAGACAGAGTGAGTTGCGAGGATGGTAACGGTGATGGAGTGAGGAAGAACAAGAGAGAGAGAGATATTGAAGGTGACGAGGGTGGAGGATCGATCAGAAGGAGAAGGAGGTATGGGTTTCTCTGATTTGAGTTTTGAAACCGATTATGAGTGATCTAGAATCACGCCTGACGTGATTGAGTGTAGGAGGTTAGGGTTAGTTAGTTAATATTTTGTAAAAAAGAAACTTTATTACCCCTAGTTTAGGTAAAATACGCTTTATTACCCCTAGTTTAGGTAAAAGACATATTATACCCCCCCCCCCCAACTTAGGTAAAAGACACTACTAGCTCAGGTATAAGTAACAAACAACCTCAAAGTTATGATAAAGTCACAAAAATAGCCGTAGTATAAAATCGTGGTATTTCATGTGGAATCAGTTATTACTTACAATTCATGTCAGATCATCTATAACTTATATTTTTGTACCAAAACTCGTTTTGCAAGTTGTAGTATGATTCTTACTCAATTTTTTTAATTAGATTTTTATGTGGATCGGCTTTTGCTAATTCTAAAACTGCAGGTTACCAAGAAGAGGACGCTCACGAAAATTGCTAACTAATGACTCGTGCTATGAACACCTAGTATTTCACATGGTACTTCCATTTCATTGAATAATGTACTCTTATATTTTCAAACTCTATCACCATGTTATCTTGAATTTGTAATAAATTATGTTTTCAATTACCTAGGGTTGCACTAACTATGAACAAAAGGTCCCATCAGTTTCCAATGGGGTTCACCACCTTGGCAGGAGGCATCCCATAATTTGGGGGTGTTTCATCTCTCCCTTCTTTCTGGCGACTACCACCATCACCGCTGAACATAAATACAACACCACAAACTCCACCCCTAAACCTATAACTACCCACCAATAATCCCTTCTCATGTTCTCTCTCCCTCTCTCTCTCTCGCTCTCTCTCTCTCTCTCTCTCTCTTGACTCTCAATCAACAAGCCTATCATTGGCAAGAACCTCTACAGAGCGGCCTTAGTTACATGAAAGTTTTGATTGGTGAGGCTTTTTGTCTATGTTTTTGGTTTTTCGGTGATGGGTGTGCCTTGGTGACCGGTCAACTTTCTTTGATTCGGTTCTATAAAAGCTCCCTTTTACTGGGTTTTTGATTTGTTGTCGCAAATTTCAGATCTTGAATTGGTGGATTCAAATGGGTCTCGAAACACTGCCCCGTTCCTCTGTCATGAAGCCACCTCGAGGCCAGGAAGATGAGGGTATAAAAGGAGAAAATTTGGCCGACGAAATTGCCCTGAGTTGTCGGTGGCTTATCGAAGTGGTAGAGAATCTGATATGGGTCGATGTGTTGGTTTGGGAGTTAAAGAGCCTCGTTTCCTCCGAAACACAAGGGAAAAAAGGAGATTTCACTAAATTTGCATACTACTGAGTTTGGAGAGAAATGATAATTAAGGGTCAATTTCTATTCTACTCGGTAGTTCTTTAGGTGGTTATGGCGGTGGCGGTGGCGGTGGCGGTGGTGGTGTTGCTGTTGCGGTATGAAGTTGCAAAGAAGGGGAACAAGTGATTATTGAGAGTGATGTTATGGAAACGGTGAAGGCCATCCAAAACTCAAACGAGGGTAACCTTCTTCACATATCTTCTTTATCTGACATTAGGGAGCTCCTTCAAAAAGTTGGAGGAACAATCCACGATAGCCATAGAGAAAGCAACCCCTGTGCTGACAGAACTGGTAAAGGAGCTAAAGGTAAATTTCGTTGTGTTATGGTCTTATGGAGGTTCCAGAGAAGGACTTGGAGCCCTTCAAGCAAAATGACACCACTGGTTGATAACTCTCCATTAGAGTTATATTTCTTGCACGTTTTATATCATTTTGTGTGATTCCCGTGTAGATTATCTGAGTTTTGCACTACGAATAGAAGGAAAACGTAGAAGTATAGCTTTGAGCTCTTAATTGTAAGTCCGGGCGTTTTCGTACTATTTTGAGCTATTTTATTGTCATATATGATGCCGGTGTGTGCTCATGTTGTGAGTTGCAGGTACAGGAGGCTCAGGTGAAGATCGGAGACCGGAAACGAGCTTCGGAAATGGAAGAGCATGAAGAAATGGCCAAAGAAAGAGATGTGAAGAAGCTGCAGGCAGAAGTAATTCCTGGGAATTGGACTGTAACTCTTGGGAACTAGACTGTAATTCCTGGGAATGGAATTGTAATTCCCACGAATTAGAATGGAATTGTAGATTGCAGATGTGTGTGGACTGTAATTCGTAGGAAATTGGAAACCAATTCCCACGAATAATAATGGAGTTGCAGAATGCAGATTCAAGTCAGAAGTAATTCGCAGGAATTGCACTATAATTCCCACGAATTGCACTGTAACTCGCAGGAATTGGAAAGTAATTCACAGGAGTTGGAACAGAGCGCGCAAGAGTTGAAGTAATTCGCAGGAATTGGAATCCAATTCCCACGAATTAGAATCATAATTAAAAAATAAATTTTTGGGGCCAGAACGCAATTTGGAAGAATGGATGACGGGAAATTAACCCTGGGACATCTAAAAACGACCTAGGTGGTCAAATAGGATATACGCAGATCAAGAAAAGAGATACGCACATCAAGAAAGGAAGGACGAACATCTACCAACGTGAGAAAGAAGAAGAAGGAAACGACGAAGACTAAGATGAAGACTTCAAGACTGAAGACTCGTGTTTGATTTCTTCTACCCTCTCTAGTAAATTGTAATGGAGAAACTCATGAGTATTTCTTATTTAGTTATGAGTAGCTAAGCAACTCTTGCTAGTCATCTCGATTTGAGAGCCTAGGGTTCATGTAAACGATTTTACATTTCCGAATGTGATCTTTGCTTCATGCTTTATTGATTCCATCTTTTGAATCCATTCTAGTTTATTGTTTGTGTTATTAATCCTACTTGAGTGACACAATTAGGAAATAAAACTATGATTCAAGAACTAGTGTTTCATTCAATAGTTGGTTCATGCTTAAAGTTAGCTTTATTCTAAATTAATTGTTCTTGTACTATGCTTAATACTCAGTGTTAATGGAGTTATTAACGGGAAATACTGCTTAGTTAGCGAATGCGTGATGGTGATTCTAACTAACTAGGATGAGACTTGAACATCAATCCCATATCACTGAGACTGAGAAGAGACGTGTTAGGATTGGCCAAGTGTGGGTGGATTCGATAGGTGAGATTCGACTGTGTTGTGAAATGGTGGAGCGACAGGACCCGTTGACGTGCATTTCGTTAGCCTACTAGAACGGACCGGTAGACACAAGAGACCGATAGGAGATTGCAGTCTACCGTGAAGTAAAATGACTTGAGACCGACAGGATATAGTCCGTAGAGGTACCCGGCTTAGTTAGAATTTAGTTAACGTGTTGCTCAGATAATCCGGACATCGTTTACAATCCTAGGTGATCAACGAGATTGCCTAGTTCTCTCCATTTATTGATTAAGAAATCTTCTTAATTTCATTTTACCTTTTCTCTGTCTTTACAACCGCCACTTGTTTCGGGGTGGCAACACCACAAAACACACACTTTTTACTTCGGTTACCTAGTGAACTACATTAAATTGTTAATTATAAACTTATTGCGAGCTTGTCCTCGAGGGATCGACAACCCGAGTACTAAAAATACTCACACTCTACTACTTGACCGTACGCTTGCGTTATACACGCTAGTAATTTACGTCAATTTTTTGGCGCCGTTGACGGGGACAACGGTCACAAAGTTTTTAGTTAATAATTAGTTTAGTTCGCTTCTATTTTTCTATTTTTATTTGCTACTTTGATTTCTAATTTGTTTCTTGATTTCTGCTGTTTCAGGTACTCAGTGCATGCATAGGATCCCAAGAGAGCTTGTGCCCCCACTAGAAGACCCAGAGCAGTTGTTTAGAACACCAAGAAGAAATCAGAGACAGAGCACAATGACTGATCCATTAACCAACGCGCAACTCAATCAGCGGTTCGAAGAGCTGTCTAAGCAGCTAAATGATCGCAAGTCTAAGACAACGTAGAACAAGTCTGGGCAGGCTATTGTGGAGAGATCTCAGTCGTCCACCTATGGACACAATCCGGAAATTGTAGTGCCAGAGATACAGGTCGAGCACTTTGATATCAAACCTACAACAATTCAGACGGTGACCAACCAGTTTCAATTCTATGGGTACAGGGATTAAGACCCCAATGAATTTATTGGGAAATTCAATGTATACATAAAGACTAGAAAGTACAAAGATGTGACTGCTGAGGCATTAAAGCTCATTCTTTTCCCATACTATCTAAAGGGTGCAGCTGAGAAGTGGCTTCAGTCAGGAGCTCCTGATTCGATCACTACATGGGCTCAGTGTGTGGATGAGTTCATGGCCAAGTTTTACCCAGCTCAACGGGTGATTGATCTAAGGGTGATATTCTAGGCTTTCGGCAACAGGCAGATGAAAACGTGGTGGATGCTTGGGACCGTTTTATGCATTTGACCAGGAAGTGCTCAAATCATGATTTTGGGGATTACAAAATTTTAGAGGTCTTCTACTATGGTCTAGAACGTCACAATCAGGAGCTGGTTAATAGAGAAGCTGGGGGCAATTTTATGTACTTTGTTGACAAAGAAGGAGCTTATGCGCACATGAAGCAGCTCGCTAAACAGGACTCACAACTTTATGATTCCAGTAGATTATCGGCATTACCTGAACCTAAGGATGATGGATGGAAGACTGGGATCGGCAAGATGGTGTCTGACTTAGCCAAGCATGTGTATCAAGACAAGAAGTCGGTTGCAAGGGTAGAGGAGAAGAAATTTGATTCAGCCTTGGCCTAGATTGCAAGTGAAGATGTGAACTTTTTGGGGGCACAAGGAAAGCGGCAGAATTGGAACCAAGGGAACTACAGACCAGGCACAAGATATCATCCAGGTTTCAGGTATGGAGATCAGTCTAGAGCTATATACGCACATGGGTTTCAGAACATGCCACAAGCACCAGTTTCACAAGCTCTACCACTAGCTGTTGTAGCACCAAACCCAGAGATTTCTAAACTGACTAAGGCGTTAACACAGCTGAGTAACAACATGAACAATATGACCAGCAACATGAACAATATGACCACGACGGTCAATGTTGTGTCTTCTAATTTGCAGGCTACGAAGACTTCTCTTCGTTCACTAGAGGTTCAAGTTGGGCAAATCGCAGCGCAATTATCTGCTAGAGCACCTGGCTCTCTACCGTCTGACACAGAGAATGTGCGCCAGGTAAATGCCACTACCACTCGAAGTGGGATTGAGTTGACTAATCAACCATACCCGAGTCATGCTAGGGAAGCGTCAAAAGCTAAGGAGCATGAGGTCTTCGATTCTGAGAAGACACCTGTCATGGTCCCCAATCAAAGGGCATGACTTCACATGAGGAGGATAAATATAATGAGGTATTACCACCCCCTTCTTCTAGAGATGTACCTTTTCCAATGAAAACCACGAAGAAGAAGGATGACTCTGAGGAGTACAGGTGATTTCTTAGTATTTTCTCCAAGCTGCACATCAACATTCCATTGATGGAGGCGCTGTATAAAATTCCTAAGTATGCGCGGTTTATCAAGGATGCAATCCTTGGGAGAAAAGCTATCGATGACTTTCAGACAGTGAAGTTTAATGATCAGGTGAGTTCATGTGTCTTGCATGGGCTACCTAAGAAGAAGAAAGATCCAGGTAGTTTTGTGATTGAGGCTACACTTGGTGTCTGTGTGATCTGGTGGCGAGTGTCAACTTGATGCCGCTTTTAGTATTTAAAAAGCTAGGGTGCGGGAGCCTCGTAAAACATGGATCAATCTGCATTTCGCAGATAAGTCACCCAAGAAGGCCATTGGGGTGGTAGAAGACTTACTTGTGAGGGTTGGTAGTTTGATCATGCCAGCCGATTTTGTGATACTGGACATGCCCATTGGTGAGGTTCTGATAATTCTTTGTGGGCCCTTTCTGGCTACCGGTCGGACGTTAATTGATGTAGAGAATGGGGAGTTGATCATGAGGGTCAATGATACTGTGGAGACCTTTCGGGTTTTCAAACCAACTCCTCAGTAGACTCGTGAGGTGAAACCAGGATTGCCATTTCCCATGCAAGTTAGGCGCGGAATTCCAGAGCTCACACAGGAGGATCCGCTTGAACTTAAGGGAAAAGCATCGAGTGTGCAGGCGAACGAGGTAGTTATGAGCATTCAGCGCCAAAATTTGGATGCGGAACGACCTGCCAAACCACCTTTGTGAGGCTCATGAGGTAACATGGTCGGGCCGTCGACCTTAAATTACAAGCGCTGCTTGGTAGGCAACCCAATGTAGAGTAGGATGCTTTTTGTTTTTGTTTTTATTTATTTATGAGTTATCTATATTTGACTATGAGAAGTGAGAGATAGTGGATTTATTTTTCCAATCAGTGTGCTCGGACACAGGTATAGAAGATGCACCGGATTCCCCTTCTTGATGTGTGTGCTAGAGATTGCACGAAATTATGGAAAGAAAAATCCCCACAGGAGTACGCATAAAATATATAGAGAATTGCTCTAGGTCGAGGAGCAATTCCAATATGTTGAGTGTCACACGCATGAGAGGGCTACAGTTTTATGTCCTAGACGCACATCGGAATCCGGGCGCGTAGAGACTTCTCCGAAAATTGTCAACGGTCCACAAGACCCCTTCTTGTTGCATTTTCGCAACAACGGTGTCCATATAGGTCCAGGCACCTAGGTACCTCTAACTCTCTCTCTCTCTCGTTTCTGCGTTTTAGAGTGCTAGTTGTTGAAATCCATCGCCTACACATTTAAGATAGAAAACCTCCTAATTGATTTCTAAATTCGTTGAGGACAACGAAAAGCTTAACTGTTGGGGGGTTTGTATCTACTTTCACTAGCCATGTTTCGTATGCATAGCCTTGTTACATATATTTTATGTAGTATTGTGTCATATATGTGGTTAGTGTTGACTATTTTGATATATTGTCACATTGTGTAAGGTTATTTTTCTGCACTGTGATAACTTCACATTAGGAGTTATATTCTTAAAAGATTCACCACCGTTTTGCGTGTGTTTAGAGAGATTTACATGATAAATTGACCAATTCTTATATATTTTGAACATACTTGAGTATTTGGACTTCATTGTGTAATCCGGGCGTTTTCGGTATGTTTTATGCTTTATTTGTCGCATTTGATCTTCCGGTATTTGTTCGTGTTGTGGATTTCAGGACCCGGAAGATTGGAGTGCGGATTTTGGAGCGGAAGCGAACTTCGGAAAGAAAGAAACTCAAGGAATGCATGAGAGAATGGATGAAGGACAGTAGAAGCTAAGAGGATAAAAAGACATAGTCAAAATTTCAAGTGGAGTGAAAAGAAGCAACTCACGGGAAGAAGAGGATCACAAACTGTGATCCCAAGATCAAGTGCAAGACCACATAGAGGATCAACGTGACTCTACAACTACAAAAGGCGATCCTATGATCACAAATTGTGATCACAAGATCACTAAGTGGATCTAACGTGAGTAGAAGGGGCTAAAATTGTTATTTCGCAAAACTAAAAAGAGCGGAACGGGTTTTAATAGAAGATAGCAACCTTGGGCATTATCATTCATTCTTTTTGGACGACGTTGGAGAGCAAATAAGCATTCTTGGGAGCTTGGAGAGCATCCTTTGATTCTCTATCTTCTTCCCCTCTTTAGTTTTTGTTTATGATCATTGAAATTTTGTACTTTAATCATGTGTTTTAGTAGCTAAACTCTCTATTCGGGATATCTCGTAGGGAACTAGGGTTTTGAACACCGTGTTGGTGATTTATGGATTGAACTTCATGCTTCTAATCTTAATTGGATGTGTTTTGTTGAGCCATGTGCGGTTTATGATCTTCATTCTTTTTTCGTAGTGTTAGATGTAGCAATAGGATTGAATTGGGTTATGAGTATTAGAAGAATCAATATTCGTAATCGGAACTTGAATCGTGCACTAGTTATATCTAGGGTTGAGGAATCTTGCTAGTTGGCTAAGAACTAAGAGTAGACAACAAAAACGTAATGTGTATTTAAACTTGAGTACGCTGGAGGAATCAGGTACAAGGGTTTAAATGCTAGCGTTGGTTGAGGAATCTTCAACGTATTTGTGCTCGTTTGGCTAAGTAAAATACATTAGTGTTGCTAAAACATAAATATGAAGCAGTGTAAAATCCCTAGTGAACCCGTAGAGATATCCTGAACTTGTCCACTTGTTACGTAACTCTTAAAAATCATTATTTGTTAGCCGTGAAGTCATTCACCGGATTAATTGAGATAATTTCCTTTTACTTTAGTAGAATTAGAAAACAAACAACGTGATTTGCCGACATAAGGTTTAGAATCAGTAGCTAATTTACAAAAAAGTCCTTTGGGTTAGACAACTTGGATTACATGATTTATTACTACACCGACAATTGTACACTTGCAGGTGGAGCTTGTCAAGTTTTTGGCGCCGTTGTCGGGGACTTCGTTTAAATTATATAGAATCGTTAACTTTAGGGAATCTTATATTTGCTTTTGTTTATTTATTTGTTGATCTCTCCTGCTTCCTAGTGAATAATTTTGCAGACATCTTGGTGATCATGTGGGGGCATAATTCTTATGGGCAATTTCCACCCTATTCACCGTACTACTCCTATGGAGACATACACACCCCTCCTCCTTGCAATCAATAAGATGAGGAAATGAAAGAAATATTGAAGATCATGATAGCTAAAATGGACAGAATGGAGGAAGGGATTAATAGGATGGATGAATCTATCCAGCTTCAGGGAAAACACTTGGCAGAACTTTTGAGTGCATTTGCATATGCTGATAACGACCATGGGCCAAATAGCATTTTTTCTGACTTAGTTGAGGAGTGCGATGAGGAAGACGATGAACCCCTAGAGGTCTATGTCTACAATATTGTTCATCATGAAGTAATAGATCCTCGGGCTGCTTCAGACTCATATTCTGACTCAGATTGGGATGATATTGTGAAGCCTATAGAACTTGTGCCTCGCATAATTTCGGAGTCATGGCTTGATTGGGAGAGTGTTGACATCGCGAGCTTATGGCCTAAGGACATTGAAGAAGGTTGTAACGAAGAACAAGCTCATAAGTGCATGGATAATGAGTTCTCCCCAATCACTGAAGATATTTGCCTAGATGAAGCATCCCATGAGAATGGGGAATTATTTCTCGGAGATTAAGAAAGACTCCAATTCTATGCAATACATGATTTATTACCTTGATTCCAAGGAAAGCACTAGGAAAGGAAGCAATCAAGACAGAACTCCTTTCCATTACTGTTCCACTTGGGATTTTTATGTCCACATGACCAGTCCTCGATGACAAGGCTTTTAAAAAATTGGAAGAAGAAGAAGAGGAAAGATAAAAGGGGTCATGATGTGGTGAATGAATTCTCGAGAAGACCGGTGATCAATGAGTGGAAGCACAGAAAGAAGAATTTTTTTCAGGACGTCTTCTACAATTTCGTCGCGCCATACACATGTCATGCACGCTTACGTGAGAAGAGACAATGAGAGAAGCGATGGTGGAAGAAGAAAAAGTGGAGAGAAAAAACAGCAAAAAATCATACTTGAGGTAACTGGGTCGGGTCGTCGACCTTAAATTACACGACGCTCGTTGAGAGTCAACCCAACGTATTTTCTGCTTTAGCTTAGGGAGTGTGTATGTTTCATTAGTTATGTTATTTGGAGAGATGAGAGAGGGAGGGACTAATGATGTTTTCCTAGTGATATAATTGAGCAGGTTATGGTAGAATCTACCCCGGTGTGCCATGGCACACACGGACCTTTATGGGGGCTCATGTATGCGAGTGAGGGATTTCCAAGACACAGATTTTATCAGGGGAGGGCAGTATACCGGGTGTGCAGAACACACTGACTATATAGGAGCACAGTGGCACCACTAGTGCTTGGGGATTGCTTGGAGTGGATTTCATCCCCGGGCTTGAGGCGGTTGTGAGTATTTCTTCCTTTAGCTAAAATTATGTGTTTCTTTTGTATGTCATGCTCCATCTCATCTACTGGTCCTACACATTCATTGCTGAGTCTTCTTGCATAATCTCTAAATTCGTTGTGGACAACGAAGCATGCAGTGTGGGGGTGGTTTAACTGTCTATTAGCCAAAATGTGTCTTGCATAGCCAGTTACATGTAGGATGTGTTTAGCTTGTATGGTGATTCAGCATTGTGGGTTGTCATATTTTTACATATATTGTCGTATTTTGTATAGTATAGTATAGTATAGTTACATATTGTTTACACTTTTACATAATTGAGTATACCCACCAACGAAGTAAATTGTGTAGAGTCAAAAAAATCGAGTCAAAGCCTTGCATATAGAGTTAGGATATTATGAAAAACAATTAGAAAACTGAAATTTGAGAAAAGGCAATTGATGGAAGCTTAGAATTGGTTGATTTAGTGAGATGTGAAAACTTTAGGCATAGGGCGTGAATTTTGACCGAGAGTGACATTTTTAGTTCCCAGTAGTAAGTCTAGAGAGAATTTCATTACGGGAATCCCTACCTATTTTTAAACTAAAATTAATTCTAAAAGCTAAAGTGTGTGATGTTTACCTCTACAAGAGTTGAGCTTGGTGTTTGCTAAACAAGTCGGACGTTCATGTTGTCCTTCTTAGGTAGTCGCCAACCGGCACAAAAATGGGGTTGGTTGTACTTAATTGGTGGCATGTGCAAGGTACCGGATTTCTATAATCTTGGTGTAGGAGGATCGGTTGGATTAGGCACATGAGATATTATTTTCTACTTGAGAGGGGATGTGACTACATTCTAGTGTGTGGGTGTCGACATTTGACTACGGACATAGAGATTGTAGATTTGACAACTCCACCCCCATTCACGATTTGATATTGGCTTCGTAGAATATTTTACTTCATTGAGTAGGGGGAGATGAATCTTTATTGTGATATTTGTACATATTGGTTAGTTCCTCCCCTTACATATTTTTTAAGCTTGATTCTTGAAGTAGGACCACTCATGTCTATTTGATTATATTAATTGAGAAAAAAATTAAAAACAAAAAAATTAAAAAATAATAATAATAATAATAATAATAATAAAGAGAGAAAAAAAGAGAGATAAAGAAATAAAGTGTGCTTATTGGAAAAGAGTGGTGAATGTTCCTTGTTCCAAATTGAAGACAAAGATGAGTTTTGCATATCATTCGCTTTGATGGCCACAGGATTGACATGGTACCGAGGTTTGAGGGGATTGAGGGCCGGAGTTGTTGAGATTCGGGTTGTGGATTCCTATCATCAAGGTGAGGGTCTGTGAGATATGGGGTTTGGTGAGCTTATGTGACGCTTTGGGATTTTTTTCTTCATACAAGTTGTATCATTTTTTTCTTTAAGCCTCATCATATTTGACCATTAGCAGAATAGGAGCTCGGACTATGAATGTGGCTTAGCCTTGGTTAGCCTCTTATTTTTATCAGCACACATGAAGAGGTAGGTTGTTCTTTAAAGTAAAGTTAAGATTTCTATACTAACTATGAGGAATTACATGTTGTCGAATTTAGTTGCGCTTCACGCCTCTTGCCTAACTTTTTCATTACTGTAGGAGCACCGGTCTATTGTGGATTGAAATTGCCTGATCTCCCAAGAAGAATGTAATTTGTATTTTTCTTTGTCTTAGATCGAGTCTAGAATTTTCATTTGCATCATCTTGTTGCATTAGAGTGTTATGAGTCATGTTGGAGTCACTTTAGTCTTGTCGGCTAGTAGACTGGAAAATGTAGTAGATGAGACATTGATCGCAACGCGCTAATGGCAAGTGTGGGGGTATTTGATAAATCCACATTTGGAGTTATATTCTTATAAGATTCACCACCGTTTTGCGTGTGTTTAGAGAGATTTACATGAGAAATTGACCAATTCTTATATATTTTGAGCATACTTGAGTATTTAGACTTCCTTGTGTAATCCGGGCGTTTTCGGCATGTTTTATGCTTTATTTGTCACATTTGATCTTCCGGTATTTGTTCGTGTTGTGGATTTCAGGACCCTGAATCTTGGAGTGCGGATTTTGGAGCAGAAGCGATCATCGGAATGAAAGAAACTCAAGGAATGCATGAGAGAATGGATGAAGGAGAATAGAAGCTAAGAGGACAAAAAGACTTAATCAAAATTTCAAGAGGAGTGAAAAGAAGCAACTCACCGGAAGTAGAGGATCACAAATAGTGATCACAAGATCAAGTGCAAGACCACAGAGAGGATCAACGTGACTCTACAACTACAAAAAGCGATCCTATGATCACAAATTGTGATCACAAGATCACAAAGTGGATCTAACGTGAGTAGAAGGGGGTAAAAGTGTTATTTCCCAAAACATAAAAGAGAGGAACGGGTTTCAATAGAAGATATCGACCTAGGGCATTATCATTCATTCTTTTTGGACGACATTGGAGAGCAAAGAAGCATTCTTGGGAGCTTGGAGAGCATCGTTTGATTCTCTATCTTCTTACCCTCTTTAGTTTTTGTTTATGATCATTGAAACTTTGTACTTTGATCGTGTGTTTTAGTAGCTAAACTCTCTATTCGGGATATCTCGTAGGGAACTAGGGTTTTGAACACCGTGTTGGTGATTTATGGATTGAACTTCATGCTTCTAAACTTAATTGGATGTGTTTTGTTTAGCCATGTGCGGTTTATGATCTTCATTCTTTTTTCGTATTGTTAGACGTAGCAATAGGATTGAATTGGGTTATGAGTATTAGAAGAATCAATATTCGTAACCGGAACTTTAATCGTGCACTAGCTCTATCTAGGGTTGAGGAATCTCGCTAGTTTGCTAAGAACTAAGAGTAGACAACAAAAACGTGATGTGTATTTAAACTTGAGTACGCTAGAGGAATGAGGTACAAGAGTTTGAATGCAAGCGTTGGTTGAGGAATCTTCAACGTATTTGTGCTCGTTTGGCTAAGTAAAATACATTAGTGTTGCTAAAAAATAAATCTTAAGCAGTGTAAAATCCCTAGTGAACCCTTAGAGATATCCTGAACTTGTCCACATACATATCTCTTAAAAATCATTATTCGTTAGTCGTGAAGTCATTCACCGGATTAATTGAGATAATTGCCTTTTATTTTAGTAGAATTAGAAAACAAACAACGCGATTTGCCCACATAAGGTTTAGAATCAATAGCTAATTTACAAAGAAGTCCTTTGGGTTTTACAACCCGGATTACCGGATTTATTACTGCACCGACAACTATACACTTGCACTTGGAGCGTGTCAAGTTTTTGGCGCCGTTGTCGGGGACTCGGTTGAATTAGTTAGAATCGTTAACTTTAGGGAATTTTATTTTTGCTTTTGTTTATTTATTTGTTGATCTCACCTGCTTCCTAGTGAATAATTTTGCAGACATCTTGGTGATCATGTGGGGGCATAATTCTTATGGGCAATTTCCACCCTTATCACCGTACTACTCCTATGGAGACATATACACCCCTCCTCCTTGCAATCAATAAGATGAGGAGATGAAAGAAATATTGAAGATCATGATAGCTAAAATGGACAGAATGGAGGAAGGGAAGGATGGATGAATCTGTTCAGCTTCAGGGACAACACTTGGCAGAAATTTTGAGTGCATTGACATATGCAGATAATGACGATGGGCCAAACAGCATTATTCCTGACTTAGTTGAGGAGTGCGATGAGGAAGAAGATGAACCCCTACAGTTCTATGTCTACAATATTGTTCATCATGAAGTAATAGATCCTCGGGCTGCTTCAGACTCAGATTCCGACTCAGATTGTGATGATATTGTGAAGCCTATAGAACTTGTGCCTCCCATAATTCCGGAGTCATGGCATGAATAGGAGAGTGTTGACATTGCGAGCTTATTGGCTAAGGACATTGAAGAAGATTGTAATAAAGAACAAGCTCATAAGTGCATGTATAATGAGTTCTCCCCAATCACTGAAGATATTTGCCTAGATGAAGCATGCCATGAAAATGGGGAATTATTGCACGGAGATTAGGGAAGTATCCAAGTCTATGCAATACATGATTTACCACATGTGATTTCAAGGAAAGCACTAGGAAAGGAAGCAATCAAGATGGAACTCCTTTCCATTACTGTTCCACTTGGGATTTTATGTCCACATGACCAGTCCTCGATGACAATGCTTTTAAAAAATTGGAAGAAGAAGAAGAAGAAGAAGAAGAAGAAGAGGAAAGATACAAGGGGTCATGATGTGGTGAATGAATTCTCAAGAAGACCGGTGATCAAGGAGTGGAAGCATAGAAAGAAGAAATTTTTTCAGGTCCTCTTCTACAATTTAGTCGCGCTATACACATGTCATGCACGCATACGTGAGAAGATAGAAAGAGAGAAGAGATGGTGGAAGAAGAAAATGTGGAGAGAAAAAAAAAAAGCAAAAATCATACTTGAGGTAACTGGGTCGGGTCGTCGACCTTAAATTACACGACGCTTGTTGAGAGGCAACCCAACATATTTCCTGCTTTAGCTTAGGGAGTGTGTTTTTAAAACAGTTGTGTGTGTGTTTTATCTAGTTATGTTATTTGGAGAGATGAGAGAGGGAGGGACTAATGATATTTTCCTAGTGACATACTTGAGCAGGTTATGGTAGAATCTACCCCAGTGTGCCATGGAACACATGACCTTTATGGGGACTCGTGTATGCGAGTTGGGGATTCTCCAAGACACAGATTTTAGCAGGGGAGGGCAGTCTACCCTGTTGTTCAGAACACACTGACTATATAGGAGCACACTGGCAACACTAGTGCTTGGGATTGCTTGGAGTGTATTTCGTCCCCGCGCTTGAGGCGGTTGTGAGTATTTCTTCATTTAACTAAAATTATGTGTTTCTTTTGTATATGTCATGCTCCATCGCATCTACTGGTCCTACACATTGATTGCTGAGTCTTCTTGCATAACCTATAAATTCGTTGAGGACAACGTGTAGGGTTTTGATTCATGGATGCGCAACGGAAACAATAATAAACCATGCAAAACCCTCCAAGGATCACAAGTCAAGAGACATAACGATGGTAAGGGAAGAAATCAATAACACACCTTAGGGTTCTCCTTTGATGACTTCAAACGCGAATAGTGTCACGTCTCTACAGTTGATCCACGCCTAGAGGTGAGATCTAGACCCTCCAATTCCCTTGTGCTAGCTAGGAAGAATGGAAGAGGAAGAAGAAATCGCCAACAATGGAGTGCGATAGGTGGGCGGCTCTCCTTTGGCCGACGGGTAGGGGCGGCGGTCCCAAGGGGTTTCGGCCCTCTATGGGACTTGCTCTCTCTCAATGCTTTGTTCTCTCTTTTATTCTATCATATAGATGTGTGGTGTGTAGAGAGAAAAATAAGTTAGGAGTGTTCCTTTATATAGTCCAACAACTCCTTGTCCTACTACATAAAGAACCCCTCTCCTAATCCTACTCAAGTTCGGATTAGTCCCTTTTTGGAAAATAGTCCTTATCATGTCAATACATGGATTAGTTCTATTTGCAAATTAATCCTAATCATGTCTCTACATGAATTAGGCCACCTTGGCATATCCTAATCATGTCTATACATGGATTAGTCCAACTTGCATATTAGTCCTACTAAGTTAGCAAGTTGTTGCGATTTGATCCTTTTAATTAATTAATCATATTAATTAATTAATTCCCATGTCTAGTTCACCCCTATATGGCGTGTGACCCCATAGGTTATATTTAGTTGGTAGTAACTATTTACTAATATGGAGCGGCCTCTAGCAAGACATCCATTCTAGCCAACAAATAGAATAGTCATCATGACAAACCTTGTGCAAGTAATTGTCTCATCCCTTTGTCCCAATATCCGGATTGGACACGAGACATACAAGTCACACTCGTATATCCAATCCATAGTTTCTCGATCCTGGGAATATCCTTATTCGTGCAAATAACATCAATATCCCATATTGATTTATTTGAGTCTGGCCAGACATTTTTATAAGCACTATCCCTCGAGTGGCCTAGGATATTTGCTCCCGTTATGTGGGAGGGACAAATTCTATCTACGTCCACTACGATCTCTAAGCTTGCTTCTTATTGTATCCAGTACACGCCTTTATAACTACCCAGTTACGGTGTAGCGTTTAACGCTACCAAAATCACAATAATCCACAACTAGATAATCAAGTGACTTCAAGTCTAAGGATGACAATACCATTGCACCGCGAGAAGCGCTTGTGACTTAACATAACATGTATGTAGCCTTCTCGGAGATGGGTCGATCCAGTATGCCATTACTCATAATGCATACCCAAGTGTTGGATCATGATATCTCCATATCAATCCAACCCCATACTAGTCTATAGATGATTGTCCTATTAATCATTATAATTGACTAGGGATATTTAAGAATATAACACTTATATTCTAAGGACTTCATTCATGTTAACATATCTCTATATCGATAACATAATGAATCGTAAATCCATAAATGTCACAATTAATTGATTGCCTCTAGGGCACAATTCCAACAGTCTCCCACTTGCACTAGAGTCAATCTCCTGCATCATATGCCTATTGATATAGCGCGACCCTCAACGCTTACACTGTGTAGGGGCGAGAAATATGTTGGCATCTTGCAAATATTCACATCTCCTCCATCAACAATTTTGATTGAGATTGAATATTCTGAGTAAATGCATCTTATGCATTAATTTACTCAGTCCTCTATGCTAGAATTAGTGACTGAATCTTGCCAGAACCTTTCCAGCTCACAGTCGCTCCCACTAGGGTAAAACTTAAAACTCGACTTATAATCTGTATCTTCTTTGTCATATTTGAAGTTCGCATCACTGTAACCCCTTACAGTAAACTCTTCCTATCCTCCATTTATCAAAAATTCATCCTTAGTGCTTCTCAAGTACTAAAGGATAATCTTAATATTTTATCCAGTGACTCTCACCCGGATTTGACTGGTATCTTTGTGTCATACCATATGACACATCTGGCCTAGTACATAACATGGCGTATCTCGTGAATCTAATTCATACGGTCCATTCCCAATCTAATTGGTAAGACAATTAGCCTTTTAAAGACTAATTCCATGTGACATGGGTAAGAATCAATATTCTTTTCACGTTGAAGCATTTCAACACCTTTGTCAATTTGTGTACTATGACCTAAGCTATACAACCATCTTGATCTACCTCAATAGATCTTTACTAGTTGCTTCGCTTAAGTCTACCATTAGAAAGTCAACTCCCTAGTCAATCTACGTAAGACTGCCAAGTAGGGGCAACATTCCCAATGATTAAGTATGTCTCCACATACAAGACCAGAAAAATAACTGTGCTCCCACTATCCTTCTTGTAAACACAAGTATCATCTTCAATTTTGATGGAACCAAACTCCTTTGATTGCATCATGAATTTGAAGAGTCCAACTCCTAGAAGCTTGGTTCAATCTATAGACAGATTGCTACAAGCAAGATACGAATGGATTTAAGCATCACAACTGGGAAAGATTTCGTCATAGTCTATACTATGAACTCACATGAAATCCCTTTCCTGCCAATTTTCCCTTATAGGTAATCATATTACCATCCACGTTGGTTTCCTCATAACCCACTTGCACCTTTTAGGTGGTTCCAACAAAGTCCATACTTCGTTGGTATACATGGATTCCATTTTGTATCCCATGGAGTATGGCCCACACGTGGCCATCTCAAAGGTTGTAGGCTCATCTCGATGAGCAATATATCGTGGGTTATGAGAAATCCTTATTTCTCTAGTCCCTCGATATATCCTACCTGACCTATGAGGTTCTTGTGTTATCTGAGTAGGTTGCTCCACAACACCTTGTGATCCTACTCATGTTCCATCAAACGGATCAATGTTCCATTGTGGTTCTTGAACTTTTCAAGTTCTACTGTCCTCCCACTGTTTCTTTTAGAGATAATCTCTACCTAGAAACACTGTAGTTCGAGCAACAAATAGTTTGTTCTCGATTAGGTTGTAGAAATAATATCCTTTTCAGGATATCCCACAAAACATTTATCCGACTTGGGTTCAAGTTTATTTTGTAAACTCTTTTACATAAACTTCATAACCCCAAATCTTTATGAATGACATACTAGGACACTTCCTAGTCCATATCTCATATGGCGTTATTCATATTCCGTTTTTGATGGAACAAGGTTAAGGGCGAAATTTGCTGTAATTAGAACATAGCCCCAAAAGTAAACTGGAAGTTCTGTTTGACTCATCTTGGACCGAACCATGTCCTACAAGGTCCGAACTCTCCTCTTAGACACGCCAATCCCATGTGGCGTGCTAGGTGGAGCGAGTTTTGGATCATATCCAACACTCCCATAGATTCTTGTCAAACTCTTGGCTCAAGTACATTCCTCTATGATCCAATCGTAAAGTCTAAATACTTTTGCCAAGTTGGTTTTCTACTTCATTCATGAATACTTTGAACAATTCAAAAGATTCTGACTTGTTTCTTCATAAGATACACAAATCCATATTTACCTGATCCTATCAGTAAATATGATGAAGTATTGAAAACCCATCTTTAGCATTTATGCTTAGCGGCATTCATACATCAATATGTATGATTCCCCAAAGATCATATCTTTGCCTAATAAGTCTTACATGTCTCATATGATTCAATAATCAAATGAGTTCCAGAAACCCATCCTCATGGAGTTCTAGATATGTATCTCTTATTTATGAGGCCTAAACGATAATGCTAAAGATAAGTGAAGTTCATATCATAATATGCAAACCTCTAGGTATTAATGTTATAGATGAAATTATCATGATCATGGATATAGAATCCACTTAGACAAAATTGCATTACAATAATGCATATCATAATAAATGGAACAACATTAGTCCTTTATTATGATAAGGAGCTTTCTTGTCCAAACAAGAAACTATGATAATGATCCTACTCATAGCAGGGACATAATCACTTTTGTCAAATTCATGAACAATTTCTAAAAGGTAGAAATAATTCCCTACCGCTTATTCAGCAACCCTTTGCTTCATAGCCCCACGTGTAGGATTATTTCTTCCTTATCCAATTGTCTTCGTCTCTTGAGATCCTCCTCATTTCTATAAATGTGAGATCCTCATCTAGTATCATATACTTATGATGATGAGAAAGGCACATTGGTTTCTATAACAAAATACCTATATTTGAATTCATAATTCTTTTATTATTTACTTCCATGTACCTTGGGTAGTCTCTCTTCCTTTGCACCACCTATGGGACTCCAAGGCAACTTGGTTTTAGCAACAGGCTTGCTTTATACCCATGGGGTCGGCGCAAACCATTTGCCCTTGCCCATGCTGTTAACCATTAACAGTTTTGCCCATGCCCATTATGAGTGTTTTGTTTAGTGATTTTTCAATCATATTGAGTAAATCAACTTTAAAATAAAACTATAATTGCATCCAATGCAATTCTTGGTCCACTTGGGTGAATAACTGTTTATTCTATATCTATCTCATAGATAATTCCCATTCACTAATGTTTCAATCATATTGAAATAGCTTATTTGCATAACGCAAAGTGGAGCAACACTTCAAACCTTTCATGTTTAGCTCGCTCTTTTGAAAGATCTTCTTTCAATGTATGATCATATCATACTTCTCCATGTTTCTCTTCTTGCTTCCAAAGCTCAGAGTTCATGGCAGCTAACATGAGGCAAGTCATAACCAAAGAACCATTCTTTGGTGTTCCTTTCATAGGTTTTAGTGTGTCTTTTGGTAGTCGATGGAAGAGAACTTCATGTTCTACGAAGTACAACAATTCCTCTTTTATTTGAGAACAATTCTCAATTTTATACCAGTCTAGAAAATAAAGTCGTGTTTTTGTTTGTTTAATGCCATGGGTATTCAACATAATAGGATTATGCAAAGTTTGTGACGTTTAACTATATTTAACAAATATTTAAATTGTTAAACATAGCTCCCACTATTTTTCTACGGATTAATAACCCTCAAGATATTAATGCGGAAAATATCCTTATATTTTCTAGTGGGCCAAGATCCATGTTTCATCTCCTTATGAGCTTGCTTTGGCAAGTCACCCATAATTTGACTACTTTAGGTAGGAACAATTCCAATTGCATCCCTTATGCAACTCTTGGTTCAATTGGGCAAATAACTCCTTATTTATCCATCCGTATGGATAATCATAATTGGTTGCCTCTAGGTTTCTTAATCAAATTAATAGCCTAGTTGTGTTCAACCTCTTATCTAAACAATTGCACAATGTTACGTGCCATCGCATTCCATCATGATGAACCAATTCGCCATGCTTTGGCACGCACGAACTTGATAAATAATGATGATAATGAGTGTTTAAATAACGAGAAGGCAAGAACACAATATTTGAATTTTTAGGGATTTTAAATTCAATTTTTATTGTTTTGTTGATCAATATCAACTAATCTATCTATTTGAGTTTGGGCACAACTCCAAATAATAGATCCCGGTTGTCTAATTATCTTATTATCCTAATTGCATGCATCATCCATACACCAACCACACAATAATAAGACAATTAAGTAAATAACCACAAAACAGAAATTAAACGTGATGTGGATATGGCCTTTTCTAGACTAAGATAATTCCAAGCCAATGGAATTATCTATGAACCCTAAAGCAAACACATCTCCATGCGTCTTGATCTTTTTGGTCCATCCTTCATAGTCATGTGGAATGCTCCATGCTTCATCTTTTGTGGCTCCTTTTGGCTTTGGGCTTCTTTTCTCCAATCTTGGCTAACAATCTACTTTATCTAGCACTAGCTAACTTCTATACTAAATAAAACAAATCTCACAAGTTGAGAAAAAAAATGGCTCGCAGGCCATAAAACCCTTATTAATTATTACAATTAATTGATCAGCTCGCAGGCCGTAAAACCAAACCACAAAATTAAACATCCACATCAAACCACATCCTAAGGTCATATCCAATCACCATGCGAATTGCACATAAACAGTTAAAATCCAATTTTAACGCGCTTGGTCAATTTTGATTGATTTTAGGATTTTTAGGGTTAAAACGGTCCATGGGCCCAACAATTGCCCGGGCCCAATAAGGTGAACCATAAGGCCCTAGGGCCGGCCCGGCCCAAAACCCACAAGCCTAGGCCGCGGGTTAGGGCCGCCCGGCCCCTAGGGCGGCCAAGCTTGGGCGGCAAGCAATAGGGGCGGTCCTCTAGGGGGCCGAACTTCCTTGAGGAAGTTGTTTCCAAAACAACTCCCTTGCTTGGTGCCCAAGTATGGTTGTTTCCTTGTTTTGGAAGAACTCCTTCTTCCCCAAGGATGCCCAAAACCTAGATCTAAGATCCTAAAATTTCTCAAACTCACCAATTCATGCATCCAATACAAAAATTAGATCTTGTTATGATTAATTATTGACAAATTGCATCCCATGCTTGATTTGTCTTGTTTTACGCGATAAAAAATCAATTTAAGGTGTAAAACAACTAAAACGTAACACATAAACCACGTTTATGCTCTACGACCTGTGGCTCTGATACCACTGTAGGGTTTTGATTCATGGATGCGCAACAGAAACAATAATAAACCATGCAAAACCCTCCAAGGATCACAAGTCAAGAGACATAACGATGGTAAGGGAAGAAATCAATAACACACTTTAGGGTTCTCCTTTGATGACTTCAAACGCGAATAGTGTCACGTCTCTAGGGTTGATCCACGCCTAGAGGTGAGATCTAGACCCTCCAATTCCCTTGTTCTAGCTAGGAAGAATGGAAGAGGAAGAAGAAATCGCCAACAATGGAGTGCGATAGGTGGGGCGGCTCTCCTTTGGCCGACGGGTAGGGGCGGCGGTCCCAAGGGGTTTCGGCCCTCTATGGGACTTGCTCTCTCTCCATGCTTTGTTCTCTCTTTTATTCTATCATATAGATGTGTGGTGTGTAGAGATAAAAATAAGCTAGGAGTGTTCCTTTATATAGTCCAACAACTCCTTGTCCTACTACACAAAGAACACCTCTCCTAATCCTACTCAAGTTCGGATTAGTCCCTTTTTGCAAAATAGTCCTTATCATGTCAATACATGGATTAGTTCTATTTGAAAATTAATCCTAATCATGTCTCTACATGAATTAGGCCACCTTGGCATATCCTAATCATGTCTATACATGGCTTAGTCCAAATTGCATATTAGTCCTACTAAGTTAGCATGTTGTTGCGATTTGATCCTTTTAATTAATTAATCATATTAATTAATTAATTCTCATGTCTAGTTCACCCCTATATGGCGTGTGACCCCATAAGTTCTATTTAGTTGGTAGTAACTATTTACTATTATGGAGTGGCCTCTAGCAAGACATCCATTCTAGCCAACAAATAGAATAGTCATCATGACAAACCTTGTGCAAGTAATTGTCTCATCCCTTTGTCCCAATATCCGGATTGGACACGAGACATACAAGTCACACTCGTATATCCAATCCATAGTTTCTCGATCCTGGGAATAGCCTTATTCGTGCAAATAACATCAATATCCCATATTTATTTATTTGAGTCTGGCCAGACATTTTTATAAGCACTATCCCTCGAGTGGCCTAGGATATTTGCTCCCGTTATGTGGGAGGGAAAAATTCTATCTACGTCCACTACGATCTCTAAGCTTGCTTCTTATTGTATCCAGTACACGCCTTTATAACTACCCAACTACGGTGTAGCGTTTAACGCTACCAAAATCACAATAATCCAAAACTAGATAATCTAGTGACTTCAAGTCTAAGGATGACAATACCATTGCACCGCGAGAAGCGATTGTGACTTAACATAACATGTATTTAGCCTTCTCGGAGATGGGTCAATCCAGTATGCCATTACTCCTAATGCATACCCATGTGTTGGATCATGATATCTCCATATCAATCCAACCCCATACTAGTCTATAGATGATTGTCCTATTAATCATTATAATTGACTAGGGATATATAAGAATATAACACTTATATTCTAACTACTTCATTCATGTTAACATATCTCCATATCGATAACATAATGAATCGTAAATCCATAAATGTCACAATTAATTGATTGCCTCTAGGGCACAATTCCAACACGACGAAGCATGCATTGTGGGGGTGGTTTAACTGTCTATTAGCCAAAATGTGTCTTGCATAGCCAGTTACATGTAGGATGTGTTTAGCTTGTATGGTTATTCAGCATTGTGGGTTGTCATGTTTTTATATATATTGTCGTATTGTGTATAGTATAGTTACACATTGTTTGCGCTTTTACATAATTGAGTATACCCACCAACTAAGTAAATTGTGTAGAGTCAAAAAAATTCGAGTCATAGCCTTGCATATAGAGTTAGGATATTATGAAAAAAAAATAGAAAATAGAAAATTTGAGAAAAGGCAATTGAGAGAAGCTTAGAATTGGTTGATTTAGTGAGATGTGGAAACTTTAGGCATAGGGCGTGAATTTTGACTGAGAGTGACATTTTAGTTCCCCCTAGTAAGTATAGAGAGAATATCATTACGGTAATGCCTACCTATTTTTAAACTAAAATTAATTCTAAAAGCTAAAGTGTGTGCTGTTTTCCTCTACAAGAGTTGAGCTTGGTGCTTTCTAAACAAGCCGGACATTCATGTTGTCCGTCTTTGATAGTCGCCAACCCGCCTTGTAGTGGCACATAGAACAGATGTGCGAGGATGTGTATTAGAGCACTCACTGCTTTTAGATCTTACCTTGTCGGACCACTAGATGACCCTAATTGAACATTGGATTCATTGTTAGCCTCTATGACCTAGGGAGACGAATCTTGGCCTTCAACATATATCGTTAGAATCACATTTCTAGAGCGTCACGAGGGAGCAGTAGTTGAGGGGGTTCGATGAGGGAGTGCTTCATTTCACATTTATGTGAGTCCTATTGTTCGCATGTACTTCATTAGATATCTTTAATGGGATGCGAGGGTGAGTGAGTCGTCTTGCACACTACGGTGTGGCGGTGTTTCATGTCATTGCACCATGGACACAGTAGTGGAGAGCCTGAGTGCATGACATCTAATCCGCACAAAAATGGGGTTGGTTGTACTTAATTGGTGGCATGTGCTAGGTACCGGATTTCTATCATCTTGGTGTAGGATGATCGGTTGGATTAGGCACTTATATTATTTGCTACTTGAGAGGGGATGTGACTGCATTCTAGTGTGGGGTGTGGACATTTGACTACGGACATAGAGATTGTGGATTTGACAACTCCACCCCAATTCACGATTTGATATTGGCTTCGTGGAATATTTTACTTCATTGAGTAGGGGGAGATGAATCTTTATTGTGATATTTGTTCATCGGTTTGGATAGTCCCTCCCCCTTACATATTTGTTAAGTTTGATTCTCGAAGGAGGACCACTCATGTCTATTTGATTATATTGATAGAAAAAAAAAGAAAAAAATAACAATAAAAATTAAAAAAATAAATAGAGAGAAAAAAAAAGGAGAGATAAAGAAATAAAGTGTGCTTATTGGAAAAAGAGTGGTGAAAGTTCCTTGTTCCAGATTGAAGAAAAATATGAGTTTTGCATATCATTCGCTTTGATGGCCACATGATTGACATGGTAACGAGGTTTGAGGGGATCGAGGGCCGGAGTCGGTGAGATTGGGGTTGTGGATTCCTATCATCAAGATGAGGGTGTGTGAGATATGGGGTTTGGTGAGCTAATGTGACGCTTTAGGATTTTTTGCTTCATACAAGTTATATCATTTTTGTCTGTAAGCCTCATCATATTTGACCATTAGCAGTATAGGATCGCGGGCTATAAATGTGGTTAGCCTTGGTTAGTCTCTTATTTTTATCAGCACACATGAAGAGGTAGGTTGTTCTTTATAGTAAAGTTAAGCTTTTTGTACTAACTATGGGTAATTACATGTTGTCGAATTTAGTTGCGCTTCAAGCCTCTTGCCTAACTTTTTTATTTCTCAAGGAGCAACGGTCTATTGTGGATTGAAATTTCCTGATCTCCCACGAAGAATGTAATTTGTGTTTTTCTGTGTCTTAGATCGAGTCTAGAATTTGCATTGCATCATCTTGCTGCATTAGAGTGTTATGAGTCATGTTGGAGTCGCTTGAGTCTTGTCGGCTAGTAGACAGGTAAATGCAGACATTGCTCGCGACGCGCAAATGGTAAGTGTGGGGGTATTTGAAAATTTCACATTAGGAGTTATATTCTTAAAAGATTCACCACCTTTTTGCGTGTGTTTAGAGAGATTTACATGAGAAATTGACCAATTCTTATATATTTTGAACATACTTGAGTATTTGGACTTCATTGTGTAATCCGGGCGTTTTCGGTATGTTTTATGCTTTATTTGTCGCATTTGATCTTCTGGTATTTGTTCGTTTTGTGGATTTCAGGACCCGGAAGATTGGAGTGCGGATTTTGGAGCGGAAGCGAACTTCGGAAAGAAAGAAACTCAAGGAATGCATGAGAGAATGGATGAAGGACAGTAGAAGCTAAGAGGAGAAAAAGACTTAGTCAAAATTTCAAGTGGAGTGAAAAGAAGCAACTCACTGGAAGTAGAGGATCACAAACTGTGATCACAAGATCAAGTGCAAGACCACATAGAGGATCAACGTGACTCTACAACTACAAAAGGCGATCCTATGATCACAAATTGTGATCACAAGATCACAAAGTGGATCTAACGTGAGTAGAAGGGGGTAAAAGTGTTATTTCCCAAAACATAAAAGAGAGGAACGGGTTTCAATAGAAGATATCGACCTAGGGCATTATCATTCATTATTTTTGGACGACATTGGAGAGCAAAGAAGCATTCTTGGGAGCTTGGAGAGCATCGTTTGATTCTCTATCTTCTTCCCATCTTTAGTTTTTGTTTATGATCATTGAAACTTTGTACTTTGATCGTGTTTTTTAGTAGCTAAACTCTCTATTCGGGATATCTCGTAGAGAACTAGGGTTTTGAACACCGTGTTGGTGATTTATGGATTGAACTTCATGCTTCTAAACTTAATTGGATGTGTTTTGTTTAGCCATGTGCGGTTTATGATCTTCATTCTTTTTTCGTATTGTTAGACGTAGCAATAGGATTGAATTGGGTTATGAGTATTAGAAGAATCAATATTCGTAACCGGAACTTTAATCGTGCACTAGCTCTATCTAGGGTTGAGGAATCTCGCTAGTTTGCTAAGAACTAAGAGTAGACAACAAAAACGTGATGTGTATTTAAACTTGAGTACGCTAGAGGAATGAGGTACAAGAGTTTGAATGCAAGCGTTGGTTGAGGAATCTTCAACGTATTTGTGCTTGTTTGGCTAAGTAAAATACATTAGTGTTGCTAAAAAATAAATCTTAAGCAGTGTAAAATCCCTAGTGAACCCTAAGAGATATCCTGAACTTGTCCACATACATATCTCTTAAAAATCATTATTCGTTAGTCGTGAAGTCATTCACCGGATTAATTGAGATAATTGCCTTTTATTTTAGTAGAATTAGAAAACAAACAACGCGATTTGCCCACATAAGGTTTAGAATCAATAGCTAATTTACAAAGAAGTCATTTGGGTTCGACAACCCGGATTACCGGATTTATTACTGCACCGACAACTATACACTTGCACTTGGAGGGTGTCAAGTTTTTGGCGCCGTTGTCGGGGACTCGGTTGAATTAGTTAGAATCGTTAACTTTAGGGAATTTTATTTTTGCTTTTGTTTATTTATTTGTTGATCTCACCTGCTTCCTAGTGAATAATTTTGCAGACATCTTGGTGATCATGTGGGGGCATAATTCTTATGGGCAATTTCCACCCTAAACTGGAAGTTCTGTTTGACTCATCTTGGACCGAACCATGTCCTACAAGGTCCGAACTCTCCTCTTAGACACGCCAATCCCATGTGGCGTGCTAGGTGGAGCGAGTTTTGGATCATATCCAACACTCCCATAGATTCTTGTAAAACTCTTGGATCAAGTACATTCCTCTATGATCCAATCGTAGAGTCTAAATACTTTTGCCAAGTTGGTTTTCTACTTCATTCATGAATACTTTGAACAATTCAAAAGATTCTGACTTGTTTCTTCATAAGATACACAAATCCATATTTACTTGATCCTATCAGTAAATATGATGAAGTATTGAAAACCCATCTTTAGCATTTTTGCTTAGCGGCATTCATACATCAATATGTATGATTCCCAAAAGATCATATCTTTGCCTAATAAGTCTTACATGTCTCATATGATTCAATAATCAAATGAGTTCCAGAAATCCATCCTCATGGAGTTCTAGATATGTATCTCTTATTTATGAGGCCTAAACGATAATGCTAAAGATAAGTGAAGTTCATATCATAATATGCAAACCTCTAGGTATTAATGTTATAGATGAAATTATCATGATCATGGATATAGAATCCACTTAGACAAAATGGCATTACAATAATGCATATCATAATAAATAGAACAACATTTGTCCTTTATTATGATAAGGAGCTTTCTTGTCCAAACAAGAAACTATGATAATGATCCTACTCATAGCAGGGACATAATCACTTTTGTCAAATTCATGAACAATTTCTTAAAGGTAGAAATAATTCCCTACGGCTTATTCAGCAACCCTTTGCTTCATAGCCCCACGTGTAGGATTATTTCTTCCTTATCCAATTGTCTTCGTCTCTTGAGATCCTCCTCATTTCTATAAATGTTAGATCCTCATCTAGTATCGTATACTTATGATGATGAGAAAGGCACATTGGTTTCTATAACAAAATACCTATATTTGAATTCATAATTCTTTTATTATTTACTTCCATGTACCTTGGGTAGTCTCTCTTCCTTTGCACCACCTATGGGACTCCAAGGCAACTTGGTTTTAGCAACAGGCTTGCTTTATACCCATGGGGTCGGCGCAAACCATTTGCCCTTGGCCATGCTGTTAACCATTAACAGTTTTGCCCATGCCCATTATGAGTGTTTTGTTTAGTGATTTTTCAATCATATTGAGTAAATCAACTTTAAAACAAAACTATAATTTCATCCAATGCCATTCTTGGTCCACTTGGGTGAATAACTGTTTATTCTATATCTATCTCATAGATAATGCCCATTCACTAATGTTTCAATCATATTGAATTAGCTTATTTGCATAACGCAAAGTGGAGCAACACTTCAAACCTTTCATGTTTAGCTCGCTCTTTTGAAAGAGCTTCTTTCAATGTATGATCATATCATACTTCTCCATGTTTCTCTTCTTGCTTCCAAAGCTCAGAGTTCATGGCAGCTAACATGAGGCAAGTCATAACCAAAGAACCATTCTTTGGTGTTCCTTTCATAGGTTTTAGTGTGTCTTTTGGTAGTCGATGGAAGAGAACTTTATGTTCTACGAAGTACAACAATTCCTCTTTTATTTGAGAACAATTCTCAATTTTATACCAGTCTAGAAAATAAAGTCGTGTTTTTGTTTGTTTAATGCCATGGGTATTCAACATAATAGGATTATGCAAAGTTTGTGACGTTTAACTATATTTAACAAGGATTTAAATTGTTAAACATAGCTCCCACTATTTTTCTACGGATTAATAACCCTCAAGATATTAATGCGGAAAATATCCTTATATTTTCTAGTGGGCCAAGATCCATGTTTCATCTCCTTATGAGCTTGCTTTGGCAAGTCACCCATAATTTGACTACTTTAGGTAGGAACAATTCCAATTGCATCCCTTATGCAACTCTTGGTTCAATTGGGCAAATAACTCCTTATTTATCCATCCGTATGGATAATCATAATTGGTTGCCTCTAGGTTTCTTAATCAAATTAATAGCCTAGTTGTGTTCAACCTCTTATCTAAACAATTGCACAATGTTACGTGCCATCGCATTCCATCATGATGAACCAATTCGCCATGCTTTGGCACGCACGAACTTGATAAATAATGATGATAATGAGTGTTCAAATAACGAGAAGGCAAGAACACAATATTTGAATTTTTAGGGATTTTAAATTCAATTTTTATTGTTTTGTTGATCAATATCAACTAATCTATCTATTTGAGTTTGGGCACAACTCCAAATAATAGATCCCGGTTGTCTAATTATCTTATTATCCTAATTGCATGCATCATCCATACACCAACCACACAATAATAAGACAATTAAGTAAATAACCACAAAACAGAAATTAAACGTGATGTGGATATGGCCTTTTCTAGACTAAGATAATTCCAAGCCAATGGAATTATCTATGAACCCTAAAGCAAACACATCTCCATGCGTCTTGATCTTTTTGGTCCATCCTTCATAGTCATGTGGAATGCTCCATGCTTCATCTTTTGTGGCTCCTTTTGGCTTTGGGCTTCTTTTCTCCAATCTTGGCTAACAATCTACTTTATCTAGCACTAGCTAACTTCTATACTAAATAAAACAAATCTCACAAGTTGAGAAAAAAAATGGCTCGCAGGCCATAAAACCCTTATTAATTATTACAATTAATTGATCAGCTCGCAGGCCGTAAAACCAAACCACAAAATTAAACATCCACATCAAACCACATCCTAAGGCCATATCCAATCACCATGCGAATTGCACATAAACAGTTAAAATCCAATTTTAACGCGCTTGGTCAATTTTGATTGATTTTAGGATTTTTAGGGTTAAAACGGTCCATGGGCCCAACAATTTCCCGGGCCCAATAAGGTGAACCATAAGGCCCTAGGGCCGGCCCGGCCCAAAACCCACAAGCCTAGGCCGCGGGTTAGGGCCGCCCGGCCCCTAGGGCGGCCAAGCTTGGGCGGCAAGCAATAGGGGCGGTCCTCTAGGGGGCCGAACTTCCTTGAGGAAGTTGTTTCCAAAACAACTCCCTTGCTTGGTGCCCAAGTATGGTTGTTTCCTTGTTTTGGAAGAACTCCTTCTTCCCCAAGGATGCCCAAAACCTAGATCTAAGATCCTAAAATTTCTCAAACTCACCAATTCATGCATCCAATACAAAAATTAGATCTTGTTATGATTAATTATTGACAAATTGCATCCCATGCTTGATTTGTCTTGTTTTACGCGATAAACAATCAATTTAAGGTGTAAAACAACTAAAACGTAACACATAAACCACGTTTATGCTCTACGACCTGTGGCTCTGATACCACTGTAGGGTTTTGATTCATGGATGCGCAACGGAAACAATAATAAACCATGCAAAACCCTCCAAGGATCACAAGTCAAGAGACATAACGATGGTAAGGGAAGAAATCAATAACACACTTTAGGGTTCTCCTTTGATGACTTCAAACGCGAATAGTGTCACGTCTCTAGGGTTGATCCACGCCTAGAGGTGAGATCTAGACCCTCCAATTCCCTTGTTCTAGCTAGGAAGAATGGAAGAGGAAGAAGAAATCGCCAACAATGGAGTGCGATAGGTGGGGCGGCTCTCCTTTGGCCGACGGGTAGGGGCGGCGGTCCCAAGGGGTTTCGGCCCTCTATGGGACTTGCTCTCTCTCCATTTTTTGTTCTCTCTTTTATTCTATCATATAGATGTGTGGTGTGTAGAGAGAAAAATAAGCTAGGAGTGTTCCTTTATATAGTCCAACAACTCCTTGTCCTACTACATAAAGAACCCCTCTCCTAATCCTACTCAAGTTCGGATTAGTCCCTTTTTGCAAAATAGTCCTTATCATGTCAATACATTGATTAGTTCTATTTGAAAATTAATCCTAATCATGTCTCTACATGAATTAGGCCACCTTGGCATATCCTAATCATGTCTATACATGGATTAGTCCAAATTGCATATTAGTCCTACTAAGTTAGCATGTTGTTGCGATTTGATCCTTTTAATTAATTAATTCTCATGTCTAGTTCACCCCTATATGGCGTGTGACCCCATAAGTTCTATTTAGTTGGTAGTAACTATTTACTATTATGGAGTGGCCTCTAGCAAGACATCCATTCTAGCCAACAAATAGAATAGTCATCATGACAAACCTTGTGCAAGTAATTGTCTCATCCCTTTGTCCCAATATCCGGATTGGACACGAGACATAAAAGACACACTCGTATATCCAATCCATAGTTTCTCGATCCTGGGAATAGCCTTATTCGTGCAAATAACATCAATATCCCATATTTATTTATTTGAGTCTGGCCAGACATTTTTATAAGCACTATCCCTCGAGTGGCCTAGGATATTTGCTCCCGTTATGTGGGAGGGACAAATTCTATCTACGTCCACTACGATCTCTAAGCTTGCTTCTTATTGTATCCAGTACACGCCTTTATAACTACCCAACTACGGTGTAGCGTTTAACGCTACCAAAATCACAATAATCCAAAACTAGATAATCTAGTGACTTCAATTCTAAGGATGACAATACCATTGCACCGCGAGAAGCGCTTGTGACTTAACATAACATGTATTTAGCCTTCTCGGAGATGGGTCAATCCAGTATGCCATTACTCCTAATGCATACCCATGTGTTGGATCATGATATCTCCATATCAATCCAACCCCATACTAGTCTATAGATGATTGTCCTATTAATCATTATAATTGACTAGGGATATTTAAGAATATAACACTTATATTCTAACGACTTCATTCATGTTAACATATCTCCATATCGATAACATAATGAATCGTAAATCCATAAATGTCACAATTAATTGATTGCCTCTAGGGCACAATTCCAACACGACGAAGCATGCATTGTGGGGGTGGTTTAACTGTCTATTAGCCAAAATGTGTCTTGCATAGCCAGTTACATGTAGGATGTGTTTAGCTTGTATGGTTATTCAGCATTGTGGGTTGTCATGTTTTTATATATATTGTCGTATTGTGTATAGTATAGTTACACATTGTTTGCGCTTTTACATAATTGAGTATACCCACCAACTAAGTAAATTGTGTAGAGTCAAAAAAATTCGAGTCATAGCCTTGCATATAGAGTTAGGATATTATGAAAAAAAAAATAGAAAATAGAAAATTTGAGAAAAGGCAATTGAGAGAAGCTTAGAATTGGCTGATTTAGTGAGATGTGGAAACTTTAGGCATAGGGCGTGAATTTTGACTGAGAGTGACATTTTAGTTCCCCCTAGTAAGTATAGAGAGAATATCATTACGGTAATGCCTACCTATTTTTAAACTAAAATTAATTCTAAAAGCTAAAGTGTGTGCTGTTTTCCTCTACAAGAGTTGAGCTTGGTGCTTTCTAAACAAGCCGGACATTCATGTTGTCCGTCTTTGATAGTCGCCAACCCGCCTTGTAGTGGCACATAGAACAGATGTGCGAGGATGTGTATTAGAGCACTCACTGCTTTTAGATCTTACCTTGTCGGACCACTAGATGACCCTAATTGAACATTGGATTCATTGTTAGCCTCTATGACCTAGGGAGACGAATCTTGGCCTTCAACATATATCGTTAGAATCACATTTCTAGAGCGTCACGAGGGAGCAGTAGTTGAGGGGGTTCGATGAGGGAGTGCTTCATTTCACATTTATGTGAGTCCTATTGTTCGCATGTACTTCATTAGATATCTTTGATGGGATGCGAGGGTGAGTGAGTCGTCTTGCACACTACGGTGTGGCGGTGTTTCATGTCATTGCACCATGGACACAGTATTGGAGAGCCTGAGTGCATGACATCTAATCCGCACAAAAATGGGATTGGTTGTACTTAATTGGTGGCATGTGCTAGGCACTGGATTTCTATCATCTTGGTGTTGGATGATGGGTTGGATTAGGCACTTATATTATTTGCTACTTGAGAGGGGATGTGACTGCATTCTAGTGTGGGGTGTGGACATTTGACTACGGACATAGAGATTGTGGATTTGACAACTCCACCCCAATTCACGATTTGATATTGGCTTCGTGGAATATTTTACTTCATTGAGTAGGGGGAGATGAATCTTTATTGTGATATTTGTTCATCGGTTTGGATAGTTCCTCCCCATTACATATTTGTTAAGTTTGATTCTCGAAGGAGGACCACTCATGTCTATTTGATTATATTGATAGAAAAAAAAAAAGAAAAAAAAAACAATAAAAATTAAAAAAATAAATAGAGAGAGAAAAAAAAAAGGAGAGATAAAGAAATAAAGTGTGCTTATTGGAAAAAGAGTGGTGAAAGTTCCTTGTTCCAGATTGAAGAAAAAGATGAGTTTTGCATATCATTCGCTTTGATGGCCACATGATTGACATGGTAACGAGGTTTGAGGGGATCGAGGGCCGGAGTCGGTGAGATTGGGGTTGTGGATTCCTATCATCAAGATGAGGGTGTGTGAGATATGGGGTTTGGTGAGCTAATGTGACGCTTTAGGATTTTTTGCTTCATACAAGTTATATCATTTTTGTCTGTAAGCCTCATCATATTTGACCATTAGCAGTATAGGATCGCGGGCTATAAATGTGGTTAGCCTTGGTTAGTCTCTTATTTTTATCAGCACACATGAAGAGGTAGGTTGTTCTTTATAGTAAAGTTAAGCTTTTTGTACTAACTATGGGTAATTACATGTTGTCGAATTTAGTTGCGCTTCAAGCCTCTTGCCTAACTTTTTTATTACTCAAGGAGCACTGGTCTATTGTGGATTAAAATTTCCTGATCTCCCACGAAGAATGTAATTTGTGTTTTTCTGTGTCTTAGATCGAGTCTAGAATTTGCATTGCATCATCTTGCTGCATTACAGTGTTATGAGTCATGTTGGAGTCGCTTGAGTCTTGTCGGCTAGTAGACAGGTAAATGCAGACATTGCTCGCGACGCGCAAATGGTAAGTGTGGGGGTATTTGATAACTTCACATTAGGAGTTATATTCTTAAAAGATTCACCACCGTTTTGCGTGTGTTTAGAGAGATTTACATGAGAAATTGACCAATTCTTATATATTTTGAACATACTTGAGTATTTGGACTTCATTGTGTAATCCGGGCGTTTTCGGTATGTTTTATGCTTTATTTGTCGCATTTGATCTTCTGGTATTTGTTCGTTTTGTGGATTTCAGGACCCGGAAGATTGGAGTGCGGATTTTGGAGCGGAAGCGAACTTCGGAAAGAAAGAAACTCAAGGAATGCATGAGAGAATGGATGAAGGACAGTAGAAGCTAAGAGGAGAAAAAGACTTAGTCAAAATTTCAAGTGGAGTGAAAAGAAGCAACTCACTGGAAGTAGAGGATCACAAACTGTGACCACAAGATCAAGTGCAAGACCACATAGAGGATCAACGTGACTCTACAACTACAAAAGGCGATCCTATGATCACAAATTGTGATCACAAGATCACAAAGTGGATCTAACGTGAGTAGAAGGGGGTAAAAGTGTTATTTCCCAAAACATAAAAGAGAGGAACGGGTTTCAATAGAAGATATTGACCTAGGGCATTATCATTCATTCTTTTTGGAAAACATTGGAGAGCAAAGAAGCATTCTTGGGAGCTTGGAGAGCATCGTTTGATTCTCTATCTTCTTCCCCTCTTTAGTTTTTGTTTATGATCATTGAAACTTTGTACTTTGATCGTGTGTTTTAGTAGCTAAACTCTCTATTCGGGATATCTCGTAGGGAACTAGGGTTTTGAACACCGTGTTGGTGATTTATGGATTGAACTTCATGCTTCTAAACTTAATTGGATGTGTTTTGTTTAGCCATGTGCGGTTTATGATCTTCATTCTTTTTTCGTATTGTTAGACGTAGCAATAGGATTTAATTGGGTTATGAGTATTAGAAGAATCAATATTCGTAACTGGAACTTTAATCGTGCACTAGCTCTATCTAGGGTTGAGGAATCTCGCTAGTTTGCTAAGAACTAAGAGTAGACAACAAAAACGTGATGTGTATTTAAACTTGAGTACGCTAGAGGAATCAGGTACAAGAGTTTGAATGCAAGCGTTGGTTGAGGAATCTTCAACGTATTTGTGCTTGTTTGGCTAAGTAAAATACATTAGTGTTGCTAAAAAATAAATCTTAAGCAGTGTAAAATCCCTAGTGAACCCTTAGAGATATCCTGAACTTGTCCACATACATATCTCTTAAAAATCATTATTCGTTAGTCGTGAATTCATTCACCGGATTAATTGAGATAATTGCCTTTTATTTTAGTAGAATTAGAAAACATACAACGCGATTTGCCCACATAAGGTTTAGAATCAATAGCTAATTTACAAAGAAGTCCTTTGGGTTCGACAACCCGGATTACCGGATTTATTACTGCACCGACAACTATACACTTGCACTTGGAGGGTGTCAAGTTTTTGGCGCCGTTGTTGGGGACTCGGTTGAATTAGTTAGAATCGTTAACTTTAGGGAATTTTATTTTTGCTTTTGTTTATTTATTTGTTGATCTCACCTGCTTCCTAGTGAATAATTTTGAAGACATCTTGGTGATCAAGTGGGGGCATAATTCTTATGGGCAATTTCCACCCTAAACTGGAAGTTCTGTTTGACTCATCTTGGACCGAACCATGTCCTACAAGGTCCGAACTCTCCTCTTAGACACGCCAATCCCATGTGGCGTGCTAGGTGGAGCGAGTTTTGGATCATATCCAACACTCCCATAGATTCTTGTCAAACTCTTGGCTCAAGTACATTCCTCTATGATCCAATCGTAGAGTCTAAATACTTTTGCCAAGTTGGTTTTCTACTTCATTCATGAATACTTTGAACAATTCAAAAGATTCTGACTTGTTTCTTCATAAGATACACAAATCCATATTTACCTGATCCTATCAGTAAATATGATGAAGTATTGAAAACCCATCTTTAGCATTTATGCTTAGCGGCATTCATACATCAATATGTATGATTCCCAATAGATCATATCTTTGCCTAATAAGTCTTACATGTCTCATATGATTCAATAATCAAATGAGTTCCAGAAATCCATCCTCATGGAGTTCTAGATATGTATCTCTTATTTATGAGGCCTAAACGATAATGCTAAAGATAAGTGAAGTTCATATCATAATATGCAAACCTCTAGGTATTAATGTTATAGATGAAATTATCATGATCATGGATATAGAATCCACTTAGACAAAATTGCATTACAATAATGCATATCATAATAAATGGAACAACATTTGTCCTTTATTATGATAAGGAGCTTTCTTGTCCAAACAAGAAACTATGATTAAGATCCTACTCATAGCAGGGACCTAATCACTTTTGTCAAATTCATGAACAATTTCTTAAAGGTAGAAATAATTCCCTACGGCTTATTCAGCAACCCTTTGCTTCATAGCCCCACGTGTAGGATTATTTCTTCCTTATCCAATTGTCTTCGTCTCTTGAGATCCTCCTCATTTCTATAAATGTGAGATCCTCATCTAGTATCGTATACTTATGATGATGAGAAAGGCACATTGGTTTCTATAACAAAATACCTATATTTGAATTCATAATTCTTTTATTATTTACTTCCATGTACCTTGGGTAGTCTCTCTTCCTTTGCACCACCTATGGGACTCCAAGGCAACTTGGTTTTAGCAACAGGCTTGCTTTATACCCATGGGGTCGGCGCAAACCATTTGCCCTTGCCCATGGTGTTAACCATTAACAGTTTTTTCCATGCCCATTATGAGTGTTTTGTTTAGTGATTATTCAATCATATTGAGTAAATCAACTTTAAAACAAAACTATAATTGCATCCAATGCAATTCTTGGTCCACTTGGGTGAATAACTGTTTATTCTATATCTATCTCATAGATAATGCCCATTCACTAATGTTCAATCATATAGAATTAGCTTATTTGCATAACGCAAAGTGGAGCAACACTTCAAACCTTTCATGTTTAGCTCGCTCTTTTGAAAGAGCTTCTTTCAATGTATGATCATATCATACTTCTCCATGTTTCTCTTCTTGCTTCCAAAGCTCAGAGTTCATGGCAGCTAACATGAGGCAAGTCATAACCAAAGAACCATTCTTTGGTGTTCCTTTCATAGGTTTTAGTGTGTCTTTTGGTAGTCGATGGAAGAGAACTTTATGTTCTGCGAAGTACAACAATTCCTCTTTTATTTGAGAACAATTCTCAATTTTATACCAGTCTAGAAAATAAAGTCGTGTTTTTGTTTGTTTAATGCCATGGGTATTCAACATAATAGGATTATGCAAAGTTTGTGACGTTTAACTATATTTAACAAGGATTTAAATTGTTAAACATAGCTCCCACTATTTTTCTACGGATTAATAACCCTCAAGATATTAATGCGGAAAATATCCTTATATTTTCTAGTGGGCCAAGATCCATGTTTCATCTCCTTATGAGCTTGCTTTGGCAAGTCACCCATAATTTGACTACTTTAGGTAGGAACAATTCCAATTGCATCCCTTATGCAACTCTTGGTTCAATTGGGCAAATAACTCCTTATTTATCCATCCGTATGGATAATCACAATTGGTTGCCTCTAGGTTTCTTAATCAAATTAATAGCCTAGTTGTGTTCAACCTCTTATCTAAACAATTGCACATTGTTACGTGCCATCGCATTCCATCATGATGAACCAATTCGCCATGCTTTGGCACGCACGAACTTGATAAATAATGATGATAATGAGTGTTTAAATAACGAGAAGGCAAGAACACAATATTTGAATTTTGAGGGATTTTAAATTCAATTTTAATTGTTTTGTTGATCAATATCAACTAATCTATCTATTTGAGTTTGGGCACAACTCCAAATAATAGATCCGGGTTGTCTAATTATCTTATTATCCTAATTGCATGCATCATCCATACACCAACCACACAATAATAAGACAATAAAGTAAACAACCACAAAACAGAAATTAAACGTGATGTGGATATGGCCTTTTCCAGACTAAGATAATTCCAAGCCAATGGAATTATCTATGAACCCTAAAGCAAACACATCTCCATGCGTCTTGATCTTTTTGGTCCATCCTTCATAGTCATGTGGAATGCTCCATGCTCCATGCTTCATCTTTTGTGTCTCCTTTTGGCTTTGGGCTTCTTTTCTCCAATCTTGGCTAACAATCTACTTTATCTAGCACTAGCTAACTTCTATACTAAATAAAACAAATCTCACAAATTGAGAAAAAAAATGGCTCGCAGGCCATAAAACCCTTATTAATTATTACAATTAATTGATCAGCTCGCAGGCCGTAAAACCAAACCACAAAATTAAACATCCACATCAAACCACATCCTAAGGCCATATCCAATCACCATGCGAATTTCACATAAACAGTTAAAATCCAATTTTAACGCGCTTGGTCAATTTTGATTGATTTTAGGATTTCTAGGGTTAAAACGGTCCATGGGCCCAACAATAAAATTGCCCGGGCCCAATAAGGTGAACCATAAGGCCCTAGGGCCGGCTCGGCCCAAAACCCACAAGGCTAGGCCGCGGGTTAGGGCCGCCCGGCCCCTAGGGCGGCCAAGCTTGGGCGGCAAGCAAGAGGGGCGGTCCTCTAGGGGGGCGAACCTCCTTGAGGGAGTTGTTTCCAAAACAACTCCCTTGCTTGGTGCCCAAGTATGGTTGTTTCCTTGTTTTGGAAGAACTCCTTCTTCCCCAAGGATGCACAAACCCTAGATCTAAGATCCTAAAATTTCTCAAACTCACCAATTCATGCATCCAATGCAAAAATTAGATCTTGTTATGATTAATTATTGACAAATTACATCCCATGCTTGATTTGTCTTGTTTTACGCGATAAACAATCAATTTAAGGTGTAAAACAACTAAAACGTAACACATAAACCACGTTTATGCTCTACGACCTGTGGCTCTGATACCACTGTAGGGTTTTGATTCCTGGATGCGCAACGGAAACAATAATAAACCATGAAAAACCCTCCAAGGATCACAAGTCAAGAGACATAACTATGGTAAGGGAAGAAATCAATAACACACCTTAGGGTTCTCCTTTGATGACTTCAAACGCGAATAGTGTCACGTCTCCAGGGTTGATCCATGCCTAGAGGTGAGATCTAGACCCTCCAATTCCCTTTTTCTAGCTAGGAAGAATGGAAGAGGAAGAAGAAATCGCCAACAATGGAGTGCGATAGGTGGGGCGGCTCTCCTTTGGCCGACGGGTAGGGGCGGCGGTCCCAAGGGGTTTCGGCCCTCTATGGGACTTTCTCTCTCTCCATGCTTTGTTCTCTCTTTTATTCAATCATATAGATGTGTGGTGTGTAGAGAGAAAAATAAGCTAGGAGTGTTCCTTTATATAGTCCAACAACTCCTTGTCCTACTACATAAAGAACCCCTCTCCTAATCCTACTCAAGTTCGGATTAGTCCCTTTTTGCAAAATAGTCCTTATCATGTCAATACATGGATTAGTTCTATTTGCAAATTAATCCGATCATGTCTCTACATGAATTAGGCCACCTTGGCATATCCTAATCATGTCTATACATGGATTAGTCCAACTTGCATATTAGTCCTACTAAGTTAGCAAGTTGTTGCGATTTGATCCTTTTAATTAATTAATCATATTAATTAATTAATTCCCATGTCTAGTTCACCCCTATATGGCGTGTGACCCCATAGGTTCTATTTAGTTGGTAGTAACTATTTACTAATATGGAGCGGCCTCTAGCAAGACATCCATTATAGCCAACAAATAGAATAGTCATCATGACAAAACTTGTGCAAGTAATTGTCTCATCCCTTTGTCCCAATATCCGGATTGGACACGAGATATACAAGTCACACTCGTATATCCAATCCATAGATTCTCGATCCTGGGAATAGCCTTATTCGTGCAAATAACATCAATATCCCATATTGATTTATTTGAGTCTGGCCAGACATTTTTATAAGCACTATCCCTCGAGTGGCCTTGGATATTTTCTCCCGTTATGTGGGAGGGACAAATTCTATCTACGTCCACTACGATCTCTAAGCTTGCTTCTTATTGTATCCAGTACACGCCTTTATAACTACCCAGTTACGGTGTAGCGTTTAACGCTACCAAAATCAAAATAATCCAAAACTAGATAATCTAGTGACTTCAAGTCTAAGGATGACAATACCATTGCACCGCGAGAAGCGCTTGTGACTTAACATAACATGTATGTAGCCTTCTCGGAGATGGGTCAATCCAGTATGCCATTACTCATAATGCATACCCATGTGTTGGATCATGATATCTCCATATCAATCCAACCCCATACTAGTCTATAGATGATTGTCCTATTAATCATTATAATTGACTAGGGATATTTAAGAATATAACACTTATATTCTAAGGACTTCATTCATGTTAACATATCTCCATATCGATAACATAATGAATCGTAAATCCATAAATGTCACAATTAATTGATTGCCTCTAGGGCACAATTCCAACAGTCTCCCACTTGCACTAGAGTCAATCTCCTGCATCATATGCCTATTGATATAGCGCGACCCTCCATGCTTACACTGCGTAGGGGCGAGACATATGTTGGCATCTTGCAAATATTCACATCTCCTCCATCAACAATTTTGATTGAGATTGAATATTTTAAGTAAATGCATCTTATGCATTAATTTACTCTGTCCTCTATGCTAGAATTAGTGACTGAATCTTGCCTGGAACCTTTCCAGCTCACAGTCGCTCCCACTAGGGCAAAACTTAAAACTCGACTTATAATTTGTATCTTCTTTGTCATATTTGAAGTTCGCATCACTGTAACCCCTTACAGTAAACTCTTCCTATCCTCCATTTATCAAAAATTCATCCTTAGTGCTTCTCAAGTACTAAAGGATAATCTTAATATTTTATCCAGTGACTCTCACCCGGATTTGACTGGTATCTTTGTGTCATACCATATGACACATCTGGCCTAGTACATAACATGGCGTATCTCGTGAATCTAATTCATACGGTCCATTCCCAATCTAATTGGTAAGACAATTAGCCTTTTAAAGACTAATTCCATGTGACATGGGTAAGAATCAATATTCTTTTCACGTCGAACCATTTCAACACCTTTGTCAATTTGTGTACTATGACCTAAGCTATACAACCATCTTGATCTACCTCAATAGATCTTTACTAGTTGCTTCGCTTAAGTCTACCATTAGAAAGTCAACTCCCTAGTCAATCTACGTAAGACTGCCAAGTAGGGGCAACATTCCCAATGATTAAGTATGTCTCCACATACAAGACCAGAAAAATAACTGTGCTCCCACTATCCTTCTTGTAAACACAAGTATCATCTTCAATTTTGATGGAACCAAACTCCTTTGATTGCATCATGAATTTGAAGAGTCCAACTCCTAGAAGCTTGGTTCAATCTATAGACAGATTGCTACAAGCAAGATACGAATGGATTTAAGCATCACAACTGGGAAAGATTTCGTCATAGTCTATACTATGAACTCACATGAAATCCCTTTCCTGCCAATTTTCCCTTATAGGTAATCATATTACCATCCACGTTGGTTTCCTCATAACCCACTTGCACCTTTTAGGTGGTTCCAACAAAGTCCATACTTCGTTGGTTTACATGGATTCCATTTTGTATCCCATGGAGTATGGCCCACACGTGGCCATCTCAAAGGTTGTAGGCTCATCTCGATGAGCAATATATCGTGGGTTATGAGAAATCCTTATTTCTCTAGTCCCTCGATATATCCTACCTGACCTATGAGGTTCTTGTGTTATCTGAGTAGGTTGCTCCACAACACCTTGTGATCCTACTCATGTTCCATCAAACGGATCAATGTTCCATTGTGGTTCTTGAACTTTTCAAGTTCTACTGTCCTCCCACTGTTTCTTTTAGAGATAATCTCTACCTAGAAACACTGTAGTTCGAGCAACAAATAGTTTGTTCTCGATTAGGTTGTAGAAATAATATCCTTTACAGGATATCCCACAAAACATTTATCCGACTTGGGTTCAAGTTTATTTTGTAAACTCTATAACATAAACTTCATAACCCCAAATCTTTATGAATGACATACTAGGACACTTCCTAGTCCATATCTCATATGGCGTTATTCATATTCCGTTTTTGATGGAACAAGGTTAAGGGCGAAATTTGCTGTAATTAGAACATAGCCCCAAAAGTAAACTGGAAGTTCTGTTTGACTCATCTTGGACCGAACCATGTCCTACAAGGTCCGAACTCTCCTCTTAGACACGCCAATCCCATGTGGCGTGCTAGGTGGAGCGAGTTTTGGATCATATCCAACACTCCCATAGATTCTTGTCAAACTCTTGGCTCAAGTACATTCCTCTGTGATCCAATCGTAGAGTCTAAATACTTTTGCCAAGTTGGTTTTCTACTTCATTCATGAATACTTTGAACAATTCAAAATATTCTGACTTGTTTCTTCATAAGATGCACAAATCCATATTTACCTGATCCTATCAGTAAATATGATGAAGTATTGAAAACCCATCTTTAGCATTTATGCTTAGCGGCATTCATACATCAATATGTATGATTCCCAAAAGATCATATCTTCCTAATAAGTCTTACATGTCTCATATGATTCAATAATCAAATGAGTTCCAGAAATCCATCCTCATGGAGTTCTAGATATGTATCTCTTATTTATGAGGCCTAAACGATAATGCTAAATATAAGTGAAGTTCATATCATAATATGCAAACCTCTAGGTATTAATTTTATAGATGAAATTATCATGATCATGGATATAGAATCCACTTAGACAAAATTGCATTACAATAATGCATATCATAATAAATGGAACAACATTTGTCCTTTATTATGATAAGGAGCTTTCTTGTCCCAACAAGAAACTATGATAATGATCCTACTCATAGCAGGGACAAAATAACTTTTGTCAAATTCATGAACAATTTCTTAAAGGTAGAAATAATTCCCTACGGCTTATTCAGCAACCCTTTGCTTCATAGCCCCACGTGTAGGATTATTTCTTCTTTATCCAATTGTCTTCGTCTCTTGAGATCCTCCTCATTTCTATAAATGTGAGATCCTCATCTAGTATCATATACTTATGATGATGAGAAAGGCACATTGGTTTCTATAACAAAATACCTATATTTGAATTCATAATTCTTTTATTATTTTCGTCCATGTACCTTGGGTAGTCTCTCTTCCTTTGCACCACCTATGGGACTCCAAGGCAATTTGGTTTTAGCAACAGGCTTGCTTTATACCCATGGGGTCGGCGCAAACCATTTGCCCTTGCCCATGTTGTTAACCATTAACAGTTTTGCCCATGCCCATTATGAGTGTTTTGTTTAGTGATTTTTCAATCATATTGATTAAATCAACTTTAAAACAAAACTATAATTGCATCCAATGCAATTCTTGGTCCACTTGGGTGAATAACTGTTTATTCTATATCTATCTCATAGATAATGCCCATTCACTAATGTTTCAATCATATTGAATTAGCTTATTTGCATAACGCAAAGTGGAGCAACACATCAAACCTTTCATGTTTAGCTCGCTCTTTTGAAAGAGCTTCTTTCAATGTATGATCATATCATACTTCTCCATGTTTCTCTTCTTGCTTCCAAAGCTCAGAGTTCATGGCAGCTAACATGAGGCAAGTCATAACCAAAGAACCATTCTTTGGTGTTCCTTTCATAGGTTTTAGTGTGTCTTTTGGTAGTCGATGGAAGCGAACTTTATGTTCTACGAAGTACAACAATTCCTCTTTTATTTGAGAACAATTCTCAAATTTATACCAGTCTAGAAAATAAAGTCGTGTTTTTGTTTGTTTAATGCCATGGGTATTCAACATAATAGGATTATGCAAAGTTTGTGACGTTTAACTATATTTAACAAGGATTTAAATTGTTAAACATAGCTCCCACTATTTTTCTACGGATTAATAACCCTCAAGATATTAATGCGGAAAATATCCTTATATTTTCTAGTGGGCCAAGATCCATGTTTCATCTCCTTATGAGCTTGCTTTGGCAAGTCACCCATAATTTGACTACTTTAGGTAGGAACAATTCCAATTGCATCCCTTATGCAACTCTTGGTTCAATTGGGCAAATAACTCCTTATTTATCCATCCGTATGGATAATCACAATTGGTTGCCTCTAGGTTTCTTAATCAAATTAATAGCCTAGTTGTGTTCAACCTCTTATCTAAACAATTGCACATTGTTACGTGTCATCGCATTCCATCATGATGAACCAATTCGCCATGCTTTGGCACGCACGAACTTGATAAATAATGATGATAATGAGTGTTTAAATAACGAAAAGGCAAGAACACAATATTTGAATTTTGAGGGATTTTAAATTCAATTTTAATTGTTTTGTTGATCAATATCAACTAATCTATCTATTTGAGTTTGGGCACAACTCCAAATAATAGATCCGGGTTGTCTAATTATCTTATTATCCTAATTGCATGCATCATCCATACACCAACCACACAATAATAAGACAATAAAGTAAACAACCACAAAACAGAAATTAAACGTGATGTGGATATGGCCTTTTCTAGACTAAGATAATTCCAAGCCAATGGAATTATCTATGAACCCTAAAGCAAACACATCTCCATGTGTCTTGATCTTTTTGGTCCATCCTTCATAGTCATGTGGAATGCTCCATGCTCCATGCTTCATCTTTTGTGGCTCCTTTTGGCTTTGGGCTTCTTTTCTCCAATCTTGGCTAACAATCTACTTTATCTAGCACTAGCTAACTTCTATACTAAATAAAACAAATCTCACAAGTTGAGAAGAAAAATGGCTCGCAGGCCATAAAACCCTTATTAATTATTACAATTAATTGATCAGCTCGCAGGCCGTAAAACCAAACCACAAAATTAAACATCCACATCAAACCACATCCTAAGGCCATATCCAATCACCATCCGAATTGCACATAAACAGTTAAAATCCAATTTTAACGCGCTTGGTCAATTTTGATTGATTTTAGGATTTCTAGGGTTAAAACGGTCCATGGGCCCAACAATCAAATTGCCCGGGCCCAATAAGGTGAACCATAAGGCCCTAGGGCCGGCCCGGCCCAAAACCCACAAGCCTAGGCCGCGGGTTAGGGCCGCCCGGCCCCTCGGGCGGCCAAGCTTGGGCGGCAAGCAAGAGGGGCGGTCCTCTAGGGGGCCGAACCTCCTTGAGGAAGTTGTTTCCAAAACAACTCCCTTTCTTGGTGCCCAAGTATGGTTGTTTCCTTGTTTTGGAAGAAATCCTTCTTCCCCAAGGATGCCCAAAACCTAGATCTAAGATCCTAAAATTTCTCAAAATCACCAATTCATGCATCCAATGCAAAAATTAGATCTTGTTATGATTAATTATTGACAAATTGCATCCCATGCTTGATTTGTCTTGTTTTACGCGATAAACAATCAATTTAAGGTGTAAAACAACTAAAACGTAACACATAAACCACGTTTATGCTCTACGACATGTGGCTCTGATACCACTGTATGGTTTTGATTCATGGATGCGCAACGGAAACAATAATAAACCATGCAAAACCCTCCAAGGATCACAAGTCAAGAGACATAACGATGGTAAGGGAAGAAATCAATAACACACCTTAGTGTTCTCCTTTGATGACTTCAAACGCGAATAGTGTCACGTCTCTAGGGTTGATCCACGCCTAGAGGTGAGATCTAGACCCTCCAATTCCCTTGTTCTAGCTAGGAAGAATGGAAGAGGAAGAAGAAATCGCCAACAATGGAGTGCGATAGGTGGGGCGGCTCTCCTTTGGCCGACAGGTAGGGGCGGCGGTCCCAAATGGTTTCGGCCCTCTATGGGACTTGCTCTCTCTCCATGCTTTGTTCTCTCTTTTATTCTATCATATAGATGTGTGGTGTGTAGAGAGAAAAATAAGCTAGGAGTGTTCCTTTATATAGTCCAACAACTCCTTGTCCTACTACATAAAGAACCCCTCTCCTAATCCTACTCAAGTTCGGATTAGTCCCTTTTTGCAAAATAGTCCTTATCATGTCAATACATGGATTAGTTCTATTTGAAAATTAATCCTAATCATGTCTCTACATGAATTAGGCCACCTTGGCATATCCTAATCATGTCTATACATGGATTAGTCCAACTTGCATATTAGTCCTACTAAGTTATCAAGTTGTTGCGATTTGATCATTTTAATTAATTAATCATATTAATTAATTAATTCTCATGTCTAGTTCACCCCTATATGGCGTGTGACCCCATAGGTTCTATTTAGTTGGTAGTAACTATTTACTAATATGGAGTGGCCTCTAGCAAGACATCCATTCTAGCCAACAAATAGAATAGTCATCATGACAAACCTTGTGCAAGTAATTGTCTCATCCCTTTGTCCCAATATCCGGATTGGACACGAGACATAAAAGTCACACTCGTATATCCAATCCATAGTTTCTCGATCCTGGGAATAGCCTTATTCGTGCAAATAACATCAATATCCCATATTTATTTATTTGAGTCTGGCCAGACATTTTTATAAGCACTATCCCTCGAGTGGCCTAGGATATTTGCTCCCGTTATGTGGGAGGGACAAATTCTATCTACGTCCACTACGATCTCTAAGCTTGCTTCTTATTGTATCCAGTACACGCCTTTATAACTACCCAGTTACGGTGTAGCATTTAACGCTACCAAAATCACAATAAACCACAACTAGATAATCTAGTGACTTCAAGTCTAAGGATGACAATACCATTGCACCGCGAGAAGCGCTTGTGACTTAACATAACATGTATGTAGCCTTCTCGGAGATGGGTCAATCCAGTATGCCATTACTCCTAATGCATACCCATGTGTTGGATCATGATATCTCCATATCAATCCAACCCCATACTAGTCTATAGATGATTGTCCTATTAATCATTATAATTGACTAGGGATATTTAAGAATATAACACTTATATTCTAAGGACTTCATTCATGTTAACATATCTCCATATCGATAACATAATGAATCGTAAATCCATAAATGTCACAATTAATTGATTGCCTCTAGGGCACAATTCCAACACAACGAAGCATGCAGTGTGGGGGTGGTTTAACTGTCTATTAGCCAAAATGTGTCTTGCATAGCCAGTTACATGTAGGATGTGTTTAGATTGTATGGTTATTCAGCATTGTGGGTTGTCATGTTTTTATATATATTGTCGTATTGTGTATAGTATAGTTACACATTGTTTGCGCTTTTACATAATTGAGTATACCCACCAACTAAGTAAATTGTGTAGAGTCAAAAAAATTCGAGTCATAGCCTTGCATATAGAGTTAGGATATTATGAAAAAAAATAGAAAATTGAAAATTTGAGAAAAGGCAATTGAGAGAAGCTTAGAATTGGTTGATTTAGTGAGATGTGTAAACTTTAGGCATAGGGCGTGAATTTTGACTGAGAGTGACATTTTAGTTCCCCCTAGTAAGTATAGAGAGAATATCATTACGGGAATGCCTACCTATTTTTAAACTAAAATTAATTCTAAAAGCTAAAGTGTGTGCTGTTTTCCTCTACAAGAGTTGAGCTTGGTGCTTTCTAAACAAGCCGGACATAAATGTTGTCCGTCTTAGATAGTCGCCAACCCGTCTTGTAGTGTCACATAGAACAGATGTGCGAGGATGTGTATTAGAGCACTCACTGCTTTTAGATCTTACCTTGTCGGACCACTAGATGACCCTAATTGAACCTTGGATTCATTGTTAGCCTCTATGACCTAGGGAGACGAATCTTGGCCTTCAACATATATCGTTAAAATCACATTTCTAGAGCGTCACGAGGGAGCAGTAGTTGAGGGTGTTCGATGAGAGAGTGCTTCATTTCACATTTATGTGAGTCCTATTGTTCGCATGTACTTCATTAGATATCTTTGATGGGATGCGAGGGTGAGTGAGTCGTCTTGCACACTACGGTGTGGCGGTGTTTCATGTCATTGCACCATGGACACAGTAGTGGAGAGCCTGAGTGCATGACATCTAATCCGCACAAAAATGGGGTTGGTTGTACTTAATTGGTGGCATGTGCTAGGTACCGGATTTCTATCATCTTGGTGTAGGAGGATCGGTTGGATTAGGCACTTTTATTATTTGCTACTTGAGAGGGGATGTGACTGCATTCTGGTGTGGGGTGTGGACATTTGATGACAACTCCACCCCAATTCACGATTTGATATTGGCTTCGTGGAATATTTTACTTCATTGAGTAGGGGGAGATGAATCTTTATTGTGATATTTGTTCATCGGTTTGGATAGTTCCTCCCCCTTACATATTTGTTAAGTTTGATTCTCGAAGGAGGACCACTCATGTCTATTTGATTATATTGATAGAAAAAAAAAGAAAAAAAAAACAATAAAAATTAAAAAAATAAATAGAGAGAAAAAAAAAGGAGAGATAAAGAAATAAAGTGTGCTTATTGGAAAAAGAGTGGTGAAAGTTCCTTGTTCCAGATTGAAGAAAAAGATGAGTTTTGCATATCATTCGCTTTGATGGCCACATGATTGACATGGTAACGAGGTTTGAGGGGATCGAGGGCCGGAGTCGGTGAGATTCGGGTTGTGGATTCCTATCATCAAGGTGAGGGTCTGTGAGATATGGGGTCTGGTGAGCTAATGTGACGCTTTAGGATTTTTTGCTTCATACAAGTTATATCATTTTTGTCTGTAAGCCTCATCATATTTGACCATTAGCAGTATAGGATCGCGGGCTATAAATGTGGTTAGCCTTGGTTAGTCTCTTATTTTTATCAGCACACATGAAGAGTTAGGTTGTTCTTTATAGTAAAGTTAAGTTTTTTGTACTAACTATGGGTAATTACATGTTGTCGAATTTAGTTGCGCTTCAAGCCTCTTGCCTAACTTTTTTATTACTCAAGGAGCACTGGTCTATTGTGGATTAAAATTTCCTGATCTCCCACGAAGAATGTAATTTGTGTTTTTCTGTGTCTTAGATCGAGTCTAGAATTTGCATTGCATCATCTTGCTGCATTACAGTGTTATGAGTCATGTTGGAGTCGCTTGAGTCTTGTCGGCTAGTAGACAGGTAAATGCAGACATTGCTCGCGACGCGCAAATGGTAAGTGTGGGGGTATTTGATAACTTCACATTAGGAGTTATATTCTTAAAAGATTCAACACCGTTTTGCGTGTGTTTAGAGAGATTTACATGAGAAATTGACCAATTCTTATATATTTTGAACATACTTGAGTATTTGGACTTCATTGTGTAATCCGGGCGTTTTTGGTATGTTTTATGCTTTATTTGTCGCATTTGATCTTCTGGTATTTGTTCGTTTTGTGGATTTCAGGACCCGGAAGATTGGAGTGCGGATTTTGGAGCGGAAGCGAACTTCGGAAAGAAAGAAACTCAAGGAATGCATGAGAGAATGGATGAAGGACAGTAGAAGCTAAGAGGAGAAAAAGACTTAGTCAAAATTTCAAGTGGAGTGAAAAGAAGCAACTCACTGGAAGTAGAGGATCACAAACTGTGATCACAAGATCAAGTGCAAGACCACATAGAGGATCAACGTGACTCTACAACTACAAAAGGCGATCCTATGATCACAAATTGTGATCACAAGATCACAAAGTGGATCTAACGTGAGTAGAAGGGGGTAAAAGTGTTATTTCCCAAAACATAAAAGAGAGGAACGGGTTTCAATAGAAGATATCGACCTAGGGCATTATCATTCATTTTTTTTGGACGACATTGGAGAGCAAAGAAGCATTCTTGGGAGCTTGGAGAGCATCGTTTGATTCTCTATCTTCTTCCCCTCTTTAGTTTTTGTTTATGATCATTGAAACTTTGTACTTTGATCGTGTGTTTTAGTAGCTAAACTCTCTATTCGGGATATCTCGTAGGGAACTAGGGTTTTGAACACCGTGTTGGTGATTTATGGATTGAGCTTCATGCTTCTAAACTTAATTGGATGTGTTTTGTTTAGCCATGTGCGGTTTATGATCTTCATTCTTTTTTCGTATTGTTAGACGTAGCAATAGGATTGAATTGGGTTATGAGTATTAGAAGAATCAATATTCGTAACCGGAACTTTAATCATGCACTAGCTCTATCTAGGGTTGAGGAATCTCGCTAGTTTGCTAATAACTAAGAGTAGACAACAAAAACGTGATGTGTATTTATACTTGAGTACGCTAGAGGAATCAGGTACAAGAGTTTGAATGCAAGCGTTGGTTGAGGAATCTTCAACGTATTTATGCTTGTTTGGCTAAGTAAAATACATTAGTGTTGCTAAAAAATAAATCTTAAGCAGTGTAAAATCCCTAGTGAACCCTTAGAGATATCCTGAACTTGTCCACATACATATATCTTAAAAATCATTATTCGTTAGTCGTGAAGTCATTCACCGGATTAATTGAGATAATTGCCTTTTATTATAGTAGAATTAGAAAACAAACAACGCGATTTGCCCACATAAGGTTTAGAATCAATAGCTAATTTACAAAGAAGTCCTTTTGGTTCGACAACCCGGATTACCGGATTTATTACTGCACCGACAACTATACACTTGCACTTGGAGGGTGTCAAGTTTTTGGTGCCGTTGTCGGGGACTCGGTTGAATTAGTTAGAATCGTTAACTTTAGGGAATTTTTTTTTGCTTTTGTTTATTCATTTGTTGATCTCACCTGCTTCCTAGTGAATAATTTTGCAGACATCTTGGTGATCATGTGGGGGCATAATTCTTATGGGCAATTTCCACCCTAAACTGGAAGTTCTGTTTGACTCATCTTGGACCGAACCATGTCCTACAAGGTCCGAACTCTCCTCTTAGACACGCCAATCCCATGTGGCCTGCTAGGTGGAGCGAGTTTTGGATCATATCCAACACTCTCATAGATTCTTGTCAAACTCTTGGCTCAAGTACATTCCTCTATGATCCAATCGTAGAGTCTAAATACTTTTGCCAAGTTGGTTTTATACTTCATTCATGAATACTTTGAACAATTCAAAAGATTCTGACTTGTTTCTTCATAAGATACACAAATCCATATTTACCTGATCCTATCAGTAAATATGATGAAGTATTGAAAACCCATCTTTAGCATTTATGCTTAGCGGCATTCATACATCAATATGTATGATTCCCAAAAGATCATATCTTTGCCTAATAAGTCTTACATGTCTCATATGATTCAATAATCAAATGAGTTCCAGAAATCCATCCTCATGGAGTTCTAGATATGTATCTCTTATTTATGAGGCCTAAACGATAATGCTAAATATAAGTGAAGTTCATATCATAATATGCAAACCTCTAGGTATTAATGTTATAGATGAAATTATCATGATCATGGATATAGAATCCACTTAGACAAAATTGCATTACAATAATGCATATCATAATAAATGGAACAACATTTGTCCTTTATTATGATAAGGAGCTTTCTTGTCCAAACAAGAAACTATGATAATGATCCTACTCATAGCAGGGACATAATCACTTTTGTCAAATTCATGAACAATTTCTTAAAGGTAGAAATAATTCCCTACGGCTTATTCAGCAACCCTTTGCTTCATAGCCCCACGTGTAGGATTATTTCTTCCTTATCCAATTGTCTTCGTCTCTTGAGATCCTCCTCATTTCTATAAATGTGAGATCCTCATCTAGTATCATATACTTATGATGATGAGAAAGGCACATTGGTTTCTATAACAAAATACCTATATTTGAATTCATAATTCTTTTATTATTTACTTCCATGTACCTTGGGTAGTCTCTCTTCCTTTGCACCACCTATGGGACTCCAAGGCAACTTGGTTTTAGCAACAGGCTTGCTTTATACCCATGGGGTCGGCGCAAACCATTTGCCCTTGCCCATGGTGTTAACCATTAACAGTTTTGCCCATGCCCATTATGAGTGTTTTGTTTAGTGATTTTTCAATCATATTGAGTAAATCAACTTTAAAACAAAACTATAATTGCATCCAATGCAATTCTTGGTCCACTTGGGTGAATAACTGTTTATTCTATATCTATCTCATAGATAATGCCCATTCACTAATGTTTCAATCATATTGAATTAGCTTATTTGCATAACGCAAAGTGGAGCAACACTTCAAACCTTTCATGTTTAGCTCGCTCTTTTGAAAGAGCTTCTTTCAATGTATGATCATATCATACTTCTCCATGTTTCTCTTCTTGCTTCCAAAGCTCAGAGTTCATGGCAGCTAACATGAGGCAAGTCATAACCAAAGAACCATTCTTTGGTGTTCCTTTCATAGGTTTTAGTGTGTCTTTTGGTAGTCGATAGAAGAGAACTTTATGTTCTACGAAGTACAACAATCCTCTTTTATTTGAGAACAATTCTCAATTTTATACCAGTCTAGAAAATAAAGTCGTGTTTTTGTTTGTTTAATGCCATGGGTATTCAACATAATAGGATTGTGCAAAGTTTGTGACGTTTAACTATATTTAACAAGGATTTAAATTGTTAAACATAGCTCCCACTATTTTTCTACGGATTAATAACCCTCAAGATATTAATGCGGAAAATATCCTTATATTTTCTAGTGGGCCAAGATCCATGTTTCATCTCCTTATGAGCTTGCTTTGGCAAGTCACCCATAATTTGACTACTTTAGGTAGGAACAATTCCAATTGCACCCCTTATGCAACTCTTGGTTCAATTGGGCAAATAACTCCTTATTTATCCATCCTTATGGATAATCACAATTGGTTGCCTCTAGATTTCTTAATCAAATTAATAGCCTAGTTGTGTTCAACCTCTTATCTGAACAATTGAACATTGTTACGTGTCATCGCATTCCATCATGATGAACCAATTCGCCATGCTTTGGCACGCACGAACTTGATAAATAATGATGATAATGAGTGTTTAAATAACGAGAAGGCAAGAACACAATATTTGAATTTTGAGGGATTTTAAATTCAATTTTAATTGTTTTGTTGATCAATATCAACTAATCTATCTATTTGAGTTTGGGCACAACTCCAAATAATAGATTCGGGTTGTCTAATTATCTTATTATCCTAATTGCATGCATCATCCATACACCAACCACACAATAATAAGACAATAAAGTAAACAGCCACAAAACAAGAATTAAACGTGATGTGGATATGGCCTTTTCTAGACTAAGATAATTCCAAGCCAATGGAATTATCTATGAACCCTAAAGCAAACACATCTCCATGCGTCTTGATCTTTTTGGTCCATCCTTCATAGTCATGTGGAATGCTCCATGCTCTATGCTTCATCTTTTGTGGCTCCTTTTGGCTTTGGGCTTCTTTTCTCCAATCTTGGCTAACAATCTACTTTATCTAGCACTAGCTAACTTCTATACTAAATAAAACAAATCTCACAAGTTGAGAAAAAAATGGCTCGCAGGCCATAAAACCCTTATTAATTATTACAATTAATTGATCAGCTCGCAGGCCGTAAAACCAAACCACAAAATTAAACATCCACATCAAACCACATCCTAAGGCCATATCCAATCACCATGCGAATTGCACATAAACAGTTAAAATCTAATTTTAACGCGCTTGGTCAATTTTTATTGATTTTAGGATTTCTAGGGTTAAAACGGTCCATGGGCCCAACAATCAAATTGCCCGGGCCCAATAAGGTGAACCATAAGGCCCTAGGGCCGGCCCGGCCCAAAACCCACAAGCCTAGGCCGCGGGTTAGGGCCGCCCGGCCCCTAGGGCGGCCAAGCTTGGGCGGCAAGCAAGAGGGGCGGTCCTCTAGGGGGCCGAACTTCCTTGAGGGATTTTTTTCCAAAACAACTCCCTTGCTTGGTGCCCAAGTATGGTTGTTTCCTTGTTTTGGAAGAACTCCTTCTTCCCCAAGGATGCCCAAAACCTAGATCTAAGATCCTAAAATTTCTCAAACTCACCAATTCATGCATCCAATGCAAAAATTAGATCTTGTTATGATTAATTATTGACAAATTGCATCCCATGCTTGATTTGTCTTGTTTTACGCGATAAACAATCAATTTAAGGTGTAAAACAACTAAAACGTAACACATAAACCACGTTTATGCTCTACGACCTGTGGCTCTGATACCACTGTAGGGTTTTGATTCATGGATGCGCAACGGAAACAATAATAAACCATGCAAAACCCTCCCAGGATCACAAGTCAAGAGACATAACGATGGTAAGGGAAGAAATCAATAACACACTTTAGGGTTCTCCTTTGATGACTTCAAACGCGAATAGTGTCACGTCTCTAGGGTTGATCCACGCCTAGAGGTGAGATCTAGACCCTCCAATTCCCTTGTTCTAGCTAGGAAGAATGGAAGAGGAAGAAGAAATCGCCAACAATGGAGTGCGATAGGTGGGGCGGCTCTCCTTTGGCCGACGGGTAGGGGCGGCGGTCCCAAGGGGTTTCGGCCCTCTATGGGACTTGCTCTCTCTCCATTTTTTGTTCTCTCTTTTATTCTATCATATAGATGTGTGGTGTGTAGAGAGAAAAATAAGCTAGGAGTGTTCCTTTATATAGTCCAACAACTCCTTGTCCTACTACATAAAGAACCCCTCTCCTAATCCTACTCAAGTTCGGATTAGTCCCTTTTTGCAAAATAGTCCTTATCATGTCAATACATGGATTAGTTCTATTTGCAAATTAATCCTAATCATGTCTCTACATGAATTAGGCCACCTTGGCATATCCTAATCATGTCTATACATGGATTAGTCCAACTTGCATATTAGTCCTACTAAGTTAGCAAGTTGTTGCGATTTGATCCTTTTAATTTATTAATCATATTAATTAATTAATTCCCATGTCCAGTTCACCCCTATATGGCGTGTGACCCCATAGGTTCTATTTAGTTGGTAGTAACTATTTACTAATATGGAGCGGCCTCTAGCAAGACATCCATTATAGCCAAAAAATAGAATAGTCATCATGACAAACCTTGTGCAAGTAATTGTCTCATCCCTTTGTCCCAATATCCGGATTGGACACGAGACATACAAGTCACACTCGTATATCCAATCCATAGATTCTCGATCCTGGGAATAGCCTTATTCGTGCAAATAACAACAATATCCCATATTGATTTATTTGAGTCTGGCCAGACATTTTTATAAGCACTATCCCTCGAGTGGCCTAGGATATTTTCTCCCGTTATGTGGGAGGGACAAATTCTATCTACGTCCACTACGATCTCTAAGCTTGCTTCTTATTGTATCCAGTGCACGCCTTTATAACTACCCAGTTACGGTGTAGCGTTTAACGCTACCAAAATCACAATAATCCACAACTAGATAATCTAGTGACTTCAAGTCTAAGGATGACAATACCATTGCACCGCGAGAAGCGCTTTTGAATTAACATAACATGTATGTAGCCTTCTCGGAGATGGGTCAATCCAGTATGCCATTACTCATAATGCATACCCATGTGTTGGATCATGATATCTCCATATCAATCCAACCCCATACTAGTCTATAGATGATTGTCCTATTAATCATTATAATTGACTAGGGATATTTAAGAATATAACACTTATATTCTAAGGACTTCATTCATGTTAACATATCTCCATATCGATAACATAATGAATCGTAAATCCATAAATGTCACAATTAATTGATTGCCTCTAGGGCACAATTCCAACAGTCTCCCACTTGCACTAGAGTCAATCTCCTGCATCATATGCCTATTGATATAGCGCGACCCTCCATGCTTACACTGCGTAGGGGCGAGACATATGTTGGCATCTTGCAAATATTCACATCTCCTCCATCAACAATTTTGATTAAGATTGAATATTTTAAGTAAATGCATCTTATGCATTAATTTACTCTGTCCTCTATGCTAGAATTAGTGACTGAATCTTGCCTGGAACCTTTCCAGCTCACAGTCGCTCCCACTAGGGCAAAACTTAAAACTCGACTTATAATCTGTATCTTCTTTGTTAGATTTGAAGTTCGCATCACTGTAACCCCTTACAGTAAACTCTTCCTATCCTCCATTTATCTAAAATTCATCCTTAGTGCTTCTCAAGTACTAAAGGATAATCTTAATATTTTGTCCAGTGACTCTCACCCGGATTTGACTGGTATCTTTGTGTCATACCATATGACACATCTGGCCTAGTACATAACATGGCGTATCTCGTGAATCTAATACATACGGTCCATTCCCAATCTAATTGGTAAGACAATTAGCCTTTTAAAGACTAATTCCATGTGACATGGGTAATAATCAATATTCTTTTCACGTCGAACCATTTCAACATCTTTGTCAATTTGTGTACTATGACCTAAGCTATACAACCATCTTGATCTACCTCAATAGATCTTTACTAGTTGCTTCGCTTAAGTCTACCATTAGAAAGTCAACTCCCTAGTCAATCTACGTAAGACTGCCAAGTAGGGGCAACATTCCCAATGATTAAGTATGTCTCCACATACAAGACCAGAAAAATAACTGTGCTCCCACTATCCTTCTTGTAAACACAAGTATCATCTTCAATTTTGATGGAACCAAACTCCTTTGATTGCATCATGAATTTGAAGAGTCCAACTCCTAGAAGCTTGGTTCAATCTATAGACAGATTGCTACAAGCAAGATACAAATGGATTTAAGCATCACAACTGGGAAAGATTTCGTCATAGTCTATACTATGAACTCACATGAAATCCCTTTCCTGCCAATTTTCCCTTATAGGTAATCATATTACCATCCACGTTGGTTTCCTCATAACCCACTTGCACCTTTTAGGTGGTTCCAACAAAGTCCATACTTCGTTGGTATACATGGATTTCATTTTGTATCCCATGGAGTATGGCCCACACGTGGCCATCTCAAAGGTTTTAGGCGCATCTCGATGAGCAATATATCGTGGGTTATGAGAAATCCTTATTTCTCTAGTCCCTCGATATATCCTACCTGACCTATGAGGTTCTTGTGTTATCTGAGTAGGTTGCTCCACAACACCTTGTTATCCTACTCATGTTCCATCAAACGGATCAATGTTCCATTGTGGTTCTTGAACTTTTCAAGTTCTACTGTCCTCCCACTGTTTCTTTTAGAGATAATCTCTACCTAGAAACACTGTAGTTCGAGCAACAAACAGTTTGTTCTCGATTAGGTTGTAGAAATAATATCCTTTTCAGGATATCCCACAAAACATTTATCCGACTTGGGTTCAAGTTTATTTTGTAAACTCTTTTACATAAACTTCATAACCCCAAATCTTTATGAATGACATACTAGGACACTTCCTAGTCCATATCTCATATGGCGTTATTCATATTCCGTTTTTGATGGAACAAGGTTAAGGGCGAAATTTGCTGTAATTAGAACATAGCCCCAAAAGTAAACTGGAAGTTCTGTTTGACTCATCTTGGACCGAACCATGTCCTATAAGGTCCGAACTCTCCTCTTAGACACGCCAATCCCATGTGGCGTGCTAGGTGGAGCGAGTTTTGGATCATATCCAACACTCCCATAGATTCTTGTCAAACTCTTGGCTCAAGTACATTCCTCTGTGATCCAATCGTAGAGTCTAAATACTTTTGCCAAGTTGGTTTTCTACTTCATTCATGAATACTTTGAACAATTCAAAATATTCTGACTTGTTTCTTCATAAGATGCACAAATCCATATTTACCTGATCCTATCAGTAAATATGGTGAAGTATTGAAAACCCATCTTTAGCATTTATGCTTAGCGGCATTCATACATCAATATGTATGATTCCCAAAAGATCATATCTTTTCCTAATAAGTCTTACATGTCTCATATGATTCAATAATCAAATGAGTTCCAGAAATCCATCCTCATGGAGTTCTAGATATGTATCTCTTATTTATGAGGCCTAAACGATAATGCTAAATATAAGTGAAGTTCATATCATAATATGCAAACCTCTAGGTATTAATGTTATAGATGAAATTATCATGATCATGGATATAGAATCCACTTAGACAAAATTGCATTACAATAATGCATATCATAATAAATGGAACAACATTTGTCCTTTATTATGATAAGGAGCTTTCTTGTCCCAACAAGAAACTATGATAATGATCCTACTCATAGCAGGGACATAATAACTTTTGTCAAATTCATGAACAATTTCTTAAAGGTAGAAATAATTCCCTACGGCTTATTCAGCAACCCTTTGCTTCATAGCCCCACGTGTAGGATTATTTCTTCTTTATCCAATTGTCTTCGTCTATTGATATCCTCCTCATTTCTATAAATGTGAGATCCTCATCTAGTATCATATACTTATGATGATGAGAAAGGCACATTGGTTTCTATAACAAAATACCTATATTTGAATTCATAATTCTTTTATTATTTTCTTCCATGTACCTTGGGTAGTCTCTCTTCCTTTGCACCACCTATGGGACTCCAAGGCAACTTGGTTTTAGCAACAGGCTTGCTTTATACCCATGGGGTCGGCGCAAACCATTTGCCCTTGCCCATGCTGTTAACCATTAACAGTTTTGCCCATGCCCATTATGAGTGTTTTGTTTAGTGATTTTTCAATCATATTGATTAAATCAACTTTAAAACAAAACTATAATTGCATCCAATGCAATTCTTGGTCCACTTGGGTGAATAACTGTTTATTCTATATCTATCTCATAGATAATGCCCATTCACTAATGTTTCAATCATATTGAATTAGCTTATTTTCATAACGCAAAGTGGAGCAACACTTCAAACCTTTCATGTTTAGCTCGCTCTTTTGAAAGAGCATCTTTCAATGTATGATCATTTCATACTTCTCCATGTTTCTCTTCTTGCTTCCAAAGCTCAGAGTTCATGGCAGCTAACATGAGGCAAGTCATAACCAAAGAACCATTCTTTGGTGTTCCTTTCATAGGTTTTAGTGTGTCTTTTGGTAGTCGATGGAAGAGAACTTTATGTTCTACGAAGTACAACAATTCCTCTTTTATTTGAGAACAATTCTCAATTTTATACCAGTCTAGAAAATAAAGTCGTGTTTTTGTTTGTTTAATGCCATGGGTATTCAACATAATAGGATTATGCAAAGTTTGTGACGTTTAACTATATTTAACAAGGATTTAAATTGTTAAACATAGCTCCCACTATTTTTCTACGGATTAATAACCCTCAAGATATTAATGCGGAAAATATCCTTATATTTTCTAGTGGGCCAAGATCCATGTTTCATCTCCTTATGAGCTTGCTTTGGCAAGTCACCCATAATTTGACTACTTTAGGTAGGAACAATTCCAATTGCATCCCTTATGCAACTCTTGGTTCAATTGGGAAAATAACTCCTTATTTATCCATCCGTATGGATAATCACAATTGGTTGCCTCTAGGTTTCTTAATCAAATTAATAGCCTAGTTGTGTTCAACCTCTTATTTAAAAAATTGCACATTGTTACGTGTCATCGCATTCCATCATGATGAACCAATTCGCCATGCTTTGGCACGCACGAACTTGATAAATAATGATGATAATGAGTGTTTAAATAACGAGAAGGCAAGAACACAATATTTGAATTTTGAGGGATTTTAAATTCAATTTTAATTGTTTTGTTGATCAATATCAACTAATCTATCTATTTGAGTTTGGGCACAACTCCAAATAATAGATCCGGGTTGTCTAATTATCTTATTATCCTAATTGCATGCATCATCCATACACCAACCACACAATAATAAGACAATAAAGTAAACAACCACAAAACAGAAATTAAACGTGATGTGGATATGGCCTTTTCTAGACTAAGATAATTCCAAGCCAATGGAATTATCTATGAACCCTAAAGCAAACACATCTCCATGCGTCTTGATCTTTTTGGTCCATCCTTCATAGTCATGTGGAATGCTCCATGCTCCATGCTTCATCTTTTGTGGCTCCTTTTGGCTTTGGGCTTCTTTTCTCCAATCTCGGCTAACAATCTACTTTATCTAGCACTAGCTAACTTCTATACTAAATAAAACAAATCTCACAAGTTGAGAAGATAAATGGCTCGAAGGCCATAAAACCCTTATTAATTATTACAATTAATTGATCAGCTCGCAGGCCGTAAAACCAAACCACAAAATTAAACATCCACATCAAACCACATCCTAAGGCCATATCCAATCACCATGCGAATTGCACATAAACAGTTAAAATCCAATTTTAACGCGCTTGGTCAATTTTGATTGATTTTAGGATTTCTAGGGTTAAAACGGTCCATGGGCCCAACAATCAAATTGCCCGGGCCCAATAAGGTGAACCATAAGGCCCTAGGGCCGGCCCGGCCCAAAACCCACAAGCCTAGGCCGCGGGTTAGGGCCGCCCGGCCCCTAGGGCGGCCAAGCTTGGGCGGAAAGCAAGAAGGGCGGTCCTCTAGGGGGCCGAACCTCCTTGAGGAAGTTGTTTCCAAAACAACTCCCTTGCTTGGTGCCCAAGTATGGTTGTTTCCTTGTTTTGGAAGAACTCCTTCTTCCCCAAGGATGCCCAAAACCTAGATCTAAGATCCTGAAATTTCTCAAAATCACCAATTCATGCATCCAATGCAAAAATTAGATCTTGTTATGATTAATTATTGACAAATTGCATCCCATGCTTGATTTGTCTTGTTTTACGCGATAAACAATCAATTTAAGGTGTAAAACAACTAAAACGTAACACATAAACCACGTTTATGCTCTACGACCTGTGGCTCTGATACCACTGTAGGGTTTTGATTCATGGATGCGCAACGGAAACAATAATAAACCATGCAAAACCCTCCAAGGATCACAAGTCAAGAGACATAACGATGGTAAGGGAAGAAATCAATAACACACCTTAGTGTTCTCCTTTGATGACTTCAAACGCGAATAGTGTCACGTCTCTAGGGTTGATCCACGCCTAGAGGTGAGATCTAGACCCTCCAATTCCCTTGTTCTAGCTAGGAAGAATGGAAGAGGAAGAAGAAATCGCCAACAATGGAGTGCGATAGGTGGGGGGGCTCTCCTTTGGCCGACGGGTAGGGGCGGCGGTCCCAAATGGTTTCGGCCCTCTATGGGACTTGCTCTCTCTCCATGCTTTGTTCTCTCTTTTATTCTATCATATAGATGTGTGGTGTGTAGAGAGAAAAATATGCTAGGAGTGTTCCTTTATATAGTCCAACAACTCCTTGTCCTACTACATAAAGAACCCCTCTCCTAATCCTACTCAAGTTCGGATTAGTCCCTTTTTGCAAAATAGTCCTTATCATGTCAATACATGGATTAGTTCTATTTGAAAATTAATCCTAATCATGTCTCTACATGAATTAGGCCACCTTGGCATATCCTAATCATGTCTATACATGGATTAGTCCAACTTGCATATTAGTCCTACTAAGTTAGCAAGTTGTTGCGATTTGATCCTTTTAATTAATTAATCATATTAATTAATTAATTCTCATGTCTAGTTCACCCCTATATGGCGTGTGACCCCAAAGGTTCTATTTAGTTGGTAGTAACTATTTACTAATATGGAGTGGCCTCTAGCAAGACATCCATTCTAGCCAACAAATAGAATAGTCATCATGACAAACCTTGTGCAAGTAACTGTCTCATCCCTTTGTCCCAATATCCGGATTGGACACGAGACATACAAGTCACACTCGTATATCCAATCCATAGTTTCTCGATCCTGGGAATAGCCTTATTCGTGCAAATAACATCAATATCCCATATTGATTTATTTGAGTCTGGCCAGACATTTTTATAAGCACTATCCCTCGAGTGGCCTAGGATATTTGCTCCCGTTATGTGGGAGGGACAAATTCTATCTACGTCCACTACGATCTCTAAGCTTGCTTCTTATTGTATCCAGTACACGCCTTTATAACTACCCAGTTACGGTGTAGCGTTTAACGCTACCAAAATCACAATAATCCACAACTAGATAATCTAGTGACTTCAAGTCTAAGGATGACAATACCATTGCACCGCGAGAAGCGCTTGTGACTTAACATAACATGTATGTAGCCTTCTCGGAGATGGGTCAATCCAGTATGCCATTACTCCTAATGCATACCCATGTGTTGGATCATGATATCTCCATATCAATCCAACCCCATACTAGTCTATAGATGATTGTCCTATTAATCAATATAATTGACTAGGGATATTTAAGAATATAACACTTATATTCTAAGGACTTCATTCCTGTTAACATATCTCCATATCGATAACATAATGAATCGTAAATCCATAAATGTCACAATTAATTGATTGCCTCTAGGGCACAATTCGAACACAACGAAGCATGCAGTGTGGGGGTGGTTTAACTGTCTATTAGCCAAAATGTGTCTTGCATAGCCAGTTACATGTAGGATGTGTTTAGATTGTATAATTATTCAGCATTGTGGGTTGTCATGTTTTTATATATATTGTCGTATTGTGTATAGTATAGTTACACATTGTTTGCGCTTTTACATAATTGAGTATACCCACCAACTAAGTAAATTGTGTAGAGTCAAAAAAATTCGAGTCATAGCCTTGCATATAGAGTTAGGATATTATGAAAAAAAAAATAGAAAATTGAAAATTTGAGAAAAGGCAATTGAGAGAAGCTTAGAATTGGTTGATTTAGTGAGATGTGGAAACTTTAGGCATAGGGCGTGAATTTTGACTGAGAGTGACATTTTAGTTCCCCCTAGTAAGTATAGAGCGAATATCATTACGGGAATGCCTACCTATTTTTAAACTAAAATTAATTCTAAAAGCTAAAGTGTGTGCTGTTTTCCTCTACAAGAGTTGAGCTTGGTGCTTTCTAAACAAGCCGGACATTCATGTTGTCCGTCTTAGATAGTCGCCAACCCGCCTTGTAGTGTCACATAGAACAGATGTGCGAGGATGTGTATTAGAGCACTCACTGCTTTTAGATCTTACCTTATCGGACCACTAGATGACCCTAATTGAACCTTGGATTCATTGTTAGCCTCTATGACCTAAGGAGACGAATCTTGGCCTTCAACATATATCGTTAGAATCACATTTCTAGAGCGTCACGAGGGAGCAGTAGTTGAGGGGGTTCGATGAGGGAGTGCTTCATTTCACATTTATGTGAGTCCTATTGTTCGCATGTACTTCATTAGATATCTTTGATGGGATGCGAGGGTGAGTGAGTCGTCTTGCACACTACGGTGTGGCGGTGTTTCATGTCATTGCACCATGGACACAGTAGTGGAGAGCCTGAGTGCATGACATCTAATCCGCACAAAAATGGGGTTGGTTGTACTTAATTGGTGGCATGTGCTAGGTACCGGATTTCTATCATCTTGGTGTAGGAGGATCGGTTGGATTAGGCACTTATATTATTTGCTACTTGAGAGGGGATGTGACTGCATTCTGGTGTGGGGTGTGGACATTTGACTACGGACATAGAGATTGTGGATTTGACAACTCCACCCCAATTCACGATTTGATATTGGCTTCGTGGAATATTTTACTTCATTGAGTAGGGGGAGATGAATCTTTATTGTGATATTTGTTCATCGGTTTGGATAGTTCCTCCCCCTTACATATTTGTTAAGTTTTATTCTCGAAGGAGGACCACTCATGTCTATTTGATTATATTGATAGAAAAAAAAAGAAAAAAAAAACAATAAAAAATAAAAAAATAAATAGAGAGAGAAAAAAAAAGGAGAGATAAAGAAATAAAGTGTGCTTATTGGAAAAAGAGTGGTGAAAGTTCCTTGTTCCAGATTGAAGAAAAAGATGAGTTTTGCATATCATTCGCTTTGATGGCCACATGATTGACATGGTAACGAGGTTTGAGGGGATCGAGGGCCGGAGTCGGTGAGATTCGAGTTGTGGATTCCTATCATCAAGGTGAGGGTGTGTGAGATATGGGGTTTGGTGAGCTAATGTGACGCTTTAGGATTTTTTGCTTCATACAAGTTATATCATTTTTGTCTGTAAGCCTCTTCATATTTGACCATTAGCAGTATAGGATCGCGGGCTATGAATGTGGTTAGCCTTGGTTAGTCTCTTATTTTTATTAGAACACATGAAGAGGTAGGTTGTTCTTTATAGTAAAGTTAAGCTTTTTGTACTAACTATGGGTAATTACATGTTGTCGAATTTAGTTGCGCTTCAAGCCTCTTGCCTAACTTTTTTATTACTCAAGGAGCACCGGTCTATTGTGGATTGAAATTTCCCGATCTCCCACGAAGAATGTAATTTGTGTTTTTCTGTGTCTTAGATCGAGTCTAGAATTTGCATTGCATCATCTTGCTGCATTACAGTGTTATGAGTCATGTTGGAGTCGCTTGAGTCTTGTCGGCTAGTAGACAGGTAAATGCAGACATTGCTCGCGACGCGCAAATGGTAAGTGTGGGGGTATTTGATAACTTCATATTAGGAGTTATATTCTTGAAAGATTCACCACCGTTTTGCGTGTGTTTAGAGAGATTTACATGAGAAATTGACCAATTCTTATATATTTTGAACATACTTGAGTATTTGGACTTCATTGTGTAATCCGGGCGTTTTCGGTATGTTTTATGCTTTATTTGTCGCATTTGATCTTCCGGTATTTGTTCGTTTTGTGGATTTCAGGACCCGGAAGATTGGAGTGCGGATTTTGGAGCGGAAGCGAACTTCGGAAAGAAAGAAACTCAAGGAATGCATGAGAGAATGGATGAAGGACAGTAGAAGCTAAGAGGAGAAAAAGACTTAGTCAAAATTTCAAGTGGAGTGAAAAGAAGCAACTCACTGGAAGTAGAGGATCACAAACTGTGATCACAAGATCAAGTGCAAGACCACATAGAGGATCAACGTGACTCTACAACTACAAAAGGCGATCCTATGATCACAAATTGTGATCACAAGATCACAAAGTGGATCTAACGTGAGTAGAAGGGGGTAAAAGTGTTATTTCCCAAAACATAAAAGAGAGGAACGGGTTTCAATAGAAGATATCGACCTAGGGCATTATCATTCATTCTTTTTGGACGACATTGGAGAGCAAAGAAGCATTCTTGGGAGCTTGGAGAGCATCGTTTGATTCTCTATCTTCTTCCCCTCTTTAGTTTTTGTTTATGATCATTGAAACTTTGTACTTTGATCGTGTGTTTTAGTAGCTAAACTCTCTATTCGGGATATCTCGTAGGGAACTAGGGTTTTGAACACCGTGTTGGTGATTTATGGATTGAGCTTCATGCTTCTAAACTTAATTGGATGTGTTTTGTTTAGCCATGTGCGGTTTATGATCTTCATTCTTTTTTCGTATTGTTAGACGTAGCAATAGGATTGAATTGGGTTATGAGTATTAGAAGAATCAATATTCGTAACCGGAACTTTAATCATGCACTAGCTCTATCTAGGGTTGAGGAATCTCGCTAGTTTGCTAAGAACTAAGAGTAGACAACAAAAACGTGATGTGTATTTAAACTTGAGTACGCTAGAGGAATCAGGTACAAGAGTTTGAATGCAAGCGTTGGTTGAGGAATCTTCAACGTATTTGTGCTCGTTTGGCTAAGTAAAATACATTAGTGTTGCTAAAAAATAAATCTTAAGCAGTGTAAAATTCCTAGTGAACCCTTAGAGATATCCTGAACTTGTCCACTTGTTACGTAACTCTTAAAAATAATTTTTGGTTAATCGTGAAGTCATTCACCGGATTAATTGAGATAATTGCATTTTATTTTAGTAGAATTAGAAAACAAACAACGCGACTTGCCCACATATGGTTTCGAATCAGTAGCTAATTTACAAAGAAGTCCTTTGGCTTCGACAACCAGGATTACCGGATTTTTACTACACCGACAACTGTACACTTGCAGTTGGAGCGTGTCACATTGTTGTGCACTTTTACTTTATTGAGTCCCCTTACTCGAAACTTGTGTTAGTCGAGTTGGCCCAAGCATGTAGAGTTAGGAAAAATGAAAACAAAAGAAAACTTAAAAAAAAAATCAAAAAAAAAATAAAATAAATAATAATAATAATTATAATAATAATAATAATAATAATAATAATAATAATAATAATAATAATAATAATAAAATTGAAAACTTTTGAGAAAGGGCAATCGAAGTGAGTGAATGTGGAGAGGGCTTAATGATAGAATTCCTTAGGAGTATGACAATCTGAGGTGAGGTAGACGCGAGAATATGGAGTAGGAAGAATTATAGGGCTAATGCACATTAGAATTGTGAGTAGCTATCTCTCAGACTAGTTATCCTACTAGCGCTACACCACCGTTACATAGGTAGTCGTCGACCCTCCTCGTAGTGGCAACGGAACAGCTGTGCGAGTGATTTTTATGGGACCTCACGTCCCGTCTCCATCGCCTAGGTCCACTAGTTACCTCAATTTGATCGATGTACCCATTTTATTCACAGCCTCTAGCCTAGGAAGCCATTCCTTGTGACTTTCATCACTAGTTAGAATGGTCCTTTCCTATGTGTCATGATAGAAGGAGTCGAGTTAGGGATGTTCGTTGTGGGTGAGCTGATATTATACATCTTGAGTGGATACTCTTACATGTCATCTATTGAGGGGATGTGAGGGTGAGTTAGAGACGGTAGCACACTTAGGTGTGGCGGTGAGTCGTGTCCTTACACCGCGATCACAGGTGGAGAGTCGTAGTACGTGATATCTTTATGCACATTATGGGGTGGGGGTTGATTGATCTTATACGAGTTTGTGCTTAGTTTTCATTCATATTCTTTATATCATAGGTGAGAGGAGGATTGGTTGGAAATAGCACGTTTTTATTTTGACTACCGGGTTTTTGATATGGTTTACATCGAGTGTGGGGGTGTCGACATTTATTTTTATTACATCATTGATTTGACATGTTACACACCTACGTTATTTTCTTTGACGGATTCATCTCCTCGGATATTTACTAGTACTATGAGCTACATGTGATCTATTATGTTGTGAAAAAAAAAGAAAAGAAAAAAAGAAACTGAAAGTGAAAGGGAATAAAGGAGAAAGCTTGAAATTGAAGACCGGGTAGATTAGCTATTGTTCGAGATCACTTCTTCACATTCGTGGCAGCTAGAACGGCATTGCACCAAGATTGTGGGAATGAGGGCCGAAGTTGTGAGATTCGGTGGGGTTCCTTGGATTTTGGTGAGGGAGTGTGAGAATCGGGTTTTTGTGAGTTATATCATGACGTCTAGGACTAAGCTTCTAAATATCCTATCCTACCCGTCCTAAGCCATCAACAGTGTGAACCCGGGGATAAATAGCTTGGAAGGTAAGTGCTAGGGATACGTTTGATGAGTGTGCGGAAGCAATGTCTTAAGTGTTCGTGCCCGTTCTGTCTAACGAAACTGGCCGCAAGTTCTACCGATCACCAAATTTAAATAATTTCCGAGGGAATAAGAGAGCCTTATGACTTGTCGGTTTACTTTTAGAGATTTCCCAATCTCTAGCTAAGACGAAAAAATTATGTGTTGTTTTAATATTTCCATTTGTTTATAATCGAGTTGCATTGTATAGTTCATGTAGACTTGCATAGTCGTGTGTGTGTGTTGTTTGTGTGACATGGCTAGTAGAATCGAATGAAATTCGGTGGATTGAAACGTAGTGTGAGAATTGATTTTGCACGGGACACGCAAAAAGGTAGTGTGGGGGATTTGATAACTCTCTATTAGAGTTATATTTATTGCACGTTTATATCGTTTTGTGTGATTCCCGTGTAGAATATCTGAGTTTTGCACTACGAATAGAATGAAAACGTAGAAGTATAGCTTTGAACGCTTAATTATAAATTCGGACATTTTCGTACTAATTTGAGCTATTTTTATTGTCATATATGATGCCGGTGTGTGCTCATGTTGTTAGTTGCAGGTACCCGAGACTCAGTTGAAGATCGGAGACAGGAAACGAGCTTCGGAAATGGAAGAGCATGAAAAAATGGACAAAGAAAGAGATGTGAAGAAGCTGCAAACTGAAGTAATTCCTGAGAATTGTGGGAACTGGACTGTAATTCCTTGGAATTGAATTGTAATTCCCACGAATTATAATGGAATTGCAGATTGCAGATGTGTGTGGACTGTAATTCGTAGGAACTGGAATCCAATTCCCACAAATTAGAATGGAGTTGCAGAATGTAGATTCAAGTCAGAAGTAATTCGCAGGAATTGGACTGTAATTCCCACGAATTGCACTGTAACTCGCCGGAATTGGAAAGTAATTCACAAGAGTTGGAACAGCATCGTGCAAGAGTTGAAGTAATTCGCAGGAATTGGAATCCAATTCCCACGAATTAGAAGCAGAAATAAAAAATAAAGTTTTGGGGTCAGAACGCAATTTGGAAGAATGGATGACGGGAAATTAACTCCAGGACATCTAAAAACGACATAGGGGGGATCAAATAGGATATACACACATCAAGAAAAGAGATACGCACATCAAGAAAGGAAGGACGAACATCTACCAATGTGAGAAAGAAGAAGAAGGAGACGACGAAGACTAAGACGAAGACTTCAAGATTGAAGACTCGTGTTTGATTTCTTCTACCCTCTGTAGTCAATTTTAATGGAGAAACTCATGAGTATTGCTTATTTAGTTATGAGTAGCTAAGAAACTCTTGCTAGGCATCTCGATTTGAGAGCCTAGAGTTCATGTAAACGATTTACGTTTCCGGATTTGATCTATGCTTCATACGTTATTGATTCCATCTTTTGCATCCATTCTAGTTTCTTGTTTATGTTAGTAATCCTACTTGAGTGACACGATTAGGAAATAAAATATGATTCAAGAACTAGGGTTTCATTCAATAGTTGATTCATGCTTAAAGTTAGCTTTATTCTAAATTTAATGGTTCTTGCACTATACATAATACTCAGTGTTAATGGAGTTATTTACCGGAAACACTGCTTAGTTAGCGAATGCACGATGGTGATTCTAACTAACTAGGACGAGGCTTGAACATCAATCCCATATCACTAATACTGAGAAGAGACGTGTTAGAATTGGCCAAGTGTGGGTGCATTCGGTAGGTGAGATTCAACTGTGTCGTGCAACGGTGGACTGAGAGGACCCGTTGTCGTGCATGTCGTTAGCCTATTAGAACGGACCGGTAGACACAGGAGACGTGTTAGAATTGGCCAAGAAACCCTAGCTACACCAAACGAGAATTCCCAGCAAATAACGTTTAGCTACTACGATTCATACTCAAAACGATAAGTTTCGTGAGTTTTAACATAAAAATCAAGAAAAGAGAAGACTTGAGAATCCAAACGGATGATCCAAAGCTCCTAATCTCTCCCAATAGCTTCTTTCTCTCCCAAAAGATGTTTCTCACGTAAAAACTACTGAAAAAGTCGACCTAGAACACTAAAATACGTTTCCATAATGTTATTACAAAGTTTCTGATAATTGCATAAAGACCCCGGACGAATTTAACATTCTGGGCATTCTCTTCGTGCGAAGAACTTTTCTCTTCGTGCGGAGAGAATCTTCACTCTGTCTGAACTCTTCTTGCAAAAGTCTTCCCACTTTGAGACAGCATCATACCACACGAAGACATTTGAAATTTTGGCTAAGTATTCTCTTCGTGCGAAGAACTTTTCTCTTCGTGCGAAGAGATTCTGCCTTAGCTTTTTTTCTGGCTCTTTTCCTTGAGTTTTCCTTGCTATCTTTGTTTCCGAAGCTCGTTTCTTCAGCACCTTTGATCCTCACGTCCTATTTCCTGCCAACCACAACACGAAACACGAACCCGCGATCATATCACAATAAAAGCAACAAAATATACAAGAAACGCCCGGATTTAACGATGATCACTCAAAAACTCAAATTTCACAATTTTAGCATAAAACGCTCAAAGACAATAAAAATCTCCATGATAAGAACGCAAAACATAGCAAAAATAAGGAATAATATAACTCCAAAACGGAGTTATCAACTACCCCCACACTACTTTTTGCTCGTCCCGAGCAAATCCTCAAGCCAATTCTCACAATCTCATCTCACTTCCTCAAACCTCTCCCGATTTCCAAAATTTATTTGCATACATACCACATTTGCCATTGCATACTTATCACAACATCACCTACTAGTCCGAGGTAAAGATCCAAACACAAGCCACCTTTTACTAGCCGACACGACTCGATTATAAACAATGCAACTAAATGCAAACGCAATATATACAATGCAAGAAATTAAAGAACAAATTTTTTCTTTCTTTTGCGAGATCGGGCAATCTCAATCAACTTAAACCGGATATCATGGATTTATGAGAAATTTAGGAACAAGGCGTGAATTGAAACTAAACTTGACAACACGACTTTCCCTTAGATCGTATAGAGAGCCTAGCTTACAAGAATAACCTACCTCTTTGCGTGTGCCGATAAAAGTAAGAGGCTACGCTAGGCTAAGCCACGTTCAAGGTCCGAGCTCCTAATCCGCTAACGGGTTTTAAAATGTTGAGGCTTAGGGACATAAGGATAATCACGATGAAGCACGTCCTAAAGCGTCACATTCGCACATTATAACCCACATCTCACACACCCTCACCACGATGATAGAACCCGCAACCCGAAACTCACCGTCTCCGGCCCTCGATTCCCTCAAACCCCGGTAAAATTACGATCTTCGTGGCCACCATGGCGATACGTGCACGAAATGTAAACCATTGTCAACGAACTAGCAACTTTCCACCACTCAATTTCCAATACGCTCAAATTTATTCCTTTATTCAATCTATCCTTTTTTTCTGTCTTTTTTTTTTCTTTTTTTTTTCTGATTTTTTTTCTATTTTTTTTTCAACACCGTCTTCCAACATATCCCAAATTACACGAGTGGTTCTTCCAAGAGTAATGAATAACAAGGGGAAGGAAATCAAACAAACCGATGAATAAGAATCACACGAAAAATCATCTCCCCCCTATCTCGATGAAGTTCATGGTGCCACAAAACAAGCCGAAATCAATATAAAAGCATGCATGGGGGTGGAGTCGTCAAAGCTCAATTTCCATGTACGTAGTCAATAGTCGACACCCCCGCACTAGAACATCGTCTCGCCCCTCTCTCAAGTAGTGAAGTATACGAAAGTCTCATGCCTAATCCAACCGATCCTCCTACACCGCAACGAAGCAAAGAACCGATCCCTAGCATGATCCACCAATAAATATCAACCAACCCCATTTCCGTGCGTATTAGATATCCCGCACTCACGACTCTCCACACTTGTGTCCATGATGTAGTGACATGGAACACCGCCACACCGAATTGCGCAAGCCTACTCACACTCACCCTCGCATCCCCTCGTAAATATAAACTATCGCGCATGCGATCATGTAGGACATCACAAGTATATGCAAATAAGCTCTCCCTCATCGAACCCCCTCAACTACAACCCCCTCGTGACGCACTAAAGTGGGGATTCTAAACGATTTGTGATGAAGGCCAAGAATCGTCACCCTAGGTCAAAAGGTTATCAAATAAACCAAGGTTCAACTCGGGTTTTCTAGTGGTCCTACAAGGTGAGTTCTATAAGCAGTGAGTGCTCTAATACACAACCCCGCAGAGCTGTTTCGTGTGCCACTACGGGGCGGGTTGGCGACTACCTAAGACGTACACAAGAACGTTTGGCTTGTTTAGCTCACACCTAGCTCAACTCTTGTAAGAAAGCACGATACACACTTTATATTTTGAAAATCAAGTACGTGTGTAAAATAGGTAGGCACTCCCGTAAAGAAAGTCCCTCTATACGTACTAAGGGGAACTCGCGTTGTCGTTCTCGGTTGCAATTCACGCCCTACGCCTAAATTCCTCACAATTCCTCGATTTTTCCAATTTAAAGCTTCTTTTCGATTGCCCTTTCTCAAATTTTTCAGTTTTTATGATTTTTTTAATTTTTTCTTTTTAATTTTTTTTCATTTTTTTAAAAACAAAATGCATAGGCCAACTCGACTACAACTCAATACGGGTAGGGGACTCAATAATTTAAAAAGAATGCAACTAAATGCAAAGATATACACATCTACCACAATACGACAATATATTAAACACGACATCAACCACAAAAACTCACACAATACGACTACGACTATATGCAAACAAGGCTATGCAAGACTCGACACTAGGCTAGTAAAAGGTACCACCACCCCCACACTAGGATGCATCGTTGTCCTCAACGAGAAACCGAGGACTCAACAATCCTAGCGCAAGGGATCTCTCTCCTCTACTCATACTCGTCGGAGTACAGGGCATCCTCTCCTCCGTCTTCATCATCCCCAACTTCCTCGTCCTCATTCTCATCAGGCGGGGCCTCATACGCGGCCCCTTGATACCATCTCTCAGTGGTAGGGACAGGTGGCACGAACTCCTCTCTAGGCACCTCAGTCGAGTAAAGCACCCATTCACCAACCATTTGAACCAAATTACCCAATTGGGCTTGGTTACTTTGCAAGCACTCAAACTGACGCCTCCTCTCTTCCCTATCCACCGTCATCTCCTCTAGCAACTGGTTGAAGGCTGCCTCACCATCAAAACCAGCTCTCTTCACCCCTATACTTTTCTTCCGACCCTTGTTCCGCTTCAAGGCTTTGGCCGTGGCGTCAAACTTAGACCATTCTCTCTTAGGGAAGACGGGAATGACTTTGTCGTATTTGGGAATCGCCACCTCAGAAACAACGGCTAAGTGGATGAGCAAGCAAGTATGTCCGGGGGCCATCTTGTTGTTTCTAGAAATTCGATCCATGATATTACCCCATATGAAGCGAGGAATATCAATTCTCTGCCCCTCCCAAAGACACAACGCCATCACACAAAGTCTAAAGGAGAATGTGGGGTTTGAGGTGGTTCCCAAAACCCAATTCTCCAATAACTCACAAATCCATCGAGCCTCCGATTTTAACTCCCCATTCGCAACCTTCCATTTAAGCATTGACCCTTTCCTATCCCACAGAGACTTACCCGGCGGAAAACAAAACTTGTTGACCTTTTCATATATGTTCTCGTCCGACACAACCCGAGAAAAAGCACACGCATCCGCTAGAGGTGGGAATTTAAGTGCAAAGCCGATAGCCTCCGGTGTGAAGACTATCCACTTGTTTCGACAGTACACCAACCTATGGTCGCGACTCTCACCATCCAACGCATACCTAAGGTTGACAACAAACTCCCTAGCGATTGGTGCGCTCGAAATTCCGACCAATTCAAACCACTTAAGAAACCCTTCCCTATCGTAAATGTTCTTAATAGGTGGGGGCATGTCCGAGTGAAATTCGAACACTTTCTCTGGTTGTCCCGATTTGTTAAGGTAATGGTCATGGTCATAATCATAATGGGCCTCGTGGGTCACGAAGCGATACGAGTCAAAGTTCGACTCAGTCAGTCTCCTCACATTCACCTTCCCCTCTCTTCTTTGTCTCATCACAGGTCGGTTAGGAAACAGAGTTTTTAGCAAATCATATTTGGGCGACTCGGGCGCCTCTATGGTAGGCGGAGCAGAACCGGACGCCTCCATAGACGACCCCTCACCAGTCTTTCTCTTTTTTGAGGCCATTTAGCAAATCAGGCAAATAAGATGAAAATTTAAATTGTGCACCGTGACAGGAAGTGTAACCGAAAGCAACTAACAAGTAGCAATTAAACAGATAATACCTAGGACTCTAATCAATCGCCCCCAGGTTCGCAACTAAGCAAAAGAAATTAAAAATGGGCTTTTACTCAATCGTGCCTAGACTCGTAAAATTGAAATCGCTAGTTTAGATAGTACCTGAGACACCTGGAGTACCTTTCTTACAGGTGTCGTTTCCGCGAAAAATTCACCAAGAAGGGCCAAACTGACCGATGAATTTTTTTCCGAAAAAAGTGAAAAATTTGTGCTTTCCTTACTCCCCTCGTAGTCCCCGTCGATGTTTGTTCTTGAACTTTTGACTGAATCCCCCTCAAAGTGCTTCAATTTTTCAATCTAGGAATGGAACCCTAGATTTTGTTCTTCCCCAAAACAGCTTGTTAGAGTAAGATTGAGCCAAAACTCAACGGTTTAATCTTCTTCTCCTTATTCTCGCGAGCAAAACCCTTCCAATCTCTTCTCATTTGGTGAAGATTTGAAAATTTGAGGATTTGAAGGTTGAGAGAGAGGATGAATTTTTCAACGGGTTGATGAAGAATGAAGCTGCTGATGATTTTCGAGTGAACTGGGGTTTAAATACCCTTTAGACGATTTGCCAGAAATACCCCTCCATAAATCCATCCCCATCTTGCTTTGTCACGGGTGTTTTGGACTTTTCGTGCCTTCTTGGCATTCTCTTCGTGCGAAGAGAATTTCTCTTTGTGCGAAGAGAATCCCAGTTGGCCTTGTTCCTCTTCGTGTGACAGTCTTCTTATTTTAAGACAGAAGGCTGTCACAGGAAGAGAAATAAAAATTTTCTAAGTTAAAACTCTTCGTGCGAAGAGTTTTTCTCGTCGTGCGAAGAGGTCTGGGGAATCCTTTATTCCTCAATTTGATCCTTCCAAAGACCCGTTTGGCAATTCCGGATGCTTTTCGACGCCTTTTTGGCCGCTTAACATCCTTTTTGGCCTAACTTCTTCGTCCGGACTCCGATTTACGCGATCCACCTGTCCACAGAAAGCTCTCGACTACCCCCACACAATGGCACTCTTCAATTCTGTTTCATTATGTTCTTCAAAATATCACCTCGTAATCCGTGCCAGTGAGCTAGCTTTCTCCGTTCATCAATCAAATCCTTGCGTATATCAAGATGGGGAGTCCGGGAACATGATCTTCCTCAGGTGCGTGTGTTGAATAAGCGCAGGAATGGCTTCATTCTCCAATTCCTTCACTTCGGATCCCGATGCACGTTTTGGGCTGCAATTCTTCAATTTTCACTCTGTTTCGCACGCGCGCATCAAGACGGGGGATCCGAAATAGGCCTTTCACCTCGGAATCCTGCACATACTCATTGGAAATATTAAATCCACTCTCTCGCACCTCTAAAGTATATCAAACAGAATAAAAATTTACAAAACAGTATTAAAACCTAAACTACAGCAATAAATAGGTTGGGTTGCCTCCCAACAAGCGCTTTGTAATTTAAGGTCGACGGCCCGTCCCAGTTACCTCAGAGATTAATCAAATAGCGAGAGTTATATGAAGCCATTCAATGACTCCAATGAAATTCCCAACCATATACGGTTTTGCTCTCTGGCCATTCACCTTGAACCTGTTCCCATTTGCATCCTCCACCTCAAGAGATCCCCACAGATAAACTGCGGTAATTGTGTAGGGACCACTCCATCTAGATTTCAATTTCCCTGGAAACAGCTTTAGTCTGGCATTAAAAATCAGCACTCTCTGTCCAACCTTGAAGTCTCTCGGGATGATGTGCCTGTCATGCCACTGCTTTGTCCTTTCCTTGTAAATTCTCGCACTTTCATATGCCATCAATCGAAATTCCTCAAGTTCGAGTAGTTCTTGCTTCCGTAGCTCACCTGAGAGCTTAGCGTCCAAATTGATCTTCTTCAAGGCCCATAATGCCTTGTGCTCAAGTTCCACCGGAAGATGACATGACTTCCCAAATACTAGCAGATAGGGAGACATGCCTAAAGGGGTCTTGTACGCAGTCCTATACGCCCATAAACTGTCATCTAGATGCAGGGAGCAATCTTTGCGTCCCGGATTGACTGTCTTCTCTAGAATCCCTTTTATCTCTCGGTTAGAAACTTCTGCTTTCCCATTCGACTGCGGATGATAAGCCAGTGATATCTTATGCGTCTTTACCCCATATTTGCTCAAGACATTGACAAATACTTTGTTCACGAAATGCGATCCTTCATCACTGATAATGGCTCTGGGAATCCCAAACCGTGTAAATATGCTCTTACGCACGAATCTCTCTACAGTAGCTCCATCATTCTTGGGGCAAGCCATTGCCTCTACCCACTTGGTCACATAATCCACAGCTAACAGTATATAAAGATTTCCAATTGAAGACGGGAATGGTCCCATGAAATCAATGCCCCAAACATCAAAGGGCTCTACTTCCAACACGAAATTTTGTGGCATCTCGTTTCGGTTAGAGATATTGCCGGTTCTCTGACATCGGTCACACTGCTGTACAAACAAATGAGCATCTTTATGTAAAGAAGGCCAATAAAATCCACTTTGCAATACCTTTGCCACAGTGCGCGTTTTGCCAAAATGTCCTCCGCAATTCAGTTCATGACAATGTCTAAGAATGTCCAAAGTGTCTGGCTCAGCTACGCATCTTCTCAACACATTGTCAGCTCCCAACTTGAACAAATAAGGGTCATCCCAGAAATAGTGTCGTGCATTTGCGAAAATTTCTTTTTCTGATGGAAAGACATGTCTTTTGGGACAATATTGAGCGCCTTGAAATTTGCCAAATCCGCAAACCAAGGCACAACTGCTACCACTACCATAAGTTGTTCATCTGGAAAATCTTCTCTAATTGGCATATCTTCTTGTTTTCCGTTCTCCAGTCGTGACAAATGGTCTGCAACAACGTTCTCTACTCCCTTTTTGTCCTTGATCACTATGTCAAACTCTTGCATTAGCAACACCCATCGGATCAATCTAGGCTTTGCATCCTTCTTGGTCAGAAGATATTTGAGGTCTACATGGTCCGTGAAAATGGTCACCTGATAACCCACAAGGTATGGACGAAACTTGTCCAATGCGAAGATAATAGCCAACATCTCATTCTCCGTGGTGGCATAATTAACCTGTGCAGTATTAAGAGTACGACTGGGATAGTAAATTACATGAGCTACCTTGTCTTTCCGCTGTCCCAGCACTGCTCCCACCGCATAATCGCTGGCATCACACATAAGCTCGAACGATAAGGTCCAGTCTGGGGTGGCTATAATGGGAGAACTGATCAGCTTTTTCTTGAGCAAATCAAAAGATGTCTTGCACTCTTCATTGAAATCAAAGACGACATCTTTCTCAAGCAACCCAGATAAAGGCTTTGTGATCTTCGAAAAGTCTTTAATGAAGCGCCGATAGAAACCTGCATGTCCCAAGAAACTCCGTACCCCTTTGACAGATGTAGGATAAGGAAGCTTCTCAATCACCTCAATTTTCGCCCGATCTACCTCTAAGACTTTACTGGAGATCTTGTGCCCCAACACTATCCCCTCGGTCACCATGAAATGGCACTTCTCCCAGTTAAGCACTAGGTTGGTGTCAATACATCTGTCCAGTACCCGAGCTAGCTGCTGGAGACAGTCTTCGAACCCATCACCATAAAGTGAAAAATCATCCATGAAGACTTCGAAATTTTGCTCCATCATATCTGAGAAGATAGACACCATACACCTCTGAAACGTGGCAGGGGCATTGTGCATAGCCCAAAGGGCATGCGTCTGAATGCAAAAGTCCCATAAGGACAAGTAAATGTCGTATTCTCCTGGTCAGCTGGCTCAATCGCTATCTGATTATACCCAGAGTATCCATCCAAAAAGCAGTAATGCGAATGACGTGCCAACCTATCAAGCACCTGGCCCACAAATGGGAGGGGAAAATGATCCTTCAAAGTGGCATCATTGAGTTTGCGGTAATCCATGCAAACTCTCCACCCAGTAACTGTACGAGTGGCAATCTGATCACCTTTTTCCCCTTCCACCATAGTTATACCTCCCTTCTTAGGGACAAACTGCACCGGGCTAGTCCACGTGCTGTCGGAAATCGGATAGATGATACCTGCTTCCAACCATTTAAGCACCTCTTTCTTCACCACCTCATGCATGTGAGGGTTGAGGCGGCGCTGAAACTGAACTACTGGCTTCTTGTCTTCCATGAGCCGAATCTTGTGCTAGCAAACTGTGGGGCTGATCCCCTTGATATCCGCTATGGTCCATCCCATAGCTGCTTTCCTCTCCTGCAATACCTTGAGAAGCTGCTCCTCCTGTTCTCTGTCCAAGCACGCAGAAACAATCACAGGTAAAGTCTCATCAGATCCCAAGTATAAATATTTTAAATGAGCAGGTAACGGTTTCAATTCTAAATCAGGAGCAGTAATAAGAGAAGGAGTAAGAATCTTCCTGCTTCCCTCATTAAAGAGGGGTAGGGGTGAACGCCAGCTGGCTTCCATAGCTTGTTCTTTTTCACTCGAACCAAGTAAGGCAAGTTCCTCATACAGCTGCTCCAATAAGATATCGTCCTCCTCATCCTAGGTGTATGCCTCCACACCAAAGCACTGCTCACTTATCGCATATGCAGGAAATTTCATAGCTTCAAAGACATTGAATGCCACCTTCTCATCGTTAATACGCCTAGTCAATTCTCCATTGGCAACATCAATAATCTTCTTTCCCGTAGCAAGGAATGGTTGTCCCAATATGAGTGGGACATCATCGTCAGCATCCATATCTAGGATCACAAAATCTGCGGGAAAGATGAGTCCTTCGACTCTCACAAGCACATCCTCCAAAACACCCCGTGGTCAATTTATAGTACGGTCAGGCATCTGTAAACACATCTGTAAACACATACGAGTAGGTTTTGGATCTCCTACACCAAGTTTCTCAAATAATGATGTAGGCATCAAATTTATGCTTGCGCCAAGATCACATAATGCTCTACCATGGAACGCATCCCCCAATGTCACAGGAATAATGAAACCACCTGGATCTTTCATCTTCTTTGGTAGCGCTTTTTGAACAACGACGCTACACTCTTCATTCAGAGTCACAGTCTCAAAATCATCCATGCGCCTTCTATTGGAAAGGAGGTCCTTGAGAAATTTAGCATACTTTGGCATTTGTGATATGGCCTCTGCAAAGGGAATATTGATATGCAGCTTCTTGAAGATATCCACAAACTTCTTGAAGTGCTTTGCATCCTCTTGGCTCTTCAACCTCTGCGGGTATGGCACACGCACACTATACTCTTCCTTTGGCTTAGGCTTCTCCTCCGACTTCCTACTCGTGTCATTTTATTGGGAAATCACGGTGGGCACGGGAATTTCTTCATCCAATGCTTTTTCGATGGCCTTGGTCGCCTCAGCTCGCGCGTGGGTAGGGTATGGAGGATCCTTAGTGGTGGTCCCACTGCAAGTAGTGATAGCCTTCAATTGCTCAGGTGGAGTGATTGTGTTAGAAGGTTGTATACCTGATGGAAGTCGAGTATTCTGATTAGCTATTTGGCCAATCTGTGTCTCATGGCTTTTTATCGAGGCTTCTATCGCTACAATCTTGCTCTCAATCTTATCATTGCTAGCTAACAGTTTCCTCAACAACGCGCTTGTGTCCTGTTCTTCTGAGGGTGGAGGTTGAGCCTGTTGCTATGGAGCCTGTCTCTGAGCTTGATAAGGAACATTTGGCCTTTGACCTGGCGCGTATAGTCCACTATTCGGATTGGCATAACTGAAGTTGGGATGATTGCGGTTGTTGGGATGATAGGTGTTTGGCCATTGCTGCTGTCTTGGTTCACCCATGTAATTCACGTCTTCAATACCATCCCCATATCCCTGATTTGCATCTGCTACCATCTCTCCCACTAACTTCACTTGTGCCGATGGATTCAAATTACTGAAAGCCGAAGTCATCACTTCCATATGATGTTCAAGTTTCTGTTCCATCATGGACTCAATCTTACTAACCAATGCCCCATCTGATTTCGTGTTTCTACGAGTTTCAGACCTCGTGGATTCACGTTTTGCTACATTATCGAGCAGATCACGGCATCTCTGTAATCCCATTCCCATAAAATTTCCTTGAGCCATCATGTCCAGTTCACTAGCAGTCTCTCTATCCAAAGCATTATAAAAGTAGTGGAAAAGTTTATACCATGGCTCTCCGTGAGTAGGGCATCTGCGAAGGAGCTGGTTGAACTTTCTCCACGTGTCTCCCAGAGAGTCATCTTCCTGCTGTGTAAATTTGGTTATATCAGCCATCCGTTGAGCAACCTTGGATGGTGGAAGATACTTCCTGAGAAACTCTCTGCTACAATCTGCCCATGTAACTATGCTGCATGCTGGAAGTTCCATAAGCCATGTCTTTTCCTTTCCCGATAAAGAGAAGGGAAAAAGCATGAGCTTTATCGTCTCGAGTGGAACTCTCTGATCATACATGGTAGAAGTAATCTGCTCGAAATTGAGCAAGTGCTGATGTGGATCATCACTCGGGGCTCCAGTGAATAAGCACTCATCCCTAACCATATTGATCAACGGTTGGCGAATCTTGAAATGTGCGGCATTAATCTGAGGTCTGAAAATGGTGGGTTGATATCCCTCCGGTGTAGTCCCGAAGTAGTCCACCAAAGGACGCTCATCCTCCTCAGCATTGTTGACTTGCTCTACCGCATTCCGACCGTTATTATTCCGATTATTGCCCCCATTATTCCCATTGCCACCGTTATTTCTGCCAACTACTTCCGCACCAGGAAGTTGTTGTGGATTTGGAGGATTCATGCGATCAATCATCGCCTGCATCTCAGCCATTTGAGCCCTAAGTTGCTCAGATTCCGCGGCTCTGTTTGCAGCCTCCTCTACAGCAGCTGCTCTAGCTGCTTCCGCATCTTGCACATTTTTGCGGATTCTCTCAAACTCAGCTCTTGTTTCTTCATCCATGGTGACTGAGCTTGAATTCCTCTTGTCTGTACGCTGTGCTTTCAATAAGGATTCCGGGTTTTCAAACGTTGGATACAAAGGCTCGTCTCTAGGACGGGTCATGAACCGTGTAAATCAACCTGAAATCACAAACACACAAAACGTAGGTGAGTAACGGATATAAACAATAAATTAAAATCCCTAAGGCTAGGAATTATAACTAATTTAGCCGAAGTCCCCGGCAACGGCGCCAAAAACTTGACACGCTCTAACCACGAGTGTATGGTTGTCGTGTGTAGTAATAAACCGGAAATCCGGGCTATCGAACCCAAGGGACTTTGTTTAAACTAATTATTATTCTAAACCTTATGTGGGTACGTCGCAAGTTTTGTTTTGTTCTAATTATACTAAAATAAAAACGCAATATTCTCAATTAACCGAGTGAAGTAAGTCACGATTAATAAAGAATGAATTTTAGGGTTTTTGTAATATAAGGAAAAATACCGGGAATTCTCTAGGTTCACTAGGTTGATCTAAACTTATGCTTTGATTCGTAAAACAACCACGTGTCTTTCACCATTAATCGAGCAATATTAAACTTGCCGAGTTACCAAGCAAGTTCACTATACTTAAAACCAAAGCAAACCGAGTTACCAAGTCTATTTTAGCTTTGAGCATGCATTAAAATCATAATTCTACTCTAACGATCCTATTTAACAATATCGAGTTACCAAACATTGATTCGACTAGGTGGGTTATTCAATTTACCGACTAACTATCACGGAGTTACCACGTGAAAGTTAATTAAGATTATCTCTACGTTAGCTACTCGCAAAGATAATGTGATTACAATCGTAAATAATCCATAACAATGAAAGAACATGCGAGATCAAGTTAAAAAATGAATCACAATCTCAAAACATGATATTTAGATCAAACTCTAGCTACACCAAACGAGAATTCCCAGCAAATAACGTTTAGCTACTACGATTCATACTCAAAACGACAAGTTTCATGAATTTTAACATAAAAATCAAGAAAAGAGAAGAGTTGAGAATCCAAACGGATGATCCAAAGCTCCTAATCTCTCCCAATAGCTTCTTGCTCTCCCAAAAGATGTTTCTCACGTAAAAACTACTGAAAAAATCGACCTAGAACACTTAAATACGTTTCCATAATGTTATTACAAAGTTTCTGATAATTGCATAAAGACCCCGGACGAATTTAACATTCTGGGCATTCTCTTCGTGCGAAGAACTTTTCTCTTCGTGCGGAGAGAATCTTCACTCTGTCTGAACTCTTCTTGCAAAAGTCTTCCCACTTTGAGACAGCATCATACCACACGAAGACATTTGAAATTCTGGCCAAGTATTCTCTTCGTGCGAAGAACTTTTCTCTTCGTGCGAAGAGATTCTGCCTTAGCTTTTTTTTCTGGCTCTTTTCCTTGAGTTTTCTTTGCTTTCTTTGTTTCCGAAGCTCGTTTCTTCACCACCTTTGATCCTCGCGTCCTATTTCCTGCCAACCACAACACGAAACACGAACCCGCGATCATATCACAATAAAAACAACAAAATATACAAGAAACGCCCGGATTTAACGATGATCACTCAAAAACTCAAATTTCACAATTTTAGCATAAAACGCTCAAAGATAATAAAAATATCCATGATAAGAACACAAAACATAGAAAAAATAAGGAATAATATAACTCCAAAACGGAGTTATCAGTTACCCGAATTAGTTAGAATTTAGTTAACGTGTTGCTCAGATAATCCGAACATCGTTTTCGATCCCAGCTGATCAACGAGATTGCCTAGCTCTCTACATTTATTAATTTAGAATCTTCTCAATTTCAGTTTACCTTTGCTCTGTCTTTACTACCGCCACTTGTTTGGAGGTGACAACACCACAAAACACACACTTTTTACTCCGGTTACCTAGTGAACTACATTAAAATGTTAATTATAAACTTGTTGCGAGCTTGTCCTCGAGGGATCGACAACCCCAGTACTAAAAATACTCACACTATACTACTTGACCGTACGCTTGCGTAATACGCGCTAGTAATCCGCGTCACTGGTCATGGGGTAAAGAGGAATGGGGATGAGTACCGTATTTTTAGTGTTTAGTAGGTTGTGCTTTATGATAAGCCCTTCCGTTGATGTTTTTTGGTTATTGTTTGTAATCCTCGACTTGTTTGTGTAATTTAAGTTTTATTTGGAGAAAAAATCTATTCTATAAAACAACATGGTTTAACTAACTTACGACTTTTCAGTCCTTGGATTAAATCATCCCTAGCCCTTAGATCTCACCTACCACCCACTTAACTACCCACTACTTAACTACCCATTTAACTACCCACTACTTGAAAATTTACCATCTTTCTCGGATTAATTTACGTAACTTATCATAACTGAATAAGAACATGACTTGAAGAATATCATATAAAATTATCGAGGACGCCATTTTCATCTCCTTCTCCAGCAAAATCGATTATGAAACGTGTCTTTTGGGTAGTGCCCTCGGGCACGAGCAATTCCCTAGTACATAAATAAAAAAGAACAAAGAGAGGGCAAAATTGTCCAACAAAACGACGTGCGGTCCCACGCGCCAAATTAACATAACTATATGGAGGGGTGGTTTTTGTCTCATGATTAGCCTAACAGAAGATGGATAACCATATGGTGGTAATCTGGTAAATACCTATAACAAAGGTGTGGTTTCTGTCATTTACCCAAGTGCTTTTCCCCAATCATTTAACCACGGATAGCCAATTTTGTTCGTTTTGATTTCGGCAATCTGGTAGCGGGAAATCGTTTACAACTGAGGAGGAGTTCAGTGAAGACACGCTTCCATTTTCGCTCGGAGCCGAAATCAATAAAAGACGAAGTGGTACTAGACTAGAAACGGGGTTGAGAGACATGGCAGGGTTGGTTGTTCCGATTCCGAGTGACACGTACAAGCTAGGGTTCATCGGCGCCGGCAAGATGGCGGAGAGCATTGCCCGAGGCATCGTCCAATCGGGTGTTCTTCCGGCCTCCAGGATCTGCACGGCTCACCGCGGGACTGCTCGAAGATTTGCTTTCGAGTCCATCGGTGTTAAAGTCTTCGATCGCAACGATAAGGTATTTCTCATCTTTACCATCTGCAAAATCAATCCATCTGAATGAATGTGTGGTAAGGATCTACTTCCGTTGTTGACAACTTGACATGTGGCGTTGGAATAGCCGATAAATGAAATCAGTTTTTTCTAGCGCGAAAGATAAATGAAAGCAGTTTTTTCTTCGTCTCATATGCTTTCCTTCATAAGAAAGCAGTTTTTTGGCATAGATTTTAGACAAGGTCTCTAGATTCGGTTCAGGTGGGCACGAAGAAGAGCAACCAGTACTAAATTTTATTTAAACTTAAAAACAAATCAAAATCAAATTAGCAACCAAACAAACATAAGTACTTATCCACCGTAGCAAGATAGCTGCTATTGAACATGAAGAAATTGAAGTACGCTGTACATATCAAGCAAGATAGCTGCTATTGAACATGAAGAAATTGAAGTAGCCTGTACATTCTTGTGTGATGTTGCTGAGATCGGTTCAATGTATGGACTTTGGTGTCGAAATCCACCGTAGGCGTTTGAGTAATGACCATGACAGCTGCAACCCCGTAATTTCTTAATCAGGAGAAGTCTAACAGGATTAGTAGCAACTTTACATCGTAGCCCACCCCCACCTTCCACGTAAAAGATGTCTTATATTATATGATGATAATGTGAGAGTGGGTTTAGAGAAGAAAGGAACAAGTTTGTTCAAGTACAAAACAATAATGTGCAGTCCAAAATAAAAATAAAAATACAATTTAAAAAATACATACACATACATCTTACTCTGTGCGAATCATCAATTTGGCCTCCTAACTGTCTGATTTGTCCACCAAGATGATAACCGCAATCTACAATTCCGCAAATCAATTAACACCCATGAGTAGTGAAAATCTAAGTTAATATTTAACAACTGCATGGATTGTAATTAACCAGCAATGTAGGTTACTGAAGCCTTATGGAGTAACGGAAGAAAAATTAGCACCTACTGAAGTAAGATGGACATATCATGAGTAAAAGTGGGGAAGAATGTGAGTTTTCATTCGACTCCCCACCTAAATTCATCCATACTCTTTTCAGCAATATACAAGAACAATTTACATCTGGACCTCTTTGAACCATTCTCTCCTTTGAAAGAATCCATTGCTTCTTCAGAAAGGCTCTGTTTCAGTCTTTTGGACTGGGAACAATCGGATGAAGAGAAGTAAGCACAACCTCTGGCCGATCCGTTATTTCCCATGATGGTGATTGCAACAGTCGCATGATTGGGAAGTTCCATGGAGGAATCCATTGCAAACACTGCATTCGTTTGTTTTTTTTTGGGAGGAGTGGAAGAGGCAACCTCGTTTCTGAAACGAAGTTTGTATGTTCACGGTTATGTGTGGTCATTACTCTATTTAGCAGGGGTATTTTTGTCAATTCAAAATATTAGGAACGACCAGGGTTAGAAACACTTCAACTTTTTTAATAGTAGATAGTCAGGATTATATAACTTGTTTGTTCACACCATCTTAAACAAGGGTATTAAGCTTAGTATTCAAGCCCACTTTTGTTAGGAATAATTGGTTGAGGTTGGGGCTTGGGAGTAATAATGTAATTCTCTCTCAGAGACATGTTAATGATGTTTGAACACTTGTGTGCGTGTGGTTTCTGATTACAAACTTAAGCCGCAAGTTAAAAGACGATACTAAATTTATTTTGTATATTTCAAACTTAAGTTAGTTACCATTATCTTTTTATCTGTATTTTAGTTTTTGCCGAGATGCATTGGGTGCTTGGTGTATTAATTTTGGATGTGTTTCATGTCATCCCCAGGTGGTTGAGAACAGTGATGTGATAGTCTTTTCTGTCAAACCTCAAGTTGGTAAGAAACGTCTTTTCTGACTTGGTATTTAAGACCTGCTTTTTATTTTTTTCCCTAGTTTGTGGACTTAAATATATGCTCACGTGAAAGTTTGTTACCGCAAGTATTCCTTAAGCGAAATGTGCAGCGTAAAGATTTCTCTTCTTCACAAAAATGAAATAATGCAAGATGGAATTCCTTTCTCTTCCTCCGCAACTTTTTCATAGAGATCCACCAGGTTGTCTTCCAACCTTTTTCAGCGGAAGGAGCATGGAATATAAATTTAGTATTAGTGTATCTGTGTGAAAACTCACCTCTGCATAACGTTGTTAAGAGCTATTAAGGAGAGACGAAGGAGGAACACCAATGAATTTGAAAATGTACCCGCTGACATTGAATCTCAAGAGTGATGCACTTTTCCTGCAAGGCTCATGACTAATGTCTCTTCTCATTGTTTATAATCTTAAACACTTAGGCTCTGTTTGTTTCGCAGTAAAATATTTTACAAGGGAAAATATTCTAGGCATAAATAATTTTGTGTGAAAAAGTTTTTTTTGCCATTATTATCTCGTGTTTGGTTGACACTTGCCAAAACAGTAGGCCGTGACGGCAGTGGCAGTGATGGGTGGCGGTAAAGGTGGGTGGAGGTAGGTGGTAGTGGTGGTGGAGGTGTTAGTATGAGATGGTGTTGTGCTCCTTCACTCTCCGGAAAATGGCTTACGGATTTGAAATGTGTAAATCATTTTACATCATTCGTGGGAAAACATTTTACAGGAAAATATTTTACCTCCAACCAAACAGAACCAAGACACCAAAACAAGGGAAAACATTTTACAGGAAAATGTTTTACCACCAACCAAACGGAGCCTTAATGCTCCAAGTAGCTGTAAAATTTTGCTGAAAATGCAGCAGTTACTCTAAGATGGAACGAACTAGATTCGTCACCTTTTCTGGTAAAACGTCTTACATTGTTTCCTGAATTCGCACTATCCATATATGCTGTGTCTACTCTCGTGTAGCCCTACCCCTCTGTTTGATTCTTCTCTAAGACCCCACCCACCTCCTCATTTTCTGCTAAACTTCCTGCTTTTTCTTTATGGACACAGAACATATATATGATTTAATCTATTAAGAGCTGGCAATATATTTTAGACAAGAAATTGATCAAGCAAGAGGTGGGATATTGAATACTCAACTTGATTGTGTGGAACAAAAGAGTCTTCTTATTTTAGAGACAGTATTTATGATAGTGCAACTTGCATGAGATACATTGAGAGGCCGTACCTCAAGCTTACTTTGAGAGGCTGTATTTTAGTGCCCATGTCTTCATGTCCCTTTCGCATCACATAAATGGGTTGCAAAACCCCTCCTACCAGTTATTTACAATGCTGAGAGCAGAATTGTTATTGCTGTCCTTGACATAACGGAATGTCAAGAAGGGCGGCTCCTTTCTCGACTTAAAAGGAATGGTTCATATTTTTACTCATTAAGGCCAAATACTAAATGTGTTCAACCAGCCAACATCCTCTATTGTACTTCCACTCTATGTACAATTGCAGTACAAAGTTGAAGATAGATCTTGCAAAATCAATGTTCCCAGTCCTGTGCATAACTTTGTCAGAATCTTACGATTCACAATTCGATTCATACAATTCGATTCTCCCATGAAATGATGTGAATCCCTCTGTGAATATTAACTGGAGCAAAAATAGTATGCATCCCGGTTCAAGAGCCTGAATCTTACGAAGTTACGATTCGTAGCGATTCAGACCGATTTATGCGATTCATCATCGAGGCGAGCAGGGCCTAATTAAGTTAGAGTTGGTCTACAAAATCTTAATTTTCCTACTTCTGTCGCCTGTCCGTTTTGCTACCCATTTTTGTTTCAAAATAACTTTTACACATTTTTAAAGGCCAAGACTAATAGTTCCCCTAATATTTTATGTTATCTTGGTATCTATGTTTACTTGCTCTACGCATACCTTCTTATATCTGTCATTTTTTATCTTTTGGGTAGATGCATAAGGCTCCTAATCACTCGTTCTGGCTGCAATTTTCAGAAAACTTTATTTCCTTGATCAAATATGAATGTGTTGTTCACCCATGCTTAATATTTAAGGGATATGCAATGTTCTATATACGAAAGAAGATTTAAACAGAATCTTTACGATTCAACATTCGATTCGATTCGCGATTCAGTGAATTGGAATTTTGATTCGTGATCTGAATCTGGATTTGACAACTATGGTCCTGTGCATTATTGGTATGGAACACCTACCATGCTAGTCAATATAGACTTAAATTTTCGCCGCCTTCTTAATATTAACAGGGATTTCGTCTTTCGAGAAGATACTATCCCGATCTTTTGAATTCCCGATGTTCAAAATTTCAATGTTAGGTGACCGAAATTCAATTAAACGGTCAGAGATATAGCTTTCTTCTCTGAAGTAATTTGGATCAGGTCATCAGGTCTGGAAATGTAACTTAAACTGTTGGTCGTGGTCTTGCAGTTAAGGATGTAGTGCTGCAGTTGAGACCCCTTCTTTCTGAGAAGCAGCTTTTGGTTTCTGTAGCTGCAGGAGTTCAATTAAGAGATCTCCAGGTTTTTACTCCTAAACTGTCATTTTCTTTTCTCTAAGCATGATATAATGCTTCTCGGTAGAAGATTTTGTTGAGTTTGGCTGTGCAAATAAGCTAAGAAATTTGCCTACATTTTAACAGAAATGTTTGTGTTTTCATATTGAAAATGTATGAAATCAAAAAAAGAACGTAAGAAGATGCTTTAGATGTGTAAAGAGCTCGGGAAAAGTAATATTGAGAATATTGATGATAACTTGTTATGGTTTATTAGACACAATAAATAAATGATTTGCAAGTGTATAAGTGACAAAGTGCTCAACATGTAACTGCAAAAAGCGTACTGAACTACTGATCAGTATATATTTCAACCAAGCAGACTATTGATTCTATGCGACATAGGCTTGGCTGGTAAAGTGTCTTGATTTGATGGTTTCTACACCTAATAGCAGCTTGAGAAAGTTAAGACGACTCTCAAACCTAGACATTTTCGTTAAATTGGTTTAAATTGTATATATGTAAGAATTATTTGTAGTGAAAAATAAAATAATAAAGTGTGAGTAGCAGAGAAGGTCCAGAGGACCAATTTCGGGCAACAACTAGGAGAAGGAGAATGGGAAGGGGAGTTCGGGTTCCAAGAAAGAAAAATATCAACATTTCCAAAGATTTGTAGGCTTGTCTGGATTTTGATCTCATCAAAATCTTTTGGCCGCCTGGTACCCTAATTCTAGCAAATTCTATGCCTTAGAATTTAAGGAAATATCAGTACTTAATCGCAACAGAATGCAAATAGATGGATGTAAAGATTACTGATTGGCCAAATTGCAGACTGTTCACGGAAGTTATCTTCAGATTTTGAAAAACAATTGTTTGAATCTACATTATCTATTATTTTGGTTGACGGGTCTTTGGAAAGCTTTGAGTACATTCTGCCTATATTATCCTTCATTGTTTCTGCATTAGTATCTTAAAATTGGGGAAACTTATGCAGTGTTTGGGAGTTCTATTTTTATTGTAATTGCATTCTCTAGAGCTACACTTAGACTCCTAGTTTGAAACAACAAGGGGTCTCTCGACTCACCCAATCTCAATCAATCAGAGAATTATATAATCTTTTTACTCACTACGTGCCCTCCTTTGTTGTGCTTGTCTCTCGATTTCACAAGTGACCTTAGACTGTTCTCTGACGTTACATTCCGTACACGATCTTTCTCAAGCAACACAGTTTAACACAGAGTTGACTGGGGGTACGGTGTGCTTCAGTAGATAGCAGAGGTTGGTACCTGATGGTCGATCCTTTAAAGAGCCCGTTTGGTAATGATTTTGCTTTCTAGAAAGCTGCTTTCGAATCTAAAAGTTGTATTAGGGTGAGTTTGGGACTGCTTCTGCTGCCTGCACAGCTGCTTTCCGACAGCGGAAGCAGTTTTAGTGTGTTAGGTAAAAAATAAGTTTCTGTTTTTTTTGGACAGTTTCTGCTGTCTCACAGCAGTTTTCAGGAAGCAAGGGGGGAGATACTTTTCCGAAAAGTGCTTTTGATTAATTTATTTACAGCCGATTCTAACCTTACATATTTTAAAATTTTCAATTGTTATCTTTACGGAAATGAAAATTATCGTACATTTTTGTCATTTTACCTTCTCACAGCAACTTCACAGTTGACTTTACCAAACATAAAATTACTATATCAATATTTCACTGCAGCTCACGTAATAGTTACCAAACAACATTTTATCTAAAACTCACAGCAGTTTTCCCAGTGTTTTTCCCACAGCCGCTTCTAGCACCACCACAGCATTCCCAAACTAGCCCTTAACGTGTTTGGTAAATTTTTATTTTTCTGCTTTCTAGAAAGCAGTTGCTTTCCCGCAGCAGCTTTGGAGAAGCAAGGGAGGAGTTGCTTTCTGGGACCTGCTTTTTGATAAATGTATTGTTTGACATTGTTATCCATTAATAAATATTAATAATTTTTTTAATAGCATTATTTATTATATCATGTCTGATGTTGTCGTTTCGACACTAAAAAGCACTAATTACCAAACACAGAATGTCAAAATTGTTTTTCCTCCGCAAGTTATATATAGAGTTTACCAAACACTTTTTGTGTAGATTTCAACAGCAGCTTTCTCACAGTGCTTCCTACACAGCATCTTTCTAAAACACTACAGCATTCCCAAATCAGTCCTTTTTGGGGATTGGTGGAAGTCTGGTATGGAGCATGGTTGTTTTTGGAGGAGACTTATTGATGCTAAGCTCGGCAACCGAAGGGTTTGTAGTCTAACAGTGTTGTAGATCCTTCTGGGTGCGGGTTGTGGAAGGGTATTAGGGCTGGTTGAGAATGCTTTGCGGAGAGGGCTTGGGTTAAGGTTGGCCTAGGGGATCGTGTCCGATTCTTGGATGTTGGTTGGGGAGACTTCTTTGTTGCATCACTTTCCGTCCCTATATTGCCTAGCCCAATATCCTCCAGCTTTTGTGAGTTTTGCGAGAATCACCTCCATAGATAATTTACTTGATTTAATCGATTCACTGGATTAGTTTGTTTTTGTTTTGTTTGGTTCTTCTCTCGCTGTGTAGGTTATGGTAGTATGACTTACCAGTTTCTCTGTAAACTTTTCTTTCCACTTTTTATAAAATCCTTGATTATGTATAAAAACACACACCATTCAAGCATTAGCCTGGTGTTCAAACTTCAGAGCAGTTAGAGCATGATGGACAGTACAGCATCTCATCCAAATAATTCAATCAAGATATTCAAGACATGAAGCAAGTATTTGCAAGCATAAAATTCAAATCCTTACAGAAAAACTACAAAACCCTTGCATGACATAAAGAAGCTAACACAAAGGAACCAAGAAGATACCTAAGAAGAATTGATAGAAGTATTAGAAAAAGAGTGAGATTGGAGGGAAAACTAAGTATTGTGTTTGATTTATCCTTCCCCAAGCTATTTTTCGAGTGGCTCGTGTGCAAGTGTTGGCGGAATAGATAGATAGATATATTCACAACATAGTCCCAATCAACTAGGACATGTGAACACTATATGATTGTCCAAGCTATTTTGATTCTTCTCAAAGTGGCCATAAATTATTCCATTGGATCACCATTCGATTTGGATAACATCCCTGAAACTAGCCTAGGTTGCTAGGGTGTAAAGTTGAAACCCCAAAAGTTTGGTATAGTAGAAGAGTCTGAAACTAAGTTTCCGTGTCACAAGAGTTCCAGGTTGCTATACATTTGTTGGAAGTTCGTACCATAGTTGTCAAATCGGGATTCACATAGTGAATCGAAATTCACCTTCACTGAATCGTAAATCGAATCGAATCGTGAATCGTAAAGATTCAGCTTGTAATATTTTGATGTAGATATACTTAAATATTTCATAAAGCTATGACATTATTGAACAAACTATTCATATTTTTACAAAAAGAAGGCTCAAATTATTGGAAACTCGCATCTGTAACTAGTGATTAGGAGTTTCACACATCAAAAAGATAAAGAATAATCTAGATATAGCTAGGCATGTGGAGCAAGGAACTACAAGATGCCAAGGAGATTGAAAATAATAGAAAACTAGTAGCCTTGGACTTGAGAAAAATGCACTAGTAATTTAAAACAAATGGATGTTGCAAAACAGACATGAATGTAGGAAGTAATGTAGGAAGTATTAGTTCTTAGACTGATAAAGCAACTCAAGTAAACCTTCAGATGAATCAAATGTGAATCGTAGAATCGGTCTGAATCGCAACTGAATCGTAAGATTCAGACTCTTGAATCGGGATTCAAATATTTTTTTGGCCATTAAAGATTGACTAAGGGATTCGCATCGTTTCATGGGTGAACCGAATCGAATCGTAGGATACGAATCGTTAATCGTAAGATTTTGACAACTATGGTTCGTACTGTTCCCTCGTTTAGGTCGCTACTTTCATTCCTCTTTCAGGTCGCAACTCGTTCCCATTTCAGCAGATTCCTCGATATATGCTGAATTATCCCATTTTCGCTCCCATTTTCCCTATTTTCTCTATTCCGAAGCCTCCTGGCACCCATTCTATTTCCTTCCGAAATACCACTAATTAATTATACCATCACAATATTTCATTAACTTAGCATACTCTATGAGAAATTAAGCAAGAAAGGTTAGAATTCACATTCTAACATGAGTTCTCATATATTATATGGATGCATGCTTTATTCTAAAAGCTCATTAAACGATTCAATTACCAACCAAAAGTTCAGTTACTCTCCTATGGAGAGTTATCTTATACCAATTATTTTTTATTTGAGATGCTATAGTTACTGACTCATTTGAGTACGGTGTTGTTTCTAGTTTCTCTTTGTGTTTGAAACTGCATTTCTTGTGGTCAAGTCTTCATGGTTTTTACTCTCTGTTCTTTGTTGTTCACTTCCTCTTGAAGAGCTAAGTTATGCATACTACTTGGTATAATTGGTTTCATCTGAGATTTATTGGATAAATATTTTTATTGTGTGGCTATTTATTGAAGTAACTATTTGTTTCCATCCAGGAGTGGGCCGGTCATAGTCGATTTATTAGGGTGATGCCGAATACTCCTGCCGCTGTGGGACAGGCAGCATCTGGTACATAGTCTCAACTGTCTTATTATTCTTTGTGTTACTTTAAATGTGACATGTCTGGAATGAGGGATGGTTTAGCCTATAGTAATATTGTTGCATAACTACAAACATAATTTACTTCAATGACAAATACACAAAAATAAGTTTTAGCACATACTTAAAAACACTTAATTACATATCTTATGTAGTGCAATTGTGATTTATTAACCAAAATTATTTTCGCCTAGAGGTAGAAAGTAGAAACCCTCAACAAAAAGTCATGAAATAATCACGTAAACTATGCAATAGTCTGGCGATCATCGAAGGCAAACTATCTTTGTCTCAATTATGTCAAAAGATTTCTGGTCGCCCTATTGGCGTTCCAGATTGCAACATACCTGTTTCAGTGTTGCTGGTAACATAGTACCCTTTGGGGTGATCTTACTCTGGAGTGTTTGACTTTTGAGTACTTGTAGTTACCTTTTCTCTTCTTCTGGGACTCCTATCTTCTTGAGGCTGTGATATGAGTCCGTTGTCAGTATCGAGCGATACTCGATACGTATCATACGATACGATACATGGCATCGGCGTTACGTATCGTTGGCTGTATCGCTAATGAAAGTGTATCAAACTGTATCGAGCGATACACATCCTATACGATATGTATCGTGTATCGCACGGTACGTTTGAGAACTGAAAGTGGGGTAGGTTTGTTAGAACCTATTGATATAGAACTTCATATTACATGGATTATATGATATTTTGTAAGATGGTCCTACTTCTCCAGGTTTGCCTCAATCTTGCTATCAAAAAACTTGATTGTCTTGAAATCTTGACAATTGATCTAGCCTTCAGAAGAGAAAGACTGAAGAAGAAAATGCCGGATAGAAGACAAATTGTTCTATTTACATGACTCTAGTGGAATACGGTTGTGTTCGTAGTGGGGACTGATTAGAGATCCCTAACCTTAGTATTCCAGTTTTATGTTCCATTTAATCGGTGCTTTTGCCACACATAAGCAAGAATATTGGACTACTAAAACGATGCCACATAGATATACCGTACTGACAATCCACTCAATTTTTCTAATTCACTACTACTCTCACTTATGTACTGCGAATATGTGATTCATTACTGGACACGAGTCTAAAATATATTTAACAATTTAACATCACCTTATAATGGGACTCTATAATCTAGCTGCATACTAAAAATGTCAATATGTGCTGGTTAGACTACCTGATCAACCTCTATATGCCTTTAAGACATACTGTATAAGAAAGTAAATGCCAGATGCAACCTATAAACTCTTCACTATAAGGGTCAGTATATTTTTTTAAGATGTTTTAAGAAGGGTGTGCGTATCGTTCCGATACGCGATACGACACGATACGAAAATCGTATTCTCGATACACGATATGTATCAAACTTTGAAAACTATGTGTGAGTTATCTTTCTTTGTGTGTTTTATGGTGCTCTTCCTGTTGGAAGTTAATTTGTATTTGTATTTTTGTTTTTTATATAAAGGAGATATATACAGTAATACAAGGGCGTGCCCAGGTGTCCATTGAACAATATCTATATACTAACACTAAACTCCTACACTAGCTTAGATAAGAGTGGAGTTCACAATATACACCTAAGTATACAAGTCACTGGACATCCCGAGACATTGCCATCTTTACCTTCAGCTTCTTGATTCCTGCAACTTGGAGTCTCAAAATGTTTGTTATACCTCTGACTTGTGTCATATATCCTCTCTCTTTGGTTCTCATGAAACCTTGCGTTTCTTTCCTGCCATAGCCCATATGTAGTTGACATCAGCTGCTAATATCATTCTTCATGTAATGTTACTCTGGCTGTTTCTATTCCACTTCAGAGATACATACTTTATCTGTAGTTTCTATTGCTTCCTTGATATTCTTTTCCCCATAATCAGCTCAAAGTGCTTCCAATACTCAGTGCAATTACATTAAAAAAGGTGATTAAGGCTTTCACCTTTTTACCTGCAAGTGCTTGTTTTTGCAACACCCCAGTGCACCAATCTATCTGGTCTGGAAAATCTGCCTTTCCTTGCTGGCCAAAGTTTGAAAGTAAATCTTAATTTTGGTTTGGGAAGCAGCATTCCCTGTGCTTCTTCACACAGGTACCTTGCACCCTCCGCGAGTTCAATGCTGTATAGTGAAGTTGCACTCACCATTATCAAACCAAAACTAGAATCTTTATTGTCTTCTTTTATCTCTATACCATGTCGCATGCCTGAGATTGTGAATGTCAGGTTGTTGAGAATTTGGCCAATGCCACTGGTGGTCCTGAATAATCTCATAGACCTTTGCCTTACTGGAGAATCCTGAATTATAGATGATTATCCCTGTGTTGTTGCTCATCACTGCTTCATTCCGTAACCAATTGTCCCACCCTAAGTAAGCTAGGAGGCCATTGCCTATCGTCCATCTGATGTGGCTCCTGATTTCCGTCCAAAGACCAAGATCGTTTCTCCAGAAGAAAGAGGCATTATTAGGGCAATTTACGATCGAAAACCTTCTGTTCCTGAACAGATACATGTGGGCCCATTTACACCACAAGGACTCAGATTTTATGGAGAGAAGATTCCAAATAGCTCTGCACATAGTATAATCCAAATATATATTTTCTCTCCCTTTGTACCAGATAAAGCCTTCCAAATTTGACGTAACCATGCAAAGAGCTATAAATCAACATGATTTTTTGTAGTTGCCAAAAGTTTAGCCAGCTTGACTGGCTTTACTCAGTTTCCAGTCTTTTGTGGACTTCTGGTTATGAGGTGCATAAAGATGTTGATGAATCTGAAGTTTAGGTGATCACTGTTGAAATAACATGATCTAGAATCTAGATGAAGCATAGAATTTGTAGAATTAGGAGAAACTTTTTTATCGCGAGTTCTACTCAAATCTTTAATACAAAGAGAGCATTTTTTCACTCAAAGCAGAGTTTTTAAAGCCAGGGTTGTGGGTTGGACTGGTGAATCGATCGGGTGACCGGTTTGGTTGCCAATTCGAATCGATCAAATCATGCCGGTGAGAACGGCTTGGAACCGGATGTTTGGAGAAGAAACCAGCGAACTGTCTGGGTTGCAACCCTCTTGGTTCCTTGTTAAATCCTCAATACCGGTAAGCAGAGGTTGAACCCTAATCAAGCTCATGAAGATACTAACAGAAGATCTCTGGCTTTCAACGTCGTTGTTTATCATTGTCGGGAAACTATTTTATAGCCTATTATAGTGACAGTTTAATCAAATGACACGTACCAAGATACCCAGTGACTCTTAAAAATAATTAGTACTCGGACTTTGTAGTTTTTACTTTCTCAATTAGCTTTACTAAAATTACTCTTTGTTAGAATATATTTGTGTTTAATTTAGAACCTTTACATGCTTCAATCTTTATGTCAGAAAAAATAAGTTTCTATTTACTTTTAAAACACATCATGTTGGTTTGCTAACCAACTTTTTTTAGTGAAACTCAATATATATATGTGTGTGTGTGTGCCCATGGTTAGACAAGTGGCCCATTTGTTAAACAATTGAACCCGTGAACCAGTCACTCAACAGGTTCAGTTTCCGGTCCGGTTTTAGAAAACCATGCTCCAAAAGATAATTATTTCTAATTGGAAATTGGTACGGGACATAGGTACTGTAGTATTTTCCATTGACATGGGTCATAAATAAAGAAAACTTGGAAGTACTTATTGAATAAGAATTATCCAACAAACAAGTCATCACCATATGAGCTACTTCTATCCGAACTTCTATTCCCTTTGTCAAATGTTATATCTGTACTTGTTTGCTCTCTTATATGCCTGCCTTTCTCCAGTTATGAGCTTAGGGGTAGCTGCGACTGAGGAAGATGGCGAGCTAATAAGTGAGTTGTTTGGAGCTATTGGCAAGATATGGAAAGCTGATGAAAAGCTGTTTGACGCAATAACTGGCCTCAGGTTTGGTTTTATCATGATTTATGATTCGTTTCGCCAAAATACTCACATGCTTGTTTCTGCATCTTAATTTCGAAGTTGTGGAAATCCATCATGTTTTGCATTGTCTATTAATGCATACGCTAGAGAGGTGTCTCGTATTGTTTGAGGATAAGTCACTGTGATATACTATTGATACAGCTGCATAGATGGAAAGTGCAACTCTGCATATAACAGAACATATATTCTGTAGTTGATATCCTGATTTTGGGGGATTAGATATTAGAAGATTTTTCTTTTATTTTCCTATTATAGCTCATAGCTGTCTCGTATATATAATGTACCTCAGTGGCTGAATATAATAGAATTTACAGTGTTTTATGACATTTTGCATTGTCTATTAATGCATACGCTAGAGAGGTGTCTCATATTGTTTGAGGATAAGTCACTGTGATATACTATTAACAGTTATGTGGTGTGTGATCTCATTTTCAGTGGAAGTGGCCCAGCATATATTTTTTTGGCAATAGAGGCTTTGGCTGATGGAGGAGTAGCGGCTGGTCTACCTCGAGATCTTGCACTGGGTCTAGCCTCTCAAACTGTGAGTTGCGCTGTTCATATGTTGTACTCTACTTCCTTTATTCCATTTACCCATTAATATAATTTCTAAATAGCAATCGTTACTGTTATAGTGCGTTTCCTTTCGAATTATGTTGAAAAGGAGATAATTTACAGAGGAAAAGGTAACACAGTAGTAGATATATACAGGAAAAGATAAAACTATAAAAAGCTATACAGAAAATCTAACAGGTCTGGACAAAGGTCCATATGCCCCAGTGCGACTTGTGTTCTTCACTCGCATAACAGCTGCGACTAAATTCCTAGTATATAAGAAGATGACCATGCAGTCCTCTATAAGTTCTACAATTCCTTTCCCTCCGTTTTGTTGACACGAGGACACAAAACCAGACAATCAATTATTCTTGTGCTCCTTATCTTGAACAACAACTCCTGACAAATCAGGACTCTGGACAGGAGAAGAATTCAATTAATCCTTCAAAAGCCGTAATGATTAGGCATCAAAGCGATATTACTAGTCAGAAGGTACGGATAATTTATCTGATCACTGTTATACCGAACTGAAAACTGGTTGCAATGGTATTCATGATCCAAGTGTCATTTAAGGGTAAAAGATACTTTGCACCTTTATGTTTAGGCAAGAAGACACTCGTGACCCGACCCCCTCGTAACTAACGGAGACTAACAGATCTATTTGAAACACCGGTATACCTCCAATATTCACTACAAAATTGCTGCAAAACTCAACTCCTCTTATAACCTTTTTCCACCTGCCTCACCCAAACCCACCTTCACCTCTTGCCGCCGACATTCATAGGAGGAACTCAATCTCTCTTCTCCATCTCCCTTTTCCATCTATATTCTTTATTCTTTATCTCTCTCTGTTGGGGTGGAGCCTGGTTTGTGGGCGACCCGTTTTATGAACTGACCCGGTTCATGTTTTGCTACGACCCGAAAAAGGAGACATGATTCTTGGATCCGGCCCGGTTTAATAGGTCGTCTATTTATAGAGTTCGTAGGGTTCGTAGCATGTATGTTGAGCGATTCTGATTTCGCTTGTAATTCTCTCTGAGACGTTTGGTCTGTTTTAGTGAAATCTGAAAGGAATCGAAGGATTCCAGAAAAGATCAAACAAGCAAATCAAAGATAGAACAATTTCATTGAGTTTCAGAAACGATTTTGACAGAGTTCCTTTACATTTTTCTGGAAACGAAGAAAGGGGAAGAACATGAAACCCTAGCTACAGCAGCAGGGTTTTATACCCAGAAAACCAACGGTCTTATTTTAGACCGTTGGATCATGAGATCTCATCACAGCCGTTCATGGCTTGTGAGAATTTACACTAAGGCCCAGATCATTTGATCTCTATTACAAGCAAGTCTAATGAAGTTTCAAAATAGCCACAGAACTTCAAGAAATGGCAAAAAAGAACATGAAGACATATTTCTGGGTTTTGACAAGTTTTGGAAAAAGGCATAAATACCCCTTTTGACATTTCTTGTGAATTTTGCACAAGACTTTGATTTTTGTCTTGAAAAACAACAACATTCTTTTAGCTTCAACACTTGATCAACACTTCTTCTTCAATTCTGCTAATACCCCCCCTCAAGTTAATGGTGTTGAAGAGACCATTAACTTGGACTTCAAATATCCAAAAGCTGCAGCAGCTAAACCCTTGGTGAATAAATCTCCTAGCTGATCTGCAGAATACACAAACGCCACCAGTAACTGTTTTCTCAACACTTTTTCTCTAATAAAATGATAATCTAATTCTATGTGCTTAGTTTTGGAATGCATATCAGGATTTGCAGTCATGTGAATTGCAGACTCATTATCACAAAAAAGAATTGGAGGTTGTTTTAAAAAGATATGCAAATCTTGAAACAAATATTGAAACCAAGTTATTTCTGCAGCAGTTGTTGCCAAAGCTCTATATTCTGCCCCAGAGGAAGATCTAGAGACAGTTGGCTGTTTCTTTGCAGCCCAGTGAATTGGGTTGTTGCCTAAAAATAAGACAAAACCAGTTGTGCTTCTTCTGTCAGATGGGTTACCAGCCCAATCTGCATCAGAAAAAGCACAGAAATTTAATTCACCTGACTTGTATAAAATGCCATCATTTGTTGTGCCTCTTAGATACCTAAGAATTCTTTTGGCACCTAACATATGTTGTGTAGTAGGACAATGCATAAATTGACACAAGTAATTAACAGCAAAGCAGATATCAGGTCTAGTAAAAACCAAATATTGTAGAGCACCAAGTAATTGTGTAAATGGAGTAGGATCAGATAACAATTCACCATCATTAAAAGTGTATTTTACTGGTAGGAGTAAGACAAGGAGTGCAGTTATGCATATTAAATCTGTCAAGTAAATCATTCACATATTTAGATTGATGCACAAATATACCATGTTTACTTCTGTCAATTTGTAAGCCCAGAAAATAAGTCAATGGACCCAGATCATTCATATTAAATTCACATTTCAATTTTGAAATAAGATGAGCAGTATTATCAGAATCATTACCAGTTAGAATGATGTCATCAACTTACAAAAGCAATACAGTAATTGCAGAAGAACTAGAATTGTGTCTAACAAACATGGAAGTGTCAGCCTTTGATTGTGTGAAGCCAAGAGATAAAATGAATTCTGTAAATCTCTCAAACCAAGCTCTAGGAGCTTGTTTGAGACCATATATGGCCTTGTTAAGCTTACACACATAATCAGGGAATTGAGAATTTTTGAATCCAGGAGGTTGTTGCATATAAACAGTTTCTTTGAGATAGCCATGAAGAAATGCATTTTTGACATATAACTGATGAAGAGACCAATTAAATGTGGCTGCCAAAGACAAAATTGTTCTAACAGTAGCATGTTTGACCACATGACTAAAAAGTCTCTTCAAAGTCAATGCCAGGGGTTTGACTAAACCCCTTAGCCACTAATCTAGCTTTATGTCTAGAAATTGAACCATCAGGGTTATATTTGGTTCTAAAAACCCATTTGTTCCCTACAATGTTTGCATTGTAGGGTCTTGGAACTAAAGTCCAAGGGTTTTGTTGTATGAGGCTAGAGAACTCTTCAGTCATTGCTTTTAGCCACTGAGAGTGTTTTCTAGCCTCTGTGAAGCAAGTTGGATCATTTAAGAAAGGAGAGATATCAGAGTTACCAGTTATAGCATTGAACCCAAATGTCTTTTTCTTAAAAATTCCAGACTTGCTCCTTGTCTGCATTGGGTGACTCCCAGCTGGATGATGCCTTTCCACATCAGTATCTGCCATGCCAATACTGTTTGTAGGTTGATCATCAGTGTTGTGATCATCATTTGAAGTAGGCTGCTGAGACTGTGTGTGAGGAACATCCTGAGTCTGAGAGTCTCCAGCAGAAGTGTCATATCTGTTCTCATCAGTGATATTGGGTAAGATCATGGAGGTATCATGTTCAGAATGTGGCATATGATCTTGTGTAGTATTGTTCTCATCAGAAACACCTGAAACAGGACCATCATTAATAATGTGAGAAGATGGAACAGAAGCAGAAGACATATAATCATAAGGCAAAGAAATAGGAATATCACCAATGTGCATTGTGTCAGAAGAATTTGAGTTATCAGGCACAGAATTTGAGCAATTTTTATCAAATGGAAAAGTGTTCTCATCAAATATAACATCTCTACTAATAAAGAACTTTTGAGATTCTTTGTCAAAGCAAACATATCCTTTATAATCATGAGCATAACCTACGTTAACTGGACTCGGGTGCGGGTGTCATGTCGGGTGTGTATCCTAGAGTCGGATCTGCCAATTTCATAATTTTCCGGATACGGGGACTCGGCTAAGAAGTGTCCAAAATATGGATACGGGTACGGGGATACTGCATTATTATATTTACAATATACTTATGTATAAATGAATTATAAAAAACTCAACTGAAAAGTCACATTATAATGTAATGTAGGTAAACTTTAAGGGCTATAATCTGTTTAATGTATTTGACGGCTAGAGATGGCGAGCAAGTCTTTGTCGGAATCAGGTGTCTCTTTAGTCAACGTGTCCGGCGAGATTTAGCCACACCCGCCACACATCCCACACCCACACCAGTGTCATATCGTATCGACACGGGTACGGCGGCGATTTAGAAGAGTACGGGTAACGCAGAGCATAACCCAGAAACACACATTGTTTAGTTTTTGGATCCAATTTGGAGTTGTTGTAATGTCTCAGGTAAGGATAACATGCACATCCAAAAACTTTAAGTTTATTATAATCAGGTTTAGTATTATAAAGTAACTTCCAAGGAGATTTGTTTTGAGTGTTTTTGCTTGGCATATAGTTAATCAAATAAACAGCAGCACTAAAAGCATGATACCAAAAATACTTAGGCAGTTTAGCATGAACAAGTAAAGTCACAGCAGTTTCTACTATGTGCCTATGTTTTCTTTCAGCTACACCATTTTGTTGTGGTGTGTAAGGACATGATTTTTGATGAACAATGCCTTGAGAATGCAAGAAAGTTTGAAAAGTGTATGACATATATTCACCACCTCCATCAGATCTTAAAATCTTGATTGGAGAGTTTAATTGTTTTTCAATTTCAAGTTTGAACTTTGGAAAAATTATTGCAACTTCTGATTTATGATGCAGAGGAAAAATCCATGTAAACTTAGAATAATCATCCACAAACAATACATAGAATCTATATCCATGATAAGATTTCACAGTTGCAGGACCCCAAACATCACTATGCAGAAGATCAAGAGGTGATTTTGTGTGTGAAGTGGAAGATTTATAAGGTAGTTTAATCATTTTACCAAGCAAGCAATGTTCACAAACAGAATGAGAAGAAATGTCATAAACTTTAAGGTCTTTACACATATGAGAAGAAGAAATAAATATAAGTCTTAAAATGTCTTCAGAAGGGTGTCCCAGTCTAGCATGCCGGAGGGGAGACTTCACTGTTTTTCCTAAGTGAGCTTGTATTGTGTCTTTGTCTTGAAAAGCTGTAGAGAAAGGTTGTGTGTGCATAGGGTATAGACCATGTTCACTCAATCCTTGGTAGAGGATTGTGCCCTGAAGTTTGTCCTGAATATAAAATTTGTCAGCATCAAAGTAAAAGAAGCAATTGTGTTGTTTGCAAAGCTGATAAACAGAAATGAGGTTTGTTGAAAGATTTGGGACATGTAAAGTATTGTGCAAAGTAAAAGAATGAGAAGGGGTGTTAAGAATGGCAGTACCAGAATGAGAGATGGGAAGAGTGTGGCCATATCCAACAGCAACCTTGTCACTACCATGATAGGGTGAGGCCAGAGAGAGATTATTGAATTCAGCAGTCATATGATTGTTTGCACCAGAGTTAGTCAACCAATAATTTGGATTAATGCTAGGTGTTGGTCCAAGAAGGCTAGCATTGAAAGCATTGATTTGAGGTTGATAACCAGTGACTGGTGCAGACACATTGTTCTGAGAGTGATGTTCTTGATTGATATTCATAGTAGGAGCAGCAACATTTGTCATAGCAGACAACTGAGGTGGAGGTTTCTTACCTTGGTAAGCAAAGTCCAATCTATGCCAACAGTCAACAGCAGAGTTGTAGTCCATACCACAAATTTGGCAATTGATAGGGTTTCCATTGCTATCAAAGGTAGGACCCTTGTTCTTAGATTGACCTCCCCCTCTGTTATACCCTCTACAACCTCTAGAGGACTCATGAGTTCTTCCCCCATTAGTGCTTCCTCTTCCAGATGGGTAGTTGTGGGTATAAGTTTGACCTTGATAATTAGGGTTTTGACTTGGATTTTGACTTTGATAACCAGAGAATTGATTGAACTTAGAGTTTTGATCATTGTAGTTGTTTCCTTGACCTCTACCATAACCATTTCCTTGATTCTTGTTGTTATCATACCCATTTCCTTTTCCTCTTCCACCATTAAACATGTTAGAGACATAAGCAGCATACCCAGTTAATTCATTTCCCAAGATGGATTGAGACTCAATCATTTGTTCTTCAGCCTTTAACAGAACATGCAGCTCTTCAAAATTAATTTTATCAGGTGAAACAGACAGAGTGACTCTCACACCAGATCTAAAAGAGTTTTACTCACGAGGAAGACCATGTCGAGCATACAGAATCATATCTTGATCATCAGTATTCACCATAGCAGAAGAGAGTTTATCTTTTAGGGTTTTCAACTTTTGCATATAGACATCAATGGTATCTGATTTCTTTCTAATCGTTTGCAACTCAGATCTTAGTTGAATAATATTAGATCTAGTGAGAGAGGAATACCTGTTCTCCAGTGAAACCCAAACGTCTCGAGAGAAAGGCTTACCCACTACCTGGACCAAAGCTTCTTGAGAGAGAGTTGCTGTGAGCAGAGAGAGGACGATCTGATCCTGAGTGACCCATGCATCATATTCTGGGTTTCGATTGACCGTCACGATTCCATCACCATCAACCAGGAATTCGGAGGGACAAACCCTAGATCCATCAACATAGCCAAATAGGGATTGTGTTTTGAGAAGAGTGGAGATTTGATATCGCCAGATAACATAGTTTGTGTTATCTAGCTTGAAGGGGACGAGGTTATGAACTTGAGAGAGAAGATAAAAAGGGTTTGAAGACCCCTGTGACTGGTTTGTAGAGAGAGCCATAGCTCTGATACCATGAAAGGAATCGATGGATTCCAGAAAAGAACAAACAAGCAAATCAAAGATAGAACAATTTCATTGAGTTTCATAAACGATTTTGACAGAGTTTCTTTACATTTTTCTGGAAACGAAGAAAGGGGAAGAACATGAAACCCTAGCTACAGCAGCAGGGTTTTATACCCAGAAAACCAACGGTCTTATTTTAGACCGTTGGATCATGAGATCTCATCACAGTCGTTCATGGCTTGTGAGAATTTACACTAAGGCCCAGATCATTTGATCTCTGTTACAAGCAAGTCTAATGAAGTTTCAAAATAGCCACAAAACTTCAAGAAATGGCAAAAAAGAACATGAAGACATATTTCTGGGTTTTAACAAGTTTTGGAAAAAGGCATAAATACCCCTTTTGACATTTCTTGTGAATTTTGCACAAGACTTTGATTTTTGTCTTGAAAAACAGCAACATTCTTTTAGCTTCAACACTTGATCAACACTTCTTCTTCAATTCTGCTAATAATATCTCTGAAACTCCGTGGATGTAGGCTGTTTTGCCGAACCACACAAATTTGTGCGTTTAGTTTCTTTCTTTCTGCATCTTTCGTTTTTCACAACACTCTCCCTCTAACCACTGCCCAAACCCACCACCCACCTCCTCCTCATCCCTTTTTCTCTCTCTCACACACACTCTGTTCGATCCCCCTTCTCCCTCCACCCTCCCTGTTTTATCGTGCTCTCTCTCTCTCTCTGATCTCTCCATATCTCTTTTTCTCGCCCTCTATCTCTCTTCTCGCCGACAGGAGTTATGGCGGATGGATTTCAGAACAGGAGTCTGATTGGTTAAGGATTCTCCGCGACTCCTGGTTTATATCCGATTGGTTCATGGGTTTCAATTGGCGGCTGGTTTTGGTCTGGGTTTGTATCAATTTGTAGCTCTGAAATGCAAGTGTATGGCTTTCATTCTGGTTGTCTATGGCTGTTGTATCTGTAGATACAGTTGCGAGGGATTCAATCTCTACCCCAGATCGGTGTTGTTCTTCGATCTACTTTATTTGTACGAAGAGGCATTTGATTGTGTCGGTAGATTTAATCAGGGAAGTTCTCAGAGATGAAATCAAATCCGTTATAATACTGCTCAGCCTCTTATTCTTTTCACTTTTGAGTCTGCAGGCTAGTTTGATATGGATGACTTCCTCAGAAACCAAATCAATTTGGATCTTTTCCCTCAAGTATCTAATCGGTGTTCATAGCGGTAGCTACTGTAAATGGGATAGTAGACTTTTTGTTTGTTAATTTTAGATGACCACTCTCTAAATTGCTCGATCTGTGTGGTTTGGATCGCATTATGGTGGCTGTAGTTTCGATGAATGGGTATCAAATCAACTTGGTGATTGGGTGTTTGTATACCCACGGTTTCACTGCCATGGAGGCAATTTGTGGTGGTGACGATTTAATTTTCTTTGGTGGATCGTGGGGGACGATGAAGATGGAGCAGATAAGAGGGATACTAACACAAACATCAGATCTATATCTAAGAGCATGAGCCCAATTCCTTCTAGATACACTGGCATTTGATTTTCAAAGGAAACAAAATGCTCCTGGCCAGTGTTTGATTTGAAATTGATTGGCTTTATAGATTGAATCGAAGCTCGAGTAATTAACATTGGAGACTGCTTCAAATGTCAATTTTCTTGCTTCTTTTTCTCTATTTGCCAAAACTCAAATTGGGGTATGGTGGATTGGTGGTATGGTAGTGTTATGGTGGTTGTGGTTGTGGTTGTGGTAGTTGAGGGTAGCCTGTTAAGGGTGTAATAGTCACAAAAGAAGGTGACATGACATGACCCCGACGGAACTTAACAGAGGGGTGTTATCAGTGGCGGAGCCAGAAAACTGAATCAGCCGGGGCAAAATTAAATGATACAGAAGTTATTACATAAAGTCATAATATATCATGGTCTTTTAGGATATTCCCGGCCGGGGCATTTATGTATTCTTCTAAAGGGTCTTAGTCTCTGTTTGGTTCACAGTAAAATGTTCTACAAGGGAAAATATTTTACTCGTGAAATATTTGTTGTGAAAAAGTTTTCCCAGCAATTATTTTCTCGTGTTTGGTTGGCACTTGCTGAAACAGTGGGCCACGATGGCAGTGCCAGTGATGGTTGGCTGTGAAGGTGGGTGGCGGTGATGGGTAGTAGTGGAGGTAGGTGGTAGTGGTGGTTATTGGTGGTGGAGGTGTTCGTATGAGTTGTTGTGCTCTTTCACTCTCCGGAAAATGGCTTATGGATTTCCCTTGTTTTGGTGTTTTGATGCTGTTTGGTTGGAAGTAAAATGTTTCACTGTAAATTGTTTTCCCTCAAATGATGTAAAATGATTTACACATTACAAATCCATAAGCCATTTTCCTGTAAAATGTTTTACCACCAACCAAACGGAGCCTTATTGTAAAATAGCTGTAATTAGAGGGGTGCTAGTTGAGTCAAAATACCAGGCCCCCCCCCCCCCCCCACACACACACACACACACACACAGACAGTGTCTTTATTACCCGCTATTTAAGTAGCGCTATAAACTTAGGAGTATTTATTATTATTTATCCCAAGTTTTGTATAAAATTAGCCCATAAGCATTTAATTAAATTCTGGGCTTGCCACAGTATAAAGAAAACACATACATCCACATGGATGTTGGCCCTTTTTGTTTTAAGTCTGGAGTTGTCAAGTGCACCCAGCACGGCAGCATGATTGCATGGTCATACCACTAGCGTCTCTATAAAGGCAGACTCACGGTGATTGGCTTTTTCTTCATTCCATGACTTGCAAGGATTGAATTCCGCGTTATGTGCAGGTGTTGGGAGCTGCTACTATGGTTACGAAAGGAACAAAGCATCCGGGTCAGCTCAAAGATGATGTTGCATCTCCTGGTGGTACAACCATTGCCGGTATTCATCAGCTGGAGAAATCTGGGTTTCGTGGGATCCTAATGAATGCTGTAGTTGCTGCTGCTGATCGTAGCCGAGAATTTTCCAAGAGATAGTTTAGGATGGATCCCACTTCATAGGCTAGTTAACCAAACCGCCTGATCACATGAATAGAAAAGAGAGTGTTTCTTTTTGGGTGGGCAATAGTACCACCTTAGTACAGCAGTAGATATATTAGAGATCTCGAAATGATCTGCTGACTAATTTTTCGGGTAGTTTCATTATATCTTCTTTACAAAATAGTAATAAGTGCCTTTTGGGGCCTGGTAACAACATATTCTGTCTTATTCCGGAACACTTGAAAGCCGTATTTTTCCTGATTATTATCTTTATTTGGGAAGGAATTGGTCGCCATATTAAATGCGATCAGGTAAAGATTAGCCTCTATCTAACCAGTGCCTCGGTTAATTGACCGAACTTATACATACTACCTCTGTTTCTTCTCTTTCATCATGGTTTGACTTTTTTACTCGTAATAAGACCACTTTGACTCGGTGATTTGGATATCAAAACAATATAGTTTTTTAATAAATTTTTCATGGTTTTGTAGTGTAAAGTTTAATCTACAAGACCATGCAAAGATTACCGAATTCTTGTATCGTTTTGCTAATCAAATTATCGGATCAAAGTGATCTAGTAAATAGTGAGAAAAAGTAAAGTATGCTGAAAGAGAAGAAACAGAGGTAGTACTACTCTCTCCGTGCAACAAGATATGTTAATCTTTGCTTATTTGAGCGTCCCACCAGATAGGTTAAACTTTTCCAAAATAACAACTTTTTACTTTAAGAATACTTCCCTTTAAAAAATTGCTGAGTCACCTTCCACTAACTTTTTTCCCAGAGTAAGGGGGAGGGGGGGTTGTGTTTGTATTTTGGGACTTTCCGTAGTTTTTTTTTTTTTTAAGCAACTCTCTCTTTTCACCTATCTGGTGAGACAGAGGGAGTTGATATGGAAACCTTCATTCTTTCTACATATCATATCCAGAAGCAGCTGCAACAACACCGACATTACTGTCACCTCTACTTGGCTAAACCCATAGATGATGACAACGTGGCTACTTCCAATTGTTGTGTACGTTTCCCTCAAAAAAACTTAAAAAAACAAAATAAAATAAATAAAAATTCTTGTACAAGTTCTTTTTCAATACCGTCCGCAATCGACATCAATCATCTTACATTTACTAACTAGCCCCTGAGGCACTGTCCATGTTGTTACAGGGCCACACTTTTTTACCACAAAAATGTGCCTATAATGGCACCAAACACCAAGTCTGGTTCAGCCAACTCTCACTCGATTCTCACGTTTGTTTAACGGACGTTTGTGTATGAGTTTGTATGAATGAACGCAACAATATACGTGAAATTCCCAACCTCTATTACCTGTGAACTAGAAGTACGCTTACAAATTTGTCCAAAACTCAGCAGCCAACAATGGTGCTGGTGCAGGCCACGAATATAGCAAGTAGTTACCAAGTAACCGCTAGTAACCGCCCAGTCATGGACATTTCCCATGATCTGGTCACTACCCACTAACTTTGACAAACTAGCCACGGAATAAGGTTGCATCAATGCACCAAGCCAAAGCCACAAACCAAGGGACCAAGCTCGAGCCAAAGGGACCACGGTTAACCGAAGGAAACAAACTGCACCACCAAGCATGCAGCTGGGTTAACGGTTCATGACCGTTAACTAAATTTCTCGTCGTCAGCACGTATTGAACCAAGCACATTGAACAAGCGAGTTTTTTGATGCACCCGTCTCATCCATCAACTCAAGGGGCTAACTGTTGGAATAGGTTCCCTAGAGGCAATCTTTTTAGTATGAATAGTGTTTTTGGCTAGAAACATTCATTGTATAATTTATGGAGATATTTAATATAATGAAGTCCTTAGATTGGAAATGTGTTGTTTATCTTAAATATCCATAGTTAATTATATTGATTAACAGGACGATCAACTATAGACTAGTATGGAGGTTGGATTGATATGGAGATATCACGATTCAACACATTTGTATGCACTAGAAGTAATAGCATACTGGATTGCCCATAACGAGAAGGCTACATACAGGTTATGTAAAGTCACAAGTGCTTCTCGTAGTGACAACGGTATTGTCATCCTTAGACGTGAAGTCACTAGATCCTCTAGTTGCCGAATATTGTATTTTGACATCGTCAAACGCTACACCGTAACTGGGTAGTAATAAAGACGTTAGTCGGATACAATAAGGAAGCAAGCTTAGAGATGGTAGTGACGTAGATATAATTTGTCCCTCTCACATAACGGGAGTAAATATCCACGACCACTCGAGGGATGGTGCTTATAGAATGTCTGGCCAGATTAAGATAAATCAATATACGATATTGATGTTATATGCATGGATCAGACTATTCCCAGGATCGAGAAACTATGGATTGGATATATGAGTGTGACTTTTATGTATCGTGTCCAATCCGGAAATAGAGACAAAGGGATGAGAGAATACTTGCACAAGGTTTGTCGGATGATTTCTATTAGTTGGGTAGCGTGGATGTCTTGCTAGAGGCCGTTCCATGTTAGTAAATTGTTACTACCAACTAAGTAGAAACCTATGGGGTCACACTCCGTATGGATTAGACCGGACTTGGGAAGTAATTAATATGATTAATTAATTAGAAGGATCAATACGTAACTACTTGCAAACTTAGTAGGACTAATTTGCAAGTTGGACTAATCTGCGTATAGACAAGATTATGATATGGGCTTTTATGCAGTCAACAAGGAGTTGTTAGACTATATAAAGGACACTCATAGCTTCCGTCCCACACTAATACTCATAATACATTGAGAGAGAGAGAGAGAGAAAACCAAGGAGAGATAGCAAGAACCAAGGAGGCCGAACCCCCATTGGTCCGCCCCTACCCTGTCGGCCACAACAAGAGGGTCGAGACCCTATTTTTGTGTTGATTGTGTGATCTTCTTCTTCTTCTTCTTCTTTTTCCATCGTTTCTAGCTAGCAGAACGTGTTGGAAGATCCGGATTCTAACCTAGGAGTGGACTAGCCATAGAGACGTGAATACTATTTCACGTGTGAAGTCATCAAAGGAGATCCAAAAGGTAGTTTGATGCTAAACCCTTATTATCGGTATGAATTCTAGACTTGTGATCCAAAAGGTAGTTTGATGCTAAACCCTTACTATCATTATGAATTCTATAGTGGTATCAGAGCCACAGGTCGTAGAGCATAACGTAGTTTATGTGTTACGATTTATGTTGTTTTACACTTTAAATTGTTGTTTATCGCGTAAAACGGACAACTTAAGCATAATTGATGCAATTGAATATGATTCAATCAAACAAGACCTATTTTTACATATGATGTGAAAACTTAGCGAGTTTGAATCACATATGATGTGAATTTTTGGATCTTGGTGGCTAGGGTTTGGACACAATCTTGGAAAAAGGGGTTTTCAAGTATGGAAACAACTAAACTTGGGCAAGAAGACAAGGAGTTGTTTTGAAAACAACTCCAAAGGAGGTTCGGTCCCCACCTTGGGACCGCCCCCTTGCCTTGCCGCCCAAGCTAGGGCACGGTCATGGGCTCTGGCCGGCCTAGCGCACGACCTGGCCATGCGTGGGGCTAGGCCGACCGGTCCAAGGCCGTGTCATGGTCCTTTATGGTTTCGGCCAAAGCCATGGTGAGCCCTATTGGCCTGTTTTGACCCTACCACATCCAAAAACAATGAAAATTGACCAAGCGCGTTAAAATTGGATTTTAACTGTTTATGTGCTTATTGCACGGTGATTGGATATGGCCTTAGGTTTTGGTTTATTGTGGATGTTTATTTTGTAGTTTGTTTTACGGCCTGCGAGATCAAATTAATGTAATAAATAATTAAGTTTTACGGCCTGCGAGCCAGTCTTCTTCTCAACTTGTGAGATCTATCTATTCATTTTAGATGCTAGCTAAGATTAGATAGAGTAGATAATAGCCAAGATTTGAAGAAGGAGCATGGAGAAACCACAAGATGGCGACAATCCACAAGAGCTATGGAGCATGGAGACACATGAAGATGAGCTTGTTATTTTTTTAGGGTTCATAGATATTCTCATTGGCTTAAGATATCTTAGTTTAGAGGATACATCCACATCACGTTTAATTTTTCTTTTGTGGTTGTTTATTTTATTATCTTATTATTTATTGTTGGTGCATCGATGATGCATGCAAATTGATAACAAGATAAATAACAACCCGGATCTTTTACTTGTGAGTTTGCCAAACTCAAAATAAATAGATCAGTTGATATAGATCAACAAAACAATTAAAATTGAAAAAGAAAAAATCCGTCAATTTAAATATTGCATTTTGCCTTCTCGTTACTTAAGCACTCTTCATGATTATGATTATGAAGCTCGTGCGTGCCAAAACGGGGCGACTTGGTTTGTCATGATTGTGTTGCGATGACACAAACAAGTAATGTGCAATTGTTTAAGTAAGAGGTTGGACGCAACTAGGTGATTTTAATGAGATTAAAATCCTAGAGGCAACCAATTGGGATTATCCACGGGATGGATAAATAATGAGTTATTTTCCCAATTGAACCAAGAATTACATAAGGATGCAATTGGAATTGTTCCTACTTAAATAATTAATTTTGGGTGACTTGCCAAAGCAAGCTCAAAAAGTGAAATATGGATCTTGGCACCCACTAGAAAATATAATGATATTTTCCACATTAATATTTGAGGGTTATTAATCCTAGAAAATACTGGGAGCTATGTTTAATAATTTAGCCATTATTAAATATAGTTATTAATTCACGAAATACTAAAACTTGTATATTTCTCATTTTGTAGAATTCCAATGGCAAACAACTCATCGAGTTCATCACACTCCCTACGCTCTGTCCCTGAGAAGGACAAGCTTTCTGGAACCAACTTCCTAGACTAGTACAAGAACTTGAGAATCATTCTCAAGCAGGAAAAGAAATTGTACACTATAGAGGATGAAGTTCCTCAGGCTCTAGAGAACAATACCGCTGCAGCCCTAAAGGCGCATCAAAAGTTCGTTGATGATGCCAATGATGCAGCCTGCCTGATGCGTTGCACCATGTCCTGTGAGCTCCAGAAGCAACATGAGAACATGGTTGCGTACGATATTATCGCACACTTAAAGCTGCTCTTTAAAGAGCAGGCCAGGGTTGAGAGGTATGAAGTCTCCAAGGCATTGTTAAAATGTCATATGTCAGAGGGAAACCCAGTGGAACCTCATGTATTCCGAATGATCATATACTTGGAGAATCTCGCACGCCTAGGGTTTTCGGTGGGTCAAGGTTGGCCACGGATCTCGTTTTGCAATCGTTGATTGAGAGTTATGGACAGTTCATCATGAAATCGTGAAACCTCTGGCAGATCTACTCAATATGCTGAGGACAACTGAGCAAAGCATCAACAAGGGAAATGGCAAGGCCATAATGATGGTGCACAAAGGGAAGGGCAAAAGGTTTTCCTCTACCTCCAAAGGAAAGGGCAAGGCAATTTCTTAATCCAAAGAAGTTGCTCTTAAGCTTATTGGTGGCGTTGCAAAGGGCGTGACTAAGGGTGATTGTCACTACTGCAGTCAGCCTGGACACTGGAAGAGGAACTGCCCAAAGTATCTGGAGGATAAAATGTTTGGAATAGTGGTTCCACCACCACCGGGTATTTTTGTTATAGATGTCAATATTACTTGCTCTTCATCTCTGGTATTGGATATTGGATGTGGATCTCGCATTTGTCGAAATGTGCATGATCTAAATAAAAGTAGAAGATTGGCTAAAAGGGAGATAGATCTACACGTTTGAAATGGAGAAAAGGTTGCTGCATTGGCTGTAGGCGTGTACGAGATTTCTCTACCTTCATGATTAGTTTTAGAATTAAATAATTGTATTTTGTGCCTGCTATGAGCAGAAACATTATTTTTATTTCTTGTTTGGACAAGGAAGGTTTTACTATTTCAATAAAGGACAATTGTTGCTCCATTTATTTTGATAGTATTCACTATTGTAGTGCGCAATTATTTAATGGATTATATATCCTTGATCTATGTAATATTGTGTTTAACATTGATACCAAGAGTATTAAAATGAATGATTTAAATCCTGCTTATCTATGCACTGTCGTTTAGGCCACATAAACGAGAAACGTGTATCTAGACTCCAGAAGGATGAATTTCTAGACTCATTTGATTCTGAATCATATAAGACATGCGAGGCTTGTTTATTGGGAAAAATTACAAAGTCCCCTTTCAATAAGAGAAGTGGAGGACTAGTGAGCAATTGGCGCTCGTGCATAGTGGTGTGTGTGGGCCATTTTCCACTCCTTCCAGGGTTGGTTATGTCTACTTCATTACGTTTACTGATGATTTCAGTACATATGAATTTGTTTACCTTATGAAGGCCAAATCTGAATCCTTTGAAAAGTTCAACGAATTCAAGAATGAAGTAGAGAAGCAACTTGGCAAGAGTATCAAGGCTCTACGATCGGATCGTGGAGTATAATACTTGAGCCAAGAGTTTGACAACTATCTTAGAGAGTGTGGGATTACATCCCAACTCACTCCACCCGGAACGCCACAATGGAATGGCGTGTCCAAGAGGAGGAATCGAACACTGTTAGACATGGTTCGATCTATGATGTGTCAAACTGATCTTACATTATCCTTTTGGGGCTACGCTCTATTGTGTGCAACTTTCACCATCAACCGTGTTCCATCTAAATTGGTCATGAAGACACCACATGAGATGTGGAGTGGGAGGCGTCCCATTGTGTTGTTCGTGAACATTTGGGGCTGCGTTGTCTATGTAAAACATTTACAATCAGACAAAGTCGGGCCTAAGTCCGATAAGTATAAATTTGTGGGATATTCTAAGGAAAGCAAAGGGTATTACTTCTACAATCCAAATGAGAACAAAGGTGTGTTGCTCGGTCCGGTGTGTTTCTAGAAATAGAATTCGTCTATAACGAAGAGAGTTGGAGGACTGTAGAACTTGAAGAAATTCAAGAACCACAAACTACTGATCCTGCTATGGAACATGAAAAGGAACCACAAAATGTTGTGGTGGAACCTGTTCAAGTAAATGAAGAACTTCGTAGGTCAAGTAGAGTGCGCCAGGAACCAGAGAGGTATGGACTTCTCGTGACTGAGTCTGGTGACACGTTTCTCATAGATGACCAGCCTACTACATATGGAGAGGCCATGAAAGGGACTGACTCTCAGAAGTTGCGCAAAGCCATGGAATCGGAGATGGAATCCATGTATACCAACAAAGTATGGACTTTGGTGGAACCACCCTAAAGGGCACGCCCCATGGGTGCAAGTCGGTCTTCAAGAAGAAGACCGAATGGTTGGTAATGTAATTACCTATAAGGGCCGATTTGTGGCATAAGAATTCAGTCAGATTCATGGTATAGACTATGATTACACCTTTTCACCAGTCGCAATGACCAAAGCAGATGGATGTCAAACAACGTTTCTATATGGAAACCTCCTCGAGGATGTGTACATGACACAATCGGAGGGTTTTGTAGGTCCAACTCATGCAAATAAAGTCTATATGCTTCAACGATCCATTTATGGATTAAAGCAAGCTTCTAGGAGTTGGAATCGACGTTTTGATGAAGCAGTCAAAGAGTTTGACTTAATCAAGAACAAAGATGAATCTTGTGTTTACAAGAAGATTAGTGGGAGCTCTGTTGATTTTCTGTTCTTGTATGTGGATGACATACTACTCATTGGAAACAATATTCCCATGCTGTAATCTGTGAAAGAATGGCTAGGAAAGTGTTTCTCAATGAAGGAATTAGGGGAAGCAACTTATATACTTGGTATCAAGATCTATAGAGATAGACCGAGGAAGCTGCTAGGCCTAAGTCAAAGTACATATATAGACAAGGTGTTGAATTGGTTCAACATGCAAGATTCCAAGAAGGGATTCTTGCATGTCGCATGGAATCACTCTTTCGAAGAGCGATTGTCCTTCCAATGAGATTGATAAGGAACACATGAGTAGGGTACCCTATGCCTCGACCATAGGAACCATCATGTACGCCATGTTATGTACTAGACTAAATGTGTCATACGCATTGAGTATGACAATCAGATATCAGTCTAATCCGGGTGAGAGTCACTGGATAGCGGTCAAGAACATCCTAAAGTACTTGATAAGAACTAAGGATGCTTTCTTGATATATGGAGGGTAGGAAGAGATGATTTCAGATCGCAGTCGGGATTCGTGTATTGCCTGAATGGAGGAGCTGTGAGCTGGAAGAGTTCCAAGCAAGAAACGGTTACTGATTCTACAACTGAGGCTGAGTACATTGCTGTGAGTGGGGAAGCAAAAGAAGCTGTTTGGATTAGGAAGTTCATTACTGAGCTTGGTGTGGTTCCTAGCATTGTGGATCCAGTAGAGTTGTATTGTGACAACACTGGAGCGATCGCATAATCAAAGGAACCCATGTCACACCATAAATCCAAACACGTACTCAGGAAGTTCCATCTTATTCGACATATTATCGATAGAGGAGATGTCAAGATATGCAAGATTCCTACAGATAATAATTCGTCAGATCCGCTTACAAAGCCGCTTGTTCAGCGCAAGCATGAAGGGAACACTAGATCTATGGGCATATTGGATGAGGCAGATTGGCTCTAGTGCAAGTGGGAAATTGTTGGAATAGGCGCCCTGGAGGCAATCTTTTTAGTATGAATAGTGTTTTTGGCTAGAAACGTTCATTGTATTATTTATGGAGATATTTAATATAATGAAGTCCTTAGATTGCAAATGTGTTTTTTATCTTAAATATCCCTAGTCAATTATATTGATTAACAGGACGATCAACTACAGACTAGTATGGGGTTGGATTGATATGGAGATATCACGATCCAACACATGGGTATGCATTAGGAGCAATAGTATACTGGATTGAACCATAACAAGAAGGCTACATACTGGTTATGTAAAGTCACAAGTGCTTCTCGTAGTGACAACGGTATTGTCATCCTTATACTTGAAATCACTAGATCCTCTAGTTGTGGAATACTGTATTTTGACATCGTCAAACGCTACACTGTAACTGGTAGTAATAAAGGAGCTACTCAGATACAATAAGGAAGCAAGCTTAGAGATAGTAGTGACGTAGATATAATTTTTCCCTCCCACATAACAGTAGTAGATATCCACGACAACTCGAGGGATGGTGCTTATAGAATGGCTGGCTAGACTCAGATAAATCAATATAGGATATTGATGTTATCTGCATGGATCAGACTATTCCCAGGATCGAGAAACTATGGATTGGATATACGAGTATGACTTGTATGTCTCGTGTCCAATCCAGATATAGAGACAAAGGGATGAGACTATACTTGCACAAGGTTTGTTGGATGGTTATTCTATTAGTTGGATAGCGTGGATGTTTGCTAGAGGCCGCTCCATGTTAGTAAATTGTTACTACCAACAAAGTAGAAACCTATGGGGTCACACTCCCTATGGATTAGACCGGACTTGTGAAGTAATTAATATGATTAATCAATTATAAGGATCAATAGGTAACTACTTGAAAACTTAGTCGGATAATTTGCAAGTTGGACTAATCCGTCTATAGACATGATTATGATAGGGGCTTTTGATGCAGTCAACAAGGAGTTGTTGGACTATATAAAATGTAAGTTCACAGGTTTCACATGCTTGGCTATTTCAAGGCCTTGAAACTGTTTTCAAAGCCTTAAATCACAGGCTTCACAGTCAAGGCCTTGAAACTGTCTGACCTGTATGCATATTCTAAGGGGGAGTTTTACTGAATACTTCTGATCTTATTCTAACTCTATCACCCCTATATGTGATCTCTTATTACTTGATGATGAAAAACAAAATCTTTTTATCCACATAGACCTCATTTGTTTAACCTGTTTGGCTTAGTTTTGAGGGAAATTTTATTTTCTATTTTGTAGGATTGGTTTCCTAACCTGGATTTTGCAGGAAAGGAAACATTGAGAGAATATGATTCTGTGATCAATCAGACACTCTCGACATCTTCCCAATCTGTTTAAAGACAATTCCAGAACAATATATTTGACGATTATGATCAACTATCCGTTAGAGAAGGCTTTTAAAAGAGTCAAAGTTGTTGCCTACAAAACATGAAGTTTGTTGCTGAAAATCAGGGAAGATTTGCAGAGCATCTGAGCTGTAAAAATAGAGCTCATTTTGAAGCAACAAAAACAACACTCAACGGGCAAAAACAGAGACACATTGAGGATTGACAAACATCAAAGAAGCACATCATTCTCCCAATCCAACTCACAGAAGATCACTGCATTCTTCACTGCAGTTTTACACTTCCGGTGTTCTTCTGACTTGTACTCTATTGTTCAAAGTGAACAATAGAGAATTATTAGTTAAACACTTAGCTAGAGCTGGTACTAGATATGTTAGAGAGAACCACAAGCTGTAATAGAGTAAGACATATCTCTGTGCTTGAGATCTAGGGCTTAGCTTTTGATTAATAAGAATTGTGTTGAAAATCCTGCAGGGACAAGATCCCTGAGGTAGAGACGTAGGTCCAAGTGGACTGAACTCTATAACTCCTGTGTCTCTCGCATTTACAGTTTCATTCTCATACTTAGTTTTGTACAACATTCAAACTAGTTTGTTTTCAAGGGTTTGAAACTCTTTTCAAGGTCTTGAAAAGACTTGTCTATTTCTTTACTTAAACTGTATTTCATTCCAAAGGCTTGAAACTGTTTTCAAGGCCTTGAACCTCATTGCTCTTCACATAAACTTTTATCTTTGCAAGTTTTACAAAAAATTGGCATACTCTATTCAACCCCCCCCCTTCTAGAGTATCTATGCTGCATTTCTACCTGCTTACTCCCCTTTCAATTGGTATCTGATTCTGTATCACTGTATAGTTTTAACCATCTGGTGATCATGAGCACTGCAAGTGATGGTGGTTTCTCAAAGGGAAGAGCTGCTAACAGACCTCCTCTATTTTGTGGAGATAATTTTGCTCACTGGAAAGCCCTGATGAAAATGTTCATCATTGATCAAGACATAGAGCTATGGACCATTATTCAGAAAGGACCTCACACTTTCTATACAGAGAAAGATGGGATTACAACTCCCAAATATGAGGACTCTCTCTCTTCATCTGAATTAGGACAATTCTCAAAGAATTAAAGCTATCAACATCTTGTATTGTTCTTTGAGTACAGATGAATTCAACAGGACTTCAGGCTGTAGGACTGTTAAGGAGATCTGAGATAAGCTTGTGGTGACATTTGAAGGAACCAACCAAGTCAAGAAAACCAAGATCAACATATATCTCAGACAATATGAGTTATTCAAGATGAATGCAGATGAGTCAATCAGAGACATGTTCAAAAGGTTAAAAGATATAGTCAATAACCTTGATTCACTTGGAAAGCATATTTCTTATGAAGAAAAGGTAAGGAAGATTCTGAATAGTCTTCCAAAGATAAAATGGGAACCAAAGACTACTACAATAGAGGAAGATCAAGATCTCTCATCACTCCAGCTTGATGACCTAGAAGGGAAGCTTCTGACACATGAAATATCCATGAATGAATCTGATGGAGAGATACTAGAAGGTGTTAAGAACTTAACACTCAAGGCCAAAGAGAATGAGAAAATTCAAAGCCTTGAAACTGAGGATGATGATGAAGATCCATTTGCTTTGATTTCCAAAGCCTTGATCAAAATTGTCAAGATGAAGAAAAACTTTGGAAACAAAGAATTCAACAGAGAAAGACACATATCATCCAGTAGCAAGGGCTACAAATGTAAGTCTTCTTCACAAAATAATAAATAAAAAGTCATGAACTGCTTTGAGTCTGGTGATGCAGGACACTTGATTAGAGACTGTCCACACAATAAAAGCAAGAACTTCCAAAAGAAAGATCATGACAGAAGAAAGAAAGCTATGATAGCTTCAGTGATTCAGATACATCAAGTGACTCTGAAGATAAAGAAGAACATGCCAACCTATGCTTCATGGCCAAGCATGACAAAAAAACTGAAAAGAACATTGAGGTAATGGTAAGCTGTTTGATTTCAAAACCAAAAGAAGCCCTCTCAGATTATCTTAGAACAATGCTTTTAAATGAAGAGGACTATCTGAAGGAGATTTGAGTTTTGAAAGAAAAAATTCATGAGCAAGCTGTGCACAAGAGATTCCGGCAGGGAGAGCTCCGTGTACACCGTAAATAGAGGATCAGAAATAGCACAGGAAGAGTTGGGTTGTGTGTAGGGAGAGAGTAAGGCAGTAGTAATGTCTGAGAGAGAGACAGAGGTTTAGCAGAGCTTCCGCGTATGGCTAGTGTGTTCTCCTTTGTATGGAAAGGTTAACGTCCTATATATAACAGAGAATGTGACCGTTGCAGTGTGGTTAATGCGCCCATCAATGGCGGCTTAATTAGCTTAACCACAATGGCACGTTCGTCCTCATATATAGGGACCGTTACAGCACGTTATGCGCGAATACCGGAACCATTATGGGGTTGACCGGGTTTGACCGGATTGACCGGGTTTATGGAGCTCGTGCCATAAATCTCTCAAAAGCAGTTACTAAAGGTCGCGCGCGGGCTTGGCTCGCACGCGACAGGACTTACTCTAGCCTCCAAACCACTAAGTCCCTATAAGTCCCGTGCAGTGGTATGCGAGGGCTCTGTCTCGCAGCCCCCACATGGATCAGCGCGGCTGGTGATCCAGTGTGTGTGGAGCACAATATGGTGTGCTGGATGGTTGCCACGTGGCCAAGATCTGTCAGCTCAGAAAGCACTATCTACATTAGCCCCCTTTCTGCGCGTGAAGACTCATAGCTGGATAGACTTCCATGCGCGGAAACCAACATACGCGTCGCCGCCACGCACCAATTCAAATATGAGTAAATTCAGCCCCCGTGCGTGCCATTATGACCTAAAACCCCTAGAGTCGTGCCGTCTGGCCTTTAGGGTTTTAGGCGTGACGTCAGCTTGTCCTGTGATTGCGCGATTCGACGGTGACGGTTGCGATTCGACTACTGAAAGGACGCAACCCTTCATTGTTTTTGGATAAATACTTTGTACTCTCCATTGTTGCAAAGCATCACTTATTTCTCTTAAAGTGAATGATACCTGGAAGTCTTCAAGAGCAGATTCAGATAATCAATCACCAGTTCAGAATTGCAAATCGTCTTCTTCAACTGTCTGCATCCAAGCAAGCTTTACAGAAACAAGGTTGGCCTTGTTCAATTTCGATTTAAAATGCTAGTATATGCTTTGAACTGCGTCGGATCTGCAAACCCATAACATATTATCTGCAAATCCAATTTCGATTCTGTCCCCCAATGATAAAGACCTTGAATGTAGGGTTTTTGTAATCTCTGATAATGCAAACAATTCCAATCTCTAATTTCTGAAATTGATACCAGAAACTGTTCATCTTTCTTCCCATAGATCTTGAATCTCCAAATTCACACTGAAGTGTGTGCATATTTCTCCCCCCTTTTTTCTTGCTTTTCCGCAGGAATGGCAAAGACAAAAGGAACTAGACCCACCAAGGAGGACGAAGAAATACCTGATCTTCCGCAAGCTCTATGGCGAAAAGCCCCCTATCTGGGTGGCAAAGACTTCTACCATGCGAGAGTTAAGGCAAAGAAACTGCCTGCTTCTGTCCCCAATGAGGGATTACTAACATTAACCCCTCCAGTTAACTCGGCCTTGCTTGATTTGATTGGCTCCGAGGACGTGGTTCGATTAGGAATCGAAAATGGGTACTTCCCGTATGCTGCGATTTCCACCCAAGCTTTCGTTCAGAAATTGGACTACATGGATGAGTGGATTGACCATGTGTTGACCAATCATGCTGTGAATCTTAATGAGGCCGGCGTATACTTCGCCGTTCGTGCTATGAAGGGTGCTGCCGTGAAGCTGGACCAGTCCATGCTTTTAAACCTTCTTTCCCGCTACTCGCCTGCGACTCACACTTTTCACTTTGCTGAGTTCGAGGCTGCCCCCACGCTTGAGGACGTGCACATGCTGTATGATCTGTCTCCCATGGGTGAGGTGGACCCCTTGAGTCCCTTGAGGACGGATGCGGAGATTGCTTTGTACATGCAGATGGAGGAGTGCTTGTCAGAGGTAAAGAAAATCTCCACCCGATGGACCACTAAAAAAGCCCTTCCTGGCTGGCAGTTGGTTGATACATCTGCGAAGAATACTTGGAACAAATGGGTGCAGTACTTTTTCCGTGATTATGCAAACAGCAGCATCACCAAGAAGCTTCTGAGTCAAGACCCGGAGGCTAAGAATTATGTGGAGGGTAAGGGTTATCACTTGACCCTTTGTGCCTTCCTCTGTGCCTGGTTGTCGAGGTACTTAATCGACGGTCACCCGCACGATGGGGTCTTCTATCACGTTCTGCCGCTTGCTGTGAAACTGGCCCTTGGCCAGAAAGTCGCACTCGGACCCTTGGTCGTGGGCACGCTGTACTACAGACTGGATCAGCTAGTTGTGGCCATGAAAGAATCGCGTGGCCGTGTCGACATACTGAATTTCGTTAACATTGCCTTCCTGACGATGTGGGTCTTTGAGCGATGGCCTTCCTATGCCCCAACTGCTTCTAAACCCAACAAGTGGTGTCCCCCAGGCGCGGTGGAGGAGCGTAACAGCGGCAGAGCTGCAAGGTGGTTCGGAACAAACAATACCAAGTGCGTTTGGAGTCTGATATGCGACAATCGGCGAGAGTTCATAGCCAGGCCCTATGCCATGCGTATTGAAAACGTGCGATGGTTTCCAAAGTTGTATCCTTCTAAGGGTGTTGTGTTTTCAGAAGAGCTCCTCTTCGAAGATGGAGAGCATTACCATGAGCGCTATCGCGAATTCTTTTGCTGGTGCCTGCGAGGTTCCCTTCCTGCTCTCGCAAAGCATATTCGTGAGCTCGCGCCGAGGTATGAGAGGATTACCGTGGATGTTGACCCCACTCGCGTTTCTCCCCAGTTCGGCTTTGATGCAGTGGCACCATCAATCTGGCCACAGTCTATTATCAGAGGCTGCTATAAGCGTTTGTTGACAAAGGAGTGCAAAACAGTCTTCATGAACAATCTTCCCTTTGAGCAGCCTGCAGGTAACCGCGAAGGTGGTTGTTCCAAAAACTGGCTCGCATACTGGAACGCCCAGCAGAAAGATTTGAGACGCAGTCGGCCCCCCAGCCAAGCAGAGCTCCTGTGATCAAAAGAAACTCTTTTCCGTTTCGTCCCAATTGCAGTCTGGACGAGTCTGAATATGGTTGCTACTCATTGCTGGATCATGAGAACCATTTGTGCCCTGCCATCATTCTAGATGAAAAGATCGCCGCAGTTAGGAAAGGCGACTCGCACGTCATCAGATATAGCGAGACTTTTGCTAAGGTAAGCAACTTCTTTTGCATGCGCTAAGCTTCTTTATTTTCACATATTGACATCTTTATTCTAAACTGCTTGCTGTAGTGCCATGTGCGGAGGTTCGCATCTGGCGATCGTTCCAAATCGCTGGTTAACACCATTGTTACCAAAAGAAGACAAGGACAGACGTTCCGGCTAGCATCGAGGATGGATTCTGAGGTCGAAGCCAGGATTCGCGATGTCATGAATGCTTTCGCTGACTCGCTGATAGACAATGCTCCGGCCTTGTCTCCCCCTAGAGATGATCCGTCTCCTCCAGCGACTGCCGCACCAAGAGCGAAGAGACCCAGGCAAAGAGGAATTACAATTTCTTCCCCTAGAAGTGCTCCAACTTCCCCTCCTGCGAGGTCCCTTTCTGCCAAGGACAAAGGCAAAGGTCGCATGCCCAGTAAAACGCGGAAGGAGCTCGCAGTGGAGACCTTCGTTCCATTCGGCCAGGAGGAAGAAGAGGAGAGGCGGGAGTCAAGAGAAAGAGATGAAGAAGAAGAAAGAGTAAATGTGATACATGAGGAAGAATCAGGAGGTATCTCAACCGCGTTTCCCTTTCCCCATTATCTTAACTCTTTTGCAACTTGATCTGAACAAATTGTTCCTTCGCAGATGATGATGATGATGAGACCATCAGTGGCCTTTTGGCCAAGAGGCAGAAGAGGGGTGCTCATTCTGGCATTTCTGACGAACCCATAAGCGAGGACATTCTCGCCGAGTCCAGGAAGACGGCTGCGGAAGCTGCTGAAAGGAGAAGACAGCGAGAAGAGGAGGAGCTCGAGCGTGTGAGGCAGAGGAGTCTCGAAGAACAGCATGTTGACGACTTAGTGCGTCCAGAGGAAGATGTGCTTCCCGAAGAGATGGCTCCTCGAGCGGAAGAGGAGGATGCGGCAGCCTTAGAGCAAGCCCAAGCAGATTTTGAAGAAATCGCAGGCGGCAATGAAGGTGAGATTTTTAATCTCGCAGTAACTTATCGAGACGTTATTGTTGGTGCATTAAAGCATGGTGTGTCAAAAGCTGACATTCGCCGTTGGCTAGTAGGCAAGTGCGGTGAACCCTCAGGTAATCACTTGAACGATATGCATGAACTAGGCTTAGCAATTCAAAACATAATCATGACTGGTTTCTTCGCGCCCCAGGTCACGCTCATCTTAAAGACATGCTTAACGAAGACACATTAATAGGGCAATGTTCCACGTCCTTAGCGTCTGACGAGGATACTGCAATCCCACCTTTGCGTGGAGGTGCTTGCCCTTAGCTTAGCAAAGATAATAAAATAACATACGATACAAGTTACCTCATACTATTGCATTATGTATTGCAGGCAATGTTGATGAACCCGTGTTGGAGCAGAGGAGTCAACCTTCTGCGTCCTATGTCCCGGTTCCGAGTTCTCATACCGAGAAGCCTGTCGCAGCTGCTGAATATGCAGGAGAGCCTTTTGAGGACATCATCGAACTTTCTGATGATGCCGAGGCTGACACTGTGCTAATGGAGGAAGATGTCCATGCTGGTGCTAAGGAATTAAAAACAAACGCTGTTGATGCCATCGCGTCTGAAAGTATCCCTCACCAAGCTACTTCGGCTGCCACCGCGCCTCCGGTAATGACTGAGTCGGCGGCACCTCTTCCTGCGTGGAGCTTTTGGGGCTCGCAGGTCGGGGCTGCAATCGCACCTGGTGCGGCCTATACTCTTCCCCCCTAACTATGAGGAGTTAGAGCTCGCAGCTGATAGAAGGGCTATAGAACGAGGACAGTCTTCAACCACCCCAGCAATGCGCATTCCTTCTCTTCGTGAGATCCTTGAAGGAACTGGTAAGTCGTGGTTTGCTATTTGCATCTCGCATTATTCATTTGCGAGTTTGATAATATAACATGGCTTTGATATTGCTTCAGGTTTGAAGCAAGCCTATGTGAACTGGCTAGTTCGGATGCGCCTCGCCTACCCCAGTCATTTGCGAGATCTCTGGAGATAGGGCCCTTTGACAGGAGGCTGTTTCTTTCGGAAGCCATCTGTATTTTGGAGCAGCTGTCCGCGGCCACACCTGCGACCATTTCTCCTCAGAGTGCTGAATTGCTTTTTGGCATGTGCCAGAATCTTCTCGCCAAAGTTCAAGGCAGGCTGGGCTTCAAGTTTCTTGTCAAAAGAGTTACCTTGATTCGTGCGGCCGTAACTTTGAAACGCGGCCACCAAAACCTCACAGCTGAGAAGCAGAAGGTAGAGCAGCAGAAGCAAAAGGTTGAAGAAGCTATGAAGCTCTATCGTGAGATGAATGCCAAGTGCGAGCAGTTGAAGCAGGAAGTGGAGCAGGTGGAGAATCTGAGCCGTCAGTTCACCCCTCATGACTCCTTGATCAAGGGTTTACTTTGATTTTTGAATTTGAAAAGTAGCAAATAAATAGCTGAAACATTAATGTAATGTTGCTAGGGTTTCTCCCCCCTTTTTTTTAAAAAACAAAAGAATCGAAGTGCCCGTTTTGCCCTTTCCGGGATTTGCTAGAATATCTCTGTGCATATCAATTTATGACGTCAGCAATTGATATTCTGCCTTGATTTTCGCGCTAATTGCACATTAGATAAGCACGCTTTCCTTGGGAAGTCCATCCGAATCATGACCATCCGTCATTAATTAGAATACGCAAATGAATCGTCGTAGCCTTTAGTAGGGTAATTGATTGTTACCACTTTTCAAGGCGTAAGTGATTGATCCTTACCCTCTTTTCAAATTCTGCTGACTCATCTTGGCAACTGAAGAGTCTCCACAAGGTCTATATAAACCCTTCCTTTGCCATCTGGGTTCTTCATCCCAAAAATGTGCTTTGCCGTGAGTCCTTACGACTGCTGGCTTCAACGCTTGTTTTTCGTTGATTCATGGCAACTCCAAGTTGTGAAACCTGAGTTTGCGCTTTGTGCTATAGAAATAGCTTCCAAGATCCGCTTCATAAGGCTTATTGATCTTTATAACCATCATAAAGAAGATGGAGATAATACCTTATGTTTGTTCGAAGAATTGTCTTCGTCTATTATGTCTGCAGGTCATGTTTCCGGCCGCCTCCCGGTGAGGTGCAGCGCCGTACTGACCTTGCTACCGACTCGTAATGAACGGTGGGATTCTCCTCCAGCATGCCCGGAGGAGAACTTACTGCCCCCACGTTCGTGAGCTCAGGGTGGCGAGCCGTTACGCTCGTCCCTGTGGACAAGGAGCCCTTGCCCTTTGGAGTTTCTGCTTGCATGTTGTAAGCCGGAACCGGTGGTTCCTCACGCGCATCTCATGGGGTGTTGACCAGATAAGGGCCTTGTCAAATATTGGGATCTTGAACGTATCGTCGCATAGCCTCTTGTGGCGCTTGTAGGACGTTCATTTTATAGCAAGACCCTACTTGCTACAGATCTTTGGCCGCAGATCTGTGTATCGCACAGCCGGTGTTAAGACCGTTAGGTTCATCCTTTTTCAGTTAGGATTCCCTCGATGTGTAACCTCTCGTTTGCAAGTTACTTTTTAGATACAATGTAAGCCATGTTGGCTGCGTAGTTAGATTTGAGATTTTTCGCTTGTAAGCTGCTATCTAGACAGATAAATTGTAAGTCCTTTTGACTCATAATGATAAATCACTTTGTACGATTTGCTGTGTTGTTACAACAAATTACAATTTCGCATGCGTATTGGCAAATTTCGTCTTCTGCAGTGCTATATACACACTTTGTATTTGCTATCTGCCGTATAAATTTGCAGATATGTTCTTAGATCGTTCGAGATCGTGCTCGCGCAGCTTTGTTATCTTGGCAGATAGGCTTGTGATTTGCTCCAGATTAAAGTGCAGGTGCTATCTCATCAGATAGACCTTTGTAGATCACTTAAGATCATTTTGCATAATGTTGCTATCACAATAGATAGACTTAAGAACGAATTCTAAATCGCATTTGTATAGCGCTGCTATCGTGGCAGATAGGCTTGAAAGATCATTTAAGATCATGTTCTCATAGGCTGCTATCGTGACAGATAGGCTTGAAAGATCAATTTAGATCGTTTTCGCATGAGCTGCTATCGTGGCAGATAGGCTTAGAAGATCGATTAAGATCATTTTTGCATGGGCTGCTATCGTGACAGATAGGCTTAGAAGATCAATTAAGATCGCATTTGCATAGGCTGCTATCGTGACAGATAGGCTTAGAAGATCAATTAAGATTGCATTTGCACATGTCGCTATCGTGACAGATAGGCTTAGAAGATCAATTAAGATCGCATTTGCATAGGCTGCTATGGTGACAGATAGGCTTAGAAGATCAATTAAGAACGCATTTGCACATGTTGCTATCGTGACAGATAGGCTTAGAAGATCAATTAAGATCGCATTTGCACATGTCGCTATCGTGACAGATAGGCTTATTGCTAACAGTAATAATAAACTAAATGAAGCGATATAAGCAGCTAGCAGTATGAAGTTCTTCTCATTTGGGAGAAGCCTTTTATTATAGTACTCTCATGTGGGAGAGATGAGATTACAATTCTCTCATATGGGAGAGAAGATTGTGCGAACCATAGCTATACAAGGCATAAGGCAACGTTGTAATAAAACGCATAAAATGAGAGAAGTCAAGGATAGTACTTCTTAATCCAGCGCATGTTGACTGAGCTTGGGGTTGAGGTCGTTCCGTGCAACCTCCGTATGCTGCAGTAGCCACTGTCAAAGACTTCAGTGACTTCAAAAGGCCCTTCCCAATTGGCTGCGAATTTTGGGTGAGCCGCCTCTCGCATGCAATGGTCAGATGCGCGCAAGACCAAATCTCCAACTGCGAAATCTCTCCGTTGGATCGTTTTATTGTACGCACGAGCAATCCTTTCCTGATACCGTTTGTTGGTCCTTTTAGCTTGCTCTCGCTTTTCCTCCAGCAAGACTAAGTCATGATCGCGTTGATTGTCGTACAATGCGTGGAAGGCCAATCTTGCCGAATTAACTTTCACCTCCGCAGGTACCACAGCCTCAGCCCCATAGCATAGGAGGAATGGTGAGACCCCTGTGGGTGTCCTTGGAGAAGTCCGGTAAGCCCACAGGGCTATGCTTAGAGAATCAGCCCACTTCTTGTGGTCATCTGCGACCATCTTGCTCAAGATCCTCAACAGCGTTTTGTTGTTCGCTTCTGCTTGCCCATTCCCCTTCGGGTAGTAGGGGGTGGAGCATATCTGCCTGATGTTGTATTCTGCTAGCTTCGCAGCCACCTGGCGATTAACAAAAGGAGTACCATTATTCTGAAAGGATGGTGTTGGGAATTCCGAACCTGCATATGATGTTTTCTTGGATGAAATGGACCACAGCTAGCGCATTTGCCGTCTTCAGTGGTATCGCCTCCACCCATTTGGTGAACAGCTCAGTCGCGGTGAGAATAAAATGATTCCCATGCGAAGCTGGTCGGATGGGACCAATGAAATCCAGAGCCCATGTGTGAAACGGCCACGGTGTTCCCAATGCATGTAGATCTACAGCAGGAGCGTGCACTAGGTTTCCTTTGAATTGACACTGCTGGCAGCATCGCACTTTAGTGCGGCAATCAGCCTCCATCGTGGGCCAGAAATATCCAATTGAGAGGAGTTGCCGGCACAATTTCGCACCCCCCTGGTGTTCCACCTGATGAGAAAGGTCCATCACTTCTTGTGCCTCCCCGCTGTCTAGACATCGCAGTAAGTTGCCCTCATGGCCTCTTCGCCAAAGCAGGTTTTCTTGTACCACGTATCGGGATGCTTTCCTCCTCAATTTCTCAGCTTCTTTTCTTGATTCGGGTACGGTGCCCTGGGTGAGAAAATCAAAGAGTGGTTTCCTCCAATCCGCATCATCATCTGTTAGAGCAATGAGTAAAGAATCTTTGATTAGTGCGCAACTCTCGCACTTTCCTTGTATCAGTGCCGCGGCTGTTGACATGTCTGGCCAGTGAATGCCATATCTCTGAGCCTTCCGATAGATTGACACTTCGCTTTCTCCGCAAGCATGTTGGTGAATCTTCTCTAACAGCAGCTGTCCCTCTTGCTCGGAGACGCATCGCATAAGTATTCCGCCAGGGCCCTTGTAGTAAAGGGTGTTGTCATGTATGCAATACCCCTTTGTGAGTGCCCAGCTCTCGCTGCTTGTGCCTTCTGCGATGGCTCGTAAGATTGCCTTTCTCCAGTCCGCATCGTCCATGTGTTCATCGTCGCACGCGTCTTCTGTTAATGCCGACGATGTTCGCACTTCGATCGAGATTCTTGCGGGACATTTTTCTGTACTAACCTTGGATCCCAAGGTGGCCAAAGCGTCTGCATGCCTGTTATCCGCTCGGGGCTTGTGCTCGTACCTAACGTCGCAGAATTGCTGCACCAGTTTTTGTACCAAAGTTCGGTAGGACAGAAGATTTATCTCCTTCAAACCGTACTCACCCGAGGCTTGCTTGACAATTAGCTTGGAGTCCCCCATGACCGTCAAGTTACTTACTTCCAAAGCCTTCGCTGCCCGAAGTCCCGCTATGAGGGCTTCATATTCTGCCTCGTTGTTGGTAACTGCGAAGTCAAGCTTTGCGGACATCTGTATGACCTCCCTATCTGGCTTGGTCAAGACTATCCCAATGCCTCCACATCTCCTTGTTGACGAACCGTCGAAATGGAGCGTCCAATAGGGTACATCGACAGCATAGATTTCAGGTCCCTCGAATTCTTCTTCGATGACGGGCTCTTGACTGTTATTGGGGAATTGTGCCAACAAATCTGCCACCGCCTGCGACTTGATCACTCGCGGTCGCACGCATGTAATATCGTATTGAGAGATGGTCATATACCATTTCGCCAATCTTCCCCCAGGAGTAGTGTGAGTCAGAAGATATCGTATGGGATCACTTTTTGTGACCACTACCACTTTGTGCGACGCAAAGTAGTGTCTCAACTTCTCTATTACGAAGAACAGGGCAAGGCAATGACTCTCGATGTCCGTGTACCTTGATTCGGCGGGCTGCACGATGCGAGAGATGTAGTAGATGGGCCTTTCTTGGCCCTCGTACTCCTGAGCCAAGAGTGCTCCTATGGACTTCCTTGTTGACGTCAGATACAGCAGAAGTGGTGATCCTAATTGAGGTGCGATCATTATTTTTGAAGACGTCAGCAGATCCTTTAGTTTCCCGAACGCAGCTTCGTGCTCCGGAGTCCAGTCGTATACGGCATATTTCTTGAGAAGGGTACTAAAACAGCAGGTGATTTCGGCAATCGCTGGGATGAATCTCCGCAGATATGATAGCTTTCCCAAAAATGTCTTCAAGGCACTTTGGTTGTGGGGCGGCGTCATGCCAGTGATGGCTGACACTTTCGCAGTATCAGGCTCAATTCCTTGGCGATGCACCACGCATCCTAAGAACTTCCCTGATGTTACCCCAAATGCGCACTTCATGGGATTCATCTTCAGTTGGAAGCGTCTGCATCTATTGAAAACTTTCCGTTCGCATTGCTCCAGATTGCCGTTGGAGGAGGTAAGGGATACTGCGAAGCCGGGTTAGGTACCAGAGCCGGAGGATGAGGAGTATGAGCAGTGAGAGGCAACATTTGAGCTGTTGACCCTTGAATTGAAGGTAGCTGCGTAGTCGCCGGTGGAGTCTGCAGATTAGGGTTGGGGGGGGTGTGGTTGACACTCCCAGTCCTGAAGCGGTAGGGGCTCCTCCTCCCGGAGAAACGGCGGTGGCTGGTGCAGGGTTTGGCGCAAGAGTCCCCAGGACAGCCATGATCCGTTCTAACTGCACAGATTGAGCTTTGAGAGCCTTTGCCTGGTTCTGGATGGTAGCGTCCAAGGTCTCCAGCGTCGGGGCTTCACCGGTGGTCGTAGGAGTGCGGCGGGCCTCCTCGGCTTCGGTGGAAGGCGATCTGTTACTGACATCATCCTCCTGAGACATGGTTTCTTTTGATGGTAAGTTCACGTTGGGTTCACCAAAATGTGCACAAGAGATTCTGGCACGTAGACCTCCGTGTACACCGTAAATAGAGGATCAGAAATAGCACAGGAAGAGTTGGGTTGTGTGTAGGGAGAGAGTAAGGCAGTAGTAATGTCTGAGAGAGAGACAGAGGTTTAGCAGAGATTCCGCGTATGGCTAGTGTGTTCTCCTTTGTATGGAAAGGTTAACGTCCTATATATAACAGAGAATGTGACCGTTGCAGTGTGGTTAATGCGCCCATCAATGGCGGCTTAATTAGCTTAACCACAACGGCACGTTCGTCCTCATATATAGGGACCGTTACAGCACGTTATGCGCGAATACCGGAACCATTATGAGGTTGACCGGGTTTGACCGGATTGACCGGGTTTATGGAGCTCGTGCCATAAATCTCTCAAAAGCAGTTACTAAAGGTCGCGCGCGGGCTTGGCTCGCACGCGACAGGACTTACTCTACCCTCCAAACCACTAAGTCCCTACAAGTCCCGTGCAGTGGTATGCGAGGGCTCTGTCTCGCAGCCCCCACATGGATCAGCGCGGCTTGTGATCCAGTGTGTGTGGAGCAGAATATGGTGTGCTGGATGGTTGCCACGTGGCCAAGATCTGTCAGCTCCGAAAGCACTATCTACACAAGCAAAAGAGAATTTACAACTTGTATGTCTGAATCAGAATCTTGAAATTTCTCAGAAGAAAACTGACAGTGATTTCAAGGCCTTGAGAACCAGTTTTAGAGCCTTGAAAACACAAGTCAAGGAAGTAGTCACTGAGAACTATCTACTGAGTGATAGCCTTTTAAATCTAAGACATCAAGTTGATGAATTAGATAAATAAAAGACTACTCTTAGTGAGAAACTCTAAGAATCTGAATTAGTCAAAGCCAAGCTTGGAGGCTCTGAACACAAGTTGAACTTGATTCTTGGAGAAAGTTCAAAGTCTCTTCACAAAAATGGTATTGGATACAATCCAAATTTTCCAAGAAAGAACAATACCATATTTGTTAAAGCTGGAAACAAAATTTCTCCTAAGTGTCATTTTTGCGATAAAATTGGTCATCTTAAGATGACTTGTCCTTTCAGAAGAAGAGACCCTCACATAATGAGGAACACATTCCCATTTCAACTCAAAGGACAAGTTAGACATATTTGGGTTCTTAAAGGGGTCAGACCACCCAACATGGTTGATCCTAAGTATGTGTCCAAATTCCACACTTGGTCTAACAGCTGGGTAAAGCAGTGATTGGTGTTTGCAGGTTGTCACCAATGTCAAAGAACAGAAGTGGTTTATGGATAGTGGTTGCTCAAGAAACATGAGTGGAAAGAGATCTCTATTCTCATAATTGAAAGAGCAATCAGAAGGTTCAATTAAACTTGGTGACAAAGGCAAATGCAACATTCTTGGTATTGGTAAAGTTGGTACAGATTCTGAAAATTCAATTTCTGATGTATATCTAGTTGATGGCTTGAAATTTAACTTGCTTAGTGTATCTAAACTTTGTGACAATGGTAATAAGGTTATATTTGATAAAGAGAAGTGTGTGGTGTAAAATGAGAAATCAGGCAACTGCATTCTCACAGCCTCTAGATCAAACAATGTTTATACTTTCCAGGTTAATAAAGTTGCATGTAAAAGCTTTAAGTGCCTCAAGGCCTTGAAAGAGGATTCAAAGCTTTGGAACAGATAGCTTGGTCACATCAGCTTGCATACCTTTAACAAGTTGATCTCCAAATATCTGGTAACAGGATTACCATCTATTAATTTCAAAGATGATGAAGTATGCCAAGCCTGTGCTCAGGGTAAGCAGACCAGAAGCTTATTCAAGCCAAAGAAATTTGTAAGTCCTACCACACCTATTGAATTACTTCATATGGATCTCTGTGGTCCTATGAGGACTTCAACTCCAAAAGGTAAGAGGTATATGCTAGTTATTGTAGATTACTATTCTATATTTACTTAGGTTATGTTTCTGAAAGAAAATCTGAAGCCCTTTCTGAATTTTCAAAGCTTTGCAGAGAACTTCAAACCTTGAAAAATCTACCTATTGCTTCAATCAGAAGTGATCATGGTAGAGAGTTTAATCAATTAGAATTTGATTTGTTCTGTATTAAGCATGACATCTCTCAAAATTTCTCTTCTCCTAGAACTACTCAACATGATGGAGTTGTTGAAAGAAAGAACATGACTCTTGAAAGATATGACAAGAACAATGCTTTTAGAAATTAAGCTGCCAAAACACTATTGGGAAGAAGCTGTGAATACAACAAACTACATGTTTTGTCCACAACAATGGAAAGGACAACTTGGGTAAATTTGATGCAAGAAGTGATGAAGGTATTTTTCTTCGTTACTCTCTGACTAGCAAAGCTTATAGAGTTTATAATAAAAGAACCAAGCTGTTTGAAGAAAGTATTCATGTTATTTTTGATGAAAGCTATGATGGTTCTTTGAGTGAAAGTTTTGCAGACTTGAATCTGAACAAGCATGAATCAGAAGAAGAAGCTGAAAACTCACTTGGTTTCAAGAGAGGTTCAGAATGAAAAAAAAGACATTTTCAAGACATTGAAAATAGTTCTCAAGGCCTTGAAAATAGAGATCAAAGCCTTGATAAGGATGACCAGAAAGACATGAGTGATCAGGCTACTACTTCAAGAACAGAGAAAAAATTTGGAGAACTTGAACCCTAGTCTCCAAGAAAGAGATTCAAATATCTTTCATCTCATCCAGCTGACAACATCATCTCTGATCCAACCACTGGTAAAAAAACAAGATCACAGTTGAAGAACCTTTGTGCTTTTAATGCTTTTATCTCTCTTGTAGAACCTAAAACTATGAAGGAAGCATTACAAGAAGCAGACTGGATTATAGCTATGCAAAGTGAACTCAATGAGTTTGAAAGAAATAAGGTGTGGAACCTAGTTCCGCCACCAACAAACCATTCTGTCATTGGTACCAGATGGGTGTTCGGAAACAAATTGGATGAAAATGGCAAAGTGATCAGGAACAAAGCAAGGTTAGTTGCTTAAGGTTACAACCAAGAAGAATGTATTGATTGTGAGGAAACTTTTGCTCCAGTTGCTAGGTTAGATGCAATTATAAATTTACTTGATTTTGCATCTTACAAGAACTGAAACTATTTCAAATGGATGTGAAGTGTGCATTTTTGAATGGTTACTTGCAACAGGAAGTTTCTGTTGCACAACCTCATGGTTTTTAAAGTGATAAGTTTTCAGATCATGTTTACAAACTTGACAAAGCTCTTTATGGTTTGAAACAAGGTCCAAGAGCTTGGTATGAAAGATTGTCAAAGTTTTTCCTTGAAATGATTTCAAAAGAGGATTAGTAGACAAGACCCTTTTCATAAAGACTCGTGAGAAAGATTTACTTGTAGTTCAGATTTATGTTGATGATATTTTATTTGGAGCTACTAATGATCTATTATGCAAAGAATTCTTAAGTCTTATGAGCATGGAATTTGAAATGAGCATGATGGGAGAGTTGAACTTCTTCCTAGGACTTCAAATACATCACTTGAATAAGGGCATCTTTCTACATCAAAGCAAGTACACTAGGGACTTGTTGAACAAGTACAGTATGTCTCAATCCAAATAAATCAAGACCCCTATGAGTTCTACAATGTCCTTAGATAAGGATGAATCTGGTAAGAGTGTCAATGTGAAAGAGTATAAATGTATGATTGGATCATTACTATACCTTACTTCTAGTAGACTAGATATCATGTTCAGTGTATGTATGTGTGCAAGATTTCAAGCTGATTTGTGAAAGAGTATAGAGGTATGATTGGATCATTACTATAACTTACTGCTAGTAGACAAGATATCATGTTCAGTGTATGTATGTGTGCAAGATTTCAAGCTGATCCAAAGGAATCACACTTAAGTGCTGTGAATAGAATCTCCAGATATCTCAATGGTACCAAATACTTAGGGATTTGGTATCCAAGCCATTCTAATTTTTCTTTGCATGGATTTTCAGATGCTAACTTTGAAGGTTACAAAGTTGATAGGAAAGCACTTCAGGAACTTGCCAATTCATTGGATCCTCCTTGATTAGTTGGCACTACAAGAAAGAAAATTCAGTTGCTTTATCAACAGCTGAAGCTGAATATATAGCTGCTGGAGCCTATTGCTCACAAGTCTTATGGATTTCTCAGCAGTTGAGAGATCTTGGATTTGATTTCAGAAGTATACCTATGATATGCGACAACACCAGTGCAATATCAATTACAAAGAATCCCGTTCAGCATTCAAGAACCAAGCATATTAATGTCAGACACCATTTCATCAGAGGTCATGCTGAGAAAGGTGATATTGTTATTGAATTTGTTTCTACTAACATGAAACTTGTAAATATCTTCACTAAACCATTGCCAAATGAAATATTTTCAGCTCTAAGGCTAGAATTAGGCATGCTAAATAAAGATGTATTGAATTAGGCAGAGCATCAGGTAAGGAAGGTAAGTTATTATGTGTTTCAAATGTTTGAAGTGATTTTCAAAGCCTTCAAAATCTTTTCAAAACTTTGATTTTATTTGTTTCAGTATAACAGCGTTTCAAGAACTTGAAATTGTTTTCAAAGCCTTAAAAATAAGTCTAATAAGTGGTTAGTCAATAACTCTTGGATCATTCGGTATTGGGTGCTATCTTTGTAGATATTTGCTCAATATTGCCCTTACCTTTTTCAAAATCTTTTTTTTGCCAAGTATAGTATTAAATTATTTTCCTCCAACGGCTTCAAAGATTTGAATCTTCTCTGATCATTAGAAATCTTTTGAGATCAGAGAGATATTGCAGTTTCCTTTTTAAACTCAAACTCTTATAGTACTTATCTTCTTCTCTTCTCCTTTCTCCGTATCATTCCTGCCTCTCTCTATTATTCTCCCAAACCCTAATGAGAACTAGAAGAGCCTATGACAGAATCAAGATGGCCGGTGGTTCAAAGACTAGTACTGAGAAGAAGAGAAAGACAGTTGAGGATGAAGTTCAAACAATCAGTGGGGATTCAAGTTCTAGGACTCCCAGTGCAGAAGCTGTTGCAGAATTTCCCCCACCAAAGAAGAATTCTTTCTAACCAACATCCCTACCTCATCCAAACAGTTAACAAACTCTGTGTTAAATGTTGAATACAAAGTTTTATTCTTTATCTTGATGAGATGTATCTTTACAAGGGAACATTCCCAGGAGTTAATCACTGAAAGGGTGCTATGCATAATGTATCTGATTATGCATGGGTATGACATTGACCTTAAAGATCTTGTAATGGAACACATGCTGTTTATCCAGATAGATCAGAGAAAGCATCCTTTACCTTATGCAAATTTGCTCACTCTTTTGTTCCAACACCTTGAGATTCTAACTGGTGGTGAGGAGACTATCACTTCTGGATAACAAGTGACTGGATTCTAACTGCTTCTTGTTGGTCCAAGTTGACTGAACTCTATAAATCCTGTGTCTCTTGCATTTACAGTTTCATTCCACTGAGTCCTCCCAAGAGAACTAGTCCTTCTTCTCGCTCCGGAGGGAAAATCTTGATTTTATCTTCGAACTGCCACAAAGTAGTATCTCTCTCCCATGTAGCATTAATTTCAGGTTTACCTTTCCATTGAACCAAGAAATCCGTCATGCAATTTTTCTTGCTCTGTCAAGTACTCGGTGATCTAATATCCGCTCAAACTTTTCTTCAAACTGTTTTATAATCATGAGAGGGGCTCTACGAGTCTTGCTCCGCGACGGGTCAGCCTCTTTTTTCATGGAACCGTCGTAGAAAATTGACATGAAAAGTATGATGAAATTTGAACCTTTCGGTTAAGGCTAGCTTGTAGGAAACAACTCCGAACTTGCCAACAACTTCAAAAGGACCATTGTACTTTGGAATCAAGCCACGATGCACTGCCTTGCTCGAAATTTTCTTCCAAATCTGGGGGGTAAGCTTGAGAAACACCTTGGCACCCACATCAAACTCCAAATCTCTGCGTTTTCGGTCAGCATACTTCCTCATTATCTTTTGTGCCTTCCTCAAACAGTCTTGTGCTTCCTCAAGTAACTCTTGTTTCTTGCGAACTGTGCGGTAAGCTGCTGGACATTTCTCACCCGTCTTTTGCTTCCCAATCTCCAACGGAGTAACCAGATGCTGTCCAAGAACGAGCTCGAACGGGCTCTTTTCCGTGGCCAATGAACGGTGCATAATGTAGCAAAACTGTGCGCTTCCCAGCAAGCTAAGCCAATTCTTCTGACTCGCGGTCACGTAATGCCGCAAAAGATCTTCTAGCAGAAGATTGATCCTCTTGGTTTTCCCATAGGTTTGTGGATGATTTGCAGTGGAAAACTTCAAATATGTCCCCATCAAATTGAACGATGAAGTCCATAATTGAGCGGTGAATCTCGCATCACGGTCACTTACAATGCCGTTGGGCAAGCCAAAGTACTTCACCGCATTTCTGTAGAACAAATATGCAGCAACTTCCGGCGAGTAAATTGTTGGGCAAGCGAGAAAACATCGTACTTTGAGAAGCGGTCTACCACAACCATGATTGAATTCTTTTCTTCAATCTTCGGGAACCCACTAATGAAGCCATAGAAACTGAAACCCATGGACGATCAAGGATGGGCTGCGGCTGTAACAAACCGAATTCCTTCTTCTTCTCGACTTTGTCTTGTTGGCATACAAGGCATGTCTTTACATACATTCAACATCTTCCTCCATCTTTGGCCAGAAGTAGGATTGGGACAAAAGAGCCAACATTCGTTCACGACCCGAATGTCTAGCCCACACTGAATCGTGAGTCTCCTTCATCAACAAGCGTCTCAACCCATCGGCTGCAGGGACATAAAGCGGCCTCCCTTGTAGACAAGGAGGTCATCCTCAATATGTAAAACCGATGAACTGTTCCTTCCTTCACTTTCTCGACGAGCTTCACATAAGCACCATTCGTCAATACAAGGGCCTTAAATTTCTTAGAGAAATCTATTTCAACTCGATTGATCGCATATAGAGCGGCGAACACTTCCTTCCGACTAAGCGCATCAGCCACCTTATTATTCCTTCCTAGTTTTTGTTTCCAAACAAAATCAAACTCATCCAAATACTCTTTCCATCGAGCTTGCTTCATGGTCAGCTTCTTTTGGGTCGTGAAGTAAGTGTTTGCCACATTTTCAGTTCGCTTAACAAATCTGGTACCCACCAAGTAAACCCTCCAAACCTGCAGATAATGAATCATGACAACCATTTCCTTCTCATGTGCTGAATATCGCTGCTTAGTAGGACTTAGCTTGCGACTCTCGAACACAACCGGGTGGCATTCCTGGACCAGAGCTCCACCAATTGCTTTGTCCGATGCATACGTATGCACTTCCAACGACAACTCAAAATATGGTAATCTCAGCACGGGCTCGGAGGCAATAGCAGACTTCAACTTCTCAAAGGCCTCCATGCAGGAATCTGCCCACTGCCACTTAGCTTCTTTCTTGAGCATACTAGTCAGTGGAGCAACACGCTTCGAGTAACCAGCAATGAAATTCCGGTAGTAGTTGGCTAGGCCAAGGAATGACCAAAGTTCAGGGACTTTTGTAGGGACTGGCCACTCCATAATGGCCTGCGGGCATCACATCGGAATACCGCTTCAGCAAGTTAGCCAGCGCGTCCGGTATCTCTACCTTGATATCCGACTTCAACTCGAGCAATGAACCGGAATAAGTCACCTGAACCTTCTTCAACCCCTTTTCCACCGACAAGGCTGTAATAATTTCAATCCACTTTCCTTTGCCAGTTTCCCCATCACAGACACAAGCAATGAAACAAGGACTTGATTCCTGCATAATCATATTCCCTTCCACATGGGAAACAAGTACCAACTTCGTCTTACACAGAAAATCTCTGCCAAGTATCAATTAATAATCGTCTAATGGAATGACGAGCATATCAACAATACTTGTGATCGCACCAACCATCAACGGGACATTGTAAGCCATCCCCACGACCGACTGAACTTTATTATTGGGCTGCTTCAGGACACTTGAACATTTGCTAATGTGTGAGAAGCCCAAGTATCAAACAAAGCTGTCACCTCATTTCTGTTCAGTTTCACCTGCACTCACATGAGCCGAGTCTGAGCCTGGTCTCACTATCACCCACGTTGGCCAGCACTTCTAAATGATTCAAGAGCTGCAACGAATTGCTCAACTATTGCACTTGGAGGTCCTGCCTGTCATCGGCAAAAATAGCATTCAACTTCCCCTTCTTAGGACAATCGCGTGCACGGTGTGGACCATCGCACGAGTAGCACCCTTGCTTCTTTTGATTTCCAGAATCCGATGTGGAAGAGGCTTCACCGATTTTGTGTTTCCTTTGTCAAGTCCCCCTTTCTTGTCCTGCTTCTTCTCATCATTCTTATTTCCTTTAGCTTTCTTCGACTTCGAAGCAGAGGCATTCATAGGGTCCTTGGTGGTTCTGAAATAAATAAAAGCATCCGCGACCGTTATCGCAGCCTTCAAGTCCTTCACACTTTGCCTTCTTGAGCCAACAGTTGTTATCCCTTCAGGAAATTGAACAATTTATCGAGTTCGCTCATCTCTTTGACATCGAGCATGAGTGAACTGAACTCCTTCACATACTCATGAACGGAGCCGATCTGCTTCAAGCGTAGCAGATTCTCACGAGCCAACCAAGACGAGTTTTCGGGCAGAAATTGGTCCTTCGTTTCCTTCTTCAAGGCATCCACAAACTGATGCTAGGCCGGCCTGCACTAGCGTCCTCATTCCATCTAGTTCGCCACCACAATTTTGCATCAGCGGTAAAGTACATGCTCGTGATATTCACCGTTTCTGCAACATTAGCAGTGTCAAATTACTGATCCATGTCCCAGAGAAAGGTCTCAAGTGCTTTAGCACATCTCGTGCCACCGAAAGACTTCGATTTAGGGACACTCACCTTCCGTCGTTCCACTGCACTACCAACGGGTCTGCTTCCCTAAGCCATTCGAATCACCGTCATCTCCGTTTGCAACAATTTGAATTGTGACTGGGATTATTCATAGCGGGACTGAGTTTCCTCGACCTGATGAGAATTTCCTAGGTCTTCCAACCCACCTTCAACCGTCAAAATTCTCTCTAAATACGGCTCAGAGGGATCGTCATCGGCAGGAGTTCCCACTGTCGTTTCCAAACGGGCTAGTCTTCCACGAATCTCTATGTTTGCCATGAAAGCAAGCATAATTTAATAACAACGCACCGTGAAGCACAAAGCAATGGGGCTCTGATTCCATTTGTTACAGGGCCATACTTTTTACCATAAAAATGTTCCTGCAATGGCACCAAACACCAAGTATGGTTCAACCAACCCTCACTCGATTCTCACGTTTGTTTAGCAGACGTTTGTGTATGAGTTTGTATGAACGCATGCAGCAATATACGGTGAATTCCCAACCTTCTATGCCCGTGAACTAGAAGGAAAGATTACAAATTTTTCCAAAACTTAGTAGCCAACAATGGTGCTGGTGCAGGCCACAAATATAGCAAGTAGTTACCAAGTAACCGCCCAGTCATCTACATTCCCCAAGATCAGGTCACTACCCACTAACTCCGACAACTAAGCCACGAAATAAGGCAACATCAATGCACCAAGACAAAGACACGAACCAAGGGGACCAAGCTCGAGCCAAAGGGACCACGGTTAACCGAAGGCAACAAATAACACCACCAAGCATGCAGCTGGGTTAACGGTTCATGACCGTTAACTAAATTTCTCGCCGTCAGCACGTATTGAACCAAGCACATCGAACTAGCGAGCTTTTCGAACCACCCATATCATCCATCAACTCAAGGGGCTAAAACATGCCATAATGCACTGTATATGCGAGATAAAGTACACGGGGGCCTAGAAGTGCACTGTGATAATGAGATCAGAATATCCACAAATTGTGTATTGAAAGAAACAGGTCGTATCAGTGTGCTGCCTTTTCCTTGTCTGTAGTTTGGGAGACTTGGAAGTCTTGATTGATTATGATGTTTTCTTACAAGTCAGACCATGACACTATGTAGAGATTTTCCAAGCTCTTGCCTTATGACACTTCTAACCTTAGCTAGAGTAGGGGGGGTCGAAACCGTTCCGACTGTAGTGGAGTTGGTGGAATTTTTAATTTCCAATCTTTGAGTGTTTCGTCTTAGGTTCATATTTTAGGGGAACACAAAAGCTACTTAATATTCTCCTTATTGCGAGCATGTTGAATCGAACTTTTACATATTGGTTTATGTTGGGAAGTGCCTTGAAGACTTAGAAGATACTCAAAGGAGCGCGAGGAAGTGAAGCCCAGTGTCTTCGCACAACGAAAAAAATTCTTCGTACGAAGAAAAGTGTTAGCCAAAATCCGAGGGTCTTCGCAGAAGAGCTCTCAGCCTCAATCCAGGAAGGTCTTCGCATGCAGACCAGAATGTCTTCGCACGAGCATTCTTCGCACGAAGACTTCGAGCCTTCATACGAAGAGAGTCCTGAAGGCGGAAAATAAGGATGCATGGTTTGTGGGAATCTTTGACCACGAACAATGTAGGCATGGATATTAATACATCAAATTTCAAGGTATTGGAGGTGAAGGCATACACAACAATTATGCTGTGCTTATCGGATGACGTGATGATCGAGATCGCAGAACAGAAGCATGCAATGAATCTTTGGCTCAAGTTGGAGAGTCTCTACATGACGAAGAATCTCACAAGCAAGTTGATGCTAAAGTAAGGGGTCTATACTCTGCGGATTTTCGAATGTACGACTCTCAAGGACCATCTTCATCAATTGAATACAATTCTTCTTTATTTACCTAATATTGGTGATAAGGTGGATGATGAGGATGTCTTCCACTTGTTATTGATCTCGCTACCCCCATCATACGAGAACTTTGTGCAGTCCTTTATTGTGAATAAGGATGAATTAACCCTATAGGAGGCCAGGTCAACTCTCCATGCTTGGGAATTGTGCCATAAGGGTGCATGCACATCTACAGAGGACCATGCTTCCGGATAGATGACGACGGGGGGAAGCAAGAAGGGTAAGGAGAACAAGAAAAAGTAGTTTCCCGGTTCTATGTTTCCCAAGGATGTCAGTGCCTGGTGCAAGGAAAAAGGGCACTGGAAGAGAGATTGCCCTAAACGAGGTCAACGGGGACCGAATGGCTCTCCAGCCGTGGTAGAGAAGGGAAATTCATCCGAGTTTGATTTTGTTCTACTAACGGAAGATGTCGCGCATCAACCTGATTCATGGTTTCTTGACTCTAGGGCTTCTTATCATATCTGTTCTAACTTGGAACTGTTTTCAAGCTACTACCACGCAGATGGAGGTTCCGTTCATATGGAAAATAGAGTGGTGCGCAAATTAGCGTGCTAGTCGCATGTATACGAATCAGGTAGTACCGGGTGTATTTCAACTCGGATTATTGTTCCGACGAGGACTGTTGCCGGTTTTTCAAGTAATCAGTTTTAACTAACAAAGTGTAAAAAGGAGGAATGTTTTTAGGATTTGTGATTACAAACTAAATAGAGAAAGTAAATAACAGGAAAGTAAATATTTTTGTGAGAATTTTTGGTGTAATCTTGATTGTTATAAATCTAGGATTTACGGTTTTAGATTCTGGGATACCCTAGGGTCTCTTCAGTTAACTGTTCTGTTGATTATGAAACACACAACAATCACTTATTTGTGCCACGTACCAGCAATGCAGTCACTGTTCAAGTCCTGCACATTGTCACGATCCTGCAGATTTTCTTATCCTGTTAAGCTACCTAAATATGTAGTCTCGTTCTAAGTCTGCTAGGGTTTCTAACCTGTCCTAAAGGCCCATGTCAGATTCTCTAACAGTTGGTTAAACGCTTAGGCTAGTCCTATCTCCCTTTCTCTATTGGGTTCATCAGGTAAGGTGCTAAATTCTACATTCTCTTCCTAACCCTAACCAGCCGTTTTCACCTACCAGGTCGATTCTGTAGCAATTTTGCACCCTCGTTATAACAAACTGGTATCGGAACCTATGATTTCGAGCTTCCGCCAAGAACGATGTCTTGTTCATCAATTAAGATCGAACAATTTACCTGGAGCACTTCAGTTAGTGGATGGTCAAGATGTTTGTCTTGTTGAAGCAGCAATGTCTTTGGCTTCCGTTTTCGTTCGCTAGGAAGGGAGTAGATACATCTACTGCCATCTATGAGCCAATGGAGGATAAGACGCATGCAACGATCTTGTCATACCTCGTGGACGACGTGATCACCGAAGTAGCAAACTAGGAAATGGTGGGTGCTTAATATTTGGCTTCTAGATTCATGGCTAAGGGAAGCAACGGTTAGGAGGGTAAAATATTTTCTGGCTCTAAGTTATCAAAAGATGTGTGTGCCTATTATAAGGAAAAAGGGCATTGGAAGAGACAGACTCCGTAGAAGAACCCTTTTCTATAAGGTTTTGATGCAGATTACGCAGCGGAAATAAAATAGAATCATTCCACTCAAGACCCTCCATGAGTCGCAGGACAAGCCATATTAACGTGGTAAGGGGAAAATAGTTGTGTGCCTTGTTTGTCTGGAAGATCACGATACGCAGAATTGTTTCCACGTCTCTACGAGTATCCACACCTAGAATTGCACTGAATTCCTTCTTTCGTCTGTGTGCTAGCTCACACCAAGATATAGGAGAAAGGAGATCACGCAAAACAGGACACCGCGTAGCCGCATGCCAAGGAGGCCGACATCGCAGGGGAGGGGATGGCTAGGATTTCGACCCTAGTCTCTCTCTCTCTCTCGTTGCTTTTTTATTTTCACTCCAGTGAGACTCTTTTGAAAATAATAAGCTGAGACTGCCATTATGTAGTCAACAACTCCTTGTTAACTACATATTTGCCCCAATACTAATCATGTCCATACACGGATTAGTCCACTTTACAAATTAGTCCTACTAAGATTTTCCTTCCAATGAGATTGAGAAGGAATGCATGAGTAGGGTACCCTATGCCTCGACCATAGGATCCATCATGTACGCCATATTATGTACTAGACTAGAAGTGTCATACGCATTGAGTATGACAAGCGGATATCTGTCTAATCCGAGTGAGAGTCACTGGATAGCGGTCAAGATTATCCTAAAGTACTTGAGAAGAACTAAGGATGCTTTCTTGATCTATGGAGGGGAGGAAGAGTTGCGTGTAAGGGGTTACACGGATGCAAGCTTCCAAACCGACAAAGATGATTACAGATCGCAGTCGAGATTCATGTACTGCCTGAATGGAGTAGGCAGTCGGGATTACACGGATGATTACACGGATGCAAGCTTCCAAACCGACAAAGATGATTTCAGATCGCAGTCGAGATTTCACGGATGATTACATGGATGCAAGCTTCCAAACCGACAAAGGAAGCTGTTTGGATTAGCAAGTTCATTACTAAGCTTGGTGTGGATCCTAGCATTGTCGATCCAGTAGAGTTATATTGTGACAACACTGGAGCGATAGCACAATCAAAGGAACCCAGGTCACACCAGAAATACAAACACGTTCTCAGGAAGTTCCATCTTATTCGAGATATCATCGATAGAGGAGATGTGAAGATATGCAAGATTACTACATATAAGAATATGTCAAATCCGCCTACAAAGCCGCTTGTTCAGCGTAAGCATGAAGGACACACTAGATCTATGGCCATACGGGATGCGACAGATTGGCTCTAGTGCAAGTGGGAGACTGTTGGAATAGGTTCCCTAGAGGCAATTTTTTTATTATGAATAGTGTTTTTGGCTAGAAACATTCATTGTATTATGCAGGGGATATTGATAGATGGAGGTCAATGACAAGCTATATCTTTGCTTTGGAGCATCAGTTGTGAGTTGGAAGGTGACGTTATAGCTGACGGTGACTTTGCTCATCACAGAGGTGGAGTATATGGCTCTAACAGAAGCATCAAAGGAGGAATTTGGCTCAAGGGAATGGTCAATGATCTAGGCCTACTTCAAGATTAAGGGGTTGTCTACTATGATAGCTTGAGTGAAATTTTCTTGACTAAAGACTATGTTTATAATGAAATGACCAAGCATATCGACGTCAGGTATCATTTTCTTAGACGTGAAATCATGATCAAGGTGATGAAGGTGGGGACAACTGACAACCTCGCAGATATGTTCACCAAGCCGGTTCCGGAAGAGCAAGTTCCAGCATTGTCCGGAATTGTTTTACATTATGAGCCAGTGAGCCCTTTGGGGCTTATCAGACCCGGCGTGGTCCAGTGAGTCTCCGTGACGGGAGACATTGGGAGGCGTGAAGATAAGCTTTGTTCGCAAGGTGGAGGAAGATTTTGTTGCAGACGAGATACTTCAAGTCACGGTGGAGATTTTTTGGGAATATGCCTTGAAGATGAAGATACTCAGAGGAGCAACGAAGAGTGAACCCCCACGCCGCTTCGCTCGAAGACAGGGAGGTCATCGCACGAAGATGCCTTCCACGAAGAAAGGTACAAGAAAGTGTTTGTGTAACAAGCTGATGTCTCAAAACAGAAGGTCTTCGCACAAAGGGGGTTTTGCATGAAGACTTTGGGCACTTCGCACGAAGACATCCTGGAGGCGGAAACTAAGGATGGAATTGTTTCCTTAGGGCATTGATGCAGTTTGGGGGGGGGGCGGTATAATTCGATCATTTGTGGTCCTATAATTGTATGTAAGCGTTGTGAGATGTTCTCCATAGTTGAATAAAGGTCTTTCTTGCCCGTGGACTTAGTTAGCATGTTTTGGGCTAGCAAACACGTAAATCTTGTGTTTTGCATCGTTCATTCATCGTTCGTGAGGCGTGAGTGATCGTGAGAGTTGAAACAATTTATGATTCTTCTCATATGGGCACGTAATGATTTTCCTTGCCCTTTTTAACTAATTACTATTCATACAATAGCTTGACGTCAAAAACGCATTTTTACATGGTTTTCTTTGTGAAACCGTATACATGAAACAACCAATGGGGTTTGTTCATCCTCAAAATCCCAAACACGGTTGCAAATTACAAAATTCTATTTACATGTTTCTTTTGAAAGATTGTACAAAGCTTATGCAATTTCATGACCCTTAGAGGGCTTGGTTTGATGACGCAGCCACACTCCAGGCTGTTGTGTCGCTTCTTCGTGGACTGATTTCCAATAATATACCCGGAGTCCCAATATATGATTAGGAGGCCTTTGGGAAACTTCTAAAAATAATAGCGAACGGTAACATAGATATCGTGTTTCATTCTTATTTCCACATTGTTCGAGTGGTAGAGTTAGATCGACCACTGAGTTCATCATCTGTCGCTCAAAAGTGAAATGAAAAAAGATGAGTTTCTACTAATTATAGAATCTGCGGAGATTAGACTATGTAGTATAAAGTTTCTTAACAACAAAAGGAGAAACCTTTTGATACATGTAGCTACTTGAAAGATTAATGCAAAGTGTTTACACTAGAACTTATATTTGAAATAATTAAGAGAGTCACTTGAATGGTAGATAATTAGATAACGCTGTACAGTTAAATATTATTTTTGCTTACATTCTTTTTCGAAACAAAAATTTCAGATGAGTGAAGAAAAACCACTACAAATGTTTTAAGCAGTCCAGAAGTCATTCCCCCATTGTGCTGGTGTATAAATGATGGTAGGATTGTCGCCCCATGGATCTTCTTCATGTTGAATTAGGTCTTCAAGGCTTAATCTGCATTGGTAATAGTACAATTTGTCTGCACTGCTCGGTTCCTGGATCATCTTTGCAGCGTGAGAATCAGATTGAGACTCCAGGGCAGTGCCTCCTCCCATTGTGGTGGTATCATTATCATTTGGAATCCTAAGCATATGACCTTGACTTGCTTCATCCTCTGCAGTTGCTGATGGCATCTCCATGATCTCACTTCCTTCCTGTGGTTGAGTCATAGCAAGATGGGGCAAGTCGTAGTTACTAGTAGCCTCCATTGGAGCAATCGGAATGCTTTGATGTTCCATGTAGTTGTAGCCACTAGGAGCATTGTTTCCATATGTAGTCCATAAGTCTTCAATATTGCCTTTCGTAGTCTCATGCAAATTATAATTACTAGAAGCATCATCCTGGGCAGCATTATCTTGGATGTAGTAGGTCGAGCGACTAGGTTGTTGGAACTGATCATCATTAAGCGAAAAATAGCCACTCGTGTTGTTTCCAAATATCTCAGTCAGATCAGTATGATCCAGACCATCAAGATTATAGTAACCTCGGTTATTTGATCATCATCTGGTGTAAATAGAAGGCCGTTTTGTTCGCTGGTACTCTCGTCAGGAATTCGGAGCATGCAACCTTGATTTGTTTCGTCCTCTGTAATAGATTGTGGCATGTCCATCGTCTCGCTGCCTTGGTCGAGTTGTTGAGTCGTAAGGCAACTTTGGAACAGAATATTGTTTCCAGATGTACCCATGTCAATAGGAATACTGTTGCCGGTGTAGAACGAATGACTACAAGGTTGTTGGAACGGGTGGTCGTTGTGTTCAATATAGCCACTGATCATGTTGTCTCCGGATGCCGTCACAGTGGGAACAATATGATTCAAACCGTGGGTAACTTGATATTCTGAAGAAGGGATTAGAAGGCCGTCCTCTTGTTCCTGAAACTGAACTCCATGGCGCTGCTCATAGCTTGTCTCTGGGACTTGTGCTGCGGCTGGTACTTGATCTTTGCATTCATGTTGCTTCTGCTTCTTGGCGGTTCTCTGTTGATTGATCTCTTCTTCTCCGGAGCTAGAAGAAGGACTAGTTCGCTTGGGTGGGCGAATCTTGAGAGGCTTTGAGTCATCTCTTGTGATCTTGCATATCACATACTGTTGATCAAAAGCTTCATGTTGTTGTTTAGGGAGTGTGATTTCATGCATTATCCAATGACCGTTTCTTGGTGGTACGTTTCTTTGAGTCACTTTAAAAACGAAGCTCCTGCTACTACCTATTATGATGTTGCAGCCGCTATCATCGTGAACGGGGCGATTCACACCATCCCCGTGCCAGACTCCGCAGCCAGCAGTTCTTGAAATCCTGTTACGGCTCGCCTTCTTCAAATTTGTGATGACATAAATTGTTCGATCAAGAATCCCCGTGTGCTTACCGTCGGCATCCTTGATCGGGGTGGTTTGCCATGGATCAGTCTCGTCGTCAAAAAGATCCCAGGGAGGAGATGTATCGTACAAGTTTCGCTCCACCACAAGGTTAGAGGGCAATGGCAAGCCCCTAACCTTATTCAGAAGATAATGAACTATCAGTTCTTCGTTGGTAGGAACAAAACGGAACCCTACACTTAGGTTGGCCATTCCTCAATATCGCGCTCTCCTTCTCTCTCTCGTCTCTCCTTCTCTCTGTGTAATAATAATGATGATGATAACGAGAAAATCAAAGGCTAGCTTTTATAGAGATTATATATACAGTTAGACGTAGGTAGCACGCCCAGGTGCCAATTAATTGACCAACAAGCAATCCTCATACTTATCGAACTACAGTAACTATATATGTTAATCTTATAAAAATGTAATTACCATATCACATACGTTTAATTTAGTTTTCACCCCCTCTATGTATCATATTATGTGAACTATATTTTTACCAGTACGTTGTTTGAATTCGTGTTCAAAAGAGAAAAATATGTCCATCTTGTTGACAATATTGTGTCTTAGGTGGTTGTTATTAGTATGTCTCTAGAGTTGTGGGGCTTCTTGTGTAAATAGCACAAACTATGGTAAAGAAGTATATACTGTAATCGTGCTTTTGATTCAGTAAGATCAATACCAATTGAGTTTATCTTCTTCCCAAAATTCTCTCGATCCCCTTTTCTTCATCTCTGTAATTGTTCTCATGGTATCAGAGCCACCGATCGGCGACCTCTTCTCTCCGACGATAGTTCTTCTCCGGTGATGGCGGTTTCAGATTCGTCGACGACAATTGCTCCGAATCTTCAATTCTTCATCTCTAATTTTCACCATCTGGTTCCTGTGAAGCTTGATCTGCAGAACTACTCCGTGTGGCGTCTTCAGGTTGAGAGCGCTCTATCTGCGAGTCTTCTGTTTGATCGTGTTCGGCATAATTCATCTCCGATTGCTCAGGTTTCTGATTCTTCTGGTAACCTCTCTCTGAACCCTGCGTATTCTCAGTGGTTAATCGAAGATTCTTACATCCGCAGTTGTCTCCTTGCTACGTTGAGTCCTTCTGTACTAGTTCTGGTTCAAAATCTATCATCTGCTTCTGATTTGTGGACATTTCTTGAGAGAAGATTCACTGCGTTGAGTTCATCTGATATATATAATTTGAGGAACAAATTGCATAATCTCAAAAAGACTTCTACACAATCTGTTGCTGATTTCTGAAACTCGATTAAGGTCATTGTGAATCAATTAGCTCTTGCTAATTCTCCTGTTGATAGATCAGATGTGGTGTTCTATTCACTTCAAGGTTTACCTGCTGAGTTCAATGCGATTAAACCGGTTATTCGGAATCTGCCTCTTACCTTGGATATTGATGAGATACATGCTCGCATCTTGTCTGAGGCTGTCCATGTTGAAATGGAACACTCTGCTCTTCTGGCTAGTTCTGAACCTGTGGCTTTCTATTCTGCAGTTAATAAACCATATCATAAGCCTCAAAAATGGCTATCCAAGCCTTATAAGCCTCAAAATGTTACTCAACCAGTATATTCCTCCACTCACAAGCCTTCTTCTAGTGTTGCTGCTGTGGTGTGTCAAATTTGTAACAAAGATGGCCATTCCGCTTTCAATTGTTGGCACAGGTTCAAAGAGGCTTATCGGCCTAGAGCATTACTTGCTTCTTCTTCCGTCTCGTCTTCTCGAAGGACTCCGTGGGTGTTTGACTCTGGGGCAACTGATCATCTCACCAATGAGATGTCTAATCTTCGTGTTACCAATCCTGTCCAGAGTGCTTCTCTCACTTTGGCAGATGGTTCTTCAGCTCCTGTTACACATCAGGGCGATGGCCTTCTCCCTACTCCACAGGGTACTCTCTACTTGAATAACATGCTTCTTGCACCTGCATTATCTCACAATTTGATTTCTGTCCAGAAACTTGCATCTGACAATCATTGTAGAGTGATTTTTGATGCTAATTCTGTTGTGGTTCAGGACATTGCTACTCAGAGGACTATGTACGAAGGTCCTGTTTCTAATGGTCTCTACACACTTGTGCCTGATTCTTTTAAATCTGCAGCCCCTCCTTCCGTGTTCTCTGCCACACTGTCTTCTTCTTCTTGGCATGCTCGATTGGGTCATCCGTCTAGTGATATTTCCAAACACATTCAAAAGTCCTTATCTCTACCCTCGGACTCTGTTCACTGCTCAGCTTGTGCACTTACCAAATGCAAGAAACTGCCGTTTACCAAAACTAGTCCAAGAGCTACGACATGTCTGTCTCTTCTACATCTTGATGTTTGGGGTCCTAGTCCAGTGATATCTCCTTCTGGTTGCAGATATTATTTTCTCATTGTTGATGACTTTACAAGATATTCTTGGCTCTTTCCTATCTCTCAAAAGTCAGATGTATTCGGAGTGTTCTCTACTTTCTTATCCCAAGTTGAGAATCAATTTTCTACCAAGGTTCAAAGTGTGCGATCTGATGGAGGGGGTGAGTTTGTTAATAGAGCTTTCTTATCCTTGCTGTCCACCAAGGGTATTCAATTTCTTCGAACTTGTGCGTATACTCCTCAGCACAATGGTGTGGTCGAAAGAAAGAATAGACACATCTGTGAGACTATGAGAGCTTTATTGGCACACTCTTCAGCTCCTCACCTTTATTGGGCAGAAGCTTGTCTTACTGCAGTGTACTTAATAAACAGAATGCCACTGTCTACTTTGGCCTTTGTTTCTCCCTTTGAGTTGCTGTTCTCTACGCCACCTGATTATCATCACTTGCGAGTCTTTGGATGCCTCTGCTATCCCTGGACACGACCATACTCCAAGTCAAAATTGGAAAACAGATCCGTTGCATGTGTTTTTTTGGGCTACAATCATCCGACTGGGTATAGATGTCTTGATGTGGCTACAGGGAAGGTGTATGTTACAAGACATGTGACTTTTGAAGAACAAGTGTTTCCCTTTCACAGTACAACTGTGTCTTCTACAACTGATCACAGTAATGGCGGTTCTTACAACAGTGGTCCTACATCTCTTATTCCATCTGTCATACCGTCTTCTCTGTCGGGTTCTCCCACTGCTTCTCTTACATCTGCTGTCAGTTCTGGTACTGCGAGTGGTTCTCGCTCTTCATCACCAGGTCCAGACACTCAAAGTGTTCATATTGGTTCACTTCCTGTGATACTACCTTCTTTGAGTAATATCTCCCCGGTATCAAATGATATTGGTTCTTCTCATGGTCAATCTGCAACTCAAGTGTTTACTGATAGCACTCATCCAATGGTCACAAGATCAAGAAGTGGTATATTTAAACCCAGACACCCTCTCAGCCTCCACGTTTCTGTAGTTGAACATGAGCCAGTCTCAGTTAAACAAGCTTTGCAAGATCCAAAATGGTATGCTGCTATGTGTGACGAATTTCAAGCTTTGAAGAACCAGCACACTTGGAAGTTGGTGTCTCCTTCCTCTGCTCAAAATCTGATAGGCTGTAAGTGGGTTTTTAAGATTAAACGACACTCAGATGGCACCATCGCTAGGTACAAGGCGAGGCTTGTCGCCAAAGGCTTCAATCAACAAGCCGGTGTTGACTTTCAAGAGACCTTTAGTCCTGTGGTCAAACAACAAACCATCAAGTTAGTCCTTACCTTGGCTGCCCATTACAAATGGCATTTGCGACAATTTGATGTCAATAATGCGTTTCTTCATGGTCCTCTTCGTGATTCCGTGTTTATGAAGCAGCCACCGGGTTTTGAAGATCCTCAAAATCCTCTCGCAGTGTGTCATTTGCAGAAAGCCTTGTACGGCTTAAAACAAGCTCCACGAGCTTGGTACCAACTTCTCCATGACTTCTTGTGTGCTCAAGGATTTCAGACTTCCCCAACTGACTCTTCCCTTTTCTACCGACACAACGGTGCTAAAATCAGCATTCTTCTGGTTTATGTTGACGATCTAATTCTGACTGGCAATGATGATGATTTCAATACTATGTTGGTATCCCTGATGGCTAGTACTTTCTCCATTAAAGATCTGGGGTCATTGTCCTATTTTCTGGGCATGACCTATACTCCTAATTCTACTGGTTTCACCTTATCTCAATGCAAGTATGCGATTGACATCCTAAAGAAAGCCGGGTTTGAGGATTGCAAACCAGTTGCTACCCCTGTTGCTATTCAGGTTGATGTGTCCCCTGATATTACTCCCCTTGTCGATCCCTCTGAGTTTAGAAGCATTGTGGGGTCTCTTCAATACCTCACCATCACGAGACCTGATTTAACATTTGCTGTGAACCATGTCTGTCAACGAATGCATGCTCCAACTGTTGCTGATCTCAAAGTTCTACATCGAATTCTCAGATACTTGAAAGGTACTGTGTCATACTCTCTTCATTTTCACACCAGTTCTCTTCATCTGGTGGGCTTCTCTGACTCGGATTGGGCTGGGGATTTCCGTGATAGGAAGTCTATTTCTGGTTCTTGCATTTACTTGGGTCAGAACCTTCTTTCTTGGTCTTCTAAGAAACAACCGACTGTTTCACGATCCTCAACTGAAGCTGAGTTTCGTGCACTCGCAGCTACGGCGTCTGAGGTTATTTGGCTAAAGCTTTTGCTCACTGAGTTGAATATTCCTCTTTCGCACAGACCTATGCTTTATTGTGATAGCATTTCTGCTTTGGCTTTAGCTGAAAATCCAGTTCTTCACAGCCGCACCAAGCACATGGAGTTGGACTGCTATTTTGTTAGGGACAGAGTTCAAGCTCAAGAAATTAATGTGAATCACATCCCATCTGAGTTTCAGCTCGCTGACTTCTTCACCAAACCGCTCACCACAACCAGATTCCAGTTTCTGAGGGAGCAATTGGGTGTCCTCCAAGCTGCTGGCGATTCTCTCCCATCAGCTTGAGGGGGGATGTTGACAATATTGTGTCTTAGGTGGTTGTTATTAGTATGTCTCTAGAGTTGTGGGGCTTCTTGTGTAAATAGCACAAACTATGGTAAAGAAGTATATACTGTAATCGTGCTTTTGATTCAGTAAGATCAATACCAATTGAGTTTATCTTCTTCCCAAAATTCTCTCGATCCCCTTTTCTTCATCTCTGTAATTGTTCTCACATCTATCTAATTAAGATCTCCCAATATGCTTGTATAAAATCTGATTCCGCTGATTCTTACACAAGCATTTTTGATGATTACAAACTTGTTTATGGTCGGAGCAGTCGGAAATCCAATCACCGCTGACTTTGATTTCTGGAACTTATAATGTGAAATTCCCAAAACTCCTAGGGTTATTAAATGTGTTCGAAGAGAGAGTCTTCATATACGAACAAACATGTTATATTCAGAATAGCGTAGCCTATACATTGACCTTTTCGTGACTTTGTCTGGTGTGGCGTATTTTCTGGTTTCTCCCTTTGACATTAAACATCCAGTTTCCGATGTGGATGTAGTTAACGTGATCGTTGGTGAACAACTTTAAATTTGTGTCTCCATTTCGTTCTTGATCTTTTGTTAACCGTTCTTGTATTTTGCACCCTCGTTATAACAAGCTGGTATCGGAACCTATGATTTCGAGCATCCGCCAAGAACGATGTCTTGTTCTTCAATTAAGATGGAACAGTTTACCTGGAGTAACACCTTCAGTCAGTGGCTGGTCAAGATGTTTGTCTTGTTGAAGCAACAATGTCTTTGGCTTCCGTTTGCGTTCGCTAAGAAGGGAGTAGATACATCTACCGCTATCTATGAGCCAATGGAGGATAAGGAGCATGCAACGATCTTGCCGTACCTCGTGGATGGCATGATCCCCGAAGTAGCAAACTAGGAAATGGTGGGTTCTTAAAATTCGGCTTCTAGATTAATGGCCAAGGGAAGCAACGGTAAGGAGGGTAAAATATTTTCTAGCTCTAAGTTATCAAAAGACGTCTGTGCCTATTATAAGGAGAAAGGGCATTGGAAGAGACAGACTCCGCAGAAGAACCCTTGTCTATAAGGTTTTGATACGGATTACGCAGCGGAAGTAAAATAAAATTATTCCATTCAAGACCCTCCATGAGTCGCAGGACAAGCCATATTAACGTGGTAAGGGAAAAATAATTGTGTACCTTGGTTGTCTGACAGATCACGATACGCAAAATTGTTTCCACGTCTCTACGAGTATCCTCACCTAGAATTGCATTGAATTCCTTCTTTCGTCTGTGTGCTAGCTCATGCCTAGAGGTAAAAAAATGAGATCATGCAAAACGGGACACCACAGAGACGCGCGCCAAGGAGGCCGACATCGCAGGGGAGCGGATGGCTAGGATTTCGGCCCTAGTTTCTCTCTCTCTTCTTGCTTTTTTATTTTCACTCCAATGAGACTCTTTTGAAAATAATAAGCTAGGATTGCCTTTATGTAGTCAACAATGAAAGTGTGTAATGTAGACTAAATACATGACCTAAATACCCTAGAAGGGGGGGGGGGTTGAATAGAGTATGAAAACTTTTTGCAAAACTTAAAGTTTAACATGATAGCTTTGTGTGAAACTTGAAATCTCAAGGCCTTGAGATTTTGTAAACTGTCTGAAACTCACTAAGGCAAAACTGGAAGCTTCAAGGCCTTGAGCTGTGAACAATACTACACAGCCTTTAAACCCTAGTTTGATTTGAGTTGTATGCAGTAGATAAAAATCAAACATAAAAGTAAAGAACACAAAGCAATTTACAGAGTTCAGTCCCAATGGACCTAATCTCTGCCTGAGGGATCTAATCCCACCAGGATTGGGCAAACACTTCTTATTACTCACACAGAAACAGCCCTAGATCTTCAAGCCTATGTGATTTACCTTACACCTATACAGCTTGAGGTTCCAAATCTATCTAGTTCCAGCTACTAACTGTTGAGCTAACAAGAACCTCTTGTTGTTCACTTGAACAACCAACCACTAGGTTAAGTGAGGTTTAAGATAAGATAGAGATACACAGATGAAGTAAAAATGAAGAACATAGTATAAAGATAAAACTGTTGAAAGTCTGGAAGTGTTCTTCAGGAATGACTGGATTGATTTGATCTTCAGAAGTCTGGAATGAAGCTTGAATGATTGTGTGTTTGAATGAATGATCTCCCACGAATTTTTCACACTTCTCAGAGTATTCTGCAAGCCTCTCTTCTTCAAAAAATCAAACCAGTCTCTCTTTATCCACAACTGCAACTGACTGAGAGATTTTAGGGTCTCCGTTCCTGAAAATCCTCCTTCTGTTTACAACTTGAATTCAAACCGCTTCAGGTGGATATCCGTTGGAGTTTGTTGAGATTTCTGCTGCACGTTTAACAAACCTGCAACAGCAAAGAATCACTGCAACAACAAAATCCAAACAACTAACAGTACTGAGACTGTTTGGTTATACATTTTCTGGTAAAACTGTTTAATAAACTCAGAACATCAATCTGCATATACTCTAAAACAATTAAGTCATGGAAAACAAGTTTAAGAAACCTAGAAGTGAGTAAATAATCACAATACTAAGATTCATAACCTGCAAGAAAGAATCAATCAATTTCTGTAAAAACTGTCAGTAGCTCAAGGCATATCTCAAGGCCTTGGAGCTCTGAACCTGTTTCACAGTATTTCACAATTAAGCCCAGATAGCTTTGATTCTTCCTGTTCTGATCATCTGCAATTGTGTTAGATGTATAAATAGTACAATCCACAAATATATACCATAAGCCTCTGATTTGAATAATCAGATATCCAATTCTGCAACACATATATGTTAGAACACATAGCAGAATAAGCAGTCTCAAGGCTTTGAAAGTGATGCAGGAGCAGACGATCCAGATGAAGCTGAACTGTCAGATTCCACTAATTTGGCGATTTTCTACCATGAAATGGAAGATAAGCGCAAGGGACGGAGGAAATTGCAGCTTTTGGTGTCGCCGCACTGTTCGGGCCATAACTTTGGCTACGGGTATCAGAATGACGCGAGCCACCCCAATTCGGAAAGCTCTCGACGAGAAGCACGACGTCCCGATCGAGCTAGGCTCCATCGGGTTCAATCTTCATCCCCAAATTCCGCTGTTGACCCTTCAAACGAGCGTTTCTAGTTATTTTTTACTATTTTTGGTAACATTTTCATTGCTTATTAGGACCTGAGTTTGAAACCGTTTTGGGTCAAACTTTCACGTACGTGTTTATTTCAATAAGGCCAAACTGTTGGGCCAATTTCGGGATTTTGCCATTTTTGGCATATTTTATTATTTCAGCTATATATGCCCGGCTTCTGGGCAGAATTGAGCAGTTTTTTGAGTTATTGATATTTTCTTCGAACCCTAGAGAGCCTCTCTACTGGTTTATGCCCTTTTATTCGTTGTTCTGTTGCGTTTGATCCCTCGCCTCGATTCAATTCGGCGTCAGAAAGTTTCTGTCAATCTCAAGGCCTTGAGATGACTAACCAGCCTGTGCTGCTAATATCTTAGCCTTTTGTCTTTCATCACTCATGAACAATTACCAATCAAAGCACATTCAGGGATCTTGACTCAACAAACAACTCCTTGTTAACTACATATATGCCCCAATACTAATCATGTCCATATACGGATTAGTCCACTTTGCAAATTAGTCCTACTAAGATCTTCCTTCCAATGAGATTGAGAAGGAACGCATGAGTAGGGTACCCTATTCCTCGGCCATATGATCCATCATGTACGCCATATTATGTACTAGACTAGAAGTGTCATACGCATTGAGTATGAAAAGCGGATATCAGTCTAATCCGGGTGAGAGTCACTGGATAACGTTCAAGATTATCCTAAAGTACTTGAGAAGAACTAAGGGTGCTTTCTTGATCTATGGAGGGGAGGAAGATTTGCGTGTAAGGGGTTACACGGATGCAAGCTTCCAAACCGACAAAGATGATTTCAGATCGCAGTCGGGATTCATGTACTGCCTGAATGGAGGAGGTGTGAGCTGGAAGAGTTCCAAGCAAGAGACGGTTGCTGATTCTACAACTGAGGCTGAGTACATTGCTGCGAGTGGCGCAACAAAGGAAGCTGTTTGGATTATGAAGTTCATTACTGAGCTTGGTGTGGTTCCTAGCATTGTGGATCCATTAGAGTTATAATCTGAAAACACTAAAGCGATAGCACAATCAAAGGAACCCATGTCACACCAGAAATCCAAACACTTACACACGAAGTTCCATCTTATTCGAGATATCATCCATAGAGGAGATGTGAAGATATGCAAGATTCCTACATATAAGAATATGTCAGATCCACTTACAAAGCCGCTTGTTCAGCGCAAGCATGAAGGGCACACTAGATCTATGGCCATACGGGATGCGGCAGATTGGCTCTAGTGCAAGTGGGAGACTGTTGGAATAGGTTCCCTAGAAGCAATCTTTTTAGTATGAATAGTGTTTTTGGCTAGAAACATTCATTGTATTATGCAGGGGATATTGATAGATGGAGATCAATGACAAGCTATGTATTTGCTTTGGAGCATCAGTTGTGAGTTGGAAGGTGACGTTATAGATGACAGTGACTTTGTTCATCACGGAGGTGGAGTATATGGCTCTAACAGAAGCATCAAAGGAGGAATTTGGCTCAAGGGAATGGTCAATGATCTAGTCCTACTTCAAGATTAAGGGGTTGTCTACTATGATAGCTTGAGTGAAATTTTCTTGACTAAGGACTATGTTTATCATGAAATGACCAAGCATATCGACGTCAGGTATCATTTCCTTAGACGTGAAATCATGATCAAGGTGATGAAGGTGGGGACAACTGACAACCTCGCAGATATGTTCACCAAGCCGGTTCCGGAAGAGCAAGTTCCAGCATTGTCCGGAATTATTTTACATTATGAGCCAGTGAGCCCTTTGGGGCTTATCGGACCCGGCGTGGTCAAGTGAGTCTCCGTGACAGGAGACATTGGGAGGCGTGAAGATAAGCTTTGTTCGCAAGGTGGAGGAAGATTTTGTTGCAGACGAGATACTTCAAAGTCACGGTGGATATTTTTTGGGAATATGCCTTGAAGATGAAGATACTCAGAGGAGCAACGAAGAGTGAACTCCCACGCCGCTTCGCTCGAAGACAGGGAGGTCATCGCACGAAGATGCCTTCCACGAAGAAAGGTACAAGAAAGTGTTTGTGTAACAAGCTGATGTCTCAAAACAGAAGGTCTTCGCACGAAGGGGGTTTTTCATGAAGACTTTGGGCCCTTCGCACGAAGACATCCTGGAGGCGGAAACTAAGGATGGAATTGTTTCCTTAGGGCATTGAGGCAGTTTGAGGGGGGGGGGGGGTATAATTCGATCATTTGTGGTCCTATAATTGTATGTAAGTGTTGTGAGATGTTCTCCTTAGTTGAACAAAGGTCTTTCTTTGCCCGTTGACTTAGTTAGCATGTTTTGGGCTAGCAAACCACGTAAATCTTGTGTTTTGCATCGTTCATTCATCGTTCGTGAGGCGTGAGTGATCGTGAGAGTTGAAACAATTTATGATTCTTCTCATATGAGCACGTAATGATTTTCCTTGCCCTTTTTTAACTAATTACTATTCATACAATAGCTTGACGTCAAAAACGTATTTTTACATGGTTTTCTTTGTGAAACCGTATACATGAAACAACCAATGGGGTTTGTTCATCCTCAAAATCCCAAACACGTTTGCAAATTACAAAAGTCTATTTACATGTTTCTTTTGAAAGATTGTACAAAGCTTATGCAATTTCATGACCCTTAGAGGGCTTGGTTTGATGACGCAGCCACACTCAAGGCTGCTGTGTCGCTTCTTCCTGGACTGATTTCCAACAATATACCCGGAGTCCCAATATATGATTAGGAGGCCTTTGGGAAACTTCTAAAAATAATACCGAACGGTAACATAGATATCGTGTTTCATTCTTATTTCCACATTGTTCGAGTGGTAGAGTTAGATCTACCACTGAGTTCATCATCTTTCGCTCAAAAGTGAAATGAAAAAAGATGAGTTTCTACTAATTATAGAATCTGCGGAGATTAGACTATGTAGTATAAAGTTTCTTAACAACAAAAGGAGAAACCTTTTGATACATGTTCCTACTTGAAAGATTAATGCAAAGTGTTTACACTTGAACTTATATTTGAAATAATTAAGAGAGTCACTTGAATGGTAGATAATTAAATATCGCTGTACAGTTAGATATTATTTTTGCTTACATTCTTTTTCGAGACAAAAATTTCAGATGAGTGAAGAAAAACCACTACAAATGTTTTAAGCAGTCCAGAAGTCATTCCCCCATTGTGCTGGTGTATAAATGATGGTAGGATTGTCGCCCCATGGATCTTCTTCATGTTGAATTAGGTCTTCAAGGCTTAATCTGCATGGGTAGTAGTACAATTTGTCTGCACTGCTCGGTTCCTGGATCATCTTTGCAGCGTGAGAATCAGATTGAGACTCCAGGGCAGTGCCTCCTCCCATTGTGGTGGTATCATTATCATTTGGAATCCTAAGCATATGACCTTGACTTGCTTCATCCTCTGCAGTTGCTGATGGCATCTCCATGATCTCACTTCCTTCCTGAGGTTGAGTCATAGCAAGATGGGGCAAGTCGTAGTTACTAGTAGCCTCCATTGGAGCAATCGGAATGCTTTGATGTTCCATGTAGTTGTAGCCACTAGGAGCATTGTTTCCATATGTAGTCCATAAGTCTTCAATATTGCCTTTCTTAGTCTCATGCAAATTATAATTACTAGAAGCATCATCCTGGGCAGCATTATCTTGGATGTAGTAGGTCGAGCCACTAGGTTGTTGGAACTGATCATCATTAAGCGAAAAATAGCCACTCGTGTTGTTTCCAAATATCTCAGTCAGATCAGTATGATCCAGACCATCAAGATTATAGTAACCTCGGTTATTTGATCATCATCTGGTGTAAATAGAAGGCCGTTTTGTTCGCTGGTACTCTCGTCAGGAATTCGAGCATGCAACCTTGATTTGTTTCGTCCTCTGTAATAGATTGTGGCATGTCCATCGTCTCGCTGCCTTGGTCGAGTTGTTGAGTCGTAAGGCAACTTTGGAACAGAATATTGTTTCCAGATGTACCCATGTCAATAGGAATACTGTTGCCGGTGTAGAACGAATGACTACAAGGTTGTTGGAACGGGTGGTCGTTGTGTTCAATATAGCCACTGATCATGTTGTCTCCGGATGCCGTCACAGTGGGAACAATATGATTCAAACCGTGGGTAACTTGATATTCTGAAGAAGGGATTAGAAGGCCGTCCTCTTGTTCCTGAAACTGAACTCCATGGCGCTGCTCATAGCTTGTCTCTGGGACTTGTGCTGCGGCTGGTACTTGATCTTTGCATTCATGTTGCTTCTGCTTCTTGGCGGTTCTCTGTTGATTGATCTCTTCTTCTCCGGAGCTAGAAGAAGGACTAGTTCGCTTGGGTGGGCGAATCTTGAGAGGCTTTGAGTCATCTCTTGTGATCTTGCATATCACATACTGTTGATCAAAAGCTTCATGTTGTTGTTTAGGGAGTGTGATTTCATGCATTATCCAATGACCGTTTCTTGGTGGTACGTTTCTTTGAGTCACTTTAAAAACGAAGCTCCTGCTACTACCTATTATGATGTTGCAGCCGCTATCATCGTGAACGGGGCGATTCACACCATCCCCGTGCCAGACTCCGCAGCCAGCAGTTCTTGAAATCCTGTTACGGCTCGCCTTCTTCAACTTTGTGATGACATAAATTGTTCGATCAAGAATCCCCGTGTGCTTACCGTCGGCATCCTTGATCGGGGTGGTTTGCCATGGATCAGTCTCGTCGTCAAAAAGATCCCAGGGAAGAGATGTATCGTACAAGTTTCGCTCCACCACAAGGTTAGAGGACAACGGCAAGCCCCTAACCTTATTCAGAAGATAATGAACTATCAGTTCTTCGTTGGTAGGAACAAAACGGAACCCTACACTTAGGTTGGCCATTCCTCAATATCGCGCTCTCCTTCTCTCTCTCGTCTCTCCTTCTCTCTGTGTAATAATAATGATGATGATAACGAGAAAATCAAAGGCTAGCTTTTATAGAGATTATATATACAGTTAGACGTAGGTAGCACGCCCAGGTGCCAATTAATTGACCAACAAGCAATCGTCATACTTATCGAACTACAGTAACTATATATATTAATCTTATAAAAATGTAATTACCATATCACATACGTTTAATTTAGTTCCCCCCCCCCCCCCCCCCCCCCCCCCTCTATATATCATATTATGTGAACTATATTTTTACCAGTACGTTGTTTGAATTCGTGTTCAAAAGAGAAAAATATGTCCATCTATCTAATTAAGATCTCCCAATATGCTTGTATAAAATCTGATTCCGCTGATTCTTACACAAGCATTTTTGATGATTACAAACTTGTTTATGGTCGGAGCACTCGGACATCCAATCACTCATTACTTTGATTTCTGGCAATTATAATGCGAACAAACATGTTGTATTCAGAATTACATAGCAATCTTGGAGGTGCTTAATTTTTCGATGTTGTTCTTGATGTATGTAATATGATAGCAAGTCGGTTTGAATGCCTTGAATCAACCTGGATATTGGAAGCAACAAGTCAACAAGTATTAGACACGAAAGGAGACAAACTTATGCAAGTCTGAAGTGCAGGAGCATGTCAGCAACTCGCACGAGCAGACATGTGGTCGTACGAGCAGATATGGGATCCCACGAGCGCAATGTTGCTGCCACGAGAAACTATAAGTCTAGGGTGGGTTTGGTTGGCCCGGACCGCAAATTAGGGTTTTGTATGCCTATCTATTGATGTTTTCGTGACTTTGTATTGTGTGGTGTATTTTCTTATTTCTCCATCTCATATTAAACATTCCGTTTCGACGTGGATGTAGCTAACATGATCGTTAGTGAACAACTTTAAATTCGCGTCTGCATTTCCTTCTTGATATTTTGTTAATCGTTCTTGAATTTTGCACCATCGTTATAACAAATTGGTATCGGAACCTATGATTTCGAGCTTCGCCAAGAACTATGTCTAGCTGGAGATTCTCTACATGACGAAGAGTCTCGCTAGTAAGTTGATGCTAAACAAATGCTCTTCACCCTGCGGATGCTCGAAGGTACGACTCTTAAGGACCATCTTGATCAATTGAACAACTGTTTTAGGTTTGCGTAATATTGGCGAGAAAGTGAATGATGAGGATGCCGCACTTTTGTTTTTGATCTCCTTACCTCCATCATACGAGAACTTTTTTCAGTAATTCAGTGTGTACAAGGATGACTTATCTCTTGAGGAGGTCAGATCGGCGCTCCATGCTAGGGAGTTATGCGTAAGGGTGCAGGCATAGGTACATAGGACCATGCTTTCGGTTTGATGGCGATGGGGGAAGCAACAAAGGTAAGAAGAACAAGAAGAAGCAATTCTCAGGTCCTAAGTTAGCGAAGGATGTTTGTTCTAATTGCAAGGAGAAAGGGCACTGGAAGAGGGATTGCCCGAAATGAGGACAATATGGCTCTGCAGGCGTGGTAGAGAAGGGGAATACATCAGAGGATGATTTCGTTCTTCTAGCGGATGATGTCACGGATTCATCTGATGCGTGGTTTCTTGACTCAGGAGCTTCTTATCACATATGTTCTAACATGGAGCTATTTTAAAGCTACAACCGTTCATATGGAGGATATGTTCATATGGAAAACGAAGCTGTTTGCAAGGTCATAGGAAAAGGCTCAGTTAGGTTCAAGACTGTGGAAGGGAATACATGCACATTTAAGGAGGCCAGACACATACCACTCGTCACAATGAATCTGATTTTTTTAAGTCTACTCGATAGCAAGGGATTTAGTTTCAAGGGTGAAGGAGGAATATGCGTCTACAAGGACTCGGATTTGCTACTCAAGGGGGTCAAAGATGGGACTTTGTATGTTCTACAGGGTTCAACTATCACAAGGTCTGTCAAAGTTGCCTCGACCGAGATTACGGAAGTTGATCTAACTAAGTTGTGGCATATGAGGCTCGGTCATATGAGTGAAGGTGTAATGCAGAAACTTCACAAGAAGGGGTATCTCACCGGGCATGCGCCCAAGAGCATAGGGTTTTGTGAACACTTCGTGTGTGGGAAGCTAGAGTGTAGCAAGTTCCCTAAGGCGGTTCATAGAACGAAAATTACTCTTGATTATATCCATTCGGATTGCTGGGGTCCATCTCGAGTCGAGGCGATTGGAGGATACAAGTATTTTTTTAGCAGCATATACGATTACTCCAGGATGACTTGGATATTCGTAATGAAGCACAAAAGTGAAGCGTTTGCAGGATTCGAGGAGTGGAAGACACTGGTAGAGAATTGGGTGGGAAAGAAGGTGAAGCGGCTGCGCGCAGACAACGAATTAGATTTTTATTCATCAGAGTTTGATGGATTCTGCAAGGATCAGAGAATAGCACGCCATCGTAATGCTTGGCACACACCGCAGCAGAATGTTGTAGCCAAGAGAATGAATCAGACTCTTTTGGCAAAATCAAGGTACATGATTTCAAATGCAGGTCTTTCTAGAGGCTTTTGGGATAGGCCATTTCCATGGCATGCTATCTCATAAATCAGAGCCCGCACACATGTATAGGATGCAAGATTCCTATGGAAGTCTGGTCCTACAGAGCAATGGATTACTCGGATTTGAGAGTTTTTTATGTTGCCTATTATCGCGTTGATGATGGAAAACTATAACCAAGAACTAAGAAGGGAGTATACATGGGTTTCGGAACAAGTGTGAAGGGATAAAGTGTAGGGTTTTGATCATGGATACGCAGCCGAATAAACAATAAATTATCCGATCAAGACCCTCCAAGAATCACAGGAAGAGACTACATAACGATAGTAGAGGATTAGTACTAAATACCTTTAGTATCTCCTTTGATGAATTCTCACGTGAAATTGTGTTCACGTCTCTATGGCTAGTCCACTCCTAGGATTTGGATCCGGATCCTTCGAATCTTTTGTGCTAGCTAGGATTGAAGGAGGAAGAGGAAGAAGATAAAAAATCACGCAAAACGAGACAAAGGAAGGGGCGGCCTTCCTTTGGTGGCCGATGGGTAGGGGCGACAAAGGGGGTTTCGGCCATCTTTATTGCTCTCTCTCTCTCCTTGCTTCTATCTCCCACTCAATGTGTTATGAGCATAAGTTATATGGGAAGCAAGCTAGGAGTGCCTTTATATAGTCCAATAACTCTTTATTGACTGCATAAAAGCTCCTATCCTAAGTTTATTCATGTACTAATTAGTCCATCTTGAAAATTAGTCCTACTAAGTTTGCAAGCTATTGTGTATGATCCTTCTAATTAATTAATCATATTAATTACTTCCCCAGCCTAGTCTAATCCATAGGAAGTGTGACCCCATAGGTTTCTACTTAGTTGGTAGTAACAATTTAGTAACATGAAGCGGCCTCTAGCAAGACATCCATGCTACCCAACTAATAGAAATAGTCATCTGACATACCTTGTGAAAGTATTGTCTCATCCCTTTGTCTCTATATCCGATTGGACACGAGACATACAAGTCACACTCGTATATCCAATCCATAGTTTCTCGATCCTGGGAATAGTCTCATCCATGTATATAACATCAATATCCTATAATGATTTATCTGAGTCTGGCCAGACATTCTATGAGCACCATCCCTCGATTGGCCATGGATATCAACTCCCGTTATGCGGGAGGGACAAATACTATCTACGCCACTACCATCTCTAAGCTTGCTTCTTTATTGTATCCGACGAACGCCTTTATTGCTACCCAGTTGCGGTGTAGCGTTTGACGATGTCAAAATACAATAATCCACAACTAGAGGATATAATGACTTCAAGTCTAAGGATGACAATACCGTTGTCACTACGAGAAGCACTTGTGACATTACTTAACTTGTATGTAGTCTTCTTGTGACGGGTCAATCCAGTATGCAATTACTCCTAATGCATACCCATGTGTTGGTTCGTGATATCACCATATCAATCCGGCCCCATACTAGTATATAGTTGATTGTCTTGTTAATAAAAATAATCAACTGGGGCTATTTAAGGTAAACAATATCTTTTCAATCTAAGGACTTACTTATATTAAATATCTCCATAAATAATATAATGAATATTCTAGCCAAAAGTAATGTTCATACTAAATAAGTTACCTCTAGGGAATCTATTCCAAAAACAAGATATGGGCAGACAACAAGATTACACTTAGCAGAAGTGTGGTCTTTGATGAGATTCCTAAGTTGAAAAAATTTCGTGGATGTGGAGCTTGGAGGTGCAGAGAAGAAGGTGGAGGGAGAGTCGGATCCTAGTGATCCTAAAGATGTGGAAGTCTCTACCCCGCCGCCGGAAGCCGAAGAAAAAGAAGCAAAATAGTCTGTTAACGAGGATGCGTATACACTAGAAGAACCAGTTCATCAAAGTATTGCTGAAGGAAGACCATGGAGAGTCATAAAACCTCCGGCGAGATACAAGGATGATGGTATGGTGGGATATGTGTTACAGGTAGCGGGAGAGGTAGAGGATGATCCATGCTCATACGAGGCCGCTATATCTAGTTTTGAGTCAGGACAATGGATTCCCGTGATGGGAGAGGAGATGGAGTCTCTTAGCAAGAACTCAACTGTGATCTTCTTAAATTTCCTGCGGGAAGGAAGATAGTCAGTTGCAAGTGGGTTTTCAGAGTAAAGGAAGGAACTACATCTGGAAAGGGATTCAAGTATAAGGCAAGGCTAGTTGCAAGAGGGTTCAGTCAGAAAGAGGGAGTTGACAACAACGAGATTTTCTCACCGGTGGTCAGACATACTTCTATCTGGGTGTTACTAGATTTAGTGGCACACCCACTACTAGAAACTGACAAAAAATGGCAAGATAATATTGCCGTATAAGACCATTTTCTTTAACGGCGAAAATCTGCTCGGCCGTGAGGTATTTTGACGTTAATACTCTACGGCAAGAAAAACTATCGCCATAAAATCCCTCTCGTCGTATTTGATTTTCAAGTACGGCAATTGAATCGTCGTTTATGAAAAAATATATACGGCGACATATATCCCATCTCGCAGTGTTTGGGCTTCCATATACAGCAATTTCTTTGTCGTTAAAGGTTTTATTTTTTCAGTTTGTGTGCTATGTTTTACGGCAAAAATAATAGCCATATTAACTTATTCTTGCCGTATTTGACTGTTAGATTTTACGGAAAGTAAATAAACTCTCGTCATTTTTGTTGCTAAGTAATACAACAAGTTTAAAATCTCGCCGTATTTTAGGTATGCCCTGCAACCATTCCAGATCATAGCTGTAGGTTCCAACCTGTAGCTTATTTTCAAGAACAGCCAACACAAGTATACCTCCTAAACTTGAAATAACACACAACACATTTCAGAAAACAACAATATATTATGTGTCCACAAAATTTACATTGCCAAAGTTTTACCCAAAATGTACAAGTCCAGTACATTAGACAAAAACCTATACTCTGCGCATTATACCAAACCTATACTAGCTATCTATCTTGAAGTTGCAAAATAATACATCTCATCTTTCTTTAGCTAGCTTTACCTCTAGATGTATCTCCATAAGTGCGACAAAAAGGCTTCGAAGCTGCGGGCTCTGCCTTCACATTTGCGCGCTGCGCCAAAACGGTCACCATAATGTGTACATGCCAAAGCCTGGATAAACCTAAACAAGATAACAGTACATAACAATATTAAACAGATAGCATTTTAAGTTTACGGTATAAAATTGTATAGCACAACCACGTGCAGTCATTTAAAGTATATTACAGTTTGAATGATCCGGTATATTTGGAAAGCACAAAATGTAATAATTTACTAGAATTATGAGATAAGATTCTGAGATGTTGGTTAGTTTGCTAAAATGCGGGCAATCCAACCCAACACTTGACGAAAAACTGACCTGTAAATTCAATGTGCAGGGTTCGTTTAAGATAGGGACTAGCACAACGAACCCAACAATTGATAATTACCAAATGAACACCCTTGAATTCGCTTTTCAACAAGAGAACATGGAATTGGAAACAACATCAGAGAGCATGGGCACCTGCGGCACTATAATGACTTAGGATGATGTCACTTTTCCGTTCATTATGGCTTGACATCGATCTCCAAAGGATCCTCGAACTTCATGAACCGGATCGGCTTGGTAGCTGGCCGATCATCATTGACCGGGGCCACTACTAAGCAACACCACGAAATTGTAAATTCATTGTGATTATTTGTAGTGGCACCAGTCTGTTATGCGCCTAGGGCAGCCACCCATCAAGGCTAGTTTATGAAGTTCGAGGATCGTTTGGAGACGTCGCCAAGACATGGTGGGGATTAGAGCAGCAACATTAGCCAGAGCCGTATCGGTGCCATAGTTGCCCAAGCTCATTCATGCTAATTTTTCAGTTCAATGTTCTCCTTGTTGAAAGGCGACTTAATGGGTGTTCGAATGGTATTTATTCAACAATTGGGTTGCGAAATCTAGCCACTTAACTGAAACCCTGGAAAAATAGTACACAGACAAACTAACAATTTGATTGTGAAGGGAAGCCTAATTTAACAAAAGAACAAAGCTACATGTACACAGTTAGGCTCAATTTCACGACATCACAGTCAAAGTATATAACCAACATGTGTGTTGCAGAGAATATATGATGCTTGAAAAGGAAAGAAGACTTACCACAACATAGGTCTCACTGTTTTTGGCTTCACGTCGATGTCCAAAGTATATTGAAATTTAGAGAACTGGCTCCATTGGGTGCCGCGTAGCAAACCGGTCAACTACAAACCAACACCATATAATTCACAATTCCATGGGTATTGTTTTGGGGTTGCACCGATTTTTGGGTAGCCACCCAGATGGGCCAGTTCATGAAATTTCCGGATCGGTTGGGACAGTCCAGAAAACAATCCAAACCAGACTAAAAAAAGTACAAACCAATTACAATAAGACACTTTTAAGCAAAGAGTAAATAGTAATTTACGACTGAAACATGAACATAAACTCACACAGCCACATCAAACAATTTTCTTTCACGAATCAATTAGGTTATAAGATATCAAATGATCGACAATGGTAGTGAGAAAGAACTGAAAATACAACAATACATATACACATCTTGAATGATACTTGTTTATATTTAAATGGGTTGCTACAGATAATACATGTTTATTAAATATAAAGGACCCAACCCATATATAATGTGGTTAAAATGGGTTTAAATGGGTTTCTCCAAATAATATTACTTTATTAAATAGAGAGGACCCAACCCATATACAATTTGGTAAATCCCCATTGGGCAGACCCGTCGCATGCATCTATAACCAATTCCTAGAAGCAACTTCATGCATCTATAACTGCAGTCCCTTTGGCTTCAGAGATGCATGCCAGTTCAGGGTCCTCCTACCTCTCGCATCAATGATCCTTTAATCCACCAATTGGAATTTTACGGAGGATCAACACTATAAAAGCCCCTACCTCAGTTCTCTTTTGCCACAGATCTACACACAGTCACCTTCTATGTCACTAATCCCCCCCCCACCCGCTGATATGAGGCAACTTGCAACCACTTTCAAGAAACTGGGGCAGCCAAGTTTAGTTATGAAAGCCCCCGATAAGAAAGTGAAAAGAAAGACAAGAAAAGGCAAAGCCACGAAGAAGATTCAATCTGGTGGAAAGATTAAAGGGAAGGTTTAGAAAAGGGTTGCACGAGTCGAAGTCGAAACAGCTATTGTTCCAGTTTATAATGTAATGCCATTAGCAATTCTCCCTCATGCGGAAGACACTCTTGTCTCCTCTGATGTTATTTTGGCCCTGCATGATCATGCTATTTAGTTGTTTTCCTTTTAGTTGTTTTGCTTTTTTTTTCAGTTTCATTATGTAATTACACTATCAGGCAGATTATTAATAGTGTCGTATATTCAACTTATTCTTCGTGTTTCTTTTTGAATTTCAATTGTTGTTTACAATCGTTACCGGGCTCGAAATTCGGCAATAATCGAAACAAAAATAGAAAACCAATTACTCATCAACCAGATTCAAGCCTAACAGTATGCAAACAATAACTAAAATCATCTAAAACTGAACAATCCATTACCAATTTCAAGAAATTTCAAGCAATTTCAAGATAACAAACTTAATAGCTAAATCTAGACTTTGTTATTAAGGAATTTCAAGATAACAAACTAACAGAATGCATAAATCACAAGCAACGCCAAACAGAGGACCAAATATAAGCATACAAGATCCAAAAAACCATTACAAGAAGAGAAAGGGTTTTCAGTTCATCTACCAGATCCGAAAAACCAATAAAACCAGAGAAATAGTTTTCAGTTGCACCTTGTAACTTCATTCGCCTGAAACCCGACACAAACTAGTTCTTCCACGCTTAGACCGTCCACTTCAATCCCTTCAAAAACCCAACACAAATCAATAATGAAAATCAATAATCAACACAGAAAATCAGCGAACCCCAGTTCGTGCTAAGCAACTGGGCGATTGTGTATACAAAACGAAAATCAAGGATTATGAATCACCTTACCGGATTTGCAGAGAAGGGTTGACGATTGTGTGCGATTGATGGAGAGGGATCTTGCAGATCTTATGGCTTCTGGGTGCACCACTCCACCATTTTCTCTCAATTGTCTCTTCTCTTCTCTCTCTGTCTTCTCTTCTATCTATTTTCTCTCTTCTTCTGGATTATGGAAATGTGAAGGGTTTCATTCCCCATACCTAGGATTTTCTCTCTTCACTGGCGCGGGCTAAGCATATTTTCTCCCCAAAATTTGGCGGAGAAATAAAACAATTTCGGGCATAGTGGGACACGTATACATAAACACATATACGGCGAGATATCTCATCGTATAAGATAGATACAAACGACGTTAGATAAGGTCTCGTCGTTTCAGTGAAATATCATTTACGGGGATTAAGAAACAGCGCCGTTAGTAATAAATTCTCGCCGTTTATAATAAAATCATTAACAGAGCTAATGTTTATTGTCGTTTTAGGCAGAACTCTTGCCGTTTATGCCAAACTATATACGGGCCCACTATTTTATCGTCGTATAAGAATATTTTAAGCGAGAATAAGAACTATCGTCGTTTATGCAACAATGAATGGCTAAAATGCTCTTATCTCGCGAATTTTAGCATAACTTTACCATTTTTGTGTTCATTTCTAGTAGTGACCAAGACTTAGAGCTTGAGCAATTGGATGTCAAGCTAGCTTACCTACATGGAGAGTTGGAAGAAGAGATATACATGACCCAATCGGAGGGGTTCCAAGTTCCCAGAGAGAGAACCACGTGTGCAAGCTGAATAAATCTCTCTATGGACTTAAGAAGTCGCGGAGGCAATGGTACAAGAGGTTTGACAGCTTCATGTTGAAGATTGGTTACCACAAGTGCGAGTATGATTGCTGCATGTATCACAAGGAGTTGCATGGTGGATCAGTATTTACCTAGTTCTGTATGTGTATGACATTATGATTGCAACTTAGAATATGAAGGACATCGTAGAACTGATGAGGTCCCTAAGCGCATAATTCTAGATGAAGGATATGGGGGCTGCTCGGAAGATATTGGGAGTTGAGATCTATAGATACAGGAAGAAGAACAAGATTTTTTCCTCACAGCAGTGATACATTAAGAAGAACTTGAGAAGATTTAAGATGTTATCAGCTAAAGCTATATATACTCCTATGGAAAATACCAGCAAGCAGGGAATGTACACCGTTCAGACTGAGGAGGAGAAGGAGTACATGTTCAAGGCTCCATATGCTAGCGCAGTTAGAAGCCTCACGTATTCTATGGTTTGTACTGGATCAAACATGGCATTCGCTATTAGTGTGGTTAGTCGTTTTATGGCTCATCCGGGTAGGGACCATTGGAAAATGGTGAAGCTCATATTCATGCTCGAGTATGCCCTAGAGGCAATCTATTCATAGTGACATTTATATGGACATACAGTTCATTATGTTATCGATATGGAGATATGTTAAGATGATTGAAGTCCTTAGAATATAAATTCTATATTCTTAAATATTCCTAGTCGAGTACTACAATTAATAGGACGACTGTATTGCATCAACACTAGTATGTGTGTCGATTGATATGGGGATATCAGGTCTAACACATGGATGCGCATTAGGATTAATGGTGTATTGGATTGACCAGCCATGAGAAGTCTACATAGGAGTTATGTGGATGTCACAAGCACTCTTCATAGTGACAATGGTGTTGTGATCCTTAGACTTGAAGTCGCTAGATACTATAGTTTTGGATTGTCATGTTTTGATATCGTCAAACGTTACACCGTGACTGGGTTACTATAAAGGCTTTAATCGTACATGATATTAAGAAAGCTTAGATATGGTAGTGATGTAGATAGGATTTGTCCCTCCCACATAACGAGAGTAATATCCATGGCCACTCGATGAGTTGGACTTAAGGAAATGCAAGGCCATGCTGAAATAAATCAATATGAGATATTGATGTTATTTGTTTATCTAAGTCTACTCACAGCTCGAGAAACTATGAATTGGAAATAAAAATGTGACACTCCATGTCTTGTGTCCGATCCGGATATATGAGACAAATGGATTATACAACATGGTAACATTGGTCAACGAGGTTTGTCAGATCACTGACTATTCCCATTAGTTGGGTAGCATTGATGTGTTTCTATTCACCGCTCAATGTTTGTAATTGTTATTGCCAACGTAATAGGAAACTGTAGGGTCACACACCAAAAATTAGACTGGATTTAGATGGTAACTAGTTGAACTAATTAGCAGTTAAGGAATCAAGGATCAACGTGCAACAGTATGCATATTTAGTTTAACAAAATAGCAAAGTGGACTAAAACGAAAGTTAATCCAAACTGTTATATTTAATTTGTGTGGGGCAGTTTTATAATTAATAAATAGTTATTAATTAAAAAAGAGTAAGTCCGGCCTTAATTTCATAATGATGAAAATTAGAGCACAAGAAAAAAGAAAGAAGAGGCCGATCCCAATAGGTCGACAGCTCCAAGAGGGACGGCCACCTCCCTCCTCCATTGTTGCACGCTCCAAGCTTGATTGGATCAAGCTCCTTGGTGATTCCTCCTTCTTCTCCACTGCTAGCACAAACAGTAGAGGAAGTTCCAGTTGGAGATCCTACGGTGTGGACTTCTGCAAAGGCGTGGACACTATTTCTATGCAACGTGATCGTCCCAGCCTGGTATTACTGAGGCAACCTTTTTCCTTTCATCATGTTATGATGCCTCACTTCATATTCATGAAGGGTTTTGAGCAGAATAAAATTATTGTATTTCCGCTGCGTTACCTGCATCAAAACCCAAAAGTGGTATCAGAGCCACACGTCGATTGCGCATAACCTGATTTATATGGTTATATGTTTTTATCAGTTTATACCGTTCTGTCAATTTGCGCGTTAAAACTGATATTCGTATTATGATACACAATGAATATGATTCATGAGGAAATAAGCTAATTCTACATAGATGTGAACATTAGTAAATATCGTGTACATATGATGTTCTAGTTAGTTGGAGACGTAAAATTATGGTTTGGGCACTATTTGGAAAGAAAAATAGCTTTATGTCCCACATAGAGGATCCGAGCAACAAGGACAAAGGAGAAAATTTGATTTTCCACCCCAAGGGGTTCGGCCACGGTGACCTAACACCCCTAGGGTTTCACCCAAGAACAGCCCACCCCTCCATTGTGCGTCGGATCCAGCCGACCAGGTATGAATTGTTTGGCCAGCTGGTCGGTGTGGCCGGTTTGCTAGTTTGACCGGGTTTGGCCGGTTTTTTAAGGTCAGTTTGGTTCGGCGAATAGGAAAGGCGCGACCGTTTTGATCCTAGTGTCTCAATTTAACTAAAAATTGACCTAGCGCGTTAAAATTGGATTTTGACTGTATGATATGATTTTTCGTATGGTGTTTGGATGTGGCCTTAGTTATGTGGTTGTTTAAATTTTGTGGTTTAGTTTTTTTATTTAATTAATGTAATTAATTTACGGCCTGCGTGTCATCTTCTCCCTCGCAGTGAGGTTCTTCTGTTTAGTTCATAGATGCTAGCTAGAATTAGATAGATAGAACATAGTCAAGGCATGGATAAGAAGATCAAAGAACCGAAGACCACAAGACAATGGAGACCCACAAGCTAGGACACATGGACTAAAGACGGAGGCACATGGAGATGAGCTTGTTGTTTTAGGTATTAAAGATATTCTCATTGGCTTTGGAATATCATAGTCTTAGGGGCCACATCCAAACCACGTTTATTTTTATTGTTTATTATTTATTTATTGTCTTGTTTTATTTTGATGTATGGTTGATGCATGCAAAACGTACAAAGATAATAATAGAAACTGTTTGAATCTTTTATTTTGGATTGCCCAATCCAAATAAGTAGATCATGTTGATTGGATCAACAAAATAATTAAAATTGACAAGCAAGTCCCTCAATTTAAAATATTTGCGTTTTACCTTCTCTTGCTTCAACACTCATTATGATCAAGGTCTACTAAGCTCGGCCTTGCCAAAGCAAGGCGACTTAGTCTACCATGATGCGACGGGACGGCACAAGCAAGTTATGTGCGAATGTTTGAAGTAAGTGGTTGAACGCAACTAAGCTACTTCAATAGGATTGAAAGCTTAGAGGAAAGACAATTGTGATTATCTACGAGATAGATAAATAAGGAGTTATTTGCCCAATTGAAACAAGCGTTGCAAATGATGCAATTGGAAGGTTTTCTTACCTAAATAACCAATTCTCGGGTGACTTGTTGTTCGACAAAATAATCCCAAGTAGAGGATATCGTGTCAATTAATAATATCCGGTAAGACCGGAGTCGAATCCACAAGGAGAGGAGGGTTAGAGAATGACTTGCTAAACTAGAAAAGTGAGTAGAAAATGACTAGCTAAGCGATAAAATAAATCTCTCAATGGCTTTAGATCTTGCCAAGCTATCAAATTCACCACAAGTGATAGAGCAAGTTGTGTTTGAAACTAATAAATAAAATAAACGACTACTAATACTACTAACACTACGATTCAAGAGAGTGGAGTTGGGTTAATTGATTTCGCTAGAAAACTTGCTAGTGAAGTTCAACACCCAAAATTTGTATGAAGCGACGAAACATGGATTCTAAAGCAAACGAAATCGTCTAGCTCATGAATTCAAGAGAGAAACCCAAAATCGAGTATGTCAAGCACCAAGGATATGTACTCCGCAAAGTGAGTCCACATACAAAATCAAGCCACAATTCAGATTTGTCTTTCGACACAAGAATTTAATGAATTCGACATCCAAACATGTGAAACTTTGAAGAACAATTGAAACTTCACAACAAGCCATCCAACTTCATCAAATTAACCCAACAAATGAACTAGCTAAGCATGTTATTGAGTTGAAGAAGAGATTTCACCAATATATTCAAATAGATTTACATTTACTTCAACCTTAAAACTCAAGAATACATAAGTTCTTCTCAAATTCAACCCCAATACACTAGCTATAGTTCAAATTGAAGAGCAAAACAACCCAACTTGAATCAAAACTACCTAAAATGAATCAAAACTAGTAACCAAACAGCTGCTACTGCTGCTGTTGCTATAGTAACCAGAGTAAAAACAAAGCAGCAGCAGAACAAGGTTGAAATCACCAAGAACAGACCTCCTCTCTCCCTCTCTTCCTCTTCCTAAGATTATTGGCCTTTAATTAGCTCAAGAGAGAGCTCAGTGACTCAAGATCGAACCCTGAGTCGGGTGAAATCGGAGAGAGAGAGGAGTCAAAACAGAGTTGTGTTGTGCTGTGAACCGTCGGGGGTAGAGAGAGAGTCCGAAAATTTCTTCAACTTGACTTATATAGATGTTTCCGCTGGGTTTCGTAGCCTCCGAGGGACAATCTCCGCCCTCCAATCGATATTTTTCATGCTCTATTTTCGATCTTTACTTCGTCCTTTAGAACCCTAGAAATTGGGGGGTTTTGTTCTCTTCGATTGTGGTTCTGAATTGATTGGTGCAATGGATAGGAGATGGGCTGGGGAGTTGATTGGTACTGATTTTGGTGAATTTTGTGATGATTTGGGACTTGGGTGAGCTTCGGTTCGAAGCTTGAGAAGCTTCCGTGGCTTCTATGGGTTTGCTGCGTGTGTTTCTTCAACGGGGAGAGAGAAACCAGCGTTGCTGGTTCTGAGCTGTTTTAGCAAAATGGCAAATTAGCCCCCTAAAGTTTGCTGGGGGCTTTAAAAGGCCCCAGCTGTTAGTTTCCTTTCTTTAGACCCCTTAAACGTTTAGGTAATTTCACCTACACCTCCAATTCATTAGAAACTCTCCATTGCAGCCCTTAAAAGCTTCAAGTAACTCCACTTCAGCCCCTTTCTCGTTGATTATCTTCAAATAGGCCCTGCGGATGTAACTTTTCCCTTCTTCCTTCACTTTTCTTCTCACTTGGACCCTCAAATCTTCAAAAATCTTCCAATCAAGCGCTCCAAGTTTCTTTAATTCATCGTTTGGCCCTCCTAGGCTAGTCTCTTGCCTTCCAAATAACGATTTCACCTACAAAATGAGAGAAAATAACCAAAACTACGAAAACAAGCATAAGTCTAGAAAGAGAGATAAAATAACTAAATTACACATATTAGTAAGTTATGAAGAGTTCATTAACATATTAAAACATGCAATTCTAAGTCATTAACACACCCCCCAACTAGCCTTTTTCTCGTCCTCGAAAAAAGAGAGCGGTATTCAAATTTTTTTAAGAACCAATCATGAGAGACACACACTCGACTAGAGAAGGCTTGACTCAATTCTAAATTAGACTCAAATATTTACAAAAACGCACACGCACATTATATATCCTAAGTGAGAACCCAAAGAAAATAAAATCCTAAAGATTACTAACTAATTTTTTACTTTTTTTTTGTGGGGGAAAAAGAAGAATGCACAAATGTTTCCTCAAATAAATTCTCGAAGTCCAAAAAGATAGAGAAAGAAGCCTATGGACGTCTAAGCATATACTCATACAAATGTGGGCGGTGTTTGGTAGAAGATGACTCATGCGAACCACAAAACTTGTTAAATTAAGTCCAATTTGCGAGAAAGTATGCCTTCAAAAATAAGGATCACATGAAACTAGCCATTCTCATACTTATTCAAACGCACCCATGTAGGATGGACTTCCAAAACTTTGAACAAAAACGAGTTTTAGAATGGGGAATGTGGTTGTGGGCTTGTATGATCCTTTTGTGGATTTTTGGGAGATGCTGTGATTTGTCATAATTTCATTTTTTTCGAGATTTATAGCATTAACACATTTGTTTGTTTTTTTTTCACCTCAAATCCAAGACTCTCCAAGACCCACAACAAAATAGAGGAATATACAAGCGAGTGGGCTTTTTAAGCTAAAACAAAGGAGCTATATAGGTGGTGACGTAACATTATCCCCGAAAACCCCTCTATTTCTTAGACATCGCATGGGGTGTCATTGGTAACCACCACTACAATGGGATACAAGTTTCCACCGCAAAAACAATTAGAATTAAATCCTTTTTGTAGAGTTCAAATAGCTGTAGAAATGCACCCTTTATCAAAAGTAGTAGAACGTCAAAGTTTATGTGATCAACTTAGCTTGAAGGACTTAAACATGAAACGTAAATTTAGTGTGTCGCTTTGTGAGAACGCATGATATTGCGGAATGTGGGATATTGGTGTAGATGTATTGAGTATAAGAAAAGAATTCCTTATTAAATAAAAATAAAAAGAACATGGACTAAGAGATTTCATTCTTTGAAAACATCTAGTTTCCTAAAATTCTCCCTTTTCACTTTCTCTCATTTTTTTTTTCATTTTTTTTTCTTTTTTTTCAAATAAGTGACTCAATTACGACTTTCTAATACTCAATAAATCTATCAAAGAAGAAAATAAAATCTAGACTCTAGACGAAATGTTAAAATAAATAAAACTACCAAATAAAGAAGAAAAAATCTATGATTTGACACGGGAAAAGAGATGCTTCTCATGAAAGGTTCGCACACTTTTTTTCAACATTTTTAAATTTTTAATTATTATGATTTTTTCAAATTTTTAATTTTTTTGTATTTTTCATCTAAATCACGAATGAATGAAAAATCATGCTATAGACCATTTAAACCAAGTAATATATCTACTTCCCACCCCTCAACTAAATTGTCACATTGTCCTCAATTTGTGAGAACAATGGAAGAGCTTACAAACTTTAGCAAGAATTAAGGGATAGAAGAGAACTCATTTTAGCTTTCTTGGCCACCAAGAACAAGTACTGCTCCAAGAGCAACCTACACAATTGTAATAAAAAAATACAAGAAATAGAGATAAACTAATTTATTTATTTACAACTAGGGAGGTAGAGTAAAGATAATGATGCTCTCCCACTCCCAATCGAAAATTTCTTTCCATGCCATGCCCCTACTTCATTCTTAGAAAATTACTTCTCCTTCAAAAAGTTAGATTCATCAATTAGAATAGATAGGAGAAGTAGGGGCGAGACACAAAAGATGAATAAGAGATGCAAGCAAAATCTAATAATAAAGTTAGAGCAAGTTGTTATGTCATGCATCAACTTAAGAAAAAGGTTTGAAATCCTCAAATGAATTGAATCATAGAATGGGTCTTCATAAGTTGCCAATTTTTTACTTGAAGTCAAAACTTGAGAGATGGCGGCAACTTGTGAATCCTCAATCTCATCACTTTTAAGTAAGTCATATGGACTTGGGGATGGGGCTTCAAAAGTGGGAGTTAAAATAATTTGAGAACTTGAAGCCTCATCCAAACCCTTAGGCACATCTTCCATAATGATAGATTCCAAGGGAGCATTCAAGTAAAATTCAATTTCGTCACAAATACGAGCATAGCTCCCCGGATCTTCATTAGACATATCATTACTAACCGGAGTACCTCCCAATAAAACTTCAATTTCGTCACAATCAAGATCATAGGAACTTCGGTAAGTACTAGACTCTTTTAGAGCACAAGACAAGTCTACATTCCCTTCACTAGTGGTAGCATCAAATTTGACCTCTAACTCATCACATGCGACTCCTCCTCACAAGTGTCACTATGTGAGTCATCCAAAATGGCTTCACTCATGTCATGGGCTGAAGAGTCATAATCAAAAATATAAATCTCACTACCAATATCACTATCACATGCTTCTTTACAATGTGCAAATGATAAATGAATACAATCACCTATCCTAGTAGCAACAACTCCATCATCAAACACATTTTCAGAAATTTGGTCATGAATAGGCTCATGATGTGTGTGAATAGGAAGTTGAGACTCGTGTAATGATGAGCCTTGTGAATAGTAAGTACTATATCAAGAGAATCATCATGCGATTGTGAATATGAGGAAGCGACTCTATCCTCCAAGTGAGAGAATGATTCTTCAAATTTTCTTTGTGATTCTCTTGACTTTATTAGTGATTCCAAAATTTCTTTATTCTTTTGAATATGCTTTTGAATTTTTTTCATATAAAGTATCACTTATAGGCGTATTTAGCTCATCATTCACAAGTGATTCCCTCTCAAAATGATTTACTCCTCTTGATTCACACATCATATCATTATATTGATAAGTGCAAGAATCATGAGAGTTCAAAAACATGTAAGTGTTTGAGGGAGGTGATAGTGCACAAGAAGCATGAGATGTGTAATCTAGTGTCCTACTACCATGCCAAGAATAATCATTATTAGGAAAATAATCACCATTTTTGTAAGCACGCTCACGTTTGGAACGCATTGATTCCTTAGAATGATTTTCATGTCTAGTAAATGCATAGTAGTAAGGATGTGAAGGGACGTTAGACCTCTCACCAAGTCCAAAATATTCATGAGACATTTTTTTCCAAAAAAGTAGATGAGAGGTACTTGATGAGTTTCAGAAGCCCTCTTGAATCTCACAAGATTAACTAAGAACAAGAAACTAGAGAAAATGTCAAGAAAAATAATAATAAAGTAAAGCAAATCAAATCTAAAGCCTAGCCTCTCCCCGACAACAGCGCCAAAAACTTGTTCGACAAAAATAATCCCCAGTATAGGATATCGTATCAAGTAATAATATTCGGTAAGATCGGAGTCGAATCCACAAATAGAGGAGGGTTAGAGAATGACTTGCTAAACTAGAAAAGAGAGTAGAAAACGACTAGCTAAGTAATAAAAGAAACATCCCAATGGCTTTAGAGCTTGCCAAGCTATCAAATCCACCACAAGTGATGGAGCAAGTTGTGTTTGAAACTAAGAAATAAAATAAACGACTACTAATAATACTAACACTACGATTCAAGAGAGTGGAGTTGGGTTAATTGATTTCGCTAGAAAACTTGCTAGTGAAGTTCAACACCCAAAAATTGTTTGAAGCGACGAAACATGGATTTTAAAGCAAACGGAATGGTCTAGCTCAAGAATTCAAGAGCGAAACCCAAAATCGAGTTATGTCAAGCATCAAGGATATGTACTCCGCCAAGTGAGTCCACAAACAAGATCAAGCCTCAATTCAGATTTGTCTTTCGACACAAGAATTCAACGAATTCTACATCCAAACTAGTGAAACTTTGAAGAACAATTGAAACTTAGCAACAAGCCATCCAACTTCATCAAGTAACCCAACAAATGAACTAGCTAAACATGTTATTGAGTTGAAGAAGAGATTTCACCAATATATTCAAATATATTTCCATATATTTCAACCTCTAAACTCAAGAATACACAAGTTTTTCTCAAATTCAACCCCAATACACTAGCTATAGTTCAAATTAAAGAGCAAAACTACCCAACTTGAATCAAAACTACCTAAAATGAATCAACACTAGTAACCAAACAGCTGCTACTGCTGCTGTTGCTACAGTAACCGGAGTAAAAACAGAGCAGCAACAGAACATGGTTGAAGTCACCAAGAACATACCTCCTCTCTCCCTCTCTTCCTCTTCCTACGATTCTTGGCCCATAATTAGCTCAAGAGAGAGCTCAGGGACTCAAGATGGAACTTAGAGTCGGGTGAAATAGGAGACATAGAGAGAGGAGTCAAAACAGAGTTGTGTTGTGCTGTGAACCGTCGGGGGTCAAAGAGAGAGTTCGAAATTTCTTCAACTTGACTTATATAGATGTTTCCGCTGGGTTTCGTAGCCTCCAAGGGACAATATCCGCCCTCCAATCGATCGGTTTCATGCTCTACCCTCGATCTTTACTCGTTCCTTAGAACCCTAGAAATTGGGGAGTTTTGTTCTCCTCGATTGTGGGCCGAATTGATGGGTGGAATGCATAGGAGATGGGCTGGGGAGTTGATTGGTACTGATTTGGGTGAATTTGGTGATGATTTGGGGCTTCGGTGAGCTTCGGTTCGAAGCTTGAGAAGCTTCCGTGGCTTCTGTGGGTTTGTTGCGGGTGTTTCTTCAACAGGGAGAGAGAAACCAGCGTTGCTAGTTCTGAGCTGTTTTAGCAAAATGGCAAATTGGCCCCCCTAAAGTTTGCTGGGGGCTTTAAAAGGCCCCCAGTTGTTAGTTTCCTTTCTTTAGACCCTTAAAACGTTTATGTAATTTCACCTACACCCCCAATCCGTTAGAAACTTTCCATTGCAGCCCTTAAAAGCTTCAAGTAACTCTACTTCAGCCCTTTTCCCAATGAATTATCTTCATATAGGCCCTATTGATGTAACTTTGTCCTTCTTCCTTCACTTCTCTTCTCACTTGGACCCTCAAATCTTCAAAAATCTTCCAATCAAGCGCTCCAAGTTTCTTTAATTCATCGTTTGGCCCTTCTAGGCTAGTCTCGGCGTTCCAAATCACGATTTCACCTACAAAATGAGAGAAAACAACGAAAACTACGAAAACAAGCATAAGTCTAGAAAGAGAGATAAAATAACTAAATTACACATATTAGCAAGTTATGAAGAGTTCATTAACATACTAAAACATGCAATTCTAAGTCATTAACACTTGCCAAAGCAGGCTCGAAGAGGAGGAATATAGATCTTGTCCCACTAGAAAATATATATGATATTTTCCGCATAGTAGTGAGGGTTATTAATCCGAGAAAAATAGTGGGAACTATGTTTAATAATGTAAGTTCTTATTAAATATAGTAAAATTTCACAATATTTTGCGTGATTATTTTTTGTTGAATACCTATGACATTAAACAAACAAACTCAACTTTATTGCTATGTCCTTGAGAAGGAAAAATTGTCTGGAATTAGTTTTCTATACTAGTATAAGATTTAGAATTGTTCTAAAATAAAACGAAAGTGGTATATCCTAGAGAATAGAGTTTCCTTCCCCCAACTACCAAATTACACTAAATCCTAGTAGGATGAACATTAAAGAATAGTTATTTGGATGTGAATTGCCTCGTGTTAGCTACCATGCTTTGAGATTTGGAAGAAAGATGAGAACATGGAGTTATATGATATGATCATACATTTAAAATAAGCTCTTTTCAGGAGCTTGCTTAAAAAGAAAAGGTTTGAAGTGTTGCTCCATTTTTGTGTTTTACCTTCTCTTTCTTATCACTCCTCATGATCAAGGTGTAATGAAGTTCGGGCTTGCCAAAGCAAGGCGACTTGATTCATCAAGATGTGACTCACCGATACAAGCTAGTAATGTGTGATTACTAAAGTAAGAGGTCAAACGCAACTCAGCTATTTAAATGGGATTGAAAGCTTAGAAGTTGGGAGTTATCTATGAGATAGATAAATAATAACGAGTTATTCACCCAATTGGACCAGGAATTGCATTCAATGCAATTAGAATATTAAAGCTTTTCTCAATGGCAATTTACTCAATATGATTGAGAACCGCTGAACAAAGTGCTAATAAGGGCAAAGGCAAAACCATATTGATGGTTAAAGGAGAAGAGGAAAATGGTTTTCCAAGAATCCCAACGGTATAAGCAAGTTCATTGCTGAAACCAAGTTGCCTTAAAGCCTGTAAAGGTGGTGTAGTGGAAAAAAACTACCCGAAGTACCTAGAAAGAAGTAAGGATGGAATTGTGAATTCCACTTAGAAGCCAATGAGCATATCTCATCATCATAAGTATTTGATACTAGATAAGGATCTCACATTTATAAAAATGTGCAGGATCTCAAGAGAATAAGACAATTATATAAGGAAAAGATACACCTACACGTGTGGCAGTGAAGCAAGTGTTGCTGAATTAGCCGTAGGAAATTATCTCTACCTTTTTGGAATTATTAATGAATTATAAAATACGATTATGTCCCCTATGAGTAGGAAAATTATCACAATCGCAGATTCTTGTATGGAAAAGAAAAGTTTATTTATCAGAATAAATGACAATTGTTGTTCCATTGATTTTGATAAAATGCATTATTGTAATTCACTCTTGTCAAATGGATTGTATATCCTTAGATCAAGAGATTTCCATATATAGCATAAATATCAAGAGGTTTTCATATAATTATATGAACCTCACTTAAGTTTGGCATTGTCGTTTAAGCCACATGAATAAGAAATACATTTCTAGACTCCATAAGGATAGATTTCGGGACTCATTTTATTATGAATCATATGAGACATGTAAGACTTGTTTATTGAGCAAAGATATGATTTGTTGGACTCATACATATTGATGTGCGAGGACCACCGAGCACAAGTGCTAGAGATGGTTTTCGGTACTTCATCACATTTACTGATTCAGTAAATATGAATTTGGGTCTTATGAAATCAGAACCCTTTGAATGTTAAAAGAATTCAAGAATGAAGTAGAGAACCATCTTGGCAAAAGTATCAAGGCTCTAAGATTAGATCGTAGGAGGAGAGTACTTAAGCCAATGGTTTGACAAGCATCAAAAGAAGTGTGGGATATGATCCCAACTCACTCCACCTAGAACACCACCTTGGAACGGCGTCTCTGAGAGGACATATCGGAATTTGTTGGACACGGTTTGGTCATGATGCATCAAACAGAACTTCCAGTTTACTTTTGGGGCCATGTTCTACTTACAGCAATTTTTCCTTTAACCTTGTTCCATCAAAATGAGTTATGAAAATACCATATGAGATATGTACTAAGAGGTGTCCTACAATTTTATAATGATTTGGGATTGTGAATTTTATGTAAAGTGTCTACGATCAAATAAACTTGGACTCAATTCGGATAAATGTGTTTTGTGGAATACCCTAAACGAAACGAATGGATATTGTTTCTACAATCCAATTGAGAAAAATGTTTGTTGCTCGAACCGCTGTGTTTCTAGATAGATATTGTCTCTAAAAGAAACAGTGGGAGGACATTTGAACTTGAAGGAGTTCAAGAACCACAAACTAACATTAATCATTTGATGGAACATGAGCAGGATCACAAGATGTTGTTGACAAACCTGCTCAGGTAACACAAGAACCTCATAGGTCATGTAGGATATGTCAAGGGGTTATAGAAGTACGGATTTCTCATAACGCGGTGATGTATTTGCTCATGGAGATGAGCCTACAACCTAAGAGGTGTCCACAAGTGGGCCATACTCTCAAAAATGACTTGGATTCATGAGATTCGAAATGGAATCCGTGTAAACCAACAACATATGGACTTTGGTGGAACCACCTAAAAGGGTAAGACTTATATGGTGCAAGTGAGTTTTGAGAAAATTGACATGGATGGTAATATGATTATTTTTAAGGGACGGTTGGTGGTTAAACGTTTCTTGCAAGTTCATAGTATAGACTATGACAAAACTTTTCCCCAGTTGCGATGCTTGAATCCATTCGCATCTTGTTTGTAATTGTAGCTTGAACAATTCGGCAAATGGATATAGAAACCTCCTTGAGGATGTGTATGACACACCTAAAGGATTTTTCGATCTAGAGCATACCCAAAGGTTTGTATGTTGCAGAGTTGCAATCTTCGGTTCAGTGATGCAATCAAATAGTTTGATTCCATCAATCAAAGAGTTTGATTCCATCAGGAATGAAGATGAAGTTTGTGTTTACAATAAGTTATTGGGAGCACAGTTATATTTCTGGTCTTGTATGTGGAGAAAAACTGATCATTGGGAATGATGTCCCTACTCTGCAATATGATAAAGATTGGCTAGGGAATTGATTTTCAATGAAATTACTTAAGCGAAGCAACCTACAAAGATCTGTTTAGATAGATCAAGAAATTTGTTTAGCTCAAGTCAAAGTAGGTATATTGACAAAGGTTCAACATGTAAAGAATATGGATTCTACCTATGTCACATGGAATTAATCTTTGAAAGGCTAACTTTAGGGTTTCGATAACGGATATGCAGCGGAATAAACAATAATTAATCTGTTTCAAGACCCTTCAAGGAACACAAGTTTAGAATTCAAAACGACAGTAAGGGATTAGTATCAAAATACCTTTTGGTTCTCCTTCGATGACTTCTCTCGTGAAGTTGTGTTCACGTCTCTATGGCTAGTCCACTCTTAGGTTAGAATCCGGATCTTGCAACACCTTGTGCTAGCTAGGAACGATGAAAGAAGAAGAAGAAGAAGAAGAAGAAGATCACACATGGAACACCAAAGAGGGGCTCGACCCACTTTGTGGCCGACGGGTTATGAGCATTAGTTGTCGGAAGGAAGCTAGGAGTGTCCTTTATATAGTCCAACAACTCCTTGTTGACTGCATAAAAGACCCTATCCTAATCATGTCCATACACGAATTAGTCCAACTTGAAAATTAGTCCTACTAAGTTTGCAAGTAGTTGTGTATGGATCATACTAATTAATTAATCATATTATTACTTCCCTAGTCCGGTATAATCCATAAGGAGTGTGACCCCATTGTTGGAATAGGAGCCCTAGAGGCAATCTATATTTAGTATGGACAGTGTATTTTGGCTATAATATTCATTTATTATTTATTGGGATATTTAATATAATCAAGTCCTTAGATACAATGTGTTGTTTATCTTAAATATCCCTAGTCCATTATATTGGTTAACAGGACGATCAAATATAGACTAGTATGTGTGTAGGTTGATATCGAGATATCAAGTCTAACACATGGGTATGCATTAGGATTAATGACATACTGGATTGACCCACAACGAGAAGGATACATTAGATTATGTTAAATTCACATTCGCTTCTCGTGGTGCTATTATAATTGTAATCCTTAGACTTGAAGTCACTAGATACTCTAGTTGAGGAATATCATGCTTTGATGTTATCCAACGTTGCGCCTTAACCGTACAACTATAAAGGTGGCTATCGGGGATGATAGGAAGCAAGCTTAGAGGTCTTAGTGATGTAGAGAGGATTTTTCCCTCCCCATAATGGGAGCAAATGTCCATGGGCCACTCGAGGGATGGTGCTTATTAAATTTCTGGCCAGACTCAGATAAGTTAATATGGAAATATTGATGTTAGCTGCTTGCATAAGCATATTCCCAGGATCGAGGAACTATGGATTGGATATACGAGTGTGATTATTTATGTCTCGTTTCCAATTCGGATATGGAGACAAATGGATAGTGCAATATGTGATATTGGGCACAAAGGTTTGTAGGGATCATTGACTTATTTCTATTAGTTGGGTACATGGATGTGTTGCTAGACACCGCTCCATGTTAGTAATTAGTTACTACCAACTAAGTAGAAATCTATGGGGTCACACGTCAAATAGAACTGAACTAGATTTGGGATTAATTAATAAGATTAATTAATTAGACGGATCACTTTGCAACACCTTGCAAACTTAGTAGGACTAATATACAAGCAAGGGACTAATCCAAGTTCATGTAGAACTAGGAAGGGTCTTTATGTAGTTAACAAGGAGTTGTTGGAATATATAAAGGATGCTCTAGCTTCCTTCCCACAACTAAAGCTCATAACATAAGTGAGTGGGAGAGAAAGCAAAAGAGAGAGCAAGATACAAGCTAGGAGGCCGAACCCCCTAGCCGTCCCCTAGCCGTCGGCCACCAAGAGAGAGGCCGAACCTCTCTTTGGTTCCTCGTTGCTTGATTCGTTCTTCCCTCTTCCTCCGGTCCAGCTAGCACAAGAAGAAGGAAGATTCTATATCTCACCTCTAGATGTGGATGAACCTTAGAGACGAGGACATAATTCTTCCTGTGATCTTCCCAACCAAAAGGTACACATCTTCTATGTCCTTCATCATGTTATGAATGTCTCTTCCTGTGATCCTTGGTGGGCTTTCAGTAGGAATTACATTTTCTTATTCCGCTGCGTAACCTACGTCAAAACCCAATAGTGGTATCAGAGCCACAGTTTGTAGAGCATAACATGATTTTATGTGTTACGATTTCAGTTTATACACCGTTATATTCATATTACACGAAAACTGAAATTAATTGGCATAGTAGATGCAAATTGAATTTGATTCAATATAAACAAGATCTAATTTAACATTGGATGTTTGAATTGGTGATTTTTAATCACATAGGATGTGAATAATTTGGTTCTTGAAAATTAGGGTTCATGGGAACATAGTTGAAAAAGGAAGTTTTTCAATTATGGAAACAATTATATGGAAACAACCAAGCTTGGGAAACAAGGAAGGAAGGGAAAGCAGACTAGGGCCTAAACCCTAGCCGTCCGCCCCTCCTCTTCCTTGCGCGCCAAGCAAGGCCGCAGGTCACAAGGGGCAGCTGGCCTACGGCTGGCCCAAGGTGGCAGACGGCGGTTCCTTGGGGTTTGGCCTAGGCTTAGGTTGGACCCCTTGGACCGTTGTAACCTTAATTACCCAATTCAACTAAAATTGAACAAGCGCGTTAAAAATTGGTCTTAACTGTATTATGTACTTTGTTGCATGGTGGATGGATATGGCCTAGGTTGTGGATGTTTTATGTTAAGTGGTTTGGTTTACAACCTGCGAGCTAATCAAATTAATGTAATAATTAATTAGGTTTTTACGGCCTGCGAGTCGTTTTTCTCCTCAACATGTGAGGCTTTATTTATTTATTTATTCTAGATGTTAGGCTAGAATTAGAAATATTTAGATGATAGCCAAGAGCATGGAGAAGCAGACAGGAGAACCAAGAAGCCAAAAGACGATGAAGACTCCCTACCCTAGGCGCGCGGCTATGGTAGAGCACATGGAGATGAGCTTGTCAGTTTAGGACAAATAGATATTATCATTGGATTTATAATATCTTAGTCTAGGGGCCATATCCATGCCACATTATTTTTCTTTTGTTGATGTTTATTATTTATGTCTTGTTATTTATTTTTGTGTGTATGGCGATACTAGCAAAACGTTAACAAGATAATAATAAACATAGATGGTCTTTTATTGTAGATTTCCCAATCCAAATAAATAGATCATGTTGATTGGATCAACCAAACAAATTAAGAATGATTAAATCCCTCAAATAGAATATTGTGTTTTTCCTTCTCTTGCCTAAACACCCTTCATGATCAAGGTCTATTAAAATTCGGGCTTGCCAAAGAAAGGCGATTTTAATTCACCATGATGTGTTGCGGACGACTCAATCTAGTAATGTGTGTATGTTGAAGCAAGAGGTTGGACGCAACTAGGTAAGAATCAATTGGATTGATGAACCTAGAGGCATGACAATTAGGTGTTATCTAAAGGATAATGAATAATGAGTTATTCACCTAATTAAACCAAGAGTTTCATGAGATGCAATTGGAATGGTTGCTACCTAGATAACCAATTCTTGGGTGACTTGCCAAAGCAAGCTCAAGAAGAAGTGAAAAAGGGATCTTGGACCTACTAGAAAATATACATGATATTTTCCGCATTAATGGTGAGTGTTGTTAATCCGATAAAAATAGTGGGAGCTATATTCAATGATCTAGCCATTATTGAATACAGTTAAATTGTTAAAAGTACTAAAATTTCACATTTATCGTTTTGTAGAATTCCAAATGGCAAAAAACAACGCATCGACTTCATCCCTGCGATCTGTCCTTGAGAAGGACAAACTGTCTGGAACAAATTTCCTTGAGTAGTACAGAAACATAAGGATTTTCCTTAATCAAGAAATGAAGCTGTACGTATTGGACACTCCAATTACATCCCCACCCCAGGATGAGTCTATTCTAGGATATGTAAGGGCACGTCAGAAACATATTGATGATTCTAATGACGTGACTTTCCTCATGCTCTGCACCATGAGTGCTGAGCTTCAGAAGCAGCACGAGAACATGGAGGCCTATGATATGATCATATACTTGAAACAATTATTTCAGGAACAGGAAAGGCATGGGCGATATGAGGTGTACAAAGCATTGTTCAAGAGTAGTCTTGCAGAAGGGAATCCAGTAGGGCCTCATGTACTCCGAATGATCGGGTACATTGAGAACCTTGAGAGACTGGGATTCCCACTTAGCAAAGATTTGGCTACTGATCTTGTCTTGCAATCGTTTCCTGACAGTTATAATCAATTCATCTTAAACTATAACATGAACGAGATCAGTAAGACTCTGCCAGACTTGTTGAACATGCTGAAGACAGCTAAACAGAGCATCAACAAAGGCAAGGTCAAAGCCATAATGATGGTGCATAATAGGAAGGGCAAAGGAGTTGTCTCTTCTTCCAAAGGAAAGCGCAAGAAAGTTGCAAAATCCAAGGAAACCCGAAATCCAAGTGAGGGCGTGGCTAAAGGTGAATGTCACTACTGTAGCCAACCGGGTCACTGGAGGAGTAATTACCCTAAATATATGGAGGATAAGAAGCTTGGAATAGTGATTCCACCACCTCCAGGTATTTATGTCATAGACGTCAATCTTTCTATTTCTTCATCTTGGGTATTGGATACTCGATGTGGTTCTCACATTTGTTGAAATGTGCAGGATTTGAAAAGAATTAGAAGATTGGCTAAAGGGGGGATAGATCTGCGTGTCGGGAATGGAGCAAGAGTTGCTGCATTGGCTGTAGGCGTCTATGAGCTATCTTTGCCTTCTGGACTTATTTTAGAATTAGACAATTGCTTTTATGTGCCTGCTATGAGTAGAAACATTATTTCCATTTCTTGTTTGGACGAGAAGGGTTTTTTTCTATTTCAATAAAAGACAAGTGTTGCTCCATTTATTTTGATAGTATGCACTATTGTAGTGCGCATTTGTCTAATGGATTGTATATCTCTGATCTAAATAATTCAATCTATAACATAAATACTAGAAGGATTAAAACTAATAATCTAAATCCTACATTTCTATGGCATTGTCGTTTAGGCCATATAAATGAGAAACGCATAGCTAGACTACATAAGGGTGGACTTCTAGACTCATTTTATTTGGAATCATATGAGATATGCGAATCTTATTTGTTAGGAAAAATGACAAAGTCCCTTTTCAATAAGAAAGGTCAGAGGACTAGTGAGTTACTGGCACTCATACATACTGATGTATGTGGGCCGTTCCCCACGCCTGCCAGAGGTGGTTACACCTACTTCATTACGTTTACTGATGATTTCACTAGATATGGATTTTTATACCTAAAGAAGGCCGAATCCAAATATTTTGAATTTTTCAAAGAATTCAAGAATGAAGTAGAGAAGCAACTTTGTAAAAGTATTAAGGATCTACGATCGGATCGTGGAGGAGAATACTTAAGCCAAGAGTTTGATGAGTATCTTAGAGAGTGTGGGATAGTATCCCATCTCACTCCACCCGGAACGCCACAATGGAATGGCGTGTCAGAGAGGAGGAATCGCACACTATTGGATATGGTGCGATCTATGATGTCTCAAACGGATCTTCCGATATCGTTTAGGGGACATGCTCTAATGATGGCAGCTTTTACCATTAACCGTGTTCCTTCTAAATCGGTCATGAAGACACCATATGAGATAAGGACTGGGGAGCGTCCCATTCTGTCGTTTATGAAGATTTGGGGCTGCGATGTCTATGTAAAGCGTTTACGAACAGACAAGCTCGGGCCCAAGGCGGATAAGTGTAAATTTGTGGGATATCCTAAGGAAACGAAAGGATATTATTTCTACAATCCCACCGAGAACAAAGTGTTTGTAGCTCGGACCGTCGTGTTTCTAGAAACAGAGTTTGTATCTAAAGAAGCAAGTGGGAGGACTGTAGAACTTGAAGAAATTCAATAACCACAAATCACTGAACCGATGATGGAACATGAGCAGGAACCACAAGTTGTTGTGGAAGAACCTGTTCAGGTAACGCAGGAACCACGTAGATCAGGAAGGGTACGGCATGAGCCCGAGAGGTACGGACTTCTTGTGACTGAGCCCGATGATGTACCACTCATGGATGATGAGCCTGCAACCTACGGGGAGGCCATGAAAGGCCCAGACTCCAAGAAGTGGCTAGAAGCCATTAGATCCGAAATGGATTCCATGTACACCAACAAAGTATGAACTTTGGTGGAACCACCCAAAGGGGCTCGGCCCATAGGGTGCAAATGGGTCTTCAAGAAGACGACCGACATGGATGGCAAGGTAGTTGCCTACAAGGGGCGATTGGTAGCTAAAGGGTATAGACATATTCATGGTATTGACTATGATGAGACCTTTTCACCAGTCGCAATGAATAAATCCAGTCTAATCTTACTTGATATTACAACATACTATAACTATGAGATTTTGCAAATGGATGTCAAAACAATGTTCCTTTATGAGAACCTCCTCGAGGACGTGTACATGACACAACCGGAGGGTTTTGAGGATCCAGAGAATGCCAATAAAGTTTGTAAACTGCAAAGATCCATTTATGGATTAAAGCAAGCTTCTAGGAGATGAAATCGACGTTTTGATGACGCGGTCAAAGAGTATGGCTTCATCAAGAACGAAGATGAGCCATGTGTTTACAAGAAGGTTAGTGGGAGCTCTGTAGTGTTTCTGGTCTTGTGTGTGGATGACACAATAATCATTGGAAACGACATTCCTACTTTGCAATCATTTAAAGATTGGCTAGGAAAGTGTTTTGCAATGAAGGACTTAGGAGATGCGGCTTACATACTAGGTATAAAGATATATGGGGATAGAATTTGAAAGTTTCTCGGCCTAAGTCGAAGTAAATATATAGACAAGGTGTTGAAGAGGTTCAACATGCAAGATTCCAAGAAGGGATACTTGCCCATGTCACATGGAGTCACTCTTTCTAAGAATGATTGTCCTTCCAATGAGATTGAGAAGGACCGCATGAGTAGGATACCCTATGATTTGGCCATAGGATCCATCATGTACGCCATGTTGTGTGATAGACCAGACGTATCAGACGCATTGAGTATGGTGAGCAAATATCAGTCCAATCCGGGTGAGAGTCACTGGATTGTTGTCAAGAACATCCTAAAGTACTTGAGAAGAACTAAGGATGCGTTCTTGATATTTGGAGGTAAGGAAGAGCTAAGCGTAATTGGTTACGTTGCATGATTCTACGACAAAGGTGACTATACATCGCAGTCTGGATACGTGTTTTTCCTGAATGGAGGAGCAGTGAGCTGGAAGAGTTCCAAGCAAGGGACAGTTGCTGATTCTACGACAAAAGTTGAGTACATTGCTGCTGCGGAAGCAGCAAAAGAGGCAGTTTCGATAAAGAAGTTTATCACTGAGCTCGGTGTAGTCCCTTGCATCGTGGATCCCATAGAGTTGTACTGTGACAACTCTGGGGCGATCGCCCAAGCCAAGGAACCAAGATCACACCAGAAATCAAAGCATGTACTTAGGAGATTCCATCCTATTCGTGATATGATCGATCGAGGAGATGTGAAAATGTGCAAGATTCCGACGGATGACAATATTTCAGATCCGCTCAAAAAACAACTTGCGCAGCGAAAGCATGAAGGGCACGCGAGATTTATAGGCATACGAGATGAACCAGATTGGCTCTAGTGCAAGTGGGAGACTGTTGGAATAGGTGCCCTAGAGGCAATCTATATATAGTATGGACAATGTATTTTCGCCAGAATATTGCTTTATTATTTATTTTGATATTTAATATAATGAAGTCCTTAGATACAATGCGTTGTTTATTAAATATCCCTAGTCCATTATATTGGTTAACAGGACGATCAAATATAGACTAGTATGTGCGTAGGTTGATATGGAGTTAGGAAGTCTAACACATGGGTATGCATTAGGCGTAATGGCATAGTGGATTGACCCACAACGAGAAGGATACATTAGATTATGTTAAAGTCACAATCGCTTCTCGTGGTGCTAATATTATTGCAATCCTTAGACTTGAAGTCACTAGATACTCTAGTTGTGGAATATCATGCTTTTATGTTATCCAACGTTGCGTCTTAACCGGGAAACTATATAGGTGGCTATCGGGCATGATAGGAAGCCAGCTTAGAGATCGTAGTGATGTAGAGAGGATTTGTACCTCCCACATAATGGGAGAAAATATCCATGGGCCACTCGAGGGATGGTGCTTATTAAATGTCTGGCCAGACTCAGATAAATCAATATGGAGATATTGATGTAATCTGCTTGCATAAGCATATTCCCAGGATCGAGAAACTATGGATTGGATAATACGACTGTGACTATTTATGTCTCGTGTCCAATCCGGATATGGAGACAAAGGGATAGTACAATATGTGATATTGGGCACAAAGGTTTGTCGGGATCACTGACTTATTTCTATTAGTTGGGTGCATGGATGTGTTGCTAGAAACCGCTCCATGTTAGTAATTAGTTACTACCAACTAAGTAGAAACCTATGGGGTCACACGTCAAATAGAGTTGAACTAGATTTGGGATTAATTAATATGATTAATTAATTAGAAGGATCCTTTGCAACACCTTGCAAACTTCCAACACTAATTCTCATAACATATGGGAGAGAAAGCAAAAGAGAGAGCAAGAGACAAGCTAGGAGGCCTATCCCCCTAGCCGTCGGCCACCAAGAGAGAGGCCAAACCTCTCTTGGTTCCTCGTTGCTTGATTCGTTCTTCCCTCTTCCTCCGTTCCAATCTAGCACTAGGAGAATGAAGAATCTAGATCTCACCTCTACACATAGATGAACCGTAGAGATGAGGACATAATTCTTCGTGTGATATCCCGAACCAAAAGGTACACATCTTCTATGTCCTTCATCATGTTATGAATGTCTCTTCCTGTGATCCTTAGTGGGCTTTGAGTAGGAATTAATTTTTTTTATTCCGCTGCGTAACCTACGTCAAAACCCAACACCCATAGGTTTCAACTTAGTTGGTAGTAACAATTTAGTAACATGGAGTGGCTCTAGCAAGACATCCATGCTTCCCAACTAATAGAAATAGTCAGCCGACAAACCTTTTTCAAGTATTGCCTCATCCCTTTGTCTCTATATCCGGATGTGACACGATTTATACAAGTCACACTCGTATATCCAATCCATAGTTTCTCGATCCTGGGAATAGTCTCATCCATACAGATAACATCAATATCCTATATTGATTTATCTAAGCCTGGCGAGACATTCTGTGAGCACCATCCCTCGAGTGGCCATGGATATTTACTCCCGTTATGTAGGAGGTACAAATTATATATACGTCACTACCATCTCTAAGCTTGCTTCCTTATTGTATCCGACTAACGCCTTTATTACTACCCAGTTACGGTGTAGCGTTTGACGATGTCAAAATACAATATTCCACAACAAGAGGATCTAGTGACTTCAATTCTAAGGATTATAATATTTTTGCCACTACGAGAAACACTTGTGACTTTACATAACCGGTATGAATCCTTCTCGTTATGAGTCAATCCATTATGCTATTACTCCTAATTCGTACCCCTATGTTGGAATGTGATATGTCCATATTAATTCAAACCCATACTAGTCTATAGTTGATCGTCCTTTTAATCAATATAATTGACTAGGGATATTTAAGATAAACATTAAATTTGCAATCTAAGGACTTCATCATATTAAAGATCTCCATAAATAATACACTGATTGTTTCTAACCAAAAACACTAATCATACTAAAAATATTGTCTCTAGGGAACCTATTCCAACAGCTTCCCACTTGCACTAGAGCCAATCTGGTGCATCTTGTATGCCCATAGATCTAGTGTGCCTTCATGCTTCGGCTGAACAAGCGGCTTTGTTAGTGGATCTGTTAGATTCTCATCTGTAGGTATCTTGCATATCTTCACATCTCCTCTTTTGACCATATCTCGAGTGAGATGGAACTTCCTGAGTACGTGTCTGGATTTTCGGTGTGACCTGGGTTCCTTTGATTGAGCGATCGCCCCACTCATGTCACAATACAACTCTATTGGATCCACATTGCTAGGAACCATACCAATCTCAGTAATAAACTTCCTAATCCAAACAGCTTCCTTTGCTGCGCCACTCGCAGCAATGTACTCAGCCTTAGTTGTAGAATCAGCAACTGTCTCTTGCTTGGAACTCTTGCAGCTCAAAACTCCTCCATTTAGGCAATTCACAAATCCCGACTGCGATCTGAAATCATCTATGTCAGTTTGGAAGCTTGCATCTGTGCAACCCCCTTACACGCAACTCTTCATCCCCTCCATAGATCAAGAATGCATCCTTCGTTCTTCTCAAGTACTTTAGGATGTTCTTAACCTCTATCTAGTGACTCTCACCCGGATTAGACTGATATTTTCTTGTCATACTCAACGCGTATGACACATCTGTTCTAGTACATAACATGGCATACATGATGGATCCTATGGCCGAGGCATAAGGTATCCTACTCATCCGTTCCTTCTCAATCTCATTGGAAGGACAATCACTATTCGAAAGATTGATTCCATGCCACATGGGCAAGAATCCCTTCTTGGAATATTTCATGTTGAACCGATTCAACATCTTTTCTATATATGTACTTTGACTAAGGCCTAGCATCTTCCTCGATCTATCTCTATAGATCTTGATACCAAGTATATAAGCTGCTTCCCCTAAGTCTTTCATTGATAAACACTTTCCTAGACAATCTTTCACAGATTGCATCATGGGAATGTTGTTTCCAATGAGTAGTATGTCACCCACATACGAGACCATAAAATCAACAGAGCTCACACAAACCTTCTTGTACACACAAGAATCATCTTTATTCTTGATGAAGTCAAACACTTTGACTGCTTCATCAAAAATTTGATTCCAACTCCTAGAAGCTTGATTTAATCCATAAATGGATCGTTGTAGCTTACATAATTTATTTGCATGTTCTAGATCCACAAAACCCTCAGGTTCTATCATGTACACATCCTCGAGGAGGTTTCCATACAGAAAATCTGTTTTGACATCCATATGCCAAATCTCATAGTCGTAGTAAGCTGCAACAACAAGTAGAATTCGGATGGATTTGGTCATTGCAACTGGTGAAAAGGTTTCATCATAGTCTATACCATGAATCTGTTTGAATCCATTTTCCACCAATCGGCCCTTATAGGTAATCATATTACCATCCATGTCGGTCTTCTTCTTGAAGACCCACTTGCATCCTATGGGGCACGCCCCTTGGGGTGGTTCCACCAAAGTCCATACTTTGTTGGTATACATGGATTCCATCTTTGATTCAATGGCATTGCACTACTTCTGAGAGTCAGGCCCTTTCATGTCCTCTCCATAGGTAGTAGGCTCATCATCTATGAGTAATGTGTCACCAGACTGAGTCACGAGAAGTCAATACCTCTCTGGCTCCTTGCGCACTCTAGTGGACCTACAAAGCTCTTGTGTTACTTGAACAAATTCCTCCACAACACTTTGGGGTTCTTGTTCATGTTCCATTGCAGGATCAGTAGTTTGTGGTTATTGAATTTCTTCAAGTTCTACAGTCCTCCCACTTGCTTATTTAGAGAGAAATTCTCTTTCTAGAAACATGTCGGTCCGAGCAACAAACACTTTGTTCTAAGTTTGATTGTAGAAGTAGTACACTTTAGTTTCCTTCAGGTATCCCACAAACTTACACTTGTTCTAAGTTTGATTGTAGAAGTAGTACACTTTAGTTTCCTTCAGGTATCCCAAAATGTTCATGAACGACACAGTGGGACGCCTCCCACTCCACATCTCATGTGTTGTCCTCATGACCGATTTAGATGGGACACGGTTAATGTTGAAAGTTGCACACAATGGAGCGTAGCCCCAAAAGGATAATGGAAGATAAGTTTGACACATCATAGATCAAACCATATCTAATAGTATTCGATTCTTCCTCTCGGACACGCCATTCCACTGTGGCAATCTGGGTGGATTGATTTCGGATATTATCCCACACTCTCTAAGATAGTCGTCAAACTCTTGGCTCAAGTATTCTCCTCCACGATCCGATTGTATAGCCTTAATACTCTTGCCAAGTTGCTTCTCTACTTCGTTCTTGAATTTGTTGAACTTTTCAAAGGATTCTGATTTGCCCTTCATAAGGTATACAAATCCATATCTACTGAAATCATTAGTAAACGTAATGAAGAAGACATAACCACCCCTGTCTGGCAGGCATGGAAAATGGCCCACACACATCAGTATGCACAAGCGTAAATTGCTCACTAGTCCTCTTACCTTTCCTATTGAAAGGGGACTTTTTCATTTTTTTCCAATAAACAAGCATCACATGTCTCATATGATTCAAAATCAAATGAGTATAGAAATCCATCCTTATGGAGTCTAGATACACATTTCTCGTTTATATGGCCTAAACGACAGTGCCACAGGTAAGCAGGATTTAAATCAATTATTTTAATCCTCTTGGTATTTATGTTATAGACAGGATTATTTAGATCAAGGATATACAATCTATTAAATAATTGCGCACTACAATAGTGAATACTCTCAAATTAAATGGAGAAAAAATTTTCCTTTATTGAAATAGTAAAACCTTCCTTGTCCAAACAAGAAATATAAATAATGTTTCTGCTCATAGCAGACACAAAATAGCAATTATTTAATTCTAAAACCAATCATGAAGGTAGAGACAGCTCGTACACGCCTACAGCCAATGCAACACTATTTGATCCGTTCCCAACACGCAATCTATCTCCTCTTTACCCAATATTCTACTTGTCTTCAGATCCTGCACATTTAGAAAAATGTGAGATCCACATCCAGTATCCAATACCCAAGACGAAGAGCAATTAATATTGAAAGCTATAAAAAAATACCTGGTGGTGGTGGAATCACTATTCCAAGCCTATTATCCTCCAGATACTTTGGACAGTTCCTCTTCCAGTGTCCAGGCTGACCGCAGCAGTCACAATCACCCTTATTCATGCCCTTGGCAATGACACCAACGGGCTTAAGAGCAACTTCCTTGGATTTAGCAACTGCCTTTCCTTTTCCTTTGGAGGTAGAGGCAAACCTTTTGCCCATCCCTTTATGCACCATCACTATGGCCTTGCCCTTTCCCTTGCGGATGCTTTGTTCATCTGTCTCCATCATATTGAGTAGATCTGGCAGAGGTTTCATGATCACGTTCATGTTATAGTTCATGATGAACTGTCAATAACTCTCAGTAAATGATTGCAAAATGAGATATGTGGCCAACTCTTGACCTACCGAAAACCCTAGACGTGCGAGATTCTCCAATTACCCGATCATTCGGGGTACACGAGGTCCCACAGGGTTTCCCTCTGATAGATGAAATTTGAACAATGCCTTGGAGACTTCATACCTCTCAACCCTAGCATGCTCTTGGAAGAGCTGCTTCTAGTGTGCGATCATATCAAACACAGCCATGTTCTCATGTTGCTTCTAGAGCTCAGAGGACATGGTGCAAAGCATTAGGCAGACCACATCATTAGCATCATCAGCGAACTTTTGATGCGCCTTTAGGGCTGCAACGGTATTGTTCTCTGGAGCCTGAGGAACTTCCTCCTATAGAGTTTACAGTTTATTTTCCTGCTTGAGGACGATTCTCAAGTTCCTGTACCAATCTAGGAAGTTGGTTCCAAAAAAGTTGTCCTTCTCAAGGACAGAGCATAGGGAGTGTGATGAAATCGATGAGCTGTTTTCCATTGGAATTCTACAAAATTAGAAATGTAAAATTATGAATATTTTTTGAATTAAAAACTATGCTTAATAATTGCTAGATTATTAAACATAACTCCCACTATTTTTCTTGGATTAATAACCCTCAAATATTAATGCCGAAAATATCATTATATTTTCTAGTGGGTGCGAAGATCCATATTTCACTTCTTTTAAGCTAGCTTTGGAAAGTCGCCCAAAATTAGTTATTTAGGTAGGAACAATTTTCGATTGCATCCTTATACAACTCTTGGTTCAATTGGGCAAATAACTCCTTATTTATCCATCCCATGGGTAATCCCAATTGTGTACAAAGGAATCCTCAAGAGATACCTAAGTGTACACCTCAAGTAGAGAAGAAGAACACAAAGAGTAGTAGGTGTGTGTAGGGAGAGAGTAAGCACTGATAACTATGTATGAGAGAGAGACAGTAGGCTATGTGTGTCTTGTTGTCTTATAATCGTGTCACAACGGGGAGCATAACGATCCTATATATAGTGGGGAAGTGACCGTTGGGGGGGGGGGGGGTTAGTGCACCATAAATGGCGGCTTAATGGTAGAACCCCCAACGGCACGTTCGACCGTGTATATAGGAACTGTTACGCATCTGTCTGCAAGTATCGGAGACCTTATGAGATCAGCCGCATTAATGGGACACGTAAGCCTAGGATCTCTTAGTCAGTTACCAGAGGTCGCGCGCGAGCTTGGTTGTCGCACGCGCGCGACAGACCTTACCCTATCCTCCAAACCACTAAGTCCCTACAAGTCCCGTGTTATGGTGCGCGGGGGCTCTTTCTCGTAGCCCCCACGGGGATCAGCACGGGTGGTGATCCGGTGTGGATAGAGCACAACTAGGTGTGCGGATGGATGCCACGTGGCGGTGATCCTTCTGTCTGGAAAGCAGTGTCTACAATAGCCCCCTTTTGCGCGATTGCTACACGCTCTTCTGTTGTACAGTCGCGCAAAATCAGCCGTCCGTGAAGCTCACGCGGGCCTTTTGAATTTTATATTCAAATCCCTATAGCCCCCAGTCTTAGCTATGATTGCCTAGGGTTTGGAGAACGCCGTCTATCTTTTGGTGAGGCGTGTCTTCTGTTGAATTAATCAATCACCCTCCAAATTCGCCTATTTTTGAGGCGGGGGACAGATGAAGCGTCAAATTTTCCAGATTCCGAAACATCTTACTGACTCAGCAGTACCCTAGATTTGCGACTCTTCAGGCTTTATTTAAACCCTTCTATGCTGGTTGATGCAAATGTTCCTGCCTATCCTCCCCTTTTAAGCAAAGTATCCACTCAAGCATTTTTAGCAATGGCCCCCAAGCAAGCTGCTGAAATTCCAGAACTTCCTAATGAATTGTGGTGAAAAGCCCCCTACCTTGGGGGTGACGATTTTTGTGCGGCCACTATTATGACGTCCCCCCTCAAAGCATCCCCATTGAATGATGCTTTACAACTTGCTCCCAAACCAATGAGATCTGATTGGGACGTGGTAAACGCTGGGGACGTGAAACGCCTCGGCGTAGAGGCCGGCTTGTATGGTTTTACCGATATTCTACCGCAATCCTTCACGGAGAGTTTTGACTGGATGGATGAATGGACGGAGCATATCCTTCACGATTACGCAATCGACTTGAAGCGTGCCAATATTTTCCACGCCGTTCGTGCAACCAAAGGTCTTCATATTTACCATGATAGTACCATGCTTCAGGTGCTATTTTCCAGGTATTCTCGAAAGACCCACACTTTTCATCTCTCCCATCTCGAGTTGCCCCTACCTTGGATGATGTGGAGGTCTTGCTGAATCTTCCAAGCATGGGGATTGTTGACCCCCTAGCACCCTTGGCTGACCCGGACGAGATCCAATTATTTGAAGATATAAGGTCATTATAGCAGATATGGGAAGCACTGACTCAAAATGGATGCATGGAGCGACCACACCATGTGGGGAATTCCCACGTACATCTTCTGGTCCGAGGAAAACATGGTCAAAATGGCTCATGTACTTTTTCAGAGACTTTGTCAACCCTGCTGTAGCTCGTGAATGGCGGGAAAGAGATCCGGAAGCGGTCATTAGTGTCGTGGGGAAAGGGTTTCATTTTACCCTATGTGGCTACCTCTGCGTATGGCTATCGCGTTACTTGATAGACGGATTTCCCCGTGATGGAGTTTTTATGCATGTGCTTCCACTTGCGGTGAGATTATCCCTTAGACAAAAGGTATCCCTAGGCCCACTCGTTCTGGGCTCCTTATACCACCGTCTTGACTTGGCTGCTGCTCATACCGAACAGTCGCAAGGAAGAGTTGATGTTTGCACTTTTGTTAATACCGCCTTTCTGTCTCTGTGGGCTTTTGAGAGACGGCCCAGGTATGCCCCCATTCCTGTGAAAGTGGGCATTTGGAACATCCCTAGCGTTCCTCGAATCTTCCAGAGTCCGCGAGCGTGGAGTTGGTACAATACAGCAGCTCCTCAATGGACATTCGCCTTAATTATCGATGACACTCGCTTCTTCGCGCGTCGCCCCTATGCTACCTGTTTGAAGGATGACAACATAGACTTCTGGGAAGAATTGTATCCAAAGCAGGACATCATTCTTTCCATTGATCTCCTATCCACAGGCGATTGGTCTCTTAGTAGGTTTGTGAACTGGGTTCGAAGGGGGTTTCTTCCTGTTTTACCTGAGTATTTACCGGATATTGAATTTTCTGGTGACTATAAACGAATTACCGTGCCATTCGACCCTGTTCGCGTTAGCCCTCAATTTGGGTATGACGCCGTTGCTCCTTCGTTGTGGCCTGAATCCACAGATTGGGGCTGCTATGACAGCCTTTTATGGGGCAAGGGGGCATCTTCTCTGTATGATGAGCTTCCCTTGACCCAACCTTCTTGTGGCAGAAAGGGACGAAATACCCCAAACTGGGTATCTTTCTGGAACCTCCAAACACGGGGTCTGCTGACCCTTCATAATATCCCTTCTCCTAACAAGCCACCCCTTTTTGCAGTCAGCGAGTATCCCTTCACGGCCCTTCGTAGTCACGACAACTGTAACTATGGCTACTTTTCTTTGTTGGCCAAAGCCCGGCATTTGTGCCCTCAGCTAATTCTTGAGGAGAAGACTGAATTTGCTAAACGCAAATCCTTCACGGCCAAGGCCCTGTATGCTCATTCTTTTAACCAGGTACATTTATGTTGATTATTGTTTCACTTTATTTCCTCGAACTCTCTTGCCGCCTCCCTACTAACTGATACCTTTCTCTCTAGAGCTGTTTGAGGCGCTTCGCGTCTGGAGACAGGAGCATGAGTTTCGTTGCTCGTGCACAGGTAGAAAGAGCAGCTTTGCGGAACTCGTCAGCTCTTGAAAATCGTATTGAGCCGGCCATACATATGCCCCCGAATTTCAGTTATTGGTCTCTGATGCATTAGCGACCTTCTTGGCTTCTGACGGGAGAAGCTTAGTGAGGAAAAGCCTTTCTTATGAATCTTCTACCCGCAAGATACCCACACGAGAACTGAATCATTCTCGTGTCGAGGTGATTACTCAAGGCAGCTCAAAATCCTCAACAAGTAAGAGACATACTTATTTTCCTAGTAATCACGCCTTTGTGAAAATCTTTTTTTTTTTTTTTTTACAGCAGGCAAAACACCTGGGAAAGGAGAGACAAGGGAAGCGATGGTGAGCGATAATGCTAGGCCCCTTGCGCGTATCAGAGAACAGCATCAGGAGCCCTCCATACTTATTTCTTCAGATGAGAAAAAGTCTTTCCATGGTTCCCGCGCTGCTCGAGGTACGTCCCCTGTGCATGACGTCGTTCTCGAGGAAGGCTTTTGGGAAACCGTCTCTCCTAGTCATGATGCGGCGTTTGGAGGACTTACTTCCCATCTGGTGGGAACTACTGCTAATTCCCCAGCTTTTAAGCGTACCCCCGTGTCTACTAAGAGCGCCGGTACGACTAAGTTAGCCCTGAGTTCTCCGAATTCCTCCAATCTGGATTTGGGTTTGGACATTCTTTCCACCGGGAATCCATTTGAAATATGGGGTTCGCAGACCGCTGATCCCATTGCTGTAAGAGGAAACTTGGTAATTCCTGAGGTGTACTTCACACGTGAAGCTAGAGCTGATAAAGAACTGATGGCCACAGCTGATGCTGCCTTGCAGGCAACATTGCCCATTGCTTCTCTCCAGCGAATTATTAAGGGAATTGGTAAGCCCCTCTTTGTTTTTATTATTCTATCTTTATTCTCCTATTTTGCAGAGTATAATATCGTGTTTGCGCATGTAGGTATTGATAAAGCTTGCTTGGAGTGGCTTATGAAAGTTTTGGGTATCTTTCCCTACTGCCTTTGCGCGGGTGCTAGAATTATCTCCCATGGACAGAGGGAAAATTTTCAAAGAGCTTGCCATTTTACTGGGAGAACTGGATCAAGCTACTCCTGCACAAACCACCCCGGCTAAAGCCTAAGAACTCCTTGCAAGTGTGCGGAAACTCGAGCAACTTGCAGCGGGGCGACTAGACCTGAAGTTCCTCACCCAGTGGCTGACAAGAGCTCACAATTCGGCCAATTTTGGGAACGAGCTTGCTTCCTTAAAAAAGGAGACGACCGATCTCGCGGCGCGTAGGGAAGAATTCGAGGGTCAAGCCAAGGAGTTAGACGAGGCCGTGAAGCGTCATGAAGCTAGTAAGGCTCGTATTGCAGGGCTCGCTGCTAATTCCCTTAAGTTGTCGGCACAGGATTCCTTGCTGAAAGACTTTTTTGAAGAATGAGATTGCCCTTACAAGGGAACATTTGTTTTCCTGGTTTTGCTTTGCGCCTGCAGTGTATATCTTTGAAACGATTTAAATTCAAAAACTATTTCGCACCCTTTTCATGGGCTAGCATGCTTCTTAACGCATTTTCTTCTTATGGTTGTTGCCAGATAAGATAGACCTGTTAGACTACCTACCGGTAATAATCCTGATATCTTATGAGATAGGCTTATTATTGCTATCATGTGAGATAGGCTTTTCACCTTATCATGTGAGACGAGGTTGCGTTGCTATCATAGGAGATAGACTTTTTCACTATTGCGCGAGGTAGGTTTATAGGGCTACCTATGAGGTAGGTTGCTATCATGTGAGATAGGCTTGTATTTCCCTCTTTTTGGGATGAATTTTGTTCCTCCTCTATCACAGGAGATAGACTTTTTGGACTTGCTATCGTATGAGATAGGCCTAGACTGCTACCCTATGAGATAGGCTCACGTCTTACTGTTGCGGTCAATCTAGTAACCCATTTGGCTTAAAGAAGGAGATTGACGATTTCTTGACAAAAGTGCCCTAATATGGTAGGGCTTTTTATCAGATCCTCATATGGGAGGTTTTTGAAGAAAAGACATAGCAATTTTAAACGAGAAGGGCTAAGGATAATACTTTTTTAGCAACTGCATGTTGATTGGTTGCGGAGTAGTAGCAGCTCCATGGCATCACAGGGTGTTGCAATATCCGCTATCGAAGACTTCTTTTACCTCAAATGGTCCTTCCCAATTAACCGCGAATTCAGGGTGAGCTGCCTCGCGCATGCAGTGATATGAGGCTCGTAGCACGAAGTCGCCTACTGTAAAATCCCTATTCTGGACCGTCTTGTTGTATGAGCGCACAATCCTCTCCTTGTACTTCAGATTCACTCGTGTGGCCCTTTCGCGTTTTTCCTCCTAAAGGATCAAATCATGGTCACGTTCATTGTTATACAAGGCGCTGAAGGCTAACCTTGCGGAATTTACTTTCACTTCAGTGGGAACAACTGCCTCTGCTCCATAGCATAACAGAAAGGGTGAAGTCCCAGTGGGAGTCCGAGGCGACGTTCGATATGCCCAAAGTGTCGTTCCTAATGAGTCTGCCCACTTCATGTGATCATCTGTAACCATCTTACTCAGTATCCGTAGCATTGTTTTATTGGTTGCTTCCGCCTGTCCATTCCCCTTCGGATAGTAAGGCGTTGAACATACCTGCTTGATGCTATATTCCATCAGTTTCTCTGCGACCTGGCTGTTGACAAAGGGAGTGCCATTGTCAGACAACACAGTGTTAGGAATGCCAAATCGGTAAATGATATTCTTGGATGAACCTAACCAATGCCGCCGCATTGGCCGTTTTGAGCGGGATTGCTTCCACCCATTTAGTGAATTGCTCTGTTCCTGTGAGGATGTATTCTTTCCCTTTCGAGGGGGGGTCGTATTGGTCCAATGAAATCTTAATACCAAGTATGAAATGGCCATGGGATCCCTAGCGCGTGTAAATCGACCGCGGGAGCATGCACCAAATTGCCATGAAATTGGCATTGCGGGCATCTTCTAACTTTTGCGTGGCAGTCGGCCTCCATGGTCGACCACAAGTATTCCACTGTCAAGAGTTGTCGGCATAATTTTGCACTTACTTGGTGTTCCACCTGATGTGACATTTTCATGACCTCTTCAGTTTCATGTCCATGCAAGCATTTGAGTAAGTTTCCATTATGCCCCTTTCTCCACAGTATGTTTTCTTGGAAAACATATATGTTGGCCTTCCTTCTGAGCTTTTCGAATTCCTTTCTGTTGGCAGGCATAGCTCCCCCTGAAAGATAGTCGATTATTGGTTGTCACCAATCGTCCTCTATCACAGCAATTTCCAGGGTGGCTTTGATCAAGGCACACTTTTCGCAGTTGCTTTGTATGATGGAGCGAAATACGACATTTGCGGCCCGTATATCCCGTACCTCTGGGCTTTTCTGTAGATGGAGACCTCATTATCCCCACAAGAGTTTTGGTGAATCTTTTCCAAAGTCGCTTGGCCCTCCTCTTCAGTTACGCACCTCATAAGGATACCCCCGGGCCCCTTATGATAAAGCAAGCCATCATGTATGCAGAAGCACTTAGTAGAAACCCATGTTTCCTTGCTAGTTCAATCGGCCATCGCGTGCACAATAGGTTGCCTCCAATCTGATTTGTTCGGAGGTTCCTCTTCGCATAGGTATTTTACTAATGACGGAACTGACTTCACCTCAATCGATATTTTGGCAGGACATTTATCTGAACTGATCTTCGACGCTCGTATTTGACAGATCTGAACCAGCTTCTGCACAATTGACCGGTATTTCAGTAAATTTATCTCCTTTAAAGTGTGTTCTTCCAAGGTTTGTTTGACAATTAGTTTCGAATCTCCTATAATGACGAGACTCTTCACCTCCAAGTCTCTAGCTACAAGAAGTCCTGCGATCACGGCCTCGTACTCGGCCTCGTTATTTGTTACTGCAAAGTCCAGTTTCGTGGACATCTAGATGACCTCTTGATCAGGTTTGATGAGTACTACTCCAATTCCTCCCCCGATCTCGTGGAGGATCCATCAAACTGCAACTTCCAGTATTCATTGCTGATGGCATATATTTCAGGTCCTCGAAGCTCCTCTGCCACCGGCTCATGCCTCTCATCTGGGAACTGTGCCAACAGATCCGCCAATGCCTGTGATTTGATGGCCTTGGGCCGCGTGCACGTGATATCATATTGGGAAATGGTAATGTACCACTTTGCAAGCCTTCCTGAGGGGAGTGAGTGTCCCAGGAGATATCTTATAGGGTCGTTCTTCGTTACAACTACCACCTTATGAGAAGCAAAGTAGTGTCTCAACTTCTCAATCGCGAAGAATAAAGCCAAACAATGTCGTTCCATGTCTGTATATCTCGATTCTGATGGTTGAATCATGCGGGAGATGTAATACACCGGTATTTCTTGCCCTTAAAACTCCTGGGCCAGTAATGCTCCAATCGACCTTTGAGTTGAGGTGAGGTATAATAGCAGAGGCACTCCCAATTGTGGTGCAATCATAACTCTTGGTGATGTCAACAGTCTCTTCAAATTTTCAAATGCGACCTGATGTTCCTCCGTCCAGACGATGGTGCATTCTTTTTGAGCATATTGCTGAAGCAGAAAGTTAGCTCTGCAATTGCCGGTATAAACCTCCGCAAGTAAGATAGTTTTCCTAGAAAGGCCTTCAGCATGGTTTGCGATTTTGGTGCTGATAGATTTGTGATCGCTGAGATCTTGGCAGGATCGGAAAGTCCTCACGCTTTGCTTGACCGGTTTTGTGCTGACAGATTTGTGCTGACAGATTTGTGATCGCAGAGATTTTGGTGCAGAGATTTTGGTGCTGGACGGAAAGTCCTCGCGCTTTGCTTTACCGGTTTTGACCCTGGGATGACATCCAGGCGATGCATAGTAATGTTTCGGTCAAGCCGCGACATTTCGTCGTAATCCCATGCAAACACATCCCTGTATTCTTTCAACAACTGGACCAGCCTTTGTTCTTCCGCATCGCTAAGGTCTGAGCATAGGAAGATGGGTCTCCGTTTTTCCTATCCCGGGCTAAGTAATACCTCCTTAAGTTCCTTCTTTTGTGGTTTCGGTCGGTCTTCCATACACTCAGGTGCCTCTTTAATTTCCTCAGGTGACGGGCCTTGTTCGCTTATGCTAGAGACCCATGATGGCCGGAAAGCTTGTGTGGAAACACCCATGACGCGATAGAACTTCCCTCTTTTGGGGGGATAATCTGTCATCCGTTCTTCAGTGGGGCCCGCATCATGTTGCAAAGTGTAGACGCGTTTGCCTATTCTAGGGATGTCTTTCTCCGCCGGTCGTTTTTCCTTAAGCCCCCGAGTCACTGTTGTTCGAAACGGCGGTGGGCACTGAATATCCTCCCATCTGGGCAAAGGAGTTGGTCGAAACGGGGCCAGGAGCAGCCTATCCTCCATTTTCGTAAACCAAACTGCTTCAGGTAAGTGTGCCTCCAAGAGATTGAAAGGATTCACAGAAGCTGGTATCGTGACCACCCTTCCTTTCCAGATAGCCTCTACTACCTGGTGGGCCGTTGAGGGTACATCAAAGAAGCGGTGAATCCATGCTCGCCCAATACTCATGTGGTAAGCCGTCTCAGCCTCAATAACATGGAATTTGGTGGAATAATTTATCTGCCCGATTCGGGTTCCCAAATTGATCCATCCAAAATTCATTATGGAGCTACTTCCAAACCCCGTTGAGGACAATGGTCTTTTAACCATCTTGTGCCCAGAAACCCCTGCCATGTCTAGGGTGGCCAAAGATATGACGTTCACTGCGGATCCACCATCGAGAAAGGCTCTTTTGAATTCAACATGGTTGATCATGGCCGTGACATATAACGGCCTCTGATGATTAGCACTAGACCTTTTGTCAGATTCATCGAATGTCATGACAAGCCCCTGTGGTCTGGGGGCCTCGACAGCTTCGTCATCTATGACAAGGTGTTTCTCCCCATATTTTCCTGCGACACCTAGAATTGCTCGCATCACTCCCTGCCTGCAGCCCACCGAAAAGTTCATCTCGTCAAAGAACTTGGCGAATTTGATGGGGTCCTTCATTCGTCCAGTTCGAGTATCTTCACCACATTCCTTGTAGAGTTTGGAGACCACAGGGACTGCTGCTTCTGCCAAGTTTGTGACTGAGATCATGGCTTAGGTTCCTGTCGTGGAGAAGGGTTACGTGTAACGCCTTTGGCTGATTCCTCCACAACCAGCTGGTCCTTTACTGCTCGTTCGTACACCATCCACCTGAGTTTTCTACATTCCTTAGTTGGATGGGAGATTTGCCCGTGGCATTCGCACCATTTCGGGTCCCGGAGTTGTTCTTATGTAGGTCTGTGCTCATATGCCGGCAATATTCCGTTTCGTCGCCATTTTTTGCAAAAGCCAATGGCGTCCTTGATCGATATGAACAGAGGTGGCGGCCTTGAGTTGTGAACCGTCGCTGTTTTGCGGGCGTAGGTACCGCGTACATATTGGCGTCTCGTGATCGTTTGGATCCACCGTATTTAGAGCCGAGATTTGTTGGCGCACGCTCGTCGCCGTATCTTTTCCTCATCCTCTCTACTACCGGCTCAATCTTCCTGGTGCAGTCGATCAACGTCGAAAAAGTAGGCATGTTTAAATTAATCAACATACCCTTACACTCGTCGCGCATGCCTTGCAGGCATATTTCGACCAGGCGGCTCTCCAAGACCTCGTCACTGCATTCCAACGACCTGGATCTGAACTTCTTAATGAAGGCCACGCCTTCCTCGTCAGACTTTTGGTACATGCAGGAGGGGTGAATGGTGGTGACCCGTTCGTCCATCTGGAAGAACTTCGTGTAGAATTTCTTCACCATGTCATCCCACGTTTTTACAGATCCCGCTTCAAGGGCTCTGTACCACTTGTATGTGACGGTTCCCAAAGATTTAGAGAACTCGTGCATGAGTAGCCGAGTATCAACTGCATACGGGCCCATCATATCCATGAATCTCATCACGTGCTCGTGGGCGTTCCCACTGATTTCATCGAATTTCTCCCACTTGGGCGCTTTGTACCCAGCGGGTTTTGGCATCAGATGGACATCCCGTGGAATGGGAGGCGCGCTATCTACCTTTGGAATGACAGTGTCCATGGCACCCTGATTGGCGATGATGCTGTCAATCCTTTGCTCGAGAGCCGCCATGCTAGCAGGTGTTCCTCCATAAGAATGAGTTGTTTGCCCGAAACCCAGAATGTAGGGCATACTGGGGTTTAAGGAGGCGGAGGTGGGGGCCCGTGGCTTCCTAGGGCTCCGCTCCCGTATAGAGACGTCATAGGATATGCGGAAGGGTTCCCTGTCGTCATGAGGGACGAGCCTGCTGAGAATGGTGGAATCTGGCTCGCCAGGCCGCCCGAAAGAGGAGCCTGGGCAGCAGAGACATGCACTATCGAGGTGCCCATTGAGGTGGACACCACCCCGGGTGGGGATAGTGAAGTCGTCAGTGATGAAACAGAAGCCCCGGGGACCGCATTTTGGGCCATATTCCCCAGGATCGTCATGATCTGAGCGATCTGCTCGGATTGAGCTTCCATGGCCCGAGCTTGAGTTTGTATCGTGGTTTGAAGAGACTCTAAAGAGGGTTCTCCTTCAGTGACCACTGGAACCCGAGTGTTGGGAGTGATATTGAGTAGTACATCCTCTTCTGAGTTCTCCTCGTGGGATGGAGACCGATCTCCCTGGCGGATGACTTGGTCTGAAGACATGGTTGGCAGATTTTGGAGGTTAGAAGGTGGGTTTTCACGTCGGGTTCACCAAAATGTGTACAAAGGAATCCTCAAGAGATACCTAAGTGTACACCTCAAGTAGAGAAGAAGAACACAAAGAGTTGTAGGTGTGTGTAGGGAGAGAGTAAGCAATGATAACTGTGTATGAGAGAGAGACAGTAGGCTATGTGTGTCTTGTTGTCTTATCGTCGTGTCGTAACGGGGAGCATAACGATCCTATATATAGTGGGGAAGTGACCGTTGGGGGGCGGGGGGGGGGGGGGGGGGGGGGGGGGGGGTTTAGTGCTCCATAAATGGCGGCTTAATGGTAGAACCCCCAACGGCACGTTCGACCGTGTATATAGGAACCGTTACGCATCTGTCCGCAAGTATCGGAGACCATTATGAGATCAGCCGCATTAATGGGACACGTAAGCCTAGGATCTCTCAGTCAGTTACCAGAGGTCGCGCGCGAGCTTGGATGTAGCACGCGCGCGACGGACCTCACCCTAGCCTCCAAACCACTAAGTCTCTACAAGTCCCGGGTTATGGTGCGCGGGGGCTCTGTCTCGTAGCCCCCACGGGGATATGCACAGGTGGTGATCCGGTGTGGATGGAGAACAGCTAGGTGTGTTGGATGGCTGCCACGTGGCGGTGATCCTTCTGTCTGGAAAGCAGTGTCTACAGGTTGCCTCTAGGCTTTTAATCTTATTAAAATCACCCAGTTTCTTACAATATCTTACTTAAAAAATTGCACATTACCTTCTTGTGCCATCGCAACACAATCATGACAAACTAAGTCGCCCTGCTTTGGCACGCACGAGCTTGAGAATCATGATCATGAAGAGTGTTTAAGTAACGAGAAGGCAAAACGCAATATTTAAATTGAGGGATTTTTATTTTCAATTTGAAATTGTTTTCTTGATCCATATCAACTGATCTACTTATTTTGAGTTAGGGTAACTCACAAATAAAATATCCGGGTTGTTAATTATCTTATTATCAATTTTGCATGCATCAACCATACACCAACAGTACATAATAAGACAATAAAATAAACAACCACAAAAAAAATTAACGTGATATGGATATGGCCTATAATCTAAGATATTCTCAAGCCAATGAGAATATATATGAACCCTAAATAAATAGCAAGTTCATCTCCATGTGCCTCCATCTTTTGGTCCATGCTCCATAGCTCTTTGTGGATTGTCACCTTCTTGTGGTTTCTCCCTTTCTATAGGCTTCTTTTTCTCCATGTCTTGACTATTATATATTTTATCTAATTCTAGCTAAAATCTAGACTTAATAAAAAGATCTCACAATTTTAGAAAAAGACCGGTTCGCAGACTGTAAAGCTTAATTAACTATTACATTAATTTGATCAGCTCGCATGCCGTAAAACAAACCACGAGATAAACATCCACAACAAATCACAACCTATGTCCATATCCAATCACCATGCAATAAGCACATAAACAGTTAAAATCCAATTTTAACGTGCTTGGTCAATTTAAATTGTTCTTGGATGTGATAGGGTCAAAACAGTCCAATAGGGTTCTCGATGGCTTTGGACGAAACCCTAAAGAAGTGCCACTAGGCCTAGGGGCCGGCCGGCCCTAGGGCCGTGGCCTTTGGCTTGGGCGGCAAGGAAGGGGGACGGTCCTTAGGGGGGCGACCTCTTGTGGGAGTTGCCAAAAGACCTCCTTGCCTTGTTTCCCTAGATTAGTTGTTTCCATGTTTGAAAAATCTCTTTTCCAATCATGTGCCCAAACCCTAGCCACCAAGTTCCAATAATTCACATCCTATGTGATTCAAACTCACTAATAATTCACATCATATGTAAAGGTCTTGTTTGATTTAATCATATTCAATTTCATGGACTATGCTTAAAGCGTTTTACGCGATAAACAACAATTTAAAGTGTAAAACAACATAAATCGTAACACATAAACTACATTATGCTCTACGACCGGCGGCTCTGATACCTCTGTAGGGTTTCGATAACCGATACGCAGCGGAATAAACAATAATTTATCCGTTTCAAGACCCTCCAAGGACCACAAGTCTAGAATTCATAACGATAGTAAGGGATTAGTATCAAAAGACCTTTTGGTTCTCCTTTGATGAATTCTCTCGTTAAATTGTGTTCACGTCCCTGTATATAGTCCACTCCTAGGTTAGAATTCGGATCTTCCAGAACCTTGTGCTAGCTAGGAACGATGGAAGAAGAAGAAGATCACACAAGGAACACCAAAGAGAGGCTCGACCCTCTTTGTAGCTGACGGGGTAGGGGGCAGACCAAGGGGTTTCGGCCTCCTTGGTTTTTGCTCTCTCAATCTCTCCTTGATTTTCTCTCTCTCTCTCTCTCTCTCTCACTCTCTCAATGTGTTATGAGCATTAGTTGTGGAAAGGAAGATAGGAGTGTCCTTTATATAGTCCAACAACTCCTTGTTGACTGCATTAAAGCCCATATCCTAATCCTGTCCAAACACGAATTTTTCCAACTTGCAAATTAGTCCTACTAAGTTTGCAAGTAGTTGTGTATTGTAATTTCAGCATGGTTTTAGAGGCTTGAAATAGCCAGTCTATTTCATGGCCTTGAAACAGCTTTCAAAGCTTTGAAACTGACAACACAGTTTAAGCATGAACTTAGGGAGAGTTTTCGGACTCCATTCCAACTCCTATTCTCCTATAATTGATTATATGTTGTTTAATGATAAAAGACAAATTATTCTAACACTCTAATCCGTGACTAATCAATCTGTTTGACTAAGCTATTGCAGGGAAATTATGTTTCCTATTTTTCAGGATATATTTCTAAATTGTATTTTGCAGGAAGGGAAATCGCTTAATGATTTGATTTTGTGCTTGACTTCTCTTTTTTTCAAAAGTTTCCAAACATCTTCAAAAAACAAGATCAATACAGTATTTTTGAAGATACTGAGCAACTATCCGTTGGGAGAAGCTGTTAAAGAATTCAACAAATGAAGCTACAAAATAGGGAAGTTTGTTATGAAGAGATGTTGAAGATCTGCAATTCAACCTGCTCCTTCAAAGTGTAAAGAGCTGGATAAATTCAGCGGGACAATTAACAGAGACACTCGAACACATTCAGGGATTGACAAGCAACAAATAAGCAGATTCATTCGTCTCAATCCAAGCATCTGAAGAACACTGCATACTCACAGCAGACTTAGTTCTAGTGTTCTTCGATTTTGAGCTTTTATTTGTACATCATTCTAATAATACTTCTAGTTCTTATTCTCGTGAATTGTTAAAAATGAACTATAGAGAATTCATAGTTAATCAGTTAGCTAGAGCAAGTACTATATAGGTTAGTGAGAACCACAAGTTGTAACATAGTAAGGCATCTCTCTGTGCTTGAGATCTAGGGCTTAGCTTTTGATTAATAAGAATTGAGTTGAAAATTCTGTAGGGATAAGATCCCTGAGGTAGAGACGTGGGTCCAAGTGGACTGAACTCTATATATCTTGTGCCTCTTGCATTTAATTTTCAGTTCAATACTTAGCGTGTACAAGGAAATCCTCAAGAGATATCCAAGTGTACACCTCAAGTAGAGAATAAGAACACAGAGAGTTGTAGGGTGTGTGTAGGGAGAGAGTAAGCACTAGTAACTATTTGTGAGAGAGAGACAGTAAGCTATGTACTGGACCAATATGTTTAGTTTTGCAACGGAGAGCATAACGATCCTATATATAGTGGGGAAGTGACCGTTGAGGGGTTAATGCACCATAAATGGCGGCTTAAGATAGACCCCCAACGGCACGTTCGACCGTGTATATAGGAACTGTTACGTCTGCCCGCAAGTATCGGAGACCGTTATGAGATCAGTGGCATTGATGGGACACGTAATCCTAGGATCTCTCAGTCAGTTACTAGAGGTCGCGCGCAAGCTTGGTTGTAGCATGCGCGCGACGGACATTACTCTAGCCTCCAAACCACTAATGCAACAACCCCCTTATCCGGCTTGGACAAGACCGGGAGGGCGATGCTAAAAGTAACGGCGGAAATCAAAAGCATAACATCTAAAATTATTAATTTATTACGCAATATTAAACATCACAAAGTGTCTCTAGATATTACACAAGCGTTTTCAAAACTACAATGTTATTCTTGCTAACAAAAATAGATTCTACTCATGACGACATCCTTCTAGGTGAGTCTCGTACCCGGCTACCCCTTATCTTTCAGCTTCTAAACCTGCGGTGGGAAGGAAACAGGAACCGCAGTTTTCGAAGTCAGCATGGAAATACTGAGTACCCAAGCTCGTAAAACAGAGGATGAATCATTACTTTCTTTTCACATTAAATATAAAGAGGAAATAAATCATAGAAAATGTAAACTTGCAGAGTAAATTGGGAACTCAAATATAAACTGTAAACTGTAAGAAATGAACCTGACGCATCTAGTAAGAACACTTATAAAATTCTCATTCTTTTGATCTTCCTTTCCAAACTTTCAAACGGGGAGAATTAGTCCCAATCTCTTTCTCCTTTTATTTTATAAATATCCCAAATCTCATAGAACTGTATTATTAACTGTGTTGCTACGGGGAAGAATCTACTATCCATCTCGCATACTCCAAGACCTTAAGTGTCGGCACCCCCCTAAGACTTCTTGCGGCCAGAGAGGTGAGTACATGGAGCAACCCGGCAGGTTGCGACCGGGTAAAAATAAACGGGTCGAGTGACCGCAGCCAACACGACCAATCTAATCACAGGCTGAGTGATCAAATTCAACACAGCAATAATACGCTTCTCCCGTACAACTCTTTCAACTTTACGTTAATTATGCATTATTATTATTTTCGCGTGACAATAACAAGCAAAGCAACTTCTTTAAAATTTTAGAAAATCTGAAATAAACATGTAAATAAATAACAAACACTTTTCGAGAAAACTATTAAAACCAACTTGCGATACGAAAGGAGCTTGGCACGCAAGGCTTTGCATGTTCACTTACCTTACTTCCGAAGCATTTAGCATGCAAAACTCCCGCATATGAACTTATCCGGCGTCTATAAACCTGTCACCTACAAATTATACTTTCTTATTCAATCACAAGTCCAAGTATAACGTTACAAATCCTATCAAGAGTTCTATTTAGTCTTTAGATAAACCAAATCCCCACTTGATAATTGAATAACGTTTTTCTTCTAGTCATATTAGCTTATTGGCAAAGTTATATAAACATCATATCTATTTTTAAGCGACAATTAATTGTTATTATTATTGCTATTATTATTATTATTATAATTATTATCTAAAAGTGATTAATTAACTAGGAAATTATTTTAAGAAAAAAATGAGAACTAAAGATCATTTATATTTAAGAACTAATTCGAATTATAATGATAAAAATGATATTTTCGACTACTATGTTTTAAGAAAACTTTTACACAATGCTACACTAGTAACAAGCTAGAGAAATGTCAACTTTTACGAGTTTGAATAACCAATTGGTAAGCTAAGTGATTTAAGCCAATTTATTTATAAATTTTCAATAAAACGCTTGTCGTTAATTTTTAAGGAACAAACCGTTCACTAGTATTTTTAGAAATTAATTTCAATCCAAAGTTATTATTTTTATTTTTAACGAAAAGTGTTAAGTTGAAGTAAAAGACATATAAATCCCCAAAAGTTATACTTAAAGACAACTAGCACCCAAACTACTCACAAAACAGTTAGGTTAAACATATTTACCACCTAATTATTTCTGAAAGTACAAAAACACCCCCTATAATATGTTATAGATGTTTCCGAAAAAGACACTTTAACCCCCTTCAAGAAAAACATCAATTTTAACAATATAAACTCGGATTTAAGCTAGCAAGATGGAATTTTGACTATGTATAACGACTAATTATAAGTTTTAGAACATACCTAGGCCAAAAATGGCCGGAAAAGGTCAAGAATCAAGGTGGGTTGAGCTTCTCGTCGGGGTCGCCGGAGGTGAGCTTCAACGCCGGCGAACCGAGCGGTTTTGGGTGCGGCTGAGCCTTCTGCTATCTTGGTCGGGGCCCTAGGAGCCCATTGGAAGCAGGCTAAGGCAGTGGGTGGCATCGGAGGAGCTTGGACGGAGCTTTGGCCGGCAACAATGGAGGTTCGGTGGCGACGATGGTGACCTCTGTCACTGCTGTTCTACCACTGTTCGTCCTCTGTTTCTTAACAATGATGACCCTCGGATAGAGATCAGAGAGATGGGGGAAAAGAAATAGAGAAAGAGAGAAGTGGGTTCTCTTCTCTGTTGGTAGTTGTCGTCGGCAACGATGGCGGTCGCGGTGGTGGGTGTGGCTGCTGACACCCTGCTTCTGCTGCTGATGTTGTCTTCAAGAAACAGAGGGTAGAGTGAGAAAGAGAGAGATGAAGGTGGTGGGTTTACTCTTTCTCCCGATGGTGTTAATGGTGGTGGTGATGATGGTGAACCCAATGGTGGTGTTGGAGAAGAGGGTGACTATGGTGGTGGCTGGCTGGCTGTTGTGGCGTGAGAGGAAGAAGATTAGAGCTTATCTAGAGAAGTTGGGGCGGTGATAGTAGGGGCAGTGTTGGCTGCGTTGCAGTGAGGGCAAAGGAAATGAAGGCGGCAAAAACTTCCCGAATGTTTGTTTTGCTTGGAGAAGAAGAGCTCATGAGAAATTATTGGAGGGGGTGGAGGTACTTGCCACCTAGATGATTGGGTGTGGTTGGGCGTACCAAAGAATAGTGTGATTAGGTGTGTTAATTCTATCAACTCTCGCGGTGGTCGAATACGCTCTATCAACTTAAACTAAAATTTGAGAAATGTTCACGTATTAATTCTGGAATACTAATCTAATATTTTTCGTAAACTTTTTACACAAATCTAACTCAATAAATTACCCGAATATTATTTTGCAACTAAAATTCTTTTTAGCCTTCTAAAATTAATTCACTATTGCTAATATAATATTTTCTAAACTCTCACACGAATTTCTTAGCTATGACATTGCAATAATTTACCCAGCCTTATTTTTCTCAATAAATTTCTTATTTAACTTCTCAAATGACTATTTTACCCATTATAATTAGACGGAGTGTTACAACTAAGTCCCTACAAGTCCCATGTTATGGTGCGCGGGGGCCCTGTCTCGTAGCCCCCACGGGGATCAGCACGGGTGGTGATCCGGTGTGGATGGAGCACATCTAGGTGTGCTGGATGGCTGCCACGTGGCATGATCCGCCTGTCTGGAAAGCAGTATCTACATTAGCCCCCTTTTGCACGATTGTCACGCGCTCTTCCGTTGTGCAGTCGCGCAAAAACAACCGTGCTTGAAGCTCACGCATGCCGTTCTGAATTTTGAATTCGAATTCCCATAGCCCCCACTCATAGCCATAATTGCCTAGGGTTTGGGAAGCGCCGTTTAGCCTTTGATGAAGCGTGGCTTCTGTCGAGTTAATCAATCGCCATCCGAATTCGCCTATTTTCGAGGCAGGGATAGATCAACCGTCAAATCTTCCAGATTCCGAAGTGTTTTGTTTAATCATCAACACTCAAGGGTTGCGACTCTTCGGGGGTTTATTTAAACCCCTCAACGCCTTTGATTGAGACTTTCCTGCCTTGCCTCCCCTTTAAACAAAACATCCATTCAAGCGTTTGAAGCAATGGCTCCCAAGCAAGCTGCTGAAGTTCCAGAACTGCCTAGCGAATTGTGGTACAAAGCCTCCTACCTTGGGAGTGATGATTTTTATGCGGCCACCATTATGGCATCCCCTCTCCAAGAATCCCCATCGAATGATGCGTTGCAACTTGTTCCCGAACCAGTGAGGTCTGATTGGGACGTGGTTAACGCTGGCGATGTGCAACGCCTTGGCGTAGAGGCCGGCTTGTACGGTTTCACTTACATTCTTTCGCAGTCCTTTATGGAGGGTTTTGACTGGATGGAGGAGTGGACAGAACATATCCTTTGCTATTTCATGTCCGGTTTACCAAAATGTGTACAAGGAAATCCTCAAGAGATATCCAAGTGTACACCTCAAGTAGAGAATAAGAACACAGAGAGTTGTAAGGTGTGTGTAGGGAGAGAGTAAGCACTAGTAACTGTTTGTGGGAGAGAGACAGTAAGCTATGGTACTGGACCAATATGTCTTGTGTCGCAACGGAGAGCATAACGATCCTATATATAGTGGGGAAGTGACCGTTGAGGGGTTAATGCACCATAAATGGCGTCTTAAGGATAGACCCCCAAACGGCACGTTCGACCGTGTATATATGAACCGTTACATATCAGCCCGCAAGTATCAGAGACCGTTATGAGATCAGCCGTATTGATGGGAAACGTAAGCCTAGGATCTCTTAGTCAGTTACCAGAGGTTGAGCGCAAGCTTGGCTGTCGCATGCGCGCAACGGAACTTACTCTAGCCTCCAAACCACTAAGTCCCTACAAGTCCCGTGTTATGGTGCGCGGGGCCCTGTCTCATAGCCTCAACGGGGATCAGCACGGGTGGTGATCCGGTGTGGATGGAGCACAGCTAGGTGTGCTGGATGGCTGTCTTGTGGCGATGATACGCCTGTCTGGAAAGCGGTATCTACACTTAGCTTATTTGCAGCAAACAAAACGGGTTTTATTTCAAGGGTTTGAAACTCATTTCAAGGGCTTCAAATAGACTTAGCTTTTCTACAACAACTATTTTTATTCCAAGGACATGAAACTCATTTCAAGGACTTGAAAAACTCTTTACTCATTACAAATCTTTTTTAAACCACTCTTCTTGAAAGTTTAGCAAAAGTTGGCATACACTATTCAACCGCCACCCCCCCCCCCCTTCTAGAGTATTGATCCTGTATTACTGCCTATATTACAGTCCTTCACGTATTGATCCTTATAATTAATGAATCATATTAAATACTTCCCTAGTCCGGTCTAATCCGTAGGGAGTGTGACCCCATAGGTTTCTACTTAGGTGGTAGTAACAATTTACTAACATGGAGTGGCCTCTAGCATGACATCCATGCTACCCAACTAATAGAAATAGTCAGCCGACAAACCTTTTGTAAGTATTGCCTCATCCCTTTGTCTCTATATCCCGATTGGACACGATTTATACAGGTCACACTCGTATATCCAATCCATAGTTTCTCGATCCTGGGAATAGTCTCATCCATACAGACAACATCAAAATCCTATATATATTTATCTGAGCCTGGCGAGACATTCTGTGAGCACCATCCCTCGAGTGGCCGTGGATATTTACTCCCGTTATGTAGGAGCGACAAATTATATATACATCACTACCATCTCTAATCTTGCTTCCTTATTGTATCCAACTAACGCCTTTATTACTACCCAGTTACGGTGTAGCGTTTGACGATGTCAAAATACAATATTCCACAACTAGAGGATCTAGTGACTTCAAGTCTAAGGATGACAATACCATTTCCACTACGAGAAGCACATGTGACTTTACATAACCTGTATGAAGCCTTCTCATTATGGGTCAATCCATTATGTTATTATTCTTAATGCATACCCATTTGTTGGATTGTGATATCTCCATATCAATCCAACCCCCATACTAGTCTATAGTTGATCGTCATGTTAATCAATATAATTGACTAGGGATATTTAAGATAATCATTAAATTAACAATCTAAGGAATTCATTATATTAAATATCTCCATAAATAATACATTGATTGTTTCTAGCCAAAAACACTTATCATACTAAAAAGATTCTCTCTAGGGAACCTAATCCAACAGTTTCCCACTTGCACTAGAGACAATCTGGCGCATCTCGTATGCCCATAGATCTAGTGTGCCCTTCATGCTTGCGCTGAACAAGCGGCTTTGTAAGTGGATATGTTAGATTCTCATCTGTAGGAATCTTTCATATCTTCACATCTCCGATATCGACGATATCTCGAATGAGATGGAACTTCCTGAGTACGTGTTTGGATTTCTGGTGTAACCTCAGTTCCTTTGATTGTGCGATCTCCCCACTGTTCTCACAACACAACTCTATTGGATCCACAGTGCTAGGAACCACTCCAAGCTCAGTAATGAACTTCCTACTCCAAACAGCTTCCTTTGTTGCGCCACTCGCAGCAATGTACTCAGCCTCAGTTGTAGAATCAGCAACCGTCTCTTGCTTGGAACTCTTCCAGCTCACAACTCCTCCATTTAGGCAATTCACGAATCCTGACTGCTATCTGAAATCATCTAGTCGGTTTGGAAGCTTGCATCTGTATAACCCCTTACACACAACTTTTCCTCCCCTCCATAGATAAAGAACGCATCCTTAGTTCTTCTCAAGTACTTTAGGATGTTCTTAACCGCTATCAAGTGACTCTCACCCGGATTAGACTGATATTTTCTTGTCATACTCAACGCCTATGACACATCTGGTCCAGTACATAACATGGCATACATGATAGATCATATGGCCGAGGCATAGGGTATCCTACTCATGCGTTCCTTCTCAATCTCATTGGAAGGACAATCACTATTCGAAAGAGTGATTCCATGCAACATGGGCAAGAATCCCTTCTTGGAATCTTACATGTTGAACCGATTCAACACCAAGTCTATATATGTACTTTGACTTAGGCCTAGCAGCTTCCTCGATCTATCTCTATAGATCTTGATACCAAGTATATAAGCTGCTTCCCCTAAGTCTTTCATTGAGAAATACTTTCTTAAACGATCTTTCATAGATTGCAGCATGTGAATGTTATTTCCAGTGAGTAGTATGTCATTCACATACAAGACCAGAAAAGCAGCAAGGCTCCCACTAACCTTCTTGTAGACACAAGACTCATCTTTGTTCTAGATGAATTCAAACACTTTGACTGCTTCATCAAAACGTCGATTCCAACTACTAGAAGCTTTATTTAATCCATTAATGGATCGTTGTAGCTTACATAATTCATTTGCATGCTCTGGATCCACAAAACCCTCAGGTTGTGTCATGTACACATCCTTGAGGAGTTTTACTTATAGAAACGCTGTTTTGACATCCATATGCTAAATCTCATAGTCGTAGTAAGCAGCAACAGCAAGTAGGATTCGGATGGATTTGGTCATTGCGACTGGTGAAAAGGTTTCATCATAGTCTATACCATGAATCTGTCTGAATCCTTTTGCAACCAATCGGCCCTTATAGGTAATCATATTACCATCCATGTCGGTCTTCTTCTTGAAAACCCACTTGCACGCTATGGGGCACGCCCCTTGGGGTGCTTCCACCAAAGTTCATAGTTTGTTGGTATACATGAATTTCATCTTCGATTCAATGGCCTTGCGCCACTTCTGAGAGTCAGGTCCTTTCATGGCCTCTCCATAGGTAGTAGGCTCATCATCTATGAGTAATGTGTCACCAGACTCAGTCACGAGAAGTTCATACCTCTCTGGCTCCTGGCGCACTCTATTGGACCTACAAAGCTCTTGTATTACTAGAACAGGTTCTTCCACAACACTTTGTGGTTCCTGATCATGTTGCATAGCAGGATCAGTAGTTTGTTGTTGAATTTTTTCAAGCTCTACAGTCCTCTCACTTGCTTCTTTAGAGACAAATTCTCTTTCTAGATAAACCGGTCCGAGCAACAAACACTTTGTTCTCGGTTGGATTGTAGAAGTAGTACCATGTAGTTTCCTTCGGGTATCCCACAAACTTACACTTATTTGAATTAGGCCCGAGTTTGTATGATTTTCAACGTTTTACATAGACATCGCATCCCCAAATGTTGATGACCGACACTGTGGGACACCTCCCACTCCACATATTATGTGGTGTCCTCATGACCATTAAGATGGAAAAAGGTTAATGGTGAAAGTTGCACACAATAGAGCGTAGCCCCAAAAGGATAATGGAAGATCAGTTTTACACATCATAGATCAAACCGTATCTAATTGTGTTCGATTCCTCCTCTCGTACACGCCATTCCATTGTGGCAATCCGCGTGGAGTGAGTTGGGATATTATCCCACACTCTCTAAGATAGTTGTCAAACTCCTGGATCACGTATTCTCCTCCAAGATCCGATCGTATACCCTTAATACTCTTGCCAAGTTGCTTCTCTACTTCATTCTTGAATTTCTTGAACTTTTCAAAGGATTCGGATTTGCCCTTCATAAAGTATACAAATCTTTATCTACTGAAATCATCAGTAAACGTAATGAAAACATTCCTTTCCCAAACTTTAGAAGAGGAAGTTCCTCAGGATCCAGAGAACAATACTTTTCATGCGCCTTTAGGGCTGCAGCGGTATTGTTCTCTGGAGCCTAAGGAACTTCCTCTTCTAAAGTTTACAGTTTCTTTTCCTGCTTGAGAACGATTCTCAAGTTCCTGCACCAGTCTAGGAACTTGGTTCCAGAAAACTTGGCCTTCTCAAGGACAGAGCGTAGGGCGTGTGATGAACTCGATGAGTTGTTTGCCATTGGAATTCTACAAAGTCAGAAATGTACAATTTTTAATATTTAGTGAATTAAAAACTATATTTAATAATGTCTAGATTATTAAACATAGCTCACACTATTTTTCTTGGATTAATAACCCTCAAATAATAATGCGGAAAATATCATTATATTTTCTAGTGGGTGCCAAGATCCGTATTTAGTTGGTCTAATCCATATGGAGTGTGACCCCATAGGTTTCTACTTAATTAGTAGTAACAATTTACTAACATGGAGTGGCCTCTAGCAAGACATCCATGCTACCCAACTAATAGAAATAGTCATCCGACGAACCTTGTGCAAGTATTGTCTCATCCCTTTGTCTCTATATCCGGATTGGACACGAGACACACAAGTCACACTCGTATATCCAATCCATAGTTTCTCGATCCTGGAAATAGTCTCATCCATGCAGATAACAGCAATATCCTATATTGATTTATCTGAGTCTGGCCACACATTCTATGAGCACCATCCCTCGAGTGGCCGTGGATATTTACTCCCGTTATGTAGGAGGGAAAAATTCTATCTACGTCACAACCATATCTAAGCTTGCTTCCTTATTGTATCCGACTAACGCCTTGATTACTACCCAGTTATGGTGTAGCGTTTGACGATGTCAAAATACAAAATTCCACAGCTAGAGGATCTAGTGACTTCAAGTCTGAGGATGACAATACCGTTGCCACTACGAGAAGCACTTGTGACTTTACATATCATGTATGTAGCCTTCTCGTTATGGGTCAATCCAGTATGCCATTACTCCTAATGCATACCCATGTGTTGGATTGTGACATTCCATATCAATCCAACCCCATACTAGTCTATAGTTGATCGTCCTTTTAACCAATATAATTGACTAGCGATATTTAAGATAAACAACAAATTTGCAATCTAAGGACTTCATTATATTAAATATCTCCATAAATAATACAATGATTGTTTCTAGCCAAAAACACTAATCATACTAAAAAGATTGCCTCTAGGGAACCTATTCCACTATAATTGTCCTTCCAATTAGATTATGAAAGGACCGTATGTATAAGATTAACGAGATACGCCATGTGATGTACTAGGCCAGACATGTCATATGAGCATGACATGATGTTGCCAGTCATATCCAGATGAGAGTCATTGGATAGTTGTCTAGAACATCTTCATGTACTTGAGAAGAACTAAGGATGAGTTCTCGATATGTGGAGGATAGGAAGAGATCACTGTAAAGGGTTACATTGATGCAAACTTCCAATCCAACAAAGATAATTCCAGATCATAGTCAAGTTATGTGTTTTTCCTTAAGTGGAGGGACTGTGAGCTGGAAAGGTTCCATGCAAGATTCAGTTGCCGATTGTATCACAGAGGACTGAGTGTATTGTTGCATAAGATGCATATACTCAGAATATTCAATCTCATTCGATTGTCGATAGAAGAGATGTGAATATATGAAAACTACCAGCAGATGTCTCTGTTACTAAACCTCTTGCGCAGAAAAAGCGTGAAGGTCGCTCTAGATCAATATGCATACGATGCACCAGATTGACTCTAGTGCAAATGGGAGACTGCTGGAGTATACCCTAGAGGCAATCTATTTATGGTGACATTTATATGGACTTTCGGTTCATTATGTTATCGATATGGAGATATGTTAACATGAATGAAGTCCTTAGTATATAAATGTTATATTCTTAAATATCCATATTCGAGTACTACAGTTAATAAGACGACTGTATTGCATCAAGACTAGTATGTGGGTAGATTGATATGGAGATATCAAGTCTAACACATGGGTGCGCATTAGGAGTAATGGCGTACTGGATTGACCCGCCATGAGAAGGCTACATGAGAGTTATGTGAATGTCACAAGCACTTCTCATAGCGAAAATGGTGTTGTGATCCTTAGACTTGAAGTCACTAGGTACCCTAGTTGTGAATTTTCATGTTTTGATATCGTCAAATGTTACACCGTGACTGGGTAACTATAAATGCTTTAATCGGACATGATATGAAGCAAGCTTAGAGATGGTAGTGATGTAGATAGGATTTGTCCCTCCCACATAACAAGAGTAAATATCCACGGCCACTCGATCAGTAGGACTTAAGGAAATACATGGCCATGCTCAAATAAATCAATATGAGATCTTGATGTTATTTGTTTATCTAAGTCTACTCACAGCTCGAGAAACTATGGATTGCATATACAAGTGTGACACTCTATGTCTTGTGTCCAATCCGGAAAGATGAGACAAAGGGATTATACAACATAGTAACATTGGTCACAGAGGTTTGTCAGATCACTGACTATTCCTATTAGTTGGGTAGCACTGATGTGTTGCTAGACACCGCTCAATGTTTGTAATTGTTACTGCCAACGTAATAAGAACCTGTAGGGTCACACATCAAAAGGATTAGACTGGACGTAGATGTTAATTAGTTGGACTAATTAACATTTAAAGGAATCAAGGATCAAAGTGTAACAACATGCATATTTAGTTGGACTAAATAGCTAACTAGACTAAAAAAAAGTTAATCCAAACAGTTGAATTTAATTAGTAGTGGGCAGTTTTATAATTAATGAAGACTTATTAATTATAAAAGAACAAGTCCAACATTAATTTCATAATCATGAAAATTAGAGCACAAGAAAAGAGAGAGAAAATAGGCCAAACCGAAGAGGTCGACGTCTCCAAGAATGACTACCACCTCCCTCCTCCCTCATCCATTATTGCACACTCCAAGCTTGATTGGATCAAGCTCCTTGGTGATTCCTCCTTCTTCTACACTGCTAGCACAAACAGTAGAGGAAGTTCCAGTTGAGATTCTCCGGTGTGGACTTCTGTAGAGGCGTTGACACTATTTCTACGCAAAGTGATCGTCCCGCTCTGGTATGACTGAGGTAACCTTTTTCCTTTCAACATGTTATGATGCTTCACATGTGATTCATGGAGGTTTTTTAGTATAATAAAATTATTTTATTTCCGCTGCGTTACCTGTATCAAAACCCTACAATCCAGGTATCTTAAGGGTGAAGGGTTTTGATCATGGATACGCAGCAGAAAAACATAATTCATCCATTCATTACCCTCCAAGGATCACAGGACAAGAGACATAACGATGGTAGAAGAAATCAAGTTACACACCTTAGGGTTTCTCCTGTGATGACTTGTAACGCGAATTGTGTCATATCTCTATAGTTGATCCACGCCTAGAGTTGAGATTTAGATTTTCCTTCTCCTTTGTGCTATCTACGAATGGAGGAAGAGGAAGAAGAAATCACGCAACACGAGGAAACAAGGAGGGGCGGCCTCCTTTGTAAGCCGATGGGATAGGGGCGGCGGCAAGGGGGTGTTCGGCATCCTTTGCTTGCTTGCTCTCTCTCCTTTTGTTCTCTCCCTCTCAAGTTATGATCAAAAGGCTCATAAGTGTGGGAAGGAAGGAAGGAGCATCCTTTATATATTCGAAAAAATCCTTGCCAACTACCTAAAGGACCTATTCTAGTCCTACTAGAATTCGGTTTAGTCCCTTCCTTGCAAATTAGTCCTACTAACTTTGCAAGGTGTTGCAAAGTGATCCTTCTAATTAATTAATCATATTAATTAATTCCCAAATCTAGTTTAAATCTATATAGCGTGTGACCCCATAGGTTCTATCTAGTTGGTAGCAACAATTTGCTAATATGGAGAGGTTTCTAGCAAAACATCCATTCTAGCCAACTAATAGAATAGTCATCCGACAAACCTTGTACTAGTAATTGTCTCATCTTTATCTCTATATCCGGATTGGACACGAGACATACAAGTCACACTCGTATATCCAATCCATAGTTTCTCGATCCTGGGAATAGCCTTATTCGTGCAAATAACATTAATATCCTATATTGATTTATTTGAGTCTGGCCAGACATTCTATAAGAACTATCCCTCGAGTGGCCTAGGATTTGCTCCCGTTATGTGGGAGGGACAAATTCTATCTACGTCTACTACGATTTCTAAGCTTGCTTCTTATTATATCCGGTACACGCCTTTATACTACCCAGTCACGGTGTAGCGTTTAACACTACCAAAATCACAATAATCCACAACTAGAATATCTAGTGACTTCAAGTCTAAGGATGACAATACCATTGTACCACGAGAAGCACTTGTGACTTAACATAACGTGTATGTAGCCTTCTCGGAGATGGGTCAATCCAGTGCGCCATTACCTTTAATGCACACCTATGTGTTGGATCATGATATCTCCATATCAATCCAACCCAATACTAGTCTATAGATGATTGTCCTATTAATCATTATACTGGACTAGGGGATATTTAAGATAAACAACACAATTGTAAATCTAAGGACTTCATTATATTAAATATCAAATAAATAATACAATGAATGTTCTAGCCAAAATGAATTCATACTAAACTAGATTGCCTCTAGGGCATCTATTCCAAAAGTATCCCACTTGCACTAGAGCCAATCTGACGCATCCCGTATGCCCGTGCTCCTAGTGTGCCCTTCATGCTTCCACTGCACAAGCGGCTTTGTAAGTGGATCTGACAGATTATCATCTATAGGAATCTTGCATATCCGAACGTCTCCTCTATCGATAATATCTCGAATCAGATGGAACTTCCTGAGCACGTGCTTGGATTTCTGGTGTGACCTGGGCTCCTTTGATTGCGCGATCGCCCCAGTGTTGTCACAGTACAACTCAACTGGATCCGCAATGCTCGGAACCATACCAAGTTCGGAAACAAACTTGCTGATCCAAATAGGTTCCTCTGCTGCGCCATTTGCAGCAATATACTCAGCCTCTGTTGTAGAATCAGCCACCGTCTCTTGCTTGGAACTCATCTAGCTCACCGCTGCTCCATTCAGGCAAAACACATATCTTGATTGTGATCTAAAGTCATCTCTGTCTGAATCCTTTAGCCACCAATCGGCACTTATAGGTAATCCCATTACCATCCATGTCGATCTTCTTCTTGAAGACCCACTTGCACCTTATGGGTCGTGCCCCTTCGGTCGGTTCCACCAAAGTCCATAATTTGTTGGTATACATGGATTCCATCTCGGATCTCATGGCTTCTAGCCACTTCTGAGAGTCTGGCCCTTTTATGGCCTCTTCATAGGTAGTAGGCTCATCATCTATGAGCATTGTGTCACCGGAATCGGTTACGAGAAGTCCATACCTCTCGGGTTCCTGGCGCACTCTACTAGATCTATGAAGCTCTTGTGTTACCTGAACAGGCTGCTCCACAACTCCTTGTGGTTCCTGTTCATGTTCCATAATCGATTCAGTGATTTTTGGTTCTTGAATCTCTTCAAGTTCTACAGTCCTCCCACTTGCTTCTTTAGAGACAAACTCTCTTTCTAGAAACACGCCGGACCGAGCAACAAACACTTTGTTCTCAGTTGGATTGTAGAAGTAGTAGCCCTTAGTTTCCTTAGGGTACCCCACAAATTTACACTTATCCGACTTTGGCCCTAGCTTGTCTGATTGTAAGCATTTTACATAGACATCGCAGCCCCAAATCTTCATGAACGACAATGTGGGATGCCTCCCACTCCACATCTCATGTGGTGTCTTCATGACTGATTTAGATGGAACACGGTTAATGGTGAAAGCTGCTCTTAATAGAGAATAGCCACAAAATGATAATGGATGATCGGTTTGACACATCATAGATCGAACCATATCCAATAGGGTTCGATTCCTCCTCTCGGACACGCCATTCCATTGTGTTGTTCCGAGTGGAGTGAGTTGGGACACGATCCCACTCTCTCTAAGATAGTCGTCAAACTCTTGGCTCAAGTATTCTCCTCCACGATCCGATCATAGAGCCTTAATACTTTTGCCAAGTTGCTTCTCTACTTCACTCATGAATTCTTTGAACCTTTCAAAGGATTCGGATTTGGCCCTCATAAGGTACACAAATCCATATCTACTGTAGTCATCAGTAAATGTAATGTAGACGTAACCACCCCTGGCAGGCGTGGAAAATTGCCCACACACATCAGTATGTATGAGCGCCAATTGCTCACTAGTCCTCTCACCTTTCTTATTGAAAGGGTACTTTGTCATTTTTCCCAATAAACAAGCCTCACATGTCTCATATGATTCAAAATCAAATGAGTCTAGTAGTCCATCCTTGTGGAGTCTAGATACACGCTTGTCGTTTATATGGCTTAAACTACAATGCCATAAGTAAGTTGGATTTAAATCATGTATTTTAATCCTCTTGGTATTAATGTTGTAGACAATTGCTTTGATCAAGGACATACAGTCCATTAAATAATTGCGCACTAAAATAGTAAATATTATTAAAATAAAAGGAACAACAATTGTTCTTCCTTAGAATAATAAAACCTTTCTTGTCCAAACAAGAAATAGAAATAATGTTTCTGCTCATAGAACGCACAAAATAGCAATTATTTAATTCTAAAACTAATCATGAAGGTAGAGACAGCTCGTACACGCCCACGGCCAATGCAGCAACATTTGCTTCATTCCCAACGTGCAGGTCTATCTCCCCTTTAGTCAATCTTCTACTTCTCTTTAGATCCTGCACATTTCGAAAAATGTGAGATCCACATCCAGTATCTAATACCCATGATGTAGAGACAATTAAATTGACATCTACAACAAAAATACTTGGTGGTAGTGGAATCACTATTCCAAGTCTCTTGTCCTCCAGATATTTTGGGCAGTTCCTCCTCCAGTGTCCAGGCTGACTGCAGTAGTGACACTGACCTTTATTCACACCCTTGGCTATGCCACGAACAGGCTTAAGGGCAGATTCCTTGGGTTTGGCAACTGACTTGCCTTTGCCCTTGGAGGATGAGGCAAACCTTTTGTCCTTTCCTTTCTGTACCATCATTATGGCCTTGCCCTTACCCTTTTTGATGCTTTGTTCAGCTGTCCTCAACATATTGAGTAAATCTGACAGTGGTTTCACGATCTTGTTCATGTTGTAGTTCATGATGAACTGTCCATAACTCTAAGGCAACGATTGCAACACGAGATCGAATGCCAACTCTTGGTCGACCAGGAACCCTAGTCGGGCGAGATTCTCCAAGTATCCGATCAAACGGAGTACATGGGCTCCCCTCGGATTCCCTTCATCCAGATGACACCTGAACAATGCCTTAGAGACCTCATACCTCTCAACCCGTGCCTGCTCTTGGAAGAGCTGCTTCATATGCCCAATCATATCGACAACATCCATGTTTTCGTGTTTCTTCTGAAGGTCATAAGTCATGGTGCATAGCATAAGGCAGTCCGCATCATTAGAGTCATCAACATGCTTTTGATACGCCTTTAGGGTTGCAGGGGTATTCTTCTCTGGACCTGCTGGAACTTGCTCCTCTATTGCGTACAGTTTCTTCTCTTGCTTGAGAACAATTCTCAAGTTTCTGTACCAATCAAGGAAGTTGGTTCCAGAGAGCTTGTCCTTCTCAAGGACAGATCGTAGGGAATGTTGTGAACTCGATGAGTTATTTGCCATTTGGAATTCTACAAAAAGGAAAATACGCAAGTTTTAGTATTTTTTTTTTTTTGACTATATTCAATAATGGCTAGTTTATCAAATATAGTTTCCACTATTTTCTACGGATTAATAACCCTCAAGATATTAATGCGGAAAATATCCTTATATTTTCTAGTGGGCCAAGATCCATGTTTCATCTCCTTATGAGCTTGCTTTGGCAAGTTACCCATAATTTGACTACTTTAGGTAGGAACAATTCAAATTGCATCCCTTATGCAACTATTGGTTCAATTGGGCAAATAATTCTTTATTTATCCCTCCGCATGGATAATCCCAATTGATTGTCTCTAGGTTTTAATCCTATTAAATACCTAGTTGTGCCCAACCTCTTACTTAAACAATTTGCACACGAGGTGTGCCATCGCACCACATCATTATTAATCAAGTCGCCATGCTTTCGCACGCACGATCTTGGAAAACATGATGATGATGAGTGTTTAAATAACGAGAAGACAAAACGTAATATTTGAATTTTGAGGGATTTTCAAATTCAATTTTAATTGTTTTTGTTGATCCATATCAACTAATCTATCTATTTGAGTTTGGGCACAACTCCAAATAATATATTCGGGTTGTCTAATTATCTTATTATCCTAATTGCATGCATCATCCATACACCAACCACAAAATAATAAGACAATAAAATAAACAACCACAAAAAAAAAAAAAAAAAAAAAAAAAAAAAAAAACGTGATGTGGATATGCCCTTTTCTAGACTAAGATAATTCCAAGCCAATGGAATTATCTATGAACCCAAAAAGCAAACACATCTCCATGCGTCTTCATCTTTTGGTCTATCCTTCATAGTCATGTGGAATGCTCCATGCTCCATCTTTTGTGGCTTCTTTTGGCTTTGGGCTTCTTTTCTTCAATCTTGACTAACAATCTATTTTATCTAGCACTAGCTAACAACTATACTAAATAAAATAAATCTCACAATTTGAGAAAGAAATGGCTCGCATGCCATAAAACCCTAATTAATTATTAAAACAAATTGATCAGCTCGCAGGCCGTGAACCAAACCACAAAATTAAACAATCACACCAAAACACATCCTAAGGCCATATCCAACCACCATGCGAATTGCCCATAAACAGTTAAAATCAAATTTTAACGCGCTTGGTCAATTCTAGTTGATTTTAGGAATTTTCTAGGGTTAAAACGGTCCAAGGGGCCCAACAATTCAATTGCCCGAACCCCAAAAGAGGACCGCCAAGGCCTTGGGCCGGCCTGCCCCTAGCCCACACGGCTAGGCCGTGGGCTAGGGCTGCCCCGGCCCCTTGGTCGTCCCTTACTAGGGCGGTAAGCAAGGAGGGGCGGTCCCCATAGGGGGCCGAACCTTCCATGGGAGTTGTTTCCAAAACAACTCCCTTGCTTGGTGCCCAAGTTTGGTTGTTTCCTTGTTTGAAAATAACTCTTTCTTTCCATGGGATGCCCACACCCTAGATCTAAGATCCTAAAATTTCTCAAACTCACTAATTCATGCATCCAACGCAAAACTAGGTCTTGTTTTGATTGATTATTGACAAATTGCATCACATGCTCGATTTATCTTGTTTTACGCGATAAAAAATAAATTTAAAGTGTAAAACTATCAAAACGTAACACATAAACCACGTTTATGCTCTACGACCTGTGGCTCTGATACCACTGTAGGGTTTTGATCATGGATACGCAGCAGAAAAACATAATTCATCCATTCAATACCCTCCAAGGATCACAGGACAAGAGACATAACGATGGTAAGGGAAGAAATCAAGTTACACACCTTAGGGTTTCTCCTGTGATGACGTGTAACGCGAATTGTGTCACATCTCTATAGTTGATCCACGCCTAGAGTTGAGATCTAGATCTTCCTTCTCCTTTGTGCTAGCTAGGAATGGAGGAAGAGGAAGAAGAAATCACGCAACACGAGGCAACAAAGAGGACGGCCTCCTTTGTTGGCCGACGGGATAGGGGCGGCGGCAAGGGGGGCTTTCAGCATCCTTTGCTTTCTTGCTCTCTCTCCTTTTGTTCTTTCCCACTCAAGTTATGATCAAAAGGCTCATAAGTGTGGGAAGGAAGGAAGGATCATCCTTTATATAGTCCAATAAATCCTTTCCAACTACCTAAAGGACCTATTCTAGTCCTACTAGAATTCGGTTTAGTCCCTTCCTTGCAAATTAGTCTTACTAACTTTGCAAGGTGTTGCAAAGTGATAATTCTAATTAATTAATCATATTAATTAATTCTCAAATCTAGTTCAAATCTATATAGCGTGTGACCCCATAGGATCTATCTAGTTGGTAGCAACAATTTGCTAATATGGAGCGGTTTCTAGCAAAACATCCATTCTAGCCAACTAATAGAATAGTCATCCGACAAACCTTGTAAAAGTAATAATCTCATCCCTTTGTCTCTATATCCGGATTGGACACGAGACATACAAGTCACACTCGTATATCCAATCCATAGTTTCTCCATCCTGGGAATAGCCTTATTCGTGCAAATAACATCAATATCCTATATTGATTTATTTGAGTCTGGCCAGACATTCTATAAGCACTATCCCTCGAGTGGCCTAGGATATTTTCTCCCGTTATGTGGGAGGGACAAATTCTATCTACGTCCACTACGATCTCTAAGCTTGCTTCTTATTGTATCTGGTACACGCCTTTATAACTACCCAGTCACGGTGTAGCGTTTAACGCTACCAAAATCACAATAATCCACAACTAGAATATCTAGTGACTTCAAGTCTAAGAATGACAATACCATTGTACCACGAGAAGCACTTGTGACTTAACATAACGTGTATGTAGCCTTCTTGGAGATGGGTCAATCCAATGCGCCATTACCTTTAATGCACACCTATGTGTTGGATCATGATATCTCCATATCAATCCAACCCCATACTAGTCTATAGATTATTTTCCTATTAATCTTTATACTGGACTAGGGATATTTAAGATAAACAATACAATTGTAAATGTAAGGACGTCATTATATTAAATATCCAATAAATAATACAATGAATGTTCTAGCCAAAATGAATTCATACTAAACTAGATTGCCTCTAGGGCATCTATTCCAACAAAGGGTATGTTAGAAAATTGCCTATGTTTTGGGGCTAATGAAGACTTCTTGGTAGCTGGGTTATCGTATTTGGACTATACTGGGGATATTGATAGTAGGGGATCTATGACTGGCTATGTGTTTATTCTTGGAGGTTCTGTTGTGAGTTGGAAAGCGACGCTATATGCGACTGTGACTTTATTAACCACGAATGCGGAGTACATGGCTCTAGCGGAAGCAAAAAGGAGGCAATGTGGCTTAAATTTATGGTCAATGATCTAGGCCTACATCAAGATCAGGCGATGGTCAACTATGACAACATGAGTGCGATTTTCTTGACTAAGGACTAGGTTCATCATGAAAGGACCAAGCATATCGACACCAGGTATCACTTTATGAGAAACGAGAGCAGGATCAAGGTGAAGAAGGTGAGGAGACCTGGCAACCCCGCGGATATGATCACCAAGTCGGTTCCAAAGAGCAAGTTCCAGGATTGTCTGGAATTGCTCAACATTTTGAGCCAGTGAGCCCTTGTGGGCATGTCGGACCCGGCGAGGTCCAGTGAATCTCCGTGACTGGAGACATTGGGAGGGGAGAAGACAAGCTTTGTTCAGATGGAGAAGGTTTCATTGAAGACGAGAGACTTCAAGTCAAGGTGGAGATTTGTTGGGAAGCGCCTTGAAGACTTAGAAGATACTCAAAGGAACGCGAGGAAGTAAAGCCCAGTCTCTTTGCACGAAGACAAAAAGTCTTCGTACGAAGACAAGTGTTAGACAAAATCCGCGTGTCTAACACTTGTGGACATAGTTAGCTTGATTTGAGCTAGTGAACCACGTAAATCTTGTGTTTTGCATCTTTCTTGACTATTTGTGAGGTGAGTGATTGAGTGAATTTCAATAACAACTTACTTCTCTAACGTGTAGCTATTGCACTAGAGCAAATGTTTTCTCAATATGCACTAGGAATGCGTTCACTATGGCTAAGGTGAGATTGTGCAAGTAAAATCCTAGGTGGATATGTTCCTACTTGGTATGGTTCTTCTCTTTCTTCCACTTTTGAATTTTTTCATTCGTAACCATGTCACTTTGATCCGGTAATTTGGATAAAAAAAAGGTGCAATCTTTTACTCTACAACACCATGAAAAGTTACCAAAACATCGCATCGTATTGCTAATCAATCATCGGGTCAAAAGGCTTGATGAATAGTGATAAAAATCAAAATATGAAGAAAGAGCATAGAAGTATGATTTAGGCACCCTATGGTGGTTGCAAATTTATCCACGGGTCTGCATAGGCTAGCCTAAAATTGGTTCATTATAGATTCAATGCCTGTTTAGAAACAGTATTTTTGCAGATATATATCTAGAAGAGAAAAAGAGAACAGTGTTTAAAAGCACAACAAAAGGAAAAAAAACATTATTTTTGGAAACACAATAACACAATTATTGTTTTTAAAGAGTAAAAGACAAAATGTGCCCCCCATTAGATGGTTTATATACAAAAACACCCTTATTGTTCGGGGATATACAAAAACCACCCTTGCAGTGGACAAGAGATAGACAATCACCACCCCTCTATTAATGTCTCTCAATAGGGGGTGCAATATGACTTTTTATGACCATTTTCCCCCTATTTTTGTTTTTGTGTTTATTTTGTTGATGTTCTAGGTGTTCTTGACCACCATTTTTTTTGTTCTTAACACCACCTCTACCACCACAAAATCCCCACAAGCACCAACACAATTACACTAATTTAGAATCTCCACCATCGCCAATTAAACATCTAACAAACATGACTTCACCCAACACCACCGTACCTCCTCCAAGACAAATTTCAACCCCAAGCCACAAACACCCTCCAAAATGCGTGCTTATTACCTACACCACCATTTCCCTCTTAAAAAACAAGCCACCACAACCCCAAGGGTTGGCAAAGTTGGCAAAAGCTTGGGGCTTAAGGGTGTGCTCCCCTTAGGTCTCAGGTTCGAACCACACGGACGCCAATCCCCTTGGGGCCACTTGGTATTCACATGGCCTCCCCAGAGTCCCGTGGAATAGTCGAGGTGCGCGCAAGCTGGCCCGGACACCACGGTCATAAAAAAAAAAAAAAAAAAAAAAAAAAAAAAAAAAAAAACCACCACCATGAATCACCAGAATTCCTCCAGTTTCATCACCATTACACATGCAAAAATACAACCTGCCAACCACCCCAGTTCATTCTCCACCTCCTAAGTCATCTCCTTCACATTATCTCCACCTATAAGGCTACAACCACTCCTACTTTCATTTACCAAAATCACCATCAAACTGCCACCACTACAAATTGTTAACCTCCATGAAAACTACTAACCCATCATTTCCGTTCACCTCGATTCACCATCAGCCATTAATTTCGATGAACTCACCTCAATTTCCTCCTCAAAATCCATCGTGCTCCACCATTGTTTCCGGCGAACCCAACCACCGAACTTCAATCCTTGTCTGCATAACCTGAGAGTAGATCCAATAGAGCAAAACATATATCGATTACGGGTTTCCTGATGTCCAAGGATTGAAGTAGCTGCAAGATCTAGGATGTTCGATTTCAGGTTTAGACATTGAAGTAACTAATGGTATAGCAGCGACCTCGAACTTCATGTATTCTTCTCCGACAACAGAGATAGATCTGGGGTCGATTGTGTACGGAGCAAAAAGAGAGAGAGCGACAGAGGGTGATAGGAGCACTGGGTAGCCGACTCCGGTTGGGTCTGGTGGTCCGACGGGGAGAGGAGAGAGAGAGGGACAGAGATGTGTGAGAGAGGCGTTGGTGGTGGTGCCAGAGCCTTCTTCCTCGACCACAACCGTCTCTGGGTTGAAGGAGAGTGAGAGAGAGAGACACACAACCGATGGTGGAGATTCTGATTGGGAGAAGAGAAGAGTTTGAGGGTAAAATGAGAGTAAGGTGTTAGGTTCTACCATCAAACTGCTTCTTTCGTTTACCGAAATCATCATTAATCTCTTGTGTTAGGGGTTTGTTTTTTTATTGGGAGAAGAGAAGAGAGAGAGGGAGAAAGAGAGAAGTGATGGTAGAATGAAAGGATAATGAGAAGAAAAGACTTATATAGTAGGGTAATGAAAGGATAAGGAGAAGAAAAGACTTATATAGTGGGGTAATTTTTTTTCATTTGAGGGTAAAATGAGTATTTACTCTGTTTAGTTAGTTGCCGATAGTCACCATCCACTGCCAGGGGTGGTTTTTGTATATTGCCGAACAACATGGTTGTTTTTCGTGTATATAACCCACCTAAGGAGGGTGCATTTTGTGTGTTACCTTTTTTAAATGTCTTTCTTAGTGGTTAAACACACTCCTGATTTTGCTAAATGTATAAAATAACAAATATATGTCGTTGTATGTGCAAAATAATGTTGGAATAAATTAACACCATTATAATATTTTATCTAAATATGCTTTTGGTTTTAATTTTTTTTTAACTAAGGAATTGCCCGTGCCGATGGCGCTACCCTAAAAAACACTAAGAACGAATATCTGACAATAATAGTAGAATTTTGAGAAATGTTTTCGCAAAAAGTTTTAATGACGCATAATTTTTGAATTTAGAAGATACAAACTGTAATGGTTGAGAGAGAGTTAAAAATTTCCCACCAGCCACCACTACCCACTATCCTCCCCATTTCATCAGGATCACAGAGAGAGAAAGAGAGAGAACGTAGAAAAGGACGGCTGATTTTTGAGAATTTGTTGAATAAACTACTACTTATTTTCCTCTCCATTATCTCCAAACTTTTAAAAATTGTAACTATAAGTAGGTGAGATCTAATAGCTGAGGTTAATTCAATATAGTGGCCTAAAATACATTTTAAAGTTCTAAGTTTATTTTTAAACGTGTACTCCCTCCGTCCCAGCTGTTTGGTGACAAAAAATGAAAGTTGCTTTATTAGAAACAGGGTGAAAAGACTATTTTGCCCTCGCACTTTTCAGCTCTTTTCGATACTGACCCTCAGTAACAAACAAGATTAATTTTGTCTCTCAGTCCATCTGGTGCCAAGAACATATCATCAAACCAACCACAACAAAAAAAGGGGAGTAATGTGTTACTGCTACTAGCAGTCTGCTAGTTTGTTTTGGGCCTAATTAAGTTGGATTGATTTGTTAATCAAATTTAATTAGGTCCAATTCAAATGAGGTTGTGTTTTTTCTTATTAGGGGTAAGATGGTATTTTTCACAAAAAAAAACTTGTCATTTTAAGAAAGATTAACCTATCAGGTAGGACGCCCAAAAATGAAAAGATTAACCTATCTGGTGGGACGGAGGGAGTATTTAGTGTTTTTTCGGTTGTTAAACGGATACTACCAAACAGCCTCTTCTATTTTCCTACTACAAAGATTTCAGATTTCCTCCATTAAATAATGTGGACACTCTATGCAAGATTCAGTCAGATCTTGTCCTAAAAGGCGTTCGTTGACTGGTCTCTTACTCTCTCTGCTCACAATACCCTAACCATTTCGATTCAAAGAACTTATACACACAGACTTGAGATCGATCTTCCCTGAAACTGGATTATCCAGATCAGTAGTCACTCACTCCATAAAGATCCCGCTGAGATTTTAAGTTTTCTTGGTGGGTTTCTTATTCCTCCTCTTTATGACCCAACTCATTATCCTTGAGCTCTGATCACTGTTTAGTGGTACTACTTCTCTCAATCTTGACTTTTTTGGGTGATACTTTCTTTATTTTGCCTTGTGGAGGTTGCCTCATGTGATCTCTGTGATTTCTTTATTAGGGTTGCTAGATGGTGACTCCCATGATCTTTCTTGATTGCGTTAGGCTTAGATCTTTTCCTGTTTATTAATCTGCTGGTGCTGGTTGTTGGGTTGGTGCTTTAGGTCAACTTGATTATTTCTCTAATGGGTGTTTGATTGCTGAAAAAAAAGAGTTGCAAACTTTTGCTCTTATTCACATGTCATTGTTATAGTTCTCTGTCTTTCGAAAAGTCGCGCGTTTGATTGGGTAGAAATTATCATTTCACATTGTTTTTGATGTTTGATTTAGGAATGATGAAGGTGTTTGAGTTTTTGTCTGATTTGCCCCGTTTCTTGGTGGGTTTGTTTCTGGACCATCAACGTCTGTCTATTTATGCTTGAAATCATTAGGAGTTGATTTTGAAGCTGTTCACATTCTTACTAGTACTGTTTAGATACCCATCTTTTAGTCTCTTCAATTACTCTCTTTGAAAGTTTGAGCTAGTTTACCTATGCTATGATTACCAATCAACAGTACTTAGTTCCTCCTCTTAACTAAGCAGTGTCTCCTTATACCAATCGAGTTTTACCATTACGACCAACCAATGATATATTCTCTTTGGGACGGGTTTTGGACCTACAAATGTCTATTTTGGCTTCCATTTTTACCTTTATTGTCCAAGTTGTCACATTCCTACTGTTCACATAACCCATCTTTGTGGCTCACATTTCCTCTTCTGCATTTCGAGCTAGTTCAATCAATATTGGTTTCTATTAAATACCAAGGTTCTGTTATATTTCCTTTTTTCATACGAGTTCCATATCTCGACAATCTACTTAGTTCTTTTACCTGTGTCTTTATGCACGTTTTTAGTCTCCTTTCACTGAAAGCTTTTGTAAGCCTGGATGATCACTCATGCACCTCCATTTACCAATCTTGTTACTTCTGTTCTTTTAGCAACGGAAGGATTTTTTAAATACTAGACGAGAGTGATTCTTGGTAACTAGACCAAAAGAAACTACTACTAACTAAATATGTTTTGATCTGATAAACTTGGAAAAAATACACACTGAAATTCAGAATCTGTCTTTAACTGCTGATTCGTCTACCATTTTGTTGGCGATTCATGATCTGTCATTCCTGTATAATAATGTAGGCTCATAGCTTGCCATATAAGGAACTCTACGGTTGTTAGATGTTTGATTTATTGATTAGATTGTGCCAACTAAGCTGATTGAGGACTTCTAGTATGAATCTGATTCTTCATGTTACTTACAGGGTTTTGAATATCATTGAGGAACATATCTGTACTAGGATTTGAAGATTTTTAGCTTCCTTAGAGTGAAAAAGAGACTACTTGGACCTTTTTAAATTTGGAAGTAATGGTTTCGACACTTGAAGCTATCAAGGGTGGCGGCGGATCCATCAAAGTTGGAGCCACTGGGACAATTGGTACATTGATGTCGAGGGAGTTAGATTCCACAAAGTCTGCACCTCAAACACCAAAACTGTGCAGGAACAAATGTCCTGCAGTTCCTAATTTGTTGGTCTCTTCTGCTCCAACTACTCCTAGAAAGCTAAAGCTGAGAACATCAATGGATGAAGCGAGTAGCAGCAGCAACACCACCGCCGCCGCCGACGCAACCAATCAGAAAAGTGCTGAAATTAGCCAGAAGACAAAACACTACGACAACCGAAGAACCCATAGAGTACCGATGCACAAAGCTGACAACTTGTCAATTGATGGAACTCCTAGAAGAGACAAACCTGACAGAAGAGGATCTTACATAGTTGAAGTTGTGGACATAAAATGCGGCAACCCAGATAGGGCGTGGGCCGCCCCTATAACTAATCGACTCAAGAAGCTTGGTTTCTCAAAGCTTTCAGAAACCACCATAGCCTAGGCCTGCAACTTCTTGGCATCAGTTTTCAGGTTCTTGTAGTTGAACCCAGAAACAATGTTGGTCCGGTGGTTTGTCTCCGAAACTTCAACCAAAGAACACATGCTTGGTAGGAGTTTGCTTCCTCCTTTCTTCTTCTTTTTGGTGTTGTTGGTCATCGAAGGTTCGATCTTTGGTTGGGAGTAACTGCTCGTGGTTGCCACTTTTGTGAATTGATGCTTCTCTTTGCTGCACATCTTGAGCTGGCTGAAGTACTCGATTTCTTTCATGATGAGCGATCCAACAGTTCCTCTAGTGCCTATTTCTACAGGAATTGCTGTAGCCATTCTCTCGGAGATTGTTGCAGCGGTGATGGTAGACTGACTCGTTGTAGGTGGAGGGGAGGTGGTAGGAGTAGTGAGTGGTGGCTGAGTGGTGGCTTTAGGACTGTTGTTGGTGGGGGAGCTAATTGGGGACTCTGGCATTTGATTTTTGTAAGTCTTTGTGCTGGTAGTTCCAACTGAATTGTTCCTTGCCTTATATCCTTTATCTCTGAATGAGAGTATACAGTTGTTTGTTTTTAATGGGGTCATCTTCATCTTGTGCATGTAGTTAAATCTCTCAAGTTGGCCCAAACTATCGGTGCAATATTCCAACTACCTTGATTTTTTTCTTTTAAGAATTTCAGGGGACAAGGATGGGTAACCTCCCATTGATCCAATGTTTGGACAACAGGGGCATGTTTGTTTTTTGGATTAGATAGGAGGGACTGATAGTACTGAGTTTAATAGCGATGAGATTGATAATACATGGATTGATAGTGTTGTGTGGGAAATAAGATGATGTCTGTTTTTTATGGAATTAGAGTAGCAGTAAAATGACTTACTATGACTTACTAATATATAAAATATGAAATATAACTGGAAGAAACATAACAAGAGTGATAAAATTTGATATAAAAAAGACAATTATGTTATTTCACTACAAAGTTGTTACAATACTTGATATCCCAAGTATTATCAATCTCATATTTCAGGACTTATGAGTGGATCTAGTATTACGCGTACCTAAATCAATTTCAGAAACGAAGAACAGTTTTGCACTGTTAAAGCGTGCGAATCTCATCCCGAAAATAATATTCAGGACTTATAAGTGGATCTAGTATTACGAGTATCTTTTTTTTAAACAGCAACTTTAGCATTCATTAACGAGAAAAGCCTCCACGGCCAAATACAGAACAAACAACATTTTTGCACTTTTAAAGCGTGTGAATCTCATCTTAAAATTACAAGTCAGAAAACAAACAGACCCTAGGGTGGTGAGGAAGTAACTGCACCAAAATCAGCACATATTACGCGGTGATCTTATTTATGGCGCTCTTATTTTTATTTATTTATATTTGGATCAGAAGCAAAAAAAAAATTACGCACTAGTGTTATAGTAGTGAATGGTACCAGTACTATATTTTTTTGGTGGGTGTGGGACTACTACACTTTCCAAATAATGGTCCTTCTCACTATCACCAAAGATGTCACTTTTGCTACATTCCCAAATCTCTTGTGCTTGGAGTGGAACTGGAAAGTGGCAGTCACTTCCGTGCGTTCTGCTCTCAATAATTTGTTATGAAAATAATCCGCGCCAACAAAATTAATTGAAGAACCTGTCACAGAAGTCGATGAGCTGATCAGATAAGAGGATCGCGTTGACGAACGCTTTCCTTAAAGCGTTTTGTTTCCCGTGCTATCAGTTTGAACGGAACAATTGCCTCCCAGAACTCTCCTTGTCGCAATCAACTGTTGTAGCACGAATCCTAGATTGCCCGGACGAAACAACGTATGAGAACAATATGATTGAGAGAGTGAGCAACGGGATTGAGAGAGAGCTGCGTGTGTGTCTTGATTTGAGAACGATGTACGTTCTATATAGAGAGGAAAAGGAAAACGTGGCAGAAGCCACAACCCACACACAGACCCTCTTCTCACGTTTTTAGAGCATCTCCAACAGCAAAACAGTCCTTGGACTATATTTGTACCTGCCCTAAATTTTACACCAGCACTTTTTAAGTTGTTGCTCCAGCAGATGGCCTAGATATAGGTCACCTGCATTATTTTACTATTTCATCGTTTTTTCATTATTACACAATCATGTTACTTTATACATAATAACCAAACTTCTTTTTGCATAAAAATAACGTATTAGTTAATTTGTTGAAGTCAGTAATTTTTTTTTTAATTTTTTTATTATTATTTTTTTTATTTTTTTTTATTATTATTTTATTTTTTTATTTTTACAACGGTCATATCCCAACGGCTATATTGCAACGGTCATATTTTAACGGCTATATATCAACTTATATAAGCTGGATCATTTCTCATTGTTGCTTACCTCTGGAAAAATTCACAACATCATTGTTGGAAAAACTTCTTTACCATCTCAAAAAAAAACTTCTTTACCCTACAAATGGCTGGTTACAATAGAATGATGTATTCACTTCTCAATCGTGGACGAGACGATGGGTTTGAATTGATAGCCGCCGCTATCGCAGAAGAAGAGCAAGAACTTTTGGCCCATCCACCACGACGTGGTTCAATCTCCGGTCATGCCACTATCAACCGGAATACAACTCAAGGCCATAAGCAATTGTATCAAGACTATTTTTCTCCAGTGCCAACTTATTCACCCAATTTATTCCGAAGGAGGTTCACGATGAATCGTCCGCTTTTCTTACGAATTGCGGAGGGAGTGGAGGCTTTCGATCCGTTCTTCACTCAAAGGCGCAATGCGGCTGGAAAGATGGGCCTATCATCACTACAAAAGATAACAACGGCATTTCGTATGCTTGCCTATGGAGCCTCAGCTGATTCACTAGAAGAATACGTGCGCATAGGAGAAACCACTACAATTGAATGTGTGAAAAGATTTTCCAAGGCGGTGGTGGCAGCATTTGGTGATACTTATCTGAGATCACCAAACGCAAATGATGTTAATAGGTTGCTGGCTATTGGAGAACGCAGAGGATTTCCTGGTATGTTGGGAAGCATAGATTGCATGCACTGGAAATGGAAAAATTGCCCGACCGCATGGCAAGGTAAGTTTACAGGACATGCACATTCACCAACTATTATTTAAGAAGCTATTGCATCTCAAGATCTTTGGATATGGCATGCTTTCTTTGGGTTACCAGGGTCGCACAACGACATAAATGTGTTGGACAGATCCCATGTCTTCACTGAACTAACTGCATGTCGTGTTCCTAAATGCAATTACTCTATTAATGGGCACAACTACACAATGAGATACTACCTAGTTGATGGCATATACCCTGCTTGGTCAGTATTTGTGAAAACAATTTCCGCACCACAAGGTAACAAGAGAAAACATTTCGCAACCGCCCAAGAATCAGCAAGAAAAGATGTTGAAAGAGCATTCGGAGTTCTCCAAGCTCGTTTTGCTATAATTCGAGGACCTGCCAGATTTCGGAAGAAAGAAACGCTCAAGAATATTATGATGGCTTATGTGATTATGCACAACATGATTATTGAAGATGAACGGGACACACATTTAAATGATTTCTCATACGACGGAGCAGAAGAATTTTTGGAAGAACCATTGATACAAGGTCATACACCTGAATTGGTGGATTTCATTCAAGCTCACCATCGAATTAGAGATCGGAATACTCATGGCCAGTTGCAGTTAGACTTAGTTGAGCACCAGTGGCAGATGCATGGAAATTAGTAGTACTAGGGTTGTTTTCTAATTTCTTCTATTTTCATGGTTTTAAATTATTTGTATTTTTCTAATTATTTGTATTTTTTATCTTTTCTAGTTAATGTATTTCATATTCTTTTTATCTTTTCTAATTAATATATTATCATCTTCCAAAATTGTAATTTCATTCAACCGACCAACTTATAATCCATAGTAAATAATTCCCCGGTCATAGAAAACATAAGAAATGCAAATAAGTAGTACTAAGCAACAAACTTTCTAAACTATCTAGAGCTACCGCCAAATTGTTTTTCCATGATCCCTTTTTTCAAATTTTCGTAGTACATAGCTTGCAGTGGATCCATGGATGAAGTGTCGGTATTCATTATGTCCATATCCTCCTTCCTTGTCCTCAATCTCACCTTCTCCTCTTGTATGTCAAGCATTCGTTGGTTGAATATCTTTTGCTTGGAGTTGAATGTGTCTTGCCGAATTTGGAACTCCTTTTGCTCATGATATGCCATATCAAATTTCTCCATATACATTCGATCGGCTTCACATTTTTCTTTACGGTATTGCTCCAACATTTCAGAAGTTTGTGTTTTCAATAGTGGACCCTTCCCCCTTTTGAATTTCTCTTTTTTGGTGCCATTGGGTGTTTCTGTCGGTGTTGCATCCGGGAAAACATTATCATCGTCTAAACTCACAGCATCTGGTGTTCCAGGTGATGACTTTGCAGGGCTAGCCCCCTGCCAAGTTTTAGCTTTCTTATTAGAACTCTTCATAGATGAACTTTCTTCAATCCATTTAGGATGCAACCTTAACACATTCCAAGCATTCAACAACTTGAACGATTTTCCTTGCATCTCAGCATATGTAGTTAATGCTTTCACAATCTGTAATAATAAATAAAAAAAATAAATATATATTATATGTAAACTAAGTATGTAAAAGTAATAACATACCTTGTCTTGTTTGGTCACGCCACTTTTGTACGTATCTTGAATTTGAGCATAAAATCCGCAAAACTTGTTCACATCCGATTGAATAGCTTGCCATCTCTTGCGGATAGACTCTGAAGTGCGATTTGAATTAAAATCTCTATGTGTATGAAAATTCTCTGCAACTCTCTTCCAAAACGAGTGGCCCTTCTGTTGATTCCCCGTAATTGGATCCATTGAAACATTAATCCATGCCGAAACAACGAGTGAATCCTCAGCACTTGAGAAGTTTTGCTGCCTTCCGCCAGCTTTGCTACCTTGTGGCGACTCGTCATTTAGAGTTTCTGATTCAAGTGAGTATTGTTCGGCAGAATTATCGTACTCAGTCGTCATGTTCAAATCGGTGTTAAGAAGATTCACGTAATTGTTCATCTGCAAAAACAGAAAAATTAAAATAAATACTCAAACAACAACAAAAAATTTAGAAAAAAAAAAACTTAACTAACAAATCTGGAGCAGATCACAAAACTTGTTTCTTCTTACAAAAATTAAACTAATTATAGGCCCAATTAGAAGCCCACTTACCCAAACCCACTAATATAATCTAAATTTGATTAACAAAAAAACACTTGCATAGTTTCCATCGGCAGAGCCTCTCTCAATTGCCTCCCTCTCAACCACGTCTCTGCTCATCCCATTCACCCGCTTCCTCTCTCCGCCTCTCTCGTTCGTCTCTGATCTCCCTCCCTCTCAACCACGTCTCTGCGATTTCTCGTTCTCTCATCTCTCTCGCCTCCTTCAAGCCTCACATCATCTCACCTCAATCTCTATCTATCTGTGTATATAAAAAGATGGGGAAAACATATTACATACCCAATTGAAGCTGCAATTGACTGTTTGATGTGGATTTGAAGCTTCTGCTGATGATGAATCTGCAAGAGAAGGTATTTTTTTTGTAATGTTTTTTGCTGTTCTTCACTGTAATTCTTGAGAGGTATTTGTAGGTTTTTCAAAATGACCGTTTGAAAAGGGGATATGAACTTTGGAGGGTCAGAGATGTTGCAGAAGAGTAGCAGAGGTTGAATAAATTATTTTTTTTATGAGTTTTCCACCAGCTACAGTAGTCTTAATTTTTCTCCACTTTTGTCCAAGTTTAGGCCTGGTTTAAATTTACACCAGGTTTTAGTCCATCTGTTGGAGCAAGATTTTGGCCAAAGCTGGCCTATTTTTGTGCCAAAGAACACTTTCCACCAGCTGTTGGAGTTGCTCTTAGGGCACGGTAGTTCTCCAGGGGAAATTAAAACCCATGTGTTAAATAAAATAAACATCAAATTATATATGGGTCGACCCACGACCAGACCCGCTACAAAGATGTGCGCGCGTGTGTGTGTTTATTAATTAACACTGTTTCTCCACCGAAAACTATAGCCGAAAGATCGTCATTTCAATACGATAATTTGCTCACTCACAGTTTAGCTCAAGTTGAGCTCACACTTGAGCTCAAGAGCTTCAAATATATCCAACAATCTCCCACATGAATGACCAAATTGGCCATTCAACAGTCTCAATCTCAAATAATTGTCCCGAAGCTAATCCCATAAAGATAGTTGGTCATAAACCTTGAAACTTCTCTTCGTGACCCACTGCAGGATGTGCTGGCTCACTAGTGCGCCAAAAGCCTTGAACTGCTTGCCAATGGTGCACACCAAGTCGACAGTGCTCATGCAATTAGGACTTCTAGTCATTCCTTCCTCGTGAATGTGCTCATTTGGCCATTGAGACACGTTTCCCGGTTTCATGAGTGCTATAGAGAATTCATCCTATCAATTCTCATAGAACCGGCCCCAGCTCCACTCACATAGGTGAACTCTATCGGTACCTTGCTATACCAGAGTTCATTAAGAGTTTAACTCATCCTCGATACAATGCAAAACATTACATTATCAAGCCAAAGGAAGGGCCAGGAAAGAAACTTTCCAATGATCGTGATCTATCCCTATCCGTACATAGTTAGGTTGTCCCATTGAACCTAATTCTTGGGATCTCCAGTCACTTAGGTATGGTTTTCCACTATGACGTATTTTTCAAGAGGCTTCAGGCCCATTACTTTCGATAAAGTCCAGACTTGCTCTCTCGGTAGTCCTTTAGTCAGCGGATCCGCTAGGTTCTCATTAGACTTAAAGTAATCGATCGATATTATACCGTTCGAGAGCAACTGTCTAACAATATTGTGTCTATGACGTATATGTCTAAACCTTCCATTATACATAGAATTTTGTGCTCGTCCAATTGTAGACTAACTGTCGCAGTGTATAAAAATTGGAGGTACCGGTTTCGGCCACATAGGAAAGTCCTCCAGAAAGTGACAAAGCCATTCAGCTTCTTCACATGCCTTGTCCAACGCAATGAACTCATATTCCATCGTAGACCTTGCTAAGGACGTTTCCATTGTAGATTTCCACGACACTGTTGCTCCACTGAGCATGAATACATATCCACTTGCGGGTTTTGAATCATTTGTGTTAGAAACCCAGTTAGCATCACTCTAAACTTCTAATACCGCCGGTTATTTGGTAAAGTGTAATCCAAGATTCTGAGAATATCTCAAATATTTCAGAACCCTTACCGCTGCTTTTCAGTGGTCTACACCAGAATTGCTCGTAAACCGGCCTAGCTTGCTAACTGCCTGAGCAATATCTGGTCTCGTACAATTCGTAATGTACAATAGGCTACCAACTACTTGAGCATACTTTAGTTGGTTGATCCCTTCTCCACTATTCTTGGTAAGATGCAAACTTACATCAACATGAGTTTTCACCGGTTTGCCTTTATTTTTATCAAACTTATTGAGAATTTTCTCAATATAGTGTGATTGAGATAAAGCATACCCTTCTTGTGTTTTAGAAATCTTAATTCCTAATATCACATCAGCTAGACCCATGTCTTTCATGTTAAATTTCTTCGCTAACATCTTCTTTGTATCGTCAACGATCTTCTTTGAAAGATCAGGTTGTGGAAGACTTGGAATAACTTACCTATTTCAAGGCCTTGAATCAGCTTTCAAAGCTTTGAATCAGTCTCAGAGGTTTGAAAATAGTTTAGCTATTTTCAAGGCCTTGAAATTGGATTCAAATCCTTGAAACTGCTTAACCTATATGCACACTCTCAGGGGGAGTTTTCTGCAAACTCTCTGAGTTGATTCCCTCTCTTTCTATCATATGTTTGATTCACTGTTATTAGATGATGAATGAAAATTTTTTCTAACATGCTTTGAGCATAAGATATCATATGTTTGACCATGATAATGGAGGAAATTTTATTTCCAATATTTGCAGGATTGTTTCCTAAACTGAAGTTGTGCAGATTTGGAAATAGATGAATATTTTGGTCATGTGATCAATCAGAGACTTATGACAGCTTCTCAGATTGCTTATGGACAAGATCACAACAATATCTCTGAATATTGTGATCAACTATCCGTTGGAGAAAGCTGTTAAAGAGAGTCAAAGATGTTGCCTACAAAATAGGAAGTTGTTGCTGAAAATCTGGGAAGATTTGCAAAGCTTCAAACAGTTTAAATAGAGATCACCTTGAAGAGACAAGATACAAGACTCAACGGTCAAAAACAAGAGACAAGTTTCTGGATTGACAAAGCACAAAAGAAGAACATCAATTTCTCAATCCTTTCCACAGAAGTTCACTGCATTTTCACAGCAGTTTTCTACTATGAGTGTACTTCTGTATTGAGCTGTATTGGTAGATCATTTCTGTATTATCTCTACATCTATTCGCAAGTATTGTTCAAAGTGAACAATAGAGAATTCTTAGTTAATCTGTTAGCTAGAGCAGGTACTAGACAGGTTAGGGAAAATCACAAGCTATAACAGAGTAAGGAAACTCTCTGGGCTTGATTTCTAGGGCTTAGCTTTTGATTAATATGAATTGAGTTGAAAATACTGCAGTGATCTAATCCCTGAGGTAAAGACGTAGGTCCAAGTGGACTAAACTCTATAAATCACTTGTCTTCTGCATTTACAGTTCATTCTTTTTTATAGTTTTTGCAGCACACAAAACTGTCTGTTTTTCAAGGGTTTAAACTTTTTTTAAGGACTTGAAAAAGGCACACTTTCTTTATACTGTCTTCATCTTCTCCAAGGGCTTGAAATAGTTTTCAAGGCCTTGAACTTTATTGTTTGAACAAGTTTTCATCTTCCTAGAAAGTTTTGCGAAAATTTGGCATACTCTATTCAATCCCCTCACCCTTCTAGAGTATGTTAGCTGCATTAACATCTGCATGCTCACAGTTTCAATTGGTATCATAGCTTGTATCACTGTATAATATTTAACTATCAGGTGATCATGAGTACTGGAGGTGATGGTGGTTTCTCACAGGGAAGAGCTGCTAACAGACCTCCTCTATTTTGTGGAGAAAATTTTGCTCACTGGAAAGCTCTCGTGAAAATGTTCATTATTGATCAAGAATTTGAGCTTTGGACCATTATCCAAAATGGACCTCATACTTTCTACACAGAGAAATATGGGATCAGAACTCCCAAAACAGAAGACTCACTCTCCACTTCTGAATTAGAACAATTTTTTAAGAACTACAAAGCTATTAACATTTTGTATTTTGCTTTGAGTACAAATGAATTCAACAGGATCTCTGGATGCACAACTGCAAAAGAAATCTGGGATAAGCTTGTGGTTACCTTTGAGGGAACCAGTCAAGTCAAGCAAACCAAGATCAACATTTATCTCAGGTAATATGAGCTGTTTAAGATGATTGCAGATGAGTCCATCAGAGACATGTTCAAGAGGTTCACTGATATTGTTAACAACCTTGATTCACTGGGAAAACATTTTTCCAATTAAGAAAAGGTGAGGAAGATTCTCAGAAGTCTTCCAAAGGCAAAATGGGAACCAAAGACCATAGCTATTGAAGAAGCTCAGAATCTCTCAACTTTACAACTTGATGACCTACAAGGGAAGCTCCTGACACATGAGATATCTATGAATGAAGTAGATGGAGAACTCCCAGATGGTGTCAATAACTTAGCGCTCAAAGCCAAAGAGAATGAGAGAACACAAAGCCTTGAAACTGAGGATGGTGATGATGAAGATCCGATTTCCTTAATTTCCAAAGCCTTGACAAGGATTCTCAAAATGAAGAAAAACTTTGGAAATAAATATTTCAACAGAGAAAGGCCTAGATCATCCAGCAGCATGGACTACAAAGGTAAGTCCTCTTCAAAAAACAAATCAAAAGTTATGAACTACTTTGAATGTGGTGATGTAGGACACTTGATAATAGATTGCCCACACAAGAAAAGCAAGAGCTTTCAAAAGAAAGATCATGACAGAAGAAAGAAAGACATGATAGCTTCAGGGAGTGATTCAGATAGCTCTAGTGAATTTGAATTTGAGGAAGAACATGCCAGCCTATGCTTTATGGCCAAGCATGATGAAATTTCTGAGAAGAACATTGAGGTACTGGTAAATTGTCAGATTTCAAAACCAAAAGAAGCTCTTTCAGAATATCTCAGAACAATGCTTTTGAATGAGGAAGATTATCTGAAAGAGACCAGACTTTTGAAAGAAAAAGTTCATGAGCAAGAAAAAGAAAACTTACAACTTGTTTGCCTAAATCAGAATCTTGAAATCTCTCAGAAGAAAACATACAGTGATTTCAAGGCCTTGAAAACCAGTTTCAAAGCCTTGAAAACACAAGTCAAGGAAGTAGTCACTAAGAGCTCCTCAATGAGTGACAGCCTTGTTAATCTAATACACCAGGTTGATGAATTAGAGAAACAAAAGACTACTCTTACTGAGAAACTTCAAGAATATAAATTGGTCAAATTCAAGCTTGCTGGATCATAACACAAGTTGAACTTGATTCTTGGAGGATGTTCACAGTCTGTTCACAAAGCTGGTATTGGATTCAATCTAAACTTTCCAAGAAGGAACAATACCAAATTTGTGAAAGATGGAAACAAAACTTCTCCTACATGTCATTACTTCTGCAAAACTGGTCATGTTAAGATGACTTGTCCTTTTAGAAGAAGAGACCCTCACGTAATGAGGAACACTTTTCCTTTTCAACTCAAAGGAAAATTTAAGTAGATTTGGGTTCCTAAAGGGGTTAGGCAACCTAACATGGTTGATCCTGAATATGAATCCAAATTCACACTTGGTCTAACAGCTGGGTAAGGAAATGATTGGTGTTTGCACGTTGTTACCAATATAAATGAACATAAGTGGTCTATGGAAAGTGGTTGCTCAAGACATATGAGTGGAAATAGATCTCTATTCTCAGAATTGAAGGATCAATCATATGGTTCGATAACACTTGGTGACAAAGGCAAATGCAATATTCTTGGTATTGGAAAAGTTGGTACAAATTCTGAAAACTCTATTTCTGATGTGTATCTAGTTGAAGGTTTGAAATTTAATTTTCTTAGTGTATCTCAGCTTTGTGATAATGGCAACAAAGTTATCTTTGATAAAGAGAAGTGTGTGGTGTAAAATAAGAAATCAGGAGATTGCATTCACACAGCCTCTAGATCAAACAATGTTTATACTTTTCAGACTAACAAAGTTGCAGGTGAAAATTTGAAGTGTCTCAAGGTCTTGAAAGAGGATTCAAAGCTTTGGCACAGGAAACTTGGTCATATCAGTTTGCATACTTTGAACAAGTTGATTTACAAAGATATGGTAAGAGGATTTCCATCTATCAAGTTCATAGAAGATGAAATGTGCAAAGCCTATGCACAAGGCAAGCAGACCAGAAGTTCCTTCAAACCAAAGAAGCTTGTAAGTACAACTAGACCTATTGAATTGCTTCATATGGATCTATGTGGTCCTATGAGGACTCCTACTCCAAAAGGTAAAAGGTATATGCTAGTCGTTGTAGATGATTTATCTAGATATACTTGGGTTATGTTTCTCAAAGAAAAATCTGAAGCACTCTCTGAATTTTCAAAGCTTTGCGGAGAACTTCAAAACTTGAAAAACCTACCTATGGCTTCAATCAGAAGTGATCATGGTAGATAATTTGATCAGTTAGAATTTGATTTATTATGTGATAAGCATAGTATTACTCACAACTTTTCTTCTCCAAGAACTCCTCAACAGAATGGTGTTGTTGAAAGAAAGAACATGACTCTTGAAGATATGTCAAGAACAATGCTTCTTGAGAACAAGCTTCCAAAACATTATTGGGCAGAAGCTGTGAATACAACAAATTATATTTTGAACAAGTGCTTGATCAGACCCATTCTGAAGAAGACCCCTTATGAACTATTCAAAGGAAGGAAGCCAAAAATTTCATACTTCAGACCCTTTGGATGTACTTTTTTTATCCACAACAATGGAAAAGACAATCTTGGTAAGTTTGATGCAAGAAGTGATGAAGGTATATTTCTTGGTTACTCTTTGAATAGCAAAGCTTATAGAGTCTACAATAAAAGAACCAAATTGGTTGAAGAGAGCATTCATGTTATTTTTGATGACATCTATGATGGTTCTTTGAGTGAAAGTTTTGCAGATTTGAATTTGAACAAGCTTGAATCAGAGGAAGAGACTGAGAATCCATTAGGATTCAAGAAAGGTTCAGAAGAAACTAGAAGACATTTTCAAGACCTTGAAAATGGTGCTCAAGGCCTTGAAAGTAAACCTCAAAGCCTTTAAAAAGATGATTAGAAGGATTCAAGTGACAAAGCTACTACTTCAATACCATAGAAGATCTATGGAGAGCTTGAACAATGGTATCCAAGAAAGAGATTGAAATATCTCTCATCCCATCGAGCTGATAATATCATATCAGATCCAACCACTGGTACACAAACTAGATCACAGTTGAAGAACTATGTGCTTTTAATGCTTTTATTTCTCTTGTAGAACCAAAAACTGTGAAAGAAGCTTTAAAAGAAGCATACTGGATCATTGCTATGCAAAGTGAACACAATGAGTTTGAAAGGAATAAGGTTTGGAACCTGGTTCCTCCACCTACAAACCATTCTTTCATGGGTACCAGATGGGTATTCAGAAATAAGTTGGATGAAAGTGGCAATGTGATCAGAAACAAAGAAAGGTTAGTTGCTCAAGGTTACAATCAAGAAGAAGGTATTGACTATGAGGAAACTTTTGCTCCAGTTGCCAGGTTCGAAGCAATTAGAACTTTGCTTGCATTTGCATCTTACGAGAACATGAAACTGTTTCAAATGGATGTGAAGTGTGCTTTCTTGAATGGCTATTTACAAGAAGACGTTTATGATGCACAACCAACTGGTTTTGAAAATGACAAGTTTCCATATCATGTTTACAAACTTGACAAAGCTATTTATGGTTTGAAACAAGCTCCAAGAGCTTGGTATGAAAGACTGTCAAAGTTTTTACTTGAAAATGATTTCAAAAGAGGTCTAGTAGACAAGACTCTTTTCATAAAGACTCATGAGAAAGATTTACTTGTAGTTCAGATTTATGTTGATGATGTATTGTTTGGAGCTACTAATGATCAATCGTGCAGAGAATTATCAAGTCTTATGGGCAGGGAATTTGAGATGAGCATGATGGGAGAGTTGAAATTCTTCCTAGGACTTCAAATACATCAATTGAAGAAGGGCATCTTTCTGCATCAAAGCAAGTACACAAGATACTTACTAACAAATACGGCATGGCTTAATGTAAGGAAGCCAAGACCCCTATGAGTTCTACACTATCCTTAGACAAGGATAAATCTGGTAAGAGTGTCAATGTAAAAGAGTATAGAGGAATGATTGGATCATTACACTATCTGACAGCAAGCAGACCAGATATTATGTTTTGTATGTGTATATGTGCTAGATTTCAAGCAGATCCAAAAGAATCACACTTGACTGCTGTGAAGAGAATATTCAGATATTTCAATGGTACCAGAGACTTAGGGCTTTGGTATCCAAGACATTCTAACTTATCTTTACATGGTTTTTCAGATGCTGACTTTGCAGGTTACAAGGTTGATAGGAAAATTACTTCAGGAATTTGCGAATTCATTGGATCAACCTTGATTAGTTGGCATTCCAAGAAACAAAATTCAGTTGCTCTATCAACAGCCTAAAGCTTAATATATAGCTGCAGGAGGATGCTGCTCACAAGTGTTATGGATTGCTCAACAGCGAAGATACCTATTAAGTGTGATAAAACTAGTGCAATTTCAATTACAAAGAATCCAGTGCAACACTCAAGAACCAAGCACATTGATGTCAGACACCATTTCGTCAGAGATCATGCTGAGAAAGGTGACATTGTTCTTGAATTTGTTGCTACTAACATGCAAATTGCAAATATCTTCACTAACCATTAGCAGATGAAAGATTGTCAGCTCTAAGATTGAAATTGGGAATTCCAAATAAAGATGCATTGGTTTAGGGGGAGCGTCAGGTAAGAAAGGTAAGCTTTATATGTTTTCAAATGTCTGAACTGAGTTTCAAAGCCTTGAAAATGAGTTCAAAGCCTTGGCTTTTACTTGTTGCAGTGTTACAGTTTTTCAAGACCTTGAAAACCTTTTCAAAGCCTTGAAAATTAGTCTGCCACACTGATAGTCAGTAATCTTGGATCATTCTGTGTTGGGTAATATCTCTGTAGATATTAGGATAATATAGCCCCTAACATTTTAAAAAATTTATTTTAGCCAAATATAGTATTAGTATATTTTATTTTCCAACGACATAAAAGATTTGAAATTCCTCTGATCATTGCAAATCTTTTGAGATTAGAGAGATACTAGTTTCCTTTTGAAACTCAAACTCTTTCAGTATTTAACTTCTTCTCTTCTCCTTCATTTCGTATCACTCCACATCTCTCTATTCTTCTCCCAAACCCTAATGAGCACAAGGAGAGCCTCATACAGAATCAAGATGGCTGGAGGTTCGAAACCTGTCTCATAGAAGAAAAGAAAAGCAGATGTGGATGAAGTTCAATAGATCAGTGTACACTCTGCTTCAAAAAGCTTTACTGAGGAAGAAGAAGAATATTCACCACCCAAGAAGATGGTGAGAAAATATCAAGCTTCAGCAAAGAAGAAAAAAACTACGACATCTACACAATAGATGCAGAAGGGAATCCATATTGGAAGCCCTAAGAGAAACAGGAAGAAGACAGTTTCTGAGGATAAAGGAGAAGGAAAAGAAATCCTTATTCAAGACTCAGACTCAGACACTACTTCAGGATCCGACGGAGTGTACTCCATATCAAACAAAGGGAAACATGACAAGGATCCGTCCCAGTCTTTAGAAGCTTCAAAAGCAGGAAAGAAAAATCTCAAGACTGTCTCTCCTCAACAGAAAAGATTAGCTGTAAAGAAGAAGCTGCAGCATGGGAAGAAAGCCCTGGAAGGACTCACCTTCCTAATCAATAGTGTTATTGAGAAGCTCAGCTCCTTTATTTAGGAACTAGATGTGGTTTCACAAGAAGTTCAAGCCAACAATGAAGAAAGTGAGGAATAAGCAGGGGACCAAGAGGATGAGAAAGAACCTTAATCTTGCCTACTCTTTCTTCCCCAATCTCTCTTCTTCAAAGTTTTTCTTTAAAGTTTTCAAAAAAATTCAGACACTTGATCCAACATCTTCTATCTTTTTGATGAAAGTCAAAAAGAGGGAGAAATTCTAGGTTCTTTAGTTTTTATTTCTAGGTTTATTTGCTATTTGCTGAACTGTTTATGTTTTTGTTGGTATTATTGAATAAGTTGGATCTTTTTGGAAATACTATGTTATAAATAGTGAACTAATCATTTTATTTTGCAGAGACTAAGGATCAAAAAGAATTTGATTTTGCCTTTCATCAAGGGGGAGATTGAAAGATCAGGTTGTGCAAGACTTGGAATAGCTCAGTTATTTCAAGGCCTTGAATCAGTTTTCAAATTCTTGAATCAGTCTCAGAGGCTTGAAAAGCCTTGAAACTGCTTAACATGTATGCACACTCTCAGGGGGAGTTTTCTGCAAACTCTCTGAGTTGATTCCCTCTCTTTATTTCATATGTTTGATTCACTGTTATTAGATGATGAAAAAAATATTGTTCTAACATGCTTTGAGCATAAGATATCATCTGTTTGACCATGATAATGCAGGAAAATTTGTTTCCAATATTTTCAGGATTGTTTCCTAAACTGACGTTGTGCAGAATTGGAAAAAGATGAATATTTTGGTCCTGTGATCAATCAGAGACTTATGACAGCTTCTCAGATTGCTTATGCACAAGATCACAACAATATCTCTAAATATTGTGATCAACTATCCATTGGAGAAAGCTGTTAAAGAGAGTCAAAGTTGTTGCCTACAAAATAGGAAGTTGTTGCTGTTGCTGAAAATCTTGGAAGATTTTCAGAGCTTCAAATAGTTTAAATATAGCTCACCTTGAAGCGACAAGATACAAGACTCAACAGGTAAAAACAAGAGACAAGTTCCTGGATTGACAAAGCAAAAAAGAAGAACATCAAACTATCAATCCTTTCCACAGAAGTTCACTGCATTTTCACTGCAGTTTTCTACTCTAAGTGTACTTCTGTATTGAGCTGTATTGGTAGATCATTTATATATTATCTCTACATCTATTCTCAAGGATTGTTCAAAGTGAACAATAGAGAATTCTTAGTTAATCCGTTAGCTAGAGCAGGTACTAGACAGGTTAGGGGAAACCACAAGCTGTAATAGAGTAAGGGAACTCTCTGGGCTTGAGTTCTAGGGCTTAGCTTTTGATTAATAAGAATTGAATTGAAAATCCTGCAGGGATCTAATCCCTGAGGTAGAGACGTAGGTCCAAGTGGACTGAACTCTATAAATCACTTGTCTTCTGCATTTACAGTTCATTTTTTTCTAGTTTTTGCAGCACACAAAACTGTCTGTTTTTCAAGGGTCTGAACTTGTTTTCAAGGCCTTGAAAAAGGCACACTTGCTTTATACTGTCTGCATCTTCTCCAAGGGCTTGAACTAGTTTTCAAGGCTTGAACTTCATTGTTTTCACAAGTTTTCATCTTCCTAGCAAGTTTTTCAAAAAGTTGGCATACTCTATTCAACCCCCCCCCCCCTCTAGAGTATCTTAGGTGCATTAACATCTGCATACTCACACTTTCATTCTTGTTGCTTCCCAAAATAAGCAAGTCATCGACATACAAACAGACTACTACATAGCCTTCACGAGTGTTCTTAATGTAGACACATTTATCACACTCACTGATGTTAAAACACCCTGACATCATGGTTCCATCAAATTTCATTTGCCACTGTTTCGGAACTTGTTTTAATCAATACAAGGATTTGACAAGTCAAAAAACCGTGGCCTCTTGTCCTAGGACAACAAACCCTTCGGGTTGTTCCATCTAGATTTCCTCGTTTAGTTCACCATTCAAGAACTCTGTTTTAATGTCCATTTGGTGAATCTCGAGGTCGAACAAAGCCGCTCTAGCTATTAACACTCGTATTGAGGTTATTCGTGTCACCGGCGAATAGGTATCGAAAAAATCGATCCCTTCATGTTGCCTGAAACCCTTAGCTACCATCCGAGCTTTGTACTTATCAATTGATCCATAAACTTTCAATTCCTCTTGAAAATCCACTTGCACCCAAGTGGTTTACAACCAGGAGAAAGTTCCACCACTTCCCAAGTGTGGTTTTGCATAATAGAATCAATTTCACTGTTAATTGCTTCCTTCCAATAGGGAGATTTTCAGAACTAGAGACCGCTTTCTTATATGTCTTTGGTTCATCATCCATCACCAGGGTTATGAAATCAGGACCAAACGTTCTAGCAATTCTATCCCTTTTCCTTCGTCGAGGTTCGTCCTCTATAGGATTTTCCTCAATTTTTTGATCACGTACCATTTTGGAAGAGTACTCCGATTCCCTTTACTTACATGGAAACACATATTCAAAGAATGAAGCAGTTCTAGCTTCCATTACAGTGTTCTCATGTATGTCAGGAATATCTGACTTGTGAACCAAAAACCGATACGCACTACTGTCATGTGCGTATCCAATGAACACACAGTCCACTATTTTTGGCCCTATGCCAACTTTTTCGGAGGTGGTACCAACACCTTTGCTAGACACCCCCACACTCGAAAGAATTTATAAGTAGGCGGACGCACTTTCCATAACTTATATGGAGTCGTATCAATCTTCTTTAGAGGAATTCTATTTAGAATGTGGTTTGTAGATAAGATTGCTTCCCCCTACATGTTTTGGGGCAACCCTGAACTTAAGAGCATAGCATTCATCATTTCCTTCAACGTCCTATTCTTTCGCTCAGCTACACCGTTTTTTTGTGCCGAATAAGGAGTCGTTGTTTGGTGAATGATCCCATTTTAAGAACACACTTGTTCAAATGGCGATTCATATTCACCACCCCTGTCACTCCTTATTGACTTGATCTTCTTTCCAAGTTGATTTTCAACCTCACTTTTACAGTGCATGATTGCACTTATGGCTTAATCCTTACTTCGCAATAGATATACAGAGCCATACTTAGTGCAATCATCTATAAAAGTGACAAATAACTTTTAACCCTATCTTGTTTGAACAACTTTCAAATCACAAAGATCCGAATGTATCAACTCAAGAGGAGTAGTACTTCTTGTGACATTGTGGAAAGGTTTTTTAGTTAATTTAGCTTCTACACACGCTTCAAACTTATGAGTTGAGTCTATTTTCGATTTAGGTAGATGACCAATTTGCATCAATTTTCGAATTGAATTGAAATTTATGTGGCCCAATCTACCATGCGAAATGCTAGAAGACTCAATCAAGTAAGCAGAAGCTGAAGTTTTTTCATTAACATTTGGACGATACACATTCATTTTGAACAACCCCACCCCCCCCCCCCCCCCCCACTAAGATACCCACTGCCAACATACATCCCACTTTTGATCAAAGTGAACCTATCCGACTCAAAGACAAGTTTAAACCCATTCTTTGTGAGAAGAGTTCCAGACATTAAGTTCTTGCGGATATCAGGTACATGGAGTACATTGTTGAGGGTCAACAGACGTCCTGAAGTTAGCTTCAGCACTCGTTTTTCTTTTTCATATCACTATGTCTACATCTAGGAATGTTAATAAGAGGAGACGGGGTATTGTTCTTGATGACCAACCGGTCTTCAACCCTGAGGAAGATGTAGTTATGAGTGAGGAGGAGGAAGATGTGAACAAGGGAGACGGGTAGGGAAACCGCCGACAGGTTCTGCCGTCTCCGATTCGTTATGAGTTGAGCCAGGATATGCCTCCGCTCCCTAAGATAGGAACTCGAGGCATGGAACCTAAGGATTTAGACCTTAATGCTATCTGCAGTACCAAATTCTGCAGCTTCAGGTTTGTTAGTGCAAACGCCCAAAAGGAGTATTGCACCGAGAAGTTTCTGAAGAGGGAAGGGATTTCGGAAAAACCCTTCTTGCTATACCCTAAGATGCCCCAAAAACTTAAGGACCTCTTTAAGAATGAGAATTTAGACAAATGGTTTAAAATCTGTCAGAAGTCTAGCTCCGTTCTTGCAAGAGAGTTTATAGTGAATGCGCGTTTCTATAAAGAGGGAGAGGGTGATGATAAGAGGCACATATTTTACCGGCGTGCCTATATAGTTCTCACAGCCGAGACTATAGCGGCTGCCATGCACTTCAAGCCCCTAAAAGAAGGGACTTGTTCCTACCATGAAACTATCCGTAGAGCTGATGCTGTTGAGCTTGTGAGCGCCTTTTGTTTTGAGGGGGTGTCTGGGGCGGGATGGAATGAGAGACCCACCCTACATGAGTGGAATGTTTCTAGGAGGTTCGGGCTTCCACCTGCGCGGTGGTTGTGCGAACTTCTTGAGAACTGGGTTGTGGGCGTCACTGCTCAACCCACTTACTCCTTCCAGCTTTGCAGCATGGCCTACTGTTTGTGGATCAGTAAGAGGATTAAAATCCCGTACTTCATTTATTGCTTTATTATGGAGAAGACCGTTCCTAATAATTGTAGATCTCCCGGCCACACTTGCTTTCTCCTAAGGCTAACAAAAGCTGCTAGATCAAATTTGAAGGGTCTAGTTTATGACCTATCTAAAAAGAACAATGGAGAGCGTAAGTGGGTGAAAGTACCCAACCCCCTGAGAGCCCCATAGCCTGTTGATCCCACACACCTTAGTGAAGCTAGTTCTAGCTCTAGGATTGAGAGTCAGCTGACCCATATCACCCACTTGCTAGAGCAGTAGAGACTACAAGAAGATGCTGACAGAGCTAAGGAGAGGGAATATTTTGAGCACATCCGTAGTAGTCTGCGCCAGCTGGGCCGCGGTATGCAGTCACTTAGCTATGACTGTGCCCAGCAGGGTGGGTGGATTTAGGACTTGGCTGTGGAGGCCAATGTCCAGTTGCAGCACCCACATACCTACGATGGATTGTTCCATTACCAGTCTGATGTGTACCAAGAGTCGAGTCCAGACCCCCCTGTCGCAGAGGACGAGGGGGGACACTTTGACTAGACCAATCGGCCCTACGCTTGAGAAACCGATTCCTCTTGATTTTACCTTATCTTTCGTTGAGGACAATGAAGCGCTTAAGTGTGGGGGAGTTTTTAGCTATCCGCTAGTTAGCCATTGCATAGCCTTGTTACATGTAGTCTAGTCGAGTTTGCATGTAGATGACGAGTCGGTTAGTTTTGCATTTGCATGTTTATTTTATGCATTGTATATAATTTGTTTGCACTTTTATTTATTGAGTCCACCTACCCTAGGTTGTCGGTTAGACGAGTTGGCCAGTTACATATAGTGTAAAAAAATCAAAAATTGAAAAATCCTAAAATTGATTTTTTTTTTAGAAAGGGCAATTGAAGAGAGTAAGCGTGGAGAGGGCTTAATGATAGTATTCCCTAGGTAGTATGAAAATCTAAGGTGAGGTAGACGTGAGAATCTGGAGTAGAAAGGCTATAGGGCCAATGCACTCCATAATTATGGGTAGCAGTCTCTCAGACTAGTTATGCTACTAGCGCTACACCACCGTCATTTAGGTAGTCGTCAACCCTCCTCGTAGTGGAAACGGAATAGCTGTGCGAGTGATTTTTATGGGGACCTCACATCTCGTCTCCATCGCCTAGGTCCACTAGTTACCCCAATTTGATCCATCTACCCCTTTTATTCACAGCCTCAAGCCTAGGAATCCATTCCTTGTAACTTTCATCACTAGTTAGAATGGTCCCTTCCAATGCATCATATTAGAGGGAGTTGAGTTAGGGAGGTTCGTTGAGGGTGAGCTGATATTATACATCTTGAGTGGATACTCTTACATGTCATCTTTTGAGGGGATGTGAGGGTGAGTTAAAGACGGCAGCACACTTCGGTGTGGCGGTGAGTCGTGTCCATACACCACGATCAAAGGTGGAGTGTCGTAGTGCGTGACATTCTTTCCGAACGATATGGGGTAGGGTTGTTTGATCTTATAGGAGGACGTGCTTGTGCTTCATTTACATTCTCTATATCTTAGGTGATGAGGAGGAATGGTTGGAATTAGCACATGTTACATTGACCACCGGGTTCGCGATATGCTTTACATTGAGTGTGGAGGTGTCGACATATATTGATTACATCGTTAATTTGACACATTCCACCCCCATGTTATCTATTGTGATATTTGATCTCCTTGGATATTGCTATCATCATTGGTGGCTCCATGTGCTTATTGTTGAAATATAGAAAAAAAATAAAAGAGAAAAACAGAAATTGAAAGTGAAATGGAATAGGGAGCCAGAAATTAAACTTCATGAAGACCGAGGAGATGAGCTATGAGTGTTGATCACTTCTTCACATTTGTGGCCGCGAGAACAGCATTGCACCAAGATTAAGGGAATGAGGGCCGGAGTAGTTAGTTCAGTGGGGTTCCTTGAAGTTTGGTGAGGGAGTGCGAGAATGGGTATTTGTGAGATGTATCATGAAGTCTAGGACTGCGCTTCTAAATATCCTATCCTACCCGTCCTAAGCTGTCAACAATTGAAACTCATGGATAAATAGCTCTGATGGTAAGTTCTAGGGATACGTTTGATGAGTGTGCGGAAGCAACTTATTTTGTGTTCGTGGCCGTTCTGTCTAACAAAATTGGCCGCAAGTTCTACCGATCACCGAAGTTATAGAATCTTCTAGAGGATGTGAGAGCCTTATGACATGCCGATTTGTTCTTTGAGATTGCCAAATCTCTAACTAAAAAAGAAAAACAATATGTTCTTTAATTCCTTGCATTGTACCTACTTGAGTTGCATTGTATATATCATGTAGTTTGCATCGTCGTGTCTTTGTGTATTGAGTCGTGAGTCATGTTGGCTAGCGGAAAGTGAATTATGCAAAGAGGTGGGGTATGCATTGTTTTGTATTGGTATATGTATGCAATGTCTCAAGTGTGGGGGTTTTGAGCGTCATTTTTGCTCGAGACGAGCAAAGAGTAAGTGTGGGGGAATTTGATAGCACCTTTTAGGAACTATAATTCTTTAGAATTTACCACATGTTAATAGGTTTTTGGAGAGTAATTTGAGCCCAATGTTAGAGAATATGAGTCGTTTTATCACTTGTTACTCACCATGTGCTATATTGTTAGTCCGAGCATTTTCTATGCATATTTCATTGTTATTTTTCAAATATAATCTCTTGGTATGATTGTTCTTGTTGTCTTGGCAGAAACGGATGCTAATCGGTTGATAGGAAGCATGGAACGAACTTCGGAAACAACGGGAGCTCAGGTGGAGTTAAGAGAAGCCGAATTGGAGGAGCTTGGATGACCAGATTGCACTAATTTGATCATAGCTGGAGTTATACAATTAATTTTGGGGTGAGACCTGTGCCAAATGAAAGTATACTTAGGCCGATTGAAGTCAGGAGCAGATTTCAGGGGGCTATTGTGCAATTACTGAAGACTTGTGACGGGTTTTGATTAAAGGACGACCTAGGGGTGTAAATACACACATTCACGCATAGAGAGATCCAAGAACAAGGAGAAGAGCAAGAAGACATCATTGGGAAACATCATCAAGCAAGGAGAAGAGCCCGGATCGGAAGAACATCATGATTTTTAGCGTTTGATCTATTTTATCTCTTGTTTCTTGTATGAAATATTTGAACACCATGTTATCTTGTGCTACGAGTAGATAAACTCATACCTAGGCATCTATGGAGAGCCTAGGGTTTATGTTTTGAGGATGTTTTCCGGATTTTGGATGACTTTCACGTTAGGTTTATGATTTTATGGAGATTGTTATGTTCTATTTCATGTTGAGTTCTTCCATTGACAAGCTAGAACTAGGATGTGTAATGTTGTCTATTTCTCCATGTAATCATAAACTAGGCTTAAAGATAATTCGTAGTAGTTAATTACTTGTTTATTGTGCTTAATCCTTAGTAACGTAGGAGTCATGACCCGAAATTACAACATAACTAGTGAGTGTGTGAAATCAACTATACCCTAGTTGGGATGAATAAACAAGGACATTCGTAATCAATTAGACTAAGAAGTGAGTTAAATAGGAATGGCTAGATGAGGGTGAATTCAGTATGATGTAGCGAATTGCTCATGAATAGTGGTCTGATAGGACATTATCCCTTACAATATCGTTAACCTACTAGAACACATAGGTAGTATACTTGGCCTGAGAGGGACAAATCATTACTGTTGTGTAGAAAGACATGAGACCGATAGGTAATTGTCAACGCCATTACCCAAATTAACTAACTATGAATTGTCGTGTTAGAACATGAAATCCGGAATCGTCAAAACTACCCTAGGTGATCTATAGATTGCCTAGCTTCTCGCATATGATTTACATCAAATCATTTTATTCGCGTTATTTCACTACCATTGCTAGTCACTTGTTTGAGGGTGACAACACTTCAATCTACAAACCTTTTTACCGGTTACTTGTGTGAATTAAATTTCATTTCTAAACTAGATACATAGTAGACACCTTCCCTTGGGTTCGAAAACTCGGAGTCTGAAATACTCCATTATATTACTTGACCGTATACTTGCACAGCAACGCGTAGTTTACACGCGTCAAACATGCATTACATGATGACTCATTGCCACTACTAAATGGTAGAGAAAACTTAGAAACTATGTGACGACAGACGTGGCTGGCAGGATGGCCATGAAAGTGATGCCAAGACTAGAAGGACGGATGAGACTGGATGGTAAGGGCCAGCAAGGGAGTGCAAGCTGGATACTCATAAACTCCATCTTTAAGATGACCTATTAGGACGGGCACCCCCGTGATTCGATCCTTCAAAACAAAACCATCAGAATAGAACTCAACAAGCATATTATTAGAGGAACAGAGTTGAGAGACGAAAATGAGATTATTGTGAATGGCAGGGACACAAAGAACATTATGTAAATGAAAGGTATGTGAAGAGAGAGTGAGAGGTAGTGAACCAGTATGGGTGATAGGCAAGCTCGTACCATCACCAATCATCACATCATCTCCAAGCGTGTAGGGCTGGTGAAGTGACAAATTGTCCAGATTAGCAGTGATATGATGAGTGGCTCCTGTGTCAAGAAGCTGGGAGGGCGTAGGTAGAAGTCCAGACTGGGAAGTAGCAACATGGGCACGTGGAGTCCAGGGGGTGGACAGAACTGAGTACCCTGAAGAGATAGAGCTGGGACGAGTGCCAGAAAATCTATTGGAGCCAGAATCGTTACACTACTGAAGCATCCAACCAAAGTGGGAGAAATGGCAGATACGTTGACCCTGTTAACCATAACCCTGATAGAATCCAAGGAACGGGCGAGGCTGACGAGGTCTTGAAGGAACTAATGAAGCATGTTGGGCCCACAAGGAGGTATACTGCAGATAGGTAGGGGACGGATGATACTGGGGCTGCTATGAGTGGCGGCTGTGCTGACCACGATCGCGTCCACGACATCTCGGCGTAGGGCTAAATGACAAGTTGGCTGAAGCAGGAGTGGAAGAAGGGTTCGGTTGTACTTTGGCGAAGTACTGCTCATGACGAGTGGGCTTCTCAAAGAGCTCTTCAAAGCCAATATATGTATCGCAAGCCTTTCTTGCCGCAACAATTGGGAGATACATCTCATTCAGACTATCAAGAATCTGATCCACTACGTTGGGTTCGTTCCATAGGTTTGCCAAGAAGGGCTAACTAGTCAGCCTTGTGTTTAACAAAGTGCATGAAAGCGAAGATTGTTTGTGTACCTTGTTGAGGATTTTTGAGATGCTCCTTGATTGATATGACCATGGGAAGGGCGCGCGTATATGTTAAGGAGAGTGCGCAAATATCAAGAGTCGTGCGAGCGGTGGTTATGTGAGAGAGTGCGGATTGCGCTAGAGTACTGGCAAGAAACGCAAAGATAAGTTGATCATGTTGAAGCCAGGATGCGTAAGCAGGGTTTGGTTGAAGATTGGTACTGTCAGCAAGTCCAGATGAAGCTGATGAATCAATTCTGGCAGTTGATTCGGTTTGCAGGGCTACAGCAGTGGCGGTTGGAGCAGCAGATGGCAGGGGAATGAGGGGTAGAGGTGATTTCTTACTACTGTCAACATAACTTAGCAAGCCATGGCCTGTAAGAAGGGCTTGGACTTGAATTTCCAAGTCAGAAATTTATTTACGTCAAGATTGATCAATGTGGGCGGGGCAGTGACTACAATCAATTGCTTGTTGGGGTTGCTAGGATCCAGGGCTGTAGTAGGAGGTGCCATGGAGCAGTGGAGATAATTGTGGAATGAAATTGATCTTTGTTGGCAGCACAATTGGTGTGAATAAACCAATTAAATAGTATGCTCCAAAAGTTATGCTATCAAACTTCTCAAGTGTGAAGATAGTGGGGGCTGAGGTGTCGAACACAACTTCCTCTTTCTGAAAACCAGTTTTCAAGTCCTAATACTACCTGAAGCTTTCAATGATTCAACACTGGGGGCAGTAATTTCCCGGAGACAAGTAGTGTTGTCGATGATTGGCGGCGCACACAGAACGGCGCAGAGAGCAAGTGAGCCGGTGAAGCAACGAGACGGTGATGCCGAGTAACAAAAAGCGGCGTCGTAGCCGTCCTGGTCGCAACTGAGCGACGACGAACAGAGGAAGAGAACGACAACCAACAGGGAGAGACGACCTTGCGGGCACTTACAAGTTATCACCCTGTGGGTCTGATGATCCGGTGAATCGGGCACCGGTGATTTCCGAGCGACGGACGACGAGAACGATTGACGAAGCAGAGAGGGTTAACGATTGACGAAGCAGTGGCGATGATATGGGTTTGCGCAGGGGCGCGATTCTGCGATGCTGAAGAAAAACTGTGAAGGTGTCGAACAGACAGGGATACGACGAAGGTAACAACGATACTCTCTGATACCATGATGAACCAATCAATTGATTGATTAAAAAATGCTAAGTAATACGCAGAGGTATATATATCCCTAGATAATGACTATATCACAAATACACAAGTAAGCTTGTACTAGTTATCAATTAAGTCCTATACAATTAACCTTGAAAAGGTTATAACTTGCTGAATCAAGCACTGGACATATCGAGCAGAGACTTCAGTAATCTATCAGAAAACTACCACATATACTAGGACGCAGATTAATACTTCAAAACAAAAAAAGACCCTTTAAGACTGTTATGAAAATAATCTGCGCCATACAAAAAAAATAAGAGAATTAATTGAAGAACCTTTCATCGAAGTCGACGAACTGATCAGAGAATAGGATCGCGTTCCTTAAAGCGTTTTGCTTTGGGTGCTATTGGTTTGAACGAAACAATCGTCTCCTAGGACTCGCCTTGTCTCAATCATTTGGTGTAGCACGAACCCTTGATTGCCCGAACAAAACAACGTATAAGAACAGTTTGATTGAGAGAGAGCAAATGGATTGAGAGAGAGCAACGTCTGTCTCTTGATTTGAGAACGATGTCCGTTCTATATGAAGAGGAAAAGGAGAACGTGGCCAAAGCCACAACCCACGCACAGACCTAGGGATGACAATTGGGCGGGTTGGGGTTGTTTTCAAGACACCCGACCCGGGTCTCACCTGGAGATACCCGAAAAGCCCATTCCACCCGAAGCCTGATACCCCAAACCCGACCCATACCCGAAATATCAGTGCCCGGTTCTACCGGGTACCCGACCCTACCCGATGCCCGATTGATCCTCACAACCCCATCACAGTCAAAATTTCGGCTAAGTTCTGGAATTTCCGATCTCCAACAATCGTTGTTGCCAAGAGTGAAGAGATTAGAGAATAAGAATACGAAAAAGAGAGATTTGGCATAAACACCATCGCTACCAAACCGCAATTGATTGCTCAAACAAAAATCACAACTTTTACAGGCAACATTCGATCAATCGAAAACCCAGATAAATCTATTCAGAAATTGACGAATCTTCACAACCGATCAGCGTTCCGCGGGATCACAAATGATTTCCACAATTCTTCGAATTGAGCTCCAATTCCTATCTTGGTCGCACAGACGTCAGATCTCCAAATGAATCTAACTTTGTGGGCTCTCGTTTGGAGTCGGCGGCGCTAACAGCGTCGGCTTATGTGATTTCTCATCGGGAAAAATCACCAGAACAAAGTGGTAGAGAGCGAGCAAGACCCATCAGTGGGTGAAGATAAGAACAATGTGAGCAGATGAGGAGATAAGAGGAAGATAGAGACGGTGAGAGAGAGAGAGAGAGATTTATTAATTGAGAAGGAGGAAGTAACGGGCACTCCGGAAGTACCATACCCGATGGGGTTTTTGCCACACGCGTACCCCAACCCGCCCGAACCCGTCATTACACATGCCCTATTTATACCCGAACGGCTCGGGTTAGGGCGGTACCCGATTTTTCAACCCGAACTGCCATCCCTACACATACCCTCTTCTCACGTTCTTAGGGCACGGTTGTTCTCCAGGGAAAATTAAAAAGCATGTGTTAAAAAAAATAAACACCAAATTATATCTGGATCGACCCACGATCCAGACCCGCCACAAAGCGGTGTGCGTGCGAGTGTTTATTAAAGTAACACCGTTTCTTCACCGAAAACTATAGTCGAAAGATCGTCATTTGAACACAATAATTTACTCATTCACAGTTTAGAAAAATAGCTCAAGTTGAGCCACACTTGAGCTCAAGAGTTTCAAATATATCCAACATAATTCTCAGAAACCGATTGGTAAATCACTAGTAGACTGCAACACATAATTAAATGTCATTTATTCAAGTGACGTTGTTTGGAAGATATGTGGAAATATTTCATGCTTGGAAAACTAAAATTGAGACTACTCCACACGTTTACAAAACTCCAATTTTGATCTAGTTAGTCAGCCCAGTGGTTAAAGGGTCTGAGGCTGTTCATATGAGGTCTCGAATTCAAACATCCTCCTAATAAATAAGATAGAATAAAATTTCTTACCTTGTAAATAAAAGGAAACCCCGATTTTGTTTCAGTTCCCATTTTCCTCGTATTGATGGGGGAGAAGAAAAGTCAATCACTATTCACAACCTTATGCAGGGCTCGCTCGATAATCCTAATAGACTTTAGTACTCTATTCCATTGCCAACAGCATGGGTCACAATCTTTTTTTTTTTTGGTCAACAGCATGGATCACAATGGTTCAAGAATTTTCGACTTAGTGACTCCAAGACAAAAATTTAGAAAACTTTGTAACAAGATTTTAGTCCGACATCTAAACGAGGTATTGTTTTTTCACTGAAAGTTTAGATTTTTTTTTAATAAATTGTTAAAACTATATGATTTGTGCTGACAACTTGTTCACTCAGGTGAAGAAGTAATGATATTGGTCAAGCAGATTTCCATGAAATTGTCCTTATTGTTTTAGTGATCTTCCGCAAAAGTGATAAGAATAATCTTTTTTTCTTTTAGGAAGACAAGGATAAAATTTCAGATCGGTCAAGGTGATAAAGATCAATGAAGGGTAAAAATGGTTGTAGCGAAAACAAAATTGTAACAAAAAAGAGAAGGATAAAAATGGCAGCCGATGTATTGCAAAATATGACTTTCAAAATGTGGTCAAATAAAAATTAGGTTAAATTGCATAGCGGTACCCATAGTTTGGATTTTGTGTGGATTTGATACAAATGATTTCAATTGCAGCATTCGTGTACTCATACTTGTTACAACGGTGGCGCCTTCCATTAACTTTCCACCCATATGTGGATGGAAGTATGTAAAAAGACTACTGTGCCTCTTATTTTCACTCCGAGTTTTTATAATATTGTAACTTTTACCTACAAGTTTAAAATGTTACATAACATTAATTTTTAAAATTTAATTATTTACTTATACAATAAATAATAGCATATATGTAAAACAAAATACCTATTTTTAAATATTCCGTTCGATAGAAAACGTTACAAAAAACTTATTAATTATTACTATGACAAGTAAATAATTAAATTTATAATTAAGAATAAAATTTTGGACTTGTGAGTAAAAATAATTAAAATTCTAATTATTAGAAATTATTTCTGTTTTACATATACATAATATATATATATATATGTGTACATAAATAAATAAATTCAATATTCTATAAAACTTTCTACAAAATTATAGGGGTGAGGATAGAGGCACACTAGTCTTTTCACATATTTCCATCAACATGGATGGAAAGTTAACGGAGGGTATCACCGTTGCAACAAATTGAAAGTGTGGGTACCGCGGATGCTGCAACTGAAACTATGGGTACCAAATCCACACAAAAACTAAAATATGGATACCACCGATGCAATTAACAATCTTTAAATATGAGAATATGAGATTATGTGAATCATCTCACATTATCTCTCTCCTATCAATTAGGATAGTTATTATGTTGAGAAAAATCAGGACCACGTGGCACATTGTAGTAGAGAGATATGAAGAGAGTGCTTTTTCCCTATGACCCCTTCTGTACAATCCATGCCAAATGTATGAAAACCTATATTGGAAGTCTAGTCACGGACATTTCAAGCCCCATCATCAATTATATCCATGTTGTTGTACCGGGTACCTATGTAGGCCGCTCCATTTTCGCCAAGAGAATTGAGGGATTGGTGACACAAGATGAGCTTCTCTGCGTCTATGGTTTGATTGATAACTACGGGAGAGAAATTGTTTTTGCGGGAAACTTTATCGCATCTAATTCTGCAAAATGGACCATAGAATGTGGATTAAATGAGACATGTCGAGTCATTGACTTTAATTTTTTAGGCCAAGTGGGTTGTTTCACTCTCAGTACTCATGAATTATGTTGATTGCTACCCAACAAATGCTGTGGTTCATCACACATATTGTACATAATTTCCCATTTTTCTTGGATCATCTTCATCACTGCATAGATTACAGATGTTGCTTCAAAATTGAATAGCAAAGAATTTAAAATTCTATACATTGTAAAGGATACAATTCCAAAAGAAACAGGAATTACAAGCTACACGAAATCGGGATGGATGGACCAAATTAGATACGTCTTCAAAGTAAAAATCATCATCCGAGCAAATATTTTGTTTGCGCAAACTGATGATGTATTCTCCCACAAGATATTCAGTTCAGCTTAACCGATATAGTCGAAACAAGAAACCTTGATTTACATGTACCAAAAGAAACAATTCAGTTTTCTGGTCGAGACATACATTGCCGAAGTATGTGCTCAATGGCGGATCTCATTTGTTGAAGTATTGCTTGAAATAGAGTTCAACCAGCTTCTTCAGAGTTTCAAATACACTTGTGAATGGATTAAACTCGACAGATCTTGTTAGTTCTAGATCAGGGAACTGGTTTGTTAATGCCTGCTGCATCCCATTCATGGACATCATTGCAGCTAGCTTGCTATCCGACATCCCTTGACAGTCTTGTGGAGTGTCCTTAATTTTGCTCGGATTGTACCCAAAGTCTGCTAAGTAAGTTTTGTACTTCTCTATGAACTCCGGTCCTGGGTTAGGTGTTCGTGAATATATCTGATGTACATTAAACAAAAATGCTCAATTCAATAGATGCTTTAACCGATACCATGATATGCATAAACTGTCTACATCTTGAGAATGTACGAATGGTGGTGAGTTGGACTTTAACTACATTTTGGGTTTTGAAGCAACAGAAAGTGTGTCCCGGGGAACAATTTCAACTAGTTTTTTAGGGCCAGTAATATAATTGTAGCAAATTAAGGCATATATGTAGGTTTCTGAGTCCTATTTGCAGGAATCTAACCGTCTACAGCTTCAATTTTGAGGGAGGAAACAGAAATGCAGAATTCGCAAACACTTGTGTGGTACGAGTATTTGCGATTTCATTCTAAAACACTATTGCAGTTTTCAACAGAGTGATTTCACATTTTATTCCTGTTTTATTTTATTTTGTCAAAATGAACACGAAATTTAGTACAAGTGGATTTCATTCAAGAAGATGCAAGTACTTTAAGATTTAACATGATTGCGTCCAAGCATGTCGTTCTCTTGTGTGTGCACGAGCGCGCGTGAGTAGGATAACCTCTGGCAAGAAGATACTCAATTAGGCACGATCCCACAAGTAGATGTAAATTCTAACATCTTTCTTATAATAAGATCCAAAAATAATCATCCACATTTAAGAGCAAGTAATGTAAATGAGGTTTTGGTATGTGCTTCACAGTATAAACTATCTGCATTTTGTGACATTGAAGTTAAACTACTACTCTTACCTGAACAAAGCTTTTGTCTTTTGCTCCTGAAACAAGTGCATAAGTATCATAATCAGTGGCAATCACATCATAAGGCTCCTTGGGTATAAATGGAAGCGTTGGGAAACGAAGATAACACTTCCCTCTGATCATCTCTAGCTTTTCTAGGTCAGTTTCTTTTTTCTCCAAATCTTCGTCCGAAAGACATTGAACCTTTCCCCTTATACCTGTAATGTATCCATCAGGCCCCCCATGCACACAGAATGTGTCAACCTGGATCGCAGGTATAGTCATGTCATATGTATACACACCCTGCAATCAAAAAAAGTTTTGAGTTAGGTCATATGCTGAAAAAACGCGTTGAAAAACAGAATCAAAAAAACTGTTTGATATGTGCTGAAAAACAGTGTTTAAAATCCAAAACACATTTGGCAACATTACTAAATTTCAATGTTAATTTACTCGAATATCATTTTACGTACAATACCAGCATATATTTACTTTATGCATCCAATCAAAGTTGGAATATCTTTAACTACCAAAAACACCAAAAAAACACCAAAAATGCCGTTTTTTTAAACAACTGTTTTTCTGCCTGTTTTTGTTTTTAAACAGGAAAAACAGCACTTCCAAATGAGTTTCTCGGAAATACAGTGTTTTTAATCAACTTTGTTTAAAAACAGGGATACCAAACATGCACTGAATCTCAAAGAGGATTATGAGTAATATCTGAGTAGATTCTAACTATTATTTCTCAAGTGTACGAGTGCATGCAGTTACCTGGGTGCAATGGCAATCTTCTTGACCTGCTCCAGCAAAACCACCCTTAAGTGAAGCCACTTCAAACCATCTTCCAGAATATCTCACTGGGTCAAAGTTCTTCGTCGTCATACCTCTTGTCATTACCATCATACCCATGCTTCTTTCGTCGTCAAGTGGAAGATCTGGCACATTCTCTTTGGCACTAGCAAGCTGACATATATTCGGATGGTCGTAAATATCTCCCGCAAATACCTACCCAACCAAAAGGAAGATGAGTTCAGCAAATACTGATGTTCATATAAACTCGTTCTGCCAAATCATATGTTCACTGATTTCAACTTATGTAAATTTATGAAATTTATAAATTTAAAGACAAGTGATTCTGACATTCAAAGAACATCAGCAGTACCATCTGCATCAAACAGAACCATATTTATGTGTACGAATAGATGCAATCATCTACACAAAAAGACACTCCAAGTGCAGGAAACATAAGAACCGAGAGTATTGGGAAGAAAACTTGGAGCTTTTAAGTGGGACACTTTTCACATACCAAAATTGCCTGATGAAAGCATACCTGTGAACCTAATCGCATTTTTTATGAGACGTTTGACTTCCTCCTATGCCATATTTACATGAAAGGAACTCAAAAAAAATTGCAACATCTTGTTACTGAAAGGAATAGAACACTCACCTGATTAGGTTGAGAGACAAATATAAGTGACGCTGCAAGCCCTGATAACAACTGTCTACTGACAGCCTTGCTTAATATACAACTCTGAGAAGAGCTACGAGACATCACTTTCCCTGGTATAGCCCTGTAGACACAGTGGAGGGATTTTACAATGTCTGAAAATTGGGCAGCAGGTAGATGTGTTATGATAAACGAAAGCTTCTTAGATTCTATTTGTGGTGGTCCATTAGGTGGAGAACTTGATCTGTAAATAACTGGTGTTATGGCTAAACGGGAATCTTTAAAGTGAAACTACTCTTGATGCTTCAAAAAATAACATATGGTCACCTGAAATCACTTCAAGTTGGATACTTGGGTTACAGTATCGACTTCCTAAGACAATATCAATACCCACGAGATAATGTGCAGCAACGAATCTGGTAAAATGAAGCCCAGTCTAAAGACTGTAGGTCTGTGTTGGCACTACTTTAAAGCGTAACATACCTTAATATAAGTAACCCAATGAAAGCCAAGATTCTAATAAAATACATCTACAATATATAAAGTAAAGAAGAAAGTTATGTTGTTGGATGGAGAAAGGCTTCGTGTTGAAGTCAATTCATAGATAGATATACATATTCATAATGAAATTATCCCTCTGTAAGTTATTTGTACATAACATTACAGTTCTGCACTCCCACAGTTAAAATTACCGCAGACAAATATATGTGACTTTGGTGTAACATGCACAATGATTTAAAGAAATGTCCAAGCTTGCACCTTTAAACCATGGTTATAACCACTAGAATATTTTTACTCAAAAATTTAAAATTGAAGTCTTTATAGAAAAAGATTAGGCAAGTACCATATACTCACAAAACAGGTACCCTTTTAAACTGAAAGATGCAAAATTCACGGAAAACAAGAGTTCCAACAGCTGAAACTCCGTGATTTCAGAAGGAAACCAGAAGATAGCATGTACGGTAGTGCCAAAATCATATTTCAAGAAAACCATATCCACAATCTAGAAGGGGCATACTCCAGGACTTGCAAAATTCCGACCACCAATACCCATAACAGATACATTATGGGGAGGGGGGGGGGGGGTCTTCTTAAAAAAAATAGGAGATTTTTCATCCTTTTCTCGGCTATAATTTGGCTCAGACCACACTTGAGTCTTTTTCCCCTCAAACGAACCTTTCTTTCACCTGCAATATAATATACGTCTACACGGTATACCCTGGTGGATACACTCATCCTAGCAACAGCTTCGAGAAGTGATGTGCCAAACAGCTTCGAGAAGTGATGTGCCAATGGGCTGGCATCAAAACCACCTCACAAGGCAGATCCAGATTTTGAGCCAAAACCAGCACATGGATTTGTTATGATAAAATTGAATAATCCGATGTATATCTACTTCAAAGGTATATACTTCCAATTCGGAATCTCATTATCCGATCTGAACTTAATGGATTCAGACTTGGATATGGTGTGATTTAACATATTCTAATCCTTGCCATACCCAGTGCTGGTGCCTCTACTTGGCCAATGAGGACAATGTTACGAGTTAAAATTTCTGTTAGATATTCAAGGATTTGGGATTTGAATTCTGAGATTATGATTATGATTTGCTTTTATTGCTTTGACTTTGTTTTAGCATTTGAGTTGATTGTATGGTTTGGTGTACTGGATCAGATTTTATTCTAATCTGATATACTAAAGAGTTAATTTCTGTTTTAGAGAGAGATTGCCAGGAATAAATAGCATATGGTCGTATCATTTAGGCAGACCAGAATTGTAATAGTCTATTGACTTTGGGAGAGACCAGGCTCTTGAAATCCTGTGGGAGACACCAGGCTCTCGAAATCCTGGAATATCATTTCAATTATGAATAAAAATCTCTTTTTTCACTTCATCTCTTCGAGGCTCTATCGATTGGTATCAGAGCTTCACGATCCTTAAATAATCCAGAATAAGTTAATGCACTGGTTCAGACAATGGAGGGAAAGTTGGCATCAATTCAAGGAGAATTAAGAAAGTATTTCACAACTGTCAGGAAGAGTTGGGCAGGTTACCCACATTGGAGAAAAATATAGAGTTGATGATAGGGAAGATCACTTTATTGTTGCAGCAAAGCGAGAAGGGGCCGTCGAGTGAAATCAGCCAGGGAACGAGACTCCCAGCAACATGTGCAATAGCTGCAGCGACCAACCAAACAATGGGCCCGGATTCGCCTACCAAAGTGGTGATTCCAGAATCCAGACTGTCCGTCGTCCTGATGGCTCTTTCGTGCCGTTGTCTGGGGCTGCCAACATTTGACAGAGTCTATCATGAAGGTTGGAATTTTGCGTTGAAAGGTACTTAACTCTCAATCACCTAACAGGGTCTCAGAAAATTGAGTATGCTATTATTAGGTAAGAAAGTGATGCACTTGTGTGGTTTCAGTGGGAGCAAGAGATGTCCAGTAAGAACTTGAGCACAAATGAAAGGTGTTAGCCCATCAGAGGTTCAAGCCAGTCCATGATGGCTTACTGTACACAACATTTTTTTCGATCAAGCAGGACACCTCTGTTACAGAGTACCGAAAGCTATTCCAGTCCATGGCCTATCATTTGACTGGTGTTTCTGAAAATGTTCTCGAAGGAACTTTTGTTAAAGCTCTAAGAGAAGATATACGAGCTGAAGTGTCGCTTGGATTGGGCAAAATAATGGTTACGGCTGTAGACACAGATTTTTAAGAAAGCTTCATTTTAATGCTTTTTGGTTTAAAAAATCTGCACAACAAATATTTTTGTTCAAGTTAATCCCAACTTCCTAAGTATTACCCTATCTAAAGGAGCCCCTGATTAATGAAACGTAAAAGAAACAAATAGGCAATAAAATGAAGTGAACTGAATCGACAATTTTATTGAATCATTGCCGTTTTATACCCAAATCGATACAATTTGTATATAGCAGACAATATGTTGGACCTTCCTTTGAAAAATATGATTTACATATGGATGTGATCTACGAGTGCACGGAAAGAGAGATGTTTTGAGGGGGTTTGGAACCCTTTACCAGTTTGACGTCGTTGGTTGCATGGTGAGCTTGCATCCAGTGTCAGGATTATTGCGTCCTGGGACTCCGACTTCGGCTACTCCGACGTAGGAGTCGAAGCTTCTAGCGTTTGGTGTTTGTGATCTTTTCTCGTGATAACTCCCTTCTCTCTCTTTGTTTCTCTCTATTTCTCTCTTGTTGTGAATCCTCTTATTTATAGAGGCTCTAGCAACCAACTTGAGATACATATCTCATTTCTTCGTGCCTTGTGGATCTGGAGATAATATCTTATCTCCGGTGATTTGAAAATATGGCGGAAATCATTTTCTCTCTTGTTGCTTGACTTATCTGCGTGTCTCAGATCTTGTCCAGATAGACGTCTATCTCTTCAGTTTGAATTTGCTTGGGAGACGCTCCCAATTTTGACACTTTTGGATTTTTGAAATTCCACAACTTTGGCTGAAACTTCTTGGCGCGTATCTTTGAATTTTGAGTAGCATTGCCGTCGAAATTTCAGTGCCGACAAACCCCCTCGTGATTCGGGTTAGAGAGAAGTTTTACTCTCTTGCTCTGATCATGCACACTTGGCACTTTTATCTTATGGGCAATATCGATTGCGATTGACATGGCTGACCTTTTGGTTTAAGCCCGGCGACATTTGATATAGCGATTTGTATCGCGGTTTGCTTGGGCTGACCCTTTTGCTTTTAGCCGGGCGACATATGGTATAGCGATTTGGATCACGGTTCGCATGGGCTGACCGTTTTGGTTTTAGCTTGGCTAGATTTGATATAACAATTTGGATCGCGGTTCGCTTGGGCTGACCGTTTTGGGTTTAAGCCGGGCGACATTTGATATAGCGACTTGGATCGCGGTCTGCTTGGGCTGACCTTTTTAAGTTTTCGCCTGTTGTTTATAGGTTTTCGTCCCAACTTTTTTTCAACTTGTTTTTGGGCTTTAGTCTAGCAGGCATTTTTTTAGGGGCAATATGTATTTTAACCCAACACAGTGGGTTATGATTTAGTATTATTTTGGGCCAGCAGGGGACTTCATTTAGCTTAAAAGAAAAAGCAGGCTTTTGCCGATCAGCTCTTTTTCTTTTCTTTGGCCCATGTCAGACTTGTTTGGGCTGACCTTCTTTCACTCTTTTCGACCATGACATGGATTTAGTGCTTATTACTCAGCGCAATCGCAGCATTTTTTTTCGCAAATTATCATTTACGAGTCCTGTTAGGACTAAATTTCTTCTTCTTGATTGACTCCCTGGAGAGTTTAATTCCTTGTTGGAGTGGGTTGACTCTATCTTTTTTACTAAATAGAGTTGTTCACATAGTTTTTCTTTCTTCACTCGTGTCGTCTGCTTCTTGGAGCGCATCACTGCTGTTTTGCAAGCATCTCCAGGTATGTAACCTTCGGTTCTAGAAACTCGACCTCCGTTCCTTGATTTCGTCAATCACTAGGGATATTTTTTTCGTTTCTTTGCCGAGTCATATGATTCAAGTAATGCTGTCTCCAAAACCCTATCAGATCCCCCACAAAACTTGTTTTCACTTTTTCATTGACTGTTGAGCATGGGCTGAGTTCTTTATAGCTTGCCATGTGACCATCATGTCTCATATGCTACCATGCAGTGACCTTGTCTTTTCATGATGAATTTGCTTCAACTTTTCTTTCTTTTATTTCAGTTTCGCATATTTCAGAAACTTTGTGAGCTCCAACTTTGGCTTTCTATTTCGAACAACCCTTTATCGTCATTCAATTTTTGTATGGACAGATTTCATACCCTGCCGAGCAAATTTCACGTGCACTTTATTTTATTTTTTGCAAAGTCGGGTTTCGGCTTTCAAGAGAGGCTTCATGGTCGTTCCTCATTCCTCTTCGCAACGATTCAGTGTTGCCGGAGGTGAGTTACGTGCGACTCAGAAACACCTTCCGGTCACTGTTTCGTCATACAGAGCTTGCTTTTCTATCTTCTTGGCAATTAGCCTATTTCATAATGCTCATAGAATTCACAAGATTGTCTCTCTCGTGCAGCTTTGATCCCTGGGTCCTTTTTCTTCACAACCGGCCTCTGGTTGCTCTCAATGATGTTGCCTTTTGTATTTAATAATAGATGCTAAAAGATATTTGAAGCATATCGTTTTCAGAGAGTGAGTAAAGATTGTTACCCATGGTCGTTTGGCCACCTTTCGGTTGGTCCTGCGGATATGCTGCAAACCCCTGAAAATCTTTCCTAACTTCTTCATAACCTTATCTGCAGAGGACTTCCTGTCAACTCTTTCCTCATCTAATCCCTTCTAAACTCGGTTCAACTTTCGTTGCATCTCTTACCAGGGCAGAATGCAAGTATCAGTACCAGCTCCCTGGCTGAACTCGACACGCTCATATGTAGACTGAGTGCGACCGAGACGAGCTGAGCCCTCTCTCCTAGCAGGTCTCTTACCACGGCGGAATGCAAGTATCAGTATCAGCTCCCTGGCTGGACTCGCCATATGTGGACTAAGTGCGACGGAGACGAGCTGAGCCCTCTCTCCTAGCAGATCTCTCCTGGGTCTACCGCCTCCTAGGGACTGGGGCAGGGGCATCCTCGTCCATTGGGTCCTCATCATCATCATCATCTAAGTGGATGACTGGGTCATTGGGTCCTGGCAACCAGAGTTTCAAAAAACGGCAAAAGTGGCGCGGAGCGGCCGTGTTGTAACGGAAGCGGCAGAGAGCGCGAGCGTTTTTCCCGTCACGCGTCGTGTGAATTTGATTCACACAAAAAACGGCCGTTTCACGTCGGTAACGGGAAAAACGGCCGTTTCGCATCGGAAAAAACGGAATAAAACGGGGAAAACGGCCATTTTGTGTCTAGAAATCGGGAAAAAACAGGAAAAACGGAAAAAACGTCCGTGAATGTTTTCTAAAATTCACACATTCGATGCCCGTTCTCCGTTACAGTCCCTCCGATATAGTCCGATCCCGTTACACGCGACCGCGACCGATACGTCAACCACTTCCGTTTTTTAAAACCTTGCTGGCAACATAGGCTTATGAACAGCCCTACCACCTACCCCGCTGAACTTCCTAAGGATAGGAGCTGGGATTTCACTCTGAAGCTGAGTCACAATAATCCCCTCATCGGATGCTAACTGGGCAATCAGGTTACAGTACCCAAACCCCTTCCGGCTAGAAGTCACGACTCTCTCTCATATAGGCCCAAATAAGTTGTGGTATGTCAATGACATAACACTTCATGAAATAGTAAACTATGAGTACGACGTCATACTCGAGTTTGGTCGTGTGCTGGGTTCACCACCCACTCATGCCACCACCTTGCCGGTGGACTCAAAAATGTAGCATGTAGCCTATGGCCTTTTTCTGCCATGAACTCGTCTCTCTCCCGGTGGGCCCCGTCTTGCCCAGACCGTATTCGTGGACGGCACACGAAGAGTATCTTATGTGAGGAAGTTTGACTATTTTTACAAAAAGTCAACTAAAATGTGTTGCGAAATCTATGATCTGAATGATCCGATCCGTAAAAGGGCATATGGGTTAACTAGTCCAATCGTTTGTGAGCCATTGGACACTTTGGTGTAGGGGGATGTCGTTCTCTCGAAGATGGTTGCGGCTAGAATGACAATACAGCAAAAGTTTGTATTCCGTTATCTTCAGAATGTTTTTCAGCATTTCAATAACTTCTGGGGAAGACGGGGCCCACTGGGAGAGAGAGAGGAGTTCATGGCAGAAAAAGACCATAGGCTATATGCTACATTTCTGAGTCTACCGGCAAGGTGGTGGCATGAGTCGGTGGTGAACCGCATTTTGGAGACCAACACACGACCAAACTCGAGTATGATGTCGTACTCATAGTTTAATGTCTCATGAAGGGTTATGTCATTGACATACCACAACTTATTTGGGCCTATATGAGAGAAAGAGAGCCCTGACTGCTAGCCGGAAGGGGTTTGGGTACTGTAACCTGATTGCCCAGTTAGCATCCGATGAGGGGATTATCGTGACTCAGCTTCAGAGTGACATACCAGCTCCTATCCTTAGGAAGTTCAACAGGGTAGGTGTTAGAGTTGTCCATAACCCTAGGTTGCCAGGACCCAATGACCCAGTCATCGAGTTAGATGATGATGATGAGGAGGACCCCATGGATGAGGATGCCCCAGCCCCAGTCCCTATGAGGCGGTCGACCCAGGAGAGACCTGCTGGGAGAGAGGGCTCAGCTCGTCTCCTTCGCACTCAGTCCACATATGAGCGTGGCGAGCCCAGCCAGGGAGCTGGTACTGATACTTGCATTCCGCCCTGGTCAGAGATGCATTGAAAGCTGAACCGAGTTGAGGAGGGATTAGATGGGGAAAGAGTTGACACGAAGTCCTTTGCGGATAAGGTTATGAAGAAGTTAGAAAAGAGTTTCAGGGGTTTGCAGCATATTCGCAGGACCAACCGAAAGGTGGCCAAGGACCATGGGACAGCAATCACTAGCAATCGACAGGAGCAGCGTGCTGTGGCTCGGAGAGCCGGGTGGGATGTCCCACTTCCCGTTATGTTCCCTCCATCCTATTCCAGTGAGTATACTACCAGTTGGTCAGACGAGGCTGAATCGAATCAGAACCCCAGTGACCCGGCTCCACAGCAGTCTGCCAGCCAGTCCAGTTCTCGGTCACATCGGTCGTCGAGCTCCTGTTTTCGTGCCGGAGTGCCAGTACACGGACCGGTACTCGCAGCAGCTCTACCAGCTGTATACCCGGGACCACAGATTTGGCTTATGAGCCGACTTTTGTACTACTGTGCCATGAGGGCTTGCCACCTCTTAGTGTGGGGGTGGGAGTTGTGTCTGCATTAACCTTGCACGTTCTTTCAGCTTTATTTGCAGTTTTATTTTACTTTTGAGTATGCACGGTTTTTATTTTGAGTCAACCTACCACTCTTTCTAACCTTGCACCGAGGTGTAGTAGATTGGGCTTCTGAAAGGTTTATTTTGAGTCAACCCACCGCTCTTTCTAACCTTGCATTGTAGATAGTTATACAAAAATAAAAAATATATATATAAAATTTTAAAAAAATAAAAAAAATTAATTAATCAAAAAATATGAGAAAGGGCAATTGAGATAACAAAGAACTGGGGAAAGAGCATTGATAGTCTGCTGACAAGGAGGAAAAATCGCACCGAGGTGTAGTAGATTGGGCTTCTGAAAGGTTTGTTTAGAGCCAGTGCGCCTCAGAATTCGCAGGTTATTATCTCCTTAGCTAGAAATCCGACTAGTTGCCACATCACCGTCACTTAGGTAGTCGACAACCTGCCTACGGGCGCCATCACGGTCATCACATATTTTGGTGGAGTGATTGGCTCATAACGGCCCCACTGTCCTGTTTCTTAACCCTAGGTCCAACTAGTTAACCCGTTTGATGCCGTTTATCCCTTTATTCATAAGCCACTGTAGCCTAGGAGCCTTCTTTGTGACTTTCATAACTTGTTAGTTGGCTATTTCTACGCGTTATGACATAGGGAGTGAGTTAGGGAGGGTTTCGATGGGTGAGAGCTTAATGAAAGATCGTTGTTGGACACTTTGGCATTTGCACAGTTTTCGAGGGTTGGACAGGGTGAGTTAGAGGCGACTGCATTGATTTGCGGAGGTGATTCACTGCATTACATAGTGATCACAGGTGGAGAAGTCGCGTGCAAGGCATCTTTCCGCACAAAATTGGGTACCGGGGGTTGTGGAGTTAATTTGTGTTCGTGCTGATTCTTACATCTTTAGTGATGAGGAGGTTCGGTACAACTGCACGTTTTATCTTTCGACTAAAGTCTAAATTGATTGTTTTGGATTAATCTTTTTTAATTTTAATGAATGATCCCTCTCTCGTGGTTACATCCTAAAAGTCTGAATTCACCGATTCTTTTGAAACTTATAAGAAACAAAATACTGCTAATCACTTTATGTTCATGTCTTGTGAGATTAGGAGTAGCGATCTACAGTACTTTTGTCACTAACTAAACTCGTTTCCAGATCTTTGTGTTGATCATATCTCTTTTACGCCCCCCCCCCAACATGCCTACATTTTCCAATCAAACAAACACCAAGAGATTCTGAACTTCACACGTCGCCAATTTAGTCTCTACAACCAATCTGACATCCCAACAAGAAATCACAATGATACATATTCCATCTCTTACTATGAGTCGCGAGTATTTAAGAAAACTGAAACAAGAAACAATGAGTCACTGATCACAAACATCTCTTTTCATATATTCGGATTGATTCATCCACATGAGAGTACCACGCCCCATATTACTTTTAAAATTGAGAATACCTTGTAGTCAAACTGGTTATGTTCTTTATATATTCAGATCGAGACTCTTGCAATCCAATTAAAGCAAAAGAGAGGTTCATGCACTTCCGCTACCAATTATCAGGCTTGCCATTTGCAATACAGTGTCTGACTCACTTTTTTCACCGACGAGAGATTCATGAAGGAGGCGAGTGAGGAGATACAGAGATCAAGATGCGATTCAAGTTCGTAATTTGAAGAAATGAGTTGTGCTTTTCATTGCTTGCAATGTAGTGGTTACGTGGTTCATTTGGGGAAAGTTGATATAGATCCGTGGTTGACTTCGCCAACAACGATGGCATGAGACCTCGGTTTCGCTCCATGTAAAGGAGTTTGATGTGGTTTTGGCTCTGCCGGCGTAGGAGACTTCGCCGACACTATGCTGCTTTATCTCTCTACTCTTTATTTTTCCTAAATTCCACTCTCAAGTTCAAGCAAGAACCCAATCAAGTTCCTTTTTGGGTGAGGATCTCTACCATCATCATTTCTAACCTAAGCAGCGGTGTTGTGAAAAGGAATCCAGTAAAGAAATATTCTTAATTTAATTTAGGCTTAATTACTTAATGCATATCCTCAGTTTGCGGAAACTATCACATTGCAACCCCCAATACTAGAACTAGCTGATTGCATCCCCATTTGCAAAAAATACGTCAATGTGAAACTGGGATTGAAATTTCTTCGCAAAATTAACGTACTCGAAGGGCATTATCTCAAACAATTTGATGCGATTGTATCATAGAGGATGTGCACTTTAAGAAAAAACCTTCATCGGGTTCGAATTTGATGATTGAATTTTGTTCTCAGTTTGACATTGACGTATTTTTTGCAAATAGGGGATACAGTCAGCTAGTTCTAGAGCTGGTGTTTGTAATGGGATAATTTCGACAAATTGGGGATATGCATTAAGTAATTAAGCCTTTAATTTATGTGGAGAAGTGGACTGGACCATATGCACAAATTGACACATACTGTAGTTAAGCATTTTTCCAAGTCTCTACAAACATAAAAATTAAGATAGCAAAATGTCCCAGTAATAGCATGTTCGTAGTTACCAGTCCGTCCCGGCTCTTTCTTCCCATCTGACTTTTTTGAATCGTATCTTGGTCATTTTGACTGAGTGATTTGGATAACAAAATAATACGATTTTTTTTATAATTTTTTTACCATATTATAGAGCAACTTTTACTCTACGACACCACGAAAAAATTATCAAAATATTACATCGGTTTGCTATTCAAATCACCGGGTCAAAGTGACCTAGTGAACAGTGACAAAAGTCAAATTGGGAAGAAAGAGCCGGGACAGACTGGTATGCAATATCAACCAAAACCCAGCAAGAAAAACTTGAAATTGCGAACATTGAGATATAAAGAGATATAAAGATTAGATTTTCTCTTCCTTCTCGTTTCAAAATGCAACATACGATCGAGAGAGAGAGAGGTCGAGGACGCACCTAGGGTTTGGGGGACAATGCGATTGGAGGATGATTGGCGATGATCGTACTGAGAGAATATGATGAGCCATTTCTCTGCATCTACTACCACCACAATGTCTTCAACTTCAATTCTTCAAGTTTGCAGTTCCAGATGAAGAGAAAGTCGACAACTCTGCTATCTGCTACTAAGATATGTTGGTTCTCTCTCACGAATCGAACTTCCATCACTGGGAAGTGGTGGAGCCACAAGCAGTGGGCAGAGGGGGAGATCACTGTTGGGACTTTTGATAGCCACACGGAAACGGTGGGGACATAAAGATAACGATTTTCTTTTTCTTTTTTTGTTTGGGACTCAAAAGATAACGCTTTCAATTAATGCTACACGCCCTTCAAAAAAAAAAAAATTAATGCTACACGAGCGAGTGTTCCTGTCCCTTCTAACGGTAAGAAAATAGAAGTACCACTCCGTCCCAACTCTTTGAATTTTTACCACTATTCAGTAGGTCACTTCGATCCGGTGATTTGGATAGCAAAATTTTATAATTTTTAAATTATTTTTTTTATAGTGTTGTAGAGTAACTCTTATACTACAGGACTGTAAAAAAATTATCAAAAAATTGTATCGTTTTGCCATCCCAATCACCGGGTCAAAATGATTCAGTTGCGGAGGAAAAAGTCAAATGATGCAAAGCACCTGGGACGGAGTGGTACTACTGGTAACACAAGAGATGGAGACAGAGAGGCCTGACATTGTCAATATCTGTCAATATCTTATTCTAACGGTAGCAGTAAGTAGGGTTGTGCAAAAATCGGAGAAACCCGTCTGCCTTGATCGATCCGAGCCGAACCGACCCGATAATTATAGAAAATATTTTTATTTGATTGGTTTTGGGTTAAAAGTTCAAGAACCCGACTTCCACGGGTCATTTAATTTTCAACCCGTTTTTACCCGCCCCTACCCGAATATGTATTACTTTCACAGTCCTATGTAAATAGTAGTACTAGTAGTTACTGACTTACATTCTTATCCATACAACTGTATGTCATCTGTATCCATATACCATTTATCGACTGGTTTAATTTGTAATTTTTAGAGAGAGAGAGGCATGAGATGGGAGAAGTCAACAACACTGACCCATCTCATCTAGAAAGAACCCCGATCTTCAAATGGAACAAGCAATCCAAGGAAAGAAGGATCGATCTTCAACTTAGTATTTGTTCGGCTTGTCTCTTACTCGGGACAAAGTTCTATGAATCAACCTTCCTCTCCATATCTGGTGGATGCGAATTCATCTATTTCTGCCATGTTTTTCGGTGACCATATCGCCGAAAAACTGTGCGTCGCTCTTGAAGAAACCCGACCATACCCACCCGTCCCCGATCGAAATCGACAGACCCAAAACCGACGGTTTTCATAGAGCTTACGATCGGGGTCGGGTGGAGATCCCCCTCACCCGAGTAGTTCGGGTCGGTCGGCGAAGTAGCGAAACATCCGGCCGAACCGACCCGTGCTCAGCCCTAACTTTAAATAATCTAAGAATACTTTTATTTGGGGCTTTCAATATCTGCCCAAACTCATTTGCCCACCCGTGCCCCCGGCCTTTACATATAGTAATTAATACTTATTCCAGAGCAAATTTGACATGGTGATCTAATCAATACTTTCTCCGTCCCGTGTGTCATGGTGGCAAGGTGTGCCGACCCGCGTGCTAAAATGGCACGACCCGGCATGACCCGCCTCTTAAACCGCCCGAGCACGCCACGTAGAGCTCCCGACCCGAGCACGGCCCGCACGCTAGCGTGCACAGACCCGGGCACACGCGGTTCAAGTTTTCGCATTTCTCGACCCGTGCGAGTCGGACCCGTGCATAACCTCTTTTTTCTGTTCTTTGTTTCCAACGGCTAGAAAGCCCAAAATGACTTCTTCGCCCCCAATTTTTGAATAGCAACGGCTACTTTTAGGGTCAGAAGTGGAATTCCGGGTATGTACCTCACAAAATACCATTTTAACCATCCCAACTGCCATAAAACGGCTAGTTTTAGGGGTAAAAAGGGAAAGAAGAAAAAATACTCATCCTATAAATACCACTACACTAGTAGGAATTTTTTTCATACTCATTCCCACAAAAACTTGATCCAATATTTGATTTTTCCACATTCACGGATTGTTTTACTTCTTATGACCCTTGTGTATCCGAATTGGAAAGATAATTAAATACTAAGCATACTTATGACACTAATGTGAATGAACTAGATGTTTTAAAATGGTGGAAAAAAATGCCGATTGCTACCCGGTATTATCAATACTAGCACGTGATGAACTAACCCTCCCGTTTCAAGTAGCGCATCCGAGTTGGCTTTTAATGCAGGTGAAAGAGTGCTATCAAATAAGCTTTCAAGATTGACGTTGGAGATGTTGGAGGTGCTAATTCTCACAAAATATTGGGATGATGCCAAGATGAGAACACAAGATATCCGAAGAGAGGACGAATTCACTAATGCAATATTCAAAGCCGATGCCGAGGGGAAAACAATAGACCAAGTAGATGGTGTTATTTATGAAGACATCGACGAAGAAGAATGAAGTTAGTTTAGAAATAATAGACCAAGTAAATGTATGCTTCTTATTTTTTGTACTTTTATAGTTTAGAAAAAAATGCAAATGATAGATAATTGGGTAGGTGCAAACCTAGTTGGGATTTACCACAACTATAGTGATGCAATATTTCTAACATTTGTAACATCAAAAGTTAATTTGATTAATAAATTGTTACAATTTTTTTAAAAAAAAATATTTATTATTTTTTTAATATTTATTCATTTGTTATTTTTAGTAATAATATATATATATACACATAATAATAATAATAATCATAATAATAATAATAAATTACGTCTACCGACCCGGCCCGCCGCACGAGTCGACACGTGCAAGCGACCCGGGCACGACCGGGTTAAGTTTCAGCTTCCGTCCAGCACGGCCCAGCCCGGCCTAACACTCGGCACGGCCCCGACCCGTCGCGCAAAGGCACGACCTTAGCCCGGCACGGCCCGGTCCGCTGCCACCTTGACCCGTGTGTTTCTTCAAACAAAAGCAAAAATTGCATTATTAAAAACGCATGAAAAAGACATCAATATCCTCGTCCTTTTTCAACAATGACTCTTAATAGCCAAGAGACTAACAGCAATCAGTCTCTCTTATCATTTTTTCTCAAGAACAGTTTCACAAACAAAAGATCTACACACTCCAAAATTAAACAAAAAAAATGTTCTTGGCAACAGAAATCAAACCAAAAAAGTATAATTATTTGTAGAAAACAACAAGATCACCAACTGATTTGTATCAGTACATGAGAGAGAGGGGGGAGAGAGAGAACCAGGTCTTGTGATGAATCTAACCCAGAAAAAATGAAGAGCATATGAATAAGACGAAGAAGAAGAACATATGAAGAGTAAAAGGAAGGGGAGAAGAAGATCTACAGTTTATACCCTTCTGGAATGATAATTCTACCATAGATCCGTCAAACCCTCACCATCGCTGTGGCCTCCACCGCTTGAATGGGTTGTCTCCGTCCAACCCTTACCCGATCAGTAGGTAGAAGAAGAGAGAGGGAAAGAGAATTAGCTGAAGAGAAGAGATAGGGAGAGAGAATTAGCAGAAGAGAAGAGAGTAGGACTTACCACCGCCGCCGCTATCCACCGCCGCCGCTATCCACCGTAGCCTTTGTTCGCCTTGGATCTGCAGAATATGAAGAGAGACGAAGAGAGACAGAGATGGAGGTGGCGTCGGTGTCTCACCGTCCGCCTCTCTCTCTCTCTCCCCCCTCTCTCCTTCGCTTCTCCTTACTCCGATATGCCAGAACAAAACCGATATGCTCTCCTTCTCCTTCTCCTCCCTCTCTTTCTCCTCCTCTCTCTATTTCTCTCCCATGAGGCTGGTTCTGGTGAATATATGGAAAGAAGATAATGGTGGATGTTTGTCACTAGGGTTAATAATTTGGGTTGTTGATTTTGTTAGTAATCTACTAATCTGTATTGGGCCTAATTAATTTGGGTTAGTTAATCTAATTTAATTAGGACCAATTAAAATGAGGTAGTGTTTTTTTCAATTATGGGTAATATGGTATTTTATCTGTAAAAAGTTACTATTTTAGGAAAATTTGAAGAAACAGGTGGGTCGTTCGAAAAATAAAAATTTGAATAAATGGGAGGGACAGAGGAAGTACTTCACAGGAAACGTCAGGACATGTACGAAATCCACTTTCTTTAATTTGTCACTCATTATCTTTCTTTAATATGTGTCTTGTAATCACCTCAAAAACAAATATATGTGTCCGGTAGTATGGATTAGAGCAAGCCACATCATTACTCTTGGAGCGAACAAATTTTTTTTCCTTTACATGGGCTAAAGCCCACTTGTCTAGAAAAACGGGATGGTAGAGCACTCCCTGTTTAAAACCTCATATAAATGGGCAGTCGTGGGCGGGTTCACGAGCCCCATCAAACCCAAACATTTCATTTTTAAGGAACTAAACCCAATCTTGAACAAAACATTTATGATTAATCTATATATTTTCTTTTTATTTCATTTTTGAAATATAATATTGTTATTTAGCCATTTCAAGTTTTAATTTTTTAGCTTTTATTTATTTTGTAATGATAAATGTGCCCTCACTATTATAATGTGTGTATAGGTTGTATAAACCACATATTTGATGGTTTCACCAAGAACGACATAACAGGAAGGGATGGTGGCTCCATCGCTGCTCCTCCTCTCGCTCTCCATCTCTTTCACCCACCGTCATTGGTCGCCACCACAAACACAGCAACCTCCTCCACCTACGAAATCTGAAACCTAGCAGTTCTACCCTCTCTCACACAACGCCTCTCCTTCCTCTCTGTCTCCTATCTTCCACCATTATTTCCACCGTCACCACCACAACCACCGCTTCAGGAGAGAAACCTTAATACGGGCTTTGAACGAAGTACGACGCTGGTCGTTTGGAAGATCCGGTAACGATACGCTGAGACTTGTCGGGATCGAACTTGATTCGATTGATGAATTGGGGGTTCTTTAAATTCAAAAGATGACAATAATTTGGGTTCGATTCATTTCCGGGTTTCTCGCTTGAAAGATCAGATGAAAATGACAAAGTGCCTTCTATGGATATGCATTCTCTTAAAAGAAACGAATATTATATGTGTTGCCGGTTCAGAAAAATTGAGATGAAGAAGAAAAAATTCAAGACAATCCCTAGACCCTCCAATTGTTGAAAGAACTTTAGATCGAGATTGATGAGGTGAAGGAGAATCAGCATGGATTTGACACTGATCTAAGACAAGTGAAGTACATGGTTGAGAACTTGTTTAGGAGCATGACATTATTTGATGTGGCTGAGGAAGTGTCTCAAGCTGAGAAGAGTACCAAGAGGGCTGAATTAGCAAAGGATCTCTCCAGTGAGCATTCAACTCCAGATAAGATTGCTCATGTGAAGGGAAAAGGCAAACAGGTGGAGGTTGAACATGTGGATGAAGATCAAGAAGAAGACAGTCCAGACTCAGGTACACTGCTCATGGATCTCAAGAAGAAAAAGGCTAAGAAGTCTAGTGTACCAGAGATTGTGACTGCTGCTAATTTGTTTGAGGGAGAAGGTGACAAAGGTGATGATGCAGAACAACAAGAAAAAGATCAGGATGATGAGGAAGAAAGACAAGAAGAAGATGCAGAGAAGCAAGAAGATGAAGACCCTACCCCTTAATTCTTGCCTACTCTTTCTTTTTTTTTTCAAGTCCTTGAACTCTTTTCCAAAGCCTTGAAATTCTTAACTTCGAAAAACTTTTGCTTTCTGTTTTTTCAAAACATTGATCCAACATATTCTCATTCTTTTTTGATGAAATTCAAAAAGGGGGAGAAAAATTTTGGTTGTTTTTTAATTGTTTTTAGATGACCTGGTTTCTAGTCAGTTAGGGTTATCTGCACACTTTGCTTTAATGTTTAAAAGTTGGATCTTTTGGATATCATGTGTTGATTTTATATGATTTATTCTGTTAGTAATGAGTATTTGTTGCAGAAGTACATAATCAAACAGATTGGACTTTGGTTTTGTCTTTCATCAAGGGGGAGATAGTAAGCTCAATGCAGTTTCAATGTTTCAAATACTTGAAATAGATAAGGCCTTGAAACAACTTTCAAAGCTTAGAAACTAACTGAGACTTATGAGCTTGATCTTAGTGGGAGTGTTTGTTTATGTTTAACCTCCTAAACCCCCGTGCATTATCTACTACTACTTGATGATGAAAGACAATGCTTTTTGATATGTTTTACAACATCTAATCAATCTGTTTGAGTCAGTTTTGCAGGGAATATTTACTTCCCATTCTGCAGGCTATATTTCCTAACCTGAGTTTTGCAGGAAAGGAGTTTCTGGGTTGATTTGATTCTGCAATCAATCTGTTGATCCTAACAGCTTCTAAAACATGTTTAAGGACAAGATCAGGTCAGTATCTACGAAGATGCTAAGCAACTATCACTCGGAAGAAGACTGTTAGAGAAGTCAAAGTTGTTGCCTAAAAAATAGGAAAGGTTATTGCTGAAGATCTTGAAGATTTGCAGAAAAAATGAGTTGTATATAAGGAGCTCAGTTTGAAACATTTGACACACAACTCAACGGACAAAAAGCTATAGACACTCTCAAAATATTCATGGATTTTCAAGTAACAAAGAGACAGATCAAAATCTCAATCCAACTCTTAGAAGAACACTGCACTCTCACAGCAGTTTCATATCTTGTGTTCTTCTACTCTGAACTTTATTTGTATATATTTTAAATACTACTATTGTTTACATTCTTAAGGATTGTTCAAGGTGAACAATAGAGAATTTTTAGTTAATCAGATAGCTAGAGCAGGTACTAGATAGGTTAGTGAGAACCACAAGCTGCAACAGAGTAAGGTATCTCTCTGTGCTTGAGATCTAGGGCTTAGCTGTTGATTAATAAGAATTGAGTTGAAAATCCTGTAGGGAGAAGATCCCTGAGGTAGAGACGTAGGTCCAAGTGGTCTGAACTCTATATATCTTGTTTCTCTTGTATTTACATTATAGTTGCATACTTGGTTTATTTGCAGCATTCAAACTGTTTCATTGAAACTCATTTCAAGACCTTGACATAGACTTTTTCTCTTTATTCTAAAATATTTTCATTCCAAGGGCTTGAAACTCATTTCAAGACCTTGAATCTCTTTACAAATCTTTTGAAACTACTACTCTTGCAAAGTTTAGCAAAAGACTGCATACTCTATTCAACCCCCCTCCCCCCTCTACATACTAATCTTTTGATCATGCATTTCTACCTACTGTACACCCCTTTCATTAATGAAGTAGTATATTATTCGTGCATCGCACGGGTTAAAATCTAGTTTCTACTTGAAAATGTGTAATGTAGACTAAATACAGGACCTAAATACTCTAGAAGGGGGGGAGGGATTGAATAGAGTATGGAATTTTTGAAAAACGCAAATTTTAACTAAATAACTTTGTGAGAAACTGAAATCTCAAGGCCTTGAGATTTTAGAAAACAGTCAGAAACTTTCAAAGGAAAAATAGAAAGCTTCAAGGCCTTGAACTCTAACCAGTTCTGAACAGCTTTTAAACCCTAGTTTGATTTGAGTTTTATGCAACAGAAAATAACAAAACTGTAAAGTAAAGAACACAATGCAATTTATAGAGTTCAGTCCCAATGGACCTAATCTCTGCCTGAGGGATCTAATCACACCAGGATTGGGCAAACACTTCTTATTACTCACACAGAAACAGCCCTAGATCTTCAAGCCTAAGTGATTTCCCTTACACATATACAGCTTGTGGTTCCAAACCTATCTAGTATCAGCTACTAACTGTTGAGCTGACAAGCACCTCTTGTTTTTCACTTGAACAAAAAACCACTAGGTTTAGTGAGGTTTTAGATATACAAAAGATAAGCACATTACAAAAAAGAAGAAGAACACACTAGAAGAATAAGCTTGTGAAGGCCTGGATCTGCTCTTTTGGAAATTGGAATGATTGATCTTCTGAAATCTGGAATTGAAGCTTGAATGTCTGTGTGTTTGGTTGATTGATCACCCACGAATATTTCACACCTCTCTCAGTTTTCTGCAAGCCTCTTCCTTTCAAAATTCAAATCAGTCTTTTATCTACTCACTGCAACTGAATGAGAGATTTTAGGATCTCAGTTCCTACAAATCCTCTTCCTGTTTCAACTGCAATTCGAACAGCTCTAAGTAGATATCCGTTGGAGTTTGTTGAGATTGCATTTGCACGTTTAACAAACCTGCAACAACATTGAAACATAGCAACAACAAAATCCAGAAATATAACCGCACTAAGTCTGTTTGGATTTCCAGTTTCTGAATAAAACTGGATGAAAGTATAAAACAATAATCTGATTAACTTCAGAAACATATAACTCATGATAAACTAGTTTAAGACTCTTAGAAGTCATTAAACAATCACAATAATAAACCCTGCAAGAAAGAATCAAATTGATTCTGTAAAGATGTCAGCAGCTCAAGGCATATCTCAAGGCCTTGAAGCTCTGAACATGCTTCACAGTCTTTCAAAGTTAAGACCAAAAATCTTTGATTCTCCATGATCAGGATATCTGCAATTGTGTTAGATATATGGAGAATATCAAACATAAGTATTTGTAGCAAATCTCTGATCTATATAATCAGATAGCCAATCTGCAACACAAGATTGTTAGAACATTTAGCACAATAAAGCTATTGTCAAGGCTTTGAAGCTCTGTCAGTGTCTCAAGGCCTTGGAGCATCAGAAATGCTTTGCCTTTGTTTTTCATCACTCAAAATAATTACTTCTCGAAACACACTTAAGGGTCTTTGAGTCAACAATCTCACCCTTTATGAAAGACAAAACCCATAATCTTGTGTAAATATCCCTGCAACTCCTTGTAAGAATTAAATATCAACATATTGCAGATACAATAGACAATAATACCAGTCAAACCATCTTAACACAAATAATCAGTAATTCTCAGATAACACAGATAATACCAGAACACAACTGATTAACAAAAACATCTAAATATTATTATTCAAGTTTTGAAAGTAGCCAAAAAAACCACATAATTTCTCCCCCCCCCCCCCCCCGGTTTTGACTTTCATCAAACAAGGTGAAGAAATGTTGGATCATTACTCAGAGTCTTTTTTTTAAAAAAAAAATTCCTAGAAAGTCAAGGCCTTGAGAACAGAAAAGAAGAAAAGAAAAAGATAGAAGGAAAGGTTCAAGGCTTTGGTCTTCTCTGATCTTCATTTATTCTTTGATGTCTGGCCTTTCTCTGAGCCTTCTCCAACTTCTTCATCACTTTCAGCATCATCAGCAGACTGATTTTCATCTTGTTCAGCTTCCACCTCTGTAACAACTTCCTCAATGATTTCATCCACCTTTTTGTTCTTAATCTGCACTGAATCACCTTCTGTAGCTGCATCAACTCCTGTGTCTTCACCAGCTTCTTCTTCATCAGTCTGATCATATAGATCTTTTGAAGTGAGCACCACTAGAATTGGCTTATTTTTCTTCTTCAAGAAATTACCTAGCCTTTCATCTGATTCAACACTTGTGTCATGACTAGTAGCAGAAGGAATCTTCTCCAAGTTCAAACCTTTGATGACAACATCCAGTTTTCCATTCATCACATTCATCAAACCCTTGAACTGGTTAAATTCAGAAGACAGATCAAATAACCTTTTTCTGATCTTCAAATTTATCAACCAACAAAGAGAAATCCTCATTTGCTTGTCCTTTTGCTGATGTAGGCCCCTTTGGTTTAACAAACTCCTTCTCCTCAAGCTCAGCCTTTGACAAATCTGAATAGAACTTCCAATGACCTTTCCCAGTCTGAACTACTCTAATCCTCTGTAAGGCAGTTTCATCAACTAACCCAAAACCTCCAGTAATCTTTTCCTCCCCTTTTACAGGTACATCAAAATGCTCAAAGAAAAGAGGTAATAGGTTGGCATAGGGAAGAGGATGGTTTCTAGTTCTAGTAGCACAATAGATCATATGTTCCATAACCACTGTTGGCAAGTCTATCTCAAACCCTTGACATATCAGATACATCAGAATGAGAACTTTATCAGTAACCAACTCCCTTGAGTTTTCCCTAGGAACAACACTCCTCATCAGAATTGTAAACAAAATCTTAGCTTCACAGTTGAGCACAGAGTGTGTCAACTGTTTTGGACCAGAGGGTACACCATCAATGAAAAACATTTATTTTGCCTTTTCTAGACACTCCTTCCTACCAGGATAATCTCCAACATTATACTTCCTAGGAATGCCCAAGACTTTGGCAAAAGTCCTATGATCTAGCCTAAAGTTTATCCCAGCCACCTTAGAAGTTAACACCATCTTATCGTCTCCTTCTTGAACCAGATTCAGATAAAATAATCTAGTTAACCTAGGATAAGCTTTTGAACTAGGATTTAACACCTTCCAAACTGCAGTATTCCTTAACTTCCTCATACAATCAATATCCAGTTTATCCAATAATTCTTCAGAAACCATACTACAAAAAGCAACCTTATAAGAAGCATATCCTTGCATCCACACTGTCCTAACTTCAGAACTAACAAACCAATCTGAAGGAAGTGCATTTTTACCTTGATAACCCTTTTTGGTTGCAGCAGCAACTTGCTTAACCCTTGTTTTCTTCTCAGTGGGTTTGCTCTTCTCTTGTTCTCATTCAGTTGGCTTCTTCTTGCTTTCTTGAGCAGATTTCCCCTTTTCTTCTCTCCCCCTTTCTTCTTGTCTGACCTAGGTTGATCACCACCCTGAGTCTCTGTCTCCTTCTGTGGATCAATACTTGAACCTTCATCTCCCTTTTCTGTTCTGATCTTCTTTGCAGGAGGAGTGTCCTCATGCAAACTCTCAGTATTCTCTGAATCCGAATCAGTAATCACAATTTTCTCCTTCTTGTTTGCCATCTTCTTGGATCTTCCAGAAGGCTTTCCCTGTTGTTGAATCATGCCTGATTTGCGCTCCATTGTGGGTTTAGGGTTTTGAGAAAAGAATAAGATTGAGAGAAATAGAGAGAGAGTAGAGAGACGTAGTGAATTGAGAGATAATGGAGAAGAATAAGCCATGACTTTCAGCTTAAGTAGGTTGAAAATATGAGTCATATATGGACTCTACTGAAATCAACATGCAAACAGAATCTTATTTTTGGATATTTTAGAAAATTCTCTGAGTAATTCAAATATTATACAGTTATCTAAAGAGATAAGATATAATATTAATGATTCATTTTTTTTTTAAAAAAAAAATTACAGATGTTTCAAGACCTGGAGAACAATCTCAAGGCCCTAAGATTTTCTGCAGTTTTAGAAGTTTCAAAGCTTTGAGCTATACTTTCAAGGCTTTGGAAAGTATAATCTCAAGGCTTTGAGATTTCAACACATAAACACAAGTAAGTACCAATACTCCTCCTAAACCAATGCATCCTTGTTTAACATACCCAATTCAAGCCTTAGGGATGAAAACCAATCATCTGGAAGAGGTTTAGTGAAAATATCAGCAATCTGCATTGAAGTAGAAATAAAAGATAGAACAACATCACCTTGTTCTGCATGATCTATAAGGAAGTGATGTCTCACATCTATGTTCTTAGTTCTTGAGTGCTGGACTGGATTCTTAGAGATTGAAATAGCACTTGTGTTGTCACAATGAATAGGCACATTTCTGAAATTATAGCCAAGATCTCTAAGTTGCTGTGCAATCCATAACACTTGAGAACAACAAGCTCCAGCTGCAATGTATTCAGCTTCTGCAGTTGATAATGCTACAGAATTTTGTTTCTTAGAATGCCAACTAATCAGTGAAGATCCAAGAAACTGGCAACATACAGAAGTACTCTTTCTAGCTACTTTATATCCTGCAAAATCTGCATCTGAATAGCCACTCAACATAAAATTAGATCTCCTTGGATACCAAAGCCCCAAGTCTCTGGTTCCATTCAAATATCTAAAAATTATTTTGACAGCAGTCAAATGACTTTCCTTAGGATCTGCTTTAAATTTAGCACACATACAAGCACTGAACATAATATCAGATCTACTAGAAGTTAAATACAAAAGAGATCCAATCATACCTCTGTATTCCTTTTGATTCACACTCTTACCATTTGAATCCTTGTCTAATGAGAGTGATGAACTCATAGGAGTTTTAAGCACCTTGGACTGTGACATATTGTACTTGTTCAATAAGTCCTTGGTATACTTTCCTTGATGTACAAATATTCCTTTCTTCATTTGTAAAATATGAAGTTCAAGAAAGAAACTCAGTTCTCCCATTAAGCTCGTCTCAAACTCCCTGCACATCAGACTAGAGAACTCTTTTGAAAGAACATCATTAGTAGCACCAAACAAAATATCATCCACAAGATAAACATCAGAGATAGAGTTGGTAGAACCATTACCAATACTACCTATACCAATAATATTGCATTTTGCTTTGTCACCAAGTGTGATTGTTCCTCCAGATTTTTATGTAAGCTCAGTAAAGAAAGATTTCTTTCCACTCATATGTCTGTAACATCCACTGTCTAATATTCATTTCAGACCTTTCAAGGCCTTGGTGACATCCTGCAAAAATTAATCATTGCCTGAACAGGCTGTTAGACCAAGTGCAGAACTTTGAGTCATACTGAGAATCAGCCATGTTTGGTGGTCTAATTCCTTTTGGAACCCAAATATGCCTAACCTGTCCCTTAAGCTGATAAGGATAAATATTCCTCATAATCTGAGGTTATGATCTTCTAAAGGGACAAGTTAATCTGACATGACCAATTTTTCCACAGTAATGACACTTTTGAGAATGTCTGCTACCAGATTTGACAAAAGTAGTTTGCCTTTTCTTTGGAAAATTTGGATTATAGCCAATCCCACTTTTATGCATTGATTTCAGACTTCCTCCAAGAATGAGATTTAGATTATGTTCTGAGACTGTAAAACTAGCTAGGACCTTTTTAGACTCTTAAAGTTTCTTAGTCAAAGAACATATTTGTTGTTCTAAATTCTCAGAACGAGTCTTTAGATCAGCATTTCTTTCAGTTAAAAGAGCGTTTTGATCAACAATCTCTTTTACCTGAGCTTTCAAGGCTTTGAACCTGCTGTCCAAGGCCTTGAAGTCCTTTTCAATTTTTGTCTTAGAAACTTCAACAGTTTTGTTGGTAAAAACTAGGTCCAGGTTTTCTTTTACCTGCTCATGAATCTTAATCTTTATTGAACATATTTCTATAACTTTCCTCATTTAAAAACATACTCTTGAGAATTTCAGGAAGTACATCAGAAGGACTAGCAAGAAGATTTTTTACCATTTCCTCAATATGTCTGTCTGATTACTTTTCTTCATCATGTTTGGCCATGAAGCACAAATTTGCTTGATCTTCTTCTGTGTCTGAGTCACTTGAAGAATCAGAATTACTCCAAGAGGCCATCATGGCTTTCTTCCTTCTGTTGTCACTGTCTTTCTTTTGAAAGTTCATGTTCTTCTGCTTTTGTGGACATTACCTTACTAAATGATCTGCATCACCACACTCAAAACAATTCATTACTTTAGTTTTATGTGTCTGTGATGAAGACTTACCTTTTTAGTCCGCTGCTTGAAGGTCTTGATCTCTCTCTGTTGTAGTCCCTGTTACCAGAGTTTCTTTTATTCTTAAGAATCCTGGCCAAGGCCTTGGAGATCAATGCTAAAGCCTCTTCATCATCATTCTCATCTTCAGTCTCAAGGCTTTGAGATTTTTCACTGTCTTTGGCCTTGAGTTCTAAGTTCTTGATGTTTTCACTCAGATCGCCTTCTACATCCTTCATAGACATTTCATGAGTAAGCAGCTTTCCTTGTAGATCATCTAGCTGAAGAAGACTTAAATCCTGAGCTTCCTCAATGGTTGTTGTCTTTGGCTCCCACTTGGCTTTTGGCAAGCTTCTCAGAATTTTCCTGATCTTTTCCTCATTTGAAAACTTCTTTCCCAATGACTCCAGATTATTCACCACATCAGAGAATATTTTGAACATCTCTTTAATGGTCTCATATGAGTTCATCTTGAACAGCTCATATTGCCTCAGAGGTATGTTGATTTTGGTCTGTTTAACCTGGCTGGTCCCTTCATATGTCACAACCAGTTTGTCCCATACTTTCTTTGGCACTCTTGCAATTTGACACTCTGTTGAACTCATCTTCATTAAGAGCACAATATAACAGATTCATAGCCTTGTAATTTTTTGATACCTTTTCCAGTTCAGTAACTGAGAGATTTTCCTAAGACTTGATACATCTGACTCCATCTATGGTAGTGTAGTACTCATGAGGACCATTCTAAACTATTGACCACAGTTCCATGTATTGATATATGATGAACATCTTCATCAATGCCTTCCAGTGCATGAAGTTATCACCACATAACAATGGAGGTCTGTTGGCTGCCCTTCCTTGTGAGAATCCACCATCTCCTACATTACTCATAGTCACAAGATTGTTAGATCTATATTAGTGACCCAAGCTCTGATACCAATTGAAAGTGTGTAACGTAGACTAAATACATGACCTAAATACTCTAGAAGGGGGGGGGGTGAATAGAGTATGGAAACTTTTTGCAAAACACAGATTTTAACTAATTAACTTTGTGAAAAACTCAAATCTCAAGGCCTTGAGATTTTAGAAAACAGTCAGAAACTTTCAAAGGCAAAATAGAAAGCTTCAAGGCCTTGAACTCTAACCAGTTCTGAACAGCTTTTAAACCCCAGTTTGATTTGAGTTGTATGCAACAAAAAATAACAAAACTGTAAAGTAAAAAACACAATGCAATATACAGAGTTCAGCCTCAATGAACCTAATCTCTGCCTGAGGGATCTATTCCCACCAGGATTGGGCAAACACTTCTTATTACTCACACGGAAACAGCCCTAAATCTTCAAGCCTAAGTGATTTCCCTTACACCTATACAGCTTGTGGTTCCAAACCTATCTAGTATCAGCTACTAACTGTTGAGCTAACAAGAACCTCTTTTTGTTCACTTGAACAACCAACCACTAGGTTTAGTGAGGTTTTAGATATACAAAAGATAAGCAGATTACAAAACAGAAGAAGAACACAGTAGAAGAATAAGCTTGTGAAGGCCTGGATGTGTTCTTCTGGAAACTGGAATGATTGATCTTCTGAAATCTGGAATTGAAGCTTGAATGTCTGTGTGTTTGAATGATTGATCACACACGAATATTTCACACCTCTCTCAGTTTTCAGCAAGCCTCTTCCTTTCAAAATTCAAATCAGTCTTTTATCTACTCACTGCAATTGAATGAGAGATTTTAGGATCTCAGTTCCTACAAATCCTCTTCCTGTTTCAACTGCAATTCAAACAACTCTGAGTAGATATCCGTTGGAGTTTGTTGATATTGCATTTGCACATTTAACAAACCTGAAACAACATTAAAACATAGCAACAACAAAATTCAGAAATATAACAACACTAAGTCTGTTTGGATTTCCAGTTTCTGAATAAAAACTGGATGAAAGAATAAAACAATAATCTGATTAACTTCTGAAACATATAACTCATGATAAAATAGTTTAAGAATCTTAGAAGTCATTAAAAAATCACAATAATAAATATCAATCCCTGCACGAAAGAATCAAATTGATTCTGTAAAGATGTCAGCAGCTCAAGGCATATCTCAAGGCCTTGAAGCTCTGAACATGCTTCACAGTCTTTCAAAGTTAAGACCATAAATCTTTGATTCTCCCTGATCAGGATATCTGCAATTGTGTTAGATATATGGAGAATATAAAAAATAAGTATTTGCAGCAAATATCTGATCTATATAATCAGATAGCCAATATGAAACACAAGGTTGTTAGAACATTCAGCACAATAAAGCTACTGTCAAGGCTTCGAAGCTCTGTCAGTATCTCAAGGCCTTGGAGCATCAGAAATGCTTTGTCTTTGTCTTTCATCACTCAAAATAATTACTTCTCAAAACACACTTAAGGGTCTTTGAGTCAACACTACTAATATGAAATTTTTGAGTTGACTTGTCAAAGAACATGTATCGCTTATAGTCAGTGGCATATCCCCAGAATACACATTGAGTAGTAGTCTTTGGATCTAACTTGGAAATATTGAGATGTCTTAAATAAGGATAACAAGAACAACCAAACACCTTGAGAATTGTGTAATCAGGAGGTTTATGAAATAGAAGTTCAAAAGGAGATTTGTAAGCTAGAGATTTAGTTGGCATTCTATTAATAAGACTGCAGCATGGAAAGCATTGAACCAATTTTTTTTCGGAAGAGATGCATGAGTCATAAGAGTAACAACAGTCTCTACAATATGTCTATATTTTCTTTCTACTAGGCCATTCTGTTGAGGAGTACAATGACATGATTTTTGATATGTAATGCCATGTTCATGTAAAAAATTTGAAAAATAAATGATATATATTCACCTCATCCATCACTTGTAATAATTTTAAGAGGGTAGCCAAAAAAACTTTCAATTTGTAACTTAAATGTAGGAAACACAGTATTAATATCAGACTTGTGCACAAGAAGAAAGATATAACTAAACTTTAAATAGTCATCAACAAAGAGTATATGATATCTATAGTCATTGTACGATTTGGTAGATGAAGGTCCCCAAACATCACTGTGCATTAAATGTAAATGTGTAGTAGTGTGAGAAGTGGACAAAATGAGTAAGGTAACTTAGACAGTTTTTCCTTTAAGCAATGTTGACAGGTAGTAATATCATTGTGTAAAGATTGAGCAAGAAAAAGAATTTTATGCAAAACTTCATCAGTTGGGTGACCCAACTTAGCATGCCACAAGGAAGAGTTAACCTTCCTACTGTAAAAAGTACTATGAGGAAAAGTATGAGATTTCTTAAAAATAGAAATAGGAGTAGTATGAATTGGGTATAACCCACTTTCACTCTTGCCCTTGAAAAGGATAGTGCCTCCCTCCATGTCCTGAATGCAGCATCAAATATAAATCTACAGTTATGCTTAGAGCTTAACTTATGCACACATAATAAGTTCACAGAGATATCAGGGACATGTAATGTATGAGAAAGAGTGAATGCATGCGAATGGGTGTTAAGAATAGCAGTACCAGAGTCATTGATAGGAAGAGAATGGCCATTTCCCAAAACAAATTGGTCACACCCAGAATAAGTATCAGCAATAGAAAAATTTCCCAGATCAGAGGTAATGTGATTGGTTGCTCCAGTATCAGTGAGCCAAGAAGAGGTAGGATTATGCATGTAGGGTTGAGATACAGCAGACATAGCAGTTTGACTCTGAGGTGGATTCTTGCCTTGGTATGTTGTGTCCATACGATGCCAGTAGTCAAGAGCACGGTGGTAGTCATTTCCACATATTTGATAAGTCACAGTTGCAGAAGAGTAAGAGGAATGGATCTACTTCTGTTACCATTACCATTTCTTTGACCACCACTACCATAACCATTAAATCTTTCTCTAGAGTTAGATAATCTCCCTCTTGAATTTGTATTTCCTCGACCATGAGATACACCTCTGTGGTAACCCCTTACTGTGCTGAAGTTAGCACTAGGTTTTGAACTTGAGGAGAAGAAGAGTTGGTTTGAGAAGTGTTCGCGATAATTCCCAAGTATAGGAATATCGTTCTAAGTAGTACCCGAGTAAGAACGGGGTCGAATCCACAAGGAGAGGAGGGTTAGATAATAACTTACTAAACTAGCAATAGAAGGAACTAAGCTACTAACTAGAGCAAGTAATGTAAATTCTCGTAGGCTTTTTAGCTAGCCAAGCTATCAAATCCACCAAAACTAATTGATGGAGCGAGTTGAGATTTGAGAATTTAAAGAACAAAGTAAACAACTACTAAAACTACGATTCAAGAAAGTAGTGAAATAACAAGTAATGAGGGGCTAGGGATCATCGGTTTCTCTAGTGACCAATCCCCCTATTATATTCAAGCCCGGTTCTCATATCACATGTAGAATTCCACAAGACAAGTGCCTCAAGAATCGATTGCTCATTGCAATCCAACTTGCCACAAATGAAGTGCCTAACTCTAACACACGATAATTAAGCACTAAAGAAGCGATTCAAATGAGATTTTCCAAATATCAAGTGCCTCAAGCATCAAACATATGTAAACACACATAGGTGTTTCCACATGAAAGATCAAGCCACAAATGAGATTCCTAAATTCTCACTCAAATCACCTAACTAGTACTCAATTTCTCAAAGTTAGGATTAACGAGTCACTTCAACGCAAGAGAAATTCCGAATCAAACATGTCAAGAACATTCGCACATCTACCTATTCAATGCATCAAATACTCCAACATGAGAGATTCAAGTATTAAACTACGTATTGAAGCTACTCAATTCAACCCATTCATCCTTGAAGTTCAACTTGAATCAATAGAGAGATAGATAGTCCCAAATCACCCAAGCAAATTGAATTAGCTAGACATAATAGAAAATTCAAGAGAGATTGAGAGAAATTTAACTTTCAATAATCAAAACTTGAATTCATACTTGATAGCATCAATACAATTTTCACTAATTCAATCCCAAACACTTGTTTCAACTACAAACATGAAGAACAAACCATCTAATCGAATCAAACTACACAAAATAGAGCAAAACAGCCCCAACTCACTACTAAGCTACCAAGATGATGAGAAATCCACAACCTAAGCTGCTGCTGCTGATGATGATGATGAACACAGCTAGAACACAGCAGCAGCTGTGAAACAGTGACCTAGAACAGAGTACAGAATCACTTGAAACTGACCTCCTCTCTCTCCCTCTTCCTCTTTCCCTTGTTCTTGGCCCTGATTATGCCCAAAGAGAGCTCAGGCGCTCAAGAACAATCCCTGACTTGGGTGAAATCGGAGAGAGAGGAGCAAAAACAGAGGCGAACAGAGCACTGTAGAATCGTCGGGTCTGAGAAGAGGTCCTGAAAATTTCTTCAAACTTGCTTTATATAGACTTGGGGGATGTGTTTCGTAGCCTCCAAGGAGTCATCTCCCCCATTGAATTGATATCGAACCTCCTTTATCGTCGATTTCCGTCGTCCTCATGAACCCTAGGTGATTTAGGGCTTTCTTTGTTCCTTCGTTTTGGGCCAAATTGAGAGGTGCACTGGATAGGGCTTGGGCTGTGGAGCGTTTTGGTATAAGGTTTGCTTGATTTGGGTGCGAATCGAGGACGGGCTGAGCTTCGGAGAAGCTTCGTCGCGGCTTCAATGGTGGCTGGACGTGGGTTCTCTGCTTTGCGTCGTTCTAACGCGGAGAGAGAGAAAAAATTCGCTGGTCATCTTTTAACTTTTGCCGAAATGTCACTCGGCTCCCCCTATAGTTGCTGAATTCTTTTAAAATACCCCCATCTCCTCTTAAAAGGTTTGAAAAATTGCAAGAACACCCCGAATCCGTCAATGATCCTTCAAAATAGCCATTAAAAGCTTTAGAAACTTTCACTTAAGCCCCACTTCCGTTAAAAACTTATCTTCTTGGCCCTTGACCTTCACTTTTGACTTCTAGATCTTCAATAATGGCCCCAATTCTTCTCTTGTCTTCTCAAATAGGCCCTTAAATCTTCAACTATTCTTCAAATTAAGTCCTCCAAGTCCCTTCTTCATGGCTCTTGAGCCGCAAATCCTCTTCAAATTCATCGTTTAAGCTCCCCCTAGCTAGCCTCTTGCGTTTTAAAGCACGTCTTCACCTACAAAATTAGGGAAAACAACCAAAACTACGAAAACAAGCATAAGTCTAGAAAGAGAGGTAAAATAGATAAATTACACATATTAGCAAGTTAAGAGGAGTTCGTTAACATACTAAAATATGCAATTTTAATTCATCAACACACCCCCCAACTAGCCTTTTGCTCGTCCTCGAGCAAAGAGAGCGAAATTATTATATATATATATTTTTTTTTAAAGAACCAATCATGAGAGGCACACACTCAACTAGACAAGGCTTGACTCAATTCTAAACTAGACTCAAATATTTACAAAAACGCACACACACATTATCTATCCTAAGTGAGAACTCAAAGAAAATAAAATCCTAAAGATTACTAGCTAATTTTAACTTTTTTTGTGGGGGAAAAAGAAGAATGCACAAATGTCTCCTCAAATAAATTCTCAAAGTCCAAGAAGATTGAGAAAGAAGCTTATGGACGTCTAAGCATATACTCATACAAATGTGGGCGGTGTTTGGTAGAAGGTGACTCATGCGAACCACAAAACTTGTTAAATTAAGTCCAATTTGCGAGAAAGTATGCCTTCAAAAATAAGGATCACAAGAAACTAGACATTCTCCTACTTATTCAAAAGCACCCATGTAGGATGGACCTCCAAAGCTTTGAACAAAAACGAGTTTTAAGAATGGGGGATGTGGTTGTGGGCTTGTATGATCCTTTTGTGGATTGGGAGGTAGTGGTGCGATTTATCATTATTTTTTTCTTTCTCTTTTTTTTTTCGAGATTTATAGCATTAACATTTTTTTTTTCCACCTCCAATCCAAGGCTCTCCAAGACCCACAACAAAACAGAGGAATATACAAGCGAGTGGGCTTTTTAAGCTAAACCAAGGGAGCTATCTAGGTGGTGACGTAACATTATCCCCGGACACCCCTCTATTTCTTAGACATCGCATGGGGTGTCATTGGTAACCACCACTCCAATGGGCTACAAGTTTCCACCGAAAAAACGAATAGAGTAAAATCCTTTTTGTAGAGTTCAAATTGCTTTAGAAATGCACCCTTTATCAAAAGTAATAAGACGTCAAAGTTTATGTGATCAACTTAGCTTGAAGGACTTAAACATGAAACGTAAATTTAGTGTGTCGCTTTGTGAGAAGGCATGATGTCGCGGAAGGTGGGATATTGGTGTAGATGTATTGAGTATAAGCAAAGAATTCCTTTCTAAAATAAAAATAAAAAGAACATGGACTAAGAGATTTCATTCTTTGAAAACATTTAGCTTCCTAAAACTCCCCCTTTTCACTATTTCTCATTTTTTTTTTCATTTTTTTTTCAATTTTCAATTTTTTTTTTTTCAAAATAAGTGACTCAACTATAACTTCCTAAGACTCAATAAATCTATCAAATAAGAAAATAAAATCTAGACTCAAGATGAAAGGTTAAAATAAATAAAACTACCAAAGAAAGAGGAAAAAAAAAAAAAAAAAACTAAGGTTTGACACGGGGAAAGAGTGATGCTTCTCATGAAAGGTTCACACATTTTTTTTCAAATTTTTAATTTTTTAATTTTTATGATTTTTTTCAATTCAATTTTCATTTTTTTTTTCTTTTTTTCATGTAAATTACTATTGAAGAAAAAGCATGCTAGTAACCATTTAAGCCAAGCAATATATCTACTTCCCACCCCCCAACTAAAATGTCACATTGTCCTCAATGTGTGAGAACAATGGGAGAGCATACAAGTTCATATAAGAGTTAAGGGATAGATAGACCTCATTTTAGCTTTCTTGGCCACCAAGCACAAGTCCTCCTGCAAGAGCAACCTACAAAATGGTAATAGAAAAAGAAAAGAAAATGCAAGAAATAGAGATAAATTAATTTATTTATTTACAACTAGGGAGGTGGAACAAAGTAAATGATGCTATCCCACCCCCAATCTTGGAAATTCCTTTCCATGCCATGCCCCTACTTCATTCTTAGAAAAGTACTTCTCCTTTAAAAAGTTTGATTCATTAATTAGAATAGATAGGAGAAGTAGGGGCAAGACACAAAAGATGAATAAGAGATGCAAGCAAAATCTAACAATAAAGTTAGGGCAAGTTGTTATATCATGCATCAACTTAAGAAAAGGGTTTGAAATCCTCAATTGACATGAATCATAGAATGGGTCTTCACAAGTTGCCAATTTTTCACTTAAAATCACAATTTGAGAGATAGGGGCAACTTGTGAATCTTCAATCTCATCATTTACATATGTAGCACATGGATTTAGGGACGTGGATCCACAAGTAAGAGGTAAAAATATTTGAGAACATGAAATCACATCCAAACCCTTAGGCTCATAAGTGGGGTCATCGACTTGGTCATCTTGAGCCACTAGTCTCTCCTCTTCATCAAAATTAAATGCACCTTCCATGAGAAGAGATGAGTAAGACACGTCACCAAAACACAAAAATTTCAATTCCTCCCAAGTAAGGTCATCTAAATCTTTGGAGCATGTAGTAAGTGAGTCTACATGAGTCGGAGTATCAATCTCAACCGGAGTACCTCCCAATAAACGTTCAATCGCATCATACTCGTGGTCATAGGAACTCCGGTGAGTATTTGACTCTTCATGAAAATAAGACATTGAGCTCACAAGTTTGACAATCCAAAGCAACTAGAGTGAATACTAAGAAAACTACTAAGAACTAAGTAAAGCAAATCAAATCTAATACCTAGCCTCTCCCCGGCAACGGCGCCAAAAACTTGTTCGCGATAATTCCCAAGTATAGGAATATCGTTCTAAGTAGTACCCGAGTAAGAACGGGGTCGAATCCACAAGGAGAGGAGGGTTAGATAATAACTTACTAAACTAGCAATAGAAGGAACTAAGCTACTAACTAGAGCAAGTAATGTAAATTCTCGTAGGCTTTTTAGCTAGCCAAGCTATCAAATCCACCAAAACTAATTGATGGAGCGAGTTGAGATTTGAGAATTTAAAGAACAAAGTAAACAACTACTAAAACTACGATTCAAGAAAGTAGTGAAATAACAAGTAATGAGGGGCTAGGGATCATCGGTTTCTCTAGTGACCAATCCCCCTATTATATTCAAGCCCGGTTCTCATATCACATGTAGAATTCCACAAGACAAGTGCCTCAAGAATCGATTGCTCATTGCAATCCAACTTGCCACAAATGAAGTGCCTAACTCTAACACACGATAATTAAGCACTAAAGAAGCGATTCAAATGAGATTTTCCAAATATCAAGTGCCTCAAGCATCAAACATATGTAAACACACATAGGTGTTTCCACATGAAAGATCAAGCCACAAATGAGATTCCTAAATTCTCACTCAAATCACCTAACTAGTACTCAATTTCTCAAAGTTAGGATTAACGAGTCACTTCAACGCAAGAGAAATTCCGAATCAAACATGTCAAGAACATTCGCACATCTACCTATTCAATGCATCAAATACTCCAACATGAGAGATTCAAGTATTAAACTACGTATTGAAGCTACTCAATTCAACCCATTCATCCTTGAAGTTCAACTTGAATCAATAGAGAGATAGATAGTCCCAAATCACCCAAGCAAATTGAATTAGCTAGACATAATAGAAAATTCAAGAGAGATTGAGAGAAATTTAACTTTCAATAATCAAAACTTGAATTCATACTTGATAGCATCAATACAATTTTCACTAATTCAATCCCAAACACTTGTTTCAACTACAAACATGAAGAACAAACCATCTAATCGAATCAAACTACACAAAATAGAGCAAAACAGCCCCAACTCACTACTAAGCTACCAAGATGATGAGAAATCCACAACCTAAGCTGCTGCTGCTGATGATGATGATGAACACAGCTAGAACACAGCAGCAGCTGTGAAACAGTGACCTAGAACAGAGTACGGAATCACTTGAAACTGACCTCCTCTCTCTCCCTCTTCCTCTTTCCCTTGTTCTTGGCCCTGATTATGCTCAAAGAGAGCTCAGGCGCTCAAGAACAATCCCTGACTTGGGTGAAATCGGAGAGAGAGAGAGGAGCAAAAACAGAGGCGAACAGAGCACTGTAGAATCGTCGGGTCTGAGAAGAGGTCCTGAAAATTTCTTCAAACTTGCTTTATATAGACTTGGGGGATGTGTTTCGTAGCCTCCAAGGAGTCATCTCCCCCATTGAATTGATATCAAACCTCCTTTATCGTCGATTTCCGTCGTCCTCATGAACCCTAGGTGATTTAGGGCTTTCTTTGTTCCTTCGTTTTGGGCCAAATTGAGAGGTGCACTGGATAGGGCTTGGGCTGGGGAGCGTTTTGGTATAAGGTTTGCTTGATTTGGGTGCGAATCGAGGACGGGCTGAGCTTCGGAGAAGCTTCGTCGCGGCTTCAATGGTGGCTGAACGTGGGTTCTCTGCTTTGCGTCGTTCTAACGCGGAGAGAGAGAAAAAATTCGCTGGTCATCTTTTAACTTTTGCCGAAATGTCACTTGGCTCCCCCTATAGTTGCTGAATTCTTTTAAAATACCCCCATCTCCTCTTAAAAGGTTTGAAAAATTGCAAGAACACCCCGAATCCGTCAATGATCCTTCAAAATAGCCATTAAAAGCTTTAGAAACTTTCACTTAAGCCCCACTTCCGTTAAAAACTTATCTTCTTGGCCCTTGACCTTCACTTTTGACTTCTAGATCTTCAATAATGGCCCCAATTCTTCTCTTGTCTTCTCAAATAGGCCCTTAAATCTTCAACTATTCTTCAAATTAAGTCCTCCAAGTCCCTTCTTCATGGCTCTTGAGCCGCAAATCCTCTTCAAATTCATCGTTTAAGCTCCCCCTAGCTAGCCTCTTGCGTTTTAAAGCACGTCTTCACCTACAAAATTAGGGAAAACAACCAAAACTACGAAAACAAGCATAAGTCTAGAAAGAGAGATAAAATAGATAAATTACACATATTAGCAAGTTAAGAGGAGTTCGTTAACATACTAAAATATGCAATTTTAATTCATCAACAAGAAGCAAAGGCAGTAGTATTGATAGAATCATTAGACAGAGTTTAGGGTTCGAGCATATGCTCTTCCCCTTTCAGAAGAACATGAAGTTCCTCGAAAGCAAGAGGGTGACTCTGGTTCTAATAGAAGACCGAAAGGGGTTAAATTCTGAAGGCAGACCATTTAAGGTAAAGAGGAGCATATCCTCATCATCAACAATACAACCAGCAACGACTAATTTATCTTTAAGACCTTTCAGTTTTTGCATATACACATTAGTAGAATCACTTTGTTTCTTGATAGTTTGTAAATCAGCTTTCAACTGTAAGATGTTGGATCGAGTCACAGACACCTCACAATTTGGTGTATTTACAGAAAGACCCCAAACACAACATAACTTAGAGAAATGACAAAACAGACCCCTTAAGTTATGGAAAGACAAATAACATAACTTCTTTAACACCAACTGAAGTCTCGATGTAGATTCACCGATTCTTCTTCTCAAACCCACAACGTAAAAGTTAAAGTGAAGTACAAAAGGAGAGAGAGAGAGAGAGAGAGAGAGAGAGAGAGAGAGAGAGAGAGACGAAGCTAAAGCAAAACACAAGTTTCTCAAACTCACAACGTAGAAATTGATTCATTCAAACAAGAGAGCGCTAAAGCAATCATAACCAGCTGGAGACGCCTAAATATCATTATTCCTCCTCTCGTCCTCCCAGTCCGGCTGGCGTCGTTGGTGGCGTTAGTGGGGTTGGTGGTGATAAGGTGGCTATATTTGTTCAAGTTGTTGCTCTGGTGACTGATGAAGATGAGAGAGACGAAGAAATCATTGGGTCTGGTTATGAGATAGAGGGGAGAGATAAACTAGGGATATAACTGGTCTTCGATACTATAAAATTATGCCTTCTCCATTGCCGTTACTCAACTAACAGATTATAGGGACATAGGGTAAATAGTCTTAAAAGTGCTGTGGCACAAGTCGTATATATAACCTTTTAAGATTAGAAGGGACAACACAAATCATTGAAGATCACAAGAAGAATGAAAAATACATTCAAATGTGTACCCGACTACCAGCTCACAGCCACTGAACTGTTGCTGACAGATTGATACTTTGTTAAAATATATTGACACAAACGAGGGGTGTCAACCCCAGGGCACAAAGTGTAAATTACCTTAATTTGAATGTGCTCGTGTCTGTGCTTTGCAAGATATATTTCCCTATCACTGTACAGGACTCCGTTCTTGCTGGCCATACCCGAATCATCTGGTGGGTGTCACTGAGAATGGTTCACTCGTTAAGACGAGTGGTTTAGTTTATTGCTAATAATTTTACACATGCAATTACTGCAACAAATACGATAATGGTCTGCTATTGTAGACATTGAAGTAACATTTTTACATAAATTATATGCAGGTCTTACCACGATTGTGGAGCAGGTCAACAAAAGTGGCACAGATGAGGTGTCTTGCTAGATCTAATGAGCTAATATTTCCAGAAGATAAGTAGCTAACGTTGGACCTTTGCAGCCAAAGGGATAAAAGCAGCAGTACAAGGCATCTCAGTTTTAACCTGGAGAGGCTAGCCACAACCTAACTCTGACCAAACTCAGATCGGCGATCAGTCACTTGTTTTCATGGCCCCCCACTGACCACTTCATCAATGGCTTTCCTTCCCGTCTTCATCTTTGTCAAAAACTCATTTAAAAAGAAGGGATCATCTTCTTCTGCCTCTACGACCTTGTCTCTGGGTCCAGACTTCTCAGAGGCACCTGTGAATCCCTTGTCAGGTCTGAAGCGATCGGTCTTAATTATCTTCTCCATCTGCTCATCTGCACCATCATACATGTCATCATCTGCGTCCTTTTTAGGCCTATACAGGGTTGAAAGAGTAGGCTGAACAGTGAGCATTCCACTGTCGTAAACAATATATTGATCATCAGTTGCAAACCCAGAGTTCAGTCCTTTCTCTTGATTGAACAACCTCTGATCATACATGACCTCACCTGCTGTACCGCCATTAGTAGAGGCCATCCGGAGAGCAACCTTTTCACTAATATCACGGTCTCTATCTCTTGTGATCTTCCTCCTCTTCCCCATTGCCACATCCTTTGCCTCCAATCTCCTTTCCCTCTCCCTTTCTCTACGTCGCTCCTCGCGGATCTTTTCCCTCTTCAGACACTCTTCTTTTTCCTCCCCCCTTTGAATATCTTTCTCTTTAACACATTCATAATCCCCAGAACGTGCCTTCTGTGCTAAGGCACGTAATTCTTGCTCCTTCCTTTCATTCTCTTTCATCATCATCTCTTTCTGAACTTTAGACCTCATGGCAACAGCCTCCCTAGCTTTCTGTTCTGAAACATACAAAGCTTCTGCTAGATTTGCAAAATTATCATTGATCTGAACCTCCTGAAGGCCTTTACCATCAGCTGCTAGACGCTTGTCAAGTGGGATTGTATAACCTTTTGGATTCTTCCAATTCGAAATACACGGTGGGATTTTCCAATCCTCCTGGTCCTTGACTGTCACAGGTCGAGGTGGAGAATGAAGGACTGGCACGGGAGGAGACCCGGAGGGCTTTGGTACCCTCTTGTGCTTGAACTTGGGCGGGTCTAATGGGTCCACGGCCATCTCAACCATGCAGACAACCCTCTCTTTTGCACCAGAATTAAAGGCTGCAGAATTCTCAGATGGCTTGTACTTGATGAACTTTGAATCAGAAGAATGTGTAGGCAAATTTTTAGGTTGTGCCGCACTCAATCTCCTGTTGACAATCTTCTCCAGCTCTGCCTTTGTCCTCAATGTGGTCTCATCAATATCCTTCTGTAACTTCTCCTCCTCTTCCACAGTTTTCGAAATCTTTGGAACAAGGTCACCATGTTGTGAGTAGACAATTTTTGAAGAATTCTCACTCTGCCTCACAATTGCATGAAACGCAACATTGCCATGCTCGTCTACCGTAATGGGCAGTGTCTTCTTTCCAGGGGTGGCATTAGTCTTCCTACCCATACTGAGGGGATATTGAGCATATTCAATCTCAGGTAAGGCTCCGCCATCTCCAAAATCCTCTGGCCTAGAGGGCCGAAAGTTGTCCCGCTTCAAATACAAAGGTACTGGGTTCGTCTTAATTGCCAATGATCGCTCGGCCTCTGCTGCAGTGTACCTTTGCTTGAACCAAGGAGGATCTCTGGAGTGATCATAATGAGTAATCCCAGAAGCTTTTACAGGTGGGAGAAGCTCTGTCAGAGCCGCCATCGCAAATCCCTTACCAAGATGCTTCAGAACTGAACCCTTCAAAATCAGAAAAATAGTAGCAATCAGTCCAAATTCAAAGTCCAGCGAAAAACTATACCCCTTTTGCTTGATAATGCTATATCAAGAAAAAAAAAAAAAAAACACAACACAGAACAAACTATACCCCTTTTGCTTGATAATGCTATATAAAAAAACCCTGAACCCAATCTGAAATCCCTAATCAGGACATCCGTATAAATAAAACCCTAACAAATCTAAGTTACTCATGGAAATTAAATAGAAACAAATGATTAAGCCAGAGACAGAAAAATCAACGAAGTGGAGTGCTTACCGGATATCGCTGATACACCACCGAACGGAGTTTTCCTCCTTCTTCAGGTCAATTGTCGAGTCCCTGATAAATTGATAATAAGAGACTTCTGAGATATATCTGCCGACTCTTCGTACTGCTTCGATTCGAAGATTAGCGAATTGTTACCGAGTTCCGACTCGGGGGAAGGACTCTATTTTTTTTTTTTTTTGGTAATACAAGGAGGGAAAGAAACCCTAAACAACCATCCTAATCATACCAGTATCTGAATTATCAAATAATAACAGATCCATGCACTCAGTAGGAGGGGAACAAAACAACAATTTATCAAAATCTAAAGATCTACAACTACCAGCCAACCAATGAGCCACTTGATTGCCTTCTCTCCAGACATGCTGCAACTGACCATCAGAAACATGTAACAACTTCCTAATTTTGCAGATCAAAGACCAAAAATGGTGACTAGTATCACCCTGAAGAACTGCTTCGACAGCAGCTAAAGAGTCAGACTCCACCACAATTTTAGAGTAACCAAACTCCAAAGCAGTAGAGAGTCCTTCAAGAACTCCCCACAGTTCACCTTGCAAGACAGAACCTGCACCAACTTTCCTCTGAAGACCCCAGAGCCAAGAACCAGAGTGATCTCTACAAACAACCCCAACATAACACCCAGAAGAAGCACTCTTATAAGCACAGTCCACATTAATTTTGACTACACCACTGGGAGGAGCCTGCCACTGAACCAACACAGGCTTAGGAAGAATAGCAGAAGGAAGAATTTGCAATTCTCTCTTGACTCTTCTAACATGAGCCAAAATAAACCCAGGAGTATCCACAGGAGGGGTGAAGCCCTCCTCATGAATTTTCAAATTATGCCACATCCAACCCAGATTAACAGTAGCAGAAAAGATAAGAGGCCAATCCAGATCCTTAACATGACCAAAATGCCCAGATAGATTCATGTCCACCCAGTCAGACAGAGTAGAATTGAAGAAGCAATCCCAGAACTTAGGATGAACAAGAGACTTCCACAAGGTAGAGATCCACAAACAATCTCTAATAGCATGAATGGTAGTCTCAATACCATTATGACAAATGAGACAGGATCCACAAGAGATAATACCTCTCTTTCTCTTTAAATCTTGAGTAGTGAGTCTATCATGTCTCACTAACCAAAGCAAAGATCTCCATCTTTGAAAACCTGAAAGTTTCCAAATCTTTTTCCAACCAGAATCAAATCCAACATCATCATCATTGCTACTAAGAACAGAATAAGCACTAGCAACAGAAAATTTACCAGAATCAGAGCCTCTCCAGCAGACAAGATCATCATCCTCCTGGCCAGAATTTAAAGAGACAGTCTCCAATAACTCAATAAACACAGAAGGGAGAAACTCAGAAAGAGTGGAGTCCCAACCTGTATCAATATTCCAGTAAGCAGCAACAGGACTCAGGAGATCATCATCATTAAGACTCTTCAAAGAGACATCCATGAGTCTAAAATCACCCAGCCACTTGTCCACCCAGAAGAGGGTAGAATTCCCAGAAAACACAGTTTTACCAATACCACCTTTGACAGCTTTCAAACTTTTGACTATATGTCTCCAAACCCTAGAATGGGAAGAATTACAGGCATGACTATCCAGAGGAGAACCATACTTCTTAGACATGGCCTTAACCCAAACTGAATCAGCTCCAGAAGCCAGTCTCCACCCAGCTTTAGCAACTAAAGCCTGATTAAACAAATGGAGCTTCTTGAACCCCAGCCCCCCTCTGTCTTTAGGGCTAGTAACAGTGTCCCAGCCAATGAGAGGAAGCTTATTGTGAGAGGCAGTACTACCCCAAAGAAACTTCTTGCAGATCCTGTCAATGTCATTGGTGATAGACTTGGGAAGCAAAGTAGACTGCATAACATAAGTAGGAATAGATTGTAAAGCAGTACTAATTAAAGTGATTCTCCCAGCTAAGGAGAGCTGGGGAGCCTTCCACCCAGAGAGCTTCCTCTGAACCTTCTCCACTACAAACTGAAATTTAGCTTTACCCCAATCATTGTGAATAAGAGGAACTCCTAAGTGCAGACCTAAATCAGAGGTCAAACCAATACCCAACAGCTCACTAAGCTCATTAGCAATAGCTCTATGAACTGTAGGAGGGACAAATAACTTAGACTTGTCCAAACTAACAGATTGTCCAGTATCAGCACAGAAATCTTCTAACACCTGTTTCATAGTTTGAATTTGTTGAGAAGTAGCTTCACCAAAAAGCAGCAGATCATCTGCAAAGAAGAGATGAGTAACAGGCAAGCCACTTCTACCAACTTTCACACCTTTCCATAAACCTTGATCAACAGCAAGTTGAATCTTCTGAGCCAAACACTCCATCACAAGAAGAAACAGGTAAGGAGAGATAGGATCTCCTTGCCTGAGTCCTCTTTGAGGAGCAAATGAATCTTGCTGCTCCCCATTCCAAATGACCTTATAGGTAGTAGAAGAAACAGAGTCCATGATAAGAGAGGTCCAGTTCTGAGGTAAACCAATTTGAGAAAGAATAGCCTTTAAAGTAGACCATTTGACTTTGTCATAGGCTTTTGACAAATCAATTTTAATGGCAAGAGAACCCTTCCTGCTCTTCTTGTGATGCATACAATGAAGAACCTCCTGGGCAAGCATCACATTATCACTACTCAATCTGCCAGGAAGAAAGCTAAACTGGAAAGGGTGAATCAGCTTTTGAAGAAGAGGCCTCAATCTGTGAGTGAGAGTTTTAGTAATAACTTTCAAAGCAACATTGCAGAGACTAATAGGCCTCAGTTGACTAAAAGTTTCTGGCACATCCACCTTAGGAATGAGAGCCAACAAAGTTTGATTAATACCAAGAGGGAGCTTCCCTTGGCTAAGAGCAACAGTCACAAGCTTGTACAGAGTGTCTTGAACACAATGCCAATATTTCTGATAAAAAATAGGAGGAAGCCCATCTGGGCCAGGGCTTTTATAGGCACCCATATCAAACACAACTTTCTGAATCTCAGCAGGGGAGATAGGGAGAAGTAAAGCAGAGATATCACCAGAAGAAAGTCTCATACCTTTCCACTGAAAAGTGGGACTAACAGCAGGATGAGTGTCAGAAAACAAGTGCTGAAAATGAGAAGTAACTTCCTTCTTTAGCTGAGAAGGATCCTCACACCAATCCCCAGACTCAAGTTTAATCATAGCTATCTTATTTCTCCTTCTTCTAGCAACTGAAGTAAGATGAAAAAACCTGGTGTTCTTGTCCCCAAGCAGCAACTTGTTTAATCTAGCTTTTTGAAACCAGAAAAGCTCTTCTTGAAGTAAAACAGAGTTGAATTGATCTTGTAACTCAACTTCAAGCTTGGAAAGAAAAGGGTTATCCCTTATAGCAAGGGCTTTCTGGATGCCTAGCAACCTAGCTCTTAATCTTCTTTTCTTATGGAAAATATTACCAAAGCTTTCTTCATTCCAAGCCTTGACCTCTTGAGTGAAGAGCTGGACTCTCATAGCAAACTGGTTATCCCCAGACCAGTGTTTAGTAACAATGTTCTTAAAGCTTGGATCCAAAAACCAGGCAGCCTCCATTCTAAAAGGCTTCAACTCCTTAGCAGGAAGAGGAAGGCCATCCAAATCCACTAGCACAGGGTGGTGATCAGAATTAAACCTAGCAATGTGCTTGACAAGAGCTTCAGAAAATCTCAATCTCCAACTACTGTTACAGAGGGCCCTATCCAGCCTCTGTTTAATAATTCTACCTGCCTGAGAATTAGACCAGGTAAAAATGGGACCAGAGAATCCAAGATCCTGTAAACCACAAATGTCAAGGCAATTTGTGAAAGAGAGGCAGTTTCTCTGATTGAGACCTCTGCCCCCTCTCTTTTCTCCAGCAGTTAACACCTGGTTGAAGTCACCAAGTAAGAGCCAAGGCAAATCATGAGCTGCATTAACTTGCTGGATTTGGGTCCATAAATCCTCCCTTTTAACAGCTAAAGGACTGGCATAAACAGCAGTAAACAACCAACAAGGTTGGTTCTTAGGCTTAATCACACAAGTGACAGCTTGAAAAGTGGAAGCAACAATCTCCATATCCAGATTTTGAGAATCCCAGAACACCCAAATACCCCCCGAGAAGCCATGAGCCTCCTCCACATGAACATTATCAAAGCAAGAACGCTTACACAAAGCCAAAGCATGAACACCACTGACTCTAGGTTCCAAAATAACCAAAACAGAAACAGAATAGAAACTGCAATGGTCCAAAACAGACCTTACCGTAGCTTTATTGCCAATTCCCCTGCAATTCCAGGCGAGCATCTTCATTGGGAAGTTTGAGAAGAGGAACGGCCCATCGCCGGCGGATGCTTCTTTGGGATAATACCATCCCTAGTCAAAATGGACTTTGGTCCTGAACCAGAACCACCACCAAGCCCAGCCCCTACAGGTGCCGGAGACCCCAAATTGAAAGCTAAAGCCGCACGGAATTGATCCATCGCCGGCGACTGATTCGAATCAAGAGTACCAAGAGGAGTTCGAGTTCTAGGGTTTGCAACCCGTTTCCCCTTCTGTTTAGCACTCATACTAGAACCATTCGGGTTTGGATTACCCGGCCCCGAGTTGACGTGGGATGGACGCCCACGTGGCCTCCCTGGATTGGTTGACTTACCCCCGCGTTGATTGAACGCAGAGGCCAGCTGGCTAGCAGGGGGTTGTACTTCGCTGCTTCGCGGAGTAGCTAGATTTGGATCCTCCCCCAATGAGGAGAGAACACCAAATCGTGACTCAGCACCAAGAGGCGAGTTCTCATCAGAAGCTCCCGGAGTAACAGTCTCTCCCTCCATCTTGCCACGTGGACGGCCCCCTTTCTTCTTTTTCCAGGTGGCAATCATCCAAGGCCCTAGACTCAGGTCCGTCGCAGGCTGAGAAACCGTCGCCGGTTCCGCCTCCGCCGCCGGGGTAGGAGCAGCAGCCACCCCTCCTGGATGGTCGGATTCCTCCATAGCCACCGTCGAGCGAGGGCAGGACTCTCGCCGGTGATCGTAGATCCCACAGTCGAAGCAAATCATACCTAGGCCTTCATACTCCACAGGGATTTTCTTATTGTTGACCCAAATCGCCGGCACAAGACTTCGCCGGAGATCCGTTTCCACACAAATACGGGCGTATTTACCTCGCGAGGCTGCAATTGTGAGCCAGTCAATTTTGATCGAGGTCCCAAAATTAGCCCCAACATCCATGAGAGTGTCCTCATCGAAATATTCCACCGGCAGACCTCGGAGACGAATCCAAATCGGAGTCACAGTCACCGCCGGCCCGAATGGATCGAAGTGTGGAGTCCACCTTTGAACGGTTAGATACTTCCCTTGAATCATCCAAGGGCCATTCAACAGCACCTGCTCATAATCCTCACGGCAATAAAATCGAACGCAGAAACAACCATTGTCAATATCTGTGAGCTCAAATCCAGATCTAAGCTTCCACTGAGCGGTTAATCGATCATGGAGAACATGGAATAGCGGTTCCTTTCCCAGAATCCTAATGATGAGAGCCCGACTCCACGGGCGGTGAAGCTTTCGGAGCTTTGCTCCGGTGATCTTAACCGAGATTCGCCCATCCGCTAAGATCTCAGATGTAACGCCGGTAGTGTCCTTACTCGCAGCTCCATCGACTGCTATCGGATCTTCCTCCTCCGCCATATAGATGCCCTTCGGATGGGGCTGCACCAACGTCTCGCTAAACGTTCGATTACCAGTGACCGACTCATCTTCGTCGGACGTGCTCTGGCCAGCAACAAATCGCCGCTTGAAACTGGACTGAAACCGGAAGAAATTCGTCGGAGATCCAACAGAATTTTCCGGCGAGAAAGAGGGGGGTGGTTGGGGAAACGTGAATGGGTTTTGCTCCGTCATTCTAGAGAGAGAATTTCTAGTTCACTATTTAGTAATAATTTTACAAACGAAGAACTCAACCAAATCGAACCTGATGATAGAGATACATGCAGAACCTGAAACCCAGATTAGACAAGCAGCAGACCCAAACGGCGCTAACCTCGCTGACTTTTCCCCTTCCGTTGACAAAAAACCCAAAACCCTCCTCGCCGACGGTGTGGTTGCCAAGGGTTTCCGGCGAACATCCCAGTGAGTCATTACTCTATTTATAATTTGTGACTTGTACTAAACTTCATAATATCCTCTATTTATAACAACGTGTGACTTACTAAAGCGGTTATTACGGCGGTGATTGACTCGCGTCAATAAAAAAATTTAAAAAGGGTAAAAGATAAAATTCACCCTCATTGTATTGGTTATATACAAAAACACCCCTTGTGTTAGGACATATACAAAAACCATCCATGTCAGAGTTAGTGGCTATAGACACACTAGCTGAGGAATAAAAATACATATTTACTCTCATTTTGGGAAAAAAATTCCACAGTATAAGTACTTTTTTTTTTCTTCTTTTTTCCCACTATCTAATCCTAGCTGCCTCCTTCCCCTTCGCAACCTTTATCTCTCTGCCTTCCACCAACATCGACAGAGTCGATCTGAGATGAGGCAAAATCGTCGGCGATTATCACCCATCATGGGATGGGCGTGGAGGCGTGGGAGAGAAACCCTTCTCAAACAGAGCTCTCTCTCTTTCTTTCTCTCTCTCTCTCTCTCTCTCTCTCTCCTATATCCAGATCGAGAAAGACGACAGTGGTTATAGCCTTCTTCTCCGCCTCTACTCCGCCCCGTAGCCTCCTTTACGCCACCAGAAGGGGGATTTGCACGACCAGGAGTCAGCAGAAGCACGGCGGTGGCGGTGATTAGGCTTTTTCTCTTTCCTTCGCTCTCTCTTTGTTTCTTACTAGATATGTGGGGGTATCGGGTGTATGTTCGACAGTGGTAGTAGGCGTTGAAGGGGGCGGCAATGGCTCCGCCTTCGATCTGGTGAGGTTTCTCTCTCTCCCCCTCTTCTTGATTAATAATTCTCCCGTCGCCGTGAGTGAGCCTGCTCTATTCCTCCGACATCGCCAACTGGAAGTCCGTCTCAAAGTCTTTCGTCTTTCGTTCTCTGTAATTATGATAGGGATTTTTCCTCAGCTGTTGTTCATCGATAGACTAATCCTGATTTGGAAATTTAAATAGAGGAATCACCAGTTGATGGTTTTGTGAAAAAGAGGGCATATTTGTGAAGCAGAGGTGGTAAAATTTATAGCCATACATTTAACAGAAGTACCAAACTCTTAGCAATGAAGCTCACTCCTATCCAGTTCGAGGCTAGAAACATATGTGGCTGATTCTTTGATTTGCAAGACTGCTACGGTTGCATGGTGTTATAATCTATTTCTTCATGGTCACAAAATTGATAGTTTCATGCTTTTTTTGAGTCTTTTTGCCAGGGAATATCTAATGAAAGTGTGAGTGTGCAGGTGGTAATGCAGCTAATATACTCTAGAAAAGGGGGGGGGGATTGAATAGAGTATGGCAACTTTTTGCAAAACTTGCTAGGAATGTGAGATCTAGTGAAAACTAATGAATTCAAGGCCTTGAAAACAAGTTCAAGCCTTTGAAAGAGATGCAGTAATAAAGTAGACATGCCTTTTTCAAGGCCTTGAAAAGAGTTTCAAACCCTTGAAAAACAGACAGATTTGAGTGCTGCAAAAATTATGAAAATGAATGAACTGTAAACGCAAGAGACAAGTGATTTATAGAGTCCAGTCCACTTGGACCTACGTCTCTACCTCAGGGATCTTCTCCCTGTAGGATTTTCAATACAATTCTTATTAATCAAAAGCTAAGTCCTAGATCTCAAGCACAGAGAATTGCCTTATTCTGTTACAGCTTGTTGTTCTCCCTAACCTATCTGGTACGTGCTCTAGCTAACTGATTAACTAAGAATTCTATATTGTTCTCCTTGAACAATCCTCGAGAATAAAGATAGAGATATTACAGAAATGATCTACCAATAAAGCACAATATAGAAGAACACTTAGAGCGTAGAAACTGCAGTTAAGTATGCAGTGATCTTCTGTGAACGGATTGTAAGATTGAGAAACTTCTTTGATGCTTGTCAATCCAAAACTTTTTCTCTCTTTTTGCCCGTTGAGTGTTGTGTCTTGTTGCTTTAGAATTGAGCTCTATTTAAACTTCAAACAACTCTGCATATCTTCCCATATTTTCAGCAATAAATCTCCTATTTTGTAGGCAACAGACTTTGGCTCTTTGACAATCTTCTCCAACGGTTAAGTGATCACAATCTTCAGAGATAATTTCGTGATCTTGCATTTGAATAGGTTGAAAACCTGTCAAGTCATTTAGATCAAACACAGAATCATCTTCTCAATTTGTTTCTTTCTTTCCTGCACAATTTAGATTAGGAAATAATCTCTGCAACTAGGAAAGAAAATTCCCTGCAAAATCATAGTCAAACAGATGATATTCTATGTTCAAACAAGTTAAAATAATTTGTCTTTCATCATAAAATAACATTAAGACAATCATATAATTGAGAGATATGAAACAACTTAGAAGAGTTTACAGAAAACTTGTGGCACCCCGCTCCCGCGACCCCGATTAATAACGTAATCAAACGGGAACGAGGCGTCACACGCCACCAAGGCTAACTCGTACCATGAGGATGAGAGTGAAAATGTTTAGAAATTTTGCGTATTAACTGATGAATATTGCGAAAGCTTATGAAAATAGGTCTTATATTCAAAATCATTTGTTTCAAAACTCCTCTCATATAAGAGGAAATAGCAATTTGAGCATTTCATAAAAATGTTTCTCAATCCTCAATGGTACTCGTAGATCTTAGAGTTATGTCCTTCAAGGTTCAGTCACGGTTACACATAATCCATTCAAAAAAGGCCCATAATTGAACTCCAACAATTCATTTAACAAACTACGGGATATCCCCTTATGGGGTTACACATTTCCACTACCAAAATACGACCATTCATGGTCTCTACATAGTGCATAATAAATCTCCAAGAGTTACACATAGAAAGATACTACGTACTACCACATAGACTTAAGCAAAGAGAGTCTTAGACAAGCCTAGCACTAAAGCATGAACATCTCTCAACATGATATGCGAATGAAATTATGCGGTTGGATTACTTGGCTCGGTCCTCTCCTTTGAACCTGAAAGAGCGGTCATTTAAATCCGGTCAGACTGCAAAGTCTGGTGAGCACGTACTTACCCATTTGTTAGGTTTGAAAATATACAATATATACAAGTTCCAAATGCCATGGTCAAGTTTTTCCAAACTTGCTTGCTTCCGCAGTTCATACATAGATGAAGAATAATTTAAAACAACATAATTTAAGCAAGCACTCAAGTAAGAAAACATGTAAAGCATTTAGTTCCACACACTTGGGTCCTCGACCCCTCCATAACACCACTTTGAGCCCTCGATTCGTTTCATTGAAGTACTTTGGCCATTGAAATCTCATTCGTGACACTTAGCCATCAATGTGGTGAGTCCGTGTAGAATCGCTACCTCGGACAAAACATAGTCGACAAGTTATGACAACACACGTGTTAACGACTCATCCCATATTATATCCCAGGGACAGGGCATCGACCTCCGGTCTATTGTCCCCGCGCCGGGAGGGTACTGTCCGGTGTATATCCCCCAACCGTTAGGGTACTGTACCGGTGTATTGTCCCCCACCGTTAGGGTACTGTCCAACAATGTCATTTAGGCAACCATCTCGGCCAAACATTTATAGAACATACCATGAAATTTCAATTTAACAAATATCATTTATAAACATGCTTTAAAACATGGGCTATATCTCCAATCAAAATACACAAATCACCAAGTAGTTATTAAGGACACATTCCACCATTCGCAAGTTTCACAATATCCACCTCATAGCCCATAAACAGTTAACATATGAAAATAGCACTACCAAACGGTTGGGTAAGTACTCACCTCGATTCCTAGCTTATAAAATCCTTACTAGCTACCGATACGAGAATCCCAGAGCAAAGCTAAGAAGGAGGCTCTACAAATGGCAATTCAACACGTAAGGACAAGGCAACATCAATTCAAGTGATTCCTAGTTGCTATATGATAATAATAAGGTTCATAATATGCCTCGTTATATGATTATGATGACCCCCTAACTTGCATGAACGAAGGAATAATATTCTCCAAAGTAGCACATGCCACTCGGCGAGAAACGGACTTTTCAGATTTGACACACGTTACAGAAACTGGAATTTCGAATGATATAGAATAGATATTGACATGAATCCAATTGGAAATGAAAGTAGACACACAGATCTTAGAATTGGTATAATATAGAGCAAAATACAAGCTGGTATGAGGGAGTAATGACTTCACAAAGTTGGGTGACATAATCTGTCCGAACCAACTTTCCAGCCCTGACACAGTTTATGAAAACTCACATTACGGAAAATTTAAAAGTCATTTTGGCATGAAACCAATTGGAAATGAAATTAGACACATAGAGCTTCATAAATATATAAATTTCAGTAAAAATGTGGGAGTAGTGACCTCTCAAAGTTGGGTGACACAATCTGTCCGAACCCACTGTCCAGCCCAGACACACTTTACGAAAACGAACATTCAAGAAAATTTACAATGATTTATTGCATGAGACCAATTGGAGATGTAATTATACACACAGGGCTTCGAAACGATATAAGGTAGAGCACAAACCGAATCTTTATGAGTGAGATGTGGCCTCTCTAAGTCAGGTCACAGATTCTGTCCGAAAACAGAGAATCATTGCATGATCAAATTTTCTTTTAAATCAAAAGTTCTTCGAGTATGTATGGGAAACCACTTCATTTTCGATCGAAGAAGAAATGAAAGAGACACACGCAAGTCTATATGAAGCATATAGTCTTCAAGGAAGAGCAAAAACACATGATTTGGAAGGATGAAGAGTATGGAATAGGGAAATCAAGGACAACTCAAATCTTTTGAGACATGAACTTCTTCTAAACCTTCCTCCATGTGGATGAACCCATGAATCCACAAGAAGATGCAAAATAGACACATGCAAGGACATTCTTAGATAATTTACCATTGTAATAGACACTAGAAGCAAGAATATGCAAGAATCGAAGAATCGATCAACAATTTACCTCAAAGACTAGGAATAGTGAGCAAAAGAGTGATTGTAAGCTTCAATCCATGGGTAGGATGAAGGAAGAACTCCCTCCCAAGGTTGTATTTAGCTTGGAATTTTTTTTTTCATGATTTGGTTGCTAGAATATGAAGTTTTGGTGGTGTTTTGTGGAGGTTTTTACACAAAAACGGGTTGAGCTTCTTTTGTGAAAGAAGAGGACTTCTTGTGACTCTTAGAGAGAGATGGGGGTGTGAGAAATGAGTGAGATGGGCTGAATTAAAATGCTTTAGAGATTCTCAAGGGACATGGTGTATTGTTATGTCACACTTGCTTGCAAGAAATGTCCTAGCATGGTCATAGCTAGGCACTTTGAGACAACAAAAAGATGACACAATTGCTACCATCTTTTGAGTTTAATATGTGGAGTAACATTTAAAAATGACTCTAGGGTTGATAGGTATCCAACTCCCACAAGTTTTACAGTCATAGTATGGCAAAATACCAAGTTTTGACCATATTTTTGTGGCTTCTTTGCTCAAATCCGGGATTGCACATGAAAGATTTGATTCATTGAACAAGATGGCTAGGAAAGAGTGTAAATGAGACAAGCCTGTGGTGTTAAACACAAGTAGTCATGATGTGACTATACATAGATAGCTAGCTTTCCTAGTGATAGGTAACTATGTGTCTAACCCCCTACACTAGATGTACATTCAAGGTATACATACTACATCAATACTTCTACACATACTAGAAATACATACATACTTTACTACTTTTCTAGATTTAATATTTCATAACAATTAAGTAATTGTTAAAATTAAGATTATAGGGAACCAATATGTAAGTTCTACCATCCAACTTAATAAGCTCAAAACATTATAAACTAAATCAAATAAATTCATAATTGAACTGAATTATGTGGTATGTCACAAAACTCCCCCTGAGAATGTTCACATAGGTTAAGCAGCTTCAAGGCTTTGAATCCAGTTTCAAGGCCTTGAAAATAGCCACACTATTTTCAAGCCTATGAGAACTGATTCAAGGCTTTGAAAGCTGGTTCAAGGTCTTGAAATAGTTAGACTATTCCAAGCCTTGCACAGCCTGATCTTACAATCTCCCCCTTGATGAAAGACAAAATCAAATTCTGTTTGATCCTTAGTCTCTGCAAAAAATACTGATTAGCTCACAATTCATAATAAAACAGTAATTCCAAAAAGATCCAACTTATTCAATTTTACCAACAAAAAATAAAAGTTTCAACAAATAGCAAATAACTCCTATGAATAAAACCTAAAACCCTAGAATTTCTCCCCCTTCTTGACTTTCATCAAAAAGATAGAGAGGATGTTGGATCAAGTGTCAGGAAAGTTTTTGAAAATAAAACTTAAAAACTTAAAGAGAAAGAGAGAATAGGGAAGAAAGAGTAGGCCAGATTAAGGGGTTGGGTCTCCATCTCGATCATGATCTCCTTCTTCTTCCTCACTGTCTTCAGCATCAGTCTTATCCTGTTCTTCCCGTTCTTCTTCATTCTCACCAGCAATAGTAGCTTCTTCAGTCTTGTCCTTTGTAGCAGCCTTTGGAGATTTCTTCTTTTTCTTCAAAGTAATCAGCAGATCATTTGAGTCAGGACTATTGACTTCATCTCCTTTCTGAGCAGCTTGTTCAACCACTTGCTTGTCCTTATCTTTGACTGGAGCAACCTCTTCCTGGTTGGAATGTTCACTAAACAGATTCTTGTCAGAGTCACCCTTTTTTGTACCTTTTTCATCCTCAGGAATATCAAGCAAAGTCATGCTCCTGAAGATGCTTTCCACCATGTACTTCACTTGACTCATGTCAGTCTTAAGTCCATAAATATTTTCTTTGATTTCTTCCATACCCAATTCCAAACCATCAAGTCTCTGATTTTCTGTAGGCTGAGAAGTCTGACTTGAAGTGGGAGTCAAGGTTTGGGCTTAAGAAACTTCTTTGCACCCAGTTCTGCTTCAGTCAAATCTGAGTACATCTTCCAAACTTTTTCTTTAGTCTTCACCACTCCAATGTTCTTAAAGGCCTTCTCATTAAGCATTCCCATTCCAGAAGTGACTGATTCCTCTCCACCAGTTGGAATCTCAAAGTGTTGAAAGAACAGTGTGAGCAGATTAGCATAGGGTAGAGGATGTTTCCTTTGATTGGTAAGGATAAAGAGCATATGTTCAATCACTAACTTTGGAAGATAAATATCATAGCCATGCATGATCAGATACATGATGTGCAACATTCTTTCAGTCACCAACTCCTTAGAGTGCTCTCTAGGGAAGATACACCTTGCCAGAATAGTGTGAAGGACTTAGGCTTCAACATTTAACACAGCGTGTGTTAATTGTTTGGTTGTGGTGGGAGTGTTTGGTAGATAGAACTCTTCTTTGGCTTGTTTCAGTATTTCTATCTTTGGTGGGTGATTGCTTGTGTCATATCTCCTGGGACACCCTAGCACATTGGCAAACTCAGAGTGGTCTAATTCAATCTGTATTCCATCAACTATAGATTGAATGACCAAGTGTGCTGATCTCTTAACTTGTTTCAAGTTCAAATAGAAGAGTCTAGCGAGTCTTGGGTAGGATAACTCTTTAGGGTTCAACATAAACCACATATAACTCTTCATTAACATAGAGATGCACTTAAGATTCATGTGTTCCACCATATGCATATTGATTATACTACAGAAAGAAATAGATCTGGAAGCAAAACCATCTAACCACTGACCTTTGGAGGTGTTTGAGACAAACCATGTTTCATCAGGGGTTGGAGTCTTTGAGTAGATTTGCAAGGCATTCTCCATGTGATCCTCTGGCTATTCTTCTGTTACCTTCCCTTTTCCTTTTTCAGCTAGAGTGTCCTTCTTCTGTTTCTTTTACTTATTGGGGTTGGAGACGTCTGTATGAAGTTGCTTCTCTGCAGCAGCCTTCTCTTTCTTATTCTTTTTCTTTTCTGAGGAGGGAGTTGCAACTTTCTTGGTTTTCTTTTGGGGAGGAGGGAGATCTGCAACTTCCCCTGCACTCGGAGTTCTAGAGCTAGAGTCTCCACTAAGCTCTTGAACTTCATCCACTGCTGCATTTCTTTTCATCTCTGAACCAGGTTTTGATCCTCCTGCCATCTTGATTCTATATAAGGTTCTCCCTGTGCTCATTAGGGTTTGGGAGAAGAATAGAGAGAGATAGGAATGATACGGAGAGAAGAGAAGAGAAGATAAATACTAAAAGAGTTTGAGTTTCAAAAGGAAACTAGAATATCTCTCTGATCTGAAAAGATCTGTAATAATCAAAGAAAATTCAAATCTTTTAGGCCGTTGAAAATAAATATTTTAATACTATTTTTGGCTTAAAACGTGTTTTTGAAAAAGGTAGGGGCTATATTGAGCAAATATCTACAGAGATATCACCCAATACAGAATGATCCAAGTTTATTGACTATTAGTATAACAGACTTATTTTCAAGGATTTGAATAGGTTTTCAAGGTCTTGAAACGCTGTAACACAGCAACAGATAAAATCAAAGCTTTGACATGATTTTTAAGGCTTTGAAAATCAGTTCAAACCTTTCAAAACATATACAACTTACCTTTCTTACCTGATGCTCCCCCTAAACCAATGCATCTTTATTTAGCATTCCCAATTCCAATCTCAGAACTGAGAATCTTTCATCTGCTAATGGCTTAGTGAAGATATATGCAATTTGCATGTTAGTAGCAACAAATTCAAGAACAATATCACCTTTCTCAGCATGATCTCTGATGAAATGGTGTCTGAAATCAATGTGCTTGGTTGAATGTTGAACTGGATTCTTTGTAATTGAAATTGCACTGGTGTTATCACACTTGATATGTATGCTTCTGAAATCGAATCCAAGGTCTCTTAGCTGTTTATCAATCGATAGTACTTGTGAACAACATGCTCCTGCAGCTATATATTCAGCTTCAGCTGTTGATAGAGCAACTAAATTCTGTTTCTTGGAATGCCAACTGATCAAGGATGATCCAATAAATCTGCAAGTTCCTGAAGTTCTTTTCCTATCAACTTTGTAACCTGCAAATTCAGCATCTGAAAAACCATACAAAGAAAAATTAGAATGTCTTGGATACCAAAGCCCTAAGTCTTTGCTACCATTGAGATATCTGAATATTCTCTTCAAAGCAGTCAAGTGTGATTCTTTTGGATCAGCTTGAACTCTAGCCCACATGCATACAATAAACATGTATCTGGTCTCCTTGCCGTGAGATAGAGTAATGATCCAATCATACCTCTATACTCTTTCACATTGACACTCTTACCAGATTCATCCTTGTCTAAGGACAGTGTAGAACTCATAGGAGTCTTGGCTTCCTTACATTGAGCAATGCTATATTTGCTCAACAAGTCTCTTGTGTATTTTATTTGATGCAGAAAGATGCCCTTCTTCAATTGATGTATTTGAAGTCCTAGGAAGAAGTTCAGCTCTCCCATCATGCTCATTTCAAATTCCCTGCTCATAAGACTTGAGAATTCTCTGCACAATTGATCATTAGTACTCCAAACAAGATATCATCAACTACAAGAAAATATTTCTCATGAGTCTTTATGAAAAGAGTCTTGTCTACTAGTCCCCTTTTGAAATCATTTTCAAGCAAAAATTTATACAATCTTTCATACCAATCTCTTGGAGCTTGTTTTAAACCATAAAGAGCTATGTCAAGTTTGTAAACATGATCTGGAAACTTGTCATTTTCAAAACAAGGAGGTTGTTTTGAAAATATTTTGCACCAGAATTAAAGGCTGCAGAATTCTCAGATGGATTGTATTTGATGAACTTTGAATCAGAAGAATGTGTAGGCAAATTTGTAGGTTGTGCTGTGCTCAATCTCCTGTTGACAATCTTCTCCAGCTCTGCCTTTGTCCTCAATGTGGTCTCATCGATATCCTTCTTTAACTTCTCCTCCTGTTCCACAGTTTTCAAAATCTTTGGAACAAAGGTCTCCATGTTGTGAGTATACAATTTTTGAAGAATTCTCACTTTGCCTCATAATTGCATGAAACGCAACATTGCCATGCTCGTCTACAGTAATGGGCAGTGTCTTCTTTCCACGGGTGGAATTAGTCTTCCTACCCATATTGAGGGGATATTGAGCATATTCAATCTCTGGTAAGGCTCCGCCATCTCCAAAATCCTCTGGCCTAGAGGGCCGAAAGTTGCCCCGCTTCAAATACAAAGGTACTGGGTTTGTCTTAATTGCAACCGATCGCTCGGCCTCTGCTGCAGTGTACCTTTGCTTGAACCAAGGGTCTCTGGAGTGATCATAATGAGTACTCTCAGAAGCTTTTGCAGGTGGGAGAAGCTCTGTCATAGACGCCATCGCAAATCCCTTGCAAAGATGCTTCAGAACTGAACCCTTCAAAATCAGAAAAATAGTAGCAATCAGTCCAAATTCAAAGTCCAGCGAAGAACTATACCCGTTTTGCTTGTTAATGCTATACCAAGAAAAAAAAAGGAAAAAAACACAACACAGAACAAACTATACCCCTTTTGCTTGATAATGCTATATCAAAAAACCCTGAACCCAATCTGAAATCTCTAATCACGACATCCGTATAAATAAAACCCTAACAAATCTAAGTTACTCATGGACATTAAATAGAAACAAATGATTAAGCCAGAGACAGAAAAATCAACGAAGTGGAGTGCTTACCGGATATCGCTGATACACCACGAACGGAGTTCCGTCCTCCTCCTCCTCCTCCTTCTTCAGGTCAATTGTCGAGTCCTCTGATAGATCGATAACAAGAGATTTCTGAGATACATCTGCCGACTATTTGTACTGCTCGAAGATTAGCGAATTGTTACCGAGTTCCGACTCGGGGATGGAATCTATTTATAATTTGTGACTTACTAAACTTCATAAATATCCTCTATTTATAACTTGTGACTAACTAAAGCGGTCATGTGATTTCAAAAAAAAAAAAAAAAAGAAAAAAAAGCGGTCATGCGGGCGGTGATGGACTCGGGCAAAGACACCTACTCACTGATTTAACCCAACCAGTGGGTCAATAAAAAAATTTAAAAAGGGTGAAAGATAAAATTCACCCTCGTTGTATGGGTTATATACAAAAACACCCATTGTGTTCGGAGATATACCAAAACCATCCTTGTCAGAGTTAGTGGCTATATGCACACTGACTGAGGAGTAAAAAGACATATTTACCCTCATTTTGGAAAAAAAATGCCACACTATAATACTATTTTTATTCTTCTTCTTCTTCTTCTTCTTCTTCTTCTTCTTCTTCTTCTTCTTCTTCTTCTTCTTCTTCCCCACTATCTAACCCTAGCTGCCTCCTTCCCCTCCGCCACCTCTCTTTCTCTCTCTGCCCTCCACCATCGACAGATTCGATCTGATATGAGGTCGAATCGTCAACGATTATCACCCATCATGGGATGGGAGTGGAGGCGTGGGAGAGTAACCCTTCTCAAATAAAGCTCTCTCTCTCTCCCATATCCAGATCGAGAAAGACGACCATGTCTATAGCCTTCGTCTTCGCCTCTACTCCACCCTGTAGCCTCCGTTGCCCCACCAAAATGGGGATTTTCACGGCCAGGAGTCAGCAGAAGCACGATGGTGGCGGTGATTAGGCTTTTTCTCTTTCCTTCCCTCTCTCTTCGTTACTTACTAGATCTGTGGGGGTATCAGGTGTATGTTGGGCGGTGGTAGTAGGCGTTGAACGGGGCGGATGGCTCCGCCTTCGATCTGGTGAGGTTTCTCTCTTTCCCCTTCTTCTTGATTAATAATTCTTCAGTCGCCGTGAGCGAGGCTGCTCTATTCCTCCAACATCGCCAACTGAAAGTCCCTTTCAAAGTTTTTCGTCTTTCGTGCTCTGTAACTATGATAGGGATTTTTTCCCTCATCTGTTGTTCATCAATAGACTAATCCTGATTTGGAAATTCAAATAGAGGAATCACCATTTGAGGGTTTTGTGAAAAAAATGGCATACTTGTGATACAGAGGTGGTAAAGTTTATAGCCATAGATTTACCAGAAGTACCAAACTTTTAGCTATGAAGCTCACTCCTATCAAGTTCGAGGCTAGAAACATCTGTGGCTGATGCTTTGATTTGCATGTCTGCTACGGTTGCATAGTGTTATAATCTATTTCTTTCATGGTCACAAAATTGATAGTTTCATGCTTTATTTGGGTCTTTTTTCCTGTGGAATATCTAATAAATTAAGTGACCTTGCCCATATACTTTCATGCTCTATTTCCTTCTGAAGATTGTATGTAGGTAAGCAGTTACAGGATCAAATACTCTAGAACGGGGAGGGGGGGGGGGGTTGAATAGAGTATGGCAACTTTTGCCAAAACGGTGGTTTTAAAACAAAATGAGAAGAACTTGAAATATTTCGACGCTTTGAACTCAGTTTCAATGCTTTGAAATCAAAACCGACAGTTTGAGAGATACTGAGAATTTTCAAAGCTTTGAAATGAAATATGTTTTGAAGAAGTTTTAAAGACAAGTAAAGGACAGTAAAACTAAACCCTTTCCTTATGGTTTCAAAAAATTCTTATTTATCAAAAATTAAACCCTTTGCCTTACTCTGTTTTATCCTGTGGTTCTTCCTAACCTATCTAGTACATGCCCTAGCTAACTGATACAATAAGAATCTCTGTTGTTTCTCTTGAACAACTCAACTATAATAGATGATTAAGTAATATAAAATAATGATATACAAATTATGCTCTGGATGAAGAACATTGTGAAGACAGTGAAGCAGTAAAGTTTGAAGTTTTCTTCAGGAATATGGAATCGATTAAATGGATGAATGATCTTCTTCATATGATGCTTGTCAATCCGTGAGAGTGTATGAATATCTGTGTAATGCTCTGTGATTCTCAATATCTTTGAATCAGTGTGTTGGTCTGTCAATTTTAATTGTAGACTATATAGGAAGCTTCAACATAAATCCCAAAAAATCCTCTGCAGATTCGTGACTCTCAACAACTTTTTCCCAACGGCTAGCTGCTTGATCTACTCAATTGATTTTGATCTTATCTTCAATCTTCAAGCCTAAGATAAGTCCAGACAACTTTCCATAATAGTAGGATCAATCTGCATGCTTGGACTTCCTATTCTGCAAACCTGCATATAAGGAAACTTTCTGCAATATAGATTTAACTAATAATCCCTGCAAAAAAACTTAGGTAAATAATGAGATTGAAGTATGTTATAACACAAATTTGTTTGTCTTCATCATATAATATAGCATGATCAAGTATAGAATATTAGAGTTTGAATAGGAGTAAGAACTCCTTCTTAGTTCATGCTGTGAAGTTTCAAGGCTTTGAAACCAGTTTCAAAGCTTTGAAAACTAAAAATCTCCCCCTTGATGAAAGACAAAACAAACTATTCTGTTTGAAATGTATATTTGAAAAAGATAGACATTAGTAGCATAGCAGGAACAGTCATATAAGATAAAAACAAAGAGCTATACAAACAGTTATAATAGCTGAATCAAAATAAAACTAAATAACTATTTCAAAGAAAAAAAAGCATCCATAATCAGATACAATTCAAAGCAAACTAAGCATCCAAAACCAGATCTCCCCACAAGCATAAATCATAAAATTATCCCCTAAAATTTCTCATCCTTTTGACTTTCATAAAGAAACGTGAGAAAATTGTGGGATCAAACAGTTTAAAAACTTAAAAACTTAAAAACTTAAAAGCAGTAGAAGTTTTGAAAGAGGAGAAGATTTTCAAGGCTTTGAAAAGAAGAAAGAAAGGCTGGATTCAGGGCTTTGGATCTGCATCTGTCCGAGGCCCTGCAGCATCTTCTTGATCACTTTCTTCTTCCTCTTCTTCCTCATTTTCTCGCTGATCTTCTTCCTGTGCATCTTATTCTTTTGCAACTTCTTCACCAGGCACATCATCCACCACATCATCTTCAAACAGATCATCTGAGTTGACAAGTGTTGGTCCCTTTCCTTATGGTTTCTTCAGCTATAGAGATTCTCTAAGTAGCTTCCCCTAGTCAATATTGTCTTCTTCACAAGCAGCTTTTGCCTCTGCATCCCGATCCCCAACAACCTTTTCCCCAGTACTCTGCTGATCAAATAGGTCCTTTGAGATCCTGAATTCCTTGAACCTTCTGTGACTGGTGTATCCTCTTCTTCCGCATGTACCAAGTTTATGCTCTTGAAAAGACTCTCATTCATTTACTTCATCTGCCTGAACTCACTACTCAGCTGATACTGACCCTGATTTATCTCATCTATTTCATTTAAAATAAAGTCCAGCTTCTGAAGAATTCATTTAGCTCACTTTGCATTTCAATGATCCAGTCTGATTCTTGTAGTGCTTCCTTCATATTCTTAGGTTCTACAAGAGACACAAAAGCATGATAAGCACACAAGTTCTTTAACTGATTTCTTGTTTGTGTACCAGAGGATTGATCAAAAATGATGTTTTATACTGGATGGAATGACACATATTTGAACTTCTTTCTTGGTGTCCAGCGTTCTGGTTTTCCAGGAATCTTTTCAAGGCCTTGAGAGCTTGATGCAGTGTCTTGACCATTCCTTGAGGTCCTGATTCAAGGCTTTGAGAGCCACTTTAAAATCTCTTCTTGTTTCATGCATATAAGTCATAGAACCATTATCTGGATCTGCTTCATCCTCTGACTCATGCTTGTTCAATTTTAAGTCTGCAAAACCTTCACTCAAAGAACCATCAAATATAACATGTATGCATTCCTCAACAAGCATGGTTCTCTTATTGTAAACTCTGTAGGCTTTGATAGTCAAAGAATAACCAAATAAAATACCTTTAGGGTTTTGATATGGATTACAGAGCAGAATAAACATTAATTGATTCCGTTCAAGACCCTCCAAGGATCACATGACTAGACATCACAAAGTTGGTAAAGGTGAAGAACATCATGTACCTTGTTTGTCTCCTTTGATGACTTCACGTGAAATAGTGTCCACGTCTCTATGAAAGTCCACTCCTAGGATTGTACCGGATCCTTCTCATGCCTTTGTGATAGGTAGGGAAGAAGGAAGAAGAAGAAGATCACGCAAAACGAGACACCCAAGGCCACGCCTCACGAGGCCGACGACAAGAGGGAGAGGGCGGACAAGGGGGGTTCGACCTCCTTGTCTTTTCTCTCTCCTTGCTTTCTCTCTCTCTATCTTTTGCAATAAAAATTATGACACTTATGAGAAAAATAATCTATAAGTGCCCTTATATAGTTAGTAACTGTTTATTAACTGCATATAAGCCCCAATACTAATCCTGTCCATACACGGATTAGACAACCTTGCAAATTAGTCCTACTAAGTTTGCATGTGGTTGCATATTAATCATTCTATTTTATTAGTACTACTAAATAATTCCCAAGTCCGTTTTAATCCATAGAGAGTGTGACCCCATAGGCTTCTACTTAGTTGGTAGTAAAAATTACTAACATAAAGCGGCCTCTAGAAAGACATCTACGCCACCCAACTAATAGTAATAGTCGGTAATCCGAAAAACCTTGCGACCAATGTTACCGTATTGCATTGTCCCTTTGTCTCCATATCTGGATTGGACACGAGACATACAAGTCACGACACCGACAGCAAGGGGGAGAGGGCGACGGGGAGGGGGGGGGGTTTCGGCCTCCTTGTCTTTGCTCTATCCTTGCTTTCTCTCTCTCTCTCTCTCTCTCTTGTGAAATAACAATTATGACACTTATGAGAAAAATAATATAGAAGTGCCATTATATAGTTAATAACTGTTTATTAACTGCATATAAGCCCCGATACTAATCCTGTCCATACCCGGATTAGTCAACCTTGCAAATTAGTCGTACAAAGTTTGCATGTGGTTGCATATTGATCCTTTTATGTAATTAGTCCTACTAATTAATTCCCAAGTCCGGTTTAATCCATAGAGAGTGTGACCCCATAGGCTTATACTTAGTTGGTAGTAACAATAACTAACATAAAGAGGCCTCTAGCAAGACATCTACGCCACCCAACTAAAAGTAATAGTCAATAATCCTACAAACCTTGTGACCAATGTTACCGTATTGCATTGTCCCTCTGTCTCCATATCTGGATTGGACACGAGACTTACATGTCACGACACTACAACAAATACTGCCTCCGTTGACAGCAAAATTTGTCGGTAGATAGCTTAAATTTGTCGGCTGATATTCTACCGACAAAAATTGGTTTGTCGATCCGTAGTCACAATAACTCCGTCGTTAGAGTGATAGACGACAAGCGTTCGGTTTGTCAGCAGAAAGAGTAAGCAGTGACATAAATTTCTGTCGGTAGTTTGTTCTACTGACTATGTCCTTTTGTCGCCTTTAAAACTGGCGACAAACATATATTCATGTGTATTTAGAAAGATGAAATCCAGAATAGTCCCTAGAAGAGAAGTTTGTCGGTACTTCATCTTTCTTGTGACGTTCGTGCTTGTCACCTTTATCACAACTTAATAAAAAAAAGCACTTTTGAAGACCATCCAAACATGCTGCCAAACATAAACAAGATGCCATAAATTGGCATTTTACATAAGAAATAAGTTGGCTACAGACACTACTTGCATTCAGCAACATGTCATAGATTGCCAAAACTACATAAAACTTAGCATCACAACCCAGTTCAAAAAATTCAAAGTCGCAGCAGATTCGAGCTTAGTTCAAAAACTACACAAGTCATTCCAGATTCTAGTCTAGTTAACAGAAATAATAGACGTAGTAGACATAGTGGATCCAAAACTCCGTGGCATGAACTATATATAGCACTCCATTCACGAACACCTGGTCCAAAAAGCTAACGTACTCCATTCACGAACCCCTGCAAATATTCATACATAAAAAGTCACTGCCTACTTGATTCCTAAAGACACTATAATTGATGACAGAATTTAAATTCAGAAACTTCTTTAAGCATTTAGACAAAGTATGCAAATATTCATACATAAAGCATATGATTTTAATGGTTGCAGAGAGAATGAAATGCTAAGAAACCCCTATTAGAAGACCCCTTGAACAATATGACAGATAGGTCAAGCTGGATATGCTAGATTCAAACCAAGACTAACCTCAAATTACATTTGCCATCACTCTTCTGGTAGGCTGCAAAAGCTAAGCAAGTCAGGAACAAAGTCTTAGGTTGGTTTTTCAAGTTGGGCAGCAATAAGAAAGATCATCAAAGAATTAACCACACAAAGATGAAAAGGGGACTATATCAAAGTACAGGGACCGAGTTCCACTTCCTCCTTTAGGGCACATTGACATTAATCTAGTGTGGCTGATCTCAGCTGCAGCAAAAGCAATGAAACTGATAAACAAGATGGAGAATGAAGCAGCAACATGATTAGTTTTTGTTTTGGCTCCTAGAACAGCGGGAACAAAGTACAATACATATACAATTCCCACTAGTTCTACATCATGTACCAAGTTCTAATTAACCATGTGTAACTTCAAAAATTATAGTCATAGTACTCCACTAAATGTTGCCCAGTTCTACTAGATGTAGCCAAAACATGTTAATTGTGGTTATCCAATTTCTAGTAAACAAAAAAAATGAAGAAACGACGTTCCACCGTTGATGCCTTAAACTGTCATACCACCAACATCCCCAAAATTCGTACTCCATTCATGAAATCCTGCAAACTAAAATGTAGACATATTATTAATTTGGAAAGAAAATATCATGAGTAATTCATTTATAGTTTCCAGGGCCTGCAAGCAGTGAACAATGAATTGGCATAGTTCTCTTAGTCCCCTTGGATAGAATCCCATTAACAAGTATATGATAAATGATAAATTTAACCTAACCTTTAAGGATAACCCGAGCAATTGAAGCTACAGAACCATATCGATTCATGCAGATCGATGAATTGTAAAAGCTAATATTTCCTTGTCCACCCATTAGGTCTCTACCTTCCGTTGCAGGAACAAGCGCTACTCTCTTACAAGTCCTGTCAAGGTTAAAAGGATAAGAGAAGCTGGACATAGGGGTATTAATTCTAAGAGGTTTATCAAGAAAATCAAGGGGGAGATGGAGGTATGTACCTTCTACTAATCGCCATAGATGTTTATTCTCCAATAATTTGAGAGAGGACACCAACATATTTCAGAATATCAGAATATATGGCCAGTTGTAGATAGTGCTTTCTGAGCTGACAGATCTTGGCCACGTGGCAACCATCTAGCACACCATATTGTGCTCCACACACACTGGATCACCAGCCGCGCTGATCCATGTGGGGGCTGCGAGACAGAGCCCTCGCATACCACTGCACGGGACTTGTAGGGACTTAGTGGTTTGGAGGCTAGAGTAAGTCCTGTCGCGTGCGAGCTAAGCCCGTGCGCGACCTTTAGTAACTGCTTTTGAGAGATTTATGGCACGAGCACCATAAACCCGGTCAATCCGGTCAAACCCGGTCAACCCCATAACGGTTCCGGTATTCGCGCATAACGTGCTGTAACGGTCCCTATATAGGCGGACGAACGTGCCGTTGTGGTTAAGCTAATTAAGCCGCCATTGATGGGCGCATTAACCACACTGCAACGGTCACATTCTCCGTTATATATAGGACGTTAACCTTTCTATACAAAGGAGGACACACTAGCCATACGCGGAAGCTCTGCCAAACCTCTGTCTCTCTCTCAGACATTACTACTGCCTTACTCTCTCCCTACACACAACCCAACTCTTCCTGTGCCATCTCTGATCCTCTACTTACGGTGTACACGGAGGTCTCCCCGCCGGAATCTCTTGTGCACATTTTGGTGAACCCGACGTGAACTTACCATAAAAAGCAACCATGTCTCAGGAGGATGATATCAGCAACAGGTCGCCTTCCACCGAAGCTGCCTCAGGAGAGGAGACCCGCCGCACTCCTACGACCACCGGTGAGGCCCCGACGCTGGAATCCTTGGACGCCACCATCCAAGGTCAGGCAAAAGCTCTCAAAGCCCAATCTGCGCAGCTAGAACGGATCATGGCTGTTTCGGGGACTCTTGCACCGAACCCTGCACAAGCCACCGCCGTTTCTCAGGGAGGAACCCCTACCGCTCAAGGGCTGGGAGTGTCAACCACACCCCCAACCCTAATCTGCGGACTCCACCGGCAACTACGCAGCTACCCTCGATTCAAGGGTCGACAATCTAAATGTTGCCTCTTACTGCTCACACCCCTCAGCCTCCGGCCTTGGTACCTAACCCGGCCTCGCAATATCCCGTGCCTCCTTCAACGACAATCTGGGTTAATGCAAACGCTCAATACACTCCCAATCCTCCTGCGGCATATGTGTCGCCTCCGCCTTCGGCAATCCCTCCACCTGCTACCGAGGGAAACACCCCAGAGTGTATGACGTCTCTGCAGAAGCGTATAGACACCATTCTGGCTCACCAATCATTCGCGGATACCATCATCCCGAAGCTAGACAACGATCCACCCATCCCGAGGGAGATCTATCTCATGCCCAACCCGGTTGGGTACAAGGCTCCTAAATGGGATAAGTTCGAGGATGTCAACGGAAACGCTCACGAACATGTCATGCGTTTCATCGATGTCATGGGGCCGTATGGAGCTGATCCCAAACTGCTGATGCGAGAATTCCCGAAGTCTTTGGGAAACGTGGCGTACAAGTGGTACAGAACGTTGGAAGCTGGGTCCGTCAAGACTTGGGACGACATGGTCCAAAAGTTCTATACCAAGTTCTTCCAGATGGAGGAAAAGGTGACCATGATCCACCTCTCGCGGATGTATCAGAAGCGCGAGGAGGACGGGATAAATTTCATCAAGAAGTTCAGGGCGAAGTCCTTGGAGTGCAAAGATCCGATGCTCGAAAGTCGGCTTGTAGAGATATGCCTGCAGTGTATGCGAGATGAATACAAAGGTATGCTCATCAACCTGCAAACACCCACGTTTTCAAAACTAATCGAATGCACGAAGAACATCGAGCCTATAGTGGAGAGGCAGAAAAAGAAAAACGCTCCGGAGCGATCCTCGAGCGGTACCACCTACAAGATCGGGAGGTTCAGTTACAAGAGGGGACGCGAAGCTGAGGTCAATACAGTTTCACCCCAGAAGCAGGAGAAGATCGTGAACTTCGACGCACCACCTCTGCCATGTTCGGTGGAGGAAGCAAGCGACCTTTGCAGGCAATGGCGCAAGGACGGTGTCCTACCGCCGCTCGAGAAGGCACCCTCCAAGGAGATGGTGAGGGACCCGAAGTGGTGTGAGTACCACGGCAAGGTCATGCATCCCACAGCGGACTGTAAGAAGCTCAGGATTGTATTCAGCCAAAAGATGAAAAACGGCGAGCTGATCGTCAGTGATCACAGGAAGGATGTGCGCAACAATCCACTTCCTGCCCATGCAGAGCAAGACTCGAAAGGTAAAGAGGTCGCCATGATCTCGATTGTGGATCTGGAAGAGGTCGCAGAGGATGGTCTACCCATCATTGCCGAAGTCCATGATGATGAGGACTACATCATAGACACGGAGGATGAACGTGCCGACCGGATGAAGGGGTCGCACGGCTTCAGCAGATTCTTCGACGAGATGAACTTCTCGGAGAAATGCCGGACAGAAATGACGAAAGCAATCTTGAGGATAGCGGAGGACTACGAGGAGGATCTTGTAGTCTCCAACGGGAAAGTCATCCGGGCATCTCGCCCTACAGAAAAGATTATGAGCTTTTCTGCCAGCGACAAAAAGACAGATGCGAGTCATCAGAGGCCTCTGTATGTGACGGCCATCATCAATGGCGTCGAGTTCAAAAGAGCATTCGTCGATGGAGGAGCAGCGGTCAACGTCATTTCGCTCCACACACTGAAGCTAGCAAGGATCCCCGAGTACAAGATTATCAGGCGTCCATCTCCGCTGATGGGATTTGGAAGCGACTCCAGAATGACGATAGGATGGATCCTCCTGGGCGTCCAGATCGGCAAAATCAAGTGCTCAGCGAAGTTCTATGTCATAGATGCGAACACTACGTATCACATGATCATAGGTCGAGCCTGGATTCATCGTTTTGACGCGGTCCCTTCAACAGCTCATCAAGTCATGAAAGCTATCTGGAACGACAGAATAGTCGAGATACCGGCTTCAACGAATCCATTCAATATGCACGAAGCGCATCTCAGCGAGGCGGTGTGGTTCACCGAGATGGCGGACGAGCAAACACCAGGACCATTCAACCCTACTCCTTTACCCCTATGGGAAGATATCAAGGATCAGTCACCTGCGGGAGTGATGGTGACAAGGGAGGATGCCAAGGAAAAGCCGCCCACACGGGAAGAGGCGCCGCGAATCGCTTACCAACGAAAGAACGTATATACTCTGAAGAGAATAGCAAAGCATGACCCTGAAGGCAAAGAGATAGAGAGTTTCTACGCCAACGAGAAGAAATGCTATCGCATATGAAGGTGCGCGGGGATGTCCTCACGCGGGCATGGGGATATCCCTGGGCAAATCAACCAAATCGAGCAGATTGTGGTAGCGGAAAAGCCAATGCAGAGCGCTCCAGATGAGAAGCTCAAAGAAGCACCCGAATGCATGGAAGACAGACCCAGACCACAGAAGCAAGAGCTAAAAGAGGTGTTCCTAAGCCCGAACGAAGAAAAGAAGAGGCCAGTCTTCTGAAGCGCGGACCTCGCAAGCGAAGAGGAGCAAGGACTACTGCAGCTCTTGACTGAATACAAAGACGTGTTCGCATGGGAGTACGACGAGATGCCCGGACTGGACACAAGTATCACCATGCACCGTTTAGACATCATCCCGGGGTCTAAGCCGGTAAAGCAGAGCACAAGAAGCTTCAGGCAAGAGCTTAACGTGAAGATCAAATAGGAAATTGTCAAACTCTTGGAGGCCAGGTTCATAGAACCGAATCACCATCTCACATGGCTGGCCAATATTCTGCCAGTGGTAAAGAAGAATGGACAGCTTCGCATCTGCGTGGACTTCCGAGATCTCAATCGCTTCTGCCCCAAGGACGATTTTCCGCTCCCCAACATCGATTTGCTCATCGATTCGGCAGCGGGTCATCGCATGTTCAGTTTCATGGACGGCTTCAGCGGGTACAATCAGATCAAGATGGACCCTGAAGATGCACGGAAAACTGCATTCATCACCCTAGTGGGAGTGTTCAACTACACGGTGATGCCCTTTGGTCTCAAAAACGCAGGTGCAACCTACCAGCGGGCCATGATGGCCCTATTCCACGACATGATGCACAAAAAAGTGGAGTTTTATGTAGATGACCTCGTGGTTAAATCCAAGCAGGAGGCAGATCACCAGGCAGATTTGCGGAAGGTGTTCAACAGATGCAGACGCTTTCAGCTGAAGATAAACCCTATGAAATGCGCATTTGGGGTAACGTCAGGGAAATTCTTGGGATGCGTGGTACATCGTCAAGGAATCGAGCCTGACTCTGCGAAAGTTTCAGCCATCGTCAGCATGACTCCGCCGCACGACCAGAGTGCCTTGAAGACATTCTTTGGGAAGCTATCGTATCTGCGAAGATTCATCCCAGCGATTGCCGAGATTACTTTCTACTTCAGTAATCTTCTCAAAAAAGATGCCGCATACAACTGGACTCCGGAGCACGAAGCTGCGTTCGGGAAGCTAAAAGAACTGCTGACGTCTCCAAAAATAATGATCGCACCTCAGTTGGGATCACCGCTTTTGCTGTATCTGACGTCAACAAGGAAATCCATAGGAGCACTTTTGGCTCAGGAGTACGAGGGTCAAGAAAGGCCCATCTACTACATCTCTCGCATTGTTCAGCCCGCAGAATCAAGGTACACGGACATTGAGCGTCATTGCCTTGCCCTATTCTTCATAATAGAGAAGTTGAGACACTACTTTGCGTCGCACAAAGTGGTGGTGGTTACAAAAAGTGATCCCATACGATATCTGCTAACTCACACTACCCCTGGAGGAAGATTAGCAAAATGGTATATGACCATTTCCCAGTTTGATATCACATGCGTTCGGCCGCGAGCGATCAAGTCGCAGGCGGTAGCGGATTTGTTGGCGCAATTCCCCGACAACAGTCATGAGCCAGTGATCGAAGAAGAACTCGAGGGACCTGAAATCTATGCAATCGATGTACCCTATTGGACGCTACATTTCGACGGTTCGTCAACGAGTAAATGTGGAGGCATTGGGATAGTCTTGACCAAACCAGATGGGGAGGTCATACAGATGTCCGCAAAGCTTGACTTCGCAGTCACCAACAACGAAGCAGAATTTGAAGCCCTCATAGCGGGACTTCGTGCAGCGAAAGCTCTGGAAGTAAGCAATTTGACGGTCATGGGAGACTCCAAGCTAATTGTCAAGCAAGCCTCGGGCGAGTACGGTTTGAAGGAGATTAATCTTCTGTCCTACCGGACTTTGGTACAAAAGCTGGTGCAGCAATTCTGCGACGTTAGGTACGAGCACAAGCCCCGAGCGGACAACAGGCATGCAGACGCTTTGGCCACCTTGGGATCCAAGGTTAGTACCGACAAATGTCCCGCAAGAATCTCGATCGAAGTGCGGACATCGTCGGCGTTAACAGAAGACGCATGCGATGATGAACATATGGACGATGCGGACTGGAGAAAGGCAATCTTACGAGCCATCGCAGAAGGCACAAGCAGGGACAGCTGGGCACTCACAAAGGGGTATTGCATACATGACAACACCCTTTACTACAAGGGCCCTGGCGGAATACTCATGCGATGTGTTTCCGAGCAAGAGGGACAACTGCTGCTAGAAAAGATTCATCAACATGCTTGCGGAGAAAGCGAAGTATCAATCTACCGGAAAGCTCAGAGATATGGCATTCACTGGCCAGACATGTCAACAGCGGCAGCACTAATACAGGGAAAGTGCGAGAGTTGCGCACTGATCAAGGATTCTTTGCTCATCGCTCTAACCGATGATGATGCAGACTGGAGGAAACCACTCTTCGATTTTCTCACCCAGGGCACCGTACCCGAATCGAGGAGAGAAGCTGAGAAATTGAAGAGGAAAGCATCCCGATACGTGGTACAAGAGAGCCTTCTTTGGAGAAGAGGTCATGAGGGCAACTTGCTGCGATGTCTAGACGGTAGGGAAGCACAAGAAGTCATGGACCTTTCTCATCAGGTGGAACACCAAGGAGGTGCGAAATTATGCAGGCAACTCCTCTCAATTGGATATTTCTGGCCCACGATGGAGGCTGATTGCCGCACCGAAGTACGACGCTGCCAGGAGTGTCAATTCAAAGTAAACCTAGTGCACGCTCCTGCTGTGGATCTACATGCATTGGGAACGCCATGGCCATTTCACACATGGGCTCTAGATTTCATTGGTCCCATCTGACCAACTTCGCATGGAAATCACTTCATTCTCACCGCGACTGAGTTGTTCACCAAATGGGTAGAAGCGATACCACTCAAGAAAGCGAATGCGCTAGCTGTGGTCAATTTCATCCAAGAAAGCATCATATGCAGGTTCGGAATTCCCAACACCATCCTTTCAGATAATGGCACTCCTTTTGTTAATCGCCAGGTGGCTACGAAGCTAGCAGAATACAACATCAGGCAGATATGCTCCACCCCCTATTACCCGAAGGGGAATGGGCAAGCAGAAGCGACCAACAAGACGCTGTTGAGGATCTTGAGCAAGATGGTCGCAGATGACCACAAAAGGTGGGCTGATTCTCTAAGCATAGCCCTGTGGGCTTACCGAACTTCTCCAAGGACACCCACGGGGGTCTCACCGTTCCTCCTGTGCTATGGGGCTGAGGCTGTGGTACGTGCGGAGGTGAAAGTTAATTCGGCAAGATTGGCCTTCCACGCATTGTACGACAATCAACGCGATCATGACTTAGTCTTGCTGGAAGAAAAGCGAGAACAAGCTAAAAGGAACAACAAGCGATATCAAGAAAGGATCGCTCGTGCGTACAACAAAACAGTCCAACGTAGAGATTTCGCAGTTGGAGATTTGGTCCTGCGCGCATCCGACCATTGCATGCGAGAGGCGGCTCACCCAAAATTCGCAGCCAATTGGGAAGGACCCTTTGAAGTCACAGAGGTCTTTGACTGTGGCTACTGCAGCATACGAAGGTTGCACGGAACGACCTCAACCCCAAGCTCAGTCAACATGCGCTGGATTAAGAAGTACTCTCCTTGACTTCTCTCATTTTATGCGTTTTATTACAACGTTGCCTTATGCTATGTATAGCTACGATTTGCACATCATCTCTCCCATATGAGAGAACTGTAATCTCGTCTCTCCCACATGAGAGCTCTATAATAAAAGACTTCTCCCAAATGAGAAGAACTTTATACTTATAGCCATTTATATTGCTTTATTTGGTTTATTATTACTGTTAGCAAAAGCCTATCCACCACGATAGCAGCCTATGTAAATGGGATCTTAATTGATCTTCTAAGCCTATCTGTCACGATAGCAGCCTATGCAAATGCGATCTTAATTGATCACCTAAGCCTATCTGTCACGATAGCAGCCCATGCAAATGCGATCTTAATTGATCTTCTAAGCCTATCTGTCACGATAGCAGCCTATGCAAATGCGATCTTAATTGATCACCTAAGCCTATCTGTCACGAAAGCAGCCTATGCAAATGCGATCTTAATTGATCTTCTAAGCCTATCTGTCACGATAGCAGCCTATGCAAATGCGATCTTAATTGATCTTCTAAGCCTATCTGCCACGATAGCAGCTCATGATCTTAATTGAACTTCTAAGCCTATCTGCCACGATAGCGGCTCATGCGAAAATGATCTTAATTGATCTTCTAAGCCTATCCGATACGATATCACCTCATGCGCAAATGATCTTAATTGATCTTCTAAGCCTATCTGCTAGGATAGCACCTCATGCGAAAAATGATCTTAATTGATCTTCTAAGCCTATCTGCCACGATAGCAACACATGCGAACGTGATCTTAAAGGATCTTTCAAGCCTATCTGCCGCGATAGCAGCGTTATACAAATGCGATTTAAAATTCGTTGTTAAGTCTATCTATTGTGATAACAACATTATGCAAAATGATCTTAAGTGATCTACATAGGTCTATATGATGAGATGGCACCTGCACTTTAATCTGGAGTAAATCTCAAGCCTATCTGCCAAGATAGCAAAGCTGCGTGAACATGATCTCGAACGATCTAAGAACATATCTGCGAATCTATGCGACAGATAGCAAATACAAAGTGTGTATATAGCACTACAGAAGGCGAGATCTGCCAACACGGGTGCGAAATTGTAATTTGTTGTAACAAAACAGCAAATCATACAAAGCAATTTATCATTATGAGTCAAAAGGACTTCCAATTTATCTGTCTAGATAGCAGCTTACAAGCGAAAAGCTCAAATCTAACAGCACAGCCAACATGGCTTACAATGCATTCAAAAAGTAACTTACAAGCGAAAAGTTACGCATCGAGGGAATCCTAACTGAAACGGGATGAACCTAACGGTCCTAACACCAGCTATGCGATACACAGATCTGCGGCCTAAGATCTGTCGCAAGTAGGGTCTTGCTATAAAATGAACGTCCTACAAGAGCCACAAGAAGCCATACGTTCAAGATCCCAGTATTTGACAAGGCCCTTATCTGGTCAATTCCCCATGAGATGCGCCTGGGGAACCACTGGTTCTGGCGTACAACATGCAAGCAGAAACTCCGAATGACAGGGGGTCCTTGTCCGCGGGAACGAGCACAACGGTTCGCCACCCTGAGCTCACAAACGTGGGGGCAGTAATTTCTCCTCCGGGAATGCTGGAGGAGAATCCCGCCGTTCATTACGAGTCGGTAGCAAGGTCATTACGGCGCTGCACCTCACCGGGAGGCGGCCGGAAACATGACCTGCAAACATAATAGACGAAGAAAATTCTTCGAACAAACATGAGGTATTATCTCCATATTATTTGCGATGGTTATAAAGATCAATAAGCCTTATGAAGCGGATCTTGGAAGCTATTTCTATAGCACAAAGCGCAAACCCAGGTTTCACAACTTGAAGTTGCCATGAATCAACGGAAAACAAGCGTTGAAGCCAGCAGTCGTAAGGACTCACGGCAAAGCACATTTTTGGGATGAAGAACCCAAATGGCAAAAGGCAGGGTTTATATAGACCTTGTGGAGACTCTTCAGTTGCCAAGATGAGTCAGCAGAATTTGAAAAGAGGGTAAGGTCAATCACTTACGCCTTGAAAAGCGGTAACGATCAATTACCCTACTAAAGGCTACGACGATTCAGTTGCGTATCCTAATTAATGACGGATGGTCATTATTCGGATGGACTTCCCAAGGAAGGCGTTCTTATCTAATGAGCAATTAGCGCGAAAATCAAGGCAGAATATCAATTGCTGATGTCATAATTAGATATGCACAGAGATATTCTAGCAAATCCCGCAAAGGGCAAAACGGGCATTTCGATTCTTCTTTTTTTTTAAAAAAAAAAGAGGGGGAGAAACCCTAGCAACATTACATTGATGTCTCAGCTATTTATTTGCTACTTTTCAAATTCAAAAATCAAAGTAAAACCTTGATCAAGGAGTCATGAGGGGTGAACTGACGGCTCAGATTCTCCACCTGCTCCACTTCCTGCTTCAACTGCTCGCACTTGGCATTCATCTCATGATAGAGCTTCAGAGCCTCTTCAACCTTTTGCTTTTGCTGCTCTACCTTCTGCTTCTCAGCTGCGAGGTTTTGGTGGCCGAGTTTCAAAGTTACGGCTGCGCGAATCAGGGTAACTCTTTTCATAAGAAACTTGAAACCCAGCCTGCCTTGAACTTTGGCGAGAAGATTTTGGCACATGCCAAAAAGCAATTCGGCACTCTGAGGAGAAATGGTCGCAGGGGCGGCCGCAGACAGCTGCTCCAAAATCCAAATGGCCTCCGTAAGAAACAGCCTCCTGTCAAAGGGCCCTATCTCCAGAGATCTCGCAAATGATTGGGGATAGGTGAGGCACATCCGAACTAGCCAGTCCACATCGGCTTGCTTCAAACCTAAAGTAATGTCATAGCCAAGTTATGCTATCAAACTCGCAAATGAATAACGCGGGATGCAAACAGCAAATCACGACTTACCAGTCCCTTCAAGGATCTCACGAAGAGAAGGAATGCGTGTTGCTGGAGTGGTTTAAGACTGTCCTCGCTCCATTGCCCTTCTATCAGCTGCGAGCTCTAACTCCTCGTAGTTGGGGGGAAGAGTATAAGCCGCACCAGTTGCGATTATAGTCCCGACCTGCGAGCCCCAAAAGCTCCACGCAGGAAGAGGTGCCGCCGACTCAGTCCTCTTTGGAAGCGTAGTAGCAGCCGAAGCTGCTTGGCGAGGGACACTCTCAGATGCGGTAGCATCAACAGCACTCGCTCTCATTTCCTCAGCACTAGCATGGACATCTTCCTCCATTAGCACAGTGTCAGCCTCGGCATCATCAGAAAGTTCGATGAAGTCCTCAAAAGGCTCTCCTGCATACTCAGCAGCTGCGACGGGCTTCTCGGTATGAGAACTCGGCACCGGGACATAGGACGCAGAAGGTCGACTCCTTTGCTCCAACACGGGTTCATCAGCATTTCCTGCAATACAAAATGCGATAGTATGAGGTAACTTGTATCGTACGATGTTTTATTATATTTGCTAAGCTAAGAGCAAGCACCTCCACGCGAAGGTGGGATTGCAGTATCCTCGTCATATGCTAAGGACGTGGAGCCTTGCCCTATTAATGTGTCTTCATTAAGCATGTCTTTAAGATGAGCGTGACCTGGGGCGCGAAGAAATCAGTTATGATTATGTTTTGAGTTGCTAAGTCCAGTTCATGTATATTGTTCAAGCGATTACCTGAGGGCTCACCGCACTTGCCTACTAGCCAACGGCGAATGTCAGATTTCGACACACCATGCTTTAATGCATCAACAATGACATCTCGGTAAGTTACTGCGAGATTAAAAATCTCACCTTCATTGCCGCCTGCGATTTCTTCAAAATCTGCTTGGGCTTGCTCCAAAGCTGCTGCATCCTCTTCTGGAGCCACATCCTCCTCCTCAACTCGAGGAGCCACCTCTTCGGGTAGCACATCTTCCTCATCAGTTGGAAGCACTAAGTCGTCAACATGCTATTCTTCGAGGCTCCTCTGCCTGACATGCTCAAGCTCCTCCTCTTCTCGCTTTCTTCTCCTTTCAGCAGCTTCCGCAGCTGTCTTCCTGGATTCGGCAAGAACGTCCTCGCTTATGGGTTCGTCAGAAATGCCAGAATGAGCACCTCTCTTCTGCCTCTTGGCCAAAAGGCCACCGATGGTCTCTTCATCATCATCATTTGTGAAGAAATGACTGGTTTGAAATCAAGTTGAAAAAGAGTTGCGATAATGAGAAGGGAAACACGATGGAGATACCTCCTGATTCTTCCTCATGTATCACATTCGCTCTTTCTTCTTCTTCTTCTTCTTCATTTCCTTCTCCTGGCTCCCGCCTCTCCTCTTCTTCCTCGTGGCCGAATGGAATGAAGGTCTCTACTGCGAGCTCCTTCCGCGTTTTACTGGGCATGCGACCTTTGCCTTTGTCCTTGGCAGAAAGGGACCTCGCCGGAGGAGAAGTTGGAGCGCTTCTAGGGGAAGAAATCGTAATTCCCCTTTGTCTGGTTCTCTTCGCTCTTGGCGCGGCAGTCGCTGGAGGAGATGGATTATCTCCAGGGGGAGACAAGGCCGGAGCATTGTCTATCAGCGAGTCAGCAAAAGCATTCATGACCTCGCGAATCCTTGTTTCGACCTCAGGGTCCATCCTCGATGCTAGCAGGAATGTCTGTCCTTGTCTTCTTGTGGTAACAATGGTGTTAACCAGCGACTTGGAACGATCGCCAGATGCGAACCTCCGCACATGGCACTATAGCAAGCAGTGTAGAATAAAGATGTCAATATGTGAAAGTAAAAGAAGCTTAGCGCATGAAAAAGAAGTTGCTTACCTTAGCAAAAGTATCGCTATATCTTAAGACATGCGATTCGCCTTTCCTAACTGCAGCGAGCTTTTCATCTAGAATGATGGCAGGGCACAATGAGTAGCAACCATATTCAGACTCGTCCAGACTGCAATTGGGTCGAAAAGGAAAAGAGTTTCTTTTGATCAAAGGATATCTGCTTGGCTGGGGGGCCGACTGTGTCTCAAACCTTGTCTGCTGGGCGTGCCAGTATGCGAGCCAGTTCTTAGAACAACCACCTTCGCGGTTACCCGCAGGTTGCTCAAAGGGAAGGTTGCTCATGAAGACTGTTTTGCACTCCTTTGTCAACAAACGCTTATAGCAGCCTCTGATAATAGACTGTTGCCAGATTGATGGTGCCACTGCATCAAAGCCGAACTGGGGAGAAACGCGAGTGGGATCAACATCCACGGTAATCCTCTCGTACCTCGGCGCGAGCTCACGAACATGCTCTGCGAGAGCAGGAAGGGAACCTCGCAGGCACCAGCAAAAGAATTCGAGATAGCGCTCATGGAAATGCGATCCATCTTCGAAGAGGAGCTCTTCTGAGAAGACAACACCCTTAGAGGGGTACAGCTTTGGAAACCATCGCACGTTCTCAATACGCATGGCATAGGGCCTGGCTATGAATTCTCGCCGATTGTCGCATATCAGGCTCCAAACGCACTTGGTATTGTTCGTTCCGAACCACCTCGCAGCTCTGCCGCTGTTACGCTCCTCCATCACGCCTGGGGGACACCACTTGTTGGGCTTAGAAGCAGTTGGGGCATAGGAAGGCCATCGCTCGAAGACCCACATCGTCAAAAAGGCAATTTTAACGAAATTCAGTATGTCGAGGCGGCCACGTGATTCTTTCATGGCCACAAGTAGCTGATCCAGTCTGTAGTACAGTGTGCCTAATACCAAGGGTCCGAGCGCGACTTTCTGGCCAAGGGCCAGTTTCACAGCAAGCGGCAGAACGTGATAGAAGACCCCGTCGTGCGGGTGACCATCGATTAAGTACCTCGACAGCCAGGCACAGAGGAAGGCACAAAGGGTCAAGTGATAGCCTTTACCCTCCACGTAATTCTTGGCCTCTGGGTCTTGACTCAGAAGCTTCTTGGTGATGCTGCTGTTCGCGTAGTCACGGAAGAAATACTGCACCCATTTGTTCCAAGTATTCTTCGCAGACGTGTCAACCAGTTGCCAGTCAGGAAGGGCTTTGGTAGTGGTCCACCGGGTGGAGATTTTCTTTACCTCTGACAAGCACTCCTCCATCTGCGTGTACAAAGCAATCTCTGCATCCGTCCTCAAGGGACTCAAAGGGTCCACCTCACCCATGGGAGATAGATCATACAGCATGTGTACGTCCTCGAGCGTGGGGGCAGCCTCGAACTCAGCAAAGTGAAAAGTAAGAGTCGCAGGCGAGTAGCGGGAAAGAAGGTTTAGAAGCATAGACTGGTCAAGCTTCACGGCAGCACCCTTCATAGCACGAACGGCGAAGTATACGCCGGCCTCGTTGAAAGTCACAGCATGATTGGTCAACACATGGTCAATCCATTCATCCATGTAGTCCAATTTCTGAACAAAAGCTTGGGTGGAAATCGCGGCATACGGGAAGTACCCATTTTCGATTCCCAATCGAACCACGTCCTTGGAGCCGATCAAATCAAGCAAGGCTGAGTTAACTTGAGGGGTTAATGTTAGCAATCCCTTATTAGGGACAGAAGCAGGCAGTTTCTTTGCCTTAACCCTCGCATGGTAGAAGTCCTTGCCACCCAGGTAGGGGGCTTTTCGCCATAGAGCTTGTGGAAGATCAGGTATTTCTTCGTCCTCCTTGGTGGGTCTAGTTCCTTTTGTCTTGGCCATTCCTGCGGAAGAGCAAGAAAAAAGTGGGGAGAAATATGCACACTTCAGTTTGAATTCTGAGATTCAAGATCTATGGGAAGAAAGATGAACAGTTTCTGGTATCAATTTCAGAAATTAGAGGTTGGAAATTGTTTGCATTATCAGGGATTTCAAAACCCTACATCCAAGGTCCTTATCATTGAAGGATTAAATCAAAATTGGGTTCAAAGATTGGAGCTTCTTCACAAGTTTCAACAGATAATATGTCATGGGTTTGCAGATCCAACACGGTTCAAAGCATACATCGGTATGTTAAACAAAATTAAACAAGGCCAACCTTGTTTTGGTAAAGCTTGCTTGGATGCGCACAGTTGAAGAAGACGATTGACAAGAGTGAACTGGTGATTGATTATCTGAATCTGCTCTCGAAGACTTCCGGGTATCATTCACTTTAAGAGAAAGAAGTGATGCTTTGAAACAATGGGGATTACAGAGTACTTATCCAAAAACAATGAAGGGTTGCGTCCTTTCAGTAGTCGAATCGCAACCGTCACCGTCGAATCGCGCAATCACAGGACAAGCTGACGTCACGCCTAAAACCCTAAAGGCCAGACGGCACGACTCTAGGGGTTTTAGGTCATAATGGCACGCACGGGGGCTGAATTTGCTCATATTTGAATCGGTGCGTGGCGGCGACGCGTATGTTGGTTTCCGCGCATGGAAGTCTATCCAGCTATGAGCCTTCACGCGTAGAAAGGGGGCTAATGTAGATAGTGCTTTCTGAGCTTACAGATCTTGGCCACGTGGCAACCATCTAGCACACCATATTGTGCTCCACACACACTGGATCACCAGCCACGCTGATCCATGTGGGGGCTGTGAGACAGAGCCCTCGCATACCACTGCACGGGACTTGTAGGGACTTAGTGGTTTGGAGGCTAGAGTAAGTCCTGTCGCGTGCGAGCCAAGCCCGCGCGCGACCTATAATAACTGCTTTTGAGAGATTTATGGCACGAGCACCATAAACCCGGTCAATCCGGTCAAACCCGGTCAACCCCATAACGGTTCCGGTATTCGCGCATAACGTGCTGTAACGGTCCCTATATAGGCGGACGAACGTGCCGTTGTGGTTAAGCTAATTAAGCCGCCATTGATGGGCGCATTAACCACACTGAAACGGTCACATTCTCCGTTATATATAGGACGTTAACCTTTCCATACAAAGGAGGACACACTAGCCATACGCGGAAGCTCTGCCAAACCTCTGTCTCTCTTTAGACATTACTACTGCCTTACTCTCTCCCTACACACAACCCAACTCTTCCTGTGCCATCTCTGATCCTCTACTTACGGTGTACACGGAGGTCTCCCCGCCGGAATCTCTTGTGCACACCAGTATAACATCAAAACTAGTTCTTATTTTACTGCATACAAAGAGCCAAAGAGCAATGGATTGACAAACCTGGAAACACAAAAGATATATTGCATTGGTAGAATAATGTTAAACATGTAAGAGATGATCATTAGTAGAATAATGTTCGATATCATTATATGACTAAAGCTATGAACTTTTTCAATCTTTTGATATCAGTTACCTCTTCAGATTAGAGTATGTATCGACTGGCTTCGCTATGGGCAGAGCATTCGTGGAGGACGCCCCGGCTGGAGATGGCGCCGGCGTGTTTGATCTTCGGTGGGTGTTGCTGTTGTTGATTGTATTCATCTCCCATGTTGTTTCAGATGTTTAAATAAATCAATGTCGTCAAGCCGAAAGCAATTTATGTAGAGAAAGATGGATGAGAGACTTAGATCTCTCACACCGACCCCACCACACTACCGCTAGCAACGACTCAATATCAAAATGAGAAATCGAGGGGAAAGGTAGTCTTTGACGGTGTTGGGGAGGAGAGAGCGGAGGGGGGAGAGGGGAGAGGTAGATCTCTTTTGTCGGAGTTAATCGTTATGGTAGATTTGAAGACTGGTTCAGATCTTGAGCAAATATCGTGAGAGAGGGTTTCTGAGAGAGAGTTTTAAAGAGATTCGTGGAGAGAGAATTTTAATGAGTGTCTTACTACTATGAGTCACAAACTTTTTATTCATTCTTACATTTTGTTTCCCCCTCCCAAAAATTGTTGGGGGGAATATTTTCACTTTACCTCCAAAAGTCCTTTTGTTCGAGATGGAAACCAAGCGCATAACTTATACTTGACTAATTTTTCATTAAAAAATATAAACATACACAATGTTGACAAATAATAGCACATATATCGACAAACATAAATATTGTCGATAAGTCATTTAACTAGCTACACAAAACTGCTTGTCGACAAAAAAATTGTTAGTAAAGGTCATAATTGTTGTAGTGCGAGGCCGGCGACAAGAGGGAGAGGGCGGAGGGGGGGGGGTTTCGGCCTCCTTGTCTTTGCTCACTCCTTGCTTTTTCTCTCTTTCTCTCTCTCTTGTGCAATAAAAATTTTCACACTTACGAGAAAAATAAGCTAGAAGTGCCCTTATATAGTTAATAACTGTTTATTAAATACATATATGCCCCAAAACTAATCCTATCCATACACGGATTAGTCAACCTTGCAAATTAGTCCTACGAAGTTTGCATGTGGTTGCGTATTGATCCTTCAATTTAATTAGTCATACTAATTAATTCCCAAGTCCGGTTTAATCCATAGAAAGTGTGACCACATAGGCTTCTACTTAGTTGGTAGTAACAATAACTAACATAAAGCGGCCTCTAGCAAGATATCTACGCCACCCAACTAACAGTAATAGTCAATAATCCGACAAACCTTGTGACCAGTGTTACCGTATTGCATTGTCGCTTTGTCTCCATATCTGGATTGGACACGAGACATACAAGTCAAGAGGCCGACGACAAGAGGGAGGGGCGGAGGGGGGGGGGGGGGGTTCGGCCTCCTTGTCTTTTCTCACCCCTTGCTTTTTATCTCTCTCTCTCTCTCTCTCTCTCTCTCTCCCTCCCTTGTGCAATAACAATTATGACACTTATGAGAAAAATAAGCTAGAAGTGCCCTTATGTAGTTAATAACTGTTTATTAACTGCATATATGCCCCAATACTAATCTTGTCCATACATGGATTAGTCAACCTTGCAAATTAGTCCTACTAAGTTTGATTGTGGTTGCGTATTGATCCTTCTATTAAATTAGTCCTACTAATTAATTCCAAAGTCCGGTTTAATCCATAGAGATTGAAACCCCATAGGCTTCTACTTAGTTGGTAGTAACAATAACTAACATAAAACGTCCTCTAGCAAGACATCTACGCCACCCAACTAACAGTAATAGTCAATAATCTGACAAACCTTGTGACCAATGTTACCGTGTTGCATTGTCCCTTTGTCTCCATATCGGGATTGGACACGAGACATACAAGTCACGAGGCCGACGACAAGAGGGAGGGGCGGAGGGGTGGGGTGGGGGGGGGGGGGGTTCGGCTTCCTTGTCTTTGCTCACTCCTTGCTTTTTCTGTCTCCCTCTCTCTCTTGTGCAATAAAAATTATGAAATTATGAGAAAAATAAGCTAGAAGTGCCCTTATGTAGTTAATAACTTTTTATTAACTACATATAAGCCCCAATACTAATCCTGTCCATACACGGATTAGTCAACCTTGCAAATTAGTCCTACTAAGTTTGCTTGTGGTTACGTATTGATCCTTCTATTTCATTAGTCCTACTAATTAATTCCAAATTCCGGTTTAATCCATAGAGAGTGTGACCCCATAGGCTTCTACTTAGTTGGTAGTAACAATAACTAACATAAAGCGGCCTCTAGCAAGACATTTACGCCACCCAACTAACAGTAATAGTCAGTAATCCGCCAAACCTTGTGAAAAATGTTACTGTATTGCATTGTCCATTTTTCTCCATATCCCGATTGGACACGAGACATACAAGTCACGAGACCGACAACATGAGGGAGGGGCGGACGAGGGGGGGGGGGGGGGGGTTCGGACTCCTTGTCTTTGCTCACTCCTTGCTTTTTTTTTTCTTTCTCTCTCTCTCTCTCTCTATTGTCCAATAAAAATTATGACTCTTATGAGAAAAATAAGCTAGAAGTGCCCTTTTATAGTTAATAACTGTTTATTAACTTCAAATTAGCCCCAGTACTAATCTATCAATACACGGATTAGTCAACCGTGCAAATTATTCCTACTATGTTTGTATGTGGTTGCGTATGGATCCTTCTATTTAATTAGTCCTACTAATTAATTCCCAATTCCGGTTTAATCCACAAAGAGTGTGACCCCATAGGCTTCTACTTAGTTGGTAGTAACAATTACTAACATAAAGCGACCTCTATCAAGACATCTACGCCACCCAACTAATATTAATATTTTGTAAGCTGACAAACCTTGGGACCAATGTTATCGTATTGCATTGTCCCTTTGTCTCCATATCTGGATTGGACACGAGACATATAAGTCACATTCGTATATCCAATCCATAGTTTCTCGATCCAGGGAATAGTCTCATCCATCCAGATAACATCAATATCCTATATTGATTTATCTGAGTCTGGCTAGACACTCTATAAGCACTACCCCTCGAGTGGCCACAGATATTTGATCCTGATATGTGGGACAGAAAAATCCTTTCTACATCACTACCATCTCTAAGCTTGCTTCCTATCATGCCTGATAACTACCTGTATATTTACCCGGTTAAGGTGCAACGCTTGATAATATCAAAGCATGATATTTCACAACTAGAGTATCTAGTGACTTCAAGTTTAAGGACCACAATACCATTGTCACTACGAGAAGCACTTGTGACTTTACATAAATTGTATGTATCCTTCTCGTTGTGGGTCAATCCAGTATGCCATTACCCATAGTGCATACCCATGTGCTAGACTAGATATCTCCATCGCAATCTACACACATACTAGTCTATAGTTGATCGTCCTGTTAATCGACATAATCGACTAGGAATATTTAAGATAAACAAAACACTTGTAATATAAGGACTTCATTATATTAAATATCTCCATAAATAATAAATGATTATTCTAGCCAAAATAACGATCATACTAAATAATATTGCCCCTAGGGAATCTATTCCAACAGTCTCCTACTTGCACTAGAGCCAATCATGTGCATCTCGTATGCCTATAGATCTAGTGTGCCCTTCATGCTTGCGCTGAACAAGAGGCTTTGTAAGTGGATCTAAAATATTTTCATCTGTAGGAATATTGCATATTTTCACATCTCCTCGATCGACGATCTCTCGAATAAGATGGAACTTTCTGAGTACGTGCTTGGATTGCTGGTGTGATCTGGGTTCCTTGGATTGTGCGATCACTCCAGTGTTGTCACAATACAACTCTTTTGGATCCACAAAACTAGGAACCACACCACGCTCGCTCAGTAATGAACTTCCTAATCCAAACAGCCTCCTTTGCTGCACCCGATGCAGCAAGGTACTCAGCCTTAGTTGTAGAATCAGCAACCGTCTCTTTCTTGGAACCTTTCCAGCTCACAACTCTTCCATTCAGGCAAATCACGAATCCCGAATGCGATTTGAAATCCTCTATGTCGGTTTGGAAGCTTGAATCTATGTAACCCTTACACACAACTCTTCCTCACCTTTATAGATCAAGAATGCATCCTTAGTTCTTCTCAAGTACTTAAGGATGTTCTTGAACGCTATCTAGTGACTCTCATCTAGATTGGACTAAAATCTGCTTGTCATACTCAACGCGTATGACACATCTGGTCCAGTACACAACATGGCAAACATGATGGATCATATGGCCAAAGCATAGGGAACCCTGCTCATGCGTTCCTTCTCAATCTCATTGGAAGGACAACCAGCCTTCAAAAGGGTGATTTAATGCGACATGGGCAATAATCCCTTCTTGGGATCTTGCATATTGATCCGTTTCAACACCTTTTCTATATATGTAGTTTGACTTAGGCCTAGCAGCTTCCTCGATCTATTCCTAGGGATCTTGATACCAAGTATATAAGCTGCATCCCTTAAGTCCTTCATTGAGAAACACTTTCCTATCCAATCTTTAACATATTGCAAGGTAGGAATGCCATTTACAATGAGTAGTATTTCATCCACATACAAGACCAGAAACACAACAAAGCTCCCACTAACCTTCTTGTAAACACAAGGTTCATCTTCGTTCCTTATGAAGCCAAACGCCTTGACCGTGTCATACAAACGTAGATTCCAACTCCTTGCATCAACCCATAAATGAATCGCTATAACTTACACACTTTATGGGCATGCTCTGGATCCTCAAAACCCTCTAGCTGTGTCATGTACACATCCTCAACGAGATTTCCATACAAAAATGTTGTTTTGACATCCACCTGCCAAATCTCATAATCGTGATAAGCTGCAATAGCAAGTAATATTTGAATGGATTTGGTCATCGCGACTGGGGAAAATGTTTCATCATATTCAATACCATGAATCTGTCTGAATCCTTTTGACTCATATCAGACAATCACGAGGTATTTTATGACCCTAAGTCATAAAATTTTGATAGTGTTGAAAGGCTATTTTCTTAGATCCATTGAACTCTAAGTTCAATTGAGAAAATAAACACTGCTTGAAAAAGGCCAGAATCCTAACAGTGTACCAGAAGTACAACTCATTATGTTTCCATAAGCCACTTAATTGAAAGGCTAGAGCGATTATGAATTGATGAATATCAGCTTGTTGTTTAGATCATCGCAAAGATGATTCATCCTCCCTTAAGAGGTTTTTTGATTATGTAATCCTCATGATATGAGTATACAATCATTGAATGGTAGACCCTTAAAGCATTTGGTATTGATATATGCGGTATTTCATGTCAAAAGTTGTGAAATACATGTTATGCCCAAGAGTATAGCATAATATCAAATGGAAACTCATGTAGAGTAATGTGAAAGATTTAATGATCAACATTATGATAAGTTGGTCCCATATGGAGAAGTGGACTGTAGAGCATTTACATAAGCACATGCCTGCTCTACAATATTTGTTTTAAAGAAAATAGTGACGCATGCTCTGAAGTGAACCAATCGACGATGTCACAATAATTTGTGCATTTATGGACTTAGTTTCAATGATATACACGTCCATTGTCATATATTGAAGTGCATCTTTATGATTCCTATAAGTTCAGTCTGTTTCAAAGGCTTGAAACAGCTTGCATGTTTCAAGGCCTTGAAACCGTTTTCAAAGGTTGGAAACACACAGTGCAGTATACATCATGAACTAGGGGGAGCTTATGTTCCTGATATGATTCTCAATCCCCTATGCTTGATTATATGTATTTTGATGAAGAAAGAAAAATAATTTTGTTGGTCGAAACTGTTGTTAATCCATCTGTCTGAACAATTTTTTGCAGGGAAAAGTTGTTACCTACTTTGTAGGGTCACTTGCCTAAATTGTGTTATTGCAGAAAAGGAAACTGGATTGATAGATTGATTCTATGCTTATGAAAACATGTCTGGACCTTCCTAACGTACTCAGATACAAGATCAAGTCAATATCCTTGAAGATATTGAGCCGTTGGGAAGAGCTGTTAGACAAGTCAAGATTTGCAGCTAATTTTTAGGAAAGTTTGTTATGAGAAGTTCTTGAAGATCTGCTATTCAAACAAGCTGCATAAGAGGGAATGACTGAAGATTTCAAACAAACACGAACACAGAGACTCAGAACATTCTCAGGATTGACAAGAAACACAGAAGGAGATTCATTTCACTCAATCCTTTCCTCATAAGATCACTGCTCAATAACCTGCTTCATCAGTTCTTAGTGTTCTTCTTTCTGATCTATATTTGTATATCATTTAGATAATTCTTGCTACTGTAGGGGTTTGGTGCAGGTTACGCAACGGCATAAAAAATTTAATCCTAGTAAAACGCCTCCAAGGATCACAGGCAAGCAATCATAACATGATTTGGGTAGAAACATGTGAACCTTAGTTTCTGTGATCACTACGAAGAATTGTTTCTTCGTTTCTATGAGTATCCACACCTTGGATCTTCAAATGGAATCATTTACACCGTGTAGTGCTAGCAACGGAAGAAAGAAGAAAAGGATCAGGCAAAACAGAGCAACCACCAAAGCCCAAAGAGGGCCGACAGCGGCAAGGGGGCCGACGGGTCTAGGGGCTTCGACCTCTAGGCTTTGTCTCTCTCTCTCTCTCTCTCTCTCTCTTGCTTTGTTATGTTCTCTCAATAATGACTTAGATGAGATAATAACAAGCTAGAGTTCCTTTATATAGTTAATAACTCTTTATTGACTACATAATTTCCCCAATACTAATCATGTCCTTACATGGATTAGTCCACTTGGAAATTAGTCATGCTAAATTTGCGTGTGGTTGCGTTATCATCCTTTTATTAATTAGTCCAACTACTTAATACCCATATGAAGTTTAATCCATACGGTGTGTGACCCCATAGGTTTCCACTTAGTTGGTAGTAACTATTTACAAACATAGAGCAGTGTCTAGCAACACATCTATGCCACCCAACTAATAGAAATAGTGAGTGATCCCGACAAACCTTGTACCCAATGTTACCGTGTTGTGTTACACCTTTGTATCTATATCCGGATTGGACACGAGACATAATCGTCACACTCGTATATCCAATTCATAGTTTCTCGATACTGGGAATAGACTTATCCATTCAGATAACATCAATATCTCCATATTGATTTATCTGAGTCTTGCCAAATATTCCATAAGCTATACCCCTCGAGTGGCCGTAGATAATTACTCCTATTATGTAGGAGGGAAAAATCCTGTCTACATCACTGCGACCTCTAAGCTTCTTCCTATCATGCCCGATTGTTATCTTTATAGTTACCCAGTCGCGGTGTAAAGTTTGATAATATCAAAGCATGATATTTCACAACTAGAGTATCTAGTGACTTTAAGTCTAAGGATTACAACACCATTAGCACAATGAGAAGTGCTTGTGACGTTGACATTATCTAATGTAGCCTTCTCGTGATGGGTCTATCCAGTATGCCATTACTCCTAATGCATACCATGTGTTAGATTTGATATCCCCATGTCAATCTACCCACATACTAGTCTATAGTTGATCGTCCCGTTAATTAATATAATGGACTAGGACTATTTAAGATAAACAACACAATCGTAATCTAAAGACTTCATTATATTAAATATATCCATAAATAATACAATGATTATTCTAGCAACTAAAGTTCAGACTAAACAGATTGCCTCTAGGGCATCCAAAACCAACAGTCTCCCACTTGAACTAGAGCCAATCTGGTGCATCTCGTATGCCTTTAGCCCTAGTGTTCCCTTCATGCTTTCGCTGAACCAACGGCTTTGTGAAAGGATCAGACAGATTGTCATCTGTTGGAATCTTGCATATCTTCACATCTCCATATCTTCACATCTCCTAAGTACATGCTTTCTCCTCTGGTGTGATCGGGGTTCCTTGGCCCGTGCGATCGCACCAGTGTTGTCACAATACAACATTATGGGATCCACAATGCTAGGAACCACACCAAGGTCAGTGATAAACTTTTTTATCCAAACATCCTCCTTTGCTGCGCCTGAAGCAGCAATGTACTCAGCTTCAGTTGTAGAATCTGAAACTGTCTCTTGCTTGGAACTCATCCAGCTCACAGCTCCTACATTCAGGCAAAACACATAACCTGACAGCGATCTAGAGTCATCTTTGTCGGTTTAGAATATAGCTTCAGTGTAACCAATTACTCGTAGCTTTTCCTCATCTCGAAATACCAATAATGCATCCTTAGTCCTTCTCAAGTACTTAAGGATGTTCTTGACGACAGTCCAGTGACTCTCACCTGGATTGGACTAATATCTGCTTGCCATACTTAGTGCGTACGACACATCTGGTCTAGTACACATCATGGAATACATGAGAGATCCTATGGCCGACGCATACGGAATTCTACTCATATGGTCCTTCTCAGTCTGAATTGAAGGACAATCATTCTTCGAAAGAGTGATCCCATGCGACATAGGCAAGAATACCTTCTTGGAGTCTTTCATGTTGAACCGATTCAACACCTTGTCTATATATGTACTTTTGCTTAGGCCAAGCAACTTACTCGATCTATCCCTATAGATCTTGATACCTAGTATGTAAGCTGCATCTCCTAAGTCATTCATTGAGAAACATTTTCCTAGCCAATCGTTCACAGATTACAACATAGGAATGTCGTTTCAAATGAGTAGTATGTCATCCACATACAAGACAAGAAACACAACAGAACTCCCACTAACCTTCTTGTAAACATAAGGCTCATCTTCGTTCTTGATGAAGCCAAACTCTTTGACCGCGTCATCAAAACCTCAATTCCAACTCCTAGAAGCTTTCTTCAATCCATAAATGGACAGTTGTAGCTTACATACTTTATTTGCATGCTCTGAATCCTCAAAACCCTCAGGTTGTGTCATGTACACATCCTCAAGGAGATTTCCATACAAAAATGCTGTTTTGACATCCCTCTGCCAAATATCATAGTCATGGTAAGCCGCAATCGCAAGCAAGATTTGAATGGATTTGGTCATTGCGACAGGGGAAAAGGTTTCATCATAGTCAATACCATGAATATGTCTGTAACTTTTAGCCACCAGTTGGCCCTTATAGGCAACTACATTTCCATCCATGTGAGTGTTCTTCTTGAAGAACCACTTGCACCCTATGAGCCGAACCCCATCGGGTGGTTCCACCAAAGTCCATACTTGGTTGGAATACATGGAATTCATTTCAGATCTCATGGCCTCAAGCCACTTATTTAAGTCTAGCAATTTCATGACCTCTCCGTAAGTAGTAGGCTCATCATATATGGGTAATACGTCACCGACCTCAATAACGAGAAGTCCCATACCTCTCGGGCTCATGGCGTACCCTACTCGACATACGGATTTCTTGTTTTATTTGAACAGGTTCCTCCACAACTGTTTGTGGTTCCTATTCATGCTCCATTTTCATATCACTGCTTTATGGTTCTTGAATTTCTTCAATTTCCACAGCCTTCCCGCTTGCTCCTTTAGAGATGAACTTTCTTTCTAGGAACACGCCGGTTTGAGCAACAAACACTTTGTTCTCGACTGGGTTGTAGAAGTATTATCTCTTAGTCTCCTTAGGATATCCCACAAACTTACATTTATCTAACTTGGTCCGAGCTTGTCACTCTGTAAACGTTTTAAATAGACGTCTCAACCCCAAATCTTCATAAACAAAACTATGGGACGCCTCCCAGTCCATATATCATATGGTGACTTCATGACCAATTTGGATGGAACACGGTTAATGGTAAAAGCAGCTGTCATTAGAGCATGTCCCCAAAACGATATCGGAAGATCTGTTTGACACATCATAGACTGCACCATGTCCAACAAGGTGCGATTCCTCCTCTGGACACGCCATTCCAATGTGGTGTTCCAGGTGGAGTCAGTTGGGTCAAATTCCCACACTCTCTCAGATAGTCGTCAAACTCTTGGCTTAAGTATTCTCCTCCATGACCCGATCGTAAAGCCTTTATACTTTTTCCAAGTTGCTTATCTACTTCATTCTTGAATTCTTTGAACAATTCAAATGATTCAGATTTGACCTTCATAAGGTATACAAATCCATATCTACTGAAATCATCAGTAAATGTAATAAAGTAGGTATAACCACCTTTGGCAGGCGTGGGAAACGGTCCACATACATCAGTATGTATGAGTGCCGATAAGTCACTAGTCCTCTCACATTTCTTAATGAAGGGGGAATTTGTCATTTTTCCCATTAAACAAGACTCACATGTCTCATATGATTCGTAATTAAATGAGTCTAGTAACAGATCCTTACGGAGTCTAGATATGCGTTTCTCATTTATATGGCCTAAACGACAGTGCCATAGATAAGTAGGATTTAATTCATTAATTTTAATCCTCTTATTATTAATGTTATAGATGGGATTACTTAGATCTAGGATATATAATCCATTAGAAAAATGCCCACTACAATAGTGGATACCATCAAAATAAATAGAACAACTATTGTTCTTTATTGAAATAGTAAAACCTTTCTCGTCCAAACAGGAAATAGAAATAATATTTCTCCTCATAGCAAGCACATAGTAGAAATTTTCTAATTCTAAAATAATACCTGAAGGCAGAGATAATACACGCCTTTAGCTAATGCAGCAACTCTTGCTCCATTCCTGACGCGCAAGTCTATCTCCCCTTTAGCCAATCTTCTACTTCTTTTGAAATCATGCACATTTCAACAAATGTGAGATCCACATCCAGTATCCAATACCCAAGATGAAGAAATAGAAAGATTGACATCTATAACAAAAATACCTGAAAGTGGTGGAATCAGTATTCCAAGCCTTTTATCCTCCAGATACTTGGGGCAGTTCCTCTTCCAGTGTCCAGGCTGACTACAGTAGTCACAATCACCCTTAGTCACGCCTCCCCAGGTTTCAAGGCAGTGTCTTTGGATTTCACAACTTTCTTTCTCTTTCCTTTGGAGGTAGAAGCAACCGACTTCCTATTCCTCTTATTAACCATCATTATGGCCTTGCCTTTGCCCTTGTTAATACTATGTTCAGCGGTCCTCAATATATTGAGCAAGTCTGTAAGAGTCTTGTTGATCTCATTCACGTTATAGTTCATGATGAACTGGCTCTAATTATCCGGCGACGATTGGAGGATGAGATCAGTGGCCAACTCTTGGCTAAATGGGAAGCCTAACCTTTTGAGATTCTCAATGTATCTGATCATACGGAGTACATGAAACCCGACTGGGTTACCTTGTGCGAGACTACACTTGAATAGTGCTTTGGATACTTCGTACCTTGATAACTCCGTTTTCGGAGTTATTTTATTGCTTATTTGGCTACGTTTTATGCTCATAATGGAGCATATATCGTCTTTTCGAGTAAATCATTGCTTTAATTTGTGAAAACGAGTTCGTGTGTTAAATGTGAAGTCTGGGCATTTTCTGCATTGTTTTACGTGCTATTTATCATATTTTGTCACATTTGATCTTCGCGGGGTGTCCGTGTTGTGATTTTCAGGGCCGGAGCATGCGAGGAGCAAGTGGATAGAGAAAACAAACTTCGGACACTAAGACAAGCTCGAGATTTCGAAGGAAAGCAAGAGTCGAAGGATCAAGTGCTAGAGAGGCTCGTGAGAAGATGTTACGAGTGTTGAGGCATGAATAGAGCTCAAAATGGAGGATCAACCGAAGAATCTCTGCCCGGGAGGTGATTCGGAAGCTTGAATAGCAACATTGGAAAAAGATGGAAAAAAATGGCTAAGGCATTAGGTCGCACGACCTACTAAACAGGTCGCACGACGTAATGGAGGATTTCAGCAGGTTTTTGTAGGTCGCACGACCTACCTGACAGGTCGCACGACCTAGTTGTCACGCCTAGTAGGTCGCACGACCTACTTATTAGGTCCGACAACCTACTTTTCAGCATAGAATTTTCAGAAACGGCCGGGGTCAATTTGTAATTACTGCTAACTTGTTCTAAACTCTATGGAAACATATTAGAGAGAGTTGGGGAACATTTTTGAGTGAGTTTTTGACGTTGGAGACTTGCTTTGAGCTTGGAGATCGTGCGAAGAAGCTTTGGATCATTTGTTTTGATATTTTTCTCTTCTTCCTCTTCACTTGTTTTGGGATTATGATCATAGAGAGATGTATTTTGATCATGTCTAAGCGTAGCTAAACTTCTATTTCGGGATATCTCGTAGGGAACTAGGGTTTGATCACGTTGTTGGATGATTTATGGATTTGCTTGCATGCTTTCAATCTTAATTGATGATAATTTATTTAGTTATGTGTATTTTATGCTTTTCATTCATCTTTTCTATTGATAGACGTATTAGGATTGAGCTCGGTTGTAAACTTTAGAGACATCAACATTTGTTGCCCGAAAAATTGAAATACACACTAGCCGTATCTAGGGTTGAGAAATCTTGCTAGTTAGCTAAGAACAAAGAGTAGACTAACGATTTTAACGCACATTTGAACTTGATTAGCGTTGAGACATCGGCTATGATAGTTTAAGTGTAGAAGTGGGTTGAGAAATCTTCAACGTATGAGTGCTCGTTTAACTAGAGAGAGAATCATCGTGTTAGCGAAACGTAAATCCAACATAGTGTGAAATTCTTACTAACCCGTAGAGATATCCTGATTTCGTCATGAGAAAAAAACTCACAACAACTCGTCTTTACTAATCATGAAGCTGATTGATCGATTAATTGAGATTCGTACTTTATCTAGTTTCAGTAGAATTAGTAAACACACACAACTGAGATTGACCCACATAAGGATTGGATTTAAAACTAATTTACAAAGAAGTCTCTTGGGTACGATAAACCCGGAATTACTGGATATTACTACACGCGACAGCCGTACACTTGCGGTTGAATCGTGTCAAGTTTTTGGCTAAATTATTTATAATTCCTAACACGCTCACTCCACCTGCACAGCTAAAGGCAATTACTACTCGCAGTGGGACCACCACTCAGGATCCTCCATATCCTACCCACGCGCGAGATGAGGTGACCAAGGCAACTAAAAAAGCCTTGGATGAGATTCATGTTCCTACCGTGAGTCCGCAATCAAAGGACACGGTGAGGAAGTCGGAGTAAAAGAACACGCCTAAGGAAGATTACACCATGCGTGTGCCATACCCGCAGAGGTTGAAGAGCCAAGAGGATGAAAAGTACTTCAAGAAGTTTGTGGATATCTTCAAGAAGTTGCATATTAATATTCCTTTTGCGGAGGCCATTTCACAAATGCCGAAATATGCTAAATTTCTCATGGACCTCCTCTCTAATAGGATGTGCATGGATGATTTTGAGACTGTGGCCCTAAATGAAGAGTGTAGCGCTGTGGTGCAAAAGGCATTGCCTAAGAAGATGAAAGATCCGGGGGGTTTCATCATTCCTGTGACATTGGGAGATGCGTTTCATGGAAGGGCGTTGTGTGATCTTGGTGCGAGCATTAATTTGATGCCCACATCAGTGTTTGAGAACCTTGGTGTAGGAGATCCAAAACCCACTCGAATCGATAATTCCCAAGTATAGGCATATCGTTCTAAGTAGTACCCGAGTAAGAACGGGGTCGAATCCACAAGGAGAGGAGGTTTAGACAATGACTTGCAAAACTAGAAAACGACAAAATAAAGCAAGAAACACAAACTCTCAATGGCTTTAAAGCTTGCCAAGCTATTCAAATCAACCAAAATCAATTGATGGAGCAAGTTTGAGGTTTGAGTTTAAGAACAAAGTAAACGACTACTAGAGCTACGATTCAAGAAACTAAGTGAAACGACAAGTAATGAGGGGCTAGGGATCATCGGTTTCTCTAGTGACCAATCCTCCTTTTAAATTCAAGCCCGGTTCTCAAATTCGCATGTGTCAATCCACAAGACAAGTATCTCAAGAAGTGATTGCTCATACAATCCAACTCGCGACAAGAGAAGTGTGTAAATCCAACACGCTAATCAAGCACTAAAGAGGCTATTCAAATGAGATTCTCCAAATTTCAAGTGTTTCAAGCATCAACCATATGTAAACACACGTAGGTGTTTCCACATGAAAGATCAAGCAACAAATGAGATTTGTAAATTCTCACTCAAATCACCTAACTAGAACTCGATTTCTCAAAGTTAGGATTGACGAGTTCCTCTCACTCAAATGCAACTTCAAATCAAACACGTCGAAAGTATTCGCACATCTACCTATTCAATGCATCAAATACTTCAACAAGAGAAATCCAAACATTGCCTTAAGCATTCAAGTGAACCCAATTCAACCCATTCATCCTTGAAGTTCAACTTGAATCAATATGGAGATTTAGACACTAGATAGTCCCAAATCACCCAAGCAAATTGAATTAGCTAGACATAATAGAAAATTCAAGAGAGATTGAGAGAAATTTAACTTTCAATAATCAAAACTTGAATTCATACTTGATAGCACCAATACACTTTTCACTAATTCAATCTCAAACACTTGTTTCAAACTACAAATATGAAGCACTAAATCAACTACTAGAATCAAAGCTACACAAAACTAACTTAGAGTAGCTATTTGGACCCTCTACTGCTGCCAATCGGATCAGCTACTACTGCTGCTACAGTAATCCAAGAAGAACACAGCAGAATAGTACTGTAGCAGCAAAACAGAGCACAAATCCTCACCAAGAACAGCCCAATTTTGACCTCCTCTCTCCCTCTCTTCCTCTTTCTCTTGTTCTTGGACCTGAGTTTGCTCAAGAGTGAGCTCAGAATCGCAAGAACAAGCCCAGAAACGGGTGAAATCGGAGAGAGAGAGGAGCTAAAACAGGGGCGAACAACACTGTAGCCAACGGGTCAGAGAGAAGAAAGGTCTGATTTCTTCAATTCTGATTTTATATAGAGTGTAGGAATGGATTTCGTAGCCTCCAAGTACCAATCTCCACCGTTGAATTGATCCCAAACACTCTCTATCGTTGATTTCAAAATGTTCATATGAACCCTAAGAAATTGGGGGTTTCTTCTTCGTAATTTGTTGAGCCGAATTGAGGTGATGTGAAGATAGAGAGTGGGCTGGGGAGTGTTTTGGATCTTCTCTCGCTTGATTATGTGGCGATTTGGGTTGATTTGGAGGGCTGGTCCAAGCTTCGTGGCCTTCCATGGCTGCTTCCTCTGTCTTAGCGTCGCGAGGAAGAAGAAACACGACTGGCTGTGAGTTGTTTCGCCGAAAATACGCGCGGCTCCCCCCTAGTTGCAAAAATGTTTTAAAAGACCCCCGTCTCTTACTTAAAACATTCTGAAAATGGCACTCTGACCCCCAATCCGTTAAGTATCCTTCAAATAAGCCATTAAAACGTTTCAAAATTTGCACTTAAGCCCCAATTCCGTTAATTTTTTCTCAAATATGCCCTTGTCATCACTTTTGACTTGCAATTTAGCCTTTAACTTGCATTTTCTTCAATTTTTTGCATCTTTTCCACTTGATTTCTTCAATATAAGCCCATCTAAATCCTTCTTCACTTCTCTTGGGCCGCAAATCCTCTTCAAATTCATCGTTTAAGCTCCCCTAGCTCGCCTCTTGCGTTTTAACTCACTTCTTTGCCTACAAAATGAGAGAAAACAACCAAAACTACGAAAAGAAGCATAAGTCTAGAAAGAGAGATAAAATAGATAAATTACACATATTAGCAAGTTATGAAGAGTTCGTTAACATACTAAAATATGCAATTTTAATTCATCAACACACCCCCCAACTAGCCTTTTGCTCGTCCTCGAGCAAAGAGAGCGATATTTATTATTTTTTTGTTTTTAAGAACCAATCATGAGAGACACACACTCAACTAGACAAGGCTTGACTCAATTCTAAACTAGACTCAAATATTTACAAAAACGCACACACACACATTATCTATCCTAAGTGAGGACTCAAAGAAACAAAATACTAAGAGTTACTAGCTAATTTAAATTTTAATTTTTTTTTGGTGGGGGAAAAAGAAGAATGCATAATTGTCTCCTCAAATAAATTCTCAAAGTCCAAGAAGATTGAGAAAGAAGCCTAAGGACGTCTAAGCATATACTCGTACAAATGTGGGCGGTGTTTGGTAGAAGGTGACTCATGCGAACCACAAAACTTGTTAAATTAAGTCCAATTTGCGAGAAAGTATGCCTTCAAAAATAAGGATCACAAGAAACTAGACATTCTCATACTTATTCAAAAGCACCCATGTAGGATGGACTTCCAAAGCTTTGAACAAATTTTTTTTAAGAAGGGGAGATGTGGTTGTGGGCTTGTATGATCCTTTTGTGGATTTTTGGTAGATGGTGCGATTTATCATGTTTTTTTTTTTCTTTTTTTTTTTTTTTTTTTTTTTTTTTAATTTAACCTCAAATCCAAGGCTTTCCAAGACCCACAACAAAATAGAGGAATATACAAGCGAGTGGGCTTTTTAAGCTAAACCAAGGGAGCTATCTAGGTGGTGACGTAACATTATCCCCGGACACCCCTCTATTTCTTAGACATCGCATGGGGTGTCATTGGTAACCACCACTCCAATGGGCTACAAGTTTCCACCGCAAAAACGAATAGAGAAAAATCTTTTTGTGAAGTTCAAATAGCTTTAGAAAATGCACTCTTTATCAAAAGTAAAAGACGTCAAAGCTTATGTGATCAACTTAGCTTGAAGGACTTAAACATGAAAAGTAAATTTAGTTTGTCGCTTTGTGAGAACGCATGATATCGCGGAATGTGGGATATTGGTGTAGATGTATTGAGTATAAGCAAAGAATTCCTTTCTAAAATGAAAATAATAAGAACATGGACTAAGAAATTTCATTATTTGAAAACATCTAGCTTCCTAAAATTCCCCCTTTTCACTTTTCTCATTTTTTTTCCATTTTTTTAATTTTTTTTTTTTTTTTTTTACTTTTTTTTTTTTTTTGAAATAAGTGACTCAACTATAACTTCCTAAGACTAAATAAAGCTATCAAATAAGAAAATAAAATCTAGACTCAAGATGAAAGGTGAAAATAAAACTATCAAAGAAAGAGGAAAAAAAAATCTATGGTTTGACACGGGGAAAGAGTGATGCTTCTCATGAATGGTTCACACATTTTTTAATTTTTCAATTTTTTTAATTTTTTTGGATTTTCATTTTTTTTTTTTTTTTTGTATTTTTCATGTAAATTACTAATGAAGAAAAAGCATGCTAGTAACCATTTAAGCCAAACAATATATCTACTTCCCACCCCCCAACTAAAATGTCACATTGTCCTCAATGTGTGAGAACAATGGGAGAGCATACAAATTTTAGCAAGAATTAAGGGATAGAAGAGACCTCATTTTAGCTTTCTTGGCCACCAAGCACAAGTCCTCCTCCAAGAGCAACCTACAAAATGTTCATAGAAAAGAAATGCAAGAAATAGAGATAAACTAATTTATTTATTTACAACTACGGAGGTGGAACAAAGAAAATGATGCTATCCCACCCCCAATCTTGGAAACTTCTTTCCATGCCATGCCCCTACTTCATTCTTAGAAAAGTACTTATCCTTTAAAAAGTTGGATTCATCAATTAGAATAGATAGGAGAAGTAGGGGCAAGACACAAAAGATGAATAAGAGATGCAAGCAAAATCTAACAATTAATCTAGAGCAAGTGCTTATGTCATGCATCATCTAAAGAAAAGGGTTTGAAATCCTCAAATGAATTGAATCATAGAATGGGTCTTCACAAGTTGCCAAATTTTTACTTGAAATCAAAACTTGAGAGATGGCGACAACTTGTAAATCCTCAATCTCATCACTTTTAAATAGGTCATATGGATTTGGGGATGGGGCTTCACAAGTGGGAGTTAAAATAATTTGAGAACTTGAAGCCTCATCCAAACCCTTAGGCACATCTTCCATAATGATAGAATCCAAGGGAGCATTCAAGCAAAATTCAATTTCGTCACAAATACGAGCATAGCTCCCCGGATCTTCATTGGACATGTCAATACTAACCGGAGTACCTCCCAATAAAACTTCAATTTCGTCACAATCAAGATCATAGGAACTCCGGTAAGTACTAGGCTCTTCTTGAGCACAAGACAAGTCTACATTCCCATCACTAGTGGTAGCATCAAATTTGACCTCTAACTCATCACATGAGTGATTTCCATTTTGCGACTCCTCCTCACAAGTGTCACTATGGGAGTCATCCAAAATGGCTTCACTCATGTCATGGGTTGAAGAGTCATCATCAAAAATATCAATCTCACTACCAATATCACTATCACATGCTTCTTTAGATTGTACAAATGAGAAATGAATACAATCACCTATCCTAGTGGCAACAACTCCATCATCAAACACATCATCCAAAATTTGATCTTGAGCAAGTTCGTGATGTGTGTGAATAAGAACTTGAGACTCATATGATGGCGAGTCTTGTGAAGAGTAAGAGCTATATGCAAGCGACCCATCATCATGAGATTTTGAATATAACGATTCCACTTTATCGGCCAAGTGAGAAAATGCTTCTACTAGTTCTTTTGTGCCTTGAAAATATTTTTGCATTGTTTCCTCAAGAGAACTACTTATAGGCCTCTCTAGGTCCTCATTCATATAATCTTCCCTCTCAAAATAATTCACTCCTCTTGATTCACACGTCATATCATTATATTGATAAGTGCAAGAATCATGAGAGTAAGTGTTTGAGGGAGGTGATTGTGCACAAGAAGCATGAGATGTGTAATCTAGTGTCCTATTACCATGCCAAGAATAATCATTCTTAGGAAAATAATCACCATTTTTAATCGCACGTTCACGTATGGAACGCATTGATTCCTTAGAATGATTTCCATGACTAGTAAATGCATAGTAATAAGGAACACTAGGCCTCTCACCAAGTCCAAAATGTTCATGAGACATTTTTTTTTTTCAAGCAAGTAGATGAGAGGTACTTGATGAATTTCACAAGCCCTCTTGAATCTCACAAGCTTAGATAACCACAATACAACTAGAGAAAATGTCAAAAACAAACTACTAATCAAACTAACTAAGAAAGCAAATCAAATCTAAAGCCTAGCCTCTCCCCGGCAACGGCGCCAAAAACTTGTTGAATCGATAATTCCCAAGTATAGGAATATCGTTCTAAGTAGTACCCGAGTAAGAACGGGGTCGAATCCACAAGGAGAGGAGGTTTAGACAATGACTTGCAAAACTAGAAAACGACAAAATAAAGCAAGAAACACAAACTCTCAATGGCTTTAAAGCTTGCCAAGCTATTCAAATCCACCAAAATCAATTGATGGAGCAAGTTTGAGGTTTGAGTTTAAGAACAAAGTAAACGACTACTAGAGCTACGATTCAAGAAACTAAGTGAAACGACAAGTAATGAGGGGCTAGGGATCATCGGTTTCTCTAGTGACCAATCCTCCTTTTAAATTCAAGCCCGGTTCTCAAATTCGCATGTGTCAATCCACAAGACAAGTATCTCAAGAAGTGATTGCTCATACAATCCAACTCGCGACAAGAGAAGTGTGTAAATCCAACACGCTAATCAAGCACTAAAGAGGCTATTCAAATGAGATTCTCCAAATTTCAAGTGTTTCAAGCATCAACCATATGTAAACACACGTAGGTGTTTCCACATGAAAGATCAAGCAACAAATGAGATTTGTAAATTCTCACTCAAATCACCTAACTAGAACTCGATTTCTCAAAGTTAGGATTGACGAGTTCCTCTCACTCAAATGCAACTTCAAATCAAACACGTCGAAAGTATTCGCACATCTACCTATTCAATGCATCAAATACTTCAACAAGAGAAATCCAAACATTGCATTAAGCATTCAAGTGAACCCAATTCAACCCATTCATCCTTGAAGTTCAACTTGAATCAATATGGAGATTTAGACACTAGATAGTCCCAAATCACCCAAGCAAATTGAATTAGCTAGACATAATAGAAAATTCAAGAGAGATTGAGAGAAATTTAACTTTCAATAATCAAAACTTGAATTCATACTTGATAGCACCAATACACTTTTCACTAATTCAATCTCAAACACTTGTTTCAAACTACAAATATGAAGCACTAAATCAACTACTAGAATCAAAGCTACACAAAACTAACTTAGAGTAGCTATTTGGACCCTCTACTGCTGCCAATCGGATCAGCTACTGCTGCTGCTACAGTAATCCAAGAAGAACACAGCAGAATAGTACTGTAGCAGCAAAACAGAGCACAAATCCTCACCAAGAACAGCCCAATTTTGACCTCCTCTCTCCCTCTCTTCCTCTTTCTCTTGTTCTTGGACCTGAGTTTGCTCAAGACTGAGCTCAGAATCGCAAGAACAAGCCCAGAAACGGGTGAAATCGGAGAGAGAGAGAGGAGCTAAAATAGGGGCGAACAACACTGTAGCCGACGGGTCAGAGAGAAGAGAGGTCTGATTTCTTCAATTCTGATTTTATATAGAGTGTAAGAATGGATTTCGTAGCCTCCAAGTACCAATATCCACCGTTGAATTGATCCCAAACACTCTCTATCGTTGATTTAACCATGTTCATATGAACCCTAAGAAATTGGTGGTTTCTTCTTCGTAATTTGTTGGGCCGAATTGAGGTGATGTGAAGATAGAGAGTGGGCTGGGGAGTGTTTTGGATCTTCTCTCGCTTGATTCTGTGGGGATTTGGGTTGATTTGGAGGGCTGGTCGAAGCTTCGTGGCCTTCCATGGCTGCTTCCTCTGTCTTAGCGTCGCGAGGAAGAAGAAACACGACTGGGTGTGAGTTGTTTCGCCGAAAATACGCGCGGCTCCCCCCTAGTTGCTGAAATGTTTTAAAAGACCCCCGTCTCTTACTTAAAACATTCTGAAAATGGCACTCTGACCCCCAATCCGTTAAGTATCCTTCAAATAAGCCATTAAAATGTTTCAAAAATTTCACTTAAGCCCCAATTCCGTTAATTTCTTCTCAAATATGCCCTTGTCATCACTTTTGACTTGCAATTTAGCCTTTAACTTGCATTTTCTTCAATTTTTGGCATCTTTTCCACTTGATTTCTTCAATATAAGCCCATCTAAATCCTTCTTCACTTCTCTTGGGCCGCAAATCCTCTTCAAATTCATCGTTTAAGCTCCCCTAGCTCGCCTCTTGCGTTTTAACTCACTTCTTTGCCTACAAAATGAGAGAAAACAACCAAAACTACGAAAACAAGCATAAGTCTAGAAAGACAGATAAAATAGATAAATTACACATATTATCAAGTTATGAAAAGTTCGTTAACATACTAAAATATGCAATTTTAATTCATCAACATGACCGTACCATAAAACGCCCAAGGGGCGTGTTGGACGACGTGCTCGTGAGAGTCGAAGGACTCATCTTCCACGCGGATTTTGTGATCCTAGACATGGAGGCTGATGATGATGTCCACTCATATTGGGACGCCCATTCCTTGCCACGGGGAAGACGATGATTGATGTTGCCAATAGTGAGTTGACGATGCGGATCAACGACGAAAAGGTGGAATTTAATGTTTTTGAGACGATGAAATTTGCCGCATATGCGGTGAGTGAGCAGTGTTTTGGTGTGGAGGCACACACGCCGGATGAGGAGGATGCATTATTGGAGTAGCTTTATGAGGAGCTTGCTCTAATTGAATCAAACGAGAAGGAATAAGGTATGGAAGCTCATTGGCGAAAGCCCCTACCCCTCTTTGATGAGGGAAGCAGGAAGATTCTTACTCCTGCTCTTATTACTCCTCCTGTTTTGGAATTAAAGCCTTTACCTGTTCATTTAAAATATTTATACTTGGGATTTAATGAGACTTTGTCTATGATTGTGTCTGCGTATTTGGACAGGGAACAGGAGGAGCAACTTATCAAGGTACTCAAGAAAGAAAGGCAACTATGGGATGGACCATAGCGGATATCAAGGGGATCAGCCCCACAGTTTGCCAGCACAAGATTCGTCTCATGGAAGATAAGAAGCCGGTAGTTCAATTTCAGCGCCGCCTCAACCCTCATATGCAGGAGGTAGTGAAGAAAGAGGTGCTTAAATGTTTGGAGGCGGGCATCATTTACCCGATTTCCGACTGCACATGGATTAGCCCGGTGTAGTGTGTCCCTAAGAAGGGAGGTATTACTGTGGTTGAAGGGGAAAAAGGTGATCAGATTGCCACTCGTACTATTACTGGGTGGAGAGTTTGCATGGATTACCGCAAACTCAATGATGCCACAAAGAAGGATCATTTTCCCCTCCCGTTCGTTGACCAGATGCTTGATAGGCTGGCGCGTCATTCTCACTACTGCTTTCTGGATGGGTACTCCGGGTTTAACCAGATAGCGATTGATCCAACAGACCAGGAGAAGACGACATTCACTTGTCCTTATGGGACATTTTCCTTTAGACGCATGCCATTTAGGTCATGAAACACACCTACTACTTTTCATAGGTGTATGATGTTGATCTTTTCAGACATGATGGAGCAGAATTTTGAAGTTTTCATGGATGATTTTTGCTCTATGGTGATGGGTTCGAAGACTGCCTACAACAACTAGCTCCGGTTCTTGACAGATGCACTGACACCAACCTAGTTCTCAACCGGGAGAAGTGTCATTTCATGGTGACCGAGGGGATAGTGTTGGGGCACAAGATTTCAAGCAAAGATGTAGAGGTGGACCGGAAAAAAATTGAGGTTATTGAGAAGCTTCCATACCCGACCACTCTCAAAGGGGTAAGGAGTTTCTTGGGACATGCAGGATTTTACCGGCGATTCATCAAGGATTTCTCGAAGATCACAAAGCTTCTATCTGGTTTGCTTGAAAAAGATGAAGTATTTGATTTTAATGCAAAGTGCAAGTCAGCTTTTGATGTGCTCAAGGAAAATTTGATTAGCGCGCTCATCATCGCCACGCCAGACCGGACTTTGCCGTTTGAGCTCATGTGTGATGCTAGTGACTATGTGGTGGGAGCAGTTCTGGGGCAGCGAAAAGATAAGGTAGCTCATGTCATTTATTATGCCAGTCGAACTCTTAATGGTACACAGGTTAATTATGCCACCACGAAGAAGAGATGTTGGCTATCATCTTTGCGTTGGAAAGTTTCGTCCATATCTTTTGGGTTCTCAGGTGACAATTTTCACAGACCATGCAGCCCTCAAGTACCTTCTCACCAAGAAGGACGCCAAACCAAGATTGATCTGGTGGGTTTTGTTGATGCAAGAGTTTGATGTGGTAATCAAGGATAAGAAGGGGGTAGAGAATGTTGTTGCAGACCATTTGTCACGGCTGGAGAACGAAAAGCAGGAAGATTTACCAATTAAAGAGGATTTTCCAGATGAGCAGCGCATGGTAGTGGTTGCAGCTGTACCTTGGTTTGCTGACTTGGCAAATTTCAAGGCACTCGACATTGTTCCCAAAGACATGACCTTCAACCAGAAGAAGAAGTTCTTTGCAGATGCATGACGATACTTTTGGGATGATTCCTATCTGTTCAAGTTAGGAGCGGATAATGTATTGCGGAGGTGTGTAGTAGAACCAGACACATTAGAGATTCTCGACACTACCACGAGTTAAACAGTGGAGGTCATTTCGGCAAATCACGCACAGTTTCAAAGTTACTTCAGAGTGGTTTCTTTTGGCCTACATTGCATAAACACGCTCATCTATTTGTGTAGCAGTGTGAGCGGTGTCGGAGAACCGGCAATATTTCCAACCGAAATGAGATTCCTCAGAATTTCGTGTTGGAGGTGGAACCGTTTGATGTGTGGGGCATTGATTTCATGGGGCCATTCCCCTATTCACTTGGTAATATCAACATATTGCTGGCAATTGATTATGTGACCAAGTGGGTAGAGGCGATGGCTTGTCCCAAGAATGATGGAGCTACTGAGAAGAGATTTGTACGCAAGAACATATTCACGCGGTTTGGGACGCCCAGGGCCATTATTAGTGAAGAGGGATCGCATTTAGTGAATAAAGTCTTCGCCAATGTTTTGAGCAAATATGGGGTGAAGACACACAAGATATCACTGGCCTACCACCCGCAGTCGAATGGCCAAGTTGAATTGTCTAACCGAGAGATCAAGGGGATTCTGGAGAAGACAGTCAATCCGGGGCGCAAAGATTGGTCCCTACACTTAGATGATAGTTTATGGGCATACATGACTACATACAAGACCCCCTTGGGCATGTCTCCCTATCAGCTTGTATTTGGGAAGATAAATCTCTCGGTGGAACTTGAGCACAAGGCATTCTGGGCCATTAAGAAGATCAACTTAGATGCTAAGCTCTTAGGTGAGCAGAGGAAACAGGCGTTGCTAGAGCTGGAATAGTTTTGGTTGATGGCTTATGAGAGTGCGAAGATCTATAAAGAGCGGACAAAGCAATGGCACGACATGCACATCATACCGCAAGACTTCAAGGTGGGACATAAGGTACTAATTTTCAACGCTCGTTTGAAACTGTTTCCAGGCAAGTTGAAGTCAAGATGGAGTGGTCCTTTCACAATTACCGAGGTTTACCCATGGGGATCGCTTGAGGTAGAAGCTGAGAATGGGGACCGATTCAAGGTGAATGGACTGCGAGCAAAACCGTACGTGGACGGGAATTTCATTGGGGTGATTGAGAGCCTCAAAGCAATTCCCGCTATCTCAGCTCGCTTGATGTAACAGGGTCGGGCCGTCGACCTTAAATTACAAGCGCTTGTTGGGAAAACCCGACCTATTTATTGCTTGAGTGTAGATTTCAATACTGTTTATTTCATTCTGTTTGATTTATTTGAGACGTGCGAGAGAGTGGGACTAATATTTCCAATGAGTGTGTGCAGGAATTCTAGGTGAAATGCCTATTCCGGATCCCCCATCTTTATGCGAGTGTGAAAACAATCATAAAAATCGAAAAAAGCAGCCCAAAACGCGTATCAGGATCCGGAATAAGTAATTGGGTGAAGGATGTCATTCCAACACTCACTCAACACACGCACCTGAGGAGAAACGCGTATCCAGACTCCCCGTCTTGATGCAAGCGAAGGATACCAAAAAGAACTGAGAAAGCTGACACATTGGCACATATTCCAAGGTGATTTGTTGCAAACAAGATTGTCTGTTGAATTGAAGAGTGCCATTGTGTGGGGGTTGTCGTGAGCTTTCCGTTGATAGGTGGATCGCATGCATCGGAGTCCGGACGCGAGAGTTATGGCCATTTGGATGTTTTCGTGAATAAAATGCGGCGAAAAACATCCGGAATTTCCGAACGGGCCTATGAAAGATGAAATTTGAAGAATAAAGGATTTCCCGGACATTGGGAATGTTTTATAATATAAATGTAGTCTCGAGGTTGAGGAGATCTATTAAAAAAGCAAAGGTACGATCAAAAAGGCGAGGAAGGATGCTTAAGCGGCGAAAGACATCCGAAAATGGCGAAAAAGGTCAAAACCGTGGGTTACCGGTCCAAGGTGTGAAACGGCATGTTGTATCCCAAGAGTGGGGGTGAAATATCATATTTGAGCTTATCGGGAGCTTTTACGAGCTCAAAGTTCAAGAAAAAGCATGCCAGGAGGAGTTCAAAGTTTTGTGGGCTGGTAACTAGGTCGCACAACCTAGTTACTAGGTCGCACGACATAGTGGGTGATTGCTGGGAGTTTTACTAGGTCGTACGACCTACCAACTACGTCGCACGACCTAGTCTTGGTTGGTCTCAGTTTGGTCCAAATGGGGTCTTTATGCATTTGTTGAAACTCTATGGGGAGACGTGTGTCAAAACTTAAACATTTCTATACCTCTTCCCCCACACCATCGGGCAAACACACGAGCTACTCTCACCCCAACCATACCCTACCGAAGCCTCCTTCTCTCTTTCCACCAGCTCCAAAACTGGCACCACCATTCGTTCACTCACCTTCACCTCTGACCACTACACTGCCGGTGCCACCGCCACACAACCATACCTAACCGGCGCCCTCTCTCCTCTCACCATAATTACCCGAACAGTCAACACCACCTCCGACCGCAATCATCACCACAATCACCCAAACAATCAACTCCGACCACCACCACTGCACCACCGGTGGCGCAAGAGGTGGTGAGGGCACAACCTGAAGCTTACTCAATTCAAGGGTTGTTTGGGTGGTGAAATCATTCAAGAGAAGAAAGATAGGGTTTTGAAATAAGATCTGAAATTCACACAATTGGAGGCCAAATTGGAAGCTTTCTCTACAAGGTTTTGACGGGGACACTGCAAGGAGCGCGTAGGCGGCTTCACTTGCGAAAATATTTCATAAAAAATCGATGGTCAAATTTTGACCCTTTCTTGTCGAATTTTTCGCAAAAACGACACCCGTAAGAACGGAACTTCGGGTGCCACAGGTAGAATTCTTTCTCTCGTAATTTAATTTAATCGAGTCTTAGGCACATTGAGTAAAAGCCCAATTTTTTTCTGTTGTCGCTTAATTGCGGCATTTGGTGGCGATTGACTAGTGTCCTAGGACTTATTTGCTAATTGCGTACTTGTTTCTTTTCCGTACACACATCCTGACACTGTGCACTTAGCTTTATTTATTTGTCAATTTAATTGTCAAGTTGTTGCTACCTTCTTGTGCCAATGTCGAGATGAGATAGAGGGAAAAGAAAGGAAGTAGCTAAGGGAAAGGATGTAGCTACAAGTAAGAATGTGACTAAGGGGAAGAGGAAGAAACGGAAAGTCTTCACCGATAGGGATGATGAGTACGTCCCTGAGGGAGAAATAAGGGAGGCGGGGGAAACGGGTGGTAACCTAGCGGAGAGTGCGACTTTTTGGGTTACGCGGAGCATGGTTTTACCAAGCTCACTGGAACCTAATGAGTTAGGAAGTGAGGAACCTGATAAAGTACTGTTGGCAAGGGGAACGAGAGCGTTTAGTCCTAGGTCTAACCTTGACCCTACGACCGGGGCATTTTGTGACTATAGATTTGGCAATCTTCCGGCGCATACTACGTATGAGAATCGTAAAGCGAGTGTGTTCAAGGGGGCGAACGTAGAAAAACGTTTCCCATTCCAATATGAGATGCCCCAAAAAATTAAAGATTTCATGACGAGAGAGAATCTCGCGAGGTGGTGTGACCTCGTCAAGGAAAACGCGAGTTCAGAGCTCATGTGGGAGATTTATTCTAACGCCAAGTGGTGTGGGTTTGTGGAGGATGTAGACTTGAATGATCGTAGGATCCTCTATGCCCGTATGCATTTTTTTATCTTCTCTCCGGCTAGCATATACGCGGCCCTACAATGGCCACCACTAGAGGGTGACTGCCACTTTGAGGCCACCATGAAAATGAACGTAGAGGAATTAGTGACCGCAGTGTTAACTTTTGCTTTTGGTGGGGTGACGAGAGCGCCTTGGGATACTCATGCGAGTCAGGACGTTAGAAAGTGGACGGTTGCATGCAACCGCTTACTTCGTCGGGAGTGTTGGTTAATTAACATAGTGGAGGCATGGGTTGAGGGCGCTTCTCCACAGAGCGACATACGGTTCGAGTGGTGTGTTATGCCAATGTGTTGGTATGATGGCCATCGGTTCGACGTCCCGACGCGAATTAATAGGAGTTTTAGAGCGAGGCTTCGGGACTCTAACCGTTGGGAATCCGAGTTTGGGTATTTGCTAAAGCACTTGGCGACTGAGGTCAGTGCTGCGTTGTATGATGGAGACCGTGCACTCGAACCCCCGAGATACTGGACTCAGGTGCCCGACCCGAAGAAAGACGAGGTCATCGTAGAGAGCAGCCAGATCCCACCTAAAAAGGGGGCTAAGAAAGGCGGTAAGGGTAAGGCCCCGGATGTGAGTGAGGAGTCAAGTCCGTCTGTCGCGACTAATGCTAGCCTCGAGGTCACTATGAAGGCCATGCAAAGGATGATGATTGCCAATAAAAAAAGGCTGAGGCTTGATGGCAGGAATCAGAGAGGAAAGCCAAGTCAAGTGCTTATCATGCGTGATGAAACCAGCTCCAGCTCGGTGACATTCTGCATAGGCAGAATCAGTTGTTACACGAGCATGGAAAGGCAGGCAGGGTGAAACTGACTACGACACCTCAGGATGTGATGTATGAGTCGAGTACTCACTCGGATGGCTCGGAGGAGATGCCCTCCCTCGCATTAGATTGCCGAGTCCCTTTGCTTTATCTCTAAATTTGTTGGAAACAACGAAGCATTCTAGTGTGGGGTGAGATTTTCTGAGTATTAGCCAAGTCCATGTCTGCATGAACCAATTGCATATAGGATGTTTGTGTCGTAGTGTGTTTCTTAATCCTTGTTGTAGAGTGTGTTTATGTCATAGTGTCTTGTGTTATATATGTGTTGCACATTTTTTTTTTTTATTTTGAGTCTACCTACCATCGAGTCGTATCGAGTCTTCTTTCGAATGGCCATGCATTAAGAATATATGATATTATAAAAAAAAATAAAAAAAACCATAAAAATTAAAAATTTGAGAAAGGGCAATCAAAAGGATCTTAGATTTTTAAAATCGAGAAGTGTGAGAAATTTAGGCATAGGGCATGACTTGCGACCGAGAGAGACAATGTGAGTTCCCCTTAAGAAGTATAGAGAGACTTTCTTTACGGGAGTGCTTGCCTATTTTTACACATATATTTGATTTTCAAATCTAAAGTGTGTGTCGCGTTTTCATACAAGAGCTGAGCTAGGTGTGATCTAAACGAGCCGAACGTTCATGTGTACGTCTTAGGTAGTCGCCAACCCACCTCGTAGTGGCACACAGAACATTTGTGCGAGGACGTGTATTAGAGCACTCACTGCTTTTAGATCTCACCTTGGACGACCACTAGAAAACCCGATTTGAACCTTGGATTATTTGCTAGCCTTTTGACTTAGGGTGACGATTCTTGGCCTTCATCATATATTGTTTAGAATCACCACCTTAGTGCATCACGATGGAGTTTTAGTTGAGGGGTGTTCGATGAGGGAGTACTTCATGTTATATTTCTGTGAATCCTACATGATCGCATGAGCTTCATTTGATGTTTTCGAGGGGATACGAGGGTGAGTGAGTAGGCTTGCACACTCCAGCGTGGCGGCGTTCCATGTCGATACACCATGGACAGAGTTGCGGAGAGCCGTGAGTGCGTGACAACTAATCCGCACGAAAAAGGGGTTGGATGGTCTTAATTGGTGGTTCGTGCTACGTGACGGATTTCATTCATCATTGGTGTAGGAGGTTCGGTTGGGTTAAGCACATAACTTACATTTATTTGATTACTTGAGAGGGGACATGATTACAATTCGAGTGTGGGGGTGTCGAATTTTGACCATGGACATCGAGATTGAGCTTACGACGACTCTATCCCCATACATGTGCTTGATTTGTTTGCGGCTTTGTTTGGTAGAACCATGTACTTCATCAAGTTAGGGGGAGATGAATCTCATTTGTGATACTTATTCATCGGATCGTTTGTTTCCTTCCCCTAACATGTTTATTTGGCTAAATTCTCGGAAGACCACTCGTATATCTTTATTTTCGGTATGTTGTTGATAGATTGAGAGAATTGAATAGAAAAGAAAAAGAAAAAAAAAATCAGAAAAAAAAAATTAAATGAAAAAAAAGAGAGAAAAAAAAGGAGATATGGAATAAAGGAAGGAAATTGAGCTTAACCGAAATCGAGTGGTGGAGAAACAACTTCATTGACGGTGATTTAAATTTCGTCAAGACGGTGGCCACGGGATCGTATTTGTACCGGGGTTTGAGGGTATTGAGGGCGGAGACGGTGAGTTTCGGGTTGCGATTTCTATCATCGTGGTCAGGGTGTGTGAGATGTGGGTTACAATGTGAGAATGTGACGCTTTAGGACTTGTTTCATCATGATTAATCCTTATGTCCCTAAGCCTCAACATTCTAAAGCCGTTAGCGGAATAGGAGTGCGTACCTTGGATGTGGCTTAGTCTAGCGTAGGCTCTTATTTTTGTCGGCACATGCGAAGAGGTAGGTTATTATTGTATTTAGTAAGGCTAGGCTCTCTATACGATCTAAGGGAAATTCTCGTTGTCAAGTTTAGTTTCATTTCACGCCTTGTACCTAAATTGATCATCACTTCATGAGAACAGGCTTAAGAACTTGAGATTGCCTGATTCTTGCTAAAAAAATTAAGTTTCTAGTGTGTGTAAATATATGTAATTAGGATCGAGTCTAATTTTTCATTGCATCATATTGTTGCATTTATCGAGTTGTGAATCGAGTCTTGTTTGTGTCAAGTCGGCTAATATTCGGTTGTGTATGCAATGTGGTGGGTTGAAAGCTAGTTGGTTTTGTGGCTCGGTTGTGATGTGACAGTTGGGATTTTCTCGGGACGAGCAAAATGTAGTGTGGGGGTAGTAGATAACTCCGTTTTCGAAGTTATTTATTTCTTATTTGGCTACGTTTTGTATGCTCATAATGGTGAATATAGGGTCTTTTCGAGTAAATCATTGCTTCAATTTGTCAAAATTAGTTCGTGTGTTAAATGTGAAGTCAGGGCATTTTCTGCATCGTTTTACAAGCTATTTATCATATTTTGTCACATTTGATCTTCACGGGGTGTTCGTGTTGTGATTTTCAGGGCCGGAGCACATGCGAGGAGCAAGTGGATAGAGAAAACGAACTTTGGAAACTAAGGCGAGCTCGAGATTTGAGATGGAAAGCGAGAGACGAAGGATCAAGTGCTAGAGAGGCTCGTGAGAAGATGTTACAAGTGTTGAGGAATGAAGAGAGCTCAAAATGGAGGATCAAACGAAGAATCGGTGCCCGGGAGGTGATTTGGAAGCATGAAGAGCAACATTGGAAAAAGCTGGAAAAATTTTGGCAAAGGCATTAGGTCGCATGACCTACTAAACAGGTCGCACGACCTAATGGAGGATTTCAGCAGGTTTTTGTAGGTTGCACGACCTACGTGACAGGTCGCACGACCTAGTTGTCACGCCCAGTAGGTAGCACGACCTACTTATTAGGTCGCACGACCTACTTTTCAGCACAAAATTTTCAGAAAAGGCCAGGGTCAATTTGTAATTACTTCTATGTTGTTCTAAACTATATGAAAACGTTGGAGACTTGCTTGGAGCTTGGAGATTGTGAGAAGAAGCTTTGGATCATTCGTTTGGATCTTTTTCTCTTCTTCTTCTCTTGTTTTTGGATTATGTTCAAGAAACTTGTATTTTGATCATGTCTAAGCGTAGCTAAACTTCTATTTTGGGATATCTTGTAGGGAACTAGGGTTTGATCACGTTGTTGGATGATTTATGGATTTTCTTGCATGCTTTCAAGCTTAATTGATGATTATTTATCTAGTTATGTGTATTTTATGCTTTTCATTCATCTTTTCTATTGATAGAAGTATTAATAGGATTGTGCTAGGTTGTAAACGTTAGAGACATCAACGTTTGTTGCCCGGGAAATTGAAATACACACTAGCCGTATCTGGGGTTGAGAAATCTTGCTAGTTAGCTAAGAACAAAGAGTAGGCTGACAATTTTAACGCACACTTGAACTTGATTAGACTAGAGACATCGGCTATGATAGTTTAAGTGTAGAAGTAGGTTGAGAAATCTTCAACGTATGAGTGCTCGTTTAACTAGAGAGAGAATCATCGTGTTAGCAAAACGTAAGTCCAACATAGTGTGAAATTCCTAGTAACCCGTAGAGATATCCTGATTTCGTCAAACTTTGAGAAAAAAAACTCACAACAACTCGTATTTATATATCGTGAAACACATTGATCGATTAATTGAGATTAGTACTTTCTTTAATTTCAGTAGAATTAGTAAATACACACAGCTAAAATTGGCTCACATAAGGATTGGATTTAAAACTAATTTACAAAGAAGTCTCTTGGGTACGATAAACCCGGAATTACTGGATATTAATACACGCGACAGCCGTACACTTGCGGTTGAATCGTGTCATACCTCTCATGCGGGGCCTGCTCTTGGAAGACCTGCCTCAAATGTACGATCATATCGTACGCCTCCATGTTCTCAAGTTGCTTCTGAATCTCAGAGCTCATGGTGCATAGCATGAGACATGTCACATCATTATTGTGGTCCACAATCTTTTGATGTGCCCTTACGACAGCCTCAGCTCCATCCTCAGCTGGTGGTGCTGGAACAGGTGCATCTAAGATGTACAACTTCTTTTCTTGCTTAAGGACAATCCTTAAGTTTCTGTACCAGTCCAGAAAGTTGTTCCCTGAAAACTTTTCCTTTTCAAGGAAAGAACGCATGGATGGTGTCGATAATTGATTGTTGTTTGCCATTGAAATTCTACAAAACGAGAAATATGCAATTTTAGTATTTTGAACAATTTCACCATATTCAATAATTTCTAGATTATCAAATATAGATCCCACTATTTTTCTCGGATTAATAGCCCTCACCATTAATGCGGAAATATCACAAATCTTCCAGTGGGTCCAAGTTCCATATTTTACTTCTTCTTGAGCTTGCTTTGGCAAGTCACCCAAGAATTAGTTATTTAGGTAGGAACGTCTTTCCAATTGCATCCTTATGCAAATCTTGGTGCAACCGGGAAAATAACTCCATATTTATCTATCTATCTCATAGATAATCCAAACTAATTTTCCTCTAAGTTATCAATCCAATTGAATTTTCTTAGTTATGTTCAACCTCTTACTTTAACAACTACACATTACTTGCTTGTGCCGCATCACATTATGGTAAATTAAAATCGCCTTGCTTTGGCATGCCCGAAATTAATAAACCCTGATCATGATGTAGGGGTTTGAATCATGGATGCGCAACGGAAACAATAATAAACCATGCAAAACACTCCAAGGATCACAAGTCAAGAGACATAACGATGGTAAGGGAAGAAATCAATAACACACCTTAGGGTTTCTCCTTTGATGACTTCAAACGCGAATCGTGTCACGTCTCTACGGTTGATCCACGCCTAGAGGTGAGATCTAGATCCTCCAAATCCTTGTGCTAGCTAGGAAGAATGGAGGAGGAAGAAGGAACCAAGCAACAATGGAGCACCAAGAGGTGGGGCGGCACTCTTTAGGCCGACGGGTAGGGGGCGGCAATGTCAAGGGGGTTCGGCCCCTTTTGGGACTTGCTCTCTCTCTCCTTTTCTCTCCCACTCACTTATGTTATGAGCATTAGTATGGGAAGGAAGGAAGGAGCATCCTTTATATAGTCCAACAACTCCTTGTTAACTACCTAAAGGCCTTATTCTAGTCCTACTAGAATTCGGATTAGTCCCCTAGTCCTAATTTTGTCCATACATGGATTAGTTCTATTTGCCCATTAATCCTAATCATGTCTCTACATGAATTAGGACAACTTGTATATTAGTCCTACTAAGTTAGCAAGTTGTTGCGATTTGATCCTTCTAATTAATTAATCATATTAGTTAATTATTTCCCCTGTCTAGTTCACCCCTATATGGCGTGTGACCCCATAGGCTCTATTTAGTTGGTAGTAACTATTTACTAATATGGAGCGGCCTCTAGAAAGACATCCATTCTAACCAACAAATATAATAGTCATCATGACAAACCTTTTGCAGGTAATTGTCTCATCCCTTTGTCCCAATATCCGAATTGGACACGAGACATACAAGTCACACTCGTATATCCAATCCATAGTTTCTCAATCTTGGGAATAGCCTTATTCGTGCAAATAACATCAATATCCCATATTGATTTATTTGAGTCTGGCCAGACATTTTAAAAGCACTATCCCTCGAGTGGCCTAGGATATTTTCTCTCGTTATGTGGGAGGGACAAATTCTATCTACGTCCACTACGATCTCTAAGCTTGCTTCTTATTTTATCCAGTACACGCCTTTATAGCTACCCAGTTACGGTGTAGCGTTTGACGCTACCAAAATCACAATAATCCACAACTAGACAATCTAGTGACTTCAAGTCTAAGGATAAAAATACCATTGCACCGCGAGAAGCGCTTGTGACTTAACATAACGTGTATGTAGCCATCTCAGAGATGGGTCAATCCAGTATGCCATTACTCCTAATGCATACCCATGTGTTGGATCATGATATCTCCATATCAATCCAAACCCATACTAGTCTATAGATGATTGCCCTATTAATCATTATTATCGACTAGGGATATTTAAGAATATAACACTTATATTCTAAGGACTTCATTCATGTTATCATATCTCTATATCGATAACATAATGAATCGTAAATCCATAAATGTCACAATTAATTGATTGCCTCTAGGGCACAATTCCAACAGTCTCCCACTTGCACTAGAGTCAATCTCCTGCATCATATGCCTATTGATCTAGCGCGGCCTTCCACGCTTACACTGCGTATAGGCGAGACATCCGCTGGTGCTTTGCAAATACTCATATCTCCTCTATCGACAATTTGATTGAGATTGAATATTCTAAGTAAGTGCATCTCATGCAGTAATTTACTCAGTCCTCTATGTTAGAATCAGTGACTGAATCTTGCCTTGAACCTTTCCAGCTCACAGTCGCTCCCACTAGGGCAGAACATGAAACTCGACTTATAATCTGAAATCTTCTTTGTCAGATTTGAAGTTTGCATCACTGTAACCCCTTACAGTAAACTCTTCGTATCCTCCATTTATCAAAAATTCATCCTTAGTGCTTCTCAAGTACTAAAGGATAATCTTGATAATTTATCCAGTGACCCTCACCCGGATTTGACTGGTATCTTTGTGTCATGCCTTATGACACATCTAGCCTAGTACATTCCATGGCGTATCTCGTGAATCTAATTCATACGGTCTATTCACAATCTAATTGGAAAGACAATTAGCATTCCAAAGACTAATTCCATGTGACATGGGTAATAATCAATATTCTTTTCAACACCTTTGTCAATTTATGTACTATGACCTAAGCTATACAACCATCTTGATCTACCTCAATAGATCTTCACAAGTTGCTTCGCTTAAGTCAACCATTAGAAAGTCAACTCCCTCGTCAATCTGCGTAAGACTGCCAAGTAGGGGCAACATTCCCAATGATTAAGTATGTCTCCACATACAAGACCAGAAAGATAACTGTGCGCCCACTAACCTTCTTGTAGACACAAGTCTCATCTTCAATTTTGATGGAACCAAACTCCTTTGATTACCTCATCAATTTGAAGAGTCCAACTCCTAGAAGCTTGATCCAATCTATAAATAGATTGCTACAAGCAAGATGCGAATGGATTTAAGCATCACAATTGGGGAAAGATTTTTTCATAGTCTATACTATGAGCTCACATTAAATCCCTTTCCTACCAACTTTCCCTTAAAGGTAATCATATTACCATCCATGTTGGTTTCCTCATAACCCACTCGCACCCTATGGGTCCTACCCTTCAGGTGGTTCCATCAAAGTCTATACTTTGTTGGTATACATGGATTCCATATCGTATCTCATGGCTCCAAGCCATTTCTGAGAGTATGGCCACACGTGGCCATCTCATAGGTTGTAGGCTCATCTTGATGAGCAATATATCAGGGGTTATGAGAAATCCTTATTTCTCTAGTCCCTTGACATATCCTACCTGACCTACGAGGTTCTTTTGTTATCTGAGTAGGTTGCTCCACAACACCTTGTGATCCTGCTCATGTTCCATCAAACGGATCAATGTTCTATTGTGGTTCTTGAACTATTCAAGTTCTACTGTCCTCCCATTGTTTCATTTAGAGACAATCTCTTCTTAGAAAAACTGTGGTCTGAGCAACAAACAGTTTGTTCTCGATTGGGTTGTAGAAACAATATCTTTTCAGGATATCCCACAAAACATTTATCTGACTTGGGTCCAAGTTTATTTGTAAACTCTTTTACATAAACTTCATAACCCCAAATCTTTATGAATGACATACTAGGACACTTCCTAGTCCATATCTCATATGGTGTTTTTCATAATTTTGTTTTGATGGAACAAGGTTAAGGGCGAATTTGCTGTAATTAGAACATAGCCCCCAAAAAGTAAAACTGGAAGTTCTGTTTGACTCATCATGGACCGAACTATGTCCTACAAGGTCCGAACTCTCCTCTTAGACACGCCAAACCCATGTGGCGGGCTAGGTGGAGCGAGTTTTGGATCATATCCAACACTCCCATAGATTCTTGTCAAACTCTTGGCTCAAGTACTTTCCTCTATGATCCAATCGTAGAGCCTAAATAATTTTGCCAAGCTGGTTCTCTACTTCATTCCTGAATACTTTGAACAATTCAAAGGATTCTGATTTGTTTCTTCCTAAGATACACAAATCCATATTTCTCTGATCCCATCAGTAAATATGGTGAAGTACTGAAAACCATCTTTAGAATTTGTGCTTAGAGGCCTTCATACATCAATATGTATGATTCCCAAAAGATCATATCTTTGCCCAATAAGTCTTACATGTCTCATATGATTCAATAATCAAATGAGTTCCATAAATCCATCCACATGGTTTTTAGATACGTATCTCTTATTTATGAGGCCTAAGAAATAATCACTAAAGATAAGAGAAGTTCATATCATTATATCCAAACTCCTTGGTATTAATGTTATAGATGAAATTATCATGATGAAGGATATACAATCCACTTAGACAAAATTGCATTACAGTAATGCATATCATAATAAATGGATCAACATTTGTCCTTTATTATGATAAGGAGCTTTCTTGTCCAAACAAGAAACTATGATAATGGTCCTACTCATAGCAGGGACATAATCACTTTTGTCTAATTCATGAACAAATTCATAGAGATAGAAATAATTCCCTGCGGCTAATTCAGCAACCCCTTGCTTCATTGCCCCACGTGTAGGATTATTTCTTCCTTATCCAATTGTTCTTCATCTCTTGAGATCCTTCAAATTTCTATAAATGTGAGATCCTCATCTAGTATCATATACTCATGGTGATGAGATAGACACATTGATTTCTGTAACAAAATACCAATATTGGAATTCATAATTCCTTTATTACTTTCTTCCAGGTACTTTGGGTAGCCTCTCTTCCTCTACACCACCTATGGGACTCCAAGGCATTTTGGTTTTAGCAACAGGCTTGCTTTATACCCATGGGGTCGGCGCAAACCATTTGCCCTTACCCATGCTGTTAACCATTAACAACTTTGCCCATGCCCATTATGAGTGTTTTGTTTAGTGATTTTTAATCATATTGAGTAAATCAACTTTAAAACAAAACTATAATTGCATCCAATGCAATTCTTGGTCCACTTGGGTGAATAACCGTTTATTCTTTATCTATCTCATAGATAATGCCCATTCACTAATATTTCAATCATATTGAATTAGCTTATTTGCATAACGCAAAGTGGAGCAACACTTCAAACCTTTCATGTCTAGCTCGCTCTTTTGAAAGAGCTTTTTTCAATGTATGATCAAATCATACTTCGCCATGTTTCTCTTCTTGCTTCCAAAACTCAGAGTTCATGGCGGCTAACATGAGGCAAGTCATAACCAAAGAACCATTATTTTGGGTTCCTTTCATTGGTTTTAGTGTGTTTTGGTAGTCGGTGGAAGAGAGCTCTATGTTCTACGAAGTACAACAAAGTCTCTTTTATTTGAGAACAATTCTCAATTTTATACCAGTCTAGGAAATAAATAAAGTCGTTTTTTTGTTTTTTTAATTCCATGGGTATTCAACATAATAGGATTATGCAAAGTTGTGACGTTTAACTATATTTAACAAGGATTTAAATTGTTAAACATAGCTCCCACTATATTACTACGGATTAATAACCCTCAAGATATTAATGCGGAAAATATCATTATATTTTCTAGTGGGCCAAGATCCATGTTTCATCTCCTTATGAGCTTTCTTTGGCAAGTCACCCATAATTTGACTACTTTAGGTAGGAACAATTCCAATTGCATCTCAATGCAACTCTTGGTTTAATTGGGCAAATAACTCCTTATTTATCCATCCGTATGGATAATCCCAATTGATTGCCTCTAGGTTTCTTTAATCATATTAATAGCCTAGTTGTGTTCAACCTCTTATTTAAACAATTGCACATTACTAGCTTGTGCCATCGCATTCAATCATTATGAACCAAGTCGCCATGCTTTGGCACGCACGAACTTGATAAATCATGATGATAATGAGTGTTTAAATAACGAGAAGGCAAGAACACAATATTTGAATTTTGAGGGATTTTAAATTCAATTTTAATTGTTTTGTTGATCGATATCAACTAATCTATCTATTTGAGTTTGGGCACAACTCCAAATAATAGATCCGGGTTGTCTAATTATCTTATTATCCTAATTGCATGCATCATCCATACACCAACCTTAAAATAATAAGACAATAAAATAAACAACCACAAAACAAAATAAAACGTGATGTGAATATGGTCTTTTCTAGACTAAGATAATTCCAAGCCAATGGAATTATCTATGAACCCTAAAAGCAAACACATCTCCATGCGTCTTCATATTTTGGTCCATCCTTCATAGTCATGTGGAATGCTCCATGCTCCATCTTTTGTGGCTCATTTTGGTTTTGGGATTCTTTTCTTCAATCTTGGCTAACAATCTACTCTATCTAGTACTAGCTAACAACTATACTAAATAAAATAAATCTCAAAAGTTGAGAAAAAAAAATGACTCGCAGGCCATAAAATACTAATTAATTATAACAATTAATTGATCAGCTCGCAGGCCATAAACCAAAACACAAAAAATAAACATCAACATGAAACCACATCCTAAGGCCATATTCAATCACCATGCGATTTGCACATAAACAGTTAAAATCCAATTTTAACGCGCTTGGTCAATTTAATTTATTTTAGGATATTCTAGGGTTAAAACGGTCCATGGGCCCAACAATCCAATTGCCCGGGCCCAAAGAAGTGAACCGCAAGGCCCTAGGGTCGGGCAGGCCCCTAGCCCACGCGGATAGGCCGCGGGCTAGGGCTGCCCCGGCCCCTAGGGCGGCCAAGCTTGGGCTGCAAGAAAGTTTGGATGTTTCCTTGTTTTGGAAGAACTCCTTCTTCCCCAAGGATGCCCAAACCCTAGATCTAAGATCCTAACATTTCTTAAACTCACTAATTCATGCATCCAATGCAAAAACTAGATTTTGTTATGATAGATTATTGAAAAATTGCATCACATGCTTGATTTGTCTTGTTTTACGCGATAAACAACAATTTTAAGGTGTAAAACTATCAAAACGTAACACATAAACCACGTTTATGCTCTACGACCTGTGGCTCTGATACCACTGTAGGGTTTTGAATCATGGATGCGCAACGGAAACAATAATAAACCATGAAAAACCCTCCAAGGATCACAAGTCAAGAGACATAACGATGGTAAGGGAAGAAATCAATAACACACCTTAGGGTTTCTCCTTTGATGACTTCAAACGCGAATTGTGTCACGTCTCTACGGTTGATCCACGCCTAGAGGTGAGATCTAGATCCTCCAAATCCTTGTGCTAGCTAGGAAGAATGGAGGATGAATAAGGAACCAAGCAACAATGGAGCACCAAGAGGTGGGGCGGCACTCTTTAGGCCGACGGGTAGGGGGCGGCAATCCCAAGGGGGTTCGGCCCCTTTTGGGACTGCTCTCTCTCTCTCTCTCTCTCTCTCTCTCTCTCTCTCTCTCTCTCTCTCTCTCTCTCCTTTTCTCTCCCACTCACTTATGATATGAGCATTAGTGTGGGAAGGAAGGAAGGGGCATCCTTTATATAGTCCAACAACTCCTTGTTAACTACCTAAAGGCCTTATTATAGTCCTACTAGAATTCGGATTGGTCCCCTAGTCCTAATCATGTCCACACATGGATTAGTTCTATTTGCCCATTAATCCTAATCATGTCTCTACATGAATTAGGCCACCTTGGAAAATCCTAATCATGTCTCTACATGAATTAGGTCAACTTGCATTTTAGTCCTACTAAGTTAGCAAGTTGTTGCGATTTGATCCTTCTAATTAATTAATCATATTAATTAATTATTTCCCATGTCTAGTTCACCCCTATATGGCATGTGACCCCATAGGCTCTATTTATTTGGTAGTAACTATTTACTAATATGGAGCGGCCTCTAGCAAGACATCCATTCTAGCCAACAAATAGAATAGTCATCATGACAAACCTTGTGCAAGTAATTGTCTCATCCCTTTGTATTAATGTCCGGATTGGACACGAGACATACAAGTCACACTCGTATATCCAATCCATAGTTTCTCGATCTTGGAAATAGCCTTATTCGTGCAAATAACATCAATATCCCATATTGATTTATTTGAGTGTGGCCGTACATTTTATAAGCACTATCCCTCGAGTGGCCTAGAATATTTTCTCCCGTTATGTGGGAGGGACAAATTCTATCTACGTCCACTACGATCTCTAAGCTTGCTTCTTATTGTATCCAATACACGCCTTTATAGCTACCCAGTTACGGTGTAGCGTTTGACGCTACCAAAATCACAATAATCCACAACTAGACAATCTAGTGACTTCAAGTCTAAGGATGACAATACCATTGCACCGCGAGAAGCGCTTGTGACTTAACATAACATGTATGTATCCTTCTCGGAGATGGGTCAATCCAGTATGCCATTACTCCTAATGCATACCCATGTGTTGGATCATGATATCTCCATATCAATCCAACCCCATACTAGTCTATAGATGATTGTCCTATTAATCATTATAATCGACTAGGGATATTTAAGAATATAACACTTATATTCTAAGGACTTCATTCATGTTATCATATCTCTATATCTATAACATAATGAATCATAACTCCATAAATGTCACAATTAATTGATTGCCTCTAGGGCACAATTCCAACACATGAAGGGTGTAAAATAAGAGAAGGTAAAACGTAATATTTCCTTGAGGGTTTTTAAATGTCATTGTATAATTCGTTTGATTGATCCCATCAACATGATCTACTTATTTGGATTGGGCAATCCACAACCATTCTTGTTTATTATAATCATGTTATGTTTTGCTCGTATCATCCATACACAAAATAAAAAACAAGACATAAATCATAAACATCCACAAAATAAAATAATGTGGCATGGATATGGCCCCTAAGACTAAGATATTACCAAGCCAATAATAATATCTATATGCCCTAAAGTGACAAGCTCATCTCCATGTGCTCCACCATAGCTGCGCGCCCGAGGATGGGAATCCTCATCGTTCTTGTGGCTTCTTGGTTCTTTGGTCTTCTTTTCCATGCTCTTGGATATTATCTAATTTATCTAATTCTAGCCTAGCATCTAAAATAAATAAATAAATAAAACCTCACATGTTAAGAAGATGATCAGCTCGCAGGCCGTAAAATTAATTATCACAACAATTGATCAGCTCGCAGGCCGTAAATCAAACAACAAAATAAACGTCCATAACCTAGGCCCTATCCATCCACCATGAAACAAAGCACATAATACAGTTAAAACCAATTTTAACACACTTGTTCAATTTTAGTTGAAATTTTAACTCCATGGACCGACACACACCACTGGCTGGCGCGACACTAGGCCGCACGGTCCAACCTTGCGCCTTAGGCCGGCTGCCCTAGGTGGCTGCGGCCTTGCTTGGCGCGCAAGGAAGAGAGAGGGGCGGTGGCTAGGGTTTCGGCCCTAGCTTCCATGTTTCCCAAGCTTGGTTGTTTCCATAATTTGAAAAACCCCCTTTCAATTATGTGCAATGAACCCTAATTTTTCAAGAACCCAATTCGTCACATCCTATGTGACTCAAACTCACTAATTCCTACATCTGATGTAAAATTAGATCTTTCTTGGTTGAATCATATTCAATTGCATCTAATAAGCTAATTAGTTTCAGTTTTCGCGTAAAAAAACAAATACGGTGTAAAACTAAAAAACAGTAACACATAATATCATGTTATGCGCTACGACCTTTGGCTCTGATACCGTTGTAGGGTTTTGATGCAGGTTACGCAGCGGAATAGCAAAATTTAATCCTGCTCAAACCCCTCCAAGGATCACATGCAAGCAATCATAACATTATTAGGGTAGAAACATGTGTACCTTAGTTTGTGTGATCACTACGAAGAATTGTGTCTTCGTTTCTACGAGTATCCACACCTTGGATCTTCAATTGGAATCCTTCCCACCGTGTAGTGCTAGGAACAGAAGAAAGGAGCAAAGGATCACGCAAAACGGAGCAACCACCAACGCCCAAAGAGGGTCGACGGCGGCAAGGGGGCCGACGGGTCTAGGGGCTTCGACCTCTAGGATTTGTCTCGCTCTCTCTCTCTTGATTTGTTATGTTCTCTCAATAATGACTTAGATGAGAAAATAACAAGCTAGAGTTCCTTTATATAGTTAATAACTCTTTATTAACTACATAATTTCCCCAATACTGATCATGTTCTTACATGGATTAGTCCACTCGCAAATTAGTCCCACTAACTCTGCTTGTGGTTGCGTTATGATTCTTTTACTAATTAGACCTACTAATTAATACCCATATCCAGTTTGATCCACACGGTGTGTTACCCATTTGTTTCTATCTCCGGATTGGACACGAGACATATTCGTCGCACTCGTATATCCAATCCATAATTTCTCAATCCTGGGAATAGACTTATGCATGCAGATAACATCAATATCTCCATATTGATTTATCTGAGTCTGGCTAGATATTCCATAAGCTTTACCCCTCGAGTGGTCGTTGATATTTAATCCTATTATGTAGGAAGGAGAAATCCTGTCTACATCACTGCCACCTCTAAGCTTTCTTCCTATCATGCTCGCTTGTTATCTTTATAGTTACCCAGTCACGGTGTAACGCTTGATAATATCAAAGCATGATATTTCAAAACTAGAGTATCCGGTTACTTCAATTCTAAGGTTTACAACACCATTAGCACAACAAGAAGCGCTTGTGACGTTGACATAATCTAATGTAGCCTTCTCGTGGTGGGTCTATCCAGTATGCCATTACACCTAATGCATACCCATGTGTTAGACTTGATATCCCCATATCAATCTACCCACATACTAGTCTATAGTTGATCGTCCTGTTAATCAATATAATGGACTAGGGTTATTTAAGATAAACAACACAATTGTAATCTAAGGACTTCATTATATGAAATATCTCCATAAATAATACAATTATTATTCTTGCAACTAAAGTTCATACTAAACAGATTGCCTCTAGGGCATCCAAAACGAACAACTACTTCTTATTCTCGTGAGTTAGCTAGATCATGTAATAGATAGGTTAGTGAGAACCACAAGATGTAATAGAGTAAGGGAACTCTCTGTGCTTAATATCTACGGCTTAGTTTTTGATTAATAAGAATTGAGTTGAAAATCCTGCAAAGATCAAATCCCTGAGGTAGAGAAGTAGGTCCAAGTGGACTAAATTCTATAAATCTTTGTGTCTCTTGCATTTATTTTGCTATTCTATACTTATCCTATCTGTAGCACAAAATAGTATTTTAATTCAAGGGTTTGAAAGGCTTTTCAAGGCCTTGAAAACTCTCAACTTTTTCTTAGTTATCTTTTTGACTCCAAGGACTTGAAACTTATTTCAAGTCCTTGAAATACTCACTGCTTTCTATAAACTTCTTTGAAACAACTCTTTTAACACAAGTTGAAAAAAGTTGCTATACTCTATTCAACCCCCCTTCTAGAGTATTAGTCATGCTTTACTACCTACATTACTGTCTTTCAATTGGTATCAGAGCTTCTATCACTGCATATATATAACCAACTGGTGATAATGAGTACTGTAGGTGATGGTGGTTTCTCTTAGGGAAGAGCTACTAACAAACATCCTCTATTATGTGGTGACAACTTTGTGAACTGGAAAGCCCTGATGAAAATGTTCATCATTGATCAAGATTAGGAGTTGTGGACTATTATTCAGAATGGTCCTCACACAATATACACAGAGAAAGTTGGGATTATAACTCTCAAGATAGAGGATTCACTTTTTGCTTCTGAGTTAGAACAATATTAAAAAAATTACAGAGCCGAATCTCTTATATTGTGCTTTGAGTGCAGATGAATTTAACAGGATTTCAGGCTGCAAGACTGCTAAAAAAATATGGGAAAAATTGGTGGTAACCTTTGAAGGAACCAGTCAAGACAAGCAGACATAAATCAACATATTTCTAAGACAGTGTGAGCTATTTAAAATGAATGGAGATGTTTCCATCAAGGACACGTTCTAGAGGTTCACTGACATTGTTAACAGTCTGGATTTTTTGGGAAAATCTTTTCCTAATGAAGAGAAAGTTAGCCAGATTTTGAGAAGCCTTTCCAAATCCAATGGGAACCAAATACTACTTCTATTAAAGATGCTCAAGGTCTATCTGATGCGCAAACTAACGTGCTGTCGCAAGTGTACGATCTTGTAATACTGGGTGTATTTTAAACTCGGGTGATCGTTCCCACGAGGACTGTTTCGGGTTTACTCACGTTGTCAGTTTCGGTTAACCGAGTGTAGTAACAAGGAGGAGTAGGTTGTGATTGCAGTTTACTAAACTAAAAACAGAAATTAAAAACGTAAACGTAAATATTTTTTGTGTCGTTTTCTGAAATAAGTTGAATCGGTTGTTACGATAATAGATGAGAACTAGGCTCCAGGATCCCCTAGGGTTTCTACAGATTTCAGTTTTACGTTCGATTATGAAAACACTCAGTAGTTTCGATATCTGTGCAACGTACCAGTTGTGCAGTGACTTTTCAGATTCCACACGTAATCCCGATCCTGCAGACTTTCGGATTCTTGTTAAGCTGCCTAAATCTGCAGTCTCGGTCCAAGCCTGTTAGGGTTTCTAACCTGTCCGAATGGCCCGGGTCAAATTCTCTAACAGTTGGTCTCACGTTTTTCAATGCTAGCCCTATCTCCCTTTCTGTGGTCAGTCTATCAGGGTAAGGTACTAAATCCTGGCTTTCCTTCCTAACCCTAACTTGACGTTTTCACCTACAAGCTCGGGTCTATAGCAATCCTGGGTGATCAATTCTATCATGCATATACGATAATAATCAAAACCAGAATAACAGATACAACTTGCTGAATTAAGACAGTCATCATGAATCCATAAACGAAGTAGTCATAAAATCTGGATACGAAACCCTAGGTTCACCGAGAACCTAGGTAGAAAGTTTAGCTTCGACTAGACATAATACAAAACGCAGTTTCTGAATATAAAGAGAGAGAACGAAATCAAACTAAGTCTTCGAATCTCGAATCGTGCTCTCCGTGAATGCTCTGACTTGCCCTTCGGTTGTGCTGAGAATTGTGTTGTGTCTTCAAAACGAGTCTGGACGAGTCTTTAAATAGTGTTGTTTTCCCCGAAATGCGTGCGCCCGAAATTACGGAATCTGCTATCGGTCCACCGTCTTTGACCAAAAAGTCAAACTGGCTGCGTATATACGCAACCAGGGCCTATCCTTCTCCTCCCCATCTCCCTCCCTGCCTGCGTATATACGCAGGCAGGGGGTGGAGATGGGGCCCTGCTTGGTCCTTTGGTGGGCCTGGTTGGGTCCCCAGGGTCCCACTCTTCTGCCTGACGCTCCCGGTTTGCCTCCCTGGGTGCTCTCCTGCTTTTTCGTGTTCCCGTCTTGACCCAGTCCTGTGCACGTTTCCCGAGACGGTCCCGGCTTGGTCCCGGCACGCTTCCCGATGGACCCTCCGAACCTGTTCCTGGAAAGGCAACACGAACGAAAACCCGCGATCATATCCAAATATAGCAATAAATAAGCAGAAATCCAAGATGCACAAATAAACGTCTCGTTCTAGATTCCCGAGGCAATCTAAGGCATTTTCCGACAGAAACCGCTATTTTCGACACAAACACTCGTAAAATCAGGCTAAAAGATAACCCCTAATTGGGCGTTATCAAATACCCCCGCACAAAACATTGCTCGTCCCGAGCAATCCTGCCAACTCTAGCCTGCATTTCTGTCCTCGTGAGACTGGCTCTGTACATACCCTACCGTTGCATACTCGTTCGACCCGAACCTTTCAACCGGACGACTCGATAGAAAAAACTGACTCAGATAGAATATACACAGACTCAAATTACTCAAAACAGACTAACGACAAAAAATATTTTTGGTGAGATTGGGCAACCTCAAAAACATAACCAGTGTGTCCTCGTGATCTCATCCTTTTCAGAAGGTACTTCCCTCCAAGCGATCGGTAAGTCTGAACAGATTTATATGGTGGAATTAAGCGCTGGACCAAAGTACTATTACTTTAGTTATCAAACTGAGCAAATCCCTAGCTAACTTACCATCCGAGCTATTTCCGAAAGGATCTATGTCTAATCAGGTAGGATATATATATGTGTCAAGGTACGGCATAGTCCTACTTGTTATGACATTCTCACAATTTACCAAACTCACACCCCTCACCGAGATCCCGAAAAACTGCCCGAAACACCTAAGTTCCTGCCTTCTCAATTCTTTTGTCCCCCGGTGTGTCTTTGCCGTGCTCGCGGCCACAAATGTGAAATGGTGTAAACGTCTCGAAAATTGTGCCACTCACTCAGCTTTTTATTTAAATAACAAAAATGCAAAATAAACTAAAACTAGATCATGATTTTTCTTCTTTTTCTTTTTCTTTTCTTTTTCTTTTTTTTTCTATTTCTTTTTTTTCATTATTATATATATATTTTTTTATAAAACGACTATATACAACATACACGAATACTGAAAATACTAAACTGCCTAAAGCTGAGTGAGTGAAAATAAATCTCTGTCGTGGGGTACGTAAAATGTCTGCATGTGTAGTACCCCCACACTAATCCTGAAGCGCTGATCCTGTAGTCAAAACGATACTGTGCAGTCCCACCGAACCTCCTCATCACCAAAGATGTAGAAAAACGGCACAACCACCAATAAACTCTACAACCCCCCGGAACCCCGTTTTGTGCGAAAAGATGTTCGCACGCGACTAACTCCTCCCGTGGTCACTATGTAGTGAAGTGATCCACCTCCGCAAATTAATGCACTGTCGCAACTAACTCACCCTGTCCTTCCCTCGAAAAACGTGTCCATATCAAAACTGTCCAAAACCGATAAATCATGAAGCTCTCCCATCTAAAAACTGCCCTACTCACTCCCTCCGTCATAACACGTAGAATAGCCAACTATCGACTGATGAGGTCTCAAAGAAGGCTGCCTAGGCTAAAGTGGCTACGAAGAAAGAGGGTAAATGGCTTCAAACGGGTTGACTAATTGGACCTAGGGGTAAGAAACAGGACGTGAGGTCCCTTGATAGCCAGTCACTCCACCGAAAAACGCGATAACCGTGACGGCGCCCGTGGGCGGGTTGTCGACTACCTATGTGACGGTGGTGTAGCAACTAGTCGGATTTTTAGCTCAGGTGATAATTACTTGCGGATTCCAAAGGTCGCTGGCTCTCTCCTATCTACTATACCTCGGTGCAAGTTTTCTTTTCTTTCAAAGGATTCAAACTCAATTTCTTCACTGTTTCTGTTATCTCGATTGCCCTTTCTCAAAATTTTCTGATTTTAAACCCTTTTTTCTTTTTTGAAAAATAATTTATACTTGCTGTTTGCGTATATACGCAGGTCTGCGTATATACCCAACCAGCAGCATAAAAAAAATTTAATTTTTTCGATTTTTTTTTTTAAATATATACAATGCACGGCCAGAATGTTTGTGGTGGGTTGACTCAAATAACGAAAATATGCTGACTCAAAAATATAAAATAAAAACTGCAAATAATATGAAAAAACGTGCAGACCGGGTTAATGCAGACACGACTACCACCCCCACACTAAGAGGTGGCATGCCCTCATGGCACTCACTCGTCCGGAAAAAATGTCGGGTCGGACCCGATCTCGGACGTACCGGATATGCTACCCGGCGAGCTGCTACCTGAATCAGACCGATAGACGACCGGCTGACGTGCACGTGCACGGGGCCGGTAATCAGAGGACTGCGACTCTGACCCAGTCCAACTGCTAGGTGGCTGGGATCGCAATTTTGTCCTGCCACTCGAAGGCTGCTGGGTACGGGACCCCATCTGACGGCCTGTGGGCTGCCGGGATCGTGTCCCAGGCTGCCGTCTCTCCTGTCTCGCAGGTGGCGGTGATGGATGAGTCGGGGGAGGTGGCTGGGTCGGGGAAGGTGGAGCCGAGGTAAAATCGCTAGAGTCCCCGTCATCCAACCAACTCGTGGTGAAGCTGCTAGAGTAGGTAGGTGGAAAATACAGCGGGAGTGGCGGTTTTCGGCCTGCGTGCTGACACGAATTCTTTACGCGCTTAAACGCAAGTATACGGTCAAGTAGTATGTGGAGTATTTTACGACTCCGAGTATCGAACCCAAGGGAAATTAAGATTACTAGCTAACTAGAAAGTAATTATAGGAGATCTAAGTAGCCGGTAAAAAGTTGTTTTAAGTTGGAACGTTATCGCTCACAAACAAGCGACGTAAATTAAATAACAAGTAATTAAATATTTTTGTAGGGTTTTTCACTTTTAAACGAAAATAAATTGTGATGTAATACGATTAATAAAGAAGAACTGGGTAATTGATGATCCCTAGGGTCGTTAACGATTTTCGGGTTATGCTTGAAACACTCTACTCACGTTCTAGTTATACCGGGTAATGCTCATCACGATCTTCTCTCGATCTCACGTGAATTTGTGTAAACAATAGATTTCGGGTCCTCTCGGTCCACCTCCGTCTATTAATACAATCTAGTTGATTTGTTAGGCTCGCTCACCGGGTCCTGTCGGTCCACCGAATTCACTAAGTTCTAACAAATTCAACCGAAACTACCCTCACACGATTGATCAAGTTCCTATCTCCTCTCAGTCTCAAGAAACTACAAGATCACCTAACTATTCTTTAACACGTCTCAAAGAATTCACTTTCGTGCAACTCTATCAACAAGTAACGTTCTAAGGGTGATCAAGCCAAGAACATTAATAAATAAGTACAAGAATAGATAAGCTAACAAGAACGTTCATAGAATTTAAGCAAAAGCATGCATCAAGTCCAAAATCCGGAAAATCATCCAACAAACCCTAGTTTTCCATCAATCACCTAGCTTAAGATGTTTAGCTAGACATAATATGGTTCAACATAAACAAAATCATAGAGTTCATGAAGAATAGAAGAAGAAAAGATGATCAAACGCTTGAATCTTCAATGTTGATGATCTTCCAAGCTCCAAGCTTTGTCTCCTATCTTTCCTAGCTCCAAAGACTTCAAAGATGCGTGAATATGTGTCTCTTAGGTCGTCCTCCCCGTTTTTTACCAGCTGGGCACGCTTTTTAATGAAAATTAGCCGAAATTGCACTTCAGCCCCTCTAATTTGTAATTCCCGGACAGAATTATTTTCTGATTTTGCGCGGGCTGTATCTCCCTCATACGGACTCGTCTTCGGGCCTACCATATACTGTTAGAAAGCTACGAATGTCTACTTTCCAATGCCGCTAGCCTTGCTTAAAATTTTTTTTTAGATTTTCCTGGGCATCGAAAAGAGTGCAGGCTGGTCCTGTGTGACTTTTCCAACTTTTCTTCGTTTGTGCGTCTCCTTTTCTCCACTTCATCTAGCTTCATTCCAAGCATATCCAAGCACCTCATAAGCTCCATTGCACCTATTTTACCTGAGATACACAACACTAAACAACCCGTGCAATTATCATAGCAAATATGAGAGAAAACTTGCACAAATAAGCTAGAAACACAACTTTTCACTCTTAGGCTTATACATCATCAAATTCACATATTTGTGCAAATATAGCATATAAATCATGTGAAATAAGTCTATTACAAGTAATATGGAAGTATAAAGATAACTCCTAAAAGAGAGTTATCAAATACCCCCACACTTAACTTTTGCTCGTCCCGAGTAAAACCACTATTTACTAGCCGACTCAAGACGCAAACGACACAAGACTCGACCATGCAACAATATGATGCAAATGCAAACTGTGACTCAATCCTACACAAACACATATATACACACAAAACACATTTTTTATCTTTTTGGTTGAGATCGGGCAATCTCCATTGGCTTAAATCGGGTATCAAGAAGTGATGAGAATCCTAGGAACAAAGCATGAGTTGAAACTAAACTCGACAACGAGACTCTCCCCTAGTTAGTATAGAAAGCCTAACTTTACTAAGTACAAGAGTACGCTACCTCTTCGCGTGTTCCACGAAATAAGAGACTACGCTAGGCAAAACCACATCCAAGGTCCGAGCTCCTAAGCCGCTAACGGTTTTCACATGATGAGGCTTAGGGACATATAGATAATCTCGTCGAAATCAAGTCCTAAGCGTCACATTCTCACATCAAATCCCACATCTCACACACCCTCACCACGATGATCGGAACCAAAACCCAAAGCTCACCACCTCCGGCCCTCAATTCCCTCAAACCCCGGTACACTAGTGATCTCCGTAGCCATCGTCGTTCGTCGTGCATGAAACATGAACCGTCGTCGTCAAAGTAGCTCCACCACTCGTTCCAATTCAATTCCAACTCAAACTTTATTTAATCTCTCCTTTTTCTTTTTCTCTCATTTTTTTTATTTTCTTTTCTGTTTTTTTTTCTTTCTTTTTCTTTCTCTCTCTTTTTTTTTCAATTCTCTCAAAATACCATCACAATGCAACAATAATATCCGAGTGGTCTTCAAATAACAATCACATATGCTAGGAGAAGGAAACACGTAAATCGATGAATGAATATCACATAGAAATATCATCTCCTCCTAACTCAATCAAAGGCCATGTTAAATCCAAGCCGCAAAATCAATGAAGTAAATGTGTGGGAGTGGAGTCGTCGCAAGCTCACAATCAATGTCCGAAGTCAAAAGTCGACACCCCCACACTCGAATGTAACCATATCCCCTCTCAAGTAGTCCCGAAGATGAATGTATCTCGTGCCTAATCCAACCGATCCTCCTACACCAAAGTAATCGAAACCGGTACCTAGCACGATCCACCAATTAAGTTCACCCAACCCAATTCTGTGCGTATTAGATTCACGCACTCACGGCTCTCCACAACTGTGTCCATGATGTAGTGGCATGGAACACCGCCACACCGAAGTGCGCAAGCCTACTCACTCACCCTCGCATCCCCTCGTAGATAATCAATGAAGTGCAAGCGAGATGTAGAACTCAACGAAATGTATAATCACTCCCTCATCGAACCCCCTCAACTACACAACCCCCTCGTGACGCACTAAAGTGGTGCTTCTAATCAATTTGTGATGAAGGCCAAGAATCGTCACCCTAGGTCCAAAGGCTAGCAAAGAATCCAAGGTTCAAATTGGGGCGTCTAATGGTCCTACAAGGTGAGTTCTAAAAGCAGTGAGTGCTCTAATACACGTCCTCGCACAGCTGTTTCGTGTGCCACTACGAGGCGGGTTGGCGACTACCTAAGACGTACACATGGATGTTCGGCTTGTTTAGCTCACACCTAGCTCAGCTCTTGTAAGAAAATAGGCACACACTTTGACTTTGAAAATCACGGAAGTGTTAAAAATAGGTAGGCACTCCCGTAAAGAAAGTCTCTCTATACCTTCTAGGGGGGACTCACGTCGTCACTCTCGGTCGCAAATCATGCTCTACGCCTAAAGTCCTCACACTTCGTGATTTATCAAATTTTAGCATCTTTCGATTGCCCTTTTCTCAAAATTTTCACTTTTTAATTTTTTTTGGATTTTTCAATTTTTTTTTTAATTTTTTGATTTTTTCATATTTCCTACACTACATGCAAGCCGACACGAACGAAACTACACAAGACATTCGACAGGGTAGGTAGACTCAAATAAGAAAACGTGCAATATTAAACACAAACACAAACAAGTATATACACGACTAACACAACACAATATGACATACTATCACAATATATAGACACAATACGACACGAACAAACTATATGCAGACATGGCGATGCAGACACTGACTGGCTAGTCAAGACTAAAACTCCCCCCACACTTGAGCGCTTCGTTGTCCTCAACGAATTTAGAGATTAACCAAGAAGACTCAGCATTCAAATGCGAGGGGCGGTGGTTCTACTCAGAGTCAAAGTCACGGCACAAGAAGGTAGCTACAACAAATTTAGAGATAATTCAAGCTACGTGCACGTGAACGAGTTGTGTGTACCGAAATTAAGCAAGTACTCAAGTAATTCCCTAGAATTCTAAAAATAAAATCCTAGAGAAAGTACGATGTGCCTAAACGGTAAGTAAAGAGAGAGAAGAGAATACTCACAACCGACACAAGGTCGGGGACGAAATCTGATATGTGCTGACTGAATTAGCAAGAACAATCCCCAAGCAAACATTGTGCGCATCAATTCAAGCTCCCTTGCGGTCGAGTGTGCGAAACACACCGGGGTCGACTGATCAATTGTTGCTGACGAAAAGAAGGAACGAAGAATCCCCGAGCTCGTATCGCGTACGACAATACTAGCTCCCGTAACGGTCGAGTGGGCAAGTAGCACACCGGGGTCGATATCTTCATCCAATTTCCAACTCGGCGAATCCATATCAGCTGCTGCATAATCATCTCCATTCATAAGGATCCACAAGGAGTAATTACAAGTGAGACCTTATTTAGTGGAAGATAGTTGTTGTGTCAGTTTCTCCTTTTTCACCAGGTAATTCTTCTCAATTCCAGCAGTAATTCAATTAGCAGCCCACCCAAACAGTTCCAATTCACATCACAATTTCGATGCCGCTGCCATCACCGCAAAGAGAATTGATTCCAGGAGCAGGGGGTGGATAGGAGTTGATGTGAATTAACTATCTACTTCACTGCCACCAAAACCCACCATTGTTTTCACCCACATAACCAACCTGCTTCTACAAACCCAATTCAATACCACACCTCACACCCAGCTCAGCTGTAAACTCCAATAAACCCAACTCTTCCTTCACAAATCCACCATTACATCCCTACCTATCACCACCAACTCCACCATCATCCTTTACATCAACCCAATTCCCTAACCTGCAAATTAAACCCACAAAATCACCTGAAGTCTCCCAATTCATCAACAACCAGTACCTCAAACGACTAATTGCTACCATTAAACCCGCCATAAACTACCACCTGCAACTACCATTAATGCCGAACCCAAATCGGACCCAATTCTGAAAATTTGACTTCAATTGGCCTCAATACCAAGGATTGGTGTTAGAGGCGTGTTTAGACGCCGGAAAACCCCTTCAAACCGCCGAAGAATTGGAGGGATTGATGATGTGTGGGTTTGCTTGAAACCCGTCGGGAGGGGAGGAGGTTTCTGCAGCGGGTTCGGGGAGTCTTGGGTTCGCCGGAGTGAGAGAGGGTGAGAGGCTGCTGCAGCTTGAGAGACGGCGTGGAAACCACCTCAACACTGCCGGAATTTGGGACGGCAGTGTTGGTGGTCGTTGGCGGCTTGAATTCGACGGAGAGAGAGAGTGTGGGGCCGCGAGTTCTGCTGCGTGGTCGCCGGATTGAGGAAGAGAGACCGCCGGTATTACAGGCGGCCGGAGGCGCGACGGGGAAACCAAGAGAAACGCCGGAGCCGCGACGGGATGAGCAGAGGGGTTGGGTGGGTCTGTGTTCGTGAGGAAGAAGAACCCCTGATTTCCCCGATGTGTCTTCTAAACTATGCCTGAATTTCCTCTTTTCACCCTAAAAACCTACGAATTTCCCACTTTACCCCTGTTCACATGAACAAAGTTGGCTGTTCTTAATATCTGACAGTGGGTTTCTTGGGGGCTCCTGTTCGTGCGAACAAAGGGGGTTGTTCGCACGAACACTCCTGACTCCAGCTTCAGATTTTTTTTTTTCAAATTTGCTACCCCGAACTCCGATACGTGCGTGTAATATAGCGTTGGAAAGCTCGTCTCGCGCCCGTTTTGATTTTGCACAAGTGATTCCAAATTTTCTGGAGTAAACTCAGAATTTATGACCTCAAAGTCCCTGATCGTTACGTCGCTTTCTCGGTTTTTCTTCGTTTCCTCTTTGCACGCATCAAGAAGAAGAGTCAGGACTGCGTCTCCAACCTGTATTCCTGCCACGACTCAATTGAAATGTCAGATTCTCACTCTCTCACCCCTCAGATAACAAAACGGTATTAAAAACGCACACGACAGTATTTAAAAATACACATTCTACGCTAAAGCATAAAAATACGTTGGGTTGCCTCCCAACAAGCGCTTGTAATTTACGGTCGACGGCCCGACCTAGTTACCTCATGAAGCTCCGAAAGGTGGTTTGGCAGGTCGTGTCGCATCCAACTTCTGGCGCTGGATACTCATGACTACCTCATGCGCCTTCACACTCGATTCTTTACCCTTAGGATCTGGCGGATCTCCTTGTGTCAGCTCTGAAATTCCACGCACAACTTTCACAGGAAATGGCAAGTCTGGCTTCACCTCATAAGTGTATTGAGGAGTCGGTTTGAAAACCTGAAAGGTCTCAACAGTATCGTTGACCCTCATGATCAACTCTCCATTCTCCACATCAATTAAAGTCCGACCAGTAGCCAGAAAGGGCCTACCAAGAATGATCGGAACGTTACCAACTGGCATGTCAAGGATCACAAAATCAGCTGGCATGATCAAACTACCAACCCTCACAAGTAAGTCTTCTACCACCCCAATGGCCTTCTTGGACGAATTATCTGCGAACTGCTGATTGATCCAGGTTTTACTAGGCTCCCCCACACCTAGCTTTTTAAATACTGAAAGCGGCATCAGGTTGACACTCGCCCCCAAATCACATAGAGCCCTGCCTGTATATGCCCCACCAAGTGTAGCCTCAATCACAAAACTACCTGGATCTTTCTTCTTCTTGGGTAGCCCATGCAAGACACATGAACTCACCTGCTCATTCAGTTTCACTGTCTGAAAGTTATCCATAGCTTTTCTCCCAAAGATTGCATCCTTGATAAACCGTGCATACTTAGGCATTTTCTGTAGCGCCTCAATCAACGAAATGTTTATGTGCAGTTTGGAGAAAATATTGAGAAATCTCCTGTACTCCTAAGAGTCATCCTTCTTCTTTCTAGTTTTCAATGGAAAAGATACATATTTAGAAGAAGAGGGTGGTGGTAATACCTCATTGGAATTTTCCTCATCATGTGGAGTCATGCCCTTTGATTGGGGGACCATGACAGGTGTCTTCTCAGAATCGAAGACCTCATGCTCCTTAGCTTTTGACGCTTCAGCTCTGGCATGGCTCGGGTATGGTGGATCAGTCAACGAAACCCCGCTGCGAGTGGTAATGGCATTTACCTGAAGCACATTCTCTGTGTCAGACGGTAGAGAACCAGGTGCTCTACCAGATAATTGCGTTGCAATTTGCCCAACTTGAACCTCTAGTGCACGAAGAGAAGTCTTCGTAGCCTGCAAATCAGAAGACATAGCATTGACCGTCGTGGTCATATCGTTCATGTTGTTACTCAGCTGTGTCAACGCCTTAGTGAGTACATAAATCTCTGGGTTTGGCGCTACGACAGCCGGTGGTGGAGCCTGCGACACTGGTGCTTGTGGCATGTGCTGAAACCCAGGTGCGTATATAGCTCCAGACTGATCCCCATACCTGAAACCTGGATGATCTCTTGTGCCTGGTCTGTAGTTCCCTTGGTTCCAATTCTGCCGCTGTCCTTGTGCCCCCACAAAGTTCACATCTTCACTTGCAATCTGGGCCAAGGCTGAATCAAATTCCTGCTCCTCTACTCTTGCAACTGGCTTCTTATCCCGATACACATGCTTGGCCAAGTCTGACACCATCTTGCTGATCCCATCCTTCCACTCATTATCTTTCGCCTCAGGCAATGTCGAAAGTCTTCTAGAATCATAAAACTGCGTATCCTGCTTGGCTAGCTGTTTCATAAGTGCATATGCTCCTTCCTTGTCAACAGAGTACAGAAAATTGCCTCCAGCTTCTCTGTTAACCAGCTCCTGGTTATGGCGTTCTAAGCCATGGTAGAAGACCTGCAAAATTTTGTAGTCCCCAAAATCATGATTTGGGCACTTCCTGATCAAATGCATAAATCTATCCCACGCCTCTACCATGGTCTCATGGGCCTGCTGCTGAAAGCCAAGGATATCGCCTTGTAACTGAATCATCCGCTGAACTGGGTAAAACTTTGCCATGAATTCATCCACACATTGAGCCCATGTAGTGATTGAATCCGGAGCTCTCGACTCAAGCCACTTCTCAGCTGCACCTTTCAAACAATAGGGAAATAGAATAAGTTTCAATGCCTCTGGAGTCACGTTCTTATACTTCACAGTCTTGATATAAGCATTGAACTTCCCAATGAAATCGTTGGGATCCTCATCCTTGTTCCCATAAAACTGGAACTGATTGGTGACTGCCTGGATCGTAGCTGGCTTGAGATCAAAATGCTCAGCCTGTATGTCTGGCACTACAATTGCCGGATTGTGTCCATACGTGGACGTCTGAAATTTCTCCACAATAGCCTGCCCAGACTTGTTGTACGGTCTCTGGGCGTTGCGATCATTCAACAGTTTCGCCAACTCTTCCATTTTCTCATTGAGCTGCGCGTTGGTCAATTGATCACCCATAGTGCTCTGTTTCTGTCTTCTCCTCTGATCTCTGAATAACTGCTCTGGGTCTTCAAGTGGGGGCACAAGTTCTCTAGGGATCCTGGACATACACTGATGACCTGAAAAGCAGACTCAGATACAAGTGAGAAAACAAGTAGCTAATTAAACAAAAAGTAAAAGAGATATCCTAATCAATTTCTACTAAACTAATAAACCGTTAAATTCCCCGGCAACGGCGCCAAAAACTTGACACGAATTCTTTACGCGCTTAAACGCAAGTATACGGTCAAGTAGTATGTGGAGTATTTTACGACTCCGAGTATCGAACCCAAGGGAAATTAAGATTACTAGCTAACTAGAAAGTAATTATAGGAGATCTAAGTAGCCGGTAAAAAGTTGTTTTAAGTTGGAACGTTGTCGCTCACAAACAAGCGACGTAAATTAAATAACAAGTAATTAAATATTTTTGTAGGGTTTTTCACTTTTAAACGAAAATAAATTGTGATGTAATACGATTAATAAAGAAGAACTAGGTAATTGATGATCCCTAGGGTCGTTAACGATTTTCGGGTTATGCTTGAAACACTCTACTCACGTTCTAGTTATACCGGGTAATGCTCATCGCGATCTTCTCTCGATCTCACGTGAATTTGTGTAAACAATAGATTTCGGGTCCTCTCGGTCCACCTCCGTCTATTAATACAATCTAGTTGATTTGTTAGGCTCGCTCACCGGGTCCTGCCGGTCCACCGAATTCACTAAGTTCTAACAAATTCAACCGAAACTACCCTCACACGATTGATCAAGTTCCTATCTCCTCTCAGTCTCAAGAAACTACAAGATCACCTAACTATTCTTTAACACGTCTCAAAGAATTTACTTTCGTGCAACTCTATCAACAAGTAACGTTCTAAGGGTGATCAAGCCAAGAACATTAATAAATAAGTACAAGAATAGATAAGCTAACAAGAACGTTCATAGAATTTAAGCAAAAGCATGCATCAAGTCCAAAATCCGGAAAATCATCCAACAAACCCTTGTTTTCCATCAATCACCTAGCTTAAGATGTTTAGCTAGACATAATATGGTTCAACATAAACAAAATCATAGAGTTCATGAAGAATAGAAGAAGAAAAGATGATCAAACGCTTGAATCTTCAATGTTGATGATCTTCCAAGCTCCAAGCTTTGTCTCCTATCTTTCATAGCTCCAAAGACTTCAAAGATGCGTGAATATGTGTCTCTTAGGTCGTCCTCCCCGTTTTTTACCAGCTGGGCACGCTTTTTAATGAAAATTAGCCGAAATTGCACTTCAGCCCCTCTACTTTGTAATTCCCGGACAGAATTATTTTCTGATTTTGCGCGGGCTGTATCTCCCTCATACGGACTCGTCTTCGGGCCTACCATATACCGTTAGAAAGCTACGAATGTCTACTTTCCAATGCCGCAAGCCTTGCTTCAAAATTCCTTGTAGATTTTCCTGGGCATCGAAAAGAGTGCAGGCTGGTCCTGTGTGACTTTTCCAACTTTTCTTCGTTTGTGCGTCTCCTTTTCTCCACTTCATCTAGCTTCATTCCAAGCATATCCAAGCACCTCTTAAGCTCCATTGCACCTATTTTACCTGAGATACACAACACTAAACAACCCGTGCAATTATCATATCAAATATGAGAGAAAACTTGCACAAATATGCTAGAAACACAACTTTTCACTCTTAGGCTTATACATCATCAAATTCACATATTTGTGCAAATATAGCATATAAGTCGTGTGAAATAAGCCTATTACAAGTAATATGGAAGTATAAAGATAACTCCTAAAAGAGAGTTATCACGTGCCGAGCTGCCTCCTGCTGCTCCTCTCGAATGCTAGCTAGGGCAGCGTGGGTGTCCTTCGTGACCTTCCGCTGAGTCCGGAGGGTATGCGTCAAAGCTCTCCAAAGGTTGCCCACGCTCTCGAGCACTTTCTCCCCTACGGACTTCTCTCCGCCACGACACCCCTCAAATCTCTCGTCAACTCGGGGCAATCTACGTGGCGGGGCTGGTCTAGCGCGCGGGGTCGGGTCGGCTCGTGGGGCCGACTCACCTCGCTGTCGGGCTGGCTGGGTCGGGGCATTCCTCTCAGTCCCTTGGCGACTCGACTCAGGAAGCTCACTCTCTCGACTAGTACGGCATCGCCGAAGTCCGGCCGATGCCTGGCGACTGGCTGGTCGCTCCTGAGTCGAATGCCTCCTAGGGGCAGGGGCAGGGGCAGGGATAGGGTCAGGAACTGGATCCTCCTCCATAATATCGTCATCCTCATCGAGGTCAACGACCGGCTCCGGTGGGCCCGGGTTACGGGCCATAATCTTCCTATAAGGCCGTGGCCGAGGAGGAAGTAAATCACCCTCAAGATTGTGCATAGGAACCTCGAACTCCCGCGCCAGTTTGACGATGAGGTTGGCGTACCCCAACCCCTTGTGGCTCGCGGAGTTGTTCCGCTCCTGCATGTAAACCCATATGCGACGAGGAATGTCGACCTCTCGTCGGAGAACAAGGCAATAGACTAAGAGTACGTACTCATAGTCAAGGTGGGTAAAATGCTTGATACCCACTACCCTGTTCACTACCCACTCGGCCCACCATCGTGGCGGCCCGGTAATAAATCGAGAATGCTATTTCTTGCCTATCTCACCAGCACCCTCTCTCTCGAAATGGGCCCCCGGGTACCCACTAGTCACCACTCGCAAAAGCTCAGAATCGCTCGGCGGGTAATCTGCACACTCAGCATATGCGCACGAGAAGTGTCTCAACGGGATCCCATACGCTTCGCGGATACTGTCCACCGTGATCAATAAAAACTGCCGCCGGCAGTACACCCATCGGACGTCCCCGTTGGCCTCCCCCGCCCCCTTATGCATGAGGTTTGCATAAAACTCACTCACCAAGGAGGAGCTAGACACCTCCGGAAACCCGGCTAAGGACGGTCCGAAAATTTCCGGACGACTCGCAAAATCTGCCATCTCTGGCGGCATGTGCATGTGGTCGACCTCAAAATGGTAGTCTAGGGGAAGTCTATGACCCATTTTCGTCGCGGTCAAAAAGTAAAAGTGAGCATGATGGTTCACGAACCGAAAACTGTCAAACTTCCTAGAGGTGATTTCCCTCGCGGCATAGTCAGTAGGGATCTCGTCCCGGTCTTGGTCAAGGCTGGCAGTTCGAACTCCATAACAGTCAAAACCTCGAAAAACGTGCCAACTCGGGAATTTAAAGCAAAAACATGAAACGTGCAGGTAACAAGTGTTTCTCAATAGATAGTCCACCTAAGAGCTACCAGAGGTCCACACGGCAAGTGCCGCTCCAAAATCAAAAAATACCGAAAATAACGGGCCCGGCTACGGGCCGTGCCAAAACGGAAAATAAAGAGAGAGATGAGATTTTCGACCTTCCCTAAACAGGGTTGAAGACCGGAGATTCTTCCCGGAAAGTCGCCGGAAAAGTCGTCGGCGGTCGCCGGAAAAATCGCCGGAAAACGTAACTGCCCGGAATTGAAATCCGAACCCACCAAATCGAAGCCCTCGACCTCCTCTTTCACGTTCCCTTGTACGGTTTTTGCTAATTCTTGCTCTAACACCCTCGAATCGGCACTTTTCCTCAAGAACACGCCACTTTTAGATGGAAATTTCCCGCTCGATTTTCGCTTGTTTCTGGAGTTTGATGGATGAAACTTGCTCCTTGCGACGAGGGGATTCCAGAAATGTGCCCGGATTTTGATTCGGAGGTCCGAGGCAAAATTTGTGTTCTTCAAGTGGGAGAAAATGGAGGAAGAGAGAGAGAGGAAGGTGCCAACAATGGAGGTGGCCGGCCTCCCCCCCTTATAAACCCTAATAGTGTAAAAAGACCAAAATGCCCTTTGGTTTTTGAAAAAATTACAATTTTTTTTTCTTTCTGGTTGCGTATATACGCAATACTGCGTATATACGCAATCAGAAAACAAAAGAAAATAAAAAAATAAAAAAAATGCCCCTGGTTGCGTATATACGCAGGGCTGCGTATATACGCAACCAGCAACTATTTTTTTTTTTCAAATTATCTCTCTTCCTTTGTTTTCCCGGTTCTGGCTGTTTTGAATTTTGCAGTATCTGCACATTCTCAAATTCAAAGTCAAAAACCCGCTCATCTCGCCTCTCTCAAAAATTCAGAACTGATTATACTAATGTAATAAAATAATGAAAATAAATTAATTAACGATTAATTTGGGTTGCCTCCCAAACAGCGCCTTGTGATTTACGGTCGACGGCCCGACCTTGTTACCTCTTACGGGTCATCAAAATAGACCGGGTCTATTTTGACGACTTCGGCGGTCTCGAGATACGGCTTGATCCGATTCCCGTTCACCCTGAAACTGGACTTGTCTTTTGGATTCTCCAGCTCGAATGCTCCTTATGTAAAAATCTGCTTGATGATGAACGGGCCCGACCAACGAGACCTCAGCTTTCCCGGAAAAAATCGCATCCGGGTATTGTAGAGAAGCACTTTGTCGCCTTCGGTAAACTGCTTTGGCGTGATACGGTGATCATGCCACTTCTTCGTCTTCTCTGTATAAATTTTGGCGCTCTCGAAAGCCGTTCTGCGGAACTCCTCTAATTCCAGCAGTGCCATCTTCCTTTTATCTCCTGCTAGATTCTGGTCCAAGTTGAGCAGTTTGATGGCCCAATACGCCTTGTGCTCCAATTCCACCGGTAAGTGACACGCTTTCCCAAACACAAGCTGGTATGGTGACATACCCAGCGGTGTTTTGAAAGCTGTCCTGTAGGCCCAAAGCGCATCGTCCAATCTGACGGACCAATCCTTTCGGCCGAGATTCACTGTTTTCTCGAGTATGCTCTTGATCTATCTATTCGAAACCTAGGCTTGCCCGTTTGTCTGCGGATGGTAGGGTAACGAGACTTTATGAACTGACACGCCGTACTGTTTCAGAACTTTTGCAAAAACTCGATTGATGAAGTGAGAGCCCTCGTCACTAATCATTGCCCTGGGAGTCCCGAAACGAGTGAAAATGTTACGTTTCAGAAAACGCTCAACGGTAGCTGCATCGTTTTTCTGACACGCGATCGCTTCGATCCACTTCGTCACATAATCTACTGCCAGCAGAATGTAAAGGTTACTCATGGATGACGGGAATGGTCCCATACGGTCAATTCCTCATACATCAAAAGGCTCTACTTCCTGCCACACGGTCATCGGCATCTCGTCCCGATGTGACGTGTTTCCTGTTCTCTGGCATCTATCACATCCCAGCACATAGTCGTGACAATCCTTGAAGATTGTCAGCCAGAAAAAACCGGACTGCAGTATTTTATGAGCTGTTCGCGTTCCCCCCAAATGACCCCCACACTGTGATGAGTGGCAGTGTCGGATTACGTTCCAGGCCTCGTGGGTCGGGATACACCTTCTCAGGATGTTATCGGCCCCCTGTTTGAATAGGTACGGTTCATCCCAGAAATACTGTCGACTTTCTTTTTCCGCTGAGACGGGGTGAGATCCTCGGGAAGCGTGCCAGTTACCAAGTAATTGGCTATGGCATAGTTCCACGGTCTCCCGATTTTCACTGCCATGATGTGTTCGTCGGGGAAGTTTTCCTTGATCGGCACCGGGTCCACCTTCACATTCTCAAGTCTGGATAGGTGATCCGCTACCACGTTCTCAACTCCCTTCTTGTCCCGGATTTCCACTTCGAATTCCTGCATCAGTAGTACCCACCTCAACAGTCTCGGTTTCGCGTCCTTCTTGTCCAGCAGGTATTTCAGGGCACTATGGTCGGTAAAAACGATAACTTTTGACTCGACCAAATAGGGCCTGAATTTGTCCAGGGCATACACCACGGCCAGCAGTTCCTTTTCTGTCGTGCCATAGTTGAGCTGGGCATCGTTGAGTACCCGGCTCGCATAATAAATGACGTGGCAGAATTTATCCTTTCGCTGCCCCAAAACTGCCCCGACTGCGTAGTCGCTGGCGTCACACATCAGCTCAAACGGGAGTGACCAATCCGGAGTAGTTATAACCGGGGCTGTGGTCAGCTTCTCTTTCAAATGGTCAAAAGCCTGCCGACATGCTACATCGAAATCAAAGGGTACGTCTTTTCCGAGTAAAGCGCAGAGTGGCTTTGTGATCTTGGAAAAGTCTTTGATGAACCTTCGGTAAAATCCTGCATGTCCCAGAACTTTTGATCGCCCTTACGTTCGTCGAGTATGGAAGCTACTTTATCACCTCGATCTTAGCCCTGTCCACCTCGAGTCCCTTGCTGGAAATTATGTGACCCAGCACGATCCCCTCGGTGACCATAAAGTGACACTTTTCCCAATTGAGCACCAAATTCGCCTTCTTGCATCGGATCAGAACCTGACCCAAATGGAACAGGCAGTCATCGAAACTGTCCCCGAACAGTGAAAAGTCGTCCATGAAGACCTCCAGATTTTTCTCGATCATGTCGGAAAAAATCGCCATCATACATCTCTGGAACGTGGCAGGAGCGTTACACAACCCGAACGGCATGTGCCGAAACGCGAACGTCCCGTATGGGCAGGTAAACGTCGTCTTTTCCTGATCTTCCGGGGCTATGAAAATCTGGTTGTACCCGGAATACCCATCCAGAAAACAGTAATAGGCGTGGTGGGCGAGCCGGTCCAGCATCTGGTCCATGAATGGTAGCGGGAAGTGGTCCTTCAGTGTTGCGTCGTTTAGCCTCTGATAGTCCATGCAGATCCGCCAGCCTGTAACGGTGCGCTGCGCAATCTGCTCCTGGTCTTTATTCTGCACCACCGTAATACCCCCCTTTTTGGGCACGCACTGGACCGGGCTGATCCACGTGCTGTCCGATATGGGGTATATGATTCCCGCTTCCAGCCACTTCATGACCTCTTTTCGCACAACGTCCTTCATGTTGGGATTCAATCTCCGCTGGGGCTGAATCACCGGTTTCTTGCCTTCTTCAATTCAGATCTTGTGCATGCAATAGGAAAGGCTGATCCCCTTGATATTTGCAATCGTCCAGGCGATTGCTTCCTTATGCTCTCGCAATACTTCCAGCAGTTTCTGCTCCTGTTCCTGAGATAAACGAGACGAAACAATTACGGGCAGAGTACTATTTTCACCAATGTACGCATACCTGAGATGGCTCGGGAGCGGTTTCAGCTCCAGTGCGGGTGGCTCCTTGAGTCACGGGACCAGAATCATGTTTTGCCCGCCGTCTTCGTCCCGGTGCAAAGTGGTCCAGTCCTCGGCTCTCATGGCGTGCTCGCACCGAGTCTTCTCCTTTTATTCCCCGTACATGCTGTCGATCTCTTCCCATAATTGGTCCATCTCCTCGTTTTCCCAACCTTCGTCAACCACGTATATGGCAAAGATATCCTCGTGGTCGTAGTAATTTGGCAGTTGCAGATTTTTGAAAACATTGAATTTCACCTTTTCCTCGTTAATCTGCATGGTCAGCTCCCCGCTTTTGCAGTTTATCATTGCTTCGCCCGTGGCCAAAAACGGCCTGCCAAGTATGAGCGGTACTTCCCCTGCCTCCATGTCTAGGATGACGAAATATGCCGGAAAAATCAGCTCGCCGACCTTGACCAGAATATCCTCGATAACCCCATAGGCCTGTTTTACGGACCTGTCTGCCATCTGCAGCATGATTCTGGTGGGTCGGGGTTCACCGAATTTCAAACATTTGAAAATCGTCAACGGCATCAGGTTGATGTTGGCCCCTAGGTCACACAGAGCCTTTCCTGTGTAAGAGTTACCTAGGGTGACCGGTATAACAAAAGTGCCAAGATCCTTTCTCTTCCTCGGTAGCCCATTCTTCACACAATTGCTCACTTCTGCCGTCAGGTTTATGGTCTCGAAATCGCTCATCCGCCTCCTCCCATACAAGATTTCCTTGAGGAATTTGGCGTAAGTGGGCATCTTAGCCAAAGCCTCGGCAAAAGGTATGTTAATCTGCAGCTGTTTGAACATCTCGAGAAACGTGGCGTAGTCCTTGCTGTCGTCCCTCTTTCGTGTTCGCAAGGGGTATGGCACCTCCTTGGAGACAGGTACCGTTTCTGCATCTGTCTCTTTCTGCACTGCATCCTGCTCAACCGAGCCCTTCAGCTTGGGGCGGTCGACTGTGCTGTTATCCTGGCCCGTCAAGTTGTGTTCCACTTCTTTCGAATTTTCTGCACGTGCGTGGCTGGGATACGGTGGATCCTGCAGTGCCAATCCACTCCGAGTGGAGATAACATTGATCTGAGCCCGTGGATTGTTTACTGTATTCGAGGGTAGGTCTCCTGGCTGTATCTCTGTTAGCTGCTGTGCGAACTGCCCCACTTGTACTTCCAAAGCGCGTAATGACGTTTTGGTTGTCTGCATGTCTGCTTTCAGGGCATCCATGTGCTTGAACCGGGACTCCATGGTCTGGAACATGGACTTGATCTCCTTCATCTGGGCGTCGTACTGCTGTGCAGATGGGACTGAATGAACCTGCTGGGCCGGGGCAGCCTGTTGGGCTGGTGGCCTGTGCTGGAATCCCGGTACGTAGACTGCTGCGTTCGGGTTTCCGTACCGAAACCCGGGATGGTCTCTCGTGCCCGGTCGGTATCGGCTCGGGTCCCACTGCTGCTGTACATAATTGGTGTCTTCGGTCCTCAGTTCCTCAATGGCCGTGTCCAGATCAGGTTCTTCGACTGCTGCAACAGTCTTCTTATCCGAGTAGACTTTCTTGACCAAGTCATGAACGATCTTGGCCAGGTTGTCTATCCGGTCATCCTCCGCTGGTTCGGCTCTAGCCGTCATCCTACGATCGTCAAACAGTCGGGTGTCTTGCTTGGCCAACTGCTTCATCAGGTCATACACACCTTCTTTGTCCACGTGATACAAGAAGTTTCCCCCGGCCTCTCTGTCAATCCTGTCGGCGTTCTCCCTGTCTAGGGCATGATAGAAAACCTGCAGGATCTTTGCGTCTCCAAAACCGTGGTTCGGGCACCGTTTTACCAATCTCATGAGCCTGTCCCATGCGTCCACCACCGTCTCCCCCATCTTCTGCCTGAATGACAGAATCTCGCTCTGTAACTGTATGACTCGGGAGGCGGGGTAGAACTTTGCCAGAAAATCTGTGACACACTCCTCCCATGTGGTGATGGATCGGGATGGTCGGGATTCAAGCCAGTCTTTGGCCACTCCGTAGAGACAGTATGGAAATAAGATCAGCATGAGTGCCTCTGCTTCTACCCCCTTGTATCGGACCTTGTTGCAGTAATCTTCGAATTTCCCGATAAAATCGTTCGGGTCTTCGTCGGCCCTGCCATGAAACGGGCAGAGAGTTTGTACCGTCTGGATGGTGGATGGTTTGATGTCGAAGTGCTCGGCAGTGATTTCGGGCACCACAATAGCTCGCTCATGCCCCCCGGTGGGGACTTCGAAATTTTCCACCAACGCTCTCCCAGATCGGTTATATGTTCTCTGGTTGCTTCGGGCAGCGAGTCCCGCTGTGACAAGTTCCTCAATGTACCGAGCCATCTGGGCTGGGGTACGTGTCTCTCGTTCCTGTCCACCGGCTTCGGTGTTCTCGGGCGTATCTCTCTGGTTGGTTGCCATCCTGCTTTCTCGGTTTCTGCAGTTCTGTTCGGTGTACAGTTTTTCTGGATTGTCGAGTGGTGGTACCAAATCGCGAGGCAATCTGGGCATCAACTGAACAGTCTTGAAAACGCAGATTCAAAAACGCAGTGAGATAACAAGAAAAAATAACAAATCTGAAAAATAAACGAAAACTCATAAAACTAATTCTAACAACTAAATAGACCCTAAAAAGTCCCCGGCAACGGCGCCAAAAACTTGATGCGCAAACTAACGTGCTGTCGCAAGTGTACGAATCTTGTAATACCGGGTGTATTTTAAACTCGGTGATCGTTCCCACGAGGACTGTTTCGGGTTTACTCACGTTGTCAGTTTCGGTTAACCGAGTGTAGTAACAAGGAGGAGTAGGTTGTGATTGCAGTTTACTAAACTAAAAACAGAAATTAAAAACGTAAACGTAAATATTTTTTGTGTTGTTTTCCGAAATAAGTTGAATCGGTTGTTACGATAATAGATGAGAACTAGGCTCCAGGATCCCCTAGGGTTTCTACAGATTTCATTTTTATGTTCGATTATGAAAACACTCAGTAGTTTCGATATCTGTGCAACGTACCAGTTGTGCAGTGACTTTTCAGATTCCACACGTAATCCCGATCCTGCAGACTTTCGGATTCTTGTTAAGCTGCCTAAATCTGCACTCTCGTTCTAAGCCTGTTAGGGTTTCTAACCTGTCCGAATGGCCCGGGTCAAATTCTCTAACAGTTGGTCTCACGTTTTTCAATGCTAGCCCTATCTCCCTTTCTCTGGTCGGTCTATCAGGGTAAGGTACTAAATCCTGGATTTTCTTCCTAACAATAACTTGACGTTTTCACCTACAAGCTCGGGTCTATAGCAATCCTGGGTGATCAATCCTATCATGCATATACGATAATAATCAAAACCTGAATAACAGATACAACTTGCTGAATTAAGACAGTCATCATGAATACATAAACGAAGTAGTCATAAAATCTGGATACGAAACCCTAGGTTCACCGAGAACCTAGGTAGAAAGTTTAGCTACGACTAGACATAATACAAAACGCAGTTTCTGAATATAAAGAGAGAGAACGAAATCAAACTAAGTCTTCGAATCTCGAATCGTGCTTTCGTGCTCTCCGTGAATGCTCTGACTTGCCCTTCGGTTGTGCTGAGAATTGTGTTGTGTCTTCAAAACGAGTCTGGACGAGTCTTTAAATAGTGCTGTTTTCCCCAAAACGCGTGCGCCCGAAATTGCGGAATCTGCCATCGGTCCACCGTCTTTGACGAAAAAGTCAAACTGGCTGCGTATATACGCAGGGTTGCGTATATACGCAACCAGGGCCTATCCTCCTCCTCCCCATCTCCCTCCCTGCCTGCGTATATACGCAAGGCTGCGTATATACGCAGGCAGGGGGTGGAGATGGGGCCCTGCTTGGTCCTTTGGTGGGCCTCGTTGGGTCCCCTGGGTCCCACTCTTCTGCCTGACGCTCCCGGTTTGCCTCCCTGGGTGCTCTCCTGCTTTTCCGTGTTCCCGTCTTGACCCAGTCCTGTGCACGTTTCCCGAGACGGTCCCGGCACGCTTCCCGATGCACCCTCCGAACCTGTTCCTGAAAAGGCAACACGAACGAAAACCCGCGATCATATCCAAATATAGCAATAAATAAGCAGAAATCCAAGAAGCACAAATAAACGTCTCGTTCAAGATTCCTGAGGCAATCTAAGGCATTTTCCGACAAAAACCGCTATTTCCGACACAAACACTCGTAAAATCAGGCTAAAAGATAACCCCTAATTGGGCGTTATCACTATTATCACTTAAACTTGATGACTTGCAAGGAAAACTGCTCACACATGAAATTTCCATGAATGAAGTTGATGGAGAACTGCCAAGAAATGTCAAGCATCTAGCTCTCAAGGCCAAGGAGAATGAAAGTTTGTTATGTAAGTAAATAAACGGGATCAAATACTCTAGAAGGGTGGGGGTTGAATAGAGTATGGGAACTTTTGCTCAAAAATAGTTTTTTGAAACTCTTAGTTGATATGCAGTTGATATCTCAAAGATTTGAAAGATTTGAGATGCTAGTGATATAACTGCAGCTAATAGAAGCTTCAAAGCTTTGAGATTGTAAATCCTCCAAAGCTTTGGAGCTGCCTGTTCTTAACAGTAATGAAACGCAATCAAAATAAATAACAAGCACACAGGGATTTTTACAGAGTTCAGTTACAATTGGACCTAGTCTCTGCCTGAGGGATCTGATCCCTCCAGGATTTGAACACAACTTCTTATAAATCACCCAGATCTAGCCCTAGTTTTCAAGCCTAAGTGAGCTACCTTACACTTGTACAGCTTGTGGTTCCCAACCTATATAGTTACCAGCTACAAATAGTTGAAAAAAATAAGAACCTCTTGTTTTTCACTTGAATAACCAAACTTCTAAGTTAGTCAGGTTTTAGAAAGATCAAATGAATAATAAAATTCAGTAAAAGTATAAGAACTCAGAAAGAATAAGATAATTAATCCTGGAAGATTTCTTCATATTTGATGAAAGATCTTCAATCCCTGCGTTGTTTATTGGCCTGATTGTTTTAAGAGTTGTGTAACTTGATATATCCTATTTTTAAATCTCTTCGAAACCCACATTGATCAGCCTCTCTTTGTGTCTCTAATTTGAAATACAAACTCAGCTTTTTTATCAACAACCTGCAACAGTTCTGATAGATTTTAGGAACTAACTTCCTACAAATCCTCTCCCCTAAGATGCTTCTTTCAACAACTATGTTTGAATATCTTTTGAATTTTATTTATCGACGTTTGAACGACCAACAGTTCTGCACAATCTTGGCAACAAGCAAACAGTATCTCAAAGCATGCAAACACAGAAACTGTTAAGTTCATTTATACAGAAACTGATTCAATCATTGCAAACACATAAACTGTTAAGAAATTCAGATAGTTAATACAAGCAAACAGTATCTCAAAGCTTTGAAGCTTTGAGACTTATAATAGTTCTGATCCTTTAGGCTTTCATCATCAAATATCAAACTCGCCCTGAGTTTGTAAACACATTCAAGTTCAAAGTCTTGAAATAACAGAGAATATGCCATTTCAAATTCTTGCAAATGAAGAAGATGGTGATGAAGATCCCTTTGATTTAATTTCCAAAGCCTTGACCAGAATTATCAAGATGAAGAAGAACTTTGGAAACAAAGACTTCACCATGGATAAAAAAAATCCTCCAGTAATAGAGACTACAAAGGTAAATCTACTTCCCATGGTAATAAGCCTAAAGTAATGAATTGCTTTGAGTGTGGTGATGCAGATCATTTGATTAGAGACTTCCACACAAGAAAAGCAAACACATTCAGAAGAAAGACCATGACTAGATAAAGAGGGCTATGATAGCATCTTGGCCAACCTCTGCCTTATGGCCAAGCATGATGAAAGTTCTTAAAAGAACATTGAGGTAATGGTAAAACTGTTTGATTTCAAAACCAACAGATGTCCTCTCTGATTATCTTAGAACAATGCTTTTAGATGAAGAGGACTATCTGAAAGAAATCATGAATTTAAAGGAAAAGGTTCATGAGAAAGCAAAAGAGACCTTGCATCTTGTTTGTCAGAATCAGAATCTTGAAATTTCTCAAAAGAAACCTGGCAGAGATTTCAAGGCCTTGGAAACCAATTTCAAAGCCTTGAAAACTCAAGTCAAGTAAGTAGTTAATGAGAACTCACTTTGAGTGACAATATTGTTGCTCTAAAACATAAGTCTGATGAAATAAAGGAGCAAAGGACTACTCTAGCTGAGAAACTTTAAGAATCCAAGGGAATCATTACCAAACTTGTTGGCTCAGAAAACAATCTAAACCTGATTCCTGGAGGAAGGTTAAAGTCTGTTCACAAAACTGGTATTGGATACAATCCAAATTTTCCTAGAAAGAACAATACCTGATTTGTGAATGCTGGAAGTAAAACTTCTCCTAAGTGCCATTACTGCAACAGAATTGGTCATGTTAATATGAATTATCCTTTTAGAAGAAGAGACCTTCACATAATGAGGAACACTTTTCCAGTTCAACTTAAAGGACAAGTCAGACAGATTTGGGTTCCTAAAGGGGTTAGACCACCTAACATGGTTGACCCTGAATATGAATCTAAATTTCGCACTTGGTCTAACAGCTGCGTAAGGTAGTGACTGGTATTTTCATGCTGTCACTAATAGAAAAGAACTTAAATGGTTTATGAATAGTTGTTGCTCTTGACATATGAGTGGCAAGAGATCTTTATTCTCACAACTGAAAGTGCAATATGAAGGATCAATCACACTTGGTGACAAAGGCAAATGCAACATATTGGGTATTGTTAAAGTTGGTACAGGTTGTGAAAATTGTATTTCTAATGTTTATTTAGTTGATGTCTTGAAATTCAATCAGCTAATTGTATCTCAGTTATGTGACAATGGTAAGAAAGTTATTTTTGAAAAAGAGAAATGTGTGGTGGAAAATGAGAAATTTAGAGTTTCATCCTTACTGCCTCAAGGTTAAACAATGTATATACTTTTCACACTAACAAAGTTGCATGAGAAAGTTTGTAGTGTCTCAAGGCCTTGAAAGAGAATTCAAAGCTTTGGAATAGAAATCTTGGACACATTTTTTGGGCTTTGACGTAGGTAACACATCCGAATAACAAAATTTTCCTACTCAAAGCCCACCAAGGATCACAGGAAGAGCTATCATAACATGATAAGAGCATAGAAGATATGTACCTTGGTTTGGGAGATCACACGAAGAATAGTGTCTTCGTCTCTATGAATATCCGCACCTTAGATCTTGATTGGATTCCTTCTCACCGCGATATGCTTGCAAGGGAAGAAGGAGGAGGATGATCACTCAAAACGGAGCACCAAGGCCACGCCTATGGTGGCCGACGGCAAGGGGGACGGAAGGCACTGAGGGATTCGGCCTTCTTTGCTTGTCTCTCTCTCTTGCTTTGTTATGCTCTCTCAAATAATGACTTGTGTAGAGAAATAACAAGCTATAGTTCCTTTATATATTCATAACTCTTTATTAACTACATAAAGGCCCCAATACTAATCATGTCCTTACATGGTTTAGCCAACTTGCAAATTAGTCCTACTAAGTTTGCTTGTGGTTGGGTTATGATCCTTTTATTAATTGGTCCAACTAATTAATACCTATATCCAATTTAATCCATCCGGTGTGTGACCCCATAGGTTTCTACCAACATGGAGCGGTGTCTAGAAACACATCCATGCTACCCAACTAAAAGAAACTAGTCAGTGATCCCGACAAACCTTGTGCCCAATATCTCATAGTGTATTATCCCTTTGTCTCCATATCCGGATTGGACATGAGACATAATAGTCACACTCGTATATCCAATCCATTGTTTTTCGATCCTGGGAAAATGCTTATGCAAGCAGATAATGTCAATATCTCCATATTGATTTATCTGAGTCTGGCAAGACATTCAATAAGCACCATCCCTCGACCGGCCATGGATATTTTCTCCCATTATGTGGGAGGGACAAATCCTCTCGACGTCACTACAATATATAAGCTTGCTTCCTATCATGCTCGATAGCTATCTTAATAGTTTCCTGGTTAAGGCGCATCGGTGGATAACATCAAAGCATGATATTCCACAACTAGAGTATCTAGTGACTTCAAGTCTAAGGATTACAATATTATTGGCAGTACGAGAAGCGATTGGGACTTTGATACAATCTAGTGTATCTTTCTCGTCGTGGGTCAATCCAGTATCCCACTACTCCAAATGCATACCCATGTGTTAGACTTGATATCTCCATATGAATCTACACACATACTAGTCTATATTTGATCGTCCTATTAACCAATATAATGGACTAGGGATATTTAATATAAACAACACATTGTATCTAAGGACTTCATTATATTAAATATCACAATAATTAATAAATGAATTTTCTAGCCAAAACATCATTCATACAAAATATAGATTGCCTCTAGGGCACCTATTCCAACAACATTAGCTTGCACACTTTAAACATGTTAGTTGCTAACATAGTAAGAGGTCTACCCCCTATCAAGTTCAAGGATGAAGAGGTATGCAAAGCCTGTGCCCAAGGTAAACATACAAGAAGTTCATTCAAGTCAAAGAACTTTGTAAGTACTAATAGACCCATTGAATTATTTCATATGGATATCTATGGTCCAATGAGAAATCCAACTCCAAATGGTAAGAAGCACATGTTAGTTATTGTAGTTGATTTCTCTAGATCTACTTGGGTGATGTTTCTTAGAGACAAGTCTGAAGCTCTCTCTGAACTTTCAAAAGTTTGTAAAGAATTTCAGACATTGAAAAAGCTGCTGATCGCTTCTATTAGAAGTGATCATGGTAAATAATTTGATTAACTTCAGTTTGACTTATTTGTGCTAAGCATGGCATCTCTCACAACTTCTCTGCTCCTAGAACTCCTCAACAGAATGGTGTTGTTGAAAGAAAGAACATGAGTCTTTAAGACATGTCAAGGACAATGCTTCTAGAGAACCAGTTGCCAAAATCATTTCTGGCAGAAGCAGTGAACACTGCCAACTATATATTTAACAAGTGCTTGATTAGGCCTATCCTCAAGAAGACTCTTTATGAGATTTTCAAAGGAAGAAAGCCAAACATCTCTTATTTCAGACCTTTTGTTTGCGCTTGTCTTGTTCACAACAATGGTAAGGACAATCTTGGTAAGTTTGATGCCTGAAGTGATGAATGTATTTTTCTTGGTTATTCAGTGACTAGCAAAGCTTATAGAATATGTAACAAGAGAACCAAGCATGTTGAAGAAAGTATTCATGTTTTTTTTTATGAAAGCTATGATGGTTCTTTGAGTTAAAGTTTTGCAGACTTGAATTTAAACAACCATGATTCAGAAGATGAAGTTGAGCCTTCAAATGGTTCCAATGAAAGCTAAGAGGGAAAAAAGAAGAATTTTCCCTTGAAAATGAGACTCAAAGCCTTCAAAAAGAACCTCAAGAGAACCAAAGTGAACAAGATACTACTGCAAGAAATCAAAGACCTAAGAAGCTTCCTTGAGAACTTGAACAATAGACACCAAGAAAGAGATTCAAATATCTTTTATCTCATCTAGTTGACAACATTATATCTGATCCATCCACTGGTACACAAACAAGATCACAGTTGAAGAACCTATGTGCTTTAAGTGTTTTTTTTCTCTCTCTTATGGATCCTAAGAATGTAAAAGAAGCATTACAAGAAGCACTGTATCATTGCAATACAAAGTGAGCTCAATAAATTTGTGAGGAACAAGTTATGGATCTGGTTCCACCTCCTAAAGATAAGTTTGTCATTGGTACCAGATGGGTCTTCAAAAACAAGTTAGATGAGACTCGTAAGGTAATCAGAAAGAAAGCAAGACTGGTAGATCAAGGATATAAAAAGGAATAAGGTATTGATTAAGAGGATATTTGTGCTCCTGTTGCAAGTTTAGAAGTAATTAGAATGTTACTTGCATTTTCATCTCACAAAAATATGAAACTTTTTCAAATTGATGTGAAATGTGCTTTTCTAAATGGATATTTTCAAGAAGAAGTCTATGTAGCTCAACCTCCTGGGTTTGAAAATGATGAGTTTCCAAATCATGTTTATAAACTTGACAAAGCTCTTTATGGTTTGAAACAAGCTCAAAGGGCTTGGGATGAAAGACTGTCAAAGTTACTACTTGAAAATGATTTCAAAAGAGGCTTAGTGGATAGGACCCTTTTCATAAAGACTCATGAGAAAGATATTCTAGTAGTTCAATTATATGTTGATGATATTCTATTTGGAGCTACTAATGATTCTCTTTGCAAGGATTTCTCAAGTCTTATGAGCAGGGAATTTGAAATGAGTTTGATGGGAGAGCTCAACTTCTTTCTTGGACTTCATATACATCGAATGAAGAAATGAATTTTTATGCATCAGAAAAAATAAACCAAAGACTTGTTAAACAAGTACAATATGTCTCAGTCCAATGTAGAAAAAACATCTATGGGCTCCTCACTGTCATTAGACAAAGATCAAAATGGTAAGGGTGTTAATGTGAAAGAATACAGAGGTATGATTGGATATTTGCTATATCTCACTGCAAGTAGACCAGATATCATGTTTAGTGTTTCTATGTGTGCTAGATTCCAAGCTGATCCTAAAGAATCACACTTGGCTGCTATCAAAAGAATATTCAGATATCTCAATGGTACCAAAGACCGACTTTGGTCTTTGGTATCCAAAACAATCTAATTTTTCTTTGTTTTGCTATTATGATGCTGACTTTTCAAGCCACTAAGTGCATAGAAAAAGCACATCAAGGTGTTGCCAATTTCTTGGGACACTGATCAGCTCGCATTCAAAGAAACAAAATTTTGTAGCCATATCAACAGCAAAGGCTGAATATATATCAGCTGGTTCTTGTTGTTCACAACTGTTACGAATAGCTCAGCAAATGAGAGATCTTGAATTTGATTTCTGAGATATACCTATTACATGTGACAACACCAGTGCAATATCCATTACAAAGAATCTAGTTAAGCATTCAAGGACCTAACACATAGATGTTAGACATCACTTCATCAGAGATCATGCTGAGAAAGGTGATGTTACTCTTGAATTTGTGTCTACTAAAATGCAATTGGCAGATATTTTCACTAAACCACTGCCAGAGGATAGAATATCAGCCCTGAGATTAGAAATGGGCATGCTGAATAAAGAAGGATTGGTTTAGGGGGAATATCAGGTAAGTTACATGTGAGTATTATTTGATTCAAATTTTTGAACTGATTTTCAAAGCCTTGAAAATCTTTTCAAATCCTTGATTTTATCTGATTCAGTTTTACAGATTTTCAAGGCCTTGAAATCCTTTCCAAAGCCTTGAAAATAAGTCTGTATGCTGTTAAGTCAATAACATGGATCTTCCAATATTGGGTGTTATCTATGTATATAATTTCTCAATTTTGTTTTTACTTTTAAAATTAATTTCGTTTCTAAATTATAAATATATTATATCCTTTCCCACGTCACAAACACACAATTTTGAATTCAACCGATTATGCACATCTTTAAAAATATGGAAATATTATGTTTCTTTTTCAAACTCAAACTCTTATGTATTTATTTCTTTTCTTCTCTCCATTTTTTTCGTACTACTCATGCCCCCCTTTTCTATACTTTCATACACTAATGAGAACTAGGAGAACTTCTGATATAATCACGATGGTTGGAGGTTCAAAGAAAGTTTCTGAAAGGAAGAGGAAGAGTGTAGAGGAAGAGGTTCAAACTCTCCGTGATGATTCAAGTTCCAGAACCCCAAGTGCAGAAAAGGCTCCTTCTCCTTCAAAGAAGAAGATCAAGAAGGATTAGACTCCAGCTTCTAGCAAGATGAAGAAAACAGACCAGTATGCTCCAGAGAAATAACCAGAAGAACAGGTGGCCTGTCCTAAGAAGGTGAAGAAGAAGAAGAAGCCTACAAAAGCAGACAAAGGAAAAGGGAAAGCCACAGAGGAAGAACCACAAAAAACACTTGGAAAGAAATGCAGATCTATTCAGAGAAGCAACAGTCCCCTGGTACAAAACATGGCATTAACAGCAATTGGTTTGTTACTAATTTTGATAGAGGACAATGGTTAGATAGTTTTGCTTATAGATCAGTAGCCTATTGTAGCATGGTTAGTGTTAACATGTTGAGAACCATGAATCTGGAGTGCATTAAGAGGTTACAGAAAAGCTTTCTTTGGAAAGTCTTAAACCCTATAGAAGTTGCATACCCTAGGCTAACCAGGCTTTTCTATCTGAACATGAATCAAACTAAGACTGTAAGTTTGGTGATTCAATCTAAAGTGGATGATGTTAACATGCAGTTAGATCACTCAGAATTTGCCAATGTTTTAGGCTGCCCCAAAAGGTACAACACATACAACTATCCCAGCAAGAGTGAAGCCCTGAAACTTGCTAGGGAAGAATTATTTTTTACCCTATGTCTCTAACTCCTCTAAGCAGTTGACACACTCTGTGCTATGGAAGATTTTTTTTTACCCAAAGTCCTGTTTACAATCTTGATGAGGTGTGTAGTGCCTAAGGAGAATTCCAAAGAATTGTTGACTGACACGGTGTTGTACTTGATGTATTTGAACATGCATGGGTATGAGATTGATCTTCCTTCAATTGTGATGGAACATATGCTTTACTCCCAAACAAAGGAAAGAAAGCACCATTTGCCTTATGCCAACCTACTGTCTTCCTTCTTTCAACACCTTGAGATCCCAAATGACTGAGAAGAAACTATTACCACTGGTTTTGCTATGCTTGATGAGAAAGCCTTTGAGAGGATTGGAATTAGGAAAACCAGTGAGGGTAATTGGAAACTATACTCTGGTCAGTCTGAGGAAGAATTGCAATCTAAGAAATTTCCAAATTCTAAGGCCTTGACCTCTCATTCAAGCCTACCCTCTCAATCTCAAGACCTTTATTTGGTATTTCAAAGACTTGATGTTCTGGAGAAAGATATGGATGAATTGAAGGAAAATCAACATGTGCTTGGCACTGAGCTTAAGCTAGTTAGGTATATGGTTGAAAGCATCTTCAAAAGCATCAATGTGCTCCATGTGGAAGAAGAAGTCTCTCAGGCTGCAGAGGGATCCAAGAAGGCTGGTTTAACCAAGGATTTGTTCAGTGACCATAATACTCAGGATGAGGCTATAGGGGTGGTGGAAAAAGGGAAACAATGATTTAAGAGCAAGGTGATGAAGAAAAGGAACAAGATGATGCTGAAAGTCCATACTCAGGAGTGTTTAAAAAAGATTTTAAGAAGAAGAAACAGAAGGCACCCATTCCAGAACTAGTGACTGAGGCTGATCTTTTTTATGATGAGGTGATTGGTGATACTGGTGATAAAGCTGCTCAAGAAGAAGAACATAAAGATGATGAGGATGATGTAAAAGATAGTGGTGAAGATGATTCAGAGCTAAACGGAGATGGAGACCCAACCCCCTAATTCTTGCCTCTTTTTCTATATTTTTCAAGTCCTTGAACTCTTTTTCGATGTCTTGAAAATTCTGTTTTCAAACTTCTATTTATTGCTTTCAGTTTCCCAAACTCTGATCCAACATTTTCTCAATCTTTTTTGATGAAAATCAAAAAGGGGGAGAAAAACTTAAGTTTATTTGTGATTTTGGTAATTTTTAGACCGGCTTAGAGATCTGGTTTAGATCAGTAGGATTTGTTAGGTTTTGTTGGTTAATAAGTTGGATTATTTGGATATTTTTGTAGGGTTTTGATTCATGGATCGCGCAAACGGAAGCATAATCAAACAAACAACCATGCAAAACCCTCCAAGGATCACAAGTCTAGATGCATAACGATAGTGAAGGTAAGAAATCATAAACACACCTTTGGGTTCTCCTTGATGACTTCAAACGCGAATAGTGTCACGTTCTCTATAGTTGATCCACGCCTAGAGTTGTTCCTAGATCTCCAATCACCTTGGTGCTAGCCCGGATTGAAAGGAGGGTGAAGAAATCACGCAAAACGAGACACCAAAAGGGGTTCGGCACCCTTGTGGCGTCGGGGACAAAGGGGCGGCGGCAAGGGGGCGGCGTCCCTCTTGTGGCTTGCTCTCTCTCTCCTTTGTTCTCTCCTACTCTTGTTATGTTCTCTCTAGAGCATAAAAGTGTGTAGGGAAGGAAGGAGGAGGGTCCTTTATATAGTCCAACAACTCCTTGTTAACTACCTAAAGGACTTATTCTAGTCCTACTAGAATTCAATTTAGTCCCTTCCTTGCAAATTAGTCCCTACTAAGTTTGCAAGGGTTTGCAAAGTGATCCTTCTAATTAATTAATCCAATTAATTAATTCCATAATCTAGTACAACTCTATATAGCGTGTGACCCCATAGGTTCTATCTAGTTGGTAGCAACCCTTTGCTAATATGGAGCGGTTTCTAGCAAAACATCCATTCTAGCCAACTAATAGAATAGTCATCTAGACAACCTTGTACAAGTAATTGTCTCATCCCTTTGCCTCCATATCCGGATTGGACACGAGACATACAAGTCACACTCGTATATCCAATCCCTAGTTTCTCGATCCATGGAATAGCCTTATTCGTGCAAATAACATCAATATCTCATATATTGATTTATTTGAGTCTGGCCAGACATTCTATAAGCACTATCCTCGAGTGGCCTTGGATATTTGCTCCCGTTATGTGGGAGGGGCAAATCCTCTCTACGTCCACTACGATCTCTAAGCTTGCTTCTCATTGTATCCAGTACACGCCTTTATAACTACCCAGTTACGGTGTAGCGTTTAACGCTACCAAGATCACAATGATCCACAACTAGAATATCTAGTGACTTCAAGTCTAAGGATGACAATACCATTGTACCCGAGAAGCACTTGTGACTCAACATAACATGTAAGTAGCCTTCTCGGTAATGGGTCAATCCAGTGCAACATTCCGTAATGCACACCTATGTGTTGGATCGTGATATCTCCATATCAATCCAACCCCATACTAGTCTATAGATGATTGTCCCATTTAATCATTATACTTGACTAGGGATATTTAAGATAAACAACACGATTGTAAATCTAAGGACTTCATTATATTAAATATCCAATAAATAATAAATGAATTTCTAGCCAATTACAAATTCATACTAAACTAGATTGCCTCTAGGGCATCTATTCCAACAGTCTCCCACTTGCACTAGAGCCAATCTGGCGCATCTCGTATGCCCATACTCCTAGTGTGCCCTTCATGCTTCCACTGCGTGAGTGGCTTCGTAAGCGGGTCTGACAGATTATTATCTGTAGGAATCTTGCATATCCGAACGTCTCCTCTATCGATAATATCTCGAATCAGATGGAACTTCCTGAGCACGTGCTTGGACTTCTGGTGCGATCTTGGTTCCTTTGATTGCGCGATCGCCCCAGTGTTGTCACAGAACAACTCCACTGGATCCGCAATGCTAGGGACCACACCAAGTTCAGAAACAAACTTTCTGATCCAAACAGCCTCCTTTGCTGCGCCATTCGCAGCAATGTACTCAGCCTCTGTTGTAGAATCAGCTACCGTCTCTTGCTTGGAACTCTTCCAGCTCACCGCTGCTCCATTCAGGCAAAACACATATCCCGACTGTGATCTAAAGTCATCTCTATCGGTTTGGAAGCTTGCATCTGTGTAACCCCTTACACGCAACTCTTCCTCACCGCCAAACATCAAAAAAGCATCCTTAGTTCTTCTCAAGTACTTTAGGATATTCTTGACAGCAATCCAGTGACTCTCACCTGGATTGGATTGGTATCTGCTTGTCATACTCAAGGCATATGACACATCTGGTCTAGTACATAACATGGCGTACATGATGGATCCTATGGCCGAGGCATAGGGAATCCTACTCATGCGTTCCTTCTCAATCTCATTGGAAGGACAACCACTCTTCGAAAGAGTGATTCCATGTGACATGGGCAAGAATCCCTTCTTGGAATCTTGCATGTTGAACCGTTTCAACACCTTGTCAATATATGTACTTTGACTTAGGCCTAGCAACCTTTTAGATCTATCTCTATAGATCTTTATACCAAGTATATAGGCTGCTTCCCCTAAGTCTTTCATTGAGAAACACTTTCCTAGCCAATCTTTTACAGATTGCAGCATGGGAATGTCGTTTCCAATGAGTAGTATGTCATCCACATACAAGACCAGAAAAGCTACAGAGCTCCCACTAACCTTCTTGTAAACACAAGACTCATCTTCGTTTCTGATGAAGCCAAACTCTTTGACCACTTCATCAAAACGTCGATTCCAACTCCTAGAAGCTTGCTTCAATCCATAAATGGATCGTTGCAGCTTACAGACTTTGTTGGCTTGCTTTGGATCTTCAAAACCCTCCGGCTGTATCATATACACGTCCTCGAGGAGATTCCCATAAAGGAATGCTGTTTTGACATCCATCTGCCAAATCTCATAGTCGTAGTATGCTGCAATTGCAAGTAGGATTCGGATGGATTTGGTCATAGCGACTGGTGAAAAGGTTTCATCATAGTCAATACCATGAATCTGTCTGAATCCTTTAGCCACCAATCGGCCCTTATAGGTAATCACATTACCATCCATGTCGATCTTCTTCTTGAAGACCCACTTGCACCCTATGGGCCGCGCCCCATCAGGTGGTTCCACCAAAGTCCATACTTTGTTGGTATACATGGATTCCATCTCGGATCTCATGGCCTCAAGCCACTTCTGCGAGTCTGGGCCATTCATGGCCTCCTCATAGGTAGTAGGCTCATCATCTATGAGCATCGTGTCACCGGAATCAGTTACGAGAAGTCCGTACCTCTCGGGTTCCTGGCGCACTCTACTAGATCTACGAAGCTCTTGTGTTACCTGAACAGGTGGATCCACAACTGCTTGTGATTCCTGTTCATGTTCCATAATCGGTTCAGTAATTTGTGGTTCTTGAACTTCTTCAAGTTCTACATTCCTCCCACTTGCTTCTTTAGAGACAAACTCTCTTTCTAGAAACACGCCGGTCCGAGCAACAAACACTTTGTTCTCGGTTGGATTGTAGAAGTAGTATCCCTTAGTTTCCTTAGGGTACCCCACAAATTTACACTTATCCGATTTAGGCCCTAGTTTGTCTGATTGTAAACGTTTTACATAGACATCGCAGCCCCAAATCCTCATGAACGACAGTGTGGGACGCCTCCCACTCCACATCTCATATGGTGTCTTCATGACTGATTTGGATGGAACACGGTTAATGGTAAAAGCTGCACTTAATAGAGCGTAGCCCCAAAACGATAATGGAAGATCGGTTTGACACATCATAGACCGAACCATATCCAATAGGGTTCGATTCCTCCTCTCGGACACGCCATTCCATTGTGGCGTTCCGGGTGGAGTGAGTTGGGACACAATCCCACACTCTCTAAGATAGTCGTCAAACTCTTGGCTCAAGTATTCTCCTCCACGATCCGATCGTAGAGCCTTGATACTTTTGCCAAGTTGCTTCTCTACTTCATTTTTGAATTCCTTGAACACTTCAAAGGATTCGGATTTTGCCCTCATAAGGTACACAAATCCATATCTACTGTAATCATCAGTAAACGTAATGAAGTAGACATAACCACCCCTGGCAGGCGTGGCAAACGGCCCACACACATCAGTATGTATGAGCGCCAATTGCTCACTAGTCCTCTCACCTTTCTTATTGAAAGGGGACTTTGTCATTTTTCCCAATAAACAAGCCTCACATGTCTCATATGATTCAAAATCAAATGAGTCTAGCAATCCATCCTTATGGAGTCTAGATACACGTTTCTCATTTATGTGGCCTAAACGACAGTGCCATAAATAAGCAGGATTTAAATCATTTATTTTAATCCGCTTGGTACTAATGTTGTAGACAGGATTACTTAGATCAAGGACATAAAGTCCATTAAATAATTGCGCACTAAAATAGTGAATATTATTCAAATAAAAGGAACAACAATTGTTCTTTATTGAAATAATAAAACCTTCCTTGTCCAAACAAGAAATAGAAATAATGTTTCTGCTCATAGCAGGCACAAAATAGCAATTATTTAATTCTAAAACTAATCCTGAAGGCAGAGATAGCTCGCAAACGCCTATGGCCAACGCAGCAACCTTTGCTCCATTCCCAACGCGCAGATCTACCTCCCCTTTAGCCAATCTTTTACTTCTCTTTAGATCCTGCATATTTCGACAAATATGAGATCCACATCCAGTATCTAATACCCATGATGTAGAGACAGTTAAATTGACATCTACAACAAAAATACCTGGTGGTGGTGGAATCACTATTCCAAGCCGCTTGTCCTCCAGATATTTTGGGCAGTTCCTCCTCCAGTGTCCCGGTTGACTACAGTAGTGACATTCACCCTTAGTCACGACCTTGGCAATCCCACCAACAGGCTTAAGGGCTTGTTCCTTGGACTTAGCAACTGACTTGCCTTTGCCCTTGGAGGAAGAGGCAAACTTTTTACCCTTTCCTTTATGCACCATCATAATGGCCTTGCCCTTACCCTTGTTGATGCTCTGTTCAGCCGTCCTCAACATGTTGAGCAAATCTGGCAGTGGTTTAACGATCTCGTTCATGTTATAGTTCATAATGAACTGTCCATAACTCTCGGGCAGCGATTGCAACACGAGATCGGTTGCCAACTCTTGGCCGACCGGGAACCCAAGCCGGGCGAGATTCTCCAAGTACCCGATCATTCGGAGTACATGGGGTCCCACCGGGTTCCCTTCTGCCAGATGACATTTGAACAGTGCCTTTGAGACCTCATACCTCTCTACCCTCGCCTGCTCTTGGAAGAGCTGCTTTAGATGTTCGATCATATCGACAGCATTCATGTTCTCATGTTGCTTCTGAAGCTCAGAGGTCATGGTGCAAAGCATTAGGCAGGCCGCATCATTAGCGTCATCAACACGCTTTTGATACGCCTTTAAGGCAGCAGGTGTCTGATTCTCTGGACCTTCTGGAACTTGCTCCTCTATTGCGTACAGCTTTTTCTCTTGCTTGAGAACAATTCTCAAGTTTCTGTACCAATCGAGAAAGTTGGTTCCTGAGAGCTTGTCCTTCTCAAGGACAGATCGTAGGGAATGTTGTGAACTCGATGAGTTGTTTGCCATTTGGAATTCTACAAAAAGGAAAATACGCAAGTTTTAGTATTTGTGAATTTTTGACTATATTTAATAATGGCTAGTTTATTAAATATAGCTCCCACTATTTTACTACGGATTAATAACCCTCAAGATATTAATGCGGAAAATATCCTTATATTTTCTAGTGGGCCAAGATCCATCTTTTTCATCTCCTTATGAGCTTGCTTTGGCAAGTCACCCATAATTCAATTACTTCTTAGGTAGGAACAATTCCAATTGCATCCCATATGCAACTCTTGGTTCAATCGGGCAAATAACTCCTTATTTATCCATCCATATGGATAATCCCAATTGATTGCCTCTAGGTTTCTTAATCAAATTAATAGCCTAGTTGTGCTCAACCTCTTATCTAAACAATTGCACATTGTTACGTGCCATCGCATTCCATCATTATGAACCAAGTCGCCATGCTTTGGCACGCACGAACTTGATAAATAATGATGATAATGAGTGTTTAAATAACGAGAAGGCAAGAACACAATATTTTAAAATTTGAGGGATTTTTCTTCAATTTTAATTATCTTGGTTGATCAATATCAACTAATCTATCTATTTGAGTTTGGGCACAACTCCAAATAATAGATCCGGGTTGTCTAATTATCTTATTATCCTAATTGCATGCATCATCCATACACCAACCACACAAATAATAAGACAATAAATAAACAACCACAAAACAGAAATTAAACGTGATGTGGATATGGCCTTTTCTAGACTAAGATAATTCCAAGCCAATGGAATTATCTATGAACCCTAAACAAACACACATCTCCATGCGTCTTGATCTTTTGGTCCATCCTTCATAGTCATGTGGAATGCTCCATGCTCCATGCTCCATCTTTTGTGGCTCCTTTGGCTTTGGGCTTCTTTTCTTCAATCTTGGCTAGCAATCTACTTTATCTAGCACTATCTAATATCTATACTAAATAAAATAAATCTCACAAGTTGAGAAAAAAATGGCACGCAGGCCATAATACCCTAATTAATTATTACAATTAATTGATCAGCTCGCAGGCCGTAAAACCAAACCACAAAATTAAACATCCACATCAAACCACATCCTAAGGCCATATCCAATCACCATGCGATTTGCACATAAACAGTTAAAATCCAATTTTAACGCGCTTGGTCAATTTTAATTGATTTTAGGATTTCTAGGGTTAAAACGGTCCATGGGCCCAACAATCCAATTGCCCGGGCCCAAATAAGTGAACCATAAGGCCCTAGGGTCGGCCCGGCCCAAAACCCGCAAGCTAGGCCCGCGGGTTAGGGCCGCCCGCCCCCTTAGGGCGCCAAGCTTGGGCGGCAAGCAAGGGGGGCGGCTCCCTAGGGGCCGAACCTTCCTTGTGGAGGTTGTTTCCAAAACAACCTCCTTGCTTGGAGCCCAAGTTTGGTTGTTTCCTTGTTGTGGGAGAACTCCTTCTTCCCCAAGGATGCCCAAACCCTAGATCTAAGATCCTAAAATTTCTCAAACTCACCAATTCATGCATCCAATGCAATAATTGGGTCTTGTTTTGATTAATTCTTTGACAAATTGCATCCAATGCTTGATTTGTCTTGTTTTACGCGATAAACAACAAATTAAGGTGTAAAACAACAAGAATGTAACACATAAACTACGTTTATGCTCTATGACCTGTGGCTCTGATACCACTGTAGGGTTTTGATTCATGGATCGCGCAAACGGAAGCATAATCAAACAAACAACCATGCAAAACCCTCCAAGGATCACAAGTCTAGATGCATAACGATAGTGAAGGTAAGAAATCATAAACACACCTTTGGGTTCTCCTTGATGACTTCAAACGCGAATAGTGTCACGTTCTCTATAGTTGATCCACGCCTAGAGTTGTTCCTAGATCTCCAATCACCTTGGTGCTAGCCCGGATTGAAAGGAGGGTGAAGAAATCACGCAAAACGAGACACCAAAAGGGGTTCGGCACCCTTGTGGCGTCGGGGACAAAGGGGCGGCGGCAAGGGGGCGGCGTCCCTCTTGTGGCTTGCTCTCTCTCTCCTTTGTTCTCTCCTACTCTTGTTATGTTCTCTCTAGAGCATAAAAGTGTGTAGGGAAGGAAGGAGGAGGGTCCTTTATATAGTCCAACAACTCCTTGTTAACTACCTAAAGGACTTATTCTAGTCCTACTAGAATTCAATTTAGTCCCTTCCTTGCAAATTAGTCCCTACTAAGTTTGCAAGGGTTTGCAAAGTGATCCTTCTAATTAATTAATCCAATTAATTAATTCCATAATCTAGTACAACTCTATATAGCGTGTGACCCCATAGGTTCTATCTAGTTGGTAGCAACCCTTTGCTAATATGGAGCGGTTTCTAGCAAAACATCCATTCTAGCCAACTAATAGAATAGTCATCTAGACAACCTTGTACAAGTAATTGTCTCATCCCTTTGCCTCCATATCCGGATTGGACACGAGACATACAAGTCACACTCGTATATCCAATCCCTAGTTTCTCGATCCATGGAATAGCCTTATTCGTGCAAATAACATCAATATCTCATATATTGATTTATTTGAGTCTGGCCAGACATTCTATAAGCACTATCCTCGAGTGGCCTTGGATATTTGCTCCCGTTATGTGGGAGGGGCAAATCCTCTCTACGTCCACTACGATCTCTAAGCTTGCTTCTCATTGTATCCAGTACACGCCTTTATAACTACCCAGTTACGGTGTAGCGTTTAACGCTACCAAGATCACAATGATCCACAACTAGAATATCTAGTGACTTCAAGTCTAAGGATGACAATACCATTGTACCCGAGAAGCACTTGTGACTCAACATAACATGTATGTAGCCTTCTCGGTAATGGGTCAATCCAGTGCAACATTCCGTAATGCACACCTATGTGTTGGATCGTGATATCTCCATATCAATCCAACCCCATACTAGTCTATAGATGATTGTCCCATTTAATCATTATACTTGACTAGGGATATTTAAGATAAACAACACGATTGTAAATCTAAGGACTTCATTATATTAAATATCCAATAAATAATAAATGAATTTCTAGCCAATTACAAATTCATACTAAACTAGATTGCCTCTAGGGCATCTATTCCAACAATTTTGTGTTACAATTTATCTTCATGGTTACTCTGCTATGCTCTAATGAATATATTTTTTGCAGAAAATTAGTCCTTAAAAAGATTGTGGTTTTTTCTTTCATCAAGGGGGAGATTGTAAGTTTAGCCTGTTTCAAAGACTTGAAACACATAGTTCAGTATATAGCATTAACTTAAGGGGAGCTTATGTTCCTGATCTAATTCCCAATCCCCTATGCTTGATTATATGTATTTTGATGATGAATGACAAATCATTTTTTTGCTCCAAACTGTTGTTAATCCATCTGTTTGAACACGTTTTTGCAGGGAAAAGTTATTACCTATTTTGCAGGGTCGCTTGCCTAAATTGTGTTCTTGGAGAAAAGGAAACTGGATTGATAAATTAATTCTATGCTTATGCAAACATGTCTGGACCTTCCTAACATACTCAGCTACAAGATTTGCAGTTAATTTTTAGGAAAGTTTGTTATGAAAATATCTTGAAGATCTGTTATTCAAACAAGCTGCATAAGAGGAAATGACTAAATATTTTCAGAGACACATGAAGACAGAGACTCAGAACATTCTCAGGATTGACAAGCAACACATAAAGGAGATTCATTTCACTCAATCCTTTGCTAAGAAGATCACTGCTCACTCAACTGCTTCATCAGTTCTCATTGTTCTTCTTTCGGACCTATATTTGTATATCATTTAGATAATACTTGCTAGTTCTTATTGTCGTGAGGTTTTCAAGTGAAAATTATAGAATTATTGCTGAATCAGTTAGCTAGAGTAGGGACTAGATAGGTTAGTGAGAACCACAAGCTGTAATAGAGTAAGGGAACTCTCTGTGCTTGATATCTAGGGCTTAGCTTTTGATTAATAATAACTGAGTTGAAAGTCCTGTAGGAATCAAATCCCTAAGGTAGAGGCATAGGTCCAATTGGACTGAACTCTACAAATCTCTGTGTCTCTTGCATTTATTTTGCCGTTCTATCCTTAGTCTATCTGCAGCACAAAACAGTTTCTATGTTCATGGGTTTGAAAGGCTTTTCAAGGACTTGAAAACTCTCACCTTTTTCTTTGTTATCTGTTTTGATTCCAAGGACTTGAAACTTATTTCAAGGCCTTGAAATACTCACTTCTTTCTTTATACTTATTTGAAACCACTCTTTTAGCACAAGTCGCAAAAAGTTGCCATACTCTATTCAACCCCCCTTCCCTTCTAGAGTATTGATCCTGCTTTAATACCTACATTACTGTCTTTCAATTCTTCCGGAAAAGGAAGACTTCATAAAATCAGGGGGAGAAAATAAATGCCTCAATAGTTCCAAAAAGAGCATCCCCTATGAATTTGTTGCGTTCGAGAGCTTTATTTATTGGGTAATTTGAGAAGCTTCTAGTTGATTAGCAGCATTAGATCTATGAATCCATGAATGAAATTTGAAATTATTTAGAGAACAATGACATTCTCTACGAAGATATCATTATGAGGGAAAGAATATGGCTTGATGGGTTACATCGCCAAACCAACGCCGAGTTGATGCGTTGTGTTTTGTATCAATTCGCAAGAAAATATTCAAAATACAATCAATCCCCTTAAATGGTTTTGATGTTGTGTCACTGTTATGATGAATATTTGCTAAGGGCCTATAGTCTCTCAAATCATAGTTGTGAATTATGTTTCATTCTGGTCCGGAACGGTCCGGTTTTAAGCTAAAACGGAACGGAAACCTTACTGATCCGTACCAGTCATTCCAATTCGATCTGGTCAGATCCGGGCTGATCCGGCCAATTCGGGTCGATCCGACCAAAATTCTATTAGATCGGGGTCACGCTTGAAAATTAAATTGCATTGGCAAGAATTGAACCCAAGACCACTGCCTTAGCAAGAAAATGCCTTTCTGCTGGGCCAAACTTGATCTTGTTACTTCATGTGAATTTGTATATATTTATCGTTATCTTAGCCGAGTTAATATAATTACTCCTAATTAAAATTCTTTCATTACATTAAGTCAAATTTATTATATTACTTGATTTTTTTTTACTTAAGTGACATTAATATAAACACATCTAATGAATATAACTATATAGGTGTTTGTGTGTTCTTTTATCGAATACAAATTTAGTATCAAAAATTCTTTGTTTGGAACAACTTTTCTCACATTGTTTTGATCTTATAAAATAACATTTATTTATATATTACAACAAATTTCTTCATAAATTCTTTGTTATACCTCAAATTCTTAGATTGAAATGTCAATCAACATTGAAATATGCTAAAAATTTTGTATTTTGATGTTGATATGAAGCATCACTATTATTTAGTATAATATATATATATATTATATATAGTAAAAAAGTTAGATAAATCCGGAACGAATCGTCGTTCCGTCCAGATCAGGGATCATTCCGTTCCCAAGAGAAAAACGGAACGGAGACCGGAACACTATTAACAACTATGATCAAAACGTCCAACCAAAATTGACCCGTATTCCCAAAAAGAGAATATCATTTTTTGTGTGGTCCAAATAGTCTACAAGATAGTGAACTAAGTAATGGTTATGGATAGAAATAGTCTTTGAAAATATCTAAATGAGATTGAGCTATATCAATCAACCCCTGCAGTGGTTTGGATGTTACAAATCATACATTTAGAAATATCTAAATATTGTATGAAGCCTTCGAAGAATATGAAACTTGTTATCCTCCCTCTGCGGATATTTTTTGAGAATTCTAGAATGATATCCTAAATGTTCATAGAACCATTTATGCTTAATGGAGGTCATAATGACCCAATTCTGAGGGATTTATTGATTGATACTAATCCCAACATGATTATTTTTTAGATTATTTCCACCTATTGCATTCCCCATAGAGAACAACCAAATTAGCTCATCAGACTTCCTTGAAAGAATTTAGAATCATAACATATTTCTCAATGACTTATAACTCGTCTCATGGTAGTAATGACTAGAGTTTATGAGAATTGGATTTGTGACATATCATATCTCATAGAGTGATAATTACAATATGGCCTTACTGTCTGTTTGGATTATCTTTTATGCCAGAAGCATAAGTTGTGAAGTTCCGACAGTCATGAGTTTCACGTCATGAGGTAGAGATAGACCAAATTTCATGACGTAAACTTATTTTCATCTCAATTACATCCAGCTATACTGGTGTAAAGTTAGAAGTTCCATGATAGACAGAAGTTTAATCGACTAATGAGTATTTGGTTTGAAAGCATTCTAGTAGCATGTAAGGACATCTTGTTCGAATGTTATGATCTTCCAGAAAATATTTAGAAAGCATCCAAATCTTGTGAAATTTAAAGTCCCAAATTGAGAACACAAGATATGACAAATTCTCATGAATAATGAGAAAAGAAATGATATCATCAACATTAGATCATAGCCAACGTTGGAAGAGGCATGAAGCTCTTGGAGAAGCTAAGGTACCAAATTTGAGATTAATCTCACGATCTTATGATTGATGATACTTTAAATTGGAATAGTGCTTGAAATCATATGATTTCTTACACCACTATAAGTGGAATTGTGTTGACTATATATTGGCCAAAATTAAAGTCAACACCTATGCGTGTACATATACAGGAGCTCTGCAGTTAATGCATAGAGCATATTCAGGAAGTAATTTGAAGTAATTTAGATGTACCTAACATCCATGTTCGCATAGAGCAATATGTTCAAATGTCCGCACCCTAATGGTTGAATGCGTGAGACAATTGAAAGATAAATATGCTATATTGCAAGTGATTCCTAAATGACATCAAAATTTCTCATGGTTATAATTATAGTTATAACCCACAAATCCTTTCTTTGTTAAGAGTGATGGTGATATTTCGTTTAGTCTAGAAGACTGTGATTATAAATGTAACTAGTTACAATACGATCGTATAAATCACTTTATGTGAAAATCATAGAGGTTGATACCCATGAAAGATATGTAGTTGCCTAAAGCAACTGAGAGTGTACACTCGCGAGTAGTCTAAGGCATATGCATTTTTTCATTTATTGATATCACATGACATACAATTGCATGACATGCTAAGTATTTTGATCATGTAGTATTGCATCACATATTTGATGTGTTTATATGGCTAGATTTTGTTTTTGCAGTGAATTAATACTACAGGTCCTAAGCCCTAATGAATTGTGATGCTATACTTCCAAGAAAGTATTAAAAAAATTGGAATGGAGATAAATCAATTGATGCTATGAAGAGGGGGAGTTTTTTTCAATTCTAAAACTATGAGGCATTGTACTCTTTTCCTTCGCTGAGGTTTTTATCCTAGAGGGTTTTTCCTAGCAAGGTTTTTAATGAGGCACGAAGCTAAATGTGAGTTCGTGAGGAATGTCAACTTCAATGTAAGTAAACAAATTCACCAAAAGATTCAATATAAAAATGATAATGTTTATTTAGGTATGTACGCTTTTTCCTTATCCGAGTTTTTTTCTCATTGGGTTTTACTTGGTAAGGTTTTAACGAGGCAGACGATACAAGTCTTATAGCACCGATGTACTCTTTTTCCTTCGTCACATATTTTTTCCGACAGAGGTTTTCTTGATAAGGTTTTAACGAGGCATCATAAGTGGTTAATCTTCAAGGGTAGTGTTCTTAAATATTGGACTAGTTTTTTGATGAATATCCACCACATGTTGTAAGCCCGTCGTATATTGTGATTGGCCCACTAGCCCACCCTAATGCCTATATAAAGGGGCTTAGGGTTGGAGATTGAATATTGATATCTTCACTATTCTCCCTACATTGTTTGTCTCTCTTACTATGTCTCTCTCACAAACATTGTTTTACAACAGGTTGCTTTATCCCCTAAATTTTTTATTGCATTTCCCTTTTCAATTATGGTGACCTTATAGTGGACATTAAGCTTAACATTTCATTCACTACATTCTAGATGATTAAACGAAGGAGCGAAAATAAATGTTAAGAAACCATAAAAACTTTGATTTCTATATTTATAGGTAATGTAGTAGTTATTGTATCCACTAAAATTTGATCCCCTTTTTCTTATACATTTATATAAATGGTAAAACCTAACTATAAATGGAAGATTATACCATATTCATAAGCCTAAAAAAAGGTTGTCACAAATTTGAAGACATGAAGCTCTTTCCTTTCTCACTCTCTCTTCATTTTCACCATTTTCATGTCATGTATGATTCTAAATTGTCTTTTATTCAGGCATGAATATATACATATCATATAAAACAATCTTCCTTAATAAAACTTTTTTTGATTGATTTCTTATATGGTGTGAATGCTTACATTCTCAACCATGAGGATGGTGATTGTTGCTGAAGACAGAAGATTTGTCGAATTTTACGCAGGAGCTGGGGAAACCAGTCAGTTGCGAAATAAACAAATGTAAAGAATCATGCAAGGAAAAAATTCCTTAACGGGGACTTCGGGAAGTGTGTTAAGAGTCGAATGGGTGAAATGTGCATCTGTGAATTCCCTTGCAAGTAATTTTTTTTTTGTCTAAGCAATGTTTATTAGGTAGGAAGGACAGAGTTCTTGTAATCTCCCTGTAACTTGAAGTAATCGGCATGCGCTCCTATCGTAGAAAGTGGAGGGAGATACATTGGTAATACCTAAATTGGTACATGTTCGAGGAAAAATTAATTAATACTTGAAATTAAACATTTTTCAATTAAATTATAATCTATGTATGGTGGAATGAGAGTTATTCGTCAAATATTCATCACATGTTGTAAGTCCATATGTGTATTTTTTATAAGCCCGTTAGCCCACCCTAATGCCTACATAAGGAGGCTTAGGGTTTGAGATTATATACAGATCTCACTACTATTCTCCCTCCATATACTTGTCTCTCTTTATTTTGTGTCTCTCTCTCGACTATCGATGCACAACACGTGATCAGCACGAGAGTACTCAATCGAATAAGATGGATCGACGGAGAAGAGGTATGGAATTGGTTTCATACATTTTATTTCTGAAAACAGTAATCAAACCGAGAAAAATAATTCGATGAGTTAGTCTTCTATGAGTTTAAGTCTAAGGTATCATCATGTCTAGTTTTAAATTCCGCCTCGTTAATTTTACTCTATTGTGAGCAAAATATAGTAAAATTAAAAATATTTATGTTCCTAGAATGCATCTCTGAAGTCCGACCTAGAGTTGTTGCTTGCGTTGAAGAAGATTAGTTAAGTACTATTGGTTTTTCCTTAATCTGAAAGAGAAGAAACATGATCAATCTATTTTGAATCAAACAGTGATAGCCTAAAAATTTGTTTGTGTGTGTTTTTATACAGAAAGTAGCCAGTTGGAATATAGCTACAAAATCGTGTTTCTCTGTTTTCGTTTATTAGTGGAATCAATATCCCCGAAGTAGAAAATAATTTCTATATGCACTTGTTTGTTTGTTTGTTTGTTTGTTTGTTTTTTCAATTCACATGCATTAATTTTATTGGTCGAAAGATAACCTACATAATTGCGCTACAGTGGAATTAATCTATTTACAGCTATGTTTCTTTTTTGAATACTTTATATATTGGCCTATTTATTGGTCATATTTAGATGTTACTTCTAGCCGATCTATGTTTTGAACCGAGTTCGCTAATGAATTATATTAAAACTCAAAAACTCTTTGGTCGATGCTTATGTGGTTATTAATTTTAGTTCAACAGTTTGCTATTTTGGTACATTCCGATTGCCTTTAGTTAAATGTATGAGTATTTGTATTTTGTATATTTTTGTTTTATTACGAGAGTATAAAGAACCTCCCGAAGATGACCCGTGACCAAAGAATCAATCATAACTATTCATACGCTTATTAAAATATGTTTTCACACCTGAAGTTGTGCGTTGGATCATAACCTGAAGTTTTGGAAATTGTCTTTATGACTTGAAGTCATAACATGTTCCTATTAGATCTCCAGAAGAGGTGTCTATAAATCTTGTTATTATTAAGGCTCCCGAAGAGACCATTATTTGATTTACTTTATTTTACTTTTGTGCATCTGTGTTGTTTTTCGCACTGCATTTTTGTTCTTTACTTATTGTGGATCAAAAACGGACCTCCAGCAGAGGCTTCAAAGTTTTTATAAATATTTTTATATAGCCATGGAATTTTTTCTTGAAGTAACAAATTACATTACATCACTCATAACCCATAGTTATGACTTTCGTAACTGTGTACAAGGAAATCCTCGGGAGAGATCCAAGTGTACACCTCAAGTAGGAGATCTAGGACACAGGGAAAGGTAGGGAATGAGTAGGGAGAGAGTAAGCAAAGGCTCATGCTCTTCGAAGTGAGACAATATACTAGCAAGAGATTGAAGTGTCTAAGAGCTTGCAATAGAGGGCTAACGATCCTATATATAGTCAGGAAGTGACCGTTGTGAAGGGGGTTAAGCTTAATGATAGCCCCTTTAACAGCACGTTCGATCGCATATATAGGGACCCTGTCCGCATATATCGGAGACTGTTATGAGATCGTCCGCATTTATGGGATACGTGAGCCTTAAACCCCTCAGTCAGTTACCAGAGGTCGCTCTCGCGCGACGGGCCTTACTCTAGCCTCCAAACCACTAAGTGTTGGGAATCGTATTCAGAAAGCCATATTTATGGTTGAATTAATTATTCTTAATAGATAACTATTTGCATTTTAATTAATCAATCTGACAATGCAAATGCTTTTTATTATTTGCCATATAAATATGCATTATAAAGTACAATGTTCCATACCTAAGACAATCGGATATGCAGACGAGTTCGGGCATGCGCGAGATTGATTGTCATTTATTTATGGAATATAAGTAAGGGTTCACAGTCTAGATGATTTTGGACAAATCATCGGAACGACTGTAGTGTAACATTATAGTGACACATCTCGGTCAAGGAAATGGTATAGTTTCAACTTGTTACTCTAGCATACTTTGTGTATGTTGAACAAGACCGCCATATGAAATATAATTATCTCGGACTGAACGAAGTGAGATAATATAATATTTCATTGTTATTGATAATATTGGAAACTCTTAATCTATGATTGTTTATGTGGACACAATTCTTGATTAATCATTATTTTGATATATTAAGTGAGATTCAAATACGAGTCAACAATCCTGGTATATTTGATAACGATTGTTATGATTTGGTGAAAGGTAAACAAATCATGGAATCCACGTCTCGTATGAGAATGATATACCCTCCTGGGAGCTCATTAGGTTTTGTTATGTCAAGTCTGGCCAGCTGGTTATTTGTAAAAAGACATAACGGATAAGGGTTGAGCGGTACAGATCAGGGAATACATAAGATGTTGATGAGATCGAAATTGTCAGTAAGAGTAGATCAGCATTAACGGGTATTTGTTATTTTAACGTGGGGAGTTATCTGATATTAATAACAGGAGCTCATACATAATGATGAGAATAAATGTCGGAGTGCAATTATAGTTTTTTGGTGGAGTAAACTATAATTAATAATTAGTTTTAAATTTAATTCGGGTTGAATTATGAGTTCAAATATATTATTGGGTGCCGATTCATTTATTTTCTCCATAGGTCCCCGACGTAGTCCAACATAAGCGTGATCATGTGATTCACAAGTGTTTTCTTAGTCTCAATTGTGTGGAATGTAAATTGAGATTATGTTTGGTATTTTATAGTTGATGGGTATTACTATAGACCATATGACTAGGACTTAATTGCAAGCTGCACTAAAGTGGTAGGAAGGGACTTGCTACGTAAAGTTTTCCTACAAGGGACTTGTGTGCAATTATGGGTAGTCCTAATATTAGGGTTAGTAATATGTCTCTAAAAATAGTCCACCATTGTTCTTAAGTGAGGGTGATTGTTAGTACATCTTTTCCACACAAGAGAGAAAACCCCAGCTATGCCATCATGAGTTTTTCATGTTCGAATCACCACCGAACTTGAATCGGAGCTTGGATCATACGTCGGAAGACATCCGGACACACCAGATTCCGTTTTTTGGTGTTTAGGCCTAGATAACGATCTCGGATCGTCTTTGGTAAAACACGAAAATTGTAGATCTAGAAAAACACGAAGAGAGGGGAAGAAACGGCGTGTCGATCAGAGTTGTAGAACTCCAGATATTGCTGGTCAAAGTTTCTGGTCCGCAGCTGATTTTCAGCAGGATCTGAATTTGGTTTTTGGAGCTTAACCGGAGCTACAGATGTTGGATGAAGACGATCCATATATGAACATCGTGTATCTCGACGAGACGGAAGCAATGGCACAGGTACCGTTGCCAGATTCATAACAGAGCTTCGTCAGTGGCTGGTCAAAGTCTCGGGATTCGCGTCGTCCCAGTCCGGATGCACTGTGGTAAGTTTTATTCCGCAAGCTAACTTACCGTAATAATGTTTTGAATGCCTATGATTAATTCTATGCATAAATCACGTGGTCCGGGATAAATCTTGTCTAATTTTCCCTTCAAGTGGTATCAATGCCAACATTGATGTTATGATTAGATTAATCTATCCATGTTGTCCAGCTAAAATACGGTATTGTGTGAATGGACTTCATTGTGCTAACGCTGTTTTGCAGATTCACTGTTATTATGGCCATACTAAAATTTTATTTTATGTTTGTGGTTGTGGTTTTATTGCCGTGTTTTTGGCATTATTTCGGGTTGTATTTAATTGTAAAGTCTCCGGTTTGTGGAGAATAGTAAATTAACTATTAGCTTGTTTTTCAATTTTATGTAGTCTAGATCCATGTAGTAGGATAGCACTATGTAATATAAATTGAAGGAACATGATGGATCCAAAAAGATAGGACGAAGATGATGGATCATTCAAGTATTGGAAGCGACTATCGAGACGATGTAGACGTGGCCATAATAACAGTTTATGTGTTGTTTTAGTTATTATGAGTGGATGTTTTATTACGTTGTGTTGATTGGTTTATTATTTGTTAATAGTCACTAATCAAGATATCACGGACAACATGGATATTAAAACGGTTGTACGCATGTCAATATCAATCTAATTGTGTTTGAATATAATTTTATTAATGAAAAATTATTCATTCATTTGCGATCAAAATTGGTCACAAAATAATTGTTTGTTTAAACTATATGTTATTTTATAAATTTTGGTCAAGTCAAATAAGGAGCATATTTTACAAAATTAATAAAATAAGTATTTCAAACAAAAACATTAAGTGGATAAAGGGTTTTCTTTGGCAAATTAATGAAGCCCGAGGCCTCCATTACTTATTTGGAAACAATATAATTGATATGAGTGCCCCATCGGTACCATGGTTAGTTACAGATTGTTTGGGAAATTCCCTTACAGGGATAGTTTTTGAATCAAGTTTTGTTGGATAAGTCTCCCCATCGGAGCTGTTCTTTAAAACTAAGAGATTCAGTTCAATACGAAGTAATGGTTGAATCACTTAACAATAAAGTTAGTAATATCCTCCCATCGAGTTCTTTTTACTAATTTTGTTGGGCCTAGGAATCGGCTATTTAGTTTTATTTGACATGTAGATGTCCAGATACTAAATCTAAAGTGACGTTGTCTGTTTGATTTATTTCAAAGTCGAGTGGCCCATCGTCACGGCAGTTGAAATGGAAATCGAATTGCCGTTGAATTCTAATATTAGTTGAATTCCAAGTTTAAGCATACTCAGGGACAAAAATAATTTTTATTTATCGTGTTTGTCAGATAATTAAAGATGCTAGGATTTGAACCCAGGATGTGATTCTCGAATAATATAAATTAACTAGAATTACTATAGTTGGAAGAGAATTTTAAAATTGTCTTAACTTCAAAGGAATACAAGTGTGTGTTGACAAAGTTTTGCTCTTAAGAACCTAGTGATGTGGCGGGTGGTGTAAATACCCCGGGCCTATCAAAGGTAGGATAAGGTTAGTGAGATGCCGCTGGTTACATCTTGGCATATGTCAAATGTAGTGCGACATCAGCGTCAACCGGTGTCAAATGCATACGATACGATGAAAACTTGTAAGGATCTTTGGGAATCAAGATCGGGTTGCAATGTAAGTGGCAATAAGGGCGTTAATGAACAAATATTTGAGATAGAGCCCCGTCACGCCATCATGTTCTGAGGATATTACATCTTTTCAGTGAACATGTGACCAAGGGATCTCAGATCGATAGTGAAAAGTAGGTCGGTCAGATAAAGAGGTCCCATATAATTCTTTTTAAGTAATTTTGAATGGATAAAACATTGATAGGTTGACTTGTGCATTGACAAAAATGCTAATTGAATTATTTGTGGGTGAAATACTCGTTAGGAGTACAACTAGTATATTGGTGAATTAAAATTGGTTCTACTTCTAAATCATCTGGTAGTAGGAAGTAGAAATATATTCATAGATCCAATTAAAGTTTTTGTTTTTATTCCTCAGAGGTGATGCTAATAAAAGCCGAAAGGTAAGAATTTTATTTGCTAGCATAAAAGACACTACAAAGAAACAACTTAATAATTTAAGCCAAGGATGAACAACTCACTCGTGTCTACTGCACTATTCGTCAAATCATGTTTAGTTACTCGTTCAACCAATCCTGGTTTGTAGATAGGAGAGAAACTAATCATGTTTTAATTCTGTATGAGGGTTCAGGACAAGTAGACGATATGGTAGTGTAGAGATAGACATCATGGCAAGAGATGCTATGAGAATAGGCACTCTTGCAGTGGGAGAATTTTATGTAAGAACTTTAGTATCAAGAGATTGTCTTATATGCTAAATTTAAGGCACATATATTTTTGTTTGCCTAAGGTCTTTTTAGCAAGTTGTGAAAATTTTATATTAAAGTACCACAAAATTTCCTAATACAAAAGGATAAGTCGAATAACATCACTGAGAAACATATTTTCCATAGATATGATCGGATCAGTGAAGTGAAGTGTTATTCAACTATTTTATTTTCGTCTTAAGATTATTCATTAGAGACTGTTTGGCACTTTTGAATTTTGTGCACTCTAAATTGGTCATGACTCCATCCATGGAATTGTAGAAAAGGATAAAATCTTTTCTAGACACTTCCAGGCATGGAGAAGTCATTCCGATAAGTTAGAAGCTAAATTGAAGTATGCCCTTTGGTTGAATATTAGAAGGATGAGAATGTTACTTATTTATGATCTTAAGGATCAGAAGGTTATTGTCAGCACAATACCTGATTCTTGGAATAGGGAATCATATGAATAAGAAACTGTAACATAGAGTTGTTTTAAAGGAGCTTAAGGAAGATGTTCAAGCTGTTAGGTTTGAGATAACACAAACACAAGAAGTATAAATTTATGTTGTTTTGAATACACGAGAAACGAGAGATCTTTGTCGTAGTGGGAGAGTTATATGACAACCTCATAGGTTGAGCTGCTTGGGATAAGTTGAATCCCGGATAAGTTTTAAATCGGTCCTAATACTATGAAGATACAATGAATGATGCGGATTAAGAGTCATGACATTGGTCTATAGCATCTAAGATAACATTCATGTAGTATAACTACCTTTTGGAGATTGTAGATTTGCAAGATGAGATAAAAATCATCGGTTGCAAATGGACCTACAAGAGAAAAATAAGAGTAGACGGAAAGGTGAAAACCTTAAGAGCTAGGCTGATTATGCCGGTAGCTATATATAGGTCTATTAGATTCTCGTTCGTATTTGCTGCTCATTTCAGTATGAGAAATGGAAGATGTATGTCAGGATGTATTTACTCATTGGAATTCTTGATGGATGCATCTACATGAAGCGACCAAAAGAGTTAGTTGTGCAAGATAAGGTGAAATACAAACTTAAGATGACAATTGACAAGGGGATTAAGCTAGTATCCAGATCTTGCAGCATTCGTTTTGACCAAGAAATCGAATATCATAGTTTCATTTGTGTCTTAGCGAATCTTGTGTGTAGAAGAGATGCAACGGAAATTGGTAGTATTTCTTGTGCTCTATTTTGAGGATGGCTCATTGGAAACAATGTTGGATATACATCTTCAATGATGTGTGATTATCTAGTAAACGTGATACGTGAGATTTAGGTTAAACCATTCAGATTCTTGGTTTGAGCTCTCGCGTGATCGGGATAATAGAATGATGATTTTTTTTTTAAAGTCACATATATCAGTAAGGTTCTTTCATGTTTCAAGTATGCAAAGACTCCAAGAGAACGTTATTGCTTATAGCGTGTGGACTTTCTTTATCTGAGAATCAGTTTTTCGAACACGTGATTAGATGAAGAGGAAAAATGTACTTGCTCACGCTTTAGCAGGTGGAGCCTCATGTATACTATGTATAGTATTTGACATGATAACTATTTTTCTTTTGACATGGATAATAGTTATAAGTCACTTACAAGGAAAGAACACTAGTGGTTTGTGATAAGAACACTAGTTTTAAGTCACTTACAAGAAAATATCATCAACATAAATCTAAACTACAAGTAAATCTTTCTCATGAGTCTTTATGAAAAGGGTCTTGTCTACCAATCCTCTTTTGAAATCATTTTCAAGCAAAACTTTGACAATCTTTCATACCAAACTCTTCGAGCTTGTTTCAAACCATAAAGAGCTTTTTCAAGTTTGTAAACATGATCTGGAAACTTATCACTTTCAAAACCAGGAGGTTGTGCAACATAAACTTCCTCTTGCAAGTAACCATTCAAGAATGCACACTTCACATCCATGTGAAATAGTTTCATGTTCTTGTGAGATGAAAAAGCAAGTAAAATTCTAATTGCTTCTAACCTGGCAACTGGAGCAAAAGTTTCCTCATAATCAATACCTTCTTCTTGGTTGTAACCTTGAGAAACTAACCTTGCTTTGTTTCTGATCACTTTTCCAGTCTCATCTCGTTTGTTTCTGAACACCCATCTGGTACCAATGACAGACTGGTTTGTTGGTGGGGGAACTAGGTACCACACCTTATTTCTTTCAAACTCATTGTGCTCACTATGCATAGCTATAATCCAGTCTGCTTCTTGTAATGCTTCCTTCACAGTTTTGGGTTCTACAAGAGAGATAAAAGCATTAAAAGCACAAAGATTTTTCAACTGTGACCTTGTTTGTGTACCAGTGGTTGGATCAGAGATGATGTTGTCAGCTGTATGAGATGAAAGATATTTGAATCTCTTTCTTGGAGACCAGGGTTCAGGCTCTCCATATTTCTTCTCTTTTCTTGAAGTGTTAGCCTGATCACTCATGTCTTTTTGATCATCCTTCTCAAGTCTTTGATCGCTATTTTCAAGGCCTTGAGACAGGTTTTCAAGGTCTTGAAAATGGCTTCTGTTTCCTTCTGAACCTTTCTTGAAACCAAGTGAGTTCTCAGCTTCTTCTTCTTATTCATGCTTGTTTAGATTTAAATAACCATCATAGCTTTCATCAAAAATAACATGAATACTTTCTTCAACAAGCTTGGTTCTTTTATTATAAACTCTATAAGCCTTGCTAGTAAGAGAGTAACTAAGAAAGATACCTTCATCACTTCTTGCATCAAACTTACCCAATTTTTCCTTACCATTTTTGTGGACAAAACATGTGCAACCAAAGGGTTTGAAGTATGAAATGTTTGGCTTCCTACCTTTGAAAAGTTCATAGGGGGTCTTCTCAAGATAGGTATGATCAAGCACCTGCTCAATATAATTTGTTGTATTCACAGCTTCTGCCCAATAGTGTTTTGGCAGCTTGTTTTCTGAAAACATTGTTCTTGACATATCTTCAAGAGTCCTGTTCTTTCTTTCAACAACTCCATTCTGTTGAGGAATTCTAAGAGCAGAGAAATTGTGAGAGATACCTTGCTTTCTAATTGATCAAATTCTCTACCATGATCACTTCTGATTGAAGCAATAGGTAGGTTTTTCAAGGTTTGAAGTTCTCTGCAAAGCTTTGAAAATTCAGAGAAGGCTTCAAATTTTTCTTTTAGAAACATAAACCAAATAAATATATAATAATCACCTACAATAACTAGCATATACCTCTTACCTTTTGGAGTTGGAGTCCTCATAGGACCACATAGATCCATATGAAGTAATTCAATAATTCTAGTAGTACTTACAAATTTCTTTGGCTTGAATGAGCTTCTGGTCTGCTTACCGTGAGCACAAGCTTTGCATACTTCAGCATCTTTGAACTTGATAGATGGTAATCCTCTTACCAGATCTTTTCAGATCAACTTGTTCATGGTATGCAAGCTAATGTGACCAAGATTTCTATGCCAAAGCTTTGAATCCTCTTTCAAGGCCTTGATACACTTCAAGCTTTTACCTGCAACTTTGTTAGTATGAAAAGTATAAACATTGTTTGATCTAGAGGCTGTGAGAATGCAATTGCCTGATTTCTCATTTTGCACCACACACTTCTCTTTATCAAAGATAACCTTATCGCCATTGTCACAAAGTTGAGATACACTAATCAAGTTAAATTTCACGCCATCAACTATATATACATCAGAGATTGAGTTTTGAAAATCTGTACCAACTTTACCAATACCAAGAATGTTTCATTTTCCTTTGTTACCAAGTTTAATTGATCCTTCAGATTGCTCTTTCAATTCAGAGAATAGAGATCTCTTTCCACTCATGTGTCTTGAGAAACCACTGTCCATAAACCACATCTATTCTTTGACAACCTGCAAACAACAATTATTGCCTTGCCCAGCTGTTAGACCAAGTATGGAATTTGGACTCATACTCAGGATCAACCATGTTGGGTGGTTTGAACCCTTTAGGAACCCAAATCTGTCTGACTTGTCCCTTGTTTTGAAATGGGAAAGTGTTCCTCATTATGTGAGGGTCTATTCTTCTGAAGGGACAATTCATCTTAACATGGCCACTTTTATTGCAAAAATGACACTTAGGAGAAGTTTTGTTTCCAGCTTTCACAAATCAGGTATTGTTCTTTCTTGGAAAATTTGGATTGCATCCAATAGCAGTTTTGTGAACATACTTTGAACTTTCTCCAAGAATCAAGTTCAACTTGTGTTCTGAGCCTGCAAGCTTGACTTTGACTAATTCATATTTTTTAAGTTTCTCAGTAAGAGTAGTTTTCCGTTTATCTATTTCATCAACTTGATGTCTAAGATTAACAAGGCTATCACTCAATAGAGAGTTGTCAGTGACTACTTCCTTGACTTGTGTTTTCGAGGCTTTGAAACTGGTTTTCAAGGCTTTGAAATCACTGTCAATTTTCTTGTGAGAGATTTCAAGATTCTGATTCAGACAAACAAGTTGTAAATTCTCTTTTGCTTGCTCATGAAATTTTTCTTTCAAAACTCTAATCTCTTTCAGAAAGTCCTCTTTATTTAAAAGCATTTTTCATAAATAATCTAAGAGAGCTTATTTTGGTTTTGAAATCAAACTGTTTACCATTACCTCAATGTTCTTTTCAGAACTTTCATCAGGCTTGGCCATGAAGCATAGGTTGGCATGTTCTTCTTCAGATTCAGAGTCACTTTAAGTATCTGAATCACTCCATGAAGCTATCATATCTTTCTTTCTCCTGTCATGGTCTTTCTTCTGAAAGTTCTTGATTTTCTTGTGTGGACAATCTCTTATCAAGTGTCCTGAATCACCACACTCAAAGCAGTTCATGACTTCTGATTTAATTTGTGAAGAAGCCTTAGCTTTGTAGTCCTTGCTACTGGATGATCTGTGTCTTTCTCTGTTGAAGTCTTTGTTTCCAAAAATTTTCTTCATCTTGAGTATTTTGGTCAAGGCTATGGAAATCAAAGAAAATGGATCTTTATCATCATCCTCAGTTTCAAGGCTTTGAATTTTCTCATTATCTTTGGCCTTGAGTACTAAGTTCTCAACACCTATTGGTAGTTCTCCATCAGCTTCATTCATGGATATTTCATGTTTCAGAAGCTTCCCTTGTAGGTCATCAAGTTGTAGTGATGAGAGATCTTGAGCTTCCTCAATTGCAGTAGTCTTTGGTTCCAATTTCGCCTTTGGTAGACTTCTCAGAATCTTCCTCACCTTTTCTTCATTGGAAATATGCTTTCCAAGTGAATCAAGGTTATTGACTATGTCTATGAACCTTTTGAACATTTATCTGATTAACTCTTTTGCATTCATCTTGAATAGCTCATATTGACTGAGATAGATGTTGATCTTGGTTTGCTTGACTTGACTGGTTCCTTCAAATGTCACCACAAGCTTATCTTAGATCTCCTTGGCAGTCTTATAGCCTGAAATCCTGTTGAATTCATTTGTACTCAAAGCATAATACAAGATGTTAATAGCTTTTAATTCTTAAAATAATTGTTCTAATTCAGATGAATAAAGAGAGTCTTCAGATTTGGGAGTTTTAATCCCATCTTTCTCTGTGTAGAAAGTATGAGGTCCATTCTGAATAATGGTCCATAGCTCTATGTCTTGATCAATGATGCACATTTTCATCAGTGCTTTCCAGTGAGCAAAATTATCTCCACAAAACAGAGGAGATTTGTTAGCAGCTCTTCCCTGTGAGAAACCACATCACCTGCAGTACTCATGATCACCAGATGGTTGAATCTATACAGTTATACAAGCTCTAATACCAATTGAAAGGGGAGTACGCCGGTAGAAATGCAGCACAGATACTCTAATAGAGTATGCCAACTTTTTTGCAGAACTTTTATAGGAGAAGAGTTTCCAAAAAGATCAGTGAAGTTCAAGGCCTTGAAAACAGTTTCAAGCCTTTGGAATGAAATACAGTTTGACAGAAAACACACGAGTCTTTTTCAATGCCTTGAAAAGAGTTTCAAACCCTTGAAAAGAGACTAGTTTGAATGCTGCAAAAACTAAGTATGCAAATGAAACTGTGAATGCAAAAGACACATGATTTATAGAGTTCAGTCCACTTGGACCTAAGTCTCTACCTCAGGCATCTTCTCCCTGCAGGATTTTTAACACAATTCTTATTAATAAAAATATAAGCCCTAGATCTCAGGCATTGAGATATGCTTTACTCTTTTACAGCTTGTGGTTCTCTCTAACCTATATAGTACCTGCTCTAGCTAGCTGATTAACTACGAATTCTCTATTGTTCACTTTAAAAATCCTTAATAATGAGAGAAATAAATAGTATAAGAATGATATAAAATTGAGTACAAGTCAGAAGAACAATGAAGTGTAAAACTGCAGTGAGGAATGCAGTGATCTTTTGTGAGATGGATTGTGAGAATGATGTGCTTCTATGATGCTTGACAATCCTAGAATGTGTATCTCTCTTTTTGCCTGTTAAGCGTTGTGTATTGTTGCTCCAAAATGAGCTCTATTAATACAGCTCAGAGCTCTCCAAATCTTCCCAGATTCTCAGCAACAAACTTCCTGTTTTGTAGGCAACAGCTTTGACTATTTTAACAACCTTCTCCAACGAATAGTCGATCATAATCTTCAGAGATATTGTTCTAATCTTGTCTTTAAACAGATTGGGAGCTGTCAAGAGTGACTGACTGATCACATAATCACATTATCTCCAAGTTTCCTTTCCTGCGAAATCCAGATTAGGAAACCAATCCTGCAAACTAGGAAATAACATTTCCCTGCAAAACTGAGTCGAACATATGGATTAAATGATGTTAAATATAACAAAATAGTTTGTCTTTCATCATCCAATAATAACTGATCAAGCATAGGGGTGAGAGAGATAGAATTAGATTAGAAGAGTTCAGAAAAACTCCCCTCGAGAATATGGATATAGGTCAGACAGTTTCAAGGCTTTGAATCATGTTTCAAGGCCTTGAAATAGCTAGTGTGAAACCTGATTCAAGGCTTTGAAAACTGGTTCAAGGCCTTGAAATAGATCCTGGGAAACCTGTGAACTTACATCCTATATTGATTTATCTGAGTCTGGCCAGACATTCTATGAGCACCATCCCTCGAGTGGTCGTGGATATCTAATCCGGTTATGTGGGAGGGAAAAATCCTATCTACGTCACTACCATCTCTAACGTTGATTCTTTATTGTACCCGGCTAACGCCTTTATTTCTATCCAGTTACGGTGTAGCATTTGACGATGTCAAAACACAATAATCCACGACTAGAGGATCTAGTGAATTTAAGTATAAGGATGACAATACCGTTGTCACTACAAGAAAAACTTGTGACTTATACATAACTTGTATGTAGCCTTCTCGTTATGGTTCATTGAGTATGCTATTACTCCTAATGCATACGCATGTGTTATATCGTGATATCTCCATATCAATCCAACCCCATACTAGTATATAGTTGATCGTCATGTTAATCAATATAATCGACTAGGGATATTTAAGATAAACAACATATTTGAAATCTAAGGACTTCATTATATTAAATATCCGAATAAATAATACAATGAATGTTTCTAGCCAAAAACACTATTCATATTAAAAAGATTGCCTCTAGGACATCTATTCCAACAGTCTTCCACTTGCACTAGAGCCAATCTGTTGCATCCCGTATGCCCATAGATCTAGTGTGCCCTTCATGCTTGCTCTGAACAAGCGGATTTGTAAGAGGATCTGAAAGATTCTCATCTGTAGGAATCTTGCATATCTTCACATTTCCTCCATCTATGATATCTCAAATAAGATGGAACTTCCTAAGTACGTGTTTGGATTTTTGATGTGACATGGGTTCCTTTGATTGTGCGATCGCCCAAGTGTTGTCACAGTACAACTCTATTGGATTCACAATGCTAGGAACCACACCAAGTTCATTGATGAACTTTCTAATCCAAACAGCTTCCTTTGCTGCGCCACTTGCAGCAATGTACTCACCCTCAGTTTTAGAATCAACACCTCTTGATTGGAACTCTTACATCTCATAGCTCCTCCATTCAGGCAATACACGAATCCCGACTGTGATCTGAAATCATCTTTGTCGGATTGGAAGCTTGCATCCGTGTAACCCCTTACACGCAACTCTTCTTCCCCTCCATATATTAAGAACGCAGTACTCTAGGATGTTCGTAACCGTTATCACGTGAATCTCACCTTGATTAGACCGATATCTACTTTTCATACTTGTAAGTTATATGCAGAATCAAGACTTGAAATAACTTATCTGTTTCAAGGCCTTGAAAAAGCTTTCAAAGCCTTGAAACTAACTAAGCTTTATATGAATGAACTTTGGGGGAGTTTATTTACTTGATTCAACTCCTAAACCCCTGTGCATGTTTAGATGTTATTTGATTATGAAAGACAAAGTATTTTTACATATTTTGCAGGATCTAACATTATTTGTTTGATTCAGTAGTGTAGGGAATTATGTTTCCTATTTTGTAGGAACCTGTTTCCTAACTTGTGTTTTGCAGATATGGAAACTGCTTGATGATTGATTCTAAAATCAATCTACTGTGTTTAAAAGCTTCTCAAAATACTTCCAACAAGATCAAATCAGTATCTCAAGAGATATTGATCAACTACCCGTTGGGAGAAGCTGTTAGAAGAGTCAAGATTTGAAGCATATTTTCAGGAAAGTTTGTTGAGAAGATTATGGTGATCCTCCGTTCTAACTGAGTACTTTAAAAAGAGAATTGCTGAAGGAATCCAAAGACACAACAAAAGAGATCAATTCACAGAGACGCAAACATAATCAAGGATTTACAAACATCAAGGAAGCAGATTCATCTCTCAATCTGTAGCATTAGAAGAACACTGCATACTCACTGCAGTTTCATTCTCTATGCTCTTCTTGTTATGAACTTTATTTTTATATCATATTGATAATACTTCTAGTTCTCATTATAAAGGATTTTCAAGGTGAACAATGGAGAATTCTTAGTTAATCAGATAGCTAGAGCAGGTACTAGATAGGTTAGTGAGAACCACAAGCTGTAGCAGAGTAAGGCATCTCTCTGTGCTTGAGATCTAGGGCTTAGCTGTTGATTAATAAGAATTGTGTTAAAAATTCTACAGGTAGAAGAACCCTGAGGTAGAGACGTAGGTCCAAGTGGACTGAACTCTATATATCTTGTGTCTATTGCATTTACTTTTCAGTTACAAACTTAGAACTCTTGCAGCATTCAAAACAGTTTATTTTGAAGGGTTTGAAACTCATTTCAAGGCCTTGAAATAGACTTATTCTTCTGTTTACTCTAACTGTTTTATTCCAAGGGCTTGAAACTCATTTCAAGGCCATGAATCTCTTTACAAATCTTTTGAAACCACTATTCTTGCAAAGTTTGGTGAAATTCTGCATACTCTATTCAACCCCCCCCCCCTTCTAGAGTATTGATCCTGTATATCTACCTACTGTACACCCCTTCAATTGGTATTAGAGCTTGTATCACTGTATAGATTTAACCATCTTGTGATTATGAGTATTGTAGGTGATGGTGGTTTCTCTCAGAGAAGAGCTGCTAACAGACCTCCTCTCTTCTGTGGAGACAATTTTGTTCACTACAAAAGCTTGATGAAAATGTTCATTATTGATCAAGATATGGAACTCTGGACTATCATCCAGAATGGTCCTCATTCTTTCTACACAGAGAAGGATGGGATTAAAACTTTCAAATCTGAAGACTCTCTTTCTACATCTGAGTTAGAGCAATTTTTAAAAAACTATAAAGCTATTAATCTCTTATATTGTGGTTTGAGTGCAGATGAATTTAACAGGATCTCAAGTTACAAGACTTCCAAAGATATATGGGATAAGCTTGTGGTAACCTTTGAAGAAACCATCCAAGTCAAGCAAACCAAGATCAACATATATCTCAGGCAATATGAGCTATTCAAGATGAATGGAGATGAGTCAATCAGAGACATGTTCAAAAGATTCACTGACATTTGTCAATAACCTTGATTTCTTGGGAAAGCATATTTCCAATGAAGAAAAGGTGAGAAAGATTCTAAGAAGTCTTCCAAATGCAAAATGGGAACCAAAGGCTACTGCTATTGAGGAAGCTCGAGATCTCTCATCAATCTAACTTGATGACCTACAAGGGAATCTCATTACACATGAAATATCCGTGAATGAAGTTGACAGAGAACTAGCCAAAGGTGTCAAGAAATTGTCTCTCAAGGCTAAGGAGAATGAGACATTTCAAAGCCTTGAAACTGAGGATGATGATGAAGATCCAAATTGCTTTAATTTCCAAAGCCTTGAACAGAATTCTTAAAATTAAGAAAAGCTTTGAAAACAAGGACTTCAACAGAGATATACATAGATACTGTAGTAGCAAAGACTACAAAGGTTAATCTTCTTCACATGGTAATGAGCCTAAAGTCGTGAATTGCTTTGAATGTAGTGATGCAGGACACTTGATCATAGACTGTCCACACAATAAAAGAAAGAACTTTCGGAAGAAGGATCATGATAGAAGAAAGAAAGCCATGATAGGTTCATGGAAAACTCAGATACATCAAGTGACTCTGAATCTGAAGAAGAACATATCAACCTATGCTTTATGGCCGAGCATGATAAAGTTCTGAAAAGAACATTGAGGTAATGGTAAACTGCTTGATTTCAAAACCAACATAAGCCCTCTTCGATTATCTTAGAACATTTCTTTTAGATGAAGAGGACTATCTGAAATAAATTAGAGTTTTGAAAGAAAAATTTCATGAGCAAGAAAAAGAATATTTACATCTTGTTTGCCTGAATCAGAATCTTGAAATATGTCAGAAGAAAACTGACAGTGATTTCAAGGCCTTGAAAACCAATTTCAAATCCTTGAAAACACAAGTCAAGGAAGTAGTCACTGAGAACTCTCTCTTGAGTGATAGCAATGTTAATCTAAGACATCAATTTGATGAATTGGTTAAACAAAAGATTACTCTGACTGAGAAACTTCAAAAATTTGAGTTGGTCAGAGAAAAACTTGCTGGCTCAGAATACAACTTCAACTTGATTCTTGGAGGTAGCTTAAAGTCTGTTCACAAAACTGTTATTGGATACAATCAAAATTTTCCAAAGAAGAACAATACTAGATTTGTGAAAGATGGAAGCAAAAAATCTCCCAAGTGCCATTACTACAATAAGATTGGTCATGTTAAGATGACTTGTCCTTTTAGAAGAAGAGACCCTCACATAATGAGCAACACTTTTCCCTTCCAACTCCAATGACAAGTTAGACAGATTTAGATTTCTAAAGGGGTTAGGCCACCAAATATGGTTGACCCAAAATATGAATCTAAATTGAGCACTTGGTCTAACAGCTGGGTAAGGCAATGAATGGTTTTTTCAAGGTGTCACCAAGATCAAAGAGAAAAAATGGTTTATGGACAGTGGTTGCTCAAGACACATGAGTGGAAAGAGATCTCTATTCTCAGAACTGAAAGAGCAATTAGAAGGATCAATTACACTTTGTGACAAAGGAAAATGCAACATTCTTGGTGTTGGTAAAGTTGGTACAAATTCTGACTGTTCTATTTCTGATGTATATCTAGTTAATGGATTGAAATTTAATCTGCTTGGTGTATCTCAAATTTGTGACAATGGCAACAAGGTTATCTTTGATAAAGAGAAATGTGTGGTGCAGGATGAGAAATTTGGAAATTTGATCCTCACAGCCTCTAGATCAAACAATGTTTATACTTTTTGAACTAACAAAGTTGGAAGTGTAAACTTGAAGTGTCTAAAGGCCTTGAAAGAAGATTCAAAGCTTTGGCACAGAAATTTGAGACACATTAGCTTGCATACCTTGAACAAGTTAGTCACCCAGAACTTAGTAAGAGGGTTACCCTCTATCAAGTTCAAAGATGAAGAAGTATGCAAGGCATGTGCACAAGGCAAGCAAACTAGAAGTTCATCAAGCTAAAGAACTTTGTAAGTACTAATAGACCCATTGAACTTTTGCATATGGATCTCTGTGGTCCTATGAGAACTCCAACTTCAAAGGGTAAGAAGTACATGCTTGTCATGGTAGATGATTTCTCTAGATATACTTGGGTTATGTTTCTTAAAGAAAAATCTGAAGCTCTAACTGAATTTTCAAAACTTTGTAGAGAACTTCAAACATTGAATAACCTACCTATTGCTTCCATAAGAAGTGATCATGGTAGAGAATTTGATCAACTTGAGTTTGATGTATTCTGTTCTAAGTATGGCATCTCTCAAAACTTTTCTGCTGCTCGAACTCCTCAACAGAATGGAGTAGTTGAAAGAAAGAACATGACTCTTGAAGATATGTCAAGAACAATGCTTTTGGAAAACAAGTTGCCAAAGTATTATTGGGCAGAAGCTGTGAATACAGCAAACTATATTCTTAACAGGTGCTTGATCAGACCTATTCTGAAGATGACCCCCTATGAGCTGTTCAATGGAAGAATGCCAAACACTTCTTACTTAAAACCATTTGGGTGTACTTTTTTTGTCCAAAATAATGGTAAGGACAATTTTGGTAAATGTCACAGGAACAAGAAAGGCATTTTCAAGGCCTTGAAACCATAGTTCAAAGCCTTGAAACAGAATCTCCAGAAATGACAGCAGAGCAAGCTACTACTTCAAGTTCTCAGAGACTTGAGAAGCAAACTAGAGAGCCTAAACCATGGACACAAAGAAAGAGATTCAAATATCTCTCATCTCATCCTGCTGATAACATTATTTCTGATCCAACCACTGGTAGACAAACAGGATCACAGTTGAAAAATCTTTGTGCTTTTAATGCTTTTATTTCTCTTGTAGAACCTAAAACTGTGAAGGAAGCATTACAAGAAGCAAACTGGATTATAACAATGCAAAGTGAACTCAATGAGTTTGAACGGAAAAAGGTCTCGAATCTAGTTCCTCCACCAAGAAATCAGTCGGCCATTGGCACCAGATGGTTTTTCAGAAACAAGTTAGATGAGAATGAAAGGTAATCTGGAACAAAGCTAGATTGGTAGCTCAAGGCTACAATCAAGAAGAAGGTATTGACTATGAAGAAACTTTTGCTCCTGTTTCCAGGTTAGAAGCAATCAGAATTCTACTTGCATTTGCATCTCACGAAAACATGAAACTATTTCAAATGTATGTGAGGTGTGCTTTTCTAAATGCTATCTGCAAGAAGAAATTTATGTTGCTCAACCTACAGGTTTTGAAGATGACAAGTTTCTAAATCATGTTTACAAACTTGACAAAGCTCTTTATGGTTTAAAACAACCTCCAAGAGCTTGGTATGAAAGATGTCAAAGTTTCTACTTGAAAATGATTTCAAAAGAGGATTAGTAGACAAGACCATTTTTCAGAAAGGCTCATGAGAAAGATATGCTTGTAGTTCAAATTTATGTTGATGATATTCTGTTTGGAGCTACTAATGATCTTCTGTGTAAGAAATTCTCAAGTCTTATGAGCAGGGAATTTGAAATGAGCTTGATGGGAAAATTGAACTTCTTCCTTGGACTTCAAATTCACCAGATTAAGAAGGGAATATTCCTACATCAAAGCAAGTATACCAAGGACTTGCTAAGCAAGTATAATATGTCTCAGTCCAAAGAGATTAAGACCCCCATGAGTTCTACACTGTCTTTAGACAATGATGAATCTGGTAAGAGTGTGACTGTGAAAGAGTATAGAGGTACGATTAGATCATTACTCTACCTCACAGCTAGTAGACCAGATATCATGTTCAGTGTATGCATGTGTGCTATATTTCAATTTGATCCTAAAGAATCACACTTGACTGCAGTTAAGAGAATTTTTAGATATCTCAATGGTACCAAAGACTCAGGGATTTGGTATCCTAAACATTCTAACTTCTCTTTGTGTGTCTATTCAGATGCTGATTTTGCAGGATATAAAGTTGATAGAAATAGTACATCAGGATGCTGTCAATTTCTTGGATCATCTTTAATCAGTCGGCATTCAAAGAAGCAAAATTCAGTTGCACTAGCAACAGCTGAAGATGAATACATAGCAGCTGGAGCTTGCTATTCACAAGTGTTATGGATAGCAAAACAAATGAGAGATCTTGGATTTGATTTCAGAGATATATCTATCAAGTGTGACAACACAAGTGCAATATCAATTACAACGAATCCAGTTCAGCATTCAAGAACAAAGCACATTGATGTTAGACATAACTTCATCAGATATCATGCAGAGAAAGGTGATATTTTTCTTGAATTTGTTTCTACTAACTTGAAATATGTAGACATCTTCACTAAACTATTTCTAGATGAAAGATTCTCAGCCTTAAGATTGGTATTAGGTATGTTAAATAAGGAAGGTTTGGTTTAGGTGGAGAATCAGGTAAGTTTTTTGTGTTTCAAATGTTTGAACTGAATTTCAGAGCCTTGAAAATCCTTTCAAAACCTTGAGTATATTTGAATTACATGATACAACTTTTCAAGGCCTTGAAACCCTTTCCAAAGCCTTGAAAATAAGACTGCATATCAATTAGTCAATAATTTTGGATCTTTCAATCTTGGGTGTTATCTTTGTAGATAATTACTCAATGTTTCCCCTCAATTTTGAAAAACCTCTTTTCAGCCAAAATAACATTATATCTTTTATTTTCAAAGGAACGATCAAATTTAAATATTTTTGATTTATTAGATCTTCAAAGATCAGAGAAAATATTTAGTTTCCTTTTCAAACTGAAACTCCCTTCTATTTATCTTCTTCTTTCTTTCTCTCCTTTGTATCTATCCTACCTCTCTTTTCTTCTCCAAACTCTAATGAGCACTAAAAGAGCCTCAGACAGAATCAAGATGGGTGGTGGTTCAAAGACTGCAACAGAGAAGAAAAGAAATATCATTGTGGAAGAGGTTCAGGCCATTAGTGGGGATTCCTGTTCAAAAACCCCTACTGCAGAAGAGATAGCTCTTCATCCTACCAAGAAGAAGGCCAAGAAAGATGAGACCTTAGTATTCTGCAAGAAAAAGAAGAAGGCAGTGGATTCTGCACCAGAGAAACAGAAGGGTATTCAGATTGGTATCCCCAAGAAGACAAAGAAGAAGGCTGACAAAGCAGACAAGGGAAAAGGAAAGGAAAAGGTTACAGAGGATGAACCAGAAGATGAACCAGATGAGAACATAGAGAAGGCACTGTAGATCTATTCAGAGAAGAACAAATCCACTGGTAAGAAATCAGCCCCTGATAGTACATGGTTCATTACTTATGTTGCTAGAGGTCAGTGGCTTGATGGATTTGCTTCTAGACCTGTTGCTTTTTGTATGCTGGTTAGTATGCCTATGTTACATAGTATGAATCTGGAGTGCATTGAAATGTTGAAGAAAATCTCTCTTTGGTTTATTCTAAATCCACTAGAGTTAGCTTACCCTAGACTCGCCAGATTCTTTTACCTAATCATGAAGCAACTCAATAAATCTTCAATCTAGTGATTAAGACTAAGGTGGCTAGAATTGACATCGAACTATATCATGCTGAGTTTGCAAATGTTCTAGGATGTCCTAAGATATATGACACCAGTAACTACCCTCCTAAGAGTGAAGCCCTGAAACTAGCAAAAGAAGAGTTCTTTCTAGCAAATACCCCTGCCTCATCTAAGCATTTAACGCACTATGTGCTAACTGTTGAAGCCAAAGTTCTATTTACCATATTGATGAGATGTGTGGTACCCAAGGAACACTCACATGAACTAATAACTGATAGGGTGTTGCACTTAACGTACCTTGTTATGCATGGTTATGAAAATGATCTTCCAAAGCTTGTGATGGAACACATGCTATATAGCCAAACCAACCAGAGAAAACACCATTTACCATATGCCAACTTGCTCACCTTATTCTTCCAACACTTTGAAATTCCAACTGATAGGGAATAATCAGTGACTACTGGTTTTGGTATGCTTAATGAGAAAGCTTTTCAGAAGATTGGTATGGTGAAAACCAGTGCTTGGATTTGGAATCTATAATCATATTTGACAGAGGAAGATTTGGGATCAAGAAATTTCTTAAACCTAATCCTTGACTCCCACTTCTAGCCAAACATCTTAGTTCCAAGACAACCCCTTAACTCTCCAGTTGCTGAAAGAACTTCAGTTGGATATTGATGAGGTAAAGGAGAATCAGCATGAGTTTGAAACTGATCTCAAACAGGTGAAGTACATGGTTGAAAACATGTTCAGGAGCATGACATTGTTTGATGTGGCTGAAGAAGTGTCTAAAGCTGAGAAGGGTACCAAAAAGGCTGAATCAGCAAAGGATCTACCCAGTGAACATTCAACTCAGGATGGAGCTGCTCAGGTCAAAGGTAAGGGAAAGCAGGTAGATGTTGAACAAGTGGATGAAGATTAAGAGGAAGACAGTTCAGATTCAGGTGCACTTCTCATAGACCTCAAGAAGGAGAAATCTAAGAAGCCCAATGTACCAGAGATTGTGACTTCTGCTGATTTGTTTGAGGGAGAAGGTGAAAAAGGTGATGATGTGGCTCAAAAAGAAGAAGAACAGGATGATGAGAAAGATGGTCAGGAAGAGCAACAAAGAGATGAAGACCCTAATTCTTAACTCTTGCCTACTCTTTTTTTCTCCTTTTGAAGGCCTTGAACTCCTTTCCAAAGCCTTGAAAATTTTATCTTTTACAAAACTTTTCTTTTAAAATCTTTCCAAAGACTAATCCAACATTTTCTCATTTCTTTTTTTGATGAAAGTCAAAAAGGGGGAGAATTTTAGGTTTTTTATTTACTATTCTTTGCTGTTTAGGTGACCTGGTTTTGGTCAATTAGGATTTTCAGAAAACTTTCCTGTTAGCTAATTTTTCAATTTAATAAGTTTTATCTTTTGGACATTATGTGTTGATATTATATGAATATTTCTGCTATGTGCTAATGAGTATTTGTTGCAGAATAACTGTATCAAACAGATTGGAAAACTATGATTTTGTCTTTCATCAAGGGCGAGATTGTAAGTTCTATGCAGAATCAAGACTTGAATTAGCTTGTCTGTTTCAAGGCCTTGAAACAGCTTTCAAAGCCTTATAACTGACTAAATTTTACATGCATGAACTTAGCGGGAGTTTCCTTACTTAATTCAACTCCTAAACCTTGTGCATGTTTAGATGTTATTTGATGATGATAGACAGAGTGGTTTTACATAGTTTGCAGGATCTAACATTATTTGTTTGATTCAGTATTGCAGGGAATTCTGTTATCTATTTTGTAGGAACCTTTTTCATAACTTGTGTTTTGCAGATATGGTAACTGCTTGATGATTGATTCTGAAATCAATTTGCTGTGTTTAAAAGCTTCTCTATATACTTCCAACAATATCAAATCAGTATCTCAAGAGATATTGATCAACTAGCTATTGGGAGAAGTTGTTAGAAAAGTCAAGATTTGAAGCATATTTTCAGGGAAGTTTGTTGAGAAGATTATGTTGATCCTCCGTTCTAACTGAGTACTTTAAAAAGAGAATTGCTGAAGGAATTCGAAGACACAACTACTGAGAGCAATTCACAGAGACACAAACACAATCAAGGATTTACAAACATCAAGTAAGCAGATTCACCTCTCAATCCATAGCATCAGAAGAACACTGCATACTCACTGCAGTTTCATTTTCTGTGTTCTTCTTATTCTGGACTTTATTTGTATATCATATTGATAATACTTCTAGTTCTCATTCTCAAGGATTGTTCAAGGTGAACAATAGATAATCCTTATTTAATCAGATAGCTATAGCAGGTACTTGATAGGTTAGTGAGAACCACAAGCTGTAACAGAGTAAGGCATCTCTATGTGCTTGAGATCTAGGGCTTAGCTGTTGATTAATAAGAATTTTGTTGAAAATCCTACAGGGAGAAGATCCATGAGGTAGTGACGTAGGTCCAAGTGGACTGAACTCTATATATCTTGCGTATCTTGCATTTACTTTTCAGTTACAAACTTAGAACTCTTGCAGCATCCAAAACAGTTTATTTTCAAGGGTTTGAAACTCATTTCAAGGCCTTGAAATAGAATTATTCTTCTGTTTACTCTAACTAATTTATTCCGAGGGCTTGAAACTCATTTCAAGGCCTTGAATGTATTTACAAATATTTTAAAACCACTATTCTTATAAAGTTTGGAAAAAGTCTGCATACTCTTTTCAACCCCCCCCCCTTCTAGAGTATTGATCATGTATTTCTACCTACTGTACACCCCTTCAATACTCAATGCGTATGAAACATCTGGTCTAGTACACAACATGGCGTACATGATGGATCCTATGGCCGAGGCAATGGGTATCCTACTAATGTGTTCCTTCTCAATCTCATTGGAAGGACAATCGCTCTTCGAAAGAGTGATTCCGTGCGACATGGACAAGAATCCCTTCTTGGAATCGTGCATGTTGAACCGATTCAACACCTTGTCTATATATGTACTTTGTCTTAGGCCTAGCAGCTTCCTCGATCTATCTATGTAGATCTTGATACCAAGTATATAAGATGCTTCCCCTAAGTCCTTCATTGAGAAACACTTTCCTAGCCAATCTTTCACCGATTGCAGCATAGGAATGTGGTTTCCTAGCCAATCCTTCATTGAGAAACACTTTCCTAGCCAATATTTCCTATTCATCCACATACAAGATCAGAATAGCAACACAATCCCCACTAACCTTCTTGTAGGCACAAGACTCATCTTCGTTCTTGATGAAGTCAAACTCTTTGACTGCTTCATCAAAACGTCGATTCCAACTCCTAGAAGCCTGCTTTAATCCATAAATGGATCGTTGTAGCTTACGGACTTTATTTCCATGCTTTGGATCTAAGAAACCCTCAGGTTGTGTCATTTACACATCCTGGAGGAGGTTTCCATACAGAAACGCTGTTTTGACATCCATATGCCAAATTTCGTAGTCGTAGTAAGCTGCAACGGCAAGTAGGATTCGGATAGATTTTGTCATTGTGACTGGTAAAAAGGTTTCATCATAGTCCACGCCATGAATCTGTCTGAATCGTTTTGCCACCAATCGGCCCATATAGGTAATCATATTACCATCCATGTCGGTCTTCTTCTTGAAGACCCACTTACACCCTATGGGTCGCGCCCCTTGGGGTGGTTCCGCCAAAGTCCATACTTTGTTGGTATACATGGATTCCATCTCCGATTACATGTCTTTGCGCCACTTCTGAGATTCAGTTCCTTTCATGGCCTCTCCATAGGTGTAGGCTCATCATCTATGAGCAATGTGTCCCCAGACTCAGTTACAAGAATTCCATACCTCTCTGGCTCATGTCGCACTCTACTCAACCTATGAAGCTCTTGTGTTACTTGAACAGGCTGCTCCACGACCTCTTGTGGTTCATGTTCATGTTCCATAGCAGGATTAGTAGTTATTTGTTCTTGAATTTCTTCAAGCTCTACAGTCCTCCCACTTACTTCTTTAAAGACAAATTCTCTTTCCAGAAACACATCGGTCTGAGTAACATACACTTTGTTCTCGATTGGATTGTAGAAGTAATACCCTTTATTTCCTTAGGGTATCCCAAAAACTTACACTTATCCGACTAAGGCCCGAGTTTGTCTGGTTTTAAACGTTTTACATAGACATCGCAGCCCCAAATCTTCATGAACGACACTGTGGGACGCCTCCCAGTCCACATCTCATGTGGTGTCTTCATGACCAATTTAGATGTAACATGGTTAATGGTAAAAGCTGCACACAATAGAGTGTAGCCACAAAAAGATAATGGAAGATCAGTTTGACACATCATAGATCAAACTATGTCCAACAGTGTTCTATTCCTCCTCTCGGACACGCCATTCCATTGCGGCGTTCCGGGTGGAGTAAGTTGGGATATTATCCCACACTCTCTAAGATAGTTGTCAAACTCTTGGCTCAAGTACTCTCCTCCACGATCCGATCGTAGAGCCTTGATACTTTTGCCAAGTTGCTTCTCTACATCATTCTTGAATTCTTTTAACTTTTCAAAGGATTTGGATTTGGCCTTCATAAGGTATACAAATCCAGATCTACTGAAATCATCAGTAAACGTAATGAAGTAGACATAACCACCCCTGGCAGCCGTGGAAAATGGCCCACACACATTAGTATGCACGAGCGCCTATTGCTCACTAGTCTCACCTTTATTATTAAAAGGGGACTTTGTCATTTTTCCCAATAAATAAGACTCACATGTCTCATATGAATCAAAATAAAATGAGTCTATAAATCCATGCTTATGGAGTCTAGATACTTGTTTCTCGTTTATATGGCCTAAACGACAGAGCCATAGATAAGCAGGATTTAAATATTTTCTTTTAATCCTCTTGGTATTTATGTTATAGACAGGATTATTTAGATCAATGATATATAATCCATTAAATAATTGTGCAATACAATAGTGAATACTATCAAAATAAATGGAGCAACAATTGTCCTTTATTGAAATAGTAAAACCTTCCTTGTCCAAACAAGAAATAGAAATAATGTTTCTGCTCATAGGAAGCACAAAATAGCAATTATTTAATTCTAAAACTAATCCTGAAGGCAGAGACAGCTCGTCCAGCCTACAGCCAATGCAGCAACCTTTGCTCCAATCCCAACGCACAAATCTATCTCCCCTTTAGCCAATCTCCTACTTCTCTTTAGATCCCGCACCTTTCGAAAAATGTGAGATTCACATCCAATATCCAATACCCAAGATGAAGAGAAAGTAATATTGACATCTATAACAAAAATAACTTGTGGTGGGGGAATCACTATTCCAAGCCTTTTATCCTCCACATACTTTGGGCAGTTCCTTTTCCAGTGTCCAGGCTGACTGCAGTAGTGACAATAATTCTTAGTCACGCCCTTGGCAATGCCAACAACAGGATTAAGAGCAACTTCCTTGGATATAGCAACTGTCTTGCCTTTTCCATTGGAGGTAGAGGCAAACCTTTTGCCCTTTCCTTTCTGCACCATCATTATGGCCTTTCCCATTCCCTTGTTAATGCTTTGTTCAGCTATCCTCAACATATTGAGTATATCTGGCAGAGGTTTCACGATCTTGTTCATGTTATAGTTCATGATGAAATTTCCATAACTCTCAGGAAACGATATCAGCACGAGATATGTGGCCAACTCTTGACCCACCGGAAACCCTAGACGGGCGAGATTCTCCAAGTACCCGATCATTCAGAGTACATGAGGTCCCACCGGGTTTACCTTTGATAGATGACATTTGAAGAATGCATTGGAGACTTCATACCTCTCAACCCTAGCCGGCTTTTGGAAGAGCTGCTTCAAGTGTGCGATAATATTAAACGCAGCCATGTTCTCATGTTGCTTCTGGAGCTCAAAGGACATGGTGAAAAGCATTAGGTAGGCCGGATCAGTAGCATCATAAACGAACTTTTGATGCGCCTGTAGGGCTGCAACGGAATTATTCTCTGGACCCTCAGGATCATCTTCCTCTAGAGTGTACAGTTTCTTTTCCTGCTTCTGAACGATTCTCAAGTTCCTTTGCCAGTCTAGGAAATTGGTTACAGAAAGTTTACCCTTCTCAAGGACAGATCGTAGGGAGTGTCAAGAACTCAATGAGTTGTTTGCCATTGGAATTCTGCAAGATTAGTGAAAGGGGAGTAAGCAGGTAGAAATGCAGTACAAATACTCTAGAATGGGGGTTGAATAGAGTATGCCAACTTTTTGTAAAACTTGCAAAGATGAGATTTTCTATGAGGAGTAAGGAAGTTCAAGGCCTTGAAAATACTTTCAAGAATTTGAAGTGAAATACAGTTTAAGTGAAAAGCAGACAAGTATTTTTCAAGGCCATGAAAAGAGTTTCAAACCCTTGAAAACAGACTAGTTTGAATGTTGTGTAAATCAAAATATGAGAATGAAATGATAAATGAAAGTTACACAGGATTTATAGAGTTCAGTCCACTTGAACCTACGTCTCTACCTCATGGATCTTCTCCCTGCAGGATTTTCAGCACAATTCTTATTAATCAAAAGCTAGCCCTAGATCTCAAGCACATAGATATGCCTTACTCTGTTACAGCTTGTGGTTCTCACTAACCTATCTAGTACCTGTTCTAGCTAAATAATTAACTACGAATTCTATATTGTTCACTTAAAATTCTTGATAATGAGAGCTAGAAGTAGTATAAGAATGATATACAAATTAAGTACAGAACAGAAGAACACTGGAGGTGGAACTGCACTGAAAAATGCAGTGATCTTCAATGAGTTGGATTGTAAGAATGATGTGCTTCTTTGGTACCTGTCAATCCTGAAATGTTTCTCTATTTTTTCCCGTTGAGTGTTGTATCAAATGCTTCAAATTTATCCCCATTTATACTGCTCAAATGATCAGCAAATCTTCCTGATTTTATGCAACAAAATTCCTGTTTATTAGGTAACAGTCTTTGACTTCTCCAACAGTCTTCCCAACGGATAGTTGATCAGAATCTTCAAAGATAATAATTTGATCTTGTCTTTGAACGTATTGAGAAGCTGAATCACATTCTCTAAATATTTCCTTTCCTGCATAATCCAGGTTAGGAAACCAATCCTGCAAAATAGGAAATAAATTTTCCCTGCAAAACTAAGTCAAACAGGTTAATTAGATAAAGTCTAAGTGAATCAAAAGCTTTTGTATTTCATCATCAATTAATAACGGATCAAATATAGGGATGAGTGAGTCAGAATAGGATCAGAAAAACTCAGAAAAACTCCCCCTTAGAATATGCATACAGGTCAGACAATTTCAAGGCTTTGAATGTTGTTTCAAGGCCTTGAAATAGCCTGTGAAACCTGTGACAATTCAAGGATTTGAAAACTGTTTCGAGGCCGCTATTTCAAGACTGTGAAACATGTGAACTTACACTCTCCCCCTTCATGAAAGACAAAACCACAATCTGTTTGATCCTTAGTTTTTCTGAAAAAATTACTAATTAGCACACAATACAAAGAGTAATAACACATAAGTTCCAAAAAGATCCAACTTATTCAATAACAAACTTAAGCAGAAAACAAAAAAGTTTCAGATAATTCCTACTGACCAAAAAGACAGGTCTTTAAAAACATAAAAACAACCTAATATTCCCCCCCCCTTTTTTTACTTTCACCAAAAAGAATGAGAAAATGTTGGATCAGAGTCTTTGGAAAATTTTGAAAAAAAATTTAAGAAAAGAGTGGGCAAGAAAGATTGGGCAAAAGTTTATGGGGTTGGGTCTTCATCTCCATCCTGTTCTCCTTCTTCTTCCTCACAGTCTTCATCATTAGCCTGTTCTTCTACAGCCTCTTAATTCACACCCGCAGTTTCTTCTTCAACCTGATCTTCAGTAGTAAAAAATTATGGACTTATTGGCTTTTGAGATTTCTTCTTCTTCTTGATGTTTATCAGCAATGCATCTGAATCAGGACTGTCTACTTCTTCTCCCTCTTGAGAAACTTGTTCATCTATCACCTGCTTTCCTTTGTCCTTGTCTTGAGCAGCCTCTTCCTCGTTTGAGTGTTCACTGGGCAATATCTTGTCAGAACCATCCTCCTTGAGACCTTCTCCAGCTTGAAAGACATCCTCTAGGACATCACACACAGTCATGGTTCTGAAGATGGTCTCAACTCTGTACTTTACCTGCCTGAGATCAGTCTCAAACCCATGCTGATTTTCTTTGATTTCACCAGTGTCCATGTCAAAACCATCAAGTATCTGAACAATAGAAGACAAATCAGGAGGCTGTGAGGTCTGGCTTGAAGTATGAGTCAAGGTCTTGGGCTTAAGAAACTTCTTTGCACCCAATTCTTATTCTGTCAACTCTGAATACAGCTTCTAAGTTTTTTCTTTGGTCTTCACCACTCCAATCTTCTCAAATGCTTTCTAATTAAGCAAACCAGACCCAGAAGTGATAGTCGCTCCACCAGCAGTTGGAATCTCAAGGTTTTGGAAGAAAAGTGTGAGCAAATTTGCATAAGGTAAAGGATGCTTTCTCTTATCTGTTTTGCTAAACAGCATGTGTTCCATTACATGCTTTGGAATATCAATTGCATACCTATGCATAACAAGATACATAATATATAGCACCCTCTCAGTGGTCAACTCCTTTGAATTTCTCTTGGAAAAATACATCTCATCAAGATAGTGAAGAAAACCTTGGCTTCAACATTTAACACAGAGTGTGTAAACTGTTTGGATGAGGTAGGGGTGTTGGGAAGAAAGAACTCTTCTTTAGCTAACTTCAAAGCTTCACTCTTGGGCGGGTGATTGGTTGTGTCAAACCTCTTAGGACAACCTAAAACAGATGCAAACTCAGCATGATCTAGCTCCATATTGACACCAGCAACTCTGGTTTGAACAACTAGATGAGCAGTGTTCTTAAGTTGCTTCATGTTAATGTAGAAGAATCTGGTAAGCCTTGTATAGACTAGCTCGGGAGGGTTTAGCATGAACCAAAGAGAACTTTTCTTTAACATTGTGATGCAATTCAGATCATTAAGCAACATAGAAAGACTGACCAAGCTACAGAAAGCAATAAGCCAAGAGGCAAAACCATCCAACCACTGACCTTTGGAAGTGTTTGTGATGAACCAAGTTTCATCAGGAGCTGAGTTCTTTGAGTAGATCTGCAAGGCTCTTTCCACATTGTCTTCTGGTTCTTCCACTGTCACCTTTTCTTTTCCCTTTTCAGCTTGAGAGGCCTTCTTCTTTTTCTTTAGCTTCTTGGGACTTGAGATCTGTGTTTCTGGTTTCTTTTCTGTAGTATTTTTCTCTTTCTTCTTCTTCTTTTTCGAAGATGGTGTCACAACTTTCTTAGCTTTCTTCTTTGGTGGAGGAAGTCCTGCAACTGCTTCTGCACTGGGAGTCCTAGAACTTGAATCCCCACTGGTTGTTTGAACTTCATCCTCAGTTGTCTTTCTTTTCATCTCTACACTAAGCTTTGAACCACCGGCCATCTTGATTCTCTCAGAGGCTCTTCTTGTGCTCATTAGGGTTTGGAGAAGAATAGAGAAAGGTAGGAATGATACGGAGAGAAGGAGAAGAGAAGAGGATAAATACTAAAAGAGTTTGAGTTTAAAAAGGAAACTACAATTTCTCTCTGATCTCAAAAGATTTGTAATGATCAGAGAAGATTCAAATCTTTGAAGCCATTGGAAACAAATATTTTAATACTATACTTGGCTGAAAAAAGATTTTGAGAAAGGGTAGGGGAAATGTTGAGAAAATATCTACAAAGATAGCACCCAATACTGAATGATCCAAGTGTTGTTGACTAAACAGTTATCAGACTTATTTTAAAGGCATTGAAAAGAATTTCAAGGTCTCGAAATGCTGTTTTATTGAAAAAAATAAAATCAAAGCTTTGAAAACATTTTCAAGGCTTTGAAAATCAGTTCAAACCTTTGAAACACGTAATAACTTACCTTCCCTACCTGAAACTCCCCCTAAACCAATGCATTATTATTTAGCATGCCCAATTCCAGTCTTAGAGCTGAAAATCTTTCATCTGCCAATGGTTTAGTGAAGATATCTGCAAGTTGCATGTTAGTAGAAACAAATTCAAGAACAATATCACCTTTCTCAGCATGATCTCTGATGAAAAGGTGTCTGACATCAATATGCTTGGTTCTTGAATGCTGAACTGGATTCTTTGTAATTGATATTGCACTAGTGTTGTCAAATTTGATAGGTGTACTTCTGAAATCAATTTCAAGATCTCTCAACTGTAGAGCAATCCATAATACTTGTCAGCAACAGGCTCCAGTAGCTATGTACTCAGCTTCAGCTGTTGATAAAGCAACTAAGTTTTGTTTCTTGGAGTGCCAACTGATCAAGGAGAATCCAATGAATTGACAAGTTCCTGAAGTGCTTTTCCTATCAAATTTGTAACCTGCAGAGTCGGCATCAGAATATCCATACAAAGAAAAGTTAGAATGTCTTGGATACGAAAGCCCTAAGTCTTTGGTTCCATTTAGATATTTGAAGATTCTTTTCACAACACTTATGTGTGATTCCTTTGGTTCAGCTTGAAATCTTGCACATATACATACACTGAACATGATATCTGGTCTACAAGCAGTAAGGTATAGTAATGATCAAATCATACCTCTATACTCTTTCACATTGACACTCTTTCTAGATTCATCCTTATCTAAGGACAGTGTAGAACTCATAGGGGTCTTGATTTCTTTGGATTGATACATACTATACTTGTTCAACAAGTCCCTAGTGTACTTGATTTGATGTAGAAAGAGGCCCTTCTTCATCTGATGTATTTGAAGTCCAAGGAATAATTTGAGCTCTCCCATCCTGCTCATTTCAAATTCCCTGCTCATAAGACTTGAGAATTCTTTGCACAATAGATCATAAGTAGCTCCAAATAAAATATTATCAACATAAATCTGAACTACAAGTAAATCTTCCTCATGACTCTTTATGAAAAGGTTCTTGTCTACTAATCCTCTTCTGAAATCATTTTCAAGCAAAAAATTTGACAATCTTTCATACCAAGTGAAACTGTGTAATGTAGACTAAATACAGGACCTAAATACTCTGGAAGGGGGGGTTGAATAGAGTATGGAAACTTTTTGCAAAACTTAAAGTTTAACAGGAAAGCTTTGTGTGAAACTCAAATCTCAAGGCCTTGAGATTTTGTAAACTGTCTGAAACTCACTAAGTCAAAATTGTAAGCTTCAAGGCCTTGAGATGTGAACAAAACTAAACAGCTTTTAAACCCTAATCTGTTTTAAGTTGTGTGCAGCAGATAATAATTAAACAGAAAAGTAAAGAACACAAAGAAATTTACAGAGTTCAGTCCCAATGGACCTAATCTCTGCCTGAGGGATCTAATCCCACCATGATTGGGCAAACACTTCTTATTACTCACACAGAAACAGCCCTAGATCTTCAAGCCTAAGTGATTTACCTTACACCTATACAGCTTTGGTTCCAAACCTATCTAGTTCCAGCTACTAACTGTGGAGCTAACCAGAACCTCTTGTTGTTCACTTGAACAACCAACCACTAGGTTAAGTGAGGTTTAAGATAATCTAGAGATACACAGATAGAAATACAAGTGAAGAACACAGTATGAAGATAAGTTGTTAAAGCCTGGAAGTGTTCTTCTGGTAAACTGGATTGATTTGATCTTCAGAAGTCTGGAATGAAGCTTGAATGATTGTGTGTTTGAAAGGATGATCTCCCACGATTTTTTCACACCTCTCAGAGTATTCTGCAAGCCTCCTCTCACCTTCAAAATTCAAATCAGTCTCTTTTATCCACAGCTGCAACTGATTGAGAGATTTTACGATCTCTGTTCCTACAAATCCTCCTTCTGTTTTCAACTTAAATTCAAACAGCTTCAAGTGGATATCCGTTGGAGTTTGTTGAGATTGCTCCTGCACGTTTAACAACCCTGCAACAGCATAGAAATACTGCAACAACAAAATCCAGACAACTAACAGTACTAAGACTGTTTGGTTATACAGTTTTCTGATAAAACTGTTTAATAAATTTAGAACCATAACCTGCATATCTTCTAAAACATATGAATCATGAAAAACAAGTTTAAGACACTTATAAGTGAGTAATTAATCACAATACTAAGATTCATAACCTGCAAGAAAGAATCAATTAAGTTCTGTAAGAACTGTCAGCAGCTCAAGGCATATCTCAAGGCCTTGGAGCTCTGAACCTGCTTCACAGAATTTCAAAGTTAAACCCAGATAACTTCGATTCTTCCTGTTCTGATCATCTGCAATTGTGTTAGATATATAAATAGTATAATCCAAAAGTATATACCATAAACCACTGATTTGCATAATCAGATATCCAATTCTGCAACACAGAAATGTTAGAACACACAGCAGAATAAGATAACTCAAGGCTTTGAAGTTCAGTCAGTCTCAAGGCCTTGAGATTACTGGAATGCTTTGCTGCTTGTGTCTTAGCCTTTTGTCTTTCATCACTCAAAACAATTACCAATGATAGCACATTCAGGGATCTTGACTTAACAATCTCCCCCTTGATGAAAGACATAACCTACAGTCTTGCATAGATTTTCCTGCCACTCATAGTAAAAAATTAAGTAACCACAATTTGCAGATACAATATATAAACTGAACCCAAACAGATATCCAAAGAGAATAAATAACACGAATTACCACAGAAACAAAAATTCACCAAAATAACTAGGCAGTTTTTATTATTACTAGTCCAAATACTGCAAATAAAACACAAATACCACATTAACTCTTCCCCTTTTTGACTTTCATCAAATAAGGTAGAAGAAATGTAGGATCATTACTCAGAGTTTGAAAATAAATTTAAAACAAAAACTAGCTAAAAAGTCAAGGCCTTGAGACAGAAAAGATAGAATAGAATGAGAGAGGATCAAGGCTTTGGCAGTCTCTGATCTTCACTTCTTCTTTGATGTCTGGCCTTTCTCTGAGCCTTCTCCAATTTCTTCCTCACTTGCAGCATCTTCTGCAGACTGATTACCTTCTTGATCAGCTTCAACTTCAGCAACCACTTCTTGGATAATCTCATCCACTTTCTTCTTAGCCTGTACTGAATCTACCTCTGTAGCTGCATCAACACCTGTGTCTTCACCAGCATCTTCTTCATCAGTTTGTTCAAACAAGTCTTTTGAAGCTAGCACCACTGGAATTGGCTTCTTCTTCTTCTTCAGAAAATCTCCCAGCTTTTCTTCTGAATCCACACTGGTGTCATGACTAGTAGCAGAAGGTATCTTCTCAAGATTCAAGCCCTTGATGACAACATCCAACTTCCCATTCATAGTATTCATCAAACCCTTGAACTGGTTGAATTCAGTTGACAGGTCAAACAGCCTTTTTCTGAGATCTTCAATCTCAACCTGCTGATCTTCTAACTTCTCAACCAGCAGAGAGTAGTCTTCATTGGCTTGTCCTTTCCCAGATGCAGTCCCCTTAGGCTTCACAAACTCCTTCTCAGCAAGTTCTTCCTTCGACAAATCAGAATAAAATTTCTAATGCCCTTTCCCAGCCTGAACTACCCCAATCCTCTTAAGCGCAGTCTCATCTATCAACCCAAAACCTCCAGTAATCTTTTCTTCTCCTTTCACAGGCACATCAAAAAATTCAAAGAAAAGAGGTAACAGGTTCGCATATTGAAGAGGATGGTTTCTAGTCCTGGTTGCACAATAAATCATTTGCTCCATAACAACTGTTGGAAAATCTATCTCAAACCCTTGAGATATCAGATACATCAAAATCAGAACTTTATCAGTTACCAACTCTCTTGAGTTCTCCCTGGGAACTACACTCCTCATCAGAATAGTAAACAAAATTTTGGCTTCACAGTTGAGCACAAAGTGTGATAACTGCTTTGGACCAGAGGAAACACCTTCAACAAAGAACATCTCCTTTGCCTTATCCAAACACTCCTTCCTATCAGGATAATCTCCAACATCGTATTTTCTAGGAATGCCCAAGACTTTGGCAAAAGTCCTATGATCTAACCTCAAATCCACACCAGCCACTTTAGAAGTTAATACCATTCTATCATCACCTTCAGACACCAAGTTCAGATAAAATAACCTAGTTAACCTAGGATAAGCCTTTGAACTAGGATTTAGAACTTTCCAAACAGCAGTTTCCCTCAAGTTTCTCATGCATTCTATGTCCAGTTTATCCAATAACTCATCAAAAATCATGCTACAGAAAGCTACCTTAGATGATGCATATCCTTGCATCCAAACAGTTCTAACTTCAGAACTAACAAACCACTCAGTTGGAAGTACATTATTACCTTGATATCCTTTCTTAGTTGCACCAGCAACTTGCTTAACCCTAGTCTTCTTCTCAGAAGGTTTGGTCTTTTCTTGTACTCCTTCAGTTGATTTCTTCTGGCTTTCCTGAGTTGATTTCCCTTTTTCTTCTTCAGTAGCCTTTTTCTTTTCTCCCCCTTTCTTCTTCTCTGGCTTAGTTTGATCACCACCCTGAGTATCTTGTTGTGGATCAACACTTGAGCCTTCATCCCCCTTCTCTGTCCTTGAATTCTTTGCAGGAGGGGTATCCTCATGCAAGCTTTGAGTATTTTCTGAATCTGAATCAGAAATCACTATCTTCTCTTCTTGTTTTCTCTCTTCTTGGATCTGCCAGAGGGCTTCCCCTGTTGCTGAATTCTGGCTGATTTGCGCTCAATTTTAGGGTTTAGGGTTTTGAGAAGAGAATGTGATTGAGAGGATTGAGAGAGAGAGAGAGAAAGAGAGAGTAGTCGCAGAAAATTGGAAGAGAACGAGAAGAAAAAGCCCTGACTTTCAGCTTAAGTAGGTTGAAAAGGATGAGTCATAAAAGGACTCTGCAATATCTACATGCAAAAATAGAATCTTGAAAAATCTTTTTGGGATATTTTAGAAAATTCTCTGAGTAATTCAAATATTATACAGTTATCTAAAAAGATAAGGTATAATATTTGATGATCCATTTTTTTTAAAAAAAATAATACAGATATTATCAAGACCTAGAGAACAATCTCAAGGCCTTGAGATTTTCTGCAGTTTAAGAAACTTCAAAGCTTTGAGCTATACTTTCAAGGCTTCAGAAAGTATAATCTCAAGGCTTTGAGATTCCAGCACATATACACATATAGGTACTAATACTCCCCCTAAACCAATGCATCCTTGTTTAACATCCCCAATTCAAGCCTTAGAGATGAAAACCTATCATCAGGCAGAGGTTTAGTGAAAATATCAGCAATCTGCATTGAGGTGGAGATAAAACTTAAAAAACATCACCTTGTTCTGCATAATCTCTAAGGAAATGATGTCTCACATCTATGTGCTTTGTTCTTGAGTGCTGAACTGGATTCTTAGAGATTGAAATAGCACTTGTATTGTCACAATGAATTGGCACATTTCTGAAGTTGTAGCCAAGATCTCTAAGTTGCTGAGGAATCCATAACACTTGTGAACAGCAAGCACCAGCTGCAATATATTCAGCTTCTGCAGTTGATAATGCTACAGAATTTTGATTTTTGGAATGCCAACTGATCAATGAAGATCCAAGAAATTGACAGCATCCAGAAGTACTTTTCCTGTCTACTTTATCCTGCAAAATCTGCATCTGAATAGCCACTCAACATAAAATTAGATCTTCTTGGATACCAAATCCCTAAGTCTCTGGTTCCATTAAAATATCTAACAATTATTTTAACTGTAGTTAGATGACTTTCCTTAGGATCTGCTTGAAATCTAGCACACGTATAGACACTGAACATAATGTTAGGTCTGCTAGCAGTTAAATATAATAGTGATCCAATCATACCTATGTATTCCTTCTGATTCACACTCTTACCAGTTGAATCTTTGTCTAAAGAAACTGGTGAACTCATAGGGGTCTTAAACACTTTGGACTGTGACATGTTGTACTTATTCAGCAAGTCCTTGGTGTATTTTCCTTGATGCACACAAATTCCTTTCTTCATTTGTAATATATGAATCCCAAGAAAGAAATTCAGTTCACCCATTAGGCTCATCTCAAACTCCCTTCACATCAGACTAGAAAACTCTTTTGAAAGAGCATTATTAGTAGCACCAAATAATATATCATCTACATAAATATGAACTACTAACAGATCACTTTGTTGGTGTTTAATGAAAAAAGTATTGTCAACTAAGCCTCTTCTGAAATTGTTTTCAAGTAGAAATTTTGAAAGTCTGTCATACCAAGCCCTTGGAGCTTGTTTTAAACCATAGAGAGCTTTATCCAGTTTATAAACATGATCAGGAAACTTTTCATCTTCAAAACCAGGAGGTTATGCTACAAAAACATCTTCTTGTAAATATCCATTTAGGAAAGCACGTTTAACATCCATTTGATAAAGCTATATGTGATTGTGAGATGCAAATGCAAGAAGTATTCTAATAGCTTCTAACCTGGAAACAGGAGCAAAAGTCTCCTCATAATCTATACCTTCTTCCTGATTATATCCTTGAGCTACCAGTCTGGCTTTATTTCCTACCACTTTGCCATTCTCATCAAGCTTGTTTCTGAATACCCATCTGGTTCTAATAACTGATTTCTCTTTAGGTCTGGTGACCAGATTCCAAACCTTATTCCTTTAAAACTCATTCAGCTCACTCTGCATTGCAATAATCCATTCTGCATCTTCCTGAGCTTCCTTGGTATTCTTAGGCTCAATCAAAGATACAAATGCACTAAAAGCACACAAGTTCTTTAACTGTCCTCTTGTTGTGTTCCAGTTGATGGATCTGATATAATGTTGTCAGCTGGATGGTCTGTAAGGTACTTAAACTTCTTTCTTGGTACCCAGGAGTATTCTCCTTCAAGGCTTTGAGTCCTTGAAACAGTAGAGGGAGAATCATAGAAAGTTTCAGCTTCTGTCTCAAGACTTTGAGATTTTGGTTCAGCAGGAGGTTCAAGGCCTTGAGATTCTGCTGGTTGATTCTGTACATTAGTTTTGCCTTTGTCTTCTTTCACAGCATCATCATCTGATTCATGCTTGTTCAAATCTAGATCTGCAAAACTTTCACTCAGAGAATCCTTAGTACTTTCATCAAAAATTACATGAATGCTCTCTTCCACAATCTTGGTTTTTTTATTATAAACTCTATAAGCTTTGCTAGTTTGAGAATATTCAAGAAATACACCTTCATCACTTCTAGCATCAAACTTACCAAGATTGTCTCTACCATTATTATGCACAAAATAGATACAACCAAATGGCTTAAAATAAGAAACAGTAGGCTTTCTCCCTTTAAACAGTTCATATGGAGTCTTTTTCAAAATAGGTCTGATCAAGCATCTATTCATCACATAATTGGCAGTGTTAATAGCTTCTGCCCATAAAAACTTTGGCAAATTACTTTCAAGCAGCATGGTTCTGTACATATCCTCAAGTGTCCTATTTTTCCTTTCAACTACTCCATTTTGCGGTGGAGTTCTAGGTGCAGAAAATTTGTGCGAAATGCCATGCTTTGCACAAAACAAATCAAAGTCAAGTTGATCAAACTCTCTACCATGATCACTTCTAATGGATGCAACAGGTAAGTTTTTCAAAGTTTGAAGCTCTTTGCACAATCTAGAAAACTCAGATAAAGCTTCAGTTTTGTCTCTAATAATCATCACCCAAGTAAATCTAGAATAATCATCAATTATAAAAAGTATATACCTCTTACCTTTTGGGGTCTGAACTCTCATAGGACCACACAAGTCCATATTCAGCAATTCTAAGGGTCTAGAAGTACTTACAAAGTTCTTTGGCTTAAATGAGCTTCTGGTCTGTTTACCTTGTACACATGCCTTGCAAACCTCATCATCTGAAAATGTGTGTGATGGTAAACCTCTTACCAAGTCCTTTGAGATGATTTTATTCAAATTATGTATACTAATATGCCCAAGCTTTCTGTACCAAAGCTTTGAATCTTCCTTCACGGCCTTGAGGCATTTTAGCTTGTCACCTGCAACACTGTTAGTATTCATAGCATATAGATTATATGATATAGGAGCAGTGAGTATGCAATCACCAGATTTCTCATCTTGCACCACACATTTCTCCTTGTCAAATACAGCTTTATAACCTTTATCACATAACTGAGAGATACTAAGCAAATTATACTTAAGTCCATCTACTAGATAAACATCAGATATAGAATTTGTAGAACCATTACCAATACTACCTATACCAATGATATTGCATTTTGCTTTGTCACCTAGTGTGATTGTTCCTCCAGATTTTTCTTTAAGTTCAGTAAAGAGAGACCTCTTTCCACTCATGGAACATCCACTGTCTAAAATCCATTTCTGATCTTTCAAGGCCTTGGTGACATCCTGCAAAAACAAATCATTGCCTCAACAGGCTGTTATACCAAGTGCAGAACTTTGAGTCATACTCTGAATCAGCCATATTTGGTGGCCTAATTCCTTTTGGAACCCAAATCTGCCTAACCTGTCCCTTAAGCTGATAAGGATATGTATTCCTCATAATGTGAGGTTCTGATCTTCTGAAGGGACAAGTTAATCTGACATGACCAAGTTTTCCACAGTAATGACATTTTGGAGAATGTCTACTACCAGATTTGACAAAAGTAGTTTGGCCTTTCTTTGGAAAATTTGGATTATAGCCAATCCCACTTTTATGCATTGATTTCCGACTTCCTCCAAGAATGAGATTCAGATTATGTTTTGAGCCTGTAAACTTTTCTAGGACCTTCTTGGACTCTTGACGTTTCTCAGTCAAAGTACATATCTGTTGTTCTAAATTCTCAGAATGAGCTTTTAAATCAGCATATCTTTCAGTTAAATGAGTGTTTTGATCAACAACCTCTTTTATCTGTGCCTTCAAGACTTTGAACCTGCTGTCCAAGGCCTTGAAGTCTTTTTCCAGCTTTGTCTTAGAAACTTCAACAGTTTTGTTTGAAAACACAAGGTCCAGATTTTCTTTTACCTGCTCATGAATCTTAATCTTTAAAGCAGAAATCTCATTTCTATAACTTTCCTCATTTCAAAACATACTTTTGAGAATTTCAGGAAGTACATCAGAAGGACTAGCAAGTAAATTTTTTACCATGTCTTCAATGTGTCTATCTGATGAACTTTCCTCATTATGCTTTGCCATGAAGCATAAATTTGCTTGCTCTTCTTCTGTGTCTGAGTCACTTGATGAATCAGAATCACTCCAAGAAGCCATCATGGCTTTCTTCCTTCTGTTGTCACCATCCTTTTTCTGAAAGTTCATGTTCTTCTTCTTTTGTGGACAGTCCCTTACTAAATGATCTGCATCACCACACTCAAAACAATTCATTACTTTAGTTTTATATGACTGTGATGAAGATTTACCTTTGTAATCCTTGTTGCCTGAAGGTTTTGATCTCTCTCTGTTTTAATCCCTGTTACCAGAGTTTCTTTTCTTTTTGAGAATCCTGTCCAAGGCCTTGGAGATCAATGCTAAAGCCTCTTCATCATCAGGTTCCTCCTCAGTCTCAAGGCTTTGAGACTTTTCACTGTCTTTTGCTTTAAGTGCTAGGTTCCTGATATTTTTACTCAAATCTCCTTCCACATCCTTCATGGACATTTCATGAGTGAGCAGCTTTCCTTGTAGATCATCTAGCTGAAGAAGACTCAAGTCCTGAGCTTCCTCAATGGCTGTTGTCTTTGGCTCTCACTTGGCTTTTGGCAAACTTCTCAGCATCTTTCTGACCTTCTCTTCATTTGAGAACTTCTTTCCCAATGACTCCAGGTTGTTCACCACATCAGTGAATCTTTTGAACATTGCCTTGATGGTCTCATCTGAATTCATCTTGAACAACTCATATTGCCTCATAAGAATGTTGATTTTTGTCTGCTTAACCTGACTGGTTCCTTCATATGTCGCCACCAGTTTATCCCGCACTTCTTTGGTACTCTTTCAGTTTGACACTCTATTGAACTCATCTGCATCTAAAGCACAGTATAGCAAATTCATAGCCTTATAATTTTTGGATACCTTTTTTAGTTCAGTGACTGAAAGATTTTCCTCAGACTTTACGGTTTTGACTCCATCAATTGTAGTGTAGTGCTCATGAGGACCATTCTGAACTATTGACCATATTTCCATGTCTTGATTTATGATGAACATCTTCATCAATGCCTTCCAATGCATGAAGTTTTCACCACAGAACATTGGAGGTCTGTTGGCTGCCCTTCCTTGTGAGAATCCACCATCTCCTACATTACCCATAGTCACCAGATTGTTAGATCTAAAAACAATGACACAAGCTCTGATACCAATTGAAAGTCTGTAATGTAGACTAAATACAGGACATAAATACTCTATAAGGGGGTTTGAATAGAGTATGGAAACTTTTTGCAAAACTTAAAAATTAACAGGAAAGCTTTGTGTGAAACTCAAATCTCAAGGCCTTGAGATTTTGTAAACTGTCTGAAACTCACTAAGGCAAAATTGTAAGCTTCAAGGCCTTGAGCTGTGAACAAAACTAAACAGCTTTTAAACCCTAATCTGTTTTAAGTTGTGTGCAGCAGATAATAATTAAACAGAAAAGTAAAGAACACAAAGAAATTTACAGAGTTCAGTCTCAATGGACCTAATCTCTGCCTGAGGGATCTGATCCCACCAGGATTGGGCAAACACTTCTTATTACTCACACAGAAACAGCCCTAGATCTTCAAGCCTAAGTGATTTCCCTCATACCTATACAGCTTGAGGTTCCAAACCTATCTAGTTCCAGCTACGTGTTGAGCTAACAAGAACCTCTTGTTGTTCACTTGAACAACCAACCACTACGTTAAGTGAGGTTTAAGATAATCTAGAGATACAGAGATAGAAATACAAGTGGAAAACAAAGTATGAAGATAAGATGTTAAATCCTGGAAGTGTTCTTCTGGTAAACTGGATTGATTTGATCTCCAGAAGTATGGAATGAAGCTTGAATGATTGTGTGTTTGAATGGATGATCTCCCACGATTTTGTCACACCTCTCAGAGTATTCTGCAAGCCTCCTCTCACCTTCAAAATTCAAACCAGTCTCTTTCATCCACAGATGCAACTGATTGAGAGATTTTAGGATCTCAGTTCCTACAAATCCTCCTTCTGTTTTCAACTTAAATTCAAACAGCTTCAAGTGGATATCCGTTGGAGTTTGTTGAGATTGCTCATGCATGTTTAACAACCCTGAAACAGCATAGAAATACTGCAACAACAAAATCCAGACAACTAACAGTACTAAGACTGTTTGGTTATACAGTTTCTGATAAAACTGTTTAATAAATTTAGAACCATAACCTGCATATCTTCTAAAACATATGAATCATGAAAAAAGTTTAAGACACTTAGAAGTGAGTAATTAATCACAATACTAAGAGTCATAACCTGCAAGAAAGAATCAATTAAGTTCTGTAAGAACTGTCAGCAGCTCAAGGCATATCTCAAGGCCTTGGAGCTCTGAACCTGCTTCACAGAATTTCAAAGTTAAACCCAGATAACTTTGATTCTTCCTGTTCTGATAATCTGCAATTGTTTTAGATATATAAATAGTATAATCCAAAAGTATATACCATAAACCACTGATTTGCATAATCAGATATCCAATTCTGCAACACAGAAATGTTAGAACACACAGCAGAATAAGATAACTCAAGGATTTGAAGTTCAGTCAATCTCAAGGCCTTGAGATTACTGGAATGCTTTGCTGCTTGTGTCTTAGCCTTTTGTCTTTCATCACTCAAAACAATTACCAATGATAGCACATTCGGGGATGTTGACTCCTCTTGGAGCTTGTTTCAAACCATAAAGAGCTTTGTCAAGTTTGTAAACATGATCTAGAAATTCAAAACCAGGAAGTTATGCAACATAAAATTCCTCTTGGAAGTATCCATTCAAAAATGCACATTTCACATCCATCTGAAACAGTTTCATGTTCTTGTAGGATGCAAAGGCAAGTAAAATTCTAATTTCTTCTAACATGGCAACAGGAGCAAAAGTTTCCTCATAATCAATACCTTCTTCTCGGTTGTAAGCTTAAGAAACTAACCTTGCTTTGTTCCTGATCACTTTGCCAATTTCATCCAATTTGTTTCTGAACACCCATGTGGTACCAATGACAGACTGGTTTGCTGGTGGGGAAAAGAGGTTCCGCACTTTATTTCATTCAAACTCATTGAGTTCACTTTGCATAGCTATAATTCAGTCTGCTTATTGTAATTCTTCCTTCACAGTCTTAGGTTCTACAAGATAAATAAAAGCATTAAAAGAACAAAGATTATTCAACTGTGATCTTGTTTGTGTACCAGTGATTGGATCACAGATGATGTTGTCAACTGGATGAGATGAATGATATTTGAATCTCTTTCTTGGAGAACAGGGTTCAGGCTCTCCATATTTCTTATTTGGTCTTGAAGTAGTAGCCTCATCACTCATGTCTTTCTGATCATCCTTATCAAGGCTTTGATCTCTATTTTCAATGCCTTGAGACCTATTGTCAAGGTAAAGGCTACTGTTTCCTTCAGAACCTTTCTTGAAACCAAGTGAGTTTTCAGCTTCTTCTTCTGATTCATGCTTGTTCAGATTCAAGTCTGCAAAACTTTCACTCAAAGAACCATCATAGCTTTCATCAAAAATAACAAGAATACTTTCTTTAACCATCTTGGTTCTTTTATTATAAATTCTATAAGCTTTGCTAGTCAGAGAGTAACCAAGAAAGATACCTTCATCACTTCTTGCATCAAACTTACCCAAGTTGTCCTTTCCATTGTTGTGGATAAAATATGTGCATCCAAAGGGCTTGAAGTATGAAATGTTTGGCTTTCTCCTTTTGAATAGTTCATAGGGATTCTTCTTCAAGATAGGTCTGGTCAAGCACCTGTTCAAAATATAGTTTGATGTATTCACAGCTTCTGCCCAATAGTGTTTTGGCAGCTTTTTTTCTAAAAGCATTCTTCTTGACATATCTTCAAGAGTCCTGTTCTTTCTTTCAACAACTCCATTCTGTTGAGAAGTTCTAAGAGAAGAGAAATTGTGAGAGATACCATGCTTACCAAAGAATTAATCAAATTCTAATTGATCAAACTCTCTACCATGATCACTTCTGATTGAAGCAATAGGTAGGTTTTTCAAGGTTTTGAGTTCTCTGCAAAACTTTGAAAATTCAGAGAGGGCTTCATATTTTAGTTTAATATACATAACCCAAGTAAATCTAGAATATTCATCTACAATAACTAGCATATACTTCTTACCTTTTGGATTGGAGTCCTCATAGGACCACAGAGATCCATTTGAAGTAATTCAATAGGTCTAGTAGTACTTACAAACTTATTTGACTTGAATGAGCTTCTGGTATGCTTACCTTGAGCACAGTCTTTGCATACTTCATCGTGTTTGAAATTAATGAATGGTAATCCTCTTACCAGATCTTTGGATATCAGTTTGTTCAAGGTATGCAAGCTAATGTGACCAAGCTTTCTGTGCCAAAGCTTTGAATCATCTTTCAAGGCCTTGAGGCACTTCAAACTTTCGCCTGCAACTTTGTTAGTCTGAAAAGTATAAACATTGTTTGATCTAGAGGCTGTGAGAATGCAATTGCCGGATTTCATATTATGCACCACACACTTTTCTTTATCAATGATAATCTTATTACCATTATCACAAATATGAGATACACTAAGCAGGTTAAATTTCAAGCCATCAACTAGATATACATCAGAAATTGAAATTACATAATCTGTGCCGACTTTAACAATACCAAGAATGTTGCATTTTCCTTTTTCACCAAGTGTAATTGAACCTTCTAATTGCTCTTTCAATTCAGAGAATAGAGATCTCTTTCCACTCATGTGTCTTGAGCAACCACTGTCCATAAACCACTTCTGTTCTTTGAAATTGGTGACAAACGGCAAACACCAATCACTGCCTTACCCAGCTGTTAGACCAAGTGTGGAATTTGGACTCGTACTCAGGATCAACCATGTTGGTGGTCTGACCCCTTTAGGAACCCAAATCTGTTTGACTTGTCATTTGAGTTGAAATGGGAATGTGTTCCTCATTATGTGAGGGTCTCTTCTTCTGAAATAACAAGTCATCTTAACATGACCAATTGTATTAGAGAAATGACACTTAGGAGAATTTTTGTTTCCAGCTTTCACAAATCTGGTATTGTTCTTTCTTGGAAAATTTGGATTGTATCCAATACCAGTTTTGTGAACAGACTTTGAACTTCCTCCAAGTATCAAGTTCAAATTGTGTTCTGAGCCTGCAAGCTTGGTTTTGACTAATTTAGATTCTTGAAGTTTCTCAGTTAGAGTAGTCTTTTGTTTATCTAATTCATCAACTTGATGTCTCAGATTAACAAGGCTATCACTCAGTAGAGAGTTCTCACTGACTACTTCCTTGACTTGTGTTCTTAGGCTTTGAAACAGGTTTTCAAGGCTTTGAAATCACTGTCAGTTTTCTTCTGAGAGATTTCAAGATTATGATTCAGACAAACAAGATGTAAATTCTCTTTTGCTTGCTCATGAAATTTTTCTTTCAAAACTCTATTCTCTTTCAGATAGTCATCTTCATTTCAAAGCAATGTTCTAGGATAATCTGAGAGGACTTATTTTGGTTTTGAAATCAAACAGTTTACATTACCTCAATGTTCTTTTCAGAAATTTCATCATGCTTGGCCATAAAGCATAGGTTGGCATTTTCTTCTTTAGATTCAGAGTCACTTGAGGTATCTCAATCACTCCATGAAGCTATCATAGCTTTTTTTATTCTTGCATAATCTTTCTTCTTGAAGTTATTGCTTTTCTTGTGTGGACAGTCTCTAATCAAGTGTCCTGCATCACCACACTCAAAGCAATTCATGACTTTTGATTTATTGTTTTGTGAAGGAGACTTACCTTTGTAGTCCTTGCTACTGGATGATCTGTGTCTTTCTCTGTTGACGTCTTTGTTTCCAAAGATTTTCTTCATCTTAAGAATTTTGGTCAAGGCTTTGGAAATAAAAGCAAAGGGATCTTCATCATCATCCTCAGTTTCAAGGCTTTGGATTTTCTCATTCTCTTTAGCCTTGAGTGCTAATTTCTTGACACCTTCTGGTAGCTCTCCATCAGCTTCATTCATGGATATTTCATGTGTCAGAAGCTTCCCTTGTAGGTAATCAAGTTGGAGTGATGAGAGATCTTGATCTTCCTCAGCTTTTCTTCATTGGAAATATGCTTTCCTAGTGAATCAAGGTTATTGACAATGTCTGTGAACCTTTTGAACATGTCTCTGATTGTCTCATCTGATTGTCTTCATGGATATTTCATGAGAGTATGCCAACTTTTTGTAAAACTTGCAAAGATCAGAGTTTCTGTGAAGAGTAATGAAGTTCAAGGCCTTGAAAACAGTTTCAAGCCTTTGAAGTGAAATACACTTTAAGTGAAAAACAGACAAGTCTTTTTCAAGGCCTTGAAAAGAGTTTTAAACCCTTGAAAACTGACTAGTTTGAATGTTGTGTAAATCAAAGTATGAGAGTGAAATGATAAATGCAAGTGACACACGATTTATAGAGTTCAGTCCACTTGGACCTCCGTCTCTACCTCATGCACAGAGATATACCTTACTCTATTACAGCTTGTGGTTCTCATTAACCTATGTAGTAACTAATCTAGCTAACTGATTAACTAAGAATTCTCTATTGTTCACTTTGAACAATCCTTGAGAATGAGATCTAGAAGTAGTATAAGAATGATATACAAATTAAGTACAGAATAGAAGAACACCGGAAGTGGACAGCAGTGAAAAATGCAGTGATCTTCTGTGAGTTGCATTGTGAGAATGATGGGCTTCTTTGATGCCTATCAATCCTGAAATGTTTCTCTCTTTTTTCCCGTTGAGTGTTGTATCAAATGCTTCAAATTGAGCTCTATTTATGATGCTCAAAATATCAGCAAATCTTCCTGATTTTCAGCAACAAACTTCCTGTTTATGGGGCAACAATCTTTGACTTCTCCAACAGTCTTCCCAACGGATAGTTGATCATAATCTTCAAAGATAATAAGTTGATCTTGTCTTTAAACGTATTGAGAAGCTGTCATGAGTGTCTGATTGATCAAAGAATCACATTCTCTCAATGTTTCCTTTCCTGCAAAACCCAGGTTAGGAAACCAATCCTGCAAAATAGGAAATAAATTTTCCCTGCAAAACTAAGTCAAATAGGTTAATTAGATGAGGTCTAAGTGAATCAAAAGCTTTTGTATTTCATCATCAATTGATAACAGATCAAATATAGGTATGAGAGAGTTAGAGTAAGATCACTAGAACTCAGAAAAACTCCCCTTAGAATATGCATACAGGTCAGACAGTTTCAAAGATTTGAATGTTGTTTCAAGGCCTTGAAATAGCTCAAGCCTGTGAAACCTGTGACAATTCAAGGCTTTGAAAATTGTTTCAAGGCCTTTGATGTAGCTCAAACCTGTGAACTTACAATGAGAAATATAAAAGTTTTAGTATTTAATGATTTAATGACTATATTTAATAATGTCTCGATTATTAAACAACCCACTATTTTTCTCGGATTAATAACCCTCAAATATTAATGTGGAAAATATCATAATATTTTCTAGTGGGTGCCAAGATCCATATTTCACTTTTTTGAGCTTGCTTTGGCAAGTCACCCAAAATCAGTTATTTAGGTAGGAACAAATTCCAATTGCATCCTTATGCAACTCTTGCTTCAATTGGGAAAATAACTCCTTATTTATCCATCCCATGAATAATTCCATTTGGTTGCCTCTAGGCTTTTAATCTTATTAAAATCACCCAATTGCGTCCAACCTCTTACTTAAACAATTGCACATTACTTGTCTGTGCCATCGCGACACAATCATGACAAATCAAGTCGCCCTGCTTTGGCACGCACGAGCTTGATAATCATGATTATGAAGAGTGTTTAAATAACGATAAGGGAAAAATGCAATATTTTAATTGATGGATTTTCTTTTTCAATTTTAAATTGTTTTGTTGATCCATATTTATTTATTTTGAGTTGGGCTAACTCACAAATAAAAGATCTGGAAATTATCTTATTATCAATTTTGCATGCATCAACCATACACCCAACAATAAATAATAAGACAATGAAATAACAAACCACAAAAAAAGTGATATGGATATGGTAATCTAATATATTCTCAAGCCAATGAGAATATATATGAACCATAAAATAGCAAGCTCATCTCCATGTGCCTCCATATTTTGGTCTATGCTCCATAGCTCTTTGTGGATTGTCACCTTCTTGTGGGCCTTCGTTTCTTTAGGCTTCCTTTTCTCCATGTATTGAATATTATCTATTTTATTTAATTCTAGCAAGCATCTAGACTAAATAAAAAGATCTCACAAGTTGAGAAAAAAATACCGGTTCGCAGACCGGAAAGCTTAATTAACTATTACATTAATTTGATCAGCTCACATGCCGCAAAACAAACCACAAAAATAAACATCCACAATAAACCACAACCTAAGGCCATATCCAATCACCATTCCATAAGCACATAAATTGTTGGATTGAATACTAAAAGCCATGCTTTTTGTATTGGATTATATGAATTTGATATTTATGAGAATAGTTTTGGGCAATGCTTTTGCATTATATTATTATCGTGCATATTTGTCTATTGTTCTACATAGTAGAAGATCTGGTGTGTAGAGTCTAGCTTACACACAGAAGATCTTATCTTCGGTTCTTGTGGAATGAAAGTTGTGAGTTCACAATCTAGATGGAATTAGACAAACCATCGGAACGATTGTAGTACATTGTTTTAGTAGGTCTGTCTTGACTACACGAAACAGTATAGTTCATACTATAGTTTCAACTCGATGTGCTAGTATACTTTGTGTATATTGAACAGGACCAAGTTCAGATCAATGTCTTTGTACTGACATAATAAGACAAGCTATGTCTCATGGTTATTATGATTACTTATGCTCTTAATCCTTAGATAGTCAATGTGCACATGTATTTAGTAGTTATTGCTTTGACAAGTCAAGTGAGTGAGATTCCTATGGAATCAATAACCTCGATGAGTTGGGTGATACTATTGAGTCCATGGTGTAAATTGATATATCGAAGGAATCCATGTCCCGGTTATGGGATTGATGATATCCCCGTGATGAAGCTTATAAGTTTTGATTATGTCAAACCCTGCAGGTAGATTACTTGGTAATCTGGACATATCAAATAAGTTAAGTGGTAAGGATCAAGGAATTTGGGAAGAGGCCGATTAAATGAATTAGTCAGTAATTAATTTAATCGACGGATATCTGTAATCTTAACATGGGGAGATAATAAGTATTTAATAACAGGAGCTCGAAATATTAATTTTTTAGAATATGGACAAGAGTACAATAACAGTTATTTAGTGGTACTAACTGTTATTAACTTTATTCAGACTCGGTTCGGGTGGAACCAGAAGTCCTAATAAAGTTGGGAGCCTGATTTGTATTTTCTCCTCCAGGTCCCTCCCGTAGCCTATATAAGTTTTCTTAGCCTTCAGAATTCGTATGCTTTAGATACACACCGAAATCTAGGGTTTTGAGAGTGAGAGCAATTCGTCTGGAGGCTGAGAAGGATTCTGGAAGCACCAAGCCCACACTTGCATCCAGGAGGAACTTCAGGAATACGGGAGAAGATAAGGAGTGTTTTCAGACCTACATCAGATAGCTTGGACGCAGGTATGAACCCTAATTCCGCCTAGTAGGGTTTATAGCGTTCATGTTGAAACAAATTCTAAAAGGTATAGCAGACATGCAGTCGAACTGGTCCAGGGATTCGCCTCCCTTCATAAACAGTTAAAATTAAATTTCAATGTGCTTGGTCGATTTTTAATTGTTTTTGGACGAAACCCTAAAGGGTGTCACAAGGCCTAGGGGCTGGCCGGCCCTAGGTCGCACGATCGACCCGTGTGCGCCTAGGCAGGGGGACGTTCCCATAGGGGGCCTAACCTCTTGTGGGATATGTTTCCAAAACAACTCCTACTCCTTTTTTCCCAATTATAGTTCTTTCCATGTTTGAAAAAACCCATTTTTAAAGCATGTGCCCAAACCCTAGCCACCGAGATCCACAAATTCACATCCTATGTGATTAAATTCACTAATCCTTACATCCCATATAATATTTGATCTTATTTAGTTGAATTAATGACAAATTGCATCAATATGCTTGATTTGTCCGTTTTACGCGATAAACATCAATTTAAAGTGTAAAACTACATAAATCGTAACACATAAACTACGTTATGCTCTACGACCTGGCTTTGATACCACTATAGGGTTCTGATACCGGATACGCGACGTAATAAAGATAAATTAATCCGTTGAATACCCTCCAAGGATCACAGGAAGACACTACATAACGATATTAAAAGATTAGTGTTAAAGTACCTTTTGGATCTCCTTTGATTACTTCACACGTGAAAATATTTTCACGTCTCTATGGCTAGTCCACTCCTAAGATTGAAACCGGATATTTCAATCCTTTGTTCTATCTATGATTGAAGGAAGAAGGGGAAGAAGATCAAAATCACGCAAAACATAGCAAAGGAAGGGGGTGGTCCTTCCTTGGGCCGACAGGGTGAGGGAGCGGCAAAGGGGGTTCGGCCCTCTTTGTTTCTCTCTCTCGTTGCTTCTCTCTACCACTTAATATGTTATGAGCATTATTTATGTGGGAAAGAAGCTAGGAGTGCCTTTATATAGTCCAACAACTCTTTTGTTGACTGCATAAAAGCCCATATCCCAATCCTGTCTATACACGGATTAGTTTAAATTTCCAAATTAGTCCTACTAAGTTTGCACGCTATCACGTATTGATCCTTCTAATTATTTAATTAATTAATCATATTAATTACTTCCCTAGTCCAGTCTAATCCATAGGGAGTGTCACTCCATAGGTTTCTACTTAGTTGGTAGTAACAATTTACTAACATAGAGCGGCCTCTAGAAAGATATCCATGCTACCCAACTAATAGAAATATTCATCCGACATACCTTGTGCAAGTATTTTCTCATCCCTTTGTTTCTATATCCGGATTGGACACGAGACCTACAAGTCACACTCGTATATCCAATCCACAGTTTCTCGATCCTGGGAATAGTCGCATCCATGCGGATAACATCAATATCCTATATTGATTTATCTGAGTCTGGCCAGACATTCTATGAGCACCATCCTCGAGTGGCCGTGGATATCTACTCCCGTTATGTGGAAGGGACTAATCCTATCTACGTCACTACCATCTCTAAGCTCGATTCTTTATTGTATCCTACTAACGCCTTTATTACTACCCAGTTACGGTGTAGCGTTTGACGATGTCAAAACACAATAATCCACAACTAGATGATTTAGTGACATCAAGTCTAAGGATGACAATACTGTTGTCATTACGAGAAGCACTTGTGACTTTACATAGATTGTATAGCCTTCTCGTTATGGGTTAATCTAGTATGCTATTACTCCTAATGCATACTCATGTTTTCGATCGTGATATCTCCATATCAATCCAACCCCGTACTAGTCTATTGTTGATCGTCCTGTTAATCAATATAATTGACGAGGGACATTTAAGATAAACAACATATTTGCAATCTAAGGACTTCATTATATTAAATATCCGAATAAATAATACAATTATTGTTTCTAGCCAAAAACACTATTCATACTAAAAAGATTTCCTCTAGGACATCTATTCCAACACTAAAAAGAATGGGACACGAGGGGATGACCAATGTACTGGTAAGACATGTTACTTAATTGTTGCATATGTATTAATCCTATATGGTGAGGGTCTATATGTTTTTACACAAGTGTCTATGTGTTGTTTCCTCATGTATATATTGATGTTATTGCATGCAACTGTCTACTGTTATAGAAGCTGCTGAGTCAGGGGATGGCTCCACTGACCAAGGAAGTAGATTGGCTTTTAGGTAAGCAAAACCATGCTTAAATTTCTATTTGGGAAATGCCATAATATTCTAGAGTATATGTATGCATATATGAGTACCTGATACAGAGATCTTGGGGTAAGTAACATTCGATCATGCGTATGCATATATGCATAATTATGTTTGTTTTTATGTGTTTTATACATGCTTGTCTTTGAATATATGGTTAAGTATTGATGTTGTACATGTTTGTCTCTAAATAATTGGCTGAGAGTTGAATCTTGGGTACTCTAGACATTTGTATGGTCACTAAAGGCTCTGACTGTCTACTCTGATGCGGTACTAGACATATGGGTCCCGGTGTACGGGCTTAGCCAGTATATTGCTAGTTCATGGCTAGAAAACTAGGTTCCGCATCTGGGTTTCCATCCAGAGGGGGTGTGCAGACTTAAGGTCTAGTTTGACTAGTGAATAATTGGATGTTGGATCAAGGAAATGTGTTTGGATATGTCGTAGCTAAGTATTGATTTGGTATCTAAATTACTGGTTGAATGCTCTCTTTCATTCTGGTTATTGTGCTATATGCAAAGCAAGTACATGTTATCAGTTTCACTACATATGTATATGTATTATATCTATTTTTGTTATAAAGTGTAGTTTATTTTCTTTGTGGTGTCACTACCTCTTATTTTGGCAGGGAGTACGCAAGAGTCCTTGAAATAGACAAATACATAAGTGCTATCACATTAGAGAATATGGAGTCGTAAGGTTTTTTTTTAATTTTTGTTTCTTTAATTCTGTCTCGTAGCAGAACTGTTAGATTTAGACTCCATGATGAGAAATTTCGTAGGATGGGGGTGTTACAGATGGTATCAGAGCAGTGGTTCTGTGAAGAGAAAGAATTTGGAAACTCAGTTAATAGGTGGCTATAGTTTTCAAAAGCTAAAACTGGATAGGGAAGGAACTTAAACTAGAATAGGATGGTTGGGGGAGAGCACTGGCGAGAGAGCTATATGTGCATTCATGTGCCAATTAGGCCAATTTTAAGTTGTTTCCTTGTTTGTATGATAACAATAGTACATGATACTACTAGGGAGTACTGGACATGGAATTGTGCATGGATGATTTGCTACCGATATGATCCGGGAATTTGATCAAGGGGCTAGAATGAATCATGCGGGTGGGAATTAGTCTAGTTTGGCTATGATATTATTTGGAATATTAACTTGTATGTTTAGATAGGAGTTGCAATGGTGAAGCTGAGATATGAACATGTATTTGAATGACCCCGTCATGCTAGAGGAACAGTACAGAACTTGATAAAGGGTTTGTAAGAACATTGTATGATATAAACCAATCTGGTATAGTACGATAGCATTTTGTGGATACTTGTGTTGTCGGAAAGAGTGCTGACATGTCATTGGAGGAGAATCTCCTGAAATCAAGCTAATGTTAACTATATATTTGAATATGAACTGAAATGCTAAAGTTGGGACGTAGTCTTGTAGTGGGATGACCTTGCCAGGCATCCTAGGTCCGTGTAGGCATCTGATAATGGGAAATGAATAAGAAATTGTTAGGATTCGTTAGTAGCGGAGATAGAGTTGCTGCTGTAGTACGATTATATTATGAAATTATGTCAAACTTTAAATTTCACTTCCTTGGGACTCACTGGTGATTATCAATCTCCTAGGACCCACTAGATTGGTCATCTGGAAAAGACTTCAATCCAAACAGGTCTTCTCAAATAATATCACTGGCTCGTCTTATCATTCAATCCTGGTACTAAGGGTAAAGAAGAGACATACCCTATGGGTTAAGAGTATTCCTAAAGTATCATCTTTATGACACCCCAAGTCAAACTGGCAGGTTTGACTGAGTAGACCTCCCTAAGAGGGCTACTTTGACTGAACTGGGTAAGAAGAGTAGATTGGTCATCTCACCATCCCTCAATCGATCAACCATGTCCTGAGGCAAGTCTTGACCTCATTCTGTCTATTTATTTCATGCAACTGTCTACTGTTATAGAAGCTGCTGAGTCTGGGGATTTCTCCACTGAACAAGGAAGTGGGTTGGCTTTTAGGTAAGCAAAGGAATATGCTTAACTTTCTACTAGTGAAATGCCATAATTTTCCAGAGTATATATATGCATCTATGAGTACCGATACAGAGATATCAGGTTAAGTAACGCTGGATCATGCGTATACATACATGCATAATTATGTTTGTGAGTATGTAATCTATACATGTGTGTTTTTTAAATCTGGTAGGGTATGGATATAATACATGTATGTCTCTAAATAATTCAATGAGAATTGAATCTTGGGTTCTCTAGACCTTTTGTGTGGTCACTACATGCTCCGACCGTCTGCTCTGCTGCGGTACCGGACGTATGGGTCACGGTCTACGGGCTAGCTGGTACATTGCTAACTTTCGATTAGACAACTAGGTTCCGCCTCTGGGTTGCGATATAGAGGGGGTGCACATTTAAGGTCTAGTTTTCGTTGGTGAATAATTGGATATTTGATTAAGGAACTGTGTTAGGATATGTCGTAACTAAGTATTGATTTGGTATCTAACTTACTGGTTTAATGCTCTCTTTATTCTTGGATTTGAGTCAAGTTATTGTGCTTTATTCAAAACAAGTCCGGGTTATTAGTTTTAGTTTTCAAAACTATATTTATATACGTATTATACCTATTTTTTATATAAAGTGTATTTTTTTCATTGCGTTATGACATCATGTTGACACTGCCTCCTATTCAGCAGGAGTACGCGGGAGTCCGGAAAATAGACAAACACTTTGTAACTATCCCATCAGAGAATATGAACAATGATCGTAAATTTTGTTTAAATTTATGTTTCTTTCATTCTGTCTCGTAGCAAAAACGCACTTCCGTTCTTAGCTGAGCACATCTCCGCGGATTCTGGGGGATCCAAGTGTATTTCTCCGGCACTTTAGGATGGGAGTGTTACAATGGTTCCCGTGGCCAAATGTTTACCACGGCTCTTGGCCGTAGCTAATTCTAAAAACAACGAAACTAGTGAGTACATTTCGCAAGTGTGGCAAGAACCGTTGCTAAATCATTTAGCCACAGGTATTATAGCATTGGCCACATTATTTACCTGTCGACAAATCACGTTTGTCTAGTTACTTTCAAGATTGTGGTCAAGTAATCTTTGATCGAACATGTCCTTTTCCTCTGTGATTTACTCTTGAAATGCGAGGTTCAAAGTAAATGAAGTCAAAGGTTTCTCATGTAGAAAATTGATAACGAACAACATTTGAGTAATTATGGCATTAAAATTTATTAATTCTTAGAGAATTATAGAACCTTACAATTCACGATATGATTCTATGATTCCGATCCTTCAGGACATACCACGATCCTATGTAAAATCTGGATTTGAAACCTTGTACACTACATCCACGCAATTTGACAGATAACGTTATTTATTTGTTTGGCAGTGAAGCAACTTTTCTCTAAAGTTATTTTAGAAACTTTGTTTAACATTGAATTAGATAAATATAAACATCTTAGCAAATAAGATTAGTTGGCTTAGTGGTGAAGCATGTGATTATATGAATGTATGTCGCTATAGACTAAATGCCTAAGGTTCAATAATCTGTACCCCGAAATTTAAATTCTTTTATTTAAATTAATGGTGTTGTTGGTGGCAGCAGCGGCAGCATGTGGCGGTGGTGTTGGTGGAGGCAGCAGTGGGTAGCAGAGGTTGTTGGCTTTTGGCAGTGATTGTTGATGGAGGAAGTAGGAGGTGGTATTGGGCCGTTTTCATCAGTAGCGGAGCTAGGATTTCACTAGTGATGTGGCACAAAAGTGCATGCCAGAATTATTGGGGGTGCACTTATGCCAAATTAATTTTTTCGGGTGCACTTATGCCAATTATTAAAGGTAAAAAAATGAAAAAACACATAAAATAGAGGGTGTAGTTGTAGTAACCAAAAAGTCCAGGGGTGCACTTGCACCCCCATGCCCCCATGTGCCTCCGCCACTGGTTGTCATAGTGCTTCGTTTCCGACCAACAGCTCAAGGAATTTAGATCTTTAATTCATTTTACATCATGTGGAGAAAGACATTTTGCTTGGAAAAAAACATTGCTCGGAAATTTTAGCAACGAAACATTGAGAACTGAGAATTTTTTTACATGATAATGTTATTACTTTCAAAGAATCCAAACAAACAGTCTCTCTGAAATTTATTCCATTCAAGGAATCTATAAATTATATTCAATCAAACTTCCACAACAAATTTACAGAAAAAACCCATGCTGATTAATTCAGTTGGGTAGCATAATGAAATATTTTGTTAGTCATCACAAAAGGTTTAAGCTGGGTATAAAGATCTCATTCCCGCAATCTCCTTATAAAGAAGATATACAGGCAAATGAATCACAAACACCTACAAGAGCATGCAGGAACCAAATTACTATATCTGGGAACAGACTCCGCAAAAAATCACTCTATGTTTCTAAACCACTAACGTACGTACCTACCATAATGATGGACTAGTACCTTCGCTTCATGTCAGTTCAGAAGAAGTTGCAATTTCACAAATTTATGATATCCTGTTTCCTTCATGCATCAAATATTTGCAACTTCAGATAACCTTGAGACTTCTCTTTGCAAAAGTGATCTGTAATCAACACTCTTGTTCTACTTCCTACAGCTAAACATTTGGGTAAATTTGATTCAGTATAATGCCTTGATGAGACATGGCTCTTGTAGACTATATTACTCTGCACTACATTATTTTTTTCCAATCCACAACTCTCCACAAGCAAAACATATTTCAACTCAGGGGACTGTCTTAGATCTTGACAAATGTTCTCCCTACTTTCCACCTTAACCTTGTAAGGTGGGTGGGTGATCTAACATATAAGAAACGACTCAGCGACGAGAGAGCCAGTCATACTTACTTGCTGAACTAGAATTCGTAGGCGGGCGAGCAAAGCCAAAACTATCGCAGCAAACCCTGTTGGTGATTTTAGTGTCGTTGGTCATTTTGTGTAATCGGATTTACTTACGGCCAAAGTAGACATTGGCATATACATTGTACACAAGGACGGACCCAGAAATATTTTATAGGGGGGCCAAGGCAAATGATCTCAAAGTTGGAGGGGGCCAAGTGTACAAAAATGTGAATATGGAATTATTTCCCATTACCTAACTACTACTAAACCAAATGCTAGGGGGGCCATGGCCCATGTTCACTTGTATGTGGTTCCGTCCCTGATTGTACACGTTAGGAGGTGTGTAGTACACGCGTGCACACGACTATGCTAATGTCTTGGACGACGAACTCCCGGACGACTGCGGGGGTTCGAGGACGGAGCCCCCGATGGGGGTCGGGGGGCAGCGTCCCCGATGGGGTCCAAGGGGCAACGCCCCTGGCGAAAAATTGGATTCGGACGTTTATTTCTTCACAAAAACATCTCCGATTTTATTTCGTTGAAAAAAATGGACTGAAATCTGGCGGTTAGCCGCCTTGTCTCCCTCTCCATTTGTTAGTTTTTTGTCGAATGAAGAACACACAGACAGAGAACCTCTGACTTTGAAAATCCATAGCAAAAATCTTATTCGTTCTTGATACAGTCTCTGTTTTATTTGATTAGTAATTTTGTGTATACCACCGAAATACTTTAATCTGAAAGTGATCCCACGACTCAGAGATTATCCAAGTTCTATTGATTCATATACACACCAGATATCCTACAAATCCCATGAACAATGAACGAGCAAGCAAAATATATATATCATTAGGAAAGTTAAGGTCATCCATTACAAGACTGTGAAGCAGCTCGTTTCCAAATCAATTTATCCAACAAGACAGTGAATTGAGTGCTCAAAAACGTGATACGAATAGACATCTTATGGTTTGGGCTTGTCTCAGTAAGCCCAAACATGGCCCAAATTGTTTAAATACTAAGTCTGGTTCCAAATGTATCAAGCCAGTGTTATAATGTATCAAGCCCAATCTTATAAGGGCCCAATCTTATGTAAATACAGCCCTAGATTTTTCAGACCGTTTAGCTACTCTGTATATAATCTCTCTTCAGTCGTTTAGGCCTCACTCTTCTCTCTCTCTCTCTTGTTCATCTTCTCTGTTTAGGATACCAAAACCCTAAAGCTTCAATCAGATAACGTATCCATATTATTAACATTCTTTTTGTTTACCCATCAACGTTGGGTATGCACGAAAAATTTGCTAGATTTTTAAAAAATGGCATCCAGCTAATTGAAAATATTCTGAGTGACAAGAATAACTATGCAAACGACTCAGTGGTAAAGGGTTCAATATAAGATCATACAACGATGTTATATACTTATCCAAAATCTATAAAATTTAAAAAAACCGATGAGCCATTAAATAGGTTAAATATAGGAGTATCATTAAAAATGAAGTTTCAATTGAAAAAATAAATAAAAATCATAAACATAGTACTCTGGAAGATAATACTGCCACTGTTTCTTCTCTTTCAGCTTACTTCATTTTTTGACACTATTCACTGGGTCACTTTGACCCGGTGATCTGGTTAGCAAAACGATACACGCATTTGGTAATCATTCCATGAACTTGTAGAGTTTACTCTACAATACTATGAAAAAATTGCCAAAACATTACGTCGTTTTGCTATCCAAATCCCTGAGTCAAAGTGACCCAGTTATGGGTAAATAAATCAACCGCCATTGAAAGAGAAGAAACATAGGTAGTAATAAACAGTCTTGGTAAAGAGAAATTCAATTCTTAAAAGATATGTGATCAAATATAATAATATATTCACATGATTTTTCAAAAAAATAATATGTTCATATTAAAAAGAAATAATTATTTCTAATTAATATCTCTCTTCTCTCTCTCTCTCTCTCTCTTGGAAGATAAGAGAAAAGATCCTAGAAAATCTATAAAGAAGAATTTATAACTGACTGAAATTCCAGAATAACTAAAGAGGGAGTCCAGAAAGATGGAGCAACCATAGCCGTCCTATACACTAAGGCCTCGTTTGGGTAGAGGATAAGGAGGGAGCATAAGATAAGTTATACCCTCTCTTTTTTTATCAAGTGTTTGGGTGTCGGATACGAGAGGGGATAAGTTATGTTGCCTTATGCTGAAGGAGCTTTTAGTGAAAAAAATTTATACCACCAACATGGAGGTATAAGGTCGGATAAGAAAATATATCATATTAGAATGCAAGTAGGTTGACAAAAATACCCCCACAAACTATCTAATTTCCTACCCTTGTCCCTAAACCCTAACATTTTGGAATTGATAACTATTATTTTGGGAGATAACCATCCTTTTGGAGGAGGTTCTCATGGGTTTGATAAATATTATTTTGGGATTGCATAACTTTATTTGAATATGTATGGTTGAGATAAAAATGAAGACGTGCTTGCTTAAATTTCGTTGGTTTAATTTAACTTGTTTATTGTAGGTTTTGTAGCACGATGTCAATATGCCAATAAGTACTAGTAATTTATACTCCATACTTTGCTATGGCCATGTTGTATCGATGAATATTTGTTATGTTTGCATGTTACTACAAGTTTATTTCGCATATTAATATACATTTTTTATACATTTTGACAACGTCATTATTGTATAGAAAAATAGTATTAAAATTAAACATACAAATACTAATACATTTTGAATACATTTTTTCTCGTTAATTTGAAATATACGATCTTTTATTCAAAATAACAACACTGAGGGTATTACAGTCATTTTGACACATATCATGCTTCATATGCTGCATCATATCCGACAACACACAAACACGGACAACCAGTATATCTTATCAGGGCTTATGAGACACATTCATATCCATGCTCATATCCTAGCATAAGCCTTATCCCTACATACCATATTCTCTACCCAAACGAGGCCTAAACACAACCCTACGGTTTCATGTGTGGGTATGATGGATAGAGAGGCCGACCCACTCTCTAAAACGACTTCCCTTTTTTCAGTTTTAACAGATCAGTCCCCAGACTCTTATATTGATGCTACAGGAATCTGATAGACATAAGAATGAAACTGGATGCTTTGAAAGAGTACCAGAAACCATTGGAACAAAAAATTATCTTCACCTTTTTGCACTAGATTCAAAGAAGTTTGAATTGCTTTCAATGAAAGGGTTAGCATCACGGGCAGTCTAAATAACGAGCTCTCATATCACTTGTAATAAAACTATACAATGCCCTACATGATATGACACTCATTGTTCCGGAATTGACAAGTGTCTGAAAACAGTATAGGGTCCTAGTTTGACAAAAAAGTATACTGTCATGTTTTAACCTAGTCACTTGCTAGAGTACGCATAGAATTCGTGAAAAATAGTGATGCATTAGGTCTTATGATGAAAGAGTCTCCTACACTGTGAACTCCTAATGTATTACCTCGTCCTGTTTACAGTGTTGGGAAGATTAGTTCAAGTAATTTATTGTCAATCTTGCAAATGGATGCTAGTTCAGTGGAAGACCGTTTGAAACCCATACATGAAATTCCGAGTTTGAACCCGACTATATGATATAACTCTCAAAAGAATATGTTGTCAATCTTGAGGATATTTTGGTACTTTTCACAGCTTTGCCTACTCCAATCTTGCTATCCCCAATCCTTGATCCCCCACCCCTCGTCACTCTCAATCCTTTTACTATAAATCACACCTAATCCCTCACACATATGCCGAGAAACAAGCAAGCTCTAAAGTATTAGAAGGAAAAGCTTGAGGATTACGCAGGACATCTTAGATGGAGAAAACGACATCGTTAGACAACTCCATGCTAGTACCGATTTATTTTGACCCAATAGTCACACTATTATTATTTTTTTGGAGATATTATTTTATTATTTTTGTGAAGTCTTTTTGTATAGCCTATAATACATGTATTGGCACCTCAAGGATGAAGAAATGTTCAAAGTCATGGCAACTGAAATTCTTCATTTATTTCCAAATAAAAAAGTAACCAAAAGTAGGTAATGAAAACATCAAAGGAAAAAAAAGGTCTGCTTCGGTCAGTTCATGGAGTTTTTCTCGTTTGTTCAAATAATTAGTGAAATTTTCCTTATTTAGTCATTTTGTTGAAAACATTAAATAAATGGGAGTTTTTCTCGTTTGTTCAAATAAGTAGTGAAATTTTCCTTATTTAGTCATTTTGTTGAAAACATTAAATAAATGTGACTAAAAGTGTTATTCCAAAGGAGAAAATAAAAGCTTCCACCGGACCAATTGGCCGGAGAAAGAAGGGGCAAGTCATTTTATTTTTTTATTAATTTCTTAATATTCTAAGCAGTACTTTTTCTAAAAGGTTAACCTAAGTGTGTCACATTGATGGCGTTTACACAACTTTTGCTATATTCCAGATGAGTTTTTAACACAATCCTTGATCTAGATCCACCAATCAACTAAACTTCGGAAATGTGTGTAAAATATTACTACTACGCTAAACATGTCAGTTTCTAACTAATTAAGAACCTGCATTTTGAGTCATAACTACTACCGTAAACAGAGATCTAAACATTCAAGAACAATTCCATATGTTGAGTCGACACCATGTCCTATCAACCTCAAAACCTTCGAGTAAAATTCATAAAAAGAAAAGCGTGTGCCAAAAGGAGGATACTATTTACTACTATTGCATGCAAGTTTGCTTCACCAACACAACAGTTTGTGGAGTTTGGAAATTGGAACAATCAAATGATCATCAGTTCATGATAACACCAAGTTTGTGGGCCATGATAACACCAAGTTCATACCACCACTTATCATTAAGTAATCAGATTATAACATTCTCAGTCATCAGATGACCTGATCCAGAATGATTAAGCCAAGCTTGCAACAAATGTCGGTGCTTCTGCTACAAACAGAAATAATTACTGCAAATAGCATGGAACCTGCAGCTTGCACCTCTGCAAGCTTCACATCTCACAAGATGGCCTGTGTATAATTTACGCGGAGGCTACAGTACGTCCTGGCCCCACGCGGAAGAAACCGGCTCAGCCGGTTCTTGCCGGTAATTACGGTTTTACCCGCAAAAAGACAAAAAAATGGACCCCAGGGCGCCGCCATCAGGATTTTGGATAGAAATGTAAAGAAATGGATAAAACTGTAAAGATGGAGATAAAACTACAGATAGAAATAATTAAAAATGGACAGAAATGATTAGAATCGGATAAAACTTAAACAAACCAGATAGAAACGCAAACAACGCACTACAACTGAGCTATTACAGCAGATTTGCAAGCACTGGAGGTTTAAAGGGAAGATACATGACTTGTGAAACATAAAAGTGGACAGAAGCACACCATCCAACTGTCATTTCACTTAAAAAAAATAACAATTATTGCGAAAAGTAACGCAAATGCAAGAACGATGATGCATGTGTGCGATATCCTTTGTCTCCTTAGCATTTCTTGATTTTCAGACCTCATTCGTCTTGTTGTTTCAATAATTCTGGACCATCGTTGCATTGTCTCCTCGCAAAAGCATGGCGGTTCTTCGTCCGCCCATACAAAGTAACTACATTGAGACCCCTGAGGCAGTGGGCACCGGTAGAAATCTCGACCTGAGTTCTTTGTGTTAGGACCAGCTCTTCTCATCACTCGTATCCTTCCACAGTTACAATACCTTGGTCCATACTCGGGGTTACGACGGTATTGGTTAGAGGAGGAGCTGAATGAGGTATGTGACATGGTGGTGATGAGAATTTGGGGATATTTGGAGGAGGAGAAGATGGTGGAGAGCAAATGGCAGGTGTGCTTGTGCAAGAGTGGTTGGGTGCATAAGTAGGAGAAGGGAAGGGTGGTTTGTTGTTGGACATAAATGTGGAGTAAAGGGTTCATAAATACAGGTTTGACTACACTGTTACCAAAGTATATGCTGATTAACAAAGTAAAGGAATCAGTGAATGTGGTCACGACTGGGAAACAGATTTGACCAATATGTAGATAGAAATCCAAAACACACAGATACTATTTATGAACAGGTAGACTGTAATGTAGTTCACATGAACAAAAATAGTTAAGTTCATGGTTTTGAAACCACAACCACACAACTATTACAGCCACAGAAAGAGTCACCACCCTCATTGTCAAACAAACATACATAAACAGGTAAAAATCCAAAACACACAGGCTTTATTTATGTCAAACAAACAAACATAAACAAAAAAAGCAGATAACAATCCAAAACATACAGACGAGATTTAGAAACAGGTAGCATACAATGTAGTTGACATGAACAAAAATAGAGTTTTTGGAACCTCAATCACACAACTGTTACATCCCCAGAAAGATTCACCACCCTCATTGTCAACATTCTCAAACAAACAGACATAAGTTAAATTGTTTTCAAAACAACACCAAATCACATATTTGTCATGGACTACTCAAAAGTAACGATTCTTAAAGGCTGAATAGACCGTAGGTATGTCCTTGTACTTTCTGGCAAATAAGTCCTCATTGTTTTCCTCATACTTGAATCTGTCCACAGCATCAAGAAGGTCCCGTCGGAGGTCGTTGAACTCGGAACGGCCAATTTCATTGGCGAGCCAGATTCTTATGTATTTTTCATTGATCTTTATCCTCCGAACAGGGTCTGGGATCAGCTCCCTCAGATTTTCCATGTAGAAGCACACGTACGCTCCACAGTCATGGCTGGAAAAAGGAAAGTAAGTAGCATTACAGAACAATTGGATAAAAATGTAAACATCATAGATTGAACTATTAGTATGAAGACATTACTTGTTACGTTGCCTTGGAATGTCAGGCTTTGTCCAAACAATCTCCCACTTTCTGATGTCATGAACATCTCTATATTCTGGCAGGGATATGCTGAAATTTGTGTGCATTTGTACAAGCTTCTCACGAATGGCATCCGGTAGGTAAATGTACCTCGACATCGGATCAAGGATGTACACTTTTTGCTCAATAAAGTGCAATACCATGAGAAAGTAATGCGTGTCGTGGATGTTGAGGGGAATAGAAACCTGTACATAAGCCAAAGAACAAACCAAGTCAAAAATGCCCTTCTTATTGACACTTGGAGGACTAGGACGTAACGCTTACCATAGACATTGAGTTCATGTCCCCCATGTATATCTGATTTATCCCACCATTTGCATTCTTCTGACCCAATGGCTGTGCATGAAAATGACCGCATTAAAGAAATGTAGTATTGATCAATCAACGACGAAATTAAGTGCAATGATTCCAGTGTTTTAATTACTTACAGCATACATGCATGGAAAGAACCATATCTTCTTTTCCTCATCAGTCCTAAATTTCTCTCGGAGGTGGAGGATGTGGGACATGCAGTCGATCATCTGCAGATTGAATGGATACAATTTCGGATAAAATTTTAAAACAATCAAACAGTTCTGTTAACGTTCTAATTTTACAACATAACATTCATTTTGAAAATAGAACATAAAGTAAAGATTATTTATTCATTTACCGTATCTCCTAAGAAGGTAGGAGCCTCCAGCTGCCATGAATAATCCCATGCTATACTAGCCACTCCATTTATATTAACAATTTGGTTACTGTAGAGAAAGGGTACGTTCCATTTAATAAACGATGAGCCATTCCATTTATAAATAAACAATGAGATTGATCAATCACAAACATTTTAATGTAGGGAAAGGGTACTTACTATTGAAATGGAGTCCTTAGTTCTGGCTTCTCATTCATGCCCTCAACAGCCTGACGGCTAATGTAGAAATGCAACCAGCAGTCTTCTACTTCCGGCATGATTGGCAGCACAACATCAAACGTGCCCTGCATCCGTACTCTCTCCGAGGTTCTCTTTGGGCCCTTTACTGTTTCCCTCTCCCCTCCTCTTCCTCTTCCTCTACCTCTCCCTCTCCCTCTCCCTCCTCTGTTCGATGGACTGACAGTATTCTTTCCGATGGGAGGAGCTGGCACCTTAGGTGATCCATGAGCAGGCCTGATGGGTGGGAAAACCCTTGGTGATGGATGACCAGGCATGGTGGGAGTTGAAGATACTTGTATTGGAGACTTGGGTGGAAGCTTGTTGGATGCTGCCTGCAATAAGAAACATATGGATAGAAATCAAAACATGACAGTATGACACATTAGATGGATAGACATATAACTTATCAAATTGTTGCAAACCATTGATGTGTTCTCTTCTGAAACTTCTACAGGTTTGAATGGACTTGTAGCTGTGGTATCTACAGTACTGTGCTGTTGTGGCTCTTCTGGGTCAATTTCGGCGTGGCCTTCGGATTCTTGTTGTCTGCCCTCTCTTGAATTTCCATCATTTTGTTGTTCCTCCTCTTCATGTTCTTCTTCCTCCTCTGCATACTGCATTTGCTTACCCAACCTCTTCTCTAGTACCCTCTGCACGGCCTGTTCGACAACGCTTCCAATTTGTTCATTGACCATTAACATGACCTCATCCCACTGCTCTTTTTTGCTGAAATTAGGTTTGAAATCATCTTGGTTGTGTGGTAGTGGAAGCAACTCCAGCTGCATTGTTCAAAAAAACAGGGATATCAGATATGTATTTTCAGATAGAAGTTTAAACCACATGGAGTAGATTGATATAGTAACAGGTCTTACTGTACTCATGTACTTTTGTACAAACTTCCATCTGGAATTCAGGTTGTCAGTGTCCCATAGCTTCAGTCTAGGCCTTGTCTCTGCATCTTCACATCCTTTAGGGTGTTTGTGGTGCTTTGGAACGAACTTCTCCAAGTACACCATCTGCACATGCAAACAGATTTGTTATACATTTGGATAGATATTATAAACAGAGAGATATACAAGTAAAATGGACAGTTACCATTGGTATCAACAAGCAACCAGCCCCTCGGATTGCCTCCTTCAATTTCACCGGAGTGTGCTGAGCTTTAAGGAACTGGAGCCAAGTACCTGCCCAGTTAACATTTTCCAGCCTCTCCAGATCCATGACATACTGAACCAGTGTGTTTCTGACTCCGAGTCTTGTGTTGGGCATCCCAAAACATGCCAAAATGAACACCACTGCCCTCCTCTTCCACTCATCACTTAGTATCTTATTCTCATCTTTCAGGAACCAGGGAAAGTAGTCAGTGACATTTGTGCATGCCTTAGTGAGGTCAAGCTCACGGGCCAACTTCTTTGAAATCACATCGGATTCCTCTTTTTCAAGAATTTCCCCTGTGGTACTCACCCCAAGCAACCAGCCAACTGTCTCATCCGTGATTCTGTACTCCCGACCATGGGCAGAGATAGATTGTGTGGCAGGGTCGTATGCATCGTATATGAAAGCGTTGAAAGGTTCAGGTGTATACAAAATGTCCAAATGCCTTAGCCCCCCAAGTCCTATCTTCTCAATCCATTCCTTCTGCTCATCAGTCATTCCATGGTAGAGATCGCGAATCTTTGGAAGGGACATATAACTCTGCCACCTCTCTTTTTTCCCACCCTTCTTTTTATGTCCTTCTTTTGCCACAACTTCCCTCTCCTTCAACCTTTCTACCACTCTTGCCTTTTTTGAAACTCTCTTTGGCTTGGCCTGTAGAACTCCTTGCTCCTCTAAAATTTCTCTTCTCTTCCTCTCTTGACCTGCTTCTTTAACGTATATGTCCCTTTGGTCCTCAGTCATGGAAAACCAGTCTTCCCTCATCTTGTCTGTAATGTCTTTTGTAATTGAATCAATACCCTCAACATTCTTGTAGTATTCAATCCTCTCCATCCTTCAAGACAGTTTAAAACAAGTTCAGAGATAGAAAGATATGTTTCTAATTCAGATAGAAATCTAATACATTCAAATCACACTGTCAAACAACAACTTAAAGCCTTCAAGACAATTTAAAACAAGTTCAGAGATAGAAAGATATGTTTCTAATTCAGATAGAAATCTAATACATTCAAATCACACTGTCAAACAACAACTTAAAGCCTTCAAGACAGTTTAAAACAAGTTCAGAGATGGAAAGATATGTTTGTAATTCAGATAGAAATCTAATACATTCAAGTCACACTGTCAAACAACAACTTAAAGCCTTCAAGACAGTTTAAAACAAGTTCAGAGATGGAAAGATATGTTTGTAATTCAGATAGAAATCTAATACATTCAAGCCACACTGTCAAACAACAACTTAAAGCCTTCAAGACAGTTTAAAACAAGTTCAGAGATGGAAAGATATGTTTGTAATACATATTGAAATCTAATACATTCAAGTCACACTGTCAAACAACAACTTAAAGCACAATACTTAAAACAATCTAGGTTGTGGATAGAAGTGGAACTCACCGAAATCGGATGAATGCTCTAGTAGCTCCAGTAGATGATTCTTGTTGTGGTGCTGTTTCTCTTTGTGGCACAGTTTCCTTTTGTGGTGCTGTTTCTTGTGGTGGTGCTACTGCCTCATTGTACTCAGCATCCTCATGTTCCTTTTGTTTTGAAGTGGATCTTGGTTCCACCCTGAAGTCATCACCACTTTCTGTCCCAGTGGATGCTGCATCCTCTTGCATCTTTCTTTCAGCCTCTTCCACCCATTCTTGCTTTGCATACTCATCCATTACATTCCATTCCCGAATCATTGAATTTCTTTGACTCTTGTTCGGCTGTCCATCCTTCCTCAGTTTATAATTGTGTTTCCTACTTTGGCTGCACAAACAACTTCCTAGTAAAACTCATAGAACACAGTTTAAAACAGACGATGAATTGTTTGAAGGATACAAATGATGGATAGAAATGTAAAATATGTAGTATGCTCTGAGAAGACTATAGAGCTACAGTGTGCAGAATTGGACCAACCAAACAGGATACAAATGTTGGATATAAATGTAAACTTTTTAGTATGCTTTGAGAATATTATAGATCTAAAGTATTCACAATTGGACCAACCAAACAGGATACATAAGGTGGATAGAATTTTGAACGATCTAGACAATAATTCATAACTTTCAGACAGAAACTTTGAACGGATATGAAATAACTCACATGTACAGTTCCAGAGCAACCTCTTCAGTGTGGTCAATATCCTCATGTGGGCTTGGGTCTCTTTCCTTCCTCTTCTTCTCTGTTTCCTTCCTCTTCTTCTCTGTTTCCTTCCTCTTCTTCTCTGTTTTCTGGGTTTCTGTCTGTTGTATTACTACCCTGGTTGGTTTTGCTTGCTTTCTCTGTTTCCTCTTTGGTTTCACTTGTTCTTTGTTGAAGTCCAGCCTTCTCTTCAGTCTAGGGCTTTTGCGGCTACCTTCTTCGGTGGGTTTCTCCACATTATCACCTTCTCCAGACCCTAAATTCGGCGGTAATTGGTCACCGGTGGGTTTCAATCCATCAAAAACACACAAAGCAAGTTCAGAAGTTGGAATACCTGTGGCTAGTGCACCGGTTGTGTCTTGAGTTTCATCAATTTGATCCACTGGTTTTTGAATCTCTTCAGTTTCTTCCACGCCTCTGTCCTGAGTTTCATCAATTTGATCCACTGGTTTTTGAGTCTCTTCAGTTTCTTCCACGCCTTGGATGATGTCTTCCTGCTCTTTGTTGTTATCTGGTACTCCGATTGTCTCTTCGATTTCTTCTGTTTCTACAGCGCTTGAAGTATCTACAGTCGGATTTGCAGTTAGATCTGGGTTTTCATCTTTACTCTCCGGTATGGAGGTCTCCGGAGTTGCATCGATTTCCTCTTCATTTTGGGCTTCGGTGGTCGCCGGAGGAACCTCTGTAGTTTCAGAGACATGCCCACTTTCTTCAACATCCATTGTAATGGACTTGTTCACTTCATCACAAACATCCATTGTGATTTTTGAAGGAGAAACGGATTCATCAATGGGATCCATTGTGAAATTGCAGAAGAAAGTAGAGAAGATGAGAGTTTGGATGAGAGAGAGAAGTATGTGGTGGTTGCAGAAGTTGAAGAGAGAGTTTGAGAGTTTGATGTGAGAGATTCAAATCAAAAATTTGAATTGAATTGACTAGTTGAGATGATGACTAAATTGGGAACCCAACTGCCATCAATGGTGGAGGTAGGTTTCACTAGCAGTTACTTTTTTGCAGCAGACGAGACATGTCATGGAGAAAGACAATTATACCCCCAATCCAGTTGCTTTGTATTTTTATCCGAGACAGTTATCGGATTTGTATGCTTTACATTTTTATCCAGAAGGGTTTAGGGTTTAGGGTTTAGGGTTTAGGGTTTAGGGGTTAGGGTTAAAAATTTCAAATACGCTTAATCTGCATTCTATCTGTTTAGTGTTTCTATCCACAAAGTCACAATGTCTGTCAGAACAGAATTCAATGTTTCATATGTATTTCTTCTTCATTATTTACTGGAGAGCATTAATTTGGGCGTGCTAATGATAACTATCAGGCCTTGAGCCGCAACATTAAAGATTTATGTTGTTTCCAATGCTAATGTCATTTCCAATGATAATAATCATCCAACTCTTTGCATTCTGAATTATCAGTTTGAACTGAACAAACAACTCTCATTTCTAACTGCAACTCTCTGCATTCTCCTCCAAAACAATGGAGGAAAATAGTGTTGTGTTTGGGTTACATGTTCCTGCAGATAATAGCTCTTACTTTCCAGAAAACTGTGGCAACTTTCCAGATGGTATTTCAAACAACGTGGAAGCAGAGGTGAATGCATCTCCTAAGAGGAAGTTTGATCTCAATGAGCCTCCTCCCACTGATGATGACGCAGATTTCTCCAATGTCATACACGATAATGACATAGTGAACGGTAAGATATATTATTGGATGTTTTTTGATTAAGAGTATGATGTAGTGCACTAGTTACTTAAAAATGTGCTTCTTGTTTCAGAGGGATCACTCTCCGAAGAACAAATCATGGAGAAGAGGTTCAATAGTGAAGAAGAGGCGTACGATTGGTACCTTTTGTATGCATTTGTAAATGGTTTCGGCATTCGGAGGGATAACCGTAGGTGTTTCGACAAATACGGACAACAAATCAAGTCAAGAATCTTCGTATGTGCCCGACAAGGCCATCGATTAAAGAAGTGCTACTTAAGGCCTGAGAGGAAGAGAGAGCATAAGGATGACACTAGATGTGACTGTCCAGCACGAATTCGTATTGCTCGATCTACCCCGAACGAACAGTTTCGTGTAAAGCAAGTCACTTCTGAGCACTCGCATCCCCTAGCGGACCCCAAAGTAACACACAAGCTTAGGTGTCATAGGAAGGTCAGTCAACATGATTTGGAACACGTTATTTCACTAAGGGAAGTTGGTATAAGAACTTGTGAAGCATTCCAATTAATGGTCTCACAAGCCGGTGGTTACGCCAAAGTTGGTTACACTGTCAAAGACCTGTACAACAAGTTACAGTCATTGAGAAAGGCTTACTCTAACTCTGGAGATGGGCAGCTGGCCTTGCAATACATTGACACCCTTGAGCATACCCACGGGGGTGTATTCAAAAGGTATTGTTTGAAATACTGTCGTTTTGTTTGTCGTTATTTTCTATTTGCCTTAGATTTCTATCTGATATATCAAATTACAATACTGTTTCATGTTGGTTTACGATAATTGTCTACCTGCTTATAGATTCTATCCAGATTCCTGAAACAAATATCTTTGCTTTTCAGTTTCCAGTTGGGTGAAAATCAACAGTTACAAAGCATTTTCTGGCGTGACGAGAGATGCAAACGAGATTATGTAAGGTTTGGAGATGTTTTGGTGCTTGACTCCACCTACAAAACCAACATGTACCTAAAGCCTCTTGTCATACTCTCCGGTGTTAACAATCACTTTCAGACGTGCGTTTTCGCAGTTGCAGTTCTACAAGATGAGACCACGGAATCGTACAAATGGGTATTAAATTGCTTCCTAGAAGCAATGGATAACAAGGTACCCATATCAGTCATAACCGATGGAGACTTGGCAATGAAAGCCGCTATTGCGGAAGTTCTTCCACTAGCGAAGCATCGTTTGTGTGCATGGCATCTATGTCGCAATGCCGAAGGAACCCTAAAGTTGGGGTCAGAATTTATGAAGGACTTTCGAAAATGCTTGAGCAAGAGATCCGACGTTAACCAATGGAACGATGATTGGCAATACATGGTAGACAAGTGGGGTATTGCGAACAAGCGGTGGGTAACGGGTGCCTACATGACGCGCAACTTATGGGCAGAGGCTTTTCTCAAGGAATTTTTTTTCGCCGGTCAGACAACTACACAAAGGTGTGAGAGTATCAACAAATTTTTCAAACAATATTTGAACTGCAAGAACAATCTCCTCGATCTTATTAAGGGAATCATGCGGGGTATCGAGAAGCTTCGTGAGAACGAGCGAGGCCAACATTGTACTTCTGACCAATCACTTCCTGTCCTAACAAGCCAATTTAAGCTACTTGAAGAGCATGCGGCCATGTTCTACACTAGGGCTGTGTTTGCGAAGTTCAGGGAGCAAGCCAGGAAGGCAAGTCAATACAAAGCTATTGGTGTTGAAGAAATACCTGAATATGACATGGATGCAATCTATGTCACAAGGGAGAAGGCAAGGGCATCTCTAGTAAGTTCACATGATACACTATCTCTTATGACTGCTTTAAACTGTTATCTGTAATGTATAGGTATCGATCTAGCTTGTCAATTGAAATATCTGATGTCCTTATTTTACAGCACAGTTCTTTCCAGTACTTTCATTCTTATCTATATGTTCATAACTTCTATCTAACCTGTCAAATAAAATATCTGAAAGCTTTGATCTTTTTCCTGGCAGCACACCGTTTTCTGTCAACGTGATAATAACATGCTCTACTGTTCCTGCAAGAGGTTTGAGTCATCACATATGGTTTGTGGCCACATTATTTTTGTGCTCTTTCATAAAGGAGTACAATTCATTCCTGAAAACTTGTTATCGAAACGATGGCAGAAGACGGATAGTGACTTCTACAAGAATGATCCAGCCATGCAGGAGCCAAAAATAAGACGGTGTGACGATCCAAAAACCCAGGCATTTCGTCGGGGTTGCATGAAGGGACGAATGGAGATGATTAGTGACATGGGTGGAACATCACAAGAGACTTACGACTATTGGCAAAAACATGTTGACTTGATGATACGGGGTCTCAAGGACATTATTTTGAAGCAAGAAAATGGTGAAGAGCCCGTGGTTAATGTCAACTCACAAGAGTACGCCCACGTAATGCCTCCATCCAAAGGTGATACAAAACCAAAAGGGAGCTCCAAAAATGTTCGAAAGAAGTGCGGGAGATGCCAAGAATACGGACACAATCGAACTACATGCCCGAATCCTCCAGTTGGTGTTTCCGGTCAAGATGTCGGCCAATCTCAATCGCAAGCGTCGCAACAAACTATGATTTCCAACTGCGAATACAACTGGTCCGAGGGAATGGGTGACCAAAACTCTTCAAGACGTGTTGGGAATGACTGGACTGATTTATTCTAGGGATTACATTAACTGTGTGAATGTTTTAGTTAAGTACCTTGACATTTTTATCCGTTATTTGACCTTTTTTGTCTGATCATTTACTGTGTTATCCGGTTCTTTGCGTTTTTATCCACTGATGTGAATTCTGGAAAATGCTGCATCAGTTTCTTTGCAGTTTTATCCAAATCTGTGCGTTTTTATCCACTGGGGGTGGTGACCTGCTAGAACCGGTCACCACCCCATGATTTTCCGTGTTTTTTGTCCGGTAGTGGGGGGGGCCCACCGCAAAAAAAATTGCAGCGAGCCCCCTGGGACGTACTCTAGACAGACCCTATAATTTATGTGTAAAGTCACTAAGTTGTCTTTTACATTAGGACAAAACTCTTCTCTAACTTTTAACTAAACTACCATTAACAAATAGATATGGTAAAAAACACTTTCACCACCTCAAGCTGATGGAAAGACACTGTCACCCCTACATGTTTTGAAAATGACACTTTTAACCATTATGTCTGACAAATTTCAGAATTTTTACTCTCCCTAATTGTGGCATCATTAGTCGGGTGCCGGTTATTCTTTGCTATAGTAGTTTTTGGGACTACTAGAATATGGGGAGGTAGTTGTCTTTTCTCACTGTAGTTTCAGTAAAGTTGAGTGGTTTGTATTTCCTTTTGTCTTCTCAGTAGTATTCTCCATTTTTCTCCTTCCTAGTTAGCTTTGTAGGTGTCACTTTTGCTTAAGTCTCATCAGCTAATTGGTTGTGATGGATCTGAAAAGTTAGGGTTAGTTAATACTCCATTTCCTCTTTCTCTTTGTTCAATTTTTTGTTAATGGAGTATTGAAAAACTTTCCCTCCATCTTCTTTGTTCTTTGATTTCTAGCTCATCTAGGGCTTCTCGGTTATGGTATCAGAGCCTCGGGTTACATGAGTTTTGCTTCTGTTTTAATTTCTTCCTCTCTCTTGGATTTGGACGAAAATTTTCTCTCGTTTCGGCGGTTGAAGTGATGGTTCTTACCAACTAATTCCTCCGTCGTCGACTGATTCAAGTGTCTCTCAGTATGCTATCGAAATTTCTTCGTTGTACTTCCTTACCAATTCTGATCATCCATGTATTACTCTTGTTTCTCAACCACTTAGTGGAGAAAATTTCAACACCTGGTTTCGATCTATGAGTTTGGCTTTAGAGGTTAAGAATAATCTTGGCTTTGTTAATGGCTCACTGCATGTACCTCTTGTCACTACTTCTTTCTCTTCTCTATGGCGTCGTTGTGATAGTATGGTGATTTCATGAATTTTGAACTCTGTTTCAAAAAAAAAATGTTGCTTCTGTTGTGTATAGATCCACTTCAGCTGAGATTTGGCAAGACCTAATTGATCGTTCTTCTTAGAAGAACCGACAACGAATTAATTAGCTGCGTAAAGCTATTTCTTCTTTCAGGTAAGTTTCTTTGTCTGTTACTTCTTATTTTACAAAGTTATTGTTCTCTTTGGGATGAATTGAGCCACCATAGATCCATGGCTATATGTTCTTGTGGAGGATGTAATAATTATACTTTTCAAGTTTTGCCACATTTGCTTTTTGGAACAGCAAGAAGAGCTCATTATTCAATTTCTCATGGGGCTAAATGACTGCTATACTGAATTAGAGAGTAGATTCTCTTGACTGAACCTTTACATTCTATGAACAAGGTGTTTGCTCAAGTTTTATAACAAGAAAAACAAAGAGAAATCGGTGCTGCAATATCTGCTTCTCCTGTGGCAATGTACTCACACTTGGACATAAATAGTCGAAAACCTGAATATGCAGCTAACTATGTTCAGGGTAATCACATATATGGGGTTCGACTTAAGCCAATGTGCTATCATTGTGGTGGTACTGACCATATTTAAAGAAAAATGTCGGAAACTCAATGGCTATCCTCCAGGTTACAAGGAAAGGCATCACAAAATGTTAAGCTTTCATCATAATGTTTTTGCTGATCATGGTGGTTCTTCACAGCCACACTGTAAGCAGGTTATGCAGTATATTCATCAACAAAGACATGGAAGTCCTAGTTTATACTCAAATATTCATTCTCTGATGGATTATACAACAATTTCCCCTACTCATGTAGCAAATGTGGTGCACATGGACAGTCCTCTACAATAATATTTTGCAGATAAGTTTGTTAATTCTTCACAATCATTCTAGAAGAGGTCATAAACTCTTACTCTTTTCAATCAAGTATTACCATAAAGATGGATTTGCCTAAGTCTTTAATTATTGATAGTTGTGCTACTAATCACATGTGTTGTGATCTTTCCTATTTTATTTTCTCTATGCCTGTGAGCAATAAATTTGTACATTTGCCAAATGGTAAGAGCATTGTGGTTTCTCACATTGGTAAAAGAGTACTAATCTGTTTCTTGACAATGCCTTGCATATTCCCAGTTTTCATTTTAACTTGCTCTCCATGTCTCAATTGGCACAGTCTCATGATTGTCAATTTGTTTGTGGAGTTAATGGTTGCTCCGTTGTCAAGAGAGAGAATAATGAGGTGTTGGGTTATCGACCCAAACATGGTAGTCTTTATTTACTGAATGCTCAATAGCAAGGCATTTCTTCTATTCATGGTTGTCATGTTTCTGACCATCCATCGGCTGACATTTGGCATAATAGACTTGGACATTTATCTGACAACAGACTCAAGATGGTGCTGAAAAGAGGTGTCTCACTCTTTAGCTGTGACTACTGCTCCTTGTCTTGTGTCCACAAGACAAGCAAAAGAAGTTACCTTTTCCTCATTGCAATCATGTCTCAAATGAACTATTTGAACTTATACATGTGGATACCTGGGGCAATATAGAGTTCCCACTTATAGAGAGCATCCGTTTTTTGTAACTTTGGTTGAAGATCACTCTAGAACTACATCGTTTTCCTTATGGTTCACAATCAGAGGCAACCAACATTATACCTCAATTTAATGAAATGGTTGAAACCCAGTTCCAGAAGAATGTGAGGAAGATTAGGAGTGATCACGCCCCATAATTGAAAATGGTGGAATATTTTTCAAGTAAAGGTATTGTGCATCAAATGAGCTGCATTGAGACATCTGAACAAAATACTATAGTTGAAAGAAAGCAGTAACATTTACTAAATGTTTCCAGATCTTTAAGGTAACAGTCACATGTCCCAATCAAATTTTGGGGAGATTATGTGTTGGCTGCAACATTCATAATCAATAGATTACCAACAAAGATTATGAAGTATACTTATCAACAAAAGGTCATGTTTCAAGCAGCACCAAGTTTTGATTGTTCCAAAGTTTTTGGGCGTTGATGTTTTGTGGCTACACTGTAGCATGGAAGAAAAAAGTTTGACAACGGAGCTGAATGATGTATCTTTATTGAGTTAGTTTATGGAATGAAAGGTTATAAAGTCTACAATTTGTATACATGGAAGATTACAGTCTCAAGAAATGTAATATTTCATGAGCACATTTTTCCTTATCAAGCAAAAGTTCCTTCACCAAGTTCTCAATTCAATGACTTCTCTCTGCCTATTGTGACTTCCGATCAAGATTCCACATCCAGTGGTGATAGTGTCTCAGTTGTTCCATTAGCAATAAGTGTTTTAGTGGATGCCAATGCTGGCATTGGTGATGTGGTTGTGGATTCTATTGCTTCTTTTTCTCCATTTGTGAGTGCAAGACCAACTAGGAGTGACGGGTTACATACACACTTCCAAGATTATTTGGTTAGTGTTCCAAAAATAACTTCACTAGCTCTTTTTAGTTCACAATATTAGCAATTATTGACTGATGTTGCTAGTGTTAGAGATCCCTCTACTTATCATGAAGCTTCTAAGAACCCTTATGGGTTAAGGCTATGGAGGCGGAGCTCAAAGCCTTAGAGGATAATCACACTAGGTAAATTACTCTTCTACCACCAGGTCATGATTTAGGAGGTTACAGACCGGTATATAAAGTTAAGTACAAGGCAGATGGATCAGTGGAGAGGTATAAGGGGTGTATCTTTGCCAGAATTTTTTTGCCACATACATTTTACATGACATTGGATATAGTAATTGTAAACATGCATATATTCCTATGGAGGTCAATCTGAAGTTACAGAAAATGTCCAATAATTACCTTAACGATTCTGCTGCACACACTTACAGAAGCATTGTTGGGAAGTTGCTTTATCTCTGCAGTTCAAGGCCAGAAAGTGTTTTTTATTTCACAAATTAAGTCAATATGTTTCTAAACCCGTAGCTGAACATTTGAAGGAAATATATCATGTTCTGAGATATTTGCAAAGAAGCATATGTCAAGGTCTATACTTTCCAACAGCAAATGAGATTGTTTTTAAAAGCTAGATGCTGATTGGGCTGGTTTCCTGGACACAAGGAGATCTACTTGATATTTGATCAATCTGGGTGATTGTTAAGTTTCATGGAACTCTAAAAAGCAAGCATTTATTTCCACGAGCTCTGCTGAAGCTGAGTACAAAGGACTTGCAGCCACCACTTGTGAGGTACAATGGTTTCTCTTCTTAACAAAGGATCTCCACATCTCTCTCCAGGTGCCTCCTATCATATATTGTGACAACAATTCAACTATATATATTACTAAAAATCATGTTTTTCATGAAAGGACAAAATACATAGAATGTGATTGTCACTTAGTTAGGTATTTTGCAATGATGGAGTGCTGCAGATATTTCATGTTCCTTCTTCCCATCAACTTGCTGATATGCTTACCAAGCTCTTGTCCTCTCCAATTTTCAAATTTCTTAAGTCCAAGTTAGGAGTGTTAGATAGGCACACTCCAACTTGATGGGGGCATATTAGAATATGGGGAGGCAGTTGTCTTTTCTCATAGTAGTTTCAGTAAATTTGAGGGTGGTGTGGTTATTTGTATTTCCTGTGTCTTTTGTTGCTTAGTAGAATTCTCCATTTTTCTCCTTCCTAGTCAGCTTTGTAGGCGTCACTTTTGTTTAAGTCTCATCAGTTATTGGTTGTGATGGATCTGAGAAGTTAGGTTTAATTAATACTCCCTTTTCTGCTTTCTGTATGTTCAGTTTTTGGTTAATGGAGTATTGAAAAACATTTCCTCCATCTTCTTTGTTCTTTGATTTCTAGCTCATCTAGAGCTTCTCTGTTAAGGAAAAAATTGGTCCCTAGAGTATGATATGACACAGTCGGGGATAAGTGTCCTGAAATTTGGAATACAAAAGAGATGAAGTGTCTTCTCATCAAACCTGAGGGGTGAAAATGTCTTTTAACCAAGAAGTTATTAATCTAAATATAGGAAGGGACAAATATGCATACTATGGATGAACTTTGGGTTAAATTGCACATTTCACTATAATCATAAGACATGTAAAGTAACCTCCAACCCCGTCAATTAAAGCAAACTTGCTATTGATGCAACTTGGGTTACAGTAGTATTACATGTTAATATCTAGGAAATCTAAAATTGTAGTGAAAGTGAGAGCGCGAAAGCACATTTTGTGAGCACTATGAAAGAGCATGGATGGAATATATACTTATAAATTATGAATGTATTAAACTAATTTCCATTTCATTAAGATGAAAAATTATTAATGAGTTTGTTCCACTTTGTATTCGAGCACCATTTGGGTAGCATATTATGGGGGGAGACATGGGGAGAGAAGCATACATACACATGAAAGAGAGAAATTGTGATGACATCCGGATTACTACACACGATGAAAACTAAAAAGAAATGAAATTTAGGTTTTGCAGCGCTAGAGTTCGATATGAGCAGGGCTTATGATCACATTTAGTAAGTTTTTCTACGTAAAATTATGTTAAAGATGGGTCTCGGATAGCAAGTTGTGAATATTGTTTTGCATTGTGTTTCTGCCGATACGTTTGATTTTAAAGTAGGTTTGTGTGTATACCATTCATACGGATGTAATACTTGTACAAGCCAAACAATCCGAACTAGCCCAACATCAAATAGTTCTAATCAATCCCAACCCTTAATACAACACAGATTGAGATTTCTTGCGCAAACCTATCCAAGTTATTAATAACATGCACCGAAGCCCAATACGAATTTAGGTTGTATCTGGATCAGTTGGGTTCAGCCCGTGCAAGTTGCACCCTAATTTGCATTATTTGTTGGGGGCAGTCACAAAATACCCAATAGTTTAGGGCAAGAACAAGAAGCCCTAGAACCTTTCTACCATCTGCATTGACACAAATACCCCCAATAGCTGCTTACAAGAAGAAGCCGCCGGCACTTTGGACCTGTTTGGGGGGTGTCACACAACTCACCCCGGTCAACCGGCCCTCGACTCTTTTCTTTCAAGCTCAAAAAGCAAAAAATCGCTTGCAGTTATGAGAGAAGAAATCGAATTGGAAACCAAAGAAAAGCATCAAAACATTTGCTAGATGGGTAAAAGAATCAAAGAAGCCACCGGGAAGATGACGCAGCTCTGCCGGAGAGCCGTCCACGTCAACATCAGGTGGAGTCTAATCGAGAGGGTCTCTGTTTTCCGGCAGTTCTTCCGCTTCATCTGGGACCGGATAATCGTTTGCTCCATCGGAAGACCCATCCGGTACCGCCGTCTGTCTCGCCGGCCGTCTTCTCCTGACTTGGAATCGGGTTTGGAGCTCCAAGACCCGACGACTGCCCTTCTCGGGTATGAAACCGATTCGGACTTGGTTACCCTGAAGATCAGCATATTGGGTGATTGCCAAATTGGAAAAACAAGCTTTGTGGTGAGAAATTTATTATTATCATTCATGGGTTTTCTTGTTTTTTTCGTCACAAATACATCAGAAATTGAATATTTGTTTTTGTGGTATTGAAGATCAAGTATGTAGGAGATGAACAACAACAGCGGGGTTTGGACATGGAGGGTTTGAACCTGATGGACAAAACAATGTTTGTTCAAGGAGCTAGGATTGCTTTAAGAATTTGGGATGTAGGAGGTCCGTTCATTCATTCATTCATAAATGTTAATTATTTCATTTCTTTTGTTCCTAATTTTGTTTTTGTTTTTTGCTTTTAGTGACATAATAATTTTGTTGGCTGCAGGTAACAATAGATCATTAGATCAAGTTCCTATGGCTTGCAAAGATTCAGTAGCGATTTTGTTCATGTTTGATCTTACAAGCCGGTGTACTCTAAATAGGTATTTTTGCTAAATTTGCTAGATCGATCAATTTTTGGTTTGAATCATTTCTAGTTCACAGATGTAATTCTTGGTTTTTTTTTCACTTATTAATTGCAGTGCTATTGAATGGTATTGTGAAGCAAGAAAATGGAACCAGGTAATATATCTATTTCTGGGCTATATATTTCTATTCTGCTCTAGTCTCTTTTCATTTCTGGGGACACTGCTGTACTAGTCTACTAGACCTGGTTTAAGGAATTTTGTGTGTTTTCACTTTTCGGGGACATGGGACTTAAATAGGTTAATGATATGTTCATTATTTTTCCCCTTATTTCTTGTTTATTTGGCACCATATCTGGGGTTGCTTGTGTTCTTAGCAGCTAAAACTTTGAAAAGTAGTACTACTAAATTGCTTTCTTCAATATCAGTAATTGTCTAAATGTATTATAGAACAAATTGTAGGTGATCAAAGAGAGTCTTATCTTATGACACTTCCATTTGATGCTTACTAACTAATAATGATTCTTAACTTAGTCATACATTTCGGACCAGATTAACAATGATTCTTGGTACAAAAATGAAGTCTTCTGATAGAGTGTGTCATATATGGGTTTCATTCCACTGTTTTGATTGTGTTTTCGGGAAACTAATCAGTTTATTTACTTCATTATAGACGGCGATTCCTATATTGATTGGGACCAAATTCGACGATTTTATCCGGCTCCCTCCTGATTTGCAGTGGACAATTGTGACTCAGGTATGAAAAATTCTGTGACATTCCAATTCCTTTCAGTTATCCAGTCACATCATGTGTTAGTAGAAAATCAAGTATTAGGTATAAGAAAGTAGATTTGATATGCTAATCAATGCCCATCTGTTTCATTTTTTTTTTTCTTTTGTTTCTATAATTGATGGATGACCCACATTTCGTGGCGTATGAATGAGAGGAATGTCTGTGAGTGTCTTCAAGTCTCTGTAACTGTCAATAACCCAGACACATGTCCACTTCTCTCTCTCTGCTTTGAAAATAAGCACAGGGAGGTTGTGGAAACTTTATCACATGGTGATGAGCAAGAGTCATGAGATCTGTAGAGTCCTTTTTATTATATTGTTGAGAGCACTTTGGAGATTCATCATGTAACCTCTTATCTGTCGCCTTCTTACAATGTATTTCATGTGTATATCTCTGTCCTCTACCTGTTACAGAGGTCACAGCTAATCCTGAGAATTGTCTTATTTTATTTATTTATTTATTTATTAATTTATTTATTTACTGCAATGCAGGCAAGGGCATATGCCAAGGCAATGAACGCAACACTGTTCTTCTCAAGTGCTACCCACAACATCAATGTCAACAAAATCTTTAAGTTCATTATGGCGAAACTCTTCAATTTGCCGTGGAATTTGGAACGAAACCTCACCCTTGGAGAACCCATCATCGACTTTTAGCTGTCGGAAAATGATCGCCCCTCCCTCTTGAATCTCATTTTTGTAAATATAAAAGCAGCCCATCCGTGAGTAGAAAATTGCATATATTTCTCAGGTTTTCCTTGAAGCAGAGGCATTACAAACATAGTTGTACATGTGATCAGTATACCCGATTTCTGGGTTTGGGTTCAGTTCATATAGGTGGCCTTTGCTATGAGATGATCACCAACTTTCAGCTGTCTAACGATTTGCATACCTTTTGATTTGAACCTTTCTTCATAGTTTAGTTCATGCTATTTGGGTTACTGGGAAGAAGATACTGGTTGAGTATGAGGGCTTGCACCGCATCTGTTATGAATGTGGTACCTATGGCCACAGGCAACCGTTTCCATCGATTAGCTTCATTATGGGAAGAGGTTACATTGAGTGGTGTGAGACTGTGAGTGATGTGATGAGTGATGGATCGGTTGAAGCACCCATGGATTTTCAGAAGGAGGCAGCACCGACAGTACAGTTCTTGGATGATCGCGAAGTATCCAAAGAAGATGAGTAGCAATACACGTGGAAAATAGGAGCACCCTGATGAGATTACTCCTGGTGTAGGGGATCAGATCTATGGTGGTAACACTTTGGTGTTTGGATATCAATTTAGCGCTCTCTCATTGGATGCTGAAGATCAGGTGGGTACTCCGGTTCACAGAAGATCACTGCCTACTGATACGGGTAGGAGCAACCATCCTGGGTCGGGTCAGCAACGTGGCTCCAATGGTAAGGGGACACGTGGTGGAGGTGTCAACAAATCCCTAAATTGTAAGGGGGACTCTGTAATGGGTCGGTCGTGAGGTGCTTTGGATCCCTCGGAGGTGCTTTGGATCCCTCTAATGGGTCGGTCGTGAGGGAGAAGATAAGAGAGATGGGTGGATCGTGAGGGAGAAGATCAGAGAGATGGGTCGGCTGGTGAAGCAGAAGATCAGAGAGATCGATTGTGGGTTGGGGATCGAGATTACGAGGAGGTATAAGGGGATAAAGATAGAGAGATCTTTTTCATAAAAGTAGGTTTTGATAGATGGTCAACATTACATCTTCAAATTAAAAAGATGACATAGATTTAAGTCACATATGCACGTTCATTTTGGGCGGGCTATTAGAAATTTCGCCTCAAAATTTGGCTCCAAAGTAAAAAAAAATTGAGTTGTGTCGCTCAAAATAGAAAAATAATAATTGCGTACATTTTTTCTTGCCGTACATGTAAAAATTATCTTGCCGTTTATATAATATACTATACGCGGCGAGATTTTTATTGCCAAAATATATGCGGAATTAATATAATCTCGCCGTAAAAGATTATTTTAAGAGGAAAAAAATATTATCGCCGTTTTTTATATCAAATACGGCGAGAAAAACTCTTGCCGCGCGAATTTTAGTGTACTTTTGCCATTCTTGTGTTCATTTCTAGTAGTGAATGGTTCCATCCAACACTCGTGGTAGGGAGTACGTTTGCCGGAGATCCCTTCCTCTTCTTGATCCAATGAAGATCGTTAAAATAGGATGGGAGAGCACATGCGCAGATGGTAAACCACACGATATGCCCTCAATTCGCGACACTACGCGAAATAACGGAACACTACAATTGTAGAGCCAATAGGAACGATTCTTGTAGTACATTTCAATAGATCGATGATAGATAAGACTAAAAAATAAGATCTATTCTAAATACAAGAACTGCGTAAAGATAGAGTAGATGCGGTAGTATGACTTTAAACGTATAACTAATCTAGTGGTTATAATATTTATGCGAAATGAAATGACACGTCACACTAGATTTTTACCGTGGGGAAACATTCATTGTGTTCTCCGCCTGAGAATGACACTTAGAAGTAAAAGCCCACCTGCTAGCACCAACAAAAGCTAGAAACTATATCGCAACAATCTGCAAAGAAGACAAAAGACATGCGAGATAATGATTTGAGTTCGATGTTCTATCCAATTTTGAGGAATTGAATTGCAGATCGAGAATGGGCGTGCGCTCGAGGATTTATCATTCACGAAGGATTTATTTGTTACAGAGGCCCATGTGGCATCCTCTTCGATGTTTGGAAGAAAATGAGGGAATGGTTAACCTCCAAATGCTATATAACCAAATATGCGGACAAAATCAAGTTTCTCTTTATAGACGGGCTCAAAGAGAAGGGTTTTATTGGCATCAAATGAACTCACAAGAATCAACATTAAAATCTCAATGAAAACAATGCAGTATGGAAAAAGATTACCTTGAAGCTTGCGCGATTGGTAAATACCAAAACTGGAGGAAGCGTTTCGAAGACTCCTCGTTGAGAATGCTTTACCTTTGGATAAATATTGTAATACCCCGTTTAATTGCTAGGGGTAAAATCGTAAATTCTGAAGCTAAATAAGAATAGAGTCGGGATACAAATAATATTGAATACGCTATCGTGTTTTGCTAGATTATTTAGGAATTATTTTAGTAACAGTTTTATAGTAAACATACACAATCAGGATAATATATTTATATATTGAACATTAGAAATAATGATAATAATAATAATAATAATAATAATAATAATAATAATAATAATAATAATAATAATAATAATAATAATAATAATAATAATAATAATAATAATAATAATAATAATAATAATAATAATAATAATAATAATAATAATAATAATAATAATAATAATAATAATAATAATAATAAATTTGTGTAAATTAATTTTAAGAATCTCATGTGAAATTTTAAGAAATACTGAAGTAGTATTTGTAAATAATGGCGAGAGCGGGTAAAACCACCGCGAGACATCGTAGTAGTGCAACACACAATCATTCAAATAGAATGGTGTGCCCAACCACACCAAACACTATCCTATAGTTTGTTCTGCACTTGAATTTTACCAGACTTCATTATTTGTTTTGTCTTTTCCTTACTTTTCTGGTTCATTTCTTCTTATTTTTCTCCTGGTTTCACCTTCGGCCACGATCTTGCTCCTGACAAACCACCGCCCCTCTTTGCCGAATGTGTCTCATATAAAACCCACTTGCCTTCTTCAATTCGGCAACACACAACTGTGTTGGAAGAAATGGTTTAGACGATAACATTTTATACCCGACTTTGAGCTCGTTTTGAATCCGACTCACTTTGAGGGTTAACAACACCAATTGCATCCTTAGAAAGAGGGCAACTTGGTGGTCGTTTCGGACACTCACTCGTCAAAAACCATTAAGAAATGAATGATCAAATTGATCTCTCAAAATGGGTTCATGATCAAACTTGTGGTGTGAAGAAAATAGGAACCACATCTTGGTTCAAGGAGGAAACTTGGGAGTTTAAATACTCCAAGTTTGGACTATAGGGAACGGGTGGAGCAATTTGCAGGAGAGAGGACCTAGACAAAGGTCGAACCACCACACGCGCGCGCGCGCCGCAGCCGCCGTCCGTCCGGCCGGCTCGGTCTCGGGTTCGGGTTCGGGCACGGGCCGTGACGTGGTGTGGGTTGGGCTGTCTAGTTAGTGGGCCTCATTAACTATTAATCTTTTGGGCCAAAAACTAACTATTAATTAATTTGACTAACAGTTTTATAGTTGGGCGAAATTAATTATGAACAGTTGCAAATCAACAGATGCAACCGTTCCTACGGTTGCAACTGTTCCGTTTGAACAGTAACCGCTCCAACCACCTTCTATAAATTGCTAGTTTCATTCGTCATTTGTTGAACTGAAACCAACGAATTTCTTCTACAGCACATAAACTTCCTAACACATCCAGAAACTTCTTCGTAGTCTCAGTTCGTCGTGTGTGGCGTGTACCGTGCTTTCCACTGCCACACAGGGAAGCTTTCATCCTGGGAAGCAGACGTTCCAGCGTTCCACATCAAGCACGTGTGGGGGGCGAATCTGCTTTAAGGAGACTCGTTCTACATGAACGAAACTGTCTTCCAACTTTGTACAGCGTTCGGAAATCTCACTATCAGTAAGTTCGTTGTTTGTTTTTGTTATTTTCGGGTACTGTTTGATTGGTCACAAACTGTCCAGGTAGATAATCTTGTTAACAAACTGAAGCAAGAACACCCAGTCACCATCATCATCTTCTACTTCTTCGGCCAACAACCGCCAACACCACCACCTTGAACAACACCAACCACCATCTTTTATCCATCTCTCTGCCACCATCTCTTTGAATCTCTCTGTCTCGAACAGTAGCAGGAGCAAGCAGGAGCAGCGACAAAGAGACACCACCGCCGTTGCAGCCGCCGGCAAAGGAGCCTGAGAGAGACCCACCACCACCACACTCTGTTTGTCTCTCTCTGTTTCTTTTCTCCCTCCCAATCTTTTTCTCTCTGACCCTGGAGGAAGAAACAACAGCAGCAGCGGCTAACAGTGGCGAATCAGCCACCACCATAGCCGATGCCACCGTCGGGAACCCCACCCGAAGCCACCACGTCCTCTGTTTTGGCCTCCATATTTCTTTTGATCATTCCCTCTCTCGGTTTTGACCCGGTAGCAGAAAAGCAAGCAGAAACAAGACAGGAGAAATCGCGGTAGTAGCTCCCAAGCTTCGCCGGCGAAACTCCATGTTTTCCGGCGAGGTTCTTGGCGAAGCTTCAACAGAGCCACCCACCACTCAAAAGCTATCCCAATCTGCTCCTAGAGGCTTGAACAAGATAGCAGAAGGCCTATCCGGAACTTGAACCACCTCAGTCGCCGGAATTAAAAACCATCACGGTGGCCATCGACGGGAAACTCAACCCGGACAGTTTCTCGAGCATTTCTTGCGATTTTTGATACCGGTACGCTCTAATCTTCGCCCTGAGTTGATTTAGATGATCAAAATCATGCCTTAATACTTGAATTCACGTTTGATTGATCGAATTGGAATTCATGAAAAAAGGGGTTAAAGTGTCTTTTATACAAAATAGGTGTAAGACACATAGGGGGTAGTTTATGTAGTTGCTGAAAGCTGAGGGTAAAGTATATAAATTATGAAAATCTTTTAATTAATAAGGGAATGTTTGTGTTCTTTTAGCATATCTTGGGGGTTCCTTGTCATTTAATAATCTGAAAATATAAAAATAAAATAAAAAGATGATTTTTGGATTTAAATAAATTTCTATAATTTATAGCTATTGATCTAATTAAATAAAAGCAAGTTAAATAGCTAGATAATATATGTAAGATTATTTTTGTTAAATAGAAGTTATTCCCTTAAAAATAATTAAGTTTGAAGTATAAATCACAATTATCTATTTACGGTTTGTTTTAATTAGTTGACAATTATGAAATGTCTGGAAATTTAAATTTAATAATTTTCTTAATTGATAGGAAGCATTTATTTGTTAGAAGAATAATTCTCCCCGACTTAAACATTTATATTCGTTTATTAAAAATATTAGAAATAAGTCTACATGCTTTGTTTTTATATTTTTGTTAAATAAATGGTTTTGGTCAAAAAAATAATAATAAATAAATAAATAAATGGTTATTTTAATAATATTACCGTTGAAAGAACTTTAGTTACTTAGAATATAAATAGGGTGGTTAAAATAGAGTTTTATAAATATTTGTGAGTTTAAATTTATTTCTACGGTTTCTAATTTATGATATATATTGAAATAATATATTGAAATAGTATGAGCAAAAGTATTTGTTAATTAAAATGAATTCGTTTCACTTTCTAACTATTATTCTAAATTGAACAACATTGTGTTAAATATTGAAATAATATGTATGTTGAATATTTAATTAGGATGATATAAAGTATTTGTTAATTTAAAACGAATTCGTTTCTTAAAAATAAACAAGTTACAAGTAACTCTTGTAACAAACTATATTACGTTTTGTAAAATAATTTGATTTGATTAAGTTGGCCATTTCACTAGTATTTTAGAATTAAAAATAACATTTCTCTCAATTGATAATAAATATTTATTAACATTATTTCTTAATCCTTTTATGAATTTACAAATAACTGGCTATTTTAATAAATTGTTTTAGGGGAATTTCTTGGTTTCTTGAACCTAAGTATGTTGATTAGTAAATTAGTAAATAAGAAAGTTAATGAAATTAAGTTATAGGCGATCACACAATAATTTACTAGAATTTGAGTATTATTACAAAAATAATATAAATATTGTGTGGGAGAATGGGGCGACTTAAGACTCGTTTTAGGCTTATAGCAAGTCATGTTGGCATAGATGAATTTGTAATCAAATGAAAGAATGTACTGTGTAGGTGACCGGTTTGTTGACGAAGACTACGTGTCCTTCTAGGGGAACTTTACGGGCTAATCACTAAGGATCAAGGTGAGTATACATGCTAAGCCTTGCGTGCTAGCTTCCTTCGTGTCATAACACGATTTTTTTTGTCTGTCTCAAAATGCGTTTTGAAATATACATGATTTACTTGAGTCCTGTTTTGACATGACTGGTTTCAAATTGTCACACAATAATCAATAATTCGTAATAACGAAAAGTGGAAAGAGATGTGTGGGGAACGTCAATCGGATCTGCTGGTTTGGTCGTTGTTGGCTACGCCCACTCGACCCATTATTACTCTTTATTTAGCCAGGTTGCAATTTGCCTCGGGTTTGGCTCCTTGTACTCACTCCTTCTGGGCATAAAGCCATGTTAGGGGGGTGTCGACACTTAAGGTCTTGGAAGCGAGTTTGGGATTGTGTGATGCGGCTGAATTTTCCCCATTCAAATCAGGAATTGAAAGTGGTATATCTGGTTTGGAAATATATGAGTAACTAGTTATTTCTGATTAATGGGAACCTCAGATTTGGATTATTGGAATCGGATTGAAATTTTCCTCCGATGACTGGATATGGATAAAACATTGGTTTCTGAGAATTTCTGGGATGTGAAAGAATATATTAATCAACTGTATTTTACTTCCGCTGTGAAAATGTTGTATCTTACTGTTTTAATTTAAATAATATCTCCTTTGTGTTTGACATGCTTGGGTGTTGCTCATTCAGTATTTAGGTGCTGATTTTAGAAACTGCGGTTCTTGTTTTCCTTCCCACCGCAGGTCTAGAAGACGGGGACTACGGAATAGCGGTGTACGAGACTCACGTAGAATGATAATGTCACAAGAAGTCATCTAGTATGCCTGTATAATATCGTAGTTCTTAGTAAAGCATGTAATGTCCTAAGACTCGTGTGTAATGTTTAATAGTAATGTAATATAATGGGGGTTTTTCTTTTGATGTCCGCCGTTACTTGTTGCATCGCCCTCCCGGTCTCGTCCGAGCCGTATAGGGGGGTTGTTGCAGGTGGTATCAGAGCATTTCTTTCCAATAAGGGAATTAAAACATGTAGGGCCAATTAAACTGAACATAGGGCAAGATAATTATAATTTGAAAAGCCGATTGGGTATTGGGTAGCCTATGGGTTGGCCTTCATTTTCTTACCCACCCTCATCCTGTCTCGACCTGTATTACGTGCTACGTGTTACGGTGCTATGTGATATTTGGCGTACCTGGTTTAAATTTTAAATGATTTTAATAATTGTGGATGATTATTACTTTCTTAATAAAAAGATGGACGGAGATAGAAATTGATTTTTCTTGGATGAACTATCTTATTCTGAGAAATGAGTTATATCATCTTAATTGCAGACATGAGTTATATATAGTTTACCGAGAAATTGTTATTTGACACATGTTATGCTGCTTGTAGGATATATACTAATAGTGGTGCATTGAAGAAATGGTTACGATAAGATGTAAATAACATATTGACATGATAATCTTTATTGGACAGTTATGTCACTAGGATATGTGATTCTCCTGAGAATCATGGGTATACTAGTGAGTTTCAACCAATGATAATTGTTGACTTAAGAGTTGTAAGGTGACTGTTGGAATATATGAATTGTGAACCCTATATTCACTAGCTGGATTTGTGGAGCCTTCAATGATATATTTGAGGCATCGACTGAGTTATTAATTTAGAGTCAAGGGTCAAGAATACATTCATTTTGGGAGTCTCTTCGGGTGATCAAAGGAATTTATTCGAGGTAGGTCCCACCCACCCTCACCTGAGAAACTAGGGAGTCCACCCGTTGAAATTTTTTCAACTATAATCTTGACAACAGTATTTATTGAAGGATTTTTTTTGTTAATGGTTGACTGGAGTCTATTTCTTCATGATTTGAATCCAGAGGACTATGCTAGACTGATGTGTCATGAATAATTTGGGAATACTGATAGTATTAAACTATCTGAGGCATTACTTGGAGTATGGTTATCCTAATGATACTTGATGTTTGGGATGTCTATTCGGTTATGTACTGCTCTTGAAGTTGTAGGATTATCTTTGGAGGGATGATGTTTAAATTGTGAGGTAAAGTACTACTGATCGTCTACGAGATTTGGATGCATCCTATGACAGTGGCATATTTAGTATTATCTTGGAGTTTTAAATAATAATTTGCAGAATATATTTGGAGCTTGTTAAGTTGATATTTGGATTCTGTTATTTTATTACGCTTACTAGGGAGTTACTATTTTGCCATAAAAACTATTGGAAGCTCCTTACATTGGTTAGCTATCTCAGATACCGGGGAATACTAGGAGTGCTGTTACAATGTCTTTGCTTACAGTTGGATGTGTGTACTTGTTAATGACTTAGAATTGCATGTTTTAGTATGTTAATGAACTCTTCATAACTTGCTAATATGTGTAATTTAGTTATTTTATCTCTCTTTCTAGACTTATGTTTGTCTTCGTAGTTTTGGTTGTTTTTATCTTATTTTGTAGGCAAATACGTGATTTAGAACGCAAGAGGCTAGTCGGGAGAGCTTAAACGATGAATTAAGAAGATTTGGAGGGGCTATTGTGTAGGGTTCTGATCATGGATGCGCAACGGAAAGACAAATATAATCCATGCAATACCCTCCAAGGATCACAAGTCAAGAGACATAACGATGGTAAGGGAAGAAATCAATTCACTCACCTTAGGGTTTCTCCTGTGATGACTTCTAACGTTAATTGTGTCACGTTCTCTATAGTCGATCCACGCCTAGAGTTGAATTCTAGATCTTCCTACTCCTTTGTGCTAGCCCGGAATGGAGGAAGAGGAAGAAGAAATCACACAACGCGAGGAAACAAGGAGGTTCGGCCTCCTTGTTTGGGCCGACGGGATGGGGCCGTGGCAAGGGGGGCGTGCGCCTCTCTTGCCTGCTTGCTCTCTCTCCTTTTGTTCTCTCCCACTCAAGTTATGATCTTAAAGGATCATAAGTGTGGGAAGGAAGGAAGTAGCATCCTTTATATAGTCCAACAAATCATTGCCAACTACCTAAAGGACCCATTCTAGTCCTACTAGAATTCGGTTTAGTCCCTCCCTTGCAAAATAGTCCTACTAAATTTGCAAGGTGTTGCAAAGTGATCCTTCTAATTAATTAATCCTATTAATTAATTCCCAAATCTAGTTCAACTCTATATAGCGTGTTACCCCATAGGTTCTATCTAGTTGGCAGCAACAATTTGCTAATATGGAGCGGTTTCTAGCAAAACCTCCATTCTAGCCAACTCTTAGAATAGTCATCCGCCAAACCTTGTACAAGTTGTCTCATCCCTTTGTCTCTATATCCGGATTGGACACGATACATACAAGTCACACTCGTATATCCAATCCCTAGTTTCTCGATCCATGGTAATAGCCTTATTCGTGCAAATAACATCAATATCCCATATTGATTTATTTGAGTCTGGCCAGACATTCTATAAGCACTATCCCTCGAGTGGCCTAGGATACTTGCTCCCGTTATGTGGGAGGGACAAATAATATCTACGTCCACTGCGATCTCTAAGCTTGCTTCTTATTGTATCCGGTACACGCCTTTATAACTACCCAGTTATGGTGTAGCGTTTAACGCTACCAAAATCACAATAATCCACAACTAGAATATCTAGTGACTTCAAGTCTAAGGATGACAATACCATTGCACCACGAGAAGCACTTGTGACTCAACATAACGTGTATGTAGCCTTCTCGGAGATGGGTCAATCTAGTGCGCCATTACTCTTAATGCACACCCATGTGTTGGATCATGATATCTCCATATCAATCCAACCCCATACTAGTCTATATATGATTTTCCCATTAATCATTATACTGGACTAGGGATATTTAAGATAAACAACACAATTGTAAATCTAAGGACTTCATTATATTAAATATCAAATAAATAATACAATGAATGTTCTAGCCAAAATAAATTCATACTAAACTAGATTGCCTCTAGGGCATCTATTCCAACAGTCTCCCACTTGCACTAGAGCCAATATGGCGCATCTTGTATGCCATGCTCCTAGTGTGCCCTTCATGCTTCCATTGCACAAGCGGCTTTGTAAGCGGATCTAATAGATTCTCATCTGTAGGAATCTTGCATATCCGAATGTCTCCTCTATCGATAATATCTCGAATCAGATGGAACTTCCTGAGCACGTGCTTGGATTTCTGGTGTGTTCTGGGCTCCTTTGATTGCGCGATCGCCCCAGTGTTGTCACAGTACAACTCAATTGGATCCGCAATGCTAGGAACCACACCAAGTTCAGAAACAAACTTTCTGATCCAAACAGCTTCCTTTGCTACGCCATTTGCAGCAATGTACTCAGCCTCTGTTGTACAATCAGCCACCGTCTCTTGCTTGGAACTTTTACAGCTCACCGCTGATTCATTCAGGCAAAACACATATCCCAACTGTGATCTAAAGTCATCTCTGTTGGTTTGGAAGCTTGCATCAGTGTAAACCCTTACACGCAACTCTTGCTCACCGCCAAATATCAAGAAAGCATCCTTAGTTCTTCTCAAGTACTTCAGGATGTTCTTGACTGCAATCCAGTGACTCTCACTCGGATTGGGTTGGTATCTGCTTTTCATACTCAAGGCATATGACACATCTGGTCTAGTACATAACATGGCGTACATGATAGATCCTATGGCCGAGGCATAGGGAATTCTACTCATGCGTTCCTTCTCGATCTCATTGGAAGGACAACCACTCTTCGAAAGAGTGATTCCATGTGACATGGGCAAGAATCCCTTCTTGGAATCTTGCATGTTGAACCGCTTCAACACCTTGTCAATATATGTACTCTGACTTATGCCTAGCAGTATAGATCTTTATACCGAGTATATAGGCTGGTTCCCCTAAGTCTTTCATTGAGAAACACTTCCCTAGCCAATCTTTAACAGATTGTAGCATGGGAACGTCGTTTCCAATGAGAAGTATGTCATCCACGTACAAGACCAGAAAAGCTACAGAGCTCCCACTAACCTTCTTGTAGACACAAGACTCATCTTCGTTTCAAATGAAGCCAAACTCTTTGACTACTTCATCAAAACGTCGATTCCAACTCCTAGAAGCTTGCTTCAATCCATAAATGGATCGTTGCACCTTACAGACTTTGTTGGCTTTCTTTGGATCGTCAAAACCCTCCGGCTATATCATATACACGTCCTCGAGGAGATTCCATAAAGGAATGCTGTTTTGACATCCATCTGCCAAATCTCATAGTCGTAGTATGCTGCAATTGCAAGTAGGATTCAGATGGGTTTGGTCATAGCGACTGGTGAAAAGGTTTCATCATAGTCAATACCATGAATCTGTCTAAATCCTTTAGCCACCAATCGGCCCTTATAGGTAATCACATAACCATCCATGTCGATCTTCTTCTTGAAGACCCACTTGCACCCTATGGGCCGCGCCCCTTCTGGTGGTTCCACCAAAGTCCATACTTTGTTGGTGTACATGGACTCCATCTCGGATCTCATGGCTTCTACACACTTCTGAGAGTTTGGCCCTTTCATGGCCTCTTAATAGGTAGTAGGCTCATCATCTATGAGCATCGTGTCACTGGAATCGGTCACGAGAAGTCCATACCTCTCGGGTTCCTGGCGCACTCTACTAGATCTACGAAGCTCTTGTGTTACATGAACATGCTGTTCCAAAACTGTTTGTGGTTCCTGTTCATGTTCCATAATCGGTTCAGTGATTTTTGGTTCTTGAATTTCTTCAAGTTCTACAGTCCTCCCACTTGCTTCTTTAGAGACAAACTCTCTTTCTAGAAATACGCTGGTCCGAGCAAACAAACACTTTGTTCCCGGTTGGTTTGTAGAAGTAGTAACCCTTAGTTTCCTTAGGGTACCCCACAAATTTACGCTTATTCGACTTTGGCCCTAACTTGTCTGATCGTAAACATTTTACATAGACATTGCAGCCCCAATGTGGGACGCCTCCCATTCCACATCTCATGTGGTGTCTTCATGACTAATTTAGATGGAACACAGTTAATGGTGAAAGCTGCACTTAATAGAGCGCGGCCCCAAAACGGTAATGGAAGATCGGTTTGACACATCATAGATCGAACCATATCCAATAGGGTTAGATTTCTCCTCTCAGACACGTCATTCCATTGTGGCGTTCCGGGCGGAGTGAGTTGGGACACGATCCCACACTCTCTAAGATAGTCGTCAAAGTCTTGGCTAAAGTATTCTCCTCCACGATCTGATCGTAGAGCCTGATACTTTTTCCAAGTTGGTTCTCTAATTCACTTTTGAATTATTTGAAAATTTCAAAGGATTCGGATTTGGCCTTCATAAGGTACACAAATCCATATCTACTGTAATCATCAGTAAATGTAATGAAGTAGACATAACCACCCCTGGCAAGCGTGGCAAATGGCCCACACACATCAGTATGTATGTGCGCCAATTGCTCACTAGTCCTCACTCCTTTCTTATTGAAAGGGGACTTTGTCATTTTTCCCAATAAACAAGCCTCACATGTCTCATATGATTCAAAATGAAATGAGTCTAGTAGTCCATCCTTATGGAGTCTAGATACACGTTTCTCGTTTATATGGCCTAAACGACAGTGCCATAAATAAGAAGGATTTAAATCATGTATTTTAATCCTCTTGGTATTAATGTTGTAGACATGATTGCTTAGATCAAGGACATACAGTCCATTAAATAATTGCCCACTAAAATAGTGAATATTATTTAAATAAAAGGAACAACAATTGTTCTTTCCAAACAAGAAATAGAAATAATGTTTCTGCTCATAGCAGGCACAAAATAGCAATTATTTAATTCTAAAACTAATCCTGATGGCAGAGATAGCTCGCACACGCCTACGGCCAACACAGAAACTTTTACTCCATTCCCAACGCGCAGATCTATCTCCCCTTTAGCCAATCTTCTACTTCACTTTAGATACTGCACATTTCGACAAAAAGGAGATCCACATTCAGTATCTAATACCCATGATGTAGAGACAGTTAAATTGACATCTACAAAAAAATACCTGGTGGTGGTGGAATCACTATTCCAAGCCTCTTGTCCTCCAGATATTTTGGGTAGTTCCTCCTCCAGTGTCCAGGCTGACTGCAGTAGTGACATTCACCTTTATTCATACCTTTGGCAATGCCATCGACAGGCTTAAGGGCAGGTTCCTTGGACTTGGCAACTGACTTGCCTTTGCCCTTGGAGGATGAGGCCAACCTTTTGCCTTTTCCTTTCAGCACCATCATTATGGCCTTTCCCTTACCCTTGTTGATGCTTTGTTAAGCTGTCCTCAACATATTGAGCAAATTTGGCAGTGGTTTCATGATCTTGTTCATGTTATAGTTCATGATGAACTGTCCATAACTCTCGGGCAACGATTGCAACACGAGATCGGTTGCCAACTCTTGGCCGACCGGGAACCCCAGTTGGGCGAGATTCTCTAGGTACCCGATCATACGGAGTACATGGGGTCCCATCGGGTTCCCTTCTGCCATATGACACTTGAACAGTGCCTTAGAGACCTCATACCTCTCAACCCTTTCCTGCTCTTGGAAGAGCTGCTTCAGATGCTCGATCATATCGACAGCATTCATGTTTTCCTGTTGCTTCTGAAGCTCAGAAGTCATGGTGCATAGCATCAGGCAGGCCGCATCATTAGCGTCATCAACACGCTTTTGATACGCCTTTAGGGCTGCAGGTGTTTGGTTCTCTGGACCTTCTCGAACATGCTCCTCTATTGCGTACAGTTTCTTCTCTTGCTTGAGAACGATTCTCAAGTTTCTGTACCAATCAAGGAAGTTGGTCCCAGAGAGCTTGTCCTTCTCAAGGACAGATCGTAGGGAATGTTGTGAACTCGATGAGTTGTTCGCCATTTGGAATTCTACAAAAAGGAAAATACGCAAGTTTTAGTATTTGTGAATTTTTGACTATATTCAATAATGGCTAGTTTATCAAATATAGCTCCCACTATTTTTATACGGATTAATAACCCTCAAGATATTAATGCCGAAAATATCCTTATATTTTCTAGTGGGCCAAGATCCATGTTTCATCTCCTTATGAGCTTTCTTTGGCAAGTCACCCATAATTTGACTACTTTAGGTAGGAACAATTCCAATTGCATCTTTATGCAACTCTTGGTTCAATTGGGTAAATAACTCCTTATTTATCCATCCGTATGGATAATCCCAATTGATTGCCTCTAGGTCTTAATCATATTAATAACCTAGTTGTGTTCAACCTCTTATTTAAACAATTGCACATTACTTGCTTGTGCCATCGCATTCCATCATTATGAACCAAGTCGCCATGCTTCGGCACGCACGAACTTGATAAACAATGATGATAATGAGTGTTTAAAAAACGAGAAGGAAAGAACACAATATTTAAATTTTGAGGGATTTTAAATTCAATTTTTAATTGTTTTGTTGATCAATATCAACTAATATATCTATTTGAGTTTGGGCACAACTCCAAATAATAGATCTGGGTTGTCTAATTATCTTATTATCCTAATTGAATGCATCATCCATACACCACCACAAAATAATAAGACAATAAAATTAAACAACCACAAAACAGAATAAAACGTGATGTGAATATGGCCTTTTCTAGACTAAGATAATTCCAAGCCAATGGAATTTGCTATGAACCCTAAAAGCAAACACATCTCCATGCGTCTTCATCTTTTGGTCCATCCTTCATAGTCATGTGGAATGCTCCATGCTCCATCTTTTGTGGCTCCCTTTGGCTTTGGGCTTCTTTTCTTCAATCTTGGCTAACAATCTACTCTATCTAGTACTAACTAACAACTATACTAAATAAAATAAATCTCACAAGTTGAGAAAAAATTGGCTCGCAAGCCATAAAACGCTAATTAATTATTAAAATTAACTGATCGACTCGCAGGCCGTAAACCAAACCACAAAATTAAACATTCACATCAAACCACATCCTAAGGCCATATCCAATCACCATGCGATTTGCACATAAACAGTAAAAATCCAATTTCAACGCACTTGGTCAATTTTAATTGATTTTAGGATTTTATAGGGTTAAAACGTTTAATAGGGCCGAATAATCATATTGCCCGAACCCAAAAAGAGGACCGCAAGGGCATTGGGCCGGCTGGCCCCTAGCCCACGCGGCTAGGCCGCGGGCTAGGGCTGCCCCGGCCCCTAGGCCGTCCCTTGCTTTGGCGGAAAGCAAGGAGGGGCGGTCCCCTAGGGGGGGGGGGGGGGCGAACCTCCTTTGTGAGTTGTTTCCAAAACAACTCCCTTGCTTGGTGCCCAAGTTTGGTTCTTTCCTTGTATAGGAAGAACTCCTTCTTTCCATAGGATGCCCAAACCCTAGATCTAAGATCCTAAAATTTCTCAAACTCACTAATTCATGCATCCAATTCAAAAACTAGGTCTTGTAATTATTGATTATTGAAAATTGCATCAGATGCTAGATTTTTCTTGTTTTACGCGATAGACAATAAATTTAAAGTGTAAAACTATCAAAACGTAACACATAAACCAAGTTTATGCTCTACTACCTGTGGCTCTGATACCACTGTAGGGTTTTGATCATGGATGCGCAACGGAAAAACAAATATAATCCATGCAATACCCTCCAAGGATCACAAGTCAAGAGACATAACGATGGTAAGGGAAGAAATCAATTCACTCACCTTAGGGTTTCTCCTGTGATGACTTCTAACGTGAATTGTGTCACGTTCTCTATAGTTGATCCCCGCCTAGAGTTGAATTCTAGATCTTCCTACTCCTTTGTGCTAGCCCGGAATGGAGGAAGAGGAAGAGGAAATCACACTACGGGAGGAAACAAGGAGGTTCGGCCTCCTTGTTTGGGCCGATGGGATGGGGCGGCGGCAAGGGGGGCGTGCGCCTCTCTTGCTTGCTTTCTCTCTCTCTCTCTCCTTTTGTTCTCTCCAACTCAAGTTATGATCTTAAAGGCTCATAAGTGTGGGTAGGAAGGAAGGAGCATCCTTTATATAGTCCAACAAAACCTTGCCAACTACCTAAAGGACCCATTCTAGTCCTACTAGAATTCGGTTTAGTCCATCCCTTGCAAAATAGTCCTACTAACTTTGCAAGGTGTTGCAAAGTGATCCTTCTAATTAATTAATCGTACTAATTAATTACAAAATCTTGTTCAACTTTATATAGCGTGTGACCCCATAGGTTCTATCTAGTTGGTAGCAACAATTTGCTAATATGGAGCGGTTTCTAGCAAAACATCCATTCTAGCCAACTAATAGAATAGTCATGCGACAAACCTTGTACAAGTAATTGTCTCATCCCTTTGTCTCTATATCCGGATTGGACACGAGACATACAAGTCACACTCGTATATCCAATCCCTAGTTTCTCGATCCATAGGAATAGCCTTATTTGTGGAAATAACATCAATATCCCATATTGATTTATTTGAGTCTGGCCAGACATTCTATAAGCACTATCCCTCGAGTGGCCTAGGATATTTGTTCCCGTTATGTGGGAGGGACAAATTCTATCTACTTCCACTACGATCTCTAAGCTTTTTTCTTATTTTATCCGGTACACGCCTTTATAACTACCCAGTTACGGTGTAGCGTTTAACGCTACCAAAATCACAATAATCCACAACTAGAATATCTAGTGACTTCAAGTCTAAGGATGACAATACGATTGCACCATGAGAAGCACTTGTGACTCAACATAACGTGTATGTAGCCTTCTCGGAGATGGGTCAATCCGGTGCGTCATTAATCTTAATGCACACCCATGTGTTGGATCATGATATCTCCATATCAATCCAACCCCATACTAGTCTATAGATGATTGTCCCATTAATCATTATACTGGACTAGGGATATTTAAGATAAACAACACAATTGTAAACCTAAGGACTTCATTATATTTAATATCCAATAAATAATACAATGAATGTTCTAGCCAAAATAAATTCATACTAAACTAGATTGCCACTAGGGCATCTATTCCAACAAAATGATGTTAAGAAGGGGCTTGGAGGACTTAATTAGAAGAATATTTGAAGATAGAGGCCAAAAAGTAAAATTTAAGAAGTTAAATGACTAAGTCGTTAGGCAAAAGTTACATCTGGGGACTTATTTGAAGTCATCCTAATGAAATGGGGGAGCTAAGTGACATTTTCTCAAGTTATAAAGGGCGGCTATGAAATGTTTTTAACAGCCGGGGGCCTTTTAAAAGCCTCCAGCAATGTCACGCGGCCAATATGCAAATTTCAGAAAGTAATTAACAGCCAAGTGGTTGTCTTCTTTCTCGCGATAAGACGACGTTGAACCTCCATGGGAGCTTCGCAAAAGCTTCGAACGACCCTCGACCGGCCTCAAATCTCAGCGGAATTGATCCAAAACGGTGCCAAACCATTCCCCGGCTCGATATCTCTCTCCTTCAACCTTCAATTTGGCCCAAAAACGAACCAAACAAAAAGCCCTAAATCAACCTAGGGTTCCTGAGGCGATGACAATCGACGAATAAGAGGGTCTTAGATGAGTTCAACGGTGGATATGAAGTCTTGGAGGGTACGAAACCTATCACCGAAGTCTATATAAACCAAGGAGGAAGTAATTTTTTGGGGTCTCTGCACACCCGACGGGTCTACAGTACAGAGGACGCATATGTTTCTCTCCTCTCTCTCTCTCCCTGATTTCACCCTAACCATGGGTTGTTCTTGCTAGAACATAGAAAGAGGCAGAGAGGGAGAGAGGGGTCTGGCTTTTGAATCAATTCAGGGGTTGTTTATGCTCTGTTCCTGAGCACTGTTTTGCTTTGTCTTGCTGCTGTGCTCTGTTCTTGATACAGTAGCAGCAGCAGCAGTAGTCAGCAGATAGTAGGAGCAGCTAGCAGTAGCATTGGAGCTGCTTAGTTGATTGTTCTTCCATTTCTTGTAGTTTTGATTCAAGTTTGTTTGATTTAGTTCTTCAAGTTATAGCTTAATATTGTGTTATTGAAGTTGATTTTGAGATAGACTTGTGTATTCTTGAGTTTGAGCTTGAAATATCTGAAAATTTATTTAAATATATTGGTGGAATCTCTTCTTCAACTCAATAAAATGCTTAGCTAGTTCATTTGTTGTGTTACTTGATGAACTTGGATGGCTTCTTGTGAAGTTTCAATTGTTCTTCAAAGTTTCACAAGTTTGGATGTCGAATTCATTGAATTCTTGTGTCGAAAGACAAATCCGAATTTTGGCTTGATCTTGTATGTGGACTCACTTGGCGTCCATCACTTAGGTGGTGGATTTGATAACTTGGCTAGCTATAAAGCCTATGAGAAATTTTCTTTATCGCTTTAGTTAGTCGTTTTCTACTCGCTATTGATAGTATATTAAGTCATTATCTAAACCTCCTCTCTTTGTGGATTCGACTCCGGACATACCGGATATTATTACTTGAGACGATATTCTATACTTGGGATTTTTGTCGAACAAGTTTTTGTCTTTAGGTGTTTGAGCGTATGTCACCTGGAGGTTCTGACAAAGTGGTTTGACTACTTCGATATCATGTCATCTAGCTTATGGTTTTGCGATACGAGCTCCATGGAAATCATGATAATAAGAAACAAAAGGCTGATAAGAACTTGGAGTCTGTTTCAAATGTTGAAATTGGTGGTCTACTCTAGCTTTACATTTGAAGACTTGTTTAAATATCAATATACGGTTAAGAAATGTTTTAAGTTATTTGATTGGGTGCGGGAGTGATAAATTTGGATTGCGAAGAGTTATGGATCTATACCATTGATTGGGGCTTGATTAGAATGTTAGGTGGGAGCCTATGGGCAACAATCACTAAATAGAATAAGATTATTTAATACCATCTATGTACCACAAGTGATTACCGTAGTACCACCGAGTTTTCTTAGGTATTGGACCCACAAAAGAATCCAGCATAAGAAACTTAGCTCCGAATATGACCATAACACATAGTTAAAATCTTAGGAGTAACCAGTTCAGTACCATATTTGGTTTGATAAGGGACGACTTGACGTTAAAAGTTGGGCCACAGGTCGCAGGATCATCCCACTAAGTCTTAGATACTTTGGAGTAATTTTGAGGTATTATGGTATTTGGGTGTCTATTCGGAGTCCTATCCTCACTAAATTTCAATTGGAAGTATTATAGTATTTTGGGTATCTATTTGAAGCATTTTGGAGACATGTTACACGATGAGATGACACGATAGTCTAAATTTCCTTTCTTGTGGTACATACTCTTCATGTAAATCTTATTTGTAGTATTGTCGTTAATGTCCTGTTGTGGTATACACTCTTCACGTAACTTCTATCTGCAATTTTCTTCTATTTTGGAGGTTTAAAGAGTTGCTTGGGAGTCTGGTCTTCAATATCATACTATCTCTAGTCATTTTGCAGATTCTTAGGATCTTTGGGTGACATCGCAAACTTGGGTCGGTGGATACATTCCAAATGGGAGAAAAATCGTATTTTCACTATGTCATATTGGGTGTCTTCTAAATTCCCCATAATGGAGTCAATGAAGTACTACGTGTGGCTATGAAGTTAGGAGTTACTTTGTGCGTTGATGTTAGAAGTTTCGTTACTTAACAATCACGGGAAAAGCATAATTTTGGTCACAAAATTAACTTGGAAGTTGGGAAACTAATATGATTTCATGTGTTGTATCATGGGAGTATATTATAGGTTATTTCTTGACATATGTCATGGAGTACTGGTAAGGTTAACGAATAATAAATGTGGTTAGTAGTTTATCAAAAATGTTGGGAGGATTTCATTGCGATAGTTCATCATTTGGTATGTTCATGTCTTTTCTATTGAATTATGGTTTAGAATAGGGCTTCAGATAGTTGGTATGATTCCTCGGTGGAAGTGTTCAAATTTGGAGTTTGTCACTTTAGTTGGGTCCATGGTAGGGATGGCAATGCGATCCGCTCCGATCCGAGATCCGGGGTGATCCGACCCTAATGGAGTGGTCTCGATCCGATCCATTTGTCTTTGGTTCGGATTTGGATCACAAATATGCGATCCGTTCGGATTTTGGATCGGATTCGGATCATATATGTAAATATCCGATGATCCGATCCGATCCGATATATATACAAAATATCCAATAATCCGATCCGAAATACAAATAATATATGTATAATCATGTAATATAATTATAATTATATAATATAATAATTATAATTATATAATATAATCATATATCTGATTCGGGATCCGTTCTGGTGATCCGTGATCCGTTTTCCTTATGGATCGGATTAGGACTTTTTGGGTGATCCGTTATATGATCCGATCCGAATCCGATCCGGATCCAAACGGATTTGGATCAGATTCGGATCAGGAGGTATTATTTTTTGATCGGATCGGATTATTGACAGATCCGATCCAAATCCGATCCGTTGCCATCCCTAGTCCATGGGATACCGATTCTCTCACCAGCTATTTCTGGAGATACATATTCCGCTTTAAGTTTTAATTCGTTTGCACCAAAGTTTACGCATATTCTTTGAAAGGCCGCGTGGACCGTGAAATAAGAAACCAGTGCAAGTAATATCTTACTTGGGATTCAGGTAGATCAAATTCCAACCATATCATCATGGTAGAACTAGACGATATGGGTTTCTTAGCCATAATTTTACCTGGGAATTTCTTGGGCAAGTTCATGAAAACTCATTAGTATTTAGATCATGAAGGATAGCTTCCAGGAGCCACAACTAAAGACTGGTAACCGCTAAGTATGACCCTCCTTTGTGACCTAATAAATCGAGTTCCGGGAACGTCACTCTCCAAGGGGGAGAGGGTGAAACTCTCCGTTCGGTACCATTATGTACTTAGAACCTTATCATAACGTCACGCGAAGCACTGGTGCTTGATACCTAGATTGAGTCATAAAATTATTCGATACTACGTGTCCAATGACATTGTGTGCATCAAACGGTGGACACTTGTTTGCCCGACATTATTTGTTGATTATGTGAGAAATTAGTTCCTGGTTGGATGATTTGTCAGCATCACAATTATTTGGTTGATTTTAGCTTCAATGACGAAGCTCTCTTTAAGGGGGAAAGAATGTAATACCCCGTTTAATTTCTAGGGGTAAAATCGTAAATTCTGAAGCTAAATAAGAATAGAGTCGAGATACAAATAATATTGAATACACTATCGTGTTTTGCTAGGTTATTTAGGAATTATTTTAGTAACGGTTTTATAGTAAACATACACAATCATGATAGCATATATATATTGAACATTAGAAATAATAATAATAATAATAATAATAATAATAATAATAATAATAATAATAATAATAATAATAATAATAATAATAATAAAGTTCTGTAAATTATTTTTAAGAAACTCATGTGAAATTTTAAGAAATACTGAAGTATTATTTGTAAATAATGGCGAGAGCGGATAAAACCACCGCGAGACATCGTAGTAGTGCAACACACAATCATTCAAATAGGATGGTGTGCCCAACCACACCAAATACTATCCTAGAGTTTGTTTTGCGGGTGAAAGACAAAAACTACCCCTTGAGTATGGGTAATATACAAAAACAACCTTCGTGTTCGGGAATATACAAAAACCACCCCTATCCATGGATGGATGTTGGAAAAATACCACCCTTCTGTTAATTTCAGCTAATAAATTGTACAATTTAATTTTTTATGACCATTTTGCCCTTTGTACAATTTAATTTTTTATGACCATTTTGCCCTTATTAGTGTTTTTTTTCATGTTCTTGTGTTCTTGGTGTTCTTGAACAACACCACCGCCACCGCCGCCACCAGACACCACACCACCTACCTGCAACCCACTAGCCACCACCACTGCACCTTTCTCCCTCTCAGAACCACTGCCTCTTAAATTGACCCAGCCTATTTGTTCAAAGTGAACCCAGTCTCTAAAGTGAATCCCATACCGACCTTCCTCCTCTCCTCCATTGCAAATTCGCCCTTCAATTGAAAACCAAATCCCGAATCCAAGGAGAGAGATGTTTTTTATACGACACAAGAACACACCAACAAAAGTCATCACTGAACCTTGAATCGATGATTGAGGGCTTTTCACTACTTGCTTGAGTCACTTGATTAGTTTTCTTATACCATCTTCACACAATTGACAAGCAACATTGTCAGACATCATTACTTAGTTACTTGAATCACCTAAGCTTGTTTCACCTACGAAAGGTTATGGTCCAATTGAACCAAGAATTAGTTCCAAGTGAAAAAGATCTCTCCCTTAACACAAATACAAAACATGTAGTGGTATTAATTAGAGAAGAAATTGAGAGGAGACAAAACCTAGGACTCTTCCACCACTGCACATACCAAATCCAGTGTGAATCGATAACAGCTACAAACACATTTTTAATCCAAAATTTTCAGAAAAAAATAGACTGAAGAGCATAAGAACAAATTCACACACCAAAAAAAAGTTAAAAAAAAAATAAAAAAATAAAAATAAATGGATATACAGAAGAGAGGCAGAGAAGATCAACAATAACAACAATAGAATCAGCGGATGATTAGGCTTCCCCCTCATCCTCCGTCTCCAGTCCACCGCCGTGTGGATCCGATCTTGCATGACCACCGCCGTTCGTCAGTTTGAGTGGCCACCGCCGTTTGGCGTCGTTCGTCGGTACGAACGGCCGCCGCCTCACTAGAACGAGAAACAGACGGCAAAGATTGACAATCAGGGACCTGGGTTTGAGAAGGAGAAGGTCATCGCCGTTGTGGGTTTGCGGTTTCAAGGGTTGAGAAAGAGAAGGCAGAGAGAGGCGATGAGATTGATGTTGGTTGAAGAAAAGCGATGGAGGTGCTGTTCAGAGAGAAGGACGGGGAAGGATAGAGAGGGATAAGAACAGATTGGAGGATTCGGATGGATTTGGTTGAAGAAAAGTGATGAAGGTTTCGATCAGTTATGGGAAGGAGAAGGAGGCAGCTAGGGTTACAAAGTGGGGAAGAAAGAAGAAAAAAAGTATATATAGTGTGGCAGTTTTTGGTCAAAATGAGGGTAAATATGTCTTTTTACCTCTCTGTTAGTGTGCCATCTATGACAATGGTGGTTTTTGTATATCTCCGAACACGAAGGTTGTTTTTGTATATCACCCATACTCAAGGGGTGGTTTTTGTCTTTTACCCTTGTTTTGCAGTTGAATTTTACCAGACTTCATTATTTGTTTTGTGTTCTCCTTACCTTTCTGGTTCATTTCTTCTTCTTCTTCTCCTGGTTTCTCCTTCGGCCACGACCTTGCTCCCGAAAAACCACCGCCCCTCTTTGCCCAAATGTGTCTCATTTAAAACCCACTTGCCTTCTTCAATTCGACAACACAAAACTGAAACAAGAACACCCAGTCACCATCATCATCTTCTACTTCTCCAGCCAAATAACTGCCAACACCACCACCACCTTGAACAACACCAACCACCACCTTTTATCCATCTCTCTGCCACCATCTCTCTGAATCTCTCTGTCCCGAATAGTAGCAGGAGCAAGCAGGAGCAGCGGCAAAGAGCCACCACCGCCGATGCAGCCGCCGGGAAAGGAGCTCGAGAGAGACCCCACCACCACCGCGCTCTATTTTTCTCTCTCTCTATCTCTCTCTGTTTCTTTTCTCCCTCCCCATATTTTTCTCTCTGCCCCTGGAGGAAGAAATAGCAGCAGCAGCGGCTAGCTGTAGCGAGTTAGCCACCACTATAGCCGCTGCCACCGTCAGGAACCCCACCCGAAGCCACCACCTCCTCTATTTTGGCCTCCCTCTTTATTTTGATCATTCCCTCTATCCGTTTTGACTTAGTAGAAGAAAAGAAAGCATAAACAAGACAGGAGAAATCAGCGGTAGTAGCTCCCAAGCTTCGTCGGCGAAACTCCATGTTTTCCGGCGAGGTTCTTGGCGAAGCTTCAACAGAGCCACCCACCACTCAAAAGCTATCCCAATCTGCTCCTAGAGGCTCGAACAAGATAGCAGAAGGCCTAGCCGGACCTAGAATGACCTCAGTCGCCAGGAATTAAAAACCACCACGGTGGCCATCGACGGGAAACTCAACCCGGACAGTTTCTCGACCGTTTCTTGCGATTTTTGATACCGGTACGCTCTAATCTTCGCCCTGAGTTGATTTATATGATCAAAATTATGTCTTAATACTTGAATTCACGTTTGATTGATCGAATTGGAATTCATGAAAAATGGGGTAAAAGTGTCTTTTATATAAAATAGGTGTAAGACACATAGGGGGTAGTTTATGTAGTTTCTGAAAGCTGAGGGTAAAGTATATAAATTATGAAACTCTTTTAATTAATAAGGGAATGTTTGTGTTCTTTTAGCATATCTTGGGGGTTCCTTGTCATTTAATAATCTGAAAATATAAAAATAAAATAAAAAAGATGATTTTTGGATTTAAATAAATTTCCATAATTTATAGCTATTGATCTAATTAAATAAATGCAAGTTAAATACCTAGATAATATATGTAAGAAAGATATTTGTTAAATAGAAGTTATCCCCTTAAAATTAATTAAGTTAGAAGTATAAATCACAATTATTTATTTACGGTTTGTTTTAATTAGTTGACAATTACGAAGTCTGGAAATTTAAATTTAATAATTGTCTCAATTGATAGGAAGCATTTATTTGTTAGAAGAATAATTCTCCCCGACTTAAACATTTATATTCGTTTATTAAAAATATTAGAAATAAGTCTACATGCTTAGTTTTTATATTTTTGTTAAATAAATGGTTATTTTAATAATATTACCGTTGAAAGAATTTTAGTTACTTAGAATATAAATAGGGTGGTTAAAATAGAATTTTATAAATATTTGTGAGTTTAAATTCATTTCTACGGTTTCTAATTTATGATATATATTGAAAATAATATATTGAAATAGTATGAGCAAAAGTATTTGTTAATTAAAATGAATTCGTTTCACTTTCTAACTATTATTCTAAATTGAACAACATTGTGTTAAATATTGAAATAATATGTATGTTGAATATTTAATTAGTATGATATAAAGTATTTGTTAATTTAAAACGATTTCGTTTCTTAAAAATAAACAAGTTAGAAGTAACTCTTGTAACAAACTATTTTCCGTTTTGTAAAATCATTTGATTTGATTAAGTTGGCCATTTCACTAGTATTTTAGAATTAAAAATAACATTTCTCTCAATTGATAATAAATATTTATTAACATTATTTCTTAATCCTTTTATGAATTTACAAATAACTGGCTATTTTAATAAATTGTTTTAGGGGAATTTCTTGGTTTCTTGAACCTAAGTATGTTGATTAGTAAATTAGTAAATAAGAAAGTTAATGAAATTAAGTTATAGGCGATCACACAATAATTTACTAGAATTTGAGTATTATTACAAAAATAATATAAATATTATGTGGGAGAATGGGGAGACTTAAGACTCGTTTTAGGCTTATAGCAAGTCATGTTGGCATAGATGAATTTGTAATAAAATGAAAGAATGTACTGTGTAGGTGACCGGTTTGTTGACGAAGACTACGTGTCCTTCTAGGGGAACTTTACGGGCTAATCACTAAGGATCAAGGTGAGTATACATGCTAAGCCTTGCGTGCTAGCTTCCTTCGTGTCATAACACGATTTTGTTGTCTGTCTCAAAATGCGTTTTGAAATATACATGATTTACTTGAGTCCTGTTTTGACATGACTGCTTTCAAATTGTCACACAATAATCAATAATTCGTAATAACGAAAAGTGGAAAGAGGTGTGTGGGGAACGTCATTCGGATCACTGGTTTGGTCTTTGTTGGCTACGCCCACTCGACCCATTATTATTCTTTATTTAGCCAGGTTGCAATTTGCCTCGGGTTTGGCTACTTGTACTCACTTCTTCTGGGCATAAAGCCATGTTAGGGGGGTGTCGACACTTAAGGTCTTGGAAGCGAGTTTGGGATTGTGTGATGCGGCTGAATTTTCCCCATTCAACTCAGGAATTGAAAGTGGTATATCTGGTTTGGAAATATATGAGTAACTGGTTCTTTCTGATTAATGGGAACCTCATATTTGGATTATTGGAATCGGATAGAAATTTTCCTCCGATGACTGGATATGGATAAAACATTGGTGTCTGAGAATTTCTTGGATGTGAAAGAATATATTAATCAACTGTATTTTACTTCCGCTGTGAAAATGTTGTATCTTACTGTTATACTTTAAATAATCTCTCCTTTGTGTTTGACATGCTTGTGTGTTCCTCATTCAGTAATTAGGTGCTGATTTTAGAAACTGCGGTTCTTGTTTTCCTTCCCACCGCAGGTCTAGAAGACGGGGACTACGGAATAGTGGGGTACGAGACTCACGTAGAATGATAATGTCATAAGAAGTCATCTAGTATGCCTGTATAATATCGTAGTTCTTAGTAAAGCATGTAATGTCCTTAGACTCGTGTGTAATGTTTAATAGTAATATAATATAATGGAGGTTTTTCTTTTGATGTCCGCCGTTACTTTTAGCATCGCCCTCCCGGTCTCGTCCGATCCGGATAGGGGGGTTGTTGCAGGTGGTATCAGAGCAGTTCTTTCCAATAAGGGAATTAAAATATGTAGTGCCAATTAAACTGAACATAGGGCAAGATAATTATAATTTGAAAAGCCGATTGGGTATTGGGTAGCCTATGGGTTGGCCTTCATTTTCTTACCCACCCTCATCCTGTCTCGACCTGTATTACGTGCTACGTGTTACGGTGCTATGTGATATTTGGCGTACCTGGTTTAAATTTTAAATGCTTTTAATAATTGTGGATGATTATTACTTTCTTAATAAAAAGAAGGACGGAGATAGAAATTGATTTTTCTTGGATGAACTATCTTATTCTGAGAAATGAGTTATATCATCTTAATTGCAGACATGAGTTATATATAGTTTACCGATAAATTGTTATTTGACACATGTTATGCTGCATGTAGGATATATACTAATAGTAGTGCATTGAAGAAATGGTTACGATAAGATGTAAATAACATATTGACATGATAATCTTTATTGGACAGTTATGTCATTAGGATATGTGATTCTCCTGAGAATCATGGGTATACTAGTGAGTTTCAACCAATGATAATTGTTGACTTAAGAGTTGTAAGGTGACTGTTGGAATATATGAATTGTGAACCCTATATTCACTAGCTAGATTTGTGGAGCCTTCAATGATATATTTGAGGCATCGACTGAGTTATTAATTTAGAGTCAAGGGTCAAGAATACATTCATTTTGGGAGTCTCTTCGGGTGATCAAAGGAATTTATTCGAGGTAGGTCCCACCCACCCTCACCTGAGAAACTAGGGAGTCCACCCGTTGAAATTTTTTCAACTATAATCTTGACAACCATATTTATTGAAGGATTTTGTTGTGTTAATGGTTGACTGGAGTCTACTTCTTCATGATTTGAATCCAGAGGACTATGCTAGACTGATGTGTCATGAATAATTTGTGAATACTGATAGTATTAAACTATCTGAGGCATTACTTGGAGTATGGTTATCCTAATGATACTTGATGTTTGGGATGTCTATTCGGTTATGTACTGCTCTTGAAGTTGTAGGATTATCTTTGGAGGGATGATGTTTAAATTGTGAGGTAAAGTACTACTGATCGTCTACTGGATTTGGATGCATCCTATGACAGTGGCATATTAAGTATTATCTTGGAGTTTTAAATAATAATTTGCAGAATATATTTGGAGCTTGTTAAGTTGATATTTGGAGTCTACTATTATATTACGCTTACTAGGGAGTTACTATTTTGCCATAAAAACTATTGGAAGCTCCTTACATTGGTTAGCTATCTCAGATACCGGGGAATACTAGGAGTGCTGTTACAATGTCTTTGCTTACAGTTGGATGTGTGTACTTGTTAATGACTTAGAATTGCTTGTTTTAGTATGTTAATGAACTCTTCATAACTTGCTAATATGTGTAATTTAGTTATTTTATCTCTCTTTCTAGACTTATGCTTGTCTTCGTAGTTTTGGTTGTTTTCATCTTATTTTGTAGGCAAAGACGTGATTTAGAACGCAAGAGGCTAGTCGGGAGAGCTTAAACGATGAATTAAGAAGATTTGGAGGGGCAAATGTGTAGGGTTTTGATCATGGATGCGCAACAGAAAGACAAATATAATCCATGAAATACCCTCCAAGGATCACAAGTCAAGAGACATAACGATGATAAGGGAAGAAATCTATTCACTCACCTTAGGGTTTCTCCTGTGGTGACTTCTAACGTGAATTGTGTCACGTTCTCTATAGTTGATCCACGCATAGAGTTGAATTCTAGATCTTCCTACTCCTTTGTGCTATCCCGGAATGGAGTAAGAGGAAGAAGAAATCACACAACGCGAGGAAACAAGGAGGTTCGGCCTCCTTGTTTGGGCCGACGGGATGGGGCGGCGGCAAGGGGGGCGTGCGCCTCTCTTGCCTGCTTTCTCTCTCTCCTTTTGTTCTCTCCCACTCAATTTATGATCTTAAAGGCTCATAAGTGTGGGAAGGAAGGAAGGAGCATCCTTTATATAGTCCAACAAATCATTGCCAACTACCTAAAGGACCCATTCTAGTCCTACTAGAATTCGGTTTAGTCCCTCCCTTGCAAAACAGTCATACTAACTTTGCAAGGTGTTGCAAAGTGATCCTTATAATTAGTTAATCCTAATAATTAATTCCCAAATCTAGTTCAACTCTATATAGCGTGTGACCCCATAGGTTCTATCTAGTTGGCAGCAACAATTTGCTAATATGGAGCGGTTTCTAGCAAAACATCAATTCTAGCCAACTAATAGAATAGTCATCCGACAAACCTTGTACAAGTAATTGTCTCATCCCTTTGTATCTATATCGGGATTGGACACGAGACATACAAGTCACACTCGTATATCCAATCCCTAGTTTCTCGATTCATGGGAATAGCCTTATTCGTGAAAATAACATCAATATCCCATATTGATTTGTTTGAGTCTGGCCATACATTCTATAAGCAGTATCCCTCGAGTCGCCTAGGATACTTGCTCCCGTTATGTGGGAGGGACAAATTCTATCTACGTCCACTGCGATCTCTAAGCTTTCTTCTTATTGTATCCGGTACACGCCTTTATAACTACCTAGTTACGGTGTAGCGTTTAACGCTACCAAAATCACAATAATCCACAACTAGAATATCTAGTGACTTCAAGTCTAAGGATGACAATACCATTGCACCACGAGAAGCACTTGTGACTCAACATAAAGTGTATGTAGCCTTCTCGGAGATGGGTCGATCCGGTGCGCCATTACTCTTAATGCACACCCATGTGTTGGATCATGATATCTCCATATCAATCCAACCCCATACTAGTCTATTGATGATATTCCCATTAATCATTATACTGGACTAGGGATATTTAAGATAAACAACACAATTGTAAATCTAAGGACTTCATTATATTAAATATCAAATAAATAATACAATGAATGTTCTAGCCAAAATAAATCCATACTAAACTAGATTGCCTCTAGGGAATCTATTCCAACAGTCTCCCACTTGCACTAGAGCCAATCTGGCGCATCTCGTATGCCCATGCTCCTAGTGTGCCCTTCATGCTTCCATTGCACAAGCGGCTTTGTAAGCGGATCTGATAGATTCTCATATGTAGGAATCTTGCATATCCGAATGTCTCCTCTATCGATAGTATCTCGAATCAGATGGAACTTCCTGAGCACGTGCTTGGATTTATGGTGTGATCTGGGCTCCTTTGATTGCGCGATCGCCCTAGTGTTGTCATAGTACAACTCAATTGAATCCGCAATGCTAGGAACCACACCAAGTTCAGAAACAAACTTTCTGATCCAAACAGCTTCCTTTGCAGCGCCATTTGCAGCAATGTACTCAGCCTTTGTTGTACAATCAGCCACCGTCTCTTGCTTGGAACTTTTCCAGCTCACCGCTGATCCATTCAGGCAAAACACATATCCCGACTGTGATCTAAAGTCATCTCTGTCAGTTTGGAAGCTTGCATCAGTGTAACCCCTTACACACAACTCTTGCTCACCGCCAAATATCAAGAAAGCATCCTTAGTTCTTCTCAAGTACTTCAGGATGTTCTTGACTGCAATCCAGTGACTCTCACTCGGATTGGATTGGTATCTGCTTTTCATACTCAAGGCATATGACACATCTGGTCTAGTACATAACATGGCGTACATGATAGATCCTATGGCCGAGGCATAGGGAATTCTACTCATGCGTTCCTTCTCAATCTCATTGGAAGGACAACCACTCTTCGAAAGAGTGATTCCATGTGACATGGGCAAGAATCCCTTCTTGGAATCTTGCATGTTGAACCGCTTCAACACCTTGTCAATATATGTACTCTGACTTAGGCCTAGAAGTATAGATCTTTATACCGAGTATATAGGCTGCTTCCCCTAAGTCTTTCATTGAGAAACACTTCCCTAGCCAATCTTTAACAGATTGCAGCATGGGAACGTCGTTTCCAATGAGAAGTATGTCATCCACATACAAGACCAGAAAAGCTACAGAGCTCCCACTAACCTTCTTGTATACACAAGACTCATCTTCGTTTCTGATGAAGCCAAACTCTTTGACTACTTCATCAAAACGTCGATTCCAACTCCTAGAAACTTGCTTCAATCCATAAATGGATCGTTGCAGCTTACAGACTTTGTTGGCTTTCTTTGGATCCTTAAAACCCTCCGGCTGTATCATATACACGTCCTCGAGGAGATTCCCATAAAGGAATGCTATTTTGACATCCATCTGCCAAATCTCATAGTCGTAGTATGCTGCAATTGCAAGTAGGATTCGGACGGATTTGGTCATAGCGACTGGTGAAAAGGTTTCATCATAGTCAATACCATGAATCTGTCTGAATCCTTTAGCCACCAATCGGCCCTTATAGGTAATCACATTACCATCCATGTCGATCTTCTTCTTGAAGACCCACTTGCACCATATGGGCCGCGCCCCATCTGGTGGTTCCACCAAAATCCATACTTTGTTGGTGTACATGGACTCCACCTCGGATCTCATGGCTTCTAGCCACTTCTGAGAGTCTGGCCCTTTCATGGTCTCTTAATAGGTTGTAGGCTCATCATCTATGAGCATCGTGTCACCGGAATCGGTCACGAGAAGTCCATACCTCTCGGGTTCCGTGCGCACTCTACTAGATCTACGAAGCTCTTGTGTTGCATGAACATGCTGTTCCACAACTGTTTGTGATTCCTGTTCATGTTCCATAATCGGTTCAGTGATTTGTGGTTCTTGAATTTCTTCAAGTTCTACAGTCCTCCCACTTGCTTCTTTAGAGACAAACTCTCTTTCTAGAAATACGCTGGTCCGAGCAACAAACACTTTGTTCTCGGTTGGATTGTAGAAGTAGTAACCCTTAGTTTCCTTAGGGTACCCCACAAATTTACACTTATTCGACTTTGGCCCTAGCTTGTCTGATTGTAAACTTTCTACATAGACATTGCAGCCCCAATGTGGGATGCCTCCCATTCCACATCTCATGTGGTGTCTTCATGACTAATTTAGATGGAACACGGTTAATGGTGAAAGCTGCACTTAATAGAGCGCGGCCCCAAAACGATAATGGAATATCGTTTTGACACATCATAGATCGAACCATATCCAATAGGGTTCGATTTCTCCTCTCAGACACGTCATTCCATTGTGGCGTTCCGGGCGGAGTGAGTTGGGACACGATCCGACACTCTCTAAGATAGTTCAAACTCTTGGCTCAAGTATTCTCCTCCACGATCTGATCGTAGAGCCTTGATACTTTTGCCAAGTTGCTTCTCTAATTCACTTTTGCATTCTTTGAACATTTCAAAGGATTCGGATTTGGCCTTCATAAGGTACACAAATCCATATCTACTGTAATCATCAGTAAATGTAATGAAGTTGACATAACCACCCCTGACAGGCGTGGCAAATGGCCCACACACATCAGTATGTATGTGCGCCAATTGCTCACTAGTCCTCTCTCCTTTCTTATTGAAAGGGGACTTTGTCATTTTTCCCAATAAACAAGCCTCACATGTCTCATATGATTCAAAATGAAATGAGTCTAGTAGTCCATCCTTATGGAATCTAGATACACGTTTCTCGTTTATATGGCCTAAACGACAGTCCATAAATAAGCAGGATTTAAATCATGTATTTTAATCCTCTTGGTATTAATGTTGTAGACAGGATTGCTTAGATCAAGGACATACAGTCCATTAAATAATTGCGCACTAAAATAGTGAATATTATTCAAATAAAAGGAACAACAATTGTTCTTTCCAAACAAGAAATAGAAATAATATTTCTGCTCATAGCAGGCACAAAGTAGCAATTATTTAATTCTAAAACTAATCCTGAAGGCAGAGATAGCTCGCACACGCCTACGACCAACGCAACAACTTTTGCTCCATTCCCAACGCGCAGATCTATCTCCCCTTTAGCCAATCTTCTACTCTTTAGATCCTGCACATTTCGAAAAAAAGGAGATCCACATCCAGTATCTAATACCCATGATGTAGAGACAGTTAAATTGACATCTACAAAAAAAAAATACCTGGTGGTGGTGGAATCACTATTCCAAGCCTCTTCTCCTCCAGATATTTTGGGTAGTTCCTCTTCCAGTGTCCAGGATGACTGCAGTAGTGACATTCACCTTTAGTCACACATTTGGCAATGCCATCAACAGGCTTAATGGCAGGTTCCTTGGACTTGGCAACTGACTTGCCTTTGCCCTTGGAGGATGAGGCAAACCTTTTGCCTTTTCCTTTCTGCACCATCATTATGGCCTTTCCCTTACCCTTGTTGATGCTTTGTTCAGCTGTCCTCAACATATTGAGCAAATCTGGCAGTGGTTTCATGATCTCGTTCATGTTATAGTTCATGATGAACTGTCCATAACTCTCGGGCAACGATTGCAACACGAGATCGGTTGCCAACTCTTGGCCGACCGGGAACCCCAGTTGGGTGAGATTCTCCAGGTACCCGATCATACGGAGTACATGGGGTCCCACCGGGTTCCATTCTGCCAGATGACACTTGAACAGTGCCTTAGAGACCTCATACCTCTCAATCCTTGCCTGCTCTTGGAAGAGCTGCTTCAGATGCTCGATCATATCGACAACATTCATGTTTTCCTGTTTCTTCTGAAGCTTAGAATTCATGGTGCATAGCATCAGGAGGGCCGCATCATTAGCGTCATCAACACGCTTTTGATACGCCTTTAGGGATGCATGTGTTTGGTTCTCTGGACCTTCTGGAACATGCTCCTCTATTGCGTACAGTTTCTTCTCTTGCTTGAGAACGATTCTCAAGTTTCTGTAACAATCAAGGAAGTTGGTCCCAGAGAGCTTGTCCTTCTCAAGGACAGATCGTAGGTAATGTTGTGAACTCGATGAGTTGTTCACCATTTGGAATTCTACAAAAAGGAAAATACGCAAGTTTTAGTATTTGTGAATTTTTGACTATATTCAATAATGGCTAGTTTATCAAATATAGCTCCCACTATTTTTATACGGATTAATAACCCTCAAGATATTAATGCGGAAAAAATCGTTATATTTTCTAGTGGGCCAAGATCCATGTTTCATCTCCTTATGAGCTTGCTTTGGCAAGTCACCCATAATTTGACTACTTTAGGTAGGAACAATTCCAATTGCATCTTTATGCAACTCTTGGTTCAATTGGGTAAATAACTCCTTATTTATCCATCCGTATGGATAATCCCAATTGATTGCCTCTAGGTCTTAATCATATTAATAGCCTAGTTGTGTTCAACCCTAAGTCACCTGGAGCGGGAGCGGGAGCGAGAGCGGAAACGGGAGCGGAAGCGCCAAAGCGGCAAATTCTAAAAATGATGCATTTCGGAGCGTCTTGAGAGAGCGTATATAAATTATACATTTTATATAATTTTAGATATAAACATATTACATTTTAAATTTCTGTGTAAACTAGATCTGGTGACAATAATTACAAAGCTTATATATCAGATAAGAACCTCCCAGATTGACGAATGTAATGGACGTCCAATTTCACTGAGGGCGAGTGCTAGCAATGAAAACTTGGTCTACAATGAGGCATCTGGGTACCCCAGTAAGCGGTTGGCTAGGTTATTTTAGTTGAAATTGTCGTCTGGCTTAGTTTGAAGTAGGCTTGGTAATTAAGTACTGAGGCTAATTGCTAAGAAAGTACAGAGCGTTGGTAAAAGCGCGCTCTAGAATTTTCGGAGCGAGGATTATAGGTGAATTCGAGCTAAAAGCGCCGGAGCGAGGATTGGGAGCGGGAGCGAAGCCCTTCCTAGGAGTTTTAGGTGATCTAGGTTCAACCTCTTATTTAAACAATTTCACATTACTTGCTTGTGCCATCGCATTCCATCATTATGAACCAAGTCGCCATGCTTTGGCACGCACGAACTTGATAAACCATGATGATAATGAGTGTTTAAATAACGAGAATGCAAGAACACAATATTTAAATTTTGAGGGATTTTAAATACAATTTTAATTGTTTTGTTGATCAATATCAACTAATCTATCTATTTGAGTTTGGGCACAACTCCAAATAATAGATCCGGGTTGTCTAATTATCTTATTATCCTAATTGCATGCATCATCCATACACCACGACAAAATAATAAGACAATAAAATTAAACAACCACAAAACAGAATAAAACGTGATGTGAATATGGCCTTTTCTAGACTAAGATAATTCCAAGCCAATGGAATTATCTATGAACCCTAAAAGCAAACACATCTCCATGCGTCTTCATCTTTTGGTCCATCCTTCATAGTCATGTGGAATGCTCCATGCTCCATCTTTTGTGGCTCCCTTTGGCTTTGGGCTTCTTTTCTTTAATCTTGGCTAGCAATCTACTCTATCTAGCACTAGCTAACAACTATACTAAATAAAATAAATCTCACAAGTTGAGAAAAAATTGGCTTGCAGGCCATAAAACGCTAATTAATTATTAAAATTAACTGATCGGCTTGCAGGCCGTAAACCAAACCACAAAATTAAACATTCACATCAAACCACATCCTAAGGCCATATCCAATCACCATGCGATTTGCACATAAACTGTAAAAATCCAATTTTAACGCGCCTGGTCAATTTTAATTGATTTTAGGATTTTATAGGGTTAAACCGTTCAATTGGACCGAATAATCATATTGCCCGAACCCAAAAAGAGGACCGCAAGGGCATTGGGCCGGCTGGCCCCTAGCCCACGCGGCTAGGCCGCGGGCTAGGGCTGCCCGGCCCCTAGGCCGTCCCTTGCTTGGGCGGAAAGTAAGGAGGGGCGGTCCCCTAGGGGGGGGGGGCGAACCTCCTTCGTGAGTTGTTTCCAAAACAACTCCCTTGCTTGGTGCCCAAGTTTGGTTGTTTCCTTGTATGGGAAGAACTCCTTCTTTCCATAGGATGCCCAAACTCTAGATCTAGGATCCTAAAATTTCTCAAACTCACTAATTCATGCATCCAATGCAAAAACTAGGTCTTGTTATGATTGATTATTGACAAATTGCATCACATGCTTGATTTTTCGTGTTTTACGCGATAAACAATAAATTTAAAGTGTAAAACTATCAAAACGTAACACATAAACCACGTTTATGCTCTACGACCTGTGGCTCTGATACCACTGTAGGGTTTTGATCATAGATGCGCAACGGAAAAACAAATATAATCCATGCAATACCCTCCAAGGATCACAAAAGGTTAGAGACATAACGATGGTAAGGGAAGAAATCAATTCACTCACCTTAGGGTTTCTCCTGTGATGACTTCTAACGTGAATAGTGTCACGTTCTCTATAGTTGATCCCCGCCTAGAGTTGAATTCTAAATCTTCCTACTCCTTTGTGCTAGCCCGGAATGGAGGAAGAGGAAGAAGAAATCACACAACGCGAGGAAACAAGGAGGTTCGGCCTCCTTGTTTGGGCCGACGGGATGGGGCGGCGGCAAGGGGGGCGTGCGCCTCTCTTGCTTGCTTTCTCTCTCTCCTTTTGTTCTCTCCCACTCAAGTTATGATCTTAAAGGCTCATAAGCACTGTTTTAAAAACCGGACCGGACCGCCCGGTTCGACTGGTCGGTCCGGTGAACCGGCACTTGACCGGTTCGGTTCGACTATCGGACCGTGTATGCAAGATCCGGTCGAACCCGGTCAAAAACCGGCCGGTTTTATGGTCTAACCGGCGAACCGGTCGGGTGTGAACCGGCCGGTTTTCAAAAAATCGAACTAGAAATGGGATAGACTGAGCAAGATCTTCCAGATCCAATTTCTCCAATATCCTCTCGAAGAAATACAAGTAGTATCGATGGAAAGGATAGAAAATCCATGGTCGATGTCGACATTAGTTTCCGGAGATGTGCATGCTCGAAAAAAAAAAAAAAGTTTCCGGAGATGTGACGAAATGATAAGCGCCGTCGTAGAAGGCGCAATGGATCTTGGCTTGTTGGTTGAAGTTGCAGAAGGCGCAAGTGGGGGAGGGAGAATGAACTCAAAGAGGCAGAGAGAAAACAGAGGGAGAGGTCGCAGAATGCAGAGAGAAAACAAAGGATAATGGTGAGAGAAAGTGATGGTTATCAAATTCCATCCACCACCGTACTTATTTAGGAATTGTAGTTACATCTTTTGACTTTTCAAACACCAATATATTAACTGCATTTAAAAGAAATCACAAAACTGTTAAAACACTCAATTATTATACTGGAAATGATAAATATCTAATTATAGTTTCTAAATGTTTTTGTTTTTTTAGATTATATATGAACATTTCTTTTGAGAATAATTAATTTTATTTTTTATATTATATTTTATCACACATATAAATAAAAATAATATTGTATATTATTAAAAAAATGTGCTTTTGAACCGGTCCGACCACTGGTCCATCCGGTCCGACCGTGTACCAGTGTCTCACCGGTTTGATGGCCGGTCCGGTTCTGAAAACTATGCTCATAAGTGTGGGAAGGAAGGAAGGAGCATCCTTTATATAGTCCAACAAATCCTTGCCAACTACCTAAAGGACCCATTCAAGTCCTACTAGAATTCGGTTTAGTCCCTCCCTTGCAAAATAGTCCTAACTTTGCAAGGTGTTGCAAAGTGATCATTCTAATTAATTAATCGTAATAATTAATTACCAAATCTTGTTCAACTCTATATAGCGTGTGACCCCATAGGTTCTATCTAGTTGGTAGCAACAATTTGCTAATATGGAGCGGTTTCTAGCAAAACATCCATTTTAGCCAACTAATAGAATAGTCATCCGACAAACCTTGTACAAGTGATTGTCTCATCCCTTTGTCTCTATATCCGGATTGGACACAAGACATACAAGTCACACTCGTATATCCAATCCCTAGTTTCTCGATCCATAGGAATAGCCTTATTTGTGGAAATAACATCAATATCCCATGTTGATTTATTTGAGTCTGGCAAGACATTCTATAACACTATCCCTCGAGTGGCCTAGGATATTTGCTCCCGTTATGTGGGAGGGACAAATTCTATCTACGTCCACTACGATCTCTAAGATTGCTTCTTATTTTATCCGGTACACGCCTTTATAACTACCCAGTTACGGTGTAGCGTTTAACGCTACTAAAATCAAAATAATCCACAACTAGAATATCTAGTGACTTCAAGTCTAAGGATGACAATACCATTGCACCACGAGAAGCACTTGTGACTCAACATAACATGTATGTAGCCTTCTCGGAGATGGGTCAATCCGGTGCGTCATTAATCTTAATGCACACCCATGTGTTGGATCATGATATCTCCATATCAATCCAACCCCATACTAGTCTATAGATGATTGTCCCATTAATCATTATACTGGACTAGGGATATTTAAGATAAACAACACAATTGTAAACCTAAGGACTTCATTATATTAAATATCCAATAAATGATACAATGAATGTTCTAGCCAAAATAAATTCATACTAAACTAGATTGCCTCTAGGGAATCTATTCCAACAAAATGATGTGAAGAAGGGGCTTGGAGGACTTAATTAGAAGAATATTTGAAGATAGAGGCCAAAAAGTGAAATTTAAGAAGTTAAATGACTAAGTCGTTAGGCCAAAGTTACATCTAGGGACTTATTTGAAGTCATCCTAACGAAATGGGGGAGCTAAGTGAAATTTTCTCAAGTTATAAAGGGCGGCTATGAATTTTAACAGTCGGGGCCCTTTTAAAAGCCTCCGGCAAAGTCACGGGGCCAATCTGCAAATTTCAGAAAGTAATTAACAGCCAAGTGGTTGTCTTCTTCCTCGCGACATAAGATGACGTTGAACCTCCATGGGAGCTTCGCAGAAGCTTCAGACGACCCTCGACCGGCCTCAAATCTCAGTGGAATTGATCCAAAACGGTGCCAAACCATTACCCGGCCCGATATCTCTCTCCTTCAACCTTCAATTTGGCCCAAAAATGAACCAAACAAAAAGCCCTAAATCAACCAAGGGTTCCTCAGGCGATGAAAATCGACGAATAAGAGGGTCTTAGATCAGTTCAACGGTGGATATGAAGTCTCGGAGGGTACGAAACCTATCCCCGAAGTCTATATGAACCAAGGAGGAAGTAACTTTTGGGGGTCTCTACACACCCGACGGGTCTACAGTACTCAGGACGCCTCTGTTTCTCTCCTCTCTCTCTCTCTGATTTCGCCCTAACCATGGGTTGTTATTGCTAGAACATAGAAAGAGGCAGAGAGGGAGAGAGGGGTCTGGATTTTGAATCAATTATGGGGTTGTTTATGCTCTGTTCCTGAGCACTGTTTTGCTCTGTGTTGCTGCTATGCTCTGTTCTTGATACAGTAGCAGCAGCAGCAGTAGTCAGCAGATAGTTGCAGCAGCTAGCAGTAGCATTGGAGCTGCTTAGTTGATTGTTCTTCCATTTCTTGTAGTTTTGATTCAAGTTTGTTTGATTTAGTTCTTCAAGTTATAGCTTAATATTCTGTTATTGAAGTTGATTTTGAGATAGACTTGTGTATTCTTGAGTTTGAGCTTGAAATATATGAAAATCTATTTGTATATATTGGTGGAATCTCTTCTTCAACTCAATAACATGCTTAGCTAGTTCATTTGTTGGGTTACTTGATGAAGTTGGATGGCTTGTTGTGAAGTTTCAATTGTTCTTCAAAGTTTCACAAGTTTGGATGTCGAATTCATTGAATTCTTGTGTCGAAAGACAAATCCGAATTGTGGTTTGATCTTGTATGTGGACTCACTTGGCAGAGTACATATCCTTGATGCTTGACATAACTCGATTTTGGGTTTCGCTCTTAAGTTCGTGAGCTACACGATTCCGTTTGCTTTAGAATCCATTTTTCGTCGCTTCATACACATTTTGGGTGTTGAACTTCACTTGCAAGTTTTCTAGTGAAGTCAATTAACCCAACTTCACTCTCTCGAATCATAATTTTAGTAGTCGTTTATTTTATTTCTTAGTTTCAAACACAACTTGCTCCATCACTTAGGTGGTGGATTTGATAGCTTGGCTAGCCCTAAAGCCTATGAGAAATTTTCTTTATCGCTTTAGTTAGTCGTTTTCTACTCGCTATTGATAGTATATTAAGTCATTATCTAAACCTCCTCTCCTTGTGGATTCGACACCGGACTTACCGGATATTATTACTTGAGATGATATCCTATACTTGGGATTTTTGTAGTACTAGTTTTTGTCTTTAGGTGTTTGAGCGTATGTCACCTGGAGGGGTGTTTGAGCGTATGTCACCTGGAGGTTCTAACAAAGTGGTTTGAATAATTCGATATCATGTCATCTAGCTTATGGTTTTGCGATACGAGCTTCATGGAAATCATGATAATAAGAAACAAAAGGCTGATAAGAACTTGGAGTCTGTGTCAAATGTTGAAATTGGTGGTCTACTCTAGCTTTACATTTGAAGACTTGTTTAAATATCAATGTACGGTTAAGAAATGTTTTAAGTTATTTGTTTGGGTGCGGGAGTGATAAGTTTGGATTGCGAAGAGTTATGGATCTAAACCATTGATTGGGGCTTGATTAGAATGTTAGGTGGGAGCCTATGGGCAACGATCACTAAATAGAATAATATGATTTAATAACATCTATGTACAACAGGTGATTACCGTAGTACCACCCAGTTTTCTTAGGTATTGGACCCACAAAAGATTCCAGCATAAGAAACTTAGCTCCGAATATGACCATAACACATAGTTAAAATCTTAGGAGTAACCAGTTCTGTACCATATTTGGTTAGATAAGGGACGACGAGACGTTAAAAGTTGGGCAACAGGTCGCAGGATCATCCCACTAAGTCTTAGATACTTTGGAGTCCAATTTTGAGGTATTATGGTATTTGGGTGTCTATTCGGAGTCCTATCCTCACTAAATTTTAATTGGAAGTATTATAGTATTTTGGGTATCTATTTGAAGCATTTTGGAGACATGTTACACGATGAGATGACACGATAGTCTAAATTTCCTTTCTTGTGGTACATACTCTTCATGTAAATCTTATTTGTAGTATTGTCGTTAATGTCTTGTTGTGGTATACACTCTTCACGTAAGTTCTATCTGCAGTTTTCTTCCGTTTTGGAGGGTTAAAGAGTTGCTTGGGAGTCCGGTCTTCAATATCATACTATCTCTAGTCATTTTGCAGAATCTTAGGATCTTTGGGTGACATCGCAAACTTGGGTCGGTGGATACATTCCAAATGGGAGAAAAATCGTATTTTCACTATGTCATATTGGGTGTCTTCTAAAGTCCCCATAATGGAGTCAATGAAGTACTACGTGTGGCTATGAAGTTAGGAGTTACTTTGTGCGTTGATGTTAGAAGTTTCGTTACTTAACAATCACAAGAAAAGCATAATTTTGGTCACAAAATTAACTTGGAAGTTGGGAAACTAATATGATTTCATGTGTTGTATCATGGGAGTATATTATAGGTTATTTCTTGACATATGTCATGGAGTACTGGTAAGGTTAACGAATAATAAATGTGGATTTAGTAGTTTATCAAAAACGTTGGGAGGATTTCATTGCGATAGTTCATCATTTGGTATGTTCATGTCTTTTCTATTGAATTATGGTATAGAATAGGGCTTCTGATAGTTGGTATGATTCCTCGGTGGAAGTTTTCAGATTTGGAGTTTGTCACTATAGTTGGGTCCATGGTAGGGATGGCAATGCGGTCCGCTCCGATCCGAGATCCAGGGTGATCCGACCCTAATGGAGCGGTCTGGATCCGATCCATTTGTCTTTGGTTCGGATTTGGATCACAAATATGCGATCCGTTCGGATTTCGGATCGGATTCGGATCATATCTGTAAATATCCGATGATCCGATCCGATATATATACAAAATATCCAATAATCCGATCCGAAATACATATAATATATGTATAATCATGTAAAATAATCATAATTATATAATATAATACTTATAATTATATAATATAATAATTATAATTATATAATATAATCATATATCTGATTCGGGATCCGTTCTGGTGATCCGTGATCCGTTTTCCTTATGGATCGGAGTAGGACTTTTAGGGTGATCCGTTATATGATCCGATCCGAATCCGATCCGGATCCAAACGGATTTGGATTGGATTCGGATCAGGAGGTATTATTTTCAGATCGGATCGGATTATTGACAGACTCAATCCAAATCCGATCCGTTGCCATCCCTGGTCCATGGGATACCGATTCTCTCACAAGCTATTTCTGGAGATACATATTCCGCTTTATGTTTTAATTCGTTTGCACCAAAGTTTACGCATATTATTTGAAAGGCCGCGTGGACCGTGAAATAAGAAACCAGTGCAAGTAATAACTTACTTGGGATTCAGGTAGATCAAATTTCAACCAGATCATCATGGTAGAACTAGACGATATGGGTTTCTTAGCCATAATTTTACCTGGGAATTTCTTGCGCAAGTTCATGAAAACGCATTAGTATTTAGATCATGAAGGATAGCTTCCAGGAGCCACAACTAAAGACTGGTAACCGCTAAGTATGACCCTCCTTTGTGACCTAACAAATCGAGTTCCGGGGACGTCACTCTCCAAGGGGGAGAGGGTGAAACTCTCCGTTCAGTACCATTATGTACTTAGAACCTTATCATAACGTCACGCGAAGCACTGGTGCTTGATACCTAGATTGAGTCATAAAATTATTCGATACTACGTGTCCTATGACATTGTGTGCATCAAACGGTGGCCACTTGTTTGCCCGACATTATTTGTTGATTATGTGAGAAATTAGTTCCTAGTTGGGTGATTTGTCAGCATCACAATTATTTGGTTGATTTTAACTTCAAGGACGAAGCTCTCTTTAAGGGGGGAAGAATGTAATACCCCGTTTAATTTCTAGGGGTAAAATCGTAAATTCTGAAGCTAAATAAGAATAGAGTCGAGATACAAATAATATTGAATACGCTATCGTGTTTTGCTAGGTTATTTAGGAATTATTTTAGTAACGGTTTTATAGTAAACATACACAATCATGATAACATATATATATATATATATTGAACATTAGAAATAATAATAATAATAATAATACTAATAATAATAATAATAATAATAATAATAATAATAATAATAATAATAATAATAATAATAATAATAATAATAATAATAATAATAATAAAGTTCTGTAAATTATTTTTAAGAAACTCATGTGAAATTTTACGAAATACTGAAGTATTATTTGTAAATAATGGCGAGAGCTGATAAAACCATCGCGAGACATTGTAGTAGTGCAACACACAATCATTCAAATAAAATGGTGTGCCCAACCACAACAAATACTATCCTAGAGTTTGTTTTGCGGGTAAAAGACAAAAACCACCCCTTGAGTATGGGTGATATACAAAAACAACCTTCGTGTTCGGGAATATACAAAAACCACCCCTATCCATGGATGGACGTTGGACAAATACCACCCTTCTGTTAATTTCAGCTAATAAATTGTACAATTTAATTTTTTATGACCATTTTGCCCTTATTAGTGTTTTTTTTCATGTTCTTGTGTTCTTGGTGTTCTTGAACAACACCACCGCCACCGCCGCCACCAGACACCACACCACCTACCTGCAACCCACTAGCCACCACCACTGCACCTTTCTCCCTCTCAGAACCACTGCCTCTTAAATTGACCCAGCCTATTTGTTCAAAGTGAACCCAGTCTCTAAAGTGAATCCCATACCGACCTTCCTCCTCTCCTCCATTGCAAATTCGCCCTTCAATTGAAAACCAAATCCCGAATCCAAGGAGAGAGATGTTTTTTATACGACACAAGAACACACCAACAAAAGTCATCACTGAACCTTGAATCGATGATTGAGGGCTTTTCACTACTTGCTTGAGTCACTTGATTAGTTTTCTTATACCATCTTCACACAATTGACAAGCAACATTGTCAGACATCATTACTTAGTTACTTGAATCACCTAAGCTTGTTTCACCTACGAAAGGTTATGGTCCAATTGAACCAAGAATTAGTTCCAAGTGAAAAAGATCTCTCCCTTGACACAAATACAAAACATGTAGTGGTATTAATTAGAGAAGAAATTGAGAGGAGAAAAAACCTAGGACTCTTCCACCACTGCACATACCAAATCCAGTGTGAATCGATAACAGCTACAAACACATTTTTAATCCAAAATTTTCAGAAAAAAATAGACTGAAGAGCATAAGAACAAATTCACAGACCAAAAAAAAAAGTAAAAAAAAAATAAAAAAATAAAAATAAATGGATATACAGAAGAGAGGAAGAGAAGATCAACAATAACAACAATAGAATCAGCGGATGATTAGGCTTCCCCCTCATCCTCCATCTCCAGTCCACCGTCGTGTGGATCCGATCTTGCATGACCACCGCCGTTCGTCAGTTTGAGTGGCCACCGCCGTTTGGCGTCGTTCGTCGGTACGAATGGCCGCCGCCTCACTAGAACGAGAAACAGACGGCAAAGATTGACAATCAGGGACCTGGGTTTGAGAAGGAGAAGGTCATCGCCGTTGTGGGTTTGCGGTTTCAAGGGTTGAGAAAGAGAAGGCAGATAGAGGCGATGAGATTGATGTTGGTTGAAGAAAAGCGATGGAGGTGCTGTTCAGAGAGAAGGACGGGGAAGGATAGAGAGGGATAAGAACAGATTGGAGGATTCGGATGGATTTGGTTGAAGAAAAGTGATGAAGGTTTCGATCAGTTATGGGAAGGAGAAGGAGGCAGCTAGGGTTACAAAGTGGGGAAGAAAGAAGAAAAAAAGTATATATAGTGTGACACTTTTTGGTCAAAATGAGGGTAAATATGTCTTCTTACCTCTATGTTAGTGTGCCATCTATGACAAGGGTGGTTTTTGTATATCCCCGAACACGAAGGTTGTTTTTGAATATCACCCATACTCAAGGGGTGGTTTTTGTCTTTTACCCTTGTTTTGCACTTGAATTTTACCAGACTTCATTATTTGTTTTGTGTTCTCCTTACCTTTCTGGTTCATTTCTTCTTCTTCTCCTGGTTTCTCCTTCGGCCACGACCTTGCTCCCGACAAACCACCGCCCCTCTTTGCCGAATGTGTCTCATTTAAAACCCACTTACCTTCTTCAATTCGACAACACACAACTGAAACAAGAACACCCAGTCACCATCATCATCTTCTACTTCTCCAACCAAATAACTGCCAACACCACCACTACCTTGAACAACACCAACCACCATCTTTTATCCATCTCTCTGCCACCATCTCTCTGAATCTCTATGTCCCGAATAGTAGCAGGAGCAGCGGCAAAGAGCCACCACCGCCGCTGCAGCCTCCAGGAAAGGAGCTCGAGAGAGACCCACCACCACCACCACGCTCTATTTCTCTCTCTCTCTCTGTTTCTTTTCTCCCTCCCCATCTTTTTCTCTCTGCCCCTGGAGGAAGAAACAGTTGCAGCAGCGGCTAGCTGTAGCGAATCAGCCACCACTATAGCCGCTGCCACCGTCAGGAACCCCACCCGAAGCCACCACCTCCTCTATTTTGGCCTCCCTATTTATTTTGATCATTCCCTCTATACGTTTTGACCCAGTAGCAGAAAAGCAAGCAGAAACAAGACAGGAGAAATCAGCGGTAGTAGCTCCCAAGCTTCACCGACGAAACTCCATGTTTTCCGGCGAGGTTCTTGGCGAAGCTTCAACAGAGCCACCCACCACTCAAAAGCTATCCCAATCTGCTCCCAGGGGCTCGAACAAGATAGCAGAAGGCCTAGCCGGACTTAGAACGACCTCAGTCGCCGGAATTAAAAACCACCACGGTGGCCATCGACGGGAAACTCAACCCGGACAGTTTCTCGACCGTTTCTTGCGATTTTTGATACCGGTACACTCTAATCTTTGCCCTGAGTTGATTTAGATGATCAAAATCATGCCTTAATACTTGAATTCACGTTTGATTGATCGAATTGAAATCCATGAAAAAGGGGGTTAAAGTGTCTTTTATACAAAATAGGTGTAAGACACATAAGGAGTATTTTATGTAGTTTCTGAAAGCTGAGGGTAAAGTATATAAATTATGAAACTCTTCTAATTGATAAGGGAATTTTTGTGTTCTTTTAGCATATCTTTGGGGTTTCCTTGTCATTTAATAATCTGAAAATATAAAAATAAAATAAAAAGATGATTTTTGGATTTAAATAAATTTCTATAATTTATAGCCATTGATCTAATTAAATAAAAGCAAGTTAAATAGCTAGATAATATAAGTAAGAATGATTTTTGTTAAATAGAAGTTATTCCCTTAAAAATAATCAAGCTAGAAGTATAAATCACAATTATTTATTTACGGTTTGTTTTAATTAGTTGACAATTAAGAAATGTCTGGAAATTTAAATTTAATAATTTTCTTAATTGATAGCAAGAATTTATTTGTAAGAAGAATAATTCTCCCCGATTTAAACATGTATATTCGTTTATTAAAAATATTAGAAATAAGTCTACATGCTTAGTTTTTATATTTTTGTTAAATAAATGGTTATTTTAATAATATTACCCTTGAAAGAATTTTAGTTACTTAGAAAATTAGTAGGGTGGTTAAAATAGCATTTTATAAATATTTGTGAGTTTAAATTCATTTCTACGGTTTCGAATTTATGATATATATTGAAATAATATATTTAAATAGTATGAGCAAAAGTATTTGTTAATTAAAAAGAATTTTTTTAACTTTTTAACTATTATTCTAAATCGAACAACATTGTGTTAAATATTGAAATAATATGTATGTTGAATATTTAATTAGTATGATAAAAAAGTATTTGTTAATTTAAAACGAATTCGTTTCTTAAAAATAAACAAGTTACAAGTAACTCTTGTATCAAAATATTTTCCATTTTGTAAAAACATTTGATTTGATTAATTTGGCCATTTCATTAGTATTTTAGAATTAAAAATAATATTTCTCTCAATTGATAATAAATATTTATTAACATTATTTCTTAATCCTTTTATGAATCTACAAATAAGTGGCTATGTTAATAAATTGTTTTAGGGGAATTTTTTGGTTTCTTGAACCTAAGTATGTTGATTAGTAAATTAGTAAATAAGAAAGTTAATGAAATTAAGTTATAGGCGATCACACAATAATTTACTAGAATTTGAGTATTAGTACAAAAATAATATAAATATTGTGTGGGAGAATGGGGCGGCTTAAGACTCGTTTTAGGCTTATAGCAAGTCATGTTGGCATAGATGAATTTGTAATCAAATGAAAGAATGTACTCTGTAGGTGGCCGGTTCGTTGACGAAGACTACGTGTCCTTCTAGGGGAACTTTACGGGCTAATCACTAAGGATCAAGGTGAGTATACATGCCAAGCCTTGCGTGCTAGCTTCCATCGTGTCATAACACGATTTCGTTGTCTGTCTCAAATGCGTTTTGAAATATACATGCTTTACTTGAGTCCTGTTTTGAAATGACTTCTTTCAAATTGTCACACAACAATCAATAATTCGTAATAACGCAAAGTGGAAAGAGATGTGTGGGGAACGTCATTCGGATCACTGGTTTGGTCGTTGTTGGCTACGTCCACTCGACCTATTATTATTCTTTATTTAGCCAGGTTGCAATTTTCCTCGGGTTTTGCTCCTTGTACTCACTCCTTCTGGGAATAAAGACCATGTTAGGGGGGTGTCGACACTTAAGGTCTTGGAAGCGAGTTTGGGATTGTGTGATGCGGCTGAATTTTCCTCATTCGACTCAGGAATTGAAAGTGGTATATCTGGTTTGGAATTATATGAATAACTGGTTCTTTCTGATTAGTGGGAACCTCAGATTTGGATTATTGGAATCGGATTGAAATTTTCGTCCGATGACTGGATATGGATAAAACATTGGTTTCTGAGAATTTCTGGGATGTGAAAGAATATATTAATCAACTGTATTTTACTTCCGCTGTGAAAATGTTATATCTTACTGTTTTACTTTAAATAATCTTTCCTTTGTGTTTGACATGCTTGGGTGTTGCTCATTCAGTGTTTCAGTGCTGATTTTAGAAACTAATGTTCTTGTTTTCCTTCCCACCGCAGGTCTAGAAGACAGGGACTACGGAACAGCGGGGTACGAGACTCACGTAGAATGATAATGTCACAAGAAGTAATCTAGTATGCCTGTATAATATCGTAGTTCTTAGTAAAGCATGTAATTTCCTAAGACTCGTGTGTAATGTTTAATAGTAATGTAATATAATGGAGGTTTTGCTTTTGATGTCCGCCGTTACTTTTAGCATTGCCCTCCCGGTCTTTTCCGAGCCGGATAGGGGGGTTGTTCCAGGTGGTATCAGAGCTGTTCTTTCAAATAAGGGAATTAAAATATGGAGGGCCAATTAAAATGAACATAGGGCAAGATAATTATAATTTGAAAAGCCGATTGGGTATTGGGTAGCCTATGGGCTGCCCTTCATTTTCTTGCCCACCCTCATCCTGTCTCGACCTGTATTACGTGCTACGTGTTACGGTGCTATGTGATATTTGGCGTACCTGGTTTAAATTTTAAATGATTTTAATAATTGTGGATGATTATTACTTTCTTAATAAAAAGAAGGACGGAGATAGAAATTGATTTTTCTTGGATGAACTATCTTATTTTGAGAAATGAGTTATATCATCCTAATTGCAGACATGAGTTATATATAGTTTACCGAGAAATTGTTATTTGACACATGTTATGCTGCATGTAGGATATATACTAATATTGGTGCATCGTAGAAATGGTTACGATAAGATGTAAATAACATATTGACATGATAATCTTTATTGGACAGTTACGTCACTAGAATATGTGATTCTCCTGAGAATCATGGGTATACTAGTGAGTTTCAACCAATGATTATTGTTGACTTAAGAGTTGTAAGGTGACTGTTGGAATATATGAATTGTGAACCCTATATTCACTAGCTGGATTTGTGGAGACTTGATGATATATTTGACGCATCGACTGAGTTATTAATTTAGAGTCAAGGGTCAAGAATACATTCATTTTGGGAGTCTCTTCGGGTGATCAAAGAAATTTATTCGAGGTAGGTCCCACCCACCCTCACCTGAGAAACTAGGGAGTCCACCCGTTGAAATTTTTTCAACTATAATCTTGCCAACGATAGTTATTGAAGGATTTGTTTGTGCTAATGGTTGATTGGAGTCTACTTCTTCATGATTTGAATCCAGAGGACTATGCTAGACTGATGTGTCATGAATAACTTGGGAATAATGATAGTATTAAACTATCTGAGGCATTACTTGGAGTATGGTTATCCTAATGATACTTGATGTTTGTGATGTCTATTCGGTTATGTATTGGTCTTGAAGTTATAGGATTATCTTTGGACGGATGATGTTTAAATTGTGAGGTAAAGTACTACTGATCATCTACGAGATTTGGATGCATCCTATGACAGTGGCATATTTAGTATTATCCTGGAGTTTTAAATAATAATTTGCAGAATATATTTGGAGCTTGTTAAGTTGATATTTGGAGTCTGCTATTTTATTACGCTTACTAGGGAGTTACTATTTTGCCATAAGAACTATTGGAAGCTCCTTACATTGGTTAGCTATCTTAGATACCGGGGAATACTTGGAGTGCTGTTACAATGTCTTTTCTTACAGTTGGATGTGTGTACTTGTTAATGACTTAGAATTGCATGTTTTAGTATGTTAATGAACTCTTCATAACTTGCTAATATGTGTAATTTAGTTATTTTATCTCTCTTTCTAGACTTATGCATGTCTTCGTAGTTTTGGTAATTTTTATCTTATTTTGTAGGAAAGACGTGATTTAGAACGCAAGAGGCTAGTCAAGAGAGCTTAAACGATGAATTAAGAAGATTGGGGGGGCAAATGATGTGAAGAAGGGGCTTGGAGGACTTAATTAGAAGAATATTTGAAGATAGAGGTCAAAAAGTGAAATTTAAGAAGTCAAATGACTAAGTCGTTAGGCCAAAGTTACATCTAGGGACTTATTTGAAGTCATCCTAACGAAATGGGGGAGCTAAGTGACATTTTCTCAAGTTATAAAGGGCGGCTATGAAATGTTTTTAACATCCGGGGGCCTTTTAAAAGCCTCTAGCAAAGTCACGGGCCAATCTGCAAATTTCAGAAAGTAATTAACAGCCAAGTGGCTGTCTTCTTCCTCGCGACATAAGACGAAGTTGAACCTCCATGGGAGCTTCACAGAAGCTTCGGACGACCCTCGACCGGCCTCAAATCTCAGCAGAATTGATCCAAAATGGTGCCAAACCATTCCCCAGCCCGATATCTCTCTCCTTCAACCTTCAATTTGGCCCAAAAACGAACCAAACAAAAAGACCTAAATCAACCTAGGGTTCCTGAGGCGATGACAATCGACGAATAAGAGGGTCTTAGATCAATTCAACGGTGGATATGAAGTCTCGGAGGGTACGAAACCTATCCCCGAAGTCTATATGAACCAAGGAGGAAGTAACTTTTGGGGGTCTCTACACACCCGACGGGTCTACAGTACTGAGGACGCCTCTGTTTCTCTCCTCTCTCTCTCTGATTTCGCCCTAACCATGGGTTGTTCTTGCTAGAACATAGAAAGAGGCAGAGAGGGAGAAAGGGGTCTAGATTTTTAATCAATTATGGGGTTGTTTATGCTCTGTTCCTGAGCACTGTTTTGCTCTGTGTTGCTGCTATGCTCTGTTCTTGATACAGTAGCAGCAGCAGCAGTAATCAGCAGATAGTAGCAGCAGCTAGCAGTAGCATTGGAGCTGCTTAGTTGATTGTTCTTCCATTTCTTGTAGTTTTGATTCAAGTTTGTTTGATTTAGTTCTTCAAGTTATAGCTTAATATTGTGTTATTGAAGTTGATTTTGAGATAGACTTGTGTATTCTTGAGTTTGAGCTTGACATATATGAAAATCTATTTGTATATATTGGTGGAATCTCTTCTTCAACTCAATAACATGCTTAGCTAGTTCATTTGTTGGGTTACTTGATGAAGTTGGATGGCTTGTTGTGAAGTTTCAATTGTTCTTCAAAGTTTCACAAGTTTGGATGTCGAATTCATTGAATTCTTGTGTCGAAAGACAAATCCGAATTGTGGTTTGATCTTGTATGTGGACTCACTTGGCAGAGTACATATCCTTGATGCTTGACATAACTCGATTTTGGGTTTCGCTCTTGAATTCGTGAGCTAGACGTTTCCGTTTGCTTTAGAATCCATGTTTCGTCGCTTCATACACATTTTGGGTGTTGAACTTCACTTGCAAGTTTTCTAGTGAAGTCAATTAACCCAACTTCAATCTCTTGAATCGTAATTTTAGTAGTCGTTTATTTTATTTCTTAGTTTCAAACACAACTTGCTCCATCACTTAGGTGGTGGATTTGATAGCTTGGCTAGCTCTAAAGCCTATGAGAAATTTTCTTTATCGCTTTAGTTAGTCGTTTTCTACTCGCTATTGCTAGTATAGTAAGTCATTATCTAAACCTCCTCTCCTTGTGGATTCGACTCCGGACTTACCGGATATTATTACTTGAGACAATATCCTATACTTAGGATGTTTTTCAAACAAGTTTTTGTCTTTAGGTGTTTGAGCGTATGTCACCTGGAGGTTCTGACAAAGTGGTTTGACTACTTCGATATCACGTCATCTAGCTTATGGTTTTGCGATACGAGCTCCATGGAAATAATGATAATTAGAAACAAAAGGCTGATAAGAACTTGGAATCTATGTCAAATGTTGAAATTGGTGGTCTACTCTAGCTTTACATTTGAAGACTTGTTTAAATATCAATATACGGTTAAGCAATGTTTCAATTTATTTGATTGGGTGCGGGAGTGTTAAATTTGGATTGCGAAGATTTATGGATCTAAACCATTTATTGGGGATTGATTAGAATGTTAGGTGGGAGCCTATGGGCAACGATCACTAAATAGAATAAGATGATTTAATACCATCTATGTACAACAAGTGATTACCGTAGTACCACCCAGTTTTCTTAGGTATTGGACCCACAAAAGAATCCAGCATAAGAAACTTAGCTCCGAATATGACCATAACACATATTTAAAATCTTAGGAGTAACCAGTTCAGTACCTTATTTGGTTTGATAAGGGACGACGAGACGTTAAAAGTTGGGCCACAGGTCGCAGGATTATCCCACTAAGTCTTAGATACTTTGGAGTCCAATGTTGAGGTATTATGGTATTTGGGTGTCTATTCGGAGTCCTATCCTCACTAAATTTCAATTGGAAGTATTATAGTATTTTGGGTGTCTATTTGAATCATCTTGGAGACATGTTACACGATCAGATGACACGGTAGTCTAAGTTTCATTTCTTGTGGTACATACTCTTCATGTAAATCTTATTTGTAGTATTGTCGTTAATGTCGTGTTGTGGTATACACTCTTCACGTAAGTTCTATCTGCAGTTTTCTTCCATTTTGGAGGGTTAATGAGTTGCTTGGGAATTTGGTCTTCAATATCATACTATCTCTAGTCATTTTGCAGAATCTTAGGATCTTTGGGTGACATCGCAAACTTGGGTCGGTGGATACATTCCAAATGGGAGAAAAATCATATTTTCACTATGTCATATTGGGTGTCTTCTAAAGTCCCTATAATGGAGTCAATGAAGTACTACGTGTGGCTATGAAGTTAGGAGTTACTCTGTGCGTTGATGTTAGAAATTTCGTTACTTAACAATCACGGGAAAAGCATAATTTGCCACAAAATTAACTTGGAAGTTGGGAAACTAATATGATTTCATGTGTTGTACCATGGGAGTATATTCTAGGTTATTTTTTGACATATATCATGGAGTACTGGTAAGGTTAACGAATAATAAAGGTGGCTTTACTAGTTTATCAAAAACGCCGGGAGGATTTCTTTGCGATATTCATCATTTGGTATGTTCATGTCTTTTCTATTAAATTATGGTATAGAATAGGGCTTCAGATAGTTGGTATGATTCCTCAGTGGAAGTGTTCAAATTTGGAGTTTGTCACTATAGTTGGGTCCAAGGGATACCGATTCTCTCACCAGCTATTTCTGGAGATACATATTCCGCTTTATGTTTTAATTCGTTTGCACCAAAGTTTACGCATATTCTTTGAAAGGCCGCGTGGACCGTGAAATAAGAAACCAGTGCAAGTAATATCTTACTTGGGATTCAGGTAAATAAAAATCCAACCAGATCATCATGGTAGAACTAGACGATATGGGTTTCTTAGCCATAATTTTACCTGGGAATTTCTTGGGCAAGTTCATGAAAACTCATTAGTATTTTAGATCATGAAGGATAGCTTCTAGGAGCCACAACTAAAGACTGGTAACCGCTAAGTATGACCCTCCTTTGTGACCTAATAAATCGAGTTCCGAGGACATCACTCTCCAAGGGGGAGAGGGTGCAACTCTCCGTTCGGTACCATTATGTACTTAGAACCTTATCATAACGTCACGCGAAGCACTGGTGCTTGATACCTAGAATGAGTCATAAAATTATTCGATACTACGTGTCCTATGACATTGTGTGAATCAAACGGTGGCCACTTGTTTGCCTGACATTATTTGTTGATTATGTGAGAAATTGGTTCCTGGTTGGGTGATTTGTCAGCATCACAATTATTTGGTTGATTTTAGCTTCAAGGACGAAGCTCTCTTTAAGGGGGGAAGAATGTAATACCCCGTTTAATTGCTAGGGGTAAAATCGTAAATTTTGAAGATAAATAAGAATAAAGTCGAGATACAAATAATATTGAATACGCAATCGTGTTTTGCTAGATCATTTAGGAATTATTTTAGTAACGGTTTTATAGTAAACATACACAATTATGATAACATATATATTGAACATTAGAAATGATAATAATAATAATAATAATAATAATAATAATAATATTAATAATAATAATAATAATAATAATAATAATAATAATAATAATAATAATAATAATAATAATAATAATAATAATAATAAAGTTGTGTAAATTATTTTTAAGAAACTCATGTGAAATTTTAAGAAATACTGAAGTAGTATTTGTAAATAATGGCGAGAGCGGATAAAACCACCGCGAGACATCGTAGTAGTGCAACACACAATCATTCAAATAGAATGGTGTGCCCAACCACACCAAATACTACCCTAGAGTTTGTTTTGCATTTGATTTTTACCAGACATCATTATTTGTTTTGTCTTCTCCTTACCTTTCTGGTTCATTTCTTCTTCTTCTTCTTCTCCCGGTTTCTCCTTCGGCCACGACCTTGCTCCCGACAAACCACCGCCCCTCTTTGCAGAATGTGTATCATATAAAACCCACTTTCCTTCTTCAATTCGGCAACACACAACTGAAACAAGAACACCCAGTCACCATCATCATCTTCTACTTCTCCGGCCAAATAACTGCCAACACCACCACCACCTTGAACAACACCAACCACCATCTTTTATCCATCTCTCTGCCACCATCTCACTGAATCTCACTGTCTCGAATAGTAACTGGAGCAAGTAGAAGCAGCGACAAAAAGCCACCAGCACCGCTGCAGCCGCCGGGAAAGGAGCTCGAGAGATACGCACTACCACCACCACGCTCTATTTTTCTCTCTCTGTTTCTTTTCTTGTTGAGTTTTGAAGTAGGTAACGCAGCGGAATAACAAAAATTTAATTCCTACTTCAATGCCCACCACGGATCGTATGGAGAAGATATCATAACATGATAAGAGACATAGTATTGTGTACCTTTTGATTTGTGAGATCACACGAAGAATGATGTCCTCGTCTCTACGGTTGATCCACGTCTAGAGGTGAGATCTAGATTCTTCCTTCAACCAAGTGCTAGCTTGAACCCGGAGGAAGAGGGAAGAAGATCAAAGCAACAAAGGCACAAGAGGAGGGGCGGCCTCCTCTTTGAGCCGACGGGGAAGGGGGCGAACGGGGCTAGGGTTTCGGCCCTAGCTCTTGTCTTGCTCTCTCTTTGCTCTCTGCCACTCTCTTTGTTATGTCTAATAACATTAGTGTGGGAAGGAAGCTAAACCCTCTTTATATACACCAACAACTCCTTGTTGTTTCCATAAAAGAGTTTCATAATTCTAGATGAACTAGAACTATTCCCTTCCTTGCAAATTAGTCATACTAAGTTTGCAAGGTGTTGCACAATGATCCCTCTATTAATTAATCAATATTAATTAATCCCAAATCTAGCTCTACTCAATTTGACGTGTGACCCATAGGTTTCTATATAGTTGGTAGTAACTCTTACTAACATGGAGCGGTGTCTAGCAACACATCCATGCCACCCAACCAACAGAAATAGTCAGTGATCCCGACAAACCTCTTGTGCCCAATATGTCATATTGCACTATCCCTTTGCCTCCATATCCGGATTGGACACGAGACATAAATAGTCACACTCGTATATCCAATCCATAGTTCCTCGATCCTGTGAATATGCTTATGCTAGCAGATAACATCAATATCTCCATATTGATTTATCTGAGTCTCGCCAGACATTCAATAAGCCTCATCCCTCGAGCGGCCGTGGATATTTACCCCCATTATGTGGGAGGGACAAATCCTATCTACATCACTACGATCTCTAAGCTTGCTTCCTACCACGCTCGATAGCCATCTTTATGATTACCCAGTTACGGTGTAACGTTTGATAACATCAAAGCGCAATATTTCACAACTAGAGTATCTAGTGACTTCAAGTCTAAGGATTGAAATTATATTAGCACTACGAAAAGCGATTGTGACTTGACATAATCTAATGTATCCTTTTCGTCGTGGTTCAATCTGTAGGGTTTGATTCATGGATGCGCAACGGAAACACAAACAATCATAAAACCATGCAAAACCCTCCAAGTATCACAAGTCAAGAGACATAACGATGGTAAAGGAAGAAATCAATAACACACCTTAGGGTTCTCCTTTGATGACTTCAAACGCAAATTGTGTCACGTCTCTACGGTTGATCCACGCCTAGAGGTGAGATCTAGATCTTCCAATCCTTGGTGCTAGCCCGGAAAGAGGAAGAGGAAGAAGAATCACGCAAAACGAGACAAACCAAGGAGGTCTCGGCCTCCTTTAAGGCCGACGTGTAGGGGCGGCAATCCCAAGGGGTTCGACCCCTTGTGGGATTTTCTCTCTCTCTCTCTCTCCTTTTCTCTCCCACTCACTTATGTTATGAGCATTAGTGTGGGAAGGAAGGAAGGAGCATCCTTTATATAGTCCAACAACTCCTTGTCCTACTACATAAAGAACCCCTCTCCTAATCCTACTCAAATTCGGATTAGTCCCTTTTTGCAAAAATAGTCCTTCTCATGTCAATACATGGATTAATTCTATTTGCAAATTAATCCTAATCATGTTTCTACATGAATTAGGCCACCTTGGCATATCCTAATCATGTCTATACATGGATTAGTCCAACTTGCATATTAGTCCTACTAAGTTAGCAAGTTGTTGCGATTTGATCCTTTTTAATTAATTAATCATATTAATTAATTAATTCCCATGTCTAGTTCACCCCTATATGGCGTGTGACCCCATTGGTTCTATTTAGTTGGTAGTAACTGTTTACTAATATGGAGCGGCCTCTAGCAAGACATCCATTCTAGCCAACAAATAGAATAGTCATCATGACAAACCTTGTGCAAGTATTTGTCTCATCCCTTTGTCCCAATATCCGGATTAGACACGAGACATACAAGTAATACTCGTATATCCAATCCATAGTTTCTCGATCCTGGGAATAACCTTATTCGTGCAAATAACATCAATATCCCATATTGATTTAGTTTTGTTTTGCCAGGCATTTTATAAGCACTATCCCTCGAGTGGCCTAGGATATTTGCTCCCGTTATGTGGGAGGGACAAATTCTATCTACGTCCACTACGATCTCTAAGCTTGCTTCTTATTGTATCCAGTACACGCCTTTATAACTACCCAGTTACGGTGTAGCGTTTAACGCCACCAAGATCACAATAATCCACAACTAGAATATCTAGTGACTTCAAGTCTAAGGATGACAATACCGTTGCACCGCGAGAAGCGCTTGTGACTTAACCTAACATGTATGTAGCCTTCTCGGAGATGGGTCAATCCAGTATGCCATTACTCCTAATGCATACCCATGTGTTGGATCATGATATCTCCATATCAATCCAACCCCATACTAGTCTATAGATGGTTGTCCTATGAATCATTATAATCGACTAGGGATATTTAAGAATATAACACTTATATTATATGGACTTCATTCATGTTATCATATCTCTATATTGATAACATAATGAATCGTAAATCCATAAATGTCACAATTAATTGATTGCCTCTAGGGCACAATTCCAACAGTCTCCCACTTGCACTAGAGTCAATCTCCTGCATCATATGCCTATTGATCTAGCGCGGCCCTCCACGCTACCGCTGCGCAGGGGCGAGACATCTGTTGGTACCTTGCAAATATTCCCATCTCCTCTATCAACAATTTGATTGAGATTGAATATTCTGAGTAAGTGCATCTTATGCAATAATTTACTCAGACCTTTTATGTTAGAATTAGTGACTGAATCTTGCCTGGAACCTTTCCAGCTCATAGTCGCTCCCACTAGGGCAAAACATAAAACTCGACTCATAATCTGAAATCTTCTTTGTTAGATTTAAAGTTCGCATCACTGTAACTCCTTACAGCAAACTCTTCGTGTCCTCCATTTATCAAAAATTCATCCTTAGTTCTTCTCAAGTACTAAAGGATAATCTTGATAATTTATCCAGTGACGCTCACCTGGATTTGACTGGTATCTTTGTGTCATGCCATATGACACATCTGGCCTAGTACATTCCATGGCGTATCTCGTGAATCTAATTCATACGGTCCATTGCCAATCTAATTGGTAAGACAATAAGCCTTCCAAAGACTAATTCCATGTGACATGGGTAAGAATCAATATTCTTTTCACGTTGAACCATTTCAACACCTTTGTCAACTTGTGTACTATGACCTAAGCTATACAACCATCTTGATCTACCTCAATAGATCTTCACAAGTTGCTTCGCTTAAGTCTACCATTAGAAAGTCAACTCCCTAGTCAATCTACGTAAGACTGCCAAGTAGGGGCAACATTACTAATGATTAAGTATGTCTCCACATACAAGACCAGAAACATAACTATGCTCCCACTAACCTTCTTGTAAACACAATTCTCATCTTCAATTTTGATGGAATCAAACTCCTTTGATTGCATCATCAATTCGAAGAGTCCAACTCTTAGAAGCTTGATCCAATCTATAAATAGATTGCTACAAGAAAGATGCGAATGGATTTAAGCACCACAACTGGGGAAAGATTTCGTCATAGTCTATACTATGAGCTCACATGAAATCCCTTTCCAACCAATTTTCCCTTAAAAGTAATCATATTACTATCCATGTTGGTTTCCTCATAACCCACTTGCACCTCTTAGTTTGTTCCACCAAAGTCCATACTTTGTTGGTATACATGGATTCCATATCGTATCTCATGGCTCCAAGCCATTTCTGAGAGTATGGCCATATGTGGCCATCTCATAGGTTGTAGGCTCATCAATATGAGTAATATATCATGGTTTATGAGAAATCCTTATTTATCTAGTTCCTCGATATATCCTACCTAACCTACGAGGTTCTTGTGTTTTCTGAGTAGGTTACTCCACAACACCTTGTGATCCTGCTCATGTTCCATCAACAGGATCAATGTTCTATTGTGGTTCTTGAACTCTTTCAAGTTCTACTGTCCTCCCACTGTTTCTTTTAGAGACAATCTCTACCTAGAAACACTGTGGTTCGAGAAACAAACAGTTTGTTCTCGATTAGGTTGTAGAAATAATGTCCTTTTCAGGATATCCCACAATACATTTATCCGACTTGGGTCCAAGTTTATTTGTAAACTCTTTTACATAAACTTCATAACCCCAAATCTTTATGAATGACATACTAGGACACTTCCTAGTCCATATCTCATATGGCGTTATTCATAATCCGTTTTTGATGGAACAAGGTTAAGGGCAAAATTTGCTGTAATTAGAACATAGCCCCTAAAAGTAAACTGGAAGTTCTGTTTGACTCATCTTGGACCGAAATGTGTCCTACATGGTTTGAACTCTCCTCTTAGACACGCCAAACTCATGTGGCGTGCTAGGTGGAGCGAGTTTTGGATCATATCCAACACTCCCATGGATTCTTGTCAAACTCTTGGCTCAAGTACTTTCCTCTATGATCCAATCGTAGAGCCTAAATACTTTTGCCAAGCTGGTTCTCTACTTCATTCCTGAATTCTTTGAACAATTCAAAGGATTCTGATTTGTTTCTTCATAAGATACACAAATCCATATTTCTCTGATCCCATCAGCAAAATATGATGAAGTACTGAAAACCATCTTTAGCATTTGTGCTTAGTGGCTTTTATACATCAATATGTATGATTCCCAAAAGATCATATCTTTGCCTAATAAGTCTTACATGTCTCATATGATTCAATAATCAAATGAGTTCCTGAAATCCACCCTCATGGAGTTCTAGATATGTATCTCTTATTTATGAGGCCTAAACGATAATGCTAAAGACAAGTCAAGTTCATATCATTATATGCAAACCTCTAGGTATTAATGTTATAGATGAAATTATCATGATCATGGATATAGAATCCACTTAGACAAAATTGCATTACAATAATGCATATCATAATAAATGAAACAACATATGTCCTTTATTACGATAAGGAGCTTTCTTGTCCAAACAAGAAACTATGATAATGTTTCTACTCATAGTAGGGACATTATCGCTTTTGTCTAGTTCATGAACAGTTTCTTAAAGGGAGAAATAATTCCCTACGGCTTTTCAGCAACCCTTTGCTTCATAGCCCCACGTGTAGGATTATTTCTTCCTTATCCAATTTGTCTTCGTCTCTTGAGATCCTCCATATTTCTATAAATGTGAGATCATCATATAGTATTATATACTTATGATGATGATATAGATACATTGATTTCTATAACAAAATACCTATATTGGAATTCATAATTCCTTTATTACTTACTTCCAGGTACTTTGGGTAGTCTCTCTTCCCCCCCACCACCTATGGGACTCCAGGGCAACTTGGTTTTAGCAACAGGCTTGCTTTATACCCATGGGGTCGGCGCAAACTATTTGTCCTTACCCATGCTGTTAACCATTAACAGCTTTGCCCATGCCCATTATGAGTGTTTTGTTTAGTGATTTTTCATTCATATTGAGTAAATCAATTTTAAAACAAAACTATAATTGCATCCAATGCAATTCTTGGTCCACTTGGGTGAATAACCGTTTATTCTTTATCTATCTCATAGATAATGCCCATTCACTAATGTTTCAATCATATTGAATTAGCTTATTTGCATAACGCAAAGTGGAGCAACACTTCAAACCTTTCATGTCTAGCTCGCTCTTTTAAAAGAGCTTCTTTCAATGTATGATCATATCATACTTATCCATGTTTCTCTTCTTGCTTCCAAAGCTCAGAGTTCATGGCAGCTAGCATGAGGCAAGTCATAACCAAAGAACCATTCTTTGGTGTTCCTTTCATAAGTTTTAGTGTGTTTTTGGTAGTCGATGGAAGAGAATTTTATGTTCTACGAAGTACAACAAATTCTCTTTTATTTGAGAACAATTCTCAATTTTATACCAGTCTAAGAAAAAGATAAAATCGTGTTTTTGTTTGTTTAATGCCATGGGTATTCAACATAACAGGATTATGCTAAGTTTGTGGCGTTTAACTATACTTAACAAGGATTTAAATTGTTAAACATAGCTCCCACTATTTTACTACGGATTAATAACCCTCAAGATATTAATGCGGAAAATATCCTTATATTTTCTAGTGGGCCAAGATCCATGTTTCATCTCCTTATGAGCTTGCTTTGGCAAGTCACCCATAATTTGACTACTTTAGGTAGGAACAATTCCAATTGCATCCCTTATGCAACTCTTGGTTCAATTGGGCAAATAACTCCTTATTTATCCATCCTAATGGATAATCCCAATTGATTGCCTCTAGGTTTCTTAATCATATTAATAGCCCAGTTGTGTTCAACCTCTTATTTAAACAATTGCACATTTTTACGTGCCATCGCATTCCATCATTATGAACCAAGTCGCCTTGCTTTGGCACGTACGATCTTGATAAATAATGATGATAATGAGTGTTTAAATAACGAGAAGGCAAGAACACAATATTTGAATTTTGAGGGATTTTGAATTCAATTTTTAATTGTTTTGTTGATCAATATCAACTAATCTATCTATTTGAGTTTGGGCACAACTCCAAATAATAGATCCGGGTTGTCTAATTATCTTATTATCCTAATTGCATGCATCATCCATAAACCAACCACATAATAATAAGACAATAAAATAAACAACCACAAAACAGAAATTAAACGTGATGTGGATATGGCCTTTTCTAGACTAAGATAATTCCAAGCCAATGGAATTATCTATGAACCCTAAACCAAACACATCTCCATGCGTCTTGATCTTTTGGTCCATCCTTCCTAGTCTTGTGGAATGCTCCATGCTCCATGCTCCATCTTTTGTGGCTCCTTTGGTTTAGGGCTTCTTTTCTTCATTCTTGGCTAACAATGTACTTTATCTAGCACTAGCTAACTTCTATACTAAATAAAATAAATCTCACAAGTTGAGAAAAAATGGCACGCAGGCCATAAAACCCTAATTAATTATTACAATTAATTGATCAGCTCGCAGGCCGTAAAACCAAACCACAAAATTAAACATCCACATCAAACCACATCCTAAGGCCATATCCAATCACCATGCGAATTGCACGTAAACAGTTAAAATCCAATTTTAACGCGCCTGGTCAATTTTAATTGATTTTAGGATTTCTAGGGTTAAAACGGTCCATGGGCCCAACAATCAAATTGCCCGGGCCCAAAATGGTGGCCCGACCCCTAGGGCAGCCAATCTTGGGCGGCAAGCAAGAGGGGCGGTCCCCTAGGGGGCCAAATCTCCTTGAGGGAGTTGTTTCCAAAACAACTCCCTTGCTTGGTGCCCAAGTTTGGTTGTTTCCTTGTATTGGGAGAACTCCTTCTTCACCAAGGATGCCCAAACCCTAGATCTAAGATCCTAAAATTTCTCAAAACTCATTAATTCATGCATCCAATGCAAAAATTAGATCTTGTTATGAAAGTTTATTGACAAATTGCATCACATGCTTGATTTGTCTTGTTTGACGCGATAAACAATCAATTTAAGGTGTAAAACAACTAAAACGTAACACATAAACCACGTTTATGCTCTACGACCTGTGGATTTGATACCACTGTAGGGTTTTGATTCATGGATGCGCAACGGAAACACAAACAATCATAAAACCATGCAAAACCCTCCAAGGATCACAAGTAAAGAGACATAACGATGGTAAAGGAAGAAATCAATAACACACCTTAGGGTTCTCCTTTGATGACTTCAAACGCGAATTGTGTCACGTCTCTACAGTTGATCCACGCCTAGAGGTGAGATCTAGATCTTCCAATCCTTGGTGCTAGCCCGAAAAGAGGAAGAGGAAGAAGAATCTCGCAAAACGAGACAAACCAAGGAGGTCTCGACCTCCTTTAAGGCCGACGGGTAGGGGCGGCAATCCCAAGGGGTTCGGACCCTTGTGGGATTTGCTCTCTCTCTCTCCTTTTCTCTCCCACTCACTTATGTTATGAGCATTAGTGTGGGAAGGAAGGAAGGAGCATCCTTTATATAGTCCAACAACTCCTTGTCCTACTACATAAAGAACCCCTCTCCTAATCCTACTCAAGTTCGGATTAGTCCTTTTTTGCAAAAATAGTCCTTCTCATGTCAATACATGGATTAGTTCTATTTTCAAATTAATCCTAATCATGTCTCTACATGAATTAGGCCACCTTGGCATATCCTAATCATGTCTATACATTGATTAGTCCAACTTGCATATTAGTCCTACTAAGTTAGCAAGTTGTTGCGATTTGATCCTTTTTAATTTATTAATCATATTAATTAATTAATTCCCATGTCTAGTTCACCCCTATATGGCATGTGACCCCATAGGTTCTATTTAGTTGGTAGTAACTGTTTACTAATATGGAGCGGCCTCTAGCAAGACATCCATTCTATCCAACAAATAGAATAGTCATCATGACAAACCTTGTGCAAGTATTTGTCTCATCCCTTTGTCCCAATATCCGGATTGGACACGAGACATACAAGTGAAACTCGTATATCCAATCCATAGTTTCTCGATCCTGGGAATAACCTTATTCGTGCAAATAACATCAATATCCCATATTGATTTATTTGAGTCTGGCCAGACATTTTATAAGCACTATCCCTCGAGTGGCCTAGGATATTTGCTCCCGTTATGTGGGAGGGACAAATTCTATCTACGTCCACTACGATCTCTAAGCTTGCTTCTTATTGTATCCAGTACACGCCTTTATAACTACCCAGTTACGGTGTAGCGTTTAACGCTACCAAGAGCACAATAATCCACAACTAGAATATCTAGTGACTTCAAGTCTAAGGATGACAATACCGTTGCACCGTGAGAAGCGCTTGTGACTTAACATAACATGTATGTAGCCTTCTCGGAGATGGGTCAATCCAGTATGCCATTTCTCCTAATGCATACCCATGTGTTCGATCATGATATCTCCATATCAATCCAACCCCATACTAGTCTATAGATGATTGTCCTATTAATCATTATAATCGACTAGGGATATTTAAGAATATAACACTTATATTCTAAGGACTTCATTCATGTTATCATATCTCTATATTGATAACATAATGAATCGTAAATCCATAAATGTCACAATTAATTGATTGCCTCTAGGGCACAATTCCAACACAATCCAGTATGCCATTACTCCTAAAGCATACCCATGTGTTAGACTTGATATCTCCATATCAATCTACCCACATACTAGTCTATATTTGATCGTCCTATTAATCAATATAGTGGACTAGGGATATATAAGATAAAAAACACATTTTATCTAAGGAATTCATTATATTAAATATCACAATATATGATAAATGAATATTCTAGCCAAAAACAATTTTCATACTAAATCTATGATTGCCTCTAGGGCATCTATTCCAACAGTCTCCCACTTTCACTAGAGCCAATCTGGCGCATCTCGTATGCCTATAGATCTGGCTTGCCCTTCATGCTTTCGCTGCGCAAGAGGTTTTGTGAGCGGATCTGAAACATTGTCATCCGTTGGAATCTTGCACATCTTAACATCTCCTCGATTGATCATATCACGAATAAGATGGAATCTCCTAAGTACATGCTTTCATTTCTGGTTTAATCTTGGTTCCTTGGCCTGTGCGATTGCCCCAGAGTTGTCACAATACCACTCTATGGGATCCATGATGCTAGGGACCACACCGAGCTCAGTGATAAACTTCTTTATCCAAATTGCCTCTTTTGCTGCTTCCGCAGCAGCAATGTACTCAGCTTCCGTTGTAGAATCAGCAACTATCCCTTGCTTGGAACTCTTCCAGCTTACTGCTCCTCCATTCAGGCAAAACACGTATCCAGCCTGCGATCTGTAGTCATCTTTGTCAGTTTGGAAGCTTGCATCAGTGTAACCCTTTACACTTAGATCTTCATTACCTCCAAATATCAAGAACACATCCTTAGTTCTTCTCAAGTACTTTAGGATGTTCTTGACACCAATCCAGTGACTCTCACCCAGATTGGACTGGTATCTGCTCACCATACTCAACGCGTATGATACGTCTAGTCTAGTACATAACATGGCGTACATGACGGATCCTATGGCCGAAGCATAGGGTATCCTACTCATGCGGTCCTTCTCAATCTCATTGGAGGGACATTCATTCTTAGAAAGAGTGACTCCATGTGACATGGGCAAGAATCCCTTCTTGGAATCTTGCATGTTGAACCTCTTCAACACCTTGTCTATATATGTACTTTGAATTAGGCCGAGCAACCTTCTAGATCTATCCCTATAGATCTGTATACCAAGTACATAGGCTGCGTCTCCTAAGTACTTCATTGCAAAGCACTTTCCTAGCCAATCTTTAACAGATTGCAAAGTAGGAATATCATTGCCTATGATTAGTATGTCATCCACATACAAGACCAGAAACACTACAGAGCTCCCACTAACCTTCTTGTAAACACAAGGCTCATCTTCGTTCTTGATGAAGCCAAAATCTTTGACTGCGTCATCAAAACGTCGATTCCAACTCCTAGAAGCTTGCTTTAATCCATAAATGGATCTTTGAAGCTTACAGACTTTATTGGAATTCTCTGGATCCTCAAAACCCTCCGGTTGTGTCATGTACACATCCTCAAGGAGGTTCCCATAAAGGAACGCTGTTTTGACATCCATTTGCCAAATCTCATAGTCGTAGTATGCTGCAACAGCAAGTAGGATTTGAATGGATTTAGTCATGGCGACTGGTGAAAAGGTCTCATCATAGTCAATACCATGAATCTGTCTATACCCTTTGGCTACCAATCGCCCCTTATAGGCAACTACCTTGCCATCCATGTCGGTCTTCTTCTTGAAGACCCATTTGCACCCTATAGGCCGAGCCCCTTCGGGTGGTTCCACCAAAGTCCATACTTTGTTGGTGTACATGGAATCCATTTCGGATCTCATGGCTTCTAGCCACTTTTTAGAGTCTGGGCTTTTCATGGCCTCTCCGTAGGTTGCAGGCTCATCATCTATGAGTGGTACGTCATCGGGCTCACTCACGAGAAGTCCATACCTCTCTGGCTCATGACGTACTCTTCGTGATCTACGGAGTTCCTGTGTTACCTGAACAGGTTCTTCTACAACTTCTTGCGGTTCCTGCTCATGTTCCATCATCGGTTCAGTGACTTGTGGTTCTTGAATCTCTTCAAGTTCTACAACCCTCCCACTTGCTTCTTTAGAGACAAACTCTCTTTCTAGAAACACGCCGGTCCGAGCAACAAACACTTTGTTCTCGATGGGATTGTAGAAATAATATCCTTTAGTTTCCTTAGGATATCCCACAAATTTACACTTATCCGCTTTGGGCCCGAGCTTGTCTGTTTGTAAACGTTTTACATAGACATCGCAGCCACAAATCCTCATTAACGACACTATGGGACGCTTCCCAATCCATATCTCATATGGTGTCTTCATGACTGACTTGGATGGAACGCGGTTAATGGTAAAAGCTGCCGTCATTAGAGCATGTCCCCAAAAGGATAGATCTGTTTGAGACATCATAGATCGCACCATATCTAATAGAGTGCGATTCCTCCTCTCGGACACGCCATTCCATTGTGGCTTTCCAGGTGGAGTGAGATGGGATACTATCCCACACTCCCTAAGATACTCATCAAACTCTTGGCTTAAGTATTCTCCTCCACGATCCGATCGTAAAGCCTTAATACTTTTGCCAAGTTGCTTCTCTACTTCATTCTTGAATTCCTTAAACAATTCAAAGGATTCTGATTTGGCCTTCATAAGGTATACAAATCCATATCTACTGAAATCATCAGTGAATGTGATGAAGTAGGTATAACCACCTCTGGCAGGCGTGGGGGATGGTCCACATACATCAGTATGTATGAGTGCCAATAACTCACTAGTCCTTTCTCCTTTCTTATTGAAAGGGGACTTTGTCATTTTTCCTAATAAACAAGATTCACATGTCTCATATGATTCCAAATCAAATGAGTCTAGAAGTCCATCCTTATGGAGTCTAGATATGCGTTTCTCATTTATATGGCCTAAACGACAGTGCCATAGATATGTAGGATTTAAATCATTAGTTTTAATCCTTCTAGTATTTATGTTATATATTGGACTATTTAGATCAAGGATATACAATCCATTAGACAAATGCGCACTACAATAGTGCATACTATCAAAATAAATGGAGCAACACTTGTCCTTTATTGAAATAGAAAAACCCTTCTCGTCCAAACAAGAAACGGAAATAATGTTTCTGCTCATAGCAGGCACGTAATAGCAATTGTCTAATTCTAAAATAAGTCCAGAAGGCAAAGATAGCTCATAAACGCCTACAGCTAATGCAGCAACTTTTGCTCCATTCCCGACGCGCAGGTCTATCTCCCCTTTACTCAATCTTCTACTTCTTTTCAAATCCTGCACATTACGACAAATGTGAGAACCACATCCGGTATCCAATACCCAAGATGAAGAAATAGAAAGATTGACGTCTATAACATAAATACCTGGTGGTGGTGGAATCACTATTCCAAGCTTCTTATCCTCTAGATATTTAGGGCAATTCCTCCTCCAGTGACTCGGCTGGCTGCAGTAGTGACACTCACCTTTAGCCACGCCTCCACTAGGCTTTAGGGCTTCCTTGGATTTCGCAACTTTCTCGCGCTTTCCTTTTGAAGTAGAGGCAACTGAATTGCCATTCTTCTTATGCACCATCATTATGGCTTTGCCCTTGCCTTTGTTGACGCTCTGTTCCGCTGTCTTTAGCATGTTCAATAAGTCAGGCAGAGTCTTACTGATCTCGTTCATATTATAGTTCATGATGAACTGATTATAACTGTCAGGCAACGATTGCAAGACAAGATCAGTAGCCAAATCTTGTCCCAATGGGAATCCCAGTCTCTCAAGGTTCTCAATGTACCCGATCATTCGGAGTACATGAGGCCCTACTGGATTCCCCTCTGCAAGACTACTCTTGAATAATGCTTTAGACACCTCATAGCGCTCATGCCTAGCCTGTTCCTGAAACAATTGTTTCAAGTGTATGATCATATCATAGGCTTCCATATTCTCATGCTGCTTCTGAAGCTCAGGAGTCATCGTACAAAGCATGAGGTAAGTCACGTCATTAGAATCATCAATATGTTTCTGACGTGCCCTCACTTCCGCTAGAAGAGACTCGTCTTGTGGTGGTTCAGGAATTTGAGCTTCCAAGACGTACAACTTCTTTTCTTGCTTAAGGACAATCCTTAAGTTTCTGTACCAGTCAAGGGAATTTGTTCCAGATAGTTTATCCTTCTCAAGGACAGATCGTAGGGATGAAGTCGATGCGTTGTTGTTTGCCATTTGGAATTCTACAAAACGAGAAATGTGCAATTTTAGTATTTTGAACAATTTAACTATGTTTAATAATGGCAAGATCGTCAAATATAGCTCCCACTATTTTTCTCGGATTAATAGCCCTCACCATTAATGCGGAAAATATCATTATATTTTCTAGTAGGTCCAAGATCCCTTTTTCACTTCTTCTCGAGCTTGCTTTGGCAAGTCACCCAAGAATAGGTTATTTAGGTAGGATCCATTCTAATTGCATCACGCAACTCTTGGTCCAATTAGGTGAATAACTCTTTTATTCTTCATCCCATGGATAACCCCTAATTGTCATGCTTCTAGGCTCATCAATCCAATTGATTCTTGCCTAGTTGCGTCCAACCTCTTGCTTCAACATAAACATTACTAGCTTGTGTCGTCTGCAACACACCATGGTAAATTAAAATCGCCTTGCTTTGGCAAGCCCGAATTTTAATAAACCATGATCATGAAGGGTGTTTTGGCAAGAGAAGGCAAAACGCAATATTTAATTGAGGGATTTTTCTTTTTAATTCGTTTGGTTGATCTTCATAAACATGGTCTACTTATTTTGATTGGGCAATCCATAATAAAAGACCAACCTTGTTTATTATTATCTTGTTATTGTTTTCGCTAGTATCGCCATACACACAAAATTAAATAACAAGGCATAAATAATAAACATCCACAAACATAAAAGAAACGTGGCATGGATATGGCCCCTATACTAATGATATTATCAAGCCAATGATAATATCTAATTTACCTAAAGTGCTGAGCTCATCTCCATGTGCTCCACCATAGCTGCGCGCCTAGGGATGTCTTCTTTGTCTTTTGGCTCCTTTGGTTCTCTGGTCTTCTTCTCCATGCTCTTGGCTATCATCTAAATATATCTAATTCTAGCCTAACATCTAGAATAAATAAATAACAAAAGTCTCACATGTTGAGGAGAAAAAGACGAATCGCAGGTCGTAAAACCTAATTAATTATTACATTAATTTGATCAGCTCGCAGGCCGGAAACCAAACCATAAAGCAATAATAAACATCCACACTCCTAGGCCATATCCATCCACCATGCACTAAAACACATAATACAGTTAAAACCAATTTTTAACGCGCTTGTTTAACTTTAATGAAATTGGGAAATTAGGGTTTACAACGGTCCAAGGGGTTCAAGCCAACAAGGGGCCCGAACCCCTAGGACCGCCGCCGCCACAAGGCCTGACCCTAGGCCGGCCGCCCCATTGGCCCGCGGCCTTTGCTTGGTGCGCAAGGGAGGGAGAGTACGGCTATGGTTTCAGCCCTAGTCTTCCTTACCTCTTCCTTGTTGCCCAAGCAAGGTTGTTTCCTTATGGATTTAATTCCATAAATTTTTTTTCCATAATTGAAAACCCCTTTTCAATCATGTGCCCATGAACCCTAATTTTTCAAGAACCCAATTATACACATCTTATGTGATTAAGCTCACCAATTCTAACATCCAATGTTAAATTGGGTCTTGTTATATTGAATCAAATTCAATTTTGCATCTACTATGCCAATTAATTTCAGTTTTTGCCAAATAAACAATAAAACGGTTATGCTCTACGACCTGTGGCTCTGATACCACTGTTGGGTTTTGAAGTAGGTAACGCAGCGGAATAACAAAAATTTATTTCCTACTTCAATGCCCACCACGGATCGTCAGGAGGAGATATCATAACATGATAAGAGACATAGTATGTGTACCTTTTGATTTGTGAGATCACACGAACAATGATGTCCTCGTCTCTACGGTTGATCCACGTCTAGAGGTGAGATCTAGATTCTTCCTTCAAACAAGTGGTAGCTTGAACCCGGAGGAAGAGGGAAGAAGATCAAAGCAACAAAGGCACAAGAGGAGTGGCGGCCTCTTCTTTGAGCCGACGGGAAGGGGGCGGACGGGATCTAGCGTTTTGGCCCTAGCTCTTGTCGTGCACTCTCTTTGCTCTCTCCCACTCTCTTTGTTATGTCTACTAACATTAGTGTGGGAAGGAAGCTAAACCCTCTTTATATACTCCAACAACTCCTTGTTGTTTCCATAAAAGAGTTTCCTAATACAAGATGAACTAGAACTATTCCCTTCCTTGCAAATTAGTCCTACTAAGTTTGAAAGGTGTTGCACAATGATCCTTCTATTAATTAATCAATATTAATTAATCCCAAATCTAGCTCTACTCTATTTGACGTGTGACCCCATAGGTTTCTATATAGTTGGTAGTAACTCTTACTAACATGGAGCGGTGTCTAGCAACATATCCATGCCACCGAACCAATAGAAATAGTCAGTGATCCCAACAAACCTCTTGTGCCCAATATGTCATATTGCACTATCCCTTTGCTTCCATATCCGGATTGGACACGAGACATAAATAGTCACACTCGTATATCCAATCCAAGGTTCCTCGATCCTGGGAATATGCTTATGCTAGCAGATAACATCAGTATCTCCATATTGATTTATCTGAGTCTGGCCAGACATTCAATAAGCCTCATCCCTCGAGTGGCCGTAGATATTTACCCCCATTATGTGTGAGGGAAAAATCCTACCTACATCACTACGATCTCTAAGCTTGCTTCCTACCACGCCTGATAGCCATCTTTATGATTACCCAGTTACGGTGTAACGTTTGATAACATCAAGCGCAATATTCCACAACTAGAGTATCTAGTGACTTCAAGTCTAAGGATTGCAATTATATTAGCACTACGAAAAGCGATTGTGACTTGACATAATCTAATGTATCCTTTTCGTAGTGGGTCAATCCTGTATGCCATTACTCCTAATGCATACCCATGTGTTAGACTTGATATATCCATATCAATCTAACCACATACTAGTCTATATTTGATCGTCCTATTAATCAATATAGTGGACTAGGGATATTTAAGATAAACAACACATTTTATCTAAGGACTTCATTATATTAAATATCACAATATATAATAAATGAATATTCTAGCCAAAAAAAATGTTCATACTAAATCTATGATTGCCTCTAGGGCATCTATTCCAACATTTCTCCCTCCCCATATTTTTCTCTCTGCCCCTGGAGGAAGAAACAGCAGTAGCAGCGGCTAGCAGTAGCGAATCAGCCACCACCATAGCCGTTGCCACCGTCAGGAACCCCACCCGAAGCCACCACCTCCTCTATTTTGGCCTCCCTCTTTCTTTTGATCATTCCCTCTCTCCGTTTTGACCCATTAGAAGAAAAGCAAGCAGAAACAAGACAGGAGAAATCAACGGTAGTAGTTCCCAAGCTTCGCCGAGGTTCTTGGTGAAACTCAGCGGAACAAGATAGCAGAAGGCCCAGACGAACCTAGAACCACCTCAGTCACCGGAATTGAAAACCACCACGGTGGCCATCGACGGGAAACTCAACCCGGACCGTTTCTCGACCGTTTCTTGCGATTTTTGATACCGGTACGCTCTAATCTTCGCCTTGAGTTGATTTAGATGATCAAAATCATGCCTTAATACTTGAATTCACGTTTTGATTGATCGAATTGGAATTCATGAAAAAGGGGGGTTAAAGTGTCTTTTATACAAAATAGGTGTAAGACACATAGGGGGTAGTTTATGTAGTTTCTAAAGACCGAGGGTAAAATATGTAGCTTATAAAACTCTTTTAATTGATAAAGGGGATGTTTGTGTTTTTTAGCATATCTTGGGGGTTTCCTTGTCATTTAATAATCTGAAAATATAAAAAAAAAATAAAAAGATGATTTTTGGATTTAAATAAATTTCTATAATTTATAGCTATTGATCTAATTAAATAAAATCAAGTTAAATAGCTAGATAATATATGTAAGAATGATTTTTGTTAAATAGAATTTATTCCCTTAAAAACAATCGAGCTAGAAATATAAATCACATTTATTTATTTATAGTTTGTTTTAATTAGTTGACAATTAAGAAATGTCTGGAAATTTAAAGTTAATAATTTTCTTAATTGATAACAAGCATTTATTTGTAAGAAGAATAATTCTCCCCAACTTAAACATTTATATTCGTTTATTAAAAATATTAGAAATAAGTCTACATGCTTATTTTTTATATTTTTGTGAAATAAATGGTTAGTTTAATAATTTACACTTGAAAGAATTTTAGTTACTTAGAAAATAAAAAGGGTGGTTAAAATAGCATTTTATAAATATTGGTGAGTTTAAATTCATTTCTACGGTTTCTAATTCATGATATATATTGAAATAGTATGAGCAAAAGTATTTGTTAATTAAAATGAATTCGTTTCACTTTCTAACTATTATTCTAAATTGAACAACATTGTGTTAAATATTGAAATAATATGTATGTTGAGTATGTAATTAGTATGATATAAAGTATTTGTTAATTTAAAACGAATTCGTTTCTTAAAAATAAACAAGTTACAAGTAACTCTCGTCACAAACTATTTTCCGTTTTGTAAAGTCATTTGTTTTGATTAAGTTGGCCATTTCATTAGTCGTTTAGAATTAAAAATAACATTTCTCTCAATTGATAATAAATATTTATTAACATTATTTCTTAAACCTTTTATGAATTTACAAATAACTGGCTATTTTAATAAATTGTTTTAGGGGAATTTCTTGGATTCTTGAACCTAAGTATGTTGATTAGTAAATTAGTAAATAAGAAAGTTAATGAAATTAAGTTATAGGCGATCACACAATAATTTCCTAGAATTTGAGTATTATTACAAAAATAATATAAATATTGTGTGGGAGAATGGGGCGACTTAAGACTCGTTTAAGGCTTATAGCAAGTCATGTTGGCATAGATGAATTTGTAATCAAATGAAAGAATGTACTGTGTAGGTGGCCGGTTCGTTGACGAAGACTACGTGTCCTTCTAGGGGAACTTTACGGGCTAATCACTAAGGATCAAGGTGAGTATACATGCCAAGTCTTGCGTGCTAGCTTCCTTCGTGTCATAACACGATTTTCTTGTCTGTCTCATAATGCATTTTGAAATATACATGCTTTACTTGAGTCCTGTTTTGAAATGACTGCTTTCAAATTGTCACACAATAATCAATAATTCGTAATAACGAAAAGTGGAAAGAGATGTGTGACGAACGTCATTCGGATCATTGGTTTGGTCGTTGTTGGCTACGTTCACTCGACCCGTTATTATTATTTATTTAGCCCGGTTGCAATTTGCCTCGGGTTTGGCTCCTTGTACTCACTCCTTCTAGGCATAAAGACCGTGTTAGGGGGGTGTCGACACTTAAGGTTTGGGAAGCGCGTTTGGCATTGTGTCATGCGGCTGAATTTTCCCCATTCAACTTAGGAATTGAAAGTGGTATATCTGGTTTGGAAATATATGAGTAACTGGTTCTTTCTAATTAATGGGAACCTCAGATTTGGATTATTGGAATCGGATTGAAATTTTCCTCCGATGACTGGATATGGATTAAACATTGGTTTCTGAGAATTTCTGGGATGTGAAAGAATATATTAATCAACTGTATTTTACTTCCGCTGTGAAAATGTTATATCTTACTGTTTTATTTTAAATAATCTCTCCTCTGTGTTTGACATGCTTGTGTGTTGCTCATTCAGTATTTCAATGCTGATTTTAGAAACTGCGGTTCTTGTTTTCCTTCCCACCGCAGGTCTAGAAGACGAGGATTATGGAATAGCGGGGTACGAGACTCACGTAGAATGATAATGTCACAAGAAGTCATCTAGTATGGCTGTATAATATCGTAGTTCTTAGCAAAGCATGTGATGTCCTAAGACTCGTGTGTAATGTTTAATAATAATGTAATATAATGGAGGTTTTTTTTTTGATGTACGCCGTTACTTTTAGCATCGCCCTCCCGGTCTCGTCCGAGCCGGATAGGGGGGTTGTTGCAAATATGAAGCTGGAGTGGTTAAGAAAGGCAACCAAATATGAAGTGCGAGAATTCCTTTTGTTTAGAAAGAGCTTCGTAGGTTCACTTAGAAGATGTCTAGATGGACAAGAAACTCGAGGTCATGGAGGCTGTACAAACCACTAAAGATCAAGGACCAGCAAAGTTATGCAACCATATGATATCCCAAGGTTATTTTTGGCATCCATGGAAGTAGATTTTTGGAAGAAAGTAAAAGATAACAGTGCTAATTCAATGAAAATTTCAAACCAGTACTTGCAGGTGAACCAAGGTCCTTTTACACTAGGTCTTTAGACTTCATTGGGCCTATTAATCCACCTTAAAAAGGAACAAATTGGATTCTTACAACCACTTTATATTTATTCACTAAATAGATCGAGGTTGTACCACTCATAAGAGCTACACGAGTATCTATGATGAACTTCATTCAAGAAAATATTATCTATAAATTGAAAGTTCATAATACCATCTTATTAGATAATGTGAATCCTTGATGGAAACTTGTATGATTATAACATACGTCATGTTTCTCAAAGAAAAAAAATAAAAAAATTATAACATACGTCGTTTTACTTCTAGAACCTACCATCCCAAAGAAAATGGAAAATTCGACGCTATCGATAAGACACTGCTCAATATCTTGAGTAAAATTGTGCATGACGAACAAAAAAATTTGGTAGAAGCTTTGTCACTGGCTTTGTCGGCTTATCGCACATTTAAAAGGACCGGTACTAGCGCAACTATCTTTTCTTTGCGTTATGGAGTAGAAATTGTGATTCGAGCAGAGATCAACATACCATCAGCAAGACTAGCTTTAAATGCTCTCATTGAAAGTGACATGTATCATGAACTCGAATTTCTCTGAGGAAAAAGAGACAAAGCTAAACGCAACAATGAAATTCACCAAGCAAGGTTAAAAAGAGCTTATAATATATTGATCCACCAAATATCATTCAACGCGCGAAATCTTGTATTACGTTCTTCCACTCATTGCATGAGAAAGGAACGTCATCCAAATTCTCTCCTAATAGGTAAGGTCCGTTTGAGTCACGGATATATTACACAATGGGTATCGAATAATTCTTTGTTGCAATGGCCATGCCACCGAGCTAAACTTTATCAATTTGAAATGGTTAAAGATAGGGGTGTAATCGAGCCGAGCCGAGTTTCATGGTGTTCATGCTCGGCTCGCCTTATCATAAGTGAGTTCGTGTTCGAGCTCGAGCTTACCACGAGCCATGAAATGAAGCTCAAGCTTGGCTCGTTTAATAGTTCATCAAGCCACGAGCTCTTCTCGAGCTTAGGTTGGCTCATTAGTTCGTCGAGCTTGATTTCAAAATCGAGTCGAGCTATTTTTGAGATTTTTTTAACTTCAATTTATGAAAGAAATGAAACTAAGACACGACCAAACAATGATATAACTAAACTATCAAAAATGATACTTAAAATTCATACTCAACAGAGTTATAATCCACCAACATAAAAAAAGTTATGAAATTGAATGTCTGAAACCATGAATGCCTAGAAAAAATTACTACTATATGTAGTGGTCTTAGTTCTGAATCAAATAATATGCATAGATGAAGGATATGCTTAGACGAATTGCTTGCTGCTAGGATTAGGCAAATTAATAGAGAAGTAAAGCAATATATATATATATACACGCACACAAAAACACACACACATTATAATTATATGATATATCTAGTTAGTTAGGTCTTGATAACTTATTATAGATTGATAAAAATTAATATATAAACAAGCTTGTTCACAAGCACCTAACCGAGTTTGTTCAGAAGTTATGTTTACAAGCTTGTTTAATGAACGAGCATACAAGCTCGATTTACGAGTCAATACACAAGAGAGTTTGCGAGCCTTGAAGAGCCGAGTATCACTATTCTCAAGTTAAACTCGTTTGTAAGACGAGCTCAAAAATTAAGCTCAAGCTTGGCTCATTTAAAATTCGAGTTGATTATGAAAGAAATTTTTACGAGCCGAATACTGATCTTCTCGTGAGCAGCTTGACTCGTTAACCGCCCTAGTTAAGGAAGCATTATCCATGGCATCAAATTGCTTGTAATGACGCAAGACCATGATCTACAAAGGAATTTCTTCTCATATGTGAAATTATAACAGTAGTTCTTATGGGATTTTGTTGGAATAGATGCCCAAGAGGCAATCTAATTTTAGTATGAATTGGCTAGAATAATCATTGTATTAATTATGGAGATATTTAATATAATGAAGTCCTTAGATTTACAAATCGTGTTGTTTATCTTAAATATCCCTAGTCAAATATAATGATTAACAGGACGATCATCTATAGACTAGTATGGGGTTGGATTGATATGGAGATATCACGATCCAACACATGGGTATGTATTAGGGGTAACGACATACCGGATTGACCCAAAACCGAGAAGGCTACATACAAGTTATGTAAAGTCACAAGCGCTTCTCGTGGTGATATGATATTATCGTCCTTAGACTTGAAGTCACTAGATCCTCTAGTTTTGGAATATTATGCGTTGACAACGTCAAACGCTACTCCGTAACTGGGTAGTTAGAAAAGTGCATGTGGAAGGAGTTCCTTTATATAGTCAAACTACTCCTAGTTGTTTCCATAAAGGGCCCAATACTAATCCTATCCATATATGGCCATTGCGGTTTGTAGGGTTTAATCGGTGTACTGACTTCTTGCACGGTGAGAGACGATTATCCTGGGAGGCGGTTTATTCCGGATCAAGCAGTACTAAAGGGAGGAAATAGATCCTTAAGGACATTGAGTGAATGCTCGAGATCGTTTCTAATTATTACTATTCATATTCGACGACATTTGTAAGTATTTCAATTTGTCTTTGTTCAGGTATTTTCTATCGTACAGTTCTATTTCTGCTTCTTCTTTCTCTTCTTATTTTTGCTCCTTTTTTTATTGTTCTCCAACAATCTTAAGTTTTTGTTTATGGAAACTGGTGTTTACCGCTTCTTTATTTTTTAAGTTGGTTTACTTAATTTTCTTATAATCTGAGAGTTTCATAGTACTCACAGTTTGTTGTACTAAAGAGTTTTTATAGTACTCACTAATACAACGGATTGCAACGAGTTTTTATAGTACTCATTGCATAAAAATTATGGTATACCGATTTGTTTCATTGGAGAGTGAATTCTCCTACGCAAAAATTCAGCATGATTAAGTTCGGACATAATTGTTTTTTAACTTTTAGGCTTTAAAAATAATCTTTGATCAATTTTCGTAAAACATGAAAGTTGTAGAAAACAGAAAATGAAGCACTAGAAAAAAAATGTGCATCAATTGGAGTTGTAAAACTCCAGGTATCATTTGTTAAAGTTTCTGGTTCGCGACAAAATTTTGTACAAATTCCGACTTGGTTTTATGAAGGATAACTGGAGCTATAGACCTCGGATCAAGGCGAGTCATATTTAAAAATTGTGTATCTGGACGAGACGAATCGAACATATATGGTCTTGATGTTATATTCACAACCGAACACTTCCAAAATCTGGTAAAAGTTTCTGAAAATAATATCGTACCAAGCTGAATAGTCTATGCAATTAGATTTCTGATAGTTGTCACGTTTCAAAGTGTATGCCATATTTTGAAACATAAGAAATTAGTTTCTTAGTATATGACAAATTAGAAAGGATTTAAACTTAGTTTTGAATTCGGAAAAAGTTTTACTTGTTACGCACGACATGTGTGTTGGCAATGGAACGTTCAAAATTAAGAAAATAAATGTGATACTCTATAGCATAAGAGGTCACGTCATGTTAATTTTGATTTAATCTGTTAATTTATATGTGATTATTCAATATATTAGGATATGTCGAAATACAAGTTTCATATGAGACGATTCGAAGCTAACCTACGTACGGTTGTGTCGTCCATTAGTATAAAGCATGCTGATCTTGAATATTTACATATTCAAATATTTTCGTTGTAGAACGGAAACATGTCGTATGCCTTCTGGGGGTCTCTTTATCAATAGATCAATTATTAGACGTACCAAGAGTTTCAAGCTCTCATGGAAATTTAAGAGTTTCAAACTACTCGTGGGTTGTCGATTGAGTTTCTAGTAAATCAAGAGTTTTTATAGTACTTATGACTTGTTATTAAACTAAATCACGACGTCATTTTTTAAAGTACATATATCAAGAGTTCCAAAGTACTCATGAACATTAGTAAATAAACCAAGAGTTTTATAGCACTTATGATTTATTTAATCAGTGTGTACATGTACTGGAATTAGGCATACGAAATAATAAACTTTGTAATCACTTATGTTTCGACATCCTTTCGACCAATTGAAATAAAACTACTTATATTTCTCAAAATAAATAGATAAATAAATAAAACTACTTCTCCTCTTGAACTAATCCATATGGATATTTGTGATTTGAAGTTTTTTCAAACAAGCGGTGGAAAGAAGTATTTCGTCATTTTTATAGAGGATTGTACAAGATATTAATATGTCTATCTTTTACGAAGTAAAGACAAAGCAATTCAAAATGGTGTGAAGCGATCGTGGTGGAGAATATGAATCACCACTTAAGGAGATATGTCTAGAAAATGGAATTATCCACAAACTACGTCACCCTATTTTGCCTGAACAAAATGGCGAAGCCGAGAGGACGAATCAGACTTTAAAAGAGATGATAAACGCATTAATCCTAAGATTTGGGATTACCACATAAATTGTGGGGGGATGCCCTAGTAACGGCCAACCATATCCTATTACCTCGGAAAAATATTGATAAAACTCCATATGAATTATGGAAAGGAAAACCGCCATCTTACAAATACCTCAAAGTGTGTCTCACAAAGTTGGCAATACGGGTCCCTAAAAAAGGTGAAACTTGGACCGAAGATGGTAGATTTCGTCTTTATCAGGTTTTCTAACAATAGTAATGCATGTTATTTTTTGTTTACAAATTAGAAATCAAAGATATACACGAAAATACTATATTTGAGTCATGCAGTGCATCACTGTTCGAAGACGTATTTTCATATAAAAGAGAAGAATGAACAAAGTTATAATAAAAGAGCTTGGAAATCCACATCCCAAGAATCCGAAAAGGAAAAAGAACTTATACGTAGCAAGTGGGCAAAATTTGCTACAACTTTTGGCCGTATTTTCTATCCCACTTGGTAGGGAATGAGCCTCAAACCTACAAGGAAGCTATGTCTAGTGCTCATGCATTATATTAGAAAGAGGCAGCGATTATGGAGATTGAATCCATACTTTAAAACCATACTTGAGAATTGGTGAGTCTTCCACCAAGAAGTAAAGCAATGGGCTGTAAGTGTGTTTTTAAGCGGAAGCTTAAACCTGACGGTTCAATTGACAAGTATAAGGCTAGACTTGTCGCAAAAGGATATAAAAAAAGGAAGGTATTGATTATTTTGATAACTACTCATCGATTACAAGGATAATGTTCATTCCCATGATTATAGCTATTGCATCTATAAATAATCTTGAAATTCATCAAATGGATGTTAAGGCTGCACTCTTGAATGGTAAATTAGACGAAGAAATTTAAATGGAACAACCTAAGGGGATCATCGCTCCTGGATAAGAAAATAAGGTATGTCGTTTGGTGAAATCTCTTTACGGTCTCAAACAAGCACCGAAATAATGGCATATCAAATTTCATTATACTATGTTATCAAATGGATTTCATATTAATGAATGTGACAAGTGTGTTTATATTAAAAAACACTCGTGATGGATATGTCATCGTGTGCTTGTACGTTGATGATATGTTTATTATGGGAAGTAATTCAACTATCATTAAAAAAACTAAGAAAATATTCACAAAAAAGTTTGATATGAAAGATATGGGTATTGCTGATAGGGATGAAAAATACTAGAACGATGAATGGATACTCATTATCTGAATCGCACTATGTTGGGAAGATTCTTTAGAAATTTGACAAGAACGATGGCAAGATAGTTAATCAAGACTCACACGGAACTTAATTTACATATCTCCAAGAATCATGGTGCAAGTATTAGACAAGTGGAATATGCTCAAGTAATTGGCTGCTTAATGTGCCTCATGAATTGTACAAGGCCCGATACTGCTCAAGCAATTGGAAATTTAAGCCGGTTCACTAGCAATCCAAGTGATAAACATTTGAAAGGAGTGACGTGAGTGCTAAGTATCTAAGACATACTTTAGAATATGGACTACAATATATTAGGTCTCCAGCAGTACTGAACGGTATAGTGATGCTAACTGGATATCGAACACCTTGGACTCTAAGTCCACAAGTGGGTATGCTTTTACCCTTGGAGGTGCAGCCGTATCTTGGAAGTCTTCGAAACAAACTTGCATCCAAGATCCATAATGGAATCATAATTCATTTCTTTGGATAAGACCGAAGAGGAAGCCGAATGGCTTTGTCAATTCTTAGAAGAACTTCCGATATGGCCAAAACCGGTACAAGCTATCTGCTTTCATTGCGATAGTCAAACGGAAATTGGAAGGGACCAAAGCACCATATACAATGGTAAGTCTATACATATATGTCATAGACATAACACCATTGAACATTTGCTCTCGAAAATAATTATATTGATCGATCGTGTGAAAAGTAAGTTAAAATTAGTGGATCCGCTGCCAATAGGGTTAACATGAGATAAATTGTTTACTTCGCCATGGGGAATGGGATAAAATCCTATCACTCTGAGTTAAACGTAACAGAAAACCCAACCTAGATGACTAGAGATCCCAAGAACTAGGTTCAAAAGGGATAACCAAACTATTGTGCAAGTATAGTCACTGTCGAAAATCATTAATTCCTAACCCATTCCAAGGGCGGCACCGAGTGACACTTGCATTGGTTCAGGATAAGCCTTTGGATTTTAATGAGCTCATATCGTGGGAATAAAATCAAGGGGGGTATGGTAGGTACTATTTATGAGACTCACCTATATTAGTGGGAACATGGGGCCGGTTCTAGGAGAATGCGAGGCTAAATTCTCTAAGGCCACTCACGAAACAAGGATTAAGCGTTCCATGACCAAAACGGAAACGGCAAGGAGAAATTAATATGGAAGGATGATAACCGTGTGGGTACTATTGTCTAGGTATATATCATGTAAAGCAGTTCAAGGTGTTCCACCACTAACAATCAACTATATCCGATAGTATTCCTTTATGGGAGGTTCAAGGTCCTTAGCCACTTTCTTGATGCTATTATCGTTCATTTGATATCTCTCTAAATCTCCTTTTTGATTATGCCGGATCTTATGCCAATTTTTCATTCATGTGGGGGATTGTTGGAAAACTTTGAATTTTGGATAATTAAGTATGTATAGTTTAATTCTCATTATGAGATGTTAAATCAACAATTGAGAGTTGTCCAAAATAGGTAATGGGTTAACAAAAAATATTGTTAAATATGGGTGTACAACGAGGTCCGTTGATGGGAACAATTTAACTTTGGGAGAGTTATTAATTAAAGTCGCTAATTAATAAGTAGTACAGGGTATTGTGGAATTATTGATAAGTTTTATTAGTTTTTCTAGGCAAAGTTAGTTATTGGAAGTTACACCATAAATGAATAGACATATCTATTGGTTTGATCCATTTGAAGGCTCACCTACTCTATTATCAATAAAGGGCGTCTCCACCCATTTGAACCATTCCAGCATTTCCATCTACTCTCCTAATTCCCTACAAAGTCTTCCTAAACTTTGCAGAACCTACAACCTTCTGAATTTCGAATCATATATTCCAATTCAATTCCTTCAAGAGAGATGCCATGCTATTGCGGTTCATAGGGTGTAAGCGGTGTAATGACTTCTTGCACGGTGACATACGATCATCCTGGGAGGCGGTTTGTTCCGGATCAAGCAGTACCAAAGGGAGCAAATAAAGCCTTAAGGACATCGAGTGAATGCTCGAGATCGTTTCTAATTATTACTCTTCATATTCGACGACATTTGTAAGTATTTCAATTTGTCTTTATTTAGTTATTTTCTATCATACAATTCTGTTTCTGCTTCTTCTCTATCTTCTTATTATTGCTCCAAGTTCGATTGTTCTCCAACAAAAACATCCTCACCAAAAACCAACGTCATCATGCAATCGTCCACCCATTAGTATGGTATTTGCATTTAGAGTAAGGCCAGCTGCATTCGCTACCCATTGGCGACAAATCACCTGCAAGATCCTTCATTTGAACATCATAGCATGCATGTGTATCTTTCCCAGCATTTGCAGTCACATTTTCCGCCATAATCTATGCTGATGTTAAAAAAAAAAAGAACCTAGGACTAATCCGTCTGGCGAGAGCTTGTTCAATTATATTAACTAGTCATGAGCCAGCGCATGCGCGGGACGATCACATTTCGTTAATTAAGGCTTTATTCACATGCACCATAATACACCTACATGAAAAGGGTTTATTTGCTTTTTAGGAAACAAATATTTATATGTATCAGTTTGCTATCGTTTATTATTAGTATTGATGTCTTAATAGTAATTATTTACTCAGTATTATTTACTTTTGATACCTAAAGTTGATACCTAGAAACGCGCAAGTAATTAAGTTCTAACACAGTAATAACTTTTAAAGGAAGATAGGAATATTTTTGAGTTCATTTGCAACACAGTCAGAGTATACTCAACCAACACCACATTCTAATGTTCTTGTGTTTCTACAAAATGATAAAGAGAAGCAACACTACATACTCAACCAACACAACATTCTAATATTCCATGTGTTTATTTCTAGCCATACAAAATGTAGTTTCGTCATGTATTTTCTAAATCTCTTTGAAGAAAAATTCAGTGTATATTTGTATGACTAACTAAAATAGGAGGTTTAATTTTGGTATAAAAGTTTATACTAATGAATTAAAGACAAACAACCATGATTTGACGCAAAAAGAAATATATGGAAGGAAGAAGAAGCTTACCTTGTTTCAAGGAAAATAGATGGAGTAAATGAAAATTACAAAGCAAGAAGTTTACCTCATATATAAAACTGAATGGATTAAAAAAGAGCTGCAGGTAGAGGTTTTGTGAAGAAGTCGGACATGCAACATAAGTTTTTAATATGGGTACATTAAATAGCTTTACTTAAGAAATTTAAATTTGTACTTAAAAGTCTTGCTATGAAATTTTGTACTAACCTTCTCTCTGTTGACCTCTCCTTTATAAAAGCTAAAATGAAGCAAATAGTAATGAAACATAAAAGAAATTTTGGTGGCCGCGGAATCATGGCAGCAATAGGGTAGTTAACGAAGAGAAAGATGGATTTGTGAAGGGATAGGAATTGCAGAGAAAGCTTACTGAGATTGTTATTGACATTGGGTATAAATATATAAACATATCTCAATCAATGCCTGAATCTAGGCTAGTCAAATATGTAAACATGGAAACATACTATGGAGACATATTCTGACTATGATAATAGCCTAATCTAAGCTAGTAAGATATATAAGGAGGGAAGGTATAATCTGTTGTAATGACTAAATATTTTCCTTCCTAATATGCCCCCGCAAAATGGTGCTCCCATCAGAGACACCAATCTTGGTACGAAGGCGATCAAACTGTGAGCGAGAAAGAGCTTTCGTAAGCGCATCGACAACTTGATCAGCGGAGGATACATGCAAGATCCGTAAGTGTCCTTGTTGTACTTTAGCTCGAACAAAGTGGAAATCAATCTCGATATGCCTCATTTTAGAATGGAAAACAGGATTGGCACACAGGTATGTTGTCCCAATGTTATCGCATCAGATGGCTGGTTGGTAATGAAGATGCTCGCCTAGTTCCTTAAGCAGCGATTGGAGCCAACATACTTCAGCGGTAGTGGAGGCAACTGCCCGATATTCAGCTTCTGTAGACGAGCGAGCAATGGATCGTTGCTTTTTAGAACTCCATGATATTGGATTTCTCCCCATAAAAATTACATAAGCGCTTGCTGAACTACGATCATATTTTTTACGGGCCCAATAATCGTCAGTGAAGGCATCCAACAAAATAGGTGAACTTTTATGCAGAAACAAACCATGAGAAGTAGTACCCTGAGGTAACGCAAAACTCGTTTCACAGCACACCAGTGATTTGTGGTTGGTTCATGCATGAGCTGCGAGAGACGATTAATGGAAAATGAGATGTCTGGTCGTGTAAATAAGACATATTGGAGACCACCCACAACTTTGCGATAGTCAGTAGGATCATCAAGGATGGTGCTGTCACGAAGAGACAATGAAGAGCTTGATGGCAGCTGAGTAGAAACTGGTTTTGCTTCATTCATGCCTGTTCGTTGGAGTAGGTCTCTGATATATTTTTGTTGTGAAAGGAAGATGCCATTTGGGGTTTTATGAACTTCAACAGCAAGAAAATAATGGAGATGGAGAGCTCCCAAATATTTGATTGAAAACCGACTACCTAGCTGCACAACAAATTGTTCAAAAACATTAGCGTGATTCCCTGTAACTATCAAGTCATCGACATAGACGAGAAAATATATAATAATTCCATTGTGAGAGTAAATAAAAAGAGAATGATCAGATTGAGAATTACAGAATCCAAGAGAAGTAAGATAACTCCGTAGTTCATGATACCAGGCACGCAGCGACTGTTTAAGGCCATATAGAGCTTTTTGGAGTTTTCATACGTGGTTTGGATAATCAGGATTGACAAAGCCTGGTGGTTGCACCATGAAAACATCTTCAGATTAATGACCATGCAAAAACGCATTATTAACATCGAGTTGCGAAGAGACCAATTGCGGGATAAAGCTAGGCATAGAATGAGACGCATGGTATTGGGTTTGATCATTGGACTAAACATGTCTTGAAAATCAAGACCGGGTCGTTGATGGAATCCTTTCGCTACTAAACGAGATTTGTGCTTATTTGTTGAACCGTTAGGGTTTCGTTTGGTACAAAATACCCACTTACAGCCAATAAGGTTTTGATTGGGTTCAGGTGGCACAAGATCCCATGTTTTTGTTTCTCAACAACGCATTATACTCGTCAGACATAGCAGCACGCCACTGAGGAAAATTAAGGGTCTGCCAAACGATGGTTGGTTCAGAAGAGGATTGTTGTGCTAAAAGGGTTTGTTTAGGTTTAAAAATATTGATTTTGGAACGCGTTATCTTGGGGTGGCTTGGGAGTGGGGGTAAGATAGTATGAGAAGGTATAGTAGTTAAGGGTGATGAATGGGTGGTCGCTATGGGTTCTATTTGTGCTGTTGTAGAGTTAGTTGATACGCCCATAGTAGTGACAGTAGGCAATGAGGATGGAGGTAAATCGTGACCCATATTAGTTAGATTAGGCAATGAAGATGGACGTAACTCCTCTTCAAGAGATGTTGACCTATGCAAACATGGTTCATGCTGTGTAGGTTGGGCAGGATATATGCTGGATGTGGGTAATGAGGAGGTGCTTGCCATTGTGGAAGGATCGGAATTATGTGATGATGAAAGGTTCTTGAATGGAATTTTGGAGTGTGTAAGACTAAAATCAAACCAAGATCCTAGTGTATCCAAGTTGATTGGTGAATGATTTGTGTTCATAGACTAAAAAGAAAAAACTGACTCGAAGTCCACATGTCTAGATATAAATATGCGATTAGTTGTGGGATCAAAGCATTTAAAGGCGCTACGATTAGATGAATAGCCAAGAAAAACACAAGCGCGAGAACGAGGCTCAAGCTTATTCGGTGCATATGGTTTCAACCATGGGTAACACAGACAACCAAATGTCTGTATTTTTTTATAATTAGGAGAAGTACCAAACAACTTCTGAAATGGGGATACCATATTCAAAACGGGTGTAGGCATGAGATTAATGAGATGGGCGGCCGTGAGAAATACGTGTGACCAAAGGTTTAAGGGCATAGATGCTTGATTGAGAAGGGTTAGTCCGGTTTGGACAACCTGTTGATTGCGACGCCCAACAACGCCGTTGTGCTCGGGTGTGTGTGGAGGTGTTAAAAAAATGAGAAATACCATTTCTTTCAAAGAAACTTTTAAGTTTAATAAATTCACCACGGTTGTCTGAGTAGAAGGAAATAGTAGGCTTTTAAAAAAGCTTTTCTACAACAAGTTTAAATTTTGAAAAAATTATAAAGACCTCTGAGTTTTGTTTCATCGGAAATAGCCACATGTACTTAGTGTATTTATCGAAAAAAAGTAAGTAATAGTGAAATCCATCATGAGATTGGACAGGTGATGCCCCCCAAACGTGAGCATATATAAGTTGAAGCGGGAAAGTACTAGTCAGAGAAGAAGTTGAGAAAGACAGTTTATGCATTTTATTGCATTTGCACGAATTACAGTTGAAGTGATTCAAAGGGGAAGAAGATAGCGGTAGGTTAAAAAAGAGCGGATAATGTGGCCCGTAATTTTCATAGACGGGTGACCTAATCGGTTGTGCTAGTCTCGAAAAGGAGCTTTTATTGATGCAAGTGCGAGAATAGATGGAGTTGAGCGAGATCTAGAAATTGATGACAATGTCGGCCATTCATAAAATCCGTCTTTATTCACCCCTTCTGCTAATGGTTTTCCACGTATGAAGATCCTTCACCACAAAAGTAGAGGGTAAGAATTCAATAGAAATATTATTGGAGGAATAGAACTTCGAAACTGAAATCAATTTTTTTTGTCATATTTGGAACACAGAGAACATTAGAAAGTATAAAGGGTTTAGTTTTAGAGGAGATACTTGTAGAACCTGTATGAGTAATTTTTAGACCTTTACCGTCACCAACCATTATGTCGTCTCATCCATCGTACTAAGAATTAAGAGATAATTTTCTGAGATCAGATTTCACGTGATGAGAAGCACCGGAATCTACAAGCCAATTTTGAGGTGCAGGTGAAGATTGAGAGGCAAAATGAGCTCTTGGTGGCGGAAGACTTGGTGATGATGGAAAGCCAGACTGGGGTAATGATTGCTGAAACAGCGAAGATATGCGACGACATTTCACTGCAACATGTCCTGGAGTGTTGCAGATTTGACATATGACCTTTTGAGGTCGCTGACCAGTATGTGAGGAAGTATTGCCGTTGTAAGTGAAGTTGCAGCCGCCATGAGAGGTATTCTGATTGACTGTAATGTGTCGCCTTGGCGTGGCTGATAGTAGTTCGATTGGCCACTTGTTTTACCTTTATTTTCGCTTTTGTTATACCGTTTCCATGACCATGTTTGCTTGTGTAGTTGACTGTGATGGTAGTCGTTTCGATTTGTTCATTGCACTTGAGATAGGCTTCGTAATCAGCAAGTTTGTCATGTAGCTCCTCGAACGATATAGCACTATCACGGGCACGGATAGCTGCATCAATCTCTTTATAGTCAATGGAGAGTCCATTTAGGACATGAAATACGACCTCGTCATCCTCAAGTGGGGCTCCAGCAAGAGCCATGGAGTCAGCAAGTGTTTTGATCTTTTTCATATAGGTGGAGATACTCTCGGTTCCTTTGGTCGCTTTTCTGAGTGTTTCTCGAAGACCCATAATTCGCCTACGTGGTGGTTTGACATACATGGCTTCGAGTTTCAACCACACTTCGTGAGAGCTCTTTGTTCGGGCAACAAATGAAATCACCGATGGGAAAAGAGAAGCGATCAGCGCACTTCGTAATAGGTGATCCTGCCTCAACCAGAATGTATAATCTGGATTGATTTTCTCAATATTCTTCTCATTAATCATTTTATGAGGACATAAATTCGTGCCATCAACATAACCATGAAGGTCATATCCAATGAGGAGAGAAAACCATTGGGTATTCCAGGAGATATAGTTTTCAGATGTGAGTTTGAGAGGAGCTTGTGTAGCCGAATTGATAAATATGAGGTTGCTCTCAGGATTTTCAGAGTTTGTAACCGTGTGCGAGAGATTACTGGAGGAGTCGTCTCCAGTCATGGTTGTGGAGAATGATGAGAAAGGGTAGAAGGAGAGAAGAAGATCATGGGAAAAAAGGATCGGTAGTAGACCGTTAGCTAGATGATTTCTCTGATACCATAATGGATTTGTGAAGGGATAGGAATTGCAGAGAAAGCTTACTGATATTGTTATTGACATTGGGTATAAATATACAAACATATCTCAATCAATGCCCTAATCTAAGCTAGTCAAATATGTAAACATGGAAACATACTATGGAGACATTCTGAATATGATCAAGAGCCTTATCTAAGCTAGTAAGATATACAAGGAGGGAAGGTATAATCTGTAATGACTAAATATTTTCCTTCCTAATAGAGAAAACCCCATGTCCACAATTCACAACTGAATGAACATAGTCTACTCTGATTACTCTTAAAGGAGCTTGGAGAAAGTCATGTACTTGGGTTAATGTGGCACATGTAATGTCTGTTCAATGAATCATACATAATTTTCACAGGAAAAGAAAAAGTTAGTCAAATTTTTCATTTCCAATTTACTGGAAATCCAAAAGTTTAAAGTCAAAATTAGTTTGATTATAAATGTGTCCTCAATGTATTACATGTCAATCAATCTTACTTGACAACTTCTAATTGGCACACATATGCTATGTAAAATGCCACTTAAAAAAAGTGCGTGACAAATGGCATACCAATGAATAATTTTGAAATCCTATGTGGCAGAAGCAGAAGACTATTCTCTTGCTCTTATATGTATAGAGATTCTAGATAAAATTATGCAAATATCTCACGTTTAAAATCTCCACCTGTTAATTATAATAAAACCTCTTTCGCATGCACTAATTCCTTTTGGACATCATACTATGTCGTTTCCGTCAAACTTTTCACGGTTGCAAAAGTCAACTCTATAGCTTTGTTAGGAGACTCTTCAAAAACTTCTGTCATAGAAGGATATTCTTCTTCCTCTTGAATAAAGAGCCTTGCATTAGAAGTCTCATTCGCAGAAGAAAATGCAGTTATTTTCATAGCATGACCTCTTACAAAGGAAACACTCGTCGACACTGCTATAAGAAAACAGTGATCATTTTTTTGTTTGGAATATGTTAAGGAGATACACCAGATAAATAAGAGAGAGCTTGAAACGTGGGATGAGAGGATATTCATGAGTTCTCCTCGTATCCCTCTTTAAAGCACCATATAGTTGATAACTGTCGTTGCCTTGTGATACAAGACATATCCTTGGCTTAACTAGGTTTCGTAAGACCTTTTGCATTCATTTTATCTTTTTTTTTTTTTGAGAAGAAAGTAGAATTCTATTCATGGGTTGTCAACCCCAGTAAATCAGAATTTTGTACATCTTTAGCCCATTCCGGAACTTGGGCGTAAAAACTAATGTCGTCTTCATCAGCTGCCTTTGAGGCCAATAGATGAGCAAAACAGTTGCCCTCTCTCCTAACATGAGAAAGTTGTAAAGAATCAAAGTTTGCAATGAGAATCCTACATTCTTGCAGTCTTTCCTTCAAATTTGATATTGCCAGTAAGCCCTTTGTTCTTCCTGCAGATCCATCTCGAAGCAAGTAATAAGCCAGCTCACTATCTGTTTCCAAAACAACCGATCGTGTGCCTAGCTCACCCGCAAACTTCAACCCTTCCCGTATTGCAGCGAGTTCTGCCATTATCTTAGGTTGATGTCTTTTCTCAACATCCTCACCCAATACTTCAACAATTTTCCTCCTGGGACCTCATACATTTCCATATCCACATTCACTTTCGCAAATAAAATAAACATTTTCAATTTGTTAGAAGGCGCAACAGCTGGATCACTAGGTGAGCTATGAATTTCAAAAAATTACTCTTCGACTCCTGTTTCATTCTAGCTATTCCCCCTTGATCCATAGGATCATAAGGCTTTAAATTTTCAAACCAAAATGTTCTTTTGGGTCACATCTTTGCGCATCTCACCACTATTGTCCCCAACCCCAAACATTCACAAAAGGCATCGGTTCACCATTACAGTCTGCAGCCCCAAACCTTCACAAAAGGCACCGCAAAATTAAGACAAATCACAACGTTAAGAAGCCAAAAAGGGTGATTGAAATTATTTGTTTTAAGGTACATTAAGGAAGAAGATAGTTTGTACCCTGTAAAAATCCTCAAAGCATTATTCCATGCCCTGCTTTCCTTCACTAATGCGCTCATTCAAGAGAAATCCCCATAGAGATTGTCTACATGTCAAGTAATGAATAAAGTTCATAATCCTCCGCCGTTAAAGAAGAGTGTTTTTTAAAATCAGGGGGACCTAGAAGTGGCCTCTCCAAAACGTGCAGTTAACAAATGTGTTTATGGCAACTCGCAGTGTCCAAAATGCGAATAAGCTAGAGCTAACTCTACCAATACAAGTTATAGCTGGCATTAGCATTGGAAGAAGCGGTGTCAATAACTTTCAGAAGATCTCGCCAACAATCTTTTTGTTACGTTGAAATTTAATGGTTGAAGGCCAAATTGCAGGAGCATCAATATCAAAGCCTAATTTTCATGCAACACGATGTGGATCATAGTTAAAAGTTGTTAGTATTTGGTGCACCCATGTGGGGTGTCCGATGAAAATATTACAATCTTATGGGGTTAGCTGCAATGAGGCACACACCTTAAGGGGTTAGTAGCAAAGGCTCGTACCCTAGGGGTTTTGTTGTAACCTTAGGAGAAGTTTTGCCTATATAAGGAGGCAGCCTCCTACATATTTTAAAGCTAAGGCTATTTCTAGTCAGTAGAGAATTACTATCCACATTCATTCTTAGTTGCAGAGAGCCCTAGTCTTTCTCTTCAACTAGCATCCAAAAAGGTGGTACGTGGGGTGGATCAAAGTGTTCGTCCATGTGATTCGCACTGGACCGGTGGGATCAAGATCAAGGTGCAGGCACGTGAAAGAAAAGAACAACAAGATCACAATCTACTCAAAGCTTTCAAAAGGATTTTCAAGGCTTTGAAAATCAGTTCAAACCTTTGAAACACATAATACTTACCTGACTCTCCCCCTAAACCAATGCTTCTTTACTTAGCATCCCCAATTCCAATCTTAAGGCTGAGAATCTTTCAGCTGGCAATAGTTTAGTGAAGATATCTGCAAATTGCAAGTTACTAGAAACAAATTCAAGAACAATATCACATTTCTCAGCATGATCTCTGATGAAGTGATGTCTAACATCAATATGCTTTGTTCTTGAATGCTGAACTTTATTCTTTGTAATTGATATTGCACTTGTTTTGTCACACTTGATAGGTATACCTCTGAAATCAAATCCAAGGTCTCTAATTTTTTGTGCCATCCATAACACTTATGAAGAGCAAGCTCCAGCTGCTATGTATTCAGCTTCTGCTGTTGATAGTGCAACTTAGTTTTGCTTCTATGAATGCCAGCTGATTAAAGATGATCCAAGAAATTGACAGCATCCTGATGTACTCTTTCTAACAACTTAATATCCTGCAAATTCAGCATTTGAATAGCCACACAAAGAGATGTTAGATTTTTTAGGATACCAAATCCCAAAGTCTTTGGTACCATTGAGATATCTAAATATTCTCTTAACTGCAGTCAAGTGTGATTCTTTAGGATCAGCTTGAAATCTAGCACACATGCAAACACTGATCATGATATATGGTCTACTAGTTGTGAGGTAGAGTAATGATCGAATCATACCTCTATACTCTTTCACATTCACACTCCTACCAGATTCATCTTTGTATAAAGATAATGTAGAACTCATGGGGTTCATGATCTCTTTGGATTGAGACATATTATACTTGTTTAGCAAATCTCTTGTGTACTTGATTTGATGTAGGAATATGCCTTTCTTCATCTGGTGAATTTGAAGTCCAAGAAATAAGTTCGATTCTCCCTTCTATCTCATTTCAAATTCCCTACTCATAAGACTAGAGAATTCCTTGCAAAGAAGATCATTAGTAGCTCCACACAGAATATCATGAACATAAATTTGAACTACAAGCATGTATTTCTCTTGAGTCTTTATGAAAAGGGTCTTATCTACTAATCCTCTTGTGAAATCATTTTACAGTAAACTTTTTTACAATCTTTCATACCAAGCCCTTGGAGCTTGTTTCAAACCATAAACAGCTTTGTCAAGTTTGTAAACATGATCTGGAAATTTGTCATCTTCAAAACCTGGAGGTTGAGCAAAATAAAGTTATTCTTTCAAATACCCATTTAAAAATGCACACTTCACATCCATTTGAAAGATTTTCATGTTCTCGTGAGATGCAAATGCAAGTAGAATTCCAATTGCGTCTAAACTGGCAACATGAGAAAAAGTTTATTCATAGTCAATAACTTCCTCTTGATTTTAGCCTTGAGCTACCAATCTAGCTTTGTTCCTGATTACCTTTCCATTATCATCTAACTTGTTTCTAAATACCCATCTGGTACCAATGACAGACATATTTTTTGGTGAAGAAATTAGATTCCAAACCTTTTTCCTTTCAAACTCATTGAGTTCACTTTGCATAGCTATAATCTAGTCTTCTTCTTGTAATGCTTTCTTCATAGTTTCAGGTTCTACAAGAGAAATAAAAGAATCAAAAGCACAAATATTCTTTAACTGTGATCCGGTTTGTGTACCAGTGGTTGGATCAAAAATAATGTTATCAGCAGGATGATATGAGAGATATTTGAATCTCTTACTTGGTGTCCAAGATTCAGGCTCTTCAATTTGTTTTTCAAGTCTTTGAGAACTTGAAGTAGTAGCTTGTTATGCTGTCTTCTCTGGACATTTTGTTTCAAGGCTTTGAACCTTAGTTTCAAGGCCTTGAAATGTCTTTTTTGTTCCTGTATTATTTTCTTGGAACCTTTTGAGGATTCTTCTTCAATATCTGAATCATGCTTGTTCAGATTAAGATCTGCAAACCATCACTCAAAGAACCATCACAACTTTCATCAAATATAACATGAATTCTTTCTTCTACAAGCTTGGTTTTCTTATTGTAAACTCTATAGGCTTTCCTTGTCTGTGAATAACCAAGAAAAATACCTTCATCACTTCTTGCATCAAACTTACCAAGATTGTCCTTACCATTATTGTTGAAAAAACAAGTACAACCAAAAGGTTTGAAGTAAGAGATGTTTGGCTTTCTTCCTTTGAACAGCTCATAAGGGGGTCTTCTTCAGAATAGGTCTGATCAAGCACCTGTTAAAAATATAATTTGATGTATTCACAGCTTCTGCCCAGTAATACTTTGGCAATTTGTTTTCCAGAAGCATTGTTCTTGACATGTCTTCAAGAGTTCTGTTCTTTCTTTCAACATCATTCTGTTGAGGAGTTCTAAGAGCAGAAAAGTTGTGAGAGATACCATTCTTAGAACAGAATAAATTAAACTCAAGTTGATCATGATCACTTCTGATTGAAGCAATAGGTAGGTTTTTCAAGGTTTGAAGTTCTCTACAAAGCTTTGAAAATTCAGTGAGAGCTTCATATTTTTCTCTAAGAAACATAAACCAAGTATATCTAAAAATATAATTTACAATAACAACCATGTACTTCTTACCCTTTGGAGTTGGAGTTATCATAGGACCACAGAGATCCATATGCAGTAATTCAATGGGTCTAGTAGTACTTACAAAGCTCTTTGACTTGAATGAGATCTAGTTTGCTTGCCTTGTGCACATGACTTGCATACTTCTTCATATTTGAACTTGATAGAGGGAAGAGCTCTTACTAATTTCTTGGAAACTATCTTGTTCAAGGTATGCAAGCTAATGTTTCCCAACTTTCTGTGCCAAATCTTTGAATCTGCTTTCAAGGCCTTGAGACACTTCAAGTTTTCTCCTACAACTTTGTTAGTTTGAAAAGTATAAACATTGTTTGACCTAGATACAGTGAGGATGCAATTACCGGGTTTCTCATCTTGCACCACACATTTATCTTTGTCAAAGAAAACCTTGTTACCATTAACACAAAGCTGAGATACACTAAGCAAGTTAAATTTCAAACCATCAACTAGGTATACATCAGAAATGGAATTTTCAGAATCTGTACCAACGTTACCAATACCAAGAATGCTTCATTTTCCTTTGTCACCAAGTGTAATTGATCCTTAAAATTTCTCCTTCAATTCTGAGAACAAAGATCTCTTTCCACTCATATGTCTTGAGCAACAAGTGTCCATAAACCATTTCTATTCTTTGTTCTTGGTGACAACCTGCAAACACCATTCACTGCCTTACCCAGCTGTTAGACCAAGTGTGGAATTTAGATTCATATTCTGAGTCAACCATGTTGGGTGGTCTAACCCCTTTAGGAACCCAAATCTGTCTAACTTGTCCTTTGAGTTGAAATGGAAAAGTATTCCTTATTATTTGAGGGTCTCTTCTTCTAAGAGGACAAGTCATCTTAACATGACCAATCTTATTGCAGTAATGACATTTAGGAGAAGATCTGCTTCCAGCTTTCACAAATCTGGTATTGTTCTTTTTGGGAAAATTTGGATTGTATCCAATATCAGTTTTATGAACAGATTTTAAGTTACCTCCAAGAATCAAGTTCAAGTTGTGTTCTGAGCCTCCAAGTTTTGTATTGTCTGATTCAGATTCTTGAAGTTTCTCAGTTAGAGTAGTCTTTTGTTTATCCAATTCATCAATTTGATGTCTTAGATTAACAATGCTGTCACTCAAATGAGAGTTCTCAGTGACTACTTCCTTGACTTGTGTTTTCAAGGCTTTGAAACTGGTTTTCAAGGCCTTGAAACCGCTGTCAGTTTTCTTCAGAAAAATTTCAAAGTTTTTATTCAGGCAAACAAGATGCAAGTTTTCTTTTGCTTGCTCATGAACTTTTTCTTTCGAAACTCTAATCTCTTTCAGACAATCCTCTTCATTTAAAAGCATTATTCTAAGATAATCAGAGAGGGCTTCTGTTGGTTTTGAAATCAAGAAGTTTACCATTACCTCAATGTTATTTTCAATCATTTCATCATGCTTGGCCATAAATCATAGGTTGGCATGTTCTTCTTCGGATTCAGAATCACTTGAGGTTTCTGAATCACTCCATGAAGCTATCATAGCTTTCTTTCTTCTATCATGATCTTTTTTCTGAAAGTTCTTGCTCTTTTTGAGTGGGCAGTCTCTGATCAAGTGTCCTGCATCACCACACTCAAAGAAATTCATGACTTTAGGCTTATTACCATGTGAAGAAGATTTACCTTTGTAGTCTTTTCTACGGGAGGATCTGTGTCTATCTCTGCTGAAGCCTTTATTTCCAAGGTTCTTCTTCATTTTGAGAATTCTGGTCAAGCTGTTGGAAATCAAAGAAAATGGATCTCCATCATCATCATCAGTCTCAAGGCTTTGAGATGGCTCATTCTCTTTTGCCTTGAAAGCTAGGTTTTTGACACCTTCTAGCATTTCTCCATCAACTTCATTCATGGATATTTAATGTGTAAGGAGCTTTCCTTGCAGGTCATCAAATTTAACTAATGAAAGATCTTGAGCTTCCTCAATAGCAGTAGTCTTTGGTTCCCATTTTGCCTATGGAAGACTTTCCAGAATCTTTCTAACCTTTTCTTCATTGGAAATTTGTTTTCGCAGTGAATCAAGATTGTTGTTAATGTCAGTGAAGCTTTTGAACATGTCTCTGATTGACTCATCTCCATTCATCTTGAATAGCTCATATTTCCTGAGATATATGTTGATCTTTGTTTGCTTGACTTGGCTGGTTCCCTCAAAGGTCACCAAAAGCTTATCCCATATCTCCTTGACAGTCTTGTAACCTGAGATCCTGTTGAACTCATATGCACTCAAAGCACAATATAAGAGATTCATAGATTTATAATTTTTTGAAGATTGTTCTAACTCAGAAGAGAAAAGAGTGTGTTCAGATTTGGGAATTCTAATCCAATCTTTCTCTGTGTAGAAAGTGTGAGGACCATTCAGAATGATAGTATAAAGTTCCATATCTTGATCAATGATGAACATTTTTATCAAATCTTTCTTGTGAACAAAATTTTCTCCATAGAAAAGAGGAGGTCTGTTAGTAGCTCTTCCCCGAGAGAGACCACCATCACATACAGTACTCATAATCACAAGATGGTTAACTCTCTGCAGTGATACAAGCTCTGATACCAATTGAAGGGGTGTACAGTAGGTAGATATACATGACCAATACTCTAGAAGAAGGGAGGGGGTTGAATAGAGTATGCAAACTTTTGATAAACTTGCAAGAAGAGTGGTTTAAAAAAGATTTGTAAAGAGTGAAGAGTGATTCAAGGCCTTGAAATGAGTTTCAAGCCCTTGGAATGAAAACAGTTGAAGTATAAAAGATAAGTCTATTTTAAGGCCTTTAAATGAGGTTCAAACCCTTGAAATGAAACTGTTTTGAATGCTGCAAAAGAACTAAGTATTGAACTGAAAATTATATGCAAGAGACACAAGATATATATAAGTCAGTCCACTTGGACCTACGTCTCTACCTCAGAGATATTCTCCCTGCAGGATTTTCAACTCAATCCTTAAGGATAGTTTTGAACAATCCTTAAGAATAAGAACTAGAAGTATTATCAAAATGATATACAAATGAAGTTCGGAAGAGAAGAACACTAGAACTGAATCTGCAGTGAGTATGGAGTGTTCTTCAAATGCTTGGATTGAGAGAAATGCATATGCATCCTTGTTGCTTGTCAATCCTTGAATGTTTTTTAGTGTCTCTGTTGATTGTCCCATTTGTATTTCTTCAGGTTTCCCTAAGGTGTTGTTTGTTTGCTAACAAAATGTTTATTTAATAAAAGTACCACTAAAATTATAACTGAAAAATGGTAGAAAATTTAAGAAATGCCAACAGCAGGTGATATTCTCAAGAGTCGATCAACTGAAAAAATATTTATTAATAAAAGTCTCGCTAATTTTTATTGCATTACAATGTATTATATCGGCTTATCTCTTCTTAATAGTTTTGACTGTATCGGATGGTTACAGCCACACATTCCAACCATAGTTGTCGAATCCGTTCCGTTCCGGCCGGAACGGGGCGGATCGTTCCGTTTTGACACTGTAACGGAACGGAATGCTCCATGTACCGTACCGGGTCCAAATCCGGTCCGATCCGGTTAGATCCGGCTGATCCGGGTGGATCCGGATCACCTCAGCAAAAAAATATTGGTCACTGCCCAGACTCGAACCACAGACCTCCAAAGGCTAAGCAGCTACACTTTCCGCTGGGACAACTGAATGTTACAACTATGTATGGTTTTAATTGTATTAGTACACGTTTGGTTTTAATTGAAACAAACCCATTCCTTTTAAGAAAGTAACAAGCCCATTTTATTGAGTCAAATTTGTCATATATGAGATTAAATATAAACACAACAAATCAATTTAATTGTGTATGTGTTTGTGAGTTGTTTTAGAGAATTTAAAAGTAAACATCATCACAATCACATGTTTTTTAAGAATTTTAAAGTCACATATTAACATAGATTAAATAATATTATTTTCAATGTAGCTCTATTAAGTGAATGACGATTAGAATTTCGATAAATATTGAAGTATTTTGAACAGAAAAAATGTATTTTGATGTTGCTATGGGCATAACTAATGTTTAGTACATTATTTTGTACATCGTATATATAATATAGTAAAAAGTGCGGCAAATCCGGAACTGATCGCCGTTCCGTCCGGATTCGGGATCGTTCCGTTCCCCAAACCAAAACGGAACGGAGACCGGAACGGTATTCGCAACTATGATTCCAACCCAACTCACAGCGAGTCCTCTTCTCTGTCAAATATCAGATGCCAACAATGTTTGTGTCCAGAAAAGGACAGATGGTGCCTATGTGGCGCCTACACGTAACAATATAAACAAAATTAACAAACTTCATGTTTAAGCCACCACGACTTCGCATATGATGTACCAAAAACAGTAATGCATATACTCCATAAAATTTAAAAACTTTGTTGGTACATGTTTGCCACCAGCAAGAAATCTCATAATCTCTTCGAAATAGCTTGAGTTCAAATCTAACTGAAAATCTAATTAAAATTTCTGAAGGTGAAAGTATGCTGCAGTAAAAAAAATCCAGTCACGAAGATGGAGGATCTTACTCAGACAATTTCTTGGAAATGTAACTTTCTGAAATTTTAAAGTATAACACAGTACTAAACCCTTCTCCATCAGTTTCACTCTAGAACAGAGAAGCAGGATAAAGGGGAATCTGCAGAAGCCACCAGAAAAAACGGGCTACTATCAAAAGTAGGAAGATAGAAAAAAATGAAAAGACAATGATTTAGTCTCGCAAAAGTAATTGTTTGAGATGCTCATATCATCTCATTATATATGTTACAGATGCAAAAAAATATTTAAAGTAGAATATGCACAAACCTGAGCATTTACAACAGAAATGGAAGGAAGCGTTCCAAAACATTTAACAACTGCAAGTTCGACAAATCAAGCAATATGCTCTATTTTGCGCGGAGAAAAGTAAACATTAACACCAAAAGGATGGTAAGCAGGGTAAATTGGAGCCACTTCATGCTTTTTATCTCTGAGACGGAAAGGAAACGAAAATAAAGACAGTGAATAGTGGTAAAAGTTTAAATGGTGCAAAAAAGGTAGAACATAGTGCATGCATTGCTGGAATCACGATATGAGGTAAAATTGCTACGGTGGCTGCAAAAAAGGATTTCCCACACCATTGATGGGAGAAATAATTAACCTGAATCGTGGACTTCCAACCCGTAGGTTCTTCATTGTCAAACCATCCTTCACCACTGAAATAAAAGTTGTTATCAATAAACGCCACAGTACCTACTAAAGAATATATTGGGGAGGTGGTATCCTTTTTTCGGGAGGGTCAGATCTCTGAATGCAATCTGGCTTAAGTGACAACGCTATGGCTGCAATAGGGAGAGATGAGACTCCCTCTGTTGCCACGCCAAAGAACGAGTCGCATCATAGCCTGAATTGCAGGCTCCTGAAAGCTATCATCACAGCCTCTCACAAACGCTGCAGCTAGCTGTGCCATCATTGGAATCCAGCAACAAAGTATCCACCAACAGAAGTTAAGATACAAGCTAAGCTTCAGAAATTAATAGGAATTAATTTCCTCATACCGAAGTAATGAATTATGTTAAGTTTCAGTCACTCTAATTCCCCTTCACAGTCCTAAGGAAATAGACATTAGGGTAATGGATCGGAAAGCAGCTCCTCCCGCGTAAAGAGTCAGCTTCTACATCATTTACTCTCCATACATGATACGGGTCAACGTATCATACGGTGTCACTCGTAGTAATATCTTTATTGGTTATTTAGGAAGAATTGTTATTTATCTATTTTATTTCGTTAATTAGTTTATTTGTTTAATTAAATGTTTCTTTATTTAGTTAGTGGATCAGGCCTAGCCCATTAGGTCAAGTTGTCTAGCTAGGGTTAGTGTTATTTCTATTTAAAAAGATGTAGTCATCAGTTATAATCAAGGAATAAGAAATGTTTTGTTGAGTTTATTTCAGTTTTATTTCGTATTCGTAGTTTTTCGTAGTGTCACGAACTACTGGTAGAGATTCGTAGCCTCTTTCAAGCTACTGGTACGATACTGGGTGTATCAATTTGGCGCTTTCATTGAGTTTCACCATCATCAACTGGTGAAATTATGTCGGGCATAGCTGAATTCCAGAAGGGCATAGCTGAGTTCCCTGCGATCTTTGATCGGTTTAAAGAAGAACTTAAGAAAGATCTATTTGCAGTATTGAAAGACTTTGTCGGAGAAATCCAGCGGCAAGAACGGCAAGAACCACAACAAGACGCACAAATCGACGAAGAGCCACATGACCTGGGGAAAGTGAACGAGGGCGGCGATGCAAAATCAGTGCAGCCACTGCCGTCGATCTACCAGCAGAACCAGCCGGAGCACAAGCCGTCCCAATTGCCGCCGCCGGAGGAAAGAAAGCAGCCGCAGCAAGATCCGGCCGGCGAATCCCAGCCGCCGGCGACCCAGAAGAACAAGGAGCCACCGCTGCAAATCACGCCGCCGCCGCCGCAAGATCTGAAGCAGAAGCAGGACACCAAGTCGGACGAGAGGACACCACACTCCATAGGAATCAAGGGTCTAATCGGCCTCCATCACAACCTAGATGGGCATGGCCTTCTCCTACCACCGAAGCTTCCAATCACCGGCGATTCGCAAGGACCAGGCCGCCACTCAGCCTATTCGACGCCGCCCAAGCCGCCAGACCTAGCAGGTGGCCTCCTTCCGACCCAACTCCCACCATTATCCCCCTCTACGACGACACCACCAGCCTACAACAGCACCTACGACGCTCACGGCCTCCATGGCTACCACGCGCAACAGGGAGCTGATACTCTTGCTAGGGTACAGAACCCAAGTGGGCTCAACAATCAGTTTGGGTCCTACACTACATCTGGATCATATTATAGTTATAGGCCCAATTCAACATTCCAAACCAGTGCAGCTCATTACACATTTGGGCCTAATTATTTTGTGCAGAAAATATTTGGACTTCGTGCAAATTCAAGGCTACAAAGTCAGGTTCTAAAGCTCGTTTGCCGTCCATTTGATCCGGGCAAAGCAAATACGGGACTTTTTGAATTTTTTTTCTACACATCCACCTTGAGGACAAGGTGTTTTTCCACCACGGGGGAGTTGATACGGGTCAACGTATCATACGGTGTCCCTCGTAGTAATATCTTTATTGGTTATGTAGGAAGAATTGTTATTTATCTATTTTATTTCGTTAATTAGTTTATTTGTTTAATTAAATGTTTCTTTATTTAGTTAGTGGATCGGGCCTAGCCCATTAGGTCAAGTTGTCTAGCTAGGGTTAGTGTTTTTTCTATTTAAAAAGATGTAGTGATCAGTTATAATCAGGGAATAAGAAATGTTTTGTTGAGTTTATTTCAGTTTTATTTCGTATTCGTAGTTTTTCGTGGTGTCACGAACTACTGGTAGAGATTCGTAGTCTCTTTCAAGCTACTGGTATGATACTGGGTGTATCAATACACATAGGAACCATGTCGGCGCCACGCGGGATTTTCTGATGAGGTGGACCAATCACAGGGTGGCCTGCACTGTTCATATGAGCAGGGTTCACAAATTACGCATGTGCCCCTTGCTGAAATGTGTGTGTGCATAGAAGTGGGAAGTTATTTTGGTCAATGATGCGCCTATATTTCCGACCGAAGCTCACAGAGAGAAAAAGAGAGAGAGAGGTATCTTAGGTGATCACTAGGGCTTCGTAGTCTTGCCCATGATTTCAGCTGAAGAAGCCTTGGTTTTGATAATTCACTGTCTACGAAAGCAGTTAACCAAGAAACCATGGGATGTTGAACACGCGCAATGAATTTATTGCGTGAATCAGTAACCCTTGTATAAAAGGTTTCTTGCCTAACTGAGGTTGGTAGTGAATCAAATAAGGAGTCGTGGGGTAGCTTAATGCCAGTAAAGATATTCAGGATATGCCTTAACCAAGGCACTACATATTGCGATACGGCATAGTAGTGCGGACTCGTCAATACACATCGACAAAAATGAGACTCAGATATGTGAATGCAATTAGACTGCGGTCCAATCACTGTGGCTGCAATAGGCAGAGATGACGACCTCTCTGAATTGGCCCGCCAAGGTAAGAGTTGAGTCGCAGGCAACCATCTGAGAAAAGAGAAAGAACAGGCTCAGAAAGGTTTGGATCCACGTATGCACTCATTGTCTCAATGAAATTTAAATTTAGACAGTCTAATACTAAAAAGTAATTTCCACATATGCGATGTAAATTCACTATAATATCCACATGTTAAAGGATGAATTCCTTATAAATGCTAAGAATCTTTGCATTTTGCAGCAAATATTTAGTTCTCTTTTTGCTGGCTTATTTTCATATACTAGTAAGGAGCACGTGTGTTGCACGTTTTCTTGAGGTGGATAAAGAATTTAAGACCAATGGAAAGAAGTGTCCATCTTTGAAAGAGTCCATTTTCCTCATGACTCCAATCCATAAATTGCTCTAATCATGTGAACAAAAATAGGATATCGTCCTTAGATTTGTGCCGCTTACTTACCCATTTGAGTTTGGCAATCGATAAAGGTTTCAAGTGAGATTTGGGTAATTGAAAACAGATTTTTAGCCTGAAACAAATGCATTACTTTTCTTTTCTTTGAAGGATCTTTGCTTTGCCTATTTTTATTACTCACAAATGCGTGTATAAATGGAAAACATGCTATGTTTCGGCTGAGTTATTTTTATCCTCTAATTTTATCACTTTAGAGACATTGATGTACTTGAGTATTAAGCACAGTCATTTCATAATAAAATCCCCAAATATTTATTGGAAGATTTCAACTGAGATCGAAGTGGACAATTATAAAAGTGAATGCTATAAGCATGGGGTATATGTAGTTAGGCATGACATTAAAATTATGAGGTGAAGTCATGACACTCATTCATAGTATATATATCTGAGTCTCTGACTACATGCGCATCCTTCCAAAATTCTTGCCCACGTTAACTTTTTTCTTTTTCAGAATTGCCCACATTAACTTTCAATTCAACAGAATTGAACATAGTAATTGAAATTGTACTTTATGTGAAACTACAACTGCTATTACGCCTTCAAGTGATGTCCACCACGTATTCCGAGCAAAGACAAGTTCACTAACTAAAGTTTGAAGTTAGTTAATGTACATGGAGTCATTCATCTAGCAGTAGCAATATGAGTGCTTGTAGATTGGAAAACTTAAGGATAACTCTCTGCCACCAAAATAATCCTTTCAAAAGGGATATTGAAGTTCTAAGAGCTCTATACCAGAGTTAGCCTCAAGCATAGCCTAATTGGCTGAAAGCAATTCCTAACCATCAAATGAGAAACAATGCATCCTACGTTTATCTAATACAACAAAAGACGTCTTATGCTACAGAGCAGTGACACAAATCATCGTTAGTAAATACACTTGGGAAATATTAGTACCCGAACTTAAGATGGGTATCTGCATTTTATAACACTAGCTACCAGTTTAAAGAACCCCATACTCAAACCTCGTGGTCGTCATTTGCCCCACCCAATAGAAGAAACTGTACCATATTGAGGCTGGTTCTTTCCCTGCCCATAGGACAAGAAGCTAATGACATCATTACACTCATCCAGTTAATTCTAATCATGTTGAACCAAAGCTTTGAGTTTGTTAGAAGGTTAATCGCATTTCTAGAGTTGCTTACTTGCCTAATCAGTTCATCACATATCCAACAAAATCAAAAATTTCACATTAGACACTTGAAGCATCTAAGAATTTCAAACTTCTACACATGTAGTAACATGTGTAGAAGGTCAAATTTCTAACGGAAATTCATCGCGTGATATTCCCGTGCTGACTCTATGGATGAAGAAAAAACAACTTCAAAAGCCATCAAATTATTAGCACATGATGATTTTCTGTTATAAGAGATTTGACCCCGGTTGTCAATTTGGAGTAAAGTGTCCCACATATGTATATTGCAGGGGGTTTAATGGGAATTTGAAACTGCAGGGGGTTAGGTTTCCACGGATGTATTGTAGTGGGAAATTGAAAGTGTAGGGAGTTTTGTGTACAAAAATGCATTTTGCATATAGGTTTAGTGTCAATTACCCTTAGTTTTATGTCTAAGTGAAATTTAACTTTAGTATGCCTTGATTATGCAATGAGCAGAGTAGAAGAGGTTACATCTACAGTGGAGTCTGCGAAATTGAAATTGTTGGGAGGGAAAATTGACTGCATTATTGTCGAGAATCACTTGTGATATATTCATCAAATTTACAATTCGGATAGGCTCTGGATCTTATTTCTATCGCCTCTCCATAAACCATAGAGCTAAAGACGAAAAAATCTAAATTATTGATTACCATTGTTTTCACAAACTCATTGTAATTCTTCTCTAGAGCACAATCAATCCTCTTTCTTGAAAATATTCTTCTACCTACATGCCACTGTGAAAGTTTCTTTCTAAAGAGAACTCAATATTACAACCTAATATTCATTCAGTTCTAGATAAATATCATTTCACCCAACTTACCAAGCCAGCTCCAGCTCAAACTCCAAAAAATTGAATGAACTTAGATCCAAATGTGTCCGAATCAAAGGACTTGTAGCGTTTTATGGAGGTTTACAATGATCTCATCTTGTTCCCATATTGTCTAGAGCATGATATCAACTTCATTTGCTTCTCTTTAAATGTGCTTAATACTACAGCTGCAAACATAAAGAAGGATTTTGCTCACACTTGAAAACCATGATCACCTCTTCTTCTTTAGTAAGTAGTCTTACACCGTTGGGGCTCATTTCAAGATTCTCATGTGACACAACCGGTGTAAGCAATGCTGGTCAGTGGACTGTAGAGACAACACCCGATGTAATGTTGTCTGGAAAATGATTCTATATATCTGCATTCATCTACCATATTTGCAGCTAACGTATATAAGATTCCTTAAGAAGATGAAACAGGATGTGCAACTCATTAGTAGAGACATTACAAATGTTGTAAGAATAAAAATACTCGACTAAATGAAGATCAATGGTTAACTGCGTGTACTTGGAATCTGGAATTATTTTGCTTGACCCTTATGAATATTCCCTTCTAATTATTTCTCTTGACCTTTTTTAGATATGCTAAGTAGACCAATTATTAGTGTGGCATAGTGAGCTAGACAGACAGTTAGTTATACTTGTATATTCTTGGATGGCCCTTATATCATGTAGTGTTTCTCCCCTTTAATTAAATTTCACCAGAAAAATGAAGGATATTTGATCTCTCAAACTATCTACTCGTAGGGAAAAGTGGGAGGTTGTCACGTTGGACACGACTGATGCTCGGGCATCACACTCAACCATGACACTGCATTTATCCTATTCGTATATGGTAACGAAGATCATATTGCATACCCCAGAGTTCATAGTCCAAAACAGAGCAATGTCCAATCTCACCCATGTAGCCTTTTTTCCATAGCAACCTTGTTCATTCCTTAGGACACCCCCATAACCAGTAGACCAAATTCACCATTGTTACTACCATCATTGTTAAGTTTGGGTCGACCTGTAGCATGTGACAAGAAATTGGATTTCTTTTCTAAGCCACCGGTTTGACTTTTTGACTCGAATCTGGGTCACATTGACTAGGTGATTTGGATAGCAAAACGATGTGATTTTTTGAATCTGTCTTTCACGTTCTATAGAGAAATTTTTACTCTACAACACCATGAAAATTTTTATCAAAAGTTGCTTCGGTTTGCTATCCAAATAAAATAGGGGTAAAAGTTAGAGCGATGGTTTAGAGAATAAACAGAGGTAGTAATTGTTAGTTCGAACATCCTATGTTGCACGGGTGCTTCTAATAGGTGGCGCACCCGCACCAGGTGCTTCGCGGGTGCTTTGCAGGTGCTTTGTGGATAAGGCAGGGTCCATTTTGAAAGTTTCAATTGAGATGTCTTCCAAATACAACAATAATTTAACAAAGAAGTGTGCATCTATGTGAACATTTTTAACCCTTAGATTACTCATCTCCCCACAGCTAAGAACAACAATATGAAGAGATTATATTGTTGATATAGTAATTCTGTATCTTCTAATATGTGTAAGAATTTATGTTCAATTATAATTTGATCACTATAAATGTCATTTTTATATTAGTTGAATGGTATCACTATTAATATCAAATAAAAATATAAAGAATGAGGCAGCACCCCCGCCGCACCCGCACCCTTGAATTTTGGGAATTTCCCGCACCCGCACCGCACTGGCACCTGTGCTACATAGGTAACATCTGCCAAAATTCACTTATTCAAAGAATTGGTCCTAATCACCTTACCGGTTTTTATAATCAGCAGATCGATGTTTTCCTAACCTATAAGCTCAAGAACTTGCATTACCTTGGTCGTGAAGGCTTTTTTCACTCTGTAAATTACACACCAAAGTGAAATAAGGTACAATATTACGATAAGCAAAATGTCAGTGATGTACCTCTATTAAGAGTTCACATTAGAAACTTGCAGATCCGAGCTAAGTTAGAGGGTCATCTGCATTTTAGAAAACGCATTATTCCGGCCCCTTCCATTGAAAAGTTCACCTCCCTCCCTCTGTCATGCCAAGCCACTAACATGGCCCCTCCTTTTGCTACTCCTATACAATTGCCAATAGTTATACAAACATGAATCAGAAGAAATTAGCTAACATTATATAACTGGAAAAGAACATATCTCACCGATATATCTGCAAACAAGCAACCTCTAGACCAAGTCCACAAAAACGTATGGCCATACGTACTTGAAATTTCCACATCTTCTTGACCATAATACAGATAGACAAGAAGACATATACGAGGAAATCTTTAATTTAAGAGATTACACGTAGTGGTATCTTGTGTATAAATCAACCATAAATAAAGGTGTCATATGCATTATTTTTACTGACCTTGATATTTGCTTAGGCATTACCTATCTTCCATAGCACAGAATAAACCTGCAAGAAGTAAAGTAGATCCTTGATCGACAAGCACACACAATCATCAATTGACGCATTGAATTAGCACACACATAACATTATTTATAGGTTTCAATTTGCGACGAACATATCTACATTGATGGAAATGTGTTGGCCCTATAAGAATTGACAACAATTTTTTTTCTCGCTATCCATCTATAGTCGGAGACAAAATTAAACAGCTTTGATTTCGGGTACCATATAAGCAAATTGTTTATACAGTTGATAGACGCATAATACAACATAACTATAACTTAAAATAAGTCAAGACACATTGACAATTAATCAAAATAAAATAATCATTTACATACCGAAGTCAATCAAAATCCAATAGTGTTCTAACCATGCTACCGAGTAAAATATTGCATCATAGAATGACATGTCTGAATAATTTAATCAGCTGAAGATTGGAGTAGCAAGTAAAAAGAAAAATTGAAATAAGTAGGATGTGAAATCCGCCAAATATGAATTTTGGTAAATAAAACGTAAGCAGGGATGTGGAGTAAGCATATGAATTTGTGACATGAAATAAATCAGTTTAGAGAGGTGGACCAAACAAAATCAATTAGGGAGACGAGCCAGATTGAAACAATGACTGCGAACAATTTTCCATCAAGATCACTACAACTACTGATCACTAAGCAATGCTTCAACGAATGGTTTTCGTCATAGACCAACACAATCTCCATACAATTACATATCATTAAACATAATGCTTCAAATATTAGAGTAATGACTCATCAATCAACGAGATATCCACATGCCATAATCCATGCAAAGCTTTTGTACGATTTTTTTCAGTGAATCAATGTTTGAATGGATTCGTTTCAGGGTCATAAGGGATATCGATTCTGTTTTTCCACTACTCAGAAGTCGAGCATGCATAAAATCCCTAATTAGATGGCTAATTTAGTAAATTACGAAATCACAATGAGCTCTGGTTACCTCCCTCATTAGGAAAATCTCTCTTCTTCAGCAACCAGAGAAGTCAGAAGTAAATCAGAATAATGATTGAGTATTTGCCAATGCAGATGAGAGGAACCAGATTCATTAGGCGCACATGCTAAGGGAGAGAAATCGGAAAGAGAAAAACATGAGGATACTCACAGATTGAAGCTGTCCCTACAAAGGGGTTTTGAGGTCTACATCGTTTGATAGATTCTCTGAAACACATGTTTGCTATCAGGATGTACCTAGGTGATCCTGAATTTGTTGATATTAGTAATACAATATCTAAAATGCTTTCTCCTTCTAATGCCAAGACAATTCAGCAGAAGATCTCCGACGACACCACTTTTGATCCTAATTATTACAAGTACAGGTGAACTGAAACATTTATGTTGTATAAAATTGATAATGTTTTCGCCAGTTTCATATTGTACTATCACTCTTGTCATCGACTTGAAATCTTAAAGTTTTTCTCCCGAGTTCAGAGGTGGAGTCAACTTAGAGATGATGGAACCAACCATTTGTGCGTTGTAGATGAATGGCACAATGATGTCTCACTTACCACAACTGTAGATGATGTATTTGGAGCTGGATTTCGACCGCCGTCTACAAGCATCATTTTGAACAACCAAATGGATGACTTCTTGGTGCCTACAGAAAAAGATAATAAATTTCCCCAGCACCAAACAATTACATCGAACCAAATAAAAGACCTTTATCCTCCAAGACCCCATTATCATACTCAAGGTGTCAGTCTGTCTCACCAAAGTGGGACCTCTTTCTCTGGGTATTTTTTGATTTGGCGTCGTTCCCAAGGGTCTCTCTTCTATGCTCATGATTTACAGTATCGAAAAAATCTAAAGACCATGAAACAGAATGTCTATGATGAGAAGTATCTAACATAGAACACATGAAGAGTACGAAGCCACAATCAGAAAAAGAGATATATTCTGAAGAAAACAATAAATCTCAATTTTAGTACGAAGCCACAGTCGGAACGAGGGTTAAATCTTCGTCAAATCTTTGTATACAGAAGAAGTACACAAACTCCAATCCGCTAATCACTTCAACACAGAATCCGAAATAGACAAATTCTTTAAACAAAATCAACGAAGAGTCGTGGACATAACCGAGCATCAAAAACCAAAATATAATCAACCACTAGAACTTAAAAAAGAACCGCGATTTCAATGGATTTTAAAAATATATGAAGTTGCATCAGGGCAGGCTGTGAATAGATCTAAATCTCAGTGTTTTTTCAGCCCTAACACAAACATATTGCTCCAGAATTTTATCCAGTACTTTATTCAAAATGACAAATGCTTCAAATAATCCTCTTATTTGGGATTACCTGCTTTTACTGGGAGGTCGAAGAGGCAAACATTCATCTTTATAAAGGTGAACATTTCTAAAAGGCTGGCATGCTGTAAGTTCAGATTTTTAAACCCAACTGGAAGAGAGATCTTTATTAAATCTACTCTTAGTGCTCTTTCTACTTTCTCCTTTTCATGTTTTCTCCTCCCAAAAAATTTTTGTCGAGAGATCACTAAGCTTATTGCCAATTTTTTGGTGGGATGGAGGAGTTACTGACTTTAAAAAAATCCATTGGAAAAGTTGGGATTTCATATGCCAGAGAAAAAGTGGTGGTGGCCTGGGCACCAGATATTTTTTCTATTTCAATTTAGCCATGATCTCCAAACAAGTTTGGAGACTTGCCACATGTGATAATTCTCACTTTTACAAAATTTTCAAGGAAAAATTATTTTCATATTCTTCCTTTTGGGATGAGAAAGCTCCCTCTGGTTGTTCTTGGGCGTGGAAAGGATTAATTAGACGAATAAAAGTGATTAAAGAAGGCTGTAGGTGGATTGTTGGAAGTTTCTTCAAAATCAACATATGGAACTATCCATGGATTCCCAAGTTGGGACATTTCTATATTAAAACAAAAAAGACAACTGACTGCCCTTTATCTCGGGCGTCTGACCTAATTGATCATATAAGTAGAAGTAGGAAGATTGATCTTATTCATTTCTATTTGATTCAGAAGATTTCAATAACATTATTATTATTCCTGTGGGAGGAGCAAACTCTATTGATAAGCTTATTTGGCATTTTGCTCCAAAATTGTGATTTTAGTGTGAGCTCTTGTTGCAAATTCCTCTGTGACAAGGAACTTGCAAAGAAAGGTATTTTACGCAGTGATGATAGGCCTTCCAGCTCAACTCGATTTTGGAGTAAAATTTGGCACCTTCCTGTTATTCCTAAAATTACACACTTTATTTGGAATATTTTGAGTGGGAATTTATCATCTGCTAAGCTCTAAGAAAGAAAGGATGGGTTATTGATTTTATTTGTCACAGATGTGGAGAGGCTATTGAAACTAATCTTCATCTTCTGAAAGAGTGTCATTCTTCACAGTTGGTATGGAAATTTCACCCATTCCTTTTGTTGGATTATTGAACAATTGCTCTAATGTCAATTCTTGGTGGTCTGAACTTGTGGATGTCACAAACATGGATGAGGAAAATGGATTTTTCTAGGCCTTTTGTTGGAAGATATAGAGGTCAAGAAATGACCAAAAAAATACTCAATTGATTGGAGTTCTTCCCAGATTGTCAATCTTGCAGTCTCCAATTTCTATGAATATTTTGACAAGAAGTATCCTCCTTCTACAGCCTCAGCTGCTTCTGTAAGTCAAGAATATTCCATAGAATCTTCTATTAATTTTTTTTACAGATTCTCCTTTGGACAAATTAAGATTCAAAGAAGGCTTTTGTGCAGTTTTTAGAGATGGAAGCAACAATCTGCTAAGCAAAATCAAATGTCCCATGCTTCATGTTTAGATCCTCTATTGCTGGAAGCTTATGCCATCAAATTGGCTTTGCTAAATGCAAAGTTGAAAAATCTATATATGATCAGTATTTTCTAAGATTGTATTGTGGATGTGTTGAGTCTCAGATCCTTATCCTGTCCTTTATTTATTGATCCAATATCCAAGATTATCTATTTTTTGCCATATTTTTTTCTCTGCTTCTTCATTTTTTTTTTTTTTTTTTTTTTTTTTTTTTTTTTTTTGTAGATCTAGAAACTTTGATGCTCATTGGGGTGCCAAAGATACTCTTCTTCTTTCTGGGGTGGATATCCTCTTTGTAAATCCTGTAAGTCTGGGTTTTATTTCATTGAAAAGCATCCATTTTGGTAAATAAAATAAGGGAGCTGACTCTTACAGAGATGAGATTAATCCTTATAGATCCACTAAGTATTATGTAATATAAAAGTAGAAAAGTCCATAAGTGAAACCATAGGTTGCCATTTGTCAATAAATAATTGTTATAAGTTTGACAATTGTCATCAAACATGTCTATTTTTACAAAGTCCACCAATTAGAAGTTGACATGTAATCACATTTTACATTGTCATTATGATTTTTAATTTCAGAAAATTATGATTTGATACTCTTAATTCATCACTTACTAATTTTCCTTTACCTATATACTCATGATTTTAATAGACGAATGTATCGAAACTTGACAATTACATGTTCTCCATCTTCGTTTGTTTGTTTTAATTTTTTACTATATCTCAAAAGATTTTTATTGAAATGAATTTGATCATAGGGGAATAGTAGTACGCCAAATAAACAATCCCATCTTAACTTCAAATTCAAAATGAGTACTATGTTCACAAAAAATGAAACATTATTGTCTCATCTTTATAAACTTAGAGAAACATATTGAAGTGTTTGTTGAAATATTTGTTTCCCTCATTTATCAAAGTTAACAAAGGAATCTAATTCCCGAAGAAGTAAAACACTGTAAAAGAACATCAAAGAGGCCAATTATAAATTTAAGTCTACTAAGTAAGAGAAGAAGATGTAAAAGTCTTTATGTGAAATCATATGTTGCCTTTTGTTACTAAATAATCGTTATAAATTTGACAATTGTCATCCAACATTTCTATTTTTTACAAATTCTACCAATTAGAAGTTGACATGTAATTGACACTCATTATATTAGTGGTAGTCAATTACTTCTTTTTTTGGGTGAACGAGTCAATTACTTCTTATTTTAGTATTTTAGTGGCAGGTAATTTGCCACTCATTTTCTGTTGTGATGTTACTATTAAATGTTTTATTTTTGGAGGGAATAAAGTCACATACTTGATAAAAAAAATTTAAAAAAGGTCACGGACAATTTTATTTATTGATATTATGTTTTTCTTCTTATTTCTAATGAACAATTTTATTCAAACTAAATTTGTGCATAAATTCTTTTTTTGTATGAATGGTATAATTTGTATTTTTTTTAGGTGAATATAAATGGCATTCTTAAAGACATGTGTTGTATCTAATCTTAATAATTTTAATAAAATTATATATTTTAATGAAAGCATTCATTTCTTAGCAAATATGCCTTCATAAATCGATTAAATTTTCTTACAGACTTTAACATTCAACAATGAACATGAAATAAATACCAACTCGGTACTTCAACTATAGTGTTAGTTTATATTTTTTTGATTTGATATTGTACATTCTAAGTTACAAATATATGTTTAAATATATCTATATCGATACTGCTATTTTATGTTACAATACAAAAGGGCGTACATGGTTACTCCTTCCTACGCTCCATGAATATATTCTTATTAATTTAGATTATTGAAAAAAATTCTAATTTAAACCAATCATATTTTGTAGTTCCGGAATGACTTCTAAATTATAAATTTTATCAGTTAAATTTTAAGTTTTAATTTCAGAAAATTATGATTTGATACTCTTAATTCATCACTTACTAATTTTCCTTTACCTATATACTCATGATTTTAATAGACGAACGTATCGAGACTTGACAATTACATGTTCTCCATCTTCGTTTGTATGTTTTAATTTTTTACTATATCTCAAAAGATTTCTTTTTTTGAACTGAATTTGATCAGAGGGCAATAGTAGTATGCCAAATAAACAATCTCATCTTAACTTCAAAATGAATACTATGTTCACGAAAATGAAACATTATTGTCTCATCTTTATAAACTTAGAGAAACATATTGAAGTGTCTGTTGAAATATTTGTTTCCCTCATTTATCAAAGTTAACAAAGGAATCTAATTCCCGAAGAAGTAAAACACTATAAAAGAACATCAAAGAGCCCAATTATAAATTTAAGTCTACGAAGTAAGAGAAGATGTAAAAGTCTTTAGGTAAAATCATATGTTGCCTTTTGTCAATAAATAATTGTTATAAATTTGACAATTGTCATCCAACATGTCTATTTTTACAAATTCTATCAATGAGCAGTTGACATGTAATCACATTTTACTTTGTCATTATGAGTTTTAATGACACTCTTTATATTAGTGGTAGTCAATTACTTATTATTTTAGTATTTTAGTGGTAGTCAATTTGTCACTCATTTTCTCTTGTGATGTTACTATTAAATGTTTTATTGTTGGATGGAATAAAATCACAGACTTGATAAAAAATCATAAAAAAATGTCACGGACAGTTTTATATATTGGGATTATGTTTTTCCTCAAGAACAATTTTATTCAAACTAAATTTGCGGAGAATTTTTTTTGAATGACTGGTATAAATTGTATTTTTTTAGGTGAATATAAATTGTATTCTTAAAGACATGTTTTGTATCTAATCGTAATAATTTAAATAAAATTATATATTTTAATGAAATCATTCAATTCCTAGCAAATATGCCTACATAAATCTCTTAAATTTTCTTACAGATTCTAACATTCAACAATGAACATGAAATACATATCAACTCGGTACTTCATCTATAGTGTTAGTTTATATTTTTTGATGTGATAATGTACATTCTAAGTTACAAATATATGTTTAAATATATTTATATCGATACTAATATTTTATGTTAAAATACAAAAAGGCGTACATGACTACTCCTTCCTAAGCTCCATGAATATATTCTTATAGATTTAGATTATTGAGAAAATTTCTAATTTAAACCAATCATATTTTGTAACTCCGGAATGACTTCTAAATTATCAATTTTATCACTTAAATTTTACGTTTTAATTTCGGAAAATTATGATTTCATACTCTTAATTCATCACTTACTAATTTTCCTTTACCTATATACTCGTGATTTTAACAGACGAACGTATCGAAACTTGACAATTACATGTTCTCCATCTTCGTTTGTATGTTTTAATTTTTTTACTATATCTCAAAAAAAAAGAATTGATTGAATTTGATCAGAGGGGAATAGTAGTACGCCAAATAAATAATCTCATCTTAACTCATATTCAAAATGAATATTATGTTCACAATGAAACATTATTGTCTCATCTTTATAAACTTAGAGAAACATATTGAAGCGTTTGTTGAAATATTTGGTTCCCTCATTTATCAAAGTTAACAAAGGAATCTAATTCCCGAAGAACTAAAACACTATAAAAGAACATAAAAGTGCCCAATTATAAATTTTAGTCTACGAAGTAAGAGAAGAAGATGTAACACACTTGTGCGCCGCGCCATTGGTGCGGGGTTACGTCTAGTTTACTAATTAAAGGTTTACATTTCCAATGCTCAAGTACTCTCTTTCATCCCACCTTATATTTTCAAGATATTTTGAATTCTTAAACAATTTGAATAATTATCTATTTGCATGAGAGACTGTCAATTTGTTTTGTCTGGTTGATCTTAGTTCCCGACACCAATGACTTGGTGATGATAGGGAAATCTTCTCACCTTATTATCATGCTGAAAAAAATGCAAAACTATGTGCCTTTAATTCTATCAGTAGCATTAAAAAAAGCTATTAATTGGAGCGTATGTAAAATTCATGAACACATCTTTTCAAAATGCTTTTATTTTATATCTCTATTCTCTACTCATTGTGTATGCAAATTTTACTCTAAATGAAAAGATTACCAAATTCTTACATCTTTATGCTAACCAAATCACCGAGTCAAATTGACTTGATAAATGGTGCACTAGGAAGAACCTTAAAAATGGGATTCAATGTACTCTATCACTAGTAATTAGAAATAACGTTTTATGTTTGTATTAGGAATATGAAAGCGCTTCCACAATCACAACCACAACCACAAGCGAAAAATAAATTACAACTTCATGTAGTAGTTATGATTTTGCATCTCATCTTTGTCAGGGAGCTCTTCAAGTTTTCCAAGTTAATCAAGTCGTGTCCATGTCTATTTAATTACGTATATGGAGTTTTGAAGGTTCATAAATAGTTTGAGACAAGTAGATGGCAAATTGGCAAAGTTTTTTTTTTTTTTTTTTTTTTTTTTTTAAGTACCAAATTGGCAAAGTTAGCTTCCATGTTATTAATCAAGTTTCTTTTTATTTTATACATCAGTAACTTAATTATTTTTGCCAATTTGGTACTTACATCAGGGAGCTCTTCAAGTTTTCCAAGTTAATCAAGTCGTGGCCATGTCTATTTAACTACGTATATGGAGTTTGAAGGTTCATAAATAGTTTGAGACAGGTAGATGGCAAATTGGCAAAGTGTTTTCTTTTTCCTTTTTTGTAAGTACCAAATTGGCAAAGTTAGCTTCCATGTTATTACTCAAGTTTCTTTTTATTTTATACATCAACAACTTAATTATTTTGGTTATTTACAATGAACTAGGTAAAGAAAGATCATCTAATTTCAGTAAATTTCGCCCGAAGTCTGTAATAGACTCTATACAGGTCCAAGGAGCAAGGGTAAATTTTCAACGTTAAACAAGAATGAAAGAAACACGGTATATAAAAGTAGACCAAAACTTGTCTTAACAGTGATGAAGCACATGAAATCAACAAGAAAAAACAAGACGGAAATTAGTACCCTCTGATGGAAAATGTATTGTTATTCAAATTGTTTATGAATGAAAAAAGATGGAAATGTAAAGTGATAAAAAAAAAAAAGAAAAAGTGCTTGAGCATTGGAAATAGGGATGGCAATATGGTCCGATCCGATCTGAGATCCGAGCGATCCGAGCCGAATGGATCGGATCCGAATCCGATTCGATTGAAAATGGATCGCATTTGGATCGTGAAAGCCAGACCCGAACGGATTTGGATATGAATTTTGATCTGAGGGCAGATCCACCGGGTTCCGACCCGATCCGATCCGACGTATGTGTGTGCTTTACAAATATACCCATATTAACTCCCTACTTACACTTACAAGAAATACACTATATCAAATCCAACCAACAAAGCAATTTCTTTTGTTTTTTAGGTTTCCTAACTTACGAACATGCCTTAGCGTACGAAATGGTGTTTATTTCTTTATGTTTTTTTTTTTTTTTTATTGCAAACTCGAGCCGGATCCGATCCGAATCCAATCGGACCACGTACTATATGGATCTACGTATCGGATTTGGATCAGCTGAAGATTTGATCCGAATCTGGTGATGATCCGAATGGATCTGGATCGGATCTGGATCGCATTTCTCCTGGTCGGATTTGGATCGGAAAGGGCTTGATCCGATCCGGATCCGACCCGCTGCCATCCCTAATTGAAAATGTAAAGCTTTAATTAGTAAATAGTTGTTCATAACATAACAAATAGTAAGAGGGTTAAGTTTGTCATTCTAGACATAAATCTAATTAGTGGTTATGTAAGGATCAATTTCAGTTCTAAAAAATTAGATGCCAAAAAGAACTATTAATTATGGCCTGTTCCCTTCTTTCATTATTATTTAGCGCCCCAAAACAAAATTATACTTTGAGTAGGGATCAACATCTATTGTGAGAAAATTATTTGGTACATGTTATTAGGAACACTGTAACGAAATAAATTTAATTATGAAAAGACCATAGGTTAACTGTTCAAGGTTAAACTTATTTTGGAAAACTATCTCAAAAAAAAAAGAAAAAGAAAATAAGTTTCTTTTAAAATTGTTTCTTTCTTTCTTGTTGAAAAAAGAAAAGAAAATAGTTTGAAAGTTTCACAAAAGGCTGCATAGAAGGATTTTCAAGAATGAAAAACAAAACAAACCTTCTGTTTTGAATTATGCCCTTTCTATATATGAAGAATTCAAGGGATCTACTTATCTTAATTTAGGATTTGTACATGCAGGGACTGCAGTTGGGAGTTCACCAGTTAGATGGACTCCTCCTCCCACTAGTATGCTGAAAATGAACGTTGACGCCTCCTTAGACGCTGTAAACAGAAGATCTGGTGGAGGCGCCGTCATCAGGAACAGCGACGACCATTTCATCTTGGGGATGGCATTTCAGATCCCATATAATTCGAATTTCACAACGGTAGAAGCTATGGCTATAACTACTGCGATGCAGAAAGTAAGAAAAAGAGGGTTTACATCTCTAATTGTTGAATCAGATTCTCAGAGATTAATCAGAAGAATGGAGAGAAGAGAGGCGCCTTTTGGCACCTCTGAAGAAGAAAGAATTCTGCAGAAGACTCTCGAGACCTTCAACTGCTTTATAAGAGCTAGGGTTAGATGGTGTCAAAAGGACGAGAATACCCTTGCCCACCAGTTAGCACATTTGGGCCTGGGCTGTACTGATGTTTGTTTTTGGGCTAACTTATGCCCTACTACCTTGTACTACCTCCGTTTCGTCTGTTTCGTCTGCGTTTGACTTTTTAACCCGTAATTGAGTCTCTTTGACTTGGTGATTTGGGTAACAAAACGATGTAATTTTTGAACAATTTTTTCATGGTAGTGTAGAATAAACTTTCCTCTATAACACCATGCAAAGATTATCAAATTCTTATATTATTTTGCTAATCAAATCACCGGATAAAAGTAACCCAGTAAATAGTGACAAAAAGTGAACTAGGCTGAAACAGGCGAAACAGAGATAGTATGTCTTATGGGCAAATGACATAGCCCAACATTAAATAAAACAAGCTTGTTTGAAAAAAAAATGCTGCATAGGGAAACAGGGCTTAATTAAATGCGAGAGAGAGATTGATTAAAACGCCTAGAAAATAGAGATAGAGGGAGAGAGATAAATACGCCCAAAACAGAAGTGGTTGGAGAGACGAACTCCTTGCAACTCCGGGCTCCTCTCTCTTCTCTTGGAGGTATTTCTTCCCTTCTCTTCTCTTCTCTATTCCAATGATTTTAGGTTTCTTCTTCCATCATCGGTTTCGGCACTATCAATTTTATTTCCTGTAACTAAATCTCCGATCTCATGCAAACAACTGTTTCCTCTATTCAGTGGGAATCTACTTTGTTAAAAATATATATTTTCTCCCTTAAACTTGTTGACTGTTAGTTTCTATCTGTCGGCATCACGAATACAATGAATCAATAAGCTGGTTGTGGGATAAGTATGAATAGTCATGATTCGTTTATGAAATTCGAAAACCATGCATGAAATTTTTCTGGGTTTAGTTTGAATTGGCTAAATTAATTTGACTTAGATCCTCATGGCTGAAATTTTCTGGAAAAAAAATGCATATGCCACCGTTTACAAAATGTATTCATTCCAGTAGTTAACTTTCACCTCTCACACGTCACCATATAGCACCTAACAGGTGTATTAACTAGGTACCTAACATTGATGTATTTATCTTTCTCAAAAAAAAAAATATATTGATGTATTTATGTGTGTAGTTTGTTTGGATTATAGGTTAGAATTAATATTTTTTGTTGTTATTGATAGTTCTCGAAGGCATTAAAATTATGCTATTTCTGTTTTGTTTCTTTTTTTTCTTCTTTTTAAAATTTGTTGACAAAAGTAATGGTTTATTACACGTGTATTTTTTTATTGCTCATATTAAAATATTAGAAGTAAATATGGTAAGGTTTAGAGAAAAATACCAAAGAGGGGAGGGTGTATTAGAGACTACTCCGTAATTTCCATCTTCGTCAACGGGAAATGAGTTTCCTCAAGCATCTCCATTGTGCTTCCTCTAAATTCACTGCTATGGGACGCTAGTGTACCATGTTACACCATTGTGTCAATCAGTTTCTCACAAAGAAACATTCATTGCATATCCTGTGATTCCTGTCTCATTGTTTGTTCCAAATTTCCATGTTATTTTTTATTTTTTATTTTGTGAGAAGTTATAATGACTGTTTTGACAAGGGAGAGCCTGCATGCGCGGCGTGGTTCAACAAAAAGACTGATCCACAGAAAATGATAGGAGTGAATGACATTTACAAGGTGATATCAGCAATGACACCGCTCTACGTGGCCATGATCTTAGGGTATGCATCTGTGAAATGGTGGCGTATATTCACACCAGATCAATGCGATGCCATAAACCGCTTTGTCTACTATTTCACCCTCCCGTTCTACATTTTGGAGTTCACGTCAAGTGTCGATCCTTATCACTTGAACTACAAGTTCATCGGAGCAGACGCAATCTCCAAGGTTATCATTGTCACCGTGCTTGTGATTTGGGCGTTCTCTTACAGGCAAGGGCGAATGCACAAGGGTTTATGTGGGGGCTATAGCTCTCACTCAACTTCCTAGAATTGCAATTTTTCCCTTGTTTTGTCAACTTTTTTTTAAAGTTCAATCCCGTAAAAATTATACTATAGCCCCCACAGGATTTTTCAAATTTCAACTTTTATACATATTTTGTTTATATTTTCCAATTTAGCCTCCACTGTAACTAATTCCTAGATCTGCCCCTGCTTACAGGCTCCACACCCGTGGCACTCAATCTGCGGCTTCTTTTGACTGGTCGATAACTGTTTATTCCATATGCACGATGCCTAATACAGTGATCATTGGGCTTCCCCTGATGACAGCAATGTACAACTCCACTGATATTATCGTTCAGTCAACGACAGTGCAAGCTACAGTTTGGAATTTAGCCCTCTTACTTGCCCTGGAATTCAGGAAATCTAGAAATGAAGAATCCAATTCCATGGCGGATCCCAGATTAGACGATCAAAATCAGACAAACGCCAATATAAACACGAGGCAGCGACATTCTTTCTGGCATTTGCTAAAGGTGGTTACCTTAAAGCTCGCCATCAACCCTAATTTCACTGCCTGCATCATTGGAGTGGTTTGGGCTGCTTTATCCAAACGGTATGCTTATATCTAACCATTAACTGCAGCTACCGTGTCAAAAGTAGAGTAATGATACCGTCGTTGTTCTTTTTGTCCTTCCTTTTGCTTATTTCTAAATGTCATTGCACAGTTGGCATTTTGAGTTGCCTACTATAATTCAAGGATCAATACATATCATGTCAAATGCTGGAGGTTGCACTGCTATGTTTAGTTTGGGTACGTGCCATCGGTCGCAATTCATGCTAACAGTGGATTTTATTCTTGTTCTCTCTATGTTAGGTTACGTCAGTGAACATAGTTGTTTTTTTTTTTCATGTACTTATCTGTAAACAGGACTCTTCGTGGCCTTGCAAGAGAAGTTAATAGCTTGTGGTGGGAAATTAACAATTTTTGCCATGGTTTTGAGGTTTATAGCCGCACCAGCAGCCATTGCAATTGGTGCTTTAGCCACCGGTTTGCATGGAAATGCTTTGCGTATTACTATCATCCAGGTGATAATTACGACAGTCTATTTCTTCTTTTTACTACTCTGTTGCATTTCTGCTAACAAAGTAAAAAAACATTGGACTTTTTAATTGTTGCAGGCTGCAATGCCTCAAGCCATCATTTCATTCGTGTACGCAAAAGCATATGATTTGCATGCGAAACTTCTTAGTACTGCGTAAGCTTCTAATCTCACAATTTTTTCTTCCTTGCATCGATAGGATTTCCAACTATCTACTTTTCAGTAATTCTTAATTCATTTTAGCTAACTTTTGGTACAAATTTTCAGGGTGGCCTTTGGAACATTGTTATCGCTCCCAGTTTTGATAGCTTATTATGGAATTGCAGAGTCCATACATTGATTAACCCTTGAGCTTGCATCTATTTAGAAGAACTTATTTCCTTCATGTTTCCCTGTCTTCATTTAAATTGATTTTGTGTTTGCATTGAGCCAGAATGTATATGTTTTTATCATTCATTAAGCACAATCAACATAACCTTGATCGCTATGTTATGTTTGCTATTCTGCTTCTTCATGTCAACTATTGTTTTCAACGACTTGCAGTGTACTGTTGAGTATAGACAAATATGTACCCAGATGACATCTTGAGCTCATGATTTTCCATACTTTGATTTGTTACTCTCACAAACAAGAGAGACGTTAACAGAAATACTAACAAGGGCATGGATGCTAGCAATAAGTGTATAAGTGTAATACATACTGTAGTTATAGAACTGTGGGTGCTCTGTGTAATTAGCTAGAATAGCTAACTGATTGTTAGTTAGCTATAAATACTCTTCTCTCTGTGTTGTAAAAAAACTCTTGCTTCAGAGATCTAAAGTGGACCCTACGTGGTTCGCTAGAAAAAGCTTCGCTAACTACGTCCACGGTGGAAAAGCACCATTTATTTCACAAGAGGAACAATTTTAATTAACATCACATCATGCTTAACTATGAACCCAATGGTCCTTATATAGTACTAAGGAAACAACCTAGAAGAGGCCCAAGCCCAATGGCCCACCCCAATGGCGGCGCCCCTCTTTTATTTCCCAAATCCTAGCCACGTTTAACTTTAACTCAAGTCATTCAACAAATCTCCACCTTGACTTGGGTTCTTTCGTCAACACCAGCTACTCCTCTTATCGTAAATAAAGCTACGTCTTCTTTGCACCCAATGTCTCTCGTTACAGAGACTCATTGGATCCCCACCGGGTCCATCATGCCCCCAAAAGGCCTCACTAGCTGAAGATGTTAAACAATTCCATACAATGCTGGAACTTGCTCTCCTGAACTGGCTTCGTAAACATATATGTGGGATCAGGGCCGGCTCTAATAATTTTGGTGCCCTAAGCGAAAGACGAACCTCATGCCCTCTATATAAGTAAATGTAAGCAAGAAAATCTTAGATACTACCTCGAAATTCATGAACCTCCACATTGTTTTTACATAAAAGGGAAGCACGGTTGATAACCCCAAATTGGCTATCACAGCCAAATTACAAAGGAGCTTCCGCGTCTCCATACACGTTTAAAGAGAGAGCAACGTCATTCCTAATACAATTATGAGCTACAGAAATCGACATTTCTATTGACAAAACATCAAATGATTCAATAACAACCAATAATCATCTTTGACGATGAGAAAAAAATGCATTATCTGACTTAAGTCAACCTACTATTCTTTGTGAACATGAGTTTTTATCTTCAACTTCAAGAGTTAAAACGATCCAATATCACCCGATTGGCAACATAATCAGGAGATAAGTATTTGAGTTATTTTAGAAGATGTTTTTAGTAAAACAGACTAGTAAACAAACGTTTAGGAGAGATTGTAGGAGAAATAGAAGACGAACCATTTTTATAAGAGATTGACGGAGATTTTTTTGGAAAAAATATAGGGATCACAACCTTGGCGATAAGATTTAGAAAATCTTGAAAGTGGAAATGATTGATTGATAACTAATCGATATTTCTATTTATTAAATTAACATTATTAATAATACTAAATGTAAGGTAATTACTATATATTAATATTTTTCGAAAATTTGGTGCCCCCCTAAAGTTTCGGGCCCTAAGCAGCTGCTTCAACGGCTTACCGTTGGAGCCGGCCCTGTGTGGGATTGCCAGCTGTCCCCACCTTCATTATCTTGATCCTCCTCTCGTTTTTCAGAAAATGATACATGACGTCGACATGCTTGGTCCTTTCATGATGAACTTGGTTCTTAGTCAAGCAAGTCACACTCAAGCTATCACAGTAGACTATCACTTGATCTTGAAGTAGGCCTAGATCATTGACCATTCCTTTAAGACAACTTGCCTCACTTGCTTCTTACGTTAGAGCCATATACTCCGTCTCCATGGTCGACAATGTCACCGTCGGTTGTAGCGTAGGCTTCCAACTCACAACAGAACCTCCCAAAGTAAACACATAGCCAGTCATTGATCTCCTTCTATCAAGATCATCTGCATAATCCGAATCCAAAAACCCAGCTACCAAGATGTTTTCATTATCCCCATAGCATAGACCCATGTATGTACTCTTAAGGTACCTAAATATGCGCTTCACGGCCTACCAGTGCTCCCTACATCGATGAGCCATAAAACGACTTAACACACTAACAGTTCGGTTGAGTACAGACCATTGCACACATGAGACTTCCAACTGCGCTAGCATATAGAACCGTGGACATGTACACCTTTTCTTCCTCAGTCTGAATAATGTACATGCATAGCTTGATGTTAGTCGCCGTAGGAGTATCTATAGCTTTAGCTGATGAAATCCCGAATCTCGCTAAGACCTTCTTGATGTATCCCTATTGTGATAGGAAAAGCGTATTATTCTGCCTATCTCTATAGATCTCAACTCCTAAAATCTTATGAGCATCCCCCTGATCCTTCATCTCGAATTTTGCGCAAAGAGACCTCTTCACATACTCACACTTCCTCTTGTACAATTGCCTCGGGGAATGTTTAAGTCCGTAGAGAGATATTTTCAACTTGCACACTAGGTCTCCTCTTCCAGGAACATGGAACCCCTCCGGTTGGCCCATGTATATATCCTCGTCCAGCATCTCAAGCTCTAATTCGTGGTGCGCCACCAGCGCTAGTAGCACCCTGATCAATTTATGTCTAACCACCAGTGAGAAGATCTCGTTGTAGTCAAATCCTTCTTTCTTACGGAACCCTCTTGCAACCAACCTTGCTTTATACTTGATGTCTGACGCGTGTCTACTAACGTGCTCGGACGCAAGTATACGGTCAAGTAATATAATGGAGTATTTTGGGACTCCGAGTTATCGAACCCAAGGGATGGTGCTTACTTTTCTAAGTCTAACAACTACTTTAACCTACTTAGTAACCGGTAAAAAAGGTTCGCAATTGGAGTGTTGTAACCCTCAATCAAGTGAATAGAAACTAAATATAGAATTAAGCAAAAGAAATTATTTAGGTTAAACTAAAGGAGAGAAAACAAGGCAATCTATAGATCACCTAGGGTAGTTTGACGATTCCGGATTCCATGTTCTAACACGACAACTCTTAGTTGGCTAAGCTAGGTAATAGCATTAACTATTACCTATCGGTCTCTTGTTGTTCTACACAGCGGTACCAATTTGTCCATCTCAGGCCATCTTTAATTACCAATACGTTCTAGCAGGTTAATGGTAGTGCATGGAATAACGTCCTCTCAGACCATCACCACATGAACACTTCACTATCTCCTACCGAATCTACCCTCTTATAGCAATTCCTACTCAACTCACTTCTCAGTCTCATTTATTAAGAATGTTCTCGTTTACTCATCCCAACTAGGGTAGAGTTGCTCTCACACACTCACTAGTTAGTTAGCAATTTCAGGTCATGACTCCTACATTACTAAGGATTAAGCACAATAAACGAGATATATAGCTACTAAGATTGTCTTTAAGCCTAGTTCATGATTGAACGTAGAAATAGATAACAAACATCATACATCATAGTTCCAACTTTTCAATGAAAGAAACTCAACATGATGAAAACCAAAACAAACTTCATTGAATCATAACCCTACCATGAAAGTTCAACTAAAATCCGGAAAATATCATCAAAACATAAACCCTAAGCTCTCCATAGATGCCTAACTATGAGTTTAGCTACTCATAACAAAATATAAAATGATGTGTAAATATTTCATACAATAAATAGAGAGAAAATATATCAAACGCTAAAAAAAAAAATTATGGTGTTGATCCGGGCTCGTCTCCTTGCTTCATGATGCTCCCAACGTGTTCTTCTTGCTCTTCTTAGTGTTCTTTGCTCACAACTAAAGTCTATTCACGTCCCTAGATGTTTAGGTTGAAGTAAGGAAGCTAAGCCTTCAAAAATTGCATCTTTGCCCCAAATATCCGCACATATCTTCTGCCTATTTCGGCCACCATTTCAACTAGCATTTCGTGCCGAAATGGTCTGGGCTGCAACTTTCTTGAATCTTCAAATCTTGCCCTTTTGGTTCCCGAGCCTCTTTCCTTTCCCTTCCTTGCTTCCAAAGCTCATGCTCTTGATTCTAAATCACTCCAACAGCCCTGTATCATGTCAAAGACAAAAATAACAACTATACCAAGTGATTAAATCCGACAAAATAATCATAAATCAACATTAAGAACATGCTTGAACTAACATTACGCATATGAAGGAAAAAGTGATAAATCATGCACATCTCAACAATACTAGGCTCAAAAACTCTCCAAAAACATATCAAACATGAGGTAAATGCTAGAGGAATATAGCTCCTAAAAGGCGCTATCAATGCCCTCTCTGGTTGTAGTTCCTTTCTTCTGAAAACCACTTTGCAAGTGCCTATCTTCCTTCCCGCCAAGCTCCAAAGTGGAGTTCTTGCTAAGAGACTCCATCCCTTCTCCTATCGCGGCAATCCATTAGGCTGACTCGGAACTAGAAATAGCGGCCTTGTAGGTGGACGTCTCATCCTCCACCTCCTCCGCTACCTGGAATGTATATCCCACCATACAATCATATATGTATCTCGCTGGAGGCTTTATGACTCTCCTTGGTATTCTTTTAGCAGTACTTTGATGAATCGATTCCTCCGGTAGCGATGCATCCCCATCAGACTCTTCTTCTTCTTCTTCCTCTTCGATTTTCGACAGTGGTGTAGGAATTTCGAGTTCCCTAGGATCAGTACAATCCGAATTTTCCTTCACCTTATTCTATGCACCTACGCGGAACTGGACTTGATCATTGAACTCTCATAAAAAACTACACTCTTGCTGAGTATAATTTTTTTGTCTGTCCAAATCTTGTACCGCTTCAAACCCATCTCAAACCCCATGAATACCCCATTCTTAGCCCTTAGTTATAGCTTGCCATCATCCACATAATAATAGGTAACACAACTAAAGACCCTCGGATTTAAGTACTCTGCTACTTTTTCGGACCAAACTTCAATAGCTATCTTGCATCATATACATGTGTACGGGCTCTGATTTGTGAGAAAACACGCCATGCAAACTGCCTCTCCCCATAAAACCCCTAGAAAGACCTGCATTCGAAAGCATTCACCTGGCTTTCGCTAAAAGTGTCTGATTCATTTCTTCGGCTACACTATTCTGCTATGGTGTGTGTCGAACAGGGCGGTGGCGAGTACTTCCCTGATCCTTGCAGAATCCGTCAAACGCTGATGAACAAAACTCGAAGCCGTTTTTCGTGCGCAGCCTCTTCACCTTCTTTCCCACCTGATTCTCTACCAGGGTCTTCCACTCCTTGAATCTTGCGAAGGCTTCACTCTTGTGCTTCATCACGAATATCCAAGTCATCCTTGAGTAGTCGTGTATGATGATCAAAAATACCTATATGCTCCAGTGGCCTCAACTCGATATGGACCCCAGCAATCCGAATGGATGTTATTAAGAGTATATTTCGTTCTATGAACCGCCTCAGGGAACTTGCTATGCTATAGCTTCCCATACATGCCGTACTCACAAAACCCTAAGCTCTTGGGCCCATTCCTAGTGAGATAGTCTTTCTTGTGAAGTTCATGCATTCCACGTTCAGTCGTATAACCGAGCCTCATATGCCATAGCTTTGTTTGATCAGCTTCCTTAATCTTGGCTGAGATAACTCTGACAGAACTTTTGATCGTCGAACCTTGCAACATGTAAAAAGTCCCACTCTTGAATTCCTTGAGAATCACCTTAGAACCCTTCCAGACATGTAGATCTCCTCACCTTTGAAACTGTAACACCTGCTGTCGAGTAGACTCAAGTAGATGAGATTCTTAATAAGTCATACATACCCGACTTGCTCCAAAGTACATAACTTCCCTTCATTCGTCTTCAATCTAAATGAGTCTCTCCCAATCACCTTACAGACGGCTCTGATTGCCATGTAGACATACCCTCCATCAGTTTGGTTGTACGTCGAGAATATCTCCCTGTTAGAGGAAATATGATAGGAAGATCCAGAGTCAAGCACCCCATGCACCATATGAATACGTGGCAACATCCGCCAATAGAATGTAATCATACTCGGAAAAATTACCATTTTAACTACGGCTACGGATCCATTCTGCCCCTTTTGTCCTCGTTTCGAGCAATCTCTCTTCCAGTGCCCCTTTCCCTTGCACCAAGAAGAGACATCCTTGGGCAACTTAGAACCATAAAACTTCTTTTTCTTGTTCTTATTACCCTTCTTGCTTTCCCCCACGCCATCATTCCGGAAGCATGGTTCTATGTACCTGTTCCTGCACCCTTATGGCACAATTCTCTAGCAAGGATGGATGATCTGACATCCTCTAAGGTTAATCTATCCTTATTCGAATTTCTCGTATGGTGGAGGTAAAGAGTACAACAACAAGAGTGTGGCATGCTCATCATTCACCTTCTTGTCAATATTACGCAAATCTAAAAGAATTGTATTCAATTAATCAAGGTGATCCTTGAGCGTCATGCATTCGAGCATCAGTAGAACTAATAGTCGTTGCTCTAGCATCAACTTGCTGGCGAGTGACTTTGTCTTGTACATACTCTTAAACTTGAGCCAAAGAGATGAGCCGTCTTCTGGTCTGCGACCTCTGTGATCACGTCATCCGATAAGAACAAAATAATGTTTGAGTGTGCTTTCTCCTTCATCAACCTATACTCCTATGATGTAGCATCCATGCATCCCTTTTCTGTATTCAAAGGTGCACATATGCATTGTGATTTAAGGAAAGCTTCCATCTTTATCTTCCACAGGTTGAATTTGTTCCCTCCTGTGAACTTGTCGATCTTCAACATGGATCCGAACATCGTTCTTGGTGACTATTTAGCACGTCGAACTGCTCCTTTTCTGTCGAACTATTCTTGTCGTCGAACTGCTCCTTCTTTGTCGAACTATTCTTGTCGTCGAACTGTTCTGACAACTCGTTGAACTGTTCTCTTAACCCCTCGAACTGCTCTGACAGACACATCGAACTAAAACCCAAGCCGCCGCTGTCGCTTCCCTAGCCGCCGCCGACGCTCCCCTAGTCGCTGCCGCCCTTAGCCGAGTGCTCCACCTAGATCGCAAAAAACTTGCTTGGATTGTGAAACCCTAGATTTTCTCCGCCTTGATCTTGATGTTGAAACACCGCCAAACATACGCTATGATACCAGTTTTTTGTAACAGAACTCCAGTTTCAGAGATCTGATACATGTTTGTTATGAAGAATCACCTCACGAACGATGAACACATAAAGAAGAGAACAAAGATCTTACGTGGTTCGCTAGCACAAGATTCTCTAACTAAGTCCAAAGCAGAAAAGCATCATTTATTTCACAATAGGAATAATTACGATGGACATCACTCATAATAAACTAGGAACCCAATGGGTCCTTATATAGTAGTACGAAAACAACCTAGAAGAGGCCCAAGCCCAATGGCCCACCCCAATGGTGCCTCCCCTCTTTTATTTCCCAAACCCTAGCCACGTTTTACTTTGACTCAAGTTATTCAAAACTCTGCAATCGTAAGATAAAGAAATCGTAATCAATTAATCTTCTTCCTCTTCGCTTCTCCCTCTTCTGCTGCACTCGGTAAGAATCAGTTATGTTATGGATTTATTTATGGTATCAGAGCCTTTCTAGGCTAGTCGCCATTGTTCTTAGATCCGACCCTATCTCTCCGGTGATTCTCCTCCACCTAGTGATCTTCTTCAGTTATGTGTACTTCTTCTATCACCGAGTCCTGGTCCTTGCTTCTTTAATGCCTCATTTTGTAACTACCTTGGTTTCGTTGCTTGATATTCACATGCATTTATGGTTTCTGGTTTGATTTCATTACTGAGTCACGCTGCGTGTTCTTTTATTGAGTTTTTCCGAGTTGCCTGAGTCATCTTCACGTTTTTTTCGAGTTCCTTACCAAGTTTTCCCGAGTTCACTGAGTTGCGTCGAGTCACGCCATTGCTAACCATCTTCCTCCATGTCTGAAGTTTGTGATTTGCAATCCCGCCTCAATAGTCCCAATCAAGCTCAAAAACACTAATTATATTGCCTAGCCGGCTCATATTTACACCGTGCTTCAGGAAAATGATCTACTCCAGTTTCTATCTTTTTCCAGTGACCTTCCAGCGCAATTACTTGAACAAGCTCCATGTTCTTATGTGTCAACCAAACTAGGGTTTCCAAGAAGTCAAGTTTTTTCAAACTTGACATTTAGACTCAAATGACATTTTGAACAACTTTCATGAAGGGCATTTAAGTCCGTTTGAATAAATGTCATTGAAGGTGAAACTGGTTCACGTTCAAGTACATTTATGTGATATGTGTGAAACTGGTTCACATAAACAACTTGCAAATGAATTCTGGCCGATTGGGAAGGAATATTGGAGATCATATTTATGCACCTTGAAGAAATTTGTTTGAAGTTTCAAAATCAAGTTCTACCTCCGAAATCATCAAACGGTCAATGTGATAAAGCTGGTCAAAATTGGTCAATTGGTCATGCTTGAAGTGTTAACTTCTAAGATAGTTTCAAGCTGTTAAGGTTGTCTATTTGGGTTTGAATAAATGTCATTGAAGTGTATTTCATGCATATGGTTTCATACCCTCGTTGAGTGTGCGATTTCCCAGACGCTCAATGATTTCCTCTGACACACGGTGAAGACTGAAACACTCACTACATGGAGTTTCAAAAACATATTTAATAGGAGATCTCTTTAAAGATGTGCTTGCATATGTTTTGTTTTGTGAAAATTACACTTGATCTTTGGTATAATTGTCTACTTTGCAGGTTCGTTGAGCAAAATTGAGGAGGTGAAAGCATGAAACGAGCTTTGAAAAGAACAAGAGGAGCAAAAAGGAATGAAAAAAATGAGCTGAGGAACAATGCATGGAGCTAAGTTAAGAAGAAGTTTTACTGCTTCGCGCCACCATGGTAAGGGAGAGAGAGAGTTACATGGATCGAGACACTAAAAGGCTGCTACCCTAGTCAGGCAAAGCCCACCATAGCGACGACACAACAGATTGGCATACCAATGAGGGCGGAATTGTGCATTTTTTGGATAATAATTGAAGACTCCTACTTTCTTCAGCTCTATTCTCATTCTAAAAATTTGTGAACCTTTAAAAATCATTAAAGGATGTACAAAATGCTTTCAATCTTATTTTTATATCAAGCATATTGATGGTGTTTTTACTAAAGGTTTAGACCATACTTAAGTAATATTTTGACCATGCACTTTTTTTAGTGTAACCTACCGAGTGGTAGGGCAGCATAACCCACTGTCATATTTAGACCATGTACAATTTTTTTTTTTTTTTTTTTTTTTTTTTTTTTTTTTTTTTTATCTAACATTTGATATTTCATAGTTAAAGCTATATCCTTGGTAATTTCTTGTAAATTTTAGTGAACCAAGCACGTCCTAACTCCTAAAATCGAGACCTCTTATTTGTTGTTTCAGATTATTACGAATAGTTTATAAAAGGTAAAATTTCACCACAGGTACCCTAAGTTTGCTTTTTTTCCGGCAAGTGGGTACCCAAACTTTAGAGTTATGCACCACATGTCCCAATTTGGAAAATAATTCAGTTGGGTTTGGGTACCATTTCATTAACCTTCCATCAATATTTGATGGAATGATGTAAAAAGACTATCACACCCTTCATTTTCACCTCTGATTTTTTCTAAACTGGCATGTTTTACTAACAAATCTAAAAAATAAAAATAATAAAATCTCCATATTCAAGTCTTTCCAACTCATCACAGACTTGATTAATATGAGATATGAAAACTCTTCATAAATTTGAGTTGGGGTTTTTACCACAATAGCAATGGGCATAGTGCTTTCATGAGATTCATCATCCATGCACCACAAGCTCCCAATGACGGTGTCTTCCCATTCATGGAAACGATGTGAGATCGACTGACGTTTTGTCTTGAAATACGCCAATTCGTCCCATATTGGGCACACAGGTCCACCCCAGTTAGACGAAGAGTCCGAGTCCTCATAACTGACAAAGTCCACAACTGGTTCATGGACACCGCATTCTTTGCTCGGCTCACGTATCCCTTCTTCCACTATTGTAGCTCGTGATGCATACTCTTTCTGTTCTTGTTCCATTTTAGTCCAAAATGTCTTCTTCATAACTCGTAGAGATGGAAGCCCGTGAGTTCATCATCATCATCCTCTTGTGGTGGTGGTGGTGATGGTGTCTCAATTTTACGCTCGATGGCGACGAATCCCATTGATAATGCTGATGAAATGGGTCTCTATTATCATGAAAGACACCACATCAATAGCACCAGACTATGCATTCGTCCTCTTTTTCATGATTACCTCTAGAGGTAAAACAGTGGGGAAGAGACTCACTTTGATCTCAACGTGCCCATGTTGGTGCTGATGAAACTGGTGTGAGTAGACTATACACGCGTCCTCATAGTCATGAAAATTTATGCATCGAGGGAAATAAATAATTGTGCATGCATCCTCTTCTCTGTGTCAATTTTCGCAGTAGTCACAGTAGGGGGGATTCAGGGACTAGAGTGCCCTTGAATCAAAGTTTGCACTCCACATGCTTATGATATCTCCTTCTCATGTGTTCCTAAGAAAACAAATTCACAAGACACCCATGAATCACATAGATAGAAAGTAAATTAAATAAAGGGTCAATTACTTATTACCCACCTCCAGTTAGGGGTAATGATCCACTTGCCACCTCCAGTTCCGAAACTATCTTATTACAACCTAAAGTTTGTGATTGCTAACAATTACCAACTGGAACAAATTCCATCCAAACCTTTCCGTTAGTTAACGTTTTTCAGCGGAAAATTATTCCAAATAGCAAAATACGAACATGGAGAACAAACCACTAGCACCGCCACACCACCACCACCTCAAGACCAGAATCCGGTGAGTCGGTGACCTTTACAAACACCGCCATAGTAAATCCATATTCCGATGACCATTTCCACCGCCCGCTACAAAAAATAAATCCAGATTAGTTAGTGATTATGAAAACAACTATTCTGAACACCACCAGAACCGCCTCACCACCGCCGCTGCCACCACAAAACCCACGATCCAGGAATCACCGCCGCCAAATCATGATGGCTTGGAACCAATACAAATTAGAGCTGCCATCATCACCTTCCTCGATCTACAGGTCACCTCCCGTTAAGACTAAGGCCGATTAAAAGCACCCCACCATAGTTACCCATCGATCAAAAGATGGAGCAGAGGGAGAGAGTAACAGATTGAGAGACAAAAATTGAGATTGATAGAGAGATACACCACCCATAACCACCCTATCTTCATGAATCTGAAGGCAAAACTCAAAACCAAAGCCCCAATATTGGAGGAAGATGGAGCCTCATCTCGGTCCTCGGCGATGCCGCTATTGTTTGAGGCAGTTTGTTTGTCGATTGGCAAGACATATTCAGAGAGAGGAGGTGGCAGAGAGGGGCAGCAAGGAAGCGAGAGAGACGGGCCGCAGATTCAGTTCCGCCCATCTCAATATTGACTTTCTCTTTCTTCTTCAATCTTTATCTTCTTGGTCGAGCCTCTGTTGCTCCTTTATCTTCTTCTTTCTTCTTTCTTTAATTTCTTTTTCTTTTGTTTTTCCACGGTTGTCTTTATAGTTAATTTTTTCTTCTACTTTTTTTCTTTATAATATAAATGTTTGGACAATTGTACCCCTGACGGGGTTAACTTTTTAACAGAAAATCTAGCCAGTTGTTAATTGTTAGCAATCACAAACTTAAGGTGGTAATAAGACATTTTCAAAAATGGAGGTGGAAAGTGGATCATTACCCCTAACTGGAGGTGGGTAATAAGTAATTGACCCTAAATAAAACTAAAACAACTTAAAAATACTCTAAACTAACTCCTAACTAAATAATCTACCGGGGACCCCGGTAACAGCGCCAAAAGTATCTACCGTTGGCTCCTTTTGATTCTCGGTGATTCGGAATTGTGCTCATAAAATCATCATAACTAAACTAAGTCGCTTTCATGCACTCATCTAATTAACTAGCTTTTCAAGGTCATGACTCCTTCTACGTTAAGGATTAAGCACAGTTTATGAACATTTAACTAAAACGAATATTAACATAGGGTGAAAGTGGGTTTTCAAAAGGAAAATCAAAATAGATGGTAATGTGATTATTTTTAAGGGACGATTGGTGGATAAAGGTTTCGGTCTGGTATTGACTATGACAATAAAAATTCTCAAGTTACGATACTTAAATCTATTCGCATCTTGCTGGCAAATACGACTTCCCACGATCACGAAATTTGGTAGATGGATGTCAAAACAGCGTTTATTTATGGAAAACTCCTTGTGGATGTCTACATAACACAACCAGAGGGTTGTGTTGATCCAGAGCATGCCCAAAAGGTGAGTAAGTTGTAGCGATCTATTTACGGATTAAAGCAAGCTTCTAGGAGTTGGAATTTTCGATTCGATGATGCATTCAGAGAGTTTGGTTTCATCACAAATGAAGATGAACCTTGTGTTTACAAGAAGGTTGGTGTGAGCACAGTTGTATTTCTGGTCTTGTATGTGGATGACATACTACTCATTGGAATGATATCCCGACTTTGCAATATGATAAAAATTGGCTGGAATTGCTTTTCAATGAAATACATAAGCGAAGAAACCTGTACACGTTGTATAAAGATCTATAAAGATAGATCAATAAAGTTGATCGGTTTAATTCAAAGTATATATATTTGAAAAGGTGTCAAAACAGTTCAACATGTGAGAATCCAAGAGGGGATTCTAACTTATGTCTCATGGAGTTAGTCTTTCGAAGGCTAATTGTCCTTCCAATCAGATTGAGAAGGACCTTAAGAATGAGTTTCAAAAGATACGCCATGTTATGTACTAGGCCAGACATATCATATGCTTTGAGCATGAAAAGTAGATACCAGTTAAATGCAAGTGAGAGTCACTGGATAACTGTCAAAAATATCCTTCAGTACTTGAGAAGAACTAAGGATTTATTCATGATGTATGGAGGAGAGGAAGACCTCAATGTAAAGGGTTTCCCTTATGCAAGCTTCAAAATCGAGAAAGATCATTCCAGATTGCAGTCAAGTTTTGTTTTTTGCCTTAATGGAGGAGCTGTGAGCTAGAAAGGTTCCAGGCACGGTATCACAGAGGATGGGTATATTTCTTCCTCATATTCACATACCTAGGAGATTCCATCTCATTCAAGATAATCGATAGAGAATATGTGAAGATATGCAAAGTACCGACAAATGACGATCTAACGGGCCCGCTTACGAAACCCCTTGCTCAGTGAAAGCATGAGAGCCACACTAGATCAATAGGCATATGAAATGCACCAGACCGTATCTAGTGCAAGTGGGAGACTGTTTGAGTATGCCTTAGAGGCAATCTATTTGTCATGACATTTATAAAGACTTTCTGGTCATTGTGTTATCGATATGGAAATATTTTAACATAATGAAGTCCTTAGAATATAAATGTTGTACACTTAAATATCCATGGTCAAGTATTACAGTTAATTAGGACGAATCTAATGCATAGAGACTAGTATGTGGGTAGATTGATATGGGGATATCAAGTCTGACACATTGGTACTCAATAGGATCAATGGCGTACTGGATTGACTCCGCCATGAGAAGGCTACATGGGAGTTATGTGAATGTCACATGTGCTTCTCATAGTGACAATGGTGTTGTGATCCTTAGAATTGAAGTAATTACATTCTCTAGATGTGAATTATCATGTTTTGATATCGTCAAAGGTCACGCTGAAACAAGGTGATTATAAAAGCGATAATTGGGCATGCTATAAAACATGCTGAGGGGTGTGAGTGATGTACATAATATTTGTCCCTCCTACATAACAGGCGTAAATATCCAAGGACACTCGATGAGTGACACTTATGGAAATGCATGGTTATACTCAAATGAATCAATATGAGACATTGATGTCATTTGTCTGTCTAAGTCTACACATATAACCGAGAAAAGTATTGATTGGATTTACAGTGTTGCACTCCATGTCTTGTTTGTGATCTAGATAGAAGAGACAAAGGGATTATACTACGCGGTAACATTGGTCAGATAGGTTAGTCAGATCACTGACATTCCAATTACTTGGGTAGCATTGATGTATTGCTAGATACGCTCAATGTTTGTGTTTATTATTAAACTGCCAATGTAATTAGGAATTTACAGGTTCACACACAAGGATAGATCAAACTGGAATTATTTTCTCATTACTTGGACTAAAGAGAAATAATGAATGTTAGATAAAGTGTAAATTGTGCTCATTAGTTGGACTAAAGAATAATTTTGGACTAGAATGCAAACTAATCATAACTGTTAGGATTAATGGGCAAAGCTGAATCTCTAGCCTCTATATAGATTCATAGACTGTGAAATTCAGTCTAGATTCATTCATAAACCAACACTACGCGTGAGAGACAAAAGGAGAGAAGAAAAAGTAGTTTTTCTCCTCTAGAGGTTCGTCCAAGAAGAAGTCCTCCCCTACTCTTGCTACCCCACGATTTAAATTGGATCCACTCATCGTGCGCTTCCAGATTCGTTGATTTTTTATGACAAGATCATCCTTCTTCATACTCATGCTAGCACCACTGAAGAAGAAATCCAGTTCAGATCTAATTCGTGTGGATACGTAGGGCACCGGTCTTCATATTTGCGCTTGCGAGCGTCACTAGCCACTTTGGCTAAGGTAAACCTCTAATCATCATATTACGCTCATTCGCATTGGTACTTGGTGGGTTTTATGCAAATAATTTAATTATTTTCATTGCGTTTGATTGCCAAAACCCAACATACATAACTTTCATAGCGTAATTCTCACATTTTTTTACCCGGAAATTACACAAAACGATAGTAAAACGTGCAAGAATATAACTCTAATATAGAGTTATCAAATCCCCCACACTACCTTTTTGCTCATTCCAGGAAAAATTAAAAACTTTCTCACACTATGATTTCAATCCACCGAATTGCATATGTTTTCATTAGCCATGCGACACAAATGACTCACACACATGACTATGTAAACGACGTGACTATAAACAATGCAACTCGATATTATAGTATGAAAATATTAACATAACACATTTTTTCAGTTTTCGTAAGAGATCGGTCAATCTTGATATCATTAACCAAAAATAATCAAGCTCTCACAAGTCTCTTTTGAAATTTCACAACCAAAACCAGGAAATTAAGGTAGAGTTGTCATAAGCACAATCTCACAAAGGGGTCCCCAAACATCCACCACAAACAATGCACGAACTGGGCACATCATTCAGCTCAGAGGGTCTAGGCATCCTAAGTAATAAGGTAGTCTTTCGTCGCAGGTCATTTTATATTTAAATCTCTTAGCCGCGATTGCATTTGAATGCAAATTGTTCCAGTGATAGGAGTCACAACTTTTTGTAATACGACTTAACTTCAATTTTCATTAGACGCTCTAATTGGATTGAATAAAAATTCCCCGAGTGAACGGAGGCACAATGGGTTGTTCACCGTATCTAATTCAAAAAGAAGATTTCGATTCTTTTGTTTTTCATTCTCATCTTTTATTTCAGTCGTGCATTTAGAGCAACTAAGTGTGGTCTTTTTCAGTTAGCTCTTGACACTGCTGTAAAGGATGGTTTTGTACACTCCCTAACTTCACTTATGCTAAAGTAGTGTACCACATGGAACCAACTCAACATGAAGGTCCACCCCAGATTTCAAGAGGCCCCATTTTCCACTCGAAAACATACTATTCAACTACCATAGGACTAAATCCTCCTAGCACAATATAGGAACTAAAGGTATGCCCTTATATACTTTCCACTTTTCCCTGAATACCCGCGACATCATTTCGTGTGAAAGGTATGCAACAGACATAGCTTGCAAAATATACATCCCCCCACCACCACACTTAAGCATTTGTTGTCCTTAACGAACTTAGAGATAGTGAAGAAGGACTTCGCGTTTAAATGTATTGGCGGTGGATCTACGCAATTATTTCTCAGAACATAGAAGCAGAGAGAGTAAGTGGTACCTAGGGTGCCCGCAATTACATGGGCACAGTTTCCGCTGAATGCGACAAGAAGGGGTCGTGTGTACTGTTGACAACGGAAAATATGTACAGCGTTCCTCCACAACCGCTCATGAAGCTCAGACGAGAAATCACCCAGCTATATTATGTGATAATTTCTTCCCCTAAGTTCACGTGTGCCTCTCACAACGGGGTACATTACTCCATGCTACGAGCAATGGGCACGAAAAATCCCCGACTCCCTCACGAGTCCCGATATGGATCAAATGTGTCGTAGAACACCGGTGGTAGATATTTCGCTTAACCATTACCTGAAACCACTAGATAACTCATTAGTCTCTCTCTCACCTATCAACAATTAATATGAAGAACTAAAAACGAAATATAAAAGAAATAACATCCTATTATACATTGGGTTGCTTCCGAAACAGCCCTTGTAATTTAAGTTCGTTGGCCCGACCCGGTTACCTCAATCACCAAGGATACCGAAGAATTCTTTATCCCTCCACTTCTTCTGCTTCCACCATATCCTCTCCAGAACTTTCTTCTCAAGTGCACTCATGTGTTGTGAAGATTGTGGAGAGTTATTGAAGCTGGCTGGTTTCATTTTGTATATATTATCTTGATCAATTTCCACAAAGTACCACTGGGCTCAAATGCATCTATGTCCACAAAATCATCAAAGTAGTACCTCCTCTGTGCTAGATGCTCTCCGTTAAACACAAGCACCTCATCCACACCCCCACACTTGCTGATTTCCATTTCCTTGACTATGACATAAGGATCATCAATATAATAGCAAATAGAAAAAGAAATTGAAAGTTTTCCATGCCATTATTCCCCATAATAATCTCCATATATGAGATATGAAAATTTATTCATAACATTGAGTTGGGGAAACGGGTATAGTGTTTTCATCACCTTCATCATCCATGCACCACAAGCTCCCAATATGGGTGTCATACCATTCATGCCAAGGATGTGAGATCGCCTGAGGTTTTGGCTCGCAATCCGGCAGGTCCTCCCATCTTGGGAACACAAGTCCACCCCAGTCAGAGTAAGAATCTGAGTCCCCATAAGTGCCAAAGTTCACAACTAGTTCAGGGACACCGCATTCTCCGCTCGTCTTAGGTATCTCGTCTTCCACTGCTGTAGCTCGCAATGCATACTCTTGCTATTTTTTTCTCCAATTTAACCCAAAATGTCGTCCACATCTCTCGTAATTCAGGAAGCCATTGAGGTTCATCATCATTGTCCTCTTGTGGTGGTGGTGATGGTGGATCAATTTGAGGCTCAATTGGCCACGAATCCCATTGATAATACTGATGAAATGGTTATCTATTGTCATGAAAGACACCACATCGATAGCACAAGACTATGCATTCGTCATCTTCTTCATGATTACCTCTACAGAAAAAATAGTAGGGAGGAGGCTCAGCTTAAGTCTTAATGTGCCCACGCTAGTGCTGATGAAACTGGTGTGAATTGACTATACATGCGTCCTACATAGTCATGATAATTTATTCATAAAGGGCAAGCAATAATTTTGCATGCATCCTCTTCTCTGTGCCAATTTTTTTGTAGTCACAGTAGAGTGGATTCAGGGAGGGGAGTGCCCGTGAATCAAATTTTGCGCTACACATGCTTATGATATCTCCTGCTTCATGTGTTTCTGAGAAAACAAACTGACAAGACACCCATGAAGCACAAAGATAGAAAATAAAATAAAATAAACTAACAAAATTGAAAGTACTCTTAACTTACTCCTAACTAAATAATCTACCTATGTCCCCGGCAACGGCGCCAAAAAATATGACGCGATTTCTTGACTCATATGCCCAAGCGCACGATCAAGTAATATAGGGGGTGGTATTTCAACCCCAAGTTATGGATCCCACGAGGACATACTTGAGATTATTTAAATAATTGATTAGATTAGAGTATAGTACGAGTAGAAAGAATTTGTGATTTAAAATAGTTTCGCCCCCAAACAAGCAGCTGAAACTGAAATTAACAACTAAAGTAAGTTTTTTGTGCTTTTATAATTTTTAAACAAAGATGGAGAAACTAGGCGATCTCCAGATCACCTAGGTGTGTAGACAGTTTCTGGTCCAGCTGTGTAACACGTTAATTCTATTCTAGTTAAGTCGGGTAACGATATTGACCATATCATGTCGGTCTCAAGTCGTTTTACGTCTCGGTTGACTACAGTCTTCTTTCGACCTACTGTGTCTACCAGTACATTCTAGTAGGCTAACTACAGGACGACAACGAGTCACGTCTGTCCACCGTTGCACGAAAAAGTCAAATAATCCTACTGAATCTACCCACAATGGCCAATTCTAACACTTCTCCTTTTGGTTTGGTGATTCGAGATTGTTCTCATAAACTCATAATAACTAGACTAAAGTCGCTTTCGCGCACTCATCTAATTAACTAGCTTTGATCTGGGTCATGACTCATTCTACGCAAAGGATTAAGCGCAGTTTATGAATATGTAACTAAAACGAATATTAACATTAAGCAAGACAATGATTCATGAACAAACCCAACCTTCAATGACTATCAAATCCTACACTAGTCTTGTCAATAGACTAGAATCATCAAATAGGTCATGAAACTAACAACCATTCACTGAATCAAAAACAAACACATGAAACAAGTCTTAAACCCGAAATATCATTCGTCTACATGACACCCTAGGCTCTCGTGGAGACGCCTAGAAAACTGTTTAGCTAATCCAAATCAATCCAATAGGAAATAATAGTTTTCCAATGGAAGGCTTGAGAGATGAAGAAGAAATAAAAAACCTAGATCTCCAATGGTGGCTTCGACCTTGTGTTCTTCGTCCTCCTCTTTTTCTTCCTTGCGTGAGTGAATGAATGAGAGAGTTTAATTGATGTAGGGTGTATTTAATTAATCCCCATTAGGTTTAGAAATTAATTACACAAAACTACACCGTTTAACTAGCAAAAATGCGCCTCTGCCTTGTTGTGATTGTGCAATCAGCTAAAGGTGAGCGTGCGATCTTCTTTGTTTTATAGTGTGATTTTTGCCTAGGAGGTAGTGCGACCTGGTCCCCTTTGCTGCTGATCGTGCAATCAGACTTTCAGGTCGTGCGATCTGCTCTTGGTCGTACGATCTGTTGGTCCGATCATGATTTACAGTGAGTTTCAAACTTTTACTCCTCCTAAAATATTCTAAGGAAATTAACTTTATCCTATGGGGTCCAAGTATAGTTTTACAAAGTTATTAAAACTAAATGGGACTCCCATCTTCAACTATGTTCACCGTCTCATCACGGTTTCTTCACATCCAAAGCTCCCACATAATTTCCAAAGCTCGTTTCTCCTCTTCAGTTCATCTCCACAACATCCTTTTCTGTCAAAATAACAAGAAATAATCCCGTGCTGTAAGTTCACAGGTTTCACAAGCTTGAAATACAGAGCTATTTCAAGGCCTTGAGGCAGTTTTTAAAGCCTTGAATCACATGCTTGAAATAGTCTGGCCTTCAAAACATGTTCAAAGCCTTGAAACTATCTGACCTATATGCATATTCTAAGGGGGAGTTTTTTTGAGTTCTTCTGATCTTATTCTAACTCTCTCACCCCTATATTTGATCTTTTATTACTTGATGATGAAATACAAAAGATTTTGATTCACACAGACTTCATCTAATTAATCTGTTTGACTTATTTTTGCAGGGAAAGCTCATTTCCTATTTTGCAGGATTGGTTTCCTAACCTGGGTTTTGCAGGAAAGGAAATATTAAGAGAATGTGATTCTGTGATCAATCAGACACTCTTGAAAGCTTTTCAATACGTTTAAATACAAGATATTATCTTTGAAGATTCTGATCAACTATCCGTTGGGAAGACTGTTGGAGAAGTCAAAGACTCATGCCTAAAAAACAGGAAGTTTGTTGCTGAAAATCAGGAAGATTTGCTGATTTGTTGAGCACTATAAATGGAGCTCAATTTGAATCATTTGACACAACACTCAACGGGGAAAAAGAGAGACAAATTTCAGGATTGATAAGCATCAATGAAGCACATCATTCTCACAATCCATCTCACTGAAGATCACTGCATTTTTCCATGCAGTTCCACTTCCAGTGATCTTCTCTTCTGTACTAAATTTGTATATCATTCGTATACTACTTCTAGCTCTCATTCTCAAGGATTTTTAAAAGTGCACAATAGACCATTCTTAGTTAATCATTTAGCTAGAGAAGGTACTAGATAGGTTAGTGAGAACCACAAGCTGTAACAGAGTAAGGCATATCTCTGTGCTTGAGATCTAGGGCTTAGCTTTTGATTAATAAGAATTGTGTTGAAAATCATGCAGGGAGAATATCCCTGAGGTAGAGATGTAGGTCCAAGTGGACTGAACTCTATAAATCCTGTGTCACTTGCATTGTTCATTTCATTCTCATAATTTTTTTAAACAGCTTTCAAACTAGTCTGTTTTCAGGGGTTTGAAACTCTTTTCAAGGCTGTGAAAAAGACTTGTTTGTTTGTCACATAAACTGTATTTCACTTAAAAGGCTTGAAACTGTTTTCAATGCCTTGAACTTCACAGAAAATCTCATCTTTGCAAGTTTTACAAAAAGTTGGCATACTCTATTCAACACCCCGATCCCTTCTAGAGTATTTGTGCTGTATTTTTACCTGCTTACTCCCCTTTCCAACTGGTATCAAATCTTGTATAACTTGATAGATTTAACCATCTGGTGATCATGAGTACTGCAGGTGATAGTGGTTTCTCACAGGGAAGAGATACTAACAGACCTCCTCTATTTTGTGGAGATAATTTTGCTCACAGGAAAGTCTTGATGAAAATGTTCATCATTGATCAAGACATAGAGCTATGGACCATTATTCATAATAGACCTCACACTTTCTTCACAGATAAAGATGGGATTAAAACTCCCAAATCTGAAGACTCTCTCTCTTCATCTGAATTATAACAATTCTCTAGAAATTTCAAAGCTATTAATATCTTGTATTATTCTTTGAGTACAGATGAATTCAACAGGATTTCAGGTTTTAAGACTGCCAAGGATATCTTGGATAATCTTGTGGTGAAATTTGAAGGAACCAGTCAAGTCAAGCAAACCAAGATCAACATCTATCTCAGACAATATGAGTTATTCAAGATGAATGCAGATGAGGAAATGAGAGACATGTTCAAAAGGTTTACAGACATTGTCAATAAACTTGATTCACTGGGAAAGAATATTTACAATGAAGAAAATGTGAGGAAGATTCTTAGAAGTCTTCCAAAGGAAAAATAGGAACCAAAGACTACTGCTATTGAGGAAGCTCAAGATCTCTCATGACTCCAACTTGATGACCTACAAGGGAAGCTTCTGACACATGAAATATCCATGAATGAAGCTGATGGATAGCTACCAGAAGGTGTCAAGAACTTAGCACTCAAGGCCAAAGAGAATGAGAAAATTCAAATCCTTGAAACTGAGGATGATGATGAAGATCCATTTGCTTTGATTTCCAAAGCCTTGACCAAAATCCTTAAGATGAAAAAAAACTTTGGAAACAAAGACTTCAACATAGAAAGACACAGATCATCCAGTAGAAAGGACTACAAAGGTAAGTCTTCTTCACATAATAATAAATCAAAAGTCATGAATTGCTTTGAGTGTGGTGATGCAGGACACTTGATTAGAGACTGTCCACACAAGAGAATCAAGAACTTCCAGAAGAAAGATCATGATAGAAGAAAGAAAGCTATGATAGCCTCATGGAGTAATTCAGATACCTTAAGTGACTTTGAATCTGAAGATGAACATGCCAACCTATGCTTTATGGCCAAGCATGATGAATGTGTTGAAAAGAAAATTGAGGTAATGATAAACTGTTTGATTTCAAAACCAAAATAAGTCCTCTCAGATTATCTTAGAACAATTCTTTTAAATGAAGAGGACTATCTAAAAGAGATTAGAGTTTTGAAAGAAAAAGTTCATGAGCGAGCAAAATAGAATTTACATCTTGTTTGTCTGAATCAGAATCTTGAAATCTCTCAGAAGAAAACTGACAGTGATTTCAAGGCCTTGAAAACCAGTTTCAAAGCCGTGAAAACACAAGTCAAGGAAGTAGTCACTGAGAACTCTCTACTGAGTAATAACCTTGTTAATTTGAGACATCAAGTTTATGAATTAGATAAGCAAAACACTACTCTTACTGAGAAACTTCAAGAATCTGAATTAGTCAAAGCCAAGCTTGAAGGCTCAGAACACAAGTTGAACTTGATTCTTGGAGAAAGTTCAAATTCTGTTCACAAAACGGGTATTGGATACAATCCAAATCTTTCAAGAAAGAACAATACCAAATTTTTGAAAGCTGGAAACAAAAATTCTCCTAAGTGTCATTTCTGCAATAAAATTAGTCATGTTAAAATGACTTGTCCTTTCAGAAGAAGAGACCCTCACTTAATGAGAAACACATTCCCATTTCAACTCAAAGGACAAGTCAAACATATTTGGGTTCCTAAAGGGTTAAGACCAACTAACATGTTTGATCCTGAATATGAGTCCAAATTCCACACTTGGTCTAACAGCTGGGTAAGGCAGTGATTGGTGTTTGCAGGATGTCACCAATACTAAAGAACAGAAGTGGTTCATGGACAGTGGTTTCTCAAGACACATGAGTGGAAAGAGATCTCTATTTTTAGAACTTAAAGAGCAATCAGAAGGTTCAATTACACTTGGTGACAAAGGAAAATGCAACATTCTTGGTATTGGTAAAAGCTTGAAGTGCCTCAAGGCCTTGAAAGAGGATTCAAAGCTTTGGCACAGAAAACTTGGTTTCATTAGCTTGCATACCTTAAACAAATTGATCTCCAAAGATCTGGTAAGAGGATTACCATCTATTAAGTTCAAATATGATGAATTATGCAAAGCCTGTGCTCAGGGTAAGCAGACCAAAAGCTCTTCAAGCCAAAGAAGTTTGTAAGTACTACTAGACCTATTGAATTAATTCACATGGATCTCTGTGGTCCTGTGAGGACTCCAACTCCAAAAGGTAAGAAGTATATGCTAGTTATTGTAGATGACTATTCTAGATTTCCTTGGTTTATGTTTCTGAAAGAAAAATCTGAAGCCCTCTCTGAATTTTCAAAGATTTGTAGAGAACTTCAAACCTTGAAAAACCTACATATTGCTTCAATCAGAAGTGATCACGGTAGAGAGTTTGATCAGTTAGAATTTAATTTATTCTGTGTTAAGCATGGTATCTCTCACAATTTCTCTGCTCCTAGAACTCCTCAACAGAATGGATTTTTTGAAAGAAAGAACAGGACTCTTGAAGATATGTCAAGAACAATGCTTTTAGAAAACAAGCTGCCAAAACACTATTGGCCAGAAGCTGTGAATACAACAAACTATATTTTGAACAGGTGCTTGATCATACCTATCTTGAAGAAGACTCCCTATGAACCTTTCAAAGGGAGAAAGCCAAACATTTCATATATCAAACTCTTTGGATGCACATGCTTTGTCCACAACAATGGAAAGAACAACTTGGGTAAGTTTGATGCAAGAAGTGATGAAGGTATCTTTCTTGGTTACTCTCTGACTAGCAAAGCTTATAGAATTTATAATAAAAGAACCAAGCTGGTTGAAGAAAGCATTCATGTTATTTTTTATGAAAGCTATGATGGTTCTTTGAGTGAAAGTTTTGCAGACTTGAATCTGAACAAGCATGAATAGAAGAAGAAACTAAAAACTCACTTGGTTTCAAGAAAGGTTTAGAAGGAAACAGAAGCCATTTTCAAGAACTTGAAAACAGGTCTCAAGGCCTTGAAAATAGAGATCAAAGCCTTTATAAGGATGATCAGAAAGACATGAGACATCAGGCTACTACATCAAGACTAGAGAAGCAATATGGAGAGCCTGAACCCTGGTCTCCAAGAAAGAGATTCATATATCTTTCAATCTCATCCAGTTGACAACATCATCTCTGATCCAACCACTGATACACAAAAAAGATCACAGTTAAAGAATCTTTTTGCTTTTAATGCTTTTATTTCTCTTGTAGAACCTAAGACTGTGAAGGAAGCATTACAAGAAGTAGACTGGATTATAGCTATGCAAAATGAACTCAATGAGTTTGAAAGAAATAAGGTGTGGAACTTAGTTCCCCCACCAACAAGGCAGTATGTCATTGGTACAAGATGGGTGTTCAGAAACAAATTGGATGAAAGCAAGGCTAGTTGCTCAAGGATACAACCAAGAATAAGGTATTGATTATGAGGAAAATTTTGCTCCTGTTGCCAGGTTAGAAGCAATTAGAATTTTACTTGCCTTAGCATCCTACAAGAACTTCAAAATATTTCAGATGGATGTGAAATGTGCATTTTTAATGGATACTTGCAAGAGAAAGTTTATGTTGCACAACTTCCTCATTTTGAACATGACAAGTTTCCAGATCATGTTTACAAACTTGACAAACCTCTTTATGGTTTGAAACAAGCTCCAACAGCTTGGTATGAAAAGATTTTCAAAGTTTTTCTAGAGGATTAGTAGACAAGACCATTTTCATAAAGACTCATGAGAAAGATTTACTTGTAGTTCAGATTTATGCTGATGACATTTTATTTGGAGCTACTAATGATCTATTGTGCACAGAATTCTCAAGTCTCATGAAATGAGCATGATGGGAGATCTGAACTTCTTCCTTGGACTTAAAATACATCAGATGAAGAAGGGCATCTTTCTACATCAAAGAAAGTATACTAGGAACTTGTTAAACAAGTACAGTATGTCTCAATCCAAAGTAATGAAGACCCCTGTGAGTTCTACACGGTCCTTAGATAAGGATGAATCTGATAAGAGTGTCAATGTGAAAGAGTATAGAAGTATGATTGGATCATTACTATACCTTACTGCTAGTAGACCAGATATCATGTTCAGTGTATGTATGTGTGCAAGATTTCAGGCTGATCCAAAGGAATCACACTTAACTGCTGTGAAAAGAATCTTCAGATATCTAAATGGTACAAAAGACTTAGGGCTTTGGTATCCAAGACATTCTAACTTTTCTTTTTATGGATATTCAGATTCTGACTTTGCAGGTTACAAAGTTGATAGAAAAAGTACTTCAAGAAGTTGTCAATTCATTGGATTCTCCTTGATCAGTTGGAACTCCAAGATACAAAACGCAGTTATTGTTAGACACCATTTCATGAGAGATAATGCTGAGAAAGGTGATATTGTTCTTGAATTTGTTTCTAATAACATGAAACTTGCAAATATCTTCACTAACCATTGCCAGAAGAAAGATTTTCAGCTCTAAGACTGGAATTGGGTATGCTAAATAAAGATGCATTGGTTTAGGGGGAGTACAAGGTAAGGAAGGTAAATTGTTATGTGTTTTCAAAGGTTAGAACTGATTTTAAAAGCCTTGAAAATCTATTCAAATCTTTTATTTTATTTGTTTCAGTAAAACAGTGTTTCAAGACTTTGAAAGCCTTTTCAAAGCCTTGAAAATAAGTCTGTTAAACAGATAGAACAATAACTCTTGGATCATTCAGTATTGGGTGCTATCTTTGTAGATATTTACTCAATATTACCCCTACCCTTTTTCAAAAAAAAAAATTCAGCCAAATATAGTATTAAAATATTTGTTTCCAACGGCTTCAAAGATTTGAATCTTCACTGATCATTACAAATATTTTGAGATCAGAGAGAAGTTGCAGTTTCCTCTTTAAAATAAAACTCTTTTCGTATTCATCCTCTTCTTTTCTACTTCTCTCCGTATCATTTCAATCTCCCTATTCTTCTCCAAACCCTAATGAGCACAAGAAGAGCCTCAGACAGAATCAAGATGGCTGGTGGTTCAAAGCCTAGGGCAGAGAAGAAGAGAAAGACAACTGAGGATCAAGTTCAAACAATCAGTGGGGATTCAAGTTATTGGACTCCCAATGCAGAAGCAGTAACAAAACTTCCTCCACCAAAGAAGAACCAGAAGACAATGTGGAAAGAGCCTTTTAGATCTACTCAAAGAACTCAGCTCCTGATGAAACTTGGTTCATCACAAACACTTCCAAAGATTGTCCTAAGAGGTATGACACAACCAATTACCCTCCCACGAGTGAATCTTTGGAGTTAGAAAAAGAAGATTTCTTTCTACCCAACACTCCTACCTCATCCGAACAGTTAATACACTATGTGTTCAATGTTGAAGCCAACGTTTCATTAACTATCCTGATGAGATGTATTATCCCAAGGGAAAATTATAAGGAGTTGATCACTGAGAGGGTACTATATATTATGTATCTGGTTATGCATGGGTATGACATTGATCTTCCAAAGCATGTAATGGAACACATGTTGTTTAGCCAAACAGATCAGAGAAAGCATCCTTTACCTTATCCAAACTTGCTCACACTTTTCTTCCAACACCTTGAGATTCCAACTGCTGGTGAAGAGACTATCAATTTTGGGTTTGTTTTGCTTAATGAGAAAGCATTTGAGAAGATTGGAGTGGTGAAGACCAAAGGAAAAACTTGGAAGTTATTTTCAGAGCTGACAGAAGAATAATTGGGTGCAAAGAAGTTTCTTGAGCCCAAGACCTTGACTCCTACTTCAAGCCAGACCTCACAGCCTCCAGATTTGTCTTCAATTGTTCAAAGACTTGAAGGTTTAGAGATGGAATCTGGTGAAATCAAAGAAAATCAGCATGGTTTTGAGACTGATCTCAGGCAGGTAAAGTACATGGTTGAGACCATCTTCAGAAGCATGACTGTGTGTGATGTTCCTGAGGATGTCTTTCAAGCTGGAGAAGGTCTCAACAAGGATGGTTCTGATAAGAATTTACCTAGTGAACACTCAAACCAGAAAGAGGCTGCTGAAGACAAGGACAAAGGAAAGCAGGTGATAGATGAACAAGTTGCTCAAGAGGGAGAAGAAGTAGACAGTCCTGATTCAGATGCATTGCTGACAAACATCAAGAAGAAGAAGAAGAAGAAGAAGAAGAAGAAGAAGAAGAAGAAGAAGAAGAAGAAGAAGAAGAAGAAGAAGAAGAAGAAGAAGAAGAAGAAGAAGAAATCTGCAAAGCCAATCATTCCAGAACTTGAAGATCAGGCTGAAGAAGAGACTGCTTGTGTGAATGAAGAGGCTGCTGAAGAACAGGCTAATGATGAAGACATTGAGGAAGAAGAAGGAGAACATTATGGAGATGAAGACCCAACCCCATAACTCTTGTATACTCTTTCTTGCCCACTCTTTTCTTAAATTTTATTTTAAAAACTTTCCAAAGACTCTGATCCAACATTTTTCTCATTCTTTTTTATGAAAGTCAAAAAGGGGGAGAAATCTCAGGTTGTTTTTATGTCTTTAGTGACCTGACTTTTGGTCAATAGGATTTATCTGAGACTTATCTGTTTTTCTGCTTAAGTTTGTTATTGAATAAGTTGGATCTTTTTGGAACTTATGTGTTATTACCTTTTGTACTGTGTGCTAATAAGTATTTTTGCAGAAACTAAGGATCAAACAGATTGAGGTTTTTTCTTTTATCAAGGGGGAGATTGTAACTTCACAGGTTTCACAGGCTTGAAATACAGAGCTATTTCAAGGTCTTGAAACAGTTTTCAAAGCCTTGAGCTATTTCAAGGCCTTGAAACAATGTTCAAAGCCTTGAAACTGTCTGACATGTATGCATATTCTAAGGGGGAGTTTTTCTAAGTTCTTCTGATCTTATTCTAACTCTCTCACCCCTATATTTGATCTGTTATTACTTGATAATGAAATACAAAAGCTTTTGATTCACGTAGACTTCATCTAATTAACCTGTTTGACTTAGTTTTGCAGGGAAAGCTCATTTATTTTGCAGGATTGGTTTCCTAACCTGGGTTTTGAAGGAAAGGAAATATTAAGAGAATGTGATTTTGTGATCAATCAGACACTCATGAAAGCTTATTAATACGTTTAAAGACAAGATCAACTTATTATATTTGAAGATTCTGATCAACTATCCGTTGGGAAGAATGTTGGAGAAGTCAAAGATTGTTCCCTAATAAACAGGAAGTTTGTTGCTGAAAATCAGGAAGATTTGTTGATCTGTTGAGAAGTATAAATGGAGCTCAATTTCAAGAATTTTACACAACACTCAACGGGAAAAAAGAGAGACACATGACAGGATTGACAAGAATCAAATAAGCACATGATTCTCACAATCCAACTCACAGAAGACCGCAGCATTCTTCACTGAAGTTCCACTTCCAGTGTTCTTCTGTTCTGCACTAAATTTGTATATCATTTTTAAAAGTTTGTAATGTAGACTAAATACAAGACCAGAATACTCTAGAAGGGGGGATTTGAATAGAGTATGGAAACTTTTTGCTAAAACACATAATTTAACTAAGTGATGCAAGTACAAGACATAAATCTCAAGGCCTTGAGATTTTGTAAGACTGTTCGGAAACTTCTCAAGTATAAAAGAAAGCTTCAAGGCCTTGAACTAGTTCCAGAATCAAACAGTTTGTAAACCCTAATTTGATTTAGATCACTTGCAAGAATAAAAACTTAAACTGTAAAGTAAAGAAAACTGAGCAATTTACAAAGTTCAGTCCCAATGGACCTAATCTCTGCCTGAGGGATCTAATCCCACCAGGATTGGGCAAACACTTCTTATTACTCACACAGAAACAGCCCTAGATCTTCTAGCCTAAGTGAACTCCCTTACACCTATGCAGCTTGTGGTTCCAAACCTATCTAGCATCAGCTACTAACTGTTGAGCTAACAAGAACCTCGTGTTTTTCACTTGAACAACCAACCACTAGGTTTTGTGAGGTATAAAATATACAAAAAATAAGCAGATTTAAGTACAAAAAGAGAAGAACAAAATAGAAGAATCAGCTGTGAAAGCCTGGATGTGTTCTTCAGGAATACTGGAATGATTAATCTTCTGAAAGCACTTGATTGAAGCTTGAAGTTGTGAGGATTGATGATCTGATCTTGCACGGATGTATCTCTCCTTATTTTCCTTTGATTTTTTTTTTCTGTAATCTTCTCTATGTCTTTCAAATTCAAACCAGCTTTTATCAACTTCCAGCAACTGAATGAGAGATTTTAGGATCTCTATTCCAGCAAATCCTCATCCTTTCTAACTGCAATTCAAAACAGCTCCGAATAGATATCGGTTGGAGTTTGTTGTGATAAGATTGCACATTTGAAAAACCCGAAATAACATTAAGCCCAACAACAAACAAAATCCAAATACATAACAGCATTAAGTTTGTTTGGATATTCAGTTTCTGAAAAAAACTGAATCAAATAAATAAGTCATAAACCTGATTACCAAACAATCATATAAACCAACACAAATCAATTTAAGACTTGCAAAAGTATTTAAACAATTATAATAACAAAGATCAAATGCTGCAAGAGAGAATCAAGTTATGTCTATGAAAACTGTCAGAAGCTCAAGGCATATCTCAAGGCCTTGGAGCTCTGAACATTCTTCACAGATTCTCAAACTGTAACACCAGAAATCTTTGATTCACTCCAATTATGATATCTGCAATATGTTAGATATATAAGAAACATATAACAAGAATATTTGCACCAAATATCTGATCTTAAACATCAGATTGACCACCTGCAACACATGATTGTCGATACACGTTTCATAATAAAGTAATTGTCAAGGCTTTGAGGCTTTGATCAAAATCTCAAGGCCTTGAAGACTTAGAGAATCTTTTTATTTCATCACTATAAATGATGACTTCCCAAAACACACTTAAGTCTTGAATTAACAATCTCTCCCTTGATGAAAGACAAAACCCATAATCTTGTGTAAATATTCCTGCCAATCTTTTTGTATGTGTTAGATACCAGTATTTGCAAAATCTGAGCAAATAACACATATAACATAATATCACATATATAAACGACTGATTCACATAACCAACTGATTCACATAAGTAGAACAAAATATCATCACACATATAACATAATATCACATACATAAATGACTGATTCACATAACCAACTAATTCACATAAGCAGAACAAAATATCATCACACATAAACCTTTCTTCCCCTTTTTGACTTTCATCAAATAGAGGTGAAAGAAATGTTGGATCATTACTCAGAAAACTTATTCAAAAAACTTATTTAAAAAAAAAATCCTACTGAATGTCAAGGCCTTGAGATCATAAAGAAGAGAAGAGAAAGAAATACAGAAAATATCAAGTCTTTGGCTTCCATAATTCTTCACTTCTTCTTTGATGCTTGACCTTTCTTTGAGCCTTCTCCAACATCTTCATCACTTTCAGGTTCATCTGCAGAATGATGCTCTCCCTGTTCAGCATCCACTTCAGGAATAACATCATCAATAATCTCATCAACTTTCTTGTTCTTGACTTGCACAAAATCTCCCTCTATAGCTGCATCAACACCTGTGTCTTCTTCAGCTTTCTCATCATCAGTTTGCTCATATAGATCCTTTGATGTGAGCACAACAGGAATAGGCTTCTTCTTTTTCTTCAAGAATTCTCCTAGCTCTCATCTGAATCAAAACTAGTGTCATGACTAGTAGCATAAAGGATCTTTTCCAAATTCAAACCCTTGATGACAACATCCAGTTTGTCATTTGTTTAACCCTTGATTTCTTCTCAACAGGCTTGTCCTTCCCTGGTTCTTCTTTAGCAGATTTATTTTTCTCACCAACAACAGACTTCTTTTTGCTTTCCTTATCAGACTTCCCCTTTTCTTCTCCATCTGGATTTTTCTTGTCTACCCCTTTCTTCTTGTCTAACCTAGACTGATCATCACCCTGTATTTCTGTCTCCATATGTGGATCAACACTTGAACCTTCATCCCCTTTCTCTGTTATGATCTTCTTTGCAGGAGGTGAAGCTTCATGAAAATTTTTGTTCCTTCTGAATCCGAGTTAGAAATTGTAATCTTCCCCTTTTTGTTGGCCATCTTCTTAGATCTAGATGAAGGCTTACCCTGTTGTTGAATCCTGGCTGATTTGCGCTCCATTGTGGAATTAGGGTTTCGAGAGAAGATTGTGATTGAGAGAGAAAGCAGAGAGACGTAGAAGATTGAGAGAGAATAGAGAGAAAAGAAAGATAAGCCCTGAATTTCAGCTTAATTAGGTTGACAGAAAGAGATTAAAAGGACTCTTCTAAAATCCACATGCAAAACATATCTAGAAGATATTTAAGGATATTTTGGAAAATTATCTGAGTAATTCAAACATTATACAATTATCTAAAAAGATAATATATAATATTTGTTGATCCAATTTTTTATTTAAAACAAGTAAACTACACAGATATTTCAAGACCTTATAGAACAATCTCAAGGCCTTGAGATTTTCTGCAGAGTTAGAAATTTCAAAGTTTTGAACTATACTTTCAAGGTTTTGGAAAGTACAATCTCAAGGCTTTGAGATTTCAACAAATATCCACAAGTAAGCACTAATACTCCCCCTAAACCAATGCATCATTGTTCAACATACCCACTTCAGGCCTTAGGGATGCAAACCTATCATCTGGAAAAGTTTTAGTAAAAGTATTAGCAATCTGCATAAAAGTAGAAATGAAAGATAGAACAACATCACCTTTTTATGCATGATCTCTAAGGAAATGATTCCTTACATCTATATGCTTGGTTCTTGAATGCTATACTGGATTCTTAGAGATTGAAATGGCACTTGTATTGTCACAATTAATAGGCACATTTCTGAAATCATAGCCAAGGTCTCTAAGTTGTTGAGCAATCCACAACACTTGAGAGCAACAAGATCCAGCTGCAATATACTCAGCTACTGCAGTTGATAATGCTACAGAATGTTGCTTCTTGGAATGCCAACTAATTAGTGAAGAACCAAGAAACTGGCAACATCCAGAAGTACTCTTCCTATCCACTTTATACCCTGCAAAATCTGCATCTGAAAATCCACTCAACATAAAGTTAGATCTCCTTGGATACCAAAGCCCCAAGTCTTTGGTTCCATTCAAATATCTAAAAATCCTCGTAACAGCAGTTAAATGAATTTCCTTAGGATCTGCCTGAAATCTTGTACACATGCAAACACTAAACATAATATCAGGTCTACTAGAAGTTAAGTACATAAGTGATCCAATCATACCTCTGTACTCTTTTTGATTTACACTCTTACCATTTTAATCCTTGTCTAATGATAGTGATGAACTCATAGGAGTTTTGAGTGCCTTGGACTGTGTCATATTGTACTTGTTCAACAAGTCCTTGGTATATTTTCCTTGATGTACAAAGATATTTTCTTCATTTGTATAACATGAAGTCCAAGAAAGAAATTCAGTTCTCCCATTAAGCTCATCTCAAACTCCCTGCACATTAGACTGAAGAACTCTTTTGAAAGAGCATCATTAGTAGCACCAAAAAGAATATCATCTACATAAATCTAAACTACTAACAAGTCAGTTTCATTATGTTTAATAAAAAGAGTTTTATCAACTAGACCTCTCTTGAAATTATTGTCAAGTAAAAATTTTGAGAGTCTATCATACCAAGCCCTTGGAGCTTGTTTTAAGCCATAGAGAGCTTGTCTAATTTGTAAACATGATCAGGGAAGTTTTCATCTTCAAAACCAGGAGATTGAGCTACAAAAACATCTTCTTATAAATAACCATTCAGAAAAGCACATTTAACATCCATTTGATAAAGCTTTATGTGTTTGTGAGATGCAAATGCAAGAAGTATTCTAATAGCTTCTAACCTGGCAACAGGAGAAAAAGTCTCATCATAGTCTATACCTTCTTCTTGATTGTATCCTTGTGTCACAAGTCTGGATTTTTTTCTTACCACTTTGCCATTCTCATCAAGCTTATTTCTGAACACCCATCTGGTTCCAATAACTGATTGCTATTTTTTCTAGGAACCAGATTCCATACCTTGTTTCTTTCAAATTCATTCAGCTCACTTTGCATTGAAATGATCCAATCTGCATCTTCAAGTGCTTCTTTTGCATTCATAGGCTCAATCAATCATACAAAAGCACTAAAAGCACATAAGTTCTTCAATTGTCCTCTTGTCTGAGTTCCAGTATTTGGATCAGATATGATATTTTCAGCTGGATGGTCTGCAAGATACTTGAACTTCTTCCTTGGTGTCCTGGAATATGTTCCTTCAAGGCTTTGAGTTATTGAAGGAGTAGAAGGAGCATCATAGAAAGTTTCAGTTTCAGTCTCAAGGCTTTGAGATTTTGGCTCTGCAGGAGGTTCAAGGCCTTGAGATTCTACTGACTGATTATGTACTTCAGTTTTGCCTTTGTCTTCTTTCACAATGTCATCATCAAACTCATGCTTGTTCAAATTAAGATCTGTAAAACTTTCACTCAAAGAATCCATAGTACTTTCATCAAATAACACATGAATACTCTCTTCCACAATTTTGGTTATTCTATTGAAAACTCTATAAGATTTGCTAGTTTGAGAATATTCAAGAAATACACCTTCATCACTTTTAGCATCAAACTTACCAAGATTGTCTTTACCATTATTATGCACAAAACAAATACAACCAAAAGGTTTGAAATAAGAGACACTGGGCTTCCTACCTTTAAACAGTTCATAAGGAGTCTTTTTCAAAATAGCCCTAATCAAACATCTATTAAGCACATAATTGGTAGTATTAACAGCATCTGCCCACAAATACTTTGGAAAATTACTTTCAAGTAGCATGGTTTTAGACATATCTTCAAGTTTCCTATTTTTCCTCTCAACTACTCCATTTTGCTGAGGAGTTCTAGGTGCAGAGAAGTTGTGTGATATGCCATGCTTTGCACAAAATAAATCAAAGTCAAGCTGATCAAATTCCCTACCATGATCACTTCTAATAGATGCATCAGTCAAGTTTTTCATAGTTTGAAGCTCTTTGCACAGTCTAGAAAATTCAGATAAAGCTTCAGTTTTGTCTCTAATAAACATAACCCATGTAAATCTAGAATAATCATCTACTACAACAAGCATATACCTCTTACCTTTAGGAGTTTTAACTCTCATAGGACCACACAAGTCCATATGCATAAGTTTTAAGGGTCTAGAAGTACTTACAAAATTCTTTGGCTTGAATGAGCTTCTTGTTTGTTTACCTTGTACACATGTCTTGCAAATCTCATCATCTGAAATTTCTTGTGATGGTAATCCTCTTACCAAGTCCTTTGAGATGAGTTTATTCAAGGTGTGTATGATAATATTCCCAAGCTTTCTATGCCAAAGCTTTGAATCTTCCTTCAAGGCCTTGAGGCACTTTAACTTGTCTCCTGCAATACTGTTAGTACTCATAGCATATAGATTGTATGATCTAGGAGCAGTGAGTATGCAATCTCCAGATTTCTCATCTTGCACAACACATTTCTCCCTGTCAAATACAGCTTTATAACCTTTATCACATAACTTAGAAATACTAAGCAAATTATATTTAAGTTCATCCACAAGATAACATCAGAGATAGAGTTGGTAGAACCATTACCAATACTACATATACCAATGATATTGAATTTTGCTTTGTCACCAAGTGTAATTGTTCCTCCAAATTTGTATGTGAGCTCAGTAAAAAGAGACTTCTTTCCACTCATATGTCCGGAACCACCACTATCCAATATCCACTTCTGATCCTTCAAGGCCTTGGTGACATCCTGCAAAATTAAATCATTGTCTCAACAGGCTGTTAGACCAAGTACAGAACTTTGAGTCATACTCAGAATCAGCCATGTTTGGTGGTCTAATTCCTTTTGGAACCCAAATCTGCCTAACATGTCCCTAAAGCTGATAAGGATAAGTGTTCCTCAGAATATGACGTTCAGATCTTCTGAAGGGACAAGTTAATTTGATATGACCAATTTTTCCACAGTAATGATACTTTGGAGAATATCTGTTACCAGATTTGAAAAAAGTAGTCTGGCTTTTCTTTGGAAAATTTGGATTATAGCCAATTCCACTTTTATGCATAGATTTCAGACTTCCTCCAAGAATGAGATTCAGATTATGTTCTGAGCCTGTAAAACTGGTTAGGAACTTTTTAAACTCTTGAATTTTCTCAGTCAAAGAAAAGATTTGTTGTTCTAAACCCTCTGAATGAGTCTTTAGATCAACATACCTTTCAGTTAAGAGAGTGTTTTGATCAACAATCTCTTTTATCTGTGCCTTCAAGGCTTTGAATCTACTGTCCAAGGCCTTGAAGTCATTTTCAATTTTTGTCTTAGAAACTTCAATAGTCTTACTGGCGAAAACCAAGTCCAAGTTTTCTTTTACCTGCTCATGAACTTTAACCTTTAAAGAAGCAATCTCATTTCTATAATTGTCCTTATTTAAAAACATGCTCTTGAGAATTTCAGGAAGCACACCAGAAGGACCAGCAAGAAGATTTTTTTACCATTTTCTCAATGTGTCTGTCTGAAGATTTTTCTTAATCATGTTTAGCCATGAAGCATAAATTTGCTTGTTCTTCTTATGTGTCTAAATCACTTGATGAATCAGAATCACTCCATGAGGCCTTTCTTTCTTCCTCCTGTTGTCATTGTCTTTCTTTTGAAAGTTCATGTTCTTCTTCTTTTGTGGACAATCCCTAACTGAATGATCTGCATCACCACACTCAAAGCAATTCATTACTTTAGATTTATGTGACTGTGATGAAGACTTACCTTTGTAATCCTTGCTGCTTGAAGGTCTTGATCTCTCTCTGTTGTAATCTTTATTCCCAAAGTTTTTCTTCTTCTTGAGAATCCTGGCCAAGGCCTTGGAGATCAATGCTAAAGCCTCTTCATCATCATGCTCATCTTCAGTCTCAAGGCTTTGAGATTTGTCATTGTCTTTAGCCTTGAGTGCTAGATTCTTGATGTTTTCACTCAGATCATCTTCTACATCTTTCATAGACATCTCATGAGTGAGCAGCTTTCCTTGTAGATCATCTAGCTGAAGAAGACTTAAATCCTGAGCTTCCTCAATAGCTGTTGTCTTTGGCTCCCACTTAGCTTTTGGCAAACTTCTCAGAATCTTCCTGACTTTTTCCTCATCAGAGAAGCTTTTTCCCAATGACTCCAGGTTGTTCACCACATCAGTGAATCTTTTGAACATCTCCTTAATAGTTTCATCTGAGTTCATCTTGAACAAATCATATTGCCTCAGAAGTATGCTAATCTTGGTCTGTTTGACTTGACTTGTTCCTTCATATGTTACAACAAGTTTGTCCCATACTTCTTTGGCACTTTTTCAATTTGTCACTCTCTTGAACTCATCTGCATTAAGAGCACAGTATAACATATTCATAGCCTTGTAATTTTTGGATACCTTTTCCAGTTCAGTAACTGAGAGATTTTCCTCAGACTTGATGCATCTAACTCATAAATACTAGTGAAATACTCATGAGGACCATTCTGAATTATTGACCACAATTCCATGTCTTGATCTATGATCAACATCTTCATCAATGACTTCCGGTGCATGAAGTTGTCACCACAGAACAATGGAGGTCTGTTTGCTGCCCTTCCTTGAGAGAAGCTACCATCTCCTACATTACTCATAGTCACAAGATTGTTAGATCTATAGTAGTGACCCAAGCTCTGATACCAATTGAGAGTTTGTAATGTAGACTACATATAGGACCAAAATACCTTAGAAGGGGGGGGGGTTGAATAGAGTATGGGAACTTTTTGCTAAAACACATAATTAACTAAGTGATGCAAGTACAAGACAGAAATCTCAAGGCCTTGAGATTTTATAAGACTGTTCGGAAACTTCTCAAGTATAAAAGAAAGCTTCAAGGCTTGAACTAGTTCCAGAATCAAACAGTTCGTAAACCCTAATTTGATTTAGATCACTTGCAAGAATAAAAAGCTAAACTGTAAAGTAAAGAAAATTGAGCAATTTACAAAGTTCAGTCCCAATGGACCTAATCTCTGCCTGAGGGATCTAATCCCACCAGTATTGGGCAAACACTTCTTATTACTCACACAGAAACAGCCCTAGATCTTCTAGCCTAAGTGAACTCCCTTACACCTATACAGCTTGTGGTTCCAAACCTATCTAGCATCAACTACTAACTGTTGGGCTAACAAGAACCTTGTGTTTTTCACTTGAACAACCAACCACTAGGTTTTGTGAGGTATAAAATATACAAAAAATAAGCATATTTAAGTACAAAAAGAGAAGAACACAATAGAAGAATTAGCTGTGAAAGCCTTGATGTGTTCTTCAGGAATACTGGAATGATTGATCTTCTGAAAGCACTTGATTGAAGATTGAAGTTGTGAGGATTGATGATCTGATCTTCCACGGATGTATCTCTCCTTCTTTTCCTTTGATTTCTGTTTTCTGTAAGCTTCTCTATGTCTTTCAAATTCAAACCAGCTTTTATCTACTTCCAGCAACTGAATGAGAGATTTTAGGATATCTTTTTCCTGCAAATCCTCATCTTTTCTAACTGCAATTCAAAACAGCTCTGAGTAGATATCCGTTGGAGTTTGTTGTGATAAGATTGTACATTTGAAAGGCCCAATAACATTAAGTACAGCAACAAACAAAATTCAAATAGATAACAGCATTAAGTTTGTTTGGATATTCAGTTTCTGAAAAAAACTGATTCAAATAAATAAGTCATAAACCTTATTACCAAACAATCATATAAACCATCACAAACCAATTTAAGACTCGCAAAAGTATTTAAACAATTATAATAACAAGATCAAATCCTGTAAGAGAGAATCAAGTTATACCTGTGAAAACTGTCAGAAGCTCAAGGCATATCTCAAGGCCTTGGAGCTCTGAACATTCTTCACAGTTTCTCCAAATGTAACACCAGAAATCTTTGATTCACTCCAATTATGATATATGCAATATGTTAGATATATAAGAAACAGATAACAAGAATATTTGCACCAAATATCTGATCTTAAACATCAGATTGACCACCTGCAACACAAGATTGTCAGAACACATTTCGTAAGAAAGTAACTGTCAAGGCTTTGAGGCTTTGATCAATATCTCAAGGCCTTGGAGCCTTGAAGACTTAGAGAATCTTTGTCTTTCATCACTCTAAAAGATGACTTCCCAAAACACACTTAGAAGTCTTGAATTAACAATTTTTATACTACTTCTAGCTCTCATTCTCAAGGACTGTTTAAAGTGAACAATAGAGAATTCTTAGTTAATCTGTTAGCTAGAGCAGGTACAAGATAGGTTAGTGAGAACCACAAGCTGTAACAGAATAAGACATATCTCTGTGCTTGAGATCTAGGGCTTATATTTTTATTTATAAGAATTGTGTTGAAAATCTTGCAGGGAGAAGATCCCTGAGGTAGAGACGTAGGTCCAAGTGGACTGAACTCTATAAATCATGTGTCACTTGCATTGTTCATTTCATTCTCATACTTGTTTTAAAAAGCTTTCAAACTAGTCTGTTTTCAAGGGTTTGAAACTCTTTTCAAGGCCTTGAAAAAGACTTGTATGTTTTTCACTTAAACTATATTTCACTTCAAAGGCTTGAAACTGTTTTCGAGGCCTTAAACTTCACAGAAAATCTCATCTTTACAAGTTTTACAAAATTGGCATACTCTATTCAACCCCCCCCCCCCCTTTTCTAGAGTATATGTGCTTTATTTCTACATGCTTACTCCCATTTCACGTGCGATCAAACGTGACAAAATAACATAAAATCACGAGAGATGCGTCTGGATTTACAATTAAGCGCTCAAAGCTAAACTTCTACGATTTTTCATAACTTTCGTAGTGTATTTCTCACATTATCTACCCATAACCATAAAACGATAGTAAAATGTGAAAGAATATAACTCTAATGCGCGTGATATTAGATCAGTTGACCCATATCTGTATGTGCGATAACAGACAAGGGGATCGACGAATTTCTATGTATGCTAGATTCATGAAATCCAGTAGAAATAGAGAGCAAGAGACGGGGGAGAGCGAGACTTTCCCCATCGTAGCTGATACTTATAATGTGTTCCTCAATTCACGATGGAAACTTAGAGATTCAGACCAGCAAGTTATAAGTACTTCATTTCATATGATTCCCTATTTGTTTGTTTCATATACGTCACTTGCATATCATTTCCTTGCATAGCATATTAGTTGCATTTCATCCTAGTTTATCCTTGCATTGAACCCCCCAAATAAACTTTATTTACATCCCAAAAAAAACAGTAAAACATCTATAAAGTAATACTCGATAAATTAATAATCTCGATAAATTAATAATTTGTCATGTCCTAACTTGGGACCAGTACAAAAGTGAACCCCAATCGATAGCTTTTGAACCGGTCACTCGGAAGAAGCCTTGCAAGCGGCAACAACTCTTCACAATTTTTTGATTTAATACGAGAAGACGATGCCCCAACTCTTAAGTGCACTGATGAGTTCTAAAGATGAACTCGATATAGATTTGAAGTTTAACAAAAAAAAAACAAGCGACTATTTCATTTTTTACTAGACAATTTTAAAAAACTTTTAGTTATTATTAATTTAAAGTTTGTTGGGACCAATATATATACTGGGATTTCAAAAAAATTACTGATAATGCATACCCGTAATCAAGTTCTCAACCTCACATATGTATTCTCCATATTTTACATGGTTTAAATCACTTGAGCCGGCTAGAATTTGCCGAATGAATTTTATAGTGTCGAAAGTAATTTGCTATGGCCTCTTGCTGCACAATTCTCCAAGATCGGCGGCCAAAATTGATAGCATCTAAAACATTAATCTTTTCGGAAGAAAAGGTCCAACTCATAATATTCTAAAATATTACGGTACAACTATTTTCGGTAGTAAATTTTAAAGGCTCTAATTATTCTAGCATCACATGGTTGAATTTTTGAAGTCATGTTTGGTAGTAATAAAAACAACTCGATATTTTGCAACCCTTGGATATTCTTGAAAATTTGAAGATCATACACAAAATCTCTTTAAATTAACAAAATATTAATTTAATTAATTTATCGATATAATAATATCTCACTAAATTAATAAAATAGTCCGGTCCCAACATTATTAATTTATAGAGGTTTTACTGTAAATTTAATTTAATTTCACTTAGGAAATCTGATGTCTCTTGGCTCTAACAAATTCCAGTAAGCTACATACCAAGTTTATTTCTTTTAACCACATAGGCTTACGTGTTGTAAAATCACCCGTATTATGTGAGGCGATCAACATGATTAATGGCACCGTTGTGTGTTTATCTTATTTTTACATTTTATTTTATGCGTTGTACTTGTTACTTTGATTTGGTTGTTTTTGTTTCAGGTAAGAGAATGAACCATCCACAACAAACATCGCTTTTCCTCTCTACTTTGTTCAACATTTTCGTGTTCGAGGGCATAATAGTTGTTTTACTCATACTGTTAGTCTCCGTTAAGTTATGTTTGTTAACGGGGTGTAAGAGAAGTTTTTGGGACAAGAAAGGGGTGTAAGTTAAGATGTGGCATAACTCAAGGGGAGTGAGTAAACTTTACCCTAACGACACGTTTGGTGTCGAGATTGAAAATTGGGGGTACAGGGGGTCCTACAGTATTATAGGGTACTCCAATATTAAGTGAGTATTAGTTATATATGGGGGAGTATGTACATGTTTGTTTGCACCCGTATAAATAGAGGTATTAAAACTTTGTATTCAGTCCCACCTACATAGTGGGATTAGATTTTAGACATATAAAAAGTATAAATTATAAATCCCCCTTGAAATTATTCCTGCACCAAAAATCGGATGTTACCCTTACTGGTATTGTTATTAATGTACCCCTTCTTTATCATTGCATCAAACATGCCTTAAGTTATTTCGTTGTGAAAGTCACTACCCTATTTAGAGACAATTGAACTGATTGCACCGAAAGTTAAACATTTGACAAACTAAACTGATCTTCTTCCACGTCAGACGGGCACCAAACTTAATTCGTCTTCCAAGCGACGGGCTCATTACTTCAAAGGAGCCATACTTGAGTTGAAGGAGATAGAGAAATCATCATGTACGTCTTCTCCCTCCATCGTTCCCAATTTTCGCTATTCGTTTCTGGTGTACTGGTACTAGTCTTGCCAAAAATTTCACAGCTCGCAATCTCCGGCTCTGTGGTCGACTCTGTCCCAGGATTTGTAGGATCTCTTCCTTTTTATCTGGAAACTGGGTGAGTCTCTCTCTCAGTTATTGTTCTCTGCTATACAGTTCCAGAAGTTCAGGTTACATGAAACATCAGTTCGTGATCAAAACCTTTTGATTAATTGGGAAACATATTTATGGTGCTGTATGAAGTTCGTAAATCACGAAACATCATACTCTGGTGAGTACCCATGAAACATCAAGTCTATATCACAAGAAAAAAGTACTGGGAATCATTGTAGTTTGCAAGAAAGTTGTTATTGATTGGAAACATATTTATGGTGTCATATAAAAGTTCGAATAATTCAGATGTTATAATAGTTCCAGTAGGTCCTTTTTGTTTTGTCAGTCTCTATAGCTCTGAAGAACTTCTGTTTCGGTTCCTCTTTCAGATGAGGTATTAACTTTTTTGGCGGTGACTGAACAATTTCTTTTAAGGGCTGGTCGTAGCCAGGAATGGGAAAGTATTGGGCTATCCTACCTGTAAATAAAGGCGGGGCGTTTTCATAGTTTCACTAAGGAACATTACTAAAAATTCTTTTGACTAGTGTTGTTTTTTAGATTAGAGTGAGACAAGTGCCCACCATTCGACATACTGGATCTGTCCCAAGAGCACAAACGATAAGAATAAGAACGAATTGGGTATTCTGTAATATGTTCTTCTGTGGAGAAATGTGAGTTAGTGTCCGTTTTCTCTACCTCAATAGCTTGAAAGGATTTGCCTTTGGTCTCATTCAGAACGATAACTGAATGATGTTTTGTCTTTAATTATTGAGATTCTTCGCACATCGGGAGTTTTAGAGCCTTTTGGGTAGTTAATTACTTCCTGGGCCACTCCACTCATTTCCAATTGGTTTTGACATGAAAAACTACTTTTTTAAAAGCATACTGACTGTGCCTGTGGTTGATGATAATAGGTATATTGGGGTAGGGAATTCGGAGAATGTCCAGCTATTCTACTATTTTGTCAAGTCAGAATCCAACCCAGAAGAAGACCCTTTGATTCTTTGGCTTACTGGAGGTCCGGGGTGCTCTTCCTTCTGTGCTTTTGCTTACGAAATTGGTATAACTCGTTCAAGCTCTTCTTTGTCTGAGGTTATGCATAGCTTTTGCACATAAGGGTTGTCTCAGTGAGAAAACATACTTGCTTTTTTCCGTTTCGCAACATGGCATTCTTTTACCCACTCCGCAGGGCCTCTGCTTTTCGACACCTCAAAGGAAGATGGGAGCTTGCCTTCATTAGATTTGAACCCCAACTCATGGTCAAAGGTACATCAACAAAAGCATTCACACAAAAAAATTAATAATAATAATAATAATAATAATAATAATAATAATAATAATAATAATAATAATAATAATAATAATAATAATAATAATAATAATAATAATAATAATAATAATAATAATAATAATAATAATAATAATAATAATAATAATAATAATAATAATAATAATAATAATAGAAACTAAAATTAAGTCACATTCAATTTGTCATCAGACATGTGCTTTATTTTGTAAGAACTTGTCTATCACAGAATCTGCAAGAGGTTACAATTTTATTTTTCATGGTACTCTCTTGGTGCTTGGTATTAGAGAAAATTATGAATACGTGCAAGATGGAGACTGTAGAATTATCTTTGTTTTAACTATTAACATTAAGGCAACACGGATGTGCTTGCGAATTGTACTTACTTGATGAAACATACATATATATCAGGTGGCGAGCATAATCTTTTTGGATTCGCCAGTGGGTACCGGATTCTCTTACTCAGTCAACGCAAATGCTTCTCGAATCACTGACATTCAAGCATTTGACCACACATATCATTTCCTGAGGAAGGTATCTTTTATTAATTGTTCCCAAAATTACAGATTAGTGTAATTGATTCTCAGTATTTAATGTAAGTAGGAGAAATTTAATTTGACATTTGTTCTTTTTTAGTGGTTGAACGATCATCAAGAGTTCATTTCCAACCCCTTTTACATGGCTGGAGACTCGTACTCGGGCATCACGGTTCCCATAGTCACTCATATGATATCTGACGGTAAGTAATTTTATAGTCTTAATTTGCAGAACAATCCAAAAATTTGGTTTTTGGATCAATACATCATTGAAGTATTGATCTAATCATTAGGTTTTAGGCATACCTAGAATTGTATGCCGAGATAATATAGTTACAGAAACTTTGGTTTCCAGCATTTTGAGCCAAAAATTGCACCCCTTCAAAAGTTATCGGATCATCAAGTTTACTTTTCTATTTTGGTAATTATTATGAGAGGTTCGAAAGTATTGTGAACTTATGTTTGCAGCTTATATGCTTAAAAACCCCAGTCTAGGTAAATTCAGCAGGTGTTAACCAGGTGCAACTCTAATTTTGATAACGTCCAACTGGTATCTGTTTGTTTGTCATCTTTTTAGCACAAAAAACATATTTCCCTCAATGGCGAATGTTGTTCGAGGGTAGTATTATCCGTGACTCTGAAAAGGGAAAAGAACGTCAATGCTTGCTTCGCTTACACTAAATAATATAATGTTTAATGTGTTTTTCTTTGCACAATCTGAAGGGAGTCATCAACTATTATATTCTGGAATGCAGGCAATGAAGCGGGCATCAATCCACCGATACATCTCAAGGTTTAGCTCTGTGTCATTTATACAATACTAGAATTGAGTAGGGTTTTCTATCCGCCAACAAAAATTGCGTGAACTCAATGAAATTTTAGAAAAACAAGTAAATTTGTTGAGAGATGATGCGGAGTGAAATATGATCAAGATGAATGATCTGAAATGATTTCAGGGGTACGTGCTCGGTAACCCATTGACAGACAAAAATAACGACGCGAATTCCAAGGTTCCATTTGCTCATGGAATGGCGCTTATTTCTGATGAACTCTACGAGGTTGATAATCTCCTCAATTTCTATACCTCTTAATATAACGTAATTACTTTTGATTATATTGCCTCTAAACCTTCTTGTTGCTTTCTTCGGCTTAGCCTATAACAACTTGTGCTCTTCTCAGTTTCATCCTGTAATTTAGTAGCTGTTTTTGGTCTTTTTCCAGCTTAGCATGTAACTAGTCAAGTATATATTCTTTAGGATTTCAAATTATATGTAAGTCTCAATATCTGTTTTCTTCTTTCAGTCATTACAGAAAAGTTGTCAGGGAGAGTATTATAGTGTAGACCCAGACAATACACAGTGTTTGCAGGATTTTGAAGCATACAAAAAGGTCTGCCAACAATATTGTTTTCCAAAACCTTCGGTATAGATACCGTGATGTTAAGAGTTTATCTGTTTGCATTTTCAGTGTATACATGGAGTTCATACCAATCACATCTTGGAACCAAACTGTGGTTTTGCTTCTCCGGAACCACGAAAACTTTCAAGTAAACATCCTATGGACGACAAGGGGCGTCTTGCTCTTAAATCCTCGTTCTGTGAATTCAGTCGAGTAAGCACTTATCATGTATCAAATAATCTTGTATGAATATCAAAGTAACCTCACAATCTTACATGGCAGGAAAAACAATATAGTCTTTCCTATAGTTGGCTAGATGATGCAAATGTTCGCGAAGCACTCCATATTCGAAAGGTAAGTCAAAGAGTTTGTTGTACAGTAACTGGATGATATAATTTCTTACTAACAGGAGACTGAGTAACCTCCTGCTCAAAGCATTCCCAAATGGATGGTTCTAGAAATAGTTGTAACTTTCTTAAACTCCATTTATAAAGTATTGTTAAATTTATTTTCTCTGTCCATGCGCACATATTCAACTTTGGGTTACCTGTAGAAAAGATAGTTTAAATTTGTGAAGATAAAACTCATTAAGTCTATAACCCTTCCACGTTCTCTCTTACAGGGAACCATAACGAACTGGCGTCGGTGCAACTATGATGATCTTACTTATGAAACGACAACCTGGAACAGCTACAACTACCACGTAAATCTCAGCAGAAAAGGATATAGATCACTCATCTACAGGTGAGTTTAACTACATTCTTCTGATTATTGAGCATTTTTAGGAACAAATACTCAAGTCAAAAATGTGAGGAGAGGGAGATATTGGTAAGCTACACATTTTAATTGTCTTCGTTTGAGCAGTGGTGACCATGACTTTGTAAATCCATACTTGGGAACTCAGAAATGGATAAGATCTCTAAACTACTCAATTGTTGATGAGTGGCGTCCTTGGATATTTCAAGGCCAAGTTGCCGGGTAGCTTTTATTAAATTTAAATCATATTTCCATCTCAACTTTAAGTACTCTAATTTTATCTCTTCTACTCAAAGAAACACTTTGGTTAACTTTGATAAATAGGTATACGACGAGTTACTCCAATCAAATGACATTTGCAACAGTCAAGGTATGAAAATATTCTTCTTCTACTACTAATTTTGGTTCATGTCTTATGATGCTTTAGGCTTACTGTTACTGATAATTTCAATCCTGAAAATAGAAATTGACCTGTTTTATTATTTTATGAATAGGGCGGAGGGCATACAGCACCGGAACAAAGGCCTCTCGAGTGTTATGCTATGTTCAAAAGGTGGATCGCTCACAAAGCTCTATGATAAATGTTTGAATTCCAGCAAGAAATCAGAAGCCCGGAGCTCCAGTGGGGTTACGATGATATACTATTTTCCTATTCCACTTGTACTTAATTTGGGAGATGGAAGACATTCATAATTTAGAAAAGTAAGAGGATGACTTTTGCTCATGAGACAATAACTTTTTACACTATACACGATAAATTGGAATGCATGAAATGCTCTTTTAAAGATATAGTGAAACATCGATAAAAGAATGATCGATCAACGAATAACCTCTCCAAATGAATAGTATTCTCCGCTTCCAACTTGGGAAATGGGGTTAAATGAATGTTCGATGAATGAATAATCTCTCCAAATGATTAATTTTTTCCGATGCAAAGAATATTCATTTATGGTATCAAGTAGTAATTTTCCACACTTGTAGTTCTCCCAATTAAACCCCCCCTAATGGAGAAGTGGAAAAAACAAAGTACATAATTAAATAAACATCATCAAACACTTTTAAGTTTTATTTTTATTCCATCTACATATGTTTTGTATTTGGTTTATTTTCACAATGAAAATCATTTTTTCATTGACGATTTGTTTGAGTTTGATAGAGAGGACATGTGACTTTCAGGTTTGTTCGCATTTGACTATTCCCATGTATAAACATTGACGAATTTTTAATTAAACAATTCGATGCTCACCGCTCAAACTCACTTGGCACACCGTCTGACAAACAAATATTTCAACCTTTCTTACCAGCCTCACAACCCATTCATTAAATTTCGTTATTGTAGAATTTCAGTAACTGTGTTTTTCATCGAGATTAAAGAGCAAAGAGGTCGTGCGACAAAATGGTTAAAGTTCGTGCTTTATTTGTTCGAATTTGAAGAAAGAGAAGTATATCGGGTAAGTTAGCATTGTTACTTTTTAGTAACTCATTAGTTGGAGAAGTCGTCTGGGAGTGTAGGAGTCTTGGGTGGTTCTTGAACGACAATATGTAGGTATATAATACAGGATCGATACTCTAGAAGGGAGGGGGAGTTGAATAGAGTATGGAAATTTTTGCCAAAATAGTGGTTTTAAAACAAAGTGTGAAGATCAGGAAGTATTTCAAGGCCTTGAACTCAAATTCAAGCCCTAGAAACCAAAACATAATCTAGAAAAGATACATATATTTTTTAAGGCCTTGAAATGCCTTTCAAGGTCTTGACTAAAAACCTGGTTTGAAGTAGTTAACAACATGAGTATAAAATTGACATGTAAATGCAAGAAACACAATGATTTTACGGAGTCCAGTCCTCAATCACCTACGTCTCCGTCTGAGGGATCTAAATCCCTGCAGGATTTCAATAGACTTCTTATTAATCAAAATCGAAGCCCTAGATCTCCAGCATAGAGAATTCTCTTACTCTGTTACAGGTTGTGGTTCTCTCTAACCTATCTAGTATCTACTCCAACTAACTGATTCAATATGAATCTCTTGGTGTTCCTCTTGAACAACACCACGAGATTAAATGATGAAGTAATAATACAAATGATATACAAATGAAAGCACATAAGGAAGAACACTCTGAATGCAGTAAAGTTGTGAAGCTAGAAGTGTTCTTCTGCAGATTTGATCTTTCATCTATAGACTTAAGGAAGGTCTAGAAACTATTTCATAACAGTAGGATCAATCTGCAGCCTTTAATTGACAAGTGCACAATCCAGTAAATAAGGAAACTTGCTAAACCTGCACACAAGGTTAGCTAGCAATTCCTCCAATATAACTCAAGCTAATAACACAATCAATAATCAGATTAGGTTTGTCTTTCATCATACAACATATCAAGATCAAGTGCAGAAGATTAAAGAGGGTTTGGAGTAGAAACTCCCCCTTAGTTCATGCTCGAATATTTTAAAGGCTTTGAGATGAGTTTCAAGGCCTTGAAACTCATTGTGAGCAGCCTGTGAACTTACAATCTCCCCCTTGATGAAAGATAAAATCAATAACCCTGTGTAAATTGTATTTCTGCAAAAGATAACCATTAGTAGTTTGGTAGAACGATTATAAACATAAAAGTCAAATATCATAGCTAACAGTTACAAAGCTTAAGAAAAAGCTTAATCAAAAAACAAAATAAGTTACCAATCCAGAAAACACAAAGTACTATGTAGTCCACAAACCAACTCTTGTACATCCAAACCAGATAAAGAACTAAAGTATCCCCTAAATTTATCCCCCTTTTTTACTTTCGTCAAAAAAGTTCAGAAAATGTTGGATCAAAATGTTTTGAAACACTTAAGGAGATATTTTGAGAGAGGAAGGATGATTTCAAGGATTTGAAAAGAGGTTCATGGCTTTGAAAAGAAGAATGAAATGCTAGAATCAAGTTTTTGGGTCTTCATCTCCCTTAGGCTCTGCATCTTCCTCTTGATCTCTTTCTTCTTCATCCTCTTCATCCTCTTGTTGTTCTTATTTATGTGCTACTTCTTCACCAGTCGTATCACCAACCACATTACCTTCAAACAATTCTACTGAAGTCATAATTGTTGGAACCTTTTTTGTCTTTTCTTCTACTTCAGTTCTTTGAGAGGCATTTCAGAGTCCACATTGTCTTCTTCTTGTTTCCCAATCCCAGTATCCTTTTCACCTGCATCTTCATCTCCAGAAACCTGCTTTCCAGCACTCTTCTCCTTATCATCATCCTCAGTACTGTGTTCATCAAACAGATCAGCTGTAGAACCTGCCTTCTTTGATCCTTCAGGAGCCTGTGAGACTTCTTCTTACACATGGATCAATTTGATACTTCTGAAGACACTCTCAAGCATATATATTTCAATTTTTTGAACTTAGTACCCAATTCATATTGGCCATGCTTCAATTCATCCAACTCATTCTCAATGAAGTCTAACATTTTAAGAACAATTGATTGGTCTTGAGATTGAGAGGGTGGGGTTGATGGATAGGGTAGATATTTAGGCTTAGGGAACTTCTTTCCATGTAACTCTTCTGCAGACAAATCGTAATATAGCTTCCATACTTCCTCACTGGATTTCACAATTCCAATCCTTCGAAAAGCCTTTTCATCAAGCATTCTAAAACCAGTGGTGATTATCTCTTCCCTGTCAACTGGGATTTCAAGGTGTTGAAAGAAGAGTGCAAAGGAGGTTGGCATAGGATAGAGGATGTTTTCTTTGCTTGGTACAGGATTAAGGCATGTGCTCCATCACAATGCTTGGCAAATCAATCTCATAACCATACATAATCAGATACATCAAATGCAATACCCTATCTGACAGCAACTCTTTTGAATTCTCCTTAGGCACTACACACCTCATCAAAATAGTGAACAAATCTTAGCTTCAACAGTCAACACTGAGTGAGTTGACTTTTTTGAGGTAGTAGCAACATTAGGTAAAAAGAATTCCTCTTTATCCAACTTCAAAGCATCAATATTACTAGGGTGATTGTTTGTATTTTACCTCTTTGGAAAACCTAAGACATTGGCAAACTCAGAATGATCTAGTTCCATTTGAATTCCAACCACCTTAGAAGATATAGACAAATCCAAGATTTTCTCTTGTTTCATGTTCAAATAGAACGGTCTGGTAAGTTTAGGGTATGCAACTTCTGAGGGGTTAAGGATTCTCCATAGAGAACTCTGTTTCAATCTTTTTATGCATTCCAAACTCATACCATCCAACATACTAGTACTTACCATGTTACAGTATGCTATAGGAGTTGAAGAAAAACCATCTAACCAATTTCCTCTTGCAGAATGACTGATAAACCACTTGCTAGAGAGAGTTTTCTTACCAAAAGGGGATTTCTTCTCAGTATAGACCTGAAGTTCCTTACCAGTGTCCTTATCTGATTCTTGAATCTCCTTTCCAGTAACCTTCTCTTTCCCTTTCTCTATTTTCTGAGGCTTCTTCTTCACCTTTTTAGGGCTACCAATCCGAATGCCCTTCTATTTCTCTGAAGCAACTTTTGGATATGACTTTTTCTTTCCTGAGGTTGCAGTTTGATCACCCTTATTTTCGTGCTTTTCTTTGGAGGAGGAGAGGTTGGCCTTTGTGCACTAGGAGTTCTGGAACTGGAATCATCACTTGGTGCTTGAACTTCTTCCTCTGCAGCTTTTCTCTTCTTCTCTGAACTATTCTTAGAGCCTCCAGCCATCTTGATTCTCTCAGAGGTTCTTCGTGAGTCCATTAGGGTTTGGGAGGATTTAGAAGAGAGAGGCAGGAGTAATAGGAACAAGAGATAAAAGAGAGAAGATAAGTACAGAAGATTTTGAGTTTGAAAAGGAAACTGAATATTCCTAGGATATTTGAAGAAGGAAGGTTTGAGTAAAATTCAAAATTTGTGTGTGACGTGTGGAAGGAAATAAAAATAACAATGATTTAAAAATATTTGTTTTAAAAGGTAAAAAAAATTCTAGGAAATTATCTACAGAGATAACACCCAGCATTGGAGATCCATTCATTGACTATATCGTATACAGATTTATTTTGAAGGCTTTGAATAGAATTTCAAGGCGTTGAAAGACTATTATACTAAAAGAAAATAAAATCAAGTCTTTGAAAAACTTTCCAAAACATTCAAACACATAATTCTTACATGATACTCCCCTTAAGCTAGTGCTTCCTTGTTTAACATTGCCAGTTCTAATCTCAGGGCTGTGAATCTATCTTCTGGCCAAGGTCTAGTGAAGATATGTGCAAGCTGCATGTTAGTAGGCAAAAATGACAAAGATACATCACCTTTCTCCACATGATCTCTGATAAAATCATGTATGATATCTATGTGTTTAGTTCTAGAGTGATGAACTGGATTCTTAGTAATTGAGATTGCACTAGTGTTGTCACATTTGATGGCAATATCTCTGAATTCGTAATCCAAGCCTCTCATTTGTTGAGCTATCCATAGCACTTGGAGCAGCAAGCTCTAGGTGCAATGTATTCAGCTTCTACTGTTGATGAAGCAACTGATTTTTTCTTGTTAGAATGCCAGCTTATCAGGGATGATCCAAGGAACTGACAACATCCTGAAGTGCTTTTTCTATCAACTTTGTATCCTGCAAAATCAGCATCTGAGAGGACACACAAAGAGAAGTTTTATTATTTAGGATACCAAAGCCAATATTCGTTGGTATCATTGAGATATCTAAAGATTATTTTGGCAGCAACTAAGCGTGATTCTTTGGGATCATCTTGGAATTCAGCACACATACAGAAACTAAAAATGATATTTGGCATGCTAGCAGTTAGATAAAATAGTGAGCCAATCATACCGCTGTATTCTTTCTGGTTCACACTCTTACCATTCTGATATTTGTCTAGGGATAGAGTAGAACTCATGGGAGTTTTAACAGCCTTGGATTGAGACAAGTTATACTTGTTTAGCAGATCCTTGGTGTACTTACTTTGGTGTAGAAAAATTCCTCTCTTCATTTGTTGCACGTGAAGTCTATTAGAGAAATTTCAACAAGCCTTCATAAAAAATACTATGTATACTTTCCTCAACAAGATTTGTTCTTTTATTGTAAACTCTATAAGCTTTGCTAGACAAAGAGTATCCAAGAAATATACCTTCATCACTTATGGCCTCAAGGTTACCCCTACCATTGTTTTGAAAAAGAAAAGAACAGCCAAAAGGTTTGAAGTAAGAGATGCTTGGCTTTCTCCCTTTGAAGAGTTCATAAGGAGTCTTCTTCAGAAAAAGGCCTAATCAAGTACATGTTCAAGATATAGTTTGCTATGTTTACAACTTCTTCCCAAAAGAATTTTGGAAACTTTTTTTCCAAAAGCATTGCCCTAGACATGTCCTCAAGTGTCATGTTCTTTCTTTCAACTAAAGTCACGAGTCAAATCAGCCGAATTTGGCCAAATCAGCATGGTGCTCGTGACTAAAGTCACGAGTCATCTTTAGAACATAGTTTCTGGTCAGATTCATGTATGGTTCGCCCGTGTTCATCAATCCCTCAATTCTGCCCCTGATTCTGCGTATGGACCGAAATAACTTTTCTGAAACTGGCAGAATTCTTCCGACATCAAATAGTTCAATAGGTCTAGTTATAATTACAAAGTTATTGGGCTTGAAAGAGCTTCTTGTCTGTTTACCTTGAGCACAAGCCTTGCATACCTCTTCATCCTTGAACTTGATAGAAGTTAGAACTCTGACAAGATCTTTGGAAACTAATTTTTTCAACTTATGTAGGCTAATGTGTCCAAGCTTTATGTTCCAAAGCTTTGAATCCTCTTTCAAAGCCTGGAGACACTCCATACTTTCTCCTACAACTTTGTTAGTATTCAGACGGTAGACGTTGTTTGACCTAGAAGCAGTGGGGATGCAATTGCCTGATTTTCATCTTACACCACATATTTATCCTTGTCAAATACAACTTTATTACATTTATCACATAGTTGTGATACACTAAGAAGATTAAACTTTAAATCATCTACAAGATAAACATCTGTGATAGAATTTTCAGAACCATGACCAGCTTTACCAATACCTATGATGTTGCATTTTCTTTTGGCACCAAGTGTGATTGTTCCTCCTGATTGTTCTTTCAATTCAGAGAATAAAGAACTTTCGCCCCTCATGTGTTTGGAGCAACCACTATCCATAATCCTTTTTTGTTCTTTGCTCTTGGTGACAACCTGCAAACACCACTCATTGCCTTACCTAGCTGTTAGACCAAGTGTGATATTTGAATTTATACTCAGGTTCAACGTTGTTAGTTGGTCTAAGCCTTTAGGAACCCAAATCTGTTTCACTTGTCCCTTAAGTTGAAATGAAAAAGTAGTCCTCATGATGTGAGGTTCTCTTCTTCTAAAGGGACAAGTCATCTTAACATGACCAGTTTTGCTGTAGTAATGACATTTTAGAGAATGTCTGCTGCTTGCTTTCACAAATCTGGTATTGTTCTTTCTTGGAAAAATTGGATTGTATCATACCAATTTTGTGAACATAGTGCAAACTTCCTCCAAAAATCAAGTTGGGATTGTGTTCTGAGCCAACAAGTTTTGTCCAAATTTTCTTAGAGTCTTGAAGTTTCTCGCTCAGATCACTTTTGTTCCTCTGATTCATCATATTGATGTCTTCGAGAAACAATGTTTCAAGGCTTTGAAATTTGTGTCCAAGGCTTGGAATCTCTGTCAGTCTTTGCCTGAGAAATTTTAATATTATTATTTCGGCAAACTAGTTGCAAATATTCTTTTGCTTGCTCATGAAATTTATCCTTTAATGATTTGATTTCATTCAAATAATCTTCTTCATTTAGAAGCATTGTTTTCAAAATATCAGATAGCATGTTTGAAGATTGAGACACAAGACTTTTCACTGTTACCTCAATGTTCTTATCTGAACATTCATCATGCTTGGCCATGATGCATAGGTTGGCTTGATCTTCTTCGGATTCAGATTCACTTGGAATCTGAGTCACTCCAAGAAGCTACCATAGCCTTCTTCTTTCTGTCATGGTCTTTCTTTTGACAGTGTTTGTTTTTCTTGTGTCGGCAGTCTCTGATCAAGTGTCCTCCATTAACACAGTCAAAGCAATTCATTACTTTAGACTTATTACCATGAGAATAGTACTTTCCTTTGTATTTCTTGCTACTTGAAGATCTGAATTTGTCTATGTTGAACTATTTGTTTCCAAAGTTCTTCTTCATCTTGAGAATCTTAGTCAAGGCTTTGGAAATGAGAGCAAATGGATCTCCTTCATCACCTTCTTCTTTTGCAAGGCTTTGAGGTTGTTCATTCTCTTTAGCCTTTAGTGAAAGATTCTTGACACTCTGTGGTAATTCTCCATCAGCTTCATTCATGGAGATCTCATGTGTGAGATCAAGCTGGATGGAGGGTAAATCTTGAGCTTCTTCAATGGTTGTGGTCTTTGGTTCCCATTTGGCTTTGGGAAGACTTCTCAAGATTTTTCTAGATTTTTCTTCATTGGATAACACTTCTCCCAGGGACTCCAAATTTTTGACAATATCTATGAATATTTTGAACATGTCTTTGATGAATTCTCCTCCATTCATCTTGAATAAAACATATTGTCTAAGGAAGATATTGATCTTGGTTTTCTTCACTTGGCTAGTTCCTTCAAAAGTAACCACCTATTTATCCCATATCTCCTGCAGTCTTGCATGTGGATATCATGTTTAATTCATCTGCACTCAAAGCACAATATAAGATATTCATAGATCTATAATTCCTAGAAAGTTGTTCTACTTCAGGAGCAGAGAGAGCTTTGAAATTTTGGAGTTTTAATCCCATCCTTTTCTGTGTAGAAAATGTTAGGTCTATTTTGGGACATAGACAAAATTTCAATGTCTTGATCAATGATGAACATTTTCATCACAACTTTCCAGTTACAAGTTGTCTCCACAGAACAAAGGAGGTTTGTTAGCAGCTCTTCCCTGTGAGAAACAACCATCACCTACAATACTCACGATCACCAGATTGTTAGATCTATGCAGTGATACAAGCTCTGATACCAAGTGAAAGAGAGTATGTAGGTATATAATACATGATCAATACTCTAGAAGGGGGGTTGAATAGAGTATGGCATCTTTTTCCAAAAGAGTGGATTTAAAACAAAGTGTGAAGATAAGCCTTGAACTAAGATTCAAGCCGTTGAAACCAAAACAAAATCTAGAAAAGATACTGATCGTTTTCAAGGCCTTGAAATGCATTTCAAGATCTTGACTAAACACCTGGTTTGAAGCAGTTAACAAGATGAGTATAAAACTGGAATGTAAATGCAAGGAACACAATGATTTTATGGAGTTAAGTCCTCAATAACCTATGTCTCTGCCTGAGGGATCTAAATCCCTGCAGGATCCCAACAAACTTCTTATTAATCAAAAGCTAAGCCCTAGATCTCAAGCACAAAGAATTCCCTTACTATGTTACAGCTTGTGGTTCTTTCTAACCTATCTAGTACCTGCTGTAGCTAACTGATTCAAACAGAATATAATTTTTTTTTCTTGAACAACACCACGAGATTAAATGATGAAGTAATAATAAAAATGATATAGAAATGAAAGCACAGAAAGAAGCAGAATGTGAATGCAGTAAAGCTGTGAAGCTTGAAGTGTTCTTCTGTAGATTGAGATGGATTGAGTGTTTGATCTCCTTCAGTGTTACTTGTCAATCCTGTGAGAGTGTTCTTGTCTCTGTAATGCTCTGAATTCGTGTGTCTCTCAAAAACTATCTCTCAAAAACTGTCTTTTTTTCTTGAAATTTGAACTGCAGTCTTTATAGGAAACTTCAAACATAAATTTCCTAAAACTTCTCCAGAAATCTATGACTCTTAACAGCTCAATTCTAACGCCTAGCTACTTGATCTCCACACTGATGTTGATTTTATCTTCCATCTTTAGACTTAAGGAAGGTCTAGACACTATTCCATAACAGTAGGATCAATCTGCAGCCTTTAATTGACAAGTGCACAATCCAGTAAATAAGGAAACTCGCTAAATCTGCACACAAGGTTAGCTAGCAATACCTGCAATATAACTCAAACTAATAATGCAATCAATTATCATATTAGGTTTGTCTTTCATCATACAACATATCAAGATCAAGTGTAGAAGATTAAAGTTTAGGGCTTTGATACAGATTACGCAGCAAAATAATAAATAAATATTTCGTTCAAAGCCCTCCATGAATGGCATGACTAGTATCATAATGATGGTAAGGGCAGAAACAATGTGTACCTTGTTTGTCTGAAAAATCACTTCACATAGTGTAACCACGTCTGTATGAATATCCACGCATAGGATTACTCTGGATCCTCCTTTGAGTCTATGTGCTAGCCCATGCCAAGAAGGAGGAAGAAGAAGATCATTCACAACGAGGACCAAGAGGTTCGCGTCTGTTGGTGGCCGACGGGTGAGGGGGCGGACGGATTAGGGTTTCGGCCCTAAGTTTCTCTCTATCCTTGCTTTGTTCTCCCACTCAATAATGAATGCAAATTATGAGAAAATAAGCTAGGAGTGCCCTTATATAGTTAATAACTTCTTACTAACTACATATTAGCTCCAATACTAATCATGTCCATACACAGATTAGTCCACTTTGCGAATTAGTCCTGCTAAATTTGCTTGTGGTTGCGTATTGATTCTTCTATTTAATATGGCATACTAATTAATTCCCAAGTCCTGTTTAATCCATAGGGCGTGTGACCCCATAGGTTTCTACTTAGTTGGTAGTAAAAATTACTAACATAGAGCGGTATCTAGCTATACATCTATGTTACCCAACTAATAGAAATGTCAGTGATCCGACAAACCTTGTGACCAATGTTACCGTATTGTGTCATCCCTTTGTCTCTATATCCAGATTAGACACGATACATACAAGTCACACTCGTATATCCAATCCATAGTTTCTCGATCCTGGGAATAGTCTTATCCATGCAGATAACATCAATATCCCATATCGATTTATCAATTTATCTGAGTCTGGCCAGACATTCTATAAGAACTACCCCTCAAGTTGTCTTGGATATTTTCTCCCGTTATGTGGGAGGGAAAAATCCTCTCTACATTACTACCATCTCTAAGCGCCCGATAAGTATCTTTATAGTTACCCGGTTAAGGTGCAACATTTGATAATATCAAAGCATGATATTTCACAACTATAGTATTTAGTGACTTCAAGTCTAAGGACCACAATACCATTGCCACTACGAGAAGCACTTGTGAATTTCACATAACTTGTATGTAGCCTTCTCGTAGTGGGTCATTCCAATATGCCATTACCCTTAATGCATATCCATGTGCTAGACTTGATATATCCATATCAGTCTACCCACATACCAGTCTATAGTTGATCAGCATATTAACCAACATAAACGACTGGGGATATTTAAGATAAACAACAAGTGTAATCTAAGGATTTAATTATATTAAATATCTCCATAAATAATAAAATGATTATTCTAGCCAAAATAATGATTATACTATGGATTACTCTAAGGAATCTATTCCAACAGTCTCCCACTTGCACTAGAGCCAATCTGGTGCATCTCGTATGCTTATAGATCTAGTGTGTCCTTCATGCTTGCGCTGAACAAGCGGTTTTGTGAGTGAATCTGACAATTTTTCATCTTCAGGAATCTTGCATATCTTCATATCTCCTCTATAGATGATCTCTCGAAAAAAATGGAAGTTCCTAAGTACGTGCTTGCATTTTTTCTGTGACCTGGGTTCCTTGGATTGTGCGATCGCCCTAGTGTTGTCACAATACAATTCTATTGGATCCACAATACTAGTAACCACACCAAGCTCAGTAATGAACTTCCTAATCCAAACAGCATCCTTTGCTTCACCCGATGCAGCAATGTAATCAGCCTCAATTGTAGAATCATCAACTGTCAGGAAAAAAACGGATCCCGACTGCGATCTGAAATCATCTATGTTGGGTTGGAAGTTTGCATCAGTGTAACCCTTTACACTTAGCTCTTCCTCCTTCCCCCCCCCCCCATATATCAAGAATACATCCTTAGTTCTTCTCAAGTACTTAAGGATCTTCTTGACAGCAATCAACTGACTCTCACCCGGATTCGACTGGTATCTTCTTATCATACTCAACGTGTATGACACATCTGGTCTTGTACACAACATGGCATACATGATAGATCCTATGGTTTAAGCATATGGAATCCTAATCATGCGGTTCTTCTCAATCTCATTGGAAGGACCATCATCCTTCGAAAGGGTGATCCCATGCGACAAGGGGAAGAATCCCTTCTTGGAATCTTGCATGTTGAACAGTTTCAACACCTTATCAATGTATGTACTTTGACTTAGGCCTAGCCGCTTCCTCGATCTATCCCTATAGATATTGATACTAAGTATCTAAGCTACATCCCCTAAGTCTTTCATTGAGAAACACTTACCTAGTCAATCTATAACAGATTGCACAGTAGGAATGTCGTTTCCAATGAGTAGTATGTCATCCACATAGAAGACCAGAAACACAACAGAGCTCCCACTAACCTTATTGTAAACACAAGGCTCATCTTCGTTCTTGATGAAGTGAAACTCTTTGACCGCATCATCAAAACGTATATTCCAACTCCTAGAAGCTTGCTTCAACCCATAAATGGATCGCTGCAACTTACACACTTTATGGGCATGCTCTGGATCCTTAAAACCCAATGGATGTGTCATGTACACATCCTCAAGGAAGTTTCCATAAAGAAACGTTGTTTTGACATCCATCTACTAAATCTCATAATCGTGACAAGCTGCAATAGCAAGTAAGATTCGAATGGATTTGGTCATCGCGACTGGGGAAATGGTTTCATCATAGTCAATAATATGAATTTGTCTGAATCCTTTTGCAACCAATCGGCCTTATAGGAAATCACATTGCCATCCATGTCAGTCTTCTTCTTGAAGACCAACTTGCACCCTTGGCCTGGTTCCCCCAAAGTCCATACTTTGTTGGTATACATGGATTCCATTTCGGATCTCATGGCCTCAAGCCACTTTTTAGAGTCAGGCCCTTTCATGGCCTCTCCATAGGTAGTAGGCTCATCATCCATGAGTATGGAATCATCGGGCTTAGTGACAAGAAGTCCATACCTCTCTGGCTCTTGACGCACCTTACTCGACCTACGAAGTTCTTGTGTTACCTGAACAGGTTCCTCCACAACATCTTGCGGTTCATGTTCCATAGTAGGATCAGTGGTTTTTGGTTCTTGAATTTCTTAAAGTTCTACAGTCCTCCCACTTGATTCTTTAGAGACAAATTCTCTTTCTAGAAACACGCCGGTCCTGGAAACAAACACTTTGTTCTCGGTTGGATTGTAGAAGTAAAATCCCTTTGTTTCCTTAGGGTATCCCACAAACTTACAATACTTTGGTTCGAGCTTTTCTGTTTGTAATAGTCTTACATAGATGTCGCAACGCCAAATCCTCATAAAATAAATTTTGGAATGCCTCCCACTCCACATCTCATATGGATTTTTCATGACTGATTTGGATGGAACACGATTAACGGTAAAAGATGCGGATAATAGAGCATGTACCCAAAAGGATAATCGAAGATCAGTTTGACACATCATAGATCGAACCATATCCAATATGGTGCGATCCCTCATCTCGGACATGCCATTCCTTTGTGGCGTTCCGGGTGGAGTGAGTTGGCATATGATCCCACACTCTCTAAGATAGTCATCAAACTCTTGGCTCAAGTATTCTCCTTCATGATCCGATCTTAGAGTCTTAATACTCTTGCCAAGTTGCTTCTCTACTTCATTCTTGAATTCTTTGAACTTTTCAAAGGATTCGGATTTGGCCTTCATAAGGTACACAAATCCATATCTACTGAAATCATCAGTAAATGTGATGAATATTGATAACCACCTCTAGCAGGCGAACAGCCCACACACATCAGTATGTATGAGTGCCAATAACTCACTAGTCCTTTCACCTTTATTCTTAAAAGGGCAATTTGTCATCTATTCTATAAACCACAATGGTTTAACTAACTAAGGGATTTTCAGCCTATGGATTAAATAGATCACTTCCAGCCCTTAGATCTCACCAACTTTAGGGCAAAAAAAACTACGAGTAAGTTACCATTAAAAAAAAAGAGTAGTTTCTCACGCACGACCTGGGAATTTAGCCCATGAACCCTCCATCTTCTACCCTCCCTCTCTCACTTCGTCTCTCCCCCTTCTCACTCCCACGACCGGCCACCACAGGATGATTCTTCCATCGCAGGAAGACCTCTTCTTCGTCTGTCTCTCACTTCTTCGATTTTCAGGTTCGTTGATTTTATTTCCAGGTTCTTAGATTATGTTTTCGGTTTCATTCTCAGTTTCGCCTGAAGTAGGGGTCGCCGTCGGCGCCTCAACCGGTCGCCTGAATCGGCGTCACCGCCAGAATAGCCGCCTGAGTTTCCTGCTTTGTTGGTTATTTTTCCCCTCCCTCTGAAATCGCCTTTGCTGGGTCGATTGAATTGCTGGGTCGACCGATTTACTGGGTCGATTTGTTGTTCAGGTCAGTCTGCAATGTTTTTAATCCTATTGTTTCAATTTTTGATTTATCTCATTCCCTGGATTAGTTGTTTTTTTAAAACAGTATTTTTGGAAGTTCTAAAAAGACATGTAGTTTGGACCTTAAACATAACGACAAAACTGCAAAAATCTACACCCAACCTAAACATCTCATAAGAAAGATATGCCACATAATGACAAAACCCCAATAATCGACCATCGTTAAGTTTGAAGTTACAAGGTTTTAAGGCCAGACATTCACTGCCACAATTAGATGTACACATAAGCTACAAAAGATATGAAGGGTTCACCTGTTGGAAGAAAGTCCAACGGGCTGACAGCATACAGTGCACCCAAAACTAAAAATACCAACTCACCCAATTATATACTCTGTATATCTGAAACTACCCAAATTTTTGAAAAAAATCACTGGATTCTTCATTCCCCTTAAAAGGTTAATTACTTGGCGAGGCGATCTGACAAAAACTGGAATTGTATAGTAGAATTTAACAACATAGCACATGACTACTGTAACGAAACTGATGTGCATATACAATAGAAACGTATGTTGCTTGGACGGAGAATAACAGAAGGCGACACATGATTTATGTGCATATGATGGCGAGTTGTTCTGTTCCTACTCCACTAGCAGTCTAAAATTGATATGTTCTACTCAATCAGGCCTCTTAAGGAGCGGAATTTGGCTATCAATGAAAATAACTAATTATAAAGAAAGGGAGTGTCTTGCTATAAGTTGAGAATGATTCTTGGTATTCCTTCACTGTCTTCCCAAACATCTCCTTTTAGGCATAGCAAGTACCCTTCAGTTAGTATGTATTGCTCATTCACATATGGTTGTGGCATTGAAAAAGATATTGAGTGTTTTGTATTTAATTTTTGTTTGCCAACAATTTCGTGTTCTGAGAAGAAACAAACTCTGAAGCAGTGACTATTGCATGAACTGATGAAGTGTTGTAATTGTTAGTGAGGTCTTCATAGGTCATTGATATGGGAATTCACGTAGTTCTTGAATCACCTAACTTTGTCTGATTGTATCGCCAGTGGTGTTTTCAGGGTAAACCAGGATGGTGTCCTGTTGAGAATCACCACATAAGTTAAATCAACATGTTCTTATTATTTTTCTTATTAGCACCAGATAAGTTAAAACAATGCTTTCCCTCTCTGAATTATAGTTTCGGTTTGTACATATGGATTCTCTCAACTACATACGAGTATCTTAACTGATTTACAGCTTATTTTTCTTCTTTCAGTCAAACTGATGAAAGTGTTGTCTCTCTATGTTCTATGTTCATTTACAATGTCTGATTAGCTCAGTGTGACCATTTTGTTTGCTTTCAAGCATGTCCCTACTTCAATGCTGGATGAACAGATTTACGTTTTGTATTCTTTAAGCATGTCACTGCTTTAATGTATCTGTTTGTAAAAAGAACACCATGTGTTAGTACTATATACAGACGTTTGAAATCAAGAATCAAATTAAATTTAGTGCCTCCGGTTCGCTCTAAATTACCCTGAATTAGTACTATATACAGTCGGTCAAAATTCGAATTAAATTTAGCTCATCCGGTTGTTATAGAGGAAATTTTTATTCATTTTTAACTATTTAGTTTCACCTATTTATTTTTCATGCACAGGGAGTACCATGTAGTTGATGAAGAGTAATCTGCTGAGATGTATGTTCCCTTCTTTTCATTGGACTCTTGGCACAGGAGAATTTATTGGGATAAGCACTTGATATGGAGCAGGCTTTAAGAAATTTTTATGATTAGCATGAGGCTCTCATATTTCAGCCACTTTTAATCCGCACAGACTATTAAAGATTCTTTGCGTTGATCAGTTACTAGGATGCTTTCATATTTCACTTCCTCTAACATTTGCTGAGTTTTTTAGTCCAACTCAACGTGTATCATGTGTACGTTTCTATCAAGATGAGTACGAGGAATTAGCATCCAGGCTGCCTTAAAGTGACACAACCACCATTTCTTTGATTCCAGTTTCAAATAAGAATGGAACGACGTGGCTGACTACATCGATTATTTGGCCGCTCGATAGCTTTGAATTTAGCTTGAATTAAGTCTTATTTAAGAAGTTGAATGTAAGGGTGCATAGTTTTTTTCCACTTTCTTTGTATTGTAATTGATTCAAATTTACTCATACTGTTTATGTTTTTTAGAACATGGTTTTTTGGGATAGTGCCCTTGGGCACGGGCAATTTCCTAGTTTTTCCTAATAAACAAGCCTCACATGTCCCATATGATTCATAATTAAATGAGTCTAGTAATCTCCTTATGGAGTCTAGGGATGCGATTTTCGTTTGTATGGCCCAAATGACAATGTCATAAATAAGTAGGATTTAAATCATTAGTTTTAATCCTCTTGGTATTAATGTTATAGACGGAGTTATCTAGATCAAGGATATATAATCCATTAGACAATAAAGCATTACAATAATGCAAACCATCAAAATAAATGGAGCAACATTTTTCCTTTATTTTAATAGAAAAACATTTCTTGTCCAAACAAGAAACAGAAATAATGTTTCTGCTCATAGTAGGCACAAAATAACAATTCTCTAATTCTAAGATAAGTTCTGAAGGTAAAGATAACTCATAAACGCCTAAGGGTAATGCATCAACTATTGCTCCATTCCCCACGCGCAAGTCTATCTCTCCTTTAGCCAGTCGTCTGCTTCTCTTTATATCAAGCACATTTCGAAAAATGTGAGATCCACATCCAGTATCCATACCCAAGATGAAGAGACAAACAGATTGACATATATAACAAAAATACCTGGTGGTGGTGGAATCACTATTCCAAGCCTCTTATCCTCCAAATACTTTGGGCAGTTCCTTTTCTAGTGGTCGGGCTGACTACAGTAGTGACATTCACCCTTAACCACGCCCCTAGAGTTCTTTAAGACAGTTTCCTTGGACTTTGCAACTTTCTTTTTCTTTCCTTTGGAGGTAGATGTAACTCGTTTGCTCTTCCCTTTTTGACCATCATTATGTCCTTGAATTTGCCTTTGTTGATGCCCTGTTTTGTTGTCCTCCACATATTGACCAAATATGGCAGAGGCTTATTGATCTCATTCATGTTATAGTTCATGATGAACTGGTTATAACTATCAGTACATGATTGCAAGATGAGATTAGTGGCCAACTCTTGACCCACCGGAAACCCCAAACGCGTGAGACTCTCCAAGTACCCGATCATGCGCAGTACATGAGGCCCCACTGGGTTTCCTTCTAATAGATGACACTTGAACGGTGCCTTAGATACTTCATATCGCTCATGACTTGCCTGCTCTTGGAAGAGTTGCCTCAAATGTATGATCATATCATACGCCTCCATGTTCTCATGTTGCTTCTGAAGCTCAGAGTTCATTGTGCAAAGAATCAGGCAAGTCACATCATTAGAATCATCAATGATCTTCTGATGTGCCTTGATGGCGGCATTAGTATTATTTTCAGGCCCTTCAGGAGTTGGGTCATCTAGAATGTACAGTTTCTTTTATTGCTTGAGAGAAATTCTCAAGTTTCTGTACCAGTGCAGAAAATTAATTCCAGAAATATTGTCCTTCTGAAGGACTGATCGTAGATATTGTGATGAAGTCAATGGATTGTTTTCCATTTGGAATTCTACAAAATGAGAAATATACAAGTTTTAGAATTTTGTGAACAGACGACTATATTTAATAATTGCTAGATTATTTAAAACGGCTCCCACTATTTTTCTTAGATTAATGACCCCATCTATTAATGCGGAAAATATCATTTCTATTTTCTAGAGGGACAATATCCATATTTCACCTTTTCTTGAGCTTGGTTTGGAAAGTCACCCAAGAACTAGTTATTTAGGTAGGAAACAATTTCCAATTGCATCATATGCAATTATTGCTTCAATTGGACAAATAACTCCTTATTTATTTATTCCATATATAATCCCAATTACCTTGCCTCTCGGCTTTCAATCTTATTGAAATATCCTAGTTGCGTCCAACCTCTTACTTCAACAATTGCATATTACTTCCTTGTGTCATCGCGTCATACTATAAAGAATCAAATCGCCTTGCTTTGGCAAGCCCGAATTTAATACACAATAGTTTTGATGAGTGTTCAGTAACGAGAAGGAAAAAACGCAATATTTAATTTGCGGTATTTTATTAACTTTTAATTTTGATTGTTTTGTTGATCCATATCAACTTATCTACTTATTTGGATTGGGAAAATCTAAAATTAAAAAATCCGGGTTTTAATTATTTTCTTGTTACAATTTACATGCATCAACCATACACCAAAAATAAAATAACATGACAATAAAAATACAATCAAAAACAATAAATAAACGTGTTGTGGATGTGGCCTCCTAAACTAAGATATTCTCAAGCCAATGAGAATATATATAAGCCCTAAAAACAGCAAGCTCATCTCCATGTGCCTCCATCTTTAGTCCATGCGCCTTAGCTTGTCGAATGTCGCCTTTCTTGTGGTTTCTTCAATATTTAAGCTTCTTCTCCATATCTTGGCTATCATATAACTATCTAGTACTAGCTAGCATCTATAATAAATTGAGAGACCTCACAAGTTAAGGAAAAGACGACATGCAGGCCGTAAAACTTAATTAATTACATTAATTACAGCAAAACAAACCTCAAAAATAAACATCCACAACATCCACATCTAAGGCCACATTCAATCACCATGCGAGAAGAAAATAATAAAGTTAAAATTCACTATTAACGCGCTTGATCAATTTTAAGTTGAATTTTGATTTTCTAGGGTCAAAACGGTCCAAGAGGGACCACCAAACTACTTTGGCCAAACCCCAATGGACCGCTAAAAGGCCTTGGGCCGGTCAGCCCTAATCAATGCGGCCAACCAGCTCGTTAGGCCGGGCCGGCCCCTTGTCCATGGCTTGCTTGTCGCGCAAGGAGGGGCGGACGGCCCTAGGGTTTCAACCTTGGGGATTTTCCTTCCTTCCCTTGTGTGCTTGTTTCCAATTAAGAAAACATTTTCATAATTGTTCCCAAACCCTAGCTTTTCAAAACCCAAAATACACATCATATGAGAACATAATTTGCAATACGTAAATTTAGCTCATTCTCTACTGAATCATATTTAGTTTGCATCATTATGACAATTTCAGTTTTACATGATAAATAACAGTTACGCTGTAAAGCTGACAGAAAAGTAACACGTAAAACCATTTTATGCACTACAACATGTGGCTCTGAAGGTGTATTTCTTGGTTATTCTCAAACTAGCAAAGCATATAGAGTTTTCAATAAGAGAACTAATATTGTGGAGGAGAGCATTCATATGATTTTTGATGAAAGTACTGATGATTCCTTGAGTGAAAGTTTTGTAGATCTCAACTTGAATAGATATGAGGCTGATGATGATTTTGAGAAAGAGAAAAGAAGCAAAACTAATATGCGGGAACAGTTAGAAAAATCTCAAGGCCTTGAACATCCTGTTGAGAAAAAATCTCATAGCCTTGAGGCTGAGATACACAGAACACAAGTTGCTCCAACTATTGTATCAAGTTCTCAAAGCCTTGAAGGACCATATACCTGGACACCAAGGAAGAAGTTCAAGTATTTATCAGATCATCATGTAGACAACATTATCTCACATCCAACCACGGGAACACATACAAGAGGCCAGCTAAAGAATCTGTGTGCATTCAGTGCTTTTGTATCACTTATTGAGCTTAAAAATGCAAATTAGGCATTGGAAGATGCAGAATGGACCATTGAAATGCAGAATGAGCTGAATGAGTTTGAAAGGAACAAGGTTTGGAACTTGGTTCCAAGACCAGAGACTCAGTCTATTATTGGAACCATATGGGTATTCAGGTATAAACTTGATGAAAATGGTAAGGTTGTGAGAAACAAAGTCAGACTTGTGGCACAGGGGTATATCAAGAGGAAGGAATTGATTATGAGAAGACATTTGCTCATGTTTCCAGGTTAGAAGCTATCAGAATACTTCTTGCATTTTCATCCCATAATCATATAAAGCTTTTTAAAATGGATGTTAAATCTGCATTCTTAAATGGTTATATACAAGAAGAAGTATATGTTGCTCAACCACCTGGTTTTGAAGATGAAAATATCCCTGATCATGTTTAAAAATTAGAAAAAGCTCTTTATGGCCTTAAGCAAGCTCCAAGGGCTTGGTTTGACAAACTCTCAAAGTTTTTACTTGGCAATGGTTTTAAGAGAGGACTAGTTGACAAAACTCTTTTCATTAAGAATCATGAAAAGTATTTGTTGGTAGTGTAGATTTAAGTTGATGATATACTCTTTGGTGCTACTAATGATGCTCTTTCAAAAGAGTTTTCAAGTCTTATGTGCAGGGAATTTGAAATGAGCTTAATGGGAGAACTCAATTTCTTTATGGGATTTCATGTTCATCAAATGAAGAAATGAATATTTGTACATCAAGGGAAGTATACCAAGGACTTGTTAAACAAGTACAACATGTATCAGTCCAAGGTTGCAAAGATTCCTATGAGTTCTTCTTTATCCTTAGACAAGGAAACAAGTTGTAAGAGCGTGAATCAAAAGGAGTACAGAGGTATGATTGATTCACTTCAGTATTTAACTGCTAGTAGACCTGATATTATGTTTAGTGTATTATGTGTGAAAGGTTTCAAGCAGATCCTAAAGAAAGTCATTTGATTGTTGTTAAAAGGATTTTCAGATATTTGAATGGAACCAAAGACTTGAGGCTTTGGTATCCAAGAATAATTAATTTTATGTTGAGTGTTTATTCATATGCAGACTTTTCAGGTTACAAAGTGGATAGGAAAAGTACCTCAGGATGTTGCCAATTCCTTGACTCATCACTAATTAGTTGGCATTCAAAGAAGCAAAACTCAGTAGTCTTGTTAACTGCAAAAGCTGAATACATTGCAGCTGGTGCTTGTTGCGCACAAGTACTATGGATTGCTCAACAATTAAGAGATCTTGGATATGAATTCAGAAATGTGCCTATCAACTGTGACAATACTAGTGTCATTTCAATATTAAAGAATCCAATGCAGCATTCAAGGACTAAGCATATAGTGTGATACATCATTTTATTAGAGATCAGGTGATGTATCTTTAACTTTTATTTCAACTACTATGCAGATAGCTGATATTTTCACTAAACATTTGTCAAATGAGAGGTTTGCATCCCTAAGGCTTGAATTGGGTATGTTAAACAAGGATCCATTGTTTTAGGGGGAGCATTAGTTCTTACTTGTGCCATGTGTGAAAATCTCAAAACCTTGAGATCATATTTTCTTAATCCTTGAAAGTATGCTTCAAAGCTTTGAAATTTTTTGGCAGCCTTGAAATTTCTCAAAGCTTTGGGCCACTGTTTCAAAGCTGTGAGTAATATTCTTTGTATTTGTATTTAAAAATTGGATCACAAAATATTCTGTGATATCTTTTTAGATAATTATATAATATTTTATAATTTCAAAGGATATGGTTAAAATATCCTAAAATATCTCAAGAATATCTTTCAAAATCTGATTTGCATGCAATCCTTCTTTCAATCAAACTCTTCTACCTACTTAAGACAACTTCAGGGCTTATTTCTCTCATTTTCAATCTCTTTTTTTCCGTCTCTATCTATCTCTCAATTTCTTTCTCAACTTTCTGAAACCCTAAACCCGATAGAGCGCAAATCAGAGAGAATCAAGCAGCAAGGACAGAGTTCTTCTAAGAGGATAAAGAGAAAGGCTACAAAAAAGATCACTATTCATGGATCAGATTCAGATGAAACAACCAGCATTTAAGAGACTTCTCCACCTTCAATGAAGAACAAGAAGGGAAAGGAAGTTCAAGAAGAGGGGTATGAATCTGAGTATAGAACAGAGGAAGTGGTGAAAGCTAAGGAGCAGGGGAGTAAAGATCAAGGAGATCAGTAAAGTAAGAAGAAGAAAGAGGCTATTGCAGAAAAGAATGCAGATGAGAAGAAGAGTTCTCCATCTTCCAAATAAAAGAAGCCAGAGGATAAGCAGACAGATCCACCAACAGAGAAGAAGAGGGTTAAGCATAGTGCCATGAAAACCAAGAAAGCCACTGGATATGTACAAGAGATGGATGAGAGTGATAGTTTTATTCTTACTTCTAAGGTAGCTGGTGTAGACACGAGGTTGGATCACAAAGTGTTTACCAAATTTTTGGGAGTACCTAGGAAGTATAAGGTGCATGAACATCCATATAGGAGAGAGTGTTTGGATTTAGCTAAATCCATGTTTTTCTTGGAGGGAACCCCTACTAGACCCAAACAATTAACACATCTTGTGTTTAACTGTGAAGCCAAAAATATGTTCTCAATTATCATGAGGTGTGAAGTTCCCAGGGAGCATTCCAAAGAGTTGGTGACAGATAGGGTGTTGGCACTGATGTACTTGATTTGCCAAGGCTTTGAGATTGATTTGCCTACTGTGATCATGGAGCATATGGTGTACTGTGGTACTATAACTAGAAATCATTCTTTTCCTTATGCAAATCTGTTGCCATTGTTCTTTAAACAATTAGGAGTACCCTTGAAGGAAGAGGAGAAGATTACAAATGATTTTGGGTTAGTTGATGAAGCTTCACTTCAAAGGATTGGAGTAGTTCAGACTGTAAAAGGGAAGTGGAAGTTCTACACTGAGTTAACTGCAAAAGAATTGAAGGAGAAGGATAATATCAAACCTAGAGCATCTACAGCATCACAATTGTAGATAGTGCATTCCAGATGGATGGATCAACGTTCACGTGGCAGCCATCCAACATATCTGATGGTACTCCGTACACACCCTACCATTTCTTATATACACACTTATCCATATGGGAGCTGCGAGACAGGGTCACCCGCGATACTAACCGCGCGGGAGCTTTTAGGGACTTAGTGGCTTGGATGTTAGAGTAAGGAACGTCGCCCGAGAGCTACAACAACGCTCACGCGCGACCCTTGTTAATTGCTTGAGAGATCTGATGACCATGTTTCCTATATAGGCGGGTAACCGTTCGAACGGTTTCCTATCTATACGGATGAACGTGTAACGTGCCCTATATGTACGGGTGAATGTGTCGTTACGAGGCGGATATCTCTCCATCCTTTATGACACGCATTAATTCCTCCTAACGGTCACCTCTAAGCCCTATATATAGGGACGTCTGCCTTCCACAGCAACTCTAGAACCTTAGGCTGCTCATCACTGTCTCTCTCTCAGGAAATATCAAGAGCTTACTCTTCCCCTACTCACTACCATCAATCCATCTGTGCTCTACTCATGTTCTTGTTCTTGGTTACTGTTACAGGTGTACACTTGGATCTTCCTCTAGGATTTCCTTGTACACATTTGGTGAACCCGACTTGAATCCACCTTCAACACTTCCAAAATCTCTGCAACCATGTCTTAGGGAAACCAATCCCCGTGAAGGCAACCATTCTCCCTTAAGGGACGATGTCTCGAGAGAGGAGAACGCACTCAATGTCATCACCAACACCAAAATCCAGGCTCAGAACACTTATGGGAACAACCCTTCCCTGGAGATGTTGAACGCCACAATCCAGAGCCAAGCCAAGGCTATGCAGGCCCAATCTGCCCAGATAGCCTAGATCATGGCGATCCTGTGAGGGCTTGCCTAGAATGCTACTCAAGGAGATCCAGTTCCTCAAGGGACCACCACGGAACAGACATCATATAACCCTGCTCAATCGAATCCATTATCTTCAAATCAGCCTCCTCTCCCTCAGGTCCTGCGCCCCAGCAACCAATATTACCATCAGAGCCACCTCTTGTGTCTGGTTATCAGTCAGAACGTGCAGCTGCTGGGAATCCATCCTCGTACCCTGTGTTGTCGTCATACGCGAGTAGAGTCCAGGCCAGCTACACCCCTCCACCTCCCTATGATCCAAACATGCCTTACATACCGAGGCTCGCTGCAACCCCATCATCTACCCCAGGAGGAAGTGGGCCTTATAATGTGACAGCCTTGGAGCAAAGCCTATACAGCCTCATCGCAAACCAGTGCTTCGCAGACACTGTTATCCCAAAGGTTGATAGCGCGCCGCCAATCCCGCGCGACATTTACCTAGCCTAACCCTGCTGGGTACAAGGCACCTAAGTAGGAGAAATTTGATGAAGTCAGTGGAAACGCCCAGGAGCATGTGATGCGATTCGTTGGTTTGATGGGCCCACATGTAATTGACACAAGACTGCTCATGCGCGAATTCCCAAAGTCTTTGGGAACGGTCGCGTACAAGTGGTACAGAACCCTGGAGGCAGGCTCGATCAAGACTTGGGAAGATATGGTCAAGAATTCTATATCAAATTCTTGCAAGTAGAGGAGAAGGTCACGATGATTCATCTGTCGCGCATGTACCAAAAGCACGACGAGGAAGGTTTCGCATTTATCAAGAAGTTCATAACCAGGTCGCTGGAGTGCGTCGATGAAGTGGCTGAGAGCCGACTTGTGGAGATCTTTCTCCAGGGTATGCGCGATGAGTACAAAGGTATGCTAATGAATCTGAACATGCCTACTTTTTCAAAGTTGATTGACTGGACCAGTAACATCGAGCCACTGGTGGAGAGGTAGAAGAAGAGGTACACAAATGACCGGGTACAAGCAAACTCTGACTTCAAGGTCGAGCAGCTTAGCTACAAGCGGGGACGCGAAGCTGACGTCAATGCGGTCTCGACTCCAAAGTAATCGCGAGGCTGACGTCAATGCAGGTTACAAAGTTGATAGAAAAAGCACTTCTGGAACTTGCCAATTTATTGGATCATCTCTGATCAGTTGGCACTCCAAGAAAGAAAACTCAGTGGCTCTGTCAACAGCTGAAGCTGAATATATATCTGCTGGAGCATGTTGTTCACAAGTATTGTGGATTTCTCAATAATTGAGGGATCTTGGATTTGATTTCAGAATTATTCCCATCAAGTGTGACAACCCCAGTGCAATATCATTTAAGAACCAATAATATTGATGTCAGACACCATTTCATCAGAGATCATGCTGAGAAAGGTGATATTGTTCTTGAATTTCTTTCTACTAACATGCAACTTGCATATATCTTCATTAAACCATTGCCAGATGAAAGATTTGCAGATCTAAAACAGGAATTAGGCATGCTAAATAAGGATGCATTGGTTTAGGGGAGCATCAGGTAAGGAAGGTAAGTTATTATGTGTTTCAAAGGTTTGAACTAATTTTCAAAGCCTTGAAAATCTATTCAAAGCTTTGCTTTTATGTGCTTCAGCTTAACAGCATTTCAAGACCTTGAAACTATTTTCAAAGCCTTGAAAATAAGTCTGATAACTGATTAGTGAATAAATCTTGGATCATTCAGTATTGGGCGCTATCTTTGTAGATATTTTCTCAATATTGCCCCTACCTTTTTCAAAATTGATTTTCATCCAAATATAGTATTAAATTATTTATTTACAACGGCTTCAAAGATTTGAATCTTTGTTGATCATTACAGATCTTTTAAGATCAGAAAAAATTTGCAGTTTCCTTTTGAAATACAAACTCTCTGAGTATTTATGTTCTTCTCTTCTCTTTCACTCTGTATCAAACCTACCTCTCTGTATTCTTCTCCCAAACCCTAATGAGCACTAGAATAGCCTCATACAGAATCAAGATGGCCGGAGGTTCAAAACAGAGTACAGAGAAAAAGAAAAAGGCAGCAGTGGATGAAGTTCAATAGAATAGTGGAGACTCTAGCCCTAGAACTCCTAGTGCAGAGGCATTTGCAGAGCTTCCTCCACCCAAGAAGAATGTCAAGAGGGACGCAACTCCCTCCTCGGATAAGAAGAAGAAGAAGAAAGAGAAAGCTGCTGTAGAGAAGCAACCAGAAACATAGATCTCTAGCCCCAAGAAGTTGAAGAAAAAGAAGAAGTCAACTCAAGCTGAAAAGGGGAAAGGAAAGGTAACAGTGGAACAACCAGTAGACAATGTGGAGAAAGCCTTGCGGATCTACTCAAAGAATTGCTCCCGATGAATCTTGGTTCATCTCAAACTTCAAAAGGCCAGTGGTTGGATGGTTTTGCATCTAGGAAGATTTATTTCTTAAGTTTGATCAGTATGCATACGTTGCTTGGAATGAATCTGAACTGTATCGCTATGTGGAAGAAAAGATTTCTGTGGTTCATGCTAAACCCCCCTGAGCTAGCTTATCCTAGACTCACCAGATTCTTCTATCTCAACATGAAGCAACTTAAGAATTCTCCACACTTATTTATCAAGTCTTTAGTTGCCGGAGTTACAATGGAACTAGATCATGCTGAGTTTGCATCTTTCCTAGGGTGTCCTAAGAGATATGACACACAGAACTACCCTACCAAGAATGAAGCTTTAAAATTGGCCAGAGAAGAATTCTTTCTACCCAATGTCCATGCATCATCAAAACAGTTAACACACTCTATGTTAAATGTTGAAGCTAAAGTGTTATTCACTATATTGATGAGATGCATCTTTCCAAGGGAACATTCAAAGGAGTTAGTTACTGAGAGGGTGTTATACATTATGTTTTTGATCATGCATGGTTATGACATTGATCTGCAGAAACATGTAATGGAACACATTCTTTTCAGTCAAACAGATCAGAGAAAGCATCATTTGCCTTATGCAAACTTGCTCACTCTGTTCTTCCAACACCTTCAGATTCCTGTTGCTGGTGAAGATTCTATCACTTCTGGGATTGGTTTGCTGAATGAGAAGGCTTTTGAGAAGATAGGGGTAGTTAAGAACAAAGAAAATGTTTGGAAGTTGTATTTAGATTTGACTGAAGAAGAGCTGAATGCTAAGAAGTTTGTTAAACCCAAGGCCTTGACTCCTACTTCAAGCCAGACATCTCAGCCTTCTGATTTGTCTTCAATTCTTCAGAGACTTGATGGTCTATAGCTGGAAAATAGTGAGATCAAAGATAATCATCATGGGTTTGAGACTGATCTCTCACAGGTCAAATATGGTGGAAACTATCTTTAGCAGCATGAATATGTTTGATGTCCCTGAGGATGAAGAAGGTGCCAAGAAAGATGGCTTTGACAAGAACTTGCCAAGTGAACATTCCAACCAGAAAGAGGCTGCTCCAGTCAAAGATAAAGGAAAGCAGGTGGTATTTGAACAAGCTGCTCAGGAAGGAGATGAAGTAAACAGTCCTAACTCAGATGATTTGCTGATTACTCTGAAGAAGAAGAAGAAGAAGAAGAAGAAGAAGAAGAAGAAGAAGAAATCTCCAAAGACTGCCACTAAGGACAAGAATAAAGAAGTGACTGCTACTAGTGAATATGAAGAGGAACAAGAAGAACAGGATAAGACTAATGAAGACAGTGAGGAAGAAGAAGGAGATCAGGATGGAGATGAAGACCCAACCCCTTAATCTTGCGTACTCTTTCTTTCACGTTCTTTCTTTTTAAGTCTTTTATTTTCAAAATTTTCCAGACACTGATCCAACATCTTCTCGTTCTTTTTGATGAAATTCAAAAAGGGGGAGAAAAATATTAGGTTGTTTTCATTTTATTTCTGTTTAGAAGACCTATCTTTGGCCAGTAGGATTTTCTGCAACTAGCTTGCAGTTGTTGCTTTTGTTTTGATCTTTTGGAATTACTGTGTTATTATTATTTATGTGAATTGTGTGCTAATCAATATCTTTTGCAAAAACTAAGAATCAAACAGATTGAGGTTTTGTCTTTCATCAAGGGGGAGACTGTAAGGTCACATGTTTCATGGACTTGAAATACTTAGCTATTTCAAGGCCTTGAACTAGTTTTCAAAGCCTTAAATCAGGTCTCACAGGCTTGAAATACCAGATCCTTCGAAGCTGACACGCCAGCACAGGAAACGTGTCGCGCTTGGAAACTGTGGGCCCCGCATGACCAAGCTAGCCTGCGGGCTTGCATGGCTTGTCATGGTATCCCACGTGAAGTTTACTAGTGATAGGATTAAGTTGTGTAGTCTTAGCCAATAGGAACTAGCCCCAAACTAACCATTGAAGCCACGCCACCACCTTCCCATTTCCCTCCACGTTTCACCTTGAGCCCATGTGTCCCCAGGAACCCATTTCCTTAACCCTTCAACATGTACTCCCTCAATTTTTCTTCAACATCCACGTAGTGACAGAGCTATTTCAAGGCCTTAAACCAGGATTCAACGCCTTGAAACTATCTGATTTGCATACATGTTCTGAGGGGGAGTTTTTGTAAACTCTTTTGATATAATTGTATCCCTCTCACCCCTAAACTTGATGTGTTATTATTTGATGATGAAAGAAAAACTGTTTTGATGTATCTAACATGTTTTAATCCATCAGTTTGACTTAGTTTTGCAGGGAAATTTTATTTCCTTAATGTGCAGGATTTGTTTTCTTATCTGACTTTTGCAGGAAGGAAATTACTTAGTGAAGATGATCCTGTGATCAATCAGAGACTCATGAAAGCTTCTCAGATTGTTTAAAGACAAGATCACAACAATATCTCTGAAGATTGTGATCAACTATCCATTGGAGAAGGCTGTTAAGAGAGTCAAAGTTTGTTGCCTACAATATAGGAAGTTGTTGATGAAAATCTGGGAAGATTTGTAGAGCTTCAAGCAGTATAAATGGAGCTCAATTTGAAGAAACAAGATACGACACTCAACGGGAAACACAATTCTGGATTGACAAGCATCAAAGAAGTTCATCACTCTCACAATCCAACTCACAGAAGTTCACTGGATTCTTCACTGCAGTTCTACATTCTAGTGTTCTTTTGTATTGTGCTTTATTGGTAGATCATTTCTGTAATACTTCTATACTTCATTCTCAAGGATTGTTCATGGTGAACAATAGAAATTTTTAGTTAATCAGTTAGCTAGAGAAGGTACTAGATAGGTTAGGGAGAACCACAAGTTGTAACAGAGTAAGGGAACTCTCTAAGCTTGAGATCTAGGGCTTAGCTTATGATTAATAAGAATTAAGTCGAAAATCCTGCAGGGAGAAGATCCCTGAGGTAGAGATGTAGGTTCAAGTGGACTGAACTCTATAAATCCTGTGTCTCTTGCATTTACATTTCATTCACATTCATAGTTTTTACACCATTCAAACTAGTCTGTTTTCAAGGGTTTGAAACTCTTTTCAAGGCCTTGAAAAAGACTTGTCTGTTTCATTGCAAACTGTATTTCTTTTCAAAGGCTTGAATTTGTGTTCAAGGCCTTGAACTCCTTTGCACTTGAACTAAAACTCTTTTCCTCGTCAAGTTTTGCAAAAAGTTGGCATATTCTATTCACCCCCCCTTCTAGAGTATCTGTGCTGCATATCCATCTGCATACTCCCCTTTCAAAACGGAATATTCATAATAAGTCGTGTGATTATAATAGGAAAATTTCACTTGAAAGTAATCTTCTACTTAATGTAATTTGAGAGAGATCAATGTTTTTAGATGATGAATTTTGCAAAATCTAACACTTTGCCTCAGAGCTTAGACATTGTTGTAAGCCACTAATGATGTATCATTGCGCTCCTTATTCAGCATGCAATAAGTTAAAATAAATTATAGAGTAAAATATACAAACAAATAATAATTACAGTTTAAATTTATGATATATGTATTTTCTTACGTAGTCATGGCAATTTACAGAATATAAATGGCGCATTGTTCGTGGGTTAAAATTTAGACTAACCGCGACTTTTTGCTGCACAAAAATCACATTGTAAGTTTCCTCATTGTTTTTTTTTTAGGATGGGAACTCCCAATACTATTTTATGTTGCTTCATTAGAGCCTTATATAGTTGTAGTATAACTTATTTTATTATAAAAATATATTGCCTGTATCACCAGTCTGTAATTAATGATCTTAATTTAATAGCTCTGTTCCTTAAAAGGCTTTAATAGCAATATTACTTTGCAATTATATTGCAGCGACTCTTGACAACTGCTCCAATAAACGTAAACTACATTGCAACCATAATATATCTGTTTTGAGAATTGTAAGTTCACAGGCTGCTCACAATGAGTTTCAAGGCCTTGAAACTCATCTCTAAGCCTTGAAAATATCTAAGAATGACATAAGGGCGAAGTTTCTACTCCAAACCCTCTTTATGTTGGAATAGATGCCCTTGAGGCAATCTTATTTAGTATGAACATTATTTTGGCTAGAATAATAATTGTATTATTTATGAAGATATTTAATATAATGAAGTCCTTAGATTGAAATTGTTGTTTATCTTAAATATCCTTAGTCGTTTATATTGATTAATAGGACGATCAACTATGAACTAGTATGTGGGTAGATTGATATTGAGATATCAAGTCTAGCACATGGGTATACATTAAGGGTAATGGCATACTGAAATGACGCACCACGAGAAGGCTACATACAAGTTATGTGATAGTCACACGTGCTTCTTGTAGTGACAATGGTATTGTGGTCCTTACAATTGAAGTCACTAGATACTAGTTGTGAAATATCATACTTTGATATTATCAAATGAAAGTTTGTAATGCAAGTAGATAAACAGGATCTAAATACTCTAGAAGGGGGGGGTGAGTAGAGTATGGAAACATTTGCTCAATAACTAGCCTTTTGAAACTTCAAGGAAATGTGCAATTGAAATCTGAAAGCTTTGGAGAAGATTTGAGAAGCTAGAAATACAACTGCAGAAAATAGTGGCTTCAAAGCTTTGAGATTGGAAATTCTCCAAAGCTTTGGAGTTACTTGTTTTACACTGATAATTAACAGATATGAAAAGCAGTAATGTAAGACACAAGAACACAAGGATTTTTACAAAGTTTAGTTACAATTGGACCTAGTCTCTGCCTGAGGGATCTGATCCCTCCAGGATTTCAACACACTTCTTATTAATCACCCAGATTTAGCCCTAGATCTCATGCCTAAGTGAGCTACCTTACACTTATACAGGTTCCCAACCTATCAAGTACCAGCTACAACCTGTTGAAACAATAAGAACCTCTTGTTGTACACTTGAACAACTAAACTTCTAATTTTGTGAGGTTTAAGAAATCAGAATGATAAAACAGATTAAGAACAGATTGAAGAAAACAGAAAAGATTAAGCAGTAAAGCTTGGAAGTGACCTTCAGTTTTCTGGATGATTGATCTTCTTCTCTTGCAATGTTGAAAGCATGATTGATTGAAGAGTTTTTTGTATGATCTCCAACAATAGTAACTGGACTCTTATTTCCTGTGATAAGATTTCTCTAAGTCTCTGTCACCTTGAATTTTTAACTCCAGCTCTTTATCAACATTCAGTAACCACTTTGAGAGATTTTAGGAACTGAATTCCTATAAATCATCTCCCCTGAGTAGCTTCTTTCAACAGCTTTGTTTGAACAGTCAGTAGAGTTTGTTAGGCACGTTTGAACGGCCAACCAACCCTGAATAAACTCAGCAACAAGGTCAAACAACATCCAGAAAAAATAGCAACAAAATCTTATATGTAGAATACAGAAAGTTTACTTTAGAATCCCAACTATTTTGATTTAAATAAAATTCAGTATTTATAATCATATGTAAAATTATAACAATAAAAATCATATTATAAGAAGTTAGAATAACTCTTTATCTAGTCCAGAATCCATCTAAGTCTTCCCTGCATACGCATATCAGTTAGTTATAATTAGCAGTATATAGGCATAGGAAAATCTCAAAGCTTTGGAGCTTTGACTTCTAGTTCACAAGTGTTGTCTTGAATTAGAATCCTGCAAACTGTGAGACTTATATAATTCAAAAATGGGTACAGTAATATTTTTAAGAGACATAAAAGAATGATAAACTCATCCCCCAATCCAATATCTAAGCCTGCAAACACAAGATTGTTAGACAAAGCATAAATACAAGAACACTATAGTATCTCAAAGCTTTGGAGCTTTGAGACTTAGTGTCTCTGAACTTCTGGCTTTCATCATTAAGGAACGAACTCCCCCTATACTTGTAAATTCATTCAAATTCAAGAGCTTTGAACTATCAATCTCCTCCTTGATGAAAGAAAAAACAAATATTATTTCTTTCCAAGATATCCAGTAACTCAAAGTCATCATTAAAACTTAACTGGATAAAAACATATCACACTTATCAGAACAAACACAAAAGAGATATATCTAAAAACAACTGATAGCATAAAACCATCAACCCACATCCTACTGTATTCCAAATATTATTACAAAAACTTCAAAAAACTAGCAAATAAGCCAACTACTTCTCCCCCTTTTTTACTTTCATCAAATTAGAAGAAATGTAGGATCATGTTCAGAGGTTTTAAAAGAAAACAAAACAAAATACTTCAATCAAGAAAGAAAGAAAGAAAGAAAGAAAGAAAGAAAGAAAGAAAGAAAGAAAGAAAGAAAGAAAGAAAGAAAGAAAGAAAGAAAGAAAGAAAGAAAGAAAGAAAGAAAGAAAGAAAGAAAGAAAGAAAGAAAGAAAGAAAGAAAGAAAGAAAGAAAGGTCCAGAAAGAAAGGTCACAAGGCTTTGAAGTTCCAGCTCCAGCACTTTTCTTGGTAGTCTTCTTCCCACTTTCAGTTTTGTCATTTCATTTGTCTTTAGTTTCCACCTATTCTTCCTCAGCTACTTCATCATCTAACTCTTCTGCAGTAGCAGCTTGTTCATCAGCATTTCCATTCTGTGCTTCAACATTCTCCGCTTCCACATCAGCAACTACCTCAGCAATCACTTCCTCAACTGTAGCAGTATTCTTCTCAGTTCCTCCTTCAGCAGTCTCCTCACCACCAGTTTCCTCATGTGACTGTTCAAATAAGTCCTTTGAAGCAAGAAATATTGGAACTTTAATCTTCTTTTGTTTCTTCAACACATCTCCAAGAATCTCACCAGAATCAATGCTGGTATCCTTGCTTTCAACACATGGTATCTTCTCCTAGTCCAAACCCTTGATGATCACATCCAGTTTTGAGTTCATCAAACCTTTGAACTTCATGAAGTCAGTAGATAAAGCAAACATTCCTTGTCTAAGATCCTTAATACCATCCTCCAAGAATTCAACTATGTCAAGAACCTGAGAAAAATCCAAGTTACCAGAAGACTGTTGTTACAAGGAAATCCTAGAGGAAGATCCAAATGTACACCTGTAATAGGAAATAAGAACAAGAAAAATAGTAGAGCACAGAGAGATTGAGGGTAGTGAGTAGGGGAAGAGTAAGATCTTGCTATTTCCTGATAGAGAGACAGTGATGATCAGCCAAAGGTTCTAGAGTTTCTATGGAAGGCAAATGTCCCAATATATAGGGCTTAGAGGTGACCGTTACGAGGAATTAATGCGTGTAATAAAGGATGGCGAGATATTCGCCTCGTAACGGCACGTTCACCCATACATATAGGGCAGGTTATACATTCATCCGTATAGATAGGAAACCGCTCAAACAGTTACTCGCATATATAGGAAACGTGGTCATCAGATCTCTTAAGCATTTAACAAGGGTGGCGCGCGAGCGTGGTTGTTGCTATCGAGCGACGTGCCTTACTCTAACCTCCAAGCCACTAAGTCCCTACAAGCTCCCGCGCGGTTAGTATTGCGGGTGGCCCTGTCTCGCAGCCCCCATATGGATAAGTGTGAATATAAGGAATGGTAGGGTATGTACGGAGTACCATCAGATATGCTGGATGGCTGCCACGTGGACAATGATCCATCCATCTGGAATGCACTATCTACATTAGCCCCCTTTTACGCGGATATCACGCGCGCTTGCTGTGTAATCGCGCAAAATCAGTCGTGCGTCGCTCCAAACGCAGATCCTCAAATTAATTCAAAATTCAAAAACCTTAGCCCCCAGGAGCAGCCATGATTTCCTAGGTCTCTGCAAACGTCGTATAGCCTTTAATAGGGCGTGTCATGACGTGGATTGTGTGAATCGCGACGACATCCACAAATTCTCGCCGGTTACCGAGGTAACGATTGATTCGAAAAGATATTGAAAGGTCAGGACCTTTCAGAGGACTATATAAACCTCTTTCCCCCAAAGATTAGAACTTTTCCACCATTGTTGCTACTAAAGTTTTACGAGTCAGCATCACTCAACAGCAAGTTCAGATCTTCGATCAAATTCTCGACAGCATCACTCAAGCAGTTCAATCACTCAAGAAACAACAAAGTTAGCAATTCTCATCCTTCGCTTCGTGTTTTTGAAATTAGATTAGAAACATCATCTGGGTTTAGTGTTCATACTTTTTCCTGACATGCAACCCAATCTGGGTTTAGTGTTCTTCACTGTTCTTCATAGTGTTCTTCACTGTTCTTCATACCCGAATAGCGTATTGATCTTCAATCCTTGTTTTGCACTTGTTACTTGTGTTATAGAAATGGCTCCCAAGAATTCTCAGAAAGAAGTAGTCGATTTTCCCGAACTCTCCAAAGATATTTGGTACAAAACCCCTTACTTGGGCGGAGATGATTTCTACCTGGCGACCATGAAAGGTACCACTCTCTAGGAATCTCTGGTGAAAAATGCCTTGAAGTTAGTGTCTGAACCGGAGAGGGACGACTAGGATCTGGTTAGTGCTCAGGACGTGCAGCGACTCGACCTCGAAGCTGGATTGTACCCTTTCATTGATGTTCTTCTTCTGTCGTTCATGGAGAAACTCGATTGGATGGAGGAATGGACATAGTTCATCCTTGAAAAGTTCGAAGAAGAATTGGCGAATGCTGGGATATACAACGTCGTGCGCGCGACGAAGGGACTTAGCCTCAGGCTCGACCATGACATGCTGAGGGTCCTGCTTTCGATGTAGTCCAAGAAGACTCACACATTCAACTTCTCCACCTTTGAGGCTGGGCCAACTCGTGAGGATACATTGCTGGAACTTCCTAGTATGGGAGCTGTAGACCCTTGGCTCCTCTGACTTCTGAACAGGAGCTCATGCTTTTCGATAAAATGAAAGAGTGAATCGCTGATATGAAGACTCTGCCTTGTGATTGCTCAACATGTGTCGCAGCCAAATCCAAGCGATGATAAAGAGAACCCAAGACTAAAGGCCCCAAAGCTGCCTTCTGGCCAAGAGAGAGTTTAACTGCGAGCGCGAGAACGTGAGTAAACACTCCCTCACGAGGGTGCCCGTCTATAAGATAGCGCGACAGACAAACGTAGAGAAAACCACAGAAAGTCCAAGCATCACCTTTTCCCTCAAGGGCGATTATCGCATCTGGGTCCTTCTCCGCCAACTCCTGTGCAAGTTTTGGCTTCGCGTAATCTCTGAAGAAATACATGATCCATTTAGACCAGATGTTCTTTGCGCCAGAAGATATGGACATGTATGTGTCAGCATAGGTGGCCTCGAGGTGGAACCCGAACTCGACCTCCCCCTTCAGATGCGATAGCACTTCTTCCCATTGGCATAGAAACTGCCCACTTATTTACCTTCATCATTATGTTTGAAGACCCTCTTCAGGGTGTAAACATTCATCTTTTGGTAGGCTATCTTTGGTGCTTCCTCTTGCGCAGGCTTCTTCTATTTCTGGCCTTCTCGCATCACCATTACTTCTGCTAGTGATTGGTCCTTGATTTCCTCCCACTTGGGCAAGGGAGTTGGCTGAAATGGTGCTGGAGTTGCCTCATCTGCCATTTCTGTGAACCAAACCGCCTCAGACAAGTGCGCTTCATCCAACTTGAAAGGGTTCACTGAGGCTGGTATTTCCCCTACTCTGTCTTACCAGATGACTTTCATTACTTGGTGAGCCGTGGAAGTTACATCATCGAAGCGATGAATCCATGCTCGACCGATAATCATGTGGTATGTGGTGCTCGTGTTTATTACGTGAAATTTGACTGAGCACTTGATTCTACCAATCTGGATTCCTAGACGAATCCAACCAACAGTCATTCGTGAGTCGCTCCCGAATCCCATCAAAGGCGATGGCCGCTTGACAATCTTGCTCTCTGGGATACCAGCCAACTCAAGAGTGTTGAGTGGTATCACATTTACTGCAGCTCCTCCGTTGACAAAAGCCCTCTTGAACTCGACCCCATTGACTACTGCTGTCACATACAATGGTCTTTGTTGGTTGGCATCTGTCTTCTTATCTGCTTGCGCGAAGGTCATTTCCAAGCCGGTGGATTGCGAAGCCCTGAAAACTTCTCCATTCGAAACCAGCAATTACTCTCCAAAGTCTTCAACCACTCTTAGTATCGCCTTTTTCATCTCCATCCGACACTCTCTTGAGAAGTTCATATCATCAAATAACTTCTCGAACGTGTGCGAGCCCTTCATTCGTGCAGCTCGAGAGTCTTCTGTGTCCAAGGAGTAGTCCTCATCTTCGCAGATCTCAGCTATGACTGGGATACCTTCTTTTGTGACCTCCTCATAATTGCAGATGGATATCATTGCTATCTCCTTTCCTTTAGGCTCCTGTTTAGAGTGAGAAGGCAACGGATTGTTGCGTACATATTTTGGCCCATCAATGGCCAATTTTCCTTCCTTGATTTTTCTGTCCACCAGCCATCTCAATTTCCTGCACTCCTTGGTTGGGTCCATGACTTGAACATGGCACTCATACCATCTGGGGTCTCGTAGATGCTCTCCGGAGGGTTTATGTTCCAGTGCTGGTAAGATTCCATCTTTCCTCCACTGCTTGCATAAGCATGTGGTCTCTGCGATCGAGCACGGTTACTTTGGATAAGCCTGTTGTACTTGTTCATCAAGTCCCTAGTATACTTGATTTGATGAAACAAGATTCCCTTCTTCAATTGATGTATTTGAAGTCCAAGGAAGTAGTTCAACTCTCCCATCATAATCATTTCAAATTCCCTGCTCATAAGACTTGAGAATTCTTTGCATAGCAGGTCATTAGTAGCTCCAAACATAATATCATCAACATGAATCTGAACTACAAGTAAATATTTCTCATGAGTCTTTATGAAAAGGTTCTTGTCTACCAATCCTCTTTTGAAATCATTTTCAAGAAGAAACTTTGACATTCTTTCATACCAAGCCCTTGGAGCTTGTTTCAAACCGTAAAGAGCTTTGTTAAGTTTATAAACATGATCTGGATACTTATCACTTTCAAAACCAGGAGGTTGTGCAACATAAACTTCTTCTTGTAAGTAGCCATTCAGAAATGCACATTTCACATCCATTTGAAATAGTTTCATGTTTTTGAAAGATGCAAATGCAAGCAGAATTTTAATTGCTTCTAACCTGGCAACTAGATCAAAAGTTTCCTCGTAATCAATACCTTCTTCTTGATTGTAACCTTGAGAAACTAACCTTGCTATGTTTCTGATCACTTTGCCATTTTCATCCAATTTGTTTCTGAACACCCATCTGGTACCAATGACAAACTGGTTTATAGGTAGAGGAACTAGGTTCCACACCTTGTTTCTATCAAACTCATTGAGTTCACTTTGCATAGCTATAATCCAGTCTGCTTCTTGTAAAGCTTCCTTCACAGTTTTGGGTTCTACAAGAGAAATTAAAGCATTGAAGGCACAAAGATTCTTCAACTGTGACCTTGTTTGTGTATCAGTGGTTGGGTCAGAGATGATGTTTCAGCTGGATGAGATGGAAGATATTTGAATCTCTTTCTTGGAGACCATGGTTCAGGCTCTCCATATATCTTCTCTTGTCTTGAAGTAGTGGCTTGATCATTCATCTCTTTCTGATCATCTTTCTTGAATCCAAGAGAGTTCTTAGCTTCTTCTTCTGATTCATGCTTGTTCAGATTCAAGTCTGCAAAACTTCCACTCAAAGAACCATCATAGCTTTCATCAAAAATAACATGAATACTTTCTTCAACCAGCTTGGTTCTTTTATTATAAATTCTATAAGCTTTGCTAGTAAGAGAGTAACCAAGAAATATACCTTCATCACTTCTTGCATCAAACTTACCAAAGTTTTCCTTACCATTGTTGTGGACATAGCATGTGCAACCAAAGAGTCTGAAGTATGAGATGTTTGGCTTTCTCCCTTTGAAGAGTTCGTAGGTGGATTTTTTCAAGATAGGTCTGATCAAGCACCTATTCAGAATCTAATTTTCTGTATTCACAGCTTCTGCCCAGTAATGTTTTAGCAGCTTATTTTCTAGAAGCATTGTTCTTGACATATCTTCAAGAGTCATGTTCTTTCTTTCAACAACTCCATTCTGTTGAGGAGTTCTAGGAGCAGAGAAATTGTGAGAGATACCATGCTTAGCACAGAACAAATCAAATTCTAATTGATCAAACTCTCTACCATGATCACTTCTAATTGAAGCAATGGGTAGGTTTTTCAAGTTTTGAAGTTCTCTGCAAAGCTTTGAAAAATTAGAAAGGGCTTCAGATTTTTCTTTCAGAAACATAACCCAAGTATATCTAGAATAATCATCTACAATAACTAGCATATTACCTTTTGGAGTTGGTGTCCTCATAGGACCACACAAATCCATGTGAAGTATTTCAATAGGTCTAGAAGTACTTACAAACTTCTTTGGTTTGAATGAGCTTCTGGTCTGCTTACCCTGAGCACAAGATTTGAAAACTTCATCTTCTTTGAACTTGATAGATGGTAATCCTCTTACCAGATCTTTGGAGATCAATTTGTTCAAGGTATGCAAGCTAATGTGACCAAGATTTCTGTGCCAAACCCTTGAATCCTCTTTCAAGTCTTTGAGGCACTTTAAGCTTTTCCCTGCAACTTTGTTAGTCTGAAAAGTATAAACATTGTTTGAACTAGAGGTTGTGAGAATGCAATTTCCTGATTTCTCATTTTGCACCACACACTTCTCTTTATCAAATATGACCATATTTCCATTATCACAAATATGAGATACACTAAGCAAGTTAAATTTCAAACCATCAACTAGATATACATCAGAAATAGAATTTTCATAATCTGTACCAACTTTACCAATACCAAGAATGTTGCATTTGCCTTTTTCACCAAGAGTAATTGAAACTCCAGATTGCACTTCCAATTCTAAGAACAGAGATCTCTTTCCACTCATGTGTCTTGAGCAACCACTGTCCATAAACCACTTATGTTCTTTGATATTGGTGACAACCTCAATGTTCTTCTCAGAACTTTCATCATGCTTGGCCATGAAGCATAGGTTGGCATATTCTTCTTCAGATTCAGATTCACTTCAGCTATTTGAATCACTCCATGAAGCTATTATAGCTTTCTTTCTCCTGTCATGGTCTTTATTTTGAAAGTTCTTGCTTTTCTTGTGTGGACAATCTCTTATCGAATGTCCTACATCACCACACTCAAATCAGTTCATGAATTTGGATTTATTTTGTGAAGAAGACTTACCTTTGTAGTCCTTGCTACTGGATGATCAGTTTCTTTCTCTGTTGAAGTCTTTGTTTCCAAAGTTTTTCTTCATCTTGAGAATTATGGTCAAGGCTTTGGAAATCAATGGAAATGGATCTTCATCATCATCATCTTCAGTTTCAACGCTTTGAATTTTCTAATTCTCTTTGGCCTTGAGTGCTAGGTTCTTGACAGTTTCAGGTAGCTCTCCATCAGCTTCATTCATGGATATTTCATGTGTCAAGAGCTTCCCTTGTAGATCGTCAAGTTGTAGTGATGAAAGATCTTGAGCTTCTTCAATGGTTGTTGTCTTTGGTTCCCATTTGGCCTTTGGAAGACTTCACAGTATCTTCCTCACCTTTTCTTCATTGGAAATATGCTTTTCCCAAGAATCAAGGTTGTTGACAATGTCTGTGAACCTCTTGAACATCTCTCTGATTGACTCATCTGCATTCATCTTGAACAACTCATATTGCCTGAGATAGATGTTGATCTTGGTTTGCTTGACATGACTGGTTCCTTCAAATGTCACCACAAGGTTATCCCAGATTTCTTTGGCAATCTTGAAGCCTGAAATTCTGTTGAATTCATCTTTACCCAAAGCACAATACAAGATGTTAATAGCTTTGTAATTGTTAGAAAATTGTTCCAATTCATAAGAGGAGAGTGAGTCTTCAGATTTGGGAGTTTTGATCCCATTTTTCTCTGTAAAGAAAGTGTGAGGTCCATTCTGAATAATGGTCCAAAGCTCTATGTCTTGATCAATGATGAAAATCTTCATCAGGGCTTTCCAGTGAGCAAAGTTGTCTCCACAAAATAGAGGAGGTATGTTGGAGGCTCTTCCCTGTGAGAAACCACCATCACCTGCAGTACTCATGATCACCAGATGGTTAAATCTGATACAGCGATACAAGGTCTGATACCAATTGAAAGGGGAGTATGCAGATGATATGCATCACAAGTACTCTAGAAGGGGGGTTGAATAGAGTATGCCAACTTTTTGCAAAACTTGAGGAGTAAAAGAGTTTTAGTTCAAGTGCAAGGGAGTTCAAGGCCTTGAAAACAAATTCAAGCCTTTGAAAAGAAATACAGTTCTCAATGAAACAGACAAGTCTTTTTCAAGGCCTTGAAAAGAGTTTCAAACCCTTGAAAACAGACTAGTTTGAATGCTGTAAAAACTATGAATGTGCAAGAGACACAAGATTTATAGAGTTCAGTCCACTTGGACCTACGCCTTTACCTCAGGGATCTTCTCCCTGCAGGATTTTCAACTCAATTCTTATTAATCAAAAGCTAAGCCCTAGATCTCAAGCGCAGAGAGTTCTTTTACTCTGTTACAGCTTATGGTTCTCCCTAACCTATATAGTACCTGCTCTAGCTAACTGATTAACTAATAATTCTCTATTTTTCACCTTTAACAATCCTTGAGAATGAAGTATAGATGTATTACAGAAATGATCTACCAATAAAGCACAATACAGAAGAACACTAGAATGTTGAACTGCAGTGAAGAATGCAGTGAAATTCTGTGAGTTAGATTGTGAGAGTGATGAACTTATTTGATGCTTGTCAATCCATAATTGTGTCTCTATTTTCGCTCGTTGAGTTTCGTATCTTGTTGCTTCAAAGTGAGCTCCATTTATACTGTTTGAAGCTCTGCAAATCTACTCAGATTTTCAGCAACAACTTCCTATTTTGTAGGCAACAAAATTTGACTCTCTTAACAGCCTTCTCCAACGGATAGTTGATCACAGTCTTCAGAGATATTGTTGTGATATTGTCTTTAAACAGTATGAGAAGCTTTCTAAGTTTCTGATTGATCACCGGATCATCTTCACTAAGTAATTTCCTTCCTGCAAAAGTTAGATAAGGAAACAAATCCTGCACATTTAGGAAATAAAATTTCCCTTTAATACAAAGTCAAACTGAAGGATTAAAACATGTCAGATACATCAAAATAGTTTGTCTTTCATCATCAAATAATAACACATCAAGTACGGGGGTGAGAGGGATAAAATTAAATCAAAAGAGTTTAGAGAAACTCTTTCAAGCCTGTAAAATTAAATCTGCTATTTCAAGCATGTGAAACCTGATTCAAGGCTTTGAAAACTGGCTCAATGCCTTGAAATAGCTAAGTTTTTCAAGTCCATGAAACATGTGACCTCACACGTTTATAATCATGAACATTAATAATAATCTATGAAAAAATTGAAGTTATAATGTAGGTGTATCGCATAGTATAGAGTGATAGTTGTATCTTCTCATCGCCACTTTATCCTAGGTACATGATTTATCTCTTTCAAAAAGTTGTTGATCGATGTGAGCGACGTTGATCTTCCAAGTAAAACAAAAGGATGCATCATGCACTTCTGAAGTAATATTTTAATACTATTTTTTCATATGCCTCATCTTTGTTCAGAACGATTTGTTAAATTCTTATGCTAAGAAACCCGATGCAAAAGAAACTAGCTTCCAAGGAAAAGAAAAAGGATACATCATGCACTTCTGAAGTAATATCAGGAGAATTCAAGATGTGCTAGCGCTACATGAAAATATTGACTAATTACACAGTCGGCGCCAAGGCGTGGACCAACAACTAGTATATATATATATATATATATATATATATATATATATATATATATATATATATATATATATATATATATATATATATATATATATATATATATATATACACACACACACACACACACACATATATATATCTATAATTTTGAGAAACCTCTCTATATTCTCCTAAGAGGGACCAAAATATCCACTGAAGGCGCCACCAGACTTGGAGCATATCCAATAGGTCGTGCGTATCAAATTATTTAGGCAAACTATAATGAAGTAGGAAAAATGTTAATTCCAACAGGATAGGCATCTTGTTAGGAAAACTACAAAATATGTATCATCTTTTCCAAATGTGGCGATAATTTATGGTTGGCCAAATCAAATTCCTCCCCTACTCATGCGGGTCACAGCATGTTTTCAAAATCTTCTGTCGGCATGCTCACTCTTCTATAATGACTGCACTCAAATTTTTCAATCATCAATATCTTAACCCATATTTATGTTTTATGGTTAATTGTTTCTTACCCCCCATGTGGTTATGAGTTGGTGCGAAAACCCTAATGTATTTCTGAAATATGCAATAAGCCTCCTTGTGGTTTAGTTTTTGTGCGAATCCGTCAAAACTAACAGAATCGGTCACAAATATTACTTGAAATGTCTACAATACCCTTAATTTCCAAAGTAACATCAATTATATAAAATAATATTAAAAAATAGAGAGAGAAAATCCACCTGAGCAAAAGAAGAAGCCTTAGCTCCCTCAGCCCAGAACCACCGATAGAAAGAATTGTACATTCGAGAATGCAAACAAAGTTGATGTCAGAAAAAGTTTAGAAATTGGGTCCTTCATTGGTGGTGCTTGCTGATTTTCAGCAGTTTGAAGGTTGGTCAATAAGTTTTTGTTTCCAAGGGGCTCAAAATCAACGAGCTTGTTCAATCGTGAACCTCCATCATTTCCGGCCAAAATCTCCCTGCAACCCAAAATTATATCTCTACTGGAAAATTCAACTGAAACCCCTCTTCTTTGAACCGATTACATCTACCTCGCACCCTCCCTCTCTCTCAGATTGATACCCCAAAAAAGCCCCCAATAACTAACCCTAAATCGAAACCCATATATCATGAAGGATAAGAACAAGGATAGTCGCTGCCGAATGGAAGGACGAGGGATGTCGTTGCCGTCAGCCCCGCAGTCACTACGTCAACGAGTTCCGCCATCAACTTCGGTGAGAGAAGCGGAGAGGGAGAACCATAATAATAATAATAATAATAATAATAATAATAATAATAATAATAATAATAAAAATAATAATAATAATAATAATAATAATAATATTAATAATAATAATAATAATAATAATAATAATAATAATAATAATAATAATAATAATAATAATAATAATAATAATAATAATAATAAGAAGAAGAAGAAGAAGAAGAAGAAGAATAAGAAGAAGAAGTTGTTGCTGCCAATGTCCACCAATGAATCCGGCAACTAGTAAACGGTCATCTACTTCCTCCTCCTCCTGCTCCTCTTCTCATTCCTTCGATCTGTTTTGTGGGCTTACTAGGTTTTTTGTTTTTGTTTCAGAGAGAATAGAGAGTGGTTTGGATAGAATGAAGAGAAAAAATGTGGTTTAGAGTGTTGTAGAAAAATATCAGAATGGTAGTATATAAGCAAGGGTATTGTAGATTTTTTGGGAACACTTAACGGAAATTATCCCCCCCCCCTCGCGCACATAAATGAAACCACATGGAGGTCTTTTGCAATATTTGAAACTACAATGGTGTTTTTCGCACAAACCATTAACCACATGGGGTAATATGCAAATAACCATTTCATTTATCTCCATCTCCAGTATCTTATTTTATAGCTATAAACAAAGAAAAATTCAACAAAGCATAACCACTACTTAAGAACACTCCAAAACTATTGGTTATGTATTATGTAAAAGAGCAATCTTATCAATAATTTTCCTAACATTACCTAACAATATTGGAGATTTTTTCACTTTTCAGCTCATTTTAGTACACTAGTAAGGTTCATGTGCAACGCACGTGTACTACCCACCCCTTTAGAATAAAAAAGGTAATGACATATCATAAATTAGCGATCGCAAAAAGAAATCTTTCAGTTGTCTATAACTGCAATGAAGAAAATATCAATGACTCGAGAGTGAGGATATGAACCCAAATAAATGTAAGCTACACAAGAAACCAACTCCGGGAATCGAAGACCATTATGTATACAGTAATAACAAATTCAATGAACTAAAATTCAATGCAAAAAAATCGTCCCTTAGCTCTTCTCTAGTTTGATTTTTCATCTTATTTGTGTTGGATACATATCTTCAACTTCAGTCACTCTCTCTGCAATAATTCTTCCCAGTTTACGGCCTTGATCCATTGTCTTGTCAACTTTTGTGAAAAAAATGAATTGTTTATTGCATACATCCTTCAAAAAACACCCTCTTAATTAACAATCAACGATATTTTTCAAAACCTAATTTTGAAATTATACATAACGGATACTTACTTGTATTTTGTCTTTTAAAAAATCTTCAATAGGCATTCCGATAATTTTCTCAGCCGCGTCAAATACGGTTATCCCAACTTCCTTTTCTTCATGTTCAACTATCACCTTCATGAAATACCTGCCACATCAATTGTCATGATTTCCCAAAAAAAAAATCTAAATTTGATGTCGGAGGTAAATATTTTTTCTAGCATTATCAATTATAAGTTAATTCAGTTTAAGATAAAGATTGCGTAAATTATCTTAGGCGATATTTTGGATTTAATTTCTTGCATTTTGTACATTCTTTACTTTTTCCCACATTCATAATCTTCGTGTCTCATTCATTACATGCTTCATACCATTTTTTTCAGACATTACCAAGACGTACAATTTTTAATCTAAAAGAGCAGTAGTCATCCTGTAAATGAAGCATCTCATAGTTTTGAGTATATATATATTTGGATATTAAACTACAGTGGTGAGTATATTAAATAATAACTTGATCTTACATGGAAAGGTTATGAAGAATGCTCCATTAATTATGTGATTGTAACCCTTTTGCATCGCCCATTGTTATTTTCTCGCTCGCGTTTCACTCTACGTCCATTATACACCATACTACCAGAGAAGCAAAATTAAGTTTAGTATAAAAAAACGAACAAAGTATCATGTTGTATGATAGATGCACTGAAGTAATTAAATAACGTCATTAATATATGTTTCAAAATACATGTTCTATATAGTATTTGTTTAAAGTAATAGTGGGTTTATTTGTAAACTCGATGTGGCTATGGTCGATAGCATATTTTCTCTGCAAAATAACAACAAATGTCATGACATTTTCTAGGGTTTTGGTCCATTCTAAAAATTTAATAAATTATTTCATTCACCTCGGAAAATGACACTTTGACTTTGAAAAGCCGAATGACATGTTTTTGCTCTTCAATTTGTTGTTGTTCAGCCCGGCCCATTTTATTTTTTCCAATCCTCCCCATAACATTAACGCAATTGATTCAAAACTGGAAAATATAGATAGTAGTTAGGTGTAGTATCTTTTTATTAAAGTGTATTAACATTTCATATTATTTTTCATACCTTTAATTCCTCAGTGTGACATTCCGTCTAGTAGAAGTTTCAACTCCTCCTGGCTCGGTACTACTGTTGTTATGCCAACCATGGAAATAACTCCAAATACAACTAGAAAAAAATATGTAGAAGAAAACAAATGGTTATGAAAGACGTAAATACGCATAAATGTATAATAGCTCTAATTGTAAAAAAAATATCATACATGGTAAGTGAATAATGTTTTACATACCAATCACAACATTCTTCGAAGGACACTCTTTTAAATTAAAGTATGTGTCATTCGTTCCAAATGAACTCTTGGTATAGCTTCTTCGACTGTCTGCTCCGCAAAATTATTTCTAGCTTGTCGTGTGCGCTTCAATATCTTTTGTTTATCAAATGTGGGACAACATTATATATAAAATATGTAATTCCCTTAATAAATCATTGCTCCATAAATATGGTACTAGATTAAAAGCAATTGCATGTATACATGTTCCCTAATAAGTTGAAATATATAGTTCATACTTCGTGAATGTTGGTTTTTTTATTTTTTTTAAATGCACGAAAATAACACACATGTTATATAACTAATGAGAATGAAATTTACTTGATTAATAGTTGCATGCTCATCCATTAAAATTATTTTTCACATTGAGTCAGGCCCTTCGTCAGTGGTGTATTGTTCCCCTGATCCTTTTCGAATTATCACAACTTTTATTGTTAGTTCCCATTTAAATTATTTAGGGAACTTATGGGGATGATAGACTTTTTATTAGCTCCATGATGTTTTTCATCGTCACTGACCCTTCCATCTTGCATTTGATTTGAAACATTATTGTCGTCATTAAATGTATTACGTTGCCTCTAAATTTTGCACGGTTATACTTCATCAATAAATTTATTCTAATATGCATTTATGATTCACATTTTCATAATAGCGATGTAGTTTCAATTCACATGTTGATATATACTAATATATGTAAATATTTTACGCCAGCATTTTACCACTTTTGGCAATCTCTTCTTCCAATTCATCATTGTCCTTAATAAGGAAATCTTTATCTTTTTTCTTCATCAATAAAGCAATATTTTGATTGTTGTATTATTGAATTGGGCATTCTAAAAAGATATCTTCTTTCATTGGAAAGTATATATCTTGGTCAAGTTCCATCTTAGATGCATACTACAACAATATTATATAATTATAGCATATTTGAAATAATTTGTACCTCGTTTTATTTTTAAATTTTGGACTTGAGTAGCGATGGGCTTGGCTATAGAGATTTCTTCATATTTAGTTTCATGCTTTTATGGTTTTTCTTCTTCATCCTTAACACTCCAAATGTTTTCCTTGATACTCCAATATTGCTTCTTCATCCTCTTCTCCATCTCTTATCATAGTTGTTTGATGAAGTTTCCTCAATCCGCATATAGTGATGGGTTTATCATCTTCTTCATCGCTTGGTATACGTTCTTGTGAATTTTATTCAAACAACGTCTTTTGATCGTAGGTAAAATATCTTATTGTTCTTCCTGGTCAATAAGCACATATGTATCAACAGTTTGGTGTAGCTTGCAACACCTTTCTGGACTTATGTGATCATATATGTTATTTTGTCTTTTCTCACCTGCTTGCAACATTATAAGTAACCATTTAGGGATTCTATAAATTATATATGCAATAGAGAAATATATGAAAATAGTTTTTAGGTATGTGTATTTGCAAGTAGTGCTTTCGACACAACATATCTCGTACAACTGCTGGCATTCTCTTCATCTTCATCAATCCATAATAATTTTGATTGTTGCCGACTAGTGTGTCCTGTCTTAGAGCTCCCTGAACATCGAGAGTCAATTTGATATTGTGGTTAATATTCACTGTGTAAGGTCAGAACTAAATATTAAGTATGGTCACATCCATGATTGACATGTGAATTAGATAATTAGAATACATAATTTCGAAATGTGTGGGTATAAAAGTTGTATTACTAGTTACCAAGTCATGTAAATTTACCTTGTCCCTTGTCTTTCAGCTTTCCATTCTCAGCACTACTGGTGTTTTCCATTGTTGTCTCTCCTTCTGTCGTACCATTTTCACCTTGATATGTATTTTGTTGACCTTCAATGTAGCTAAGAGAACTGGATTGTAACTGTATTTCTCCTCTTTCATTGAGGAGCAAATGTGGTTCAACAAGGTACTATTATTTGCGTTAAATTCATAATTATTCTTTGCAGCATGCCTAAGCAGCATTGACCATCTTATCCTCATAACCACAAGTTCATAGAAAATTCGACTAATTTTATATGATAACATATAGAATGAAAGAAATTCAATTTTCTTTGTCAAACCGTACAAGCCCATGCAAGTGCCCTTATTATCCAATTTTAACAATGATATGAGCTGGTATTAAAAGAGCGAATGACGAATAACAAGAGCCAAGAATCTCAGGGTCCGCATAACACTCAAAAATAACACTCACAAAATGACAGTACTATCTTAAGTAGTATGATTTTATTATAAACAATCGTAAATTCAATAAATATCGAAATCGGCCAAGTTGTAGTTCAATTCATGAGGAACAACCCAAGTAAAGTAAAAAAACAAAAACTAAATAAAATTGAATACTATAAAATGAAAATCTGAAGAAACTCAGAGAAACAAATTTGAAATGTGAATGTTATAAAAATCTCTTATGAAACACAAGATAAATAGACAAAATAAATATTGGAAGTTTCAGATGTGTTATTAATGTATAGTTATTCTCTTCAATTGGTATTTTCATCTCAAACTTCTCTTACATCACATATGTTGATTTATTTTGTCCCACCCGGTTTATGACTTCCCTGCAAATATATTCTGTTTGGGATCATTTATAAAGATGAGATGGAGCAGGGAGAAAAGAACTCCAGATCACGGAGAATATTATAGACCAGTCATGTTTATGCTTGGTACAAAAATTAGACTAAGGGATGATAAACAGTTGTTTTAACTTTCTATATAATAGTACATTATTGGTTCATTCTCCAATTTGTTGCTCCCAGTGGTCCCTCTTGAATAAGAAGCTACAACAAAGAAGGAAACAAAAATTAAATCATGTCTTAGCTTTCAAGTCATACATTATGATAAATTTAAAAGCCCAAACAATTTCATGAATCTACCCAGAGTACTGCTTCAGCTCAATGGAAAATTTTACTTTTGATCAAACAGTCGCATAATATTTCAATTCAATAATTTTTGTTTTAAACTTTAGGGACTGGGAGGAAGCGCTCCTATTTGACTTAATACTCAATGCATAATATAAATCAACAATCTGTATGAGCAAAAGACAATAAAAATTACTTGGAGCATTTATCATTATAGAAAAAAACTAGGTCATTGTTTTTATCTACTGTTGAACATAACAATATACTTTGAAATCAAGTGTAACACAAAACTCAAATGGACAACAGAAGGCTATATAGTTCAGTTTTCAGTACTTTGAATAAATTGGTTCAAATGCCATATTATGGGTAGTTAGGCATGTAGTTTCTATCTCAATGAATAACATACTAGAGATTACATTAGTAGTCAGCACTCATAAGGCTGAAGATCAAATAGATGTACAAATCTTTGATTTTGTATCATTCCAAACACGAATGTGCTCAAGTCCCTGTTAATTTTCAAGTAAGAAAATAAATTCAAGTGATGGTGCCTAGAAAAATAGGAGAAAAAGTATATGGGGAATTAATTGATATTTTGGAGTAAAATGACTTACATTGCTTGTTGCTCTTACAAATTCAAACCCTCTATATACAGAAAATTTATGGTGCATGTCGCTTCATTTTTTTGTTCGATTCAGCGTTGAGAAGGATGTTAGTGTTTGCCATCCAAGTTCCACACGATTATGCGACATACAGATGATCATGGGAGAATACCGATCAAGGTAATAGACACCAACATTAAGAATTATCTGTCCTTGTGACTTGTTCATCGTCATTGGAAAGTACAAACAAATTGGAAAGTGAGTTAATTTAAACTTGAGTGGGTATAACTCGTTCTCAGCAGACATCATTGAAATTCTAGGTAATAATACTTGTTTCCGACCATGTTTTCCTAGAGTTATCTCAATATGTATAATATTTCTCTCAAAAAGCCTTGCAAACCAATCTTGTTCCATTGCACTAACCTTTAGATTGATTAGTATTTCTCAATAGCATAATCGCATTATTGAGTTTAAGGACCAACTCATGAGGCGGAAGACAATTAGGAACCAAATACTTGAGAAATTCTTGTGGATAACATTTATGAGTATCATAAAGTGCTTCGTCAAAACTATGGTACTGGTATTCGTAACCTGGAAATAGTTGGATCATCTTCTCATTCAGCATGTAGACATACTCATTTCTTGTTGCTAAGATTACACGATTAGTCATGTATTCAGCTTCATGCGCATTTTCCTTAGAGATTGATAGGTTGTGTAAACTAAGCAAATCATTGGATTCTCGTTCTCACGGTATTATACAAGCATTTCCCAAGGGATCTGTATCATATCTTCAGTTTTGTTGGTTCTTCTCTGTTATCGACATGCAAAATGAATTCACTAAAAGGTGTATCATTTGCCTCTCATGTTTATTTTTAGCTTTATATGTTGCATCTCTGGCCATAGGTAAAACTTTATCAAATTTGTGTTCAGTGTTTCTGATCACCTCCAAACACTGACTCCCCCCCCCCCCAAATAATTTATCATTGTTCATTATATCTCTCATTGTTCTTTCAAGTGCTTCATTAGAAGTGCGCTTAGCCATAGGCGCTTCATATCCCATATAATTAATTTTGATATGGATTATACAGCGGAATAAACAATAATTGATTATGTTTAAGACCCTCCAAGGATCACATGACTAGACATCATAACGATGGTAAGGTGATAACTCACAAATAGAGTTATTCTGGGGCGCCTTTTATCGTTGGTTCTGACCCTGTTGAGCTTGATTTCGCCTGTGTTTAGTCAGTTTTCCACTTGATACAGGAAAGATAACGCTGAGAGTGTAATTTCTATATTTAAGATTTCATGCATAATTTTGTCTATTTGGATATGATCGCGGGTACTTGTTGTTGTGTGCAGGAAACAGGTACCAGAAATGCATGAGAGAGGCTCGGAATGGAGGCAGAGTATCAAGGATTCGAAGCAGAACAAGTGCAGAAAGCAAGTGATGTGCCCTCAGACGCACATCCTGCGTTCAAACGCACAGTGCAGCAGAAGACAGGAAAACTAACCAGAAAAAAAGACCAAGTATTGTGCGTTGAGACGCACATCCTGCGTTCAGACGCAGGAAACTTCAAACTGCAGAAAGGTCAGAAATTGAGGCAGAAGTCAACCAGAAGACCGGATACATGTGCGTTCAGACGCACAAGTGCGTTCAAACGCAGACCCATAAAGTCAACGGAAGTCAAAAAGTCAAGTCAGCAGCGCGTGCGTCCAAACGCGGGAATGTGTGTTCAAAAGCACATGTTCGTTCAGACGCAGGCAGATGCGTGCAGACGCACGTCAGGACTTCCAGAAGCTTCCCAGGGCGGTTTTAGACAGGGGCAGAACAGGAATTTATGGTATCAGTTTTGGAAACTGTGCAGTATAAAAGAGGCGTCCCAGCACAGAAAAAAGGAGAACCATTCAATCAGAGAATTCATCATCAGAACCAAAGTACTAGAGCAGAGCAAAGCACGGAGCAGTTCACGTTTTCAGCAATAATATCGTTTGACCTATCTTCTCTTTATTTTATAAAATTATGTTTTTCAATAATGTACGCTAGCTAAACTCTTTAATTAGGTTCTCGGTGAACCTAGGGTTTATGCATTCAGTGACGTAGTTTGTTTTGACTATCAGATTCATGACTGTTTGGAAGTCTTAATTCAGTATTGGGTTGTTTATCATTCTGTCTTCAGTTTTATTTTCATGCATGAATGGTCTGATCAACCAGGAGTGCTACAGACAGGATCTCGTGCGCGAGACTGGTTAGTGAGAGTTAGGAAGAGAAGACACGATTTAATACTCTGCCTTGATGGACCGAGAAGTGAAGAGAATCAGAGGACTAGCCCAGAAGCATTAGACCAACTGCTAGACGTTTAGGGGGAGACCGAGAGGAGAACCTGTAACCCTAGCAGACTTAGAAAAAAACTTGCGGATCTAGGTGGACCAAGAGGAGCCGAAAATCTGCAGGGGATTGATAGATGCATGAGAGTGAGAGGAGATTGTATCACTGCTATGTTGGCATAAACAACACCACTGTGTGTTTCTGAAATCAAACTAAACTGTAAAAGCTGAATAGTAACCTTAGGGGATCCTGGAGCCAAGATCTTTAATTCATCAGTTTTCAGACTTAGAAAAATTCCCAGAAAACTTACACCACAAACAGTTACTTTATTTACAGAGCGTATTGGGCAATCAAGCAGCTAAATATGGATCACACTTTATCTGGAGATAAGAGAAAGATGGCACTGCTCGAATTGGAGGAATTCCGAAAAACAGCTTATGAGAGTGCCAGGATCTATAAGGAAAAAACGAAGAAATGGCATGACAACTGCATTCTACCGAAGAATATAGAAATTGGGCAGAAGGTTCTACTTTACAATTCAAGGATGAAATTCTATCCAGGGAAGCTGCGCTCACGATGGTCTGGATCGTTATTGTGAAAGACATTACATCCTGGGGAGTAGTAGAGCTGGAAAACCCAAGGGACAACACAGTGTTTAAGGTGAATGGGAACAGAATCAAGCCATACAGAGATCCTCGGGAGATAATAGAGGTAGAGGTCATCTACCTCGACAAACCCTGACAACCAACAAGGTAACAAAGTCGGGCTGTCGACTGTAAATCACAAACGCTGGTTGGGAGGCAACCCAACGTAGAGATCCACATCCACTATCCAATACCCAAGATGAAGAGATAGCTCGTACACGCCAACGACCAATGCAGCAACCTTTGTTCCATTCTCAACGCGCAGGTCTATATCCCCTTTAGCCAATCTTTTACTTCTCTTTAGATCCTGCACATTTGGACAAATGTGTGATCCACATCCAGTATCCAATACCCAAGATGAAGAGATAGTTAAATAGACATCTATAACAAAAATACCTGGTGGTAGTGGAATAACTATTCCAAGCCTTTTATCCTCCAGATACTTTGGGCAGTTCATCTTCTGGTGTCCAGGCTGACTGCAATAGTAACACTCACCCTTAGTCACGCCCTTAGCAACGCCACCACCAGGTTTAGGGGAAACTTCCTTGGGTTTTTCGACTATCTTGCCTTTCCATTTAGAGGTAGAAGCAACTCGTTTTATCTTTCCTTTGATCACCATCATTATGGCCTTGCAATTTCCCTTTGTTGATGCTTTGTTCAGCTGTCCTCAACATATGGAGTAAATATGGTAGTGGCTTGTTGATCTCATTCATGTTATAGTTCATGATGAACTGTTCATAACAATCTGGCAACGATTGCAAGATGAGATCAGTGGCCAAATCTTGACCCACCGAAAACCCCAGGCGTGTGAGATTCTCCAATTACCCGATCATACGCAGTACGTGAGGCCCCATTGGGCTTCCCTCTGACAGATGACATTTGAACAATGCCTTGGCAACTTCATACCGCTCAACCCTCGCCTGCTCTTGGAAGAGCTGCTTCAAGTGTATGATCATATCAAACGCAACCATATTCTCATGTTGATTATCAAGCTCAGACCTCATGATGCAAAGGATAAGGCAGGTCACACTATTAGCATCGTCAACGATCTTGGGATATGTATTTAAGACTGCATGAGTATTATTTTCTGGACCCGCAGGAACTTGCTAATCTAGAATGTACAATTTCTTCTCTTGCTTGAGAACTATTCTCAAGTTCCTGCACTAGTCCAGAAAGTTTGTTCCAGAACGCTTGTCCTTCTCAAGGATTGATCGTAGGGATTGTGATGAATTCGATGAATTGTTTGTCAGTGGAATTCTACAAAATGAGAAATATACAAGTTTTAGTATTTTGTGAACAAATAACTGCATTTAATAATTTTTAGATTATTAAACATAGCTCACACTATTTTTATCAGATTAATAACCCTCCATATTAATGCGAAAAGTACTATTATATTTTCTAGTGGGCCAAGAGCCATATTTCACTTCTTTTTTAGCTTGCTTTGGAAAGTCACCCAAAAATTAGGTATTTAGATAGGAAGAATTCCAGTAGCATCCCATGCAACTCTTGGTTCAACTGGGCAAATAACTCCTTATTTATCTATCCCATAGATAATCCCAATTTTTTACCTTTAAGCTTTCAGTCCTATTGAAGTAGCCTAGTTGCGTTCAACATCTTACTTCAACAATCGCACACTGCTAGCTTGTGTCGTCGTATCACATCATGATGAATCATGTCGCCTTACTTTGGTAAGCCCGAACTTGATAAATCATGATTATGACGAGTGTTAAGTAACGAGAAGGCAAAAACGTAACATTTAAATTTGAGGGTTTTTTTTTAATTTTAATTTTTTGTTGATCCATATCAACTAATCTACTTATTTGGGTTGGGAAATCTCAAAATAAAAGATCCGGTTTGTATTATTTTGTTACCAATTTGCATACATCATCCATGTACCAAAAATAAATAACAATACAATAAATAAACAACCACAAACAATAAATAAACGTGATGTGAATATGGCATCCTGAAACTAAGATATTCCCAAGCCAATGAGAATATCTATAAGCCTAAAAAAATAGCAAGCTCATCTCCATGTTCCTCCATCTTCTAGTCCAAGTGTCTTAGCTTGTGGGATGCCGCCATCTTATGGTTTCTTCAATTCTTTAGACTTCTTCTCCAAGTCTTGACTATCATCTACTCTAGCTAATACTAGCTAGCATCTATACTAAATAGAGAGACCTCACAAAGTTGAGGATAAGACCGGCTCGCATGCCGTGAAACCTAATTAATTACTTATTACAAAAAAATCAAAACACAAAAATAAACATTCACAACATCCTCATCTAAGGCCATATCCAATGACCATGCAAAAGCACATAATGCAGTTAAAATCCAATTTTAATGCGCTTGGTGATAGCGCCTTTTAGGATCTATATATTACCATCAATTTCCACATTATCATGAAATATTTGAGCTTAATTGTTGAGAATAAGTTGTGTTTTATCACTTGATGCTTCATTTGCGCTTTATTGTTAGTCCGGACGTTTCTATGCATATTTAGATGTTATTTGTCAAATATAATCGCTAGTATGTTTGTTCATGTTGTATTGGAAGTAACAGATGCTAATCGGTTGATAGGAGGCATGGAACGAACTTCGGAAACAACGAAAGCTCAAGTGGAGCGAAGAGAAGCCAAGTTGGAGAAGCTAGAATGACCAGTTAGCACTAATTTGATGGTATCTTGAGTTCTATAATTAATTTGGGAGTGAGAACAAGGCCAAATGAAATTACATTCACATATCTTTCCAACGATAGGTCACGGAGCTTAATCGGAGTCCGCATGAGAGAGTAATGGCCAACGCAAAATCAGCTTACAATTCTGTCCGGGAATTACAAATTGGAGGGGCTGAAATGCAATTTCGGCCAAAGTACATTAAAAACTCGCCCCCAACTGGTAAAAACGGGAGAGTAGACCTAAAGGGAGTGATTCACGCATACGAAGGAAGATAGACAAGCACGGGAACCATAGGAGAGCAGCTTGGAGTTTGGGGATTGCCAGGATTCGTCAAAGCTTGGCGATTTCACCGTTTGATTCCTTTCTCCTCTCTTTTCATCATGTTTATGGAGAAACTCTTGTTATTTTCCTACTTTATTAGTATCTATATTTATTTCCTAGGTTATATGGAGATGAACCTAGGGTTTATGCAATAGACAAATTTCCGGATTGTGAGATTGATTCATGTTTCAATTCATTCAACTATATTATTTTTCTTTGTTTATCGTATATCTCGATTACGTAGGACTATTGACAAGTCTAGGGTAACAAGAACAACTTTGGAAAGATTATCAATATGTTATTTGATTCGTGGCTTAAAGATAATCATCGTTGTTAGTGGATTGATTGTCCTAAACTTAATTCTTAGCGTAAACGGAGTCGCGAACCGGTTAGGCTAGAGTTCTATGTGGGTGCTCGAAAGAGACTTCACCGGATACGAAAAAGAACAAGAAATTATCCCAAATTATTGAGACTGAGAAGTGAGATGATTAGGACTAGTCGTGTTAGTTGGTAGATTCGGTAGGTGAGATTCGACTGTTTCGTGCAACGGTGGACCAATAGGACGCGTTGTCGTGCAGGTCGTTAGCCTACTAGAACCATATCGGTATACGTCGGTGGACCGACAGGACCCGTAGTCGATTGATAGGTATAATGACATGAGACCGAGAGGAGATTGTCAGTGCTATTACTCAGCACAACTGATTAGATGATATCGTGTTTCAGTACATAATCCGGAACTGTCTAAAACCCTAGGGGATCCATAGTTTTTCTCCATATTTCTTTAATTTAAAAAACCCAAAAATATTAGTTAGTTATTTATTTCAATTCTTAATCAATCACAATTCTTCCTCCCAGTTACAGTACTCTAATCTAATAACTAATTAAATAATCTCAAGCTTGTCCTCATGGGATCGATAACTCGGGGTTGAAATAGTACCCTATATTACTTGACCGTGCACTTGGGCATACACGTAAGAAATCGTGTCAAGTTTTTGGCGCCGTTGCCGGGGAAAGCGGTAGATTATTTAGTTAGATGTTAGTTTAGAGTACCTTTCCTTTAGTTTGTTTTTTTTTTCTATCTCTATGCTTCACTGGTATCTTGTGAGTTTGTTTTCGCAGGGACACAGGAAGTAGGAGACGTAATGAGCATGTGGAGCGACAAGGATTATGAGGGGATATCTCATTACCCCTACTACTGTGCTAGATGCAGAGTTTGGCACACAGATGACTCATGCTCGATGATATGGTTCTATAAATGAAAGAAGGAGCACAAGTATGAAGACGCATGCATATTCGATCCACCACAGCTTCAGCACCACCAAGAGGACTCATCAGCGAGCATGGCAGACTTGCACAATATTATGGGGGAGATCCAAGCGCTCATCACAAGGATGTCCCTTGTTACAGATGAGCCACAAGAGGAGCCTGTGCCACATGTCATTGAGCCCCTAATCGAGCATCTATGGTCATCATCACAAGATGGTTTGGATGAAACTCATTGGCTACCATCTGTCCTAGAGATGCAAAGGGCACTGATGGCTAGGATGGAGAAATAACGAGAATCCAAATCACAAGCTGCAGTTATGGAAGAAGAGGTACCTGATCCAAGCGAAGAGTGCAATGTCCATGAACAAGTTGTGGACTTTTCCACTTATGAGGACTCAGACTCTGATTCAGACTGGGGTGGACTTGTGTGTCCAACATGTGAGGAGGCGATGCCTTGTGCAAGGGAACCTCCAATTATCGCACAGCCTTGGCATGAGTGGGATGACACCGACGTTGGGAGCTTGTGGTGTGCTGATGATGAAGTTGGCGAAGAAATAGTGTCCACTACAATTGAGGTAAAAGCCCCTACTCAAATTTTTAAAGACTTTTCCATATCTCATATAAATCAAGTCCACAATGAGTTGAAAAGACTTGTGTGTGGCGAGTTTTTTGGGGAAGAACGTGATTGGTAACTTCCAATTTCTTGTTCTATTGGTTATCCTATTGACGATCTATATGCCATAGTCAAGGGGTTGGAAATCGTCAAGTGTGGGGGTGTAGATGAAATGCATCCGTTGACTAAATAGCATTTAGAACTGAAGGAGTACTACTGGGATGATTTCATGGCCAGAGACTCATTTGAGCCCAGTAGCACTTTGTGGAAGTTGATCAAGAGGATCAATTGCATGATGAAAAGAGTCAGCTTCTAAAATTATTCGCCATCTTCTTTGGACATGGGTGCACTTCGTGAGAAAAATATTATTGAGCAAAGATGGTGGAAGAAGAAGAAGTGGAGGGATAAACCATCTTCCATGTTCCTTGTCGGTTGAGGTAACTGGGTCGGGCCGACGACCTTAAATTACAAGCGCTTCTTGGGAGGCAACCCAAGGTAGAGTAAGATATTCGTTATTTTATTTATGTATTTAGTTATTCATACTTGATTGTGAGGGGTGAGAGAGAGTCGTTTTAATATTTACTATGGGTATGCAGGACAGAGGTACCAAAGACTACTCCAAATTCCCCTTCTTGATGCGTGTGCATGACTTTGCACGCAAAACGAGGAACAACTGCTAACCGAAAGAATTTTTCATGATAGAGGAGCTACTCGGGGTTGAGGAGTAGCTTATTGTTCTTGAGGATCATGGGAGCGAGTTGTTACACCGGGTTCGCACGCATCGGAATCCGGAGTGGGGATAGAGTTCAAGAGCTTTTGGAGGCGAGATTCTTGCACATGAGAGATAATTTGAGAAGAAACAGAAAATTCCCCGGATTTGGGAATTTTCTAGGCAAAAATGGATTCCTCGTTGAATATGGAGTCCATCAGTGCAAGAATCGCACGAAACGGATGTCGGGTGAAGAAGTTAGAGCAAAAACAAGATGGGCGTTCCAGGCATTTCGGGCCCCATTTCGGGCCGAAATGGAGGCCGAAATGCCCCTATTTCGGGCCGAATAGAAAAGGGCCTCCTGCTTTGAAAATCACCAGTAATTTCGGGCCCCATTTCGGGCCGAAATAGGGGCCGAAATGGGTCGGGCTGCCCAATTTTGGGGGGGGGTAATATTGACATTTTGGGGGGTATTGATGAGCCAAAAACCAGATGTTTGTTCCTCCCCACCCCCAATTCGGATCAAACACTCCTTTTATTCATCTTCTTCCTCTCAAACCTCAAGAACACCCACACACCCAAAACTCAAAACTCATCCAAATCACGAAAATTTTGTTGAGTTTTGCTCCTTGCAAACCCAACTACAACATCAACTCTTGAGTTTTTGAGAGTAAGTGAGCGGTTTGAGTGTGGGGGAATTCAAAGAGGAAGAACTTCAAGAACAAAAAAAAAGTTCCGGTTCGTCGACTTGGAGTGGGATTCGGCCAAAGCTCAAGAAGAGTGTTGCGACGGGAACACTGAGGAGCACAACAAGGTAGTCTTGCTTCGACTTGCTCGAGTTTTAGAAAAATTGGTCGACTAACCGGTCCATTCTCGACCAATTTTTGAGAAATCGGTCCCGTAAGAACGGTACTCCGGGACCGTAGGTACGTTTTCTTTATCTCGCTTTAAAATTCTTGTCTAGTCACTCTAGGCGAAGTGCCCTACAACACTTGCCATTTCGCTATTAATTCCTTACACGTTGAGATCATGTTCTTTGGGGTACTCTTTAAATTCATTGAGGACAATGATTATCTCAAGTGTGGGGGGGTTACATATATCTTTGCTAGCCTAAACTTGCATAACCATGTTACATATAGATTAGTGAGTCAGTTTGCACGTAGGTGTCAGAGTTAGGATTGCATGTGCACGTTTAATTATTGCATTGTATATATTGTTTGCACTTTTACTTATTGAGTCCACCTACCCATAATTCGTTCGCTAATCAAGTTGGCCCAATCATATAGAGTTAGGAAAACTAAATAAAAAACAAAGAAAAAATTTGAAAAATCCTAAAAATTGAATTTTTTTTAGAAAGGGAAATTAAAGAGAGTGAATGTGGTGAGGGCTAAATGATAGTAATTCTTTAGGAGTAGGAAAATATGAGGTGAGGTAGACGCAAGAATCTGGAGTAGGAAGGCTATAGGGCCAATGCACTTTAGAATTGTGAGTAGATGTCTCTCAGACTTCTTATCCTACTAGCGCTACACCACCGTCACTTAGGTAGTCGTCTACCCTCCTTGTAGTGGCAACGGAACAGCTATGCGAGTGATGTTTATGGGGACCTCACGTCCCGTCTCCATTGCCTAGGTCCACTAGTTACCCCAATTTGATCCATCTACCCCTTTTATTCACAGCCTCTAGCCTAGGAAGCCATTCCTTGTGACTTTCATCACTAGTTAGAATGGTCCCTTCATATGCGTCATGATAGAGGGAGTCGAGTTAGAAAGGTTCGTTGAGGGTGAGATGATATTATACATCTTGAGTGGATACTCTTACATGTCATCTTTTGAGGTAATGTGATGGTGAATTAGAGACGGCAACACACTTCGGTGTGGCGGTGAGTCGTGTCCATACACCACGACCAGAGGTGGAGTGTCGTAGCGCGTGACATTCTTTCCGCACGATATGGGGTGGGGTTGGTTGATCTTATAGGAGGACGTGCTTGTGCTTCATTTATATTTTCTACGGTCAAGTGTGGGGGGGGGGGGGTTCACATATATCTTTCCTAGCCTAAACTTACATAACCATGTTACATATAGATTAGTGAGTCAGTTTGCACGTAGGTGTCAAAGTTAGGATTGCATGTGCACGTTTAATTATTGCATTGTATATATTGTTTGCACTTTTACTTATTGAGTCCACCTACCCATAATTTGTTCGCTAATCGAGTTGGCCCAAGCATATAGAGTTAGGAAAACTAAATTAAAAACAAAGAAAAAGTTGGAAAAATTTGAAAAACCCTAAAAAATGATTTTTTTTAGAAAGGGCCATTGAAGAGAGTGAATGTGGTGAGGGCTTAATGATAGAAATTCCTTAGGAGTAGGAAAATTTGAGGTGAGGTAGACGCAAGAATCTGGAGTAGGAAGGCTATAGGGCCAATGCACTTTAGAATTGTGAGTAGCTGTCTCTTAGACTTCTTATCCTACTAGCGCTACATCATCGTCACTTAGGTAGTCGTCAACCCTCCTTGTAGTGGAAATGGAGCAGCTGTGCGAGTGATGTTTATGGGGACCTCACGTCTCGTCTCCATCGCCTAGGTCCACTAGTTACCCTAATTTTATCCATCTACCCCTTTTATTCACAGCCTCTAGACTAGGAAGCCATTCCTTGTGACTTTAATAACTAGTTAGAATGGTCCCTTCATATGCGTCATGATAGAGGGAGTCGGGTTAGGAAGTTTTGTTGAGGGTGAGCTGATACTATACATCTTGAGTGGATACTCTTACATGTCATGTTTTGAGGGGATGTGAGGGTGAGTTAGAGACGGCAGCACACTTCGGTGTGGCGGTAAGTCGTGTCCATACTCCACGACCACAGGTGGAGTGCCGTAGTGCGTGACATTATTTCTGCACGATAAGTGGTGGGGTTGGTTGATCTTATAGGAGGACGTGCTTGTATTTCATTTATATTTTCTACATCTTAGGTGATGAGGAGGATTGGTTGGAAAAGCACGTTTATACATTGACTACTGGGTTCGTGATATGCTTTACATTGAGTGTGGGGGTGTCTACATATATTTGATTATATCATTGATACGACACATTCCACCCCAACGTATCTATTTTTAATATTTGATCTTCTCGGATATTACTATCGTATTGGTGGCTCCATGTGCTTACTGGTATGAGAATGAAATTGAAATTGAAAAAAAAGAGAGAAACAAGAAAGTTGAAATTGAAATGGAATAGGAAGCCGGAAATTAAACTTCATGAAGACCGGGGAGATAAGCTATGAATTTTGAGCACTTCTTCACATTTGTGGCCGCGAGAATGACGTTTCACCAAGATTGAGGGAATGAGGGACGGAGCAGTAGATTCGGTGGGGTTCCTTGGATTTTGGTGAGGGAGTGTGAGAATCGGGTTTAGTGAGTTATATCATGATGTCTAGGACTGCGCTTCTAAATATCCTATCCTACCCATCCTAATTCGTCAACAATATAACCCGTGGATAATAGCTCGGATGGTAAATGTTAAGGATACGTTTGATGAGTGTGCGGTAGCAATTTATTTTGTGTTCGTGCTCGTTCTGTCTGACGAAACTGGCTGCAAGTTCTACCGATCACCAAAGTTATGGAATATCCAAGGGAATATGAGAGCCTTATGACATGTCGGTTCTTTTTTTTGAGATTTTCCAATCTCTAACTAAAAAGAAAAAAGTATGTTCTTTACTTTCCTGCATTGTTCATAATCGAGTTGCATTGTTTATAGTCATGTAGATTTCATAGTCCAGTGTTTGAGTCGTTGTGTCTGAGGCACAGTAAAGATATATGTGAATCTTGGGAGCAAGTGTTGCTCGGGACGAGCAAGAAGGTAGTGTGGTGGATTTTGATAGCGCCTTTTAGGAGCTATATATTACCACCATTTTCCACATTATCATGAAAGATTTAGCTTAATTGTTGAGAATATGTTGCGTTTTATCACTTGATGCTTCATATGCGCTTGTTAGTCCGGGCGTTTCAATGCATATTAAGATGTTATTTGTCAAATATAATCGCTTGGTATGTTTGTTCATGTTGTCTTGGCAGGAACGGATGCTAATCGGTTGATAGGAGGCATGGAACGAACTTTGGAAACAACGGGAGCTCAAGTGGAGCGAAGAGAAGCCAAGTTGGAGGAGCTAGAATGAACAGTATGCACTAATTTGATGATATCTTGAGTTCTACAATTAATTTGGGAATGATACCAATGCCAAATGAATAGATTCAAAGATATTTCCAACGATAGGTCGCGGAGTTTAATCGGAGTCCTGATGAGAGAGTAATGGCCAGCGCAAGCTCAGCTTACAATTCTGTCCGGGAATTACAAACTGGAGGGGCTAAAATGCAATTTCGGCCTAAGTACATTAAATACTCGCCCCCAACTGGTAAAAACGGGAGAGAAAACCTAGAGGGAGTGATTCACGCATACGGAGGAAGAGAGACACGCACGCGAACCATTGGATAGCAGCTTGGAGTTTGGGGATTGCCCGGATTCGTCAAAGCTTGGCAATTTCACAGTTTGATTCCTTTCTCTTCTCTTTTCATCATGTGTATGGAGAAACTCTTGTTATTTTCCTACTTTATTAGTAGCTAAATTTATTTGCTAGGTTCTATGGAGATGAACCTAGGGTTTATGCAATTAGACAAAATTTGGGATTGTGAGATTGATTCATGTTTTGATTCATTCAACTATATTGTTCTTCTTTGTTTATCGTATATCTTGATTACTTAGGACTATTGACACGTCTAGGGTAACAAGAACAACTTTGGGAAGATGATTAATATGCTATTTGAGTCGTGGCTTAAATATTATCATCGTTGTTAGTTGGATTGATTGTTCTAAACTTAATTCTTAGCGTAAACGGAGTCGCGAACCGGTAAGGCTAGCGTTCTAGGTGGGTGCTCGAAAGAGACTTCACCGAGTACGAAAAAGAACGAGAAATTATCCCAAATCATTAAGACTGAGAATTTAGATGATTAGGACTAGTCGTGTTAGTTGGTAGATTCGGTAGGTGATATTCGACTGTTTCGTGCAACGGTGGACCGGTAGGACGCGTTGCCGTGCAAGTCGTTAGCCTACTAGAACCATATCGGTAGACGTCGGTGGACCGACATGACCCGTAGTCGATTGATAGGTAGAACGACAAGAGACCGAGATGAGATTGTCAGTGCTATTACCCGGCACAGCTGATTAGATGATATCGTGTTTCAGTACATAATCCGGAACTGTCTAAAACCCTAGGGGATCCATAGATCACCTAGTTGTTCTCCATATTTATTTAATAATAAAAACCCAAAAATATTAGTTATTTATTTATTTCAATTCTTAATCAATCACAATTCTTCCTCCCAGCTACAGTACTCTAATCTAATAACTAATTAACTAATCTCAAGTTTTTCCTCGTGGGATCGATAACTCTGGGTTGAAATATTACCTTATATTACTTGACTGTGCACTTGCCCGTACACTTAATAAATCATGTCACTTGGTCAATTTTAGTTGATATTTTGGATTTTCTAGGGTCAAAACGGTCCAAGGGGTCCACCAAACACTTTGGTCGAACCCCAAGGAGTCGTCCGAGCCGTGCCTAGGCCGGTCGGGCCAACCCGTGCGGTCAAACCACCGGTCAGCCGACCCGGCTAGGGCTTTGGCCTTGATGCTTAGGCGGCAAGGAAGGGGGGCGGTCTCATGGGGCTGATCCCCTAGGGGTTGTTTCCAAAAACTTCCTGCTTCCTTGTTGCTCAATTCCAATTGATGAGAAAAACTCATTTTTCCCCAGTTGTGCCCTAACCCTAGAATTTTCAAATCCAAATTGACACATCATATGTGAACGGAATTTGCTAATTTTAATACGACGATTAAGATTAGCTCATTCCCTAATGAATCATATTTAGTTTGCATCATTATTCCAACTTTAGTGCTACGTGAAAAGTAGCAGAACGGTGTAAAAACTAAGAAAACAGGAACACATAAACCACATTATGCACTACGAGCTCTGATACCACTATAGGTACAGATTACGCAGCAGAATAAACAATGATTGATTCCGTTCAAGACCCTCCAAGGATCACAGAACTAGACATCATAACGATGGTAAGGGAAGAAACTCATGTGTACCTTACTTTGTTTCATTGATGACTTCACGTGAAATAGTGTCCACGTCTCAATGGAAGTCCACTCCTAGAATTGCACCGGATCCTTCTAACGCCTTTTTGATATCTAGGGAAGAAGGAGGAATAATAATATCATGCAAACGGGACACCCAAGGCCACACCTCACGAGGTCGACGGTAAGAGGGAGGGAGGGGCGAACGGGGGGGGGGGGGGGGGCTCGGCCTCCTTGTCTTGGCTCTCTCCTTGCTTTGTTCTCTCTCTTATGTGAAAACAATTATGACACACACCAATGAGAAAATAAGCTAGGAGTACATTTGTATATAGTTAATAACTGTTTATTAACTGCATATAAGCCCCAATACTAATCATGTTCATACACGAATTAGTCCACCTTGCAAATTAGTCATACTAAGTTTGCATGTAGTTCCGTTTTGATCCTTCTATTTAATTAGTCCAACTAATTAATTCCCAAGTCCGGTTTAGTCCGTAGGAGTGTGACCCCATAGATTTCTACTTAGTTGGTAGTAACACTTACTAGCATAGAGCGGTGTCTAGCAACACATCAATGCCACCCAGCAAATAGAAATAGTCAGTAATCCGACAAACCTTGTGACCAATCTTACCGCATTGTATTATCCCTTTGTCTCCATATCCGGATTGGACACGAGACATACAAGTCACCCTCGTATATCCAATCCATATTTTCTCGATCCTAGGAATAGTCATACCATGCAGATAACATCAATATACAATATTGATTTATCTGAGTCTTGCCAGACATTCTATAAGCACTACCCCTCGAGTGGCCGCAGATATTTGCTCCTGTTATGTGAGAGGGACAAATCCTATCTACATCACTACAATCTCTAAGCTTGCTTCCTATCATGCCCGATAACTACCTTATAGTTATCCAGTTAAGGCGCAATGTTTTATAATATCAAAGCACGATATTTCACAACTAGAGTATCTAGTGACTTCAAGTCCAAGGACCACAATACCATTGTCACTACGAGAAGCACTTGTGATTTTACATAACTTGTATGTAGCCTTCTCGTTGGGGGTCAATCCAGTATGCCATTACCCCTAATGCATACCCATGTGCTAGACTTGATATCTGCATATATGTAATTGGACTGATGTGAATATCCACCACATAATTGGGTGTAATTTGTATAATTATATTCTGGTCTAGAAGCCCACCTAATGCCTATATAAGGAGGCTTAGGGTTGGAGAATAATATACATCTCAATACTCTCCTCCCTACACTATTGTCTCTCTTTATTTTCTATCTCTCTCAATTCTCGTTTCACAACACGTTATCAGAACGACAGCTATATTTGACAGAAGAGACAAAAGGTCTGCCGCATAACAGGTTTTCGGTATTTGATTTTCTTACGTGATCATAATTTTACAAGAGTGGTTGTTCCTCTCTTTCGATTGGTGGATCTTATTTTTCAATAGTGACAAGCGAACACTTTGGCCTCTGTTTTAATGTTTGTTCTGTTTTCATACGTCACTGGAACATAAACTAATTGTTGCGGTGTTTGTGTTATAGTGGGTTCACTTTCAAAGCCAAAATCGATTGAAAGGTTAAATAACATATGATTATGTTTGCTAAGGCTATCTCTGTAGTCTGCCATGTGATTATCTTTTCTGAATCTTTCACTAGTTGTCATGCATGAAAACTTAATTGTTTTTTTTCTATGTTCTGAATTTACATTAGTTGGAGGATCAAACCTTGAACTCTCAAGACAATGCAGAGTTGGGTTTCGCTTTGGTCTACATCCCTTGCTATATGACGGTGAAGACTTTTAGTTTATAGAATTCCGATCTATTAAAGGACTTCTAAAAGAGGTCTTAATTTTGACTGCTATTTTTTTTCTCGAGAATTATAACTGACCGCTACTTGTTAGACTAAGCTTTATACGCTTATAAAAAATATTATTTTCACACATGTAGTTGTAAATTACATGATTATTTTTATTGTAACCTGAAGTTACAATTATTTTCTTTATGACCTGAAGTCATAGTAGATCTCCAGAAGAGGTCTCTAAATTACAAATTAAACCAAGTTTTTTTCCATACCTGAAGTTATGGAACAAGAAAATTTCATCGTAACCTGAAGTTGCAACAATTATTTTTATGACCTGAAGTCATACTTTTAGTTACATCTCCCGAAGAGATGTCCAGCAATTTTTCTTCTAAACCTCCAGAAGAGGTCATATTTTGTTACCTCGCTTTATCTAATTTTTATAAATTTTTTTTGCTACTTTTTCTTTTGTTCTCGTATTATGGATCAAAAACGAACCTCCTGAAGAGCATTCGAAATTGCCATCGATGTTAAATCTTGCCATGTCATATGTACCCGAAGTTACATATTACATGATATCACTCATAACCAGCAGTTATGACTTCATAACCTGAAGTTATGAAATACTATAAGTAGTATTCTCCTGAAGAGATTGTTACGATTCAAATAATGATCCACCCTCCTGAAGAGGTTATATTATGTTAATTTTTTGTATCATATACACATTTATTTTTATTCTTGTCTAGCACTTTACTGTTAATACACTTGTTATTGATTCAATTAGAGCATCCAGAAGATGTTCTTAGTCCATGAGGGTTTATTGGACAAAAGCATTTTATATTCATAAAAAGTGATTTTCATACCAGAAGTTATGAAAAATAATTTTGTAACGCGGAGTTATAAAATAACATCAAAAGATCTCCTTGAAGAGAGAATCTACAACCACTCAATTTTGAATAAAGGTATTGACATTTACGTCTCTTTTTGGGTTTCCTGAAGAAACTTTGATTAGAGAACTACGGCGTCCAAGAGATTGCTTATTGTCAATGTTTTTATTTTAATTTGAGGATTTGTTTATAGAAAGTACATATGAGACAAATTGATGCCTGAAGCATCAACGAAATATCATTATGGTTATGATCATATTGTTCACGTCATGAGGGGGAGAATGGGTCCTATTACATGACGTAAAGCAAAATAATATTGTCTCTATCGGGTATGTACTATTGTAAGTTTAAAATCCCAACAAGATGGATAGCTTCTTGACTAACGTGTACTAATTTTGGGTTATACACTTTAAGCATAAAAGGTTTGCTTGTGTAATTATGTTGATCCTCCAGAAGAGGAACATAAAATCAAAGCATCCAAAATTATGTTGGGAAATGGATATATTGCTCTACAAATTAAGAACACAAGATTCTGGAGAAATCTTGGGGGGTTCATATATACATCATCAAAATTGGATCAAAACCAACATTGGTAATTGAATAGCCCTGGAAGAGGCTAGTAGCTCGGGAAGTAGCTAAAGGTACCGTAATACAATATTATGATCCAACTAATAATGATGATACAATTGAGGAAGCGCTATATAAGTCATATGATTATTTTATGGGAAGAATGTTGACTAAATAGTTATTGGCCAAAAGAAAGTCAACAAATGCATAAAAGATTGATGGGGTAAATTTATTGAATATTTAGAGCAAAAATGTGTAGTACTCAAAGTACTAACAACCCCAAGCATAAATTACAACTTATGCATAAACTACATATCCGCGCTTAAGCGTGGGATTTATGTAGATATCATATATTTCCGCTGTTAAGCGTGGGATAAGTTGGGACTACATATCCGCTGGTATGCGTGGGATTTGTCTCGAGGTTCATGTCCGCTTTTAAGTGTGGGACTTGTAAAATGAGAAACATGATATATGGGTCATGATAAATTCTCATTAGTATAATCATCTCATGGTGAGAATGATGTAATGTTCTACCAGTCTCGGGGACTAAGGAACAACAAAAGATGGTTGAAATGTAACTAGTTACAATACGATCGTATGAATCACAAATTTGTGAAATTCCATGGAGGTTGGTTCCCATGAGAAAATATTTGCCTGAAGCAAATTGCAAGTGTACACTCGCGAGTAGTTTAGGTGCATATGCATTTTATCAATCATGATTGTTAATTATTTCTTTTAGATTGTTGTTTTTGCAATAGATTTTGTTTGTCAGGTACAAGGATATTCCAATGAGGGGGAGATCAAATGAAATGCTAAAAGCGTGGCACTCTTTTTCCTTCGCTATGGTTTTTGTCCCACATGGTTTTTCCTAGCAAGGTTTTAACGAGGCATCGTAGTGGTGAATATTCAAGGGGGAGTGTTATGATATTTGTAATTGGACTGATGTGAATATCCACCACATAATTGGGTGTAATTTGTATAATTATATTCTGGTCCAGAAGCCCACCTAATGCCTATATAAGGAGGCTTAGGGTTGGAGAATAATATACATCTCAATACTCTCCTCCCTACACTATTGTCTCTCTTTATTTTCTGTCTCTCTCAATTCTCGTTTCACAACAGTGGTGTGATTTATACAACTTTTAAGCTATATGGTGATCCCCTGGTGATTGATAAATCACGTTGTTTGTATATTTGGTGTCATATGCTGTGGTATAATAACTGGCTATTGTGTTAAGTTGATTTTATGTATATGCTAGTGGTTAGGCAGTACCTACTAAGTTGTTTGGATCAACCCTCTGTTTAACATGTTGAGCCGAAACGCGACTAGGTTGTGGTGTAGTTGCTAAAAAGTGTATTTTTAGCTAAAATTATTGTTTTTAGCTATTTTCGGTGAATATCTGTTATTTGCTGTATTTGAAGAGATATTTATAAAAATATTATTTTTGGTGAATCAGTCACGTACCAATTTTTCTAAAGGATTTAATTAAGGGTAGTGATACTTACACAAGTGAAAAGGCTTCTTAAACAAGTTTTTTCATGTGCAGACCGTTATGCCCTTCTTAATGGCGCCCACTCTTCTTCCAATTACCAATCTAATCATTTAAATGTCGGCCATTATAGTTTAATAGTACGTATTAATTATTATAGGCTTCTCTCTCTACCTTATAATCCTCTCTCACTCTCAACTTCCTCAAAATCCCCTACCTTGTTTTCTCTTCTCTTATGCTTCAATGTCCATGAAACATTTTTTTCTCTTCATCCCATCTTTCCTTCTCTTTTGTGGCTTTTCTATCAATTTTTTCTTCGCAAATGAGCGCTAGCGTTGAACCCCTGCATGAAGTCCCGAGTTCGAACTTGAGAAATTTCACTCAAATGATTTTTTTCATGGCAAAAAATCCCCATTTGGAGCAAAACACGAAAATAGGCTCGTTTCGAAATCGACACTTCGAGAATCGGTTTCAAGCTTTACAATCGACAATCCAATTATCGGTTTCAAGCTATAAAACGACACTCCAAATATCGATTTTCAGTATATTGTTGGGGATATGTAAACCGACTATACGAGCGTCAACCGACAAAACGAGCCCATTTTGATTCCGTTTTTTCTTGTTCGTGCTGGTTGCCATTTTGCTTGGTCCCAAAATGTTTTGTGTTCTTTGAAAGCACAACCAATTTTTACCACTACCTTTCTACTATTACCCATCATTAATTACATGATTGTAGTCTTTCTCTACGGATTCACTCATCCATATGTACTATCATCACCTAAATATGTAAGGGTAATTTTGGTAGTGCATTATTTTTTTGACATCTTTCCACGACCTAAATTGTGTGAAAAGTCAAACAAGAGAAATAAAAAGAGATGGAAGGAGTATTGTGAACTGTTACATTTCTTCTCCTCATCCCATCTTCCCTAGTTATATTCTCTTTTGTGGCTTTTCTATCAATTTCTTCTTCTATTGAATTGAACAAAAATAAATTCGAGAGAACTACGGTGTGTTTTTTAGTTCTCTTTGTTCAGTTCAATTACCGATCAAATTATTTACATACCGGCCATTATTTTTGTTCAATTTGATTTCTTCTATTGGGATTAACTTTCTTACATCCGCAACTTACCAGATGAACCATTCAACCACAAAATTCTTGACTTCAACCTCAAATTATTCAAATCAAACCTGAAAATTATTTTTTTTTTCTGAAAATTTGCTCATGAAATATGCAGTTTGGTTCATACGAGCATACCCCAAAGATGAGGGTTTCGCCAGATTGTTGCCGCCGGCGACCATGGCACAATTAGTTCGGAAGCTCCGGAGACCGGAAGGGCACACTTGCATCCGACAATATGTCGCCAAATAACCCAGTAAATCGTCATATTCACTCACTCCAATCTCCATCCTTCACCACCTGGCTTCAAATACCCAGCAAACCGGGTGAAAACAATTATTCATTGGCGGAATGTGAGGGGTGAGAAACGTAAGGGCTAGAGAAATGGTGGGTTGTGTAGTCTCATACTCTCATTCTCACCGTTTAAAAAGTTGGAGGAGAGAGATAAAGATGATTAAATAATTAATATTAATGGGGAGGAGAGAGAACAATAAATTGTTAGAAAGGTTAAAATGGTCATCACAGCTTTAATTCTTGTGTAAGAAGCTTTTTCACTTGTGTAATTATCACCTTCCATAGTTAAAATGTTGTTTGAGCGGAATTCTATGTCATGCCGGTGGAGTTTTTTGTTGTTTTGAAATGTCAGACTGGGTTGACACTAAACTATGATTTAATCGAATAATCGATTTAACTACTAAATGTGTGGTCGGGTCGTCACAGATGGAGTGGCACTTTGCTTCGATATATTACACATACTTATTTTGTCTGCATCAATGGGAATCTTAAACCTTGAGTGAGTTGTCCTGCCACCCGACATTATTGAAGGTGCAACACCCGATGTTTCTGTTGCAATGAAAATATGACATTTCATCCTAATCGTAGCAAGTAAAGCACAATATAAGAATGTTTTACATGTTCCTCCAGGGTCGTCTATGAATAACACACCTTTTTGCAAGTAGTGATAGAATCCATTACAGTTTATATGCAGCGAGGGGTTGAGTCTTTCCTCAGCCGTCTCATCTTCATGGGGAACTTTAATAGATATTATTCCAATATTTCCTTTTTTGGGAAGATATTTCTTGGAGTTGGATTTTTGAATTCAAATTTGGGAGATCATAATCTTTCGCACTTTTCCCCATAGATTATAAGAATGAGTCCACACTCTTTAGTGTTCTAAACAAAAGAAAATCAGGAGACTACATTCAATCTTTGTAAAATCTTCACACAATGACTCAAAAAGTTCGGTACAAAATTTCATAACATCTCCAGGTTCACAAAATACTACCATATTCAAGAAAAGCTGGCGTAACGGCTTGGGCATCTGGAACGTGGCAGCATCTTGTACGCTTTCAGATATCCAATTATCTGACTGAAGTAACCCTATGCGTTCAGCCACAGTTTTAAAAGAAGAACAAAGTACACCAATATTAGTTAATGGATCAATGAATGATGTAGGAATTTTTACATTATTTAGTAACCGCCTTAAAAATATATCTCTCCTTCAGTAGGGTGGCAACCATTAATACAACCAATAACATATCTTCTTTTCTTTTGTTCCAAAACTTGCCTTTCTTATCCCAGAAAAAATGCTTAGGAAATTCTCTATATAAGTATTGCCTTTTCTCCTCGTCATTCCTACAGTATGTAAAGAACTCAACATCATCTTTGAAGCTCCATCGGAATAAAAAATATCTTGTAGGTCTTGGTTTTCCCAATAAGAAACACATTGTTTATAAGGTAAATGCGGCTGCAATCTGATAACTTCTGGATATATCTCATTCAAATCAAATCCAAACAACCTCCAAACCGCCTCGGGAGCGGAAATCCACCGAGCCTGCTAAAATTTTTCTCTCTCATCAATCATTATATCTCCATCATGACTTATAGTGATATATATATATACATATAAAAATATTTGACAGCTTTGACACTTGAACGTATCCTGACGTTGATGTGACAGTTATATTTGCTGGGAAGGTAAGGATTATAAGGTACCACCCACCTGTTGTCAAGTGTGGCATTATGTACATTAGCTTTAAATGAGTCTTTCCTGCACCTATAGATTGTGTATGATCCATCAAACTCCATTATTTTCTCTGAAAAACATCGTGGATAATGATTTTTTTCACTTCCCTTGCCTCATGCATGGATTTCTCATGTTTAAATGTCTAAATGGACCGTGCATCATGTGCTTGATTATCGCAACATATAATTCAGAATTGATTGGATATGGAATCTCAGCAGTACATATTTCTCAAATTGCGCTGGTGTCATGATCTCGAAATTGCGCTTGATGATTACTAACATGTTAACATGTGGAAAACGTCACTTCTTAAACTGTAGGACATAAAGATGAGGAGCTACTTCAACAAAAATACACTTCTTAAATAACTGCTCCTTTAAGTTTTGAAGCTTAGCACGAAATGCCCTTGTAACCACATCTGGTATTTCTTGAGCAACTTGACCTTCCTCTAATGATTCAATTATCTCTTTCCATCAAGGATTATTATTCATGGTAATGAAAATGTTCGGTTTTCCATAGCGTTGTACTAATGACATAGCATCGTTATACCTTCTGCACATGTCTCTTGCCCCCCCCCCAAACGAATGATGGTGGGAGTATAGTCTTTCTTCCTATCATCCGACAATTAGTTTCACCTACTCGGATACTATCAAAAATACCATGATAAATTTCAACTCTTATCGATGACTAGTTTTGCCAATAATTATCAATCATATATTATTGCAGGATTCGAACTGATAGCAATAGACTGATCGCACGTTCTCGTGTCTTTGCAACTTGAAACAATAATATTGTCTGCAAGACACTTTATTATGACCCCGCCAGTAATATTTGCAGAATTAAGGTTAATTCTTGTATTAAATTAGAATAGTATACACAAATCTCTCATTCTTTAAAATGAAAACATAATATTCTAAAATTGTCGTCTTCTTCTTGACTGAGAATATCTTCACTTCTCAAACTAATATTTTATGTTGTTAATAGGCGTTTACGTGCCTTTTTGGTAGTCTGATATCCTTGCATCTAGAGAATATTTTGATTCCAACCAAGCTCTCCGTGTGGAAATAATAATGGATATTGTAGTGGATAATAACAACTATAGTAGTGACGTGCTCGATGGCTCTGCTTAGAAGTAGAATGCCCTATTATATCTCATTCATGACGTGCACAAGGGTTGTTTTCTTCAATGCAAATCCCTCCCACTTGATCAGCTGATGGTGCATTATAAACTCGTTGATCCAATTTCACATCAGTTCTTATATGAATCTTCTAATTCTCTAATTCTTCATTGTTAAGAGATCGCCAAAACCTGAACATAATGATTTACTCAAAGCATGTTGTTCAGCCCACTGACGATATTGTCATTAAAAGGAGTATTTGGTAGCACGTTCATTCTGATTTGCTGCTCACTCTCGGTTTCTTAAAAATACATATGAAAAGATCAAGGCCCGGACTCATAGGGAATCTAAATGGTAGGTTGTGATAAATTTGACCTTGGGCATGAAATGTGTATACAACAGATCTTTATGTAGCTAGCTCCTTGTCCAAATTAACTCCAAAAGATATAAAACTGAATATATTGTTGTAAGCTCAGGTATTAGAACAGAATTTTTGCCAATAAAGTCCACAAAAATTCAGGGACATCGGTACCTAAAAGTAACACATCTCCTTGACCACAAAAAAAGTTTGCATGCTCATATCCTCTTTGCTCCACAAATGGTACTAGGACTGACTTTTTTGAGTTCATGCAATTTTGATAACTCACTCTCCAAAAACTTTGGCCCTGCGATTCATACATACATACATACATAAAACACATGTCATTAAACGAATTATTACAGAAAATTGTTAATATGTGTTCATGTAATAGCCTGTTACCTTTTGAGTATGATCAGGCTGCCTATTTTTCTTGTATGAAGCCTTTTTTTACTAAGCTTCGTCCTCTCCTCAGGCATAAGCCTAGCATACTAATTTCTCTAGTTTAAGAGGTTTACGATTATCAGTCTGCCAAAAAAAGGTCCAGATAAATAAATTGTATAATGAAAATGTGCATATAACATGGTTAATCCATAAACATGTGCAAACGAAGTATGGTTTTATATATGTACAAAAATACCTTTCTCTAATGACTGTCGCTTTCTTTTCCTGCTTGATATATTATTTTCTATATGTTCGGACTTGTCTTTAGGAGTAACCTTTACTTTTGGTGAATGTCAACTTGTCAAAATAAATTTTATATCATAATAGTATGTATTGCAACACACTGATGAAGTTGATAATTCTTGTTATGTAGTCATTAGGTATGAGCGTCGTGGAAAGATATGTGACCAAGATTTCACACGTGATGATCAATTAGCTCCACTAAATAAAACACAATATTAAGATGTCAGGAAAGCTCATTAGTTATGCACATACGAACAAATTAGTGGAAAAATAAAACCCAAAGAGCACATAAGAAATCCAAGGCAATATTGTCTAACATATCAGGGAAAATCTGAAATTGAGTAATTGTGTTACCTAATAGTGGATTTATTATGATACAATACAGCTGCTGAAAGAGGGATACCATACTAAAATATGGCCTCTAATAACAATACAATGTGGCGTCTTTAGTTTTTATGACATTTGATAAATTTAGAGGTCATGCTAGAGGTCATATATTCTACAAAAAAAAAAACCCAAAGAAAATCTTAATTTATCCTAATGCTACAACACTAACATTTATTTATTTTATGTGGTTTCATTAGAGAAATTGCCTCGCATAAAATGACATTCTAATGTTTTAGCAAAACTTTAATTGGTATAAGACTTCAGGTCACACATATACCAACTGTTAATGTGTACAAAGCTCAATTTGAGGTCATCCATGATCTAGGTGCATGTAAAATGTAAAATTATTGTCAAGAAAAAAAGAAAAGAGAAGGTAGATTGCTAAACAACTTCCACCCGAGAAGGCATAAATCTATGATTAGTTATTTGTCTTGAAAAGTACCAAGCTATGATATTTCTTCTTCATCCAATATATGATTATGTGCCCATCCAAACACCATGTGGGGCCTCCGGCTAAACATTCTCTGGGAGGCCATAACAAAACATGCAAAATAACAAACAAAATAACAAAGCAAGTAATCAAATGTATATATGGTCTAGGTGAACCTGCAATTAAAATGATTACAGTTCATACAAGAAATTCATCCACGACCTTTATGTTTAACTAGTATGTACCCCGCGCCATGGCGCGACTTTGAATTTAGAAGTCCACTATTAAGCTTGTGAAAACTTAATACTATCTTCAATTACAAAAAGTAGGGCTAGACGTAATGAAAACTGCGAATTCAGTTGTTGAACAATGTTTTTGTAATAGAAATAAGCATAATAAGAGAAACTACATAATGATAATTGTTGAATATTACAATAATTATGTCTAATATCATATTTTGTGGGTTATGTATGTTTAATTGTTGAATGTCTCTCTAAGGTTCTTGAAAATGAGAACTAATTTTGAATGTAGCATGTTCACTACACTGGACGGCGGAAAATGGACGCCTTTAAGGGAAATCTCTGCTAAAAAGAACCACATTATGAAGTAAAGCAAAGAAAACTTATACGAAGAGCTCCACAAAATCTATTAATTGGAACCCTTGAAAGAAATGAAAGAAATGATACCTTATCGATAACTATATTAAGTAAAACCCTACTTTTAGACAAGAGTAAACAAACTAAAGATAGTTTGGGAAACAAAATGTATCCAATAGACCTACTCAAAAATAATGCTACGTATAAAAAATGGTAATTTGAAAGGGTAGGCTCACAATAAAAATTATTCCGAGTGAAGTATCTACTATAAATATGCGTGTAAATATATTACATGTTAGGTAAATCTTTGATAATAACCCACAATTATCATAACTAAACCATTGCCGGAAAATTTTAAAAATCGCACCAATAGTTCCAGTGACAATGAGGATGAAAAGAAAAAAAAAAACAGATAAAGATTAGTGTTAAATTGTCTTCATGTGCTGTCAAAATTTAAGAGCTGAATCTCCCATGGCTTGAAATATCATTCTCAATTTGTGGAATTCTGAAAATGGAGAATTCAAGCACAACTAATTGTGAATATAAAAAATAGCAACCTGCATAATTCCGCCTTTGAAATCCTATACTCTGGTAAATTTGTAGACCTAAGAAATTCAAACAAACATAACAGTTATACATGTTAATATTGAAAGAAAAATATGAGGGGGGTTACGGATATCTAAAATATATCGGTCAATGTTATGCCACAAAATTATTGCAATCAAATATAGCTTGATATCCATAGAAACAAACTTGGTATAACATCGCCAAATGCTCAATTGAAAAGATCGTGCCCCATGTGCAAGTGTTCTTTTGTAGTAAAAGACAAACAAAAAAATAGGCACCTAAGTGATGAAATGCCTACAGTAAATAATACATACAAAAACATATGTGCCTCATATGATGATTGGGTTTAATGCCGAATCTAACTTGAATCATTAAGCGTTAATTTATTTTTCCTAATTGAAAAGGTTCTTAAAAATTTAGAAAATTTAATGGAGCTGATTATGGATATAAAGACACCCAGACATGTAAATAAAATTACATACCCAAAAAGAGACTTCCATTTCAAACATCAAATGGGAAAGAGAATTGGCAAAAGAAATAAAACAGTGCTAGATGAACAGAAAGATTCAGCAACATAAGTTGGACAAAAATGTGGAGGAAGTTCTCTACGCTTTTTTAGTATCATCCTAAAATTTATACTCCAACCAAAGTTCTCAAACATGAAACCCCACCAGTGAAATCGTGAACACTACCTGGAACAACACAACTTTAAACCTCCACAATGCAAATCCTAAGCTCAAAAATAAACTTTAAACATTAAATAGTAAATATTAAACTATAAATAGTAATCTTTAGTATTGTATAAATGTTCATAAAGCACCAAAAATATTTTAGTATAAGAGAGTATTTAAATGGAGTATATAAATGGTACTCATAACGCGCTTGATCAATTTTAGTTGATTTATTGGGTAACTAGGGTCAAAACGGTTCTGTTGGGTTTGACTTGAACCCATCTGGCATGTCCTAGGTCAAAAACAAAGTCAAAGGCGCTGGGAATTGTATTGGCATGGAAACAATAGTTGTTTCCTTATTAAGGGTGAAACCCACCGCCATAACTCTCTATATAAGCATGAATGGTTGGTACTCTATAGTATACACACAGGGACGTTTGAGAAAGCACTTAGTGCTTTGAGAGATTTTTGTGTGTGTGTTCCGGTGGGTGCTTCGGGTTAACGCCGTGGCCATTGAGGCCACGGCGTGCATTGTAATCGGGTTCTCTTCTCAATAAAATATCTGGTTCTGGCCGTGGATTAGCTAGCGTGTTCGTTACGAATTCGTTAGTGAACCACGTTATATCTGTCTCGTTCTTGTTTTGCTTTACGTCGTTCTTGCTTGAATACCCACACGTTATAACAAACTGGTAACGGAGCTCTGAAACAGGAGTTCTATTACGACAAACTGGTATCAGAGCCAGGTCAGGGGATCACTAATTTCAACAAACTGGTATCAGAGCCAGGTCAGGGGATCACCAGTTTTAACAAACTGGTATCAGAGCCAGGTCAGGAGGAACACCAATTTTAACAAACTGCTATCAGAGCCGGGGTTCCAAGATCAGGGTGGAGCCAAGAGCTAGGGTTTCACGTTTTGGTGGAACTCAAAGCTAGGGTTTCGCGATTCAGGTGGAGCAGGCTATCGGGAGTGGGGTTTCGAGATTCCGCCAAGAACGGTGTCTGGTTTGGCGATCAAGATCGATCTGTTCGTGAGAGAGAAGCATGTACACCCACCATCTGAAGCCCTGTGCAGGGGGGCTATCCGGGCTCCTTTCGGAGCAATCTGGAGCCCATCTGATTAGGCGTGCAAGGGATCTAGCAAATCCTGCACGCATTCAGTACTGGCGCGAATCTGGCGGTTCACGCGCATCTGGCGTCCTGGCGATTGACGTTCAGGCGCAATCCGGCTCCCCGGCGTGGAGCATCTGGCGTGTGAATTGAATCTGGTTCTGGCTCGTGCGTTGCAAGAACTCGTTGGAGTTGGAGCAACGACATAGAGCATCTAGCGCGTGAGATTTCTGGCACGCGCATCGGGTTCTGGTTCTGGCGCGCATTATGCACGAGTTTGTTCTGGCGTGCATCTGGTTTTGCAGTGTGTACCATCACACGCACTGAGCTCGCATCTGGCGCGATCTGTTTCTGGAGAGCATCTGGTGCATCAGAGGCATACGGGGCGCATCGGGCATGACAATTTGGGCACTCGTCAGCGGTGCATCTGGTCTGGATGACATCTGGGCATTCTGTCATGGTGCATCTGTCTGGCGCAATTGGGCGCATCTGGAATACATTCGGTCTTGCTTTCTCAGTGAATGTATTCGAGTCTGGTTCTGGGTGGAGCACTTGTTTCTGTTTCCGGGAGTGCAACCACATCGGGCGCATTCGTTGCAGGAACGCATGGTAGTTGGAGCAACAATTTGGCGATTCGGGTTTCGCATCAACTGCAAAAAATCTGCCTGGGAGGCATGCTCGTTTCTATTTCAGGGAGACGCATCTGGTTCGGGTTTGATAAGAGAAGCATCGGGTTTCGGTTCGGGTTGCTAAGATGATTCAAGTCAAGGTGGAGATTTGTTGGGTTTGACTTGAACCCATCTGGCATGTCCTGGGTCAAAAACAAAGTCAAAGGCGGTGGGAATTGTATTGGAATGGAAACAATAGTTGTTTCCTTATTAAGGGTGAAACCCACCACCATAACTCTCTATATAAGCATGAATGGTTGGTACTCTATAGTATACACACAGGGACGTTTGAGAGAGCACTTAGTGCTTTGAGAGATTTTTGTGTGTGTGTTCCGGTGGGTGTTTCGGGTTGCCGCCGTGGCCGTTGAGGCCACGGCGTGCATTGTAATCGGGTTCTCTTCTCAATAAAATATCTGGTTCTGGCCGTGGATTAGCTAGCGTGTTCGTTACGAATTCGTTAGTGAACCACGTTACATCTGCCTCGTTCTTGTTTTGCTTTACGTCGTTCTTGCTCGAATACCCACACGTTATAACAAACTGGTAACAGAGCTCTGAAACAGGAGTTCTGTTATAACAGGTTCAAGGGGCCCACCAATATACTTGGCCGAACCCCGAGGAGCCGTACGGGTTGACCCTAGTCCAGTCGGGCCAACTCGTGTGGTCAAACCGCCGGTCGGCCGACCCGACTTCGGGTCTCAGCCATTTGGCTTGGGCGCCAAGGAATGACGAGGGTCCTAGTGTGCCGAACCCTTTAAGGGTTGTTTCCAAAACAACTCCTTCTTCTTCCTTGTTTCCCAAGTTTAGTTGTTTCCAAATTGGAAAAACCCATTTTTTCCCAATTTGTGCCCAAACCCTACTTTTTCAAAACCCAAATTGACACATATATGTGCATGAATTTGCTAATATTAATACGACGATTCATATTAGCTCATTACTTATTGAATCATATTCAAATTGTATCATTATGCCAACTTTAGTTTTTCGCGATAATAGCATAAAACAGTGTAAAATTGACATAAACGTAACACATAAACCACATTATGCTCTACGAACTGTGGCCCTAATACTACTGTAGGGTTTTGATACGGATTACGCAGAGAAATAAAAAAAATAAACATCTGTTCAAGACCCTCTGAGGATCACACGTCTAGAATTCACAACGATGGTAAAGGATGAGAACATCAAGTACCTTAATTTGTCTCCTTGATGACTTTACGTTAAATAGTGTCCACGTCTCTATGCAAAGTCCACTCCTAGGATTGATCCCGGATCCTCCACACCTTTGTGCTAGCTAGGGAAGGAGGAGGAATAAGAAGATCACGCGAAACGAGCACCCAAGGGCGCGCCTTGTAGGCCGACGGCAAGAGGGGCAGACAGGGGGGGGAGGGTTCGGCCTCCCTTGTTTGCTCTCTCCTTGATTTCTCTCTCTCTCTCTCTCTCTCTCTCTCTCTATTTCTTGTGTTATAACAATTATAACACAACTTTTTAGAAAATAATCTAGGAGTGCTCTTTATATAGTCTAACAACTCCTTGTTAACTACATATTAGCCCCTCTACTAATCATGTCCTTCCATGGATAAGTTCACCTTGCAAATTAGTTCTACTAAGTTTAAAAGTAGTTGCATATTGATCCTTCTATTTAATTAACCATATTAATTAATTCGCAAGTCCGGTTAAATCCATAGGGAGTGTGACCCCATATGTTTCTACTTAGTTGGTAGTAACAATTACTAACATAGAATGGCGCCTAGCAAGACATCTATGTAAACCAACTAATAAAAATAGTCATTATTCTGACAAACCTTGTGACCAATTGTTACTGTATTGTAATATCCCGTTGTCTCTATATTCGGATTGGACACGAGACATACAAGTCACTCTTGTATATCCAACACTAAAGAAATTTCTCTAAAAAACGGCAGAAGAAAACCGCCGTTTAAAGCAGAAAAACCGTCGTTTTTTCTTTTTACGGCGGTATTTACGGCGGTTTACCGTCTGCCGTTGATCTTGGCGTCGGGAAAAATAAACGACGGTTTTCTTACGCCGTTAAATATAACGGCAGTTTTTCCTTTCCGCCATTAAATTCACGGCAGTTTGTTAAAACCGTCGTATTTAATATTTTTATATTAAATATATAACAATAAAGAAAAAATCGATCGTGTTATAAAATTCTTTAGTTTCAAATTTTATCGTTTATTGTAAATTATTTTATTCTTTTTTTTTACATAATAAAATGCCAAAGAATTTCGCAATACATGAACCCAGATCTGGTTTCTGAACCAATAATCAAGACATCGGTCTTGCAGCCCAGAAATTAGGCTATCTTCATTGTTGGAATTTATGTTGAAATTACTCCCAAATTTTCCAAGCCTTACGCTCGATCAGACCCAGGCGACCCGGCTTTCAACCGACCTGGAACACCCACCCGAACACCCAAACTGCCAAACCTTATACTGAAACTAACAGATCCACCACCACCAATATCTCGGCTGTCATCTACGCCATAGCTCGTGCATAGTGTCTAGGAATTTCCACTGACACCGCCGCCCCATATCTAAACCACCTATTCAACGCCACCCTGACCGCCGGACCCAATCGGAGCCCAAAATCCGGCGTCGTCAGGAAGACAGAGATGAGATGAGAACAGACGGAAAGGAGAGAGTGAGAGATGTGGAGAAAGAGAGACCGAGAGAGGGATTCCGTTACTACCTTGAGTTGCTGAGATCCACGGAAGAGGGAGAGGAAGAGATTACCATGCGTTACTTGTTCAATTTTGGGATCGACAGGAGAGGGGTAGGAGGGAGAGGAAGAGAGACGCAGGAGGACAACAGAGAGGCGCACAATGAAGATGAGAGATAGAGGGGTAGTTATAAGTGTAGGGTTTTCATCCAACGGTTCAGATCTAATCTCGAAAATACACTTAATTAATTATTTAATTAACTGACGGTTATTACAAAACCGTCGCTTATGATAGTACAAATATTACAATTTAATACCTGATATTTATAGCATTTCAAAAATACCCCTATCTAAAAGACGGTTGTAGGAACCGTCGTTTATTGCGATCTCAAATACGACGGTTAAGGAGAAACCGTCGCGAAATATTACCCTTTTACGACGGAAATTTAAAACCGTCGTTTTTATCGATAAAAAAACGACGGTTTTTTAGGAACCGCCGCTTCGTACGAAATTAACGACAGTTTACTTTTGTCCGCCGTTAAAAGGATCCTAAAACGGCGGTTTTACCTTCCGCCGAATGTAAAACCGCCGGGAAAGGACATTTTTTTAGTAGTGCAATCCATAGTTTCTCAATCTTGTGAATAGTCTTATCCATGTAGATAACATCAATATCCTATATTGATTTATCTGAGTCTGGCCACACATTCTATAAGCACTACCCCTCGAGTGGCCGCGGATATTTACTCCCGTTATGTGGGAGGGACATTCCTCTCTACACCACTACATCTCTAAGCTTGCTTCCTATCATGCCCGATAACTACCTTTATAGTTATCCGGTTAAGGCGTAACGTGTGATAACATCAAAGCATGATATTTCACAACTAGAGTATCTAGTGACTTCAAGTCCAAGGACCACAATACCATTGTCACTACGAGAAGCACTTGTGACTTTACATAACTTGTATGTAGCCTTCTCGTTGAGCGTCAATCCGGTAGGCCATTACCCCTAATGCATACCCATGTGCTAGACTTGGTATATCCATATCAATCTACCCACATACTAGTCTATAGTTGATCGTCATATTAATCAATATTATTGACTAAGGATATTTAAGATAAACAATACATTGCAATCTAAGGACTTCATTATATTAAATATCTCCATAAATAATACAATGATTATTCTAGTCAAAAACAATGTTTATACTAAATAAGATTGCCTCTAGGACATCTATTCCAACACGACTATATGACAAATTTGTAAGTATAGTCGCGCAAAAATATTGTGGACCCAAAAAGTCTCGATACACAAGCATATAATGTTATACACGTACACTTATTAACACATTTTCTATACATGTACGTCAACAATTTTTATATAGTAAATGCGTAAATAAATATCACTCGTAATCTGGATACGAGTAAATAATAAACTTGTGTATCCAGATTACGAGTGACATTTCTTTACGCATTTACAAAAAAAAAGAAATGTTGGCAGTTGTACATGTATAGAAAGTGTTAACAAATGTACATATATAACACTATATGCTTGTGTAATCTTGATGCACAAGTTTTTTTATATGTGTTTCCAGTTTACGAGTGACATTGTCTTTACACATTTACGATACAAAAAGTGTTGACAGTTGTACATATATAATAATGATGAGGACAATGAGCATGATATTATGATCACCTCGCCAATCTACATGGCTAACATTTTTGCCAGCCAACTCCTGGAAGCTTGGCACATGCAGGAACCCTTGCATACCCTCTCATCAAAGGAAAAAATGGATACTATAACAATCAGAAAGGGAAATTGACAGATGCAAGCTATTGTTATTTTTATTTGGTCAAAGAAAGGCAAGAAGAGTAGAACAATTTACTGAGCAGCTCAGAAAAGTGTCATGATGCTTTCATTTCACATGGAGGAAGCCATCGTACAGACCCCGAACGCCATTCTTGAGATGATTGCTGCTGCCATTACTTAAATGCATACTCGAAATTTCTCTCATTTAGGGGTGCATGTTGCTAATTCGCGTGTTTTCAACTTGATCCACCAGATGCAGGAGAAGGACCAGGGGAGAGGGCAGAAGTGGCCTCAGCTGTGGAAGAGGAAGATGGAGGACCTCCTGATGATTAGCCATAGTCTTTGCTGTCTATTGGTTAAACTTTTGAGTCAAAACAATGTTAATAGTTTGTGGAAGCTGGTAATGGGTGTTGTGTTGTTTTAGTTTTGGATTGTGTTAGTTTGGCACCATGACAGTTCTTTTGTTTGGTTGTCCTTTTGGGTTGTTCTTGCAGGAGGCTTTGTAATGCTTCCTTTTATTCTAATTGAAGTTCTATTTTCCTAAAAAAAAAATGTGTTGACAGTTATACATGTATAACACACAAGTTTGAAGTTCTATATGCTTGTGTATTTGGATACACAAGTTTGTTTGGGTGCTGATAATTACAGCACAAACAATTTATAATTACAGCACAATATTTTGTGGTATGACTTATTTATCCTAATGTCTATATTATTATAGATATGGTTAATTAGAGAGGGAGAGAATATACGATCACATGTCTCTCTCCCTCCCAATCCCCCAGTATCAACAAGGAGAAGATAAGCAGATTTTCTCACATACTGGCAGTATGTGAGAAAATCTGCTTATCTTCTCTCGATCAACAAGTAGAAGACTTATTATATGAAAATATGCTTATCTTCTCTCTCGATCAACAAGAAGAAAACTTATTATATATGTGAGAGCAAGATGAAGAAGAGAAAATGTTTAAACATGATTATTGAAGAATTGAAATTGACGAGATGACTAGTTAAAAAAAAAAAAAAAAGACGAGATGGACTACTCAATAACAGAGTATGGCGATATAACCCCAAATCAGCCTCAAAATTTGTCTCGATTCTTCAAAGTCATCAACCTCTGGTAGCAATCAAGTTTCGTCTTTTAATTCTCTCCTTCCTTTCTTCACTCTGCGATATTCCACTTTGATTTCGCCCAATTTTGGGCTCCAACCAAGCAGCAACAGTAATTATGGCAACCCACCAAATCAACCCCGTGTCTTCTCATGTGAACATCAAAACCCCAAATTACCATGGCTATCCCTCCGTTGAATACCAAATCAATTCAAACTGAAGTATCGCACATACATCGATTATAGAGAAACCAAAAGAAGAAGATAGATTCACTCAAATCAGAGTTTGAGCGTCTTCTGCACCAATTCGAAGAAGAGAGGATGACATATTCACTCGCATCAGGGTTTTGAGCGTCCTCTGCACCAAGTCGAAGAACAGAGGACGACAACGGTGTTACTGAGCGATTGGGGGATATTGAATCAGTTGAGGCACGGAGAAGATTTGTTTGGACAGAACACTAGTGAGCAGGTGGTGGTTGTTCTCCACCAGGGAGAGAGAGAGAGAGAGAGAGAGAGAGAGAGAGAGAGAGAGAGAGAGAGAGAGAGAGAGAGAACAGAGGTGGGTTGCAGTGGTGGTGCAGAGATGGGATTATGGAGAGAGAACACATGTGGGTGGTGCCATGGCTATAGGAGTTAACGAAAATTATGGCGATTGAAGAAACAAGAGTAGAATTTTAACAAAAATCAATTACTGACAATCCATATATCATTAATGGAAACATTAACATAAATATTCAAGGGGATAATATAGTCTGTTTAGAAACTATTGAACTGTAATTAGTGATTGTTGTGCTGTAATTATCAGCACCCGTTTGTTTTTACCCACAATGTATCATACTAGCAACATTAATTAAGCATTTATTTAAATTATTAAATTTCCTTAATATCTTGCATATGAGCTGATTAATTTTTTTTGCATTGACTTAATTGTATCTCCATAATTGCATTACCTTTTGTTGATTATCGTCTACAGAAAAACCAATTGTTTATTTTTTGTTAAAAAAAAGAAAGACTAATAACTTTTAAAAATTATAAATTAATTGACCAAGTAATAAAAACGTTGAATAATTAATGAGGGTGTATTCTATACATGTTAATATAATAAAATAAATATGTGTGTATCCACCACCTTCATTCCCACTATCAAAACGTACAATTCAATTAGAACCGTCGATATTGGGTAAGAGAAGGGGCTGATTAGGGAATATGGGAGTTCAAAATGGGGTAAAATAGAGAGTTAAAAACGGAAAACGATACCTTTGGAGGAGTGACCAAGCGATATGTCGCCGTTAGTGGACCTTTATTTTTGCTAGATTATAATTTGATTACGATTTTTAAGTCCAATCCCTACCCGTGCGCTTCGGTGGGCGAGGGAGAGAGAGATAGAGGAGAGATTCAGTGCTTCAAAAGCACACTCTCAGCAGAATCATTACGAAAGGGAATTTTTCATTAACATTCTCCAGAAGTATGCGATAATTTCTTTAAGAGAGTTGTTGAGGGCATATAGAAGAGGTAGAGCCACAGCTCAAATCAGTACTACTCCAGCATTCGTTTCTAAAAAAAACGCCTTTCCCTGCTTTCTCTCTCTAACCCAGTCGATCGAAGGAGGGGCTTTCTCCGGTTAGGGTTTTGCTCTCTCTCCGCTTCTCTCGCCGGTTCACCTCTCGGAGGTATACTCTCTTCTTCCCTTTGACTTTGATTTCAGTTGATTGAGGGTTTAAGCCCTAGTTTTCTAGCATTCTTGTCCGGTGTTCGTTCTAGGTGTTTATGGGTCTTTGCATGTGGATATCTGCAATGTTGCCGTTTCCTGAACTTGTGAACCTGTTTTTCTTCTGTTTCTGGTGTTTTGGAGTTTGATCTCTGCTTCTTTGGGCTTCTTTGAGCCATGGATTGTATGAAATCGCTGGCTGTGTGTTTCTTGCCTGCCTCTAAGAACTCGGGGTTTTTTTTTGTTGACTTGCATGTCTGTTTTCTGACTTGATAGGTGTTTCTTGTGGTCTGCTGGAGATTATTTTTGCTGTTTCTCTGAGTTGATGTCTTGATGTTTCTGTTCAAGTTGCTCAAGTCTGGTCTTTTTGAATATGTAGTTCATGTTTTCTCTCATACTTCCAGAGTTCTTCTGGTCTCACTATAATTTGGCCTGTCTTTCAGCTTTTTGTGGACAATATGTTGGATTTTGTGGCATGATATGATTGTTATTTGTCTTAGCTCAGTTTTATCCTGAGAAAAACCAGTCTGAAGCCCTATGTCTGTGGTAACTTGGAACACATTTTTTCTGGTCCAAGTGTGCGTTTAGGATATCTTGTTTACCAGTATTTATTTCCTTGCATGCAAGGTTAATGGTTTTCAAGGTTTGCCTGGTTTGATTTTGTTGTTAGTTCAGTAGGAGATAGCTAATCAGGGTTCATGGATTTGTTACTTACTGTTTTTGTACCTTTAGAAGGATTGAGCTATATTTCAAAATGTATTACTCCATCTTGCGTAAATCAACTAATCAGGGGTCATGGATTTGTTACTGTTTTTGTATCATACTATTTTACTTTGCTGCATGTGTTTGCCCAAAATTGTTTTCTTTTAATAACGCATAATTGAAGGTCAGTGAACTAGATAAGGTCGATCCAACATATTTTCCATACATGTACAAATCCAGATTGCCATCCTCTATGTATTAAATGCTGAATTTTGTTCAATTGCTCTTCTTGAACTTACTGTCGTGTTTTGTTGTTTGTCTTTCAATCTGCTGGCTGACATGTTATGATGCATATGAAAATAATGTACATTGCTTGTTTATGGTATTTAAGTAGTAGCGATTCCTTTTCAGTCTGAACTTCATGTTTAGCTTCTGCTGAATTGTCATATCTCCGATTTTGTCTAGTTTGAACATTCTATCATTCTTCTCCTCGTGCATTGGTGTTATAGCTAGTTTTTTTACAAGTCTTTCATGTTTCAGCTACACTAGATATTAAAATTGCCTAAGTTAAAGCAACCATGAAATCTTAATGTGCTGCCCGTTATGAAAGTTAGCCTACTTTATTTCATCTCCACTATTGGATAAATCTCACCGTTAATATTTCTGTCTGGATCAATTTCAGCACAGTTTCTGCCTATGGATTCTCATGAGAAGGATGGTAATGGTGTAGCTGACGGGAATGGAGCAGGTGAAGCTTTGCCGCCTCCCCCACCGGTTCCTCCAAATGTGGTTCCTATTGTAGCTGACCCTGATGTTGCCCCTGAACCACAGAAGAAAAAGGTCCTGCGGCTTCCAGTTGCTAGACGCGGACTAGGATCAAAGGGGCAGAAGATTCCCATATTAACGAATCACTTCAAAGTGAACGTTACCAAGTCTGATGGCGATTTCTACCACTACTGCGTATGGTCCTTGATCATTTGAGTACACAAATGTTTGGTAACTATTTTGTTTCTCATTATCATCATTTGCTGTGAAAAACCAACAGGTTTCACTATCATATGAAGATGGGCGGCCGGTTGACGGGAAGGGAATTGGAAGGAAAGTTATTGACAGACTTCATGAGACATACGACACGGAGTTGGCGGGAAAAGATTTTGCATACGACGGTGAGAAAAGTCTGTTCACTGTTGGCCCACTTCCGCGGAACAAACTGGAATTTACTGTTGTTCTTGAGGACACATCCTCAAACAGGTATGAGTGGTTTTTACTGCTTTAATATATATAGTAATTGCTATATGCTTGCAATACTTGACCTTTTGATTATTATCAGGAGTAACGGTAACAGGAGCCCAGGAAGTCCTGATGGAAATGATAAGAAAAGGCTTCGGCGACCGTACCAGTCTAAGTCCTTCAAGGTCGACATTAGCTATGCAGCAAAGATACCTATGCAGGCCATTGCAAATGCCCTGCGTGGTCAGGAGTCGGAGAACTCTCAAGAAGCCCTCAGAGTTCTTGACATAATTTTGAGACAGCACGCTGCAAAACAGTAAGTGAAAATCAGCAAATGTTACATGTCTAAACTAGGGACCCTGTCTAAATTTATTGACATGCAGGGGATGCCTCCTTGTCCGCCAGTCGTTCTTTCACAACGAGCCAAGAAATTTCTGCGATGTTGGTGGTGGTGTCCTTGGCTGCAGAGGATTCCACTCAAGTTTCAGGACTACCCAGGGTGGCCTATCACTGAATATTGGTAATACCTCTGTGCAAAATGACTCGTAGTCCAGTGATTTTCTTATGTTTATGAATTTTGCTCATGTATATTATGTGAATTTCTCTGCAGATGTTTCAACCACCATGATAATCCAACCTGGACCAGTTGTTGACTTTCTGATTGCTAATCAGAATTTGAGAGATCCTTTCTCAATTGACTGGGCGAAGGTAATTCTCAAACCAGTTGTCGGTCTCAATCTGTTATTTTTATTGTTTTCCATGTCTTTGTTGCTGCATCTTTATTAGTTGTCCTTGAGTAGGCTAAGCGTACTCTGAAGAATTTGAGGGTAAAGACAAAACCGGCCAACACTGAGTATAAAATTACAGGGTTGAGTGAACTGCCTTGCAGAGACCAGATGTACGTTTGCTCACATCCTTTCTTGTTTCATAAGTGTCTTATCTTGCACTAATAAGATACTCCATCAGTCCCATTTATATTGTCATGCTTTTTTTTTTCATGCATTTTGAGGAGGTAATTTGGCTAGCATAGCGGTACAAAGGCTAGTGAATCTTTTCCTGATGTTGCAAAGTTAGTGTAGCTCTACATCAATACGAAAAGATTGTCAAGTCCTTGTATCGTTTGCATAGTTGAATCACCACCTCAAAATGCTTGGAAAAGAAAGCATGAGTTATTTTGGGACAGAGGAAGTTATTGATTTAGTTTAATTACTATCTGATTGCTTTTTACATGCATCGTGTAGGTTTTCCCTGAAGCAGAAAGGAAATGGGGATGGTGAGCCTGAAACAATTGAAGTCACAGTGTTTGATTACTTTACGAATTATCGTAAGATTGAGTTGAGTTATTCTGCTGATCTGCCATGCATCAATGTGGGGAAGCCTAAGAGGCCCACATACTTCCCTATTGAGGTGCAACCATATCCTTATTCCTTTCCTTTTGTAAAATATTTGTTAAGATGCCTGAAGCTAACTGTCGCTTGTGCTTTACAGCTATGTGAATTGGTGTCTTTGCAACGTTACACCAAATCACTTTCTACCTTCCAGAGGTCATCTCTAGTCGAGAAGTCTAGGCAGAAGCCGCAAGAAAGGATGCGAGTACTGACTGATGTGAGTATCTTTGTGGGCTGACACTAAATTCTTCTTGTGCCCAGTAAAATTCTGAGTATTTCATTACTTCTTCTACAGGCACTCAAACTCAACAATTATGATGCTGAGCCCATGCTGAAGGCCTGTGGAGTTTCAATCAGTTCGGGATTCACCCAAGTAGAGGGGCGAGTTCTCTCAGCTCCCAAGGTATGCATAATTGTGTTTCTGGATGATAGGTTTATGATTTTATATATTTGGTTGTGTTGCTTTCATCTTGTTTTAACTTGGGTATAACTTGGGTATTATTCTCTATTATAGTTGAAAGTAGGAAATGGGGAAGATTTCTTCCCCCGCAATGGCAGGTGGAATTTTAACAACAAGGTGCGCCATCTTAGTATCCTTTTTCCCTTATCCCCTTGTATTTTCTTACGGTGTCTATTATTTGCTGGTTCTGTGCCTGACTGCTCTGTTTCTGTAGAAACTTGTGGATCCAACTAAGATAGAGCGCTGGGCAGTAGCAAATTTTTCAGCTCGTTGTGACATCCGTGGTCTTATCTCTAATCTGATCAAATGTGGAGAGATGAAAGGGATTGTAAGTCTTTGTTTTTATCTGTCTGTTGTGTCTCTTGTTGAATTACTCAAAAGTATTGATGTATATTTTCCTGGTTCTTGTAGCAAATTGATGCACCATTTGATGTTTTTGAAGAGGGTCCACAAATGCGAAGGGCCCCTCCACTTGTCAGAGTTGACAAGATGTTTGAGGATATCCAATCCAAACTTCCTGGGGCTCCGCAGTTTCTTCTTTGTCTACTGCCAGAGCGGAAAAACTCTGATCTTTATGGTTTGTTTTATTGAACTTTGATCCCTTCAATTGATTTTTATGCTCATGCTTGATGAGAACTCCTTTTAACTTGAACAAGGTCCCTGGAAGCGAAAAAATCTTGCAGAATTCGGTATAGTAACCCAATGTATTGCACCAACCAGAGTTAACGATCAGTATGTGACAAATGTTCTTCTCAAGATTAATGCAAAGGTAGACTAGTTATTTCATCTCCAAGCAATTTGTTGATTACTTCTCTGCATCTTCCCGTAACATTTAACAATGGTATCTATATTCCTTGACATGTATTCTTGCAGCTGGGTGGGCTGAATTCAATGCTGTGTGTGGAGCATTCACCCTCTATTCCGCTGGTTTCCAAGGCTCCCACCTTAATTCTTGGAATGGACGTCTCACACGGGTCCCCTGGCCAGTCTGACGTGCCATCAATTGCTGCGGTAAGTTAGATTTCTAACCGTGCTTCATGTTTTGCTACAGCTAATTGTGTGTTAGTAGAAGTATGATTTTACCACCTGGATGTATATTTAGATGCAAATCTAGAAATGTAAAAGTCCCTGCGGTTTAATTGTGCAGTTCATATTATGCATTTGCTTGTTACTTGAACTGGTGCTGTCAACATGGCAAAATTACAGGTTGTGAGCTCAAGGGCATGGCCACTAATCTCTCGCTACAGGGCATCTGTCCGCACTCAGTCACCCAAGGTTGAGATGATAGATAATCTTTTCAAGCGCGTGGATGACAATGACGAGGGTATCATGAGGTGGGATCTCCTATCTTCTAATATGTATCACCTAAATGATTTCTGAACACTGTTCACAATAGCCTTAGGAGATACATTAGCTGCTAGAAGTTTTAACAGTTATTGGTAGTTGTCTTGAGATAGATATCTTACGTGAAGATTCTTTCCTTTTCAGGGAAGCTTTACTTGATTTTTATCTAAGCTCCGGGAAAAGGAAGCCAGATCAAATTATAATTTTCAGGTGAATTTTGATAATCTTTTTTCTATATTATCTTTGATTCACAGATCAGTGACTGCTGGATACGTTTTTACTGTTCTTCAAACTGGAGTTCTTTTACTACATTATCCCCCAAAGCTACATGTTTTTATCAAGCTTGTCATCCATACTTGGGGTCCTTTAAATTCTTTTCCATTTCTGAGCCGCTGCTTAAATTTTGCTCAACTTATTCTGTACACCTTCATTGGTGTGGAAAATGTTTCAGGGATGGGGTCAGCGAGTCTCAATTTAATCAAGTCCTGAACATTGAACTGGACCAAATCATTGAGGTTTGTATTATAGCTCCATTGTTGTCCTATTAAGGTGCATCTCACATTCGATATTGTTGATAAGCCAAGTTACAGAACTTAACTTCTCTGTTCTTTGCTTGGATTACTTTCATGCAGGCGTGTAAGTTTCTTGACGATAAGTGGGAGCCCAGATTCGTTGTGATTGTGGCACAGAAAAATCATCATACCAAGTTTTTCCAACCACAGTCTCCTGACAATGTTCCACCAGGTTAGCACACTACTATTTTAGTTGTGTTCCCAGTTATTAATTCTTGCATTGTGTGATATTGAACTCTTGCATTGACTAAAAACTTCGATGGTCTTTGTATCGTGCAGGCACTGTAATTGACAACAAAGTCTGCCATCCGAGGAATAACGACTTTTACATGTGTGCTCATGCGGGAATGATTGTGAGTACTATCATTGGCTTATCTTTTCAATCCTAAATTTTGCACGAAAGGAATCAGTTGAGTATGTAGTTAGAAGCACGGAAGAAACTCACCCTTTGGATAATTAGTCCTCACTAGTATGTTGTCTATTGTATATATTGGAGACTTCCTTTGGTCTGTTCTTTTCATCAATATATTCTCAGTGATATTTCCTCTGAATTTTAACACTACACTTGGGAATGAAGTTTAGAACTTATCAAGTTGAAGTAGGTTGCTTTATATTATTTCCAAATGGTACTAAGTTGAAGACAGTTGCTATTAGAAAGTGGACTTGGGTATTTAGTGATACAAAGTTGATTTTTTTGAGGAATACAAAGTAGAGTTTTAACACTGCATTGGGAATGAGTTTTGCTTGATTGCTGAAGTTGAAGTTTGTAGTCTTTTTTGATGCTCTATATGTTTGGTAATTCCTGTGCATAATTTCTAAACACCTTCTACCACCTTGAACTGGTAAGTAGAAGATATTAGTCGCATTTGTCCCCCATCTATGTTTTTTGTTGAACTTGATAATCTGCGTTATTCTGTTACCAGGGTACTTCGAGGCCAACCCATTACCATGTGTTGCTGGACGAGGTTGGCTTTGCAGCTGATGATCTGCAGGAGTTGGTGCACTCACTCTCCTACGTGTAAGTAGAAGATTCTAACCAACTCTTCTGATTTTCTTGAACCAGCATGTTTTTGGTGCAAGGACTGTATTGAATAATGATTGTCTTTGTTTTTTGTTTCCTTTAGGTACCAACGCAGCACTACTGCTGTTTCAGTAGGTAAAACTCGGTTTCTTCCAACTTATTTTCTGCACATGAAGTTCTTTGAAATACAACTTCTGTTTATGTTTAGTCAGATTTTTTTCCTCTTCTCATCTCATACATGATTTTATGGTGGTTCTTTTGTAGTTGCCCCTATCTGTTACGCGCACCTTGCAGCCACCCAGATGGGTCAGTTTATGAAGTTTGAGGATCTGTCGGAGACGTCGTCAAGCCATGGTGGTGGAACAGGCGTAACATCAGCAGGAGCTGTTCCGGTGCCCCAGTTGCCGAAGCTCAATGATGCAGTGTCAAGTTCGATGTTCTTCTGTTGAATGGCTTAAGAGGTGTTTGTTAGGAGGATGGTAAGGTTGGTTTTGTTGTGTATATAGTAGTAGTTGAACAATGGTCCTTTGAACAATGGTTTGCAGTGCAGTCGGGAGGGAGGGGGGCATGGAGCCCAAGCAGTCTTAACTATTACATACATATGCTTGCTTTTAATAGTTAGTTTGGTAGGTTGTCGTGTTACCTATCTGACATGAGAACTTAGATACCTTTTGTGTCTATAGCCAGTATGGGATGATGCTGATGCCTGTTTTGCGTTGGTAATAGGCAGTTTGATGTTATTATGTCAAGTCTAGAAATATTTTGGCTATGGCTTCCTGGGGTCTTTTATCTCATTACATTCTTATAAGAGTCTGTGCTCAAGCTGTCTGGCTTTGTTAAGTCATTGGTTACCACTTTTAAGTGGTACTCATAGAGTATTCGGCCTCGGTCTGGAGTAGAATGTGCTCATTATTACGTCGCTGGTCAAGGAGACCGCTACTGCCTTCTGCTGGTATAGTCATCAACTGGAAAACACTGCTTTTCGATAAGTTGATTCGAGTTTCGTTTGGGCTTGAAATCTACAAATACCGAATTCTCCTGATTGAAATGTTGTCTCAGTTTTTTGTTTCGGGGCTATTTTGATTTTGAAAGCACGTATTTTTCATTTGGTATTTTCGGACAGTATATCAAATCAGCTCAAACCAGATTAGATAGAGGAGAATCAAACCAGATTAGAAAGAGGCAGATACAATGTGAGTGCTTCTTTGGTCTTCCTAAGCAAAAGCATCTGCAGTAGCCCACAGAGACAATTATCTTGGGCTGTTAGTCAAGCTGCGCAAGCTTTAAAAACCCTTGTACACGGTCAATCAAGCTCATTTGGATCTTGTTTAATAGACGAGCTGCGGCTTGATAGGGTTCCTTATTTAGCTTGTTTATTAACTCTTGAGTTTCGTTTGTAGACTCGTTATCTGTGAACATAACTTCAGGACAAGTATGGTTAGGTGCTTGTGAGTTGTGACCAGACTCTTTTTCTTTTCTTTTTATTTATATATTTATTTATTTATCTATTTATTTGAGAGACAGACTCAAATTGTGTATAGATTTATTATTACAATATAAAATGTGAGTAAAATAGTTTGAACCCATAATTTTTTTTTAGCCAAACTCGGAGAACATATTATATCAAAGAGGGATTACAAGAGATTTCAGCCAAACAAAACCAAACAAACTACTAGACAGCCAGTAAAACAAAGCCTAGCACACAAACTAACACTACCCCAGGAGCAACAAAGACGACACGAACATACAAGGGAAACTTCCAAACTAGCAACTTCTTCCAAACTAGCAACTAGAAGCAGACAAATTAACTTTCAACCTCGACGACGAGAACCAAACGCAACTGGTGAAAAGAACCGCTAAGAGAGGCAGCATGACCTAGACCACCTAGAGCGCCCATCACCTAGAGCGCCCAGATTGCCCTTCGCTCCCGCTCCGAAAACGCGCTCTAGCACTTTCAGGGAAAATCCGCATACAAAACGCGCTCTGAAATATAGAGATCGCGAATTATAACACAGAGGGGGCGAATTGGCAACTTTCTTAAAGTTGCAGCACTCAATACAAAAATATTTGGGCTGACTTTGCTTAAGTTTAGCCTTCAGAAGGCCCACTTGAACTAAGCATCCGAAAGACAAGCGGGAATTTTATCACATAATCCGTACCAACGCCGTCCCGAAGAAGTTCAAACTTCAAAACGCCGTCACTTGTCCGATTTACGGTCAATTTCATGCCATTTTTCGAGACCCATTCGACCTAAACTGCCCTAGGCGATCACGACGCATCCTTCCCGAGCAAAAATATCCAAAAGTTCAAGACGCCGTAACTTTTTACTCGGTTGTCCGATTTACGCAATTCACGTGTCCATTCTATGTATTTTTTCGAGACCCAGCCGACCCAAACTGCCGTAGGCGATCATGAGAACACGACGGAAGAAATGCGAAAAAGCAAAGAAAAAAGGATGAAAAACAAACAAAAAGAGGGATGCAACTGTACACCAAATTTCTTGTTCGGATTATGGAAACAAGGAAATCTGCGTCAAATTCAATTAGATAAAAAATAATAAAGCGGGATTACAATCTCTGGTATGTATTTCCTCCAATAAGAAAATAAACTCCTTTGATTCTTCTTTCCTTCTTCTTCGATCGAGGTTCTAGGCGACTTGATCTCGAATCGAACAGCTTGATTTTCTCCAATCTGAGTGGAGGTGGTGATTTGGCAGCAATAAAGTCCTCCGAGCCTTGGCGGCGTGTTCAGCGGAGCTTCGGCTTATGATCTTTGATTTGGCAGAGTTGGGATCTCCGACGGCTAGATTGAAGTCCTCCGGGCCTTGGTGGCGTGTTCGGTGGAGCTTCGGCTGATGATCTCCGATTTGAGTGGAGTTGGAATCTCCAATTAGCTTGGATGAAGTCCTCCGGGCCTTGGCGGCGTGTTCGTCAGAGCTTCTGTAGTCTTTGGAAATTTGTTGTGATGTGTTGTGTAATGTCTTTTCCTCTTGCAATGCACCTATATTTATAGGCAAATCGAGTGGGGGCATTTTGGTCATTATACTTGAGATTTGATATCCACAAGATACTAACAACCAATTTGTTATTATCTCTTTAATATGTTGAGATAATAGTAAACATTAATTACATATGAATATAGTCACAATTTAATTTAGTAACTATGTAATATGTAAGTAATGTTTTATTTTATTCTACCACGTGTAGCGTGTCAAACGTGACATTTTTGCGCTACTAAAATAGTGGTAAAATAATTAATTTTTGTTTGTCAACAAATGCCCCCTCGAGACTTGTTCGCCGGCTCCAATAGCTTGTTGGTGGACATGTCTCGAACTTTCGAAGTCATCTTTCGTTGACATTTTCACAACTTGTTTGACTTTGTTTCTTTGTCGGTCCCTGAGGATTCTAATTTGGCTAGAACATCATGTTGAGGTGACCAGCCATTCTTTTGAACTTTGGATTTCTATTTGAGCTTTCAGAATAACTTCATGTAACTCCTCAATCACTGAATTTCAATAGCAAATTTTAATCTTCCCGACTCTTGCTTGGGCGTGAAATTATATTTCCTGGGATGCTTGAGAAAACGGACTTTGTTTGACTGCACTCTGGTCTTGGAACAAACTTTATGAGGAGCTCGTATACTGTACTTATTTTTATTTTAGGCTTTGCTTTATTTGTGCATTTTTTATGGACATGTTTTAAATCCCTTAAAATATACCCAAAACATGTATGCATTCACATCCCACCACATCTCTTCATGAAATTATTCATTGTTTCTTCAATTTCTTCTGATGATAACAGAGAATCCCGTGACTTTTGGCACCTTTGCATTATCTGATATTAATTGGATTTGGTGCAAACCAACCAAATAACTTTGGAACAAATCAAAAGATTTTGAGTTATCCTCCTTAGCGTTCGCCTCTATTAAGAGGAACATTCAAAATCAACTCGAACTCGTCAAGGATAATCATGAGAATCTTGTTCAAAAATTGAATTTCGATCTTGCTGTGATTCATTTCTCTGCTATATAAGGAGCTGAATACCACGACAATTAATCGTCAATTTCACTTCTCACCTCACCAAAGTTGAAGCAGCAAGCAGCCATATCTTCATATATTCTTGGAGAAGACGTGACTAAAAAAATTTGCCTCCAGTCGAAGACAGAAGCCGTCATCCCTCTCATACTTCTCGGAGAAAGGTCAGAAGTAAAGGAGCCGCAGATTTTGGAGAAGACGTGACGAAACTAGTTCTGGACGTCTAAAAAGAAGGCCAACAAACTTTCAGAGCTTTTTATCGTATCCAGCAAATGCAAGTTTTGTCTTTGACATGCTCTGTTTATCTCTCTTTTGATGCGTTGTTGTTACAACAACATAACAGAGGTATATGTGCTAAACTTTTCACACTTTGAAACCTATGCCCACCTTCAAAAGAGCTTTGATAGATTAAGCTCTCTTTTGCCAAGAATCAAAGTTATGTTTATTTCTTTTTACTCAACGAACCAACATGTCCCCTGCCTTCTTCATGTTCTTGCCCCATGGTAGCTTGTTGCAACAGAACTCCTGTTTCAGAGCTCTGTTACCAGTTTGTTATAACATGTGGCTATTCGAGCAAGAACGACAAAAGCGAAAAAAGAACAAGACAGATATTTAACGTGGTTCACTAACGAATTCGTAACGAACCCGCTAGCTAATCCACGGCCAGAACTAGATATTTTATTGAGAAGAGAACCCGATAACAATCCACAGCCACGACGGCCACCCGAAACACGCACCCGATGCACACACCACAAAGCTCTCTAAATCTTCAACTAAACCCGCGTGTGTTGTTTGTAAACGAAAATCAGTAGCCTTCATATAGGCATAAGTACATGAGCAATATGGAAACATACCATGTTGCTCTCCCACCCAAACCGCCACAAAGACTTATTTCCTAAGTAATGTTTTGACTTTTCTTTCTTTCTAATTTGATTGCAAGTCAACTTTCAACAAATCTCCACATTGACTTGAATCATCTCAGCAACCCGGAACCAGAAACAGATGCTTCTCTCCTCAAACCTGAACCGGATGCGTCTCCCTGAACCAGAAACAAGCACGCCTCCCCGACCAGATATTCCGCAGCTGTATGCGAAACCAGAATCGCAAAATCGTTGCTTCAACTACCATGCGTTCCTGCAACGAATGCGCCCGATGTGGTTGCACTTCCGGAAACAGAAACAAGTGCTCCACCCAGAACCAGACTCGAATGTATTCACTGAGATAGGATCGAATAACATTCCAGTTGCGCCCAATTGCGCCAGACAGATGCACCATGACAAGTGCCAATATGTCATTGAGACCAGATGCACCAATGAAGAGTGCTACAAATTGTCATGCCAGATGTGCCCCGTATGCCTCATATGCGCCAGATGCTCGCCAGAACAGATCGCGCCAGATGCGAGCTCAATGTGTGTCATGGTACACGCCCCCAAAAACATAACAGATGCACGCCAGAACAAACTCGTGCATAGTGCGCGCCATAACCAAGATCAGATGCGCGTGCCAGAAACCTCACGCGCCAGATGCTCCATGACGTTGCTCCAACTCCAACTTGTTCCTGAAATGCATGAGCTAGAACCAGATTCAATTCACACGCCATATGCTCTACGCCGGGAGCTGGATTGCGCCTGAACGTCAATCGCCAAAACGCCAGATGCGTGTGAATCGCCAGATTCGCGCCAGTACCAAATGAGTGTTGGATTTGCCAGATCCCTTGCACGCCCAATCAGATGCGCGCCGGATTACTCCGACAGGATCCCGGATAGCCCCCTCCACGGGGCATCAGATGGTGAGTGTACCTGCTTCTCTCTCACGAACAGATCGATCTTGATCGCGAAACCATACATCGTGCTTGGTGGAATCTCGAAACCCAACTCCCCTTAGCCTGCTCCACCTGAATCGCGAAACCCTAGATTTGAGTTCCACCAAAACGTGAAACCCTAGCTCTTGGTTCCACCCTGATCTTGGAACCCCGACTCTGATACCAGTTTGTTGAAACTGGTGATCCCCTGACCTGGCTCTGATACCCGTTTGTTGTAACAGAACTCCTGTTTCAGAGCTCTGTTACCAGTTTGTTATAGCATGTGGGTATTCGAGCAAGAACGACGAAAGCGAAACAAGAACGAGACAGATATTTAACGTGGTTCACTGAATTCGTAACGAACCCGCTAGCTAATCCACGACCAGAACAAGATATTTTATTGAGAAGATAACCCGATTACAATGCACGCCGGCCACCCGAAACACCCACCCGATGCACACACCACAAAGCTCTCTAAATCTTCAACTAAACCCGCGTGTTGTTTGTAAACCAAAATCAGTAGCCTTTATATAGGCATAAGTATATGAGCAATATGGAAACATACCATGTTGCTCTCACACCCAAACAGCCACAAAGACTTGTTTCCTAAGTAATGCTTTGACTTTTTTTCTTTCTAATTTGATTGCAAGTCAACTTTCAACATAGCTAGCCAATATTTCATGTATAAACAGACCATGACTTCTTATCCTCCTTCCATTTCCTTTTGTTTGTTTCCTTTGCAGGAAGCGCAACTTGGAATAATAAGAAAGAAGTGACATTGAAAATCAACATTTGAATCGTGGTTGGCGACAATATTATGGCCATGAAACTTGCATCGACAAACATGAGAGAGAGGTGTGCGGCGTCGACGATGGTTGAATATCGACATCATCAACTCGTATCCATGTTACGGACCTGACCGCGAAGCAACAACAAGCCTAGGCGAGTTTAATTTGCAACACGATAGCCCAAAAGAGCAGCAGCATCAACCAAGCAAGCAAGACACGACAACCACGCAAGCTGTGGTTGTTTCCAAAGGCGGTATGCACTTGATCACAAAGACTAAAAAGCTTTATTTCCGTCATGAAAGAGAGGCGGACACCATCGACGGGGGATAAAATTTGGCAATGTATTATATCATATCCGTGAAACTTAAATCCGGCTACTTTCGTCATCATATGACGAGTTTGGCCATCTCAAAAGATGGTGATCCTGAAGTTGGAAGTAGGATCAAATCAGGTGATGCCAATCTCACTTGAAGCAGCCTTGATCGAAGGAATGAATCTACTTTCCTGCTCCATGGTGATTCATTGATGTCAACATGAGCAATGATTGCTGAGAATGACAGGAAGATGGACCAATAATCAGAAGCTTTCTCGTGGTGGCTCTGAGATGATCGAAGCGGTGGTGGCAGCGACGAAGCAGGGAACGATCAGTTCCTACATAGTGGTGGATGTGACTTGGGAATAAAGGAGGATCGGCGACAGATCTGGAACAAACCCTGGTGAAACTTGTCGGAGTATGATGGCGAATTCGGAGAACGACTACGAGCTCTTGTTGGAACAACCAATGATCAGCTTCTTTTTTTTGTTTCAGGTTCTTGGAACTTCACTTCCATGAGCTGTGATGTCAACACCTCGGCGAGAATCAGCAGCAAACTCAATTGGAGCGGCTGGAAATAACACGCCATGATCATTCCGATGCAACATGTCAATGCCATATTGAGGCTGAACTGAGGTGGAGGCCAATAGCATCGTAAATTTGGAGTTGATCCTTTCAGCCAAATAATTGGTGATGTTGATTTAAAGAAGCAATATTGAGGAAGAAATCTGTTCAGCCAAATAATTGGTGATGTTGATTTAAATAAGCAATATTGAGGAAGAAATCCAATAAAAAAGGTGATGTGGTACAACACAAATGTCTTTTGTTGCAGCAAGGCCATGTTGGTGGTGAAGACAATGGAGACTTCCACAACATGAGAATGCAAATGAGTGCAACTTGACTTCTTGTAGGCACAGTTGATGCGATTGAGCTCCTTTTGATCAAATAACTGAATTAATACATTGGCGGTGACGAGTAGTATCACCTTGCTGCAACATAAAGTTCTGATTACAGTACCTTGCACCAGCGCCTAATGCAAGCAAGAACGGTGAGGCGACACGTCCAGCGATCCAACTGTTTTGTAAAACTAACGAGGCGCCGTCCTTAATGCGTTTGCTTGACGTGATCACTCAGAAGTTGTCTCAAATAAAGGAAACTTCATAAAATATGAAATAAGTAGTCCTTATAGCTAAATCCTTCAAGCACGCCTGATCATTTGCTTCATTTCCGCCCGCTTCATTTCCCATCGATTTACATGGATCGCATGATTTCAGTAAATTAATAAAGTTTTTTGTTTTATTATTACTTCACTTTCAAGTTCATTTGCAATCAGCCACTTTCTCTTCAAACCTCAAACGATATGAAAATCAAATGATCATAACATATCATCATTTCAAACTTTGAGAATGCATTTCTTGAAACTAAACCAACATTATTTCTCCTCCATAAGAATCCCTGCAAATGGTGGGTTCATTTTTTTTGTATGACTGAACTCAGAAAAATGTTCTGAGATGCCTACGTACCCTCACAGGATCAAGTCAAGCGTAGTTCAATTTAGCCTTTGCAGTTTATACTCGTGCAAGTTAGGAGTAACACGGTTTAAACTCTTGTGTCGAAGAGCGTTGAAATAGTTTATAAGCTCATACTACAGGAGCGTTTGAAGCAGTTTAGGCTCGTGCTACAAGAGTGTTTGAAGTAGTTTAGGCTCGTGCTACAAGAGCGTTTGAAGCAGTTTAAGCTCGTACTAAAGGAGCGTTTGAAGCAGTTTAGGCTCGTGCTTAAGGAGCGTTTGAAGCAGTTTAGGCTCATACTAAAGGAGCATTTGAAGCAGTTTAGGCTCGTACTACAGGAGCTTTCAATTTATTTTCAAGGATGATCATCTTTCAAGAACTCGCCATTGATGAGACAAATTAATCCTCTTTCTTCATCTACCACTTTAGTGACAACGATGGATTGCTTTTTAACTTTCAACACGCCTTCGGTTGCTACCACAACTTATGTGTGCCTCCTCATTCGAGATGGAAACTTGCTAGCGATCTCCCTGCGTTCTTTTGACATTTCATGTAGTTTTCTACTTCGAGCCATAGTATTCATCCCACGATCCATGGTTGAACCCAGACTGTTGTAGACTGGTCGTCGAGGAGTCATTGTAGTAGCATCCTTTAATCCTAAACAATTAAACACAGACTCTCTTGCTTTCCTCTTTCCAAGAGGGTGAAAGACAGAAGGCTTCTTTGTGGTGTCTACCTCGTTATATTTGACTTGCAATAATTGACCAAAATTATCTTCAACTTCTTTTACGCCAATGAAATTGCTTGATACTCCATATGAAATCATTTCTTGATCTTCATCACCACAAGTGAGAGAGATCATATTGGCTGTTTCAGTTTCTTGTTCCTCTTCCAAAGAAACTTTCCCTTCTCGAACAAGTTGCAGTATTTTCTCTTTCAAAATAAAACAATGATGTGTAGGATGGCTTATCAGACGATGATACTTGCGATATCTTGGGTCATCAGTCCTCGTAGCTTCCTCTGGTCGCTTTGATTCAGGGAGCTCGAGCAGTTTGAGGGTCAAAAGTTGATCAAGCATATCGGGAACATTAGCATCGGGAAATGGATACACTTTGGCCTGCAATTCCTTCAATGATGGCTTTGGTGTGAACCATTCTTGATATGAGGGGAATTTATCGCCTTCTTTCTTACTTCACTTGGCGCATAGCTTCACAGGTGCAACTGTTGCAGCCATTGATTCCTTAGCTTCAAATTTTAATGTTCCATTGCACCTTTGTGAAAAGTTGGTTTGACTGAAACATGTTTAGAGTCTTGAATCAGTGGTCCTTGGCTTCCGCTAGAAGAAATACTAAGCTCCATGTCATGAGCACGGGTTGCTAACTCCTCAAAGGTTCTAGGTTTGATTCCATGAAGAATGTAGCGAAGCCCCCAATGCATACCTTGAATGCACATCTCAATGCCTGAGCTTTCGCTAGGTCTATCTTTGCAGTTGAGACTTAGATTCCTCCATCGATTGATGTAATTGATTACAGGCTCATTCTTCCATTGACGGGTGTTAGTGAGCTCAGTCATGCTCACCGTCCTTCGTGTGCTGTAGAATCGATTCAAGAACTCGTTCTCCATTTGCTCCGAACTGTCGATTGATCTGGGATCAAGATCTCCATACCAATCAAAACTATAGCCATCAAGTGTTCGAACAAACTGCTTGACAAGTAGGTCACCATACGAACCTGCATTGTTGCACGTCTCCACGAAATGAGCAATATGCTGTCTAGGATTACCTTTACTACTGAATAACTTGAACTTTGGAGGATTATATCCCCTAGGCAATTGCAAGAGCTTGATCCTTTTGGAGTAAGGCTTCTTATACCCTGTTAAAGGCTTGGGCGCCTCCTCCACCTTTTCTTGCTTCTCTTTCATTGTTTCAAAAATAAAGCTCTTCAACTGGCTGAGAGGAATGGAACCCTATGCTGAGACATTCAGATCTGACTTCTTTTCTTTTGTTTTTGCCAGTTGCATCTTCAATTCTTGGAGGGCCTTGGACAATATGGCTTGATTCTCCCATATTCTCCATCATGTTCATCAATGCTGCAAACTGAAGATCACGTTTCTCCATAGCGAGCTTCATTTCTTCAACACTCTTAGACAAGAGTGAAACTTGCTCTTCTAGTGCAATTTTATTCGTGGTCATAACGGGCATGAAAGAGTAATCAGAAGTATCGGGACCATCTTCTTTGTCTGACTTCGATTCAACGGCGTTGAAGGAGTATTGTGAGCTGTCATCATCGTCCTCCTTATCATCGTGTTTTGTAACAACGTATCCATCAGGATATCCATCGGTTTATGACTGGGAGGGGGATTTATTTATTGGTGAATTGGCTTGACTTCCTGTCCCCGAGGCATCATGAACATCTTTGCGAACTTCAACTTCGATGGGCAGATCTGGAACGTCTAGAAGCTTCGAGCCAAACAACGGAGTTGATTTCGGGATCAAAACCATAGGAGGGCGGCCTGGGGCCATGCCTTTGCTTCACGTCACCCGTTCCAAAGTTTCTTCACTTGTTCGTGATCCATCTTTTTGAGAACTTCCAGATCTAAAGGTCTGGATCTTGTGCTCCGGAACTTTTGAAACGCCTTTGTTGGAAGACATCATGACCAAGTTTAAGTGGTTTCTGAAAAGAAGAGATGAAAGGCAGAGATTGTCCCACTGGGCGTGCCAGAACTTTGTACACCAAATTTCTTGTTCGGATTATGGAAACAAGGAAATTTGCGTCAAATTCAATTAGATAAAAAATAATAAAGCGGGATTACAATCTATGGTATGTATTTCCTTGAATATGAAAATAAACTCCTTTGATTCTTCTCTCCTTCTTCTTCTTCGATCGAGGGTCTAGGCGACTTGATCTCGAATCGAACGACTTGATTTTTTCCTATCTGAGTGGAGGTGGTGATTTGGCAGCAATGAAGTCCTCCAGGCCTTGGCAGCGTGTTCAGCGGAGCTTCGACTTATGATCTTTGATTTGGCGGAGTTGGGATCTCCGGCGGCTGGATTAAAGTCCTCCAGGCCTTGGTGGCGTGTTCGGCAGAGCTTCGGCTGATGATCTCCGATTTGAGTGGAGTTGGAATCTCCAATTGGCTTCGATGAAGTCCTCAGGGCCTTGGAATGCACCTATATTTATAGGCAAACTGAGTAGGGGAATTTTAGTCATTATACTTGAGATTTGAGATCCACAAGATACTAACAACCAATTTGTTATTATCTCTTTAATTTGTTGAGATAATAGTAAACATTAATTACATACAAATATAGTCACAATTTAATTTAGTAACTATGTAATATGTAACTAATGTTTTATTTCTTCAAAAAAAAAAAAACTAATGTTTTATTTTATTCTACCACGTGTAGCGTGTCAAACGTGACATTTTTGCGCTACTAAAATAGTGGTAAACTAATTAATTAATTTTTGTGTGTCAACAGCAACACGAGGACTTCCAAGGGAGTCACCCATCCTAGTACTACTCTTGCCCAAGCACGCTTAACTGCGGAGTTCTGATGGGATCCGGTGCATTAGTGCTAGTATGATCACATCCGAAAGACAAGCGTGAATTTAATCACATAACCCGTACCGACGCCGTCCCGAAGAAGTTCAAACTTCAAAACACTGTCACTTGTCCGATTTACGGTCAATTTCATGCAATTTTTCGAGACCCATCCGACCTAAATTGCCCTAGGCGGTCACGACGCATCCCTCCTGAGCAAAAATGTCCAAAAGTTCAAGACGCCGTAACTTTTCACTCGGTTGTCCGATTTACGCAATTCACGTGTCCATTCCATCTATTTTTTCGAGACACAACCGACCCAAACTGCCGTAGGCGGTCGTGAGGACACGGCGGAAGAAATGCAAAAAAACAAAGCAAAAAGGACGAAAAAAAACCAAAACGATGGATGCAACACGAGGACTTCCCAGGGGGTCACCCATCCTAGTACTACTCTCGCCCAAGCACGCTTCTGATGGGATCTGGTGCATTAGTGCTGGTATGATCGCATCCGAAAGACAAGCGTGAATTTAATCACATAACCCGTTCAAACTTCAAAATGTCGTCACTTGTCCAATTTACGGTCAATTTTATGCAATTTTCGAGACCCATCCGACCTAAACTACCCTAGGCGGTCACGACGCATCCCTACAAAGCAAAAATGTCCAAAAGTTCAAGACGTCGTAACTTTTCACTCGGTTGTCCGATTTACGCAATTCACGTGTCCATTCCATCTATTTTTTCGAGACCCAACCAACCCAAACTGCCGTAGCCGGTCGTGAGGACACGACGGAAGAAATGCGAAAGAGCAAAGCAAAAAGGACGAAAAAAACCAAAAAGAGGGATGCAACACGAGGACTTCCCGGGGGGTCACCCATTCTAGTACTACTCTCGCCCAAGCACGCTTAATTGCGGAGTTCTGATGCGATCCGGTGCATTAGTTCTCGTATGATCGCATCCGAAAGACAAGCGTGAATTTTATCACATAACCCGTACCGACGCCGTCCCCAACAAGTTCAAACTTCAAAACGCCGTCACTTGTCCGATTTACGGTCAATTTCATGCAATTTTTCGAGACCCATCCGACCTAAACTACCCTAGGCGGTCACGACGCATCCCTCCTGAGCAAAAATGTCCAAAAGTTCAAGATGCCGTAACTTTTCACTCGGTTGTCCGATTTACGCAATTCACGTGTCCATTCCATGTATTGATTCGAGACCCGCGGACCCAAATTGCCGTAGGCGGTCGTGAGGACACGGCGGAAGAAATGCGAAAAAAGCAAAGCAAAAAGGACGAAAAACAACCAAAAAGAGGGATGCAACACGAGGACTTCCCAGGGGGTCACCCATCCTAGTACTACTCTCGCCCAAGCACGCTTCTGATGGGATCCGGTGCATTAGTGCTGGTATGATTGCATCCGTAAGACAAGCGTGAATTTAATCACATAACCCGTTCAAACTTCCAAACGTCGTCACTTATCCAATTTACGGTCAATTTTATGCAATTTCCGAGACCCATCCGACCTAAACTACCCTAGGCGGTCACGACGCATCCGTCCTGAGAAAAAATGTCCAAAAGTTCAATACGCCGTAACTTTTCACTCGGTTGGTCGATTTTCGCAATTCACGTCTCCATTCCATGTATTTTTTTGAGACCCAGCCGACCCAAACTGCCTTAGGCGGTCGTGAGGACATGGCGGAAGAACTGCGAAAAAGCAAAGCAAAAAGGACGAAAAACAACCAAAAAGAGGGATGCAACATGAGGACTCCCAGGGGGTCACCCATCCTAGTACTAACGCTTTACTGCGGAGTTCTGATGGGATCCGGTGCATTAGTGCTTGTATGACGGCATCCGAAAGACAAGTGTGAATTTAATCACATAACCCGTACCGACGTCGTCCAGAAGACGTGCAAACTTCAAAACGCCGTCACTTGCCCGATTAGGGACAATTTCATGCAATTTTTCGAGACCCATCCGACCTAAACTACCCTAGGCGGTAACGACGCATCCGTCCTGAACAAAAATGTCCAAAAGTTCAAGACGCCGTAACTTTTCACTCCGTAGTCCGATTTACTCAATTCACGTGTCCATTCCATGTATTTTTTCGAGACCTAGCCGACCCAAACTACCGTAGGCGGTCGTGAGGACACTGCGGAAGAAATGCGAAAAAGCAAAGCAAAAAGGACGAAAAGAACCAAAAAGAGGGATGCAACACGAGGACTTCCTAGGGGGTCACCAATCCTAGTTCTACTCTCGCCCAAGCACGCTTAACTGAAGAGTTCTGATGGGATCAGGTGCATCATTGCTGGTATGATAGCATCCGAAAGACAAGCGTGAATTTAATCACATAACTTTTACTGACGCCGTCCCGAAGAAGTTCAAACTTCAAAACGCAGTCACTTGTCCAATTTACGGCCAATTTCATGCAATTTTTCGAGACCCATCCGACCTTAACTGACCTAGGCGGTCACGATGCATCCCTCCTGAGCAAAAATGTCCAAAAGTTCAAGACGCCGTAACTTTTCACTCGATTGTTCAATTTACGCAATTCCCGTGTACATTCCATGTATTTTTTCGAGCCCCAGCCGACCCAAACTGCCGTAGGCGGTCGTGAGGACACGGCGGAATGACGCAATTTCTTATCGCGTATACGCAAGTGCAGGGTCAAGTAATATAGGGTGGTATTTCAACCCCGAGTTATCGATCCCACAAGGACAGACTTGAGATTATCTAATTAGTTCTTAATTTAGAATACAGTACAAGGAGGAAGATTGATATTGAAAGAGTTCGCACCCACAAACAAGTGCTTGAATAATAAAATAAACAAATAAACTAATATTTTTGTATATTTTTTATTTAAGGAGAAAATATGGAGAAACTAGCCAATCTCTAGATACCTAGGGTTGTAGACGTTTTGCGGATTGTCTGAGTAACACGTCAATTCTATTCTAGTTCAGCCGAGTAATTGCACCGACAATCTCCTATCGGTCTCATGTCATTTTACGTCTCGGTTGACTACAATCTCCTTTCAGTCTCATGTTGTCTACCGGTCCGTTCTAGCAGGTCATCTACTGGTACGATAACGGGTCATGTCGGTTCACCGTTTCACGAAACAGCAGAATAATCCTACCGAATCATCCCACACTAGGACAATCCTATTACTTCTCCTTTTCGGTCTCGGTGATTCGGGATTGTGTTCAAGTTCTCTTCACAATTAGGTTGAGTCACTATCGTGCACTCATCTAATTAGCTAGCACGTCCGGGTAGTTACTCCATTCATACTAAAGATTAAGCGTAGAACAAGAACATGTAACTAGAACGAATATTAACTTTAAGCAATGAATTGATTCACAAAATAAACCCCAGTTTCGTTGAATATCAAATCATATCCTAATCGTGTTAATAGACTAAGATCAACAACAAGTTCAAGAAACTAGCATTCAATTGAAGAATCAAATCCAAACGCATGAAACAGAGTATGAAATCCGGAAAATCACCGTCTACATAAACCCTAGGCTCTCATAGAGACGCCTAGCAAAACTTCTAGCTAATAAAGATCAACCAAAAAAGACTTACAAGTTTCTCCATAAAAGATTTGAAAGAAGAAGAAGAAGATGAAACCTAGAGCTTCAATGGAGGAGGAGTCCTCTTCTTGAACGTCCGCCTCTTGCTTCTTCCCCCGAACAAGAACATGTAACTAGAACGAATATTAACTTTAAGCAATGAATTGATTCAGAAAATAAACCCCAGTTTCGTTGAATATCAAATCATATCCCAATCGTGTTAATAGACTAAGATCAACAACAAGTTCAAGAAACTAGCATTCAATTGAAGAATCAAATCCAAAAGCATGAAACAGAGTATGAAATCCGGAAAATCACCGTCTACATAAACCCTAGGCTCTCATAGAGACGCCTAGAAAAACTTCTAGCTAATAAAGATCAACCAAACAAGACTTACAAGTTTCTCCATAAAAGATTTGAAAGAAGAAGAAGAAGAAGAAGATGAAACCTAGAGCTTCAATGGAGGAGGAGTCCTCTTCTTGAACGTCCGCCTCTTGCTTCTTCCCCCGTTGGTAGAGTTCTTCTTTAATGAATCTCCTTAATTGTAGTTTTTATGTATTAATTATCTCCAATTAGGTTTAGGAGATAACTAAAACAAAACTACGCAGTTTTGAACCCACAAAGCCAGCCTTTTTTTTTCTTGTACTTGCGTCCATGTGTTTTTTTTCTTCTTAAGCAGATCGCACGACCTCAGTAAAGCTGATCGTGCGATCTGCTTCCCTCTTGCTTCAGATCGCACGAAATATTTCTAAGGACCAAGTCTGATCGCACGATCTGCAATATCAAGTCGTGCGACCTGATTAGCTGATCGCACGATCATCCACTAAGATCGTGAAAACAGTAAGTTCTTCAATTTTCTTCTCCGGATTTTTTCTAAGTCTTGCTCCAGATCGCACGACCTCGGTAAAGCTGATCGTGCGATCTGCTGAACTTGTTTTTCTTCTCTCATTTTCTTTCTTCTTTCTGCTTTGCCTACTTCCTCTCTTGTCATTTCTTGACCAATGTCTCAATTTCCGAAATTCGTTTCTCCTCTTCGTTCAGTCTCCGAGCCTCCGGTACCTGAGATTTACAACACTAATACACCGGGTGTAAAATATGACATTTATAACTCAAATAAACTAGAAAACGCCCGGATTTGACAATTAACGCTACAACGCTCAACTTCATAATTCCTCCATATTCACAGTGTAAAATTAACATATTTTACCCGGAAATCACACAAAACGATAGTTAAAACGTGCAAGTATATAACTCTAATACAGAGTTATCAAGTCCCCCACTCTACCTTTTTGCGCGTCCCGAGCAAAATCAAAAACATCTCCCACACTATGATTCTCAATCCACCGAATTGCAAACAACGTCACTAGCCATGTGACACAAACAACATACACACCCAATGCAATCTTCATGACTATAAACAATGCAACTCGATCATCAAACAATGCAAAAATTGAAACAACACAAAAATATATTATTTTCTTTTTTTAGTTCGAGATCGGGCAATCTCAAAAAGTAAATCGGCAAGTCAAAAGGCTCTCATATTCCCTCGAAAATGCTTTAACTTTGGTGATCGGTAGAACTTGCGGCCAGTTTCGTTAGACAGAACGGGCACGAACACAAAATAAGTTGCTTCCGCACACTCATCAAACGTATCCCTATAACTTACCATCCGAGCTATTTATCCACGGGTTCACACTGCTGACGGCTTAGGACTGGTTGGATAGGATATTTAGAAGCGTAGTCCTAGACGTCATGATATAACTCACAAAAACCCGATTCTCACACTCCCTCACCAAGATCCAAGGAACCCTACCGAATCTCACTACTCCGGCCCTCATTCCCTCAATCTTGGTGCAACGCCGTTCTCGCGGTCACAAATGTGAAAGAGTGATCAAGATCCATAGCTAATCTCCTCGGTCTTCAAGAAATTCAGTTTGAGCTCCTTATTCCCTTTCACTTTCAATTTTTGTTTTTCTTTTTTTTCTATTTTTTTTCCTTCTAACAAATTCATGGAGCCAACAATAGTGATAGTAATATCCGCTGAGATCCAAGTATCAAATAACGTGGGGGTGGAATGTGTCAAATCATTAGTGTAATCAATAGATGTCGACACCCCCACACTCAATGTAAAGCATATCAAAAACTCAGTAGTCAATGTGTAAACATGCGTTTCCAACAGATCCTCCTCATCACCTAAGATATAGAGAATATAAATGCAGCATGAGCACGACCTCCTATAAGATCAACCAACCCCACCCTATGACGTGCGGAAAGAATGTCACGCACTACGACATTCCACTTGTGATCGTGGTATAAGGACACAACTCACCGCCACACCGAAGTGTGGTACCGTCTCTAACTCACCTTCACAGCCCCTCAAAAGACGACATGTAAGAGAATCCACGTAAGATGTATCAATTCAGCACACCCTCATCGAACCTCCCTAACTCGACTCCCTCTATCATGACGCATAGGAAAGGACCATTCTAACTTGTGATGAAGTCACAATGAAAGGCTTCCTAGGCTAGAGGCTGTAAATAAAATGGGTAAATGGATCAAAAGGGGTAACTAGTGGACCTAGGCTGTGAGATGGGACGTGAGGCCCCCATAAAAATCACTCGCACAACTGTTCCGTTGCCACTACAAGGAGGGTTGACGACTACCTAAGTGACGGTGGTGTAGTGCCAGTAGGATAACCAGTCTGAGAGGCAGCTACTCGCATTTATAATGTGCATTAGCCCTCTAAGTCTTCTTACTCCAGATTCTCGCGTCTACCTCACCTAATATTTTCATACTCCTAAGGAATTCTATCATTAAGCCCTCTCCACATTCACTCTTTTTTATTGCCCTATCTCAAAAGTTCTCAATTTTTCATTTTTTTTTTTCATTTTTTCACATTTTCCTAGACTCTATATGCTTTTGGCCAAATCGATTAAACACAAGTTTTGGGTAGGGAACTCAATAAAGTAAAAGTGCTAATAAAATGCATAAACTAGACAATCCTACCACAAACCAACACAATACGAATACATAACTATATGTAACAAGTTTTCCTCAATAAGTGTAGGTTAGAGAATCTTTTTAAAAAACTTCTTTAAGGGTGTTCTATACTCATATTTTAGTGCCAACACTGGTTTAATTTCAAAGCATTTGGCCTTAACTGGGCGATGCAAATAAAGACATGGCTAGTGAAAGTAGATACAAACCCCCCTCCCCCCACACTTCAGCGTTTCGTTGTCCTCAATGAATTTAGAGATATAATTAGAGGACTCGTCGCTTAAATGTGTTGGCGGTGGATCTACACAATTATTGCTCAAAACGTAGAACATAGAGAGTTAAAGGTACATGTGGTGCCCGGACCTACATGGGCACCGTTGCCGCGAAACTGCAACAAGAAGGGGTCTTGTGGACCGTTAACAGTTTCCGCAAAAGTCTCACCTCGCGTCCGGATTCCGATGCACCTACTCAAAATTCTCTATCGTACGCATCAAGAAGGGGAATCTGTAGCATCTTTTGTACCTGTGCCCCTGCACACTAATTGAAAGTATTAAAGCAACTCTCTCTCACCCCTCAAAATTAAATATGGATAACAAAAAGAAAAAAAACAGAAATAAATAGCATCCTACTCTACATTGGGTTGCCTCCCAAGCAGCGCTTGTAATTTAAGGTCGACAGCCCGACCCGGTTACCTCAACCGAAAAGGATTGTGGAGGATGATTTATCCCTCCACTTCTTCTTCTTCCACCATATCTTTTCCAGAACCTCGCGTGCACCCATGTGCTGCAAAGACGGTGGAGAGTTGTGGAAGCTGACTCCTTTCATTTTGCTATTGATCTTCTTGAGAAACTTCCACCAAGTACCACTGGGCTCAAATGAATCTCTGGCCATAAAATCATCCCAGTAATATCTCATCTATGCTAGATGCTCTTCACCTGACCCATGCATCCACACCCACACACTTGTTTGTTTTCAACTCCTTGACTATGGCATTTGGATCATCAATATAATAGCCAATATGACACGAAATTGAAAATTTCTCATGATGATCTTCCCAATAAGAATCTCCATATACAAGTCTTTCCAACTCATCACAAACTTGATTAACATGAGATATGGAGAATTCTTCAAAAGTATGAGTATACCTCAACCGATATAGGCACAAGTGCTACATCAGCTTCATCGTCGGCACACCACATGCATCCAATAATGGTGTCTTCCCATTCATGCCAAGGATTTGAGGGCGCCTGCGGTCTTGGCTCGCAATACGACAGGTCTTCCCATCTTCGGCACACAGGTCCACCCCAGTCTGAATCAGAGTCTGAGTCCTCATAAATGGCAGAGTTCACCAATGGTTCCCGGATATTGCAGTCTTTGCTCGGATCATGTATCTCTTCTTCCAATTGTGGTGGTGATGATGAAGGTTCAATTTTAGTCTCACTGTCATGTGGCAAGGTCTCCTCTTGTGGATCTTGAATACCATATTCCCTTGCCGCTGACAGTCTCTCTACTCGTTCTGTTATCCTCTTCATCATCTCCCTCACGTATTCCCTACCTGTAGCTGATCATCTTGTGGTAATTGTGCAGCTATGGACAAAATTTTGGCGCACACTTTGATGTCCTCCATAATACTACGCTGTTCTGCCATAAATGCTGATGAGTCTCCCTGGTGCTGATGAAGCTGGGGAGCATGTACTCGAAATGAGTCTCTACGGTCGTGCCAAATGCCGCATACGTAGCACCAAGTTATGCATGCGTCCTCGTCTTCATGGTTACCCCTGCAGTGGAAACAGTAGGGGGACCCCAATAACAGTCTTCGCTCCACATGCTTATATTATATCTTGCTTCCTGCGTTCCTGACAAGCAGACTCACAAGACACGCGTGAAGCACATAGATATAGAATAAAAAAAATTAAAAGTAAAACTAAAATAGAAGTACTCAAAACTAACTCCTAACTAAATAATCTACCACAGTCCCCGGCAACGGCGCCAAAAACTTGACGCGATTTCTTAACGCGTATGCGCAAGTGCACGGTCAAGTAATATAGGGGTGATATTTCAACCCCAAGTTATCGATCCCACGAGGACAGACTTGAAATTATCTAATTAGTTCTTAATTTATAATACATCAAGGAGGAAGATTGATATTCAAAGAGTTCGTCACCCACAAACAAGTGACTGAATATTAATATAAACAACTAAACTAATATTTTTGTATTTCTTTGATTTAAGGAGAAAATATGGAGAAACTAGGCAATCTCTAGATCACCTAGGGCTGTAGACGATTTTCAGATTATCTGAGTAACACGTCAATTATATTCTAGTTCAGCCGAGTAATTGCACTGACAATCTCCTATCGGTCTCATGTCATTTTACGTCTCGGTTGACTACAATCTCCTCTCAGTCTCATGTTGTCTACCGCTCCGTTCTAGCAGGTCATCTACTGGTACGATAACGGGTCCCGTCGGTCCACCGTTTCACGAAACAGCTGAGTAATCCTACCGAATCTACCCACACTAGGCCAATCCTATTACTTCTCCTTTTCGGTCTCGGTGATTCGGGATTGTGTTCAAGTTCTCTTCACAATTAGGTTGAGTCACTATCGTGCACTCATCTAATTAGCTAGCACGTCCGGGTAGTTACTCCATTCATACTAAAGATTAAGCGTAGAACACGAACATGTAACTAGAACGAATATTAACTTTAAGCAATGAATTGATTCACAAAATAAACCCCAGTTTCGTTGAATATAAATCATATCCTACTCGTGTCAATAGACTAAGATCAACAACAAGTTCAAGAAACTAACATTCAATGAAGAATCAAATCCAAACGCATGAAACAGAGTCTTGAATCCGAAAAATCACCGTCTACATAAACCCTAGGCTCTCATAGAGATGCCTAGCAAATATTCTAGCTAATAAAGATCAACCAAACAAGACTTACAAGTTTCTCCATAAAAGATTTGAAAGAAGAAGAAGAAGATGAAACCTAGAGCTTCAATGGAGGAGGAGTCCTCTTATTGAACGTCCGTCTCTTGCTTCTTCCCCCGTTGGTAGAGCTCTTCTTTAATGAATCTCCTTAATTGTAGTTTTTATGTATTAATTATCTCCAATTAGGTTTAGGAGATAACTAAAACAAAACTACGCAGTTTTGAACCAACAAAGCCAGCCTTTCTTTTCTTGTACTTGCGTCCGTGTGTTTTTTTCTTCTTAAGCAGATCGCACGACCTTAGTAAAGCTGATCGTGCGATCGGCTTCCCTCTTGCTTCAGATCGCACAAAATATTTCTAAGGACCAAGTCTGATCGCACGATCTGCAATATCAAGTCGTTCGACCTGATTAGCTGATCGCACGATCATCCACTAAGATCGTGAAAACAGTAAGTTCTTCAATTTTCTTCTCCGGATTTTTTGTAAGTCTTGCTCCAGATCGCACGACCTCGGTAAAGCTGATCGTGCGATCTGCTAAACTAGTTTTTCTTCAAACATTTTCTTTCTTCTTTCTGTTGTGCTTACTTCCTCACTTGTCCTTTCTTGACCAATCCCGAGCTTTGTCTCAATTTCCGAAATTTGTTTCTCCTCTTCGTTCAGTCTCCGAGCCTCCGGTACCTGAGAATCACAACACTAATACACCGGGTGTAAAATATGACATTTATAACTCAAATAAACTAGAAAACGTCCGGATTTGACAATTAAATGTACAATGCTCAACTTCACAATTCCTCCATATTCACAGTATAAAACTAACTTATTTTACCCGGAAATCACACAAAACGAAAGTACAAACGTGCAAGAATATAACTCTAATACAGAGTTATCACGGAAGAAATGTGAAAAAGCAAAGCAAAAAGGACGAAAAACAACCAAAAAGAAGGATGCAACACGACGACTTCCCAGGGGGTAACCCATCCTAGTAATACCCTCGCCAAAGAACGCTTCTGATGGGATCCGGTGGATTAGTGCTGGTATGATCGCATCCGCAAGACAAGCGTGAATTTAATCACATAACCCATACCAACGCCGTTACGAAAAAGTTCAAACTTCAAAGCGCAGTCACTTGTCCGATTCACGGTCAATCTCATGCAATTTTTCAAGACCCATCCGACCTAAACTACCCGAGGCGTTCACGGCGCATCACTCCTGAGCAAAAATGTTCAAAAGTTCATGACGCCGTAACTTTTCACTCGGTTGTCCGATTTACGCAATTCACGTGTCCATTCTATGTATTTTTTCGAGACCCAGCCGACCCAAACTGCTGTAGGCGGTCGTGAGGACACGGCGGAAGAAGATGCGAAGAAGCAAAGCAAAAAGGACGAAAAAAAACCAAAAAGAGGGATGCAACACGAGGACTTACCAGGGGGTCACCCATCCTAGTACTACTCTCCCCCAAGCACGCTTAACTGCGGAGTTCTGATGGGATCTGTTGCATTAGTGCTGGTATGATCGCATCCGAAAGACTAGCGTGAATTTAATCACATAACCCGTACCGACGCCGTCCCCAAGAAGTTCAAACTTAGAAGCGCCGTCACTTTTCTGATTTACGGCCAATTTCATGCAATTTTTTGAGACCCATCCGACCTAAACTTCCCTAGGCGGTCACGGCGCATCCCTCCTGAGCAAAATGTCCAAAAAGTTCAAGACGCCGTAATTTTTCACTCGGTTGACCGATTTACGCAATTCACGTGTCCATTCCATGTATTTTTTCGAGACCCAGCCGACCCAAGCTGCCGTAGGCGGTCGTGAGGACACGGCGGAAGAAGATGCGGAGAAGCAAAGAAAAAAGGACGAAAAACAACCAAAAAGAGGGATGCAACACGAGGACTTCGCAGGGGGTCACCCATCCTATTACTACTCTCGCCAAGCAAGCACGCTTAACTGCGATGTTCTGATGGCATCCGGTGCATTAGTGCTGGTATGATCGCATCCAAAATACAAGCGTGAATTTAATCACATAACCCGTACCGACGCCATCCCCAAGAAGTTCAAACTTCAAAGCGCCGTCACTTGTCCGATTTACGGTCAATTCCATGCAATTTTTCGAGACCCATCCGACCTAAACTTCCCAAGGCGGTCACTGCGCATCCCTCTTGAGCAAAAATGTCCAAAAGTTCAAGACGCCGTAATTTTTCACTTGGTTGTCCGATTTACGCAATTCACGTGTCCATTCTATGTATTTTTTCGAGACCCAGCAGACCCAAACTGTCGTAGGCGGTCGTGAGGACATGCCAAAAGAAGATGCGGAGAAGCAAAACAAAAAAGGACGAAAAACAACCAAAAAGAGGGATGCAACACGAGGACTTCCCAGGGGTGACCCATCCTAGTACTACTCTCAGCCAAGTCCGCTTAACTCCAGTGTTCAGATGGGATTCGGTGCATTAGTGCTGGTATGATAGCATCCGAAAGACAAGCGTGAATTTAATCACATAACCTGTACCGACGCTGTCGCCAAGAAGTTTAAACATCAAAGCGCCGTCACTTTTCTGATTTACGGTCAATTCCATGCAATTTTTTGAGACCCATCCGACCTAAACTTCCGTAGGCGGTCACGACGCATCCCTCCTGAGCAAAAATGTCCAAAATTTCAAGACGCTGTAACTTTTCACTCGGTTGTCCGATTTACGCAATTTACGTGTCCATTCCATGTATTTTTCCGAGACCAAGCCGACCCAAACTGCCGTAGGCGGTCGTGAGGACACGGCGGAAGAAGATGCTAAGAAGCAAAGCAAAAAGGACGAAAAACAACCAAAAAGAGGGATGCAACACGAGGACTTCCCAGGGGGGTCACCCATCCTAGTACTACTCTCGCCGGGTCACCCTTCCTAGTACTACTCTCGCCCAACCACGCTTAACTGCAGAGTTCAGATGGGATCCGGTGCATTAGAGCTGGTATGATTGCATCCGAAAGACTAGCGTGAATTTAATCACATAACCCGTACCGACGCCGTCCCCAAGAAGTTCAAACTTAGAAGCGCCGTCACTTTTCTGATTTACGGCCAATTTCATGCAATTTTTCGAGACCCATCCGACCTAAACTTCCCTAGGCGGTCACGACGCGTCCCTCCTGAGTAAAAATGTCCAAAAAGTTCAAGACGCCGTAATTTTTCACTCGTTTTTCCGATTTACCCAATTTACGTGTCCATTCCATGTATTTTTTCGAGACCCTGCCGACCCAAACTGCCGTAGGCGATCGTGAGGACACGGCGGAAGAAGATGCGGAGAAGCAAAGCAAAAAGGACGAAAAACAACCAAAAAGAGGGATGTAACACAAGGACTTCCCAGGGGGTCACCCATCCTAGTACTACTCTCGCCATGCACGCTTAACTGCGATGTGCTGATGGCATCCGGTGCATTAGTGCTGGTATGATCACATCCGAAAGACAAGCGTGAATTTAATCACATAACCCGTACCGACGCCGTCCCCAAGAAGTTCAAACTTCAAAGCGCCGTCACTTGTCCGATTTATGGTCAATTTCATGCAATTTTTCGAGACCCATCCGACCTAAACTTCCCTAGGCGGTCACGGCGCATCCCTCCTGAGCAAAAATGTCCAAAAAGTTCAAGACGCCGTAATTTTTCACTCGTTTTTCCGATTTACGCAATTTACGTGTCCATTCCATGTATTTTTTCGAGACCCTGCCGACCCAAACTGCCGTAGGCGATCGTGAGGACACGGCGGAAGAAGATGCGGAGAAGCAAAGCAAAAAGGACGAAAAACAACCAAAAAGAGGGATGTAACACAAGGACTTCCCAAGGGGTCACCCATCCTAGTACTACTCTCGCCAAGCACGCTTAACTGCGATGTGCTGATGGCATCCGGTGCATTAGTGCAGGTATGATCGCATCCGAAAGACAAGCGTGAATTTAATCACATAACCCGTACCGACGCCGTCCCCAAGAAGTTCAAACTTCAAAGCGCCGTCACTTGTCCGATTAACGGTCAATTTCATGCAATTTTTCGAGACCCATCCGACCTAAACTTCCCTAGGCAGTCACGGCGCATCCCTCCTGAGCAAAAATGTCCAAAAAGTTCAAGACGCCGTAATTTTTCACTCGGTTGTCCGATTTACGCAATTCACGTGTCCATTCCATGTATTTTTTCGAGACCCAGCCGACCCAAACTGCCGTAGGCGGTCGTGAGGAAACGGCGGAAGAAGATGCGGAGAAGCAAAGAAAAAAGGAAGAAAAACAATCAAAAAGAGGGATGCAACACGAGGACTTCCCAGGGGGTCACCCATCCTAGCACGCTTAACTGCGATGTTCTGATGGCATCCGGTGCATTAGTGCTGGTATGATCGCACCCGAAATACAAGCGTGAATTTAATCACATAACCCGTACCGACGCCGTCCCCAAGAAGTTCAAACTTCAAAGCGCCGTCACTTGTCCGATTTACGGTCAATTTCATGCAATTTTTCGAGACCCATCCGACCTAAACTTCCCTAGGCGGTCACGGCGCATCCCTCCTGAGCAAAAATGTCCAAAAAGTTCAAGACGCCGTAATTTTTCACTCGGTTGTCCGATTTACGCAATTCACGTGTCCATTCCATGTATTTTTTCGAGACCCAGCCGACCCAAACTGCCGTAGGCGGTCGTGAGGAAACGGCGGAAGAAGATGCGGAGAAGCAAAGCAAAAAGGAAGAAAAACAATCAAAAAGAGGGATGCAACACGAGGACTTCCCAGGGGGTCACCCATCCTTGCACGCTTAACTGCGATGTTCTGATGGCATCCGGTGCATTAGTGCTGGTATGATCGCATCCGAAATACAAGCGTGAATTTAATCACATAACCCGTACACACGCCGTCCCCAAGAAGTTCAAACTTCAAAGCGCCGTCACTTCTCCGATTTACGGTCAATTTCATGCAATTTTTTGAGAACCATCCGACCTAAACATCCCTAGGCGGTCACGGCGCATCCCTCCTGAGCAAAAATGTCCAAAAGTTCAAGACGCCGTAACTTTTCACTCGGTTGTCCGATTTACGCAAATCACGTGTCCATTCCATGTATTTTTTCGAGACCCAGCCGACCCAAACTGCCGTAGGCGGTCGTGAGGACACGACAGAAGAAGATGCGGAGAAGCAAAGCAAAAGGACGAAAAACAACCAAAACGAGGGATGCAACAAGAGGACATCCCAGGGGGTCACCCATCCTAGTACAACTCTCGCCCAAGCACGCTTAACTGCGGAGTTCTGATGGAATCCAATGCATTAGTGATGGTATGATTTAGTCCGAAAAACAAGCGTAAATTTAATCACATAACCCGTACCCAAGTCGTCCCCAAGAAGTTCAAACTTCAAAGCGCCGTCAGTTGTCTGATTTACGGTCAATTTCATGCAATTTTTCGAGACCCATCCGACCTAAACTTCCCTAGGCGGTCACGGCGCATCCCTCCTGAGAAAAAATGTCCAAAAGTTCAAGACGCCGTAACTTTTCACTCGGTTGTCCGATTTATGCAATTCACATGTCCATTCCATGTAGTTTTTCGAGATCCAGCCGACCCAAACTGCCGTAGGCGGTCGTGAGGACACGGCGAAAAAAGATGCGAAGAAGCAAAGCAAAAAGGACGAAAAACAACCAAAAAGAGGGATGCAACACGAGGACTTCCCAGGGGGTCACCCATCCTAGTACTACTCTCGCCCTCTGATGGGATCCGGTGCATTAGTGCTGGTATGATCGCATCCGAAAGACAAGCGTGAATTTAATCACATAACGCGTACCGACGCCGTCCCCAAGAAGTTTAAACTTCAAAGCGCCGTCACTTTTCCGATTTACGGTCAATTTCATGCAATTTTTCGAGACCCATCTGACCTAAACTTCCCTAGGCGGTCACGGCGCATCCCTCCTGAGCAAAAATGTCCAAAAGTTCTAGACGCCGTAACTTTTCACTCGGTTGTCCGATTTACGCAATTCAAGTGTCCATTCCATGTATTTTTTCGAGACCCATCCGACCCAAACTGCCGTAGGCGGTTGGGAGGACACGGCGGAAGAAGATGCGGAGATGCAAAGCAAAAAGGACAAAAAACAACCAAAAAGAGGGATGCAACACGAGGACTTCCCAGGGGGTCACCCATCCTAGTACTACTCTCGCCCAAGCACGCTTGACTGCGGAGTTCTGATGGGATCCGGTGCATTAGTGCTGGTATGATCGAATCCGAAAGACAAGCGTGAATTTAATCACATAACCCGTACTGACGCCGTCCCCAAGAAGTTCAAACTGCAAAGCGTCGTCACTTATTCGATTTACAGTCAATTTCATGCAATTTTTCGAGACCCATCCGACCTAAACTTCCCTCGGCGGTCACGGCGCATCCTGTTGAGTCAAGATCCCTGAATGTGCTTTGATTGGTAATTGTATATGAGTGATGAAAGACAAAAGGCTAAGACATTAGCAGAAAAGGCTTGTTAGTCATCTCATGGCCTTGAGATTGACAGAAACTTTCAAAGTCTTGAGATTGCTTATTCTGCTATGTGTTCTAACATCTTTGTGTTGCAGAATTGGATATCTGATTATTCAAATCAGTGGTTTATGGTATATATTTGTGGTTTGTACTATTTATACATCTAACACAATTGCAGATGATCAGAACAGGAAGAATCAAAGCTATCTGGGCTTAATTTTGAAATGCTGTGAAACAGGTTCAGAGCTCCAAGGCCTTGAGATATGCCTTGAGCTACTGACAGTTTTTTTACAGAACTTGATTGATTCGTTCTTGCAGGTTAAGACTCTTAGTATTGTGATTATTTACTCACTTCTAAGTGTCTTAAACTTGTTTTTCATATCTTATTTGTTCTAGAGGATATGCAGATTGATGTTCTAAATTTATTAAACAGTTTTACCAGAAACTGTATAACCAAACAGTCTCAGTACTGTTAGTTGTTTGGATTGTGTTGTTTCAGTGTTTCTTTGCTGTTGCAGGTTTGTTAAACGTGCAGGAGAAATCTCAACAAACTCCAACGGATATCCACCTGAAGCTTTTTGAATTTAAGTTGAAAATGAAGGAGGATTTTTAGGAACTGAGATCCTAAAATCTCTCAATCAGTTGCAGCTGTGGATAAAAGAGTCTGGTTTGAATTTTGAAGAAGAGAGAGGCTTGCAGAATACTCTGAGAGGTGTAAAAAAATTCGTGGGAGATCATCCATTCAAACACACAATCATTCAAGCTTCATTCCAGACTTGTGAAGATCAAATCAATCCAGTCATTCCTGAAGAACACTTCCAGACTTCAACAGTTTATCTTTATACTGTGTTCTTCATTTGTACTTCATCTGTGTATCTCTATATTATCTTAAACTTCACTAAACCTAGTGGTTGGTTGTTCAAGTGAACAACAAGAGGTTCTTGTTAGCTCAACAGTTAGTAGCTGGAACTAGATAGGTTTGGAACCACAAGTTGTATAGGTCTAAGGGAAATCACTTAGGCTTGAAGATCTAGGGCTGTTTCTGTGTGAGTAATAAGAAGTGTTTGCCCAATCCTGGTGGGATTAGATCCCTCAGGCAGAGATTAGGTCCGTTGGGACTGAACTCTGTAAATTGCATTGTGTTCATTACTTTTCTGTTTGATTATTATCTGCTGCACACAACTCAAATCAAACTAGGGTTTAAAAGCTGTTTAGATTTGTTCACAGCTCAAGGCCTTGAAGCTTACAATTTTGCCTTAGTGATTTTCAGACAGTTTACAAAATCTTAAGGCCTTGAGATTTCATGTTTCACACAAAGCTATCCGTTTAAACTTTAAGTTTTGAAAAAAGTTTCCATACTCTTTTCAAGCCCCCCCTTCTAGAGTATTTAGGTCCTGTATTTAGTCTACATTACACACTTTCAATTGGTATCAGAGCTTGTGTCACTGTTTTTAGATCTAACAATCTGGTGACTATGAGTAATGTAGGAGATGGTGGATTCTCGCAAGGAAGGGCTGCTAACAGACCTCCATTGTTCTGTGGTGACAATTTCATGCATTGGAAGGCTTTGATGAAGATGTTCATCATAGATCAAGACATGGAACTATGGTCAATAATTCAGAATGGTCCTCATGAGTATTACACTACAATTGATGGAGTCAGAACTGTCAAGTCTGAGGAAAATCTCTCAGTTACTGAATTGGAAAATGTATCCAAAAATTACAAAGCTATGAATTTGCTATACTGTGCTTTAAATGCAGATGAGTTCAACAGAGTATCAAACTGCAAAAGTGCCAAAGAAGTGTGGGATAAACTGGTGGTGACATATGAAGGAACCAGCCAGGTTAAGAAGACAAAAAACAACATACTTCTGAGGCAATATGAATTGTTCAAGATGAATTCAGATGAAACCATCAAGGAAATGTTCAAAAGATTCACTGATGTGGTGAACAACCTGGAGTCCCTGGGAAAGAGGTTCTCAAATGAAGAGAAGGTCAGAAAGATTATGAGAAGCTTGGCAAAAGCAAAGTGGGAGCCAAAGACAACAGCCATTGAGGAAGCTCAGGACTTGAGTCTTCTTCAGCTAGATGATCTACAAGGAAAGCTGCTCACTCATGAAATGTCGATGAAGGATGTGGAAGGTGATCTGAGTGAAAATATCAGGAACCTAGCTCTTAAGTCAAAAGACAGTGAAAAATCTCAAAGCCTTGAGACTGAGGAGGAACCTGATGATGAAGATGCTTTAGCATTGATCTCCAAGGCCTTGGCCAGGATTCTCAGAAAGAAAAGAAACTCTGGTAACAGGGATTACAACAGAGAGAGATCAAGACTCTCAGGCAGCAAGGATTACAAAGGTAAATCTTCATCACAGTCACATAAAACTAAAGTAATGAATTGTTTTGAGTGTGGTGATGCAGATCATTTAGTAAGGGATTGTCCACAAAAGAAGAAGAACAGAAACTTTCAGAAAAAAGATGGTGATAACAGAAGGAAGAAGGCCATGATGGCTTCCTGGAGTGATTCTGATTCATCAAGTGATTCAGACACAGAAGAAGAGCAAGCAAACTTATGCTTCATGGCAAAGCATAATGAGGAAAGTTCATCAGACAGACACATTGAAGACATGGTAAAAAAATTACTTGCTAGTCCATCTGATGTACTTCCTGAAATTCTCAAAAGTATGTTTTTGAATGAAGAGAGTTATAGAAATGAGATTTCTGCTTTAAAGATTAAAGTTCATGAGCAGGTAAAAGAAAACCTGGACCTAGTTTTCAAACAAAACTGTTGAAGTTTCTAAGACAAAGGTGGAAAAAGACTTCAAGGCCTTGGACAGCAGGTTCAAAGTCTTGAAGGCACAGATAAAAGAGGTTGTTGATCATAACACTCTTTTAACTGAAAGATATGCTGATCTAAAAGCTCATTCTAAGAATTTAGAACAGCAGATATGTACTTTGACTGAGAAACTTCAAGAATCCAAGAAGGTCCTAGCTAAGTTTACAGGCTCAGAACATAATCTAAATCTCATTCTTGGAGGAAGTCTGAAATCAATGCATAAAAGTGGGATTGGCTATAATCCAAATTTTCCAAAGAAAGGCCAAACTACTTTTGTCAAATCTGGTAGCAGACATTCTCCAAAATGTCATTACTGTGGAAAAATTGGTCATGTCAGATTAACTTGTCCCTTCAGAAGATTAGAACCTCATATTATGAGGAATACTTATCCTTATCAGCTTAAGGGACAGGTTAGGCAGATTTGGGTTCCAAAAGGAATTAGGCTACCTAATATGGCTGATTCTGAGTATGACTCAAACTTCTGCACTTGGTCTAATAGCCTGTTGAGGCAATGATTTGTTTTTGCAGGATGTCACCAAGGACTTGAAAGATCAGAAATGGATATTAGACAGTGGTTGTTCCAGACATATGAGTGGAAATAGGTCTCTTTTTACTGAACTTACAGAGAAATCTGGAGGAAAAATTACACTTGGTGACAAAGCAAAGTGCAATATCATTGGTATAGGTAGTATTGGTAATGGTTCTACAAATTCTATATGTGATGTTTATCTGGTAGATGGTTAAGTATAATTTGCTTAGTATCTCTCAGTTATTTGATAAAGGTTATAAAGCTGTATTTGACAAGGAGAAATGTGTGGTGCAAGATGAGAAATCTGGTGATTGCATACTCACTGCTCCTAGGTCATATAATCTATATGCTATGAATACTAACAGTGTTGCAGGTGATAAGCTAAAATGCCTCAAGGCCTTGAAGGAAGATTCAAAGCTTTGACACAGAAAGATTGGGCATATTAGTATACATACTTTGAATAAGCTCATCTCAAAGGACTTGTTAAGAGGTTTACCATCACAGAAATTTTCAGATGATGAGGTTTGTAAGGCATGTGTACAAGGTAAACAGACCAGAAGCTCTTTCAAACCAAAGAACTTTGTAAGTACTTCTAGACCCTTAGAATTGCTGCATATGGACTTGTGTGGTCCTATGAGAGTTCAGACCCCAAAAGGTAAGAGGTATATGCTTGTTATAATTGATGATTATTCTAGATTTACTTGGGTGATGTTTATCAGAGACAAAACTGAAGCTTTATCTGAGTTTTCTAAATTGTGCAAAGAACTTCAAACTTTGAAAAACTTACCTGTTGCATCCATTAAAAGTGATCATGGTAGAGAATTTGATCAACTTGACTTTGATTTGTTTTGTGCAAAGCATGGCATTTCACACAACTTTTCTGCACCTAGGACTCCACAGCAAAATGGAGTAGTTGAAAGGAAAAATAGGACACTTGAGGATATGTCCAGAACCATGCTGCTTGAAAGTAATTTGCCAAAGTTTTTATGGGGAGAAGCTGTCAATACTGCCAATTATGTGCTGAATAGATGCTTGATTAGACCTATTTTGAAAAAGACTCCCAATGAACTGTTTAAAGGGAGAAAGCCTACTGTTTCTTATTTTAAGCCACTTGGCTGCATCTGTTTTGTGCATAATAATGATAGAGACAATCTTGGTAAGTTTGATGCTAGAAGTGATGAAGGTGTATTTCTTGGATATTAACAAACTAGCAAAGCTTATAGAGTTTATAATAGAAAAACCAAGATTGTGGAAGAGAGCATTCATGTAATTTTTGATGAAAGTACTAAAGATTCTCTGAGTGAAAGTTTTGCAGAGCTAGATTTGAATAAGCATGAATCAGATGATGATGCTGTGAAAGAAGACAAAAGCATAACTGCTGTACAGAATCAACCAGCAGAATCTCAAGGCCTTGAACCTACTGCTGAACCAAAATCTCAAAGCCTTGAGACAGAAGCTGAAACTTTCTATGATGCTCCCTCTACTGTTTCAAGGACTCAAATCCTTGAAGGAGAATAATCATGGGTACCAAGAAAGAAGTTGAAGTACCTTGTAGACCATCCAACTGACAATATTATATCAGATCCATCAACTGGAACACAGACAAGAGGACAGTTAAAGAACTTGTGTGCTTTCAGTGCATTTGTATCTTTGATTGAGCCTAAGAATACCAAGGAAGCTCTGGAAGATGCAGAATGGATTATTGAAATGCAGAGTGAGCTGAATGAGTTTGAAATGAACAAGTTTTGGAATTTAGTTCCCAGACCTAAAGAGAAGTCAGTTATTGGAACCAGATGGGTATTCAGAAACAAGCTTGATGAGAATGGCAAAGTGGTAAGAAATAAAGCCAGACTGGTAGCTCAAGGATATAATCAAGAAGAAGGTATAGATTATGAGGAGACTTTTGCTCCTGTGGCCAGGTTAGAATCTATTAGAATACTTCTTGCTTTTGATTCTCACAATCACATAAAGCTTTATCAAATGGATGTCAAATGTGCTTTTCTAAATGGATATTTACAAGAAGATGTTTTTGTAGCACAATCTCCTGGTTTTGAAGATGAAAAGTTTCCTGATCATGTTTATAAACTGGATAAAGCTCTTTATGGTTTGAAACAATCTCCAAGGGCTTGGTATGACAGACTTTCAAAATTTCTACTTGAAAACAATTTGAGAAGAGGATTAGTAGACAAAACCCTTATCATTAAACACCAACAAAGTGATTTTTTAGTAGTTCCTTTTTGAGACCTTTTCCTTACAAACTTAACAGGCCTCTCACGTTGTACGTATCAGATTTATGTAGATGATATATTATTTGGTGCTACTAATGATGCTCTTTCAAAAGAGTTTTCTAGTCTGATGTGAAGGGAGTTTGACATGAGCCTAATGGGTGAACTAAATTTCTTTCTTGGACTTCATATATTACAAATGAAGAAAGGAATTTTTGTGCATCAAGGAAAATATACCAAGGACTTATTGAATAAGTACAACATGTCACAGTCCAAGGTGCTTAAGACCCCTATGAGTTCATCACTCTCTTTAGACAAAGATTCAACTGGTAAGAGTGTGAATCAGAAGGAATACAGAGGTATGATTGGATCACTATTGTATTTAACTGCTAGCAGACCTGACATTATGTTTAGTGTCTGTATGTGTGCTAGATTTCAAGCAGATCCTAAGGAAAGTCATCTAACTGCAGTTAAAAGAATTTTTAAATATTTGAATGGAACCAGAGACTTAGGGCTTTGGTATCCAAGAAGATCTAATTTTATGTTGAGTGGCTATTCAGATGCAGATTTTGCAGGTTATAAAGTAGACAGGAAAAGTACTTCTGGATGCTGTCAATTTCTTGGATCTTCATTGATCAGTTGGCATTCCAAAAAGCAAAATTATGTAGCATTTTCAACTGCAGAAGCTGAATACATTGCAGCTGGTACTTGCTGCTCACAAGTGCTATGGATTGCTCAGCAACTTAGAGATCTTGGCTACAACTTCATAAATGTGCCAATTCATTGTGATAATACAAGTGCTATTTCAATCTCTAAGAATCCAGTTCAGCACTCAAGGACAAAGCACATAGATGTGAGACATCACTTCCTTAGAGATCATGCAGAACAAGGTGATGTTGTTTTAAATTTTATCTCTACTTCAATGCAAATTGCTGATATTTTCACTAAGCCATTGCCAGATGATAGGTTTTCATCTCTAAGGCTTGAATTGGGGATGTTAAACAAGGATGCATTGGTTTAGGGGGAGTATTAGTACCTATATGTGTATATGTGTTGGAATCTCAAAGCCTTGAGATTATACTTTCTGAAGCCTTGAAAGTATAGCTCAAAGCTTTGAAGTTTCTCAAACTGCAGAAAATCTCAAGGCCTTGAGATTGTTCTCCAGGTCTTGATAATATCTGTAATTTTTTTAAAAAAGAAAAATTGGATCATCAAATATTATATCTTATCTTTTTAGATAACTGTATAATATTTGAATTACTCAGAGAATTTTCTAAAATATCCCAAAAAGATTTTTCAAGATTCTATTTTTGCATGTAGATATTGCAGAGTCCTTTTATGACTCATCCTCTCAACCTACTTAAGCTAAAAGTCAGGGCTTTTTCTTCACATTCTCTTCCAATTTTCTGCGACTACTCTCACTCTCTCTCAAATCCTCTCAATCACATTCTCTTCTCAAAACCGTAAACCCTAAAATGGAGCGCAAATCAGCCAGAATTCAGCAACAAGGGAAGCCCTCTGGCAGATCCAAGAAGAGAGCAAACAAGAAGGAGAAGATAGTGATTTCTGATTCAGATTCATAAAACACTCAAAGTTTGCATGAGGATACTCATCCTGCAAAGAATTCAAGGACAGAGAAGGGAGATGAAGGTTCAAGTGTTGATCCAGAACAGGAGACTCAGGGTGGTGATCAACCTAGATCAGAGAAGAAGAAAGGGGGAGAAAAGAAAAAGGCTACTGAAGAGGAAAAAGGGAAGTCAACTCAGGAGAGCCAGAAGAAGTCAACTGAAGGAGTACAAGAGAAGTCCAAACCCTCTGAGAAGAAGACTAGGGTTAAGCAAGTTGCTGCTGCAACTAAGAAAGGATATCAAGGTAAGAATGTACTTCCAACTGAGTGGTTTATTAGTTCTGAAGTTAGAACAGTGTGGATGCAAGGGTATGCATCATCTAAAGTGGCTTTCTGTAGTATGATTTCTGATGAGTTGTTGGATAAACTGGACATAGAATGCATGAGAAAATTGAGGGAAACTGCTGTTTGGAAAGTTTTAAATCCTAGTTCAAAGGCTTATCCTAGGTTAACTAGATTATTTTATCTGAAATTGGTGTCTGAAGGTGATGAGAAAATGGTTTTAACATCTAAAGTGGCTGGTGTGGATTTGAGGTTAGATCATAGGACTTTTGCCTAAGTCTTGGGCATTCCTAGGAAATACAATGTTGGAGATTATCCTGATAGGAAGGAGTGTTTAGATAAGGCAAATGAGATGTTCTTTGTTGATGGTGTTCCCTCTGGTCCAAAACAGTTGACACACTCTGTGCTCAACTGTGAAGCCAAGATTTTATTTACTATTTTGATGAGGAGTGTAGTTCCCAGGGAGAACTCAAGAGAGCTGGTAACTGATAAAGTTCTGATTTTGATGTATGTGATATCTCAAGGGTTTGAGATAGACCTGCCTACAGTTGTGATGGAGCATATGATTTATTGTGCAACCAGGACTAGAAACGATCCTCTTCCATATGCCAACCTGTTACCTCTTTTCTTTGAATATTTTAATGTGCCTGTGAAAGGAGAAGAAAAGATTACTGGAGGTTTTGGGTTGATAGATGAGACTGCACTTCAGACGATTGGGGTAGTTCAGACTGGGAAAGGGCATTGGAAATTCTATTATGATTTGTCAAAAGAGGAACTTGCTGAGAAGAAGTTTGTGAAGCCTAAAGGGACTGCATTTGGGAAAGGACAAGCCAATGAGGATTACTCTCTGCTGGTTGAGAAATTAGAAGATCAGCAAGTTGAGATTGAGGATCTCAGGCAAAGGTTGTTTGACCTGTCAACTGAATTTCATCAGTTCAAGTGTTTGATGAATACTATGAATGGGAAGTTAGATGTTGTCATCAAGGGCTTGAATCTGGAGAAGATACCTCCTGCTACTAGTCATGACACCAGTGTGGATTCAGAAGAGAAGCTAGGAGAGTTTCTGAAGAAGAAGAAGAAGAAGCCAATTCCAGTGGTGCTAGCTTCAAAAGACTTGTTTGAGCAAACTGATGAGGAAGATGCTGATGAAGACACAGGTGTTGATGCAGCTACAGAGGTAGATTCAGCACATGCTAAGAAGAAAGTAAATGACATAATCCAAGAAGTGGTCACTGAAGTTGAAGCTGAACAAGAAGGTAATCAGTCTGCAGAAGAAGCTGCAAGTGAGGAAGATATTGGGGATGGCTCAGAGAAAGGCCAGACATCAAAGAAGAAGTGAAGATCAGAGACTGCCAAAGCCTTGACCATCTTTCTCATTCTCTTCTATCTTTTCTGTCTCAAGGCCTTGACTTTTTAGTTAGTTTTTTTTTTTTTTTTTTTTTTAATAAAACTCTGAGTAATGATCCTACATTTCTTCAACCTTATTTGATGAAAGTCAAAAAGGGGGAGAATGTATTTTGCAGTATTCAGTAAATAATAAGAGTTGGCCTTTAGTTATTTTGTATTCAGTAAATAATAAGAGTTGACCTTGAGTTATTTTGGTTAATTTTATTTTTGTGATAATTTTGTGGTATTTAGTAATATTTACTCTCATGGTTATCTATTTGTTTGAATTTAGTATATATTTCATCTGTAGATTGTGGCTATTTAATTTTTGCTTATGAGTGGCAGGAAGATCTATACAAGACTGTAGGTTTTGTCTTTCATCAAGGGGGAGATTATTGAGTCAAGATCCCTGAATGTGCTTTGATTGGTAATTTTTTATGAGTGATGAAAGACAAAAGGCTAAGACATTAGCAGCAAAGGCTTGTTAGTCATCTCAAGGCCTTGAGATTGACAGAAACTTTCAAAGCCTTGAGATTGCTTATTCTGCTATGTGTTCTAACATCTTTGTGTTGCAGAATTGGATATCTGATTATTCAAATCAGTGGTTTATGGTATATATTTGTGGTTTGTACTTTTTATACATCTAACACAATTGCAGATGATCAGAACAGGAAGAATCAAAACTATATGGGCTTAATTTTGAAATGCTGTGAAACAGGTTCAGAGCTCGGCCTTGTGATATGCCTTGAGCTACTGACTGTTTTTTTACAGAACTTGATTGATTCTTTCTTGCAGGTTATGACTCTTAGTATTGTGATTATTTACTCACTTCTAAGTGTCTTAAACTTGTTTTTCATATCTTATTTGTACTAGAGGATATGCAGATTGATGTTCTAAATTTATTAAATAGTTTTACCAGAAACTGTATAACCAAACAGTCTCAGTACTGTTAGTTGTTTGGATTGTGTTGTTGCAATGCTTCTTTGCTGTTGCAGGTTTGTTAAACGTGCAGGAGAAATCTCAACAAACTCCAACGGATATCCACCTGAAGCTGTTTGAATTTAAGTTGAAAACAGAAGGAGGATTTTTAGGAACTGAGATCCTAAAATCTCTCAATCAGTTGCAGCTGTGGATAAAAGAGACTGGTTTGAATTTTGAAGAAGAGAGAGGCTTGCAGAATACTCTGAGAGGTGTAAAAAATTTTGCGGAGATCATCCATTCAAACACACGATCATTCAAGCTTCATTCCAGACTTGTGAAGATCAAATCAATCCAGTCATTCCTGAAGAACACTTCCAGACTTCAACAGTTTATCTTTGTACTGTGTTCTTCATTTGTACTTCATCTGTGTATCTCTATATTATCTTAAACCTCACTAAACCTAGTGGTTGGTTGTTCAATTGAACAACAAGAGGTTCTTGTTAACTCAACAGTTAGTAGCTGGAACTAGATAGGTTTGGATCCACAAGCTGTATAGGTGTAAGGGAAATCACTTAGGCTTGAAGATCTAGGTCTGTTTCTGTGTGAGTAATAAGAAGTGTTTGCCCAATCCTGGTGGAATTAGGTCCCTCAGGCAGAGATTAGGTCCATTGGGACTGAACTCTGTAAATTGCTTTGTGTTCTTTACTTTTCTTTTTGATTATTATCTGCTGCACACAACTCAAATCAAACTAGGGTTTAAAAACTGTTTAGATTTGTTCACAGCTCAAGGCCTTGAAGCTTACAATTTTGCCTTAGTGAGTTTCAGACAGTTTACAAAATCTCAAGGCCTTGAGATTTCAAGTTTCACACAAAGCTATCCTTTCAAACTTTAAGTTTTGCAAAAAGTTTCCATACTCTATTCAACCCCCTCCTATAGAGTATTTAGGTCCTGTATTTAGTCTACATTACACACTTTCACATCCCTCCTGAGCAAAAATGTCCAAAAGTTCAAGACGTCGTAAATTTTCACTCGGTTGTCCGATTTACGCAATTCACTTGTCGAATCCATGTATTTTTTCGAGACCTAGCCGACCAAAACTGCCGTAGGCGGTCGTGAGGACATGGCGGCAAAAGATGCGAAGAAGCAAAGGAAAAAGGACGAAAAACAACCAAAAAGAGGGATGCAACACGAGGACTTCCCAGGGGGTCATCCATCCTAGTACTACTCTCGCCCTCTGATGGGATCTGGTGCATTAGTGCTGGTATGATCGCATCCGAAAGACAAGAGTGAATTTAATCACATAACCCGTACCGACGCTGTCCCCAAGAAGTTCAAACATCAAAGCGCCGTCACTTTTCCGATTTACGGTCAATTTCATGCAATTTTTCGAGACCCGTCCGACCTAAACTTCCCTAGGCGGTCACGGCGCATCCCTCCTGAGCAAAAATGTCCAAAAGTTCAAGACGCTGTAACTTTTCACTCGGTTGTCCGATTTACGCAATTCACGTGTCCATTCCATGTATTTTTTCGAGACCCAGCCGACCCAAACTGCCTTAGGCGGTCGTGAGGACACGGCGGAAGAAGATGCGGAGAAGCAAATCAAAAAGGGTGAAAAACAACCAAAAAGAGGGATGCAACACGAGGACTTCCCGGGGGTCACCCATCCTAGTACTACACTCGCCCAAGCACGATTGACTGTGGAGTTCTGATGGGATCCGGTGCATCAGTGCTGGTATGATCGCATCCGATAGACAAGCGTGAATTAAATCACATAACCCGTATCGACGCCGTCCCCAAGAAGTTCAAACTTCAAAGCGCCGACACTTGTCCGATTTACAGTCAATTTCATGCAATTTTTCGAGACCCATCCGACCTAAACTTCCCTAGGCGGTCAAGGCGCATCCCTCTTGAGCAAAAATGTCCAAAACTTCAGGACGCCGTAACTTTTCACTCGTTTGTCCGATTTACGCAATTCACTTGTCCATTCCATGTATTTTTTCGAGACCCAGCCGACCCAAACTGCCGTAGGCGGTCGTGAGGACACGGCGGAAGAAGATGCGAAGAAGCAAAGCAAAAAGCACGAAAACAACCGAAAAGAGGGATGCAACACAAGAACTTCCCAGGGGGTCACCCATCCTAGTACTACTCTGCCCAAGCACGCTTGCTTAACTGCGGAGTTCTGATGGGATCCGGTGCATTAGTGCTGGTATGATCGCATCCGAAAGACAAGCATGAATTTAATCACATAACCCGTACCGACGCCGTCCTCAAGAAGTTCAAACTTCAAAGCGCCGTCACTTGTCCGAGTTACGGTCAATTTCATGCAATTTTCTGAGACCCATCCGACCTAAACTTCCCTAGGCGGTCACGGCGCATCCCTCTTGAGCAAAAATGTCCTAAAGTTAAAGACGCCGTAACTTTTCCCTCGGTTGTCCGATTTACGCAATTCACGTGTCCATTCCATGTATTTTTTCGAGACCTTGCCGACCCAAACTGCCGTAGGCGGTCGTGAGGACACGGCGGAAGAAGATGCGAAGAAGCAAAGCAAAAAGGACACAAAACAACCAAAAAGAGGGATGCAACACGAGGACTTCCCGGGGGTGAGCCATCCTAGTACTACTCTCGCCCAAGCACGCTTAACTGCGGAGTTCTGAAGGGATCCGGTGCATTAGTGCTGGTATGATCGCATCCGAAAGACAAGCGCGAATTTAATCACATAACCCGTACCGACGCCGTCCTCAAGAAGTTCAAACTTCAAAACGCCGTCACTTGTCCGACATACGGTCAATTTCATGTAATTTTGTGAGACCCATCCGACCTAAACTTCCCTAGGCGGTCACGGCGCATCACTCCAGAGAAAAAATGTCCAAAAGTTCAAGACGCCGTAAATTTTCACTCGGTTGTCCGATTTACGCAATTCACGTGTCCATTCCATGTTTTTTTTCGAGACCCAACCGACCCAAACTGCCCTAGGCGGTCGTGAGGACACGGCGGAAGAAGATGCGAAGAAGCAAAGAAAAAAGGACGGAAAACAACCAAAAAGAGTGATGCAACACGAGGACTTCCCAGGGGGTCACCCATCGTAGTACTACTCTCGCCCAAGCACGCTCGGAGTTCTGATGGGATCCAGTGCAATAGTGCTGGTATGATCCCATCCGAAAGACAACTGTGAATTTAATCACATAACCCGTACCGACGCCTTCCTCAAGAAGTTCAAACTTCAAAGCGCCGTCACTTGTCCGATTTACAGTCAATTTCATGCAATTTTTCGAGACCCATCCGACCTAAACTTCCCTAGGCGGTCACGACGCATCCCCCCTGAGAAAAAATGTCAAAAGTTCAAGACGCCGTAACTTTTCACTCGGTTGTCCGATTTACGCAATTCACGTGTCCATTCCATGTATTTTTTCGAGACCCAGCCGACCCAAACTGCCGTAGGCGGTCGTGAGGAGCCGGCGGAAGAAGATGCGAAGAAGCAAAGCAAAAAGGCTAAAAACAACCAAAAAGAGGAATGCAACACGTGGACTTCCCAGGGGGGTCACCAATCCTAGTACTACTATCGCCGGGTCACCCATCCTAGTACTACTCTCGCCAAACCACGCTTAACTGCAGAGTTCTGATGGGATCTGGTGCATTAGTGCTGCTATGATCGCATCCGAACGACTAGCGTTAATTTAATCACATAACCCGTACCGACGCCGTCCCCAAGAAGTTCAAACTTAGAAGCGCCGTCACTTGTCCGATTTACGGTCAATTTCAAGCAATTTTTCGAGACCCATCCGACCTTAACTTCCCTAGGCGGTCACAGCGCATCCCTCCTGAGCAAAAATGTCCAAAAAGTTCAAGACGCCGTAATTTTTCACTCGGTTGACCGATTTACGCAATTCACGTGTCCATTCCATGTATTTTTTCGAGACCCAGCCGACCCAAACTGTCGTAGGCGGTCGTGAGGACACGGCGGAAGAAGATGCGGAGAAGCAAAGAAAAAAGGACGAAAAACAACCAAAAAGAGGAATACAACACGAGGACTTCGCTGGGGGTCACCCATCCTAGTACTACTCTCGCCCAAGCACGCTCGGAGTTCTGATGGGATCCAGTGCATTAGTGCTGGTATGATCGCATCCGAAAGACTAGCGTGAATTTAATCACATAACCCGTACCGACGCCGTCCTCAAGAAGTTCAAACTTCAAAGCGCCGTCACTTGCCTGATTTACGGACAATTTCATGCAATTTTTCGAGACCCATCCGACCATAACTTCCCTAGGCGGTCAGGGCGCATCCCTCCTGAGCAAAAATGTCCAAAAGTTCAAGACGCCGTAACTTTTCACTCGGTTGTCCGATTTACGCAATTCACGTGTCCATTCCATGTATTTTTTCGAGACCCAGCCAACCCAAACTACCGTAGGCGGTCGTGAGGACACGGCGGAAGAAGATGCGAAGAAGCAAAGCAAAAAGGAAGAAAAACAACCAAAAAGAGGGATGCAACATGACGACTTCCTTGGGGTCACCCATCCTAGTACTGCTCTCGCCCAAGCACACTTAACTGCGGAGTTCTGATGGGATCCGGTGCATTAGTGCTGGTATGATCGCATCCAAAAGACAAGCGTGAATTTAATCACATCCCGTACCGACGCAGTCCCCAAGAAGTTCAAACGTCAAAGCGCTGTCACTTGTCCTATTTACGGTCAATTTCATGCAATTTTTCGAAACCCATCCGACCTAAACTTCCCTAGGCGGTCACGACGCATCCCTCCTGAACAAAAATGTGCAAAAGTTCAAGACGCCGTAACGTTTCACTCGGTTGTCCGATTTACGCAATTCACGTGTCCATTCCATGTATTTTTTCGAGAAGCAGCCAACCAAAACTACCGTAGGCGGTCGTGAGGACACGGCGGAAGAAGATGCGAAGAAGCAAAGCAAAAAGGACGAAAAACAACCAAAAAGAGGGATGCAACACGAGGACTTTCCAGGGGTCACCCATCCTAGTACTACTCTCGCCTAAGCACACTTGTCTGCGGAGTTCTGATGGGATCCGGTGCATTAGCGCTTGTATGATCGCATCCGCAAGACGAGCGTGAATTTAATCACATAACCCGTACCAACGCTGTCCCGAAGAAGTTCAAACTTCAAAGCACCGTCACTTGTTCGATTTACGGTCAATTTCATGCAATTTGTCGAGACCCATCCGACCTCAACTTCCCTAGGCGATCAGGGCGCATCCCTCCTGAGCAAAAATATCCAAAAGTTCAAGACGCCGTAACTTTTCACTCGGTTGTCTGATTTACGCAATTCAAGTGTCCATTCCATGTATTTTTTTCGAGACCCAGCCGACCCAAACTGCCGTAGGCTGTCGTGAGTACACGGCGGAAGAAGATGCGAAGAAGCAAAACCAAAAAGGACGAAAAACAACCAAAAAGAGTGATGCAACACGAGGACATCCCAGGGGGTCACCCATCCTAGTAAAAATCTCGGCCAAGCACGCTAACTGCGGAGTTCTGATGGGATCCGGTGCATTAGTGCTGGTATGATCGCATCTGAAAGACAAGCATGAATTTAATCATATAACCCGTACCGACGCAGTCCCCAAGAAGTTCAAACTTCAAAGCGCCGTCACTTGTCCGATTTACGGTCAATTCCATGCAATTTTTCGAAACCCATCCGACCTAAACTTCCCAAGGCGGTCACGGCGCATCACTCCTGAGCAAAAATGTCCAAAACTTCAAGACGCCGTAACTTTTCACTCGGTTGTCCGATTTACGCAATTCACTTGTCCATTCCATGTATTTTTTCGAGACCCAGCCGACCCAAACTGCCGTAGGAGGTCGTGAGGAAACGGCGGAAGAAGATGCGAAGAAGCAAAGCAAAAAGGACGAAAAACAACCAAAAAGAGGAATGCAACAAGTGGACTTCCCAGGGGGGTCACCCATCCTAGTACTACTCTCGCCGGGTCACCCATCCTAGTACTACTTTCGCCCAACCACGCTTAACTGCAGAGTTCTGATGGGATCCGGTGCATTAGTGCGTGTATGATCGCATCCAAAAGACTAGCGTAAATTTAATCACATAACCCGTACCGACGCCGTCCCAAAGAAGTTCAAACTTCGAAACGCCGCCACTTGTCCGATTTATGGTCAATTTCATGCAATTTTTTGAGACTCATCCGACCTAAGCTTCCCTAGGCGGTCACGGCGCATCCCTCCTGAGCAAAAATGTCCAAAAAGTTCAAGACGCCGTAATTTTTCACTGGGTTGTCCGATTTACGCAATTCACATGTCCATTCCATGTATTTTTTCGAGACCCAGCCGAACCAAACTACCGTAGGCGGTCGTGAGGACACGGCGGAAGAAGATGCAGAGAAGCAAAGCAAAAAGGACGAAAAACAACCAAAAAGAGGTATGTAACGCAAGGACTTTCCGGGGGTCACCTATCCTAGTACTACTCTCGCCAAGCACGCTTAACTGCGATGTTCTGATGGCATCCGGTGCATTAGTGCTGGTATGATTGCATCCGAAAGACAAGCGTGAATTTAATCACATAACCCGTACCGACGCCGTCCCCAAGAAGTTCAAACTTCAAAGCGCCGTCACTTGTCCGATTTACGGTCAATTTCATGCAATTTTTCGAGACCCATCCGACCTAAACTTCCCTAGGCGGCCACGGCGCATCCCTCCTGAGCAAAAATGTCCAAAAGTTCAAGACCCGTAACTTTTCACTCGGTTGTCCGATTTACGCAATTCACGTGTCCATTCCATGTATTTTTTCGAGACCCAGCCGACCCAAACTGCCGTAGACGGTCGTGAGGACATGACGGAAGAAGATGCGAAGAAGCAAAGCAAAAAGGACGAAAAACAACCAAAAAGAAGGATGCAACACGAGGACTTCCCAGGGGGTCACCCATCCTAGTACTACTCTCGCCCAAGAACGCTTAACTGCAGAGTTCTGATGGGATCCGGTGCATTAGTGCTGGTATGATCGCATCCGAAAGACAAGCGTGAATTTAATCACATAACCCGTGCCGACGCCGTCCCCAAGAAGTTCAAACTTCAAAGCGCCGTCGCTTGTCCGATTTACGGTCTATTTAATGCAATTTTTCGAGACACATCCGACCTAAACTTCCCTAGGCGGCCACGGCGCATCCCTCCTGAGCAAAATGTCCAAAAGTTCAAGACCCGTAACTTTTCACTCGGTTGTCCGATTTACGCAATTCACGTGTCCATTCCATGTATTTTTTCGAGACCCAGCCGACCCAAACTGCCGTAGACGGTCGTGAGGACACGACGGAAGAAGATGCGAAGAAGCAAAGCAAAAAGGCGAAAAACAACCAAAAAGAGGGATGCAACACGAGGACTTCCCAGGGGGTCACCCATCCTAGTACTACTCTCGCCCAAGAACGCTTAACTGCAGAGTTCTGATGGGATCCGGTGCATTAGTGCTGGTATGATCGCATCCGAAAGACAAGCGTGAATTTAATCACATAACCCGTGCCGACGCCGTCCCCAAGAAGTTCAAACTTCAAAGCGCCGTCGCTTGTCCGATTTACGTTCAATTTCATGCAATTTTTCGAGACCCATCCGACCTAAACTTCCCTAGGCGGCCACGGCGCATCCCTCCTGAGCAAAAATGTCCAAAAGTTCAAGACCCATAAATTTTCACTCGGTTGTCCGATTTACGCAATTCACGTGTCCATTCCATGTATTCTTTCGAGACCCAGCGGACCCAAACTGCCGTAGGCGGTCGTGAGGACACGGCGGAAGAAGATGTGAAGAAGCAAAGCAAAAAGGACGAAAAACAACCAAAAATAGGAATGCAACACGAGGACTTCCCAGGGGGTCACCCATCCTAGTACTACTCTCTCCCAAGCACGCTTCACTGCGGAGTTCTGATGGGATCCAGTGCATTAGTGCTGGTATGATCGCATCCGAAAGACAAGCGTGGATTTAATCACATAACCCGTACCGACGCCGTCCCCAAGAAGTTCAAACTTCAAAGCGCCGTCACTTGTTCGATTTACGGTCAATTTCATGCAATTTTTCGAGACCCGTCCGGCCTAAACTTCCCTAGGCGGCCACGGCGCATCCTGTAACGACCCGGGATCTCGGTTCAGGGTTAAAGAGATAATCGACAACCAAAAGTAGATTATTAACTATTAAAATTACATTTTGCTTAATGTACATAACAAAATTTCGATAATAGGTGCAGTTTAAAACAAAATATTGTGATCTACTAAGTGATCTGACTTCAGCTAAACTTCTTCGTCTCGATCCGCGTTCCTATTCCCCCAAACTTGATTGACGACCTGCGGTTTTAAAATGGCAAATGCCGACGCAGTTTTGAAGAAATAATCAGTAAAAACTGAGTAAATACATACTACGACATGTAAAGCAACGAGTGTCACGGAAGCATGAGTTGGAATAAATTAGAAGATTTAAACAGTAAAGCTATCATATTGGAGACTTTGGATCAACTTGAAGTAACCGAGTAACAAAAACATCTCAATTTAATAACATGAAGAAACCACGAGTAGTTGGTAAAATATTCAGAGTAAACAAGTTCGTTTGAGCTGATAACGATAGCAGTTCATGAGTAGCCAAGATTTACAATTCATTTCAATCGATTAAGGCATATCAAGAGCCACAAACAACATTAATAAGTAGTCAATTTATAATTTCGACTTCAATCAACAGTTTAGTTTAGCTGAGGCGTGTCAAGAGCCACCAGCAGGATCGATGTAGACAGAGGGATCACGAAATAACCACTAAGGGTTCCTTCTAGGGTCTATCAAACTCTATTTCACCCGAGCGTTAAGGGAGCCCATTCGTCAACCCCGCTCATAACATTAGCTAAAAGGCCTTAAGTGTCGACACCCCTATACCGTAGTGACCCTTACAAGTATAAGTAGCACTCTATAGCTCTATAAAACCATTGGCCTCAATATCTTGATACATTTTGGCTCATCGGGGGCGGATTTTTGAACATTGACGTTCTATCCAATAATAAGAAGCATTGCTTCAATGGTCTTAGCCATAAGAAAATGGAGGATCGCTTGACGCCTCCCATTAATAACAGTACTCTGTACATCGTCCTAAATCTATTAGAGGTATTTTACTTCTTCTCTTTCACATGACCGGAATCATAATATCAACACTTCGCAAGTAATTTCTGAAAGTTCTCAAAGGAGATAAATAACAGAGTTTAACAACTTTCGAGTCGAAAACATGCATTCTCATACTATTTCATGTAACCAAAATTCATTTGAACATTAAACGCAAACACACATTTTGATATGAAAAGGCCGTACATATGAACTTACCTCTGAGCCATGAAATGCGCAGGAAATGCAGCAACACGATAACGTACGTCTACTTCGAACGATCCTTAATAACGACTGGATATACACAAGTAAAGTATACAACCTATTAGCATATATCCTCTATATGAGGTTTTATGCAAGAATGCAATAAAATGCAGGTCACGCAAGCTAACTTGACCAAAATGCCCCTAATACTTTGAAACTGTCCAGTACAGTCCCTGATTGTGCCTGGACCCCATATTACACTCATACTGGCCCAACAACATCCAAGAATGACTCTTAACTCATCCATATGAACTTAGCATCGAGATCTACAACTTTCTGTAAATTACACTTAGGCCCCTAAAGTTTGCTAAAATTACAGAAAGACCCCCGACCATTGATTTGATAACTCCCGAGTCAAATAATTCCTTCTTGAGACTTCAAATATCCTTCTATGTCAGGTTGTTGGTCTCAAAACATTAACTTTGTTCAAATGCGAAGTTTTAATTAATTGCACATAGGCCCCCGAAGTTTAGTTAAACTGCAAAAAGACCCCAACATTTGACTTGGTCAACCCTAGCCCAGAATTACATACAAGTACTCCAAATACGCATACAAGACATGCTGACAAACTCCAAGTTACTAAACGAAACCCAATTCAATTCTAAGTGAAATTACTATTTTGCCCCTCCTATACAGTTCAGTCAAACTAGGGTTTTTGAAAAGTCAAACTTGGTCAAACTTGATATATAGACTCAGAATATGAATACGAGCAAGTTTCGTGAAGAACACTAAGGCTAGAAATGTCATTTAGAGTGTCGAATTCAAAAGTCATATATAGAAGAAAATCGACTCAACTAGTCAACTTTAGAGCTGATTTGTAATCAATTGAGGGGGATACTTGCAAATCTGAGAATAGGGTTTTGAAGATGATAGTTCAAGGATTCCAGAACATATTTGAACTCCTAGAAACTCTAAGTATTCAAGGAGATATCGCTAGTCAAAGTTGGATGAAAATCACGATTCAATACTTAGACAAATTCGATAGTGCTTCGCGAGTTCAAACTAGCAACTTTAGGCTCGTTTTGTGAGAAATCCGTTATAAATTTGAAGACGACCCAGAGACGATGAAATGAAGAATTATGTATCAGCTTTACACAAGAGAAAACAAATCTAAATTTCATTAAGTTTTGAAGAAGATACAATGGTTAGAAAATGGGTGTTTCACCATAGGATTCTATACTTAGAAAATTTTCAGCTTTTAATGGTTCAAAAACACATCAAACCAGCCCTATTCAAGGCCAAATTTAGACAGGTTAGACTTGAAATCAAACAAAGAAATCTTAATGAGAGTTGTAGAGCTATGTCCAGGCTTTCCAGAAAGCTAAGAATCATTTAAAACGGATCAACAACGAGAGAGATATCAACATTCAAAGTCGACACTTTTTGCAGGTTGGGAGCAACAACTTCAAGAACAACGAAATCCACCAGACTTTGATTACAAATTTGACATACTTAGAGGCTGTTTTGGCCGAAGTAATCAACCTACGAGTACAGAGCTATATGTAGGCTTTCTAACAAGCCAAGAATCAAGACAAACCATTCAGTAACGAGGGAAATACGGAGACGCAAACATGGCGCAAAAACTCGCCGGAAAATGCAAGAAACCGAATTCAAATGTGAATCAAAGCATGTTCTGGGCGCGATTGAGGGATCCTATCAAGCTCACGAGATCCTAGGGGTCAATATGGAACAAAAATTGACAAGAAACAACGAGGAATGGAAGCTTACCGCTGCTCCGGCGTTAATGGCGGAATCCGGCGACCCACTAGCGGGGATTCGGTGCTCCGGCAAACAACAGCCCATTCTGGGTTTACAGCAGTGTTCATCGGGGTTCATAGGTCATGGGTAAGTCGCAGGGAGTGGAGGAACAACCCCGAATGAAGGAGAACGACGAAGTCGTCGTTCGGCGGCGAAACCCCGACGGTTATGAACCCAGAATCCGGCGAGGGTGAATCCGTCGATCTGGGTTGAAAAATTGGGTCCTCCTGGTGCGCCTAGGTCTCACGAATACAAGGGAACAAGAATTAGCAACCGAGAATGAACAGAGAGAGAGAATTCAAGGGTTGAAAAGTTAGGGTTCTTGAGTTTCAAACCCAAAATTCGACTTCGTTACTCACCCGATTTTGAAATCAATTGAGGGCTTTTGGTCCTTGTGTCGAGGGCTTCCACCAGTAGCAGCAGAATCGTGAAAGGCGTGGTGGAGGTGGTGGCTGTGTTGGTGGTGGTTCTTGAGGGAAGAAGATGATGAAGATGAGAGAGAGAGAGAGAGAGAGAGAGAGAGAGAGAGAGAGAGAGAGAGAGAGAGATTTTTTTTCTCAGATTATGCTGGTGAAGAGGGGTGAGGAGTTGACTCCTCATCTAGTGAGGTGTCTAATTGGGTTGAACAAGTGGCATTCATGCAAGGGGGGTGAAAGTGTAGTTTTCCAAACTTTAGTGTACAACTAGAATTAGAGGTTCCTACTTAATTTCGGATAATTGCACAACCACCCCGAACATCGCTAGTGCTCCAAAATCATTCTAACGACTACCAAATATTGCGAACACTCCGAATTTCAAACTTTAAAGTCGTGACAACCTATTTACAAATTCGCCCCCAAAGTCTTGATATTGCACTAAAAATTCTCTCGGAAATTAGGGGTGTTACACATCCCTCCTGAGCAAAAATGTCCAAAAGTTCAAGACGCCGTAACTTTTCACTCGGTTGTCCGATTTACGCAATTCACGTGTTCATTCCATGTATTTTTTGAGACCCAGCCGACCCAAACTGCCGTAGGCGGTCGTGAGGACACCGCGGAAGAAGATGCGTAGAAGCAAAGCAAAAAGGCAGAAAACAACCAAAAAGAGGGATGCAACACGAGGACTTCCCAAGGGGTCACCCATCCTAGTACTACTCTCGCCCAAGCACGGTTAACTGCAGAGTTCTGATGGGATCCGGTGCATTAGTGCTGGTATGATCGCATCCGAAAGACAAGCGTGGATTTAATCACATAACCTGTACCGACGCCGTCCCCAAGAAGTTCAAACATCAAAGCGCCGTCACTTGTCCGATTTACGGTCAATTTCATGCAATTTTTCGAGACCCGTCCAGCCTAAACTTCCCAAGGCGGCCACGACGCATCCCTCCTGAGCAAAAATGTCCAAAAGTTCAAGACGCCGTAACTTTTCACTCGGTTGTCCGATTTACGCAATTCACGTGTCCATTCCATGTATTTTTCGAGACCCAGCCGACCCAAACTGCCGTAGGCGGTCGTGAGGACACGCCGGAAGAAGATGCGAAGAAGCAAAGAAAAAAGAACGAAAAACAACCAAAAAGAGGGATGCAACACGAGGACTTCCCATGGGGTCACCCATCCTAGTACTACACTCGCCCAAGCACGCTTTCACTGCGGAGTTCTGATGGGATCCGGTGCATTAGTGCCGGTATGATCGCATCCGAAAGACAAGCGTGAATTTAATCACATAACCCGTGCCGACGCCGTCCCCAAGAAGTTCAAACTTCAAAGCACCGTCGCTTGTCCGATTTACGGTCAATTTCATGCTATTTTTCGAGACCTATCCGACCTAAACTTCCCTAGGCGGCCACGGCGCATCCCTCCTGAGCAAAAATGTCCAAAACTTCAAGACGCCGTAACTTTTCACTCGGTTGTCCGATTTACGCAATTCACGTGTCCATTCCATGTATTTTTTCGAGACTCAGCCGACCCAAACTGCCGTAGACGGTCGTGAGGACACGACGGAAGAAGATGCGAAGAAGCAAAGCAAAAAGGACGAAAAACAACCAAAAAGAGGGATGCAACACGAGGACTTCCCAGGGGGTCACCCATCCTAGTACTACTCTCGCCCAAGAACGCTTAACTGAAGAGTTCTGATGGGATCCGGTGCATTAGTGCTGGTATGATCGCATCCGAAAGACAAGCGTGAATTTAATCACATAACCCGTGCCGACGCCGTCCCCAAGAAGTTCAAACTTCAAAGCGCCGTCGCTTGTCCGATTTACGGTCTATTTAATGCAATTTTTCGAGACCCATCCGACCTAAACTTCCCTAGGCGGCCACGGCGCATCCCTCCTGAGCAAAAATGTCCAAAAGTTCGAGACCCGTAACTTTTCACTCGGTTGTCCGATTTACGCAATTCACGTGTCCATTCCATGTATTTTTTCGAGACCCAGCCGACCCAAACTGCCGTAGACGGTCGTGAGGACACGACGGAAGAAGATGCGAAGAAGCAAAGCAAAAAGGACGAAAAACAACCAAAAAGAGGGATGCAACACGAGGACTTCCCGGGGGTCACCCATCCTAGTACTACTCTCGCCCAAGAACGCTTAACTGCCCAGTTTTCTGATGGGATCCGGTGCATTAGTGCTGGTATGATCGCATCCGAAAGACAAGCGTGAATTTAATCACATAACCCGTGCCGACGCCGTCCCCAAGAAGTTCAAACTTCAAAGCGCCGTCGCTTGTCCGATTTACGGTCAATTTCATGCAATTTTTCGAGACCCATCCGACCTAAACTTCCCTTGGCGGCCACGGCGCATCCCTCCTGAGCAAAAATGTCCAAAAGTTCAAGACCCATAAATTTTCACTCGGTTGTCCGATTTACGCAATCCACGTGTCCATTCCATGTATTTTTTCGAGACCCAGCCGACCCAAACTGCCGTAGGCGGTCGTGAGGACACCGCGGAAGAAGATGCGAAGAAGCAAAGCAAAAAGGCCGAAAAATAACCAAAAAGAGGGATGCAACACGAGGACTTCCCAGGGGGTCACCCATCCTAGTACTACTCTCGCCCAAGCACGCTTCACTGCGGAGTTCTGATGGGATCCAGTGCATTAGTGCTGGTATGATCGCATCCGAAAGACAAGCGTGAATTTAATCACATAACCCGTACCGACGCCGTCCCCAATAAGTTCAAACTTCAAAGCGCCGTCACTTGTCCGATTTACGGTCAATTTCATGCAATTTTTCGAGACCCGTCCGGCCTAAACTTCCCTAGGCGGCCACGGCGCATCCCTCCTGAGCAAAAATGTCCAAAAGTTCAAGACGCCGTAACTTTTTACTCGGTTGTCCGATTTACGCAATTCACGTGTTCATTCGATGTATTTTTCTGAGACCCAGCCGACCCAAACTGCCGTAGGCGTTCGTGAGGACACCGCGGAAGAAGATGCGTAGAAGCAAAGCAAAAAGGCAGAAAGCAACCAAAAAGAGGGATGCAACACGAGGACTTCCCAAGGGGTCACCCATCCTAGTACTACTCTCGCCCAAGCACGGTTAACTGCAGAGTTCTGATGGGATCCGGTGCATTAGTGCTAATATGATCGCATCCGAAAGACAAGCGTGGATTTAATCACATAACCTGTACCGACGCCGTCCCCAAGAAGTTCAAACATCAAAGCGCCGTCACTTGTCCGATTTATGGTCAATTTAGTGCAATTTTTCGAGACCCGTCCAGCCTAAACTTCCCAAGGCGGCCACGGCGCATCCCTCCTGAGCAAAAATGTCCAAAAGTTCAAGACGCCGTAACTTTTCACTCGGTTGTCCGATTTACGCAATTCACGTGTCCATTCCATGTATTTTTTCGAGACCCAGCCGACCCAAACTGCCGTAGGCGGTCGTGAGGACACGCCGGAAGAAGATGCGAAGAAGCAAAGAAAAAAGAACGAAAAACAACCAAAAAGAGGGATGCAACACGAGGACTTCCCATGGGGTCACCCATCCTAGTACTACTCTCGCCCAAGCACGCTTTCACTGCGGAGTTCTGATGGGATCCGGTGCATTAGTGCTGGTATGATCGCATCCGAAAGACAAGCGTGAATTTAATCACATAACCCGTGCCGACGCCGTCCCCAAGAAGTTCAATCTTCAAAGCACCGTCGCTTGTCCGATTTACGGTCAATTTCATGCTATTTTTCGAGACCCATCCGACCTAAACTTCCCTAGGCGGCCACGGCGCATCCCTCCTGAGCAAAAATGTCCAAAAGTTCAAGACGCCGTAACTTTTCACTCGGTTGTCCGATTTACGCAATTCACGTGTCCATTCCATGTATTTTTTCGAGACCCAGCCGACCCAAACTGCCGTAGACGGTCGTGAGGACACGACGGAAGAAGATGCAAAGAAGCAAAGCAAAAAGGACGAAAAACAACCAAAAAGAGGGATGCAACACGAGGACTTCCCAGGGGGTCACCCATCCTAGTACTACTCTCGCCCAAGAACGCTTAACTGAAGAGTTCTGATGGGATCCGGTGCATTAGTGCTGGTATGATCGCATCCGAAAGACAAGCGTGAATTTAATCACATAACCCGTGCCGACGCCGTCCCCAAGAAGTTCAAACTTCAAAGCGCCGTCGCTTGTCGATTTACGGTCTATTTAATGCAATTTTTCGAGACCCATCCGACCTAAACTTCCCTAGGCGGCCACGGCGCATCCCTCCTGAGCAAAAATGTCCAAAAGATCAAGACCCGTAACTTTTCACTCGGTTGTCCGATTTACGCAATTCACGTGTCCATTCCATGTATTTTTTCGAGACCCAGCCGACCCAAACTGCCGTAGACGGTCGTGAGGACACGACGGAAGAAGATGCGAAGAAGCAAAGCAAAAAGGACGAAAAACAACCAAAAAGAGGGATGCAACACGAGGACTTCCCAGGGGGTCACCCATCCTAGTACTACTCTCGCCCAAGAACGCTTAACTGCAGAGTTCTGATGGGATCCGGTGCATTAGTGCTGGTATGATCGCATCCGAAAGACAAGCGTGAATTTAATCACATAACCCGTGCCGACGCCGTCCCCAAGAAGTTCAAACTTCAAAGCGCCGCCGCTTGTCCGATTTACGGTCAATTTCATGCAAATTTTCGAGACCCATCCGACCTAAACTTCCCTTGGCGGCCACGGCGCATCCCTCCTGAGCAAAAATGTCCAAAAGTTCAAGACTTGTAAATTTTCACTCGGTTGTCCGATTTACGCAATTCACGTGTCCATTCCATGTATTTTTTCGAGACCCAGCCGACCCAAACTGCCGTAGGCGGTCGTGAGGACACGGCGGAAGAAGATGTGAAGAAGCAAAGCAAAAAGGACGAAAAACAACCAAAAATAGGAATGCAACACGAGGACTTCCCAGGGGGTCACCCATCCTAGTACTACTCTCGCCCAAGCACGCTTCACTGCGGAGTTCTGATGGGATCCAGTGCATTAGTGCTGGTATGATCGCATCCGAAAGACATGCGTGAATTTAATCACATAACCCGTACCGACGCCGTCCCCAAGAAGTTCAAACTTCAAAGCGCCGTCACTTGTTCGATTTACGGTCAATTTCATGCAATTTTTCGAGACCCGTCCGGCCTAAACTTCCCTAGGCGGCCACGGCGCATCCCTCCTGAGCAAAATGTCCAAAAGTTCAAGACGCCGTAACTTTTCACTCGGTTGTCCGATTTACGCAATTCACGTGTTCATTCCATGTATATTTTGAGACCCAGCCGACCCAAACTGCCGTAGGCGGTCGTGAGGACACCGCGGAAGAAGATGCGTAGAAGCAAAGCAAAAAGGCCGAAAAACAACCAAAAAGAGGGATGCAACACGAGGACTTCCCACGGGGTCACCCATCCTAGTAATACTCTCGCCCAAGCACGGTTAACTGCAGAGTTCTGATGGGATCCAGTGCATTAGTGCTGGTATGATCGCATCCGAAAGACAAGCGTGGATTTAATCACATAACCCGTACCGAAGCCGTCCCCAAGAAGTTCAAACATCAAAGCGCCGTCACTTGTCCGATTTACGGTCAATTTCATGCAATTTTTCGAGACCCGTCCGGCCTAAACTTTCCTAGGCGGCCACGGCGCATCCCTCCTGAGCAAAAATGTCCAAAAGTTCAAGACGCCGTAACTTTTCACTCGGTTGTCCGATTTACGCAATTCACGTGTTCATTCGATGTATTTTTCTGAGACCCAGCCGACCCAAACTGCCGTAGGCGTTCGTGAGGACACCGCGGAAGAAGATGCGTAGAAGCAAAGCAAAAAGGCATAAAAACAACCAAAAAGAGGGATGCAACACGAGGACTTCCCAAGGGGTCACCCATCCTAGTACTACTCTCGCCCAAGCACGGTTAACTGCAGAGTTCTGATGGGATCCGGTGCATTAGTGCTGGTATGATCGCATCCAAAAGACAAGCGTGGATTTAATCACATAACCCGTACCGACGCCGTCCCCAAGAAGTTCAAACATCAAAGCGCCGTCACTTGTCCGATTTACGGTCAATTTCATGCAATTTTTCGAGACCCGTCCAGCCTAAACTTCCCAAGGCGGCCACGGCGCATCCCTCCTGAGAAAAAATGTCCAAAAGTTCAAGACGCCGTAACTTTTCACTCGGTTGTCCGATTTACGCAATTCACGTGTCCATTCCATGTATTTTTTCGAGACCCAGCCGACCCAAACTGCCGTAGGCGGTCGTGAGGACACGCCGGAAGAAGATGCGCAGAAGCAAAGAAAAAAGAACGAAAAACAACCAAAAAGAGGGATGCAACACGAGGACTTCCCATGGGGTCACCCATCCTAGTACTACTCTCGCCCAAGCACGCTTTCACTGCGGAGTTCTGATGGGATCCGGTGCATTAGTGCTGGTATGATCGCATCCGAAAGACAAGCGTGAATTTAATCACATAACCCGTACCGACGCCATCCCCAAGAAGTTCAAACTTCAAAGCGCCGTCACTTGTCCGATTTACGGTCAATTTCATGCAATTTTTCGAGACCCGTCCGGCTTAAACTTCCCTAGGCGGCCACGGCGCATCCCTCCTGAGCAAAAATGTCCAAAAGTTCAAGACGCCGTAACTTTTCACTCGGTTGTCCTATTTACGCAATTCACGTGTCCATTCCATGTATTTTTTCAAGACCCAGCCGACCCAAACTGCCGTAGGCGGTCATGAGGACACCGCGGAAGAAGATGCGAAGAAGCAAAGCAAAAAGGCCGAAAAACAACCAAAAAGAGGGATGCAACACGAGGACTTCCCAGGGGGTCACCCATCCTAGTACCACTCTCGCCCAAGCACGCTTAACTGCGAAGTTCTGATGGGATCCGATGCATTAGTGCTGGTATGATCGCATCCGAAAGACAAGCGTGAATTTAATCACATAACCCGTACCGACGCCGTCCCCAAGAAGTTCAAACCTTAAAGCGCCGTCACTTGTCCGATTTACGGTCAATTTCATGCAATTTTTCGAGACTCCTCCGGCCTAAACTTCCCTAGGCGGCCACGGCGCATCCCTCCTGACCAAAAATGTCCAAAAGTTCAAGACGCCGTAACTTTTCACTCGGTTGTCCGATTTTCGCAATTCAAGTGTCCATTCCATGTATTTTTTCGAGACCCAGCCGACCCAAACTGCCGTAGGCGGTCGTGAGGTCACCGCGGAAGAAGATGAGAAGAAGCAAAGCAAAAAGGCCGAAAAACAACCAAAAAGAGGAATGCAACACGAGGACTTCCCAGGGGGTCACCCATCCTAGTACCACTCTCGCCCAGGCACGCTTAACTGCGAAGTTCTGATGGGATCCGATGCAATAGTGCTGGTATGATCGCATCCGAAAGACAAGCGTGAATTTAATCACATAACCAAACCGACGCCGTCCCCAAGAAGTTCAAACATAAAAGCGCCGTCACTTGTCCGATTTACGGTCAATATTATGCAATTTTTCGAGACCCGTCCGGCCTAAACTTCCCTAGGCGGCCACGGCGCATCCCTCCTGAGCAAAATGTTCAAAAGTTCAAGACGCCGTAACTTTTCACTCGGTTGTCCGATTTACGCAATTCACGTGTTCATTCCATGTATTTTTTGAGACCCAGCCGACCCAAACTGCCGTAGGCGGTCGTGAGGACACCGCGAAAGAAGATGCGCAGAAGCAAAGCAAAAAGGCCGAAAAACAACCAAAAAGAGGGATGCAACACGAGGACTTCCTAAGGGGTCACCCATCCTAGTACTACTCTCGCCCAAGCACGGTTAACTACAGAGTTCTGATGGGATCCGATGCATTAGTGCTGGTATGATCGCATCCGAAAGACAAGCGTGGATTTAATCACATAACCCGTACCGACGCCGTCCCCAAGAAGTTCAAACTTCAAAGCGCCGTCACTTGTCCGATTTACGGTCAATTTCATGCAATTTTTCGAGACCCGTCCGGCCTGAACTTCCCCTGGCGGCCACGGCGCATCCCTCCTGAGCAAAAATGTCCAAAAGTTCAAGACGCCGTAACTTTTCACTCGGTTGTCCGATTTACTCACGTGTCCATTCCATGTATTTTTTCGAGACCCAGCCGACCCAAACTGCCGTAGGCGGTCGTGAGGACACCGCGGCAGAAGATGCGAAGAAGAAAAGCAAAGAGGCCGAAAAACAACCAAAAAGAGGGATGCAACACGAGGACTTCCCAGGGGGTGACCCATCCTAGTACTACTCTCGCCCAAGCACGCTTAACTGCGAAGTTCTGATGGGATCCGATGCATTAGTGCTGGTATGATCGCATCCGAAAGACAAGCGTGAATTTAATCACATAACCCGTACCGACGCCGTCCCCAAGAAGTTCAAACTTCAAAGCGCCGTCACTTGTCCGATTTACGGCCAATTTCATGCAATTTTTCGAGACCCGTCCGGCCTAAACTTCCCTAGGCGGCCACGGCGCATCCCTCCTGAGCAAAAATGTCCAAAAGTTCAAGACGCCGTAACTTTTCACTCGGTTGTCCGATTTTCGCAATTCACGTGTCCATTCCATGTATTTTTTCGAGACCCAGCCGACCCAAACTGCCGTAGGCGGTCGTGAGGACACCGCGGAAGAAGATGCGAAGAAGCAAAGCAAAAAGGCCGAAAAACAACCAAAAAGAGGGATGCAACACGAGGACTTCCCAAGGGGTCACCCATCCTAGTACTACTCTCGCCCAAGCACGGTTAACTGCAGAGTTCTTATGGGATCTGGTGCATTAGTGCTGGTATGATCGCATCCGTAAGACAAGCGTGGATTTAATCACATAACCCGTACCGACGCCGTCCCCAAGAAGTTCAAACATCAAAGCGCCGTCAGTTGTCCGATTTACGGTCAATTTCATGCAATTTTTCGAGACTCGTCCAGCCTAAACTTCCCAAGGCGGCCACGGCGCATCCCTCCTGAGCAAAAATGTCCAAAAGTTCAAGACGCCGTAACTTTTCACTCGGTTGTCCGATTTACGCAATTCACGTGTCCATTCCATGTATTTTTTCGAGACCCAGCCGACCCGAACTGCCGTAGGCGGTCGTGAGGACACTGCGGAAGAAGATGCGAAGAAGCAAAGCAAAAAGGCCGAAAAACAACCTAAAAGAGGGATGGAACACGAGGACTTCCCAGGGGGTCACCCATCCTAGTACTACTCTCGCCCAAGCACGCTAAACTGCGGAGTTCTTATGGGATCCGGTGCATTAGTGATGGTATGATCGCATCCGAAAGACAAGCGTGAATTTAATTACATAACGCGTACCGACGCCGTCCCCAAGAAGTTCAAACTCCAAAGCGCCGTCACTTGTCTGATTTACGGTCAATTTCATACAATTTTTCGAGACCCGTCCGACCTAAACTTCCCTAGGCGGCCACGACGCATCGCTCCTGGGCAAAAATGTCCAAAGACGCCGCAACTTTTCACTCGGTTGTCCGATTTACGCAATTCACGTGTCCATTCCATGTATTTTTTCGAGACCTAGCCGACCCGAATTGCCGTAGGCGGTCGTGAGGACACCGCGGAAGAAGATGCGAAGAAGCAAAGCAAAAAGGCCGAAAAACAACCTAAAAGAGGGATGGAACACGAGGACTTCCCAGGGGGTCACCCATCCTAGTACTACTCTCGCCCAAGCACGCTAAACTGCGGAGTTCTTATGGGATCCGGTGCATTAGTGCTGGTATGATCGCATCCGAAAGACAAGCGTGAATTTAATCACATAACGCGTACCGACGCCGTCCCCAAGAAGTTCAAACTTCAAAGCGCCGTCACTTGTCCGATTTACGGTTAATTTCATGCAGTTTTTCGAGACCCGTCAGGCCTAAACTTCCCTAGGCGGCCACGGCGCATCCCTCCTGAGCAAAAATGTCCAAAAGTTCAAGACGCCGTACCTTTTCACTCGGTTGTCCAATTTTCGCAATTCACGTGTCCATTCCATGTATTCTTTCGAGACCCAGCCGACCCAAAACTGCCGTAGGCGGTCGTGAGGACACCGCGGAAGAAGATGCGAAGAAGCAAAGCAAAAAGGCCGAAAAACAACCAAAAAGAGGGATGCAACACGAGGACTTCCCAGGGGGTCACCCATCCTAGTACTACTCTAGCCCAAGCACGCTTAACTGCGGAGTTCTGATGGGATCAGGTGCATTAGTGCTGGTATGATCGCATCCGTAAGACAAGCGTGAATTTAATCACGTAACCCGTACCGACGCCGTCCCCAAGAAGTTCAAACTTCAAAGCGCCGTCACTAGTCCGATTTACGGTCAATTTCATGCAATTTTTCGAGACCCGTCCGGCCAAAACTTCCCTAGGCGGCCACGGCGCATCCCTCCTGAGCAAAAATGTCCAAAAGTTCAAGACGCCGTAACTTTTCACTCGGTTGTCCGATTTACGCAATTCACGTGTCCATTCCATGTATTTTTTCGAGACCCAGCCGACCCAAGCCGTAGGCGGTCGTGAAGACACCGCGGAAGAAGATGCGAAGAAGCAAAGCAAAAAAGCCGAAAAAAAACCAAAAGGAGGGATGCAACGAGGACTTCCCAGGGGGTCACCCATCCTAGTACTACTCTCGCCCAAGCGCGCTTTACTGCGGAGTTCTGATGGGATCCGGTGCATTAGTGCTGGTATGATCACATCCGTAAGACAAGTGTGAATTTAATCAGGTAACCCGTACCGACGCCGTCCCTAAGAAGTTCAAACTTAAAAGCGCCGTCACTTGTCCGATTTACAGTCAATTTCATGCAATTTTTCGAGACCCGTCCGGCCTAAACTTCCCTAGGCGGCCACGGCGCATCCTTCCTGAGCAAAAATGTCCAAAAGTTCAAGACGCCGTAACTTTTCACTCGGTTGTCCGATTTACGCAATTTACGTGTCCATTCCATGTATTTTTTCGAGACCCAGCCGACCCAAACTGCCGTAGGCGGTCGTGAGGACACCGCGGAAGAAGATGCGAAGAAGCAAAGCAATAAGGCCGTAAAACAACCAAAAAGAGGGATGCAACACGAGGACTTCCCAGGGGGTAACCCATCCTAGTACTAATCTCGCCCAAGCACGCTTAACTGCAAAGTTCTGATGGGATCCGGTGCATTAGTGATGGTATGATCGCATCCGAAAGACAAGCGTGGATTTAATCACATAACCCGTACCGACGCCGTCCCCAAGAAGTTCAAACTTCAAAGCGCCGTCACTTGTCCGATTTACGGTTAATTTCATGCTGTTTTTCGAGACCCGTCAGGCCTAAACTTCCCTAGGCGGCCACGGCGCATCCCTCCTGAGCAAAAATGTCCAAAAGTTCAAGACGCCGTAACTTTTCACTCGGTTGTCCGATTTACGCAATTCACGTGTCTATTCCATGTATTTTTTCGAGAACCAGCCGACCTAAACTGCCGTAGGCGGTCGTGAGGACACCGCGGAAGAAGATGCGAAGAAGCAAAGCAAAAACGCCGAAAAACAACCAAAAAGAGGGATGCAACACGAGGACTTCCCGGGGGTCACCCATCCTAGTACTACTCTCACCCAAGCACGCTTAACTGCGGAATTCTGATGGGATCCGGTGCATTAGTGCTGGTATGATCGCATCCGTAAGACAAGCGTGAATTTAATCAGGTAACCCGTACCGACGCCGTCCCCAAGAAGTTCAAACTTCAAAGCGCCGTCACTTGTCCGATTTACGGTCAATTTCATGTAATTTTTCGAGACCCGTCCGGCATAAACTTCCCCAGGCGGCCACGGCGCATCCCTGCTGAGCAAAAATGTCAAAAAGTTCAAGACGCCGTACCTTTTCACTCGGTTGTCCGATTTACGCAACTCACGTGTCCATTCCATGTATTCTTTCGAGACCCAGCCGACCCAAACTGCCGTAGGCGGTGGTGAGGACACCGCGGAAGAAGATGCGAAGAAGCAAAGCAAAAAGGCCGAAAAAAAACCAAAAAGAGGGATGCAACACGAGGACTTCCCAGGGGGTCACCCATCCTAGTACTACTCTCGCCCAAGCACGCTTCACTGCGGAGTTCTGATAGGATCCGGTGCATTAGTGCTGGTATGATCGCATCCGTAAGACAAGCGAAAATTTAATCAGGTAACCTGTACCGACGCCGTCCCCAAGAAGTTCAAACTTCAAAGCGCCGTCACTTGTCCGATTTACGGTCAATTTCATGCAATTTTTCGAGACTCGTCCGGCCTAAACTTCCCTAGGCGGCCACGGCGCATCCCTCCTGAGCAAAAATGTCCAAAAGTTCAAGACTCTGTAGCTTTTCACTCGGTTGTCTGATTTACGCAATTTACGTGTCCATTCCATGTATTTTTTCGAGACCCAGCCGACCCAAACTTCCGTAGGCGGTCGTGAGGACACCGCGGAAGAAGATGCGAAGAAGCAAAGCAAAAAGGCCGAAAAACAACCAAAAAGAGGGATGCAACACGAGGACTTCCCAGGGGGTCACCCATCCTAGTACTAATCTCGCCCAAGCACGCTTAACTGCAAAGTTCTGATGGGATCTGGTGCATTAGTGATGGTATGATCGCATCCGAAAGACAAGCGTGGATTTAATCACATAACCCGTACCGACGCCGTCCCCAAGAAGTTCAAACTTCAAAGCGCCGTCACTTGTCCGATTTACGGTCAATTTCATGCAATTTTTCGAGACCCGTCCGGCCTAAACTTCCCTAGGCGGACACGGTGCATCCCTCCTGAGCAAAAATGTCCAAAAGTTCAAGACGCCGTACCTTTTCACTCGGTTGTCCGATTTACGCAATTCACGTGTCCATTCCATGTATTATTTCGAGACCCTGCCGACCCAAACTGCCGTAGGCGGTCGTGAGGACACCGCGGAAGAAGATGCGAAGAAGCAAAGCAAAAAGGCCGAAAAACAACCAAAAAGAGGGATGCAACACGAGGACTTCCCAGGGGGTCACCCATCCTAGTACTACTCTCGCCCAAGCTCGCTTTCACTGCGGAGTTCTGATTGGACCCGGTGCATTAGTGCTGGTATAATCACATCCGAAAGACAAGCGTGAATTTAATCACATAACCCGTACAGACGCCGTCCACAAGAAGTTCAAACTTCAAAGCGCCGTCACTTGTCCGATTTACGCAATTCACGTGTCCGTTCCATGGCCGCAATTCACTTGTCCGATTTACGGTCAATTTCATGCAATTTTTCGAGACCCGTCCGGCCTAAACTTCCCTAGGCGGACACGGTGCATCCCTCCTGAGCAAAAATGTCCAAAAGTTCAAGACGCCGTACCTTTTCACTCGGTTGTCCGATTTACGCAATTCACGTGTCCATTCCATGTATTCTTTCGAGACCCAGCCGACCCAAACTGCCGTAGGCGGTCGTGAGGACACCGCGGAAGAAGATGCAAAGAAGCAAAGCAAAAAGGCCGAAAAACAACCAAAAAGAGGGATGCAACACGAGGACTTCCCAGGGGGTCACCCATCCTAGTACCACTCTAGCCCAAGCACGCTTAACTGCGGAGTTCTGATGGGATCCGGTGCATTAGTGCTAGTATGATCGCATCCGTAAGACAAGCGTGAATTTAATCACGTAACCCGTACCGACGCCGTCCCCAAGAAGTTCAAACTTCAAAGCGCCGTCACTTGTCCGATTTACGGTCAATTTCATGCAATTTTTCGAGACCCGTCCGGCTTAAACTTCCCTAGGCGGCAACGGCGCATCCCTCCTAAGCAAAAATGTCCAAAAGTTCAAGACGCCGTACCTTTTCACTCGGTTGTCCGATTTACGCAATTCACGTGTCCATTCCATGTATTTTTTCGAGACCCAGCCTACCTTAACTGCCCTAGGCGGTCGTGAGGACACCGCGGAAGAAGATTGGAAGAAGCAAAGCAAAAAGGACGAAAAACAACCAAAAAGAGGGATGCAACACGACGACTTCCCAGGGGGTCACACATCCTAGTACTACTCTCGCCCAAGCACGCTTAACTGCGGAGTTCTGATTGGACCCGGTGCATTAGTGCTGGTATAATCACATCCGAAAGACAAGCGTGAATTTAATCACATAACCCGTACCGACGCCGTCCACAAGAAGTTCAAACTTCAAAGCGCCGTCACTTGTCCGATTTACGGTCAATTTCATGCAATTTTTCGAGACCCGTCCGGCCTAAACTTCCCAAGGCGGCCACGGCGCATCCCTCTTGAGCAATAATGTCCAAAAGTTCAAGACGCCGTACATTTTCACTCGGTTGTCCGATTTACGCAATTCACGTGTCCATTCCATGTATTTTTTCGAGACCCAACCGACCTTAACTGCCGTAGGCGGTCGTGAGGACACCGCGGAAGAAGATGCGAAGAAGCAAAGCAAAAAGGCCGAAAAATAACCAAAAAGAGGGATGCAAGACGAAGACTTCCCAGGGGGTCACCCATCCTAGTACTACTCTCGCCCAAGCACGCTTGACTGCGGAGTTTTGATGGGATCCGGTGCATTAGTGCTGGTATGATCGCATCCGAAAGACAAGCGTGGATTTAATCACATAACCCGTACCGACGCCGTCCCCAAGAAGTTCAAACTTCAAAGCGCCGTCACTTGTCCGATTTACGGTCAATTTCATGCAATTTTTAGAGACCCATCCGACCTAAACTTCCCCAGGCGGCCACGGTGCATCCCTCCTGAGCAAAAATGTCAAAAAGTTCAAGACGCCGTAACTTTTCACTCGGTTGTCCGATTTACGCAATTCACGTGTCCATTCCATGTGTTTTTTCGAGACCTAGCCGACCCAAACTGCCGTAGGCGGTCGTGAGGACACGGCGGAAGAAGATTTGAAGAAGCAAAGCAAAAAGGATTAAAACAACCAAAAAGAGGGATGCAACACGAGGACTTCCCAGGGGGTCACCCATCCTAGTACTACTCTCGCCCAAGCACACTTTCACTGCGGAGTTCTGATGGGATCCGGTGCATTAGTGCTGGTATGATCGCATCCGAAAGACAAGCGTGAATTTAATCACATAACCCGTACCGACGCCGTCCCCAAGAACTTCAAACTTCAAAGCGCCGTCACTTGTCCGATTTACGGTCAATTTCATGAAATTTTTCGAGACCCATCCGACCTAAACTTTCCCAGGCGGCCACGGCGCATCCCTCCTGGGCAAAAATGTCCAAAAGTTCAAGACGCCGTAACTTTTCACTCGGTTGTCTGATTTACGCAATTCACGTGTCCATTCCATGTATTTTTTCGAGACCCAGCCGACCTGAACTGCCGTAGGCGGTCGTGAGGACACGGCGGAAGAAGATGCGAAGAAGCAAAGCAAAAAGGACGAAAAACAACCAAAAAGAGGGATGCAACACGAGGACTTCCCAGGGGGTCACCAATCCTAGCACTACTCTCGCCCAAGCACGCTTAACTGCGGAGTTCTGATGGGATCCGGTGCATTAGTGCTGGTATGATCGCATCCGAAAGACAAGCGTGAATTTAATCACATAACCCGTACCGACGCCGTCCCCAAGAAGTTCAAACTTCAAAGCGCCGTCACTTGTCCGATTTACGGTCAATTTCATGAAATTTTTCGAGACCCATCCGACCTAAACTTCCCCAGGCGGCCACGACGCATCCCTCCTGAGCAAAAATGTCCAAAAGTTCAAGACGCCGTAACTTTTCACTCGGTTGTCCGATTTACGCAATTCACGTGTCCATTCCATGTATTTTTTCGAGACCTAGCCGACCCAAACTGCCGTAGGCGGTCGTGAGGACACGGCGGAAGAAGATGCGAAGAAGCAAAGCAAAAAGGACGAAAACAACCAAAAAGAGGGATGCAACACGAGGACTTCCCAGGGGGTCTCCCATCCTAGTACTACTCTCGCCCAAGCACGCTTTCACTGCGGAGTTCTGATGGGATCAGGTGCATTAGTGCTGGTATGATAGCATCCGAAAGACAAGCGTGAATTTAATCACATAACCCGTACCGACGCCGTCCCCAAGAAGTTCAAACTTAAAAGCGCCGTCACTTGTTCGATTTACGGTCAATTTCATGCAATTTTTCGAGACCCATCCGACCTAAACTTCCCTAGGCGGCCACGGCGCATCTCTCCTGGGAAAAAATGTCCAAAAGTTCAAGACGCCGTAAATTTTCACTCGGTTGTCTGATTTACGCAATTCACGTGTCCATTCCATGTATTTTTTCGAGACCCAGCCGAACAGAACTGCTGTAGGCGGTCGTGAGGACACGGCGGAAGAAGATGCGAAGAAGCAAAGCAAAAAGGACGAAAAACAACCAAAAAGAGGGATGCAACACGAGGACTTCCCAGGGGGTCCCCAATCCTAGCACTACTCTCGCCCAAGCACGCTTAACTGCGGAGTTCTGATGGGATCCGGTGCATTAGTGCTGGTATGATCGCATCTGAAAGACAAGCGTGAATTTAATCACATAACCCGTACCGACGCCGTCCCTAAGAAGTTCAAACTTCAAAGCGCCGTCACTTGTCCGATTTACTGTCAATTTCATGCAATTTTTCGAGACCCATCCGACCTAAACTTCCCCAGGCGGCCACGGCGCATCCCTCCTGAGCAAAAATGTCCAAAAGTTCAAGACGCCGTAACTTTTCACTCGGTTGTCCGATTTACGTAATTCACGTGTCCATTCCATGTATTTTTTCAAGACCCAGCCAACCAGAACTGCCGTAGGCGGTCGTGAGGACACGGCGGAAGAAGATGCGAAGAAGCAAAGCAAAAAGGACGAAAAACAACCAAAAAGAGGGATGCAACACGAGGACTTCCCAGGGGGTCTCCCATCCTAGTACTACTCTCGCCCAAGCACGCTTTCACTGCGGAGTTCTGATGGGATCAGGTGCATTAGTGCTGGTATGATAGCATCCGAAAGACAAGCGTGAATTTAATCACATAACCCGTACCGACGCCGTCCCCAAGAAGTTCAAACTTAAAAGCGCCGTCACTTGTTCGATTTACGGTCAATTTCATGCAATTTTTCGAGACCCATCCGACCTAAACTTCCCTAGGCGGCCACGGCGCATCTCTCCTGGGCAAAAATTTCCAAAAGTTCAAGACGCCGTAAATTTTCACTCGGTTGTCTGATTTACGCAATTCACGTGTCCATTCCATGTATTTTTTCGAGACCCAGCCGACCTGAACTGCCGTAGGCGGTCGTGAGGACACGGCGGGAGAAGATGCGAAGAAGCAAAGCAAAAAGGACGAAAAACAACCAAAAAGAGGGATGCAACACGAGGACTTCCCAGGGGGTCACCAATCCTAGCACTACTCTCGCCCAAGCACGCTTAACTGCGGAGTTCTGATGGGATCCGGTGCATTAGTGCTGGTATGATCGCATCCGAAAGACAAGCGTGAATTTAATCACATAACCCGTACCGACGCCGTCCCCAAGAAGTTCAAACTTCAAAGCGCCGTCACTTGTCCGATTTACGGTCAATTTCATGAAATTTTTCGAGACCCATCCGACCTAAACTTCCCCAGGCGGCCACGACGCATCCCTCCTGAGCAAAAATGTCCAAAAGTTCAAGACGCCGTAACTTTTCACTCGGTTGTCCGATTTACGCAATTCACGTGTCCATTCCATGTATTTTTTCGAGACCTAGCCGACCCAAACTGCCGTAGGCGGTCGTGAGGACACGGCGGAAGAAGATGCGAAGAAGCAAAGCAAAAAGGACGAAAACAACCAAAAAGAGGGATGCAACACGAGGACTTCCCAGGGGGTCTCCCATCCTAGTACTACTCTCGCCCAAGCACGCTTTCACTGCGGAGTTCTGATGGGATCAGGTGCATTAGTGCTGGTATGATAGCATCCGAAAGACAAGCGTGAATTTAATCACATAACCCGTACCGACGCCGTCCCCAAGAAGTTCAAACTTAAAAGCGCCGTCACTTGTTCGATTTACGGTCAATTTCATGCAATTTTTCGAGACCCATCCGACCTAAACTTCCCTAGGCGGCCACGGCGCATCTCTCCTGGGCAAAAATGTCCAAAAGTTCAAGACGCCGTAAATTTTCACTCGGTTGTTTGATTTACGCAATTCACGTGTCCATTCCATGTATTTTTTCGAGACCCAGCCGAACAGAACTGCTGTAGGCGGTCGTGAGGACACGGCGGAAGAAGATGCGAAGAAGCAAAGCAAAAAGGACGAAAAACAACCAAAAAGAGGGATGCAACACGAGGACTTCCCAGGGGGTCCCCAATCCTAGCACTACTCTCGCCCAAGCACGCTTAACTGCGGAGTTCTGATGGGATCCGGTGCATTAGTGCTGGTATGATCGCATCTGAAAGACAAGCGTGAATTTAATCACATAACCCGTACCGACGCCGTCCCTAAGAAGTTCAAACTTCAAAGCGCCGTCACTTGTCCGATTTACTGTCAATTTCATGCAATTTTTCGAGACCCATCCGACCTAAACTTCCCCAGGCGGCCACGGCGCATCCCTCCTGAGCAAAAATGTCCAAAAGTTCAAGACGCCGTAACTTTTCACTCGGTTGTCCGATTTACGTAATTCACGTGTCCATTCCATGTATTTTTTCAAGACCCAGCCAACCAGAACTGCCGTAGGCGGTCGTGAGGACACGGCGGAAGAAGATGCGAAGAAGCAAAGCAAAAAGGACGAAAAAAAACCAAAAAGAGGGATGCAACACGAGGAATTCCCAGGGGGTCACCCATCCTAGTAGTACTCTCGCCCAAGCACGCTTAACTGCGGAGTTTTGATGGGATCCGGTGCATTAGTGCTGGTATGATCGCATCCGAAAGACAAGCGTGAATTTAATCACATAACCCGTACCGACGCCGTCCCCAAGAAGTTCAAACTTCAAAGCGCCGTCACTTGTTCGATTTACAGTCAATTTCATGCAATTTTTCGAGACCCATCCGACCTAAACTTCCCCAGGCGGCCACGGCGCATCCCTCCTGAGCAAAAATGTCCAAAAGTTCAAGACGCCGTAACTTTTCACTCGGTTGTCCGATTTACGTAATTCACGTGTCCATTCCATGTATTTTTTCAAGACCCAGCCAACCAGAACTGCCGTAGGCGGTCGTGAGAACACGGCGGAAGAAGATGCGAAGAAGCAAAGCAAAAAGGACGAAAAACAACCAAAAAGAGGGATGCAACACGAGGAATTACCAGGGGGTCACCCATCCTAGTAGTACTCTCGCCCAAGCACGCTTAACTGCGGAGTTTTGATGGGATCCGGTGCATTAGTGCAGGTATGATCGCATCCGAAAGACAAGCGTGAAGTAAATCACATAACCCGTACCGACGCCGTCCCCAAGAAGTTCAAACTTCAAGGCGCCGTCACTTGTCCGATTTACGGTCAATTTCATGCAATTTTTCGAGACCCATCCGACCTAAACTTCCCCAGGCCACGGCGCATCCCTCCTGAGCAAAAATGTCCAAAAGTTCAAGACACCGTAACTTTTCACTCGGTTGTCCGATTTACGCAATTCACGTGTCCATTCCATGTATCTTTTCGAGACCTAGCCGACCCAAACTGCCGTAGGCGGTCGTGAGGACACGGCGGAAGAAGATGCGAAGAAGCAAAGAAAAAAGGACGAAGACAACCAAAAAGAGGGATGCAACACGAGGACTTCCCAGGGGGTCACCCATCCTAGTACTACTCTCGCCCAAGCACGCTTTCACTGCGGAGTTCTGATGGGATCCGGTGCATTAGTGCTGGAATGATCGCATCCGAAAGACAAGCGTGAAATTAATCACATAAACCGTTCCGACGCCGTCCCCAAGAAGTTCAAACTTCAAAGCGCCGTCACTTGTCCGATTTACGGTCAATTTCATGCAATTTTTCGAGACCCATCCGACCTAAACTTCCCCAGGCGGCCACGGCGCATCCCTCCTGGGAAAAAATGTCCAAAAGTTCAAGACGCCGTAAATTTTCACTCGGTTGTCTGATTTACGCAATTCACGTGTCCATTCCATGTATTTTTTCGAGACCCAGCCGACCAGAACTGCCGTAGGCGGTCGTGAGGACACGGCGGAAGAAGATGCGAAGAAGCAAAGCAAAAAGGACGAAAAACAACCAAAAAGAGGGATGCAACACGAGGACTTCCCAGGGGGTCACCAATCCTAGCACTACTCTCGCCCAAGCACGCTTAACTGCGGAGTTCTGATGGGATCCGGTGCATTAGTGCTGGTATGATTGCATCCGAAAGACAAGCGTGAATTTAATCACATAACCCGTACTGACGCCGTCCCCAAGAAGTTCAAACTTCAAAGCGCCGTCACTTGTCCGATTTACGGTCAATTTCATGCAATTTTTCAAGACCCATCCGACCTAAACTTCCCCAGGCGGCCACGGCGCATCCCTCCTGAGCAAAAATGTCCAAAAGTTCAAGACGCCGTAACTTTTCACTCGGTTGTCCGATTTACGTAATTCACGTGTCCATTCCATGTATTTTTCGAGACCCAGCCGACCAGAACTGCCGTAGGCGGTCGTGAGGACACGGCGGAAGAAGATGCGAAGAAGCAAAGCAAAAAAGGACGAAAAACAACCAAAAAGAGGGATGCAACACGAGGACTTCCCAGGGGGCCACGGCGCATCCCTCCTGAGAAAAAATGTCCAAAAGTTCAAGACGCTGTAACTTTTCACTCGGTTGTCCGATTTACGCAATTCACGTGTCCATCCCATGTATTTTTTCGAGACCCAGCCGACCTAAACTGCCGTAGGCGGTCGTGAGGACACGGCGGAAGAAGATGCGAAGAAGCAAAGCAAAAAGGACGAAAAACAACCAAAAAGAGGGATGCTACACGAGGACTTCCCAGGGGGTCACCCATCCTAGTACTACTCTCGCCCAAGCACGCTTTCACTGCGGAGTTCTGATGGGATCCGGTGCATTAGTGCTGGTATGATCGCATCCGAAAGACAAGCGTGAATTTAATCACATAACCCGTACCGACGCCGTCCCCAAGAAGTTCAAACTTCAAAGCGCCGTCACTTGTCCGATTTACGGTCAATTTCATGCAATTTTTCGAGACCCATCCGACCTAAACTTCCCCAGGCGGCCACGACGCATCCCTCCTGGGCAAAAATGTCCAAAAGTTCAAGACGCCGTGAATTTTCACTCGGTTGTCTGATTTACGCAATTCACGTGTGCATTCCATGTATTTTTTCGAGACCCAGTCGACCAGAACTGCCGTAGGCGTTCGTGAGGACACGGCGGAAGAAGATGCGAAGAAGCAAAGCAAAAAGGACGAAAAACAACCAAAAAGAGGGATGCAACACGAGGACTTCCCAGGGGGTCACCAATCCTAGCACTACTCTCGCCCAAGCACGCTTAACTGCGGAGTTCTGATGGGATCCGGTGCATTAGTGCTGGTATGATCGCATCCGAAAGACAAGCGTGAATTTAATCACATAACCCGTGCCGACGCCGTCCCCAAAAAGTTCAAACTTCAAAGCGCCGTCACTTGTCCGATTTACGGTCAATTTCATGCAATTTTTCGAGACCCATCCGACCTAAACTTCCCCAGGCGGCCACAGCGCATCCCTCCTGAGCAAAAATGTCCAAAAGTTCAAGACGCCGTAACTTTTCACTCGGTTGTCCGATTTACGTAATTCACGTGTACATTCCATGTATTTTTCGAGACCCAGCCGACCAGAACTGCCGTAGGCGGTCGTGAGGACACGGCGGAAGAAGATGCGAAGAAGCAAAGCAAAAAGGACGAAAAACAACCAAAAAGAGGGATGCAACACGAGGACTTCCCAGGGGGCCACGGCGCATCCCTCCTGAGCAAAAATGTCCAAAAGTTCAAGACGCTGTAAATTTTCACTCGGTTGTCCGATTTACGCAATTCACGTGTCCATCCCATGTATTTTTTCGAGACCCAGCCGACCCAAACTGCCGTAGGCGGTCGTGAGGACACGGCGGAAGAAGATGCGAAGAAGCAAAGCAAAAAGGACGAAAAACAACCAAAAAGAGGGATGCTACACGAGGACTTCCCAGGGGGTCACCCATCCTAGTACTACTCTCGCCCAAGCACGCTTTCACTGCGGAGTTCTGATGGGATCCGGTGCATTAGTGCTGTATGATCGCATCCGAAAGACAAGCGTGAATTTAATCACATAACCCGTACCGACGCCGTCCCCAAGAAGTTCAAACTTCAAAGCGCCGTCACTTGTCCGATTTACGGTCAATTTCATGCAATTTTTCGAGACCCATCCGACCTAAACTTCCCCAGGTGGCCACGGTGCATCCTTCCTGAGCAAAAATGTCCAAAAGTTCAAGACGCCGTAACTTTTCACTCGGTTGTCCGATTTACGCAATTCACGTGTCCATTCCATGTATTTTTTCGAGACCCAGCCGACCCAAACTGTCGTAGGCGGTCGTGAGGACACGGCGGAAGAAGATGCGAAGAAGCAAAGTAAAAAAGGACGAAAAACAACCAAAAAGAGGGATGCAACACGAGGACTTCCTAGGGGGTCACCCATCCCAGTACTACTCTCGGCCACGCACGCGTAACTGCGGTGTTCTGATGGGATCCGGTGCATTAGTGCTGGTATGATCGCATCCGAAAGACAAGCGTGAATTTAATCACATAACCCGTACCGACGCCGTCCCCAAGAAGTTCAAACTTCAAAGCGCCGTCACTTGTCCGATTTACGGTCAATTTCATGCAATTTTTCGAGACCCATCAGACCTAAACTTCCCCAGGCGGCCACGGTGCATCCCTCCTGGGCAAAAATGTCCAAAAGTTCAAGACGTCGTAAATTTTCACTCGGTTGTCAGATTTACGCAATTCACGTGTCCATTCCTTGTATTTTTTCGAGACCCAGCCGACCAGAACTGCCGTAGGCGGTCGTGAGGACACGGCGGAAGAAGATGCGAAGAAGCAAAGTAAAAAAGGACGAAAAACAACCAAAAAGAGGGATGCAACACGAGGACTTCCCAGGGGGTCACCCATCCCAGTACTACTCTCGGCCACGCACGCTTAACTGCGGAGTTTTGATGGGATCCGGTGCATTAGTGCTGGTATGATCGCATCCGAAAGAGAAGCGTGAAGTTAATCACATAACCCGTACCGACGCCGTCCCCAAGAAGTTCAAACTTCAAGGCGCCGTCACTTGTCCGATTTACGGTCAATTTCATGCAATTTTTCGAGACCCATCCGACCTAAACTTCCCCAGGCGGCCACGGCGCATCCCTCCTGAGCAAAAATGTCCAAAAGTTCAAGACACTGTAACTTTTCACTCGGTTGTCCGATTTACGCAATTCACGTGTCCATTCCATGTATTTTTTCGAGACCTAGCCGACCCAAACTGCCGTAGGCGGTCATGAGGACACGGCGGAAGAAGATGCGAAGAAGTTAAGCAAAAAGGACGAAGACAACCAAAAAGAGGGATGCAACACGAGGACTTCCCAGGGGGTCACCCATCCTAGTACTACTCTCGCCCAAGCACGCTTTCACTGCAGAGTTCTGATGGGATCCGGTGCATTAGTGCTGGTATGATCGCATCCGAAAGACAAGCGTGAATTTAAACACATAACCTGTACCGACGCCGTCCCCAAGAAGTTCAAACTTCAAAGCGCCGTCACTTGTCCGATTTACGGTCAATTTCATGCAATTTTTCGAGACCCATCCGACCTAAACTTCCCCAGGCGGCCACGGCGCATCCCTCCTGGGCAAAAATGTCCAAAAGTTCAAGACGCCGTAAATTTTCACTCGGTTGTCTGATTTACGCAATTCACGTGTTCATTCCATGTATTTTTTCGAGACCCAGCCGACCAGAACTGCCGTAGGCGGTCGTGAGGACACGGCGGAAGAAGATGCGAAGAAGCAAAGCAAAAAGGACGAAAAACAACCAAAAAGAGGGATGCAACACGAGGACTTCCCAGGGGGTCACCAATCCTAGCACTACTCTCGCCCAAGCACGCTTAACTGCGGAGTTCTGATGGGATCCGGTGCATTAGTGCTGGTATGATCGCATCCGAAAGACAAGCGTGAATTTAATCACATAACCCGTACCGACGCCGTCCCCAAGAAGTTCAAACTTCAAAGCGCCGTCACTTGTCCGATTTACAGTCAATTTCATGCAATTTTTCGAGACCCATCCGACCTAAACTTCCCCAGGCGGCCACGGCGCATCCCTCCTGAGCAAAAATGTCCAAAAGTTCAAGACGCCGTAACTTTTCACTCGGTTGTCCGATTTACGTAATTCACGTGTCCATTCCATGTATTTTTCGAGACCCAGCCGACCAGAACTGCCGTAGGCGGTCGTGAGGACACGGCGGAAGAAGATGCGAAGAAGCAAAGCAAAAAGGACGAAAAAAAACCAAAAAGAGGGATGCAACACGAGGACTTCCCAGGGGGCCACGGCGCATCCCTCCTGAGAAAAAATGTCCAAAAGTTCAAGACGCTGTAACTTTTCACTCGGTTGTCCGATTTACGCAATTCACGTGTCCATCCCATGTATTTTTTCGAGACCCAGCCGACCCAAACTGCCATAGGCGGTCGTGGGGACACGGCGGAAGAAGATGCGAAGAAGCAAAGCAAAAAGGACGAAAAACAACCAAAAAGAGGGATGCCACACGAGGACTTCCCAGGGGGTCACCCATCCTAGTACTACTCTCGCCCAAGCACGCTTTCACTGCGGAGTTCTGATGGGATCCGGTGCATTAGTGCTGTATGATCGCATCCGAAAGACAAGCGTGAATTTAATCACATAACCCGTACCGACGCCGTCCCCAAGAAGTTCAAACTTTAAAGCGCCGTCACTTGTCCGATATACGGTCAATTTCATGCAATTTTTCGAGACCCATCCAAACTAAACTTCCCCAGGCGGCCACGGCGCATCCCTCCTGGGCAAAAATGTCCAAAAGTTCAAGACGCCGTAAATTTTCACTCGGTTGTTTGATTTACGCAATTCACGTGTCCATTCCATGTATTTTTTTGAGACCCAGCCGACCAGAACTGCCGTAGGCGGTCGTGAGGACACGGCGGAAGAAGATGCGAAGAAGCAAAGCAAAAAGGACGAAAAACAACCAAAAAGAGGGATGCAACACGAGGACTTCCCAGGGGGTCACCAATCCTAGCACTACTCTCGCCCAAGCACGCTTAACTGCGGAGTTCTGATGGGATCCGGTGCATTAGTGCTGGTATGATCGCATCCGAAAGACAAGCGTGAATTTAATCACGTAACCCGTACCGACGCCGTCCCCAAGAAGTTCAAACTTCAAAGCGCCGTCACTTGTCCGATTTACGGTCAATTTCATGCAATTTTTCGAGACCCATCCGACCTAAACTTCCCCAGGCGGCCACGGCGCATCCCTCCTGAGCAAAAATGTCCAAAAAATCAAGACGCCGTAACTTTTCACTCGGTTGTCCGATTTACGCAATTCACGTGTTCATTCGATGTATTTTTCTGAGACCCAGCCGACCAGAACTGCCGTAGGCGGTCGTGAGGACACGGCGGAAGAAAATGCGAAGAAGCAAAGCAAAAAGGACGAAAAACAACCAAAAAGAGGGATGCAACACGAGGACTTCCCAGGGGGCCACGGCGTATCCCTCCTGAGCAAAAATGTCCATAAGTTCAAGACGCTGTAACTTTTCACTCGGTTGTCCGATTTACGCAATTCACGTGTCCATCCCATGTTTTTTTTCGAGACCCAGCCGACCCAAACTGCCGTAGGCGGTCGTGAGGACACGGCGGAAGAAGATGCGAAGAAGCAAAGCAAAAAGGACGAAAAACAACCAAAAAGAGGGATGCTACACGAGGACTTCCCAGGGGGTCACCCATCCTAGTACTACTCTCGCCCAAGCACGCTTTCACTGCGGAGTTCTGATGGGATCCGGTGCACTAGTGCTGTATGATCGCATCCGAAAGACAAGCGTGAATTTAATCACATAACCCGTACCGACGCCGTCCCCAAGAAGTTCAAACTTCAAAGCGCCGTCACTTGTCCGATTTACGGTCAATTTCATGCAATTTTTCGAGACCCATCCGACCTAAACTTCCCCAGGCGGCCACGGCGCATCCCTCCTGGGCAAAAATGTCCAAAAGTTCAAGACGCCGTAAATTTTCACTCGGTTGTCTGATTTACGCAATTCACGTGTCCATTCCTTGTATTTTTTTGAGACCCAGCCGACCAGAACTGCCGTAGGCGATCGTGAGGACACGGCGGAAGAAGATGCGAAGAAGCAAAGTAAAAAAGGACGAAAAACAACCAAAAAGAGGGATGCAACACGAGGACTTCCCAGGGGGTCACCCATCCCAGTACTACTCTCGGCCACGCACGCTTAACTGCGGTGTTCTGATGGGATCCGGTGCATTAGTGCTGGTATGATCGCATCCAATAGATAAGCGTGAATTTAATCACATAACCCGTACCGACGCCGTCCCCAAGAAGTTCAAACTTCAAAGTGCCGTCACTTGTCCGATTTACGGTCAATTTCATGCAATTTTTCGAGACCCATCCGACCTAAACTTCCCCAGGCGGCCACGGCGCATCCCTCCTGAGCAAAAATGTCCAAAAGTTCAAGACGCCGTAACTTTTCACTCGGTTGTCCGATTTACGCAATTCACGTGTCCATTCCATGTATTTTATTGAGACCCAGCCGACCCAAACTGCCGTAGGCGATAGTGAGGACACGGCGGAAGAAGATGTGAAGAAGCAAAGCAAAAAGGACGAAAAACAACCAAAAAGAGGGATGCAACACGAGGATTTCCCAGGGGGTCACCCATCCTAGTACTACTCTCGCCGAAGCACGCACGCTAAACTGCGGAGTTCTGATGGGATCCGGTGCATTAGTGCTGGTATGATCGCATCCCAAATAAAAGCGTGAATATAATCAAATAACCCTTACCGACGCCGTCCCCAAGAAGTTCAAACTTCAAAGCGCCGTCACTTGTCCGATTTACGGTCAATTTCATGCAATTTTTCGAGACCCATCCGACCTAAACTTCCCCAGGCGGCCACGGCGCATCCCTCCTGAGCAAAAATGTCCAAAAGTTCAAGACGCCGTAACTTTTCACTCGGTTGTCCGATTTACGCAATTCACGTGTCCATTCCATGTATTTTTTCGAGACCCAGCCAACCCAAACTGCCGTAGGCGGTCGTGAGGACACGGCGGAAGAAGATGCGAAGAAGCAAAGCAAAAAGGACGAAAAACAACCAAAAAGAGGGATGCAACACGAGGACTTCCCAGGGGGTCACCCATCCTAGTACTACTCTTGCCCAAGCACGCTTACCTGCGGAGTTCTGATGGGATCCGGTGCATTAGTGATGGTATGATCACATCTGAAAGACAAGCGTGAATTTAATCACATAACCCGTACCGACGCCGTCCCCAAGAAGTTCAAACTTCAAAGCGCCGTCACTTGTCCGATTTACGGTCAATTTCATGCAATTGTTCGAGACCCATCCGACCTAAACTTCCCCAGGCGGCCACGGCGCATCCCTCCTGAGCAAAAATGTCCAAAATTTCAAGACGCCGTAACTTTTCACTCGGTTGTCCGATTTACGCAATTCACGTGTCCATTCCATGTATTTTTTCGAGACCCAGCCGACCCAAACTGCCGTAGGCGGTCGTGAGGACACGGCGGAAGAAGATGCGAAGAAGCAAAGCAAAAAGGAGGAAAAACAACCAAAAAGAGGGATGGAACACGAGGACTTCTCAGGGGGTCACCCATCCTAGTACTACTCTCGCCCAAGCACGCACGCTTAACTGCGGAGTTCTAATGGGATCCGATGCATTAGTGCTGGTATTATCGCATCCGAAAGACAAGCGTGAATTTAATCACATAACCCGTACCGACGCCGTCCCCAAGAAGTTCAAACTTCAAAGCGCCGTCACTTGTCCGATTTACGGTCAATTTCATGCAATTTTTTGAGACCCATCCGACCTAAACTTCCCTTGGCGGCCACGGCGCATCCCTCCTGAGCAAAAATGTCCAAAAGTTCAAGACGCCGTAACTTTTCACTCGGTTGTCCGATTTACGCAATTCACGTGTCCATTCCATGTATTTTTTCGAGACCCAGCCGACCCAAACTGCCGTAGGCGGTCGTGAGGACACGGCGGAAGAAGATGCGAAGAAGCAAAGCAAAAAGGACGAAAAACAAACAAAAAGAGGGATGCAACACGAGGACTTCCCAGGGGGTCACCCATCCTAGTACTACGCTCGCCCAAGCGCGCTTAAATGCGGAGTTCTGATGGGATCCAGTGCATTAGTGGTGGTATGATCACATCCGAAAGACAAGAGTGAATTTAATCACATAACCCGTACCGACGCCGTCCCCAAGAAGTTCAAAATTCAAAGCGCCGTCACTTGTCCGATTTACGGTCAATTTCATGCAATTGATCGAGACCCATCCGACCTAAACTTCCCCAGGCGGCCACGGCGCATCCCTCCTGAGCAAAAATGTCCAAAATTTCAAGACGCCGTAACTTTTCACTCGGTTATCCAATTTACGCAATTCACGTGTCCATTCCATGTATTTTTTCGAGACCCAGCCGACCCAAACTGCCGTAGGCGGTCGTGAGGACACGGCGGAAGAAGATGCGAAGTAGCAAAGCAAAAAGGACGAAAAACAACCAAAAAGAGGGATGCAACACGAGGACTTCCCAGGGGGTCACCCATCCTAGTACTACTCTCCCCCAAGCACGCACGCTTAACTGTGGAGTTCTGATGGGATCCGGTGCATTAGTGCTGGTATGATCGCATCCGAAAGACAAGCGTGAATTAAATCACATAACCCGTACCGACGCCGTCCCCAAGAAGTTCAAACTTCAAAGCGCCGTCACTTGTCCGATTTACGGTCAATTTCATGCAATTTTTCGAGACCCATCCGACCTAAACTTCCCCAGGCGGCCACGGCGCATCCCTCCTGATCAAAAATGTCCAAAAGTTCAAGACGCCGTAACTTTTCACTCGGTTGTCCGATTTACGCAATTCACGTGTCCATTCCATGTATTTTTTCGAGACCCAGCCGACCCAAATTGCCGTAGGCGGTCGTGAGGACACGGCGGAAGAAGATGCGAAGAAGCAAAGAAAAAAGGACGAAAAACAACCAAAAAGAGGGATGCAACACGAGGACTTCCCAGGGGGTCACCCATCCTAGTACTACTCTCGCCCAAGCACGCACGCTTAACTGCGGAGTTCTGATGGGATCCGGTGCATTAGTGCTGGTATGATCGCATCCGAAAGACAAGCGTGAATTTAATCACATAACCCGTACCGACGCCGTCCCCAAGAAGTTCAAACTTCAAAGCGCCGTCACTTGTCCGATTTACGGTCATTTTCATGCAATTTTTCGAGACCCATCCGACCTAAACTTCCCCAGGCGGCCACGGCGCATCCCTCCTGAGCAAAAATGTCCAAAAGTTCAAGACGCCGTAACTTTTCACTCGGTTGTCCGATTTACGCAATTCACGTGTCCATTCCTTGTATTTTTTCGAGACCCAGCCGACCCAAACTGCCGTAGGCGGTCTTGAGGACACGGCGGAAGAAGATGCGAAGAAGCAAAGCAAAAAGGACGAAAAACAAACAAAAAGAGGGATGCAACACGAGGACTTCCCAGGGGGTCACCCATCCTAGTACTACTCTCGCCCAAGCACGCTTAAATGCGGAGTTCTGATGGGATCCGGTGCATTAGTGCTGGTATGATCGCATCCGTAAGACAAGTGTGAATTTAATCACATAACCCGTACCGACGCCGTCCCCAAGAAGTTCAAACTTCAAAGCGCCGTCACTTGTCCGATTTACGGTCAATTTCATGCAATTTTTCGAGACCCATCCGACCTAAACTTCCCCAGGAGGCCACGGCGCATCCCTCCTGAGCAGAAATGTCCAAAATTTCAAGACGCCGTAACTTTTCACTCGGTTGTCCGATTTACGCAATTCACGTGTCCATTCCATGTATTTTTTCGAGACCTAGCCGACCCAAATTGCCGTAGGCGGTCGTGAGGACATGGCGGAAGAAGATGCGAATAAGCAAAGCAAAAAGGACGAAAAACAACCAAAAAGAGGGATGCAACAGAAGGACTTCCCAGGGGGTCACCCATCCTAGTACTACTCTCGCCCAAGCACGCTTAAATGCGGAGTTCTGATGGGATCCGGTGCATTAGTGCTGGTATGATCGCATCCGAAAGACAAGCGTGAATTTAATCACATAACCCGTACCGACGCCGTCCCCAAGAAGTTCAAACTTCAAAGCGCCGTCACTTGTCCGATTTACAGTCAATTTCATGCAATTTTTCGAGACCCATCCGACCTAAACTTCCCCAGGCGGCCACGGCGCATCCCACCTGAGCAAAAATGTCCAAAAGTTCAAGACGCTGTAACTTTTCACTCGGTTGTCCGATTTACGCAATTCACGTGTCCACTCCATGTATTTTTTCGAGACCCAGCCGACCTTAACTGCCGTAGGCGGTCGTGAGGACACGGCGGAAGAAGATGCGAAGAAGCAAAGAAAAAAGGACGAAAAAACAACCGAAAAGAGGGATGCAACAAGAGGACTTCCCAGGGGGTCACCCATCCTAGTACTACTCTCGCACAAGCACGCTTAACTGCTGATGGGATCCGTTGCATTAGTGCTAGTATGATCGCATCTGAAAGACAATCGTGAATTTAATCACATAACCCGTACCGACGCCGTCCCCAAGAAGTTCAAACTTCAAAGCGCCGTCACTTGTCCGATTTACGGTCAATTTCATGCAATTTTTCGAGACCCATCCGACCTAAACTTCCCAAGGCGGCCACGACGCATCCCTCCTGAGCAAAAATGTCAAAAAGTTCAAGACGCCGTAACTTTTCACTCGGTTGTCCGATTTACACAATTCACGTGTCCATTCCATGTATTTTTTCCAGACCCAGCCGACCCGCGGTTTGCGCTTTCCGTTTGTCCAAAAAATTTACTCTTCCATGAGAAAATTAACTTTTTAGGACTTCTACAACTTTTTTCCTTAAAAAAATGTTTTCTGTTTTCATGTGTTGCATATGTTAATTCTATATTAAGGTTTTTTTTTTCACATTTGACTCCCATATATTGCTGACATAAGTATCACATTGGTTCTAGTCTTGTATATTGATTTTCCTAAGAATTGTTTTGATAGAAGGGTCGTGGGACAAATTAGGAAGCCTCCAAAATAAAATATTCAAAAATTCCTTCTGGTATGATCAACTCTAAATTGTTTCTTGCCAATAACATTTTGTATTTGTAAAGCGACAACACGAGAAAATTTCCTCTGAAGTATTTGCTTTACATACATTCAATGGTTTGGTCGCTAGTCGTAAGATTATTTGAAATTACAGCTCATTGAAATCCCATGATCTATTATTTCCTATATGAATATAGAAAAAAAGATAAGTACATTCTCCATTGTATTGATATCAATTAGATACAATGCATCTTACACTTGGTCGTTTGTATGGAGTCTTTGATATGAAAGACTTTAAAAGAACAATGGTAAATGAGACAAGCTTTGAAGACAAAGTTGATTTTTTTCCTGTTGACAAAGGTTGGGTCATTCATAATGGGAGCAAGACATTGCAGAAAGATGAAGACTAGTATATTTAGTTTTTATTTATAAATTCAAAAGTTAATTTTGTCCATGAATTAACAATGGGGGAGATTGAAACATGATGACTTACTTTGGGTTCAATCTAGGATCCCGAGTAGTTTCTCAGTGTTCATCAATTCATGAACAAAAGAGTTCAGATCATGTAGTGCACAATTTATGATTATTAAAAATAATCCGAGTCTCTTTATTTAGATACTCTGTGATGCTAAATCATGTTTTGTAGGGAATTCAGACTACTCGAATCTAGTTCCGCAAGAAATAATCGAAATTCATTAGTGATAGATCAAAAGCTCTTTGGTATTAACATGTGAATATATACAAAGGAGGAGCCTCGGTTCCTAGATGGTGAAATCCACAAAACACAAGTGTCAAAACTTCAAAGTTTTGAGACACTGTAATTTCCTTATATGTTTTTAACTGTTCTGTATTCTGCAGGTCTATAAGTTTGTGTTTGGAATGAATGATTTTGTCATTCTCTGATGTTCTGCAAATACTATGGAATTATGTTTTGGATGGTACAACACAATGTGCAAGACTGAGATGAATTGGGAATCCAAGTTGTTTTTGATCAACTAGCAGCCAAAGCTTCAAAGCTTTGAGAATTTCAGAGTACTTCTTACTGCTAAGTTCATCTAACCATATCTGTGTATGAAGGTCAATTCAATTGGTTTTATAACTTGTAATTAACTTATACTAGTCTATTAATACTTTTTCTATAATGGTTAATTGGTATATACATTTAATTGGATGGATAAACTGTTTTTATTATCAGACAAAACTTTGCCTAATTTCTTCATGAACTGTCAGCATAATGCTGATCAGATCTTAATGCTAGTTTGTCTAGATATTGTTTGATCTTGTTTGTTGAGTATATGCAGGGTTTTTGGGCGTTCCAACGTCCATAAACAAATCAGATAGCTATCCAAGCATAGCTGTTGAAAGAAGCATATCAGGAGAGAGAATTTTTAGGCATTCAGTTCCTAAAATCTCTCAGGTTGTTGCAGGCTGTTACTTAAGAGATAAATGCTTTGAATTTCAAAGAGAGACACACAAGGAGAGGCTGATCAACGTGGAAATTGAAGAGTGTTACAAACAGGAGAGATCAGATAATACAATTCTTCAAATCATCAGGTCTATTAACACTGCAGAAGCAAGATCATTCATTAGAGACTGAAGAACTTCCAAGCTTTATTGCTTATCTCTATTATGTGTTCTTCACACTTGTACTGAAATTATATTATGATTCTGTTTTCTTAAAGCTCATAAACTTAGAAGTTTAGTTGTTCTATTCAACAACAAAGAGGTTCTTATTGTTTCAACATGTTGTAGTTGGAACTAGATAGGTTGGGAATCACGAGAATAGGGGAAAGGTAGCTCACTCAGGCTTGAGATCTAGGGCTAAATCTGGGTGATTAATAAGAAGTTGTGTTAAAATCCTGGAGGGATAAGATCCCTCAGGCATAGACTAGGATAAATTGTGACTGAACTCTGTAAAATCCTTGTGTTCTTGTTCCTTACTTTTATTATATTTACATTCCAGTCTAAGATGGAAGTTTGCAAAGATTTGGAGTTTTCCAAATCTCAAAGCTTTGAAGCTTCTGTGTTCTGCAGTTATATTTCTAGTTTCTCAAATTTTTTTCCAAAGCTTTGAGATATCAACTGCATATTTACTCTAAGTTTCAACAGACTATTTTTAAGCAAAAGTTGGCATACTCTATTCAACCCCCCCCCCCCCTTCTAGAGTATTTGGATCCTGTTACTTACATTACAAACTTTCAATTGGTATCAGAGCTTGGGTCACTGTTTAAGGATCTAACAATCTTGTGACAATGAGTAATATAGTGATGGAGGATTATCACAGGGAAGAGCAGCCAATAGACCTCCACTGTTCTGTGGTGATAACTTTGTGCATTGGAAGGCACTGATGAAAATGTTCATCATAGATCAAGACATGAAGTTATGGTCTATTGTTGTGAATGGTCCAAACTTGTTCAATACTACTTCTGATGGAATCAAAACTGTCGAATCATAGGAAGATCTCTCAATTACTGAACTGGAAAAGGTATCAAAAAATTACAAAGCTTTGAACTTATTGTATTGTGCTCTTAGTGCAGATGAGTTTAACATGATATCCAACTACATAGTGCAAAAGAGATATGGGATAAGCTAACTTACTTATGAAGGAACTATCCAAGTCAAGCAGACAAAGATCAATATCGTTTTGAGGCAGTATGAACTGTTTAAGATGAATTCTGATGAATCCATCAAGGACATGTTCAAAATGTTTACAAATATGTGAAAAACTTGGAATCTATGGGAAAAGCTTTATCAAATGAAGAAAAAGTCATGAAGATACTCAGAATCTTGCCAAAAGCTAAATGGGAGCCTAAGACAACTGCAATTGAGGAAGCTCAAGATTTACACATCTTGGAACTAGATGATCTGCAAGGAAAACTGCTCACTCATGAGATCTCAAGGAGGTAGATGGTGACATGAGAGAAAACATCAAGAACCTGACACTCAAGGCAAAGGACAATGAGAAATCTCAAAGCCGTGAACATGAGGATGATGATGATGATGATGAAGAAGACTTAGCATTGATTTCCAAAGCCTTGGCCATAATTTTAAAAGGATGATAAATTTTGGATACAAGGACTATAACAAGGAAAAATTCATATCCTCAACTACCAAGGATCAGAAAGGTAAATCTTCTTCAAATTCATATAAACCTAAAGTTATGAATTGCTATGAATGTGAAGATGCAGATCATTTTGTAAGAGATTGCCCTCAAAAGAAGAAAAGCAGGCAATTTCCTAAGAAGGAAAATGACAACCGAAGAAAGAAGGCAATGGTGGCCTCATGGAGTGATTCAGATTCTTCAGACTCAAATTCTGATGAAGAGCAAGCCAATCTCTATTTGATGGCTGGACATCAAAAAGATCACTCTACGGAGAAGCCAATTGAAGATATGGTAAAGAATCTTTTATCTAGTCCTTCTGATGTATTGCCTGAAATCCTCGAAAGTATGTTTTTGAATGAGGAAAGTTACAGGAATGAGATTGATTCCTTGAAAGTAAAGGTTCATGAGCAAGCAAAAGAAAATTTACATTTTGTTTTTCAAAACAAATGTCTTGAAGCTACTAAGTTGAAAATTGATAGTGACTTCAAAGCCTTGGACAGCAGATTAAAAGCTTTGAAATCACAAGTCAAAGAAGTTCTTGATCAAAAATGTCTTTTAACTGATAAATATGTTGACCTAAAGAGTCATTCAGATGATTTAGAACAACATAACACTTCATTGATTAGTAAGCATCAAGAATCCAAGAAAATTCTCTCAAAATTTGCTGGCTCAGAACATAAGCTAAATCTTATGCTTGGAGGAAGTATGCATTCTGTACACAAAAGTGGAATTGGTTATAATCAAATTTTTTCAAAAAGAAACCAAACCACATTTGTAAAATCAGGAAGCAGACATTCTCCAAAGTGTCACTATTGTGGTGAAATGGACATGTGAAATTAACTTGCCCCTTTAGAAGGACAAAACCTCACATTATGAGGAACACCTATCCTTATCAGCTTAAGGGACAAGTGAAACAGATTTTGGTTCCAAAAGGGATTAGACCACCTAACATGGTTGATTCTGAGTATGAGTCTAAATTCTACACTTGGTCTAATAGCCTGTTAAGACATTGATTGAATTTTGCAAGATGTCACCAAAGCTTTAAAGGATCAGAATGGATTTTGGATAGTGGATGTTCCAGACACATGAGTGGAAAGAAATCTTTATTAAATAAGCTTAAAGAGAAATCAGGAGGAACAATCACACTTGATGACAAAGCAAGGTGCAACATCATTGGTATAGGTTGTATTGGTAATCACCCTGCAAGGTCAATTTCAGATGTCTATCTAGTTGATTGTCTTAAGTATATTTGTTGAGTATATCTCAGCTTTGTGATAAAGGAAATAAGGTAATATTTGACAAGGAGAAATGTGTGGTGCAAGATGAAAAATTAGGCAATTGCATACTCACTGCTCCTAGGTCACACAATGTTTATGCTTTATGTACTGACAAAGTTATAGGCGAAAGTCTGAAATGTCTGAAAGCTTTGAAGGATGACTCAAAGCATTGGCAGAGAAAGCTTGGGCATATAATCATGCATACCATGATCAAACTCATCTCAAAAGATTTTGTAAGAGGCTTACCAATCCTGAAATTCAAAGATGATGGGATTTGCAAGGCATGTACCCAATGTAAACAAAACAAGAGTTCGTTCAAGACAAAGAACTTTGTAAGTACTTATAGACCTTTAGAATTGATGCATATGGACTTATGTGGTCCTATGAGGGTTCAAACACCCAAAGTACATGCTTGTTGTGGTTGATAATTATTCCAGATTTACATGGGTTATGTTCATTAGAGACAAGTCTGAAGCATTATCTGAGTTCTCAAAGCTTTGTAAGGAGTTTCAAACTTCGAATTTTTTTCCTGTTGCATCAATCAGAAGTGATCATGGTAGAGAATTTGACCAACTTGATTTTGATTTATTTTGTGCAAAGCATGGAATCTCACACAAATTTTCTGCACCTAGAAGTCCTCAGCATAATGGAGTAGTTGAGAGGAAAAATAGAACTCTTGAAGACAAGTCTAGAACCATGCTAGTTGAAAGTAATTTGCCAAAGTATCTGCGGGCAGAAGCTGTTAACACTGCCAATTATATGCTCAATAGATGTTTGATCAGACCTATTTTGAAGAGAACTTCTTTTGAACTTTTCAAAGGCAGAAAGCCCAGTGTTTCTTATTTTAAGCCTTTTGGCTACACTTGTTTTGTGCATAACAATGAAAACGATAACCTTAGTAAGTTTGATTCCAGAAGTGATGAAGCTGCTTTTCTTGCTTATTCTCAAACTAGCAAAGCTTACAAAGTTTACAATAAGTGAACTAAGATAGTAGAGGAGAGTATTCCTGTGATTTTTTATGAAAGTATTGATGATTCTCCGAGTGAAAGTTTTACTGATCTCAACTTGAACAAGTATGAGACTGATGATGATTATGAGAAAGATAAAGGAATCAAAACTAAGCTGCAAAAACATTCAGAAGAATCTCAAGGCATTGAACCCCCTATTGAGACAAAATCTCAAAGCCTTGAGACTGAGACTGACAAGACATATTGAAAGCTCAGGTTGTGCAAGACTTGGAATAGCTCAGCTATTTCAAGGACTTGAATCAGCTTTCAAAGCCTTGAATCAGTCTCAAAGGCTTGAAAATAGTTTAGCTATTTTCAAGACCTTGAAACTGGATTCAAAGCCTTGAAACTGCTTAACCTGTATGCACACTCTCAGGGGGAGTTTTCTGCAAACTCTCGGAGTTGATTCCCTCTCTTTCTTTCATATTTTTGATTCACTGTTATTAGGTGATGAAAGAAAATTTTTACTAACATGATTTGAGCATAAGATATCATCTGTTTGACCATGATAATGCAGCAAATTTTGTTTCCAATATTTGCAGGATTGTTTCCTAAACTGAAGTTGTGCAGATTTGGAAATAGATGAATATTTTGGTCCTGTGATCAATCAGAGACTTATGACAGCTTATCTGATTGCTTATGGACAAGATCACAACAATATCTCTGAAGATTGTGATCAACTATCCGTTGGAGAAAGCTGTTAAAGATAGTCAAAGCTGTTGCCTACAAAATAGGAAGTTGTTGCTGAAAATTTTGGAAGATTTGCAGAGCTTCAAACAGTTTAAATAGAACTCACCTTGAAGCGACAATATACGAGACTCAACGGGCAAAAACAAGAGACAAGTTTCTGGATTGACAAAGCACAAAAGAAGAAGATCAAACTCTCAATCCTTTCCACAGAAGTTCACTGCATTTTCACTGCAGTTTTCTACTCTAAGTGTACTTCTGTATTGAGTTGTATTGGTAGATCATTTTTGTATTATCTATACATCTATTCTCAAGGATTTTTCTAAGTGAACAATAGAGAATTCTTAGTTAATGAGTTAGCTAGAGCAAGTACTAGACATGTTAGGGAAAACCACAAGCTGTAACAGAGTAAGGGAACTCTCTAGGATTGAGTTCTAGGGCTTAGCTTTTGATTAATAAGAATTGATTTGAAAATCCTGCAGGGATCTAATCCCCGAGGTAGAGACGTAGGTCCAAGTGGACTGAACTCTATAAATCACTTGTCTTCAGCATTTACAGATCATTCTTTTATATAGTTTTTGCAGCACACAAAACTGTCTGCTTTTCAAGGGTTTGAACTTGTTTTCAAGGCCTTGAAAAAGGCATACTTGCTTTATACTGTCTGCATCTTCTCCAAGGGCTTGAACTAGTTTTCAAGGCCTTGAACTTCATTGTTTGCACAAGTTTTCATCTTCCTAGCAAGTTTTGCAAAAAGTTGGCATACTCTATTCAACCCCCCTTCTAGAGTATCTTAGCTGCATTAACATCTGCATACTCACACTTTCAATTGGTATAAGAGCTTGTATCACTGTATAAGATTTAACCATCTGGTGATCATGAGTACCGCAGGTGATGGTGGTTTCTCACAGGGAAGAGCTGCTAACAGACCTCCTCTAATTTTTGGAGAAAATTTTACTCACTGGAAAGCTCTCATGAAAATGTTCATTATTGATCAAGATCTAGAGCTTTGGACCATTATCCAAAATGGACCTCGTACTTTCTACACAGAGAAAGATGGGATCAGAATTCCCAAAACAAAAGACTCACTCTCCTCTACTGAATTAGAGAAATTTTCTTAGAACTACAGAGCTATTAACATTTTGTATTGTGCTTTGAGTACAGATGAATTCAACAGGATCTCTGGATGCACAACTGCAAAAGAAATCTGGGATAAGCTTGTGGTTACCTTTGAGGGAACCAGTCAAGTCAAGCAAACCAAGATCAACATTTATCTCAGGCAATATGAGCTGTTTAAGATGAATGCAGATGAGTCCATCAGAGACATGTTCAAGAGGTTCACTGATATTGTTAACAACCTTGATTCACTAGGAAAACATTTTTCCAATAAAGAAAAGGTGAGGAATATTCTTAGAAGTCTTCCAAAGGCAAAATGGGAACCAAAGACCACAGCTATTGAAGAAGCTCAGAATCTCTCAACTTTACAACTTGATGACCTACAAGGGAAGCTCCTGACACATGAGATATATATGAATGAAGTAGATGGACAACTCCCAGATGGTGTCAAGAACTTAGCTCTCAAAGCCAAAGAGAATGAGAGAACACAAAGCCTTAAAACTGAGGATGGTGATGATGAAGATCCAATTTCCTTAATTTCCAAAGCCTTGAAAAGGATTCTCAAAATGAAGAAAAACTTTGGAAAAAAAGATTTCAACAGAGAAAGGCCTAGATCATCCAGCAACAAGGACTACAAAGGTAAGTCCTCTTCACAAAACAAATCAAAAGTTATGAAACGCTTTGAATGTGGTGATTCATGAAACTTGATGAGAGATTGTCCACACAAGAATAGCAAGAGCTAAAGAAAGCCATGATAGCTTTATGGAGTGATTGAGATAGCTCTAGTGAATATGAATCTGAGGATTAACATGCCAACCTATGCTTTATGGCCAAGCATGATGAAAGTTCTGAGAAGAACATTGAGGTAATGGTAAATTGTCTGATTTCAAAACCAAAAGAAGCTCTTTCACAATATCTCAGAACAATGCTTTTGAATGAGGAAGATTATCTGAAAGAGATCAGACTTTTGAAATAAAAAGTTCATGAGCAAGAAAAAGAAAACTTACAACTTGTTTGCCTAAATCAGAATCTTGAAATCTCTCAGAAGAAAACAGATAGTGATTTCAAGGCCTTGAAAACCAGTTTCAAAGCCTTGAAAACACAAGTCAAGGAAGTAGTCAATAAGAACTCCTCAATGAGTGACAACCTTGTTAATCTAAGACATCAGGTTGATGAATTAGAGAAACAAAAGACTACTCTTACTGAGAAACTTCAAAAATCTGAATTGGTCAAAGTCAAGCTTGCTGGATCAGAACACGAGTTGAACTTGATTCTTGGAGGAAGTTCACAGTCTGTTCACAAAGCTGGTATTGGATTCAATCCAAACTTTCCAAGAAGGAACAATACCAGATTTGTGAAAGCTGGAAACAAAACTTCTCCTACATGTCATTACTGCTGGAAAACTGGTCATGTTGAAATGACTTGTCCTTTTAGAAGAAGAGACCCTCACATAATGAGGAACACTTTTCCTTTTCAACTCAAAGGACAAGTTAAGCAGATTTGGGTTCCTAAAGGGGTTAGGCCACTAACATGGTTGATCCTGAATATGAATCCAAATTCCACACTTGGTCTAATAGCTGGGTAAGGCAGTGATTGGTGTTTGCAGGTTGTCACCAATATAAAAGAACATAAGTGGTTTATGGACAGTGGTTGCTCAAGACATATGAGTGGAAAGAGATCTCTATTCTTTGAATTGAAGGAGCAATCAGAAGGTTCAATAACACTTGGTGACAAAGGCAAATGCAATATTCTTGGTACTGGAAAAGTTGGTACAAATTCTGAAAACTCTATTTCTGATGTGTATCTAGTTGAAGGTTTGAAATTTAATTTGCTTAGTGTATCTCAGCTTTGTGATAATGGCAACAAAGTTATCTTTGATAAAGAGAAGTGTGTGGTGCAAAATGAAAAATCAGGAGATTGCATTCTCACAGCCTCTAGATCAAACAATGTTTATACTTTTCAGACTAACAAAGTTGCAGGTGAAAGTTTGAAGTGTATCAAGGCCTTGAAAGAGGATTCAAAGCTTTGGCACAGGAAACTTGGTCATATCAGTTTGCATATTTGAAAAAGTTGATTTCCAAAGAATTGGTAAGAGGATTGCCATCCATCAAGTTCAAAGAAGATGAAATGTGCAAAGCTTGTGCACAAGGCAAGCAGACTAGAAGTTCCTTCATATGGATCTATGTGGTCCTATGAGGAATCCTACTCCAAAAGGTAAAAGGTATATGCTAGTTGTTGTAGATGATATTTCTAGATATACTTGGGTTATGTTTCTCAAAGAAAAATATGAAGCACTCTCTGAATTTTCAAAGCTTTGCAGAGACCTTCAAAACTTGAAAAACCTACATGTAGCTTCAATCAGAAGTGATCATGGTAGAGAATTTGATTAGTTAGAATTTGATTTATTCTGTGATAAGCATGGTATTACTCACAACTTTTCTGCTCCAAGAACTCCTCAAGAGAATGGTGTTGTTGAGAGAAAGAACATGAGTCTTGAAGATATGTCAAGAACAATGCTTCTTGAGAACAAGCTGCCAAAACATTATTGGGCAGAAGCTGTGAATACAGCAAACTATATTTTGAACAGGTGCTTGATCAGACCCATTCTGAAGAAGACCCCCTATGAACTGTTTAAAGGAAGGAAGCCAAACATTTCATACTTCAGACCCTTTGGATGTACTTGTTATATCCATAACAATGGAAAAGACAATCTTGGTAAGTTTGATGCAAGAAGTGATGAAGGTATATTTCTTGGATACTCTCTGAATAGCGAAGCTTATAGGGTCTACAATAAAAGAACCAAATTGGTTGAAGAGAGCATTCATGTTGTTTTTTATGAAAGCTATGATGGTTCTTTGAGTGAAAGTTTTGCAGACTTGAATTTGAACAAGCATGAATCAGAGGAAGAGACTGAGAATCCATTAGGATTCAAGAAAGGTTCAGAAGAAAATAGAAGACATTTTCAAGACATTGAAAATGGTGCTCAAGGCCTTGAAAGTAAACCTCAAAGCCTTGAAAAAGATGATTAGAAGGATTCAAGTGACAAAGCTACTACTTCAAGACCAGGGAAGATCTATGGAGAGCCTGAACCATGGTGTCCATGAAAGAGATTCAAATATCTCTCATCCCATCCAGCTGATAATATCATATCAGATCCAACATTTGGTACACAAACTAGATCACAGTTGAAGAACTTATATGCTTTTAATGCTTTTATTTCTCTTGTAGAACCAAAAACTGTGAAAGAAGCTTTACAAGAAGCAGACTGGGTCATTGCTATGCAAAGTGAACTCAATGAGTTTGAAAGGAATAAAGTTTGGAACCTGGTTCCTCCACCTATAAACCATTCCGTCATTGGTAGCAGATGGGTATTCAGAAATAAGTTGGATGAAAGTGGCAATGTGATCAGAAACAAAGCAATGTTATTTGCTCAAGGTTACAATCAAGAAGAAGGTATTAACTATGAGGAAAATTTTGCTCCAGTTTCCAGGTTAGAAGCAATTAGAAATTTGCTTGCATTTGCATCTTACAAGAACATGAAACTGTTTCAAATGGATGTGAAGTGTGTTTTCTTGAATGGCTATTTACAAGAAGAAGTTTATGTTGCACAACCACGTGGTTTTGAAAATGACAAGTTTCCAGATAATGTTTACAAACTTGACAAAGCTCTTTATGGTTTGAAACAAGCTCCAAGAGCTTGGTATGAAAGACTGTCAAAGTTTTTACTTGAAAATGATTTCAAAAGAGGTCTAGTAGACAAGACTCTTTTCATAAAGACTCATGAGAAAGATTTACATGTAGTTCAGATATATGTTGATGATATATTGTTTGGAGCTACTAATGATCAATTGTGCAGAGAATTATAAAGTCTTATGAGCAGGGAATTTGAGATGAGCATGATGGGAGAGTTGAAATTCTTCCTAGGATTTCAAATACATCAATTGAAGAAGGGAATCTTTCTGCATCAAAGCAAGTACACAAGAGGCTTACTAAACAGATATAGCATGGCTCAATGTAAGGAAGACAAGATCCCTATGAGTTCTACACTATCCTTAGACAAGGATGAATATGGTAAGAGTGTCAATATAAAAGAGTATAGATGCATGATATTACTCTATCTGACAACAAGCAGACCAGATATTATGTTTAGTGTGTGTATGTGTGCTTGATTTCAAGCTGATCCAAAAGAATCACACTTGACTGCTGTGAAGAGAACATTCAGATATCTCAATGGTACCAAAGACTTAGGGCTTTGGTATCCAAGACACTCTAACTTCTCTTTACATGATTTTTCAGATGCTGACTTTGCAGATTACAAGGTTAAAAGGAAAAGTACTTCAGGAACTTGCCAATTCATTGGATCATCCTTGATCAGTTGGCATTCCAAGAAACAAAATTCAGTTGCTCTATCAACAGCTGAAGCTGAATATATAGCTGCAGGAGCATGTTGCTCACAAGTGTTATGGATTGCTCAACAACTAAGAGACCTTGGACTTGATTTCAGGAGCATACCTATTAAGTGTGATAACACTAGTGCAATTTCAATTACAAAGAATCCAGTGCAACACTCAAGAACCAAGCACATTGATGTCAGACGCCATTTCATCAGAGATCATGCTAAGAAAGGTGATATTTTTCTTGAATTTGTTGCTACTAACATGCAAATTGAAGATATCTTCACTAAACCATTAGCAGATGAAAGGTTCTCAGCTCTAAGATTGGAATTGGGAATGCTAAATAAATATGCATTGGTTTAGGGGGAGCATCTGGTAAGAAAGGTAAGCTTTATTTGTTTTCGAAGGTTTGAACTGAGTTTCAAAGCCTTGAAAATCAGTTCAAAGCCTTGGCTTTTACTTGTTGCAGTGTTACATTTTTTCAAGACCTTGAAAATCTTTTGAAAGCCTTGAAAATTAGTCTGCTACACTGGTAGTCAATAATCTTGGATCATTCTGTGTTGGGTAATATCTCTGTAGATATTTGCCTAATATAGCCCCTACCCTTTTCAAAAATTTATTTTAGCAAAAAATAGTATTAGTATATTTTATTTTTCAACGGCATAAAAGATTTGAAATCCCTCTGATCATTGCAAATCTTTTGAGATCAGAGAGATACTAGTTTCCTTTTGAAACTCAAACTCTTTCTGTATTTATCTTCTCCTCCTCTCCTTCATTCCGTATCACTCCACCTCTCTCTATTCTTCTCCCAAACCCTAATGAGCACAAGGAGAGCCTCAGACAGAATCAAGATGGCTGGAGGTCCGAAACCTGTCTCAGAGAAGAAAAGAAAAGCTGTTGTGGATGAGGTTCAAGAAGTTAGTGGGGACTCTAGCTCCAGAAATCCTAGTGTATAGGAAGTTCAAGATCTTCCTCCACCAAAGAAGAAGGTCAAGAAGGTTACAGCCTCCTCTTCAGAAAAGCAAAAGAAGCAGAAAGATGTTACAGAAAAGCAACCAGAAACAGAGCCTACGAGTTTAAAGAAGCTGAAGACGAAAGAAACTCAGGCAGAAAAGGGGAAAGGAAAGGTGACAGAAGCTCAACCAGAAGGTCAATTGGAAAAGGCACTACAGATCTATTCACAAGCTTCAACAAAGAACTCAGCACCAGATGAGACTTGGTTTGTCTCAAACATCTTTAAAGGCCAGTGGTTAGATTTTTTTGCTTCAAGATCTATTGGTTTATGTAGTATGGTCAATAAGCATGTGGTGGGACACATGAAACTTAAGTGCATCTCTATGTTGAAGAAGAGTTCTTTGTGGTGTATGCTGAATCCTAAAGAATTAGCCTACCCTAGACTCACCAGACTCTTCTACCTGAACTTAACCGAAGTTAAGAGATCTGCACATTTGGTAATCAAATCTAAAGTTGTTGGGATAGTAATTGAACTGGATCACTCTGAGTTTGCCAATGTGCTAGGGTGTCCAAAGAGGTATGATACTAGCAACCATCCACCAAAGTCAGAATCCTTGAAGCTAGCCAAAGATGAGTTCTTTCTTCCAAACATCTCAACCTCAGCCAAACAGTTAACAAATTTTGTGTTGAATGTTGAAGCCAAAGTCCTTCATACCATTCTGGTTAGGTGTATCTTTCCCAGAGAGCACTCTAGAGAATTGATGACTGAGAGAATGCTGCACATCATGTATCTGGTTATGCATGGCTATGAGATTGATCTTCCAAAACTAGTGATTGAACACATGCTATTTAGCCTTAACAGTAAAAGGATTCACCCTCTTCCCTATGCAAACTTACTCTTTTTGTTCTTTGAACACTTTGAGATTCAAACTACTGGAGAGGAATCAGTTACATCTGGATTTGGAGTACTTAATGAGAAAGTCTTTGAGAACATTGGAGCGGTGAAGACCAAAGAGAAAGTTTGGAAACTTTACTCAGACTTGACTGAAGAAAAACAAGGTGCAAAGAAGTTTCCTAAGCCCAAGACCTTGACTCCCACTTCAAGTCAGACTTCTCAGCCAACACACAATCAGAGACTTGATGGTTTGGAGTTGGACATGGAGGATGTCAAAGCAACTTTTTTTGGACTGGAAAGTGATATGGGGCAAGTCAAGTACATGGTGGAAAGCATCTTCAGAAGCACGACTTTGCTTGATGTTCCTGAGGATGATGAAGGTACAAAGAAAGGAGAATCTGACAAGGATTTTCCTAGTGAGCATTCAGACCAGGAAGAAGTTACTCCAGTTTCAGATAAGGGAAAGCAGGTAGCAGAACATGCATCGTAGGAAGAATATGAAGCCAATAGCCTTGACTCAGATGAACTCCTGATTACCTTGAAGAAGAAAAAGAAATCTCCAAAGGCTGCTACAAAGGACAAGACTGAAGAAACAACTGCTGCTGGTGGGAATGCAGAGGAACATGAAGAGCAGGACAAGACTGATGAAGAAGACAATGAGAAAGAGGAAGGAGATCAGGATGAAGATGAAGAACCAACCCCTTAATCTTGCCTACTCTTTCTTCCCCAATCTCTCTTCTTCAAAGTTTTTCTTTAAAGTTTTCAAAATTTTCCAGACACTTGATCCAACATCTTCTATCTTTATGATGAAAGTCAAAAGGGGGGAGAAATTCTTGGTTCTTTAGTTTTTATTTCTAGTTTTATTTGCTATTTGGTGAACTGTTTAAGTTTTTGTTGGTATTATTGAATAAGTTGGATCTTTATGGAAATTTTGTGTTATAAATTGTGAACTAATCACATTATTTTGCAGAGACTAAGGATCAAACATAATTTAGTTTTGTCTTTCATCAAGGGGGAGATTGAAAGATCGGGTTGTGCAAGACTTGGAATAGCTCATCTATTTCAAGGCCTTGAATCAGCTTTCAAAGCCTTGAATATGTCTCAGAGGCTTGAACATAGTTTAGCTATTTTCAAGGCCTTGAAACTGGATTCAAAGCCTTGAAACTGCTTAACATGTATGCAAACTCTCAGGGGGAGTTTTTTACAAACTCTCTGAGTTGATTCCTTCTCTTTCTTTCATATGTTTGATTCACTGTTATTAGACGTTGAAAGAAAAATTGTTCTAACATGCTTTGAGCATAAGATATCATCTGTTTGACCATGATAATGCAGGATGTTTTGTTTCCAATATTTGCAAGATTGTTTCCTAAACTGAAGTTGTGCAGATTTGGAAATAGATGGATATTTTGGTCCTGTGATCAATCAGAGACTTATGACAGCTTCTCAGATTGCTTATGGACAAGATCACAACAATATCTCTGAAGATTGTGATCAACTATCCGTTGGAGAAAGTTGTTAAAGAGAGTCAAAGCTGTTGCCTACAAAATAGGAAGTTGTTGCTGAAAATCTGGGAAGATTGGCAGAGCTTCAAACAGTTTAAATAGATCTCACCTTGAAGCGACAACATACGAGACTCAATGGAAAAAAATAGACAAGTTTCTGGATTGACAAAGCACAAAAGAAGAACATCAAACTCTCAATCATTTCCACAGAAGTTCACTGCATTTTCACTGCAGTTTTCTACTCTAAGTGTACTTCTGTATTGAGCTGTATTGGTAGATCATTTCTGTATTATCTCTAAATATATTCTCAAGGATTGTCAAAGTGAACAATAGAGAATTCTTAGTTAATCAGTTAGCTAGAGCAGGTACTAGACAGGGTAGGGAAAACCACAAGCTGTAACAAAGTAAGGGAGCTCTTTGGGCTTGAGTTCTAGGGCTTAACTTTTGATTAATAAGAACTGAGTTGAAAATCCTGCAGGGATCTAATCCCTGAGGTGGAGACGTAGGTCCAAGTGGAATGAACTCTATAAATCACTTGTCTTCAGCATTTACAGTTCGTTCTTTTTTATAGTTTTTGCAGCACACAAAACTGTCTGTTTTTCAAGGGTTTGAACTTGTTTTCAAGGCCTTGAAAAAGGCATACTTGCTTTATACTGTCTTCATCTTCTCAAAGGGCTTGAACTAGTTTTCAAGGCCTTGAACTTCATTGTTTGCACAAGTTTTCATCTTCCTAGCAAGTTTTGCAAAAAGTTGGCATACTCTATTCAACCCCCCTTCTAGATATCTTAGCTGCATTAATATCTACATACTCACACTTTCACATATGATGCTCCTTCTACTGTGTCAAGATCTCAAAGCCTTGAAGGATCATATACCTGAACACCAAGAAAGAAGATCAAAGACTTATCAGATCATCCTGCAGACAACATTATATCAGATCCAACCACTGAAACTCATGAGAGGTCAACAGAAGAATTAGTGTGCTTTTAGTGCTTTTGTATCACATATTAAGCCAAAAATGCAAAAATAAGCACTAGAATATGCATATTGGATCATTGCAATGCATAATGAGCTGAATGAGTTTGAAAGGAACAAAGTATGGAATTTGGTTCCTAGACCAAAAAATCAATCAGTGACTGGAACTAGATGGGTGTTCAGAAAACTTGATGAAAATGGTAAGGTTGTGAGAAATAAAGCAAGACTGGTTGCACAGAGATATAATCAAGAAGAAGGAATTGATTATGAGGAGACATTTGCTTCTGTTGCAAGGTTAGAAGCTATCAGAATACTTCTTGCATTTGCATCACATAAACATATATAGATTTTTCAAATGGATGTCAAATGTGCTTTTCTAAATGGATATATTCAAAAAGAAGTATTTGTTGATCAACCACCAGGTTTTGAAGATGACAATTTTCCTGATCATGTTTACAAATTAGAGAAAGCCATGTATGGACTTAAGCAAGCTCCAAGGGCTTGGTATGACAGACTCTCCAAGTTTTTACTGGAAAATGATTTCAAGAGAGGACTTGTTGACAAAACTCTTTTTATCAAAGAATCATGATAACGATTTGTTAGTAGTACAAATATATGTTGATGATATTCTATTTGGTGCTACTAATGATGCTCTTTCAAAAGAGTTTTCAAATCTAATGTGTAGGGAATTTGAGATGAGCTTAATGGGAGAACTGAATTTCATTCTTGGACTTCATGTACATCAAATGAAGAAAGGAATCTTTGTGCATCAAGGCAAATACAACAAGGACTTGTTAAATTAATATAACATGTCTCAGTCCAAGGAAGTTAAGACTCCTATGAGTTCATCATTATCCTTAGACAAGGATACAAGTGGTAAGAGTGTGAATCAAAAGAAGTATAGAGGTATGATTGGTTCACTTCTGTATCTAACTACTAGTAGACCAGATATTATGTTTAGTGTATGTATGTGTGCTAGATTTCAAGCAGATCTTAAAGAAAGTCATTTGATTGCTGTGAAAATGATTTTCAGATACTTGAATGGAACCAAAGACTTGGGGCTTTGGTATCCAAGAAGAACTAACTTTATGTTGAGTGGTTATTCAGATGCAGACTGTTGGAATAGGTGCCTTAGAGGCGATCTAGTTTAGTATGAACAATAAATTGGCTAGAACATTCATTGTATTATTTATTGGATATTTAATATATTGAAGTCCTTAGATTTACAATTGTGTTGTTTATATTAAATATCCCTAGTCCATTATAATGATTAATGGGACAATCATCTATAGACTAGTATGGGGTTTGATTGATATGGAGATATCATGATCCAACATATGGGTATATATGCATTTGGAGTAATGGCATAATGGATTGACCCATCTCCGAGAAAGCTACATACAAGTTATGTAAAGCCACAAGTGCTTCTCGTGGTGACAACAGTATTTTCATCCTTAGACTTGAAGTCACTAGATGTTGTAGTTGTGGAGTATTGTGTTTTGGTAGCGTCAAACGCTACACCTAACTGGGTAGTCATAAAGGCGCGTATCGGACACAATAGGAAGCAAGCTTAGATATCGTAGTGATGTAGATAGAATTTTTCCCTCCTACATAACGGGAGCAAATATCCTAGGCCACTCGAGGGATGGTGCTCATAGAATGTCTGACTAGACTCAAATAAATCAATATAGGATATTGACGTTATTTGCACGAATAAGACTATTCCCAGAATCGAGGAACTATGGATTGGATATACGTGTGTGACTTGTATGTCTCATGTCCAATTCGGATATTGAGACAAAGGGATGAGACAATAATTTCACAAGGTTTGTCATGATGACTATTTCTATTGGTTGGCTAGAATGGATGTCTTGCTAGAGGCCGCTCCATATTAGTAAATAGTTACTACCAACTAAGTAGAAACATATGGGGTCACACGCCGGGCTAAACTTGACTTGGGAATTAATTAATATGATTAATTAATTAAAAGGATTAAATCGCAACAACTTGCTAACTTAGTAGGACTAATATGCTAGTTAGACTAATCCGAACTTGAGTAGGATTAGGAGAGGACCTTTATGAAGTAACAAGGAGTTGTTGGACTATATAAGGGATTCTCCTAGATTCTTTCCCTACAACAGATGATCATAATATACATTTAGTATGAGAGAAGGAAGGAGAGAGCAAGACAACAAGGAGGGCCAAACCCCCCTTGCCGTCCGCCCTACCTGTCGGCAAAGAAGAGAGGACCTCCCCTCTCTTGGTGCTCCGTTGCGCGAATTCTTCATCCTCTTCCATTCTTCCTAGCTAGCACAAGGCTTTTGGAATATATAGATCTCAATCCTAGGCGTGGATCAATCGTAGAGGCGTGATACTTTTTGCGTTAGAATTCATCAAGGAGACCTACAAGGTAAATAACACGAATCCTTTACCATCGTCATGATTTCTCTTCATGTGAGCCTTGGAGGGTCTTGATCGGATAAATTTATTGTTATTCCGCTGCGTATCCATGATCAAAATCCCACAGTGGTATTAGAGCCACATGTCGTAGAGCATAACGTGGTTTATGTGTTATGTTTTGTTGTTTTTTCACCTATAATTGTTGATTATTGTGTTAAAAGACAAATTTAACATATTAGATGTAAATTGAATTTGATTAAAGACAAACAAGATCTAATTTAACATTGGATGTGAAGATTAGTGAGTCTGATCACATAGGATGTGAGTAATTTTTGATCTTGACGGCTAGGGTTTGGGCACATGCTTTGAAAAAGTGTTTTTCAAACATGGAAACAACTAAACTTGGGAAACAAGGCAATGAGTTGTTTTGGAAACAACTCCCTAAGGAGGTTCGCCCCCCCTAGGGACCGCTCCCCTTTCCTTGCCGCCCAAGCTAGGGCACAACCAAGGGCTCGGGCCAGCCTAGCGTGCGGCTCGGCTGACCGTCCCAAGGCCGCGCCTTGGTCCTTTTTGGGCGGTTCGACTATATTGATAGTGGACCCTTTGGACAGTTTTTACCCTAGCACATCCAAAATCAATTAAAATTGACTAAGCGCGTTAAAAATTGTTTTTAACTGTTTATGTGCAATTGTATGGTGAATGGATATGGCCTTAGATGTTGTTTGTTGTGAATGTTTAATTTTTGTGGTTTGTTTACGGCCTGCGAGCCGGTATTTTTTTTCTCACCTTGTGTGATTTATTTTATTTAGTATAGATGTTAGCTAGTACTAGATAAAATAGATAGATAGTCAAGATTTAAGAAAAGTAGCCCAAAGAATTAAAGGAGCCACAACATGGAGCATGGAGCATTCCACAAGGCTATGAAGGATGGATTACGATATGGAGGCACATGGATATGCGTTTTCTCTTTTAGGGTTCATAGATATTCTCATTGTCTTGGGAATATCTTAGTCTAGGGGGCCATATCCATATCACGTTAATTTATTTTGTGGATGTTTACTTTATTGTCTTAATATTGTTGTTGGTGTATGGATGATGCATGCAATTTGATAATAAGATAATTACCAACCAGAAACTTTTATTTGGAGTTGTCAAATAAGTAGATCAGTTGATATAGATCAATAAAACAATTAAAATTGAAAAGAAAAATCCCTCAATTTAAAATATTACGTTTTTGCCTTCTCATTATTTAGACACTCTTCATGATCATGATTATCAAAATTATGCATGCCAAACCAGGGCGACTTGATTTGTCATGATTGTGTTGCGATGGCACACGTAAGTAATGTGCAACTGTCTAAGTAAGATGTTGGACGCAACTAGGTGATTTTAAATAGATTAAAAGCCTAGAGGCAAATAATTTGGATTATCCATGGGATGGATAAATTAGGAGTTATTTTCCCAATTGAACCAAGAGTTGCATAGGCTGCAATTGGAATTGTTCCTACCTAAATAGCTAATTTTGGGTGACTTGCCAAAGATTTTCAAAAGAAGTATAGGGATCTTGGCACCCACTAGAAAATATAATTATATTTTCCGCATTAATATTTGAGGGTTATTAATCCGTAGAAAAATAGTGGGAGCTGTATTTAATAATCTAGCCATTATTAAATATAGTTAATTGTTCACAAATACTAAAACTTGCGTATTTTCCTTTTGTAGAATTCCAATGGCAAACAACTCATGAAACTCATCTCACTCCCTAGGCTCTTTCCTTGAGAAGGACAAGATCTCCGGGACCAATTTTCTAGACTGGTACAGAAACTTGAGAATCGTTCTCAAGCAGGAAAAGAAACTGTACTCTCTTGAGAAGAAAGTTCCTGATGGTCGCATTGGATGCAATTAGAGTTTTTTTCAAAGACGATTTACTCAATTTGATTGAGAACCGCTGTACAAACTGCTAGCCAAAAGGGTAGTGTAGTGGAAAAGGAACTGCCCAAAGTACATAGAAGTAACATGGAATTATGAATTCTAATTTAAGGTATCTTTGTTATAAAGGCCAATGTGTCTATCTCATCATCATAGGTATTTGATACTAGATGAGAATCTCACATTTATAGAAATGTGCGGGATCTCAAGAGAAGAAGACAATTGGATAAGGAAGAGACACACCTACACGTGGGGCAATGAAGCAAGGGTTGCTGAATTAGCTGTAAGAAATTATCTCCACTTTTTGGAATTATCCATGAATTAGACAAGTACGATTATGTCCTTGCTATGAGTAGGAACATTATCTCAATTTCTTGTTTGGACAAGAAAAGATTTTCCTATTAAAATAATGGTTAAATGTTGTTCAATTTATTTTAATAAAATGCGTTATTGTAATGCTAATTTTTCTAATGGATTGTAGATCATTTATCATGATAATTTCATCTATAACATTAGAGATATAACTTTAGCCTTTTGGTTTAGGCCACGTGAATAAGAACGCATATCTAGACTCCATATGGATGGATTTCTAGACTCGTTTGCTTATGAATCATATGAGACATGTGAGAATTGTTTATTGGGAAAAGATATGATCTTTTGGACTCATACATATTGATGTATTTGAACCACTAAGCACAAGTGCTAGAGACAGTTTTGGTACTTCATCATATTTACTTATTCAGTAGATATGAATTTGGGTCTTATGAAGAACAAATCAGAATCCTTCGAAAAATTCAAGGAATTCAGGAATGAAGTAGAGAACTAGCTTGGGAAGAGTATCAAGACTCTACGATTAGATCGTGGATGAGGATGCTTAATCAAGAGTTTGAAAAGCATCTAAAGGAGTGTTGGATATGATCCAAACTCACTCTACCTAGAACACCATTATGGAATGGCGTGTCTAAGAGGACAAGTCGGACCTTTTTGGACACGGTTCGGTTATGATATGTCAAACAGGACTTCCAATTTACTTTTGGGGCTATTCTCTACATATAGCAATTTCGCCCATTAACCTTGTTCCATCAAAAATAGTTATGAATACATTATATGTGATATGGACTAGGAGGTGTCCTAGTATTTCATAAATATTTGGGATTGTGAAGTTTATGTATAACATTTACAGATAAACTTGGATCTAATTCGGATAAATGTATTTTGTGGAATATTCGAAAGAATATTATTTATACAATTCAATCGAGAACAAAGTATTTGCTGCTCGAACCACTGTGTTTCTAAAAGGAGAATTGTCTCTAAAAGAAACAGTGGGAGGATAGTAGAACTTGAATGGAGTTCAAGAACCACAACAACACATTCATCCTTTGATGGAACATGAGTAGGATCACAAGACGTTTTGGAGCAACCTACTCAATTAGCACAAGAACCTTGTAGGTAATGAAGGATATGTCAAGGAGCTATGGAAATATAGATTTCTCATTATCCTGTGATATATTGCTCATGGAGATGAGCCTACAACCTATGAGGAGGCCACGAGTGGGCCAGACTCTCAGAAATGGCTTAAGGCCATGACATCTAAATAGAATCCATGTATGCTAACAAAGTATGGGATTTGTTGGAACCACCTAAAAGGGTAGGACCCATAGGTGCAAGTTGGTTTTAAGGAAAACTAACATGGATGGTAATAGGATTACTTTTAAGGGACAATTTGTGGCTAAAGGTTTTCTGCGAGCTCATAGTATAGACTATGATGAAATTTTCCCCCAGTTCCGACAATTGAATCCATTCGCATCTTGCTTGTATGAATCTATCTATGGATAGAATCAAGCTTCTTGGAGTTGTAATCTTTGATTCAATGATGAAATCAAATGGTTTGATTCCATCAAGAATGAAGAATAATCTTGTGTTTGCAAGAATGTTAGTGGGAGCACAGTTGTATTTCTGGTCTTGTATGTGGTTGAAATACTGTTAATTGGGAATGATTTCCCTACCCTAATCTGGTAAAGATTGACTAGGGAATAGATTTTCAATGAAATTACTTAGGCGAAGCAACTTATAAAATCTATGGAGATGGATCAATAATGTTGTACGGCTTAATTCAAAGTGCATATTATGACAAAGTTGTTGAAACGGTTCAACATGCAAGAATATGGATTCTTACCTATGTCACATGGGATTAGTCTTTGAAATACTAATTGTCTTCCCAATTAGATTGTGAGGGACCGTATGAATAAAGATTCATAGGATATGTCATGTTATATGCAAAGTCCAGACATGTCATTTGAAGAATGACATAAAGATACCAGTTATGTCCAGTTAAGAGTCATTGGATATTGATCAAGAAAAATCCTTATGTACTTGAGAAGAACTAAGGATGAAATCTTGATATATGGAGGATAGGAAGGGTTCATTGTAAAGAGTTACAATGATGCGAACTTCCAATCCAACAAGGATGATTCCGGATCATAGTTAAGTTTTGTGTTTTGCCTTAGTTGAGGGACTGTGAGCTAGAAAAGTTCCAAGCAAGATTCAGTTGTCGTTTTTTCACAGGGACTGAGTGTATTGTTGCATTAGATGCAAATACTCAGAACATTCAATCTCATTCGATTGTCGATAGAGGAGATGTGAGTATATGCAAGGTACCAGCATATGTCTCTCTTACATCTTGCGCAGTGAAAGCGTGAGGACCACAATAGATCAATAGGCATATGATGCACCAGATTGACTCTAGTGCAAGTGGGAGACTGTTGGAATTGTGCCCTAGAGGCAATCAATTTATCGTGACATTAATATGGACTTACTATTTTTTATGTTATCGATAGAGAGATATACTAACATGAATGAAGTCCTTAGAATATAAATGTTATATTCTTAAATATCCCTAGTCGAGTACTACAGTTAATAAGACGACTGTATTGCATCGAGACTAGTATGTGGGTAGATTGATATGGGGATATCAAGTCTAACACATGTGTATGCATTAAGTAATGGCGTACTGGATTGACCCACCATGAGAATGCCACATGGGAGTTATGTGAATGTCACAAGCGCTTCTCATAGTGACAATGATGTTGTGATCCTTAGACTTGAAGTCACTAGATACTCCAGTAGTGAATTATCATGTTTTGATATCGTCAAACGTTAACTATAAAGGATTTAATCGGACATGATATGAAGCAAGCTGAGAGATCGTAGTGATGTGGAGAGGATTTTTCCCACCCACATAACGGGAGTAAATATCCATGGCCACTCGATGAGTAAGACTTAGAAAAATGCATGGCCATGCTCAGATAAATTAATATGGGATATTGATGTTATTTGTTTATCTAAGTCTACTCAAAGATTGAGAAATTATGGATTGGATATACAAGTATGACACTCCATGTCTTGCGTCATATCCGGATAGATTAGACAAAGGGATTATACAACACGGTAACATTGGTCACAGAGGTTAGTCAGATCACTGACATTCCTATTACTTGGGAGCATTGATGTATTGCTAGATACCGCTCTATGTTTGTAATAATTATTATTACTGCCACGTAATTAGGAACCTACAGGGTCACACACAACAATAGATCTAGCAGGGATTATTGCTAATTAGTTGGACTAAATAGCAATAATGAATTAATTGGACTAAAGTGTAAACTGTGCTCATTAGTTTGACTAAAGAGCAATTGTGGGCTAGAATGTAACTAGTCCCACATTGGTGGATTTATGGGCAAAGGTGAATTTCTCTGGCATTAAATAGGATTTATAGGCTATGAAAATTCAGTCTTAACAAAATCCTACACAACACAGTTTACTAGAGAGCTAGAGAGAAAAGAGTGAAAAAGGAGTATTTCACTCCTAGGGTTTCGGCCATGCCATGGTGCCGCCCCATTGCAGCCGGCGGCCACCATGGATGTCGCCCCTCTTGCTGCCCGCAGCATGGTAATGTCGTGGCCTCTCCTTGCCGCCGCTTGGATGTGGTCCATCCCGTGCACAAGTCCATGTTCATCCTTCTTCTCAGATTGCTAGCACCATTGGAGAAGAAGTCGGATGAGGTCTATTCGTGTGGATACCGTAGAGACAAAGATACTATTCTTTGTATGTGATCGTCACCAGCCTGGTATGGCTGAGGTAACCTTTCTTCCTTTCATCATGTTATCATGCTTGACCTGTGATCCTTGGTGGGATTTGAGCAGGATTAATTTTTTGTTATTCCGATGCGTAACCTTCGTCAAAACCCAACAGTTCCTTCTCAGACAGATCTAAGTATAACTTTCATAATCCATCACTACTTTTCACAACACCAATTCTCTCAAATTCTTTCTCATCAAGCATGCCAAAACCAGTAACAATGGTTTCTTCTCTATCAGAAGTTAGGTCAAGGTGAAGAAAGAATGCAGAGAGAAAATTAGAATATGGTAGAGGGTGCTTTCTTTGTTTGGTTTGGAAATAGTGCATGTGTTCCATCACAATGGTTGGAAGATCAATCTCATACCCATGCATGATCAAGTACATCAAGTAAAGTACCATGTCAGTCAGCAGCTCTTTTGAATTCTCCCTAGGCACTACACACCTCATCAAGATTGTGAACAAAAATTTGGCTTCAACAGTTAACACAGAGTGTGTTAGCTGTTTGAAGGAGGTAGAGACATTAGTTAGAAAGAACTCTTCCCTATCCAGTTTTATTGCTTCAATCTTGTTTGGATAATTCTCAGTGTTGTATCTCTTGGGGGCAACCTAGAACATTTGCAAACTCTGAGTGATCTAACTCCATTGCAATCCCATCAACTTTAAATTGAATCACTAAGTTCACAGTTGTTTTGATTTGCACCAAATTCAGATAGAAAAGCCTTGTAAGTCTGGGGTAGGCAACTGCAGGAGGGTTCAAAACTTTCCGAAGATAAATTTTCCTTAGTCTCTTAACACATTCTAGGTTCATGGTCTTCAACATATCAACACTAACCAGGCTATAGTAGGCAACATGTCTAGAAGCAAAACCATCTAATCACTAACCTCTAGCAGTTTCAGAAATAAACAACTTGCTCGAAATTTTCTTACCAGGGGATTGAGGTTTTTTAGAATAGATTTGAAGTTCCTTGCCAGTGCTTTTCTCTTGTGCATGCTTTTATCTTGTGCAACCTCTATAGCTTTTCCTTTTCCCTTGTCAGAAGCTGTAGGCTTCTTCTTCTCCAACTTGTTTGGACTAGCCACTTGTTCCTCTGACTGTTTCTATCGAGCAGACTGATCTCCCATCTTCTTCTTCTTGCAGGAAGTTGGAATCTCATCCTTCTTGATTTTCTTCATTGGAGGAGAAGGAACCTTTTCTTCAGTTGGAGTTCTGGAACTAGAGTCACCACTAATTGTTTAACTCACATCATCTGTAGTCTTCCTCTTTTTTTTTGAACCCATCTTTGAACCTCCAACCATCTTGATTTCTTTGAGATTCTCATCTAGTGCTCATTTGGGTTTGGGGTGAAGAATATATAGGCAGGAGTGATACAGAGAGAAGAGAGAGATAGAAGAAGATATATATTATAGAGTTTGAGTTACATAAGGAAACTAAAATATTTCCAAATCTTTTCGAGATCGTTACAGATTGAATTCGAATATGTGTGTGTGTGTGACGTGGGAAATGAAGTAAAATAATGCTGATTTATATGAAAATAAATTTTAGAATGTAAACACAATATTGGACAATTATCTACAGAGATAGTATCCAACATTGAGAGATCCAATTTTTTACTAGAAAGCATAAAGACTTATTTTCAAGGCTTTGGAAAGAGTTTCAAGGCCTTGAAAAGCTATGCTGCTGAAACAAATAAAATCAAGGCTTGAAATGATTTTCAAGGCTTTGAAAATCAGGTCAAAACTTTGAAACACATAAAACCCTTACCTTATCCTTACCTAATGCTCCCATAAACCAATGCTTCCTTATTAAGCATGCGCAACTCCAATCTGAGGGTTGTATATCTTTCTTTTGACAATGGTTTAGTGAAGATATATGCCAATTGCATATTAGTATAAACAAACTCAAGAACAATATCACCTTTATTAGCATGATCTACGATGAAATGATGTCTAACATCAATGTGCTTGGTTCTGGAATGCTGAACTGGATTATTTGTGATTGATATATCACTAGAGTTGTCACATTTGATAGGAATTTCTTTGAAATAGAAACCTAGATCCCTCATTTGTTGAGCAATCCATAAAACTTGTGAGCAGCAGGCTCCAGCTGCTATATATTATGCTTCAGCTGTTGATAATGCCACAGAGTTCTGTTTCCTTGAATGCCAACTAATTAGGGATGAACCAAGGAATTGGCAACACCCTGAGGTTCTCTTTCTGTCAACTTTATAGCCTGCAAAGTCAGCATCTGAATATCCACAAAGAGAGAAGTTAGGCTGTTTTGGATACCAAAGCCCTAAGTCTTTGGTACAATTTAGATATATGAATATCCTTTTAACAGAAGTTAAATGTGACTCTTTAGGATCAGATTGAAATCTTGCAAACATACAGACACTGAACATAATATCTGGTCTAATAGTAGTGAGCTGTAGCAAAGCTCCAATCAGACCTCTGTACTCTTTCTGATTCACACTCTTACCAGCTTGATCCTTATCTAAGGAAAGTGTAGAACTCATAGGAGTCTTTGCAGCTTTGGACTGAGACAAATTGTACTTGTTAATAAAGTATTTAGTATACTTATTTGTATGTATAAAGATGCCCTTCTTCATATGTAGTACATGCAGTCTAAGGAAGAAGTTCAAATCTCCAATTAAGCTCATCTCAAATTCCCTGCTCACAAGACTTGAGAATTCCTTACAAAGAGAATCATTAGTAGCTCCAAATAGAATATCGTCAACATAAATTTGAACTACTAAAATGTCATTCTCATGAGTCTTGATGAAAAGTTTTTTACCAACCAATCATCTCTTGAAACCATTTTCAAGTAAAAAGTTTGACAGCCTTTCATACCAAGCCCTTGGAGCTAGTTTCAAACCATAGAGAGCTTTGTTAAGTTTAGACATGATTTGGAAACTCATCATTTTCAAATGCAGGAGGATGAGCCACATAAACTTCTTCTTGCAAGTAACCATTTAAAAATGCACACTTGACATCCATTTGAAAAAGTTGCAAATGAAAGTACCATTCTAATTGCTTCTAACCTTGCAACAAGAGAAATAGTCTCATCATAATCAATACCTTCTTCTTGGTTGTAGCCTTGAGCCACTAGTCTAGCTTTGTTTCTTATTACCTTGCCATTTTCATCCAACTTGTTTCTGAACACTCATCTTGTGCCAATGACAGAATGATCTTTTGGGGGAGGAACTAGATTTCACACCTTGTTTCTCTCAAATTCATTGAGTTCACTTTGCATTTCAATGATCAAATCTGCTTCTTGTAATGCTTCTTTCACATTTTTGGGTTCTACAAGAGAAACAAATGAATTAAAAGAACACAAAATTTTCAATTGTGATCTTGTCTGTGTACCAGTAGATGGATCATATAGGATTTTGTCAACTGATGAGATGACAGATATTTGAATCTCTTTCTTGGAGTCCATGACTCAGGTTCTCCAAGTAACTTTTCAATCATTTGAGATCTTGAGGAAGTAGCTTGATTGCTTTGATTCCTATGTTGCTCATTTTCAAGGCTTTGAGAACCATTTTCAAGGCCTTGAATATTCTTCTTGTTTTCCTGCAAGCTTTCCTTGAAACCATGTGAAGTCTATGCTTCATCTTCTGACTCATGCTTGTTAAAATTCAAGTCCACAAAACTTTCACTCAAAGAACCATCATAGCTTTCATCAAAAATGACATGAGTAATTTCTTCAACAAGCTTAGTTCTTTTATTGTAGACTCTATAAGCTTTTCTAGTCAGAGAGTATCCAATAAAGATACCTTCATCACTTCTTGCATCAAACTTACCAAGATTATCTTTACCATTGTTGTGAACAAAACAAGTGCAGCCAAAAGGTTTGAAGTATGAAATATTTGTCTTTCATTCTTTTAAGAGTTCATAGGGGGTCTTCTTCAAGATTGGTCTAATCAGGCACCTTTTAAGTATGTAGTTGGTTGTGTTCACAGCTTCTGCCCAGAATGACATTGGTAACTCGTTCTCTAGAAGCATTTTCCTTGACATGCCTTCAAGAGTCCTGTTCTTTCTTTCAACAACACCATTCTGTTGAGGAGTTCTTGGAGCAGAAAAGTTGTGAGAGATGCCATACTTAGCACAAAATAAATCACCTGCGACTTTGTTAGTGTGTAAAGTATAGACATTTTTTGATCTTGAGACAGCGAGAATGCAAATTCCATATTTATCATTTGTGCACCACACATCTCTCTTTGTCAAAGATAACCTTGTTACCATTATCACCAAGTTGAGATACACTAAGCAGTTTAAACTTCAAGCCGTCAAGTAAATAGACATCAGATATAAAATTTTCAGATTTTGTGCCAACTTTACCAATACCTAAAATGTTGCACTTCCCTTTATCACCAAATGTGATTGAGCCTTCAGATTGCTCTTTCACTTCTGAGAATAGAGATCTCTTTCCCACTCATGTGCCTGGAGCATCCACTATTCATAAACCATCTTTGATCTTTACTCTTGGTGATATCCTGCAAACACCATTCACTGCCTTACCCAGCTGTTAGACCAAGTTTGTAATTTAGATTCATATTCAAGGTAAACCATGTTAGGTGTCTAACCCCTTTTGGAACCCAAATATGTCTAACTTGTCCTTTTAGTTGGAATGGAAAAGTGTTCCTCATTATTTGAGGGTCTCTTCTTCTAAAAGGACAAGTCGTCTTAACATGACCAATTCTATTGCAGTGATGGAACATAGGAGAAGTTTTGTTACTAGCCTTCACAAATATGGCGTTGCTCTTTATAGGAAAAATTTGACTGTAGCCAATACCAGTTTTGTGAACAGACTGTAAGCTTCCTCCAAGAATCAAGTTCAAATTGTGTTCTGAGCCAACAAGCTTGGTCATAGTATTCTTAGCATCTTGAAGTTTCTCAGTTAGAGTAGTCTTTTGTTCCTTCAATTCATCACAATGATGTCTTAGAGCAAAAGTTTTGTCACTCAGTAGAGAGTTCTCAGTAACTACTTCCTTGACTTGAGTTTTCAAGGCCTTGAAACTGGTTTCCAAGGATTTGAAATCTCTGTCAGAGTTATTCTGAGAAATTTCAATGCTTTTATTTTTAAAAACAAGTTATGCGTTTTCTTTTGCTTGCTCATGAAATTTTTCTTTCAAAGTTCTAATCTCTTTCAGATAGTCCTCATTTAAAAGCATTGTTCTAAGATAGTCAGTGAGGAGTTCTGTTGGTTTAGAAATCAAACAGTTTACCATTACCTCAATGTTCTTTTAAGAAATTTCATCAGGCTTGGCCATAAGGCAGAGGTTGGCTTGTTCTTCCTCAGATTCAGAATCACTAGAGGAATCAGAGTCACTCCAGGAAGCTACCATAGCTTTCTTTCTTCTGTCATCGTCTTTCTTCTGTCATGGTTTGATTTTCTTGTGTGGACAGTCTCTGATTAAATGTCATGCACCACCACACTCAAAGAAATTCATTACTTTAGCTTTATTACCATGAGAGATAGCTTTACCTTTGTAATATCTACTACAGGAGGATCTGTGTTTGTCCTTGTTGAAGTCTTTGTTTCCAAAGTTCTTCTTCATATTTAGGATCCATATCAGGGCTTTGGAAATTAGAGCAAAAGGATCTTCATCTATCATCTTCTTCTGGTTCAAGACTTTGAGAAGGTTCACTCTCTTTGGCCTTGAAAGCTAAGTTCTTGATATTATCTGGAAAGTCTCCATTAGTTTCATTCATAGAGATCTCATGTGTAAGCAATTTTCCTTGCAGATCATCAAGTTGAAGAGATGATAGATCTTGAGATTCTTCAATGGAAGTAGTCTTTGGTTCCCATTTTGTTTTAGGAAGGCTTCTCTGAATCTTTCTAACCTTTTATTCATTGGAAATATGTTTGCCTAGTGAATCAAGGTTATTGACAATATCAGTGAACCTTTTGAAAATGTATCTGATTGATTCATCTCCATTCATCTTGAACATATAATATTGCCTGAGGTATATGTTGATCTTGGTTTTCTTGACTTGGCTGGTTCTTTCAAAAGTCACCACTAGCTTATCCCAGATCTCCTTGGCAGTTTTGCAACCTGAAATCCTGTTAAATCATCTGTACTCAACACACAATATAAGAGATTCATAGCTCTATAATTTTTAGAAAATTATTCTAATTCAGAAGCATAAAGTGAATCCTCAGTTGTGGGAGTTCTGATCCCATCTTTCTCAATATAGAATATGTGAGGACCATTCTGAGTGATAGTCCAAAGTTCCATATTTTGATCAATGATGAACATTTTCATCAGGGCTTTTCAATGCACAAAGTTGTCACCACAGAACAAGGGAGGTCTATTAACAGCTCTTCCCTGTGAGAAACCACTATCTCCTAGAGTACTCATAATCACAAGATTGTTAGATCTATGCAATGATACAAGCTTTGATACCAATTAAAGGACAATACAGTAGGATTACATAGAGGATCAATACTCTATAATGGGGGGTTGAATAGAGTATGGCAACTTTTTTCTAAAAGAGTGGTTTCAAAAGAATTTGTGAGATGCAACAAGTATTTCAAGGCCTTGAACTGAGTTTCAAGTCCTTGGAATTAAAACAAACAGTAAATAGAAAGTTGATAGTTTTCAAGGCCTTGAAATGAAGTTCAAGCCCTTGAACTGAAAACCTATTTTGTGCAGTTTGTATTCTAAGTAAAATGCTGCAAAGTAAAGGCAAGAGACACAATGATTTATAGAGTTTCAGTCCACTTGGACCTACGTCTCTACCTCAGGGACTTAATCCCTGCAGGATTTTCAAATCAATTCTTATTAATCAAAAGCTAAGTTCCTAGATATCAAGAACGGAGAGATGCCTTACTCTGTTACAGCTTGTGGTTATCACTAACCTATCTAGTACCTGTTCTAGCTAGCTGATTAACTGAGAATTCTCTATTGTTCACTTTGAACAATCAACGAGAATAAGAACGGGAAGTATTATCAGAATGATATACAAATAAAGCTCAGAATAGAAGAACACTAGAACTGAAACAGAAGGTGAATGTGCACTGCTCTTCAGATTATTAGATTGGATGATTTGATATGCTTCTTTATTTCTTGCCAATCTCTGTGAAGTGCTTGAGAGTATATGTAAGTGTCCGATGTTATTTCTTCAAGCCTTCCCACCTTTATGCAGCTGTTTGAATTGAGGATCTTCAGGATCTTCATTGTAACAAACTCTCCTAAAAATATGCATAGGATCTTGACTCTACTAACAGCTCTCCCAACGGATAGTTTCTCAGTATCTTCAAAGATACTAACATGATCTTGTTTGTTGCAAGTGTAGGGTTTTGATTCATGGATTCGCAACGGAAACAATAATTAACCATGCCAAACCCTCCAAGGATCACAAGTCAAGAGACATAACGATGGTAAAGGAAGAAATCAATTATCACACCTTAGGGTTCTCCTTTGATGACTTCAAACGCGAATTGTGTCACGTTCTCTATAGTTGATCCACGCCTAGAGTTGATTTCTAGATCTTCCAGTCCTTGGTGCTAGCCTGGAAAGAGGAAGAGGAAGAAGAATCACGCAAAACGAGACGAACAAGGAGGTGTTCGGCCTCCTTGTGGCCGATGGGGACGGGCAGCGGCGAGCTAGGGGGCGGCGGCTCCTTAGCTTGCTTGCTTGCTCTCCTTTTGTTCTCTCCCACTCAAGTTATGATCAATTGAATCATAAGTGTGGGAAGGAAGGAATGAGTGTCCTTTATATAGTCCAACAAATCCTTGCCAACTACCTAAAGGACCTATTGTAGTCCTACTAGAATTCAATTTAGTCCCTTCCTTGCAAATTAGTCCCTACTAAGTTTGCAAGGTATTGCAAAGTGATCCTTCTAATTAATTAATCCAATTAATTAATTCCAAAATCTAGTTCAACTCTATCTAGCGTGTGACCCCATAGGTTCTATCTAGTTGGTAGCAACTATTTGCTAATATGGAGCGGTTTCTAGCAAAACATCCATTCTAGCCAACTAATAGAATAGTCATCTTGACAACCTTTGTACAAGTAATTGTCTCATCCCTTTGTCTCTATATCCGGATTGGACACGAGACATACAAGTCACACTCGAATATCCAATCCACAGTTTCTCGATCTATGGGAATAGCCTTATTCGTTCAAATAACATCAATATCCCATATTAATTTATTTGAGTCTGGCCAGACATTATATAAGCACTATCCCTCGAGTGGCCTAGGATATTTGCTCCCGTTATGTGGGAGGGACAAATTCTATCTACGTCCACTACGATCTCTAAGCTTGCTTCTTATTGTATCTGATGCACGCCTTTATAACTACCCAGTTACGGTGTAGCGTTTAACGCTACCAAAATCACAATAATCCACAACTAGAATATCTAGTGAATTCAAGTCTAAGGATGACAATACCATTGCACCACGAGAAGCGCTTGTGACTTAACATAACGTGTATGTAGCCTTCTCATAGATGGGTCAATCCAGTGCGCCATTACCCTTAATGCACACCTATGTGTTGGATCATGATATCTCCATATCAATCCAACCCCATACTAGTTTTTAGATGATTGTCCCATTAATCATTATACTGGACTAGGTATATTTAAGATAAACAACACAATTGTAAATCTAAGGACTTCATTATATTAAATATCCAATAAATAATAAATGAATTTCTAGCCACAAATAAAATTCATACTAAACTAGATTGCCTCTAGGGCATCTATTCCAACAGTCCCCACTTGCACTAGAGCCAATCTGGCGCATCTCGTATGCCCATACTCCTAGTGTGCCCTTCATGCTTCCACTGCGTGAGCGGCTTTGTAAGCGGGTCTGAAAGATTCTCATCTGTAGGAATCTTGCATATCCGAACGTCTCTTCTATCGATAATATCTCGACTCAGATGAAACTTCCTGAGCACGTGCTTGGATTTCTGGTGTGAACTGGGTTCCTTAGATTGCGCGATCGCCCCAGTGTTGTCACAGTACAACTCAACTGGATCCGCAATGCTAGGAACCACACCAAGTTCAGAAACAAACTTTCTGATCCAAACAGCTTCCTTTGATGCGCCATTTGCAGCAATGTACTCAGCCTCTGTTGTAGAATCAGCCACCGTCTCTTGCTTGGAACTCTTCCAGCTCACCGCTGCTCCATTTAGGCAAAACACATATCCCGACTGTGATCTAAAGTCATCTCTGTCAGTTTGGAAGCTTGCATCAGTGTAACCCCTTACACGCAACTCTTCCTCACCGCCAAATATAAAGAAAGCATCCTTAGTTCTTCTCAAGTACTTTAGGATGTTCTTGACTGCAATCCAGTGACTCTCACCTGGATTGGATTGGTATCTGCTTGTCATACTCAAGGCATATGAGACATCTGGTCTAGTACATAACATGGCGTACATGATAGATCCTATGGCCGAGGCATAGGGAATTCTACTCATGCGTTCCTTCTCAATCTCATTGGAAGGACAACCACTCTTCGAAAGAGTGATTCCATGTGACATGGGCAAGAATCCCTTCTTGGAATCTTGCATGTTGAACCGTTTCAACACCTTGTCAATATATGTACTTTGACTTAGGCCTAGCAGTCTCTTAGATCTATCTCTATAGATATTTATACCGAGTATATAGGCTGCTTCCCCTAAGTCCTTCATTGAGAAACACTTCCCTAGCTAATCTTTAACAGATTGCAGCATGGGAACGTCGTTTCCAATGAGTAGTATGTCATCCACATACAAAACCAGAAAAGCTAAAGAGCTCCCACTAACCTTCTTGTAGACACAAGACTCATCTTCGTTTATGATGAAGCCAAACTCTTTGACTACTTCATCAAAACGTCGATTCCAACTCCTAGAAGCTTGCTTCAATCCATAAATGGATCGTTGCAGCTTACAGACTTTGTTGGCTTTCTTTGGATCCTCAAAACCCTCCGGCTGTATCATATAGACGTACTCGAGGAGATTCCCATAAAGGAATGCTGTTTTGACATCCATCTGCCAAATCTCATAGTCATGGTATGCTGCAATCGCAAGTAGGATTCGGATGGATTTGGTCATAGCGACTGGTGAAAAGGTTTCGTCATAGTCAATACCATGAATCTGTCTGAATCCTTTAGCCACCAATAGGCGCTCATAGGTAATCACATTACCATCCATGTCGATCTTCTTCTTGAAGACCCACTTGCACCCTATGGGTCGCTCCCCTTCGGGTGGTTCCACCAAAGTCCATACTTTGTTGGTATACATGGTTTCCATCTCGGATCTCATGGCTTCTAGCCACTTCTGAGAGTCTGGGCCCTTCATGGCCTCTTCATAGGTAGTAGGCTCATCATTTATGAGCATCGTGTCACCGGAATCGGTCACGAGAAGTCCATACCTCTCGGGTTCCTGGCGCACTCTACTAGATCTACGAAGCTCTTGTGTTACCTGAACAGGCTGCTCCACAATTGTTTGTGGTTCCTGTTCATGTTCCATAATCGGTTCAGTGATTTGTGGTTCTTGAACCTCTTCAAGTTCTACACTCATCCCACTTGCTTCTTTAGAGACAAACTCTCTTTCTAGAAACACTCCGGTCCGAGCAACAAACACTTTATTCTCGGTTGGATTGTAGATGTAGTAACCCTTAGTTTCCTTAGGGTACCCCACAAATTACACTTATCCGATTTCGGCCCTATCTTGTCTGATTGTAAACGTTTTACATAGACATCGCAGCCCCAAATCCTCATGAACGACAGTGTGGGACGCCTCCCACTCCACATATCATATGGTGTCTTCATGACTGATTTAGATGGAACACGGTTAATGGTGAAAGTTGCACTTAATAGAGCGTGGCCCCAAAATGATAATGGAAGATCGGTTTGACACATCATAGATCGAACCATATCCAATATGGTTCGATTCCTCCTCTCAGACACGCCATTCCATTGTGGCGTTCCGGGTGAAGTGAGTTGGGACACGATCCCACACTCTCTAAGATAGTCGCCAAACTTTTGGCTCAAGTATTCTCCTCCACTATCCGATCGTAGAGCCTTGATACTTTTGCCAAGTTGCTTCTCTACTTCATTCTTGAATTCTTTGAACACTTCAAAGGATTCAGATTTGGCCCTCATAAGGTACACGAATCCATATCTACTGTACTCATCAGTAAATGTAATGAAGCAGACATAACCACCCCTGGAAGGCGTGGCAAATGGTCAACACACATTAGAATGTATGAGCGCCAATTGCTCACTAGTCTTTTCACCTTTCTTATTGAAAGGGGACTTTGTCATTTTCCTCAATAAACAAGCCTCACATGTCTCATATGATTCAAAATCAAATGAGTCTAGTAGTCCATCCTTATGGAGTCTAGATACACGTTTCTCGTTTATGTGGCCTAAACGACAGTGCCATAAATAAGCAGGATTTAAATCATTTATTTTAATCCGCTTGGTATTAATGTTGTAGACAAGATTGCTTAGATCAAGAACATATAGTCCATTAAATAATTGCGCACTAAAATAGTGAATATTATTCAAATAAAAGGAACAACAATTGTTCTTTATTGAAATAATAAAACCATCCTTGTCCAAACATGAAATAGAAATAATGTTTCTGCTCATAGCAGGCACAAAATAGCAATTATTTAATTCTAAAACTAATCCTGAAGGCCGAGATAGCTCGCACACGCCCACGGCCAACGCATCAACTTTTGCTCCATTCCCAACGCGCAGATCTATCTCTCCTTTAGCCAATCTTCTACTTCTCTTTAGATCCTGCACATTTAGACAAATGTGAGATCCACATCCAGTATCTAATACCCATGATGTAGAGACAGTTTAAATTGAAATCAACAACAAAAATACTTGGTGGTGGTGGAATCACTATTCCAAGCCTCTTGTCCTCCAGATATTTTGGGCAGTTCCTCCTCCAGTGCCCAGGCTGACTGCAGTAGTGACACTCACCTTTAGTCACACCTTTGGCAATGTCACCAACAGGCTCAAGGGAAGGTTCCTTGGACTTGGAAACTGACTTGCCTTTGCCCTTGGAGGATGAGGCAAACCTTTTGCCCTTTCCTTTCTGCACCATCATGATGGTCTTGCCCTTACCCTTGTTGATGCTCTGTTCAGCTATCCTCAACATATTGAGAAAATCTGGCAGTGGTTTCACGATCTCGTTTATGTTATAGTTCATGATGAACTGTCCATAACTCTCGGGCAACGATTGAAACACGAGATCGGTTGCCAACTCTTGGCCGACCGGAACCCCAGCAGGGCGAGATTCTCCAAGTACCCGATCATATGGAGTACATGGGGTCCCACCGGGTTCCCTTCTTCCATATGACACTTGAACAGTGCCTTAGAGACCTTATACCTCTCAACCTTTGCCTTCTCTTGGAAGAGCTGCTTCAGATGCTCGATCATATCGACAGCATTCATGTTTTCGTGTTGCTTCTGAAGCTCAGAAGTCATGGTGCATAGCATAAGGCAGGCCGCATCATTAGCGTCATCAACACGCTTCTGATACGCCTTTAGGGCAGCAGGTGTTTGGTTCTTTTGACCTGCTGGAACATGCTCCTCTATTGCGTACAATTTCTTCTCTTGCTTGAGAACGATTCTCAAGTTTCTGTACCAATCAAGGAAGTTGGTTCCAGAGAGCTTGTCCTTCTCAAGGACAGATCGTAGGGAATGTTGTGAACTCGATGAGTTGTTTGCCATTTGGAATTCTACAAAAGGAAAATACGCAAGTTTTAGTATTTGTGAATTTTTGACTATATTCAATAATGGCCAGTTTATCAAATATAGCTCCCACTATTTTTCTAGGGATTAGTAACCCTCAAGATATTAATGCGGAAAATATCCTTATATTTTCTAGTGGGCCAAGATCCATGTTTCATCTCCTTATGAGCTTGCTTTGGCAAGTCACCCATAATTTGACTACTTTAGGTAGGAACAATTCCAATTGCATCCCTTATGCAACTCTTGGTTCAATTGGGAAAATAACTCCTTATTTATCCATCCCTATGGATAATCCCAATTGATTGCCTCTAGGTTTCTTAATCTCATTAATAGCCTATTTGTGTTCAACCTCTTATTTAAACAATTGCACATTACTAGCTTGTGCCATCACATTCCATCATTATGAAGTCACCATGCTTTGGCACGCACGAACTTGATAAATCATGATGATAATGAGTGTTTAAATAACGAGAAGGCATTAACACAATATTTGAATTTAGAGGGATTTTAAATTCAATTTTTAATTGTTTTGTTGATCAATATCAACTAATCTATCTATTTGAGTTTGGGCACAACTCCAAATAATAGATCCGGGTTGTCTAATTATCTAATTATCCTAATTGCATGCATCATTCATACACCAACCACAAAATAATAAGACAATAAAGTAAACAACCACAAAACAAAAAATAGAACGTGATGTGAATATGGCCTTTCTAAACTAAGAAAATTCCAAGCCAATGGAATTTTATATGAACCCTAAAAAGCAAACACATCTCCATGCGTCTTGATCTTTTGGTCCATCCTTCATAGTCATGTGGAATGCTCCATGCTCCATCTTTTGTAGCTCCTTTTGGTTTTGGGCTTCTTTTCTTCAATCTTGGCTAACAATCTACTTTATCTAGCACTAGCTAACAACTATACTAAATAAAATAAATCTCATAAGTTGAGAAAAAATGGCTCGCAGGCCATAAAACCCTAATTAATTATTACAATTAATTGATCAGCTCGCAGGCCGTAAACCAAACCACAAAATTAAACATCCACATCAAACCACATCCTAAGGACATATCCAATCACCATGCGATTTGCACATAAACAGTTAAAATCCAATTTTAACGTGCTTGGTCAATTTTAATTTATTTTAGGATTTTCTAGGGTTAAAACGGTCCATGGGGCCCAACAATCCAATTGCCCGGGTCTAAAAAGTGAACCGCAAAGGTCTAGGGCCGGCCGGCCCCTAGGCCACGCGGCTAGGCCGCGGGCTAGGGCTGCCCCGGCCCCTAGGCCGAGTCTTGCTTGGGCGGCAAGCAAGGAGGGGCGGTCCCCTAGGGGGGCCGAACCTCCTTTGGGAGTTGTTTCCAAAACAACTCCCTTGCTTGGTGCCCAAGTTTGGTTGTTTCCTTGTATGGAAAGAACTCCTTCTTCCCCAAGGATTCCCAAACCCTAGATCTAAGATCCTAAAATTTCTCAAACTCACTAATTCATGCATCCAATGCAAAAACTAGGTCTTGTTATGATAGATTATTGACAAATTGCATCACATGCTTGATTTGTCTTGTTTTACGCGGTAAACAACAATTGTAAGGTGTAAAACTATCAAAACGTAACACATAAACCACGTTTATGCTCTACGACCTGTGGCTCTGATACCACTGTAGGGTTTTGATTCATGGATGCGCAACGGAAATAATAATTAACCATGCAAAACCCTCCAAGGATCACAAGTCATGAGACATAACGATGGTAAAGGAAGAAATCAATTAACACACCTTAGGGTTCTCCTTTGATGTCTTCAAACGCGAATTGTGTCACGTTCTCTATAGTTGATCCACGCCTAGAGTTGATTTCTAGATCTTCCAATCCTTGGTGCTAGCCCGGGAAGAGGAAGAGGAAGAAGAATCACGCAAAACGAGACGAACAAGGAGGTGTTCGGCCTCCTTGTGGCCGACGGGGACGGGTGGCGGCGAGCTAGGGGGCGGCGGCTCCTTAGCTTGCTTGCTTGCTATCCTTTTGTTCTCTCCCACTCAAGTTATGATCAATTGAATCATAAGTGTGGGAAGGAAGGAAGGAGTGTCCTTTATATAGTCCAACAAATCCTTGCCAACTACCTAAAGGACCTATTCTAGTCCTACTAGAATTCAATTTAGTCCCTTCCTTGCAAATTAGTCCCTACTAAGTTTGCAAGGTATTGCAAAGTGATCCTTCTAATTAATTAATCCAATTAATTAATTCCCAAATCTAGTTCAACTCTATCTAGCGTGTGACCCCATAGGTTCTATCTAGTTGGTAGCAACTATTTGCTAATATGGAGCGGTTTCTAGCAAAACATCCATTCTAGCCAACTAATAGAATAGTCATCTTGACAACCTTTGTACAAGTAATTGTCTCATCCCTTTGTCTCTATATCCAGATTGGACACGATACATACAAGTCACACTCGTATATCCAATCCACAGTTTCTCGATCCATGGGAATAGCCGTATTCGTGCAAATAACATCAATATCCCATATTGATTTATTTGAGTCTGGCCAGACATTCTATAAGCACTATCCCTCGAGTGGCCTAGGATATTTGCTCCCATTATGTGGGAGGGAAAAATTCTATCTACGTCCAATACGATCTCTAAGCTTGCTTCTTATTGTATCCGGTACACGCCTTTATAACTACCCAGTTACGGTGTAGCGTTTAACGCTACCAAAATCACAATAATCCACAACTAGAATATCTAGTGACTTCAAGTCTAAGGATGACAATACCATTGCACCGCGAGAAGCGCTTGTGACTTAACATAACGTGTATGTAGCCTTATCGGAGATGGGTGAATCCAGTGCGCCATTACCCTTAATGCACACCTATGTGTTGGATCATGATATCTCCATATCAATCCAACCCCATACTAGTCTATAGATGATTGTCCCATTAAACATTATACTGGACTAGGGATATTTAAGATAAACAACACAATTGTAAATCTAAGGACTTCATTATATTAAATATCCAATAAATAATAAATGAATTTCTAGCCACAAATAAAATTCATACTAAACTAGATTGCCTCTAGGGCATCTATTCCAACGGCAAGGTTGAGAAGCTTTAAATGTAGCAATAAATGTGCATAATAACTTTGTAAGATTGATTCCCATTCTGCAATCAAATAAGTTAGGAAACAATCCTGCAAAATAGGAAACTAAATATCCCTGCACAAACTTAGTCAAACAAATATATTAATCACTGTATATAGTAGAGAAATAATTTGTCTTTCATCATCAAGTAACAGATAATGAATTATAAGAGATTAGGAGTTTGAATGAGATCATCAACTCCCCCTAAGTTCATGCCAAAATCTTCAGTGTCGGTTTCAAACCATTGAAATTAGTTTCAAGGCCTTGAAACAGACAAGCTGTTTCAAGCCTTTGAAACAGGCTGAACTTACAAAATGGTTCAGGGTAATGTGAGTCATTGTCGACTTCGCTGATGAAGTCATTCCTAGACTACCTAAATACATGCTTAGGCAGTGGAACATGTGGTTCAGTAGGTTGAGCCATTAAAATGTGCATAAAAGAAAGAGCTAAACAGAAGAAAATAATCTAAAATTACGTGCTCATGAAAACTGTAAAGTCATTCTCAGCAGCCCACCTAAAATCTACTAGATAATTTTCCCAAAATAGGTTTTTGATACAGAACTGATGCATAGTGCAAGAAAAAAATAGATAGAAAAAGCTGGACCTAGGCACCCAGAGTTCCCTTTTTACGGGTGTCATTCCAAAATATTTTGACAAGCGTAACCGCAAGCAGTTTGCGAAAAATCTCCAAAAGAAAATCTGTGTTTTGAATGAATTTTTGGGTCCTCCTCGTTCTCCTCTTCATTGTTTCTCAGGTTCTTTTAGCCAAAGAAATCTTCTTTTTTTCGTAGATTTGAGAAAAATCGCCTAGGATTATAGTAACTCCCCGTTACCCTCAAACTGGTTCTGGAGGAATTAGAGAAATCCATAATCGTATTCTTGCTCTACTTGTTGTCCCGAACAAAACCACGCCCTCGAGTTTTATTTCCATTAAATTTCATTTCCGAGGGATGAAGAGCTTGAGAGAGTTTTCCAGAGAGTGAGAGAGATAATTCTGAAGTTCTGAGTGTGAAATGGGTCACTTTCACGTCCTGAACCTTATATAGGAAACCCTGAAAAAATCCAAAATACCCATGATTACTAAATTATTTTGCTGACTCCAGGCTACGTTTGAACGTAAAGGGGTGTGCGTTTGAACACATACAATAATTCGGAGCATTTCTGATGAATTCCTCCCGTTGCGTTTGAATACATGATTTTTAAAAATGAAATTCTCATTTTTTTCACTGGTTACGTTGAACGCATGCAAAGAACATTTTTTTCAATGGTTGCGTTTGAATGCACTGTTGCATTTGAATGCACGTTTTATCACTTCCTTTGAACGCGTGACTCTACCTTTGAACGCAGACTGCATCCTTGTTCCTGGGTTTAGCTTATGGTTGCGTTGAACGCATATGACTCTATGTTTAAACACAATATGTGGCTTTTCTACTTTAGTGGAGGCCTCATACTATGTTTGGACGCAGTCATGCCTAGGTTTAAACGCATGCAGGGTAAATTTTTGGATGATTTTTCTGTTCCGGACTATTGACTTTGCTTGAACGCAGTCCTCTCAGCGTTTTAATACTCACAAAGATGAACATACGATTTTCGCGACCTCCTTGAGTTCCTAATTTTTGTGTGATAATATGTGCCTGTATTACTCATCTGAAAATTAGAAAATGCTCTACTCACCTCTCAAAAACTTGATGAAAGCAGTAAATAAGAAAATTTATATTAACATAACACTACTCCTAGTTTGGGTTGCATCCCAACAACGGCTTCTAATTTACAGGCGACGGCTCGACCAAGTTAGCTTACTAATTATGTTATACTCTACAATACTTCAGGTAAGGAGCACATAGAAACCCCTTAGGAGGTTAATTTTAGTCAGAGCCTCACGACCTTTTTCAGATACTGGTGAAAATGTTGCTTTAGCACTGCTGCTCTCATCTTGCCAATAAATGCCAGTTCTTCCTTAATTCGTTCTGCAATGTTAGAGAGTGGACGAACATTAGCATCCTTCTGGTAAATGAGTGCTTTCATCCTCATTAACTATATGTATTCGCCTTGCGCTAGTGGGAAAATCTCTACACCTCCTTCATGCATGAGTGTAATTCCCACATTTCTTGCAACGACCATATGTCCTATTCTCATAACTTCATTTGCCAATGTTCAACAGAAAAGAGGACATTGCCGCTTTGCATTCAGATCTTGTAGTGTACTAAAAGCGTCTCTCATGATGATTTTTATTATGTTAATGGGAAAATTAGGTTCCTCTGAGTTAAGACTTTCCAAAACATGGCCTTTTAAATAATTCAAATGACCTTTAGTGGCCCCTTTAAGTGGGGGCGCACAACATGTTTCTTCTCTTCATTGAAAATATCATGCTCCTTGGCTTTTGACGCTTCATCACGAGCATGAATGGGATACGGGTATCCTGGCGTGAAATTCTGCATCGAGTGGTGATGGCATTGATTTACGCGCATGGATTATTCATAGTAGTTTAAGGTAAAGTTGTCGATGTGTGTTATGTCTGTTGCAATGCCATATGCCCAACCTATACATCCGAAGTACGCAGTGCATTTTTTATAGTCTGCAGGTCTGCACCGAACTTATTCATGTTATTCTCAACCCGATTACACTGTGTAGTGAATTCGGTGTTCACAGACATAATCATGGCCTACAATTCTAATATGTTGGAATTTCAAGTAGCAGGTTTTTGAACTTACTGCTATGCAGGCTCATGTGTCTTTTGCTGAGAACCTGGTGCAAATGCGGCTCCTACAGGATTTCCATAGCTCAAACGTGGATGGTCCCTCGTTCCAGGCTTGTATCGGTGGTACTTCCATTGTTGTTGCGGTTCTCCCACAAATTCACGTCCTTGAAAAAGGATGAGTCATAATATGTTCAAATCTGGGATCCCGCAATGTTTTTTACTGTTTTTCAATTCAAGAACAAAATATCTCATATCATGTAGTGCATTGTATAGGATAATATATATGATCTGATTCTCTTTATTTAGGTACTCTGTGATGCTAACCCATGTTCTTGCATGATATTCAGGATCCTTGAATCTATTTCTGCAAGAAATCATCAATTTTGTGATCTTTGGGTTTCAGCTATATACCTAGAAGTTTATGAGTCATTATTAGGTCTAGAATCATTCCTGTAGCATCAATCCACGTGTTTTTGGACTAAATTTTCAGCACTGCAAAAGAGAAAGGGGAAAATTGCAACAAAATTACTCATTGGCACGCCCTAGGGTTTGCACAGGTCCCTACGTGGTTGTGCGTAGCCTAGGGGTAGCCAAATTGTGTTTCTGTAGGATCTTTAAAAAAATCCAGCTCTTTCGACAGACAGTTTGAGTCAGTCGATAATTATTCTTAGAGATTCTTTAGGATTTTCACCTTGTCATGCAAGTAAGAGAGTTTAATTCTAAATAAAATATGTCTTTTATGGAAATAATATATATTTAATGGTCACACTAAAATTCATTTTCCTATTAAAACAATTGTACGTTTTTAATCAATTTTCTAATTAAAGGTAGTTGGAAGAGTCAATATAAATTAAATTCAATATAGTAATTATTTTTTCATAAAAATCGACCATTGTTCTATTATTTATTTTATATATTTTGTCCATTGTTATAGATCATAAACACTTAAGGATCAGAAACACCTCCGAAATTCAATATACTAATCATAGGTGTTTTTCATGAGACAGGGTCCCTCATGCCTATCACCTCGCACGTGATCCAGGGTTCTAGTGGCTTGGGGGCTGGAATAAGGGTCGTCACATATGGGTTCCGGCCCAGATGTGACCATTAATGTACAACGAAGCCGACTTGTTCTACTGTCTTCTTTACACTAGGTTTGATGTCATCCGTGATAATCCTAAAAGGATTTAGGGTACACCGCCATCAAAATGGAGTGTGGGTCGTCCGTACGCCCACATGTCTGTCACTCTGAAGTAGTTTGGGAGGTGGCGAGTGAGTGATGATGATCACTGTTGGTGTGAGAACCAATTATGAGTAGAGATCACAGTATCACACACACGGAGAGAGATTTCTTGAGGAGTGAGAAGGCAGAGTTGGCATATATAATATCGAGTAATTCGTATATGCTTCATGATTAAATGACGGGGTCATACAACAATTAAAATTGCACCGAATTTTGCCCGTCGTTCGTTGACTATTCTGCATATTTATAATGCGACGTGTGAATGTAATAAAGATACGGTGCTAACGGTTCGTTTCAATCCCGTTTGAGCAAAATAAAATCAAACCTCGACGGTACTGTTTACTTTCGGTTTCACAACAATCTCAGTTTTCGGATGTTCGGTTACACATTAATACGTGTTATTACGTAAAAGTTATATTTTCAACCTGAAAAGAGTAAAGCTTATGTAAGAAAATAGTTCAAATATAGAGACTAAAGTAATCTCGATCAAATCTACAACAATTTTTTTGATTTTCTATGAATCTTGTACGAAAAACTCGAACCCTAACTAATTAAAGGAATATGAACTAAATTTCAACATTTTACATGAGAGAATGGTAATATTATGTTAATGGTACAAGAAATATATACGTAACGATTTAGACGGTTTAGTGTGGTTTAACCGGCTTGGTTTGTATTCAGTTCGGTTTATTTTGGTTTGGTTTAACTCGGTTCGATTCGGTTTGCAATTTTTCCAGTTTCAATACGTCGTTGACCCGTGGAATATGTTAAAATTCGATGGCATGATATTGGAGAGAGAAAAGCTTCTGTATTTATTGAGAGAGAGAGATCAGAAACTGACTAAATAGCAGTCCTCCTACTCAAGTGTAGTAGTTGTAGAAGTACTCAAATTCATTTCACATAGTTAATTCACCCCTTTTCAGCTAGTCAATATTTCTCTTGTGATAAATAATAATCGTCAAAATTAGTTCAACGCATAAGTCCAATTATAAAATAGCTTAAAGCAAAGCGCATTAATTGGTTTTTTGAAAAAACACGTATTTGCAGAAAATGTTAAAAAGTGGCTAACTAGTAACTGCCCATCATAAATACAACTTTATTATTCATGAATATCACACCCCCATATTCTCCCGGGACTATACATTCAGTGAGTACACAATCACATTTTCAAGGAAAAAATGGATCATTAACATAAAGCTTGGGTTGTCAAGCCCATCAATAGGAATTCAATAAATGGGAGGCCCAGACATTACAAGAATTATTACTCCATCCATCTCGTAAAGATAGTACAGTTTTGAAATTACAATTTATTTTGAAAAAGCAATTAGTACATCTCACTACATATTTTTAAAATACTATTTCTAATATTATCATTGATATTATTTTCTCCACTAGGATGCATTAAATATAAGTAGTTAATATTGAAAGTTCGTTATATTTTTAACCTTGAATATGTAAGCCGACAATCAGTTTGGAACATGTCAAATAGAAATATGGAATATCTTTACGGGACGAAGGGATATTGAAAACGACGGATTTTAACTGTCATTTTTACACCATTATTGTCGTTAAAAGTTAAAAAAGGACAAACATGTCATAGCATCGAAAGCCATCTTTTAATGGGAAACAAAGCATGTTTTTCCGTCGTTTATAATTATATGGTGTCTATCTCTTGACCGTTGTATTTAGTAAATAATACAATCTTAATTTAACCGTTTTCCGTAAATGACATTTATCGATGCGTGTGTTGTATAATTTATACGGAGGTTAAAATAATGCTTGTATATTTATACAGCGGTAAGTCTAAGTGTCGTATAATTTTATATGGTAAAATTATACAGTTAGCCTGTAGTCCTACAGTTACTGAACTTTATTGAAGCCTGTAAAATACACACACAAAACTTGAAAACTTCATAGTTACAAGTCCGATTCCACACAAACAATGAACAATGACAATCAAAACTATACACACTGATCTATAACAAAATTTCCATTCATTCTTGAAACTCTCACATTCATCTGTTATTTATGAACCAATGATTTGGAGGTGTGTTCGCAATCATCGTGGATACACTTGCCCAAAACACCTATGATTTGTAGGTATACGGTTGTAGGAAAAGGATGTCGCATGTGGATAAGCAAGGCAGCACTGAGAGATACGATCACAAGAATGACCAGAACAACGGGCGAAACTATGGGAATGGCTTCTCACAGAATAACTGGAATGGAGGGAATCAGCTTCATAACCACAACTATGAAAATGGCACTGTGGGTCAACAAGACAACTATCATGACAATGGAAATGGAGGGAAGCATAGGAATACGAGTTCAAATAAAGGAGCTGTTAACAATGAGAACAGGAATGGAGGGAACGCAGCTTAAGGAAAAAACAAGAAGCCGCCTGGTCAAATCTATGTGATGAGTGAAACAGAGGAATGAGAAATAAACAATAAGGAAGTTAAGCATTCTGACCTAAATTAACGTGCATCTCATTCAGGAAACCGTTGAGACTCTACGTACCCGCCCAAGCTTCGAGGACGAATCTTATTCCAAGGGGGAAAGGATGTGATACTTCGTATTAGTATAAGGGGTAATTCAGTAATTTGATGTAAAATTCCATTTTAGTTTGCAAATAGTATTAGGGTAATTTTCTGGAAATATGAATATTTAGCAAGGATGTGATACTCGTTTCTCGTTTTTTTGACACGATACGTGTGTGTGCCACCACATTAACCTAAACATTTACCACACCCAATCAATTGCTACTAGTTATTTAATAATATCAAAAACCCCGCCTTTTATTCTTCCTTCTTCTTCACGGCCAAGCCACCCTCACTGCCACCATTATCACTACCATTCTCTCTGACCGCGCTTACGCACTCTGTTTAAACTCTCCTTACCCTCCTGGCACACACACAACCACCACCACCTCCTCTTACCATCTCTTGTTCGATAGTAGCACTCAGTCGGCACCTTGAACCATTCCACCTTCATATTCTACCTCTCTATATCTCTGCACCCTGTCTTTACCTCCTTTTCTCTTTCTCTTTGTCCCTCTCTAACCCGAAGAGAAGCCGCCAGTAGCAGCAGCGGCCAAGCCACCATTGCCACTGACACCATCAGGAAAGAAACCATTGAGACACCATGACCTTCGTCTCTCTTCTCCACTAATTTCCTCTATCACTCTCTCTCTCTCTCTCTCTCTCTATCTATCTTTCTCTTCTCTCTCCTCCGAACCCAGAAGAATAAATAGAAGCAGCCACTAGCAGTAGTAGATGTAGCAGCGAAGGAGACACACACCGCCGTCGAACCTCCATAGCCATCCATATTCCTCCATCTCACTCACTTCTAGAAGGTCCGACCGAGCTCTCGGAGCAGCCTCGACGATGCTCCGCCACGAGCGCCACTTTCAACGACTCGACATGTTCCGTTTCGTATTTCTTTGGTTGGTTATGCTCTAAATCTTCCTCTAAGTTGCTTTTAGTTATGAAATCATATTTCTGGCATGAATTCGTGTTTCGATCGGGTGAGAATGAGTGTTCTTTGTGGTGGGCCGAATTGCAATGTTCATAATTTCATTGGGGGTGGGGGTTGTCTTTTATGCAAACCGTGTTAGGGGCTGATCCTATATTTAAGGGACTCTAGAGGGGGATACTTGTAGTTTCTATATTATGAATTTATTATTAAATGCAATTTTCATTAATATGTGTTTCAAATAAATAAGATATAATAGACATTTTGAAGTAAAAACATGTTTGTAGTAACAATGAATTGTTTTCTTACAAAATAAGCTAATAAAGTATATGTGTGTATGTATGTATGTATGTTTGAAAAGTAATGTTGTTTAATAAACCATTAAATGTCCTATTGTGATTTTTAGGTAATAATTAATCCATTATCCACCAAGAAAAGTTGTCTCAACTTAAACAGTCTCCTCTTAAGAAATAATCTTTCTAGATAAAATAACTCTTATTAGAATTTTACTCTTTTCCCTTATATGATAAGAATTATAATTATTATTCCTAATAATTGAAATTTTAATATTAAATAATTATCAAAGATTACTCAATTATTTGTCCCTAAATTACTTCTTTGAATATCTATAATAAGAGAAGGGATTTCAATGGGGGTAATGGGGTTGGACTTAGGGTTTGACCTAGTTTGACGAACATCCATGCATTCATTTATTTGCAAATACCACTGATGTGACTAGATATTTTTGTAAATTGTGGGCGACGGGTTCGTGGACATAGGTTACGTCAACTTCCCATGAATAGTACTTCGAACTACCAGCTGAGTCGACATCAGGTGAGTTACATGCTTAGTCTTGCGTGCCCAGCTTCCTTCGTGTCGAATGTAATATTCATAATTTGTCTCAAAAATTATATAATTATGTGTGTCTACTTTTCAAATGCTGGACTTGTTGATTTTTTTCTTTGGGAACTCTCACACGATAATTAACTATCCGTTAATAACGTAAAGTTGAATATCGCTTTAGGGAACCAGTTGGTCTTTTTGTTATGTTGGCTCCGGTCGGGATAACGGATTCCAGGGAGTTTCTGTTGGCTCTTGTTATGGTCCTGGACCATTATTACTTTTGGCTACGACCATAAGCACAGAGGCTTGAGTTTCCACTGATTTCCTGTTGCAGTCTTTGACTTATTGGCTCCTGCTGCAAACACCGATTCGGGAGTTTCCCTTCTATGACTTGATGGCTAGAGATATTATACATGGAAGGCCCTTCGTTGGCAAATCTATATCCGCCTACTTTGCATTACGCTTGGATTATTTGATTCTATCTTTGGATTTTTTTTAATTAGCATTGTTATTAATGTTTTACTTATGCTATGTTACTATTATTTTATTTAACTTATGACCTAGTAGCCTTTCTCGCATTCACTGTTTTTAAATGCTAAGGTGTATCTCACTCGGTATTTATTGCTGGCTTTCAAAAATGCGATTCTTGTTATTTTCTTTGCCACCGCAGGTCTAGCAGCTGGGGAACATGGATAGCAGGGGAAGAGACAAACCAAGATGGTATATGTCACAAGTAGTATCTACTAATGTTAGTTAACTTTTGTGTAATAGTAATCAGCTAGTGTATGATACACAGATCTTAATACAGTTGTTCAATATTATGAACTTTTTTTGTGGATTGATTTGATTTTGAGTTCCGCCGCTTCTATTAAGCATCACCCTCCTGGTCTCTCCTGAGCCGGATAAAAGGGTTGTTGCATTAACCGGTCCCAAGCCTCCACAATCATTTCTCCCATCTTCTACTTGTGTGACAACCCGGTCACACATTCATTATAAAATAATATCGATTATTGACGATAAATACACATATTATTATCAACCACTTTGGCATTTTCATGTAAAAAAAATATCAACCAGTAGGACACACAAATCAAATAAACAACATTTCTAGACAAATTTGTGAAAACTAGTACGTGATTGATTCACCAAAATGACATTTTTATAAATATCTGCCAAAATAGTAATCTATATAATAAATAGCTAAAACCAGCAAAAAAACTATAATTAACTAAAAATACTACTTTTAGCTACAACTCCGCAATGTAGTCGCGCTCCAATTCAACCTATAGAACAGAGGGGTGAGCCAAACAGTTTAGTAGGTACCGCCTAATCACTGGATTAGAAATCTAAAATCTACTTAACACAGCAACCAGTTATCACACAACAACATGCGGCATCAAATACATAGTCAACATGATTTATCAATCACCAGAAAATAACTTGATAGCTATAAAGCTGTAAAATCACACCAACAATATATACAGAAATACAACAGAAGTGTAGGAAATTTAGAAGTTAGAGTTCCCTACCTCAAACATAATCTCTACTACTACAAAAAGCTAAAGACACTCAAAGTGTCTAGCATGTTTTCTCCGTTTCCTACACTTTTTGATTTGCCAAATATACCCCTCATAAAGTGAAAAAAACATGTGTATGTTACTTGATAATAAATTTTTCGTTCAATGAGATTTAATCACAATTATGTAATAGTAGAGACCTCCATTCTCCAACCATTCATCTCATAATTTTATTCCAAAATCATTCACCCTCATTGTCTCGTCCTTTTCTTCCTCAATATTCACCATAATCGAATTGTTCATTGTCCTTGCACGAGATTGCCCTAAAGTTTTTAGTTCATGATTCAGGTCTATTTTGCCTTTTTAGTTGGTATTCTTTAACCCCGCGAATCATGCTGAATATATTGTAGATGCACTATATTTTTTTGTTAATGGGTCAAGAATATTCTTCCCCCACAAGGCAGTCTTTGCATGAGATTCATCTTTATAAATTCATTTCTTTTAGTTGAAAGCTTCTCGGAACTTGGAGTTTGATATTTCAGGTATGTTTAATTTTTCCTCATGTTTTTATTAATTTAGTTTGTCTTAAAAATTATGTCGTTTTTTCTAGAATACAAATTATGTTGTTAGATGAATCTAATCTAGAACCATAAAATCCTTATCTATTATGCTATTATGTGATAAGTCTAAAGCTCCTTGATATTAATATATGAATGCATAAGCAAGAGCTTTGGTTCCTTGATGATGAAAGCCAAAACACAAGCAGAAAAATTGCCTAAGTATCAAAGCTTCAAAGCTTTGAGGCACTGTAGCTATAAATATATACATATATATATATGTATATATATATATACATATATATATATGTCTAACTGTATTATGCAGGTTTTTGTTTTTGATATGGAATGACATTATGCAAGCATTAGTAATTTATGTTATGATTAACAAAATATGAAGGACTGAGTTGGATTGAAAATCCAAGTTCATTCTGATAAACTAGCAGGAAAAGCTTCAAAGCTTTGAGATTTATTGGTTACTCTTCACTGCTAAGTTCATCTGACTAATTCTGTGTATGCAGGTTATTTCTTTGTGATTCAGAACTTGTTATGAATCTATTGTTGACTAATAACACTTGTTCAATACTGGTTATTTGATATATTCCGCTAAGTTTATTACAAGACAAACCTCGCCCAGTTTTCTCATGAACTGTTAGCATACTGCTGAACAGATCTTGATGCTAGATTGTCTTGATGTTGTTTGATCTTGTTTGCTGAGTTTATGCAGGTTTGTTGGGCGTTCCAACGTTCATAAACAAATCAGATAGCTTTTCAAATATAGCTGTTGAAAGAAGCATATCGGGGAAGAGGATTTATATGATTTATGTTCCTAAAATCTCACAATTGGTTGCAAAAGTGATCAGCACTTTGGTTTAAACAGAGACGCAGAGATTAAGACTAATCTTCGTGATATTTGAAGTGTGCTACAAACATTAGAGTTCATATCTTTTAAATCTTCAAATTCATCAGGCCATTGACATTCCAAAAGCAAGATCATTCATCATTCATCACAGATTGAAGAACACTTCCAAGCATATTTTGCTTATATATTTTATGTGTTCTTCACACCTGTACTGAACTTGTTCATTATGTATTCTTAAACCTCACATTTAGTTGTTCAAGTGAACAACAAAGAGGTTCTTATTGTTTCAACAGATTGTAGCTGGAACTAGATAGGTTGGGAACCACAAGCAGTAATAGGTGAATGGTAGTTCACTTAGGCTTGAGATCTAGGGCTAAATCGGGGTGATTAATAAGAAGTTGTGTTTGAATCCTGGAGGGATAAGATCCCTCAAGCAGAGACTAGGTCCAATTGTGACTGAACTCTTTAAAATCCTTGTGTTCCAGCTGTTTACTTTTTTTATCTTTACATTCAGTCTAAACAGGAAGTTTCAAAGCTTTGGAGCTTTCCAAATCTCAAAGCTTTGAAGTTTCTATATTCTGAAGTTATCTTAAAGTTTCTCAAAACTGTTTCAATGCTTTGAGATATCAATTGCTTACTCTACTCTAGTTTTAAAATATTGTGCTTTCGCAAATGTTAACATACTCTATTCACCCCCTCCCCTTCTAGAGTATTTAGACCCTGTTTACACTTACATTACAAACTTTCAATTGGTATCAGAGCTTTGTGTCACTGTTTATGGATCTAACAATCTTGTGACAATGAGTAATTGAGGTGATGGCGGATTCTCACAGGGAAGAGCAGCTAATAAACCCCACTGTTTTGTGGTGTTAAATTTGTGCATTGGAAGGCATTGATGAAGGTGTTCATCATTGACCAAGACATGAAACTATGGTATATTGTTGTGAATGGCCCAAACTTGTTCTATACTACTACCAATGGAGTTAGAACTGCCAAAACTGATGAAGATCTCTCAATTACTGAACTGGAAAAGGTATCAAGAATTACAAAGCTTTGCACTTATTATATTGTGCTCTTAGTGCAGATGAGTTTAACAGGATATCCAACTGCAAAATTTGAAAAGAGATATGGGACAAGCTAACGGTTACTTATGAAGGAACCAGCCAAGTCAAGGAGACAAAGATTAGTATCCTTTTGAGACAATATGAACTATTTAAGATGAATTTTGATGAATCCATCAAGGATATGTTCAAAAGGTTTACAGTTGTTGTGAACAACTTGGAATATTTGGGAAAAGCTTTTTCAAATGAGGAAAAAGTCAGGAAGATACTTAAGCATTATGGAACTTGATGATCTACAAGGAAAACTGCTCACTCATGAGATCTCCATGAAGGAGGAAGATGGTGACTTGAGTGACAACATCAAGAACTTGGCACTCAAGGAAAAGGAGAACGAAAAATCTCAAAGCCTTGAACAAGAGGATGATGATGATGATGATGATGAAGAAGCCTTAGCCCTAATTTCCAAAGCCTTGGCCAAAATTCTGAAAAAGAAGAGAAACTTTGGAAACAAGGACTACAGAAAAGAGAAATTCAGATCCTCAACCAGCAAGGATCAGAAAGGTAAGTCTACTTCACATTCACATAAACCTAAATTTATGAATTGCTATGAATGTGGAGATGCAGATCATATAGTAAGAGATTGCCCTCAAAATAAGAAAATGACAAATTAAGGAAGAAGGCAATGGTATCCTCATGGAGTGAATTAAGACTCTTCAGACTCATATATGATAAGGAGCAAGAAATCTCTGTCTAATGGTTGGACATCAAGAAGACTACTCTAATGAGAAGCCAATTGAAGATATGGTAAAGAATCTTTCATATAGTCCTTCTGATGTTTTACCTGAAATCCTCAAAAGCATGTTTTTGAATGAGGAAAGTTACAGTAATGAAATTGATTCCTTGAAAGTGAAGGTTCATGAGCAAGCAAAAGAAAATTTAGATTTGTTTTTTGAAAACAAGTGTCTTGAAGCTACTAAGTTGAAAATTGATAGTGACTTCAAAGCCTTGGACAGCAGATTCAAAGCTTTGAAATCATAGGTAAAAGAACTGGTTGATCAAAACACTCTTTTAACTTAAAAATTTGTTGATATAAAGAGTCACTTAGATGATTTAAAACAACAGAACACTTCATTGACAAGTGAGCTTCAAGAATCTAAGAAAATTCTTTCAAATTTGATTGCTCAGAACATAAGCTAAATCTTATGCTTGGAGGAAGTATGCATTCTGTATAAAAAAGTGGAATTGGTTATAATCCAAAGTTTCCAAGATAGAACCAAACCACATTTGTAAAATCATGAAGCAGACATTCTCCAAAGTGTCACTATTGTGCCAAATTGAACATGTGAAATTAACTTGCCCCTTTAAGAAGACAGAACCTCATATAATGAGGAACACCTATCCTTATCAGCTTAAGGGACAAGTGAAACATATTTTAGTTCCAAAAAGAGTTAGACCACCTAACATGGTTGATTCTGAGTATGAATCCAAATTCTAAACTTGGTCTTATAGCCTGTTAAGGCATTGATTGAATTTTGCAGGTTGTCACCAAAGCTTTGAAAGATCATAAATGGATTTTGGATAGTGGATGTTCCAGGAACATGAGTGGATATAAATCTTTATTCACTGAGCTTAAAGAGCAATCAGAGGGAACAATCACACTTGGTGACAAAGAAAAGTGAGACATAATTGGTATAGGAAGTTTTGGTAACAACTCTGCATATTCAATTTCAGATGTTTATTTAGTTGATGGTCTTCAGTAAAATTTGTTAAGTATTTCTCAGCTTTGTGATAAAGGTAATAAGGTAGTTTTTGACAAGGAGAAATGTGTGGTGCAAGATGAAAAATCAGGCAATTGCTCCTAGGTCACATAATGTTTATACACTATGTACTGACAAAGTTGCAGGTGATAGTCTGAAATGTCTCAAAGCTTTGAAGGATGACTCAAAGCTTTGGCATTGAAAGCTTGGTCATATAAGCATGCACACTTTGAACAAACTCGTCTCAAAAGATCTGGTAAGGGGATTACCAGTCCTGAAATTCAAAGACGATGAGATTTGCAAGGCATGCACTCAAGGTAAACATATCAGAAGTTCATTCAAGCCAAAGAACTTTGTAAGTACATCTAGACCCTTAGAATTGATGCACTTGGACTTGTGTGGTCCCATGAGGGTTCAAACACCCAAAGGTAAGAGATATAAGATTGTTGTGGTTGATGACTATTCCAGATTTACCTGGGTTATGTTTATTAGAGATAAGTCTGAAGCATTATCTGAATTTTCAAAACTTTGTAAAAGAGCGTCAAACTTTGAAAAATTTACCTGTTGCATCTATTAGGAGTGATCATGGTAGGGAATTTGATCAACTGGATTTTGATTTATTTTGTGAAAAGCATGGCATCTCACACAACTTTTCAGCACCTAGAAATCCTCAGCAAAATGGTGTAGTTGATAGGAAAAATATAACTCTTGAAGACATGTCTAGAACCATGTTACTTGAAAGTAATTTGCCAATTTTTTTGTGGGTAGAAGTTGTTAACACTGCCAATTATGTGCTCAATAGATGTTTGATCAGACGTATCTTGAAGAAAACTCCTTATGAATTGTTTAAAGGCAGGAAGCCTAGTCTTGCTTATTTTAAGCCTTTTGGCTGTACTTGTTTTGTGCATAACCATGGTAAAGACAATCTTGGTAAGTTTGATGCTAGAAGTGATAAAGGTGTTTTTCTTGGTTATTTTCAAACTAGCAAAACTGACAGGGTTTACAATAAGAGAACTAAGATTGCAGAGGAGAACATTCATGTAATTTTTGATGGAAGTACTGATGATTCTCTGGATATTTACAAGAAGAAGTATATGTTGCTCAACCACAAGGCTTTGAAGTGACACATTTCCTTATCATGTTTACAAATTAGACAAAATCTTGTATGGACTTAAGCAAGCTCCAAGGGCTTGGTATGACAGACTCTCTAATTTTTTACTAGAAAATAGTTTCAAGAGAGGACTTGTTGACAAAAATCTTTTTATAAAGAATCATGAAAAGGATTTGTTAGTAGTACATATATATGTTGATGATATTTTATTTGGTGCTACTAATGATGCTCTTTCAAAATAGTTTTCAAGTCTAATGTTCAGGGAATTTGAGATGGCTTGATGGGAGAACTAAATTTCTTTCTTGGACTTCATGTACATCAAATGAAGAAATGAATTTTTGTGCATCAAGTGAAATAAACCCAGGACTTGTTAAAAAAATATAACATGTCACAGTCCATGGTAGTTAAGAAACATATGAGTTCATCATTATCTTTAGACATAGATACAAGTGGCAAGAGTGTGAATCCAAAGGAATATAGAGGTATGATTGGTTCACTTCTGTATCTAACTGCTAGTAGACCAGATATTATGTTTAGTGTATGCATGTGTGCTAGATTTCAAGCTGATCCTAAAGAAAGTCATTTGATTGTTGTGAAAAGGATTTTCAGATATTTGAATGGAACCAAAGACTTGGGGCTTTGGTATCCAAGAAGATATAACTTTATGTTGAGTTGTTATTCAGATGCAGACTTTGCAGGATAAAAAGTAGACCGAAAGAGTACTTATGGATGTTACCAATTTCTTGGTTCATCATTGATTAGTTGGCATTTAAAGAAGCAAAATTCAGTAGCTCTATCAACTTTAGAAGTTGAATACATTGCAGGTGGAGCTTGTTGCTCGCAGGTTTTATGGATTGATCAACAACTAAGATATCTTGGATATGAATTCAGAAATGTGCCTTTCAACTGTGACAATACAAGTTCCATTTATATATCAAAGAATCCAGTTCAGCATTCAAGTACAAAGAACATAGATGTGAGACATGATTTTCTTAGACATCATGCTGAAAAATGTGATATTGTTCTATCTTTTATTTCTACTTCTAAGAAGGTAGCTGATATTTTCACTAAACCATTGCCAGATGTGATGTTTTCATCCCTAAGGCTTGAATTGGGTATGTTAAACAAGAATGCATTAGTTTAGGGGGTGTATTAGTTTCTATGTGTATTATATGTGGGGATCTCAAAGCCTTGAGATCATACTTTCTTAAGCCTTGAAAGTATGGATCAAAGCTTTGAAGTTTTTGTATTGGTCTGAAACTTCTCAAAGTTTTGAACCAGTGTTACACTGCTTTGATTAAGTGAATTTGTATTATTTAAAAAATTGGATCGTGGATTATTTTGTAATATATTTTTAGATAATTACATAATCTTTCAAAATTTCAGAGATTTTGACAAAATATCTAAAAATACTCAGCAAATCTTCTGAAATCTCTTTGCATGCAATCACTCTTCTACCTACTTAAGCCAACTTCAAGGCTTATTTTTCTCATTATCAACTTCTATCTCTTATTCTATCTCTCTCTCTCCCTTTTCTCTCAAACCTTCTCAAACCCTAGCCAAAATGGAATGCAAGTATGAGAGAATCAAGCAGCAAGGTCAGACTTCCAACAAGAGGGTGAAGAGGAAGGCTAACAGGAAGATCACCATTCATGGATCAGAGGAAGGACAGTGTTCATGAGACATCTCCTCCCTCAAATAAGGTCAAGAAGGGAAAGGAAGTTCAAGAAGAACCAGTGGATGAGTAAGAATCTGATTCTGCTACAGAAGAAGTGGTAAAGAACAAAGAACAGGGGAGTAAGGATCAAGGGGAAGAATCAAGCAAGAAGAAGAAGGAAGTGACTGGTGTGAAAAGTGAAAAGAAGAGTGTGCCATCTTCAAAGGATAAGAAGGCTGGTGAGAAGACGGGTGAAGCAACTCCAGAGAAAAAACGAGTTAAACATGGTGCAGTGAAAACCAAGAAGGCTACAAATTTGGTAAGAACCTATTTCCTGAGTCTTGCTTTGTCCATTCTAAGGTTAAAGTTGTGTGTATGGATGGGTATGCATCATCCAAAGTATCTTTTGTAGTCTAATTAGTATTGATTTATTGGATATTATGGACTTAGACTACATTAAGAATTTGAGGAATTCATCTTATGGGAGTTTGTTAAATCCACCATCTGAGGCTTATCTAGGCTAACCAGACTATTTTACCTGAATTTAGTTCAAAAACTGAATCATAGTGATAGGTATATTCTTACTTCAAGAGTGGCTGGTGTGGACATTAGGTTGGATCACAAAGTGTTTGCCAAAGTTTTGGGAGTTCATAGGAAGTACAAGATTAGTGATCAACCTGATAGGAAGGAGATTTTGTAGAAGGCCAAAGCCTTTTTTTCTTGGAGGGAACCCCTTCTGAACCAAAATAGTTAACACACTTTGTGTTTACGTGTGAAGCCAAAATTTTGTTTTCTATCATCATAAGATGTGTAGTTCCCAGGGAGTATTCCAAAGAATTGATGACAGACAAAGTGTTGATCTTGATGTATCTTATATGTCAAGGGTTTGAGGTAGACCCTCCTACTGTTGTGATGGAACATATGGTTTACTGTGGCACTAGGACTAGGAACCATTCCCTGCCTTATGCCAATGTATTACCTTTATTTTTCAAACATTTTGGAGTTTCTTTGAAGGATGAGGAGAAGATTACTACTGATTTTGGAGTGGTAGATGAGGCATCACTTCAAAGGATTGGGATTTTTTACACTGCCAAAGGAAAGTGGAAGTTTTATTCTGAGTTGAGCCCTAAAGATTTGAAGGAGAAAGAGTTTATCAAACCTAGAGCTGCTACAACCCCCAAATTTTCTGGTAATCTGGATTTCTCACAAATACTGGACAGGGTTGAGGTTTTGGAAGATGGAGTGGAAGATCTGAGGCAAGGATTGTTTGAACTTTCTACTGAATTCACCAAGTTCAAAGGTTTGGTCAACAATAAGCTAGACATCATCATCAAAAGTTTGAACCTAGAGCAGATACCCTCTTCAGAAAGCAGAGAAACAAGTATTGATTCAGATGAAGTACTTGGTGAAGCTCTTAAGAAGCAGCAGAAGAAGAAGAAATCATTTCCTATTGTTCTTACATCAAAGGATCTTTTTGATCAATCTGAGGAAGAGGCTGGTGATGAGAAAACTGCTGCAGAGACTGCTAAAAAGGAAGGTGCTGATTTGGACAAGCTTGTTGATGAAGTTGTGGGGAAAATGCAAACAGAGGAAGTCTACAAAGAAGGATCCTGAAGCTGAATCTTCAATGCCTTGAAGTAACCTCTATGACTTTCTGTTCTTCTTTCTTCTTTCAAGTCCTGAAGTTTGTTAAATTTTTTAGTTTTTCTTCAAAACACACTGAACTAGATCATACATTGCTTCTACTCTTTTGCTGAAAAGACAAAAAGGGGGAGAAGATTATGTGTTTTTGTGTTAACCTTTTAAATAAGTAGGAAGGATGCTAGTTGGTTATTACTTGGTTATTGCTATGCTATGCAATATTTTGAAACTTTTTTATTTTTGGTTGAAGTATTAAATTTTTTGTAAATATGATCTTTAGTTTAAAACTATTATCAGAACTTGTGAATTACTTGTGTTTTAGAGTTCCAGGAAATTGTTCAAAATCTGAATTCAAGTAATTGTTTTGTCTTTCATCAAGGGGGAGATTGATAAGTCTGAAGCTCCTTGATATTAGTATATAATGCATAGGCAAAAGATTTGGTTCCTTGATACTGAAAGCCAGAAACACAAGCAAGAAAATTGCCTAAGTATCAAAGCTTCAAAGCTTTGAGGCACTGTAGCTACATGTGTGTGTGTGTCTATATGTCTAACTATTTTATACAGATTTTTTTATTTTTTTTTTTGATATGGAATGACATTATGAAGGAATTAGTATTTATGTTATGATTAACAAAATATGCAGGACTGAGTTGGATTGAAAATCCAAGTTCATTCTGATGAACCAGCAGGCAAAGCTTCAAAGCTTTGAGATTCATTGGTTACTCTTCACTGCTAAGTTCATCTGACTAATTCTATGTATGCAGGTTATTTCTTGGTGATTCAGAACTTGTTATGAATCTATTGTTGACTAATAAAACTTGTTTCATACTGGTTATTTCATATATTCATCAGATTGAATATTACATAAGCTAAAATTATTACAACACAAAACTAGCCCAGTTTTCTCATGAATTGTTATCATACTGCTGAACAAATCTTGATGCTAGATTGTCTTTATGTTGTTTCATCTTGTTTTCTGAGTTTATGCATGTTTTTTCGGCGTTCCAACGTTCATAAACAAATCAGATAGATATTCAAATATAGATGTTGAAAGAAGCATATCAGGGAAGAGGATTACAGGATTTGTATTCCTAAAATCTCTCAGTTGGTTGCAGACTGTTATTTAAAGTGATCAGCACTTTGATTTGAATAGAGACGCAGAGATTAAGACTGATATTCGTGAGATTTGAAGTGTGCTACAAACAAGAGAGTTCATATCATTCAAATCTTCAGATTCATCAGGCCATTGACATTCCAGAAGCAAGATCATTCATCATTCATCATAGATTGAAGAACACTTACAAGTTTAATTTGCTTATCTATTTTCTGTGTTCTTCACACTTGTACTGAACTTGTTTTATCATTCTGTATTCTTAAACCTCACAAACTTAGAATTTTAGTTGTTCAAGTGAACAACAAAGAGGTTCTTATTGTTTCAACAGATTGTAGCTGGAACTAGATATGTTGGGAACCACAAGTTGTAATAGGTGAAGGTTAGTTCACTTAGGCTTGAGATCTAGAGCTAAATCTGAGTGATTAATAAGAATTTGTGTTTGAATCCTGTAGGGATAAGATCACTCAGGCAGAGACTAGGTCCAATTGTGACTGAACTCTGTAAAATCCTTGTGTTACTGCTGTTTACTTTTGTTATATTTACATTCAGTCTAAACTGAAAGTTTCAAAGCTTTGGAGCTTTCCAAATCTCAAAGCTTTGGAGCTTTCCAAATCTCAAAGCTTTGGAGCTTTCCAAATCTCAAAGCTTTGAAGCCTCTGTATTCTGCAGTTATATCTTCAAGTTTCTCAAAACTGTTTCAAAGCTTTGAGATATCAACTGCTTACACTACTCTAGTTTTAAAAAACTGCATACTCTATTGAACCCCCCCCCCCTTCTAGAGTATTTAGATCAAGTTTCAAACTTACATTACAAACTTCCATTATGTATCAAGTATCTACTACCCTTGAGTCTTAATTATGAAATTGTGTCCTAAATCTTTAGGCGTTAAATTCTACTTATCTAGATACTGCCTCTTGTTATTGAAAAGTTATAAGTTGGCGGCTTTTTTCTAACATGTTTTTTATGTTTCTCATGGTTGAGTTGACTTAATGTTCAAGGAGTGACTGAACCGTTGTTCATGAACATTTCCATCAAGGTTAAACTCATGTCTTGCCTTGTTAAGAAGCGAGAAGTTCAAGTTTTTCTAGAGTCGATTGTTATTGTTTTGGACGTTGTTTCAATCCAAGATACTATCGAATTCCTTAGCTTCTTCATTCTAAATACTAATTGGTCAGTTTAATATCAACTTCATTTTGAATGAACGGGATGAATCGTATTCGTTGAAAGATAGGTCCATTTTTATTCTAAACTTAAATCACAATGTGTAATACTTTGCTACAAAAATGTTATGTTCTTTGTGATTAATTATTCCTGGAGGATTATTCAGGCTCTTTGTTCTAAATACTCTCGATCTTGTTGTACAGTATTTATCAGACATCTTAAGAAATTGGTTTCTTCTGACACGGAAACTAAAAGCTTGTTGTTCATCAACATTTTTGTCTATGACATATTTTTCTTTTTATTTCTTGGAAGATACTTTGATCAGTTTAGAGACTTTTCTATTTTCCTCAAAAAAATTAGGGAGTTTCTTTTCACTTTGACAGTAAGTACACAATAATATTTCTCAGAGTAAATATTCCGTTATTTGGTAAGTTTTTTGAAACCTTCAGGCCTTAGCTATAAAATAGTTACATCACGTTTTGATCTACATGTCTTTGGAACTCAAAGGTTGAATAACTCCTTGTCAGATTAGTTTATAATTCGGGTGCTATTTCTATTGTCCTTGGATTAATATTTCATTTTGCTCTACCGTATTCATAGTGTAGGTATCTAAATTATATCAAATAGAAGACTGAAAGTCACTCTAATAAGAGTTTGTTTGATATCACCTTAAAATTTTAAAAGCGGCCGAGGTATATTAGAAAATAGTATGGTTGAACTGAAAGATCCGGCTATATTGAGTTAAATTGCTCTATTCTGAAAAGGGCAACTGATTCAACTTTTTTTGTCACAATTCTTTGTTTGTCATACTTTTAATTTCATCACTGCCCTACATAGATATAAAATGTATATATAGTGCACACGTATATTTTGAGAGAATATCAAATGTATATATAATGGATACGTTTTGATGAAAAGTTCAATTTAATTGTGTAATTAATAATAACAATGAGAAGTCTAGATGGTTACATCAAGTCAACTTTTCATTTTCCTATGCATTCATTATCGGTATAATATCTTCAATATTTTTAGATGTAATGTCTACAATTTTCATTTTTTTTTTAATAATTTATAACAATGAGAAATATCGACAGCTGCTTCAATTCATCTCTTTAGGATTCTTTTCATTTTCATTTTCGTAAGTGAATGTCATTCATGAAAAATTAACTTTAGAAACCCCCCACCCCAACCCCAATGCCACCCCCCCCCCCAAATTGATATGAGACATTATGTCTCCTTATTATCAATGTGGTAAATGTCACTCTTCTTCATACTTAATGAGCTTCTACCCAAAATATACACTTCATCTTCATCTTACTTGCTTAAGATTTGAAACAAGTCTTTTCCCATTAATAATCCGCATCCATACATGTACTATATTTTGTGGCTCTAGACAATATATTGTGGAAATTAAATTCAGCAGTTGAAAACTTCTATGCTCCAGTTCATTAATTTTGTGTTTTTTATTAATTTAATTTTTTCGTGTATGCAAAGTTAGAGAAAAATGCATTTAATTATATGTTTTATTCTGGCCTCTTCTCTTGATTCTCTTACCCTCGTCTTTGATTAAATACCTAGATTGAGTAATTAATCAAATTTTATCCGAGTAACTGTGTTGTATGTTAAGGCAAGCAAGTGGTTATTTTGATTAGTTTGCAGGAGTTGATTTTTATTACTACACGGATATTATGGTCCCCTATTGGATTTATGACATTTTGGTGATCGATTCGATACTGCTTTACTCTAGCAATTTGAATTTGTAAGTACTATTGTTCCATCTTGCAAATGAACCACACTATATATTTATGTTTTTTTTTCTGCTGCAGAATTAGCGCAGGGATGAAGTCAACATATTCAACTACCCATTAATGACTCTAGAGAAATATCCGGAATGAATCAATGTGATTACTTAGAAAATGTCAATGAAAAATCTAAACTTTCAAATTAAGAACTAAAGGAATCTTCTCTATAAAAACGAATTACACACAGATGCAAACTTTCGTGAAGCACGACCTATTTTCAGTTAAAAATTTCAATTATTCAACAGTCCTATAGCCAATACTCTCCTCTGTACAAGGCTACTGTATTCAACTTTTATCCGAGTAACTCTGTTGTATGTTAAGGCATAAGGCACCAAATTCGTGATTTCTTGTAAGGAAGCTCTCTTCCAAAATGTTGTTTACCTTTTATTCTATTATTATTCTTCTTCTATCAATGATTTAATGGCATGAAGCATAACGAATTTTGCGGAAATTCAGATTGTGATGCACAAGCATGCACAATAATTAGTTTTTGGAAGTATGACATATTGTTAATCGTAACTTCCATTTATTCGAAAATCATCGTGTGACTGAGTTTTTCATTTTCTTTAGGAAATTGACTTCGTATTCCATATGAAGGAATCTTTGCTCTCACCGAGTACATAAAAGTAGGCAATGGTAATGCATATTGAACTAAATTGTTTTCTTAGACAGATTATTTTCTCTTAGACGAGGTCGATTTCTTAGTTTAACGTGTTTGGTAGAACATAAAAGGATAAGAAATGAGATGCGCACCCGACCTATTAGATCTTCTTTAAATAAAATATTGTTGATTCATATATATGAAATCAACTCACTCTTCCAAAATTGGATCTAAACTATCTTGACCCATGTATTTCTAAAGCATTGTCAATTGTTCGAATTACGAATGAGCTATAAAAAGGATAACTATAGTTTATTGTAAATTCATGAAGGATTACAATATTTTCTCAACTTGATTCCTTAGGTATGGTGACTTTACAAGAATATCCATAGTGCAATGCCACTACAATCATATACTGGTATTGGTTCCTTCAGAAATTATCTGCAAAAGATACCGTAGATATAATGGTGATGCAGACTGATATCGCAACTACGATGTGTCCGAGGCTAGGAAGCAAGGGTACTTCAAAATAGGTGTTTTTAGATGTATTGAACACTTCGGACATGCGTTGCACGTGGAAAAATACGTGACACACCTACCAGCTCGAATATGATATCTTTCAGTAACTTCCATCAAACTGGACTTGTTGGGCGACTTGCCGCTCATCATGCAGATTGCATAAATAATTTAATCGAAAATCAAAAGTTATGATTAATTATGAAACAATCATAAAATTCAATTGGGAGGAATAAAATATAATGGTGAAGAAGAACAATTAGCGTTCAATGCTTTATTTTTGGAAAGCATTCAATGCTTCAAACGCTCATCATTTTCAAAATTAGCGTTCAATGCTTAGTTGTTCTTGATGGTATTGGTCAGACGTAATTTTTTTGTAATATTATTATCAATATTTTTTCATGCTTCCCCTTACAATAGATTTAGAATTGTTCAAGTAAACATCATACGTATATGTTTGTCTTGATTTTAAAATATGACAAGTTTCAAAAACTTACTTCACCAAATTCAGCATTGTTTTTTTAATTATTATAGATATATGATGTTTTCGCTCCATACGAGTGGTTTCTAAGTCTGATTTAAGAAATCAAAGATCTAATTTGTTCTCACGGGAGCTAGAACTAACCACCACATGCAATGCACGTGCATTAAACTAGTAGAGACAAACACTAAGAATCTGAATGAAAATTAGAACAAATATTTTGTAGCCTTCGTAGAATGTTATACAAATTTTTTCTCAAATAATAAGAATGATATACTAACTCAACTGGCCAAGTTTAATTTGATGAGAAATCTAACTTTTCACCCAACACCACCAAGAGTAAAGAAAACAAAAAGTCAAAGAAATTACATTTGTATTTTCAAACTTTTTAATCTTCATTCTATCTCTCTTTAATAAAATAAAAATGAGCATTTGTAAGCTTCCTTACATATGTTTGTTGCATATTGAGTAAAACACAACACCTAATTATCACTTGGGATTGGGACCTGGAAATCTTGGAAGGATTGACACGTAGACTAGACAAATGCTCACTCAAAACTTAACATTGAAGAAACATCAATATATCTATTCAATAAATTCTAAATAAAATAGAAGTACGTGACTAATCATCACACTATTAACAACAAACAGTTTTTGAGAAAAAGTCTTGATTCATAAAAATCAACTAGCATTTCCATTACAGTGAGCATTCATTTCTTATAAAAGTTGGATAAAGATGTAACATTTATACTACTGATTTTTTTTTTTTTTGAGTTCTCTTAAAATAACGCGACTACAAAATGTATGGGATGTCACAATCTTCCCCGCATACAAAAATTTTGTCCCGAAATTTGATTTTCATCAGTATAAAAATATATCACGTATCCATAAGTTCATTACCTCAACCACCCAAGCAGTACTAGACTTTGTACCCCTAGCTCGACAGTTTTGTGACTCACAAGTACCTACCTCTTATACGACACCCATCACAAACACGCGCCATAACACCCGCCCAGTCCCAGATACACTTCTCGTATTTCTGGGCGGGTAAGGCTCTGATACCAACTATGACAATCTGGTCACACATTAATTATAAAATTATCGATTTACGATAAACAAGCGTATCATCTTCAACCTGCAGGGCACTCTCGGACATCTAAAATATCAACCAGTAGGACACACAAGTCCAACAAACAACATTTTTAGTTAAACTTCTGGAAACTACTACGTGACTCGTTCACCAAATGGAATTTTCAAAAATATATGACAAATTAGTAATTTACAATAACTAGCTAAAAAAAGCTAAAATAACAACTGTTTTAAGTAAAACTACTATTTTTAGCTACTTACCACAATGCATTTGCACTGCAGCTCAACCGGTAAATAAAGGGGTGAGCCAAACAGCCCAATAAGTATAGCCTAACCACTGAGAAAGAATTTTAAAATCTACTTAACACAACAGCTAGTTATCACACAACAACATGCGGTAGCAAAAACAAAGTCAATGTGATGTATCAATCACCAGAAAATAACCTGATAGTTGTAAAGTTGTAAAGTCACACCAGCAATTTATACAAAAATACACTGTAACCACATGAAATTTAGAAGTTAGATTCCCCAACCTGAAACTTAACTGAGACAAAACCAAGAAGCTGCATAAAAATTGGAACAAATTTTTTGTAGAATTCAGTAAAATGATATACAAACTCAACTAGCCAAGTTTACTTTGATGTGGAAGCTACATTTTTCACCCAACACCACCGTGGGTAGAGCAAAATCACAAGCCAACAAATGTACCTTCATATTTTCATATTTTCTTATCCTCATTGAATTTCCCATTATTAAAAGAAATAGGAATATTAGTAACCTTAGTTACACATGGTTGTTGCAAATAGAGTAAAACAACACCTAATGGTCACTTGGACCTAAAAATTGTGGAAGGATTGACACGGAGTTTAAACAAATTCTCACTCAAAAGTTAACATGGAAAAAATATCAATATATCTATCCAATAAATTCTAAATATTAAATAGAAATACACGACTAATCACCACACAATTAATAACAACAACTAATTTTTAAGAAAAAATCAAGGTTCACAAATATCAACTAGCATTTTCGTTACAATGAGCATTCATTCCCTATAAAAATTAAATAAATATATCACTTTTGGACTACTGGAAATTATGTTTTTGAGTTCTCTTAAAATAATGCTACTACAAATATTTGGGATGTCACAATCTTCCGTGCTTACAAGTGTGGTGACTCACAAGTGCCTACATGTTGTATGACATCCGTCACAGACACCCGTCAGAAAACCCTGCCCAGTCCCATATAAACTATCCGTACTTCCGGTCGGTTAAAGATCTTATACTAACTACGACCCGGTCACACATTTATTATATAAATTATTGATTAACGATAAACACGCAGATTATTATCAACCAGTCTGGCACTTTCAAACATTCAAAATATCAACCAGAATGATCTACAAGTTCAACAAACAACATTTGTAGTCCAACTTCTGAAAACTAGTACGTGACGGATTCACCAAAATGACAGTTTTATAAATATTTGTCAAATTAGTAATTTACAATAACTAGCTAAGAAAATCTAAAGACTAAAGTTGTAACTAAATATATTATATTTAGCTACATTTCCACGAAGCATTCGCGCTCCAGCTCAACCAGTAAAATAAATGGGTGAGCCATATAGCTAAGTACGTAGATACTGCATAAACACTGGCGTATAAATTTAAAATCTACTTAACTCAACATCCAGTTATCGCACAACAACATGCGGCACAGAAAACACAGTCAACGTGATTTATCTATCACCAAAAATAACCCGATAGCTATAAAGTTGTAAAATAGCACCAGCAATATAATCAGAAATACATTGTAACTGTAGGAAATTTTGAAGTTAGATTTCCCTTCGTAAAACACAACGGAGAAAAACACCAAGAAGCTGCATGAAAGTTCGAAAAAAATATTGTGTAGCCTTCGGTAGAACGATATACAAGCTCAGCTAGTCAAGTTTACTTTGACGAGGAAGCTACCTTTTGCACCAACACCACCGAGAGTATAGCAAAACCAGAACTTAAATAATTTAACTTGATATTTTCATACTTCATTATCCTTATTGAATCTCTCTATAATAAAATAAATGGGAGCATTATTAAGCTTAGTTACACGTGGTTGTTGCATATAGAGTAAAACAAGACTTGGTCACTTGGGACCTGAAAATCATTGAAATTGAAACACATACTAGAAAAATGCTCACTTAAAACTTAACATGGAAGAAACATCAATATATATCCAATAAGTTCTAAATATAAATAAAAACACATGACTAATCACCACTATTAACAACAAGCAGTTTTCGAGAAAAAACTTGGTTCACAAAAATGAACTAGCATTTACATTACAATGAGCATTTGTTCCCTGTCAAAATTAACTAAAGATATCCAATTGAACTAGTAAGAAATAGTTTTTAGAGTTCTCATAAAATAAAGCGACTACAAAATGTTTGGGATGTCATAACTTGAGTGACAGAGTGTTACCCAGCAGTTTTATCACACGTGGTTTTTGGACAGAATTTCCCAAGAAAATTATGCAACAAGATGCGCCCAAGTGGTGATGGATTTCGGGGTTCTGGATTCCAGCGAATCCTTTGCAACTCGTTTAAGACAATATGGGAACAGTTTCCGCTCCAACTTTTCTAAGGTTACACCCTTGTCCTTCACGTTCTAGTAAATGCATTAAAATTTCCAATAAAATTGTTGGACTCATCATTTGCTCCTCCTGCGAATTGAAATTGTGTCTGGATAGCGTGAATAGTAGACTGTTTCAGATCAAAGTATTTCGCTTCAATATTTGGCACCAAAATTTCCGAATCATGACCACCAGCTGACTTCTCAAAATTATTAACATGAGCCCTACCATACTTGCTTTAGGGTCTTTGATTAGCATGTTCCTCCACGCGATTCCTCAGCAGATCCTCAATGTATTAGAGCCATTTCAACAGGACTCTCTCGCAGAGGTTCCTCTGCCATCTTACTGAATCTGTTTTTTCCTCTATTTTGGAAAAAGTTCTTCTAGGTCTTCTATTTGGGGCCTAAGGTTGCAAGGCAATCTGGGTTTACAGGAGAAAGAACTTGCAAATAAACATATAGAGAAAATGAGATAGTGAGAATCAAAGGTAAACTGAAAAAAAAATGAAAACTAATTCTAACTAAAAAGTATCATGTTTTATCCACGGTAAGGACGCCAATAACTTAACACGACTGAATTATTCAGTGTATTCGCAAGTGCACTGTCAAAGTAATAAAGTTGAGTACTAAAACTCGAGTGATCGTTCCCACGAGGACAGTTAGAACACTCTAATTAATCCAAACTAGATTTTCATAGTTTAAATAGGATGAGTAGTTTGGTGGATGTGTTAAGTAAACTAACTACATAAAATAATAATTGAAAGAAATCTTCTTGGTAAACTTTTCTGAGAATTGCTTTCTGTTTTAATAATCTGTCGTAACGAACTAGGCCACCTCAGGATCCCCTAGAGTTCTTTTAAGAAACTCCAGAAATTATATGCAACACACATTTAAGCTTCTTCTTATGCCACTTAATCGGTTGTCTAATCTCCTCTCGGAATCATACACGTTATCACATCCCTATAGATATTTAGGTCCTCTCGATCCACCTCAATCTGCAGTTTCGTTTTAGGATGCTACGATCCTGATATATCCTCTCGGTCTCACTCAATTCCAGTAAAATTTGATATGTACACTTAGAATATTCATAACACACTTCACCTCTCAGTCCATCGTGATACAAGAATAAACATTATCTCTTCTTACTAACCCAATATGGCTGCTCTCGCGCACTAGAAAAAATAGGTAGTACTGATGGTTGATCACTCCTCTCGTACATAAAGCGAAAATTAGAAACAATGAACTAATGAGAACATGAACTATTTTAAGATATAAAGATCACAAAATCATAATAATCATCAAGAAACCGTCCAACAAAACCTAGGTTCACCAAGGAACCTAGGTAAAAAGTGTAACTACTAAAGAAATTCATATTGCGTGAACTATCTTTCATAAAGTACATAGATGAGACAAGATCAAACGATTAACAGAAAATCCGACAGTTTCCAATGCTCCGAGTCTTCCGATGGTCTCCACTTGTTGTGTCTCTCTATCTTCATATATCCGCGTGTCTCTGTTTCTTTTATGTTCTAAAAGGTATAAAAGTTGCCTAGGTTTCCTGTCGACTATCTAAAATTATAGAATTTCCCATGTAGTTTTTGATTAAATTTATTTTCTACGTATGCGTTTGGACGCAAGCGGTCTTGCATTTGAATGCATTCAGTGACTTATGCATCCCATACGTAGCCAAAATTATGTGTTCTCTTCTCTGGCTGTTTAGAGGCAGTCTTCTTTGCAGTTCAATGCAGTCAGTACTTGAAGTGCCTTCCTTTATCTTCCCTGGATGTGTTTGGATGCAGAGGGGCTTGCCTATGGACGCAGGGCTGCGTTTGAACATAGACAACAATCCTTTCTTTGAGCCTTGTTCCTTCGTGATTATGTTTGAAAGCAGAGGGTTTTGCGTTTGAACGCAGTACTGCATTTGGATGTAGTAAGTAGCCTCTCTGGTCTTCCCTGTTGGTCCCCGAATATGTTTCAACGCAACCAGGCCTGCATTTCCACTCAGTTAGCAGCTCATGTCCTCTTTTCCTTTGCCTGCCTTGGTCACTTCCTTCCCCGAGTGGTTCTGCTGCTTCCCAAAGATCTCCTAAACCTGTTTCTGCAAACCAACAACAAGAACAACCCGCGATCATATCCAAATATGCATAAAAACAATGTAAAACCACTCGAAACCCATTTTCTAGCTCAAATTGAAACAATGTGCATTACCAATGCTTTGTAGGTCAAGCTAGGCTCAAACTCAAACATTACTAGACAGTTTTTACTCTATTCCGCTCAATGAATGACTCCTATCCTGGGATTTGTTGGAATTGTGCCCTAGAGGCAATCAATTTTTCGTGACATTATTATGGACTTACTATTCATTATGTTATCGATATGGTTATATGCTAACATGAATGAAGTCCTTAATATAAACGTTATATTCTTAAATATCTCTAGTCGAGTACTACAGTTAATAGGACGACTGTATTGCATCAAGACTAGTATGTGGGTAGATTGATATGGAGATATCAATTCTAACACTAGGGTACGCATTAGGAGTAATGGCGTACTGGATTTACCCACCATGAGAAGGATACATGGGAGTTGTGTGAATGTCACAAGTGCTTCTCATAGTGACAATGGTTTTGTGATCCTTAGACTTGAAGTCACTAGATATTCTAGTTTTGAAATGTCATGCTTTGATATTATCAAACGTTGAGCCTTAACCGGGTAACTATAAAGATAGTTATCGTGCATGATAGGAAGCAAGCTAAGTGATCGTAGTGATGTAGAGGGGATTTGTCACTCCCACATAACGGTAGTAAATATCCATGGCCACTCGATGAGTAGGACTTAGGGAAATGCATGGCCATGCTCGAATAAATCAATATGAGATATTGATGTTATTTATTTATCTAAATCTACTCAAAGATTGAGAAACAATTGATTGGATATACAAGTGTGACACTCCATGTCTTGTGTCCAATCCGGATAGATGAGATAAATGGATTATACAACACGGTAACATTGGTCACAGAGGTTAGTCAGATCACTGACTTTCCTATTACTTGGGAGAATTGATGTATTGCTAGATACTGCTCAATGTTTAATAATTATTACTACAAATGTAATTAGGAACCTACAGGGTCACACACAATAATATATCTAGCTGAGATTATTGCTAATTAGTTGGACTAAATAGAAATATGAATTAAATGGACTATAGTGTAAACTGTGCTCATTAGTTGGACTAAAGAGCAATTATGGATTATAATGTAACTAGTCCCACATTGTTGGATTTATGGGCAAAGGTGAATTTTTTTAGCTATAAATAGGATTTATAGGCTAAGAAAATTCATGCTTAACTAATTCCTACACAACACAGTTTACTAAAAGCTATAGACAAAAGAGAAGAGGAGTTTTTTCACCCAACTAGGGTTCGGCCACCAAGGTGGTGCCGCCCCTTTGAAGTAATCGGTCATGGAGATGGCCGGCCCCTTCTCTGCTGCCCACGACCAACTGTTGGTCGCCCATCTCTGTTCCTTTGTTGCGCTGATGGATGTGATCATGTCTGCACAAGTCCAAGTTCATCCTTCTTCTCAGATTGCTAGCACCATTGGAGAAGAAGCCTGTTTGAGGTCTATTCGTTTGGATACCGTAGAGACAAAGATACTATTCTTTGTATGTGATCGTCACCAGCCGGGTATGGCTGAGGTAACCTTTCTTCCTTGCATCATGTTATGATGCTTCACCTGTGATCCTTGGTGGGATTTGAGCAGGATTAATTTTTTTTATTCCGCTGCATAACCTGCATCAAAAGATCAACAGTGGTATCAGAGCCACAAGTCGATAGCGCATAACATGATTTTATGTGCTTATCTGTTTTATTAGTTTTTACACCGTTCTGTCAGATTGACCGTAAATTGTAGTATAAATGATATGCGTATTATGATGCGCCATGAATGTGATTCATGTGGAGATTCAATTATTTTACATATGGATGTGAAAATAATGAATTTTTGGGTATACATTTGATATACTAATTTTGTCAGTTTTGACTGTTTCTGTCAGTTTGACAGTAAACTGCAATAAAATTAATAAGCGTATTTTGATACGCCATGAATAAGATTCATGATGAAATCAGCTAATTTTACATGTTTTTCATGTACATATGATGTACAAATTAATTGGTGACAAAAAGCTAGGGTTTGAGCACAATGTAGGGAGAAAATGTGTTTTTGTCCCAGATTGAGGTTTGGCCACAAGGAAGGAAAAATATTGATTTAACCCAAAGAGGGGTTCGGCTTAGATACCCGTCCCCTCCCTTTGGTGCGCCGACCGCGCCGCCCTAGAGGGGTTCGGCCTAGATACTAGTTGGACTAGCGCGCCCGTTTTTGACTATTTTGCCCCTAGTGTCCAATTTAATTAATTAAAATTGAAGAAGCGCGTTAAAAATTAGTTTTAACTATATTATGTGCTTTGTTGCATGGTGGATGGATATGGCTTAGGTTGTGGATGTTTACTTTGTGGTTTGGTTTACGGCCTGCGAGCTGATCAAATTAATGTAATAGTTAATTAAGGTTTTACGGCCTGCGAGCTGATCATCTTCTCGACCTGTGAGGTTTCATGTATTTATTTAATTTAGATGCTAGATAGAGTTATATAATTAGATGATAGCCAAGAGCATGGAGAAGAAGACCAAATAACCAAGAAGCCACGAAGACGATGGAGGACTTGCACACCTAGAACGCGCAGCTATGGTGGAGGCATATGGAGATGAGCTTGTCACTTTAGGGCACATAGATAATATCATTGGCTTGGTAAAATCTTAGTCTTATGGGCCATATCCATGCCACGTTAATTTTTATTTTTGTGGATGTTTATTATTTATGTCTTGTTTTATTTTGATGTATGGATGATGCATGCAAAACATAACATGATAATAAAAAACAAGTTTGGTCTTTTATTGTGGATTGTCCAATCCAAATAAGTAGATCATGTTGATGGGATCAATCGAACAATTAATTAATGACACTAAAATCCCTCAAAGGAAATATTACGTGTTGGCCTTCTCTTATTTTGACACCCTTCATGATCAGTGTTCATTAATTTCGGGCTTGTCAAAGCAAGGCGGTTTTAATGTACCATGATGTGATGCGGCGACACAATCAAGTCATGTGTGGTTGTCAAAAGTAAGAGGTTAAACGTAACTAAGTAGTTTCAATTGGATTCATGACTTAGAGGCATGACAATTGAGATTATCTATGAGATAGATAAATAAGAATTTATTTGCCCGGTTGCACCAAGAGTTGCATATGGATGCAATTGGAAGGAAGGGGTTCCTACCTAAATAACCAATTCTTGAGTGACGTGCCAAAGTAGGCTCAAGAAGAGGTGAAATATGGATTGGCCCACTAGAAAGCATATGATTTTTTCCGCATTAATGGTGAGGGCTATTAATCCGAGAAAATAGTGGGAGCTATGTTTAATAATTTAGGTCCTTGTTAAATATAGTTCAAACGTCACAATATTTTGCATAATCCTTTTGTGTTGAATACATATGGCATTAAACCAACAAACTCGACTTTATCACTATGTCCTTAGGAAAGACAGATTGTCTGGAATCTTTTTTATAAACTAATATAAAACTGAGAATTGTTCTCAAATAAAATAAAAAAAAATGTTGTATATTCAAGAGCCTAAAATTTCCTTCCACCAACTACCAAAACACACTAAAGCCTAAAGGGTGGAACATCAAATAACTGTTCTTTTGATGTGACTAGCCTCATGTTGACTACCATGAGTTTTTGAAGCAAGATGAGAACATGGAGGTGTATGACATGATCATACATTTAAAGAATCTCTTTTCAAGAGCCGTCTATGCATGATAGATTTGAAGTGTTGCTCCATTTGCTTTTTACCTTCTCTTGCTCGTCATGATCAAGATGTAATCAAACTCGGGCTTGCCAAAGCAAGGCGACTTGATTCATCAATATGTGAGGCGAAGACACAAGCTAGTAATGTGTGATTGCTGAAGAAAGAGATCTAACGCAACTAAGATATTTCAATAAAATTAAAAGCTTAGAAGATGGGAGTTATCTATGAGATAGATAAAGAAAAATGATTTATTCTTCCAATTGGACCAAGAATTGCATTGGATGCAATTAGAGTTTTTGTTCTAAGGCGATATTCTCAATATGATTGAGAACCGCTGAACAAAGTGCTAGGCAATAGGGTGGTGTAGTGGAAGAGGAACTCCCCAAAGTACATGGAAAGAAAAAAGGAATTATAAATTCCACTTAGGTAGCTTGTCAAAGCAAGGCAGTTTTAATGTACCATGGTGTAATGCGGCGACACAATCAAGTCATGTGTGGTTGTCAAAAGTAAGAGGTTAAACTTAACTATGTAGTTTCAATTGGATTGATGACTTAGAGGCATGAAAATTGAGATTATCTATGAGATAGATAAATAAGGTTTTATTTGCCCGGTTGCACCAAGAGTTGCATATGGATGCAATTGGAAGGAAGGGGTTCCTACCTAAATAACCAATTCTTGAGTGACGTGCCAAAGTAGGCTCAAGAAGAGGTGAAATATGGATTGGCCCACTAGAAAGTATATGATTTTTTCCGCATTAATGGTGAGGTCTATTAATCCGAGAAAAATAGTGGGAGCTATGTTTAATAATTTAGGTCCTTGTTAAATATAGTTCAAACGTCACAATATTTTGCATAATCCTTTTGTGTTGAATACATATGGCATTAAACCAACAAACTCGACTTTATCACTATGTCCTTAGGAAAGACAGATTGTCTAGAATCTGTTTTCTAAACTAATATAAAATTGAGAATTGTTCTCAAATAAAATAAAAAAAAATTTGTATATTCAAGAGCCTAAAATTTCCTTCCACCAACTACTAAAACACACTAAAGCCTAAAGGGTGGAACATCAAAGAATGGTTCTTTTGATGTGACTAGTCTCATGTTGGCTACCATGAGTTTTTGAAGCAAGATGAGAACATGGAGGTGTATGACATGATCATACATTTAAAGAAGCTCTTTTCAAGAGCCGGCTATGCATGATAGGTTTGAAGTGTTGCTCCATTTGCCTTTTATCTTCTCTTGCTCGTCATGATCAAGATGTAATCAAACTCGGGCTTGCCAAAGCAAGGCGACTTGATTCTTCAAGATGTGAGGCGACGACACAAGCTAGTAATGTGTGATTGCTGAAGAAAGAGATCAAACGCAACTAAGATATTTCAATAAAATTGAAAGCTTAGAAGATGGGAGTTATCTATGAGATAGATAAAGAAAAATGAATTATTCTCCCAATTGGACCAAGAATTGCATTGGATGCAATTAGAGTTTTTGTTCAAAGGCGATATTCTCAATATGATTGAGAACCGCTGAACAAAGTGCTAGGCAATAGGGTGGTGTAGTGGAAGAGGAACTGCCCAAAGTACATGGAAAGAAAAAGGAATTGTGAATTCCACTTAGGTATCTTTGTTATAAAAGACAATGTGTCTATCTCATCATCATAGGTATTTGATACTAGATGAGGATCTCACATTTATAGAAATGTGCAGGATCTCAAGAGAAGAAGATAATTGGATAAGAAAGAGATACACCTACACGTGGCCAATGAAGCAAGGGTTTCTGAATTAGCCATAGGAAATTATCTCTACCTTTCGGAATTATCCACGATATAGACAAGTACGATTATGTTCCTGCTATGAGTAGGAACGTTATTACATATTTCTTGTTTGGACAAGAAATGATTTTCTTGTTAAAATAATGAAGAAATGTTGTTCCATTTATTTTAATAAATTTCATTATTGTAATGCTAATTGTCTGATGGATTGTAGATCCTTGATCATGATAGTTTAATTTGTAACATTAAAGATATAATTTGGCATTGTGGTTAGGTCACGTGAATGAGAACGCATTTCTAGACTCCATATGGATGGATTTCTGGACTCATTTGATTATGAATCATATGAGAGATGTGAGAATTGTTTGTTGGGCAAGGATATGATCTTTTGGACTCATACATACTGATGAATGTGTACCACTAAGCACAAGTGCTAGAGATGGTTTTGTTAATTCATCATGTTTACTTATTCAGTAGATATGGATTTGGGTCTTGTGAAGAACAAATCAGAATCCTTTGAAAAATTCAAGGAATTCAGGAATGAAGTAGAAAAATAGCTTGGCAAGAGCATCAAGACTTAACGATTAGATCGTGGATGAGGATGCTTAAGTCAACACTACTAGAAAAATGAGCTTTAGCCACGGGCTCAAAATGTGGCAAAAGATTGTATGACCGTGGCTAAAATTATTTGCCACGGGACATGCCACGGTAAGTAACCGTGCTAACAAGAGGCGTGGCTTTTTGGTTTAGCCACGCGTAAGAGTCGTGGCGAAGGTTTTGCCACGATACTTCCCGTGGCTATTTGACACGCACCAGTTAACCACGGGCAAATGAATGTCCGTGGCTAGTGTCTATTCGCCACGGTTGTCTATCCACCACGGTTAACAACCGTGGCTAATATTATTTTGCGCCGCATGATTGAACCGTTGCTATGTTATTTATGCCCACGGCTATTAAACGTGGCTAACTGATTTTAGCACATTGATCTCCCGTGACTAATTTTTTATTACCGCCAAATTAAAATGATTTATCCAGATAAATCTACCTTGGTTAATAGATGTAATGTAACAATCACAACTGCTATTTGAGTATCAATCCCTGTATAGAATCAAATTCTGAAAAAAATTAACACTATAAATGGTGGATCGATGTAAACACAACTCTTACATATATAAATACGTCATAGTGTATCGAGTTTGCGTCAAATGTAAATGTTTAAAGTCACATCATATTACACACACAAAATTCATTGCTGAAACATAGAAAAATCTTGCTTCTCAACACATCGACCACAACATTCCGGTCCAAAAGCAAAGCAGTGGACATCGGTCTCCTATGCATACCTTGTTCAAAAAAGTGAAGAAAATGTATGTAAGATAGTCAAATACTCAAAATCAAAGAGTTCTCAGTTTAGATGAGAAAAAGTAAAACTACAAATGCAAGTATTAAGGCTAAGTAGACCAAGTTCCAGGACAACCATTGCCTATAACAATGTCCTCATGAAACAAACTACTTTATCCCATATGAAACAAGTGTTTGATGACCAAAAGCCTTGCACAAGAGTTTAAACTTTCCTGCTCTATAGACAACCAATATGAAATTCTTCATTCCTAGCTTGATGTGGGACTTTGGTAAGTAAGGAAATTGCTGAACTTTTCTTGGACATATAGAATTCATTTCAGAAACTGAGAAATGAGATTCATTAATTTTGAATATACACAATAGCTTGCCAACACAGGTACTGATCGTAAAGTTATTTCCGATAGGCTTCATTAACGAGTAATCTTCCATGACATGCGTAGAGCCCAATTATTAGTACACAATTCAATGCATTAAAAATATGTAAATCCATCTTCCCAATTCAGAGAGCCAATTCACTAATTCAAAGAATTGAGTTATGCAAGGATGCAAAAGCTGCAAGCAACCAAACTCATATGCGGTAACGTGGCACAACGAAGAAACGATGAACCAATGAACAGAGTAATCCATTTCATTAGACATAAATACCCGCAAACTATCAGATTTAACAACTATCATTTCAATTGAAAAATTTGAACGACCCTCTGCATAAAAACCCTCGGTTACTTTTAATAAGTGACAATTTCTTACCCAATTGAGCATATCAATTTATGACCATACAACTATCTGTTAACAGTGGGGCAAGAAGTCTACCACCTAATACAATGTAGAAGAGAAGGGAAATGCTTACCTTGAAATTGGAAAAGATAAGGGCAATCTCGAGAGGGAGAGCATGAGACGGCAGGCTGAAGCAATAAGAAACAATGAGAACTTGATAGTGACAACAGTATACGAATATTATCACTAGGCAATAAAAAATAAACACACATTAACACCAGGCAAATAAGTACCCATTCTTCTCACAAGGCAAATTTCCAACATCGGAAGCAGGAAGTAAAAAAACATAAAGTTTTTAACTTGAGGAAACTTGCAAATTAATAATCAATAAGGAAAAATATCGACTTACCAAAGCGATTAATCCCAAAACTTTCTTTACCAGATCTACAAAATAGAGAAAGACAATAAATGTTATATCACCGGGGTTATACTAACAAAGATGTAAAATGGAGGGCTCTACAAAATTAAATCTTCTTACGGTGGCACAGAGCACCACATACGAAGCCTTAAATAATTCAAATGCCTATTTCGGAGTACAAATCAAATTCAGTGAAGAAAACGCTACAAAAAATCAAGTACGTTAATCAATTGTACCTTAATAAAATTGTTTCCCCACTTTCTCTTCCTCGATCTTTACGCTTATGTTCATTTTATCTTAAATAAGAGAGGACCAAGGGAAACGAAGTTGTCAAACAGCCAACAAAAATCAAGAAAGGTTGTAAGTGTAACCTTTAGGGAGCGGTTTCGTGATCAGAACCATCACCTGCTCTCCGCTCTAATACCAGCGGCATCTTCAAGCAAGAGAGCACTTCGATGTTTGGCTATAGAAAGAAGAAAGAAAGCAATCATTACGATAACTTAGCATAGAGAGGTACCAGATCAAACCATAGTGAGAAAATCAGTTACCTCATATCAATCAAGGCAAGCATCATTAATCAAACTACCCAAATATCCTCACCAAGGAATACAATCTGGGTTGATAATTTAGCACGTATCAACCCAAAAGTTAACCCAATATATTCTACGAAATCTACCAAATAGAGCAAGGAGGTAACACAGTGGACGTAGCCTTGGAACTGCCTCTACCACATTGTCTAATTCTTAATCAAATGAGAGTACCCAAATTAAGAGACATGGTCCAGATCCTTCAAGTCAGGGACAGCAATGAAACCTATCAAATTTCAGATATCAAACTTACATTCTCAGTAACAAATACCGCAGGGGAGGCTCGAACATACCTAATTAAATTTCCAAGTCCAAAATCATTGATTCAATTGCTTTGTCGTTGAATATTTAAAAAAGCAATCCAACTGAAGATCCAACTACTGACTACTACTACATATCGTAAACCCTAGAAAGTTATACCAATTACAGACATCATAGGGGGAGGGACAAAGACATAAGTGGAGGAAGAAGAGGAGACAAGAGTGAAGGGGACGATCTTACCTGCACAGATGGTGAGAGAAAGACGACAGCGGTGATGGAAAGAGAGACCCCAACTGCGCGCTTTAAGGTTCAGCCACGATTCTCACGACTCAACTTCCGATTGAAACTCGGTCCAGTTCAATTCCCTCTATTCTCTCTTAATCTCACACCGAATCGGCGGTGAATCGATTGAAGAGAGTCGGGATCGATTGGTTGATGGATGAGCATAGCGTTTATAGCAGAATGGATGAGAGAGGACGGGGGATTTGGTGAGAGAACAAGCGTTTATTTTTTTTATAATGAACGGGTTAGAAAGTATTTAGAAGTAGGTTAATTTTGGAAAGTAAACCCAATAACCACGGGTATTACCATGGCGAATTTTATTTTGAGTTCAGGTTACCACGCGAATACAATTTTCCGTGGTTAAAAGACAATTTTGCCACGGTATTTTCCTTCTAACCGTGGCTATCCTAAAATAAATTAGTCACAGTTAAGTACCGTTGTTAATATTAGTTTATGCCACGCTAGTTACCCGTGGCTAAGTTTAGTGTGGCCAAAGGCCATTTTTCTGGTAGTGCAAGAGTTTGAAAAGCATCTAAAAGAGTGTTGGATATGATCCAAACTCACTCTACCTAGAACACCATTATGGAATGGTGTGTCTAAGGGGAGAAATCGGATATTGTTGGACACGGTTCGGTTATGATATGTTAAACAAAACTTCCAATTTACATTTTGGGGCTATGCTCTACTTAGAGCAATTTCACCCCTAATCTTGTTCCATCAAAATCAGTTATGAATACACCATATGTGATATGGAATGGGAGGTGTCCTAGTATTTCATAAATATTTGAGATTGTGAAGTTTATGTAAAAGCATTTAAAGATAAACTTAGACCCAATTCGGATAAATGTATTTTGTGGAATATCCGAAAGAATATTATTTCTACAATCCAATCGAGGACAAAGTATTTGGTGCTCGAACCTCTGTGTTTCTAGAAAGAGATTGTCTCTAAAAGAAATAGTGGGAGGATAGTAGAATTTGAAGGAGTTCAAGAACCACAACACATTCATCTTTTGGTGGAACATGAGTAGGATCACAAGGCGTTGTGGAGGAACCTACTTAAGAAGCACAAGAACCTTGTAGGTCAGGAAGGATATGTCAAGGAGGTATGGAAATATGGATTTCTCGGAGCCCTGTGATATATTTCTCATGAAGATGAACCTACAACCTATGAGGAGGCCACGAGTGGGCCAGACTCTCAAGAATGGCTTAAGTCCATGAGATATGAAATGGAATCCATGTAAACCAACAAAGTATGGGCTTTGTTAGAACCACATAAAAGGGTATGACCCATAGGGTGAAAATGGGTTTAAGGAAAACTAACATGGATGGTAATAGGATTACTTTTAAGGGATGAATGGTGGCTAAAGGTTTCCTGTGAGTTCATTGTATAGACTATCAGTGGCGGAGCCAGGATTTTGGTTAAAGGGGGCACAAAAAATAATTCAAAGAAGAGGGTAAAGGTTTTAATGAATAAAAAAATTATGCTAGTGTAATAAATATCATGGTCTTTTGTTTATTTATGAAAATTTAAGAGAGTAATTGTGTATATAAAATAGATGGTGCTATTTTTCTCAAAAAAAAAGCATGCGTGTGCTAAGATTTTACAAACCACACGACTAACCACTGGAACAAGGTAAGAATTGCGTTGAAATTGGGGTAATTCTATATTTACATAACACGGTGCTTTCTTTTTGTCCAAAAATAACATGCTTGTGCCAAGAATGGAACTCAAGACTCATGTTTTGCAAACAAAATCGCTAACCGCTGGACCAAGTTACCGATAGTGTTCTATTTGGGGGGGCACACGCATATATTTTATACTTGCACAACTAAAAAAATATTAAAAATATAGGGGTACCCCAGTCATTTCGGGGAAGTAAGGGGGGCACGTGCCATCCCCCCCCCCCCCCCCCCCCCCCGTGCCCCTACATGGCTCCGCCCCTGTAGACTATGACGAAACTTTTTCGCGATTGCGATGCTTGAAACCATTCGCATCTTGCTTGTAGGAATCTATATATGGATAGAATCAAACTTCTTGGAGTTGTAATCTTTGATTCAATGATGAAATCAAAAGGGTTTGGTTCCATCAAGAATGAATATGAAGCTTGTGTTTACAAGAGGGTTAGTGGGAGCACAGTTATATTCTGGTCTTGTATGTGGTCAACATACAATTCATTGGGAATGATGTCCCTACTCTACAATCTTGTGAAGATTGGCTAGGGAATCGATTTTAAATGAAGTGAATTAGGCGAGGCAACCTTTATAGATCTATGGAGATAGATCAAGAAGGTTGTCCGGCTTAATTCAAAGTGCATGTAAAGAAAAAGGTGTTCAAATAGTTCAACATGCAAGAATATGGATTCTTACCTATGTCACATGGAGTAGTCTTTGGAAGACTAATTGTTTTCAAATCAGATTGAGAAAGGACCGTATGAATAAGATTCATAGGATACGCCATGTTATGTGCTGAGAGTCATTGGATATTTATCAAGAAGATCCTTATGTACTTAAGAAGAACTAAGGACGGATTATTGATATATGGAGGAAATGAAGGGTTCACTGTAAGGATTTACAATGATGCGAACTTCCAATCCAACAAGGATGATTCTAGATCATAGTCAAGTTTTGTGTTTTGCCTTAGTTGAGGAACTGTGAAATGGAAAAGTTCCAGGAAAGATTCAGTTGCCGATTCTATCACAGAGGACTGGGTATATTGTTGCATTAGATGCAAATACTCAGAATATTCGATCTCATTTGATTGTCGATAGAGGAGATGTGAATATTTGCAAAAGTACCAGTGAATGTCTCTCTTACCTCTTGCGAAGCGAAAGCGTGAGGGGGCGCAATAGGTCAATAGGCATACGATGCGCAAGATTGACTCTAGTGCAAGTGGGAGACTGATTGAATTGTGCCCTAGAGGCAATCAATTTGTCATGACATTATTATGGACTTACTATTCATTATGTTATCGATATGGTTATATGCTAACATGAATGAAGTCCTTAGAATATAAATGTTATATTCTTAAATATCCCTAGTCGAGTACTACAGTTAATAAGACGACTGTACTGCATCAAGACTAGTATGTGGGTAGATTGATATGGGGATATCAAGTTTAACACATGGGTACGCATTAGGAGTAATGGCGTACTGGATTGACCCACCATGAGAAGGCTACATGGGATTTGTGTGAATGTCACAAGCGCTTCTCATAGTGACAATGGTGTTGTGATCCTTAGACTTGAAATCACTAGATTTTCTAGTTGTGAAATATCATGCTTTGATATTATCAAACGTTGCGCCTTAACCGGATAACTATAAAGATAGTTATCTGGCAAGATAGGAAGCAAGCTAAGAGATCGTAGTGATGTAGAGGGGATTTATCCCTCCCACATAACGAGAGTAAATATCCATGGCCACTCGATGAGTAGGACTTAGAGAAATGCATGGTCATGCTAGAATAAATCAATATGAGATATTGATGTTATTTGTTTATTTAATTCTACTCACAGATCGAGAAACTTAGATTGGATACACAAGTGTGACACTCCATGTCTTGTGTCCAATTCGGATAGATGAGACAAAGGGATTATACAACACGGTAACATTGGTCACTGTTCAGGAACGTAAATTGCACATTTTAGTATGTTATTGAACTCTTGATAACTTACTTTTATGTGTAACTTGTGTATTATAACCCTATTTCTAGACTTATGCTTGTTTCTTTTAGTTTGTGTGGAATTTCTTTATATTGTAGGAAATATTGCGCTTTGGAACTCAAGGAAATATTTCACAAAACTCAAGAGGCGATTCAAGGGAGCTTAGGAGGGCCAAAAAACATGAAGACGGTACTTGGAGCGCTTGATTAGAAGAATAGTGAAGATTTGAGAGACCAAGATTGAAGACAAATAAAGTTAGAAGGCAAAAGTTACATCAAAGGGGCTTATTTTGAAGATAAACTAACGGATTGGGGCTAAAGTACATGGTTCTAAACATTTTAAAGAGCTAATTTGGAGCATCTCTACCGCATGGGGGTTTAATTGCAGTTTTCTCAACGTTTTAAGAGGCATGGGCGTATTCTTCTAGCAAACAAAGGGGGAGCCGGGTGCAATTATGGTGAAATGGAGCCCTCCCTCACGCGTCTCTCTCTCTTTTTTTCTCTCTCCCGTTCGTTGCACAAATAGAACCCACAAAATCCTCCATGGAAGCTTCGACCAAGCTTCTTCAAACCTCCACCCCGACCTCATTTCTTCACCAAATCAAGTGAAATCAGTCCCAAATTGATCCTAAGACCAAGAGCTACATAGCCCACCCCTTAATTCGGCCCAAAACTCAGCAACAATAAAAGCCCCAATTCACCTAGGGTTCATGAAGCTTCCAAAAATTAACAATTGAGAGAAGAATGGTTCCATTCAAGGGTTGAGATGTGTCCTTGGAGGCCAAGCAACCCCTTACCCACTGCCTATATAAGCTAAAGACGAAGTTGAAGAAGGACCTCTCCACCCACACAAGAGCTGAACCGAAACTCTCTCTCTCTCTCTCTTAGCCTTGGCTAATTCTGGGTTGTTCTTGGTGTTTCTGAGCTCGTTTTGATCTATTGCAGAGCCAAGAACAACCATAGGGGAGGGAGATTTCGGATTTAGCTAGTTCTCATCTCTTGTTCTTCATTGTTCTTAGTCTGCTCTTCATTTTTGGGTTACTTGGCTATTAGTAGTTGATTTATTGTAGCTTGGAATCAAATTTAGTAGTTCGAATCAAGTATTCGTGAATTTGTTCATCTTTTTGAGTTGAAATTGGAGAATAACTTGTGTATTCTTGAGTTGGAACTTGAATTGAGTGAAAATTTTCATGAATATGCTTGATATCTCTTGTGTTTCTCTCTTAGACATGAGTAGCTAAGTTTGCTGTTGGTTGAAGTTGATGAATCTAGGTGTGTTGGGTGTGGACTCAATTGTTAAATCAATGAGTTGAGAAGTTCCTCTTCTGATTCATGATTCAACAAGTGTTGGAATACAAATCCGATTTGTAGCTTCATCTTGTATGTGGATTCATGCTTGAATACACATACTTGACAGTTGATACAACTTAGTTTTGGATTCCACTAGTGATCCTCATGAATCATACTTGGATTTGACATTAGAATCCACCTATCTCCTTGTAATATCATTTGGGTGTTGGATTCATGCACAACAGTCCTAGATTATTCAACTAAGACCAACTATTCTCTCAATCCTACAAACTCTTTCAACTTTTAGATTCTCTTTAAGTATTTGCTTAGTTTCTTTAAATTGTTCAACAAAATCCTTGCTCCATCAAGTTTCTCTTGGTGGATTTTGAAGCTTGGCTAGCTATAAAGCCTATGAGAAATTTGCCTTTTAATTTCTAGTTAGTTGCTTAGTTTACTAGTTGGCTCTAGAGTTATTCTCTTTCCCAATCCTTGTGGAAATTGATCCCGTTATTACTCGGGTACTACTTGTAGCGATATCCTATACTTCGGATTTGAACGAACAAGTTTTTGGCGCCGTTGTCGGGGATTGGTGCTAAGAGGACTTACTCTTTAGTTTAATTGCTTGTTTTGCTTGTTTTTATTTTTTAGATACACTTAAAGAAAATTCCGGGTTCATATTTGAACTTTTTAACAAAAAAAAGCGAAAAGTAAAAAAATAACAAAAACATACTCATAGTTTTTGTTCATCTATTAGTGGTAGTATTATCTTAGCCCCTTCCAAAGATTTAAGCTTACTTGATAGCCTTGAAATCATTGAGGAAGATGATGGGCATAGTAGCAACAATGAAATGATGCCATTTCGTACACTTAGAGATTTGATGCATCCATCTAGGCAAAGTTCACCTTCTTGCTTTTTGTTTCCTTTGAATGAAAGAAATTTTAAAGGTAAATCGGGTACAATCCAACTCTTACCCAAGTATCATGGCTTAGAGGCCGAGAGTGCCTACTCTCATCTTAAAGATTTTTGTGACATTGCCTCAACGGTTTATTGTAATGGTGTTTCTAGCAACACTATCAAACTTAGGTTGTTTCCTTTCTCTTTGAAGGATAAAGCCAAATCATGGCTTCACTCCTTGAGACCTAGGACGATAGGCACTTGGGAAGAATTGGAGAAAGAATTTCTCAAGAAATTTTTCCCCACTTACAAGACTAATGCCATAAAAAGGCAAATTGTGACTTTTTGTGTTAAGGAGGGAGAGCCACTTCCCCAAGCTTGGGAACACTTCAAGGATCTCCTCATTGCTTGTCCTCACCATGGATTTGAGGTTTGGAGATTGATTAGATCCTTTTATGAGGGTTTTCCATCCAACCACAAGCACACAATTGAGTCGATGAGTGGGGGATAATTCTTTTCAAAAGGTGTAGATGAGGGGTGGGAATGCATAGATGAGATTTGTGAAAAAGTCCAATCTTGGAACATCAATGAGCCTTCAAAAGAAGTGTCTTCTAAGATTAAAAGTAGCATGCATTACCTTAAGTCTAATAATGAGGCATTGTGCTATTTTTGTAGTGATTCGCATGAGTTAAGCGATTGTCCCGACTTCCTAAGAGCCCAAGAGCTTATGGGTGAGCAAGTAAATGTGCTCAATTCCAACAATTATGGGAAGTCATATTACAACTCGCCATACTCGGCCACATATAACTCCAATTGGAGAAATCATCCTAATTTCTCATGGAGACAAGGCCAAGATACCCAAATGAACCCCTCAAGTTCTACCTATGTCCCTTCTAACAAGAAGAGTTTTGAAGAAAAATTAGAGCAATTTATGGCTAACCAAAACAAAACAAACCAAGAGTTGAAAAATGTGTTGGCTAGGTTGGAGTCTACCATAAATTCTCAAGAGAAGGGAAAATTCCCATCTCAACCTCAACAAAATCCAAAGGGCCAAAGTTTTAACCATGTGGAACATGCTAAGGCCATCACCGTTTGAGAAATGGGAAAGTTGTTGACAGTGGACTTCCAGGTAGGGAGTCCAATGAAAATGAAGAAGAGGAGTGTGAGAAGAGTGATGACCAAGAGGGAAGTGTTGACTTGCAAGAGTCTAAAGAGAGTCTTAACAAAGGGAAAGAAGTGGTTGATAATGAAGAAATTAGGATTGTTCCGCCATTTCCCCAAAGACTAGTGGCCAATAAGATGAAATCAAGTCACCAAGACATCCTTGAGACATGTCAAAATGTCAAGATAAACATCCCTCTCTTGCATGCTATCAAGCAAATTCCGGCTTATGCCAAATTACTCAAGGATTTTTTCACTTTCAAGAGAACTCTTCAAGTGAGAAAGAAGGCATTTCTCACCGAGCAAGTGAGCTCAGTTCTCCAAAGTAATCTCCCTCCTAAGTATAAAGATCCGGATTCACCTACTATCACTTGCACCATTTGAGATCATAAAATTCATAACTCTTTGTTAGATTTGGGTGCAAGTGTGAACCTCCTTCGATACTCGGTGTATGAGAAGTTAGGATTGAGTGAGTTGAAACCCACAAGAGTGACTCTCCAATTGGCGGATAGGTCCACTAGAGTCCCTAGAGGTATCATTGAGGATGTGTTGGTTCAAGTGAACCAATGTTACTTTCCGGTAGATTTTATTGTCTTAGACACCTCTCCTTTGGCTAGTGGCACATCATCTATCCCCATTATTTTAGGGAGACCATTTCTTGCTACATCTAATGAAATTATAAGTTGTAGGAGTTGTATGATGAATATTACATTTGGGAACATGTCTCTTGAGCTAAACATTTTTAATGCATGTATTCACCCACAATCACAAGATGATGATGATGATGATGATGATGATGATGTATGTGAATTGAGTTGGGTAGAATCATGTGTTGAAGATGTTTATACTCTAGCTACATGTTCCAAATATTCAAGTGAGCTCACTTTAGAAGAATTAGAATTTTTGTGTGATTATGAGTCCCTTGCATCTCTTCTCATTGAAGGGGGAGATTTTGAGGAGGAGGAGGAAGAGAAATTCTTAGCACAACTTGACAAAGAGTCAAGCGAGCTTATTTTGGAAGGTTTAGTTTTTTGTGTGATTATGGGTCTCTTGCATCTCTTCTCATAGAAGGTGACGATTTTGAGGAGGAGGAAGAGAAATTCTTAGCACAACTTGACCAAGAGTCAACTCATGAATATTTTAGCATTAAGAGTAATTAGCATGATAGAAATGAGTTTCCTTCCATAGTAAGGAAAACTCCAACATATGATTTTAAACCCCCTCATTTAGAATTAAGAAAAACATTACTAGGGGTTGAGGATAATCTTTCTTGCATGGCTAATGAAGATGAATTATTTTGTGATGACTTAGAGGATATTCTAGGAGAACCCCCTCCACTAGAGATTGTGGATGGACCTTCAAGCAAGTTGAGGGGCCCAAGTGAAGGTTTTGAAAACTTTGATGTCTTTTCTCACATTCCTCCTATTGAGCACCATGAGAATGAATTCCATGTTGTAAAAGATGAGTTTGGAATTTTTCTAGATGAATGTATGAAATTCACGAATGAGAAGTCTTGCGTTCATATGTCAAAAGAGAATCCTAAAATTAATTTTTGTAGTGAAAATGTCCTTCTCACTGAAGGTATCTTGTTAACTAGTGGCAAAGACCCTCCTTTTGAGTTTTATCATGACTCTTCTATCATTTTTAATTCTAAAGATGAGTCATGTTTGCCAATCAAAATGTGTGATTTCTCTTGCACTTTCTTTGAAAATAGTATTTTGAAAAATTTATTTGAAAAACAAGAGAGTGCTACTTTCATAAAGAAAGGAACACTCAAATCCTTACATTTTGATTTACTTGATCCGGGTATTAGTTACTGATAACTCCATATTTGGAGTTATATTCTTATATGTTTCCTTACCGTTTTGCGTGTATTCCGATGCGTTTTGATGGATTTTGGATCATTTCTTGCTAAATTTGAGCATGTTGAGTCTTTGCACGTTAATTATGAGTCCGGGCACTTTTTGCATTAATTTTGACTACATTTTATCACGTTTGATCTTCCGGTATGTTTCTCGTGTTGTGGTTTTCAGGAACCGGGAGCTCGGGACGTGACATTGGAGCAAAAGTGAACTTCGGAAAAGTTGGAGGCTCAAAGGGATGCTCGGGAATTGAAGACGAAAGGAAAAAGAGCAAGAAGATGAAGTTTGTGTTGGGTGTTTTGGTTGATTCAAAATCCTAGCATGGGATGGTCAAAGGAGGTTGGTAGGTTTGGAAGTAATTACATTACTTTGGCAGCAAGTAATCTATTTGATTCCTTGTAGGGGTCTACTTAGACTAATATATTTGGTAGTGTCCTTATTGGGTTAGGAAACAATTTAGGAATTATTTCCTAGTTTGTCTCAGATTAGTTTTGGACATTACTTGGGCTCCAAGTCTTTTACTAGTATATAAGTAGATGCTAGGGTCATGACTTGGTGTGTGCTTGTAATTGGTATTGGCTTCTCATCAATAAATTGGTTGGTTTGGCCGTGGATGTAGCTAGTCTCAAAACTAGTGAACCACGTAAATCGCTTGTGTTCTTGATCTTGTTTTTTTTTGTTTTTATTGCTTTCTCTTGTGTCTCACGTATCGGAATCCTAACAAGTGGTATCAGAGCCAGGTTCGTTGAGATTCAAGAGAAGCATTGGTGAGTTTGTGATCAAGATCTGTCAGGTTTGATGAAAAGATTGGGTTTTCGCTGGTTGACCACTAAAACAGGCGGTGCAAGCACACCATGCCTTTGTTGGGAGGCTATCGGGTTCCTTGTTGGGGGAGCTATCGGGCTCTTATTGTGGAGCATCAGAATTGTGGATCTTGTTTTAGTACATCCGGCACGCTTTCGGTTCCGGCATGCGTCAATCGATATGGCGTGCTCAACCCGGCGAGTGATCTGGATCTATATCTGGATTTGGCAGGTAGGAGGATTCAAGTCTAGGTGGAGGCGACTCGAATCAACTAGCGAATTGAGGGAGAAACATCATTGGAAGAGGGAGTGTTCCAAGAATCGTGCACATGTAGATCTCACTTCAGGGGGAGGAGGAGGGACGCTCGAGGACGATGAAACTCTCTAGGCCGCTTGGGGGCGGTTTGGGCTCCAGGCATGGAGCATGGAGCGTGTTATTGGGCACGCGGGTTGGTGGCGCGATTGGATCTTGGATTGGCGCGCATCGGGTTATTGGTTTTGCGCATTGGTGCGGGTGGCGGCGCAAATTGGCATGACATCGTTTAATAGGCACTTTGTTGCGAAGTGTCATTGGCGCAACGTTGGGGTATGCATTGTGTCATGGTGCATTAGGGGAGCGTTTCTTGGGACGCATAGTATTTGCGTTTGTTGAATACGCATAAACGCGCTTGTTGGGGCGTATTGGGAGTGTGTTCAATTCCGCAAATTGGGAATACACTCGGATTGGGTTCATTGGATTGATGAGAAGAATTGGTTCGGTAGCTATGGGATTTGAATTAAGGTGGAGGTTTGTTGGGTGTTTTGGTTGATTCAAAATCCTAGCATGGGATGGTCAAAGGAGGTTGGTAGGTTTGGAAGTAATTACATTACTTTGGCAGCAAGTAATCTATTTGATTCCTTGTAGGGGTCTACTTAGACTAATATATTTGGTAGTGTCCTTATTGGGTTAGGAAACAATTTAGGAATTATTTCCTAGTTTGTCTCAGATTAGTTTTGGACATCACTTGGGCTCCAAGTCTTTTACTAGTATATAAGTAGATGCTAGGGTCATGACTTGGTGTGTGCTTGTAATTGGTATTGGCTTCTCATCAATAAATTGGTTGGTTTGGCCGTGGATGTAGCTAGTCTCAAAACTAGTGAACCACGTAAATTCTTATGTTCTTGATCTTGCTTATTTCTTGCTTTCTCTTGCTTTCTCGCGTATTGGATTCCTAACAGTTTGAAGGGTGGACGATTAGAAGTAATCGTGCGTTTACCTTAAGGTAATCGTACGATTACCTTCAATCAGAAGTAATCGTACGTTAACTATTGGGTAATCGTACGATTACCTTCAATGCAAGTAATCGTACGATTACATCAAGGTAATCGTACGATTACCTCTGCGGCCAGGATCGGATTTTTGGGCTATTTTCGCTATTTTGGCATAGTTTTGAGAGTTTTGAGCCACGAAAGACTTAGGAAACATTGGGGAACGTGTTCGGCATCAGAACACACATTGGGAGACGTGCTTGGAGAGCTTGGAGCTAGGTTGAAGAGCTTGGATCATCCGCTTGGCTTCTAATCTTCGTTTCTTCTCTAGTTTTTCATATTGGATCATGATACTTTGTATTTTGAACATGATTATGAGTAGCTAGACCCTTATTTTGGGATATCTCGTAGGAAACTAGGGTTTGATCACTACACTTGTGATTTATGGATTTGCTTGCATGCTTTTGAGCTTAATTGATGATTTCTTATCTAGTTATGTGTATTTTATGAGTTTCATCTATCTTTTCTATTGGTAGACGTATTAATAGAATTGTGCTAGGTTATGAACGATAGAGGAATCCACGTTTGTTGCCCGGAAAATTGAAATACACACTAGCCGTATCTAGGGTTGAGGAATCTTGCTAGTTAGCTAAGAACAAGAGTAGAATTATCATCGTAATGCGTGTTTGAACTTGAGTAAGCTAGAGGAATCAGTTACGATAGTTTAGGCATAGTTATTGGTTGAGACATCTTCAATATAAAATTGCTCGTTTAACTAGAATAAGAACTCATCGTGTTAGTAGAACATAAATCCAACGTAGTGTGACATACCTAGTGATCCGTAGAGATATCCTGAACTTGATCAATCTTGATAAACATCAAAATCAACTCGTGCTTATTAATCTTGAAATAATTCTTTGAATTATTTGAGATAATTGTTATTTTTAATTATTAGTAGAAATAGAACAAAACAACTGCGCTTTGCCCACACAAAGAACAAATTTAGTAGTTAATTTACACGAAGTCCCTTGGGTTCGACAAACCGGACTTTTCCGATTATTACTACACCGACAACTGTGCACTTGCAGTTGGAGCGTGTCAAGTTTTTGGCGCCGTTGCCGGGGACTTCAAATAAATTAGCTATTATTTTTCTCTTTAGGGATTTACTATTTCAGTTTATATCTGTTACTCACCTGTTTTGTGTGTGTGATCCGTGTTTCAGGTCTGCTTCATTTGGTGCATGTCACGTTCTAGAGACGAGTCTTTGCATCCAACACTTGAAGACCCGGAATCCTTATTGCGAGCACAGAATAGAGACAAGAGGAAAGCAAATTCAGTTCAGATGGACGAGCAAACTAGAGCTGAGTTTGAGAGGTTCCGCAAAGGCCTTGAAGATGCGGAAGCAGCTAGAGCTGCTGCTGTGGAAGATGCAGCGAATCGAGCTAGGGAGACTGAGCAGCTTAGGGCTCAAATGGCTGAAATGCAGGCAGTGATTGATCGCATGAACTCCCCAAATCCACAACAACTCCCTGGTGCGGAAATAGTTGATAGAAATAATGGAGGAGTTAATGGTGGAAACAACGGAGGCAATGGAAATCACGGTGGCAATGGGAACAATGGGGGTAATAATCGGAACAATAACGGCCGGAATGTGGTGGAGCAAGTCAACAATGCTGAGGAGGATGAGCGTCCTTTGGTGGACTACTTCAGGACTACACCGGAGGGATATCAGCCTACCATTGTCAGGCCGCAGATTAATGCCGCGCATTTCGAGATTCGCCAACCGTTGATCAATATGGTTAGGGATGAATGCTTATTCACTGGAGCCCCGAGTGATGACCCACATCAGCACTTGCTCAATTTCGAGCAAATTACTTCTACCATGTATGACCAGAGAGTTCCAATCGAGACGATAAAGCTCATGCTTTTCCCCTTCTCTTTATCGGACATGGCTTATGGAACTTCCAGCAGGCAGCATAGTTACATGGGCAGATTGTAGCAGAGAGTTTCTCAGGAAGTATCTTCCACCATCCAAGGTTGCTCAACGGATGGCTGACATAACCAAATTTAAACAGCAGGAAGATGATTCTCTGGGTGACACGTGGAGAAAGTTCAACCAGCTCCTTCGCAGATGCCCTACTCACGGAGAGCCATGGTATAAACTTCTTCACTACTTTTACAATGCTTTGGACAGGGAGACTGCTAGTGAACTAGACATGATGGCTCAAGGAAATTTTATGGGGATGGGACTACAGAGATGTCGTGATTTGCTAGATAATGTAGCAAAACGTGAATCCACGAGGTCTGAAACTCGTAGAAGCGCGAAATCAGATGGGGCATTGGTTAGTCAGATAGAGTCTATGGTGGAACAAAAATTTGAACATCAGATGGCAGTGATGACGTCGGCTTTCAGTCATTTGAATCCATCGGCACAGGTGAAGTCAGTGGGAGAGATGGTAGCAGATGCAAATCAGGGATATGGGGATGGCATTGAAGACGTGAATTACATGGGTCAACAAAGACAGCAGCAATGGCCAAACACCTATCATCCCAACAATCGCAATCACCCCAACTTCAGCTATGCCAATCCGAATAGTGGCTTATATGCGCCAGGTCATAGGCCAAATGTTCCTTACCAAGCTCAGAGACAGGTTCCACAACAACAGGCTCCACCTCCACTCTCAAAAGAACAGGATACAAATGCGATGTTGAGGAAACTGTTAGCTAGCAATGATAAGATTGAGAGCAAGATTGTCGCAATGGAAGCTTCGCTAAAGAGCCATGAAACACAAATTGGACAAATAGCTAATCAGAATCCTCGACTTCCACCAGGTATACTTCCGTCCAACACTATTACTCCAACTGAGCAATTGAAGGCTATTACTACTCGCAGTGGGACCACTACCCAGGATCCCCCTTATCCTACCCATGCGCGAGCTGAGGCGACTAAGGCCACTGAAAAAGCCTTGGATGAAGAGATTCCCGTGCCTACCGTGATTCCCCAATCAAAGGACACGGTGAGGAAGTCGGATGAGAAACAGAAGCCAAGGGAGGAATACAGTGTGCGAGTGCCATACCCGCAGATATTGAAGAGTCAAGAGGATGCCAAGCATTTCAAGAAGTTTGTGGATATCTTCAAGAAACTGCACATTAATATACCTTTTGCGGAGGCCATTTCACAAATGCCTAAATATGCCAAATTTCTCAAGGACCTCCTTTCTAATAGGAGGCGCATGGATGACTTTGAAACTGTGACTCTGAATGAGGAGTGTAGCGCGGTTGTGCAAAAGGCGCTACCAAAGAAGATGAAAGATCCGGGCGGTTTCATCATTCCTGTTACATTGGGAGATGCGTTTCATGGGAGGGCATTATGTGATCTTGGTGCAAGTATTAATTTGATGCCCACATCGGTTTTCGAGCAACTTGGTGTGGGAGATCCTAAGCCTACTAGGATGTGCTTGCAGATGGCTGATCGCACTATAAAACGCCCCAGGGGTGTTTTAGAGGATGTGTTAGTGAGAGTTGAAGGACTCATCTTCCCAGCGGATTTTGTGATCTTAGACATGGAGGCTGACGATGATGTTCCTCTTATTTTGGGCCGCCCATTCTTAGCTACTGGGAGGACTATCATTGATGTGGCCAATGGAGAGCTGACTATGCAGATCAACGATGAGAAGGTGGCCTTCAATGTATTTGAGGCTATGAAGTTTCCCGCATATGCGGTAAGTGAGCAGTGCTTCGGGGTGGAGGCATACACGCCGGACGAAGAGGATGATATTTTATTGGAGCAGCTATATGAGGAGCTTGTTCTACTTGATTCCAGCGAGAAAGAGCAAGCATTAGATGTTCATTGGCGTCAGCCCCTACCCCTCTTTAATGAGGGAAGCAGGAAGATTCTTACTCCTTCTCTTATTACTGCTCCTGTTTTAGAATTAAAGCCTTTACCTGTTCAATTGAAATATTTGTACTTGTGATCTAATGAGACTTTACCTGTGATTGTGTCTGCATGTTTGGACAGGGAACAGGAGGAGCAGCTTCTCAAAGTACTACAGGAGAGAAAGGCAGCTATGGGATGGACCATAGCAGATATCAAGGGGATCAGCCCCACAGTTTGCCAGCACAAGATTCGGCTCATGGAAGATAAGAAGCCGGTAGTTCAGTTTCAGCGCCGCCTCAATCCTCACATGCAGGAGGTGGTCAAGAAAGAGGTGCTTAAATGGTTGGAGGCGGGCATCATTTATCCGATTTCCGACAGCACATGGACTAGCCCGGTGCAATGTGTCCCTAAGAAGGGAGGTATAACTGTGGTGGAAGGGGAAAAAGGTGATCAGATTGCTACTCGTACTGTTACTGGGTGGAGAGTTTGCATGGATTACCGCAAGCTCAATGATGCCACTTTGAAGGATCATTTTCCCCTCCCATTCGTTGATCAGATGCTTGATAGGCTGGCACATCATTCTCATTATTGCTTTTTGGATGGGTACTCCGGGTACAACCAAATAGCAATTGAGCCAGCTGACCAGGAGAAGACGACATTCACTTGTCCTTATGGGACTTTTGCTTTTAGACGCATGCCTTTTGGGTTATGCAACGCACCTGCTACGTTTCAGAGGTGTATGATGTCGATCTTCTCTGACATGATGGAGCAGAATTCCGAGGTATTCATGGATGACTTCTCGCTCTATGGTGATGGATTCGAAGACTGCCTGCAACAGTTGGCCCGGGTTCTGGATAGATGCATTGACACCAACCTAGTGCTCAACTGGGAGAAGTGTCACTTCATGGTTACTGAGGGTATTGTTTTGGGTCACAAGATCTCCAGCAAAGGTTTAGAGGTGGATAGAGCCAAGATTGAGGTTATTGAGAAGCTTCCTTACCCTACCTCTGTCAAAGGGGTAAGGAGTTTCTTGGGACATGCAGGGTTCTATCGGCGCTTCATTAAAGACTTCTCGAAGATCACGAAGCCTTTGTGTGGATTGCTTGAGAAGGATGCAGTTTTTGATTTTAATGCGGAGTGCAAGTCAGCTTTTGATTTGCTCAAGGAAAAGCTGATTAGCGCGCCTATCATCACCACACCAGACTGAACCCTACCATTTGAGCTCATGTGTGATGCTAGTGACTATGCGGTGGGAGCAGTTCTGGGCCAGCGGAAAGATAAGGTAGCTCATGTCATTTATTATGCCAGTCGTACTCTTAATGATGCACAGGTTAATTATGCTACCACGGAGAAAGAGATGTTGGCTATCATATTTGCGTTGGACAAGTTTCGTCCATATCTTGTGGGTTCTCAGGTGACGATCTTCACGGACCAGTCAGCCCTCAAGTACCTTCTCACCAAGAAGGACGCCAAGCCAAGATTGATCCGGTGGGTGTTATTGATGCAAGAGTTCGATGTGGTGATCAAAGATAAAAAGGGGGTAGAGAATGTGGTTGCAGACCATTTGTCAAGACTGGAGAACGATAAGCAGGAGGATTTGCCGATTCGAGAGGATTTTCCAGATGAGCAGCTTATGGTTGTGGTTGCAGCTGTGCCTTGGTTTGCTGACTTGGCAAATTTCAAGGCACTCAACATTGTGCCCAAGGACCTGAATTACCACCAGAGGAAGAAATTCTTTGCAGACGCGCGACATTATTTCTGGGATGATCCTTATCTGTTCAAGTTGGGGGCGGACAATGTATTGCGGAGATGTGTTGCGGAACCGGACACGTTAGAGATCTTTAGACACTGCCACGAGTTGAATTGCGGGGGACATTTTAGCAAATCACGCACAGTTGCTAAGGTACTTCAGAGTGGTTTCTTTTGGCCAACTTTGCATAAAGACGCCCATCTATTTGTGCAGCAGTGTGACCGGTGCCAAAGAACAGGTAATATCTCTAACCGAAATGAAATGCCTCAAAATTTCGTGTTAGAAGTAGAACCGTTTGATGTGTGGGGAATTGACTTTATGGGGCCATTCCCATCTTCGCTTGGTAATCTGTATATTTTGTTGGCGGTTGACTATGTTACCAAATGGGTGGAGGCTCTGGCGTGTCCAAAGAATGATAGTGCTACAGTCGAGAGATTCTTACGCAAGAATATATTCACAAGGTTTGGAACGCCTAGAGCCATTATTAGCGATGAGGGATCACACTTTGTGAACAAGGTTTTTTCCAATACCTTGAGCAAGTATGGGGTAGACACACAAGATCTCATTGGCCTATCATCCACAATCCAATGGTCAAGCTGAAGTGTCTAACCGAGAGATAAAGGGGATTCTAGAGAAAACTGTCAATCCAGGACGCAAAGACTGGGCTCTACACTTGGATGATAGTTTATGGGCATACCGGACTGCATACAAGACTCCCTTGGGCATGTCTCCCTACCAGCTCGTTTTCGGGAAATCGTGCCATCTGCCGGTGGAACTTGAGCACAAAGCGTTTTGGGCGTTAAAGAAATTAAATTTGGATGCTAAGCTCTCTGGTGAGCAAAGGAAGCAGGCATTGCTTGAGTTAGAAGAACACAGGTTGATGGCATATCAGAGTGCCAAGATCTACAAAGAGAGGACCAAGCAATGGCATGACAAGCATATCATTCCACGAGATTTCAGAGTGGGCCAGAAGGTATTGATATTCAACGCCCGACTGAAATTGTTTCCGGGCAAGCTGAAGTCAAGGTGGAGTGGTCCATTTACAATTACAGAGGTTTACCCATGGGGATCGCTCGAGGTAGAAGCTGAGAATGGGAACAGGTTCAAGGTAAATGGACCGCGAGCAAAACCGTACGTGGACCGGAATTTCATTGGGGTTATCGAGAGCCTCAAACCAATTCCCGATATCTGAGCTCATCTAAGGTAACTTGGTCGGGCCGTCGACCTTAAATTACAAAGCGCTTGTTGGGAGGCAACCCAACCTATTTACTGCATAGTGTAGATTTCAATACTGTTTTGTTATTTTATTTTGTTCTAATTATTTGAGAGGTGCGAGAGAGTGGATTTAATATTTCCAATGAGTATGTGCAGGAATTCTAGGTGGAAGGCCTATTCCGGGTCCTCCTTCTTGATGCGCGAGTGAAGAATTGCACGAAAAACGAGAAAGAGCAGACCAAAACGCGTATCGGGACCCGGAATGAAGAAATAGAGGATTGAAGCCATTCCTACACATATTCAACACATGCACCTGGGGAAGATCGAGTTCCCGGACTCCCCTTCTTGATATACGCAAAGAAGACGTAAAGAAATTGAGAAAGCTGGCACAATGGCACGGATTACGAGGTAAATTTTTGAAGACAAGACTGTGAGCTGATTTGAACAGTGTCATAGTGTGGGGGTGGTCGAGAGCTTTCTGTGGATAGGTGGATCGCGTATATCGGAGTCCGGACGAAGAAGTTATGCCAAAAAGGATGTTGCGAAGAGGAAAAAGGAGCCAAAAAGCATCCGGAATTGCCAAACGAGCCTTTGGAAGCGCGAAATTGAAGAATGAAAGGTTCCCCAGACTTTGGGAATTTTTCTACACGAGAAGATATCCCGCACTCCCCATCTTAATGAAGGTGATTGCAAAAATTTTGAAGAAAGCGACGAATTTGGCACATTTTGGGTATTTTTCGCGTAATTAGGCGATAATTGAGGAAAGTCGGGGAAAACGATCCGGAAACGGGACGTGATTTATGTGAGCAAGACTTACGTCGAAAAAGGGATCCAAAGGTGCAAAAATCACACTCATCGGAGGTCGTGATCAAAACACGAGGTAAAGGTTATATTTGGCTAATAAAAAAAAATGTTCCCCTGCACAAAAGTAATCGTACGATTACCTACATTTACTTTTGCCTTAGAAAATTTTTGGGAATGTGGTGGAAGCAGATTGTTTAGCTAGGTCGCACGACCTACCCACTAGGTCGTACGAGGTAGTAATCGTACGATTACTTTCAAGTAATCGCACGATTACTTCTGAAGGGTCAGACACACAGGTTGAATTTTTTTCTTTTTTCTCTATCTTTCACAAACCCTCCACTGTCGACTACTTCTTCTTCCCTCTGCAATCACCACCACGACCACCATCCCCCGACCAGCACCACGTCCATCCCTACAGTCGCCGCCCCGCTGCTCTCCCCTCCATCTCTCCTCCCTCCGACCACCGCTGCTCTCCCCTCCATCCCCCGACCACCGCAGCACCATCCAGCCGACACCACCACCGAAGCTCTCTGCCCTCTCTCCATCAGCACCACCACGCACCTTCTCTGCACATCACCGGAGGGAACGAGAGAGAGTTACTGGTCGAATCTCTTTGATTGGGGCTGCTTGGTTGAAGATTTGGAGGATTGCAGCTTCTAGGGTTCTTGGAACAAATCTGAAATTCAAGTTAATTGAGGTCGAATTCGAAGAAATTGCATTCGGGGTTTTGACGGGGACACGCAAGGAGCAAAAGGCACACATTGATTGAAAAATTCGAAAGAAAAATTTCGGCGACCCGAAAACAGCCCGGGTTGTCGAAATTCTGCAAATTCGTTCCCGTAAGACTTGCTCCGGGCACGTAGGTACGTCCTAATCTCTCTCGCAATTTCAATACTCGAGTCTAGGCACGATTGAGTAAAAGCCCGGTTTAATTTTTGTTGCGCTTAGTAGCGTGCTTGGGGGCGATTGCTTAGAGTCCTAGGATTACGTGCTTACGTGCTTACTTGCTTAATCTCTGTTACACTCCTTGTCACATTGCACTTGATCGAATTTTGTCACGTTAATTGCTTTATCTTGTTATACTTGCTTTGGTCAGAATGAGCAAACGTGCTAGAATGAGTCGTGATAAGGACCCCGACTACACATTACCCGGGGCGAGTGTGGTGGCAGAACCTGAGAGTGGGTCTGAGTCTGATGGGGGTGACACGGGTGGCCAATTGGTCATCCCGTTATCCCCTGACCTTAGGGTTTTTCATACACCCGTTCCATCCCAATTTCCCCCATTTAGAAAGGATCGTGGTCATAAGCCGGATGACGAAAAGCTGGAAATTGATAGTGGCAGGGTCTTTTGCGATTATAGTTTTATTTCGGCGAATGCCCAGGGTTTTTACCGATCGAACCCTAGGATTAATAGAGGTGTCCAGGCCGATAAAATCTTTCCACTTGAGGGAGTGCCTGAGGACCTACAAAAGGTCACGAAGACCGAGAACTTTGCGGGGTGGATGGAGTTAGTGAAAAAGAAAGCCAGTTCTGTACTGACTCGTGAGATTTATGCGAATGCGAGACACACCGATGAGGGTGAGACGTCTAGGCTCAATGACCCTCGTGTGATTTATTGTCGTCGGAACTGGCTAGTTTTGTCTTCTGAGCGCATCGCCGCAGCACTTAAGTGGCCCCCGTTGACTGAGTCGTGTCAATTTAAGGTTTATCTGCAGAAAGACCAGCAGACGCTCATTAATGAGGTGTCAGCGTTTTGTTTTGCGGGAGTGCCAGGAGCCGACTGGGATAGGTCTAAAACCAATATCAGACATTGGAAGATCCCAGTCGGATACTTGCTGCCTAAGCCAAGGTGGCTCATTGAGCTGTTAGAGTCATGGGTGTTGGGAGTTTCGGCTCCCAATTACGTTGATTTTGAGGTGTGTCTCATGGCTCTTTGTCTATCCAGGGGGCATCGGATAGACATTCCTAGGCGGATCTTCCTGTATTTGCACGAGAGGTATGAATCGAAAAACAAGAAGTCTGCGGGCCATAGTTTCTTACTCATGCAACTAGCTCAGGATTGCGGGGCCAGCGTGCCTGAGGGAGAGCTAGACCTCAAACCCAAGGCTCCGAGAATGTTTGACAAAATCCCGGACCCGTTGAAGGGTGTAGTGGTGATGGAGGCAGGAGCTAGTTCTAGACCTCCTAAAGGAAGGGCTAAGAAAAGAGCCCCTTCCTCGCGTGCAGCTCCCACGCCTCCAGCTCCTACTCCTCCAGCACCTACTCCTCCCGTTCCACCTCAGCCTGTACCTCCACCTGTCATTGACCCTGGCCAGCCGAGTGTGAGCTTAGCGGACTTGATGGCCGAGTTGAGATTGACCAGGACTATGACCCTCACATCCCGGGGTCGGTCCCGTGACTATGTTGCTGACATGAGTGCTAGTAAGTTTGAGCATCATCGCAGTAGCATGCGTAACTTAGGACAGGGACTACGTCAGGTGAGTCTGCATCAGCACCGTCAGGACCAGTGGTTAGACGCATTGGCCACTCATGTGGGATTCCCGAGAGATCAGTGGCCTAGTGGCCAAGAGACCTACCCTGGTGCCTACGAGTACCATTCGGATGCCTATTCCGGAGACCAGGACCAGGACGACGAGGATTCGTCCGAGTAGACTTACCACCACCTGCATTTGAATGCTGAGTCTTTTCTCTTGACCTATGCATTCGTTGAGGACAACGACACGTTCAAGTGTGGGGGGGGTTTCTCAGCCTTTATTAGCCAAGTCCGTGTCTGCATTCACCAGTTACATATAGGTTGTCTGTGTCGTATTGTGAGTCTGTTTTGGTAGTCCGTGTCGTGTTTATATATATTGTGTGTGTCGTATTGTGAGTAGTTTATGTTTAGTGCACGTTTTATTTAATTGAGTCCACCTACCCAAATTGAGTCAGTTTCGAGTCTTCTTTCGAGTCGGCCCATGCATGTAGAGTAGGAAATATTATCTAAAAAAATAATAATAAAAAACAAATTGAAAATTGAGAAAGGGCAATCAAAAGAAGCTTGAATTTGGAAAATCGAGGAGTGTGAGAACTTTAGGCATAGAGTATGACGTGTGACCGAGAATGACAATGTGAGTTCCCCTTAGTATGTTTAGAGAGACTTTCTTTACGGGAATACCTGCCTATTTTTAATACACTTAAATGATTTTCAAATCTAAAGTGTGTGCCTTGTTTTCTTACAAGAGTTGAGCTAGGTGTGAGCTAAACAAGCCGAACATTCATGTGTACGTCTTAGGTAGTCGCCAACCCGCCTCGTAGTGGCACACGAAACAGCTGTGCGAGGTGTGTATTAGAGCACTCACTGCTTATAGAACTTACCTTGAAGGACCACTAGTAAACCCTGTTTCGAACCTTGGATTCTTTGATAACCTCTGGACTTAGGGTGACGATTCTTGGCCTTCATCATCGATTGGTTAGAATCACCGCTTTAGTGCGTCCCGAGGGTGTTTGTAGTTGAGGGGGTTCGATGAGGGAGTACTTCATGATATACTTGTGTGAGTCTTACATATCGCATGTACTTCATTTATGATTATCGAGGGGAATGCGAGGGTGAGTGAGAGTAGGCTTGCGCACTTCGGTGTGGCGGTGTTCCATGTCATTACACCATGGACACGGTTGTGGAGAGCCGTGAGTGCGTGGCATCTAATACGCACAAATTGGGTTGGGTGATTTGATTGGTGGATCGTGCTAGGGATCGTTTCTTTTCATCATCTTGGTGTAGGAGGATCGGTTGGATTAAGCACGAGACTTATATTGCTTTGATTACTTGAGAGGGGAAATGGGTATATTCTAGTATGGGGATGTCGACTTTTGACTACGGACATAGAGATTGAGCTTGTGACGACTCCATCCCCATACTTGTACTTGGATTTGTTTGCGGCTTTGTTTGGTGGCACCGTGTATTTCATTGAGTTAGGGGGAGATGGATTTTACGTGTGATATATATTCATTGGATTGTTTACTTCCTCCCCTTAACGTTTTTGTTTGGCTTGACACTTGGAAGACCACTCGAGATATACGTTGTAGAAGTTGTGTTTTTGGATATTGAGAGATTAAAAAAAAAAAAAAAAAAACAGAAAAAAAAAGAAAAAAAAAGAGAGAAAAAAAGGAGAGATGAAATAAAGGAATAAAGTTTGAGCTTAATGAAGACCGAGTGGTGGAAGCAACTATTTCATTGACGGCGATGTTCATTTTATGCATGTTTCACGACGGTGGCCACGGAGATCGTTATTGTACCGGGGTTTGAGGGGATCGAGGGCCGGAGATGGTGAGTTTCGGGTTGCGGTTCCTATCACCGTGGTGAGGGTGTGTGAGATGTGGGTTTTAACGTGAGAATGTGACGCTTAGGACTTGCTACTACATGATTATCCTTTTGTCCCTAAGCCTCTACATTTTAACCCGTTAGCGGAATAGGAGCTCGGACCTTGAATGTGGCTTAGCCTAGCGTAACCTCTTATTTATCGGCACACGCGAAGAGGTAGGTTATTCTTACACGTAGTAAAGCTAGGCTTTCTATACTAACTAAGGAAAATTCTTGTTGTCGAGTTTAGTTGCAATTCATACCTCGTTCCTAGATTCTTCATCACTCCATGAGAACCGATTTAAGCTAATTGAGATTGCCCAATCTCGCCTAAAAAGACATGTTTTGTATATATGTGTTTAGTTAAGATCGAGTCATATAATTGCATTGCATCATATTGTTGCATCGTTGTGTCTTGTATTGCGTCGTCGTGTGTATTGAGTCGGCTAATTGAGGTTAGTATGCAATTGGTAAGTTGAAAATTATGCAATGGTCTTGGTTGGAATGGTTGACTCGAGAGGTGAGATGAGAGGAGGAAGGTTCGGATGATTTTTGATAATTTGTGATTTGAATTGTTGCTCGGGACGCGCAACGGGTAAGTGTGGGGATAGTTGATAACTCCATATTTGGAGTTATATTCTTATATGTTTCCTTACCGTTTTGCGTGTATTCCGATGCGTTTTGATGGATTTTGGATCATTTCTTGCTAAATTTGAGCATGTTGAGTCTTTGCACGTTAATGATGAGTCCGGGCACTTTTTGCATTAATTTTGACTATATTTTATCATGTTTGATCTTCCGGTATGTTTCTCGTGTTGTGGGGAGCTCGGGACGTGACATTGGAGCAAAAGTGAACTTCGGAAAAGTTGGAGGCTCAAAGGGATGCTCGGGAATTGAAGACGAAAGGAAAAAAAGCAAGAAGATGAAGTTTGAAGGGTGGAAGATTAGAAGTAATCGTGCGTTTACCTTAAGGTAATCGTACGATTAACTTCAATCAGAAGTAATCGTACGTTTACTATTGGGTAATCGTACGATTACCTTCAATGCAAGTAATCGTACGATTACATCAAGGTAATCGTATGATTACCTCTGCGGCCAGGATCGGATTTTTGGGCTATTTTCGCTATTTTGGAATAGTTTTGAGAGTTTTGAGCCACGAAAGACTTAGGAAACATTGGGGAACGTGTTTGGCATCAGAACACACATTGGGAGACGTGCTTGGAGAGCTTGGAGCTAGGTTGAAGAGCTTGGATCATCCGTTTGGCTTCTAATCTTCGTTTCTTCTCTAGTTTTTCATATTGGATCATGATACTTTGTATTTTGAACATGATTATGAGTAGCTAGACCCTTATTTTGGGATATCTCGTAGGAAACTAGGGTTTGATCACTACACTTGTGATTTATGGATTTGCTTGCATGCTTTTGAGCTTAATTGATGATTTCTTATCTAGTTATGTGTATTTTATGAGTTTCATCTATCTTTTCTATTGGTAGACGTATTAATAGAATTGTGCTAGGTTATGAACGATAGAGGAATCCACGTTTGTTGCCCGGAAAATTGAAATACACACTAGCCGTATCTAGGGTTGAGGAATCTTGCTAGTTAGCTAAGAACAAGAGTAGAATTATCATCGTAATGCGTGTTTGAACTTGAGTAAGCTAGAGGAATCAGTTACGATAGTTTAGGCATAGTTATTGGTTGAGACATCTTCAATATAAAATTGCTCGTTTAACTAGAATAAGAACTCATCGTGTTAGTAGAACATAAATCCAACGTAGTGTGACATACCTAGTGATCCGTAGAGATATCGTGAACTTGATCAATCTTGATAAACATCAAAATCAACTCGTGCTTATTAATCTTGAAATAATTCTTTGAATTATTTGAGATAATTGTTATTTTTAATTATTAGTAGAAATAGAACAAAACAACTGCGCTTTGCCCACACAAAGAACAAATTTAGTAGTTAATTTACACGAAGTCCCTTGGGTTCGACAAACCGGACTTTTCCGATTATTACTACACCGACAACTGTGCACTTGCAGTTGGAGCGTGTCAGTTACCCAATTTTTGCACTTGAGACATTAGAGAATGTGAAAGGAAAGTCGAGAAGACATATAATGAAAGATGGTTACCATGACCCAACTCATGCTCATAGCCATAGGCAAGCTTGCCTTGACTACAAGAAATTTAAAGTTCCATGAATTTAATTCTCCCATATAGGAGTCGCGTGTTGTACATAAATAAATTAGTTTATCACTATTTATTTCATTGTCTTTCTCTATTTATATTTGTAGGTTGCTCTTGGAAGAAAATGGATGGTACCTGGTGATCAAGAAGCTAAAATGAGGTCTTTCTATCCCCTTACCTCTTGCTAAATTTGTATGCTCTTCCATTGTTCTCACACATTGAGGACAATGTGACATTTTAGTTGGGGGCGGGGGGTGGAAGTAGATTTATTACTTGATTAATTGGTTGCTAGCATGATTTTTCTTTCATTAGCGATTTGCATGAAAAGTACAAAAAAAAAAAGTGAAAATTCATAAAAAATTTAAAAAAATGAAAATTTTGCAGAAAAAAAATGTGTGAACCTTTCATGAGAAGCATCGCTCTTTTCCCGTGTCAAACCATATATATTTTTTTCTTTCTTTGGTAATTTTATTTATTTTAGCCTTTCATCTTGAGTCTATATTTTATTTTCTTCTTTGATAGCTTTATTGAGTCTTAAAAAGTTATAGGTGAGTCACTTATTTCAAAAAAAAAATGATGAAAAAAAAATGAGAAAAAGTGAAAAGGGGGAATTTTGGAAAGCTAGATGTTTTCAAATAATGAAATCTCTTAGTCCATGTTCTTTTTTTTTATTTTTATTTTAAAAAGGAATTCTTTGCTTATACTCAATACATCTACACCAATATCCCACATTCCGCGATCTCATGCGTTCTCACAAAGCGACACACTAAATTTACGTTTCATGTTTAAGTCCGTCAAACTAAGTTGATCACATAAACTTTGTCGTCTTCTAGTTTTGATAAGGGTGCATTTTCTAAAGCTATTTGAACTTCACAAAAGATTTTATTCTAATCGTTTTTGCGGTGGGAACTTGTAGCCAATTGGAGTGGTGCTGACCAATGGCACCCCATGCGATGCCTAAGAAATAGAGGGGTGTCCGGAGATAATGTTACGTCACCATCTAGATAGCTCCCTTGGTTTAGCTTAAAAAGCCCACTCGCTTGGATACTCTTCTATTTTGTTGTGGGTCTTGGAGAGCCTTGGATTGGTGGTGAAAAAAAATGTGTTAATGCTATAAATCTCGAAAAAAAAACAAAAAAATAAAATTATGATAAATCGCACCATCTCTCAAAAATCCACAAAAGGGTCATACAAGCCCAGAAGCACATCCCCCCTTCTTAAAACTTTTTGTTCAAAGCTTTGGAGGTCCATCCTACATGGGTGTTTTTGAATAAGTATGAGAATGACTAGTTTCATGTGATCCTTATTTTTTAAGGCATACTTTCTTGCGAATTGGACTTAATTAACAAGTTTTGTGGATCGCATGAGTCACCTTCTACCAAACACCGCCCACATTTGTATGAGTATATGCTTAGACGTCCACAGGCTTCGTTCTCAATCTTTGTGGAATTTGAGAATTTATTTGAGGAGACATTTGTGCATTCTTCTTTTTCCCCCCACCAAAAAAAAAATAAATTAGCTAGTAACTCTTAGTATTTTATTTCTTTGGGTTCTCACTTAGGATAGATAATGTGTGTGTGCGTTTTTGTAAATATTTGAGTCTAGTTTAGAATTGAGTCAAGCCTTGTCTAGTTGAGTGTGTTTCTCTCATGATTGGTTCTTAACTAGTTTACTACTTATATCGCTCTCTTTGCTCGAGAACGAGCAAAAGGCTAGTTGGGGGTGTGTTAAGGAACGTAAATTACACATTTTAGTATGTTATTGAACACTAGATAACTTACTTTTATGTGTAACTTGTGTATTATAACCCTATTTCTAGACTTATGCTTGTTTCTTTAAGTTTGTGTGGAATTTCTTTATATTGTAGGAAATATTGCGCTTTGGAACTCAAGGAAATATTCCAAAAAAACTCAAGAGGCGATGCGAGGGAGCTTAGGAGGGCCAAAAGACATGAAGACAGTACTTGGAGCGCTTGATTAGAAGAATAGTGAAGATTTGAGAGGTCAAGATTGAAGACAACGAAAGTTAGAAGGCCAAAGTTACATCAAAGGGGCTTATTTGAAGATAAACTAATGAATTGGGGCTAAAGTGCAAGGTTCTAAACATTTAAAGAGCTAATTTGGAGCATCTCTACCGGATGGGGTTTAATTTTAGTTTCTCAAGGTTTTAAGAGGCAATGGGATATTTTAAAAGCTTTTAGCAAACAAAGGGGGAGCCGGGTGCAATTATGGTAAAATGGAGCCCTCCCTAACGCGTCTCTCTCTCTTTTTTTCTCTCTCCCCGTCGTTGCACAAAGAGAACCCACAAAATCCTTCATGGAAGCTTCGACCAAGCTTCTTCAAACCACCACCCCGACCTCATTTCTTCACCAAATCAAGTGAAATTAGTCTCAAATTGATCCTAAGACCGAGAGCTACAAAGCCCACCCCTTAATTCGGCCCAAAACTCAGCAACAAGAAAAGCCCCAATTCACCTAGGGTTCATGAAGCTTCCTAAAATCAACGATTGAGAGAAGATTGGTTCAATTCAAGGGTTGAGATGTGTTCTTGGAGGCCAAGCAACTCCTTACCCACTGCCTATATAAGCTAAAGACGAAGTTGAAGAAGAACCTCTCCACCCACGCAAGAGCTGAACCGAAACTCTCTCTCTCTCTCTCTCGGCCTTGGCTAATTCTGGGTTGTTCTTGGTGTTTCTGAGCTCATTTTGAACTATTGCAGAGCCAAGAACAACCATAGAGAAGGGTGATTTCGTATTTAGCTAGTTCTCATCTCTTGTTCTTCATTGTTCTTAGTTTGTTCTTCTTTTTTTGGTTACTTCGCTATTAGTAGTTGATTTATTGTAGCTTGGAATCAAATTTAGTAGTTCGAATCAAGTATTCGTGACTTTGTTCATCATTTTGAGTTGAAATTGGAGAATAACTTGTGTATTCTTGAGTTGGAACTTGAATTGAATGTAAATGTTCATGAATATGCTTGATATCTCTTGTGTTTCTCTCTTAGACATGAGTAGCTAAGTTTGTTGTTGGTTGAAGTTGATGAATCTAGGTGTGTTGGGTGTGGATCCAATTATTAAATGAGTTGAGAAGTTCCTCTTATAATTCATGATTCAACAAGTGTTGGAATACAAATCCGATTTGTAGCTTCATCTTGTATGTGGATTCATGCTTGAATACACATACTTGACAGTTGATACAACTTAGTTTTGGATTCCACTAGTGTTCCTCATGAATCATACTTGGACTTGACATTAGAATCCACACATCTCCTTGTAATATCATTTGGGTGTTGAATTCGTGCACAACAGTCCTAGATGATTCAACTAAGACCAACTATTCTCTCAATCCTACAAACTCTTTTCAAGTTTTAGATTCTCTTTAAGTATTTGCTTAGTTTCTTTAAATTGTTCAACAAATCCTTGCTCCATCAAGTTTCTCTTGGTGGATTTTGAAGCTTGGCTAGCTATAAAGCCTATGAGAAATTTGTCTTTTAATTTCTATTTATTTGCTTAGTTTACTAGTTGGATCTAGAGTGTTTATTCTCTTTCCCAATCCTTGTGAAAATCGACCCCATTCTTACTCGGGTACTACTTGTAGCGATATCCTATGCTTGGGTTTCGAACGAACAGTCACAGAGGTTAGTCAGATCACTGACATTCCTATTACTTGGAGCATTGATGTATTTCTAGATACGGCTCGATGTTTGTAATAATATTTTTTACTGCTAATGTAATTAGGAACCTACAGGGTCACACACAATAATATATCTAGCTGGGGTTATTGCTAATTAGTTGGACTAAATAGCAATAATGAGTTAAATGGACTAAAGTGTAAATTGTGCTCATTAGTTGGACTAAAGAGCAATTATGGACTAGAATGTAACTAGTCCCACATTGTTGGATTTTTGGACAAATGTGTATTTTTCTAGCTACAAATAGGATTTATAGGCTAAGAAAATTCATGCTTAGCTAATTCCTACACAACACAGTTTACTAGAGAGCTATAAAGAAAAGAGAAAATGTGTTTTTTCACCCAACTAGGGTTCGGCCACCAAGGTGGTGCCGCCCCTTTGAAGCAATCGGCCATGGAGATGGTCGGCCCCTTCTCTGCTGCCTACGGCCAACTGTTGGCCGCCCCTCTCTCTTCCTTCATGGCGTTGATGGATGTGATGTCTGCACAAGTCCAAGTTCATCCTTCTTATCAGATTCCTAGCACCATTGGAGAAGAAGCCCGGATGAGGTCTATTCGTGTGGATACAGTAGAGACAAAGATACTATTCTCTGTATGTGATCGTCACCAGCCTGGTATGGCTGAGGTAACCTTTCTTCCTTGCATCATGTTATGATGCTTCACCTGTGATCCTTGGTGGGATTTTAGAAGGATTAATTTTTGTTATTCCGCTGCGTAAATTGCATGGAAAACCCAGCAGGATTATCTATAGTAGTTCCCACTGCACATTCTTCCTTCCTAGTCTTATGAACTTTCATATTTTGCCTACGTTAGAGCATGAAGCATATTCACGAACAGTAGACTTGCTAGACAAGTGATTTACTTTGGAAGTGTCCTCTTCCCACTCAAAGTCATCATCTTCACTAACATTTGCATCTTTCATCTCAGCCAGAAGTTCTGCGTAAGATTTAATCTCCATTTGTCTCCTCAGGAACGGTTAGATCGAGGATGCGGTTCGTCCTCTTCCTCTTTAAAACTGCCTCCAGTATAACATTGATTTCATCCCTGATCAGGAAAAGGAACTCCCAAACACTTTGACGAATCTGGGAGAGCACATAGACCGAATGCTGAGGCAATATCTTTGTTAAAACCTAGGACGAAGTCCAGCATGGCGGAGGTCGTCATCCAATGACCATAAATTTGACGGATCTTCTCCAATGGCACCCCTATCTTATGCACTACTGGACAAGTCCTGACTTCATAACCCATAAATGTACTCACATTATGCATCTTCTCATACCTAATACAACCCTATTTTACTTCCCAATATCTTCTCAAATTCGCAATAGTCCTTTATGTAGTACTACCTCTGTTTCTTCTCTTTCCCCTTCGATTGTCTTTTTTACTCGTAGTTAGGTCACTTTGACTCGGTGATTTCGATATCAACGATGTAATTTTTTGTCAATTTTTTCATACTATTGTAGAGTAAAGTTTACTCTACAAGATCATGCAAAGGTTACCAAATTCGTGTATCTTTTTGCTAACTAAATCACCGGGTCAAAGTGACACAATGAATAGTGTCAAAAAGTGAAGTAAGGTGAAGGAGAAGAAACAAAGGTAGTACGAAACTGAGTAATTTCGGCAGTTATGACACAACAACTGATATTAACTACCAAAGAGAATTATCTGGATGAAGATAACTGTGAATATAGATTTTCACGCTTCTAGTTTCACTTAAGGACACTTTCACCCCCTCTAGTTTGTCAAATGACATTTTCATCCCTTCAGTGTGCCAATCTTTTAAAATTTTACACCTCATATTGAAATATCGTTAGTCTAGAGTTGGATCTGTAGCTAAAAATAGTTTTTGGGATAATCTTACCCATATATTGTGCAAAATATAGGGGTTATTCAGAGGTATAATAGACTTCTTGCATGATATGAGAGGTAGGTGAGCACAATTCGCCCAAACCGATTCGCCCCAAAACGGTCCGAATTTAATACCTCTTCATGCTACTTGATTGATTACAGTTATAGAATTACAAACCCGAACTAACTTTCTTTGTTCATGATTACGGAGTTAGCAAAATCTTGTAAAACCGGTCCGGTCCAATTTAAATTTCACATGAAAAATATACATATTTAAGATAAAACTAGAGGGGCAAAAGTGTCTTTAATCCAAACTAATTATCTGAAAAACAGGCTGATTATTTTGGAGAACCATTCAAAGCTATACATCTGACAGCCATAGGAATTGCTGACTCAACGATACAACGAACTTCTTTAGAAATGGTTTGCTATAATCCATGAAATAGCGCTTACCTACCCCTTTCTTTATGATATTTCCATTTTCATCTTCACCGAAAGGATTACTTTTTCCCACCTCCAGAAAGCATCGCCATAAATTCTCTCAATCGTCCTCAACTACAGTCTACAGCGATTATCAGACCAAAAGCTTTCTGGGTTATTCATCTGACATGGCTGTTTTGTCTCCAAGCTCCATTTGCAGTTGCAGAACAAGAACAACCCACGTCTCCAAGAATATCTCCAAACCCTACAATCCGAATTTGGCCTTCAGATTCGATAAAGTTACGCCGCCGTCACGGAGGGCTTCCGTCGTCTGTGCTACCGGCTCTGTCTTGATGGATGAACAGCGGAGGACTCCCGACGGGAAGGCGGAGATTCTTCTCCGACCCGATTCGTTCGGGAGGTTCGGTAAATTTGGGGGGAAGTACGTCCCGGAGACCCTTATGCACGCTCTGACCGAACTCGAATCTGCATTCCATGCCCTTGCTGGAGATCAGGAATTCCAGGTCTGTGGCGAAGTTTGAACTTTTTGTTCATTTGAATCTTGTTTTAAAGGCTATATTTGGAGGACAAAAATGACAAATGGCTTGTGATACTCTGGTAAAATTAAGCAAAAATGTCTCATTCACTCGAAATGTTTAAATCCCGTTTGGGCAAATGTTCGCACCCCAGTATCCTATTTTGGTGTTTTGGTGCTGTTTGATTGGAAGTAAAACATTTTCCTGTAAAATGTTTTCCCTTGTTTTGGTTTTTTGGTGCTGTTTGGTTGGGAGTAAAATGTTGTCCTGTAAAATGTTTTCCCTCACATGATGTAAAATGATTTACACATTTCGAATCCGTAAGCCATTTTCCGGAGAGTGAAGGAGCACAACAACTCATACTAACACCTCCACCACCACTACCACCTACCTCTACCACGACCCATCACCGCCACCCACCTTCACCGCCACCCATCACAGTCATTTCCGTCACGGCCCACTGTTTTGGCAAGAGTCAACCAAACACGAGAAAATAATTGCAGGGAAAGCTTTTTCACACAGAACATTTTACGCGTAAAATATTTTCCCTCGTAAAACAATTATACTGCGAACCAAACAGAGCCCAAATGTTCTCTACTGGCATCATGGATTAGTTAAAGACTTCTTGTTTAGGAGAATTTTATTTGGTACTCAAACATTCATAAGTCATTTGTTAGAAAAAAGATGGGGATATGCTTGGTTCACTAGTTTTTATATCCAATTAAAATTGTGCATAAATCGTTTCTTAGAACCTGAGACGTGTAAGGTATGCTTTGTTCAGGAGTCATGTGTTAGAAAACATATGGCTAAAATAGTAAACCACTGAGTTATGTTACTCTCTTAAGTTGTTTGTTAGGAAATATGGGGCTATGCTTGGTTCATTAGTTTTTATCCAGTTTAAATAGTTCATTAGTATAAGGCTGACCTTCGATATGGAATCAGCGAGAATGTTCTCTAGAATGAAGTGTGACCAAATGACATGTTAAGACGAATGGACTGTATAATTGAGAAATTAAATAGACGCGGCTGGTTCAATGTGAATAATGAATTAGAACAGTCATAAAGCTTTTAACATGGTAACTAACCATGGGAAATGTTGGGTATCGTGTGTGAGCGGATTGTCCCACATCGGGATGGTGGACCGGATGTCTAAGGCTAATATAGTAATAATGATTTGGGCCCTAACTCATAAGGTTGACCTTTTGGGTAAGTGGGTGACCCAGATCATACTATGGTGCTCCTCTCTCGAGGTGCTTAATCTCCCTAAAGGAAAGTGGTTTTTCTATAGCGCTTGTACCAAGCTTCTTAAATGAGATCTTAGACTGTAGCGTGTCTCTTCTGTATCGTAGTGGTTTATGTGGGTCCTTCATTCTTTTATTTTAATTATCGTTATTGTGATATGTCTTGATATTTTGTTTGTTTTCTAACGAGTTCAAAATTTCAGAAAGAGCTGGCTGGTATACTGAAAGATTACGTTGGTAGGGAAAGCCCACTGTATTTTGCAGAGCGGCTAACTGAGCACTATAAACGTTCCAATGGAGAAGGGCCACATGTGTATCTCAAGAGAGAAGATCTTAACCATACCGGAGCCCACAAAATCAACAATGCTGTTGCTCAGGCATTGCTTGCCAAACGCCTAGGGAAGAAGCGCATAATTGCTGAAACTGGTGCAGGACAGCATGGAGTTGCTACAGCAACTGTATGTGCACGGTTTGGCTTAGAATGCATTATCTATATGGGTGCTCAGGATATGGAAAGACAATCATTAAACGTCTTCAGGATGCGCCTTCTTGGGGCTGAGGTATGTTTTCTATGAGTATGTTGTGTTGTATTTCTTTGGATGATTAAATCATTGTTTATCTCGAACATATGCATGTACAAGTCATTTTCCTTATCATACTATCCGTAGTTGTTTATACCAATAGATGGAGATATACAAGTTGCTGGATTTCTTGTCTTCCTATCTTCCTGTGAGAATATTTTCTTGTTTGAAAATAAGATTTAGTAGTTCCACTCAAAAGATACCATTTGTGCAGTTGTAAGCAACTAGGGCATGACCCGTGCCCTTAGGGCACTACAAAAATATAACCGCAAAGGTCCTGGAAAAATAATCGCCAAATGACTTGAAACAAAGCATATGAAAACCTAAATTATACCAGTTTTATCGTGAGTTGCCCTGAAGTCTAAACACGTTTTTGAGCGCACTTCTTCAATTTAGGACAGATATTTCCCTATGGATCTTAAAAAAATGAATTATTTGCGCCTCTCAACAATCTCTTTTGAATGTTTCTTGGTCATTTGGCTTTTTCATAGTGTGGAGAAAGCTTATCGTCGCAAATCCAAGTACTAAATCAGAGTCCGGTAATGGAGTAATCTAACGGAAGAAAACCAAAAAAAAAAAAAACAATTCTCAGCTCAGGTTTATAGCAATTCAAATTGGAAGGAAGTATAGATTTGGAAGACACTGAAGTTCATAGATCAAAAACAGTAGAGCCTTACATGACACTTGCAACTCGTGTACTTGGCTATGCAAATTGGGAGAAAGTGGATGAGCAACCAGTAGAAAAATATTGGTTTCTTTTCACTTAAAAGAGTCGCTTGGATATGGCAGATGCAACGCATCACAGAGATTAGTAATGTCATGTGACATCAATTGCCAATAGGATGTTACAATAGAAATGCAAAAATTATTATTAAAAAAATAGAAACGCAAAATTGAGTCCCAAGCAATACTGAAGACATCAATAATGTTCAAAATATGAATGTTACTGAGAGTTGCATTGACTGTAAAATGTTTGTACTTAAGTAGCAGCTACATAAACTGATGGTAATACCATAAAAATAAAAAATTTAGCTCCATTCTTCCCATTGATACTACTTTGTTTACACTTTCTCTCTACATGTTAGGGGATTTCTTTGGAATCTGAAATACTGATTTATGTAACCCTCTCATGGTTCCAAAACATACCAAATATTTGGTGATTTACCTAGTAATTGCACTTTCGAAAGGCCATAATAGCTAAATGTACAGGACTTCAAATGTTTTTAGCAGTAGGCGGCTATTCGTGTATGTCTATTGTTCGAAATAGCTCAAACATTAGATAGAAAGGGATGAAAAGTAGCAAGAAAGAAGTACAACGAAGTATGTACAAAAACAGCTCAAACTTTGAATATAAAGGGACAAAAAAAGCAGCAAATACAGTGAAGTGCTATAATTCAAAAATCAACCCCTCAATTAAATACTCACCAAATAAGCTAACTACTAGTATTTGATATTGAGTCCAAATCTGAAATTGCTGCCTTTAATGATCCATCTCCTGTGGAAGACAGTAGCAAGGCAAATTAATGTTACTGGCATGAAGTACTGCAGAATTAAATAATCAAGATTAAACAGCATCGAGTACAGCATCAAGTACTCTAGCACTAAACCATCAAAATTGCCATGATCTCTTTAGATCCAGTGAATACACAGATCGCAATGGAAGTGTTAATTGAGTGAATCAAACATACGATTAGAAGAAGCTGATTAAAAAGAATATTTTGTTTCGAGTTCACCTGTATCTACAACCCAAACAAAAGCGAATCATTATTTTGTATAAAAACAAAAGGACTCGCTAATAACAGAACAAATTCATGAATTTGATGTATTGGCAAAGTAGAAACAACACCCGAGCATTATGACCTTAGAATTTCTCGAGATTTTGCTTCTCTAACAAAATTTAGAACCGCACAATCTGACTAACCCAGACTTAATTAACAAATATGCCTCATGACCAAAGCTAGCAACAAATATGCCTCATGACTTAATCAAAAGGGACGAAAACAGGAAGAAAGGGGTATACTGAATAACTTTAGTTCAAAAATCGAACCCTCAATTAGACACTCAACAGATCAGCTAACTACTAACTTGATATTGAGAGGGCCAAACCCAAAATTGCTGCCTGTGATGATCGATCCCCTGTAAATGAAGAAATACAATGGACCCCTGATATCAGTACACAATAGAAAGGCACCACTGACCTAAATTTAAAAGGAGTAAAAAGTTCAAACCACACGTGCATACGGTGAAACTAAGTGGAAACTGATGCTCGAGGAAGACTTGCGGAGCGTGGAATCACGGAAGAGTCAAAACCCTAGGTTGGAGAGAGAGCAGTGTTTGAAGGATGCCAATGTGTTCTGACAGTGCTAAACCAATGGTGTCTAATGTGTTGTCTGAACAATGCATTCTTCTTCCTGGTGACAGGCAAGTGCTACCTACATTAATTAGTCTGTTTCAGATGTCAGTTATATTCACTTTAGTGGTGTCCTGGTCCTCCTTCCCTGTTCCTTGTGTGTTTATGTGTGTGTGTGTGGTAAACAAAGTTCAGCCCACTTCAAATTCTGAAACCAATGTTGGAAATCACTGTGAAAGAAGTAAATCTTGGTGGACCTACAAACATGTGGCCTAGCACAGGAGCATCTGCAACACTGTTACCCTATTTTGAATATGCTGCATTTTGGCGTGAAAGGACATTCCCTACTTAGATAAACTAAATGATACATTTGTTGAAGGATCTTAACATCTTTGAGGACTAACTTTATCACCAATGAAGAACCACCAAGGACGGTATCAAATGTGATATCCAGCTGATGTGCCAAGTGTAAACCAGCGAGTACCGCGTGAATCTCAGAGCATTAGTTCTAGTCTCCGTTATCAGGTGTTTTCATCAAATTGGGGAACCTTTTGTCAGAGAAAGTGGAGAGATCAGACACGATGAGAATGAACTACTAAGTGGTCATGCAGCCACAGGCTGTCTGCGGTCCGAAGAGAGGCAAAAGCTTTGCAATCCATCTCAAGCAACCGGGAAAACTGGTGCTTGAAATGATTTAGATGCCCTAGAAACTCACCTCATTTCTATTTATAAGTCGTAGAAAACCCGGAAATAAATGTAGGCTCCCTGCTACCATCTATACAGAATGCTTCTCTAGGATAGTAAAATTAGACAGCGCTTGAAAATTTGAGAATTGAAACAAAACGTAATTAGACATCTCTCTGGATCAAAACAAATTCTGCGATGTCTCTTGCGGATTACGAAGGCAACACAGATCTGCTTTACCAACGGTATTCTTACCTGTTGAACTCGATGATCTTTGACTACTGAACCATGGTGTTGCTGATACATGAATATGGCAATCTTTCCTATGTGTCCTGCCACTATAACAAGTACCAGAGATAGGAACTTTCCCTTTTGGCAAACCAAGAATACTTTCTGCATATTTAAGACTTCCTTTTCTAAATTTTCACCTTCAGATCATAAATATCGTCTTTATTTTCCTGTGTTTTTTCAATTCATATATGCGCTAATTTCCAGAAATAATGATATAAAGTTCCTTTTGTTTGAACTTTCTTTCTTTAAAGTTGCTACTTGCTATTAGACATAAAGAGTGTGCTTAGAGAAGTTCCTATTAATGACCACATTAACTAATATTCTAATAATAATACAACATTGTGAGAAAGTTGTAAGATAATGTGAAAAATTTTAAGGCTCCTGTACAGCTATGCTCCCCCTTCAGGAAACTCGTTTTTCCCATCTGGTGGTACTTCCAAACAACTTTAAGCGGTAGTATTCGGTCTTTGATGTGGCTTAGAATAAAATGCAGCTAGAATAGGCCGTATAGTGTAATTTATTACATAAGTTAAAACGGCTCTCAATGATCCTTTTATGCTGGGTCATTGACACTAAGCCAACATGACCTATACACTTTGTGACAAATAATCCCCCCCCCCCCCCCCCCCCCCCCCCCCCCCCAAGAGGAGCCAACAGAGCCTCAATCTAAAACCTAAATCTTCCGCACCTGATGCCATACCCATAATATCCAACGAAACAAAAACAATTTGACCCAACCAATTACACCACCACTTACTCCACCAGAATGAGACCTGCTTCCACACGAGTCCTCTATTTCTCTCTGAAACGAGCTAAATCAAACCCCAATCCCCAAATTGACCAACGAAATTCCAGTTGCAGTCATCATTTTGTTCGTCGGTCGTGGTCATCGGTTTAGGGATTGGAGGCTTCGATTCGCTTGGGACAAGAGCAATGGTTATCATCAGATTTTGGTTTCGAACAGAGAAGTCCATGGTTTCTTGTTGGGTTTAGGTTGATTGAGTCCGTGAATGGGGGGGGGGGATAAGGAGGGAGTAGGAATTGTGGTTGTTCGTGGTTGTGGCAGCGGAAATGGTTGTAATTCCTTCTTATTTTTTTGGGTTTATTTATTTGTGTGTGTGTGTGTGTGTGTGGGTGGGGGGGGGGGGGGGGACGCTTTCTCCTTCGTCTCAGATGGGTTTAATCATTTTACATATTTTGTTGACTATTCTTCTCTACTTCCCAGATCGATTATGTTCTTAGATCCATATTTGTTGAAAGAAATTTTGATTAACTTTGTTCCTTTTAGTTGTACCCCCATAACTGCACAACTAACCCTACCCACTAATCCACTTTTATATTCACAAGTACGACCTGCAAATGTATCCTTCGTGTCTTATCTTTGTGGGAATTTCTCGCAACTGAATTACATGCAACATCTCATTTTTTTTGCTTCAGGTACCATTTTCTGTTTTCTGCTAACTATACCTTGTTTTTTGAGTACTCTTTTATTTCCTTCCATTTTTCACCAATCTACCGTCCAGTTATCTGATCAACTTCTCGAGTTCTTTCTCTCTCCTCTAAAGAAGTAAAAGAGTCCTTAAACTTTCTGTAAGTACTTATAAACAAAGTCTCGGTCTCATTATTCTAATTTTTGGTTCAGTTGTACACATGCATCACGGGTGCCTTATGGCTAGTGTTCTGTCATATCTTCTTTAAATTTTGTCATGCTATGTAGACTACGTGCACAAGTGCTACCTGAATTTGCTACCTATTTCGAATTCCATATCTGTTGGAATTGCTTTTTGTTTCATTCGTTGCCTTTTGTTGTCTGATATGTTTGAGTTCTCTTGCTGTACATCTATCAGTAGTTTTATCATGGGTATATATAATTGTCTGCAAATTTCACTTTATTGGACGCAGGATGTTATTTTTTTTTATTTTTTTTTTTTTTATTTTTTATTTTCATATGAGCTCCAACTTAGTGTTTCAGATAAAAAAAAAAAAACTGATACTCCTACTTTTAGTCTCATCTTTGTTGATTATTCGTCATTTTATACTGCAACTTTGTTTCTTCTACAGCATGATAATGAATATTTGGTTAGAAGTTCTGGGTTAATATACTTAAACCTGATTGTTTTTAATAGGTTAGAGGAGTCCACGCTGGGACAGCTACATTGAAGGATGCTACATCAGAAGCAATAAGGGATTGGGTCACGAATGTCGAAGACACACATTACATCTTGGGATCTGTTGCTGGACCGCACCCTTACCCAATGATGGTACGAGAGTTCCATGCTGTAATTGGTAAAGAAACAAGGAAACAAGCACTAGAAAAATGGGGTGGAAAACCAGATGTGCTTGTTGCATGTGTTGGTGGAGGTTCAAATGCAATGGGATTGTTTCATGAATTCGTGGACGACGAAGATGTAAGATTAATTGGTGTGGAAGCTGCAGGTTTTGGGTTAGATAGTGGTAAACATGCCGCCACCTTAACTAAAGGGGAAGTTGGAGTTTTGCATGGGGCTATGAGTTATTTGCTGCAGGACGATGATGGTCAGATTATTGAGCCTCATTCTATTAGTGCAGGGTAATGTAATCTTTTAATCCTGTCAATACACTTGCCATGATTGCCAAAAAAATACACTTGCCATGTTATATCTTTCTTTGTAGCTGCTTATTATTCACCTATTCTTATACAATACAGTTTGGATTATCCTGGAGTTGGACCAGAACACAGCTTTCTGAAAGATATAGGACGTGCCGAATACCACAGTATCACGGATGAAGAGGCGTTGGAAGGTACACAATCACATCCTTACTTCTTCTCCTGCACCTATACATAAGTTGTTTTGTGATTCATACAAGCCCATGCTTGGTTCTGGTTGATTTGATATTTTCACGCATGTGTGAGTTGTTGTGTAGTTTTTCATCTTTGTAAGAGCATCTCCAATGGTTAGGTTAAAAAGTTAGTTTAGTTATAATTTACATAATTAGAAGAAATAACAAGCTCCAATAGACTAGTTAAATGACTCAATACTTTACATATTATGGGCTAGTTTGGAAATGCTGTGGCGGTGGTTGAAAGCTGCTGTGTGAAAACACTATAGAAAGCTGCTGTGAGTTCTTGAAAAAATGTTGTTTGGTAAATATTACGTAGAAGCTGCTGTGAAATATTGATATAGTAATTTTGTGTTTGGTAAAATCAACTGTGAAGTTGCTGTGAGAGGGTAAAATGACAAAAATATATGACACGTGTCATTTTCGGAAAGATAACTATTGATATTTAAAAAAATTGTAAGGTCAAAATTGGTTGTAGATAAATTAATCAAAAGCACTTTCTGGAAAAGCATCTCCCCCCTTGCTTCCTGAAAACTGCTGTGGGACAGCAGAAACTGTCCGGAAAAGCAGAAATTTTATTTTTACCAAACACACTAAAACTGCTTCTGCTGTCGGAAAGCAGCTGTGCTGGCAGCAGAAGCATTCCCAAACTCACCCTATGTATCCCGCTCTCTACTAGTAGCTAGCTAGAAAGTAGGAAGTAACTTTTTGTGTCTATCTCTCTCCTACTTTAATTTAATAAATAAATATTTTTATAATTTCATACCTACAAGTTATGTAAAATACATGACACCATTGGAGCAAACACTAAATAGTTCATTTAGTTAAAATTTATACTAGTTATAATTTAGCTAATTTGTGGTTTTACCATTGGAGATGCTCTAACAATGCCCTTAGTACTCGTATATCCGTTTGGACTGGTAGTCAGCGTTACATAATGGGTTTGTCTGAAAGGACTGTTGCTTCTTAGTATATATGTCGTGGTCTCGGTTCTGTGTTGCTGATGAATGATGTGTGCACACCATGTCATTTACAGCTAGATGAAATTCAATTTGGCTAAGATATTTATGGTAGAATGTAGCCCAGATCCAACAGGGTAGAAATGTCAGAAGATTAAACCACGAAACATCTCTCCAAGTTACAATCTTAAATCACGAATTTGAATTTTGACTGAATAACTTGCCACTGATTCTGGAATATCTCCACAATGGAATGCCTCTCCTTGTCGGTGTAGATACTTTATCGACACCACCACACCCACACACACCATGCCTCTTTGTGTGTGTATCAGAACTCTGATTTTGTCGTTGTCTTGTCTTGAATATTCACATTAAGAACATTACTTCCTTTGGAACGCCCAATTCTAATTTTATTCTTTTAGTGCACAATGTGGTTTTCTGGACTCCTTTACATAGTAACTCGTCACTTCAAATCAATCCAGAACTTTTTTTGTTTCTTTATCTTTTGGCATAGCTTTTCAGTATATTTTGTTTCTCTATCTATTGGAACAGCTTTTCAGTATCACTCTGTTATTTGGTTCTCATCAGTATATTTACATCAAAGCCATAGTGATTTGTCTCCTCATAATTCGGTTGTTTTCCAATGTTTCACGTGCAGCTTTTAAGAGATTATCACGCCTGGAGGGCATAATCCCGGCTCTGGAAACATCTCATGCTATTGCATATTTGGAGAAGCTCTGCCCAACACTCCCAGACGGGACCAAGGTTGTGCTTAATTGCAGTGGTCGAGGAGACAAGGATGTCCAGACGGTCACTAAATATTTACAGGTTTAATTAATGTTTGCTATTCAGAGACATTAAGGTCTTAGTACTATATGGTTTGACTATTTTCCTATAGAGTAACCTTTCGGAAGCACCTTCTGTAACTTTTGTAGAAGCTGCTTATTGCTGAAATAACCGTTCATTTGTACTAAAAGAAAATGACATTTGAATGAAGTATGGTTGGTGGACTACTATACCATGTTTTCTGATGTCTACAAGTTCGCTGACATTTTTGTCCGACTCAAATTCTGGTTTCAACTTTCAAGTTTCACTAGAAAGCAGGCAAGCATCTGAATGTATGCGATTGTTGATAAATCTGCATATTTGTTGAACATGTAGTTCATAGCAGCAACAATCTGCATATTTGTTGAACATGGAGTTCATATCAGCAACGTTGCAGGTAACCGATAAAACTGGCTCTTGTGCACATGCTCTATTCAGCTAGAAACTTCTCACTTCCAATTTTGGCTGAAACTTAAGAATAGCTCCAGTGATGAGAGCGCCAAAGGCAAGTTTACAGAGTTCTTGGTAGTGTAGGTTAAATGATGTTCCAGATGCATCTCTTGAGAATGCTTATTTGCGCTGGAAATCATATTATGGGCACTCGGGCGGTTGGGCCCATACCTAGGTTTGTTCTCTCCGTCCGTGCAGCATTAAACAGATTTATAGCCTGGCATTTGAATTGGTTATAGTTGCTTCTTTGTGGATATGTTCATCTAGATGCTGTTCTTGTCTGTGCTTAGGTGTTGCGTTTAGAACTACTTGTGTTGCACGAATGCTTTAGATTTCTGGACTGATTTTTATACCGTTCACGTAGCAGTTCTTGCTAAAATAACCAGGACCAGGAAGTTCCACAGTCCTCTCGCGACCTAAGCTCTTTTTGGCTCCTCAGTATACTAACTAATCCTCAGCAATTACTGACGGCGTGAAGACCATCTCAAGGTGTAACTTCTCCAGATTATAGAGCTCAAGTTCCTCTTATTCATCTTCCCCAGGAAGCTTCTTGTCATATCCCGGCAGTCACCACCACTTCCCCAGTAATGAGTACCATCAGTATGTTGAAGCTCATACCGCTTCAGTATCTTCACATCCCACCACCAGCTCAGGGCTCAGCTATTAAAGGAAGTAGCTTGCAACTCAAGACTATGGAACAAAATATCTCGTGGATTTTCAACTGAAATTTCCTTGAAGGAATCCTCTTCCAAAAGGGTGTACGCAAAAACAAGCTAAAAGTAGTGTTAACTCCAGCTCCAGCTCCAGCCCCCCAGACTCTGGCTCAAGATCAGCTCAAACAGGTTGACCCAGCTGAAGTAGAGTTGATCAAGTTTCTTACCGAGAAGTGAAATCAGCTCGAGGCAGTTTAGCTCAGTGTCTGCCTTCTACTAGCATTCTGGTTAATGTTTTATGATCATCATTTTGTTTCTTTTAGTTTTACTGCATGCTTAGACTTTTGAGACTTATTGTCAGTTCGGTTTTGTTTGTGATGGTCCTGTTCGTCTTCGATTGTGTCCGAACTTATTTACCCATGTAGTTCTCCGTTTAACTAATTGAAGTTCTCCTTTGAAAAAAAAAAGTGAATGGTTCCATCAACCAAATCTAACTGCGTTAGTCAAGCATAGCGCAAATGCAAGCTTAGTGGAAGTGCAATGTTTTATGCAAACAATCAAATGTAGTAGGGTAGTTTGATGTACTTTACAACAAGTATAATAATAGGCACACGGGTCCATAGTATTTTGGTCAGGAAAGGAGCAGATCCAGCAACATGTTTGTCAGAACCTTTCAGACAGGAGGTACTTACCTCTGAATCTTATGATAGACTAATTAAATTAATGGAGAAAAATACTAGTAGTATCCACAGTTAAGGATAAGATAGGAAGGAGGGAGAGAAATAAGACCAAATGGATACATTTTTGTCCGTCTCTTCTCAGCCAGAAACATATGGATAAGAAACAGATGTACAAAAGACTACAATCCATCCACATATACTCAACTCACCAATGGACTTCACCATTCCATCAACCATGAAGCTGGCTGCTCAAGAATCTGCACTTTCGTAGAGGTACCAAAACACTGGTAAGCTTTTGCTTTCAATTATAAGATATTCATTTCATTCTTATTGCCAGATTTTGCCAGATTTCAAAGAACATACTACAGTATGTATGAAGAATCGAACTGTCCTCATTTATTGACACTCATACTTATCCATCTCATCAGAGGGGAAAACTGGAGGATCGAATCCCAAAAAGAAAAGAAAATAAGAAAGAGAGGAATAGGTGTCCGAAGCCACCCGTATAACACTGGGATCTCTCCCATGTCGTTATTACTATATCTACACAAGTACAAGAAAAGAAAAAAGAAAGATAAAGCTCTTGCTCGTTCTCCAAGATCCCAGAATACAGCTTCTAACCTTACCCCATCTCTCCACTATCCATCTAATTACAGGAAAATGCTCGGCTCCCTTGCTCAAAGCTGTTTCACTGCTTTGCCTGAGACAATAGATTAAAAACCACAACATATGTTAGTCAGCAGAGAACTTGAAACAAGTTAATTGTATAACAGTTTGTATGAACTTCATAGGATGAGTGGTAATGATATATGCAAAACAACCACTGCCATTTACAAGAACCGAAGGACAATCACGCAAAGAAAAAGATGTCCACACAACTATACCATTCAGAAGCTAAAAGTTTCAAAAGCAAGTTAATTTCTGTTATAGGTCAAAGGACACTTCCTATATCTCCAAATTAAAATAATTAGCCTATAGGTATTTCGTGTACATGATTCCTATTGATTCCATGCACCACCATAGCTTCGAGTATGTTACTTGACTTCTTTTTCGGTGACGTACCTGAGTCCAACAAACACAATAGGGCATGCAATCAGTGGCTGATTCTTCAATTTGCACCTTCTCACCTTTTTGGGTAGTGTACAATGGCTGGTTCTTTATTCTATGCACAAGAGACACACACCGTATGTTATTTGGACTCCTAATTTTGGCAACTTAACCTATTCCGACACAATGCCAAAGTCCACTTCAAGTAACATATTGAACACATCTTTAGGCAGTGTATGATGGCGGGATCATCATTCAGAATTTTCACGCAGCAGAGGTTTGGAGAACTTCAGTTACTAAGTACTGGGTCTTGAGTTATATACCGGCAAAGTGTGAGACTTTAATCCGATTCTTCAGTCACACCTAAACACATCTTCTCGGCGGTGTCTGATGGCTGCTTCCCTAATTGGATTTTTTACATAACTGAAGTTTTAAGAACCGTACGTTAGATATTGGGATTGTAGAGAGTCTTGAGTTAAATATGCAGCGATGTTATACATTTTCCTAACAGAGATTTTAATAATTTTGTATTTTGTTATGCAGTCAAGTTAATTCATTTTCCCAACCAACAGAACACCTAGAGCCAAGTCTGGGTACCATATATCACAACTTTGCACCAACTCCAACTGCTCATTGTGATCTTCAGCCATTTCAGATTTGATACTGGGATCAGAGCTTTACCACATAGGAGGGGAATCAGGTAGCAGTGTATCTTATAAAGCTAGCTTTAAGACACACACACACACACAGCAGTTGATCGGCAGTGTATTTGGTGGGGTGTTCAGCATTTGACAGTACTACAGTTTTCAATGTAATGGCTGGTGTGCCAGAAAATAAGCTTTACTCGGTAACATATTTAGGTGTCAAGGAAATATTAAATGAAAAATGAATACCATGTTTGTGAATAGACATGGCGAGCTGAACGGCAAATGCCCCACTACATAGATTTATGAGCATTACTGAAATTGTAAGAGCACCGGAAGATTCAGCAAGGTCCAGTTAGCGATGGATTTCTTATACTGCAGCCAGGAACAGGATCCCGCTTGTGTGGAGGGGGTTGGATGGGATGGTTAAGAAGTTGTATTACTCCCTCTGTCCCATAATTTTAGTCCTGTTTAGGGAATCCAACTATTGAAGGAGACATGTAAGTTTTGCACTTTCATTAATTTTTTTCCTTGTCATTTACTTGAATACCCTACCTTTTTTACTTTTTATTGATGTCATCCTTATGTCTTTATGGAAAATTAGAGTAACCACATTTTGAGATAACCAAAAAAATTGCACATATTTTTGGGACTCCCGAAAAGGAAAGATGAAAAATTATGGGATGGAGGGAAGTTAGTTATATTCCTCATAACTTGGAGCGTACAAGGACAACAGGTAATACAAGATCTTTTGGCCCACAGATCATTGACGGGACTAGCTTCTGATTAATGTCCCTTTGGATCTTATAAAACAGCAGTTTTGTAGGTTTAACATCAGAGGTAATACCAATCGAACACAATAACTATTCTGTCGTAGGTAGCAGTAGCACCTCTTCTGAAAGTTTACAAAGCTTTGATATTTCGTTCGATTAATAGATTTTACATTATTATATAGTGTGAAAAGGAAAATAAGGACTGTAGAGAAGTAGTAAAACCCTTCCATCAAAAATTTCTAGAATCCCCAGTTGTATACTAATAAGATATTATACATAAGTCATAACATATTTCTCTGGTGATGTTTCTTTATCCTTTCTCGGGGAGGCATTCAAGATAATTAGTTCATCTACAATCATGAATGAAATAAGCTGCAAGAACAGATATGATAACTTTTTCTAACAAAGACAAGTTTCGAACCAAAGAGTTTATTTTGAAAATTTGAGAAGGGTTTTCTGTTTATTATATGAAGAACTGAACATTCATAAGTACAGCTTTGAAACATTGATGTCAATAAGCAATCCAGAAAATGAAAATGACCAACTACCTGAGAATACAAAAAGGTTCCAAAGACTGCTATTGCAGCTCCAAGAGCATTGACGGGCTGAACTGGTGTCCGGAAGATGATGATGGAGGAGACAATGACAGATATACGCTTCATAGTGTTCCCAATGCTAAAAGTCAAAGGAGTTATCTGGTCCAGCGACATGTATGAAACTTGATTATAGAGGTGATAGAACACACTCTGAGCGGCCACCCACCTATCAAACACAGATAGCGGCTGCCTTTATTAGAATTATTGAAAATCATACCGAAATTGCGAACATTTAGGTTCGGGAGTCAAAATTAAGAAATAAAAAAATAGAAAGATAGGTGTGGCTGACATGCAATAACATCAAAGAGACTCATGGTGCAATAGAATAGAAACCAACAGGATATTTTAGGACTAGACAAGAGAGGTTAACAGTAAGCAACTAAGCATCACCAACAAACTAAAAAAGTTCAAAGGTCATTATAAGACATCAATCCAGAAGGATGTGCTGCAAAGTCGCATTACCAATCAGAATTTCCTTCCATTTGGTTGTAAATCCATATAATTTCTTACAAAAATGCTATGTGTCCCAACATAAACATCCCAATTATGTCCCGACTTGCCATATCAACTACATTGACCAACCACTTGAAAAATATTTAACATAGTGGTGGGTCCTGTTGTTGATGTGGTCAAGTTGGGACATAATTGGGAAGTTTATGTTGGTACGTGTAGCATTATGAAATATTATGAAGTAATACTTCAAAAATTACGGAGGGCCATTACCATCAAGGAAGCATTATGAAGTAAAGCGCTTATAACTAGCTTTCATCATCATAATCATTACAATTCTACTATCTGGAATAGAGTTTCAAAGACGTTTTTCCCCGCTTTGTTAGATGGAAGATACGATTTCAGGATCTTAATGGTGAAAAATTAAGGTACACCTGATTGTCCAACTTGAACAATTCATATAATCTCAAAAAAAAAAAAAAAAAAAAAAAAAAAAAAAAAAAAAAACACTATTCATATGACAACAAGATTTTAACATCTAATATATGCCATGAACTCAATTTTAAAACTCTAGAAGAGCTTTTGCCATTCTTTCTAGCGTATATTTTCAACAAAACATTATTTAAGTGGGAACTCCAGTCAAACAAATGTTATCGCAAGTTCACATAAAATAGACATAGGGAAGAAACAGACTATATAGGATGGAAATCGTCAGATATCCATGCGTTTTCCCCTAAAATGTCTAGCACAATAGGCCATCTATACTACCCCAAGAAATTTATATACATTCCAGAGAATCTCTACATTAAGTACTGGTTTCATTTAAATATCATCAATAATAACAAATATACACAAACAAAATCAAGTACCCAAAAAGGGGTACAACCAAATCTGGGTTAATAGATGTCATGTGGTTACCAGACAAACTGGGGTCCAATCTCAGTGACAGCATTTTGCCATCCAGCTGCCCACATCTGCGGTCCCTCCACAGCGATAGCAAATGGTGTGAGAATCAAGAGAGACAACATCGATAGACAAGCATAGTAGTTCATCCCACTAACAGACTTCCCTTTCATGCCCTTCTTCGAGAATATGTTTCTGAAGACAAAGGCCAAGTTTGAAATCATAGCCCCCATGAAACCTGATATTGACAACCAATAGATAATTGAGGGACATCAGAAACCCACTGAAAGAAAAAGGGATAAGGGATGAAGTACATATAAGTTAGAATACACTCATTAAGCAAAATGCATACTTCTATGGGCACAAAAATCACAAGACATCATTAGAATAAGCTCATTAGAAGTTAGAATATGCTCATTAACATTGTAGGAATCTTGGATAAGATACATAAGGAGCTACTGTACCAAAAGAAGAGGGAAATAAAGGAAACTGTGAAGCTTGAATCAACCTTATAACTAGTTTGAAATGAGAACAAACATAGACAAACAAACGTATATGAGAATACATGGTTCAAGACATCAGGTAGCAAATGATATGCCTCATCAAGGTTGTATCAGAGTTTTTGAAAATTCCATATCAACAATAAAAACAAGAACCAAAACATTACCAATCATGTTGAAGTTCAGCTCGGTCACAGCGGCGAGGGCGCACCCACCAATGATTGGAAGAAGGGACAAGTAAACCGGCATTGGAAAACTCTCGCCCAAAATAAACCTTGAGACCAACACACTGAAAGCTGGTTCACCACTCTTGATGATGTGAGTGAATGAAACTGCAACTTTAGACATACTCACTGTAGCAGCTACATGACCAATTGTATGTGCAACAGCAACCTACCAAAAAACCCAAACACACAGATCAAAATTGAAGCTAACCAAAGCACATGCAACTAACATCAAAACCTTCAAAATTACACCAAACCCATCACATAGAAACCCAAATTACACCAAACCCAGATCACAAAAACCCTAGACACGCACAAAATGAAGGGTTAGGGAAAAAAATGAAGGCTTACAGGGAAGAGGGTTTTCCAAAATTAAACCAAACCCATCACATAGAAACCCAAATCACACCCAACCCATATCACAAAAACCCCAGACAAGCACAAAATTAAGGCTTAGGGAGAGAACTCCAAAATTACACCAAACCCATCACATAGAAACCCAAATTACACCCAACCCAGATCACAAAAACCCTAGAAAAGCACAAAAATGAAGGCTTAGGGGACTTACAGGGAAGAGGGTTTTCCAGAAATCGAGATCCGTCTTGGGAGCCTCGGCTATTCGTGTGCCCCAAGAGATCAACATGATGAGAGATCCAGCAGCAAGCGAGAGGGTTGAAGTCAGCCACGGGTAAGGAAAAGCGTTCAACACCTTCTTGTTGTAGATGTTGAAGACGACGTTCAGAGCCCACCATGTCGCGAAGTAGACACCGATCTTCAGCTTCTTCGCTGCCTCCGTCGGCGACTCCGCAATCGGCTCCGACTTGTCGGCCTCGTAGGCCTTGCATATGACTACTGGAGACGACGGCGTCTTGTGATCATCGCTGGACGATGTTCTCAAAGACCCAAATCCCTCAATCGAAGAGACGCACAAGGGTTTCGAGATCGAGAGCCGCCGACCTCTCACGGCCGGAAGAAGAGAGAATTTCAAGTTGGGTGCTGCCGATTTGTGCCGGAAGATGTCGGAACCGGCGATTATCGAAGTGGGTTGCTTCACAGACGAAATCATACTCATTTTGGGTGAAGATCAAAAAAGGAGCTGGTCAGAGAGACTAAAGAATACGATTTTTTTTAAAGATCGGAGGATTTCAAGCTCGAAAAGGGGGCTTTGGAGGGTTTGTTCGACGAATAATTTAAAGGAAGGATCGATCTTTTTTTGCCTCTCTCTTCTACTTTCTCTCTCTTTTATTGTAATCTCAGTCAATTTGGTTGCCAAACCACTCATGTGATTGATTCAATTGGTATCGACCCGGCTCTTTTCATAAACAAGTAAAGGACGCCGACGACTTCCCCGTGCCCCTGCTGCACTATTTTAAGCTCTAGGGTCTTGTTTGGTAGGGTACATGTTATAGGAGCAAAATAGTTTGAATGGAATTTAAAAGAATAAATTACCATTCTTTTTTATCAAAAACTCATTACACTTCCAATTTCATATAAAGATTTGCTTGCAACTTAACTTTTTACTACCAACAGTCCCAAATCATTCACAACATTAGCGCATCTCTAACCGATCACAAAAATTTTATTTTTGGTAAAATATTTTAAGATTTTAGCTTCTAACAGAAAATCTCTAAATTTCAAATTTCTAAAAAAGAAATTGATTTTAGATTTCTTTTAGAAATCCGAGTAAACCAACTAAATCGACATTTCTTAAATCTCCATTTTTCTTCATATTTTAGTACTAGTAGAGATGTTTATCGCCAGAGTCCAGATCCTCTGTATCCTTTGTGTGTATCATTTTATGTATCTTTACTATGATTGGTTCATGTCATATTTTACATTAATTTGATTGAATTTTGAAATAACTAAACTAAATAAAAAATAGGACATGGACCAATCATAGTAAAGATACAGAAAATAATACACAAAAATGATACAGATGAGTTTATTCAAGGTATGTATACTAATATGCCCAAGCTTTCTGTGCCAAAGCTTTGAATCTTCCTTCAAGGCCTTGTGGCATTTTAGCTTGTCACCTGCAACACTGTTAGTATTCATAGCATATAAATTATATGATCTAGGAGCAGTGAGTATGCAATCACCAGATTTCTCATCTTGCACCACACATTTCTCCTTGTCAAAAATAGCCTTATAACCTTTATCACATAACTGAGAGATACTAAGCAGATTATACTTAAGTCCATCTACCAGATAAACATCAGATATAGAATTAGTAGAACCATTACCAATACTACCTATACCAATGATATTGCATTTTGCTTTGTCACCAAGTGTGATTGTTCCTCCAGATTTTTCTGTAAGTTCAGTAAAGAGGGACTTCTTTCCACTCATATGTCTGGAACATCCACTGTCTAATATTCATTTCTGATCTTTCAAGGCCTTGGTGACATCCTGCAAAAACAAATCATTGCCTCAACATGCTGTTAGACCAAGTGCAGAATTTTGAGTCATACTCAGAATCAGCCATGTTTGGTGGCCTAATTCCTTTCGGAACCCAAATCTGCCTAACCTGTCCCTTAAGCTGATAAGGATAATTATTCCTCATAATGTGAGGTTCTGATCTTCTGAAGGGACAAGTTAATCTGACATGACCAATTTTTCCACAATAATGACATTTTGGAGAATGTCTGCTACCAGATTTGACAAAAATAGTTTGGCCTTTCTTTGGAAAATTTGGATTATAGCCAATCCCACTTTTATGCATTGATTTCAGACTTCCTCCAAGAATGAGATTCAGATTATGTTCTGAGCCTGTAAACCTAGCTAGGACCTTCTTGGACTCTTGAAGTTTCTCAGTCAAAGAACAGATATGTTGTTCTAAATTCTCAGAATGAGTCTTTAGATCAACATATCTTTCAGTCAAAAGAGTGTTGATCAAGAACCTCTTTTATCTGTGCCTTCAAGGCTTTGAATCTGCTGTCCAAGGCCTTGAAGTCCTTTAAAAGCTTTTTCTTAGAAACTTCAACAGTTTTGTTTGAAAAAACTAGGTCTAGGTTTTCTTTTACCTGCTCATGAATCTTAATCTTTAAAGCAGAAATCTCATTTCTATAACTTTCCTCATTTAAAAACATACTTTTGAGAATTTCAGGAAGTACATCAGAAGAACTAGCAAGTAGATTTTTTACCATATCTTCAATATGTCTTTCTAATGAATTTTCCTCATCATGCTTTGCCATGAAGCATAAGTTTGCTTGATCTTCTTCTGTGTCTGAGTCACTTGATGAATTTGAATCACTCCAGGAAGCCATCATGGCTTTCTTCCTTCTGTTGTCACTGTATTTCTTCTGAAAGTTCCTGTTCTTCTTCTTTTGTGGACAGTCCCTTACTAAATGATCTGCATCACCACACTCAAAACAATTCATTACTTTAGTTTTATGTGACTGTGATGAAGGTTTACCTTTGTAGTCCTTGCTGCCTGAAGGTCTTGATCTCTCTCTGTTGTAATCCCTATTACCAGAGTTTCTTTTCTTCTTGAGAATCCTGGCCAAGGCCTTGGAGATAATGCGAAAGCATCTTCATCATCAGGCCCATCTTCAGTCTCAAGGCTTTGAGACTTTTCACTGTCTTTTGCCTTAAGTGATAAGTTCCTGATGTTTTCACTCAAATCACCTTCCACATCCTTCATAGACATTTCATGAGTGAGCAACTTTCCTTGTAGATCATCTAGCTGAAGAAGACTCAAGTCCTGAGCTTCCTCAATGGCTGTTGTCTTTGGCTCCCACTTGGCTTTTGGCAAGCTTCTCAGAATCTTTCTGACCTTCTCCTCATTTGAGAACTTCTTTCCCAATGACTCCAGATTGTTCACCACATCAGTGAATCTTTTGAACATCTCCTTGATGGTCTCATCTGAGTTCATCTTGAACAACTCATATTGCCTCAGAAGTATATTGATTTTGGTCTGCTTAACCTGGCTAGTTCCTTCATATGTCCCCACCAGTTTATCCCATACTTCTTTGGCACTCTTGCAATTTGACACTCTGTTGAACTCATCTGCATTAAGAGCACAATATAACAGATTCATAGCCTTGTAATTTTTTGATACCTTTTCCAGTTCAGTGACTGAAAGATTTTTCTCAGACTTGATACATCTGACTCCATCAATTGTAGTATGGTACTCATGAGGACCATTCTGAACTATTGACCACAGTTCCATGTCTTGATCTATGATGAACATCTTCATCAATGCCTTCCAGTGCATGAAGTTATCCACAGAACAATGAAGGTCTGTTGGCTGCCCTTCCTTGTGAGAATCCACCATCTCCTACATTACTCATAGTCACCAGATTGTTAGATCTAAAACAGTGACACAGGCTTTGATACCAATTGAAAGTGTGTAATGTAGACTAAATACATGACCTAAATACTCTAGAAGGGGGGGGGGGTTTGAATAGAGTATGGAAACTTTTTGCAAAACTCAAAGTTTAACAGAATAACTTTGTGTGAAACTCAAATCTCAAGGCCTTGAGATTTTAGTAAACTGTCTGAAACTTTCAAAGGCAAAATAGAAAGCTTCAAGGCCTTGAACTATAATCAATTCTAAACAGCTTATGAACCGTAGTTTGATTTGAGTTGTATGCAGCAGATAATAATCAAACTGTAAAGTAAAGAACACAAAGCAATTTACAGAGTTCAGTCCCAATGGACCTAATCTCTGCCTGAGGGATCTAATCCCACCAGGATTGGGCAAACACTTCTTATTACTCACACAGAAACAACCCTAGATCTTCAAGCCTAAGTGATTTCCCTTACACCTATACAGCTTGTGGTTCCAAACCTATCTAGTTCCAGCTACTAACTGTTGAGCTAACAAGAACCTCTTGTTTTTCACTTGAACAACCAACCACTAGGTTAAGTGAGGTTTAAGATAATCAAAAGATACACAGATTAAAGTACAAGTGAAGAACACAATAGAAGAAATAAGCTATTGAAGCCTGGATGTGTTCTTCTGGAAACTGGATTGATTTGATCTTCTGAAATCTGGATTGAAGCTTGGATCCTTGTGTGTTTGAATGAAGGGTAAAAGACAAAAACCACCCCTCGAGTATGGGTGATATACAAAAAAACCCCTCGTGTTCGGGGATATACAAAAACCACCCCTGTCGAGACAAAAACCACCCCTGTCAGTGGATGGACGTTAGACGAAAAGCACCCTTCTGTTACAATCAGTAAGTATGGGGGTGCAATATGTCTTTTTTATGACTATTTTACCCCTACTTATATTTTTTATTTTATTTTGTTTATTTTCTTGGTGTTCTTGACCACACCACCACCACCACCACCACCACCACCACCACCACAAACATACTTCTCTAATTCAAAGCAACCACCAGAAATATAGAATTACTGATATGAAAGAGTGGCGGGGCACTTCGAACATCACCACCATCAGCAACACCCAACACCTGGAATGAAAGAAACCTAGAAAGAAATCCCCAAATCAACCAAACTCTCATTGCGGCCAATTACAAGGCAGCAACATATCACCAGACTGAATTCACCCAATACAACCTATCAAAGGTCACTGCTGGGTTTATGTGTCCTCCTGTTACAAAAAACATAACCTTTTCATCAGATCATACACTATTTTGACTAAATCTGTCTCTAGAACCTTAGGGTTTTTGTCCCAAAACATGTTGTGAATCTCTTACTGCATACCCTAGGACATAGATTTCAAATTAATGGCCTGAAAAAGGACCACTAGGGTTCCAACCATAGCAAATCCAGAGAGATGAAGAAGTTCCAATTAAGAAACGAGAGAAAACCCAGAGAGATTTTACACCACCTGAACCTAAATCACCACTCCACCTAAACCTACTGCAATCAATCTAACAACAGCCGCTGTAACCAACCGAGAGAGAGAGAGAGAGAGTGATGTTCGCCTGGAAGGGGGAGACTCTCCAGGAGTACTAGTGGTGTACCGATAGGGCACTCGATTGGGGTCCCGGCGGTGGACCAGATCTGATCGGAGGCGAAGCCAGTCTGCTCATCCACGAGGGAGTGAAGGCGGACGAAGCGAGAGAGACACACACGAAGCGAGGCCCTCGCAGCTCTTTCTTCTTCTTCGTCGTCGTATCTTGCCCCCAGACACCGCCGGCACCAACTCCGCTGCAAACCCAGCTGTTTCCGGCGAAGCGAGGCTCTGCTGTTTCCGGCGATCAACGGGCGGAAAAATCGATCGGGTGAGAGAGAGACATGGATGGGCGCCGGCTGGGTTGTGGGTTGTGGGTTGCAAAATGAGAGAGAGGGGTGGACCAGATCTGATCGTCGACGACGGAGGCGAAGCGAGGCTCTGCTGTTTCAGTTGTGTTGAAGAGGAGGAAGAGAGAGGGGTAGGGATAAGAGGTGGGTGGTTAGGGTTACAAAATGAGAGGAGGAGAAGGAAGAAAATGATTTTATAGTGGGGTAATTTTATTAAATGTCTAGGGTATTTTTGACTTTTCCCTCTTCCGTTAGTGCACCGTTATCTTTCAGTTATGACAGGGGTGGTTATTGTATATCCCCGAACACGAGGGGTTTTTTTGTAGATCTAAAACAGTGACACAGGCTTTGATACCAATTGAAAGTGTGTAATGTAGACTAAATACATGACCTAAATACTCTAGAAGGGGGGGGGGTTTGAATAGAGTATGGAAACTTTTTGCAAAACTCAAAGTTTAACAGAATAACTTTGTGTGAAACTCAAATCTCAAGGCCTTGAGATTTTAGTAAACTGTCTGAAACTTTCAAAGGCAAAATAGAAAGCTTCAAGGCCTTGAACTATAATCAATTCTAAACAGCTTATGAACCGTAGTTTGATTTGAGTTGTATGCAGCAGATAATAATCAAACTGTAAAGTAAAGAACACAAAGCAATTTACAGAGTTCAGTCCCAATGGACCTAATCTCTGCCTGAGGGATCTAATCCCACCAGGATTGGGCAAACACTTCTTATTACTCACACAGAAACAACCCTAGATCTTCAAGCCTAAGTGATTTCCCTTACACCTATACAGCTTGTGGTTCCAAACCTATCTAGTTCCAGCTACTAACTGTTGAGCTAACAAGAACCTCTTGTTTTTCACTTGAACAACCAACCACTAGGTTAAGTGAGGTTTAAGATAATCAAAAGATACACAGATTAAAGTACAAGTGAAGAACACAATAGAAGAAATAAGCTATTGAAGCCTGGATGTGTTCTTCTGGAAACTGGATTGATTTGATCTTCTGAAATCTGGATTGAAGCTTGGATCCTTGTGTGTTTGAATGAATGATCTCCCACGAATTTGTCACACCTTTCTGAGTATTCTGCAAGCCTCTCTTTTTCTTCAAAATTCAAACCAGTCTCTTTTATCCACAGCTGCAACTGATTGAGAGATTTTAGGATCTCAGTTCCTACAAATCCTCTTTCTGTTTTCAACTGAAATTCGAACAGCTCTATGTGGATATCCGTTGGAGTTTGTTGAGATTGCTCCTGCACGTTTAACAACCATGTAACCGCATTGAAACACAGCAACAACAAAATCCAGAAAGATAACAGTGCTATGACTGTTTGGTTATCCAGTTTCTGATAAAACTGTTTAACAAACTTAGAACAATAACCTGTATATCTTCTAAAACATATGAATCATGAAAAACAAGTTTAAGACTCTTAGAAGTCAATGAATAATCACAATAATGAGAATCAAAACCTGCAAGAAAGAATCAACTTAGTTCTGTAAAAACTGTCAGCAGCTCAAGGCACATCTCAAGGCCTTGGAGCTCTGAACCTGCTTCACAAATATTCAAAGTTAAACCCAGATAACTTTGATTCTTCCTGTTCTGATCATCTGCAATTGTGTTAGATATGTAAATAGTGTAAACTATAAGTATATGCAGTAAATCCTTGATCTGTATAATCAGATATTCAATCTGCAACACAGAACTGTTAGAACATATAGCAGAATAAAACAACTCTCAAGGCTTTGAAGTTCTGTCAGTATCTCAAGGCCTTGGAGTAACTGAAATACTTTGCTGCTTATGTCTTTGTCTTTGTCTTTCATCACTCAAAACAATTATCATCCAATACAAAATTCAAGGGTCTTTGAATCAACACAAGGACTGGGGTTAAATTAATCTAATGGCTGAAATAAAGTCAACCGTTCTATTTTATAGAATAGATGAAAGGATATCTGTCTGCGATGGGCACGTAACGAAAGGGAGGGAGCAACGTCAATAACATTAGATGTCTTCTTCTCTATAATTTCCCTTTACTGTAGCCCTAGGAATCCGCTTTAGGGCGCGAGAACAAAGGTCAAAGACGCACCACGACATAAAGGATATAGAGGATCCGGACTCTGGATCTCCAACCCATAACTATATCTCCAAAAAAATCAATTTCTCCATTTTACCTCCATATTTCATGAAAAAAAAAATAAAAAATGGAAATTCACCTCAATTTCGTCAGTAAATGTGTAGGGTGATTATTTTACTATAATTTTATATATATTATAAACTTCAAAATATTTATAAAGCATTAACAAACATTTAAATATTAAAAAAACAAACAAATATTATTATAATAAAATATCACATGAAAATAAAATGTATCACGACATTCGAAAAAATTTTAAAAGATATGCCTAACACACAAAAGGAATTCGTAATAGACGAAGAAGAAAAACATATGTATCAACGATAATTTATTCCTGACCTCCTCCGATTATGAACATAGGTAGTCGAAGTTCAACTCGGAAAAATATGTTTCGAGCATAACACTGTTCACGTTATCATCTCCACCGTTAGGACTGTTTCAGCATGTCCTCCACTTTCGCTTCCTTCAATAATAAAATTTAAGTTCCTTGCAACTCTAGGCTTGTTGTGTCGGTCAATGATGGCTTGTTGTTTGGCACCCCAAAATTTCGTGCTCAAAGTCACAAGTTACTTAAATCCTTGCTTATAATGTCGAGCTCTTATTTTTCATTTTCAAGTTTCAGCTTCCGGTTCTTTATAGCTAGTTTTCTCTCTCCATCTTCATAAAACCATTGTGTTGCTTTTCCATCACGGCGTTGCTCCTTATAGTGTTTTTCATCATTTTATAATATTCGTACTATGTAGTGTTAGTGTTTATGCTTTAATGAATCATTCTCTGTTATAAATTTTAAATATCTTTGTCTGATTAGTTTGATATCAAATAAATGTCATTTTACTCAAAAAGTATGCTTGAAAAAGTACTTATATTATTGAATATTTTTTGTGATAACCGGTTGGAGACCGAAATATCCATCCTCTATAAATGGAGATTTGGAGCTATATGTTATTTTATGATTTAGTGAAGAATTCGACTAGATCGGTTGGAGGCTAAAATCTCAATCTCTTCGTCAAAAATAGAAACATAGAGATATGGAGGTTGATAAACTAGAGATCGCTCAACTTGCTACCACAAAAATGGAGGGAGGAAAATGTGGAGGTATGGAGTTGAGATGCTCTTAGAAAAAAGTAAGGGACATAATCATAATATGGGCTAAAAGGTAATTATGCACTTCATTTTCTTTTCTTTTTTACCCTTTTCCCCTATTTCTACTTCTTATTCTTTGATACTCTACCACATTTCCCTCTTGATATCACAAACCAAAAAAACCTAAACAACCTTCCCTTCCTCGCTCTCGATTTAAACAAAAAACAACCTATAAAAATTGTTGCTCTGAAGTCAACAAAATCACGCCCATACATAATCTGTCTCTCCGTCTTTCGGCTGGAACACCCAAGCTTCAACCAAACCCATAATCAACTCTTCATCAGGCTCCAACCCTGCATCATCAAGTAACGCCAATATAAACCCAGTATCCATGAAAATAGATACAAATATTCAGCGATATGGCCTTGGCAACCCAACACCGCCCAACACTCTTTTTATCTACTTCCACCGTTCACACAACTACCATCACTGGAAACTCATAACCGAACACCCGAAGGCCGCCACAAGAAATGCGTCAATCTTTCTATACGATCTCTTCCAAGAGCCAACCGCCCATAACTAAGGAAACTGATTTTTAGTACTTTCATGTGTTCAAGACAAGGAACTTCCTACCCGCAAATTTCACTGAAATGAGCCTTATAGGGCGAAATACACCAAAATAACCCCCACTGGAGAAAAACACCTAAATGGGTTCATTTGAAACTGACATTGAGCGTGTCCGTTCTTGAGGCCAAAAACGACATAACCAATATCGGTTTCCAAATTTTCACAGTAAAAATCGAGAGTCAAAAAGTTGGTTCTTAGAAACCAACATTTGCATTGTGAGGTATGAAGCTTTCGAGCCGACATTAGCACTGTCGTTTCTTAAAGCCTTTTTTCAAACCGAGTTTTCTGTATTTAAGCTTTCAACTTATCTAAAACAACAGTTTCACACTACTATACACCTCAAAACACACAACCTCAAGTTACCACACTTTCCAAAAACACATATCTATATAGTACATATTAAACAACAAATGTATATCCGTGTTTATTCAAAATAAAAGTCTTAGATAAAGAAAATACATCATCTCACACCTAACCAAGTTAAAGTACACTAGGAACAGTAAAATACGGAGAATGTACTGCATTTGTGTGGTTTGGGCACCCTTTTGCCTAGTTGTGGGGGAATGTCCTCCTCAATGTCTTCCGTTTTTTTGGTATCTTCTTGTATACATTTTTCACGGGAGGGGAACTTCTTGGAAATTGCGAAACCTATAACACGTCACATTCGATTCCTAAGTGACTTGAGACATATTATCCGTCGTGTGTGAGAGATATATATAAAACTCGATTGCAGGCCACTCGTCCCTACATCACAAAAAATAGTTAAAAATACGATATTGTAGGTAAAATCCAAAAATAAGAATTAAGAGTTTTAATGACATACTCTCAGATGTGTGATGATAGTGATAGGTTGTGGCGTGGAAAGGGATGTGGTGGTAGGTTGTGGTGGAGGGGATTTGATGATACGTGGTGATGGTGGCAGTTGCCGTAGTGGTGAATTTGGGGTGATGGTGATAAGTTGAGTTGGTGGAGGGGGTGGACTAGGGCAGGTGGTGATAGGTGGAGTGGTGGTGGTGCACTAGGTGATGTGGTGGTAGGTGGTGGAGGTGGTCCATCCAATGAGGCGATGTTGTGGTCTGGATCATGAATGAGTGAATCCACAACCGTATATGTCACCCCGTTACGTGATGCACGACCACACATCTTACGCCTATGACCATGTAGCATGACAATCGGAGCTACATTAGAGGGACCAATGCCAGAAGGAGAATATTGACTTGTGCCGCTACATGTTCGGCTTTCATCAATCTAACTCAACTATTTTCACGGCTGCAGACGTGCAAATTTATCGAACTTCTCTCCAGGCAGCTTGGTCTACACCTATCTCGTCAATAGTCATATGCTCCTTCGCTGCGGGAAAAATAATATGAACTGCCTCCACTTCAAGAACATAGAATTCTTCATAATTATATCATCCCCACATAAAATGAGGCAAATAATTGAATCAAAAAATTTATATTAGTTCATTGGGTGTACCGATACATTATGTTGCGCTCAGACGGTCAAAATCCAACATTACTGACAGGAGGATGAGTGGATGTATCACTAGCTGGGTTACCTTCATGTAACACTCCATGTACTCATTTGTAGCATGAATAGGACAAACAATTGGCGAACCAATGACAACACTATTTCATCTATCGTTTGAATGAGCAATGTAAGTGCATGTCGTGTAACCCAGGCCTGCTTGGCTCTTCACTGCCTGCCCACTTTCTGCAACTCCATGCTTGTATCACATATAATCGATTGTTGTTGTTGCAAGCTGAATTGACGCAAGACTCGATCGGAGGTGTGGTTCTCTACGATCTTAAAATGTATTAGTGGCACTTGTCCATGCTTACAAGCTCTCCATCTATACACTTCGCAGGTAGTGATTGTAAAATATCTGTTGAATATTGCTCCCATACCTTCTGCATAACAAAGAGATTACAAGTATCTTGGCCATTTAAAAACATAAAGGAGTTCAATTTTTATTAGTAAAGTGTGGTAAACTTGAGATTCTGTCAGCCAGTCTAGTTCATCTCCATAGTGTCTGAATTTGTGTTTGATGGCATTAAACGAAGTGGCATGCCCACCGTCACCCACGTGGGTCTGTCAATATATCATGTAGACCCCGCATAGGTGCAGTATCAATAATGGTGGCTGTGTGCGCGTAAGATACTCCCATGCCCGTAACTGAAACAAATGTAACAATGAGTTAAACATAGAATTCAATAAATTAATGCATTTAATGTATAATATATACCAGAACTATCGCTAAGAAACCGCCAATTTATGGCACATTCGGTCGAGTAAAACGATACAACATATGATAAAGATACACCCAAATTCCGGTTCCCCACGTTAGTTTGCCTCAAACTTCCAAGTTATCAAGTAGTTGTAGTAGTATCACTAGAACATGAGTGGCATTTTTTGACCATCAAGTATGACGCTAGCATGTACATGATTGCGCACGATTCCGCCGCTTTACTCGTCGTATGTGGTGTGTTATGGTAGAACTCGAATCTCATCAAGCAACCACTTGTTTGAAATCATCAATTCACTCCATCCCGGTTTTCCTTCTATTTGTGAACTGCCCAAGAGACGGGTACACAATGCTACATAGTCTTCCTACCTATAGCTTTAGCAGTGACCGCACTACTGTCAACATTTAAACCAGTTAACACACCCATGTCCTATAGTGTGAGAGTTGACTCAACTGTAGGTAAATGGAATTAGTGAGTCTCCACTCTCCATCTCTCAGCCATGGAAGTAACTAGGTGGTCATCAATCTCCACATAACCTAGCATGTATGCCCCCATAGAAACCAGCAACTCTTAAATACTCTACGATGTGTGAAACTAAGAGAATCTCCACCAGTAGGAGGTAATTTTTGCATGGTTTAAGCTCTGCATGACATGTATTTATAGTGTTTGCTCCAGCAGTAAAATGTAATTTATACATTTTATAGTTACGGGAAGTTAAAATATACAAATAAGGGATGCATGGGAGGACTGAGATAAACACAAAAATTTTCATGCCTACTTTCTAATTGGCTAAATATAAGGAGGAAGATGCATGGCATGTAAAATTCATGGCTGTTTGTATTTTCTATTGGACCTCTATATTTTTCTAAGCTAAATTATATTTTTGCTAATCATGCATTTTACATGGCCCATTGGAGATGCTCTAACTTCGGTATGTCCTTGAATAGTAGCATCTCTGTGACTCTATAATATCACCTCCTCCTCATTTAGAACGAACTGGAAAATATTATACAGAGATAAGCCATTCATAGAAGTAATGTAATGTGAATTAAAAACATTAATGTACTCCATTCTCCATATCTGTCGCGACCGATGCTCACGCTGCAAGTATAGTAGTGTATCACTCTCAGTAGTGGATCCAGAGTAACCTAGGTGCCAGTATGTTCCTATGTTGTACTACACGTAAAAAAAGCCAAGTTTAGAAATAATGAAACTCAGTTAAAATGCGGCAGCATAATGATGTAAAGTGGACATGTCCCGTAGTTTCATAACTACGATCAATTAAGTACTTGTTGATCCTGAAGTATATGGATTCTACCAGAGCGGTTATTGGTAAAGCTCGTTCGCCCAACGATATATTATTGAAGGGCTCGATCAAGTTACTTGTAATAATACCAAAGCACCATCCATTATATGTGATAGCGTCCATAAGTGAAAAGGAATTTTTCGAAGCCATTTTAGGCATTAGGGTCAAGGGCCCTGATGATCCTTATTAGTTTTTCAAATTTACGGGATGGTGTTGAGGAGAAGATTTCATCATTAAATAAGACTACTTTTTTTATCTAAACAAGCATCATTGAGATTGCCCTGTATGTGTCTTATGAAAAAAACGTTTAGAACACCAAAGTCAGGTCCCCAATTGTTAGTGTGGTATATAAGTGATGCCACCACCTTTGTCATTATGAGAAAAATGTCTACACAATATTTTGCAACATAAGTGCGTAGTACTTAAAAAAAATTACTCCAATTCTACCGCGTAGTACTTAAAAAAAAAATAACTCCAATTCTACCTGGATTCTTCCATCATGTATTACAAAAGGAAATAAATATCCGTTAGTATCAACCTCATTGGAAACCATGATAAAACCCTTATACTTACCCTTAAGGAATGTGGCATCAACGGTGATCAATGGTCGATAGTACATGAACACCGTTTTATATTTCGTTGGATTTTTGGCACATTCATTCTCAACTTCTAACAAATCGAACTTGTTAAACAAACCAGACATAGGCTCGTAACCAGGATCATCATCCTGCCTACGAATATCCTCATCCTCAGCCTCACCCTCATCCTTTTATCCACCCGTGAATCAATTATATTAACGTCATCATCCAGACTAATTGTCCAAACAAGACACACATCTCTCCCACGCACTAAATAATCATCACCCAGTCTAGTTATCCTAGTTTCAAATATTAGCATGAAAAGAGGGTAAAATAGTACTATACAAAAGAACCGTGTAGTCGGGAGTTGGGTTATAAGAGATGAAATTGAACCCATTGTCGGAATACTTTGATCTAAGCCAACTACCGAGCACAAAGGAGATATATATCCAAATAGAGATTAATACATATGACTTTTTACAAGTTCATTATGCTCACCATCACTTTCATTGTCTCATCTCACTCTACCTCAAGGTATGTGCAGATCAAAGGGTTAAGGAAAACTAATTGATATTAGACAACTCATCTTAGCAACACAACCTAATTGCTTTATGTGATTCCTTTCATTGAAATTATCAATTAAACCTTGATATGTAATATTGTGATCGAGAGATATAATTCATAACGGTCGTACCTAACCCTTTCCCCATTCGTTATTACACATCCACCCAATTAACAAGATACGCATCCTGATTAACCATAATACCTGAAATACGATAAAATTTTTCTCAATAATCATATATACGTTCATGGCAAGGTAAGTAGAGAAAAACAAATTGAAATATACAGTCATGGCAATGGCTATGTAAGTAGACCGATTCCCAGCTTATTTTTGCAAAATTGGAGAAAACTATCATCAAATGAAGGGGAGACATTGCTACACATATATGATTTTGGCTAAGTAAGTAGAGAAACATAGAGCCAAAGATACAATAGGGCACAAAGATACAGGGTGAGAGAGAAAAGGAGGGAGGAAGGGAGAAATGAAATACCTTGGATGGCAACAACGAGATTGTTTGACTTCGTGATGCCTGCTGGTCGGCGTCTTTGCTCGGTGCGACACATTTTTTTCATTCGTTTGGTCGATAGACACATAGGGGGGAGAGGATGAGGTCATGAGAAAATGGTGAGGGCATACGGTTTTGATTTACTAAGTATAAATTGACACTACTATTATTAGTTTTTACTTGAAGAACCGCTACTAGGACCATCGATTTTTAAGATCCGATAGTCACTCTATTGGTTATTCTTTGGCCTCTGAAAACTTAAGAACCAACAATAGGTCTGTCAGTTTTGGCCTCAAGAACTGATAGGCCCACTGTTGATTTCAAAAGAGCCCATTTCGGTGTCATTCCTGCAGTGGAGGTTATTCTGGTGTATTTCAGCCCCATAAGGCTCATTCCGGTGAAAATTTCCTTCACACCCACTAATAGTAAAAGCACTTCAAGATGTAATTTTTGGCAGTCAAATGAGTCTATTTTTGCAGATTGATTTGAGGGAAATACTTATTAACCAATTCGAAATTGAGAACAACAACTTCGATGATGCTTTATCTTGTATACTTGTGTGTTTGTAGTTGTGTGCATTTTGAGCTCTGAGATTTCATGATTCCCTAGAGAATATTCTAGTCTGATGCAAATGGAGTTTATATCAAGGGATTGAGTTTGGTTGAGTTCAAAGCAACCGTGAAGGTGACTGTTTCTGGGTCTATTCGAGAGCAAGGAAGGGAAATAATATTTGTTTGTTTCGAGTTTGTTATATCAAGAGGGAATAGATAGAGTATCCTAGAAGATGACGAAAAAATATGCGTAAAGAGAGTAAAAATATAAAACGAGTGAGATATTATATTTTAGCCCATCACATGATGGTGTCTCATTACCATTTTTTACGACGTGAATGATTTGAGGGTATTGGTAGTAACAGTTAAGCTGCATGTGGTTTTTTGTATGAAATTTAAAGTGCAATAGATTTTTTTAGTATAAATAATAAATCGTACTGTCATATGTCAAGTTTAAAATAGAACACCTAAAACGTGTTTATTTTAATAAATTATTTGGGCCTAGTTAGAGTATGGGATATAAAATGGCGAGATATTATTTTATTGGCATATGAAATGGAAAATACTTACATTAGGATAAAGTTTGGCAACAACATCTTTTTTCTGTGTTGGGAGTGTTGGAAATATGCCCTAGAGGCAATGTATTTCTTGTGACATTTATATGGACTTACTATTCATTATGTTATCGATATGGAGATATGTTAACATGAACGAAGTCCTTAGAATATAAATATTATTTTCTTAAATATCCCAAGTCGAGTACTACAGTTAATCAGGCAACTGTATTGCACTGAGACTAGTATGTGAGTAGATTGATATGGGAATATCACGTCTAGAAAATGGGTATGCATTACGGGTAATGGCATACTGGATTGACCCAAAACGAGAAGGCTACATACAAGTTATGTAAAGTCACAAGTGCTTCTCGTAGAGACAATGGTATTGTGTGTAGGGTTTTGATTCATGGATCGCGCAACGGAAGCATAATCAAACAAATAGCCATGCAAAACCCTCCAAGGATCACAAGTCTAGATGCATAACGATAGTAAAGGTTAAAAATCATAAACACACCTTTGGGTTCTCCTTGATGACTTCAAACGCGAATAGTGTCACGTTCTCTATAGTTGATCCACGCCTAGAGTTGATCCTAGATCTCCCAAACTCCTTGGTGCTAGCCTGGAATAAGAGGAGGGTGAAGGAATCACGCAAAACGAGACAAAAGAGGGGCTTCGGCCCTCTTTTTGGCCGACGGGGTGAGGGCGGCGGCAAGGGGCGGCGTCGGGCCCTCCTTGTTGCTTGCTCTCTCTCCTTTGTTCTCTCCCACTCTTGTTATGTTCACTAATGAGCATAAGTTATGAGTAAGGAAGGAAGGAGGGTCCTTTATATAGTCCAACAACTCCTTGTTAACTACCTAAAGGACTTATTCTAGTCCAACTAGAATACAATTTAGTCCCTTCCTTGCAAATTAGTCCCTACTAATTTTGCAAGGGTTTGCAAAGTGATCCTTCTAATTAATTAATCCAATTAATTAATTCCCAAATCTAGTACAACTCTATATAGCGTGTGACCCCATAGGTTCTATCTAGTTGGTAGCAACTATTTGCTAATATGGAGCGGTTTCTAGCAAAACATCCATTCTAGCCAACTAATAGAATAGTCATCTAGACAACCTTTGTACAAGTAATTGTCTCATCCCTTTGCCTCTATATCCGGATTGGACACGAGACATACAAGTCACACTCGTATATCCAATCCACAGTTTCTCGATCCATGGGAATAGCCTTATTCGTGCAAATAACATCAATATCCCATATTGATTTATTTGAGTCTGGCCAGACATTCTATAAGCACTATCCCTCGAGCGGCCTAGGATATTTGCTCCCGTTATGTGGGAGGGGAAAATCCTCTCTACGTCCACTACGATCTCTAAGCTTGCTTCTCATTGTATCCAGTACACGCCTTTATAACTACCCAGTTACGGTGTAGCGTTTAACGCTACCAAGATCACAATGATCCACAACTAGAATATCTAGTGACTTCAAGTCTAAGGATGACAATACCATTGCACCGCGAGAAGCACTTGTGACTCAACATAACATGTATGTAGCCTTCTCGGTGATGGGTCAATCCAGTGCAACATTCCGTAATGCGCACCTATGTGTTGGATCGTGATATCTCTATATCAATCCAACCCCATACTAGTCTATAGATGATTGTCCCATTTAATCATTATACTTGACTAGGGATATTTAAGATAAACAACACGATTGTAAATCTAAGGACTTCATTATATTAAATATCCAATAAATAATAAATGAATTTTCTAGCCATATACAAATTCATACTAAACTAGATTGCCTCTAGGGCATCTATTCCAACAGTCTCCCACTTGCACTAGAGCCAATCTGGCGCATCTTGTATGCCCATACTCCTAGTGTGCCCTTCATGCTTCCACTGCGTGAGAGGCTTTGTAAGCGGGTCTTACAGATTATCATCTGTAGGAATCTTGCATATCCGAACGTCTCCTCTATCGATAATATCTCGAATCAGATGAAACTTCCTGAGCACGTGCTTGGAATTCTGGTGCGATCTGGGTTCCTTTGATTGCGCGATCGCCCCAGTTTTGTCACAGAACAACTCCACTGGATCCGCAATGCTAGGGACCACACCAAGTTCAGAAACAAACTTTCTGATCCAAACAGCCTCCTTTGCTGCGCCATTTGCAGCAATGTACTCAGCCTCTGTTGTAGAATCAGCTACCGTCTCTTGCTTGGAACTCTTCCAGCTCACCGCTGCTCCATTCAGGCAAAACACATATCCCGACTGTGATCTAAAGTCATCTCTGTCGGTTTGGAAGCTTGCATCAGTGTAACCCCTTACACGCAACTCTTCCTCACCGCCAAACATCAGGAAAGCATCCTTAGTTCTTCTCAAGTACTTTAGGATGTTCTTGACAGCAATCCAGTGACTCTCACCCGGATTGGATTGGTATCTGCTTGTCATACTCAAGGCATATGACACATCTGGTCTAGTACATAACATGGCGTACATGATAGATCCTATGGCCGAGGCATAGGGAATCCTACTCATGCGTTCCTTCTCAATCTCATTGGAAGGACAACCACTCTTCGAAAGAGTGATTCCATGTGACATGGGCAAGAATCCCTTCTTGGAATCTTGCATGTTGAACCGTTTCAACACCTTGTCAATATATGTACTTTGACTTAGGCCTAGCAACCTCTTAGATCTATCTCTATAGATCTTTATACCGAGTATATAGGCTGCTTCCCCTAAGTCCTTCATTGAGAAACACTTTCCTAGCCAATCTTTCACAGATTGCAGCATGGGAATGTCGTTTCCAATGAGTAGTATGTCATCCACATACAAGACCAGAAAAGCTACAGAGCTCCCACTAACCTTCTTGTAGACACAAGACTCATCTTCGTTTCTGATGAAGCCAAACTCTTTGACTACTTCATCAAAACGTCGATTCCAACTCCTAGAAGCTTGCTTCAAACCATAAATGGATCGTTGCAGCTTACAGACTTTGTTGGCTTGCTTTGGATCCTCAAAACCCTCCGGCTGCATCATATACACGTCCTCGAGGAGATTCCCATAAAGGAATGCTTTTTTGACATCCATCTGCCAAATCTCATAGTCGTAGTATGCTGCAATTGCAAGTAAGATTCGGATGGATTTGGTCATAGCGACTGGTGAAAAGGTTTCATCATAGTCAATACCATGAATCTGTCTGAATCCTTTAGCCACCAGTCGGCCCTTATATGTAATCACATTACCATCCATGTCGATCTTCTTCTTGAAGACCCACTTGCACCCTATGGGCCGCGCCCCGTCAGGTGGTTCCACCAAAGTCCATACTTTGTTGGTATACATGGATTCCATCTCGGATCTCATGGCCTCAAGCCACTTCTGTGAGTCTGGGCCATTCATGGCCTCCTCATAGGTAGTAGGCTCATCATCTATGAGCATTGTGTCATCGGAATCGGTTACGAGAAGTCCGTACCTCTCGGGTTCCTGGCGCACTCTACTAGATCTACGAAGCTCTTGTGTTACCTGAACAGGTGGCTCCACAACTGCTTGTGATTCCTGTTCATGTTCCATATTCGGTTCAGTGATTTGTGGTTCTTGAACTTCTTCAAGATCTACATTCCTCCCACTTGCTTCTTTAGAGACAAACTCTCTTTCTAGAAACCCGCCGGTCCGAGCAACAAACACTTTGTTCTCGGTTGGATTGTAGAAGTAGTATCCCTTAGTTTCCTTAGGGTACCCCACAAATTTACACTTATCCGATTTAGGCCCTAGCTTGTCTGATTGTAAACGTTTTACATAGACATCGCAGCCCCAAATCCTCATGAACGACAGTGTGGGACGCCTCCCACTCCACATCTCATATGGTGTCTTCATGACTGATTTAGATGGAACACGGTTAATGGTGAAAGCTGCACTTAATAGAGCGTAGCCCCAAAATGATAATGGAAGATCGGTTTGACACATCATAGACCGAACCATATCCAATAGGGTTCGATTCCTCCTCTCGGACACGCCATTCCATTGTGGCGTTCCGGGTGGAGTGAGTTGGGACACGATCCCACACTCTCTAAGATAGTCGTCAAACTCTTGGCTCAAGTATTCTCCTCCACGATCCGATCGTAGAGCCTTGATACTTTTGCCAAGTTGCTTCTCTACTTCATTCTTGAATTCTTTGAACACTTCAAAGGATTCGGATTTTGCCCTCATGAGGTACACAAATCCATATCTACTGTAATCATCAGTAAACGTAATGAAGTAGACATAACCACCCCTGGCAGGCGTGGCAAATGGCCCACACACATCGGTATGTATGAGCGCCAATTGCTCACTAGTCCTCTCACCTTTCTTATTGAAAGGGGACTTTGTCATTTTTCCCAATAAACAAGCCTCACATGTCTCATATGATTCAAAATCAAATGAGTCTAGCAATCCATCCTTATGGAGTCTAGATACACGTTTCTCATTTATGTGGCCTAAACGACAATGCCATAAATAAGCAGGATTTAAATCATTTATTTTAATCCGCTTGGTATTAATGTTGTAGACAGGATTGCTTAGATCAAGGACATAAAGTCCATTAAATAATTGCGCACTAAAATAGTGAATATTATTCAAATAAAAGGAACAACAATTGTTCTTTATTTAAATAATAAAACCTTCCTTGTCCAAACAAGAAATAGAAATAATGTTTCTGCTCATAGCAGGCACAAAATAGCAATTATTTAATTCTAAAACTAATCCTGAAGGCAGAGATAGCTCGCACACGCCTATGGCAAACGCAGCAACCTTTGCTCCATTCCCAACGCGCAGATCTACCTCCCCTTTAGCCAATCTTTTACTTCTCTTTAGATCCTGCATATTTCGAAAAATATGAGATCCACATCCAGTATCTAATACCCATGATGTAGAGACAGTTAAATTAATATCTACAACAAAAATACCTGGTGGTGGTGGAATCACTATTCCAAGCCTCTTGTCCTCCAGATATTTTGGGCAGTTCCTCCTCCAGTGTCCAGGCTGACTGCAGTAGTGACACTCACCCTTAGTCACGACCTTGGCAATGCCACCAACAGGTTTAAGGGCTTGTTCCTTGGACTTGGCAACTGACTTGCCTTTGCCCTTGGAGGAAGAGGCAAACTTTTTTGGCCCTTTCCTTTATGCACCATCATGATGGCCTTGCCCTTACCCTTGTTGATGCTCTGTTCAGCCGTCCTCAACATGTTGAGCAAATCTGGCAGTGGTTTAACGATCTCGTTCATGTTATAGTTCATAATGAACTGTCCATAACTCTCGGGCAACGATTGCAACACGAGATCGGTTGCCAACTCTTGGCCGACCGGGAACCCAAGCCGGGCGAGATTCTCCAAGTACCCGATCATTCGGAGTACATGGGGTCCCACCGGGTTCCCTTCTGCCAGATGACATTTGAACAGTGCCTTTGAGACCTCATACCTCTCTACCCTCGCCTTCTCTTGGAAGAGCTGCTTTTGATGTTCGATCATATCGACAGCATTCATGTTCTCGTGTTGCTTCTGAAGCTCAGAGGTCATGGTGCAAAGCATTAGGCAGGCCGCATCATTAGCGTCATCAACAAGCTTTTGATACGCCTTTAAGGCAACAGGTGTCTGATTCTCTGGACCTTCTGGAACATGCTCCTCTATTGCATACAGTTTCTTCTCTTGCTTGAGAACAATTCTCAAGTTTCTGTACCAATCAAGAAAGTTGGTTCCAGAGAGCTTGTCCTTCTCAAGGACAGATCGTAGGGAATGGTGTGAACTCGATGAGTTGTTTGCCATTTGGAATTCTACAAAAAGGAAAATACGCAAGTTTTAGTATTTGTGAATTTTTGACTATATTTAATAATGGCTAGTTTATTAAATATAGCTCCCACTATTTTTCTACGGATTAATAACCCTCAAGATATTAATGCGGAAAATATCCTTATATTTTCTAGTGGGCCAAGATCCATCTTTTCATCTCCTTATGAGCTTGCTTTGGCAAGTCACCCATAATTTGACTACTTTTAGGTAGGAACGATTCCAATTGCATCCCATATGCAACTCTTGGTTCAATCGGGCAAATAACTCCTTATTTATCCATCCATATGGATAATCCCAATTGTTTGCCTCTAGGTTTCTTAATCAAATTAATAGCCTAGTTGTGTTCAACCTCTTATCTAAACAATTGCACATTGTTACGTGCCATCGCATTCCATCATTATGAACCAAGTCGCCATGCTTTGGCACGCACGAACTTGATAAATAATGATGATAATGAGTGTTTAAATAACGAGAAGGAAAGAACACAATATTTAGAATTTGAGGGATTTTCAATTCTTTTTAATTGTTTTGTTGATCAATATCAACTAATCTATCTATTTGAGTTTGGGCACAACTCCAAATAATAGATCCGGGTTGTCTAATTATCTTATTATCCTAATTGCATGCATCAACCATACACCAACCACACAAATAATAAGACAATAAATAAACAACCACAAAACAGAAAATATACGTGATGTGGATATGGCCTTTTCTAGACTAAGATAATTCCAAGCCAATGGAATTATCTATGAACCCTAAGCAAACACATCTCCATGCGTCTTGATCTTTTGGTCCATCCTTCATAGTCATGTGGAATGCTCCATGCTCCATGCTCCATCTTTTGTGGCTTCTTTGGCTTTGGGCTTCTTTTCTTCAATCTTGGCTACCAATCTACTTTATCTAGCACTAGCTAACATCTATACTAAATAAAATAAATCTCACAAGTTGAGAAAAAAAAATTGGCACGCAGGCCATAAAACCCTAATTAATTATTACAATTAATTGATCAGCTCGCAGGCCGTAAAACCAAACCACAAAATTAAACATCCACATCAAACCACATCCTAAGGCCATATCCAATCACCATGCGATTTGCACATAAACAGTTAAAATCCAATTTTAACGCGCTTGGTCAATTTTAATTGATTTTAGGATTTCTAGGGTTAAAACGGTCCATGGGCCCAACAATCCAATTGCCCGGGCCCGTCAAAGTGAACCACAAGGCCCTAGGGCCGGCCCGGCCCAAAACCCGCAAGCTAGGCCCGCGGGTTAGGGCTGCCCGGCCCCTTAGGGCGGCCAAGCTTGGGCGGCAAGCAAGGGGGCGGTCCCCTAGGGGGCCGAACCTCCTCTTGGGGTTGTTTCCAAAACAACTCCCTTGCTTGGAGCCCAAGTTTGGTTGTTTCCTTGTTTTGGGAGAACTCCTTCTTCCCCAAGGATGCCCAAACCCTAGATCTTGGATCCTAAAGTTTCTCAAACTCACCAATTCATGCATCCAATGCAAAAATTGGATCTTGTTATGATTAATTGTTTGACAAATTGCATCCCATGCTTGATTTGTCTTGTTTTACGCGATAACAATCAAATTAAGGTGTAAAACAACAAGAATGTAACACATAAACTACGTTTATGCTCTATGACCTGTGGCTCTGATACCACTGTAGGGTTTTGATTCATGGATCGCGCAACGGAAGCATAATCAAACAAATAGCCATGCAAAACCCTCCAAGGATCACAAGTCTAGATGCATAACGATAGTAAAGGTTAGAAATCATAAACACACCTTTGGGTTCTCCTTGATGACTTCAAACGCGAATAGTGTCACGTTCTCTATAGTTGATCCACGCCTAGAGTTGATCCTAGATCTCCCAAACTCCTTGGTGCTAGCCCGGAATAAGAGGAGGGTGAAGGAATCACGCAAAACGAGACAAAAGAGGGGCTTCGGCCCTCGTTTTGGCCGACGGGGTGAGGGCGGCGGCAAGGGGCGGCGTCGGGCCCTCCTTGTTGCTTGCTCTCTCTCCTTTGTTCTCTCCCACTCTTGTTATGTTCACTAATGAGCATAAGTTATGAGGAAGGAAGGAAGGATGGTCCTTTATATAGTCCAACAACTCCTTGTTAACTACCTAAAGGACTTATTCTAGTCCAACTAGAATACAATTTAGTCCCTTCCTTGCAAATTAGTCCCTACTAATTTTGCAAGGGTTTGCAAAGTGATCCTTCTAATTAATTAATCCAATTAATTAATTCCCAAATCTAGTACAACTCTATATAGCGTGTGACCCCATAGGTTCTATCTAGTTGGTAGCAACTATTTGCTAATATGGAGCGGTTTCTAGCAAAACATCCATTCTAGCCAACTAATAGAATAGTCATCTAGACAACCTTTGTACAAGTAATTGTCTCATCCCTTTGCCTCTATATCCGGATTGGACACGAGACATACAAGTCACACTCGTATATCCAATCCATAGTTTCTCGATCTATGGAATAGTCTTATTCGTGCAAATAACATCAATATCCCATATATTGATTTATTTGAGTCTGGCCAGACGATCTATAAGCACTATCCCTCGAGCGGCCTAGGATATTTGCTCCCGTTATGTGGGAGGGGCAAATCCTCTCTACGTCCACTACGATCTCTAAGCTTGCTTCTCATTGTATCCAGTACACGCCTTTATAACTACCCAGTTACGGTGTAGCGTTTAACGCTACCAAGATCACAATGATCCACAACTAGAATATCTAGTGACTTCAAGTCTAAGGATGACAATACCATTGCACCGCGAGAAGCACTTGTGACTCAACATAACATGTATGTAGCCTTCTCGGTGATGGGTCAATCCAGTGCAACATTCCGTAATGCACACCTATGTGTTGGATCGTGATATCTCTATATCAATCCAACCCATACTAGTCTACAGATGATTGTCCCATTTAATCATTATACTTGACTAGGGATATTTAAGATAAACAACACGATTGTAAATCTAAGGACTTCATTATATTAAATATCCAATAAATAATAAATGAATTTTCTAGCCATATACAAATTCATACTAAACTAGATTGCCTCTAGGGCATCTATTCCAACATTGTGGTCCTTAGACTTGAAGTCACTAGATACTCTAGTTGTGAAATATCATGCTTTGATATTATCAAACGTTGCGCCTTAACCGGGTAACTATGAAGGTAGTTATCAGGCATGATAGGAAGAAAGCTTAGAGATGGTAGTGATGTAGATAGGATTTTCCCCTCCCACATAACAGGAGCAAATATCGGTGGCCACTGACGCGTGTATATTACGCGTTGCTGCGCAAATATACGGTCAAGTAATATAATGGAGTATCTGGGACTCCGTGTTATCGAACCCAATGTGAAGGTGCTTACTTTTCTAAGTCTAACAACTACTTTAATCTTCTTAGTAACCGGTAATTTTTTTTGCAATTGGAGTGTTTTCACCCTCAATCAAGTGACTAGAAACTATAAGTAAAATTAAGCAAAAGAAATGATTTAGATTAAAACAAAGTAAAGGAAACTCGGAAATAGATCACCTGGGCTAATTTTGATGATTCCGGATTCCACGTTGTAACACGACAAACTCTTAGTTAGCTAAGCTGGGTAATGGCATTGACAATTACCTATCGGCCTCTTGTCGTTCTACACACCGGTACCAATTTGTCCCTCTTAGGCCAACTCTAATTACCAATACGTTCTAGCAGGTTAATGGTAGTGCACAAAATAATGTCCTCTCAGACCATCACCTCACAAACATTTCACTATCTCCTACCGAATCTACCCTCATCTAGCCATTCCTACTCAACTCACTTCTCAGTCTCATTGACTAAGAATGTTCTCGTCTACTCATCCCAACTAGGGTAGAGTTGATTTCACTCACTCACTAGTTAAATAGCAAGGTCGGGTCATGACTCCTAACTTACTAATGATTAAGCACAATAAACGAGTTATTTAGCTACTAAGATTGTCTTTAAGCCAAGTTCATGATTGAATGAAGAAAGAGATAATAAAGATCACATATCTTAGTTCTAACTTGTCAATAGAAGAACTCAGCATGTAATAAACTAGCACAATCTCCATTGAATCACAAACCCTAGCATGAAAGTTCATCCAAAATCCAGAAAAGTTCATCAAAACATAAACTCTCGGCTCTCCATAGATGCCTAGGTATGAGTTTAGCTACCCATAACAAAAGATAACATATTATTTGAATATTTCATACAAGAGAAGAGAGAAAATAGATCAAATGCTAAAAGGGGTGTTATGGCGTTGATCTAGGCTCGTCTCCTTGCTTGATGATGCTCCCCACGTCTTCTTCTTGCTCTCGTTAGTGTTCTTGGCTCACAACCGAGGTATATTCACGTCCCTTGGTGTTTAGGTCGAAGTAGGGAAGCTAAGTCTTCAAGAGTTGCATTTTGCCCCATAAATCCGCACAAGTCTTATGCCTATTCGAAATGGCCTTCATTTAGGCCACCATTTCGGCTAGCATTTTGGGCTTAAATGGTCTGGGATGCCACTTCTTGAATCTTGAACTTCTATTCCTTTTGGTTCCCGAGCCTCTTTCCTTGCCCTTCCTTGCTTCCAAAGATCATGATCTTGATTCCAAATCACTCCCATAGCCCTATGTCCTGTCAAAGACAAAAACAAAAACTATACCAAGCGATTAAATCCAACAAATTAAGCATAAATCAACATAAAGAACATGCTTGGACTACATTATGCATATGAAGGAACAAGTGATAAATCATGCTCGTCTCAACAATATTAGGCTAAAAAACTCCCCAAAAACCTCTTAAACATGCGGTAAATACCAAAGAAATATAGCTCCTAAAAGGCGCTATCAAATTCCCCCACACTACCTTCTTGCTCGTCCCGAGCAACAATGATGCTCAAAACCCCCCCACACTTGAGACATTGCATACATACCAAAACCAACCGCTTTGCATACTTCACTTTCCACTAGCCAACACGACTCACGACTCAATACACAAAGACACGATGATGCAAACTACAAGATATATATAATGCAACTCAAGTATGTACAATACAATAAATTAAATAACATATTTTTTTCTTTTTAGGAGAGATTGGGCAATATCGAAGAATAAACCGGAATGTCATAAGACTCTCACATCCCCTAGAAGATTCTATAACTTTGGTGATCGGTAGAGCTTGCAGCCAGTTTCGTCAGACATAACGGGCACGAACACAAAATAAGTTGCTTCCGCGCACTCATCAAACGTATCCCTAGCACTTACCATCCGAGCTATTTATCCACGGGTTAACTTGTTGATGGCTTAGGACGGGTAGGATAAGATATTTAGAAGCGCAGTCCTAGACGTCATGATACAACTCACAAAACCCGATTCTCACACTCCCTCACCAAAATCTAAGTAACCCTACCGAAACTAACTACTACGGCCCTCATTCCCTCAATCTTGGTGCAACGCCGTTCTCGCGGCCACAAATGTGAAGAAGTGATCTAAACACATAGCTCATCTCCCAGGTCTTCATGAAGTTCAATTATGCTCCTTATTCCATTCCATTCACTTCCAATTTCTATTTTTTTTCTAATTTGTTTTTTTTTTCATATATATATATATATATAATCCCATGGAGTCAACAATAGTGATAGTAATATCCGAGGAGATCCAAGTATCAAATCAAATAATGTGGGGGTGGAATGTGTCAAATCAATGTAATCAAAATAGATGTTGATATCCCCACACTCAATGTAAAGCATATCAAAAACCGGGTAGTCAATGTGTAAACGTGCTTTTCCAACCGGTCCTCCTCATCACCTAAGATATAGAGAATATAAATGAAGCATAAGCACAACCTCCTATAAGATCAACCAACCACCACCCAATGACATGCAGAAAGAATATCACGCACTACGGTACTCCACCTGTGATCGTGGTGTGAGGACACAACTCACTGCCACACCGAAGTGTGCTACCGTCTCTAACTCACCCTCACATCCCCTCAAAAGACGACATGTAAGAGAATCCACTCAAGATGTATCAAATCAGCTCACCCTCATCAAAACTTCCTAACTCGACTCCCTCTATCATGATGCATAGGAAGGGACCATTCTAACTAGTGATGCAAGTCACAAGGAAAGGCTTCCTAGGCTAGAGGCTGTGAATAAACAGGGTAAATGGATCAAATTGGGGTAACTAGTGGACCTAGGCGGTGAGACGGGATGTGAGGCCCCCATAAAAATCACTCGCACAGCTGTTCCGTTGCCACTACGAGGTGGGTTGACGACTACCTAAGTGACGGTGGTGTAGCGCTAGTAGGATAACTAGTCTGAGAGACAGCTACTCACAATTCTCGAGTGCATTAGCCCTATAGTCTTCCTAATCCAGTATTTCTCGCGTCTACCTCACCTCATATGTTCCTAATACCTAGGTAATACTATCATTGAACCCTCTCCACATTCACTCTCTTCGATTTCCCTTTCTCAAAAAATTTCAATTTTTAGGGTTCGTCATTTTTTTTTTAATTTTCCTAACTCTATATGCTTTGGCCAACTCGATTAACAAACAAATATGAGTAGGTGGACTCAATAAATAAAAGTGCAACCAAATATATACAATGCATAAAATAAACGTGCAAATGCAAATATACATCTAACAGAATGACATCTACATGCAAAATGACTCACTAAATACATGTAACAAGGCTATGCAATTCTAACTAGCGGATAGCTAAAAATCCGCCCATACTTTACCGCTTCGTTGTCCTCAACGAAAAATAAAGTGAAATCAAGAGGACTCGGCTGCCTGAGTGCAGGGTCGGTGGGTCTAGTCAGAGTGAGTCGCCTAGTCGTCCTCAACTCGGACGTTCGGACTTTACTCTGGGTATACATCAGACTGGTAGTAGAACAGGCTGTCGTAGGTGCTCTGGTGCTGCAACTGGAAATCGCCTGCTAGGGCCATGCCCTGTATCCACCCTCCCTGCTGAGCGCAATCAAACCTAACCTGCTCTAACCGGCGTCCCAACTGATGCTGACTACTCCAGATATGCTGGAACTATTTCCTAGACCTAGCTCTATCAATGTCTGCCTGCAGCCTCTGGGACTTAAGCATGTGTGTGATAATGGTGAGCTGGCTCTCGATGTTGGAGCTAGAGCTACTAGCCTCATCTCTCCTAGGTTGTGGGGGTTCGACATGTCTGTGGACTTTCAGGGGGTCGGGTATTCTCTCCCATGTGCGCACTCCATCACTCTTCTTCTTGTCCTTAGAGTAAAACTCTAGACCACTCAATTCAGCGCTAGCATCTTTTGCTAGCTTTAAAAGAATTCAAGTGTGGTCGGGAGATCTACGGTTAGTGCGTACAGTCCTCTCCATGAGAAAATGACTACGCTTACCGCTCGACAAACAGTAAGCTATAGTGAAAAGCTGGAAGGAGTACATGGGTTGAGTGGTAACACCAAAAACCCAGTACTCAAGAAGCACGCACAACCACCTCGCACATGGAAGCACAAGTTTCCTAGAAACATTCCACTCAGGTAGAGTGGGTCTCTCATTGCATCCCGCTCCAGGCACCTCTCAAAAAAAAAGACACTCATAACCTCAACAGCATCGAACCTCTGAATGGTCTCATGGTAGGCACAAACCTCCTCGTTTAGAGGCTTGAAGTTCATAGCGGACGCTATAGTCTCAGGCGTGATGACTATGTAGGCTCGGCGGCAATACACTTTCCTCTGATCCTCACTCTCTCCCTCGTCATAGAAACGAGAATTTAGAAGAATCTCTCTTGCAAGAGCGGAGCTAGCTTCTTGCAAATCTTAAACCACCTGTCTATCCTCTCATTCTTGAAGATATCCTTAAGCTGTTTCACATTTCATAGCTTGGCGGGAAGGGTTTTTCAGGAGTCCCTACCCTCTTCAGGAACGCGTCAGTGTAATATGCCTTATGGGCATTTGCACTAACGAACTTGAAGCTGCAAAATTTGGTACTGCAGATAGCACTGAGGTCAACCTCTTTCTGAGCCTTACCGCTCAACCCAATCTGCGAAAGTGAAGGCATAACTAGGTTTAGTTCATAACGAATTAGAGACGGAGGAACCTGGCGTCGGTTGCCAGAACCATCTCCCTCGTTCAGATCCTCTTCCCCTCTCTCATAACTACATCCTCCTCGGGATTGAAGACGGGATGATCATCAATAACTACTCCCCGTCTCCTCTTAGCACTACCGGATGTAGACATAATGATAGAGAAAAGAAAAAACGAGTGCACGTGAGGGCTAGTGTGAGCTAAACAAATAACCCATCGACTCAATTGGCAGCTAGCACGCAATCCACGCAGAGCACGTATCCGGGGCCTTCGCGAGACAACTTCACAAGTATAAATTTTTGCGAGAATTTAAACCCTAAAAGTGCCTAAGCAAGAATTTAAAGTGAGAGTAAGAGTGTGGTACCTACGGTCCCGCAGTTCCGTTCTTACGGGACCGATTTCGCAAAAATCCGTCAAGAATGGACCGAATCGGTCGACCAATTTTTCGAAAATCAAAGCAAGTTGTGGCAAGTGTACCTCCTTGTGCTCATCGGTGTCCCCGTCAAAAGTCCCTCTTGGAGCTTTGGCCGAATCTCCCTCTAAGTTGACGAATCGGGAAATTTTTGTTCTTGGAGCTCTTCCTCTTTGATTTCCCCCACACTCAAACCGCTCACTATCTCTAAAAAACCCAAGAATTAACCTTGTATACGAGCTTGTGAGGAGCAAAACCCAACAAGAAATTCATGATTTGGACGAGTTTTGGGTTTTGGGTGTGTTGGTGTTCTTGAGGTTTTGAGAGGAAGAAGATGAAGAAAAGGCTTGTTTGATCAGAATGGGGGGGGGGGGGGTGGGGAAGCCCTCTTGGCCGGTTTTTTGCTGTAATACCCCTTCAAAATGTCAAAAATGCCCCCAACTTATGCCCAAACCCGACCATTTTGGCCCGAAATGGGGAGCATTTTGACCCGAAATAGGGGGTATTTCGGCCCGAAATGCCTCCTATTTCAGCCTGGAATGGTTTAAAAATCTCAAAACAGATGGTGTGTTTGATTTCGGCCCGAAATGGGGGGTATTTCCGCCCGAAATGCCCCATATCTCCCATGCTATTTTTGCTCCAATTTCTTCACCCGACATCCGTTTTGCGCGATTCTTGCACCGATGGACTCCATATTCAACGAGGAATCCATTTTTGACTGGAAAATTCACAATGTCCGGGGAATTTCTTGTTTCTTCTCATATTTCCCTTTTGTGCATGAATCTGGCCCCTTAAAACTCTTAAACCGTGATTTCCTCTCCGGATTCCAATGCGTGCAAACCCGATACAACAACTCGCTGCCATGATACTCCAAGATAATAAGCTACTCCTTGAACTCGAGCAACTTCTCTACCATGAATATTTCTCCAAATGAGCTCGTTGTTCATCATTTTTCGTGCAACATCGTGCACACGCATCAAGAAGGGGAATTCAGAGGGTTCTTCAAAACCTGTGTCCTGCACACTCATAGGAAATATTTAACCACTCTCTCTCACCTCTCAAAATCATGTATGAATATCACAACGAAATAAGAAAAACAACTAACTAGCTAACTACATTGGGTTGCCTCCCAATCAGCGCTTGTAATTTAAGGTCGACAGCCCGATCCAGTTACCTCATTGCCCCCTAAACAGGTGGCTTGGAACCCCTTTCTCTCTCATCCAGCTTCCTCTGCTGGATCCTTAACACAACTCTGTGAACCTTAGCTTTTGAATTTTGTGGCTCAACACGAACCACCTATGAACTCTCGTGCATTGCTTGCACGACCACTTAAAACTGCGTCTTCAGATTCTATGGACTCGTCTTGGAAACCCGGAAAGTCTCCCACGCATCATTGATCCTCATGATCAATTCAACGTTCTCAACATCAATCAGAGTCCGACCGGTAGCCAAAAAGGGCCTACCCAGGATGATCGAAACATCTCCCACAGGCATCTCAAGAATAACAAAGTCAGCGGGGATAACGGAATTCCCTACCTTCACAAGCACGTCCTCCTCCACCCCATAGGCCTCTTTGCACGATTTATCAGCAAACTGTAGATTGATCCATGTGGAACGAGCTTGAACTCCCAGCTTCTGAAAGACTGAAAGTGGCATTAGATTAACACTGGCCCGCAAATCACATAGGAATTGTCCCGTGTAAGCTCCTCCCAAGTTAGCTTATATCACAAAGATTCCCGATCTTTCTGTTTCTGTGGCAACCCATGCAATACACATGAGCTCACCTTCTCGGTCGAATCCACTGTATGAAAATCTGGCACCGCCCTCTTCCCTGAGATTGCATCGCTCATGTATTTCGCATACTTAGGAATCATCTTGATTGCCTCAATGAAAGGTACATTGATATGCAATTTCGAAAAGATGGACAAGAATCTATTGTACTCCTCAGAGCCATCTTTCTTCTTAATCACCTCAAGAGGCATATGGAAGATCCTTAGACATAGAAGGTGGTGATGGAGTTACCTATTAATGTGTGGAGTCACGTCATTTGATTGGGAGATCATGACAGGGGTCTTGTCAAAGACCTCATGCTCCCTAGCCTTTGAACCTTGAGCTATGTCGTAGCTCGGATATGGGGGATCTTCAAGAACAATCCCACTACGAGTGGTAACAGAATAAAACTGACGAACATTCTCTGTATCGGATGGAAACAACCTTGGTGCTCTAGAGGAGAGCTGAGTGGCAATCTGTCCTACCTGCACCTCCAAGTTACGAAGTGAGGTCTTCGTGATGTGCAATCTGTCAATGTCTTCACCTAAGAAGTGAAAGTATTCACGTTCTTTCCCATCTGGTACATCATATTCTTGAGATCTGCCATCTCAACGTTCTGGCTTGTAGCTGGTGGTGGCGCCTGAGCAGCGGGCCTCCGCTGAAATCCGGGAGCATATGAAGCTCCAGCCTGATCCCCATACCTCAATCCCGGATGATCTCTGGTCCCTAGCCTGTAATTCCCCTGATTCCATTTGCGCTGTCACTGTGCCCCCACATAGCTGACATCCTCATTAGCAGCTGAGTCAAAGCTGCATCAAAATCCTGCTCCTCTACTGCAGCCACAGTCTTCTTGTCCTGATACACATGCTTCTCCATGTCAGATACCATCTTCGTGATCCCATATTTCCAATCATCATTCTTTGGCTCAGTCAACTTGGACAACCTCTTAGAGTCATACAATTGAGCATCCTGTTTTTCAATTTGTTTCATCAGCGCGTATGCTCCATCCTTGTCAACTCTGTACAAGAAGTTCCCACCTGCTTCCCTCTTTCGAAAATCTTGGTTGGGACGTTCCAGGCCGTGATAGAAAACCTGGAGAATCTTGTATTCACCGAATTTATGTTTCGGACACTTGCGTATCGTCCTCATGAAATGATCCCATTCTTCCACCACTATCTCATCAGCATGCTGCTGAAAACCAAGGATCTCTGCTTGTAAGCCAATGACACGGTGTGCGGGGTAAAACTTGCTTATGAACTCATCAACACATTGCTCCCATGTGGTGATTGATTCTGGCTCTCTGGACTCATCAACACATTGCATTTTTGCTCCAAAAATCCGCACAAGTCAGCTGCCTATTTTGGCCCGAAATGGCTAGCATTTCGGCCCGAAATGGCCTTCATTTCGACCATAATTTTGGCTAAAATTTCGGGCCGAAATGGTGTGGGCTGCCACTTCTTGAATCTTCAACTTCTCTTCCTTTTGGTTCTCGAGCCTCTTTCCTTGCCCTTCTTTGCTTCCAAAGTTCATGCTCTTGAGTCCAAATCACTCCCATAGCCTTATGTCATGTCAAAGACAAAAACAACAACTATACCAAGCGATTAAATCCAACAACTTAAGCATAAATCAACATAAAAAACATGCTTGGACTACATTACACATATGAAGGAACAAGTGATAAATCATGCTCGTCTCAACAAAATTAGGCTAAAAAACTCTCCAAAACCTCTCAAACATGCGATAAATGCCAAGAAAATGTAGCTCCTAAAAGGCGCTATCAACCACTCGAGGGGTAGTGCTTATAGAATGTCTTTCCAGACTCAGATAAATCAATATAGGATATTGATGTTATCTGCATGGATAAGACTATTCCCTGGATCGAGAAACTATGGATTGGATATACGAGTGTGACATGTATGTCTCGTGTCCAATCCGAATATGGAGACAATGAGATAGTACAATATGGTAACATTGGTCACAAGGTTTGTCAGATTACTGACTATTTCTATTAGTTGGGTGGCATAGATGTCTTGCTAGAGGCCGCTATATGTTAGTAACTGTTACTACCAACTAAGAAGGAACCTATGGGGTGACACGCCATATGGATTAAACTAGAGTTGAGAATTAATTAATATGATTAATTTAGTAGAAGGATAAATACGCAACCACCTGCAAACTTAATGGGACTAATTTACAAGGTGGACTAATAAATGTATGAACATGATTATGATTTGCAAATATGGACTAATCCATGTATATATATGATTAGGAGAGGGGCTAATATGTAGTTAACATGGAGTTGTTAGATTATATATAAAGAAGACTCCTAGCTTATTTTCTCAATAATTCTCATATCCTATATTGAGTGAGAGAAAACAAAGCAAGGAGAGAGAGCAAGACAAGAGGATGAACTCGACCTCGTCTGATTGATCAAAAGCTCTTGAGTATTGAATGAGTTCATAAACTTAGGGGGAGCTTTGGTTCCTTATCGATGAAAGCCAAATCAGAAGTTGAGGAACAACACTAAGTATCAAAGCTTCAAGTCTTTGAGATACTGTAGTGTTCATATGCTTATATTGTGCTTAAAGAATTGGATTGGAGAATGAGTTTATCATTCACTAATGAATTATGGAAATATTATTGAGTCTTGTTTTGGATGCTACAACACAGATTGCAGGATTGAGCATCAAGGCTCATACTTGTGAACTAGGAGTCAAAGCTCCAAAGCTTTGAGATTTTACTAATGACTATATTTTGTTAAGTTCACTTAACTGATCTGTGTATGCAGGTTGGATTAATTGGATTCAAAACTGAGTATTGAGTTATTCCAAATCCTTATTACTTGTTTTATATTGATTCATAGTTATATCTACTGAATTTAACCTTAAGGATAAATAAGCCCATTTTTTAGGAACTATTTGTCTGTGACAGATCAGATCTTGTTTTTATTTTGTCTAGATATTGTTTGATCTTTTTTGCTGAGTATGTCCAGGTTTGTTGGCCGTTCCAACGTTCATAAACAACTCAGATAGCTATCCAAGCATAGATGTTGAAAGAAGCATATCTGGGGAGAGGATTTATAGGAACTCAGTTCCTAAAATCTCTCAGAGTTGTTGTAGACAGTTGATAAAGCATCAGAGTTTGAATTTCAAAAAGAGACAGACATTGAGAGAGGCTGATCAACGTGGGATTTGAAGAGAGTTACAAACAAGAGATCAAGTTACAAAACACTTCAAACAATCAAGCCAATCAACACTGCAACAGCAGATGATCATTCATCAGATCAGAAGAGCTCTTCCAAGCTTCATCAGCTTATCTTTTTCAGAGTTCTTCTACTTGTACTGAATTATTTTATTCATTCTTTGTTTCTAAAACCTCCCAAAACTTAGTAGTTTGGTTGTTCAAGTGTACAACAGGAGGTTCTTTCGTTTCAACATGTTGTAACTGGTAACTAGATAGGTTGGGAACCACAAGTTGTATAAGTGTAAAGTAGCTAACGTAGGCTTGAGATCTAGGGCTAAATCTGGGTGATTAATAAGAATTTGTGTTGAAATCTGGGTGGGATCAGATCCCTCAGGCAGAGACTAGGTCCAATTGTGACTGAAATATGTAAAAATCCCTATGTTCCAGTTATTTATTTTTTTGCTTTTCATTCCAGTTATAAACAGGCAGCTTCAAAGATGTGGAGGATTTTCAATCTCAAAGCTTTGAAGTTCCTGTGAGTGTCTGTTATATCTCTAGCTTCTCAAATCAATTCCATAGTTTTGAGATATTAACTGCATAATTGCTTAAAGTTTTATAAGGCTGTTTTTGTGCAAAAGGTTCCATACTCTATTAGACCCCCGTTCTAGAGTATTAGATCATGTTATTCTACTTACATTACAAAATTTCAATTGGTATCAGAGCCTGGATCACTGTTTAAATATCTAACAATCTTGTAACTATGTGTAATGTAGGTGATGGAGGATTCTCACAGGGAAGAGCAGCCAATAAACCGCCACTGTTCTGTGGTGATAACTTTGTGTATTGGAAGGCACTGATGAAAATGTTCATCATAGATCAGGACATGGAACTATGGTCCATTGTTGTTAATGGTCCCAACTTGTTCTACAATACCTCTGATGGAGTCAGGACTGTCAAATCAGAAGAAGATCTCTCAGCTACTGAACTTGAAAAGGTATCAAAGAATTACAAAGCTTTGAACTTATTATATTGTGCTCTTAGTGCAGATGAGTTCAACAGAATATCCAACTGCAAGAGTGCAAAAGAGATATGGGATAAGCTGACTGTCACTTATAAAGGAACTAGCCAAGTCAAGCAGACCAAAATCAATATCCTTCTAAGGCAGTATGAACTGCTTAAGATGAGCTCTGATGAATCCATCAAGGACATGTTCAAGAGGTTTACGGACATAGTGAACAACTTGAAATTTTTGGGAAAAACTTTCTCAAATGAAGATAAATTCAGGAAGATACTTAGAAGCTTACAAAAAGTCAAGTGGGAGCCTAAGACAACTGCAATTGAGGAAGCTCAGGACTTGAGTATCTTGGAGCTAGATGATCTGCAAGGTGACACGATTTCTTACGTGTATACACAAGTGCACGGTCGAAGTAATAAAGATTTAGTATTAAAACTCAGGTTGTTGAACCCATAGGGACAGACTCGAGATTGTTTAGTTAGTCGATTAATTTAGAGTACTGTATCAGGGAGGAATAATTTGATTTAAGAATTGAAATAAACAACTAACTAATTTTTTTGGATTTTTATTTTAATAAACAAATATGGAGAACAACTAGGTGATCTATGGATTCCCTAGGGTTTTAGACAGTTCCGAATATAGTACTGAAACACGCTATCATCTAATTAGTTGTGTCGGGTAATAGCACTGACAGTCACCTCTCAGTCTCATGTCGTTCTACCTATCAGTTGATTACGGGTCCTGTCGGTCCACCGACGTCTACCAATATGGTTCTAACTGCCTAACGCTAAGCCGATCGCTGGGTCCTATCGGTCCACCAATTCCTAACGCTACACAATCAAATCTACCCTCACACGACTAGTCCTAATCATCTTACCTCTCAGTCTCAATGAATCAGGACTAATCTCATGTTCTCATTCATATCTAGGTAAAGTCTCACTCAAGCACCCACCTAGAAAGCTAGCCTAACCGGTTCGCGACTCCGTTTACGCTAAGAATTAAGTTCAGAACAATCAATCCAACTAACTAGTCAATAGTCTTTAAGCTTACGAATCTAATAACCTATTGATTCTTCTTCCCAAATTTGTTCTTGTCACCTATATGTGTCAATAGCTCTAAGTGAATGTACGATAAACAAAGAAGAACAATACAATTAAAAGAATCGAAACATGAATCAATAGCATAATTCCGGAAAATTGTCTAGTGCATAAACCCTAGGTTCATCTCCATAGAACCTAGAACAATTATTTACCAACACATAAAGTAGAAAAACAATACAAGTTTATCCATACAAGTAATGAAAAGAGAAAAAGAAGAAAGAAACTGGGAAATCCGTCGTCTTCTCCTTTGTCCTCTTTCGTCTCATTGCGTCGTCCTCTTCTATTTCTCTTTGATCTGGTATAATGCTGAATGATCCGTGAAAACAGCCCCTCGTCTTCTAAATCAGACCCGCGGTTCAATTAGGAGTGAAAAATCCATGTTTTTGCACTTCGACCCCTCCAACAAAGTTGGAGTCACTCCCAAACCCACACAGCCTCCTTTTCTTAAAAATTCTCTTTTATTTTAACTTTGCCCCAGCCCCGAAATCAGCGAACATATACCGTTTTTCATTCGTACGAAATCTCAGTGATTTTGAGATTGCTTCGTTTCTTCTTCTTCTTCTTCTTCTTCTTCTTCTTCTTCTTCTTCTTCTTCTTCTTCTTCTTCTTCTTCTTCTTCTTCTTCTTCTTCTTCTTCTTCTATGTTTCAATTTCTTCTTCTGGGTTCTCCTCTGATTCTGCTCTGTTTCTTCGCTGCCTTTGTTTCTCTTCTTTTCCTTCTCTGCGATTCTTCTTTGTTGGCTGCTAATGCACTCTGCTTTGCTTCTCTCTGTCGCTGCTCCTCTTGTCTCTTTGACTGGCGCTTTTGGTATTGGGTCAGAGATAACAGTGGTGTAGTGAACTGGTGATATGATTTGTGGTCGAGGCTTGAGTTAAAGGTTGTATTTTATTTCAGGTGGAGGTCTGATGTTATTAAGGTGACAGTGAGGTAGGGAACTGGTGATATGAGCGGCTGTGGTGTAGTTGATGAAGGTACTTTGTTGACATTAATACTTGGTTTTGTGGAAGAATGGTTTTTGGTGTAATGCTTTTCATGGCTAAGGTGGGTGTTTAGATGGTAAGGAGAAATGGTGGATTAATGGTGTAAAGGGTGTTGAAGGGTATGTAGGTAGTTGGTTATAGTAGTAGGTTGGTTCATGGTGATTAATTGTTGGCTGTTGTTGGGGGAATAGTGCGGTGTTGGGTTTGTATGGATGGTTTGGAAGATTTATGATGGTAGGCATTAGATTGAATGGTTGGCTATTTCATGTGGTAGCAGATTGTTTTGGTGCTAAGGAGGTGAGTAAACTGGGTTTTAGGTGGAGTTAGAGGCAGGTTGTAGGATGGGTGAAATGGATGTTGGTTAAATGGTCTTGTCGGTTTGTATGTAGGGGATGATGAGAAATGATTGTAGTTTGTTGCAGAAGTCATGTGGATGAAGGCTGATGATGGATCAGAGAGGTGGTATAGCAAATTGTGATGAAGGCAATGGATTAGGAGGTGTTTGTAAAGGTTAATTGGGTCTAATAGTAATGATGGATTGTGAAGGGTTTGATTCATGGCAATGGTTTAAGTGTACTGGTGGGTGTTTGGGTTTGGTTATTGCAACAACTACCTTGCAACAGTGTATTTCTTCTCCACTTTTAACTATTTCTCCGAGCTCTACTCGCTTCCGAAGTTCGTTTCCGTTCCCGTTCCACGCTTTTGAGCCTCCGGTACCTGAGAATCAAACAACTACAAATACCGGGTGTAAAATGTGACAATTATAGCTCAAATTAACTAGAAATTGCCCGGACTAATCAAATAATGCTCAAAGCTCTAACTACACAAAATCCTCACAATCATAGCTCTTTACGTATCAAATCATGCCCGGAATCACGCAAAACGGTAGACTTTTAATTATAAATATAACACCGTAAACGGGGTTATCAAATACCCCCACACTACCTTTTTGCGCGTCCCGAGCAAAATCTCGATCAAAATCCCTCACTTTATGATCTTCAATCCACCAAGTTTGCATACGTTTTACTAGCCATGTGACACAAACAACTCACACACAAGACTATGCAATCTACATGACTATAAACAATGCAAATCGATTATTTCATAACGCAAACATTGAAACAACACAATTTTTTTTTCTTTTTCTTTATAGATTGGGCAATCTCGCTATCGTCAACCAAAATCGTCAAGTTCTCACTAATCTCTTTCGAAATTTCACAACCAATAGCTAGAAATTTGAGACAGCATGATCATACGCACAAGTTTACTAAGGCGTCCCCAAACATCCACCAATATCAATCCAAGACTCGTGCACGCTCTTTAGCTCAGAGGTCTAAGCATCCCTAATCCTATAGTAGTCTTTCGTCGCCAAGTCATTTGAGGTTTTCATACCCTCTTAGCCGTCATTGCATTTGAATGCAAATTGTTCCACTGACGGGAGACACAACTCCGTATACGGCTTGACTTTAATTTTCCTTAGATGCTCTAATTGGATTGAATCCGAATTCCCAACGCGAACGGAGGCACATTAGGTTGTTCACCGTATCTAATCCAAGAGACGATTTTGATATATTTTGTTTTTCATTCTCTTCTTATTTTTTCAACCGTGCATTTAGAGCAACTAAGTGTGGGCTTTTTCTGTTAGCTCTTGAAACCGCCTTAAGGGATGGTGGTCTACACTCCCTAACTTCACTTAGGCTAAAGCAGTGTACCACATAGAACCAACTCTACACGAAGGTCTACCCCAGATTTCCAGAGGCCACAAGTTTCCACTCGAAAACAGACTATTCAACTCCTTAGGACTAAATCCTCCTAGCACAATATAGGAGCTAAATGTATGCCCAACATCTACTTTCCATATTTTCCTGAATACCCGGGACATCCTTTCGTGAAACCCGTGCGCAAGATACTAAAAATTAAGGTTTTCCTACTACGGCGCTTCATATTCTCAGAGACTCTTTCACTGAACTCTCTTTGGTTTCTAGCTTCATCAATTGCCTTTATTCTCAAAAAAATTTATTTTTTTTCATGATTTTTCACTTTGTTTTTCCATATTATTTCCTAAACTCTATATGCATTGGTCAACTCTACTAATCACATAACATGGGTAGGGAGACTCAATAATATAAAAGTGCAAACACTGCAGAAATTAAAGATCTAGCACAATACGACAATATATTAAAACAACACTGACTCATAACTACACAATACGAACACAATCTACATGTAACAAGGCTATGCAAGACAAGACATGGCTAGAAAAATATACACAACCCCCCCCCCCCAAACTTAATAATTTCGTTGTTCTCAACGAATTTAGAGATATAATAAGAGGACTCATCGCTTAAATGTGTATGAAAGTGTGAGTGTGCAGGTAGTAATGCAGCTAAAATACTCTAGAAGGGGGGGGGGGGTTGAATAGAGTATGCCAACTTTTTGCATAACTTTCTAGGAAGATGAAATCTTGTGAAAACTAGAGAATTTCAAGGCCTTGAAAACAAGTTCAAACCCTTGAAAAACAGACAGTTTTGTGTGCTGCAAATACTATGAAAAAGAATGAACTGTAACTGCAAGAGACAAGTGATTTATAGAGTTCAGTCCACTTGGACCTACGTCTCTACCTTAGGGATTATATCCCTGCAGGATTTTCAGCACAATTATTATTAATCAAAAGCTAAGCCCTAGAACTCATGCATAGAGAATTGCCTTACTCTGTTACAGCTTGTGGTTTTCCCTAACCTGTCTAGTACCTACTCTAGCTAACTGATTACCTAAGAATTCTCTATTGTTCACTTTGAACAATCCCTGAGAATGGAGATCGAAGTAATACATAAATGATCTACCAATGAAGTACAATACAGAAGAACACTTAGAGTGTAGAAATTGCAGTGAAGTGTGTAGTGATTTTCTGTGAATGGATTGGAAGAATGATGAACTTCTTTGATTCTTGTCAATCCAAAAATATTTCTCTCTTTTTGCCCGTTGAGTGTTGTGTCTTGTTGCTTCAGTATTGAGCTCTATTTAAACTTCAAACAGCTCTGCAAATCTTCCCAGATTTTCAGCAACAAACTTCCTATTTTGTAGGCAACAAACTTTGACTCTTTGACAATCTTCTCCAACGGTTGAATGATCACAATCTTGAGAGATAATGTTGTGATATTGTATTTGAATAGGTTGAGAAGCTGTCAAGTCATTCAGATCAAACACAAAATCATCTTCTTGATTATTTCCTTTCCCTGCAAAAGTCAGATTAGGAAACAATCTCTGCACACTTTAGGAAATAAAATCTCCTGCAAAAGCAAAGTCAAATAGATGATATACTATGTTCAAACGAGTTAGGATGCTCTGTCTTTCATCATCAAATAACAATAAATCAAACATATGAAATATATAGAGGGAATCAACTCAGAGAGTTTGTAGAAAACTCTCCCTGAGAATGTTCACACATGTTAAGCAGTTCCAAGGCTTTGAATCCAGTTTCAAGGACATGAAAATAGCTAAACTATTTTCAAGCCTATGAGAACTAATTCAAGGCTTTGAAAGCTGGTTCAAGGCCTTGAAATAGTCAAACTATTTCAAGCCTTGCACAACCTGATCTTACAGTGTAGGCGGTGGATCTTCACTATTATCGCTCAAAACTTAGACGTCGAGAGAGTAAGAGATACTTGAGGTTCCCGAAGCTACATGGGCATCGTGCTGCGAAACTGCAACAAGAAGGGGTCTTGTGGACCATAGACAGTTTTCCGCTGATGAAAATCATCTGAGCAATCCCCAAGCTACATCATCCTACAATGTATTTCCCCTAAGGTCGTGTGTGCCTCGCACACCGGGGTAGATTGCTCCATCCTGCAAAAATGCACGAAAAATCCCCAACTCCCTCAAGAGTCCCCATGTGGGTAAAATGTGCCACGGCACATTGGGGTAGATTCTTCGCTAACATTACCTGCAAAACTAGAAAACTCATCAGTCCCTCTCTCTCACCTCTCGAAATCATGTATGGAGAACGAAAACAAAAATAAAACAAATAACATCCTACTCTACATTGGGTTGCCTCCCAAGAAGCGCTTGTAATTTAAGGTCGACAGCCCGACCCGATTACCTCAACCGAAAAGGAAAGTGGTGGCTGATTTATCCCTCCACTTCTTCTTCTTCCACCATCTCTTTTCCAGAACTTCACGTGCACCCCTGTGTTGTGCAGATGGTGGAGAAGTGTAGAAGCTGACTCTTTTCATCTTGCATTCTTTTTTCTTTATCAACTTCCACCAAGTACCACTGGGCTCATATGCATCCTGCTCCATAAAGTCGTCCTAGTAGTACCTCTTTGGTGCTTTGTGCTCTTCAGTCAACACATGCATCTCATCCACACCTCCACACTTGCTGATTTCCGATTCCTCAATAGCAACTGCGGCAAGTGCTTCCTCATATTCGTCATCAGCACGCCACAAGTTCCCGATGCAAGTGTCATCACAATCATTCTCTTGTAGCAATGATGATGAAAGTTCAATATGAGGCTCACTATCATGTGGTAAGGGCTTCTCTTGTGGCTCTTGAATACTTGATTCCCCTGCTGTTGACAGTTTCTCTAGTCGTTCCTTTATCCTCTTCATCATCTCCTTCACGTATTCCATACCTATGGCTGAATTGTCTTGTGGCACTTGTTTCACCACAGACAAAAACTTGGAGCACACTTGGATGTCCTCCATAATACTGCGTCGTTCTGCCATAATTGCTGGTGAGTCTTCCTGGTGCTGATGAAGCTCTGGAGGATGGAATATGCACGCGCCTTAATACTTGTGATCTTTCGTGCATTTATAGCACCAAATCACTAAGCAGTCATCTGTGTGCCAAATTTTGCATCTAGCACAATAGTAGGGGTAATCAGAGATCCCCTCATAATCTTCCTCGCTTGACATGCTCATTATGTTTCCTGCTTCCTGCGTCCTTGCGAAAACAAAATCACAAGATACCCGTGAAGCACATAGATAGAAACAAAATTAAACAAAACTAAAAGAAATACTCTAAACCAACTCCTAACTAAATAATCTGCCGCTGTCCCCAGTAACAGCGGCAAAAACTTGGCACGATTTCTTACGTGTATACGCAAGTGCACGGTCGAAGTAATAAATATTGAGTATTAAAACTCAGTTTTTCGAACCCACAGGGACAAACTCGAGATTGTTTAGTTAGTCGATTAATTTAGAGTACTGTAACAGGGAGGAAGAATTTGATTTACGAATTGAAATAAACAACTAACTAATATTTTTAGATTTTTATTTCAATAAACAAATATGGAGAACAACTAGGTGATCTAGGGATTCCCTAGGGTTTTAGACAGTTCCAGATATAGTACTAAAACACGCTATCATCTAATTAGTTGTGTCGGGTAATAGCACTGACAATCACCTCTCAGTCTCATGTCGTTCTACCTATCAGTTGACTACGGGTCCTGTCGGTCCACCGAAATATGGTTCTAACTGCCTAACGCTAAGACGATCACTGGGTCCTATCGGTCCACCAATGCGTAACGCTACACAATCGAATCTACCCTCACACGACTAGTCCTAATCATCTTACCTCTCAGTCTCAATGAATCGGGACTAATTTCATGTTCTCATTCAAAATACTTCTTGCTTTTGCATTTCATAAACATATAAAGCTATTTCAAATGGATGTCAAATGTGATTTCTTAAATGATCATTTACAAGAAGAAGTATTTGTTGCTCAACCACCTGGTTTTGAAGATAAAAAATTCCTTGATCATGTTTACAAATTATACAAAGCTCTTTATAGGTTTAAGTAAGCTCCAAGGGCTTGGTATGAAAAAATCTCATAGTTTTTACTTGACAATGGTTTCAAGAGAGGTATGGTTGAAAAAATCTTTTTATAAAGAATTATGAAAAAGGCTTGTTAGTAGTATAAATTTATGTTGATGATATACTCTTTGGTGCTACTAATGATGCTCTTTCAAAAGAGTTTTCAAGGCTAATGTGCAGGGAGTTTCAAATGAGCTTAATGGGTGAACTCATTTTCTTTCTGGGACTTCATGTTCATCAAATGAAGAAAGGAATATTTATGCATCAAGGGAAATATACCAAGGACTTGTTAAACAAGTATAACATGTCCCAGTCCAAGGTAGCAAAGTCTCCTATGAGTTCATCTTTATCCTTAGAAAAGGATAACAATGGTAAGAGTGTAAATCAATACAGAGCTATGATTGGTTCACTTTTATATTAAACTGCTAGTAGACCTGATATCATGTTTAGTGTATTTATGTGTGCAGGGTTTCAAGAAGTCCCTAAGGAAATTCATTTAATTGCTGTTAAAAGGATTTTCAGATATTTGAATGGAACCAAAGACTTGGGGCTTTGGTATCCAAGAAGAAATAATTTTATGTTGAGTGGCTATTCAGATGCAGACTTTGCAGGTTACAAAGTAGATAGAAAGAGTACTTCTGGATGCTATCAATTTCTTGGTTAATCTTGGAAATCTTCTGAGAATTCCTCCAAAGGAAATATAGGAACTAAAGACTACTGCTATTGAAGAAGCTCAAGATCTCTCATTACTCCAACTTGATGACCTACAAGGAAAGCTCCTTACACATAAAATATCCATGAATGAAGTTGATAGAGAACCATCAGAAGGCATCAATAATCTAGCTCTCAAGGCAAAGGAGTATGAACGAGTTCAAAGCCTTGAAACTGAAGATGATGATGAAGATCCAATTGCTTTGATTTCCAAAGCCTTGACCAGAATTCTTAAAATGAAGAAGAACTTTAGAAACAAGGACTTCAGCAGAGATAGACACAGATCCTCCAGTATCAAATATTACAAAGGTAGATCTTCCTCACAAGGTAATAAGACTAAAGTCATGAATTGCTTTGAGTGTGGTGATGCATGACACTTGATCAGAGAGTGTCCACACAAAAAGAGCAATAATTTTCAGAAGAAAGATCATGATAGAAGAAAGAAAGCTATGATAGCTTCCTGGAGTGATTCAGAAACCTCAAGTGACTCTGAATCTGAAGAAGAACATGCCAACCTATGCTTCAGGGCCAAGCATGAAGAAAGTTCTGAAAAGGACATTGAGTGAATGGTGTTTGCAGCTTGTCACCAAGATCAAAGAACAAAAGTGGTTTATGGACATTGGTTGTTTAAGACACATGAGTGGAAAGATATCTCTATTCTCAGAATTGAAAGAGCAATCTGAAGGATCAATTACACTTGGTGACAAAGACAAATGCAACATTCTTGGGATTGGTAACGTTGGTACAGATTCTGAAAATTATATTTTTGATGTATATCTAGTTGATGGTTTGAAATTTAATTTTCTTAGTGTTTCTCATCTTTGTGATAATGGCAACAAGGTTATATTTGACAAAGAGAAATGTGTGGTGCAAGATAAAAAATCTGGCAATTGCATCCTCACAGCCTCTAGGTCAAACAATGTTTATACTTTTCAAACTAACAAAGTTGCAGGAGAAAACTTGAAATGTGTCAAGGCCTTGAAAGAAGATTCAAATCTTTGGCATAGAAATTTGGGACACATCAGCTTGCACACCTTAAACAAGCTAGTTTCAAAGAACTTAGTAAGATGTCTACCTCTTATCAAGTTCAGGGATGAAGAAGTATGAAAGGCATGTGCACAAGGCAAGAAAACCCGAAGCTCATTCAAACCAATGAACTTTGTAAGTACTGCTAGAACCATTGAATTACTGCACATGGATCTCTGTGGTCCTATGAGAACTCCAACTCCAAAGGGTAATAAGTATATGCTTGTCATTGTAGATGATTTCTCTAGATATACTTGGGTTATGTTTCTTAAAGATAAATCTGAAGCTCTCACTGAATTTTCAAAGCTTTGTATAGAACTTCAAACATTGAAAAACCTACCTATTGCTTCAATCAGAAGTGATCATGGTAGAGAGTTTGATCAATTAGATTTTGATCAATTAGAGTTTGATATATTCTGTTCTAAGCATGGCATCTCTCACAACTTTTCTGCTCCTAGAACTCCTCAAAAGAATGGAGTTGTTGAAAGAAAGAACATGACTCTTAAAGACATATAAAGAACAATGCTTTTAGAAAACAGATTACAAAAGCATTATTGGGCAGAAGCTGTGATACAACAAACCATATTCTCAACAGGTGCTTGCTCAGACACATTCTGAAGAAGACTCCCTATGAGCTGTTCAAAGTAAGAAAGCCATACATTTCTTACTTCAAACCATTTGGTTTTACTTGTTTTGTCCACAATAATGGTAAGGACAATCTTGGTAAGTTTGATGCAAGAATCCATGAAGGTATTTTTCTTGGCTATTCACAGACAAGCAAAGCCTATAGAATTTATAATAAGAGAACCAACCTTGTTGAAGAAAGCATTCATGTTATTTTTTATGAAAGCTATGATTGTTCTTTGAGTGATGGTTTTGCAGATCTCAATCTGAACAAGCATGATTCAGATACTGAAGAAGAATCCTCAAAAGGATCCAAGGAAATTTCACAGGAACAAGACAGGCATTTTCAAGGCCTTGGAACCAAGGTTCAAAGCCTTGAAACAGAACCTCCAGAGAAGATAGTAGAACAAGCTACCACTTCAAGTTCTCAGAGACTTGAGAAGCAAACTGGAGAGCCTGAACCTTGGAAACCAAGGAAGAGATTTAAATATCTCTCATCTCATTCTGCTGATAACATTATTTCTGATCTAACCACTAGTACACAGACCAGATCACAGTTGAAAAATCTTTGTGCTTTTAATGCTTTTATCTCTCTTGTAGAACCTAAAACTGTGAAAGAAGAATTACAAGAAGCAGACTGGATCATAGCAATGCAAAGTGAACTCAATGAGTTTGGAAGGAACAAGGTCTGGAATCTAGTTCCTCCTCCAACAAACCAGTCTGTCATTGGCACCGTATGGGTATTCAGAAACAAGTTAGATGAGAATGGAAAGGTAATCAGGAGCAAAGCTAGATTGGTAGCTCAGGGCTACAATCTAGAAGAAGGTATTGCTTATGAAGAAACATTTTCTCCTGTTGCCAGGTTAGAAGCAATTAGAATTCTACTTGCATTTGCATCTCACAAGAGCATGAAACGTTTTCAAATGGATGTGAAGTGTGCAGTTTTAAATGGTTATTTGCAAGAGGAAGTTTATGTTGCTCAACCTCCAGGTTTTGAAAATGACAAGTTTCCAGATCATGTTTACAAAACTTGACAAAGCTCTTTATGGTTTGAAACAAGCTCCAAGGGCTTTGTATGAAATATTGTCAAAGTTTATACTTGAAATTGATTTCAAAAGAGGATTAGTAGATAAGTCCATTTCATTTAGACTCATGAGAAAGAGATGCTGGTAGTTCAAATTTATGTTGATGATATCTTTTTTGGAGCTACTAATGATCTTCTGTGCAAGGAATTCTCAAGTCTTATGAGCAGGGAATTTGAAATGAGCTTGATGGGAGAATTGAACTTCTTTCTTGGAATTTAAATTCACCAGATAAAGAAGGGCATATTTCTACATCAAAGCAAGTACACGAGAGATTTGCTAAGAAAGTATAATATGTCTCAGTTCAAAAAGATTAAGACCCCCATAAGTTCTACACTGTCTCTAGAAAAAGATGAATCTGATAAGAGTGTGAATGTGAAATAGTATAGAGTACACGAGAGATTTGCTAAGAAAGTATAATATGTCTCAGTTCAAAAAGATTAAGACCCCCATGAGTTCTACACTGTCTCTAGACAAAGATGAATCTGATAAGAGTGTGAATGTGAAAGAGTATAGAGGTATGATTGGATCATTGCTCTACCTCACAGCTAGTAGACCATATATTATGTTCAGTGTATGTATGTGTGCTAGATTTCAAGCTGATCCTAAGGAATCACACTTGACCGCAGTCAAGAGAATTTTTAGATATCTCAACGGTACCAAAGACTTAGGGATTTGGTATCCTAAACAATATAACTTCTCTTTGTGTGCTATTCAGATGCTGACTTTGCAGGATATAAAGTTGATAGAAAGAGTACATCAGGATGCTGTCAATTTCTTGGATCATCTTTAATCAACTGGCATTCAAGAAGAAAAACTCAGTTGCACTATCAACAGTAGAAGCTGAATACATAGCAGCTGGAGCTTGCTGTTCACAAGTGTTATGGATAGCACAAAAAATGAGAGATCTTGGATTTGAATTCAGAGATATACCTATCAAGTGTGATAACAGAAGTGCAATATCAATTACAAAGAATCCAGTTCAGCATTCAAGAACAAAGAATATTGATGTTAGACATCACTTCATCAGAGATCATGCAGAGAAAGGTGATATTTTTCTTGAATTTGTTTCTACTAACTTGCAACTTGCAGATATCTTCACTAAACCATCGCCAGATGAAAGATTCTCAGCCTTAAGATTGGAATTGGGCATGCTAAACAAAGAAGCATTGATTTAGGGGGAGACTCAGGTAAGTTTTATGTGTTTCAAAGCCTTGAAAATCCTTTCAAAGCTTTGAGTATATGTGCTTTACATCATTCATCTTTTCAAGGCCTTGAAATCCTTTCCAAAGCCTTGAAAATAAGACTGCATGTTAGATAGTCAATAATTTTGGATCTTTCAATGTTGGGTGTTATCTTTGTAGATAATTGGTCAAAGTTGCCCCTCAATTTTAAAATATTATTTTTAGCCAAAATAGTATTATATCTTTTATTTTCAACGGCACAGACAATTTGAACTTTTTTATTCAACAGATCTCCAAGAGATCAGAGAGAATATTTAGTTTCCTTTTAAAACTGAAACTCTTCTCTAGTTATCTTCTTCTCTCATTCTCTCCTTCGTATCTTTCCTACCTTTCTCTATTCGTCCCTCCAAAACTAATGAGCACTAGGAGAGCCTCTGACAGAGTCAAGATGGCTGGTGGTTCAAAGGCTACAACAGAGAAGAAAAGAAAGACCATAGTGGAAGAGGTTCAAAACATCAGTGGAGATTCCAGTTCAAAGACTGATACTGCAGAAGACATAGCACCTCCTCCTACCAACAAGAAGGCCAGGAAAGATGAGACACTAGTGTCCAGCAAGAAGAAGAAGAAGAAGAAGGCAGTGGATTCTGCACCAGAAAAACAGAAAGGAATTCAGATTGGTAGCCCTAAGAAGACAAAGAAGAAGGCTGACATAACATACAAGGGGAAAGAAAAAGAGAATATCTACATTCAAGAATCAAATTCAGATGCAAATTCAAGTTCATATGAAGTCTATTCAGTTTCAAAGAAGGAAAAAGAAGAGATTGAACTTCAAAAGGATGTGTCAGAATCCAGCATGGAGCCGGAAAGAAAGAGTCTGAAGAAAAATCCATCTTTGATTAAGGAAAGGTCATTTGTAAAGAAGAAACTAACACATGGAAGGAAAGCCTTGGAAGGGTTAACCTTCCTGTTTGACAGTGTTATCAAGACAATAAGCTCCATCATTGATGATGTGGCTCAACAGGAAGAAGAACAGGTTGATGATGATGAGGGAGATAGTCAGGAAAAAAATGCAGAGTAGCAAGGAGATGAAGACCCCAAACCTTGCCTACTCTTTCTTCTCCTTTTCAAGGCCTTGAAGTCCTTTTCAAATTCTTGAATATCTTTTCAAACAATCGTTTCAAAATCTTTCGAAAGACTATGATCCAACATACTCTCATTCATGTTTTGATGAATGTAAAAAAGGGGGAGAAATTTAGGTTTTATTTACTATTATTTGCTATAGGTGATCTGGTTTTGGTCAGTAGGATTATCTGAATTTTTACTGTTACTTGTTACTTGCTTTTTCAGTTTATTTAATGAGTATTTGTTGCAGAATCACAGTATGATACATATTGAAAGACTATGGTTTTGTCTTTCATCAAGGGGGAGATTGTAAGTTCAATGCAGGTTCAAGACTTGAAAATAGCTTTTCTATTTCAAGGCCTTGAAACAACTTTCAAATCCTTGAACTGACTGAGCTTTATATGCATGAACTTAGGGGGAGTTTCTGTACTTGATTTAACTCCTAAACCCCTGTGCATGATTAGATGATACTTGATGATGAAAGAAAAAGTATTTTTACACAATTTACAATATCTAACATCATCTGTTTGACTTAGTTTTGTAGGGATATTGTGTTTCCCACTTTATAGGAATCTGTTTCCTAACTTATGTTTTGAAGAAATGGAAACTACTTGATGACTTGATTCTGTGATTGATCTGCTATGGTTTAAAGCTTCTCAACATAATTTCAAGAAGATCAAATCAATATCTTGGAAGATACTGAGCTACTAGCCGTTGGAAGAAGCTGTTAGAAGAGTCAAGATTTGAATCTAATTTTCAGGGAAGTTTGTTGAAGAGATTCGAGGATCTTCAATTCAAACTGAGTTTAAAAAGAGAACTGCTGAGGGAATTCGCCACACAACTACACAGACAATTGGCAGAGACACACAAAAACACTCAAGGATTGACAAGCAACAAAGAATCAGATTCATCTTTCTCAATCCAAGCATCAGAAGAACACAGCATACTCACTGCAGTTTCATTTCCTGTGTTCTTCCTTTTCTGAACTTCGTTTGTATATCATTTTGATAACACTTCTAGTTCTCATTCTCAAGCATTGTTCAAGGTGAAAAATAGAGAATTATTAGTTAATCAGATAGCTAGAGCAGATACTAGATAGGTTAGTGAGAACCACAAGCTGTAACAGAGTATGATATCTCTCTTTGCTTGAGATATAGGGCTTAGCTGCGGATTAATAAGAATTGTGTTGAAAATCCTGCAGGGATAAGATCCCTGGGGTAGAGACGTAATTCCAAGTGTACTGAACTCTATATATCTTGTGTCTCTTGAATTTACTTTACAGTTGCATACTTAGTACTTTTGCAGAATTCAAAACAGTTTCATTTCAAGGGTTTGAAACTCATTTCAAGGCCTTGAAATAGACTTATTTTTTCTGTTTACTCTAACTGTTTTATTCCGAAGACTTGAAAAAGGACTTGAATCTCTTTAAAAATCTTTTGAAACCACTACTCTTGCAAGTCTTATAAAAAATTTGCATACTCTATTCAACCCCCCCTCTAGAGTATTAATCCTGCATTTCTACCTACTGTACACCCTCTTTCAGTAAAGGTGAAAGGTCTAGTGATCTTTTAAGCCTAATAAATACTGATGTATGTGGACCATTAAAAAAAGTGCTATAGATGGTCACATGAGATTTACAGATGAACTCAATAGATATGAGTACGTGTATCTTATGAAAGACAAACCAGGATCCTTTAAAAGGTTCAAAGAATTCAAGAATGAGGTACAAAAACAGGTTAGGAAAAGTATAATATCTCTAGGAAAAGTATAATGTTCTAAAGGAGCGTGGGATTCTGTCCAAACTCAACCCACTTGGCATCCAAAATGGACCCGCGTGTCTGAGAGGAGAAATACGACCTTGTTAGACATAGTTTGGTCTATGAGGATTCATGCAGATCGTCCATATTCCTTTGGGTCCATGCTATTACATAAATTTTCACCCTTAACCATGTTCCACTCAAATCCATTACAAAAATACCATATGCGATATAGACATGAAAACGTCCTAGCATTTGTTCTAGTATTTGCCTAAAACCCACAAATGACCCCTTCGAATGTGAATACGATGATTATAGGTTAAACTCAGTTGCACTGAATTTACAGTGCCTCTATGGTATCCACGTTAATGATTTGCACTAGAATTCCCCTTCTCCGATGCTAGTGTGCTAGAGGAAGATCGATGGCTTTGTCTCACAAAATTTGCTGGGCCTGGATGGAGGTGATAGCTCGAATCTCTCTTATTTCTCTCAAAACCCTAGCTATTCTGTATCATATACAAATAGAGCTGAAATCATGAGAACCATATACACGGAGTAAGGGTATTTATAGGGATGAGAGAATTTGACTTGCCCTTTAATCCTAAAAGTTAGGATTAGTTGGCACTTAAGTCCGAAATGATTTTTTTTTCTTTACTCAAACTAGTGAGCAATGAATTTCAATTTTATCCATTCTTATGTGTGACCCAGTAGGTTTTAATTACGTTCGCAGTGAAAATTACAAAAGCTGAGCGATATCTAGAAGCACATCAGTGCTACCCAAGTAATAGGTGTTGGAATAGATGCCCCAGAGGCAATCTTGTTTAGTATGAACATTGTTTTTTTAGCTAGAATAATCATTGTATTATTTATGGAGATATTTAATATAATGAAGTCCCTAGATTAGAATGTGTTGTTTATCTTAAATATCCCTAGTCGATTATATTGATTAACAGGACGATCAACTATAGACTAGTATGTGGATGGATTGATAGGAGATATCAAGTCTAACACATGGGTATGCATTAGGGGTAACGACATACTGGATTGACCCACAACGAGAAGGCTACATACATGTTATGTAAAGTCACTAGTGCTTCTCGTAGTGAAAATGGTATCGTGGTCCTTAGACTTGAAGTCACTAGATACTCTAGTTATGAAATATCATGCTTTGATATTATCAAACGTTACGCCTTAATCGGGTAACTGTAAAGGTAGTTGTCGCGCATGATAAGAAGCAAGCGTAGAGATGGTAGTGATGTAGATATGATTTGTACCTCGCACATAACGGGAGCAAGTATCCACGACCACTCGAGGGGTAGTGCTTATAGAATGTCTGGCCATACTCTGATAAATCAATATAGGATATTGATGTTATCTGCATGGATAAGACTATTCCCAGGATCGAGAAAATATGGATTGAATATACGAGTGTGACTTGTATGTCTCGTCTCCAATCCGGATATGGAGACAAAGGGATAATACAATACGGTAACATTGGTCACAAGGTTTGTCGGATTACTGACTATTTTTATTAGTTGGTGGCATAGATGTCTTGCTAGAGACCGTTCTATCTTATTAATTGTTACTACCAACTAAGTAGAGACCTATGGGGTCAGACGCCCTATGGATTAAACTAGACTTGGGAATATATTAATATGATTAATTAAATAGAAGAATCAATACGCAACCACTTGCAAACTTAGTAGGACTAATTTGCAAGGTAGACTAATCCATGTAAGGACATGATTAGTAGACGGGCTAATTGTAGTTAGCAAGGAGTTGTTAGACTACGTAAAGAACACTCCTAACTTATTTTCTCAAGAGAGTGTGTCATAATTTTTATCACACTAGGAGAGAACAAAGAAAGGAGAGAGCCAACAAGGAGACCGAACCCGACACCCCCTCCCCCGTCAGCCCCTCCCCTTGTCGTCGGCCTAGTGCAGACGCGACCCTTAGGTGTCCGTTTTGCGTGATTCTTCTTCTTCCTACTTCAATCAATTGCTAGCACAAATGGTTGGAAGGACTCTAGAGTTGATCCTAGGAGTGGACTACCATGAAGACGTGAATACTATTTCACGTGTAGTCATCAAAGGAGACAAACAAGGTACTTTGATATTTTCATCCTTTACCATTGTTATGATGTCTAGTCCTGTGATACTTGGAGGGTCTTGAACGGATGTTTCTTGTTTATTCTGCTGCGAATCCGTTACAAAACCCTACAGTGGTATCAGAGCCAAATGTCGTAGTGCGTAACACGGTTTATGTGTTACGTTTATGTCAATATTACACCTTAATTGTTAATTATCGCGTAAAACTAAAATTGACATAATTGACGCAATTAAATATGATTCAATAAAGGATGAACTAATTTTACATATGATGTAAGGATTAGTGAAGATGGATCACAAATGATGTGAAATTTTGGATCTAGAAATCTAGGGTTTGGGCACAATGTTAATGGAAATGAATTTTCCTTAAAATTGGAAACAATGCAAACTTGGGAAGGAAGGAAGGAGGGAAGGAAACAAGCTGGGGCCGAAACCCTAGCCCGTCCGCCCTCCCCCCTTGCGCGGAAAACAAGCCACAACCAAGGGTAGGGCCGGCCTAGCGCGCAGCCGCGTGGGCTAGGGCTGACCGGCTCAAGGACTTTGTGGAGGTCCAATGGGGTTCGACCAAGGTGTTGGTGGGCCCTCTTGGACCGTCTTGACCCTATAACATCTAAAATCATTTAAAATTGACCAAGCCCGTTAAAATTGGACTTGCATGGTGATTGGATAGGCCATATAAACGAGAAACACATCTATAGACTCTATAAGGATGGATTCCTAGACTCATTTGATTTTGAATCATATTAGGCATGTGAATCTTGTTTATTAGGAAAAATGACAAAGTACCATTTTAATAAGAAATGAGAGAAGAATAGTGAGCAATCGGCTCTCATGCATACCGATGTCTGTGGACCATTTTTCACGCCTGCCTAGGGTGGTTATATTTATTTCATTACATTTACTGATGATTTCAGTAGATATGGATTTGTATACCTTATGAAGGCCGAATCTGAATCCTTTGAAAGTTCAAGGATTTCAAGAATGAAGTAGAGAAGCAACTTGGAAAGAGTTTCAAGGCTCTATGATTGTATCGTGGAGGAGAATACTTTAGCCAAGAGTTTGAAGACTATCTTAGAGAGTGTGAGATCTTGTCCCAACTCACTCCGCCCGAAACGCCACAGTGGAATGGCGTGTCCGAGAGGAGGAATCGAACTCTATTGGACATGGTTCGATCTATGATGTGTCAAATTGATATTCCATTATCCTTATGGGACACGCTCAATTATGTGTAGCTTTTACCCTTAACCGTGTTCCATCTAAATCAGTCATGAAGACTCCATATGATATGTGGTGTGGGAGGCGTCCCACATTGTCATTCATGAGGATTTGGGGATGCGATGTGTATGTAAAGCATTTACAGACAGAAAAGCTCGGGCCCAAGTCGGACAAGTGTAAGTTTGTGGGATACCCTCAGGAAACGAAAGGGTATTATTTCGAAAATCCTACTGAGAACAAAGTGTTTGTTGCTCAGACCGGCGTGTTCCTAGAAAGAGAATTTAAATCCAAAGGAGCAAGTGGGAGGACTGTAGAGCTTGAAGAAATTCAAGAATCACAAACCACTAATCCTACTATGGAACATGAACGAGAACCACAAGAAGTTGTGGAGGAACCTGTTCAGGTAACACAAGAACTTCGTAGGTCGAGTAGAGTGCGCCAGGAGCCAGAGAGGTACGGACTTCTCGTGACTGAGCCTGGTGACGCGTTGCTCATAGATGATGAGCCTACTACCTATGGAGAAGCCATAAAAGGTCCGGAATCTCAAAAGTGGCATGAAGCCATGAGATACGAGATGGAATCCATGTAAACCAACAAAGTATCGACTTTGGTGGAACCACCCCAAGGGGCTCGGCCCATAGGGTGCAAGTGGGTCTTCAAGAAGAAGACCGACCTGGATGGCAATGTGATTTCCTATAAGGGCCGATTGGTGGCAAAAAGATTCAGACAGATTCATGGTATTGACTATGATGAAACCTTTTCCTTAGTCGGGATGACAAAACCCATTTGTATCTTACTTGCTATTGCAGCTTATCACGATTTTGAGATTTGACAGATGGCTGTCAAAACAGCGTTCCTGTATGGAAACCTCCTTGAGGATGTGTACATGACAAAGCCAGATGGTTTTGAGGATCCAGAGCATGCCCATAAAGTGTTTAAGTTGCAGCGATCCATTTATGGGTTGAAGCAAGCTTCTAGGAGTTGGAATCTACGTTTTGATGACACTGTCAAAGAGTTTGGCTTCATCGAGAACGAATATGAACCTTGTTTCTAAAAGAAGGTTAGTGGGAGCTCTATTGTGTTTCTGGTCTTGTATGTGGATGACATACTACTCATTGGAAATGACATTCCTACCTTGCAATCTGTTAAAGATAGGCTGGGAAAGTGTATCTCAATGAATGAATTAGGGGATGCAACTTATATATTTAGTACCAAGATCTATAAGGATAGTTCTAGGAAGCTGCTGGGCCTAAGTCAAATTACATATTTAGACAAGGTGTTGAAACGATTCAACATGGAAGGTTCCAAGAAGGGATTCTTGCCCATTTCACATGGAATAACCCTTTCGAATGTTGATTTTCCTTCCAATGAGATTGAGTAGGAACGCATGAGTGGGGTTCCCTATGCTTCGGCCATAGGATCCATCATGTATGCCATGTGTACTAGACTAGATGTGTCATACGCACAGAGTATGACAAGCATATATCAGTCCAATCCAGGTGAGAGTCACTGGATAGTGGTCTCCTTAAGTACTTGAGAAGAACTAATGATGTGTTCTTGATCTATGGAGGTGATGAAGAATTGCGTGTAAGGGGTTACACGGAGGCAAGCTTCCAAACCAAAAAGGATGATTTAATATCGCAGTCGGGATTCGTGTATAGCCTGAATGGAGGAGCTGTGAGCTGTAAAAGTTCCAAGAAAGAGACGTTTGCTGATTCTACAACTGAGGGTGAGTACATTGCTGCATCGGGTGCAGCAAAGGAGGCTGTTTGGATATGAAGTTCATTACTGAGCTTGGTGTGGTTCCTAGTATTGTGGATCCAATAGAGTTTTACTGTGACAACACTAGAGTGATCGCACAATCCAAGGAACCCAGGTCACACAAGAAATCCAAGCACGTACTCAAAAAGTTCCTTCTTATTCAAGAGATTGTCCATCGTGGAGATGTGAAGATATGCAAGATTCCTACAGATGAGAATCTGTCAGATCCACTTACGAACCCGCTTGTTCAGTGCAGGCATGAAGGGAAAAGTAGATCTATAGGCATACGAGATGCACCAGGTTGGCTCTAGTGCAATTGGGAGATTGTTGGAATAGATTCCCTAGAGGTAATCTTGTTTAGTATGAACATTGTTTTTTGGCTAGAATAATCATTGTATTATTTATGGAGATATTTAATATAATGAAGTCCTTAGATTAAAAATGTGTTGTTTATCTTAAATATCCCTAATCGATTATATTGATTAACATGACGATCAACTATAGACTAGTATGTGGGTAGATTGATATGAAAATATCAAGTCTAACACATGGGTATGCATTAGGGGTAATGGTATAATTGATTGACCCAAAACGAGAAGGCTACATACATATTTTGTAAAGTCACAAGTGCTTCTCGTAGTGACAATGGTATTATGGTCCTTATACTTGAAGTCACTAGATACTCTAGTTATGAAATATTATGCTTTGATATTATCAAACGTTGCGCCTTAACCGGGTAACCATAAAGGTAGTTGTCGGGCATGATAAGAAGCAAGCTTAGAGATTGTAGTGATGTAGATAGGATTTTTCCCTCGCACATAACTGGAGCAAGTATCCGCTACCACTCGTGTGTTAGTGCTTATAGAATGTCTGGCCAGACTCAGATAAATTAATATAGGATATTTGATGGAAAAGCATATCATGTATTTTGTCCCAGATTTATGAATCTGGGGTACTCTAATATTATTCTCTTTTTGTGGGGTTCATGATGTAATAAGACATAAACTGAAACTTCTCTTGGAAGATTCAGCTTTTTAAAAGGCAAAAGCTTCTCTTGGAAGATTCAGGCCTTTTAAAAGGCAGCTAGCTTGCAAAGGATAAGATATGCTTGGTTTAAAAAATGTGAGGAGCTAAAGCTCTTGTCCAGCTAGGGTTTCAAGTGTTGGAGGCTTGGGTTTTGAGGATTCAACCCGTGGCGCCTACCGATCTCTCTTTGCTGCAGGAGTGCGCGAGAGACTAGCAGAAAGCCACTGTCCTATCTTGCCGTTTCTATCCGCTGCAGGAGTGCGCGAGAAACTTGCAGGAAGCTATCTTCCTCTTTCCGTTGCTTATGTTTTTGTTTTAGTTTTCTTCTCAAATATGGAGAGTAGTATGTACTTCAGATTTTGAGATTTAGTTTTATTAATATATAGTTATCTCCTAGTTATTTGCATCAACTTGGTATCAGAGCAAGTTCATTCTTGGGGTTGTGTTAGACTGATGATTGGCTCATTTAGTTGCCAAGAAAGAGATGGAAGATGAAAGCGAAGTTGACAACTCGAACGGAGTCGAGTTCTTTCGAACCGGGAGAGAATGATGCAAAAGCATATCATGTATTTTGTCCCAGATTTATGAATCTAGGGTACTTTAATATTATTCTCTTTTTGTGGAGTTCATGATGTAATAAGACATAAACTGAAAATTCTCTTGGAAGATTCAGCTTTTTAAAAGGCAAAAGCTTCTCTTGGAAGATTCAGGCCTTTTAAAAGGCAGCTAGCTTGCAAAGGATAAGATATGCTTAGTTTAAGAAAATGTGAGGGGCTAGAGCTCTTGTCCAGCTAGGGTTTCAAGTGTTGGAGGCTTGGGTTTTGAGGATTCAACCCGTGGCGCCTATCCACCTCTCTTCGCTGCAGGAGTGCGCGAGAGACTAGCAGAAAGCCACTGCTCCATCTTGCTGTTTCTATCCGCTGCAGGAGTGCGCGAGAAACTAGCAGGAAGCTATCTTCCTCGTCCTGTTTTTTTATGTTTCTGTTTTAGTTTCCTTCTAAACTATGAGAATAGTCTTGTACTCTTCTAATTTTAGCATAATCTATTATTATCCCTGGGCTATTTGCACCAATATTGATGTTATATGCATGGATAAGACTATTCCCAGGATCGACAAACTATGGATTGAATATACGAGTGTGACTTGTATGTATCGTGTCCAATCCGGATATGGAGAGACAGGGATAATACAGTATGGTAAAATTGGTCACAAGTTTTGTCGGATTACTGACTATTTCTATTAGATGGATGGCATAGATGTCTTGCTAGTGACCGCTCTATGTTAGTAATTGTTACTATCAACTAAGTAGAATCCAATGGGGTCACACGCCTACTGGATTAAACTAGACTTGTGAATTAATTAATATGATTAATTAAATATAAGGATCAATACACAACCACTTGAAAACTTAGTATGACTTATTTGCAAGGTAGAATAATCCATGTAAGGACACAGTTAGTAAAGGGGATACTATGTAGTTAACAAGGAGTTGTTAGACTATATAAAGAACACTCCTAGCTTATTTTCTCAAGAGAGTGTGTCATAATTCTTATCACACTGGGAGAGAACAAAGCAAGGAGAGATCCAAATATGATACCGAACCCGACCCCCCTGTCCTCCCATCCCCTTGCCGTCCGCCTAGTGTAGGCGCGGCCCTTGGGTGTCCGTTTTGCGTGATTCTTCTTCTTCCTCCTTCCATAAATTGCTAGCACAAAATATTGGAAGGACTCTAGAATTGATCCTAGGCGGGGACTACCATAGAGGCGTGGACATTATTTCACGTGAAGTCATCAAAGGAGACAAACAAGGTACTTGATGTTTTCATCATTTACCATCGTTATGATGTCTAGTCCTGTGATCCGTGGAGGGTCCTGTGCGGATGATTATTCTTGTGAATTCCGCTGCGAATCCGGTTCAAAACCCTACAATAGGAATTTTAGTGATATGACGAACCTCTATGACCAATGTTAATGTGTCGTATAAACTCCTTAATTCAAATATCCATATGAGACACAAGATACAGCGTGTCTCCTTGTATATCCAATCTATTGTTTCTTAATTTCCTTAGTAGACCTAGAGAGAAAAGTGACATCGGTATCTCATATTGATTCATTTGAGCACGAACATGTATTTTTCTAAGTCACTCTCATCGAGTGGCCATGGAAATTTACTCCTCTTATGTAGGAGCGAAAAATGCTATCTACATCCCTCACACCCCTCAGCATGTTTCATCATATGTCCAATTACCGAATTGATACTGACCTTGTTACTTTGTGATGTTCGACAATATTAACACATGTTACTCTTAATCTAGGGAATGTAGTGACTTTAAGTCATATTGAAAGTTTGTAATGAAATTAAATATACAGGATCTAATACTCTAGAATAGGGGGGGGGGGGGTGAATAGAGTATGGAAACATTTTCTCAATAACTAGCCTTTGAAACTTTAAGCAAAAGTGCAGTTGAAATCTCAAAGCCTTGAAAAAGGTTTGAGAAGTTAGAGATGCAACTGCAGAACACATAAGCTTCAAGGCTTTTAGATTGGAAATTTTCCAAAGCTTTGGAGCTAATTGATTTGAACTGAATATTAACAGTAATGAAGAGCAACAAAATAAAGCACAAGATCAAAAGGATTTTTTACAGAGTTCAGTCACAATTGGACCTAGTCACTGCCTGAGGGATCTGATCCCTCCAATATTTCAACACTTTTCTCATTAATCACCCAGATTTAGCCCTAGATCTCAAGCCAAAGCGAGCTACCTTACACTTATACAGCTTGTGGTTCCCAACCTATCTAGTACCAGCTACAACCTTTTGAAACAATAAGAACCTCTTGTTGTTCACTTGAACAACTAAACTTCTAAGTTTGTGAGGTTTAAGAAATCAGAATGATATTACAGATTAAGTAAAGATTGAAGAACACATAAAAGAATAAGCAGTAAAGCTTGGAAGTGTTCTTCAGATTTCTGGATGATTGATCTTCTTTTCCTGCAATGTTGAAAGCTTGATTGATTGAAGAGTTTTTTATATGATTTCCCAGGATTGTAAAACATTCTTCTCTTCACTGTTGATCAGCCTCTCTCAATTTCTGTCTCTTTGAATTTAAAACTCCAACTTCTTATCAATAGTCAGCAACCACTTGAGAGATTTTAGGAACTGAATTCCTACAAATCCTCTCCCCCGATATGCTTCTTTCAACAACTATGTTTGGATAGCTATCTAGTTTGTTTATGGACGTTTGAACGACCAACAAACCTCCACATACTCAGAAACAAATATCAATCAATATCTAGACAAAATAGCAACATATCTGATATGCAAAATACAGACAGTTCACTTTAAAACCCTAGCTATTCTGCCTTAGATAAATTCAATATTTATATTCACATGTATTAATATAACTGTAGAAAAATATAGATCATATGATAAAGAGTTAGAATAACTTAATATCCAGTTCAGAATTCATCTGAGTCTCTCTGCATACACAGATCAATTAAGTATACTCAGCAATATATAGACAAAAGGAAATCTCAAAGCTTTGATGCTTTGACTGCTAGTTCACAAGTGTTAGCTTGAAACTGAATCCTGCAATTTGTGAGACTTATACAATTCAAACAAAGATACAATAATATTTGTAGGAGACATTAGTAAATGTCCCCCAAAATAGAATCTAAGCCTGCAAACACAAACCTGTAAGGCACAATATAAAAACAGGAACACTACAGTATCTCAAAGCTTTGGAACTTTGAAACTTAGGGTCTCTGAACTTTTGGATTTCATAATCAAGGAACAAACTCCCCATGAGTTTGTAAATTCATTCAAACTTAAGAGCTTTGAACTATCAATACCCCCCTCGATGAAAGACAAAACAAATATTATTGCTTTCCATGATTTCATGCAACTCAAAGTCACCATTTAAAATTTAACTGGATAAAATCATATCACACACATATCAGAACAAGAAACTAAACAACTGACTGCTTGAATAAATTCATCAACCAACATGCTACAGTAACCTAAAAATAATTACAAAAACTTCACAAACCTAGCATAAGAATATAAACTTATCCCCCTTTTTGACTTTCATCAAAGAAGTAGGAGGAATGTAGGATCATGTTCAGAAGGTTTTTATTTCAAAAGAAAACAAAATAAAAGACTTCAGGACTTAGGAAAAAAAAGGAAACAAAGAAAAAAAAGGTCCACAAAGAAAAGAATACAAGGCTTTGAAGCTCCAGCTCCAACATTTTTCTTGGTAGTCTTCTTCCCGCTTTCAGCTTTGCCCTTGCCTTTGTCCTAAATGTCCAACTGTTCTTCCTCAAATGTTTTAGCATCTGACTCTTCTGCAGCCTCAGCTTGTTGATCAACATTTTCATTATGTGCTTCCACATTCTCAGCCTCAACATCAGAAACCACTTCAGCTATCACCTCTTCAACTGTAGGAGTATTCTTCTTTGTTCCTCCTTCAGCAGTATCCTCACCACCAGCTTCCTCATCAAACTGTTCAATTAAATCCTTTAAAGAAAGAACTATTGGAACCTTCATTAGAATCAATTCTTCTTCTTCTTCTTACTCTGTTACTCAATACATATCCAAGAACCTCATTAGAATCAATGCCGGTAACTTTTCTTTCAGCAGATGGTATCTTCCCCAAGTCCAAACCTTTGATGATCACATCTAGTTTTGAATCCACCAAACCTTTGAACTTCACAAAGTCAGTAGATAAATCAAACAGTCCTTTTTTAAGATCCTCAATACCATCCTCCAAGACTTTAGCTCTGTCAAAAACCAGAGAAAAATCCAAGTTACAGAAGACTTTGATGTTGTAGCTGCTCTAGTTTTGATATAATCCTTATCCTTCAATTCTTTTGCAGACAATTCAGAGTAGAACTTACACTTCCGTTTTACAGTTTGAACCTCACCAATCCTTTGAAGTGAAGCTTCATCAACTAGCCCAAAACCATTGGTAATCTTCTCTTCATCCTTCATGGATGCTCCAAAGTGTTAGAAGAATAATGGCAACAAATTTTCATAAGTCAAAGAATGATTCCTAGGTCTAGTACCACATTACACCATATGCTCTATGATGATAGTAGGCAAATCAATATCAAAGCCTTGGCAAATAAAGTACATCAGTACCAACACGCTATCTATCACCAATTCTTTGGAATGCTCCCTGGGAACTACACATCTCATGATAATTGAGAAAAGAATTTTGGCTTAACAGTTAAACAAAGAATGTGTTAACTTTTTGGATCCAGTTGGGGTTCTCTCCAAGAAGAACATGGATTTTTCTAACTCCAAACACTCTCTAATATCTGGATACTCATGTACCTTATACTTCCTAGGCACTTCCAAAATTTTGGCAAACACTTTATGATCTAACCTTATGTCCACTCCAGCCACCTTAGAAGTAAGAATAAAACTATCACTATCATCCATCTCTTTTACCAGATTCAAATAAAACAACCTAGTCAGTCTAGGATAAGCCTCGGAAGGTGGATTCAACATTTTTTAAACAGAAGAATTTATTAACTTCCTTATGTATTCTATGTCCAATTTCTCTAACAGTTCATCACTTATAAGACGACAAAAGGCTACCTTAGAATATGCATAACCATCCATCCAAACAGCTTTAACCTCAAGGTTTATAAACCAAGATTCAGGTAGAAGATTCTTACCATATCCGGTGGCTTTCTTGGTTTTCATGACACTATGCTTAACCCTCTTTTTCTCTGTTGGTGGATCAGTCTTCTTATCCTCTTGCTTCGTTTCTATGTGAGATGGAGCACTCTTCTTATCACCTGCCTTCTTCTCTGCAATAACCTCTTTCTTCTTCTTGCTTGACTGATCTTCTTGATCTTTACTCCCTTGCTCCTTAGCTTTCACCACTTCCTCTGTTCCAGACTCAGATTCAAAGCATCTTCTTGAACTTCCTTTCCCTTCTTGATCCTCTTTGAAGGTAGAGAAGTCTCTTGAAGGCTAGTGTTTCATTTTAATCTGATCCATGAATGGTGATCTTTCTGTAAGCCTTTCTCTTTATTCTTTTAGTCGAACTCTATCTTTGCTGCTTGATTCTCTCCGATTTGCGCTCCATTGGATTTAGGGTTTCAGGGAGTTGAGAAAGAAATTGAGAGAGAGAGATATATATAGAGACGGATAGAAAGAGATTTAGAATGAGAGAAATAAGCCCTCAAGTTGACTTAAGTAGGTAGAAGAGTTTGTAGGATTGCATGCAAATCAGATTTGGAATGATATTCTTGAGATATTTTGGGATATTTTGACAAAATCCTCTAAAAATATAAAATATTCTGCAATTATCTAAAAGATATCAAAAAGTATTTCGAGATCCAGTGTTTAAATAAAATATCACAACAAAGTAATCGCAGCTTTGAAACACTGGCCCAAAGCTTTGGGAAATTTCAAGGCTGCCAGAAAACTTCAAAGCTTTGAAGCATACTTTCAAGGCTTAAGAAAGTATGATCTCAAGGCTTTGAGATTTTCACACATAACACAAGTAAGAACTTATACTCCCCCTAAACCATTGCATCCTTGTTTAACATACCCAATTCAATCCTTAAGGATGAAAACCTCTCATCTGGCAAAGGTTTAATGAATATATCAACTATTTGAATATTAGTTTAAATAAAAATTAAAGATACATCACCTTTCTCAGCATGATTCACATCTATGTGCGTAGTTCTTGAATGCTGCACTGGATTATTTGATATTGAAATGGCACTAATATTGTCACAGTTGATAGGCACATTTCTAAATTCATATCCAAGATCTCTTAATTGTTGAGCAATCCATAGTAGTTGTGAGCAACAAGCACCGACTGCAATGTTTTCAGCTTCTGTAGTTGAAAAGGCTACTGAGTTTTGCTTCTTTGAATGACAACTAATCAATGATGATTCAAGTAATTGGCAACATCCTAAAGTACTTTTCTATCCACTTTGTAACCTGCAAAGTCTGCATCTGAATAACCACTCACCATAAAATTAGTTCTTCTTGGAGACCAAAGCCCCTAGTCTTCGATTCCATTCAAATATCTGAAAATCCTTAAAACATCAATCAAATGACTTTCCTTAGGATATGCTTGGAGCCATACACACACACATACACTAAACCTAATGTCAGGTTACTAGCAGTCAAATACAAAAGTGAACCACTCATACCTATGTATTCCTTTTGATTCACGCTCTTACCACTTGTATCCTTTTCTATGGATAAAGATGAACTCATGGGATTCTTTGCTACCTTGGACTGAGACATGTTGTACTTGTTTAACAAGTCCTTGATATATTTTCCCTTGATGTACAAATATTCCTTTCTTTATTTGATGAACATGGAGTCTAAGAAAGAAATTAAGTTCTGCCATTATGATTAATTCAAATTTCCTGCACATTAGACTTGAAAACTCTGTTGAAAGAGAATCATTAGTAGCACCAAAGAGTAAATCATCAACATAAATTTGTACTACTAACAAATCATTTCATAATTATTAATAAAAAAGTGTTTTGTCAACCAGTCCTCTCTTATGACCATTGTCAATAAAACTTTGAGAGTCTGTCATACCAAGCCCTTGGAGCTTTCTTAAGGCCATAAAGATATTTGTCTAATTTTTAAACATGATCAGGGAAATTTTCATCTTTAAATCCATGTGGTTGAGAAAAATATACTTCTTCTTGTAAATAACCATTTAGAAAAGCACATTTAATATCCATTTGAAAAAGCTTTATGTGTTTATGGGATGCAAATGCAAGAAGTATTCTGATAGCTTCTAACCTGGCAACAAGAGAAAATTTCTCCTCATTATCAATTCCTTCCTCTTGATTATACCCCTATGCCACAAGTCTGGCTCTGTTTCTCACAACCTTGCCATTTTCATCAAGTTTGATTCTGAACACCCATTTGGTTGCACTCACTGATTGTGTATTTGGCCTAGGCACTAAGTTCCATACCATGTTCCTTTCAAACTCATTCAAGTCACTCTGCATTGCAATGATCCAATATGCATATTCTAATGCATCCTTTGCATTTTTAGGCTCAATGAGTGATACAAAGGAACTAAAAGCACACAAATTCTTTAGCTGGCCTCTTGTCTGTGCACTAGTTGTTGGATATGAGATGAGGTTATCTGCAGGATGATCTGATAAATACTTGAAATTTTTCCTTGATGTCCAGGTATATGGTCCTTCAAGGTTTTGAGATCTTGATACAGTAGATGGAGCATCTCATGTTCTATCAATCTCAGTCTCAAGGATTTGAGATTTTGGTTCAAAAGGATGTTCAAGGCCATGAGATTCTTCTGACTGTTCCTGCAAGTTAGTTTTTCTTCTCTTTTCTTTCTCATAATCATCATATACTTCATATTAAAGTTGAGATCTGCAAAACTTTTACTCAACGAGTCATCAGTACTTTCATCAAAAATAACATGAATGCTCTCCTCTACAATCTTAGTTCTCTTATTGAAGACTCTATATGCTTTGCTAGTTTGAGAATAACCAAGAAATACACCTTCATCACTTATAGCATCAAATTTACCAAGATTATCCTTGCCATTATTATGCACATAACAAGCACAACCGACAGGCTTAAAATAAGAAACACTTGGATTTCTACATTTGAAAAGTTCATAAGGAGTTTTCTTCAAAATAGTTCCTACAAACATCTATTCAACACATAATTGGCAGTGTTAACAGCTTCTGCCCACAGATATTTTGGCAAATCACTTTTAAGTAGCATGGTTCTAGACATATCTTCAAGTGTCCTATTTTTCCTCTCAACTACTACATTCTGCAGAGGAGTTCTAGGTGCAGAAAAGTTGCGTGAAATGCCATGCTTTGCACAAAATAAATCAAAATCAAGCTGATCAAATTCTCTACCATGATCACTCCTAACTGATGCAACATGTAAGTTTTTCAAATTTTGAAGCTCCTTACAAAGCTTTGAGAACTCAGATAATGCTTCAGACTTGTCTCTAATGAACATAACACATGTAAATATATAGTAATCATCTACCACAACAAGCATACATCTCTTATATTTGGGTGTCTGAACCCTCATAGGACCACACAAGTCCATATACATCAATTCTAAGTGTCTAGAGGTACTTACAAAATTCTTTTACTTGAATGAACTTTTGGTCTGTTTACCTTGGTACATGCCTTGAAAATCTCATCATCTTTGAATTTTAGGTTTGGCAATCCTCTTACCATGTATTTTGAAATGAGCTTGTATGCATGCTAATATGCCCAAGCTTTTTATGCCAAAACTTTGAGTCTTCCTTCACAGCTTTGAGACACTTCAAACTTTTACCTGAAACTTTGTTAGTACTAAAAGCATAAACGTTGTGTGACCTAGGAGCAGTGAGTATGCAATTGTCAGATTTCTCATTTTACACCACAAATTTCTCCTTGTCAAAAACCACTCTGTTTCCTCTATCACATAATTGAGATATACTAAGCGGATTATACTTTAAACCTTCAACTAAGTAAACATCAGAAATTGAAATTGCAAAATCATATCCAATACTTCCAATACCATGTATATTGCACTTAGCTTTAAAACCAAGTGTGATTGCTACTCCTGAATATTCTTTGAGTTCTGTAAACAAAGACTTCTTTCCACTCATATGTCTGACACAACAACTATCCAAAACCCATTTCCGATCCTTCAAAGCGTTGGTGACAGCCTGCAAAATTCAATCTATGCCTTAACAGGCTATTAGACCAGGTGACGAATTTGGATTCATACTCAGAATCAACCATGTTGGGTGGTCTAATTCCTTTTGGAACCCAATCTGTCACAGTTCTCCCGTAAGTTGATAAGGATAAGTGTTCCTCAATATGTGAGGTTCTGTCTTTCTAAATGGGAAAGTCAACTTAATATGTCCAATTTTTCCACAGTGATGACATTTTAGAGAATGTCTGCTTCCTGATTTTACAAATGTGGTTTGGTTCCTTTTAGGAAAATTTGGATTATAACCAATTCCACTTTGTAAACAAAGTGCATACTTCCTCCAAGCATAAGATTGTTTATGTGTTCCGAGCCAGTAAAGGTTGACAACATTTTCTTAGATTCTTGAAGCTTCTCAGTCCATGAAGTTTTCTGTTGCTCTAAATCATTTGTATGAATCTTTAGATCAACATACTTATAAATTAAAAGAGAGTTTTGATCAACAACTTGTTTAACTTGTGCTTTCAAAAGAGCTTATTGGGCAATCAAGCATCTAAATATGGATCACAGTTTATCTGGAGATAAGAGAAAGATGGAACTACTCAAATTGGAGGAATTCTGAAAAACAGCTTATGAGAGTGCTAAGATCTATAAGGAAAAAATGAAGAAATGGCATGACAACCACATTCTACCGAAGAAGATAGAAATTAGGCAGAAGGTTCTCCTTTACAACTAAGGATGAAATTCTATCCAGGGAAGCTGCGCTCACGATGGTCTGGACCATTTCTTGTGAAAGACATTACATCGAGGGAGTAGTGGAGCTGGAAAACCCAAGGGAAAACACAATTTTTAAGGTGAACCGGAACAGAATCAAGCCATACAGAGATCCTTTGGAGATAATAGAGGTAGAGGCCATCTACATCGACAAGCCATGACCACCAATAAGGTAACAAAGTCGGGTTGTCGACTGTAAATCACAAGCGCTGGTTGGGAGGCAACCCAACGCAGAGTAGTAGTTTTTATATACAGTAATTTAGTATTTGAATATAATTTTCATAAAAAGAGAGAAAAGTGAGAAGAGGGGTCATTGCTGAATTTAGTGTTTCAGAGAGACAGGAATAATTTTTGCAGGAATTGGAGTCCGCGTTCAAACGCAGGGGAGTGCGTTCAAACGCAGATGTGCGTTTAAACGTAGATCTATGTGTTCAAACGCAGGAAGCCACGTCAAAAATAAAATTGTGTTCCAGATTACCAGATGTCCGTTCAAACGCAGAGGATGTGCGTTCAAACGCACACTAGAGCAAATTTTTTTTTTGCAGACTATTAGACCAGCGTTCAAACGCAGATGTGCGCCTAAACGCATAAAAATTAGGCCTGAAATTTCGAAGAAAATGATGTGCATTCAAACGCATAAAACTGTTCAAATGCATATCATCAGAAATCTGCAAAAATCACAGGAACTGAAGAACTGCGTTCAAACGCATGATGTGCGTTCAAACGCACATCATCACAAGCCCAGAAATTCGAGAACTTCAACCTATGGGATCAAACGCACAATGTGCGTTCAAACTCAAATCATCAAGATTCGAAACTTTTTCCCGAAATTGAAGCTGTGCGTTCAAACGCATAATGTGCGTTCAAGCGCACAAGGAGCGGGATCAAAAAATTCTGATTTTTTTTTTTTAATTTCAGGGGCCTATCTCCAATTTCTGAAAGCTCGCCTATATATAGTGTACGGCTGACAGTGACCCATTTCACTTTCAGTCAAACACTTTCAACTCTCTCTCTCTCTAGAAAAACTCTCTCTACTCTACTCAGCCGCTAGTCCAACTCCGGCGACCACCACAAGACTGCTAGGCTTCCCAGAAACAGTGTGGGGGTGACCAGACCAGGAAAATCAGACAGTTCATGATCTGATACAGAGACAGTGTTTTCGGATGTGTATCCGTAAGATTTACTCCGGGTACCCAGGTTCTTTTTTTCTCTCTCTCTGCAGATTCATTTTTTTCTGTATTTTTATTTTCTGTGATGGATGTGGATAAACCCTACATGCGGCCAGATCGGGCCATTGCTCCGTTAGATATCATAGACTGTAGGATGTTGAGGGAGGACTATTTCCCTGACCATAAATTTTGTCAACAAAGAGGACCACCGGTTCTTTCTGCATGATAAAAAGATTAAGTTTGACATTCCGGCTAAGAGGACCTTTCCCCTTGATCCTGTGGCTATGGGGCAGAACCTTTTTAACTACGTCAAACTAGGTCTGCTTGGGGATTTTTTCACCGGGTTTACCAATTTTCAGGTCAGTTTTGTACTTGCTAAGGAGATTTAGTAATATCCAACAGTGCATGAACAGCGAGGCCCAGTCAGTTGAGTGGATTTACTGGAGGAGGAATTGGATTAGGATCACCCCAGAATCTATTCGAGAGAGCCTAGGCCTAGAGTTGGTGTTAGATGACTGCCAATTTCAGGAATTTCGAGCCCACCCTTCTGAAGCACTTTGTGACCAGATTCTCCAGACTTTGTGTGCGGGTGTACCAGGGGTTGCGTGGTACTGTTGGAATTGTGCCCTAGAGGCAATCAATTAATTGTGACGAATATGTGAATTTACGATTCATTATGTTATCAATATGGAAATATGTTAACATGAATGAAGTCCTTAGAATATAAGTGTTATATTCTAAAATATCCCTAGTCAATTATAATGATTAATGGGACAATCATCTATAGACTAGTATGGGGTTGGATTGATATGGAGATATCACGATGCAACACATGGGTATGCATTAGGAGTAATGGCATACTGGATGACCCACAACGAGAAGGATACATTAGATTATGTTGAAGTCACAATCGCTTCTCGTAGTGCTAATAATATTGCAATCCTTAGACATGAAGTCACTAGATACTCTAGTTGTGAAATATTGTGCTTTGATGTTATCAAACTTTACACCGTAACTGGGTAATCATAAAGGTAGCTATAGGGCATGATAGAAAGCAAGCTTAGAGATCGTAGTGATGTAGATATGATTTGTCCCTCCCACATAATGGGGGTAAATATCCACGGCCACTCGAGGGATGAGGCTTATTGAATGTCTGGCCAGACTCAGATAAATCAATGTAGAGATATTGATGTTATCTGCTAGTATAAGCATATTCCCAGGATCGAGGAACTATGGATTGGATATACGAGTGTGACCATTTATGTCTCGTGTCCAATCCGGATATGGAGACAAAGGGATAAGTGCAATATGAGATATTGGGCACAAGAGGTTTGTCGGGATCACTGACTATTTCTATTAGTTTGGGTAGCATGGATGTATTGCTAGACACCGCTCCATGTTAATAAGAGTTACTAACATCTATATAGAAACCTATGGGGTCACACGTCAAATAGAGTAGAGCTAGATTTGGGATTAATTAATATTGATTAATTAATTAGAAGGATCATTGTGCAACACCTTGCAAACTTAGTAGGACTAATTTGCAAGGAAGGGAGTAATTCTAGTTCATCTAGAATTAGGAAACTCTTTTATGGAAACAACAAGAAGTTGTTGGAGTATATAAAGGAGGCTCTAGCTTCCTTCCCACTTGATGTTAATGTTATTAGACATAATAAAGAGAGTGGGATAGAGCAAAAAGAGAGAGCAAGACAAAACACCAAGGCCGAAGCCCTAGGTGTCGTCCGCCCCCCCCCCCCCCATGCCGTCGGCCCCTTGTTGGCACGGCCATGGGTTGTTCCCGTTGCGTGATTCCTTCTTCCCTCTTCCTCCTGTTCAAGCTAGCACTTGTTGAAGGAAGAATCTAGATATCACCTCTAGACGTGGATCAACCGTAGAGACGTGGACACTATTCTTCGTGTGATCTCCCAAATCACAAGATACACAATACTATGTCCTTTATTAAGTTATGATGTCTCCTCCTGACGGTCCGTGGTGGGCTTTGAGTAGGATTAAATTTTGTTATTCCGTTGCGTTACCTACGTCAAAACCCAACAGTGGTATCAGAGCCACAAGTCGTAAAGCATAACATGATTTTATGTGTTACGATTTCAGTTATACACCGTATTATTGTTATTACGCAAAAACTGAAAATTGGCGTAGTAGATGCAATAAAAAACATATAATTTTGCATGGGATGTAAGAATTAGTGAGTTTTGTCACATATGATGTGAATAATTTTTGGATCAAGAACTAGGGTTTGGGCACATGCTTGGAAAAGGGGTTTTCCAAGTATGGAAATAACTAAACTTGGGCAACAAGTAAAAAGTTGTTTATGGAAACAATTAAATTTGGGAACCAAGGAAGGAATTATTTTGGAAACATTACCATAAGGGTGTTTTGGAAACAACCCAACAAGGAAGAAATTGTGTATGGAAACAATTCCATATATTGTTTATGAAAACAATTCAATGAATTTTTTATGGAAACAATTCCATGAGGAGGTGTGGCCCATGTAGGGACCGCCCCTCTCTCTCCTTTCTCTTGGTAAATCTCTTGGACCGTTTTAACCCTAGTATGTCCAAAAACATCTAAAATTGAACAAGCACGTTAAAAATTGGTTTTAACTGTATTATGTGCTTTGTTGCATGGTGGATGAATATGGCCCAGGATTGTGGATGTTTATTGCTTTGTGGTTTGGTTTACGGCCTGCGAGCTGATCAAATTAATGTAAAAATTAATTAGGTTTTACGGCCTGCGAGTCGTCTTTTCTCCTCGACATGTGAGACTTTTATTATTTATTTATTCTAGATGTTAGGCTAGAATTAGAAATATTTAGATGATAGCCAAGAGCATGGAGAAGAAGACCGGAGGACCAAAGGAGCCAAAAGACAAAAGGCAAATCCCTAGGCGCGCAGATATCGTGGAGCACATGGAGATGAGCTTGTCACTTTAGGGCATATAGATGTTATCATTGGCTTGGTAATATCTTAGTCTAGGGGCCATATCCATGCCACGTTAATTTTTCTTTTGTGGATGTTTATTATTTATGTCTTGTTATTTATTTTTGTGTGTATGGCGATACTAGCAAAACGTTAACAGGATAATAATAAACAAGGTTGGTCTTTTATTGTGGATAGCCCAATACAAATAAGTAGATCATGTTGATGTGATCAACCAAACGAATAATGACTATTAAATCCCTCAAATAAAATATTGTGTTTTGCCTTCTCTTGCCTAAACACCCTTCATGATCAGGGTCTATTAAAATTAGGGCTTGCCAAAGCAAGGCGATTTTAATTCACCATGATGTGTTGCGGACGACACAAGCAAGTAATGTGTGTATGTTGAAGCAAGAGGTTGGACGCAACTGGGTAAGACTCAATTGGATTGATGAACCTAGAGGCATGACAATTAGGCGTTTTCTAAAGGATAAAGAATAAAGAGTTATTCACCTAATTGGACCAAGAGTTGCATGGGATGCAATTGGAATGGTTCCTACCTAAATAAACAATTCTTGGGTGACTTGCCAAAGCAAGCTAAAGAAGAAGTGAAAAAGGGATCTTGGACCCACTAGAAAATATAATGATATTTTCCGCATTAATATGGAGGGTTATTAATCCGAAAAAAATAGTGGGAGCTATATTTAATAATTTAAATCCTTGTTGAATATAGTTATACGTCACAATGCTTTGCGTAATCCTATAAGTGTTGAATACCCATCGCATTAAACAAACAAAACACGACTTTATGTCCATAGATGGACAAGATGTCTGGAATCTATTTTCTAGATTGGTATAAAATTGAGAATTGTTCTCAAATAAATAAAAAAATGTCGTACATTGTAGAGCATAAAGTTCTCTTCCATCCAACTAGCAAAACACACTAAAGCCTTATGGAAGGATCATCAAATAATGGTTCTTTGGATGTAACTTGTCTATTTTCAAGCTCCCATGGACTCTGAGCTTTGGAAGCAAGATAAGAAATATGGAGGCGTGTGATATGATCATACGAGCTTGTCATGAAAGGCTTGAAGTGGTGCTCCACTTTGCACTCTCTTTCTTAGCACTCGTCATGGTCAGAATGGAATAAGTTCGGGCTTGCCAAAGCAAGGCGACTAAGTTCATCGAGATATGACGCGACGACTCAAGCTAGTAATGTGTGACTGCTGAAGCAAGAGGTGAAGCGCAAACTAAGCTATCTCAATAGGATTGAAAGCTTAGAGATTGGGAGTTATCAATAAGATAGATAAAGAATAGATGGTTTTTCTCCCAAATGGACCAAGAATTGCATTGGATGCAATTATAGTGTTTGTTCAAAAGTGATTTACTCAATATGATTGAGGATCGCTATACAAAGCACTCATAAAGGGATAAAAGCAAAACATGTTAATGGTTAATAGCATGGGTAAAAGCAAAAAGGTTTTCATGGACCTCATGGGTATAAAGCAAGCTTGTTGCTAAAACCAAGTTGCCTTAAAGATCCCAAAGGAGGCATGGAGGAAGAGAAACTACCTAAAGTACCTGGAAGGAAATAATAAAGGAATTATGAATTCCCAAACTAGGTAATTTTGTTATAGAAGTCAATATGTCTATCTCATCATTATGAGTATATGATACTAGATGAGGATCTCTACCTTTATGAAATTGTTCATGAATTAGACAAAAGTGATTATGACCCTCCTATGAGTAGGATTATTATCACAGTTTCTTGTTTGGACAAGAAAGCTCTCTATCATAATAAAGGACAAATGTTGTTCCATTTATTCTGATATACATTATTGTAATGCAATTTTGTCTAAATGGATTGTATATCCTTGATCATGATAATTTCATCTATAACATTAAAACCAAGAATTTTGTATATAATGGTATGAACTTCGCTCATCTTTAGCATTATCGTTTAAGGCCACATGAATAAGAGATACATATCTAGAACTCCATATAGATGGAATTATAGAACTCATTTGATTATTGAATCATATGAGATATGTAAGATTTATTTATTAGGAAAATATATGATCTTTTGGGAATCATACATATTGATGTATGTAGGCCACTAAGCGAAGATACTGAAGATGGTTTTCAATACTTCGTCATATTTACTGATGGATCATAGAAATATGGATTTGTATATCTTACGAAGAAACAAATCAGAATCCTTTGAAGAGTTCAAGGAATTCAAGAATGAATTAGAGAAATTTCTTGGCAAAAGTATTAAGGCTCTACGATTGGATCGTAGAGGAGAATACTTAAGCCAAGAGTTTGAAAAGCATCTATGGGAGTGTTGGATATGATCCAAACTCGCTCCACCTAGAACGCCACATGGGTTTGGCGTGTCTAAAAGGAGAGTTCGGACCTTGTTTGACACGGTTCGGTCCATGATGAGTCAAACATAACTCCCAGTTTATTTTTAGGGGCTATGTTCTAATTACAGCAAAATTCGCCCTTCACCTTGTTCCATCCAAATAAATTATGAGAACCAGCATATTAGATATGAACTAGGAAGTGTCCTAGTAGGTCGTTCATAATGATTTGGGTTATGTAGTTTATGTAAAGGCGTTTACAGATAAACCTGGACTCAAATCGGATAAATTTTTTATGGGATATCCTGAGGAAACAAAGGATATTATCTCTACACTCCAATCGAGAATAAATTGTTTGTTGCTCGAACCGCTGTGTTTCTAGATAGAGATTGTCTCTAAGAGAAACAGTGGCAGAACTGTAGAACTTGAAGGAGTTCAAGAACCACAACAGAACATTGATCCGTTTGATGGAACATGAGCAGGATCACAAGGTGTTGTGGAGCAACCTACTCAGAAAACACAAGAACCTTGTATGTTAGGTAGGATATGTCAAAGGACTAGGGAAATAAAAATTTCTCATAACCCGTGATATATTACTCATCGAGATGAGCCTACAACCTATAAGATGGCCACGTGGGGGCCATACTCTCAGAAATGGCTTGGAGCCATAAGATACGATATGGAATCCATGTATACCAACAAAGTATGGACTTTGGTGGAACCACCTGAAAGGGTAGGACCCATAAGGTGCAAGTGGGTTATGAGGAAACCAACATGGATGGTAATATGATTACTTTTTAAGGGACAACTGGTTTGAAAGGGTTTCATGAGAGTTCATAGTATAGACTATGACGAAATCTTTCCCCAGTTGTGATGCTTAAATCCATTCGCATCTTGCTTGTAGCAATCTGTTTATAGATTGAGTCAAACTTCTTGGAGATTGGATTCTTCGAATTTATGACGCAATCAAAGGAGTTTGGTTCCATCAAAATTGAAGATGAGACTTGTGTTTACAAGAAGGGTAGTGGGAGCACAGCTACGTTTTTGGTCTTGTATGTGGAGACATACTAATCATTGGGAATAATGTCTCTACTCTGCAATCTGTTAAAGATTGGCTAGAGAAATTGAATTCCAATAATAGACTTAGGCGAGACAATCTATAAAATCTATGGAGATATATTAAATTAATTGTTCAGCCTGAGTCATGGTACATATATTGACAAGGATTTGAAATGGTTCAACATGTAAGAATATGGTTTCTTACCCATGTCACATGGAATTAGTCTTTGGAAGACTAATTGTTTTTCCAATTAGATTGAAAAGGGATCGTATGAATAAGATTCATGTGATACGCCATGTTATATACTGGGCCAGATGTGTCATATGGTATGACACAAAGATACCAATCAAATCCAAGTGAGGTGTCACTTGATAATTATCAAGATTATCCTTAAGTACTTGAGAAGGAATAAAGGGTGAATTATTGATAAATAGAGGATAAGAAGAGTTTACTATAAAGAGTTACAGTGATGCGAACTTCAAAGAAAATTTCAGATTATAATCAAGTTTTATTTTTTGCACTAGTGGGAGTGACTGTGAGCTGGAAAGGTTCCAGGCAAGATTCATTCATTGATTCTAACATAGATGACTGAGTAAATTATAGCATGAGATGCACTTACTCAGAATATTCAATCTCAATCAATTGTTGATAGAGGAGATGTGAATATTTGCAAAGTACCAGCACATATCTCGCCTACCCTGTCCCTTATGTAGTGCAGACGTGGAGGACCGCGCTAGATCAATAGGCATATGATGCAGGAGATTAACTCTAGTTCAAGTGGGAGACTGTTGGAATTGTGCCCTAGATGCAATCAATTAATTGTGACGAATATGTGGATTTACGATTCATTATGTTATCAATATGGAGATATGTTAACATGAATGAAGTCCTTATAATATAAGTGTTATATTCTTAAACATCCCTAGTCAATTATAATGATTAATGGGACAATCATCTACAGACTAGTATGGGGTTGGATTGATATGGAGATATCACGATCCAACACATGGGTATGCATTAGGAGTAATGGCATACTAGATGACCCACAACGAGAAGGATACATTAGATTATGTTGAAGTCACAATTGCTTCTCGTAGTGCTAATAATATTGCAATCCTTAGACTTGAAGTCACTAGATACTCTAGTTGTGGAATATTGTGCTTTGATGTTATCAAACGTTACACCGTAACTGGGTAATCATAAAGGTAGCTATCGGGCATGATAGGAAGAAAGCTTAGAGATCGTAGTGATGTAGATAGGATTTGCCCCTCCCACATAATGGGGGTAAATATCCACAGCCGCTCGGGGGATGAGGCTTATTGAATGTCTGGCCAGACTCAGATAAATCAATGTGGAGATATTGATGTTATCTGCTAGTATAAGCATATTCCCAGGATCGAGGAACTATGGATTGGATATACGAGTGTGACTATTTATGTCTCGTTTCCAATCCGGATATGGAGACAAAGGGATAAGTGAAATATGAGATATTGGGCACAAGAGGTTTGTCGGGATCAGTGAATATTTCTATTAGTTGGGTAGCATGGATGTGTTGCTAAACACCGCTCCATGTTAGTAAGAGTTACTGCCGACTGTATAGAAACCTATGGGGTCACACGTCAAACTGAGTAGAGCTAGATTTGGGATTTATTAATATTGATTAATTAATGAGAAGGATCATTGTGCAACACCTTGCAAACTTAGTAGGACTAATTTGCAAGGAAGGGAGTAATTCTAGTTCATCTTGAATTAGGAAACTCTTCTATGGAAACAAGTAGGAGTTTTTAACGAATATAAAGGAGGCTCTAGCTTCCTTCCCACTTGATGTTACTGTTATTAGACATAATAAAGAGAGTGGGAGAGAGCAAGACAAAACACCAAGGCCGAAGCCCTAGGTGTCGTCCGCCCCCCCTCCCATGCCGTCGGCCCCTTGTAGGCACGACCATGGGTTGTTCCCGTTGTGTGATTCCTTCTTCCCTCTTCCTCCGGTTCAAGCTAACACTTGTTGAAGGAAGAATCTAGATCTCACCTCTAGACGTGGATCAACCGTAGAGACGAGGACACTAATTTTCGTGTGATCTCCCAAATCACAAGGTACACAATACTATGTCCTTTATCATGTTATGATGTCTCCTCCTGACGGTCCGTGGTGGGCTTTGAGTAGGATTAAATTTTGTTATTCCGCTGCGTTACCTACGTCAAAACCCAACAGGTACTACCCCAAGCGGAGTCCTGCCCATAGGTAGCTCCCTGCGACATACCTGATTCGGGAGGCGAGATGAAGGACTAAGTTTGTCAGCAACCGGATTGTGGGCATTAAGCACATGACTCGGTTGGATTACGATGTGGCATTATTGGTTTTCTGTTTCATGACCCGAGAGCCAGTCAGCCTACCGGAGATTATTTGCAAGTTTTTTTTCGGGAGAAGATGGAGGTTACTAGTAGGAAGGGGTTGGGTCTTTTGGGGATGTTGACCTAAATGGCCCAGGATTTTCTAGTGCCAATTCCTGGTGAGATGAGAGACATTAGACCGATTCAAGTACGAAAGTACCGAAAAATGAGATGTGCATTGGAGGAGGCTCTTCATGGGCCTCCGGAGTATGTTAAAGTGGATTATGATGATGATGATGATGACGATCCACCTCCACATGGTGGGGGTACTGAGATGCAACCGCCACACGAACGCCGGCCGAGTTTGACCACGGGCTGTCCAGTAGAGGGGCCAGGCGCAGTTCTTTTGGGCGCCTGGAGAGGACTGAACATGAGGAGTGGGTCAGGAAAAAGATTAAGGCCCAGGAAAAGATGCAGAACTACCTGGTGAGGACGGTTAAGAAAATGGCTAGGGGTCTCGGGAAACTGTTTAAGACCCAGAAGCATATCTACCATGCTAACACTTTCGATCTGCGAGCTCATGAGGCAGCCTTCAATTAGATTCAGAGAAATATGCGCGGTAAGAAATTTAACTTTCCGGCCCGCTACTCCAGTGACAACTCTCCCAGTTGGACGATGGAGGATAGCTGGCCATATGACAGCTTCTCTGTCCATGACCCCACCCCGAGACCAGAACACGCAGACTCTGTGGGCGACCCTGGCAGACGCGGTGCCCACTACCCGCCCTGACAACACGCAGACCCAGGGGCCAGCAGTGCACACACTGGTGCCAGTCATGCTGGTACATAAACTGGGGGGAATTCAGTGATAAAGTCTCCAAGAGGAAGGAAAATTGGCACCGAGGTGTAGTAGTTTGATTTTCTGTGGATGGTTAGATCCAGTGCGACCCATAATTCTTTGGTAACTGTAACCTGAGTTTGGAATCCGACTAGTTTCCACACTGTTGTGACTTAGGTAGTCGACAACCTGCCTACGGGTGCCAGAACGGTCACTGCATTTTTCAGTGGAGTGTTTTGGCTTATAACGAACCTCACGTCCTGTTTCTCTGCCTTAAGTCCAAATAGTCAGCCCATTTGCAGCCGTTTAGCCCTTCATTCACAGCAACTGTATCCTAGGAAGCCTTCTTTGTGACTTTCATCACTTGTTTAGTTGGCCAGTACTACATGATATGACAGAGGGAGTGAGTCTGGAAGGGTTTCAGATGGACGAGAACTTCATATCAGAGCAGTTTGGGACAGTTTGAGGGTGTGACAGGGTAATTTAGAGGCGACAACATTAATTTGCAGGAGGTGATTCACTACATTATAAAAGTGATCACAGGAGGAGTAGTCGCGAGCGTTATATCTTTTCCGCACGAATTCGGGGTCTGGGGTTGTCAGGTTTAATTGGTGATCATGCATATTTTTACAACTTTGGTGATGTGAAGGTTTGGTAGGATTGCACTGTATTTTCTGGACTATAGGGATCTGCGCTTAGCAACTAACGTGGGGGTGCTGCTGACAGTTGATATTTTTCGCACCCCACGACTTGGATTATTACACCACTCAGCTCAGCTAGTTCATATTCATGTTTTTGTGTTTATTATGTTTATATCTGTTTACTGTTAAAAAAAATAAAAAAAAAGAAAAAAAAGAAAAGAAGAAAAAAAAGAAGAGAAAAGAGAAAAAAAGAGAGAAAAAATGTAATGAAAAGTGCTTGTTTTTTACTTAAATTCAGTTTTAGTCAATAAAGTAGAGCTGAGTAGGTGACACTGTTTGGACTGCACACTGCTTCACAATTGTGGCCGCGAGAACGGCAAATTAGCACCAGGATTTCAGGGAAATTGAGATACAAGGACTTAGTTGTTATGGACAGTTTTTAGGGACTTGGTAAGGGGTGTGAGTTGGGAACAGTGAGATGTCATAAATAGTAGGATTGGCCTTACCAGATATATGTGAAAATCCTACCTGTTTAGACTTTGGATCCCTTGATGGTAAATAGCTCGGAAGGTAGGATAACTATGGATTTGCGCAGGATACAGACGAAAGTAATAGTAGGGAAGCCAGCGCTTATTTTCCACCCTGAAAAACGAACAGGCTCACCGATCGCTTGTTGACCGGTACTTCCTAGAGGTTGAGTGAACACTAAAGGACACATCAGTTTTAGTTCTAGAGATTGCCCGATCTCGACCAAAAATCTTTGTTTTGTCACACGTTAGTTTTGTACATTCTTTGTCTGAGTTAGTCGAATGGTTGATTCTTCTGGAGCAGAGCAGAGCACGGGGCAGTTCACATTTTCAGATATAATCTCATTTGATCTACCTTCTCTTTATTTTATGAAATTCTGTTTTTCAACAATGTATGCTAGATAAACTCTTTAACTAGGTTCTCGGTGAACCTAGGGTTTATGCATTCAGCGACGTAGTTTGTTTTGACTATCAGATTCATGATTGCTTGAAGTCTTAATACAATATTGGATTGTTTGTTATTCTGTCTTCAGTTTTATATTTATGCATGAATGACCTGATCACCCAGGAATGCTACAGACAGTGTTAGGTGCGCGAGAGTGGCCAGTGAGAGTTAGGAAGAGAATACAGGATTTAGTACTCTGCCTTGATGGACCGGGAGGTGAAAAGAATCAGAGGACTAGCCCAGAAGCATTGGACCAACTGTTAGACGTTTAGTGGTAGACCGAGAGGAGAACCTGTAACCCTAACAGACTTAGAATAAACCTGCAGATCTAGGTGAACCAAGGGGACCAAAAATCTGCAGGGGAGTGATAGATGCATGAGACCGAGAGGAGATTGTATCACTGGTATGCTGACATAAACGATATCGCTGTGTGTTTCTGAAATCAAAGTAAAGTGTAAAAGATGAATAGGAACCCTAGGGGATCCCGCAGCCTAGATCTTTAATTCATCAGTTTTCAGAATTAGAAAAATTCCTTGAAAAATTACCAAAAATATTATTTTATTTACTGCTTTTATTTACTGTAATTTAGTTTAGTAAATCACTCACACAACCACTCCTCCCTTTTTACAGTTTTGCTATTAATTCTGTACTAACATTAAGAAAAACTCGCACTGTTCTCGTGGGTTCGATATCAGAGTCACAATAACGTTACTCTATATTACTTGATCGTACACTTGCAAAAAAGCACACCTAGATTTACATGTCAAAAGACAATTAGCCTTTGAAAGACTTACTCCATGTGACATAGGTAATGATCATTTCTTGTAATCTTTCACGTTAAATTGTTTCAAAACCTTGTCAATATTTGTACTTTGACTTAGGCCAAACAACTTCTTGATCTATCTCTATCGATTTTCATACCAAGTATATATGTTGCATCGCCTAAGTCTTTCACTGAAAATAATTCCTTAGCCAATATTTGTTCTCAATCAAATTGTAGATTTAAAAGCCCTTTGTTTCCGCAGGATACCCATCAAAGATACATTTATCCAACATGGATACAAACTTATCTGATTGTAGACATCTTACATCTCCATCAAAGATACTCTTGGTTTAAGTATTCTCCTATTTGATCTGATCATAAATCATTGATACTTTTGCCAAGTTGGTTATGTATTTCACTCTTAAGTTCTTTTCACTTTTCAAAAGATTCTTAAATAAATCCATATTTATTGAGGTCATCAATAAATATGACTAAGTATTGAAAACCACATCTATCAATTCTGTTTAATGGTACACAGACATCAGTATATATTTGTTCAGAAAGAGCACTAGCCCTTTCACATTTACCCGTGAATGGGGACTTAGTCATATTTTCCAATAAACAAGCTTCACAAGTCTCATATGATTAACAAACAAATGAGTTTAGATATCCATCCTTATTGAGTCTAGAAATGTGATTCTCATTTATGTGGCCTAAACGAAAATGTCAAAGATAAATAGAGTTCATATTACTAGATTTAAACATCATCATATTACTGTTCTTGACAACATAATCAACATCGAGGATGTTATGTCTATCTAATTTCTTAAACCGTTCAATACACGGAGTTTGTTTTCACATCTCCTTTTTCAAGAGAAATAGTTTTTTTGACATCACCTCTAGCTTTTCTCATTCTCTTAAATGAAAGCTTGTCTTGATACCGCTGATGTAGTTTCTTCATTTCAATTTTTTGGGTCCTCAACTTTATTTTAATGGAGCGGAAATTATCCTTGTCCCATCTTCTTAAACAATCGGCTGTCCTGTTGAGTTTTCCCATTGGACCCTCATGCTGGTTTAGTGTCCATTCCTCCCTAATCTCATTTTCATAGTCACCATTTTCCACACATTGTTTTAAAATGGGATCAACATTGGTCTTCCATCCTTGATTAAGTCCGAGAGTTTATCATACCGCTATTGGAGAGTGAACCAATGTCGATGCTACAAGGTGTGTTACGTTTGCCAACCCAAACTTTTTCCTCCAAGAGAGATTTCCAACTGCTCTTTCATGTCCCTCTCGAATATAATACTCCTCCTCCTCCTCTTCTTCTTCTTCTTCTTCTTCTTCTTCTTCTTCTTCTTCTTCTTCTTCTTCTTCTTCTTCTTCTTCTTCTTCTTCTTCTTCTTCTTCTTCTTCTTCTTCTTCTTCTTCTTCTTCTTCTTCTTCTTCTTCTTCTTCTTCTTCTTCTTCTTCTTCTTCTTCTTCTTCTTCTTCTTCTTCTTCTTCTTCTTCTTCTTCTTCTTCTTCCAAGTAAAATGAGATTCTGTAAAATCCAGATATGTTAGGTTACAATCTTGAAGAACTCTAATAGGAGGGGGAAATTTGGTTAAAACTGACTCCCATCCTCAAAATTTCATGGTGTTTGAAGCTACTAAGTTAAAATCACCTAACACACGCCATGGTACATCATCTACTGGGCTTATTCGTTCATGTGAAGTCCATGAGTGGTGCCTTTCACTTCTTGGTGGGTCTTAGTAAAATTTCGTAAATTTCCATGGGTCTTTCCCCTCTTCCGATTAGCATAGTCATCAATACGATAGTCAGAGAAAGAACATATCATTACCTCCACTGCATCATTTTAGAGGAGTGTATGATCGCCACTTCTTCTTCTACTATCCACATGCATGCCATTCTGGAAACTAATCCTCCCTTTTACTCTTCCCATCTCCAGGCGTCTAAGTTTTGTTTCCATTAAAAAAATGACGTATGGGCATCTGTCATTCATTGTATCACGGAGGGATAGAAAGTTGTGAAGGTTCTCAAGCCCCGACACGTTCCACTTTAGGTGAATCATTTGAGCTTTTATTGCGATTGCATTTGTCCGCTATTTTTTATTCGGAAGAAAAAATTGCAAACACTATTTAGTGCGGTAAATATTTGTTATAATTTTTTTACTCTACCCGCTAATTATTTTATACTTTTCATACTAACCTTATATGTTAGTAAAGGTTTGTGAAATCGTCCTCTCCTGGACCTTTCTATTGATTAGTGATATATACACAATTCATCCTAAACTAATAACAGATAAACCCCTATAATTATTCTATACTATAATGAGCTACGCTATTACACCCCCGCAGTCGGAGCGGGAGAAGGATGAACGTTCAGACTGTAGCGGAACCTTTCAAATAACTGACGAGGCAGACCTTTGGTGAAAATATCCGCATACTAAAAATCAGCGGGAATGTGGAGAACACGAAGGTGGCCGAGACGAACCTTTTACCGAACAAAGTGAAGGTCAATCTCGATATTTTTCGTGCGTTGATGCTGAACAGGGTTACCTGATAAGTATACGACACTAACATTGTCACAATAGCAGAGTGATACCTGCGGAGGACGAACCTTGAGCTAAAGAAGAAGATTGCGGAGCAAACAGAGCTCAGCAACAGCGTTGGCAACGCCACCGTACTCAGCCTCAGCACTGGATCGAAAAACAGTAGCCTGGCGTTTGGACGACCAGCTGAGAAGGTTATCTGCGAAGAAAGTACAGAAACCAGAGGTCGAGCGACGTGTGTCCGGGCAGCCAGCCCAATCTGCATCCGTGTACGCCGTGAGACCTGTAGAGGTAGTAGCAGAGATGTGTGATAACTCCATATTTGGAGTTATATTCTTATATGTTTTCTTACCGTTTTACGTGTATTCCGATGCGTTTTGATGGATTTTGGATCATTTCTTGCTAAATTTGAGCATGTTGAGTCTTTGCACGTTAATGATGAGTCCGGGCACTTTTTGCATTAATTTTGACTATATTTTATCACGTTTGATCTTCCGGTATGTTTCTCGTGTTGTGGTTTTCAGGAACCGGGAGCTCGGGACGTGACATTGGAGCAAAAGTGAACTTCGGAAAAGTTGAAGGCTCAAAGGGATGCTCGGGAAGTGAAGACGAAAGGAAAAAGAGCAAGAAGATGAAGTTTGAATGATGGAAGACCTGAAGTAATCGTACGTTTACCTCAAAGTAATCGTACGATTACCTTCACTCAGAAGTGATCGTGCGTTTACTTTCAAGTAAACGTACGATCACCTTCAATGCAAGTAATCGTACGTTTACTTGAAAGTAATCGTACGATTACTTCTGCGGCCAGGATCGAATTTTTGGGCTGTTTTCGCTATTTTGGCATAGTTTTGGGAGTTTGAAGCCACGAAAGACTTAGGAAACATTGGGGAACGTGATTGGGGAACAGAACACACCTTGGGAGTCGTGCTTGGAGTGCTTGGGAGCTAGGTCGAGAGCTTGGATCATCCGTTTGGCTTCTATTCTCCGTTTCTTCTCTAGTTTTTCATACTTGATCATGAAACCTTGTATTGTGAACATGATTATGAGTAGCTAAACCCATATTTTGGGATATCTCGTAGGAAACTAGGGTTTGATCACTACAACTTGGGGTTTATGGATTTTCTCTCATGCTTTTATGCTTAATTGATGATTTCTTCTCTAGTTATGTGTATTTTACGCTTTTAATTTATCAATTCTATTGATAGACGTATTAATAGGATTGTGCTAGGTTATGAACGATAGAGGAACCTACGTTTGTTGCCCGGAACATTGAAATACACACTAGCCGTATCTAGGGTTGAGGAATCTTGCTAGTTAGCTAAGAACAAGAGTAGAAACTAGTATCGTAATGCGTGTCTGAACTTGAGTGAGCTAGAGGAATCAATTACGATAGTTTAGGCATAGTTATTGGTTGAGACATCTTCAATATAAAATTGCTCGTTTAACTAGAATAAGAACTCATCGTGTTAGGAAAACATAAATCCAACGTAGTGTGACATTCCTAGTGATCCGTAGAGATATCCTGAATTTAATCAAACTTGATAAACATCAAATCAACCGGTGCTCGTTAATCTTGAAATAATTCTTTGAATTATTTGAGATAATTGTTACTTTTAATTATTAGTAGAAATAGAACAAAACAACTGCGCTTTGCCCACACAAAGAATAAATTTAGTAGTTAATTTACACGAAGTCCTTTGGGTTCGACAATCCGGACTTTTCCGATTATTACTACACCGAAAACTGTGCACTTGCAGTTGGAGCGTGTCAAGTTTTTGGCGCCGTTGCCGGGGACTTCTGATAAATTAGCTATTATTTTTCTCTTTAGGGATTTACTTTTCAGTTTATATTTGTTACTCACCTGTTTTGTGTGTGTGATCCGTGTTTCAGGTCTGATTCATTTGGTGCATGTCACGTTCTAGAGACGAGCCTTTGCATCCAACACTTGAAGACCCGGAATCCTTATTGCGAGCACAGAATAGAGACAAGAGGAAGGCAAATTCAGTTCAGATGGATGAGCAAACGAGAGCTGAGTTTGAGAGGTTCCGCAAAGGCCTCGAAGATGCGGAAGCAGCTAGAGCTGCAGCTGTGGAAGATGCAGCAAATCGAGCAAGGGAAACTGAGCAGCTTAGGGCTCAAATGGCTGCGATGCAAGCCATGATTGATCGCATGAATCCCCAGAATCCACAACAACTCCCTGGTGCAGAAATAGTTAATGGGAACAATGGAGGAGTTAATGGTGGAAACAACGGTGGCAATGGGAACAATGGGGGTAATAATCGGAACAATAACGGCCGGAATGTGGTAGAGCAAGTCAACAATGCTGAGGAGGATGACCGTCCTTTGGTGGACTACTTCAGAACTACACCGGATGGATATCAGCCTACCATTGTCAGGCCGCAGATTAATGCCGCGCATTTCGAGATTCGCCAACCGTTGATCAATATGGTTAGGGATGAGTGCTTATTCACGGGAGCCCCGAGTGATGATCCACATCAGCACTTGCTCAACTTCGAGGAGATTACTTCTACCATGTATGACCAGAGAGTGCCAATCGAGACTATAAAGCTCATGCTTTTCCCCTTCTCTTTATCGGGAAAGGCAAAGACATGGCTTATGGAACTTCCAGCAGGCAGCATAGTTACATGGGCAGATTGTAGCAGAGAGTTTCTCAGGAAGTATCTTCCACCATCTAAGGTTGCTCAAAGGATGGCTGACATAACCACATTTAAACAGCAGGAAGATGATTCTCTGGGTGACACGTGGAGAAAGTTCAACCAGCTCCTTCGCAGATGCCCTACTCACGGAGAGCCATGGTATAAACTTCTTCACTACTTTTACAATGCTTTGGACAGGGAGACTGCTAGTGAACTAGACATGATGGCTCAAGGCAATTTTATGGGAATGGGACTTCAGAGATGTCGTGATTTGCTAGATAATGTAGCAAAACGTGAATCCACGAGGTCTGAGACTCGTAGAAGCGCGAAATCAGATGGGGCATTGGTTAGTCAGATAGAGTCTATGGTGGAACAGAAATTTGAACATCAGATGGCAGTGATGACGTCGGCTTTCAGTCATTTGAATCCATCGGCACAGGTGAAGTCAGTGGGAGAGATGGTAGCAGATGCAAATCAGGGATATGGGGATGGCATTGAAGACGTGAATTACATGGGTCAACAAAGACAGCAGCAATGGCCAAACACCTATCATCCCAACAATCGCAATCACCCCAACTTCAGCTATGCCAATCCGAATAGTGGTTTATATGCGCCAGGTCATAGGCCAAATGTTCCTTACCAAGCTCAGAGACAGGTTCCACAACAACAGGCTCCACCTCCAATCCCAGAAGAACAGGATACAAATGCGATGTTGAGGAAACTGTTAGCTAGCAATGATAAGATTGAGAGCAAGATTGTCGCAATGGAAGCTTCGCTAAAGAGCCATGAAACACAAATTGGCCAAATAGCTAATCAAAATCCTCGACTTCCGCCAGGTATACTTCCGTCCAACACTATTACTCCGACTGAGCAATTGAAGGCTATTACGACTCGCAGTGGGACTACTACCCAAGATCCCCCATATCCTACCCATGCGCGAGCTGAGGCGACTAAGGCCACTGAAAAAGCCTTGGATGAAGAAATTCCCGTGCCTACCGTGATTCCCCAATCAAAGTACACGGTGAGGAAGTCGGATGAGAAACAGAAGCCAAGGAAGGAATACAGTGTGCGAGTGCCATACCCGCAGAGATTGAAGAGTCAAGAGGATGCCAAGCATTTCAAGAAGTTTGTGGATATCTTCAAGAAACTGCACATTAATATACCTTTTGCGGATGCCATTTCACAAATGCCTAAATATGCCAAATTTCTCAAGGACCTCCTTTCTAATAGGAGGCGCATGGATGACTTTGAAACCGTGACTCTGAATGAGGAGTGTAGCGCAGTTTTGCAAAAGGCGTTACCAAAGAAGATGAAAGATCCAGGCGGTTTCATCATTCCTGTTACGTTGGGAGATGCGTTCCATGGGAGGGCATTATGTGATCTTGGTGCGAGTATTAATTTGATGCCCACATCGGTTTTTGAGCAGCTTGGTGTTGGAGATCCTAAGCCTACCAGGATGTGCTTGCAGATGGCTGATCGCACTATAAAACGCCCCAGGGGTGTTTTAGAGGATGTATTAGTGAGAGTTGAAGGACTCATCTTCCCAGCGGATTTTGTGATCTTAGACATGGAGGCTGACGATGATGTTCCTCTTATTTTGGGCCGCCCATTCCTGGCTACTGGGAGGACTATCATTGATGTGGCCAATGGAGAGCTGACTATGCAGATCAAGGATGAGAAGGTGGCCTTCAATGTATTTGAGGCTATGAAGTTTCCTGCATATGCGGTAAGTGAGCAGTGCTTCGGGGTGGAGGCATACACGCCGGACGAAGAGGATGATATTTTATTGGAGCAGCTATATGAGGAGCTTGTTCTACTTGATTCCAGCGAGAAAGAGCAAGCATTAGATGTTCATTGGCGTCAGCCCTTACCCCTCTTTAATGAGGGAAGCAGGAAGATTCTTACTCCTTCTCTCATTACTGCTCCTGTTTTAGAATTAAAGCCTTTACCTGTTCATTTGAAATATCTGTACTTGGGATCTAATGAGTCTTTACCTGTGATTGTGTCTGCATGTTTGGACAGGGAACAGGAGGAGCAGCTTCTCAAGGTACTACAGGAGAGAAAGGCAGCTATGGGATGGACCATAGCAGATATCAAGGGGATCAGCCCCACAGTTTGCCAGCACAAGATTCGGCTCATGGAAGATAAGAAGCCGGTAGTTCAGTTTCAGCGCCGCCTCAATCCTCACATGCAGGAGGTGGTGAAGAAAGAGGTGCTTAAATGGTTGGAGGCGGGCATCATTTATCCGATTTCCGACAGCACATGGACTAGCCCGGTGCAATGTGTCCCTAAGAAGGGGGGTATAACTGTGGTGGAAGGGGAAAAAGGTGATCAAATTGCTACGCGTACTGTTACTGGGTGGAGAGTTTGCATGGATTACCGCAAGCTCAATGATGCCACTTTGAAGGATCATTTTCCCCTTCCATTCGTTGATCAGATGCTTGATAGGCTGGCACATCACTCTCATTATTGCTTTTTGGATGGGTACTCCGGGTACAACCAGATAGCAATTGAGCCAGCTGATCAGGAGAAGACGACATTCACTTGTCCTTATGGGACTTTCGCTTTTAGACGCATGCCTTTTGGGTTATGCAACGCACCTGCTACGTTTCAGAGGTGTATGATGTCGATCTTCTCTGATATGATGGAGCAGAATTTCGAAGTGTTCATGGATGATTTCTCGCTCTATGGTGATGGATTCGAGGACTGCCTGCAACAGTTGGCCCGGGTTCTGGATAGATGCATAGACACCAACCTAGTGCTCAACTGGGAAAAGTGTCACTTCATGGTTACCGAGGGTATTGTTTTGGGCCACAAGATCTCCAGCAAAGGATTAGAGGTGGATAGAGCCAAGATCGAGGTTATTGAGAAGCTTCCTTACCCTACCTCTGTTAAAGGAGTAAGGAGTTTCTTGGGACATGCAGGGTTCTATCGGCGCTTCATTAAAGACTTCTCGAAAATCACGAAGCCTTTGTGTGGATTGCTTGAGAAGGATGCAGTTTTTGATTTTAATGCGGAGTGCAAGTCAGCTTTTGATTTGCTCAAGGAAAAGCTGATTAGCGCGCCTATCATCACCACACCAGACTGGACCCTACCATTTGAGCTCATGTGTGATGCTAGTGACTATGCAGTAGGGGCAGTTCTGGGCCAGCGGAAAGATAAGGTAGCTCACGTCATTTATTATGCCAGTCGTACTCTTAATGATGCACAGGTTAATTATGCTACCACGGAGAAAGAGATGTTGGCTATCATATTTGCGTTGGACAAGTTTCGTCCATATCTTGTGGGTTCTCAGGTGACGATCTTCACGGACCATTCAGCCCTCAAGTACCTTCTCACCAAGAAGGACGCCAAGCCATGATTGATCCGGTGGGTGTTATTGATGCAAGAGTTCGATGTGGTGATCAAAGACAAAAAGGGAGTAGAGAATGTGGTTGCAGACCATTTGTCAAGACTGGAGAACGATAAGCAGGAAGATTTGCCGATTCGAGAGGATTTTCCAGATGAGCAGCTCATGGTTGTGGTTGCAGCGGTGCCTTGGTTTGCTGACTTGGCAAATTTCAAGGCACTCAACATTGTGCCCAAGGACCTGAATTACAACCAGAGGAAGAAATTCTTTGCAGACGCGCGACAGTATTTCTAGGATGATCCTTATCTGTTCAAGTTGGGGGCGGACAATGTATTGCGGAGATGTGTTGCGGAACCGGACACGTTAGAGATCCTTAGACACTGCCACGAGTTGAACTGTGGGGGACATTTTGGCAAATCACGCACAGTTGCGAAAGTACTTCAGAGTGGTTTCTATTGGCCAACCTTGCATAAAGACGCCCATCTATTTGTGCAGCAGTGTGACCGATGCCAAAGAACAGGTAATATCTCTAACCGAAATGAAATGCCTCAAAATTTCGTGTTAGAAGTAGAACCGTTTGATGTGTGGGGGATTGATTTTATGGGGCCATTCCCATCGTCGCTTGGTAATCTGTATATTTTGTTGGCTGTTGATTATGTCACCAAATGGGTGGAGGCTCTGGCTTGTCCAAAGAATGATAGTGCTACAGTCGAGAGATTCTTACGCAAAAATATCTTCACAAGATTTGGAACGCCCAGAGCCATTATTAGCGGTGAGGGATCACACTTTGTGAACAAGGTTTTTGCCAATACCTTGAGCAAGTATGGGGTAAAGACACACAAAATCTCATTGGCCTACCATCCGCAATCCAATGGACAAGCTGAAGTGTCTAACCGTGAGATAAAGGGGATTCTAGAGAAAACTGTCAATCCAGGGCGCAAAGACTGGGCTCTACACTTGGATGATAGTTTATGGGCATACCGGACTGCATACAAGACTCCCCTTGGCATGTCTCCCTACCAACTAGTTTTCGGGAAATCATGTCATCTGCCGGTAGAACTTGAGCACAAAGCGTTTTGGGCGCTCAAGAAATTGAACTTGGATGCTAAGCTCTCTGGTGAGAAAAGGAAGCAGGCATTGCTTGAGTTAGAAGAACACAGGTTGATGGCATATCAGAGTGCCAAGATATACAAAGAGAGGACCAAGCAATGGCATGACAAGCATATCATTCCACGAGATTTCAGAGTGGGCCAGAAGGTACTGATATTCAACGCCCGACTGAAATTGTTTCCGGGCAAGCTGAAATCAAGGTGGAGTGGTCCATTTACAATTACAGAGGTTTACCCATGGGGATCGCTCGAGGTAGAAGCTGAGAATGGGAACAGGTTCAAGGTAAATGGACAGCGAGCAAAGCCGTACGTGGACGGGAATTTTATTGGGGTTATCGAGAGCCTCAAACCAATTCCCGATATTTGAGCTCATGTGAGGTAACTTGGTCGGGCCGTCGACCTTAAATTACAAAGCGCTTGTTGGGAGGCAACCCAACCTATTTACTGCATAGTGTAGATTTCAATACTGTTTTGTTATTTGATTTTGTTATAACTATTTGAGAGGTGCGAGAGAGTGGATTTAATATTTTCAATGAGTATGTGCAGGAATTCTAGGGGGAAGGCCTATTCCGGATCCCCCTTCTTGATACGTGAGTGAAGAATTGCACGAAAAACGAGAAAGAGCAAGCCAAAACGCGTATCGGGACCCGGAATGAAGAAATGGATGATTGACGCCATTCCTACACGTACTCAACACACGCACCTGGGGAAGATCAAGTTCCCGGACTCCCCTTCTTGATATACGCGAAGAAGCCGTAAAGAAAATGAGAAAGCCGGCACAATGGCACGGATTACGAGGTAAATTTTTGAAGACAGGACTGTGAGCTGAATTGAACAGTGCCATAGTGTGGGGGTGTTCGAGAGCTTTCTGTGGATGGGTGGATCGCGTATATCGGAGTCCGGACGAAGAAGTTATGCCAAAAAGGATGTTGCGAAGAGGAAAAGGGAGCCAAAAAGCATCCGGAATTGCCAAACGGGTCTTTGGAATGAGCAAATTGAAGGATAAAAGGTTCCCCGGACTTTGGGAATCTTTTATACCATAAATGGAGTCTCGAGGTCGAGGAGATCCATGACAAACCAAAGAAACGAGCAACAAAGACGAAAAAGGATGCTAAAAGGCGTCCAAAAGCATCCGGAAATGCAAAACGAGCCTTTGGAAGCGCGAAATTGAAGAATGAAAGGTTCCCCGGACTTTGGGAATTTTTCTACATGAGAAGAGATCCCGCACTCCCCATCTTGATGAAGGTGATTGCAAAATTTTGAAGAAAACGACAAATTGGGCACAATTTGGATATTTTTCGCGTAATTAAGCGATAATTGAGGAAAGACGGGAAAACGATCCGGAAACGGGACGTTATTTTTACGACCAAGACATACGTCGGAAAAGGGATCCAAAGGTGCAAAAATCACACTCATCGGAGGTCGGGATCAAAAATACGAGGTAAAGGTTATATTTGGCTAATAAATTTTTTTTTTATCCTGCACAAAAGTAATCGTACGATTACCTTGAAGTAATCGTACGTTTACTTTTGCCTTAGAAAAATTTTGGATTGTGGTGGAAGCAGATAGTTTAGCTAGGTCGCATGACCTAGCCACTAGGTCGTACGAGGTAGTAATCGTACGATTACTTTCAAGTAATCGCACGATTACTTAAAAGTAATCGCACGATTACTTTCAAGTAATCGTACGATTACTTAATGTAATCGCACGTTTACTGCACCAGGGGCTGACAAGCGGTTTAAAAAAAAAAAAAAAAGTTTTCTATCTTTCACAAACACCATCCCGTCGACCCTCTTCCCTCTTCACATCCGCCACGACCACCACCACCACCACCATCACAGTCACAACCACCACCTGTCGCCGCCGAAGCTACGCCCACCACCTTTCGTGCTCACTCATCCCTCACCCGACCACCGCAGCACCGCAACCCGCGGCCACGAACCCTCCTCCTTCACCATCGCAGATCACCATCGCCGCCGCAACTCTCTCTCTCAGCCACGCCCACCATCTCCAATCACCACCATCAACATCACAGAGCTATCACCACCACTACCACAACTCAGATTGGTGGTGAATCGAAGAAGAAGGCAAGGCTAGGGTTCTTGAGGGAGAATCTGAAATTGGGGGCGATTGAGGTCGAATTCGAAGGAGCTATTCTAGGGTTTCGACGGGGACACCGCAAGGAGCAAAGGCACACGTCAATTGAACAATTCGGAACAAAAATTTCGGCGACCCTAAAACAGCCCGGGTTGTCAAAATTCTGCAAATTCGTGCCCGTAAGACTTGCTCCGGGCACGTAGGTACGTCCTAATCTCTCGCACAATTTCAATACTCGAGTCTAGGCACAATTGAGTAAAAGCCCAATTTAATTTTTGTTGCGCTTAGTAGCGTGCTTGGGGGCGATTGCTTAGAGTCCTAGGATTACGTGCTTACGTGCTTACTTGCTTCATATCTGTACACATCTTGTCACTGTGCACTTGCTTTTGTCGCGTTAATTGCTTTATTTTGTTATACTTGGTTTAAATGAGCAAACGTGCGAGAACGAGTCGTGATAACGATCCCGATTATACATTACCTGGGGGAAGTGGGGTGAACGTGCCTGAGAGTGGGTCTGAGTCTGATGGGGGTGACACGGGTGGCCAATTGGTCATCCCGTTATCCCCTGACCTTAGGGTTTTTCATACACCCGTTCCATCCCAATTGCCCCCATTTAGAAAGGATCGTGGTCGTCAGCCGGATGACAAAAAGCTAGAAATTGATAGTGGCGGGGTCTTTTGCGATTATAGGTTTATTTCGGCGAATGCCCAGGGTTTTTACCGATCGAACCCTAGGATTAATAGAGGTGTCCAGGCCGAGAAAATCTTTCCACTTGAGGGAGTGCCTGAGGACCTACAAAAGGTCGCGAAGACCGAGAACTTTGCGGGGTGGATGGAATTAGTTAAAAAGAAAGCCAGTTCTGTGTTGACTCGTGAAATTTATGCAAATGCAAGACACACTGATGAGGGTGAGACGTCTAGGCTCAATGACCCTCGTGTCATTTATTGTCGTCGGAACTGGATAGTTTTGTCTTCTGAGCGCATCGCCGCCGCACTTAAGTGGCCCCCGTTGACAGAGCCGTGTCAATTTAAGACTTATCTGCAGAAAGACCAGCAGACGCTCATTAATGAGGTGTCGGCTTTTTGTTTTGCGGGAGTGCCAGGAGCCGACTGGGATAGGTCTAAAACTAATATCAGACATTGGAAGATCCCAGTCGGATACTTGCTGCCTAAGCCAAGGTGGCTCATTTAGTTGTTAGCGTCTTGGGTGTTGGGAGTTTCGGCTCCCAATTACGCTGAGTTTGAGGTATGTCTCATGGCTCTGTGTCTATCGAGGGGGCATCGGATAGACATTCCTAGGAGGATCTCTTGTATTTGCACGAGAGGTATGAAAAGAAAAACAAGAAGTCTGCGGGCCATAGTTTCTTACTCATGCAACTAGCTAAGGATTGCGGGGCCAGCGTGCCTGATGGAGAGCTAGACCTCAAACCCAAGGCTCCGAGAATGTTTGACAAAATCCCGGACCCGTTGAAGGATGTAGTCGTGATGGAGGCAGGAGCTAGTTCTAGACCTCCTAGAGGAAAGGCTAAGAAAAGAGCCTCTTCCTCGCGTGCAGCTCCCACGCCTCCAGCTCCTACTCCTCCAGCTCCTACTCCTCCCGTCCCACCTCAGCCTGTACCTCCACCTGTCATTGACCCTGGCCAGCCGAGTGTGAGCTTAGCGGACTTGATGGCCGAGTTGAGATTGACCAGGACTATGACCCTCACATCCCAGGGTCGGTCCCGTGACTATGTGGCTGACATGAGTGCTAGGCAGTTTGAGCATCATCGCAGTAGGATGCGTAACCTCGGTCAGGGACTACGTCAGGTGAGTCTGCATCAGCACCGTCAGGACCAGTGGTTAGAGGCATTGGCCACTCATGTGGGATTCCCGAGAGATCAGTGGCCTAGTGGCCAAGAGACCTACCCTGGTGCCTACGAGTACCATTCGGATGCCTATTCCGGAGACCAGGACCAGGACGACGAGGATTCGTCCGAGTAGACTTACCACTCCCTGCATTTGAATGCTGAGTCTTTTCGCTTGCCTATGCATTCGTTGAGGACAACGACGCGTTCAAGTGTGGGGGGGTTCCTCAGCCTTTATTAGCCAAGTCCGTGTCTGCATTCACCAGTTACATATAGGTTGTTTGTATCGTGTCGTGAGTCAGTTTGTGTAGTCCGTGTCGTGTTTATACATATTGTGTGTGTCGTATTGTGAGTAGTTTATGTTTAGAGCACGTTTTATTTAATTGAGTCCACCTACCCAAATTGAGTCAGTTTCGAGTCTTCTTTCGAGTCGGCCCATGCATGTAGAGTAGGAAATATTATCTAAAAAAAAAAAAAAAAAAAAAAAAAAAAAACAAATTGAAAATTGAGAAAGGGCAATCAAAAGAAGCTTGAAATTGGAAAATCGAGGAGTGTGAGAACTTTAGGCATAGGGTATGAGATGTGACCGAGAATGACAATTTGAGTTCCCCTTAGTATGTATAGAGAGACTTCCTTTACGGGAATACCTGCCTATTTTTAATACACTTAAATGATTTTCAAATCTAAAGTGTGTGCCTTGTTTTCTTACAAGAGTTGAGCTAGGTGTGAGCTAAACAAGCCGAACATTCATGTGTACGTCTTAGGTAGTCGCCAACCCGCCTCGTAGTGGCACACAGAACAGCTGTGCGAGGTGTGTATTAGAGCACTCACTGCTTATAGAACTTACCTTGTAGGACCACTAGTAAACCCTGTTTTGAACCTTGGATTCTTTGATAACCTCTGGACTTAGGGTGACGATTCTTGGCATTCATCATTGATTTGTTAGAATCACCGCTTTAGTGCGTCACGAGGGTGTTTGTAGTTGAGGGGGTTCGATGAGGGAGTACTTCATGATATATTTGAGTGAGTCTCACGTATCGCATGTACTTCATTTCTGATTATCGAGGGGAATGCGAGGGTGAGTGAGAGTAGGCTTGCGCACTTCGGTGTGGCGGTGTTCCATGTCATTACACCATGGACACAGTTGTGGAGAGCCGTGAGTGCGTGGCATCTAATACGCACAAATTGGGTTGGGTGATTTAATTGGTGGATCGTGCTAGGAATCGTTTCTTTTCATCATCTTGGTGTAGGAGGATCGGTTGGATTAAGCACGAGACTTACATTGTTTTGATTACTTGAGAGGGGACATGGGTATATTCTAGTGTGGGGATGTCGACTTTTGACTACGGACATTGAGATTGAGCTTTTGACGACTCCGTCCCCATACATGTACTTGGATTTGTTTGCGGCTTTGTTTGGTGGCACCGTGTATTTCATTGAGTTAGGGGGAGATGGATTTTACTTGTGATATATATTCATTGGATTGTTTACTTCCTCCCCTTAACGTTTTTGTTTGGCTTGACACTTGGAAGACCACTCGAGATATACGTTGTAGAAGTTGTGTTTTTTGGATATTGAGAGATTTGAAAAAAAAAAAAAAAAAAAAAAAAAAAACAGAAAAAAAAAAAAAAGAAAAAGAGAGAAAAAAAAGAGAGATGAAATAAAGGAATAAAGTTGGAGCTTAATGAAGAACGAGTGGTGGAAGCAACTATTTCATTGACGGCGATGTTCATTTTATGCATGTTTCACGACGGTGGCCACAGAGATCGTTATTGTACCGGGGTTTGAGGGGATCGAGGGCCGGAGATGGTGAGTTTCGGGTTGCGGTTCCTATCATCGTGGTGAGGGTGTGTGAGATGTGGGTTTTAACGTGAGAATGTGACGCTTAGGACTTGCTACTACATGATTATCCTTTTGTCCCTAAGCCTCTACATTTTAACCCGTTAGCGGAATAGGAGCTCGGACCTTGAATGTGGCTTAGCCTAGCGTAGCCTCTTATTTATCGGCACACGCGAAGAGGTAGGTTATTCTTACACGTAGTAAAGCTAGGCTTTCTATACCAACTAAGGGAAATTCTTGTTGTCAATTTTAGTTGCAATTCATACCTCGTTCCTAGATTCTTCATCACTCCATGAGAACCGTTTTAAGCTAATTGAGATTGCCCGATCTCGCCTAAAAAGATATTTTGTGTATATATGTGTTTAGTAGGATCGAGTCATATAATTGCATTGCATCATATTGTTGCATCGTTGAGTCTTGTATTGAGTCGTCGTGTGTATTGAGTCGGCTAATTGAGGTTAGTATGCAATTGGTAAGTTGAAAAGTATGCAATGGTCTTGGTTGGAATAGTTGACTCGAGAGGTGAGATGAGACGAGGAAGGTTCGGATGATTTTGATAGTTTGAGATTTGGATTGTTGCTCGGGACGCGCAACGGGTAAGTGTGGGGATAGTTGATAACTCCATATTTGGAGTTATATTCTTATATGTTTTCTTACCGTTTTACGTGTATTCCGATGCGTTTTGATGGATTTTGGATCATTTCTTGCTAAATTTGAGCATGTTGAGTCTTTGCACGTTAATGATGAGTCCGGGCACTTTTTGCATTAATTTTGACTATATTTTATCACGTTTGATCTTCCGGTATGTTTCTCGTGTTGTGGTTTTCAGGAACCGGGAGCTCGGGACGTGACATTGGAGCAAAAGTGAACTTCGGAAAAGTTGGAGGCTCAAAGGGATGCTCGGGAAGTGAAGACGAAAGGAAAAAGAGCAAGAAGATGAAGTTTGAATGATGGAAGACCAGAAGTAATTGTACGTTTACCTCAAAGTAATCGTACGATTACATTCACTCAGAAGTGATCGTGCGTTTACTTTCAAGTAAACGTACGATCACCTTCAATGCAAGTAATCGTACGTTTACGTGAAAGTAATCGTACGATTACTTCTGCGGCCAGGATCGAATTTTTGGGTTGTTTTCGCTATTTTGGCATAGTTTTGGGAGTTTGAAGCCACGAAAGACTTAGGAAACATTGGGGAACGTGATTGGGGATCAGAACACACCTTGGGAGTCGTGCTTGGAGTGCTTGGGAGCTAGGTCGAGAGCTTGGATCATCCGTTTGGCTTCTATTCTCCGTTTCTTCTCTAGTTTTTCATACTTGATCATGAAACCTTGTATTGTGAACATGATTATGAGTAGCTAAACCCTTATTTTGGGATATCTCGTAGGAAACTAGGGTTTGATCACTACAACTTGGGGTTTATGGATTTTCTCTCATGCTTTTATGCTTAATTGATGATTTCTTCTCTAGTTATGTGTATTTTACGCTTTTAATTTATCAATTCTATTGATAGACGTATTAATAGGATTGTGCTAGGTTATGAACGATAGAGGAACCTACGTTTGTTGCCCGGAACATTGAAATACACACTAGCCGTATCTAGGGTTGAGGAATCTTGCTAGTTAGCTAAGAACAAGAGTAGAAACTAGTATCGTAATGCGTGTCTGAACTTGAGTGAGCTAGAGGAATCAGTTACGATAGTTTAGGCATAGTTATTGGTTGAGACATCTTCAATATAAAATTGCTCGTTTAACTAGAATAAGAACTCATCGTGTTAGGAAAACATAAATCCAACGTAGTGTGACATTCCTAGTGATCCGTAGAGATATCCTGAATTTAATCAAACTTGATAAACATCAAATCAACCCGCGCTCGTTAATCTTGAAATAATTCTTTGAATTATTTGAGATAATTGTTACTTTTAATTATTAGTAGAAATAGAACAAAACAACTGCGCTTTGCCCACACAAAGAATAAATTTAGTAGTTAATTTACACGAAGTCCTTTGGGTTCGACAATCCGGACTTTTCCGATTATTACTACACCGACAACTGTGCACTTGCAGTTGGAGCGTGTCAATGTGAAACCCTTGATCGAGAGTACCACTCACATAACGAAGCACACATTTCAACGCGCGAAAATGATGCTCTCGAGGATCGTGCATAAAGAGGCAGATCTGCTGAACCGCATAGGAGATGTTCGAACGTGTAAAAGTGAGATACTGAAGAGCACCGGCTAAACTGCGGTAGAGAGTGGGATCATCAACCGGAGAGCCTGAACCAGCGGTGAGTTTGGAGCCAGTCTCAACTTGAGTGCTAACGGGCTTACAGCCCACCATCGAAGCACGCTGGAGAACCTCAGATGCATACTGACGCTGAGAGAGAACCATACCAGAGTCAGTCCGAGTGACAATAATACCCAGAAAATGATGAAGAGGTCCCATATTAGTCATAGCAAACTCCATCGAAAGCTGAGCAATAATCCTCTGCACAACTGTAGGAGAAGACCCTGTAATGATGATAACGTCGACGTAGAGGAGGAGGTAGACAACATATGATCCCTGGCTGTAGACGAACAGAGACTCATCACACCGACAACTAGAAAACCCCACTGGGCCCGTGAGAAAGGTAGCTGAAACCACGCGCGCGGTGCCTGTTTCAGCCCATAGAGAGACTTACGAAGACGACATACATGATCCGGATGGCGAAGATCCCGATAGCCCGGTGGCTGATGCATATACACTACCTCATCCAGATCACCGTGCAAGAAAGCATTCTTGACATCCAACTGGCGAATGGGCCAAGCATGAGAGATGGAAAGAGTGAGAACAGTACAGATGGTGGCCGGTTTGAAAACAGCACTAAAAGTCTCATCACAATCAACACCCACTAAATCAGATTTTCCATTTGCCACAAGGCGGGCTTTGTACCGCTGAAGAGTACCATCAGCCCGAAACTTGTGACGGAATAACCAAATGGCCCGGAGAATGTTTGCCCCAGACGAGCGAGGAACCAACTCCCAAGTCTGATTCGTGATCATAGCCTCAAACTCATCATCCATTGCAGCTTTCCAGTGTGGGTCTGAAAGGGCAGACACATGGGATTTGGGCAAGGGAGACACGAAAGAGGGAGATTGAGTATGAAGGGTGAGACGTGAGATGGGTTCATGGATACCGTGCTGGGCTCGGGTTCTCATATGAGGGGAGAGAGGTGGAGTTGGTGGGTTAGGAGAGTCTGGTACTAGAGACAGCAGGGAGACCGTGACAGGTGGGGAGGCAAGAGGCTGAGGAGGAGCCTCAGGTGGATAAGGCTGGGGTGGTGTCGAGGAAGTAGGAGGAGGTGCGGTCGGACGACGAGTGTAGTAAAGAGGGAAGGGTGGTGTTAGCCGAGAGGGAGCAGAGGGGTTGTGAGTATGACCGGACAGATCTATAATTGGAAGACCATCGTCAGGGTCAGAGACAGTATGCCCGGGAAGTGACACGGAACCCGGTGTCACAAACGGGAAGACATTCTCATCAAACGTAACATGACGAGAGATGTGAATGCGACCAGTAGATATGTCGAGACACCGATAACCACGAAATTTCGAAGGGTAACCAAGAAACACACATCGAGTGGACCGAGGGGCGAGCTTGTGGGGAGACACGGCAGTCAGATTAGGGTAACACACACAGCCAAAGGTACGAAGATGATCGTATGTGGGAAGACGATGATAGAGAATGGTGGTAGGAATACCACCGTTGAGAGCTTTGGTGGGGAGAATGTTGTGGAGATAGACAACAGTGAGAACAGATTTAACCCAGAAGCGAGGAGACATGGATGCTTGAGAGAGAAGGCTACGGGATATGTCATTGATACGACGTATCATACGTTCGGCCTTGCTGTTTTGAGGAGACGTTTGCGGACAAGCAAATCGAAAAACAAGGCCACTGGACTTGGCGAACTCATGAAACACAGAGTTGTCAAATTCCCCCCAAGGTCGCATTGAAAACTCTTGATGTGACGAGAAAACTGGGTATGCACAGGAATTGTTTGAAGTGTGTGAAAGCATCCGATTTGAGTTTTAAAGGAAAAACCCATAGAAAATGCGAGTAACCATCAAGTAAGAGAAGATAATACTTGAAATTAGATATGCTAGAAACAGGGGATGTCCAAATGTCACTATGAATAATGTCAAATGGAGCCACAGTACAAGATTGTGAAGGAGCAAAGGGAAGTCTAACGTGTTTGCCGAGTTGGCATGCATGGCACAATCCGGTCTGCTCAGCTTTAGTATAAGAAATGAAATGACTAGAGCTAAGTTGATCTAAGACGTGGCGACCAGGATGTCCAAGACAGTTGTGCCACACTGGGGTGGAAGAACGTCAAGAGACCGGGGTGGAGAGGGGGACGGGGTGGAGATAAGAGGATAGAGGTCCCCAGAACTATTGCTCCGAAGTAAAAGGGTACCCGAGTGAAGGTCCTTCACAGAAAAACCAGTCGGGTCAAACTCGATAGAGACATTATTATCAATGGTGAAATGACGGACAGAGACAAGATTTTTAATGATGTTTGGAGCAAGAAGGACATTTTTTAGATGTAGGGGATGGGCTAGGGTAGTAATAGTCTGCTGACCAGAACCGCACACTGGAATTTGCATCCCATTACCGACCATCATGTTAGAAATTGGAGAACTAGATGAGACAGATGAGAGAGTACCTGTCTGAGATGTGAGATGAGAGGAAGCCCCAGAGTCCATGTACCAAATCTTATCAGGAGCATTCCGGGTCATGCCAGCAAGTTCCGAACTCAGAGCAGTAACAGAGGGAGACGAACCCGCAGTGGCAGAAAGAACCTGTGAACGCTGAGAAGGTGGTGGACCAAGAATACCTGACGTAACTGTACGCTGAGAGGGTCCTGACTGTGTCCAACTCGGTGTCGGGGGATAGGGGCCTGACTGAGCAGTCGGGGACGATGGAGCAGGACACCACACCCAACTGCCATGAGGAGTAACAGACAGTGTGGGGTGCTACTGAGTGCTCATGTATCCTTTGCGGCTAGACTAACGAGGACGGCCATTTCTCTGACGACCCTGTGATTGCTGGGTTGGTGGTAGTGCTGAAGGAGCAGTGGCCGAGGAATCAGTTATGTGAGTTGCCATGACAAATGGTTAAATAATCACAAACTTAGAGCAGATTAGTGAGGAATAAATTGGACCCACTTAAAAAATCTGGATTCAATTAGAGGTTTGAGCCACCCACAAACACAAAGCTAGTAATTGACAATCAAACCCAAAGTCTACTGTTGGTCGGCAATAAAGTGACCCATAAAGTAATATGTGATCTGAATACCAAGAGCAATCAAACCCCAACGAAGCCACACACTGACTGTGTTTCAAAAGCAACCTAACCCACAACTTTTATCAAGCCCAACAACTTGAATTGTTCGGCAATCACGTTACCTGTGAGCAACTCAAAAGAAGGCTACTGGAGCTGCGACAAAGATTGCAGCAGAAAGAGAGAAAGATTGGAGGAGTTCGCGGCTGTTGAGTGCGCTGAAGAGGATGGCAACGCAGAGACACTCGCTGGTGGGAGAGTGGCGCCTGATCGGACCAGACGGGGTCAGCGATCGGACGGGTGGAGCACTGCCGCAGCGGGCGACGGCGTTGAGGACGATCGACGTCGCGGACAGCGACGGGAAGAAGCAGAAAGAGAGGGCGGAAGTTGGTGGAGCGGATCGGAGCGCTAGGCGGCAGCGGCTAGGGTTGCTCTGATACCATAAAGGTTTGTGAAATCGTCCTCTCCTGGACCTTTCTATTGATTAGTGATATATACACAATTCATCCTAAAATAATAACAGATAAACCCCTATAATTATTCTATACTATAATGAGCTACGCTACTAGTTAGTACTAAGTAGCTAAATTAGCAGTGTATGTTTTGACCAAAAGATAGCGGCGTACTAACATTAAGAAAAATCTTTCAACATTTGTTGGGTCTAAAATTTATGAGAACTCTTCAAAATGGTGGTCACATGTCATAGTTCATAAAACTCACTCAACGATAGTTGTGGTTCTTAATAATTTACTGTAGACTCAAATTTAATGGTTGGGAGATATACTGTTGTCCCAATATTCTTATTATTGTTACATAAAATTTCACCCCATATTTTTACAGGTGCTGATAATTACAGCACAATAATTTATAGTTACAACACAACTTTATATTAAATGACCGTACTACCCTCCTTAGTTACTTTTCTAACAAATACTACCCTCTAACGATATCTCGGTATTTTTTTTTCACACACCCCACCTTTTTGTTTATCTCTCTCTAACGATTACTACATTCATTTTAGAAATATAAGCTGTGGTAATCAAATACTCATATCATATATAATAAACACAAAATCAAAACAAATAAAGATGAGTGGATCTGAGCTTAAGTGACTTTGATATCCAAAGCAGCAAAGAGCAATACTGATTGATTTTCTTTTTGCAAAGACCAATACCATTTAAATATAAATAAGTAAAAGTAAACAAAAGAGAGGTTCTGTTCTTCGTCCTACTGGACACGCTATATAAATTTTTTTAAAGTTGCAATTTGATCATGTATTTGGTCCATTAAATTTGTTTTCAGCCCCCACTTAAGTCAAGCAATATTAGCTCCATTAAATTCGTTTTCAGCCACCAGTGAGATGAGAGGACCGGTCGTCACAGCTTGCTCCAAGGGGAACCGGAAACCTCTTGCTTCGGCTGCCTCTGCCGAATAGTGAGAGTTAGATTGTCGGCTTCTTCTCCCCGCTACCTGAATAATAATAATAATAATAATAATAATAATAATAATAATAATAATAATAATAATAAAGGAAGCAAATACCTGATTATGGCGAAATGGTTATGACAAAAGTTTGAAGTTCTGCTCCATAGAACAAGAGAATCTACGTATTTGCTTTGTGCCTATGGAATGGCAAACTGAGTAGTGAATACAAAGGGGTACAACAAAGAAAAGGAGGGTTTCTTTTTGAAAGTGTAAAAAGCAGTAATAATAGGTGGAGATAATTTAAAGAAGTTACATGTGTGGAAAAACAAATACCAATATATCATTAAAGATTGCAGCACAATTAATTAAGAAGGGTAATATAGTCATTTAGTATAAAATTGTACTGTAACTATAAATTATTGTTCTGTAATTATCAGCACCCTTTAACAAAATATATTTGTTTAAGAAGGTATGATCCAAAAGTTGAGATTAAATTAATCTTTACGATAAAAAAAGCCATTTTAGTTTCTTGAAACTTTTTTTTTTTTGGAATAGGTGCAGAATTTCATTAAACGAAAATAGAGTACAAACAAAGAAAACAAAGCCCACAAGCACAAGGTCTTGCAGCATATTTAGATTAACATGAACTAAAAACCCAATCCGTCCAGCTGTCGTCGATCCAGAAAGCACCGCTTAAATTTGGTCTTAAACGATTCTCTTAACTCCAGATCATAATTAATCAAAGTTAACTTAAATTTGCAATTCAATATATGTAGCTAATCAATTAGCATGGATATGTGCTCAATTCAAACCGATTTGATGCGGACCGATTATGGCAAGATTTCCTGACCCCTACCTTGGGCGGTTAGGCCATGGGAGTGGCCAAGTCTAATTTAAGATGACACGAACCCGTTTAAAATCTGCCACCTCACCAGACAAAGGTAACGACAATACTTGTTGAAAGCAGGTTTCTAGTGAAGCAGGAAGAGAATTAACAATAGAATTGTACCATACCATTAACTAATCAACTGGTACAACTTACAAGGAGACTGTCATGACTCATGATATACTAGTATTATAAAGTTGGAATACTATGGCATGTTCCGTGTTTACTTCTTAGTGATGAAGCAGCATTTGTTTTTTGAGTTTTGGTGGTTGATATTCTTTTTTAATGAATGACACTATAAGTGACTTAAAAAAGATAGAGAGGTCACATACTCACAGTTCTGTTGATTTTAAGAAAAAACGAATTTTGTGACTGCTGATATGCTTCAAGTGGCATATACCTAGAATCAATATAATAGGGGTATCAAGTTATGCTACTAGGTAAGTGTCTACTGCAAAGATTATATGGGTATTGAATCACTATCAATAGGAGTTAGTGTCCCTTCACAAATATCAAAGAACAAAAGTCATCCACTTTTATCAACCAACTTCATCTCTGCTGGGTTACATGCTTATCCCTCACTGGTTCCATTCAAGGTATAATGGCGCAGTTATATTTTTTGGTACACGACATTTGACCCCTCATCTTTAGGTACTAAGACAACTTGTCTTCCAAGATCTCTTTTATATTGAAGAAATCATTACCGATTGTAGCTGCAGTTTATTGAAATAATTCTTACGTACAAGCCGCCACAGCTCACTGGAACTAGGCGCACCCTGTATTATTTTTGGGGTCACCAGAGGGCTTCAAGGTGAAGGAAGTCCTCAAAGGGGTCTTCCAGTTTTAATTTAGAAAGGAGAAGTGCTCAAAGGCCGACCATGGTTTTCCAAAGCCCAATTGTTAGTCCTATCAAAGTGGGATCTGTTGAAGGGTTTTGATTCAGCTTCTTTCAAGTCCTCGCCTCTTTGATCTAGCTTGATCTGTTGAAGGGTTTGGATTTGCCATCATTTGCCTACATTGAAAGTGCAACAAGGAAAGTTGGGGCTAAGATCGATGAAGTTTTGGAGGATAAATCCATCAAAAATATTTTGCCTGAGTAAAATTAATTTGGATGTAGAGAAGCCGCTTTCTAAAGGCTTCAAGGTGACGATGCGGAGAAGAGGTATTCTTGGCGTTGAGTAACTACAAATAAATCGGTTTGTTACGAAGAGCATGCTCGTCATGACATCCTTAAAATTTTTCGTTAGAATAAAACGACGACGAACTTTGCTCGTCGACATGCGGTCGGGATAGTTCTGTCGCTAGTTTGACCAAACGACAACAACAACCGTTGGTCGTTAGAACATAATAGCCAACGGTGTTGCCAAAACTTTTGCTCGTCGTTATTACCCCTGTCAACTACGTCCTAACAATCTAATTTTGTGGTCAGAACTTTTGCCGACTAACATTTCGACCACATCCTGTCGTCGTTGAACCTATGCCGACGTCTTTTCTCGTCGTCTTTAATGTAAGCCCACTACCATGTAGTTGTATTTTTTGTCTTGTGGTAGCCTATTAAGTTTTTTCAGTTTTTCAGGTCCCCCTTCAATTTTATTAGTCAAGCGCTAGCGCCCCTATAGAGTAAGGCTTTTCTGCTATCAAAGAAACCGAAAGAAAGAAAAAACCAGTGCCTTTCGACGAGACTTGTAGCTTTATTCTTATTCATTCCATACTTGGAAGAATTGCAGGAAATCGTTCGATAACCCTTCTTCCTATATATTTAATTTATCAAGGATACCCGCCGATCAAGAAAATTCCCGTGAAACTCAATCATTTCACAGAAGTTCATTCTTATTCTTACGAAGCAAACAGCATTTCCTATTGATTTGTCCCCTGGACCGGACCTATTCTGATTCTGAATTATCTGCCCCTACGCTGTCCCAAAGGACTAGCACAATCGAAATAGTGAAATTCTTGGGTCATCTCAATGGGTTCAGAAACCACAAATTTATCTGGATCATCATAACGTACTTCCACATATCCACTCACAGGAAAGTCTTTTCGTAGTGGATGACCCTCGAAACCATAATCTGTTAATATGCGGTGTAGATTATGCTATAATGAATGAAAGAAAGAAAGGTAAATGTCAATGGATAGGCACGAGCCCATGCACCCCATCATCTAGATGGGAATAGCCATTCATTTCGAAAGAAAAGGCTGATTGGGTAGGTTTTTTACGCGAATGCGAAATGTTCCGATTCGAGCCGGACACTGAAAGCTTCTCTTTGCCCAGTCGAAGGGACACCATCTATAGATAGTCTAGTTGACCCGTCTTTCTATTTTCATCCAAGAATTTTTGCTAATTGCCTGAGTTCCGAGGCAAAAATGTTACATCCAATTTGCCGACTACGTCATAACAATCTAATTTTGTTGTAATACCCCGTTTTTATACGGGGTAAATTAATAGCAATTCGTGAAGCTTAAATATGAACTGGGGAGGTATTTGTAGTTTAAAGAAAAATTATACTAGTTAATATAGGGGGTAGTAGTTGTAGTTTGAAGAAAGTTATATACCTAAAGGGTGAATAAATAAAAGTGAATAAATTAATAAGCCAAAAATAAAAATTGGATAAAGAAATAAAATAATAAAAAAATTATGAGAAAAGCTTCTCCACCAATTTACACAAACACATCTGCTGAATTTTTCGCGTAAAACAAGAAGACACTGTCTTCTCCTTCACCTCCTCCTTCAAAAACCAACCCAGCTCCCTTCTCACCCGTCACCACCACCAGAACCATCGCCACCTCCACCGGCAACACCCCACTTCCACCACCACTTCCTCCTCCACCTCTCTGCCTTCCTCTGTCTCCCTCTCCCTCTCCCCTGTTCTGCCCGACGAAGACAGAGGAAGCAGCAGCAGCGGCAAAGCCGCTGCCTCCTCCGTCGGCGACGCCACCACCACCACCAGCCAACTCAATCTCTCCCTCACCACCCCCTGATCTCTCTCTCTCTCTTTCTCTCTCTCTCTCTCTCTCTCTCCCTCTCTCTTCTTCCCTGTTTCCCCCGGCGAAGAGCAGCAGAAGCAGCAGCGGCGGTGAAGCCACTGCCGCCTCCGACGAACAAAACCATCACAACCCCCACTGTCATCTCCCTCGATTGGACCCCGATTTCGCCTCTCCTCTCTGTTTCGATCAGAGGAGAAGAGATAACAACAGCAAATCGCTGCAAAATCAACCAGATCCGCCATCGCTGCCGACGCCATTAACGCCGGCGAAGTGCTCGGCCGGCGAATCAAACACCCCCACCCTCTTTTGTCCGTATCGATTGACTCCCTGAGATCCGACCCAAAGTCAGGAGGCCTCAGCTTAAGCCAAGGAGACCCGCAGCTGCCCCGTCGAGCCTCACAGTCGCCGGCGACGCCATTAACGCCGGCGAGAGCTCGAACTCTCCGAATCCGACGCACCCACTTGCTGAAATCAGTACCATTCGACTCCTGGAGGTTAAAGCAACCTAGAAAAGCCAACAATCGGAGCTAATAACGCCGGAGTCGCCGGAATCGTTCATCACTGCCGGCCACCTCGATGGCAACCTCAATCGGACCCAATTCTCAACTGTTTTTCGCGATTTTTGGTGTGACGAGTTTATAGACGAAGGTTACGTCTACGTGTGAAAGTCGACGTCATATTTGCCGTGTTATCAAGGTGAGTAAACATGCCAAGTCTAGCGCGCCCCGCTTCTTTCGTGTCGAAAGATGATTTTATAATTTGTCTCAAAATGTGTTTTATGACATACATGCTTTACTTGAAATTTTGATTGTGTTGAGATATTTTCTTTGAAATTTGACACGTGAAAATAATAACGCGTAATAACGTAAAGTGGAAAGAGTTGTGCGGGGAAAACTTATTATTGTCGTGTTGGCTTTAGCCACTCGGCCTGTGATTATTATTGTCGTGGTGGCTTCGTCCACTCGGCCTGTGATTATTATTGTCGTGATGGCTTTTTCCACTCGGCCTGTGTACTTTAACCCGGTCGCAACCTGCCGGGTCGCTCCATGTACTCACCTCTCTGGCCGCAAGAAGTCTTAGGGGGGTGCCGGCACTTAAGGTCTTGGATGCTTGTGATGGATTATTCTTCCCCGTATCAACTAATGAATTTTATGGTTTGGATATTGGATATTAATGGAAATGGAAATATTGAGATTAAATGGTTTGGATATTGGATATGGATTTAATTGTGCTTATTGGAGTTCTTCTGAAAATTTACGAGAACTCGGAAATGTCTTACTATTACACTGTCTTTTACTTCCGCTGTATTTCCATTTGAAGTTAATACTTGTGAAATATTTACTCTTCGTCCATTTATTATTATTACTTGTGTCAAAATATCTAGTTCCCGATTTACGTGCTTGGGTGTTGCTCACTCAGTATTTCACTGCTGACTTTAGAAACTGCGGTTCCTGTTTTAATTCCCACCGCAGGTCTAGATGGAGAAGGCTTGGCTTAGGACGGGGAAAACGCGGACTCATCTAGTTGTATCGGCACGCCTAGTAATCGAACTCTTAGACTTTTAAATTTGTGTAATAATGTTTTAAGACGATGTGTGAAACTTTTATCATATGTAATATATTTCTATGGCAGTGTTTGTTCTTGATTTCCACCGTTTCATATTATAGTAGCACCCACTCAGGCTCTCCGGTCCGGAACGGAAAGTCTGGGAACCAAGAGGTGTTTGGAGCTTTCCACTCAGGTCTAAGTCATAATTCGCAAGGGTTGTATAAATCTTAACCCATAGCTTGGGAGTTTGATCTTCAGTATCATATTTTCTTTAGTAATTTATCAAAATTTTTGAGAACTTTGGTTAATGTTGCAAATCTCGGGTAAGAAGCTAAATTCCAAAGAGTAAGAAGAACCGTGTTATTAAGAAGTCTTAAACAATATCTCCTAAAACTTTTCTTATGATAATTTAAGTGCTTGGTGTCTGCTAAGATACTATTGTAACATCGGGCCATATGACATTCTGGAGAGAATTAGGGAAGTTGCGTACCAACCAGACATACCTTCGTATTTCGGACGGGTATACAATATCTTTCACGAATTGCAAATAAATAAGTATGTACCCTATCCCTCTTACGTGTTGGATCCCGAACCAATTGAGTCAGACCTGTCTTTGACATATGAAGACCATCTTGTCAAGATCCTCGATACCGAGACAAGGGACACGCGTACCAAGAGCGTTAAGCTAGTGAAAGTCTTACGGACAAATCATCAGACAGAAGAAGCTACTTGGGAAGCAGATGATGAAATGAGAAAGATGTAACCGCACCTCTTTGACGAGGTAAACCGAGTTCCGAGGACGTCACTCCTCTAAGGGGGAGAGGAATGTAACCCTTTAATTTTTCGTGACCTCAATCCTCATGCCGCATTGAACTAGATAGCAATAAAATTAATATATTGTTTGAGGTGACTATTTCTACATATAGTATTATGTGAAGTGGTTGACGTGGATTGGCTGTTGCAATAGATATAAAATCTTATATTAGCATTACGTGGGTTAGTTGGTTTGCGCTTCGAGGACGAAGCTTTATTTAAGGGGGGAAGGATGTAATACCCCGTTTTTATACGGGGTAAATTAATAGCAATTCGTGAAGCTTAAATATGAACTGGGGAGGTATTTGTAGTTTAAAGAAAAGTTATACTAGTTAATATAGGGGGTAGTAGTTGTAGTTTGAAGAAAGTTATATACCTAAAGGGTGAATAAATAAAAGTGAATAAATTAATAAGCCAAAAATAAAAACTGGATAAAGAAATAAAATAATAAAAAATTATGAGAAAAGCTTCTCCACCAATTTACACAAACACATCTGCTGAATTTTTCCCGTAAAACAAGAAGACACTGTCTTCTCCTTCACCTCCTCCTTCAAAAACCAACCCAGCTCCCTTCTCACCCGTCACCACCACCAGAAACATCGCCACCTCCACCGGCAACACCCCACTGCCACCACCACTTCCTCCTCCACCTCTCTGCCTTCCTCTGTCTCCCTCTCCCTCTCCCCTGTTCTGCCCGACGAAGACAGAGGAAGCAGAAGCAGCGGCAAAGCCGCTGCCTCCTCCGTCGGCGACGCCACCACCACCACCAGCCAACTCAATCTCTCCCTCACCACCCCCTGATCTCTCTCTCTCTCTCTCTCTCTCTCTCTCTCTCTCTCTCTCCCTCTCTCTTCTTCCCTGTTTCCCCCTGCGAAGAGCAGCAGAAGCAGCAACGGCGGTGAAGCCACTGCCGCCTCCGACGAACAAAACCATCACAACCCCCACTGTCATCTCCCTCGATTGGACCCCGATTTCGCCTCTCCTCTCTGTTTCGATCAGAGGAGAAGAGATAACAGCAGCAAATCGCTGCAAAATCACCCGGACCTGCCATCGCCGCCGACGCCATTAACGCCGGCGAAGTGCTCGGCCGGCGAATCAAACACCCCCACCCTCTTTTGTCCATATCGATTGACTCCCTGAGATCCGACCCAAATTCAGGAGGCCTCAGCTTAAGCCAAGGAGACCCGCAGCTGCCCCGTCGAGCCTCACAGTCGCCGGCGACGCCATTAACGCCGGCGAGGGCTCGAACTCTCCGAATCCGACGCACCCACTTGCTGAAATCAGTACCATTCGACTCCTGGAGGTTAAAGCAACCTAGAAAAGCCAACAATCGGAGCTAATAACGCCGGAGTCACCGGAATCGTTCATCACCGCCGGCCACCTCGATGGCAACCTCAATCGGACCCAATTCTCAACTGTTTTTCGCGATTTTTGGTGTGACGAGTTTATAGACGAAGGTTACGTCTACGTGTGAAAGTCGACGTCATATTTGCCGTGTTATCAAGGTGAGTAAACATGCCAAGTCTAGCGCGCCCCGCTTCTTTCGTGTCGAAAGATGATTTTATAATTTGTCTCAAAATGTGTTTTATGACATACATGCTTTACTTGAAATTTGGATTGTGTTGAGATATTTTCTTTGAAATTTGACACGCGAAAATAATAACGCGTAATAACGTAAAGTGGAAAGAGTTGTGCGGGGAAAACTTATTATTGTCGTGTTGGCTTTAGCCACTCGGCCTGTGATTATTATTGTCGTGTTGGCTTCATCCACTCGGCCTGTGATTATTATTGTCGTGTTGGCTTTGTCCACTCGGCCTGTGTACTTTAACCCGGTCGCAACCTACCGGGTCGCTCCATGTACTCACCTCTCTGGCCGCAAGAAGTCTTAGGGGGGTGCCGGCACTTAAGGTCTTGGATGCTTGTGATGGATTATTCTTCCCCGTATCAACTAATGAATTTTATGGTTTGGATATTGGATATTAATGGAAATGGAAATATTGAGATTAAATGGTTTGGATATTGGATATGGATTTAATTGTGATTATTGGAGTTCTTCTGAAAATTTACGAGAACTCGGAAATGCCTTACTATTACACTGTCTTTTACTTCCGCTGTATTTCCATTTGAAGTTAATACTTGTGAAATATTTACTCTTCGTCCATTTATTATTATTACTTGTGTCAAAATATCTCGTTCCCGATTTACGTGCTTGGGTGTTGCTCACTCAGTATTTCATTGCTGAGTTTAGAAACTGCGGTTCCTGTTTTAATTCCCACCGCAGGTCTAGATGGAGAAGGCTTGGCTTAGGACGGGGAAAACGCGGACTCATCTAGTTGTATCGGCACACCTAGTAATCGAACTCTTAGACTTTTAAATTTGTGTAATAATGTTTTAAGACGATGTGTGAAACTTTTATCATATGTAATATATTTCTATGGCAGTGTTTGTTCTTGATTTCCACCGTTTCATATTATAGTAGCACCCACCCGGGCTCTCCGGTCCGGAACGGAAAGTCTGGGAACCAAGGGGTGTTTGGAGCTTTCCACTCAGGTCTAAGTCATAATTCGCAAGGGTTGTCTAAATCTTAACCCATAGCTTGGGAGTTTGATCTTCAGTATCATATTTTCTTTAGTAATTTATCGCAAAATTTTTGAGAACTTTGGTTAATGTTGCAAATCTCGGGTAAGAAGCTAAATTCCAAATAGTAAGAAGAACCGTGTTATTAAGAAGTCTTAAACAATATCTCCTAAAACTTTTCTTATGATAATTTAAGTGTTTGGTGTCTGCTAAGATACTATTGTAACATCGGGCCATATGACATTCTGAAGAGAATTAGGGAAGTTGCGTACCAACCAGACATACCTTCGTATTTCTGACGGGTATACAATATCTTTCACGAATTGCAAATAAATAAGTATGTACCCTATCCCTCTTACGTGTTGGATCCCGAACCAATTGAGTCAGACCTGTCTTTGACATATGAAGACCATCCTGTCAAGATCCTCGATACCGAGACAAGGGACACGCGTACCAAGAGCGTTAAGCTAGTGAATGTCTTACGTACAAATCATCCGACAGAAGAAGCTACTTGGGAAGCAGATGATGAAATGAGAAAGATGTAACCGCACCTCTTTGACGAGGTAAACCGAGTTCCGAGGACGTCACTCCTCTAAGGGGGAGAGGAATGTAACCCTTTAATTTTTCGTGACCTCAATCCTCGTTCCGCATTGAACTAGATAGCAATAAAATTAATATATTGTTTGAGGTGACTATTTCTACATATATTATTATGTGAAGTAGGTGACGTGGATTGGCTGTTGCAATAGATAAAAAATCTTATATTAGCATTACGTGGGTTAGTTGGTTTGCGCTTCGAGGACGAAGCTTTATTTAAGGGGGGAAGGATGTAATACATTGTTTTTATACGGGGTAAATTAATAGCAATTCGTGAAGCTTAAATATGAACTGGGGAGGTATTTGTAGTTTAAAGAAAAGTTATACTAGTTAATATAGGGGGTAGTAGTTGTAGTTTGAAGAAAGTTATATACCTAAAGGCTGAATAAATAAAAGTGAATAAATTAATAAGCCAAAAATAAAAACGGGATAAAGAAATAAAATAATAAAAAATTATGAGAAAAGCTTCTCCACCAATTTACACAAACACATCTGCTGAATTTTTCCCGTAAAACAAGAAGACACTGTCTTCTCCTTCACCTCCTCCTTCAAAAACCAACCCAGCTCCCTTCTCACCCGTCACCACCACCAGAACCATCGCCACCTCCACCGGCAACACCCCACTGCCACCACCACTTCCTCCTCCACCTCTCTGCCTTCCTCTGTCTCCCTCTCCCTCTCCCCTGTTCTGCCCGACGAAGACAGAGGAAGCAGCAGCAGCGGCAAAGCCGCTGCCTCCTCCGTCGGCGACGCCACCACCACCACCAGCCAACTCAATCTCTCCCTCACCACCCCCTGATCTCTCTCTCTCTCTCTCCCTCTCTCTTCTTCCCTGTTTCCCCCGGCGAAGAGCAGCAGAAGCAGCAGCGGCGGTGAAGCCACTGCCGCCTCCGACGAACAAAACCATCACAACCCCCACTGTCATCTCCCTCGATTGGACCCCGATTTAGCCTCTCCTCTCTGTTTCGATCAGAGGAGAAGAGATAACAGCAGCAAATCGCTGCAAAATCACCCGGACCCGCCATCGCCGCCGACGCCATTAACGCCGGCGAAGTGCTCGGCCGGCGAATCAAACACCCCCACCCTCTTTTGTCCGTATCGATTGACTCCCTGAGATCCGACCCAAATTCAGGAGGCCTTAGCTTAAGCCAAGGAGACCCGCAGCTGCCCCATCGAGCCTCACAGTCGCCGGCGACTCCATTAACGCCGGCGAGGGCTCGAACTCTCCGAATCCGACGCACCCACTTGCTGAAATCAGTACCATTCGACTCCTGGAGGTTAAAGCAACCTAGAAAAGCCAACAATCGGAGTTAATAACGCCGGAGTCACCGGAATCGTTCATCACCGCCGGCCACCTCGATGGCAACCTCAATCGGACCCAATTCTCAACTGTTTTTCGCGATTTTTGGTGTGACGAGTTTATAGACGAAGGTTTCGTCTGAAAGTCGACGTCATATTTGCCGTGTTATCAAGGTGAGTAAACATGCCAAGTCTAGCGCGCCCCGCTTCTTTCATGTCGAAAGATGATTTTATAATTTGTCTCAAAATGTGTTTTATGACATACATGCTTTACTTGAAATTTTGATTGTGTTGAGATATTTTCTTTGAAATTTGACACGCGAAAATAATAACGCGTAATAACGTAAAGTGGAAAGAGTTGTGCGGGGAAAACTTATTATTGTCGTGTTGGCTTTAGCCACTCGGCCTGTGATTATTATTGTCGTGTTGGCTTCGTCCACTCGGCCTGTGATTATTATTGTCGTGTTGGCTTTGTCCACTCGGCCTGTGTACTTTAACCCGGTCGCAACCTACCGGGTCGCTCCATGTACTCACCTATCTGGCCGCAAGAAGTCTTAGGGGGGTGCCGGCACTTAAGGTCTTGGATGCTTGTGATGGATTATTCTTCCCCGTATCAACTAATGGATTTTATGGTTTGGATATTGGATTTTAATGGAAATGGAAATATTGAGATTAAATGGTTTGGATATTGGATATGGATTTAATTGTGATTATTGGAGTTCTTCTGAAAATTTACGAGAACTCGGAAATGTCTTACTATTACACTGTCTTTTACTTCCGCTGTATTTCCATTTGAAGTTAATACTTGTGTAATATTTACTCTTCGTCCATTTATTATTATTACTTGAGTCAAAATATCTCGTTCCCGATTTACGTGCTTGGGTGTTGCTCACTCAGTATTTCATTGCTGACTTTAGAAACTGCGGTTCCTGTTTTAATTCCCACCGCAGGTCTAGATGGAGAAGGCTTGGCTTAGGACGGGGAAAACGCGGACTCATCTAGTTGTTTCGGCACGCCTAGTAATCGAACTCTTAGACTTTTAAATTTGTGTAATAATGTTTTAAGACGATGTGTGAAAATTTTATCATATGTAATATATTTCTATGGCAGTGTTTGTTCTTGATTTCCACCGTTTCATATTATAGTAGCACCCACCCAGGCTCTCCGGTCCGGAACGGAAAGTCTGGGAACCAAGGGGTGTTTGGAGCTTTCCACTCAGGTCTAAGTCATAATTCGCAAGGGTTGTCTAAATCTTAACCCATAGCTTGGGAGTTTGATCTTCAGTATCATATTTTCTTTAGTAATTTATCGCAAAATTTTTGAGAACTTTGGTTAATGTTGCAAATCTCGGGTAAGAAGCTAAATTCCAAAGAGTAAGAAGAACCGTGTTACTAATAAGTCTTAAACAATATCTCCTAAAACTTTTCTTATGATAATTTAAGTGTTTGGTGTCTGCTAAGATACTATTATAACATCGGGCCATATGACATTCTGGAGAGAATTAGGGAAGTTGCGTACCAACCAGACATACCTTCGTATTTCGGACGGGTATACAATATCTTTCACGAATTGCAAATAAATAAGTATGTACCCTATCCCTCTTACGTTTTGGATCCCAAACCAATTGAGTCAGACCTGTCTTTGACATATGAAGACCATCCTGTCAAGATCCTCGATACCGAGACAAGGGACACGCGTACCAAGAGCGTTAAGCTAGTGAAAGTCTTACACACAAATCATCAGACAAAAGAAGCTACTTGGGAAGCAGATGATGAAATGAGAAAGATGTAACCGCACCTCTTTGACGAGGTAAACCGAGTTCCGAGGACGTCACTCCTCTAAGGGGGAGAGGAATGTAAACCTTTAATTTTTCGTGACCTCAATCCTCGTGCCGCATTGAACTAGATAGCAATAAAATTAATATATTGTTTGAGGTGACTATTTCTACATATATTATTATGTGAAGTAGGTGACGTGGATTGGCTGTTGCAATAGATATAAAATCTTATATTAGCATTACGTGGGTTAGTTGGTTTGCGCTTCGAGGACGAAGCTTTATTTAAGGGGGGAAGGATGTAATACATTGTTTTTATACGGGGTAAATTAATAGCAATTCGTGAAGCTTAAATATGAACTGGGGAGGTATTTGTAGTTTAAAGAAAAGTTATACTAGTTAATATAGGGGGTAGTAGTTGTAGTTTGAAGAAAGTTATATACCTAAAGGGTGAATAAATAAAAGTGAATAAATTAATAACCCAAAAATAAAAACTGGTTAAAGAAATAAAGTAATAAAAAATTATGAGAAAAGCTTCTCCACCAATTTACACAAACACATCTGCTGAATTTTTCTCGTAAAACAAGAAGACACTGTCTTCTCCTTCACCTCCTCCTTCAAAAACCAACCCAGCTCCCTTCTCACCCGTCACCACCACCAGAACCATCGCCACCTCCACCGGCAACACCCCACTGCCACCACCACTTCCTCCTCCACCTCTCTGCCTTCCTCTGTCTCTCTCTCCCTCTCCCCTATTCTGCCCGACGAAGACAGAGGAAGCAGAAGCAGCGGCAAAGCCGCTGCCTCCTCCGTCGGCGACGCCACCACCACCACCAGCCAACTCAATATCTCCCTCACCACCCCCTGATCTCTCTCTCTCTCTCTCTCTCCCTCTCTCTTCTTCCCTGTTTCCCCCGGCGAAGAGCAGCAGAAGCAGCTGCGGCGGTGAAGCCACTGCCGCCTCCGACGAACAAAACCATCACAACCCCCACTGTCATCTCCCTCGATTGGACCCCGATTTCGCCTCTCCTCTCTGTTTCGATCAGAGGAGAAGAGATAACAGCAGCAAATCGCTGCAAAATCACCCGGACCCGCCATCGCCGCCGACGCCATTAACGCAGGCGAAGTGCTCGGCCGGCGAATCAAACACCCCCACCCTCTTTTGTCCATGTCGATTGACTCCCTGAGATCCGACCCAAAGTCAGGAGTCCTCAGCTTAAGCCAAGGAGACCCGCAGCTTCCCCGTCGAGCCTCACAGTCGCTGGCGACGCCATTAACGCCGGCGAGAGCTCGAACTCTCCGAATCCGACGCACCCACTTGCTGAAATCAGTACCATTCGACTCCTGGAGGTCAAAGAAACCTAGAAAAGCCAACAATCGGAGCTAATAACGCCGGAGTCGCCGGAATCGTTCATCACCGCCGACCACCTCGATGGCAACCTCAATCGGACCCTATTCTCAACTGTTTTTCGCGATTTTTGGTGTGACGAGTCTATAGACGAAGGTTACGTCTACGTGTGAAAGCCGACGTCATATTTTCCGTGTTATCAAGGTGAGTAAACATGCCAAGTCTAGCGCGTCCCGCTTCTTTCGTGTCGAAAGATGATTTTATAATTTGTCTCAAAATGTGTTTTATGACATACATGCTTTACTTGAAATTTGGATTGTGTTGAGATATTTTCTTTAAAATTTTACACGTGAAAATAATAACGCGTAATAACGTAAAGTGGAAAGAGTTGTGCGGGGAAAACTTATTATTGTCGTGTTGGCTTCGTCCACTCGGCCTGTGATTATTATTGTCGTGTTGGCTTTGTCCACTCGGCCTGTGTACTTTAACCCGGTCGCAACCTGCCGGGTCGCGCCATGTACTCACCTCTCTGGCCGCAAGAAGTCTTAATGGGTGCAGGCACTTAAGGTCTTGGATGCTTGTGATGGATTATTCTTCCCCGTATCAACTAGTGGATTTTATGGTTTGGATATTGGATATTAATGGAAATGGAAATATTGAGATTAAATGGTTTGGATATTGGATATGGATTTAATTGTGATTATTGGAGTTCTTCTGAAAATTTACGAGAACTCGGAAATGTCTTACTATTACACTGTCTTTTACTTCCGCTGTATTTCCATTTGAAGTTAATACTTGTGAAATATTTAGTCTTCGTCCATTTATTATTATTACTTGAGTCAAAATATCTCGTTACCGATTTACGTGCTTGGGTGTTGCTCACTCATTATTTCATTGCTAACTTTAGAAACTGCGGTTCCTGTTTTAATTCCCACCGCAGGTCTAGATGGAGAAGGCTTGGCTTAGGACGGGGAAAACTCGGACTCATCTAGTTGTATCGGCACGCCTAGTAATCGAACTCTTAGACTTTTAAATTTGTGTAATAATGTTTTAAGACGATGTGTGAAACTTTTATCATATGTAATATATTTCTATGGCAGTGTTTGTTCTTGATTTCCACCGTTTCATATTATAGTAGCATCCACCCGGGCTCTCCGGTCCGGAACGGAAAGTCTGGGAACCAAGGGGTGTTACATTTGTGGTCAGAACTTTTGCCGACGAACATTTCGACGACATCGTGTCGTCTTTGAACCTATGTCGACGTCTTTGCTCGTCGTCTTTAATGTAAGCAGACTACCATGAAGTCGTATTTTTTGTCTTGTGGTCGCACTGTTATTGTTGTAATTTTATCATAACGACTAACATGCGTGTCGTGATCTTACTTTGCTAAATATGCCCGTTGTGTAATAATTTTGCCTTCTTGATGGCCTACTATTTATGTAGTCGCCTATCTCAAACATTTTACAAATCTGCACAAATAACCAGTTGAACTTGTTTTCGTAACCAACAAACACTAAAGAAAAATACAGGTTCATACACTGATGAACCTGTTGGTGACCCTTTTTGATTACCCACACCTAAAACAATTAAACAAACGTGCAAAAATAATCAACTTAATTCCAAATTTGTTACTCTATTAGCCAACATAATGGAAGCTAAATCCAGAAAAAAAACACAATATTGTTTAAAATCCAGAAACAGCGTGCGACACAACCTGACCAAAAGACATGACTGTTCAGACATTGTATCCTACAATATTCCTATAACTGGTGCGTTTAATTACCACATAGTGTTCCTCCAAAGTTGGCGAAGAATTGTGCATTGTCGATTTGTATTAAAAAAAGATGAGATGTTGCTGCAGGTGCTGACAACAGGTGAAAAGAAAATATATATATATATATATATATATATAATGTGTGTTCTTGATACAGATATGTTTATGTGAAAATTTTGGATCACTAAGATAAAGAAAAGCATGTTTACCTCTTTCGTGGCCAACATCTCCACCTTACATGTTCTGACAGGTAACCCTCGTTCTCTTAACGTGGTGGTACCATTGGTGAGACTCTTGTGCATGTAATGATTGATGACGGTAGAACACATATCTTTATCCACCCCACCATGGCCGATCAGTTATATTTGGTTTTTCCCTCTGTTGATCCGTTTTGCGTTTATGTTGGAAACGGTGCATCTTTATGTTGCTCATACTTCTGTCCGAAAACACATTTGGTGTTGCAGGACACAATGTTTGATACTGATTTATATATGCTGTCAGTTCAGGGATTTGATATTGTTCTAGCTATTGAATGGCTACATAAATTGGGAAGGGTGTTCTATGACTATGCGGACCTCATCTTGATTTTTTATGGGATGGTCAGCATGTTATGAATCGGGGTGACACACTGTTGACTATTTTCTAACTCGTAAGTGTACGAGGTCACAAGTAATAAAGTCGGTAAGTTAACATACCAGGAATTTATCGAACCCAAGGGACCAATGTGCGGAGAGTACTAGTTACTAGTTGCTTAGGCACTATTTAAGCTAATAAAGTAAGGGTTGATTTCGTGAACTAACTAACTAATTTGTATAAACTAAATCGTAAATAAATTTCAAGGGACAATAGGATGAATTCTAGGTTTAGGATACAAATGAAAGAGTGAAGGCTAGTCCTGAACTGATTTCGAAATCGAGCCTACCATATACAGTGGAAATTCATGGATGTCTACTTTCCAATGGCGCAAGCCTTGATCCAAAACTCGTTGTCTAGCTCAAGATACAACTGAAAGAGTGAAGGCTAGTCCTGAACTGCTTTTCCAAATCTTATTTTTTTTTTGGTTCTTTCTTTTCTTCTCTTTATCTAGATTCATTTTAAGCATATTCAAGCCTCTCATAAGCTTCTTTGCACATATTTACCTGAGATGCACAACACTAATCTAACCGTGCAATTATCATAAAAAATGTGACAGAAAACATGCGCGGATAAGCTAATAACTACACGTTTCACTCTTAGGCTTATAAATCGTCAAATTCACATATGTGAGCATATTTACCATATAAATCATACAAAATTAGCCTAAAAAAGTAATGTGTAAGCATAATAATAACTCATAATAAAGATTTATCACACACACATATCGCGCCAGATCTCTTATAACAGTTTATTAGCTTTGGTACACACATGACAGTATATGGAGCTCTATGAGCTTGTTTCGGTTTCCCCCAATCTCTTACCCTGCCAGCAGACTCAGTGACTTTCCCACCTGAGTTACCCACGACCATCCTCATCGCCTTACAACAGCATCTCCATATTTCATTAGGGCAACCTCCGCCATGCTTATGGGACCATGGCATCCACTTGTATCAAGGAGGAAGCAGATTAATGTGTACCATTTCAATTACCGCTACTTATGGAAAGTAGAGATTCCAATTCGGGACCCTGATATGTTGCAGCATGGACTTATTAATTTAAGCTGGAGCACTTTCTCTTCCCCAATTTTATTGTTCAAAAAGAAAGACAGGTCCTTCCACTTTTGCATGGACTACCGCCCATATGAAACGACAAAAGTGCTCGATCAATTCCTCATTTTGACTTCGGATGAATTGTTCAATGAGTTGGGCACAACCTGTTTCTTTAAAAAACAAGACTTGCGTTCTCGTTATCATAAGATCTGAATGTAAGTGGACGATATCCCAAGACGAATTTTCGTACTCATGAGGGTCATTACGAGTCTCAGGTAATTCCTTTCGGTCTTACTAATGCTCCGTCTACGTTCCATTCTGCTAAGAATCACATATTTCAGTTGTTTCTTCGCTTATTTGTGATCGTATTCTTTGATGACATCCTTATCTATAGCTTGACATTGGACTTGCACGCGTCTCACTTACAACAGGTTCTACAATTATTGGCTTCCAATTATTTCCTTTTTATGCTTTCGAAGTGCTCATCCTGCAAGACTGCCATCGATTTTTTGGATCATAATGTTATGGTTGGCGAATTACAGGTGGATTCTCAAAAGCTTGAGGCCACGGCTGCGTGACCGACTCCCACTATAGTCAAACATTTTCGTGGATTTTTGGGCCTCACAGGCCACTATAAGCGTTTTATTCAGGGCTACGCCACTCTCGCAGCAGCATTGACATATATCATTTAACGTGATGGGTTGTCTTGGTCTTCTTCAGCGGAATAGAGTTTTCCGCGCTCAAACATGCGATGACCACGACACCAGTACTTAAACTTCCAGATTTTATGCATACTTCTGTGCTCGAGACAGATGCTTCCGATACTGGTGTTGGCGCTGTCTTGCTACAGAACGGTCATCCTATTGCCTTTTTCAATTAAAAAATGGGACCTCAGCGGCAATCGTCTTCAACATATCTCAAGGAATTGTATGCCATTGTGAAAGTCGTGCAAAATTGGCGCAAGTATTTATTGGGGCGTGAATTCTCTCAAAGCAATCAGCTCAGTTTAAAGGAGCTTTTATCACATGTAATTCAGACTCAAGACCAACACTTTTACATTTCATAGTTGATGGGGTTCAAATTTTGAATTGAGTACTAGACAGGGGATCTAACAGGGTTGTTGATGTCAGGCCAGTTCCATCTATGCTTGCATGAATCCGAAAAGAAAACTCTACTATGGCAGATCTACGAACTCTGCACGTTGCGGTTTCTTCCCACGATCCACGGTTGCATTTTTTGGTTTTCGACAGTCTTCTGTACTACAAGATATGATTTGTATTAGCCGCGCTTCGCCATTACGGGACTAGCTGCTACAAGAATTTCCTAGATCGCCGGTCATACAGGTATGGAGCGCACTTCCCGCCTTCTCTCTTTGGTTTTCTATTCCCATGATGCGTTCGAATGTTAAGTTTTGTATCTTCTTGCCACACTTGTCAAACGACCAAATATTCGAATTAGAAACCTGTTGAATTATTAACCTTTACCTATTCTTGAGTGTGTATGGGAAGACGCTTCGATGGACTTTATCATCGATTTAACCTCCTCTAAAGGTCTTACAGTCATTACGGTGGTCGTTACCTTCCTCTAAACGTCTTTCAATCGTTATCGTGGTCGTTGACCGTCTTGCGAAGTATGTTCACTTTGGCGCATTACCTGCTTATTTTAGAGCATCTTCCACGGTGCACCAAATTCTATATTTGATGGTTAAATTTGGTGTTTTCGGCCTCCCACAATAAATCACCAATTCATCAAATCACCCAAAAAATGATGATTTTTTTGTAGGCCTCCCACAGTCGTTGACCAAAAAAACACCAAATCAAAAAATTCTATATTTGGTGTAGATTTTGTGAAATGGTGAAGTGCATCTCCCACAGCACCCTCAAATCCTATCCTATATCACCAAATTCTATTTTTACCATCAAATTTGATGGCGAAAATAGGATTTGGTGTAATCTACACCAATTTTTTAATTAGTGTTTAGGGCATGTTTTTACATTATTGTGCACAAGAGATTCCGGCGGGGAGACCTCCGTGTACACCGTATGTAGTGGATCAAGGATCGCACAGGAAGAGTAGGGGTGTGTGTAGGGAGAGAGTAAGTCAGTAGCAATGTCTGAGAGAGAGACAGAGGTTTGGCAGAGCTTCCGCGTATGGCAAGTGTGTTTTTTTTTGTATGGAAATGTTAACGATATATATATACTGGAGAACATGACCGTTGTAGCGTGGTTAATGCGCCCATTAATGGCGGCTTAATTAGCTTAACCATAACGGCACGTTCGTCCGAGTATATAGGAACCGTTATAGCACGTGGTGCGCGAATACCGGAACCGTTACGAGGTTGACCGGGTTTGACCGGATTGACCGGGTCTAGGGAGCTCGTGCCATAGATCTCTCAAAACAGTTACTAAAGGTCGCGCGCGGGCTTGGCTCGCACGCGACAGGGCTTACTCTAGCCTCCAAACCACTAAGTCCCTACAAGTCCCGTGCAGTGGTATGCGAGGGCTCTGTCTCGCAGCCCCCACATGGATCAGCTCGGCTGGTGATCCAGTGTGTGTGGAGCACAATATGGTGTGCTGGATGGTTGCCACGTGGCCAAGATCTGTCAGCTCAGAAAGCACTATCTACATTAGCCCCCTTTCTGCGCGTGAAGACTCATAGCTGTATAGGCTTCCATGCGCGGAAACCAACATGCGCGTCGCCGCCACGCACCAATTCAAATACGGGTAAGTTCAGCCCCCGTGCGTGCCATTATGACCTAAAACCCCTAGAGTCGTGCCGTCTGGCCTTTAGGGTTTTAGGTGTGACGTCAGCTTGTCCTGTGGTTGCGCGATACGACGGTGACGGTTGCGATTCGACTACTGAAAGGACGCAACCCTTCATTCTTTTGGATAAATACCTTGTATGCCCATTATTGCAAAGCATCACCTCTTTCTCATAAAGTGAATGGTACCCGGAGATCTTCGAGAGCAGATTCAGATCATCAATCATCAGTTCAGAACTGCAAATCGTGTTCTTCAATTGTGCATATCCAAGCAAGCTTCAAGAAAACAAGGTTGGCCTCGTTTAATTTTGATTTAAGATACCAGTGTTTGCCTTGAACTACGTTGAATCTGTAAACCCATGAGATTTGTGAAGAGGCTTTGATCTTTGAACCCTCTTTTGCTTTAATCCTTCAACAATATTGGATCTTGCAACTTCCCGATTTCTGAAATCGATACCAGAAATTGTTCGTCTTCCTTTGCATAGATCTTGAATTTCAAAATTCAAACTGAAGTGTGGTATTTCTCCCCCCTTTTTTCTTGCTCTTCCGCAGGAATGGCCAAGACAAAAGGAACCAGACCTGTCAAAGAAGATGAAGAGATACCCGACCTTCCACAGGCCTTGTGGCGAAAAGCCCCCTTTTTGGGTGGGAAAGATTTCTACCATGCGAGGGTGAAGGCAAAGAGGATGCCTGATCCTGCCCCGGCTGAGCGATTGTTGACACTGACTCGCCCAGTTAACTCAGCCTTGCTCGAGTTGATCGGTTCCGAAGATGTGGTTCGATTGGGAATCGAGAACGGGCACTTCCCATACACTGCGATTTCTACCCAAGCGTTCGTCCAGAAATTGGACTATATGGATGAGTGGATTGACCACGTGTTGGATCATCACGCCGCGACTCTTGATGAAGCCGGCGTATACTTTGCTATCCGTGCTATGAAGGGTGCTGCCGTGAAGCTGGATCAGTCCATGCTTCTAGACCTTCTGTCCCGCTACTCGCCTGCGACTCACACGTTCCATTTTGCTGAGTTCGAGGCTGCCCCCACGCTCGAGGACGTTCAAATGCTGTACGAGCTTTCCCCCATGGGCGAGGTGGACCCTCTGAGTCCCTTGAGAACATCTGCGGAAATTGCCTTGTACACGCAGATGGAGGAGTGCCTAGCAGAGGTAAAGAAAATCTCCACTAGATGGACCACTACAAAGCCTCTTCCGAATTGACAGCTGGTTGATACGTCTGCGAAGAATACCTGGAACAAATGGTTGCAGTACTTCTTCCGAGACTACGCGAACATCAGCATTACTAAGAAACTTCTGAGTGAGGACCCGGAGGCCGAGAATTACGTAGAGGGCAAGGGTTATCATTTGACCCTTTGTGCTTTTCTCTGTGCCTGGCTGTCGAGGTACTTGATTGATGGTCACCCACATGACGGAGTCTTCTACCATGTGCTGCCACTTGCTGTGAGGCTTGCTCTTGGCCATAGAGTCGCACTCGGACCCTTGGTCTTGGGCACGCTGTACTATAGGCTTGATCAGCTGGTTCTGGCTATGAGGGAGTCGCGTGGCCGCCTCGATGTATTGACCTTTGTCAATATTTCCTTTTTGACAATGTGGGTTTTCGAGCGATGGCCGTCTTATGCTCCGACTGCTCTTAAGCTTGATAAGTGGTGTCCCCCAGGCGAGACAGAAGCGCGCAACAGCGGAAGGGCTGCGAGATGGTTCGGAGCAAGCAACACCAAGTGCGTTTGGAGTTTGATATGCGACAAACGGAAGGAGTTCACTGCCAGGCCCTATGCCACGCGTATCGAGAATGTGCGATGGTTTCCAAAGCTATACCCCTCTAAAGGTATGGTCTTCTCAGAAGAGCTTCTCTTTGAAAAGGGACCGCATTTCCACGAGCGCTATCGTGAGTTCTTTTGCTGGTGTCTGCGAGGTTCCCTTCCTGCCCTCGCAGAGAATATTCGTGAGCTCGTGCCGAGGTATGAAAATCTTACCGTGGACGTTGACCCCACTCGAGTTTCTCCTCAGTTTGGTTTTGATGCGGTGGCCCCATCAATCTGGCCCCAGTCTATTATCAGGGGATGCTACAAGCGCTTGCTGACAAAGGAGTGCAAGACGGTCGTCATGAACAATCTTCCCTTTGAGCAGCCTGCGGGAACCCGCGAGGGTGGTTGTTCCCAGAACTGGCTCGCATACTGGGTTACCCAGCAAACGAGGATTGAGACGGAGGCGGCGGCGCAGCCAGGTAGAGCTCCCTTGATCAAAAGAAACTCTTTTCCGTTTCGCCCCACTTGCAGTCTGAGCGAGTCTGAGTATGGTTGCTACTCACTGTGGGACCGTGAGAACCATTTGTGCCCTGATTTCATTCTGAAGGAGCAAGTCGCCGCAGTCAAGAAGGGCGACACGCATGTCGTCAGATATAGCAAGGCGTTTGCTGAGGTAAGCAATTTCTTCGCGTGCGTTAAGCTTCTTGATTTCCTTACGCTGACACTTTCATTCTGTGCTGTTTTAGTGTCATGTGCGGAGGTTCGCAGCTGGTGATCGCTCCAAATCGCTGGTTAACACCATTGTTGCCACCAGAAGACAAGGGCAGTCGTTCCGGCAAGCATGGAAAATGGACGCCGAGGTCGAAACAAAGGTTCGCGCAGTCATGAGTGCTTTTGCCGACTCGCTGATAGACAATCCTCCGGCTCCGTCTCCTCCTAGAGATGACCCGTCCCCTCCAGCGACTGCGGCGCCAAGAGTGAAGAGACCTAGGCAAAAGGGAATTACGATTTCTTCCCCTAGAAGTGCTCCAGCTTCTCCTCCAGTGAGGTCCCTTTCTATCAAGGACAAAGGCAAAGGTCGCATGCCAAGCAAAGTGCGGAAAGAGCTCGCAGTTGAGACTTTCGTTCCATTCAATCAAGAGGAAGAGGAAGAGAGACAGGAGCCCCAAGAAGGTGATGAAGAAGAAGAAGCAACAGTTGTGATGCATGAGGAAGAATCAGGAGGTACCTCCGTCGCATTTCCTTTCCCGTTATCGTAACTTCTTTGCACTTCTTTTCTTTAGACCAATCGTGCATTCGCAGATGATGATGATGAAACCATTGGTGGCCTTGTGGCCAAGAGACAAAAGAGAGATGCCCATTCTGGCATTCCAGATGATCCCATAAGCGAGGACATTCTCGCTGAGTCCCGGAAGACAGCCGCGGAGGCTGTTGAAAGAAGGAAGCGGCGAGAAGAAGAGGAGCTCGAACGTGTGAAACAGCGTAGCCTCGAAGAGCAACATGTTGACGACTTAGTGCGTCCGGCTAACGAGGAAGATGAGCTTCCCGAAGAAGTGGCCCCCCAGGCAGAGGAGGAAGATGCGGTTCCCGGAGAGGATGCAGCGGCCTTGGAGCAAGTCCAAGCAGACTTCGAAGAGATCGCAGGCGGCGATAAAGGTGAGATCATCAATCTCGCAGTAACTTATAGAGACGTTATTGTGGGTGCGTTAAAGCATGGTGTGTCAAAGGCTGACATTCGCCGTTGGTTGGTAAGCAAATGCGGGGAACCCTCAGGTAATTATTTGAGCGATACACCCATGCTAGGATTTAGCAATTGGAGGCAGAATTATGACTGGTTTACTCGCATCCCAGGTCACGCGTCCCTTAAAGACTTGCTTAGTGAGGACACACTGATAGGGCATGGCTCCACGTCCCTAGTGTATGATGAGGATACCTCAATCCCACCTTCGCGTGGAGGTCCTTACTCTTAGCTTTAGTAAAGATAGCGAAATAACTTATAACACAAGTTACCTCATATCATCGCATTTAATATCGCAGGTCATGCTGAGGAACCTGAGCTGGAGCAGAGAAGTCAGCCTTCTGCATCCTATGTTCCAGTTCCGAGCTCCCATACTGAGAAGCCCGTCCCAGCTGCTGAGCATGCAAGTGAGCCTCTCGAGGACATCATCGAACTTTCCGATGATGCTGAGGCAGATGCTGTGTTGATGGACGAAGATGTCCGTACCGGTGCTGAGGAAGAAAGGACAAGTGCTGCTAATGTTTTCGCATCTGAGAGCGTCCTTCGCCAAGCGACTTCGGCTGTCCCTTCGCCTCCGGCGATGACTGAGCCAGAGGCACCTATTCCTGCGTGGAGCATTTGGGGCTCGCAGGCTGGGAATGCAGTCGCAGCTGGTGCGGCCTACACTCTTCCTCCTGACTATGAGAGGTTGGAGCTCGCAGCTGATAGGAGAGCCATGGAGCGAGGGCAGTCTTCGAACAACCCGGCAGCCCGCATTCCTTCTCTTCATGAGGTTCTGGAAGGCACTGGTAAGTAGAGCTTTACTGTTCGCACGTCGCATTGTTTGTTTGCGAGTTTTGGTATCATAACTTATTTTTGAAACCTCTTTAGGTTTGAAGCAAACCGATGTAGACTGGGTGGTTCGAATGCGCCTCACCTACCCCCGATCGTTTATAAGATCTCTGGAGATCGGGCCCTTTGACAGGAGGCTGTTCCTTACTGAAGCCATCTGGATTTTGGAGCAGCTGTCTGCGGCTACACCTGCGACCATTTCTGTCCAGAGTGCTGAACTGCTATATGGCATGTGCCAAAATCTCCTGACCAAAGTCCAGGGCAGACTGGGTTTCAAGTTTCTCAAGGACAGAGTCACGCTGATTCGCGCAGCCATAACTTTGAAACTCGGCCACCAGAATCTCGCAGCTGAGAAGTAGAAGGTGGAGCAGCAGAAGCAAAAGGTTGATGAAGCTCTGAAGCTGTATCATGAGATGAATGCTAGATGCGAGCTATTGAAGCAAGAAGTGGAACAGGTGGAGAGGCTGAGCGAGCAGTTCGAGCCCCAAGACTCCTTGATCAAGAATTTGCTTTGACTTTTCGAGTCTTGAAAAATAGCAAGGAAATAGCTGAAACATTAATGTAATGTTTTGAAACATTAATGTAATGTTGCTAGGGTTTCTCCCCCTTTTTTTTTAACAACAAACAATGAATTTGCCCGTTTTGCCCCTTCCGGGATTTGACAGGATATCTTTGTGCATATCCAATTATGACATCAGCAATTGATACTTTGCTTGATTTTCGCGCTAATTTCTCGTCAGATAAGCACGCTTTTGTTGGGAAGCCCATCCGAAACATGACTATCCGTCATTTATTAGTATACGCAACTGAATCGTCGTAGCCTTTAGTAGGGTAATTGATTGTTACCGCTTTTCAAGGCGTAAGTGATTGAACTTACCCTCTTTTTGAATTCTGCTGACTCATCCTTGGCAACTGAAGAGTCTCCACAGGGTCTATATAAACCCTGTCTTTGCTATTTGGGTTCTTCATCCCAAAAATGTTCTTTGCCGTGAGTCCTTACGACTGCTGGCTTCAACGCTTGTTTTTCGTTGATTCATGGCAACTTCAAGTTTTGAATCCTGAGTTTGCGCTTTGTGCTATAGAAATAGTTTCCAAGATCCACTTTATGAGGCTTATTGCTCTTTATAACCATCATAAAGAAGATGCAGATAATATCTCATGTGTGTTCGAAGAAATTTCTTCGTGTATTATGTGTGCAGGTCATGTTTCCGGCCGCCTCGTGGCGAGGTGCAGCGCCGAAGTGACCGTGCTACCGTCTCGTAATGAACGGCGGAATTCTCCTCCAGCATCCCTGGAGGAGGATTTCTTGCCTCTTCGTTCTTGAACTCAGGGTTGCGAACCGCTGTGTTCATCCCCGTCTACAAGGAGCCCTTGCCCTTTGGAGCTTCTGCTTGCATGTTGATCGCCGGAACCGGTGGTTCCTTGGGCAAATGTTATGGGGTGCAGATCTGACAAGGGTCTTGTCAAATACTGGGATCTTGAACGTATGGCTTAATGTGGCTCTCTGGAGCAAGATCCTAGCTGCGACAGATGTTCACCCGCAGATTTGTGAAGGTATTGTATAGCCGGCGTTGGAACCGATGGGCTCATTCTTTGCAGTCCGGATTTCCGTACTGTGTCTCTGCTGGCTTACCAGCCACTTTTCGAATGTATTGTAAGCCATGTTGGCTGCGTAGTTAGATTTGAGCTTTTTCGCTTGTAAGCTGTTATCTAGACAGATGAATTGTAAGTCATAATGATAAATAGCTTTTGTATTATCTGCTGTCTCTTTGCAACAAAATACCATTTCGCATGCGTTTCGGCTTATTTTGCCTTGCATAATGCTATGTAATGGTTTCGCATCTGCTATATCAATTCGCGGATGTTTCGCTAGATCGCTCAGGATCATATTTTCGCAGCTGTGCCATCTCGGCGGATGGGCTTGTGATTGGCCGTTGTAGATCATTTAAGATCATGTTCACAACATTGCTATCGTAGCAGATAGTCTTTAGTAGATCAATTAAGATCGTTAAGTGGTGCGAATTGCTATCATAAAAGATAGGCTTTACCAGAAGAACAATTGAGATCATGCGCACATGAATTGCTATCATAACAGATAGGCTCGAGAAGATCAAGTAAGATCGTTTTGCGCATAAGTTGCCATCGTAACAGATAGGCTTGGGTGATCAACTAAAATCACTTTGCATATAAGTTGCTATCATAGTAGATAGGCTTAAGTGATCAATTAAGATCGCACTTGTATAGGCTGCTATCATAACAGATAGGCTTTTATGATCAATTAAGATCGCATTTGCATTGGCTGCTATCATAACAGATAGGCTTTTATGATCAATTAAGATCGCATTTGAATAGGCTGCTATCGTGAGAGATAGGCTTAGATGATCAATTAAGATCGCATTTGCGTTGGCTTCTATCGGGAGAGATAGGCTTAGATGATCACTTAAGATCGCATTTGCATTGGCTGCTATCGTGAGAGATAGGCTTAGATGATCGCTTAAGATCGCATTTGCATTGGCTGCTATCGTGAGAGATAGGCTTAGATGATCGCTTAAGATCGCATTTGCATTAGCTGCTATCGTGAGAGATAGGCTTAGATGATCGCTTAAGATCGCATTTGCATTGGCTGCTATCGTGAGAGATAGGCTTAGATGATCGCTTAAGATCGCATTTGCATTGGCTGCTATCGTGAGAGATAGGCTTAGATGATCACTTAAGATCGCATTTGCATTGGCTGCTATCGTGAGAGATAGGCTTAGATGATCACTTAAGATCGCATTTGCATTGGCTGCTATCGTGAGAGATAGGCTTAGATGATCACTTAAGATCGCAGTTGTACGGATTGCTATTGCGGCAAATAAACCATTGTTAACAGAAATAACAAACTGAATAGAGCAACATAAACAGCTAGAAATGTGAACTTCTCATTTGGGAGAATTCTTTTATTATAACGCTCTCATATGGGAGAGATGAGATTACAATCCTCTCATATGGGAGAGGAGATTGCGTAAATCATAGCCACATGAGACATTAAGCAACTTTATCATAAAACGTATGAAATGAGAGAAGTCAGGGATAGTACTTCTTGATCCAGCGCATGTTGACTGAACTCGGAGTTGAGGTTGTGCCGTGCAACCTTCGTATGCTGCAGTAGCCACTATCGAAGACTTCTGTGACTTCGAAGGGTCCTTCCCAATTAGCCGCGAATTTTGGGTGAGTTGCTTCCCGCATACAGTGGTCAGATGCGCGCAAGACCAGGTCTCCGACTGCGAAATCTCTTCGCTGGACTGTCTTATTGTAGGCGCGAGCGATTCTTTCCTGGTACCGCTTGTTGGTCCTTTTGGCTTGTTCTCCCTTTTCTTCCAGCAAGACTAAGTCATGATCGCGTTGATTTTCATAGAGTGCATGGAAGGCCAGCTTTGCCGAATTGACTCTGACCTCCGCAGGTACTACAGCTTCGGCCCCATAACATAGTAGAAATGGCGAGGCCCCTGTGGGTGTCCTTGGATAAGTTCTGTAGGCCCATAGAGCTATGCTTAGGGAGTCGGCCCACTTCTTGTGGTCATCTGCGACCATCTTGCTCAGGATTCTCAACAGCGTTTTGTTAGTCGCTTCGGCTTGTCCGTTTCCCTTTGGGTAATAGGGGGTAGAGCATATCTGCCTGATATTGTACTCCGCTAATTTTGCAGCTACCTGGCGATTAACAAAAGGAGTACCGTTATCTGAAAAAATGGTATTTGGGATTCCAAACCTGCATACGATGCTTTCCTGGATGAAGTTGACCACAGCCAGCGCGTTTGCCGTCTTTAGTGGTATTGCTTCCACCCACTTGGTGAACAGCTCGGTTGCGGTGAGAATGAAATGGTTCCCATGTGACGTCGGTCGGATGGGACCGATGAAGTCAAGAGCCCATGTGTGAAATGGCCATGGCGTCCCTAATGCATGTAGATCAAACGGCGGGAGCGTGCACTAGGTTCCCTTTGAATTGGCATTCCTGGCAGCGTCGCACTTTGGTGCGGCAATCGACTTCCATCGTGGGCCAGAAATATCCGATTGAGAGGAGCTGTCTGCATAATTTCGCACCTCCTTGGTGTTCCACCTGATGAGAAAGGTCCATGACTTCTTGTGCTTCTCTGCCGTCTAGACATCGCAGCAAGTTGCCCTCGTGACCTCTTCGCCAAAGCAGGTTTTCCTGTACCACATATCGAGATGCTTTCCTTTTCAATTTTTCGGCTTCTTTTCTCGATTCGGGCACGGTGCCCTGGGTGAGAAAATCAAACAGTGGCTTCCTCCAGTCCGTGTCGTCACCGGTTAGGGCGACGAGTAGAGAATCTTTGATTAGTGCGCAACTTTCGCACTTCCCTTGTATCAGGGCTGCAGCTGTTGACATGTCTGGCCAATGAATGCCATATCTCTGAGCCTTTCTGTAGATTGACACCTCGCTTTCTCCGCAAGCGTGTTGGTGAATCTTTTCTAACAGTTGTTGTCCCTCTCGCTCGGAGACGCATCTCATGAGTATTCCTCCAGGACCCTTGTAGTAAAGAGTGTTGTCGTGGATGCAGTATCCTTTTGTGAGCGCCCAGCTTTCGCTGCTGGTGCCTTTCGCAATAGCTTGCAGGATTGCTTTCCGCCAGTCTGCGTCATCCATGTGTTCGTCGTCGCACGCATCTTCTGTTAATGTCGACGATGTTCGCACTTCGATGGAAATCCTTGCGGGGCATTTGTCTATGCTGACCTTAGATCCCAAGGTTGCTAAGGCGTCTGCGTGCCTATTGTCCGCTCGGGGCTTGTGCTCGTATTTCACATCGCAGAATTGCTGCATCAGCTTTTGTACTAGGGTGCGGTAGGACAGGAGGTTGATCTCCTTTAAATCATATTCGCCTGAGGCTTGCTTAACAATCAGTTTGGAATCTCCCATGACCGTTAAGTTGCTCACCTCCAAAGCTTTCGCCGCGCGGAGCCCCGCGATGAGAGCCTCGTATTCCGCTTCGTTGTTTGTGACTGCGAAGTTGAGCTTTGCGGACATCTGTATGACTTCCCCGTCTGGCTTTTTCAAGACTATCCCAATGCCTCCGCCTTTCCTGGTTGACGAACCGTCGAAGTGGAGGGTCCAATAGGGCACGTTGATTGCGTAGATTTCACGGCCTTCGAGTTCTTCTTCGATCACGGGTTCGTGGCTGTTGTCGGGAAACTGTGCCAACAGATCCGCTACCGCTTGCGACTTGATCGCTCTTGGTTTCACGCATGTGATATCGTATTGAGAGATGGTCATGTACCATTTCGCCAATCTCCCGCCCGGAGTAGTGTGAGTTAGCAAGTATCTTATGGGGTCGCTCTTGGTGACCACCACTACTTTGTGTGATGCAAAATAGTGTCTCAACTTCTCTATCACAAAGAATAAAGCAAGGCAATGACGTTCGATGTCTGTGTACCTTGATTCAGCAGGCTGCACAATGCGAGAGATATAGTAGATGGGCCTCTCTTGGCCTTCATACTCCTGAGCCAAGAGCGCCCCTATAGATCTCCTTGTTGACGTCAGATATAGCAGAAGCGGTGATCCCAGTTGAGGCGCGATCATTATCTTTGAGGACGTGAGTAAATCCTTCAGCTTTTCGAATGCGGCTTCGTGGTCCGGAGCCCAGTTGTACGCGGCGTCCTTCTTGAGAAGAGTGCTAAAACAGCATGTGATTTCGGCAATTGCTGGGATGAATCTCCGCAGGTATGACAGTTTTCCCAAGAATGTCTTCAAGGTACTTTGGTTATGGGGTGGCGTCATGCTGGTGATGGCTGACACTTTCGCAGGGTCAGGCTCGATCCCTTGGCGATGGACTACACATCCCAAGAACTTCCCCGAGGTCACCCCAAAGGCGCATTTCATGGGGTTCATTTTCAGTTGAAAGCTCCTGCATCTGTTGAACACCTTTCGCAGATCTGCAAGGTGGTCTGCTTCGTGCTTGGATTTAACCACGAGGTCATCCACATAGAATTCCACCTCTTTGTGCATCATGTCGTGGAATAGAGCCATCATGGCCCGCTGATAGGTCGCGCCCGCGTTCTTAAGACCGAACGGCATCACCGTGTAGTTGAATACCCCCACAGGAGTGATGAATGCAGTTTTTCGCGCGTCTTCGGGATCCATCTTGATTTGATTGTACCCGCTGAAACCGTCCATGAAACTGAACATGCGATGGCCTGCTGTTGAATCGATAAGCAAATCGATGTTGGGCAGTGGGAAATCGTCCTTAGGGCAGAAGCGATTGAGATCTCGGAAGTCCACGCAGATGCGGAGCTGTCCGTTCTTCTTCACCACCGGCACGATGTTGGCCAGCCATGTGGGATGGTGATTCGGCTCTATGAACTTGGCATCTAGGAGTTTGACAATCTCCTGCTTGATCTTCACGTTGAGTTCTGGCCTGAAGCTTCTGGTGCTTTGCTTGACCGGTTTAGACCCTGGGATGATGTCTAAACGGTGCATGGTGATGCTTGTATCCAGACCCGGCATCTCATCGTACTCCCATGCGAACACGTCCTTGTATTCAGTTAGGAGCTGTAGCAGTCCTTGTTCCTCTTCGCTTGTGAGGTCCGCACTCAGGAAGACTGGCCTTTTCTTTTCCTCGTTCGGGCTGAGGAACACTTCCTTTAGTTCTTGCTTTTGTGGTCTTGGCCTGTCTTCCATGCATTCGGGCGCTTCTTTGAGTTTCTCGTCTGGAGCGCCCTGTGTTGGCTCTTTTGTCAGCGCAACTTGCTCGATTTGATTGATTTGCCCAGGGATACCCCCATGCCCGTGTGAGGACATCCCCGCGCACCTTCATGTGCGGTAGCATTTCTTCCCATTGGCGTAGAAGCTCTCTATCTCCTTGCCCTCGGGGTCATGCTTTGCGATCCTCTTCAGAGTATACACATTCTTTCGATGATATGCGATACGTGGCGCCTCTTCGCGCGTAGGCGGCTTTTCCTTAGTATCTTCCCTTGTCACCATCACGCCCGCAGGTGACTGGTCCTTGATGTCCTCCCAGAGAGGCAAAGGAGTAGGGTTGAATGGTCCGGGTGTTTGCTCGTCCGCCATCTCAGTGAACCACACCGCCTCGCTGAGATGTGCTTCCTCCAAGTTGAACGGGTTAGTCGAAGCCGGTATCTCGACTATTCTGTCGTTCCAGATAGCTTTCATAACCTGGTGAGCCGTCGAAGGGACTGCGTCGAAGCGATGAATCCAGGCTCGACCTATAATCATGTGGTATGTGGTGTTCGCGTCTATGACATAGAACGTTGCTGAGCACTTGATCTTGCCAATCTGGACGCCCAGGCGAATCCATCCGATCGTCATTCTAGATTCGCTTCCGAATCCCTCCAGCGGAGATGGACGCTTGACTACCTTGTGCTCGGGGATCCCTGCTAGCTTCAATGTGTGGAGTGGAACAACATTGACCGCTGCTCCTCCATCGACGAATGCTCGCTTGAATTCGACGCCGTTGATGATGGCGGTCACGTACAGGGGCCTCTGGTGACTCGCATCCGTCTTCTTGTCACTGGCAGAAAAGGTCATGATCTTTTCTGTGGAACGAGACGCCCTGATGACTTTCCCGTTGGAGACCACGAGGTCCTCCTCGTAGTCCTCCGCTATCCTTAAGATTGCTTTCGTCATATCTGTTCGGCACTTTTCAGAGAAGTTCATCTCGTCGAAGAATTTGTTGAAGCCGTGCGACCCTTTCATGCGGTCGGCACGTTCATCCTCCGTGTCCATGCTATAGTCTTCGTCTTCATGGACCTCAGCAATGATGGGTAGACCATCCTCTGCGACTTCTTCCAAGTCTACTATCGAGATCATGGCGACCTCTTTGCCTTTCGAGCCTGGATCTGTATGGGCAGGAAGCGGGTTGTTGCGCACGTCTTTCCTGTTTTCGCTGACGATTAGCTCGCCGTTCTTCATCTTCTGGTCGAATGCGAACCTGAGGTTTTTACATTCCGCTGTGGGGTGCATGATCTTGCCGTGGTACTCGCACCACTTAGGGTCCCTCACCATATCTTTGGAGGGTGCCTTCTCGAGCGGTGGCAGGACGCCGTCCTTGCGCCACTGTCTGCAGAGGTCGCTTGCTTCCTCCACTGAACATGGCAGAGGCGGTGCATCGAAGTTCGCAACCTTCGCTTGTTTCTGGGGCGAAACTGTATTGACCTCAGCTTCGCGTCCCCTCTTGTAACTGAATCTGCCGATCTTGTAGGTAGTGCCGCTCCCAGGTCGCTCCGGAGCGCTCTTCTTTTTCTGTCTCTCGACTATAGGCTCGATATTCTTCGTGCATTCGATTAGCTTTGAAAACGTAGGTGTTTGCAAATTAATGAGCATACCTTTGTATTCGTCTCGCATGCACTGCAGGCATATCTCTACGAGCCGGCTTTCGGGCATTGGATCCTTGCACTCCAAGGATTTCGCTCTGAATTTCTTGATGAAAGTGATTCCGTCTTCCTCGCGTTTCTGATACATCCGCGAGAGATGGATCATCGTCACCTTTTCTTCCATCTGGAAGAACTTAGTATAAAACTTCTGGACCATGTCGTCCCAAGTCTTTACGGATCCGGCCTCCAATGTTCGGTACCATTTGTATGCTACGTTCCCAAGAGATTTCGGGAATTCTCGCATCAGCAGCTTGGGATCGGCTCCGTACGGACCCATGACATCAATGAAACGCATGACATGCTCATGAGCGTTTCCATTGACGTCCTCGAACTTATCCCATTTGGGAGCCTTGTACCCCGCCGGGTTAGGCATGAGATAGATCTCTCGTGGAATAGGTGGATCATTGTCTAACTTCGGGATGATGGTATCCGCGAATGACTGATGAGCCAGTATGGTGTCCACGCGCTTTTGCAAAGACGTCATGCATTCTGGAATGCTCCCCTCGGTAGTTGACGGAGGGGTTTCCGTAGGCGGTGGCGACACATATGCCGCCGGAGGATTGGGAGCATACTGAGTACCCACATTTCCCCAGATCATCGTTGGAGTAGGCAAAGGGTATTGCAGAGTTGGGTTGGACGCCAAAGCCGAGGGCTGAGGAGCGTGAGCAGCAGGAGGCAGCATCTGTGCCGTTGATCCCTGAACCGAAGTCAGCTGCGTAGCCGACGGTGGAGTCTGCAGATGAGGGTTGGGAGGTGTGGCTGACACTCCCAATCCTGGAGCGGTAGGGGTTCCTCCTCCCTGGGGGATAGCGGTGGCTGGTGGAGGATTCGGCGCAAGGGTGCCCAGAACAGCCAAGATTTGTTCTAATTGCGCAGATTGAGACTTGAGAGCTTTCGCCTGACTTTGGACAGTGGCGTCCAAAGACTCTAACGTCGGTGCTTCACCGGGAGTCGTCGGAGTACGGCGGGTCTCGTCTCCCGAGGGAGTTTCGGTGGAAGGCGATCGGTTGCTGACATCATCCTCCTGAGACATGGTTGCTTTTGCTGGTAAGTTCACGTCGGGTTCAACAAAATGTGCACAAGAGATTCCGGCGGGGAGACCTCCGTGTACACCGTATGTAGTGGATCAAGGATCGCACAGGAAGAGTAGGGGTGTGTGTAGGGAGAGAGTAAGTCAGTAGCAATGTCTGAGAGAGAGACAGAGGTTTGGCAGAGCTTCCGCGTATGGCAAGTGTGTTTTTTTTTGTATGGAAAGGTTAACGATATATATATACTGGAGAACATGACCGTTGTAGCGTGGTTAATGCGCCCATTAATGGCGGCTTAATTAGCTTAACCATAACGGCACGTTCGTCCGAGTATATAGGAACCGTTATAGCACGTGGTGCGCGAATACCGGAACCGTTACGAGGTTGACCGGGTTTGACCGGATTGACCGGGTCTAGGGAGCTCGTGCCATAGATCTCTCAAAACAGTTACTAAAGGTCGCGCGCGGGCTTGGCTCGCACGCGACAGGGCTTACTCTAGCCTCCAAACCACTAAGTCCCTACAAGTCCCGTGCAGTGGTATGCGAGGGCTCTGTCTCGCAGCCCCCACATGGATCAGCTCGGCTGGTGATCCAGTGTGTGTGGAGCACAATATGGTGTGCTGGATGGTTGCCACGTGGCCAAGATCTGTCAGCTCAGAAAGCACTATCTACAATTATATAATTGGAGACATAATGTCATATTTTATAAATGATTAGTTTTAAAAATTATTTTTAACGATTAGTACTAATCTTAGTGATAGAAAATAAAATATAAACAAAAATGACGACAAAAACAATGCATTAATAATAAACTCGGAAAAATAAAAATAGATCACATTATTAGCTTGAAAATAAGAAAAAAGTAACATAATAATAGAGCAATATTTCACACAGAAGCATGAAGCTTATCGCAAAGACGTTGAGCAGGCATTTGGAGTTCTCCAAGCTTGATTTGAAATTGTTAGAGGAGCCGTTCGTTTTTTTAAGAAAAATGACATTCACGATATCATGTTAGAATGCATTATCATGCACAACGTAGCCAGTATCTGAACACCTACACTTTTGATGCTTCTCATATTCCCACAAATCTTGATTATGAAAGCTCACCATCCGTACCACATGCTGATGTTGCAAGGGGTATCACAAATTTCAAAATTTATCCAATTTTTTAGTCGACATCAAGACTTGATTAACCAAGGAGCTCATGAAGAACTAAGAAGAAGAGTTCTTGAAAAATTATGGGATAATCATTCTCAAATAGATTAGACTGGTCCATTAGATTTTTTAAAGTGTTATTCAATCATTTTTCAATCTCGTGTAATATTTTTTTGGTAATACTTTTTTCAATAGTTATCGAATTCATGATTTGGTGATAAATTTGATGATTTTTTGTGGGAGGCCAAAAATACCATCCTCTAAATTTGATGAAATGGTGAAATAACTATCTGGTGTAAAAATTGGTGAAAACTGTGGGAGATCAAAAGTGCTATTTTTCTACTAAATCTGGTGAAATGGTGTTTTTGAGGGTCAACTCTGGGAGACTAAACCATTTTTCTTCTCCAAACATAGAATTTGGTGTAAAATTTGATATCAACTGTGGAAGATGCTCTAAATGCTCCCTGTGTGGTTTGTCTCTTTATCGATGAGGTTTTCAAGCATCATAGGTTTACCGCTTCCTTGGTCTCGAATTGTGATTCGATTTTATGAGTACATTCGGAAAAATTGTTGAATTTTGGCGGTACTACTCTCAATTTCAGCACGATTTATCATCCTCCTTCGACCAAATCTTACTTGAATTTGATTCCATTGATAATCGCGGAGATGTACATGGGATTGATGTGGTTCTTTATCTCTTTTGCTTTCTTCAGAGAATGATATGGTAGTAGAGACCGCTTGTGTGACTTTAACAATGATTATGTTGAAAAAATGCTTTCTTTAAAATCTCCGACTACACGTAGGATGGCTTTGGTAATTTTGGCGTGGCACTCCTCCGAGAAGCCCATATGATCGAAGGACTAGAAATTAGATATCCTTGCGGCTCAGGCAGCTCGCATGTTTTTGTTGTCTTCCTCATGTCATTCTTCTTTGTATGCTTCCGCGATGGCACCTTCCCTATCAGCGTTGTCCATATAGGAGATCATCGCGATTTCACCTATGGAGGGAGGGTTGTTTTGCGAGTCTCTAGTGGAGTTTTTTTACTGGTTCCTAGTCTTGTGAGATTTTCCTAAGGAGGTATCGCACTTTCCTACATTCACTAGTGGGGTGCAAGATTGCTCTGTGGCACTCCAACAAGTTTGGGTTTCAGAATTGGTCTCTTGTTTGTGAAGGCAAGATTCTGGTTTCCTACCATTATTTTCCAAAGCTTGATGATTTCTTGCTTGGAGTATGGGAGAGGGGTTGATGTCGTGTTTCTTTGGTAGGTCGTGGTGGAGGTTAATTTTTGGTTGTTCTGGGGAGAGGCTGCCGCGAAAACTTTGGCTTCCCCCCCCCCCCCCCTTTGTAGGTGTTGTGTTGAATTACCTTGTGAAAGGAGGGTTTGCGTACATTTGTAGGCTTTCCTTTATGGGCTTCTACAATTGGTTTGAATTTTCTTGAGCTTTTGAGGAGCCTAGAAAACGTTGGCAAGTTATGGTTGATAGGGATTCATTTTTACTCGGGGGCGCATCCCTTGGAGGAAGATTCTCACCAGCCATTTTCCCGTTGCTTCCTCCGCACATTCCTGGGAGTTCATATGGAATAATTCTAAGCCAAACGGGAGTAGTGAATAGTCGTGACATTTTCTTTACCTTGAAAGAATTTTGTGTAGAATTTCCTGACCACGTCATCGCCTGTTTTGACTGAGTCGGGCTCGAGGAGTCTGTACCACTTGTGCGCCACTTTACTTAGGTAATTTGAGAACTCTCACATTGCGAAATTCTGGTCTTTTCCTGTAGTGTCTGATTAGGAAATGATACTCTTGTAAAGGCTTGGGAAGGCGGTGGGAGGTGGGGAGTGTTAATGCGAGATTGAGGAGTGTCACGGGGCATGGTGTTCTAGATTTCCAGGGTTGCGATCGCGAAAGCTCTAAAAAGGCGGGCTTTGATAGGGTTCAGGGAAGTTTCCTTGACTGGGAGTTAGCAATCATTGCTTTGTCCATGGGTTGTTTTAGTTGGTTAACTTGTTCTTGCAAGGTGTTGTTTAGAGTTGGGAGTGTTGTCAAAATGGGATTTTGAATATTTTGAGGGATTTCATCTCCATATAGAGCCGGTAATGACCTGCAAGGAGGTGCATTCTGGGGTGATGTCGTCGATGGCCAAGAGATTCGATATGGGTCACTTCCTATTTGATTGGTTAGATATCTTTCACGTCGTGGGGTTCACCAAAATGTATATAAAGAGATTGACTAATTACATATGGAAATTTAATCACTTGTGTGCTCATATTATAGATAATCTATAATTAAAAACCTTAACAAGTACACAAATGGATAAAGTCCAAGAGAGATAGAGGAAAGGGTGTAAAAAAGCAGTATTTGATATAGAGGAAAGAGACAGCTTGTTGACAGCAATTCGGCAATTCACATGGTACAATCACAGGGAATGGTACAGAAAGGTAACGTCCTATTTATACTTGTCACACAAAGGAAACCAACGGGAGACATGTGGTCGTACGGACGACCGACAACCCATTATGAGACGGCGTACCCTAAAACCCTGGAGACTGTCACAGATGATGTTAGACAAGGACGGTAGAACAAGATCCACAGCACATACTGGTCGCCACTGGGATGGATCTCATATGCGACTAGCCTATTCTAGCCTCAAAACAGCTAGAACCTTGGCTTCGTGCGAAGTGATAAGATGCGAGTCTCCAAGTGCGATATGGTATGATTTGGTGCTTCTGGAGCACAACTGTGTGGAAGCCTATAGGCTGCTGATGGATCCAGGGGGCGGAGACCCATTGATTCATTCTTAGCTGCCTACAACAACTGATGTAATAAGAATGTCAGTGATATGATGAACCTTTGTGAGAAATGTTATCATGTCGTAGAATTCCTTTGTTCATATATCCAGATTAGACACAAAGCATGGAGTGTCACCCATGTATATCCAATCTATAGTTTCTCAATTCTCTGAGTACACGTAGACAGATAAATGACATCAATATCTCACATTGATTCGTTTGAGTACGATCATGCATTGTCCTAAGTCACACTCATCGAGTGGGCATGGATATGTGATCTCGTTAGGTATAACAGATAAATAATATATAAATCGCTCACTCCCTCCACATGATTCATAACATGTCGAGTTATCAGTTTAATAATCACCTTACTAATATTACACAACATCAACATCAAGTTATCATGTATATCCAATCTATAGTTTCTCAATTCTCTGAGTACACTTAGACAGATAAATGACATCAATATCTCACATTGATTCGTTTGAGTACGATCATGCATTGTCCTAAGTCACAATCATCGAGTGGGCATGGATATGTGATCTCGTTAGGTATAACAGATAAATAATATCTAAATCGCTCACTCCCTCCACATGATTCATAACATGTCGAGTTATCAGTTTAATAATCACCTTACTAATATTACACAACATCAAGTAAGCCTAACTAAAGACGACAATGAAATAGCGTACATAAAACCTAGGGCTTGGAATACTAAAAATATCATAAAAGATGATAGTAATACTAATATCCAAATTGAATAAAAAACATCTATTCTAAGCCGCTAAATGGTCAAATAACTATCTAATCTCAACAAGCCCTTAACTTTCACCAGTGGGACTTGGACAACATTGGCTGTCCAGGGATCCTCACTAACTTGAACTTGAATAACGATTTTCCATGTGCCGTTGTCTCTTTCAAAAAACTTTCTACCATGTACAAGCCATCATAAATGTAAATTCTTTTAACTTCACCCTTCAGTCCACTTTGTTTGTTTCCTCGAATTACCCTAATTGGGTTTTTCAAATCTATACTGTTGTGCATTGCAAGATTTCCTCCCTCAAGCTTTTAATCTTCAGGTTCTTTCCTTGTACGTGCTACAATTCCTCCTTGCCCAGAGTATATCAAGGTTTCTTCACTACGCATATCATTTGCATAATCACCACTTCCAACAGCAACGATTGAAATGCATATATCATCCTTTCCATTTCCATGTTTTATGAAATCTATACCAGCTTCTGTTGGCTTGTGAAGGCCATGAATAGCAACCTCCATTCTGCAACAGAACTCGTCACCAACATTAACACCAGGAATAGCTCCAACACATTTCCCAATTTCAACATAATGTCGACAATCTTTGATAGCTTTAGCTGCCAGATGATCAATCCTTTTACAGACACCTTCCTCTTGGAGCGCCTCATATAGTTTCCGGAAGAGATTTTGAATCTTCACCACCCTATCTCGGTCTTAGCTTCCTGATGTTTTTTCTAGTGACAAATGATCCAAGGTTTTCTCAGATAAATTATCACAAAGAAGCTTCATGCACTCTTCATCATGTCTAATAGTTACCTTTCCATCAATCTCTCATGTTTTGAGATGGAAAATAGCTTTCTTTACTATATAGATAATTTTTTCCCCTTCACACTAATCAAACTATTTCTAGAACTCAATTTTATTGGAAAAAGATTCAAACTCATCTAAGAGTCAGTAAAATGCAAAAAAGATTACCTGTTGTAGAAACATTATGTGCTCCATCCACATCTTAGCATACTTTATTCCGTTTTGGATTAGAAAACGTGGTTTGACTTTGCTGATAAGTCTTAACTTCTTTCTTATAAGAAGCCAAGTCCAATGGTCGCATGGAAACCTCATTCGATAGACGACTTGGCCCTACATTGTAGTCGACTCCATGAAATGGTTGCTTCTTCTTGATCTTGCCTTGGACCATTGGCTTCACGAACTCAATACGTTTTTCCATTCTAATGAAAGGGTACAGAAGAGAGTGAGAAATTTAAAATCAACGAGGTATTTAGTTCTACTAGAGCATTAACACGTGCCTTAAAGGCATCATTTAAAATTTGAGAATAGAAGTGATATATGATTGAACAAAATAGAAGATTGGAGAAAAAAGAAGTTGATGTCGTGATGGGTTCGTATATATTTGTATGAATCAAAAGGGCCGCTAATTGTGTTATCTTTCTCCTTAATTGCGAGATCACATAACCAAACTCTTAATCGAATCAATTGAATTTTGTACCAAATTTGTTTATGGGGAGGTTGATGATCGTTCTCCGATCTAGTATGGCGGCCGTTGATTTGGAGTGAAGCTTCTCATTCGCTAATGATGTCAATTCTGGTGATTTGGAGACTCGGACTGTTATGGTGTGTTGGTATAGTGGCAAACAAGTTTGGAAGTTGTATTAATGGAGCAGGTGGTTGACTTGGTGGCAATGGGGTGGGATATTGTCACTGGATTTAGTGGTGGCAATGGGGTGGGTTGCTGGTAGATGTGGTGGTGATGATAGGGGTTGTCTCCGAGTTCTGGATTTATGCCGATAGTGATGGAGGTGATGCGGAGGTAGAGGTGGTTGTGTTCTTCATATTCTTCTAACGATTGAGCTAATTTAGACATTGATAATATGGAACTAACAAGATGTTTTGAACAAAAAGGCCATGCTTATTGATTGCTAGCAATCATAAACTAGGAGTTCTAGACCAAGTCCGACTTCTGTCGAGGCTGCTCAAGCCCAGTCCAGCCCAAGTTAGGAGCATTGTCAGCGTGTCCAAGCCCAAAGACATACTAATCAATTCGGGCTCGGGCTGAAATCGGGCTAGCCAATTGAGCTTAATAAATTAATTAAGTTTTCGCTTTTCAGAATGTTTCCTTTAAAAATAAATTAATAACTTATATATAAATAAGATATTGAAAGTATCCATTTCAATTTTTTTTACTTAAGATATAAATTAATTAATTTTTTTCCAAAACATTTTCATTTTTTCTTAATTAATAAATTAAAGGCTTAATTACTTAACGCATACCCCCAGTATACCAAAACTAACACATTGCAACCCCCGCTTCTAGAATAGTCTTATTGCATCCCCCATTTGTAATAAATCATACTTATTGCAAACTGGTAAAAAAGTCAATCCTAACACCATTCATATATCGAGGGTAAATATGGCAATACGTAAATAATTAATAAATAAAAATGAAAAGAAAAAAAACAGAAAAAGAACAAGGAATGAAGATAAGGATGAAGAAGAAGAAGGTGAGAAGTTGAATCGATACGCAGATACAGATTGAGTCATATACAGTATCGAGGGTATTTAAAAAAGAAGAAGAAGAACAAGATGAGAATTTGAAGGAGAAGTATAATACATCGAGAGAGACTCGGAGAAATAATGAGGAAGTTCGATCCATGGCCCGTATTCTTCCGGCGAGAGTTCAACCGGAACTTGATGTTCCTTCGACGGTGAATTCGTTTCACTACAAGAACAGATACACACCCCAATCTCCCACCCAATGCGTATCCCTAATTCGAATTTGATCAAAGAAAAGCGAGTATCTTTTCTCATTCTCTTCCGATTGATCTAATTGATATTCGATTTCAGTGTGAATTGCAAACAAAGTGTAGGTGGAGGTGGAAGAAATATCGGCGGATATGGGTTTGAGTCCCCTGGATCTGGGTTTAGGTGGGCTGATTACAGGTCATGTGGCGGTGATGGTGCAGTAGTTATGAGGTCTTGGGTTGTGATGAATTGGGTGTTCGGCTTATTGGAGGCCTATACCTACTGTATTTTTTTTTTGATGAATTTATACCTATTGTATTTATTTGTGGGAGTAGTGGTACTATTTGGCTTTAATGGAGGTTGGGGTTGGAGGAGGTTGACGATGGTGGCAGTGAAGTGGGGTGACCGGAATCTGGTAAAGTGCAGCGGCATCAGTGGTGGCTGCGGCGATGATGGTGGTGTTCTTATTTTATCTATTCACTCTACGATTTGGTTCAATTTTCTAGCTTTTGTTCATGTACTTTCATTTAGTTCCCGGAACCTGGGTTTCATCATCGGAAAATGGCCTTCAGTCACCGGAATCTGGGCTGCCTGGCGGTGTTTGGGCGGTTGCAGCGGCGATTGTGGCAATGTAATATGAGTGTTCATACATGAAAGTGTATAGACAATTTTACCCTTTCATTAAAAGGATGTGTTTGTCAAAAATATTTCCCAGTTTCAATAAGTATGATTTAGTGCAAATGGGGGATGCAATAAGCTTATTGTAGAAGTGGGGGATGCTATGTGTTAGTTTCGGTATACTGGGGGTATGCGTTAAGTAATTAAGCCTAAATTAAATGTTTTTTTTAAATACAAGAGAATTTTACACATTGTGTGGTTAAAAGAAATCAATTAGTTCGTGCATTGTTTTAAATTTCGAACCGTTTCGGTCGATTCGTATAGTTTTGGTCTTAAAACGAAGTATAACCGGTACCGTTTCATACTGGGTTAAAATTAGACGTGTACCGGCATGTTTCAACCAGCTTTCAGATATTTCAGGATGTTTCGGACGCCATAGCGAATTTTTGGTGAATTTCGATCGGGTTCAGTTTGTAATTGAAATAAATTTTGTGGCTTTCATATAAAAGTACAAAATATCATACATCATATACATTTTGATGGGTTATTTTAAATAAAATAAGAATAAAATTTGGGTCATTCAAAAATAAAAATGTTTGGAAAATTGTATAATTTAAAAACTAGTCCGAAACGAATCACCGAAAAATACCGGTACCGAAATGTTTCTCCGCAGTAACAAAAACGAATCGATGTCCGGTACAATATATCAGACTTGAGTTCAAGACCACATATATTCTTAGAAACATCGCTTATAATGAAAATAAAATAGTATATTCATGTTAAATAATATAATTTTAATATAATATTTATATATAGTGATAATACAAATTAGGCAATTCAGGGTAGCCCGTAGTTTAATATTCATCCCCAAGCCCGACCCCAATTACATTTCAAACTTTACTAAAAACATGTGCCCATGCACCATTTAATCTAAGTTGGGCTCGGGTTGGTTGAGTTCAGCATTTCCAAGTTGCACCCCTATCATAAACTCATGGTGACAATATGAAACTTTTATAATTGGAGGTAGTAAGTGGACCATGTGGTTAGTATGTAATTTATCTTTTTTATCATACAATTATTAGAAGCTCGAGACAAGAAACGTGACGAGCGATTATAGATATAAGAGGGGCTTATGTAACTATTTGATACACTCACACCCATAGCATGCAATTATCTTGCTCCCCCATGAAATTACTATGCTAGAAATGTCATCCTAACTTCCTGTACTATTTTCCAAACATAGTTTTATCTACAATTCACAATAATTTTCATATATTGCATGATAAATTGCCAAATACATTCTTACATTATACATGATAATGGTAAGCTTGATTCACTATGTTTCAATCAATTGTATTTGTTTATAGCTATGATTGAATTAAGAATGTTTTTGATGGAGAGTTTGATACACAAGAAAATTTGATGGAATCTCAGGATGCTATTTGGGATATTTTTATACACAGAACCAAATGAGGTTAGAAAGAGGGCAAATGAGCATAGTAAAGCAAGGAAGAGACCAAGCTCATCGGTGCCATTAACAGAGGCAGCAATGGCAACTCTGAAAAATTAATCGTCTAAGATATACATGGACAAAAGGAGAAATGAAGACCCCGAGGTGCTTGGAGTAGGTGAATTTATCTCAAACCAAATGAGATCATTAGTGTCAGTACTTAGAGGAAAAGTTGTATCAATTTAAATTTTCGTATTAAGTCTGTCTAGGGTTCCAAAGGAATTCTATAGATTTATTGACTGAGAAATAAGATAATCATTAGATGCTTTAGAGGAGTAGTTAAAAATTTTCTGTACTTCATTGATTAGAGTTTAGAGAAAAATGATTAGTACAAAATGCGTTTACATGACTAGCCGATCCATACCCATTTATTCTTCTTTTTCCTCATCTCTTTTTCTTTCTCGTTCTCTAAACATTTTTCATTACGCTACTACACACGAGCAGCGTTCACTTCCATACCACAATTCCTTCCCCAAACATCCTGTTCATCAAAATTGTATTACGACCGAATAGATGTTTGGTGGTTTCGTCTACTACTACAACTACAACCAAAATTTTAGGAGAGATTATCTTATTTGCATCGGCCGTCTACCTACAATTCCTTACAGTACTACTCCCGAGCAGCGTTCACCAGCAACAAACAACCAACTATTTATGCTTCCATACCCGAATTCATTTCCCCAAGCCCTCCTGTAATTCGTTCCTACATTAGTTTTGCACTAGACCTCATCATTACATCCGTTCATCCATCATAAATCTTATTGCCATAAGCTCCAATCAAAAGTGAATTGCAAACCAATAGATGTTGGTCTACTACTACAACTGCTGTAAAATTTTTAGGAGAAATCATCTTTACGTCCATTCTCTATGCACTATTCATCACACTGCTATACAATATCAGTGTTCACCAGCAACAAATAACCAACATGCTGTTCTTCCATTCCCCAAACCCTAATGTTGTCTAACATTAGTTTCAAAATGGAAACTATCCCCTCATCCGTTCAACAAACAAAATTCTTGTGCCATGGTTGGCCATGAGCTTCCAACAAAACTCGATTTCACAGCAAATGATGTAACTTACTTAGGTCTATCAAAACTTTAGGAGTGATCAGTGTCATGGTGAAGGATGTCATAGCCTCATTAGATAGGCTGTGTGATGTTCTCCTTAGAAATGAAGAGATAAAGAAAACGGACAAGCCTTTTGTGGCTCAGAATCAGTTCTTCTAACAGTCAGTGTAGTGCTCAAAAGTTGGTTTTCATGAGTTCGACACTGCGACGACTGCTACAAAAGAGCCAGAAGAGGAACAAATAAAGCTGCAATCAAGAAATTCAATGAACGGTGACAATGACTGAGAAGAATGATGCAGTCTCAATACTAAGATTTTCAAGTAGAAAAAGAAGTCAACAAGGTTGATCAAGACACTGAACAAGAGAGGCAAAGCCACTAAAATTAAGTTTGGGAAAAACGACCAGATAGGCTAATAACACGAATCACATTCGCGTACGTGTTTTGCGAAAGAAAGAAACGAAAAAAATGAAAGAGAGAAAGAGGCCAACTTAAAGCAGGGAGGGAAACACAAATTTGAATATTTGGAATCATATATGGCAAAGAAAAATGAGGGAAGCTCTGAGAGAGAATAACAAGGAGATTGCAACTTTGCTAATTTCAAACTTCTGGGGAAGTCATGTCCTCAAGTCACTTCTGTGAGGAGCTTTCAAAAATAATTTAACCATATTAAAATAATCCAGGTAATTATAAAACAAGCACTGTCGGATACATTTGGTAAGAAAACGACCACCAAAAAACCTAATCGATTGAAGGCAGCAACAAGTGAGAAACAATGAAACGCATACCTAAAGTAAGATGATGCTTGAACTGCCCCGCCACTCCAATCAACGCGAGATAATTTGAAGCGGTTATTAGACCTTCTCGAGTGCAGTGAGACGAACACTCATTAACGAAAAAAATTATTTTAAGGCAACTCAATCAATGAGACGATCCTCTTTGGGTGATGACATGAAAGAAGAAAACACTAACAAGGTCTGAACAAGGTTGGGAAAGAAGAACTCAAAAACCAAAAGAACTTGTAAAAGGAACAGTAAAAGACTTAACTTTGGTCCTTAGAAAACTTTTGAAGCATGGTCTACAACCGAATGAAACCCTAGATACTTCTCTCCGAGAACAAAAAGATGTGTGGCCGAAAAAATGGATGGTGTGGCCGAAACTTTCGGGGAGTGTGAGAAACTTATAGAGGTTGAACGTGTAGCATTTGCACGTATTTATACTAGTAGGCAGAGTGGAAATATGCTGAGTAAGGACCAAGAAACGTTTCTGGGATCATATCCTAGTGAAACACCTCTCCCCCAAAAATAGAGATCTTATCCTAGAATTTAAGACATAATTTCTACTTGTAGTGATTTTGATTATGTGTTAATGTTTCCTAAAGGTTTAATATTTCCTTAGTAGGGATTGATTTTATTACATTTGAAAATTATATCTATATTTATGTCCAAAATTCTATCCATATAGTATTACTTTTTCAAAAAAATAATTAAGAAGAATAGAGATTTTATAGAAGGGTGCTCATAATTAGAGCACAACATATGATAATTACAGCACAAATATTTTATTGTTGGACATTTAGACCCTCTAATTTTAATTTACGCTCCTTTTCTTGGAACTTTCAATTCAGACGATTTTCGATGTCTGTTCAGTTTAATCATCTCACATCTTCACAGTCACAAATCGCCATTGATTCCGTCGTCGAGTAGAAGAGATCTCAATCCACGAAATTCCCATTTGAAACAAGGGACACCATGAACTCCACAGACCCATCTGAAACCACCCTCGTCACCTCATCACGGACAACAATAATTCAACCTCCACGCATCACAGAGATCCAGACTGGCACATGCTCGGCAACTCCAAGTTCAGTTCTTCATCCTTGACACCACCCTCTACACTGGCGTCTCGGGGGCTCTATCACCCAAAAGTGGTGTTGAAAACAACACAGTTAATTGATACTGACCTGCCTACAGCCTACCTGACCTTTCTCTCCATCTTTTCCCAGTTTTAATGAACTCACACCTCCACTACTTCGTCCATCTAAACATCTCTAAGGTCTAATAGAACCACAGGAACTCAAACTCGCCACTATTTGCTTACACTTGAATGTCCCAATTCATGGATTTGGGAGAGTATTTGTTCAAACTACTATGATTCGCAATTACCAATATCCAAGAAAAGTACCTTACAGAAACCCCTCGAGGTACCCCTGTAGTTTCCGCCTCTTCCTCGGGCCTCCTTAGTGTTGCAAATTGGAAACCACAAATTAAGATCTGGGCTAATCGAAACATGTTTTGAAACAAAATTTGACAATTCAGGTTAAAAATCCGATGGCATAATAGAGTTATATACATGGTTAGGGACGACGACGGCCAATTTTCCGGCACCGTCTAAGTTGTAGATGGGAGAGGGGGGAGATGATTTATATGGCTTCTTGATTTGTGTATCTCTCACAAATCGAACTTTGGTGGATTCTTTGGTTGTACCAGGCCATTGGAGACGACCTCCTCTAGCTTTGAGGAGTGTTGTGGTTACTGGTTAGAGCTTTGATGGTGTGACGGTGTGGAGGAATGTTGGTAGATCTGTTATCACAGAGGATAACAGGGTTAAATTGTTGTGTGATGTAACTGAGGGTACTATGGGCATTTTAACATTATTTGTGCTGTAATTAGTGTTTTTTGTGTTGTAATTATCAACACCCATTTATAGAAATCTTTTTTTCCAGAAGAAGATTGTATAAAGAGGTAAAGATTTTATAAATCTTTTAAGATACTAATAACCAATTTACTATTTTTTTTTTGTTTTTTTTTTTTTTTTTTAAATAAGACCAGCTTCTATTAATGTAAAATAGTGGGACGAATAATCCCAATTACATCAAAATCAAGAAACCGTTGAGCCCATAAAGGGTTACTACCAAGCCATACGTGTTCATTATGAATTGACAATCCAAACTTCGCAAAGTTGTGTGCTACTTCGTTTCCAGTTCGATGGGTATAGTTGAAAGAGACGCGATGAAACCGTTGGCATAAGGCTTGAATCTGGTGGAATGTATCTCCTACCTCATAGCGAAAGCTGCCAGCCCCCTGATTGCATTTGATAGCATCAGAGACTCTTCTTGCATCAGTTTCAACAACTATGTTCCTTTTTTCACACTCCAGCGCGAGTTGAAGTCCCTCACGAATGGATTGGGCCTCCGCTTCAAATGCAGACATCACCGTCGGTAGAGGGACTGCAACAGCAGCAATGAAACCCTCGTTGCAGTCTCGGAGCACAGCTGCCAGCCCCCACGATCCGTCCGTATTCAACTTGACTTGTCCCTGGTCCGGGGGTCTCCAGCAGCTTTCCGGCGTAACTTCCAGATGCTTCGTTGGTCGATGAACCGGCCGGGACCGTACTACATCACCCAGAAAGCTCTGAACGGAGCTATATAAATTATTGAGGTTTGGTACCTCATCTTGGAAGACGACTGCATTCCGATGAGCCCAAAGCTTCCATATTACCGTACAAAAATTGGACCGAGAGCTAGTTAAGAGGTTCATGATAATGTTGGGGATCCAAAACTGAATAGTACCGACGAACTTGTTACCGAAGTCATGCCTTATAAAATAATCCCATACCTTGCGCGAAAAGGAGCATTCCATGAATAAATGGGTAAAAGTCTCTTGACACTTGTTACACAAGGCACAAATAGTCGGAATATTTTTGTTGAAACGTGAGACTTTATCCTGGGTAGCTAAAGACTCTTGAGCCGCTCTCCATAATGTAAAAGATCATTTTCGGTTGAACTTTAGTTTTCCACACAGCTGTGAGCCAAGGTTTCGAAGTCTCGGAATAATTAGCCGTACCCGCATCCTGGGTTTTTTGGCTTCGAAGAACAGCATAACCCGAGGATACACTGTAATCCCCGTCGTCTGTGTAGTGCCATACTTTGACATCTTGCGTGGGAACGGCTGGAATTGGAATCTTCAAAATGTCGGCCACATTCACCCCAAAACCGTACCTTTCGAACTTGTCAATTTCCCACACTCTGTCCATGGTTATGAATTCTGCTACCCGCATGTGAGCTGCTGCAAAAGGCCTGAGAATAGTCCGAAACTGTGGCTCGCGTTTAAGCCACATGTCATCTACCACTGAGATTGGTGTGCCATCACCTATCTTCCACCGTAACCTGCTTAGGATAAGACTGTTAGCACTAAAAATAGAACGCCAAGCGTAAGAACAATTCTTTTCAGGGGAGGACTGCAAGTTGTTTGTATTTGAAGCATACTTGTGCCGGAAAACCCTACTCATCAAAGAATTTGTGCTCACAATTCTCCATAACTCCTTAGCAAGAAGAGCCGTGTTGAAGTCTTCAAGATCTTTGAAGCCTAAACCTCCCTCATCTTTAGGGCCCTTTAGTTTGTTCCAATATATCCAATGACCACCTTTTTGATCAGGTTGTTTGCCCCAAAAGAAATGGCTAGACATCTCTAGCTTATGACAAAGGGACACAGGGATTCTAAAACAACTCATTGTGTACACTGGGATGGATTTAGAAACTGCTTTAATAAGTACTTCGCGTCCCGCAAAAGAAAGAGATTGTTTCCACCCTTTGAACTTGTTTGCTACTTTTTCTGTAAGTCCTCCAAAAGTGGCGCATGGATTTTTTCCGATCACCGTCGGTAAGCCTAGGTACTTCTCGTGACTAGCTGTTTCGGTAACATTAAGAAGGCTACAAAAATATCCCCTCTCCTGAGTCGGTACATTGGATGAAAAAACAGCAGAGGATTTATGCAAATTTACCTTCTGACATGAGGCAGCTTCGTACTGTTGTAAAAGAAGCTGAAAAAAGTTAATTTCTTCTGCTGTAGCTTTCAGAAATATCATACTATCATCATCAAAGAATATATGGGAAATACTTGGGCCACCTCTAGATGTCGTAATCCCTGACAACCGGCCTTCAGTAACCGCTACGAACAAAGCTCTGGATAACGTCTCCTCCACAAAAAGGAATACATAAGGAGATAAAGGGCATCAGTGCCTAAGCCCGCGCTTCGCGATGACTCTGCCTCTAGATTCGCCACAGATTGCAAAAGGAAATGAGGTTGTGGAGATGCACTCGTGAATAAGCTTGACCCACCTTTCACTAAATCCCATCTTGGACATAGTTGCTTCAAGAAAAAACCATTCCACCCTATCATAAGCCTTAGCCATATCTAGTTTGACTGCCATGTAGCCGACTTTGCCTTTCTTCCTAGTGTGCATGGAATGCAGAATTTCAAAAGCAACTAGAATGTTGTCAGTAATAAGACGACCTGGAACAAAAGCACTTTCGACCTCCGAAATACAATCAATGTGAACTTCCTTCAGGCGATTAGCAATTGATTTCACAACTAGTTTATAAATGACAAAACATAAACTAATGGGTCTCAAATCAGCAGGGCTGCGTACCTGTTTCACCTTGGGGATTAAATAAATCACTGTATCATTGAAACTTCCCAGCTTCGCATTTTAATTAAGAATACTTAGGCAAGTTTTGGAAACAACATCCCCAATTATATCCCAGTTCTCCTGAAAAACACCGCCAAAAAGCTGTCAGGACCCGGGGTTTTTGTCGGCCCCATTTGCCCCAAAGCCGAGTCAATATCGGCCTGAGAAAAAGGACTGTCAAGACGAGCATTTTGACCTGCCGAGATCACCGGCTCTACAAACCGAAGCATCTGGTCCATAACGGCCTCTATAGGCTGTTGCGAAGTGAAAATTGACCCGAAATGATCAACCAGAAATAGGCGAGATATCCTCCGTGCTCGTATGCCAGTCCCCTTGATCGTCTTCCAGGCCAGTCATATGGTTTCTCGCCTTACGGAGAGACACTTTTCTATGGAAAAAGCTTGTGTTCCTATCGCCTTCTTTGAGCAAATTAATTCTGGATCTCTGAAGCCACATCGCTTCCTCGTTAGCAAGTAGAACATTAAGTTCTAACTTGAGGTTGCTTATTTCATCAAAGACACTGTCAATATCATCAGCTTTCCGTAGCTCGCTGATTCTTTCACGAATTAGAGAAATCTTCCTTCTGACATTCCCAAAGACTGTCCTGTACCATTGCTTAAATTGTTTTCCGGTCACTTCCAACTTCTTTCTGAGTTGGAGATTGCTAGGGTCATTCCAATTCCTGGCAATGAATGGCTTGCAGTCCTCATAGCTCAGCCACATTGTCTCTAAGTGGAATCGAGGGGCCTTTTTCTCCATAGGAGACCAACATAGTTCAATAGGGATATGGTCTGAGACTGCTGCAGTGAGATGGGACACTTTAGCAGCCTCATAAAGATCATGCCTGGCCGAGTTAGCCACAACTCTGTCAAGACGTTCGCGAATTCGTCTACCATTCCTTAGATTACTAATCCAGGTATATCTCTGACCGCTATAACCAAGATCAAACAAACCATTGGAAGATAGAGCTAACCTGAAGTCATCCATGAGTTGTTTGTCTGCCGCACGACCACCTTGTTTTTCATCTTCAGACAAGAAGGCGTTGAAATCACCCATGACGCACCACAGAGCATTATTTGGGTCACGAAGCCTTCCCAATAAAGTCCATGAATTCCTTCTTTCAGTACTGTCTGGATCCCCATAAAAACCCGTCAAGTGCCACTGGACTTGGAGGGTTGGGTCAGACACCAAAGAGTGAATAAAAAACTTAGAAGAGTCCACAATCGTTATATCGATGGTGTCATGCCATAGGAGGGCTGAACCACCACTACGCCCTTACTAGGAACACATTGGCCGGTATTAAAACCTACACGATGTTTCACCCGTTCAAATTCAGCATATGATAAGCGCGTCTCCATTAAGAAGACAATCTAGGGGGACTTTCCTCCTAAGAGGTTTTTAAGCTCTAGAACATTACGGAGGTTCCCAAGCCCCCGTATGTTCCAGCTGATCGCATTCATTGCAATTGGCGGGACTGCATAGCAGTCACCGCCATTGAATTACTTGGGTTGTTTTGAGCTGTCCCAACATCAGCATTCATATTTCCATCATCTATTAAATCTCCCAACCCTGGTAGGCTGGCTGCAAATCTGCCCGAGCTTAACCTTCGATCCGCTGCTTTGTTCTTCGGGTTTGGACTTAGAATAATATGTCCAGTTTTCCGTTTTGCCTTCGAGATTGTACCGAAGTCTGATTTAACTGTGGACAAACTGTCAGTGGAAGAGGAAGAATGGATTCTTTTGCCCTTGTCCACATCGCTGGCCGTGGGAATATCCGACGCAAGTGGGTTTGAGTACACTTTTGCCTGACCGTGATCTTATGCTTCTAACACTTCCATGGACGAATCCGTTTCAGCTCCTGACCCCATGCTCTGTTTTTTGCGTGCTTTTTTTGGTTTCTTCGCATGACTTTTGTTTTTTCCACCTCTGCTGGAGTCTCCTGACATAACAGCGTCTTCATTGCCTTGGAAATTTTCATTCGGCCTGCTCTCATTATCACCAGTTCCAGCGTTAACCGTCGCTCGTGGAGGCACCATGCCCTCTCTTGATCTGTCAACATTGGCGTTCTTCTTCGAATTTGGCCGTGGTTTGAAGACTAGCCAGTCCCCAAAGCCAAACTCTTCAATTAAGTTCTCCTCCGGTGTTTTAAAGTTACATGCATTAGTATAGTGGGTACATCTACCACACCAAGCACAAACTGATGGTATTATCTCATAAAGATAATCAAGCCAATATGTATTATCCATAACCTGAATTATTCCTCCCCGCCTAAGCGGTTTGGTGATATCAATGCGCACTCTTGCTCGCATATAGTCACCCCCGCCTCCTGTAAGAATTCTTCGATCTGTCTTGATAACCTCCCCCATATCACTCAGTATAGTAGTTATATCTGTAGGGTTTTGATTCATGGATCGCGCAAACGGAAGCATAATCAAACAAATAACCATGCAAAACCCTCCAAGGATCACAAGTCTAGATGCATAACGATAGTGAAGGTAAGAAATCATAAACACACCTTTGGGTTCTCCTTGATGACTTCAAACGCGAATAGTGTCACGTTCTCTATAGTTGATCCACGCCTAGAGTTGTTCCTAGATCTCCAATCACCTTGGTGCTAGCCCGGATTGAAAGGAGGGCGAAGAAATCACGCAAAACGAGACACCAAAAGGGGTTCGGCACCCTTTGTGGCGTCGGGGACGAGGGGGCGGCGGCAATAGGGGGCGGCGTCCCTCTTTGCTTGCTCTCTCTCTCCTTTGTTCTCTCCTACTCTTGTTATGTTCTCTCTAGAGCATAAGTGTGTGTAGGGAAGGAAGGAGGAGGGTCCTTTATATAGTCCAACAACTCCTTGTTAACTACCTAAAGGACTTATTCTAGTCCTACTAGAATTCAATTTAGTCCCTTCCTTGCAAATTAGTCCCTACTAAGTTTGCAAGGGTTTGCAAAGTGATCCTTCTAATTAATTAATCCAATTAATTAATTCCACAATCTAGTACAACTCTATATAGCGTGTGACCCCATAGGTTCTATCTAGTTGGTAGCAACTCTTTGCTAATATGGAGCGGTTTCTAGCAAAACATCCATTCTAGCCAACTAATAGAATAGTCATCTAGACAACCTTGTACAAGTAATTGTCTCATCCCTTTGCCTCCATATCCGGATTGGACACGAGACATACAAGTCACACTCGTATATCCAATCCCTAGTTCCTCGATCCATGGAATAGCCTTATTCGTGCAAATAACATCAATATCCCATATATTGATTTATTTGAGTCTGGCCAGACATTCTATAAGCACTATCCTCGAGTGGCCTTGGATATTTGCTCCCGTTATGTGGGAGGGGCAAATCCTCTCTACGTCCACTACGATCTCTAAGCTTGCTTCTCATTGTATCCAGTACACGCCTTTATAACTACCCAGTTACGGTGTAGCGTTTAACGCTACCAAGATCACAATGATCCACAACTAGAATATCTAGTGACTTCAAGTCTAAGGATGACAATACCATTGTACCCGAGAAGCACTTGTGACTCAACATAACGTGTATGTAGCCTTCTCGGTAATGGGTCAATCCAGTGCAACATTCCGTAATGCACACCTATGTGTTGGATCGTGATATCTCCATATCAATCCAACCCCATACTAGTCTATAGATGATTGTCCCATTTAATCATTATACTTGACTAGGGATATTTAAGATAAACAACACAATTGTAAATCTAAGGACTTCATTATATTAAATATCCAATAAATAATAAATGAATTTCTAGCCAATTACAAATTCATACTAAACTAGATTGCCTCTAGGGCATCTATTCCAACAGTCTCCCACTTGCACTAGAGCCAATCTGGCGCATCTCGTATGCCCATACTCCTAGTGTGCCCTTCATGCTTCCACTGCGTGAGAGGCTTCGTAAGCGGGTCTGACAGATTATCATCTGTAGGAATCTTGCATATCCGAACGTCTCCTCTATCGATAATATCTCGAATCAGATGGAACTTCCTGAGCACGTGCTTGGACTTCTGGTGCGACCTGGGTTCCTTTGATTGCGCGATCGCCCCAGTGTTGTCACAGAACAACTCCACTGGATCCGCAATGCTAGGGACCACACCAAGTTCAGAAACAAACTTTCTGATCCAAACAGCCTCCTTTGCTGCGCCATTTGCAGCAATGTACTCAGCCTCTGTTGTAGAATCAGCTACCGTCTCTTGCTTGGAACTCTTCCAGCTCACCGCTGCTCCATTCAGGCAAAACACATATCCCGACTGTGATCTAAAGTCATCTCCATCGGTTTGGAAGCTTGCATCAGTGTAACCCCTTACACGCAACTCTTCCTCACCGCCAAACATCAAGAAAGCATCCTTAGTTCTTCTCAAGTACTTTAGGATGTTCTTGACAGCAATCCAGTGACTCTCACCCGGATTGGATTGGTATCTGCTTGTCATACTCAAGGCATATGACACATCTGGTCTAGTACATAACATGGCGTACATGATGGATCCTATGGCCGAGGCATAGGGAATCCTACTCATGCGTTCCTTCTCAATCTCATTGGAAGGACAACCACTCTTTGAAAGAGTGATTCCATGTGACATGGGCAAGAATCCTTTCTTGGAATCTTGCATGTTGAACCGTTTCAACACCTTGTCAATATATGTACTTTGACTTAGGCCTAGCAACCTCTTAGATCTATCTCTATAGATCTTTATACCGAGTATATAGGCTGCTTCCCCTAAGTCTTTCATTGAGAAACACTTTCCTAGCCAATCTTTCACAGATTGTAGCATGGGAATGTCGTTTCCAATGAGCAGTATGTCATCCACATACAAGACCAGAAAAGCTACAGAGCTCCCACTAACCTTCTTGTAGACACAAGACTCATCTTTGTTTCTGATGAAGCCAAACTCTTTGACCACTTCATCAAAACGTCGATTCCAACTCCTAGAAGCTTGCTTCAACCCATAAATGGATCGTTGCAGCTTACAGACTTTGTTGGCTTGCTTTGGATCCTCAAAACCCTCCGGCTGTATCATATACACGTCCTCGAGGAGATTCCCATAAAGGAATGCTGTTTTGACATCCATCTGCCAAATCTCATAGTCGTAGTATGCTGCAATTGCAAGTAGGATTCGGATGGATTTGGTCATAGCGACTGGTGAAAAGGTTTCATCATAGTCAATACCATGAATCTGTCTGAATCCTTTAGCCACCAATCGGCCCTTATAGGTAATCACATTACCATCCATGTCGATCTTCTTCTTGAAGACCCACTTGCACCCTATGGGTCGCGCCCCATCAGGTGGTTCCACCAAAGTCCATAATTTGTTGGTATACATGGATTCCATCTCGGATCTCATGGCCTCAAGCCACTTCTGCGAGTCTGGGCCATTCATGGCCTCCTCATAGGTAGTAGGCTCATCATCTATGAGCATCGTGTCACCGGAATCAGTTACGAGAAGTCCATACCTCTCGGGTTCCTGGCGCACTCTACTAGATCTACGAAGCTCTTGTGTTACCTGAACAGGTGGATCCACAACTGCTTGTGATTCCTGTTCATGTTCCATAATCGGTTCAGTAATTTGTGGTTCTTGAACTTCTTCAAGTTCTACATTCCTCCCACTTGCTTCTTTAGAGACAAACTCTCTTTCTAGAAACACGCCGGTCCGAGCAACAAATACTTTGTTCTCGGTTGGATTGTAGAAGTAGTATCCCTTAGTTTCCTTAGGGTACCCCACAAATTTACACTTATCCGATTTAGGCCCTAGCTTGTCTGATTGTAAACGTTTTACATAGACATCGCAGCCCCAAATCCTCATGAACGACAGTGTGGGACGCCTCCCACTCCACATCTCATATGGTGTCTTCATGACTGATTTAGATGGAACACGGTTAATGGTAAAAGCTGCACTTAATAGAGCGTAGCCCCAAAACGATAATGGAAGATCGGTTTGACACATCATAGACCGAACCATATCCAATAGGGTTCGATTCCTCCTCTCGGACACGCCATTCCATTGTGGCGTTCCGGGTGGAGTGAGTTGGGACACGATCCCACACTCTCTAAGATAGTCGTCAAACTCTTGGCTCAAGTATTCTCCTCCACGATCCGATCGTAGAGCCTTGATACTTTTGCCAAGTTGCTTCTCTACTTCATTCTTGAATTCTTTGAACACTTCAAAGGATTCGGATTTTGCCCTCATAAGGTACACAAATCCATATCTACTGTAATCATCAGTAAACGTAATGAAATAGACATAACCACCCCTGGCAGGCGTGGCAAATGGCCCACACACATCAGTATGTATGAGCGCCAATTGCTCACTAGTCCTCTCACCTTTCTTATTGAAAGGGGACTTTGTCATTTTTCCCAATAAACAAGCCTCACATGTCTCATATGATTCAAAATCAAATGAGTCTAGCAATCCATCCTTATGGAGTCTAGATACACGTTTCTCATTTATGTGGCCTAAACGACAATGCCATAAATAAGCAGGATTTAAATCATTTATTTTAATCCGCTTGGTATTAATGTTGTAGACAGGATTACTTAGATCAAGGACATAAAGTCCATTAAATAATTGCGCACTAAAATAGTGAATATTATTCAAATAAAAGGAACAACAATTGTTCTTTATTGAAATAATAAAACCTTCCTTGTCCAAACAAGAAATAGAAATAATGTTTCTGCTCATAGCAGGCACAAAATAGCAATTATTTAATTCTAAAACTAATCCTGAAGGCAGAGATAGTTCGCAAACGCCTATGGCCAACGCAGCAACCTTTGCTCCATTCCCAACGCGCAGATCTACCTCCCCTTTAGCCAATCTTTTACTTCTCTTTAGATCCTGCATATTTCGACAAATATGAGATCCACATCCAGTATCTAATACCCATGATGTAGAGACAGTTAAATTGACATCTACAACAAAAATACCTGGTGGTGGTGGAATCACTATTCCAAGCCGCTTGTCCTCCAAATATTTTGGGCAGTTCCTCTTCCAGTGTCCAGGTTGACTACAGTAGTGACATTCACCCTTAGTCACGACCTTGGCAATCCCACCAACAGGCTTAAGGGCTTGTTCCTTGGACTTAGCAACTGACTTGCCTTTGCCCTTGGAGGAAGAGGCAAACTTTTTACCCTTTCCTTTATGCACCATCATAATGGCTTTGCCCTTACCCTTGTTGATGCTCTGTTCAGCCGTCCTCAACATGTTGAGCAAATCTGGCAGTGGTTTAACGATCTCGTTCATGTTATAGTTCATAATGAACTGTCCATAACTCTCGGGCAACGATTGCAACACGAGATCCGTTGCCAACTCTTGGCCGACCGGGAACCCAAGCCGGGCGAGATTCTCCAAGTACCCGATCATTCGGAGTACATGGGGTCCCACCGGGTTCCCTTCTGCCAGATGACATTTGAACAGTGCCTTTGAGACCTCATACCTCTCTACCCTCGCCTGCTCTTGGAAGAGCTGCTTTAGATGTTCGATCATATCGACAGCATTCATGTTCTCATGTTGCTTCTGAAGCTCAGAGGTCATGGTGCAAAGCATTAGGCAGGCCGCATCATTAGCATCATCAACATGCTTTTGATACGCCTTTAAGGCAGCAGGTGTCTGATTGTCTGGACCTTCTGGAACTTGCTCCTCTATTGCGTACAGCTTCTTTTCTTGCTTGAGAACAATTCTCAAGTTTCTGTACCAATCGAGAAAGTTGGTTCCTGAGAGCTTGTCCTTCTCAAGGACAGATCGTAGGGAATGTTGTGAACTCGATGAGTTGTTTGCCATTTGGAATTCTACAAAAGGAAAATACGCAAGTTTTAGTATTTGTGAATTTTTGACTATATTTAATAATGGCTAGTTTATTAAATATAGCTCCCACTATTTTTCTACGGATTAATAACCCTCAAGATATTAATGCGGAAAATATCCTTATATTTTCTAGTGGGCCAAGATCCATCTTTTTCATCTCCTTATGAGCTTGCTTTGGCAAGTCACCCATAATTCGATTACTTCTTAGGTAGGAACGATTCCAATTGCATCCCATATGCAACTCTTGGTTCAATCGGGCAAATAACTCCTTATTTATCCATCCACATGGATAATCCCAATTGATTGCCTCTAGGTTTCTTAATCAAATTAATAGCCTAGTTGTGTTCAACCTCTTATCTAAACAATTGCACATTGTTACGTGCCATCGCATTCCATCATTATGAACCAAGTCGCCATGCTTTGGCACGCACGAACTTGATGAATAATGATGATAATGAGTGTTTAAATAACGAGAAGGCAAGAACACAATATTTTAAAATTTGAGGGATTTTTTTTTAATTCAATTTTTTTTAATTGTTTTGTTGATCAATATCAACTAATCTATCTATTTGAGTTTGGGCACAACTCCAAATAATAGATCCGGGTTGTCTAATTATCTTATTATCCTAATTGCATGCATCATCCATACACCAACCACACAAATAATAAGACAATAAATAAACAACCACAAAACAGAAATTAAACGTGATGTGGATATGGCCTTTTCTAGACTAAGATAATTCCAAGCCAATGGAATTATCTATGAACCCTAAACAAACACACATCTCCATGCGTCTTGATCTTTTGGTCCATCCTTCATAGTCATGTGGAATGCTCCATGCTCCATGCTCCATCTTTTGTGGCTTCTTTGGCTTTGGGCTTCTTTTCTTCAATCTTGGCTAACAATCTACTTTATCTAGCACTAGCTAATATCTATACTAAATAAAATAAATCTCACAAGTTGAGAAAAAAAATGGCACGCAGGCCATAAAACCCTAATTAATTATTACAATTAATTGATCGGCTCGCAGGCCGTAAAACCAAACCACAAAATTAAACATCCACATCAAACCACATCCTAAGGCCATATCCAATCACCATGCGATTTGCACATAAACAGTTAAAATCCAATTTTAACGCGCTTGGTCAATTTTAATTGATTTTAGGATTTCTAGGGTTAAAACGGTCCATGGGCCCAACAATCCAATTGCCCGGGCCCAAATAAGTGAACCATAAAGCCCTAGGGCCGGCCCGGCCCAAAACCCGCAAGCTAGGCCCGCGGGTTAGGGCCGCCCGGCCCCTTAGGGCGCCAAGCTTGGGCGGCAAGCAAGGGGGGGGCGGCTCCCTAGGGGGCCGAACCTCCTTGTGGAGGTTGTTTCCAAAACAACCTCCTTGCTTGGAGCCCAAGTTTGGTTGTTTCCTTGTTGTGGGAGAACTCCTTCTTCCCCAAGGATGCCCAAACCCTAGATCTAAGATCCTAAAATTTCTCAAACTCACCAATTCATGCATCCAATGCAATAATTGGGTCTTGTTATGATTAATTCTTTGACAAATTGCATCCAATGCTTGATTTGTCTTGTTTTACGCGATAAACAACAAATTAAGGTGTAAAACAACAAGAATGTAACACATAAACTACGTTTATGCTCTATGACCTGTGGCTCTGATACCACTGTAGGGTTTTGATTCATGGATCGCGCAAACGGAAGCATAATCAAACAAATAACCATGCAAAACCCTCCAAGGATCACAAGTCTAGATGCATAACGATAGTGAAGGTAAGAAATCATAAACACACCTTTGGGTTCTCCTTGATGACTTCAAACGCGAATAGTGTCACGTTCTCTATAGTTGATCCACGCCTAGAGTTGTTCCTAGATCTCCAATCACCTTGGTGCTAGCCCGGATTGAAAGGAGGGCGAAGAAATCACGCAAAACGAGACACCAAAAGGGGTTCGGCACCCTTTGTGGCGTCGGGGACGAGGGGGCGGCGGCAATAGGGGGCGACGTCCCTCTTTGCTTGCTCTCTCTCTCCTTTGTTCTCTCCTACTCTTGTTATGTTCTCTCTAGAGCATAAGTGTGTGTAGGGAAGGAAGGAGGAGGGTCCTTTATATAGTCCAACAACTCCTTGTTAACTACCTAAAGGACTTATTCTAGTCCTACTAGAATTCAATTTAGTCCCTTCCTTGCAAATTAGTCCCTACTAAGTTTGCAAGGGTTTGCAAAGTGATCCTTCTAATTAATTAATCCAATTAATTAATTCCACAATCTAGTACAACTCTATATAGCGTGTGACCCCATAGGTTCTATCTAGTTGGTAGCAACTCTTTGCTAATATGGAGCGGTTTCTAGCAAAACATCCATTCTAGCCAACTAATAGAATAGTCATCTAGACAACCTTGTACAAGTAATTGTCTCATCCCTTTGCCTCCATATCCGGATTGGACACGAGACATACAAGTCACACTCGTATATCCAATCCCTAGTTCCTCGATCCATGGAATAGCCTTATTCGTGCAAATAACATCAATATCCCATATATTGATTTATTTGAGTCTGGCCAGACATTCTATAAGCACTATCCTCGAGTGGCCTTGGATATTTGCTCCCGTTATGTGGGAGGGGCAAATCCTCTCTACGTCCACTACGATCTCTAAGCTTGCTTCTCATTGTATCCAGTACACGCCTTTATAACTACCCAGTTACGGTGTAGCGTTTAACGCTACCAAGATCACAATGATCCACAACTAGAATATCTAGTGACTTCAAGTCTAAGGATGACAATACCATTGTACCCGAGAAGCACTTGTGACTCAACATAACGTGTATGTAGCCTTCTCGGTAATGGGTCAATCCAGTGCAACATTCCGTAATGCACACCTATGTGTTGGATCGTGATATCTCCATATCAATCCAACCCCATACTAGTCTATAGATGATTGTCCCATTTAATCATTATACTTGACTAGGGATATTTAAGATAAACAACACAATTGTAAATCTAAGGACTTCATTATATTAAATATCCAATAAATAATAAATGAATTTCTAGCCAATTACAAATTCATACTAAACTAGATTGCCTCTAGGGCATCTATTCCAACAATATCCTCTTCTGTAAACAGGAATAACGGCATATTGCGTACTTGTACCCAAAAATCCATGGTGAAGAAAGTAGCTATTTCAGGAGGAGAACCAACAACCCATGGTTTGAGAACTAGCACGCTCTCGTGGAAATCCAAGGCCCTCCATCGAGGACTTTGATCATCGATTCCTTCGTCGGAAACTTGAAGATAAAGCGATTCGGAGACGCCTCATGAATACTGATCTTATCACCGTCATCCCATATGTTTTACAAAAAGGTTTTTCATTGACCAAACATTAACCCTAGATGGCAACAGGAACATACCAATCAGGCTGTTGCCGAAGGTCTCGATTGCTTTCCAGCATATGTCTGGATCAATCACGATCACCTTCTCTTCCTCAGGCGACTTGAGTGGACGAACTTGCTCTGGAATTCCGGCCATATTCTCAGTTTACTTGATCGGAGACGAATACGGTTGATACGCCCTAGATTCGCCCTAGAACGCTCCGAAAGATTCGGACCTATAAAACTCAATTTACTATTTTTTTTGAACGAACAAATTTACTATTTTTCGAAAGTGAAGAATCTATATTTCAAAAAAAAAAAGAAAGAAAGTGAGAACTGACATTGTTATTAAGACATTTTTCACAAAAGAAGCGCCTCATAAACCTAAGTATTACACAATATCCCGTCAGTCTAGAAAACCTTCCCATTCTTATAAGTTTACACGATACCCGTCACTCTAGAAAACCTTCCAATTCTTATAAGCCTCCACTGATATTACATTGTGTTGAAATCTGTAAACTTAGGGCTTACATAAGAGAGAGAAGATGGAAGAAGAGAAGGAAGACGAAGAGAAGAAAGAAGAGAATCAATTCATTAATTAATTCATACCAGCATTCACACAAGCACACACATATATCAGCATCCTTCTCTTCACAGAAGAGGGAAGAGCTGTTACAAGGTTTTAGAAAATACAAATAACAGCCCATAGCTTGTGATAAAGACAACTACTAAGAAAGTCTAAGTAACATGCTTAACTGCCTCCCTCAAGTTAAACTTGGCTGTAGACAAGTTCACCTTGGAACACAAATGTAGAAAATAAGCTTCTCCCAAGGGTTTGGTAAAAAGATAAGCATGTTGATCAACATAAGAAATGTGACCCAAGAGTAGCTGTTTAGCAGCAACCATTTCTCTAAAAAAATGAAATTCAATCTCTATATGCTTTGTTCTTGCATGAAACACTGAATAGGTCGACAGTGCAAGAGCAGAAGTAATATCACACCATAGAATAGGAGAAGTATAAGGAAGGATATGAAGATCAAACAGAAGGTATTGAATCCATTTAACATCTGAAACAGTGATAGCCATAGCCTTGTACTCAGATTCTGTAGAAGATCTGGCCACAGTATCTTGCTTCTTTGAACTCCAAGACACTAAATTATCACCCAGAGAAATATAGAAGTATGTAGTGGATCTCCTGTCTTGACTGTCCCCGGCCCAATCAGCTTCTGCGAAAGCTTGGAGCTTAAAGTGACTGGGAATGAGAGTGATCCCTTGATGCAGAGAACCTTGTACATAGTGCATTATGTGCACATCGGTCACCGTCCACGTGTCCATCGCAGGTAAGTTCATATAATTTTCCAATATTACTGAATACTTATTCATCTAGGGGCTGTGAGACGTGGTCACCCTCACATACTAACCCCACGGGAGTTGAAGGTATTAAGTGGCTTGGAGGCTAGAGTAAGACACGTCGCACGTGAGCAGCGGTTACGCTCGCGTGCGACTATTATTAGTTATCTGAGAGACTCGCTGATCACATGTCCTATATATGCGGTCGATCGTGCAATGTGCCCTATATATGCGGTCGATCGTGCAACATGCGAGGCAGTTATATAACCGTCGCGTGCGGTTATATAACTTCTCGTAACTGCTACTCTAAGACCCTATATATAGGAATGCTGCCTTCCATCCTCGGTTCTGCTCTTTTGGCAATCATCACACACTGTCTCTCTCTCAGATCATTGGCAAAGGCTTACTCTTACCCTACACCCTTACTATCACTCTTTGTGCTTTGTATTGTGTCTTCTTGTCTATTGCAGGTGTACATCCAGATCCATCTCCAAGGATCTCTTGTCCACATAGGTGAACCCGACATGAACATAAACTTCAAAGCTTTAGATCAACAAATTCTGTAACCATCTCTTACGATGGCGAACACCGTGAAGGTAGCCGGTCCCCCTCAAGGGAAGGATTCCCAAGAGGGGAGGATCCGCTCAACGTCAACACCTACATCCAGGCGCATACAATTTATGGGGATGCTCAAACCCTTAAAAGGTTACATGCAACTATTCAGAGCCAAGCAAGCGCTATGCAAGCTTAGTCTGCACAGATATCTCAAATCATGGCGATTCTGGGAAATCTCGCGCATAATTCTTCACAAGGGAGTTCGGACCCTCTGGGATCAACAATCGCATCCATGTCACATAACTCCACGCCATCAAAACCACCACCTTTGGCCCAAACACCACTCCCCTTTGGAGCCACTCCTCAACTTCCTCTCCCGTTTGGACCTACTCCTCAACCACCCAGATTTCCATCACCAACCCCACTTGCGCCTGGCTTTCAACCAGAGCGCGCACCTGTTGTAAATCCATCTCTTTCCTTCATCATACTCGATGCCACCATCATATGAAACTGGAGTTCAAACTAGTTGCGCACCCCCTGCTCCCTATGATCCTAGTATGCCTTACATCCCTGGGCTCGCTGCTGCCCCACCATCGATTGCCAGTGGGAGCGCTCCCGAAAATGTGTCGGCTTTGGAGCAGCGCTTGGATAGCTTCCTTGTGAATCAATGTTTTGCAGACACTGTGATTCCGGAGAATGAGTGCGCGACCCCAATCCCGCGCGACATTTATTTGATGCCGAATCCCGTCGGAGACAAGGCACCGAGGTGGTAAAAGTTCGATGAAGTCAACGGGAACGCGCAGGAACATGTGATGAGGTTCGTGGACATGATGGGTCCACACAGAATCCATACTCGGCTACTTATCAGCGAATTCCAAAAATCTCAGGGGCACGTCGCGTACAAGTGGTGCAGGACTCTAGAAGCAGGCTCAATTCGGACGTGGGAGGACATGGTCAAGAAGTTTTACACCAAGTTCTTCCCGGTCGAGGAGAAATTTACAACAAAACATCTATCAGGCATACACCAGAAACCCGATAAAGAAGGGGTCGCTTTTATAAAGAAGTTCAGGATAAAGTCGCTGGAGTGCGTAGATGAGGTGGTCGAGAGATGCCTGGTTGAAATTTGTCTCCAAGGGATGTGAGACGAGTACAAAGGTATGTTAATCAATTTGCAAATTCCCACATTCTCCAAGTTGATTGACTATACCAGAAACATCGAGTCAATAGTCGAGAAACAGAAGAGGAGGTACTCGAATGATCGAGGATCAGCGAGTTCTAGTTTCAAGATCGGACGCTTCAGCTACAAGCGAGAACGATAGACTGAAGTAAGCGCATTATCAACACAAAAACAGCAGCGAAGCACACCCAAAGAAGCACTCCCATTACAAGCTTCAATTGGAGAGATAACGAAGTTATGCAAGCACTGGAGGAGAGATGTTTTCCTACCATCACTCGAGAAACCACCCACTGTAGAACAGTTGAGGGATCCGAAATGGTGTGAGTGTCACGAACAAGTCATGCACCCAACACTCGATTGCAAGAAGTTGAGGTGGCTAGTAGACAAAAAGATGAAAGAAGGAGAGTTATCATCGACGAGCTGAGAAAGGACGTGCGCAATAATCCGTTGCCATCTCATTCAGAGTAAAATGCAAAGGGGAAAGAATTGGAACTAGTTTCTATCGTGGACCATGAAGAGGTTGCAGAGGAAGAGTTCCCGACCGAATGGATTGGGCCTCCGCTTCAAATGCAGACATCACCGTCGGTAGAGGGACTGCAGCAGCAGCAATGAAACCCTCGTTGCAGTCTCGGAGCACAGCTGCCAGCCCCCACGATCCGTCCGTATTCAACTTGACTTGTCCCTGGTCCGGGGGTCTCCAGCAGCTTTCCGGCGTAACTTCCAGATGCTTAGTTGGTCGATGAACCGGCCGGGACCGTACTACATCACCCAGAAAGCTCTGAACGGAGCTATATAAATTATTGAGGTTTGGTACCTCATCTTGGAAGACGACTGCATTCCGATGAGCCCAAAGCTTCCATATTACCGTACAAAAATTGGACCGAGAGCTAGTTAAGAGGTTCATGATAATGTTGGGGATCCAAAACTGAATAGTACCGACGAACTTGTTACCGAAGTCATGCCTTATAAAATAATCCCAGACCTTGCGCGAAAAGGAGCATTCCATGAATAAATGGGTAAAAGTTTCTTGACACTTGTTACACAAGGCACAAATAGTCGGAATATTTTTGTTGAAACGTGAGACTTTATCCTGGGTAGCTAAAGACTCTTGAGCCGCTCTCCATAATGTAAAAGATCATTTTCGGTTGAACTTTAGTTTTCCACACAGCTGTGAGCCAAGGTTTCGAAGTCTCGGAATAATTAGCCGTACCCGCATCCTGGGTTTTTTGGCTTCGAAGAACAGCATAACCCGAGGATACACTGTAATCCCCGTCTTCTGTGTAGTGCCATACTTTGACATCTTGCGTGGGAACGGCTGGAATTGGAATCTTCAAAATGTCGGCCACATTCACCCCAAAACCGTACCTTTCGAACTTGTCAATTTCCCACACTCTGTCCATGGTTATGAATTCCGCTACCCGCATGTGAGCTGCTGCAAAAGGCCTGAGAATAGTCCGAAACTGTGGCTCGCGTTTAAGCCACATGTCATCTACCACTGAGATTGGTGTGCCATCACCTATCTTCCACCGTAACCTGCTTAGGATAAGACTGTTAGCACTAAAAATAGAACGCCAAGCGTAAGAACAATTCTTTTGAGGGGAGGACCGCAAGTTGTTTGTATTTGAAGCATACTTGTGCCGGAAAACCCTACTCATCAAAGAATTTGTGCTCACAATTCTCCATAACTCCTTAGCAAGAAGAGCCGTGTTGAAGTCTTCAAGATCTTTGAAGCCTAAACCTCCCTCATCTTTAGGGCCCTTTAGTTTGTTCCAATATATCCAATGACCTCCTTTTTGATCAGGTTGTTTTCCCCAAAAGAAATGGCTAGACATCTCTAGCTTATGACAAAGGGACACAGGGATTCTAAAACAACTCATTGTGTACACTGGGATGGATTTAGAAACTGCTTTAATAAGTACTTCGCGTCCCGCAAAAGAAAGAGATTGTTTCCACCCTTTGAACTTGTTTGCTACTTTTTCTGTAAGTCCTCCAAAAGTGGCGCATGGATTTTTTCCGATCACCGTCGGTAAGCCTAGGTACTTCTCGTGACTAGCTGTTTCGGTAACATTAAGAAGGCTAAAAAAATATCCCCTCTCCTGAGTCGGTACATTGGATGAAAAAACAGCAGAGGATTTATGCAAATTTACCTTCTGACATGAGGCAGCTTCGTACTGTTGTAAAAGAAGCTGAAAAAAGTTAATTTCTTCTGCTGTAGCTTTCAGAAATATCATACTATCATCATCAAAGAATATATGGGAAATACTTGGGCCACCTCTAGATGTCGTAATCCCTGACAACCGGCCTTCAGTAACCGCTACGAACAAAGCTCTGGATAACGTCTCCTCCACAAAAAGGAATACATAAGGAGATAAAGGGCATCAGTGCCTAAGCCCGCGCTTCGCGATGACTCTGCCTCTAGATTCGCCACAGATTGCAAAAGGAAATGAGGTTGTGGAGATGCACTCGTGAATAAGCTTGACCCACCTTTCACTAAATCCCATCTTGGACATAGTTGCTTCAAGAAAACACCATTCCACCCTATCATAAGCCTTAGCCATATCTAGTTTGACTGCCATGTAGTCGACTTTGCCTTTCTTCCTAGTGTGCATGGAATGCAGAATTTCAAAAGCAACTAGAATGTTGTCAGTAATAAGACGACCTGGAACAAAAGCACTTTCGACCTCCGAAATACAATCACTGTGAACTTCCTTCAGGCGATTAGCAATTGATTTCACAACTAGTTTATAAATGACAAAACATAAACTAATGGGTCTCAAATCAGCAGGGCTGCGTACCTGTTTCACCTTGGGGATTAAATAAATCACTGTATCATTGAAACTTCCCAGCTTCGCATTTTAATTAAGAATACTTAGGCAAGTTTTGGAAACAACATCCCCAATTATATCCCAGTTCTCCTGAAAAACACCGCCAAAAAGCTGTCAGGACACGGGGTTTTTGTCGGCCCCATTTGCCCCAAAGCCGAGTCAATATCGGCCTGAGAAAAAGGACTGTCAAGACGAGCATTTTGACCTGCCGAGATCACCGGCTCTACAAACCGAAGCATCTGGTCCATAACGGCCTCTATAGGCTGTTGCGAAGTGAAAATTGACCCGAAATGATCAACCAGAATAGGCGAGATATCCTCCGTGCTCGTATGCCAGTCCCCTTGATCGTCTTCCAGGCCAGTCATATGGTTTCTCGCCTTACGGAGAGACACTTTTCTATGGAAAAAGCTTGTGTTCCTATCGCCTTCTTTGAGCAAATTAATTCTGGATCTCTGAAGCCACATCGCTTCCTCGTTAGCAAGTAGAACATTAAGTTCTAACTTGAGGTTGCTTATTTCATCAAAGACACTGTCAATATCATCAGCTTTCCGTAGCTCGCTGATTCTTTCACGAATAAGAGAAATCTTCCTTCTGACATTCCCAAAGACTGTCCTGTACCATTGCTTAAATTGTTTTCCGGTCACTTCCAACTTCTTTCTGAGTTGGAGATTGCTAGGGTCATTCCAATTCCTGGCAATGAATGGCTTGCAGTCCTCATGGCTCAGCCACATTGTCTCTAAGTGGAATCGAGGGGCCTTTTTCTCCATAGGAGACCAACATAGTTCAATAGGGATATGGTCTGAAACTGCTGCAGTGAGATGGGACACTTTAGCAGCCTCATAAAGATCATGCCTGGCCGAGTTAGCCACAACTCTGTCAAGACGTTCGCGAATTCGTCTACCATTCCTTAGATTACTAATCCAGGTATATCTCTGACCGCTATAACCAAGATCAAACAAACCATTGGAAGATAGAGCTAACCTGAAGTCATCCATGAGTTGTTTGTCTGCCGCACGACCACCTCGTTTTTCATCTTCAGACAAGAAGGCGTTGAAATCACCCATGACGCACCACAGAGCATTATTTGGGTCACGAAGCCTTCCCAATAAAGTCCATGAATTCCTTCTTTCAGTACTGTCTGGATTCCCATAAAAACCCGTCAAGTGCCACTGGACTTGGAGGGTTGGGTCAGACACCAAACAGTGAATAAAAAACTTAGAAGAGTCCATAATCGTTATATCGATGTTGTCATGCCATAGGAGGGCTGAACCACCACTACGCCCTTACTAGGAACACATTGGCCGGTATTAAAACCTACACGATGTTTCACCCGTTCAAATTCAGCATATGATAAGCGCGTCTCCATTAAGAAGACAATCTAGGGGGACTTTCCTCCTAAGAGGTTTTTAAGCTCTAGAACATTACGGAGGTTCCCAAGCCCCCGTATGTTCCAGCTGATCGCATTCATTGCAATTGGCGGGACTGCATAGCAGTCACCGCCAATGAATTACTTGGGTTTTTTTGAGCTGTCCCAACATCAGCATTCATATTTCCATCATCTATTAAATCTCCCAACCCTGGTAGGCTAGCTGCAAATCTGCCCGAGCTTAACCTTCGATCCGCTGCTTTGTTCTTCGGGTTTGGACTTAGAATAATATGTCCAGTTTTCCGTTTTGCCTTCGAGATTGTACCGAAGTCTGATTTAACTGTGGACAAACTGTCAGTAGAAGAGGAAGAATGGATTCTTTTGCCCTTGTCCACATCGCTGGCCGTGGGAATATCCGACGCAAGTGGGTTTGAGTACACTTTTGCCTGACCGTGATCTTATGCTTCTAACACTTCCATGGACGAATCCGTTTCAGCTCCTGACCCCATGCTCTGTTTTTTGCGTGCTTTTTTTGGTTTCTTCGCATGACTTTTGTTTTTTCCGCCTCTGCTGGAGTCTCCTGACATAACAGCGTCTTCATTGCCTTGGAAATTTTCATTCGGCCTGCTCTCATTATCACCAGTTCCAGCGTTAACCGTCGCTCGTGGAGGCACCATGCCCTCTCTTGATCTGTCAACATTGGCGTTCTTCTTCGAATTTGGCCGTGGTTTGAAGACTAGCCAGTCCCCAAAGCCAAACTCTTCAATTAAGTTCTCCTCCGGTGTTTTAAAGTTACATGCATTAGTATAGTGGGTACATCTACCACACCAAGCACAAACTGATGGTATTATCTCATAAAGATAATCAAGCCAATATGTATTATCCATAACCTGAATTATTCCTCCCCGCCTAAGCGGTTTGGTGATATCAATGCGCACTCTTGCTCGCATATAGTCACCCCCGCCTCCTGTAAGAATTCTTCGATCTGTCTTGATAACCTCCCCCATATCACTCAGTATAGTAGTTATATCCTCTTCTGTAAACAGGAATAACGGCATATTGCGTACTTGTACCCAAAAATCCATGGTGAAGAAAGTAGCTATTTCAGGAGGAGAACCAACAACCCATGGTTTGAGAACTAGCACGCTCTCGTGGAAATCCAAGGCCCTCCATCGAGGACTTTGATCATCGATTCCTTCGTCGGAAACTTGAAGATAAAGCGATTCGGAGACGCCTCATGAATACTGATCTTATCACCGTCATCCCATATGTTTTACAAAAAGGTTTTTCATTGACCAAACATTAACCCTAGATGGCAACAGGAACATACCAATCAGGCTGTTGCCGAAGGTCTCGATTGCTTTCCAGCATATGTCTGGATCAATCACGATCACCTTCTCTTCCTCAGGCGACTTGAGTGGACGAACTTGCTCTGGAATTCCGGCCATATTCTCAGTTTACTTGATCGGAGACGAATACGGTTGATACGCCCTAGATTCGCCCTAGAACGCTCCGAAAGATTCGGACCTATAAAACTCAATTTACTATTTTTTTTGAACGAACCAATTTACTATTTTTCGAAAGTGAAGAATCTATATTTCAAAAAAAAAAAGAAAGAAAGTGAGAACTGACATTGTTATTAAGACATTTTTCACAAAAGAAGCGCCTCATAAACCTAAGTATTACACAATATCCCGTCAGTCTAGAAAACCTTCCCATTCTTATAAGTTTACACGATACCCGTCACTCTAGAAAACCTTCCAATTCTTATAAGCCTCCACTGATATTACATTGTGTTGAAATCTGTAAACTTAGGGCTTACATAAGAGAGAGAAGATGGAAGAAGAGAAGGAAGACGAAGAGAAGAAAGAAGAGAATCAATTCATTAATTAATTCATACCAGCATTCACACAAGCACACACATATATCAGCATCCTTCTCTTCACAGAAGAGGGAAGAGCTGTGACAAGGTTTTAGAAAATACAAATAACAGCCTATAGCTTGTGATAAAGACAACTACTAAGAAAGTCTAAGTAACATGCTTAACTGCCTCCCTCAAGTTGAACTTGGCTGTAGACAAGTTCACCTTGGAACACAAATGTAGAAAATAAGCTTCTCCCAAGGGTTTGGTAAAAAGATAAGCATGTTGATCAACATAAGAAATGTGACCCAAGAGTAGCTGTTTAGAAGCAACCATTTCTCTAAAAAAATGAAATTCAATCTCTATATGCTTTGTTCTTGCATGAAACACTGAATAGGTCGACAGTGCAAGAGCAGAAGTAATATCACACCATAGAATAGGAGAAGTATAAGGAAGGATATGAAGATCAAACAGAAGGTATTGAATCCATTTAACATCTGAAACAGTGATAGCCATAGCCTTGTACTCAGATTCTGTAGAAGATCTGGCCAAAGTATCTTGCTTCTTTGAACTCCAAGACACTAAATTATCACCCAGAGAAATATAGAAGTATGTAGTGGATCTCCTGTCTTGACTGTCCCCGGCCCAATCAGCTTCTGCGAAAGCTTGGAGCTTAAAGTGACTGGGAATGAGAGTGATCCCTTGATGCAGAGAACCTTGTAGATAGTGCATTATGTGCACATCGGTCACCGTCCACGTGTCCATCGCAGGTAAGTTCATATAATTTTCCAATATTACTGAATACTTATTCATCTAGGGGCTGTGAGACGGGGTCACCCTCACATACTAACCCCACGGGAGTTGAAGGTATTAAGTGGCTTGGAGGCTAGAGTAAGACACGTCGCACGTGAGCAGCGGTTACGCTCGCGTGCGACCATTATTAGTTATCTGAGAGACTCGCTGATCACATGTCCTATATATGCGGTCGATCGTGCAATGTGCCCTATATATGCGGTCGATCGTGCAACATGCGAGGCAGTTATATAACCGTCGCGTGCGGTTATATAACTTCTCGTAACTGCTACTCTAAGACCCTATATATAGGAATGCTGCCTTCCATCCTCGGTTCGGCTCTTTTGGCAATCATCACACACTGTCTCTCTCTCTCTCAGATCATTGGCAAAGGCTTACTCTTACCCTACACCCTTACTATAACTCTTTGTGCTTTGTATTGTGTCTTCTTGTCTATTGCAGGTGTACATCCAGATCCATCTCCAAGGATCTCTTGTCCACATAGGTGAACCCGACGTGAACATAACCTTCAAAGCTTTAGATCAACAAATTCTGTAACCATCTCTTACGATGGCGAACACCGTGAAGGTAGCCGGTCCCCCTCAAGGGAAGAATTCCCAAGAGGGGAGGCTCCGCTCAACGTCAACACCTACATCCAGGCGCATACAATTTATGGGGATGCTCAAACCCTTAAAAGGTTACATGCAACTATTCAGAGCCAAGCAAGCGCTATGCAAGCTTAGTCTGCACAGATATCTCAAATCATGGCGATTCTGGGAAATCTCGCGCATAATTCTTCACAAGGGAGTTCGGACCCTCTGGGATCAACAATCGCATCCATGTCACATAACTCCACGCCATCAAAACCACCACCTTTGGCCCAAACACCACTCCCCTTTGGAGCCACTCCTCAACTTCCTCTCCCGTTTGGACCTACTCCTCAACCACCCAGATTTCCATCACCAACCCCACTTGCGCCTGGCTTTCAACCAGAGCGCGCACCTGTTGTAAATCCATCTCTTTCCTTCATCATACTCGATGCCACCATCATATGAAACTGGAGTTCAAACTAGTTGCGCACCCCCTGCTCCCTATGATCCTAGTATGCCTTACATCCCTGGGCTCGCTGCTGCCCCACCATCGATTCCAGTGGGAGCGCTCCCGAAAATGTGTCGGCTTTGGAGCAGCTCTTGGATAGCTCCCTTGTGAATCAATGTTTTGCAGACACTGTGATTCCGGAGGTTGAGTGCGCGACCCCAATCCCGCGCGACATTTATTTGATGCCGAATCCCGTCGGAGACAAGGCACCGAGGTGGTAAAAGTTCGATGAAGTCAACGGGAACGCGCAGGAACATGTGATGAGGTTCGTGGACATGATGGGTCCACACAGAATCCATACTCGGCTACTTATGAGCGAATTCCAAAAATCTCAGGGGCACGTCGCGTACAAGTGGTGCAGGACTCTAGAAGCAGGCTCAATTCGGACGTGGGAGGACATGGTCAAGAAGTTTTACACCAAGTTCTTCCCGGTCGAGGAGAAATTTACAACAATACATCTATCAGGCATACACCAGAAACCCGATAAAGAAGGGGTCGCGTTTATAAAGAAGTTCAGAATAAAGTCGCTGGAGTGCGTAGATGAGGTGGTCGAGAGATGCCTGGTTGAAATTTGTCTCCAAGGGATGTGAGACGAGTACAAAGGTATGTTAATAAATTTGCAAATTCCCACATTCTCCAAGTTGATTGACTATACCAGAAACATCGAGTCAATAGTCGAGAAACAGAAGAGGAGGTACTCGAATGATCGAGGATCAGCGAGTTCTAGTTTCAAGATCGGACGCTTCAGCTACAAGCGAGAACGATAGACTGAAGTAAGCGCATTATCAACACAAAAACAGCAGCGAAGCACACCCAAAGAAGCACTCCCATTACAAGCTTCAATTGGAGAGATAACGAAGTTATGCAAGCACTGGAGGAGAGATGTTGTCCTACCATCACTCGAGAAACCACCCACTGTAGAACAGTTGAGGGATCCGAAATGGTGTGAGTGTCACGAACAAGTCATGCACACAACACTCGATTGCAAGAAGTTGAGGTGGCTAGTAGACAAAAAGATGAAAGAAGGAGAGTTATCATCGACGAGCTGAGAAAGGACGTGCGCAACAATCCGTTGCCATCTCATTCAGAGTAAAATGCAAAGGGGAAAGAATTGGAACTAGTTTCTATCGTGGACCATGAAGAGGTTGCAGATGAAGAGTTCCCGACCGTATCTGAGATCCGTGAAGATGAAGACTACTGTATTGACACAGAATATTCTCGTGCGAGACAAATGGTGGGGTCACCAAAGTTAAAATGATATGAATTTCTCGGAAGCATGCCGCTTGGAGATGACCAAAGCAGTCTGAGGGTTGCAGAAGAATTTGAAGAGGAATTGGTAGTTTCGAACGGAGAGGTTGTCAGGGCCGCACTATCGAGTGACCCCATAATGTGCTTTGCAGAGACTGATAAGAAGACAGACGCGAATCACTAGAGGCCATTGTACATGACGGATGTGGTCACTGTTGTCGAGTTTAAGAGGGCCTTCTTCGACGGACGAGCGACAGTGAACGTGATACCACTTAACACTCTTGAGTTGGCTGGTATCCCGGAGAAGAAGATTGTGAAGCGACCATCGCCTTTGCTTGGTTTTGAAAGTGAAGCAAAGATGACGGTTGGATGGATTCATCTAGGGATCCAGATTGGAAAGATCAAATGTTCAGCAAAATGCATGTCATAAGTGCGGTTACCAGCTACCATATGATTATTGGGCGCGCGTGGATTCATTGCTTCGATGATGTGCCGTCCACCGCTCATCATATGATGAAGGATATTTGGAAAGACAGAGTAATGGATATACCGGCATCGATGAACCCATTCAATCTGAATGAAGCGCACTTAACGAAGGCGGTCTGGTTCAGGGAAATGGATGTAGAGGAGACGCCAGGACCACTTAAATCAACTCCCTTGCCGAAATGCGAGGACATCAAAGAACAATCGCCAGCAGAAGTGATGCTGATGAGAGAACCCTAAAAGCAGAAGCAGTATGCGCCAGAAGAAGTGTCAGATGCGAAATACCAAAAGAAGAATGTTTACACTCTGAAAAGTTTTGTCAAGCACGACGATGAGGGAAACGAGGTATACAAATTTTATGCAAACGGGAAGAAGTGCTATCGCATTTGAAGGTGCGCGGGGTCATCTTCGACCCCATTCATCGAAGATGTCCCTGAGAAGATCAATGAGATAGCAAAGGAAGTGTCAGACATAGATTTTGTTGAAACACCAATGGAGAAGTTGAAAGAGGCTCATGGAAGACACACCAAAACCATAGAATCAGGAATTGAAAGAGGTATTCTTGAGACCAATGGAGGAATAGAAAAGGCCAATATTTTTGAGCGCATATCTTGACGACGAGAAAGAACTAGTCTTGTTGAAGCTTTTAGAAGAATACATGGATGTGTTTGCTTGGGAATATGAAGAAATACCTGGTTTAGATACAGGGTTCACCATGGAGATATTGGATGTCATTCCAGGCACAAAGCCGATAAAACAAAGTGCAAGGAGTTTTCGGTCATAAAATCAAAGTGAAGATAAAGGAGGAGATAGTGAAGTTGTTAAATGCAGGATTCATAAAGCCGGATCATCATCCCACTTGGCTTGAAAACATTGTACCAGCTCTGAAGAAGAATGGGCAGCTTTGAGTTTGTGTTGATTTCAGGGACCTGGATCGATTCTGCCCAAAGAACGACTTTCCCCTGCCAAACATAGATTTGTTGATCGATTCCACTGCAGGTCACCAGATGTTCAAATTTATGGGTGGATTTAGTGGCTACAATCATATCAAGATAGACCCCGAGTATGCGAAGAAGAATTCCTTCATCACGCCCGTGGGGGTGTTCCATTATACGGTCATGCCTTTTGGCTTGATGAATGCTGGAGAAAATTATCAGCGCGCGATGATTGCACTTTTCCATGATATGATGCATCAGGAGGTCGAGTTTTACGTGGTTATTTGGTCATCAAATCAAGGCAGAAGGAATACCACCTGAAGGACTTGAGGAAAGTTTTCGAGAGATGCAGGAAGTTTCAGGTGAAAATGAATCCCATGAACTGCGCATTTGGAGTAAACTCAGGGAAGTTCTCGGGATGCGTTATTCACCGGAAAGGAATCGAGCATGACCCTGCAAAAGTTTCAGTTATCACCAGCCTATCAGCGCCACAGACTCAAAGTGCACTAAAGACATTCTTGGGCAAACTTTCGTACTTACGAAGTTTCATACCAGCAATCGCAGAGTTGACATTTTGCTTCAACAATTTTCTCAAGAAGAATGCGACATATAATTGGACGGAAGAGCACCATGGGATGTTCGAGAAGTTGAAGCAATTTCTGACATCTTCACGAGTTATGATCGCACCCCAGCAGGGATCACCTCTGCTTCTGTATCTTACTTCGACGAAGAAGTCAATCGGGGCATTGCTAGCTCAAGAGTTTGAAGGCCAGGAGAGACCCGTCTACTATATCTCGCGCGTGGTGCAATCTGCCGAATCCAGGTACACAGACACTGAGTGACATTGACTTGCTTTATGTTTTTTTATTGGAAAGTTAAAGCATTACTTTACCTCCCATAAAGTAGTTGTAATAACTAAAAGCGGCCCTATGCGATACTTGTTGGGACATTCTGCTCCCTGTGGGAGGTTGGCAAAATGGTACATGACCATATCGCATTACAACATCACATGCGCGCGTCAAAAGGCTATTAAATCTCAAGCAGTGGCAGATTTGCTAGCGCAATTCCCAGACGAGAATCGTCCTGACCAAGCCCGATGGAGAAGTCATTCAGATGTCAAACAATCTGGACTTTCGATAAAGCCTATCTGTCTAGTTAGCAGTAATACTTGATGAAAACCTATCTGTTTAGATAGATGAAATAATTTATTTCAATATATATCTGTTAAGATAGTAGCAAAATATAATTTAAGCCTATCATAGTAGCAAAGTGATATGAGCCTATCTTTTTAGATAGCAGCAAAGTGATATAAGCATATCTATTTTAGATAGCAATGATATAAAGCTAAAGCTTATCTGCTTAGAAGACAGCGATATTAGACCTAAGTCTATCTGTTTTAGATAGAAGCAGAGTACAATAGCAATTGTCTGTACATATTTGTTGATCAGAGCCTAACTGATCAAAATAGCAAACATGGATCGTGAGATCTGCGAAACAAAGAACACCTTGACAAAGATTAAATTGAAATTTTTTGGCAAACAACCTTACAGAATAAAGGTTCCAAAATTGGCCCAACCGAACGTCGAAGATACAAAGTTCGCACTTCAAAAGAATATCTGACTACATGAAAAGAAAATTAATTTTCCTTCAACAAATCTTTCATGAGAGAATCTTGAGCTCCCAAAGAGACGGAGTCCTATTTCCACGAGTCGAAATATCTCTTCATCTGATCATACTTGGTTGTTTCCTCGTTATATGGCTCTATGGCCTTTTCAATTGCTTCTTTCTGGGCTCGAAGTTTGGCCCTCTCCAAATGGAAATTTTCATAACCAAATCGGAGCTTGATGGAATTGTTAATTTCTTTCGATCATTGAATGAGAAAGTAGAAGGTGAGGAGACCTTGTGAAATGTGCTGATCTCCTTGAACACTTGCCAAGAAATATTGTGCGTTTGTAAGAGAAATGGTCGCTCGGGTTGTATTGCTTATCCTTTCCATAAGATCTTTTATCTCAGTGAGGAGATCTTTTCTATATTTAGGCGCCAACTCCATTACCCTCGCAAATGTCTAAGGGTATGAAATTTGCATTTTCATAAGCCATTCTAGAGACGATTGCTTTATGCCTGCATTTTCAAAGAGATGGAGTTATTCAACAAATTAAATGAAGTTACATGTCTTATCACAATCGCTGACTCATCAAATGTATTACCAATGCCTTCAACTATTTCACAAAGAGAAGAACTGAAATTGCTGTTGCTTGATCACTATTAGAGGCCTCTGCTTCAGCCAATCGTTTATCCGTGAGAATTTCTTGCGCAAAATACTCCTCAGGAATGACACAATTTCCCTCAACTTCAATAGCTTTGAAGGCTTCTGTAGCCCAGGCTCCCCAAGGATTATGAGCAAGCAGTACTTCCTAATTGGGATCAAGTTATTGATCCTCATCATGAGACTCTTCGCTGATCATGCCAGAAAGTGATAGATTTTCACTTTGAGACCTCATGCTGATACCTTCAGAGGACGCAACAGTTCTCAATACGTGTGAATTGTCTGGATTTGTTTCAATTGGATTAGCTTTATCTAAAGCCTCATTTGAAGACACTAGAGTAATAACGCCCGAGGAAGCATTTTGCGGTTGAGTAGAAATGTTCTCATTTACCTGATTCACATCAGTTGCTTCTATTGTCAATTGATTATCTTCATTGATTTCCCTTTCCTGTTCCGTTATATGAAAATCAGAATGAATGGACAGGTTCACATTTTTTTAATCCATATCGACTGGTTTTATTGGTAATTGACCCCCCTCATTGACCGTTTTATCATGATCGATCATGTCTAAAACAGAATGACTCGCAGGTAACCCCGACTGATCAAGAGCTTGCTCTTCCACGTGCCCCTCAACGAAATCCTCAACATGGTGTGCATTTCCTGAGGTATCAGTAACGTTTTCTTCTTGCTCGGTCGGTGTCGTCTGTGATTTGTTCTTGGATAAGAATAAGCTCCCTTTCTTGATCGGGAGCATGATCCATGGTTTGATCTTTATTTGTAACTCTTTATGGCTGTTGATCTATTGTTCGATCTTAACTTGTGACTTGCTCTGGCTGTACTAAAACTTCATTCGTCCGAACTGATGGTCCAGACATCACTTCATCTTCGGTAGAAGGCTCAGTAAGGACTTCATAAGTGTTTCGAGCAGCTTTTGGATCTTGACTTACTCTTGAAAAAGGATGTTCAATGTAGATACAAAAGAGATAGGCTTGTCAATTAACTAATACATCATCGAATATAAAATAATTGACTTTCTTGTCTTCATCACACCTGAGTTTACGGGATTGCGGGTTAGAGTAAAACTTGAGCCACCTTCCAAATTGCGTTCAGCATGAGCCTGGATATCGTGTAGATTTGGTCGCAGTTGTTTGCCTGTCACAACAAAAATTAAAGAACTTCATCATATTGTTTTGCATTTTATCAGTAGCATAAGAAAGTTAATGCACATCCACGTTCGTATGGGGCTACATCTTCGCACTCAGCTGAAGATGTATACGCGATGTTTTGAAGATTATCATCAATTCCCTTATAAGATGCATGACTTGATTATATGCGATATACACATCACCACATAATTATCTATTGCAGAATGTACTTTATAAAAAATTTAACGTCATATTACCTGACGTTTCTCCACCTTGGTTGACCAACTTCTAACGAATGTTATGTTTAGAGATTCCATGAGATAGAGCAAGAACGATAATATCTTGATATGTTAAGGGTAATTTGAATATAGTAACTTCTTCACTTGTATTACCAATGATATCCATAAAACTTCCCTGTGCATCTTCCAACTCTGCTATCACTGAATCTGAGTGTCGACTTTGTTCCTCTAAACTCCTTTTCTTGGCAAGTTCAACTCGCTCCTCTTCTTCTTGCCTTCGACGCTCTTATGCTTGTTGCGCCGTGACTATTGATTCTTTAAGTGCGTCCTCCAGTTCTTTGTCATGATCAAGTTCAGTTCGCTTCTCTCCCGGAGAAACCTAATCGAGAGTTACTTACGAGTCTATAATGCACGTGTTATGATATATTAGACCTACCGAAGTTAAAGGAATGAAAGAGATCTCAAATGCTTTTATCGCGTATTGTTTCTTTCTTACCATCGTCGATGTCGATTGTCGCGTCTGGATTGTACTCTATAAAATCTTCAATGATGGCTTGACGGCTACGTGCATGACTCTTCTTAAATGGTATTTGAGTTGTTGTCCTAGTCAGAGGCATCGTTTCCTTTGGAAGTGGTTCAACATCGATAGCTGCATTCTTTCTTGGCGCTTAACTTGCTTGGTCATTCCCGCCTTTGTTGCCTCAATTGTAGGATCGCCAGACGTTGTTGGAACCTTTTTAGTTCGTGAGTCAAATCCAACAATTGAAGCTATGAAGGCTTCAAGCGTTGATTGAATTCTACTTTGGTTTGCAGGATCTATCGCCATCTTAGGTTCGATTATTTCTTTAGCCTGATGTGTTAAGCGAAGAGCATTGACGAATCATGTGCTGCGATCACCTGATGCGTATCTCCTGAAATAGTACTATAATACAAACTCATTTAGTGGTTTTCCTTGTTCCATTATGTGCTCAACAGAAGAAGAAACTAATATTAACATAACTGTTTAAACGATTCTGCATAAGCCTTTCTTTCATTGTAAGAATTCTTTCAAACTGCAGCAATTTTCTCTTGCAGTATCAAGTCGGCACACAAATGCTTTTCCTTTTCCAACAGCGAATAGAATCCATATTCGTTTTCACTCTTCGAATAGGAATACTTGAAATTATAGTCACCTTTCGTGATGGCAAGGGCTCTACCTGGTCGCAATCTCTCCAAGGACTTTAGCTGAAGACGAACTTGTGCATTCGAAAAGGCTACCCAGTTTGGCGTTGTCTCACCTTGTCTATTCCCAGCCAGTTGAATAAAAGGAAGCATAACCAACATAGACTCATTGAATTTTCCATATAACAACCTTTTATAGAAATTTTTAGTCACTCAATCAAGACAAAAGGTAGGTGCGACAGCGTCGAATCCAAATTGAGGACTGACTCAGATTGGATCATAGTCCACAATTATGAGTGAATCTTTGTATGTCTCATCATCATACTCGGACAAAGCGGGCAATGATCCTCTCGCACACGAGTTCAAAAATATGGAATAACATGTCCCCTCTTTTGATACATTCGCAGGAGTGAAGGCTGGTCATTAGACGGATACATTAATCTATGCGAGACAATGTCATCCAACTCAATAGCATTGCGCCTGGCCACAAAATAGCTGATGTCATTGCAGATTAAGGAAAATGAACTTCGAACTCCTTTTTTTGAACCAACGCCACGATCGAGGACATAGAAACTCTCTTGAAGCCTTGGGCTCATTCCAAAGTTTTACTCTCGTTGGAATTGGAGCGTACAACGACCACCTCTCAAACACCCACATCAACAAGAACGCGACATTAACGTAAGTCACAACCTAATCCCTGCCGCGCGAGGTCTCTATATGATCCATAGCCAAATCTAATCGAGTGTATAAAGAACATAGGACAAAAGGACCCAAAGACAATCTCTGACCTAGAGAAAGAAGGACTGCGAGCACGAGCACATGGCAGAAAACTCCATCGTGAGGATGACCGTCGATCAGATATCTCGAAAGCCAGACGCATAAAACGCCAGATAGTGTATAATCAAATCCTTTTCTGGGTAAAGAAATTACTTCCTCGGGATCATTGTGCATAAGTTCTTGAGCGATATTTGTCTTTACAAAATCTCTATAAAAGTTGGTTATCCATCTGTACCACACGTTCTTGGCACCTATTTTCAAACTTACATATTTGTAAACATCTATGGTTGAAGACCATCTTGTGGTTGTTTTCTTCACTTCCGAAATGAATTCTTTCATCTGCTCATAAAGAGCGATTTCTTCAGAATGAATCAATTTGGACAAAGGATCCCCAAACCCCATATAAGGAAGCTCAAATAGCATTTCCACATCCTCGAGTGTAGGCCCGGCCTCGAAAGTTGAGAATGAAATGTATGCGTCTTTTTGGAATACCTTGAAAGGAGATTCATTAGCATATAATTATTGAGTTTTACACTCAAACCCTTTGTTGCATGCACAACGTGGTTTATTCCCGCCTGACTTAACATCGGTTGATGATGCTCGAGAAATTTCTCAGTCTACTTCTCCATCCAGGCCAAGGATTCGATAAATGTTTGACGAAGGATTTCAGTGTACGGAAATAGTCAAGCTTCGAGGGTAAGCCTATTTATTTCATTAACATTAGCCAAATCCCAGTCGTCCCTCTCTAACTCAGATATGAGTTGCAAAGGCATCTTTGTCGGAGCCGTATCTAATGTTGTTCCTTTTATGGTTTCCAAATAAATGTCTTTGCCATTAAGATAGGGGGCTTTACGCCACAAATCTTTATGGATATTTGGGACATCTTCAAGTTCTTTGGAATTTTTATGGGGAGCCATGCCTATTACATTAAAAATTTCATGTGACTATTCAGATGTTTAGTAATAGAGAAAGCAATTTAGTATTTTGATTTTTATAAGTATTCCGGTTTCATACATAAACATCCATGAAGACACTTCTGTGATTAGTGACATTCAAAGAAAACCCTGTTTTCTTCCTTCAAATATCAACGTTGCTCTGTACAGGTTATTGAGATGATTTTGAGGGAATTGAACTTTCAAATTGACTAACCTCGACTTGTTCTGTAAACTTCAAGGGCTTGATTAGCAACGTTGAAGAGTTTATTGAATTTTGAGACTTGCAATCGGAGATCTTTCTCTCTCTGCATAAACTTCAAAGAGCAGCAACGGTGCACAACGAAGGGACAATCTGATACTTATGAAGAGACCTTTGGGGTCACGACATTTCAGGTTGCTCGAAACTCGGTAACCGGCAAAAACGTGTGGATATAGGCTTTACCCACGTCAGGCTATGGATCCCATTAAGACCTACTACACGAATCTAGAGAAACCTAAGTAATGCCTGCATTCGTTTGGGGCTAGGGTTTCTGAGATGAATTTGAACCGTTTGCACGCCCACGTATGAAACATACATAGTTAGTTATGCGCCTGAATGCGCGTGGCATCTACGCAAAAGGGGGATAATTAAGATAGGGCGTTATGTGCATATCGGCCATCGTCCAAATGTCCTTCGCAAGTAAGTTCATATAATACTCCAATATCACTGAATACTTATTCATCTGGGGGTTGTGAGACAGGGTCACCCTCACATACTAACCGCACGGGAGTTGAAGGGCTTAAGTGGCTTGTAGGCTAGAGTAAGGCATGTCGCATGTGATAAGCGGTTACGCTCACGTGTGACTCTTGTGAGTTATCTGAGAGACTCACTCATCACATGCCCTATATATGCGGCCGATCGTGCAACATGCCCTATATATGCAGTCGATCGTGCAACATGCGACACAGTTATATAACCGTCGCGTGCGGTTATATAACTTCTCGTAACTGCTATTCTAAGACCCTATATATAGGAATGCTGCCTTCCATCCTCGGTCCGGCTCTTTTGGCAATCATCACACATTGTCTCTCTCTCAGATCATTGGCAAAGTCTTACTCTTACACTACACCCTTACTCTCACTCTTTGTGCTTTGTATTGTGTGTTCTTGTCTATTTCAGGTGTACATACATATCCATCTCCAAGGATCTATTTTCCACATTCATTTAACAAACCTGAGAACCCTTTTCATGGCGACATAATCAGCTTATGTAGGATTGTGCATATGCTGAAACAAGGCATTGAAAAAAAATTGAATGTCTGATCTGGTAATGGTCAAATACTGTAAATCACCCACAATGCTTCTAAAGAGGTGAGGATGAGAAAAAGGTGATTGATCAGGAGTCAAATTACCAGTCGTAGAAGAAAAAGGTGTAACAAAGGGTTTGCAATCCATAAGTTGAGATTTAGCAAGTACGTCAGAAGGATATTTAGATTGATGAAGCAGGACACCAGTAGATGTAGATGTGAGCTCAATACCCAAGAAATAACACAAAGAACCAAGATCTTTAACAGGAAACTGAGAAGTGATAGAAGTACTAGAGAAGTGATAGTTGTAGTGGAGCTACCAATGAGAATGAAATCATCCACATCCTTCAAAAGAACCAACATGTGAGTAGAGGTATGTAACACAAATAGAGATGTGTCATCTCTGCTACACTTAAAACCTTGGGTGAGTAGAAATGCAGAAAATTTATCATACCGAGCTCTGGGTGCTTACTTGAGGCCATACAAAGACTTATGTAGCTTACAGACATAATGAGGTCTGGTTGAGTCAACAAACCCTCGAGGTTGTGTCATGAATAATCCCTCTTGAACAGTACCATGAAGAAAGGTATTGTTAATGTCTAATTTCTTGAGAGGCCATTTGTAATGAAGAGCAAGAGCTTACACAAGTTTGAAGAAACCCCTTAGCCAGAATCTTAGTTTTTTACCTAGCTATAGAACCATCACCATTCCTGTTGATTTTGTAGACCCATTTGCAGCCCATAGGCTGTCTGTTAGGAGGAAAATGCACAAGAGACCATGTACCCTGATACATGCGAGCCTGATATTCAGCAGACATGGCTTGCTGCCAACAAGATAAAGCAGAAGCTGCTTTGCAGGTTGTAGGTTCTGTGTTGACTGACAGTGTAAACACATTAGCTTGATACTTGGGATTAGGCTTGACAATGCCGGACCTGAGTCATGTGACCATAGGGTGGGTTGAAACAGGTGGAGAAGGAGACATAGATGGAGTAACAGAAGCTGGAGATGGAGGGAGATGTGAGAAAATAGATGGAGGTGATAATGAAACAGGAGGACAAGAGTCCAAGGAGCTGGGGGAAACTGGACTGGCAGACATGAAGATAGGAGGAAAAAAAGATTTATTTGTGGGACTTATGAGAGTAGGAGAAGTAGTGAGCTGCTGATAAGGAAAAACATGTTCAACAATTCAACATGTCTAGAGATACATAATTTGTGCGTAGAAGGATCAAGACATCTATATCCTTTACTAGTAGCACAATATCCTAGAAACATAAAAGTAACAAACCTAAATTGTAGTTTAAGAGTGTTTTATGGTCTGATCCATGGGTAACAAAGACAGCCAAAAACTTTGAGAACACTATAATAAGGTAGAGTGTTATAAAGACAAGAAAAGGGGGATTTATTGTGTAACAAATTCTTTGGAAGTCCATTGACCAGGAAATTAGAAGTTACAAGATCTTCAAGCAAGTACGAGGGAGATTAGATTGATGAAGTAGACAAAGAGCTGTTCAATAAGGTGCATATGCTTTCTTTCTACCCTCTCATTCTGTTTTGGTTAGTGGGGACAGGAAGTTTGGTTCAATGTACCTTGTGATTGTAGATAAGAACCAAAGGTTTTATTAAGATACTAAGTACCATTATCAGTCCTAACTGTTTTGGTTGTGGCACCAAACCGGGTCTTAATAAAAGCATTAAAGGCACTGTAAGTAGCAAAAGCATCAGACTTAACCTTAAGAGGATAAACTAGCAAAACCTAGAGTGATCATCAATGAATATGAGATAATTCTTATAGTGTTTAAAAGAAGGAAGAGGGTAAGGACCCCATACATCAGAGTGTACTAGATCAAAATTCTTAGAAGCATGAGATTTAGATACATTGAGTGGCAGCTTATGACATTTGACCCTTGGCAATGTTTACATAAGGTGTGTGAAGAAAGAGTCTTGAACTGAAGATGAGAAGCCAACACATTGTATGCAGCTGTAGATGGATTTCCAAGCCTGACATGCCAATTTGAAGCTGGAGGCAGAGAATCGATAATAGCTAGAAGTGTTTTAAATGAATACTGAGGAATGGGTGATGCAGGGAGATGATAGAGCCCATTAGTACAAGGGCCCTTCAAAAGAATATGGTGACTATTGTTGTATTGTACAAGGAAACCAGAGGAATTAAAACTAATTGTACACTTATTATCAGCAGTGAACTTGAAAACTGACACATGATTGGAAGCAACAGAGGGAGTGTGAAGCAAATCATGGAGATGAAATGAATAGTACTAATGCAAACCCCTGTAATTGGCATTTGTGAACCCTTGACAACCTGGATCATATCTGAACCAGCATAAGGAGCTAGAGCTGAAGTGTAGACACTAGCATTGTTCATGTGATGGTTAGCTCCATTATCCATTAACCAGGGAGCTCTTGGAGAAGAGGGGCATTGTCCCAAAATTCCATTAGAAGAAACAGCAGTAGAAGGAACACCAGGACCAAAATAGGGAGCTGAATAAGCTTGAGGTCTAGGATACGTCTGAGAATTAGGACTTGTAGATGCAAACTTTTTGGTGTTAAGTCTGTACCAACAGTCCAAGGTAGAGTGCTTAGGCCTGCCACAAATTTGGCAAACAATTGATACATTTTCATTCTGAGATTGTTTAGAGTAAGAATTCCCAAAAGAAGAGCCAGTAGATGACATTCTGCTTTTTGAATTGCCCTTAACATTTGAAGAACCATAGCTCTTGGAATATGAAGGATACTTAGGATGAGAACTATTAGCTCCAAAATATGCAGTGGCAACATCTGGAAAGGAATGACGCATAGAAGCAGAAGTGCTATGAATACTAAGTTTATTGATGTTGCAGTTAAGCTCTTCAGAAAGAAGAAAAACAGATAACTTAGCAACAGACACAGAAGTAATCCTGATCCGGATATTGGATTTCAGATGATCATAATGTGGAGAGAGAGTCCTTTCAGAATGTAAAGAACTAGGTCTTCCTCAGAGACAAACTCATTCACTTGAGCTAGATTATCTGTAATAGACTTTATTTGAGCTAAATAAGCATCAAGAATTGATCATGTTGTTTGAATTGTAAGCATTTTCATCTTGAGTTGATGAATGTGTGACCTAGACAAGGATGCAAATTTCACTTCTAAAGCATGCCAAATATCATGACCATGATGAAGATTAAAAATAACTCAAAAAATTGACTAAGAAATAGAAGCTATGAGACAGCTTTTAATTGTTGATCCACAGATTCCCAAATGAGATATTGAGGATTATGAATTACAGAACCCGAATGTTCAGTCAAGCACTCAGCAGGAGCATAAACAGGACCAGTAACAAATGATAGAAGGTCATTCGCTTGCAAAAGAGTAGATATCTAAGTACTCCAGACAATGTAGTTGGTTCCGTCAAGCTTAATAGGCACCAGAGCACTGAGATTGCGAATAACAAACTTCAAACCAGGAGGAACCAGCTCAGCCATGAGGAAGAGAGAACAAACTCGGAGAAACTCAGTCAAGATAACAACAACTTGGCAAAACTCGGATGAAATAGGCCACAACTCGCAAAACTCGGTAGAAATGAACCGTAACTCGGAAAAACTCGGTTGAATAACTCGAGAGATGACTTAAAAATCAGGTGAAGTGACTGTTGCTATTAATGGAGAATCCAGAAACAAGAGAGTCAATTAAAGATCCTCGAAGATACCAATTCGACGCAGAAGACGAAAACGATCAGCGAAGAAGCACCGAAAGCCATCGGAGAAGCAATTAACATTCGCAGAAGACATTGGAGTGAATGGAGTGGACGGCGATGACGCGAATTCTTAACGCGCTTAAACGCAAGTATACGATCAAGTAGTAAGTGGAGTATTTTACAACTCCGAGTATCGAACCCAAGGGAATTTTACGATTATTAGCTAATTAAAGATTAATTCAACGATATCTCAGTAAACGGTAAAAAGTGTTTGATTTTGAGAGTTCGTCGCCCACAAACAAGCGACTTAAAATAACGAACAACTAAACTAATTGTTTTTGTATGAATTTTCAATTTAAACTAACGATTGTGATAAAATACAAATGTGGAGGAGAACTAGATAATCAAGGGTCCCTAGGGTTGAATACGATTTCCGGACTAATCCTAAGACACTCTAGTTATGGTTGATTACACTGGGTCACGCTCATTACACTCTTCTATCGATCTCATGTAAATTTGCTTCACAGTTAGCTTCAGGTCCTTTCGGTCCACCTTCATCTACCGTTCCGCTCTAGTTGGCTTGCTAGGTTCGTTCACCGGGTCCTATCGGTCCACCGTTTTCACTAAAACCTAACCAATCCCAACCGAAACAACCCACACTCGGTCATTCAAGTTCTTTTCTCCTCTCGGTCTCGAAGAACTACAAGAATTTCAATTATGCTCTCAACACACCCGGATTAGTTCACTTTCGTGCAACTAAGAGGGTAGCTAGCATTCTATGGATGATCAAGCCTAACACTCATAGAGATAAGAATAAGAACACAATGATTAATCCAACCAAAAACATAGAATTAAGCTTAAAGCATGAATTGAGTCATAATCCGGAAAATCCCTATCAAAACCCTAGTTCTCCATTGATTATCTAGATAAGAGAGTTTAGCTAGACATGATATTGTTCAACAAACTTAAAATATCAAAAGTCATAGAGAATAGATGAAGAAAAAGTAATCAAACGCTTTCAAGATTGATGATCTTCTTCGCTTCAAGCTTCGTCTCCCACCTTCTCTAGCTCTCCAATACTCAAAATATGTGTGAATAACTTCCCTTGCACGGCCTCCTAGGTTATAAAAAGTCCCTCATGCTCAATCTTTCAAAAGTTTGCAAAACAGCCCAAAAAAATTGCGTTCAGCCCCTTTGTTCGCACGAACAACTTTTTGCTCTCTGTTTGTGAGAACAGATTGTTTGTTCCCCCAATTTCGCAGTCCCTTTTTCACCTTTTCTTTGCTGTCCCGAAATTTTTCTAAGTGTTTTTGTTCGCACGAACACCCCTGGAGATGAACTCAGATATTCATCCTCTTCGACGGACAATCAATTTCTTGTCCGATCTCTGTTTTAGCTCCGTGACCTATCGTTAGAAAGCTCCTTGAGTCTAATTTCATTTTCCACTGGTCTCACTCAAAAATGTATTGTAGAACTCGAGATATGATCAAAATAGTGGATATTGGTCACTTTTGCTCCTCCGACTTTGCTTCTCTTGCTTCCTCTTGAGTTTGCTTTGTTTACGAAGTTCGTTTCATGCCTCCTAGCCATTGTTTAGCATCCGTTCCTGTCAAGACAACATGAACAACCATACCAAGCGATTATATTTGACAAATAACATTGAAATATGCATCGAAACGCCCGGATTAACAATAAAGTGCTAAAAACTCAACTTTCTACGTTTTCTCAACATTCATAGTGTAAAACTCATATTTCAACCCTGGAATCACGCAAAATGATATTAAATATGAAAGAAATATAACTCTAATAAAGAGTTATAAAATTCCCGCACACTACCCTTTTGCGCGTCCCGAGCAAAATCAATCCTCACACTATGTTTTAATCCACCGAATTGCATAAACTTTACTAGCCATGTGACACAAACAACTCACACACACAATGCAATCTACATGACTATAGACAATGCAACTCGATTATCAAACAATGGAAAAATTGAAACAACACAAATATGTTTTTTTCTTTAGAGATTGGACAATCTCGCTATCACTAACCAAAATCATCAAGTTCTCACAAGCCTCTTTTGAATTTCACACAACCAGTACCAAGAAATTGAATAAATTTGATCATACGCACAAGCTCACTAAGGGGTCCGCCAACATCCACCATAAAAAATCCAAGACTCGGGCACGTCCTTTAGCTCAGAGGGTCTAGGCATCCTTAGTACTAAGATAGTCTTTCGACGCCAAGTCATTTCAAGTTTCCAGACCCTCTTAGCCGTTATTTCATTTGAATGCAAATTGTCCCATTGACGGGAGACACAAATCCGTTTGTAATACGGCTTGAATTTAATTTTACCATAGTTTCTCTAATTGGATAGAATCCAGATTCTCCGTGTGAACGGCGGCACATTAGGTTGTTCACCGTATCTAATCCAAGAGAAGATTTTGATTCTTTTGTTTTTTTTCTCTTCTAACTTTTTTCAACCATGCATATAGAGCTACTAAGTGTGGGATTTTTCGGTTAACTCTTGAAACCGCCTTAAGGGATGGTGGTGTTGGAATAGATGCCCTAGCGGCAATCTAGTTTAGTATGAATTTATTTGTGGCTAGAAATTCATTTATTATTTATTGGATATTTAATATAATGAATTCCTTAGATTTACAATTGTGTTGCTTATCTTAAATATCCCTAGTACAGTATAATGATTAATGGGACAATCATCTATAGACTAGTATGGGGTTGGATTGATATGGAGATATCACGATCCAACACATAGGTGTGCATTAGGGGTAATGTTGCACTGGATTGACCCATCTCCGATAAGGCTACATACACGTTATGTGAAGTCACAAGCGCTTCTCGCGGTGCAATGGTATTGTCATCCTTAGACTTGAATTCACTAGATATTTTAGTTGTGGATTATTGTGATTTTGGTAGCGTTAAACGCTACACCGTAACTGGGTAGTTATAAAGGCGTGTACTGGATACAATAAGAAGCAAGCTTAGAGATCGTAGTGGACGTAGATAGAATTTGTCCCTCCCACATAACGGGAGCAAATATCCTAGGCCACTCGAGGGATAGTGCTTATAGAATGACTGGCCAGACTCAAATAAATCAATACGGGATATTGATGTTATTTGCACGAATAAGGCTATTCCCATGGATCGAGAAACTATGGATTGGATATACGAGTGTGACTTGTATGTCTCGTGTCCAATACGTATATAGAGACAAAGGGATGAGACAATTACTTGTACAAAGGTTGTCAAGATCACTATTCTATTAGTTGGCTAGAATGGATGTTTTGCTAGAAACCGCTCCATATTAGCAAATAGTTGCTACCAACTAGATAGAACCTATGGGGTCACACACTATATAGAGTTGAACTAGATTTGGGAATTAATTAATTGGATTAATTAATTAGAAGGATCACTTTGCAAAACCTTGCAAACTTAGTAGGGACTAATTTGCAAGGAAGGGACTAAATTGAATTCTAGTAGGACTAGATAAGTCTTTTAGGTAGTTGACAAGGTGTTGTTGGACTATATAAAGGACCTTCCTTCCTTACTACCCACAACTAATTCTCATAATTGAACATAACAAGAGTAGGAGAGAACAAAAGGATAGAGAGCAACAAGCTAGAGGAGCCGCCGCCCCCCTAGCTCGCCGCCCCATCCCCGTCGGCCCCAAAGGAGGCCGAAACCTCCTTTGGTTGTCTCGTTTTGCGTGATTCTTCTTCCTCTTCCTCTTTCCGGGCTAGCACCAAGGAGTGGGAGATCTAGGAATCAACTCTAGGCGTGGATCAACCATAGAGAACGTGACATAATTCGCGTTTGAATTCATCAAAGGAGAACCCTAAGGTGTGTTATTGATTTCTTCCTTTACCATCGTTATGTCTCTTGACTTGTGATCCTTGGAGGGTTTTGCACGGTTAATTATTGTTTCCGTTGCGCATCCATGATTCAAAACCCTACAGGTGGTGTACTCCCCTCGACTTTGCTTAGGCCGAGGCAACCGTACCACATGGAACTGACTCAACACGAAGGTCCACCCAAGATTTCAAGAGGCCACAAGTTTCCACTCGAAAACAGACTATTCAACTCCTTAGGACTAAATCCTCCTAGCACATTAAAGGAACTAAAGGTATGCCCTCATCTACTATCCACATTTCCCTGAATACCCGGGACATCCTTTCGTGAAACAGGTGCGCAAGATACTAAAAATTAAAGACATTCCTACTACGGCGCTTCCTATTCTCAGAGACTCTTTCACTGAACTCTCTTCGGTTTCAAGCTTCATCAATTGCCCTTATTCTTACATTTTTTTAATTTTTATGGATTTTTACTTTTTTAATTTTTTTTTTCAATTTTCTCATATTTTCCTAAACTCTATATGCATTGGCCAACTCTACTAATCACATAACATGGGTAGGGAGACTCAATAATGTAAAAGTGCTAACAATACATAAAATACACAATCTAACACAATACGACAATATATTTAAAACACACTACACTAACCACACTACTCACAATACTAACGCAACCTACATGTAACAAGGCTATGCAAAACAGACAAGGCTAGCAAAAGTATACACAAACCCCCCCACACTTAAGCGTTTCATTGTCCTAGACGAATTTAGAGATATAATAAGAGGACACATCGCTTAAATGTGTAGGCGGTGGATCTCCACAATTACCGCTCAAATTAGACGTCGAGAGAGGAAGAGATACCTGAGGTGCCCGGAACTACATGGGCACCATGCTGCGAAACTGCAACAAGAAGGGGTCTTGTGGACCGTAGACAGTTCTCCGCTGATGAAAATCATCTGAGCAATCCCCAAGCTACATCAAGCTACAATGTAACTCCCCTAAGGTCACGTGTGCCTCGCACTTGGGGGTAGATTGCTCCATCCTGCAAAAATGCACAAAAAATCCCCAACTACCTCAAAATTCCCCGTGTGGGTCAAATGTGCCATGGCACACTGGGGTAGATTTTTCGAAACATTACCTGCAAAACTAGACAACTCATCAGTCCCTCTCTCTCACCTCTCAAAATCATGTACGGAGAGCTAAAACAGAAATAAAATAAATAACATCCTACTCTACATTGGGTTGCCTCCCAAGAAGCGCTTTGTAATTTAAGGTCGACGGCCCGGCCATGTTACCTCTGCCCCCTCAAGAGGGTGGTCTGGCACATTGTGCCGCTTCCATCTTAGCTTTCCTGTGTTGGATTTGAAGCACTGCTTCATGTGCGTGCACAACTGATGGCTTGTTTCTTTCTCAGTAGTCAGGTGGATCCCCTTGCGATTACTCTGGGATTTGGCGCTTCACTTGTACAACAAATGGCACCCCTGGCTGATACTCCCATGAACATTGGGGTGACGGTTTAAAGACCCGAAAAGTCTCCATGTCACCATGTACCCTCATAATCAGTTCTCCATTCTCTACGTCAATGAGAGTACGACCAGTCGCCAAGAATGGCCTGCCCAGAATGATAGGCACATCACCCGCTGGCATGTCTAGTATGACGAAGTCGGCTGGAATTATCAGGCTCCCAACTCTCAAAAGCACATCTTTTATCATCCCACATGCTCTCTTGGACGATTTACTGCAAATTGGAGAGATATCCAGGTTTTCAGGGGCTCCCCCACGCCTAACTTTTTCAATACCGACAACGGCATCAAATTCACGCTCGCTCCCAGATCACAGAGAGCTCTTCTAGTGTAGGCATCATCCAATGTAGCTTCAATGACAAAGCTACCTGGATCCTTCTTTTTCTTAGGTAACCCATGCAAAACACATGAACTAACCTGTTCATTTAAGTTTACTCTCTCAAATTCATCCACCCCTTTCTTTCCAAGAACTGCATCTTTAATAAACCTTGCATATTTAGGCATCTTTTGAAGTGCTTCAATCAGCGGAATATTAATATTTAGTCTAGAAAATACGTTCAAAAAGCGCCTGTATTCCTCAAAATCATACTTCTTCTTCCTAGCACATAATGGAAATGGTAGTTCTAAAGAAGAAAGAGAAGATGGAAGTGGCACCTCAGTGGATTTCTCTGCATCCTGGTGAATCATGCCCTTTGATTGGGGGATCATGACAGGCATCTTCTCAGAATTTAAGACATCATGTTCCTTCGCCTTTGAGGCTTCTGCTTTGGCATGACTCGGATATGGAGGATCCGTAAGTGCAATACCACTTTGAGTTGTGATGGCTTGAGCATGTTCCTCCGATGTGTCAACAATGCTACCCAGTGCTCTTTGTTCAAGTTGTTCCTTTAGATATTTTATTTCTGCTTGAGCTACTTGAAGTGCAATTGCTACAGAGCTGACCTGTGTGGACATGTCTGTCATGTACCGAGCCATCGTCTTTATTATCCCTGTCATCTCGGTCAACTCTGATGGTGGTACTGGCTGCTGCTGATGCCTCTCTGAAACATTCACTTCATGCACTGCCTCCACCGCATTCACCTGAACCGTGCTATATGCCACTGAGCTATGCCTCATCGGTTCTTTTTGCTGGTGCTCATAATCCCAGCTCTCCTCTTGCTCAACCACACGTCTCATCAACTCATATGCACCGTCAACATCATATTTGAACAAGAATCTGCCCCCAGCTTCTCTATCAATCTTGTCTTTGTCAAGCATTCCAAGTGCATCATAGAAGACCTGCATGATCTGGGCTTATGCAGTGCCATGGTTGGGGCATCTACGTAGAAAATGATTGAATCTCTCCCACGATTTGACAAGTGATTCATCTTGCTTTTGCCTGAACATCCAAATCTCATTCTAAAGCTGAATTACATGTGAGATAGGATAGAACTTACTCATGAACTGTGCGACACACTCTTCCCACGTTTTGATTGAACACGATGTCATATAGTCCGTGAACTGTGCGACACACTCTGGCAGAGTCTTACTGATCTCATTCATGTTGTAGTCCATGCTAAACTGGTTATAACTGTCAGGCAATGATTGCAAGACAAGATAAGTAGCCAACTCTTGTCCGAGTGGGAACACCTGCCTCGTGAGATTCTCAATGTACCCGATCATTCGGAGTACATGTGGCCCGAATGGGTTCCCTTCTGTGAGACTACTCTTGAACAGTGCCTTGGACACCTCATACCGCTCATGTCTTGTGATAACCCCGTTAACGGTGTTATATTTACACTAGAAATCTTATCGTTTTGCGTGATTCCGGGTAGAATACATGAGAAATAGGCTATGATCTTGAGATATTTGTGAGTTAGAGATTATTTTGCTTATTTGATTAGTCCGGTCGTTTTCTAGTTAATTTGAGCTATTTATATCATATTTTATGCCGGTATTTATAGTTTTGTAATTCTTTGATACTGGAGGCTCGGAAGCGTGGAACGGAGACGGAAGCGAACTTTGGAATCTGTTAAAAGCTTAAGAAATTGGAGAAAAGACACGAGTTATTTGGGAAGAGAAGAAACAAGTTGTTGCAACTCATCACCTAAACACACATACCTTAACCATCACCTTCAACCCAATTAAACTAAACAACTTGCTGTAACCTCTAATTCCCTGCCACTAATTTCTTCAACAAGTACCATCACCCACCAAAATCACCAACCCAATACCCTATACAACTTGGAGACTCTCTATTTCACCATCAGACCACACCACAGAAATTACCAACTCTCACAACCTAAACCACCATTACCACTGTCTTCATAAACTACCTCCCAATTCACCTCTAACCACCTGCTCCTAAATACACCTAGTTCTCCTACATCCCATTCAACCAATACTCAACAAATTACACCAAGTAATAACTTGTAGCATCCCGTCCTAATAAACAAATTCGACCATTACACCTAAAACTACCACTGCTACTGTTAAACGACAACCAATACCTAAAACCAGCAAATACCTACCTGCAACTCAAACACCAAACCACCATTAACACAACCTGCTCCCAATTGAACACCCCATTACCAAACCTAAACTTCAACCCACCAGATCAGGGAAGGGAGGAGAAGCGCACAAGCAACGCAGAATAGAGAAAATAGTGAAGATGGAGGAAGAAGATTCAACAGTGCACAAGATTAGAAGCTGAAGCAAAGTGCAAATCAGACCCAGAATCACAGAGAGAAGAAGCAAAAACCCAGCAGAACATAGGCTACAACGAACAGAGAATCAAGAAGAAAAATACTTAGAAAATTTGGCGTTCGACTCGCAAGAGGACAACGATCTGTTTTTGCATGATCAGGAGACCTGATCGTATGATCAGACTAAGCTGGGGAAGAAAAGAAATTAAGAGAAATATAGAAGAAAGGAAGGCATGAGTTTTATTTCATCCCTAGGGTTGAGGATGTACTCCCACATCCTTGGATGGGCAATTGTGCAATTAAGATGATTTTGCCTTAAAGTTTTAGACGGGTCTGATTTAGAATAGGAAGGCGTCTGTTTTATCGAGGATTGACGCCATATCAGACGCAGAGGAAAAATAAGATAAGACGAAGAAAGAAGACAAAGACGACGAAACTCCAATATCGCGTTTGATCTCTTCCCTTTCTCGTTTATTCAATTTTATGGAGAACTGTGTAAAGCTAAACAAGATTATGTCTAGCTAAACCTCTGTAGCTAGATAGTTTATGGAGAACTAGGGTTTATATTAGATTTTCCGGATTTATGTCTCTTTGATTCATGTTTTGATACATAAATCTACGTATTGTTCTAGTTATTCAATATATTTTCTTGTTAATGCTTAGTGTGTTTGGCTTGATCACCCACAACATGCTAGTTGTCTAGGTTGTTGCACGAAAGTGAACTTAATCCGGATGTGTCAAGAATATTGTTGATTTTCTTATAGATTCTTGAGACCGACAGGAGATTGAAACTTGAATAACTTTGTGTGGGTTGTTTCGGTTGGAAGTAGTTAAGATTTAGCGTAATCAGTGGACCGACAGGACCTGGAGCTGACAAGAACATAACGGTAGACGGAGGTGGACCGACAGGACCCGAAGTAGACCGGAACATAGATTTGCGGGAGATCGATAGAAGATCGTATTAAGTGTGACCCGATATAACTAGACGTAGGTAGAGTGTTTCAAATCATAGTCCTGAAATATCTAAATACCCTAGGGACCCTAAAAATATCTACTGTTCTCCATATTTGTATTAATCAGTATTCGAAAATCTAAAAATATTAATCTCGCTTGTTATTTAAATTTCAGTCAATTGTTTGAGGGTGACGAACTCTTAAATCAACCAATTTCTTACTACGGTTACGTAAATATAAAATAATTATGTACTTAAATAATATTAAGACTGTCCATGTGGGTTCGAAAACCCGAGTTTCAATACTCATTCTTTATTACTTCGACTGTGCACTTGCGTATACACGTAAGAAATCGTGTCAAGTTTTTTGGCGCCGTTGTCGCGGACAGCGGTAGATAGTTTAGTTAGAAATTAGTTTAGAGTTTTATTTTATTGTTATTCTGTTACTATTAGTTACCTGGCAGAGGTCGAAGAGCCGAGCAGAACTACTCAAGAACATATGGAAGCTATGTTAGCTGAGGCTAAAAAGCTACTACGGGAGGCAATGGCTAGGAAACAATCAAAGCCCTATAACAAGTTTGGGAAGACCATAATCCAGGCATTTGAGGCGGATCTCAAGGGAACTGAATCAGCAATTGTGGTGCCACCAATTCAAGCAGAAAGCTTCTGCCTCAAGCTGTCAACAATTCAATTCATACAAGATCAGTGCACATTTACAGGGGCATAATAAGAACACCCACATGTATTCATTGGGAGATTTCAGATCCATTGTGGGCTAATCCGATATAGAGGGGTCACATCTAAAGCACTTAAATTGATGCTCTTCCCTCATTGCCTCAAGGGAGTTGCTTTGGATTGGCTGGAAAATATGCCATCCAACTCGATCAAAACATGGGAAGAGTGTGTCTCCGAGTTCATGAGTAAGTTCTATCCTATCTCGCGTGTGATCCAGCTTCAAAATGAGATGACATTCACGAAAAAGCAAGACGAATCACTCGTGAAAGCATGGGAGCGCCTCAATCGTCTTCTACGAAAATTCCCCAACCATGGTATGGACAAAGGACAGATAATCAGGGTCTTCTATGACTCACTTGGTCAGCCCAATATAAATTGATTGATAGAGAAGATGGGGGGCAAATCCTACTTAACTGTGATTCGGAATGGGTGTATGCTTTGATGAGATGCTTGGTTAAGCAAGAAGATATCATGGATTATCAATACGAGCAGAGAGAATAGTTAAGAGATGAAAAGATGACTTATGACACTATTCAGGTGAATGCAGTGGCGGTAGTGCACAAAGAAAATATTTCAGATTTGTATCATCAGCAACATGCACTAGCCTCACAGTTGACTGAGATGACAGGGTTAATGAAGGTGATGGTTCAGCACGTGACGACCATTACCACACAGATCACTTCTACTGCAGTTTCTCTCCAGTTGGCTCAAGCAGAAATAAAGGATTTGAAAGAGAAAATGGAACAAAGAGCACCGAGCAACATTGTTGATACATTAGAAAAACATGCTCTAGCCATCACCACTCGAAGTTGTATTGCATTTAAGGACCCTCCATATCCGATTCTTGCCAGAGCGGAAGCCTCCAAGGCGAAGGAACATGAAGTCTTCGATCCTGAGAAGACACCTGTCTTGGTCCCCCAATCAAAGGGCATGGCTCAGCAGGACGAGGAGAAATCTACTGAGGTACCACTCTCATCTTCTCCTTCTTCTTCAGTACTACCATTCCCATTGCGTACTAGGACGAAGAACGATGATTCTAAACTGCATATTAATATTCCATTGATTGAGGCTCTTTAAAAGATCCCAAAATATGCAAGGTTTATTAAAAGATGTAGTTCTGGGGAAGAAAGCAGTGGATGAGTTTCAGAGGGTGAATTGAAATGAACAGGTTAACTCATGTGTTTTGAATTGGCTACCTAAGAAAAAGAAGGATCGAGGTAGTTTTTTCATTGAAGCTAAATTAGGTGATGCCTAAACTGGGAGAGCTCTCTGTGATTTGGGAGAGAGCATAAATTTGATGCCATTGTCGGTATTTAAAAAGTTAAGTGCGGGGGAGCCTCCGAAAACCTGGAACACTTTACAATTTGCAGACAAATCATCCAAGAGAGCCTGTGGGATGATACAGGATGTACTTGTGAGGGTTGGAAGACTGATCATGCCAGATGATTTTGTCATATTGGACATGCCAGCTGATGATGTGCCTATAATTCTGGGTAGGCCGTTCTTAGCGACTGGGCATACTCTCATTGATTATGAGGGTTAATGATGACATGGAGACCTTTCGGGTCTTCAAACTGACGCCCCAGTACTCATGGGAGTACCAGATAGGGGTTCCATTTGCTGTACAAGTGAAGCACCAAACCTCTGAGTTGTCGCAAGGGGATCCACCAGACTACTGGGAAATTAACAAGCCATCAGCTGTGCAAGCACATGAAGCAATGCTTCAAATTCAGCACAGGAAAGCTAAGCTGGAAGCGGCATAATGTGCCAGACCACCCTCATGAGGTGGAAAAGGTAATTAGGTCGGGCCGTCGACCTTAAATTACAAGCGCTCGTTGGGATGCAACCCAGCCTAGGAGTAAAATTAGATAGTTGGGTTAGTTTTTTTTAATATACTTATCTCCATAAGATTTATGTGAGAGGTGAGAGAGAGAGACTGATGAGTTATCTAGTGGTTGCAGGTGAGCTTCATCAGTAATGGTTTTTCGGAAAATGTCAACGGTCAGTGGGACCCTTCTTGTTGCTGTTTCACAGACACGGTGCCCATGAAGGTCCGGGTACCCCAGGTATCTCTTACTCTTTCTGGTTCTACGTTTTTGAGCGATAATGGTGAAAATCCACTGCCTACACATTTAAGCGAGGATACCTCCTACTTGATCTCTAAATTCGTTGAGGACAACGAAATGCTTAAATGTGGGGGGGGGGGGGGGGTTGTATACCTTTCTAGCCATGTCTTGTTTGCATATCCTGTTACATATAGAATGTGTAGTATTGTGAGTAGTGTGGTTAGTATAGAGTGTTTTTTATATTGTCGTACTGTATTAGATTAATAAATTTCTGCGTTGTTTGCATGTTTTAATTATTTAGTTCCCCTACCCCAAACGTTTTGTGTAGTCGAGTGGGCCAAAAGCATATAGAGTTAGGAAAAAACTAAAAATATGAAAAAAAAACTGAAAAGTGAAAATTGAAAAAATTAAATTTTTTTGAGAATAAGGGCAATTGATGAAGCTAGAAGCCGAAGAGAGTTCAGTGAGTCTCTAAGAATAGGAAGCGCCATAGTAGGGAAAAATTTAATTTTTAGTATCTTGCGCACCTGTTTCACGAAAGGATGTCCCGGGTATTCAGGGAAAATGGAATTTAGACGAGGGCATACCTTTATTTCCTTTATTGTGCTAGGAGGATTTAGTCCTTAGGAGTTGAATAGTCTGTTTTCGAGTGGAAACCTTTGGCCTCTTGAAATCTGGGGTGGAGCTTCGTGTAGAGTTGGTTCCATTTTGTATACTCCCTTAGCCTAAGCGAAGAGGGACTGTACGCCACCATCCCTTACGGTGGTTTCAAGAGCTAACCGAAAAACACCCCACGTAGTTGCTCTAAATGCATGGTTTAAAAAATAAGAAGATAATGAAAAACAAAAGAATCAAGGATTTTCTTGGATTAGATACGGTGAACAACCTAATGTGCCTCCGTTCACGCGGGGAATTTGGATTCAATACAATTAGATCGTCTAAGGAAAATTAAAGCCAAGCCGTATTACACGGAGTTATGTCTCCCATCACTGCGATAATTTTCATTCAATGCACTAGCACCTAAGAGGGTCTGAAAACCTCGAATGACTTGGCGACGAAAAGACTATGTTAGTACTAAGGATGCCTAGACCCTCTGAGCTGAAGGACGTGCCCGGATTTTGGTAGATAATTGTGGATGTTTGTGGACCCCTTAGTGAGATTGTGCGTAGGATCAAACGACTTAAATTTCTTGCTATTGGTTGTGAAATTTCAAAAAAAGCTTGTGAGGACTATATGATTTTGGTTAGTGATAGCGAGATTGCCCGATCTTTAGAAAAAGAAAAAAAAAACTTGTTTTGTTTAAGCATTGTGTTTGATTGAGTTGCATTGACATGTATAGCATGTAGATTTGCATTGTCGTGTGGGTGAGTTGTGTCGCATGGCTAGTTAAGTTTTATGCAAAACGGTGGATTGAAAGATCAAAATTTGAGGAAATTTGAATGAGATTTTGCTCGGGGCGCGCAAAAAGGTAGTGTGGGGGTATTTGATATCCCCGTTTACGGTGTTATATTTACACTAGAAATCTTATCGTTTTGCGTGATTCCGAGTAGAATACATGAGAAATAGGCTATGAACTTGAGATATTTGTGAGTTAGAGTTTATTGTTCTTATTTGATTAGTCCGGGCATTTTCTAGTTAATTTGAGCTATTTATATCATATTTTATGCCGGTATTTGTAGTTTTCTAATTCTCAGATACCGGAGGCTCAGAAGCGTGGAACGAAGACGGAAGAGAACTTCGGAATCGATTAAAAGCTCAAGAAATTGGAGCAAAGACACGAGTGATTTGGGAAGAGAAGAAACAAGTTGCTGCAACTCATCACCTAAACACACATACCTCAACTATCACCTTCAACCCAATTAAATCAAACAACTTGCTGTAACCTCTAACTCCCTTCCACTAATTTCTTCAACAAGTACAATAACCCACTAATATCACCAACCTTATACCCTATACAACTTGAAGACTCTCTGTTTCACCCTCAGACCACACCACAACAGTTACCAACTCTCACAACCTCAACCACCATTACCACTGACTTGATAAACTACCTCCCAATTCACCTCTAGCCACCTGCTCCTAAATACACATAGTTTTCCTACATCCCATTCGACCAATACTCCACCATTTACACCAAGTAACAACCTGTAGAATCCCCTCCTAATAAACTAATTCGACCATTACACCTGAAACTACCACTGCTACTATAAACCACAACAAAAACCTAAACCCCAGCAAATACCTACCTACAATTCAAACACAAAACCACCATTAACACAATCTGCTCCCAATTATACACCCCATTACCGAACCTTAACTTCAACCCACCAGAATCAGAGATGAGAGGAGAAGCGCATAAGCAACGCAGAACAGAGAAAAGAGAGAAGATGGAGGAAGAAGATTCAGCAGTGCACACGATTAGAAGCTGAAGCAAAGTGAAAATCATACCCTGAATTGCAGAGAGAAGAAGCAAGAACCCAGCATAACAGAGGCCGCAACAAACGGAGAAGTAAGAAGAAAAAGACTTAGAAAATTCAACGTACGACTCGCAAGTGGACAACAATCTGTTTTTTCACGATCAGGAGACCTGATCGTATGATCAGACCAAGCTGGGGCAGAAAAGCAATTAAGAGAAATATAGAAGAAAGGAAGGCACGGGTTTTATTTCAGCCCTAGGGTTGAGTATGTACTCCCACATCCTTGGAGGGGCAGTTGTGCAACTAAGAGATTTTTCCTTGAAGTTTTAGACGGGTCTGATTTACAAGAGGAAGGGGCTTGTTTTATCGAGGATTGACGCCATATAACACGCACAGGAAAAATAAGAGTAGACAAAGAAAGAAGACGAAGTGACGAAGCTCCAATATCGCGTTTGATCTCTTCCCTTTCTCGTTTATTCAATTTTATGGGGAACTGTGTAAATCTAAACAAGATTATGTCTAGCTAAACCTCTCTAGCTATATAGTTTATGGAGAACTAGGGTTTATATTAGATTTTCCGGAGTTATGTCTATTTGATTCATGTTTTGAAACCGAAATCTACGTATTGTTTTAGTTATTCAATATATTCTTGTTGTTAATGCTTAGTGTGTTTGGCTTGATAACCCAGAGCATGCTAGTTGTCTAGGTTGTTGCACGAAAGTGAACTAAACCCAGATGTGTGAAGAATATTGTTTACTTTCTTATAGTTTCTTGAGACCGATAGGCGATTGAAACTTGAATGATTGTGTGTGGGTTGTTTCTGTTGGAAGTAGTTAGGATTTAGCGTAAGCAGTGGACCGACAGGACCCGGTGAGCAATCATGATTGGCTGAATATAACGTAACGGTAGACGGAGGTCAACCGACAGGACCGCAAGTAAATCGGAACGTAGATTTGCGTCAGATCGACAGAAGATTGTATTGAGTGTGACCCGGTATAACTAGACGTAGGTAGAGTGTTTCAAATCATAGTCCGGAAATATCTAAATACCCTAGCAACCCTAAAACTATATAGTGTTCTTCATATTTGTATTTGAATGGGAAGTATGCAGATAGATATGTAGCACATATACTCTAGAAGGGGGGGGGGTGGGCGATTAAATAGAGAATTCCAACTTTTTGCAAAATTTTTGAAGGAGAAGAGTTTCTATGCGTTCAAGGGCTTGAAAACAATTTCAAGCCTTTGATATGAAATACAGTTTGGAATAAAATAGACAAGTCTTTTTCAAGGCCTTGAAAAGCGTTTCAAACCCTTAAAAACATACTAGTTTGAATGCTGTAAAAACTAGGTATGTAAATGAACTGTAAATACAAGAGACAAGTGATTATAGATTTCAGTCCACTTGGAACTACATCTCTACCTTAGGGATCTTCTCCCTGCAAGATTTTCAATAAAATTCTTATTAATCAAAGGCTAAGCCCTAGATCTCAAGAACATAGAAATGCCTTACACTGTTACAACTTGTGGTTCTCTCTAACCTATCTAGTACCTGCTCTAGCTAACTGATTAACTAAGATTTCTCTATTGTTCACCTTCAATAATCCTTGAGAATGAAAGATAGAAGTAATACTAGAATGATCTACAAATAAAGCACAAGATAGAAGAACACTGGAGTGTAGAACTGCAGTGAAGAATGCAGTGATCTTCTGTGAGTTGGATTGTGAGAATGATGAACTTCTTTGATGCTTGTCATTCCAAGAATTTGAGTCTCTCTTTTTTCCCATTGTGTGTTGTGTTTTGTGTACTGATTCCTTAAAATGAGCTCTATTTAAACAGCTAGAGGCTCTGCAAATCTTCCCTGATTTTCAGCAACAACTTCCTATATTGTAGGCAACAAACTTTAACTCTCTTAACAACCTTATCCAACTGATAAATGATCAAGATCATCATAGATACTGTTGTGATATTGTCTTTAAACAATTTGAGAAGCTATCATGAGTGTCTGATTATAACAGAATCATCTTCTCTTAATGTTTCCTTTCCTTCAAAAGCCAGATTTGGAAACCAATCATGCAAACTTAGGAAATAAAATTTCCCTTCAAAGCTGAGTCAAACAGATGGATTAAATGAGGTTAGATATATCAAAACAGTTTGTATTTCATCATCAAATAATAGCACATCAAGCATAGGGTTGAGAGAGATAGAATCAAATCAGAAGAGTTTAGAAAATCTCCCCCTTAGAACATGCATACATGTCAGACAATTTCAAGGCATTAAACCCTGGTTCAAGGCCTTAAAATATCAGAGCTATTTCAAGCCTTTGAAACCTGATTCAAGGCTTTGAAAACTGGTTCAAGGCCTTGAAATAACTTAGTATTTCAAATCCATGAAACCTGTGACCTTACAATCTCCCCCTTGATGAAAGAAAAAATCTTAATCTGTTTGGTTCTTAGTTTCTGCCAAAAATACTGATTAGCAGACAACTCAAATAGTAATAATACATTAATTCCAAAAGATCAAACTTATTAATAAACTTAATCAGAAAAAAACAAACATAAATAAAAACAACCTAATATTTCTCCCCCTTTTTTACTTTCATCAAAAAAAAATGAGAAGATGTTGGATCAGAGTCTGAATTTTTTTTAAAAGTAAACTTAAAAAGAGAACAAGAAAGAAAGAATATGCAATATTATGGGTTTGGGTCTTCATCTCCATCCTGATCTCCCTCTTCTTCCTCACTGTCTTCATCATATTCCTGTCCTTCTTGTTCCTCTTCATTCTCACCAACAGCCTTTTCTTCAGTCTTGTCCTTAGCAGTCATTGGAGATTGGTTCTTCTTATTCAGTGTTATCAGCAAGTCATCTGAATGAGGACTGTCAACTTCATCTCCTCCTTGAGAAGCTTGTTCAACTACCACCCGCTTTCCTTTATCCTTGAATGGAGCAACCTCTTCCTTGGAGTGTTCACTGGGAAATTTCTTGTCAGAGCCATCTTTCTTGGCACCTTCTACATCCTCAGGGACATCAAACACAGTCATGCTTCTAAAGGTGGTCTCCACCATGTACTTCACCTAACTGAGATCAGTTTCAAACCCATGCTGATTCTCTTTGATTTAACTATTATCCATCTCTAGGCCATCAAGTCTCTGAAGGATTGATGACAAATCAGAAGGCTGAGAGGTCTGGCTTGAAGTAGGGGTCAAGGCCTTGGGCTTAACAAATTTCTTTTCATTGAGCTCTTCTTCAGTAAATTCTGAATGCAACTTCCAAATTTTCTCTTTGGTCTTTACCACCTCAATCTTCTCAAAATTTTCTCATTTAGCACACCAATCCCAGAAGTGATAGACTCTTCATCAGCCGTAGGAATCTCAAGGTTCTGGAAGAACAAAGTGAGCAAATTTGCACAAGGCAAGGGATGCTTTCTCTGATCTGTTTGGCTAAACAGCATGTGTTCCATTACATGCTTCTGAAGATCAATGTCATAGCCATGCATAATCAAGTACATAATGTATCGTACCCTCTCAGTGACCAACTCTTTGGAATGTTCCATTGGAAAGGTGCATCTCATCAAGATAGTGAATAAAACTTTGGCTTCAACATTTAACACAAAATGTGTTAACTGTTTGGATGAGGCAGGGACATTGGGTAGAAAGAATTCTTCTCTAGCCAACTTCAAAGCTTCATTTTTGGGAGGATGGTTCTGTGTGTCATACCTCTTAGGACAGCCTAGGACAGTTGCAAACTCAGCATGATCTAATTTCATAGTAACACCAGCAACTCTAGTTTTGATAACTAAGTGTGGAGAGTTCTTAAGTTGCTTCATGTTGAGATAGAAGATTCGGGTAAGTCTTGGGTAGGCTAGCTCAGGATGGTTTAACATGAACCACAAAAGAGATTTTCTTTAACATGGTAATGCAATTCAGATTCATTCCAGTCAACATAGGCATACTGATCAAGCTGCAAAAAGCAATTTTCCTAGAGGCAAAACATCCAACCACTGACCTTTGGTAGTATTTGAGATGGACCAAGATTCATCAGGAGCAGTATTCTTTGAGTAGATCTGCAAGGCTCTCTCCACATTTTCTTCTGGTTGTTCCTCTGTCACCTTCTCTTTTCCCTTTTCAGCTTGAGAGACTTCCTTCATTTTCTTCAACTTCTTGGTGCTAGATATCTCTGTTTCTGGTTGCTTCTCTGCCGCAGCCTTCTCTTTCGTCTTCTTCTTCTTCTTCTTTTCTGAAGATGGTGTCACATCCTTCTTAGTCTTATTATTTGGTGGAGGAAGTTCTTCAATAGCTTCTGCACTGGGGTCACGGAGCCTGAGTCCCCACTGATTGTCTGAACTTCTTCTTCAACTTTCTTTCTCTTCTTCTGTGAACTAGGTTTTAAACCTCCTGCCATCTTGATTCTATCTGAGGCTCTTCTAGTGCTCATTAGGGTTTGGTAGAAGAATAGAGAGAGGTAAATTTGATACGGAGTGAAGGAGAAGAGAAGAAGATAAATACTGAAAGAGTTTTTGTTTGAAAAGGAAACTGCAATCTCTCTGATCTCAAAAGATATGTAATGATCAAAGAAGATTCAAATCTTTGAAGCCGTTGGAAATAAATAATTTAATACTATACTTGGCTGAAAAAGAATTTTGAAAAGGTAGGGGAAATATTGAACAAATTGTTGGAATTGTGCCCTAGAGGCAATCAATTTATTGTGCAAATATGTGGATTTACAATTCATTATGTTATCGATATGAGATATGATAACATCAATGAAGTCCTTGGAATATAAATGTTATATTCTTAAATATCTCTAGTAGATTATATTAATTAACTGGACAATCAACTATAGAATAGTATGGGGTTGGATTGATATGGAGGTATCATGATCCAACACATGGGTATGCATTAGGAGTAATGGCATACTGGATTAACCCATATCAAAGAAGGCTACATACAAGTTATGTAAAGTCACAAGCGCTTCTCGTGGTGAAACGTTATTTTCATCCTTAGACTTGAAGTCACTAGATTGTCCAGTTGTGGATTATTGTGATTTTAGTAGCGTCAAACACTACACTGTGACTACGTAGCTATAAAGGCGTGTACCGGATACAATAAGAAGCAAGCTTAGAGATCCTAGTAGACGTAGATAATATTTTTCCCACCCACATAACGGGAGCAAATATCCTAGCCCACTCGTGGGATAGTGCTTATAGAATGTCTGGCCAGACTCAAATAAATCAATATAGGATATTGATGTTATTTTCACGAATAAGGCTATTCCCAGGATCGAGAAACTATGGATTGGATATACGAGTTTGACTTCTATCTCTCGTGTCCAATCCGGATATTGAGACAAAGGGATGAGACAATACTTGCACAAGGTTTGTCATGATGACTATTCTATTTGTTGGCTAGAATGGATGTCTTGCAAGAGGCCGCTCCATATTAGTAAATTGTTACTACCAACTAAATAGAACATATGGACACACGCCATCTAAGGGTGAACTCGACTTGGGAACTAATTAAATTGATTAATTAATTAAAAGGATCAAATCGCAACAACCTGCTAACTTAGTAGGACTAATATGAAAGTTGGACTAATCCATGTATAGACTTGAATAGGATTTTCCAAGGTGGAATAATTCATGTAGATACATGATTAGGATTAATTTTCAAAGAGAACTAATCCATGTATGGACATGATTAGGACTAGTTTGCAAAAGGGACTAATCCTTATTTGAGTATGATTAGGAGAATGGTTCTCTATGTAGTAAGACAAGGAGTTGTTGGACTATATAAAGAACACTCCTAGCTTATTTTCTCTACACAAATCTACATATTTGGATTAGGAGAGAATAAATCAAGGAGAGAGAAAGAAACATAACGAGGCCGAGACCCCCTTATGCCGCCCCTCTACCCGTCGGCCACTAAGAGGGTCCGAAACCTCTTCCTTGGTGATTCGTTGCATAATTCCTTGATACTCTTCCATTCTTCCTAGCTATCACAAGATTTTTGGAAGATCTAGATCTCACCTCTAGGCGTAGATCAACCGTAGAGATGTGACACAATCATCACCGGAGACCTCTAAGGTGTGTTACTTGTTCTTCCCTTACCATCGTTATGATTCTCTTCCTGTGATCCTTTAAGGATATTGAATGGATAATTTTTCTTCCATTGCGTATCCATGATCAAAAACCTACAATGGTATCAGAGCCACTGGTCGTAGAGCATAACATGGTTTATGTGATACGATTTATGTTGTTTTACACTTTAAATTGTTGTTTATCGCGTAAAACGGACAAATCAAGCATATGGATGCAATTTGTCAATGATTCAATCAAGGAAGAATTAATTTTAACCTGGGATGTAGGAATTACTGAGTTTAAGAAATTTTAGGATCTTAGATCTAGGGTTCTTGGGCATCCAAATGGAAAAAAGAGTCTTTTTCAATTAGGAAACCACCAAACTTGGGCAAGGAGGTAAAGAGTTGTTTCCAGGAGGTTCGCCCCCCTACGGGACTGCCCTAGCGCACGGCCTAGCCGTGGGGGCTAGGGGCCGGCCGGCCCAAGGCCATTGGGTGGTCCTTTTGGGGTTCGGCCAAGTGTTGGTGCGCTCTCTTAGACCGTTTTTGACCCTAGTGATCCTAAAATCAACTAAAATTGACTAAGCGCGTTAAAAATTCGTTTTAACTGTTTATGTGAATTTTTTATGGTGATTGGATATGGCCTTAGATGTGGTTTGTTATTGATGTTTAATTTTGTGGTTTGTTTACGGCGTGCGAGATGATCAATTGATGTAATAATTAATTAGGGTTTACGGCCTGCGAGCCGGTATTTTTTTTTCTCAACTTGTGAGATTTATTTTATGTAGTATAGATGTTAGCTAGTACTAGATAAAATAGATAGATAGCCAAGATTGAAGAAAAGAAGCCCAAATAATTAAAGGAGCCACAACATGGAGCATGAAGCATTCCAAGAGGCTAAGAAGGATGGACCAACAGATGAAGGCACATGGAGATGCGTTTTTTGTTCTAGGGTTCATAGAGATTCTCATTGGCTTGAGAATATCTTAGTCTAGGAAGCCATATCCATATTACGTTATTTTTTGTTTTGTGGATGTTTACTTTATTGTCTTATTATTGTTGTTGGTGTCTGGATGATGCATGCAATTTGATAATAAGATAATTAACAACCCGGATCTTTTATTTGCAGTTGTGCCCAAACTCAAATAAGTAGATAAGTTGATATGGAATTACAAAACAGATTAAAATAAAAAAATAAAAATCCATCAATTTAAATATTGGGTTTTTGCCTTCTCGTTATCTAGACACTCTTCATGATCATGATTATCAAGCTTGGCGTGCCAACGCAGGGCGACTTGATTTGTCATGATTGTGTTGCGATGGTACAAGCAAGTAATGTGCAACTCTCTAGGTAAGAGGTTGGACACATTTAGGTAATTTTAATAAGATTAAAAGCCTAGAGGCAAACAATTGTGATTATCAATGGGATGGAACCATGAGTTGCATAAGGATGCAATTGGAATTGTTCCAACCTAAATAACTAATTTTTGGTGACTTGCCAAAGCAAACTCAAAAGGAGTGAAATATGGATCTTGGCACACTAGAAAATATAATGATATTTTCCGCATTAATATAGAGGGTTATTAATCCAAGAAAAATAGTGGGAGCTATGTTTGACAAGTTAAATCCTTGTTGAATATATTATAAGTCACAATGCTTTGCATAATCCTATTTTGTTGAATACTCATGGCATTAAACAAACGAAACACGACCTTATGTCCATAAGATGGACAAGCTATCTGGAATCTATTTTCTAGATTGGTATAAAATTGAGAAATGTTCTCAAATAAAAGAAGAAAAAAATGTGTGTACATCGTAGAACATAAAGTCCTCTTCCCACCAAATACCAAAACACACCAAAGCCTAATGGAAAGGAACATAAAAAAATGGTTTTTTGGATGGGACTTGCCTCATGTTAGCAGCCATGAACTCTGAACTTTGGAAGCAAGATGAGAAATGGAGGCGTATGATATGTTCATACATTAAAAGAAGCTCTTTAAAAGAGCTAGCTAGACATGAAAGGTTTGAAGTGTTGCTCCCCTTTGCATTATGCAACTAAGCTAATTCAATATGATTGAAACATTAGTGAATGGGTGTTATCTATGAGATAGATAAAGAATAAAATGTATTCACCCAAGTGGTCATAAAGGGCATAGGCAAAACTGTTATTGGTTAACAGCATGGGTAAGGGCAAAAGGTTTGCGGCGACCCCATGGGCATAAAGCAAGCTTGTTGCTAAAACTAAGTTGCCTTAAATTCGCATAGGTAGTGTAAAGGAAGAGGGGCTACCCAAAGTACCTGGAAGTAAGTAATAAAGGAGAATTCCGATTTAGGTATTTTTGTTATAAAATTCAATGTGTCTATCTCATCATCAAAAGTATATGATACTAGATGAGGATCTCACATTTATAGAATTGTGGAGGATCTCAAGAGTTATAGACAATTGGATAAGGAAGAAATAATCCTACACGTGGGGCAATGAAACAAGGGGTTGCTGAATTAGCCGTATGGAATTACCTCTACCTTTATAAAATTATTCATGAATTAGAAAAAAGTGATTATGTCCCTGCTATGAGTATGATCATTATCATAGTTTATTGTTTGGACAAGAAAGCTCTCTATAATAATAAAGGACAAATGTTGTTCCATTATTCTGATATGCATTATTGTAATGCAATATTGTCTAATGGACTGTATATCCTTGATGATGACAATTTCATCTATAACATTAATACCAGGAACATTGCATATAATGATATGCACTTCACTTATCTTTAGCATTATCTTTTAGGCCACATGAAAAAGAGATACATATCTAGAAATCCATATGGATGGATTTCTAGAACTCATTTGATTATTGAATCATATGAGACATGTTAGACTTATTCACTAGGCAAAGATATGATCTTTTGGGAATCATACATATTGATGTATGTAGGCCGCATAGAACAAATACTAAAGATGGTTTCAGTACATCATCATATTTACCGATGGGATAAGAGAAATATGGATTTGTGTATCTTATGAAACAAATCAGAATCCTTTGAATTGTACAAGGAACTCAAAATGAAGTAGAGAACCAGCTTGGCAAAAGTATTAGGGCTCTACGATTGGATCGTATATGAGAGTACTTGAGCCAAGAGTTTGACAAGCACCTATGGGAGTGTTGGATATGATCCAAACTCGCTCCATCTAGCACGCCACATGGGTTTGGTGTGTCTAAGAGGAGGGTTCGGACCTTGTTGGACACGGTTCGGTCCATGATGAGTCAAACAGAACTTCCAGTTTACTTTTAGGGGCTATTTTATAATTACAACAAATTTCTCCCTTAACCTCGTTCCATCTAAATCAATTATGAAAAACACCATATGAGATATGGACTAGGAAGTGTCCTAGTATGTCGTTCATAAAGAATTTGGGTTGTGAAGTTTATGTAAAAGGTTTACAGATAAACTTGAACCTGAGTCAGATAAATTTACCATGTGGAATATCCTATGGAAACAAAGGATATTGTCTCCACAATCCGATCGAGAACAAATTTTTTATTGCTCGAACCAGTATATTTCTAGATAGAGATTGTCTCTAAAAGAAACAGTGGGAGGACAGAATAACTTGAAGGAGTTCAACAACCACATCAAAACGTTAATCATTTTAATGAAACATGAGCAGGATCGCAAAATGTTGTGGAGAAACCTACTCAGGTAACACAAGAACCTCGTAGGTTAGGTAGGATATGTCAAGGGACAAGAGAAATAAGGATTTCTCATAACCGTGATATATTGCTCATTGAGATGAGCCTACAACCTATGAGATGGCCACGTGTGGGCCATACTCTCAGAAACGGCATGGAGCCATGAGAAACAATATGAAATCCATGTATACCAACAAATTATTGACTTTGGTGGAACAACCTGAAAGGGTAGGACCCGTAGGGTGCAAGTGGGTTATGAGGAAACCAACATGGATGGTAATATTGTTGGAATAGATGCCCTAGAGGCAATCTAGTTTAGTATGAATTTATTTGTGGCTAGAAATTCATTTATTATTTATTGGATATTTAATATAATGAAGTCCTTCGATTTACAATTGTGTTGTTTATCTTAAATATCCCTAGTCCAGTATAATGATTAATGGGACAATCATCTATAGACTAGTATGGGGTTGGATTGATATGGAGATATCATGATCCAACACATAGGTGTGCATTAGGGAATGTTGCACTGGATTGACCCATCTCCGAGAAGGCTACATACACGTTATGTTGAGTCACAAGCGCTTCTCGCGGTGCAAAGGTATTGTCATCCTTAGACTTGAAGTCACTAGATATTCTAGTTGTGGATTATTGTGATTTTGGTAGCGTTAAACGCTACACCGTAACTGGGTAGTTATAAAGGCGTGTAATGGATACAATAAGAAGCAAGCTCTGAGATCGTAGTGAACGTAGATAGAATTTGTCCCTCCCACATAACGGGAGAAAATATCCTAGGCCACTCGAGGGATAGTGCTTATAGAATGTCTGGCCAGACTCAAATAAATCAATATGGGATATTGATGTTATTTGCACGAATAAGGCTATTCCCATGGATCGAGAAACTGTGGATTGGATATACGAGTGTGACTTGTATGTCTCGTTTCCAATCCGGATATAGAGACAAAGGGATGAGACAATTACTTGTACAAAGGTTGTCAAGATGACTATTCTATTAGTTGGCTAGAATGGATGTTTTGCTAGAAACCGCTCCATATTAGCAAATAGTTGCTACCAACTAGATAGAACCTATGGGGTCACACGCTATATAGAGTTGAACTAGATTTGGGAATTAATTAAATGTATTAATTTATTAGAAGGATCACTTTGCAAAACCTTGCAAACTTAGTAGGGACTAATTTGCAAGGAAGGGACTAAATTGAATTCTAGTAGGACTAGAATAAGTCCTTTAGGTAGTTGGCAAGGAGTTGTTGGACTATATAAAGGACCTTCTTTCCTTCCTTCCTTCCCACATAACTTATGCTCATTATTGAACATAACAAAGAGTGGGAGAGAATAAAAAGGAGAGAGAGCAAGCAACAAGAGGAGCCGACCGCCCCTCTTGCCGCCGCCCATCCCGCCGTCCACAAAGGAGGCCGGGACCCTCCTTTTGGGTCTAGTTTTGCGTGATTTCTTCTTCCTCTTCCTCTTCCTCTTCCGGGCTAGCACCAAGGAATTGGGAGATCTAGGATCAACTCTAGGCGTGGATCAACCATAGATAGCGTGACACGATTCGCGTTTGAAGTCATCAAAGGAGAACCCTAAGGTGTGTTGTTGATTTCTTCCCTTACCATCGTTATGATTCTTGACTTGTGATCTTGGAGGGTTTTGCATGGTTATTTTTGTTTCCTTTGCGCATCCATGATTCAAAACCCTACAGTGGTATCAGAGCCACAGGTCGTAGAGCATAAACGTGGTTTATGTGTTACGTTTTAGTTGTTTTACACCTTAAATTGATTGCTTATCGCGTAAAACAAGACAAATCAAGCATGAGTTGCAATTTGTCAATAATTAATCATAAAAAGATCTAATTTTTGCTTTGTATGCATGAATTGGTGAGTTTGAGAAATTTTAGGATCTTAGATCTAGGGTTTGGGCATCCTTGGGGAAGAAGGTGTTCTCCCAAAACAAGGAAACAACCAAACTTGGGCACCAAGCAAGCGAGTTGTTTTGGGAACAACTCCCTCAAGGAGGTTCGGCCCCCTAGGGACCGCCCCTCTTGCTTGCCGCCAAAGATTGGCCGCCCTAGGGGCCGGGCGGCCCTAACCCGCGGCCTAGGCGTGTGGGTTTTGGGCCAGGCCGGCCCTAGGGCCTTGTGGTTCATCTTATTGGGCCCGGGCAATTTGATTGTTGGGCCCATGGACCGTTTAACCCTAGAAATCCTTAAATCAATTAAAATTGACCAAGCGCGTTAAAAGTGGATTTTAACTGTTTATGTGCAATTCGCATGGTGATTGGATATGGCCTTAGGATGTCGTTTGATGTGGATGTTTAATTTTGTGGTTTGATTTTACGGCCTGCGAGCTGATCAATTAAATGTAATAATTAATTAGGGTTTTATGGCCTGCGTGCCATTATTTTTTTCTCAACTTGTGAGATTTATTTTATTTAGTATAGAAGTTAGCTAGTGCAAGATAAAGTAGATTGTTAGCCAAGATTGGATAAAAGAAGCCCAAAGCCAAAGGAGCCACAAAAGATGGAGCATGGAGCATGGAGCATTCCACATGACTATGAAGGATGGACCAAAAGATCAAGACGCATGGAGATGTGTTTGTTTTAGGGTTCATAGATAATTTCATTGGCTTGGAATTATCTTAGTCTAGAAAAGGCCATATCCACATCACGTTTAATTTCTGTTTTGTGGTTGTTTACTTTAATGTCTTATTATTGTGTGGTTGGTGTATGGATGATGCATGCAATTAGGATAATAGGATAACTAGACAACCCGGATCTATTATTTGGAGTTTTGCCCAAACTCCAATAGATAGATTAGTTGATATTGATCAACAAAATAATTAAAATTGAATGTAAAATCCCTCAAAATTCAAATATTGTGTTCTTGCCTTCTCGTTATTTAAACACTCATTATCATCATTATTTATCAAGCTCGTGCGTGCCAAAACATGGCGACTTGGTTCATAATGATGGAATACGATGGCACGTAACAATGTGCAATTGTTTAGATAAGAGGTTGAACACAACTAGGCTATTAATATGATTAAGAAACCTAGAGGCAATCAATTGGGATTATCCATATGGATGGATAAATAAGGAGTTATTTGCCCAATTGAACCAAGAGTTGCATAAGGGATGCAATTGGAATTGTTCCTACCTAAAGTAGCCAAATTATGGGTGACTTGCCAAAGCAAGCTCATGAGAAGGTGAAACATGGATCTTGGCCCACTAGAAAATATAAGGATATTTTTTGCATTAATATCTTGAGGGTAATTAATCCATAGAAAAATAGTGGGAGCTATATTTGATAAACTAGCCATTATTGAATATAGTCAAAAATTCACAAATACTAAAACTTGCGTATTTTCCATTTTGTAGAATTCCAAATGGCAAACAACTCATCGAGTTCACAACATTCCCTACGATCTGTCCTTGAGAAGGACAAGCTCTCTGGAACCAACTTTCTTGATTGGTACAGAAACTTGAGAATTGTTCTCAAGCAAGAGAAGAAACTGTACGCAATAGAGGAGCATGTTCCAGAAGGTCCAGAGAACCAAACACCTGCTGCCCTAAAGGCGTATCAAAAGCGTGTTGATGACGCTAATGATGCGGCCTGCCTTATGCTATGCACCATGACTTCTGAGCTTTAGAAGCAACACGAAAACATGAATGCTCTCGATATGATCGAGCATCTGAAGCAGCTCTTCCAAGAGCAGGCAAGGGTAGAGAGGTACGAGGTCTCTAAGGCACTGTTCAAGTTTTATCTGGCAGAACAGAACCCGGTGGGACCCCATGTACTCCGTATGATCGGGTACTTGGAGAATCTCGCCCGACTAGGGTTCCCGGTCGGCCAAGAGTTAGAATTCGATCTCGTGTTGCAATCGTTGCCCGAGAGTTATGGACAGTTCATCATGAACTATAACATGAATGAGATCGTGAAACCAATGCCAGATTTACTCAATATGTTGAGGACAGCTGAACAGAGCATCAAAAAGGGTAAGGGCAAAGCCATTATGATGGTGCAGAAAGGAAAGGGCAAAAGGTTTGCCTCATCCTCCAAGGGAAAAGGCAAGTCAGTTGCCAAGTCCAAGGAACCTGCCCTTAAGCCTGTTGGTGGCATTGCCAAAGGTGTGACTAAAGGTGAGTGTCACTACTGCAGTCAGCCTGGACACTGGAGGAGGAACTGCCCAAAATATCTGGAGGACAAGAGGCTTGGAATAGTGATTCCACCACCACCAGGTATTTTTGTTGTAGATGTCAATTTAACTGTCTCTACATCATGGGTATTAGATACTGGATGTGGATCTCATATTTGTCAAAATATGCAGGATCTAAAGAGAAGTAGAAGATTGGCTAAAGGAGAGGTAGATCTGCGCGTTGGGAATGGAGCAAAGGTTGCTGCGTTGGCCATAGGCGTGTGCGAACTATCTCTGCCTTCAGGATTAGTTTTAGAATTAAATAATTGCTATTTTGTGCCTGCTATGAGCAGTAAAATTATTTCTATTTCTTGTTTGGACAATGATGGTTTTATTATTTCAATAAAGAACAATTGTTGTTCCTTTTATTTGAATAATATTCACTATTTTAGTGTGCAATTATTTAATGGACTTTATGTCCTTGATCTAAGCAATCCTGTCTACAACATTAATACCAAGCGGATTAAAATAAATGATTTAAATCCTGCTTATTTATGGCACTGTCGTTTAGGCCACATAAATGAGAAACGTGTATCTAGACTCCATAAGGATGGATTACTAGACTCATTTGATTTTGAATCATATGAGACATGTGAAGCTTGTTTATTGGGAAAAATGACAAAGTCCCCTTTCAATAAGAAAGGTGAGAGGACTAGTGAGCAATTGGAGCTCATACATACCGATGTATGTGGGCCATTTGCCATGTCTGCCAGGGGTGGTTATGTCTACTTCATTACATTTATTGATGATTACAGTAGATATGGATTTGTGTACCTCATGAGGGCAAAATCCGAGTCCTTTGAAGTGTTCAAAGAATTCAAGAATGAAGTAGAGAAGCAACTTGGCAAAAGTATCAAGGCTCTACGATCGGATCGTGGAGGAGAATACTTGAGCCAAGAGTTTGACGACTATCTTAGAGAGTGTGGATCGTGTCCCAACTCACTCCACCCGGAATGCCACAATGGAATGGCGTGTCCGAGAGGAGGAATCGAACCCTATTGGATATGGTTCGATATATGATGTGTCAAACTGATCTTCCATTATCATTTTGGGGCTACGCTCTATTAAGTGCAGCTTTCACCATTAACCGTGTTCCATCTAATTGAGTCATGAAGACACCATATGAGATATGGAGTGGGAGGCGTCCCACACTGTCATTCATGAGGATTTGGGGCTGCGATGTCTATGTAAAACGTTTACAATCAGACAAGCTGGGGCCTAAATCGGATAAGTGCAAATTTGTGGGGTACCCTAAGGAAACTAAGGGATACTACTTCTACAATCCAACCGAGAACAAAGTGTTTGTTGCTCGGACCGGCGTGTTTCTAGAAAGAGAGTTTGTCTCTAAAGAAGCAAGTGGGAGGAATGTAGAACTTGAAGAGGTTCAAGAACCACAAATCGCTGAACCGATTATGGAACATGAACAGGAACCACAAGCAGTTGTGGAGCAACCTGTTCAAGTAACACAAGACCTTCGTAGATCTAGTAGAGTGCGCCAGGAACCCGAGAGGTATGGACTTCTCGTGACCGATTCCGGTGACACGATGCTCATAGATGATGAGCCTACTACCTATGAGGAGGCCATGAAAGGCCCAGACTCTCAGAAGTGGCTAGAAGCCATGACATCCGAGATGGAATCCATGTATACCAACAAAGTATGGACTTTGGTGGAACCACCCGATGGGGCGCGGCCCATAGGGTGCAAGTGGGTCTTCAAGAAGAAGATCGACATGGATGGTAATGTGATTACCTATAAGGGCCGATTGGTGGCTAAAGGATTCAGACAGATTCATGGTATTGACTATGATGAAACCTTTTCACCAGTCGCTATGACCAAATCCATCCGAATCCTACTTGCGATTGCAGCATACCACGACTATGAGATTTGGCAGATGGATGTCAAAACAACATTCCTTTATGGGAATCTTCTCGAGGACGTGTATATGATACAGCCGGAGGGTTTTGAGGATCCAAAGCAAGCCAACAAAGTCTGTAAGCTACAACGATCCATTTATGGATTGAATCAAGCTTCTAGGAGTTCGAATCGACGTTTTGATGAAGTGGTCAAAGAGTTTGGCTTCATTAGAAACGAAGATGAGTCTTGTGTCTACAAGAAGGTTAGTGGCAGCTCTGTAGCTTTTCTGGTCTAGTATGTAGAGGACATACTACTCATTGGAAACGACGTTCCCATGCTGCAATCTGTTAAAGATTGGCTAGGGAAGTGTTTCTCAACGAAGGACTTAGGGGAAGCAGCCTATATACTTGGTATAAAGATCTATAGAGATAGATCTAAGAGGTTGCTAGGCCTAAGTCAAATTACATATATTGACAAGGTGTTGAAACGGTTCAACATGCAAGATTCCAAGAAGGGATTCTTGCCCATGTAACATGGAATCACTCTTTCAAAGAGTGGTTGTCCTTCCAATGAGATTGAGAAGGAACGCATGAGTAGAATACCCTATGCCTCGGCCATAGGATCTATCATGTACGCCATGTTATGTACTAGACCAAATGTGTCATATGCCTTGAGTATGACAAGCAGATACCAATCCAATCCGGGTGAGAGTCACTGGATTGTTGTCAAGAATATCCTAAAGTACTTGAGAAGAACTAAGGATGCTTTCTTGATATTTGGCGGTGAGGAAGAGTTACGTGTAAGGGGTTACACTGATGCAAGCTTCCAAACCGACAGAGATGACTTTAGATCACAATCGGGATATGTGTTTTGCCTGAATGGAGCAGCGGTGAGCTGGAAGAGTTCCAATCAAGAGACGGTAGCTGATTCTACAACAGAGGCTGAGTACATTGCTGCAAATGGCGCAGCAAAGGAAGCTGTTTGGATCAGAAAGTTTGTTTCTGAACTAGGTGTGGTCCCTAGCATTGCGGATCCAGTCGAGTTGTACTGTGACAACACTGGGCCGATCGCGCAATCAAAGGAACCCTGATCGCAGCAGAAGTCCAAGCACGTGCTCAGGAAGTTTCATCTGATTCGAGATATTATCGATAGAGGAGACATTCGGATATGCAAGATTCCTACATATGATAATCTGTCAGACCCGCTAACAAAACCGCTCACGCAGTGGAAGCATGAAGGTCACACTAGGAGTATGGGCATAGGAGAGGCGCCAGATTGGCTCTAGTGCAAGTGGGAGACTGTTGGAATAGATGCCCTAGAGGCAATCTAGTTTAGTATGAATTTATTTGTGGCTAGAAATTCATTTATTATTTATTGGATATTTAATATAATGAAGTCCTTAGATTTACAATTGTGTTGTTTATCTTAAATATCCCTAGTCTAGTATAATGATTAATGGGACAATCATCTATAGACTAGTATGGCGTTGGATTGATATGGAAATATCATGATCGAACACATAGGTGTGCATTAGGGAAAGTTGCACTGGATTGACCCATCTCCGAGAAGGCTACATACACGTTATGTTGAGTCACAAGCGCTTCTCGCGGTGCAAAGGTATTGTCATCCTTAGACTTGAAGTCACTAGATATTCTAGTTGTTGATTATTGTGATTTTGGTAGCGTTAAACGCTACACCGTAACTGGGTAGTTAATATGGCGTGTACTGGATACAATAAGAAGCAAGCTTAGAGATCTTAGTGGAAGTAGATAGAATTTGTCCCTCCCACATAACGGGAGCAAATATCATAGGCCACTCGAGGGATAGTGCTTATAGAATAACTGGCCAGACTCAAATAAATCAATATGGGATATTGATGTTATTTGCACGAATAAGGCTATTCCCATGGATCAAGAAACTGTGGATTGGATATACGAGTGTGACTTGTATGTCTCGTGTCCAATCCGGATATAGAGACAAAGGGATGAGGCAATTACTTGTACAAAGGTTGTCAAGATGACTATTCTATTAGTTGGCTAGAATGGATGTTTTGCTAGAAACCGCTCCATATTACCAAATAGTTGCTACCAACTAGATAGAACCTATGGGGTCACACGCTATATAGAGTTGAACTAGATTTAGGAATTAATTAATTGGATTAATTAATTAGAAGGATCACTTTGCAAAACCTTGCAAACTTAGTAGGGACTAATTTGCAAGGAAGGGACTAAATTGAATTCTAGTAGGACTAGAATAAGTCCTTTAGGTAGTTGGCAAGGAGTTGTTGGACTATATAAAGGACCTTACTTCCTTCCTTCCCACATAACTTATGCTCATTATTGAACATAAAAAAGAGTGGGAGAGAACAAAAAGGAGAGAGAGCAAGCAAAAAGAGGAGCCGACCGCCCCTCTTGCCGCCGCCCATCCCGTCAGCCACAAAGGAGGCCGAGACCCTCCTTTTGGGTCTCGTTTTGCGTGATTTCTTCTTCCTCTTCCGGGCTAGAACCAAGGACTTGGGAGATCTAGGATCAACTCTAGGCGTGGATCAACCATAGAGAGTGTGACACAATTCGCGTTTGAAGTCATCAAAGGAGAACCCTAAGGTGTGTTGTTGATTTCTTCCCTTACCATCGTTATGATTCTTGACTTGTGATCCTTGGAGGGTTTTGCATGGTTATTTTTGTTTCCGTTGCGCATCCATGATTCAAAACCCTACAAATATGATTGAGTAAAGCTTGTAGCAATCTATCAATAGATGGTTAAATCCATTTGCATCTTGCTTGTAGCAATCTATCAATAGATTGAGTAAAGCTTCTTGGAGTTGGATTCTTCTAATTGATGATGCAACCAAAGGAGTTTGGTTCCATCAAAATTGAAGATGAAGCTTGTGTCTACAAGAAGGTTAGTGGGAGCATAGTTATGTTTCTGGTCTTATACGTGGAGACATAATAATAAGTGGGAATGATGTCCCTACTTGGCAATCTTACGTTGATTGACTAAGGAATATAAATCTTCAACGATAGACTTAGGCGAAGAAAATCTATGAAATTCTATGGAGATAGATCAACATGGTTGTGAAGCTTAGGTCATAGTACATAAATTGAAATAGGTGTTGAAGTGGTTCAACATGAAAAGAATATAAATTATTGCCTATGTCACATGGAATTAGTCTTTGGAAGACTAATTGTCTTTCCAATTAGATTGGGAAGGGGACCGTATGAATGAGATTCATGAGATACGCCATGCTATGTACTAGGACAAATGTGTCATATGGCATGACACAAAGGTACCAGTCAAATCCGGGTGAGCGTCACTGGATAATTATGAAGATTATCCTTAAGTACTTGAGAAGAACTAAGGGATGAGTTCTTAATAAATGGAGGATAGGAAGAGTTTACTGAAAGGGGTTACTGTGATGCGAACTGCCAATCTGACGAAGAACGTTTCAGATCATAAGTCAAGTTTTATGTTTTGCACTTGTAGGAGCGACTGTGAGCTGGAAAGGTTCCAGGCAAGATTCAGTCACTGATTCTATTATAGATGACTGAGTAAATTACTGCATGAGATGCACTTACTCAGAATATTCAATCTTAATCAAGTTTTTGATAGAAGATGTGTGAATATTTGCAAAGTACCAGCGGATGTCTCACCTACCATGCCCCCGTACGCAATGTAAGGATGGAGGGTCACGCTAAATTCATTATTTTATCGATATCGAGATATGATTACATCAATGAAGTCCTTATAATATAATTGTTATATTCTTAAGTATACCTAGTCGATTATATTGATTAACATGACAATCAACTATAGACTAGTATGGGGTTGGATTAATATGGAGATATCATGATCTAACAAATGGGTATGCATTAGGAGTAATGGCATACTGGATTGACCCATATCCGAGAAGGCTACATACAAGTTATGTAAAGTCACAAGCGCTTCTCGTGGTGACAACGGTATTTTCATCCTTAGACTTGAAGTCACTAGATTGTATAGTTGTGGATTGTTGTTATTTCCGTAGCGTCAAATGCTACACCGTGACTGGGTAGCAACAAAGGCGTGTACCGGATACAATAATAAGCAAGCTTAGAGATCGTAGTAGACGTAGATAGAATTTTTCCCGACCACATAACGGGAGCAAATATCCTGGGCCACTCGAGGGATAGTGCTTATATAATGTCTGGCCAGACTCAAATAAATAAATATAGGATATTGATGTTATTTGCACGAATGAGGCTATTCCGAGGATCGAGAAACAATGGATTGGATATACGAGTGTGACTTGTATGTCTCGTGCCCAATTCGGTTGAGACAAATGGATGAGATAATACTTGAACAAGGTTTGTCATGATGACTATTCTATTTGTTGGCTAGAATGGATGTCTTGCTATAGGCCGCTCCATATTAGTAAATTGTTAATACCAACTAAAGAGAACCTATGGGGTCACATGCCATCTAAGGGTGAACTAGACTTGAGAATTGATTAATATGATAAATTAATTAGAAGGATCAAATCGCAACAGCTTGCTAACTTAGTAGGATTTATATGCGAGTTGGACAAATTCATGTATAGACATGATTAGGATTTGGCAAGATGGACTAATTCATGTAGATACATGATTAAGATTAATTTGCAAAGAGAACTAATTCATGTATGGACATGATTAGGACTAGTTTGCAAAAGGGACTAATCCTTATTTGAGTATGATTAGGAGAGGGGTTCTTTATTAAGTAGGACAAGGAGTTGTTGGACTATATAAAGAACACTCCTAGCTTATTTTCTCTACACACATCTACATATTTGGAATAGGACATAATAAAGCAAGGAGAGAGAAAGCAACATAAGGAGGCCGAGACCCCCTTATGCTGCCCCTCTACCCGCCGGCCACCAAGAGGGTCCGAACCCTCTTCCTTGGTGATTCGTTGCACGATTCCTTCATCCTCTTCCATTCTTCCTAGCTATCACAATGCGTTTGGAAGATCTAGATCTCACCACTAGGCGTGGATCAACTGTAGAGACGTGACATAATTCACGTTACAAGTCATCACAGGAGACCTCTAAGGTGTGTTACTTGTTCTTCCTTTACCATCGTTATGATTCTCTTCTTGTGATCCTTGGAGGGTCTTGAATGGATAATTTTTCTTCCGCTGCGTATCCATGATCAAAACCCTACACAAATATCTACAAATATAGCACCCAATACTGAATGATAAAGGAATTATTCACTAACTATTTATCAGACTTATTTTCAAGGCTTTGAAAATAGTTTCAAGGTCTTGAAACGCTGTTATACTAAAACAATTAAAATCAAAATTTTGAAATGATTTTCAAGGCTTTGAAAATCAGTTCAAATCCTTGAAACACATAATAACTTACCCTTCTTACCTGATGCTCCCCCTAAACCAATGCATCTTTATTTAGCAGCCTAATTCAAGTCTGAAAATCTTTCATCTGGCAATGGTTTAGTGAAGATATCTGCAAGTTGCATGTTAGTAGAAACAAATTCTAGAACAATATCACCTTTCTGAGCATGATATATCATGAAATGGTGTTTGAAATCAATATTCTTCGTTCTTGAATGCTGAATTGGATTCTTTGTAATTGATATTGCACAGGTATTGTCACATTTGATAGGTATACTTCTGAAATCAAATCCAAGATCCCTCAACTGTTGAGAAATCCACAACACTTGTGAGCAACATGCCGCATCAGATATTTATTCAGCTTCAACTGTTGATAAAGAAACTGAGTTTTGTTTCTTGGAATGCCAAATGATCAAGGAGCATCCAATGAATTTGCAAGTTCCAGAAGTGCTTTTCCTATCAAATTTGTAACCTGCAAAGTCAGCATCTTAAAATCCATGTAAAGAGAAGTTAGAGTGTCTTGGATAACAAAGTCCTAAGTCTTTGGTACCATTGAGATATCTAAATATTCTCTTCACAACATTTAAGTGTGATTCCTTTGGATCAGCTTGAAATCTTGCACACATACATACACTGAACATGATATCAGGTCTACTGGCAGTAAGGTATAGCAATGATCCAATCATACCTCTATACTCTTTTAAATTGACACTCTTACCAGATTAATACTTATCTAAGGACAGTGTAGAACTCATAGGAGTCTTGATTTCTTTAGATTGAGACATGCTATACTTGTTTAAAAAAATCTAATGTACTTGCTTTGATGTAGATAGATGCCCTTCTTAAACTAATGTATTTGAAGTCCAAGGAAGAAGTTCAACTCTCCCATCATGTTCATTTCAAATTCCATGCTCATAAGACTTGAGAATTATTTCCAAAGAAGATCATTAGTAGCTTCAAATAGAATATCATCAACATAAATTTGAACTACAAGTAAAACTTTATCATGAGTCTTTATGAAAAGGGTCTTGTCTACCAATCCTCTTTGAAATCATTTTCAAGTAGAAATTTTGACAATCTTTCATACCAAGCTCTTGGAGCCTGTTTCAAACCATACAGAGCTTTGTCAAGTTTGTAAACACGATCTGGAAATTTTCCACTATCAAAACCAGGAGGTTATGCAACATAAACTTATTCTTTCGAGTAACCATTCAAGAAAGCACATTTAACATCCATTTGATATAGTTTCATGTTCTTGTGGGATGCAAAAGCAAGTAGAATTCTAATTGCTTCTAACCTGGAAACTGGAGAAAAAGTTTCCTCATAATCAATACCTTGTTCTTATTTGTAACCTTGAGCAATTAACCTTGCTTTGTTTCTGATCACTTTACCATTCTCATCCAATTTGTTTCTGAACACCATCTAGTACCAATGACAGACTAGTTTGTAGGTGGGGGAACTAGGTTCCACACATTGTTTCTTTCAACCTCATTTAATTCACTTTGCATAGCTATAATCCAGTCTGCTTCTTGTAATGTTTCCTTAACAATTTTGGGTTCTACAAGATAAATAAAAGCATTAAAGGCACACAGGTTCTCCAAATGTGATCTTATTTGTGTACCAGTGGTTGAATCAAATATCATGTTGTGAGCTGGATGAGATGAAAGATATTTGAATCTCTTTCTTGGAGAAGAGGGTTCAGGCTCTCCATATTGCTTCTATGGTCTTGAAGTTGTAGCCTGATCATCGTCGTTAAGGTTTTGATCTCTAATTTCAAGGCCTTGAGATCTGTTTTCAAGGTCTTGAAAATGACTTATTTTTCCTTCTGAACCTTTCTTGAACCTAAGTGATTTCTCAGCTTCTTCTTCTGATTCATGCTTGTTCAGATTCAAGTCTGCAAAACATTCCCTCAAAGAACCATCATAGCTTTCATCAAAAATAACATGAATACTTTCTTCAACAAGCTTGGTTCTTTTATTATATATTCTATAAGCTTTTCTAGTAAGAGAGTAACCCAGAAATATACCTTCATCACTTCTTGCATCAAACTTACCCAAGTTGTCCTTACCATTGTTGTGGACATAGCATGTACACCCAAAGGGTCTGAAGTATGAAATGTTTGGCTTCCTCCCTTTGAAGAATTTATAGGGGGTATTCTTCAAGATAGGTCTGATCAAGCACCTGTTCAAAATGTAATTTGCTGTATTCACAACTTTTGCTTAATAATGTTTTGGCAGCTTGTTTTCTAGAAGCATTGTTCTTGACATATCTTCAAGAGTTATATTCTTTCTTTCAACAACACCATTCTGTTGAGGAGTTCTAGGATCAGAGAAATTGTGAGAGATATCAAGCTTAACAAATCAAATTCTAATTGATCAAATTCTCTACCATGATCACTTCTAATAGAAGCAATAGGTAGGTCTTTCAAGGTTTGAAGTTCTCTGCAAAGCTTTGAAAATTCAGAGAGGGCTTCATATTTTTCTTTTAGAAACATATCCCAAGTGTATCTGGAATAATCATATACAATAACTAGCATATATCTCTTACCTTTTGGAGTTGGAATCCTCATAGGACCACACAGATCTATGTGAAGTAATTCAATAGGTCTAGAAGTACTTACAAATTTCTTTGGCTTGAATGAGCTTCTGGTCTGCTTGCCTTGAGCAAAAGCTTTGCATAATTCATCATCTTTGAACCTAATAGATGGTAATCCTCTTACCAGATCTGTGGAGATCAATTTGTTCCAGGTATGCAAGCTAATGTGACCAAACTTTCGGTGCCAAAGCTTTGAATCCTCTTTCAAGTCTTTGAGACACTTTAAGCTTTTACCTGCAACTTTGTTAGTCTGAAAAGTATAAACATTGTTTGATCTAGAGGCTGTGAGAATGAAATTGCCTGATTTCTCATTTTTCACCACACATTTCTCTTTATCAAATATGACCTTATTGCCATTTTCAAAAAGCTGAGATACACTAAGAAAGTTAAATTTCAAGCCATCAACTAGATATACATCAGAAATAGAGTTTTCAGAATCTGTACCAACTTTACCAATACCAAGAATGTTGCATTTTCCTTTGTCAACAAGAGTAATTGAACCTTCAGATTGCTCTTTCAATTCTGAGAATAGAGATCTCTTTCCACTCATGTGTCTTGAGCAACCACTGTCCATGAACCACTTCTGTTTTTTGACATTGGCGACAACCTGCAAAAACCAATCACTACTTTACCCAGCTGTTAGACCAAGTGTGGAATTTGGACTCATACTCAGGATCAACCATATTAGGTGGTCTGACCCTTTAGGAACCCAAATCTGTCCGACTTGTCCTTTGAGTTGAAATGGGAATGTGTTCCCCATTATGTGAGGGTCTCTTCTTCTGAAAACACAAGTCATCTTAATATGACAAAATTTTGTTTCAAAAATATCGCTTAGGAGAAGTTTTATTTACAGCTTGCACAAATGAGGTATTGTTCTTTCTTGGAAAATTTAGATTGTATCCAATACCAGTTTTTTGAACAGACTTTGAACTTTCTCCAAGAATTAAGTTCAACTTGTGTTCTGAGCCTGCAAGCCTGATTTTCACTAATTCAGATTCTTGAAGTTTCTCAGTAAGAATAGTCTTTTATTTATCTAATTCATCAACTTTATGTCTCAGATTAACAAGGCTGTTACTCTTTAAAGAGTTCTCAGTGACTACTTCCTTGACATGTGTTTTCTAAGCTTTAAACTGGGTTTCAAGGCCTTGAAATCACTGTCAGTTTTCTTCTGAGAGATTTCAAGATTCTGATTCAGACAAACTAGTTGTAAATTCTCTTTTGCTTGCTCATGAACTTTTTCTTTCAAAACTCTAATCTCTTTCAGGGTAGTCCCCTTCATTTATCAGCATTATTCTCAGGTAATATGAGAGAGATTCTTTTGGTTTTGAAATTAAACAGTTTACCATTACCTCAATGTTCGTTTCAGAACATTCATCATGCTTGGCCATGAAGCATAGGTTAGCATGTTCTTCTTCTGATTCAGAGTCACTTGATGTATCTGAATCACTCAATGAAGCTATCCTAGCTTTATTTCTCCATTCATGGTCTTTCATCTGAAATTTCTTGCTTTTCTTGTGTGGACAGTCTCTTATCAAGTGTCCTGCATCACCACACTCAAAGCAGTTCATGAATTTTGATTTACTTTGTGAAGAAGACTTACCTTGGTAGTCCTTGCTACTGGATAATATGTTTCTTTCTCTGTTGAAGTCTTTGTTTCCAAGTTTTTCTTCATCTTGAGGATTCTGGTCAATGCTTTCGAAATAAGTGCAAATGGATCTTCATCATTATCATCTTCTGTTTCAAGGCTTTGAATTTTCTCATTCTCTTTGGCCTTGAGTGTTAAATTTTTGACACCTCCTAGTAGCTCTCCATCAGCTTCATTCATGGATATTTCATGAGTCAGGAGCTTCCCTTGTAGGTCATCAAGTTGTAAAGATGATAGATCTTGAGCTTCCTCAATCGCAGTAGTCTTTGGTTCCGATTTGGCCTTTGGTAGACTCCTCTTAATCTTTCTCACCTTTTCTTCATTGGAAATATGCTTTTCAAGTGAATCAAGGTTATTGACTACGTTTGTGAACCTCTTGAACATCTCTCTGATTGACTCATCTGCATTCATCTCGAATAGCTCATATTGTCTGAGGTATATGTTGATCTTGGTTTGCTTGACTTGACTGGTTCCTTAAAATTTTACCGCAACCTTATCCCTGATCTCTTTGGCAGTCTTATAGCCTGAAATCTTGTTAAATTCGTTAAATTCATCTGTACTCAAAGAACAATACAAGATGTTAATAGCTTGTAATTCTTAGAAAATTGTTCTAATTCAGATGAAGAGAGAGAGTCTTCAGATTTGGGAGTTTTGATCCCATCTTTTTCTTTGTAGAAAGTGTGAGGTCCATTCGGAATAATGGCCATAGCTCTATGTCTTGATCAATGATGAACATTTTCATCAGAGCTTTCCAGTGAGCAAAATTATCTCCAAAAAATAGAGGAGGTCTGTTAGCAGATCTTCCCTGTGAGAAACCACTATCACCTGCAGTACTCATGATCACCAGATGGTTAAATCTATACACTGATACAAGCTCTGATACCAATTGAAAGGGGAGTATGCAGATAGATATGCGGCACATATACTGTAGAAGGTGGGGTTTAACAGAGTATGCCAACGTTTTGCAAAACTTGTGGAAGAGAAGAATTTCTATGCAGTTCAAGGCCTAGAAAACAATATAAAGCCTTTGGAATGAAATACAGTTTGAAGTAAAACAGAGAAGTCTTTTTCAAGGCCTTGAAAAGAGTTTCAAACACTTGAAAACAGACTAGTTTGAATGTTGTAAAAACTATGTATGCAAATGAACTGTAAATGAAAGAGACAAGTGATTTATAGATTTCAGTACACTTGGAACTACGTCTCTACCTTGGGGATCTTATCCTTGCATGATTTTCAACACATTATTATTAATCAAAAGCTAAGCCCTAGATCTCAAGCACAGTAAAATGCCTTGCTTTGTTATAGCTTGTGGTTCTCTCTAACCTATCTAGTACCTGCTCTAGCTAACAGATTAACTAAGAATTCTATATTTTTCAACTTGAAAAATCCTCCAGAATGAGAGATAGAATTAATAAAAGAATGATCTAAAAATAAAGCACAAGACAGAAGAACACTGAAGTGTAGAACTGCAGTGAAGAATGCAGTGATCTTCTTTGAGTTGGATTGTGAGAATGATGAAATTCTTTGATGCTTGTCAATCCAGAAATGAGGCTCTCTTTTTTCCGTTTTGTGTTGTGTGTTGTGTATTGCTGCTTCAAAATGAGCTCTATTTATACAACTAGAGGCTCTGCAAATCTTCCCAGATTTTCAGCAACAACTTCCTGTTTTGTAGGCAACAAACTTTGACTCTCTTAACAGCCTTCTCCAACGGATAGTTGATCAAGATCTTCAGAGATATTGTTGTGATCTTGTCTTTAAACAATTTGAGAAGCTGTCATGATTGTCTGATTGATCACATAATCATCTTCTCTTAATGTTTCCTTTCCTGCAAAAGCCATAAGAAACCAATCCTGCAAACTTAGGAAATAAAATTTCCCTACAAAACTGAGTCAAACAAATGGATTAAATGAGGTTATATATATCAAAACAGTTTGTCTTTCATCATCAAATAATAGCACATCAAGCATAGGGGTGGGAGAGATAGAATCAAATCAGAAAAGTTTAGAAAAACTCCCCCTTCGAACATGCATACAGGTCAGACAGTTTCAAGGCTTTGTATCCTGGTTCAAGGACATGAAATAGTGATGCGCTTTTTAGCGTGTTATTCGCAAGTATACGAATCAAGTAGTATAGAGTGTATTACGAATCAGATTATCGATCCCACAGGGACTTTGCAGGTTTTTCTAGTAATCAGTTTAAACGAACAGAGTGTAAAAGGAGGAGTATTATGAAAGTTTGTACCCAAGTACTGAAGGTAAATAACTGAAACGTAAATATTTTTGTGGAAGTTTTCTGAATACTCTTAAGGTTGTAAAACTAGGGTTTGAGATACTAGGTCCCGGGATCCCCTCGGGTTCTTCAGATTTTCGATCTTTGTTTGACATGAAAACACACAACAGTCTCGTTATCCGTGCCACGTACCAATTGTGCAGTATCTTTTTTTTTCCTGCACGTTATCACAATCCTACAGACTGTCGGATTCCTGTTAAGCTGCCTAAATCTGCAGTTTCGTTCTAAGGCTGCTAGGGTTTCGAACCTGTCCTGATGGCCCGGGTCAGATTCTCTAACAGTTGGTCTCAACGATTTCAGGCTAGTCCTAAATCCCCTTCGCTAGTCGGCCCATCGGGGTAAGGTGCTAAATTCTGTCTTCTCATCCTAACTCTAACCGGACGTTTTCACCTACCGGCTCGGGTCCGTAGCAATTCTGGTTCGCGACTCCGAACATGCATAAATAGTAATATTCAAAGACAGAATTACTGATAAAAACTGCTGAATTAAGATAGTATGATCACGAATTCATAGTCAAAACGTAGAACTAATCTCTGAAAACGAAACCCTAGGTTCACCGCGAACCTAGGTAAAAGTTAAGCTACTGAAATTCATAATGTAAATAACACAGTTTTTGAATGAGAGAGAAGAAGAGCAAACGGGTGTCTTGAATCTGGAATCACGTTTCCGTGCTCTCCGGGGATGCTCCGACTTCTCCGTGGATGTGTTGTGGATTGTGTGTGTCGTAAACGAGTCTGGAAGAGTCTTTATATAGTGTCGTTTTTCCCGAAACGCTTGCGCCAGAATTTACGAAAACTGCCATCGGTCCACCGACTCGGGAAAAAAGTGAACCTGGCTGCGTATATACGCAACCAGGGCCCACCAATAACACTTCCCCACCTCCTGCCTGCGAATGCTACGTATATACGCAGGCAGGGGGTTGCCCTGGCCTGGCTTGGTCCTGTGCTGGGCCTGGTTGGGTCTCATGGGTCCCACACTTCTGCCTGAAATCTCCACTTTGCCCTCCTTGGTGTCTTCCTGCTCTTTTCTCCCTCGGCCTGCGTTTTGACCCGAAACTTGTCAAAATTACCAAAATACCCCTGGGTCAAAACCGCTCCAAATTCTGTCCAATCCTGACTCTGGCCATAGAAAAACTGCTGACTCAATTTGGGAGACAAAATCTGAACTTGACTCCGGAAACCCGGGCCCGGTGCCAAAATGACCAAAATACCCCTAGGCCAAAATTGTCCCGGAAATTGCCACGAACATGAAATAGTTTCTCCTGACTCTGGACACCGGGAACCGAGACTTCTTACTCGGGTATGGCCTGAATGGGACCCACACGTGACGGGAGTCAATTTTTTGGCCGGACTCCGTTTCATTATTACCCCCTGTTTTCGGAAAGCCCTTGACGTCTCTGTTCTTTTGCCCTTGGTTTCACTTCAAAATTCCAAGTCAAGCTCATGATATTGTCAACCGAGCGCATCCTGGTGATTCTCGGTTTTGGCGTTTTCAGCTTCCTCGGTCGGTTTTGCACTGCTCGTTTTCTTCCAGTCTTTCCGTTTTCTGTTCCACTCTCCCTTGTACCAGTCTCGGTCAAATCCTGCTCGGAGCATTTTCTGCACGTTTCCCGAGGTAAAGTCGGTTCTTTCTCGGCACGCATCCCAATGCACTTTCTGAACATGTTCCTATAAAGACAACATGAACAAACCCGCGATCATATCCAATGAAAGTACGAAACATGCAGAAATTTACGACAAGCTAATAAACGTCTCGTTCCTAAAACCGAGGCTTTCCGAGGGTGAATTTGGCTAAAACGCGGCTTTCCGACACAATGGCACGTCAAATCAGGCTAAAAGATAACCCCTATTTGGGCGTTATCAAATTCCCCCACACTAAACTTTGCTCGTCCCGAGAAAACTCTAGCAATATACTACCAATGCATACTATCCCGAATCAATCCAGAGCGGTGTAACTGCACTTATATAAAACAGTATTACTATAAAAACAATTTACCTTTTTGGTGAGACTGGACAATCTCTTCAACTCAAACTGGACATCATCAAGTTCTCATATTCCCCTAGATTTCAGAAACTGCGGTGATCGGAAGAACTCGCGGCCAGCCTAGGTTAGGAACAAGCACGAACACCACTTACTTATGCTTTTGCACGCAAACCGAACGTATCCCTAACGCACATTTTCCGTGCTTTTACTCCGGTTGTAATGTAAATTTGCCGGCTGTGGGACGGTAGGATAAGTCATTTAGAAGTAATGTCCTAAACGTCACAACACACTCACACATACCCCAATCTCACACTCCCTCACCAAGATGACGGAAACTAACCCAAATCCCGGTGTAACTGCTGTTTTCGCGGCCACAACTGTGAACGAATATGAAACTGTGATAAAAATTGCCGGCCTGGCGTTTTGAAATAAAATCAATCAAGCACCCTGAATTTTTTGCCTTTGATACTCCTTTTTTCGTTTTTTTTTTTCAATTTTTCGTCTTTTTTTTTTTTTTTTTTTTTGCGGGGCAACACAATAAACAACAATAATATAAACCAGACCAACTCTATGATAAACCAAGAACGTGGGGTGGCCGAAAAATACTGAAATAAAATTTGAAACGACCACCCCCACACTAATTTCGAACCATGTAGTCAATCTGTAAAATAATCGCGCTTTTCTAAGCGATCCTCCTCACTCCAAGGATGTCTAAATATCTCAGCGCGTCCTCTATATAACCCTGTCAACTCCAAGTTTCCCATGTCGTGCGGAAAATTTACGCACTATGGCTCTCCTCATGTGCTCACGGTGTAATGTCGTGAGTCACCGCCACACCGAAGTGTGCTGCCATCACCATCTCAGCCTTACACACCCTCAAATATAACAATGAAGCTCATCCACTATCAAATATGAAAATTATGCTCTACCCCAGAAAATCCCCCTCAAATCAAGTGCCTCGTGCCATGACGCGTAGGAAAGGTAAAAATACTAACAATGATGCGAGTATCAAAAAACGGCTTTCTAGGTCAAACGGTTACCAAGAAAATGATATAATGGATCAACGGGGCTCACTAGAGGACCGGCGCGAGACAGGACGTGAGGTCCCCTATGGCCTATCACTCCACCAAATAATGTGGTGACCGTGATGGCGGGTTGACGACTACCCGGTGACGGTGGTCTGGCAGCTAGTCGGATACATGGCTCGGGAGACAGCTACTTGCGTTTTCTGGAGTGCATTGGCTCTATTAACTCCCCTAGACAGATTCTCGCAGCTCTTCCTCAGCGAAGTTCGTCCACTTCGGAAAATTTTCTATCATTAAGCTCTCTCCAGTTTTAAGCAAAATCCTTCGCCCAGTCTCAAAATTTTCAATTTTTATCAAATTTTTAATATTTACTTTTATTATTATTTTTAAATAAAAATTAATGCCGTTACAACGCCACCACCCCCACACTAGATGGTGCCATGCCCTCATGGTACTAATCATCAGGCATATAATCTTGATTGGATGAGCTGGCTTTCCTCATCGAATGAAACAAATGGTAGCATATGCAGAAAAACTAATGTGAGAGACAGAAATTGAACCTGTGCACCCGGAGTCAGTTCTTACAGGTGCGGAATTTTTTGCAGATTTCGGTGGAGCAGGATCGTTGACCGGTCGCCAGAAAATTTCACGACGGAAGTTGACAATCTTCCGTGCTCTATATGCGGTATTCAAATGTGCAATCCCCGAGCACCATTGTGTGTGACAATGTGCTCCCATATGGTCGAGTATACTGTTGTATATCGGGGTCGATTGCTCTGTTCTGCAGAAAAACTGTTCCTGAAAAATCCCCAACTCGTACGAGTCCCTGTGACGCTCGAGTGTGCCAGAACACACCGGGGTCGATTCTTCAAGTTTTCGGAAATCTGCCTTTTCTCTCCTTTTTCACCTTTCCTTCTACGAAATTTTTCAAATTCGCTTCAAACTCCACGGATCTGTGTATGGAGGTAGAGAGAGAAAATGGCGCAAAACGTGCTGCTATATATACGCAAGGGAGCATTTTGAAAACGAAAAATAAAAAAAAATTGCTGCTGGTTGCGAATATACGCAGCAGCCTGCGTATATACGCAGGCAGCAGCTATTTTTTTTTTTCAAAATTCTAGATTTTCACTGCTGGCTCTGTATATACGCAAGGTCTGCGTATATGTCCGCGTATATACGCAGGCAGCAGGTAATTTTTTTTTAAAGGGTGCTGTATGCGTATATACGCAGTACGCAGGCAGTACCTTCAAACTGTAAAAAAAAACTCTTTCTTCCCCTTTCCCTTTCTGTGCCTGTTTTCTGTTTTGCTGTATCTGCACATACTCAATTTCAAAGTCAATACCCACTCATCTTACCTCTCTCAAAACTCAAAACTGAAAATAAAACTGAAATAATTTAAACTAACTTACTACGTTGGGTTGCCTCCCAACCAGCGCTTGTAATTTATGGCCGACGGCCCGACCCAGTTACCTCATGTTTTCTCAAGGGACGTCAAAACCGCCAGGGTCTACCTTGACGTCTGCTTCCGGGCGCAGATATGACTTGACCCGGTTTCCGCTCACCCTGCAAGTTGTAGTGTCATGCTCCAATTCAACCGCATCCCATGAAAGTACTTCTTTAATGACAAACAGTCCTGACCACTGAGATCTCAATTTTCCCGTGAAAAGCTGCTTCCAAGACTCGCAAAGAAGTGCTTTCTGCCCTTCTTGGAACTGCCTTGATTGTGCTGAACGTTGATGGCTCTGGAGTGGCTTAAGCTCTAGGGTTGGTGGCTCTTTGAGTGACGGGACCAGGACCAATTTCTGCCCACTTTTTTCGTCCAGCTGTAAAGTGGTCCGGTTTTCAGCTTGCATGGCCTGCTCCTCCGGGAATCTCTCCTCGTTCTCTATGTCCACTCTGTCAATCTCTGCCCATAGCTCATATATCTGCTCGTTTTCCCAGCCTTCTTCGACTACCTCCACTGCGAAGATGTCTTCATGCTCGTAGTAATTCCGTAGTTGCAGATTTTTGAAAACGTTGAACTTCACCTTGTCTTCATTGATCTGCATGGTCAGTTCTCCGCTCTTGCAGTTTATCATGGCTCCTCCAGTGGCCAAAAACGTTCTGCCCAGAATGAGTGGTACGTCTCCTGCCTCCATGTCCAGAATTACAAAATCTGCCGGAAGAATCAATTCTCCGACTTTCACCAGAATGTCTTCAATAACTCCGTAAGTCTGCTTCACAGATCTGTCCGCCATCTGCAGCTTGATTCTGGTGGGCCTGAGTTCACTGATTTTTTTTAGTTTTGAAAATTGATAACGGCATCAGATTGATACTGGCCCTTAGGTCACACAGAGCCTTTCCTGTGTAAGCATTACCTAGGGTCACCGGGATGACGAAACTGCTAGGGTTCTTCCTCTTCCTCGGTAGCCCATTCTTCACACACTTGCTCACTTCTCCCGTCAGATTTATAGTCTCGAAATCGCTCATACGTTTCCGTCCATACAAAATATCTTTGAGGAACTTGGCATAAGTGGGCATCTTTGCCAACGCCTCCGCAAAGGGTATGTTGATCTTCAGATGTTTGAAAATCTCGATAAATCTGGCGTAGTCCTTGCTATCACCCCTCTTTCGTGTCTTCAAAGGATATGGCACCTCCTTGGAGACATGTACTATTTGTGCTTCCTTCTCTTCGTTCTGCACTGCATCCTGCTCAACCGAGCCCTTCGGCTGGGGGCGGTCGGCTAAGCTGTTATCCTGGCCAAATACTTCGCGCTCAATTTCCTTCGACTTTTCCGCACGTGCATGGCTAGGATACGGACGATCCTGTAGTGCTAATCCACTCCGAGTGTTGTTTGCATTGACCTGAGCACGTGGATTGTTAACTGTATTCGAGGGCAAGTTTCCTGGCTGTCTCTCCGTTAACTGCTGTGCTAACTGCCCTACTTGTACCTCCAAAGCGCGCAGTGAAGTGTTGGTTGACTGCACGTCGGCTGTCATGGCATCCATATGAGCGAACCGGGACTCTATGGTCTGAAACATGGACTCGATTTTCTTCATCTGACTGTCGTACTACTGTGCAGATGGGCCCGACTGAACCTGCGGTACCGGTGCGGCCTGCTGAGCCGGTGGCTTGTGATGGAATCTGGGTGCATAAATTGCGGAATTCGGGTTTCCGTAACGGAACCCGGGATGATCTCTCGTACCCGGTCTGTACCGGCTCGGGTCCCACTGCTGCTGTACGTAATTGGCATCTTCAGTCCTGAGCCCCTTAATGGCTGTGTCTAAATCAGGCTAGCCTACTGTCCCAACAGTCTTCTTTTCCGAGTAGACTTTCTTAACCAAGTCTTGCACGATCTTGGCCAGATTATCTATCCGGTCGTCTTCTGCTGGCTCGACTCGGGCTTTGATTTTGCGATCATCAAATAGTCGAGTGTCCTACTTGGCTAACTGCTTCATCAGCTCATAGGAATCGTCCTTGTCCACATGGTACAGAACATTCCCTCCAACTTCTCTGTCAATCCTGTCAGCACTTTCCTTGTCTAAGGCATGGTAGAATACCTACAGGATCTTCGGGTCTCCAAAACCGTGGTTTGGGCACTTTTTAACCAATCTCATCAACCTGTCCCATGCGTCTACACCGTCTCCCCTGTCTTCTGCTTGAATGACAGAATCTCGCTTTGTAACTGGATGACCCATGAGGTGGGGTAAAATTTGGCTAGAAAATCGGTGACACACCCCTCCCATGTTGTGATGGACCTGGGTGGTCGGGATTCGAGCCAGTCGTTGGCCACTCTGTACAGGCAGTATGGGAAAAGAATTAGTATAAGTGCCTCAGGGTCAACTCCCTTATACCGGACCTTGTTGCAGTAATCCTCGAACTTCCCGATAAAGTCGTTCGGGTCTTGGTTGGCTTTGCCATAAAACGGGCAGAGGGTCTGCACAGTCTGGATGGTGGAGGGTTTTATGTCAAAGTGTTCTGCGGTGATCTCGGGCACCACAATAGCTCGTTCATGCCCCCCGTGGGGACTTCGAAATTCTCCACCAACGCCTTCCCAGACCGATTGTACGTCCTCTGGTTGTTCCGGGCAACAAAACCTGCTGCGACAAGATCTTCGATGTACCGAGCCATCTCGGCTGGGGTACGTGTCTCGGGCAGTTCTGGCGTTCTCCCGGTATTGTCGCCCATCCTGATAAAAATAGAGATCTCAAGAGTAGTGAGATAACAGAAAAATAAAATAAAATAAAATAAAATAAAATAAAATAAAATAAAATAAAATAAAATAAAAAAAAAATAAAATAAATAAAATAAAATAAAATAAAATAAAAATAAAAAATCTGAAAATTAATTCGGACTACTAAATAAACCCTAAATAAACCCTTTTTTGCGTGCTATTCGCAAGTATACGAATCAAGTAGTATAGAGTGTATTACGACTCAGATTATCGATCCCACAAGGACTATGCAGGTTTTTCTAGTAATCAGTATTAACGAACAGAGTGTAAAAGGAGGAGTATTATGAGAGTTTGTAACTAAGTACTGAACGTAAATAACTGAAACATAAATATTTTTGTGGAAGTTTTCTGAATACTCTTAAGGTTGTAAAACTAGGGTTTGAGATACCAGGTCCCGGGATCCCATAGGGTTCTTCTGATTTTCGTTCTTTGTTTGACATGAAAACAAAGAGCAGTCTCGTTATCCGTGCCACGTACCAATTGTGCAGTATATTTTCTTTTCCTACACGTTATCACAATCCTGCAGACTGTCGGATTCCTGTTAAGCTGCCTAAATCTGCAGTCTCGTTCTAAGGCTTCTAGGGTTTCTAACCTGTCTTGATGGCCCGGGTCATATTCTCTAACAGCTGGTCTCAACGATTTCAGGCTAGTCCTAACTCCCCTTCGCTAGTCGGCCCATCGGGGTAAGGTGCTAAATTATGTCTTCTCTTCCTCAATCTAACCGGACGTTTTCACCTACCGGCTCGGGTCTGTAGCAATTCAGGTTCGCGACTCCGATCATGCATAAGCAGTAAAATTCAAATACAGAAGAACTGATAAAAACTGCTGAATTAAGATAGTACGATCATGAATTCATAGTCAAAACGTAGAACCAATCTCTGAAAACGAAACCCTAGGTTCACCGAGAACCTAGGTAAAAGTGTAGATACTGAAATTCATAACGTAAATAACACAGTTTTTGAATGAGAGAGAAGAAGAGCAAACGGGTGTCTTGAATCTGGATTCACGTTTCCGTGCTCTCCGGGGATGCTCCGACTTCTCCGTGGATGTGTTGTGTATTGTGTGTGTCGTAAACGAGTCTGGACGAGTCTTTATATAGTGTCGTTTTTACTGAAACACTTGCGCCAGAATTTACGAAAACTGCCATCGGTCCACCGACTCGGGAAAAAAGTCAACCTGGCTGCGTATATACGCAACCAGGGCCCACCAATCACACTTCCCCACCTCCTGCCTGCGTATATACGCAGGCAGGGGTTGCCATGGCCCGGCTTGGTCCTCTGCTTGGCCCGGTTGGGTCTCATGGGTCCCACACTTCTGCCTGAAATCTCCACTTTGCCCTCCTTTGTGTCTTCCTGCTCTTTTCTGCCTCGGCCTGCGTTTTGACCCGAAACTTGTCAAAATTACCAAAATACCCATGGGTCAAAACCGCTCCAAATTCTGTCCAATCCTGACTCTGGCCATAGGAAAATTGCTGACTGAATTTGGGAGACAAAATCTGAACTTGACTCCGGAAACCCGGGCCCGGTGCCAAAATGAACAAAATACCCCTAGGCCAAAACTGTCCCGGAAATCGTCACGAACATGAAATAGTTGCTCCTAATTCTGGACATCGGGAACCGAGACTCCTTACTCGGGCGTGGCCTGACTGGGACCCAAATGTGACGGAAGTCAGTTTTTCGGCCGGACTCCGTTTCAGCATTATAACCTGTTTTCGGAAAGCCCTTGACGTCTCCGTTCTTTTTCCCCTGGTTTCACTTCAAAATTCAAATTCAAGCTCAAGATATTGTCTACCAAGCGCATCCTGGTGATTCTCGGTTTTGGCGTTTTCAGCTTCCTCGGTCGGTTTTCACTGCTCGTTTTTCCTCCAGTCTTTCCGTTTTCTGTTCCACTCTCCCTTGTACCAGTCTCGGTCAAATCCAGCTCCGAGCATTTTCTGCACGTGTCCCGAGGCAAAGCCGGTTCTGTCTCGGCACGCATCCCAATGCACTTTCCAAACCTGTTCCTGTAAAGATAACATGAACAAACCCGCGATCATATCCAATAAAAGTACGAAAGATGCAGAAATTTACGAAGAGCTAATAAACATCTCGTTCCTAAAACCAAGGCTTTCCGAGGGTGAATTTGCCTACAACGCGTCTTTCCGACACAATGGCACGTCAAATCAGGCTAAGAGATAACCCCTATTTGGGCGTTATCAAATAGCCATGTGAAACCTGATTCAAGGGTTTGAAAACTTGTTTAAGGCCTTGAAATAAGTTAGTATTTCAAGTCCATGAAACCTATGACCTTACAGTATTAATCAGTATTAAAAAATCCAAAAATATTAATCTCGCTTGTTATTTAAATTTTAGTCACTTGTTTGAGGGAGACGAACTCTTCAATCAACCAATTTCTTCCTCCGGTTACTTAAATATAAACTAATTATCTACTTAAATAATCTCGAGACTGTCCATGTGGGTTCGACAACCTGAGTTTCAATACTCATTCTTTATTACTTCGACCGTGCACTTGCGTATACACGTAAGAAATCGTTCCATGTTTTTGGCGCCGTTGCCGGGGATAGCGGTAGATTGTTTAGTTAGAAATTAGTTTACAGTTTTATTTCAGGGTAAAAAATAAAAACCACCATTCATTTATGGGGAAAATACATTTGCCCCCTGATTTATGGGGAAAATACATTTTACCCCCTGTCAATGGATGGAGGGTGGACAAATACCACCCTTCTGTTACAATCTATTAGTGGAGGAGTACAAACTGTCTTTTTGTGACCATTTTACCCTTACAACTTGTGGACAAATAACACCCTTTTTTTGTTTATTAGTGAATTCATCATTATCTTCATGTTCTTGGTGTTCTTGAGAACCACTCTACTACCACCACATCCCCACCTCCAACACCACAGCCCCACCAGCACCACCAGCTTAACAGCACCCCATCACCACCACCACCGCCGCCACCACCACGGTATTGCTCATACTGTGGTTAAACTTCTACGGCCCTTTCATTGGTATTGCTCATACTTTGGTTAAAAGACAATGGGGATCAGGACTAAGAAGGGGAAATAACCCTCATGTTTTCGTTTGTCAATTCAATCTCTTAAGTGGTACATCGGAAGCAACATTGTTGATACATCGGAAGAACATGCTCTATCCATCACCACTCGAAGTGGTATTGCACTTAAGGACCATCCATATCCGAGTCATGCCACAGCGGAAGCCTCCAAGGCGAAGGAACATGAAGTCTTCGATCCTGAGAAGACACTTGTCATGGTCCCCCAATCAAAGGGCATGACTCAGCAGGACGAGGAGAAATCGACTGAGGTACCACTCTCATCTTCCCCTTCTTCTTTAGTACTTTCATTTCCATTGTGTACTAGGACGAAGAAGGATGCTTTTGAGGAATACCAACGGTTTCTGAACGTATTTTCTAAACTTTGTATTAGTATTCCATTGATTGAGGCTCTTCAAAAGATGTCAAAATATGCAAGGTTTATTAAAGATGTAGTTCTAGGCAAGAAAGCAGTGGATGAGTTTCAGAGGGTGAAATTAAATGAACAGGTTAGCTCATGTGTTTTGAATGGGCTACCTAAGAAAAAGAAGGATCCAGGTAGTTTTTTCATTGAAGCTACATTAGGTGATGCCTACACTGGGAGAACTCTCTTTGATTTGGGAGCGAGCGTAAATTTGATACCATTGTCGGTATTCAAAAGTTAAGTTTTGGGGAGCCTCCGAAAACCTGGATCACTCTACAATTTAGAGAGAAATCATCCAGGAGAGCGTGTGGGATGATACAAGATGTACTTGTGAGGGTTGGAAGCCTGATCATGCAAGCTTACTTTGTCATATTGGACATGTCATCTGGCGATGTGCCTATAATTCTGGGTAGGCCGTTTTTAGCGACTAGGCTTACTCTCATTGATGTAGAGAATGGAGAGCTGATTATGAGGGTTAATGATGACATGGACACTTTTCAGGTCTTCAAAACGACGCCCCAGTACTCATGGGAGTATCAGCCAGGGGTTCCATTTGCTGTACAAGTGAAGCGCCAAACCTCTGAGTTGTCGCAAGGGGATCCACCTTACTACTGGGAAAGAAACAAGCCATCAGTTGTGGAAGCACATGAAGCACTGCTTCAAATTCAGCACGGGAAAGCTAAGCTGGAAGCGGCACAATGTGCCAGACCACCCTCGTGAGGTGGAAAAGGTAACTAGGTCGGGTCGTCGAACTTAAATTAAAAGCGCTTGTTGGGAGGAAACCCAACCTAGGAGTAGAATTAGATAGTTAGATTACTTGTTTTTAATATATTTATCTCCTAATGATTTCTGTGAGAAATGAGAGAGAGAGAGAGACAGATGAGTTATCTAGTTTTTGCAGTTGAGCTTCATCAGTGGTGGTTTTTCGAAAACTGTCAACGGTCAACGGGTTGTTGAATTTTCGCAGACACGGGGCCCATGAAGGTTCGGGTACCCCATGTATCTCTTACTCTTTTTGCTTCTACGTTTTTGAGCGATAATGGTGAAAATCCACCGCCTACACATTTAAGCGAGGATACCTCCTACTTGATCTCTAAATTCGTTGAGGACAACAAAATTATTAAGTATGGGGGGTTTTTGTATACTTTTCTAGCCATATCTTGTTTACATAGCCTGTTACATATAGATTGTGTAGTATTGTGAGTAGTGTGGTTAGTGTAGAGTGTTTATTATATTTTCGTACTGTGTTAGATTTTTAAATTTATGCGTTGTTTACACTTTTAGATTATTGAGTTCCCCTACCCATATGTTTTGTGTAGTTGAGTGGGCCAAAAGCATATAGAGTTAGGAAAAAACTACAAAAATGAAAAAAAAAATAGAAAAGTGAAAAAAAAAATGAGAGTAAGGGCAATTGATGAAGCTAGAAACCGAAGAGAGTTAAGTGAAAGAGTCTCTGAGAATAGGAAGCGCCATAGTAGGGAAAACTTTAATTTTTAGTATCTTGCGCACATGTTTCGCGAAAGGATGTCCCGGGTATTCAGGAAAAAGTGGAAATTAGACGAGGGCATACCTTTAGTTCCTTAATTGTGCTAGGAGCATTTAGTCCTAAGGAGTTGAATAGTCTGTTTTCGAGTGGAAACTTGAGGCCTCTAAATATGCGGTGGACCTTCGTGTAGAGTCGGTTCCATGTGGTACCTTTCCTTAGCCTAAGCGAAGTTAGGGAGTGTACGCAACCATCCCTTACGTCGGTTTCAAGAGCTAACCGAAAAAGACCCCACTTAGTTGCTCTAAATGCACGGTTGAAAAAATTAGAAGAGAATGAAAAACAAAAGAATCAAAGGCTTCTCTTGGATTAGATAGGGTGAACAACCTAATGTTCCTCCGTTCACGCGGGGAATTTGGATTCAATCCAATTAGAACGTCTAAGGAAAATTAAATTGAAACCGTATTACACGGAGTTGTATCTCCCATCACTGGGATAATTTTCATTCAATGCAATAACAACTAAGAGGGTCTGAAAACCTCAAATGGCTTGGCGACGAAAACGCTATCTTAGTAATAAGGATGCCTAGACCCTCTGAGCTAAAGGACGTGCCCGGATCTTGGTAGAGAATGGTGGATGTTTGGGGACCCCTTAGTGAGCTTGTGCGTAGGATCACGCGACTTAAATTACTTGCTATTGGTTGTGAAATTTAAAAAGAGGCTTGTGAGGACTTGATGATTTTGGTTAGTGATAGCAAGATTGCCCGATCTCTAGAAAAAGAAAAAAACTTGTGTTGTTTAAGCATTGTGTTTGATTGAGTTGCATTGACATGGATAGCATGTAGATTTGCATTGTCGTGTGTGTGATTTGTGTCGCATAAAGTTTTATGCAAAATGGTGGATATAAAGATCAAAGTGTGAGGAAATTTGAATGAGATTTTGGTCGGGACGCGCAAAAATGTAGTGTGGGGGTATTTGATAACCCCGTTTACTGTGTTATATTTACACTATAAATCTTATCGTTTTGCGTGATTCTGTGTAGAATACATGAGAAATGGGCTATGATCTTGAGATATTTGTGAGTTAGAGCATATTGTGCTTATTTGATTAGTCCGGGCGTTTACTAGTCAATTTGAGCTATTTATATCATATTTGATGCCGGTATTTGTAGTTTTGTAATTCTCAGATATCGGAGGCTCATAAGCGTGGAACGAAGACGGAAGCGAAATTCGGAATCGATTAAAAGCTTAAGAAATTGGAGCAAAGACACGAGTTTGGGAAGAGAAGAAAAAGTTGTTGCAACTCATCACCTAAACACACGGACCTCAACCATGACCTTCAACCCAATTAAACCAAACAACTTGCTTTAACCTCTAACTCCCTGCCACTAATTTCTTCAACAAGTACCATGACCCACCAATAACACCAACCTAATACCCTATACAACTTGAAGACTCTCTGTTTCACCATCGGTCCACACCACAGCAATTACCAACCCTCACAATCTCAACCACCATTACCTTTGACTTCATAAAATACCTCCCAATTCACCTCTAGCCACCTGCTCCTAAATACACCTAGTTCTCCTACATCCCATTCGACCAATACTCCACCATTTACACCAAGTAACAACCTGTAGCGACCCCTCCTAAAAAACCAATTCGACCATTACACCTGAAACTACCACTACTACTAAATCACAACCAACACCTAAACCCAGCAAATACCTACCTGCAACTCAAACACAAAACCACCATTAATACAACATGCTCCCAAATCTACACCCCATTACCGAACCTAAGATGATTTTGCAATTGTGCAATTAAGATAATTTTGCCTTGAAGTTTTAGACGGGCCTGATTTACAAGTGGAAGGGGCCTGTTTTATCGAGGATTGACGCCATATCACACGCAGAGGAAAAATAAGAGAAGACGAAGAAAGAAGACAAAGACGAAGAAGCTCCAATATCGCGTTTGATCTATTCCCTTTCTCGTTTATTCAATTTTATGGAGAACTGTGTAACGCTAAACAAGATTATGTCTAGCCAGACCTCTCTAGCTAGATATTTATGGAGAACTAGGGTTTATATTATATTTTCTTGATTTAGTTCTCTTTGATTCATGTTTTGATACTTAAATCTACGTACTGTTCTAGTTATTCAATATATTCTTGTTGTTAATGCTTAGTGTGTTTGGCTTGATCACCCAGAGCATGCTAGTTGTCTAGGTTGTTGCACGAAAGTGAACTTAACCCGGATGTGTGAAGAATATTGTTGACGCTTTTATAGTTTCTTAAGACCGTCAGGAGATTTTGAATGACGGTGTGTGGGTTGTTTCGGTTGGAAGTAGTTAGGATATAGCGTAATCGATGGACCGCCAGTATCCGGTGAGAAATCCTGATTAGCTGAATAGAACGTAACGATAGACGGAGGTGGACCGACAGGACTCGAACTAGACCGGAACGTAGATTTGCGTGAGATCGACAGAAGATCATATTGAGTGTGACCCTGTATAACAAGACGTAGGTAGAGTGTTTCAAATCATAGTCCGGAAATATCTAAATGCCCCAGCGACCCTTAAACTATCTAGTGTTCTGCATATTTGTATTAATCAGTATTCGAAATCCAAAAATATTAATCTCGCTTGTTATTTAAATTTCAGTCACTTGTTTGAGGGTGACGAACTCTTAAATCAACCAATTTATTCCTCCGGTTGCTTACATGTAAGCTAATTATCTACTTAAATAATCTCGAGACTGTCCCTGTGGGTTCGACAACCTGAGTTTCAATACTCATTCTTTATTACTTCGACCGTGCACTTGCGTATACACGTAAGAAATTTTGTCATCTTGCTTGTTCCTGAAACAACTGTTTCAAGTTTATGATCATATCATAAGATTCCATGTTCTCGTGTTGCTTCTAAAGCTCAGAGGTCATAGTGAAGAGCATGAGGCAAGTCACATCGTTAGAATCATCTATATGTTTCTTACGTGCTCTCACGTCGGCTAGAACAGACTCATCCTGGGGTTGTTCCAGAATAGGATTTTTTAAGATGTACAACTTCTTTTCATTCTTAAGGACGATCCTTAATTTTCTTTACCAGTCAAGGAAATTTGTTCCAGACAGTTTTTCCTTCTCAAGGACAGATCGCAGGGATGAAGTCGATGCGTTATTGTTTGCCATTTCATACAAAACGAGAAATGTGCAATTTTATATTTTGAACAGTTTAACTATATTCAACAATGGCTAGATCATTAAATATAGCTCTCACTATTTTCTCGGATTAATATCCCACACCATTAATGCGGAAAATATCATATATATTTTCTAGTGGGTCCAATATCCATATTTCACTTCTTCTTGAGGCTTGCTGTGGCAAGTCACCCAAGAATTGGTTAATTAGGTAGGAACCATTCCAATTGCATCCCATGCAACTATTGGTCCAATTAGGCGAATAATTCATTATTTCTTATCCTTTAGATAACACCTAATTGTCATGCCTCTAGGTTCATCAATCCAATTGATTTTACCCTGTTGCGTCCAACCTCTTGCTTCAACAATCACACATTCCTTGCTTGTGTCGTCCGCAACACATCAAGGTGAATTTAAAATTCCTTGCTTTGGCAAACCCCAATTTGATAGACCTTGATCATGAAGGGTGTTTAGGCAAGAGAAGGAAAAACGCAATATTTCCATTGAGAGATTTAATAACCATTATTCGTTTGGTTGATCCCATCAACATGATCTACTTGTTTGGATTGGTCAATTCACAATAAAAGATCAAACTTGTGTATTATTATCTTGTTAACGTTTTTCTAGTATCGTCATACAGATAAAAATAAATAACAAGACATAAATAATAAACATCCACAAAAGAAAAATTAACGTGGCATGGATATAGCTCCTAGCCTAAGATATTATCAAGCCAATGATAATATCTATATGCCCTAAAGTGTCAAGCTCATCTCCATGTGCTCCACCATAGCTGCGCGCGTCTAGGATGGGACCTTTGTTGTCTTTTTGGCTTCTTTGGTCCTCCGGTCTTCTTCCCCATGCTCTTGGCTATCATCTAAATATTTCTAATACCAGCCTAACATCTAAAATAAATAATAAATAAAACCTCACATGTCGAGAAGATGATCAGCCCGCAAGCCGTAAAATTAACTAACTATTACATTAATTTGATCAGCTCGCATGCCGTAAACCAAACCATAAACAAACACAAACATCCACAACCTAGGCCATATCCATCCACCATGCAAAAAAACACATAATACAGTTAAAAAAAAATTTTTAACGCGCTTGTTGAATTTTAGTTGAAATTATATAATTACGGTCACAACGGTCCAAGGAATCCACCATCAAACATGACCGAACAACCCAAGGACCAAGGATAGGCCTTGGGGAGGTCGGCCGAGCCTCACGCGTGGCTAGGCCGGACCAACCCCTTGGCCGAGCCTAGCTTGGGGGGCAAGGCAAGGGGGTCGCTCCCTATAGGGGCCGAACCTCATTTGGAATTGTTTCCAAAACAATTCCATGCCTTGTTTCCCAAACTTGCTTGTTTCCATAAAATTGTTTCCAATTGAAAAAACCCTTTTTCCCAATTATGTGCCCAAGAACCCTAACTTTTCAAGAACCCAATTATTCACATCCTATGTGATTAAACTCACCAATTTACACATACCATGTTAAATTACATCTTGTTTGTCTTGAATCAAATTTAATTTGCATCTACTATGCCAATTAATTTCAATATCGCGTAATATGAATAAGACGGTGTATAAACTGAAATCGTAACACATAAAATCATGTTGTGCGCTACTACATGTGGCTTTGATACCACTGTTGGGTTTGACGATGGTAACGCAGCGGAATAACAAAAAAATATTCCTACTCAAAGTCCACCAAGGATCACAGGAAGAGCTATCATAACATGATAAGAGCATAGAAGATGTGTGCCTTGGTTTGGGAGATCACACGAAGAATAGTATATTTTTCCCTATGAATATCCACACCTTGGATCTTGATTGGATTTCTCTCACCGCGATGTGCTAGCAACAGAAGAAGGAGGAGGATGATCACGCAAAACGGAGCACAAAGGTCGTGCCTTGGTGTGGCCGATGGCAAAGGGGCGGACAGGTTAGAGGGTTTCGGCCTTCCCAACTTGCTCTCCTCTCTTGCTTTGTTATGTTCTCTCAATAATGACTTGTCTTGAGAAATAACAAGCTAGATTTCCTTTATATAGTCATAACTCTTTATTAACTACATAAAGTCCACAATACTAATCATGTCCTTACATGGATTAGCCCACTTGCAAATTAGTCCTACTAAGTTTTCTTGTGGTTGCATTTTGATACTTTTATTAATTAGTCCAACAAATTAATAACTATATCAAATTTAATCCATCCGGTGTGTGACCCCATAAGTTTCTACTTAGTTGGTAGTAACTTATAACTAACATGGAGCGGTGTCTAGCAACACATCCATGCCACCCAACTAATAGAAATAAGTCAGTGACCCCGACAAACCTTGTGACCAATAATCACATATTGTATTTTCTCTTTGTCTCTATATCCGGATTGCACACGAGACATAATAGTCACACTCGTACATCCAATCCATAGTTTCTCGATCCTGGGAATATGCTTATGCAAGCTGATAACATCAATATATCCATATTGATTTATCTGATTCTAGCCAGACATTCAATAAGCAACATATCTCGAGTGGCTATGGATATTTTCTCCCATTATGTGGGAGGGACAAAACCTCTCTACGTCTCTAAGCTTGCTTCCTATCATGCCCGATAGCTATCTTTTTAGTTACCCGATTAAGGCGCATTGTTGGATAACATCAAAGCATGATATTCTACAACTAGAGTATCTAGTGACTTCAAGTCTAAGAATTAAAATATTATTAGCACTACAAGAAGTGATTGTGACTTTGACATAATCTAATGTATCCTTCTCCTCGTGGGTCAATCCAGCATGCCATTAATCCTAATGCATACCCATGTGTTAGACTTGATATCTCCATATCAATATACACACATACTAGTCTATATTTGATCGTCCTAGTATCCAATATAATGGACTAGGGATATTTAAGATAAACAACACATTGTATCTAAGGACTTCATTATATTAAATATCACAATAACTAATAAATGAATATTCTATCCAAAACATCGTTCATACTAAATATAGATTGCCTCTAGGACACCTATTCCAACATGAAGCACAACCCTACCCCTCACACCCACTCAAGCCATGATCTCTATCACAGCCTGATTCCTCAAATTCTATTCTATTAAACAACATGATTAAACTAACTTATGGATTTTCAGCCTTTAGATTAAATAAATCAGCCCCAACACTTAGATCTCACTTACGACCCACTTAACTACCCACTACGTAACTACCCACTTAACTACCCACTACTCGAAAATTTACCTTCTCTCTCGGATTAATTTACGTAATTATCAAAAGTGTGTAAGAACATGACTTGATGGATATCATATAAAATTACCGGGGATGCCATTGTCATCTCTCCCCCAGCAAAATAGATTATGAAACATGTTTTTGGGTATTGCCCTCGGGTACGGGCAATCCCCTAGTGCACATCAATTCAAGAAAGTAACCTCTAATGGCTGCAACTGCTTAACCAATCACATCTTTTTAAGGGCATTAGTCTCTGCTAATTCACGTATAAACTCCTTACTAAACCAGCTTCTACTTTTTAGTTGCTCTTTCAATCGTTACGGTAACTATTTGCATGCATTCATGTTTTCTGTTGAAATTTATCCTCCACTGCTGACGTTAAAAGAATGATGATTTTATACAAGGTATGTAATTTTCACTCAACTTTTTCTCAATTAATTTTTACTTTCTCCCTTTCGGTTGTTGTTAGTTCGTTCACTTTGGCGCTGACATTGCACTTTCGCACCATGGAATACAATCAAGAGAAGAGAATGAGTTGAATTAGCAAAATCGTCGTCAACGACAAAGGTCAAGAGTTGGAGATTACAGGAGACAAGCATCTCCAATTGAGCAACACAACAATTGTCAATAAAATATATCTATTTTCCATATTACGACTATTACCATTCTAACACGAAGACTTCACTGTTTGAAAAAAAAAAACACCAAGAATTTACTAAATGTATGTTTTTTTGCACACACATCACGTTTTCCCCTTTTGCTAGTGGTAATTAATTTTGCTTATTTTGTAATTCTTATGAGACACTAACAAGTTTTTCAACAAGCTGCAAAATATAGAGAATGAATTAATGAAGTACCTACGTTTCCCTGTAAAGAGAAACACTGCCTACACTCCTCTTTTTCAGAGAACTATGTGTAAACGGTTCGGTTCAGTTTGCACCAAAATTCGAACCGAAACTATTAATTCTTGATTTGGGAAACATAAGAGAGCATAAACCGAACCATTTAATAGTTTGTTTCCACATCTCCTCTTCCAAGAGAAATAGTTTGTTCACATCATCTTTGGCTTTTCTCATTCTCTCAAATGCGAGCTTGTCTTGGAACCGCTGATGTAGTTTATCAATTTCACGTTTTGGGGTCTTCAACTTCATTTTAATGGAGCGGAAAGTATCCTTGTCCCATCTTCTTAAACGGTCGACTGTATGTTGAATTTCCCACTGGACCCTCATGCTGGTTTGGGGTCCATTGATATCCAATCTCATTTTCACAGTTACCGTTTTCCATTTACGTTGATTCAAAATGGAACCGACATTGTCCTTCCATCCTTGATTAAGTCCGAGAGTTTATCATAACTGTTATTGTAGAGTGAACCAATGTAGATGTTACTAGGTGTGTTACGTTTGCCAACCCAAAGTTTGTCCTCCATGAGAGATTTGCAGCGACTCTTTCATGTCCCTCTCGAATATTTTACTTGGTTCTTACTCCAAGTAAAATAAGATTCTTTAAAATCAAGATTTGTTAGGTTACAATCTTAAAGAACTCTGATAGGAGGGGCGATTTGGTTGAAACTGACTTCCTTTCTCCAAATGTCTTTGTGTCACCTAACACACGCCATGGTCTGTATTCTACTGGGCATATTCGTTCTGTGAAGTCCATGAGCGGTGCTTTTCACTTCTTGGTGGGTCTCTGTAAAAGTGTGTAAATTTCCATGGGTCTTCCCCCTCTTCCAATTTCACATAGTCGTCTGTATGGTACTTAAAGAAAGAACATATTGTTACTTCCACTTCATCATTTTAGAGGAGTGCAAGATCGCCACTTCTTCTACTATCCACGTGCAGGTCATTCTGGAAACTAATCCTTCCTTTTTACTCTTTCCATCTCCAAACGTCCGAGTTTTGTTTCCATTATGAAACGAAGTATGGGCATCTCTCATTCATGGTATCATCCAAGCCCCAACACGTTCCACTTTAGGAGAATCCTTTAAGCTTTTATTGCGATCACATTTATCCGCTATTTTTTATTCGCAAGAAAAATTGCAAACGCTATTTAGCCAGGTTAATATTTGTAATAATTTTTTTACTCTACCCCGCTAATAATATTATATTTTTCATACTAATCTTATATGTTATTACTAAGTAGCTAAATTAGCGGTGTAGGTATTTACCAGAAAATAGCGATGTACTAACATTAAGAAAAATCGTTCAACATTTGTTGGGTCTAAAATTTATGAGAACTCTTCAAAATGGTGGTCACATGTCATAGTTCCTAAAACTCTCAGAATACTAATTGTGGCTCTTAGGAATTTAATGTATACTCAAAATGTATTTAAAATGGTTGGGAGATATATTGTGGTCCCAGTATTCTAATTATGGTTACGTAAAATTTCACCGCACATTTTTTCAAGGGGAAATGCTAAACGTCACCCTTTGTTTAAGAAGGTGTGTTCCAAAGATTGAGATTAAATTGATCTTTATGGTCCAAAAACCATTTCAGTTTCTTGAAACTTGAATGGTTCTAATAGACATAATTTTTCTAGATGCAATATGAAACGGACTATTTGGTCTTAAACGTTTTTATTAACTCCGAGATCATGATCAATCATAGTTAGTTTGGATTTGCGATTCAATAATCGTAACAAATCAATTAGCATGAATGGATGCTCAATTTAAACTGATTTAGTGCGGACTGGTTTTGGCGAGTTTTGCTGACCCCTACCTTGGGCGGTTGGGCCACGAGGAGTAGCCAAGTCTCATTTAAGATAACACGAACCCGTTAAAAATCTGCCACCTCACCAGAAAAAGGTAACAACAATACTAGTTCTGTTTCTTCTGAATCGTCTTACTTTGACTTTTTAACCCGTAACTGGGACAGTTTGACTCGGTGATTTAGATAGCAAAACGATATAACTTTTTGAACTTTTTTCTACTGTATTATAGAGTAAAGTTTACTCTACAAGACCTTGTAAAGATTATGAAATTGTTGTATCGTTTTGCTAATTAAATCACCGGTTCAAAGTGACCCAGTGAGTAGTGACAAAAAGTGAAGTAGGCTGAAACAGACGAAACAGAGGTAGTACTTGTTGAAAGCAGGTGTCTAGTGAAGCAGGAAGAGAATTAACAATAGAATTGTACCATACCATTAACTAATCAACTGGTACAACTTACAAGGAGACTGACACGATATACTAGTATTATAAAGTGGGAATACTATGGCATGTCGTGTTTTCTTCTTTAGTGATGAAGCAGCGTTTGTTTTTTGAGATTTGGTGGTTGATATTCTTTTATGATAAATGACACTATAAGTGACTTAAAAAACTAGAGAATTCACATACTCACAGTTCTGTTGATTTTAAGAAACGAATTTTGTGACTGCTGATATGCTTCAAGTGGCATATTCCTAGAATCAATATAATAGGGTTATCAAGTTATGCTACTAGGTAAATGTCTACTGCAAAGATAATATGGGTATTGAATGACGCTATCAATAGGAATTGAGTGTCCCTTAACAAATATCAAAGAACAAAAGTCATCCACACTTTTATCAAACAACTTCATCTCTGTTGGGTTACATGCTTATCCCTCACTGGTTCCATTCAAGGTATAATGGCCGTCTGCTGTTATATTTTTTGGTACACGACATTTGACCCCTCATCTTTAGGTACTGAGACAGATTGATTTCCAGGATCTCTTTTATATTGTTGAAATCATTACAGACTGGAGCTGCACTTTATTGGAAGAATTCTTACGTACAAGCCGCCACAGCTCACTGGAACTAGGCGCACCCTGTATTATTTTTGGGGGTCACCAGAGGGCTTCAAGGTGGCGGAAGTCCTCAAAGGGGTCTTCCAGTTCTCATTTAGAAAGGAGAAGGATCTCGACATAGTGCTCAAAGGCCGACCATGGTTTTTCAAAGTGCAACTGTTAGTCCTATCAAAGTGGGATCTGTTGAAGGGTTTTGATTCAGCTTCTCTCAAATCCTCGCCTCTTTGATCGAGCTTCATCTCTTGAAGGGTTTGGATTTGCCACCATTTGCCTACATTGAAAGTGCAACAAGGAAAGTTGGGGCTAAGATCGATGAAGGTTTGGAGGATAAAATCCATCAAAAAAAAATCAAATGAAGGGTATTTTGCGAGAGTAAAAATTAATTTGGATGTAGAGAAGCCGCTTTCAAAAGGCTTCAAGGTGACGTTGAGTAATTACAAATAAAATCGGTTTGTTACGACGAGCATGCTCGTCATGACATCCTTAAAATTTTTCGTTAGAATGAAACGACGACGAACTTTGGTCGTCGACATGCAGTAGGGATAGTTCTGTCACTAGTTTGACCAGACGACAACAACAACCGTTGGTCGCTAGAACATAATAGCCGACGATGTTGACAACATTTTTGCTCGTCGTTATTACCTTTGCCGACTACGTCCTAACAATCTAATTTTGTGGTCAGAACTTTTGCCGACGAACATTTCGACGACATCCTGTCGTCGTTGAACCTATGCCGACATCTTTTCTCGTCGTTAATTTAAGCCCACTACCATGTAGTCGTATCTTTTATCTTGTGGTAGCCTACTAAGTTTTTTCCGTTTTTCAGGTCCCCCTTCTATTTTATTAGTCAAGTGCTAGCGCCCCTATAGATTAAGGCTTTTCTGCCTTCAAAGAAACCGAAAGAAAGAAAAAAACCAGTGCCTTTCGACGAGACTTGTAGCTTGATTCTTTATTCATTCCATACTTGGACGAATTGCAGGAAATCGTTCGATAACACTTCTTCCTATTTATTTAATTTATCAAGGATACCCGACGATCAAGAAAATTCTCGTGAAACTCTTTCATTTCATAGAAGTTTATTCTTATTCTTACGAAGCAAATAGCATTTATTATTGATTTGTCCCGTGGAGTGGACCTATTCGATTCTGAATTACCGATCGCTACGCTGTTCCCAAGGACTAGCATCGAAATAGCAAATTTGTGGGTCATCTCAATGGGTTCAGAAACCACACGTTTCTCTGGATCATCATAGCGTACTTTCACATATAAACTCAGAGTAAAGTCCTTTCGTAATGGATGACCCTCGAAACCATAATCTGTTAATATACGACGTAGATTATGCTACAAAGAAAGAAAGAAGGTAATGCCAATGGATAGGCACGAGCCGGTGCACCACCATCATCTAGATGGGAATAGCCATTCATTTCGAAAGAAAATGCTGATTGGATATGTTTTTTACGCGAATGCAAAATGTTTTGATTTGATCCGGCCACTGAAATCTTATCTTTGCCCAGCCGAAGGGCCACCATCTCACTACAAAAAGTTCGGTTTATTACGACGAGTAAAATCTTCGTTATATCCCGAAATTTCGACGACAAAAAAACTTCGTCGAAAGTGCGTCGGAATAGCTCCGTCGATAGTTCGACGGGATGACAAAACATCCACTGGTCGGTGAAAGTTTTTTACCAACTACATATTCCGACTACATTTTCTCGTCGTTAAACTTTTACCTACGACTTACCGACCATCATATTTCGTGGTCGATACTTTTGCCGACGACAATTTCGACAATATTTTTTAGTCGTTGATCTTTTCCCGACCACATGCCGACTATTTGCTTTCTTTTTGAAAACTAATGCCGACGAACTTATCGACTACTTATTGTTGTCGTAGGTATATTGCAACCGACTTTGCTCGTCGTTATTAACTTTTATTCGATTGTGTCTTTTTTTATTTCATTTCCACGACTGTGTTGATCGTCGTAATATGTATTTGTCGACTGATTTTCTCGTCGTCTTTTTATTTTGGTGTTCTCATAGATGACTATTAACGTAGTCGCCTATCTCACACATTTTTATATATATCTTCTCATAAATATAACAAAAAAAACCAGTGGCTAGCAGGTGATCCTTTTTGATCACCCATGCATACGCACATACAACACCAGTTACAAAATACTACTTTTCAATCGAAGCTTAATCAAAACTTACACCAATAGTTGCAAGAAATCAATTGTTCGAAACAAGCCACAAAATCGGGCCATATACATAACCACACACAAACTTCCTCCAAATATTAATTACAATGCATGTCCAAAAAATTTCCTCCAATTTCAAAACAATGTTCAGATTTCTTTAACCCTTGTACATTAGAAGGATGGAGGAGAAGTTTTCATTTTGTTGACGCATTGAAGACGGGATGAGCATATGAATGTGCTGCTACTGCTGGCGGAGCTGTAATCGACGTCATTGCTGTGATTTCAAACAAAGCAGAAGAAAATAAATAATATTTCATGAAAATTGAACACGACGAGAGAAACAAAACTAAAATGTTGTTGTACTGTAGTCAACTTTTTTGTAAAAATTACATTCTATTCATGACATCCAGTAGCTCGCAGGCCCAAAAGTAGAAAAAGTATCGAAACGAAGTATTCACAAACACGGGACGTTATAAAATAATATGTGGTTCTACGTATTATTTGAAGTAATGTTCAACGAATTTAGATTCCAACAACTGTAACAGTTCACCTCATCATGAATGAACTTAATGCATGCCTCGTAAATGAACATCATAACAACCACTAACCAGTAATAACCATGCATACATGCACCCACAAACACTGAAATGCAACTGTTCGAATTCCCAAAATTAATGATAGGTTAATGGACATGCCCTCCCAATTTAATTTATAACCTCCATTTCATTCTCAGACACAGCAAATCCCCTCCCCGGAACCCTCTTACCATGGAACCCATTCGAAAATGCCTGCGTGAAGAGGAGGAGGTCACCAGTCCTTTCACAGGACTGCCAGGGTCCTATGAGGATGTTCCAATAATCGTCTCAGATGATGATTCAAGTAGTGACAACGAGCCTGCTGTCGGGTTGTTTAAGAAGAGGAGAGATAGGCTTGAGGAAGGCTCCCTGATGAGATTTGCAAGAAGATACGAGATACTGCGGAAGATGAAGAAGAGATATGCAAAAGGGGTGGGGCTTCCAGGACAAATATTTGAGACAAGGAGAAACTGGCAAATTAAATACCCTGACAGATGAACAACTAAAGCACGACAATGCGGAGCCATCAAACCCCGAGCTTGAGCACTAGCCATACTTTTATTTTTAGTTCTTTTTTGTTGTTTTATTATATGTTATTTTCCTAAACTTTTTGTTTAATTATGTTAGAAGACACAACTACTTAAATTCTCACAATTACTCACAACTGTTGCAACCACAAAAATAGCTATAGATCAGTCAACTAGTGGAGCTACATGTTCCGCGCGTAATCGACAAGAACAACACAACAGTTAGTAACAAAGCTGTCCAAGGAAACGAGACGCAGAGAGTTATTTCACCCGGTAAAACGAAACGCAATAAGCCAGGAGCCATGGTATACTTTAAAACTTAATTTCGTAAAAATGAATTTGGAGGTCACATTATAACTAACTTAATTAGTTTCATATATCCAGGACATACTAGGATACATCACTTTCAACTATATCCAAATTAAAAGTGCCACCCAACTTCATGCATACACCAAAAGAACTAAAATTTATTTTATCTACACAGCATACTCAACATGTCATTTATTCACATACAGAAATGAAAATTGACATTTTAATTACCTTAAAAATCCTCCGAAGATGATGATGAATGCAGCCCGCTCGACGCCTTCTCGACCATCAGCTGGTTGGCCATCAAGGACTCCATGTTCTTAAGCCGTTCTTCCATTCTGGTCATTAGGTTGACAGATTCATTTGCTATTCTGACAACCTCTTCGGCATTTTTCTCGAATTCCTTTGCCTTTTTCTCAGCCTCCTCGGCTCTTCTACTGGCCTCCTCGGCGTCTTTCTCTGCAACATGTGCCATAAGCTTAGCAACTGCAGCCATCCTTTGTGCTTCAGCAACCCTGGACTCATTAGCCTCTATGCCTTCTTGAAAAGTGAATGCAGTCCTTGGGAGCTGACCAGCACCATATCCCGCTACAAATCCACTCCTGCCCCCTGTAGGGTTTTGATCATGGATAGGCAGCGGAAAAAAACATAATTTATCCATGCAATACCCTCCAAGGATCACAGGACAAGAGACAAAACGATGGTAAGGGAAGAAATCAAGTTACACACCTTAGGGGTCTCCTGTGATGACTTGTAACGTGAATTGTGTCACGTCTCTACGGTTGATCCACGCCTAGAGGTGAGATCTAGATCCTCCAACTCCTTGTGCTAGCTAGGAAGAATGGAAGAGGAGGAAGGAATCAATCAACAATGTAGCACCAAGGTGGCGGCTCCCTATCATGACGGACGGGTAGGCGGGCGGTCCCAAGAGGGGTTCGGCCCTTCCTTTGGGACTTGCTCTCTCTCTCCTTGCTTTATTCTCTCCTACTCTATCATATAGATGTGTTGTGTGTAGAAAGAAAAAAAAGCTAGGAGTGTTCGTTATATAGTCAAACAACTCCTTGTCCTACTACATAAAGAAACCATCTCCTAATCCTACTCAAATAAGAATTAGTCCCTTTTGCAAACTAGTCCTAATCATGTCCATACATGGATTAGTCCAACTTGCACATTAGTCCTACTAAGCTAGCAAGTTGTTGTGATTTGATCCTTCTAATTAATTAATCATATTCATTAATCATTTCCCAAGTCTAGTTCACCCCTATATGCCGTGTGACCCCATAGGTTCTATTTAGTTGGTAGTAACTATTTACTAATATGGAGCGCCCTCTAGCAAGACATCCATTCTAGCCAACAAATAGAATAGTCATAATGACAAACCTTGTGCAAGTAATTGTCTCATCCCTTTGTCCCCATATCCGGTTTGGAAACGAGATATACTTGTCACACTCGTATATCCAATCCATAGTTTCTCGATCCTGAAAGTAGCCTTATTCGTGCAAATAACATCGATATCCCATATTGATTTATTTCAGTTTGGCCAGACATTTTATAAGCACTATCCCTCGAGTGGCCTAGGATATTTGCTCCCGTTATGTGGGAGGGACAAATTCTATCTACGTCCACTATGATCTCTAAGCTTTCTTCTTATTGTATCCAGTACACGCCTTTATGGCTACCAAGTTACGTTGTAGCGTTTGACGCTACCAAAATCACAATAATCCACAACTAGACTATCTAGTGACTTCAAGTCTAAGGATGACAATACCATTACACCACGAGAAGCGCTTGTGACTGTACATAACATGTATGTAGCCTTCTTGGAGATGGGTCAATCCAGTGCGTCATTACCCTTAATGCACACGCATGTGTTGGATCATGATATCTCCATATCAATCCAACCCCATACTAGTCTATAGATGATTGTCGTATTTAATCATTATACTGGACTAGGTATATTTAAGAATACAACACTTATATTCTAAGGACTTCATTCATGTTAACATATCTCCATATCGATAACGTAATGAATCGTAAATCCACATATTTGTCACAATAAATTGATTGCCTCTAGGGAACATATCCAACAGTCTCCCACTTGCACTAGAGTCAATCTCCTGCATCATATGCCTATTGATCTAGCGCGGCCCTCAATGCTTAAACTGCGTGGGGTATGGTAGGCGAGACATCCGCTGGTACTTTGAAAATATTCTCATATCTTCTATCAATAATTTGATTGAGATTGAATACTCTGAGTAAATGCATTTTATGCATTAATTTACTCAGTCCTCTATGTTAGAATCAGTGACTGAATCTTGCCTGGAACCTTTCCAGCTCACAGTCGCTCCCACTAGGGAAAAACATAGAACTCGACTTATAATCTGAAATCTTCTTTGTCGGATTTGAAGTTCCCATCACTTTAACCCCTTATAGCAAACTCTTCCTATCCTCCATTTATCAAGAATTCATCCTTAGTGCTTCTCAAGTACTAGAGGATAATCTTGATAATTATCCAGTGACTCTCACCCGGATTTGACTGGTATCTTTGTGTCATGGCACATGACACAACTGGCCTAGTACATAATGTTGAGTCAAGATCCCTGAATGTGCTTTGGTTGGTAATTGTTTTTAGGGATGAAAGACAAAAGGCTAAGACATAAGCAACATAGCATATCAGCTATCTCAAGGCCTTGAGATTGACTGAACTTCAAAGCCTTGAGTTATTTTATTCTGCTGTATGTTCTGACAATTCTGTGTTGCAGATTGGATTTTTGATTATGCAAATCAGTTGTTTACTGCATATACTTTTGGATTATACTATTTATATATCTAACACAATTGCAGATGATCAGAACAGGAAGAATCAAAGTTATCTGGGTTTAACTTTGAAATTTGAGAAGCAGGTTCAGAGATCCAAGGCCTTGAGATGTGCCTTGAGCTGCGGACAGTTTTTACAGAAATTTGTTGATTCTTTCTTGCAGGTTATGATTCTTAGTATTGTGATTATTTGCTTACTTCTAAGTGTCTTAAACTTGTTTTTCATGATTCATATGTTTTAGAAGATATACAGGTTATTGTTCTAAGTTTGTTAAACAGTTTTATCAGAAACTGTATAACCAAACAGTCATAGTACCGGTAGCTTTCTGGATTTTGTTGTTGTTATGTTTCAATGCTGTTGCAGAGTTGTTAAACATGCAGAAGCAATCTCAAAAAAATCCAACGGATATCCTCTTGAAGCCGTTTGAATTTCAGTTGAAAACAGAAAGAGGATTTGTAGGAACTGAGATCCTAAAATCTCTCAATCAGTTGCAGTTGTGGATAAAAGAGACTGGTTTGAATTTTGAAGGAGAGAGAGGCTTGCAGAATACTCTGAGAGGTGTGAAAAAATCGTGGGAGATCATTCATTCAAACACACAATCATTCAAGCTTCATTCCAGATTCCTGAAGATCAAATCAATCCAGTTTTCCAGAAGAACACTTTCAAGCTTCAACAGCTTATCTTCATACTGTGTTCTTCACTTGTACTTCTATCTGTTTATCTCCAGATTATCTTAAACCTTACTTAACCTAATGGTTGGTTGTTCAAGTTAACAACACGAGGTTCTTGTTAGCTCAACAGTTAGTAGCTGGAACTACATAGGTTTGGAACCACAAGCTGTATAGGTGTAAGGGAAATAACATAGGCTTGAAGATCAAGGGCTGTTTGTGTGTGAATAATAAGAAGTGTTTGCCCAATCCTGGTGGGATTAGATCCCTCAGGAAGAGATAAGGTCCATTGGGACTGAACTCTGTAAATTGCTTTGTGTTCTTTACTTTTCTGTTTGATTATTATCTGCTGCACACAACTCAAATCAAACTAGGGTTTAAAAGCTGTTTAGAATTGTTCACAGCTCATGGCCTTGAAGCTTACTATTTTGCCTTTGTAAGTTTTAGACAGTTTACAAAATCTCAAGGCCTTGAGATTTGAGTTTCACACAAAGTCTTTCTGTTAAACTTTAAGTTTTGCAAAAAATTTCCATACTCTATTCAACCCCTCCCCCCTTCTAGAGTATTTAGGTCCAGTATTTAGTATACATTACACACTTTCAATTGGTATCAGAGCCTGTGTCATTGTTTTTAGATCTAAGAATCTGGTGACTATGAGTAATGTAGAAGATGGTGGATTCTCACAAGGAAGGGCAGCCAACAGACCTCCATTGTTCTGTGGTGACAATTTCATGCATTGGAAGGCATTGATGAAGATGTTCATCATAGATCAAGACATGGAACTATGGTCAATAGTTCAGAATGGTCCTCATGACTACTACACTAAAATTGATGGAGTCAGAACTATCAAGTCTGAGGAAATCTTTCAGTCACTGAACTGGAAAAGATATCAAAAAATTACAAGGCTATGAATTTGCTATACTGTGCTTTAAATGCAGATGAGTTCAACAGAGTGTCAAACTGCAAGAGTGCCAAAGAAGTGTGGGAAAACTTGTGGTGACATATGAAGGAACCAGCCAGGTTAAGCAGACAAAAATCAACATTCTTCTAAGGCAATATGAGTTGTTCAAGATGAATTCAGATGAGACCATCAAGGAAATGTTCAAAAGATTCACTGATGTGGTGAACAACCTGGAGTCATTGGGAAAGAAGTTCTCAAATGAAGAGAAGGTCAGAAAGATTCTGAGAAGTTTGCCAAAAGCCAAGTGGGAGCCAAAGACAACAACCATTGAGGAAGCTCAGGACTTGAGTCTTCTTCAGCTAGATGATCTACAAGGAAAGCTGCTCACTCATGAGATGTCCATGAAGGATGTGGAAGGTGATTTGAGTGAAAATATCAGGAACCTAGCACTTAATGAAAAAGACAGTGAAAAGTCTCAAAGCCTTGAGATTGAGGAGGAACCTGATGATGAAGAGGCTTTAGCATTGATCTCCAAGGCCTTGACCAGGATTCTCAAAAAGAAAAGAAACTCTGGTAACAGGGATTACACTAGAGAGAGATCAAGACCCTCAGGTAGCAAGGATTACAAAGGTAAATCTTCATCACAGTCATATAAAACTAAAGTAATGAATTGTTTTGAGTGTGGTGATGCAGATCATTTCGTAGGGGACTGTCCACAAAATAAAAAGAACAGGAACTTTCAGAAGAAGGATGGTGACAACAGAAGGAAGAAATCCATGATGGCTTCTTGGAGTGATTTTGATTCATCAAGTGACTCAGACACAGAAGAAGAGCAAGCAAACTTATGCTTCATGGCAAAGCATAATGAGGAAAGTTCATCAGACAGACACATTGAAGACATGGTAAAAAAATTACTTGCTAGTCCTTCAGATGTACTTCCTGAAATTCTCAAAAGTATGTTTTTAAATGAGGAAAGTTATAGAAATGAGATTTCTGCTTTAAAGATTAAGATTCATGAGCAGGTAAAAGAAAACCTGGACCTAGTATTTTCAAGCAAAACTGTTGAAGTTTCTAAGACAAAGCTAGAAAAAAAGACTTCAAGGCCTTGGACAGCAGGTTCAAAGTCTTGAAGGCACAAATAAAAGAGGTTGTTGATCAAAATACTCTTTTAACTGAAAGATATGCTAATCCAAAGACTCATTCTGAGAATTTAGAACAACAGATCTGCTCATTGACTGAGAAACTTCAAGAGTCAAAGAAGGTCCTAGCTAAGTTTACAGGCTCTCAACATAATCTGAATCTCATTCTTGGAGGAAGCCTGAAATCAATGCATAAAAGTTGGATTGGCTATAATCCAAATTTTCCAAAGAAAGGCCAAACTACTTTTGTCAAATCTGGTAGCAGACATTCTCCAAAATGTCATTACTGTGGAAAACTTGGTCATGTCAGATTAACTTGTCCCTTCATAAGATCAGAACCTCACATTATGATGAATACTTATCCTTATCAGCTTAAGGGACAGGTTAGACAGATTTGGGTTCCAAAAGGAATTAGGCCACCAAATATGGCTGATTCTGAGTATGACTCAAAGTTCTGCACTTGGTCTAACAGCCTGTTGAGGAAATGATTTGTTTATTTCAGGATGTCACCAAGGCCTTGAAAGATCAGAAATGGATTTTAGACAGTGGATGTTCCAGACATATGAGTGGAAAGAGGTCTCTCTTTACTGAACTTACAGAAAGATCTGGAGGAACAATTACACTTGGTGACAAAGTAAAATGCAATATCATTGGTATAGGTAGTATTGGTAAGGGTTCTACAAATTCTATATCTGATGTTTATCTGGTAGATGGACTTATGTATAATTTGCTTAGTATCTCTCAGTTATGTGATAAAGGTTATAAAGCTGTATTTGACAAGGAGAAATGTGTGGTGCAAGATGAGAAATCTTGTGATTGCATACTCACTGCTCCTAGATCATATAATCTATATGCTATGAATACTAACAGTGTTGCAGGTGACAAGCTAAAATGCCTCAAGGCCTTGAAGGAAGATTCAAAGCTTTGGCACAGAAAGGTTGGGCATACTAGTATACATACTTTGAATAAACTCATCTCAAAGGACTTGGTAAGAGGGTTACCATCACAGAAATTTTCAGATGATGAGGTTTGCAAGGCATGTGTACAAGGTAAACAGACCAGAAGCTCTTTCAAGCCAAAGAACTTTGTAAGTACTTCTAGACCCTTAGAATTGCTGCATATGGACTTGTGTGGTCCTAGGAGAGTTCAGACCCCAAAAGGTAAAAGGTATATGCTTGTTATAATTGATGATTATTCTAGATGTACTGGGTGATGTTTATTAGAGACAAAACTGAAGCTTTACCTGAATTTTCTAGATTGTGCAAAGAGCTTCAAACTTTGAAAAACTTACCTGTTGCATCTATTAGGAGTGATCATGGTAGAGAGTTTGATCAACTTGACTTTGATTTGTTTTGTGCAAAGCATGGCATTTTACACAACTTTTCTGCACCTAGAACTCCACAGCAAAATGGAGTAGTTGAAAGGAAAAATAGGACACTTGAGGATATGTCTAGAACCATGCTTCTTGAAAGTAATTTGCCAAAGTTTTTATGGGAAGAAGTTGTTCACACTGCCAATTATGTGCTGAATAGATGCTTGATCAGACCTATTTTGAAAAAGACTCCCTATGAATTGCTTAAAGGGAGAAAGCCTACTGTTTCTTATTTTAAGCCCTTTGGTTGTATCTGTTTTGTGCATAATAATGGTAGAGACAATCTTGGTAAGTTTTATGCTAGAAGTGATGAAAGTGTATTTCTTGGATATTCTCAAACTAGCAAAGATTATAGAGTTTATAATAGAAAAACCAAGATTTTGGAAGAGAGCATTCATGTAATTTTTGATGAAAGTACTAAGGATTCTCTGAGTGAAAGTTTTGCAGATCTAGATTTGAACAAGCATGAATCAGATGATGATGCTGTGAAAGAAGTCAAAGGAAAAATTAATATGCAGAATCAATCAGCAGAATCCCAAGGCCTTGAACCTCCTGCTGAACCAAAATCTCAAAGCCTTGAGACAGAAGCTGAAACTTTCTATGATGCTCCCTCTACTTTTTCAAGGACTCAAAGCCTTGAAGGAGAATACTCCTGGATACCAAGAAAGAAGTTTAAGTATCTCGCAGACCATCCAGCTGACAACATTATATCAGATCCATCAACTGGAACACAGACAAGAGGACAGTTAAAGAACCTATGTGCTTTTAGTAAATTTTTATCTTTGATTGAGCCTAAGAATACCAAGGAAGCTCTGGAAGATGCAGAATGGATTACTGCAATGCAGAGTGAGCTGAATGAGTTTGAAAGGAACAAGGTTTGGAATCTGGTCCCCAGACCTAAAGAGAAATCAGTTATTGGAACCAGATGGGTATTCAGAAACAAGCTTGATGAGAATGTCAAAGTCGTAAGAAATAAAGCCAGACTGGTAGCTCAAGGATATAGTCAGGAAGAAGGTATAGATTATGAGGAGACTTTTGCTCCTGTTGCCAGGTTAGAAGCTATTAGAATAATTCTTGCATTTGCATCTCACAATCACATAAAGCTTTATCAAATGGATGTTAAATGTGCTTTTCTAAATGGATATTTACAAGAAGATGTTTTTGTAGCACAACCTCCTGGTTTTGAAGATGAAAATTTTCCTGATTATGTTTATAAACTGGATAAAGCTCTCTATGGTTTAAAACAAGCTCCAAGGGCTTGGTATGACAGACTTTCAAAATTTCTACTTGAAAACAATTTCAGAAGAGGCTTAGTTGACAAAACTCTTTTCATTAAACACCATCAAACTGATCTGTTAGTAGTCCAGATTTATGTAGATGATATATTATTTGGTGCTACTAATGATGCTCTTTCAAAAGATTTTTCTAGTCTGATGTGCTGGGAGTTTGAGATGAGCCTAATGGGTGAACTGAATTTCTTTCTTGGACTTCACATATTACAAATGAAGAAAGGAATTTTTGTGCATCAAGGAAAATATACCAAGGACTTATTGAATAAGTACAACATGTCACAGTCCAAGGTGCTTAAGACCCCTATGAGTTCATCACTCTCTTTAGACAAAGATTCAACTGGTAAGAGTGTGAATCAGAAGGAATACTGAGGTATGATTGGATCACTATTGTATTTAACTGCTAGCAGACCTGACATTATGTTCAGTTTCTGTATGTGTGCTAGATTTCAAGCAGATCCTAAGGAAAGTCATCTAACTACAATTAAAAGAATTTTTAGATATTTGAATGGAACCAGAGACTTAGGGCTTTGGTATCCAAGAAGATCTAATTTTATGTTGAGTGGCTATTCAGATGCAGATTTTGCAGGTTATAAAGTAGACAGGAAAAGTACTTCTGGATGCTGTCAATTTCTTCATATACTCATGATGATGAGATAGACCCATTGATTTCTTTTACAAAAATACCTATATTGGAAATCATAATTTCATTATTACTTACCTCCATGTACTTTGGGTAGTCTCTCTTCCTTTACACCACCAATGGGACTCCAGGCAACTCAGTTTTAGCACCATGCTTGCTTTATAGCCATGGGGTCGGCGCAAAACACTTGCCCTTACCCATGCTGTTAACCATTAACAGCTTTGCCTATGCCCTTTATGAGTGTTTTGTTTAGTGATTCTCAATCATATTGAGTAAATCTCCTTTTAACAAAACTATAATTGCATCCAATGCAATTCTTGTTCCACTTGGGTGAATAACTGTTTATTCTTTATCTATCTCATAGATAATTCCTATTCACTAATGTTTCAATCATATTGAATTAACTTATTTGCATAACGCAAAGTGGAGCAACACTTCAAACCTTTCATGTCTAGCTTACTCTTTTGAAATAGCTTCTTTCAATGTATGATCATATCATTCTTCTCCATGTTTCTCTTCTTGCTTCCAAAGCTCAGAGTACATGGCAGCTAGCATGAGGCAAGTCATAACTAAAGAACCTATTCTTTGGGGTTCCTTTCATAGGTTTTAGTGTGTTTTGATAGTCGGTGGAAGAGAACTTTATGTTCTACGAAGTACAACAAATTATCTTTTATTTGAGAACAATTCTCAATTTTATACCAGTCTAGAAAATAGATAAAGTCGCGTTTTTGTTTGTTTAATGCCATGGGTATTCAACATAATGGGATTATGCAAAGTTTGGGACGTTTTAACTATATTTAACAAGGACTTCAATTGTTAAACATAGCTCCCACTATTTTACTACAGATTAATAACCCTCAAGATATTAATGCGGAAAATATCCTTATATTTTATAGTGGGCTAAGATCAATGTTTCATCTCCTTATGAGCTTGCTTTGGCAAGTCACCCATAATTTGACTACTTTAGCTAGGAACAATTCCAATTGCATTTCTATGCAACTCTTGGTTCAATTGGGCAAATAACTCCTTATTATCCATCCTTATGGATAATAACAATTGATTGCCTCTAGGTTTTAATCATATTAATAGCCTATTTGTTTTCAACCTATTATTTAAACAATTGCACATTACTTGTTTGTGCCATCGCATTCCATCATTATGAACCAAGTCGCCTTGCTTTGGCATGCACGAACTTGATAAATCATGATGATAATGAGTGTTTAAATAACAAGAAGGCAAGAACACAATATTTGAATTTTGAGGGATTTTTCAATTCAATTTTAATTGTTTTTGTTGATCCATATCAACTAATCTATCTATTTGAGTTTGGGCACAACTGCAAATGATAGATCCGGGTTGTCTATTTATCTTATTATCCTAATTGCATGAATCATCCATACACCAACCACAAAATAATAAGACAATAAAATAAACAACCACAAAACAAAATAAATCGTGATGTGAATATGGCCTTTTCTAGACTAAAATAATTCCAAGCCAGCGGAATTATCTATGAACCCTAAAAGCAAACACATCTCCATGCGTCTTAATCTTTTGGTCCATCCTTCATAGTCATGTGGAATGCTCCATGCTCCATCTTTTGTGGCTTCCTTTGGCTTTTGGACTTCTTTTCTTCAATCTCGGCTAACAATCTATTCTATCTAGCACTAGCTAACAACTATACTAAATAAAATAAATCCAACAAGTTAAAAAAAATGGCTCGCAGGCCATAAAACCCTAATTAATTATTACCATTAATTGATCAGCTCACAGGCCGTAAACCAAACCACAAAAATTAAACAATCACACCAACCACATCCTAATGCCATATCCAATCACCATGCGAATAGAACATAATTAGTTAAAATCCAATTTTAACGCGCTTGGTCAATTTTAATTGTTTTAGGATTTTCTAAGGTTAAAGCGGTCCATGGGGCCCAACAATCTAATTGCCCGGACCCCAAAAGAGGACCGCCAAGGCCTTGGGCCGGCCGGTCCCTAGCCTACACGGCTAGGCCGTGGGCTAGGGCTGCCTCGGCCCCTTGGCCGACCCTTACTTGGGCGGCAAGCAAGGAGGGGCGAACCTCCTTTGGGAGTTGTTTCCTTGTATGAAAAGAACTCCTTCTTTCCATAGGATGCCCAAACCCTAGATCTAAGATCCTAAAATTTCTCAAACTCACTAATTCATGCATCAAATGCAAAAACTAGGTCTTGTTTTGTTTGATTATTAACAAATTGCACCATATGCTTGATTTGTCTTTTTTTGCGATAAACAATAAATTTAAAGTGTAAAACTATCAAAACGTAACACATAAACCACGTTTATGCTCTACGACCTGTGACTCTGATACCACTGTAGGGTTTTGATCATGGATACGCAGCGGAAAAAAACATAATTTATCCATGCAATACCCTCCAAGGATCACAGGACAAGAGACATAACGATGGTAAGGGAAGAAATCAAGTTACACACCTTAGGGGTCTCCTGTGATGACTTGTAACGTAAATTGTGTCACGTCTCTACGGTTGATCCACGCCTAGAGGTGAGATCTAGATCCTCCAACTCTTTGTGCTAGCTAGGAAGAATGGAAGAGGAGGAAGGAATCAATCAACCATGGAGCACCAAGGTGGCGGCTCCCTATCATGGCCGACGGGTAGGGGGCGGTCCCAAGAGGGGTTCGGCCCTTCTCTTCTACTCTATCATATAGATGTGTTGTGTGTAAAGAGAAAAATAAGCTAGGAGTGTTCTTTATATAGTCCAACAACTCCTTGTCCTACTACATAAAGAACCCCTCTTCTAATCCTACTCAAATAAGGATAAGTCCCTTTTGCAAACTAGTCCTAATCATGTCCATACATGGATTAGTCCAACTTGCACATTAGTCCTACTAAGCTAGCAAGTTGTTGTGATTTGATCCTTCTAATTAATTAATCATATTACTTAATTATATCCCAAGTCTAGTTCGCCTCTATATGGCGTGTGACCCCATAGCTTCTATTTAGTTGGTAGTAACTATTTGCTAATATGGAACGGCCTCTAGCAAGACATCCATTCTAACCAACAAATAGAATAGTCATCATGACAAACCTTGTGCATGTAATTGTCTCATTCCTTTGTCCCCATATTCGGATTGGACACGAGATATACAAGTCACACTCGTATATCCAATCCATAGTTTCTCGATCCTGGGAATAGCCTTGTTCATGCAAATAACATCAATATCCCATATTGATTTATTTGAGTCTGGCCAGACATTTTATAAGCACTATCCCTCGAGTGGCCTAGGATATTTGCTCCCGTTATGTGGGAGAGAAAAATTCTATCTACGTCCACTACGATCTCTAAGCTTGCTTCTTATTGTATCCAGTACACACCTTTATAGCTACCAAGTTACGGTGTAGCGTTTGACGCTACCAAAATCACAATAATCCACAACTAGACAATCTAGTGACTTCAAGTCTAAGGATGACAATAACACTACACCACGAGAAGCGCTTGTGACTTTACATAACATGTATGTAGCCTTCTCGGAGATGGGTCAATCCAGTGCGTCATTGCCTTTAATGCACACCCATGCGTTGGATCATGATATCTCCATATCAATCCAACCCCATACTAGTCTATAGATGACTTTCCTATTTAATCATTATACTAGACTAGGGATATTTAAGAATACAACACTTATATTCAAAGGACTTCATTCATGTTAATATAACTCCATATCGATAACATAATGAATTGTAAATCCACATATTTGTCACAATAAATTGATTGCCTCTAGGGCACATATCCAACACCCCCAACAACCAGGTCCACCATCTTATCTTCAGTCAGCAGTCTCTCCGTATCATTATCCCGCATCTCCACCATCCTTCTCTCTAGTTTACAAAAAGCATAAAATCTTAAAACCATAACATGTAAAATAAAATACAGCGAGGGAATTATGAAACTAACGCGCTTTTCTTCTGCATTCGTACTTATCCATGTCCATGAGTTCTTCCTGGTGTGTGTTGTTTTGTAGTTGTCGATGAGGGAGGGGTTCTCCTGCACAAGATAATATTACAAATAAATATTTGTACAGAAATATGTTCAAGCTGTGAAACTTATAAACTGATGTGAAAGAGCGGATGAAATGGAGCTTACCATCTCATAAATGCTGGACGATGGACTTGAACCTGCGGTAAAAAGATTTTTGACTTTTGATCGGTTCAACTTAGCATTGGCACTCCTACACTGCAAGGACGTAATAGTGGAAATGAAATCAAAAGCGAACCTAAATTAGTTTGCTGCAAAGAAAAATCAGTCAAGATTTTATCTTCCACCCATAAGTCTGAAAAACTGCGCACATTTTTTCCACTGCTCCAGGGAGACACTTGGTTCTAGGTTTTTAAATGCTTCAGCGAGGGTGCGGATGTTCTTGAAGTGTATGTGCAGCTTATAGCGGTACTCACTATAAGCTTCCTTTACCATATAATTGATGGACTGCAGAGTATTTTTCTGTTGAAGTCGAGGTAAAACATAGACCTACCGAGTTCACACAAACACTGTTCGTTACATATAAATAAGCGTTCACAGAAACATAACATAACATATCGCCTCTATATTCACCTTCTGCGCAGCAGCACCACCACCAACAGAATGATTCTTTATGTCCTAGACGTTCTGCGAGCTTGTAGAAACTTTTGTCGAACCAGTTTGTGTAATTCCACAAGAAATGAAATATATGTGGTATGAATCGATAATATGTAAAGACATAAAAGTTTCAATAACGTAGTACAACTCTCACCATGATTTCCTGACAACGTAATGTCCTCCGCGGCTTTAAGTGGACTGAGCCGGCCCGACCGTCTAATATTTTTGGTCGTCGACATCATGTAACCTGCTTATTTACAGGATATAGCAAATGGTCAATACAGGACCATGTAATATTAACTGAGAATATATGAATTACTTGCCATGTCAACAATTTACGTAATCCTCACCAAGTCATTCTAGCAAGTTGTCGTAATCCTCCACGTAAAAAAACAGCACACAGGAAATGCAAACCTTCATCTACAACATATGATCTAAAACAAAACAACTTAAACAGATCATCAATCCAAATCACTCGGATTCGTAATCATCATCAGTGGTACCAGTTTTGTTTCGGTAGTATGTGTCATCCTCAGATGCATAATCCTCGCCAAGTGTTTCTTTTAAGTTGTCGAAATAAATAGGGTCCACAGTAGGGGATCCTGAACAATTTAAGTAGGCAAAACCTCACCTATGTTAACATGTACTTCAAACGCCTCAGCGCTGTTTGATGACTGCTGATAAGCATCCTCATCTCGTCTGTCTATATTTCCATCATTCGCTGTTGGGACCTGATAAGATCGAGCTTCTATCTTATGCGCTACTCGCCAGTTCCTACCCCCAATAGTGTCGGGAGCATAAAAGACTTGTCCAGCCTGGGTCGCAAAAATGTAAGGATCATATTTATACCAATTCCTAGACACGTTTACAGAAGTAAAGTGGCCATCTTTCTTAATGTCTTTCTTATCGCCTACATTAAACCAATCACACTTGAACACCATAACCCGATTGTGAGTTGGATATGTTAGTTCAAAGATGTCATTTACTGTAACACCCCACAAATTTAGAAGTGGTTTAAAAGCAATATTTTAAATTTTTGGGGTCAAAATATATATATTAAAAAAATAGTACCAGCTGATATCTGGCAGAATAGAATTCATTGAATTTTGAGGGGTTAGTTGAGAATACTATAACCCCAGGGGTAATTTGACAATTTTCTTAAATAAAAGTAATATCTAATATACCCTTGAAGTTTCTAGACTTCCATTTGGACCCCTATGATGTTGCATTTCCCTAACTCTTCCTTGTAATGAGGTGTCACTCTTATACGTTTCCCCCAGTCTATATAAACTAGTGGAAATCAGGCAAACAAACCAATGTTGGATGGAGCATTCAAAATCTTTCAAAAATGGCTTTCTCACCAAGAGCACCCAACCACCACAACTGCCATTACCCTCATGGCACCTTCTTGCGAGTTGCTGCTGCTGGAGGAATTAGAAGGCTTGGCGATCAGGAACGCTATAGCAATTTGACGTTGTAAAGAGAAACGAATTGGGAAATCAGGTCACTACGCACCTAGAGAAACTGTTTTCATCACCTAACTCGACGGATTTAGCGTCGTGGGATTCTGGGTTCACCTTCACTGCCGGCGAACTCCAATGACGGCGGGAAGCTTGTTTCTGCACCATATCAGATTTTAAGTGCATTAAGGTGATCCTTGTATTCTCAATAGAAGTATTCTGGTATCAAATCATGCTTATAAGTCATATTTAATAGTGTTTAATTCAATGAGTTGCGACTGAACCATGCCTGTTCATGGCTCCATATCTCCGTCATTGGTTGCTCAATTTAAACAAAACCCCAACCTGTGGATTCCCAGAGCATTCTTATGAAACTTTCAAGTTGATCAGTGGACTTCAATTCACCTCTAACCCACCTGAAATCCAACACAAAGTTAGTGAAAAATGTGCAGGAAACCCATTGTGCTCTTAGGCAGTGGTGAATAGGCAAATTGCAGAGCCTGTATCTCATTTTTTCCTTGACCAAATCAAGTGGAATCTGAGGTTATGTGTTCCTGGTATCTAGGGCTACAATCTGCAGTTATAAACTCATTCCAATTCAATCTTAAAACACAATAAAAACGATGGGAAGTTGCTACCGTTGAACTGTTTAGTTGAACAGCTTGTTCACCTGAGAATTTGAGGCCAATTGAGCAAGCAATAACTTGCTCAATACCTAACAAATTAAGGGAATTTTTGGCTCTAATTCCTCCCTGTATAACCCTACACAATTTCATGAATCTTCCTTTCTTTAAATCCATGTCTAAGAAACCTAAAATAAAGGATGAAGTTTCTGTTCATGAGAAACATACCTCATCTAAAGATTTCGGCCAATTTCAGACTTATGTATGTTGCTTTGGGTTCACATTAAGACTTGTGGTTGTTGTTGTGGAATACCTACATTCTGTAATGTAGCTTTTTGTTGAAATTAACTCTTAAAGTAACCCTCAAAGTTCCCTGATAATCCAAGTAAAAAGGGGTGTAGAATGTTGCTCTGGGTTAGCATGCTTTTGTCCAGCTTCATGGGCCTAACTTACCAGAGTCTATATATGTTTTGTGTTCACTATGAATCCCGAATAAATCCCTAACCACTCTGAGTTCCCATATAAATTTGTTGAAGAACTTTCATGAAATTGGTCTGCCAATCTTCATGATTAGTCTATCAACTTGCAGCCCCTATATCTCACCCACCACTTGATAAACTTGTATAAAATTTGGACTTGGTTGCACTCTAATTCCAATGCTACAAGTTCATGTGAAAGCTTTGTCTAATCCTATCCTTGAACTAGCTGAAATTCGAATTGAAATTCGTTGCTCGTATTGTTCTTGTTGGTCTATTTATGAGCCGTGATTTTACCCAACTTGTGACCCTCACATCTTGCAAAATATTGAGTGCATTGATGATCTAATTTGGTCGTGGTTGTTCATAGTATATAAACTACAATGTCATGTTTATATCAACTCCAAAATCAATCTCTATAATACCTTAAATTCATGCCGCGATAACCCCAAATATTCTTAAGTATGAAATAGCATGAAACCGGCCATCTTTGTCACTCCATAACTTCTCCAATACATGATGAAGTGGTGATATGCTTTATTCTATTGGAAGCTGGTTCTAAACTCTAGAAATAACAATTTCTGACCTTGTCAAATTTCCTCAAGAATTTTCCAGCAGTTGAGTCTACAGTTGACTGTAACGTCGTTTTTAGTAGAAAATGTGAACGAAAACAGCTATCCTTAAACTATCATAACTTCTTCTGTAATTGTTCAAATCTTGTTATGCTTTCTCCGGTGAGAAGCTAGTTGTTGATACTTCAAATCTCTCCTAGAGAACAATTTCTCTTTTTGTAAACGAGTTTGTCAGAATCAAGCCCGAAGTAATCACCTAAAAGCTATGAATTCTCTTGAAAATAATCCAAAAATAAAGGTTAACGATTTTGTCTAACATTGACTAAAATTATCTCCGTGTGAACTTCGAATCTAAGAAGAGTTCAAATATGTTATATAAAAACCTGGTACTACAATCTACAGTACCATATCTTCATATTCTCAATATTATTTCCAGTTGACCGGAATCTGAGTGTAAAGTTGACCAGTTAATAAGATTAACTTTAACTTTCTTATTTGATTTGTCGGACGAGCTAATTGACTAAAATGCTTTTCTGGAAAGTTCTTCAAAATAATGTTCTAAGCCTAAGGGTCAAGTTTGTCCGATTTTAACTTTCTGAAAATCCTAGTTAGGGTGAGCTGTATAGGAGGGGTAAATCAATAATTTTGTAGTAATTTGAATTGGACAATAAAATCCTAACTCTAGGCGTGACCTCATGCCTATGTAGCAGTTTTATAATATTTGGAGCTAGTCTACACTTATCTGGGTTGAAATTGACTAAAAGTCAACCGTAGAGGCTTTTGTGCAGTTTTGCTAAACTATAGAGATTTGAATGCAAATAAGTAAAATTTTCAAAACTCAATACTGAGTGTATCAGAAAGGGATATCACACACATTTTCATACCGATAAACTCCATTGAGTATCACTGGAGGGTTCAGGCACAATTAGTGACTGTCTTGAACAGACTGGGTTATTAGGAGTAAAACCATAAATATGGTTGGGCGGTCATCAAAATATCTTCATATTCATTTACCTCACTCAGAGGACATGTTTTTATAGCGTGCATACTTCAATGGTGTAATGGTTACTAGATTATGAAATCAGCTATGCTGATCAGAAACTAGGCTAGGTATCAGGTATGCATATTTATATTTGCTCTATTATATGTGTTTCTCTATGCTGATAAAACTTATCTAAATAGTATGGTTATGAGTTGTGACGCTTTGTGATATAATCCTCTTCGGACATTGTGTTTTCATCGGACAACTGTGAGTCGTCTTCGGACGTTGTGTTGTCTTCGGACAACTGGGATTGTCTTCGGATATTGTGTTGTCTTCAGACAACTGGGAATTGTCTTCGGACATAGTAGGCAACTAGTACTACTCTCTGGACTAATGTCCAGTAGGGGGTGTGCACACTTAAGGTCTAGTTTGTCTTGGTGGATTGATTGGCCTTCCTTGTCAGAAGTGAATTTGGTCTTCACGACCCTCTGGGTGGTGGGATTTGGAATCCTCCGTATAAGGCTGGAATGGTGGTGATGGTTATGGATGTTTGATGAATCCTTGAGTTAAAGTTACTGGTACTCAATCTGTGTTATATGTGGTAATGTGAAAGGGCCCTGGCTTGAGCGTCAGTAAGTTTTAAAGTTCAATTATTTCAAAATCTATTTATATTATTTTCTTAGTACTATACCACTTGGCATATTTTCTAACTTGTGTTTACATATTTTATATTTTCAGGTGAGTACATGGGAATTCGGGGATGTAGTCAATCACTTAGAAGTCCACAACGTATAATAGTAAGTTTGATTTAAGTTTCAGTTTCTTTAATTCTGTCTTGTAACGGAACCTTTATGGTTTGACTCCTTCGTTGGGCATTCCCGTGCCCTAGCGAAGGACACTCCTATGAGTCTGGAAATCTTCTGTTAGATTTCCCAGCTCTGAGAGGTGGGGGTGTTTCATTTACTGTACCATAACAATCAATTTCCTTGCCTAAATGTTTCGATAGCACAACAACTACGAATTTCAGGGTTGTCTTATGTTCATCATTGGCACGTGTGCGGAACCTTGGGCCATTCACAACACAAGCCTTATAGCGACGCACTTGCTTGTAAGCACCACAAGCGATTGAATACAGTCCATCGGTTGCTTCTGCTGAATTGTCAAGTGCTTTCGGGCCATCTGAATGGACGGTTGTATATTGAAGTTTTAATAAGAATTCAAATATATATAACATGTTCATGGGGAGGCCAATAGAACGAAAAATCTACATGCTTTTTAAACCAGTAAGGAAAATCCCGCCGATACATATGATCCCCACGTTCCAGGTCAGGTTCAAGCTCATGGATTTCTTTACGGTGTTGTCTGGATTCAGAGTTATATCAGGATTAAGTACACTTAAATATTTAATGCATTGGCATCCAATAATTTAGAAAATTTTATAGTGGAACCACTCACTTCAAATACGGCTCAACCTCCGTGATGTTTTGTAAAATATACAAACAGATCTGCTCATACTTCTCTGCTGACAGCTCGTAAAAGGATGACCCCGTTAAAGGGTGAGCAGCACCATCGAATATGGATAGATTCGGCATATCACTAGTGTTAACTTGCCCGCAGTTTCGCTCAGTCTTATTAAATCTCGTTTCAACTCCGTGATGATACATCGAGCAGAATGTGAGACATTCATTTTCGATGAAAGCTTCAGCAATTGAACCCTTCGGCCTTGCTTTATTTCTTACATACAACTTTAGCGTATGCATAAATCTGTTAAATAACCAGTACAGACACCGTAAACATCACGTCTTTTCGAACATATTATATATATTATAACTCATGTATTATACCAGCACCTAACCTTTCAATGAGATACATCCAGAGAAACTGAACTGGACCCCCGTATAGTGCTTCTCGTTGCAGATGAACCGGCAAGTGCATCATGATATCGAAGAAGGAAGGAGGAAATATTAACTCAAATTTTACACAATATTAACGTTATGTCCTTTTCTAGTTTTTCTAAACTCTCGACAGTCAGAGTTCTTGAGGTCAACTCCTTGAAAAACGCGCTCAACTCAGTAATAGCACCGACAACTGTTCTGCTGAGGTGGCCACGTATTGCGAGTGGAAGCAGTCATTGTAACAGGACATGGTAATCGTTGCTCTTCATTCCAACTAACTTGTTATCTTTGACACTCACACAAGCTGAAATATTTGACACATAACCATCCGGAAACTTGATCGCTTTTAAACAATCACATAAACTTTTCCTACCGTCTGCGTCGACGGTATATGGTACCTTGGGAAGTTTTAATTTCTCCCCAACATTTCCTTATGGAAGATGCAATTCTGGCCTAATTTTCATAGGCTTTAAATCCCTTCGTGCATTTGCATGATCTTTACTTTTTTCTTCAGTACCCATCAGCGTCCCAACAAGACTCTCGCAAATGTTCTTCTCGATATGCATTACGTCCAGCCAATGTCTTGTTTTAAGTTCATGCCAATAAGGTAGTTCGAAGAATATACTTTTTTTCTTCCATTTTAACTCTCCCGGGGGACGGTACAAATTCCTTTTTTCAATTTGCTTCCGTATTCCCCAATCTCAAATCTTTGAGAAGTTTCTCTAACTGCTACAGAATGTCATCTCCCGATAACTCCTTCCGCTTTTTTTTTCTTTTCCCTCTTCCCAAACTTTATACTAGTTCCCCAATTATGATTCGGCCCAAGAAACCTACGAGAACCCATATAAGCTTGCTTCCTACTCAAATGTAGCCTGATCGAATCATTGTCCTTTTTACAAGGTGGGCAAGCTAGTCTTCCCTGCGTGATCCATCCCGACATCATTGCATAGGCATGAAAATCGTTAATGGTCCCAAAAAGTGCAGCATGAAAAATGAATCGCTCACCAATTGCGGTGTCATAGGTCTCGACACCTACTTCCCATATCTAATTCAGCTCATCAACTAAGGGACGCAAGTAGGTATCGATTGCGTTTCCCAAGGACATTGGGCCAAGTATCAGAAGCGGCATCATCAGAAAATCCTCATTAAGACACCACTCAGGGGACATATTGTAATGTTGTGCGGCAATATGCCACATACTGCAAGCACTATTCATCATGTCGAATGGATTAAATCCATCAGTGGCTAGTCCCAAACGGATATTACGAGGATCTCTAGCAAACCACTCATGCACTTGGTCAAAGTCTTGCCACTACTTTGCATCGGCGGGATGAGTTATGACTGAGCCATTCTGGACATGCTCTTCCTTGTGCCATCTCATTGCCTTAGCAGTTGTTTTTGACATGAAAAACTTTTGCAGCCTCGGTTTAATTGGAAAGTATCTTAGAACATGTCTAGGAACTCTTTTTCCCTTTGTGGTAATGGGCTTATATCTAGGCTCACCACATTCAGGTTTTGGACAGTGTCTAGGTGTTTGTTTTCTTTCCAACATATTGTGCAGTGTTTAGGGCACGCATGGATGTTGATGTATCCTATCCCTAGTCCACGCAACACTTTCTTTGCTTCATAAAATAAATTAGGTATTGAGTGACCAGGAGGTACTAACTCTTTAATAAAATCCAACAACAAGTTTACATATTTGTTACTCCATCAACAAATTGTCTTAATATGAAGCAGCCTGACGATGAGTGACAACTTAGGGCATCTCTCACACCCAAGGTATGCTTCTGATTGCGCATCCTTCAACAACTTGTGAAATTCATGCCCCCCAACCGTCGATGGATGGTACGGAACAAGGCGAGGGGAGCGTTCCCTCATGTAAGTCCCCGATCAACCCTTCCATGTCATCACCTGTTTATGCAATGTCATCAACCCCACTACCAGCGGTACCATAACCTATACTAAACTTTCATCCCCATGGTAGGTCCATATTGTGTAGTCTTTTTGTATACCGTTCAGATGCAGATGCTCTTTAACTTGCTCAACATTTTCATAAACTACATTAGCCCAAATACAGCAAGGACATCGTACCCTATTAGAACTATCACTATGCAATCTAGCAACGTCCATCAACCCAACAACTCCTTTAGTATATTCGTAAGAAAACTTATCAGTCAGAAACATCCACCCACAATCCATTGCGCCTACACAAATAAGAGTAACGATATTGCCCTACTACAACCTATCCTAAACAAGACATGCAGACAACACGTACATGTAGGAATATGCATAGTCACATCGTCAAAAAGTTCATAGTAGAACATAGAAAAGGTGTAACTCACGATATGACACAATCGCGCAAACTCAAAAACGACCAAGTGTAAATTTCCTTCGATTGAATGTAGATCCATATCATCATGGCCTCTTCAGTGAGCATGAAGAGGCTCAGATCTGTACTCAGAGCCAAGTAATGCGTATTACATAGGCTGCAAAAGGATTTTTGCCCCGCTTTGCGTATAACATTATCTCGCCATAAACTAGTGCCATCGATAGAGCCACATCATCAAGGTCTCTTACAGTGCTCATGAAAACAAAATAAGAGATGAACACCAAATAAGAGTGCACATTCAATTATTAGTTAAGAATGACATAATATTAAAAAGTACACATTAAAACATGTTACCAACCCCACAGCAGACCAACCCCACAGAAGTATATAAATAAACAAGAATTTTTGAACTTCACAAGTAAAAATCGGTCGTCCAGTGTAATTCAGAAAAAGAGGCTCAGATTAGTGTTATCATCAAAGACAGATAAGATCTGCTCACAGGCTGCAAAATGATTTTGCCTTGCACGTATATTACATTCTATCAGCCTTAACGATCAAATTCGAAAGATCTTATAGTACTAGTGAAAGCTTGAACGAGCGAATTCGAATCAGTGATATATCATCACCGCCTCTTACTGTACAAGTGAAAGTTTCAGGGCAACTTCCTCAATACATTTTGCAAATGGGGTTGAAATAAAGGAGTATTGTAACTGGTAGCACACAGTGCACAGATTATAGACAACAAGCAATCCACATAATAACATACGTTACTATCATAAAATTGCATCCACGTAAGTTTGCGCTTTACCTCCTTTCAAGTTTCTTACTTTTAGAACGTAAGGTCCGATTCGCCTGTCTTCTGTACAAATCGGCATAAGAAACAAAGAACATTCGATCAGAGCTGAAGTATGTTTTAATAAGGAACATGATGGATCCCCAGAGAAACAAATTACGAAACACAGTACCAATAATAATGAACTCAAATAATCAGTAATATAGCCAACCCTGTTAAAAAGACAAGTCGAACGCCACATACGACTCACAAAAATTAGGGAGTGAGGGATTGACCTAAGCACACAGAGACAAAGAGCTAGCAGATTGACAGTTTAAGATAAATACGGACAATGAGAGGGCTAGGCAGAACATATCATGACATTCCTCAAGTGGTAGTGTTCATGTATCAAATTCAGAAGATGCATGTCAATAGTCACACGTAGCGTTGGCACGTTAATAAATAACATAAGCTTCTCATGTATACGGACAAACACATGAATGCGCCAAATAAACAGTTTGGAAATTACAAAAGACTAAAGAACGAACACTTACACCCACGGAGCAGAAGAATAGCCCTATAGTTTTCCTTTCAACCCTAGGGAGCCGAAAATATAAATACCCTAGTTTAAATACAGGTATTCTTGTAGTTCTACAGCGGGTATCGATCGGAGATAATAGCAGATATGAACAAGAACAAGAAATAACAAGATATATCAATATGAACAAGTAATATTACAACATATTTTGATAGAAGAAAGACCATACTGAGCTTGCTTGAGGCTAAAACGCGTCCGACTCCGTGGGTGCTTCACTGAACACTCCGAAAACTTTCAGGCACCTGTTACACGAGATTAAGACGTAATGACAAATTGATTCAAGCGAGGTTGTTCGACCGGTCGGGGAGCTGAGAGGTCGCGGGAAAGGGCTTGAGAGTTCGCGCCGGGAGATTTTTTGTGGATAAGGAGAGAATGAGTGGAGCATAGGGATCCAGATCATATTTATTAATTCATTCCACCCACCATATTTACTTATGTTAATTGTATTCTTAGTTCCATATTTTTACTAATTTCAACATCCATCGCGTCAAAAAGGTTTAGGGTTTAGGGTTTAGGGTTAATAGGGGATCGGAAATTAAGTTGGAGACCATTGACTAGTGACCTTTCAAGCTCGCGATTAGGTGTTCATGGATTAGGGTTTTAGAGTAGGGATCGCAAAGTTGACCGTTGACTGTGGAGTGAACTCCCTAGAGCGGAATATTAATTAGTTTTAGGTTTAAGTGGGGATCGCAAAGTTTACCGTTGATTGTAGAACAATAGCTACACTTTAGAGTTAACCATTGACTTTGTTTGATCGATTAGTTTAACCTATTCGGGATAGCACCGTTGACCAAACATAATAGTAATTGACTTTGAAGTTAACCGTTGATCGTACAATTGACAACTAAGTTGAATGTTGTCTTCTTTTAACCGAAATCGAAAAGTTAAAAGTTGACTACATAATTAAGTTTAGAGTTGACCGCTGTCCATAGAGTTTTGTAAATTAGTTGAATGTTGTCTTCCTTTAACTGAACCTAATAGTTTCACCAAGTGGTAACCGCAAAGTTATAGACTCTCCTACATAATTGACTTTTGAGTTGACCGTTGACCATAAAGTTGACTATTTAGTTCACTGTTGTCTTCCTTTGACCGAACCTAATAGTGTCACTAAGTGGTACCCGCAATTTTGACCCTTGACTACATAATTGATTTTTGGTTTGACCGTTGAGTGTACATTTGAGTTTTTAGGTCATTGTTGACCTTGTTTGACTTAACATATTAGTTTCTCTAAGTCGAAACTGAGATGTTGACCCTTGACTGCATATTAGACTTTTGCCTTAAACGTACGCCTTAGAGTTGACTTATTTTTCATTGTGCACTTTGTCTGACCTAACCTATATATTTATTTCAGCAAAGTTGACCGTTGACTGAATATTGACTTATGAGTTGACCATTGATTGTAAAATTTACTTTTTAATATACTAAATTGTTGACTTTTATTGCCTATTACTTATGTAGAATCTACAGGCTCTACGCAAATTATCAACACGCAACCAGTTGCCATTACAAAATCAGAGGTTGCACAATTTTACAACAATAGTAATCTAATATTTCAAACCAAGTAATGGATTAGAGAGTTCCAAATGATGTTACAAAACACATTGCAACATATTCATAATAGTAAAGATCCAAACTACATTACAATTAATATATTGATGTCATAAACATAACTAGGACGCTATTATAAATCTGACACATGCTACACAGAAGCCCAACAAAAATCCAATAGCGCCGGAAAGTAGCAAGCTATTCTTTGGTGTAGACGCAACACGTTATGCAAAACAATTGGACGCAGCGGCAAGTATGTTAACACGAAGGTGTTCCTAATCCGCCAACAAGGCATTCGTAGCCTCTTCATAATCTGCATACTTGTGAAAGCAAGCGCCCTTGTATCCCGTTGTATGTTGCTGACACTCTTGCCATGACTTATATACGCCGCTTTGTCGGCCAACAAATACGACATAGTAAGTCTGTTTGCGATTAATTTCAACGAGACACCACACACAGACGCTCAATAATTGATGATCAGGAACAAACTACTTCAGTCTGGCTCTGAAGTACAAAACTATTTCAGTCAATAGTTAATTATTACAATTCTCTTACAATAGCCAAATTGTTTCAAGAATAGTGATCATAGGCTCAGTCCTGTGACTGAATACATAATAAGAGATGATCACAAACTGCAAAGGATATTTCCATGCGTATTACAATATCTCTCAAGAGATCAATGGATCCATATCATCACGGCATGTTATGATCACTCATGTAAACTCGCCTGCTTAACATCGATCTCCGATACAACGCAGTCAGAACTACAAAATTTAAAGCCAGAATCAGTAGTCACACATAGGCAGCATATATAGGTTATACAGTAAGAATCAGGGTCCCATGAGGATGCTCCAAGATATACTGTAAGAAGATGCCATAAGATATACTCTAATTCAGACCCTAACATAGGGACACGGAAGGAGGCTCAGATCAGTACTCATGAAAATCAAATAAGAGTTATAATATCAAGCTGCAAAAGGATTTTGCCATGCCATTCATATTACACTCTACGAGCTACAACAAGTGAATTCGATAGAACCATATATATCATCACAGACTATTCAGTGAGCATGAAGAGGCTCAGATCAGTACTCTTGAAAAGCAAATAAGAGATGATCACAGGCTGCACATGGATTTTTCCTTGCCCATATGACACTCTATCAGCTTCAACGAGTGAATTCAATAGATCCATATCACCAGAGACTCTTCAGTGAGCATGAAGAGACATCGAAACTAAATTAGAGATTATCACAGTCTTCAAAAGGATTCTGCCTTGCCATGCATATTACACTCTATCATCTTCAATGGGTGAATTCTATAGATTGATCCAAATCCGCACGACCATCTGACATTCTTACAAATAGTCACTAATGCACCTACACAGGACATAAATAGTTATATATATAGATATATATATATTAGTTAACTGGTGGACTGCATGTACCACGTAATGCGAAAAGTACCAAAGCTGTCCACATAAATGAGATGCTAAAAGTTATTTCACTGGAAAAATGGAATGCAAGCAGCAAAGAGCAATGGTGACTTCAAAACTTTAATTTAGTAAATATGAATTTCGACACATAGGCTATCAACTAAACTGAATTTCATCTAGCACAGACATAACATTCTTGTATGGTCACAAGATTCATGGACTTGAAATACTAAGTTATTTCACGGAATTGAACCAGTTTTCAAAGCCTTGAATATGTTTTAGAGGATTGAATTAGCAGAGTTATTTCAAGGCCCTAAACCAGGATTCAAAGCCTTGAAACTGTCTAACACGTATGCATCTTCTAAGGGGGATTTTTTCTAAACTATACTGTTTTAATTCTATCTCAATCACCCCTGTGCTTGATGTGTTATTATTTGATGGTGAAAGACAAACAGTTTTGATATATCTAACATCTTTTAATCCATCTGTTTAACTCAGTTTTGCAGGGAAATTTTATTTCCTAAGTTTGCAGGATTGGTTTCCTAATCTGGCTTTTGAAGGAAAGAAAACATTAAGAGAAGATGATTATGTGATCAGTCAGACACAAATGAAAGCTTCTCGATTTGCTTAAAAACAATATCACAACAATATCTCTGAAGATTATTATCAACTATCAGTTGGAGAAGGCTGTTAAGAGAGTCAAAGTTATTCCTACAAAACAGGAAGTAGTTGTCGAAAATCTGGGAAGATTTGCAGAGCCTCAAAGCTGCATAAATAGAGCTCATTTTGAAGCAACAATACACAACACTGTACGGGAAAAAAGGGAGACACATATCTGGATTGACAAGCATCAAAGAAGTTCATCATTCTCACAATCCATCTCACAGAAGATCACTTCATTCTTCACTGTAGTTTTATACTTCAGTGTTCTTCTTTCTTGTGCTTTATTTGTAGATCATTCTTGTATTACCTCTATCTCCCATTCTCAAGGATTGTTCAAAGTGAACAATAGACAATCCTTAGTTAATCAGTTAGCTAGAGCAGGTACTAGATAGGTTAGTGAGAACCACAAGCTGTAACAGAGTAAGGCATATCACTGTGCTTGAGATCTAGGGCTTAGCTTTTGATTAATAAGAATTGTGTTGAAAATCGTGCAGGGAGAAGATCACGTAGGTAGGGACGTAGGTCCAAGTGGACTGAATTCTATAAATCAATTGTCTCATGCATTTACATTTTCTTTTACATACTTGGTTCTTACAGCATTCAAACTAGTCCGTTTTCAAGGGTTTGAAACTCTTTTCAAGGCCTTGAAAAAGACTTGACTGTTTTACTTTGAAACTGTATTTCATTTCAAAGACTTGAAATTGTTTTCAAGGCCTTGAACTGCATTCCACTTCATTGAAACTCTTCTCCTCCACAAGTTTTGCAAAACGTTAGCATACTCTATTCAACCCCCCCCCTTCTTGAGTATCTGTGTTGCATCTCTATCTGCATACTCCCCTTTCAATTGGTATCAAATATTGTATCACTGTATAAGATTTAACCATCTGGTGATCATGAGTACTGCAAGTGATGGTGGTTTCTCACAGGGAAGAGCTGCTAACAGACCTCCTCTATTTTTAGGAGATAATTTTGCTCACTAGAAAGCTCTGATAAAAATGTTCATCATTGATCAAGACATAGAGCTATGGACAATTATTTAGAATGGACCTCACACTTTCTACATAGAGAAAGATGGGATCGAAACTCCCAAATATGAAGACTATCTTTCTTCATCTGAATTAGAAAATTTCTCTAATAATTACCAAGATATTAACATCTTGTATTGTGCTTGAGTACAGATGAATTCAACAGAATTTCAGGCTGCAAAACTGCCCAAGAAATCAGAGATAAGCTTGTGGTGACATTTGAAGAAACCAGTCAAGTCAAGCAAACAACGATCAACATCTATCTCAGACAACATGAGCTATTCAAGATGAATGCAGATGAGTCAATCAGAGAAATGTTCAAAAGATTCATAGACATAATCAATAACCTTGATTCACTTGGACAACATATTTCTAATGAAGAAAAGGTGTGGAAGATTGTGAGAAGTCTAACAAAGGCAAAATGGGAACCAAAGACTACTGCAATTGAGGAAGCTCACGATCTCATCACTTCAACTTGATGACCTACAAGGGAAGCTTCTGACACATGAAATATCCATGAATGAAGCTGATGGAGAATTACCAGAACGTGTCAAGAATTTAGCACTCAAAGCCAAAGAGAACGAGAAAATTCAAATCCTTGAATCAGAACATGATGATGAAGGTCCATTTGCTTTGATTTCCAAAGCTTTAACCTGAATCCTCAAGATGGAGAAAAAATTTGGAAACAAAGACTTCAACAGAGAAAGAAACAGATCATCCAGTAGAAAGGACTACAAAGGTAAATCTTCTTCAAAAATAAATCAAAAATCATGAACTGCTTTGAGTGTGGTGATGCAGGACACTTGATAAGAGATTGTCCACACAAGAAAAGCAAGAACTTTTAGAAGAAAGATCATGACAAGAGAAATAATGCTATGATAGCTTCATGGAGTGATTCAGATACCTCAAGTGACACTGAATCTGAATAAGAACATGCCAACTTATGCTTCATGGCCAAGCATGATGAAAGTTCTGAGAAGAACATTGAGGTAATGGTAAACTGTTTGATTTCAAAACCAAAATAAGCTCTCTCAGACTACCTCAGAACAATGCTTTTAAATGAAAAGGACTATTTGAAAGAGATTAGAGTTTTGAAAGAAAAAGTTCATGAGCAAGCAAAATAGAATTTTCAACTTGTTTGTCTGAATTAGAATCTTCAAATCTCTCAGAAGAAAATTGACAGTGATTTAAAGGCCTTGAAAACCAGTTTCAAGGCCTTTAAAACACAAGTCATGGAATTAGTCACTGAGAACTCTTTACTGAGTAACAACCTTGTTAATCTGAGACATCAAGTTGATGAATTAGATAAAAAAAAAAGACTACTCTTACTGAGAAACTTCAAGAATCTGAATTAGTCAAAGTCAAGCTTGCAGGCTCAGAACACAAGTTGAACTTGATTCTTGGAGAAAGCTCAAAGTCTGTTCACAAAACTGGTATTGGATACAATCCAAATTTTCCAAGAAAGAACAATACCAGATTTGTGAAAGCTGGAAACAAAACTTCTCCTAGGTGTCATTTTTGCAGTAAAACTGATCATGTGAAGATGACTTGTCATTTCAGAAGAAGAGACCCTCACATAATGAGGAACACGATCCCATTTCAACTCAAAGGACAAAACAAATTTTTGTTCCTAAAGGGGTCAGACCACCCAATATTGTTAATCCTGAGTATGAGTCCAACTTCCACACTTGGTCTGATGGCTGGGTAAGGCAGTGATTGGTGCTTGGAGGTTGTCACCAATGTGAAAGAACATAAGTGGTTTATTGACATTGGTTGCTCAAGACACATGAGTGGAAAGATATATCTATTCTCAGAATTGAAAGAGCAATCTGAAGGTTCGATTACTCTTGGTGACAAAGGCAAATGCAACATTCTTGGTATTGGTAAAGTAGGTACAGATTCTGAAAACTTTATTTGTAATGTATATCTAGTTGATGGCTTGAAATTTAACTTGATTAGAGTATCTCAGCTTTGTGATAATGGAAATAAGGTTATCTTTGATAAAGAGAAGTGTGTGGTGCAAAATGAGAAATCAGACAATTGCATTCTCACAGCCTCTAGATAAATCAATGTTTATACTTTTCAGACTAACAAAGTTGCAGGTAAAAGCTTAAAGTTTCTCAAGTTCAAAAGCTTGCGTACCTTGAACAAATTGATCTCCAAAGATCAGGTAAGAGGATTACCATCTATCAAGTTCAAAGATGATGAAGTATAAAAAGCTTGTGCTCAGAGTAAGCAGACCAGAAGCTCATTCAAGGCAAAGAAATTTGTAAGTACTACTAGACCTATTGAACTACTTCACATGGATCTCTGTGGTCTTATGAGAACTCCAACTCCAAAAGGTAAGAGGTATATGCTAGTTATTATAGATGATTATTCTAGATATACTTGGGTTATGTTTCTCAAAGAAAAATCTGAAGCACTCTTTGAATTTTCAAATCTTTGCAGAGAACTTCAAACCTTGAAAAACCTACCTATTGCTTCTATTATAAGGGATTATGGTAGAGAGTTTGAGCAATTAGAGTTTGATTTGTTTTGTGTTAAGCATGGTATCTCTCATAATTTCTCTACTCCTAGAACTCCTCAACATAATGGAGTTGTTGAAAGAAAGAACAAAACTCTTGAAGACATGTCAACAACAATGCTCTTAGAGAACAAGCTGTCAAAAAACATTATTGGGCAGAAGCTATGAATACAGAAAATTATATTTTGAACAGGTGCTTGATCAGACCTATCCTGAAGAAGACCCCCTATGAATGATTAAAAGGGAGAAAGCCAACCATTTCATATTTCAAGCCCTTTGGATGCACTGGTTTTGTCCACAACAATGAAAAGGACAACTTGGATAAGTTTGATGCAAGTGATGAAGGTATATTTCTTGGATACTCTCTGACTAGCAAAGCTTATAGAGTTTATAATAAAAAAATCAAGCTGGTTGAAGAAAGTATTCATGTTATCTTTGATGAAAGCTATGATGGTTCTTTGAGTGAAAGTTTTGCAGACTTGAATTTAAACACACAGTGAGAAGAAGAAGCTAAAAACTCACTTGGTTTCAAGAAAGATTCAAAAGGAAGCAGAAGCCATTTTCAAGACCTTGAAAATAGGTCTCAAGGCCTTGAAAATAAATATCAAAGCCTCGATAAGGTTGAACATGAATGATCACGCCACTAACCAGAGAAGCAATATGGAGAACCTGAACCCTGGTCTCCAAGAAAGAGATATAAATATCTCTCATCTCATCCATTTGACAACATCATTTCTGATCCAGCCACTGGTACACAAACAAGATCACAGCTGAAGAATCTTTGTGCTTCTACTGCTTTTATCTCTTTTGTAGAACCAAAGACTGTGAACGAAGCATTAAAAGAAGCAGACTGGATTATAGCTATGCAAAGTGAACTCAATGATTTTGAAAGAAACAAAGTGTGGAACTTAGTTCCTCAACCAACAAATCAGTCTGTCATTGGTACCAGATCGGTGTTCAGAAACAAGTTGGATGAAAATGGAAAAGTGATCAGAATTAACGCAAGGTTAGTTTCTCAAGGTTACAACCAAGAAGAAGGCATGGATTGTGAGAAAACTTTTGCTCCAGTTTCCAGGTTAGAAGCAATTAGAGTTTTACCTGTTCTTGCATCTTATAAGAACATGAAACTGTTTCAAATGGATGTGAAATGTGCATTCTTGAATGGATACTTGCAAGAAGAAGTTTATGTTGCACAACCTCCTGGTTTTGAAAATGATAAGTTTCCAGATCATGTTTACAAACTTGACAAAGCTCTTTATGGTTTGAAAAAAGCTCCAAGAGTTTTGGTATGAAAGATTGTCAAAATTTTTACTTGAAAATGATTTCAAAAGAGGATTGGTAGACAAAACACTTTTCATAAAGACTCATGAGAAAATTTTACTTGTAGTTCAATTTTATGTTGATGATATTCTATTTGGAGCTACTAATGATCTTTTTTGCAAAGAATTCTCATGTATTACGAGCAGGGAATTTGAAATGAGCATGATGCGAGAGTTGAACTTCTTCCTTGGAATTCAAATACATCAATTCAAGAAGGGCATCTTTCTGCATCAAAACAAGTACACTAGGGACTTGTTAAATAAGTAAAACATGTCTCAATCAAATAAATCAAGACTCCTTTGAGCTCTACACTGTCCTTAGATAAGGATGAATCTGGGAAGAGTGTCAATGTGAAAGAGTATAAAATTATGAATGGATCGTTACTTTATCTTACTGCTAGTAGACCTGATATCATGTTCAGTGTGTGTATGTGTTCAAGATTTCAAGATGATCAAAAAAATCACACTTAACTGCTGTGAAGAGAATATTCAGATATCTCAATGGTACCAAAGACTTAGGGCTTTGGTATCCAAGACATTCTAACTTCTCTTTCATGGATTTTCAGATGCTGGCTTTGCAAGTTACAAAGTTGATAGGAAAAGCACTTCTAGAACACGCCTATTCATTGGATTCTCTTTGATTAGTTGACATTCCAAGAAACAAAACTCAGTTGCTTTATTAACAGCTGAAGCTGAATATATATCTGCTGGAGCATGTTGTTCACATGTATTGTGGATTGCTCAACAGTTGAGGGATCTTGGATTTGATTTCAAAAGTATACCTATCCAATGTGACAATACCAGTGCAATAACAATTACAAAGAATCCAATTCAGCATTCAAGAACCAAGCAAATTGATGTCAGACACATTTCATCAGAGATCATGCTGAGAAAAAAGTGATATTGTTCTTGAATTTGTTTCTACTAACATGCAACTTGCAGATATCTTCACTAAACCATTGCCAGATGAAATAATTTAAGCTCTAATACTGGAATTAGGCATGCTAAATAAAGATGCATTGGTTTAGTGAGAGTACAAGTTAGGGAAGGTAAGTTATTATGTGTTTCAAAGATTTTAACTGATTTTCAAAGCCTTGAAAATCCTTTCAAAGCTTTGATTTTACTTGTTCAGTATAGCAGTGTTTCAAGACCTTGAAACTATTTTCAAAGCCTTGAAAATAAGTCTTGGATCATTCAGTATTGGGTGCTATCTTTGTAGATATTTTCTCAATATCGCCCATACCTTTTTCAAAAATTTTTTTCATCCAAATATAGTATTAAATTATTTATTTCAAAAGTCTTCAAAGATTTGTATCTTCTCTGATCATTACAGATCTTTTGACATCAGAGAGATTGCAGTTTCCTTTTCAAACTCAAACTCTTTAAGTATTTATCTTCTTCTTTTCTCCTTCACTCCGTATCAAATCTACCTCTCTCTATTCTTCTCCCAAACCCTAAAGAGCACTAGAAGAGCCTCTGACAGAATCATGATGGCCGGAGGTTCAAAACCTAGTTCTGAGAAGAAGAGAAAGAAGAAGAAGAAGAAGAAGAAGAAGAAGAAGAAGAAGAAGAAGAAGAAGAAGAAGAAGAAGAAGAAGAAGAAGAAGAAGAAGAAGAAGAAGAAGAAGAAGAAGAAGAAGAAGAAGAAGAAGAAGAAGAAGAAGAAGAAGAAGAAGAAGAAGAAGAAGAAGAAAGAGAAGGCTTCTGCAGAAAAGCAATCTGAAACAGAGATCTCAAGCCCTAAGAAGTTGAAGAAAAAGAAGAAAGCCTCTCAAGCTGAAAAGGGAAAACAGAAGGTGACAGAGGAAGAACCAGAAGACAATGTGGAGAGAGCCTTGCAGATCTACTCAAAGAAAACTGCTCCTGATGATTCTTGGTTCATCTCAAACACTTTCAAAGGTCAGTGGTTGGATGGTTTTGCCTCTAGGAAAATTTGTAGCTTGATCAGTATGCCTGTGTTAACTGGAATGAATCTGAATTGCATTACCATGTTAAAGAAAAGCTCTCAGTGGTTCATGCTAAACCCTCCTGAGCTAGCCTATCCAAGACTTACGAGACTTTTCTATCTCAACATGAAGCAACCTAAGAACTCTCCACACTTAGTTATCAAGACTAGAGTTGCGGGTGTTACTATGGAATTAGATCATGCTGAGTTTGCATAGATCCTAGTCTGTCCTAAGAGATATGATACACAGAACCATCCTCCCAAAATGAAGATTTGAAGTTAGCCAGAGAAGAATTCTTTCTACCAAATGTTCCTGCGTCATCCAAAAAGTTAACACACTCTATGTTAAATGTTGAAGCCAACGTCTTATTCACTATCTTGATGAGATGTATCTTTCCAAGGGAACATTCCAAGGAGTTTTTCACTGAAAGAGTGTTATACATTATGTATTTGATTATGCACGGCTATGAAATTGATCTTCAGAAGCATGTAATGGAACACATGTTGTTTAGCCAAACAGATCATAGAAAGCATCCTTTACCTTATGCAAACTTGCTCACTCTGTTCTTCCAACACCTTGAAATTCCAACTGCTGGTGAAGACTCTATCACTTCTGGGATTGGTGTGCTAACTGAGAAAGCTTTTGAGAAGATTGGAGTGGTAAAAACCAAGGCAAAAATTTGGAAGTTGTATTCAGATTTGACAGAAGAAGAGCTGAATGCAAAGAAATTTCTTAAGCCCAAGGCCTTGACCCCTACTTCAAGCCATACCTCTCAGCCTCCTAATTTGTATTCAATCCTTCTGAGACTTGATGGTCTACAGATGGAAAATGGTGAAATCAAAGAGAATCAGCATGGGTTTGAGACTGACCTCGAACAGGTTAAATACATGGTCGAAACCATCTTTAGAAGCATGACTGTGTTTGACGTTCCTGAGGATGAAGAAGGTGCCAAGAAATATGGCTCTGAAAAGAACTTGCCCAATGAAAACTCCAACCAGGAAGAGGCTGCTCAAGTCAAGGATAAAGGGAAGCAGGTGGTAGTTGAACAAGCTGCTCAAGAGGGAGATGAAGTAGACAGTCCTGATTCAGATGACTTGCTGATAACCCTGAAGAAGATGATGAATTCTCCAAATACTGCTACTAAAGATAAGACTGATAGAGATTGCTGGTGTGAATGAAGAGGAACATGAAGAACAGGACAATGATGAAGAGTGTGAGGAAGAAGAGGGAGATCAGAATGGAGATGAAGACCCAACCTCATAATCTTGCCTATTCTTCCTTTCCCATTATCTTCTTAAGTTTATTTTTCAAAATTTTCCAGACACTGATCCAACATCCTCTCATTCTTTTTGATGAAAGTTTAGAAGGGGGAGAAAATCTTAGGTTGTTTTTATTTCTGTTTAAGTGACATATCTTTTGGTCACTAGGACTATCTGCAACATATTTGTTGGATCTTTTGGAATTTATGTGGTACTACTATTTGTGTTGTATGCTAATCAGTATTTTTTGCATTAACTAAGACTCAAACAGATTAAGGTTTTGTCTTTCATAAAGGGGGAGATTGTAAGGTCACAGGTTTCATGGAATTGAAATACTAAGTTATTTCAAGGCCTTGAACCAGTTTTCAAAGCCTTGAATTAGGTTTCACACGATTGAAATACTATTTCAAGGCCTTGAAGCAGGACTCAAAGCCTTGAAACTTTTTAACCTGTATGCATGTTGTAAGGGGGAGTTTTTCTAAACTCGATTCTATCTCTATCACCCCTGTTCTTCATGTGTTATTATTTGATGATGAAAGACAAATTGTTTTGATATATCTAACAGGGCCATATTGCTCATAAGCGGTCAATCGGAAAAGAATTGTAACAAAGCACACGGTGTATAACCTGTTGCAACAAAGCACCAACATAGGTAACTAACTCACTTATGGATGAAAGTACAGAAATACCCTTATGTGGCTACCCCTCTTTTAACTTGAAGTACCAAAATACCCTCGGTTAGTTACCCTTCCGATTTGAATTGAAGAGCTCGAGAATCGACCTAGTGGAGTCGGCCGTCGACTTCACTACGTCGACAGCAGACCCGAACCAGTCGATAGTCGACATGCACGGTCGACATACCGGAATTGCCTGTCGACCTGTTCACGTCGACATTCGACTTAGGTAGATTGACGGTTGACTTCTCTTGGTCGATTGTCTACCTGTCTAGGTCAACCGTCGATATGTGTAGGTTGTCCGTCGACCTATATAGGTCGACTCAATTGAATCATCCTTAAAATTGATTTTTTTGACCTAGGACCCTAACTATGTTTGATTTTCTATAATTTCAGACTTGTCTACAGGACTCCAGGGCTGTCCTATCATGCTATGGGTAATGGAGATATATACGTACGTTGGACAAAACACTATTGTGCCAAAAGGGTTTTGCCATCGGTGTCGGTATAAGTTACGACAGGCTAATCCGGGAGATTATGGGGCGGTTTCATTCGATGCTGCAATGAAAAGAGCTCGGTACATATGGAATGGAGATGTGATGATGGCATGTATATACGTTGGACAAAACAAAAGACTATGGTGCCAAAAGGGTTTTGCCATCGGTGTCGGTATAAGTTACGACAGGCTAATCCGGGAGATTATGGGGCGGTTTCATTCGATGCTGCAATGAAAAGAGCTCGGTACATATGGAATGGAGATGTGATGATGGCATGTATATACGTTGGACAAAACAAAAGAATATGGTGCCAGAAGGGTTTTGCCATCCGTGTCGGTATAAGTTACGACAGGCTAATCCGGGAGATTATGGGGCGGTTTCATTCGATGCTGCAATGAAAAGAGCTCGGTACATATGGAATGGAGATGTGATGATGGCATGTATATACGTTGGACAAAACAAAAGACTATGGTGCCAAAAGGGTTTTGACATCCGTGTCGGTATAAGTTACGTTGAGAGACTGTCCGAATCTCAAATTGTAGTGAAGTTAATGGTTTGATTTGTTTGTAAGACTAATGGTGACGTTGTATGGATGTTTGATATGTTTGTAAGACTATTCGTGAAGTTGGATTGATGTTTTATTTGTTTGTTTCACGATTTTGTCACGTTTTGGTCATTCTTTCGACTTAGCATGTCTACGGTCGAGTAGATCACATCGACGGTCGACATAGCTCGTCTACTGTCAACTCGTATACATCGACTGTCGACATATACGGGATGACTGTCGACGTGTATGGGTCGACCGTAGACGTGTTTTGTCCGGAGTCGACCATGGACGTGTAGACGTCGACCGTCGACATGTTGTAGTCGAAAAAAACTGCAAAATTATGCCCAACCGGGCCAACCGCCTCCAACACCACGGTTTGGCCCATACGTATATATACATATATTGTATATATAAACCTTACTGCATGCAAACCGTGGTCTTGTCCTCAGTCTCTTCTCCAACGACAAGCACACAAACTCGTCTCTTCTCCAATGACAAGCACACAAACTCGATATGGCCAATCCCCAACGGCAGGTATGTAATATTACAATATGCATGCTTTGTGATCGATGAATGTTGATGTACGTTAGCCTATGTTACTCCCTCACAACTCGCTGGAGTTCGAACCATATCTAGGGTTTCTTAGTGACTCAGTTTTAGGGTATAAACAGTGAATATGCAAGCTCATGAATGAGGCGAAACAGTAAATATGCAAGCTCACGAATGGGGCTACACGGTAGAAACAGTGGCTGTGGTGCCGGTGCTTTATGAATTTTTTATTCAACAACCCTCCCTCACAACTCACTGTTCCTACCGTGATTTCTGAACTTTTTTTGACCCAGTTAGTATATTTAGGGTTCGAACCATATCTAGGGTTTCTTAGTGACTCAGTTTTTGAGGGTTCAAACCATATTTAGGGTTCAAATAATATTTAGGGTTCAATGAATAAAGCGAATTCCTCATCTGGTCTGCAATAAACCCTAGGACGACTATAAACCCACGACTAGGAGAATAACAGTAGAGAAAAATTAGGGTTTGCATGTTGTTTTTGCATGTTTTTCCTTCACACGTTCAGAACATTATGTACTCTATATTTTGTTCTATGTAAGTGGTGGCGGCAATAATGGATGCATATGCGGAAGAAAGTCGTAGAGTGGAATTCAATAGAATGAAAGCCCGTCGCGAAAGAAAGAAGCGCCCTATCGTAACTTGGACGAACACGGAGATCGATGTAGTATGTCGCCGCATAGATGATATAGATGATAAGAAGATAAAAAAGAAGAAAAAGAAGCAGAAGGGAAAGAAAAACACGGTTGCAGCCCCGCAGGAGACCGTTGAAGATAAATTGGTTGAAGCCCAGCAGGAGACGGATGAAGTTAAATTGGTTGAAGCCAAGCTGCAGACCGATGAAGTTAAATTGGTTGACCGAGACAAGAAGATATTTTCATGTAATCGGGGTTACGATTTTGATTTGTCTGAGTGGATCGCATATAAAATAGATCGCGGTAGTCGGACGTACAGAAACAAGCTGTCTGCACATACTAGAGGAATGATTAGAGCAATTCTCAGTGAATACGTACAATGCAGTGCAGGCTGGGACGAACAACTGCAAAGAGCACTAAAGAACCCTGAAAACTTCATCTTCAAGCGCCAAAAGGGCAGCTGGGACGTCCGTCATGATCCTCACGTAGAAAAAGAAATTGACTTTGCATGTACAATATTGGCAGTGAACCTGAAGACTGACGATGCTTCTTCCATGCAGGGTCCGCCAGGAATGACAAGGTTGATCCATACCATCTTCAAGCATATTCTGAAGGGTGAAACCTATCCGGCTGACGTACAAGATTTGCACGACACTCTGAGCCACCACGATTCTGACCGGGTTATGAAATATCTGCCAATTTGCGTTGACCACTCGTCTATGTGGTCTGGGGAGGAGAGGATGGAAAAATTGTTACGAGTGTGCAGAGAATACCAAGCATAGAAGTATAAGCCCCCTAGTAATGGACAGGCTAGCTGGGAAGATTGCATGAAGAAGACTAACCCCCTTGCAGGCACTACGGGTCATGCAACAAGGTACTGGAGAGACCTAATCCCTCCAGGTAAGGCACCCCATGGCCACCCCCTCTATCGCGTACTGTGCTATAAGAGTTTACGGAAGAAACGGAAACCGAAATTTTTGCAGTGGACCAAGGGCTATGATGACACCACCGTGTCCTTTTACTTGTTCGTTAGGAACGCGTATGAACACCTTCGGAAGCCCTGCGACAACTATCTTAATCTCCCGGATGATAATGACTGGCTCGACGGGGAGTACATTGAGAGTCAAATCATTGGTTTCTTCCCACGTTATATGGTGGATCTGATGGCCAATGCGCACGATATGAATTTACCGTTTTCTAAGGTATGTTTCCCTCACCTCACCGATACGTACATACGTGCTATATTTATAAATTCATTAAATTAATATATACATGTATCTATCTTGTTTTGTTGGTGCATGCAGTAACCGCCCGTGGAAGGAGTACGTGCAGCTAGCTAGCATATGATCGGCGAAGGATATCTATAATAGTTTCTTTTTAGAGTTCATAGTTATTAATTAGTTGTTTTATTGCTGGATTCTTAAAGTTCATGAATTTGTTGGTCTTGGATTCTTTAATTTAATGAATTTATCGTTTTCTAAGGTATTGTCTGGGTGCTTTAATTTCAAAGACAGCAGGGACAGAAAGCAACAATTTCTGGCTGTTTAGTCGACTTCCACAGGTCGATCGTCGACAGCCAAGATAGGGTTACACATAGAACATGGACAGAGGGCATTATTTTTTGCCTTGTTTGTCGACTTTCCAGTGTAGACAGTCGACAGTTCGTCGTCAAAAACCTTGAATTTTGTTCAATTTCATACCAATTTTGGTGTTTGTTCTTCGATGTCATACCAATTTTGGTGTTTGTTCTTCAATTTCATACCAATTTCATAGAAATAGTTTCAAAAAAAGTATCAATTTCAAACAAATTTCATGGTTCTTCGCCGGAGACGAAGAAATCTGGGTTCTTCGCCGGAGACGAAGAAGACGGGTCTGTGAAGAAGAAGAGACGATCTTGGCTATCTTGCCTGTGATGAAGAAGAAGAAGACACGACGAAGAAGACGGGCCTGTGAAGAAGAAGAGACGGGTCTGGGTTCGTCACTGTGTTAAAAGAAGGGAAGAGAGAGAGAAGGTTTTTTTTTTTTGGATTTTTGTTAAGTAAATTAAGATTTTCGGAGAATTAAGTAGTATAATTACACTTATTACCCTTAAACACCAACTCCTTAATTGTTGGTGCTTCTCGGCAGTGGAAAACATTTCCACTGCCTTCTGGCCAATTCTTTCGTATCTAACATCTTTTAATCCATCTGCTTTAACTCTTTTTTGCAAGGAAATTTTATTTCCTAGGTTTGCAGGATAGGTTTCCTAATCTGGCTTTTGCATGAAAGGAAACATTGACAGCTTCTAAGTTTGTTTAAAGACAAGATCACAACAATATCTCTGAATATTATGATCAACTATCTTTTGGACAAGGCTGTTAAGAGAGTCAAAGTTGTTTCCTACAAAACACGAAGTTGTTGCTGAAAATATGGGAATATTTGTAGAGCCTCAAATCTGCATAAATAGAGCTCATTTTGAAGCAACAATAAACAACACTCAACGGGAAAAAAGAGAAACACATTTATGGATTGACAAGCATCAAAGAAGTTCATCATTCTCACAATCCATCTCACAGAAGATCACTGCATTCTTCACTGTAGTATTATACTTCAGTGTTCTTCTGTCTTGTTCTTTATTTGTAGATCATTCTTGTATTACCTCTATCTCCCATTCTCAAGGATTGTTCAAAGTGAACAATAGAGATTTCTCAGTTAATCAGCTAGCTAGAGAAGTTACTAGAGTGACAACCACAAGCTGCAACAGAGTAAGGCATATCTCTGTTCTTGAGATCTAGGGCTTAGCTTTTGATTAATAAGAATTGTGTTGAAAATCCTGCATGGAGAAGATCACGTAGGTAGGGACGTAGGTCCAAGTGGACTGAATTCTATAAATCGATTGTCTCATGCATTTACATTTTCTTTTACATACTTGGTTCTTACAGCATTCAAACTAGTCTGTTTTCAAGGGTTTGAAACTCTTTTCAAGGCCTTGAAAAAGACTTGACTGTTTTACTTTTAAACTGTATTTCATTTCGAAGGCTTGAAATTGTTTTCAAGGCCTTGAACTGCATTGCACTTCATAGAAACTCTTCTCCTCCACAAGTTTTGCAAAAAGTTGGCATACTCTATTCAATCCCCCCCCCTTCTAGAGTATCTATGTTGCATCTCTATCTGCATACTCCCCTTTCAATTCTTATATCCAAAAGTATCACACAACTTCATGCATATATCAAACAATTCAAAATTATCGACACCAGCATACTCAGCATGTCAGTAATTCAAACCCTGAAATGAAAATTATCATCTTCAAGAAAAACAAGGAATTAAAACCCACACACAAAAATAAAAAACAATAAAACAAGGTATTGCAATCAAGAACAAAGAAAGCACCAAATATGATACCACAAAGCTATCGCAGAACAACGGAACCCCCCTATACAGATAACATAATCTAAAATTTAAATCAAATCAGTGAATTCTAACTTGATTATTGGGGCAATTTCGATTCTTTGACGAAGTTATACGCAATTCCGATCAATGACAACCAAACCCGTCAGGGTTCCAGATCTAAGTGCTTCATCTCTCCCTCCCTCTTTCGATTGACGTAGTTAGCACCTCACAGAATAATAGTCTCATGGTTATGCGACTATGGTAGGAGTATCGATCGATGAAGAACAGATGAAAAGCTACAGATCGAGAAGAGAAAGGGACTTGTGAAATAGATCGATTTGCCCGCGGGGTGTGAACATGAAGAAAATATCTAGCTAGAGATCGAAATGAGAAACTGATAAGTTGGAAAAATTTCAAGGGTTTATGTTTTGGTGAATTCATGAATTGGGTTTTTGGCTCTAAAAATTTTGTGAATTGTTAGTTTTCCCCTCTTAAATGTTTGCTGAAATTTTGAAAAATTGCGTTTTTTTTTCATGTAATTATCGTGTCCCCCCACAAGTTTGGTTAAAATTGTGTTTAGATCCATTTCCGACAATACTGCACGTCGTTGAAATTTTTTATTTCGGATGACTAGTCGTTTCCCCCACGACAAAAACACGGGTGGTCTTTAAAAATATAAAAGACGACAAGACAGACGACTAACTGATCAAAAAAACTATTTGTACTGCTATCAACGACTGTAATCCTGGTAGTCGGAAGGAAACTGGTCGCTGAAAGCAGGATCTGTTGTAGTGTCTATAGATAGCCTAGTTGACTCGTCTCTTTATTGTCATCCAAGAAGTGTGCTAATTGCCTGAGTACTGAGGCTAAACAGTTACATCCAATTTGCCGACTACGTCCTAAGAATCTAATTTTGTGGTCAAAAATTTTGCCGACGGACATTTCGACGACATCCTGTTGTCGTTGAACCTATGTTGAAGTCTTTGTTCGTCGTCTTTAATGTAAGCCCACTACCATGTAGTCGTGTGTTTTGGTCTTGTGGTAGCACTTTTCTTGTTGTAATTTTATTAGAACGACTAACATGCGCGTCGTGATCTTACTTTGCTAAACATGCTCGTCGTGTGATAATTTTACCTTCTTGATGGCCGAATATTTATGTAGTCGCCTATCTGAAATATTTTACAAATCTGCACAAACCAGTTGAACTTGTTTTCATAAGCAACAAACACAAAAAGAAATATTGGTTCATACATTGATGAACCTGTTGGTGATCCTTTTTGATCACCCACACATAAAACAATTAAACAAACGTGCAAAAACAACAAACTTAAAGCCAAAGTTGTTACTCTATTAGCAAGCATAATGGAAGCAAAACCCCGGAAAAAAAAACACAATATTGTTTGAAATCCAGAAATAGCGTGGGACACCACCTGACCAAAAGACTAACTGTTCAGATATTGTAAATTACAATATTCCTATAACTGATGCGTTTAATTACGACATAGTGTTCCTCCAAAGTTGGGGAAGAATTGTGCATTGTCGATTCGGATTGAAAAAGGATGAGTTGTTGCTGCAGGTGCTGGCAACAGGTGAAAAGAAAAATAAATATATAATTAGTGTTCTTGATACAGATATGTTGATGTGAAAATTTTTGATCACTAAGATAAAGGAAAGCATGTTTACCTCTTTCCTGGCCGACATCTCCACCTTACATGTTTTGACAGGTAACCCTCGTTCTCTGAACGTGCTGGTACCATTGGTGAGACTCTTGTTCATGTGTTGATTGATGACGGTAGAACACATATCTTTATCCACCCCCACCATGGCCGAGCGGTTATCTTTGGTTCTTCCCTCTGTCGATCCGTTTCACGTTTATGTCGGAAACGGTGCATCTTTAAGTTGCTCATACTTCTGTCCGAGAACACGACCCAATGTTTGATATTTTATATGTGTTGTCAGTTCTGGGATTTGATACTGTGCTAGCTATGGAATGGCTACAGAAATCGGGAAGAGTGTTCTACGACTATGCGGATCTCACCATGGATTTTTTATGGGATGGTCAGCAAGTTATGAATCGGGGTGACACAAGTTGACTATTTTTAACTCGCAAGTGTATGAGGGCACAAGTAATAAAGTCATTAATATACTGGGAATTAAACGACCCCAAGGGACCAATGTGCGGAGAGTACTAGTTACTAGTTTCTTAGGCACTATTTAAGCTAATAAAGTAAGGGTTGATTTTGTGAACTAACGAACTAATTTGCATAAACTAAATCGTAAATAAATTTCAAGGGATAATAGGATGAATACTAGGTTTAGGGAAATTTGATGCAAGTTTTCACCTAATGACTTGATACTACTTGAAACACCTATGATTTCGAATTTCTAGGACCTGAATATTCCTAATTGACACCTCTCAAGCAAAAATTAGGCTCCTAACTAACAAGAAATAGAGATCTCTCGATTCACTAGAGTCAAGTCATTAGGGGTTAACCTCTTATTTTCACTCAATTCATGTCCACCTAAGGCGTGTAACTATCTCTCGATCTTGTACACAAGCAACAAAGGTTCAATTCCACTTTTCAAAATCCCCAAATAATCTCTCTCGAGCAATACGTTGGGTTCATAATCATCCAGCAAGTGATCAATTTTCTACAAGCATGGAGCACAACGAAATCGATAGAAATCAACAAAACATAGCATAAAGGCACAAATCAATGAATCAAGATAATTCAAGTCATAAAGATCCAATCTTAATTCAAATCCCAAACCCTAACATAAAATACAAGGTAGCATAATGAAGTTATGAAGATAAACAAGAAGAGGAGAAGAAAACATGAAAAAATAGAGAGATATAATGATAGCGTCCATTAAGCTATCTCAATCTCTTTCGCGCATTTCTCCATCTTCCTAGTCGTTCTCCATACTTCCTTGTGTCTTCCTATTCTTCCTTAGGACTTGGTGTAATAATAATGGCTGAAAATTGACTTTTAAAGGTTTAAAATCCGTCTTTGGAGGGTTTTGAAACGTTTCCATAATGTTTTGGCAAAAATTTCACTTTTGCCACCCGTAATTCTGGACAGATTTGGAAACTGACTTTGCGCGGGTTTTTTCTCCCTCATACGGACTCAAAATCAAGCCTACCATATACCGTTGATCCAAAACTCATAGTCTAGCTCAAGATACAACTGAAAGAATGAAGGTTGGTCCTGAACTGCTTTTTCAACTCTTATTTTTTTTTTTTTATCTTTCTCTTCTCCTCTTTATCTAGTTTCATTCTAAGCATCTTCAAGCCTCTCATAAGCTTCATTGCACATATTTACCTGAGATACACTACACTAAACAACCTGTGCAATTATCATAAAAAATATGACACAACATGCGCGGATAAGCTTAAAACTACACCTTTCACTCTTAGTCTTATGAATCGTCAAATACACATATTTGAGCATATTTATCACAAAAATCATACAAAATTAGCCTAACAAAATTTATGTAAAAGCATAATAATAACTCATAATAAAGATTTATCACACACACATATCGCGCCAGATCTCTTATAACGGTTTATTAGCTTTCGTACACACATGACCGTATATGGAGCTGTATGAGCATGTTTCGATTTCCCCCCAATCCCGTACCCTGCCAGCAGACTCAGTGACTTTCCCACCTGAGTTACCCACGGCCATCCTCAGCGTCTTATAGCAGCATCTACAGATTTCATTAGGGAAACCTCCGCCATGCTTACGGGATCATGGCATCCACTTGTATCAAGGAGGAAGCGGATTAATGTTTACCATTTCCATTACTATAGAGATTCAAATTCAGGACCCTGATATGTTGCATCATGGACTTATTAAGCAAATTCGGAGCGCTTTCTCTTCCCCAATTTTATTGTTACAAAAGAAAGGCGGATCCTTCCAATTTTTCACAAATTACCGCCCATCTGAAACGGCAAAAGTTCTCGATCAATTCCCCATTTTGACTGCTGATGAATCGTTCAATGAGTTGGGCAAAACTTCTTTCTTTACAAAACACGACTTGCGTTCTGGTTATCATTAGATCAGACAGTAGGTGGACGATATCCCAAGACGGCTTTTCGTACTCATGAGGGTTATTACGAGCCTCAGGCGATTCCTTTCGGTCTTACTAATGCTCCGTCTACTTTCCATTCCGCTAAGAATCACATATTGCAGTTGTTTCTTCGCTCATTTGTGATCGTATTCTTCAACGACATCCTTATCTATAGCTTGACATTGGACTTGCACGCGTCTCACTTACACTAGGTTCTAAAGTTATTGGCTGCCAATTGTTTCTTTTTTATGCTTTCCAAGTGCTCATTCTGGAAGAGTGCCATCGATTATTTGGTTGGATTCTCAAAAGCTTGAGGCCATGACTGTGTGGCCGACTCCAACTATAGTCCAACATTTGCGTGGGTTTTTGGGCCTCACAGGCCACTATAGGCATTTTATTCAGGGCCACGCCACTCTCGCAGCAGCATTGACATATATCATTTAACATGATGGGTTGTCTTGGTCTTATTCAGCGGAATAGAGTTTTCGTGCGCTCAAACAGGTGATGACCACGAAAGCGGTACTTGAACTTCCAGATTTTACGCAGACTTTTGTGCTCGAGACTGATGCTTTCGATACTGGTGTTGGCATTGTCTTGCTACTGAGCGGTAATGCTATTACCTTTTTAGATTAAAAATGGGACCTCACCGACTTTTGTCTTCAACATATCTCTAGGAATTGTATGCCATTGTGGAAGTCGTGCAAAAGTGGCGCAAGTATTTATTGGGGCGTGAATTTTCTCAAAGCGATCATCGCAGTTTGAAGGAGCTTTTATCGCAGGTAATTTAGACTCAAGACAAACACTTTAACATTTAATAAGTTGATGGGTTCAAATTATGAATTGAGTACAAGACAGGGGCATCTAACATGTTTCTTGATGTCAGGCCAGTTCCATCCATGCTGGCATCAATCCGAAAAGAAAACTATACTATGGCAGATCTCCAAACTCTGCACGTTGCGGTTTCTTCCCACAATCCAGCGTTGCGTTTTTCGGTTGTCGACAGTCTTCTATACTACAAGATATGATTTGTGTTTGCCGCGCTTCGCCATTAGGGGATTAGCTGCTACAAGAATTTCATAGATCGCCGGTCATACTGGTATTGAGCGCACTTCCCGCCTTCTCTCTTTGGTTTTCTATTCCCATGATATGTTCCAATGTTATGTTTTGTATCTTCTTTCCACACTTGTCAAACGACAAAATATTCAACTCAGAAACCGGGTGAATTATTAACATTTACCTATTCTTTAGTGTGTATGGTAAGATTCTTCGATGGACTATATCATCGATTTAACCGCCTCTAAAGGTCTCTCAGTCATTACTGTGGTCGTTGACTGTCATCGATGTATCCTCTAAACGTCTTTCAATCTTTATGGTGGTCGTTGACCGTCTTGTGAAGTATGTTCACTTTGGCGCATTACCTGCTTATTTTGATGCTCCATGTGTGGTTTGTCTCTTTATCGATGTGGTTTTCAAGCATCACGGGTTTATCGCTTCCTTGGTCTCGAATCGTGATGCAATTTTATGAGTACATTTAAAAATAATTGTTGAATTTGAGCTGTACTACTCTCAATTTTAGCCCGATTTATCATGCTCCTTCGACCAAAGCTCACTTGCATTTGATTCCATTTATAATCGCGTTGATGTACATGGGATTGATGTGGTTCTTCATCCCTTTTTCTTTCTACAGAGAAGGATATGGTAGTAGAGACCGCTTGTGTGGCTTTAAGGGCATCTCCAACCCCATGGGGGGAGGGGGAGGGGGAGGGGGAAAGGGAAAATCGTATAAAAATATGGTTCATGTCCAACCCCATGGGGGGAGGGGGAGGGGGTGCTATGGGGATAAATTTTTCCTTGGGTGAGGGATGGTTAGGGGGGATTTCCCCATGGACATCCCCTCCCCCTCCCCCTACATGGAATGATTAATTAATTGAATATTTGATAATTTTAATTACACGTACTAATATTTTGTGATTATATTATGTATTTAATTATTATGATTAATGAATTTTCTTTTGTATTATTTTTACAAAAATTAATAATGTATTCACGATTGTTGGAAAGAATATTTACGAAAAGTCATCCTTATCTTAGTTTTTTTGAAATTTAATAAAGCTTATTTTTTATACTGTTAACAATTATAATTTCAATAATTAAAAAACACAGTTAAAATGTCAAATTTATTGAATAATAACGATACAAAATATAGCATTTAGATACAAAGCAAATAACGTCACTCATAATTTTTCCCTTGTTCATTCCAAACATGTTCAACTAAGTCATCACGTAGTTGTTGATTGGCATCCACTGAGCGTATCTGGCAACGACGCATCATATAGTCATCAAGTGATATGTTGCCAATTCTTGGTTCAAAAGTTATCTCATTTGATGATTGTGGATAAATACTTGCGCGAGCCCTACGAGACGTATAAAGATTGTTGTCGTCATCATCTGAGTCTTGATCAGCATATTCTTCACGTTCGTCCTCCACAATCATATTATGAAGGATTACACAAGCTAACATGATGTTACCTAGGTCTTTTATCGGCCACCCTCTTCCGGGCTGTTTAATGGTAGCGAAACGAGCCTGGAGAATTCCAAACGCCCTTTTAACATCTTTATGATATGACTTGCATTTGAGTGAACAACCTTTCTTTTCTTAGGCGAGGATTTCTAATGGCTTGCACTAAAGTAGCCCGTTTGGGATATATCCCATCAGCAAGATAGTAAGTCATGTAGCGTGTGTTGTTGTTTACCTACATGTAACTCGTGGAGCTTTTCCGCTTTCCAGCTCATTAAATAGCAGTGAACGACCAAGGACAGTGATGTCGTTTTGAGCTCCCGGTACACCAAAGAAGGCATGCCAAATCCATGTGTCGGCTGAAGCCACTGCTTCGAGCACTATCGTAGGTTTCTTTGATTTTCCAGAGAATCTTCCCTGCCATGCAATTAAACAATTCTTCCAATCCCAGTGCATACAATCCAACGACCCGACCATTCCAGGAAACCCACGGCGCTCAGCACGCCGAAGAAGCTTTTTGAGATCCTCCTCCGTCGGTGCACGAAGATAGTTTGATTTGTGTACCTGCAAAATTGTTTTACAGAACTCTCGCAAGGTTTCACATGCAGTTGTTTCTGCCATATGGAACTGATCGTCTATGGCATCAGCATGAGTTGAATATGCTAACATGTGCATAGCTACAGTTACCTTGTGGAGCCTAGTAAATCCTAGACGTCCAATGTTGTCACGCTTATGACGGAAGTATGGATTCACGCGCTCACAATCTGCCACCAAACGCATGAAAAGTGGTTTTTTCATGCGAAATCGCCTACGGAAATCTTCATCATTAAAGACAGGCCTTTCAACAAAGTAGTCTCGCATTAGTGCTTCAAACTTCTCCCCGCAAGTTCTTGATTTATATTTTCGCCCCTCAACGGAACCACCGTGTACACGATTATTTTGAACAACCATGTTTTGGCGATACTGTCGATACTCCTCCACTGTGTTGTTGAAATTCTCGTCTTTGGCGTCTTGTTCCGCAACCTGTGCTTCACAGTTAGTATAGAAATTATAATTCAAATAATTACCCGAGCCCTCGCCAAGATCCATTCTATGTCAAAGAATCTGTGGTAGTTGAATGTTTCAATATCTCAATGGTCGATGGTAATTGTATTCTGAATCGTGATGCAACCTTAAATAAATAAATAAAAGTCTCATAAAGTTCATTGGATGGTAGTGAATGCTAGTTGAATGTGACAATTTGTTAGAGAAAATATAGCCAACACGTGAAGTGTATCAGATTTGAGAAAGAAAAAGTCTCGTAGAAAAAGTCTCATGAAGGTAGTGAATGGTAGCTGAATGTAGCAATCCATTAGAGAAAATATAGTCTTCACGTGTAGTATATCTTATTTGAGAAAGAAAAAGTCTCATAGAAAAAAACTCATTAGGGTGGTGAATGGTAGCTTAATGTAACGGTTAGTTAAAAAATATAGCATTCACGTGAAGTCTACCAGATTTGAGAAGTCTCATGAGAGTAGCGAATGGTAGCTGAATGTTACAATCTGTTAGAGAAAGTATAGCATTCACGTGAAGTGTATCAAATTTGACAAAGAAAAATTCTCATAGAAAAAGTCACCCTTACCAAAAATCTTTCATAACCAATCAGAAAGGAAAACATGGTTTTAGTAATGTAACATATCCCCTTTATATATGAAGTTACATTTTGATGCTTGAACATCACTAGTCTCTCATAAATCACAATTATTTCTTTTCCTGAAAATGGCTTCCAAAGCTACCTGGTCGGTGGAGGAAGATGTCGCATTGTGCAGAGCATATGGGTACCACAGCGAGGATAGCATACGTGGAAGCAATAAACAATCACCTATTTTTTGGAATGATATTCTTCATACTATGTGTTCCTATCTCGATACGCAAGGAGTTCATTATGCTAGAAGGTCTAAAAGTGCTTGCCTCACCCATTGGAAAAAATCAGATCCTCCGCCCACTAAACAAATGGAAGTCTGCCAGTGTAGCCGCAGAAAATCTAAATGAAAGTGGTCATAATCTTTTGGATGTGGTAAGATTTTTCTAATGCTTGTATTTTTCTTTAATACAATCCTATGTTACTCGTTATGTTAAATATTTTAATGGTTGTATTGTTTGTATTCAGCAAAATTATGCGGTGGCTATATTTCGTCTACTAACAACCAGGCTTTTGTTCTCATGCATTGTTGGGATGTAGTCAAAGATTGGGTAATTTTTTCATCGGAATGGGTGGATGTCGATGGTGACAATACAGATTTTAACGAAACACCATCCTAACTACCTACCCCCCTTACAGATCCTTCAGATAGTGATGACAATGTGTTCCTCGAGACACAAGAAGTTCAGGAGACAGCTCCCCCTAATCACTCTCGACCTCGACCACTTGGAACCAAGAAATCTAAAAAGGTTAAGGAAAAGGTTGATGCTGGTCCCAGCCACGAAGATGAGCATTTAAAATCTGCTAAACGGACACAGCTGTTAATGGAGGAAGGGCGTATGAAACGTCATAATGATCTTCTTGCGCAAAAGTCTTATGAAGAAGACATGAATATCATGAGAATGTCTACAAGGGACATGACTCCAACTAGAGCGCTTTATTTTCAGAACATGCAAGGAGAAATTGCCGCAAAACAGATTCGGAAAAGCTTATTTGGAAGTGCTTATGGAAGTGCGGCCAATGTGTCTGAACAAGAATTCAATCCTTTCAACTAATGAAAGAACTATTTTACGTAATCGTTGTTAGGTTGGTTTATTTCAATTTGTGTGTTTTATCGCTCCACTCGTTGCATTTTTGTATCAGTGTTTAATTTTATTTCTTGTAATAACGACTTTTTCGTACTTGTAATCGTTATTTTTTTGAATAAAAGTTTTGTTTGTTAATATTATTTTAATCATTATTAGTATTAATATCATTGTTATTATTATTAACATCTTTTTTTGTGTGTTGTGTGTGTGTATATTGGTAAAAAAAATTGCATTTACATTTTTTCGTATTAATAGTTCATTTTTAACTAATTAAATATGTATTACAAATTAACTTTTTGGGTGGGGGGAAAGAAACGGGTTGGAGACGATTAGTAGTTTAACGGAAGGGGAGGGGAGGGGGAGGGGGAAAATGGTTGACCCGTGGGGGGAGGGGGAGGGGGAGGTGAGGGGAGGGGGAAAAAGCCATGGGTTGGAGACACTCTAACAATGATTATGTTGAAAAAAATGCTTTATTTAAAATCTCCAACTACACGTAGGATGGCTTTGGTAATTTTGGTGTGGCACTCCTCCGAGAAGCCCATCTGATCGAAGGACTAGAACTTAGATATCCTTGCGGCTCAGGCAGCTCGCATGTTTCTGTTGTCTTCTTCATTTCTTTCTTCTTTGTATGTTTCCGTGATGGCTCCTTCCCTATTAGCGTTGTCCATATAGGATATCATCGCAATTTCACTATGGAAGGAGGGTTTTTTTGCGAGTCTCTAGTGGAGCTTCTTTTACTTGTTCCTTGTCTTGTGAGATTTTCCTAAGGAGGTATCCCACTTTCCTACATTCACTCGTGGGGTGAAAGATTGCTCTGTGGTGGCGCCACTTTACTTAGGGAATTTGGGAACTAACATTGCGAAATTCTGGTCTTTTCCGTAGAGTCTGATTGGGTCGATGGATCTCACTACATGCTCCAGCGGGTTTCTAGTGGACTCGTTGAATTTATCAAACGTCTGGAAGGGTTAGACATCTCGTACATATCCGTAAGGATTGGCGGTGGGCATTTGACATCGGGTAATGCACTAGTGTCGAGGTTGAGACTAGGGATGAGGTCATTTTCCCTTTTCTCCATGGCAGGCAATGTCGTTTCCTTCAAATTTTTAAACGATACTCTTGTAAAGGCTTGGGTAGGCGGTGGGAGGTGGGGATTGTTAATGCGAGATTGAGGAGTTCACGGGGCATGGCGCTCTGGATTTCCAGGGTTGCGATCGCGAAAGCTCTAGAAAGGCGGGCATTGATAGTTTTAAGTGAAGTTTCCCTGACTGGGGTTTGCATGCACCAAGGATCTCTTTGAGTATTTTCTACGGGATCACTAGCTCTAGAGGGCACGGGTCGTGCTAAAGCAACGTTGGGGGTCAGAAACCCTATCGCAGTTTGTATAGTTAAAATTTCTCGAGCAAGCAGATCACATTTCAGGGAGTTAGCAATCGTTGCTTTGTCCATGGATTGTTTCATTTGGTTAAATATTCTTGCAAGGTGTTGTTTAGAGTTTGAAGTGCTGTCAAAATGGGATTTTGAATATTTTGGGATTTCATCCTCTATCCATATAGAGCCGGTTATGACTTGCAAGGAGGTGCATTCTGGGTTGATGTCGTCGATGGCCATGAGATTCGATATGGGTCACTTCCTGTTTGATTGGTTAGATATCTGTCACGTAATGGGGTTCACCAAAATGTATATAAAGAGATTAACTAATTACATATCGAAATTTAATCACGTGTGTGCTCATATTATAGATAATCTATAATTAACAACCTTAACAAGTACACAAATGGATAAAAGTCCAAGAGAGATAGAGGAAAGGGTGTAAATTAGAAGTATTTGATATAGAGGAGAGAGACAGCTTGTTGACAGCAATGGGTGACATGTGGTCATGTGGTCATATTTATACTAGTCACACTAAGGCAACCAATGGGTGACATGTGGTCATACGGACGACCGACGACCCCTTATGAGACGGTAATTGAATGTTTCAATATCTCAATGGTCGATGGTAATTGTATTCTGAATCGTGATGCAACCTTAAATAAATAAATAAAAGTCTCATAAAGTTAATTGGATGGTAGTGAATGCTAGTTGAATGTGACAATTTGTTAGAGAAAATATAGCCAACACGTGAAGTGTATCATATTTGAGAAAGAAAAAGTCTCGTAGAAAAAGTCTCATGAAGGTAGTGAATGGTAGCTGAATGTAACAATCCATTAGAGAAAATATAGTCTTCACGTGTAGTATATCTTATTTGAGAAAGAAAAAGTCTCATAGAAAAAAACTCATGAGGGTGGTGAATGGTAGCTTAATGTAACGGTTAGTTAAAAAATATAGCATTCACGTGAAGTCTACCAGATTTGAGAAGTCTCATGAGAGTAGCGAATGGTAGCTGAATGTTACAATCTGTTAGAGAAAGTATAGCATTCACGTGAAGTGTATCAAATTTGACAAAGAAAAATTCTCATAGAAAAAGTCACCCTTACCAAAAATCTTTCATAACTAATCAGAAAGGAAAACATGGTTTTAGTAATGTAACATATCCCCTTTATATATGAAGTTACATTTTGATGCTTGAACATCACTAGTCTCTCATAAATCACAATTATTTCTTTTCCTGAAAATGGCTTCCAAAGCTACCTGGTCGGTGGAGGAAGATGTCGCATTGTGCAGAGCATATGGGTACCACAGCGAGGATAGCATACGTGGAAGCAATAAACAATCACCTATTTTTTGGAATGATATTCTTCATACTATGTGTTCCTATCTCGATACGCAAGGAGTTCATTATGCTAGAAGGTCTAAAAGTGCTTGCCTCACCCATTGGAAAAAATCAGATCCTCCGCCCACTAAACAAATGGAAGTCTGCCAGTGTAGCCGCAGAAAATCTAAATGAAAGTGGTCATAATCTTTTGGATGTGGTAAGATTTTTCTAATGCTTGTATTTTTCTTTAATACAATCCTATGTTACTCGTTATGTTAAATATTTTAATGGTTGTATTGTTTGTATTCAGCAAAATTATGCGGTGGCTATATTTCGTCTACTAACAACCAGGCTTTTGTTCTCTTGCATTGTTGGGATGTAGTAAAAGATTGGGTAATTTTTTCATTGGAATGGATGGATGCCGATGGTGACAATACAGATTTTAACGAAACACCATCCTAACTACCTACCCCCCTTACAGATCCTTCAGATAGTGATGACAATGTGTTCCTCGAGACACAAGAAGTTCAGGAGACAGCTCCCCCTAATCACTCTCGACCTCGATCACTTGGAACCAAGAAATCTAAAAAGGTTAAGGAAAAGGTTGATGCTGGTCCCAGCCACGAAGATGAGCATTTAAAATCTGCTAAACGGACACAGCTGTTAATGGAGGAAGGGCGTATGAAACGTCATAATGATCTTCTTGCGCAAAAGTCTTATGAAGAAGACATGAATATCATGAGAATGTCTACGAGGGACATGACTCCAACTAGAGCGCTTTATTTTCAGAACATGCAAGGAGAAATTGCCAACCTTAACAAGTACACAAATGGATAAAAGTCCAAGAGAGATAGAGGAAAGGGTGTAAATTAGAAGTATTTGATATAGAGGAGAGAGACAGCTTGTTGACAGCAATGGGTGACATGTGGTCATGTGGTCATATTTATACTAGTCACACTAAGGCAACCAATGGGTGACATGTGGTCATACGGACGACCGACGACCCCTTATGAGACGGCGTACCCTAAATCCCTGCAGACTGTCACGGATGATGTTAGACAAGGACGGTAGAACAAGTAAGCTCCACAACACATACTGGTCACAACTGGGATGGATCCCATATGCGACAGGCCTATTCTAGCCTCCAAACATCTAGAACCTTGGCTCCGTGAGAAGTGATGAGATGTGAGGGACCCTCTGTCATGGTCTCTCTCCAAGTGCGATATGGCATGATCTGGTGCTTCTAGAGCACAACTATGTTGAAGCCTATTGGCTGCAGATGGATCCAGGTGGCAGTGACCCATTGCTTCATTCTTAACTGCCTACAACTATTCATGTATTAAGAATGTCAGTGATCTGATGAACCTCTATGAGAAATGTTATCATGTCGTATAATTCCTTTGTTCATATATCCACATTAGACACAAAGCATGGAGTATCACCCATGTATATCCAATCTATATTTTCTCAATTCTCTGAGTACACTTAGACAAATTAGTGACATCAATATCTCACATTTACTCATTTGAGTACGATCATGCATTTTCCTAGCGACACTCATCGAGTGGCCATGGAGATTTGATCCCGTTAGGTATGAGGGATAAATAATATCTACATCGATCACTCCCTCCACGTGATTCATAACATGTCGGGTTATCAAATTAATAATCACCTAACTAATATTACACAACGTCAAGTAAACCTTACTAAAGACGACAATGAAATATCGTAAAAAAAAACCTAGAGCTTGGAATACTAAAAATATCATAAACGATTATAGTAATACCAATATTCGAATTGAATAAAAAATTACTTATTCTGAGCCGCTAAATGGTCAAATAACTAGCTAATCTCAACAAGGCCTTAACTTTAAGCAGTGGGACTTGGACAACATTGGCTGTCCAGGGATCCTCACAAACTTGAACTTGAATACTGACTTTCCATGTGCCGCTGTCTCTTTCCAAAAACTTTCTGCCATGTACAGGCCATCATAAATGTAAATTCTTTCAACCTCACCCTTTAGTCCACTTTGTTTGTTTCCTCGAATTACCCTAATTGGGTTTTTTAAATATATATTGTTTCTCATTGAAATATTTCCTCCCACAAGCTTTTGATCTTCAGGTTCTTTCCTTGTACGTGCTACGATTCCTCCTTGCCCAGAGTATATCAAGGTTTCTTCACTATGCATATCATTCGCATAATCACCACTTCCAACAGCAACGATTGAAATGCATATATCATCCTTTCCATTTCCAAGTTTTATGAAATCTATACCAGCTTCTGTTGGCTTGTGAAGGCCATGAATAGCAACCTCCATTCTGCAACAGAACTCGTCACCAACATTAACACCAGGAATATCTCCAATACATTTCCCAATTTCAACATAATGTCGACAATCTTTGATAGCTTTAGCTGCCAGATGATCAATCCTTGTAGAGACTCCTTCCTCTTGGAGCGCCTTATATATTTTCCAGAAGAGATTCTGAATCTTCACCACCCTATCTCGCTCTTTGCTTCCTGATGTTTTATCTAGTGACAAATGATCCAAGGTTTTCTCATATAAATTATCACAAAGAAGCTTCATGCACTCTTCATCACGTCTAATATTACCTTTCCACCAATCTCTCATGTTTTAAGAAGGAAAATAGCTTTCTTTCCTTATAGATAATTTTTCCCCCTTCATACTAATCAAACTATTGCTAGAACTCAATTTTATTGGAAAAATATTCAAACAAGTCACTAAAATGCGAAAAAGATTACCTGTTGTAGAAACATTATGTGCTTCATCCACATCTTGGCATACTTTCTTCCGTTTTGGATTAGAAAACGTAGTTTGACTTGCCTGGTAAGTCTTAACTTCTTTCTTATAATAAGCCAAGTCCAATGGTCTCATGGAAACCCCATTCGATAGACGACTTGGCCCTACAATGTAGTTGACTCCATGAAACGGTTGCTTCCACTTGAACTTGTCTTGGACCGTTGACTTCCCGAAGTCAATACATTTCTCCATTCTAATGAAAGGATATAGAAGAGAGTGAGAAATTTAAACAAACGAGGTATTTATTTCTACTAGAGAATTAGCACGTGTCTTAAAGGAATCATTTAAAATTTGAGAATAAAAGTGATATATGATTGAACTAAATAGAAGAACGGAGAAAAAAGAAGTTGATGTCGTGATGGGTTTGCATATATTTGTATGTGTCAAAAGGGCCGCTAATTGTGTTATCTTTATTTGCGGCACGACTCTAGGGATTTTTTAGGTCATAATGACACGCACGGGGGCTAAATTTGCGTGTATTTGAATTGGTGCGTGGCGGCGACGCGTACGTTGGTTCCTGCGCATTGAAGCCTATCCGGCTATGCGTCTTCACGCGCAGAAAGGGCGCTAAGGTAGATAGTGCTTTCTAGACAAGAAGATCTTAGCCACGTGGCGATCATCCAGCACACCTAGCTGTGCTTCACACACACTGGATCACCAGCCGCGCTGATCCATGTGGGGGCTGCGAGACAGGGCCCTCGCATACCACCACACGGGATCTGTAGGGACTTAGTGGTTTGGAGGCTAGAGTAAGTCCTGTCGCGCGCGAGCAACAACCAAGCACGCGCGCGACCCCTAGTAACTGCTTTGAGAGATTTATGGCACGAGCTCCATAAACCCGGTCAACCTCGTAACGGATCCGGTATACGCGGATAACGTGCTGTAACGGTCCCTACATACGCGGACGAACGTGCCGTTGTGGTTAAGCTAATTAAGCCGCCATTAATGGGCGCATTAACCACACTACAACTTTCACATTCTCCGTTATATATAGGATCGTTAACCCTTCCATACAAAGGAGAGAATCACCTGAGATACGCGGAAGCTCTGCCAAAATCATGTCTCTCTCTCATACAGTGCTATTGCCTTACTCTCTCCCTACACACAACCCTATTCTTCATGTGTTCTTTCTATCCCCTACTCTTGGTGTATATTGATTTCTCTCTGCAGGATTCTCTCCTACACAGCGGGCATTGTCGTTTCCTTCAAATTTGGAGACGATACTCTAGTAAAGGCTTGGGAAGGCGGTGGGAGGTAGGGAGTGTTAATGCGAGATTGAGGAGAGCCATGGGGCATGGCACTCTGGATTTCCGGGGTTGCGATCGCGAAAGCTCTAGAAAGGCGGGCTTTGATAGGATTAAGTGAAGTTTCCCTAACTGGGGCTTGCATGCCCCAAGTTTCTCCTTGAGTGTTTTCTATGGGCTCACTAGATTTGGAGGGCAGGGGTCGTGCTCAAGCAACGTTGGGGGTCGACAAACCCATCGCAGTTTGTATGGTTAAAACTTCTCGATCAAGTTGATCACATTTCTGGGAGTTAGCAATCATTGCTTTGTCCATGGATTTTTTCAGTTGGTTACTCGTTCTTGCAAGGTATTATTTAGAGTTTGGGGTGCTGTCAAAAGGGGATTTTGAATATTTTGAGGGATTTCATTCTCTGTCCATATATAGAGCCGGTGATGACTTGCAAGGAGGTGCAGTCTGGGTTGATGTCGTCGATGGCCATGAGATTAGATATGGGTCCCTTCCTGTTTGATTGGTTAGATATCTTTCACGTCGTGAGGTTCACCAATATGTATGTAAAGAGATTGACTAATTACATATGGAAATTTAATCACTTGTGTGCTCATATTATAGATAATCTATAATTAAAAACCTTAACAAGTTCACAAATGGATAAAAGTCCAAGAGAGATAGCGGAAAGGGTGTAAACAAGCAGTATTTGATACAGAGGAGAGAGACAACTTGTTGACAACAATTCAGCAATTCACATGGTACAATCACAGGGAATGGTACTGAAAGGTACCGTCCTATTTATACTAGTCACACTAAGGCAACCAATGGGTGACATGTGGTCATATGGAAGACCGACGACCCATTATGAGACGGCGTACCCTAAATCCCTGGAGACTGTCACGGATGATGTTAGACAAGGACGGTAGAAAAGTAAGCTCCACAGCAGCTGGGATGGATCCCATATGAGACAGGCCTATTCTAGCCTCAAAACATCTAGAACCTTGGCTCCGTGCGAAGTGATGAGATGCGAGGGACCCTCTTTCATGGTCTCTCTCCAAGTGCGATATGGCATGATGTGGTGCTTCTGGAGCACAACTGTGTGGAACCCTATAGGTTGCTGATGGATCCAAGTGGCGGTGATCCATTGCTTCATTCTTAACTGCCTACAACTACTCATGTAATAAGAATGTCAGTGATCTGATGAAACTCTATGAGAAATGTTATCATGTCATATAATTTCTTTGTTCATATATCCAGATTAGAAAAAGTATGGAGTGTCACCCATGTATATCCAAACTATAGTTTCTCAATTCTCTTTGTACACTTAGATAGATAAATGACATCAATATCTCACATTAATTCGTTTGAGTACGATCATGCATTGTCCTAAGTCACACTCATCGAGTGGCCATGGATATTTGATCCCGTTAGGTATGAGGGATAAATAATATCTGCATCGCTCACTTCCTCCACATGATTCATAACATGTCGAGTTATCAAATTAATAATCCCCTTACTAATATTACACAACGTCAAGTAAGCCTTACTAAAGACGACAATGAAATATCGTACAAAAAACTAGAGCTTGGAATACTAAAAATATCATAAACGATTATAGTAATACTAATATCCAAATTGAATAAAAAACATCTATTCTGAGCCGCTAAATGGTCAAATAACTAGCTGATCTCAACAAGCCCTTAACTTTAACCAGTGGGACTCGGACAACATTGGCTGTCCAGGGAGCCTCACAAACTTAAACTTGAATACTGACTTTCCATGTGCCGCTGTCTCTTTCCAGAAACTTTCTACCATGTACAAGCCATCATAAATGTAAATTCTTTCAACCTCACCCTTCAGTCCACTTTGTTTGTTTCCTCGAATTACCCTAATTGGGTTTTTAAAAGCCATACTGTTTCTCATTGCAAGATTTCCTCCCACAAGCTTTTGATCTTCAGGTTCTTTCCTTGTACGTGCTACGATTCCTCCTTGGCCAGAGTATATCAAGGTTTCTTCACTATGCATATCATTCGCATAATCACCACTTCCAACAGCAACGATTGAAATGCATATATCATCCTTTCCATTTCCATGTTTTATGAAATCTATACCAGCTTCTGTTGGCTTGTGAAGGCCATGAATAGCAACCTCCATTCTGCAACAGAACTCGTCGCCAACATTAACACCAGGAATAGCTCCAATACATTCCCCAATTTCAACATAATGTCGACAATCTTTGATAGCTTTAGCTGCCAGATGATCAATCCTTTTACAGACTCCATCCTCTTGGAGCGCCTTATATATTTCCCGGAAGAGATTCTGAATCTTCACCACCCTATCTCGGTCTTTGCTTCCTGATTTTTTATCTAGTGACAAATGATCCAAGGTTTTCTCAGATAAATTATCACAAAGAAGCTTCATGCACTCTTCATCACGTCTAATATTACCTTTCCACCAATCTCTCATGTTTTAGGAAGGAAAATAGCTTTCTTTCCTATATAGATAATTTTTCCCCTTCATACTAATCAAACTATTGCTAGAACTCCATTTTATTGGAAAAAGATTAAAACTCATCCTAGAGTCACTAAAATGCGAAAAATATTACCTGTTGTAGAAACATTATGTGCTTCATCCCCATCTTGGCATACTTTCTTCCGTTTTGGATTAGAAAACGTAGTTTGACTTGCCTGATAAGTCTTAACTTCTTTATTATAAGAAGCCAAGTCCAACGGTCTCATGGAAATCCCACTCGGTAGACGACTTGGCCCTACATTGTAGTAGACTCCATGAAATGGTTGCTTCTTCTTGAACTTTCCTTGGACCATTGGTTTCACGAACTCAATACGTTTTTCCATTCTAATGAAAGGGTACAGAAGAGAGTGAGAAATTTAAACCAATGAGGTATTTCTTTCTACTAGAGCATTAACACGTGTCTTAAAGGCATCATTTAAAATTTGAGAATAAAAGTGATATATGATTGAACAAAATAGAAGAACGGAGGAAAAAGAAGTTGATGTCGTGATGGGTTCGTATATATTGTATGTGTCAAAAGGACCGCTAATTGTGTTATCTTTCTCCTTAATTGCGATCACATAACCTCACTCTTAATCGAGGCTATCAAGGAATGATTTTGGGACTAAGTGATGCCATTTAACGCATAATGTTTTGGAGAATGAAGAATTAGTGGTTTCACTAGGCCTTACATCGAATCAATTGAATTTTGTACCAGATATGTTTATCGGGAGGTTGATGATCGTTCTCCGATCTAGTATGGCAGCCGTTGATTCCGATAGAAGCTTCTCATTCCCCAATTATGTCAATTCTCGTGATTAGGAGACTCGGATTGTTATGGTGTGTTGGTATAGCGGCAAACAAGTTTGGAAGTTGTATTAATGAAGGAGGTGGTTGACTTTGTGGAAATGGTGGTGGGATATTGTCACTAGATTTAGTGGTGGCAAAGAGGTGGGTTGCTGGTAGATGTGTTGGTGGTAATAGGGGTTGTCTCCGAGTTATGGATTTATGCCGATAGTGATGGAGGTGATGCGGAGGTAGAGGTGGTTGTGTTCTTCATATTCTTACGTCTAATGGTTGAGCTAATTTAGACATTGATAATATGGAACTAACGAGTTGTTTTAAACAAAAAAGACCTCGATTATGATCTAGCGATCATAAACTAGGAGTTCTAGACCAAGTCTGACTTCTGTCGAGGCTGCCCAAGCCCAGTCCAGCCCGAGTTAGGAGCATTGTAAGCATGTCCAAGCCCAAAAGCATACAAATCAATTCGGGCTCGGGCTGAAATCGGGCTAGCCAATTGAGCTTAATAAATTAATTAAGTTTTCACTTTTTAGAATTTTTCCATTAAAAATAAATTAATAACTTACATATAAATAAGGTATTGAAAGTATCCATTTCATTTTTTTTTTTTACTTTTAAGACTCTAAACTAATGGCTATGTTTAGCAGATTAAATTAAAAAGAATTCAAATTAAGCGTAAGAAAATGTTTTTTTTTTAAATACAAGAGAATATTAAACATTGTGTGGTTAAAAGAAATCAATTAGTCCGTGCATTGTTTTAAATTTTGAACAGCTTCGGCCGATTCTTATAGTTCTGGTCTTAAAACGAAGTATAATCCGTACGGTTACATACTGGGTTAAAATTAGACGTGTACCTGCGTTTTTCGACCAGTTTTCGGATATTTCAGGGTGTTTCGTACGCCTTAGCGAATTTTTGGTGAAATTTCGATTAGGTTTAAGTTTGTAATTGAAATAAATTATGTGGCCTTCATATAAAGTACAAAAAATAATACATCATATACATTTTTATGGGTTATTTTACAAAAACTAAGAATAAAAGTTGGGTCATTCTGAAAAAATAAAAATGTTTGGGAAATTGTATAATTTAGGAAAAATAGTCCGAAACGATTCAACGAAAATACCGGTATCGAAATATTTCTCCGCAGTAACAAAAACGAAACGACGTCCGGTACAATATTTCAAACTATGAGTTCAAGACCACATATATTCTTAGAAACATCGCTTATAATTAAAATAAAATAGTAAATCCATGTTAAATAATATAATTTTAATATAATATTTATATATAGTGATAATACAAATTGGGCAATTCAGGGTAGCCCGTAATTTAATATTCATGCCCAAGCCCGACCTAATTACATTTTAAATTTTCTGTCCAACTCGTCGAAATTACTAAAAACATGTTTCCAAGCACTATTTAATCTAAGTTGGGCTCGGATTGGTCGGGTTCAGCATTTCCAAGTTGCACCCCTATCATAAACCCATGATGACAATATGAAGCTTATATAATTGGACGTAGTAAGTGAACCATGTGATTAGTATGTAATTTATCTTTGTAATTATACAATTATTAGAAGCTCAAGACAAGAAACGTGACGTGCAATTATAGATATAAAAGGGGCTTATGTAACTATTTGATACTCCCACACATTGCATGCAATTATCTTGCTCCCCCATGAAATTACTATGCTAAAAATTTCATCCTAACTTTCTCGTACTATTTTCCAAACATAGTTTTATCTACAGTTCACAATAATTTTCATATATTGCATGATTAATTGCCAAATACTCTTACATTATACACGACAATGGTAAGCTTTGATTCACTATGTTTCAATCAATTGTATTTGTTTGTAGCTATGATTGAATTAAGGATGTTTTTGATGGAGAGTTTGGGACACAAGAAAATTAGATGGAATCTCAATTGTATTTGTTTATAGCTATGATTGAATTAAGGATGTTTCTGATGGAGAGTTTGGGACACTAGAAAATTTGATCGAATCTCAATTGTATTTGTTTATAGCTATGATTGAATTAAGGATGTTTTTGATGGAGAGTTTGGGACACAAGAAAATTTGATGGAATCCATTTGGGATATTTTTATACACCGAACCAAATGAGGTTAGAAAGAGGGCAAATGAGCATAGTAAAGCAAGGAAGAGACCAAGCTCATCAACTGAGGCAGCAATTGCAACTCTGAAAAATGAATCGTCTAAGATATACATGGACAAAAGGAGAAATGAAGACTCTGTGGTGCTTGGATTAGGTGAATTTATCACAAACCAAATGACACCATTAGTGTCATACTTAAGAGGAAAAGTTGTATCAATTAAATTCTATAGATTTATTGACTGAGAAATAAGATTATAGTCAGAAAATTATTCTGTACTTCATTGATAAGAGTTTAGAGACAAATGGTGAGTTCAAAATGCGTTTACATGACTAGCCGATTCACACCCATTTATTCTTCTTTTTTCCTCATCTCTTTTTCTTTCTTGTTCTCTAAACAATTTTCATTACGCTACGTTCACTTCCATACCACAATTCCTTTCCCCAAACATCCCGTTCATCAAAATTGTATTACGAACGAATACACGTTTGGTGGTTTGGTTTACTACTACAACTACAACCAAAATTTTAGGAGAGTTTATCTTATTTGCATCGGCCGTCTACCTACTATTCCTTACACTACTACTTCCGAGCAGTGTTCACCAGCAACAAACAACCAACTTTTTATGCCGCCATACCCGAATTCATTTCCCCAAGCCCTACTGTAATTCCTTCCTACATTAGTTTTGCAGTAGACCTCATCATTACATCCGTTCATCCATCATAAATCTTATTGCCATGGTTAGCCATAAGCTCCAATCAAAACTGAATTGCAAACCAATAGATGTTGGTCTACTACTACAACTGCTGTAAAAAATTTAGGAGAAATCATCTTTACGTCCATTCTCGACGCACTATTCATCACACTGCTACACGAGATCAGTGTTCACCGGCAGCAAATAACCAACATGCTGTTCTTCCATTCCCCAAACCCTAACCCTAATGTCGTCTAACATTAGTTTCACAATGGAAACTATGACCTTTACATCCGTTTAACAAACAAATTTTTTGTGCCATGGTTAGCCATGAGCTTCCAACCAAACTGGATTTCAGAGCAAATGATGTTACTTACTTAGGTCTATCAAAATTTTAGGAGAGATCAGTGTCATGGTGAAGGATATCATAGCCTCATTAGATAGGCTGTGTGATGTTCTCCTTAGAAATGAAGAGATAACGAAAACGGACAAGCCTTTTGTGGCTCAGAATCAGTTCTTACAACAGTCGGTGGAGTGCTCAAAAGTTGGTTTTCATGAATTAGACACTGCGACGACTGCTACAAAAGAGCCAGAAGAGGAAAAAATAAAGCTGCAATCAAGAAATTCAATGAACGGTGACAATGACTGAGAAGAATGATGCAGTCTCAATACTAAGATTCTCAAGTAGAAAAAGAAGTCAACAAGGTTGATCAAGACACTGAACAAGGGAGGCAAAGCCACTAAAATTAAGTTTGGGAAAACGACAGAGCAGCTAATAACACGAATACATATTTTGCAAGAAAAAAATGAAAGAGAGAAACAGGGCAACTCAAAGCAGGGCGGGAAACACAAAATTGAATATTTGGAATCAAATATGGCAAAGAAAAATGAGGGAAGATCTTAGAGAGAATAACAAGGAGATTGCAATTTGCTAATTTCAAACTTCTGGGGAAGTCATGTCCTCAAGTCACTTCTGTAAGGAGCTTTCAAATATATTTTAACCATATAAGAATAATCCAGGTAATTATAAAACAAGTACTGTCGGATACATTTGGTAAGAAAACGACCACCAAAAAACCTAATCGATTGAAGGCAGCAACAAGTGAGAAACAATGAAACGCATACCTAAAGTAAGATGATGCTTGAACTGCCCCGCCACTCCTATTAACGCGAGATAATTTGAAGCGGTTATTAGACCTGCTCGAGTGCAGTGAGACGAACACTCATTAACGAAAACAATTAGTTTAAAGCAACTCAATCAATGAGACGATCCTCTTTGGGTGATGACATGAAAGAAGAAAACACTAACAAGGTATGAACGAGTTTCAGAAAGAAGAACTCAAAAACCAAAAGAACTTGTAAAAGGAACAGTCAAAGACTTACCTTTGGTCCTTAGAAAACTTTTGAAGCATGGTCTACAACCGAATGAAACCCTAAATACTTCTCTCCGAGAACAAAAAGATGTGTGGCCGAAAAAAATGGATGGTGTGGCCGAAACTTTCGGGGAGCGTGAGAAACTTATAGAGGTTGAACGTGTAGCATTTGCACGTATTTATACTAGTAGGCAGGGTCGAAATATGCTTATTAGAGTAAGGACCAAGAAACGTTTTTGGGATCGTATCCTAGTGAAACACCTCTCCCCCAAAAATAGAGATCTTATCGTTTCAAAAAAACAATTAAGAAGAATAGAGATTTTATAGAAATATTTTTTTCCAGAAGAAGATTGTATAAATCTTGTTTTTAGGTAAATATTTTATAGATCTTTTAAGATACTAATAACCAATTTACTATTTTTTTTGAACAAACCAATTTACTATTTTTCAGAAGTGAAGAATCTATATTTCAAAAAAAAATGTGAGAACTGACATTGTTACTAAGACCTTTTTGACAAAAAAAGCGCCTCATAAACATAAGTATTACACAATATCCCGTCAGTCTAGAAAACATTCCAACTGTTATAAGTTTACACGATATCCCGTGAGTCTCTAGAAAACCTTTCAAGTCTTACTTCCTCACACACCTTCGGAATCTTAGCAATCGCAAACATTACTAAGAGCATCTCAAACAATAAAATCAACAATTAGTTAAATTTTGACTAGTTTGAATTTTAACTAACATGAGTTTTTGGTGTTTGCTCCAATGATGTTATGTATTTTATATAACTTTGTGCGTATCGGATTATAAAAATATATATATTTATTAAATTAAAGTATGAGAGAGATAGACACAAAAAGTTTAACTAGATACTTTCTAGCTAGCTACTAGTAGAGAACGGGATACATAATATGTAAAGTGTTGAGTCATTTAACTAGTCCATTGGAGCTCGTTATTTCCTTTAGTTATGCAAATTTTAGCTAAACTAACTTTTTAACTTAACCATTGGAGATGCTCTAACGTTACTACACATGATGGAGAGGAGCCACATGCTACAACAAGACAACTAAACACGACGATTCTAGATGGAATCCACAACAAGAGCGAACACCTTCACAAATAAGTATGCTAATTATTTTGGCCTAATTTGTGATTCTTATAAGACACAAATAAGTTTTTGAACAAGCTGCGAAATATAGAGAATGAATTAAGTAAAGTACCTACATTTCCTTTTTAAAGAGAGTGACTGACTACACACTTCTTCCTTTGAGAACTAGGTGTAAACATTTCAGTTCGGGTTTGCACCACAATTCGAACCGAACCTATAAATTCTCGAATTAGGAAAACTTAGAACCTTAACCCGAACCATTTATAAACGATTTAGTTAACCCGAACCAAGTTTATTTATATCGAAAAGAAATTTAATTATTTAACTTGGATGATCCATAACCAATATCATATCCAGTGTGGACGGCGAAGTAATTCGCTTGTCCGAACCGATTCCACCTCGACAGCTAGACTTTAAGTGTCGACACCTCCTACGAGGGAAGCTTTTGTCCCAAGAGAGTAGTACTATAGCCTTACCCTGTGCTAATGTGCCCCAGGGGTACTCATAGAGTCACCTTCGACTCATGTCCCAAGCTTTCCTTGGTCTACTATATTAAGTCCCAAGCTTTGATTGGTCAACCATGTAAAGTTTCCGAAATATTAAGTTCAAACGTGTAAAAGAATGAGATCATTTAACGAAGTGGGATATTTAGTAAGTACAAGTAATGAGTAAACATGAGTTTAAAACATTTAATATCCAAGTCAAGCAGGTAGAGGCATTATAGTTAAACACGCGTTTTGAGAGTAAGGGTTGAGCCTACGAACTCACCTACACGTCCGATTGTGGTTCAAATGTACTCGACGTAGTCTTCGTCGGTAAACTCGGTGTCTACAAATAAGGATAACCCTAATTAACACTTAATCGTTTAATATGAAAATGTCTAATATAATATGTATGCTATGCGTGTTGATCCTAGTTCATTATCCGGCAGTGATTAGGTACGTGACCTACTTAAGTCTTAACGGTGTTCCTCTAATTAAAATATTAGGACATTTTTATTGGTCTAAATTAGTTAAGGTAGTAAGGTAAGGTAGTTGTACCGATTTTTCGCTAAAGTAGGCGGTGAAATGGAATGAGCTTTTGGGACCTTGTGAGTCTCTGCGAATGGTTGTAAATGAGTATTTGGAGTGTCACAGAGTGATTGGTAGTAACCGTGACTTAAATGGTGGTCGTTGGTGGTTTTAGTGAAGAAGGAGGTTGCGTAGTGCTCTCCGGAAGTCACCAAAGCTTGGTGGCTATGGAGTTTTCCGGCGAGGTGAAGGGGTTGTATTGGTGGAGGTGGTGTTGGTGTTGGAGATGGAAGAGTTGGTGATGACAGTGAGGATGATGGTGGCGGCGGCTATGGAGTTTGAAGTTTTTTCTAGTGTTGTCGTGGAGATGCCATATGAGTTGATGGCTATTTATAGGAAGAAAAATGAAGAAAAGAATAGTAAAGGTAGGTGAATAATTGTAGGAAGGTGAATTTGAATTATTTTCATCTGGCAAGATCCATCTTTTGCGGAAATTAATATTTGACTACATTTTCTTTTTTGAAGAAGAAGACTTGCAGAAGAAATGTTACCGACATGTTGTAAATAATTGGGTGTGGTGATTGTACCTTAATAATAGGAATAGCACGATAAAAGTTGCCTCGTAAAATATGTGATACTATAATAGTGTACACCTTATCAAATATTATTGTGGTAGACATATAGAACCATGTTATTTTTATTAGAACTTAGCCACATAAAAATAGTACCACAAAATATTAAGGTCAAGATGTCAGTTTACACTCTATATTACCATAAAACATGCATATTTCTTCTTTAAATACGCAATTAAATTTCGGGTTGTTTCATCCTCCCCTCCTTAAGATCAAGCTTCGTCCTTGAAGCGCCAAGATAATATCTCATAGTGGTAAATGTAATGATAAGAATGCAATGTATGTAATGTAAACGTGTGACAATAAAAGTGCGACGATCTCCTCCCCCTTAAAGGAGTGACGTCCTCGTCACTCGAGTTAGTACCTGGTCAAATAAGTGTGGATATCGTTGTTTCATGTCGTCTTTAGCTTCCCAGGAGACATTTTCAGTCAGATGACTGTTCCATAACACTTTGACTAACGTGGTTGACGTGGTACGAGTCTTTCTAGTCTTTGTGTCTAGGATTTTAACAGGATGTTCTTCGGATGTAGGAATAGGGTCTAATTTCAAGCGTTCGGGATCTAGGATATGTTATGGGTCTGGAATGTACTTCTTAAGTTGAGACACATGGAAGACATTATCGACTCGACCTAAATTGGAAGGAAGATCTAAGCGGTAGGCTACTTCTCCTATCCTGTCCAGTACGTCGTAGGGACCGATGAACTTGGGACTGAGTTTTCCTTTCTGATTGAAACGATAGACTCCCTTGGTCGGTGATACCTTCAGGAAGACCTTTTCTCCAACCTGAAACTCCACAGGTCGTCGTTTTGGTCGGCATAAGATTTCTGTCGATCCTGGGCTGCATTCATCCGCTGTTGGATGATTCTGACCTGACTCATCATTTCTTCAATCATTTGTGGCCCCAGTACTAGCGTCTCGCTGATTTCGTTCCAACACAAGGGTGTCCTACATTTTCGCACGTATAGTGCCTCATAGGGTGCCATCCCTATACTTGCGTGGTAACTATTATTGTACGAGAACTCTATTAGCGGCAACCGGTCTACCCAAGGACCTTGGAAATCCATGAAACATGCTCGTAGCATATCCTCCAATGTCTGTATGGTTCGTTCTGTCTGTCCATCAGTAGCTGGGTGGAAAGCGGTACTGAACTTTAGCTAAGTTCCTAAGGCTTTCTGTAATGCTTGCCAGAAATGTGACAGAAGGTTTGGGTCTCGGTCTGACACGATGTCCTTTGGCACTCCATGGTATCTAACGATATTCTTAATGTATGCGTCCGCTCGCTGCTCCATATCCCAAGTGTCCTTCATTGGGATGAATATTGCCGTCTTTGTCAATCTGTCCACCACAACCCAAATCTGGTTCAGACCATTCTTCTTCACTAGCAAAGCAGCCACAAAGTCCATCGAGATGGAATCCCATTTCCACATGGGTACTTCTAAAGGTTGCACCAAACCTCCTTTCCTCTTGTGTTCGAATTTCACCTTTTGACAAGTGAGGCATCGAGCTACAAACTCTGCAACTTCGTTCTTCATCCTTGGCCACAAGAACTGCTTCTTGAGGTCCTTGTACAGTTTATCACCTCCTGGATGGACAGAGTATGGCGTGTTGTGGGCTTCCTTCATCAGCCGTTCCTTAACCTCCGTACACTTCTGGGGTACACACCATCTCTCTTTGTACCTTATGCTCCCATCGTCGTGTACTCGGAAGTCCTTGGTCGATCCATCCTCGATCTTCTTCCTGATCCTTTTTAACTTTACATCTCCTGGTTGTCCTTTTATAATCTCTTCAAAGATGTCTAGGGTGGCTACTAAATTGCACAACACGTCTTCCCTTGCTCCGTTCTGATTGATTTCAGTTCCTAGTTTCTGAATGTCATTTCGCAACTCCCTCGGTAAGCTTCTTAACGCATTCATGGTATGGCTCGTCTTTCTTCTTAAGGCGTCTACAACCACATTTGCCTTTCCTTCATGGTATTGGATTTGCAATTCATAGTCCTTGATCAAATCTAACCATCTCCTTTGCCTCATGTTCAAGTCCTTTTGGGTAAAAAAATACTTAAGACTTTTGTGGTCGGTGAAAATCTTACAGGTTGCACCATAAAGGTAGTGTCTCCAAATTTTCAATGTGTGGACAATCGCAGCTAGCTCTAGGACATGAGTTGGGTAATTCTCCTCATAAGATTTTAGCTGCCGTGAAGCATATGCAATCACCTTCCCTTCTTGCATTAGTACACATCCTAATCCGTGTTTCGAAGCATCACTATAGACCTCAAACTCCCTCGACTCTGATGGTAGGGTCAGAATAGGTGCTGTAGTTAGCCTTTCTTTTGGGGTTTGGAAGGCTTCCTCACATTTCTCATCCCAATGGTATTTGGTGTTTTTCTTCATCAGATTGGTCAGTGGTCTGGCTATTTTGGAAAAATCCTTCACGAATTTCCGGTAATAACCTGCTAGTCCGAAGAAACTACGGATGTCCGTTGCACTCTTCGGTCGTTGCCAATCCCTAACAGCGGTTATCTTTCCTGGGTCTACATAAATTCCCTCCTTAGATATTATGTGTCCCATGAAAGGTAACCTATCCATCCAAAATTCACACTTGAAAAACTTAGCATACAATTGTTCTTGTCTAAGGGTTTACAAAACTGCTCTAAGGTGTTCCTCGTGTTCTTCTTTCCCCATAGAGTACACCAAAATGTCATCAATGAACACTACCCTTAACTGGTGATAACCTGACCTTATGAACACTACCAAAATGTCATCAATGAAAGAGGTCCAAGTAAGGTTTCATGACCTGGTTCATCACATCCATGAATACAGCAGGTGCATTGGTTAAACCAAAAGGCATAACAGTGAACTAGTAATGCCCATATCTGGTTCTAAAGGCAGTCTTAGGGATGTCCTTCTCGACTACCCTTAACTGGTGATAACCTGACCTTAAGCCGATCTTGGTAAAGGTATCGGCTTCCTGTAGCTGGTCAAAGAGGTCATCTATCCTTGGAAGTGGGTATCGGTTTTTGACAGTCACATTGTTAAGCTCCCTGTAATCAATGCACAGTCTCAAACAACCATCCTTCTTCTTGACAAACAAGACTGGTGCCCCCCTTGGTGAAACACTCGGCTTGATATACCCCTTATCCAACAGCTCCCTTAGTTGTTCCATCAACTCTTTTAGCTCTACTGGCGCCATTCTATAAGGTGCTTTGAAGAACGGTCCTGTCCTTGGTACAAGGTCGATGGTAAACTCGACGGCTCTTTGAGGTGGCATTCCTGGGATCTCGTCGGGAAATACATCGGGAAACTCATGAACAGCTGGGATGTCCTCAAGTTTCATCATTCCCACACTATCGTCTCGGACAGAACATAGATAGGCTTGGTGACCCTTACTTATGGCTTTAACTACAGAGACATTGGGTTTCTTGGTGATTCCTATGTGAGAGATTCTATTCCCATCTGGTCCCCTAAGGCTTACCTTTTGGTTACGACAATCTATGTGGGCATGGTGTTTTCCTAGCCAGTCCATTCCTAGGATAACGTAAAGGTTTTGTAGGTCGAAGAGGATTAAGTCAGTGGGTATCTCACTTTTCTGGATGGTTATGACTACTCCCCTTATGATGGAATCACACTTTACTACCCGTTTTGCAGGTGTAGATATAGACACAAGGTTCATAGGAGAGGATTGAAGTCCTAGTTTTCTAGCAAGAGATGACGATATGAAAGAATAGGATGCTCCACTATCAAAGAGTACGTAAGCAGAAGTGTTGTGAACTAAGAATGTACCAGTAACCACGTTCCTCGCAGCGTCTGCCTCCGTCTGGTTCATGGCATAGATTTGTCCCGCGCTCCTCGGGTTTCCGTTCCCCTTGTTGTTATTGCTCCCGTTCCCAGCTGGTTGTGCATTCCGGTTGTTGCTTCCTGCAGGTGCGTTGTAGTTGTTCCCTTGGGTTTTCTCTGCCTGATTGTTGTTGTTTCCACGACCATTTCCGCCGAATTGGTTATTGTTAGGTGGGTACTTGTTTCCATGCAGGTGGTTTGGGCAAGGGTTTCCCTGGTTCTGTCTCGGGTATCCGCTCCCTCCCGCCGTGCCATTCTGGAGGTTAGCTTTCTTCCCGTTACACTCAAACACTCGGTGGCCATGCTTCTTACCGTAGAAACATTCCACTGTCTTTCCTTCGCAGTCAACTCCAGGGTGGTCTCTACCACATTGCTTGCAATGGTAGTGACGGGGTCATCCGTTGGCATCAGTGTTGTAGTTCCCAAAGTTAGTGCGGTTCATTCCACGCTATCCCTCGGATGTGTTGGGCTTGGACCTCTTGTTAGCATGGTTTTGTTTCTTGGAGTTGTTTACTTCTTCCTCTTTCCTCTTTTTGGCCAGATTCCCTTGCACTCCCTCGACTTCCCCAATGAGAGCTGCTACTTCGTACGCCTCCCTTAAGTTAGCACTCCTAGAAGGAATCATGTCCCTGTGGATGCCGTAGCGAAGTCCTTTGACGAAGCGTCTGACCTTCAATTCTTCTGTTTCCACCAGTGCCCCGGCAAAGCGCGGCAATTCTGTGAACTTACTGTAGTATTCCGACACTGTCATTTTTCCTTACCTCAGGGTCAGAAACTCTTCATACTTCAAGTCCTTAACATGGAAGGGATAGAAGTGTTCCCTCAGTGCTTCCACAAATGTTTCCCAGTCAAGGTTACCATGGGCCATCAACGTGTCCTTATTGAGGGTCCACCAGGTATCTGCCTTTTCATCGAGGTAGAGTGCTACTATATCCACCTTTTGGTCTGGTGGGCAACCGACATAGATCAGGATTTTCTCCATTTTTTGGATCCAGTTCTCGAGGGTTACTGGGTCATATTGCCCCAGGTAGTAGGTTGGGTTTCTCTCGGCAACTCTCTTAGCCCAGTTTGTCCCAACATGTTCCCTTTGTTCTTTCTCTTCTCTTTCCCTCTCTTCTCTTTGTTCCCTCTCTTCTCTCCGCGCAACGAGATCGAAATAGTTTATGAGTAGTTTGTCCATTTGGACCCTCCTCCTTGCTGCCGACATTTTCGAGTTCCTATTACAATAGCGCAGTTAGATTAGTTCACTCAAAGCAAGGCTAATGGTAACACGTATCTAAGAATGATAAATTAGGGGTTGCAATATCTATGTTTTGTTCCCTGATGTGTTTCCAACTAGGTCAATGGTCAAACATTCGTAGTCAAAAGTCTCAGTGGCATGGAATAAGGAGACAAGTTTCCGATGTACTCTTCTTAGTTTGCGGGTATTGTTCCCCTAACAGTTCTTCTTATTGCCTATATTAGACTTTCTCCTCAGATAGAACGTACCATACCCCTCCTTGAACTCATTTTATAAGTTGCTATGGTCCTTTAGGCATCACCATGTCTGAGTCTCCTACAAGGACTCCCCCTCCTTCTCCGTCCTCCTGGTCCTTGGCTCTTCTGAATCCCTCGGTGTCTATACCCGAGCCTGATCCGGTGTGCGTTATTTCAGAGTCAGAGGCTATCTTCAGAATTTCTTCTTTCCATAGAGATTTGGCAGGTCCCCTCCCTTGGCTATGCAGTATCCCAATGCCATTGCCAACTCCACATTTGGTGTTCAAGTCATCCTCAATTTTGCCATCCCGACCAGTGGGTCGGCCACGTTTCGCTGCTCGTGCATGCTCGGTCATGATCTCAGAAGAGGTTCAAGTTTGCCTGGGTCAATTGGGGCAGTAGCTTAGGCTCCACAATGACACCCAAGTTATTGAATGGCTTTTTCGGCACGCTCGTCATGCTATTCGGGATCTAGCTAATCCTAGAAGAGAGACTCGTAATGAAGGGTCACAAAATGCTCGTTCCTAGATAGTCCATGGTCATATTCAGTGTTGTACTATTTTTTCTTTAAGTGTAATGGTCTCGGCATTGTATTTTTCTCCGTTCTTAATGAAGTAATGAATTATTAGTCCTAAGCATGTTTAGCAGAACAACCTAATTGCCCCCAACGGTTTTAATTGCAGAAAAGACACATTTTTTTTCTCCAACGGTCAGCAGTCCCTCCAACGGCTATATAAGGCTAAAGTAAATTAAACCCTTCAACCCATACGTATAACGGCTAGTAGGGAGGTTTGAAACGTAAATTGATGTCCTTGGGGTTTCTTTAAATAGAAGCTTCCCCTTCATCAATCAGCTATTATGGCACTAATCCTTACGTTGTATGTGGTGGTCCTCTTCGTGCGACTCGGCTTCCCCTTCATCAATCAGACATTGCTCCCTTTCCTTCTGATTTGGTTGTTCGGCTTCATTCTCATGTTGGTAGCATTTCGTTGGGAAAAACAGGAGACAGCGATGTACGAAAGGATGAAGTACCAGTGATGTAGTTATTTCCTATTTTTCCTCTTTTGAATAAAAGTCACATTTTTTTTTGCAATGAGTTACCAATATTTCTAACAAGAAGGTCTTTTATTACAAGATCAACATGACTACGTAGTACAAGTACACACAACACGATCATTAAGGCACACCACATAATTATTCGCACACATAATACTTAGGCATCATAATCATTCATAACACGCTTAGCTAGACCCAACCATTCATTTAGGCAGACGTGGGCGGGCTAACATACTCTTCCTCGCAGTTGTTATTCTGAATCTCGGTCTCGGTTTGTACTTTCTACGCCTCCTATAGAATTTACCAGAAAATCTTCGTCTCTCCCAGTGTTCCTTGACTCCTAGAATTAGGTCTGGAAGTGTTCGTGGACAGGGTATGAGGGGGTACACGTAGGGGTTCGGGAAGAAGTTGCCTGTGATGGCATCTTGGTATCTCTCCTTGAGTAGGATCCGGGGTCGTCGATTGGGTAAGGCTACTAGCATGCAGTACGTAATGACCTTCGGGTTCATAAATCTGATCTCGGTGTAGCCTTCATGCATGTCCACCCAATCGGAACATTGGTCAATTATACGCTCGAGGTAGTCGGTAAAATCCTCCCCATCACCCAAGGCGGTGTTGACCGGGTGGTCACTGTCTAGCTCGCGACTCTTCCTGATTCCCATCTAGAAAGGAATTACACGTTTAGTGTCCTGTTATACCACGTAATTAGAGCATGCTTCTCACATTATCGTCGGTACCCTTTTCCCCGTCCTCATTACTTAAGTTCATGTTTTATCTTTCCCTAATCCATTTTTTTTTGTGAAAATAAATCATGCGTTTTATTTTTCGGAAATTGATTTCCACTTTAATTAGGGTGTATTAAACTTTGAATCCAAAGATGTTACTGAAAGCCTGGGCGTGCCTTTCTCATGGAGAGTTACCCACCATGATCGCGAAAAGATCTTTGCTTTGGATTCCGAAAAACATACTTTAATGCATAAAAGCGTTCACAACCTTGTTCAGAGTTATAACAAACCAATATCTTACAACAGCGGAAATAGTGAAATTACGCCTTTATTTAGGCTAGATGATGCTTTCACTAGTACTCGACGTTCCCATCCCCGACGTAGGCCTCTCCTGTGGTGGTTTTACAAAACAAGGACACCACAGTTGAAAAGTCAGTGAAAATTGAGCGAGAACGTATCACAACGCGTAAACAAGAATAAGGAACAACAACAAGTTATTCCAAGTTTATTTATTTCGAAAAGCAATGTAATTATTTAACCGGGATGATCCATAACCAATATCGTATCCAGTGTGGACGGGGATGTAATTCGCTTGTCCGAAGCGATTCCACCTCGGCAACTAGACTTTAAGTGTCGACACCCCCTACGAGGGAAGCTTTTGTCCCAAGAGAGTAGTACTAGAGCCTTACCCTTCGACTCATGTCGGAAGCTTTGCTTGGTCTACCATATTAAGTCCCAAGCTTTGCTTGGTCAACCATGTAAAGTTCCCAAAATATTAAGTTCAAACGTGTAAAAGAATGAGATCATTTAACGAAGTGAGATATTTATTAAATACAAGTAATGAGTAAACATGAGTTTAAAACATTTAATATCCAAGTCAAGCAGGTAGAGGCATTATAGTTAAACACGCGTTTTGAGAGTAAGGGTTGAGCCTACGAACTCACCTACACGTTCGATTGTGGTTCAAATGTACTCGAGGTAGCCTTCGTTGGTAAACTCGGTGTCTAAAAATAAGGATAAACCCTAATTAACACTTACTCGCTTAATATGCAAGTGTCTAATATAATATGTATGCTATGCGTGTTGATCTTAGTTAATTATCCGGCGGTGATTAGGTACGTGACCTACTTAAGTCTTAACGGTGTTCCTCTAATTAAAATCTTATGACATTTTATTTGTCTAAATTAGTTAATATTTATTTTTTTATTTATTTAATTACTAAATTAATACTAATCTATACGTCTTAATCTTAGTTTAATAACTCTAATTATTTATATGCTAACCACTAGTCCTAATTTTAATTAAGATTAGTTTACTAATCAAGTACTAAAATAAAACAAGGGTAGTCATTTGTATTTATAGTAAAGTATGGGTAGGGTAGGAATAGCACATTTACCCTTAAAGTAATCAAATTCTCAAAAACAAGTTGTTGCTAGTTTCTTAAAAGACATTTTAACCCCGTTACAAAACATTATTTTTTTAACTTTTCCGATTTCGACAAAAATAACGTGGGTGGTTCCCGGGACGTTAATTTTCATTTTTATGTAAAAACATATGGACGGTAGTCTCAAACACTGCTCTTTTTAGAACGTTTAATTCCTAAAAAATTGACTGAAAGTAATTGTAAAAGACAACTACGACCCCAAAACATGAAATAATTAGCTATGACGATTTCTAACGTTCCGTTTTCGATCAAACTAACATGGATGACTCTAGCGACATGTGTGAGCAAGAAAATGCAAGAATATGTTGAATGCGAAGTAAGGTAAGGAAGTTGTACCGATTTTTTACTAAATTAGGCAGTGAAATAGAATAAGCTTTTGGGACCTTGTGAGTCTGCGAATGGTTGTAAATGAGTCTTTGGAGTGTCACGGAGTGATTGGTAGTAACCGTGACTTAAATGGTGGTCGTTGGTGGTTTTAGTAAACAAGGAGGTTGAGTATTGCTCTCTGGAAGTCACCAAAGCTTGGTGGCTATGGAGTTTTCCGGCGAGGTGAAGGGGTTGTATTGGTGGAGGTGGTGTTGGTGTTGGAGATGGAATAGTTGGTGATGACAGTGAGGATGATGGTGGAGGTGGCTATGGAGTTTGAAGTTTTTTCTAGTGTTGACGTGGAGATGCCATATGAGTTGTATGGCTATTTATAGGGAGAAAAATGAAGAAAAGAATAGTAAAGGTAGGTGAATAATTGTAGGAAGGTGAATTTGAATTATATTCATCTGGCAAGATCCATCTTTTGCGGAAATAAATATTTGACTACATTTTCTTTGTTGAAGAAGAAGACTTGCAGAAGAAATGTTTTCGACATGTTGTAAATAATTGGGTGTGGTGATTGTACCGTAATAATAGGAATAGCAAGATAAAAGTTGCCACGTAAAATATGTGATACTATAATAGTGTACACGTTATCAAATATTATTGTGGCAGACATATAGCACGATGTTATTTTTTATTAGAAATTAGCCACATAAAAATAGTATCACAAAATATTAAGGTCAAGATGTCAGTTTACACTCTATATTACCATAAAACATGCATACTTATTCTTAAAATACACAATTAAATTTCGGGTTGTTTCAGCTTTGTTCCTGTGACATTTCCTTGGATCCTTTTGAGGATTCTTCTTTAGTATCTAAATCATGCTTGTTCAGATTGAGATCGGCAAACCATCACTCAAAGAACCATCATAACTTTTATAAAAAATAACATTAATGCTTTCTTCAACAAGCTTGGTTCTATTATTATAAACTCTATAGGCTTTGCTTGTTTGTGGATAGTCAAGAAAAATACCTTCATCACTTCTTGCATCAAACTTACCAAGATTGTCCATACCATTATTGTGGAAAAAACAAGTACAACCAAATGGTTTGAAGTAAGAAATGTTTGGCAAACTCTACCATGATCACTTCTAATTGAAGCAATATGCAGGTTTTTCAAGGTTTGAATTTCTCTACAAAGCTTTGAAAATTAAGTGAAAGCTTCAGATTTTTCTCTTAGAAACATAACCCAAGTATATCTAGAAAAAAAATCTACAATAACAAGAATGTACTTCTTACCCTTTGGAGTTGGAGTTCTCATAGGACCACAAAGATCCATATGCAATAATTCAATGGGTCTAGTAGTACTTACAAAGTTCATTGGTTTGAATGAGGTTCTAGTTTGCTTGCCTTGTGCACATGCCTTGCACACTTCTTCATCTTTGAACTTGATAGAGGGTAGTCCTCTTAGTAAGTTCTTCGAAACCTTCTTGTTCAAGGTATGCAAGCTGATGTGTCCCAAATTTCTGTGCCAAAGCTTTGAATTTTCGTTCAAGGCCTTGAGACACTTCAAGTTTTCTCCTACAACTTTGTTAGTTTGAAAAGTATAAACATTGTTTGATCTGGAGACAGTGAGGATGCAATTTCCATATTTATAATCTTTCACCACACATTTATCTTTTTCAAAGATAACCTTGTTGCCATTATCAAAAAGATGAGAAACACTAAGAAAATTGAATTTCAAACCATCAACTAGATATACATCAGAAATGGAATTTTTAGAATCTGTACAAAACTGTACCAATACCAAGAATGTTGCATTTTCCTTTGTCACCAAGTGTAATTGATCCTTCAGATTGATCTTTCAGTTTTGAGAATAGGGATCTCTTTCCACTCACGTGTCTTGAGCAACCACAAACACCATTCACTGCCTTACCCAACTGTTAGAAAAAGTGCTGAATTCAGATTCATATTCAGGGTCAACCATGTTTGGTGGTCTAATCCCTTTAGGAACCCAAATCTGTTTAACTTGTCCTTTGAGTTGGAATGGAAAAGTATTCCTCATTATGTGAGGGTCTCTTCTTCTAGAAGGACAAGTCATTTTAACATGACCAATCTTATTCCAGTAATGGGATTTAGGAGATGTTCTGCTTCCAGCTTTAACAAATCTGGTATTGTTTTTTTGGGAAAATTTGGATTGTATCCAATTCCAGTTTTATGAACAGACTTTAAGCGACCTCCAAGAATCAAGTTCAAGTTGTGTTCTGAGCCTGCAAGTCTTGTTTTGACTGATTCATATTCTCGAAGTTTCTCAAATAGAGTAGTCTTTTGTTTATCCAATTCATTAACTTCATGTTTTAGATTAACAATGCTGTCACTCAATGGAGAGTTTTTAGTAACTACTTCCTTGACATGTGTTTTCAAAGCTTTAAAACTGGTTTTCAAGGCCTTCAAAGAACCGTCAGTATTCTTCTGAGAGAATTCAAGATTCTGATTCAGGCAAACAAGATGCATGTTTTATTTTGCTTGCTCATGAGCTTTTTCTTTCAAAACTCTAATCTCTTTCAGATTGTCCTCTTCATTTAAAAGCATTGTTCTAAGGTAATCAGAGAGGGCATATGTTGGTTTTAAAATCAAGCAGTTTACCATTACCTCAATGTTCTTTTCCGAACTTTCATCATGCTTGGCCATAAAGCATAGGTTGGCATGTTCTTTTTCAGATTCAGAGTCACTTGAGGTTTTTGAATCACTCCAAGATACTATCATAGCTTTCTTTCTTCTATCATGGTCTTTCTTCTGAAAGTTCTTGCTCTTTTTGTGTTGACAATGTCTAATCAAGTGTTATGCATCACCACACTCAAAGCAATTCATGACTTTAGGCTTATTACCATGCGAACAAGATTTACATTTTTATTCTTTGTTACTGGAGGATCTTTGTTTGTCTCTGCTGAGGTCCTTGTTACCAAAGTTCTTCTTAATTTTAAGAATTATGGTCAAGGCTTTGGAAACCAAAGCTAATGGATCTTCATCATCATCTTCAGTTTCAGGGCTTTGAAATGGTTCATTCTCCTTTTCCTTGAGAGCTAGGTTCTTAACACCTTCGGGTAGTTCTCCATCAACTTCATTCGTGGATATTTCATGTGTAAGGAGCTTTCCTTGTAGGTTATCAAGTTGAAGTAATAAAAGATCTTGAGCTTCCTCAACAGCAGTAGTCTTTGGTTCCCATTTTTCCTTTGGAAGACTTCTCAGAATCTTTCTAACCTTTTCTTCATTGGAAATGTGTTTTCTGAATGAGTTAAGATTGTTGACAATGTCAGTGAATCTTTTGTACATGTCTCTGATTGACTCATCTCCATTCATCTTGAATATCACATATTGCCTGAGATATATGTTGATCTAGGTTTTCTTGACTTAGCTGGTACCTTCAAAGGTCACCACAAGCTTATCCCTGATCTCCTTGGCAGTCTTGCAACCTGAGATCCTGTTAAACTCATATACACTCAAAGCACAATATCATATATTCATGGGTTTATAATTTTTTGAAAATTGTTCTAATTCGGAAGAGGAGAGAGTGTCTTCAGATTTGGGAGTTCTAATCCCATCTTTCTCTGTGTAGAAAGTGTTAGGACCATTCTGGATGATAACCCAGAGTTCCATATCCTGATCAATGATGAACATTTTCATCAAAGCTTTCCAGTGGACAAAATTTTGTCCACAGAAGAGAGGAGGTCTGTTAGCAGCTCCTCCCTGAGAGAAACCACCATCACCTACAGTACTCATAATCACAAGATGGTTAAATCTACGCAGTGATACAAGCTGTGATACCAATTGAAGGGGTGTACAATAGGTAGAAATGCAGGATAAATATTCTAGAAGGGGGGGAGGGTTGAATAGAGTATGCAAACTTTGCTAAATATGCAAGAATAGTGGTTTCAAAAGATTTGTAAGGTGATTTAAGTCCTAGAAATGAGTTTCAAGCCCTTAGAATGACTACCATTAGAGTATAAAAGAATAAGTCTATTTCAAGGCCTTGAAATGAGTTTGAAACCCTTGAAATGACACTGTTTTGAATGGTGAATAAGTTTTAAGTATGAAACTGAAAAGTAAATGCAAGGACTCAAGATATACAGAATTCAGTCCATTTGGACCTACGTCTCTACCTCATGGATCTTCTTGACGCGGGATTACTACGCGTTGCTACGGAAGTATACGGTCAAGTTATAAAGTGGAGTATTTTCGACTCCGAGTTATCGAAACCAAGGGAAGGTGTTTACTATACGCTCTAGATTAGCAATTAAACTTAATTTACCTAAGTAAACGGTAAAAATGATTGTAACTTGAAGTGTTGTGACCCTCGAACAAGTGACTAGCAATAGTAATGAAATAACGCGAATAAAATGATTTGATGTAAATAAGAGGAGAGAATGCTAGGTAATCTATAGATCACCTAGGGTAGTTTTGACAATTCCGGATTCCATGTTCTAACACAATGAATCTTAGTAACCTATGCTGGGTAATGGCGTAGACAATTACTTATCGGTCTCATGTCGTTCTACACAAAGGTAACGATTTGTCCCTTTTCAGGCCAAGTATACTACCTATGTGTTCTAGCAGGCTAACAACATTGCAAGGAATAATGTCCTCTCAGACCACTATTCACTAACAACTCATTACTTCCTACTCAATTTACCCTCATCTAGCCATTCCTATCCAACTAACCTCTCAGTCTAATCAATTAAGAATGTACTTGTTTACTCATCCCAACTAGGGCAGAGTTATTTTCACACACTCACTAGCTACGTAGTAACTTCATGTCATGACTCCTACGTTACTAAGAATTGAGCACAATAAACAAGATAATTAGGCTACCAATATCCTCATACAGCCTAGTTCATGATTGAATGAAGAAATAGATAATCCACATCACACATCGTAGCCCTAACTTGTCAATGAAAGAACTCAACATGATGAAAACCAAAACAATCTTCATTAAACCATAATCCTAGCATGAAAGATCATCCAAAATCCGGAAAATATCATCAAAACATAAATTGTAGGCTCTCCATAGATGCCTAGGTATGAGTTTAGCTACTCATAACACAAGTTAACATGGTTCTTGAATAGTTCATACAAGAAAGTAAAGAGAAAACTAGATCAAACGCTAAAATCGTGAAGATTGGCGCGATCCGGGCTCTCCTCCTTGCTTGAGATCGCTCCCAATGAAGTCTCCTTGCTCTCCTCCTTCTTTTTGGTTCTCTGGATGCGTTAATGATCAATATTTTCGTCCCTAGGTCGTTCTTGAATCCTAACCCGCAGAAGTCTTTAGTAATTGCACAAAAGCCCCATGAAATCTGCTCCTGACTTCCAAACGCGATATCTTCTTCATCCGAACTCCGATTTTAGCTCCGTGACCTATCGATGGAAAGCTCTCTGAGTCTACTTTCATATGACACTGGTATCACTCCCAAGTTAGATGTAGAACTCCGGATATGATCAAAATATTGCAGACTGGTCATTTAAGCTCCTCCAATTCGGCTTCTCTTGACTCCACTTGAGCTCCCCATTGTTTCCGAAGTTCGTTCCATGCCTCATATCAATCGATTAGCATTCGTCCCTGCCAAAATAACATAAACAAACATACCAAGCGATTATATTTGACAATTAACAATAAAATATACATGAAAAACGCCCGAACTAGCAATATAGCACATGGTAGCAACAAGTGATAAAACGACCTAGAATCCTTAACATTGGCCTCAAAACACTCTAAAAATACATATTATCATGTGGTAAATGCTAAAGAATTATAGCCCCTAAAAGGTGCTATCAAACAACCCCACACTTACTCTCTTGCTCGTCCCGAGCAACAATGAAGCACAAACTCCCACACATGAGACATTGCATACATAACCAAAACCAAACCAAATGCATACCCCACCACTTTGCATACTTAACTTTCCGGTAGCCAACTCGACTCACGACTCAACACACGAAGACATGACTATGCAACTACATGATATGTACAATGCAACTCAAGTATGTACAATGCACGGAATTAAAGAACATATTTTTTTTCTTTTTAGTAGAGATTGGGCAATCTCGAAGAACAAACCGGCATGTCATAAGGCTCTCACATTCCCTAGAATATTATATAACTTTGGTGATTGGTAGAACTTGCGGCCAGTTTCGTCAGGCAAAACGGTCACGAACACAAAATAAGTTGCTTCCGCACACTCATCAAACGTATCCCTAGAACTTACCATCCGAGCTATTTATCCACGAGTTAAATTTGTTGACGGCTTTAGGACGGGTAGGATAGGATATTTAGAAGCGCAGTCTTAGACGTCATGATACAACTTACAAAACCCGATTCTCACACTCCCTCACCAAAATCCAAGGAACCCCCACCGAACTAACTACTCCGGTACTCATTCCATCAATGGTGCAACGCCGTTCTCGCGGCCACAAATGTGAAGAAGTGATCTCGAAAAATAGCTAATCTCCTTGGTCTTCATGAAGTTCAATTTCCGGCTCCCTATTCCATTTCACTTTCAACTTTCTGTTTGTTTTTTCAATCTCAATTTCATTCTCAATAACCACATGGAGCCACCAATGATAATACAATATCCAAGGAGATCAAATCAATATAGATAACGTGGGGGATGGAATGTGTCAAATCAAATGATGTAGTCAATATATGTCGACACCTCCACACTCGATGTAAAGCATATCTCGAACCCGGTAGTCAACGTGTAAACGTGCTAAATTCCAACCAATCCTCCTCATCACCTAAGATGTATAAAATATGAATGAAGTGCAAGCACTTCCCGCCTTCTCTCTTTGGTTTTCTATTCCCATGATATGTTCCAATGTTATGTTTTGTATCTTCTTTCCACACTTGTCAAACGACAAAATATTCAACTCAGAAACCGGGTGAATTATTAACATTTACCTATTCTTTAGTGTGTATGGTAAGATTCTTCGATGGACTATATCATCGATTTAACCGCCTCTAAAGGTCTCTCAGTCATTACTGTGGTCGTTGACTGTCATCGATGTATCCTCTAAACGTCTTTCAATCTTTATGGTGGTCGTTGACCGTCTTGTGAAGTATGTTCACTTTGGCGCATTACCTGCTTATTTTGATGCTCCATGTGTGGTTTGTCTCTTTATCGATGTGGTTTTCAAGCATCACGGGTTTATCGCTTCCTTGGTCTCGAATCGTGATGCAATTTTATGAGTACATTTAAAAATAATTGTTGAATTTGAGCTGTACTACTCTCAATTTTAGCCCGATTTATCATGCTCCTTCGACCAAAGCTCACTTGCATTTGATTCCATTTATAATCGCGTTGATGTACATGGGATTGATGTGGTTCTTCATCCCTTTTTCTTTCTACAGAGAAGGATATGGTAGTAGAGACCGCTTGTGTGGCTTTAAGGGCATCTCCAACCCCATGGGGGGAGGGGGAGGGGGAGGGGGAAAGGGAAAATCGTATAAAAATATGGTTCATTTCCAACCCCATGGGGGGAGGGGGAGGGGGTGCTATGGGGATAAATTTTTCCTTGGGTGAGGGATGGTTAGGGGGGATTTCCCCATGGACATCCCCTCCCCCTCCCCCTACATGGAATGATTAATTAATTGAATATTTGATAATTTTAATTACACGTACTAATATTTTGTGATTATATTATGTATTTAATTATTATGATTAATGAATTTTCTTTTGTATTATTTTTACAAAAATTAATAATGTATTCACGATTGTTGGAAAGAATATTTACGAAAAGTCATCCTTATCTTAGTTTTTTTGAAATTTAATAAAGCTTATTTTTTATACTGTTAACAATTATAATTTCAATAATTAAAAAACACAGTTAAAATGTCAAATTTATTGAATAATAACGATACAAAATATAGCATTTAGATACAAAGCAAATAACGTCACTCATAATTTTTCCCTTGTTCATTCCAAACATGTTCAACTAAGTCATCACGTAGTTGTTGATTGGCATCCACTGAGCGTATCTGGCAACGACGCATCATATAGTCATCAAGTGATATGTTGCCAATTCTTGGTTCAAAAGTTATCTCATTTGATGATTGTGGATAAATACTTGCGCGAGCCCTACGAGACGTATAAAGATTGTTGTCGTCATCATCTGAGTCTTGATCAGCATATTCTTCACGTTCGTCCTCCACAATCATATTATGAAGGATTACACAAGCTAACATGATGTTACCTAGGTCTTTTATCGGCCACCCTCTTCCGGGCTGTTTAATGGTAGCGAAACGAGCCTGGAGAATTCCAAACGCCCTTTTAACATCTTTATGATATGACTTGCATTTGAGTGAACAACCTTTCTTTTCTTAGGCGAGGATTTCTAATGGCTTGCACTAAAGTAGCCCGTTTGGGATATATCCCATCAGCAAGATAGTAAGTCATGTAGCGTGTGTTGTTGTTTACCTACATGTAACTCGTGGAGCTTTTCCGCTTTCCAGCTCATTAAATAGCGGTGAACGACCAAGGACAGTGATGTCGTTTTGAGCTCCCGGTACACCAAAGAAGGCATGCCAAATCCATGTGTCGGCTGAAGCCACTGCTTCGAGCACTATCGTAGGTTTCTTTGATTTTCCAGAGAATCTTCCCTGCCATGCAATTAAACAATTCTTCCAATCCCAGTGCATACAATCCAACGACCCGACCATTCCAGGAAACCCACGGCGCTCAGCACGCCGAAGAAGCTTTTTGAGATCCTCCTCCGTCGGTGCACGAAGATAGTTTGATTTGTGTACCTGCAAAATTGTTTTACAGAACTCTCGCAAGGTTTCACATGCAGTTGTTTCTGCCATATGGAACTGATCGTCTATGGCATCAGCATGAGTTGAATATGCTAACATGTGCATAGCTACAGTTACCTTGTGGAGCCTAGTAAATCCTAGACGTCCAATGTTGTCACGCTTATGACGGAAGTATGGATTCACGCGCTCACAATCTGCCACCAAACGCATGAAAAGTGGTTTTTTCATGCGAAATCGCCTACGGAAATCTTCATCATTAAAGACAGGCCTTTCAACAAAGTAGTCTCGCATTAGTGCTTCAAACTTCTCCCCGCAAGTTCTTGATTTATATTTTCGCCCCTCAACGGAACCACCGTGTACACGATTATTTTGAACAACCATGTTTTGGCGATACTGTCGATACTCCTCCACTGTGTTGTTGAAATTCTCGTCTTTGGCGTCTTGTTCCGCAACCTGTGCTTCACAGTTAGTATAGAAATTATAATTCAAATAATTACCCGAGCCCTCGCCAAGATCCATTCTATGTCAAAGAATCTGTGGTAGTTGAATGTTTCAATATCTCAATGGTCGATGGTAATTGTATTCTGAATCGTGATGCAACCTTAAATAAATAAATAAAAGTCTCATAAAGTTCATTGGATGGTAGTGAATGCTAGTTGAATGTGACAATTTGTTAGAGAAAATATAGCCAACACGTGAAGTGTATCAGATTTGAGAAAGAAAAAGTCTCGTAGAAAAAGTCTCATGAAGGTAGTGAATGGTAGCTGAATGTAGCAATCCATTAGAGAAAATATAGTCTTCACGTGTAGTATATCTTATTTGAGAAAGAAAAAGTCTCATAGAAAAAAACTCATTAGGGTGGTGAATGGTAGCTTAATGTAACGGTTAGTTAAAAAATATAGCATTCACGTGAAGTCTACCAGATTTGAGAAGTCTCATGAGAGTAGCGAATGGTAGCTGAATGTTACAATCTGTTAGAGAAAGTATAGCATTCACGTGAAGTGTATCAAATTTGACAAAGAAAAATTCTCATAGAAAAAGTCACCCTTACCAAAAATCTTTCATAACCAATCAGAAAGGAAAACATGGTTTTAGTAATGTAACATATCCCCTTTATATATGAAGTTACATTTTGATGCTTGAACATCACTAGTCTCTCATAAATCACAATTATTTCTTTTCCTGAAAATGGCTTCCAAAGCTACCTGGTCGGTGGAGGAAGATGTCGCATTGTGCAGAGCATATGGGTACCACAGCGAGGATAGCATACGTGGAAGCAATAAACAATCACCTATTTTTTGGAATGATATTCTTCATACTATGTGTTCCTATCTCGATACGCAAGGAGTTCATTATGCTAGAAGGTCTAAAAGTGCTTGCCTCACCCATTGGAAAAAATCAGATCCTCCGCCCACTAAACAAATGGAAGTCTGCCAGTGTAGCCGCAGAAAATCTAAATGAAAGTGGTCATAATCTTTTGGATGTGGTAAGATTTTTCTAATGCTTGTATTTTTCTTTAATACAATCCTATGTTACTCGTTATGTTAAATATTTTAATGGTTGTATTGTTTGTATTCAGCAAAATTATGCGGTGGCTATATTTCGTCTACTAACAACCAGGCTTTTGTTCTCATGCATTGTTGGGATGTAGTCAAAGATTGGGTAATTTTTTCATCGGAATGGGTGGATGTCGATGGTGACAATACAGATTTTAACGAAACACCATCCTAACTACCTACCCCCCTTACAGATCCTTCAGATAGTGATGACAATGTGTTCCTCGAGACACAAGAAGTTCAGGAGACAGCTCCCCCTAATCACTCTCGACCTCGACCACTTGGAACCAAGAAATCTAAAAAGGTTAAGGAAAAGGTTGATGCTGGTCCCAGCCACGAAGATGAGCATTTAAAATCTGCTAAACGGACACAGCTGTTAATGGAGGAAGGGCGTATGAAACGTCATAATGATCTTCTTGCGCAAAAGTCTTATGAAGAAGACATGAATATCATGAGAATGTCTACAAGGGACATGACTCCAACTAGAGCGTTTTATTTTCAGAACATGCAAGGAGAAATTGCCGCAAAACAGATTCGGAAAAGCTTATTTGGAAGTGCTTATGGAAGTGCGGCCAATGTGTCTGAACAAGAATTCAATCCTTTCAACTAATGAAAGAACTATTTTACGTAATCGTTGTTAGGTTGGTTTATTTCAATTTGTGTGTTTTATCGCTCCACTCGTTGCATTTTTGTATCAGTGTTTAATTTTATTTCTTGTAATAACGACTTTTTCGTACTTGTAATCGTTATTTTTTTGAATAAAAGTTTTGTTTGTTAATATTATTTTAATCATTATTAGTATTAATATCATTGTTATTATTATTAACATCTTTTTTTGTGTGTTGTGTGTGTGTATATTGGTAAAAAAAATTGCATTTACATTTTTTCGTATTAATAGTTCATTTTTAACTAATTAAATATGTATTACAAATTAACTTTTTGGGTGGGGGGAAAGAAACGGGTTGGAGACGATTAGTAGTTTAACGGAAGGGGAGGGGAGGGGGAGGGGGAAAATGGTTGACCCGTGGGGGGAGGGGGAGGGGGAGGTGAGGGGAGGGGGAAAAAGCCATGGGTTGGAGACACTCTAACAATGATTATGTTGAAAAAAATGCTTTATTTAAAATCTCCAACTACACGTAGGATGGCTTTGGTAATTTTGGTGTGGCACTCCTCCGAGAAGCCCATCTGATTGAAGGACTAGAACTTAGATATCCTTGCGGCTCAGGCAGCTCGCATGTTTCTGTTGTCTTCTTCATTTCTTTCTTCTTTGTATGTTTCCGTGATGGCTCCTTCCCTATTAGCGTTGTCCATATAGGATATCATCGCAATTTCACTATGGAAGGAGGGTTTTTTTGCGAGTCTCTAGTGGAGCTTCTTTTACTTGTTCCTTGTCTTGTGAGATTTTCCTAAGGAGGTATCCCACTTTCCTACATTCACTCGTGGGGTGAAAGATTGCTCTGTGGTGGCGCCACTTTACTTAGGGAATTTGGGAACTAACATTGCGAAATTCTGGTCTTTTCCGTAGAGTCTGATTGGGTCGATGGATCTCACTACATGCTCCAGCGGGTTTCTAGTGGACTCGTTGAATTTATCAAACGTCTGGAAGGGTTAGACATCTCGTACATATCCGTAAGGATTGGCGGTGGGCATTTGACATCGGGTAATGCACTAGTGTCGAGGTTGAGACTAGGGATGAGGTCATTTTCCCTTTTCTCCATGGCAGGCAATGTCGTTTCCTTCAAATTTTTAAACGATACTCTTGTAAAGGCTTGGGTAGGCGGTGGGAGGTGGGGATTGTTAATGCGAGATTGAGGAGTTCACGGGGCATGGCGCTCTGGATTTCCAGGGTTGCGATCGCGAAAGCTCTAGAAAGGCGGGCATTGATAGGTTTAAGTGAAGTTTCCCTGACTGGGGTTTGCATGCACCAAGGATCTCTTTGAGTATTTTCTACGGGATCACTAGCTCTAGAGGGCACGGGTCGTGCTAAAGCAACGTTGGGGGTCAGAAACCCTATCGCAGTTTGTATAGTTAAAATTTCTCGAGCAAGCAGATCACATTTCAGGGAGTTAGCAATCGTTGCTTTGTCCATGGATTGTTTCATTTGGTTAAATATTCTTGCAAGGTGTTGTTTAGAGTTTGAAGTGCTGTCAAAATGGGATTTTGAATATTTTGGGATTTCATCCTCTATCCATATAGAGCCGGTTATGACTTGCAAGGAGGTGCATTCTGGGTTGATGTCGTCGATGGCCATGAGATTCGATATGGGTCACTTCCTGTTTGATTGGTTAGATATCTGTCACGTAATGGGGTTCACCAAAATGTATATAAAGAGATTAACTAATTACATATCGAAATTTAATCACGTGTGTGCTCATATTATAGATAATCTATAATTAACAACCTTAACAAGTACACAAATGGATAAAAGTCCAAGAGAGATAGAGGAAAGGGTGTAAATTAGAAGTATTTGATATAGAGGAGAGAGACAGCTTGTTGACAGCAATGGGTGACATGTGGTCATGTGGTCATATTTATACTAGTCACACTAAGGCAACCAATGGGTGACATGTGGTCATACGGACGACCGACGACCCCTTATGAGACGGTAATTGAATGTTTCAATATCTCAATGGTCGATGGTAATTGTATTCTGAATCGTGATGCAACCTTAAATAAATAAATAAAAGTCTCATAAAGTTAATTGGATGGTAGTGAATGCTAGTTGAATGTGACAATTTGTTAGAGAAAATATAGCCAACACGTGAAGTGTATCATATTTGAGAAAGAAAAAGTCTCGTAGAAAAAGTCTCATGAAGGTAGTGAATGGTAGCTGAATGTAACAATCCATTAGAGAAAATATAGTCTTCACGTGTAGTATATCTTATTTGAGAAAGAAAAAGTCTCATAGAAAAAAACTCATGAGGGTGGTGAATGGTAGCTTAATGTAACGGTTAGTTAAAAAATATAGCATTCACGTGAAGTCTACCAGATTTGAGAAGTCTCATGAGAGTAGCGAATGGTAGCTGAATGTTACAATCTGTTAGAGAAAGTATAGCATTCACGTGAAGTGTATCAAATTTGACAAAGAAAAATTCTCATAGAAAAAGTCACCCTTACCAAAAATCTTTCATAACTAATCAGAAAGGAAAACATGGTCTTAGTAATGTAACATATCCCCTTTATATATGAAGTTACATTTTGATGCTTGAACATCACTAGTCTCTCATAAATCACAATTATTTCTTTTCCTGAAAATGGCTTCCAAAGCTACCTGGTCGGTGGAGGAAGATGTCGCATTGTGCAGAGCATATGGGTACCACAGCGAGGATAGCATACGTGGAAGCAATAAACAATCACCTATTTTTTGGAATGATATTCTTCATACTATGTGTTCCTATCTCGATACGCAAGGAGTTCATTATGCTAGAAGGTCTAAAAGTGCTTGCCTCACCCATTGGAAAAAATCAGATCCTCCGCCCACTAAACAAATGGAAGTCTGCCAGTGTAGCCGCAGAAAATCTAAATGAAAGTGGTCATAATCTTTTGGATGTGGTAAGATTTTTCTAATGCTTGTATTTTTCTTTAATACAATCCTATGTTACTCGTTATGTTAAATATTTTAATGGTTGTATTGTTTGTATTCAGCAAAATTATGCGGTGGCTATATTTCGTCTACTAACAACCAGGCTTTTGTTCTCTTGCATTGTTGGGATGTAGTAAAAGATTGGGTAATTTTTTCATTGGAATGGATGGATGCCGATGGTGACAATACAGATTTTAACGAAACACCATCCTAACTACCTACCCCCCTTACAGATCCTTCAGATAGTGATGACAATGTGTTCCTCGAGACACAAGAAGTTCAGGAGACAGCTCCCCCTAATCACTCTCGACCTCGATCACTTGGAACCAAGAAATCTAAAAAGGTTAAGGAAAAGGTTGATGCTGGTCCCAGCCACGAAGATGAGCATTTAAAATCTGCTAAACGGACACAGCTGTTAATGGAGGAAGGGCGTATGAAACGTCATAATGATCTTCTTGCGCAAAAGTCTTATGAAGAAGACATGAATATCATGAGAATGTCTACGAGGGACATGACTCCAACTAGAGCGCTTTATTTTCAGAACATGCAAGGAGAAATTGCCAACCTTAACAAGTACACAAATGGATAAAAGTCCAAGAGAGATAGAGGAAAGGGTGTAAATTAGAAGTATTTGATATAGAGGAGAGAGACAGCTTGTTGACAGCAATGGGTGACATGTGGTCATGTGGTCATATTTATACTAGTCACACTAAGGCAACCAATGGGTGACATGTGGTCATACGGACGACCGACGACCCCTTATGAGACGGCGTACCCTAAATCCCTGCAGACTGTCACGGATGATGTTAGACAAGGACGGTAGAACAAGTAAGCTCCACAACACATACTGGTCACAACTGGGATGGATCCCATATGCGACAGGCCTATTCTAGCCTCCAAACATCTAGAACCTTGGCTCCGTGAGAAGTGATGAGATGTGAGGGACCCTCTGTCATGGTCTCTCTCCAAGTGCGATATGGCATGATCTGGTGCTTCTAGAGCACAACTATGTTGAAGCCTATTGGCTGCAGATGGATCCAGGTGGCAGTGACCCATTGCTTCATTCTTAACTGCCTACAACTATTCATGTATTAAGAATGTCAGTGATCTGATGAACCTCTATGAGAAATGTTATCATGTCGTATAATTCCTTTGTTCATATATCCACATTAGACACAAAGCATGGAGTATCACCCATGTATATCCAATCTATATTTTCTCAATTCTCTGAGTACACTTAGACAAATTAGTGACATCAATATCTCACATTTACTCATTTGAGTACGATCATGCATTTTCCTAGCGACACTCATCGAGTGGCCATGGAGATTTGATCCCGTTAGGTATGAGGGATAAATAATATCTACATCGATCACTCCCTCCACGTGATTCATAACATGTCGGGTTATCAAATTAATAATCACCTAACTAATATTACACAACGTCAAGTAAACCTTACTAAAGACGACAATGAAATATCGTAAAAAAAAACCTAGAGCTTGGAATACTAAAAATATCATAAACGATTATAGTAATACCAATATTCGAATTGAATAAAAAATTACTTATTCTAAGCCGCTAAATGGTCAAATAACTAGCTAATCTCAACAAGGCCTTAACTTTAAGCAGTGGGACTTGGACAACATTGGCTGTCCAGGGATCCTCACAAACTTGAACTTGAATACTGACTTTCCATGTGCCGCTGTCTCTTTCCAAAAACTTTCTGCCATGTACAGGCCATCATAAATGTAAATTCTTTCAACCTCACCCTTTAGTCCACTTTGTTTGTTTCCTCGAATTACCCTAATTGGGTTTTTTAAATATATATTGTTTCTCATTGAAATATTTCCTCCCACAAGCTTTTGATCTTCAGGTTCTTTCCTTGTACGTGCTACGATTCCTCCTTGGCCAGAGTATATCAAGGTTTCTTCACTATGCATATCATTCGCATAATCACCACTTCCAACAGCAACGATTGAAATGCATATATCATCCTTTCCATTTCCAAGTTTTATGAAATCTATACCAGCTTCTGTTGGCTTGTGAAGGCCATGAATAGCAACCTCCATTCTGCAACAGAACTCGTCACCAACATTAACACCAGGAATATCTCCAATACATTTCCCAATTTCAACATAATGTCGACAATCTTTGATAGCTTTAGCTGCCAGATGATCAATCCTTGTAGAGACTCCTTCCTCTTGGAGCGCCTTATATATTTTCCAGAAGAGATTCTGAATCTTCACCACCCTATCTCGCTCTTTGCTTCCTGATGTTTTATCTAGTGACAAATGATCCAAGGTTTTCTCATATAAATTATCACAAAGAAGCTTCATGCACTCTTCATCACGTCTAATATTACCTTTCCACCAATCTCTCATGTTTTAAGAAGGAAAATAGCTTTCTTTCCTTATAGATAATTTTTCCCCCTTCATACTAATCAAACTATTGCTAGAACTCAATTTTATTGGAAAAATATTCAAACAAGTCACTAAAATGCGAAAAAGATTACCTGTTGTAGAAACATTATGTGCTTCATCCACATCTTGGCATACTTTCTTCCGTTTTGGATTAGAAAACGTAGTTTGACTTGCCTGGTAAGTCTTAACTTCTTTCTTATAATAAGCCAAGTCCAATGGTCTCATGGAAACCCCATTCGATAGACGACTTGGCCCTACAATGTAGTTGACTCCATGAAACGGTTGCTTCCACTTGAACTTGTCTTGGACCGTTGACTTCCCGAAGTCAATACATTTCTCCATTCTAATGAAAGGATATAGAAGAGAGTGAGAAATTTAAACAAACGAGGTATTTATTTCTACTAGAGAATTAGCACGTGTCTTAAAGGAATCATTTAAAATTTGAGAATAAAAGTGATATATGATTGAACTAAATAGAAGAACGGAGAAAAAAGAAGTTGATGTCGTGATGGGTTTGCATATATTTGTATGTGTCAAAAGGGCCGCTAATTGTGTTATCTTTATTTGCGGCACGACTCTAGGGATTTTTTAGGTCATAATGACACGCACGGGGGCTAAATTTGCGTGTATTTGAATTGGTGCGTGGCGGCGACGCGTACGTTGGTTCCTGCGCATTGAAGCCTATCCGGCTATGCGTCTTCACGCGCAGAAAGGGCGCTAAGGTAGATAGTGCTTTCTAGACAAGCAGATCTTAGCCACGTGGCGATCATCCAGCACACCTAGCTGTGCTTCACACACACTGGATCACCAGCCGCGCTGATCCATGTGGGGGCTGCGAGACAGGGCCCTCGCATACCACCACACGGGATCTGTAGGGACTTAGTGGTTTGGAGGCTAGAGTAAGTCCTGTCGCGCGCGAGCAACAACCAAGCACGCGCGCGACCCCTAGTAACTGCTTTGAGAGATTTATGGCACGAGCTCCATAAACCCGGTCAACCCGGTCAACCTCGTAACGGATCCGGTATACGCGGATTACGTGCTGTAACGGTCCCTACATACGCGGACGAACGTGCCGTTGTGGTTAAGCTAATTAAGCCGCCATTAATGGGTGCATTAACCACACTACAACTGTCACATTCTCCGTTATATATAGGATCGTTAACCCTTCCATACAAAGGAGAGAATCACCTGAGATACGCGGAAGCTCTGCCAAAATCATGTCTCTCTCTCATACAGTGCTATTTCCTTACTCTCTCCCTACACACAACCCTATTCTTCATGTGTTCTTTCTATCCCCTACTCTTGGTGTATATTGATTTCTCTCTGCAGGATTCTCTCCTACACAGCGGGCATTGTCGTTTCCTTCAAATTTGGAGACGATACTCTAGTAAAGGCTTGGGAAGGCGGTGGGAGGTAGGGAGTGTTAATGCGAGATTGAGGAGAGCCATGGGGCATGGCACTCTGGATTTCCGGGGTTGCGATCGCGAAAGCTCTAGAAAGGCGGGCTTTGATAGGATTAAGTGAAGTTTCCCTAACTGGGGCTTGCATGCCCCAAGTTTCTCCTTGAGTGTTTTCTATGGGCTCACTAGATTTGGAGGGCAGGGGTCGTGCTCAAGCAACGTTGGGGGTCGACAAACCCATCGCAGTTTGTATGGTTAAAATTTCTCGATCAAGTTGATCACATTTCTGGGAGTTAGCAATCATTGCTTTGTCCATGGATTTTTTCAGTTGGTTACTCGTTCTTGCAAGGTATTATTTAGAGTTTGGGGTGCTGTCAAAAGGGGATTTTGAATATTTTGAGGGATTTCATTCTCTGTCCATATATAGATCCGGTGATGACTTGCAAGGAGGTGCAGTCTGGGTTGATGTCGTCGATGGCCATGAGATTAGATATGGGTCCCTTCCTGTTTGATTGGTTAGATATCTTTCACGTCGTGAGGTTCACCAATATGTATGTAAAGAGATTGACTAATTACATATGGAAATTTAATCACTTGTGTGCTCATATTATAGATAATCTATAATTAAAAACCTTAACAAGTTCACAAATGGATAAAAGTCCAAGAGAGATAGCGGAAAGGGTGTAAACAAGCAGTATTTGATACAGAGGAGAGAGACAACTTGTTGACAACAATTCAGCAATTCACATGGTACAATCATAGGGAATGGTACTGAAAGGTACCGTCCTATTTATACTAGTCACACTAAGGCAACCAATGGGTGACATGTGGTCATATGGAAGACCGACGACCCATTATGAGACGGCGTACCCTAAATCCCTGGAGACTGTCACGGATGATGTTAGACAAGGACGGTAGAAAAGTAAGCTCCACAGCAGCTGGGATGGATCCCATATGAGACAGGCCTATTCTAGCCTCAAAACATCTAGAACCTTGGCTCCGTGCGAAGTGATGAGATGCGAGGGACCCTCTTTCATGGTCTCTCTCCAAGTGCGATATGGCATGATGTGGTGCTTCTGGAGCACAACTGTGTGGAACCCTATAGGTTGCTGATGGATCCAAGTGGCGGTGATCCATTGCTTCATTCTTAACTGCCTACAACTACTCATGTAATAAGAATGTCAGTGATCTGATGAAACTCTATGAGAAATGTTATCATGTCATATAATTTCTTTGTTCATATATCCAGATTAGAAAAAGTATGGAGTGTCACCCATGTATATCCAAACTATAGTTTCTCAATTCTCTTTGTACACTTAGATAGATAAATGACATCAATATCTCACATTAATTCGTTTGAGTACGATCATGCATTGTCCTAAGTCACACTCATCGAGTGGCCATGGATATTTGATCCCGTTAGGTATGAGGGATAAATAATATCTGCATCGCTCACTTCCTCCACATGATTCATAACATGTCGAGTTATCAAATTAATAATCCCCTTACTAATATTACACAACGTCAAGTAAGCCTTACTAAAGACGACAATGAAATATCGTACAAAAAACTAGAGCTTGGAATACTAAAAATATCATAAACGATTATAGTAATACTAATATCCAAATTGAATAAAAAACATCTATTCTGAGCCGCTAAATGGTCAAATAACTAGCTGATCTCAACAAGCCCTTAACTTTAACCAGTGGGACTCGGACAACATTGGCTGTCCAGGGAGCCTCACAAACTTGAACTTGAATACTGACTTTCCATGTGCCGCTGTCTCTTTCCAGAAACTTTCTACCATGTACAAGCCATCATAAATGTAAATTCTTTCAACCTCACCCTTCAGTCCACTTTGTTTGTTTCCTCGAATTACCCTAATTGGGTTTTTAAAAGCCATACTGTTTCTCATTGCAAGATTTCCTCCCACAAGCTTTTGATCTTCAGGTTCTTTCCTTGTACGTGCTACGATTCCTCCTTGGCCAGAGTATATCAAGGTTTCTTCACTATGCATATCATTCGCATAATCACCACTTCCAACAGCAACGATTGAAATGCATATATCATCCTTTCCATTTCCATGTTTTATGAAATCTATACCAGCTTCTGTTGGCTTGTGAAGGCCATGAATAGCAACCTCCATTCTGCAACAGAACTCGTCGCCAACATTAACACCAGGAATAGCTCCAATACATTTCCGAATTTCAACATAATGTCGACAATCTTTGATAGCTTTAGCTGCCAGATGATCAATCCTTTTACAGACTCCATCCTCTTGGAGCGCCTTATATATTTCCCGGAAGAGATTCTGAATCTTCACCACCTTATCTCGGTCTTTGCTTCCTGATTTTTTATCTAGTGACAAATGATCCAAGGTTTTCTCAGATAAATTATCACAAAGAAGCTTCATGCACTCTTCATCACGTCTAATATTACCTTTCCACCAATCTCTCATGTTTTAGGAAGGAAAATAGCTTTCTTTCCTATATAGATAATTTTTCCCCTTCATACTAATCAAACTATTGCTAGAACTCCATTTTATTGGAAAAAGATTAAAACTCATCCTAGAGTCACTAAAATGCGAAAAATATTACCTGTTGTAGAAACATTATGTGCTTCATCCCCATCTTGGCATACTTTCTTCCGTTTTGGATTAGAAAACGTAGTTTGACTTGCCTGATAAGTCTTAACTTCTTTATTATAAGAAGCCAAGTCCAACGGTCTCATGGAAATCCCACTCGGTAGACGACTTGGCCCTACATTGTAGTAGACTCCATGAAATGGTTGCTTCTTCTTGAACTTTCCTTGGACCATTGGTTTCACGAACTCAATACGTTTTTCCATTCTAATGAAAGGGTACAGAAGAGAGTGAGAAATTTAAACCAATGAGGTATTTCTTTCTACTAGAGCATTAACACGTGTCTTAAAGGCATCATTTAAAATTTGAGAATAAAAGTGATATATGATTGAACAAAATAGAAGAACGGAGGAAAAAGAAGTTGATGTCGTAATGGGTTCGTATATATTGTATGTGTCAAAAGGACCGCTAATTGTGTTATCTTTCTCCTTAATTGCGATCACATAACCTCACTCTTAATCGAGGCTATCAAGGAATGATTTTGGGACTAAGTGATGCCATTTAACGCATAATGTTTTGGAGAATGAAGAATTAGTGGTTTCACTAGGCCTTACATCGAATCAATTGAATTTTGTACCAGATATGTTTATCGGGAGGTTGATGATCGTTCTCCGATCTAGTATGGCAGCCGTTGATTCCGATAGAAGCTTCTCATTCCCCAATTATGTCAATTCTCGTGATTAGGAGACTCGGATTGTTATGGTGTGTTGGTATAGCGGCAAACAAGTTTGGAAGTTGTATTAATGAAGGAGGTGGTTGACTTTGTGGAAATGGTGGTGGGATATTGTCACTAGATTTAGTGGTGGCAAAGAGGTGGGTTGCTGGTAGATGTGTTGGTGGTAATAGGGGTTGTCTCCGAGTTATGGATTTATGCCGATAGTGATGGAGGTGATGCGGAGGTAGAGGTGGTTGTGTTCTTCATATTCTTACGTCTAATGGTTGAGCTAATTTAGACATTGATAATATGGAACTAACGAGTTGTTTTAAACAAAAAAGACCTCGATTATGATCTAGCGATCATAAACTAGGAGTTCTAGACCAAGTCTGACTTCTGTCGAGGCTGCCCAAGCCCAGTCCAGCCCGAGTTAGGAGCATTGTAAGCATGTCCAAGCCCAAAAGCATACAAATCAATTCGGGCTCGGGCTGAAATCGGGCTAGCCAATTGAGCTTAATAAATTAATTAAGTTTTCACTTTTTAGAATTTTTCCATTAAAAATAAATTAATAACTTACATATAAATAAGGTATTGAAAGTATCCATTTCATTTTTTTTTTTACTTTTAAGACTCTAAACTAATGGCTATGTTTAGCAGATTAAATTAAAAAGAATTCAAATTAAGCGTAAGAAAATGTTTTTTTTTTAAATACAAGAGAATATTAAACATTGTGTGGTTAAAAGAAATCAATTAGTCCGTGCATTGTTTTAAATTTTGAACAGCTTCGGCCGATTCTTATAGTTCTGGTCTTAAAACGAAGTATAATCCGTACGGTTACATACTGGGTTAAAATTAGACGTGTACCTGCGTTTTTCGACCAGTTTTCAGATATTTCAGGGTGTTTCGTACGCCTTAGCGAATTTTTGGTGAAATTTCGATTAGGTTTCAGTTTGTAATTGAAATAAATTATGTGGCCTTCATATAAAGTACAAAAAATAATACATCATATACATTTTTATGGGTTATTTTACAAAAACTAAGAATAAAAGTTGGGTCATTCTGAAAAAATAAAAATGTTTGGGAAATTGTATAATTTAGGAAAAATAGTCCGAAACGATTCAACGAAAATACCGGTATCGAAATATTTCTCCGCAGTAACAAAAACGAAACGACGTCCGGTACAATATTTCAAACTATGAGTTCAAGACCACATATATTCTTAGAAACATCGCTTATAATTAAAATAAAATAGTAAATCCATGTTAAATAATATAATTTTAATATAATATTTATATATAGTGATAATACAAATTGGGCAATTCAGGGTAGCCCGTAATTTAATATTCATGCCCAAGCCCGACCTAATTACATTTTAAATTTTCTGTCCAACTCGTCGAAATTACTAAAAACATGTTTCCAAGCACTATTTAATCTAAGTTGGGCTCGGATTGGTCGGGTTCAGCATTTCCAAGTTGCACCCCTATCATAAACCCATGATGACAATATGAAGCTTATATAATTGGACGTAGTAAGTGAACCATGTGATTAGTATGTAATTTATCTTTGTAATTATACAATTATTAGAAGCTCAAGACAAGAAACGTGACGTGCAATTATAGATATAAAAGGGGCTTATGTAACTATTTGATACTCCCACACATTGCATGCAATTATCTTGCTCCCCCATGAAATTACTATGCTAAAAATTTCATCCTAACTTTCTCGTACTATTTTCCAAACATAGTTTTATCTACAGTTCACAATAATTTTCATATATTGCATGATTAATTGCCAAATACTCTTACATTATACACGACAATGGTAAGCTTTGATTCACTATGTTTCAATCAATTGTATTTGTTTGTAGCTATGATTGAATTAAGGATGTTTTTGATGGAGAGTTTGGGACACAAGAAAATTAGATGGAATCTCAATTGTATTTGTTTATAGCTATGATTGAATTAAGGATGTTTCTGATGGAGAGTTTGGGACACTAGAAAATTTGATCGAATCTCAATTGTATTTGTTTATAGCTATGATTGAATTAAGGATGTTTTTGATGGAGAGTTTGGGACACAAGAAAATTTGATGGAATCCATTTGGGATATTTTTATACACCGAACCAAATGAGGTTAGAAAGAGGGCAAATGAGCATAGTAAAGCAAGGAAGAGACCAAGCTCATCAACTGAGGCAGCAATTGCAACTCTGAAAAATGAATCGTCTAAGATATACATGGACAAAAGGAGAAATGAAGACTCTGTGGTGCTTGGATTAGGTGAATTTATCACAAACCAAATGACACCATTAGTGTCATACTTAAGAGGAAAAGTTGTATCAATTAAATTCTATAGATTTATTGACTGAGAAATAAGATTATCATTAGATGCTTTAGGGCCTCGTTTGGGTAGAGGATATGGTATGTAGGGATAAGACTTATGCTGGGATATGAATAAGGACATGAATGCTGTCTGATAAGCCCTGATAAGATATGCTGGTTGTCTGTGTTTGGGTGCTGTCGGATATGATGCAGGATATGAAGTAGGATATGTACCAAAATGACTGTAATATCCTGTTATTTTGTATAAAAGATTGTATATTCCAAATTGATGAGGAAAAATGTATACAAAATGTATTAGTATTTATGTTTATATTTTAATACTCTTTCTTCTACACAATAGTACAAAATGTATATAATTCGCGAAATAAACTTTTAGTAATATGCAAACATAACAAATATTCATGGATACAACATGACCATAGCAAAGTATGAAGTATAAATTACTAGTACTTATTGGCATGATGTTACAAAACTACATTAAACAAGGTAAATTAAACCAACGAAAATATAGCTATGTCAAAGTAAGCAACTTTTTTTAGGTCATAAAAAAGTTCTAATTTACTCATTTTCGTAACATTAATTGTTACATAATTTTTTTTAGAAAGACTAAAAAAAAAGTTAGTTTTTTCTGACTTCAAACTTTTCTTACTTTTTATTCCTAAAAACTACTTTTTAGGAGCTAAAATAGAACATAAGTAAACAATATTTTTATAAAAAAAATTACCCACAATTTTTTAGAAAATATAGCTATGTCAAAGTAAGCAACTTTTTTATCTTTTTCTAAAAAGTCTCTAAATTAGGTAAAGAAAGCAGAGCCAACTAATGTTATGCAATCCCAAAATAATAGTTATCAAACTCATGAGGACCTCCTCCAAAATGATAGTTATCAATCCAAAAATAATACTTATCAATCCCAAAATGATAGGGTTTGGTGACAAGGGTAGGAAATTAGATAGTTTGTGGGGGTATTTTTGTCAACTTACCAACAGCCTAATATGCTATATTTTCTTATCCGACCTTATACCTCCATGTTGGTGGTATAAAATTTCTTCATTAAAAGCTCCATCAGCATAAGCCAACATAACTTATCCCCTCTCTTATCCGGCACTCAAACACTTGATAAAAAAGAGAGGGTATAACTTATCTTATGCTCCCTCCTTATCCTCTACCCATACGAGGCCTAGAGGAATAGTCAGAAAATTATTCTGTACTTCATTGATAAGAGTTTAGAGACAAATGGTGAGTTCAAAATGCGTTTACATGACTAGCCGATTCACACCCATTTATTCTTCTTTTTTCCTCATCTCTTTTTCTTTCTTGTTCTCTAAACAATTTTCATTACGCTACGTTCACTTCCATACCACAATTCCTTTCCCCAAACATCCCGTTCATCAAAATTGTATTACGAACGAATACACGTTTGGTGGTTTGGTTTACTACTACAACTACAACCAAAATTTTAGGAGAGTTTATCTTATTTGCATCGGCCGTCTACCTACTATTCCTTACACTACTACTTCCGAGCAGTGTTCACCAGCAACAAACAACCAACTTTTTATGCCGCCATACCCGAATTCATTTCCCCAAGCCCTACTGTAATTCCTTCCTACATTAGTTTTGCAGTAGACCTCATCATTACATCCGTTCATCCATCATAAATCTTATTGCCATGGTTAGCCATAAGCTCCAATCAAAACTGAATTGCAAACCAATAGATGTTGGTCTACTACTACAACTGCTGTAAAAAATTTAGGAGAAATCATCTTTACGTCCATTCTCGACGCACTATTCATCACACTGCTACACGAGATCAGTGTTCACCGGCAGCAAATAACCAACATGCTGTTCTTCCATTCCCCAAACCCTAACCCTAATGTCGTCTAACATTAGTTTCACAATGGAAACTATGACCTTTACATCCGTTTAACAAACAAATTTTTTGTGCCATGGTTAGCCATGAGCTTCCAACCAAACTGGATTTCAGAGCAAATGATGTTACTTACTTAGGTCTATCAAAATTTTAGGAGAGATCAGTGTCATGGTGAAGGATATCATAGCCTCATTAGATAGGCTGTGTGATGTTCTCCTTAGAAATGAAGAGATAACGAAAACGGACAAGCCTTTTGTGGCTCAGAATCAGTTCTTACAACAGTCGGTGGAGTGCTCAAAAGTTGGTTTTCATGAATTAGACACTGCGACGACTGCTACAAAAGAGCCAGAAGAGGAACAAATAAAGCTGCAATCAAGAAATTCAATGAACGGTGACAATGACTGAGAAGAATGATGCAGTCTCAATACTAAGATTCTCAAGTAGAAAAAGAAGTCAACAAGGTTGATCAAGACACTGAACAAGGGAGGCAAAGCCACTAAAATTAAGTTTGGGAAAACGACAGAGCAGCTAATAACACGAATACATATTTTGCAAGAAAAAAATGAAAGAGAGAAACAGGGCAACTCAAAGCAGGGCGGGAAACACAAAATTGAATATTTGGAATCAAATATGGCAAAGAAAAATGAGGGAAGATCTTAGAGAGAATAACAAGGAGATTGCAATTTGCTAATTTCAAACTTCTGGGGAAGTCATGTCCTCAAGTCACTTCTGTAAGGAGCTTTCAAATATATTTTAACCATATAAGAATAATCCAGGTAATTATAAAACAAGTACTGTCGGATACATTTGGTAAGAAAACGACCACCAAAAAACCTAATCGATTGAAGGCAGCAACAAGTGAGAAACAATGAAACGCATACCTAAAGTAAGATGATGCTTGAACTGCCCCGCCACTCCTATTAACGCGAGATAATTTGAAGCGGTTATTAGACCTGCTCGAGTGCAGTGAGACGAACACTCATTAACGAAAACAATTAGTTTAAAGCAACTCAATCAATGAGACGATCCTCTTTGGGTGATGACATGAAAGAAGAAAACACTAACAAGGTATGAACGAGTTTCAGAAAGAAGAACTCAAAAACCAAAAGAACTTGTAAAAGGAACAGTCAAAGACTTACCTTTGGTCCTTAGAAAACTTTTGAAGCATGGTCTACAACCGAATGAAACCCTAAATACTTCTCTCCGAGAACAAAAAGATGTGTGGCCGAAAAAAATGGATGGTGTGGCCGAAACTTTCGGGGAGCGTGAGAAACTTATAGAGGTTGAACGTGTAGCATTTGCACGTATTTATACTAGTAGGCAGGGTCGAAATATGCTTATTAGAGTAAGGACCAAGAAACGTTTTTGGGATCGTATCCTATCCTAGTGAAACACCTCTCCCCCAAAAATAGAGATCTTATCGTTTCAAAAAAACAATTAAGAAGAATAGAGATTTTATAGAAATATTTTTTTCCAGAAGAAGATTGTATAAATCTTGTTTTTAGGTAAATATTTTATAGATCTTTTAAGATACTAATAACCAATTTACTATTTTTTTTGAACAAACCAATTTACTATTTTTCAGAAGTGAAGAATCTATATTTCAAAAAAAATGTGAGAACTGACATTGTTACTAAGACCTTTTTGACAAAAAAAGCGCCTCATAAACATAAGTATTACACAATATCCCGTCAGTCTAGAAAACATTCCAACTGTTATAAGTTTACACGATATCCCGTGAGTCTCTAGAAAACCTTTCAAGTCTTACTTCCTCACACACCTTCGGAATCTTAGCAATCGCAAACATTACTAAGAGCATCTCAAACAATAAAATCAACAATTAGTTAAATTTTGACTAGTTTGAATTTTAACTAACATGAGTTTTTGGTGTTTGCTCCAATGATGTTATGTATTTTATATAACTTTGTGCGTATCGGATTATAAAAATATATATATTTATTAAATTAAAGTATGAGAGAGATAGACACAAAAAGTTTAACTAGATACTTTCTAGCTAGCTACTAGTAGAGAACGGGATACATAATATGTAAAGTGTTGAGTCATTTAACTAGTCCATTGGAGCTCGTTATTTCCTTTAGTTATGCAAATTTTAGCTAAACTAACTTTTTAACTTAACCATTGGAGATGCTCTAACGTTACTACACATGATGGAGAGGAGCCACATGCTACAACAAGACAACTAAACACGACGATTCTAGATGGAATCCACAACAAGAGCGAACACCTTCACAAATAAGTATGCTAATTATTTTGGCCTAATTTGTGATTCTTATAAGACACAAATAAGTTTTTGAACAAGCTGCGAAATATAGAGAATGAATTAAGTAAAGTACCTACATTTCCTTTTTAAAGAGAGTGACTGACTACACACTTCTTCCTTTGAGAACTAGGTGTAAACATTTCAGTTCGGGTTTGCACCACAATTCGAACCGAACCTATAAATTCTCGAATTAGGAAAACTTAGAACCTTAACCCGAACCATTTATAAACGATTTAGTTAAGTTCGGTTCGCCTATAAACAGTTCGGTTCATGTTCAAATTGCAATTACCCAAATAACATTTTCTATAATTGAAATTTAGTCATATAAACTTCAAAAACTCAGAAACTTACCTGAAAACATAACAATGGAAAACTCATTCTAATAAATGAATAGAAACCAACATGAATGTAAGTAGAACGAAGATTTTTAATGTCAATAAACAATTAACATAACTATTGTCTAAAATCCAGACATTCAAATTACTAAATTTCAACAAGCAACAACACAACACCTAAATTTTGGATTGCATACGTAGTAAGAACTCATCAAAGTAAAAAAGTGCATGTAATTACATATAAGTATATATAATTACATGTAATTATTTTTTATTAATAGTAGTAGGCCAATCAAGAGCTACGCGCTTGAGGGTCTTCTTTTCATTTTTATACGTTAACTAAAAATACATTTCAAGTAACTTATTTCACCGTGTTAGTTTATGTGGTTACAAAGTTATCATATTTTGCGATGCACGAGACCTTAAAAAAAAATTCACCGTGTGAGTTTATGTGGTTACAAAGTTATCATATTTTGCGATGTACGAGACCTTAAAAAAAATTCAACAATTTATGACTATTTCTATTAGTTGGGTGGCATGGATGTGTTGCTATAAACCGCTTCATGTCGGTAAATTGTTACTACCAACTAAGTAGAAACTTATGGGGTTACACGCCATATGGATCAAACTAGACTTGAGAATTAGTTAATATTATTAATTAAATAGAAGGATCAAAATGCAATAACTTGCAAACTTAGTAAAGCTAATTTACAAGGTGGACTAATCCATGAAGAGACATTATTAGGATTTTCAAGGTGGACTAATTCATGTATAGACATGATTATCATTAGTTTGCAAAGAGAACTAATCCATGTATAGACATGATTATGACTAGTTTGCAAAGGGGACTAATCCATGTAAGGACATGATTAGTAGAGGGACTAATACGTTTTTAACAAGGAGTTGTTGGACTATATATATGATCACTCCTAGCTTATTTTCTACAAGTGTGTCAAAATTGTTATAGCAGTAGGAGAGAAAAACAAGGAGAGAGAGCAAGACAAGGTCTAGGCCGAGCCAAGACCCGCCCGCCCCCTACCCGTCGGCCAAAGGAGGCCGAGCCTCCCTTTGGTCTCCTTTGTGTGATTCTTCTTATTTCTTCTTCCACCGATCGCTCGCACAAGAGGTGGATGAATGTAGAGCTTGATCCTAGGCGTGGACTAGCCATAGAGACGTGAATACCTTTTCACGTTTGAAGTCATCACAGGAGACAAACAAGGTATATCGTTACTTGAACTTTCACTATCATTATGATGTATCTTCCTGTGATCCTTGGTGGGTCTTTTGCGGATCTTATTTGTTGAAAGCCGTTGCGTAATCCGATACAAAACCAAACAGTGGTATCAGAGCCACAGGTCGTAGAGCATAATGTAGTTTATGTGTTAAGATTATCTCTGCTTTAAACTTTAAATTGTTGTTTATCGCGTAAAACGGACAAATCAAGCATATTGATGCCATTTGTTAATATGATTAAACCAAATAAGATCTCATATTACATGGGATGTAAGGATTAGTGAATTTGGATCACATAGGATGTGAAAATTTTGGATCTAGAAAACTAGGGTTTGGACACAAGTTGGAAAATGTGTTTTTTTCAAACTTAGGCAACTAAAAAATGTGTTTTTCCCTCCCCCCCCCCCCCCCCTCTCTCCTTGCTGCCCAAGGAAGGCCACGACCAAGGGGGCCTGGCTCCCTAGCGCACGGCCTAGTCGTGTGGGCTAGGGGCCGGCCGGCCCAAGGCCTTTGTGGCAGCCCTTTTGAGGTTCGACCATGGTAATGGTGGGCCTGTTGGACCGTTTTGACCATAGTAAGTCCAAAATCAATTAAAAATTGACCAAGCGCGTTAAAATTAGATTTTAACTGTTTATGTGCTATTTGCATGGTGATTGGATATGACCTTACGTATGGAAGTTGTGAATGTTTATTTTTGTGGTTTGTTTTACGGCATGGGAGCTGATAAAATGAATATAATAGTTAATTAAGTTTTACGGCCTGCGAGCCGGTCTTCTTCTCAACTTGTGAGATCTTCTTATTTAGTATAGATGCTAGCTAGTATTAGATATAATAGATAATAATCAAGAAACGGAGAAGAAGAAGCTTAAAGAAACAAATAACCACAAGATGGAGCATTCCACAAGACTAGACTAAGAAGCTATGGAGCATGGACCAAAAGAGGGAGGTACATGGAGATGAGCTTGCTGTTTTTTAGGGTTCATAGATATTCTCATTGGCTGGGGAATATCTTAGTTTAGAGGCCATATTCATGTCACGTCTAATTTTTGTTTGTGGTTGTTTATTTTATTGTCTTATTATTTTATAGTTGATTTATGGATGATGCATGCAAAATTGATAATAAGATAATTAACAACCCGAATCTTTTATTTGTGAGTTTGCCCAACTCAAAATAAGTAGATCAGTTGATATGGATCAACAAAAAAAAAATTGAAAAAAAAACCCTCAATTTAAATATTGCACTTTGCCTTCTCGTTACTTAGACACTCCTCATGATCATGATTTTCAAGCTCGTGCGTGCCAAAGCAAGGCGACTTAGTTTGTCATGATTGTCTTGCGACGTCACAAGCAAGTAATGTGAAATTGTTGAAGTAAGAGGTTGGACGCAACTAGGTGATTTTAATAAGATTAAAAGCCTAGAGACAACCAATTGGGATTATTCATGAGATGGATAAATAAGCAGTTATTTGCCCAACTGAACCTAGAAATGCATAAGGATGCAATTGGAATTGTTTTTACCTAAATAACTAATTTTGGGTGACTTGCCAAAGCAAGCTCAAAAGAAGTGAAATATGGATCTTGGCCCACTATAAAATATAATGATATTTTTCGCATTAATATGGAGGGTTATTAATCCGAGAAAAATAGTGGGAGCTATGTTTAATAATTTAAGTCCGTATTAAATATAGTACAACGTCACAATACTTAGCATAATCATTTTGTGTTGAATACCCATGACATTAAACAAACAAGATGCGACTTTATATCCTTAAGAAAGACAAGCTGTTTGGAATCTATATTCTAAACTGGTATAAAATTGAGAATAGTTCTCAAATAAAAGAAAAATATTGTACATCGTAGAACATAAAGTTCTCTTCCTATCGACTACCAAAACACACTAAAATCTAAAGGAAGGAACATCAAAGAATGGTTCTCTGGATGTAACTTGCCTCATGTCAGCTGCCATGAACTCTGAGCTTTGGATACAAGATGAGAAACATGGAGGAGTATGATATAATCACACATTAATAGAAACTCTTTCAAAGAGCGAGCTAGACATGAAAGGTTTCTCCACTTTGCGTTTTACCATCTCTTACTAAGCACTTGTCATGATCGAGATATAATGAAGTTCGGGCTTGCCAAAGCAAGGCGACTTGATTCATCATGATATAATACGACGGCACAAGTTAGTAATGTGTGTCTGCTAACGCAAAAGGTCATACACAACTAAGCTAATTCAATATGATTAAAAGGTTAGAGAATGTGTGTTATCTAAATGATAAAGAATAAAAGTTATTCGCCCGAGATGACCAAGAATTGCATTAGATGCAATTATAGTTTTGTTCAAAGGTGATTTACTCAATATGATGGAGAATCACTAAACAAAACACTCATAAAGGGATAAAGACAAAACATGTTAATGGTTAAGAGCATGGGTATGGGAAAAAGGTTTGCACCGACCCCATGGGTATAAAGCAAGCTTGTTGCTAAAATCAAGTTGCCGTTAAGTCACATAGGTGGTGTAGAGGAAGAGAGACTACCCAAAGTACATGGAAGGAAATAACAAAGGAATTATGGATTCCAATTTAGGTATTTTTGTTATAGAAGTCAATATGTCTATCTCATCATCTGAGTATATGACACTAGATGAGGATCTCACGTTTATAGAAATGTGGAGGATCTTAAGAGATGTAGACAATTGGATGAGGAAGAAATAAACCTACATGTGGGGCAATGAAGCAAGGGGTTGCTGAATTAGCCGTATGGAATTATCTCTACCTTTCTAAAATGATTCATGAATTAGACAAAAGTGATTATGTCCCTGCTACGAGTAGGGTCATTATCATAATTTCTTTTTTGGACAAGAAAGGCTTTCTCTCATAGTAAAGGACAAATGTTGTTTTATTTATTCTGATATGCATTATTGTAATGCAATTTTGTCTAATGGATTTGTATATCCTTGATCATGATAATTTCATCTATAACATTAAATTTTCATATAATGATATAATCATCACTTATCTTTGGCATTTTGTTTAGGCTACATAAATGAGAGATACATATCTAGGCTCCATATGAATAGATTAATGGACTCATTTGATTTTGAATCATATAGGACGTGTAAGACATATTTATTAGGCAAATATATGATATTTTGGGAATCATACATATTAATGTCTGTAGGCCGCTAAGCACAAATGCTAAAGGTGGTTTTCTGTACTGCATCATATTTACTTATGGGATCAGAGAAATATGGATTTGTGTATCTAATGAAGAAACATATCAGAATCCTTTGAATTGTACAATGAATTCAAGAATGAAGTAGAGAACCAGCTTGGCAAAAATATCATGACTCTACGATTGGATCGTGGAGGAGAATACTTAAGCCAATATTTTTGCATCTAAGGAAGTATGGGATGTGATCCCAAGTCACTCTACCTAGAACACCATTATGGAATGCGTGTCAGAGAAGAGATACCCGATCTTGTTGGACATGGTTTGGTCCATGATGTGACAAACAGAACTCCCAGTTTACTTTTAGGGGCCATGTTCTAATTACAACAAATTTCTCCCTTAATTAACCTTGTTCCATCTAAATTAATTATGAAAAACACCATATGGGATATGGATTAGGAAGTGTCCTAGTATGTATTTCATAAAGAATTTGGGTTATGAAGTTTATGTAAATAGTTTACAAATAAACTTGAACCGAAGTCGGATGAATGTACGATGTGGAATATCCTGAGAGAACAAAGGATATTATTTCTACAACCCAATCGGGAACAAATTGTTTGTTGCTCGAACCACTGTGTTTCTAGATTGTCTCTAAAAGAAACAGTGGGAGGACAGTAGAACTTGAAGGAGTTCAAGAACCACAAGAGAACATTGAACCTTTGACAGAACATGAGCAGGATCACAAGGTGTTGTGGAGCAACCTACTCAAGTAACATAAGGACCTCGTAGTTCAGGTAGGATATGTCAAAGGGCTATAAAAATATGGATTTCTCATAACCCGGTGATATATTTCTCATGGAGATGAGCCTATAACCTATGAAGAGGCCACGAGTGGGCCATACTCTCAGAAATGGCTTGGAGCCATGCGATACGATGTGGAATCCATGTATACCAACAAAGTATGGACTTTGATGGAACCACCTGAAAGGGTAGGACCCATAGGGTGCAAGTGGTTATGAGGAAACCAACATGGATGATAATATGAATACATTTAAGGGACGATTGGTGGATAAGGGTTTCCTGTAAGTTCATTGTATAGACTACGACGAAATCTTTTAAATCCATCCGCATCTTGCTTGTAGCAATTCGTCTACAGATTGGATCAAGCTTCTCGGAGTTGGATTCTTCGAACTGATGATGCAATCAAAGGAGTTTGGTTCCATCAAAATTGAAGATGAAGCTTGTGTTTACAAGAAGGTTAGTGGGAGCACAGTTGTGTTTCTGGTCATGTACGTGGAGACATACTAATCAATGGGAATAATGTCTCTACTCTTCAATCTTTTAAAGATTGGCTAGAGAATTGATTACAATGAAAGACTTTGGAAAGAAAATCTATAAAGATCTATGGAGATATATCAATTGTTTAACCTATGTCAAAATACATATATTGACAAAAGATGTTGAAATGGTTCAACATGAAAAAGAATATGGATTCTTACCCATGTCACATGTAATAAGTCTTTGAAAGACTAGTTGTCTTTCCAATTAGATTGAGAAATGACCGTATGAATGAGATTCATGAGATACGCCATGATATGTACTAGGCCATACATGTCATATGAGCATGACATGGAGATACGAGTCATATCCGGGTGAGAGTCACTGGATAATTGTCAAGAGCCTTAAAGTACTTGAGAAGAACTAAAGGATGGATTCTTGATAAATGGAGGATAGGAAGAGTTTACTGTACGGGGTTACAGTGATGGGAACTTCGAATCTGATAAAGATGATTTCAGATTATAGTCAAGTTTTATGTTTTGCACTAATTGGAGGGACTCTCAGCTGGAAAGGTTCAGGGAAGATTCAGTCACTGATTCTAACATAGAGGACTGAGTAAATTACTACATGAGATGCACTTACTCAGAATATTCAATCTCAATCAAATTGTTGATAGAGGAGCTGTGAATATTTGCAAAGTACCAGCACATGTCTCTCTTACCTTGAGTTGTGAAAGCATGAGGGTCACGCTAGATCAATAGGCATATGATGCAGTAGATTGACTCTAGTGCAAGTGGGAGAGTGTTGGAAATATGCCTAGAGGCAATCTATATGGATTTACAATTCATTTGTTATCGATATAGAGATATGTTACCTTGAATAAATTCCTTGGAATATAAATGTTATATCCTTAAATATCCCTACTCAATTATATTGATTAATAGGACAATCAACTACAGACTAGTATGGGGTTGGATTGATATGGATATATCACAATCCAACACATGGGTATGCATTAGGAGTAATAGCATAATGGATTGAACCACGAAGAGAAGGATACATACGGGTTATATAAAGTCTAAAGTGCTTCTCGTAGTGACAACGGTATTGTCATCCTTAGACTTGAAGTCACTAGATCTTCTAGTTGTGGAATATTGTGTTTTAATATCGTCAAACCCTACACCGTAACTGGGTAGTAACAAATGAATTTATCGGACACCATAAGGAAGCAAGCTTAGAAATGGTAGTGATGTAGCCAGAATTTGTCCCTCCCACATAACGGGAGCAAATATCCACAGCCACTCGATGGATGGTGCTTATAGAAATGTCTGGCACGACTTAGATAAATCAATATAGGATATTAATGTTATTTGCATGGATAAGACTATTCCCAGTATCGAGAAACTATGGATTGAATATACGAGTGTGAATTGTATGTCTCATGTCCAATCCGGATATAGAGACAAAGGGATGAGAAAATACTTGCACAAGGTTTGTCAAAGTAATGACTATTTCTATTAGTTGGCTGGCATGGATGTGTTGCCAGATACCGCTCCATGTTAGTAAACTGTCACTACCAACTAAGTAGAAACCTAAGGGGTCACAGGCCATATGGATCAAACTAAATATGGGAATTAATTAATATGGCTAATTAAATAGAATTACCAAAACGCAACCACTTGCAAACATAGTAGGGCTAATTTGCATGGTGGACTAATCCATGAATAGACATGATTAGGATTTCTCAAGGTGGACTAATTAATGTATAGACATGATTAGGACTAGTTTGCAAACAGAACTAATCCATGTATATACATGATTATGACTAGTTGGCAAAGGGAACTAATCCATGTAAGGACATGATTAGGAGAGGGACTAATACGTGGTTAACAAGGAGTTGTTGGATTATATATATGAGCACTCCTAGATTATTCTCTACGAGTGTGTCATAATTGTTATAACACTAGGAGAGAAAAACAAGGAGATAGAGAGAGCAAGACAAGGTCTGGGCCGAGCCTAGACCAGTCCGCCCCCTACCCGTCGGCCAATGGAGGCCGAACCTCCGTTCGGTATCCTTTATGTGATTCTTCTTCTTCCTTCTTCCACCGATTTCTAGCTCACGACGTGGAGGAATCTAGAGCTTGATCCTAGGCGTGGACTAGCCATAGAGACGCGAATACTTTTTCACGTTTGAAGTAATCACAGGAAACAAACAAGATAAATCGTTACTTGAATATTTACTATCTTTATGATGTCTGTTCGTGTGATCCTTGGTGGGTCTTGTGCGGATCTTATATATTGGTTTAATTCCGCTGCGTAATCCGTTAAAAAACCCAACAGGGGGACCTAGAGCAGCTCATCTGTGTACATGTAAGCAAAATAACAAAATAAATTACATCTGACTAACCTGTTTGAGGCCTGAGAATGAGATTATGTTTTGTTTAAGAGCCCTGCAACATATTTTATCGAGAGAGGAGACAGTAATTGCTTGAGCTGAGCATGTTGATGATTCCAAATCTCAAGTCTCAATTCGTTCTGGCATGAATGGGACATACCCCTCTATATACACAGGCTAGGGCGGACGTGGGTGTGTATACACGACGGTAATGGTGTCACTTGACCGCTGTGTACTAACGGTGTACGCAAGTGCATGGTCATGTAATAAAGAGTGAGTATTTTCGTACACATGTTGTCGATCCCACTGGGACAATCTCGTAACTAGTTATTAATTAACGAATTAGTGTAGCTTACTGAGTAAATGGAGGAAGAGTGTTTGAATAGTGAGGTTGCCACCCCTAAACAAGTGGCTGTATGTAATTACATAAAACAATAGAATGGTGAATTAAGAAAAGAGTCTTAATCAATTAATGGAAATATTAGGAAATCTGGTAGATCACCTAGGGTTGTAAATGATTTCCGGATAATCTACATACACTTTAATTCAGTTCTAACTAAGCCGGGTAATAGTACTGACCATCTCCTTTCGGTCTCAAGTCTTTTTGTTTCACGGTACATCAGGGTCCTTTCAGTCCACCTACGTTTTCCGATTCGTTCCAGCAGGTTCTCTACTGATACGATCACGGGTCATGTCGGTCCACGGTTTCACAGAACAGCTGATTAATTCTACTTAATCTAGCCACACTAGCCAATCCTAACACGTCTTCTTTCGATCTCAGTGATATATGATCGTCGTTCGTGTCTCATCCTTACTAGGTTGATCCACTGTTGTGCAATTGCTAGCTAAGTAAATATTTTGGTTAATTACTTGTAAGAGGTTATAAGAAGTTTTGGTACTATGTTGGTACTCAAATTGTAAGAAGTTTTGAGTGCAATATACTGTGTCAAGTTTTGTCCACATGGATGAACTCAAATTGTTAAAACTCAAAAGGAAGCAGATAGGAGATTGCAATGATCCACATAACACTACAACATTTGATTTTGTGATTACACCGTACTGCATTCTTATTCTACCGACGCTACACAATTACACAGAATAACAGGACCAACACAACTACCACCCCGGCTAACACGCACACCATTTTCTCTTGCCGTTTCGTCTTATCTCCCAACTTTCTACGTCTAGCGAACAAGCTGAGGATAATTTGTTTGGTCCATGCACACATGGGAAGATCGTACCACCCATTGAAGTATCCCACCCACCTTGAAAAATCTGTACATAACAACATATAAGTTTAAGTGATTGGCAATGCGACAAACAAGATTTGCAAATAACAATAATTACAACAACAACAATAATAATAATAATAATAATAATAATAATAATAATAATAATAATAATAATAATAATAATAATAATAACTAAACTTACCGAACCAATATCATATAACCTTCTTCTCGTATTATCTACGGTCCATGACTTAACTGTGGCCGCAATCGCTCCACAATAACAAATTGTCCTGCAATAACTGTAGCCTAAATGTTTTACAAGAGTATTTTTGCTCTCAGTTGTGAAGAAGCTTAAGTGTGAACTCCCCATAGAGCATCTTTCATAGTCCCCCGGTTCTATATTTAGTGGAGAAATTTAATATTTCCAGTCTCCCGTGACAAATCAACAAATCACTAAATAAGCAAAACATTGGTAACTTTTGGTATATACCTCCCATAGTTGTTAACCAGAAAAAAATCAAATCACCAAATCTTATATTAAATGTAACTTTAGTTCAGTGGTGAACCGCATTTCCCGCAGTTCCCCAAAATCATATCACATACCATCAAATTCTACTTTTGCAATCAACGCCAATTTATTTTATTAGTGCTTAGGACATATTTTTCGTATTTTTTTAATAATTAGAGTCATGATATCATACTTTTACAAATAATGGGTGTTAAAAATAATTTTAGTGACTAACATATACATATTATTGATAAACTAATAAAGGGTAAAATTCACTTTGCACCTCTATGTTTAGGTGAAATGACACCCGACACCCTGTGTTTCAGATAATGCCCTTTACCACCCCTGTAACTGATGTAACCCAAACGTCTCTATGAACAGACAGTTTTAGCCTTGTATTTCTAAAAAAATGCCAATTATAAAAGCTCTTATTCTCATTCTCCGCCCATTCTTCTTCTTCTTCTGATCTTCTCACTCTCTCTTCTTGAACAAGCCCTAGCCGCCACAATTCGCCAACACTGCTGACACCACCAACCCCAACACCTACGCCATTGTCGTCTCTCTCTGTAGCATGCGGACCACCTGCTCTCTCTCTCTGTGTGTCTCTCTCTCTTTCTCTCTTCAACTTCCTACCATCGAGCCCAGATCTGCAATAGTCCATCGACCACATCCTCCATGGCCGCCATCGGCTCTCTCTTCCCCGTCTCTGCGTCTCTCCTTCCCCTGATCTTGTGATTGTCTACGAACGATCAATTTACAACAGTGGTTTGATGGTGGCGTTTGGGTATCGGGTTTGAGGGAGGTGAATAAGGATGTTAAAGAGGTATTTTAGCGAGATAGGCAGGAGCTTGGCGATGCTGGTTTGCAGGGAAATTTGGTGCAGTGGTGACGGCTATGGCGACGGTGGTGGGTGTTTGTGTGTTCGGCAAAATCAGAGATGGAAGAGAGAGAATTTGAGGTTGTTGTGAGGTGGAATTCATGAGACTGGGTGTGATTGGGTTTGATTAATGTAGAATTGAATAAGAGTTTGAAAGAGTTAAGGATTTGGAGTTTAATTCACACAAGGAAGTTGTGGTGTTGAGTTTGTCTAGATATACATTCTGTATCTAAAGAACTTCGTCCTCCTCTCCTCAACTTTGGAGTTGTTGTGATGAACTTCTTATATGTTTTTGCTGCTAATATTACTCAATGTTGCTTCTGATATCAATTTTTTTCTGTAACTTGTAGTTTAAATCATGTTTTCGGGACTTAATTAGTCTCATGTTGGGACTGATCCCGATATTGATTATTTCATCACCAAAATTTGTTCAAATTTCTTGCAGAGCTCCGGAAGGTGAAGTCTAGTCAAATTTGATTGGTTTAGGTTGAGATATTAATGTTCTAATCTTGAAATTGATTTGTTGGTGTTGATTTCGGGCTTCGATTTCTTGCTTAGTTGTTGTTATTGTTGTTGTCGTCGTCGTCGTCGTCGTCGTTGTTGTGTATAGGGTGTTGGTGGTGGCGGTAGTGGTGGAAGCGGTGGTCAAAAACACCAAGAACATGCATAATGAACACAAAAAGACAACTAGGAGCAAAATTGTCAAAAAATATATTAAAAAGTGCCTTCGTGGACGGAATCTGACAGAAGGGTGCTAAGGGTTCTTACTTTTTTTACGTTACAAGGGTGGTAAAATGCATTATTTAAAAGACAGGGGTGTCGCGTGTCATTTCGCCTAAATACAAGGGTGCAAAGTAGATTTTACCCATTAATAAATGTGACTAATAATTATCTAACATTATAATAACATTTTTTTAATTATTTAACATTATACTGGTTTGTTTAAATAAGTTAACTATTGTAAAAACTACACTTGCAGAAATGGAAAATGAAAGACAATCAAGAATTGTAGAAGTAGCTTAATATTGCAATACACTATTACGCACATACATGCCATCTTCGAGAGGAAAATATGAGTCTCTCAAGTGCAGTGGTTCAATCCATTTTCCATGAAATTGCGGTATTTTCATGCACGGTCGAATTTAAAGAGTTGTTTTATTTTTATTTTTATTTTTTTTTTGACCCTTTGAAGCAGAACATATGAACATATAACACCTAATATGTTCCAATTGATTGGAACTATGTTGTACGGTGTAAAAAATGTGATACACTATTGTTTAACTATCTGGTTTAAAAAAAACTATCTGGTGTAAAAAATGGTAAAAATTGTGGGAGGTCAAAAACATATATATTTTTTTTTACCGAAAATGATGAAATGGAGTATTTGAGAATCAATTGTGGGAGGCCAAAACTATATTTCTCCACCAAATATAAGATTGAGTGTGAGATTCGACCTCAACCGTGGAAGTTGCTCTTATATAGAGCTCACCCAAACATTCATTGGACACTTCAATATGTATTTTTTGAGTTTGAAGTTAATTTACCGCTTTAACCTCGTTTAAAACTACAAAACTGTCCATAATCGGCCACCTTAGTGACTGCTAGCTACAACGAAAGTTCAAGCTATCACACTTCTTAAAGCGCGATGTCGGATTTTAGGTACAACGTGGAGCAAAGTAAAACCCATCCCGATTGACTTTCTCTCTCTAATACTCTCTCACTAGAATTCACACCACCATACTCTGTTTCTTGACCTATTATCACCAATCTCTTCTCCAATCTCTTCTCCATCCCTTCATCAATGGATTCACCGGAATATCAACCTTCCGGCATCCACCCCTACCCCAACCACCACCTCATAACCCCTGGCATCTTTCCCTCTGACGACAAATTTCGCGAAGTACGGCGACTCAACCGAAGTCGGTTTCTATTCACTTATGTCTAATATGATCGCAATATCTTTGCGGCAGATCTTGAGCAAGCCATCAACACCTACTAGAGATTAGAAGGATCACCGATTAGAGTCTATGCATGGGAAATCCGAGGCTTTTTCTGGCTTGAACTCTTGCATGACCAAGATCGAGAAAACCTAGCACGCCTCAGAATTGTTAATATCCTGGGGGCCCTTGTCCGCTTACGCCAATGGAGGCCCAATACGATTTACTCCCCTGAAACTATGCGCACTGCTAAGTTTGTCCTAAAATACGTAATGTTCCATATGATTATATAAGCGTTCAATTAGCGCAGAGACTTGGTGATATGGCTGGCGGGTTCCTCCTTTATCACCCCCACACTGTTTCAGGAAGCTTACAATGCTCTATGAAAGTCCTAATTCATCTTTATGTCCAACATGCTCTTTTACCAGGAGTAACCCTCAAACTTGACAATGGTGACTGTGTCTTTCTGTATTTTAGTTACGAGAAGGTCTACCAACTCTGCTATCGGTGTGGAAAAATAGGTCACACTGAGTTTTATTGCACAATGGCTTTTAACTCTGCTATGAATCTTCACTGGGTGAGACTTGAAGCTTTGGTGGACCGCTTCGGAGCAACTATCCACCACTATCATCAATCACCGCTCCATACAAGGTATCTTCGATCTGTTAACAAAGTCAATCTGCAACGAACTACTCGCATCTCGGTCGGATTTGTTGAAGGTCTAAATCGGATTGAATGGAAACAAGAACCCTCGGGTGCACACCGTTGGTTTTTTTGGAGGCCCGTGCTCTCACCTCCATCATCTCCGACCACACCTGCCTTTGATGACTTGAGGGAAAGAATGGACTCGGACCCCTCGGTAAACACTGTTTACAACATCTCATTGTCATCGGGTTGATCACCTAACGACAACATCAATCTCAATGAGCCTGCTCCAATTTTAGAGGCTATGTAGTTTGATGCAAGCTCTGAAGAATCGGTGATAGTACCACATTTACAACCCCATTCTCCAGTTGCAGTGGCGGAACAGTTTCCTTCTCCGGCGACACAACCGCCATCTCCGGTGATAGGTGCGGGACAGGCTTCTCCCATGAAAAAACACTCACCAACTCTAATGACGGTTTTTGAGAATCATCATTCCGCAGTGGGGCCTACTGGTTTGCCGTCAATCACCCATTCACTCTCTGACGACTCCTTGGCAGGCGGCATCTTCCGTGCTCCCTCAGAACCGTTTGAGAGCACGCCACGTGGCTCAAGTGTCTCTCTCCAATCTACAGGTTCAACATTTTCCAACCTTCTGTCCTGCACTTGTAGTAGTTCAGTTCATTTACAACACTTATTACTATTTGAATATTGCCAACATAATTATTACCCAATAAAAAGCTACTACTTTTGCACCGTACCCTATGACACCTGGAGAGAACATTACAGACCTCATCTTTTCTGATAACACCATTTCCCCAAGTAAAGCAACAGTTGACTTCTTCCACCAACCAATGCCAATTCCTTTTCTGCAAACCTACCTACTATTTCTTTATTGGGTTCACCTATACTCCATTATGATGGGCTTATTTATTAGGCCCAACCACCAATTAATCAAAGGCCTCATATATTACATTTTCGGACCACTTTCTAAGCCCACCACCATCTGCACAAACCTCTCCTCTTCTACTCTCAAACTGATGGGTTCGATAAAGAGCTTTCTTCGGCACAAACGGAGAACCACTGAACGTACGATCCATGAGACGTTCCATGAGCCAGTTGCACCTCACTACAGCAACCCTACTCCGGCGTTCTCTAACAGATTTGATAGACCATTCCGTCGTCACCTTTGGGAAGTCGGTCTGAGTCCCGGTGTGGAGTTCCGCAGTGATTCTGACATCACAACTCCGTTTGAGGGAGATTCCTTCACTGACATCGAATATGGTGATGGGACCTTCAACCCTACTATTCGTAAGCGCAAGAACGAATTCTCTGTCCCTTTGGGCATGAAGTTTACTCCGATACCGGAGCACATCCGTTCGATCAAAAGGAAAGCATCAACTGTTAATCTAGACCCCGCTACCTCCGGTAAGCAAAAAGTTATTTTAATTGATGATGCTAGCTCTATGTCCACTGTTAACCTTCATCATTCCCCTGCATGGTATCACCCATTGTTTCTTCACAACCATGCTGCCCCAACTTATGGTCCAAAAGGATTCTCCGTGACTGTCCCACAATAGTGACGACAAGCACAGTGATGACTATGGAAATGTCGGGGTTTGGGGCATCCCCTGGCAATTAATACCGCGCGCTGAATTTTCCTTAATTATAAGCCTGCCTTTGTTTTTTTTTATCGGAAACAAAATCTTCTATTTATGTAGCATCATCAGTTAAAAAACAGTGGGGATACCCCTTTTGATGGAATTAACTCCAACTGCTTAAGTGGAGGCCTCCTTATCGCTTGGCGTGCTCCTGTCAGTTTCAATATCATATATAAATCAGAGCACCTTATCCTCGGATCCTTCGTTTGTAACTTAAGATCTTGTCACTTAGCATGTATCTATGGTGAACCGGTCGCGTCACAAAGGCTGCACACCTGGGACACAATTCAAACGTGCTAAGTAGCATCACGGGTCCCCCCCAGTGTGTATAGGGGAATTCAACCAAATACTAAGTCACTTGGATAAATTAATAGTTGGTGTTTCGACCAAGGGTTACATTCCAGGTGCCTCCCCTTTTCACAAATTTCTTGAGGAATGTAACCTCAAGGAGGTCAGATTTCGAGGATCTCAGTATACTTGGACTAGTAACATCCAGTCGATGTACCTACGAACGTCTTGGTCGCTCCTTTGCAAATTCTCAGTGGTTATATTCATTTGAAAATTCCTATCTCCTCAATCTTCCAATCACGGGGTCTGATCATGGGTCGTGCCTTCTTTACACTAGGAAACCTGAAAGGCCAAAGGCACGTAGTTTCAAATTTGAAGCTTTTTGGACGCATCATGATCAGTGTTTTGATCTTATTGCTCAGGCTTGGAATGCCTCCTTTAATGGTTCATTCTCTTATCAACTGGTCATGCATTGTAAGCTGTAAAAAGTGCTACTTCGTAATTGGGCACGTAATGGGATTGGACCATTAGCTGAGCAAATTAGCCGAGCACAAATCCAACTGCAAAATCTAACTACAAACACCCCGTCACCTAATACCCTCCACAACAGCATCAGCAACTACGACAAGCTCGGACCTTGCTCGAGGATCTATACCAACAAGAGGAACTCCTTTGGGCACAACGAGCAAAGACACGATGGCTTCTTCGTGGTGATAGAAACATGCGTTATTTTCATGCTCGTTTTAAAATTCGTGCTTCCAGGTCTCGCATGCTACAACTGCAGACCACAAATGGAACCACAATTTCTGCGCAGCATAATTTTTGTACACATTTTCTCAACAACTTTAATGACTTCTATCAGCCTTCACCAGTTAACCGACATATCGAAAGATGGCCAGGATGGACCCATTTTCATGACCGCCTATTAGACAATCACCTTCAAATCCTTAACAAACCTTTCACAGCAGAGGAGGTTAAAAAGGAAATCTTCCAGATGGCGCCCTATAAAGCCCCGGGGTCAGATGGTCTACCACCAATCTTTTACCAGAAACCTTGGCACATTGTGGGTGAGTCTACAATAGCTGATGTCCTATCATTCCTTAACTCAAGATACCTGCTAAAGCAGCTCAACCACACCTCCATTACACTAATCCCCAAAAAGGACAATCCCCAATCAGCCTCAGACTTTTGACCCACTAGTCTGTGCACTACAACATACAAAATCATAGCTAAGGTTTTAGCCAACAGACTATGCCCGATCATGCCAGATATTATAACACCCAATTAGTCTGCCTTGTCGCTGGTAGACGAGGCACATCCAACACCCTTCTCGCGAATGAGCTCTTTTCCAAAATTAAGAGTCAACGCTCAGGTGCTTACTTGGCAGCCCTAAAATTGGACATGAGTAAGGCATTTGACCGTGTAAATTCGGATTTCCTTGAAGCTTGCCTAAGAAGATTGGAATTCCCTGAAAAATGTCTGTGCCTTATCTCCCAATGCATTAGAACAGTCACCTACTCTATCCTGGTTAACGGCATTCCAACTCAATCGTTCACCCTGACAGCGGGGTTACGCCAGGGTGATCCCTTATTCCCCTATCTCTTTATTATCTATCTCAAGGCCCTATCAAATCACCTAAATGGCCTACAAACTTCAAGTGTTGTTCCGGGTCTGAACTTATCCCGTACATCTATCCCCATTTCCCATCTACTGTTTGCCGACGAATGTTTATTATTTTTTAAACCTTCACTATCCACCTTCAACGATCTTGCTGTGGCCCGAGACAAATTTGGGGAATTTTCAGGACAACAAATCAACTATGCCAAGTCTAATTTTTTCTTCAGCCCAAACATCCCACAATTATTATCACAGCAGTTTATGTCATTCTTCGGGCCTATCCTACCTGGCAAGACATCTATTTATCTCGGTCTTCCATTGGCTGAGACACGAAACAAAGTGAAAATAGCCAATTCCATCATCTCTAGGATTATGACAAAACTTGGCACATGGCAAAGTCATCTTCTTATCCCAGCAGGTAGACTTGTGCTTATTAAGTCTGTGCTTTGTTCACTCTTAGTTTACTTCGGTACCGCATTTTGTCTTCCGAGCACAGTAACATCACGCCTCAATCAACAAACCATGAAGTTCTTGCAAAACCCAAATTGTGCTCGACCTTTGCACCTTGCTTCTGACTCCCTTCTATCGAAACCTAAATCCCAAGGTGGACTAGGAATTCAGAATCATGACTGGACAAATCAAGCTTTACTTGCCTTCTCTTATTGGAGGTTTCTCTCTCAAAATTCCACATGCAAAGCTCATCAAGACTAAATACCCGAGGCAATTCAGTGATGCTACGATTGCAAATTCTTCACTGGCACTACCTCAGTCTGCTTTGTGGTGGGAAAAAAATATTTTCTCAGGTCGCCAACTCATACAGCAAGGATACGCATGGGCAATAGGCAATGGACGCTCAGTAAATGTTGGGAAAGACTGATGGATTCCATACCCGCTCTATCCGTTGGAGGATTCCTTAATACATCTACTTTAAATCACCTACAAGTCTCCTCTCTCATTACCTTGGCTGACGGGAAGGCCATGTGGAACCGCGAGGTTCTATATTCTCTTCTTCCAACGTTTCTTTTACGTCTTATTTTCATAATACAGTTACCTCCTTTAGACCAGCCAGATTCTAATATATGGCCTTTCACCAAAAGTGGAGGCTTCACAGCCAAATCAGGCTACCGCTTCCTTGAAGCACAGGCCAGCCCCCTCTTATTTCCGGAACACTATTTTGATATGCCATCCTCCTCAAACATGCCTTGGGGGTAAGCTTTGGGGCCTTAAAATTCCTGAGAATACGAGTTATTTTTATGGAAATGCCTTCACCCGCATGCATTGCCATGCAATTTTAATCTCGCTCTTCGACTTCCAAGCCTTTCAGATAAATGCTCAATTTGCCATAATAATCCTAAAACGCTGGATCATATCTTTCTTCATTGTCCAATTTCCTCAACATTTACCCGACAAAAGCTAAAAACTCCTCCAACTACTACGGTAACTAGTTTGATCCATCTGCTTATCCTTTCACCAAACCAATATGTTATTCCAGTCCTGCCACTTCTACGGTCCTTGTGGAAGATGCGTAATGAGATTTGTTCCGAGGTGGCATTTGGAACCATGCTTTGGCCACGAAATACTTCGACCAGGGAGTTTCGGAAATCCTGAAATTCAAGTATATTTTTGCTGAAGTCCCACGAAAAGCGTCGGAAATTAAGATTGATCAAGCTCTTTTCTTCTCTCTCACAAGCAATTCCCGTCTCACGCATCTTCACGAAAACACGGTAATTATACAAGTGGATTATGACTGGCACATCTCTACTCTTAGTGGAGCAGTTGGAGTTTTTTACAAACACAACTAGGCAATCCGCATTCTTACACCAAAAGATGCTACACAGACTCTGCGCTTAAAATGGAAATTTTGGCTATATATCACGGATTACTTTTTGCACATTATAGTTCCATACGGCATATTACTATCTATACTAACAGCTTGACTTCATTCTACTTGATACAGGGAGTGAACAAGCTTCTTATAGGGATGCACCACTTTTGGAGTACATAATGCAGGAGAGCAGGAACTTCCAAGATTGTGTAACAACTATAGTACTACGTCGTTTAGTTTATGTGGCTCATCGTTTAGCTAAGTCAGCCAGTATGTATAGTGGTGTTTAGCTTCCGGGGACATTTTGTTGTATTATAATTCACTAGTTGCGAGTAGTTTGTATGGTAGCAAGTAGTTTGTATGGTTAGGATGATGGGTCGTTTGTGTACGATATGTTTTCTACGTCCGTATCTTGCTAGGTGCGGCTCCCTCAGTTATTGATGATATTTCTTACCGTTTTATAAAAAAAAAGTGGAGCAAAGTGTCTGTTTTAAAACGCATGAAAGAAACAAAAATCACTATATTATTCAGTAGCAAAGTTTGCAAAACATAATAAACCTTAGTATATGATACTAAAAAGTATCGACTGGGCACACACACACACACACACACGACACAAGGGTTTTTAACTCACACACACACAAACACTTTTAGTTTCTTCTTCTTTGATTGATTGCTGAAATAATGAAACTACAGCGTTTAAATAGAAAAATAACAAACCTAACTAGACGATTTGTCCTAACAGGCTCGGCCCAGTCTAGTAAGTAATTAAATAATAACTTAATTAAACTAATAAACTAAATTAACTGAATAACTAACAAGTACGTAAATAAACAATACTAAATAATGATAAGGAAGATACGGTCGACCCGTATCAACTCCTCCTCCGTTGAGATTCACCTTGTTCTCAGGTGAAAGCGGAAAAAATCGTCAACACGTCCACCGATATTTTGCCCGGATCAAATTGACGCCGAACGAGTCGGTAAACCTCACGTTGTAGTCCAAATTCAGCACCAAGCCTAAACATGTTCTGCCACTAGAATGAGGCCTAACAGAAATATTTGTCCAAAGTGAAGAATTGGGCTCAAGTGTAAATGTCAGCCCAAAGGGGAAAGTGATCCCATAGGCATGTTCAACCCTTCCTTCTTCCTGCTCAAGAAAAAGCCCAGGTTCTTGTGGAAGGTTGCTGTGGCTCTTGGGCCGCTGCTAAAAATCGTTGGCGACGGTGAGGACCGATGTTGGGTGGTTGGTGGCATCGGCGTATGGCAGTTTGGGCGGTGGAATTGCAACTGGGTGTTGCTGCGATGGCGGCGTGGTCAGATTGAGGTCGCCGAATGTTACTGTGTTTCCCTAGGGTTGCTGGAACGACGATACTTGTTGGGTTGCCAGCGGCGAGGTCAGTTTGCCGGCGATGGTCTGGACCTGTTGGCGCGTCAGTGGCTTTGGCAGGGCCTGGATGACCGTGGGTAGCTGCTGCTGTTGCGGTTCGGGAGGCGGAAGCGGCCACGTCGGGGATTGCGGAGCAACCGTGAGGTCGCCGGCGATCTGGTCGGAGCTGGCTTTGGCTCTGTGCGGCAGAGAGGTCTGGTACTCCTGCTGGTTCTGCGCCGTCATTGGAAACACGGGCAGTGGTGATGGTGGGTTGGACAGTGGTTTCTCCGGCTGCTGTTGTTCCTGCAACGACGACGGCTGAGATTGTGAAGGCGACAAAATTCCTCAGTGGAAATCAATCAGTGTTGTAATACACCGTTTAATTAGTAGGGGTAAAACGGTCATTATAGTAGCATAATAATAATTTTTATTGGCAAAATAATATTTTAATAATTTTTGAAGTTTGTTTGAAGAAAATTGTAGAATAATTATTAGATTAACAATCGTGAATTAATATGTTAACGTTTCATAAATTTTAGTTAAATTTTAGTTTTAAACGCGTGCCCGACAACCGCGAGACTAGGTGAGCTTGTCACACCCAATCACTAGAAGTAATAGTACTTCACCCACATACTACAACTTCTCCCTCTCTCACATCTTCACCAAGTTTTTACTTCACGGCAAAACAACCAAGCCGCCTCCATCCTTTATCACCGCCATCACCTTGCCGCCTCCACCTTGTGCTTGGCCCCCAAGGATCCTTAGCCTACATAAGGCCCTCTCCACCTCCCCCACACACACATCAGCCACCTCCAACTCCACCTCCCTCTTCCCCGTCCACATCCCCATCACCACCATTGTTGTAGCTTCGGCAAAAGGCAAACCCACCACCACCACCACTACTTTCATCTCTCTCTCTCCCTCTCTACCTATCTGCCACCAGGAGACAGCAGCAGCAGAAGAAGAGTGGCAGGAGCCACCCCTCCACCGCTGCCACCATTACTTCCGGCGGCAAGAAGCTCGAGGAAACCCACCTGCTTTCTCACTCACCTCCTCTGTCTTCCCCGACCCACTCTGATCGTCCCTGCATCTCTCGGACCTGGCGGAGAGCCCAAGGAAGCAACATCAGCAGCAGTAGAAGCCTCAGCCGCTGCCAACCCCGACCACCATTGTTGCCGGCCAAAATTCCGGCGAAAACTCAGTCCGTCACAACCAATGCCACCCAGTCCCTTCCAGTGCTTCCATTAAGCTCCTAAGGCCCCGACCAAGTCAGCAACAAGTTCAGGACCGGCCAAAGAAGCCATTAAAGCCGGCGTGTGAGCTTCAACTCCGGCGACTCCGACTTGAGACTTCGACCCGACTCATATCTTCACGGTTTCCCGCCATTTTTGGCCTAGATACGTTCTACCCTCTCTGTTTAGTTGTTATACGCAATAAAAATCAAAACTTGATAGCTAGATTCATGAGTAGACGAGCTAAATTGAGTTGTTGTCGAAAAGGGGTTAAAGTGTAGTTTACATAAACTTTTATAATATGATATAGGGGGCTGTTTTGTATTTTCAGAAACTATAAGGTGGCTAAAGTATTTTAAACCTAGTTGTTTTGGGAATAAATAGGGTATTTGTTGATTTTTAATATAACTTAGGGTTTATATAATTAAACTACACACTTTTAGTTAAAAATAAAAATAAAAATAATAATTTTGGGTTAACAATAATTTCTAAAAATAGTAGTTTTCGTCCTCGTCTCGGAAAATTGATTCGCGTAAAGAAATAGTAAACAGGTTGTTTAAAACTAAAATAGAAACGTTTTTGTTAAAAACTTTTAATAAATATTGTTTAATCACTTAGTTTATAAAATTGGTTATTTAAAAACTTGTATAATTGACTTTTCACTAAATTATAGTATCGTGTAAAGTTTTCCTAAAAACATAATAGTCGAAAAAATCATTTATCGTTATAAATAGTTCCTAAGTATAACTTTATCTTTAGCTCATATTTTTAATAATCTAATTAGTCACTTTTAAACAACAACAACAACAACAACAACAACAACAACAACAGCAACAACAACAACAACAACAACAACAACAACAACAACAACAACAACAATAATAATAATAATAATAATAATAATAATAATAATAATAATAATAATAATAATAATAATAATAATAATAATAATAATAATAATAATAATCATAGTTTTAAATAGATGAGTTGTTTCGTTTATAGAAAATTATAACTAGGTAATAAAACGATAGGAATTTAAATAACTGGGTTTGGGTTGATATAAAGAAAATACTCTTTAAGGACTTATAGCATTTTATTTGAATATTTGTTGACGTAGAAGACACGATTTGTAGGTGACGCCTTTTTAGGCCCGAGCCACTGCTAGGACGTGCTTTTGCTACGGAAAGTAAGGTAAGTGAACATGCCAAGTCTTGCGAGCCTAGTTCCTTTCGTGTCTCAATTTAACTTTTAATTTCGTCTCAAAATATTTGTTGATTATTTTCGTGTTTAATTGTGATGTTCTTACATTTTCAGAAGTTGTTCTGTTTACTACTGTCACACGAATAATATTAATGCAAAATTAATTAAAGTGGAAAGAGTTGTGCGGGGATCGTTGTGATTGCTTTATCTAGATTGGTCGTGTTGACTTCGTTCACTCGACCCGCTTATTTTAACCCGGTCGCAACCTGCCGGGTCGCTCCATGTACTCACCTCTCTGGCCGCGAGGAGTGTTAGGGGGGTGCCGGCACTTAAGGTCATGGCTACTATTGATAGTATAGTAGATCTTCCCCGTATCAACACAGATTAATAATACAGCTTTTTCTGAGTTTTGGATATTATAAAAGAAAGAAGTTTAATAAAGAAGAGAAGTTTCAGTTGAGTTTTCGTTTCATAGAGCTTATTTTTATTCCTATTATTTATTTCCTGTTCTGAGTTATTGCAAAAGAAAAGATATTCATTCTTCATCTGTTTTTCATGCTTGGGTGTCACTTGCTCAGTCTTTTGTACTAACTTTGAAACTGCGGTTCCTGTTTCCTTCCCACCGCAGGCTTAGGAGCTGAGGACTATAGCATAGCAGGGTACGGGACTCACGTAGACGGTTATCAGCACGAGTAGTGATGTAGCTGGCTAGTTCACCCTTATGTAGTAATTTTGGAAAGACTTATGTAATATCTAATGACTTTTTGAATGTTTAATATTATGTAATAAATAAGTTGGGATGTTATTCTTTTGACTTCCGCCGTTACTTTTAGCATCGCCCTCACGGTCTTGTCCGAGCCGGATAAGGGGGTTGTTGCAGGTATCGTCTCCTACTTAGAGATTTCAGTCTCCCACTTGCTTTGAGGCTTGCAAATGCTAGGATCGATGTCAAGAACCGCGCAAGGGAAATCACCGTCCGCCATTAACTCAATGAAATCACTAATTGATATTAAAAAGTATCGACTGTGCACACAAACACACGACACGAGGGTTTTAACCCACACACACACTTTTAGTTTCTTCTTCTTTGATTGATTGCTCAAATAATGAAACCACAAACAATTAGGAAACCAGTACTACAAACCTAAACTAATAGAATCAATATAGGACACTTATGTGACTTTTGGTGCATGACTAACCTCAACGAGCCCCCAACTTTTTCCAATGGCTATTGCTAAGCCTGGGTTGTCCTGGGTTTCTTCTCAATTCAAACTTGAATACCAATTTTCCATGTACCGCTCTGTCATGCCAATATCTTTCCACAGTGTACAAACCATCATAGATGTAAATTCTTTCAACCTCGCCCTTCAATCCGCTTTCTTTGTTTGCTCGGATTACCCTAACCGGGTTTCCAACAGATATGCTGTTCTTCAATGCAAGATTCCCTCCCTCAAGCCTTTGGTCCTCGGGATCTTTTCTTGCGCGTCCCACATTTCCTCCATACCCACTATATATCAATGACTCCCAGGTGCTCATATCATTGGCGTATTCACCGCTTCCCATAGCGACGATTGAAGTACATACGTTATCACTCCCATCTTTTGTGAAATCTATACCAGCTTCTGGCAGCTTGTGAAGACCGACAATAGCAACTTCCATTCTGTTAAAGAACGCGTCCCCAACTTCCACTCCCGGAATAGCCCCAATGTGTTTTCCATAGTCTACATAATTTAGCGTGCCTTTGACAACTCTTGCTGCTTCATATTCAATCCTCTTCTTCCGCTCGTCTTCCTGTCGAAGCTCGTGACATATGGCTCTGAAGAGACTCAGGGTTTTCATTACCCTCTCGCGGTCCTCACGATTACCAATAGCTCTTTTTTGTGCTTTACATGTGAAGCCGCTTTGCATTTCTTCTTTGCTTCTAGGGTTGACATCTGCTATCCGTGTCTCTGTACAGCTGCGATGTTCTAATCCTTCCCACGAGTTACAAGACCTTTTCGTTGCCTCTCTTGAGCGGTCTGATACAGATGTATGACTACTGATTGGGTTTCTGGTCCATCTGAAATCGCGCCTGCTTGGTGGATACTCAAAAGTTCTTCCTCTATTCAATCTGCTTCTTTCTTTACCAAAATGTGTGTCTCCATTGAAACCGCGCCTGCTTCTTTTCCCTACTGGAATATAACTTCTTGAAGATTCTTTAAATTTGAATCCAACCCGGCGATTTCTACTACCCTGAGAATGGTTTGTGTCCATTGGTCTATGAACACGAACCGAACTGTGACTCCTTTCTTTACCAAACCGTCCACAATGTGTGCCTCCACGAGTCCCTGATTCACGATCCATATTTCTCCGCACACCAATTAAAGGATTTCCTGAGTTGTTATCTGTGGGGCAAAGATTGTTTTGTGCTTCATCAGAATCACAATATTTGTCAATGTCACGCCATAATTTCTCCAACTCTGGATCCGGAGATTCGCTACTATAAGAAACTGCGTCTATGGACGTCCTGGAATCCTCACGAGGACGACAACGTATTGGCTCGCGATCGGATAGATCTTCAACTTTAAGAGAAGACTTCATCTTCTTGAAGATTTGGTGATCCGGTTCAGTCCAATTATCAGGAGTTCGAGTCCCATGGTGGATATCTCTGGCGAAGTAGTCTTGATTGAAGGGCAGAGCAGGTGTCATTATGCTGCAAGAAAAGAGAGGATTAAGATAAGAGGGTGAGTATAAATTATAATACCATGTGTTGGTTTCTTATGAAAACAGAAACTGAACCGTTGTGCCTTGTATCACTTCATGTAACTGCACAACGCACACAAGTGTAGTCCAATCCGGCGATTAATCCAGAAAACCAAACCTGCAGCACTAAAATTAAGAAAACAGAATAACCAAAGCGCAACAATACTGAACAATCATGTGGATTATTAAAACTCGTACCTGATATATTATTAGCGCTTGAACAGTGTAGTTTCGCTTGAACAGTGTAGTTTTGCCAACTCAATCCTAATGCCGCGGCGTCCGTTCCAAATTCAGCCTTGCCCCCTCACTCCTATCACAGAGAGAACCTGAACGGTAAGTTGGATCTTGAACAAGCTCTTGATTACATCTCTGCAATGACTCTTAAGTATCCTCAGCCAGGATTACTTCCATGAAGAAGGAACGTAAGGGATGAAAATTATTATGGGGGAAGGGAGTGTGTTATTCCGAGAGATGATTTGCTAATTTATATTTATACTACTAGTAAGGAAGCAGAGGCGTAATAAAAGTCAAATGCGATCTAAAAAAAAATAAAAATAAAGAAACATTTCCCTAAAATACAGCGGTTTTATGGTTATCTATTTAACTTAAATAGATTTTGATACGAAGTCAAAGTTCAATTTGAAATTTGAAATTTGAATTACTAAGTACAAATTTATTACCAAAGATAAATATGGAATTGCTTCCATACAAACAACTCCAATAGCTTTTATGTGGGGTGAATCACCTTTTACCCCCAAATCGATCATCTCCTGTCTCTAGAAACACTCTACTGGCTTTCAAACTAATGACCTCTAATTAGAATTGTAGATGAACCTAGTCGTTCGCGAACAACTCATGTCCGGCTTGCCACGGACTCGTTCATATTTGATTTTTCGAAAAAAAAAAACCTCAAACACAAGATTTCGTTCGATAACTAAACAAACAAAAAACAAACAAACACAAGTTTTAGCTCATTTGTTTGTGTCAATAAGCTTTTAACAAATATAGGTTAGTCATATAGAACCCACCAAAATACTATACAAAAATTGATTAGCGACTAATCTAAAAAAGCATACTAGTACAATCAACGTGCTCTGTCAGTGTGATGATCGTGTACTGAATGATAGAATGGACTGTCTTATTTATACTAGTCCGACTAGGAAAACCAATGGGAGACATGTGGGCGTAGGGCAGCCCATGCCCATTATGATGGCTGCATACCCTAAATTCCTGGAGAACTGTCACACATGACATCAAAGCTAGCATAAATGAAGACAGCTGGACAAGTCGGCTTTGAGAGTACAACACTAGTCGCACATGGGAAAACTGTGACACCCGTGAATTACTGTCCCAACAACTTCTTTACCCGTACCACCGGATAAAAATGCTTAAGCCTTGAAGGTGCTAGTAGTAATCCACAAGGTATACTATATACCAGATGTCAAACTCACAAATCTCCAATATGGGACATAAACCCATAATCTCCCAACCATATATACATCTGATCCACACTATCAATCCACAATATCTCGATGTGGGACGGGATATTACAATCCCCCCACCTTATATACTCGATGTCCTCGTCGAGTGTGCCCAGTCACGTATCCCCTTGGCTGGCGGCGAACCGCCACGGAGCCCTTGCGGGACCAGGGTTGGCTCTGATACCATTTGTAACACCCGTGGATTACTGTCCCAACAACTTCTTTACCCGTACCACCGGATAAAAATGCTTAAGCCTTGAAGGTGCTAGTAGTAATCCACAAGGTATACTATATACCAGATGTCAAACTCACAAATCTCCAATATGGGACATAAACCCACAATCTCCCAACCATATATACATCTGATCCACACTATCAATTCACAATATCTTGACGTGGGACGGGATATTACAAAAACAACCACATGCGACGGGCCTTATTTCACCTCCAAGGCAATAGAATTCCCAACTCCCGTGAGGAATTAAAGGCGCGAGGGACCCTGCCTCATGGTCCCCCTTGTAGGGTTTTGATGCTGGTTACGCAGCGGTAATGCAAAAAAAGTCTTCTCAAAACCCTCCACGAACCGCAGGTGAAGCCGTCATAACGTGATAAAGGAGATAAGGTTACCTTGTTGATCTGACTGATCACTGCATAGAATTGATGTCCACGCCTCTGCTGATATCCAAGCGTAGGATGAGCAGCTAGATCTTCCTCCACTGTTTGTGTTAGCAGTGTAGGGAAGGAAGAAATCAAGAGCTTCATCCAATCGAGCAGTGCACTCAACAATGGAGAAGAGGATTGGCGCCTCCTTGTTGTCGTCGGCCTCTTGGGGGTTCGACCTCCTTGTTCTTTTCTCCTACTTGCTCCGATTATTTTATCTAATGAACTACAAGCGTTAGACTAGCCTTTATAATTAATAACTGTTTATTAATTACAAAATTGCCCCACTACTAATCCGATCCATACTTGGATTAATTAGTAGTTTAGTCAACTTGCTATTTAGATTAACTAAATATGCATGTTGTTGCACTTTGATCCCTGATTCTTTTAACTTTTAATTAGTCCAACTAATTAACATCCATATCCAATCTAATCCGTTGGTATGTGACCCTGCAAGTTTCTATTACGTTTGCAGTAACAACTACAAAAACTGAGCGGTGTCTAGCAACACATCAATGCTACCCAACTAATAGGAATAGTCAGTCATCTGACAAACCTTTGTGACCAATGTTGCCGCGCTGTATATGTTCCTTTGTCACAATGTATAGATTGGACACGAAAAACATATGTCACACTCGTATATCCAATCCATAGTTTCTCGATCCTGGGAAAAGACTTATCCGAACATATAACAACAATGTCATATATTGATTTACCTGAGCCTGGTCTGGCCATAATAAGTACCACCCATTAAGTAGCCGCGGATACATATCCCTGTCATGTGGGAGGGAAAAATCATGTCTACATCACAACCATCTCTTAGCTTGCTTCATATCATGCTCCATTATCGCCTTTATAGGTACCCAGTTACGATGAAACATTTAACGATATTTGACGCGATTTACTAACGCGTTTAAACGCAAGCACGCAGTCAAGTAGTAGAGTGGAGTATTTAAGACTCCGAATTGTCTAACCCACAGGGACATTATCGAAATTTTTTAGATAGATGATTAATTTAGAGATTAAGTAACCGGAGGAATATTTGTTTATATAAGAGGTGTTCGCCCACAAACAAGCGACTGAAATTCAAATAACTAATGAAACTAATATTTTTGTACTTTTCGGAAGAATACGAATATGGAGAACAACTAGATAATTCAGGGTCCCTTAGGGCACTTAGACGAATCCGGACTACGCTTTACAACAAGCTATGCATGGTTAGTTCAACCGGGTAATACTTTCACAATATCTATCAATCTCATGTGATTCTGGGTCGCAAATTACTTCGGGTCATGTCGGTCCACCTCCGTCTGTCGTTCAGTTCTAGCCAACTAGCAAGTTTCGTTCATTGGGTTTTGTCGGTCCACCGATTTTACTCAATCCTAGCTAAGTCCAACCAAATACACCCACAATTGGTAACTCAAGTCTCTATCTCATGTCGGCCTCAAGAAACTACAAGAATGTCAACACGTTCGTCACAAATCTAAGCGTTGATCACTTTCTCACATCAACTTGGATAACTATCACAAGTAGGTTATCAATCTAATCATATTAAGAATTAAAACAAGAACGTATAAATGAATCAAATCACACAGAAATGAACTTTTAAGAAACGTGAAATAAATCCATAATCTGGAAAATCAGTCTAGGAGAAAACCCTAAGTTCTCAATGACTATATAGCTATAGGGACTGAGCTAAACATAATATTGTTTAGCTTTACAAATTTATCCTTAAAATTAATAGAACGACACAGAGAGAGAGAGAGAGATAGAGAGAACGACGAAATCAAACGTGAAATCGGAGCTTCACGTCCTTTGTCTTCTTCGTCTTTGTTGCATTCGTCTTTCTAATTTCCGCGTGAAAGAATTGATAAAATAACATCCCCTTTCTTTTCTAAAATTAGACCTGGTAGGTGATTTTGGAGTAAAGCTCCAAGATGGTTGGAACTTCTCCAAAACCCTAGGAAATAGAATTACATGCAGCTTCTCTTTTTTTTTTTTCTCTTCTTCCGTATGAATTTTGTAACTTCAGAAGGTCCTGCGATCACCTCTATATGATCGCACGATCAGACCCCCTCGTTGCCTCTGATCGTGCGATCAGGAGGTTAGATCGCGAATTATAGTGGGTTCCTCTTTTCTTCCTAAAAAAATTGTCCAAGTCATTTTTCTGATCACACGATCAAATGGTCTGATCATGCGATCTCCTATCCTCATTACTGCGCAGCTCGTCTCTTCTTTTTCTCTCTTTCTTGCGTTGCTCGGTCTGTTTATTAGGTGGTCGAAGGCCATGGATGGTGGTTGTGGTTTGGGTCTGGTTTGTTGTCATAGTGATTGTATTGGTGTGATCCTGGTGATTAGGGGATGGTGAAATGGTGGTAATTGGTGAAAGGGGATGGGTCTGTTATGAAGGTTGTGGGTTTATTTGGTGGTGACAGGATGTAGTAGGCTATAATCAATTGCGAAGGTGAAAGTAATGTTGGATGTTAGGAGGCTCCAAGGAGTTAGTTCTTAAGGGTGATTTTGGAATTGGAGTCAAGTGATGCATTAGGCAGAGTGTATGGAGGTGGATTTGAGGAAAGGTTCTGGTGGGTGTAAGGGAAGGTTATGAGTGTTTGGCATGGCTGTGGTCCGATGCATGTTGGTTTAGGTGCTCTATGGTGGTTTTTATGGCTAAAGGTGTTTGGTGGTCGATTGATTTGGGGTTGTTAGGAAGCTATGTTGTAACAGAACTCCTATTTCAAAGATCTGATACCAGTTTGTTATAACCTGGGGGTATTCGAGCAAGAACGACGAACGCAAAACAAGAACGAGACATATATTTAACGTGGTTTACTAACGAATCCGTAACGAACCCGCGAGCTACCTCCACGGCAAGAACCAGATATTTTATTGAGAAGAGAACCCGATTACAAAGCACGTCGTGGTCAAAACGGTCACGGCCACCCGATCACACCCACGAACACGCACACTGAATAGCTCTCAAAGAGGAACTCTCAAACCCGCTGTGTTGTACGTTAAGTACCAAAAGCCAACACATGTGTATTTATATACACACTTGTGTGGCAAATACTTGACTTGGGCACGAAGCAAAACCACCATCGCATCACAACATGGAAATATTCCATGAGTGTGTTACCTCATGTTGACTATTTTCTAAATCGCAAGTTTACGAGCTCACAAGTAACAAAGTTGGTAAATTAATTACGGGAATTTATTGAACCCAAGGGACCAATGTGTGAAAATTACTGGTTACTAATTTCTTATGTACTATTTAAGCTAACAATGTAAGAGTTGATTTTATAAGCTAACTAACTAATTTTCATGAAGTAAACTATAGTTAAAATTCAAGTGATGATAGGACAAAGGTTAGTGCTAGGGTAATTTAATGCAAGTTTACACCTAATGACTTGATAATACTTGGAAACACCTATGATTTTGTAGTTCTAGGAATTGAATATTCCTAACTGACATCTCTCAAGCGACAATTAGGCTCCTAACTAACAAGATATATAGATCTCTCGATTCACTAGAATCAATTAATTAGGGGTTAATCGCTTATTTTCACTCAATTCATGTCCACCGAGGGTGTGCAAGTATCTCTCGATCTTGTACACAAGCAACAAAGGTTCAATTCCACTCTTTACAATCCCAAGTTAATCTCTCTCAAGAAATAACTATGGTTCATAATAATCTAGCAAGTGATCAATTTTTACAAGCATAAGCACAATGAAATTGATAGAAATCAACAAAATTCATAGCATTAAGGCTTTAATCCATGAATCAAGATAATTCAAGTAAAACATATCCAAACTTACTTCAAATCCCAAAATCTAAAATAAATCTAAGCTAACATAGTAAAGTTATGGAGATATACAAGTAGATAAGAAGAAAACATAGAAATAATAGAGAGGAAGGAAGACGAACTCATGATTCGGCCTCCATTAAGCTCTCTACATCTCTTTCGTTTGTTCCTCCATCTTCTTAGTCGTTCTTCATACTTCCTTGAGTGTCCATATTCTTCCTTAGTACTTCTTGAAAGTGTGTAATGTAGACTAAATACAGGACCTAAATACTCTAGAAGGGGGGGGGGTGTTGAATAGAGTATGAAAACTTTTTTCAAAATTCAAATTTTAACAGAATGACTTTGTTTGAAACTCAAATCTCAAGGCCTTGAGATTTTAGTAAACAGTCTAAAACTTTCAAAGGCAAATAGAAAGCTTCAAGGCCTTGAACTGTAAACAATTCTAAACAGCTTTTGAACCCTAGTTTGATTTGAGTCGTGTGCAGCAGATAATAATCAAACTGTAAAGTAAAGAAAACAAAGCAATTTACAGAGTTCAGTCCCAATAGACCTAATCGCTGCCTGAGGGATCTAATCCCACCAGGATTGGGCAGACAATTCTTATTACTCACACAGAAACAGCCTTAGATCTTCAAGCCTAAGTGATTTCCCTTACACCTATACAGCTTGTGGTTCCAAACCTATCTAGCTCCAGCTACTAACTGTTGAGCTAACAAGAACCTCTTGCTGTTCACTTGAACAACCAACCACTAGGTTAAGTGAGGTTTAAGATAATCTAAAGATACACATATTAAAGTACAAGTGAAGAACACAGTAAAAAGATGTGCTGTTGAAGCCTGGATGTGTTCTTCTGGAAAACTGGATTGATTTGATCTTCTGGAATCTGGATTGAAGCTTGAATGATTGTGTTTTTGAATGAATGATCTCCCACGAATTTGTCACACCTCTCTGAGTATTCTGCAAGCCTCTCTACCTTCAAAATTCAAACCAATCTCTTTTATCCACAGCTGCAACTGATTGAGAGATTTTAGGATCTCAGTTCCTACGAATCCTCTTTCTGAAATTCAAACAGCTCTAAGTGGATATCCGTTGGATTTTGTTGAGATTGCTCCTGCAAGTTTAACAACCCTGCAACAGCATTGAAACACAGCAACAACAAAATCCAGAAAGATAACAGTGCTATTACTGTTTGGTTATCGAGTTTCTGATAAAACTGTTTAACAGATTAGAACAATAACCTGTATAACTTCTAATACATATGAATCATGAAAAAACAAGTTTAATACACTTATAAGTGAGTAAATAATCACAATACTAAGAATCACAACCTGCAAGAAAGAATTAACTTAGTTCTGTAAAAACTGTCAGCAGCTCAAGGCACATCTCAAGGCCTTGAAGCTCTGAACCTTCTTCACAGATATTCAAAGTTAAACCCATATAACTTTGATTCTTCCTATTCTGAGCATCTGCAATTGTGTTAGATATATAAATAGTGTAATCCATAAGTATATGCAGTAAATCCCTGATCTGTATAATCAGATATCCAATCTGCAACACAGAACTGTTAGAACATATAGCAAAATAGAATAACTCTCAACGCTTTGAAGTTCAGTCAATATCTCAAGGCCTTGGAGTAACTGAGATGCTTTGCTGCTTATGTCTTAGTCTTTGTCTTTCATCACTCAAAACAATTACCAACCAAAACACATTCAAGGGTCTTTGACTCAACACTTCTTATAATGAATAATGTCTGAATATAGCCTTTTATAGGTCTAAAATCCGTCCTCAGAGGGCTTGGATACATTTCCATACTGTTTTGGACTATATTACACTTTTGCCACCCGTAATTCTGGACAGATTTGGAAGCTGACTTTGCGCGGGCCTTTTCTCCATCATCCGGGTAGTGAATTGGGCTCATTATATATATTTGGAAAACTCTAGATGTCTACTTTTCAATGGCGCAAACCTTGCTCCAAAATTATTTTTGTAGCTCCAGCTATAATCGAAATAGTGAAGGCTGGTCATGTACCTCTTTTCCAACTCTTCTTCTTTTTGCATTCTTACTTTTCTCCTCTTCATCTAGCTTCGTTCCAAGCATATTCAAGCCTCTCATAAGCTGTTTTTCACCTCTTTGCCTGAGATACACAACACTAAAATACCAGTGCAATTATCATAGCAAATATAAGAGAAAACATGAGTGAATAAGCTAGAACTACAATTTTCACTCTTACGCTTATAAATCTTTAAATTCACATATTTGAGCATGTATACCAATTAATTCATATAAAATTAGCGTAATACGAGTAATTAACTAGCTAATAATAACTCCTATTAAAGAGTTATCAAACCCCCACACTTATCTTTTACTCGTCCTGAATAAAACTCAATTCAAACCTGAGAGAAACATTGCATATATTTCAATTCACCGTTTCATATTAACTAAGACTAGCCGACACGAGACACACACAAGACTCACACAAAAAAAATATGCAACTACATGAACTAACTACAATGCAACTCAATTATATACAAAGCAAGTATTTGAAAACTTTTTTTTTCTTTTCCGCGAGATTGGGCAATCTCCCTATCATTAACCGAAAATCATCAAGATCTCATTTCTTTTCACACAAAACCGTCAACCCAAACTAAAGATTGAATTGTAGAAGGTTATTCTATGTAAAGTGTACTACGCCATCCATACTCAAGGAAAACTTTTTTACGAAAAACACTAAAAATAAAGATCTTCATCATAAGAGCTCACTGAATTAATTTCTACACTTCAGAGGGTCCTGTTGGAAGGTAGGAGACACTTGAATCAAGTTCCCATTCAGCGTCTTCTTTTTCTTATTTGTTTCTTTTTTTTCAGACTAGTGAAGAGATGGTCAGTGCGGACGTGAAGTATATGATGGATGGTGGAAGTCTTTTTGCAGCTTATCACAAATTTTTTTTCTTACTAAAGATCACCGGGAACCCCTTCCAACTGGCTCACTAAAGGGAGCATAGATATACCTTCTCGAGCTCTCAAGGTAATTAAATAATACGCACAACTAAAAAGATTTTAGGATCGCATAAACGCCTTAGTACCTCTTTACACAAAATGCGATGGGAGAATTTCTTTATTTTGGTGCGCCTATCATGCAACAAACTCTATCATTAAGGTATCTTCAGTTTCTAGTTCATTGATTGCCTATTTTTTAAATTTTTCAATATTTTTGAATTTTCCATTTTTTAATTTATTTCTTTATTTTTTATTTTTTTTCCTGGACTCTAAATGCATAGCCAACTCGATTAACGACTCAAAATTTTGGTGGGTGGACTCTGTAATGTAAAAGTGCAACTAAACATAATACGACAATATAAGAAAAATACGACACGGACTACAAATACTACAATGACTCACAATACGACATATTCTAATCTAAATGTAACTGGCGATGCAAGACGCACACTTGGCTAGTCTAAGTCAACAATACCCCCACACTTGAATGCTTCATTGTCCTCAAAACATTAAGAGATCAATCAAGAGGACTCGAAATTCAAATGCGAAGGACAGTGAATTTACTCGGAGTCATGTCATGGCACAAGAAGGTAGTTCAACAAAGTTAGAGCTAAAACAAACTACGTCCACGTGACAAGTTGTGTGTGTACCGAAAGTAAGCAAGTACTCAAGTAATTCCCTAGAGTTCTAAAAATAAAATCCTGAAGCAAGTACGATGTGCCTAAACGGTAAGTAAAGAGAGAGAAAAGAGTGCTCACAACCGACACAAGGTCGGAGAAGAAATCCGATAAGTGCTCTAAGATATTACAGGAACAATCCCCAAGAAAACATTGTGCGCACCTATGCTAACTCCCATTGCGGTCGATTTTGTGGAACACACCGGGGTTGATTGATCCGTTGTTGCTGAAGAAAAAGGAACGAAAAATCCCCGAACTCGTGATGTGAGTTACCCTAACGGTCGAGCGCGCTGTAGCACACCGGGGTTGATTGCTTCGTCAAATTCCTCCTTTCTTTTCTTTGCTAACTTGAACAAACCATATCAATTGTACCATGTTGTTTTCGCTTGTACTAACATATATGTGTACAGAGAAAGAGGACAGAGGTGAAGGCATAGATGGTTCTGGGTTGGGTTCCGTTGAAATCTCAACACACTTTAGTGCAATTTCCATTGCCAATTAAATTAGACTAATTATTTATTCAGTCCTTTTTTTTTCTAAAATCATCATGGAGCTGTATCAATCCCAACTGAATTCATCCCAGCTAGGGGTTACTCAACCCATTTGTTTATCATTTTCATCAACCATCGTAGAAATTCGCAGCAAAACAAACCCACAATACAAAGAGCTTAGTTTCAGGTTCAATCGGAGGATAGATAGACTGATTGAGGTTGGGTTTTGGGTCACAGAGAGGAGCAGATGGGTGGGTTATTACAGCGTGGAGGTGGTGTCTTGGTCGGGGAAGAAGCGGGGTCGGTTGTATGACCGTGATCCATTATGGTCATACAATCACCATCATCATGATCACCTCCACACTCGGAACAACTAAGACTTGGTGGATATCTTGAATTCAACATCAATTAAACTTACTTGCGAGATTAGACTTAAGCAAATTGAAAATAAAAGAAAACAAAATGCCCAAAGTAGCACTTAACACAAATTCACATATATCACCTATTGGTCCCCGTCAACGGCGCCAAAAACTTCTAGACTATTTTCTAACTCGCAAGTGTACGAGGTCACAAGTGATAAAGTTGGTAAATTAATACTGGGAATTTATCGAACCCAAGGGACCAATGTGTGGAGAGTACTAGTTACTAATTGCTTAGGTACTATTTAAGATAACAATGAAAGAGTTGATTTTATAAGATAACTAACTAATTTGCATAAAGTAAACTATAGTTAAAATACAAGTGATGATAGGACAAATGTTAGGGCTAGGGTAATTTAATGCAAGTTTTAACCTAATGACTTGATACTACTTGAAACACCTGTGATTTTGCAGTTCTAGGACTTGAATAATCCTAATTGACCACTCTCAAGCGATAATTAGGATCCTAACTAACAATATAAAAAGATCTCTCGATTCACTAGAGTAAAATAATTAGGGGTGAAGCGCTTCTTTTCACTCAATTCATGTCCACCTAGGGCGTGCAACTATCTCTCGATCTTGTACACAAGCAACAAAGGTTCAATTCCACTCTTTACAATCCCAAGTTAATATCTCTCAAGCAATAAATAGGGTTCATAATCATCTAGCAAGTGATCAGGTTGTTACAACCATGAATAACAATGACATTGATATAAATCAACAAAAATCATAGCATTAAGGCATCCATGAATCAAGATATTTCAAGTAAAAAAAAAAAAACCAAACTTACTTCAAATCCCAAAACCTAACATAAAATCTAAGCTAACATAGTAAATTTATGGAGATATACAAGTAGAGAAGAAGAAAACATAAAAATAATAGAGAGGAAGGAAGAAGAACTCATGATTCTGCCTCCATTAAGCTCTATACATCTCTTTCGCGTGTTCCTCCATCTTCTTAGTCGTTCTCCATACCTCCTTGGGTGTCCGTATTCTTCCTTAGGAATTATTATAATGAATAATGGCTGAATATAGCCTCTTATAGGTCTAAATTCCGTCCTTAGAGGGCTTGAATACGTTTCCATACTGTTTTGGCCGAAATTACACTTTTGCCACCCGTAATTTAGGACAGATTTGGAAGCTGCCTTTGCGCGGGCCTTTTCTCCCTCATCAGGATAGTGAATTGGGCTCATTTTATATCTTTGGAAAGCTCCAGATGTCTAATTTCCAATGACGCAAACCTTGCTCGAAAATTATTTGGGTAGCTCCAGAGATAGTCGAAATAGTGAAGGCTGGTCATGAACCTCTTTTCCAACTCTTCTTCTTTTTGCGTTCTTTCTTTTCTCCTCTTCATCTAGCTTCATTCCAAGCATCTTCAAGCCTCCCATAAGCTCCTGTTCACCGATTTGCCTGAGATACAAAACACTAAACTACCCGTGCCATTATCATAGAAAATATGAGAGAAAACATGCGTGAATAAGCTAGAACTATAATTTTCACTCTTAGGCTTATAAATCTTTAAATTCACATTTTTGAGCATATATACCATATAAATCATATAAAATTAGCATAATACGAGTTATTCTAATAATAACTCCTAATAACTAGTTATCACCGCCTTTGACTCAAGTCACCACCTAACAAATTCCACCTTGACTTGAATCAACTTAGCAACCCGAAACAGGAACCTTATTTTTCTCTCCTCAAACCATAAACAGATGCTTCTCCCTGAAACTGAAATGAGCACTCCTCCCAAACAGATATTTCGCAGCGGTATGAGAAACCAGAATCGCTAAATCGTTTCTCCGACTCCCATGTTGTCTTTTCAACGAATGCGCACGCTGTGGTTGCACCTCCGCAAACAAAAACAAGTGCTCCACCCATAACTGGACTCGAATACATTCACTGAGAAAGCAGGACCAAATGTATTCCAGATGCGCTTAATTGCGCCAGACAGATGCACCATGACAGAATTCCCAGATATCGCTACCAGACCCGGTGCACTTAGCGATGAGTGCCCCAACAGTTGTCATGCCCGATGCGCCCCGTATGCCTTAGAAGCGCCAGATGCTCACCAGAAACAGATCGCCCGAGATGCGAGCTCAGTTCATGTCATGGTATACGCTCGAAAACAAGAACAGATGCACGCCAGAACAAACTCGTGCATAATGCGCGCCAGAATCACGATCAGATGCGCGTGCCAGAAATCTTACGCGCCAGAACAAGAATCAATCCACACGCCAGGAGTCGGATTGCGCCTTAACGTCAATCACCAGAACGCCAGATGCGCATGAATCGCCTGATTCGCGTCAGTACCGAAGGCGAGCTGGATTTGCTAGATTGATTGACTCCAAATATATTGTAGATTGCGTCTTCTATCAAAACTCACACTCGTACAATTTTGGGAGAAGAAAGTGTTGTGGAACAGACAACATGCCGCCTGGACACAAAGGTGAAGAAGGCTACCTTGTGGAACATCACAAATATCTCCTTAGAAATCAACGGTATGACGTGTTTTTGTGAAAATAGAGAGGGTGTATTGTAGCCTATGGGATGGTGTTCGGATTATAGCAAATCAGAGCTAACAACCTCTACTGAGATACTCAGATTGATCGGAGAGAAAGAAGATGTAGAGGAAATGGGTGGAAATAAGTTGCATTGAACTTGTTGAAGGGGAGACACAACTTGTGGTAGCAATTTGTCCATACAGTACAGAGGATTTCGTGTGAAAGGCACAGGGAATAATCAGAGTCTGAGCCGGAGTCAACGTGCTCTGTCAATGTGATGATCATGTACTGAATGATAGAATGGACAGTCTTATTTATACTAGTCCGACTAGGGAATCCAATGGGAGACACGTGGGCGTACGGTAGCCCATTCCCATTATGATGGATGCATACCCTAAATTCCTAAAGAACTGTCACAAATGACATAAAACCTAGCATAAATGAAGACAGATGGACTAGTCGGCTTCGAGAGTACAACACCAGTCGCACATGGGATAACAACCACATGCGACGGGCCTTATATCACCTCCAAGGCAATAGAATTCCCAACTCCCGTGAGGAATTAAAGGTGCAAGGTAACCTGTCTCATGGTCCATCTTGTAGGGTTTTGATGCTGGTTACGCAGCGGTAATGCAAAAAAGAAAATCTTAAAACCCTCCACGAATCGCAAGTGAAGAAGTCATAACATGATAATGGAGATAAGGTTACCTTGTTGATCTGACTAATCACTGCGTAGAATTGATGTCCACACCTCTAGAGATTTCCACGCGTAGGATGAGCAGCTGGGTCTTCCTCTATTGTTTGTGTTAGCAGTGTAGGGAAGGAAGCAGTCAAGAGCTTGATCCAATCGAGCAGTGCACTCAACAATGGTGAAGAGGGGTGGCGCCTCCTTGTTATCGTCGACCTCTTGGGGGATCGTCCTCCTTGTTCTTTTCTCCTACTTGCTCTAATTAATTTATCTAATGAAATACTAGCGCTAGACTAGCCTTTTATAATTAATAATTGTTTATTAATTACAAACTGCCCCACTATTAATCCGATCCATACATGGATTAACTAGTATTTTAGTCCACTTTTCTATTTAGTCCAACTAAATATGCATGTTGTTTCACTTTGATCCCTGATTCTTTTAACTTTTAATTAGTGCAACTAATTAACATCCATATCCAATCTAATCCTTTGGTATGTGACCCTGCAGGTTTCTATTACGTTGGCAGTAACAATTACAAAAATTGAGTGGTGTCTAGCAACACATCAATGCTACCCAACTAATAGGAATAGTCAGTCATCTGACAAACCTTTGTGACCAATGTTACCGTATTGTATATGTTCCTTTTTCACAATATCTAGATTGGACACGAGACACATATGTCACACTCGTATATCCAATCCATAGTTTCTCGATCCTGGGAATAGACTTATCCGAACGGATAACAACAATGTCATATATTAATTTACCTGAGCCTGGCCAGGCATTTATAAGTACTACCCATTGAGTAGTCGCGGATACATAGCCCCGTCATGTGGGAGGGACAGATTCTGTCTACATCACAACCATGTCTCAGCTTGCTTCATATCATGTTCGATTATCGCATTTATAGTTACCCAGCTACGATGAAATGTTTAACGATATTTGACGCGATTTACTAGCGCGTTTAAACGCAAGCGCACAGTCCAGTAGTAGAGTGGAGTATTTAATCCGAATTGCCTATCCCACAGGGACATTATCGATATTATTGAGATAGATGATTAATTTAGAGATTAAGTAACCGGAGGAATATTTGTTGATATAAGAGGTGTTCTCCCACAAACAAGCGACTGAAATTCAAATAACAAACAAAAATAATATTTTTGTACTTTTCTGAAAAATACGAATATGGAGAACAACTAGATAATTCAGGGTCCCTTAGGGCACTTAGACGAATCCGGACTATGTTTTACCACACGCTATGCATGGTTCAACCGGTAATGACTTTCACAATATCTATCGATCTCATGTGATTCTACGTAAAAATTTACTTCGGGTCCTGTCGGTCTACCTCCATCTATCGTTCAGTTCTAGCCAGCTAGCAAGTTTCATTCACCGAGTTTTGTTGGTCCACCGATTTTACTCAATCCTAGCTAAGTCCAACCGAAAATACCCACAATTGGTCACTCAAGTCTCTATGTCATGTCCGTCTCAATAAACTACAAGAATGTCAACACGTTCTTCACAAATCTAAGCGTTGATCACTGTCACACATCAAATTAGATAACTAGCACAAGTAGGTGATCAATTTAATAATATTATGAATTAAAACAAGAACGTATCAATGAATCAAATCACACCGAAATTAACTTCCAAGAAACGTGAAATAAATCCATAATACGGAAAATGAGTCTAAGAGAAAACCCTAAGTTCTCAATCAACTATCTAGCTATAGAGATTTTGCTAGAGATAATATTGTTTAGCTTTAAAGAGTTCTCCATAAAATTAATAAAACAAGAGAGAGTGAGAGAGAGAGAGAGAGAGATGAAATCAAACGTGAAATCGGAGCTTCACGTCCTTCGTCTTCTTCTTCTTTGTTGGCTTCATCTTCCTAATTTTTGCGTGAATTACTTGATAAAAGCACATCCCCTTTATTTCTAAAAGCAGACCCGGTAGGTGATTTTGGAATAAAGCTCCAAGATGGTTGGAACTTCTCCAAAACCCTAAGAAATAGAATTACGCGCAACTTCTCTTTTTTTTTTCTCTTCTTCTGTAGGATTTTTTTTAACTCCAAGAGGTCCTGCGATCACATCTATATGATCTCACGATCAGACCCCCTTGTTGCCTGTGATCGTGCGATCAGGAGGCCAGATCGCGAATTACAGTGGGTTCCTCTTTTCTTCCTCAAAAATTTGTCCAAGTCATTGTTCTGATCACATGATCAAATGGTCTGATTGTGCAATCTCCTATCCTCATTACTATGCAACTCGTCTCTTCTTGTTCTCTCTTTCTTGCGCTGCTCGGTCTGTGTATTAGGTGGTCGAAGATCATGGCTGGTGGTTGTGGTTTGGGTCTAGTTTGTGGTCATGGTGATTGTATAGGTGTGATCCTGTTGATTAGGGGATGGTAAAATGGTGGTAATTGGTGAAGGGGGGTGGGTCTGTTATGAAGGTTGTGGGTTTATTTGGTGGTGACAGGATGTAGTAGGCAGTAATTAATTGTGAAGGTGAAAGTAATGTTGGTTGTTAGGAGGCTCCAAGGAGTTAGTTCTTAAGGGTGATTTTGGAACCTGATTTTTCTCTCCTCAAACCATAAACGGATGCGTTTCCTTGAACTTGAAACGAGCACGCCTCCCAAAAAGATATTTCGCAGCTGTATGCAAAACCAGAATCGCTAAATCGTTGCTCCGACCCCCATGTTGTCTTTGCAACGAATTCGCCTGATAAGCTTGCACCTCCGGAAACAGAAACAAGTGCTCCGCCCATAACCAGACTCGAATACATTCACAAAGAAAGCAGGAATGAATGTAATCAAGATGCGCCAATTTCGCCAGACAGATGCACCATGATAGAATTCCCAGATTTGCTACCAGACCCGGTGAACTCAGCGATGAGTGCCCCAACAGTTTTCATGTCTGATGCCCCCCCCGTATTCCTTAGATGCGCCAGATGCTCACCAGAAACAGATCACGCCAGATGCGAGCTCAATGCATGTCATGGTACACGCTCCAAAACCAGAACAGATGCGTGCCAAAACAAACTCGTGCATATTGCGTTCGAGAACCAGGATCAGATGCGCGTGTCAGAAATCTCAGGCGCCAGAACCAGATTCAATCCACATGCCAGGAGCCGGATTGCGCGTGAACGTCAATCGCTTGAATGGCAGATGCGCGTGAACCGCCAGATTCGTGCAAGTACAAAAGGCGTGCTGGATTTTTTAGATCCCTTGCTCGCCTAATCAGATGCGCGCCAGATTGCTCCGACATGAGCCCAGATAGCCCTTTCCAAGGGGCTTCATATGGTGTACATGCTTCTCTCTCTCTCTCTCGCGAACAGACCGATCTTGATTGCCAAACCAGACTTCGTTCTTGGCGGAATCTCGAAACCCAACTCCCGATAGCCTGCTCCACCTGAATCGCGAAACCCTAGCTTTGAGTTAAGCTCTTGGCTCCACCCGGATCTTGGAACCCCGGCTCTGATACCAGTTTGTTTAAACTGGTGTTCCTCCTAACCTGAATCTAATACTAGTTTGTTGTAATAACTCCTATTAAGAGCTCAAATATCAATTTGTTATAACCTGGGGGTATTCGAGCAAGAACGACGAAAGCAAAGCAAGAACGAGACATATATTTAACGTCGTTCACTAACGAATCCGTAACGAACTCGCTAGCTACCTCCACGGCCAGAAAAAACATTTTATTGGGAAGAAAACCCGATTACAATGCACACCGTGGCCAAAACGGCCAAGGCAGCCACTTGATCACACCCACGGACACATACACGGAATAGCTCTCAAAGAAGAACTCTCAAACCCGCTGTGTTAAGCGTTGAGTACCAAAAGCCAACACATGTGTATTTATTGATAGCACCTTTTAGGAGAAATCTAATCTTGTTATTTGCTACATTATCATGAGAGATTTGAGCTTAATTGTAGAGAATATGAGTCGTTTTATCACTTGATGCTTCATATGCACTTTATTGTTAGTCCAGGTGTTTCTATGCATATTTCATTGTTATTTGTCAAATATAATTGCTGGGTATGTTTTTTCATGTTTTCTTGACATGAACGGATGCTAATAGGTTAATAGGAGGCATGGAACGAACTTTGGAAACAACAGGAGCTCAAGTGGAACGAAGAGAAGCAAAGATGGAGGAGCGAGAATGACCAACCTTCACTATTTCCAATGATTAGTAAAATATAAAATGAATTTGGGAGTGAGACTGGAACCAAATGAAATTTAGACTCAGAGAGATTTCCAACGATAGGTCACGGAGCTAAATCCGAGTTCGGACGAAGAAGTTACGGCCCGGCGAAGTCAGGAGCAGATTTTAGGGGGCTATTGTTCAATTACTGAAGACTTGTGACGGGTTATGACTAAAAAACGACCTAGGGACGGAAAAAGAAATTATTCACGCATAGAGGGAGTCAAGAAGAAGGAGGAGAGCAACGGGACACCATTGGAGAGCATCTTGGAGCTTGGGGATTGCACGGATTCGTCTACTCTTCGGCGATTTCGCCGTTTGATCACTTCTTCTGTTCTCTTTCATTATCTATGGAGAAACTTTTGTATCTTTTCATTGCCATGAGAAGCTAGATTCTTTTCTAGGCTCCATGGAGAACCTAGGGTTATGTTAGACTCATCTTTTCCTGATTATTGAGATTGATACATGTTTTGGATGATTATGACGATTCTTCAAGTCTTTTGGTGTATTGTTAAACTAGGGTTATTGACACACTCTATTTATGAGATGAATGGCCATTAGAGAATGATTTTTATTCATAATTATGTTCTTACTTAATGTTTAATTCAGTTTAGTTATTGTTTATGCTCTATGCTTAATCCTTAGCAACAATGGAGTAGCTACCCGGAATTGCTAGTATTTAGGTGGAGTGCTTGATGGAGACTTAGCCTAGGGTGATGTAGAACATGAACACAATTCTAATCAATTAGACTGAAAGGTAATTTGAATAGTATTGGCCATTTAGGTAGACGGAGGTGGACCCGAAGTAGATCGAGACATAGAACTGCATGAGATCGACAGAAGGTTGCAGTAACTAGTAACCTGGCATAACTAAATTAGGATTATCGTGTTTCAATACAGTATCCGGAATTGTCTAGCAACCCTAGGTGGTCCATAGATCGCCTAGTCTTTCTCCATATATGATTAAACCGTGTTTAATTATAAATTCCAAAAACATTGTCTTTTCATTATTTTAATACAGCCACTTGTTTGGGGGTGGCAAACTCATAAACCATCAAACATTCCTCCTGGTTAATTCACTCTTAACTAATGTTATAACTAAATAATCTCGTGATTTTCCTTGTGGGATCGATAACTCGGGGTTGAAATATTACCCTATATTACTTGAACCGTGCACTTGCGGTAACACGTAAGAAAGCGTGTCAAGTTTTTGGCGCCGTTGTCGGCGACAACGGTAGATTGTTTAGTTAGAAATTAGTTTGGAGTTTTTATTTTATTTTTATTTTTGTTACTATTTGTTTACCTCAGGGGTGTGCTAGTGTTGTCTTCTCAGCTAGCTATGGCGAAAGACCAAGGGAAAATTTGCCTCACGACGGAGCAGCTACAAGCTATGGTGGCTGCAGCCGTAGAGAAAGCACTAGCGACAACATCTAGACCGCAACCGAACTCAATTTCGTACACCCGTTCTGGAAAAGCAATAATCCAAGCATTTGAGGCGAATCTTAAATGAAGGGATCCAGCAATTTTGGTCCCACAAATTCAGGCCGATAACTTCTGCCTAAAGCTAAGCACCATCCAATTTTCTCTGGAACAGTGCACCTTTGCTCGTACATATGAGGAAGACCCACATAAATTTATTGGGAGATTTCAGAGTCATTGTGGGCTAATTCGCTACAGTGGGGTCACTTCTGAATCAATTAAGCTGATGCTCTTCCCTCATTGTCTCAAGGGAGCTGCTATGGGTTGGCTAGATTCGGCGCCATTCAAATCTATCAAGACATGGGAAGAGTGTGCCTCGTTGTTCATGGGTAAATTTTTCCCATATCACGCATGATTCAGCTCAAGAAAGAGATATGGTCATTCAAGCAGAAGCAGCATGAATCTATGGTCAAAGCATGGGAGCGTCTCAAGTTATTGCTACGCAAATTCCCCAACCATGGAATTGCCAAAGCCCATATCATCCAAATATTTTATGATGCACTTGGAAATCTTGACAAGGACAAGATTGACAGAGAAGCTGGGGGAATTTCTTGTTCAAATGCGATGAGGAGGGTGCATATGAGCTGATGTGACGTGTGGTGGAACAAGAGGAGAGGTTGGATTATGAGTCCCACCAGCAAGAACTGATGAAGCAAAATGCAACTGATTATGGAATAGTTCAGTTGAATGCGGTGGAGGCAGTTCATGAAGCAGCTGTTTCAAAGTTGCAGCAGCAACAACAAGAATTGGCTTCAGAGTTGGCTGAGGTGAGAGGAGTGATGAAAGTGATGGGTCAGCACGTGATGACCGTGATTGCAGAGAGCACTACTTCTGCAGTTGCACTCCGGGAAGCTCTAGCAGAAGTTAAGGATCTTAAGCAGCAACTCGATCACAGAACACTGGAACACACTGTTATTGCATCTGAGGAATATGTTCAGGCCATCAGCACTCGCAGTGGTACAGCACTCAAAGACCCTCCATATCCTACTCATGCCAGAGCGATAGCATCCAAGGCAAATGAGCATGAAGTCTTCGATTCCGAGAAGACTCCCATCATGGTCCCCCAATCAAAGGGCATGACTCAGCAGGACGAGCAGGATTCCACTGAGGTATTAATTTCATCTCCTCCTTCTTCTTCAGAACTTCCATATCCGTTACGTAATAGGAAGAAGAAGGATGATTCTGAGGAGTACAGGCGCTTTCTTAATGTATTTTCGAATTTGCATATTAATATTTCCTTGATTGAGGCACTTCAAAAGATGCCTAAGTATTCTCGGTTTATTAAGGATGCAGTCCTTGGTAAGAAAGTAGTGGAATAATTTCAGGGAGTGAACTTGAATGAGCATGTTAGTTCATGTGTTTTGCATGGGCTACCTAAGAAAAAAAGAAGGATCCAGGTAGTTTTTTTATTGAAGCTACGTTAGGTGATGCTTACACTGATTGATCTCTCTGCGATTTGGGAGCAAGCGTGAATTTGATGCCTCTGTCGGTATTCAAAAAGGTTAGTGTAGGGGAGCCTCAGAAAACCTGGATCACTCTTCATTTTGCAAACAAATCATCCAAGAGAGCTTGTGGTATGATATAGGATGTACTTGTGAGGGATGGAAGCCTGATCATGCCTGCTGACTTTGTCATATTGGACATGCAATTTGGTGGTGTGCCTATAATTCAAGGTAGGCCGTTCTTGACGATTGTGCGTACCTTCATTGATGTGGAGAATGGAGAGCTGATTATTAGGGTACATGATGACATGGAGACTTTTCGAGTCTTCAAACCGACACCTCAATACTCATGGGAGCATAATCCAGGGGATCCATTTAATGTACAAGTGAAGCGACAACTTCCTGATTTATCGCAAGGGGATCCACCTGACTATTGGGAAAGGAAAAAGCCATCAGCTGTGCAAGCACATGAAGCAGTGCTTCAGATTCAGCGTACGAAAGCTAAACTGGAAGCGGCACAATGTGCCAGACCACCCTCTTGAGGTGGCAGAGGTAACCGGTCGAGCCGTCGACCTTAAATTACAAGCGCTTCTTGGGATGCAACCCAATGTAGAGTAGGATATTTGCTATTTTCTTTAGTTTTTGTATTTAGTTCTCCATACTTGATTGTGAGAGACGAGAGAGAGCGGTTTAATATTTTCCATGAGTGTGCAGGACACAGGTACCGCAGACCCTTCGGATTCCCCTTCTTGATGCATGTGCACTACATTGCACGCAAAACGAGACACACCGAGCAATTTGATAATAGGAGCTCGGAAGAGAGGCTAATCGAGGTCGAGGAGTAGATATTCATTTATATAGTATATTGGCAGCTAGTTCTAGCCCTGATTTTGCAAGCATTGGAATCCGAAGAGGCCTGAAAGAAATCACAAGTTTAAAGGGACTCGATTCTTGTGCTAGAGAGTAATTTTGGAGATGAGATGAAAAATTACCCGGACTTTGGGAATTTTCCAGTCAACATTGGATTCTACATTCAATCAAGAATTCGTGAGCGCGAGAATCGAAGGAATCGGAAATCGAACGAAGAAACTAGAGCAAAAACCAAATCTCGTAAGTCCCAGGGCATTTCGGGCCGAAATCAATTCATTTCGGGCCGAAATGCCCTTGATTTAGGGCCGAATTAAAAGGACATACTGTTTAAAAAAAATTAAATCATTTCGGGTCGAAATGATTTGATTTCGGCCCAAAATCAACTGATTTCGGGCCGGAATCAAACCATTTCTGTCCAAAATGGTCTGACACCTCATTTATTGATGGCATTTTTGGTATTTTGGGTCTATTCTTTGAAACAAAAACCGGGTTTTAACCCTCCTACACCCCAATTTCGGATCAAATACACCCTCCTTCATCTTCTTCTTCTCAAACTCTGAAGAACACCAACACACACAAATCCAAAACATCTCCAAATCCAAAACTTTTTGGTGGGTTTTTCTCCTTGCAACCTCGCCATCAACATTAAGTCTTGGAGTTTTGAGAGATAGTGCACGGTTTGAGTGTGGGGGAAAACAAAGAGGAAGACCTCCAAGAACAAAAAAATTCTGATTCGCATACTTGGAGTAGGATTTAGCCTTAGCTCAAGAAGAGACTTGTGACGGGGACACCGAGGAGCTTAAGGAGGTACTCTTGCCTTCACTTGCTCGTGTTTCCAAAAAAATTGGTACAATTTTCTCTCTCTCGGCTTTAATTTCTTGCTTAAGCACTCTTAAGGCTTAATTTTATTGAAAACTTTTACTTGCTCATACTTGGATTTTGGATACTTGTTTAGTTCACTCTAGACCTCACGTGCACTCACTCCGACTAGACCCACCGGCCCTACGCATGAGCAGCTGAGTCCTCTTGATTTCACCTAATATTTCGTTGAGGACAATGAAGCGCTTAAGTGTGGGGGAGTTTTTAGCTATCCGCTAGTTAGCCATTGCATATCCTTATTACATGTAGTGTTAGTGAGTCAAGTTTGCATGTAGATGTCGAGTCGGTTAGTTTTGCATGTGCACATTTATTTAATGCATTGTATATTTTATTTATTGAGTTCACCTACCCTTTGTTGTTGGTTAGTCGAGTTGGCAAGTTACATATATTGTCGAAAAAAAATTAAAAAAAAAAAAATTAAAAAACAAGAAAAACCCTAAAAAATGTTTTTTTGGAGAAAGGTAAATTGAGGAGAGTGAGCGTGGAGAGGGCTCAATGATAGAAATTTCCAAGAAGTAGGAAAATATGAGGTGAGGTAGACGCGAGAATCTGGAGTAGGAAGGCTATAGGGCCAATGCACACGAGAATTGTGAGTAGCTGTCTCTCAGACTAGTTATCCTAATAGCGCTACACCACCGTCACTTAGGTAGTCATAAACCCTCCTCGTAGTGGCAACAAAACACTTGTGCGAGTAATTTTTATGGGGACCTCACGTCCCGTCTCCATTGCCTAGGTCCACTAGTTACCCCAATTTGATCCATTTACCCCTTCTATTCACAACCTCTAGCCTAGGAAGCCATTCCTTGTGACTTTCATCACTAGTTAGAATGGTCCCTTCCTATGCGTCATGATAGAGGGAGTTAAGTTAGGGAGGTTCATTGAGGGTGATCTGTTATTATACATATTGAGTGGATTCTCTTACTGACACGTATTCTTACGTGTGTACGCAAGTGCACGGTCGAGTAATAAAGTGTGAGTATTTTTAATACTCAGGTTGTCGAATCCCACGAGGACAAGCTCGTAACAAGCTTTAACTAACTAATTAATTGAGTTTACTAAGTCACTGGTAAAGGGTGTTGAGAATTGTGAGGTTTCCACCCCCAAACAAGTGGTTGTACGTAACTAAGAACTGCAAATGAAATGAATGATAGTACTAAGAGTATGGAGAAACTAGATGATTAAGGGTCCCTTGGATGCTTAGTTGATTTCCGGATTCAATTCACAACACTTCACTATTCCTTTCACCATATCAGATTATACTCGTAACACATGTCTCTCAATCATATATCACACTGTGGTGTATTCAACAACAAATCCTTTCAGTCTAATGTTGTTAATAACACTACTCTAGTTGATATAATAAAGGTACCTACAAGACCTCTCAACCTTGCGAAGTTATCACTTTAACATAATCAACTGAAACAATCTTTATGTGATCACTCTCATTATTTCACCTCTCAGTCTCAAGAATATTAAGAGCGTCTTCCCACTCTTCACGAACCTAGGGTTGAGTTACTTTCATTCACTCTCCTAGATAACTAACATGCTATGGGTGATCAAGCCTCACATGCTAAGAACTAAGAACTCGAGTAGAAGAATGAATGAAATCAAGAATGAAAATTAAGCTTTAAGCATGAAGTAAATCCATGAATCCACCAATCAACCAAGTAAACTCTAGTTCTCCATAATCACCTAGCTATGATTTTAGCTAGACATGACATCTCTTAATAAAATCATGATCTCCATAGAAAATAGTACAAGAGATGAAGAAAAAGAATCAAACGATGAAATCCTTGAAGATGGGCGTGACTCCTCTCTTCCTTGAAATCCCTTGCGTCTCTCTCTCTTCCTCCGTCGTGTTGTTCTGTTCTTCCAAGTCATCTCCACGTTTTTTAAATCTGATGGGGCGATTTTTTAATGTACTTTGCTGAAATTGCATTACAGCCTCTCCAGTTTGTAATTCCCGTCCAGAATTGTAAGCTGATCTTGCGCAGGCCATATCTCTCTCATCCGGACTCGGATTAAGCTCCGTGACCTATCGACAAAAAGCTCTTTGAGTCTACTTTCATTTGGGACCGCTCTCACTCCAAAATTATTTGTATAACTCAAGATATCATCAGATTAGTGCAGACTGGTCATCCTAGATTCTCCATCATTGCTTCTCTTCGTTCCACTTGTACTCCCGTTGTTTCCGAAGTTCGTTCCATGCCTCCTATCAATCAATTAGCATCCGTTCCTGTCAAGACAACATGAAAAACCATACAAAGCGATTATATTTGACAAATAACAACTAAATATGCATAGAAATTCCCGGACTAACAATACAAAGCATATGAAGCATCAAGTGATAAAACGACTCAGATTCTTTAACATTAAGCTCAAATCACTCGTGATAATGTGGTAAAATGGAGATAATAGATAGCTCCTAAAAGGCGCTATCAAATTCCCCCACACTACCTTCTTGCTCGTCCCGAGCAACACTTGCTTCCAAGATTCACATATATCTTTACTTTGCCTTAGACGCAACAACTCAAACACTGGACTATGCAGTCTACATGACTATGAACAATGCAACTCAATTATACACAATGCAGGAAATTAAAGAATATATTTTTTTTCTTTTTTTAGTAGAGATTGGGCAATCTCAAAGAACAAACCGGCATGTCATAAGGCTCTCACATCCCCTAGAAGATTATATAACTTTATTGATCGGTGGAACTTGCAGCCAGTTTCGTCAGACAGAACGGGCACGAACACAAAATAAGTTGCTTCTGCAAACTCGTCAAACGTATCCCTAGCACTTACCGTCCGAGCTATTTATCCACGGGTTTAAAATGTTGACGGCTTTAGGACGGGTAGGATAGGATATTTAGAAGCGCAGTCCTAGACGTCATGATACATCTCACAAAACCCGATTCTCACACACCCTCACCAAAATCCAAGGAACCCCACCGAACTAACTACTCCGGCCCTCATTCCCTCAATCTTGGTGTAACGCCGTTCTCGCGGCCACAAATGTGAAGAAGTGATATCGAACAATAGCTAATCTCCCCGGTCTTCAATTTCAAGCTTGCTCCTTTATTACTTTCAATTTCAACTTTTTGTTTCTTTTTTTTCTCTTTTTTTTTTCAATTTCATTCTCATACCAATAAGCACATGGAGCCACCAATCCGATAGTAATATCCAAGGAGATCAAATCAATATAGATAAAGTGGGGGTGGAATGTGTCAATTCAAATCATAAAATCAAATATATGTCGACACCCCCACACTTGATGTAAAGCATATCTCGAACCCGGTAGTCAATGTATAAACGTGCTAATTCCAACCAATCCTCCTCATCACCTAAGATGTAGAAAATATGAAAGAATCACAAGCACGTCCTCCTATAAGATCAACCAACCCCCACCCCGTATCGCGCGGAAAGGTATCACGCACTACGACACTCCACCTGTGATCGTGGTGTATGGACACGACTCACCGCCACATCGAAGTGTGCTGCCGTCTCTAACTCACCCTCACATCCCCTCAAAAGATGACATGTAAGAATGTCCACTCAATATGTATCAAATCAGCTCACCCTCATCGAACCTCCATATCTCAGCTCCCTCTATCATGACGCATAGGAAGGGACCATTCTAACTAGTGATAGAAGTCACAAGGAACGGCTTCCTAGGCTAGAGGCTGTGAATAAAAGGGGTAGATGGATCGAATTGGGATAACTAGTGGACCTAGGCGACAGAGACGGGACGTGAGATCCGCATATAAATCACTCGCACAGCTGTTCCGTTTCCACTACGAGGAGGGTTGACGACTACCTAAGTGACGGTGGTGTAGCGCTAGTAGGATAACTAGTTTGGGAGACAGCTACTCACAACTCTCAAGTGCATTGGCCCTATAGCCTTCCTACTCCAGATTCTCCCGTGTCTACATACCTCAGATTTTCATACTACCTAGGGAATACTATCATTGAGCCCTCTCCACGCTTACTCTCTTCAATTGCCCTTTCTCAAAAAAAATATTTTTAGGGTTTTTCCTATTTTCTATATTTTTTTTGTTTTAATTTTCCTAACTCTATATGGTTGGGCCAGCTCGATTAACGAACAACTATTAGGTAGGGGGACTCAATATTAAAAAGTGCAACAATTATATACAATGCAAATAATTAAACGTGCACATGCAATCCTAACTCCGACACCTACGTGCAAAGTGACTCACTATTCTATATGTAACGAGGCAATGCAAGTTAAGGCAAGCAAAGATATGTGTAAACCCCCCCACACTTGAGATAATCATTGTCCTCAATGAAATTAAAGTGTCCCCCTAATGACATGATCTCAACATCTAAGGATTCAAAAAGACAAGTGTTGCATGGCACTTTGCGTAAAACGAATCATATCGTCTAGAGCGATAATTTAAAGAGAGAGAATATGTGGTACCTATGATCTCGGAGTACCATTCTTACAGAATTGGTTTCGCGAAAATTAGTCAAGAAGGACAGAGTCGGTCGACCAAATTTTCCGAAAACTTGAGCAAGTTGAAGCAAGCATACCGTTGATGTGCTCCTTGGTGTTCCCGTCTTGAGTTCCTCTTTGAGATTTTACCGAATCTCCCTCCAAAGCAATGAATTGGAAAATTTAAATTCTTGGAGACCTTCCTCTTTGAATTCCCCCACACTCAATCCGCTCACTATCTCAAAAGCTCAAGAGTTAATCCATTCACTATCTTAAAAACTTTGCGATTCGGATGCGTTTTGGGTTTGAGGTAAGTTGGTGTTCTTGAGGGTTTGGAGAGGAAGAAGATGAATTTGGGAAGTTTTTGATCCAAATTGGGGTGTTAGGGGACCTTTTTGTTGGATATAGGCTTTAAACAATCAAGAAAATACCAAAAAAAACACCCCCAAAATCGGACAAACCCGCCCGATTTCGGCCCCCATTGCGGCCCGAAATGGGGCCGAAATCACTGTAGCAATCTCAAACAGTGGGCATGTTTGATTTCGGGGCCGAAATCAGTGTATTCCGGACCCCATTTCGGCCCGTAATGGGTGCCGAAATGCATTGCTTTCGCCCGTTTTGTTTTTGCTCTATCTTCTTCATCCGGTATCCGATTTGTGCGATTCTTGAACCCTGGGACTCTACACTCGACGAGGAATCCATTTTTGACTATAAAATTCCCAAATCCAAGAAATTTTCCATGTCTTCTCAATTTATCTCTCTTGTGCAAAGAATCTCACCTCCAAAGCTCTTGAAACTTTTATCTCCTCTCCAGATTCCGATGCGTGCAACCCCGATACTCCAACTTGCTACCATAAAATCCCGCATGACCTAGGAAAGATCTAACATCCTTAACACATTTAGGAGGTGGAAGATTAGAAATCACATCTACTTTAGCCTTGTCTACACCAATACCATGAGAGGAAATAACATGACCCAAAACAATTCCTTGCCTAACCATAAAGTGGCATTTTTTCTAATTAAAAACTAAATTCTTTTCTTCACATCTTCTCAAAACCATCTCAAGATTTCCAACAAAAGTATCAAATGAGTTTCTATGCACCGAAAAATCATCCATAAAAACTTCCATGCATTTTTCTACCATGTCCTAAAATATGCTTAACATGCAACGTTGAAAAGTAGCCGGGGCATTACACAAACCAAAAGGCATCCTCCTATAGGCAAATGTTCCAAATGGACAAGTGAAAGTGGTTTTCTCTTGGTTCATTGGATCTATGGCAATTTGATTATAAACCGAGTAGCCATCTAAAAAACAATAAAAATCATGCCCCGCTAACCTTTCTAACATTTGGTCTATGAATGGAAGGGGAAAGTGATCCTTACTAGTGACGGCATTTAATTTTCTATAATCAATGCACATCCGCCACTTAGTAGGAATTCTATTGGTCACAAGTTCACCCTTCTCATTTTCAACAACGGTGACCCCCGATTTTTTAGGGACCACTTGGGTAGGACTTACCCATTTACTTTCCGAGATGGGGTAAATCATTCCCGCATCCAACAACTTCAGCACCTCGGCTCTCACAACTTCTTGCATGTGAGGGTTCAACCTCCTTTGAGGCTCCCTTGAAGTTTTGGCATTTTCCTCTAAATGAATTCTATGGGTGCAAATGGAAGGATTAATGCCTCTAATATCCTCAATGGACCATCCTATGGCACCCTTGTAGTCCTTCAAAAGTTCAAGCAACCTTTTTTCTTTCTCAACATGAATGGAAGATGAGATGATAATAGGATAAGTATCATTAACACCAAGAAATGCATATTTCAAATCTAAAGGAAGGGGTTTCAACTCACAAATTTGTGGAACCCTCACAGTGGGAGGTATCACCTCACTTCCATGCAACTCACTATCAACACTAGAATTCTCATGAGTCGACTCAATGACTTGGTCAAGTTGGCCAAAGAGTCTCTCCCCTTCATCAAAGTCAAATTCTTCTTCCATAAAAAGAGATGAAAGGGGAGTGTTATCATACAAAAATTTCAATTCTTCTAAAGTAAGCTCACTTGAATCTTTGTAATATGTAGCTAGAGTATAAACATCTTCAACACATGATTATACCCAACTCACTTCACACACATTATCATCATCTTATGAGCTTGGGTGAATACATGCATTAAAAATATTAAGCTCTAACGTCATGTTCCCAAATGTAATATTCATCATACCACTTCTACAATTTATTATTGCATTAGAAGTAGCAAGAAATTGTCTTCCTAAAATAATAGGAATGGATGATGTTCCACTAGCCAAAGGGGAGGTGTCTAAAACTATAAAATCCACCGGATAGTAACATTGGTTCACTTGAACCAAGACATCCTCAATGATATCTCTAGGGGCTCTAGTGGACCTATCCGCCAATTGTAGAGTTACTCTTGTGGTTTTCAACTCACCCAACCTCAATTTCTCATACACCGAGTATGGAAGGAGGTTTACACTTGCACCCAAATCTAATAAAGAATTATGAATTTTATGATCTCCAATGGTGCAAGTAATAGTAGGTGAACCACGATCTTTATACTTGGGAGGGAGATTATTTTGGAGAATTGAACTCACTTGCTCAGTGAGAAAAGCATTCTTTCTCACTTGAAGAGTTCTCTTGAAAGTGCAAAGATCCTTGAGAAACTTGGCATCAGCCGGAATTTTCTTGATAGCATCCAAGAGAGGGATGTTTATCTTGACATTTTGGAATGTCTCAAGAATATCTTGGTTGCTAGCTTTCTTAGTAGAGGCTAAAAGTATTTGGGGAAATGGTGGAGGAACCTTAATTTCCTCACTTTCTTCCACTACTTGTTTCCCCTTGTCAAGACTCCTTTTTGACTCTTGTGAGTCGACAACTCTCTCTTGGTCATCACTCTTTTCACACTCCTATTCTCCCTCATTTTCATTGTACTCCCCACTTGGAAGTCCATTTTTAACAATATTACCACTTCTCAAAACGGTGATGGCCTTAGCATGTTCCATATGGTTAAAGTTTTGTCCCCTAGGGTTTTGTTGAGGTTGGGATGGGAATTTTCCCTTCTCTTGAGCATTTATGGTAGACTCCCACCTAGCTAAAGAATTTTTCAACTCGTGGTTAGAGTTTTGCAGCTCTTGGTTGGACTTCCTCAAATAATGGTTGGTTTGGTTTTGGGAGGCCATAAATTGCTCAAAGGTCTCTTCTAGACTCCTTTTGTTAGGAGGAACATAAGTAGAGCTTGAGGGGTTTACTTTGGTGTCTTGGCCTTGTCTCCATGAGAATTATTTGGGTGATTCCTCCAATTGGAGTTGTATGTCTCCGAGTAGGGTGAGTTATTATAGGGCTTCCTATAATTGTTAGAATTTAACATATTCACTTGCTCACCCATGAGCTCTTGGGCTCTTAGAAAATCGGGACATCTGCTCAACTCATGAGAGTTATCACTACAAAATGAGCACAATGCCTCACTCTAAGCCTTAATTTGATACATCGTACCTTTAGGCTTAGAGTTAGAATCCTTAGAAGGCTCATTAATGTCCCAAGATTGGACTTTCTCAAAAATTTCATCTAGACAATCCCAACCCTCATCTTCACCTTTTGTGAAAAAATCTCCCCCACTCATGGATTCAATTGTGTGCTTATGGTCGCATGGAAAACCATCATAAAAGGAGCTAATTAACCTCCATGTCTCAAATCCATGGTGAGGGCAAGCAATGAGGAGATCCTTGAAGCGTTCCCAATCTTGGGGAAGTGGCTCTCCCTCCTTAGCACAAAAAGTAACAATTTGCCTTTTTATGGCATTTATTTTGTAAATAGGGAAAAATTTCTTAAGAAACTCTTTCTCTAATTCTTCCCATGTGCCTATGGTCCTAGGTCTCAAGGAGTTAATCCATGCCTTGGCTTTGTCCTTTAAAGAGAAAGGAAACTAACCTAAGCCTTAAAGTGTTACTAGAGACACCATTACAATTAACCGTTGAGGCAATATCATTGAAATCCTTAAGATGAGAGTAAGAACTCTCGGACTCTAGGCCATGAAACTTGGGAAGAAGTTGAATTGTGCCCGGTTTGACATCAACGTTTCTTTCATTTAATGGAAACACAAAGCAAGGTGGTGAACTTTGTCGAGATGGATGCATCAAATCTCTAAGTGAACGAAATGGCATCATCTCATTGTTGCTACTATGCCCATCCTCTCCATCCATGATTTCAAAGCTATTAAGAGATCTAGAATCGTTGGATTGGGCTAAACTACTACTACCACTAGTAGAAGTATTTTCACTAAAGGGATTTCTACCCTCTTCTTTGAGTAAAGTGCGATGCAATTTATGAGTACTATCACGTTGCCACACACTCATGCAACCCAAGCTCAAATAAAGTTCAAGAGGGTTGCCTAACACAAGCTAGGAGTATGTTTTTGTGTTTTTTTTTTTACTTTTCTCTTTTTTTTGTTCCAAAGTTCAAAAATGAACCCGGAATTTTCTTCAAGCGTATCTAAAAAATAAAAACAAGCAAAACAAGAAAGTAACTAAAGAGTGAGTCTCTTAGCACCAATCCCCGGAACGGCGCCAAAAACTTGTTGATGTCGATAATCCCAAGTATAGGATATCGCTACAAGTAGTACCCGAGTAAGAACGGGGTCGATTTCCATAAGGATTGGGAAAGAGAATAAGCACTCTAGAGCCAACTAGTAAACTACTAAGCAACTAACTAAATTGAAAAAAAACGAGTTTCTCAAAGGCTTTAGAGCTAGCCAAGCTTTGAAATCACCACTCAAGTGATGGAGCAAGAGTTGTTGATATTGCTAGAGAAAATGACTAAGAAAGAAAACAAACAACTACTAACACTATTACTAGTACGATTCAAACGAGTTTGTCAATAAGAGAGTAAGTTGGGTCAATCGATTCCAATAGAGGCCTTGTGTGTGAGCATCAACACCCAAAGTTTATGTCAAAGGAAAGCATGGATTATATAGTAAGAGGATTTTCCTAGCTCTCGTAGTCAAGATTGAAATGCAAAATCGAGTTATGTCAAGCATCTTTCATATGTAAACGAGAGCGTTTCCATATGAAAGATCAAGCCACAATTCGGATTTGAAATTCAACACTTGAATACTACAAATTCGACATCCAACTTATAAGACTAGAAGAGCAATTGAATTTCTCACACACAAGTCATCTATCTTCATCAATCAACCCAACAAGTAGCTTAGTTGTTCATATTCAAGAGCAAGACACAAGAATCAAGAGCATTCATGAAAATATTCATTATATTCAAGCTCAAATACTCTTCAATTCAACCAAATAACACCAACTTGCTACCAAATGATGAACAAACTACTAGTATTTGATTCAACTACACTTTAATCAATCTAACGGCAGCTAACAACCCAAAAAATCAAAGCTAACAGCAGTAGAAACACAAGTTACTGCTGCTGCAGCAACACAGTGACAAACAGGTGAAAACAGAGGCACAAAATCTCAACAAAACAGCCTGAATTCGAGCTCTCTCTCTCTCCCTTGGTTGTTACTGGCTCCGCGATAGCTCAGGACAAGCTCGGAATCACCAGAACAAACCCAGAAAGTCGATGAACTGAGAGGGAAGAGAGAGAGGTAGAGTATCGGCTAGGAATACCGTGATTGAGAGGCCCCTTTCTTCTTCTTTCTCTTTGGTTTATATAGGCAGTGAGGGAAGGTTTCGTAGCCCCCAAGTCTTCAATCTTCACCCTCCAATTCGTCCTAGACCTTCCCCTTCGTTGATTTGCAGAAGCTTCACGAACCCTAACTGATTTGGGGCTTTTTCGTCCATTCGTTCTTAGGCCGGATTGAGGGGTGCACTAGAGAGAGCGAGGCTTGGGGAGTAATTTGGGACCAATTTGAGCTGATTTGGTGAGGATTTGAGGTCAGGGCAGGCTGGTTCGAGCTTGGTCGAGCTCTCATGGAGGTTCCGGTCTTCTTCCGTCGGGGAGAGAGAAGATAGGGAGAAGACGCATGAGATTTGTTGATTATTTCGCCGAAACTACGCTCGGCTCCCCCCTAGTTGCTTAATCTTTTTAAAATACCCCCAGCCTTCATAAATATTTTTAGAAAGTGACAGTTTAAACCCCCATCCGTCAATAATCTTTCAAATAAGCCATTAAAATGTTTGATATCTTGCACTTTATCCCCGCTTCCGTTAAGTTCTTCTCTAATTTGCCCTCCACTTCAACCTTTGACTCTAATTTTGACCTCTTTTATTCTAAATCTTCAATAACGATCCCATATTCTTCTCTTGTCTTCTCGAATAGGTCTTCAAATCTTCACTTTAACTTGCAAATTAGTTGCTTTGTTTTCAACTTTAGCCTCTTTATCACTTAACTTCTTCAAATTAAGCATTCAAATTCCTTCTTCACTTCTCTTGGCCCCTCCAAAGCCTCTGAATTCCTCATTCAAGCTTTCCCAACTAGCCTCTTTCGTTCTAAATCACGTCTTTTCCTACAAAATAAGATAAAAATAACCAAAACTACAAAGACAATCATAAGTCTAGAAAGAGAGATAAAATAGATAAATTACACATGTTAACAAGTTATGAAGAGTTCGTTAACATACTAAAATATGCAATTTCAATTCATCAACAAGGGTACTCATACTCTTGAGGATGTGGTTATGCTACTAGAGCTTCCCCTTTAAGGGACACACGATCCCTTCGCAGCTTTAACGCATAGGCAAGAGACGGAAAAATAGGATAAAATATGCACATTCATAATTTGGAATATATTATCCTATATCAATGGATTACTCTAAAAATCTAATAAATGAAATGTCCCAATTCGTGAAATTCTAAATCTATATTATATAAAATTTGGGGGGTGGGGGGTGAACTCATTGTTCCATCTAAAAAAATGGGAGCATACAAAGTATTTTGATATTTTGAAATAGTACGCTTCACAAGATAATCAATAATAAGTACAAAATATAAAGAAATTGAAAATGAAATACCATCGGATATTGCCATTTTTACAAAATATTTACTTAACTAAAATATTATGCATACAACATCAACAACAACATCAACGACAACGACAACGACAACAGCAGCAGCAACAACAACAACAACAACAACAACAACAACAACAACAACAACAACAACAACAACAACAACAACAACAACAACAATAAATAAAATGATTCTTCTTTTAAAATAAATATTTACTATTTTTTTTAAAAACAACCATATTATTGATTGTACTATATTACCTCCGTTCTCTCTGGATCTTCACCTTTTAACTTTTTTCTCCGTAATTGGGTCACTTTGACTCAGTGATTTGAATTGCCAAACGATGCAATTTTTTGATAATTTTTTATGGTGTTGTAGAGTGAAATTTATTCTACAACATCGTGCAATTCTTGTATCGTTTTACTACTCAAATCACCGAATTAAAGTGATTCAGTGAATAGTGGTAAACTGAAAATAGTGGAGGTTGAGAGAGAACAGAGGTTAGTAGAGAACATTTGCATGTTCATTTTGTATCTACTAACCCTTCCTTTCATGTATGTTCATTTTTATCTCTCCAGAGAACATATGCATTATATTTTTGGTACGATAAATGATAAATTGTTTGAAAGGTTATGATGAATATGGCCTCAAAAATATTTAGCCACGAATGATTTTTTTTAAAGTTACTCAATTACAATATAAAGGTACAAACTTACTATAGTTGTAATGTCTACAATCTTAGAAGAGGTAAGAGCAGTTACTGGTTGTTTTATTTGACCATTGCAATAGCACACTTCATAGGAAGTACAATAAATAAATATAAATCAGACCAAAATTAAAACTAAATTCCATCTATTTATTTTTTAGACATACTAATATGTTAAGAAATTTTTACTTACATTAATTATGGAACCTACTATTAAAAGTTAAGACTTGGAAGTTTGTTTTTTGTCTTAAATGCACCATGCTATTGCATAAACGTTAACACATGCCTTACTCAATACACCCAAATTTAATATTTCACAATACAAGTTTTTTAATTGAAAGTATGTTAAGCTTTTACACCCTAACACAACTATGTTATTTATCGCATTATTTATAAGTAAGAGAAACATTCAAAGAAAGTAAAATGAGAAGGGAGCTGAGAAGTTTTATAATTTTTTTTTGAAAGGTAGCATCTCATTAACTATGGTTCAAATAAACCAAATCAGATATCATACAATCGTTTGCCCAATTGGGAACAATTCCTACTCATACTCTAGTGTCTGTATTGGATAAACCAAACTGTGAAAAACAATGAGCCAGTTTATTGGTAGATCTTGGACGCCGAGTTATCGTAATATCATAGAAATTGAGAAGTAAGACTCGGCAATCCATCATAATAGAACTGAACACTGTCCGGTCCAATATAGCACCCAATGGACAGATCAAGTGTTTTTCAATAGCTTTAAAGTCGACTTCCACAAGAACTTTGTCAAAACCCAGTCGGATAGCTATGCGGAGTCCTTCACGTAAATCTAAGGCTTCGGCGATTTTTGGGCTCGACACCCAAGGTATTTTGGTCGTCATCGCAGCAAGATTCTGGCCCATGATATCCCGAATGACCACCCCAATCCCAGCATTTTCACTGTCAACATTCCAGCCGACATCGCTATTCAACTTGACCCAGCCCGTCATAGGTGCCTCCCAACTCGCCGTGTCGTTGCTGGCGACCGGTTACAATGCTGATCCTGACCAGCGACTTCTGAAACTGCCCCAGAAGTTGCAGTTTTGTACTCAGCCAGAGCCATGAGAACACAGTTACTGACGTCTTCGGGGTCAGTTTGTTTTCCTTCAAAAATTCGCAAATTGCAATTTTTCCACAAGAACCATACCGCAGCCACGAAGTGAGCCCGGCAATCTGGTGAAAGAGTCTCCATAGACTCAAATATCCACTCCTTTACCGCCGAGTGATTAGTGTGGCAAGATCGATCCCCCCAAAACACATTCCCAAACAATTTTCATTTTCCGACAGCGTAGGTAGATATGCTCTTTTGTTTCCTCTTCTCTGTGACACCACGAACACATTCTTGGGACATGGACGCCTCGTTTTTTCAGATTTACAGAGGTTGGTAAGGAACCATGGAAGACTTGCTGTTATGTCAAAGCACCTCACGAACGAAGAACGAATAAAATTAGAACACGAGTATTTTACGTGGTTCGCTAGCAAAATATTTGCTAACTACCTCCACGGCGGACAAGCACTCTTTATTCACTTAAGAGGAACAATTACAATGTTTTGCATATGAAACTAGGAGCCCAAGTAGTACTTATATAGTACTAAGAAAGACTCCAAAGATTTCCATGTACATGTGCCAGCCCATGGTTCCAAACTTGATATGGAAACAATTCCTTAACAATTCCTAATTCAATTGTTACCTAATTAATTCTTAACCTTTTGCTACTTTTGACTTTTCAACTCAAGCCAATTTGTTTCTATAGTTGCCTTTGACTTTCAATTCAGGGCACCTCCTCAACAAATTTCCACCTTGACTTGAATTCTCTCGTCAACAGCAGCTGCTCCTCTTCTTGTAAATAAAGCTACGTCTTCTCCGCACCCAATTGTCTCACGTCACAAAGACTCACTGAACCCCCACCGGGTCCGACATGCCCCGAAGGGCTTCACTGGCTCAAGATGTTGAGCAATTCCAGACAATGCTGGAACTTGCTCTCCGGAACCAGCTTGGTGAACATATCCGCGGGGTTGTCAGCAGTCCCCACCTTCATCACCTTAATCCTGCTCTCGTTTCTCAAAAAATGATACCTGACGTCGATATGCTTGGTCCTTTCATGATGAACCTGGTCCTTAGTCAAGCAAATCGCACTCAAGCTATCACAGTAGACTATCGCCTGATCTTGAAGTAGCCCTAGATCATTGACCATTCCCTTAAGCCAAATTGCCTCCTTTGCTGCTTCCGTTAGAGCCATATACTCCGCCTCCGTGGTGGAAAAAGTCACCGTCGACTGTAGCGTCCCCTTCCAACTCACAACAGATGCTCCCAGAGCAAATACGTAGCCTGTCATTGATCTTCTACTGTCAATATCCCCTGCATAGTCCGCATCCGAGAAACCAGCTACCAAGTGATAACTCCTTACTTGGAGTCATATTTCGTATGTAATACATTGCTATTTGTCTGCGTTTCGGTGAAAAGTGATGGAATTTATGCCAATTCTTGTGAAGAATGAGCTTGTTGTGATTTATTGCTAGTCCGGGCGTTTCTATGCGTTTTTAGATGTTATTTGTCAAATATAATCGCTTGGTATGCTTTTTCATTTTGTCATTATAGGAATGATGCTAAACGATTGCTATGAGGCATGAAACGAACTTCGGAAGATGAGAAAAGCTCGGTAATGGCCAAGAAGAATGAGGAGAGGCAAAGTTAGAGGAGCAAAAGTGACCAACCTTCAGTATTTTGATTATATCTTTAGTTCTACAAGACCTGCTATAATAAGACCGGTTCCAAATGAAAGTAGAATCAATTATCTTTCCAACGGTAGGTCACGGAGCTCAATCAAAGGCAGGAAGAGAAAGATATGGTCCGCCAAAGATGACGCAAAAACGAAGAAGAGCTGGAAAAGTTCACAGGACCAGTCTTTAGTAATCGGGCTGTATCTGGGGTAACATATACAATTTTGGAGAAAGGCCTACACCATTGGAAAGTAGACAACCAGAACTTTCCAGCGATATAAGATAGGCCCAAAACGGAGTCTGGATGAGGGAGAAAAGGCCCACGCAAGATCAGCTTATGAAATCTGTCCGAGAATTGCAAACTAGAGGGGCCGAATTGCAAATTCGGCCAAAATACATTAAAAATCGTGCCCAGGCCTTGAAAAAGAGTTCTTAGACCTAGAAGGCAGGTTAGAACAGAGAGTAGGCTGCTTGAGACAAAGAAGAACACATTGGAGGAAGGCTTGGAGCTTGGAGTTCGTCGTGAGAGCGAGGATTCCATCGTTTGATCACTCTTCTCTATCTTTTTCATTGTTTTTGATCATGAACAACATAAACTTCATCTTGTTACTCATGAATCTCAGTAGCTAAATTCATTATCAGGATTTCTCCATGGTAGCTAGGGTTTGAAGCCGTTTTGGCGGATTACGAATTTGATTCACGTTTTGATTAAACTTAATTGATGATGTTCTTGTTTGCTATGTTTAATTCATGATCTTAATCGATCTTGCTATTGTGAGACGTTGCAGTAGGAAGATCATAGGTAATTGGTTAGTGAAAGAAACGAATTACCCGGATAAGTGAATTAAGCACGTAGTCATAGGTTAGAGAAATCAACCACCGACTGTGAACGTTGAGTAGAATTAGATGATCGTCATTTTATGTTTTAGGTATAATTAGAACTTGGTAACTCGGTTGTAATTTGACCTAGACATAGAAAGCTAGCTTGGTAACTCGGTTAGCATTATTGCTCGTTTGACAAATTAAATCATCATCTGTGTTTCAGAACGTAATTCGTTAACGGTGGAAACTTAGTGAACCTAGAGAAAATCCTGATATTTGTCTCATCACTTTACTCTCTTTAAAAATAATTGCATATTTATTTATTTTCCTTAGTTATTACAAACTGAAATTTTTTGCCCACAAGAAGTTAAACATCCTAATTGATTCACATTAAGTCCTCTGGGATTCGACAACCCTATCTTCCACATTTATTACTAGAGCGATAACTGTACACTTGCAGAGATCGTATCAAGTTTTTGGCGCCGTTGCCGGGGACTTCGGTTGAATTGAGTAGGATTATTAACTTTAGGGATTTTATCTTTCAGTCTTTATTTATTTATTTGTTAATATCACCGGCTCCATAGAAAATTATTTTACAGATAACTTGGTGATCATGTGGGGGCAAAATTATCATGGGCAATATTCAGGCTATTCACCGTACTACTCCTATGGAGATTTTTACACTCCTCCTCCTTGCAATCAAGAAAATGAGAATATGAAAGAAATATTGAAGCTCATGCTAGTAAAAAGGGACAGAATGGAGGAAGGGCTGGATAGGATGGAGGAAACTGTCATGCGTCATGGACAACAACTCTCAGAACTTTCTCGTGCATATGCAGACGATGAAAATGGGCCAATCAACATCATTCCTTACTTAGTTGAGGAGTGCGAAGAGGAAGACGAAGAACTCCCAGAGATCTATGTTTATAATACTGTCCATCATGAAGTAATAGATCATCCGGTCGCTTCAGACTCAGATTCGGACTCAGATTGGGATGATATTGTGAAGCCTATACAACTTGTGCCTCGCATAATTCCGGATCCATGGCATGAATGGGAGAGTGTGGACATCGCTAGCTTATGGCCCACTGAAGATATTTGTTGTGAGGAAGAAATCCATGAAGCTAAGAAATTATTGCGTGGAGATGTTCACATGGACATATATCAAAAAAGTATTCAGTCTAATCCTTATCTTTTGGAAATCATAAAATGGGATGATTCACACGTGGAAGTGCAAAGACCCCAGTTTTATGCAATACTTGATTTGCCACCTGTGATTCCAAGACAAGATCTAGGGAATGAAGCAATCAAGACGGCACTCCTTGCCATTACTGTTCCATTTGGCAGTTTATTTCCACATGACCAGGCCTCAATGATATTGATTTTGAAGAAGAAGAAGAAGAAGAAGAAGAAGAAGAAGAAGAAGAAGAAGAAGAAGAAGAAGAAGAAGAAGAAGAAGAAGAAGAAGAAGAAGAAGAAGAAGAAGAAGAAGAAGAAGAAGAAGAAGAAGAGGAGGAGGAGGAGAGGTACAAGGGATCATGATGGGGAGAATGAATTCTCGAGAAGACCGGTGATCAAGGAGTGGAAGCACAGAAAGCAGAAATTTTTTCAGGCCGTCTTCTACAATTTCGTTGCGCCATACGCATCTCATGCATGCTTACTTGAGAAGAGACAAAGAGAGAAGCGATGGTGGAAGAAGAAAAAGTGGAGAGAAAAACCTCCTTAACATCTTTTGAGGTAACGGGGTCGGGTCGTCGACCTTAAATTACACGACGCTTGTTGGGAGGCAACCCAACGTATTTTCTTCTTACGTTAGGGAGTGAGTTTTTAATACAGTTTCGTGTTTTTAGTTATTTATTTGGAGAGATGAGAGAGAGAGGGACTAATGATGTTTTCCTATTGACATACTTGAGCAGGTTATGGTAGAATCTATCCCGGTGTGCTATGGCACACATGACCTTCACTGGGACTCGTGCATGTGAGTTGGGGATTCTTCAGACATGAATTTTAGTAGAGGAGGGCAGTCGACCCCGGTGTGCGAGTACACATTGACTGTATAGGAGCATGGTGGCACCACTACTGTGCTTGGGGACTGCTTGGCGTGATTTCGTCCCCACCCTTGAGGTGGTTGTGAGTGTCTTTTTCTTTTGCTAAATTTTGTATTTCTTTTATATAAGTATGTCATGCTCCATCTCATCTACTGGCCTACACATTGATTGCTGAGTCTTCTTGCATACTCTCTGAATTCGTTGAGGACAACGAAGCATTCAGTGTGGGGGTGATTTATCTGTTTGCTAGCCATAGTGTCTTGCATAGCCAGTTACATGTAGGATGTGTTTAGATTGTATGGTGAGTTAGTGTTGTGGTTCATGTTGAGTTTTTACTTTTATTGTCGTATTGTGTAGTGTAGTTTACATACTGTTTGCACTTTTACATAATTGAGTATACCCACCAAAAACTTGAGTTGTGTTGTGTCAATTCTTTTTTTCATGTCAAAGCCTTGCACATAGAAGTAGAATATTAAAAAAATCCAAAAATTAAAAAAAAGAGAAAATCCATAAAAAATTAAAGATTTAAAAATTTAAGAAAAGGCAATTGAGGATCTTGAAACTGAAGAGAGCTTAGTGAATGAATCCTTTTGAGTAGGAAGTGCCGTAGTAGGGAAATTTTTATTCTTTAATATTTTGTGTAGAGGTTTCACTGAGGATGTCCCGGAAATTTTTGGAAGTTGTGAAAGAATGACATGTAAAGTATACATAAGTTTCCTATAGTGTGCTAATTAGATTGAGTTTTGCTTGTAGTTGAATATTCTGTTTTCAAGTGGAAACTTGTGGTCTCTTGTTGATCTGGGGTGGACCTTCGTGTAGAGTTGGTTTCATGTGGTACGGTATCCTCAGCCTAAGTGAAGTTGAGGGGCGTACACCACCATCCCTTACGGTGGTCACAAGAGATTACCGAAAAAGCCCACGCTCTTTATGCTCTACTGCACGGTTGTAAAAAACAGAGGAGGAAAGAAAAAAAAATGATGAGAAAATAGGAAAAAAAAAAAAAAGAAAAAAAATTGTGCTTCAAGGAGAAACAACCTAATGTGCTTCCGGTCACACGGAAAATTTGGATTCCATCCAAGTAGAGCTTAGAGAGATAAACTAGAGTCAAGCCTTATTTCACAGGAGTTGTGACTCCCTTCACTGGGACAATTTGCATTCAAACGCAATAAAGGCTAAGAGGGTCTGAAAACCTCAGATGATTCGGCGAAGAAAGGCTACAGTGAAATTTGAGCTGAATTAGGCCCAATGAAGCTTAGGACATGCTTGTGTCTTGGTTTGAATTGGTGGAAGAAAGGGGACACCTGAGTGAGCTTTTGCATAAAATCGTTTTTATTTCAAATTCTTGCTGCGTGTATATGAATTTCAAAAAGGATTAGTGAAAGCTTGATGATTTTCAGCTGATGAGAGGGAGATTGCCTATTCTTGCCAAAAAAAAGAGAAATTCGATGTTTTAAATAATTGTTTTAAGATTGAGTCTAGAATTGCATTTGCATCATCTTGCTGCACTTATAGAGTCGTGAGTCATGTTAGAGTCGTTTGAGTCTTGTTGGCTAGTAGACAAATAAATGCAGTAGATGAGACTTTGCTCGGGACGCGCAAATGGTAAGTGTGGGGGTATTTGATAACTCCTTACTTGGAGTCATCTTTCGTATGTAATACATTGCTATTTGTCTGCGTTTCAGTGAAAAGTGATGGAATTTATGCCAATTCTTGTGAAGAATGAGCTTGTTGTGATTTATTGCTAGTCCGGGCGTTTCTATGCGTTTTTAGATGTTATTTGTCAAATATAATCGCTTGGTATGCTTTTTCATGTTGTCATTATAGGAAATGATGCTAAACGATTGCTATGAGGCATGAAACGAACTTCGGAAGATGAGAAAAGCTCGGTAATGGCCAAGAAGAATGAGGAGAGGCAAAGTTAGAGGAGCAAAAGTGACCAACCTTCAGTATTTTGATTATATATTTAGTTCTACAAGACCTGCTATAGTGATACCGGTTCCAAATGAAGTAGACTCAATTATCTTTCCAACGGTAGGTCACGGAGCTCAATCAAAGGCCGGAAGAGAAAGATATGCTCCGCCAAAGATGACGCAAAAACAAAGAAGAGCTGGAAAAGTTTACTGGACCAGTCTTTAGTATTCGGGCTGTATCTGGGGTTACATATACAATTTTGGAGCAAGGCCTACGCCATTAGAAAGTAGACATCCAGGGCTTTCCAGCAATATAAGATAGGCCCAAAACGGAGTTCGGATGAGGGAGAAAAGGCCCACGCAAGATCAGCTTATGAAATCTGTCCGAAAATTGCAAACTAGAGGGGCCGAATTGCAAATTCGGCCAAAATACATTAAAAATCGTGCCCAGGCCTTGAAAAAGAGTTCTTAGACCTAGAAGGCAGGTTAGAACAGAGAGTAGGCTGCTGGAGACGAAGAAGAACACATTGGAGGAAGGCTTGGAGCTTGGAGTTCGTCGTGAGAGCGAGGATTCCATCGTTTGATCACTCTTCTCTATCTTTTTCATTGTTTTTGATCATGAACAACATAAACTTCATCTTGTTACTCATGAATCCCAGTAGCTAAATTCATTATCAGGATTTCTCCATGGTAGCTAGGGTTTGAAGCCGTTTTGGCGGATTATGAATTTGATTCACGTTTTGCTTAAACTTATTTGATGATGTTCTTGTTTGCTATGTTTAATTCATGATCTTAATCGATCTTGCTATTGTGAGACGTTGCAGTAGGAAGATCATAGGTAATTTGTTAGTGAAAGCAACGAATTAACCGGATAAGTGAATTAAGCACGTAGTCATAGGTTAGAGAAATCAACCACCGACTGTGAACGCTGAGTAGAATTAGATGATCGTCATTTGATGTTTTAGGTATAATTAGAACTTGGTAACTCGGTTGTATTTTGACCTAGACATAGAAAGCTAGCTTGGTAACTCGGTTAGCATTATTGCTCGTTTGACAAATTAAATCATCATCTGTGTTTCAGAACGTAATTCGTTAACGGTGGAAACTTAGTGAACCTAGAGAAAATCCTGATATTTGTCTCATCACTTTACTCTCTTTAAAAATAATTGTATTTTTTTTTATTTTCCTTAGTTATTACAAACTGAAATTTTTTGCCCACAAGAAGTTAAACATCCTAATTGATTCACAACAAGTCCTCTGGGATTCGACAACCCTATGTTCCACATTTATTACTAGAGCGGTAACTGTACACTTGCAGAGATCGTATCACCAAGATGTTTTCACGTGACCCATAGCATAGGCCAATGTCTGACGTACCCTTAAGGTACCTGGATATACGCTTCACCGCCTGCCAATGGTCCCTACTCGGATGAGCCATAAAACGACTAGCCACACTAACAGCGAATGCTATGTCCGGTCGGGTACAAATCATAGCATACATCAGACTTCCAACTGCGCTAGCATATGGAATCTTGGACATGTACTCCTTCTCCTCCTCAGTCTGAACGGTGTACATTCCTAGCTTGCTGTTAGTTGCCATAGGAGTATCTATAGCTTTATCTGATAACATCCCGAATCTTGCCAAGATCTTCTTGATGTATCCCTGTTGTGATAAGAAAAGCTTCTTCTTCTTCCTATCTCCATAGATCTCAACTCCCAATATCTTCCGAGCAGCTCCCAGATCCTTCATCTCGAATTCCGCACAAAGGGACCTCTTCAGTTCTCTAATGTCCTTGATATTTCGAGTTGCAAAAAAAATATCATCCACATATAGAACTAGGTAAATTCGTGATCCACTATGCAACTCTTTGTGATACACGCAACAATCATACTCGCACTTGTGGTAACCAATATTCAACATGAAGTTGTCAAACCTCTTGTACCATTGCCTCGGCGACTGTTTAAGTCCGTAGAGAGATCTCTTCAGCTTGCACACGTGGTTCTCTCTTCCGGGAACTTGGAACCCCTCCGGTTGGCTCAAATATATTTCCTCCTCCAACTCTCCGTGCAGGAAAGGTGTCTTGACATCGAATTGCACAAGCTCTAGGTCGTGGTGTGCCACTAAAGCTAGTAACACCCGGATAGAAGTATGTCTGACCCTGGTGAGAAGATCTCGTTGTAGTCAACTCCCTCTTTCTGACTGAACCCTCTTGTAACTAGCCTTGCCTTATACTTGACGCCGGCAAATGTAAATCCTTCCTTTCTTCAGAAAACCCACTTGCAGCTGACTATCTTCCTTTCCGCTGGCAATTTAACAAGCTCCCAAGTCGAGTTCTTGCTAAGAGACTCCATCTCTTCTCCCATCGCGGGAATCCACTGTGCTGACTCAGAACCAGATATAGCGGCCTTGTAGGAGGATGGCTCGTCCTCTACCTCTTCCGCTGCCTGTAATGCATATCTTACCATACCGTCATCTCTGTATCTCGCTGGAGGCTTTATGACTCTCCTTGGTCTTCCTTCAGCAATACTTTGAAGAACCGGTTCCTCTGGTGTAGACGCATCCTCACTATCAGACTCTTCTACTTCTTCCTCTTCTGCTTCTGGCGGCGGTGTAGGGATTTCGGAATCCTTAGGATCAGTAGGATCCAACTCTCCCTCTTCTTCTTTGCACCTCCAAGCTCTACTTCCACGGAGTTCTTCAACATATGAGTCTCATCAAAGACTACACTTCTGCTAAGTATAATCTTGTTGTCTGCCCATATCTTGTATCCCTTCACACCTATTCCGAAACCCATGAATACTCCCTTCTTAGCTCTTAGTTCTAGTTTGCCATCATCAACGTGATAATAGGCAACACAACCAAAAACTCTCAAATCCGAGTAATCCACTGCATTACCGGTCCAGACTTCCATAGGAATCTTGCATCCTATACCTGTGTGCGGGCTCCGATTTATGAGATAGCATGCCATGGAAACTGCCTCTCCCCAGAAACCTATAGAAAGACCTGCATTCGAAAGCATGCACCTTGCTTTCGCTAAAAGTGTCTGATTCATTCTCTCGGCTACACCGTTCTGCTGCGGTGTGTGCAGAACGGTGCGATGGCGTGCTATTCCCTGATCCTTGCAGAATTCATCAAACTCTGATGAACAGAACTCTAAGCCGTTGTCCGTGCGCAGCCTCTTCACTTTCTTTCCCACCTGATTCTATACTAGTGTCTTCCACTCCTTGAATCTTGCGAAGGCTTCACTCTTGTGCTTCATCACGAATATCCAAGTCATCCTGGAGTAGTCGTCTATGATGCTTAGGAAATACCTTTATCCTCCAATCTCCTCGACTCGAGATGGACCCCGGCAATCCGAATGGATATAATCAAGAGTACCTTTCGTTCTATGAACCGCCTTAGGGAACTTGCTACGCTGTAGCTTCCCATACACGCAGTGCTCACAAAACCCTAGGCTCTTGGGCGCATGCCCGGTGAGATACCCCTTCTTGTGAAGTTCCTGCATTCCACGTTCACTCATATGACCGAGCCTCATATGCCATAGCTTGGTTAGATCAGCTTCCTTAATCTCGGCTGAGACAACTCCAGCAGAACCTGTGATCGTCGAACCTTGCAACATGTACAAAGTCCCATTCTTGACTCCCCTGAGAATCACCTTAGAACCCTTGCAGACTTGTAGATCTCCACCTTCACCTTTGAAACTGTATCCCTTGCTGTCGAGTAGACTTAAGGAGATCAGATTCTTCTTAATAAGTGGTACATGTCGACCTGCTCCAAGGTACATAACTTCCCTTCATTTGTCTTCAATCTAACTGAGCCGCTCCCAATCACCTTACAGATGGCTCCGTTTGCCATGTAGACAGACCCTCCATCCGTTTGGTCGTACGTCGAGAATAGCTCCCTGAAACAACCCGAAATTTAAATATATATTTTAGGAACAAATATGTATGTTTATAGCAATATTGAGTATAAACTGACATCTATATTTAATATTTTGTGGTACTATTGCTAGGTGACTAGGTCATAATAAAATTATAATAGAGTATGTACCATATAGACACGTATATATACATATATATCACACTTATATTTAATAGTGTGTATATCACTATAGTGTCACATATACTACGTGGTGACTTTTATCACGACATTCCGATAATATCACACCCGATTATTTTCTAAGAAATCCGGAATGTTATCTTCGTCACAAAATTTTCAGCCACAATTACATATTGAGACGGCAATCATTTCCGTAAAAGAAGGATCATGCCGTCTGATGAAACAAGCATGCCACTATTCTCTTATCTTCTCAATTATTTTCTACTTCTTCATCTTGTTCATGCTTCTTCTCTTTTCCCTCTATAAATAGCCACCTCCCGTAGCTCCATTTCACCACACCAACATAGCTACAACCCCTCTCACTTTCATAATCAGCTCATCATCCTTGCCATCTCCACCACAACCAACACCACCATAGTTCATCGCCGGAAAACTCCATAACCACCAACTCAAGCTCTCTCTCTCTCATCTCAAACCAACACGAGAACCATACCCACCACCCCTCAAGTCACACACTCACTCCCTGATATTCATAGCATCTTTTAGCAGCAAAGAACCGGCCAAAACAACCACCCGAAGCAGCCCCAACAGCCGCAACAAGCAGCAACCCGCAACAGTAGCAGCGGCTGCTGGACAGCGGCTTGTTCTTGCTGTATCTCCTTCGTTACAACTCGGAATTGGCCCAAATTTTAACCACAACTTCCTCAACTTGTCCTCTACAACTTTCGTTCTTTGGCCCCGACCAAACGGAGTCAAAACAGAGCCCGAATTCACCCCGCACTGAAACTGCTTTAGCCGAACAGCACCAGTGGGCAGCGGTGTTGTTCTTTCTTGTTCTCTTCCATTTTAGCTCCAAAACGACCTCCGTTTTCTCCTAAATATCCCTCTACTTGTTATATATAACTTTCATTCTTTAACCACGTTCAAAAGAGGTCAAAACGGATCCCGAATCGTTGCCCAACTTGAACTACACTTGCAACGTCAAGTAGCTACCTTCATCACCAACTCCGCCAACGACCACCACTTGGGACACGGCTGCTACCGTCCACTCCGTGACACTCCAAGGACTTCCTTAACACCATTCTCGCAAGCCGAAGAGGTTCAAACAGCCCGCGCTAGGTCACCGCTCATTTCATCGGAACCTCGGTATAACTTCATTTTCACGCGTCGCATTTTACATGTTCTTGCATATTCGTACTCTCACACTTTCCGGAAGTCATTCATGTTGAACTAGTTGAAAACGGAACGTTAGAAATGCATATAACAATTATTCTTCAAATGGGGGTTATAAATGTATTTTCTAGAACTAGCAACAACTCATGTTTTTGAGAATTAGACAAGTCTAGGGGGAGGTAAGTGTACAACTACATTTCTAGCTATCCTACATTATAAATACCTAAGTATTAATTTTATGTTAGTGTAGTAAATAATGATTAGTAGTTAGTAAATAAATATCATTGTGAGTAGGATGAAGATTAGTAAATTAATATTAATATTAGTTAATATTAGATTTGATAAATTAATATAGTGTTTTTATAAATAAATTTTGGTTAGTCGTTTTGACAAATAAACAATATCTTAGTACTTGATTAAGGGACATCCTTAAAATTCGACTAGGTCATCACCGAGTAATTAACTAGAATCAACCCGCTTGACATATAGGACACTTGCATATTAAGCGATTAATTATTAATTAGGATTTATCCTTATTTGTAGACACCGAGTTCATAGACGAAGGCTACGTCGGCTACATCTAAACTACCGTCGGAACTTGTAGGTGAGTTCGTAGGCTCAACCCTTACTCTTCAAAACGCGTGTTAACTATAATGTCTCTATTTGCCTTGACTTGAGCTTTAAATGTTTTGAACGCATTTCTTATGCTTACTCAATACTTGTGTTAATTGAACTCCTTACTTTCACATGTTGGAATTCAATATTTTTAGAACTTGTCACTCGAGAAGAAGTGATTTCCACTACTTGATGATATTTTAGAAATGATAATAATGAGACTTTTCAGAATGTTTAAGCTACTAATCACGTAAAGTGGAAACATGAACTCTCGGAGACTTGATATGGATTGACCAAGCAAAGCTTGGGACTTGATATGGATTGACCAAGCAAAGCATGGGACTTGATATGGTTTGACCAAGCAAAGCTTGGGACTTGAGTCGAAGGTGGCTCTATGGTTTCCCCTGGGGCGCATTAGCACAGGGTAAGGCTCTAGTACTACTCTCTTGGGACAAAAGTTTCCCTCGTAGGGGGTGTCGACACTTAAGGTCTAGATGCTGAGGTGAGATTGGTTCGGACGAGCGGATTATTTCGCCATTCACACTGGATATGATTATTGGTACTGGATCTCCCCGATTAAAGAACTAAACTGATTTTTGGAATCAACGAACATGTCATAACTTATTTTAATACTTACATGTGCCTCACTCTGATTTACGCGTTGTGATGCGTTCTCTTTCAGTTTTTACTGACTTTTACTGTGGTGCCCTTGTTTTGTGAAACCACCACAGGAGAGGCCTACGTTGGGGATGGGGACGTCGCATACTAGTGGAAGTATCACCTCGCTTGAATAAAGTAGTAATTTCATTATTCCGCTGTTTGTAATATAATGGTTTGTAATAACTCTGAACAAGGCTTGTGAACCTTTTATGTAATAAAGTGTGTTTTGTGAATCCGAAGCAAAGATCCTTTCTCCTGATCATGGTGGTTAATTCTCCATGAGAAGGGCACGCCCGGAATTTCAGTAATGAAAATTTGGGGGTGTTACACTCCCTGTTAGAGCAAATATGATAGGAAGCTCCGGAATCAAGGACCCACGCATCTTGAGAGTGCGTGACAACATCCGCCATTAGAACGTAATCATCCTCGGACGAGTTACCTTGTTCTTCTACGGCTGCGGATCCATTCTGCCCCTGTTGACCTCGTTTCGGGCAATCTCTCTTCCAGTGCCCCTTTTCGTTGCAAAAGGCACAAACATCCTTGGGTAACTTAGAACCTGGGAACTGCTTTTTCTTATTCTTCTTACCCTTCTTGCTTCCCCCGTTGCCATCAGTCCGGAAGCATGGTCCTCTATACCTGTGCCTGCACCCTTATGGCGCAGTTCCCTAGCATGGAGTGTCGATCTCACCTCTTCTAGGGATAAGTCGTCCTTGTTCACAATGAACTACTGCACGAAGTTCTCATATGATGGAGGTAACGAGATCAATAACAAAAGTGCAGCATCCTCATCCTCCACCTTCTCGCCAATATTACGCAAATCTAACAGAATTGTGTTCAATTGATCAAGATGATCCTTGAGAGCCGTACCTTCGAGCATCCGCAGGGTGAAGAGCCTTTGCTTTAGCATCAACTTGCTAGTGAGACTCTTCGTCATGTAGAGACTCTCCAACTTGAGCCAGAGCTTCGTTGCTTCCTTCTGATCTGCGATCTCGATGATCACGTCATCCGATAAGCACAGCATAATCGTTGCGTGTGCCTTCTCCTCTATCCCCTTGAACTCCGCTGATGCAACATTCATGCCTCCCTTGTCCGCGGTCAAAGGTTCCCACAAGCCTTGCGATTTGAGAAAAGCCTCCATCTTTATCTTCCACAGACTGAAGTTGTTCCCTCCAGTGAACCTGTCGATCTTCAACATCGATCCGGACATCGTTCTTGGTGGATCTTGAACCCTAGTCGCGTGCTCCACCTAGATCGCAAAACCCTAGCTTTGATTTCACCAAGTTGTGAAACCCTAGCTTTGCTCCGCCTTGATCTTGATCTTGAAACACCGCCAAACCCGAGCTCTGATGCCAGTTTGTTATGTCAAACCACCTCACGAACGAAGAACGAATAAAAGAAGAACACGAGTATTTTACGTGGTTCGCTAGCAAAATATTTGCTAACTACCTCCATGGCGTAAAAGCACTCTTTATTCACTTAAGAGGAACAATTACAATGTTTTGCATATGAAACTAGGAGCCCAAGTAGTACTTATATAGTACTAAGAAAGACTCCAAAGATTTCCATGTACATGTGCCAGCCCATGTTTCCAATCTTGATATGGAAACAATTCCTAACAATTCATAATTCAATTGTTACCTAATTAATTCTTAATCTTTTGCTACTTTTGACTTTTCAACTCAAGCAAATTTGTTTCTATAGTTTCCTTTGACTTTCAATTCAAGGCACCTCCTCAACACTTGCCATGTAGTAACAATTGCTCGGCTATAAAACTCCGTCGCCCATAACTTATTGAGGAATTTTTTCCGAGTAGTAGAACTTCCTTCTTGATTCGTCGAGTTCTTAGAACGTTCAGCAATATGAAACCCGGACTTAACAGTATAACAACCCATCTTGTCAAAGAACCATGCCCAAGAGTGTCTCTAAATAGTGACCGGAAGGACAATATTTTTAACTTCTTGAATGTCAACAGTGTTAAGGACGGCGTGTAAGCGATTTTCATGCCAATGCTTACTATCATGATCAGTTGAGTCACTAACTCTTAACTGAGTATTTTCCGAAACGGTAGAGCACACTTTAAAACTAGCTGGCCGAGGGATCCATCGCCCCTTGAAGACATCAATAGTTGTACCATCCCCAATAATTTGATAGATCCTTTTTTCTAACATAGATTTACCAGCCATAATTCTTCGCCAAACTTGCGACGGATTATAACCAATTTGTGCATCAAGAAAGGTACTATAAGAGAAATATTTTGCCTTTAATACCTGTTCCAAAAGCGACTCCAGTTTCGTAAGGACACGCCAGCCGCTCTTAGCCAAGAGAGCGAGGTTAAAAGCATGAAAGTCGCGAAACCCAATGTCGCCTTCTTCCTTCGATTTATTCATAAGCTTCCAAGCTAGCCAACAAATTTCTCTACTATTCCTTCGATTCCACCAAAAATCACGGACAAGGCTTTCTATTTTTTCACAAAGTGACAAAGGTAGAAGAAAACAGGACATTGCATAGCTGAGTATAGCTTGGATAATAGCTTCAATCAGTACCTCTTTTCATGGCGCCGAAAGAAATCTTTCCTGGAATCTGTTCAACTGCTTACTGACACGTTCAAGAATGCCTGAAAAAGGAAGAGACCGGGATCTTCCAATCTTGGAAGGGAGCCGAAGGTACTTATCAAACTTTGAGACCAATTGGACCCCATCAATACAGCATAGCAAATCCTGTTGATGAAGAGGGACATTTGTCGAGAACATGGTCGCAGATATCTAAAGATTTATTTTTTGACCCGAAGTCTTCTCATAATCTTTCAGATTGTCCGGTAATACCTGAATTTCATCCGGGTCCGCCCGAGTAAAAAAAGATGCTATCGTCAGCGAACAAAAGATGAGACAACGGAGGTCCCCTTCTCGAGGATCGCAAAGGGGTTAGAGAACCCGTCCTACTAGCATTTGACAGGGAATGAGATAGGTCTTCCGTGCATAGAAGGATCAAATAGGGTGACAAGGAGCAACCCTGAAGTTTTATAATACTTAATTATTTTATTTACCCGCCTTTTATATATGTATTTTATTTATGAATCAAAACATACGCATCTTACATCGTTAGTACGATAGGGAATAAAGAGTTCTAATTTCATAATGAATATGGTTTAGTTGAAATAAAATAGTTTTTAAAGTTAACCGATAATAAATAAATTTCCTAAATTAGCAAACATAATGTATCTACAATGTTTTTTAAATAAGAGGAGATATATGGTTATTTTATTTGAATGTGAAATTTTACACTTCACAAGTGCATTAAATAATTATGAACCATGCTTAAAGTTAAAATAAATACCACCAGATCCGTACTAAGATAAATAAAATGTTACAAAATATCATGGTTCAAAAAAACATGTTAAAAAATATTGACTTACCTTATGTATGATTTTTTTTTTAACATGACAACCGAAAATACATATTTTAATTGCACTAGACAATTTACACGTTAACTGCTTGCTCACTTAAACCACCCAAATTTATTTGTTAGGTTATATGTTTGTTGAATATTAATCACGATAATATTTGTATATTTTAAAATTAGTGTAAAAATGAATTTCTTACAGACGTTAGCAAAGCATTTGACATGAACTACGGTTTTTGTTAAACATAACTATGTTATTTGTTCCATTATTTATAAAATAATAATATTTAATTTATATTAGGAGACGGTAAGAGCGGAGTTGAAACATTTTTTTCTTACTACTTGAATATCTTTCACTTTCAAGAGAACACATCTCAAGAAGTGTAATAAATTAATGTAAATATGTTCAGAGTTAAAAATGAATTTCCACCAAATAGTTACTTAGAACAATTATCATGTTACAAAACATTTAGTTACGTTATATATGTTTTCTACAAACTTAACAATGAAGAATCAAAAAACATCTTTTAATCATACTTAACTGTTAATATACGGGTTTTCTTTTTATAGAAAAATGTTAATGTACAGCTTACTTAAAGTATCCAAAACAAAATTCTTTAGGCAATATGTTTGTTCAATTTAAATGATCAAAATTAATTAAATTATTTTATTAGTAATAAATTGGCTATTTAGAAACAAAATTTAGCAAAGACTTTGATATTCGCTACTATTTTACTAACAATGGTATTTTATTTAGGTACTTAATACATAAAAGATCAAATGAATTGTTACTCCGATTAACTGGAAATATATACATATTTTCAATTTCAATCGGTAAGTTTAAAAGAAAACATATGTTTAATACAAAATAATATTAGTGAAAGAGAGCGTATCCAAATAAACATAGCTATAAAGGATTCACAACTGAAAAAAAAAATGATTTCAATTATTTTCATTGGCATGACGATCGCAATTCATGTTTATTTTAGACATCACGTTTTAGGAGTAGTAAGTGCACGAACACCGCACAAAGTGCGAGTTAACGACTAGTTCTTATAAAAATGCTATGTTAATATGACAGTTAATCAAGAAGAACCTGGGGTTGTTGTTGTTACCCGTAGTGGTGGCAGCAACATGCTGCAGTGCTGCAATATTTCCTTTGGACAGGGTGAAATCTCATCAGAAAGTAGAAATGGAGGCGGTTGTAGCTCGTGATGGAGGAATGCACTCGGGAGGTTCCATGTTAGAGGAAGTGGTGTGTTTACCGTAGCAGGGTACACTTTGAAGACAAACGTTACCCTGTTTAATACTCTTAACTCCAAATTCTCGTGTTACTTAGGCTATACTACACTAGAATCAAACTAGGATCTCCACCTAAGGAGTTCACGGTGTCGATTGACACTGGTAGTGACTTTCTATGGGTGAGTTGCATATCCTGCATTGGATGTCCTCAGTTTACGGGTCTTGAGGTAAGTTTCTAGGACCTATAATACTTAATTAGCATTATGTTGAAATACTTCTGCATTTCTCCTTCAATATTTGAGCTAGTTTGAATGATACAAAATTTAAAATTGGTGTATTCAGCAGATCAACCTAAGCTTCTTTGATGTCACGAGCTACACAACGGCAACTATAGCTACATATTTTAACTTCACATGTGGATACACTACAAGGAATTGGTGTTTTAGGGACAAACATTTTTTGTAGGTAAATATCATTTTTCCTCCCTAAAAGTAATTTGAGACGAAAATGCTTCGTTGCGGAGTTTGTGGGTAAAAGTCCATCCGGGAAAGTTTTTTGGGACAAAATTTTGATATTGTCTCAAAAGGCGTCACTTTTGGCAAGAATTCGTATATTTTGTTGCAAAATTTAAACAAATTTCCTCCCTAAAAAGTACATTTAACAAGGAAAATATTGTCCTTAAAGGAATTTTTACACAACTTAGTTTCCTCCCAAAAAAAAAGTCCTCTCTAAAAAGTACCTTTTGGGACAAAAAGATTTGTCCTCAAAAACAATTTTTTATAACTTAATTTCCTCCCCAAAACGATATTTCCTCCCTAAAAAATACCTTTAGGGACAAAAAAATTTGTCCATGAAACAGTTTTTTACAACTTACTTTCCTCCCTATAACAAATTTCTCCCTAAAAAGTACTTTTCGGAACAAAAAAATTCGTCCATGAAATAGTTTTTTACAACTTACTTTCCTCCCTATAACAAATTTCCTCCCTAAAACCTACTTTTTAGGGAGGAAATTATGTGGCTCAAAAGGAGTTTTAACAGCTACATTTACAAACAAGAGGCTATCGGTTAAGGTTCCTACAAATGTAAAGTTTAAAACAATATCATATCAAGCTACATACTTCAAATTTCCATAAACGTATCAATCTAATTACAAATTCAAATGAGTTTGAATTCAAATGATCCGAAGCAAATAAGTTTGGCAGTGCATTACATTCGATTATACAACTAAAAGCCGGGAAGAAACAAACAAGTCCCCTTCATAAGTTTGGCAGTGCCATACTCTGTTTAGTCTTCGACTTCTGTACTCTGTTTACTAAAGATCTGAGAACTCTGTGATGCTTTGACTTCTTGTGGCGACTCTTCATTTCCTTGGATTTCTTCTTGTCAGGCAACTTTGCTTCAACCTAGAAAGAAGAAGACAAGGATGTGCAGGAAGAGTCAGCAAAACATTTTGCAAAGGCATGCTCGAAAATGAAAGACATTCAAAGTTACAGTTCACAGATATTGAACACAATGTTGATAATAATAACTACAAACAGGGGTTTCAATATGGCTACATAACAGGTAAAAATTTCATGGAAATTGCATGTCCAGTGTTTCCAGAATCAAGTCATGAAGACGCAACGATGCCAATATGTAAAGAGGACATCTGCTTTTTCCTACAACCAACTACAGTCAATTTTTTGCTATCCAGTTCTGTTACTTTACTGTCAGTAGTGAATGGTAACATTTGTCTTTCTATCTCTTTTTACAAGACTAAAATCCATTTGACAAAAACCAGACAGATATGCGGACGAAGAGAACATTCAAAGATATCTGGTTCCCCTTCCCTTCATATATACTTAAATTACTGATGATTCCTTCATCCCCAGGCCCAGAGCACAGGCCCAGAGCACATCTCTCTGATCAAGGGATGAAGCAGTAGCTAAAGCCCTAGATCTTAGGATGGTCAAATCATCAAAATAGTTGAGAGACAGCGAGGTAACCACTTAAGACATCAGGGCAATGATTAAGAGCTGCCAACGAAAACTGAACAAAGGAAAATTTACAATGGCGTGACAGTGATGCAACCGCATGAAAAACTTTCACCCTTAAACTTCCATTCACATATTTCTCATGATTCATACTACTAAACAATTTATCAATAAGGAAACATTGTTTCCTTACAAAACAGGAGACATCAGGGGTCAAAACACAAAATCTTTGATCAACAGGGTCATCCAAACGAGTCTAACTACAGAACACATGTCTGTGTCAATGACATGTTTTATGAACTCCAGATTTAAGCAACCAAAACATGCCAGTCATTCCCAGAAAGAAATAAATGCATCTTACATAAATGTGGGTGCCAAGAACAGCACATGATGGGGGAAAAAGAAGACCACATGCACATGGGCGAGTTACTGGGAAATTAAAGGAAATGAGGGAGCTTTTAAAACGAGTTTAGTTTTGGAGTTCGGCTAACATAGTTGAATCAATATAAGGTTAGCAGACACATAATCAGTCATACTCGATACACATTCAGCCAGCCGATTCAAATCTTACAATAGCTGCAAGCTTAGGAACCTCATGACAAAAAAAAAAAAAAAAAAAGACGACATCCGAAGAGATACCAAATATCAGGAATATCAATTCCAACAAATAATTCAATGAAGAGGAAGAGAGTATATGATTCGATATATCGATTTATTAGACATTTGCACAAAATAAAAGCTCATTCGACTAAAATCCAAAAACTAGTTATTTTAAAGGACATAGTAGTAGCCATAAAGACCTCTGTTCAGGTTATCCTCTGATACTCGTATTCCATAAAGTAAACTAGATATAACCTCGAAATATGATGATAAACAGGCAAAACCTATTTTTGGAGGATGAAAAATAGCCATAAAGACCTCTGTTCAGGTTATCCTCGGAATGCTCCAATTCAATTAAATTCAAGTCAAGTCTTGGTTCAAGAAAACAAAACTAATTCATGTCTTTAAAGCATGCGATCAACAAAAACATTAAAAGGGAAACAAATTCGCAGAAACTGTATTAAGATTCTATTTAAAAATTCAGTAAAGATAGAGATCGAGTAACTCACTATGAAGACATTGGCATTCCTGCCCGGCCCAATTGCTCCAATAATAAATCCAGCTTCGCATTTGTCTCCATACTCTTAGACTCCACACTTTGAAGTCTAGAAACCAGTTCCTCATTCAGCTTTCTCTGTTCTTCAACCTCTCTCCTAGCTTCTTGGACATCTCTCTCAAGTTGTGCACGACTTCTTTTACCAGAGAATGACGTGCTAGGCTTAGCACCATGACCCAATCCTCGCAAGTAACCTGACTTGAAGCCCAGGACACTAATAGATAATTCCTCGTCCGTTAGAGGGCCAGTTCCATCTGTTTTAGCTTCATCTTCTCGACCTTTCAGATTGTTCTACAAAGGTCAATTAGATAACGTAAAATATATTAGTTCTTCACACGAGTTATGAAACATGCATCGCAAAATATGTACAGACAGTCCCTTACATATATTATCTCTGCATCATCATGGACCCAACCATTTTTATTCTTGCTCCAATGAGTGCGTTCGTATAAACGAACAAGTCCAAAATCTTCCCCAGTCTTACTCTTCTACAATAATGTCTAAGAGGTCAGCAGTTAACTTATTTAATACATCCGGAAATATAATTAACAATTGTAAGCACATAACTAGTACCTCTTTGTATTGCACTTTTCGAAATGATCTAGACCCAGCAGTGTGAAGTACAGTCAGATTCGATCTATTTGCTTTATTTTTTAGACATCTCTCCTGCATAAATGACCAGGTTAAAGGATGAACGCGATTAAATAAAAATACTAAAGAAACATAATGGATATGTGACTCACTTTGTATTTATCTTCTGACCAATCGTCACATAGTTTCTTCCAGTCCGAATGGTCCATGTTTGGAGGTGGATCAGCTATAGCTAATTCTTTTGTTTCATAACTCCTGAAACGCTGCCTCAGATCATAACGGTAACTTATGTAGCGAGTATGCATCAGGTTGAGAATGGAATTGATGGTGAAGGGATCATCATCAAACGTGAACACTTCCTGCCACAAATAAAACTGAAAATTGAGGAAATGCTATTGCCAAAATCAAGGACATAACAACCAAATCCAATCACTGACCCGAAGGTAATCAACTAACTCATGTTTATCATGATCGCTTATATCATTCCAGCCAGACACATCCTGTGGAGCATGGTTTCTCACAACGATCCCCAATTCTGTAGTGAAATATTCAGACCAAGTACCCACTGGACAGCCAGTAGACCTACAAATTTGAACTTGCAATGTGATCCCATCTTCTTTAAATTTCAGTATTTTCAGACTTCGGGACTTTCCCCGCCCTCGCTTATAGTTTTTACCGCCTATTGATAACAAAAGAAACACATCAATTGATTTGAGTTAGAAGATTACAGAAGTATAAATGGGAGTTGATTTACTAACCAACATAGTTGCAATGTGAACTTGATGGGGATGAATTGACTGATTGACTATATTCGTGTGGTACTGGTTTGTTGGATACATTGACATGGTCTCGATTACCAGCAGATGCACTCGTTGCTTTGAAATGTGCTGACTGCGATGTAGTTCTTGGCAAATGTAAATTACTTGCAGGAGATGAACTGACTGCTTCACTATGTTCCTCTACTGGAGGTGCTTGTGATTTATTGAACATTATGAGACGACTTTGGCTAGATTTAGAGCCACCTGCCAAGAAAAAATGAATGACGGCATGAATCAGGTAACACCAGAATAGAACTATCTCAGGAGTTGTAAACTTAGATATACCAATAGAATGGGCCAGGCCACTGAAACTCAATAGATCTGGGAATGCAGCCATGAATGACCATTTCGGATATTCATAAAAATTAGTCCCTTTAACATCCTCTATTACGTGGGCTACAGACCAGGTTACAAGATATTAGTAAACAACTTAACTGGTATCGAGGTGGACCTAACAAGAACCATATTAAGGAATCAGTTCAATGCATCACCATCCGTAAACTTGTTTAGTGACTTACGCACACAAAGCCTGTTCTTGAATGCAAGTACGTGACTCGAAATTGGCAATGTGAAGGTAGGTACTTCTGTTCTATGTAGGCAAATAATGCAGTGGTAATAAACGTATAGTCAAACAAATAGAACAATCTTACCTTTAACCTTTTGATAATTTAAATAAGACCTTTACATGCAACTTCGCATATAGAGTTGTTATTTATATGCAAATAGTAGTTCATACTACTATTTATATGCAACTTTGCTATGGCAAGTGGTTTGTATACCGTGACTCAATGTCTGGTTTAGAAAATGTCATATATCTGTAAAACACTTGAAACACCAAGACTACACAAGCATTGCAGAACCACGCAGCAAACAGAATATTGGAAAATGGTGCTTACTCGGAGAACTAGGTGCTGGAGTTTTCCTTCCTTGCGATCCACTGCCATGGGGTTGTGAAACTGTAAAAAAGACGGGAAATACACGTAATTACTATCATAAAACAGTAAATAACAACTCAATAGCACAAGCAAGAGCACATTTACTTACCTGCAGATGCACTCGTTGCTTTGAAATGTGCTGACTGCGATGTAGTTCTTGGCAAATGTAAATTACTTGCAGGAGATGAACTGACTGCTTCACTATGTTCCTGTACTGGAGGTGCTTGTGATTTCTTGGACATTTTGATACGACTTCTGTTAGATTTAGAGCCACCTGCCAAGAAAAAATGAATGACGGCATGAATGATAAAAATTCAGAAAATAGTAAGAACAAAAACTAAGGAAGAACTTCTCAAACGCATAAATTGAATGTAATTCACTTACTGTTGAAGGCACAATGGGACTTAGGTGCTACTGGTTCGTCAGAAACAAAGTTTCCAAAGACGTGTCTTTTAGCTTTATGCAACTTAGCCATTACTGGTCCTTGGGAAACTTGATTAAATGCTGTAACAAATTAACAATTTATGTAATAAGCTGAAAATAATACAATGAAAGATCAAGCTATATATGCAATAAGCTGAATATAAGGCAATGAAAATAAATAAAGAATTCAAGAGAACTATATGAAGTTATCGTCACCTAAAGAATTGCTTAATTATTCTACAACCAGTCCTCATCATTATTTTCTTCTCCGTTGCCGTCATCGTCATCGTCATCGTCATCGTCATCGTCATCGTCATCGTCATCGTCATCGTCATCGTCATCTCCATCGCCATCGCCTTCTTCTTCTTCTTCTTCTTCTTCTTCTTCTTCTTCTTCTTCTTCTCCTTCTTCTCCTCCTTCCCCTTCCCCTTCCCCTTCCCCTTCAAACCCTGACAACATCTCCAAGTCTTCTCCTAGTAGATCATCAATATTTATTGCCTCATCAAATCCAGATGATACATGTCCTTGGTAAGGCTCATTCATATCTCTTAATTCATGTTCTCCATCAATTTCTCTAATTGGCATATCATAAATTGTCCTAGGCATAACCTTTTGAACAACTCGATAATCACTTCCATATCTAGTATCATTCAAATAAAACACTTGCTGAACTTGTCCTGCAAGAACAAATGGCTCATTTTCGTACCACGTTTTGCTAATGTTCACACTTACATAATTGTACTCGTCAACTCTTAAGCCCGTTCGTGCATTTCCAACATCCCACCAATCACACCTAAATAGAGCTACACGATTTTTACCCAAATATTTCAACTCAATTATATCCTTTATAACCCCATAAAAATCAATAGTTTTTCCATTATGGTCACCCTTAACTGCAACTCCACTGTTTTGTGTTTTTCGCCTCAACTCAAGATCTTTAGTATGGAATCTGACCCCATTGATTACACACGCATCGTAACGTGTGACTCTACAGTCTGGACCTCGAGCTAAACTCAAATATTGCTCATATAATTCAGTTGGCACGTCGATTTGCTTCTTGGAAACCTAGTCAAGCAGTAATAGGACAATTAGAAACAGTAAACATGTTGTCACTTAATTATGCACGAGGTATAAAAGATACAGCCCCTTACAAGTCCTCGAAACCATGTATGAAATTCAGATTCAAGCTTCTTTTGCACATTTCTACAGCCCCCTCTCGTAATTTCTTCCTCAAATTGCCTATTATCAAGAAACCTATCAATATAAATATTAATAGTAGAAAATAATGGAAAATATATAAAACTAACTAGCCTAGTTAACTTACGTCACATATGGCCGGATTTCATCGCAATTATTTAACACATACCAATGAGCTTTCTTTAACTCTTGGAAACCCAGCACATCGTGTTTAGCACCTGTTAATCCACGGATTTTTTGCTTGAATACAGAGATGGTCTTTTCCCCATCTATATTATTCGCATCATAATTTCTCTCTTCTCTATTAAATTTTGTCTCGATGCCTTCGAAGTACATCGAGCAGAAGTTAAGAGCTTCATTGTCAATGTAACCTTCAGCTATTGACCCTTCGGGACGTGCTTTATTGCGAACATAACCCTTCAGGACTTTCATGTACCTATCATATTTGGAAGGCAAACATCGAATCACATAAACATGCATTTAAACAATACTGAAACAAAATAAAAAATAACATGGATATATTACCTTTCAAAGTGAAACATCCATATAAATTGTGCTGGTCCAGAGAGCTTGGCCTCACGAACAAGATGAATTGGCAAATGAACCATCACATCAAAGAATGATGGGGGAAATATCCTCTCAAGTTTGCATAATATTAATACAATGTCCTTCTCGAGTTTTTCCAGTACATCAACTTTCAATGTTTTTGAGGTCAACTCCTTAAAGAACAAGCCGAGCTCAATGATTGGATTCCTAACATCCTTACTCAACAATCCACGCAAACCAATCGGAAGCAACATTTGTAAAAGTACATGACAGTCATGGGTTTTCAACCCTGAGATTCGACAATCTTCGGTACTTACGCAATTAGATATATTTGATGCGTAACTATCAGGGAACTTCACTGATCTCAGAAATTCACAAAACGCCTTCTTTTCCTTCGAAGTAAATGTATAACGAGCATGAGGACAGACTGCTTTTTTACCATCTTCTTCTATAAGATGTAATTCCGGGTTTATACCCAACTCCATCATATCACGACGGGAGTTCACATTGTCTTTAGTTTTTCCAGTAATGCTCATCAATGTTCCCACCACATTATCACATACATTTTTCTCGACATGCATAATATCAAGGTTATTACGAATCAATAGTGTTTTCCAGTAGGGTAACTCAAAGAATATTGATTTCTTCGACCAGTTAAGATATGTTGCAGAGTGTTTTCTTTTCTTCCCATGTTCATCTACCTTGCCAAATATTGGTTTTTTAATGCGCTCCAATTGCTCCAGCACATCATATCCAGTAACTGTCATAGGTTTTGTTCTAATCTCAGGTTCCTTGTAAAAGGATGTGTTTTTTCGCAAGGGATGACCGGTTGGTAAGAACCGACGATGACCCATATAACAAGTCTTTTTCCCATTAGGCAAGTACTGATGGGATGCATCTCTATTACAAGGAGGACAAGCAAGCTTTCCTTTGGTACTCCATCCAGATAAGTTTCCATAAGCAGGAAAGTCATTAATTGTCCACAAAACAGCAGCACGCATTATGAAGTTTTTTCCAGTTGAAGCATCATAAGTCTCTACACCAATCTCAAACAACTCATTCAACTCATCTATTAGTGGTCTTAGATACACATCAATGTCAAATCCGGGAGATCTTCGGCCAGGTATAAGTAAAGGCATAATTGTAAAAGCATCTTTCAAGATATCCCATGGTCCAAGATTGAATAAGACAAGAAAAACAGGCCAGATACTGTATGAACTACTCATAGTTCCATAAGGGTTAAAACCATCTGTCGCAAGACCAAGCCTAACATTCCGAGGATCACTAGCAAATAACTTATGCCTTTTATCAAAATCTTTCCACACTTCACCATCAGCTGGATGACGTAAAACATTCTTCTCTTCCACACGTTTCTCCTTATGCCACCTCATATCAGTGGCAGTTTTCTTTGATATAAATAACCTTTTAAGCCTTGGCTTCAAAGGGAAGTATCGCAAAACTTTGTGAGGGACTTTCTTTCCTTTATTTTTACTATATTTATAGCGAGGTGCTTTGCAGGAAGGGCATATCTCAGCATCTTTATGCTCTTTCCAAAAGAGTACACAATCATTTTTGCATGCATGTATTTTCTCATAATCAAGACCCAAGTCCCGAATTATCTTTTTCATCTCTTCGTAGGAGGACGAAAGTGTTTCGCCATCAGGAAGTGCCTTTTTGAACAATCTTAGAATCATATTAAATGATTTATTGCTCCATCTACTAAGTGTCTTTACATGTAACATTTGAACTGTGAATGATAGTTTTGAAAATTTTCGGCAGCCAGGATATAGTTCTTGTTCAGCATCCCTCATTAATCTAGCAAACTTATCGTTCAGCAAATCAGAATCATGACTACACCCTGTTTCCCCAGCATTTATATCATGAATAATGTCGGTCATTTCAATATTCTGGCTACTTTCGCTAACTACAAAAGGACTACTGTCGAGATCACTTGCATACTTGAAATTATCATGCATATGCAATTTTTCTCCATGGTAAATCCATGTAGAGTAACTTCTTACTATCCCATAAGCATGCAAGTGAATTTCAGCTTCCTCAGGAGTTTGTTGAATACGGTTGTTACACTTACAACACGGACACCAGATCTTACTGATGCCAGGTTTCATGTTGTTACGTGCAACATTCAAAAACGTTGTTACTCCATTTATGAACTCAGCGGACCGCCTCTTGCCACTTTTCACCCAACTCCTATCCATTCTAATTCCTATAAACAGAATATATACGGATATATAAGTTTAATACAATTGAATAAACAGGGAGAATTGATTCTGCACTTGAATTGCAACTATATATGTTCAGTTTGTAAAGTATTAACACGCAGAATTCATGTTAAGGTTATACTTTTGAAGAGATAATTCTAACAACCATCCATAACAAGCTCATACTATATCTTTAACACTAAGTGGCTAGATATATCACAACACAACGAGTAGTTTTGTAAATTTTAAACCCCAATTGAGCAAACAGATTACAAATAAGTGCAATATTATAAAACTGTAATCAATTGATTATATTTTAGTAGCTCGAATCAAACCATAACACACTACAGGTTCAATTCTAACCAATTGAACCTGTAGTGTGTTATGGTTTGATTCGAGCTACTAAAATATAATCAATTGATTACAGTTCATACCAAATCAATCTCACACAGAATAGCAAGTGTAAATTCATAAGTAAATTGCCACTGCAGGTTCAAGAAAGGTGCATCAAATGGCTAATATAAACAGAATGGATGAACAGAATAGATGAACTGAAGGTAAACAGCAAAGGCGTAGCAATCTTACCTTGTACTTTGCAACTTCGTCACTAACTTCCTTCAAATCTACCTTGGTGAAGATCAAACCAACAAATACAACCTGCAATCACAACCTGCAACCTTGTAACCACCTACAAATACAACCTGCAATCACAAAAAGCACATACTAATGAATTCAGAAGAAGAATATGTAAAATTGACAACACGGTTCAATAGTAATGAACATGTATATATAGCATCCACTGGTGGGAATAGAATAACACCATACTTTCACATCCAGAAGCAAATGATGCAATGAAGCTGTTGACTTACGACTAATTAGAAAAAAAATAAAAAATAAATAAATAAGGAAAGGTCAAACAAGACAGATCTCATTTAAATATCTACAAAATGGATGGATACAGTGGTTGACTATGAGGTCTGGTCTCTGGAGAAGCCCAAAGATTCCACACCGGGAACAAATAGCCTCAAAGGCCAACTTCAGAATATTCATTACATAAACAGCTAACATGAAATCCACCCAAGATCAGGGCAATATACTGATACGTCCCAGCACTATAAATGATGCAATGTACATATAATATTTCCTCATTAGAATAATGTTTAAGCAAAGCAGTTAAAATTGAGCTCAAATATAAGAAAAATAACTAGAGATCAAATATTAGAGGATTGCAGATGTTCATACACAAATATTTTAATGCTAGAGGATTGCAGATGTGCAAATATAGAGGTCGGATTGACATCAGCGGTTATCACGGGCCATTATAATTGTTGAAAATTGGTACTCGGAGTCCCAAATTGACATAAACATTAATATCAATAATATTTGAATGTAAATAAATTATGCTAAGGTAAATAAATTATGCTAAGATCAATAATATTTCATAGTTTTATCGAAATAGACCTCTAAGGTTCAATGCTTCAAACTGACACTATAATATTTCATATTTCTAAGGTTCAATGCTTCAAACTGACACAGTTCAATCACATCAATCACAGTTCATACACAGTTCAATGCTTCAAATTCAAAAACAGATGATGGTTAATGCAGAGATAACTAAGAAGAAGAATTCTGCATGATCAATCAGACCAAGCACAGTTGATGATTTTCAAAAACAAATTGACAACAATTTGAGCATGAATCAAACTTTTACATCGATTTTCACCGAGATCTAGATCGATAAGAGACTGTATTCAAACGATAAGAGACTGTAGTCAAAAACAAAGAGACGAACCTCAAAGGATGAGAGCTGAATCGATCCAGATCGACAGAGCCTCAAAGGATGAGAGCTGAATCGATCGACTTAGGGCTCAAAAGCAAATCGATTCACAGATCTTCAATCGATAAGAGCTTCACGGATCTTCAATCGATAAGAGCTTCACGGATCTTCAATCGTCAATCGCTTGTGGAACGAAAGAGATGAGAGAGCTTCACTGAAACGAAAGAGATGAGAGAGCTTCACTGGATCGACGAGACGAGAGAGATGAGAGACCTTTAGAGTTTGATCGATTCAGAGAGAGAGGTGAGAGAGGTTAGATCGATTCGGAGAGAGAGGTTAGATCGATTAGGGCTCGCGGCTACTGAGAAAATAATCTTTGGAGACAAAATTTTATTTTCCATACTACTTATAAATTTTAGAGTTTTTCCCAAAAAACTTTTAATACATTGCAAAAAGGTCCTTAAACGAATTCTTTGGAGACAAAATTTTATTTTCCTCCTGCATCATCTTTTTTTGCGACAAACTTCAACCAGATTTCAAATAAAAATTCAATGTTTCAACATTGAAGTTTCAACAATCTTACAATTTAGTCCTTTTGTGAAACTATTAGGGACAAACGAATGTTTTCCTCCCAGATGGTTACTTTTTGCAACAAATCATATATTTGTGTCTAAAGTTTTGTCCCTAAAACACCAATTCCTTGTAGTGATATAACATTTATTATGTGAATGGGAGTCATTTTGGTGTTAAAGACATGATGTCTCTATCCAAGCCATTTCAACCTTTAAGCGGTTAAGAAGTCGCTCAGGGCCACCAAAAGTAGATGGTCTCAAATTTTAAAAATGGGTAGTTTAGCATTTTTATATACAAATTTGTGAAATAAATTTAGTATTATTTTTGAGGTACTTCAAACATACATACATATCTATTGAGGGTTTCTCATGAATCATTCACTTCGATACTTTAGAATAAAATTTGAGATGTTATGAAATTGGAACAAATAAAAATCACATAAATAAAATAAAAACATGAAAAGTTCAAATCAACACGAATGTAACACGTACATTACACATGCACTGCACTTACACAGCACAACATGTTCTCAGACAAGATCTTTGCAATACAAAACATGTCTTTATATATTTGAAGGCCTCAAATTTATTACTCGCTTTAGGGCACATAAATACAAAAGACGGCGTTGTCTCTATCCTCGACCTCGAAGATCGTTCAGTGAGAGTTGTTTTCGGGTAAGCTTTTGTCCTACTAGAATGCGTAGCTGAAAATACAATTTCTCTTGTGCAACCCAAATCATTGGAGAAGAATAATTTTTTAGTCTGAAATTTATATAAAAGAAATAACATTTTTGTCACTAAAAAAATGAAGGTCGTGACTTAACCTAGAATCATTTGGCTCCCTCAACGTTTGAATCCACTGAGATTGACCCATAAATAAAGTATGTTTGTTTTTTTGGCTTACATAGAGAGGATTGATAATCCTGGTATTAACATAGTATTAATAATGATTGGATTAATAGTGATGAGATTCATTGTACTGAGTGTGTTATATGATAGTGCTTGTTTGATAATAGACTTAGATCACGACTAGCAATTAAATTTACAAATATACCCATCCAGAACCCCAAAAAGATTTCTTAAACCACCACCAATGTGTCTGAAAAGAAAGCATCGTCATCAAACATTAGTTCACCCACAAAATCTATAGAGAAAAAAATCATGTAATCAAGCTTATTGTGAATTAAAAAATAATTATTTGTATGTTAACATCTAATATTTTATTAACTGTGTTAACATCTAAATTAAGGTAAAAAATAATCAAACTAATATAAACATTTACAGTAAAGAAAAAATAAGTTCAAACATATCAAGAGCAATGAACAGAAGCAGCAATGGATTACTGGAATTGGAAGAGAGAGAAGAGGTTGTTGCATCATTTAGGGTATTAGCGTCTTTTTCTCCTAAGCCATTACTTCCTCCGTTTCTTCTCTTTCTCTACGCTTTGACTTTTTGACTCTTATCTGGGTCGATTTGACATGGTGATTTGGATCGCAAAGCAATACAATTTTTTGATAATTCTTTCACCATGTTATAGAACAACTTCTACTCTACAACACCATAAAAAAATTGTCAAAATATTAAATCGTTTTGCTATCCAAATCACCGGGTCAAAGTGACCCCGTGAATAGTGAAAAAATCAGAACGTAGAGAAACAGAAAAAAGGAGGAAGCATAATACATGGGGTGGGTTTGGTATGACTTTTTGGACTTTTAAGTCGACTTTTAAGTTGTTGTGAAAAAAGTTCGTGACAAGGAAGTTGATGAAAAAAGGTGTATGAGTTTGGTGAAAAAAGTTATGCTGTAAAAAAGTTAGGATGCAACACTTTTGTTTGTTAGTGAAAATTATCATTTTATATTTTTTATATTTACTAATAAAATTATAGTAGGTCTAATTAGATGTCATAGTATGTTGGTACAAAAAAAAGTAAAGGTAAATTGGTGATTTTTATTGTTTAGGAAGAAAAAAGTCCAAAAAAAGTTCATGAAACCCAACTTTTTTCTCAATTCAGTTTTACACTACAAGACAAAAGCCAAAATCCAAAAGCTGGCACAGAAAAAGTCATACCAAACCTTTCAGAAAAGCTCAAAACTGATTAAAAGTCCAAAGTGGATTAAAAGCTGAAAATAAGTCATACCAAACCCACCCATGGGTGCACTAGGTATTGAATAATCCCCCTAATGGGAGTTTTGAGTGGACCCGTGCTTCACAATCCCTCAAGCAACTTTTCGCACCAAACACTGGCTTAACATATCATCATTCACCATCCGTCCAATCCCTCATGTAAGTATAAAAACAAACATAGCCTAAGAAATATGTGGCCAACAAGTTGATGATGAAGCAGCGGCTCTTTGGTCTTCGGATGGGTGAAGGTACGCATATTGGTGATCACCTAGACAATCTCAACACTATCTTGCTTGAATTGCGCAATAGTGACGAGATTGTTAGTGGCGTTGATGCGGATTTGATCTTGTTGGTGTCTATGCCTCCTTTTTTTGAGGGTTTCGTTCAATTGTTTGTTGTTGGGAAGGAGACGATAACCCTAGAGGAAGTTCGTTCGGCTTTGCACACAAGAGAATTGAGGCACAAGGCGTCAAAGTTTGAAGATCATGATGGCGGCGCATTCATGGTCAAGGGAAAGGGTAAGGATGGACATCAGAACTATGGTAGATCCGACTTACCATTGTGCGTTATGTCGTGAGAAGGGTCATTGGAAGCGGAATTGTCCCAAGAACAAAGGATCTACAGGGTTTGCTGCAGTTCAAGGTGGAGGGACAAATTCCAAGGACGACTTTATTCTCTAGGTCTCATGCGCAAGCTTGAGCTCCAGACGTAGGAGCATGGGCGTGTGATTTGTGACACGTGGATTGGTTGGTTGATTTGTTGCATGTTATTGGGCATGCATTGGTTGTTGGCGTTATTGGGCATGTCTCATTTGGCGTCTTGGTGCAGTAAGTATTGGTGGCGCAATTGGCATGACTTAATTGATTGGCACTTTTGTCGTTATGTGTCATTGTAACGACGTTCGAGAGATGCATTGTATCATGGTGCATTAGGGTGTGATGATTGAGACACACAAAGTCTCTGTGTTTATTGAGACGCAAAGACGCGCTTTTTGTGGCACATAGTGAGTATATTCCAATAACGCAAAATTTGGGAATATATTATATTGGTTGATTGGATTGATGAGAGCATTGGATTGGTTGCTAGGTAGTTTTGATCAAGGTGCGAACAGTCGACTGTTCGTGCGAACAGAGAGGCCAGAACGTACTTTTGGGGCTTTTTCGCTATTTTTTGAAAGAATGGAGAATCAAGACCTATTCCAACATAGGAGGTCGGGCTATTGGCATCTATCACGCATCTTTGGAATATTGGAGAGCTAGAGAAGGTGGGAGACGAAGCTTGGAGTGCGAAGATCATCATTCTTTGAAGATTTTAGCGTTTGATATCATCTTCTTCATCTTTCTTCTATGTTTTTGAATATTTTGACTTTGATGAACAATATTATTGTAACACCCCGTATTTTTCTGAATATTTTGACGTATTTTCTCGTAAAGTTTAATAAGTTATTTTCAAAATAATATAGTTTGGGGAGGTAGATGTAATTTTAGATAGTAATATATAGTTGTTGTAGGGGGTATATTTTGTCTTTGATAAAACTTTTAGTACTTGTATTTTTTGTATTTATACTATACGTAGTGTATACCGTATATACAATTATACCTATACGTATTAATACCGTATTTTATACCCACATATTTTAAATTATATTTTATAATACTTTTATATAATAATAATAATAATAATATTGTTATTATATTTGTTTCCCAATCCCCCACAAATTCTCCACCCCCAACATTCCTTCCCAAACTCCAACTCATCTGACATTTCTCAACTCCCCAACACCCTCATCTCTCCCCCTCTCACGTCTCTCTCTCTCTCTCTCTCCCCGTCTCTACCTCTCTTCCCCTCCCTCTATTTATTCTCTGCCTCTCCTCCTTCAACACTATCACCACCCGACACCCTCACCACCCCTTCTCCCTCTCTGCCCGTCCTCCTCCATCACACTGCCTCTCTCTCTCACTCCTCTAGTCATGGCCGAGAAAACCCACAACGCCACCACCATCACCGAGACCACCACCATCACCGAGACCATTACCATTCACCTCCTTCTCTCTGCCTATCCCTCTGTCTATCTCTCTCTCTCCCTCTTTCTGCTCTGCCAGACGAAGACGAAGAAGGAGCAGCAGCGGCAACAATGGCTGCCGCTGCCATCTCCGGCGACCCACCAGCGGGAACACCCCATCCACGACCACCACCACCCCCAGCTATCCCTCTCTCTCCCTCTGCCTAACTCTCTCCCTCTCCCCTGTCTGCCCTGACGAAACAGAAGCAGCAACAGCAGCGGCAATAGCCGCTGCCACCACCGGAGAAACCGCCGGAAATTACGGCCAGCACCACTGCCACCCATCCACCTCTCTTTCCACTGCGATCTATCTCTCTCTCCCACTCTCTGTGCGACCAGAAGAAGAGGAAGAAGGTTGAAGCAACAGCAGCAACCGCGCTGCCACAGCAGACCGCCGCCACCTCCATGGATTCCGGCGAGTTTCTCGCCGGAGTTCAACCACGACGATCCAAGCCGCCAAATCAGTTCCATTCGACTCAGAGGAGTCCGACCGAGCTATAGGAGGCCTCAACCGAAGACGAGAACGACCGGAGCACGCCCAGGCGAGCTCCAACTCCGGCGACCCCGACGGCGATCTTGACCCGACCCATTTCTTCATCGTTTCTCGCGATTCTTCGACTGGGTATGCTTGAAATCTTCCCCTGAGTTGTTTTTAGTAATCACAATCGAGTTTTAAGGTCTCAAGTCTGTGTTTTGATCATTAAGTTTGGGTGTTCTTGATTTGGGGGTTAAAGTGTCTTTTTCAGAAACTTTTCAGGGGGGTTATAATGTCGTTTTAGAAACTTTGGGGGAGGCAGTTGTCATTTCAAAAACTTTTAGATATTATATGCAGTTTTTAATTTCAGATTTAATTATAAAATTAGTTTCTCTTAAATTTATTTAGATTATTATTTATAAAATTATTTTGGGGGTAAATATTATTGAAGAAAATGTTATTTTGGGTTTATAAATAAGTTAAAATTAGTATTGTCTTGAGAAAAATAAAAGGGAGCTAGAAATATATAGTTTGTATATTTGTTGAGATTGTATTAAGTTAGAAGCTCCGATTTGTAGGTGACGATTCCGTAGACGAGAACGAATTAGGACGTGCTTGGATTTTGGTAAGTTAATATGCCTAGCCTCGCGTGCCTTTCCTTCATTTCGCGTATCGCGTGAGTTATTTGTGAAATTACTGCCGTACTTGATTTATTTGAGTTGTTTATTTGTTTTGAAATACTCCTATTTGTAGTCTCGTTGGAAATCGGTATCCAAATCTAAATAACAATCCGAAAGTGAAACATCTAAGTGATATTGTGAAATAACTTGTAAAAGTGATTCCCCAAGACGGACCACGTCATTGGGTTGAAACTACGAAATTCGAAATCGTTGCCTCGGTTACCGAGAGTAGCACACCGCTTACTTTTTGGTCGAATATGAATATCTCTCAATCGTACATCGATTACCTTTTTTTATGCCACACCGGCTTTTAGTTTGGAGCTCCTTACACGATTCTACACCTTGAAAGATAAATTCGTAATTATGTAAAGTGGAAAGACGTTGTGCGTGGGTTTGTGCCATATCCCTGATACGATACATTTCTGACATATTGTGTTGGTTACTGATTATGAGATTATGTGATTATGAGGCTCTGACCTCCTGTGATTGAGTTATGGTTATGAGGCGCTGTGATGCGAACCTCCTGTGTTTGAGTTATGGTTGTGGTAGTGCTTTTGCACATATGAGAAAGAGGTTGTGGATTGGATACGGTCACGCCCCGTATCAACTAGTTACTAAAATGGATTTCTGGACTCGGTTCCTATTGGTATGAGATATCTTGAGATTAAAGTAAATTGCTATTAAAATTGATTTCCCGAGATGGACCACATCTTCGGGTTGGAACACGAAATTTGAGATCGTTACGGAGTTAAACACACCGAATCAGCTGTGAACGCTTTTCCGCGAGTATTTGACTTTTATTTATCAGCGAATTGGTTATTCCTGTTACATGCTTCATCATCTGTTTACGTGCTATGGGTGTTAGCTTACTCAGCCGTTTGCTGACTATTTCTGTAAAAACTGCGTCGGCTTTTGCTATTTTAAAACCGCAGGTTGGCTATCGAGGTGGGGGAACGTTCACGACACAAGGACAGGAATGCTTGTTAGCTGAGACATCACATAGTAATTGTTTCATATCACTGAAAATTGTATTCATTGATTTTCAAAAGCTATCACCGTTGTATTGGAATTGTAATAAATTGTATTTTGAGTTATCGATGGTTGTACTAGCTATGAACCGACGATCCTTATCCGTTCCCAATGAGGCTCATCACCTCGGGCGGAGGCATTTCCCTTGTCTAATAAGGGGAGTGTTAAAGTCTAGCTAAACTTCTCTAAGCTAGGTGATTGATGGAGAACTAGGGTTTGTGAACTATTTTGCGGGTTGAAGCCTTGTTTCATGTTTTGAACTTAAATCTATGAATGTTCTAGTTATCTTACGTATTCTTGTACTTTATTCTTAGTGTTCTTGGCTTGATCACCCGTAGGATACTAGTTGTTGAGATTGTTGCACGAGAGTGAACTTTTTGAGACGTGTTGAAGAATATCGTAGGTAATCTTGTAGTTTCTTGAGACCGAGAGGAAATAGAAACTTGATTAACCGTGTGAGGGTAGTTTCGGTTGGTACTGGTAGAACTTAGTGAAAGCGGTGGGCCGACGGGACCCGGTGAGCGAGCCTAGCAAACCGACTAGAACGTAACGGTAGCGGACGGTGGACCGAAAGGACCCAAAGACAACTGATTACGCAAATTCATGTGAGATCGAGAGAATATCATGACGAGTGTTACCAGGTGTAACTAAAACGTGCATAGAGTGTTTCAAGCATAATCCATAATTTGTTAGCAACCCTAGGTACCATCAATTGCTTTGTTCCCCTTCTTAATCGTATTCCATCACAGTTATTCTCGTTTAAAGTGAAAATCATACAAAAACAATTAGCTTAGTTGTTAGTTAATTTAAGTCGCTTGTTTGTGGGCGACGAACTCTCAAAATCAAACACTTTTTACCGGTTACTAAGATATCTTTGAATTAATCACTAATTAGCTAATAATCTTAAAATTCCCTTGGGTTCGATACTCGGAGTCTTAAAATACTCCATATACTACTTGACCGTATACTTGCGTTTAAGCGCGTTAAGAATTCGCGTCAAGTTTTTGGCGCCGTTGCCGGGGAACTTTAACGGTTTATTAGTTTAGTTAGAAATTGATTTAGGATATCTCTTTTATTTTTGTTTAATTAGCTATTTTGTTTTCTCACTTGTATTTGATTCTTCTTTTCAGGTTATCAGTGTACGCCCAGGATCTTTTGAGACCTTGTGCCCCCACTTGAATACCCAAAGCAGTTATTCAGAGATCAGAGGAGAAGACAGAAACAGAGCACTATGGGTAATCAATTGACCAACGCGCAATTCAATCAGCGGGTGGAATAGTTGTCTAAACAGTTGAATGATCGCAACGCCCAGACACCGAAAAACAAGTCCGGGCAGGCTATTGTGGAGAAATTCCAGGTGTCCATGTATGGACACAACCCGAAAATTGTAGTGCCAGATATACAGGGTGAACACTTTGATCTCAAGCCAGCAACGATTCAGACGGTGACCAACCAGTTCCAATTTTATGGGAACAAGGATGAAGATTCCAATGATTTTATTGGGAAATTCAACGCATATATAAAGACTGTCAAGTACAAGAATGTGACCCCAGAAGCGTTGAAGCTCATTCACTTCCGTTATGTATGAAAGGTGAAGCTGAGAAGTGGCTTGAGTCAAGAGCTCCGGATTCAATAACTACATGGGCTCAATGTGTGGATGAATTTATGGCAAATTTTTACCCTGTTCAGCGGGTAATTGAATTACAGGGTGACATTTTGGGCTTCCACCAATGTGATGATGAAACTATGGTAGATGCTTGGGACCGTTATATGCACTTGATTAGGAAGTTCCCAAATCATGACTTTGGGGACTACAAAATTCTGCAAGTCTTCTACTATGGTTTAGAACGCCACAATCAGGAGCTAGTTAACACATAAGCTGGGGGAAATTTTATATACTCTGTTGACAAGGAAGGAGCTTATCCACTCATGAAGCAGCTCGCTAAGCAGGACTCACAGTTTCATGATTCCAGGAGATTAGCAGCATTGCCTGAACAGAAGGATGATGAGTGGAAGACTGAGATCTGCAAGATGGTGTCTGACTTAGCCAAAAATATGTATCAGGACAAGAAGATAGTGGCAAGCGTAGAGGAGCCAGAATATGATGCAGCAATGGCACATATAGCAAGCGAGGATGTGAACTATGTGGGAGCACAAGGACAGCGGCAGAACTGGAATCAAGGGAATTACAGACCAGGCTCGAGAGATCATCCAGGCTTTAGGTATGGGGATCAGTCTGGAGCGACATATGCACCGGGGTTCCAGCACAGGCCACCAGTTTCACAGGCTCCATCAGCAGCTGTTGTAGCACTGAATCTAGATATTTCTGAACTGACGAAGGTATTGACACAACTGAGTAACAATATGAACACTATGACCACCAACGTGAACAACATGTCCACACAGGTTACTGCTGTGTCTGCTGAATTACAGGCTAGGAAGACTTCTCTTCGTTCCCTTGAGGTACAGGTGGGTCAAATTGCTACTCGACTATCAGCTAGATCTCCAGGTTCATTTCCATCACGGAAGATAATCCTCTTCAAATCAATGCGATCACTACTCGAAGCGGGGTTGCATTGAAAGATCCGCCATATCCAACTCATGCTAGAGCCGATGCTTCTAAAGCTAAAGAGCATGAAATTTTTGATAATGATACTAATGTCGTGATCCCCAAATCAAAGGGCGCGACGGATGAGGAGGCGGTGAAAGACAAGGATGAGGTATGTATTGACACTAGTACTGTTTCTAAGGCAAATCCATATCCTTTGAGGACGCGAAAGAGGGATGATTCTATAGATTTTCAGAGATTTCTTGATATATTCAAGAAAGTGGAGATTAACATTCCTTTTTCATAAGCTATATCAAAAATTCCTACATATGCCAAGTTTCTCAAGGATATTCTTTCAGAAAGAGGCGCATGAGTGATTTTGCACAGGTTAACTTCACCGCTGAAACTTCTGAATGCGTCTGGAATGGATTTCCTAAGAAGAAGAAAGACCCTGGGAGCTTTGTGATACCGGCTACTCTTGGTGATTCTCTTACCATGACTGCTTTGTGTGATTTGGGGGCAAGCATCAATTTGATGCCCTTGTCCGTATTCAGGAAACTAGGTGTGGGGGAAACTCGTCCCACCCGAGTTACCTTGCAGATGGCTTATAGATCTATTCGTAGAGAATATGGGGTGATTGAGGATATTTTGGTCAAAGTGGGCACTCTTATCTTTCCTGCTGATTTCATTATCCTAGACATAGAGGTTGGCAAAGTACCTCTAATTCTTGGCAGACCCTTCCTAGCTACAGGGGAGGCTATTATACATGTGAAGAGTGGGAAGCTATCTATGCAGATTAATGATGAAAAATTAGTCTTTGATGTGTTTAAGGCAATGAAAATGCCTTCATGTTGTAATTATGAAGATTTATTTAGCATAGAGGTTTTCGATGATGACATGGGAGATGAGGAAGCTGAATTGATGTGGGAAGAAATAGATGGCATGTACATAGTTGAAGATCAGAGTCCTCCCATGGATGTGTTCCACATGAGCAGCTGGACCAAGCTGGATTTATATGAGCAAGGGGAGAAAAAGTTAGCCCTTGTTTCTTCACTCAAGTCACCACCCGTGCTTGAGTTGAAGCCATTGCCGAGCCATCTCAGGTATGCATTTCTTGGTATTGTTAACACATTGCGCGTAATTGTTTCCTCTGTTTTATCTCAGGAACAGGAGGAGCAGCTTTTGGATGTACTAAGGAAGCATAAAGCAGCAATTGGGTGGATTATTGCAGATATCAAGGGGATCAGCCCCGCGTATTGCCAGCACAATATCCGGGTGGAAGAAGGCAAGAATCCAGTGATCCAGGCACAACGGAGATTAAATCCGCACATGAAAGATGTGGTGCGAAAAAGAGGTCATGAATTGGCTAGAGGCTAGCATTATTTTCCCGATCTCAGACAGCACTTGGACTAGCCCGGTCCAGTGTGTGCCTACGAAAGGAGGGATGACTGTAGTGTAGAACGACAATCATGAGAAGATTGCTCAACGGACAGTTACTGGTTGGTGTGTGTGCATGGATTACAGGAAGCTCAATGAAGCCACGCTAAAGGATTACTTTCCGTTGCCATTTATTGATCAGATGCTTGACCGTTTGGCTCACCACGAGTACTATTGTTTTCTGGATGGTTACTCAGGTGGTAATTAGATAGCCATTGCTCCTAAAGACCAGGAGAAGACCACTTTTACATGTCCCTATGGCACATTTGCGTTCCGCCGCATGCCATTTGGACTATGTAATGCACCGGCTACTTTTCAGCGGTGTATGATGGCTATTTTCTCAGACATGATTGAGAAGCACTCAGAAGTCTTCATGGATGATTTCTCCTTAGTTGGTGACAGTTTTGAGGACTGTCTACATCATCTTGGCCGTGTCTTGGTTCGTTGTGAAGACACCAACCTTTTGCTAAATTGGGAGAAATCATGGTCACTGAGGGCATAGTTCTTCGCCACAAGATTTCATGCAGAGGTTTGGAGGTTGGTCAAGCAAAGGTAGAGAAGATCAAGCAGCTCCCTTATCCGACTTCAGTGAAGGGGGTCAGAAGCTTCTTGGGACATGCAGGTTTCTATCGCAGAATCATCAGAGATTTTTCAAATATTTGCAAGCCTATGTGTGAGTTGCTTGGGAAATATGTCCCATTTGTATTTGATGAAGCATGCAAGAAAGTATTCGACTTCTTAAAAGAACAGCTCACCTCAGCCCCAATCATTACAACTCCGGATTGGAGTTTGCCATTTGAGCTCACGTGCGATGCCAGCGATTTCGCCATTGGAGCAGTGTTGGGACAGCGTAAGGAAAAGTTATGCATGTTATTTCTTATGCGAATAGATTTCTTAATGAGGCTCAACTAAGTTATGGCACTACTGAGAAGGAGCTATTGGCTATGATTTTTGCTTTGGATAAATTTCGGCCTTATCTTGTGGGATCGAAGGTGATTGTTTTTTAAGATCATTCGGCGCTGAAATATTTTCTTGATAAAAAGGATGCCAAGCCGAGGTTGTTGCAGGTGGGTCCTTTTAATGCAAGAATTTGATTTAGAGATCCGCAACAAGAAGGGTGTTGAGAATGTGGTAGCGGACCACCTCTCAAGACCTGAGATTTGAGTGGAAGAGAAGGTGCTTATTCAAGAGAACTTTCCTGATGAGAGCTTGATGTCTTTGGGAGACACTGAACCATGGTATTGGGCGATTGTCATCTGACCAATGAGGAGATTCCTGAGGAGTGGACAGTGCAGCAAATGAAGCGGTTCTTGTATGAGGTGAAGCAATACTTTTGGGAGGATCCATATCTATTCAAGATGGGCACCGATAACATCATTAGGAAGTATGTTCCTACCCATGAGATTTATGATGTGATCAAGCAATGTCAAGCCGCGCCTAGTGGAGGTCATTTCAGCGGTTCGCGCACCGCCATGAAGGTATTACAATCTGGTTTTTTCTGGCCAACTATTTTTAAAAATTGTCATGACTGGGTTGCAGGGTGTGATAGCTGCCAGAGAATAGGTAGCATCTCCAAGCGAGATGAGATGCCAATATCTGAATGGCTTGAGGTGGAGCCTTTTGATGTTTGGGGCATAGACTTCATGGGACCGTTTCCAGCTTCATATGGGAATCTCTACATCTTGCTTGCGGTGGATTATGTAACAAAGTGGGTAGAAGCAATTGCTTGCCCCAAGAACGATGCAGCTATGGTAGAGAAGTTTCTGAAGAAGCACATGTTTACTCGGTTTGGCACACCAAGGGCAATGGTGAGCGATGAAGGGTCACACTTCATAAACCTAGTGTTTGCTAGAGTTTTGAATTCATATGGGGTGTCTATCCATAAGGTTTCCCTACCTTATCACCCCCAAACCAATGGACAGGCTGAGGTGTCTAACAGAGAAATCAAGGGGATTTTGCAGAAAGTCGTCAATGTCGGGCGCAAGGATTGGCCTGTGAAAATTGATGATGCATTGTGGGCATACCGTGCCGCATGTAAGACGCCATTGAATATGTCGCCATTTTAGCTCGTCTTTGGTAAGGCATGCCATCTTCCTGTGGAGTTAGAACCAAAGGTATATTGGGCAATCAAGCGGTTGAACATGGACCCCGAGTTGGCAGGACAAGCACGGAAGATGAAACTGCTTGATCTTGAGGAATGGAGACAACAGGCCTATGACAATTCCAAGATATACAAGGAGAAGACAAATAGATGGCACGACAGTCGTCTCAAACCAGAAGAACTTCGTGTGGGACAGAAAGTCTCGTTGTTCAACTCTCGCATGAAGCTATTTTTGGGAAAGCTTCATTCTAGATGGTCCGGGCCGTTCCAGATCCACCAAATATATCCTTGGAGTGCGGTTGAGTTAGAGGATCCTCATACGAAGGAATGTTTCCGCGTCAATGGGAGAAGAGTTAAGCCGTACTTGGAATCAGCGCCAACACCGGCCAAAGTAGATGCTATCTACTTTGATGAGCCGTGATCTTTATGAGGTAACTGGGTCAGGCCGTCGACCGTAAATTACAAGCGCTTGTTTGAGAGGCAACCCAACGTATTTTCTGCTTTAGTATAGAGAGTATGTTTTAAATACTGTCGTGGGTGTTTTCTTAACATTTTGTTATATGAGGGGTTAGAGAGCGAGAATTTGACATTTGAATTGAGTTTTCGCAGGATTATAGGTGGATACACGATTCGGACTCCCCTTCTTGATGTGCGTAGACTCACGTTGAAAGGCGCACATCGGAGTCCGGACGTAAAGGCGAGGCGGAATTTGAGCAAGGAAGTCATTGATGGTGGTCATGAAGGGATTACCGCAAAGGTTGGGAGATTTCCCATGAAAAGTTGGATCAAGAACACATGGGGGAGTATGGAATTCAAGCTAGGAAGCCGCGATGATCAAGCAAGGAAGCGGATTGAAAAAAAAAAGAAAAAAAAAAGAAAAGAAGCTGAAGTCAGACCTGTTCGCACGAACAAATACTTGTTCGCACGAACAAAAAGAACCAAAAACCCACTGCTAGATTGTACGAACAAAATTCTTGTTTGTGCGAACACTTTTAATGAAGTGTTTGTGCGAACACCCTTTTTGTTCGCACGAACAGTAGGCCAAAGGAGTGTGGACGGGTTGGCAGGGGTAAAATAGGGATTTTGGGGTGAATTAAGAAACACCATCGGGCAACAGAGGAGCCATCCTCCTCCTTCATTCACCAAACACCCTCAAACCCTCACCCTCTCTGCAACCCGTCGGCCCCCCTACCGCTTCAAGCTTCCGGCGATTTGGTGGTTCTTTTACTCGTATTCGGCACCATCATCTCTCCGGCGTGGTACCCTCTCCCTCCGGTGACTGATTTGGCAGAAAGAACTCCCTCTCTCACTGGTTTTAGCCACCAACAACCACAACCTACCACCGCCAATTCACCGGCGTTTAGGTGGTTTTCCGGCGCGCTCAAGGAGCCCTCGACACCATCTCTTGGTGTTGTGGGAAATTGAAGAAGAATGAGGTTCAATTTGGGACAAAACCCACCTAGGGTTCTTCGGGGAAAAACTTCAAATTGAAGAAGAAGGAGTCCAATTCAGCTCACGGTGAAGAAGGAAGAAGTGACGGGGATAGTAAGAAGAAGCTAGAAGTACCAAGAAAACGACGAATTCCAACGAACGATTTCGGCGACCAAATCGGTCCTTCTTGCCGGACGATTCTGCAATTCGTGCCCGTAAGACTAGCTCCGGGCACGTAGGTACTCCTACTCCTTCTATTTACACGCACTTCCTTTTACATTGTTAAATTGATTGAGTATTCGTCATGTCTAAGATAAAGGCCGCCACTTTTGACGACCCCGTGTTTCAACCCGTTAGGAGAGTAGGGCCTTCCAATGTTGATGAGATGGTAGTTGAGGACCCCCCGATCATACCCAACCAAGAGCCCGAGTATGTGGTGCCGGAATCTCCGGAGCACACCATACTCAATACCCCTATGCCCCCTAGGCCTCGCTTGAGAATGGGTAGGTCGGACAAGAAACTTAAGATTGCTAACGCCAATGTGACACCGAGTAATTTCTGTAGTTACCGGTTCGTTAGCTTTCATGCTCACCATGCTTCTTTCTTCGACCGGTACCTAAAGCTCACAGGTGCAGCTGAGAAACCAAACCCCATAGATGAATTGAAACTCATGCCTACCGAGCTCATAGCAATTCATGAACGTGAGAGGTTGGACAAATGGTTTGAGTTGTGTGGGCCATCTAGTTCTCAAGTGGCGCGGGAGATTTATGTTAACCTGAGGTTTGCGGACGAGGGTGAGAGTAAGGATGACAGGCTAGTGTACTGCAGGGGTAATTGGGTGCGTCTGACACCTGAGACGATTAGTAAGGCCTTGAAGTTTCGAGAGTTGGACCCCACCACTAAGTGTGCATATCATGACATGATTAGGCGAGATGATGTGGTGCCCATGGTCAATAAGTTTTGCTTTGCGGGGGAGGGGGTAGACCCTTGGGATAAGTCAAAGGCCGAGTTGCCTCGTTGGATAGTGTCTAAGAAAGCCCTACTCCCACATGCCAGGTGGGTCTCCGAGTTTCTTGAGAATTGGGTCTTGGGTATTACACCTAACCCCCACTTCTCATTCCTCATGTGTTGTATGGCCATGTTTGTTTGGTTAGGGCAGAGGATTGACATTCCGCGAATGATTTGGCTCAACATCATGGCACGCAAATCGTAGGAAAACAGAATGGCCCGAGGTCACACTTGTTTGATGACTAAATTGGCTATATAAGCAGGGGCAGTGGTAAAGGATTTGGATGTAAAACAACCAGCTAACCGCGAGTGGTCGAAATATCAGAACCCTCCGAAGGTGTCCAGGTCTAATAAGGGCAAGGAGAAGGAGGGCGAGTCATCGAGCACTGACGCTCTTTTTCAGAGCATGCATCAGCTGATGCTAGAGTCTAAGGCGGTGAATGAGCGGCAGTTTGCTCATGACCGTAGCAGCCGAAAGAAATTAGGGGATTCCGTTAAGACTCTTGGGAAGTGGGTAGCTCAGTTGGCTCGGTCGGGCAATGTGACCTTAGACCCTAACCCTGAGAGTGAGGAGTTGTGGTATGAGTCGAGTGACTACGATGTGCCTGGTCCAGCAGAGGAGGAGTCTGAGGACCAGGGATCCGAGTCAGAGTAGATTCACCGTCCCTCGCATTAGAAATGCTAAGTCCTCGGTTTGACCTCTAAATTATTTGTGGACAACGATGCATTCTAGTGTGGGGGGAGTTTTAGTCTTGACTAGCCAGTCTGTGTCTGCATTACCCTGTTTGCATATAGATTGTTAGGTCGTACTGTGTTATATTTGTGTGGTCCGTGTCGTGTTTTATGATATTGTGTCGTACCGTGATGTGTTAGTTGTATATGTATTTGTTTATGTTACATATTACACGTTTTTATTACTTGAGTCTACCTCCCCTATCGAGTCAGTTGTGGAGTTTCATTCGAGTCGGCTTTGCATGTAGAGTAGGAATTATATGGAAAAAAAACAAAAATTGAAAAATCCTAAAAATTAAAAGAAAATTTTGAGAAAAGGGCAATAAAAATAGGCTAAAAATTGATAAATCGTGAAGTGTGAGGGTTTTAGGCATAGGGCATGTTTTGCGACCGAGAGTGACGATGTGAGTTCCCCCTAGTAGGTATAGAGAGACTTTCTTTACGGGAGTGCCTACCTGTTTTCGACACTTACGTGATTTTCAAAACTAAAGTGTGTGCCTATTTTTCTTACAAGACTTGAGCTAGGTGTGAGCTAAACAAGCCGAACATCCATGTGTACGTCTTAGGTAGTCGCCAGCCTCCCTCTTAGTGGCACACGAAACAGCTGTGCGAGGTCGTGTATTAGAGCACTCACTGCTTTTAGAACTCACCTTGTAGGACCATTAGACATCCCGATTTGAACATTGGATTCTTTGCTAGCCTTCTGACCTAGGGTGGCGATTCTTGGCCTTCATCACAGATTGTCTAGAATCACCATTTTAATGCGTCACGAGGGAGTTGTACTTGAGGGGGTTCGCTGAGGGAGTGATTCATGATATATTTCGTTGAGTTCTACATGTTCGCATGCACTTCATTGATTATTTACGAGGGGATGCGGGGGTGAGTGAGTAGGCTTGCGCAGTTTGGTAGGGCGGTGTTCCATGCCATTACATCATGGACACAGTTGTGGAGAGTCGTGAGTGCGTGACATCTAATCCGCACGAAATTGGGTTGGGTGAACTTAATAGGTGGATTGTGCTAGGTACCGGTTTCTATCATTTTGGTGTAGGAGGATCGGTTGGATTAGGCACGAGACATTCATACTTGAGACTACTTGAGAGGGGACGTGGTGATATTCGAGTGTGGGGGTGTTGAATTTTGACTCCGGACATTGAGCGTGAGCTTGCGACGACTCCACTCCCACACATGTGCTTCATTGGTTTTGCGGCTTGGAATTTGATATGGATTTCATAGAGTTAGAAGAAGATGAACTTTTTGTGTGATATTCATTCATCGGATTACGTGCTTCCTTCTCCTATCATATTTGACCATTGTTGAAGATCACTCGGGTATTTGTGTTGGATGTTTAGAATTTTGAGAGATATTTAGTCAAAAAAATCAGAAAAAGAAAAAAAAAAGAAAAAAGAGAAGAAAAGAGAGAAAAAGAAAAATGAGAGATGAAATAAAGTTTTGAGTTGAGTTTGAATTGGAACGAGTGGTGGAGCAATTTTAGTAAACGACGGTTCACATTCCGTGCACGACGCACAACGATGACCACGGGGATCGCTAGCGTACCGGGGTTTGAGGGAATTGAGGGCCGGAGGTGGTGAGTTTCGGGTTTCAGTTTCTATCATCGTGGTGAGGGTGTGTGAGATGTGGGGTTAATGAGAGAATGTGACGCTTAGGACTTGATTACTAAGAGCAATTTCTTGTGTCCCTAAGCCTCATCATTTGAAAATTGTTAGCAGATTAGGAGCTCGGACCGTGGATGTGGCTTAGCCTAGCATAGTCTCTTATTTCGTTGGCACATGTGAAGAGGTAGAGTATTCTTGTACTTAGTAAGGTTAGGCTTTCTATACTAATTAGGGGAGATTCTCGTAGTCACATTTAGTTTCAACTCATGCTTTATTCCTAGAGTTCTCATCACTTCATGATACTCGGTTTAGGCCAATGGAGATTGCCCGATCTCAACCAAAAAGATAAAAAAAAAAAAAAAAAAAATCATTTTTATGTATCTTGGTGTTTATGTAGGAACGAGTCGTAATTTTGCATTGCATCATCTTGTTGCATTGTTGAGTCGTGTTTTGTTATTGAGTCGGCTAGTTAAGATTTGTATGCAACGGTGTTTCTAGTAAGTATGCAAATCACTGCTCGTATCACTTGTGGGGATGATGTTTTGTTGGAAGATGTTTTTGGTCGGATTTTGATTGGATTGCTCGGGACGCGCAATAGGTGAGTGTGGGGGTGTTTGATAACTCCGCATTAGGAGTTATATTCTTTAGGATTCACTACCGTTTTGCGGGCTTTTTCAATGCATTTGTGTGAGAAATTGATCAAATCCTAGTCGTTTTGAGCATATTTGAGTTTTTGGGCTTTATTTCGTAATCCGGGCATTTTTCGTATAATTTATATACTATTTGTCGCATGTGATCTTCCGGTATTTGCTCGTGTTGTGTATTTCAGGAATCGGGAGGTTGGAGCGACTATTTTGGAGCTGTAACGAACTTCGGAACAAGAGGATGGCTCAAGGATATGCTCGTGAATGAAGACGAGAGAGGAAGAATCAAGAAAAGGAGCTGAGAATTGATGACCCCATAAGTGTTCGTGCGAACACCACTTTTGTTCGCACGAACAAAAAGACTTAGACAAATTTGTGAAGGCCAAAAATGATGAAAAGAGGACTGTTAAAAAGTAGGAACAAGAAAACTGTTCGTGCGAACAGAGAAGCCAGAACGTACTTTTGGGGCTTTTTCGCTATTTTTTGAAAGAATGGAGAATCAAGACCTATTCCAACATAGGAGGTCGGGCTATTGGCATCTATCACGCATCTTTGGAGTATTGGAGAGCTATAGAAGGTGGGAGACGAAGCTTGGAGTGCGAAGATCATCATTCTTTGAAGATTTTAGCGTTTGATATCATCTTCTTCATCTTTCCTCTATTTTTTTGAATATTTTGACGTTGATGAACAATATTATGTCTAGCTAAACTTCTCTAAGCTAGGTGATTGATGGAGAACTAGGGTTTGTGAACTATTTTCCGGGTTGTAGCCTTGTTTCATGTTTTGAACTTAAATCTATGAATGTTCTAGTTATCTTACGTATTCTTGTACTTTATTCTTAGTGTTCTTGGCTTGATCACCCGTAGGATACTAGTTGTTGAGATTGTTGCACGAGAGTGAAATTTTTGAGACGTGTTGAAGAATATCGTAAGTAATCTTGTAGTTTCTTTAGACCGAGAGGAGATAGAAACTTGATTAACCGTGTGAGGGTAGTTTCGGTTGGTATTGGTCGAACTTAGTGAAAGCGGTGGGCTGACGGGACCCGGTGAGCGAGCCTAGCAAACCAACTAGAACGTAACTGTAGCGGACGGTGGACCGAAAGGACCCGAAGACAACTGATTACGCAAATTCATGTGAGATCGAGAGAATATCATGATGAGTGTTACCCGGTGTAACTAAAACGTGCATAGAGTGTTTCAAGCATAATCCGGAATTTGTTAGCAACCCTAGGGACCATCAATTGCCTAGTTCCCCTTCTTAATCGTATTCCATCACAGTTATTCTCGTTTAAAGTGAAAATCATACAAAAAAAATTAGCTTAGTTGTTAGTTAATTTAAGTCGCTTGTTTGTGGGCGACGAACTCTCAAAATCAAACACTTTTTACCGGTTACTAAGATATCTTTGAGTTAATCTCTAATTAGCTAATAATCGTAAAATTCCCTTGGGTTTGATACTCGGAGTCTTAAAATATTCCATATACTACTTGACCGTATACTTGCGTTTAAGCACGTTAAGAATTCGCGTCAACAGTCTGGGTTTTGGGCGGTTTTGTTGTTTCCTTGTTCAATTTTGCAATGTTTCTTCATTTCTTTGGGCACAAGTCAGCATCTTAGGACTATATATTGACCTAGGGTCGAGACATATTATTTGTGGTTGATTGTATTAGCTTCTCACCAATAAAATTGGTTTGTATTTTCCGTGGAGGTAGCTAGCCTAAAAACTAGTGAACCATGTTGATTCTCGTGTTGTTTTTTCATCGTGTTCATCGTCTCTTCGCTCCTCTTGGGCTTCCGCTGTCGTTTTCTAACAGCTTCATGTCCAATGGATCACCCCTCATGTATTCTGTCATAGTCTGAAGGAAGATGCCATGGGGGTGGTTTTCTATTACTCGGGCAGGTGGTACACCCAGGCATGCAATATAGCGCGATGATTAGATCGCCCTAAGTACTATTGATGCAGGAGCGGATGATCCATAGGAAGCGGAATTGTCAGACACGACTAATTTGGCGCTTATCTACCATGATATGGAAGATAAGGGAAAAGTAAGTGACTACAACATTTGGGGTCGTCGCGCTCTTTTGTCCATAACTTTGTCTACGGGTGTGAGAATGACAATTGGGACCACAATCCTAAAAGATCTCGACAAGACCCATGAGGGCCCAATCGAATTAATTCCATTGTTCGACCAGTCTTACTGTCTTTTTAGATACTAGTGATATATAACTAAAGAGGCGGATCTACTATTATGTGTTTGGATTTATGTTGTTATTTAGGACCCTTGTACATTATTTTTCACTTCGACGAGCGAATATATATTATTTTTCTTTCACAAAGAATTTTATCACTAACAATTCGGTGGTGCGTCCTGCAATACCATTTACTACGGAATCATTCAATGAGGCAGTGCTTCAAAGAGGTTACCAGAATTAAGGAAATTTGAGTCAAAAATTCATATGATAAAGGATTAAAAAGAAACATGTTGGACAACAGTAGTAAAAAGAGGTACTAAAAATCCTCTGATGGTGCACCCAGACAAATTTCCACACCCGCAATTCAACTAGGCATTCGTTAGATTGAACAAATCTTTTGAAGACCTCAAAGTTCCTGAAATAATGCTCAAAGAGCATGAAAGAAGAAAGAAGAGTCGAAGGAAATGTGTTATACTGCATGATGGGAACACCTGCAAGGTATCTCTTATGACTTGGCATGCAACCAACCAAGTCGGAAGATACTATTATGACCTGCTTACTAAGGGAAATGCATTTATTGATTTTTTTTCCATAGCCCATGGGGACGTAGAACTCAAGAATACGAATTCTAATGCTTTAACGCCAAATGCCACCGTGGAGAGGGTAAACTGGTCTTCGATATTGATTGTTATGATATATATACTATTGTGGTCCCATCACTATTTTGTATAAGTATAAGGAGCTAGGTCAACAATTACAATTCTTGTACAGCCTGTAAATAGGACCTATTGTATATTATTTTTCTCAAGTTGAATACATTATTATTCTTTTTCCTCATATTTTTAACATGGTAGCAGAGTGTGTATGATCTTAGGGATTCGACTTCGACACTCGCTCTTCGATCCGTACATTAAAAGAGATACGGGTATCAACTCTCGATGTGTTCTATGTTTGAACATCGTCCGGTCATCTATCCGTCTCACCACCCATATCAATTGGCTCAGTATCAAATTTCGAGTCAAGCCTGAAAATTTCACGACAAAAGGCCATTTGACGCGCCCTCAAGCGTCGTTCGAAGTCGTCGTCTTGTCGCCTGCCATGTCTTACGCGCCGTCACTCTCCTCCAGCTGATTATGTGCGTTCGGCTCAGTGCCGAGAAGATCTATCACTTCAGCTTCCACGTAAGCCGTGAGTACTGGTCACGCGGCTCGCATTCCTCCTCAGCTTCTTCGGCTTCCTTGTTATCCGTATTTCTCCATCGGCTCTCTTTGCGGCTTGCGAAACCTCTTACCTTGTCCGCAGCTCCCTTGTCGGCTCAAAAGCATCCTTGGGCTCGGTTCTGGCTTCCTTGCGGATTCTCCCAGCTCGTGCCTCAGACTCTTAGCTTCCTTGGTTTTTGACCAAGCAATTTGAATCCATAGCTTTAGCCGACGGTTTTGGCTCATTTTAGCTTCCATTTTGAACTGGCTTGTACCCATGACTAAGGTTTTTCAATGCTCTAAATTTATTTTTGGACTCCGTTCTACCAGGTTATGTCTCCTTTGTGCTATTTCTTAGTATTTTTTGGCCGGTCAAATCTTTGACCACCATGATTTATTTTCTTCCGCTATGTTTTTGGATTACCTCTCATGGCTTGTCAAGATTTTTTCGACCCACTAAATTCGATTTTGGGGTTGGTTTTGTCTGATTAAATCTACTATTGCTAGTTCTTGATACTTTTTTTTTTTCTTTTTTTCTATTTGGCTACCTTCTTGAATATTTTTTATGTTGCTGGTATCATTCATGGCTAACTATTGTACTTACTGCCATACGGGAGGACACAAGCTTCCTCAATGCCCTATCCGTTGTTGCCTATAGTATGGGATAAAAAATTCGTCCCACTACTTATATGATTGTCCAGAGCATTAGTCCCGCTATAGTTTCTCATGTTCACGGTTCCTCTTATTATCTCTCTTAAACTTCACAGTCCGAATATGCTATGCTTATGTACCGTCTTTGGATATGATATTGGAGCATGCATGAAACTCATGCTTCTCTCTCTACAATCTTTACTACCAAGTCTTGGTTCTTTCACTCTGGATATGACTTGTGATTCTACAGCTTTTAGTTAGCAGACAGACCGGCCAAAGATTTTTACCATTCATACAACTGATGGGACTCGTATGCGAGCTACTCACAAAGAGCATGTTTCTCAGGGTTACTTGCCACTACAAGATGTTCTCTTGGTTCTTCCTGATCTCACTTTGAATCTGGTATCCGTTGGTAAGATATGTGAACTTGGATTTTATGAAACATTTTTCGCTACCGGGTGTCGTGTCCAAGATCTTGAAACAGGGAAGATTCTTCGAGTTGGTCCCAAAAATGATCGTTTATATTAGCTCACTAGTCTGAAGCTTCTACCTTCCTCTGTGACGCAGTCTGCTTCTTGAGTTTGTTACCATGATGAAAACCCAATATTCTACCATCAAAGTATGTCGGGCTGATAATGCAGGTGAGTACCCAGAAAATTAGTTTCTTGCAGGTATTTGTAGCCAAGGGACCCTTCTGCAACATTCATGCACGGGCACTTCACAACAAAATGGTTGTGTCGAGCATAAGCATCGCTACATACTTGACTTCGTACATGCTATGCTCATATCTTCCTCTTGTCCTGAACGTTTATGGGGGGGAGCTGCTCTCACTGCTGTTTATACAATAAATTATGTTCCAACTCCCACTATACAAAATCTGACACCCTACGAGAAGCTTTATGGTGTCCCTCCTAATATGACATCACTTAGTGTGTTTGGATGTGTGTGTATTTTTCTCCTACAGCCTCATGAGCTCGTTCTCGAATATGTTGATTTCTTGGCTATGGCATTGAGCACAAAGGGTATCGTCGTTGGGACCAAGTTTCCATACGCCTTCACATCTCTCGACATGTGATCTTCAGGGAAGACACGATATTCTCGAGCATGTCATCATTTCATTCATCGAACTTGGTGGAGAATCCTGCCTTCAGCGGCCTGGTTTATGATATTTCCTTTGATGATTCATCTAAGCTTTCTCATGACATGTTTATGGCTCCAGAATGAGTTACAAAAACATGTTCGTTGCCTGATGGATCCATTAATATCTTGGTTGAGAAAGATCTTAACCATGAGCCTCCGGCTCAACCGTATGAGCAAGATGTTGATGGTGTTGAGGAGCAAGTCGTGCCCCTAGTTGAACCTCTGGTTAATGATCCTATTAACCATGGAGATCATGCTGCTGAACTTCGTTGCTCCGTGAAAGAGAAGACAATGCCAGCTCGATTTCGTGATTTTGTTATGAGTACAACAATTAAAAATCCGGAACCACAGTCATATCATGATACAAGAGCTGACCCACTATGGGTGAAAGCGATGGGAGATGAGTTAGCTGCTCAAGCAAAGACAAAGACTTGGGATCTTGTTCGGTTGCCCCAAGTAAAACCTCAGTGGGGTGCAAATGGATATATAAAGTTAAGAATCGATCGGATGGTTCCGTTGAGATATATGAGGCTCGCTTGGTAGCAAGAGGTTTTACAAAATGAGTATGACATTGACTATGAGGAGACATTTGCTCTAGTTGCTCCACTCACCAAATGCGCACTCTGGTAGTCGTGGCTGCTCAAAGCCGTTGGTCATTGTTTCAGATGGCCAAATGGATGTTAAGAATGCATTTCTTAATGGTGATCTTACATATGAGGTTTATATGCAACATCCAGCTGGTCTCAGGGTTTCTGACTCACATGTATATCGCATGCGTCTCGCGTTATATGGTATGAAATAATCCCCTGGGCTTGGTTTGGTATGTTTCGTTCCACAGTGCTCAAGCTTGGTTTCTCTTCTAGTGCATATGGTTCATATATCTTCATTAGGCATACGAGTCGTGGAATTATAGTTTTTGCTGGTCTATTTTGATGATCTGATCATTTCTACAGGTGATCTTGTCGCTATTAGTAACTGAAAGAGTCCTTGAATCACCACTTTGAGATGAAAGATTTGAGGCCTCTTAGTTATTTCTTGGGTCTTGCGGTCACTTCTGATGCTGATGAATCGCCACTTTGAGTATACTTCTAATATTATAACCCGTGCAGAACTGTCGGATCAGAAGGTCCCCTCCACCCCGTTGGAGGCTAACCTGAAGCTTACTGCCTTAGAGGGAGAACCTCCATCTGATGCTACTCAATATCAAAAATTATTGGTAGTCTCCTTTATCTCATAGTCACTCGTCCTGACATAGCATATGTTGTTCATCAGGTTAGTCAGTTGCCGACTGCTCCTCGCTCTACACACTATGCTGCTGTAGTATGTGAAAGGTACTCTTTTTCGTGGTCTCTATTTTTCTTCTAAGTCTATACCCATCCTGCATGGATTCTCCGATGCTGATTCGGCTGGTGATCTGACTGATACACGCTCTAATACGGGGTATAAATTCTTCGTGGGCGACTCGCTTATCTCTTGGTGCAGCAAGAAGGAAACTGTCGTTGCTCGGTCTAGCATAGAGGTCGAGTATCGTGCATTAGTTCATGCTGCACAAGATCTCATTTGGCTACTATGGTTATTATCTGATATGGGAATGCCACATACCTCTGCTACTACTATATGTTATGACAACCGCAGCGCCATCCAAATTGCTCACAAAGATGTTTGTCATACTCGGACGATACACATTAAGACAAACTGTCACTTTTCCCGTCATCATCTCTGTGCTGGCACAGTTCATCTGAAGTCTTTATCATCGTCAAATCTAACTGCAAAAATTCATACAAAGTCTCATCCACCAGAACGTTTTAGTGATTTCATCTTCAAACTTCCGCTTATCACGAAAATTTCAAGTTAGGGGGGGGGGGGGGGGGGGCTAGGTTGTTATAATTTCGAATTGTGGTCCCATCACTATTTTGTGTAAGTATAGGGAGCTAGGTTGTTACTTATAATTCTTGTACAACCTATAAGTTGAATATTATATATTATTTTCTTCAAGTTGAATACACGATTATTCTTCTTCCCTCATATTTGTAACATGGATGGGTCGAGGGTTTGCTTGCATGTGAGAATTGGGGTCAGTGATGGTGGTTGGATGATAGCAGGCAGCAATGCCTGCCATTTAGAGTGTTGGAGCGGCTTCTGAGTATGGATGAATAAGTGAAGAAAAATTCTGGGTTTTGGGTTGAGAGTCGTGGTTGGATCAGTGTTATGGTGGTGGGGTTGGTGAATGAATTAGTATCTGCAAAAGTATATTTCAACTTCCGAGGGTTAGTGGTTTGAGCCTGGAGGTCGAAGTCGGACTTGACGGAAACGAAGATAAACTGTTATTTGATGTTTATTTATGATCAAAATGTATTACTATCGATTTTCAGAAGTATGCAAGTTTAAAAAAAAATTGAAAATTCGATCAGGTATTTGAATGGAATACTTGGATTGCTAATGGAAATAAATTCTAGAATGCAAATTGACCAAAATGAGTACTTTGGTTCCAATCCGCAGCAGATTAAACATCATCCAAGACATGATTCAGGAGTACACTGAGACAAATTCAACGAAAGCTCCAAACAACATTAATAAAGAAAGCACGTCAAGTTATTGTAGAAGATAACTTTTCGTACAAAAACCTTCTAAAAATGTCAGAATCTTGTTGAGACTTGAGAGGGTGGAACTTCCTGATAAGCTACATACTAAGAGGACATTAACCAAAAGTTAGCTGTATAATCAAAAGGTCGAATACCTGAATAGAGGGTACACGAAAACTAAAAATTCAGATTCGAAAGTTTAATTCACAATTCTTTGAGCCTCTGGTGTATCCAGCAACTTCCGAACAAAAACTACTTTCGGAGTCCCGACAGCCGATCGTCAACGTGTTCAAAACACTGGAGTTTCTCATCAAATACTTAACAATTTGAAGCTCGTAATCTTTCCCTTCAAAACCCAACATCTTGACTTTCTTGAGATGTAATAGCAAACAGCGAGGCACCTCTTGAGGCAGGCTAAGCGATTCAGCTGAACCAAGACCTCGATTTCCCTGATGACAGAACCGAGTTAGAGACTAACAAATGGTAGATAGTAGCAGCCACGGCAATAAATATTATGTGACTAAGTTCTGAACGCACCTCAAGAACAAGAACCTCGAGATTAGCAGAGTGCTCAAGATAGTCCTTCAACAAATTCAAATTCCAAGAAGAATAGCTACTAGAACCGAGTCTCAGATGGGTCAAATTGTTGAAAGTAGGCAATCGATAATCCTCGACCTCAGACACAAACTGCATGACAGAGATTATTAGCAAGTGTGCATGTCGACCTCACCACAATATCAAGAAAAAATATATTATATGAAACCTTTAACCTCTGTAAGTTACAGTAGTATGTCCCCAAAAAAAAAAGAAAAAAAATATGACAAAAATTCACTTAACTCAGTTCAGCCCGACTTCATTCAGCTCTGCTTCATTAAAAGAAACTTTTACTTCAAGTAGTCTACTAAATAATCTATGTATACGGAAGTGCAGTGCAAAGCAGCAACCCAGGCTTATATCATCACGCACAATCAATGATTTCAAATTCTCGATCCTACTTAGGATCACATCTTGCCTCAAAGGATTGGGATCGTATTATCGGTATCGTGAGCAGGGGCGGATCAAGGATCCCGGGTCCCCGTGGGGGCTAAATTTTTAAAACATGTGTTAATGAATAAACATAAGTAACAAGGGATAATATTTAATTTTAGTGGGGGCTAAACTGAATTTACTGGACACAATATTGGGTAAAATTGCAATTTTATAAAGTTGAGTGGAACCCCCACATCTCAAAAGGTAGATCCGCCCCTGATCGTGAGGTCCTACCCACTTTACAAAGAAGAAAAAAAGATGCGCCGTGACACCATGACTACTCAAAAATGGCTAATATACTTTCATGTAATAATTTCGTCAATATGTGAACTTAGGGCATCTCCAACCCTATGGGGGGAGGGGGAGGGGGAGGGGGAGGGGGATGGGGAAAACCGTATAAAAATAGGGTTCATGTCCAACCCTATGGGGGGAAAGGGAGGGGGAGGGGGTGCTATGGGGAAAATTTTTGCCTTGGGTGAGGGCATGTCCATGGGGATTTCCCCATGGACATGCCCTCACCCAAGGCAAAATTTCTCCCCATAATACCCTTCCCCATCCCCTCCCCTCACATGGTTGTAGACGAGTAGTAGTTTGGGGAAGGGGAGGAGGAGGGGGAGGGGGAGGTGAGGGGAGGGGGAAAAATGCGTGGGTTGGAGATGCCCTTAGAACCCAACTTTAATGAAATAAACTGGTAAATATATGAACTAGAACCCAATATGCCATTACCTATGCAATATCACAATAACATTCCCATCAAAACAAATTAACAGCATAAATATCAAATGGTGAAGCACAAAGCATTGCTTGTTTACCACACATCCAACTCAGCTAAAAAAAGGTCCAACTCCGTAAGAAGTTTCAAATGTGCGCACAAGTTCATAACTAATACTATACTTACCACCAAAAAGTATGAAAAATAACAAATTCTAAGTCAATCATCCAATGTCATTTATATCATTTTTAGCACTTTTCAATCATCCAAATATAAGATTCGCTGATGTTTGTCAACGGCCGGGTGGAGGCTGAAGGAGGTTGACAAGCTCTAACCTCTTCTGTTCTCTCTTCATCAAAGTCAGACAGAAAAAATCCACTAAATTCCTACCTGACTCGGGAGTAAATTTGCTAAACTGAGTTTATAAATGGGTTCATGTACACGCATCAATGTTAACATCTTACTCTTTAAACAGCCTGAATACCACAAGCAGTGGGAAGACCTGGCAAAATGGACAGGTTGGGTGGATTTGGATTTGGATTTCATGGATAATCTATAATTGGGTCTTAAACCACCTAGACTCTTCTAGTAATTGAACTTAATTGGGCCAGTTTTATATCGATAGCCCACAAATCCAGGTATTCTTCTTCAAGTTTAAACTTCATAAATTAATTTTTCGATAGTTTGAAACGTTTCTTTACTTTTTACCCAAATAACCTTTGCTTCTTATTCAATACAAAATGTCCCTTATCTCTCCCTCCCTCCCTCCCTCCCTCCCTCCCTCACTCATTCACTCACTCACTCACTGGTTTTCTCCACCATGCCGCCGGTGTTCTCCATGGATAGCACCCATCACAATCTGTCTCTCTGCCAAACCCACCACACGTCCTTCACTGGCCTCTTGATCCACCCACGCCACCTTCGTTCACCATGTACTCCAGCAAATTCCGGGTCTGTCCAACCTAACATGTCAAGATTCTGGAGTTGTGCTAGCTGTGTTCTTTTTTTTTCAGATTCTGGCGACTTTACTATATCACCAGATTCGTGTTCATCGTTCTACGGGGATCGTTTTGAGTCCAGAGTCAACAAAATCCGTTCGAGCTCTGGTCTGTTTCATCGGAGGTTCAAGAGCTCCGGCGACCCTATTAAGTGGTATCAGAGGCAGCCCGATCATCGGCCAAAATGGTGAGTGTAGACGAGCTAGCAATTAAGCTGAACCATACTGACTCAGATGTGACAGATTTGGGCCAGATGTAAGAGAAAACGAGGGTGGCTTTTACTGACAGAATGGCAGGTCTTGAAGGTAAATTGATAAACTCCTCTTCATTTCGATTAAATCTTCAGTAGAGCGGTTAAGAGAAGGTGGATAGTGTGGATCCCGTAGTAGGTATGGCTAATGGTGCTACTCACAGGCTCCAGCCTTACCTCCATTGCCTTAATTCACTGCGAGTAAACCTGGGGCTCGTTTGTTTTTCGGCTTAGATGCAAGGGATTGTTCGTGCTAGTATTAATAATGATGAGATTTGTAGTGCTGGGATTGATATGAATTTGGCGTTTGGTAAATAGTAGGATTGGATGGGAGTAACCAATAATATTGACAAAATTACCCTCATCATTAAAGAGAAGAGAGAAAAGGACTAAAAATAAGGGCAACTTGGACTTTTACCCTAACCCGTGTGCAGCGCCATAAATACCTGGTAGCCCCGGTAAACATAATTCCACATTTGAGGGATAGATAGTGATAACTTGGTGGGCCCATAAATAAGCTATTCCTTACACTTCTCTTTCCAAACAGTGGGTTTGGCTCTTAATCCTACCCCACCCCATGACTCGTGAGTACAAGAATCCCGGTTTCCTCACCATTCATTCCTAATTCTACACCAGTGATGGTTTCCAGGACTACTTAGGTAGCTATTCCATCAAATTACATCAAAGCCAAAAAAAGGACCTGTTTGGATGGCTGGATTTCAGGTGCCCAAAAAAGGAGATACCAAATTTTAATGAAGATGATGTACACAGTTGGTTACAGCAGCTTGAAGTCTGTTTTCTTATTGGCAATGTGTCACATGAGAATAAGGTGCTTCATGATTCTGTATATTTTGAAGGCGCCAAGTTTTTATTTATATCATTCATACAGGCAAACTGGGGATACCTTGGGAACTTTCTGCTCATGAGTTAGTGGTTAAGTTCAATGACTATGGGGTTACAAATGCCATTGGATCTTTCAACAAGATACAGCAAAATGGGGCTGTGAGTGATTTTTGAAGAGCTGAGATCTCTAGTAATGGACGGGGCGGGTCACTTACTTAATGAGGAATGGTTTATTGAAAGTTACATAAGTGGTCTTAAAGGATGATATTCAAATGGATGTGCAGATTCAGAACCCCGCAACTCTCACACAGTTTATTAAACTCTCTAAAATGTATGAGCTCAAACATGATTTGGCTCCCAAGAGACAAAAGTATCAGAAGTGGCCCAGCTCTAGTTCTACTACAAGATACTTTCCTGCAACAACTACTGCTCAAGTTCGCTACAACACAGCTGTCATGCCCTTCACTCCACCAATTACCACCCCCAACAAAATGTCAATCAAGAGGATTACCCCAGAAGAGAGAAAAACTTGTGTTATTACTGTGATGAGGTATATAGGCCAGGCCACCGTCCACTAAGAAGCAAATTCACAAGTAATTTAACTAATTAGAATGGGATAGAAGAAAGTTACGACTATGGCGCAGTTTGAGGCTTTTACTAGCTCTGTTTTTCAGCATTTTTTTTTTTTATGTCAGGGGAGTTCTTTGGCATGTAATAGCTAACAAGTTACTTCCACTGGTTTATTCAGACCTGGAAGTAACTTTTTTAATTTTTTAACAGGCATTCATCCTTAAGGCATCATCGAAGACTCTAGAATTACCATAAGGGAATACCCCTTTAGTCAATAACTGAAACGTACAACTCTCCTGTCATTCATATAGATGCGCGAATTTCCCCAATACCCATTGCAAGGCTGCAATTAAATTTCAATGACGTTTGATGGTGGCAAAGCCTGCTTCCCATCGCGGCAAGAACATTTTCAATCTGTCGAATTTCCTTGGTGTTTGTCGAATTGTCGTTTCTTGCAAGTGCACTCCAACCAAGCAACAAAAATCTAAGACATGGGAGTGTGCCACCTGATAAGCCTCTGGAAAATTAAATTACTGGACAAAGGAAAGTCCATTTCTCTTGCACATATAGAACCAAGTTTTCCATTGTCAAGATGCCTCTTGCGCGCATGAAGTCCAATTATTTTCTTTTTTATTCTTAATTCATTTCCTTCCCTAACTCCAAAGGCACGTGAATAAGTGCAAGCGAGAATTTCCATAATTCAGTTTCTCAGCTTGTTTCCTTTCTAATGAATAAGTGCAACTGAACTTAGTGAAGACCAAAATGAAACATTAGAACTAGCTCAGGGTACTTATGTTTCTAATCTCCCTAATATCTGCTGATGAAGCCTTTTGCATTATCAAACACAGTGATCCCCCGAGTACTAGATTAAGCCCACAGGTGCTTCATGAGCTATTTCCTGGTCCTGGTCGTCTGGTCGTGGCACAGATGGCCATAGAGACATAAGGTATTTCCGCAGTCGCCCATTCCATTTTTGCTGGTTTATAGCGTTGGAACCTGCTATTTTGTTGTGGTCGATCATAAGCTTTTTCCTTGTCATGCTATGATTAGCGACGGTCACAGAGAAGGCAAGCATCGCTACTGGTTCCTTTGTGTATCTTCCGGCTCCTCTTTTGTAGGAGCTGTCAGTGTTCAATGATAATTACCACTTCAGGTAAATCATCTTACTGCTGTAACTTCCTTTTAAGCATCAATTGCATTTTCCTTATGTTGTATACTCTTGTAGATGCTTAAGCAGTGAACTGTTTGTTTATCTCGGCAAGAACATATCTTAAAAGAAGGATACTGGAATAACGCATCAATGGCCCATCGTAGACTGGAATTCCTGGCTCCTGCCGCTTTGCAATTGCTTAGGAAGAGTGATTTCATCGCACTGTAAAATTTAAGAAGATATAGGAGAGAGATAAACTTGGAGGATAGATATTAAGCTAAACATAGAGAATAGAGATTAAGCTTTGTGATAGAGATAGATACGGAGGAGAGGGAAGAGGAATGGAGGGAGACGTACAGGAGAGAGAGAGCTATACCTGACAGAAAATTGATTTTCCGTAACTTCAAGTTTTTTTTGTGGGATGTTTTAACTGCCACATGGCGTGATTTGATTTGGATACCTACCTATATCTACAAACATCCTCCCTAACTAATTGGGTCACTATGGTTAATCAATCTTAGGCAGGGGATGCTTGGGCCGTTGGATACAACAACTCTTGGTGGATCCTAAGACATGAGCAAGAAAGCTAGCTCTTTCAAATGCCATTATGGCAGAATCATCAAGCCTTTGTGGGACCTGCTACCTCTCTTAGACAAGATATAATACAAATGCTCATAATTATGGTGTGGGGGTCACACATGCCAGAGAATGAAACATGAGAACCTCCCTTACCCTGGCTTGTTGCAACCCTTTCCCATCCATCTGCAGCCTTGGAGTGATATTAGAATGGACTTTATTAATGGCTTACCAAAGTCAGCGGGTAAGGATGTAATCTTTGTAGTGGTGGACACGCTTACCAAGTTTGCACATTTTATTCCTCTTGCGCATCCCCTCGTAGCACACCAATTCTTTGATAATGTGTTTAAACTGCATGGGTTACCTTCTACAAAAGTAAGAGATATGGATCCAATCTTTCCGAGCTCATTTTCGAAATATCTTCTTAAGTTGCTCAATACCACCCTGCTCAAGTCTACTGTTTATCATCCCCAGACATATGGGCAAACAGAATGGGTTAATTACTGTTTGGAAACCTATTTGAGGTGCATAACTGGGACAGGCCACACTACATTGGCTTAAGTGGCTTGGTTTAGCTGAATTTTGGTATAACTCCAACTTCCATACTAGCCTTCAGTCCACACCATTCATGGCTCTCTACGGTTACTCTCCTCCACCAGTGAGCTACCATCAGTTAAACAACACCCAGTGGCTGAAGTGAACTCCTTTGTGTAAGACAGAACGAAAATGCTTGCCCTTCTCAAGCAGAAATTGAGTGATGCACAGGCCAGAATTAAATTGTTTGCTGATAGGTACAGAACTGAAAGAGTGTTTGTTGTGGGTGTTTGGGTCTATCTAAGACTATAACCAGATAAGCAAACTGCAATGCCATTGATCTGGACTCACAAGCTCACCCCAAGTATTATGGCCCCTTCCTGATCACCAACAAAATTGGAGCTGTGGCCTACAAATTGGACCTGCCTGCAACAACAAAAATTCACCCAGTATTTCATGTTTCTCTCTTGAAGAAGAAGCTGGGAGCTAAGGTTTCCGTAGAAGGATCATTAGCATTTCAGGAATGCAATCGGCAGTTGTTGATTTAGCCAGTTACTGAGCTAGACACCAAGACCATTACTAGAGATACATGCAAGAAGCAACTTGGGAGGACTTAGCTGCCCTCAAGCAGCATTTTCCCGATTTTCATCCATGAGGGCACGGCCGTTTTTAAGAAGTAGGGACTGTCATGATTCTAAAGTTGTGTTAGCTGTGTTCTGTTTTTGCAGATTGCGGCGACTTTACCAAGTCGCAGTCGATTACCAAATATTGGTAATTCCGGTGATTGTTATAGACGTTAGTTGATACGCCATTGTTGCACTTAAGGGTAAGTGTAACAACACCGTTTTGTAATGCAACATAGTTATTTGAGGAGAGGGTCAGTCCGTTAATTAGTTAGGAAGGAGAGGGTATAATGGTTATTTACGTTGCCGAACAACGTATATCTGTATCTCCTTCCTCGAGAGAGGCATCAATGGAAGATTCTGATGCAATTTTGTTTTTTCTTCCCTCTAACTTCCTCTAGATTTCCAAATGCGACTAGCTTAAAACTAGCTCGTTAGTGATTGTTTCTCGCGATTATTTCACCAGATTTCTGTTCATCGTTCTAAGGAGGGTCGTTTTGAGCTCCAGATTCAACAGAATCGTTCGAGCTCCGGTCTGTTTCGTCGGAGGTTCAAGAGCTCCGGCAACCCTATTACACCACAACCTAGATCCCCGATCTCTCTCCTTCCCCAGCCAACAGAGATACGAACCTCGTCTCCTGTCACAACTGTCGCCAACCAATAAAGCAGCCTTCTCAGACACCGGCTTTGTATCGTCCACAAACACCGCGGCCAGGAGCTGACTGGAACGGCGGTTCTTGTCCCAACTCAGACAGATTAAGAACTGTCACTCGGTATCCTCAACAATGGCGGTTTAATTTGGGTCGTCCGTTGGGTGGATGACGGCGGCGAAATTTCATGTCCCTGTAGACCTTTTCAACATCTATTTTTTTATTTTTTTATTTTTTTATTTTTATTTTTGATCTGCTTCGACATCTGTTTTCATTTCCTATTTATGTGACGCTTTTTTTTCTTTTTTATGTGATAGTTTTTTATACCATTTTTGCATACGTGATTAATTCTACTGTAGCAGATGTGTTTTAGTTTACTTTAAAAAACCTTTCAGAGATACTCCCTCCGTCCCACCAGGTAGGTGACTAAGTTAATCGGGTATTATTTGGGCCTAGCGATTTGGTTAGTCAAACAGAGTAAGAATTCAATAATTTTTGCATGGTCTTGTAGAGGTTAGTTTACTCTACAAGATCATGCAAAAATTATCAAATTCTAGCCTTGTTTGACCAACCAAATAGCTAAGCCCAAATAATACCCGATTAACTTATTCACCTACCTAGTGGGACGGAGGGTGTAGCTGATTGAGGGCCATGTCGTAAATGGGTACCCAATAATTAAGTGTAGTCCACTTTAATCCATCTAAATTAATTGGGTTAGATGGATAACCCAACTAAAGACGTATTTATTAAATAATTGGGGTGAACTAATTAAATATGTGGATGGGTTGCATAAATCCAACAGCAGAAGCCCATATTGCCAGGTCTTCGGATCGTAAGTGATCTTACTATCCAAACCCTAATCCTGCCAGATTCCAATTAGTGACATCCAAATAGCGGTTTTGCTGACCATTCTCAAAATGGATAATACTACCTCTGTTTCTTCTCTATCACACCGGTTTGACTTTTTCACTATTCACTGGGTCACTTTGACCCGGTGATTTGTATAGCAAAACAATGCAATTTTTTTATAATTATTTCATGATGGTGTAGAGTAAAAGTTGCTCTAGAACACGGTGAAAAAATTATTAAAAAAACGCATCCTTTTATTATCCAAATCACCAGGTCAAAGTGACATACGAGTCAAAAAATCAAACCAGTGTGATAGAGAAGAAACTGAGGTAATACTTTAAATGCCACATAGCTAGCAGAAATGTGATAACAAATAATCCAATAATCCCAAGCACCAAACAAATACCCTGATCAATAATAACGAGTAAAAGAAAAAGCAGAAACTTACTTCGAGGGCCTTGACATTTGCAACACTAGTGAGCAGCTTATAAATGCGTTCATCAGGAGTAGTAGATCCAGCAGGTCTTAGGTGGGAAGGTCCAATAAGAAGATATGCTTTCGACAAGGCCGAAAAATTGCCGAACAAGAATTCTTCCGTCTCATAATCTTCAAGATTCAGATATTCAAGTTTGGGAGCGTCAACAACAAGCGTATATAACTCATCATTATAATCTTCATCAAAAAAGGGATCTTCGTCTCGGATGACTGTCAAGCGCTTCAATGTCGGCACTTTAATGTTAAATACAAGTGGAAGAGGTGCAAGGAACCTTTTAATATGCAAATCTTCAAGAAGAGAGCATCCCAAGAGGAGTGTATCTAGTGAATCTTCACTAGCATACTTAACATCCTCGAGGTTTAGAAACTTAAGATTAGGTAGCCAAACCGAACCTGGAACTTGAAGTATGATATCTCCACTCAAGGTCAGACGTACCAGTGCTGCGTTATTGAAGACTGTGTCAGGCAACGGAACAGGGTATTCTATATAAGAATCGTCATCCAAAGAGTAGGTAATACTCAACTCTTTAACATAGCGCGTGATTGCAGTCTCAATCCAGGTATTCACAAGGTCAAAATTCTCAAGTAACCCAATGAGCAGGACAAATTTTTCCAGGCGCGCCGCTTCACTGAGAAGCATTACTTTATTCACAAAGTTCGTAAATTTCAACACAAATTCTTCCTGTTCATCAGAACTCATCTCAGAAAATTCACAGAAGTTCGTATCATCAAAGTGAAGCGTAGTTACACCAGTCCAAAGATATCGCCATCTGGTGGAAAGAACACTAGTTCCGACAGCATACTTCGTTGGGAGGAATGAAAGAATGTGACAGAGTATGGCGTCTGGTAACTTGCTGAGCCCATCCATGTTCTAACACACAGTGTTCCTCCTAAAGATAAACAGGTCTCACACGGGTGAGAACACAACAAGACAACATGTTTCGAAATCTTAAACAAAAATAAAATGTCTCTTTTAATTCTCATTAACTTGCATAACTGTGGATTCTGTTGTATTTTTGGTTTGTCCTGAAAGCTAAAAGATTGGAAGACAAACATTTAAAAAAGAAACCCTAAGCAAGCAGAAGCAACATTTTTCAAATGAAGACATGGAAAATCATAGAAATTATTTAATTTCGCACATGATATTGCAGTATACAGATAATTTTGATTATCTTCATTTAGACTGCTGTGAACTGAAGAGAAACGAATCGGAACTTCCCAATGTCAGAATTCATGGACAAAATGACACAAGTGCTACTTCTAAAGAGAAACTAATCTCACAAGCTGATCAAAACTATAATCTCAATTGATTCACTTGGTATATTTTCTCAGAGGCAAGAACAGAACAAGATTATATGGTAATACAGATGTGGTTTGGTTTCTGTATGCTTCAATTTGTCCCCAAAACAGTTCAAAGATTTGGGATTCAACCTGTAATTTTGAATTACAGAGAGCTTTCTTTGTTTAAAGTGAAATGTCATTTCTTGATTTTGCGATATAAGATGACTAGGATCATCTTCATTTTCAGTTTGGTGTACATCTGTGTTCCAAACTAACGAGTACGGATCTTGATTGTTTGTTTATCATATGCCAGATCAAATCAAAACCGGAATAGAGTAAGAACTACCTGTGATATGGGCTCGGATGTTGCTCGTCTACAAGACCACTCGCTGCTCCGCTTACCAGGTTAGGGTTTGCCTGCAGGATTTGCACTCGTAGAGCCTCGTGGGAAATGGCGCCCGAACGAGAGGTGGGTACAACATTGCCAAGAAGTGGGCAAATAGTATTCGTATTTTTTTTTTTTTTTGAGTGGGATTTTTTTTAGAAATTGGACTTTTATTTAATTATTAAGTCAGATTCTTATGTTCTTTCAAAAAAAAAAAGTCTGATTAAATCTTGGTAATCATTTAACAAAAAGAAAAAAAAGCATGTGGTTCTCTAGGCTTCGATTCCTTCGGAGGCGATTCAAGGCGACACGAGGGCAACTAGGGTTTCAATTTTAAATCTCCCACCGGTAGTCGATCGATTTACATAAGCTATATTCTTGAGGGACGAAGAGACAGATTACTCGATTCTTAGGCAACGATTCTGGCTATGGTGACGGCACCCATTAAGTAACCACCGCTGCTTCGTCCGGAGGAGGAGTCTGTCAAGGATTTTGGGGACGACCAATGTAGGCAAGCCCTGCAGCGACTAGGGCCTTGCCTCCTGGGTAAATTTCTATTCCCCATCTCTTTTAACGTCTCGGCTATGAAAGAGTTGTTCCGAAAAATCTTGAAAGGGGGAAAGGACACGACCATCAACGCGGTGAATGACATCAGGTTTGTAATTGAGTTTAAATTCCAAAGAGGATATGAATGGTGTTCTTGAGGGAGGACCATGGACCTTTGACGGAAATTTGCTGCTGTTGAGAATTTGGGAAGGTGAAGCAAACGTTGACAGACTACAGTTCGATGATCTCGCGGTTTGGTTACAGATCAAAAACCTTCCAATCCAGCTTAGAACAGAGGAAGATATCCGCAAGGCTCTTCGAAGAGTGGGTACAGTTACTAAAGTCGATCCAAAAGTTCGAAATAGCGAAGGGGGAAAATTATGTACAAGCAAGAGTGGTCCTAAAAATTCAGTTGTAACTGTTACGTGAGGTTACTTCAAGATACTCAACGAGAAGGTTTGGCTTTACTACCGTTATGAAAGCATACCGTCTGTTTGCGAATGGTGCGTTTGTTTTACATACATTAGCGAGGATTGTAAGTTTGTTTCGGAGGAAGAGAAGAATCGCTACCAGCCAGGCTATGGCTTACCTTTCGACCTCAGCCACGGCGCAAGAAGGACGCCGATGGGGACGCGAGAACTAATGATCACGAGAAAAGGGAAGAGGATTCAGTGAAGGAGACGAGCACTGAAAATCCACTGGGCACAAAAACCCTTCAAGGACGCAACAATAAAACCACTGAACCAACCATTGTGGTTGGTGATGGTCTTATTGGCTCTGAGTACACAAGCAGTGGGTATGGGGCTGGAAAGGGAGGGAAGAATGGCGACACTTCAGAAGGTTTGGCTAAAATGGGCAGCGAGGTAGAGGATGATGATAGGGATTGGGACGAAAATGATATGGAACTTTAAGAAAATGGAGACAAGCATGAGATGGCAGTTTCCAATAACCCGTTCCGAAGGGGAGGATTCTGAATCGGTGCAGTTTGCCGATAGGGGTAAAGAGGGGCAGCCTTTACGGCCAATGCTTCTAACAGTACTAAGAGTAAAGTTAGCGACACTTCTCTTAGTCCTAACCCAAAAGCTAAAGTTGGGGACACCCGCAACCAACCAGACCGAGCTGATTCTAGTCAGATGCGCAGAAGGGGAAGAGGTAGAGGAAGAGGTAATGGTGGATCAACCAGTGAGTTTGACAGAATATCGGACTTGGGTGCTGTGAAGACCCATGATGAATTAATGGCGGCGAGTGCTGAGCACTCCCGCCAAGCACAATGAATCTCCTCAGTTAGAACATGCGGGGCCTCCGGAACCCGAGCACGTTCCTTTCGCTTAGAGATTTGGTGAAGCGATTTAATCCCGACTTGGTTTTTCTCATTGAGAATAAATCAAGTAAGTGTGAAATGGAAAGTATTCGGTGTAGATTTGGGTATGCAAGGTGCTTTGCGGTGCCAAGTCATGGTAAAAGTGGGGGTTTGGCTCTTTTGTGGAAGGACAATGTCAACGTTCAACTCAATAGATCCAATCACTACTTTATTGATGTTACTATTACCGAAGATGATGGAGAGTTCGATTGGATTTTACAGGCTTTTATGGGGATCCAAACAGAGAGGACAGACATCATTCGTCGAAACCACTCAGACGGATTTCACCACAACCAGTTTCTCTGTGGTGTGTTGCTGGTGATTTCAACATGGTGGCGACTTTTGCAGAGAAGGAAGGAGGTTTGGGTGTAAGTTATAGTCAGTTATCTCAGTTTCGTTCTTTTCTTAATGATTTAGATCTCCTTGATCTCAGTTTCTCCAGGGATTTTTATTTACGTGGACTAACAATTTGGTTAAAGAAGATAATTTCAAAGAGAGACTCGACAGAATTGTTGTGAATCATCTTTGGATGGGCAGATTTCAAGGTGCTAGAGTTCAACACTTATGTGATCCGAATTCGGATCACCTTCCATTTCTTTTAGAATGGAGCAACATGACTAGGAACGGCAATAGGCGTTTTCTGTTTGAGAAGATGTAGAATTCCTATTCGGACTTTGAGAGCTTAATCAGAAATAGCTGGTCTAGCCACTCTCAGCTGCCCACGGCCTAAGCTCTGGGTATCACGTCTTACCTCTGTATGGGGTGGGATAAAACAGTTTTTGGTAATGTTAAGATAAGATTAAATCAGATCAGACAGAGGCTTGACTTGGTCCAGCAAAGATATCATAATAGGGAGGTTCTTTTAGAAAATGAGTACTTGAAGAAAGAGCTTAATGAGTTGTTGAGACGATAGGAGATAACGTGGTCATAGAGGTCCAAAACAGAATGGTTAAAACATGGGGATCAAAATACTGTCAGCAAGAAACTATGCGTAGACCCAGAAACAATTTCCAGGGAATTGAGAGCTCCACAGGAGTTTGGGTAACGAAGCAAGAGTGTAAGTTCAATGTCGGTTCAAGACTTGAAATATATTGTCTATTTCAAGGCCTTGAAAAAGTTTTCAAAGCCTTGAAACTGACTGAGCTTTATATGCATGAACTTAGGGGGAGTTTCTGTACTTGATTCAACTCCTAAACCCCTGTACATGATTAGATGATACTTGATGATGAAAGACATAGTATTTTTTACACAGTTTACAGGATCTAACATCATATGTTTGACTCAGTTATGCAGGGATATTGTGCTTCCTATTTTATAGGAATCTGTTTCCTAACTTATGTTTTGCAGGAATGGAAATTACTTGATGACTTGATTCTTTGATTGATCTTCTATGTTTTAAAGCCTCTCAACAGACTTCCAACAAGATCAAATCAATATCTTGGAAGATACTGAACTACTAGCCGCTGGAAGAAGCTGTTAGAGGAGTCAAGATCTAAAGCTATTTTTCAGGAAAGTTTGTTGAAGAAGATTCTGAAGATCTTCAATTCAAACTGAGTGTTTAAAACCAAAAATGCTCAAGGAATCCGAAAGAGATAGAACTAGGTAGACAATTGGCAAAGACACTTAAAACAATCACGGATTGACAAGCAACAAAGAAGCATATTCATCTCTTTCAATCCAAGCATCAGAAGAACACTGCATACTCACTGCAGTTTCATCTCATGTGTTCTTCTTGTTCTGAACTTCATTTTTATATCATTTTGATAATACTTCTTGTTCTCATACTCAAGGATTATTCAAGGTTAAAAATAGAGAATTCTTAGTTAATCAGATAGCTAGAGCAAGTACTACATAGGTTAGTGAGAACCACAAGCTGTAACAGAGTAAGGCATCTCTCTATGCTTGAGATCTAGGGCTTGACTATTGATTAATGAGAATTGTGTTGAAAATCCTCCACGGGGAGAAGATCCCTGAGGTAGAGACGTAGGTCCAAGTGGACTGAACTCTATATATCTTGTGTCTCTTGCATTTACTTTCAAGTCTCATACTTAGAATTTTTGCAGCATTCAAACCAGTTTTTTTCAAGGGTTTGAAACTCATTTCAAGGCCTTGAAACATACTTATTCTTTTAATACTCTAACTGTTTTCATTCCAAGGGCTTGAAACTCATTTCAAGACCTTGAATCTCTTTACAAATCTTTTGAAACCACTACTCTTGCACAGTTTGGCAAAAGTCTGCATACTCTATTCAACCCCCCTTCTAGAGTATTGATCATGTATTTCTACCTACTGTACACCCCTTCAAATGGTATCAGAGCTTGTATCAATGCATAGATTTAACCATCTTGTGATTATGAGCACTGTAGGTGATGGTGGTTTCTCACAGGGAAGAGCTGCTAACATACCTCCTCTCTTCTGTGGAGACAATTTTTTCCACTGGAAAGCTTTGATGAAATTGTTCATCATTGATCAAGATATGGAACTTTGGACTATCATCCAGAATGGTCCTCATAATTTCTACACAGAGAAGGATGGGATTAGAACTCCCAAATCTGAAGACTCTCTTTCTTCATTTGATTTAGAACAATTTTCAAAAAAATTATAAAGCTATAATCTCTTATATTGTTCTTTGAGTGCAGATGAATTGAACAGGATCTCAAGCTGCACGACTGCCACGGAGATATGGGATAAGCTTGTGGTAACCTTTGAAGGAACCAGCCAAGTCAAGCAAACCAAGATCAACCTATATCTCAGGCAATATGAGTTTTTCAAGATGAATGGAGATGAGTCACTCAAAGATATGTTCAAAATATTCACTGACATTTTCAGTAACCTTGATTCCTTGGGAAAGCATATTTCCAATAAAGAAAAGGTGAGGAAGATTCTAAGAAGTCTTCCAAAGGCAAAATGGGAACCAAAGACCACTGCTATTGAGGAAGCTCAAGATCTTTCATCACTACAACTTGATGACCTACAAGGGAAGCTCCTTACACATGAGATATCCATGAAAGAAGTTGATGGATAACTACCAGAAAGTGTCAAAAACTTAGCTCTTAAGGCAAAGGAGAATGAACCATTCCAAAGCCTTGAAACTGAAGATGATGATGAGGATCCAATTTCCCTACTGTACACCCCTTCAAAGAGGATATCACCAAGGTACTTAAACAACATTTTACTTCTCTTTTTTACTTCTATTAACCCTTCGCAACAGGATATGGACGATGTTCTTGGGTCCATGGAGCAATCAATTTCGTCTGAGGACTGTGATATGATGGAGCATCCCTACACGGCTCTTGAAGTCAAAATGACACTTTTTTAGATGGCTCCTGATAAAGCCCCAGGGGTGTATGGCTTCAAAGCGGGTTTCGTTCAAAGATACTTGGATAAATTGGGGGAAAAGTAACAAATATAGTGCTTCAAGTTCTCAACGAGGGAGCTGATCTGACATAGTTCAATTTTACTCTCATCGCCCTCATTCCAAACACAAAGCATCCAAGGAAGCCGAGTGAGTACCGACCCAAAAGTCTATGTTCTGTTATTTATAAGATTGTTTTGAAAGCAGCAGCAAACAAGCTTAAGCGGAGAATCAAAGTGCTTTTTTACCTGGAAGATTGATTATAGATAACATCCTTTCTGCTTTTGAGGTTATCCATTCCCTCAAAACTAGAAAGAAGGGTAAAAAGGGTCATGTGGCGCTCAAGGTTGATATGAGCAAAGCATACGATAGGGTGGAAATGATTTTTATCAGGATGCTTTGGAACATATGGGGTTTGGCCCTAGTTTTGTTTCTTTGATTCTAAACTGTATCTCTACAGTAATATATTCTTTCATTCGTAATGGAGCCGTGATGGGTAAGGTGATACCTGAAAGAGGTTTGAGACAAGGGTGTACGATTTCACCCAATCTCTTCTTAATTTGCTGTGAGTTTCTTTCGAGATCAGTCTCGTTGGCAGTTACGGAGGGTCGGGTGGAGGGAGTATCTGTTGGAATTGTGCTCTACAGGCAATCAATTTATCGTGAAAATTATTTGGACTTACTATTCATTATGTTATCGATATGGTGATATGTTAACATGAATGAAGTCCTTATAATATAAATGTTATATTATTAAATATCCCTAGTCGAGTACTACAGTTAATATGACGTCTGTATTGCATCGAGACTAGTATGTGGGTAGATTGATATGGGGATATCAAGTCTAGCACATGGGTATGCATTGGGGTAATGGAATACTGGATTGACCCTCCACAAGAAGGCTACATACAAGTTATGTAAAGTCACAAGCGCTTCTTGTTGTGTCAATGGTTTTGTGGTCCTTAGACTTGAAGTCACTAGATACTCTAGTTGTGAAATATTGTGCTTTGGTATCGTCAACACTAGATCGTGATTAGGTAGTTATAAAGGCGTTAAACGGACACAATAGCAAGCAAGCTTAATATGGTAGTGATGTAGAGAGGATTCGTCCTTCCCACATAACGGTAGAAAGTATCCGAGGCCACTCGAGGGGCAGTGCTTATAGAATGTTTGGCCAGACTCAGATAAATCAATATAGGATATTGATGTTATCTGCATGGATAACACAATTCTCAGGATCGAGAAACTATGGAGAATATACGAGTGTGACTCGTATGTCTCGTGTCCAATCTGGATATGGAGACAAAGGGATTATGAAATACAGTAACATTGGTCACAAGGTTTGTCGGATTACTAACTATTTCTATTAGTTGGGCGGCATAGATGTCTTGCTAGAGGCCGCTCTATGTTAGTAATTGTTAAACCTATGGGGTCACACTCCCTATGGATTAGACCGGACTTGGGAAATAATTAATATGATTAATTAAATAGAACGATCAATACGCAACCACTTACAAACTTAGTAGGACTAGTTTGCAAGATGGACAAATCCATGTATGGACATGATTAGGAGAGCGGCTAATATGTAGTTAACAAGGACTTGTTAGACTATATAAAGAGACTCATGGCTTAAGTGTCATAATTTTTTATCACACAAGAGAGAGAGAGAACAAATCAAGGAGAGAGACAAGACCTAAGGCCAAACCCCCTAGGCCATCCTCCCCCCTCACCGCCGGCCATCAAGAGGTGCAGTCTCTTGGTCTCGTTTTGCGTGATCTTCTTCTTCCTCCTCCTTCCCTAGCTAGCAAAAAGGTGTTGGAGGATTCGGATCAATCCTAGGAGTGGACTTGCATAGAGACGTGGACAATATTTCATGTGAAGTCATCAAAGGAGACAAACAAGGTACATGATGTTCTCATCATTTACCATCGTTATGATTTCTAGTCCTTTGATCCTTGGAGGGTCTTGAACGAATTTTATTCTATTTTACTCCGCTGCGAATCCGTATCAAAACCCTACAGTGGTATCAGAGCCACATGTCGTAGAACATAATGTGGTTTATATGTTAAGTTTATTTCAATTTTACACCTTAATTGTTAATTATTGCGTAAAACCAAAATTGGCATAAAGATGCAATTTGAATATGATTCAAACAAGAATGAGCTAATTTTACATATTATGTAAAGATTAGTGAATTTGGATCATATCATGTGAAATTTTGGATCTAGAAAACTAGGGTTTGAGTACAAATTAGGAAAAAAGGGGGTTTTTCCCCAATTTGGAAACAAGCAAACTTGGAAAACAAGGAAGGAGAGGAAGGAAACAACCATAGGGCCGAAACCCTAGGGCCGTCCGCTTCCTTCTTGGGCGCCAAGGAAGCCACGGGGCTAGGGGAAGGCTGGCCCAAGGACCTTGTGGCGGTCCATTAGGGGTGCGGGCAAGGTGTTGGTAGGCCCACTTGGGCCGTTTTGAACTTAGCACATCCAAAATCAATTAAAATTGACCAAGCGCGTTAAAATTGAATTTTAACTGTATTATGTGCTTTTGCATGGTGATTGGATATGGACTTAGATGTGGATGTTGTGAATGTTTATTTTGTGGTTTGGTTTTATTGTAATAATTAACTAATTAGAATTTACGGCCTGTGAGCCGGTCTTCTCCTCAACTTGTGAGGTCTCTCTATTTAGTATAGATGCTACGCAGTATTAGATAGAGTAGATGATAGTCAAGACTTGGACTAGAAGCCGAAATAATTTAAGAAACCACAAGATGGCGACATTCCACAAGCTAAGGCGCATGGACTAAAAGATGGAGGCACATGGAGATGAGCTTGCTATTTTTTTAGGACTTATAGATATTCTCATTGGCTTGAGAATGTCTTAGTTTAGGAGACCATATCCACATCACGTTTATTTATTATTTGTGGTTGTTTAAATAATTGTCTTGTTATTTATTGTTGGTGTATGGATGATGCTTGAAAATTGATAACAAGATAAAAATAACCCGGATGTTTTATTTTGGGATTGCACAACTCAAATAAGTAGATCAGTTGATATAGATCAACAAAACAATTAAAATTAAATGGAAAAATCCCTCAAATTTAAATATTGCGTTTTTGCGTACTCGCTACTTTAACATTCGTCATGATCATGGTTTATCAAGTTCGGGCTTGCCAAATCAAGACGACTTGATTCATCATGATGTGGCGCGACGTCACAAGCTAGTAATGTGCGATTTTTGAAGTAAGAGGTTGGACGCAACTGGGCTGCTTCAATTGGATTGAAAGCCTAAAGGCAAACAATGGAAATTATCTATGGGATAGATAAATAAGGAGTTATTTTCCCAATTGAATCAGGAGTTGCATGAGATGCAATTGAAATTTTTCCTACCTAAATAACCACTTTTTTGGTGACTTGCCAACGCAAGCTCAAAAGAAAGTGAAATATGGATCTTGGCCCACTAGAAAATATAATGATATTTTCCGCATTAATATGGATGGTTATTAATCCGAGAAACATAGTGGGAGCTATGTTTGACAATTCAAGTCCTTGTTGAATATAGTACAACGTCACAAACTATGCATAATTCTTTCTGTGATGAATACCTAAGGCATCAAACAAACAAAATCGACTTCATCACTATGATATGTCCTTGAGAAGGACAAGCTACCTGGAATCAGTTTTTCAAGACTGGTACAAAATGAGAATTGTTCTCAAATAAAGGAAAATGTTGTATATCCTAGAGCATAAAATTTCCTTCAACCAACTACCTAAATACACTAGAAGCCTAATGGAAGGACCATCAAAGAATGATTTTTTGGATGTGACTTGCATAGTATTAGCTACCATGAACATTGAGCTTTGGAAGCAAGATGAGAACACAGAGGTTTATGATATGATCATACATTTAAAAGGAAGCTCCTTTTCAAGCGCTGGCTAAACATGAAAGGTTTGAAGTGTTGCTCCATTTTGCGTTTCAACTACTCTTGCTTAGCACTCGCCATGTAATGAAGTTCGGGCTTGCCAAAGCAATGCGACTTGATTCCTCAAGATATGACGCGACGACACAAGCTAGTAATGTGTGACTGCTGAAGCCAGAGGTCAAACGCAACTGAGCCTTTTCAATTGGATTTAAATCTTACAATGGGAGTTATCTATGAGATAGATAAAGAATAAAGATTCATTCACTCAATTGGAAAAAGAATTGCATTGGATGCAATTGGAAACTTTGTTCAAAAGCAATTTACTAAATATGATTGAGAAGCGCTGAATAGAGCACTAATGGGGGCAAAGGCAAATGCACAACATGTTAATGATTAATAGTAAGGGTAAGGGAAAATGGTTTCCCTGGACCCCAACGGTATAAGCAAGTTTGTTTCTAAAACCAAGTTTCCTTGAAGCCCATAAATGTGGTATAGTGGAAAGGAAACTACCCATGGTACCTGGAAGGAAGTAAGGAATGAATTGTGAATTCCACTTAAGGTATACTTTGTTATGGAAGCCAATGTGCCTATCTCATCATCATAAGTATTTGATACTAGATGTGGATCTCACATTTATTAAAATGTGGAGGATCTCATGAGAAGTAGACAATTGGGTAAGGAAGAGATACACCTACACGTGGGGAATGAAGCAAAGGTTGCTAAATTAACCGTAGGAAATTATCGCTACCTTTTCGGAATTTTTAATGAATTAGACAAATACGATTATGTCCCTGCCATGAGTAGGAACATTATCGCAGTTTCTTGTATGGACAAGAAAAATCTATTTATCAGAATAAAGGACAAATGTCGTTCCATTTATTCTGGTAATATGCATTATTGTAATGAATTCTTGTCTAATGGATTGTATATCCTTAAATCACGAGAATTCCATCTATGAAATTAATACCAAGAGGTTTGCATATAATGATACGAACCTCACTTAACTTTAGCATTGTTGTTTAGGCCGCATGAATGAGAGACACATTTCCATATTTCATATGGATGGACTTCTGGACTCATTTGATTTTGAATGATATGAGAGATGTGAGGCTCGTTTATTGGGCAAGGATATGATCTCTTGGGACTCGTACATATTGATGTATGTGGACCACTAAGCACAAGTGCTAAAGATGGTTTTCAGTACTTTATCATATTTACTGATGGCATCAGAGAAATATGGATTTGTGTATCTTATGAAGAAACAAATCAGAATCCTTTGAAAAGTTCAAAGAATTCAAGAATGAAGTAGAGAACTAGTTCGGCAAAAGTATCACAGCCCTACGATACGATCATGGAGGCGTGAGTGCTTAAGCCAATAGTTTGAACATCTAAGAGAGTATGGGATGTGATCCCAACCCACTCTACCCAGAATACCATTATGGAATGACGTGTCTGAGAGGAGTGATCGGATCTTATTGGACACAGTTTGGTCATGATGCGTCAAACAGAACTTCCAAATTACTTTTGGAGTCATGCTCTATTTTTTGCAATTTCGCCCTTAACCTTGTTCTATCGAAATTGGTTATGAATAACACCATATAAGATATGGACTAGAAGGTGTCCTAGTATGTAATTTATAAGGATTTGAGGTTGTGAAGTCTATATAAAGTGTTACGGTCTGATAAACTTAGACCCAGTTCAGATAAATGTATTTTGTGGAATATCCCAAAGGATATTATTTGTACAATCCAATCGAGAACAAATTGTTTGTTGCTCGAACCGCTGTGTTTCTAGAAAGAGATTGTCTTTAAAAGAAACAGTGGGAGGATAGTAGAACTTGAAGGAGTTCAAGAACCACAACAGAACATTAATCCTTTGATGGAACATGGGAAGGATCACAATGTGTTGTGGAGCAACCTGCTCAGTTAACAGAAGAACCCTGTAGGTAAGGTAGGATATGTCAAAGGGATAGAGAAATATGGATTTATCATAACCCAATGATGAGTTGCTCATGGAGATGAGCCTAAAACCTATGAGGAGGGCCACGAGGGGGCCAGACTCTAAAAAATGGCTTGAGGCCATGAGATCTGAAATGGAATGCATGTATACCAACAAAGTATGGACTTTGGTTGAACCAACTGAAAGGGTAAGACCATAGGGTGCAAGTGGGGTTATGAGGAAACCAACATGGATGGTAATGATATTAATATTAAGGGACGATGGCTGGGTAAAGGTTTCCTGTGAGTTCATAGTATAAACTATGACGAGGCCTTTCCCCCAGTTGCAATGCTTAAATCCATTCGCTTCTTGCTTAAAATTGTAGCCTACACATTTGGCAGATGGATATAGAAACCTCCTTGAGGATGTGTGTGAAACACCTGTAGAGTTTCGTTGATCTAGAGCGTGCTCAAAAGTTGTGTATGCTGCATAAATATATCTGGAGATTGAAACAAGCTCTTAGAGTTGGAATCTTCGATTCGATGATACAATCAAATAGTTTGATTCCGTCAACAATGAAGATGAAGCTTGCGTTTACAAGAAGGTTAGTGGGAGCACAATTATATTTCTGGTCTAGTATGTGGAGACATACTAATCATTGGGAATGATGTCCCTACTCTGCAATCTGTTAAAGATTGGCAAGGGGGTCGATTTTCAATGGAAGGACTTAGGAAAAACAACCTATAAAGATCTATGGAGATAGATCAAGAAGGTTGTTCGGCTTAAGTTAAAGTACATATATTGAAATAGGTGTTGAAATGGTTCAACATGTGAAGAAAATGGATTCTACCGATGTCACATGGAATTAGTCTTTCGAAGGATAATTGTCCTTCCAATTAGATTGAGAAGGACCGTATGAATGAGATTCACGAGATACGCCATTTTTTGTACTAGGCCAGATATGTCGTATGAGCATGACATGGAGATACCAGTCATATCCAGATGAGAGTCACTGGAAAATTGTTAAGAATATCCTTAAGTACTTAAGAAGCATTAAGGATGATTTTTTGATTATGCTGGATAGAAAGGGTTCACTGTAAAGGGTTACACTGATGCGAACTTCCAATCCAAAAAAGAAGATTTCAGATTATAGTCAAGTTTTGTATTTTGCCTTAATTGAGGGACTGTAAGCTGGAAAGATTCCAGACAAGATTCAGTTGTCGATTCTATCACATAGGATTAGTATAATGCTGCATTAAGATGCACATACTAAGAATATTCAATCTCGTTCGATTTTCGATAGAGGAGATGTGAATATGTTCAAGGTACCAACATATGTCTCTATTACTAAACCCATTGTGCAGCGAAAGCGTGAAGGCTGCGATAGGTCAATAGGCATATAATGCACCAGATTGACTCTAGTGCAAGTGGGAGACTGTTGGAATTGAGCCCTAGAGGCGATCAATTTTTCATGAAAATTATTTGGACTTACTATTCATTATAATATCGATATGGAGATATGTTAACATGAAATGAAGTCCTTAGAATATAAATGTTATATTCTTAAATATCACTAGTCGAGTACTACAGTTAATAGGACGACAATATTGCATCGAGACTAATATGTGGGTAGATTGATATGGGGATATCAAGTCTAGCACATGGGTATGCATTAGGGTAATGACATACTAGATTAACCCACCACGAGAAGACTACATGTTGTTGGAATAGGTGCCCTAGAGGCAATCTATATTTAATATCAACAATGTTTTGGCTAGAATATTCATTTATTTATTATTGTGATATTTAATATAATGAAGCCCTTAGATACAATGTGCTGTTTATCTTAAATATCCCTAGTCCGTTATATTGGTTAACAGGACGATAAAGTATAGACTAGTATGTGTGTAGATTGATATGGAGATATCCAATCTAACACATGGGTATGCATTAGGAGTAATGGCATACATGATTGATCCACAACGAGAAGGATACATTAGATTATGTTGAAGTCAGAATTGCTTCTCATAGTGCTAATATAATTGGAATCCTTAGACTTGAAGTCACTAGATACTTTAGTTGTAGAATATCATGCTTTGATGTTATCCAACGTTGCACCTTAACCGGGCAACTATAAAAATAGCTATCGGGCATGATAGGAAGCAAGCTTAGAGATCGTAGTGATGTAGAAAGGATTTGTCCATCCCACATAATGGGAGCAAATATACATGGCCACTCGAGGGATGGTGCTTATTAAGTTTCTGGCAAGACTCAGATAAATCAATATGGAGATATTGATGTTATCTGCTTGCATAAGCATATTCCCAGGATCGAGGAACTATGGATTGGATATACGAGTGTGACTACTCATGTCTCGTGTCCAATCCAGATATAGAGACAAAGGGATAATGCAATATGTGATATTGGGCACTAGGTTTGTCGGGATCACAGACTTATTTCTAATAGTTGGGTTGCATGGATGTATTGTTAGACACCTCTCCATGTTAGTAATTAGTTACTACCAACTAAGTACAAACCTATGGGGTCACACGTCTAATACAAGTGAACTAGAATTGAGAATTAATTAATATGATTAATTAATGAGAAGGATCACTTTGCAAAACCTTGCAAACTTATTAGGACTAATATGCAAGGAAGGGACTAATCCAACTTCATGTAGGATTAGGAAGGACCTTTATGTAGTCAACAAGGATTTGTTGGGCTATATAAAGGATGCTCTAGCTTCCTTTCCACAACGAATGATCATAACATAAGTGAGTGGGAGAAGCAAAAGAGAGAGCAAGACAAGCTAGAGGCTGAAGCCCCTTCCGGTCGGCCACAAAGGGAGGGCCGATCCTCTCTTTGTTCCTCGTTGCTTGATTCGTTCTTCCCTCTTCCTCCAATCCAAGCTAGCACTAGGAGAAGGAAGATCTAGATTTCACCTCTAGACGTGGTCAGCCGTAGAGACAAGGACATTATTCTTCGTGTGATCTCCCGAAACAAAAAGGTACATATCTTCTATGTCCTTCATCATGTTATGAATGTCTCTTCCAGTGATCCTTGGTGGGCTTTGAGTAGGAATTAAATTTTGTTATTCCGCTGCGTTACCTACGTCAAAACCCAACACCTGTTATGTAAAGTCACAAGCCCTTCTCGGTGTGTCAATGGTATTGTGGTCCTTAGACTTGAAGTCACTAGATACTCTAGTTGTGAAATATTGTGTTTTGGTATCGTCAAACACTACATCATGACTGGGTAGTTTTAAAGGCATCGGACAAAATAGAAAGCAAGCTTAGAGATGGTATTTATGTAGAGAGGATTTTCCCTCCCAGATAACGGGAGAAAGTATCCGCGGCCACTCGACGGATAGTGCATATAGAATGTCTGGCCAGACTCAGATAAATCAATATAGGATATTGATGTTATCTGCATGGATAAGACTATTCCCAGGATCGCAAAACTATGGATTGAATATACGAGTGTGACTTGTATGTCTCGTGTCCAATCCGGATATGGAGACAAATGGATAATGCAATACGATAACATTGGTCACAAGGTTTGTCGGATTACTGACTATTTCTATTAGTTGGGTGGCATAGATGTCTTGCTAGAGGCCGCTCTACGTTTGTAATTGTTAAACCTATGGAGTCACACTCCCTATGGATTAGAACGAACTTGGGAAATAATTAATATGATTAATTAAATAGAACGATCAATACGCAACCATTTGCAAACTTAGTAGGACTAGTTTACAAGATGGACTAATCCATGTACGGACATGATTAGAAGATGGGTTAATATGTAGTTAACAAGGAGTTGTTAGACTATACAAAGAAACTCCTAGCTTATTTTCTCATAAGTGTCATATTTTTTTATCACACATGAGAGAGAACAAAGCAAGGAGAGAGACCAGACCTAGGGCCGAACCCCCTAGGTCGTCCGCCCCCTTCACCGTTGGCCACAAAGAGGCGCGGCCTCTTGGTCTCTTTTTGCGTGATCTTATTCTTCCTCCTCCTTCCCTAGCTAGCACAAAGGTGTTGGAGGATCCGGATCAATTCTAGGAGTGGACTTGCATAGAGACGTGGACACTATTTCACGTGAGGTCGTCAAAGGAGAAAAACAAGATACATGATGTTCTCATCCTTTACCATCGTTATGATTTCTAGTCATCTGATCCTTGGAGGGTCTTGAACGGATGTTTATTCTTGTTTATTCCGCTGCGAATTCGTATCAAAACCCTACAGTATCAGTGTCTAGGGGAGGACCAGTGGTCTCCCACCTCTTTTTCAGTTATGATTCATTATTTTTACAGGTGCTTCGCTGGATAATATCAACTATCTGCTCAAAATCATTCCAGATTATGGAAAAGCTACTGGCCAAGAAGTCAATTTGGAGAGCTCAGTCATTGTATTATTTATTGGATATTTAATATAATGAAGTCCTTAGATTTACAATTGTGTTGTTTATATTAAATATCCCTAGTCCAGTATAATGATTAATAGGACAATCATCTATAGACTAGTATGGGGTTGGATTGATATGGAGATATCATGATCCAACACATGGGTGTGCATTAAGGGTATTGGCGCACTGGATTGACCCATATCCGAGAAGGCTACATACATGTTATGTTAAGTCACAAGCGCTTCTTGCGGTGCAATGGTATTGTCATCCTTAGACTTGAAGTCACTAGATTGTCTAGTTGTGGATTATTGTGATTTTGGTAGCGTCAAACGATACACCGTAACTGGGTAGCTATAAAGGCGTGTACATGATACAATAATAAGCAAGCTTAGAGATCTTAGTGGACGTAGATATAATTTGTCCCTCCCACATAACGAGAGCAAAAATCCTAGGCCACTCGAGGGATAGTGCTTATAGAATGTCTGGCCAGACTTAAATAAATCAATATGGGATATCGATGTTATTTGTACGAATATGGCTATTCCCAGGATCGAGAAACTATGGATTGGATATACGAGTGTGACTTGTATGTCTCGTGTCCAATCCGGATATAGAGACAAAGGGATGTGACAAATACTTGTACAAGGTTTGTCGGATGACTATTGTATTAGTTGGATAGAATGGATATTTTGCTAGAAACCGCTCCATATTAGCAAATTGTTGCTACCAACTAGATAGAACCTATGGAGTCACACACTATATAGATTTGAACTAGATTTTGGAATTAATTAATATGATGAATTAATTAGAAGGATCACTTGCAACACCTTGCAAACTTAGTAGGACTAATTTGCAAGGAAGGGACTAGAATAGGTCCTTTAGGTAGTTGACAAGGATTTGTTGGACTATATAAAGGATGCTCCTTCCTTCCTTCCCATACTTATGAGCCTATTGTTCATAACTTGAGTGGGAGAGAACAAAAGGAGAGAGAGCAAGCAAGCAAGAGGCCAAACTCGACCCCTTGTCGCCGCTCCTACCCCGTCGGTCAACATAGGAGGCCGCCACCTCGTTGTTGCCTCGTGTTGCGTGATTTCTTATTCCTTTTCCTCCGTTCCTAGCTAGCACAAAGGAGAAGGAAGATCTATATCTCAACTCTTGGCGTGGATCAACCGTAGAGACGTGACACAATTCGCGTTACAAGTCATCACAGGAGAAACCCTAAGGTGTGTAACATAATTCTTCCTTTACCATCATTATGCTTCTTGTCCTGTGATCCTTGGAGGGTATTGAATGGATAAATTATATTTTCCGCTGCGTATCCATGATCAAAACCCTACACTGAGGCGAGTTGTTCTTTCAAAAAATTGAATGCCTTCTTGCATGCCGAATCAAGCACAAATGGGACATCCTTCCCTAGCAATTCACACAAATGTTTGTAAATCTTGGAGAAGTTCTTGATAAACCTGCGATAGAAACATGCATGTCCCAAGAAGCTTCTCACTCCGTTTCAAGTAGGGTAAGGGAGTTGTTTGATTGTTTCTAACTTCGCTTGATCAACTTTCAAGCCCTTGCGCAAAATATTGTATCCCAGAATAATGCCCTCAGTGACCATGAAGTGGCACTTCTCCCAATTCAGCACAAGATTAGTGTCTTCACAACGAATCAACACACAACAAAGATGATACAGACACTCCTCAAAATAGTCGACGAAGAGGGAGAAGTCATCCATGAAGACCTCTAAATTATTCTGAATCATGTCTGAGAAGATCGTCATCGTACACCGCTGAAAAGTAGCCGGTCATTACATAGCCCAAATGACATGCGGCGGAACGCAAAAGTGCAATAGGGACATGTAAAGTTTGTCTTTTCCTAGTCCTCTGGATAAATGGTTATCTGAGTGTAGCCCGAATAGCCATCCAGTAAGCAATAATACTCGTGGTGGGCCAACAAGTCAAGTATCTAATCAATTAATGGAAACGGAAAGTGATCCTTGAGCGTGGCGTCATGAAGCTTCCTGTAGTCCATGCACACACGCCAAACAGTAACTGTCCGTTGAGCGATTTGCTCATGCTTTTCGTTCTCCGCCATAGTCATTCCTCCCTTCTTAGGCATGCATTCGATCGGGCTGGTCCACATGCTGTAATAGGGAATACAATGTCTGACTCTAGCCACTCCATGACCTCTTTCCGCACCACATCTTTCATGTGAAGATAAAACCTCCTTTATGCCTGGATCACTGGCTTCTTGCTTTCTTCCACCTAGATCTTATGCTGGCAATAAGCGGGGCTGATCCCATAAATTCCGTCAATCGTCCATCAAATTTTTGATTTATGCTTCCTTAGCACCTCCAACAACTACTCCTCATGTGCCTGAGATAAAACAGAGGAAACATGACGGATAATGTGTTATCAATACAAAGAAATGCATACCTAATATTGCTCGGCAAGGGCTTCAACTCAAGCACGGGCGGTGACTAGAGTGAAGGAACAAGGGCTAGCTTTTTCTCGCCTTGTTCATATAGCTCCAGCTTGGTCCAACTTTGCATGTGGCACATGTCCATGGGAGGACTTTGATCTTCATCCTTTTACATGTCATCTATTTCCTCCAATGTTAGTTTAGCCTCATCATCTTCCATTCCTCATCAAACACCTCTATGCTAAAGTAGCCTTCATAATTATACCATCAATGCATTTTCATTTCCTTATACACATCAAATACCACTTTACAATCATTCACCTGCATAGAGAGTTTCCCACTTTTTACACGAATACGAGCTTCCCATGTAACTAGGAATGGTCTTTTAAGAATTAGAGGTACTTCGCCAACCTCCATATCTAGGATGAAGAAATCAGTTGGGAAGATGTGGGTACTAAATTCAACCAAAATATCCTCGATTATCCCATGTGTTCTACGAATAGACATGTTTGCCATCTGCAAGGTCACACGGGTGGGGAGAGGTTCCCCTACACCTTGTTTCATGAACACGGACAAAGGCATCAAATTGATGCTCGCCCGCAAATCACAAAGCTTCCAGGATCTTTTCTCTTCTTATGCAGTTCATTTTTCACGCATTCTGATGTATCTGCAGTCGAATTGACCTGTGCAAAATCACTCATGCGAGGATTTCCTTGAGGAACTTAGCATATGTAGGCATTTTAGATATGGCCTCAGAAAAGGAATGTTCACCTCAACTTTCTTGAATATGTCTATGAATCTCTGAAAATCTTTAGAATCATCCTTTTTTCGCGTCCTCAAAGGAAATGGAACTGCCTTCGAAACAGGAACAATGTCAATGCGTAACTCATCCTTGTCTGACACTGCCTCCTTATCAGTCACACCCTTTGATTGGGGAATCACGACATCATCGTCTCTGTCAAAAATCGCATGCACTATAGTCTTAGACGCATCGGCTCTAGGATAAGGCGGGTCCTTCAATGCAACCCCACTTCGAGTAGTGATTGCATTGACTTGATGAAGATTATCCTCAATGTTAGTGGGAAACGAAACTAGAAATCTTGGAGATAGCTAAGTAGCAATCTTCCAACTTGCACCTCCAATGAACGAAGTAAGGTCTTTGTGGCCTGCAAATCAGATGTCATTGCAGTGACTTGCGTGGTTATGTTCTCTTACTCAATTGCGTTAATGTCTTTAATTCCCTTGGTTCTAATTCTGCCGTTTTCCTTGTGCCCCTACAAAGTTCACATCCTCGCTTACCATCTATGACAAGGCAGTGTCAAATTCTTGCTCTTCCCCCACATCCTCCGTCTTCTTGTCTTGGTACACATGCTTGGCCAAGTATGAGACTATCTTTGTGATATCGTTATTCCACTCATCAGTGGTGGGATCTAGCAGTCTAGGCAGTCTTCTACTATCGTAGAGCTGGTTGTTCTGCTTAGCTATTTGCATCATCAATGCATAAGCCCCTTCTTTGTCAACATGGTACATTAAATTTGCACCTGCTTCCCTGTTTACCAACTCTTAGTTGAAGCAATCTAAAGCATGGTAAAAGACATTTAAGATCTTGTCATCCCCAAAATTGTAGTTGGAGCAATTTCTGAGCATTTTGGTGTAGCGATCCCATGCTTCTACCACAGTCTCATCTGCTTTCTGTGCAAAAGCAAGGATGTCTCCTTGTAGTGTGATGACACGCTGAGCTGGATAAAAATTGTCCATGAATTCCTCCACACATTGGTGCAAAGTAGTGATGGAATGGTGCTCTGGAATCTAGCCAATCCTTTGCATAACCTCTAAAACAATAGGGGAAGAGAATGAACTTCAACACCATAGGGTCAACATCATTATACTTGATGTTCTTGCAATGAGTGTTGAACTTCCCTATGAAATTGTTGGGGTCTTCTTCAATTCTCCCATAGAACTGAAACTGGCTTTCAACCATTTGAATAGTGGCTGGCTTTAGATCAAAATGTTTTGCCACTATGTGTGGCACCACAATTGGCGGATTATGTCCATAAATGGACAACAGAAATATCTAAACCAGTGGCTTACCCGATATGTTGTAGGGCATCTGGTTATTGAGCGCATCTAAGCGCTCGGTAAGCGCAGTCAACCGCTGCATAAGTTGTGCATAGGTTAGCTTCTCACCCATTGTGCTTTGTTTCCGTCTCCTCCTCTAATCTCTGAGCAACTGCATTGGGTCTTCGAGTGGAGCACAATCTCTCGAGGGATCCTGGGCATAGGCTGAATACCTAAAAATCAGAATCAATGAAAAATGAGAAACGGAAATAGAAAATAAAACAAATATAGAAGAAGTATCCTAAATTAAAATTTAACTAAACTAAAATCCGTTTAAATCCTAGGAAATGGCGCCAAAAACTTGATGCAAATTATTAACGTGTTTAAACGCAAGCGCACAATCAAGCTATAACGTGTAATATTTTAGACTTCGAGTTGTCGAATGCAAGTGCAAAAGATGATATTTAAGTGAGAATTAATTACGTGAAACCTAAGTAACTGGGAGGAGTTTATCTGATTTTTGAAAGTTCGTCACCCACAATCAGCTGACTTAAATAACAAACTAAGATAACTATTTTTGTAGATTTTTTTACTGAAGCGAGAATTGTAGAGAAGTACGATTATGGAGGAGAACTAGATAATCTAGGGGAAAAGAGCGAGTTTACAATATAATTAGATAAGTATATCATTGCTGCGAGTTTCGAAAGGTAACAAGCTCCGAATAGTTCGGAGGGCGGAAGGGCGATTCTAGGGTTTCCAGTTGCGCTCCTCTCTCACGTCGCCGGTTCGTGCAGCGACCATCGTCGGAGGGTTTTCGCAAGCGGCCATCGTCGGAGGGTTTCCAGTTGCGCTCCTCTTTCACGTCGCCGGTACGTGCAGTGGCCATCGTCGGAGGGTTTTCGCAAGCAGCCATCGTCGGAGGGTTTCCAGTTGCGATCCTCTCTCACGTCGTCGGATTGTGTAGCGGCCATCGTCGGAGGGTTTTCGCAAGCGGCCATCGTCGGAGGGTTCTCGCTAGGAGTCTGTGTTCTCCCTATGGCTTTCTCGGGGTCGGGCTCTGTTCTTAATTTCGGAAAGCTATCTCTCGAAGAGGAGGAGGTGGAGGTTTTCGATCGGGAGTATAGTTTGGCTGCGATCAAAGGGCGTGGCCCTTGTCTGATTGGGAGATTCTTGCTTCCCATCCGATTCAATATTTGGGCAATGAAACTCCTATTCAAAAAGATTTGGGTTGGCGGGGATGAGATTAGTATCCATGAACTGGATGCTAACATCTTTGTATTTCAATTCCCAAATCAGGAAGCCTTGGACGCTGTCTTCTCTGGTGGTCCGTGGATTTTCGACGAAAATCCATTGGTTCTCAAGCACTGGAATATGATTGAAGAAGTACATGGTATAGTTTTCGACTCCATTGAAGTGTGGGTTCAAGTAAAGAATATCCCTCTTTACCACCAAACTGATGAAGATTTGAGGAGAATTCTTAGAAACATGGGACCAATTGTAGCTACGGATTCTAAGATCTCTTCGGGTCCGGGTGGGGATTATATGAGGGCAAGGATGGTGCTTGACATCAACAAACCCTTGCGTAGGGGTCGCTATATCGAAGTGCTAGGTAAGAAAACTTGGCTCGATTATAAATATGAGAGGATTCCGTGTCTTTGCAAGTGGTGCGGTATGATAAATCATTATGATGAAGACTGTTTGATACGAGGCGATATTGAGAAACAGCAAAATCAACCAGGTTTTGGTGATTGGTTGTTGTTTCGTCCTCCTCCCAAAAGACGTCTTGTGGATGTGTTTAACGAGGATACCAGCCATCAGCTTGAGACAGAGAAGACATCGAACTCATTACGTAGCAAAGCCACTGAAGATGATAACATGGGAGTCGAACCTAACTCCGAAGTAGGAGATGCAGAGATGCTGTCTGAGGATGGCTTCAATGATATTGGTAGCGAAAAGGGAAGGCAGCCAAGTCTGGGCTCGGAGTTGAGGGTGGGTGACGATATCAATCTCTTCGACAACCCTCTGGCTTGTAATGAGGGGCCTGTTAAAACCTCCACTGCTAAGTACAGAGGTAAAGGGGTCTTACCAGCCGATAATCCAAGCAGTACCTTATCGAAGAGGAAGATAAGCGAGATTAATCCTAGTCCAGATCCGAAAGAGAAGTTCAAGTCGCAACAGCAGGTGATGGGAGGTGTGTCGAGTACTGCAGCAGGTGGTAGGGGAGGCAGTGATACTGGTTATCGCGGTCGTGGGGCTGGACGTGGAGGAGTTAGAGGGGGAAGACAAGGGACTGCTACAGGTGGGGGTCGTGGAAACAACTCGGGTGATCGCAAGCCTTTGCAGGCTTCCCATAATGCACATAAAAACCCCATAGTGGGTCGGGCTGGAGGAGAGAACAGTGACAACCAGTCATTATCTTCGGTTTCTGCTACGCGGATTCCAACACAGGACGGGGGAGCCTCAAAGAACCCAACTTCTTCATTGGCTGAGGCTGTGGTACAGCCCAGCCAGTCCCAATGAGTCTCCTGAGTTGGAACGTGCGGGGGCTTGGGAACCCCCGTAGCGTTGTCTCTCTTTGCGATCTTGTAAGGAGACAGAAGCCCAATATAGTCTTCTTGATGGAGACAAAGCAGTATGCATATGAGATGGTTCGGATTCGTAATCGTTTGGGGTTCCGGAATGGTATTTTTCAAGATTGTGTGGATCGTAGGGGTGGACTTGCTCTCTTGTGGGATGATGAGGTTAGTTTTGCGTTAGCAAAGTCGTCAAGTCACTATATTCATGGTTTCTTTTCGATCCCTAGTGAAGGGAAACATGGCTATTTGACTGGTTTTTATGGGGATCCGGATAGGAATCAACGTCATAATTCCTGGATCTTGTTAGAGCGTTTATGTCCGATTGGACAACCTTGGTGTGTTGTGGGTGATTTTAACGCCTTTTCGTCTGTCTGTGATAAGGAAGGAGGAAGAACAGTCTCCTTTAGTCAGATAGAGGGTTTTAGCAGCGTTATAAATCGTCTGCAGCTTCGTGATCTTGGCTTTGCAGGAGTTCGATTCACTTGGACTAATAATCAGGGTGACGATGCCGCGATCAGAGAGAGATTGGATAGATGTCTTGTAACAGACGGATGGTCCGATATCTTTGGGAGGGGTAAAGTTGATCATCTTATAGCGGAGGTGTCTGACCATGTACCCGTGCAGGTTGTGTGGCAGTCAGGTATCATTCGTAATGTTAAAGTTGCTAAGCGTTTCCAGTTCGAAACTATGTGGTTACAGGATAGTAGATGTCAGAAGTTTGTGGAAGATGAATGGAGTATGACAGCCGATCCAGTGGTCAGGAAGATGGATCGTTTATCATCAGCTCTTCGGGTGTGGGACAGGGAAGTTTTTGGAAACATTAAGTACCAGCTGAGAAAGTTGAGAAGACGGCTGCAATCTATAGCGGAAGGTGTTCAGACAGCGGCTGTTGTGGCGGAAACTCGAGTGATCCGTCAAGATATATTAAACTTGTTGCTTCGAGAAGAGGAGATGTGGAGACAACGTTCGAGGGAATTGTGGTTGAGAAAGGGGGATCAGAATACAAGATTTTTTCATCGGAAGGCTTCCATTCGACGGAACAGAAACCGCATTGAAGGCCTAGAAGATGTAAATGGCGTTTGGATAACGGAAAAACAACAGGTTATCTCTATTATTGAAGACTACTTTAAGAATATTTTCACTACTACTAATCCGGTTCGCAGTCAAATGGAGCCTTTGTTAGTAGGTGTGGAAGATATTATCTCGGCCGAACAAAGGGGAGATCTTGAGCAGCCGTATACCGTGGAGGAAGTGCGGGCTGCCCTAGCTCAACTTGGCCCGGCCAAGGCTCCGGGTGTGGATGGCTACCCGGCTGCATTCTTTCAGAAATTTTGGAACATCGTTGGACCAGAAGTTGAAGTTTTGTGCTTGAAGATTCTGAATAACAACGGTGACGTGTCTAGAATCAATCATACTTTGATAGCTCTTATTCCCAAAGTAAAACAGGTCAGAAAAGCAGCTGATCTGCGCCCTATTAGCTTGTGCTCAACAATTTATAAAATTATTACAAAAACGATGGCTAATCGTTTGAAGTTGATTTTGGATTCGGTAATTGCTGATAATCAATCTGCTTTTGTCCCGGGTAGACTGATTTCTGACAATGTGCTAGTAGCTTTTGAGTTACTCCATTCTATGAAGAATCGTAAGAAGGGGAAGAAAGGGTTCTTGGCCCTAAAAGCAGACATGAGCAAAGCGTATGATCGTGTAGAGTGGGACTTTTTGCGAGCTGTGATGGAAAGAATGGGTTTTGGCTCTCGTTGGATCTCCCTAGTTATGAGTTGCATATCCACGAATACGTATAGTATGATTCTCAATGGTGAAGTTCATGGCTTTATTACCCCAGAGCGTGGTCTCAGACAGGGTTGTCCCCTTTCTCCCTATCTGTTTTTGCTCGTTTGTGAAACTTTATCTCGTAGTCTCACTTCTGCAGTGCAGGATGGTCGTTTGTCAGGACTGACAGCGTCACGAGGTGGTCCTGTTATCTCACACTTGTTCTTTGCAGACGATAGTATCTTGTTTACCAGAGCTACGGTTGAAGAGATTACAGTACTTCGTGGCATACTGGCAGATTATGAAGTCGCGTCTGGCCAGACTCTGAATCTTCAGAAATCATCCATTGTTTTTTCAGACAATGTTTCTGAAGATCAGCGCATATCTCTCAGTGCTCTGTGTGGTGTTCAGTTGGATTTGCAGCATGACACCTACTTGGGATTGCCGACCCAAATAGGTAGGAGCCGAAACGCCAGTTTTAGCCCAGTTGTGGAGAAAGTATTCAACAAGTTGAAGGGGTGGAAGGGTTCTTCTCTTTCTACAATTGGTAAGGAAGTTATTATTAAAGCTGTTGTTCAAGCTATTCCCACGTACACGATGAGTTGCTTCCTACTTCCTTTGAAGACTTGTCAAGATATTGAACGGGTTATTCGTCAATTTTGGTGGGGTGGTGATGATCAAAGGAGGAAAATTCACTGGATTGCTTGGGAGAAATTGAAAAAGCAGCGTGTGGATGGAGGAATTGGTTTCCGTGACTTCCATGATTTTAATAAAGCAATGTTGGCAAAACATACGTGGCGTTTTATTCAAAGACCTGATTCGTTGGTGAGCCGTGTCCTTCAAGCTAAGTATTATCGTAACTCTTCAATTCTTGATTTTGAGCTGAAAAAGAATGCCCAAGTGTCTTATGCTTTTAGAAGTATTATAGCTGGGCGTGATCTCTTAAAGAGTGGCTTAGTTTGGAAAATAAAAGATGGGCGTAGCGTAAAAGTCTTCGGCGACAAATGGGTGATGCGGCCAAATACATTTAGTGTGATTACAACTTGCCCCGCTGGACAAGAAAATTTGAAGGTCTGCGACCTGTTAACTCCGGAGGGGAATAAGTGGGACGAGAACAAAGTCTCAACTGTGTTATGGCCGATGGATATTGCCGCTGTTTTAGCAACTCCGATTGGAGCAAGGGGGTCGGGAGATTCTCAGTACTGGGTGCACTCAGACGGGGGCGAATATACTGTGAAGTCCGGGTATAGAGCTGCTCGATCATTGTCGGACCCGACAGCTTCTTCTTCGGTCGCAGTTCCGTCAGTGGGTTGGTTGAGGAATTTGTGGAGTTGTAAACTCCCAAAGAAGATCCTCGTTCCTTGTTGGCGATTATGGCATTCGTCTCTTCCCCTTGCAGATAAATTGTTGAGTCGTGGTGTGGAAGTCTCTCCAATATGTTGTCTCTGCCATGAAGAATATGAGAATGCTAACCACCTGTTTGGACGTTGTGCTCATTCCCGTGAGGTGTTAACAGGTATTATGGGGACAGATTTCATGCAAAACTTCGAGAATGATGTACGTGATCAAATTTTCAATGTTTTTACGAGAGAAAAAGAGAACATCCGAGAAAAGTTTGCTTTGGCATTATGGGCGATCTGGAGGAATAGAAATGAAAACTTATTTAACTCCAAAGGCAAGAGTCCAGAGAAAGTTGTAGAAGAAAGTACCAACTACTTTCGGTGGTGCAAAGAAACCCGAATTTTTGGCAAGCTGGACGAGTTATCAAACCCGCCAGTTGAGTCTTCATTTTGCTGGACAAATCCCCCAAGAAATTTTGTCAAGATGAATGTAGACGCCTCTTGGACTGAGTACGATATAGCTTCGGGAGTGGGGATGGTGGCTCGAGATGATAAAGGAAATTTTTTGGCGGCTAGACAGTATCGCCTTCTTCGGCAACGATCACCGTTAATGGCCGAAGCTTGTGCTTGCATAGAAGGACTACGTTTTGCGGTGGAACTTGGATATCAGAGAGTTGTCCTTGAGAGCGATTGTAGAAGCCTTGTACTGATGCTTGGTAGTGACTATGGAAGAAAATCGAAGGGTCTACAATTTGTTTCCGACCTTCATGAGGTGTTAATGGAGTGTGAGGAGTTGGTTTCGAAGCTTCCTTCGGTTAAGTTCAGTTTTGTCCACAGAGAGGGGAATCAATTTGCTCATTTACTTGCCTCCAAAGCTTTGTTGGAGGGGGATATTTCATATTATTCTCAAACGCCGATTTGGGCTAACTATGTATTAAACATTGATATGTTGGGGGTGACTCCCCTTGAATGAGATTTTCAATTTTTCTCTCAAAAAAAAAAAGATAATCTAGGGTCCCTAGGGTCGTTAATAATTTCTGGACTACGCTTAAGACACTGTAGTTATTAATGATTAAATCGGGTCACACTCATTATGCTATTCTATCGATCTCACGTAAATTTGCGTTCTGGTTAACTTTGGGTCCTTTCGGTCCACCTCCGTTTAACGTTCCGTTCTATTTGGCTTGCTAGGTCCGCCCACCGGGTCCTGTTGGTCAACCGTTTTCACTAAAACCTAACCGATCCCAACCGACACTACATGCTCTCGGTAACTCAAGCTCTTTTCTCCACCTGGTCTCCAAGAACTACAAGAATATCAACTGTGTTCTAAACACACCAGGATTAGTTCACTATCATGCAACTAACTAGGTAACTCGCATGAAACGGGTGATCAAGCCAAGCAAACATATAAATAAGAATGAGAACACAATGAATAACCAAAACTAAACGTAGAATTAAGCTAAAAACTTGAATCAAGTCATAATCTGGAAAATCATAATGTAACCCTAGTTATCCATCGATTATCAAGCAAAGAGAAGTTTAGCTGGACTTAAACTGGCTTAGCATAGTCAAAACATCCATAATCATGTAAAAGAGATGAAGAAAAAGTAGGCAAACGCTAAAAATCTTCGCGAATGACGATCTTCCTCACTCCAAAGCTTCGTCTCAATCCCACTCTGACTCTACGTATCAAAAACTAAACCCTAACAGTGAATTACAAGTATCATATACGGCCCCCCCCCCCAATTGTTTCCATAAAAGATTCTAAAAAATTACTTCAAAAAATAGAGTTTCTGCGCTTTCGAACACCCCAATCGTACGGTTTACTGAGAGCCTCCCCACGATTGCAAATCTTCCAAAAGGTGAATTTTAGCTAAGTAACCCACTCGTACGGTTGGAACTCCAATCCTACGAAGTACTTTTCTTCACGCTTCCGTGCTTCTTTGGCCTCGTCTTCACTCGTCCATTCCACGCATCTCTATCGAGCCTTAAACGTTCTGAAGTTTGTTTCTCTTGTTAATGCACATCTCCGAGCTCCAGTTTCCTGAAAAGCACAACACGAAACATACTGGAAGATACAAAAATAGCTCAAAACTTCATAAGAAACGCCCAGATTGCACAATTATGCACAAACGCCCAAACATGCTAACATTCCCTTAATCTGGCCGAAAACACATATAAATGCATCGTAACTCAAGAAAAATGGTAGTGAAATCTTTATAAATATAACTCCTACTTTGGAGTTATCAAAATCCAAGAATACTAATAGTGGGTTATACGAACCCTTGCCATTTCCACATGAACCTTGGACATATCATATCATGGACTTATTCCCTAGTCTGCCAAAGACGCCATGAGCAGATGACTCCATTTTGGCAGTTGTGGATTGATTTTCTAAGATGGCACACTTTATCCCATGCAGTAAAACTGAAGACGCTTCATATGTTGCCAAGCTATTCTTTCGAGAAGTTTTTCTCCTCCATTGCTTGCCAACATCTATCGTTTATGATCATGATGTGAAGTTATTTAGCCATTACTTGAAGACGTTCGGGAATTTCTTTGGGACAAGCCTCAAGTTTTCAAGTGCGTTTCACCCACAAAGTGACGGTCCGACCGATGTGGTTGATCGCAGTTTGGAAGACTAATTGTGTTGCATTATGTGTGGTAAGCCAGGGCAATGCGATTTGGTCTTACCCACAAGGCCGACCTTAGCATTAAGCCACTCAAGTGGCTGCTTAGGGCCCCAACATTATGGGGGCACCATATTTTTGAAATATAGGGTTACATTGGTCTTTTTATTAAAAGTAATATTAATTGTTAATATTGATACTTGTACAAATTTAACTTGAGTGTATCAATTAACGTTTTTTTAGAAATTAGTACTAATTAACTTTTGTGCCTCCCTGAACTTAAGGGCTAGTTTGGTAATGTTGTGCCGTTTTGGAAATTTGTCGTGTAAGAGGAACTGTGAGAAATATGCTGTGGAAATCTACACAAAAAAATGTTTGGTAAACTACGCATATGACTTATTGTGGAAAAGCACTTTTGAATTTTGTGTTTTATAATTAGCGCTTTAGATTTGTTAGTGTCGAAACGACCATATCAAACATGATATAATAAATAGTACTCTTACAATAGAGAATATATATATTTATTAATGTATAATAATTTCAAATAGTAAATTTATCTAATAGTATGTCATGGAGAGCAACATTTCCTCTGTTTTTGGAAAACTGCTGTGGGATAATAATTGCTTTATAGAAAGCATAAATATAAAAATTATTAAACACATAAATACAACTCATGAATTCAAAAAGCGGCGTTCTAAACAGAAAAACATTACCAACCGATTCAAAATTTTCTTGTTTTCATCTCTAGATTATGATCATTATCTCTCTTTTAAAATTCTCCTGAAACTTCTCAGAGAAAAAAAATCTCCTAAAATTCCTCCTATTCTCTAGCATCATTATCTCTACAATAACAACTCCATTCCAGTAGTGCAATGAATGTGTTATTATTAATTACTTTCTCTCTGTTCTCTTATGAAGTCAAAGTTCAACTCAATTCTCTCCTCCAATGGTAACCACAAATTGAACTTGCAGATCCTACTTAATACATTTGGTCTTCGACATTTACAAATTGATCGAAAAAGCAGTAGATAGTAGTGTCCAAGGAGTTAAAAATAGTGTGACAAAATAATATGGAGGTTGATGGATTCCTCACATGAATTTGAACGTTTAAAGTATACGTATATAAAGGGCCTCGGGCTTATAATTTTCTTAGGACACTATAAAACCTAGAGCCGACCCTGCTTACCCACTGTTGAATTTTCCTACTACAACTCTGTCAACCAATCCATTGGGAAGAGTCCCTTTTCAATTATTAACCGCACAAATCCTCGCCAACCAATCGAATTAGTTCCTTCACCAGTTGACGCTCGCCCATCAGAGCCTGCAAAGTCCTATGCGGAGCATATTCTCAATGTTCATGCTGAGATTTGAAGAAAGATTTTTCTAAGCAATGATAGTTACCGCCTTGCTGCTAATGCACATAGGCGAAAGATGCACTTTGAGGGAGGAATGTTCGTGATGGTTCTTGTTCATCCAGAGCGATACTCGAAGAATTCGTTTAAGAATCTTCATACCCGAGCTATTGGGCCTTATCGCATCTTATGGAAGTTTGGACCCATGGCGTATTTGCTAGACTTCCCCTCCACCATGTCCATCAGCACAGTTTTCAAAGTCAAGGATCTATTCTCATACCAAGGCACATTTCAACATCCAAGGTTACTCCAGAATAATGTTTCCCCTCCACCATCTCTATCTTTGTTTCTCTCTTCCTCGACCGTCTATTTCTCTCCATCTCTCTCTCTCAATGATTTGGATCTGAAACTAGTCTTTGATATGGCGGTGCTTGTATTTAGGCTGGGAGTTGGTCAGATTTGAGTTTGGATGGCGGCGACAATGGTGGTACTCTATTGGTGGACAGTGGAGGTGATGTAAGGCGGGTTCTATCGGGGTGGTGAAGCTTGGTTGGGTTTGATTGAGGGCCAACGAGGAAAGCGGAGGAGGGGGTTGAGGAGGCAGTTGGTTTTTCCCCCAGATTACATGTTTCAGTGGTGATTCCGACGGCGTGGTGTTGATGATTGCGTTGAAGAAGAAGAAGAAGAGGCAAACTTGCTGGAACCTAGCAAGCAGCAAGATGAACATGGCACACCAATTAGGTATTTCCCCCTTTCTCTTTGTTCATTCTCTTTCAGGACTTTGTAAAAGCAGTTGATTTCGCTAAGGCAAACCTGCTTCTTGTTGAGTCTCTTTCTCTACCTTTTCTTTTGTAATCATTGTTCTATTTTTTTTAGGATTGATGGCAATGAGCTTTGTTCTTCGGAGTCTGGGTTTGGCGGTGATGTGGCGGCCGTGGTGGTGACCTGTTCGCCGGAATCTGGGTTTCATTGTGGTGATGGTGGTGGTGGTGGTGGTGGTGGTGACCGTCATGTTCTTATTAGTGTTTACAAATAAGAAGTGGACAATTTTACCCTTAAACAAAAGGATGTGTGAGTCAACTAACGGTCTATTCCGTTCAGTGAGTAATGAAGTTTTTTTTTCCCAGTATTAACAAGTAGGATTTATTGCAACTGGAGGATGCAATAAGCCTATTCTAGAAATGGGGTCGCTAAGTGTTAGTTTCGATATACTGGAGGTATTTATTAAGTAATTAAGCCTTAAAATTATCATGAATAATTTTATTAAGTTGTTTTTCCCTTTTATCAGCTTGTATTTTAATTCGTTAGAAGGGTCAAGCTTATCGTGTAGTTTTAGTCAACTCTTATATGTTAGATTTTTAGATTGTTAGGCATATCCCCTATTCATTTATAAATGGAGTATTATTTTACATTTTCATTCAGTGTTTTATTAATGAAATGAACCGGTGAGGTTTTCTTTCAAAACAATTCTGTTTGCATTCTCAATGTAGAATATCGTTCATGTTCTACACTAGGTGACTTGTAAGTTCACCTTCATTTGCGCTATCGTTCATTCAAATATGCACTGTTATATGTTCACTTCACCAGATCGCTGAAAGTGCCGATCTAGATTGCGAACAACCCACGAATGGGATTGGCCGATCTAGTTCGGCAATCTTTACAAGTCGAGCAATTTTAGCTAACCATGGACGCGATTGGTAGATAAAATTTTACAAGAATTTTTCTATGTAATACTGCATTCTTATTGTTGAAATTGAGCTGCATGCACACGCTGGTTTGTTGTGTTGATCAGAGGCGGATCAGCCCTCGGCACGGGTAGGCAAGTGCCCTACCCGAGTTAGGAAAAATTGCAATTTTACCCTTATGTTGTCAAGAATTATTCCAAAATGCCTTGATCATAATTGCAATAGTACCATTGTTCGATTTTGAATTGTGGCTTCAGTGTCATTGCTAGAAAAATTACATTTGGTCATCTAAAATTGTATTATTTCGAATATGCCCTAGTATTCAAGATTTTGAATGTGTGATGCAGGATGGATTTGGTGGTGATACGGGTCAGCTTCAGAGAAACTGTTTCGGTCCAGACGCAGAATAGGGACAGAATTGAAGGTTGTCCGATTTGCACAAAATCATACATTATTTTGAGTGGAAACGACATTCTAAAAAGAACATGTGATTTATCACGGGCACCGCCCTAATTTGGTCAAAATCGACTGGTTAGGGGTCGAAATCTGCAGTTTTCTATTTTTACTATATTTATTTAATAATTAGGATTTTGATTTGAACCCAATTTCGGTGGAAATTTTTAGCTGAGTGTTTAATTAGGTTAGAATAATTGTGTAGCATTAATTTTAGAATTTTTTCCATATTTGGAATATTTAGTATTTTCAGCTATTTAAGTCTGGCTTGTGGACTGAGTTTGGGGTGCTATGAATTATTGAAGTTTTTTTCAGAACTTAGAGAGGTTATTCCCCTAGTGTTTTTTCATGATTTTCCTTTCTAAATCTTTGCTTCTTGCTTCTCGCCACACGCCTTGATTCAATTCGGCGTCAGTTTAGGATGGATTTGGTGGAGATACGGGTCAGCTTCAGAGAAACTGTTTCGGTCCAGACGCAGAATCAGGGGCAGAATTGAAGGTTGTCCGATTTGCACGAAATCATACATTATTTTGAGTGGAAACGACATTCTAAAAAGAACCCGTTATTTATCACGGGCACCGCCCTGATTTGGTCAAAATCGACTGTTTAGGGGTCGAAATCTGCAGTTTTCTATTTTTAGTATAATTATTTAATAATTAGGATTTTGATTTGAACCCAATTTGGGTGGAAAGCTGAGTGTTTAATTAGGTTAGAATAATTATTTAGCATTAATTTTAGAATTTTTTCAATATTTGGAATATTTAGTATTTTCAGCTATTTAAGTCCGGCTTGTTGACTGATTTTGGGGTGCTATGAATTATTGAAGTTTTTTTTAGAACCTAGAGAGGTTATTCCCCTAGCGTTTTTTCATGATTTTCCTTTCTAAATCGTTGCTTCTTGCTGCTCGCCACACGCCGTGATTCATTTCAGCGTCAGTTTGGTATCAGAGCTCCGTGGGAAGAAGATCGTCATAACCATGGTGCGTGGACGACCTGGCGGCTGCGAGCAGGTTCCGGCTGAGGAAGCCCCCCAACGGGAACGTAACGTCCAAGACGTTATGATGATACAAGATCTGCAAAGGCAGATTGCAGACCTAACCCATGGCCTTGCGGTGCGGTATTTGCAGCGGCAGGTTGCAAATTTAACTCGACACTAAGCGGCACGGGAATTCGAGGATTGCAATGCCTTTAATCAGGACTCGCAGCCCGCGTTCGAGATCCGCTACGACGGTGATTCCGGTTGTCGGAACGAGCGTTATGGAGGAGCGAGTTTAAAGGCTGACGTGTCAGATTATTCCGGTACGTTAGTAGTTGAACATATTTATGGTGGTGCAATATTTTATAAGCGTATTTCAAGTTCAATCGATAGTTATGTAGACTGGAATAAACCATCGGTTTATGATAACTATGGAGACGAAGATGAAGATGATGATGTGAACATTGGATTAGCGGAGTCGTTGGTGTTTCCGTTCAAGTTCACATCTTACTTTAGTGATCCGTTCTTCGTGGAGACCTTCTTTCATGAACCTAATTTGAACTCGAGGACGAGTTCTTTTGAAGAGGGGGTGATTGATGCAGGATGGATTTGGTGAGATACGGGTCAACTTCAGAGAAACTGTTTCGGTACAGACGCAGAATCAGGGGCAGAATTGAAGGTTGTCCGATTTGCACGAAATCATACATTATTTTGAGTGGAAACGACAGTCTAAAAAGAACCCGCGATTTATTATAGACACCGCCCTGATTTGGTCAAATAGACTGTTTAGGGGTCAAAATCTGCAGTTTTCTATTTTTAGTATATTATTTAATAATTAGGATTTTGATTTGAACCCAATTTGGGTGGAAATTTTAAGCTGAGTGTTTAATTAGGTTAGAATAATTATTTAGCATTAATTTTAGAATTTTTTCCATATTTGGAATATTTAGTATTTTCAGCTATTGAAGTCCGGCTTGTGGACTGATTTTGGGGTGCTATGAATTATTGAAGTTTTTTTCATAACCTGGAGAGGTTATTCCCCTAGTGTTTTTTTTCATGATTTTCCTTTCTAAATCGTTGCTTCTTGCTGCTCGCCACACGCCTTGATTCAATTCGGCGTCAATGTGGCTTCAGTGTCATTGCATAAAACTCACAAATGAGTATTTGAAAACAGCCACATGATCGTACAAAATGATGCGTTCAGTACTTCGTAGAACTTATGCTCCAGCAAGGTGGTGTTACTCAAGGTCAGTGTTGGCTGGATGTGCTTCTCACATTTTTTCTTCATTCCTCTCACAAACCAACCATTTATGTCCGCCTCGTTCTTGTGTTGATTGTAGAAAATGATACGTTTAGGTGCTCGTAGAATTTATGCTGCAGCAAGGTGGTGTTACTCAAGGTCAGTGTTCCATGGAGGCGCTTCTCAATTTTTTTCTTCATTCTTCTCTCCAAGCAGCCATTTATGTCGGCCTGAAATAGAAAAGTGCAAGTTTTCATCTCCTCATTTAAGTGTAAGTTAAATATCTCCGCCTGGATCTAGTTAGCAGTGGTTTCTTATTGCATGGCATTATGGCAGACTTGTCCGAGGCAGTTACATGATGTCCTACTTCCTGTTTCAGATTTCATTGATGTTTAAAGTACTACTACCTCTGTTTCGTCTGTTTCAGCCTACTTCCCTAAAACAGAAATTTCGCTTGTTTCAGCCTACTTTCCTTTTTAGTAAAGTTTTGATGCCAAAAGTCTAAATTATCCTTCATTACTTCACTCGGCCAAATAAACCCCTCTCCCCTCTACACAAGTCTGGCCTATGAAACGGTAGAGAGAGAGAGAGAGTAATAAAGAGAGAAAAAAAAGCTCCCCCTACCCGTATGATTTTCAAAGCAAAATCTAGTTGAGTTCGTCCATTCCTATGTTCTCTTGTTTTGATTTTCTCTCGTGGATCGTCTTCCTCTTCACATCAAGACTCCAATTCCATATGTTTTGATTCCTTCGTCGTTTTAGGGTTTGAAGGATGGCTGTAATGCGGCAGCGGCGGCGGCAAGGTGGAGTAGGAAGAGACGAAGGAGAAGAAAGGCAGAAGGAAGAAGATGGAGCTTGAAGAGGAGGAGATTGGTGAGAGAGAAGAGGTGGTGGAGGAGGAAGAGGCGCCGCGCTTTCCCTTCCTCTCTCTGCCGGAGATCTATGATAGGCTCACGTTCGTGACGAAGTTTCTGAAGATGTTTCGATCCAGCCGCTTGATTTGCTCGCCGGTAACCTCCGTCTGGATTATGGCGGTTCTCCTTCTCCGGTTCAAGGAGAGGCACCGGATCTGGATTTGCTCTGTTCTTTTTCTTCTTCTTCTTCTTTGTTTAGTTCTGATTTTTTTTGGTCATTCATTTGGACTGTAAATTGCTGCTATGGTTGTGGTTGTGGTTGTGGTTGTGGTGGTGGTGGGGTGGTTGTTGTGGTTATGGGGGTGGTTGTTGTTGTGTCTGTGATGAGAGAGAGGAAGGAGAGAGACAGTAATTGTTTCATAGATTGAGGGCAAAAATGTAAAAGGCACAAGTTTCTTAAAACCTGTGCCCATTTTCTCTCAGCTAAAACACACGAAATGGAGGTAGTACATTGGTATTAGTATGCCACCATAGGTATTGACTTAATATTGTTTTTGCATTGCAAGATTTTCCCTTGATCATCAAAGTATTGATTTGTAGTCATATAAATTATCCAAATAGTTCACGATGTTATCTGGTTGATTTTATGTGTGTTCGATGGGATTCTCATCTTTGGTTACTTTGGTTTTAAAACGAAATCAAGATTTTCATTCATTATGATAAAATGGGTATACACAATATTACACACAATATATTATTTTTAGCACAAGCTAAGCCTAACAATTTCAATGTCAATGCAGATCCCAAATCAAGCTTCTTCACAGCATCTGCACACTTCAATGTCAAGGCGACTCCAACATCAAGCATCAATAGACTGCTATATCATCGCAACGGACTCACTATCAGAGAGATGTGTCGAAGGAACTTTGCTCAGTTCACTTGTGGGCGATGATTCGTCTGCGGAAAGGGTTTCGGATTCAAAGGCTGAATCATTATCAGCTAAGTCATAAGAGATCGTTCTCTTCGTGCGCGAACAGAATTTCGGAATCGGTAGAGAACTAGGATCTGGCGAGTTCACAAAAGATAGCCCAGCCCATGACTCAGAGCGAACGGCTTCTTTCGACTTAGGAGGAACATGTGAACGTAACCTGTCCGAAGATGGTAACTGTTTTTTCGGCTGAGACGTAGATGTCTTTCTTTCACCAACAAGGTGTGTCTTAGATGGAGGCGGACCGAGTACACCAGCTGACAAAGGGTTCGGGAGAATTATTGTTTCCTTGGGAGGGGCTGGGCCCAGTATACCTGCGGCTGATGGAGGGATTCGGCCGAGTATACCGGGGGCTGGAGAGTGGAAACTTGTGAAGAAGGTAGAACCAAACGAAGACCCGCACCGAGCAGGAGCACGAAAACTACTGCTTCCTCTGCGACATTGCTTTTGTTGTTGTGGAACAACTAGGCACTGCGTCTGAATCATCTCTCGATCTCTGTTAATTTAAGCTCTCTCAAGACTAATGTATGTGATCTTTTATGTAATAGTTGCTGAGGCGTATATATAGTAGTATTTGGAAACTGGACGAATCCAACTTAGAAAAGGAATACGCTGAGAAGAAACAAGTTACCTTACTTGAGAGACCTGATACTTCTTTCCTCCGATATATATAGTTGTAAGTAGATTCAAGTCGGTGTGAAACCTAAACCTATTTTTTTAGAGGAAAACCTAAGCCTATTTTGTCTTGTTAAACATAAGAAATTATATTTCAAGATGATTATTCTTAACTTATTCTACCGAATCCAAAACATGAAAGAATTAAGACATGGCTCTATAAAATAAAGGCTAAATTGAATCGGCGGAACTGATAGTTTGAATTTTGTGTGGATTTAGTACACATATTTTAACTGCAGCATTCACAATACTTATACTTTCAATTTGTTACAACGGTGGTACCATCCGTTAACTTTCCATCTATATGTGGATGAAAATATGTAAAAAGACTAGTGTGTCCCTCATTTTCACTCCGGATTTTTATAAAATGACAACTATTACCTACAAATTTAAAATGTTACGCAACATAAATTTTTAAAATTTATTTTTTTAGAAGAAAATTTGAATTATTTACTTATACATTAAAACAATACCATATATGCTAAAAAAATCACATTCTCTTTTACTAAAAAGTAATAGTATCACAGATAAATATTTCTTTCGATCAAAAACATTATAGAGAACTTATCATTTATTAGTATGAAAATTAAATAATTAAAATAAATAATTTATAATTTATAAAATTTAGACTTGTGAGTAAAAGTAATTCAGTAATTCCAAATTTAATTATTACTATGACAATTATGCTTTTATATATATATATATATATATAGGCTATCGCGCGGGCGAATTTTTAGGGTTCCTAGGGGCCCCAACATTTTTTACCGGTTCTGACCAAAAGGCAGCCGGTTTCGCCTGTATTTAAGAGAATACCTACAAAACGACAAAAGTTATCGCGAGTTGGGACAAAAGTGGTTCGCCCGGATTGGACCGACTCGCCCAGTACTATGAAACATGTTACGAATCTCATGAAATATTCAACGGTTTCATTACCGGGTTTTGAAATAGGAAGTAGCTTTCATGAAATAGCTTGAGATTATTATAAAAGGTTCTAGAATATTTTGAAATGGATAATCTTGAACACATTTGAAGTAAACCATCGACATTGGTGATCAACGTTTGACATATTAGCACCAGTACTCAGTCGAAATAGATGCGAAATATGTTAAGACACCAAAAACAATTTGATTACGAGAATGTTTGTCTCCATCTAAGCCGGATTACACATCATAAATACATCCCTACATTAACTGGACTTTTATGAACACAAAGTAATGCCAATCAGTGCTCCACGACCGTCACGGAGGCATGGACTTGACAATCACAAACTGCTAGGACATCACAGGTGACACAGTAACTGTCCCACAAAACCCACAAACCACCACCAAATGCATCCGGGTCAGCAACAAATGGCCTGTCGAATCCAAGGGTGGCACACAAGATCTTTGCCGTTTTCCCGCGTTGGGATCATGCAACGCCATCTTGTCTTTGAAAATCTTCCAGAACCCAGTAGAGTCTCCTTCAACATGATTCCACAACAGAACTTTAATCGGATAGTTTATGGCGACCGTGCGCGGCTCCATTTGTCCCTTAACCACCAGCCACTTCTTTGGTAGTAGAGTGTGTACATACTCACATGTGCACATGAAGTCTACAATAACACTACTCTTTGGTGCAGCAAGGCACAACACCGAGACCTCTTCATCCTGTGCTGGGAAACATCCCAACTAACACGGGATTGTTAGTTTTTCCTCTATCGGACCTTGCCTCCTCTTCTTGCTTCGTCCATGATCCTGTAAAGGTACCACTTCTTTCCTCGATTTTGACTCCTCTTCGGCTACAAGGGAGTTTAAGTCGTCCCTGGTGACACTAGTTTTCTCCACCCTGTTGCTCGGAATCCATCGGTCCATTGAGCTCACCTGTGGGGCTGTCATCTGAATCACAACTGAAGAGTTTTCTGTGTTTGGAGATGGGATGAAAGGAACTGCTTGGCACCATGTTCAATATGCAATATGATGAGGCTAGAATTTCACTAGGATTGAAAACAACACACCCGACCATTATATATATATAATTAACGACTTTAGAGGACGGTTAATCTCATAAACACCCACGTTTTTGGGTAGTAGAACAGTTGGGTTTTTACATGTTTTGCGTGCGTGTTTAGATGGGGGTAGTGCAAGTGTTAACAAAGGGTTAGTGGACATGAATTCGTTTCAGATTCTAACTTCATTCAAAAAATTCAATCTCGATTACTAACTATTTCGAAATCTGACTGTGGAGAATTTTAATAAAAAAAGATCTCAAAGATTATGTAATGTATGTAACGTTTACCACATTGTAATGATTCATAGCATGGATTTATAATTGTGGTTCCAATAGTGTAATGCATTTATACGATTTCATAGTTTTTTTAGACTTACCTGTTTGTCGACTACTGGTTAGAACCCAGGATCTCAGGCAGGGCTTTTAAATGCTCAACCCCTTGAGCTAGCACCCATTTGCTACGATTTCATAGTCAGAGTACAACTCATTGAACGATAAGATTGTTCACATGCAATGTTGTTGCAAATAGGGCCCCTCGTACGGAGGCCTCCAATGGTGTTAATAAAAAATGCTTAATATAAACTGGGATACATTTTCATGGTGTATTCATTAGAAATTTATTGTCAGAGAAACAAAGAAGATTTTTGCAACTTTGGAAGCTTCTTTTCAAGAGCTGGCTAAACATGAAAGGTTTGAAGTGTTGCTCCATTTTACGTTTCACCTACTCTTGCTTAGCACACGTCACGTAATGATGTTCGGGCTTGCCAAAGCAAGACGACTTGATTCCTCAAGATATGACGCGACGATACAAGCTAGTAATGTGTGACTGCTGAAGCCAGAGGTCAAATGCAACTGAGCCTTTTCAATTGGATTGAAATCTTATAATGGGAGTTATCTATGAGATAGATAAAGAATAAAGATTTATTTGTTGGAATAGATGCCCCAGAGGCAATCTAGTTTAGTATGAATTTATTTGTGGCTAGAAATTCATTTATTATTTATTGGATATTTAATATAATGAAGTCCTTAAATTTACAATTGTGTTGTTTATCTTAAATATCCCTAGTCCAGTATAATGATTAACGGGACAATCATCTATAGACTAGTATGGGGTTGGATTGATATAGAGATATCATGATCCAACACATAGGTGTGCATTAGGGGTAATGTTACACTGGATTGACCCATCTCTGAGAAGGCTACATACACGTTATGTTGAGTCACAAGCGCTTCTCGCGGTGCAATGGTATTTTCATCCTTAGACTTGAAATCACTAGATATTCTAGTTGTGAATTATTGTGATTTTGGTAGCGTTAAACGCTACACCGTAACTGGGTAGTTATAAAGGCGTGTACTGGATACAATAAGAAGCAAGCTTAGAGATCGTAGTGGACGTAGATAGAATTTTTCCCTCCCACATAACGGGAGCAAATATCCTAGGCCACTCGAGGGATAGTGCTTATAGAATGTCTGGCCAGACTCAAATAAATTAATATGGGATAGTGATGTTATTTGCACGAATAAGGCTATTCCCATGGATCGAGAAACTATGGATTGGATATACGAGTGTGACTTGTATGTCTCGTGTCCAATCCGGATATAGAGACAAAGGGATGAGACAATTACTTGTACAAAGGTTGTCAAGATGACTATTCTATTAGTTGGCTAGAATGGATGTTTTGCTAGAAACCGCTCCATATTAGCAAACAGTTGCTACCAACTAGATAGAACCTATGGGGTCACACGCTATATAGAGTTGAACTAGATTTGGGAATTAATTAATTGGATTAATTAATTAGAATGATCACTTTACAAAACCTTGCAAACATAGTAGGGACTAATTTGCAAGGAAGGGACTAAATTGAATTATAGTAGGACTAGAATAAGTCCTTTAGGTAGTTGACAAGGAGTTGTTGGACTATATAAAGGACCTTCCTTCCTTCCTTCCCACATAACTTATGCTCATTATTGAACATAACAAGAGTGGGAGAGAACAAAAGGAGAGAGAGCAAGCAACAAGAGGAGCCGACCGCCCCTCTTGCCGCCGCCCATCCCGTCGGCCACAAAGGAGGCCGAGAGCCCCCTTTTTGGTCTCGTTTTGCGTGATTTTTCCTTCCTCTTCCTCTTTCCGGGCTAGCACCAAGGACTTGGGAGATCTAGGATCAACTCTAGGTGTGGATCAACCATAGTGAACGTGACACAATTCGCGTTTGAAGTCATCAAAGGAGAACCCTAAGGTGTGTTGTTGATTTCTTCCTTTACCATCATTATGTGTCTTGACTTGTGATCCTTGGAGGGTTTTGCATGGTTATTTTTGTTTCCGTTGCGCATCCATGAATCAAAACACTACAGTGGTATCAGAGCCACAGGTCGTAGAGCATAAACGTGGTTTATGTGTTACGTTTTAGTTGTTTTACACCTTAATTTGATTGTTTATCGCGTAAAACAAGACAAATCAAGCATGAGATGCAATTTGTCAATAATCTTTCATAACAAGATCCAATTTTTGCATTGGATGCATGAATTGGTGAGTTTGAGAAATTTTAGGATCTTAGATCTAGATTTTGGGCATCCTTGGGGAAGAAGGAGTTCTCCCAAAACAAGGAAACAACCAAACTTGGGCACCAAGCAAGAGAGTTGTTTTGGAAACAACTCCCTCAAGGAGGTTCGGCCCCCCTAGGGACCGCCCCTCTTGCTTTCCGCCCAAGATTGGCCGCCCTAGGAGCCGGGCGGCCCTAACCCGCGGCCTAGGCATGTGGGTTTTGGGCCGGGCCGGCCCTAGGGCCTTGTGGTTCATCTTATTGGGCCCGGGCAATTTGATTGTTGGGCCCATGGACCGTTTTAACCCTAGAAATCCTAAAATCAATTAAAATTGACCAAGCGCGTTAAAATTGGATTTTAACTGGTTATGTGCAATTCCCATGGTGATTGGATATGGCTTTAGGATGTGGTTTGATGTGGATGTTTAATTTTGTGGTTTGGTTTTACGGCCTGCGAGCTGGTCAATTAATTGTAATAATTAATTAGGGTTTTATGGCATGCGTGCCAATTTTTTTCTCAACTTGTGAGATTTATTTTATTTAGTATAGAAGTTAGCTAGTGCTAGATAAAGTAGATTGTTAGCCAAGATTGAAGAAAATAAGCCCTAAGCCAAAGGAGCCACAAAAGATGGAGCAAGGAGCATGGAGCATTCCACATGACTATGAAGAATGGACCAAAAGATCAAGACGCATGGAGATGTGTTTGTTTTAGGGTTCATAGATAATTCCATTGGCTTGGAATTATCTTAGTCTAGAAAAGGCCATATCCACATCACGTTTAATTTCTGTTTTGTGGTTGTTTACTTTATTGTCTTATTATTGTGTGGTTGGTGTATGGATGATGCATGCAATTAGGATAATAAGATAATTAGACAACCCGAATCTATTATTTGGAGTTGTGCCCAAACTCAAATAGATAGATTAGTTGATTTTGATCAACAAAACAATTAAAATTGAATTTAAAATCCCTCAAAATTCAAATATTGTGTTCCTGCCTTCTCGTTATTTAAACACTCATTATCATCATTATTTATCAAGTTCGTGCGTGCCAAAGCATGGCGACTTGGTTCATAATGATGGAATGCGATGGCACGTAACAATGTGCAATTGTTTAAATAAGAGGTTGAGCACAACTGGGCTATTAATGTGATTAAGAAACCTAGAGGAAATCAATTGGGATTATCCATAAGGATGGATAAATAAGGAGTTATTTGCCCAATTGAACCAAGAGTTACATAAGAGATGCAATTGGAATTGTTCCTACCTAAAGTAGTCGAATTATGGGTGACTTGCCAAAGCAAGCTCATAAGGAGGTGAAACATGGATCTTGGCCCACTAGAAAATATAAGTATATTTTCCGCATTAATATCTTGAGGGTTATTAATCTGTAGTAAAATAGTGGGATCTATATTTGATAAACTAGCCATTATTGAATATAGTCAAAAATTCACAAATACTAAAACTTGCGTATTTTCCTTTTGTAGAATTGCAAATGGCAAACAACTCATCGAGTTCACAACATTCCCTATGATCTGTCCTTGAGAAGGACAAGCTCTCTGGAACCAACTTTCTTGATTGGTACAGAAACTTGAGAATTGTTCTCAAGCAAGAGAAGAAACTGTACGCAATAGAGGAGCATGTTCCAGAAGGTCACCAAACACCTGCTGCCCTAAAGGCGTGTCAAAAGCGTGTTGATGACGCTAATGCTGCGGCCTGCCTTATGCTATGCACCATGACTTCTGAGCTTCAGAAGCAACACGAAAACATGAATATTGTCGATATGATCGAGCATCTCAAGCAGCTCTTCCAAGAGCAGGCAAGGGTAGAGAGGTATGAGGTCTCTAAGGCACTGTTCAAGTGTCATCTGGCAGAAGGGAACCGGGTGGGACCCCATGTGCTCCGTATGATCCTGTACTTGGAGAATCTCGCCCGACTAGGGTTCCCGGTCGGCCAAGAGTTGGCAACCGATCTCGTGTTGCAATCGTTGCCCGAGAGTTATGGACATTTCATCATGAACTATAACATGAACGAGATCGTGAAACCACTGCCAGATTTACTCAATATGTTGAGGACAGCTGAACAGAGCATCAACAAGGGTAAGGGCAAAGACATTATAATGGTGCAGAAAGGAAAGGGCAAAAGGTTTGCCTCATTCTCCAAGGGCAAAGGCAAGTCAGTTGCCAAGTCCAAGGAACCTGCCCTTAAGCCTGTTGGTGGCATTGCCAAAGGTGTGACTAAAGGTGAGTGTCACTACTGCAGTCAGCCTGGACACTGGAGGAGGAACTGCCGAAAATATCTGGAGGACAAGAGGCTTGGAATAGTGATTCCACCACCACCAGGTGTTTTTGTTGTAGATGTCACTTTAACTGTCTCTACATCATGGGTATTAGATACTGGATGTGGATCTCATATTTGTCGAAATATGCAGGATCTAAAGAGAAGTAGAAGATTGGCTAAAGGAGAGGTAGATCTGCGCGTTGGGAATGGAGCAAAGGTTGCTGCGTTGGCCATAGGCGTGTGCGAGCTATCTCTGCCTACAGGATGAGTTTTAGAATTAAATAATTGCTATTTTGTGCCTGCTATGAGCAGAAACATTATTTCTATTTCTTGTTTGGACAAGGATGGTTTTATTATTTCAATAAAGAACAATTGTTGTTCCTTTTATTTGAATAATATTCACTATTTTAGTGCGCAATTATTTAATGGACTTTATGTCCTTGATCTAAGCAATCCTGTCTACAACATTAATACCAAGCGGATTAAAATAAATGATTTAAATCCTGCTTATTTATGGCACTGTCGTTTAGGCCACATAAATGAGAAAAGTGTATCTAGACTCCATAAGGATGGATTACTAGACTCATTTGATTTTGAATCATATGAGACATGTGAGGCTTGTTTATTGGGAAAAATGACAAAGTCCTCTTTCAATAAGAAAGGTGAGAGGACTAGTGAGCAATTGGCACTCATACATACTGATGTGTGTGGGCCATTTGCCACGCCTGCCAGGGGTGGTTATGTCTACTTCATTACATTTACTGATGATTACAGTAGATATGGATTTGTGTACCTCATGAGGGCAAAATCCGAATCCTTTGAAGTGTTCAAAGAATTCAAGAATGAAGTAGAGAAGCAACTTGGCAAAAGTATCAAGGCTCTACGATCGGATCGTGGAGGAGAATACTTAAGCCAAGAGTTTGACGAGTATCTTAGAGAGTGTGGGATCGTGTCCCAACTCACTCCACCCGGAACCCCACAATGGAATGGCGTGTCCGAGAGGAGGAATCGAACCCTATTAGATATGGTTCGATCTATGATGTGTCAAACCGATCTTCCATTATCGTTTTGGGGCTACGCTCTATTAAGTGCAGCTTTCACCATTAACCGTGTTCCATCTAAATCAGTCATGAAGACACCATATGAGATGTGGAGTGGGAGGCGTCCCACACTGTCGTTCATGAGGATTTGGGGCTGCGATGTCTATGTAAAGCGTTTACAATCTGACAAGCTAGGGCCGAAATCGGATAAGTGTAAATTTGTGGGGTACCCTAAGGAAACTAAGGGATACTATTTCTATAATCCAACCGAGAACAAAGTGTTTGTTGCTCGGACCGGCGTGTTTCTAGAAAGAGAGTTTGTCTCTAAAGAAGCAAGTGGGAGGAATGTAGAACTTGAAGAAGTTCAAGAACCACAAATCACTGAACCGATTATGGAACATGAGCAGGAACCACAAACAGTTGTGGAGCAACCTGTTCGGATAACACAAGAGCTTCGTAGATCTAGTAGAGTGCGCCAGGAACCCGAGAGGTATGGACTTCTCGTGACCGATTCCGGTGACACGATGCTCATAGATGATGAGCCTACTACCTATGAGGAGGCCGTGAATGGCCCAGACTCTCAGAAGTGGCTAGAAGCCATGAGATCCGAGATGGAATCCATGTATACCAACAAAGTATGGACTTTGGTGAAACCACCCGATGGGGCGCGACCCATAGGGTGCAAGTGGGTCTTCAAGAAGAAGATCGACATGGATGGTAATGTGATTACCTATAAGGGCCGATTGGTGGCTAAAGGATTTAGACAGATTCATGGTATTGACTATGATGAAACCTTTTCACCAGTCGCTATGACCAAATCCATCCGAATCCTACTTGCGATTGCAGCATACCACGACTATGAGATTTGGCAGATGGATGTCAAAAATGCATTCCTTTATGGGAATCTCCTCGAGGACATGTATATGATACAGCCGGAGGGTTTTGAAGATCCAAATCAAGCCAACAAAGTCTGTAAGCTGCAACGATCCATTTATGGATTGAAGCAAGCTTCTAGGAGTTGGAATCGACGTTTTGATGAAGTAGTCAAAGAGTTTGGCTTCATCAGAAATGAAGATGAGTCTTGTGTCTACAAGAAGGTTAGTGGGAGCTCTGTAGCTTTTCTGTTCTTGTATGTAGATGACATACTACTCATTGGAAACGACGTTCCCATGCTACAATATGTTAAAGATTGGCTATGGAAGTGTTTCTCAATGAAGGACTTAGGGGAAGCAGCCTATATACTTGGTATAAAGATCTATAGAGATAGATCCAAGAGGTTGCTAGGCCTAAGTCAAAGTACATATATTGACAAGGTGTTGAAACGTTTCAACATGCAAGATTCCAAGAAGGGATTCTTGCCCATGTCACATGGAATCACTCTTTTAAATAGTGGTTGTCCTTCCAATAAGATTGAGAAGGAACGCATGAGTAGAATTCCCTATGCCTCGTCCATAGGATCTATCATGTACGCCATGTTATGTACTAGACCAGATGTGTCATATGCCTTGAGTATGACAAGCAGATACCAATCTAATCCGGGTGAGAGTCACAGGATTGCAGTCAAGAACATCCTAAAGTACTTGAGAAGAACTAAGGATTCTTTCTTGATATTTGGCGGTGAGGAAGAGTTGCGTGTAAGGGGTTACACTGATGCAAGCTTCCAAACCGACAGAGATGACTTTAGATCACAATCGGGATATGTGTTTTTCCTGAATGGAGCAGCGGTGAGCTGGAAGAGTTCCAAGCAAGAGACGGTAGCTGATTCTACAACAGAGGCTGAGTACATTGCTGCAAATGGCGCAGCAAAGGAAGCTGTTTGGATCAGAAAGTTTGTTTCTGAACTTGGTGTGGTTCCTAGCATTGCGGATCCAGTCGAGTTGTACTGTGACAACACTTGGGCGATCGCGCAGTCAAAGGAACCCAGGTCGCACCAGAAGTCCAAGCACGTGCTCAGGAAGTTTCATCTGATTCGAGATATTATCGATAGAGGAGACGTTCGGATATGCAAGATTCCTACAGATGAGAATCTGTCAGACCCGCTTACAAAGCCGCTCACGCAGTGGAAGCATGATGGGCACACTAGGAGTATGGGCATACGAGATGCGCCAGATTGGCTCTAGTGCAAGTGGGAGACTGTTGGAATAGATGCCCTAGAGGCAATCTAGTTTAGTATGAATTTATTTGTGGCTAGAAATTCATTTATTATTTATTGGATATTTAATATAATGAAGTCCTTAGATTTACAATTGTGTTGTTTATCTTAAATATCCCTAGTCCAGTAAAATGATTAATGGGACAATCATCTATAGACTAGTATGGGGTTGGATTGATATGGAGATATCATGATCCAACACATAGGTGTGCATTAGGGGTAATGTTACACTGGATTGACCCATCTCCGAGAAGGCTACATACACGTTATGTTGAGTCACATGCGCTTCTCGCGGTGCAATGGTATTGTCATCCTTAGACTTGAAGTCACTAGATATTCTAGTTGTGGATTATTGTGATTTTGGTAGTGTTAAACGCTACACCGTAACTGGGTAGTTATAAAGACGTGTACTGGATACAATAAGAAGCAATCTTAGAGATCGTAGTGGACGTAGATAGAATTTGTCCCTCCCACATAACGGGAGCAAATATCCTAGGCCACTCGAGGGATAGTGCTTATAGAATGTCTGGCCAGACTCAAATAAATCAATATAGGATATTGATGTTATTTGCACGAATAAGGCTATTCCCATGGATCGAGAAACTATGGATTGGATATAAGAGTGTGACTTGTATGTCTCGTGTCCAATCCGGATATGGAGACAAAGGGATGAGACAATTACTTGTACAAAGGTTGTCAAGATGACTATTCTATTAGTTGGCTAGAATGGATATCTTGCTAGAAACCGCTCCATATTAGCAAACAGTTGCTACCAACTAGATAGAACCTATGGGGTCACACGCTATATAGAGTTGAACTAGATTTGGGAATTAATTAATTGGATTAATTAATTAGAAGGATCACTTTGCAAAACCTTGCAAACTTAGTAGGGACTAATTTGCGAGGAAGGGACTAAATTGAATTCTAGTAGGACAAGAATAACTCCTTTAGGTAGTTGACAAGGAGTTGTTGGACTATATAAAGGACCTTCCTTCCTTCCTTCCCACATAACTTATGGTCATTATTGAACATAACAAGAGTGGGAGAGAACAAAAGGAGAGAGAGCAAGCAACAAGAGGAGCCGACCGCCCCTCTTGCTGCCGCCCATCCCGTCGGCCACAAAGGGGGCCGAGAGCCCCCTTTTTGGTCTCGTTTTGCGTGATTTTTCCTTCCTCTTCCTCTTTCCGGGCTAGCACCAAGGACTTGGGAGATCTAGGATCAACTCTAGGCGTGGATCAACCATAGAGAACGTGACACAATTTGCGTTTGAAGTCATCAAAGGAGAACCCTAAGGTGTGTTGTTGATTTCTTCTTTTACCATCGTTATGTGTCTTGACTTGTGATCATCGGAGGGTTTTGCATGGTTTTTTGTTTCCGTTGCGCATCCATGAATCAAAACCCTACATTATTCACCCAATTGGACCAAGAATTGCATTGGATGCAATTGAAAACTTTGTTCAAAAGCAATTTACTCAACATTATTGAGAAGCGCTGAATAGAGCACTAATGAGGGCAAAGGCAAATGCAAAACATGTTAATGATTAATTGTAAGGGTAAGGGAAAATGGTTTCCCTTGACCCCAACGGTATAAGCAAGTTTGTTTCTAAAACCAAGTTGCCATGAAGCCCATAAATGTGGTATAGTGGAAAGGAAACTACCCAAGGTACCTGGAAGGAAGTAAGGAAGGAATTGTGAATTCCACTTAAGGTATACTTTGTTATGGAAGCCAATGTGCCTATCTCATCATCATAAGTATTTGATACTAGATGTGGATCTCACATTTATTAAAATGTGGAGGATCTCATGAGAAGTAGACAATTGGGTAAGGAAGAGATACACCTACACGTGGGGAATGAAGCAAAGCTTGCTGAATTAGCCGTAGGAAATTATCTCTACCTTTTCGGAAATTTTAATGAATTAGACAAATACGATTATGTCCCTGCCATGAGTAGGAACATTATCGCAGTTTCTTGTATGGACAAGAAAAGTCTATTTATCAGAATAAAGGACAAATGTTTTTCCATTTATTTTGGTAATATGCATTATTGTAATGAATTCTTGTCTAATGGATTGTATATCCTTAAATCACGAGAATTCCATCTATGAAATTAATACCAAGAGGTTTGCATATAATGATATGAACCTCACTTAACTTTAGCATTGTCGTTTAGGCCGCATGAATGAGAGACACATTCCATATTTCATATGGATGGACTTCTGGACTCATTTGATTTTGAATGATATGAGAGATGTGAGGCTCTTTTATTCGGCAAAGATATGATCTTTTGGGACTCATACATATTGATGTATGTGGACCACTGAGCACAAGTGCTAAAGATGGTTTTCAGTACTTTATCATATTTACTGATGGCATCAGAGAAATATTGATTTGTGTATCTTATGAACAAACAAGTCAGAATCCTTTGAAGAGTTCAAAGAATTCAAGAATGAAGTAGAGAACTAGTTTGGCAAAAGTATCACAGCCCTACGATAATGGAGGCGTGAGTTCTTAAGCCAATAGTTTGAACATCTAAGAGAGTATGGGATGTGATCCCAACCCACTCTACCTAGAACACCATTATGGAATGACGTGTGTGAGAGGAGTGATCGGATCTTATTGGACACAGTTTGGTCATGATGCGTCAAACAGAACTTCTAGTTTACTTTTGGAGTCATGCTCTATTTTTAGCAATTTCGCCTTTAACCTTGTTCTATCAAAATTGGTTATGAATAACACCATATAAGATATGGACTAGAATGTGTCCTAGTATGTAATTTATAAGGATTTGAGGTTGTGAAGTCTATATAAAGTGTTACGGTCAGATAAACTTAGACCCAACTAAGATAAATGTATTTTGTGGAATATCCCAAAGGATGTTATTTGTACAATTCAATCGAGAGCATATTGTTTGTTGCTCGAACCGCTGTGTTTCTAGAAAGAGATTGTCTCTAAAAGAAACAGTGGGAGGATAGTAGAACTTGAAGGAGTTCACGAACCACAACTGAACATTAATCCTTTGATGGAATATGGGCAGGATCACAAGGTGTTGTGGAGCAACCTGCTCAGGTAACATAAGAACCCTGTAGGTAAGGTAGGATATGTCAAAGGGATAGAGAAATATGGATTTATCATAACCCAATGATGTGTTGCTCATGGAGATGAGCCTACAACCTATGAGGAGGGCCATGAGGGGGCCAGACTCTCAGAAATGGCTTGAGACCATGAGATCTGAAATGGAATCCACCAACAAAGTATGGACTTTGGTGGAACCAACTGAAAAGGTAAGACCCATATGGTGCAAGTGGGTTTATGAGGAAACCAACATGGATGGTAATGATATCAATTTTAAAGGACAATGGCTGGGTAAAGGTTTCCTACGAGTTCATAGTATAGACTATGACGAGGCCTTTCTCCCAGTTGTGATTCTTAAATCCATTCGCTTCTTGCTTGAAATTGTAGCCTACACATTTGGCAGATGGATATAGAAACCTCCTTGAGGATGTGTGTGACACACCTGGAGAGTTTCGCAGATCTAGAGCGTGCTCAAAAGTTGTGTATGTTGCATCAATATATCAGGAGATTGAAACAAGCTCTTAGAGTTGGAATATTCGATCCGATTATACAATCAAATAGTTTGATTCTGTCAACAATGAAGATGAAGCTTGCGTTTACAAGAAGGTTAGTGGGAGCACAATTTATTTCTGGTCTAGTATGTGGAGACATACTAATCATTGGGAATGATGTCCTTACTCTACAATCTGTTATAGTTTGGCAAGGGGATCGATTTTCAATGAAAGGACTTAGGAAAAACAACCTATAAATATCTATGGAGATAGATCAAGAAGGTTGTTCGGCTTAAGTTAAAGTACATATATTGACAAAGGTATTGAAATGGTTCAACATGTGAAGAAAATGGATTCTACCTATGTCACATGGAATTAGTCTTTCGAAGGCTAATTGTCATTCCAATTAGATTGATAAGGACCGTATGAATGAGATTCACGAGATACGCCATTTTATGTACTAGGACAAATATGTCGTATGAGCATGACATGGAGATACCAGTCATATCCAGATGAGAGTCCATGGAAAATTGTTAAGAATATCCTTAAGTACTTAAGAAGCATTAAGGCTGATTTTTTGATATATGCTGGATAGGAAGGGTTCACTGTAAAGGGTTACACTCATGCGAACTTCCAATCCAAAAAAGAAGATTTCAGATTATAGTCAAGTTTTGTGTTTTGCCTTAATTGAGGGTCTGTAAGCTGCAAAGGTTCCAGGCAAGATTCAGTTATCGATTCTATCACATAGGATTGAGTATAATGCTGCATTAAGATGCACATACTAAGAATATTGAATCTCGTTCGATTGTCGATAGAGGAGGTGTGAATATATTCAAGGTACCAACAGATGTCTCTATTACTAAACCCATTGTGCAGCGGAAGCGTGAAGGCTGCGATAGGTCAATAGGCATATAATGCACCAGATTGACTCTAGTGCAAGTGGGAGACTGTTGGAATTGAGCCCTAGAGGCAATCAATTTATCGTGACAATTATTTGGACTTACTATTCACTATAATATCGATATGGAGATATGTTAACATGAATGAAGTCCTTAGAATATAAATGTTATATTCTTAAATATCACTAGTCGAGTACTACAGTTAATAGGACGACAGTATTGCATCGAGACTAATATGTGGGTAGAGTGATATGGGGATATCAAGTCTAGCACATGGGTATGCATTAGGGTAATGACATACTAGATTAACCCACCACGAGAAGGCTAAATGTTGTTGGAATAGGTGCCCTAGAGGCAATCTATATTTAGTATGAACAATGTTTTGGCTAGAATATTCATTTATTTATTATTGTGATATTTAATATAATGAAGCCCTTAGATACAATGTGCTGTTTATCTTAAATATCCCTAGTCCGTTATATTGGTTAACAGGACGATCAAATATAGACTAGTATGTGTGTTGATTGATATGGAGATATCAAGTCTAACACATGAGTATGCATTAGGAGTAATGGCATACCGGATTTACCCACAACGAGAAGGATACATTAGATTATGTTGAAATCAGAATTGCTTCTCGTAGTGCTAATATAATTGTAATCCTTAGACTTAAAGTCACTAGATACTCTAGTTGTAGAATATCATGCTTTGATGTTATCCAACGTTGCACCTTAATCGGGCAACTATAAATATAGCTATCGGGCATGATAGGAAGCAAGCTTAGAGATCGTAGTGATGTAGAAAGGATTTTTCCATACCACATAATGGGAGTAAATATCCATGGCCACTCCAGGGATGGTGGTTATTGAATTTCAGGCCAGACTCAGATAAATCAATATGGAGATATTGATGTGATCTGCTTGCATAAGCATATTCCAAGGATCGAGGAACTATGGATTGGATATACGAGTGTGACTACTTATGTCTCGTGTCCAATCCGGATATAGAGACAAAGGGATAATGCAATATGTGATATTGGGCACTAGGTTTGTCGGGATCACTGACTTATTTCTAGTAGTTGGGTTGCATGGATGTGTTGCTAGACACCGCTCCATGTTAGTAATTAGTTACTACCAACTAAGTAGAAACCTATGGGGTCACACGTCTAATAGAGTTGAACTAGAATTGGGAATTAATTAATATAATTAATTAATGAGAAGGATAACTTTGCAACACCTTGCAAACTTATTAGGACTAATATGCAAGGAAGGGACTAATCCAACTTCATGTAGGATTAGGAAGGACCTTTATGTAGTCAACAAGGAGTTGTTGGACTATATAAGGGATGCTCTATCTTCCTTCCCACAACGAATGCTCATAACATAAGTGAGTGGGAGAGAAGCAAAAGAGAGAGCAAGACAAGCTAGAGGCCGAAGCCCCTACCCGTCGGCCACAAAGGGAGGGCCGATCCTCTCTTTGTTCCTCATTTTGCTTGATTCGTTCTTCCCTCTTCCTCCGGTCCAAGCTAGCACTAGGAGAAGGAAGATCTAGATCTCACCTCTAGACTTGGATCAGCCGTAGAGACAAGGACATTATTCTTCGTGTGATCTCCCGAACTAAAAAGGTACACATCTTCTATGTCCTTCATCATGTTATGAATGTCTCTTCCTGTGATCCTTGGTGGGCTTTGAGTAGGAATTAAATTTTGTTATTCCGCTTCATTACCTACGTCAAAACCCAACACATGTTATGTAAAGTCACAAGCCCTTCTGGTTGTGTCAATGGTATTGTGGTCCTTAGACTTGAAGTCACTAGATACTCTAGTTGTGAAATATTGTGTTTTGGTATCGTCAAACACTACACCGTGACTGGGTAGTTTTAAAGGCATCGGACACAATAGAAAGCAAGCTTAGAGATGGTAGTGATGTAGAGAGGATTTGTCCCTCCCACATAACGGGAGCAAGTATCCGCGGCCACTCGACGGATAGTGCTTATAGAATGTCTGGCCAGACTCAGATAAATCATTATAGGATATTGATGTTATCTGCATGGATAAGACTATTCCCAGGATCGAGAAACTATGGATTGGATATACCAGTGTTACTTGTATGTCTCGTGTCGAATTCGGATATGGAGACAAAGGGATAATGCAATACGGTAACATTGGTCACAAGGTTTGTCGGATTACTGACTATTTCTATTAGTTGGGTGGCATAGATGTCTTGCTAGAGGCTGCTCTATGTTTTTAATTGTTAAACCTATGGGGTCACACTCCCTATGTATTAGAACGGAGTTGGGAAATAATTAATATGATTAATTAAATAGAACGATCAATACGCAACCATTTGCAAACTTAGTAGGACTAGTTTACAAGATGGACTAATCCATGTACGGACATGATTAGAAGATGGCCTAATATGTAGTTAACAAGGAGTTGTTAGACTATACAAAGAGACTCCTAGCTTATTTTCTCATAAGTGTCATAATTTTGTATCACACAAGAGAGAGAAAAAAGCAAGGTGAGAGACAAGACCTAGGGCCGAACCCCCTAGGTCGTCCGTCCCCTTCACCGTTGGCCACAAAGAGGCGCGACCTCTTGGTCTCGTTTTGCGTGATCTTATTCTTCCTCCTCCTTCCCTAGCTAGCACAAAGGTGTTGGAGGATGCGGATCAATTCTAGGAGTGGACTTGCATAGAGACGTGGACACTATTTCACGTGAAGTCATCAAAGGATACAAACAAGATACATGATGTTCTCATCCTTTACCATCGGTATGATTTCTACTCCTGTGATCCTGGGAGGGTCTTGAACGGATGTTTATTCTTGTTTATTTCGCTGCGAGTTCGTATCAAAACCCTACAGTATCGGCGTCTAGGGGAGGACCAGTGGTCTCCCACCTCTTTTTCAGTTATGATACATTGTTTTTTACAGGTGCTTCGCTAGATAATATCAACTATCTGCTCAAAATCATTCCAGATTATGGAAAAGCTACTTGGCAAGAAGTCAATCTGGAGAACTCAGCTGTAATTTTTTCCTCGGGCGTTCCAGCTGAGACTAGAAGCGATCTATTAGCAGCAATTGGAGTACAAGAGGTGGAGAAATATGAAAATACTTGGGACTCCCTACAACTATAGGGCGAAATAAGTCTATCACCTTCAGTGCTCTTTATTAACAACTTGATCAACAAGCTAAAGGGTGGAAAGAGAAGATGCTTTCAGTTACAGGGAAGGAGGTTCTTGTTAAAGCCGTTGCAGAAGCTATTCCTATATACACGATGTCTAGTTTCATGCTTCCATAAGGTACTTTTGACAGAATAGAAGCTAATATCAGACAATTCTGGTGGCCCAAATATGACAAGGAAAGGGCAATTAGCTGGCGTTCTTGGGACAAGATGCAAGATATGAGAAGTGGAGGTGGACTAGGATTCAAGAATATGAAATAATATAATCAAGCTCTTCTGGCCAAACAAGGATGGAGGATGTTTCAAAATCCAAATTCCTTACTTAGTAGGGTACTGAAAGCGAAGTATTTCGCGAACTCTCATTTTTGGACTGCATAGCTTGGTCCTGCGCCGTCTTTTGCTTGGAGAAGTATCATTTTTGGAAGAGATTTGTTGAGAAAGGGTGTCTGATGGAGTATTGATGAGGGCACCCGTGCAACTTTAACTGATCCGTGGATCCCCTCTCACACAGGTTTCAAGGTAATAACTCCTAATATTATCGCTGGACCATATGTGGGAAGTTTTATAAATTCAGACCGTACTTGGAATCTTCAGTAATTGAAAATTTTCCTCTGGGATGTTGATGCGAGTGAAATAGCCAATATTCCCATTCCGGCAACTCCTAGGCTGGACATGATTATTTGGCATTTTGAGGAAAGATGAAATTATACGGTCAAGTACGGGTATGTCGTAGCTATGATGGTGGAGGGTGATAATGAGGCAAGTTCGTCCCCTTTGCATTGGGCTAATTTCTTCGAAATGCTTTGGAAAATAAAGGTTCCCAAAAAGATACTTCACTTTATTTGGAAGAGCTTCGATTAAGCACTTCCAACTTCTACAAACCTATTGAGAAGTGGAATCCAGGTAAACAACTTATGTGCTCTTTGTGGTGATCATAGTGAAACATAATGTCTTTTTTTGTTTTCACAGTGTGCTACTTAGAAGCAATTATGGTCTAGCAACTAAATACTCAATTGCTGAGAATTGAGTTGGGTTTTTTGGCTAGCAAATCTTCTTCAAAAATCTTCAAGCACATAAAGATGTAAATTTGTATCATGTTTTGGGAAGTTTGGAATGCCAAAAACTCCGTAGTCTTCAATAAAAAGCGCAAATCTGTTGACCCAATTGGCCGTGGATATATAAAATCGCATTCAGGAGCTTTAGGAAATTCAGACAAGGGCTGGGTCTGACCGCGAACTCAATGCCCAGCAGCAGGTTGTTTGGGCTCGACCACCTTTCGGGTTTATGGCGTTGACTTGTGATGGTGCTAGCGATCCTTACTCTAAGGTAGCTTCAGGTGGTTAAATTTGCGTGATCTTGAAGGTAAGGGTTTTAGAGCTATTTCAGTGGTCTTTCATGGTGTCAACACTCCTCGTGAAGTTGAAGCTCGAACTATTCTCACTGGGTGTTGGTTGTTAAATCCTTGGGGCTCTAGAAGATCATCATAGAAGGCTATGCAAAGTTCTTGATTGAAGATCTCGGCACTCTACAAAGAGGACAAGTAATTCCCGACAAATCTAATAACACAGATATCCTCCATGATTTTAAAGTGTTAACCGACCAGTTACAAGAAGTACGCACATGTTCGATTTCACGCACTTGTAATTGGGTGGCAAATTAAATAGCTTCAAGGGGAAAATATAGATTATTAGGAAAAGTGGATTGGTACAGGTCCGGTTTGGTTACAAAATTTGATGTCTACAGATGTACTTGACGATCCCATTTAATCTCTGAAGCATTCCCCAAAAAAAAAGAGTCAGATTCTTATCTAACGTCCAAATAGAGTACAGATGAGTTGGTTAAACAGTACACCAAGAAATTACATCCTGTACACCTAAACTATTTGATACAATCTCATGTGCCAGCTTGTTATGGCTTCGAGAAACCCTCCGAATATCGTCTTTAGTAATATTCAACACCAACAGTAAGAATTCATTTAGACCATCCGCCGAAGGAAGGGCTCCAGGAGCTCGGGAGCTCGATTAGGGAGATTACGTCGTCCATGAGGAAGGATTGGGGTTGGTGGGGGCTTCGAGGAGGCTAATCAGACATCCCTCCGGTCTTTCGAAGCCCGCGGCCAAGCTCGGCGGTCTTCTGTTGTCTGATGGAGTTGGAGGAGGTATACCTTATTTTGGGTGTATATCCTCCCCTTATCCGTGAGTTAATGTAATTTCTTTTTCTTAAGCAATCGTGAGGTGTATAACAGGTTGTATAATTTTATAAAATACACTTTCACCCCTTAAAGTTTGAAGTAGAGACACTTTCACCCCTCTTGTTTGGTAATAGATACTTTCACCCTTCTTGTTTGGTAAAAGACATTGTTATCCGTTTTTGTCTATTGTTCTATATGACGAAAAATTAACTTTTTATGGAAAGTTATTTACAAATGGTGAATACTTAATCAAAAAAATGTTAACGATTGAAATAATTTGGTTACATTATATTTTTTAACTATTTTATCTTTAACTATAAATAATAAACAAATAAACAATTGATATGCCTAGAGCAAGAATCACAACTAACAGTTCCTTCTCAACAGTGCCATAATTGGGTAGGGCCTCGTTAAAAACCCTACTCGCATAGAAAATGACATGTCATACCCTTTCTTTCCGCTGCCCCAATACTGCTTCAATGGCAAAATCGCTGGCGTCGCACATGAGCTCGAATGGAAGAATCCAATCTGGAGTTGTCATGATAGGCGCTGAGGCGAGCTGTTCTTTCAGAAAATCGAATGCCTTCTTGCATGCCTAATCAAGCACAAATGGGATATCATTCCCTAGCTATTCACACAATGTTTGTAAATCTTGGAGAAGTTCTTGATAAACCTGCGATAGAAACATGCATGTCCCAAGAAGCTTCTCACTCCCTTTCACTAAAGTAGGGTAAGGGATTTGTTTGATTGTTTCTACCTTCGCTTGATCAACTTTCAAGCCCTTGCACATAATATTGTATCCCAAAATGATACCCTCAGTGACCATGAAGTGGCACTTCTCCCAATTCAGCACAAGACTAGTGTCTTCACAACGAATCAACACACGACAAAGATGATGCAGACAGTCCTCAAAACTGTTGGCGAAGAGGGATAAGTCATCCATGAACACCTCTAAATTATTCTGAATCATGTCTGAGAAGATCGTCAGCATACACCGCTGAACAGTAGCCGGTCATTACATAGCCCAAACGACATGCGGCGGAACGCAAAAGTGCAATAGGGAAATGTAAAGTTTGTCTTCTCCTAGTCCTCTGGAGAAATGGTTATCCTAGTGTAGCCCGAATAGCCATTCAGTAAGCAATAATACTCATGATGGGTCAACCAGTCAAGCATCTATTCAATGAATGGCAACAGAAAGTGATCCTTGAGCGTGGCGTCATGAAGCTTCATGTAGTCCATGCACACACGCCAAACAGTAACTGCCCGTTGAGCGATTTGCTCATGCTTTTCGCTCTTCGCCATAGTCATTCCTCCCTTCTTAGGCATGCATTCGATCTGGCTGGTCCACATGCTGTAATAGGGAATATAATGTCTGACTCTAGCCACTCCATGACCTCTTTTCGCACCACATCTTTCATGTGAAGATACAACCTCCTTTATGCCTGGATCACTGGCTTCTTGCCTTCTTCCACCTAGATCTTGTGCTGGCAATAAGTGGGGCTGATCCCATAAATGCCGTCAATCATCCATCCAACTTTTGATTTATGCTTCCTTAGCACCTCCAACAACTACTCCTCATGTTCCTGAGAAAAAAAAGAGGAAACAATTACGGACAATGTGTTATCAATACAAAGAAATGCATACCTAAGATTGCTTGGAAAGGGCTTCAACTCAAGCACGTGCGGTGACTAGATTGAAGGAAAAAGGGCTAGCTTTTTCTCGCCTTGTTCATATAGCTCCAGCTTGGTCCAACTTTGCATGTGGCACATGTCCATCGGAGGACTTTGATCTTTATCCTTTTACATGCCATCTATTTCCTCCAATGTTAGTTTAGCATCATCATCTTCCATTTCCTCATCAAACACCTCTATACTAAAGTAGCCTTCATAATTATACCATCAAGGCATTTTCATTTCCTTAAACACATCAAAGACCACTTTATCATCATTCACCTGCATAGAGAGTTTCCCACTTTTTACATGAATAAGAGCTTCCCATGTAACTAAGAATGGTCTTCCAAGAATTAGAGGTACTTCCCCAAACTCCATATCTAGGATGAAGAAATCTGTTGGAAAGATGAGGGTACTAAATTTAACCAAAATATCCTCGATTATCCAATGTGTTCTACGAATAGACATGTTTTCCATCTGCAAGGTCACACGGGTAGGGCGAGGTTCCCCCACACCTTGTTTCATGAACACGGACAAAGACATTAAATTGATGCTCGCCCCAAAATCACATAGAGAAGTCATGGTGGGAGTCTCTCTAAGGTTAATGGGTATCACAAAGCTTCGAGGATCTTTTCTCTTCTTACGCAGTTCATTTTTCACGCATTCTGATGTCTCTGCAGTCAAATTCACCTGTGCAAAATCACTCATGCGCCTTTTTACTGAGAGGATGTCCTCGAGGACATATGTAGGCATTTTAGCTATGGCCTCAGCAAAAGGAAAGTTCACCTCAACTTTCTTGAATATGTCTATGAATCTCTGAAAATCTTTAGAATCATCCTTTTTTCGCGTCCTCAAAGGAAATGGAAATTCCTTCGAAACATGAACAATGTCAATGCGTAACTCATCCTTTTCTAGCACTGCCTCCTTATCAGTCACACCCTTTGATTGGGGGATCACGACATCATCGTCTCTGTCAAAAATCACATGCTCCATAGACTTAGAAGCATCGGCTCTAGGATAAGGCGGGTCCTTCAATGCAACCCCACATCGAGTAGTGATTGGATTGACTTGATGAAGATTATCCTCAGTGTTAGAGGGAAATGAAACTGGAACTCTTGGAGATAGATAAGTAGCAATCTTCCCAACTTGCACCTCCAATGAACGAAGTAAGGTCTTTATGGCCTGCAAATCACATGTCATTGCAGTGACTTGCGTGGTTATGTTGTTTATATTCTGACTCAATTGCGTCAATGTCTATAATTCCCTTGGTTCTAATTCTGCCATTGTCCTTGTGCCCCTACAAATTTCGCATCTGCGCTTACCATCTGTGCCAAGTCAGTGTCAAATTCTTGCTCTTCCCCCACATCCTCCGTCCTCTTGTCTTGGTACACATGCTTGGCCAATTATGAGACGATCTTTGTGATATCGTTATTCAACTCATCAATGGTGGGCTCTAGCAGTCTAGGCAGTCTTCTACTATCGTAGAGCTGGTTGCTCTGCTTAGCTATTTGCATCATCAATGCATAAGCCCCTTCTTTGTCAACATGGTACAGAAAATTTCCACCTGATTTCCTGTTTACCAAGTCTTATTTGAAGCAATCCAAAGCATGGTAAAAGACATTTAAGATCTTGTCATCCCCAAAATTGTAGTTGGGGCAATTTCTGAGCATTTTGGTGTAGCGATCCCATGCTTCTACCATGGTCTCATCGGCTTTCTGGGCAAAAGCAAGGATGTATCCTTGTAGAGTGATGACACCCTGAGCTGGATAAAAATTGTCCATGAATTCCTCAACACATTGGTCCAAAGTAGTGATGGAACCTGGTGCTCTGGAATCTAGCCAATCCTTTGCATCACCTCTAAAACAATAGGGGAAGAGAATGAACTTCAACGCCATAGAGTCAACATTATTATACTTGATGTTCTTGCAATGAGTGTTGAACTTCCCTATGAAATTGTTGGGGTCTTCTTCAATTCTCCCATAGAACTGAAACTGGCTTTCAATCGTTTCAATGGTGGCCGACTTTAGATCAAAATGTTTTGCCACTATGTGTGGCACCACAATTGGCGGATTATGTCCATAAATGGACAACATAAAGATCTAAACACGTGGCTTACCCGACTTGTTGTAGGGCATCTGGTTATTGAGCGCATCTAAGCACTCGGTAAGCGTAGTCAACCGCTGCGTAAGTTGTGCATAGGTTAGCTGCTCACCCATTGTGCTTTGTTTCCGTCTCCTCCTCTAATCTCTGAGAGTGGAGCACAATCTCTCGAGGGATCCTGGGCATAGAATGAATACCTAAAAATCAGAATCAAAGAAAAATGAGAAACGGAAATGACAAATAAAACAAAAATAGAAGAAGTATCCTGAATTAAATTTTAACTAAACTAATATCCGTTTAAATCCTAGGAAATGGCGCCAAAAAAGTGACGCAAATTCTTAACGTGTTTAAACGCAAGCGCACAATCAAGCAATAACGTGGAATATTTTAGACTTCGAGTTGTCGAATGCAAGTGCAAAAGATGCTATTTAAGTGAGAAATAATTACGTGAAACCTAAGTAACTTGGAGGATTTTATCTAATGTTTGAAAGTTCGTCTCCCACAAGGAACTGACTTAAATAACAAACTAAGAATACAATTTTTGTAGATATTTTTTTTACTGAAGTGAGAATTATAGAGAAGTACGATTATGGATGGAACTAGATATTCTAGGGTCCCTAGGGTCGTTACTAATTTTCGGACTACGCTTAAGACACTGTAGTTATTAATGATTAAACCGGGTCACACTCATTATGCTATTCTATCGATCTCACGTAAATTTGCGTTCTGGTTAACTTTGGGTCCTTTCGGTCCACCTCTGTTTACCGTTCCGTTCTAGTTGGCTTGCTAGGTCCGCCCACCGGGTCCTGTCGGTCAACCGTTTTGCACTAAAACCTAACCGATTGATAACTCCACATTAGGAGTTATATTGTTTATGATCCATGACCGTTTTGCGAGCGTTTCGGTATATTTATGTGAGAAATTGACCAAATCCGAGTTGTTTTGATCATACATGAGTTATTGAGCTTTATTTTGTAATCCGGGCGTTTTTCGTATGATTTATATATTGTTTATCGCATGTGATCTTCCGGGTTGTTTAGTTTTGTGTATCTCAGGTAAAAGAGGTGCAATGGAGCTTATGAGATGCTTGGATATGCTTGGAATGGAGCTAGATGAAGAGTAGAAAAGGAGACGCACAAACGAAGCAAAGTTGGAAAAGTCACACAGGACCAGCCTGCACTCTTTTCGATGCTCAGAAAAATCTACAAAGAATTTTGGAGCAAGGCTGCGGAAATAGAAATTATACTTCCGTAGCTTTCCAACGATATATGGTAGGCCCGAAGATGAGTTCGTATGCGGGAGATAGAGCCCGCGCAAGATCAGCAAATAATTATGTCCGGGAATTACAAACTGGAGGGGCTGAAGTGCAATTTCAGCCAGATTTCTTTAAAAAGCGTGCTCAGGCAGTAAAGAACGGGGCTCAGACCTAAAAAACAGAGGAGAGGCTGCTGGAGAAGAGAGAGGATGGCTAGGGGGCGCTAGGGGCATGAAGGATGACGCCGGAATCGCTGGAACGCGAATTTCGTCACGAGTTTGACTATCCCTTCTTTATTTTCTATCTTTTCTTGTTACTATGAACTTGTTAGCATCTATTTTCATAATATTTGAGTAGTTTTCTTTGCTAGACAATTGATGGAGAACTAGGGGTTTGATTAGTCTTTTCCGGATTGATGACTTGATTCACGTTTATGCTTAATTCTAGATGATGTTCTAGTTATCTCATATGTTCTTGTGCGTTTTTCTTAGTATACTTGGCTTGATCACCCGTAGTGTACTAGTTGTTGAGATAGTTGCACGACAGTGAACTAATCGAGACGTGTTGAAGAGCATAGGGAGTAATCTTGTAGTTCTTTGAGACTGGAAGGAGATAATAACTTGATTAACCAAGTGTGGGTTGTTTCGGTTGGGATTGGCTAGAAATTAGTGAAAACGGTGGACCGACAGGACCCGGTGAGCAAGCCTAGCAAGCCATCTAGAACGTAACAGTTGACGGAGGTGGACCGACAGAACCCAAAGTTAACTGAAACGCAGATTCATGTGAGATCGAAAGAAGAGCGTGATGAGTGTAACCCGTTATAACTAGACATAACTAGAATGTTTCAAGCGTAATCCGGAAATTGCTAAGACCCATGGGGACCATCTATTGCCTATTTCTTTCTCATTAATCGTATTCAATCACAATTTATCTTCGTTTAAAAGTAAAAACCCTACAAAAATAGTTAGTTACTTGTTATTTAATTTACGTCGCTTGTTTGTGGGCGACAACGTTACAAAATCAAACTCCATTTTTACTTGTTACTTAGATATCGTAAAGTTAATTTCTAGTTAGCTAGTAGTCGTAAATTCCCTTGGGTTCGATACACGGAGTGGCAATTGCTAACTATCTCACCAATGGGAAGATTCCGGAAGTGTGGACAGTGTAGCAGAAGAAGCGATTCTTGTATGTGGGGAAGCAATGCTTTTGGGAGGATCCATATCTATTCAAGATGGGAGCCGACAACATCATTCGGAAGTGTGTGCCTACCCATGAGATCTATGATGTGATCAAGCAGTGTCATGCAGCGCCTAGCGGAGGCCATTTTAGCGGTCCTCGCACCGCCATGAAGGTACTACAATCCGGTTTCTTTTGGCCTACTATATTTAAGGATTTTCATGACTGGGTTTCAGGGTGTGATAGCTGCCAAAGAACGGATAACATCTCCAAGCGAGATGAGATGCCAATGTCTGAATGGCTTGAGTGGAGCCCTTCGATGTTTGGGGCATAGACTTCATGGGTCCGTTCCCTTCTTCGTATGGTAATCTCTACATCCTCCTTGCTGTTGATTATGTGACGAAATGGGTTGAAGCAATTGCATGCCCCAAGAACGATGCAGTGACGGTAGAGAAGTTTCTGAAGAAGCATATCTTTACTCGGTTTGTCACACCAAGCGCAATGGTGAGCGATGAAGGTTCACACTTCATAAACCGAGTGTTTGCCAGAGTCTTGAAGACGTACGGGGTGTCTATCCATAAGTTTTCCCTACCTTATCACCCCCAAACCAATGGGCAAGCGGAAGTTTCAAACAGGGAGATTAAGAGGAATCTTCAGAAAACCGTCAACACCGGACGCAAGGATGGGGCAGTGAAATTAGATGATGCATTGTGGGCATACCGTACTGCATGGAAGACGCCATTGAACATGTCACCGTTCCAGCTTGTCTTCGGTAAGGCATGTCATCTTCCCGTTGAGTTAGAGCACAAGGTTTATTGGGAGATCAAGCGATTGAACATGGATCCCGAGTTAGCAGGACAAGCAAGGACGATGAAGCTTCTTGAACTTGAGGAATGGAGATTACAAGCCTATGATAGTTCCCGGATTTATAAGGAGAAGACGAAGAGATGGCACGACAGTCGTCTCAAACCGAAGGAACTTCGTGTGGGACAAAAGGTTTGGCTATTCAACTCACGCATGAAGCTCTTTCCGGGAAAGCTTCGCTCGAGATGGTCCGGGTCGTTCCGGATCCACCAAATCTATCCTTGGGGTGCGGTTGAGTTAGAAGATCCACATATGAATGAGTGTTTCCGCGTCAATGGATGCAGACTCAAGCCATACTTGGAATCCGCGCCAATTCCGGCCAACGTGGATGTTATGTACTTTGACGACCCGTGATCGTATTGAGGTAACTGGGTCGGGCCGTCGGCCGTAAATTACAAAGCGCTTGTTGGGAGGCAACCCAACGTACTGTATGCATTAGTTTAGATAGTGTGTTTTAAATACTGTTGTGTGCCTTTTTAATTCCGTTTTGTTATCTGAGGGGTGAGAGAGCGAGAATTTGATATTTGAATTGAGTCTCCGCAGGATTACAGGTTATTACGCGATTCAGACTCCCCTTCTTGATGTGCGTAGACATGGAAAAGCGCGCATCGGAGGCCGGACGTAAATTAAAGGCGGAATTTGAGCGAGATATGATCACGACGAGATTCCCGAGAAGAATGGGAAGTTCGTCACAAAAAATGGGCTCAAGAATTCAAAGGGGAACAAGGAATTCAAAGCTAAGGAACCTCGAAGATCAAACAAAGGAAATTGATAAAAAAAAAAAAAATTGAAGCTGGAGTCAGAGGTGTTCGCACAAACACCCCTCTGTTCGCATGAACAAAGCAAGGCCAAAAACATTTTGCTCGAAATTAAGAACAAGAATTTTTGCTCACACGAACAGTGTTCGTGCGAACACTTATTTGTTCGCACGAACAGGGGTAAAGAGGGAAGTTCACTGCTTTTTGAGGGTAAAAAAGGGAATTCAGGCAAGTTTTGAAGATTCATCGGGCTATACCAGAGCTAGTGCTCTTCCTCTTTCGAACCCAGAAACCTCTAGCATCTCATATCTCTCAATCGGAGCTCTTCCCCCTCGATTCTCCGGCAAGCTGTTGAAGTTTCGCCGTCGCATCTTCACGCCGCCTCTCAATCCAGCGGCTTCTCTTCACTCCGGCGACCCCATCAGCCTCCGTCTCTCCTCCCGACAGGTTTCAAGCCGCCACCACCACAAGCCACCACCGTCCCAATCCTCTGGCGGTCTGAAGTGGTTCTCCGGCTTCTAAACACGCCTCTAACACCAACCCTTGGTGTTGAGGTCAATTGAAGAAGAATTTCCAGTATTGGGGAAGAACACCCACTTAGGGTTTTTCGAAAAAAAATTCAAATTTAAGAACAAGAGGTGCAATTCAACTCTCGACGAAGAAGGAAGAATTGACGCGGACAACAAGGAGAGGCTAGGAGCATCGTTCAATCGGAGTAATTGAACGGAAGGATTCGGCGTCCAAAATCGGGTTCTTGTTGGAAAATTCTGCGAATTTTTTGTCGGTACTCCTAAACTCTCTCTTTATTTCCGCATTATTCTCTTTGTTTTATTTGTGAATTGGATTGTTGAATTGGATTGTTGAGTTGAATTGTTAAGTGGCATTTGTGAATTGAATCTTTATTATCATGTCGAAAAGAAAAGCCGCTACTTTTGACGACCCTATCTTTCACCCCGTTAGGAGAGTAGGGCCATCTAACGTAGATGAAATGGTAGTCGAGGACCCACCTATCGTACCACCCGAAGAGCCAGAGTATGTGGTGCCGGAATCTCCGCCACACCGCATACTCAACAAACCAATGCCCCCTAAGCCTCGTTTGAGAAGGGGTAGGTCGGACAAACGGCTAAAGATAGCCAATGCGAATGTGTCGCCAACTAAGTATTGCACGTATCGGTTCGTGAGTTTTCAAGCTCACGTTGCGTCGTTTCGCGACCGATACCTTAAGCTAAGAGGTGCGGCCGAGAAACCCTACCCCATAGACGAAGCTAAACTCATGCCTACCGAACTAATAGCCATTCATGAACGTGAGCGGTTACATAAGTGGTTTGAGTTGTGTGAACCATCTAGTTCTCAAGTTGCGAGGGAGATTTACGTTAGTCTCCGGTTCGGGGACAAGGGGGAGAGCAAGGACGATAGGATGGTGCTTTGTCGGGGAAATTGGGTGCATATCACACCGGAGATCACTAGCAAGGCCCTTCAGTTTACAGAGTTGGACCCCAATACCCCTTGTGCGTTACATGACATTCTTAGGCGGCCCGATGTAGTACCTACGGTCAATGCATTTTGTTTTCCGGGTGAGGGGGCGGATCCTTGGGATAAATCAAAGGCCGAGGTGACAATGTGGACGGTGGAGAAGAAGTGCCTACTCCCTCGTGCTAGGTCGTTTTGTGAGATGCTTGAGAATGGGGTCTTAGGCATCACACTGAACCCCCGCTTCACTTTCCGCCATTGTTGCATGTCCATGTGTGTTTGGCTAGGGCAGCGGGTTGACACTCCTCGCATGATTTGGCTAAACATCATGGCACTCAAATTGGAGGGAAATAGGATGGCCCCGGGTCACACATATTTGTTGACCAAATTGGCTAGCAACGCCGGGGTAGACGTTGGGGAGTTGGACATCTTGCCACCCACTAAGCGCGAGTGGTTGAAGTATTTGCAACCCTCTAGGGCGTCTAGGTCTACGAAGGGTAAGGAAAAGGTAGGTGAGTCTTCGAGCACCGACAAACTTTTGCAGAGCACGCATAAGATGATGTTAGAGTCTAAGGCGGAGAATGAGAGGCGGTTTGCTCATGACCGAAGCAGCCAAGAAAAAAGTTAGGAGCCTCCGTAGAGACTCTAGGGAAGTGGGTAGCTCAGTTGGCTCATAAGAGCATTGTGGACCTAGACCCTAGCCCTGACAGTGAGCACTTGTGGTACAAGTCGAGCGATTTCGATGAGGCCGCTTCGGCAGACGAGGAGCCTTGTTCGGCAGACGAGGGTTCTGAGGATCAGGGTTCCGAGTCCGAGTAGATCCACTGCCCCTCATATTAGAGATGCTGAGTCCTCGGTTTCACTTCCAAATGCGTTGAGGACAACGACATATTCTAGTGTGGGGGGGGAGTTTTAGTCTTGACTAGCCAGTCAGTGTTTGCATCGCCATGTCTGCATATAGTTTGTTCGTGTCGTATTGTGTCTAATTTTGTAGTCCATGTCGTTTTTATGATATTATGTCGTATTTTGATGTGTTAGTCGTGTATATACTTGCTTGAGTTTGTGTTTAATATTGCGCATTTTCTTATTTGAGTCTACCTACCCTATCGGTTGTTTGGTGTAGTTTCGTTCGTGTCGGCTTGCATGTAGTGTAGGAATTATATGAAAAAAAAAAATCAAAAATTAAAAAAAAAAATCCAAAAAAATTAAAAAGAGAAAAGTTTGAGAAAAGGGCAATCAAAAGATGCTTAAATTTGATAAATCGCGAAGTGTGAGGATTTTAGGCGTAGAGCATGATTTGCGACCGAGAGTGACGACGTGAGTCCCCCCTAGTAGGTATAAAGAGACTTTCCTTACGGGAGTGCCTACCTATTTTTAACACTTACGTGATTTTCAAAACCAAAGTGTGTGCCTATTTTCTTACAAGAGCTGAGCTAGGTGTGAGCTAAACAAGCCGAACATCCATGTGTACGTCTTAGGTAGTCGCCAACCTGCCTCGTAGTGGCACACGAAACATCTGTGCGAGGACGTGTATTAGAGCACTCACTGCTTTTAGAACTCACCTTGTAGGACCATTAGACGCCCCAATTTGAACCTTGGATTCTTTGCTAGCCTTCGGACCTAGGGTGATGATTCTTTTCCTTCATCACAAATTGATTAGAATCACCACTTTAGTGCGCCACGAGGGGGTTTTGTAGTTGAGGGGGTTCGATGAGGGAGTGATTATACAATTCGTTGAGTTCTACATCTCGCTTGCACTTCATTTATTATCTACCAGGGGATGCGAGGGTGAGTGAGTAGGCTTGCGCACTTCGGTGTGGCAGTGTTCCATGCCATTACATCATGGACACAGTGGTGGAGAGCCGTGAGTGCGTGAATCTAATATGCACGTAATTGGGTTGGTAGAACTTAATTGGTGGATCGTGCTAGGTACCGGTTTTGATTACTTTGGTGTAGGAGGATCGGTTTGATTAGGCACGAGATACATTCATCTTCGGGACTACTTGAGAGGGGATATGGTGACATTTGAGTGTGGGGTGTCGACTTTTGACTCCGGACATTGAGTGTGAGCTTGCGACGACTCCACTCCCACACATGTACTTCATTGATTTTGCGGCTTGGACTTCACATGGACTTTGATTGAGTTAGGAGGAGATGATATTTTTTATGTGATATCCCATCATCGATTTACGTGTTTCCTTCTCCTAGCTTATTTGATTATTATTTGTAGACCACTCGGATAGTATTGTTGGATTGTGACGGTAATTTCAGAGAACTGTAAAAAAAAAAAAAAGAAAAAAGAAAAAAAAAAGAAAATGAAAAAAAAAGAGAGAGAGAAAAAGAAAAAGGAGAGATGGAATAAAGTTTGAGTTGGAATTGAATTGGAACGAGTGGTGGAGCTACTTTGACGACGACGGTTCACGTTTCATGCACGACGAACGACGATGGCCACGGAGATCACTAGTGTACCGGGGTTTGAGGGGATTGAGGGCCGGAGGTGGTGAGCTTCGGGTTTTTGGTTTCTATCATCGTGGTGAGAGTGTGTGAGATGTGGGATTGATGTGAGAATGTGACGCTTAGGACTTGATTTCGACGAGATTATCTATATGTCCCTAAGCCTCATCATGTGAAAACCGTTAGCGGATTAGGAGCTCGGACCTTGGATGTGGCTTTGCCTATCGTAGTCTCTTATTTCGTGGCACACGCGAAGAGTTAGCGTACTCTTGTACTTAGTAAAGTTAGGCTTTCTATACTAACTAGGGGAGAGTCTCGTTGTCGAGTTTAGTTTCAACTCATGCTTTGTTCCTAGGATTCTCATCACTTCATGATACTTGATTTAAGCCAATGGAGATTGCCCGATCTCAACCAAAAAGATAAAAAGTGTGTTTTGTGTATATATGTGTTTGTGTAGGATCGAGTCGTAGTTTGCATTTGCATCATATTGTTGCATTGTCGAGTCTTGTGTCGTTATTGAGTCGGCTAGTTAGGATTTGTATGCAACGGTGTTTCTAGTAAGTATGCAATTCTCGACTCGTATAACTTGTGGGGTTGTGTTTCATTGGAGATATTTTGGTTGGATTGTTGCCGGATTTTGGTTGTACTTTGATTGGAATGCTCGGGACGCGCAATAGGTTAGTGTGGGGGTGTTTGATAACTCCACATTAGGAGTTATATTGTTTATGATCCATGACCGTTTTGCGAGCGTTTGGGTATATTTATGTGAGAAATTGACCAAATCCGAGTTGTTTTGAGCATACGTGAGTTATTGAGCTTTATTTCGTAATCCAGGCGTTTTTCGTATAATTTATATATTATTTATCACATGTGATCTTCCGAGTTGTTTAGTGTTGTGTATCTCAGGTAAAAGAGGTGCAATGGAGCTTATGAGATGCTTGGATATGCTTGGAATGGAGCTAGATGAAGAGGAGAAAAGGAGACGCACAAACGAAGCAAAGTTGGAAAAGTCACACAGGACTAGCCTGCACTCTTTTCGATGCTCAGGAAAATCTACAAAGAATTTCGGAGCAAGGCTGCGGCATTAGAAAGTAGACTTCCGTAGCTTTCCAACGATATATGGTAGGCCCGAAGACGATTCCGTATGCGGGAGATAGAGCCCACGCAAGATCAGCAAATAATTATGTCCGGGAATTACAAACTGGAGGGGCTGAAGTGAAATTTCGGCCAGATTTCATTAAAAAGCGTGCCCAGGAAGTAAAGAACGGGGCTCAGACCTAAAAAACAGAGGAGAGGCTGCTGGAGAAGAGAGAGGAAGGCTAGGGGACGCTAGGGGCATGAAGAACGACGCCAGAATCGCTGGAACGCGAAATTCGTCACGAGTTTGACTATCCCGTCTATATTTTCTATCTTTTCTTGTTACTATGAACTTGTTAGCATCTATTTTCAGAATATTTGAGTAGTTTTCTTTGCTAGACAATTGATGGAGAACTAGGGTTTTGATTAGTCTTTTCCGGATTGATGACTTGATTCACGTTTATGCTTAATTCTAGATGATGTTCTAGTTATCTCATATGTTCTTGTGCTTTATTCTTAGTATAATTGGCTTGATCACCCGTAGTGTACTAGTTGTTGAGATAGTTGCACGACAGTGAACTAACCGAGACGTGTTGAAGAGCATAGGGAGTAATCTTGTAGTTCTTTGAGACTGAAAGGAGATTAGAACTTGATTAACCAAGTGTGGGTTGTTTCAGTTGGGATTGGCTAGAACTTAGTGAAAACGGTGGACCGACAGGACCCGGTGAGCGAGCCTAGCAAGCCAGCTAGAACGTAACAGTTGACGGAGGTGGACCGACAGGACTCAAAGTTAACTGAAACGCAGATTCATGTGAGATCGAAAGAAGAGCGTGATGAGTGTAAGCCGGTATAATTAGACATAACTTGAGTGTTTCAAGCGTAATCCGGAAATTGCTTAGACCCCTGGGGACCATATATTGCCTAGTACTCCCCATAATCGTATCTACTGCAATAATCTTCTTTAAATCAAAAATCCTACAAAAACAATTAGCTTAGTGTGTTCTTTACTTTAAGTCGGGTGACAACTTCTGAAATCAACCAACTTTCCTCCTGTTATTTCAATTACACTCCTTAAATTTAATCTCAAATTAACAATAAACCTATTTTCTGTCCTCGTCGGATCGATAACTCGGGGTTGAAATACCACCCCTATATTACTTGACCGTGCACTTGCGCATACGCGTTAAGAAATCGCGTCACCGATCCCAACAGAAATTACACGCTCTCGGTAACTCAAGCTCTTTTCTCCCTCCAGTCTCCAAGAACTACAAGAATATCAACTGTGTTCTAAACACACCAACATTAGTTCACTATCATGCAATAACTAGGTAAATCGCATCCAACGGGTGATCAAGCCAAGCAAACATAGAAATAAGAATGAAAACACAATGAATAACCAAAACTAAACGTAGAATTAAGCTAAAAACTTGAATCAAGTCATAATCCAGAAAATCATAATGTAACCCTAGTTATCCATCGATTATCAAGCAAAGAGAAGTTTAGCTGGACTTAAACTGGCTTAGCATAGTCAAAACATCCATAATCATGTAAAAGAGATGAAGAAAAAGTAGGCAAACGCTAAAAATCTTCACGAATGACGATCTTCCTCACTCCAAAGCTTCGTCTCAATCCCACTCTGACTCTACGTATCAAAAACTAAATCCTAACAATGTTTTACAAGTCTCATATACGCACCCCCTAATTGTTTCCATAAAAGATTCTAAAAAATTACGTCTGAAAATAGAGTTATTGCGCTTCCGAACACCGCAATCGTACGGTTTACTGAGAGCCTCCCCACGATTGCAAATCTTCCAAAAGGTGAATTTGGGCTAAGTAACCCACTCGTACGATTGGAACTCCAATCCTACGAAGTATTTTTCTTCACGCTTCCTTGCTTCTTTGGCCTCGTATTCACTCGTCCATTCCACGTATCGTTCTCGAGCCTTAAAACGTTCCGAAGTTCGTTTCTATTGTCAATGCACGTCTCCGAGCTCCAGGTTCCTGAAAAGCACAACAGGAAACATACTGGAAGATCAAACATGACAAAAATAGCTCAAAATTTCATAAGAAACGCCCAGATTGCACAATTATGCACAAACGCCCAAACATGCTAACATTCCCTTAATCTGGCCGAAAACACATATAAATGCATCGTAAATCAAGCAACATGGTAGTGAAATATTTATAAATATAACTCCTACTTTGGAGTTATCAAAATCCAAGAAGACTAATAGTGGGTTATATGAACCCTTGCAATTTAAACATGAACCTTGGACATATCATATCATGGACTTATTCCCTAGTCGCCCAAAGATGCCACGAGCTAGATGACTCTATTTTGGCCGTCGTGGATTGGTTTTCTAAGATGGCACACTTTATCCCATGCAGTAAAACTGAAGACGCTTCATATGTTGCCAAGCTATTCTTTCGAGAAGTTTTTCTTCTCCATGGCTTGCCAACATCTATCGTTTATGATCATGATGTGAAGTTATTCAGCTATTACTGGAAGACGTTCGGGAAGTTCTTTGGGACAAGCCTCAAGTTTTCAAATGCTTTTCACCCACAAACTGATGGTCCGACCGATGTGGTTGATCGCAGTTTGGGAGACTAATTGTGTTGCATTGTGTGTGGTAAGCCAGGGCAATGCGATTTGCTCTTACCCACAGGGACGACCTTAGCATTAAGCCACTCAAGTGTATTCTTAGGGCCCCAACATTATGGGGGCACCATATTTTTGAAATATAGGGTTTCATTGGTGTTTTAATTAAAAATAATATTAATTGTTAATATTGATACTTGTACAAATTTAATTTGAGTGTATCAATTAACTTTTCTTTTTAGAAATGAGTACTAATTAACTTTTGTGCCTCCTTGAAATTATGGGCTAGTTTGGTAATGTTGTGCCGTTTGGAAATTTGTTTTGTAAGAGGAATTGTGAGAAATATGCTGTGGAAGTCTACACAAAAAAATGTTGGGTAAACTACGCATATGACATGTTGTGGAAAAGCACTTTTGAATTTTTTGTTTTATAATTGGTGCTTTAGATTTGTTAGTGTCGAAACGACCATATCAATCATGATATAATAAATAGTACTCTTACAATAGAGAATATTTATATTTATTCATGTATAAATAATGTCAAATAGTAAATTTATCAAATAGTAGGTCATGGAGAGCAACATTTCCTCTGCTTTTGGAAAACTGCTGTGGGAAAATAATTCTTTATAGAAAGCATAAATATAAAAATTTATCAAACACATAAATACAACTCGTGAATTAAAAAAGCGGCGTTCTAAAAAGAAAAACATTACAAATCGATTCAGAATATTCTCATTTTCATCTCTAGATTATGATCATTATCTCTCTTCGAAAATTTTCCTGAAATTTCTCAGAGAAAAAAAAAAATCCTAAAATTCCTCCTATTCTCTAGCATCATTATCTTTACAATAAAAACTCCATTCAAGTGGTGCAATGAATGTGTTATTATTAATTACTTTCTCTGTGTTATCTTATGAAGTCAAAGTTCAACTCAATTCTCTCCTCCAATGGTAACCAAAAATTGAACTTGCAGATCCTGCTTAATACATTTGGTCTTTGACATTTACAAATTGATCAAAAAAGCAGTAGATATTAGTGTCCAAGGAGTTAAAATCGTGTGACAAAATAATATGGAGGTTGATGGATTCCTCACATGAATTTGAACGTTTAAAGTATACGTATATAAAGGGCCTCGGGCTTATAATTTTCTTAGGACACTATAAAATCTAGAGCCGACCCTGCTTACCCACTGTTGATTTTCCTACTACAGCTCTGTCAACCAATCCATTGGGAAGAGTCCATTTTCAATTGTTAACCGCACAAACCCTCGCATGCCAATCGAATTAGTTCCTTCACCAGTTGACGCTCGCCCATCAGAGCCTGCAAAGTCCTATGCAGAGCATATTCTCAATGTTCATGCTGAGATTTGAAGAAAGATTTTTCTAAGCAATGATAGTTACCGCCTTGCTGCTAATGCACATAGGCGAAAAGTGCACTTTGAGGGAGGAATGTTCGTGATGGTTCTTGTTCATCCGGAGCGATACTCGAAGAATTCGTTTAAGAATCTTCATACCCGAGCTATTGGGCCTTATCGCATCTTACGGAAGTTTGGACCCATGGCGTATTTGCAAGACTTCCCCTCCACCATGGCCATCAGCGAAGTTTTCAAAGTCTAGGATCTATTCCCATACCATGGCACATTTCAACCTCCAAGGTTACTCCAAAATAATGTTTCCAATCCGAGTATTCTAGTACCTGTTACCCACCACTCCCCCACACAAGTTAAGCAAATTTTCGGAATTTTTAATACACAATTTTTCCTTTCAAATGAAGGTTCCATCCAACGCTATGTTATGAAATTGCACAACCTTGAAGAAATAGATGCTACATGGATCACAGCAGACAAGTTTTAGCTTATTGACCCAGTGTTCTTTCATTCCTTCTCTCAGGAGGAAAGTTCTGTCGAGCCATGAGAAATGATGGGAATAAAAAGAAGCATAAAATTCACAAGACTTATCGGAGGAGATATAGTTAATATTTCAAGACTATTGGGTTTCATTAAAATTGGGATTAATTACTTAATGCATACCTCCAGTATACCGAAACAAACACTTTGCAACCCCCATTTCTAGAATAGGCTTATTGCATCCCCCAATTGCAATAAATCCTACTTTCTGAAACTGGGAAAAAATGCCATCCAAACACCATCCTTATAAGGAGGGAAAATCTGTCAATACGTACTAATGTTTTTGGAGTAAAATAACGAAAAAGGAGTAAAAAATGAAGATAACGATAAACCATTCTGAAGGATTGAGCAATTCTGCGTTGCCCTTCTCTCCCGTCCCTCTCGTTTCGTCTTCCTCTCTCTCGCTCGCTCTCTTTGTTTCTCTCTTCCTCGACTGTCTATTTCTCTTCATCTCTCTCTTTCTCTCATTGATTTGGATATGAAACTAGTCTTTGATTTGGCGTTGCTTGTATTTGGGCTGGGAGTTGGTCCGATTTGAGTTTGGATGGCGGCGGGAATGGTGGTACTCTATTGGTGGACAATGGAGATGATGTAAGGCGGGTTCTATCGGGGTGGTGAAGCTTGGTTGGGTTTGATTGAGAGCCGACGAGGAAAGCGGAGGTGGGGGTTGAGGAGGCAGTTGGTTTTTCCGCCAGATTACGTGTTTCAGTTGTGATTCCGACGGCCGTGGTGTTGATGATTGCGTTGAAGAAGAAGAAGAAGAAGAGGCAAACTTGCTGGAAACCTAGCAAGCAGCGAGATGAACAGGGCACACGAATTAGGTATTTCCCCCTTTCTCTTGGTTCATTCTCTTTTTGGATTTTGTAAAAGCAGTTGATTTCGCTAAGGCAAATCTATTTCTTGTTGAGTCTCTTTCTCTACCTTTTCTTTTGTAATCATTGTTCAAATTTATTTAGGATCGATGGCAATGAAAAACCGCCGGAATCTGGGCTTTGTTCTTCAGATTCTGGGCTTGGCGGTGATGTGGCGTCCGTGGTGGTGACCTGTTCACCGTAATCTGGGTTTCATTGTGGTGATGGTGGTGGCGGTGGTGGTGGTGGTGGTGTTGGTGGTGAGTGTCATGTTCTTATGAGTGTTTATAAATAAGAAGTGGACAATTTTACCCTTAAACAAAAGGATGTGTGAGTCAACTAACGGTCTATTCCGTTAAGTGAGTAACGAATTTTTTTTCCCAGTTTTAACAAGTATGATTTATTGCAACTGCGGGATGCAATAAGCCTATTCTTGAAATGGGGGTTGCAAAGTGTTAGTTTCGATATACTGAAGGTATTTATTAAGTAATTAAGCCTTAAAATTAACATGAATAAATTTATTTAGTTGTTTTTCCCTTTTATCAGCATGTTTTCTAATTCATTTGAAGGGTCAAGCTTATCATGTAGTCTTAGTCAACTCTTATATGTTAGAGTTTTAGTATCTTAGGCATATCCCCTATTCATTTACAAATGGGGTATTATTTTACATTTTCATTCAGTGTTTTATTAATGAAATGAACCAGTGAGTTTTTCTTCCAAAACAATTCTGTTTGCATTCTCAATGTAGAATATCGTTCATGTTCTACACTAGGTGACCTGTAAGTTCACCTTCATTTGCGCTCTCGTTCATTCTAATATGCACTGTTATATGTTCACATCACCAGATTGCTGAAAGTGCCGATCTAGATTGCGAACAAACCACGAATGGGATTGGCCGATCTAGTTCGGCAATCTTTACAAGTCGAGCGATTTTAGCTAACCATGGACGCGATTGGTAGATAAACTTTTACAATAATTTTTTCATGTAATACTGCCTTCTTATTGTTGAAATTGAACTGCATGCACACGCTGGTTTGTTGTGTTGATCAGAGGCGGAACCAGCCCTCGACAAGGGTAGGCAAGTGCCCTATCCGATTTAGGAAAAATTGCAATTGTACCCTTATGTTGTCAAGATTTATTCCAAAATGCCTTGACCATAATTGTAATAGTGCCCTTGTTCGATTTTGAATTGTGGCTTCAGTGTTATTGCTAAAAAAATTACATTTGGTCATCAAAAATTATATTATTTCGAATATGCCCCAGTATCCATGATTTTAAATGTGGCTTCAGTGTCATTGCATAAAACTCACAAATGAGTATTTGAAAACAGCCACGTGATCGTACAAAATGATGCGTTCAGGTCCTCGTAGAACTTATGCTCCAGCAAGGTGGTGTTACTCAAGGTCAGTGTTCGATGGATGTGCTTCTCACATTTTTTCTTCATTCCTCTCACAGACCAACCATTTATGTCCGCCTCGCTTCTTGTGTTGATTGTAGAAAATGATACGGTCAGGTGCTCGTAGAATTTATGCTCCAGCAAGGTGGTGTTACTCAAGGTCAGTGTTCCATGGAGGCGCTTCTCACTTTTTTTCTTCATTCTTCTCTCCAAGCAGCCATTTATGTCGGCTTGCAGCCATTCATGTCGGCCTGAAACAGAAAAGTGCAAGTTAATTTTCTCCCCCTGGATCTAGTTAGCAGTGGTTTCTTATTGCATGGCATTATGGCAGACTTGTCCGAGGCAGTTACATGATGTTCTACTTCCTTTTTCAGATTTCATTGAAGTTTAAAGTACTACATTGGTATCAGTATGCCACATAGGTATTGACTTAATATTGTTTTTGCATTGCAAGATTTTCCCTTGATCATCAAAGTATTGATTTGTAGTCATATAAATTATCCAAATAGTTCATGATGTTATCTGGTTGATTTTATGTGTGTTCGATGGGATTCTCATCTTTAGTTACTTTGGTGTTAAAACGAAATCAAGATTTTCATTCATTATGATAAAATGGGTATACACAATATTACACACAATTTATTATTTTTAGCACAAGCTACGCCTAACAATTTCAATGTCAATGCAGATCCCAAATCAAGCTTCTTCACAGCATCTGCACACTTCAATGTCAAGCATCAATAGACTGCTATATCATCGCAACGGACTCACTATCAGAGAAATGTGTCGAAGGAACTTTGCTCAGTTCACTTGTGGGCGATGATTCGTCTGCGGAAAGGGTTTCGGATTCAGAGGCTGAATCATTATCAGCTAAGTCATAAGAGATCATTCTCTTCGTGCGCGAACAGAATTTCGGAATCGGTAGAGAACTAGGATCTGGCGAGTTCACAAAAGATAGCCCAGCCCATGACTCAGAGCGAACGGCTTCTTTCGACTTAGGAGGAACACGTGAACGTAACCTGTCCGAAGATGGTAACTGTTTTTTCGGCTGAGACGTAGATGTCTTTCTTTCACCAACAAGGTGTGTCTTAGATGGAGGCGGACCGAGTACACCAGCTGACAAAGGGTTCGGGAGAATTATTGTTTCCTTGGAAGGGGCTGGGCCCAGTATACCTGCGGCTGATGGAGGGATTCGGCCTAGTATACCGGGGGCTGGAGAGTGGAAACTTGTGAAGAAGGTAGAACCAAACGAAGACCCGCACCGAGCAGGAGCACGAAAGCTACTGCTTCCTCTGCGACATTGCTTTTGTTGTTGTGGAACAACTAGGCACTGCGTCTGAATCATCTCTCGATCTCTGTTAATTTAAGCTCTCTCAAGACTAATGTATGTGATCTTTTATGTAATAGTTGCTGAGGCGTATATATAGTAGTATTTGGAAACTGGACGAATCCAACTTAGAAAAGGAATACGATGAGAAGAAACAAGTTACCTTACTTGAGAGACCTGATACTTCTTTCCTCCGATATATATAGTTGTAAGTAGATTCAAGTCGGTGTGAAACCGAAACCTATTTTTTTTAGAGGAAAACCTAAGCCTATTTTGGCTTGTGAAACATAAAAAATTATATTTCAAGATGATTATTCTTCATTTATTCTACCGAATCCAAAACATGAAAGAATTAAGACATGACTATAAAATAAAGGCTAAATTGCATCGGGGGTACTGATAGTTTGAATTTTGTGTGGATTTAGTACACATATTTTAACTGCAGCATTCACAGTACTCATACTTTCAATTTGTTACAACAGTGGTACCCTCCGTTAACTTTCCATCTATATGTGGATGAAAATATGTAAAAAGACAAGTGTGTCTTTCATTTTCACTCCAGATTTTTATAAAATGATAACTTTTACCTACAAATTTAAAATATTACGCAAGATAAATTTTTAAAATTGATTTTTTTTAGAAGAAAATTTGAATTATTTACTTATACATTAAAACAATACCAGATATGCTAAAAAAATCACATTCTCTTTTACTAAAAAGTAATAGCTATCACGATAAATATTTCTTTCGATCGAAAACATTATAGAAAACTTATCAATTATTAGTATGAAAAGTAAATAATTAAAATAAATAATTTATAATTTATAAAATTTAGACTTGTGAGTAAAAGTAATTCAAAATTTAATTATTACTATGACAAGTATGTTTTTATATATATATAGGGTGTGGCTATGGCGCAGGCGAATTTTTAGGGTTCCTAGGGGCCCCAACATTTTTTACCGGTTCTGAGCAAAAGGCAGCCGGTTTCGCCTGTATTTACGAAAATACCTGCAAAACGACAAAAGTTCTCGCGGGTTGGGACAAAAGTGGTGCGCCCGGATGGCTCTGACTCGCCCAGTACTATGAAAATGTTACAAATCTCATGAAATATTCAACTGTTTCATTACCGGCTTTTGAAATAGGAAGTAGCTTTCATGAAATAGCTTGATATTATTATAAAATGTTCTGGAATGTTTTGAAATGGATAATCCTGAACACATTTGAAGTAAACCATCGACATTGGTGATCAACGTTTGACATATTTGCACCGGTACTCAGTCGAAATAGATGTGAAACATGTTAAGACACCAAAAACAATTTGATTACGAGAATGTTTGTCTCCATCTAAGCCGGATTACACATCATAAATACATCCCTACATTAACTGGACTTTTATGAACACAATGTAACGCCAATCAGTGCTCCACGACCGTCACGGAGGCATGGACTTGGCAATCACAAACTGCTAGGACATCGCAGGCGACACAGTAACTGTCCCACAAAACCTACAAACCACCACCAAATGCGTCCGGGTCAGCAACGAATGGCCTGTCCAATCCAAGGCTGGCACACAAGTTCTTTGCCTTTTCCCCGGCAAGCCTTGTTTCCGTGATGAAAATAATGTTGGGATCATGCAACGCCATCTTGTCTTTGAAAATCTTCCAGAACCCAGTAGAGTCTCCTTCAACATGATTCCACAACAGAACTTTAATCGGATAGTTTATGGCGACCGTGCGCGGCTCCATTGGTCCCTCAGCCACCAGCCAATTCTTTGGTAGTAGAGTGTGTACATACTCACATGTGCACATGAAGTCTAAAATAACACTAGCCTTTGGTGCAGCAAGGCACAACACCGAGACCTCTTCATCTGGTGCTGGGAAACGTCCCAGCCAACACGGCGTTGTTAGTTTTCCCTCTATCGGACCTTGCCTCCTCTTCTTGCTTCGTCCATGATCCTGTAAAGGTACCACTTCTTTCCTCGATTTTTTCTCCTCTTCGGCTACAATGGATTTTAAGTCGTCCCTGGAGACACTAGTTTTCTCCACCCTGTTGCTCGGAATCCATCGGTCGATTGAGCGCACCTGTGGGGGTGTCATCTGAATCACAACTGACGAGTTTTTGGTGTTTGGAGATGGAATGAACGGACCTTCTTGGCACCATGTTCAATATGCGATATTATGAGGCTACAATTGCACTAGGATTGAACACAACACACCCGGCCATTTATGTATATTAACGACTCCACAGGACGGTTAATCCCATAAACACCCACGTTTTTCGGTAGTGGAACAGTTGGGTTGTTACACGTTTTTCATGCGTGTTTAGATGGGGGTAGTGCAAGCGTTAACAAAGGGTTAGTGGACATGAATTCGTTTCAGATTCTAACTTCATTCAAAAAATTCAATCCCGATTACTAACTATTTCAAAATCTGACTGTGGAGAATTTTAATGAAAAAAGATCTCAAAGATTATGTAATGTATGTAATGTTTTCTACTTTGTAATGATTCATAGCATGACTTTGTAATGCTGATTCCAATAGTGTAATGCATATATACGATTTCATAGTTTTTTTGGACTTACATGTTTGTCGACTACTGGTTCGAACCCAGGATCTCAGGCAGGGGCTTTTAAATGCTCAACCCCTTGAGCTAGTACCCATTTGCTACGATTTCATAGTCAGAATACAACTCATTGAACGATAAAATTGTTCACATGCAATGTTGTTGCAAATAGGGCCCCTCGTACGGAGGCCTCCAATGGTGTTTACAAAAAAGGCTTAATATAACCTTGGATACATTTTCATGATGTATTCATTACAAATGTATTGTCAGAGAAACAAAGAAGATTTAACTTTGGAAGCTCCTTTTCAAGAGCTGGCTAAACATGAAAGGTTTGAAGTGTTGCTCCATATTGCGTTTCACCTACTCTTGCTTAGCACTCATCATGTAATGAAGTTCGGGCTTGCCAAAGCAAGGCGACTTGATTCCTCAAGATATGATGCGACGACACAAGCTAGTAATGTGTGACTACAGAAGCCAGAGGTCAAAAGCAACTGAGACTTTTCAATTGGATTGAGATCTTATAATGGGAGTTATCTATGAGATAGATAAAGAATAAAGATTTATTCAACCAGTTGGACCAAGAATTGAATTGGATGCAATTGGAAACTTTGTGCAAAAGCAATTTACTCAATATGATTGAGAAGCACTGAATAGAGCATTAATGAGGGCAAAGGCAAAGGCAAAACATGTTAATGATTAATAGTAAGGGTCAGGGAAAATGGTTTCCCTTGACCCCAACGGTATAATCAAGTTTATTTCTAAAACCAAGTTGTCTTGAAGCCCATAAATGTGATATAGTGGAAAGGAAACTACCCAAGGTACCTGGAAGGAAGTAAGGAATGAATTGTGAATTAAACTTAAGGCATACTTTGTTATGGAAGCCAATGTGCCTATCTCATCATCATAAGTATTTGATACTAGATGTGGATCTCACATTTATTAAAATGTGGAGGATCTCATGAGAAGTAGACAATTTGGTAAGGAAGAGATACACCTACACGTGGGGAATGAAGCGAAGGTTGCTGAATCAGCCGTAGGAAATTATCTCTACCTTTTGGGATTTTTTCATGAATTAGACAAATATGATTATGTTCCTGCCATGAATAGGAACATTATCGCAGTTTCTTGTATGGACAAGAAAAGTCTATTTATCTGAATAAAGGACAAATGTTGTTCCATTTATTCTGGTTATATGCATTATTCTAATGAATTCATGTCTAATGGATTGTATATCCTTAAATCACGAGAATTCCATCTATGAAATTAATACCAAGAGGTTAGCATATAATGATATGAACCTCACTTAACTTTAGCATTGTTGTTTAGGCCGCATGAATGAGAGACACATTTCCATATTTCATATGGATGGACTTCTGGACTCATTTGATTTTGAATGATATGAGAGATGTGAGGCTTGTTTATTGGGAAAGGATATGATCTTTTGGGACTCATACATATTGATGTATGCGGACCACTGAGCACAAGTGCTAAAGTTGGTTTTTAGTACTTTATCATATTTACTTATGACATCAGAGAAATATGAATTTGTGTATCTTATGAAGAAACAAATCAGAATCCTTTGAAGAGTTCAAAGAATTCAAGAATGAAGTAGAGAACTAGTTTGGAAAAACTATCACAGCCCTACGATACGATCATGGAGGCGTGAGTGCTTAAGCCAATAGTTTGAACATTTAAGAGAGTATGGGATGTGATCCCAACCCACTCTACCTAGAACACCATTATGGAATGACGTGTCTGAGAGGAGTGATCGGATCTTATTGGACACAGTTTTGTCATGATGCGTCAAACCGAACTTCCAATTTACTTTTGGTGTCATGCTCTATTTTTAGCAATTTCGCCCTTAACCTTGTTCTATCGAAATTGGTTACGAATAACACCATATAAGATATGGACTAGAAGGTGTCCTATTATGTAATTTATAAGGATTTGAGATTGTGAAGTCTATATAAAGTGTTACGGTCAGATAAACTTATACCCAATTCAGATAAATGTATTTTGTGGAATATCCCAAAGGATATTATTTGTACATTCCAATCAAGAACAAATTGTTTGTTTCTCGAACCACAATGTTTCTATAAAGAGAATGTTTCTAAAAGAAACAGTGGTAGGATAGTATAACTTGAAGGAGTTCAAGAGCCACAACAAAACATTAATCCTTTGATGGAACATGGGCAGGATCAGAAGGTGTTGTGGAGCAACATGTTCAGGTAACACAAGAACCCTGCAGGTAAGGTAGGATATGTCAATTGGATAGAGAAATATGGATTTATCTTAACCCAATGATGTGTTGCTCATGGAGATGAGCCTACAACCTATGAGGAGGGCCACGAGGGGGCCAGACTCTCAGAAATGGCTTGATGAGATCTGAAATGGAATCCATATATACCAACAAAGTATGGACTTTGGTGGAACCAACCGAAAGGTTAAGACCCATAGGGTGCAAGTGGGGTTATGAGGAATCCAACATGGATGGTAATGATATTAATTTTAAGGGATGATGGCTGGGTAAAGGTTTCATGTGTGTTCACAGTATAGACTATGACGAGGCCTTTCCCCCAAATGCGATGCTTAAATCCATTCGCTTCTTGCTTGAAATTGTAGCCTACACATTTGGCAGATGGATATAGAAACCTCCTTGAGTATGTGTGTGACACACCTGGAGAGTTTCGTTGATCTAGAGCGTGCTCAAAAGTTGTGTATGTTGCATCAATGTATCTGGAGATTGAAACAAGCTCTTAGAGTTGGAATCTTCGATTCGTTGATGCAATCAAATAGTTTGATTCCTTCAACAATGAAGATGAAGCTTTCGTTTACAAGAAGGTTAGTGGGAGCACAATTATATTTCTGTTCTAGTATGTGGAGACATACTAATCATTGGGAATGATGTCCCTACTCTGCAATCTGTTAAAGATTGGCAAGGGGATCGATTTTCAATGAAATGACTTAGGCAAAACAACCTATAAAGATCTATGGAGATAGATCAAGAAGGTTGTTCGGCTTAAGTTGAACTACATATATTGACAAAGGTGTTGAAATGGTTCAACATGTGAATAAAATGGGTTCTACCTATGTCACATGGAATTTGTCTTTCGAAGGCTAATTGTCCTTCCAATTAGATTGAGAAGGACCGTATGAATGAGATTCACGAGATACGCCATTTTATGTACTAGGCCAAATATGTCGTATGAGCATGACATGGAGATACCAGTCATATCCAGATGAGAGTCACTGGAAAATTGTTTAAGTACTTAAGAAGCATTAAGGATGATTTTTTGATATATGCTGGATAAGAAGGGTTCACTGTAAAGGGTTACACTGATGCGAACTTCCAATCCAAAAAAGAAGATTTCAGATTATAGTCAAGTTCTGTGTTTTGCCTTAATTGAGGGACTGTAAGCTGGAAAGGTTCCAGGCAAACATCCAATTGTCGATTCTATCACATAGGATTGAGTATAGTGTTGCATTAAGATGCACATACTAAGAATATTTAATCTCGTTCGATTATCGATAGAGGGTATGTGAATATGTTCGAGGTACCAACAAATGTCTCTATTACTAAACCCATTGTACAGCGAAAGCGTGAAGGCTGCGATAGTTCAATAGGCATATAATGCACCAGATTGACTCTAGTGCAAGTGGGAGACTGTTGGAATTGAGCCCTAGAGGCAATAAATTTATCGTGACAATTATTTGGACTTACTATTCATTATAATATCGATATGGAGATATGTTAACATGAATGAAGTCCTTAGAATATAAATGTTACATTCTTAAATATCACTAGTCGAGTACTACACTTAATAGGACGACCGTATTGCATCGAGACTAATATGTGGGTAGATTGATATGGGGATATCAATTCTAGCACATGGGTATGCATTAGGGTAATGACATACTAGATTAACCCACCACGAGAAGGCTACATGTTGTTGGAATAGGTGCCCGAGAGGCAATCTACATTTAGTATGAACAATGTTTTTGCTAGAATATTCATTCATTTATTATTGTGATATTTAATATAATGAAGTCCTTAGATACAATGTGTTGTTTATCTTAAATATCCCTACTCCGTTATATTGGTTAACAGGACGATCAAATATAGACTAGTATGTGTGTAGACTGATATGGAGATATCAAGTCTAACACATGGGTATGCACTAGGAGTAATGGCATACCGGATTGACCCACAACGAGAAGTATACATTAGATTATGTTGAAGTCAGAATTTCTTCTCGTAGTGCTAATATAATTGTAATCCTTAGACTTGAAGTCACTAGATACTCTAGTTGTAGAATATCATGCTTTGATGTTATCCAACGTTGCACCTTAACCGGGCAACTAATAGAGGTGAACTAGAATTGGGAATTAATTAATATGATTAATTAATGATAAGGATCACTTTGCAACACCTTGCAAACTTATTAGGACTAATATGCAAGGAAGGGACTAATCCAACTTCATGTAGGATTAGGAAGAAACTTTATGTAGTCAACAAGGAGTTGTTGGACAATATAAAGGATGCTCTAGCTTCCTTCCCACAACGAATGCTCATAACATAAGTGAGTGGGAGAGAAACAAAAGAGAGAGCAAGACAAGCTAGAGGCCGAAGCCCCTACCTGTCGGCCACAAAGGGAGGGATGATCCTCTCTTTGTTCCTCGTTGCTTGATTCGTTCTTCCCTCTTCCTCCGGTCCAAGCTAGCGCTATGAGAAGGAAGATCTAGATATCACCTCTAGACGTGGATCATCCGTAGAGACAATGACATTATTCTTCGTGTGATCTCCTGAACCAAAAACGTACACATCTTATATGTCCTTAATCATGTCATGAACGTCTCTTCCTGCGATCCTTGGTGGGCTTTGAGTAGGAATTAATTTTTTTTATTCCGCTAAGTTACCTACGTGAAACAGAATGTCTTTTTGTTTTTCACAGTGTGCTACTCTGAAGCAATTATGGTCTAGAAACCAAATAATCAATTTTTGAGAATTGAGTTGGGTTTTTTGGCTAGCAAATTTTCTTCAAAAATCTTCAAGCACATAAAGATGTAAATTTCTATCATGTTTTGGAAAGTTTGGAATGCCAAAAGCTCCGTATTCTTCAATAAAAAGCGCAAATATGTTGATCCAAATGGTCGTGGATATTGAAAATCGCATTCAGGAGCTTGAGGAAATTCAGACAAGGGCTGGGTCTGACCACGAACTCAATGCCCAGCAGCAGGTTGTTTGGGCTCGACCACCTTTCGGGTTTATGGCGTTGACTTGTGATGGTGCTATGATCCTTACTCTAAGGTAGCTTCAGGTGGTATAAATTTGCGTGATCTTGAAGGTAAGGGTATTAGAGCTATTTCAGTGGTCTTTCATGGTGTCAACACTCCTCGTGAAGTTGAAGCTTGAACTATTCTCACTGGGTGTTGTTTGTTAAATCCTTGGGGCTCTAGACGATCATCATAGAAGGCTATGCAAAGTTCTTGATTGAAGATCTCGCCACTCTATAAAGAGGACAAGTAATTCCCGAAAAATCTTATAACGCATATATCCTCCATGATTTTAAAGTGTTAACCGACCAGTTACAAGAAGTACGCACATGTTCGATTTCACGCGCTTGTAATTGGGTGGCACATCAAATAGCTTCAAGGGGAAAATATAGATTATTCGGAAAAGTGGATTGGTAGAGGTCCGGTTTGGTTACAAAATTTGATGTCTACAGATGTACTTGATGATCCTATTTAATCTCTAAAGCATTCCCCTAAAAAAAAGAGTCAAATTCTTATCTAACGTCCAAATAGAGTTTAGATGAGTTGGTTAAATAGTACACCACGAAATTACATCCTTTACACCTAAACTTTTGATACAATCTCATGTGCCAGCTTGTTATGGCTTCGAGAAACCCATCGAATATCGTCTTTAGTAATATCCAACACCAACATTGAGAATTCATTTAGACCATGCGCTAAAGGAAGGGTTCCCAGAACTCGGGAGCTCGATTAGGGAGATTACGTCGTCCATGAGGAGGGATTGGGGTTGGTGGGGGCTTGGAGGGGGCTGATCAGACTTCCCACCGGTCATCCGAAGCCCGCGGCCAAGCTCGGCGGTCTTCTGTTGTCTGATGGAGTTGGAGGAAGTATACCTTATTTTGGGTTTATATCCTCCCATTCTCCGTGAGTTAATGTAATTTCTTTTTTTAAGCAATCGTGAGGTGTATATTAGGTTGTATAAAATTATAAAATACACTTTCATCCCTTAAAGTTTGAAGCAGAGACACTTTCACCCCTCTTGTTTGGTAATAGATACTTTCACCTTCTTGTTTGGTAAAAGACATTGTTATCCCTTTTTGTCTATTGTTCTATATGACGAAAAATTAACTTTTTATGGAAAGTTGTTTACAAATGGTGAATATTCAATCAAAAAAATGTTAACGATTAAAATAATTTGGTTACATTATTTTTTTAATTATTATCGCTAACTATAAATAATAAACAAATAAACAATTTATATGCCTAGAGCAAGAATCACAACTAACAGTTCCTTCTCAACAGTGCCATAATTGAGTAGGGCCTCGTTAAAAACCCTACTCGCATAGCAAATGACATGTCATACATTTTCTTTCCGCTGCCCCAATACTGCTTCAATGTCAAAATCATTGGCGTCGCACATGAGCTCGAATGGAAGACTCCAATCTGGAGTTGTAATGGTAGGCGCTGAGGCGAGCTGTTCTTTCTGAAAATCGCATGCCTTCTTGCATGCCTAATCAAGCACAAATGGGACATCCTTCTCTAGCAATTCACACAAATGTTTGTAAATCTTGGAGAAGTTCTTGATAAACCTGCGATAGAAACATGCATGTCCCAAGAAGCTTCTCACTCCCTTTCACTAAAGTAGGGTAAGGGAGTTGTTTGATTGTTTCTACCTTCGCTCGATCAACTTTCAAGCCCTTGCGCAAAATATTGTATCCCAGAATAATACCCTCAGTGACCATGAAGTGGCACTTCTCCCAATTGAGCACAAGATTAGTGTCTTCACAACGAATCAACACACGACAAAGATGATGCAGACAGTCCTCAAAACTGTCGGTGAAGAGGGATAAGTCATCCATGAACACCTCTAAATTATTCTAAATCATGTCTGAGAAGATCGTCATCATACACCGCTGAAAAGTAGCCGGTCTTTACATAGCCCAAATGACATGCGGCGGAACGCAAAAGTGCAATAGGGACATGTAAAGTTTGTCTTCTCCTAGTCCTCTGGAGAAATGGTTATCTGAGTGTAGCCCGAATAGCAATCCAGTAAGCAATAATACTCGTGGTGGGTCAACCAGCCAAGCATCTAATCAATGAATGGCAATGGAAAGTGATCCTTGAGCGTGGCGTCATGAAGCTTCCTGTAGTCCATGCACACACGCCAAACAGTAACTGTCCGTTGAGTGATTTGCTCATGCTTTTCGTTCTCCGCCATAGTCATTCCTTCCTTCTTAGGCATGCATTCGATGGGGCTGGTCCACATGATGTGATAGGGAATATAATTTCTGAATCTAGCCACTCCATGACCTCTTTCTACACCACATCTTTCATGTGAAGATACAACCTGCTTTATGCCTGGATCACTGGCTTCTTTCCTTCTTCCACCTAGATCTTGTGCTGGAAATAAGCGGGGCTGATCCCATAAATGCCGTCAATCATCCATCCAATTTTTGATTCATGCTTCCTTAGAACCTCCAACAACTAATCCTCATGTGCCTTAGATAAAACAGAGGAAACAATTACGGACAATGTGTTATCAATACAAAGAAATGCGTACCGAAGATTGCTCGAAAAAGGGCTTCAACTCAAGCACGGGAGGTGACTAGAGTGAAGGAACAAGGGCTAGCTTTTTCTCGCCTTGTTCATATAGCTCCATCTTGGTCCAACTTTTAATGTGGCACATATCCATGGGAGGACTTTGATCTTCATCCTTTTACATGCCATCTATTTCCTCCAATGTTAGTTTAACCTCATCATCTTCCATTTACTCATCAAACACCTCTATGCTAAAGTAGCCTTCATAATTATACCATCAAGGCATTTTCATTTCCTTAAACACATCAAAGACCACTTTATCATCATTCACCTGCATAGAGAGTTTCCCACTTTTTACATGAATAAGAGCTTCCCATGTAACTAGGAATGGTCTTCCAAGAATTAGAGGTACTTCGCCAACCTCCATATCTAGGATGAAGAAATCAGTTGGGAAGATGTGGGTACTAAATTCAACCAAAATATCCTTGATTATCCCATGTGTTCTACGAATAGACATGTTTGCCATCTGCAAGGTCACACGTGTGGGGCGAGGTTCCCCTACACCTTGTTTCATGAACACGGACAAAGGCATCAAATTGATGCTCGCCCCCAAATCACATAGAGAAGTCATGGTGGGAGTCTCTACAAGGTTAATGGGTATCACAAAGCTTCCAGGATCTTTTCTCGTCTTACGCAAATCATTTTTTACGCATTCTGATGTCTCTGCAGTCGAAATGACCTGTGCAAAATCACTCATGCGCCTTTTTACTGAAAGGATGTCCTTGAGGAACTTAGCATATGTAGGAGTTTTAGCTATGGCCTCAGCAAAAGGAATGTTCACCTCAAATTTCTTGAATATGTCTATGAATCTCTGAAAATCTTTAGAATCTTCCTTTTTTCGCGTCCTCAAAGGAAATGGAGCTGCCTTCAAAACATGAACAATGTCAATGCGTAACTCATCCTTGTCGTGCACTGCCTCCTTATCAGTCATGCCATTTGATTGGGGGATCACGACATCATCGTCTCTGTCAAAAATCGCATGCTCCATAGCCTTAGAAGCATCTGCTCTAGGATAAGGCGGGTCCTTCAATGTTATCCCACTTCGAGTAGTGATTTCATTGGCTTGATGAAGATTATACTTAATGTTAGAGGGAAATGAAACTGGAACTCTCGGAGATAGCTAAGTATAAATCTTCCCAACTTGCACCTCCAAGGAACGAAGTAAGGTCTTTGTGGCCTGCAAATCAGATGTCATTGCAGTGACTTGCCTGGTTATGTTGTTTATAGTCCGACTCAATTGCGTCAATGTCTATAATTCCCTTGGTTCTAATTCTGCCGTTGTCCTTGTGCCCCTACAAAGTTCACATCTTCGCTTACCATCTGTGCCAAGGCAGTGTCAAATTCTTGCTCTTCCCCCACATCCTCCGTCTTCTTGTCTTGGTACACATGCTTGGCCAAGTATGAGACTATCTTTGTGATATCGTTATTCCACTCATTATTGGTGGGCTCTAGCTGTCTAGGATTTCTTCTACTATCGTAGAGCTGGTTGTTCTGCTTAGCTATTTGTATCATCAATGCATAATCCCCTTCTTTGTCAACATGGTACAGAAAATTTCCACATGCTTCCCTGTTTACCAACTCTTAGTTGAAGCAATCCAAAGCATCGTAAAAGATATTTAAGATCTTGTCATCCCCAAAATTGTAGTTGGGGCAATTTCTGAGCATTTTGGTGTAGCGATCCCATGCTTCTACCACGGTCTCATCGGCTTTCTGTGCAAAAGCAAGGATGTCTACGCTGAGGTGGATGAAAATTGTCCATGAATTCCTCCACACATTAGTAGTGATGAAACCTGGTGCTCTGGAATCTAGTCAATCCTTTGCATCACCTCTAAAACAATAGGGGAAGTGAATGAACTTCACGCCATAGGGTCAAGATTATTATACTTGATGTTCTTGCAATGAGTGTTTAACTTCCCTATGAAATTGTTGGGGTCTTCTTCAATTCTCCCATAGAACTGAAACTGGCTTTCAACCGTTTGAATGGTGGCCTACTTTAGATCAAAATGTTTTGCCACTATGTGTGGCACCACAATTGGCGGATTATGTCCATAAATGGACAACAGAAAGATCTAAACCAGTGGCTTACCCGACTTGTTGTAGGGCATCTGGTTATTGAGCGCATCTAAGTGCTCGGTAAGCGCAGTCAACCGCTGCGTAAGTTGTGCATAGGTTAGCTGCTCACCCATTGTGCTTTGTTTCCGTCTCCTCCTCTAATCTCTGAGCAACTTATTTGGGTCTTCGAGTGGAGCACAATATCTCGAGGGATCCTGGGCATAGACTGAATACCTAAAAATCAGAATCAAAGGTAAATGAGAAACGAAAATAGAAAATAAAACAAAAATAGAAGAAGTATCCTAAATTAAATTTTAACTAAACTAATATCCGTTTAAATCCTAGGCAATGGCGCCAAAAACTTGACGCAAATTCTTAACGTGTTTAAACGCAAGCGCACAATCAAGCAATAACGTGGAATATTTTAGACTTGGAGTTGTCGAATGTAAGTGCAAAAGATGCTATTTAAGTGAGAATTAATTACGTGAAACCTAAGTAACTGGGAGGAGTTTATCTGATTTTTGAAAGTTCATCACCCACAATGAACTGACTTAAATAACAAACTAAGATAACTATTTTTGTATATTTTTTTACTGAAGTGAGAATTGTAGAGAAGTACGATTATGTAGGAGAACTAGATAATCTAGGGAACCTAGGGTCGTTAATAATTTCCGGACTATGCTTAAGACACTGTAGTTATGAATGATTAAACCGGGTCACACTCATTATGCTATTATATCGATCTCACGTAAATTTGCGTTCTGGTTAACTTTGGGTCCTTTCGGTCCACCTCCGTTTACCGTTCCGTTCTAGTTTGCTTGCTAGGTCCGCCCACCGGGTCCTGTCGGTCAACCGTTTTCACTAAAACCTAACCGATCCCAACCGAAACTACACGCTCTCGGTAACTCAAGATCTTTTCTACTCCCGGTCTCCAAGAACTACAAGAATATCAAATGTGTTCTAAACACACAAGGATTAGTTCACTATCATGCAACTAACTAGGTAACTCGCATGCAACGGGTGATCAAGCCAAGCAAACATAGAAATAAGAATGAGAACACAATGAATAACAAAAACTAGCCGTAGCATTAAGCTAAAAAATTGAATCAAGTCATAATCCAGAAAATCATAATGTAACCCTAGTTAAGCATCGATTATCAATCAAAGAGAAGTTTAGAAGTTTAGCTGGACTTAAACTGGCTTAGCCTAGTCAAAACATCCATAATCATGTAAAAGAGATGAAGAAAAAGTAGGCAAACGCTAAAAATCTTCACGAATGACGATTTTCCTCACTCCAAAGCTTCTTCTCAATCCCACTCTGAATCTACGTATCAAAAACTAAACCCTAACAATGTTTTACAAGTATCGTATACGCCCCCCCCCCCCCAATTGTTTCCATAAAAGATTCTAAAAAATTACTTCCAAAAATAAAGTTTATGCGCTTTCGGACACCCCCAATCGTACGGTTTACTGAGAGCCTCCCCACGATTGCAAATCTTCCAAAAGGTGAATTTTGGCTAAGTAACCCACTCGTACGATTGGAACTCCAATCCTACGAAGTACTTTTCTTCACGCTTCCTTGCTTATTTGGCCTCGTCTTCACTCGTCCATTCCACGCATCACAATCGAGCCTTAAAACGTTCTGAAGTTCGTTTCTCTTGTTAATGCACGTATCTGAGCTCCAGGTTTCTGAAAAGCACAACACGAAACATACTGGAAGATCAAACGTGACAAAAATAGCTCAAAACTTCATAAGAAACGCCCAGATTGCACAATTATGCACAAACGCCCAAACATACTAACATTCCCTTAATATGGCCGAAAACACATATAAATGCATCGTAACTCAAGCAAAATGGTAGTGAAATCTTTATAAATATTACTCCTACTTTGGAGTTATCAAAATCCAAGAATACTAATAGTGGGTTATACGAACCCTTTCCATTTCCACATGAAACTTGGACATATCATATCATGGACTTATTCCCTAGTCTCCCAAAGACTCCATGAGCAGATGACTCTATTTTGGCAGTTGTGGATTGGTTTTCTAGGATGGCACACTTTATCCCATGCAGTAAAACTGAAGACGCTTCATATGTTGCCAAGCTATTATTTCGAGAAAGTTTCCTCCTCCATGGCTTGCCAACATCTATTGTTTATGATCATGATATGAAGTTATTTAGCTATTACTTGAAGACGTTCGGGAAGTTCTTTAGGACAAGCCTCAAGTTTTCAAGTGCTTTTTACCCACAAACTGACGGTCCTACCGATGTGGTTGATCGCAGTTTGGGAGACTAATTGTTTTTCATTGTGTGTGGTAAGCCAGGGCAATGCGATTTGGTCTTACCCACAGGGACGACCTTAGCATTAAGCCACTCAAGTTGCTGCCTAGGGCCCCAACATTATGGGGGCACCATATTTTTGAAATATAGGGTTACATTGGTCTTTTTATTAAAAGTAATATTAATTGTTAATATTGATACTTGTACAAATTTAGTTTGAGTGTATCAATTAACTTTTTTTTTTAGAAATGAGTACTAATTAACTTTTGTGCCTCCCTAAACTTAAGGGCTAGTTTGGTAATGTTGTGCCGTTTGGAAATTTGTTGTGTAAGAGGAACTGTGAGAATATGTTGTGGAAATCTACACAAAAAAATGTTTGGTAAACTATGCATATGACTTGTTGTGGAAAAGCACCTTTGAATTTTGTGTTTTGTAACTAGTGCTTTAGATTTGTTAGTGTCGAAACAACCATATCAAACATGATATAATAAATAGTACTCTTACAATAGAGAATATTTATATTTATTAATGTATAATAATGTCAAATAATAAATTTATCAATAGTAGGTCATGGAGAGCAACATTTCCTCTGCTTTTGGAAAACCGCTGTGGGAAAATAATTGCTTTATAGAAAGCATAAATATAAAAAAATTATCAAACACATAAATACAACTCATGAATTCAAAAAGCGGCGTTCTAAACAGAAAAACATTACCAATCGATTCAAAATTTTCTCATTTTCATCTCTAGATTATGATCATTATCTCTCTTCGAAAATTCTCCTGAAATTTCTCAGAGAAAAAAAATCTACTAAAATTCCGCATATTCTCTAGCATCATTATCTCTACAATAAAAACTCCATTCCAGTGGTGCAGTGAATGTGTTATTATTAATTACTTTCTCTCTGTTCTCTTATGAAGTCAAAGTTCAACTCAATTCTCTCCTCCAATGGTTACCACAAATTGAACTTGCAGATCATGTTTATACATTTGGTGTTCGACATTTACAAATTGATCGAAAAAACAGTAGATAGTAGCGTCCAAGGAGTTAAAATCGTGTGACAAAATAATATGGAGGTTGATGGATTCCTCACATGAATTTGAACGTTCAAAGTACAAGTATATAAAGGGCCTCGGGCTTATAATTTTCTTAGGAAACTATAAAACCTTGAGCTGACCCTGCTTACCCATTATTGAATTTTTCTACTACAGCTCTGTCAACCAATCCTTAGGGAAGAGTCCCTTTTCAATTGTTAACCGCACAAATCCTCGCCAGCCAATCGAATAAGTTCCTTAACCAGTTAAAGCTCGCCCATCAGAGCCTGCAAAGTCCTATGCAGAGCATATTCTCAATGTTCATGTTGAGATTTGAAGAAAGATTTTTCTAAGCAAAGATAGTTACCGCCTTGCTGCTAATGCACATAGGCGAAAGGTGCACTTTGAGGGAGGAATGTTCGTGATGGTTATTGTTCATCCGTAGCGATACTAGAAGAGTTCCTTTAAGAATCTTCATACCCGAGCTATTGGGCCTTATCGCATTTTACGGAAGTTTGGACCCATGGCGTATTTGCTAGACTTCCCCTCCACCATGACCATCAGCACATTTTTCAAAGTCAAGGACCTATTCCCATACCATGGAACATTTCAACCTCCAAGGTTACTCCAGAATAATGTTTCCAATCTGAATATTCTAGTACCTGTTACCCGCCACTTGCCCCCACACGAGTTAAGCAAATTTTGGAAATTTTTAATACACAATTTGTCCTTTCAAATGAAGGTTCCATCCAACGCTGTGTTATGAAATTTCACAACTTGAAATAGTTGCTACAAGGATCACAGCAGACAAGTTTTAGCTCATTGACCCAATGTTCTTTCATTCTTTCTCTCGGGAGGAAAGTTCTTTTGAGCCTTGAGAAATGATGGGAATCATAAGAATCATAAAATTCACAAGAATTATCAGAGGGGTTATAGTTAATATTTCATAACTATTGAGTTTCATTAAAATTAGGCTTAATTACTTAATGCATACCTCCAGTATACCGAAACTAACACTTTGCAACCTCCATTTCTAGATTAGGCTTATTGCATCCCCCAGTTGCAATAAATCGTACTAGTTGAAACTGGGAAAAAATGCCATACAAACACCATCCTTATAAGGAGGCCAAATCTGTCAATACGTACTAATGTTTTTGGAGTAAAATAATAAAAAATGAGTAAAGAATGAAGATAACGATGAACCATGCCGAAGGATTGAGCAATTCCGCGTTGCCCTTCTCTCCCGTCCCTCTCATTTCGTCTTCCTCTCTCTCGCTCGCTCTCTTTGTTTCTCTCTTCCTCGACCGTCTATTTCTCTCCATCTCACTCTCTCATTGATTTGGATATGAAACTAGTCTTTGATTTGGCGGTGCTTGTATTGGGGCTGGGAGTTGGTCAGATTTCAGTTTGGATGGTGGCGGCAATGGTGGTACTCTATTGGTGGAAAGTGGAGGTGATGTAAGGCGGGTTCTATCGGGGTGGTGAAGCTTGGTTGGGTTTGATTGAGGGCCGACGAGGAAAGTGGAGGAGGGGGTTGAGGAGGCATTTGGTTTTTTAGCCAGATTACGTGTTTCAGTGGTGATTCCGACGGGCATGGTGTTGATGATTGCGTTGAAGAAGAAGAAGAAGAAGAAGAAGAGGCAAACTTGCTGGAAACCTAGCAAGCAGCGAGATGAACATGGAACACCAATTAGGTATTTCCCCCTTTCTCTTGGTTCATTCTTTTTCTGGATTTTGTAAAAGCAGTTGATTTCGCTAAGGCAAATCTATTCCTTGTTGAGTCTCTTTCTCTACCTTTTCTTTTGTAATCATTGTTCTATTTTTTTTAGGATTGATGGCAATGAAAAACCGCCGGAATATGGGCTTTGTTCTTCGGAGTCTTGGCTTGGCGGTGATGTGGCGGCCGTGGTGGTGACCTGTTCGCCAGAATCTGGGTTTCATTGTGGTGATGGTGGTGGTGGTGGTGGTGGTGATGGTGGTGACTGTCATGTTTTTATGAGTGTTTATAAATAAGAAGTGGACAATTTTACCCTTAAACAAAAGGATGTGTGAGTCAACTAACAGTCTATTTTGTTAAGTGAGTAACGGATTTTTTTCCCCAGTTTTAACAAGTAGGATTTATTGCAACTGGGGGATGCAATAAGCCTATTCTAGAAATGGGGGTTGCAAAGTGTTAGTTTCGGTATACTGGAGGTATTTATTAAGTAACTAAGCCTTAAAATTATCATGAATAATTTTATTTAGTTGTTTTTCCCTTTTATCAGCATGTTTTTTAATTCGTCAGAAGGGTCAAGCTTATCATGTAGTCTTAGTCAACTCTTATATGTTAGATTTTTAGTATGTTAGGCATATCCCCTATTCATTTATAAATGGGGGATTATTTTACATTTTCTTTCAGTGTTTTATTAGTGAAATGAACCAGTGAGTTTTTCTTCCAAAACAATTCTGTTTGCATTTTCAATGTAGAATATCGTTCATGTTCTACACTAGGTGACTTGTAAGTTCACCTTCATTTGTGCTGTCGTTCATTCTAATATGCACTGTTATATGTTCACTTCACCAGATCGTTGAAAGTGCCGATCTAGATTGCGAACAACCCACGAATGGGATTGGACGATCTAGTTCGGAAATCTTTACAAGTTGAGCGATTTTAGCTAACCATGGACGCGATTGGTAGATACAATTTTACAAGAATTTTTTCCATGTAATACTGCCTTCTTATTGTTGAAATTGAGCTGCATGCACACGCTGGTTTGTTGTGTTGATCAGAGGCGGAACCAGCCCTCGGCACGGGTAGGCAAGTGCCCTACCGGATTTAGAAAAAACAGCAATTTTAACCTTATATGTCAAGATTATTCCAAAATACCTTGACTATAATTGCAATAGTGCCCTTGTTCAATTTTGAATTGTGGCTTCAGTGTCATTGCTAAAAAAATACATTTGGTCATCTAAAATTGTATTATTTCGAATATGCCCCAGTATTCACGATTTTGAATGTGGCTTCAGTGTCATTGCATAAAACTCACAAATGAGTATTTGAAAACATCCACGTGATCGTACAAAATGATGTGTTCAGGTCCTCGTGGAACTTATGCTCCAGCAAGGTGGTGTTACTCAAGGTCAGTGTTCGATGGATGTGCTTCTCACAGTTTTTCTTTATTCCTCTCACAGACCAACCATTTATGTCCGCCTCGCTTCTTGTGTTGATTGTAGAAAATGATACGTTCAGGTGCTCGTAGAATTAATGCTCCAGCAAGGTGGTGTTACTCAAGGTCAGTGTTCCATGGAGGCGCTTCTCACTTTTTTTCTTCATTCTTCTCTCCAAGCAGCCATTTATGTCGGCCTAAACAGAAAAGTGTAAGTTTTCATCTCCTCATTTATGTGTAAGTTAATTCTCTCCGCCTGGATCTAGTTAGCAGTGGTTTCTTATTGCATGGCATTATGGCAGACTTGTCCGAGGCAGTTACATGATGTTCTACTTCCTGTTTCAGATTTCATTGAAGTTTAAAGTACTACATTGGTATTAGTATGCCACCATAGGTATTGACTTAATATTGTTTTTGCATTGCAAGATTTTCCCTTGATCATCAAAGTATTGATTTGTAGTCATATAAATTATCCAAATAGTTCACAATGTTATCTGGTTGATTTTATGTGTGTTCGATGGGATTCTCATCTTTGGTTACTTTGGTTTTAAAACGAAATCAAGATTTTAATTCATTATGATAAAATGGGTATACACAATATTACACACAATATATATTATTTTTAGCACAAGCTACGCCTAACAATTTCAATGTCAATGCAGATCCCAAATCAAGCTTCTTTACAGCATCTGCACACTTTAATGTCAAGGCGACTCCAACATCAAGCATCAATAGACTGCTATATCATCGCGACGGACTCACTATCAGAGAGATGTGTCGAAGGAACTTTGCTCAGTTCACTTGTGGGCGATGATTCGTCTGCGGAAAGGGTTTCGGATTCAGAGGCTGAATCATTATCAGCTAAGTCATAAGAGATCGTTCTCTTCGTGCGCGAACAGAATTTCGGAATCGGTAGAGAACTAGGGTCTGGCGAGTTCACAAAAGATAGCCCAGCCCATGACTCGGAGCGAACGGCTTCTTTCGACTTAGGAGGAACATGTGAACGTAACCTGTCCGAAGATGGTAACTGTTTTTTCGGCTGAGACGTAGATGTCTTTCTTTCACCAACAAGATGTGTCTTAGATGGAGGCGGACCGAGTACACCAGCTGACAAAGGGTTCGGGAGAATTATTGTTTCCTTGGGAGGGGCTGGGCCCAGTATACCTGCGGCTGATGGAGGGATTCGGCCGAGTATACCGGGGGCTGGAGATTGGAAACTTGTGAAGAACGTAGAACCAAACGAAGACCCGCACCGAGCAGGAGCACGAAGACTACTGCTTCCTCTGCGACATTGCTTTTGTTGTCGTGGAACAACTAGGCACTGCGTCTGAATCATCTCTCGATCTTTTATATAATAGTTGCTGAGGCGTATATATAGTAGTATTTTGGGAACTGGACGAATCCAACTTAGAAAAGGAATACGATGAGAAGAAACAAGTTACCTTAATTGAGAGATATATAGTTGCAAGTAGATTCAAGTCGGTGTGAAAACCTAATCCTATTTTTTTTTTAAGAGGAAAACCTAAACCTATTTTGGCTTGTAAAAAAAAAAAAAAAAATCAAGATGATTATTCTTCACTTATTCTACCGAATCCAAAACATGAAAGAATTAGGACATCCCTCTATAGAAATAAACAAACTAACAAATAAATAAACAAATAAATATGTTGCTAACTGTAAACATACAAAAACTTGAAGCAGGAGTATTCGAGGCCCTTCTAGGCTATTTCATGATTTCTTAGGCCTTTGCTAGACTCATACCATCTAGTTCCCTCTTTTTCTCTCTATTCTGACTTTTGACTCGTATCTGGGTCACTTTGACCAGGTGATTTGGATTGCAAAACGATATAATTTTTTGATAATTTTTTCACCGTATTATAGAGCAACTTTTACTCTACAATACCATAGAAATATTATCAAAAAAGTGCATCATATCGCTATCCAAATTACCGGGTCAAAGTGGCCCAATGAATAATGGCAAAAGTCAGTTTTGGGTGAAAGAAAGGGAACTGACTAGTGCGTGCTAGACCCAATACTCCACAAAGTTTTTTTTTTTTTTTTTTTGATAAACTGAATATATTAAAAACAAGCAAGATTAAGGAGGATCCAAGTAGGAGGATCCATTCGTACTATTGTACTTATACTGTTTGAACCCCTTCTCATGCTCATTCCTAATAGAAGAAGCATCTAATTCAAGAATTCTCTCTCTCTCCATTGGGTATTGTTAGTTTTGTGCGTCGATTGATTAGTGACGCGAGTTCTTAACGCGTATGCGCAAGTGCACAGTCAAGTAATATAGGGATCGTACTTCAACCCCGAGTTATCGATCCCATGAGGACGGATTTGAGATTATTTAGTTAGTTGATTAGATTAGAGTACGGTAACATGACGAAAATGGTTTGATTAAAGAGGTTGTCTCCCCCAATCAAGCAACTGAATTGAAATAACAATTAAGCTAATATTTTTTTCTTTTATTTAATAAAACAAATATGGAGAAACCAGACGATCTCTAGATCACCTAGCGCAGTAGACGAATTCCGATTCAGCTAGGCAACACGTTAATCCCATTCTAGTTACGCAAGGTAATGGCATTGACACTCTCTTGTCGATCTCCTGTCATTTTACGTCTCGGTTGACTACAATTTCATTTCGATCTCCTGTGTCTACCCGTCCGTTCTAGTAGGCTAACGACCTGCTCGACAACGGGTCATGTCGGTCCACCGTTGCACGAAAAAGTCGAATCACACCTACAAAATCTACCAATTAGAATCCTGATGTGCTTTCTTGTGGTGAAAGCAGGTGTCAAATACTTCAAATTACTCCTTCTGGGAATTTTCCGAATTCCTAACAGATTTATCAGAAATCAAGTTCAAAGTATCTGCCTTGAATTTGTGAAAACTCTTGAAAATCTCTAAGTATTGGACAGATGATTTTCATCCAACTCTGACTTATCTTATCTCTGTGAGTTCTATGAGATTTTGAGAGTTCAGATGTGACCTGGAAACCTTGAACTTTTCTCAAAATTGTCTTTCAATTGACCAGAAATTGGCTGCAATGTTAACCATGTGAAACAATTCCACACTTATCCTTGGCTTTCTGAATTGATATATCAGATGACCTAGTTTACCAAAATGTCATTCTGAATAGTTCTTCAGAATAACATTTTAAGTTAAGAGGTCAAGTTTGACCAAGTTTGAATTTCTGAAAACCTTAGTTTGACTGAGCTGTATATGAGGGGAAAACCGATAATTTGTAATAACTTGAATTGGCAATCAAATCATAACTCTGGGCATCACCTCATACATCTATATTAATTTCATAATCAGGAGTCATTTTGTACCTATTAGGGTTGAAATTGACTTAAAGTCAGTTGTACGGTACTTTTCTACAGTTTTGCTAAATTGTAGAAACCTTAATGCAATAAAGTGAAAGTTGAACATCACGGAGGGATATACGTAGTTGCGTGAACTGTGATTCATACTGATTAGATTTCTTGTGTATTTTTAGTTCGAAGATCAAGGTTATTGCAACTTCTAAGCTTGACTCATCGCATATTTTTTTTTCTTAGATTTCGTACTATCGGAGGTAAGCTTGAATGTTCAACCCTTCTTCCTTCAAAATGTGTCTCAAGTATGTTATTTACGTCTTTTAACTCTAGTAAATATTCTTAACTATACTTGAAAATGCTTGAATTTTTTTTTTTTTTGGAAATATCTTGGATCTCACGAATGAACCTAAAACCTATTAATCAGACAAATTTATCCATATGATATTCTTTTGGATAGCTTTTCTATGAACACGTGATGGTTCCTTGAATATTTTGATAGCCCATGGTGGTTTTTTCCCCTGCGTACCTTCTTATAGGGTTAAGACATCTAGTACTCACTCTATTAGAATAATCATCCCGTGCGTACCTTCGTATAGGGTTAAGACATCTAATAGTCACTCTATTAGAATAATGATATCTTAAGGGGTGTTGACACTTAAGGTCTAGTTTGCCGAGGTAGTTTGCAGGAGGCCGCATACTACATGGTGTTGATTCCTTAACACCCGGCATGCCGTTCTTAAAAGACCCACTAAAATGTCGATATTGTTAGCTTAAGCACATTTTCTATTTATATGTTGTGGTTCTTACTTATCTAGTGTTCATTGATGCTTTCAAGTTGTGGTGTTCTGCTGTTTTATTTTCAGAATCACCAAAGATTAGTGCAGGACAAATTTGGTATGTGCGTGCTTCCGGATTTAGGGGTTCAACTAAGTTATTTCTGTTTCTTTTTATATTACTTACTTGAACCTAGAGAATGTTCCATATTATAAAACTCATAAATTTTTAAACTTTAAAAGTCTATAATTTTCTTTCTTGTAATAAGTTGAACTTATTTTGATTTAAAACACGGATTTTACTTCTCCTAGCATCCGAGAGTCTTCTTGGATGAATTGTAGCATGCCCTGGTATGTGGTTCGAAATTCGAGGGTGTCGCATACAATGTAGTGTAACTCTTGGCCATAAGTTATTTTAATTTAATAAAGGGTGCAAGAATCATTCACTCTCTCTAATTTGGTTGATGGTCATTTAAACCCGTTCCTGTTTCGAAAAAGATGCTTTCACCCCTCCAGTGTTCCCAACTTCAGAAAATTTACAACATTGTGACGATGTTAGTCTGGAATAAAGTTCTATCACTAAAATGGTTTTTTGGACAAATTCCCCTCAAATTATGGAAAAGATGGTAATCAACCATAGACATTTTGCATGATATTGCACGGGTGGGGGTGGGGGTGGGGGGGTTGGAATTTGTCTCCACATCTATTTTCAGTGGCGAACCTCACATCCTGGGGGGTGGAATTTGTCTCCACATCTATAATAAAGTGTGCCTTTTTTTAAATATACTCCATCTGTCTCACTTAGGAATCTTCCCTTTTAAATAGATTCGTTAAATAAATGGAGGAATTGTTCGGGTTTGAACCCGTGACTTTTTTATTTGGTAAAACAGAACAGATTACACAAGAAGCCAAACACTCCCAACACTGGTCCTATCTCCTTCTAAAGTAGATAAACAAGCTTCAGGAGCAGTAGACAAATAAACACTAACTAAAGAGTGAAAACAATAATTTTTTGCTAGATTATTTGCAACCTGGTTGGCCTCCCTCCAGACATGGAATAGAGATCTCTGGGTATCAAACAAAAGGCTTCTAATTGCTGAGATCAAACACCAAAATGGAGAAATTAGGGAGTAAGAATCCACCAAATCCACCACTTCCTTAGCATCAGTTTCCACCAAGACTGCTGAAAACTGCTTTTGTTTGAGCATCTTCAAACCTTCAAAAACAGCCCAAACCTCACCATGGAGCACAGAGTTACACCCAATATTTTGATGAAACCCCCAAATCTAGTTCCCATTATGGTCTCTACACACTCCCCCAATAGCCTCACAACCATTGACATGAATCTGACCACAATCCACATTTAATTTTAGTTGATGAAGGGGGGTTTCTCCCAAGCAATAAGGGTTGGCTTCTTCTTCAGCCAGCCAAGAGGGAGCTGAATTCCTTGGAATACCATTATATCTTGGTTCAAAAGACACCACTTAACTCCATTAGGCATTTGGAACTGAAAATCATGAGTCTTCTTATTATGCCAAAACCAGACCTGAGCACAGATTGTAGGAAATAAGATAGAACAAGGAATACCTTCAATTGTCTCACTTCCTTTCTTCTGAGCACATAAATTTTACAAACCCAAGAGGAGGTTGGGAGTGTGAAAAACTCTTCCCCTCAAGTAGCTGGAAGGAACTGTTGCCGTATTTCAAGAGCCCAGCTACAATTCCTTGTAACATGTATGGTATCTTCACAAAGATGTTCACAGAAAGGGCAAGAAACATCAGTAGTTATACCTCTAATAGAGAACAGTTGTTTTGTAGCCAATATATCATGAATTAGTAACCACAGAAAAGCCTTCCACCTTTGAAAACCCCTACATTTCCAAACTTCCTTCCAAAGTCTTCTATTCTCAGCATCTACAGAGGCCTCAAGAAGTTCCGCATAACCAGTAGCCACAGTATAGCCACCTTTTCCCATCTAGAATCCAAGTACACTCATCATCTTCATTTTCATTAATATCAACAGAAATGCTTTGAATGAGTTGCAAAATATTGGCAGGGAGTCTTCTTTCAAGAGCACTCCAAATACAGCCTTCATCCACTCTCCAATAATCAAAAACTTTTTAGAAAAAGCTCATAATCACTTAAAGTACCAATAGCCACCTCAGAGAGTTCAAACTCCCTAACCAATGATCAACCCAAAAAAAAATTAGTTCCACTAGAGATATTCATTCCAATATCTGATCCCACAGCTTCCAAACTCTTATGTATATTCTTCCAAACTTTTGAATGGTGTGTTCTTGGCTGAGAAGACAAATAAGAAGAAGAAATAGCTCCATATTTAGCTTCAAGTTCCTCAGCCCAGAGAGGTCTGTTCTTACCAATCAATCTCCACCCAGTTTTGGCTAGCATTGCCAAATTGAATTGTGTCAAATTCTTAAGATCCAGCCCACCCATGACTGTCTCCCAATTAAGTAGAGATATTTTCTCCTTTTCTGCAGTGCCACCCCAAAGAAACCTTCGACATGATTGATCAATATATTTCAAGATTTCAGCAGGAAGCAGAGTTGTCTGCATAGCATAAGAAGGCAGGGCTGAAGAACAGTTTGAATCAAGTGGCTCTCCCAGATAAGGAAAGCTGGGAAGCCTTCCGGCTAGTCAATTTTCTCATAAATTTATCGAACATAAACTGGTACTTAGCATATCCGGCTTTATCATGAATAAGTGGCATTCCACGTTGGAGACCAATATCATTAGTAAGAGTGATACCAGCTAGTTGGCTGAGCTCCCCAGCTCTAGCTCTGGACACACAAGGACTGAAAAAAAAAAGCATAGATTTGTCAAAACTGATTGCTTGTCCAGTGTCCATAGAGAAATCATTTAGCACCTCAGTCATAACTTGAATCTGTTTTGGAGTGGCCTATCCAAATAAGAGAAGGTCATCCGCAAAGAAAAAAGATGAGAAATAGCTAAACCACTCTTGGAGCATTTAATACCTCTCCACTTCTTCTTGTCAACTGCCTCTTGGATTTTCTGGCCTAGCACGTCCGTGGTAAGAAGAAAGAGGTAGGGCGATATAGGATCTCCCTGCCTCAACCCCCTCTCAGGTTTAAACTCTCGTTGCTTCTCCCCATTCCACAGAATATTGAAAGAGGTTGTTGTCACTGAATCCATAATCAACCCCTTCTAATTAGCAGGTAAACCAATTTAATCTAAGACAGAGTCAATTAGAGACCACTTCACTCTATAATAGGCTTTGGCTAAATCTATCTTCACATCAATGCCACCCCGTCCTCCCTTTCATTTTCTTCAAACAATACAGAGCTCTTGTGCCGTTATGATGTTATCACTGGCATGTCTACCAGGGAGACTTGACATCCATTTGATGGATCTTCCAATGGTTTTGAGCCGCCATGGAAATAATAAGCCTTATTATTTTAAGATGTGCTACCGGCGCAAACACCTCTTCATGATCAACGCCATATCTTTTCTTGTAGTCTTTGGCCACCAATATCGCCTTGTGTCTTTCTAATTTTCTTTTGGCATTCAACTTGGTCTTGTACACCCATTTCACTCCAATGTTTTTGTGACCTTGGGGAAGTGTGGCAAGATCCTATGTAGAGTTCTTCTCAATCGCCATGATTTCCTCGTCCATATATTTCTTCCATTTCTTGTCTTCGACCGCTTCTTTAAACTCTAGAGGCTCACAATCACCAAGTAGACAAAACAGTGTTAAATCATCTAAACTTGGAGATACCTCTTTGGATCTTTCATACAAATCTCCAAGATTCCTTTTCCCATGTGGCCCTTCATCTGGACTTTCTTCTTGAGATGATGGACTTTCTTGACTATGATTAGATGGCACGGGTGATGGATGAGGAGTAGCGGGCTGCAAAATTAAATAACAAACTAAGATAACTATTTTTGTAGATTTTATTATCAAAGTGAGAATTGTAGAGAAGTAAGATTATCGAGGAGAACTAGATAATCTAGGGTCCCTAGGGTCTTTAATGATTTCCTGACTACGCTTAAGACACTCTCGTTACAAATGATTACACCGGGTCACACTCATTACGCTCTTCTATCGATCTTACGTAAATTTGTGTTACGGTTAACTTCGGGTCCTTTCAGCCCACCTCCGTTTACCCTTCCGCTTTAGTTAGCTTGCTAGGCCCGCTCACCAGGTCCTATCGGTCCACCGTTTTCACTATAACCTAACCAATCCCAAACGCAACGACCGGAACTTGGTCACTCAAGCTCTTTTCTCCTCACGATCTCCAAGAACTACAAGAATGTCAATTGTGTTCTTAACACACCCGGGTTAGTTCACTATCGTGCAACTAACTAGGTAAATCGCATGCAAGGAGTGATCAAGCCAATCAAACAGAGAAATATGAACGAGAACACAATGAATAACCAAAACATAAACGTAGAATTAAGCTAAAAACATGAATCAAGTCATAGTTTGTAAAATCCTATTGTAACACTAGTTCTCCATCGGTTATCTAGCAAAGAGAACTTTAGCTATACATAAACTTGTTTAGCATAGTCAAAACATCCATAATCAAAGAAAAGAGATGAAGAAAAAGTAGGAAAACGCTAAAAATCTTCACGAATTATGATTTTCCTCGCTGCAAAGCTTCGTCTCCAACCTTCTCTGACTCTACGTATCAAAAACTAAACCCTACTAATGTTACAAGTCTCAGATATGTTCCGCCAATTATTTCCATAAAAGATTCTACAAAATACGACCAAAAATAAAGTTTATGCACTTTTATAACACCCCAATCGTACAATTGGGCAGTTGCAATCGCACGACTTCACTATCCACACTCGTGTGATTGGCTGAGAGCCTCCCCACGATTGCAAATCTTCTAAAAGCTGAATTTTGGCCAAGTAACCCACTCTTACAATTGGAACTCAAATCCTACGATTGGTTGCACTGCTCCAAGTACTTTTCTTCACTCTTCCTTGCTTCGTTGCCCTCGCCTTCACCCGTATTCCATTCCACGCATCGTTCTTGAGCCTTCAAACGTTCCGAAGTTCGTTTCCCCTTGTCAATGCACCTCTCCGAGCTCCCGGTTTCAAAAAATTACAACAAAGAACATACCGGAAGATCAAACGTGACAAAAATAGCTCAAAATTACACAAGAAATGCCCAAATTGCACAATTATGCTCAAACGCTGAAAAATGCTAACGTTCTCATAATATGGCAACAAAACACATATAATTGTAATCAAGCAAAATGGTATTGAAATCTATATAAATTAACTCCTAAGTTTGAGTTATCAAAATCCATGAAGAGTAATAAAGGGTTATACAAACCCCTGCCATTTCCACGTGTACCTTGGACATATCATATCATGGAATTAGTCCTTGGTTTCCCAAAGACGGCACAAGCACAACTCCATTGCAATAGTTGTGGATTGGTTTCCTAAGATTGCACACTTTATCCCATGCAATAACACATAAGACGCTTCACATGTTTCCAAGCTATTCTTTCGAAGATGTTGTTCACCTCCATGGCTTGCCAACATATATCGTTTATGATCATGACGTGAAGTTTGTTAGCTATTTCTTTAAGACATTCTGGAAGTTCTTTGGGAAACAAATCAAGTTTTCAAGTGCTTTTCACCCACAAACTGAAGGTTCGACCGATGTGGTTAATCGCAGTTTGGGAAATTTATTGTGTTGCATTGTGCGTGGTAATCCAGGGCTATGTGATTTGGTCTTACCCACTGTTGAATTTTCCTACAACAGCTCTGTCAACCAATCCACTGGGAAGAGTCCTTTCTCAATTGGTAACCGCACAAATCCTCGTCATCCGATCGATTTAGTTACTTCATCAGTTGACGCTCGCCCATCAGAGCCTGCAAATTCCCATACAGAGCACATTCGCAATGTTCATGTTGAGATTTGAAGAAAGATATTTCTAAGAAATGATAATTACCGCCTTGCTATCAATGCACATAGGCTAAAGGTGCACTTTGAGGAAGGAGAGTTCGTGATGGTTCATGTTCTTCCGGAGCTCTACCAGAAGAATTCGTTCAAGAAGCTACATGCCCGAGCTATTGGGCCTTATCGCATCTTACGGAATTTGGACCCACCGCGTATTTGCTAGACTTCCCCTCCACCATGGCCATCACCACAATTTTCATGTCGAGGATCTATTCCCATACCAGGGCATATTTCAACCTCCAAAGTTACTCTGGAATAATGCTTCCAATCCGAGTAATCCGGTACATGTTACTCGCCACTAGCCCCCACGCAAGTCGAGCGAATTTCAGAATTTTTTTGGTACACAATTTGACCTTTCAACAGAAGGTTCCATCCAACGTTATCTTGTGAAATTGCACGACCGTCAAGAAATACATGCTACATGAATCACAGCACACGAGTTCCAGCCTTTGTTTTGAAAAATGGAAAGAACGGTGCGGAGCGGCCGCTTTGCAACGAAATCGGCACAGGCCACCGTTTTTTCCGTTACGTTTTGTATGATTTCACTCACAACGAGATTAGTCGATTCGCAGTGATACGGTGAAAAATGCCCGATACACACCGATTTGTCTTCGTTTACGAAGAAAATCCCCATGGGGAAGAAGAACAGGGTATGATTTTCCACAAACAAAAGCTAATACAGGTTTTTTAGGGTGAGCAAAAAGGCCAGTAGGTACCGCCTAACCACTTGCGTAGAAATATAATAATCGAATCACTTTAACTGACCTTTTTGCTTTAACCGATTGTTGTAAGACCGCAACTTGCAGAAGAAGAATCAATAATCCACAACACAAAAGCCCTAATTTTTCATTCTTGAATATAATCCCCAATTTTGAACAGGAGACGTAAAATCCCTAATTTTTCAACTTCGGAGTCTTGCTCACAGTTTTCTCCTCGTCGTCTTCGTTCATCGGTCGTTATTGGTCGCCTCCTCGTCATAGTCGTCGCACGAAGAAACCGGTTCTCTCTGTGTTTTTTACTCTCTCTCTCCATCTAACTCTCTATACTATAATACGAAAATATGTATTGCTGCTAGTTGTAGATAAATGTTAATCTTATCCAAACGGGTTGTGTCTTTTAGGTAAAATACACTTGCACCCCCTCAAGTTGATGAAAATACACTTTACCCCCCCCCCCCCAATCGTCATAGTCTATATATATGTGTCATATACGAATATTAGGTTTTACTAGTATTTTAATACATTTCAATAACTTTTAAAATTCACACATATATTCCCGATTTCCGTTACAGTCCCTCCGTTACGACCCAATTTCGTTGCACGTGACCGCGACCGATACGGTGGCCGCTTCCGTTGTTTACAACCTTGGTTTCAGCTTATTGACCCAGTGTTCTTTCGTTCCTTCTCTTAGGAGGAGAGTTCATTTGAGCCTTGACAAAATTCACAAGACTTACCGGAGGCGCTATAGTTAATATTTCAAAAGTACTTGAGTTCACTATAATTATCAGGAATAATTTTATTTAGTTGTTTTTCCCTTTTATCAGCATTTTTTTTTAATTCGTTAGAAGGGTCAAGCTTATCATGAACTCTTAATTAACTCATATCCCCTATTCATCTATAAATAGGGGGTATGATACATTTTCATTCAGTGTTTGATTAATGAAATAAACCAACAAGTTTTTCTTCCAATATAATTCTGTCTGCGTTCTCATTGTAGAATCTCGTTAAGGTTCTGTACCAGGTGACTTTTAAGTTCACCTTCATTTGCGCTGTCATTCATTCTAATATGCTCTTTTCTATGTTCACTTCACCAGATTACTGAAAGTGCCGATCTAGATTGCGAACAATCCACGAATGGGATTGGCCAATCTAGTTCGGTAATTTCTAAAAGTTGAGCGATTTCAGCTAACCATGGACGTGATTGGTAGATAAACTTTTACATGAATTTTTTCCATGTAAAACTGCCTTCTTATTGTTGAAATTGAGCTGCATGCACAAGCTGGTTTGTTGTGTTGATCAGGGGCGGAGCCAGCCCTCGGCACGGGTAGGAAAATGCCCTACCTGATTTAAGAAAAATTGCAATTTTACCCTTATGATGTAAGGATTTATTCCAAAATGCCCTGATCGTAATTGCAATAGCGCCATTTTCCGATTTTGCATTGTCGCTTCTATGTGTCATTGCTAAAAACATTACATTTGGTCATCTAAAATTGTGTTATTTCGAAGATGCCCCAGCATTCATGATTTTGAATTGTGGCTTCATTTCATAAAATTCACAAAGGAGTATTTGAAAAACGCCACGTGATTATAGAAAAATATTCATTCAGGTGCTCGTAGAATTTATGCTCAAGCAAGCAAGAAGGTGTTACTCAAGGTCAGTGTTCGATGGAGGTGCTTCTCCCTTTTTTTTTTTTTTTCATTCCTCTCACCGACCAACCATTTATGTCCGGCTGACGCGGAAAAATGCAAATTTTCCTCACTTAATTTAAGTTCAAGTTAATTCTCTCGCGATCTAATTAGAAGCGGTTTCTTATTGCATGGCATTTTGGCAGACTTGTCCGAGGCAGGTACATGATGTTTTACTTCCTGTTTCAGATTTCTGTTGCTTTTCTTTTAACCCATTATGTGGGTGATTATCTTCAAACCTGTCAAATTTGGCTGGTTATTTGAAGTACTACATTGGTATTATTATGCCACCATAGGTATTGACTTGCTATTGTTTTCGCATCGCAAGATCCTAGCTATTTTCCCTTTATCATCAATTATTGCCTTTAGTCACGGTGTATCTGGTTAATTTTATGTGTGTTGGATGGGATTCTCATCTTTGGTTACTTTGGTTTCAAAACAAAATCAAGATTTTCATTCATTATGATAAATGAGTATACACAATATTACATACAATATATTATCTTTTCAACAAGCCATGGGGCACCACCAAACAATTTGAATGTCAATGCAGATCCCAAATCAAGCTTCATGTCAAAGCTGACTCCAAAATAGCCCCGGACTCGCTACCAGAGAGATGTGTCAGAAGGAACTTTGCTCAGTTCACTTGTGGGCGATGATTCGTCTGCGGAAAGGGTTTCGGATTCAGAGGCTGAATCACTATCAGCTAGGTCATAAGAGACCGTTCTCTTCGTGCGCGAACAAAATTTCGGAATCGGTAGAGAACTAGGATCTGGCGAGTTCACAAAAGATAGCCCAGCCCATGACTCAGAGCGAACGGCTTCTTTCGACTTAGGAGGAACATGTGAACGTAACCTGTCCGAAGATGGTGACTGTTTTTGCGGCTGAGGCGTAGATGTCTTTCTTTTACCAACAAGATGTGTCTTAGATGGGGGCGGACCGAGTACACCAGCTGACAAAGGGTTCGGGAGAATTATTGTTTCCTTGGGAGGGGCTGGGCCCAGTATACCTGCGGCTGATGGAGGGATTCGGCCGAGTATACCGGGGGCTGGAGATTGGAAACTTGTGAAGAACGTAGAACCAAACGAAGACCCGCACCGAGCAGGAGCACGAAGACTACTGCTTCCTCTGCGACATTGCTTTTGTTGTTGTGGAACAACTAGGCACTGCGTCTGAATCATCTTTCGGTCTCTGTTGATTTAAGCTCTCTCAAGACTAATATCTGTGATCTTTTATGTAATAGTTGCTGAGGCGTATATATAGTAGTATTGCAAAACGATATAATTTTTTGATAATTTTTTCACCGTATTATAGAGCAACTTTTACTCTACAATACCATAGAAATATTATCAAAAAAGTGCATCATATCGCTATCCAAATTACCGGGTCAAAGTGGCCCAATGAATAGTTGCAAAAGTTAGTTTTGAGTGAAAGAAAGGGAACTGACTAGTACGTGCTAGACCCAATACTCCATAAAGTTTTTTTTTTTTTTGATAAACTGAATATATTAAAAACAAGCAAGATTAAGGAGGATCCAAGTAGGATGATCCATTCGTACTATTGTACTTATACTGATTTGAACCCCTTCTCATGCTCATTCCTAATAGAAGAAGCATCTAATTCAAGAATTATCTCTCTCTCCATTGGGTATTGTTAGTTTTGTGCGTCAAATTGATTAGTGACGCGATTTCTTAACGCGTATGCACAAGTGCACGGTCAAGTAATATAGAGATCGTACTTCAACCCCGAGTTATCGATCCCATGAGGACGGATTTGAGATTATTTAGTTAGTTGATTAGATTAGAGTACGGTAACATGACGAAAATGGTTTGATTAAAGAGGTTGTCTCCCCCAATCAAGCAACTGAATTGAGATAACAATTAAGCTAATATTTTTTTCTTTTATTTAATAAAACAAATATGGAGAAACCAGACGATCTCTAGATCACCTAGCGCAGTAGACGAATTCCGGTTCAGCTAGGCAACACGTTAATCCCATTCTAGTTACGCAAGGTAATGGCATTGACACTCTCTTGTCGATCTCCTGTCATTTTACGTCTCGGTTGACTACAATTTCATTTCGATCTCCTGTGTCTACCCGTCTGTTCTAGTAGGCTAACGACCTGCTCGACAACGGGTCATGTCGGTCCACCGTTGCACGAAAAAGTCGAATCACACCTACAAAATCTACCAATTAGAATCCTGATGTGCTTTCTTGTGGTGAAAGCAGGTGTTAAAAACTTCAAATTACTCCTTCTGGTAATTTTCCGAATTCCTAACAGATTTATCAGAAATCAAGCTCAAAGTATCTGCCTTGAATTTGTGAAAACTCTTGAAAATCTCTAAGTATTGGACAGATGATTTTCATCCAACTCTGACTTATCTTATCTCTCTGAGTTCTATGAGATTTTGAGAGTTCAGATGTGCCCTGGAAACCTTGAACTTTTCTCAAAATTGTCTTTCAATTGACCAGAAATTGGCTGCAATGTTAACCATGTGAAACAATTCCACACTTATCCTTGGCTTTCTGAATTGATATATCAGATGACCAAGTTTACCAAAATGTCATTCTGAATAGTTCTTCAGAATAACATTTTAAGTTAAGAGGTCAAGTTTGACCAAGTTTGAATTTCTGGAAACCCTAGTTTGACTTAGCTGTATATGAGGGGAAAACCGATAATTTGTAACAACTTGAATTGGACAATCGAATCATAACTCTGGGCATTACCTCATACATCTATATTAATTTCATAACATCAGGAGTCATTTTGTACCTATTAGGGTTGAAATTGACTTAAAGTCAGTTGTACGGTACTTTTCTACAGTTTTGCTAAATTGTAGAAACCTTAATCTAATAAAGTGAAAGTTGAACATCACGGAGGGATATACGTAGTTGCGTGAACTGTGATTCATATTGATTAGATTTCTTGTGTATTTGTAGTTCGTAAGTTCGAAGATCAAGGTTATTGCGACTTCTAATCTTGACTCATCGCATATTTTTTTTCTTAGATTTCGTACTATCGGAGGTAAGCTTGAATGTTCAACCCTTCTTCCTTCAAACTGTGTCTCAAGTATGTTATTTACGTCTTTTAACTCTAGTAAATATTCTTAACTATACTTGAAAATGCTTGAAATTTTTTTTTTTTTTTTTTGGGAATATCTTGGATCTCACGAATGAACCTAAAACCTATTAATCAGAAAAATTTATCAATATGATATTCTTTTGGATAGCTTTTCTATGAACACGTGATGGTTCCTTGAATATTTTGATAGCCCATGGTGGCTTTTTCCCCTGCGTACCTTCTTATAGGGTTAAGACATCTAGTACTCACTCTATTAGAATAATCATCCCGTGCGTACCTTCGTATAGGGTTAAGAAATCTAGTAGTCACTCTATTAGAATAATGATATCTTAAGGGGTGTTGACACTTAAGGTCTAGTTTGCCGAGGTAGTTTGCAGGAGGCCGCATACTACATGGTGCTGATTCCTTAACACCCAACATGCCGGTCTTAAAAGACCCACTAAAATGTCGATATTGTTATCTTAAGCACATTTTCTATTTATATGTTGTGGTTCTTACTTATCTAGTGTTCATTGATGCTTTCAAGTTGTGGCGTTCTGCTGTTTTATTTTCAGAATCACCTAAGATTAGTGCAGGACAAATTTGGGATGTGCGTGCTTCCGGATTTAGGGGTTCAACTAAGTTATTTCCGTTTCTTTTTATATTACTTACTTGAACCTAGAGAATGTTCCATATTATAAAACTCGTAAACTTTTAACCTTTAAAAGTCTATAATTTTCTTTCTTGTAATAAGTTGAACTTCTTTTGATTTAAAACAAGGATTTTACTTCTCCCAGCATCCGAGAGTCTTCTTGGATGAATTGTAGCATGCCATGGTATGTGGTTCGAAATTCGAGGGTGTCGCATACAATGTAGTGTAACTCTTGGCCATAAGTTATTTTAATTTAATAAAGGGTGCAAGAATCATTCACTCTCTCTAATTTGGTTGATGGTCATTTAAACCCGTTCCTGTTTAGAAAAAGATGCTTCCACCCCTCCAGTGTTCCCAACTTCAGAAAATTTACAACATTGTGACGATGTTAGTCTGGAATAAAGTTCTATCACTAAAATGGTTTTTTGGACAAATTCCCCTCAAATTATGGAAAAGATGGTAATCAACCATAGACATTTTGCATGATATTGCACGAGTGGGGGTGGGGGTTGGAATTTGTCTCCACATCTATTTTCAGTGGCGAACCTCACATCCTGGGGGGGTGAAATTTGTCTCCACATCTATAATAAAGTGTGCCTTTTTTTAAATATACTCCATCTGTCTCACTTAGGAATCTTCCCTTTTAAATAGATTCGTTAAAAAAATGGAGGAATTGTTCGGTTTTAAACCCGTGACTTTTTTATTTGGTAAAACAGAACAGATTACACAAGAAGCCAAACACTCCCAACACTGGTCCTATCTGCTTCTAAAGTAGATAAACAAGCTTCAGGAGCAGTAGACAAATAAACACCAACTAAAGAGTGAAAACAACAATTTTTTTGCTAGATTATTTGCAACCTGGTTGGCCTCCCTCCAGACATGGAATAGAGATCTCTAGGTATCAAACAAAAGGCTTCTAATTGCTGAGATCAAACACCAAAATGGAGAAATTAGGGAGTAAGAATCCACCAAATCCACCACTTCCTTAGCATCAGTTTCCACCAAGACTGCAGAAAACTGCTTTTGTTTGAGCATCTTCAAACCTTCAAAAACAGCCCAAACCTCACCATGGAGCACAGAGGTACACCCAATATTTTGATAAAACCCCCAAATCTAGTTCCCATTATGGTCTCTACACACTCCCCCAATAGCCTCACAACCATTGACATGAATCTGACCACAATCCACATTTAATTTTAGTTGATGAAGGGGGGTTTCTCCCAAGCAATAAGGGTTGGCTTCTTCTTCAGCCAGCCAAGAGGGAGCTGAATTCCTTGGAATACCATTATATCTTGGTTCAAAAGGCACCCCTTAACTCCATTAGGCATTTGGAACTGAAAATCATGAGTCTTCTTATTATGCCAAAACCAGACCGGAGCACAGATTGTAGGAAATAAGATAGAACAAGGAATACCTTCAATTGTCTCACTTCCTTTCTTCTGAGCACTTAAATTTTACAAAACCCAAGAGGAGGTTGGGAGTGTGAAAAACTCTTCCCCTCAAGTAGCTGGAAGGAACTGTTGCCATATTTCAAGAGCCCAGCTACAATTCCTTGTAACATGTATGGTATCTTCACAAAGATGTTCACAGAAAGGGCAAGAAACATCAGTAGTTATACCTCTAATAGAGAACAGTTGTTTTGTAGTCAATCTATCATGAATTAGTAACCACAGAAAAGCCTTCCACCTTTGAAAACCCCTACATTTCCAAACTTCCTTCCAAAGTCTTCTATTCTCAGCATCTACAGAGGCCTCAAGAAGTTCCGCATAACCAGTAGCCACAGTATAGCCACCTTTTCCCATCTAGAATCCAAGTACACTCATCCTCTTCATTTTCATTAATATCAACATAAATGCTTTGAATGAGTTGCAAAATATTGGCAGGGAGTCTTCTTTCAAGAGCACTCCAAATACAGCCTTCATCCACTCTCCAATAATCAGAAACTTTTTACAAAAGCTCATCATCACTTAAAGTACCAATAGCCACCTCAGAGAGTTGAAACTCCCTAACTAATGATCAACCCAAAAAAAAATTAGTTCCACTAGAGATATTCATTCCAATACCTGATCCCACAGCTTCCAAACTCTTATGTATATTCTTCCAAACTTTTGAATGGTGTGTTCTTGGCTGAGAAGACAAATAAGAAGAAGAAATAGCTCCATATTTAGCTTCAAGTTCCTCAGCCCAGAGAGATCTGTTCTTACCAATCAATCTCCACCCAGTTTTGGCTAGCATTGCCAAATTGAATTGTGTCAACTTCTTAAGATCCAGCCCACCCATGACTGTCTCCCAATTAAGTAGAGATATTTTATCCTTTTCTGCAGTGCCACCCCAAAGAAACCTTCTACATGATTGATCAATATCTTTCAAGATTGCAGAAGGAAGCAGAGTTGTCTGCATAGCATAAGAAGGCAGGGCTGAAGAACAGTTTGAATCAAGTGGCTCTCCCAGATAAGGAAAGCTGGGAAGCCTTTCGGCTAGTCAATTTTCTCATAAATTTATCGAACATAAACTGGTACTTAGCATATCCGGCTTTATCATGAATAAGTGGCATTCCAAGTTGGAGACCAAGATCATTGGTAAGAGTGATACCAGCTAGTTGGCTGAGCTCCCCAGCTCTAGCTCTGGACACACAAGGACTGAAAAAAAAAAGCATAGATTTGTCAAAACTGATTGCTTGTCCAGTGTCCATACGGAAATCATTTAGCACCTCAGTCATAACTTGAATCTGTTTTGGAGTTCCCTATCCAAATAAGAGAAGTTCATTCGCAATGAAAAAAGATGAGAAATAGCTAAACCACTCTTGGAGCATTTAATACCTCTCCACTTCTTCTTGTCAACTGCCTCCTGGATTTTCTGGCCTAGCACGTCCATGGTAAGAAGAAAGAGGTAGGGCGATATAGGATCTCCCTGCCTCAACCCCCTCTCAGGTTTAAACTCTCGTTGCTTCTCCCCATTCCACAGAATATTGAAAGAGGTTGTTGTCACTGAATCCATAATCAACCCCTTCAAATTAGCAGGTAAACCAATTTAATCTAATACAGAGTCAATTAGAGACCACTTCACTCTATAATAGGCTTTGGCTAAATCTATCTTCACATCAATGCCACCCCGTCCTCCCTTTCATTTTCTTCAAACAATACAGAACTCTTGTGCAGTTATGATGTTATCACTGGCATGTCTACCAGGGAGACTTGACATCCATTTGATGGATCTTCCAATGGTTTTGAGCCGCCATGGAAATAATAAGCCTTATTATTTTAAGATGTGCTACCGGCGCAAAAACCTCTTCATGATCAACGCCATATCTTTTCTTGTAGTCTTTGGCCACCAATATCGCCTTGTGTCTTTCTAATTTTCTTTTGGCATTCAACTTCGTCTTGTACACCCATTTCACTCCAATGGTTTTGTGACCTTGGGGAAGTGTGGCAAGCTCCTATGTAGAGTTCTTCTCAATCGCCATGATTTCCTCGTCCATATATTTCTTCCATTTCTTGTCTTTGACCGCTTCTTTAAACTCTAGAGGCTCACAATCACCAAGTAGACAAAACATTGTTAAATCATCTAAACTTGGAGATACCTCTTTGGATATTTCATACAAATCTCCAAGATTCCTTTTCCCATGTGGCCATTCATGTGGACTTTCTTCTTGAGATGATGGACTTTCTTGACTATGATTAGATGGCACGGGTGATGGATGAGGAGTAGCGGGCTGCAAAATTAAATAACAAACTAAGATAACTATTTTTGTAGATTTTATTATCAAAGTGAGAATTGTAGAGAAGTAAGATTATCGAGGAGAACTAGATAATCTAGGGTCCCTAGGGTCTTTAATGATTTCCTGACTACGCTTAAGACACTCTCGTTACAAATGATTACACCGGGTCACACTCATTACGCTCTTCTATCGATCTTACGTAAATTTGTGTTACGGTTAACTTCGGGTCCTTTCAGTCCACCTCCGTTTACCCTTCCGCTTTAGTTAGCTTGCTAGGCCCGCTCACCAGGTCCTATCGGTCCACCGTTTTCACTATAACCTAACCAATCCCAAACGCAACGACCGGAACTTGGTCACTCAAGCTCTTTTCTCCTCACGATCTCCAAGAACTACAAGAATATCAATTGTGTTCTTAACACACCCGGGTTAGTTCACTATCGTGCAACTAACTAGGTAACTCGCATGCAAGGAGTGATCAAGCCAATCAAACTGAGAAATATGAACGAGAACACAATGAATAACCAAAACATAAACGTAGAATTAAGCTAAAAACATGAATCAAGTCATAGTTTGTAAGATCCTATTGTAACACTAGTTCTCCATCGGTTATCTAGCAAAGAGAACTTTAGCTAGACATAAACTTGTTTAGCATAGTCAAAACATCCATAATAAAAGAAAAGAGATGAAGAAAAAGTAGGAAAACGCTAAAAATCTTCACGAATTTTGATTTTCCTCGCTGCAAAGCTTCGTCTCCAACCTTCTCTGACTCTGCGTATCGAAAACTAAACCCTACTAATGTTACAAGTCTCAGATATGTTCCGCCAATTATTTCCATAAAAGATTCTACAAAATACGACCAAAAATAAAGTTTATGCGCTTTTATAACACCACCATCGTACAATTGGGCAGTTGCAATCGCACGATTTCACTATCCACACTCGTGTGATTGGCTGCGAGCCTCCCCACGATTGCAAATCTTCTAAAAGCTGAATTTTGGCCAAGTAACCCACTCTTACAATTGGAACTCAAATCCTACGATTGGTTGCACTGCTCCAAGTACTTTTCTTCACTCTTCCTTGCTTCGTTGCCCTCGCCTTCACCCGTATTCCATTCCACGCATCGTTCTTGAGCCTTCAAACGTTCCGAAGTTCGTTTCCCCTTGTCAATGCACCTCTCCGAGCTCCCGGTTTCAAAAAATTACAACAAAGAACATACCGGAAGATCAAACGTGACAAAAATAGCTCAAAATTACACAAGAAATGCCCAAATTGCACAATTATGCTCAAACGCTGAAAAATGCTAACGTTCTCATAATATGGCAACAAAACACATATAATTGTAATCAAGCAAAATGGTATTGAAATCTATATAAATTAACTCCTAAGTTTGAGTTATCAAAATCCATGAAGAGTAATAAAGGGTTATACAAACCCCTGCCATTTCCACGTGTACCCTGGACATATCATATCATGGACTTAGTCCTTGGTTTCCCAAAGACGGCACAAGCACAACTCCATTGCAATAGTTGTGGATTGGTTTCCTAAGATTGCACACTTTATCCCATGCAATAACACTTAAGACGCTTCACATGTTTCCAAGCTATTCTTTCGAAGATGTTGTTCACCTCCATGGCTTGCCAACATTTATCGTTTATGATCATGACGTGAAGTTTGTTAGCAATTTCTTTAAGACATTCTGGAAGTTCTTTGGGACACAAATCAAGTTTTCAAGTGCTTTTTACCCACAAACTGAAGGTTCGACCGATGTGGTTAATCGCAGTTTGGGAAATTTATTGTGTTGCATTGTGCGTGGTAATCCAGGGCTATGTGATTTGGTCTTACCCACTGTTGAATTTTTCTACAACAGTTCTGTCAACCAATCCACTGGGAAGAGTCCTTTCTCAATTGGTAACCGCACAAATCCTCGTCATCCGATCGATTTAGTTACTTCATCAGTTGACGCTCGCCCATCAGAGCCTGCAAATTCCCATACAGAGCACATTCGCAATGTTCATGTTGAGATTTGAAGAAAGATATTTCTAAGAAATGATAATTACCGCCTTGATATCAATGCACATAGGCTAAAGGTGCACTTTGAGGAAGGAGAGTTCGTGATGGTTCATGTTCTTCCGGAGCTCTACCCGAAGAGTTCGTTCAAGAAGCTACATGCCCGAGCTATTGGGCCTTATCGCATCTTACGAAATTTGGACCCACCGCGTATTTGCTAGACTTCCCCTCCACCATGGCCATCACCACAATTTTCATGTCGAGGATCTATTCCCATACCAGGGCATATTTCAACCTCCAAAGTTACTCTGGAATAATGCTTCCAATCCGAGTAATCCGGTACATGTTACCCGCCACTAGCCCCCACGCAAGTCGAGCGAATTTCAGAATTTTTTTGGTACACAATTTGACCTTTCAACAGAAGGTTCCATCCAACGTTATCTTGTGAAATTGCACGACCGTCAAGAAATACATGCTACATGGATCACAGCACACGAGTTCCAGCCTTCGTTTTGAAAAATGGAAAGAACGGTGCGGAGCGGCCGCTTTGCAACGAAATCGACACAGGCCACCGTTTTTTCCGTTACGTTTTGTATGATTTAACTCACAACGAGATTAGTCGATTCGCAGTGATACGGTGAAAAATGCCCGATACACACCGATTTGTCTCCGTTTACGAAGAAAATCCCCATGGGGAAGAAGAACAGGGTATGATTTTCCACAAACAAAAGCTTATACAGGTTTTTTAGGGTGAGCAAAAAGGCCAGTAGGTACCGCCTAAGCACTGGCGTAGAAATATAATAATCGAATCATTTTAACTGACCTTTTTGCTTTAACCGATTGTTGTAAGACCGCAACTTGCAGAAGAAGAATCAATAATCCACAACACAAAAGCCCTAATTTTTCATTCTTGAATATAATCCCCAATTCTGAACAGGAGACGTAAAATCCCTAATTTTTCAACTTCGGAGTCTTGCTCACAGTTGTCTCCTCGTCGTCTTCGTTCATCGGTCGTTATTGGTCGCCTCCTCGTCATAGTCGTCGCAAGAAGAAACCGGTTCTCTCTCTGTTTTTTACTCTCTCTCTCTCCATCTAACTCTCTATACTATAATACGAAAATATGTATTGCTGCTAGTTGTAGATAAATGTTAATCTTATCCAAATGGGTTGTGTCTTTTAGGTAAAATACACTTGTACCCCCCCCCCTCATCGTCATAGTCTATATATATGTGTCATATACGAATATTAGGTTTTACTAGTATTTTAATGCATTTCAATAACTTTTAAAATTCACACATATATTCCCGATTTCCGTTACAGTCCCTCCGTTACGACCCAATTTCGTTGCACGTGACCGCGACCGATACGGTGGCCGCTTCCGTTGTTTACAACCTTGGTTTCAGCTTATTGACCCAGTGTTCTTTCATTCCTTCTCTTAGGAGGAGAGTTCATTTGAGCCTTGACAAAATTCACAAGACTTACCGGAGGCGCTATAGTTAATATTTCAAAAGTACTTGAGTTCACTATAATTATCAGGAATAATTTTATTTAGTTGTTTTTCCCTTTTATCAGCATGTTTTTTTAATTCGTTAGAAGGGTCAAGCTTATCATGAACTCTTAATTAACTCATATCCCCTATTCATCTATAAATAGGGGGTATTATACATTTTCATTCAGTGTTTGATTAATGAAATAAACCAACAAGTTTTTCCTCCAATATAATTCTGTATGCGTTCTCATTGTAGAATCTCGTTAAGGTTCTGTACCAGGTGACTTTTAAGTTCACCTTCATTTGCGCTGTCATTCATTCTAATATGCTCTTTTCTATGTTCACTTCACCAGATTACTGAAAGTGCCGATCTAGATTGCGAACAATCCACGAATGGGATTGGCCAATCTAGTTCGGTAATTTTTAAAAGTTGAGCGATTTCAGCTAACCATGGACGTGATTGGTAGATAAACTTTTACAAGAATTTTTTTCATGTAAAACTGCCTTCTTATTGTTGAAATTGAGCTGCATGCACAAGCTGGTTTGTTGTGTTGATCAGGGGCGAAGCCAGCCCTCGGCACGGGTAGGAAAATGCCCTACCTGATTTAAGAAAAATTGCAATTTTACCCTTATGATGTAAGGATTTATTCCAAAATGCCCTGACCATAATTGCAATAGCGCCATTTTCCGATTTTGCATTGTCGCTTCTATGTGTCATTGCTAAAAACATTACATTTGGTCATCTAAAATTGTGTTATTTCGAAGATGCCCCAGCATTCATGATTTTGAATTGTGGCTTCATTTCATAAAATTCACAAATGAGTATTTGAAAAACGCCACGTGATTATAGAAAAATATTCATTCAGGTGCTCGTAGAATTTATGCTCCAGCAAGCAAGAAGGTGTTACTCAAGGTCAGTGTTCGATGGAGGTGCTTCTCACGTTTTTTTTTTTCATTCCTCTCACCGACCAACCATTTATGTCCGGCTGACGCGGAAAAATGCAAATTTTCCTCACTTAATTTAAGTTCAAGTTAATTCTCTCGCGATCTAATTAGAAGCGGTTTCTTATTGCATGGCATTTTGGCAGACTTGTCCGAGGCAGGTACATGATGTTTTACTTCCTGTTTCAGATTTCTGTTGCTTTTCTTTTAACCCATTATGTGGGTGATTATCTTCAAACCTGTCAAATTTGGCTGGTTATTTGAAGTACTACATTGGTATTATTATGCCACCATAGGTATTGACTTGCTATTGTTTTTGCATCGCAAGATCCTAGCTATTTTCCCTTTATCATCAATTATTGCCTTTAGTCACGGTGTATCTGGTTAATTTTATGTGTGTTGGATGGGATTCTCATCTTTGGTTACTTTGGTTTCAAAACAAAATCAAGATTTTCATTCATTATGATAAATGAGTATACACAATATTACATACAATATATTATCTTTTCAACAAGCCATGGGGCACCACCAAACAATTTGAATGTCAATGCAGATCCCAAATCAAGCTTCATGTCAAAGCTGACTCCAAAATAGCCCCGGACTCGCTACCAGAGAGATGTGTCGAAGGAACTTTGCTCAGTTCACTTGTGGGCGATGATTCGTCTGCGGAAAGGGTTTCGGATTCAGAGGCTGAATCACTATCAGCTAAGTCATAAGAGACCGTTCTCTTCGTGCGCGAACAAAATTTCGGAATCGGTAGAGAACTAGGATCTGGCGAGTTCACAAAAGATAGCCCAGCCCATGACTCAGAGCGAACGGCTTCTTTCGACTTAGGAGGAACATGTGAACGTAACCTGTCCGAAGATGGTGACTGTTTTTGCGGCTGAGACGTAGATGTCTTTCTTTTACCAACAAGATGTGTCTTAGATGGAGGCGGACCGAGTACACCAGCTGATAAAGGGTTCGGGAGAATTATTGTTTCCTTGGGAGGGGCTGGGCCCAGTATACCTGCGGCTGATGGAGGGATTCGGCCTAGTATACCGGGGGCTGGAGAGTGGAAACTTGTGAAGAAGGTAGAACCAAACGAAGACCCGCACCGAGCAGGAGCACGAAAACTACTGCTTCCTCTGCGACATTGCTTTTGTTGTTGTGGAACAACTAGGCACTGCGTCTGAATCATCTCTCGATCTCTGTTAATTTAAGCTCTCTCAAGACTAATGTATGTGATCTTTTATGTAATAGTTGCTGAGGCGTATATATAGTAGTATTTTGGGAACTGGACGAATCCAACTAAGAAAAGGAATACGATGAGAAGAAACAAGTTACCTTAATTGAGAGATATATAGTTGCAAGTAGATTCAAGTCGGTGTGAAAACCTAATCCTATTTTTTTTTAAGAGGAAAACCTAAACCTATTTTGGCTTGTAAAAAAAATCAAGATGATTATTCTTCACTTATTCTACCGAATCCAAAACATGAAAGAATTAGGACATCCCTCTATAGAAATAAACAAACTAACAAATAAATATGTTGCTAACTGTAAACATACAAAAACTTGAAGCAGGAGTATTCGAGGCCCTTCTAGGCTATTTCATGATTTCTTAGGCCTTTGCTAGACTCATACCATCTATGTTCCCTCTTTTTCTCTCTATTCTGACTTTTTGACTCGTATGTGGGTCACTTTGACCAGGTGATTTGCATTGCAAAACGATATAATTTTTTGATAATTTTTTCACCGTATTATAGAGCAACTTTTACTCTACAATACCATAGAAATATTATCAAAAAAGTGCATCATATCGCTATCCAAATTACCGGGTCAAAGTGGCCCAATGAATAGTGGCAAAAGTCAGTTTTGGGTGAAAGAAAGGGGACTGACTAGTACGTGCTAGACCCAATACTCCACAAAGTTTTTTTTTTTTTTTTTGATAAACTGAATATAATAAAAACAAGCAAGATTAAGGAGGATCCAAGTAGGAGGATCCATTCGTACTATTGTACTTATACTGATTTGAACCCCTTCTCATGCTCATTCCAATAGAAGAAGCATCTAATTCAAGAATTCTCTCTCTCTCCATTGGGTATTGTTAGTTTTGTGCGTCAATTGATTAGTGACGCGATTTCTTAACGCGTATGCGCAAGTGCACGGTCAAGTAATATAGGGATCGTACTTCAACCCCGAGTTATCGATCCCATGAGGACGGATTTGAGATTATTTAGTTAGTTGATTAGATTAAAGTACGGTAACATGACGAAAATGGTTTGATTAAAGAGGTTGTCTCCCCCAATCAAGCAATTGAATTGAAATAACAATTAAGCTAATATTTTTTTATTTTATTTAATGAAACAAATATGGAGAAACCAGACGATCTCTAGATCACCTAGCGCAGTAGACGAATTCCAGTTCAGCTAGGCAACACGTTAATCCCATTCTAGTTACGCAAGGTAATGGCATTGACACTCTCTTGTCGATATCCTGTCATTTTACGTCTCGGTTGACTACAATTTCATTTCGGTCTCCTGTGTCTACCCGTCCGTTCTAGTAGGCTAACGACCTGCTCGACAACGGGTCATATCGGTCCACTGTTGCACGAAAAAGTCGAATCACACCTACAAAATCTACCAATTAGAATCCTGATGTGCTTTCTTGTGGTGAAAGCAGGTGTCAAATACTTCAAATTACTCCTTCAGGGAATTTTCCGAATTCCTAACAGATTTATCAGAAATCAAGCTCAAAGTATCTGCCTTGAATTGTGAAAACTCTTGAAAATCTCTAAGTATTGGACAGATGATTTTCATCCAACTCTGACTTATCTCTGTGAGTTCTATGAGATTTTGAGAGTTCACACCTGGAAACCTTGAACTTTTCTCAAAATTGTCTTTCAGTTGACCAGAAACTGGCTGCAATGTTAACCATGTGAAACAATTCCACACTTATCCTTGGCTTTCTGAATTGATATATCAGATGACCTAGTTTACCAAAATGTCATTCTGAATAGTTCTTCAGAATAACATTTTAAGTTAAGAGGTCAAGTTTGACCAAGTTTGAATTTCTGGAAACCCTAGTTTGACTGAGCTGTATATGAGGGGAAAACCGATAGTTTGTAATAACTTGAATTGGACAATCAAATCATAACTCTGAGCATTACCTCATACATCTATATTAATTTCATAACATCAGGAGTCATTTTGTACCTATTAGGGTAGAAATTGACTTAAAGTCAGTTGTACGGTACTTTTCTACAGTTTTGCTAAATTGTAGAAACCTTAATGCAATAAAGTGAAAGTTGAACATCACGGAGGGATATACGTAGTTGCGTGAACTGTGATTCATATTGATTAGATTTCTTGTGTATTTGTAGTTCGCAAGTTCGAAGATCAAGGTTATTGCGACTTCTAAGCTTGACTCATCGCATATTTTTTTCTTAGATTTCGTACTATCGGAGGTAAGCTTGAATGTTCAACCCTTCTTCCTTCAAAATGTGTCTCAAGTATGTTATTTACGTCTTTTAACTCTAGTAAATATTCTTAACTATACTTGCAAATGCTTGAACTTTTTTTTTTTTTGGAAATATCTTGGATCTCACGAATGAACCTAAAACCTATTAAGTCAGACAAATTTATCAATATGATATTCTTTTGGATAGCTTTTCTATGAACACGTGATGGTTCCTTGAATATTTTGATAGCCCATGGTGGCTTTTTCCCCTGCGTACCTTCTTATAGGGTTAAGACATCTAGTACTCACTCTATTAGAATAATCATCCCGAGCGTACCTTCGTATAGGGTTAAGACATCTAGTAGTCACTCTATTAGAATAATGATATCTTAAGGGGTGTTGACACTTAAGGTCTAGTTTGCCGAGGTAGTTTGCAGGAGGCCGCATACTACATGGTGCTGATTCCTTAACACGCGGCATGCCGGTCTTAAAAGACCCACTAAAATGTCGATATTGTTAGCTTAAGCACATTTTCTATTTATATGTTGTGGTTCTTACTTATCTAGTGTTCATTGATGCTTTCAAGTTGTGGTGTTCTGCTGTTTTATTTTTAGAATCACCTAAGATTAGTGCAGAACAAATTTGGGATGTGCGTGCTTCCGGATTTAGGGGTTCAACTAAGTTATTTCCGTTTCGTTTTATATTACTTACTTGAACCTAGAGAATGTTCCATATTATAAAACTCATAAATTTTTAACCTTTAAAAGTCTATAATTTTCTTTCTTGTAATAAGTTGAACTTCTTTTGATTTAAAACACGGATTTTACTTCTCCTAGCATCCGAGAGTCTTCTTGGATGAATTGTAGCATGCCCTGGTTTGTGGTTCGAAATTCGAGGGTGTCGCATACAATGTAGTGTAACTCTTGGCCATAAGTTATTTTAATTTAATAAAGGGTGCAAGAAACATTCACTCTCTCTAATTTGGTTGATGGTCATTTAAACCCGTTCCTGTTTAGAAAAAGATGCTTTCACCCCTCCAGTGTTCCCAACTTCAGAAAATTTACAACATTGTGACGATGTTAGTCTGGAATAAAGTTCTATCACTAAAATGGTTTTTTGGACAATTTCCCTCAAATTATGGAAAAGATGGTAATCAACCATAGACATTTTGCATGATATTGCACGGGTGGGGGTGGGGGTTGGAATTTGTCTCCACATCTATTTTCAGTGGCGAACCTCACATCCTGGGGGGTGGAATTTGTCTCCAAATCTATTATAAAGTGTGCCTTTTTTTAAATATACTCCATCTGTCTCACTTAGGAATCTTCCCTTTTAAATAGATTCGTTAAAAAAATTGAGGAATTGTTCGGGTTTGAACCCGTGACTTTTTTATTTGGTAAAACAGAACATATTACACAAGAAGCCAAACACTCCCAACACTGGTCCTATCTGCTTCTAAAGTAGATAAACAAGCTTCAGGAGAAGTAGACAAATAAACACTAACTAAAGAGTGAAAACAACAATTTTTTGCTAGATTATTTGCAACCTGGTTGGCCTCCCTCCAGACATGGAATAGAGATCTCTGGGTATCAAACAAAAGGCTTCTAATTGCTGAGATCAAACACCAAAATGGAGAAATTATGGAGTAAGAATCCACCAAATCCACCACTTCCTTAGCATCAGTTTCCACCAAGACTGCAGAAAACTGCTTTTGTTTGAGCATCTTCAAACCTTCAAAAACATCCCAAACCTCACCATGGAGCACAGAGGTACACCCAATATTTTGATGAAACCCCCAAATCTAGTTCCCATTATGGTCTCTACACACTCCCCCAATAGCCTCACAGCCATTGACATGAATCTGACCACAATCCACATTTAATTTTAGTTGATGAAGGGGGGTTTCTCCCAAGCAATAAGGGTTGGCTTCTTCTTCAGCCAGCCAAGAGGGAGCTGAATTCCTTGGAATACCATTATATCTTGGTTCAAAAGACACCCCTTAACTCCATTAGGCATTTGGAACTGAAAATCATGAGTCTTCTTATTATGCCAAAACCAGACCTGGGCACAGATTGTAGGAAATAAGATAGAACAAGGAATACCTTCAATTGTCTCACTTCCTTTCTTCTGAGCACTTAAATTTTACAAAACCCAAGAGGAGGTTGGGAGTGTGAAAAACTCTTCCCCTCAAGTAGCTGGAAGGAACTGTTGCCATATTTCAAGAGCCCAGCTACAATTCCTTGTAACATGTATGGTATCTTCACAAAGATGTTCACAGAAAGGGCAAGAAACATCAGTAGTTATACCTCTAATAGAGAACAGTTGTTTTGTAGCCAATCTATCATGAATTAGTAACCACAGAAAAGCCTTCCACCTTTGAAAACCCCTACATTTCCAAACTTCCTTCCAAAGTCTTCTATTCTCAGCATCTACAGAGGCCTCAAGAAGTTCCGCATAACCACTAGCCACAGTATAGCCACCTTTTCCCATCTAGAATCCAAGTACACTCATCCTCTTCATTTTCATTAATATCAACAGAAATGCTTTGAATGAGTTGCAAAATATTGGCAGGGAGTCTTCTTTCAAGAGCACTCCAAATACAGCCTTCATCCACTCTCCAATAATCAGAAACTTTTTACAAAAGCTCATCATCACTTAAAGTACCAATAGCCACCTCAGAGAGTTGAAACTCCCTAACTAATGATCAACCCAAAAAAAAATTAGTTCCACTAGAGATATTCATTCCGATACCTGATCCCACAGCTTCCAAACTCTTATGTATATTCTTCCAAACTTTTTAATGGTGTGTTCTTGGCTGAGAAGACAAATAAGAAGAAGAAATAGCTCCATATTTAGCTTCAAGTTCCTCAGCCCAGAGAGGTCTGTTCTTACCAATCAATCTCCACCCAGTTTTGGCTAGCATTGCCAAATTGAATTGTGTCAACTTCTTAAGATCCAGCCCACCCATGACTTTTGGAAGACAGACTGTCTCCCAATTAAGTAGAGATATTTTCTCCTTTTCTGCAGTGCCACCCCAAAGAAACCATCAACATGATTGATCAATATCTTTCAAGATTGCAGCAGGAAGCAGAGTTTTCTGCATAGCATAAGAAGGCAGGGCTGAAGAACAGTTTGAATCAAGTGGCTCTCCCAGATAAGGAAAGCTGGGAAGCCTTCCGGCTAGTCAATTTTCTCATAAATTTATCGAACATAAACTGGTACTTAGCATATCCGGCTTTATCATGAATAAGTGGCATTCCAAGTTGGAGACCAAGATCATTAGTAAGAGTGATACCAGCTAGTTGGCTGAGCTCCCCAGCTCTAGCTCTGGACACACAAGGACTGAAAAAAAGCATAGATTTGTCAAAATTGATTGCTTGTCCAGTGTCCATACAGAAATCATTTAGCACCTCAGTCATAGCTTGAATCTGTTTCGGAGTGGCCTATCCAAATAAGAGAAGGTCATCTTCAAAGAAAAAATATGAGAAATAGCTAAACCACTCTTGGGGCATTTAATACCTCTCCACTTCTTCTTGTCAACTGCCTCCTGGATTTTCTGGCCTAGCACCTCCATGGTAAGAAGAAAGAGGTAGGGCGATATAGGATCTCCCTGCCTCAACCCCCTCTCAGGTTTAAACTCTCGTTGCTTCTCCCCATTCCACAGAATATTGAAAGAGGTTGTTGTCACTGAATCCATAATCAACCCCTTCAAATTAGCAGGTAAACCAATTTAATCTAAGACAGAGTCAATTAGAGACCACTTCACTCTATCATAGGCTTTGGCTAAATCTATCTTCACATCAATTCCACCCCGTCCTCCCTTTCATTTTCTTCAAACAATACAGAGCTCTTGTGCCGTTATGATGTTATCACTGGCATGTCTACCAGGGAGACTTGACATCCATTTGATGGATCTTCCAATGGTTTTGAGCCGCCATGGAAATAATAAGCCTTATTATTTTAAGATGTGCTACCGGCGCAAACACCTCTTCATGATCAACGCCATATCTTTTCTTGTAGTCTTTGGCCACCAATCTCGCCTTGTGTCTTTCTAATTATCTTTTGGCATTCAACTTGGTCTTGTACACCCATTTCACTCCAATTGTTTTGTGACCTTGGGGAAGTGTGGAAAGCTCCTATGTAGAGTTCTTCTCAATCTCCATGATTTCCTCGTCCATATATTTCTTCCATTTCTTGTCTTTGACCGCTTCTTTAAACTCTAGAGGCTCACAATCACCAAGTAGACAAAACAGTGTTAAATCATCTAAACTTGGAGATACCTCTTTGGATCTTTCATACAAATCTCCAAGATTCCTTTTCCCATGTGGCCCTTCATGTGGACTTTCTTCTTGATATGATGGACTTTCTTGACTATGATTAGATGGCACGGGTGATGGATGAGGAGTAGCGGGCTGCAAAATTAAATAACAAACTAAGATAACTATTTTTGTAGATTTTATTATCAAAGTGAGAATTGTAGAGAAGTAAGATTATCGAGGAGAACTAGATAATCTAGGGTCCCTAGGGTCTTTAATGATTTCCTGACTACGCTTAAGACACTCTAGTTACAAATGATTACACCGGGTCACACTCATTACGCTCTTCTATCGATATTACGTAAATTTGTGTTACGGTTAACTTTGGGTCCTTTCAGTCCACCTCCGTTTACCCTTCCGCTTTAGTTAGCTTGCTAGGCCCGCTCACCAGGTCCTATCGGTCCACCGTTTTCACTATAATCTAACCAATCCCAAACGCAACGACCGGAACTTGGTCACTCAAGCTCTTTTCTCCTCACGATCTCCAAGAACTACAAGAATGTCAATTGTGTTCTTAACACACCCGGGTTAGTTCACTATCGTGCAACTAACTAGGTAACTCGCATGCAAGGAGTGATCAAGCCAATCAAACAGAGAAATATGAACGAGAACACAATGAATAGCCAAAACATAAACGTAGAATTAAGCTAAAAACATGAATCAAGTCATAGTTTGTAAAATCCTATTGTAACACTAGTTCTCCATCGGTTATCTAGCAAAGAGAACTTTAGCTAGACATAAACTTGTTTAGCATAGTCAAAACATCCATAATCAAAGAAAAGAGATGAAGAAAAAGTAGGAAAACGCTAAAAATCTTCACGAATTATGATTTTCCTCGCTGCAAAGCTTCGTCTCCAACCTTCTCTGACTCTGCGTATCAAAAACTAAACCCTACTAATGTTACAAGTCTCAGATATGTTTCGCCAATTATTTCCATAAAAGATTCTACAAAATACGACCAAAAATAAAGTTTATGCGCTTTTATAACACCCCAATCGTACAATTGGGCAGTTGCAATCGCACGATTTCACTATCCACACTCGTGTGATTGGCTGAGAGCCTCCCCACGATTGCAAATCTTCTAAAAGCTGAATTTTGCCCAAGTAACCCACTCTTACAATTGGAACTCAAATCCTACGATTGGTTGCACTGCTCCAAGTACTTTTCTTCACTCTTCCTTGCTTCGTTGCCCTCGCCTTCACCCGTATTCCATTCCACGCATCGTTCTTGAGCCTTCAAACGTTCCGAAGTTCGTTTCCCCTTGTCAATGCACCTCTCCGAGATCCCGGTTTCAAAAAATTACAACAAAGAACATACCGGAAGATCAAACGTGACAAAAATTGCTCAAAATTACACAAGAAACGCCCAAATTGCACAATTATGCTCAAACGCTGAAAAATGCTAACGTTCTCTTAATATGGCAACAAAACACATATAATTGTAATCAAGAAAAATTGTATTGAAATATATATAAATTAACTCCTAAGTTTGAGTTATCAAAATCCATGAAGAGTAATAAAGGGTTATACAAACCCCTGCCATTTCCACGTGTACCTTGGACATATCATATCATGGACTTAGTCCTTGGTTTCCCGAAGACGGCACAAGCACAACTCCATTGCAATAGTTGTGGATTGGTTTCCTAAGATTGCACACTTTATCCCATGCAATAACACTTAAGACGCTTCACATGTTTCCAATCTATTCTTTCGAAGATGTTGTTCACCTCCATGGCTTGCCAACAATTATCGTTTATGATCATGACGTGAAGTTTGTTAGCTATTTCTTTAAGACATTCTGGAAGTTCTTTGGGACACAAATCAAGTTTTCAAGTGCTTTTCACCCACAAACTGAAGGTTCGACCGATGTGGTTAATCGCAGTTTGGGAAATTTATTGTGTTGCATTGTGCGTGGTAATCCAGGGCTATGTGATTTGGTCTTACCCACTGTTGAATTTTCCTACAACAGCTCTGTCAACCAATCCACTGGGAAGAGTCCTTTCTCAATTGGTAACCGCACAAATCCTCGTCATCCGATCGATTTAGTTACTTCATCAGTTGACGCTCGCCCATCAGAGCCTGCAAAGTCCCATACAGAGCACATTCGCAATGTTCATGTTGAGATTTGAAGAAAGATATTTCTAAGAAATGATAATTACCGCCTTGCTATCAATGCACATAGGCTAAAGGTGCACTTTGAGGAAGGAGAGTTCGTGATGGTTCATGTTCGTCAGGAGCTCTACCCGAAGAATTCGTTCAAGAAGCTACATGCTCGAGCTATTGGGCCTTATCGCATCTTACGGAATTTGGACCCACCGCGTATTTGCAAGACTTCCCCTCCACCATGGCCATCACCACAATTTTCATGTCGAGGATCTATTCCCATACCAGGGCATATTTCAACCTCCAAAGTTACTCTGGAATAATGTTTCCAATCCGAGTAATCCGGTACATGTTACCCGCCACTAGCCCCCACGCAAGTCGAGCGAATTTCAGAATTTTTTTGGTACACAATTTGACCTTTCAACAGAAGGTTCCATCCAACGTTATCTTGTGAAATTGCACGACCGTCAAGAAATACATGCTACATGGATCACAGCACACGAGTTCCAGCCTTCGTTTTGAAAAATGGAAAGAACGGTGCGGAGCGGCCGCTTTGCGACGAAATCGGCACAGGCCACCGTTTTTTCCGTTACGTTTTGTATGATTTAATTCACAACGAGATTAGTCGATTCGCAGTGATACGGTGAAAAATGCCCGATACACACCGATTTGTCTCCGTTTACGAAGAAAATCCCCATGGGGAAGAAGAACAGGGTATGATTTTCCACAAACAAAAGCTAATACAGGTATTTTAGGGTGAGCAAAACGGCCAGTAGGTACCGCCTAACCACTGGCGTAGAAATATAATAATCGAATCATTTTAACTGACCTTTTTGCTTTAACCGATTGTTGTAAGACCGCAACTTGCAGAAGAAGAATCAATAATCCACAACACAAAAGCCCTAATTTTTCATTCTTGAATATAATCCCCAATTCTGAACAGGAGACGTAAAATCCCTAATTTTTCAACTTCGGAGTCTTGCTCACAGTTGTCTCCTCGTCGTCTTCGTTCATCGGTCGTTATTGGTCGCCTCCTCGTCATAGTCGTCGCACGAAGAAACCGGTTCTCTCTCTGTTTTTTACTCTCTCTCTCTCTCTCTCTCTCTCTCTCTCTCTCTCTCTCTCTCTCTCTCTCTCTCTCTCTCCATCTAACTCTCTATACTATAATACGAAAATATGTATTGCTGCTAGTTGTAGATAAATGTTAATCTTATCCAAATGGGTTGTGTCTTTTAGGTAAAATACACTTGCACCCCCCTCAAGTTGATGAAAATACACTTTACCCCCCCCCCCCCTCATTGTCTAAAATAGTAGTAAATAGTCTATATATATGTGTCATATACGAATATTAGGTTTTACTAGTATTTTAATACATTTAAATAACTTGTAAAATTCACACATATATTCCCGATTTCCGTTACAGTCCCTCCGTTACGACCCAATTTCGTTGCACGTGACCGCGACCGATACGGTGGCCGCTTCCGTTGTTTACAACCTTGGTTTCAGCTTATTGACCCAGTGTTCTTTCATTCCTTCTCTTAGGAGGAGAGTTCATTTGAGCCTTGACAAAATTCACAAGACTTACCGGAGGCGCTATAGTTAATATTTCAAAAGTACTTGAGTTCACTATAATTATCAGGAATAATTTTATTTATTTGTTTTTCCCTTTTATCAGCATGTTTTTTTAATTTGTTAGAAGGGTCAAGCTTATCATGAACTCTTAATTAACTCATATCCCCTATTCATCTATAAATAGGGGGTATTATACATTTTCATTCAGTGTTTGATTAATGAAATAAACCAACAAGTTTTTCTTCCAATATAATTCTGTATGCGTTCTCATTGTAGAATCTCGTTAAGGTTCTGTACCAGGTGACTTTTAAGTTCACCTTCATTTGCGCTGTCATTCATTCTAATATGCTCTTTTCTATGTTCACTTCACCAGATTACTGAAAGTGCCGATCTAGATTGCGAACAATCCACGAATGGGATTGGCCAATCTAGTTCGGTAATTTTTAAAAGTTGAGCGATTTCAGCTAACCATGGACGTGATTGGTAGATAAACTTTTACAAGAATTTTTTCCATGTAAAACTGCCTTCTTATTGTTGAAATTGAGCTGCATGCACAAGCTGGTTTGTTGTGTTGATCAGGGGCGGAGCCAGCCCTCGGCACGGGTAGGAAAATGCCCTACATGATTTAAGAAAAATTGCAATTTTACCCTTATGATGTAAGGATTTATTCCAAAATGCCCTGACCATAATTGCAATAGCGCCATTTTCCGATTTTGCATTGTCGCTTCTATGTGTCATTGCTAAAAACATTACATTTGGTCATCTAAATTTGTGTTATTTCGAAGATGCCCCAGCATTCATGATTTTGAATTGTGGCTTCATTTCATAAAATTCAGAAATGAGTATTTGAAAAACGCCACGTGATTATAGAAAAATATTCATTCAGGTGCTCGTAGAATTTATGCTCCAGCAAGCAAGAAGGTGTTACTCAAGGTCAGTGTTCGATGGAGGTGCTTCTCACGTTTTTCTTTTTTTTTTTTTCATTCCTCTCACCGACCAACCATTTATGTCCGGCTGACGCGGAAAAATGCAAATTTTCCTCACTTAATTTAAGTTCTAGTTAATTCTCTCGCGATCTAATTAGAAGCGGTTTCTTATTGCATGGCATTTTGGCAGACTTGTCCGAGGCAGGTACATGATGTTTTACTTCCTGTTTCAGATTTCTGTTGCTTTTCTTTTAACCCATTATGTGGGTGATTATCATCAAACCTGTCAAATTTGGCTGGTTATTTGAAGTACTACATTGGTATTATTATGCCACCATAGGTATTGACTTGCTATTGTTTTTGCATCGCAAGATCCTAGCTATTTTCCCTTTATCATCAATTATTGCCTTTAGTCACGGTGTATCTGGTTAATTTTATGTGTGTTGGATGGGATTCTCATCTTTGGTTACTTTGGTTTCAAAACAAAATCAAGATTTTCATTCATTATGATAAATGAGTATACACAATATTACATACAATATATTATCTTTTCAACAAGCCATGGGGCACCACCAAACAATTTGAATGTCAATGCAGATCCCAAATCAAGCTTCATGTCAAAGCTGACTCCAAAATAGCCCCGGACTCGCTACCAGAGAGATGTGTCGAAGGAACTTTGCTCAGTTCACTTGTGGGCGATGATTCGTCTGCGGAAAGGGTTTCGGATTCAGAGGCTGAATCACTATCAGCTAAGTCATAAGAGACCGTTCTCTTCGTGCGCGAACAAAATTTCGGAATCGGTAGAGAACTAGGATCTGGCGAGTTCACAAAAGATAGCCCAGCCCATGACTCAGAGCGAACGGCTTCTTTCGACTTAGGAGGAACATGTGAACGTAACCTGTCCGAAGATGGTGACTGTTTTTGCGGCTGAGACGTAGATGTCTTTCTTTTACCAACAAGATGTGTCTTAGATGGAGGCGGACCGAGTACACCAGCTGATAAAGGGTTCGGGAGAATTATTGTTTCCTTGGGAGGGGCTGGGCCCAGTATACCTGCGGCTGATGGAGGGATTCGGCCTAGTATACCGGGGGCTGGAGAGTGGAAACTTGTGAAGAAGGTAGAACCAAACGAAGACCCGCACCGAGCAGGAGCACGAAAACTACTGCTTCCTCTGCGACATTGCTTTTGTTGTTGTGGAACAACTAGGCACTGCGTCTGAATCATCTCTCGATCTCTGTTAATTTAAGCTCTCTCAAGACTAATGTATGTGATCTTTTATGTAATAGTTGCTGAGGCGTATATATAGTAGTATTTTGGGAACTGGACGAATCCAACTAAGAAAAGGAATACGATGAGAAGAAACAAGTTACCTTAATTGAGAGATATATAGTTGCAAGTAGATTCAAGTCGGTGTGAAAACCTAATCCTATTTTTTTTTAAGAGGAAAACCTAAACCTATTTTGGCTTGTAAAAAAAAATCAAGATGATTATTCTTCACTTATTCTACCGAATCCAAAACATGAAAGAATTAGGACATCCCTCTATAGAAATAAACAAACTAACAAATAAATATGTTGCTAACTGTAAACATACAAAAACTTGAAGCAGGAGTATTCGAGGCCCTTCTAGGCTATTTCATGATTTCTTAGGCCTTTGCTAGACTCATACCATCTATGTTCCCTCTTTTTCTCTCTATTCTGACTTTTTGACTCGTATGTGGGTCACTTTGACCAGGTGATTTGGATTGCAAAACGATATAATTTTTTGATAATTTTTTCACCGTATTATAGAGCAACTTTTACTCTACAATACCATAGAAATATTATCAAAAAAGTGCATCATATCGCTATCCAAATTACCGGGTCAAAGTGGCCCAATGAATAGTGGCAAAAGTCAGTTTTGGGTGAAAGAAAGGGGACTGACTAGTACGTGCTAGACCCAATACTCCACAAAGTTTTTTTTTTTTTTTTTGATAAACTGAATATAATAAAAACAAGCAAGATTAAGGAGGATCCAAGTAGGAGGATCCATTCGTACTATTGTCCTTATACTGATTTGAACCCCTTCTCATGCTCATTCCAATAGAAGAAGCATCTAATTCAAGAATTCTCTCTCTCTCCATTGGGTATTGTTAGTTTTGTGCGTCAATTGATTAGTGACGCGATTTCTTAACGCGTATGCGCAAGTGCACGGTCAAGTAATATAGGGATCGTACTTCAACCCCGAGTTATCGATCCCATGAGGACGGATTTGAGATTATTTAGTTAGTTGATTAGATTAAAGTACGGTAAAATGACGAAAATGGTTTGATTAAAGAGGTTGTCTCCCCCAATCAAGCAACTGAATTGAAATAACAATTAAGCTAATATTTTTCTATTTTTTTAATAAAACAAATATGGAGAAACCAGACGATCTCTAGATCACCTAGCGCAGTAGACGAATTCCGGTTCAGCTAGGCAACACGTTAATCCCATTCTAGTTACGCAAGGTAATGGCATTGACACTCTCTTGTCGATCTCCTGTCATTTTATGTCTCGGTTGACTACAATTTCATTTCGGTCTCCTTTGTCTACCCGTCCGTTCTAGTAGGCCAACGACCTGCTCGACAACGGGTCATATCGGTCCACCGTTGCACGAAAAAGTCGAATCACACCTACAAAATCTACCAATTAGAATCCTGATGTGCTTTCTTGTGGTGAAAGCAGGTGTCAAATACTTCAAATTACTCCTTCTGGGAATTTTCCGAATTCCTAACAGATTTATCAGAAATCAAGCTCAAAGTATCTGCCTTGAATTTGTGAAAACTCTTGAAAATCTCTAAGTATTGGACAGATGATTTTCATCCAACTCTGACTTATCTCTGTGAGTTCTATGAGATTTTGAGAGTTCAGATATGACCTGGAAACCTTGAACTTTTCTCAAAATTGTCTTTCAGTTGACCAGAAATTGGCTGCAATGTTAACCATGTGAAACAATTCCACACTTATCCTTGGCTTTCTGAATTGATATATCAGATGACCTAGTTTACCAAAATGTCATTCTGAATAGTTCTTCAGAATAACATTTTAAGTTAAGAGGTCAAGTTTGACCAAGTTTGAATTTCTGGAAACCCTAGTTTGACTGAGCTGTATATGAGGGGAAAACCGATAGTTTGTAATAACTTGAATTGGACAATCAAATCATAACTCTGGGCATTACCTCATACATCTATATTAATTTCATAACATCAGGAGTCATTTTGTACCTATTAGGGTAGAAATTGACTTAAAGTCAGTTGTACGGTACTTTTCTACAGTTTTGCTAAATTGTAGAAACCTTAATGCAATAAAGTGAAAGTTGAACATCACGGAGGGATCTACGTAGTTGCGTGAACTGTGATTCATATTGATTAGATTTCTTGTGTATTTGTAGTTCGCAAGTTCGAAGATCAAGGTTATTGCGACTTCTAAGCTTGACTCATCGCATATTTTTTTCTTAGATTTCGTACTATCGGAGGTTAGCTTGAATGTTCAACCCTTCTTCCTTCAAAATGTGTCTCAAGTATGTTATTTACGTCTTTTAACTCTAGTAAATATTCTTAACTATACTTGCAAATGCTTGAATTTTTTTTTTTTTTTTTGGAAATATCTTGGATCTCACGAATGAACCTAAAACCTATTAAATCAGACAAATTTATCAATATGATATTCTTTTGGATAGCTTTTCTATGAACACGTGATGGTTCCTTGAATATTTTGATAGCCCATGGTGGCTTTTTCCCCTGCGTACCTTCTTATAGGGTTAAGACATCTAGTACTCACTCTATTAGAATAATCATCCCGTGCGTACCTTCGTATAGGGTTAAGACATCTAGTAGTCACTCTATTAGAATAATGATATCTTAAGGGGTGTTGACACTTAAGGTCTAGTTTGCCGAGGTAGTTTGCAGGAGGCCGCATACTACATGGTGCTGATTCCTTAACACCCGGCATGCCGGTCTTAAAAGACCCACTAAAATGTCGATATTGTTAGCTCAAGCACATTTTCTATTTATATGTTGTGGTTCTTACTTATCTAGTGTTCATTGATGCTTTCAAGTTGTGGTGTTCTGCTGTTTTATTTTTAGAATCACCTAAGATTAGTGCAGAACAAATTTGGGATGTGCGTGCTTCCGGATTTAGGGGTTCAACTAAGTTATTTCCGTTTCGTTTTATATTACTTACTTGAACCTAGAGAATGTTCCATATTATAAAACTCATAAATTTTAACCTTTAAAAGTCTATAATTTTCTTTCTTGTAATAAGTTGAACTTCTTTTGATTTAAAACACGGATTTTACTTCTCCTAGCATCCGAGAGTCTTCTTGGATGAATTGTAGCATGCCCTGGTTTGTGGTTCGAAATTCGAGGGTGTCGCTTACAATGTAGTGTAACTCTTGGCCATAAGTTATTTTAATTTAATAAAGGGTGCAAGAAACATTCACTCTCTCTAATTTGGTTGATGGTCATTTAAACCCGTTCCTGTTTAGAAAAAGATGCTTTCACCCCTCCAGTGTTCCCAACTTCAGAAAATTTACAACATTGTGACGATGTTAGTCTGGAATAAAGTTCTATCACTAAAATGGTTTTTTGGACAAATTCCCCTCAAATTATGGAAAAGATGGTAATCAACCATAGACATTTTGCATGATATTGCACGGGTGGGGGTGGGGGTTGGAATTTGTCTCCACATCTATTTTCAGTGGCGAACCTCACATCCTGGGGGGTGGAATGTGTCTCCACATCTATAATAAAGTGTGCTTTTTTTTTTAAATATACTCCATCTGTCTCACTTAGGTATCTACCCTTTTAAATAGATTCGTTAAAAAAATGGAAAAATTGTTCGGGTTTGAACCCGTGACTTTTTTATTTGGTAAAACAGAACAGATTACACAAGAAGCCAAACACTCCCAACACTGGTCCTATCTGCTTCTAAAGTAGATAAACAAGCTTCAGGAGCAGTAGACAAATAAACACTAACTAAAGAGTGAAAACAACATTTTTTTGCTAGATTATTTGCAACCTGGTTGGCCTCCCTCCAGACATGGAATAGAGATCTCTGGGTATCAAACAAAAGGCTTCTTTTTGCTGAGATCAAACACCAAAATGGAGAAATTAGGGAGTCAGAATCCACCAAATCCACCACTTCCTTAGCATCAGTTTCCACCAAGACTGCAGAAAGCTGCTTTTGTTTGAGCATCTTCAAACCTTCAAAAACAACCCAAACATCACCATGGAGCACAGAGGTACACCCAATATTTTGATGAAACCCCCAAATCGAGTTCCCATTATGGTCTCTACACACTCCCCCAATAGCCTGTCAGCCATTGACATGAATCTGACCACAATCCACATTTAATTTTAGTTGATGAAGGGGGGTTTCTCCCAAGCAATAAGGGTTGGCTTATTCTTCGGCCAGCCAAGAGGGAGCTGAATTCCTTGGAATACCATTATATCTTGGTTCAAAAGACACCCCTTAACTGCATTAGGCATTTGGAACTGAAAATCACGAGTCTTCTTATTATGCCAAAACCAGACTTGAGCACAGATTCTAGGAAATAAGATAGAACAAGGAATACCTTCAATTGTCTCACTTCCTTTCTTCTGAGCACTTAAATTTTACAAAACCCAAGAGGAGGTTGGGAGTGTGAAAAACTCTTCCCCTCCAGTAGCTGGAAGGAACTGTTGCCATATTTCAAGAGCCCAGCTACAATTCCTTGTAACATGTATGGTATCTTCACAAAGATGTTCACAGAAAGGGCAAGAAACATCAGTAGTTATACCTCTAGGCCTCGTTTGGGTAGAGGATAAGGAGAGAGCATAAGATAAGTTATACCTTCTCTTTTTTATCAAGTGTTTGGGTGCCGGATAAGAGAGGGGATAACTTATGTTGCCTTATGCTGATTAAGCTTTTAATGAACAAATTTTATACCACCAACATGGAGGTATAAGCTCGGATAAAAGATAGAGCATATGAGGATGCTAGTAGGTTGACAAAAATACCCCCACAAACTATCTAATTTCGTACCCTTGATAACTATTATTTAGGTAACTATTATTTTGGGATAGCATAACTGTATTTGAGTATGTATGGTTGAGTTAAATATGAAAAGCTGAAATTTTTGTTGGTTTAATGTAACTTGTTTATTGTGGGTTTTGTAACACCATGCCAATATTGGCAATATGTACTAGTAATTTAGGCTACATATTTTGCTATGGCCATGTATCCATGAATATTTATTATGTTTGCATGTTACTACAAGTTTATTTCGCGTATTAATATGACGAGAGCAATATTAGTCAAATTATCCAACATAATTATAATGTGATCGGCGTGTGTAATTTAACTATTCATGCCAGTAGCCAGAGCAATATTAGTCAAATTATCTAACATACAGTGACAACGTCACTATTGTGTAGAAAAAAGAGTATTAAAATATAAACATAGATACTGATACATTTTGTATACATTTGTCCTCATCAATTTAAAATATATAATCTTTTATACAAAATAACAGCACTGAGAGTATTACAGTCATTTTGGCACATATCCTGCTCCATATCATGCATCATATCCGACAGCACCCAAACACTGACCCCAGCATATCTTATTAGGGCTTATCAGACAACATTCATATTCGTGCTTATATCCCAACATAAGCCTTATCCCTACATACCATATCCTCTACCTAAACGAGGCCCTAATAGAGAACAGTTGTTTTGTAGCCAATCTATCATGAATTAGTAACCACAGAATAGCCTTCCACCTTTGAAAACCCCTACATTTCCAAACTTCCTTCCAAAGTCTTCTATTCGCAGCATCTACAGAGGCCTCAAGAAGTTCCGCATAACCAGTAGCCACAGTATAGCCACCTTTTCCCATCTAGAATCCAAGTACACTCATCATCTTCATTTTCATTAATATCAACAGAAATGCTTTGAATGAGTTGCAAAATATTGGCAGGGAGTCTTCTTTCAAGAGCACTCCAAATACAGCCTTCATCCACTCTCTAATAATCAAAAACTTTTTACAAAAGCTCATCATCACTTAAAGTACCAATATCCACCTCAGAGAGTTCAAACTCCCTAACCAATGATCAACCCAAAAAAAAATTAGTTCCACTAGAGATATTCATTCCAATACCTGATCCCACAGCTTCCAAACTCTTATGTATATTCTTCCAAACTTTTGAATGGTGTGTTCTTGGCTGAGAAGACAAATAAGAAGAAGAAATAGCTCCATATTTAGCTTCAAGTTCCTCAGCCCACAGAGGTCTGTTCTTACCAATCAATCTCCACCCAGTTTTGGCTAGCATTGCCAAATTGAATTGTGTCAACTTCTTAAGATCCAGCCCACCCATGACTGTCACCCAATTAAGTAGAGATATTTTATCCTTTTCTGCAGTGCCACCCCAAAGAAACCTTCTACATGATTGATCAATATCTTTCAAGATTGCAGCAGGAAGCAGAGTTGTCTGCATAGCATAAGAAGGCAGGGCTGAAGAACAATTTGAATCAAGTGGCTCTCCCAGATAAGGAAAGCTGGGAAGCCTTCCGGCTAGTCAATTTTCTCATAAATTTATCGAACATAAACTGGTACTTACCATATCCGGCTTTATCATGAATAAGTGGCATTCCAAGTTGGAGACCAAGATCATTAGTAAGAGTGATACCAGCTAGTTAGCTGAGCTCCCCAGCTCTAGCTCTGGACACACAAGGACTGAAAAAAAGCATAGATTTGTCAAAACTGATTGCTTGTCCAGTGTCCATACAGAAATCATTTAGCACCTCAGTCATAACTTGAATCTGTTTCGGAGTGGCCTATCCAAATAAGAGAAGGTCATCCGCAAAGAAAAAAGATGAGAAATAGCTAAACCACTTTTGGAGCATTTAATACCTCTCCACTTCTTCTTGTCAACTGCCTCCTGGATTTTCTGGCCTAGCACGTCCATGGAAGAAGAAAGAGGTAGGGCGATATAGGATCTCCCTGCCTCAACCCCCTCTCAGGTTTAAACTCTCGTTGCTTCTCCCCATTCCACAGAATATTGAAAGAGGTTGTTGTCACTGAATCCATAATCAACCCCTTCAAATTAGCAGGTAAACCAATTTAATCTAAGACAGAGTCAATTAGAGACCACTTCACTCTATCATAGGCTTTGGCTAAATCTATCTTCACATCAATGCCACCCCGTCCTCCCTTTCATTTTCTTCAAACAATACAGAGCTCTTGTGCCGTTATGATGTTATCACTGGCATGTCTACCAGGGAGAAAGATGTACTGAAATGGATGAATTAATCTCTACAAGATAGGCCTCAATCTATGTGTGGGGACTTTGGTGATTAGTTTCAAAGTCACATTACACAAAGAAATGGGTCTAAATTTGGAGAAAGAAGACGGGTTCCCAATCTTAGGGATCAAAGTAATGAAAGTGCCATTAATGTTGGAAGGTAATTTCCCAGTAACCACAGCCTCCTGAACCATAGTGGCCAAGGACTGGCCCACAATAGACCACTGGTGCTGGTAAAAAATGGGTGGAAGCCCATCAGGACCAGGGCTCTTGTAGGCCCCCATAGACTAGAGTGCATTTATGACCTCCATTTCAGAAATAGGGAGGGTAAGTAACTGGAGTTCAGTAGCACTCAAACCCCCACCCTTCCATCTAAAAGAATGGGAAATAGCTGGATTATTTACTGCATAGAGAGCTCTAAAATGGGCAGTCACTTAAGTCTTTAGAACTGCAGAATTGTCACACCATTCACCATAAGCCAATTTCAACATAACAATCTTGCTTCTAACTCTCCTAGCAACAGTAGAAGAGTGAAAAAACTTGGTGTTTCTGTCACCAAGTAGAAGTTTATTGAGCCTTGATTTCTGAAACCAGAAAATTTCCTCCTGGAGCAGAGTGGTACTGAGTTGGTCTTGAAGCTTTATTTCCAATTCCAACAAAGCATGACACTCCCTAGTGGCAAGATATCTTTGGATCACATCCAACCTAGCCATAATCCATCTTTTCTTCTGAAAATGTTCCCAAAGACCTCAGAGTTTCATTTCCTAACATATTGAGTAAAGTCAAGGACAGAGTTTGCAATAGGCCCCTCCACACACCAATGATCCTTGACTACTTGCTGAAAATTGTCTTCAACTAACCAAGCAGCCTCAAACCTGAAGGGATTTAAACCAGGAGATGGAGGGAGCACACCATCAGTGTCAATCAAAAGGGGGTGATGATCAGAACACACCCTGGTAATGTGTTTCACAATAGTTAAAGGAAACAAATTCCTACAATCAGAGTTGCACATAGATCTGTCCAGCCTCTATCTAATAGTCATGCCACAATGGCTAGAGTTAGACCAGGTAGACTGTGGCCCAAAGAAGCCCAGATCAATCAATTGACAGTCATTAAAACAATCAATCATTTCCTGACTTCTACTATAATTGACAGTACCACCCCTTTTCTCAGAAGAATGAGCAGCGTGATTAAAATACCCAGCTAGAAGCCAAGGAAGAGATTAAGATTGTTCAATATGTCTCAATTGATCCCACAAAGCCTCCCTAGAAAGGGAATAGTACTGGCATAAATGGCTGAGAACAGCCAATCAGCCATGTTAATCCTCTTCACAATGCCAGTAACAACCTGTGAGGAGGTACCTACGATATCAACTTCTACTTCAGCAAAATTCCAAAATAACCATATACCTCCAGAGAAACCCACAGCTTCAACCACACTAACTTTATCAAAGCTTGATCTCTGACAAAAAGAATGACCATGCTCACTGGAGACCCGAGGCTCCACAATAACTAGCACATAAGGCAAGTGAACTCTACATAACTCTAACAGAGAACGTACCGTATCAGGGTTGCCAAAACCCCTACAATTCCAACTCACAATCTTCATCGGAGAGTTAGAGAGAGGTTTGCCGGCCATCCGGCTGGTCATCTCCTAAGACCAGGTTCCCATAGAGCCAGAAGCTCCCTTATACCCTGCATAAGCAGTCTTGTCTAAAGTGGTAGCGAAAATTGAATTTCCTTTATCCACACTGGTTCCACCGGCGGTGAAAATCATTTCTGAATCCCAAATTGGACCAAATGGACTACCGGGGCGGTCACCACTTGAACTGAAGGGAGCTCTGGAATTCCCACCACCACGTGTATCTCGTCCGATTTAAGGAAGCGAGTGATTACTTCCATGTCCTCCATTAGGCAATAATATGGAGAAGACAAAATTGTTTCAAGCACCGACAGAACCGGAAGCGCCCCTTTTTTCAAAGACAGGAGGGTTATTCACACTTCATTTGATGGTCGGAGGCGAATTGAAAGCTAAGCAGTGGTTAAATACGATACGGAAATAAAACGTGGTACGGTACGTACGGGTATAATAAGATTTTTGGTTAAAAGTACGTTCGTAAAAATTCGGATTAAAAATACGAGATATGAATAATTCGGGTTTTTAAAACTTACTTGTATAATTCGTAAACTAGTTATTCATGCGCAATTAAAAATACGGACATATTTCCTAGTATTATAACACATATAGTGAGTTTCTCATATCCAATAATGCTATGTTTTCATCGATTCTTTGGAATATGTTTGGATTTATTTGTAAAATTTGAAATGTGTACTAATTTAATTTAATTCTGATAACTCTCTTTATTGACCCATGATATACCAATATTTACTTAAGTTTTTTTTATAGAAAGTACCACACCTTATGTGCGAATTATTTTAGAAAAATTAATAACCTCATAATTACTAACATGTAACTCTCAAAATACAAATGTGTATATATATATAATTATTAATAATTATATGATGTTTGAAATGTTCTACAATAATATATGCATATTTTTAAATAATAAATATTTCGGGAAGAAAATAATTTATAGCATATTTATTCATAACCAATTACTAAGAGTTATTATATTTGAATAATATTTTCTATGAAAATAATATTTAGATAATATGTTTATCATTTTGAAGCAGGAAAGAATTAGAGAATTAATCAGTTGCATCTGGAAAAGCAGTTTCGGTCAAAACGCATAATTTGGGGCAGGATTGAAGGATTGAAGTTTCGGGTCGAACCATGCATAATTTTGAATAGAAACGATATTCTAAAAACAACTCGTGATTTATCACGGACAACGCCTCGATTTGGCCAAAAATCAACTGTTTAAGAGTCGAAATTGCCAGTTTCATATTTTTCAGAATATTTTTTTATTAATTAGTATTTTGATTTGAACCCAATTTGGGTAAATCTTCTAGCTGAGTGTTTTATTAGGTTAGTTTTATTATTTAGCATTAATTTTAGGATTTTTACTATATTTGGAATAATTATAATTTTCAGCTATTTATACCCGGCTTGTGGGTAAATTTCGACTTCGACTTTGATTATTGAAATTATTCAGAACTCTAGAGAGCTTCGTGCCCTAGTCATTTCCCTTTTCATTGTTGATTCCGCTGTGATCCCACGCTCGGTGTTTAACCCGGCGTCAGTTTGGTATCAGAGCAAGTTCGACTTGGGAGGAAGATCATCATCAACGATGGTGCGTGGACGTCCTGACGGCTGCGGGCAGGTTCCGGCTGAGGAAGCCCCCCAACGGAGACGTAACGTCCAAAACGTTATGATGATAAAAGATCTGCATAGGTAACAACGGGATCTGCAGAGGCAGATTGATGTGTTAGCCCAACGCCTAGCATGGCGGGATTTGCAGCGACAAGTTGAGAAGTGACACGATTTCTTACGTGTATACGCAAGTGCACGGTCGAAGTAATAAAGATGAGTATTGAAACTCAGGTTGTCGAACCCACAGGGACAGTCTTGAGATTATTTAGTTAAACAATTAATTTAAAGTCAAGTAACCGGAGGAAAAAGTGTGATTTAAGAGTTCGTCACCCTCTAACAAGTGACTGAAATTAAATAAACGAACTACACTAATATTTTTGTAATTTTCTGATTAATATGAATATGGAGAACACTAGATAGTTTTAGGGTCCCTAGGGTATTTAGATATTTTCGGATTATGATTTAAAACACTCTACCTAAGTCTAGTTATACCGGGTCACACTCATTACGATCTTCTGTCAATCTCACGCAAATCTACGTTACGGTCTACTTCGGGTCCTGTCGGTCCACCTCTGTCTACCGTAACGTTCTAGTCAGCTAGCCAGGTTCGCTCACCGGGTCCTGTCGGCCCACCGATTTCACTAAAACCTAACTACGACTAACCGAAACAACCCACACACGGTCATTCAAGTCTCTATCTCCTGTCGGTCTCAAGAAACTACAAGAATGTCAACAAAGTTCTTCACGAATCCGGGTTATGTTCACTGTCGTGCAACAAACCTAGATAACTAGCATGTATTGGGTGATCAAACCAAACAAACTAAGAAATTGAGAACAAGAACTTGTCGAATAACTAAAACAATACGTAGAATTGAGTTCAAGACATGAATCAAATACACAAATCCGGAAAATCTAAACAAACCCTAGTTCTCCATAAACTATCTAGCTATGAAAGCTTAGCTAGACATAATCTCGTTTAGCTTTACAAAGTTCTCCATGAAATTGATAAAAAGAGAGAGAAAAGAGATCAAACTCGAAATCAGAAGCTTCACGTTGTTCCTCTTCTTCGTCTTCTCCTTTTGTTCTTCTGCCTTCAATGGCGTCCCCCCCCCCCAATCAGTCCTTTTTTCTCTTCTTTAACCCGATGAAGTAACAAATTCAATTATTCACAAAACAACCCCTCCAAGAATGTGGGAAACACTCTCAAACCCTAAGGCTGCTAGAGATATAACCCCGTGGCTTTTATTTTAATAAACTTCTCATTAATTCACTTCTGCCCCAGGAAGATATAGCCGCCTGGAACCACTGATCGCGCGATCAATCCATCTGGTCGTGCGATCTGGAGTTTATGGCTTCTGATCATGCGATCTCCAGCTGTGGTCGCCAATTACAGTTTGTTTCACACTTTTTTTCCTCCGAAATTGACTAAGTACGGGCCTCTGATCGCACGACCTGGAATAAGTAATCGTGCGATCAGAGGAGAATTCTTCTTCTTCCTCGCTGCTCCTTCTCGATCGGAATTGATGGCTCTGGTTTGGCCTGGTGAAGCTCTGTTTTGCTTCGGTGATTGGGTCTCTGTTTTTGCGCTTCTTCCTCCTTCTCTGCTGCGGCCATGGCTGGGTTTCTTCTCTGGGTTCTTCTCTGTTGCTGCTGCGATGCTCTGCTGCGTTGATTGGCTGCTGGTATCGGGTTGAAGGCCAGTTGTTTCAGTTGATCTTTGAAGGCTTTGGGTCGCGATTAATGGCAGGGAATTGGGTGGTTTTTTTTCAAGTGCTGTTGATTGGATTTGCAGCAGCTTGTTGTGGCTGCAATGGTGGAGGTGAAGGTTTAATTCATTGTTATGTGTTGCTGGTAGTTTGTTGTGTGGAGGATTGATTGGATGATTGGTTCAGGTGGATTGGTGAATAACTGGTGGTTTCGGGTCTGATTTACAGAGGTGTTGGTGGCTGAGTTTTAATCACTGCTTCAAGTGGTTTTTGGGTCTGGTGGTAAAAGGGTTATTTCGGTGAAGTTATTGCTGGGCTTAATCAGGTTTTAGGTGGATTTACAAGTGAATTGCAGGTTGAGGTTGAAGGATAGGATTTGCAGGTTGTAAGGAGGTTTGGTTTTAGCTACTGTCATGTATTGGGGGTGAAGGCAGTGAGGTGTTTGGTGGTTTGGTTGGTTATTTAGGTTGAATGCAGAGGTGGTGTTTGTAGCAGGTTATAGGTAGTTAACTAGGTGGTCAAGCTAGTAGGTTGTTGGGTAAGGTAATGGTGGCTGTGGAGCTGGAGTAGCAGTGGTGGTTATGGTTATGGAGTGGAACCATGGTGATTATGTGGTGTAGGATGTAGTTTGGTAGTTTGGTGGCTAGGTGTAGGTTCAGATTGGTTAAATTGGTGTTGGGTGTTGTAGGTTTGGGCATTGAATTTAGGCTAAATGCATCAACTCATTTCTTGCAACAATTTATTTCTTCTCCTCTCTTGATCATTTCTTCGAGCTCTACTCGCTTCCGAAGTTCGCTTTCATTCCCGTTCCAAACTCATGAGCCTCCGATACCTGAAAACACACAACTACAAGATACCGGGCATAAAATGTGATATAAATAGCTCAAATTAATGCTAAAACGCCCGGATTAACATTAAAGCACAAAAATCTCTAACTCGCAAACTCCTCACAATCGCAGCATAAATATAGTGTATTTTACCCGGAAATCACACAAAACGGTAGTCTTTCAACTGGTAATATAACACCGTAAACGGGGTTATCACGAAGTTAACCCAACGCTTGGCGGCGCAGGATTGCAAAGATCGCAAGGTCTTTGATCGTTACTCGCAGCCCGCGTTCGAGATCCACTACAACGGCAATTCCGGTGGTTGGAGCGAGCGTTATGGAGGAGCGAGTTTGAAGAATGACCTCTCTGATTACTCAGGTACAGTACAAACTGATGAGTTCTTCAATTGTTTTCGTGAAGTTGATGAACTAGTTGGAGAGAAATTTGAAGATACTTCCTATGAAGATATGTTTTATGAGGGCAATTCATCTTCATCTAATTATGAGGTGGATTGGACCACGCCTCCAGTTTATGAAGATCATGGAAATGATGAGAAAGAGTTGATTGTGGAGGATGACAAGCATACTTCAGAAGTGTCGATTCGTTATGAGGTAATTTCATATTCATCTCCAGTAATTTCTCAATCAATTATTTCTTATCAAGTTGAGGATGAATTGGTGGGAACTGAATTAGAAGAGTCCGTGATTTTTTCGCTCAAGTCGCAATCTTTTTATTGTGACCCGTTTATGGTCCCTCACATCTTTCAAGAGCCCATATTGAACTCGAGGACGAGTTCTTTTGAAGTGGGGGTGACTGACGCAGGAAAAAATTGGAGAATTAATCAGTTGCATCCAAAATAACAGTTTCGGTCAAAACGCAGATTCGGGTCGAACCATACATAATTTTGACTGGAAATGATATTCTAAAAACAATCCGTAATTTATCACGGGCACCGCCTCGATTTGGTCAAAATCAACTGTTTAAGAGTCGAAATGCCAGTTTTATAATTTTTAGAATATTTATTTAATTAATTAGGATTTTGATTTGAACCTGATTTGGGTAAATCTTCTAGTTGAGTGTTTTATTAGGTTAGTGTTATTATTTAACATTAATTTTAGGATTTTTACTATATTTAGAATAATTATAATTTTCAGCTATTTATAACCGGCTTGTGGGTAAATTTCGACTTAGACTTTGATTATTGAAATTATTCAGAACTCTAGAGAGCTTCGTGGCCTAGTTCTATGCCTTTGCATTGTTGATTCCGCGGTGATCCCACGCTCGGTGTTTAACCCGGCGTCACGTTTTAATTGTGAATGCGAGATGTTTTATTCGGAAGTATTATACGTTAACTCGTTAAATACGATTACTAAACATTTTTACCCAAATAATTTGAGTATATTTAATTAGATCCAACAACAGTACGGAATACGGGAGTATTTTTCATTTATACGCTAGAAAGAAGGAACTCGTTGTGGAAGGTGCGTGCGTAAGGGCCCGAAGCATCGGACCAATGATCACCCATGACTTAGGAATGCGATTATCTCTGTGTTATGCTCCCTGCTTTCACACCGGGAAAAGAACATCGTGTACCTCCGCAATTGCAGGAGCTGTTAAGCAACTAGGAGGAGAGGGCGAATCGGCAACGAATGGAACGTAAAAGAAGATTCCTTTTTTCCTTTCGGAACAGGGCCTGCCTTAGCGTTGGGAGGTATGGCCCAGGGTAGTGGAGTGGATTAGCAGCCAATCTATCGGTAGATTTCACACCTACCTAATAACATAATCACGAACGAAGACAGAGAATTGCGTTGAAGAAATTGACCCTTCTTCTAGAGATTGTAGTCGATCCCTAATCGAAGAGTAGGGTTGCTGGATGAGAGAGATAGCTCATCGGTGGAGAATGTTCCTCGAATAGGGAATGGGCTACTGAGTCTAGCGCTAAATCTTCGGATTACAGGCCTGTCCTCCACGTACGAGTATTAAACGGAAAAAATCGAAGTATTTACTAACTAGGGTTCACACAAATGCTCAATTTTGGGTGGACGGGAAATAAAAATATAATACATGTTTTTGTTGAGAGGAGAAAATATATTTGTTTTCCAAAAAAGAAATGACTAGAAAAGATTGTTTTCTTTTGGACAGAAAGAAATTATGAATTGGACAGAAAGAAATTATGAAGGGTGGAGTAGTGAGGATGTGAAATAAAGGCAGGAGGGCCCCGAAATGAAAACGCAAACCATAAAAGAGCCCAGCCCAGTAAAGTGTTCGGATGCCCTAGATAGTAGATATTTATCAAAACCCTGATTCTCTGTATATAAGTATCATCCTCTTTCCCATTCAACTTGTAGTACCATATGTGCGTCACTTCGTCAGCTTCTTCGGCCTTTTTCAGGTTTAAACAATTCCTGTATTTTCGTTGTAGGTTAAGCTTTTGTGGTGCTGTGATGATAGAAATTTTCGTGGACTAGAGTTTCTGATCTGGGTCTGGATCCCAGAACCTGACGATCAACCCTTGGCTGTCTGAGCACCTCCGAGTCTCTATCTCTCCCTTCAATGTCTTTCTGTAAATTACCAGAACATGGTTTGATTGGTTTACCGTACCAAGATTTGATTATTATTTTCTGTATTCAGGGCTTGTGATGAAAAAATTAATTATCTTAGCGGATTTCAGTGAGATTTGATTTTATTGAATCAAAGATCTGATTGTTACACACACTGAAGCCTATTGATCTAGACATTTGAAACAGAAAAAACAAAAAAATATATTTTTATTTCTTTTTGGTTTGCTGTTTATGACGATGAATTGGGGAAATTGCGGTGATGAGATGAAGGCACCGGGAAGGTGTCAGTAAGGGTATTGGAAGAAGCCTTGATCAGCTTCTCCGTGGCCTCCATTACAAATTAAACGACTTCTCCTTCCACTGAGCATCCTCCTCATTCATTAATTCATACTGAGATTCAATTTTTATTTTCTTGTTTTATTTGGGAATTATTAAATTAGAGTTGTTTTTGGGTAAGGCGTCCATTTACCAATTCTGGGAGATAATTCAGTTTCTCTTGGTATAATGGCTCGGACGCTATAGAAAAGGAACAACTTGGGGCTAATATCCTGATTGATGGCTCTCTTTCAATGCCAATTTTGATCGTGGAAACACCTCATACATATTTTTTTAACCATTTAATTTTATATTTTCTATCAATATGCGTTTATTTAATGTTTTCAGCTGACCTTGTTGCTGCAATAATCTAAAACTTGAACAAAACAATGGCCCCCAAAACAATTCCTTAGTATTTATTGCAGTACAAGTGGATTCTGAGAGATCACTGTGGTAAACTTCTGGAGAAAGGATGGAGTTTTGAGAAGGCAAATTCTATTATTTTGGCTGAAGCATTGGCCCTTGGAGCTGCAATTTGGAGAATGAGAAGATTGCAACTAGAAGAAATCTGGTTTGAAACAGATGATAAGGATCTTGCTAACAGTATTTCAGGTAGAAGAAAATTCTGGGAAATTTCATCTCTGGTGGAAGATGTTAAAGTGTTGATGCAGAGTCAGAAAGGAAAGATCAGTTGGATTAGTAGAGAGTCTAACAGTGCAGTAGATGCATTTGTTAAATTACTAAGGTTTAATAGCAATCTGTTAGATGATGATGAATCTTCTTTTATAAAATGTTTAGAGAAGGATAGAGTTGTATTCCAAAGTTCTTAATATACATTTTGGTTTGGATAAAAGAAATGATTAGAGAATTGAAAGAATCCTGAAGGAGCAATGTTTTGGATTATATATTGATTTGATCTAGATTGGCCTTGTCAAAAAAATGATGTGTATCGGAAATGAACTTGCGTTGAATTCCTGACTTCATCTCCAAGGTGACATTTTTCAAGAGCCTAGAGCACTAAAGTAAAATGTGAAATCCACAGAGCATTATGTGAATTTTGCAAATTTCGCAATGAATCAAAATGAAGAGCGAGATGTACAGCGAATCTCACAAATCGTTTTGTCCGTGTACTCTTCAATCTAGACCGTAGATCATGTAACCTTATCAAGGTTGTATCAACTTCATCTATCAGAAATTGGCCAGATGCTGGGTTAACTACTCAGAAGAGTGAGAGTTGACTTGCAATTCCCGGTTCTCCCCACAATGCCGGTCCTCATTCCACCTCGGAAAGTGTGACTCTGAAGCATACCTAACCTAAAGTTCAACGAAAAGTCAGATGAGAGACCGCTTTCTGGATTCAGTCAAAGATTTATTTCATGGAATACTCATAAATTGTTGCAGATCTTGGATAACGCTTTCTCCTTGTGTTGGCCAGTGAGAACCAAGTCAGACTTGACTTGATTACAATACAAGCGGAGGCTCGCTTGCAAGGGCAGTGCATTGGAGTAGTCGTGGGTTTGAATATGACTTATTTAACTTAGTTGGCTTATAACATTATGTCAAAAATGTCACCGATAAAAACAATAAAGAAAATTAGTGTAAAAGTTATCAAGTTCAAAAGTTCTTACCTTTGAATTTCTTACCTTTCAAAAAAAGTTCAAAAGTTTAAAAAAAAAATTCAAAATTCAAAATTTTCTCTGGAGTAAAATTTAAAAGTTCAGCTCATAAGTCACACACCAAGTAACACTTATGAGTACCTTATAAGTCATATCAACCCCCACAATCTTGTTTTCGACATTGCGAAGGTTCCAAAGTTCCAAATCATCCTATATTGTACTACCTCCATTTCTACTGTTTCTTCATGGTTTGACTTTTCTGAGTCACTTTGACTTGATGACTTGGATAGCAAAAACGATATAATATTTTGACAATTTTCCATTGTGTTGTAGAGTTACTGTTACTCTACAAGTTCATGCAAAGATTACTAAATTCCTGTATAGTTTTTCTAATCAAATCAACGGATCAAGTGACCCACTCAATAGTGACAAATGAAGAAGAAGAAGAAACATACCACTCCGTCCTACCTCTTCCATCCCATCCTGACTTTTAGACTTGTATCTGGGTCACTTTGACCGGGTGCTTTTGATAGCAAATGATGTGACTTTTTTATAATTTTTTCACCGTGTTATAGAGCAACTTTTACTCTACAACACCATAAATAATCTTTCAAAAATTGCATCATTTTACTATCCAAATCACCGAGTCAAAGTGACCCTGAATAGTGATAAATGTCAAATTAGGAAGAAAGATGTGGGACAGAGTGGTATGTTGTACTTCATTCCATGTAAGCCCATATGTTGGCTTCAACCCTGCATTGCCTGTGCACCAAGGAGAGAATATATAGGTATATATTTTCTTGAAAACAGTATGGTACTGATATAGGGGGAACTTTGTGGAAAACGAGATCACAACGAAAAAAAACAGTTCCTGGCGAAACACATAAGCACGGTCAGACAAGGAACCGTGATCAAGCTATACCTAATTCTAACTCGACACAACGTTGTGAGCAAGATTTTGGACAAATATTGCTTATTGCCCTCTAAATCAGTGACTTTGCTATTTAGGGAAACCTTAACAACGTTCGGTAAAGTTCTAGCATTTTTAAAGTTTTAAGATACCTTACTTCATATTTTTCTGTAATTGACAACTTTTGTGTTTTCGGGGTTTAAGCTATTGTAAATTGTTGTAGAGTTGTAGGTGGGGTGCATACCAGCCGAGTCGAGCCAAATGCTGCGTGGTTCGAGCTCAACTCCTTGGAGAAAAGGTTAGATTCGGGGGTTGGCTCGAGCTCACTTCGAGCTTGACACGTTAGTCTCAAGTTGGGCTCTAAAAAGAGTTTGCAGGTTTGAGGCTGACTCGGGTTAGTCAATACAGAGCTCGAGCTTCCAAGCTCATTAGGCTCGAGAGATCGTTCATAAGCGTCTGCGAGCATTGAGTAATATTGTTTTCGAACTCTCAGCTTAGGCACAAGAACACTAAGTCACAATACTCAAACTCATCCTTAATGCATTTAAGTATAACGTGGTACTAATGTTCATCCCAAACAGAGAAAAGTATGCTTAAAATATCTTAATCACGCAGGAAATTGTTGTTTCACAATGCAACACGATAAAATGTAAATAGGGATTTGAAATTAATGCTCATTTCCTTCCATTACAATATTCTTTGTTGCACTTCAACTGAATAGTATATTGTCAGTGTCTCTAAATAAACGAACTGTAAATAATAATAATAATAATAATTATTATTATTATTATTATTATTATTATTATTATTATTATTATTATTATTATTTATTTATTTAGCTCCAACGATGAGAACTTCAATTGATAGGATGAGAAGTACAAGTAGTGAACAGGAGAAAACATAAACAAACCTAAACATACAAGCTGAGCACAATCCTACCATGCTCCTACTTATCAAGCTTACACCAACACCAAAAAAGATAACAAGTGAAAATAAGACATAAATGTTTGAGGGACAAAGAAGGACATAGAAACGCAGACAAAAAACAAATTAGGGCAATGGATTTCAGACTGATTTTCCCTTCTTTGAACCTGATTATTCCTTGAGAAAGCTAATCATGGAGTCTGCATTTGGATCCGATCCATAGTTTCAGTAGCATGGTGACAGAGAATACAATTAGAGTTAGAATTAATTCCTCTAGATCTCAGTAAGTCCCTTGTAGGCAAGATCATGTGAGTTACTTTCCATGTAAAGAATTTAATTTTAAAAGGCAGTTTTAGCTTTCAAATATGCTTCCAATAAAATTTAATGGAATTGAGATTGAAGGATTTAAAATGGAGACTTAAATTGGGACCAGGTAAAGAAGAGTGGAAATAGTTATAGAGTGACTGGACATAAAATTGATGATACGTGGTGAGAGTCCAGCTAGGGTCATTTGAAGCTGAATTCAAAGGGGTGTGCATAATGAGATTAACAAGCCACGGAGGGGGGGGGACATTAAGTAGAAGAGAATGATTCCAACTAACCCCTCCTCCATCACAAGGGTTTGTTAGATCCTTGACCCATTTGATATTCAAGTTTTCATGTAAGTATTGAGCAATAGAATCACCCGGAACATCACAAATCCATGGGTGTTTAGAAACAAAAATACTCTTACCATCTGCAAGCCTCCAACGTATGCACCCTCGCAAGAGGTTCTTACCTTTGATTATTGCCTTCCATGTCGGGGAAGCAGTTGTAGGAGCATTGTGAAGCCAAAAAGAATTTCTTTTACAATATTTTGAAATTAGAAATCTTGCAGTTAAGGAAAACTGATTTGCAAGAAGAGACCAAGCATTTTTACAGAAGAGTGCAAGATTAAAAGCCTTAATATTCTTAGAACCTAATCCTCCTTTATTAATTCTAAGACAAAGATTATTCCAAGATGTACAATTTAAAGTCTTTTTGGAGGGGATACCTGACCAAAAGAAGTTATTTAAAATTGAGGTGATAGTTTTTGTAATTTTTGATGAGAAAATTAAAACCGAGAAAGGGTAGACCAAGAAGCTTGTTAGAATTGCTTTAATTAAGGTGGTGCGGCCAATTTTATTTAGTACCAGGCCCTTCTAAGAAGCACATTTACCCCTAACCTTTTCAATAATATAAGGGCTTCATTTTTATTTTTGGAGAGACTAAAAGTTGAGTCAATGAAAAAGCCCAAGTAGTTCCGAATATGAGATGTGCAGTTAACATTAAGGCTGGAAATTCAACTATTAATGTCAACTTGATTGCAATTAGGGGAGAAAGTAATGGAGGATTTTGAAAAGTTTATAACTTGTCCTGACTGATTAGCAAATCTATTACGAATATTTAAAATAACATTACCTATATTAGGCGTAACCTTGAAGAACAAAATACTGTTGTCTGCAAACTGTAAATGGGAAATAGCGGGACCATTCCTAGACGAGGGGACTCCATGCATGAGTACCGAGATATTTGAAATAGTAATAGACTTCAAAAGTGCCTCATCACAAAGAATAAAGATAAATGGGGATAAGGGGTCTCCTTGCCTTAGTCCACGACAAGGTTTAAACCTATTCGAAGGTGAGCAATTAATGGTAACGGAGTAAGAGACCGTTGTGAGACATTTCATAATTAGGCGGATAAAGAAGGGTGGGAAGTGAAATTAGTGGAGATTGGCTTCAATAAAGTCCCATCTAAGCCTATGAAATGCTTTGGAAAGGTCCAATTTTAGGGCAGCATACTTAGGCAGGTTTGGATCAGAGTATTTAGAAATTTTATGTAATATGTTTTGGTAAAGGAGTATATTGTGTTGAATAGAGCGATTCGGAACAAACCCATTTTGGTTAGCAGATATTAGAGATGGTAAAAATTCTTTTATGCGATTTGCTAAAACTTTAGAAATAATTCTATACAACACATTACAAAGACTAATAGGACGATAATCATTAACAGTGGAAGGGTCCTTGACCTTTGGAATAAGAACGATATTAGTATTATTAAGCTCCGAGAGCATAAACCCAGAATTCAGGAAAGATAAAACAGCATATACGAAAGATTGGTTGGAATCCATCGGGTCCAGGGGCCTTTAAAGGACCATACTAAAAACAACCATTTTTACTTCTTCTACAGTGAAAGGAGACGAAAGAAAGTTTTGCTGCTCCATATCTAGAAAAGTGTTAATGTTGAATAACAAGTCAAACGCACAGTCTTGACCATAAAGGGATTCCAAGTCACTATAAGAGGGGGACGGTTGAGAACAAATATCTTGAAAGTGTTGCATAAAAATGTTAGAAATTTCATTATGATTTGTAACTAAAGAACCATTACTACTTTTAATATTGTAAATTCTATTTCTAGCCTTTTTAAGTCTCGCATAATTATGGAACAATTTCGTGTTGCCATCTCCTGCTTTAAGCCATTTACACCACGCTCTTTGGGCTCAAAAGGTCTCATAGTCATTTAGAAGGCCAGAACGATGTGATTGAAGAGTTCTAAAGCGTTGAAAAGTTAAAGGGTTATGAAACTCGTTTTGGATTGAGGAAAGTTGCTGTTTACGAGTTGTAATTTGGTTTGAGAGCGAGTTTGTGTTTTTATGCCAACACACAAGAGTTCTTAAAGTGATATGTAAATATTTAACAACTCTAAATAAGGGAGATCCAACAAGAGGGATATTCCAAAAAAAAAATTAATTCAATGGCTTCATTTCTCCGCAGCCACCACGCCTCAAGTCTCGGGGTTTAAAACGAGTGTGATTAGGAGTTTTAAATAAAATGTTAATAGGCGCATGATCTGAAATCGAAATTCCTAAATTGTGTAAGATAGCTGAGGAAAACAGATCTAGCCACATTGTATTACACCAAGCACGATCAAGCTTTCCAAAAGTCGGTGAAACATCGAACCTATTATTGGTCCAGGTTAGCCAAGGTCCCAGATTAGGCAATTCAATTAAGGAAGAGTCATCAATGAAATTTCTGAAGACATTAGCCCCAGGAAGGGAGGCGACATTGGGGCAAAATTTATCACATGGGTTTAACACTTGATTAAAGTCACCAATAAGGATTACAGGTTGGTTATGGCGAATAAGAGAATGAATGAGGGTCCAAACAGAACTTCTTTCAGACAAAACAGGGTTACCGTAAACTAGGCCTAAATACCACGAGCAATTATTAAAATCACGAACAGAACAAAGAATAAAGTTAAGGCTAGAAAACATGATATGCAAAGAGAAGGCATTATCCCAAGCAACCCAGAGACCACCTGAAGATTCCACTGACTCTACACCAAAAGAGGAAGCAAACCCTAAATTACGAAATTTATTATTAACCCAATACATTGGCTTTTTAGTCTCACTTAAGAAGAAAAAGGGAGGGTTTATTTTTTGGTCAAATTAAAAACCTCTTGAACTGCAGAGGATTGACCAAGACCTCTGCAATTCCAGGCTAAAATACTCATGGCGACAGTGATGGTTGTTTAAGGTCAACCATCGAAACCTCAGTTGTAAAAGCAGTTAAACAGGGAGTGGAAAAGGAAACAGTTCCTACCAAAGGTAGAGAGAAGCCATTAAAAAGAAACGAACAGAGTTTTAATTTTTTAGTACCTTTCTGCTCCTTATCTGCTGCTTCCGACGAGGGGACAACATCAGTAAGCGTCATCCTTTTGGGTGGCTGCTTTGTTGGGTCCTTCTTGGCTTTAGCAGATTTACCCATTTTGCAACCATCTCCAAGAGACAACACATGATTGACAGTATTCTCCAATGACTGGGGTAGCGGTAATGTGGATGACAGTGGCAGAGCAAGGGGTTCACTGTCTTCATAAAAAAAGTTGGTAGCTTTAAGGATGGGAACCGGTGGTTTGATAACTTGGAGTGGTTGTGCTTCAATGGGTTCAACAGGTACCGGCATGAGAACTAGCCTAGAAGGTGTAGAGACAGGTGAAGGAAGTACAGTGATCGAGGTCTCCATTTGTGGGGTGGATGTATTAATAGGAGGTAAATTCTGGATGAAGCGTCAGAGATCGTCATCTTCCTCTGGAAAATTAGGTTGCGGACCGCCGAGAACGGAGAGTGATCACCGGTGAGAGAACCCATCGTCTCGTTACAAGAGAGTGCAAGATCAGAAGGTGAGGAGTTTAGGTTTTGAAGAAGGGATTGTTGATGTTGCTCAAATGCAGTTAAAGAGGGAGGAGTAATAGAGGAGGTTTCATGAATGGTACCGTGAACCGAAGAGCTTAGTTGGGAATTCAAGGCGGGTCGGTTGATGTTTAGAGAGGAGTGAGAGGGTAACGAGGCGCCAAAAGAAGCGGGTGCATCGGGTAAAAAAGAGGAGAGATCCAAATAGGGAATAGACTGGCAACAAGAGGATGTTGGATCGGGTTGTGGTAATAAAAGGGCAGATGGATGATTATTCGGGTCATAAGCCTGCAACGAGAGGGTTGGGTCAGGGAGTGGATCCTCATTTGGGCTGAAGATCTGGCCCGAAGGAAATGGGCCTTCACCCGACCCGAACATACCTCTCGGGTATGGATTGAAAGGCTCAGGTGGCCAAGCATCATGCTCCCATCCACCAAGCGATGCACCCGAGTGTGAAGTATCCATCCGAAGACGACCCGTCCGGGAAATAAATAACCAGATTGTCATTCTCCAACCGGGTCACGTCTTCTTCGCCAGACTCATCTGGGTTGGGGACGAGGTCCACCGGCGTAGTTCGAAATCTTCCCACCGCCCGGAACGCTTTCATTTATGATGTGAACTGGGGTTCGCCGGCGGCAATATGAAAGTGCATTGAGTCATGAAACGGAGAATTTCGATACCTATCCTCAAGGATTTGTAGGAATTCAACTAGATTTCTTCTGCATGTCCGATTCGAGTGACCCACGAGTCCGCACTTGAAGCAAACTTTGAAGACATTTTCATATCTGAAGAGAATCCATTTCGGAGGATGACCTGGGTCAATGGGCTCCTGGCGTTAACGGCTCGTTGAGGTTGATTCGCACCTTAACCCGAAATTCCTCCATATTAGCAAACATTTTAAGAGTCGAGTCCACATGCAAGATATCACCTGGAACCTTCCAAGGGTTTTTAGCAAGATCATGGTAAAACCCTTCCATAGGTATACCTGGCATGTGAATCCATACATCCATTGTTGGAAAATCCGGTTCTGAGATGGAAAAATTTAGTTGTCTTTCTCTGAGCACCAATGTCTTGCCATGCAGACCTATTGCACCATAGTCAAAATAACCGAGCTTTATCTTCATTGCTAAAGCAGTGGAAGAGTAAACACGAGCCCTTCTTCTCAACCCAAATCTTGTCTGTTTTCTTCCATACCTCATCAACAACTTGCTGAATAGTTACTGAGGAAGGTATTAAATCTTTAGAGTTGGAAATAAACCTTCCAATCAGGCACTGCGTTAGGGTCAAGATCCAAAATGACTCCTCTTTGATCAAGTTACTCAATAGGCGAGTTATTAGAGGAACCAGGAGGTTATATAGAGTGAGAGTTCCAATAATAGGCCATATCAAGAGAGAAAAGTGCATGAGGAGATATGGAGGGAAGGAGTTGAAAGGAGATGAGAGAGGTTGATCAGTAGGCGCCAAGTGTCAAGGACGCCGTAAAGAGGAAGAAGAGGAGAGTGAATGAGTTGAGTATAGACAGGGTTTTGAAAGGGATTACAGAAAGATTATTGGTGGTGATTGTTGGTGAAAGGAAGAAAGAATGATGAGAGATTCTCGAGAAAGGGAGGAAATCAAAAGTTTGGTTTTGGAAGGAAGCAAAAAACTGATTTTAATGAATTGAGTCTAGAGCTTATGAGCCGAACACCTATGGTTCAAGCTCGACTTGTTTAACTTAACAAACTTAAATTTAGGCTCAGGATTAGCTCATTTAGTGTACCAATCAGGCTTTGACCGAGCTTTCACTGAGCCGACTTGCGAGTGGTCTACGCAAGTTTGCAGCCCTATTGTAGCCTACAACTTGTCAGCTCATGCCTAGCTCATTTAGTGCATCAACTCGCAGGCCTCTCCTTTTAAGAGTCATTTTCCCTCAGTTTAAGAGTCGGTTTCTCATACAGATTAGAATTTGTCGTCTTCAATTGCTTTCATGCTGCGTTTGTTAAAAATGTATCAAGAAGGGACTTATTGAAGCACTTACTTGGCTTGATAATTCCTTGTGGAGCGGAAGTCGGGAAGACTAAGGAAAATGTCAAATGCCAATGTGATCGACGACAACACATCCATTCGAAAGAACAGCCACTCCCTTGAACCATCACTGTAAAATAAGGGCGGCGAATGATTGTCTATCAGTGATTCAGTTCCATACTTGTATCCACGAACCTAGGTTCCTGTCCAAAACTCCTGATCGTACTCACTCCCGAGATGGTTTCAGCAAAATGCTGAATCACCGGAGCCTTAGGTATCCCGCCTAGTTGCGAATTCCCGTCTGATGGCGTTTCGCTGTAGTGTCATCTACTGCATCATTTTGATCTTGCGTAGTGTCTTCTTTCAGGACTTCCTCTTACTTGATAGTAGTAAAATATCTTGAAGTGTGTTCGGTAACATTGGAATCTAGAATCTAGTTCTGCTAAAGCTTTTTGATGTGCATACACGAGCTCCTTGAAATTGCTCCCCGAATTCAAAAGGTTACTGTACATCCTAGCTTCAAAGATCCTACCGTCTTTCATGACCTGAAAAGGAATTGGCAGGTTTAGTCAGGTAATTTCATCCATGAAATGAGCAAATTTATAACTTATTTGGTACAAATCTTGATCAAAAAATTCCAAAGCACAACAAAAAGGGGTAGCTTGGAAATGTTATGGCCGTGAGGAAACTGTTGTGTGAGAATCGTTGTGCGAAAGTTGGTATGAATTTAGATAAAAATGTTGTTTTGGTAAACATTACTCCCTCCGTTTCACTGGATACTTCAAAAAAATTCTGTGCACGAGGATTAAGAAAGGTGGTGAATGTTCCATTTCACCCCCATGACTCACCAAAATTCAGTGAGTGGAAAACATGTGGCACTCTCTCTCTCCTGGTTTAACACAACATAACATCAACACCATCTAGTTTAACAAGAACATGAATATCATCACCAAGAACACCAAAAAAAAAATTGCAAAATCTTATTGATTATAAATTCTACAACAACAAAAATAACCAGATCTGCATAAAAAAAATTAAGAAACACCATCACCATGACAACAACAAAATTGGCAGATTAAAAAAAATCAGATCCATACAGAAGAATTTAAGATCTAAATAAAAAATGAAACAAATTTGTAGAATTGGAGAAGAGGAACGAAGAACAAGATAGACCCAGAACAAGGGAGAAAAGTCAGATCTCTTAACCACAGGGGTCTGACTCCACCATAAATCCACCTGCAAGGAGATGAGAACAAGAATCAGTAGAAGAGAAGAAAATTAGCAGAAGATGAAGCAGTAGAACAACTCTTACGATGCGGATGGAGCCATCTTCTTCAGTCGAAGCCATAGCCGCCGACTGATCCACCTTTGCCGAAATATACACCGCCGTTGACCTATCCGCCGCCGTCGTCACTCATCACCATCGTTACAGCAGATCAATTGGTCCAAATCTACACCGATCTGTTCTTGTCTCTGGCGGCGTCGTGGTTCATCCGTTCGTCTCCTCAATTTCAGAAGAGGAAGAAAGACAGAGAGAAGACAAGGCCATCGTAGCCTCCGTCGACCACGAGCAGCATCTGGCAATCAAAGAGGAAGACAACGCCATCGACGTGATTCGGTCACAGATGTGCAGAGCTAGTCACGAGATTCAGTCACACCATCGATGAGAGAAGACGAGAGAGTGTTGGGTTGGAGATGGAGAGGCAGAGGATGAACGGAAGGGGAAGGAGAAGATGGAAGAACAGGAGGGAGGGAGAGAGAGAGAGAGAGAGAGAGAGAGAGAGAGAGAGAGAGAGAGAGAGAGAATGAGGGGATAGCATCAAAGATTATGTTTTTATGTCTTGTTTTGTTTTGGTTCGGATGTGTTTGGGTTAGGTACAATTGGGCCTGATTAATGAAGTTTATTTACTAATCTGATTAGTTAGGTTCAATTATAAATTATTGTGCTGTTTTTTATTAAGGGTATGATGGTATTTTTGATGGGGATATGTTTCCTTTTTTGGAAATTTTGAAGAATCTGACGAAACGCCTAAAAAGGAAATTTTGAAGAATCTGGCGAAACGGAGGGAGTACATAATAGCTACAGCGTGAAAGTATCTATTGCTACCCCACTGCGTGAAAGTAAATATGACATGACTCAGATTCATAAATATTAGTATTATTGGAATTTTAAAAATTACAAGATTAAAATAAGTTTTAAGAGAATTAATCAAGAAACGCGTTTCAGAAAGCAACTCTTTACCTGCTTCTCACAAGTTGTTGTAGGCTACTAGCATTTATTGTATGAACAAACAATTTGTTTTGCTTTACCAAACGCACTAAAATATGCTTTTGTTATTGAAAAGCACTTGTGCTGACAGCAGAAGCAATGGGCTTTTAGAATTTTGAATGCCATTTTGACCATTTCATTCTATTTTTTTCAATGTATTGTCATTTTTCAGGGAAGTCAGCAAGTAAGAACTCTACGTGATGTGTAACATAAATCACAGTTTTTGAACCAAAAGCCTTAGTATGCATTCCTACAACACAGAAGCAGCATTTTTCACCATATAATCAAATTCATCCGAAAAATTGTATCTAGTTCCCTAAAGTTCTACAATATCACTCGCGTAGACGTTTGAATCAAGTATAAACTAAACGGTAAGAAGGAAAAGGAGTCACCTTGAAGAGATGGCTTCCTGTATGAACATCCACAACACTAAACGGATCATCGAACAGATAAATATCTGCATGCTTCCCAAAGAGTACATTTTCTTCTATATTCTCACTCTGTACCCATGGCGACTGAGCAACATAAGCCTTCGTCCCACAAAGTTTCACGCATCCTGAATTTTCAGCATTTCTCCCAAAACACAGGAGAGCAAGCCGGATATGCCTGAACCAACTGTGCCACAGACAGCAACATTCATTCCATGAGGCACTTTGAGGTTTATATCTTTCAATGTTGGCAAATCCCACAAGAAATTGCCGTTAACTATTTCTATCGCGATTTCACTACCGTTATCAAGCTTTTCGACAGCATCAGGACGGAGATCATCTGAGCAAAGGTAAGAGGCTATCCGGTCTAGGGAAACTTTAGTCTGAGCCAACACTGACATATCAGGAAGGTTAATAGATAGGCATCTGAAGCAATTTGACTACAGCAATTTGAAAATAACACGAAAACGAGATGTAGAAACCCCACCAAACACTCAACCAAATTGGGAACTTCAAGCTACATGTATAAGGGAAATGAAGACGCGGATAAAAAGAATGGGAGACCAAGCAAGTGTTCTAAGTAGTGAATCCAAAACCGTAGCCATAGTTTCAACAGACCAGCCATGGATGTACCAGTCAAAGCAGTTCAGAGAATGAAGAAGCAGACTGAGAAGTGAAATACCCCCAAGAACAACGCATAGCTTGTTTGTGGTCGGAAAACCTAGCTCTAACTGCTGTTCTCTGCTGTGAGACTCCATTTGGACCAGCCTTTGTCCATTTCCACACCCATGAGAGAAAAAGAACCAACGGAAAGACCAGGTGAAGCAAACCGGAGACGCCATAGGTGGAAACCGGTTTGAATAGGAGTTCACTTGGCGTGTAAATTAGAGTCAAGAGAAGATGTCATCTCTGTGTTTGATGCTGCAAAAACTTTCATCTTTGTTGGATGTATCTGAGGTTCAAATGGGTTTCCTTTATTGCAGGGAGTGAATTATGCAGCCTGAAGATTACTAGTTTATACTGAGTGAGATCGAGATAACAGTCACAAGATAGATAACGTCAGTTTTGTGTACATTCAAGAATTTGAAAAGTTACCCTTAGGACTGTGGTTGAGTTGGTGGTGCATGTCTGCATAGCTGTCTAGAGGTTTTGAGTTTGAAATTTAGGAGAATTCAAGAGATGCGTATTGGCTTTTGGCAAAAAAAGAAAAAGAGGTGCATATTGGCTGAGTCTGTCAGCAGCTACTATTGCACTAAAGCAAAGATTTACTCAGTGCCGGTGTTTTTAAAAAGCTGGTTGTCCTCTTTAATATAGATTTGCTTACTGTTGCAATAAAGCGAGTGTTTACCCAACGCACATTTTCACATCTCCAGGCCAAAAAGAAATGTTTGGAAAGTTTCTTAGAAAATCACAACTACTATACTTTGTAGTGATCACTTGTGCTTACAGTTTTAGAGTGAGTGCCCTTTCAACATCAATTCTGATAAAAAAAACATCAATTCTTTTGTAACTGCATGATCATTTGCTATGCATGTGCTTTCGACTAATTGGGCAAGTAACGATTCTCCCAAGTTTTGAGTTGAAATTTCTTTCAGCTTGGCATGGAATACAGGAAATAGTAATGAGAATGGCAATTTGCCTAGCTCGAATTTTATAGTAAGCTCTATAAATGGTATCGGAGTCATGTTGTTTAAAAGAATCACAGGCATAGCAAATGATCAAGAACAGAACCATCTCCTAATTGTCACCCCGTAAGGGCAACAACCTACTTTGATATACCTAAAGAAAAAGATTGTGATACCCTACCACCAAGGAGCATCACTTAATTGTCACCATTAAACGTGTTGTCCTTTTTTCGATGATTGAAAGAAAACTCAATGACAACGTTTCTCAACTATGGAATGCAGAGCCGAATTCAGAACTACTCTCTTCTTTGGGTATTTATTAAAACCAAAATCAATTCTATCAGCGCATTCAAATCCATGATATTCTTGAAAGACAACATGATTTATCAAACAAAAATAAAAATAAAATCTTGAAGAAAAAGGATTAGTACTATTTCTTGCATGAAAGATAAATGCCAGAGACTATGGCTGCCCCGGCAGCAGCAACTCCGAGTGTCTTTAGGACCTTCATAGCCGAAAATGCCCCTTTAGGCAACGGGATATCAGGCGCAAGGAGATCTCTCAACTGTAGAGTGATAAAAGGAAAGTGTCAGTACACAGGAAGAGACACTTCACAGATTAACCCAAAATCATGAATATAATATTTTCTATCGACGTGTGACCCCGCATCTGCAACCCTTCGCATGCACACTAGCTAAACTCCCGTTCTAGTGCAATAGCATGCAAAACTCCGCAAAAGAGGTAAAACCACCTAGAGCAAGCCTGACAGGGTCCCAGATGAGAAGGCCATTACGTTTTCCCAAGTTTCGTACTCAAAATCTACTCGCAAAAGCCTTAAATCTACATGCTTGACCAACTAAATTGCACCACGAAGGTTAACTTGAATACACGTTTCTCTCTAGTATGGCATTTGCAATGTCAGCGATAATACACCATCCGAGCCATGAATTAAGAAGTCTGGTGCCATTGTTTGTCTTGAAACAAAGACATGTGAAGCCTTGTGGATCATGAGATAATTTTACCCAGCAAGAAATATACGAGTAAATTCAAACACATTTGACATTTCATGTAGCTATAACCATATCTGAACTTAGATTATGAAACTATGGTTTGCAAAATATTAAATCATCCTTTTACTATACTCTTCGGTACAATTTTCTACATATTAGAAGATTTGAGAAAGTGGTTATCACCTCGATAGGCTCTTTCCAATATTTCTTAATTCCTTGCAGGTGCCCCCTTCCGACCACTGCCACAACCGAACTGTGCTCACTGGCGACTGTCAACAACGTGGATGACATGTACCTATTCATGCAATCAAGTTCAATGCAATCAAGTTCAAATTACATTTCAAAATAAGTCAAGTTGAATAAACCAATCTTCCAAATAACAACACTGGCTATGTCGAAGACAAAGGTGAAGAGGCATCTCCAATTCAGCAGTTCAAGCAGTCTTGCATGCGAGAACTTTGTGCCAACTAAACAGATAAATTCAATGATTCAAAAAAGGAATATAAATTGCACAGTAGCAAAAGTATACTAACTGATCTCGCTCATGTACAAGGGTTTCCATAAGGGTAGGGAATTCCTTGCTCATCTCTCGAATAGCAAGAGTTAACATATCAACATCATTCATATCCTTTAGCTGAAACGAGAAAAGTCGGGTTAAATTGCAGACATAAAAATGAATGACCCAAGCTCTAGCGGTGACAGAATGCTGTGAAGTTATGAGAGCTTACCATCTTTTCCAGATCCTCCGGGCTAGGTAAGAAGATTGATTGGAAAAGCATAGTGTACAGTAGCTTTATCTTGTTCCAACGCGGGATTTTCGCCCATGTCCTCCGTAGAGTTATCTATTTGAGTAATACTCGAATTAGTTTAGAGTGAATTGTACAAGAAATATGTACTGGAGTAACTGATGAGTCAGTACAATGAAGGACACGCAGTTATTAATAGGGTAAATTCCCCAGAAAAGAGGCAATAGAGGGACTGAATTTCACAGCTGGGTCAAGAAGAGATGAGCCATATACGATCAGGTAGGGAGGCATTTCGGTAAACACGAGTCGCACAAAATTTCTGGAATCTCTACAATTACCAGCTAAAAATACTAAAATGGGTCATGCATATAACATGCTTGTTTCGGGGTATATATAACCATGAGTAAATGAGTCTTCCATCAGAGAATCAGAATCATATTCAAATTCCAGCTAAAGCTTCAAAATAGCCAAGTAATCAGTCTCTATAATATAAACCATTACTGAACACCACCAGCCTCCCTTTAAGAGAATTAGCGTTTCAAACATAAGGGCATCTCCAACCCATCACCCCCTCCCCTAAACTACTCATGGTCTACAACCGATCCCCTCCCTTCACTCAACTAACTTTATTTTGGAGATATATTCAACGATTTAAAAGTAAGTTTATTTTTCCTCAAAAAAAAGTTTATCAATACTAATACAAAATAAATATGTGATAATACCAAAAATAATAATATAGATAAAACAATAATATAAATAATCCACACAAATGATAAAGTCAAGTCCTTACAACAAAGAGATTAAAAATTACTACAAAAGACAATTATTATAACGGTAATGGGAAATACAATAATAATCCAATTTAACAACGATTTACTTAGTTGAACATGTTCCGAATACACAAGGGGCAAACTATGTACAATAAGTGTCGTTGTTTGTTGTTTATCTGATTACTATATTTTGTAACGTTTTTAATCATATCGTGATACATTCGTCTTTGAATTATTTTAGTTTAATTCAATAAATTTGGCAAATTTTTATTCTATTGCTCAATTATTCAATATAATTATAATGTTTAATTTCCACAGAGATAAGATGTAGTATAAAATACCAAAATTCGTGATTAGTTAGCCTCCCCATAGAGGGGTTGATCAGTGGGATGTCCACTCCCACCCATGCCTGAAAAGTCCCCCTCGTGCCCCCACCCCTTCCCCTTGAGGGATTGAACATGGACCGCATTTTTCCTTTTATCATATAGCCATCAAGATGCAGGGTGATTCCCCTAAACTTGCAAGTTTGTGGGCTATTTACACTCATATTTTGATCATTTCGATAATCAAACTGAATATTAGTAGCCCCTCATTGCAGTCTTTACTTGCAGCTCATTAGATCCTACTCACAGCTTTTAGTCTGCAGCCTTTTGGTTCCAACTTTTGGTGTTGCTTTTAGTTTGTTACTTAGCCCTGAAGTAAGGTGTTACTTAACCTGGACGGAAGGTTATATGTGCCTTTATGTTTCATTAGGGAAAATAGTACTATGTTTTAGGAAGCTTATTTTTTATTTGAAACCTGTTAAAGGAATACAGAATCAGAGTTCCCTTGGGTTGTAGCCCTATATATCTAGGTTTCTGTATTTCCCACTTCAGTTGGTTTCATGTTTCAGCAGAATAAACCGTTTTAGTTTTAGATTTCCCTCTAAGGTGTACTTTGCACCGTTGTAGCATCAGATTGTGCAGAGTTGCACTTCTGAACTGCATTAGATTCCTTCCCCCTCCCCTTTTCCCTAAGCGTAGTTGTACAATTAAAGGACATAGATGAATAAGTACGGTGAGAACATAATCAAAGGATTATATGCATATGCATGCACGTTACCTGTACTGGTCTATCACCAAGTATCACCTTCCCGCCATATTTCTGGGCTTCTTCATATCCCACACGGAACTCAGAACCAGGAAACACGTCGAGCCTAGAAGCAATCTTCATCCCCACAAAACAGTAATGATAAAAAGAAAAATTAAACGGAAAGGATGATTGAGAAACTACCAACAATGAACAAGTACGTTACAGTAATTAATTGAAGACATAGGTCATAAATCAATGCCCAAAAGAAAACTAAGATGCAAACAGGATACTTGTCGTACCTTGGCAAGGAACCAGCTGTACAGTATCGCAAACATATTATTCTGTTTCTTCCACATATCCACCATTTCTCCCATGGTCGGCACCTGTAAACTTCATAAGATGAGATGTTCCATGTAAAATCATAGGAGGTGGCTAATAAAGATAACCTTTTTCGTGAGTACATAACTATACTTATGCTACATTTGCAACCCAGATTCAAGAATGAGAAACATAAACGGAATCAAATGAAGTGACCTCGTACCTCTTTTCACTTGCTCTAGAGCAAAATTATTAATTTTGCAGTAGCATAGCATAAACTATACATACATATAATTGGTTCTTATACCTCAAACCTTGCCACCTAACTTTAAAATGTTAACTCACCAGCCTGATAAAAATTGTGAATTACATATCCGACACAATATCCATGTTCCAAACAGAAGGAGAACTCTCATAGCAACAATGGCAAATATTGCACTAGTTAACTGCAGTTGTTAACTCCAGAATAGTGGTGTATAGCAAAGCTGAAATCTTTTGTAAGCAAGTGCATATCTTAGCATAGTAGGTTGATGTAATGATCTTCTTGTAATTTTCCTCCCTTCAATCCAAATTTGACAGGTTACGCGAATTTATTTAGGGAGCCGATTCTTACACAATCTAAATTGATGCTTACGCTACTTTTGGCACTGGTTTCCAATATTGCCCCTATTTCTACCATTTTCAACATTTCTAATTTCTCTCTCTGAATCAACCCACAATAAGTGACTCCCGTACATGGCAACATAAATGAAAAAGGGGATAGGAGGAACGAACATCTCATTCTTGACAAACTCGCCACATGACCACATCTTACCCACCAAATCAGTTTTTTCTCCTCCACTCTCACCGGTAGCTCTCAGCCTATCTCCCATGACCAGCATTTTTCAACATCACCAAATTGCTTATCTCGCACTTGATTAATCCAACCATCACCATGCTTAAGTCAAATTATATCTCATCCATCTCTTACAGATTCATTGCAACTAAACATACAATCTGGACCACGATCATCACATTACTAGCTTGGAATAGAACCATGACACCACTGTCGCCACAGTTAGCTTAGGACGAGCCAGAACACCAGTCCGTTGGCTGGGTGAAACAAATGTTGACCCGTTCACCTATAACCATAGGGAATCGCCAGCGCCTTCACCTAAACCCTGCAACCCCTTCACCTTCACCAAATCTATTAATAATTTTCAAAATTTTCTTTTTCAATAGAGAACTTAAAACTCTTCCAATTCTGTAGTTGTGAATTAAACCTATATTCATAAAAGATGTACATTGATAAACATGATCGAATTCCTCAACCCAAAAAAAAAAAAAAAAAAAAAAAAAAAAAAAACCAAAATGATCGAACACCTAGGACAGGAATTTATCTGTCGATAGCTCTCTCTCTGTAGTTTTCACTCCTTAGGATTTCATGGTAGTTTCAATGGATGTAGAACGTCAATAGAATTTATATTGAAAATTATTCAACAACGCAACATGATAGAACTCATAAACACATTGCTCGAAAGATACACAATTAGGTTTGATAAATTAAACCAAATCAATCGAGCACAATAGAGCTTTATCAAAACATTCTAAGAAGGAAATGTAACCAATCAAGGATATATGAGTGATGAAACGGACCTTTATTGTCTGACGAGTAAGCATAGCTATGCGACTTGCACATAACTCCAAGAAAACAACCTGTTTACACCAATAAATTGACACAGAATTCTAATCATGAGAATCTACGCCAACGCAAATAAACAAATATGGCACACAAATATCATCTGATGATACTTGAAAAAAATAAGTACCTGCGGTTTCAAATGACTGATTACAGCTTGAACTTCATCGCAAGAATCCTGAAACCATCACACAATGGCCATCTATAAATAGGCATTTCTCACAAAAGCAAGAATTGCAAGTACCAGGAACCTATACTATGAGTAATCATGGTCTTTTTGAGCAAATAAATACACACTGAAAAGTCTATTTGACAAAAATTGAGGTCTGCGATCTCCAGTGAACAAATTTCCACTTCAAACACCATTTATTACGCTTTACTGAATCAAAAGCTATGCCACCAGTAGAAAGTGGACCACTTTTCGGCTCCAATTCGAGTACTTAGTAGGTTATGAGTGATTGGATACAGAGAGCGAACTGGACCTTGTTATGTTACTGAAAACAAAAAGTGTGATTGCAGTGCCCTGTTCGGATTTAATCAATTTGCATACAAACACACGAAGATTAAAGAACAGATTATTTAGAGATACTGATAAACCCAATCGAGCTAGAATCGAAAGAAAAAAATCGAAAAAGATAATTGCTTTATGTACCTGAGAAACATGAGCGGTTCCGATCAGATAGACATCGCAGATCCCTCCTTCCGCCGACGATTCGCAAGACAGCGTCATAACGCTCTTCGCAAGCTCCTCCGGCAACTCTTTCTTGTCGTCTCCACCAGAAGCTTCGGGTTCGGGTTCGGGTTCGAGTTCGGGCTCGGCAGCAACATCGTCGGCGCCGCCTCTGTCTTCATCGACAGAGGAGATGCTCTGAACCAGGTTCTCGAGGTCGGGTTGGGGTCCGGGAGATTCAGGGCCTTCGATGCTGACGAATTCTCCGCCGACGGAGGTCGTTGATTCGGATTCCGGCAGGATTGGGGGTTCAGCTTCCGTCGTCGTCGCCATTTCGTGAGGTGCACCGCCGGCGATGTCTCTATGGATGGATAGGGGGTGACTCGGGCGAGTCGAGAGAAAGAACTTGCGAGTTGGTGTGATCTCTTTCTTCAACTGTCAGTTTTCAGTACTCTCTTTTTAAGGTTTCTAAAACTGCACTTACATGCCCCTCATTTAACTAGTTCATGGTTATCGATTCCGTCGCGTTCCGGAGTTGGTAGAACGTTCCGTTTGGGACAGTATCCGAACGGATTTACTGATGTTCCGTACCAGAAAAAATCTGGTATGGTCCGTCTGGTTTCGGTCAGATCCGGTCATTCCAGGCCGGAACACTTATATATATATTTTTTTAGGGTAAAAGACACTTACCACCCTTGAGATTAGGCATAATTCCACCCCGCTACCCTGTATTTTGGAAAAAGACACTTTGCACCTTTTTTGGATGGAAGGTAACGTATAACTAACAGCACATGATAAAAAGACTATTTTACCCCTAAATTGTTAGAAAATTACCCCCTATATATTATCCTAACTCCTATCACCTTCATTTCTAACCCTAATCCTTCTCTCTCTTCCCCGATTTTCTCTCTCCCCCTCTTGTTAACACAGCCGCAGCCCTCCTCTCCTCTCCTCCCCTCTTCTCTCCTCCCCTCCCCTCCTCCTCCTCCTTCAACACAAAATCTACAAACCCACATCGTTCTGCTGTCGTCGCCTTCTTCTGGGCGAGGAACCCAGATCGCCGGAGAGGCGGCTTCCCGTCGAGATCGCCGGAACAGATGGATCTAAGAAAAGTTTCTCGTTGGAGACGCTTCCTTCGCCGGTGACCGACGACACGAACGATGAGTTCGGCGACATCGGCGATGAGATGCTGAACGAATCCTTTGAGATCTGACTCGTCGATTCGCTCACCTTGTTAGATTTCGAGTTCATCAAATTAGGTTTGAAATCGAGAGTCAGAGGAGTCGATTGAGGCTGCGATTTAGACAGAGCTACAGAGATCGGCGTCGGAGAGAGCGTCATCGTCTGATTCATTTCAGAAACCGTCGCAGTAGAGGTAGAAGGAGGTACGCGGCGGAATCGAGCGTGTCCGGTGCAGTTAATGACGGAGATGGCCTTTTTGAATTTCGAAACGGCAAAATCAGTTAAATGTCTGCAATCGAATTGAAGATGATGGTGGATTGGGGAAGATGATGATAAAGATGGGTGTGGAAATAAGAACAGAGGAGAATGCACACTGTTTTGTTATGGGAAATCCAAGTCAGTCTTGTGTTTGGTATGTTCTTTGTCCCTGTGTTTTGTTTCTGTTGTAGGTATTTTAATTTGGGAAATTCATGTATCTTAGAGCATCTCCAGTAGTACTAGTTAAAAGTTATTTATAATTTGTTGAAAATTTAATATTTCTATTTTAGATATTGTAAAAATTTAGTTAGTGCTCCAATAGTGCTAGTTAAATGATTAGCTAAATAACACGTGGCACATTCTCAATATTTCTCGTATGAGAATTTTAAGGAATTCAGGACATAACCGCTGAGAACATGGGTAAACAAAATATGAAGTTATTTATCCCGCTCGTTAAAAGTAGTGAGCGGGATAACTATCCGCTAAAATAAAGAGCGTAGTAGAGAGCCTATTGGAGACAATATTTTTCCCATCTTATTTATATTTTGAAAATAACCGTCATATAAATAGCCTATTGGAGATGCTCTTAGTAGAGAGAAAAAAAGATGAAGGACAGTCCATAAATCAAACTTTTGTTGTTTACACTTCATTACAATGTTGTCTTTTTAAGATTTGAGGTGTTTGTTCTTTAAGGAAATGCCCACAGAAGAACACAATCGCAGATTGATAAGCTTGTAGAGCATGTTTCAATTAATTTTGTTCATCCTCCAAAATGTTCTTCATTTTTTAGTGTTGTTGATGTTTTAGATTTAAAAGTGGATGATTTTTTTGGTATTGTTGCTATCTTTTAGTTATGATGTTCTTGGTGTTCTTGATAATAAATATGGGTACAAAAAAAGACCAAAAGAGTATACAGGGGTAATATGGTCCAAAAAAAAGTCTATCTTCCACTTTTCTAACGAAATAGAACAGAAGGGTGCAAAGTGTCCACGGAATATTCCGTTAATTGGGTGCAGAGTGTCTTTTTCCAAAACACAGGGTAGTGGAATGGAATTATGCCTAAACTCAGGGGTGATAAGTGTCTTTTACCCATTTTTTTATCTTATTTTTTTAACTTTTGTACATTTTAACATACTATAATCACTTCTATCACTCTGTCTCTACTATTTCTTTTCAATTTTCATTTTTTGACGTCTCTACTCTTTCTTTCTATTTCTTTTTTTTGGGTAACTTTAAACAATTCAAATGTCCAAATTACCCTCACTGACCCTAACTAACCTACCCTTCAGCCCACTATCACACATTTCAGACCACACAATCACACATATCTTTACACATTGAGAGAGAGACAGAGAGAGAGGGGGTCGGAGAGGAATGGGCGAGAGAGGTAGGCAGCATAAACGAGGAAGAAAAGAAAGGCAGCACCATAAGCCCGACGGTAGGTCGGCGAAGAAAACAATGGAGAGCACGACGTAGAGGTCAGCAAAGAGAACGTCGATTTTGGCTCTGATCTGGCGGTGGAAACGATGACGCCAGTAGCGGCAGTGGCGACTCCGATCTTTTCCGATGGCAGGTTTGTCATCTGTGTCATGTTCCTCTCCTTATTTTGTTCTTTTTCTTCTTCTATCTCCCCTCTATCTCTCACAGGTCTAGGGTGGTCCGGCGGTGGTGCTGGTTTCGGCAACGGGGTCGTCGAAGGTGACTGTGAGCTGTGGCGGTGACGGTGGATGTGGCAGATCGAGGGTTCTTCCTCCTCTTCCTCCTCCTTAATCTCCATCATGCATTTTTTTTAAGATCTGTAAATAGTGAATTTAGATCTGCAAAATTTAGTCCAGATCTTTAAATTGGTAGTGTTCATGTTAAATGTGTCAATTTATGTTATTGTTTCTGTCATTCTATTGTTAAAGATCTGCTGTTAATGGTAAAATGATGGTTTTGATGGTGGCTTACTACCCTATGGTGGCTGATGGTGGTTTATGGTGGAGTTGAGGGTTGTTTACTGTAAGAGGGAGTGTGGGGACATAGTGTGTAAGTTTTATAGTTTGTTGAGGGTATATTTGGACAAAAAAAACACTTTTTCTTAATCTCGTGAGCACCCGCCATGGAAAGAAAGAGTAGAGAATGAGTGGTAAATCATAAAAATGTATAGAATAATTATAATGTGTTTTTACGTGTAAATTTCCTAATAAATGTTGAAATATGTTACTAAACACATATATTTGATAGTGTATTGAAATTAATCGAAGTTGCGTCCGGATCCCGAATAGATTCATTTCAATTCAAAGAGACAAACGAAATGGGTCCGAAACGAATTTCACACGATTTTTTGAGAATTACATCATATCTCATGTTTAGCCGGGTTCGACTCGGAACATCATGCAGGGGCTTCAAATACTTTACCACTAAACTAGCACCCATTTGCAACGAACTGCACATATTGGTTCATAATGTCAAGTTAGACATAATTTTAATCAATAATAATAAAATATTTAATTTACTTTTTAAATTCCTTGGGAATTGCGGTTAGTCTTTGGAGCGTTTTTTATTTTTACCAAACTTAGATTCTAGTTTAGAAACAAAACTAAAGACGTACAGCAGTCTTAATTTTATTGAGGCGTCAAATGCAGTACCAGATAACAGCAAATTAAATCGTGTTGGAAAACTTTGAAATTTGGATAGTAAAATATGTAGAATTTAATTCTCACTCTGAGATGTTAAATCTGCAATAGAGAGTTGTCCAAAATAAGTTACGGGTGAATGAAAATTATTGTAAATTATGGGTGTACAAATATGTCCTTCGATGGACGCAATTTTGACTTTGGGTGCGTTATTAATTAAAATTGCAAATTATTAATTGTTGGAATTGCTAATAAGTTTATTAGTTATCGACCAAAGTTAGTTATTGTTAGTTAATAACGTCCAGAGTTAGTTATTATCATGAATAGACACATCTATTCATTTGCACCCCTTTGAAGGGTCACCTACTCTATTATAAATAGAGGGCTTCTCCACCCATTTGTGCATTCCAACATTTCCTTCTACTCTCCTAATTCCCTACAAAGTCCTCCTAGACTTTGTAGAACCTTCAACTTTCAAAATTTGAATTCCTATATTCTAATTCAATTTCTTCAAGAGAGGTACCATGCCATTGCGGTTCGTAGGGTGTAAGTGGTGTACTGACTTCTTGCACGGTGAGAGACGATTATCCTGGGAGGCGGTTTGTTCCGGATCAAGCAGTACCAAAGGGAGCAAATAAAGCCTTAAGGACATCGAGCCAATGCTCGAGATCGTTTCTAATTACTATTCATATTCAGCGACTTTTGTAAGTAATTCAATTTGTCTTTATTTAGTTACTTTCTATCATACGATTCTGTTTCAGCTTCTTCTCCATCTTCTTCTTTTCGGTCCAGTTTCGATTGTTCTCCAACAATCTTAAGGCTTTATGTGTCCAAACTGGTTTTGGCGCTTCTTTGGTTTTCAAGTCGGGTTTAATTAATTTTTTTTTTGTAAATCTGAGAGTTTCATAGTACTCACAGATTGTTGTATTAAAGAGTTCTTATAGCACTCATTAATACAACGAGTTGCAAAGAGTTTTTATAGTATTCATTGCATGAAAAATATGGTTTACCGATTTGTGTCATTGGAGAGTGAATTTTGCTACGCAAAAATTCAGCATGCATAAGTTGGGGGCAGAATTGTATTTTGTCGTTTAGACATTGATAACGATCTCGGACCAATTTTCGTAAAACATGAAAATTGTAGATAACGAAAAAATGAAGTACTGGATGAAAACGGTGCATCAATCGGAGTTGTAAAACTCAAGATATCGTTGTTCAAAGCTGCTGGTTCGTAACAGAATTTTGTACAAATTCTGACTTCGTTTTTCGAAGGATATCTGGAGCTATAGACCTCGGATCAAGGCAAGTCATATATGAAAATTGTGTATCTCGACTATACGAATCTAATGGATATGTTCTTGATGTCAGATTCACAAAAACAAGTTTCCAGAATCATGGTCGAAGTTTTTGAAAAATGGTATCGTACCAAGCCGAATAGTCTATGCAATTAGATTTCGGAAAGTTGTCACGTCTAAAAGTGTAAGCCATATATTGAAACGTAATAATTTGGTTTCTTCATATGTGACATCTTAAAAAGGATCCAAACTTAGTCTTGAATCCGGAAAAGAAAAAGGTTTTAGTAGTTGTTACGCACGACATGTGTGTGGGCAATGGAACGTTCAAAATTAAGAAAATGAACGTGATACTCTATAATTGAGTAGGTCGCGTCATGTTATTTTTGATTTAATTCGCGAATTCATTGAATGTGATTATTCAATGTTTTGGGATATGTCGAAGTAAAAGTTTCGTAGGAGATGATTTTAAACTAACATAAGTACGATGTTGTCATCCGTTAGTATAAAGCATGTTGATCTTGAATATTTACGTATTCAAATATTTTCGTTGTAAAAACGGAAACATGTCGCATGCCTTGTGGGGGTCTCTTTATTAATAGAATTATTGGGCGTACCAAGAGTTTCAAGCACTCATGGAAATCCAAGAGTTTCAAAGTACTCATGGGTTGTCGATTTAGTTTCTTGCAAATCAAGAGTTTCTATAGTACTTATGATTTGTTATTAAACTTAATCACGACGTCATTTGGTAGAGTACATATATCAAGAGTTTCAAAGTACTCATGGACAATGGTAAATAAATCAAGTGCTTCATAGCATTTATGATTTATTTAATCAATGTGTATATGTACTTGAATTAGGCATACGAATGGAACCACTTACATTTCGGCATCCTTTCGACCAATTGAGAACAAAAACTACTACGCCTCTTGAATTAATCCACTCGGATATTTGTGATTTGAAGTTTCTTCAAACAAGAGGTGGAAAGAAGTACTTCATTACATTTGTAGATGATTGTACACGATGTTGCTATGTCTATCTTCTACGAAGTAAAGATGAAGCAATTGACATGTTCAAGCACAATAAAAATGAAGTGGAAAATCAAATGGGAAAGAAAATTAAAATAGTGTGTAGCGATCGTGGTGGAGAATAAGAAGAACCACTTAAGGAAATTTTTCTAGAAAGTGGAATTATCCACCAAACTACGTCACCCTATTTGCCTGAACAAAATGGCGTAGACGAGAGGAAGAGTAAGACTTTAACAGAGATTGCTAAACGCATTACTCCTAAGTTCGGGTTTACCACAGAACTTGTGGGGGGAAGCCCTATTAACGGCCAACCATATCCTTAATAGGATACCTCGGAAAAATGTTGGCGAAACTCCATATGAATTATGGAAAGGAAAAACTGTCATCTTACAAATACCTCAAATTGTGGGAGTATCTCACAAAACTGGCAATACCAGTACCTGAAAAGGTGAAACTTGGACCAAATACGGTAGATTGCGTGTTTATCGGGTATGCTCATAACAGTAGTGCATATCGATTTTTGGTTATCAAATCAGAAATCGAAGACATACACGAAAATACTATTTTTGAGTCATGCAACACATCATTCTTCGAAGATGTATTTCCATACAAAGAGAAGAATGAACAAAGTTATAATAAAAGAACACGGGAATCAACACCCCAAGAGTCCGAAACGGAAAACGAACCTAGACGTAGCAAGCGGGCAAAAGTTGCTACAACATTTGGCCCGGATTTTCTAACTTACTTGGTAGAAAATGAGTCTCAAACCTACAAGGAAGCTATGTCTAGTACCGAGGTGTCGTATTGGAAAGAAGCAGTGAATGTGGAAATTGAATCCATACTTCAAAACCATACTTGAGAATTGGTAAGTCTTCCACCAGGAAGTAAAGCGTTGGACTGTAAGTGGGTTTTTAAGCGAAAGTTTAAACCTGACGGCTCAATTGACAAGTATAAGGCTAGACTTGTCGCAAAAGGATATAAACAAAAGGAAGGTATTGATTATTTCGATGGATACTCACCGGTTACAAGGTTAACGTCCATTCGCAAGCTTATAGCTATTGCAGCTATAAATAATCTTGAAATTCACCAAATGGACGTTAAGACTGCATTCTTGAATGGTGAATTAGACGAAGAGATTTACATGGAACAACCTCAGGGGTTCATCGCTCTTGGACAAGAAAATAAGGTATGTCGTTTGGTGAAATATCTTAATGGTCTCAAACAAGCACCAAAACAATGGCATATCAAATTTGATAATACTATGTTATCAAATGGATTTCATATTAATGAATGTGACAAGTGTGCTTATACTAAAACCACTCGTGATGGATATGTCATCGTGTGCTTGTACGTTGATGATATGTTAATTACGGAAAATAATTTAACTATCATTAAAACAACTAAGAAAATGTTGACAACAAAGTTCGATATGAAAGATATGGGTATTGGTGATGTTATTTTAGGGATGAAAATCAATAGAACGACGAATGGATACTCATTATCTCAATCGCACTATTTTGGGAAGATTCTTGAGAAATTCGACAAGACCGATGGCAAGATAGTTAAGACTCCCGTGGATCTTAATTTACATCTCGCCAAGAATCATGGTGCAAGTGCAGTCGAATATGTTCAAGTAATTGGCTGCTTAATGTACCTCGTGAATTGTACAAGGCCCGATATTGCTCAAGCAGTTGGAAAGTAAAGTCGGTTCACTAGCAATCAAAGTGATAAACACTAGAAGGGAGTGATGCGAGTGCTAAAGTATCTAAGACATGCCTTAGCATATGGACTACACTATACGAGGTATCCAGCGGTACTGGAAGGGTATAGTGATGCCAACTAGATATCGGACACTTTGAACTCTAAGTCCACAAGCGGGTATGTCTTTACCCTTGGAGGTGAAGCTGTGTCTTGGAAGTCTTCTAAACAAACTTGCATCGCAAGATCCACAATGGAATCGGAATTCATTGCTTTGGATAAGACAGGAAAGGAAGCCAAATGGCTTCGTCAATTTTTGGAAAAACTTCTGATGTGGCCAAGACCGGTGCTAGCTATCTGCATTCTTTGCGATAGTCAATCGGCAATCACAAGGGCCCAAAGCACCATCGACAATGGCAAGTCTAGACATATACGTCATAGACATAACACCATTGGAAAATTTCTCTCGAACATAATTATATCGATCGATTGTGTGAAAAGTAAGTAAAAATTAGCGGATCCGTTGCCCATAGGGTTAACAAGAGAGCAATTGTTTACGTCGTCAAGGGGATTGGGATAAAGCCTATCTCTCTGAGTTGCACGTAACGGAAAACCCAACCTAGATGACTGTAGATCCCAAGAACTAGGTTCAAAAGGGACAACCTAATTACTGTGCAAATATAGTCACTGTAGGAAATTTTACTTCCAAACCCATTCTTAGGACGACACCGAGTGACACTTGCATTGGTAAGGATAAGCGATTAGCTTTTAATGAGCTCATACCTTGGGGGATAAAACCAAGTGGGGTATGGCAAGATACTCTTTATGAGACCACTCACGAAACCAGGATTAAGTGCTCCAAGGCCAAAACGGACACGACAATGAGAACTTAATATGGAAGAATGATAACCGTGCGGATACTATTGTCTAGGTATACACCACGGAAAGCAGTTCAAGGTGTTTCACCACTGACAATCCAGTATATCCGATAGTATTCCACTAAGAGAGGTTGAAGGTCCTTGGCCACCTTCTCGATGCGATTATCATTCGTTTGGTATCTCTCTAAATCTCCTCTTTGATTATTCCGGCTCTTATGCCAATTTGTCATTCATGTGGGGGATTGGTGGAAAACTTTGAATTTTGGATAGTAAAATATGTAGAATTTAATTCTCACTCTGAGATGTTAAATCTGCAATTGAGAGTTGTCCAAAATAAGTTACGGGTGAATGAAAATTATTGTAAATTATGGGTGTACAAATATGTCCTTCGATGGACGCAATTTAACTTTGGGTGCGTTATTAATTAAAGTCGCAAATTATTAATTGTTGGAATTGCTAATAAGTTTATTAGTTATCGACCAAAGTTATTTATTGTTAGTTAATAACGTCCAGAGTTAGTTATTATAATGAATAGACACATCTATTCATTTGCACCCCTTTGAAGGGTCACCTACTCTATTATAAATAGAGGGCTTCTCCACCCATTTGTGCATTCCAACATTTCCTTCTACTCTCCTAATTCCCTACAAAGTCCTCCTAGACTTTGTAGAACCTTCAACTTTCAAAATTTGAATTCCTATATTCTAATTCAATTTATTCAAGAGAGGTACCATGCCATTGCGGTTCGTAGGGTGTAAGTGGTGTACTGACTTCTTGCACGGTGAGAGACGATTATCCTGGGAGGCGGTTTGTTCCGGATCAAGCAGTACCAAAGGGAGCAAATAAAGCCTTAAGGACATCGAGCCAATGCTCGAGATCGTTTCTAATTACTATTCATATTCGGCAAATTTTGTAAGTAATTCAATTTGTCTTTATTTAGTTACTTTCTATCATACGATTCTGTTTCAGCTTCTTCTCCATCTTCTTCTTTTCGGTCCAGTTTCGATTGTTCTCCAACAAATCGAACAAAGTTAATTCAGTGGAAACGCAAACTGAACTAGTAATGTTCCATTGGATCAACCCATTTAAAATTACATTCTTTGCGAACATATACTCAACATAAAACATTTGTTGAGCTTTGCTAGAGGGACAAAAAATTGAACAGAAACTTGAACAAAAAGTGATGTGGTATCTCTCATATCAATAGATGCCTAAATGTCATGCATATCTATTCATTCTAATTTCTTCAAAATCTTCACCACGAGATTTTATTTATGACATGTTTCCATCCAAATCAAATTATGTTTAACTTTTTGTATGATTTTTTGTTCACCTAGACTTTTCTATATATATTTTTTTTATTTCTTGATTTGATGAGTCGTGCTAGAGGGACAAAAAATAAACAGAAATTCAAACAAAAAATGACGCAACATCTGCCACATCAATAGATGTCCAAAAATCATCATGATTTATTTTTTTGGTTATTCATAATCATCACCCCGACATTTTATTTATGACATATTTCCATCCACACATTTTATGTTCAACTTTCTGTAGGATTTTTAGAAGTTTTTTTTTTTTTTTTTTTTTTTTTTTTTTTTTTTTTTGAGAAATTCACTTGCTCTATTGCTAGAGTTTTATGAAAAATATTCTTTTGTGAAAAAGATGTTGTGAAAATAAAGCAATATATGGAAAATTTGATTAAGCAATTGCTTTACTCTTTTTTTTTCATTATTTTTATGCTAAATGTCTTGTTTCAAATAGTAAATGTGTTAACCAAACAACCACATAAAATCGAATCCGGTGAAATATTGATTTGAGATAAATCGAGTAAGTAAAACAGTGTAAAGGGACTAAAACTGAACCAAACCATGTATACTCCTACGTTTTACGATAGACTCTCTTTATCATTTCCACAAAAACATACTTTTTTTATGCCAATTTCCATATTACTACTATATCACTATAATGGAAGGTTAAGACAAATAAAACTGAACCAAACCATGTACTACTATATTCCATGATAGACTCTCTTTATCCATTCCATATTACTACTATATTACTAGAATGGAAGGTTAAGACAAATAAAATGGAGAATACACTGTACCACCTCATTAAAGAGAAGGCTGAGACGAAAGGAAAATTACCCTGTGTAAGGAAAATTACCCTGTGTTTTTTCTTGGTTTTTGTGAACATATTTTTTTTTTACTCGTGTAGAACCCGGGATCTCATGCAGAGGCTTTAAACGCTCTACCACTGAAATAGCACCCATTTACTTTCTCTGAATTAATATTGTTTCGATTGAAATTTAAATTATAAACTATTCACTGTTATGAAATATATGTTATTAACGGGGCGAGTATATAGATATTATATTACAATACCGTATGTGGATGATACTTATTGACTCCCACATCCTGTATAAACTAATTTTAAACGGACAAAATTTTAGACAGAAGTATAGACATAACTTTCACTTTTAGTGATTTTGATTAGGTGTCCATGTTTCTTAAATGTTTACCATTTTCATAATAAGTTTTAATTTTACTACATTAGAAAATTATGTCTAATATTATGTCTATATATCATTACTCCTACATAAGGGGTGTTTCGGTGGAGAGTAATATAGACTTGAATGTCATTCTCTCTCTCGACGATGCTTGTTTCTCTTTGTTCCTTGTCTCCATCTCGTTTCCGAATTCATAACACGTTATCAGCACCCGCGTTCTATGAACTAGAGAGAGCAAATAGAAATATGTATGAATAAGTGTGGGTATTTTTTTACCATAAATATGCATGCATTATTGTTTTTTGACACTAAATCTACTGGCATTATCAATTTACCAAAAACCCTACATTATTCTAATTTGTACAAATAGTCAAACTCCATAATTGAAAGTCACGGCAGTCCAAAAAATATTACTTTTATTTTTAAATCTATAAATTACTTTTTTTAATGGATAAAAGACACTTTTATTAATGTTGGTGATTCTACTAATTACATTGACTTGTTTGACCCTCATAGATTAAAAATTATTGCATTCATCATGTATGTTAAACAACTTGGGTTCCAAGGCACCACACTTTATTGATACTTAGTACCACTCCGTTTCTGGTGTTTAGCCCCCTTTCGGTTTGCACAAGAACTAAGAAAATTGGGTAATTGACCCTGCTACCCATCCCCTCTCTCCTGTCCTTGTCCCCTCTCTCTCTAGTTGATAACCACAACAACACCACCAACACCACCAGTAGAACCACCACTACCAATAACAAATCCAACAACAATATATTTACAGAATTAAGAGTATAATTACAAATAAAAAAAAATTACAAATTTAAAGAAAAAAACAGAGGAAGAAGAAGAGAGGAGGAAGAAGCTGCTGTGGTCGCCGAAGAGCAAGACCCAGTCGCCACCACCACCAGAGAGCACATATCCGCCTCCTCCAAAGATGAATCTGAAGAGGAGACACCAGAAAAATAATAAGACTGTCGACCCCAACACAAATCTCAACCTTCATCACTAGGTCTGCAAACAAAAACACAAATCAGAGATTTTAAGAGTGGAGGAGATCAGAGGAGATAGAAGGAGGGAGGAGTCGGGTGATTGACAGGGATACTCTTACCCCATTGTGATGGCGACGGTGGCTCTTCCCGCCGCCTCGATCTGTAAGTTGCGGCCGTGGCAGCGTCCTGCTGACGATGGCGGCGTCCTCCATCGATCGGTGACGGTGGCGGCCTCCTCCATAACTGACGGCAGAAGCGTCTTCGTGAGTCACAGATGGAGATGGCGAGGGAGATGGAGAGGACGTGATGGTGTTGATGAGTGGTGAGGGAGAAGAAGAAGAAGAAGATAAGACATTGCTATTCATATCTGAGAGGTGAAGATAAAGAGTGGTGAGAGATAAATGTGGTGAGAGAAAACAAAAAAAAAATCTCATTGAAAATAATATAAACAAATCAAGTGGGGTATTCTTCGGAGGGTAAAACTGTCTTTTTGCAACAAAAATCTTGCCAAATGAGGAAAGGGGGAGCAAGAAAATAGAAAGGGGTCTAAAGAGAAGAAACGAAGTGGTACCTGATTTGTCTAAAGAGGATGGATTGAAGTTAATGAACACTGATGAAGCAATGATTGACATGCTTAAATACATTAAAGATGGTGTTGACATGTTTTATGTCTATCTTGAGAATGTCAAACGACTCAAACCATATAATTTTCCTCTAAACTCATAAACACCCAATAAGAACATGAGTAATTATTGCTTGCTCCAAGAGCAAATATGACACGGTGCTCAAATCAATACATCACAGGACACGTCAGGAACATGTAGGAATCCACTTTCTTTTGTCTACCACTCATTCTCTTTCCTCTTGTCGTGTCTTGTGTTCTATGGTTAGAGCAAATCCACATCATTTGATCTTAGAGAAAAAAATAATTTCTCCAATAACATTCATTGGTACAACTAAAACTCCAGAAGCCTCCTCTACCAAAGATCCAATGTTGGATTACAAGAAGACAACCTGTAAGAGGAGTACCAACATAAGGTCCAGAAGTCCCTAGATAAGTTTCACAGTACTCGAGTTTTTCTACAACATCACATGTTTTCCCAAGTAGAGTTGACGATGTCTTTCATATGGCAAGTCTCCCCACTTTGCAGAAGACTGAGGAAGAAGAATTAAATTTTCTGGAAGAAGAAGAATTGAATATGGTGCTAGTGTTTGGTAAATGTTGGTCATTTTGGTTTGATTTCGATTGTGTGAATGTTAATCTTTATTTTAGTTAACTGTCATTCTGGCTAATGTTGATGAATGTGGAATAAAAAGCTTTGGTTTAAAATGAGTGTTTATTTTGGTTGCAACTCAATGTTATGATTTCAAACCAGTCCACACGCAGAATCAACATCCGCCACCGAACCTCTAAAGAAATCCTACCACCTTTATTAAAAAGAAAACAAGCCCGGTTACTGTTCGTTTTCGTGGAACCGGAAATGACGTCGGTGCCCTTTTTCTGGCGTGTTTTTGTATTGATGCTGGGGGGGGGAATTTCGTCATTTCCTTCTGTTTTAATGGGGTGTTTTGGGGGATATGACGTATTTAGCCCTCACTTAGTTACGTGGCGGGTTAAATTGAGGGTGTTTTGGTCTTTTTCCTTATAAATTGTGATGTTTGGGAATTCCCACTCTGCCCCTCGCTACCAGTTAGGTGCTCCTTTGTTTGAGGGTACTATGGTAAATTTCCTTGGAGGGCTACTGTTCATCTCGCTTGAATTTAAATGACGTTTTTGTCCTTTTCGGATGTGTCTGTGGCTGGGTTGAGGTCCGAGGGTTTTTTGGGGAAGTTGGTGTACGTTAGATTGTTGTTTGGTCGGGTTTTTTAGCTTTGGATTCCGAGGTAGTGGTGATGGTGGATGTGGGTAGAGAGTATCGATGTCTGTGAGATGGTTTGGGTAGGGATGGCAATGGATCGAATTCGGATCGGATCCACCTATATCCATATCCGAATCCGATCAAAATAAATAGATCCATATTCGATCCAAATCCGACCGGATCCTACGGATCGAATCTGGACGGAATTTAATTTGCAATATCCGTATTCGATCCGACAACCCAAATCTCTAGAAACGGATCTGATTCGGATCCAGATTTGGATCCTGAGCATTTTTTTACTGCTCATAAAAAATACACAGCAAATTCAGAAAAATATGAAAAAAGAGTCACCACACCAACAAAAAAATCTGCCTAAAAAGTACAAATATAATAAATTATTTTTAGCAATATGACAAACGTAAATATGCCAAGAACTATAAGCAAGCCATTCAATTCATAAAAAAAAAATCAAGCCATTCAAAGTTTAAAGGCACCAAATATGTCTAAAATTGTCTACAATTTCATCAAACCAACATTAAGATTGTTCATAACCATAGTGGAATATTTTCTTCAGGTCTGAAAACATAATGTGTAGTGATTACTGTAATGTGTTTATATATGTAGGTAAAAACATAATTTTTTATAACTATAAGGGTAATTTCGTAAAACAATGTGTGTTTGGATCCTTTCGGATATCCTAATATATTCGGACCGAATCCGGATACGGATCGGATTTTTATTTTTAATATCCATATTCGATCCATTTTAAAATGGATCGGATTCGGACTTGATCCATTCGGATCGAACCGCATTGCCATTTTCAGGTTTGGGCGATAGTGGGTTACGTGGAAGCGGGAGGGGGGTCCAGGTGGTGGTATCTGCCTGTAGATACAAATATGGAATTGTTGCAACTAAGAAATTGTGCGGTTTGGTTCTTCTCCGATGAGCACTCTCTCTCTTCCTCTCTCTTCAGGTTCTCTGTGGTACATGGTTGTTGGTTGCTGCGATTGATTGTGGTTTTTCTCCTCTTGGTTGGTCAATAGATCTGTGTGCTCTGGGTTTTGGTGTTACATGCGTCATTTGGTTTCCCCCAATTTGTATTCACTCTGTTTGTTGTGTGGGTTGTGGGATTGGGTCATTCTGATTTCTTGCAGTGACATTCGTTGGTTGAATGATTTGTTGGTGGTTTATTGAGCATGAAATTGGGGTTGGTGAGGTTGAGATTTGGGTCTTCTATAATGCATGTTGGGAATTTGGGGTTTTTCCTGGTTAATCCAGGGTTTCAGGCAAGGTGTAGTGTTTGTATTGTTCTGCATGGATTCATACATGCAGTGAGGTAGTAAGCATAAATATTGTAGTTGTGTGTGCTATATTTAAATTGTGATATTGTCGACAGATGATTAGTTTACATTAAATTTTTGATTTCATGCCCTTTTTTACAGATTCCCTTATAATAATTTGGTTTGAGTTCATTGCATGTATTTGAATTGTTGGGGTGTCGTTATAAATGGATGTGAAAGAGATGGTTGGTGTTCATTTAATTTCCAAATTTATATTATTTCCTTTCAGTTTTGTGGTATCAAATTCTTAGGGTTTTAGGACATTGCATGGGTTTGAGTTGTTGAGATGTTCTTGTAAATGGTTGTCAGTTGGTTGGTACTGCCACGGAAGATTAAACATGGGAAACTAATGTAATGTTGATGTGTTTTGGAACTGAACATGTTGGATTTCTTCGAGTTTACTGATCTTTGCGTGTTGTTGGTGTGTTGTTTTGTGGGTGTTTGTGTTTTGCTAATGTTCTTACGCCTTCTTGGAAACTTATAGTTGTGTTTGTGGATTTGCTATTTATCAGGTGGATCTTTGTCTTGGTTTGTGGAATTTTTGTTCGTTACCTTCTCTGCGAAATACCTGGTGCGTAGTGTGCTTCATTCGGTTTAGTGCTGCCTCAGTGTATTTGTTTGCCGTTATTGTATTTTGTTGTTCTGCTGCTATGTCTCTATTAGTGGGTTTATGTTGTGTTCCTCATTTATTTAAAATTTTAACGTTGGTCGATTTGCATACGTAGCAGTTAAATAAGAACCCGAACAATCTAGGAAAGTAACTTATATGAGCCCAAAGTTCTTAAAATTGCCTAAATGCTCATAGGCCAAATATCGGAATATTTCACTTATGAATGAAGAATTTGTATTGAAACATAATAAGTAAATGTGTGGTTATTGGATGTCAATGTGGACCTTTGCTCCTTGTTTGTGTATCTGGGCATTGTATTTTGGTTTTAGTGAAAGGATGTCTTCAGGTAACCCTGCAAAACGTCCCCGGCATGATGCAGGGACGCCGTTAGGGGATATTGGACGTGTTTGGAATCCCTTTTTCAGGGAGCAGGCTGGGGGATGGATGGTGCGCAATCGTCTGAATCTCATCTGAGTGCTGATAGTGCGGGAACCTCAAGGTCAGGTCGCCGTGGTCAAAGGAGTCGAGCTGCATCCATTTCGTCCGATCCTGGTCTAGATTGTGTTGCGAGTGATTTTACTCCTTCTGTTGTTTCTCAAACGTCGGATGCTGCGAATGTTACAGTGCTTCCCACAGATCGGGTGGTAGTGTCGAAGGGAATTATGCCGTCTGAGTTTGCTGGTTTTGTTTCTGCTCTGCCGATTTATAATTCTAGACGGGGACAGTGGAGAGGTGCAATTGCATCTACTCTGTTAGACTCTCATCCGGGCGCTGCTGTGAGTTATGGTAATTCGGCTGGTGTTGCTGTTTCCTTTGGTGTTGTTCGGAATCCGTTTTTCAGGGAGCGCGTCAGTCAGTTGGATGGGGTGTCATCGCTTGCTTCTGGACTTCGAGTTGGAGACTCTACTCATCTTCCACCGAGAGGTATTGATCAATCTATTATGCCTAATTGTAGTATGCGTAATGTTGAGAGATTCGATACATTCGGTGCTGCTTATTCGCCAGCGAATGTTGCGATTCCATTGCCTGATCCGCGTCGTCAGAGTTGTTTGATTGGTAGTCGGCGCACGCCTTTGGATGTCTACAATGATTCTCAATCGAGTTCTTTGTCTGTTGACCCATCGAGCTCTACATCTACGCCTGTCACCCGGTCGGTGTTGCATAATTCGGATGTGCCTCTTGTAAATCTTGCGCCTGGGAGTAGTGGTGACATGGGCGCGTCATGTTCAGGTTCTGCTGTTGGTCAGTCCTGCAGATGTGAACGTGTAAATTCGGTCGCATCGAAACCGCCTCGTAAGTGGTCATTGTTCGCACTACTTTGCATGTATGTCTTTAACTGTACTATTCCTTCGATTCTTATATTATTTTATCTACGGTGTAGGGAAAATGCGGTCGAAGAAATCTGACGAACATCCTCCGGAACCCCCCTCTGAACCAAGCATCCTCCCTCCCTCTAGAAGATATCGTTACTGTAATGCGAAATTATTTGCGCATGAGCCGGACAAATTTTGTTGCAGTGAGGGTTGTATTGTGCTTGCGCCGCATGAAATGCCTAGTTCATTAGCTAGGTTGCTATTATCAGATGATGTCACGGGTAAGGAATTCCGGACCAATTTACATGCGTACAATTCTTTGTTTGCTTTCACATCGATAGGGGTGAAGTCGGATCCAGATACGAAGAATATGAGAAAATGGATTTATACGTTTCGTATCCAAGGTCAATTGTATCATTACATACATGATCTGGATCCTGGTCAACAACCTCCAAGATATCTACAACTTTATTTTTATGACCCCGCATTTCAGCTGCAACGTCGCATTAACATGTTTGATAATCTTGATCCAATTATCATAGCTCGATTGACCGAGATATTGGATGACAATCCTTACAAAGAGCGTTTCAAATCAATGCATGAATGTAGTGAGTTTAATGATTGTGATGTGCAGCTAAAATGTGATACGGGTCTGATCAGCGAACACATAATTTGCCTACTTCTGATCAGGTTGCTGGTATTTGGATCGATGATGAATCTCGTGCTGGTAAATACACGCGTGATATTATAGTTCATCGTAGAGGTGGTGGTTTTAAATGTGTTAGTTGTCATTTGGGATGTTTTGATCCGTTGCAATACACGATAATTTTCCCTCAGGGTCAGCCATGATGGCATAGTCAAATCAAACGGAAACCTCCGAGGCGAGGACAGTGATCTGGTAAATATCATCGCTTCTTTTTCATTTGCATCGGTTATATTATTTTATATTGACATTGGGTTTATTGGGTTTTATGGTCAGAGTCTAGAGATGACACTGTGAGTTGTCTTGAGTACTACTGTTGTAGGCTGCAGGTGCGCAATTTTGAGCGAATCCTCGCTTTTGTTCTTTGGACGTCTGCTGCAGCAGTATGTTGTTGATATGTACATCAAGATGGAGGCAACTCGAATGGATTTCTTTCGTAATAACCAGCATGTTATACGAGCAGAGTTGTACCAAGGAATCCTGGATAGTATTACAATGGGTGAAACTAATCCTGATAATATTGTTCGGCATGTTGTACTGTCTCCGTCGTTCGTTGATGGTCCTCGGGACATGAAACGCCGTTATCAGAACGCGATGACATTGGTGCGCAAATATGGTAAGCCAAATTATTTTGAAACGATGACCTGTAATCCAAATTGGGCTAAGATTCAGGCTGAGTTGCTGCCTCATGAGGATGCACAGAATCGACCAGAGTTAGTAGCTCGAATTATTCGAGCGAAGGTTGTTCAATTGAAGCGAGATTTGATTGATATGGATATTATTGGACCTGTTGCGGTGTATACTTATGTAGTGGAGTACCAGAAGCATGGGCTGCCACATTTTCACTTCTTGTTAATTTTGAAAATATTTGCTAAGCTATTGGGTCCATACCAAATTGATTAATACATATATGTTGAAATTCCTGATCCAGCAGCGAATGCCCATCTTCATAATGAAGTTGTGAGGCATATGATGCATGGTCCCTGTGGACAGTATAATCAGAAGTGTCCGTGTATGCGTCCTAGGATGGGGTGTAAGAACAAATATCCGAGGAATTTTCGTAACATCACAATGTCTGGTGAAGATTCTTTTACGATATATCGCCGGGAGGACAATGGTCGTACTGTGAGAGTTAGAGGTTAAGGTCTGGATAACAGGTGGGTTGTTCCTTACAACCCATACCTGCTTGCAAAGTATGACTGCCATTTAAGTGTCAAAGTCTGTTCCAACATTAAGGCTGTCAAATATTTTTATAAGTATATATACAAGGGTCATGATAAAATTGTGTTCCAAGTTGTTGCCGGTCAGGCAACTGGTATTGATGAAATTGCTTCTTATCAAGCTGCTAGGTGCGTTTCACCTCCTGAGGCTGCTTGGCGTATATTCAGGTTTCCTGTGAATGAGATGTATCCTCATGTGATTCCTCTCCAGCTTCATCTTCCTGGAGTGCAGTCTGTCTCATTCCACAAGTATACAAGGTACCATACATTACAGCAGACAAGAAGTATGCAAAGACAATGCTGACAGAGTATTTTGAGATGAATAAACGAGACGAGATGGCAAAGCGGTTGCTTTACTCCGAGTTCCCTTAGCACTATACGTGGAATTCGTCGTGTCTGCGTTGGGAGCCACGCAAAAGGGTAAAACTATTGGTCGCATTGTTGCTGCAAATCCTGAGGATAGGGCTGAGCACGGACCGGGTTGGCCAGGTAATCGCTCGATTTGTGCCCCAACCCAATGGTTCCGGGTTGGCCGTTTCACAACCCATACCCAATCAAGTAACCGCCGTACCCAAACTTAATCAAACATTTCGACTCGGACCGGTTCGGGCCGGTTTTACTGGTTGAAAAAAAATGCTACCTGTAACTTTAACTTGCCTAATAAATTGAAGAAGACCAGCTCAAACAAGCACATAAAAACTTAATTACAATCCAGCACTTGCTCGGTCAAATCTGATCATGATAACCAGCAGTTAAAAGCAAACATTCTTTACATACAATCTAATACAAAACCATGCACTACACATTCTGCATCAAAAAGTTAAGTTTGCATCTGAAATAACCCAAGTCCAGCTCCATATTCATTGCCTAAGCTGCCAGCAATAGCACAACTCTGCAATTTGAACTATCAACTTCCTGCGGACCTAGTGTGCCTTCATATGCTGGACGTGATTTGGAGCAACATATAACAATAGAGATTCGAAGAAACCTACATGAACAAGATGCAATACCAAAATATTAGAAATGAACAATTTATTCTCCACGAAAAAGAAAAGTAAACAGGTATTATGCATAGCAAAATATGAATTATTGTAAAAAAGGCATCAGATTTGTCAAGTATCTGAAAAGAATTTAACCTCAAAATTTACTTTTTCAAGATTGGGAGCAGAGAAAAAAAGATACTCAAAGAAGAGCTTTTAGATGCATCACCAGCCTTGGGCTCCATCTAATGCTATTGAAGACGAGATCATTCATGGAACTCCATTCTAACTTCACCATCTTTTTTCAAAAATTGCAAAATTACAGATTAACCCACATAAGAAGTTAAAAACAAATTAATAGTGTATTCAGACATAACATAAATATACATCCACACACGATAACAAATATTTAAAAAATACCGTATAGATTAGGTGTATCAAATATTATGTGCAAAATTAGCCAATATAGCATCAAAAGGGGTCTGCACAATTGGCCAATATAAGCTGGATGAGAGGCACATAATATATTTCAAGCAAAAGACATGTCTGCTGCGCTCAGGATTTATGATAGAGAAATTATCAGACATACCGAGAAAAGCATCAATAAAAGTGAATAAGACGTCAAATATTCCATATATTCGACAAAAGTAGTTATGCTGAAACATGTAACCCCATATTATAGCATCAAAAACTTGAATGAATAGAAAAATCAAAGAATCAGTAGCCAATAAAAACAAGGCCAAAATATATTGTGTGAAGAATCAAAATTTCACAGTCTTTTTAGTTCTTTTTTTTAGGACGACCAGGGGTGATTTAGTATTACCGTCCACTTGGTTGTGGGTATTCCTCTTAGAAGAGGGGTTCGGCGCAGCCCCAACAATTATTACTGGATCGCTTTCTTCGAAAATTCCATCGTCAACGTCAATTGTCATATCAGTGATATCATCCTGTCAGCACACAAACAGTTTATGAAATTAGTAAATATAGAAATATAATGGAATAAAGAATATAACACTTTTAACATTAGCACTTAGCAGCTCATTCCCTACTTCACAGTTCACATTAAGAAAATTAGTTTCTCAACAATACACCATTTGGTGTCAGGAAAATTCGCATCATGAAACAAAGCAGACTAGAAGTTCACATCATGAAACAAACCACTACAAATTCACATCATGAAAATATCAACAATACACCATTAGAGCACAAAGTTAAATAAAATATATACTAAAGATGGAGACTACTAATCTCATGGTCTGTTCAGCATTTGGTGGCATGAAAAATAATCAGACTGGGTGATTAAATGCATAAATGAACATGAGGAGCATGAAGATAAACAAATTCACATCATGAAAAAAGCAGCATATAGTTCCAACTTCCAAGGCTCAGGGGTTCAGAGGGGTTTGTAGCAGCTAAAGAGAAACAAAACCCTAAGTTTCATTCACAGTTTTCTTCTGAAATCTGAAAACAATACAATTTAGTAGCTAGAGATAAATCTGTGAAAATCCTTTGAAAAGAACACACAGTAGCAAGTTAGCAACTAATTAACAAGGAGAAAACTGTGAACATAATATCATCCAACTTACAATGTTAATTCTGTAGATGGGTAGATGATTTGAAGAAGACAAGCAATGGAATTAACCAAGGAACCTACTACGAAGTATGCTGGCCCAAAATCGATGTCAAACATGAAAAGTAATTCAGTTTATGATATGATTAAGTTATCAATCGAAGTCAGAGATGGGTGATGGACCGATGAAGGATGAACAAAACTTAATGTGAAGGCGCGAACTCGCGAACGGGTGGAGATAGATCTGACTCGGAGTCTCTGGCGACTCAAAGCCTTGAAGGCGCCGACGGTGGGTGATTGGGTGAGTACTAAACTCAGCGATTGTCTCTGGTTCTCTGCATCTCTCTCTCGTCTGAGATGAGAGAAGAGAAGCGGCGAACGATGTAACTAACAAATGAAACTAGGGTTAGGAAATTTGGTATGCGATGTATTTAAGTGAGGCAATCGGGTCGATTTGGATAATTACGGGTTTTTTCTGAATTCTGATACCCACGACCCGCCCAAATTTCGCGGGTTTGGATTTATCCAACCCGAACCCAATCATATAACCCAAATTTTGCACTCTTTACGGTTGGTTCGATTCGGACCGGACGGTTTAGTCGGGTTCTTCGGGTTTCTGCTCAGCCCTACCTTGGGAGGGGGAACAATTCTTCTTGCGAATTTTATTGATGCATGTTAGAGGTGCGGAATCTTTTTAAGCTCTTCGCACAGTAAATAATTATGTGTGTGATACATTTCAAGAGGCTTGCGCTAAATTAGGTTTTTTGGAAAAGGACACTACGTTAGAGGACTGCCTGGAAGAAGCTGTTAGATTCCACATGCTGTCGACATTGCGGCGATAGTTTGTAACTATCCTTGTGTACTGCCAACTTGCCAGTCCACAATCGTTGTGGGATCGTTTTTACATTAATATTTCTGAAGACTATCGTCGAGTCTGGACTAATAGTGAATCCCAAGTGCGTTCAAGGACAATAAGGTAAATAAGTATTTATCTTGAGACAATTGGTAGAGGATTTACTGATTTCAATATAGCAATACCTGCGAAGTTGAGTGACATTTCTGGAACGTCAAATCGTGAGATTGATGAAGAACTAGCAGTTCCTGTGTCTGCCGAAGATATTGCTGCAGTGAAACTATTGAATAAATAACAAAGGATTGCGTATGACATCATTATTCAATGTGTCTTATGCAACAGAGGTGGCTATTTTTTTGTTGATGGACCTGGTGACACTAGTAAAACATTCTTACATAAAGCCATTCTGGCTCGTCTGCGGAGCCGCGGGAAGTTTGCTTTGGCAATCGCAAGCACCGGTATTGCAGCTTCCAGTTTACCCGGCGGTCGAGCTGCGCATTCACGATTTAATTTGCCTTTTGACACCAAAGAGCATAACACTTGCAGTATTGAGAAACAAACTGGTCTTGCACGTCTCATTCGGGAGGCAGATATCATCATATGGGATGAAGTTACCATGGCGAAGAAATAAAACATCGAGGCTTTTGAGCGCATGCTGCGTGATATCTATTCCAGCGATGAGCCATTTGGAGGTAAGGTTGTTGTCTTTGGAGGGGATTTCAGACAGGTGCTTCCAGTAACAGTGCGAGCGAGCAAATAAGAATGCATATCAAATAGTAATGTCGATTCGCACTTGTGGTCGTACATGCAGATACTGCGTTTAACTAAAAACATGAGGGCTATTCTTGACCCAGATTTCTGTGAATTTCTTCTAGCAGTGGGGGATGGCAGCATGCAGGAAAGTGATGATGGAATGATACAACTACCGACATCCATGGTTGTGCCCTTTATTGATGAAACTGCATCTATGGAAGCTTTTGTAGACTCTGTTTACTCCAATTTTGAATCGGAGTGCCCGAAACCTGAGTATCTCGAATCGGGCTATCCTTACTCCAAAGAATGATTTTGCGGATATAATAAATGATATCTTGCTACATAGGTTCCCGGATTGATCACATACATACACTAGCTTCGATAACTGCCTCCCTGATAGCCGTGAGAATTATTCTGTAGAATTCTTGAACACCCTAACTACGAATGGAATACCTCCTCATGAGTTGATTATTAAACGTGGGAGTCCCATAATGCTACTGCGTAATCTGGATCCACCATCAGGTCTATCAAATGGGGTGAAATTAATCTGCAAGGATCTGCTCCCCAACATGATACATGTTGAAATCGCTGTCGGACATAATAAAGGAAACCATGTATTCATTCCGTGAATACCTCTTAGACATTTCCAGACAGATAAATATCCTATTGAGTTTGAGAGGAAACAGTTCCCTGTGCGTCCATGTTTTGCTATGACTATAAACAAGTCACAGGGACAGACGCTAGAAAATGTTGGGGTGTATCTCCCTCAACCTGTGTTCTCGCATGGTCAACTTTGTGTTGCACTGTCTCGCGCAAAACTGTCGGCGGAGGTCAAGGTATTAATACATCCGCTTCAAAATATGGAGTCGATGAATAGCACACGAAATGCTGTCTATAGAGATTTACTGCGGAAGGCATGACATAGACAGCTATAACAATTAAAAACCTCGAGTCGTTTAATCATTAGAAATCTAGCGAAATGTTATGTGCAATATTCTTTTGCGTATACTATGTGGTAGGAAGTTGTAATAATTCATGGCACCACAGGTTAGTTGTTTTAGTTGTCCGCTGTTCGTGATGGAATGATATGTAATTCTCGAGTTTGTTTGATGTTAAATGTGCATTTTTAATCGTTCTTACAACACTCATTAATAATGAAATGATTGCATCGCAGGGAGTTGCCCGTATCAGATGGAAGGTTCTTCCAAGGAAACAACAGACAGCATCGTCATGAAAATTTCTGAATTGACAGATGAATCCAGAGATTAGAATGTTCGCCTCCGCGTAGTAGAAAAAACGCGTGTACTGAGAGGTCGATATGCGGATACTAAATATCAGCGCTACATCCTTTCCGATGATAAGGTTTTTTAACATGAAATGTATATATGGGTTAATTTGATATCACATATTTTCAATACTCAACTTGTCGTACTCACGTATTCAGCTTTGTGTATATATATATATATGTGTGTGGGTGTGGGTGTGTGTGTGTGTGTGTGTGTGTGTGTGCGCGCGCGTGTGTGTGTGTGCGCGCGTGCGTGTGTGTGTGTGTATAATATTGTGTTTCTCTCTCTCTCTCTCTCTCTCTCTCTCTCTCCTTCTTCATGTTTCCCACGGAAAGCAAATACAGGCGACAGCTTGCCGGAATAGGTGCCCTAGATGCAATCTATATTTGGTATGAATGATGTAATGGCTAGAATATTCATTTATTAATTATGACGATATTAAATATAATGAAGTACTTAGATACAATGTGTTGTTTATCTTAAATGTCCCTAGTCCATTATATCGATTAATAGGACGATCAAATATAGACTAGTATGTGTGTAGATTGATATGGAGATATCAATTCTAACACATGGATATGCATTAGGAGTAATGGCATACTGAATAGACCCACAACGAGAAGGATACATTAGATTATGTCAAAGTCACAATTGCTTCTCGTAGTGCTAATAATATTGTAATCCTTAGACTTGAAGTCACTAGATACTCTAGTAGTGAAATATCATGCTTTGATGTTATCCAACGTTGTGCCTTAACCGGGAAAATATAAGGATAGCTATCGGGCATGATAGGAAGCAAGCTCAGAGAACGTAGTGATGTGGAGAGGATTTGTCCCTCCCACATAATGGGAGAAAATATCAATCGAAAATCGAGGGATGGTGCTTATTGAATGTCTGGCCAGACTCAGATAAATCAATATGGAGATATTGATGTTATCTGCTTGCATAAGCATATTCCCAGGATCGAGAAACTATGGATTGGATATACGAGTGTGACTATTATTTCTCGTGTCCAATCCGGATATGGAGATAAAGTGATAATACAATATGAGATATTGGGCACAAAGGTTTGTCGGGATCACTGACTATTTCTATTAGTTGGGTTGCATGGATGTGTTGCTAGACACCGCTCCATGTTAGTAATTAGTTACTACCAACTAAGTAGAAACCTATGGGGTCACACGTCAAAAGAGTTGAACTAGATTTGGGATTAATTAATATGATTAATTAAACAGAAGGATCACTTTGCAACACCGTGCAAACTTAGTAGGACTACTTTGCAAGGAAGGGACTAATCCAAGTTCATGTAGAACTAGGAAGGGCCTTTATGTAAACTAACAAGTGTTGTTGGTCTACATAAAGGAGGCTCTAGCTTCTTTCCCACTTAATTTTCATTCTCATAACATACGTGAGTGGGAGAGAAAGCAAGAGAGCAAGAGACAAGCCAAAGGAGGCCGAAGCCCCCTACCCGTCGGCCACAAGGGAGGAGGCCGATCCTCTCTTGTTCCTCGTTGCGTGATTCGTTCTTCCCTCTTCCTCCGGTACAAGGTAGCACTAGGAGAAGGAAGAATCTAGATCTCACATCTAGACGTGGATCAACCGTAGAGACGAGGAAAATATTCTTCGTGTGATCTCCCGAATCACAAAGGTACGCATCTTCTATGTCCCTTATCATCTTATGATGTCTCTTCCTATGATCGTTGGTGGGCTTTGAGTAGGGATAAAATCTTGTTATTCCGCTGTGTTACCTACGTCAAAACCCAACAGTGCATAACAGATTAGTGAGTTTGATCACATAGGATGTGTGGAATTTTTCATTCTCATAACATAACACTATTTTAGTTCATATTATGCGAAACTGAAATTAATTGGCATAGTAGATGCAATAAACAAGATTTAATAAAACATTGGATGTGTAAATTAGTGAGTTTTATCACATAGGACGTGTGGAATTTTCGAATCAAGAACTAGGGTTTGGGCACATACTTGGAAAATGGGTTTTTCAAGTATGGAAACAATTAAACTTGGGCATCAAGGCAAAGGGTGTTTTGGAAACAACCCAACAAGGAAGGAATTATTTTTGGAAACAATTCCATGAGGAGGAGTGGCCCGAAAAGGGGCCGCCCACCTCTCCTTGCCGCCCAAGAAACGCACGGCCTAGCCGCGTGGGCTAGGTGCCGGCCGGACCGGGCCTAGTGCGGCGGTTCCTTGGTTGATTTTGGCCATTATTTTGGTTAATCTCTTGGACCGTTTTAACCCTAGTATGTCCAAAACAACTAAAATTTAACAAGCGCATTAAAGTTGGTTTTAACTGTAATTATGTACTTTGTTGCATGGTGGATGGAGATGGCCTAGTTTGTGGATGTTTTATGTTTTGTGGTTTGGATTACGGCCTGCGAGCCAATCATATTAATTTAATAATTAATTAGGTTTTACAGCCTGCGAGTTGTTTTTCTCCTCGGCATGTGAGGCTTTTATTTATTTATTTATTCTAGATGTTAGGCTATAATTAGAAATATTTAGATGATAGCCAAGAGCATGGAGAGAATACCGGAGAACCAAGAAGGCAAAAGACGATGGAGACTCCCTACCCTAGGCGTGCGGCTATGGTGGAGCACATGGAGATGGTCTTGTCACTTTAGAGCATATAGATATTATCATTGGCTTGATAATATCTTAGTTCAGGGGCCATATCCATGCCACGTTATTTTTCTTTTTGTGGATCTTTACTATTTATGTCTTGTTAATTATTTTTGATGTATGGATGATGCATGCAAAACGTTAACAAGATAATAATAAACAAAGTTCATATTTTATTGTGGATTGCCCAATCCAAATAAGTAGATCATGTTGATGAGATCAACCAAACAATTAATGAGAATTAAATTCCTCAAGTAGAATATTGCGTTTTGGCTTCTCTTGCCTAAACACCCTTCATGATCAAGGTCTATTAAATTCGGGCTTGCCAAAGCAAGGGGATTTAATTCATCTTGGTGTGTTGCGGCGACACAAGCAAGTAATGTGTGACTGTTGAAGCAAGAGGTTGGACGCAACTAGGTGAAATCAATTGGATTGATGAGCCTAGAGGCATGACAATTAGGAGTTATCTAAAGGATAAAGAATAATGGGTTGTTCACCTAATTGGACCAAGAGTTTCATGCGATGCAATTGTAATGGTTCCTACCTAAATAACCAATTCTTGGGTGACTTGCCAAAGCAAGATCAAGAAGAAGTGAAATATGGATCTCGGACTCACCAGAAAATATATAAGATATTTTCCGCATTAATAGAGAGGGCTATTAATCCGAGAAAAATAGTGGGAGCTATATTTGATACACTAGCCGTTGTTAATAGTTAAAATGTTCAAAATACTAAACTTGCATATTTCTCGTTTTGTAGAATTCCAAATGGCAAAAAATCACGCATAAACTTCATCATTGCGATCTGTCCTTGAGAAGGATAAACTGTCTGGAACAAACTTCCTTGATTGGTACAAAAACTTAAGAATTGTTCTTAAGCAAGAAAAGAAGATGTATGTCTTGAACAATCGTATTCCAGACCCACCCGCTGATGAGTCTGTTCTAGCGGACGTAAGGGCGCGTCAATAACATAAAGATGATTCAAATGACGTGATTTGCCTCATGCTGTGCACCATGACTCCTGAGCTTCAGAAGCAACACGGGAATATGGAAGCCTATGATATGATCATACACTTGAAACAATTGTTTCAGGAATAGGCAAGGCATGAACGGTATGAGGTGTCTAAAGCACTGTTTAAGAGCAGTCTTGCAGAAGGGAATCCAGTCGGGTCTCACGTACTCCGAATGATCGGGTATATAGAGAATCTCGCGAGACTGGGATTCCCACTGGGCCAAGATTTGGCAACTGATCTAGTCTTGCAATCGTTGCCTGACAGTTATAACCAGTTCATCATGAACTATAACATGAAAGAGATCAGTAAGCCTCTGCCAGACTCGCTAAACATGCTAAAGACAGCCGAACAGAGCGTCAACAAAGGCAAGGGCAAAGCCATATTGATGGTGAATAACAATAAGGGCAAGAGAGTTGCCTCTACTTCTAAAGGAAAGCACAAGAAAGTTGAAAAAACCATAGGAGCTCTTAAGCCTAGTGGGGGTGTGGCTAAAGGTGATTGTCACTACTGTAGCCAGCCGGGTCACTGGAGGAGGAATTGTCCCAAGTATCTGGAAGATAAAAATTTTGGAATAGTGATTCCACAACCACCAGGTATTTTTGTTATCTATTTCTTCATCTTGGGTATTGGATACTGGATGTGGATCCCACATTTGTCGAAATGTGCAGGATTTGAAAAGAAGTAGAAGATTGGCTAAAGGAGAGATAGATCTCTGCGTTGGGAATGGAGCAAGAGTTGCTGCATTAGCCATAGGCGTTTATGAACTATCATTGCCTTCCGGACTTATTTTAGAATTAGACAATTGCTATTATGTGCCTGCTATGAGCAGAAACATTATTTCCGTTTCTTGTTTGGACGAGAAGGGTTTTTCTATTTCAATAAAGGACAAGTGTTGCTCTATTTATTTTGATAGTATGCACTATTGTAGTGCGCATTTGTCTAATGGATTGTATATCCTTTATCTAAATAATTCCATCTATAACATAAATACTAAAATGATTAAAATTAATGATTTAAATCCTACATATCTATGGCATTGTCGTTTAGGCCATATAAACGACAAACGCATATTTAGACTCCATAAGATTGACTTCTAGACTCATTTGACTTGGAATCATATGAGACGCGTGAATCTTGTTTATTGGGAAAAATGACAAAGTCCCCTTTCAAAAAGAAATGTGAGAGGACTAGTGAGTTATTGGGAATCATACATACCGATGTGTGTGGGCCGTTTCCCACGCCTTCCAGAGGTGGTTACACCTACTTCATTACATTCACTGATGATTTTAGTAGATATGGATTTGTTTACCTTATGAAGGCTAAATCCGAATATTTTGAATTATTCAAGGAATTTAAGAATGAAGTAGAGAAGCAACTTGGTAAAAGTATCAAAGCTTTGCGATCGGATCGTGGAGGAGAATACTTGAGCCAAGAATTTGACGAATATCTTAGAGAGTGTGGGATAGTATCCCAACTCATTCCACCCGGAAAACCACAATGGAATGGTGTATCCGAGAGGAGGAATCGCACACTATTGGATATGGTGCGCTTTATGATGTGTTAAACTGATCTTTCAATATCATTTTGGGGACATGCTCTATTGACTGCAGCTTTTACCATTAACCGTGTTCCAACCAAATCAGTCATGAAGACACCATATGAGATATGGACTGGGAAGCGTCCCATAGTGTCGTTTATGAAGATTTGGGGCTGCGACGTCTATGTAAAACGTTTACAATCTGACAAGCTCCGGCCCAAAGTGGATAAGTGTAAGTTTGTGGGATATCCTAAGGAAACAAAAGGATATTATTTCTACAATCCAACGGAGAACAAGTGTTTGTAGCTCGGACCAGCGTGTTTCTAGAAAGAGAGCTAGTCTCTAAAGAAGCAAGTGGGAGGAACGTAGAGCTCGAAGAAATTCGAGAACCGCAAAACACTGAACCGATAATGGAACATGAACAGGAGCCGCAAGTAGTTGTGGAAGAACCTTTTCAGATAACACAGGAACTCCGTAGGTCAGGAAGGGTACGTCATGAGCCAGAGAGGTACTGACTTCTCGTGATTGAGCCCGATGACATACCACTCATGGATGATGAGCCTACAACCTACGGAGAGGCCGTGAAAATCCCAGGCTCCAAGAAGTGGCTAGAAGCCATGAGATCCGAAATGAATTCCATGTACACCAACAAAATATGGACTTTGGTGGAACCACCTGAAGGGGCTCGGCCCATAGGGTGCAAGTGGGTCTTCAAGAAGAAGACCGACATGGATGGCAAGGTAGTTTCCTATAAAGGGCGATTGGTGGCTAAAGGGTATAGATAGATTCATGGTATTGACTATGATGAGACCTTTTCACCAGCCGCCATGACTAAATCCATTTGAATCCTACTAGCCATTGCAGCATACTACGACTACAAGATTTGGCAAATGAATGTCAAAACAGCATTCTTTATGGGAATCTTCTCGAGGATGTGTACATGACACAACCTGAGGGTTTTGAGGATCTAGAGAATGCCAATAAAGTCTGTAAACTGCAAAGATCCATTTATGGATTAAAGCAAGCTTCTAGGAGTTGGAATCGACGTTTTGATGACCAGTCAAAGAGTTTGGCTTCATCAAGAACGAAGATGAGCCCCGTGTTTACAAGAAGGTTAGTGGGAACTCTGTAGTGTTTCTGTTCTTGTATGTGGATGACATACTACTCATTGGAAACGACATTCCTACTTTGCAATCTGTTAAATATTGGCTAGGAAAGTGTTTTGCAATGAAAGACTTGGGAGATGCAGCATATATACTTGGTATAAAGATCTATATGGATAGATCTAGAAGGCTGCTAGGACTAAGCCAAAGTACATATATAGACAAGGTTTTGAAGTGATTCAACATGCAAGATTCCAAGAAGGGATTCTTGCCCATGTCGCATGGAGTCACTCTTTCTAAGAATGACTGTCCTTCCAATGAGATTGAGAAGGACCGCATGAGTAGAATACCCTATTCTTCGGCCATAGGGTCTATCATGTACGCCATGTTGTGTACTAGACCAGACGTATCATACGCTTTGAGTATGGTAAGCAGATATCAATCCAATCCGGGTGAGAGTCACATGATTGCTGTCAATAACATCCTAAAGTACTTGAGAAGAACTAAGGATGCATTCTTGATATTTGGAGGAAAGGAAGAGTTGGGTGTAATTGGTTACACTGATGCAAGCTTCCAAACCAACAAGGATGATTATAGATCGCAGTCTGGATATGTGTTTTGCCTGAATAGAGGAGCTGTAAGCTGGAAAAGTTCCAAGTAAGGGACTGTTGCTGATTCTACAACTGAAGCTGAGTACATTGTTGCTGCGGAAGAAGCAAAGGAGACAGTTTGGATAAAGAAGTTTATCACTGAGCTCGGTGTGGTCCTTAGCATAGGGGATCCCAAGGAGTTATATTGTGACAACTCAGGAGAAATCACACAAGCCAAGGAACCAAGATCACACCAGAAATCAAAGCATGTACTTAGGAGATTCCATCTTATTCGTGATATGATCGATCGAGGAGATGTGAATATGTGCAAGATTCCAACGGATGACAATCTTTCAGATCCGCTAACAAAGCCACTCGCGCAGCGTAAGCATGATGGGCACACCAGATCTATATGCATACGAGATGCACCAGATTGGCTCTAGTGCAAGTGGGAGACTGTTGGAATAGGTGCCCTAGAGGCAATCTATATTTGGTATGAATGATGTAATGGCTAGAATATTCATTTATTAATTATGGCGATATTTAATATAATGAAGTACTTAGATACAATGTGTTGTTTATCTTAAATGTCTCTAGACCATTATATCGATTAATAGGAAGATCAAATATAGACTTGTATGTGTGTAGATTGATATGGAGATATCAAGTCTAACACATGGGCATTCATTAGGAGTAACGGCATACTGGAGAGACCCACAACGAGAAGTATACATTAGATTATGTCAAAGTCACAATCGCTTCTCGTAGTGCTAATAATATTGTAATCCTTAGACTTGAAGTCACTAGATACTCTAGTTGTGAAATATCATGCTTTGATGTTATCCAACGTTATGCCTTAACCGCGCAACTATAAAGATAGCTATCGGGCATGATAGGAAGCAAGCTTAGAGATCGTAGTGTTGTAGAGAGGATTTGTCCCTCCCACATAATGGGAGTAAATATCCATGGCCACTCGAGGGATGGTGCTTATTGAATGTCTGGCCAGACTTAGATAAATCAATATGGAGATATTGATATTTTCTACTTGCATAAGCATATTCCTATGATCGAGAAACTATGAATTGGATATAGGAGTGTGACTATTATGTCTCGTGTCCAATCCAGATATGGAGACAAAGGGATAATACAATATGAGATATTGGGCACAAAGGTTAGTCGGGATCACTGACTATTTCTATTAGTTGGGCTGCATGAATGTGTTGCTAGACACCGCTCCATGTTAGTAATTAGTTACTACCAACTATGTAGAAACCTATGGGGTCACACGTCAAAAGATTTGAAATAGATTTGGGATTAATTAATATGATTAATTAAATAGAATGATCACTTTACAACACCTTGCAAACTTAGTAGGACTAATTTGCAAGGAAAGGACTGGTCCAAGTTCATGTAGAACTAGGAGGGGCCTTTATGTAAACTAACAAGTGTAGTTGGTCTATATAACGGAGGCTCTAGCTTACTTCCCACTTAATTTTCATTCTCATAGCATAAGTGAGTGGGAGAGAAAGAAAGAGAGCAAGATACAAGCCAAAGGAGGCCGAAGCCCCCTTTAGCCGCCCCCTACCCGTCGGCCACAAGGGAGGAGGCCGATCCTATCTTGTTCCTCGTTGCATGATTCGTTCTTCCCTCTTCCTCAGGTCCAATATAGCACTAGGGGAAGGAAGAATCTAGACCTCACCTCTAGACGTGGATCAACCGTAGAGACGAGGAAAATATTTTTCGTGTGATCTCTCAAATCACAAAGGTACAGATCTTCTATATCCCTTATCATGTTATGATGTCTCTTCCTCTGATCCTTGGTGGGTTTTGAGTAGGGATAAAATTTTGTCATTCCGCTGCGTTACCTACGTCAAAACCCAACACAACTTTCCAAGCAAACATCCAATCTATCGATAAGAAGCTTCTCACACACTCTTCTTATTGGTTCATCAGTGGTGTTGTGAAATGCGTTAACCCTTAATATCGTATGTTGATAATGATTTTGTACTTGTTCTCGATGACAACATGAAAATCACTACTGTTGAGGAGGACACAAATGAGGGAGGGAGCAGTAAATTTAGATTTAAAACTATTGAAGATGTGCTCGCACTGGAAGATCAGCCTGATCAATTTGGTTAGTGAAATGACCTATCTATTCTGCTTACGTGACTTTAATCTGTACAATTAATTTCCCGTAACTTTTATGTGCATCTGTGTATGTGTGTGCGTGCAGATGTGGCTGCTATTGTCATCGTTGTCATGTCTATCAAGACAGTTCCTCGAAAAGACTCGCCGATTCGTGTCCGAGTTCGTGATATCATTCTGTTGGATGAGTCGTATGTGTCGTTATTTGATTCATATTGTATTGTGTAATGACATATTGGAAGGTGGTTTCCCTTCCATTGTTAATTCATAATGTGAGAAAACCGCTGTTGTGTGCAGTTTATCGCCTATGTGTTTTTCTGCTTGGGATGATGCCGCTACGGGTGATGCGGGAAAGTTGGCGAAACTTGCCAATACAGAGCAAGTGGTTGTGTTCACTAATGTTGGAGCAACAAAATTTTTGGGTAGTTTATATTTATAAATCCGTATACTTCTTGCAGATTCTTCACTGAAGACTTCAATATCCACCACGTTTCTGTATGATGTTGATGATGCATGAGTGAAAGAGTTGTCTGATTGGTATGATAATTATAGCTTCCCGTTGTTTGTATCTATCATTAAGGATTAAATATAAGCAGCTGCGTTGTTCAACAAGCGAGATGCAAATTTTAAAAAATCGATGAGCTGAAAAGTCCGGAAATGTTGTTGTCAAAGCAGTTCACCAAAACTCCAAGGCCAAATTTTAAGCTGTCTCAAATTGAAAATTTGTTCAAAGTCCCAGTAAGTCATTGATGATTGTTGTGCTTTGCCTGGCTATTTTAATTGGGCTCTTATACTGAATTTTCTGCATCCTAACTATTTCATGCTATGTTATCTTTTGTGATACCGGTCTGGTAGTTTTGATATCTGGGTGAAAGTTATGGTTCTCGTGTCACCGACCAACCAAAGACCCTGGTATCATTCATGTAGTTCGTGCAATCGTGCCACAGGCCATCTTCTGGGGGAAGTCTTTGATTGTTCTAGCTGTGCTAACAGTGGTTGCATATCAATTCCATGGTATATTTTTATTTTCTACTGAAGTAATGTATATGTTTTCTCGTTAATATTTATCACAATTGATTTTTTATTGTGGTTTTATGTTCCTGTACTTGTGATGATATTTCATCTCAGTATATTGTCATGATATATTGCCAGTTTTACTTGCTCCTTGGACGAGCTGCAAGAGACATTACCTTGCGCTGAGATTTTAAGCCTGATAGAGTTAACATGTGTAATTTGCAGGGGTCGCCTTTCTGTTAAAATTGGAGATGGCAGTGGTGAATTGGAGGTTACAATATTTGGTCATGCTGCTGAAACAGTGCTGAAGAAGTCCGCAATTGTGTTGTCTGCTATGACTGAGAATGTAATGTGATCACTCTATATGTGAGATAATTTAATTTGAAATATGATGTAATATACTGATTCCATATATATCTGTGTGTATTTTTTCCAGGAGCAAAACGATGTCATCAGCAAGGCAAATGAAGCGAGTGTCAATCAGAGATTTTACTTTCGGCTTGCACCTTCCATCAGCAAAAATCCTCGGTGGCAAAGCAAGTGGAGTGTTCTCCAACTGGAGCACGCATAAAATCTGTGCAGTCGTGTTATGTTCAGTTTGCAGTGTGTGAGTATTAATGTGTATGAATCCTAATTAGGTTGTAGTATTCCTTTTTGAGAAGGAGAAAGTATACAGGTAATTATGTGGTCTCACACAGTCATTAGTTATGTTCATTCTCCATGGTTCTGAATCAGAAGATGTTAAGAAAGCACATCCGGTGCATATAACGGATGCATATATAACTGAGCATCGATGCGTTGATTATTTTGGAAGTAAGTCGTTTGGGGAGATGGTGCTATGTTGAAATCATGAGGTTATGTGATCAGGTGGAGTGCAATTTTTGGGTATAATGTACATCAAGTACATATATATGTATATAATATATATCACTCTCTTTTTGGTAATGTGTGATTACTATGCATCATATTCTCAGTTGTAGGTATTTTCTTGTAGTTAGTATCCGCAGTAACTGCATCAGCTATGCTGAGTACTATTTCATTTGGTAATCTGCTGCAATGTTTGTGGCTTATTCCTTTTTCTGGCTTTGCTAAGGTTGGTGGAACTTTATACGGGAAATTTGTTACCTTGTTATGTGGGAAGTTTGAATAATGAGTGGTAGTATGGATCAATTAGATTCTGTTTGCATAGTTAATTTTCATTAACTTTGGTTGCAGTAATTTGTTACAAAGTGGTTGTCAGCGAATCCATGTTATGTCTATTCAACATAAAATAAAATTATACTCGAAATTAAAATGATCAAAATTAAATAAATTTGTTACACTCAGTGTCTACTTTCTAAATATAGAAAGCATAGTTTGATATCATTAATGGCCAGTTTCTTGACCGTGTCTTTGACGTTTTGGACGAAATACTTTATTATGATTGATGACCAGTTTCTTAGTCGTGTCTTATATGTTTTAAGAAAAATTATTCGACTTTCACTCCTACATTGCGTATCACGATGATAAACATTCAATGGACAATTTTGTTGTATTGTGAATTAGCTTGAATTAATTATGTTACAATACTAAAAATTGTTATGAAGTTCGTTATAGATTCTACCTATATCGAGATTCATAGATCGGTATAGTTATATATCAAAGTACATGTTAAAACAATCGTGTTAACCATTTCATTGTTTTCTAAGAGACACAACATAATACAATAAACTTGAACAACATCGGTACATTTCTGTTTAATTAAGGTGGTAACAAAAAAAATATAATATAATATAAGCAAAGATAGTGTGAAATATACATTCAACTAATATCTACCTAAATATAAGTCGCAAAATAAATTAATTTAGGAAACTTCATTGTGTAATTTTTTTTTTATTTTTTTTAAATATGTTTAAATCCAGTCCAATGCACAAACAGACTAAAGAAGTAATAGGGTGAAACTATATTTTACGCAATTAGAAGGGTATTAGTCGTGATAAACACTTAGTCAATGCCTATATCTACTAATTGGCCATTACTGGTCTTAACTTCTTCGACACTGGTTTTCTAGATTTGTACCTGCGTCTCTCTCCGTTTCATCTGTTTACCAAGTTTATCTAATCCGTAACTTCCTCCTGCTCCTACACGTATGACACCTATCATGTAATATCATTCGTTGTGTTTCATTCTTCGTACTCGTCCTAGTAACCAGTTTTAAATCTCTATACTTCGATCGGAAATCGGTGTTCTCTTCTGCTACAGCAACCCGTCAATGAATTTTGCCCTGTTTAAGTCTGTGTGTGCTGCATGTGTAGTGTATGCTATATTACGAGTGATGAAATCATTTGATTGTTTAACTTGTTCGTTACCATTACATTGGCAATGTCAATGAGATAATTGATTTATATTCCGCACAATGCTGTTAAATTGTAGGGGTAGGACTCATGATAAATTTGGCTACGTTGAATCCAATAAAATTCCAGGGTTAGTGTTCATTAATTACTTAATTCTTGGTTAAATACTGTTGTGCCCTCAATTCGGTATTCAACAGAACTATTCGGCTAAATATAGAGTATGTACATGTTACTCGTATACCTTTCTCTTCATATTCAGTTTAAGATTTAGCCGTACGTCTGTGCGTGTTCATTAACAGTGAGGTTGATATTTGTTCTTGTCTTCATTCATGTAATCTTATTTAGGTAAGTGGTCAAGTTTTTTTTACAGCTATGACCTGATTATGATGCTCAATTAGCGTCTGAAGATATAACTATGATATACCAATTTAAGCTCTTTTGATGTTATCAAAGCATTGGATAGTCGTGATGATTAAGCTCGATGAACTTCTTCAAAGTAATACTCTCGGATTCTGCTGAATCTGATATGCTGGTGAGAATTAGTCACAAATTGTTGCAGTAAATAACATAAGATGCTACTTAACATATTACTATAAAGAATATGAATCTTGGTCTAATAAAACCACATTTTCCTGCAGGAACTTCTCCCAGTAGTTGCTCGTGAATATATCAAAAATGTAGGAGACATCATCCATCTGTAAATTCCAAATGGTTCAATATTCAACACCACAATTCAAGCTATGAATGGGATTTTGCGGCTTGGCAATGGATGGAATAATTTCACAAGAAGTAACTCAATTACCGTAGGATGTTTTGTGTACTTTAAGTTTCGCAGCAAAATGCATTACACTGCAATCATAATGGATTCCGCTCGAAGCGAAATCAAGTATCATGGACAAATCAAGCAAGAAGAACATGTGTTGCCCTACAAGCAGAAAATGTTATCTCACTTCAACAAGGTTTATGACCCGAAATTTTCAGGAGATAATTAATTGGTAATGTTGCTACACTTTCTTACATTGAAGCATGAAAATTTGTCACTTCAGTTAGATCACCAGTATTAGATAAATGTAATGTCTTTCTCACTACACCACAGTTTGTTGTTTGGTGTTGCATTGATTGTTCGTTTCTCCTAGAATGTGTCACACGACTCTTTTGTCTAATATGCTTGGGTGTAATACAAATGATCCCTAAGAGGATTGTTAGTCATTACCGTGATCAGATTGGTGACAGCATACGCCTTCGCAATCCAGAGGGGCCATGCTAGGACATACAGCTTGCTGAATCAAATCGGTGTATATATTTTGGTACGGGTTGGACCAAATTTGTCGAACACCATCATATCTCTCCACAAGATTTCCTGCTGTTCAAATTTTGAGGTCGATCTGGTTTCAAATTTCCCACCATGAAATTGTCGGCAACTGAGATAGATAACACTGTCGTTCCTCAGGCCATTCCAATGGTGCGTCACAGAGATCGCGCTTTCGTGCAATCCCAATCTTTCCAATAAAAACATCCCTCTTTGGCGATACGCCTCATCCATTCTCATCTTACCCGAAAGGGTGGAGTGGTAAATATATGTAAATTTCTTCTTTATTTTGGTGAGATCAGAGTTGTAGTCCTAACTCTTACTCGTAACAATGTGTTGGAAACTCTGCAGAATGTGCCAATTAAATTTGTCAAGCAGAACAAGACTGATTTCCCAGCTTATGTGACACTTCAAACAGAAGAGTGTGGAAAAATAAGGTGGAAGATTCGTTGTAGTTGTCCTCGTCTGAAGAATCGAGCTCAGCGGCGTCTATGTTGGTACTCATTCGTCAAGCATACTGGAGTTACCTCGGATGATGCTTGTGTGAAAGCAACGTTCAGAGCCACTGTGTTCCGCCAGTAAACTTTTGAATGCCAAGATTAGTCCCAAATCCTAGACTACGGCCCTCCTTGTAGAACCAGTGTCGTCTATTGTGATGTACTATTTTGAATGTTCCGATGATATTACTGGTTAGCATTGCTATGATTGCAACTATGTGAACAGGTTTCCCAGTTTATTAGTTGCATGTTTTTGTAATATATGCTTGACACTCTTCACGTTTAGTATCATATGTTTTCCTTTTACTCAATTGCTTTGGAATGTGTTAGTTTCCAGATAGTGGAGGTATGCATTAAGCAATGAAGTCTAAGAATAAATTAGTTTTTGTAATTTGAATAGGGGCCATAGTGCATTTATAGTGTGACTAAAAAATATTTCCACAAAATAGGAATAAAATTAAAAACTTAAAACCATGAGCGCTCCCATTAGTATCAATGTGTATATCCCTTTGTCCACACATCTTAGTACTAGATATACATATATATATATAAATATATATACATATATATATGTATATAGATATATATACATATATATATATATATATCATATTTTACATTGTTATGTAGTGTACTTTGACGTAATAATTATAACTCGTTTTATTATATTTCTTTAGCTGTACAACATCCATATCATTATTTGATTGTCTTTTCAGAGGGTTATATTAGTGAGTCATATATAATAGAGGACCTTACAGTTGTTTTGCTTGACATCAGAGGAATGTATCCGCTCTTAACGAACAATTTACTTAGCTAAGACACGAACATTGTGTCATAGTAAATTGCACGCAACCTCATGTCTCTTTCACTATTCACTTAGTTTCAATTTATAAATAATTTTTCTTGGCATGGTTATAAGTTGGGCTCACATATATTTTGTGTATATGTTGTAACATGTGCTGTACTTATACCGCACATATTATTTATTGTTGATTAAATATTGCTACCTAAAATTTTTATCATAATGTAGTACCACACATTGTTTGCGGATTTTTTTTTTCTTTTTTATTCTTTCATTGCTTATTTATTTCCAAATTGAAACAATTTTTGGGTGTAATAGCAGTAATTTCTCGGATGGAAGCCCTAAATTGTAATTCCAATCAACTATTCACAATATACTGAATTGATCATGTCGGTCAATATATTCTATACCAATTTGACTCCATACTGGACCTTTCAACTGGCTAGACTCCATCCCTTTCATAGGCTTAACCCTTCATGTTCGATCTGCTTTATCTCATCTTCTTCTTTTGTGAAATTTATATTTGCGTACAAAAATGCTAGGGAGATCAGTGTCATGAGTGTGCAATCAGTCATTAAGGTTAGTTCAACACTGAACCATACCCAAATCTTGCTTGTTTTGTTTGTTTGCAGCTACTTCGAGAATCCATTCTCTACTTTAGATTCAGTCCGATCTGTTATGCTCTGATGAATAAAACTTTGCACTCACTGCTTTATCAAAATATGGTCTATATGTAGTTTAAGGAACATAAACACTGTCAATCCTTGACTTGCCTATGTCGTGATGTTGTTAAACTATCTGTTTACTGGTGTTCCTTCTTCACTGGTCCTGGTTATAAGAAAAGACTATGAAAATGACTCGTCAAATTCGTTGCTTGTCAACCTTTTTCTGAAAATTGTGTACATAAGCTTCAATATTAAGGACTATATTTATTTTTAAGTGACCGATGCTTACAGATGTTGGACAAAATTCCAAACAATGACTTTGTGAAATTGATGATTTGCAATTTGGACATTGTTTTGGCTACACAGTTTCACTAAGTATTGTGCACCATAACTTAATTTGAATGATTTTGAAAGTTTGCCCTGCTTCACAATGATACTGTTTGGCCCTAAAACTCCATTGTATTCCCCCCCCCTCTTCTTCAAAAAACCCTTTGGCAATTACATTCAATTTACAGTTTTCGCATAACTAACGCAACTCATGCTTTGTTTAGATATTTGATATATTGTATTGAATTTGTTTTAAACATAATTCCTTAATGTGATAATTGTGTATTAATATGATGTTGTATACTTATATGCCATACCCTTGGACCTAATCTTCATTTCAATTTTGTATAAAGTTCTTCCGAGTATTCGAATTGAAGTATATGGCTGTAAATATGGCATTACATATATGACGATATATGATTGCATTTAAATGTTGTTGCCAACCACAAGGCGTTGTGTGAAAATGGAAACAGTGCCAAGCTTCTACAGAGTTGCCGATCCAATATCTATAGCAAATCGTCGAATGGTAAGGAATTCATAAACCAAACACTATTGGTTGTCCATTGTCAATGCGATGCTAAATTTCGTACCGATATCATCAATGCAGAGGTTGCCACCAAATTTTTTTTGGTTCCATGAACATGAGTTAGGCAACACTGTCCATCTCCACGTTCCAGATGGAGCTGTTTTCGATGTCTAGCTGTTACGTAGAGGCAGCAATGTGTATCTTAATCATGGTCGGAAGAAGTTTGTGAATCCTTATAACATAGGGATGTGGTATTTCATTGTCTTCTGACATGAAGGTAACAGTTGCTTAAGCGTCATCATAATGAGCTCAAGGGGCACCGAAATTGACAACTCCAACCCTCCACAAGATGCTGCATAACATCCATATGACCACCACTTTCTGGTTGTAGTTTCAGTTGATGAAGCAACTCTTCCTGCTTGAATTTTAAGCTGCTATGTTTAAAACTTTAGTTTGCTTTTGGTCATGTACTGGAATTTACATGACTTGTATTATTTAGACTTGGTGTTTTTTGAATTCTTCTAGATTGAAATGTTAAGACAGCCTGGTCTACGACATATGGTGTAATGCGTTCGTCTTACATTATGATTATCCTGCATCATCTGTGACTTACTTCACACAATTGAGTGATTACCAATCTATAAGTTCAGTTTAACAAAGAGAACATAGATAACACCACAAGAATAAGGCAAGCTATAAACAGATGAGACCCATGGGTAATTACTTTGATAATGACTTAGTGTACCTAATTATAATGAATTCACTCAAATTACAGAAAAATCAGGAAGTTCATAACCAGCGAAAAACATTAAGATCTCAGTTGCAGCGATATTTCCTACCCTCACCTAATCGAATTTTTGTTGCAGCATGATGTATTAGGTGTCACAATGAACCATAAAAGCACAAATTTTAGTCTCGGCTAATTGAATTGTGTATCAATATCACATGTTATTTAGACAACCAAAACATTTCAAACTACATTCACGAGCTTCCAGTATACTAGCTATCTATATATAGACTTGCAATGCTGGACAATTGATTAACCTGAACAGTTACTCACTCCACTAAATAACTTGCTTGCCCATCACAAAACAACTTGCATGGCGTCTGAGATTACTCCATTGAAATTTGCAGACCTTCGTTTATCACTGGTAATGCAGTGCGACAAGATATCTATACATGTCACAGCACAGTTTCAGCAATGTAGATAGCACTCCCCCTGATCATGTATTATAGCCTTTTCAGAATTTGTATGCATTAATTTACATTCCTGCGTTTTTCCGTTTCATTGTTTCGTTCTTCCTTGTTATTTATTACTAATAATTCTGTCCTCTTCCCCCTATTTTGCCATGCAGCCTATGTTCAACGAAGCATGGATTAAGGTATCAATCACTACTGTATCCACTAATCAGACTCCACTGTTCAATGCCTGCGTCATATGCCATCGTGAGCGAACTCATCCGCGTTGCTCGGATTGTCGATGCCCTGAATCTAACACCACGCCAAGGTTATACACAATAGTTAAATATATTACAGAACACATAAAAAATTATCTAACATACATGGTAAATATTTTTATCTAGGGCTCGACTCTGTGTGACACTTAAAGATGAAACGAGAATCATGGATACTATTATATTTGGAAAAGCAGCTGAAATTGTGTTAAAGATTCCTGAAGCATCACTGACAAAAATGACTCCACAGGTATAATATAACCCAAGAAACTACATACTTGCCTAAACATATAGAGAATTAACCACACTTATTGATATACTTACATGTTTCATTACTAGGAATACCAATCTGCACTTGTGAAAGTAAACCTCCACAGTGAGACAACGAGGTTCTATGTCCGCGTGCTGAAATGCCATCAACGACACAATCACCGAATCACTAGGTTGGTTGTCCGTCAGGTTGAGGATGCGTAAATCAGCGCAAATGCACCAACAACGAATTTGCTTCGTGTCCTGTCTGCAATCATGCGTTGACAATAAAATTGTAGAAGACTTTTTTTGTTTATGTATTTTCTGATGTCCTTTCCTGGTGTGAATAATGTTGGTATGTATTTGAAGAAAGGATTGTAGACGATGTTTTCTTAATAAGTTGTTTGATAAGAATATTTGATTCGTGCAACATATTAGGAAGTAGGGGAAAGCACTACATAAACGAGGATAAAAAAAGCCCCCCCCCCCCCCACCCCCCAAAAAAAAGGAAAAGAATAACCTATATGTGTTTGTGTGTATGTGTACATATATATATATATATATATACACATATATATGACACAACAAGTTGTAGAAGGTCGAAATATAACTCCTTGAAGCGGACAATTTTCCCACCTAGACATGTTCTTACAACTATATCAGCCATACTGAATGTAGCAATATTGCCGGGATTGTTACAAAATGTATCACACCTACATCGTTATTAATCCTGGTAACCAATTCACAGGTTCAACTGTAGAAACCGCTTTGATGATAATATAACACAACCTTCTGTTTTGCATGTTATAATTATAGACGCCACCCCAATTGTCTATCACAATATAATTTTCATTCCACACCAATTAGAGTTCAGATCTTTGTAAATTTCTTCAAACTGCCATGTGACACAATCACTCTGTGAAGTTTTTAATTAAATAGCAACAGTGAGAAACATTTGCCAATCAGACAAGCCGTGATCAACAAACATGTTGTACTTACTTCCCCAAAAAATTACTATTTCAGTTCAGTGGAAAATGTATACAGAAGACAGTATACTATGCTCATGTAGGTGTCTTATTACCTTCCATGATGTAATCTATGTTAACACACCCTCAAACATGAGACACGCAACAAAACAAACTACCTTGACAGTGAGGCAGTACATCTTGTGATCAACACATATGCCACCATCTATCCAGACAAAGGAAAAAACGACATCCTCTGGTGCCAATTACCAGATGTGTCGTAAGGTGTGCCACATTTCATATACATATTTACTGTAGTTCCATTGGAAAAAAATATAGCACCACTATCACCATTAAACCAACATAGACATCTGGACTACAAAAAAAACCATAGCAATGTCGACGCACAAAAGATCAGTGTCTGGTGATGAAGCCACGAGCAAGCTCAACATTGGAAGTTCTTCAAGCTCATCAGTCAATGCAGCGCAGTTTATCAGCGCAACAAATTTCCCCCTTGAAATTCCGATAAAGCCAATTTCAACGGAGCGAAGTAAGTCTCACTCACTATTCTTAGATTCTTTTGAACTTGTAATTTAACAATCTATGTGGTTTAACAGTATAAGTGAAATGTTTTTATGAAAGAATTCGTGAGGATAAGTACCCATGGTTTCCTTCATGCAACAGCTAACAAGGGAGGAAATGGAGGTGTGTGCTGGGATGATAGAGGTGATTGGCAGTTAGGTTTCCTTGGAAAAATTGACGGGGTCAATAATTTGGAAAGTGAGCCGTGGGCAATTTATCACAGCATTCACCTGGCTTTCAACAACAGCTGGAACAATATCCAGTTGCAAACTTCGTGCTACGAAGCAACCAAAATATTCCATCTGCTGAAAACTGGGCCATCTTCCATGAAATTTGAAATCAAGAACGGATATGCAGCCCTAGAAGAAATGCATATAGCTTTAAATCCTATTGACTCGCTTGACAACAGTGTCGCAAAAAGAATTTCAAGCATGGGAGCAGAGCATAGGGATGACTTCAAACTACTGTATGATGCTCCAGAGATTATCCAGGATTTGGTCGTTGAGGACAAATTAGAAGAATGTTCTCGTTACATCTCACCCAGTGACACCGATTAGTAAGATTGAATTTACTGTATTAAAAACTGTTAACCTTTATGAGTAGATTTGTAATGAGGTGAAATGTATAACTGTTGTCAAGACATTAATCATTTGCAATTTCACTAGCCATGAAATGCAACATGTCATTCGAATGCAATATTAGCAATTTAACCAAAAAAACAAAAACTGTGTGATTATCTCAAACTCTCCCTAAACATGACAATAATCCCAAGTTATACATTAAACCAGTATTTTATGAGACAACTTGGTTAAAACCACTGGGAATTCCACATGTAGATTTAACTTATACAAACGGGAAAATGAAATCCCTATGAAGTAACAGTATGAACCTAAAGAACAACGGGTGTGACACAACTTTGTGCAGTTTGAAATATATAAAGTTACATTAAAACACCATAAAACAAACCATATGTTCTTCACCGTAGCTTCGTAACAATAAATACACAACCAAACATCGAAAATGTTATCCTAATTACTGATAAACATTGAAAATGTTATCCTAATTACTGATAACTTGCATCACTTTACGATTTGCTCCCATCGATAGCCAGTTCATTTCAGCACGTTATATTTTGTGTTCCTGCATTCGATTGAAATATTTTCATGTTTACAATTCAATTCATACTTTGTGGAGAAAGACTAACATTGTTAAGAGCATCGAAAAAAACAATATGTTATGTATAGTACACCTGAATTGAAAGCTGTATCTCATGTTGGGAAATGACGACAATTCGACAATCGACCTCGGTGCTATCCCTTAACACCCACAAGCCACCAATATGGATATTGGGGTCAGCAACAAAACACCTATCATATCCAAGAGACGCACAAAGAATACGAGCTTCTTCTCCAGATAAAATAGTTTCAGTAATAGTAGTAACATTTGGTGCATTCATTTGAATCAAAATTTTAAAGTTCTTTCTAAAAGTAGGGGTACCAGCATTTCGACTGTTCCATATGAGAAACTTCATGGGATAGTTCTGCTGAACTATGTTCTCGGAAGGCATCGTGTTCTTCTGATCCATGACATATGCAAGCGCCGCTTCTATCTCTCTTGTCTCCATAATCCAATTCCAGTTTCGACCATTACCCAAAAAACCTTGCTTCTGCAAGATTGTGTGCAGATATTCCCCCGGAGCAGATTCAGCATTCCCGGAATAGTCAATCAACCATGTAACCTTCTTGGCTTCCATGTAAATTGATTTTTCTCCTTCAACCAGTGACGGAAATTGACCAAGGTAGACAGCATCAGTTATCAATTGCGGAGCAACCTTGATTTCCTCTTGTTTTGACAATTTAACATGTGTCATCCTCTCATTTTCCTCATTTATGATCTCAGTGATATCTGCATTGCTCCAGTGATATTGCTGCACATCATAATTCAATCTCCAATTCTCCAACTCAGTTGCTACAGGCCCTGTTGAATGGATCACCGTCACACCGGAATCTGAAGGCAGACAATGAATAAGAGGTATAGCAGTACACCAGTTACATGAAATAACTGATTGTTCAACTCTCTTAACAAGAAACCATCCCGGCAATTTTTTTGAATCCATTGTCGATGCTAATTTGATTTTGATGAACAAATACAGAGGAAAAGAACTTTGTGGTTCTTATAAACCAACAGATAACTTGTGTTATATATCTAACGTCAGTTATTGTCAGTTACGGATTGTTAAGAACTGGGTTAGTGGGTAGTTAGAACCATAGTGAGCGGTTTTTAAACTTCTTTCATATTCAAAATTTGTTGACAGTTATACGAAGATCACACAGCAATATTGAACTACAACTTTGAAATATGCGGTTACAATTCTTGCACGAATAACTTATGGTTTTTGAACTTTCTTGACATTCAAAAGGGATTGACGGTTACACAAAGGTTACCCACCAATATAGAACTGCAGATTTGAAATACGCAGTTATAATTTTTGCAGAAGTAAGCTACGAGTACACAAGCTAAATCGTTGTTGGCCAACAATTATAATTAGTTTGCACCCTCGTTTCACTGGCTTAAACCTTATTTGCATTTTGTAATTGGGCCGTGATTGTACACAACCAGTCGGAGATATAAGCACACAATACATCATGTACATTCCACTTATGCTTCAATATACTACAACCATAGTTAAACAACGAAACATCACAAACATAAGACATAAACATGAAAGCAGACAACTTCAATGTCTGAAACATTACAAAGATATCATCTCCAATCCTGATTGGGTTTCTTTCTACTCCATCCCAAACAACTACCAAACACATTTATGGTGTGTTGCATGGGGAAAGTGAGGTGACTGTGTTCAAACCCCAACCATCATCTTCTTCTTCTTCATCCGTATATATCCTTGTTTCTGATCCCTTTCCAACAATGTAATCGCTGCCATCTGTACTGTCTCCTTCAGATACTTCTTGCTCTTCACTTACCTATTCGTTCTCCGACTCATTTTTGTCCTGCCTCACTTCTGCTTCCTCTTCTTTTCTGGTTTCCTGCTGTGCATCTTTAGGTTCTTCAATTTCAACCTTCACATGTGGACTGGTTGTTGCCATAACCACAAATTTTCAACTTACTATGATGCACCTTCTATGTAATGAAAAACAAATACATGGATATATAAAGACATGACACTCATCTTTGGTAGAACCATTAACCATCCCTGACTTACCACTTGATGTGTCCAAATTTTCCTGCCAAATAAATCCAACCTGCAATCCTGCCAACATCAGCTCAAAACATTCAAGGTTTACATGTGAATCATATGTCTTTTCAAATGGATTGAATTGTATGCCACCAAAAAACAACAACAAGATGACTGTCATGTATCAGCTTGTAGCTCTTCAGAATTACATTCACCAAAATCTGCATTAATGATATATTCAGCAAATACATTTCAAATCAGCAGATTATTTACAACAGTATCATTAATTTTTCATTATCCATCCATTAGTTAATGAACAAACATAAAACAATGAGTTACAAAACTATTTACCAGAAATGTGATCAAATAATGATCAATAGATCTATCCTATTGAGTTTCACCTCAACCTAATGGACAATCCAGCACTTTAAGAAGATGAATACTATGAATTTCACCAATATGAACTGCGCAGCCGCGTCACAGCAACACAACGCGCAACGCGAGCGCAAGTCCACTAGTCATTATATAAAATAGAACGGTTGACTTTATCTCAGCCTTTAGATTGAATCAACCCCAATCTTTAGAACTCACCTGCTTTAGGACATGAATTATGAAAAAAAAAAAAATTAAACACATAATTAAACGCACATGTAAGGAGAGAGATAGTTGTTATTAAATATTATTTGGGTGCATTGGGTGCACCATAAGAGAAGAAAATTCCTACAATGTTTATGAATAAGTTATGAAAATTATATTACAGACCCCTCTAAGTTTAAAAAATGATAATAAAGCTTAGGAAACATAAACTAATAAGCCCTATAAAATTAGGGATATTACACAATATCCAGGTATGAGAGCCATACAATACATATTTTTTTGGGTAGTGGCCTCGGCCACGGGTCATCCCCTAGTACAAAATATCTTGATTAATTACAGCTAAAAATGTGAGATTTCAAGTTTTTACATATTTTCAAATGGGTAAAAGACACTTTCACCCCCCTCAAGTTTGATGAAAATACAATTCTACCTCCACTTTGGGAAAACACACTTTCTCCACCTTTAGTGTGCCAAACTGAAGGGGTGAATGTGTAATTTCCAAGCTAGAAGGTGTGGAATTGTCTTCTCGTTAAACCCGAGGGGGTGAAAGTGTCTTCTACCCATTTTAGAAATGTAATTTATAAATTTAAAATAAAAATAAATTAGGATGTCGTTACTTTGAGACTTTTTAGTATCCGAGATGTACGGAAAATAGACTATTGGTCACAAATTAGAATACTGTAGAGGATAATAGTTGTAAATTGATAATGTAGTAGGTTAAGTGTCAAAAAATAATAATAATGCATATAAATCTACGATAAAAATATCTAATGAATTATTTATGATTGTTCTATTGAGAAAGAATATCATACAAAAAATGTAATTTTTATTTTGGTTGTCCTTATGCTCGTATGATTCGTACTTGATTTAAATCAAAAAATATTACAGTTTTATGTTCGTCTTTCAACAAAAGAAAAATAGCAGCAGATGAGATTGTACGTGTGGAAAAGTTAGGCTGCTTGACTTCAGTTTATGAGAACTTAAAAAAAAATTAGTGCAGACATCAGCTATAGTTCAGAAACTGCTAATCTGGGTGATTTTACTAAAGTTTTTTCCCATGCACTCAAATACGTTGGTGCTCGTGTTCGTAAAGAACCCAAGAGAAAAGAAGAAAAAAAAGTTGATGTTGGGGTTCGTACAAAACCAAGAAAAAAATAGGTTGTTGCAGCCGTGTATACACTTATGGTCCCAAAAGATGATGTCGCCCAATTTCGTATCGGAACATGATAGAAGCGTGCTAAGTGCCCTATCATTTTTCCATTACAAGAGTAAGAGGAATTTTTCAAATGTCAGGTGCCAAAGCGCCTTTTTCTCAATTTTATAGGGGTGGTTATTATCTTTTACCTATTTTTAAATCAGGTAAAAGACACTTTCACCCCTCTAGTTTGGAAAAGCACGGTTCACCTCTTCATTGTGCCGAACTTTAAGTAATTTTCACTCTCTGAATGTGACACCCTTAATTTATGAGCTGAGTATACACTTATAGTCCAGAAAAATGGCGTCGTCCACTTTTCTAACGGAACATGACAGAAGCGTGCTAAGTGCCCTAACATTTTGCCATTACAATAGTGCAAAGAGGAATTTTTCAAAGTTCATGGGACCAAAAGCATTATCTCTCCATACTATAGGGGTGGTTATTGTCTTTTACCCATTTATAAATTGGGTAAGAGATACTCTCACCCCCTCTAGTTTGGAAAAGGACATTTTCACTCCTTTATTGTGCCAAATTTCAAGTAACTTACACTCTTTGAGTGTGACACTCTTAGTATGGGAGCGACATCCGTCACTTGGAAAATAATTTTAGAGACATAAAGCAAAAAAAAAAATGATATATCATAGAATAATCCTCACAATTTTCATTACATGATGGACAATTTGTCCCAAAGATTATTTTTAGCGACAGTTCCCAATTCCAGACTACCATTGTAACAATATGGGTGTAAAAGTTTTGTGAAGTTCAGCACATTGAAGGAGTGAATGTGTTCTTTCTCAAAATGGAATGGGTGAAAGCGTACTACTTAAATTGGAAGGAGGTGGAACCATGGAAGTGGCGTTCAATGAAACTAGAGGCGGTGAAAGTGACTTCTTTCTTCACGTCATCCTTTTCCGAGTTGGATTCGGCAATCAAGTAGTTTCCAAAATACTACTAGTACAACAGAACTACTATATATACCCCTTCGAAACTATTACACATAAGATCACATCGATAGACTTGAGAGAGCTTAAGTTAACAGAGATTTAGATATGATTCAGACGCAGCACCTAGTTGTTCCACACCAACAAAAGCAATGCCGTAGAGGAGGCAGCAGTCTTCGTGCTCCTGCACGGTGCGGGTCTGCGTTTGGTTCTACGTACTTGACTAGTTTCCAATCTCCAGCCTCTGGTATACTCGGCCCTATCCCTTCATCAGCCGCAGGCATACTTGGCCCAGCCCCTCCCACGAAAACAGGAATTCTCCCAACCCCTCTGTTCGCAGCTGGTCTCGTTCCTCATCCTTCTAAGACCTATCATGTTGGAAAAAGAAAGGCATGTTCTTCTCGGCAGAAAACACAGTTACCATCTTCGGACAGGTCACGTTCACATGTTCCTCTAAAGCCGAAAGAAGCCGTTTGCTCCGATCTATGGAGTGGGCTATCTTTTTTGAACTCGCCAGATCCAAGCTCTATACCCATTCCGAAATTTTGTTCGCGTATGAAGGGAACGATCTCACATGACTTAGCAAATAAGGATTCAGCCTCTGAATCTGAATCCCTTCCCCGAGAAGAATCATTGTCCACAAGTGATTCGAGCAACTCTCCTTCGAAACATCTCTCTCATAGTGAGTCCGGGTCTAATGGTCTATGATATTGCATTATGAAGATTCTTGATTTTGGAGTTGCATTTACATCGAAGAAGTTGAGGTTGTGTATGCGTCAAAGTTTGTTCCACAAATTAGATTTTGTATGTAATACTGTGTATACCTGTTATCATAATGAATGAAAGTATTGAATTGGTTTTTGGGAATAATCCGCTTATACGGCCAGCTTTATAACGACAGCAGAAAAGATGATAAAATCCCATGGAACACCCATAAAATCAACGAAGACACCGTGGACTATATGCTTAGCCATGGTGATTCACTGGAGAAGCTTCAATTCACAGAGAAGAGAAAGAGGGAAGACGAAGAAGAAGAAAGAGAAAATGAACTTGATTATGTATTTCTGTAATTGATATTACACTTAAGCATCAACTAACACTACTTATATGTAATTCTGTTACAAACTCTTGTTTATTACATACAGACCCCATATATTCTACTAACTACATATTAACACCTTGTATCACTTGTTTTCATCATTAACAGCCTCCCTCAAGCTAAAATTGGCTTCAGCCAAGTGAAGCTTGGACTTCAGAGTGCTGAACTGGAACTCAGCAAGTGGTTTAGTGAATAGATCAGCTGGTTGAGCAAGAGAAGAAACATTTCCAAGAAGAAGTCTCTTAGCCACCACCATTTCTCTAACAAAATGGAAGTCTATTTCAATATGTTTAGTCCTGGCATGAAACACAGGATTGGAAGCCAGAGCTAAAGCAGAAGTGTTGTCACACCACAAAGTAGGAGGTGTAGATGGAAGAATGTGAAGATCATAGAGTAGATACTGCAGCCATTTCAATTCAGAAGCTGTAATGGCTAAGGCCTTGTACTCAGCCTCAGTGGAAGATCTAGCCACTGTGTCTTGCTTCTTAGAGCTCCAAGACACCAAATTGTCACCCAAATAGATACAGAAACCAGTGGTGGATCTTCTGTCAAAGCTGTCTCCAGCCCAATCAGCATCAGCATAAGCTGATAACAAAAATGGCTAGGAGAAATGGTGATACCCTGATATAAACTGCCTTTAACATACCTCAGTACCCTCTTCATTGCAACAAAGTCAGCTTGAGTGGGAGAATGCATGTGTTGACACAGAGCATTGACTGCAAACTGAATGTCAGGCCTGATAATGGTGAGATACTGAAGAGCTCCCACAATGCTTCGATAATAAGAAGGATAAGAATAGAGATAGAGATCAGACACAACCCCACTTGACTTCTGAGCACATGGAGTAGCACAAGGTTTGCTGTCCAATAACTTGGTCTTAGTAAGAAGATCAGTGGCATACTTAGTTTGATGGTGAAGAGCACCAGAAGCAGTGTAATCCAGCTCAATGCCCAGAAAATAATGCAGTTTACCCAAGTCTTTGACAGCAAATTAAGACTGAAGAGCTTGGAGAATGGAAGTCAACACAGTAGAGGAGCTGCCAGTTAATATGATATCATCCACATACACTAAGAGAACCACCATATAAGCAGAAGTGTGCGGCACAAAGAGAGAAGTATCAGCTCTGCTACAAGTGAACCCAAGCTGAAGCAGAAAGGAAGAAAACTTTGTGTACCAAGCTCTAGGAGCTTGTTTGAGTCCATAAAGAGACTTGTGAAGCTTACACACATAATGAGGGTATTGGGGATGAACAAACCCTGGGGGTTGAGACATAAAAAGTTCTTCTTCAACAGTACCATGTAGGAAGGCATTACTAATGTCTAGCTGCTTGAGAGGCCAATCATAATGCAGTGCAAGAGACAACACTATTCTGACTGTTTGGTGTTTGGCAACAGGACTAAATGTCTCATTGTAGTCAAGACCATATGTCTGCAAGAACCCTTTGTCTACTAGTCTAGCCTTGTGTCTAGCCACAGAACCATCTGCATGTCTCTTGATTTTGTAAACCCATTTGCAGCCAATTGGAGATCTACCATATGGCAAGGGTACTAGAGTCCAGGTGTGTTGATGGAGAAGAGCCTGAAATTCTTCATTCATGGCATTTTGCCAGCAAGGCAGCTCATAAGCTTGCTTGAAAGAGGAGGGTTTAGCTATTTCTGAAGCTGTAACAGCTGTATGAACTTGGTGTTTGGGGTTGGGTTTGACAATGCCAGACCTAAGTCTGGTAATCATGGGATGAGAAGTGACTGGTGTAGGAGCAGGTGATGAAGAAGGAGGTGTAGCTGGAGAAGAACCTTCAATGGTGGAGGAAGAAGCATCAGCAAACACTGGAGGAGGGGGTGATGGAGAAGAAAGAGTGGTAGACATAAAAATAGGAGGAAATAGTGACTTGTAAGATGTAGGTGTGTGAGGGAGAGCAGAAGAGCTAGATTGATATGGAAAAATAGTCTCACAAAATTGAACATGTCTAGACACAAAGACTTTGTGTGTCAAAATGTCATAACATCTATACCCTTTTGTAGTAGCACAATAACCCAAGAACACACAAGGGGAGGATCTAAACTGCAATTTGTGAGATGTGTAAGGTCTGAGCCAGGGATAGCAGAGGCACCCAAATACTCTAAATGTGGAGTAATCTGGGATATGTTGAAACAAACATTGAAAAGGTGATTTGTTATGAAGAAGCTTCTTAGGCATTCTATTGATTAGAAAATTGGCTGTAACTAGAGCTTCTAGCCAAAAAGAAGAAGGTAAATGTGCTTGGTGAAGTAAGCACAAAGTTGTTTCAATGTGGTGTCTATGCTTTCTCTCAACTCTCCCATTCTGTTCAGGGGTATGAGGACAGGAAGTTTGATGAACAGTCCCCTGAGATTGCAAATAGGAGCTGAAGGTGTGATTGACATACTCAGTCCCATTATCAGTCCTAAACATTTTAACAGTAGCATTAAACTGAGTATATATGTAATAAGTGAAAGCCAAGTAAGCATTGTGAGCATCTGACTTAGCTTTTAAGGGATATAGCCAACAATATCTAGAAAAATCATCAATAAGGAGAAGATAATATATATATTGTTTAAAAGATGGAAAAGGGGAAGGACCCCATACATCTGAATGAACCAAATCAAAACAATGAGTAGCATGTGCTATAGAAATAGAAAATGGTAGTTTATGGCTTTTAGACACTTGACAATGAGTACAAAAGCTATTACTAGTTGTGGCTGAAAGCTTGAGTTGAGAAGCCAAAACACCTGAGGTAGATGCAGAAGGATGACCAAGCCTGAGATGCCACAAGTGAGTGGAGGATCCTGTAGTTGTGGGAGAAGAAACTGAGACATAAGCAGCAGGAGAGTACTCAGAGGATGGATATGAATGAGGTATTTGATAGAGACCATTGCTACAAGGGCCCTTCAAAAGAGTATTCCTGGACTTGTTGTCCTGAACATGAAAGCCAGAAGCATTAAAGCTAATTGAACAATCATTATCTTCTGTGAACTTAGAAACAGATAAGAGATTGGAAGAAACAGTTGGAGTGTATGAAAAATTGGAAAGATAAAATGTGTGAGAGGGAGTTGAAATAGTACCATTACCAACTCCAACAATAGGCATATGAGCACCATTGCCTACTTGTATGTAGTCATTGCCCTGATATATGGCAGGAGGATGAGTAAAAGCTGTTGTAGAATTAGTCATGTGATGATTGGCCCCACTATCAAAGAGCCAGGGAGCTCTAGGGCCAGGGTAAGAGCCAAGAATGCCTGAAGAGGAACTCCCAGATTGAGAGGAACTAGGTGTCCAAGAGGAGACAGGGTGATGAGCAGCTGCATAAGCCTGAGGTCTTGGAAACCTTGGGGAATGAGATTTAGTAGAGGCAAACTTTGTAGTATTTAGCCTATACCAACAATCAATAGCTGAGTGTTTAGATCTACCACATATTTGGCACACAACAGAGGAGGTGTCCTGAGACTGAGGTCTAGGGGTGTAGCCTGTGGGAGAGTAATGCTGATGTGGAGAGGGAGTTTTGAACCTAGAAGGATAGCCAGAAGTGGTTGCAGGCCTCATGTGACTCCCTTGATGATGTGGATACTTGTGTTGAGGAAATTTCTGACCAACATAGGCAGTAGCATGATCCAATGCAGGTACAGATATAGATGGAGCTTGTAATGTGAGTTTGCTGAGATTGAGATGAAGTTCCTCAGATATTAATAAGGCAGACAGGTCTTGAAGAGATAGGAGTACCTCTAATTCTTATATTAGACTTAAAATGATCATAATGAGGAGAAAGACCTTTCAGAATATGAAGAATGAGATCTTCTTCTGAGACAAACTCATTTACTTGAGCTAAACTATCAGTGACAACTTTGATTTGACTGAGATAAGCATCCATACTAGAGTCATTTTGTTGAATAGTATGAAGTTGCATTTTCATCTGATGAATGAGTGACCGTGAAAGAGAGGCAAATTTAACTTCAAAAGCATGCCAAATATCAGAAGCATGATCCAAATGCAGCACCACAGGTATAACAGAAGGTGAAATAGAAGCAATGAGACAGCTCTTTAAGTGTTGATCAACAGATTGCCAAACAAGGAAGCTAGGGTTAGGAATGCGTGAACCTGAATCTGAGAGAATAGTCTCTGGAGGTGCATTGTTGTTATCAGTCAGATAAGAGAGAAGATCATTAGCTTTGAGGAGAGTAGCTATTTGAGCTTTCCAAACACTGTTAATTAGTAGAATCCAGCTTAATAGGAACGAGAGAAGTAAGATTCCTGATCACAAATTTCAATCCAGGTGGTATGAGCTCAGCCATGAAGAAATATGGAGAGAAATCAGTTGAATAGCAGCTAACTCAGCAAAACTCGGTCACAAACCGTTGAACTCAGCAAAACTCAGACAAAAACCGTAGAACTCGGCAAAACTCGGTTCACAAAACCCCAAACTCGGCAAAACTCGGAGCAACAACACGGAACTGACTCAGAAACGAAAGCCAAACGCCTAAACACTTGAATGCAGCGAATCTTTGGACAGAATTAAGATGAAGAGAAGCAATCGAAACTCGAGAACGCCATTAATCAAAGAACGAAGGCAACAGACGTTGTCGGAGAGGCGAAGGTAGGCCGAAGAACTCACCGGAGCTGAAATTGAACACGCCGGAGGACCAAGACCGACGAGCGAGCGGCGACTAGCCTTTAGAGGCTCTGATACCATGTAGAAAACCATGCTTAGCCATGGTGATTCACTGTAGAAGCTTCAATTCACAGAGAAGAGAAAGAGGGAAGACGAAGAAGAAGAAAGAGAAAGTGAACATGATTATGTATTTCTGTAATTGATATTACACTTAAGCATCAACTAACACTACTTATATGTAATTCTGTTACAAACTCTGTTTATTACATACAGACCCCATATATTCTACTAACTACATAATAACACCTTGTATCACTTGTTTTCATCATTAACATTAGATTTAGTTAAGTTATACGACTACAAAGCGATATATCTATCAATGCAAAAATACTGTAGCTTTGGGAACTTACCAATGAGTTCAATACACAAACAAAATCAAGTCAGTACATATGGTGGCAAACTAATAACAAATTACCAATGCAGTACTTCAAATATGCGGCTAGAACTTGACAGTTCTAAGATAATCGGCAACAAATCGGATACAAAAACCAACGGAGCGGACCAAACATCAAAGGGATCACTGGTAACTAAAGGACAAGCGAGCTCCTATATGTTCCACAAATTATATTTTGTATTTAATACTGTGTATACCTGTTATTATAATGAATGAAAGTATTGAACTTGTTTTCTTGGGAATAATCCCGCTTAGGGCCAGCTTTAGAACGGCAGAAGAAAAGATGAGAAAATCCCATGGAACGATCATAAAATCAGCGCAGAGACACCGTGAACTATTTACATTACTTATTTTTTTTGAAAAACTATTTACATTACTTATACATACGACTGCAAAGCGATATATCAATCAATGCAAAAATACTGTAGATGTTCAACTACACTGAGGAACTTACCAAGAGTTCAATACAAAAACAATATATGGTGGCAAACTAATACTTTCTTTTTTTCTTTAAATCTTCACAGTTTTAACTTTTACCATTATTCATTGGGTCACTTTGAGACAGTATTTTGATTATTAAAATGATCCAAGAACTTGATAATATTTGTATCATGTTGTAGAGTAAACTTTACCCCATAACACCATGAGAAAGTTGAGCAACTTCTTTACATCATTTTGTAATCCAAATTACCGGGTCAAAGTGATCCGGTTATGGGAAAAAAATCAAATTGTGAAGATTCACAGAGAAGAGGTAGTACCAAATTACCAATGTAGTACTTCAAATATGAACTAGCACTTGACATTTCTAAGATAATCAACAACAGAACGGACAAACACCGGAAAAATTACCCCTCCACCTATCAACTCTTTTACAAGAGCGGGTTTAGGGTTAGACTAACGGCTGTGCAATCTCCAGCCCCCACACCCCTGCGGTATCACTAGATTATTTTTTGATAAACTGGATTCATTCAAAACAAAAACTGAGGAGTATTTGGGTTAAGGGGGAGGCAGCACCCCTCAGTGGCGAAGCCATTAAGGGGCACGGGGTCACACCCCCCCCCCCCCCCCCCCCCCCCCCCCAACTTTTCAGAACTAAAAGAATAGCCTCATTTTCTAATAGACACTCCCTCCCTCCCAACCAATTCTTGAAAACTGTAATTGGGTATTATACGGGTCTCGCGATTTGATTAGCAAAAGAAAGTAAGAATATGATAATTTTTGCATGGTCTTGTAGAGTAAACTTTACACTGCAAGACCATGCAAAAATTATCAAATTCTTATCTTATTTTGCTAATCAAATCGCTAGGTCCGTATAATACCCAATTACAATTTTCAATAATTGGCTGGGACGGACTAGTATTTAGTTATGCCCCTACAAAAAATGCATGTGTGCCCCCTTTATTTGCCACATATGTCCCATAACTTTCATTTGTGTCCCTAGAAAGAAAACAAAATTACCTCACAACTTCTTACAAATACATAAATTACCACCATACAAATAGAGTTGGTGTAATTTTATAATTCTATGTAGTCTTTTTCTCGACATTTGTATGTGAATTTTTTTTTTCCACAGCAACGAAAGGATATATTGAAAAGGCATAAGGTTCATACAGAATAAAAGTTCAGGGAGGACATATCCCCCGCAAAATTAGTCTAGGGGCAAAAGCGAGTAAAAATACTTAGACAAAAGAGGAGGGCTCTGCCAAAGCTAGGGGCAAAAGCGAACGTCTTCCTGGGCTGATTTTGCGAGCGCATGGGCTGTGGCAACCGCTGTTCTAGGAGCTTTGGTCACCGTACATGAAATCAGTCTATGAAGAAGCTCTGTGGTAGCCTTGGTGGTGGCAGAGTCCTCAAAGGATCCTTTGGAGGGATCAAGGAGCTGTAAAATAATATTTAGGCAGTCTATTAGAAAATTAACGTAGCCAAAAGAATTGGAGAGATCCCAGTGACATGCATAATAGAGCGAGAGCATTTCAGTGTGAGTGGCCGAGTGGGCGTAGGTGCGCAGTTTTTCGGTATGGAGGAGCTGTCCGTCCTTGTTGAAGACTGCAAAGCCGATGCCTGCCGAACTTGTGTTAGGGTTCCATGCTCCGTCCGTTGTGATGGTGATGTAGTCACTGTCCTCATTTGGGATTGTGGGGCCCCAGGTGAATCTTGGAGGGGGTTGGGGTTCTGGGCCGTGGGATCGGGGTTTTTGGTGTTCGAGGGCAGCAGCGAAGAATTGGAAAGCTGTGGTCACGGATTCTGAGGTAATTCTCGCCGTGCAGTGGGAGATGTTCTGGAATGTATCTGAGTTTCTTGCCTTCCACAGGTTCCATAAGATGGCTGTGAACGCGCATAGGTCTTTGGGCTTGGCCTTGAGGGTTCGGAGCCAATGGTTTAGCCAGGCTTTGAGGTCAAGGGTGGGGGGTGGCTGAGGATGTGTGGGCTGAAGGGAGAGGCATTCCAGACATTAATGGCTCTGGGACAGAAACGGAATATGTGGTCAGGGGTTTCGTTTTGCGAGGTACAAGCTTTACAGTTGGCGGGGAAGTGGGGAATGCAGGAAGCAATGGTGTGGTTTGTAGGAAGGGCTCCTGCAAGGATTTTCCAGAGGAAGAGTTTGATCTTCTCAGGGAGGGGAAGGCTCCAAAGGGTTTTCCATTGGTTGAGGGGTTGGCTATGAACAGGGGTTTCAGTGATGGAGGCTGGGCCATAGGTGGTCGTTGCAGAGGAGTTGTAGTGGTGGGAGCCAGATTGGGTGGAGTAGTGGCCCGATCTAGTAAAGGGCCAGACAAGGGTGTCTGGGTTGTCGGAGCGGTGTGACACGTTCCAACTGCAAGTGCACAGCTGTCGTGTGTAGTAATAAACCGGAAATCCGGGTTGTCGAACCCAAGGGACTTTGTTTAAATTAATTACTATTCTAAACCTTATGTGGGCAAGTCGCAAGTTGTGTTTTTATCTAATCCTAATAAAATAAACGCAAAGTTCTCAATTAACCAAGTGAAATAGCTCACGATTAATAAAGAATGAATTTTGGGTTTTTATCAAATAAGAGAAAAGTACCGGGAATTCTCTAGGTTCACTAGGTTGATCTAAATTTATATTTTGATTTGTAAAACAACCATGTGTTATTCACTATTAATCAAGCGATGTTACTTACCGAGTTACCAAGCAAGTTCACTATACTTTAACTAAACCAAACCGAGTTACCAAGTCTAATTTAGCTTCAAGTATGCATTAAAACCATGTTTCTACTTTAATGATCCTAGTTAACGATGCCGAGTTACCAAACATTGATACGACTAGGTGGACTATTCAATTTACCGACTAATTCTCACGGAGTTACCGCGTGAAAACTAATTGAATTTATCTCTACGTTAGCTACTCGCAAAGATAATATAATAAAGAACGTAAATAATCCATAATAGTGAATAAACACACGAGATTAAGCTAGAGCATGCATTACAATCATCAAAACATCAACTTTAGATCAAACCCTAGCTACACCAAACGAGAATTCCCAGCAAAAAGTGCTTAGCTACTCATATTCATCATCAAAACGACAAGTCTAATGAGTTTAAACATAAAAATCAAGAAAAGACGAGAGTTTAGAATCCAAACGAATGATCCAAAGCTCCTAAGCTCTCCCAAAGGCTTCTTGATCTCCAAAAGATGTCTCTAATGTAAAAAACTACTGAAAAAGTCGACCTAAAAGGCTTAAATACGTTCCCATAATCATATTACAAAGTTTGGATAAACTACGAAAAAGCCCCAAAAAAAAACTGCACATTCCAGCAATCTCTTCGCACGAAGACAGTTGTCTTCGCACGAAGAGTCTTCGTACGAAGACTTCTGCTTCTTCGTGCGAAGGTCTTCTCAAAGAGATACTGCAAGCTTGTATAGGAAGAGAATTCAGTCGAGCCAAATTTTTGCTAAGTGTTTTGTCTTCGCACGAAGACAAATGTCTTCGCACGAAGACTTCTGTTCCAGCCCTCTTTCTTTGACTTTCCTCTTCCTTCCTTTGACTTTCCTCTTCCTTCCTTCTTCCTTTGACCTTCCTTCAATTTCCTTTGACTTTCTCCTTCCTTTTGACTTGCCTTTGAGTTCCTTGTTTCCGAAGTTCGCTTCCATATCCCGCATGATCCTCCAAGCCCTGTTTTCCTGCGAATCACAACACGAAAACACAACCCGCGATCATATCACAATAAAAGCTCAAAAATCTAAAGAAACGCCCGGATTTAACAAGTAATGCACATGAACTCACATTATCACATTAAAGCTCAATTTACTCAAAAGACGACGAATTCTCCATGATAAGCACGCAAAAGGTAGAAATAAAAGGCATAAAATAACTCCGAAAACGGAGTTATCAACTACCCCCACACTACCTTTTGCTCGTCCCGAGCAAATCTCCCAAGTCAATTCCATTTCTCTCAAGCCAAAACTTCTCTCGCTTTCCCGCAATCCATCCAACTTTGCATACTCATCTAATTACTCATTGCATAACTTCCCTACGCCATTTGCATACTTTCACCTCACATTGCATACAAAACCATTAACACTTGCATACTAATCCGAGTAGAACAATCCACCAACCATCCTTCCTACTAGTCGACACGACTCGATTATACACAATGCACCTATATGCAAATGCAATATTCACAATGCAAGTATTGAAATAACAAATTTTCTTTTTCTTTTGTGAGATTGGGCAATCTCCATTAGCTTAAACCGATTCACACGAAGCGATGAGAAATCTAGACACAAGGAATGATTTGAAATCAAATTCGACAACACGAATCTCCCCTAGCTAGTATAGAGAACCTAACTTTACTAAGTACAAGAATGCAATACCCTTTCATGTGTGCCACAAAATAAAAGGCTACGCTAGGCTAAGCCACGTTCAAGTTCCGAGCTCCTAATCCGCTAACGGGTTTAGAATGATGAAGCTTTAGGGACAAATAGGATAATAATCAAACATAAGTCCTAAGGCGTCACATTCTCACAAATACCATAGCTCACACACCCTCACAACAATGATAGAAACCAAGCCCGAAACTCACCATCTCCGGCCCTCGATCCCCTCACACCCCGGTACAATTACGATCTCCGCGGCTATTGTCATGAATGATGCATAAGCCAAAATTTCCCGTTCGTGAACTAGTCGCTTCTCCATTCGTTCTTCCACAAAGCTTCTCATTCTTCCTTTATTCATCTCCCCTTTTTTTCTCTCTTTTCTTTTTTTTCTAATTTTTTTTTTTTTTTTTTTAATAATCTCTCAAAATCCTACACAATTCCTTCAATATCTGTCTCGAGTGGTCTTCCAAATGCCAAGCTATCATATGATCGTAAGGAGAGACAATATCCAAATCAACACGTATAAATCACAAATAAATGTCTCTCCCTATCTCGATGAAATCCTCGGTGCTACTAACAAAGCCGCTAACATAATAGAGCACGTGTGGGGATGGAATCGTCGCAAGCGCAATCTCGATGTCGGAAGTCAAATGTCGACACCCCCACACTCGAATGTAATCCTGTCCCCTCTCAAGTAGTCAATCAAATGTCTGTCTCGTGCCTAATCCAACCAAACCTCCTACACCATGATGCGTAAGATCCGGTACCTAGCACAATCCACCTATTAAATTCCCCCAACCCAAGTTTTGTGTGTATTAGATGGTACACACTCACGGCTCTCCTCACTTGTGTCCATGTTGTAATGCCATGGAACACCGCCACACCGAAGTGCGCAAGCCTACTCTCACTCACCCTCGCATTCCCCTCGAAGATCACAAATGAAGCGCATGCGATTATGCAAGACTCACACAAATATAGCATGAAGTACTCCCTCATCGAACCCCCTCAACTACAACACCCTCGTGACGCACTAAAGCGGTGATTCTAACCAATCAGTGATGAAGGCCAAGAATCGTCACCCTAAGTCCAAAGGTTGTCAAAGAATCCATGGTTCAAATCAGGGTTTACTAGTGGTCCTACAAGGTAAGTTCTATAAGCAGTGAGTGCTCTAATACACACCTCGCACAGCTGTTCTGTGTGCCACTACGAGGCGGGTTGGCGACTACCTAAGACGTACACAAGAACGTTCGGCTTGTTTAGCTCACACCTAGCTCAAATCTTGTAAGAAAATTAGGCACACACTTTAGATTTGACAAAATTAAGTTCGTGTGTAAAATAGGCACGCATTCCCGTAAAGAAAGTTTCTCTATACTTACTAAGGGAAACTCACATCGTCACTCTCGATCGCAATTCACGCCCTATGCCTAAAAGTCTCACACTTCTCGATTTTACCGAATTTTCAGCTCCTTTCGATTGCCCTTTCTCAAATTTTTAATTTTTTTGGTGTTTTCACATTTTTACTTTTTTTTTTTTTTTTTATATATATATATACCTACACTATATGCACGGCCGACTCGACTACTGACTCAATAATGGTGGGATGACTCAATAATACGAAAACGTGCACGCAAAAAGATGAATAATAAAAAGAAAAATAAGGACATAACTAAAAATCTCTAACTCTACATGCTGACACGGGCGATGCAAAGACTCAACATTGACTAGCAAAAAGGACTCAACCACCCCCACACTAGAATGCATCGTTGTCCTCAACGATAACGCGAGGACTCAACAATTCTAGCACGAGGGCACACTCCACTACTCGTCATCTTCTTCCTCCTCTTCATCTTCTTCCTCATCATCTTCTTCTTCCTCATCCTCACTCGGCGGAACCGGATACTCAAATTCATCCTCCTGGAACCACGGATCCGCCGTCGGGACCGGTGGAACAAACTCCCTCGCCGCCTGACCACTAGACTGTATAACCCACTGGCCCACCATCTGGATTAATCCCCCCAGCTTCGCCTGATTGTCCCGAGTGTGGGCAAACTGGCGTCTTCTCTCGAGTCTATCCCGGGCCATCTCCTCTCTCAGGTGGTCGTAGGCAACCTGGTTGTCAAACCTAGAGGTGTTCATCCTCCTACCCTTTCCCTTCTTCCTTGCTGTCTCATCAAACCTATGCCACTTCCTAGCAGTAAACGGTTTCAAATCCATGTCTCTCCCAATGACTACTTCGGCAGTTTTGGCTAGGTGAGTAAGCAAGCAAGTATGACCGGGACCCAACTTGTTAGTCCTCGGCACCCTCTCAAGACAATTCTCCCAAATCAGTTTAGGGATGTTGATTCTAACCCCGGTGTAAAGACAGAGAGCCCAGACCGATAGGCGGAAAGTGTAACTAGGGTTTCGTGTGATTCCCAAAACCCAGTTCTCTAGCAATTCACAGCACCACCTTGCCTCCGGCCGATAAAACTTCTTTTCGGCCTTCCAATGAATCACCTCCCCTTTCCTGTCCCATGGATCAACCCCTTTCGCAAAACAAAAAGCATTTAAACGAGACCAAAGATTCTCACTACGAAGAACCGTCTCGTACCCACAACCCTCTTTCAATGCGGGGAAACCCATGGCCAAAGCGATAGTCTCTGGCGTGAAGACTATCCACTCGTTCCGACAGTACACAAGACGAGGGTCTTGGCTCTCACCATCTTTTGCATAACGCAAATTGAAACAAAACTCTCGCGCAATATGCGAACTAGACTGCCCTACTAGCTTAAACCAATTGGTAAGCTTCTCGCGCTCAAAAATTTCCTTGATTGCTTGAGGCATGTCCTCGTGCAATGGAAATGCCTTTTCGGGCTGCCCATTCTTAGTCAAGTAGGTATCTTTGCGAGAGTCTAGATGGGCCTCGTAGGTGACGAAACGGAAGCTATCATAGTAGCCGGGCCCAATACTACTCTCTTTCAAATTAGCCTTAGCCTTTCGTCGGCCTACAATGCCCGGTTTAGCCGGGAAAGGGGCATTCAAGATAGCATATTGGGGAATGGGCGTATCTCCAATTGAGGATCGCCCGACCCCGATGCTTCTTGCGAAGTACCCTCTCCCGTCTTCCGTTTCTTTCCACCCGCCATTTAGAATGCAATTTCAAGTAAAACGAGAAATTCAACTATTGTGCACGTGACAAGAAGTGTGTACTGAATGAAACACGTAGGCACGTAAGCAAATAATTCCTAGGACTTTACGCAATCGCCCCCAAATACGCTACTAAGCGCAACAAAAAATAATTGGGCTTTTACTCAATTTTATGCCTAGGACTCGAATATGGAAATAGCAAGTTTAGATTGTACCTACGTGTCCGGAGCAAGTCTTACGGACACAAAAATCGCAGAATTTTGACAAACCAGGCTGATTTGGAAGTTGCCGGAAGAATTTGTCGAAATTTTGAATTGATTGATGCTCCGTACTCCTTGTGTAGTCCCCGTTAGCGTTGCCTTCTCGACCGTAAGCTGAATCAAGCTCTAATTCGTCCAATTCCTCAATTCTTGCTTCAAACCCTAGTTTCTTCTTCCTCTGCTTTCTCTCTTATCTCTCAAGCTCACTCAAAACCACCTCTCAAATCTTGTTCTCCTCTGAATTGCGAGCAAAACCCTAGGTGGGTTGTTGATTTTGGTGAAGAATCAAGGGAGGGGGGTGATTTGGCTGTCGCGCGGCTATGGAGGCGTGAAGCTGTTGAATGATGAAGAATGAGGAAGAAGAGAACGACCAGCAGATGATGAAGCTTCAAAGCTCGGGGAAAAAGTCTAAAAAGCCCTTAGTGCTTTGCCTCCATCCTTGCTCCGTGCGTGGCTAAAAAGACTTTTCGCCCGATGTCTTCGTGCGAAGACAAAAGTCTTCGTGCGAAGAGTCTTCGTACGAAGACATTTTGTCTTCGCACGAAGATCTTCTCAAATAGATACTGCAAGTGGTTATAGGAAGACAATCTTCAGACTTCGAAAATTTTCTAAGTATAAAGTCTTCCTACGAAGACAATTGTCTTCATACGAAGACAATGCTGGAGCTTGCCAAAAACATCCTTTTTGTCAAATTTTCGCGTATCCGATCGTGCCTTTGCTTTCCGAAGGATCTCCTCGACCTCGAGACTCCCTTTTTACCTTAAAACACTCCCAAAATCCGGGGAATATTTCATTTGTCAATTTCACGCGTTCCAAGGCACGTTTTGCATTTGCGGATGCTTTTGGCCTCGTTTTACTCGCTAAAGCATCCTTTTTGGCGTAACTTCTTCATCCGGACTCCGATTTGCGCGATCCACCTGTCTACAGAAAGCTCTCGACCACCCCCACACGTTGGCGCTATTCAATCTTTATTTCAGTCTGTCCTTCAAAATTTCACCTCGTAATCCGTGCCGGCGTGCTAGCTTTCTCCGTTCACTAATTAATTTCTTGCGCAAATCAAGACGGGGAGTCCGGGAACATGATCTTCCCCAGGTGCGTGTGTTGAATAGGTGCAAGAATGGCTTTTATCTTCAATTCCTTCACTTCGGATCCCGATACGCGATTTGGGCTGCAAATCCTGGCTTTTTACTCTGTTTCGCACGCGCGCATCAAGAAGGGGGATCCGAAATAGGCCTTTCACCTCGTATTCCTGCACATACTCATTGGAAATATTAAATCCACTCTCTCGCACCTCTCAATAAAATCAAACCGAATAAAAATTACAAAACAGTATTAAAACCTATCCTAAAGCAATAAATAGGTTGGGTTGCCTCCCAACAAGCGCTTTGTAATTTAAGGTTGACGGCCCGACCCAGTTACCTCAGAGATTTCTCAAATTGCGGGAGTTGCATGAAGCCATTCAATGACTCCAATGAAATTCCCGTCCACGTACGGTTTCGCTCTCTGTCCATTCACCTTAAACCTGTTCCCATTTGCATCCTCTACCTCAAGAGATCCCCATGGATAAACTGCAGTAATCGTGTAGGGACCACTCCACCTAGATTTCAATTTCCCTGGAAACAGCTTTAGTCTGGCATTGAAGATCAATACTTTCTGTCCTACCTTGAAGTCTCTCGGGATGATGTGCCTGTCGTGCCACAGTTTTGTCCTCTCCTTATAGATTCTCGCACTTTCATACGCCATCAATCGAAATTCTTCAAGTTCAAGTAGCGCTTGCTTTCGTAGCTCACCTGAGAGCTTAGCGTCCAAATTGATCTTCTTCAAGGCCCAGAATGCCTTGTGTTCAAGTTCCACCGGAAGATGACATGACTTCCCAAATACTAACTGCTAGGGAGACATGCCTAAAGGAGTCTTGTAAGCAGTCCTATACGCCCATAAGCTATCATCTAAGTGCAGAGACCAATCCTTGCGTCCCGGGTTGACTGTCTTCTCCAGAATCCCTTTTATCTCTCGGTTAGAAACTTCTGCTTGCCCATTCGACTGCGGATGATAAGCCAGTGATATCTTATGCGTCTTTACCCCATATTTGCTCAAGACATTGGCAAAGACTTTATTCACGAAATGCGATCCTTCATCACTGATTATGGCTCTGGGAGTTCCAAACCGTGTAAAAATGCTCTTACGCACGAATCTCTCTACAGTAGCTCCATCGTTTTCGGGGCAAGCCATTGCCTCCACCCACTTGGTCACATAATCCACAGCTAACAGTATATAAAGATTGCCAAGTGAAGATGGGAATGGTCCCATGAAATCAATGCCCCAGACATCAAAGGGCTCTACTTCCAACACAAAATTTTGAGGCATCTCGTTTCGGTTGGAGATATTGCCGGTTCTCTGACATCGATCACATTGCTGTACAAATAGATGAGCATCTTTATGTAAAGAAGGCCAGTAAAATCCACTTTGCAATACCTTTGCCACAGTCCGCGTTTTGCCAAAATGTCCTCCGCAATTCAATTCGTGGCAGTGTCTAAGAATGTCCAAAGTGTCTGGCTCAGCTACGCATCTTCTCAACACATTGTCAGCTCCCAACCTAAACAAATAAGGGTCATCCCAGAAATAGTGTCGTGCATCTGCGAAAAATTTCTTTTTCTGATGGAAAGACATGTCTTTCGGGACAATTTTGAGCGCCTTGAAATTTGCCAAATCCGCAAACCAAGGCACAGCTGCTACCACTACCATAAGTTGTTCATCTGGAAAATCTTCTCTAATTGGCACATCTTCTTGTTTTTCGTTTTCCAGTCGTGACAAATGGTCTGCAACAACGTTCTCTACACCCTTTTTGTCCTTTATCACTATGTCAAACTCTTGCATTAGCAACACCCATCGGATCAATCTAGGCTTCGCATCCTTCTTTGCAAGAAGATATTTGAGGGCTGCATGGTCCGTGAAAATAGTCACCTGAGAACCCACAAGGTATGGACGAAACTTGTCCAATGCGAAGATAATAGCCAACATCTCTTTCTCCGTGGTGGCATAATTAACCTGTGCAGTATTAAGAGTACGACTAGCATAGTAAATTACATGAGCTACCTTGTCTTTCCGCTGTCCCAGCACTGCTCCCACCGCGTAATCGCTGGCATCACACATAAGTTCGAACGGTAAGGTCCAGTCTGGGGTGGCTATAATGGGAGAACTAATCAGCTTTTTCTTGAGCAAATCAAAAGCTGTCTTGCAGTCTTCATTGAAATCAAACACGGCATCTTTCTCAAGCAAACCAGATAAAGGCTTTGTGATTTTAGAAAAGCCCTTAATGAAGCGCCGATAGAAACCTGCATGTCCCAAGAAACTCCGTACCCCTTTGACAAACGTAGGGTAAGGAAGCTTCTCAATCACCTCAATCTTCGCCCGGTCTACCTCTAAACCTTTACTGGAGATCTTGTGCCCCAATACTATTCCCTCGGTCACCATGAAATGGCACTTCTCCCAGTTGAGCACTAGGTTGGTGTCAATACATCTGTCCAGTACCCGAGCTAGCTGCTGGAGACAGTCTTCGAACCCATCACCATAAAGCGAAAAATCATCCATGAAGACTTCAAAATTTTGCTCCATCATGTCTGAGAAGATAGACATCATACACCTCTGAAACGTAGCTGGGGCATTGCATAGCCCAAAGGGCATGCGTCTGAATGCAAAAGTCCCATATGGACAAGTAAATGTCGTCTTCTCCTGGTCAGCTGGCTCAATCGCTATCTGATTATACCCAGAATATCCATCCAAAAAGCAGTAGTGTGAATGGTGCGCCAGCCTATCGAGCATCTGGTCCACAAATGGGAGGGGAAAATGATCCTTCTGTTGGGTTTTGACGTAGGTAACGCAGCGGAATAATAAAATTAATCCTACTCAAAGCCCACCAAGGATCACAGGAAGAGACATCATAACATGATTAAGGACATAGAAGATGTGTACCTTTTGATTTGTGAGATCACACGAAGAATGATGTCCTCGTCTCTACGGTTGATCCACGTCTAGAGGTGAGATCTAGATTCTTCCTTCAATCAAGTGCTAGCTTGAACCTTGGAGGAAGAGGGATGAAGATCAAAGCAACCAAGCAACAAGGCAACGAAGGAGGGGCGGCCTCCCTTCTTGCCGTCGGGTAGGGGGGCGGACGGGGCTAGGGTTTCGGCCCTAGCTCTTGTCTTGCTCTCTCTTTTGCTCTCTCCCACTCTTTGTGTGTTATGATTAATAACTCATGTAGTGGGAAGGAAGCTAGAGCCTCCTTTATATACTCCAACAACTCCTTGTTGTTTCCATAAAAAGAGTTTTCTTGTTCTAGTAGGACTAGAACTATTCCCTTCCTTGCAAATTAGTCCTACTAAGTTTGCAAGGTGTTGCACAATGATCCTTCTATTAATTAATCCATATTAATTAATCCCAAATCTAGCTCTACTCTATTGACGTGTGACCCCATAGGTTTCTATATAGTTGGTAGTAACTATTACTAACATGGAGCGGTGTCTAGCAACACATCCATGCAACCCAACCAATAGAAATAGTCAGTGATCCCGACAAACCTTTGTGCCCAATATGTCATATTGCATTATCCCTTTGTCTCCATATCCGGATTGGACACGAGACATAAATAGTCACACTCGTATATCCAATCCATAGTTCCTCGATCCTGGGAATATGCTTATGCTTGCAGATAACATTAATATCTCCATATTAATTTATCTGAGTCTGGCCAGACATTCAATAAGCCTCATCCCTCGAGTGGCCGTGGATATTTACTCCCATTATGTGGGAGGGACAAATCCTATCTACATCACTACGATCTCTAAGCTTTCTTCCTATCACGCCCGATAGCCACCGTTATGATTACCCAGTTACGGTGTAACGTTTGATAACATCAAAGCGCAATATTTCACAACTAGAGTATCTAGTGACTTCAAGTCTAAGGATTGCAATAATATTAGCACTACGAAAAGCGATTGTGACTTCACATAATCTAATGTATCCTTTTCGTTGTGGGTCAATCCAGTATGCCATTACTCCTAATGCATACCCATGTGTTAGACTTGATATCTCCATATCAATCTACCCACATACTAGTCTATATTTGATTGTCCTGTTAATCAATATAATTGACTAGGGATATTTAAGATAAATAACACAATTTATCTAAGGACTTCATTATATTAAATATCGCCATAAATAATAAATGAATATTCTAGCCAAAACATCGTTCATACTAAATCTACGATTGCCTCTAGGGCATCTATTCCAACAGTCTCCCACTTGCACTAGAGCCAATCTGGCGCATCTCGTATGCCTATAGATCTGGCGTGCCCTTCATGCTTTCGCTGCGCAAGAGGTTTCGTAAGCGGATCTGACACGTTGTCATCTGTCGGAATCTTGCATATCTTCACATCTCCTCGATCGATCATATCACGAATAAGATGGAATCTCCTAAGTACATGCTTTGACTTTTGGTGCGATCTTGGTTCCTTTGCCTGTGCGATTGCCCCAGAGTTGTCACAGTACAACTCTACGGGATCCACTATGCTAGGGACCACACCGAGCTCAGTGATAAACTTCTTTATCCATACTGCCTCTTTTGCCGCTTCCGCAGCAGCAATGTACTCAGCTTCTGTTGTAGAATCAGCAACTGTGCCTTGCTTGGAACTCTTCCAGCTCACAGCTCCTCCATTCAGGCAAAACACGTATCCAGACTGCGATCTGTAATCATCCTTGTCGGTTTGGAAGCTTGCGTCAGTGTAACCCTTTACACTTAGCTCTTCCATTCCTCCATATATCAAGAACACATCCTTAGTTCTTCTCAAGTACTTTAGGATGTTCTTGACAGCAATCCAGTGACTCTCACCCGGATTGGACTGATATCTGCTCACCATACTCAACGCGTATGATACGTCTGGTCTAGTACATAGCATGGCGTACATGATGGATCCTATGGCCGAAGCATAAGGTATCCTGCTCATCCGGTCCTTCTCCATCTCGTTGGAGGGACAGTCATTCTTGGACAGAGTGACTCCATGTGACATGGGCAAGAATCCCTTCTTGGAATCTTGCATGTTGAACCTCTTCAACACCTTGTCAATATATGTACTCTGACTTAGGCCAAGCAACCTTTTAGATCTATCTCTATAGATCTTTATACCCAGTATATAGGCTGCATCTCCTAAGTCTTTCATCGCAAAGCACTTTCCTAGCCAATCTTTAACAGATTGCAGAGTAGGAATATCATTGCCTATGATTAGTATGTCATCCACATACAAGACCAGAAACACTATAGAGCTCCCACTAACCTTCTTGTAAACACAAGGCTCATCTTCGTTTTTGATGAAGCCAAACTCTTTGACCGCATCATCAAAACGTCGATTCCAGCTCCTAGAAGCTTGCTTTAATCCATAAATGGACCTTTGCAGCTTACAGACTTTATTGGCATTCTCCGGATCCTCAAAACCCTCTGGTTGTGTCATGTACACATCCTCAAGGAGGTTCCCATAAAGGAACGCTGTTTTGACATCCATTTGCCAAATCTCATAGTCGTAGTATGCTGCAATAGCAAGTAAGATTCGAATGGATTTGGTCATGGCGACTGGTGAAAAGGTCTCATCATAGTCAACACCATGAATCTGTCTATAACCTTTGGCCACCAATCGCCCTTTGTAGGCAACTACCTTGCCATCCATGTCGGTCTTCTTCTTGAAGACCCACTTGCACCCTATGGGTCGAGCCCCTTCGGGTGGTTCCACCAAAGTCCATACTTTGTTGGTATACATGGAATCCATTTCGGATCTCATAGCTTCTAGCCACTTCTTAGAGTCTGGGCCACTCATGGCTTCTCCATAGTTTGCAGGCTCATCATCCATGAGTGGTACGTCATCGGGCTCAGTCACGAGAAGTCCATACCTCTCTGGCTCATGACGCACTCTTCCTGATCTACGGAGTTCCTGTGTTACCTGAACAGGCTCTTCCATAACTTCTTGTGGTTCCTGTTCATGTTCCATTATTGGTTCAGTGATTTGTGGTTCATGAATTTCTTCAAGTTCTACAACCCTCCCACTTGCTTCTTTAGAGACTAGTTCTCTTTCTAGAAACACGCCGGTCCGAGCAACAAACACTTTGTTTTCGGTAGGGTTATAGAAATAATATCCTTTAGTTTCCTTAGGATATCCCACAAATTTACACTTATCCGCTTTAGGCCCGAGCTTGTCTGTTTGTAAACGCTTTACATACACGTCGCAGCCCCAAATCTTCATAAACGACACTATGGGACGCCTCCCAGTCCATATCTCATATGGCGTCTTCATAACTGATTTGGATGGAACACGGTTAATGGTAAAAGCTGCCGTCATTAGAGCATGTCCCCAAAAGGATATCGGAAGATCTGTTTGAGACATCATAGATCGCACCATATCTAATAGAGTGCGATTCCTCCTCTCGGATACACCATTCCATTGTGGTGTTCCGGGTGGAGTGAGCTGGGATACTATCCCACACTTTCTAAGATACTCATCAAACTCTTGGCTTAAGTATTCTCCTCCACGATCCGATCGTAGGGCTTTAATACTCTTGCCAAGTTGCTTCTCTACTTCACTCTTGAATTCTTTGAACAATTCAAAGGATTCGGATTTGGCCTTCATAAGGTATACAAATCCATATCTACTGAAATCATCAGTAAAAGTGATGAAGTAGGTATAACCACCTCTGGCAGGCGTGGGGAATGGCCCGCATACATCAGTATGTATGAGTGCCAATAACTCACTAGTCCGTTCACCTTTCTTATTGAAAGGGGACTTTGTCATCTTTCCCAATAAACAAGACTCACATGTCTCATATGATTCCAAATCAAATGAGTCTAGAAGTCCATCCTTATGGAGTCTAGATATGCGTTTCTCATTTATATGGCCTAAACGACAGTGCCATAGATATGTAGGATTTAAATCATTAGTTTTAATCCTTTTAGTATTTATGTTATAGATTGGATTATTTAGATCAAGGATATACAATCCATTAGACAAATGCGCACTACAATAGTGCATACTATCAAAATAAATGGAGCAACACTTGTCCTTTATTGAAATAGAAAAGCCTTTCTCGTCCAAACAAGAAACGGAAATAATGTTTCTGCTCATAGCAGGCACATAAAAGCAATTGTCTAATTCTAAAATAAGTCCAGAAGGCAAAGATAGCTCATAAACGCCTACAGCTAATGCAGCAACCCTTGCTCCATTCCCGACGCGCAAGTCTATCTCCCCTTTTCGCAATCTTCTACTTCTTTTCAAATCCTGCACATTACGACAAATGTGAGAACCACATCCGGTATCCAATACCCAGGATGATGAAATAGAGAGATTGATGTCTATAACATAAATACCTGGTGGTGGTGGAATCACTATTCCAAGCTTCTTATCCTCCAGATATTTAGGGCAATTCCTCCTCCAGTGACCCGGCTGGCTGCAGTAGTGACATTCACCTTTAGCCACACCTCCACTAGGCTTTAGGGCATCCTTGGATTTCGCAACTTTCTTGCGTTTTCCTTTTGAAGTAGATGCAACTGACTTGCCCTTCTTCTTGTGCACCATCATTATGGCTTTGCCTTTGCCTTTATTGATGCTTTGCTCAGCTGTCTTTAGCATGTTCAATAGGTCTGGCAAAGACTTGTTGATCTCATTCATATTATAGTTCATGATGAACTGATTATAACTGTCAGGCAACGATTGCAAGACGAGATCAGTCGCCAAGTCCTGGCCGAGTGGGAACCCCAGTCTCTCAAGGTTCTCTATGTACCCGATCATTCGGAGTACATGAGGGCCTACTGGATTCCCCTCTGCAAGACTACTTTTGAACAATGCTTTAGACACTTCATAGCGCTCATGCCTTGCCTGTTCCTGAAACAATTGTTTCAAGTGTATGATCATATCATAAGCTTCCATGTTCTCGTGTTGCTTCTGAAGCTCACCAGTCATGGTACAAAGCATGAGGCAAGTCACGTCATTAGAATCATCAATATGTTTCTGACGTGCCCTTACTTCCGCTAATAGAGACTCATCTTGTGGTGGGTCTGGAATTGGAGTGTCCAAGACGTACAGCTTCTTTTCTTGCTTGAGGACAATCCTCAAGTTTCTGTACCAGTCAAGGAAATTCGTTCCAGACAATTTATCCTTCTCAAGGACAGATCGTAGGGATGAACTCGATGCGTTGTTGTTTGCCATTTGGAATTCTACAAAACGAGAAATATGCAATTTAGTATTTTGAACAATTTAACTATATTTAACAATGGCTAGATCATCAAATATAGCTCCCACTATTTTTCTCGGTTTAATAGCCCTCACCATTAAAGCGGAAAATATCTTTATACTCTCTAGTGGGTCCAAGATCCTTATTTCACTTCTTCTTGAGCTTGCTTTGGCAAGTCACCCAAGAATTGGTTATTTAGGTAGGAACCATTCCAATTGCATCCCATGCAACTCTTGGTCCAATTAGGTGAATAATTTCCTTTTATTCTTTATCCAATTGGATAACTCCTAATTGTCATGCCTCTAAGCTCATCAATCCAATTGATTCTTGCCTAGTTGCGTCCAACCTCTTGTTTTCAACATACACGCATTACTAGCTTGCGTCGTCCGCAACACATCATGAAAAATTAAAATCGCCTTGCTTTGGCAAGCCCGAATTTTAATAGTCCACGATCATGAAGGGTGTTTTGGCAAGAGAAGGCAAAACGCAATATTTAATTGAGGGATTTCCTTTTAACTTGTTTGGTTGATCTTTATCAACATGGTCTACTTATTTGGATTGGGCTATCCACAATAAAAGACCAACCTTGTTTATTATTATCTTGTTATCGTTTTGCTTGTAGCGCCATACACACAAAATAAATAACAAGGCATGAATAATAAACATCCACAAAATAAAAAAACGTGGCATGGATATGGCCTCTAGACTAATGATATTATCAAGCCAATGATAATATCTAATTGCCCTAAAGTGCCGAGCTCATCTCCATGTGCTCCACCATAGCTGCGCGCCTAGGGATGTCTTTTGGCTCCTTTGGTTCTCCGGTCTTCTTCTCCATGCTCTTGGCTATCATCTAAATATTTCTAATTCTAGCCTAACATCTAGAATAAATAAATAATAAAAGCCTCACATGTCGAGGAGAAAAAGAACGACTCGCAGGCCGTAAAACTTAATTAATTATTACATTAATTTGATCAGCTCGCAGGCCGTAAACCAAACCACAAAACAATAAACATCCACAATCCTAGGCCATATCCATCCACCATGCAATAAAGCACATAATACAGTTAAAACCAATTTTTAACGCGCTTGTTTAATTTTAATGAAATTGGGTAACTAGGGTTTCACAACGGTCCAAAGGGTCCAAGCCAACAAGTGGCCCGAACCCTAGGACCGCCGCACGCCTAAGGGGGCCGCGGCCTTGCTTGGCGCCCAAGGGAGGGGCGGGCGGCTAGGGTTTCGGCCCTAGTCCCCTTCCTCCTTCCTTGTTGCCCAAGCAAGGTTGTTTCCATATGGATTTAATTCCATAATTTTGTTTCCATAATTGAAAACCCCTTTTCAATCATGTGCCCATGAACCCTAATTTTTCAAGAACCCAATTATTCACATCCTATGTGATTAAACTCACCAATTCTAACATCCAATGTTAAATTGGGTCTTGTTTTATTGAATCAAATTCAATATTGCATCTACTATGCCAATTTTTCAGTTTTCGCGTAATAAAGAATAATACGGTGTATGAACTGAAATCGTAAACACATAATATCATGTTATGCTCTACGACCTGTGGCTCTGATACCACTGTTGGGTTTTGACGTAGGTAACGCAGCGGAATAATAAAATTAATCCTACTCAAAGCCCACCAAGGATCACAGGAAGAGACATCATAACATGATTAAGGACATAGAAGATGTGTACCTTTTGATTTGTGAGATCACACGAAGAATGATGTCCTCGTCTCTACGGTTGATCCACGTCTAGAGGTGAGATCTAGATTCTTCCTTCAATCAAGTGCTAGCTTGAACCTTGGAGGAAGAGGGATGAAGATCAAAGCAACCAAGCAACAAGGCAACGAAGGAGGGGCGGCCTCCCTTCTTGCCGTCGGGTAGGGGGGCGGACGGGGCTAGGGTTTCGGCCCTAGCTCTTGTCTTGCTCTCTCTTTTGCTCTCTCCCACTCTTTGTGTGTTATGATTAATAACTCATGTAGTGGGAAGGAAGCTAGAGCCTCCTTTATATACTCCAACAACTCCTTGTTGTTTCCATAAAAAGAGTTTTCTTGTTCTAGTAGGACTAGAACTATTCCCTTCCTTGCAAATTAGTCCTACTAAGTTTGCAAGGTGTTGCACAATGATCCTTCTATTAATTAATCCATATTAATTAATCCCAAATCTAGCTCTACTCTATTGACGTGTGACCCCATAGGTTTCTATATAGTTGGTAGTAACTATTACTAACATGGAGCGGTGTCTAGCAACACATCCATGCAACCCAACCAATAGAAATAGTCAGTGATCCCGACAAACCTTTGTGCCCAATATGTCATATTGCATTATCCCTTTGTCTCCATATCCGGATTGGACACGAGACATAAATAGTCACACTCGTATATCCAATCCATAGTTCCTCGATCCTGGGAATATGCTTATGCTTGCAGATAACATTAATATCTCCATATTAATTTATCTGAGTCTGGCCAGACATTCAATAAGCCTCATCCCTCGAGTGGCCGTGGATATTTACTCCCATTATGTGGGAGGGACAAATCCTATCTACATCACTACGATCTCTAAGCTTGCTTCCTATCACGCCCGATAGCCACCGTTATGATTACCCAGTTACGGTGTAACGTTTGATAACATCAAAGCGCAATATTTCACAACTAGAGTATCTAGTGACTTCAAGTCTAAGGATTGCAATAATATTAGCACTACGAAAAGCGATTGTGACTTCACATAATCTAATGTATCCTTTTCGTTGTGGGTCAATCCAGTATGCCATTACTCCTAATGCATACCCATGTGTTAGACTTGATATCTCCATATCAATCTACCCACATACTAGTCTATATTTGATTGTCCTGTTAATCAATATAATTGACTAGGGATATTTAAGATAAATAACACAATTTATCTAAGGACTTCATTATATTAAATATCGCCATAAATAATAAATGAATATTCTAGCCAAAACATCGTTCATACTAAATCTACGATTGCCTCTAGGGCATCTATTCCAACACCTTCAAAGTGGCATCATTGAGTTTGCGATAGTCCATGCAAACTCTCCACCCAGTAACGGTACGGGTGGCAATTTGATCACCTTTTTCCCCTTCCACCACAGTTATACCTCCTTTCTTGGGGACACATTGTACCGGGCTAGTCCACGTGCTGTCGGAAATCGGATAGATGATACCTGCTTCCAACCATTTAAGCACCTCTTTCTTCACCACCTCCTGCATGTGAGGGTTGAGGCGGCGCTGAAATTGAACTACCGGCTTCTTGTCTTCCATGAGCCTGATCTTATGCTGGCAAACTGTGGGGCTGATCCCCTTAATATCTGCTATGGTCCATCCCATAGCTGCTTTCCTCTTCTGTAGTACCTTGAGAAGCTGCTCCTCCTGTTCCCTGTCCAAACATGCAGATACAATCACAGGTAAAGTATCATTAGATCCCAAGTATAGATATTTCAAATGAACAGGTAAAGGCTTTAATTCTAAAACAGGAGCAGTAATAAGAGAAGGAGTAAGAATCTTCCTGCTTCCCTCATTAAAGAGGGGTAATGGTGGGCGCCAATGAACATCTAAGGCTTGCTCTTTCTCGCTGGAATCAAATAGAGCAATCTCCTCATATAGTTGCTCCAACAAAATATCGTCCTCCTCGTCCAGCGTATATGCCTCCACCCCAAAGCACTGCTCGCTCACCGCGTATGCGGGAAACTTCATAGCCTCAAATACATTGAAGGCCACCTTCTCATCGTTGATCTGCATAGTCAGCTCTCCATTGGCCACATCAATGATAGTTCTCCCAGTGGCCAGGAATGGACGACCCAAAATAAGAGGAACATCATCGTCGGCCTCCATGTCTAAGATCACAAAATCCGCTGGGAAGATGAGTCCTTCAACTCTCACTAATACATCCTCTAAAACACCCCTGGGGTGTTTTATTGTGCGATCAGCCATCTGCAAGCACATCCTGGTAGGCTTAGGATCTCCCACACCAAGTTGCTCAAAAACCGACGTGGGCATCAAATTAATACTTGCACCAAGGTCACATAATGCCCTCCCATGAAATGCGTCTCCCAATGTAACAGGAATGATGAAACCGCCCGGATCTTTCATCTTCTTTGGTAGCGCCTTTTGCACAACTGCGCTACACTCCTCATTCAGAGTTACGGTTTCAAAGTCATCCATGCGCCTCCGATTAGAAAGGAGGTCCTTGAGAAATTTGGCATATTTAGGCATTTGTGAAATGGCCTCCGCAAAAGGTATATTAATGTGCAGTTTCCTGAAGATATCCACAAACTTCTTGAAATGCTTGGCATCCTCTTGACTCTTCAATCTTTGCGGGTATGGCACTCGCACACTGTATTCCTCCCTTGGCTTCTGCTTCTCATCCGACTTCCTCACCGTGTCCTTTGATTGGGGATTCACGGTAGGCACGGGAATCTCTTCATCCAAGGCTTTCTCAGTGGCCTTAGTCGCCTCAGCTCGCGCGTGGCTAGGATATGGGGGTCCTCAGTAGTGATGCCACTGCGAGTTGTGATGGCATTTAGCTGCTCATTAGGAGTAATGGTATTTGCTGGAAGCATACCTGGTGGAAGCTTGATATTTTGATTGGCGATCTGCCCAATCTGAGTCTCGTGGCTTTTCATCGTGGCTTGTATTGAGACAATCGTGCTCTCCATCCTGTCTTGATTAGCTAGGAGCTTTCTCAATAGAGCATTCGTCTCTTGATCTTCTTTCTGTGGAGCCTGCTGTTGTGGAACCTGCCTTTGCGCTTGATATGGAACATTGGGTCTCTGACCGGGTGCATATAATCCACTGTTCGGATTGGCATAGCTGAAGTTGGGATGATTACGATTGTTGGGGTGATAGGTGTTAGGCCATTGCTGCTGTCGCATAAAATTCACATCTTCAACACTATTATCATATCCCTGACTTTCATCTGCTAGTAATTCACCCATGGGCTTCTGTGTTGGAGGATGCATACCGTGAAAGGCTGAGGTCATGGATTCCAGCTTTTGTTCCATCGATTCAATCTTGTTGACTAAGGATGTATCCCCCGGTTTGGAGTACCTACGCGTTTCAGATCGTGTAGACTCTCTCTTTGACGCGTTGTTCAGCAGATCTTGAGCTCGCTGTGCTCCAAGTCCCATAAAATTACCTCCAGCTAGCATATCTAACTGGTCAGCTGTCTCCTTGTCTAATGCGGTGTAGAAATAATGGAAGAGCTTGTGCCATGGCTCTCCATGATTCGGACATCTACGGAGAATTTGGCTGAACTTCCTCCACGCATCTCCCAACGATCTGTCTTCGTCCTGAGTGAATTTTGCAATCTCAGCCATCTGCTGAGCGACTCTGGATGGTGGCAAATACTTCCTCAGAAACTCATGACAACAATCCGCCCATGTCACTATGCTACCAGCTGGCAGCTGTAGGGTTTTGATTCATGGATCGCGCAAACGGAAGCATAATCAAACAAACAACCATGCAAAACCCTCCAAGGATCACAAGTCTAGATGCATAACGATAGTGAAGGTAAGAAATCATAAACACACCTTTGGGTTCTCCTTGATGACTTCAAACGCGAATAGTGTCACGTTCTCTATGGTTGATCCACGCCTAGAGTTGTTCCTAGATCTCCAATCTCCTTGGTGCTAGCCCGGAATGAATGGAGGGTGAAGGAATCACGCAAAACGAAGCACAAAAGGGGGTTCGGCCCTTTTGTGGCGTCGGGGACAAGGGGCGGCGGCAAGGGGGGCGGCGTCCCTCTTGTGGCTTGCTCTCTCTCTCCTTTGTTCTCTCCTACTCTTGTTATGTTCTCTTTAGATCATAAGTTCTTGTAGGGAAGGAAGGAGGAGGGTCCTTTATATAGTCCAACAACTCCTTGTTAACTACCTAAAGGACTTATTCTAGTCCTACTAGAATTCAATTTAGTCCCTTCCTTGCAAATTAGTCCCTACTAAGTTTGCAAGGGTTTGCAAAGTGATCCTTCTAATTAATTAATCCAATTAATTAATTCCAAATCTAGTAAAACTCTATATAGCGTGTGACCCCATAGGTTCTATCTAGTTGGTAGCAACTCTTTGCTAATATGGAGCGGTTTCTAGCAAAACATCCATTCTAGCCAACTAATAGAATAGTCATCTAGACAACCTTGTACAAGTAATTGTCTCATCCCTTTGCCTCCATATCCGGATTGGACACGAGACATACAAGTCACACTCGTATATCCAATCCCTAGTTTCTCGATCCATGGAATAGCCTTATTCGTGCAAATAACATCAATATCCCATATATTGATTTATTTGAGTCTGGCCAGACATTCTATAAGCACTATCCTCGAGTGGCCTTGGATATTTGCTCCCGTTATGTGGGAGGGGCAAATCCTCTCTACGTCCACTACGATCTCTAAGCTTGCTTCTCATTGTATCCAGTACACGCCTTTATAACTACCCAGTCACGGTGTAGCGTTTAACGCTACCAAGATCACAATGATCCACAACTAGAATATCTAGTGACTTCAAGTCTAAGGATGACAATACCATTGTACCCGAGAAGCACTTGTGACTCAACATAACGTGTATGTAGCCTTCTCGGTGATGGGTCAATCCAGTGCAACATTCCGTAATGCACACCTATGTGTTGGATCGTGATATCTCCATATCAATCCAACCCCATACTAGTCTATAGATGATTGTCCCATTTAATCATTATACTTGACTAGGGATATTTAAGATAAACAACACAATTGTAAATCTAAGGACTTCATTATATTAAATATCCAATAAATAATAAATGAATTTCTAGCCAATTACAAATTCATACTAAACTAGATTGCCTCTAGGGCATCTATTCCAACAGTCTCCCACTTGCACTAGAGCCAATCTGGCGCATCTCGTATGCCCATACTCCTAGTGTGCCCTTCATGCTTCCACTGCGTGAGAGGCTTCGTAAGCGGGTCTGACAGATTATCATCTGTAGGAATCTTGCATATCCGAACGTCTCCTCTATCGATAATATCTCGAATCAGATGAAACTTCCTGAGCACATGCTTGGACTTCTGGTGCGATCTTGGTTCCTTTGATTGCGCGATCGCCCCAGTGTTGTCACAGAACAACTCCACTGGATCCGCAATGCTAGGGACCACACCAAGTTCATAAACAAACTTTCTGATCCAAACAGCCTCCTTTGCTGCGCCATTTGCAGCAATGTACTCAGCCTCTGTTGTAGAATCAGCTACCGTCTCTTGCTTGGAACTCTTCCAGCTCACCGCTGCTCCATTCAGGCAAAACACATATCCCGACTGTGATCTAAAGTCATCTCTATCGGTTTGGAAGCTTGCATCAGTGTAACCCCTTACACGCAACTCTTCCTCACCGCCAAACATCAAGAAAGCATCCTTAGTTCTTCTCAAGTACTTTAGGATGTTCTTGACAGCAATCCAGTGACTCTCACCTGGATTGGATTGGTATCTGCTTGTCATACTCAAGGCATATGACACATCTGGTCTAGTACATAACATGGCATACATGATGGATCCTATGGCCGAGGCATAGGGAATCCTACTCATGCGTTCCTTCTCAATCTCATTGGAAGGACATCCACTCTTCGAAAGAGTGATTCCATGTGACATGGGCAAGAATCCCTTCTTGGAATCTTGCATGTTGAACCGTTTCAACTCCTTGTCAATATATGTACTTTGACTCAGGCCTAGCAACCTCTTAGATCTATCTCTATAGATCTTTATACCGAGTATATAGGCTGCTTCCCCTAAGTCCTTCATTGAGAAACACTTTCCTAGCCAATCTTTCACAGATTGCAGCATGGGAATGTCGTTTCCAATGAGTAGTATGTCATCCACATACAAGACCAGAAAAGCTACAGAGCTCCCACTAACCTTCTTGTAGACACAAGACTCATCTTCGTTTCTGATGAAGCCAAACTCTTTGACCACTTCATCAAAACGTCGATTCCAACTCCTAGAAGCTTGCTTCAATCCATAAATGGATCGTTGCAGCTTACAGACTTTGTTGGCTTGCTTTGGATCCTCAAAACCCTCCGGCTGTATCATATACACGTCCTCGAGGAGATTCCCATAAAGGAATGCTGTTTTGACATCCATCTGCCAAATCTCATAGTCGTAGTATGCTGCAATCGCAAGTAGGATTCGGATGGATTTGGTCATAGCGACTGGTGAAAAGGTTTCATCATAGTCAATACCATGAATCTGTCTGAATCCTTTAGCCACCAATCGGCCCTTGTAGGTAATCACATTACCATCCATGTCGATCTTCTTCTTGAAGACCCACTTGCACCCTATGGGCCGCGCCCCATCAGATGGTTCCACCAAAGTCCATACTTTGTTGGTATACATGGATTCCATCTCGGATCTCATGGCTTCAAGCCACTTCTGCGAGTCTGGGCCATTCATGGCCTCCTCATAGGTAGTAGGCTCATCATCTATGAGCATCGTGTCACCGGAATCAGTTACGAGAAGTCCGTACCTCTCGGGTTCCTGGCGCACTCTACTAGATCTACGAAGCTCTTGTGTTACCTGAACAGGTGGTTCCACAACTGCTTGTGATTCCTGTTCATGTTCCATAATCGGTTCAGTGATTTGTGGTTCTTGAATTTCTTCAAGTTCTACATTCCTCCCACTTGCTTCTTTAGAGACAAACTCTCTTTCTAGAAACACGCCGGTCCGAGCAACAAACACTTTGTTCTCGGTTGGATTGTAGAAGTAGTATCCCTTAGTTTCCTTAGGGTACCCCACAAATTTACACTTATCCGATTTAGGCCCTAGCTTGTCTGATTGTAAACGTTTTACATAGACATCGCAGCCCCAAATCCTCATGAACGACAATGTGGGACGCCTCCCACTCCACATCTCATATGGTGTCTTCATGACTGATTTAGATGGAACACGGTTAATGGTGAAAGCTGCACTTAATAGAGCGTAGCCCCAAAATGATAATGGAAGATCGGTTTGACACATCATAGACCGAACCATATCCAATAGGGTTCGATTCCTCCTCTCGGACACGCCATTCTATTGTGGCGTTCCGGGTGGAGTGAGTTGGGACACGATCCCACACTCTCTAAGATAGTCGTCAAACTCTTGGCTCAAGTATTCTCCTCCACGATCCGATCGTAGAGCCTTGATACTTTTGCCAAGTTGCTTCTCTACTTCATTCTTGAATTCTTTGAACACTTCAAAGGATTCGGATTTTGCCCTCATAAGGTACACAAATCCATATCTACTGTAATCATCAGTAAACGTAATGAAGTAGACATAACCACCCCTGGCAGGCGTGGCAAATGGCCCACACACATCAGTATGTATGAGTGCCAATTGCTCACTAGTCCTCTCACCTTTCTTATTGAAAGGGGACTTTGTCATTTTTCCCAATAAACAAGCCTCACATGTCTCATATGATTCAAAATCAAATGAGTCTAGTAATCCATCCTTATGGAGTCTAGATACACGTTTCTCATTTATGTGGCCTAAACGACAATGCCATAAATAAGCAGGATTTAAATCATTTATTTTAATCCGCTTGGTATTAATGTTGTAGACAGGATTACTTAGATCAAGGACATAAAGTCCATTAAATAATTGCGCACTAAAATAGTGAATATTATTCAAATAAAAGGAACAACAATTGTTCTTTATTGAAATAATAAAACCTTCCTTGTCCAAACAAGAAATAGAAATAATGTTTCTGCTCATAGCAGGCACAAAATAGCAATTATTTAATTCTAAAACTAATCCTGAAGGCAGAGATAGCTCGCACACGCCTATGGCCAACGCAGCAACCTTTGCTCCATTCCCAACGCGCAGATCTACCTCCCCTTTAGCCAATCTTTTACTTCTCTTTAGATCCTGCATATTTCGACAAATATGAGATCCACATCCAGTATCTAATACCCATGATGTAGAGACTGTTAAATTGACATCTACAACAAAAATACCTGGTGGTGGTGGAATCACTATTCCAAGCCTCTTGTCCTCCAGATATTTTGGGCAGTTCCTCCTCCAGTGTCCAGGTTGACTACAGTAGTGACATTCACCCTTAGTCACGACCTTGGCAATGGCACCAACAGGCTTAAGGACTTGTTCCTTGGACTTAGCAACTGACTTGCCTTTGCCCTTGGAGGAAGAGGCAAACTTTTTACCCTTTCCTTTATGCACCATCATAATGGCTTTGCCCTTACCCTTATTGATGCTCTGTTCAGCCGTCCTCAACATGTTGAGCAAATCTGGCAGTGGTTTAACGATCTCGTTCATGTTATAGTTCATAATGAACTGTCCATAACTCTCAGGCAACGATTGCAACACGAGATCGGTTGCCAACTCTTGGCCGACCGGGAACCCAAGCCGGGCGAGATTCTCCAAGTACCCGATCATTCGGAGTACGTGGGGTCCCACCGGGTTCCCTTCTGCCAGATGACATTTGAACAGTGCCTTTGAGACCTCATACCTCTCTACCCTCGCCTGCTCTTGGAAGAGCTGCTTTAGATGTTCGATCATATCGACAGCATTCATGTTCTCATGTTGCTTCTGAAGCTCAGAGGTCATGGTGCAAAGCATTAGGCAGGCCGCATCATTAGCGTCATCAACACGCTTTTGATACGCCTTTAAGGCAGCAGGTGTCTGATTCTCTGGACCTTCTGGAACTTGCTCCTCTATTGCGTACAGCTTCTTTTCTTGCTTGAGAACAATTCTCAAGTTTCTGTACCAATCGAGAAAGTTGGTTCCTGAGAGCTTGTCCTTCTCAAGGACAGATCGTAGGGAATGTTGTGAACTCGATGAGTTGTTTGCCATTTGGAATTCTACAAAAGGAAAATACGCAAGTTTTAGTATTTGTGAATTTTTTGACTATATTTAATAATGGCTAGTTTATAAAATATAGCTCCCACTATTTTTCTACGGATTAATAACCCTCAAGATATTAATGCGGAAAATATCCTTATATTTTCTAGTGGGCCAAGATCCATCTTTTTCATGAGCTTGCTTTGGCAAGTCACCCATAATTCGATTACTTCTTAGGTAGGAACAATTCCAATTGCATCCCATATGCAACTCTTGGTTCAACCGGGCAAATAACTCCTTATTTATCCATCCATATGGATAATCCCAATTGATTGCCTCTAGGTTTCTTAATCAAATTAATAGCCTAGTTGTGTTCAACCTCTTATCTAAACAATTGCACATTGTTACGTGCCATCGCATTCCATCATTATGAACCAAGTCGCCATGCTTTGGCACGCACGAACTTGATAAATAATGATGATAATGAGTGTTTAAATAACGAGAAGGCAAGAACACAATATTTTAAAATTTGAGGGATTTTCAATTCAATTTTAATTATTTTGTTGATCAATATCAACTAATCTATCTATTTGAGTTTGGGCACAACTCCAAATAATAGATCCGGGTTGTCTAATTATCTTATTATCCTAATTGCATGCATCATCCATACACCAACCACACAAATAATAAGACAATAAATAAACAACCACAAAACAGAAATTAAACGTGATGTGGATATGGCCTTTTTCTAGACTAAGATAATTCCAAGCCAATGGAATTATCTATGAACCCTAAACAAACACATCTCCATGCGTCTTGATCTTTTGGTCCATCCTTCATAGTCATGTGGTGTGCTCCATGCTCCATGCTCCATCTTTTGTGGCTCCTTTTGGCTTTGGGCTACTTTTCTCCAATCTTGGCTAACAATCTACTTTATCTAGCACTAGCTAATATCTATACTAAATAAAATAAATCTCACAAGTTGAGAAAAAAAAATGGCACGCAGGCCATAAAACCCTAATTAATTATTACAATTAATTGATCAGCTCGCAGGCCGTAAAACCAAACCACAAAATTAAACATCCACATCAAACCACATCCTAAGGCCATATCCAATCACCATGCGATTTGCACATAAACAGTTAAAATCCAATTTTAACGCGCTTGGTCAATTTTAATTGATTTTAGGATTTCTAGGGTTAAAACGGTCCATGGGCCCAACAATCCAATTGCCCGGGCCCAAATAAGTGAACCATAAAGCCCTAGGGCCGGCCCGGCCCAAAACCCGCAAGCTAGGCCCGCGGGTTAGGGCCGCCCGGCCCCTTAGGGCTCCAAGCTTGGGCGGCAAGCAAGGGGGCGGTCCCCTAGGGGGCCGAACCTCCTTGTGGAGGTTGTTTCCAAAACAACCTCCTTGCTTGGAGCCCAAGTTTGGTTGTTTCCTTGTTGTGGGAGAACTCCTTCTTCCCCAAGGATGCCCAAACCCTAGATCTAAGATCCTAAAATTTCTCAAACTCACCAATTCATGCATCCAATGCAATAATTGGGTCTTGTTATGATTAATTCTTTGACAAATTGCATCCAATGCTTGATTTGTCTTGTTTTACGCGATAAACAACAAATTAAGGTGTAAAACAACAAGAATGTAACACATAAACTACGTTTATGCTCTATGACCTGTGGCTCTGATACCACTGTAGGGTTTTGATTCATGGATCGCGCAAACGGAAGCATAATCAAACAAACAACCATGCAAAACCCTCCAAGGATCACAAGTCTAGATGCATAACGATAGTGAAGGTAAGAAATCATAAACACACCTTTGGGTTCTCCTTGATGACTTCAAACGCGAATAGTGTCACGTTCTCTATGGTTGATCCACGCCTAGAGTTGTTCCTAGATCTCCAATCTCCTTGGTGCTAGCCCGGAATGAATGGAGGGTGAAGGAATCACGCAAAACGAAGCACAAAAGGGGGTTCGGCCCTTTTGTGGCGTCGGGGACAAGGGGCGGCGGCAAGGGGGGCGGCGTCCCTCTTGTGGCTTGCTCTCTCTCTCCTTTGTTCTCTCCTACTCTTGTTATGTTCTCTTTAGATCATAAGTTCTTGTAGGGAAGGAAGGAGGAGGGTCCTTTATATAGTCCAACAACTCCTTGTTAACTACCTAAAGGACTTATTCTAGTCCTACTAGAATTCAATTTAGTCCCTTCCTTGCAAATTAGTCCCTACTAAGTTTGCAAGGGTTTGCAAAGTGATCCTTCTAATTAATTAATCCAATTAATTAATTCCAAATCTAGTAAAACTCTATATAGCGTGTGACCCCATAGGTTCTATCTAGTTGGTAGCAACTCTTTGCTAATATGGAGCGGTTTCTAGCAAAACATCCATTCTAGCCAACTAATAGAATAGTCATCTAGACAACCTTGTACAAGTAATTGTCTCATCCCTTTGCCTCCATATCCGGATTGGACACGAGACATACAAGTCACACTCGTATATCCAATCCCTAGTTTCTCGATCCATGGAATAGCCTTATTCGTGCAAATAACATCAATATCCCATATATTGATTTATTTGAGTCTGGCCAGACATTCTATAAGCACTATCCTCGAGTGGCCTTGGATATTTGCTCCCGTTATGTGGGAGGGGCAAATCCTCTCTACGTCCACTACGATCTCTAAGCTTGCTTCTCATTGTATCCAGTACACGCCTTTATAACTACCCAGTCACGGTGTAGCGTTTAACGCTACCAAGATCACAATGATCCACAACTAGAATATCTAGTGACTTCAAGTCTAAGGATGACAATACCATTGTACCCGAGAAGCACTTGTGACTCAACATAACGTGTATGTAGCCTTCTCGGTGATGGGTCAATCCAGTGCAACATTCCGTAATGCACACCTATGTGTTGGATCGTGATATCTCCATATCAATCCAACCCCATACTAGTCTATAGATGATTGTCCCATTTAATCATTATACTTGACTAGGGATATTTAAGATAAACAACACAATTGTAAATCTAAGGACTTCATTATATTAAATATCCAATAAATAATAAATGAATTTCTAGCCAATTACAAATTCATACTAAACTAGATTGCCTCTAGGGCATCTATTCCAACAGCAGCTCCATAAGCCACTTCTTGGCTTTTCCAGATAAGGAGAATGGAAATAGTAATAGCTTAACTGTTTCATCTGGAACTCGTTGATCGTGCAGGGTTGATGTGATTTGCTCAAATACCAGCAGATGGTGATTGGGATCATCTCCTGGAGCTCCGTTGAATGCGCACTCATCACGAACCATATTGATCATATGTTGGCGCAACTCGAAGTGTTGGGCATTGATCTGAGGCCTGACAATGGTAGGCTGATAACATGCTGGAGTAGTCCTGAAATAATCCACCATAGGGCGTTCTTCAATCTCAGCATTGTTCTGCATGTTGTTTTCCCCATTATTCCCATTATTGTTTCCACCGATGTTCGCCACTTGTGCCCCCACACCATGACGTGGTTGTGGATTTGGGGGAGCCAAACGATCCATCCTTGCCTGCATCTCAGCCATTTGAGCTCTCACCTCCTCAACTTCCGCGGCTCTGTTTGCAGCCTCCTCTACAGCTGCAGCTCTAGCTGCTTCCGCATCTTGCATACCTTTGCGGATTCTCTCAAACTCAGCTCTCGTCTCTTCATCCATAACTACTGAGCTTGAATTCCTCTTGTCTCTACGCTGTGCTTTTAATAAGGATTCCGGGTCTTCAAACGTTGGATACAAAGGCTCGTCTCGAGAACGGGTCATGCACCGTGTAAATCAACCTGAAATCACGAAATACGCAAAACGTAGGTGAGTAACGGATATAAACAATAAATTAAAATCCCTAAGGCTAGGAATTATAACTAATTTAGCCGAAGTCCCCGGCAACGGCGCCAAAAACTTGACACGTTCCAACTGCAAGTGCACAGCTGTCGTGTGTAGTAATAAACCGGAAATCCGGGTTGTCGAACCCAAGGGACTTTGTTTAAATTAATTACTATTCTAAACCTTATGTGGGCAAGTCGCAAGTTGTGTTTTTATCTAATCCTAATAAAATAAACGCAAAGTTCTCAATTAACCAAGTGAAATAGCTCACGATTAATAAAGAATGAATTTTGGGTTTTTATCAAATAAGAGAAAAGTACCGGGAATTCTCTAGGTTCACTAGGTTGATCTAAATTTATATTTTGATTTGTAAAACAACCATGTGTTATTCACTATTAATCAAGCGATGTTACTTACCGAGTTACCAAGCAAGTTCACTATACTTTAACTAAACCAAACCGAGTTACCAAGTCTAATTTAGCTTCAAGTATGCATTAAAACCATGTTTCTACTTTAACGATCCTAGTTAACGATGCCGAGTTACCAAACATTGATACGACTAGGTGGACTATTCAATTTATCGACTAATTCTCACGGAGTTACCGCGTGAAAACTAATTGAATTTATCTCTACGTTAGCTACTCGCAAAGATAATATAATAAAGAACGTAAATAATCCATAATAGTGAATAAACACATGAGATTAAGCTAGAGCATGCATTACAATCATCAAAACATCAACTTTAGATCAAACCCTAGCTACACCAAACGAGAATTCCCAGCAAAAAGTGCTTAGCTACTCATATTCATCATCAAAACGACAAGTCTAATGAGTTTAAACATAAAAATCAAGAAAAGACGAGAGTTTAGAATCCAAACGAATGATCCAAAGCTCCTAAGCTCTCCCAAAGGCTTCTTGATCTCCAAAAGATGTCTCTAATGTAAAAAACTACTGAAAAAGTCGACCTAAAAGGCTTAAATACGTTCCCATAATCATATTACAAAGTTTGGATAAACTACGAAAAAGCCCCAAAAAAAAACTGCACATTCCAGCGATCTCTTCGCACGAAGACAGTTGTCTTCGCACGAAGAGTCTTCGTACGAAGACTTCTGCTTCTTCGTGCGAAGGTCTTCTCAAAGAGATACTGCAAGCTTGTATAGGAAGAGAATTCAGTCGAGCCAAATTTTGGCTAAGTGTTTTGTCTTCGCACGAAGACAAATGTCTTCGCACGAAGACTTCTGTTCCAGCCCTCTTTCTTTGACTTTCCTCTTCCTTCCTTTGACTTTCCTCTTCCTTCCTTCTTCCTTTGACCTTCCTTCAATTTCCTTTGACTTTCTCCTTCCTTTTGACTTGCCTTTGAGTTCCTTGTTTCCGAAGTTCGCTTCCATATCCCGCATGATCCTCCAAGCCCTGTTTTCCTGCGAATCACAACACGAAAACACAACCCGCGATCATATCACAATAAAAGCTCAAAAATCTAAAGAAACGCCCGGATTTAACAAGTAATGCACAGGAACTCACATTATCACATTAAAGCTCAATTTACTCAAAAGACGACGAATTCTCCATGATAAGCACGCAAAACGTAGAAATAAAAGGCATAAAATAACTCCGAAAACGGAGTTATCACGGTGGAGCCGGATAGAGAGGATTCTGGGAAGGAGGAAGCCAGGGATATGGTGCTTGAGAGCTTGAATGTTCCAAGATGGGTTGGTGTCAGCTTGTTGTATGAGGCTTGAGACGGTGAGGTCAGGGTTGGGGTTGCGGCCGAGGAGAGTGGCTAGGGAGGGTTTGAGCGAGGGGATCCAACGGTCCTCAAAAACCTTGACAGATTCCCCATTCCTGATGTTCCATCGAAGGCCTTCCTTGAGGAGGTCTCGGCCGAAGAGGATGCTTCTCCAGGTCCAGGAGCAGGAAGGACGGGCCTTGACACTTAGGATGTCCGATGATCGGCAGTATTTTGCTTTTAGGGTGCGGGAGATGAGAAGGTTCGGTTGTGTTAGGATCCGCCAACTGTGTTTTGCCAGAAGTGCTTTATTGGTAGCACGGAGGTCAGAGAGACCCAATCCTCCCCGGGTTTTGGGCAAGAGTAGGGTTTCCTTGTTGACAAGGTGGAGGGACTTGGCTGACTCGGGGTTCCACCAGAAGTTACGGATGTGGGCTGAGACGTTATCGCATGTGGTTAGGGGAAGTTTGAAGGTGGAGGCTGCATAGATGGGGAGAGATTGGAGGACGGATTTCGCGAGGGTGAGGCGGCCAGCACTGTTGAGCCATTTTCCTTTCCAACCACCGGTTCGTGAGACGACTTGGTCCGGGATGAATTTGAAGAAAGGTTTTTTGGAGTGTCCTGGGTTTGTTGGGAGCCCCAGGTAATGGTCCGGGTTGTCAGCTAGGGGGTACGGAAGATGGTGCGTGACTGTTTGGATTGTGCGGAGGGTGGCGTTGGGACTCAGGATAATGGAGGTTTTGTCCTGGTTGATGGTTTGGCCTGAGGCAAGGCAGAAATTGCGCAGGGTAGTGGCTAGGTTCCTGCAGCTCCTGTTGGAGGCTTTGAAGAAGATGAGACAGTCGTCCGCGAAAAAGGTGTGGGAGATGGAGGGGGCTGAGGGGTGGATGCGGATACCGGGGCAGGCGTTACTGGTATCGAGGGAGTGAAGGTTTTGCGAGAGGGCTTCTAGATAGAGAATGAAGAGGTATGGGGACAACGGGTCGCCTTGTCTTAGGCCTTTGCCAGGGTGGATGGTAAAGCATTGGGAGAGGAGGGTTATCCAGTGGGGTGGGAAGTTCATTTTGTGGAGAAGGGTTATAAGGAATTTCCAGATAACTCTGTCAAAGGCTTTGCTCATGTCAATGTTTAGGGCCGCAAGTGCAGTTCTGCCCTTTTTCCTGTTGCTAATGTAGTGGAAGAGTTCATTGGCTAGGATGGAACTGTCGGTTATCTGTCTTCCGGGGACGAAAGCATTCTGGTTTGGGCTGATTAGGGGGTCAAGGATGGGTTTCAGTCTGTTAGCTAAGGTTTTGGAGATGATTTTGTAGAGGTTATTGCATAAACTGATCGGCCTAAAATCAGAGGGCTTTTGAGCACCAGGCTTTTTGGGGATGAGGATGAGGTGAGTGAGGTTGATTTCCTTCAGCATGCGTCCTGAGTGTAGGAAGGATAGGACCGCGGTTGTGATCTGGTGGCCAACAACATCCCAATATGCTTGAAAGAAAAGGGCCGGCATTCCGTCTGGGCCCGGAGCCTTATGGGCACCTAGGTCAAACGCAGTTGTTTTAACCTCGTCGGTCGTGAAAGGCTTGTTGAGGTGGTCACGGTGTTCTTGGGTCAGGGAGGTGTTGAAATTTTCCCAGCCGGTCCAACTGGTGTGGTCTTGGGTGGGGGACTGGTCCTTGAACAGGTCTTCAAAATATGCTCCAAGGTATGAGGCCATGCCCTCTTCCGAGGTGAGGCACCTGTCATTATTGTCGATAATAGAGTTGATTCTCGAGGATGCCTTCTTGATTTTGAAAGCTCGGTGAAAGATCGACGTGTTTTTGTCACCTTTGTGGAGCCACCGCACTTTCGACTTCTTGGCCCAGAATTCCTCTTCAGTGAGGAGGAGCCTTTCCAGTTTGAGGCGCAGTGCAGCTTCAGTGGGCCCAAAGTTGGTCAGACCAGGTTGCGCGTGGCATTGGAGGAGTTGTAGTTTGGTTTGGTAGATGTCAGCCTTGAGCGGGGTGGTACCATGCTGGCTCCATTTAAGGAGGGCCACTCGGGTAGCCTTCCATCTGGTCTGGATTTGGAAGAGTGCTGAGCCTTGGCCCCATCCGGCATCGTCGAAGGACAGCCGGTACGTAACCCGTGGTGCAACAGTGATGCGCGCACCCACCCTACTTTTCCTTGCAGCTGGCTCATTCGACACTTGGGGTGTCGGGTTCGGAGCTTTAGGCTCGTAGGGGATCAAGGCCCTCTCGGGGTTGCTGGTGTGGTCTCGTCCAGTATGGGGAAGGTTAGCCCATAGGGTCATGTTGGGCCTTTTCTGAGGGCGGTTAGATGGGTCAGCTGTGGCTTTCCTTTTCTGGGCCAGGTTAGTGCAAGTGTTCGGCCCGATGGAGCCAGGGGTAGTGGGCTGGCCTAGTTGCTCCCATTGGGCTTCAAAAAATTGGTCAAACCCAAAGTGGCCCAATTTCCTCAGATGGGCTGGGGTGGGTAGGTAGCTATCAGCAGATTGGGCCCGATTCTTTTGGGTAGAGGAGGTCAGAGGGTTGTTTGGTGTTGGGTCACAATGAGTAGGGTAGGGTTTTGTTTGTGGTGGCTTCAAATTGTTTGGTGGTTTTGCAGGAGGGGAATCAAAACCAGGGGGTGGGGTTGTACGAGGTGTGGCGGAGTTGACGAGGTTGGGGTATTGAGAGGTCTCTTTCGCCGTAGGTGGTGCAGGTGGTGTAGGTCGTAGGCATTCGGCGGAGGTAGCTCCAGGGGCTATGTCGCTGTCACTCACCCACACGTTCAACGAGGAGGACGTGACAGTGTTGACCGAGAGCACACTGTTCGGAGATCTCGCCGGGTTCGGTGGTGGTGGTGAGGGCGAGTGGTTTTCCGGTGGTTGTTCCGAAGGGTCATCACCGTCCCCTTCTGGGTTGCTTCCAACAGAGTCCATGGTGTCATCCTCGTCTCCCCCTTCGCTGTCGTCATCGTTGTTCTCTTCAGTGGCCGGTTCCTCGTCTGAATCTGGGAAAGGCCGGTAGAAGACGGTAGTGAAGATACCGGCCGGCCACTCATCCATGTGAATTAAGATTTGAGAAGTTGTTCCCCCTTTGCCCAAATCCTGGCTCCGCCACTTTCCTTAACCAAAACATCCCCAAAAACTAAGGGGGATTTGAAAGCCTACATTGTTATGGAAAAACTACATTAAAAGCAGAAGTTACAAAAGGATAAGAGGCAGCAAGAACAATAGTAGCTCACTAGATTCAAGGGGAGAGACTTAACAAAGTGCCCTTCAAGCAGTCGAGGAAAAGTTACTCTTTTCCATGTTAGCTCGACATTAATGGTTGCTTTGAGGGATGAAGACTAATGTTAAGAAACACATGCATCACACTCCGATCTTTAGTAAGACCACCTTGCTAGAGCATAATTATACGAGCACCTTAATGTATATTTGCCCACAATCAACACAATATGCTTGTATGCCATCTGTGCATGCATGCAGCTCAGAAAGATATCGAGAGTTTCTCAGTACCAACTACATTGTGCAAGATGTCCAAAAACCTTTTGAAACTTCGGGTGTAATGATACATCTCAGTGTGCAGTGTGCACCATGACTGGCTATAGAAGCACAAAACAAAATTCTAATGTTGTTCATGTCCAGTTCTCTGAGTGCCACGTCTTGTTTTGATAGGTATTGAATCTTCTGGTTAAGGCAAAGAAGACAAGGGCTGGAATTGGTACTAAACTGCTTGGTAAGAAAATAACGAAGTAGGTTGCTATCACGACCATGTCAAAGATTTGAACAGAGTTCTAGCTCAATGTTGGAGGTAAGCCCTAGCATAACAATATCAGGGGAAGCAATTAGGTTTACGCGTGATCGTTCTGCGATTACATCTCGGATCTTGGTGTTGATGCTCGCGTGCTCACCTCTTGGACCTTTTGAGCAAACTAGCAAATTTGATTTTCACAACACGAGCCACTCCTTAGATGCGTGAGAGATGAATATTTAGAGAGAACCTGTGTTTCTGTGTATCTCAGGTATTTCTAATGTGTGTAGAAACTGACTCTATATATAGACTAAGTTTTTACCAATTTGCAGCATAACCCTCTCTAGGGTTTGCGATGTTAATCCCCTCAAGTTTACATAAATTATTAAGCAGCCTCCTTCGGCGCATCACGTAATATTTATAACGTCTCCCACTCGACAATGGGGCTACGCATAACTCTAATAATTTCATCAACCTCCAAATGCCATCGACAAGGATTACATGCGACCTTGTCGTTCGACGGCTAAGAGTACCTACATTTCGGGAAATCCGTACACCAAACTCATCTGAGCCAGCGCAGGAAGGTTATACACTATAAGATAGCACAAAGTCTAAATCGCAAATTCCCTTGACTCCATTAACTGCCATCCTATAGACCATGAGCATATATCGTCTCATGTACCATGCTTGGAAGAATCTAACGTACTACTGCTTTACCAAAACTTTCATGACCCCCCCCCCAGCCCCCTTGTCACATCACGTGGATGCAAAGAGAATCTTCCCCTCTCCCCTATGTCGTTTTCATTTGGGATGGCTGCTTTCTCAGTGATGTCTAGAACGAAAAATCAAGCATGACCTGTTGATGGCATGCCAAAGTAGAACCATCAATCCGTCACGTCACGACACAATCAATAGTAATAAGGGTATACAATGTCAATCAACGCAGATGATTGACGAGACTCACTCGGTGAGGAGCCATGGAACTGCTCCATTCACCACCCTATGTTGTTATTTAGCACGTGTTTATTAGATTACAAGTCTTAGTGTTTAGACTCCCACTGAAGCGCATGTCTTATCTCATAAGGACCATTATGCAGATTCCAGTTAAGTCACCCTCTAGCATCTAGCCCAAGCACCAAAGTTCCGCATGCGCCAAAAAATCAGTTGTCTCATCTAACTTTTCCACATACTGACATGGTTTATGGGAATCACCATGTTTCGGGTTCTTTCGGGCTAACCTCATCTTCGCATCTATCAGAGGCGACAATTGAATCCATCAAGTCAGCATCAAGCATAACGAGGAATATGTATCATCTGTTTTCACCATATATGGGTCCAAAGGCGATCGATCATGTGAGTGAGGCAATCTCTATGTCTGCGTGACATGCTTAATGCTAGTACTGGAAATGCAACATATCATGCATGTAATGAACATCATAACATGCATAATAGACAAGAAAATACAACTAAAAGCTTAATGTCAATGTCTCAAATATTCATCAATTACATAACAAGAAGCAAGTCACCAACTACCGAATCCTATTTCCCTAACATTTGGCCCGTAGGGGTATCCTCTAAGATAATCTCTTCGGTAGCTACCACATCGCTGATGAAATGGTACTTTATCCATATGTGTTTGGCATTACCATGATACTTAGGTCCGTAGCACATGCTATGGCCGCCATACTATCACGACACAAGGTGATGTTGAAATAGATTCCCTAGAGGCAATCATATTTAGTATGAACATTACTTTTGGCTAGAATATTCATTGTATGATTTATGGAGATATTTAAAAAAGTCCTTAGATTGCAAATGTGTTGTTTATCTTAAATATCCCTAGTCAATTATACTGATTAATAGGATGATCAACTATAGTCTAGTATGGGTTGGATTGATATGGAGATATCACGATCCAACACATGGGTATGCATTAAGGGTGATAGCATAATGGATTGACCCACAACGAGGAGGCTACATACATGTTATGTAAAGTCACAAGTTCTTCTCCTAGTGACAACGGTAGTGTCATCCTTAGACTTGAAGTCACTAGATCTTCTAGTTGTGGCATATTGTGTTGATATCGTCACACCGTAACTGGGTAGCAATAAAGGCGCTTATCGGACACAATAGGAAGCAAGCTTAGATATGGTAGTGATGTAGATAGAATTTGTCCCTCCCACATAACGGAAGAAAATATCCATGGCCACTCGAGGGATGGTGCTTATAGAATGTTTGGCCAAACTCAGATAAATCAATATGGGATATTGATGTTATCTGCATGGATGAGACTATTCCCATGATAGAGAAACAATGGATTGAATATACGAGTGTGACTTGTATGTCTCGTGTCCAATCCGAATATAGAGACAAGGGGATGAGACAATACTTGCTCAAGATTTGTTGGATTACTGACTATTTCTATTAGTGGGGTGGCATGGATGTGTTGCTAGACACCGCTCCATGTTAGTATCGTTACTACCAACTAAGTAGAAAACTGTGGGGTCATACTCACTATGGATTAAACCGGACTTGGGAATTAATTAATATGATTAATTAAATAGAAGGATCAATATGCAAGTACTTGATCCTTATTTTTAATTATCACCAGTAGGGTTTGCAAGTTGGACTAATCCGTGTATGGACAGGATTAGGAGAGGGGCTAATATGTAGTTAACAAGGAGTTGTTAGGCTATATAAAGGACACTCCTAGCTTATTTTCTCACTAATGCTCACAAAACACGTTGAGTGAGAGAGAACAAATCAAGCATAGAGACATGACAAGGAGGGCCGAATCCCCCCCCCCCCCGTCTGCCTCTTTGCCCGTCGGCCTCAAGAGAGGCGTGCCGCCCCTCTTTTGCTCCAGTTTGCGTGATTCTTATTCTTCCTCCTTCATCCCTAGCTAGCACAAAGGTGTGGAGGATCCATAGACAATCAAATGAGTGGACTATCCATAGAGACGTGTACAATATTTCGCGCTTGAAGTCATCCAAGGAAACCAACAAGGTATTTTATACTAAATTCTTTACTATCATTATGTTGTCTAGTCATGTGATCCTTGCAGGGACTTGTGCGGATCTTTGTTTTTTTTATTCCGCTGCGTAATCCATTACAAAACCCTACTGGTGATAAGTTTTTCAACAAACCCCCAAGTAGGATAAAACATTTTCATCCAAACACATTCATGTGACGCGGCAGAACAGGGAACGTACTCCGCCTCCATCGTCGATAGAGTGGTGCAATACTACATATTGCTATTCCATGTGATGGCCACTACACTGAAAATGAATATGTGGCCTGAGGTGGACTTGTTTATGTCTAGGTCCCAACTCCAGTCAACATCACTATATATGACAAGTCAAAGTTCTAAACTCCAATAGAACAACATGTGTTACATTATCCCTTTGAGATATCTGAGTATCCTCTTGACTACTTTCCAGTGTCCTAAATCTGGATTCTCCTGATATCTGCTAAGTAATCGGACTTCATAATAAATTTCGGGTCTAGTACCCATTGTAGCATACACAAGACGCCCAACTCCACTTGCATCACGTACTCTGGTCATATGTTCTATATATTTTGATGTCTTTAGGGAACATATCCAGCCTTAAATTCTCGCCACCAGCTACATGAGTATCGTATGGTTTTGGATTCCATCAAATGGAAGCTCCCAAATATCTTCGTGATGTAGGACTCTAGGGAAAATGAACGAAGTTATCTTTGAATGAACGAGAATGTAACACGCCTCACCAATAAACGTCTTCTCAAATCGAGAGGATAATCAACCCTTATTGGATATGAGCAATCCTGAATCATTTATTGGCTAATATTTTGTCATCTTCGTGAAGTGACAAGATCATGAACTTGTTCCCATAGAGCTTAATGTTCGATCATTGATCTTCATCGATCATCGTAAACCCACAATGAACGATGTTATGATGAAATATCAAATACCACTTTCCAGAGGACTGCTTTAGACCATAAACGGAATTACTCAGTTTACTCACTTTTTGCTCTTGAAGTTTTGCCTCAACCCCCTCTGTTTCGGTCATATCGATCTCTCCTTAGATTTATCCATTGAGAACTGTAGTCTTCACATACATCTGATGGAGCTCTAGTTCCATGTTCGTATGCTTACCAATATTAAGCGGATTGATGCAATCCTCACCACACTAACCATTAGGGAGAATGTGTCATCATAGTGTACACTCTATTGATGGTTGTAACCTTTCGTTACCACGAAAACCTTATAATTTTCTACGCTTCCTTCTAGTCTTAGCTTGAGTATGAAAACCCCACTTGCTTCCAATAGTCTTGCTCCCAGCCGGCAAGTCAACCAAGTCACATATATGGTTGGACCTCATAGACTCCAACTCTTCCTGTAAAGCTACTTTCCATTCTTCACAAGAAGGGGATGGTAAGGGCAGGGAAACTGTCATGGGATCATCATCATCATGCATTGTGACCATAAAGGCCCTCTAGATCTCAATCTTCAATGGCGGTATGCTCCCACGAGGGCCCCTTCTCATGGGAGGATCATCAGCGCCCTCATCCATTTGTATGCTCACTTGGAAAGTCACTCCCACTATCCATATGATCTTCAAGAATTTTTCCCTCTTAATAGACTTAGGATGGGGTGCTATCCAGTGGTTCCTCCATCTCGTAGAGATCGGCATGTCCACAAACATCTCCATGACTTGGGAAGTCTCCCTCGAGGAATTCTACATCTCGTGAATCCCTCTCAGTTAAACGAATATCCGGCTGTTGTGCTATGAAATTGTATCCCTTAGAATGCTCTGAATAGGGGATGAAGATGCACTTCCTCCACCAAGGGCCCAACATCCCGTCCTTTAGGGAGCTAGTATGCACATAAGCCGATGAGCCCCATGGCCTAAGGTGACCTAACTCGGGCTCCTTTTAATCCACATTTCATAGAGGGTAGTGGTCATAGACTTGGTGGGAACTCGATTAATTATGTAAACAGCGTTTGACAAAGCGTCATCCCAATATGAAACTTGCAAGTTTGCAAGCCATCATACATCGAACAATCTATAAAAGTACCATGTACCTCCTTTCTGCTACACCTTTTTGCTGTGGAGTCTAATTAATGGCCAACTTCTTAACTATTCATTTTCTTCTCTTGAAAGTGCTCGGATAGATACTAGCGGCCTCAGTCTGTCCTATGATTCTTAATTCTCTTGTCTAGTTGGTTTCTACCTCTTGTACATATAATCACAAGAACTCTAGTGCATCATTCTTTATGCGACATCAACACACATATCAAAAACGTGCATAGTCATCTATGGATGTGATGAAATAGTTCCACCATGTCTAGCTCTAACATTTTATGGATCACAAACATCATAATGAATACGTTGGAAAGGCTCTCTTATCCTTATTGCTTTCCCAAATGGTTTGCGTCCTCCTTTCCTGCAAGGCAAGACTCACTTACAGGTAAGGCAACATTGGACAACATCCCAAAGCAGGGGCTCTAGCTTGCTTGTTCATCCATTCTTTTCATATGTGTCTTAATCTAGCATGACATCCGTAAGAATCACAGTCACCGCTTGAATAGGTGAAATAAGAAAATTTATGCTGAGATATCATCCTTGCTAGAACTAAGAGAATATAATAAACCAAACCATTTGTGATATGACTAGTGCAAATTAAATTGTTACCAAAATAATTTTGGCAGCTATCGTCTCAAAGATAAGTCTATAATCCAAATCTAAAATCTTGTAAACCCGCTGGTACACATCGGTAATCCATGCATTCATCTTGATTCACACTCTAAGTGGGCCTCTCGCTCCGAATTCTACTACCAAAAAATGAGTATAATGAGCTACGAAATCTTGACTTGTTACAAAACAGCCAATCACTTGATTAAGGCATGCCTTTGGCTCTGTGCAAGGTGTCTAGTCCTCTTACATGTATGACACACAACCTCGACCATGTCTCTAGCCTTAGAAAAACTATTTCCCCCTTTTTAACTTTGCTCATGGCACCCTTATCCGTGCTCCCCCATTTTCGCCGCGCCCTAAGCACCGGGTCAGGGGGTGCTTCTTCCAATAATGCTTCAAGCTCTAGAAGCAAGTGACGTTTGATCTCATCAAAACATCCTAACACCAATTGTGTGTCATAAATAGCTTCATGAGTGTGGCATAGATTAGAACATATCACATATTTATTGTTAATCAGATAACTTGTTCCTAGCATCTTGTAACTCTCTATTCATAAATGACATGGCTCTTAGATGCTAGGCCATCGAGTGCTCATTTATGATATGAGTCATAACTCGATGTTAAGGCGTGAATCTATGTACTAGAGGTGGATTTATACTCTTCTTTGATCTATTCCCACATATCCTTGGCATTCAAGGAAATCTCAAACTCGCTGACGAGGTCATTCCTCATCAGGCATAGCATATTATAGTACGTTGTAAGCAAGGAAGAGTTATGTGTACTATTCACTTGTGTTCGAAGGGCTACAATCAAACAAGTAATTAACACTGGTGAAGTAAAGATATAGAAACACGAAGATTTAGAAGAAGGGATGGAAATAAGTCGAGTGTGAAATAAGAGAGAGAGAGAGAGAGAGACATCTTGTGTGGGGCATTATAGCAATATGTACGTACGTAATGGTACCGTAGTGTAACGTTTCCAAGAATGGACATTCTGTATATACTAGTCCGATTAGGTTGTCCAAGGGGATTACTGTAGGGTTTTGAACATGGAATCGCAGCGTAAGAAGATAATTATTCATTTCAAATCCCTCGTAGGATCACAAGTCAAGAACACATAACGATAGTAAGGGTTGTTTTGTGTTTACCTTTGGGTTCTCCTTTGATGACTTCAAACGCGAATAATGTCACGTTCTCTACGGTTGATCCATGCCTAGGATAGAGAATTGGACCTTCCAACCTTCTTGTGCTAGCTAGAACGGAGGAAGGAGACAAAGAAATCACGCAAAAAGCCACAAGGAGGGATTCAGCCCCCTTGTTGTGGCCCACGGGTTGGGGCGGCGGGTAAGGGGCTTCGGCCTCTTAATTTGCTTGCTCTCAAATCTTTTCTCTCCTCTCAATATGTGTTATGAATAACATGTATTGAGAGGGAAGGAACGAGTTCCTTTATATGGTCCAACTACTCCTAGTTGTTTCCATAAAGGGCCAAATACTAATCATATCCATATATGGACTAGTACTATTTGCTAATTAGTCCTACTAATTTAGCAACTTGTTGCAATATGATCCTTTTAATTAATCTCTATTAATTATGTCTCTTGTAAAATTATATCCATATGGCGTGTGACCCCATAGGTTTCTACTTAATTGGTAGTAACTATTTACAAACATGGAGCGGTGTCTAGCAACACATCCATGCCCCCAATTAATATAAATAGCCAACTTGACAAAACCTTGTGATCTTATAATCGCATCCCTTTGTCTCAATATCCGGATTGGGCCCGAGACATACAAGTCACACTCGTATATCCAATCCATGTTTCTCGATCCTGGGAATAGCCCTATCCATGCATATGATATCAATATCCCCATATTGATTCATATGAGTCTGGCTAGACATTCCATAGGCGCCATTGCTCTCGGATATTTGCTCCCGTTATGTGGGAGGGACAAATCCTGTCTACATCCCTCACCATCTCTAAGCTTGCTTCCTATTGTGCCCAACATGCGCTTTTATAACTACCCAGTTACGGAGTAGCGTTTGACGTTGTCAAAGCACAATATTCCACAACTAGAGGATCTAGTGACTTCAAGTCTAAGTATGATAATTTCATATCACCGCGAGAAGCGCTTGTGACTTTACATAACTTGTACGTAGCCTTCTCGGATTTGGGTCAATCCAGTATGTCATTACTCCTAATACATACCCATGTGTTGGATCGTGATATCTCCATATCAATCCAACCCATACTATTATATAGATGATCGTCCTATTAATCATTATATTTGACTAGGGATATTTAAGATAAACAACACGATTTGTAAATCTAAGGACTTCATTTTATTAAATATCTCCATAAATAATACAATGATTATTCTAGCCAATTCATACTAAAATTAGATTGCCTCTAGGGCATCTATTCCAACAGTCTACCACTTGCACTAGAGCCAATCTGGTGCATCGCGTATGCCAATCACCCTAGTGTGCTCTCCATGCTTGCGCAGAACAAGTGGCTTCGTGAATGGATCTGCCAGATTATCGTCCGTAGGAATCTTGCATATCTTCACATCTCCTCTATCAAAAATCTCTCAAATAATATGGAACTTCCGGAGTACGTGTTTGGATTTCTGGTGTGATCTAGGTTCCTTAGATTGAGCGATCGCGCCTGTGTTGTCACAATACAACACTGTGGCATCCCCAATGCTAGGAACTACACCAAGATCATAAACAAACTTTCTAATCCAAATAGCTTCTTTTGCTGCACCACTTGCAGCAATATGCTCAGCCTCTGTTGTAGAATCAGCAACCGTCTCTTGCTTGGAACTCTTCCAGCAAACAGCTCCTCCATTTATGCAATACACAAATCTCGACTGCGATCTGAAATCATCTCTTGCGGTTTGGAAGCTTGCATCCGTGTAACCAGTTACACGCAACTCTTCCTCACCTCCAAATATCAAGAACGCATCCTTAGTTCTTCTCAAGTACTTGAGGATGTTCTTGACTACTATCCAGTGACTCTCACCTGGATTAGACTGATATCTGCTCGCCATACTCAACGCGTATGATACGTCCGGTCTAGTACATAACATGGCGTACATGATAGATCCCATAGCCGATGCATAGGGGATCTTACTCATGCGGTCCATCTAAATCTTATTGGATGGACAATCACTCTTCGAAAGAGTAATTCCATGTGACATGGGCAACAATCCCTTCTTGGAATCTTGCATGTTGAACCGTTTCAACACCTTGTCTATATATGTACTTTGACTTAGGCCTAGCAACCTCTTAGATCTATCCCTATATATCTTTATACCGAGTATATAGGCTGCTTCCCCTAAGTCTTTCATTGAGAAACACTTTCCTAGCCAATACTTAACTTATTGCATCATAGGAATGTCGTTTCCAATGAGTAGTATGTCATCCACATACAAGACCAGGAACGCTACGGAGCTCCCACTAACCTTCTTGTAGACACAAGACTCATCTTCGTTCTTGATGAAGTCAAACTCTTTGACAGCTTCATCAAAACGTCGATTCCAACTCCTAGAAGCTTGCTTCAATCCATAAATGGATCGTTGAAGCTTACAGACTTTATTTGCATGCTCTGGATCTAAAAAACCTTCTGGTTGTGTCATGTACACATCCTCGAGAAGATTCCCATAAAGGAATGTTGTTTTGACATCCATCTGCCAAATCTCATAGTCATAGTAAGCCGCAATTGCAAGTAGGATTCGGATGGATTTGGTCATAGCGATTGGGGAAAAGGTTTCATCATAGTTTATACCATGAATCTGTCTGAATCCTTTAGCCACCAATCGGCCCTATAGGTAACTACATTACCATCCATGTCGGTCTTCTTCTTGAAGACCCACTTGCACCCTATGGGGCGTACCCCTTGGGGTGGTTTCACCAAAGTCCATACTTGGTTTGTGTACATGGATTCCATCTCGGATCTCATGGCTTTTAGCCACTTATGAGAGTCCGGCCCTTGCATGGCCTCTCCATAGGTAGTAGGCTCATCTCCTATGAGCATAGTGTCACCAGTTTCCGTCACGAGAAGTCCATACCTCTCTGGCTCCTGGCGCACTCTACTCGATCTACGAAGCTCTTGTGTTACTTGAAGAGGTTGCTCCACAACCTGTTGTGGTTTCTGTTCATGTTCCATAATCGAATCAGTAATTTGTGGTTCTTGAACTTCTTTAAGTTCTACAGTCGTCCCACTTGCTTCTTTAGAGACAAATTCTCTTTCTAGAAACACGCTGGTCCGAGCAACAAACACTTTGTTATACGTTGGATTGTAGAAGTAATAGCCCTTAGTTCCTTAGGGTATCCCACAAACTTACATTTATCGGATTTCGGCCCGAGTTTGTCTGGTTGTAAACGTGTTGCATAAACATCGCAGCCCCATATCCTCATAAACGACACTGTGGGATGGCTCCCACTCCACATCTCATGTGGTGTCTTCATAACGGATTTGGATGGAACACGGTTAATGGTGAAAGCTGCACACATTAAAGCATAGCCCCAAAAGGATAGCGGAAGATCTGTTTGAAACATCATAGATCTCACCATGTCCAACAAGGTTCGATTCCTCCTCTCGGATACGTCATTCCATTGTGGCGTTCTGGATGGATTGAGTTGAGATAATATCCCACACTCTCTAAGATAATCATCAAACTATTGGCTCAAGTACTCACCTCCTCGATCTGATCGTAGAGCTTTGATACTTTTGCCAAGTTGCTTCTCTACTTCATTCTAAAATTCCTTGAATTTCTCAAAAGATTCGGATTTAGCCTTCATAAGGTATACAAATCCATATCTACTGAAATCCTCAGTGAATGTAATGAAGTAGATATAACCACCTCTGGCAGGTGTAGCAAACGGCCCACACACGTCAGTATGTATGAGTGCTAATTGCTCACTAGTCCTTTCACCTTTCTTGTTGAAAGGGGACTTTTTCATCTTTCCTAATATACAAGCCTCACATGTCTCATATGATTCAAAATCAAATGAGTCTAGAAATCCATCCTTATGGAGTCTAGATACACGTTTCTCATTTATATGGCCTAGACGACAATGCCATAGATAAGCATGATTTAAATCATTCGTTTTAATCCTCTTAGTATTTATGTTATAGATTGGATAGCTTAGATCAAGGATATATAATCAATTAAATAATTGCGCACTACAATAGTGAATACTATCAAAATAAATGGAACAACAATTGTTCTTTATTGAAATAGTAAAACCTTTCTTGTCCAAACAAGATACGGAAATAATGTTCTTACTCATAGCAGGAACATAAAAGCAATTATCTAATTATACTAATCCAGAAGGCAGAGACAGCATATACACTCCTATAGCCAATGCAGCAACTCTTGCTCCATTCCCAACGCGCAAGTCCACCTCTCCTTTTACTAATCTTCTACTTCTACTAAGATCCTGCATATCTCGACAAATATGAGATCCACATCCAGTATCCAATACCCAAGATGAAGAAGTAGTTAAATTGACATCTATAACAAAAATACCTGGTGGTTGTGAGATCACTATTCCCAAGCCTTTTATCCTCCAGATACTTTGGGCAATTCCTCTTCCAGTGTCCAGGCTGACTGCAGTAGTGACAATCACCCTTGATCACGCATTTGGCCACGCCACCAGCAGGTTTAAGAGCAGTGTCCTTGGGTTTAGCAACTTCCTTGACTTTACCCTTGGAAGTAGAGGCAAAACTTTTACCCTTTCCTTTCTGTACCATCATTATGGCCTTGCCCTTCCCTTGTTGATGGATTGTTCAGTTGTCCTCAACATATTGAGTAGCTCTGGCAGAGGCTTGGCGATCTCATTCATGTTATAGTTCATGATGAACTGTCCATAACTATCCGGCAATGATTGCAGAATGAGATCTGTGGCCAACTCTTGACCAATCGGGGACCCTAGGCGATCGAGATTCTCAAGATACCCGATCATCCGCAACACATGCGGTCCTAATGGGTTCCCTTCTGCCAAGTGACTCTTGAACAATGCCCGAGAAACTTCATACCGTTCAACCCTTGCCTACTCTTGGAAGAGCTGCTTCAAGTGTTCGATCATATCGAATGCATTCATGTTCTCATGTTGCTTCTGAAGCTCAGGAGATATGGTGCAAAGCATAAGGCAGGCCGCATCATTAGCATTGTCAACACGTCTTTGATACGCCTTTAGGGCTGCTGGGGTATTGTTCTCTGGACCCTCTGGAACTTCTTCTTCTAGTGTGTACAGTTTCTTTTATTGTTTAAGAACAATTCTTAAATTTCTGTACCAGTCCAGAAAATTGGTTCCAGAAAGCTTGTCCTTCTCAAGAACAGCCCGTAGGGAGTGTGATGAATTCGATGAATTGTTTGCCATTGGAATTCTACAAAAACGAGAAATATACAAGATTTTAGTATGATTTAACTAAACTCAATAATGGCTAGATTATTAAATATAGCTCCCACTATTTTTCTCGGATTAATAATCCTCCATATTAATGCGGAAAATATCCTTATATTTTCTAGTGGGTCAAGATCCATATTTCGCCTCTTCCGAGCTTGCTTTGGCAAGTCACTGGGAATTGGTTATTTAGGTAGGAACCATTCCAATTACATCATATGTAACTCTTGGTTCAATTGGGAAAATAACCATTATTTATCCATCTCCATGGATAATCCCAATTGTATGCCTCTAGGTTCTTTTAATCTTATTAAATCTACCTAGTTGTGTCCAACCTCTTACTTAAAAAATTGCACATTGTTACATGCTGTCGCATCTAATCACGATGAACCATGTTGCCATGCATTGGCACACACAAACATGGGATATAGTGATCATGATGAGTGTCTAAGTAACGAGAAGGCATAAACACAATATTTTGATTGAGGGATTTGTCTTTCAATTCTAATTTGTATTGTTGATCTATTATCAACATGATCTATATATTTGAGTTTTGGGCAAAACTCCAAATCATAGATCCGGGTTTTCTAATTACCTTATTATCCTAATCGCATGCATCAACCATACACCAATCACAAAATAATAAGACAATAAAATAAACAACCACAACAAAATAAACGTGATGTGGATAAGGCCTTTCTAGACTAAGATATTCCCAATCCAATGAGAATATTTATGAACCCTAAAATCGATCACATCTCCATGCGCTTCCATCTTTTTGGTCCATCCTTCATAGTTTTGTGGAATGCTCCATGCTCTATCTCCATGGCTCCAATGTCTTTGGGCTTCTTTTCTTCAATCTTGGCTAACAATCAATTTTATCTAGCTACTCCTATACTAAATAAAATAAATCTCACAAGTTGAGAAAAAGACGACTCGCAGGCCGTAAACCTTAATTAATTATTACATTAATTGATCAGCTCGCAGGTCGTAAAACAAACTACAAAATAAACATTCACACACAAACCACAACCTATGGCCATATCCAATCACCATGGGAATAGTACATAAACAGTTAAAACCAATTTTAACGCGTTTGTTCAATTTTTTAATTGTTTTGGAAGAAGTAGGGTCAAAAGCATTCCAAAAAGGACTTCCCAAAGCCCTATTGGATCACACACGGCACTAGGGCCCGGCCTAGCCCAAGCCGCCGGTCCCCCTGGTCGCGCCTTGGCCTGGCCGGCCCTTTGGCCGTGCGTGGCTTGGGCGGCAAGGCATAGGGGCGGTCCCCTATGGGGGGCCGAACCCTTTATGGGAGTTGTTTCCAAAAACAACTCCTTCCTTGTTGCCCAATCCAAGTTGTTTCCATGTTGAAAAACCCCTATTTCAAACATGTGCCCAAACCCTAATCTTCAAACCAAGAAACTCACTAATTTGTTTCATCCAATGCATAATTAGATCTTGTTAGATTGAATCTCCATTCAATTGCATCTACTATGCTTTATTTGTCGTTTTACGCGATAAACATGAATTTAAAGTGTTAAAACAACAAAATCGTAACACATAAACTACGTTATGCTCTACGACCTGTGGCTCTGATACCACTTTAGGGTTTTGAACATGGAATCGCAGCGGAAGAAGATAATTATTCCGTTCAAATCCCTCCAAGGATCACAAGTCAAGAACACATAACGATAGTAAGGGTTGTTTTGTGTTTACCTTTGGGTTCTCCTTTGATGACTTCAAACGCGAATAATGTCACGTTCTCTACGGTTGATCCACGCCCAGGATAGAGAATTGGACCTTCCAACCTTCTTGTGCTAGCTAGAACGGAGGAAGGAGACAAAGAAATCACGCAACAAAGCCACAAGGATGGATTCCGCCCCCTTGTTATGGCCGACGGGTTGGGGCGGCGCGTATGGGGCTTCAGCCTCTTACTTTGCTTGATCTCAACTCTTTTCTCTCCTCTCAATATGTGTTATGAATAACATGTATTGAGAGGGAAGGAAGGAGTTCCTTTATATAGTCCAACTACTCCTAGTTGTTTCCATAAAGGGCCCAATACTAATCACATCCATACATGGACTAGTATTATTTGCTAATTAGGCCTACTAAGTTAGCAACTTGTTGCAATATGATCCTTTTAATTAATGTCTATTAATTATGTCTCTTGTCCAATTATATCCATATGGCGTGTGACCCCATAGGTTTCTACTTAATTGGTAGTAACTATTTACAAACATGGAGCAGTGTCTAGCAACACATCCATGCCCCCAATTAATAGAAATAGTCATCTTGACAAAACATTGTGATCTTATTATCGCATCCCTTTGTATCAATATCCGGATTGGACACGAGACATACAAGTCACACTCGTATGTCCAATCCATGTTTCTCAATCCTGGGAATAGCCCTATCCATGCATATGACATCAATATCCCCATATTGATTCATATGAGTCTGACCAGACATTCCATAGGCTCCATCCCTCGATTGGCCTCGGATATTTGCTCCCGTTATGTGGGAGAGACAAATCCTGTCTACATCACTCACCATCTCTAAGCTTGCTTCCTATTGTGCCCAACATGCGCTTTTATAACCACCCAGTTACATAGTAGCGTTTAACGTTGTCAAAGCACAATATTCCACAACTAGAGGATCTAGTGACTTCAAGTCTAAGGATGATAATTTCATATCACCGCGAGAAGCGCTTGTGACTTTACATAACTTGTATGTAGCCTTCTCGGATTTGGGTCAATCCAGTATGTCATTACTCCTAATACATACCCATGTGTTGGATCGTGATATCTCCATATCAATTCAACCCCACACTAGTCTATAGATGTCCGTCCTATCAATCATTATATTTGACTAGGGATATTTAAGATAAACAACACGATTTGTAAATCTAAGGACTTCATTATATTAAATATCTCCATAAATAATACAATGATTATTCTAGCCAATCCATACTAAAATTAGATTGCCTCTAGGGCATCTATTCCAACAATTACATGGCTATATGGAGTTGTACAACCCTTTGTGCTGCGGCTGTCATCTTGGAAGATCGTGACCTTTGATATCGGACAAGTATATACATACGGCCGCACAAAGCCTCTTTCAAAGCATAGATTGGTAACAGATGGGCTGGAACCCATCTGCGACGAGCTTTATTAGAGCCTCCAAGACATTAAGTTTCCTGGTTCACGTGTGATACGTAATATGCGAGGGGACCCTATCTCATGGTCCCTATATGCTGACATGGAGTGATCCGGTACGCTTGGTGCACCGTATGGTAGACAGCTATGGGCTGCTGATGGATTCATGTGTTTCAGACCAAGACTATATGTTGGACTATCTACATTAGCCCCCTTGCGCATGATTCAAACTGCGTGGCTTCGGGTGCACTTGTGATTGAGAGATCGATGATCACAAAGCTAAAATGAGGTCTCACTTACGCTTTCCTTAGAGTTTTGAGTTTTTGCAAAGACTATCGTAACTTCGCATCCCCTGGTCCAAGTGAGTCATATTTCCACTAGCATGCTACCGTTAGTTAGCCTATATGTCAGGCAGCGTGACGTAATACTAAGTATGCATACAAGCCTTAACTGACTGATCCAACTATTTAAAAGTGTCCTTGATGGAGTTGATTGCTGGCGTCAGGGCACCCTATAGTTAGGCAGTCGAGCCGGCCGCCTAGGACCCCCGTGTTTCATAATTGTAATTTTTATAAATAGGTACAGTTAAGTTAATTATATATTTTGATGTTTTATATAATAAATTGCATGTAAGTTTACTGCCAAGTTATATTTTTACCACAAACTTGTCCCAAGTTCAAAACTTATTGACGACATAAGTGAATATTTTTGTTTTGCTTTCCAAAAATTTGTAAGCTCACTAAATTTCAAGTAAAGCTAACATGATATATTCTTTAAAAAACCAACTGAATACATTACACACAAGTTTCAAAAGTCATAAATCTTTTTTTCTATAAATAAAACTATTTTATGTGTTCATTTTATCTTCGACTGGGGACTCAAATTTATCGCTTGCTCTAGGCCCCCAAGAGTCTCTGGTCGGCCTTGGCTGGCGTGGTTGGAAGTTGTAGCCGTTTCTTTTGGTGGTTCAATTGAGGGATTAGTTATGAGTAATCGATTAGAATTTCGAACGGTTGGGTTTACGTGGGCGTAAAAGCATAGGGGCCTAGCCAGTTTCACTTTTTACTCTTTTCCTCCCTGAGTTTTCAGAGAGGGAGAGAGATATTGTAAGAAAGAAGATTTCTTCCTATACTTTTGGATCTCGAATTGAGTTTGAAAAAATAGAAATGGGGAAAAGATGGGACAGGGAAGAGGGGGCCAAATTGGGTCTTCCCAGATATCTGATAGAAATCACACCAGCTTGATGGGTGTGATTACTATCATCCATTGATGAGGTTAGTTGAAGATATAGCAGTAGTGAAGGATGATAAACATCTTTGGGATGAGACTTCCCATAGAGATTACTGGATATAGTGGATCCCAAGTAGATTCATCATTTAGCGATGGAGGCTGGTCATTATTCATGCCCTCAGTCGACTATTGTGCTTATTACAAAGGGGTTGACCTATTAGACGAATGGGGGGTTTATGTGTTAGAGAAGTTTGAGAAAGAACTGCATTGTGTTATAATCTTCGTTGTCATCCGCGCTATAAGGGGTTATTTTTGTAGTCTCGGTGGTGCAGGAGAATGCATACGTTTAATTTTGCTGAATATGAGGCCACCCCTACGCTGGAGGACGTATATGGAATCTTGGTTGAATGGACGTATATGGAATCTTTAACGGCATGGTCAAAGGTGTGGTGTTGTTGTAACAGTCCGTTACTGGGTTGAATGGACGTGGACTACATGATGGTCCTATTTCTTCTAAATCCGGGTCGAAGAACACATGGAAAAGATGGGTGATATACTTTTTCAGGGAATACGCAGGGAGGAACGTCGCAGATGCCTTGGAAGATGACAAGCTTCCTATTTCATTGAAGGAACGGGCTTTGAGGACACTCTTTGTGCCTTTATAGTTATTTGGTTGTCTAGGTTCGTAATTTATGGCCACCCCCACAATGGGGCTTTCCTTCATATTCTTCCTTTGGTCGTGCGTGTGGCCCTTTTTCAAAGGGTTGCGCTATGTCCTTTGTTTTTATGAACAATTTATATAATATTTAATCAAGTGGTGACTTCTACTGATCAATCTCGGGGGAGGTACAACATGCTTTCCTATCTAAATGCGGGATTTCTCACCATGCGGGTATATGAAAAATGACCTCATTATGCTCCGGTTCCTGCTAACGTCAAATATTAGGAAACCAAGTTAAGGGGGAGCCTCGTCACAGAGCTCCGCATCCGTGGAGGAGGTTTGGCACAAAAGATCCAAAGAGTGTGCTTTCCTTATACTGCAGTCTGAAGAGTGAGTTCATTTACAGTCCATACGCCCTCGGGTCAAAGTCTGTTACCTTTAATCCTCATATCTACCCTTCAGCTAACAAAGTTGTTCCGTTTGCGCAGTTTCCACCGGGTATTTCTTTTTCTGAAAATACTTTTGACTTGGTGTGTACGGGGTTCTTTGCTTCTGTTTTTGGGTGCTAGGTTAAACTCAACCGAAGGGTTTGATGTGCTTTTTGTGAACAACAATCCAGTGCGCGTGGCCAGACATCTTGCTTTGATCAGGCTGCTTCCAGTCTTTGGTCGAGCGCTAGAGAGATGGGATGTTGCGAAAGGATCACAACATATTCTTATTGTAATTAAATTTCGCAAAGATATTTCCCATTCTTTCAACCTAGGGATAGTTTTATTGGTAGGCAAGTTGAGTGTTGGGGGGATATTGGGGTTTATAAGTTGAGAGAAACACTGTGATTGCAGATGATCCCCCTTTCTTGCGCAAAATCGCCCCGGGCTTCAAAGGCCATGCTTCTCTGAGTGACACATATTATGGCTGTTACTCTCTTCTTTATACCATAGATAAGCCGATTTTGTGAAGTATGAGAGGATTGATGTTGCACTGCAGCGCAAGATGGGGAGGTGGCATGCAGTGATAAATATTATAAGGTATCAATCATTACTTTAAGCCGCATTTTTATTTTGTGTTTCTATCTTTGTAATGTTTAAATCTTATTTCAGTGTGATGAGATGTTTTGGGGCGGGACCTAGGGGCTCATCTTTCCAAGATGAAATCAAGGGCATCGAGTCGTCAATGAAGGATCTTATGACAATCGGGTGACCGACTCTGTGTGCGCAAAAAACAAAGCGGCAATTGGCGAACTGATATGAGAATGGACTTGCCCAATGACATGGAACAAGGAGCTAAGGACGTGCATGATGGAATGGAAGTTGAATATGAACTTATTGTTTCAAGAGCTAAAAAGTCCAATCAAGCCATTAGTGGACTACTTAGCCAAATGAAGACTCAAGACGTTCAAATCAGCATGCAAGGAAGTCAAATCACATTGATTCAAGCTGAATGATTTTTAACAAATGGGAAATGTGTCCAATTGTACTCTTTTTCCCTTATCAAGTTTTTATCCCAATGGGTTTTTCTTGATAAGGTTTTTAACGGGGCAATTGTGTCAATTTCATTAAATACCCATTTGTTAAATCCATTCCAAGGCTGGTCCATAATTCATCCATGCATATTGAAGAGCTCAAGAAGGATTAAATGCAGTCCAACTTCAGATTTCAAAGCTAGTCAAGCTTAGTTAGATGTCTAGTTCCAAGTAGCTTTAATTATCCTTTAAAAAACCTTTCATTTTCAGTTTCTTTTCTCTATAAGTTGTAATGAGCTGAATAATTTGAATTAATCAATGAAGTTATCTATTTTCAGAAATATCTTTGTGAGTTTTCATTGTTGGTGAGTTTATCCAACACAGTCTCATCTTTGGAGAGATTCCAAGATCGCAGATCCCTTTGGTGAGATGCCAAAGTTCTGACCGGTTTATCAAAGGAACTTACACATTCCTCTGTGGCGCCATCCAATCCATCATCCTTTCTCAAGGAATATCAATTTCTCAACCTCTAAGTGCGATCCGTGGGCTGGGATCCTATCACGAACTACTTCGAGTTTCTAATGAAGAAAGACATAATTCCCTCTAAATTGGTTGGCTACACCGTGAATAAAGGGTCTTCTACGCCATTTGTGTTGTCACCCCCGGTGACAATGTCGTTCAAGGGAATCTCAAAAGAGTAAGCAAGCCATTATTGTGGTTGATGAGGGGGTCATGAGAGGCTTTAGATGGAGACAAGGGTCTTGATCTAGAGACGGTTGCGGTAAAAGAGACTCTTGACCCCAAGAGCCAAAAGTTGGAGCTTGGAGCCCAAGTTGTTATCTCTAAACATTCTTTTCGTCGCAACAGGGAAGCGTCTAAGAGTGAAACATCTACTTTTTAAGCTCTTGAGGGTGAAAGGAACAGCAAAGTTTAATGCGGAGCAAGTTCGTCCTCGCACCTCTAGTGAGCTGAGATTTATGCTCACAGTGTTGTAGTTGCTTTTCGTTTCTTCCTATGTAGTGCTAACTTTTCTAATGATACTTCTTTTCTAGATGCGGCTATAAATGAAGAAGATGATGGCGCATCTCTTACAAACAGAATGAAGGCATCTAGAGAGAAGCATCAAGAACATCGCTGGCTTGCTGAGGATGAGGAACTGCATGCTCGCGAAGAAAGAGATATAGTTGCCGCTGGGGAAGCAAGTTTGAAATAAGCTGCTGAGCGGGATGCTCGTGCGCAAGAGGAACAAGCAGCGGAAAACCTTAAAAGACATCGCATGGGATTATACTAAAGATGAGCTATTTGATTTTTATGTCACTAATTCTGAAATGGTTTTTGGAGCCCTCATGCATGAGGTATCGCGCATGGACATTCGTAAGTGATTAGTGGACCAAGTAGGAGAACCATCATGTGAGGACTTAGTCAAATACATCAGGTATAAGAGCATGTGATTTCTTAATGATTCAGATTTTTGACAAGGTCCACGAGGAGGACTGTTGTGGATAACTTTATTTGTTTGAGTGGTTGGTGTTCTTTGCAGCCATAGTTGATAGGTAGTGTTAGGGTGGCTTGGATAGAGACTGGACTTAGAAATCCGATAGCAGTTGTGGCTGGAGCAGCTGAAACTAGATTCGCAGACAAAGGTCCCGAAGCTGTTGCTGTGCCTTTGGAGGGGCATACTACTTATGTTGAATTTGACCATTAAACTGCTAACATGGATATGGAAAACATGGTGGCTGATTTTAATGCTGCCATTGGAGAAGAAGCAACTTCTTGTTAAACTATTCTAGGTGAGGGTAAGGTCAATGGTTTCCCTCATATCCCATTTGGATTTTTCTAAACTTATTTTTTATATAAGTTGTATGATCAGTTGGCTTTTTAGGATTTCGAAATGCAACCGTAGCAAGCAGGGAAGGTCAAGGGCGTGTAGAATCTTCTCTTGAAGACGCTTTTGTGCGTGAAGTGGCTCAAATTCAGGATCGGGCTCCCGCAGATGGGGCTTCCATGGCAGTGGATAGAGGTACAGAATTTGCAGCTTCCATCGATGTCATTGTGGGGGCCGAGGCCAATATTAAAACGTAGCACAATCTTAGGAGTTTCATGCGCTCGAGGATCAAACTGGAGTCCCTTTGGTGAGCACTTCCACAAGCAATAAGGATGCAACTCCACCTTTCAAAGTTTCTAGGATTTTAATCATGAACCTTGCCTATCCTTTTTCTTTTCTCCATCGGCCATCGATAGTCTGATGATCTAGGCGCCAAGGATGCTGAGGATAGTTCTGCAAGAGATGATTATGGCATCCCTCCCTCTCACGATCAACGTGAAGATTAAACGGACGCCAATATGGTGCTTGCGAAGGTCTCTCGTATGCACGAGATGCTGAAGGATGTGGTGGTTAAGAAGGAGAATCTCCCCTTGCTGCTTAAGCTCATAATCTCATATCTCGAGACTTTTAACATTCTGCAGTTATGTGTAAGTTCAATGGCTTGGGTGCTGGACGAGATAGTTGCCTTTATGCAATTATTGTCAGAGAAGACTGCAAAGTCCACCTCTAATTCAGAAGCCAGAGACTTCGTGAGTTAGTTGGGAAATGTTGAGGAAAACTCTGGAGGTGCGCTTGGCCTTCGTAGTTGTGAGCTAGGATAGAAGGGATATGCAGTAACTTCAAACTTCAACAGAAATTTCATGAGAAACTCCGCGTGCTCATTGATGCTGGAGAGATATGTAGGGTTTTGATCATGGATACGCAGCGCAAGAAAGAATTATCCATTCAAGACCCTCCAAGGATCACAGGAAGAGAATCATAACGATGGTAAGGGAATTATGTTACATACCTTGGAGGTCTCTTGTGATGACTTTTAACGCGAATATTGTCACGTCTCTACGGTTGATCCACTCCTAGGATCAAGCTCAAGATTCCTCCACGTCATGTGCTAGCAACCAATAGAAGAAGGAAGAAGAAGAATCATTCAAAGGAGACCAAAATAGGGCTTCGGCCGCCTCTCTTTTGGCCGACGGGGTGCAGGGCGGACGGCACCTAGGGCTTCAGCCTTGGGTGTTTGTCTTGCTCTCTCTCCTTGATTGTTTCCTACTCAAGTAATGTTATGAGCATTAGTAGTAGGAAGGAATCTAGGAGCATCCTTTATATAGTCCAACAACTCCTTGTTAACTACCTAAAGGCCCTCTCATAATCCTACTCAAGTTCGGATTAGTCCCTTTTGCAAAATAGTCCTTATCATGTCAATACATGGATTAGTTCTATTTGCAAACTAGTCCTAATCATGTCTCTACATGAATCAGTCCACTTTGGCAAATCCTAATCATGTATATACATGGATTAGTCCACCTTGCAAATTAGTCCTACTAAGTTTGCAAGTGGTTGCGTTTTGATCCTTCTAATTAATTAATCATATTAATTAATTCCCAAGTCTAGTTTGATCCATATGGAGTGTGACCCCATTGGTTCCTACTTAGTTGGTAGTAACAGTTTACTAACATGGAGTGGTATCTAGCAACACATCCATGCCACCCAACTAAAAGGAATAGTCATCACTTTGACAAACCTTGTGAAAGTAATTGTCTCATCCCTTTGTCCCCATATCCGGATTGGACACGAGACATACAAGTCACACTCGTATATCCAATCCATAGTTTCTCGATCCTGGGAATAGCCTTATTCGTGCAAATAACATCAATATCCTATATTGATTTATTTGAGTCTGGCCAGACATTCTATAAGCACTATCCCTCGAGTGGCCTAGGATATTTGCTCCCGTTATGTGGGAGGGACAAATTTTATCTACGTCTACTACGATTTCTAAGCTTACTTCTTATTGTATACGGTACACGCCTTTATAGCTACCCAGTTACGGTGTAACGTTTGACGCTACCAAAATCACAATAATCCACAACCAGACAATCTAGTGACTTCAAGTCTAAGGATGACAACACCGTTGCACCGCGAGAAGCGCTTGTGACTTTACATAACATGTATGTAGCCTTCTCTGAGATGGGTCAATCCAGTATGCCATTACTCCTAATGCATACCCATGTGTTGGATCATGATATCTCCATATCAATCCAACCCCATACTAGTCTATAGATGATTGTCCTATTAATCATTATAATCGACTAGGGATATTTAAGAATATAACACTTATATTCTAAGGACTTCATTCATGTTAACATATCTCCATATCGATAACATAATGAATCATAAATCCACATATTTGTCATAATAAATTGATTGCCTCTTGGGCACAATTCTAACAGTCTCCCACTTGCACTAGAGTCAATCTCCTGCATCATATGGCTATTGATTTAGCGCGCCCTTCCACGCTTACACTGCGTAGGGGCGAGACGTCTGCTGGTACCTTGCAAATATTCACATCTCCTCCATCAACAATTTGATTGAGTTTTAATATTCTGAGTAAGTGCATCTTATGCAGTAATTTACTCAGTCCTCTATGTTAGAATCAGTGACTGAATCTTGCCCGGAACCTTCCAGCTCACAGTCGCTCCCACTAGGGCAAAACATAAAACTCGACTTATAATCTGAAATCTTCTTTGTTAGATTTGAAGTTCGCATTACTGTAACTCTTTACAGTAAACTCTTCCTATCCCTCCATATATCAAGAATTCATCCATAGTGCTTCTCAAGAGCTAAAGGATAATCTTGACAATCATCCAGTGACTCTCACCTGGATATGACTGGTATCTTTGTGTCATACCATATGACACTTCTGGCCTAGTACATAATATGGCGTATCTTGTGAATCTCATTCATACGGTCCTTTTTCAATCTAATTGAAAAGACAATTAGTCTTCCAAAAACTAATTCCATGTGATATGGCTAAGAATCCATATTCTTTTCATGTTGAACCATTTCAACACCTTTGTCAATTTATGTACTATGACCTAAGCTGCACAACCATCTTGGTCTATCTCGGTAGATGTTCATGGGTTTGCTTCGCCTAACTCTATCATTGAAGATTAATTCCCTAGTCAATCTACGTAAGATTTCCAAGTACGGACATCATTCCGAATGATTAGTATGTCTCCACGTACAAGACCATAAACATAATTATGCTCTCACTAACCTTCTTGTAAACACAAGTCTCATCTTTAATTTTGATGGAACCAAAGTCCTTTGATTGCAACATCAATTTGAAGAATCCAACTCCAAGAAGCTTGTCTCAATCTATAGACAGATTGCTACAAGCAAGATGCGAATGGATTTAAGCATCTCAACTGGGAAAGATTTGTCATAGTCTATACTATGAACTCACAGGAAATCATTTCCTAACCAATTTTCCCTTAAAGGTAATCATATTACCATCCATGTTGGTTTCCTCATAACCCACTTGCACCTTTTAGGTGGTTCCACCAAAGTCCACACTTTGTTGGCATACATGGATTCCATTTTGTATCCCATGGCTCCTAGCCATTTCTGAGAGTATGGCCCACACGTGGCCATCTCATAGGTTGTAGGTTCATCTAGATGAGCAATATATCACGAGTTATGAGAAATCCTTATTTCTCTAGTCCCTTGATATATCCTACCTAACCTACGAGGCTCTTGTGTTATCTGAGTAGGTTGCTTCACAACACCTTGTGATCCTTCTCATGTTCCATCAAAAGGATCATTGTTTTGTTGTGGTTCTTGAACTTCTTCAAGTTCTACTGTCCTCCCACTGTTTCTTTTAGAGACAATCTCTACCTAGAAACACTGTGGTTCGAGAAACCAACAGTTTGTTCTCGATTGGGTTGTAGAAATAATATCCTTTTCAGGATATCCCACAAAACATTTATCCAACTTGGGTCCAAGTTTATTTGTAAACTCTTTTACATAAAATTCATAATCCCAAATCTTTATGAATGACATACTAGGACACTTCCTATTCCATATCTCATATGGTGTTTTTCATAATCCGTTTTGATGAAACAAGGTTAAGGGCGAAATTTGCTGTAATTAGAACATAGTCCCAAAAAGTAAACTGGAAGTTCCGTTTGACTCATCATGGACCGAACCGTGTCCTACAAGGTCCGAACTCTCCTCTTAGACACGCCAAACCCATTTGGCGTGCTAGGTTGAGCGACTTTTGGATCATATCCAATCACTCCCATAGATTCTTGTCAAACTCTTGGCTCAAGTACTCTCCTTTACGATCGAATCGTAGATCCCTAATATTTTTTCCAAGCTGGTTTTCTACTTCATTCCTGAATTCTTTGAACAATTCAAAGGATTCTGATTTGTTTCTTCATAACATATAAAAATCCATATTACTCTGATCCCATCAGCAAATATGATGAAGTACTGAAAACCATCTTTAGCATTTGTGCTTAGAGGCCTTCATACATCAATATGTATGATTCCCAAAAGATCATATATTTGCCTAATAATTCTTTTATGTCTCATATGATTCAATAATCAAATGAGTTCCAAAAGTCCATCCTCAGGGAGTTCTAGATACGTATCTCTTATTTATGAGGCCTAAAAGATAATGCTAAAGATAAGTGAAGTTCATATTATTATATGCATACCTCTTGGTATTGATGTTATAGATGAAATTATCATGATCAAAGATATACAATCAACTTAGACAAAATTGCATTACAATAATGCATATCAGATGGAACAACATTTGTCCTTCATTATGATAAGGAGCTTTCTTGTCCAAACAAGAAACTATGATAATGTTCCTACTCATAGCAGGGACATAATCACTTTTTTCTAGTTCATGAATAATTTCATAAAGGTGGAAATAATTCCCTACGACTAATTCAGCAACCCCTTACTTCATTGCCCCACATGTAGGTTTATTTCTTCCTTATCCAATTGTTTTCATCTCTTGAGATCCTCCACATTCTTATAAATGTGAGATCCTTATCTAGTATCATATACTCATGATGATGAGATAGACACATTGATTTATATAACAAAAATACCTATGTTGGAATTCATTATTCCTTCATTATTTACGGCCAGGTACTTTGGGTAGTCTCTCTTCCTCTACACTACCTATGGGACTTTTAAGACAACTTGGTTTTAGCAACAAGTTTGCTTTACACCCATGGGGTCAGCGCAAACCATTTGCCCTTACCCATGTTGTTAACCATTAACAGCTTTGCCCATGCCCATTATGAGTGTTTTGTTTAGTGATTTTCAATCATATTGAGTAAATCTCCTTTGAACAAAACTTTAATTTCATTCAATGCAATTCTTGGTCCACTTGGGTGAATAACTTCTATTCTTTATCTATCTCATAGATAGCATCCAAAATCTAAGCTTTCAATCATGTTGAAATAACTTAGTTGTGTTTTACCTCTTGTTTTGGCAGTCACACACTACTAATTAGTGACGTCCCGTCATATCTTGATGAATCAAGTTGCCCTGCTTAGGCTCGCACGAGCTTGATTAATCTTGATCATGACGAGTGCTAAGCAAGAGAACGCAACGTGGAGCAACACTCAAAACCTTTTCATGTCTAGATCGCCCTTTGAAAGAGCTTCTTTCAATGTATGAGCATATCATACGCCTCCATGTTCTCATTCTTGCTTCCAAAGCTCAGAGTTCATGGTAGCTAACATGAGGAAAGTCACATCAAAAGAACCATTCTTTGATGTTCCTTCCGTTAGGTTTTTTAGTGTGATTTGGTAGTTGGTGGGAAGAGAACTTTATGTTCTACGATTTACAACAATTTTCTTCTATTTGAGAACAATTCTCGATTTTTATACCAGTCTAAAAAATAGATAAAGTCGCGTGTTTGTTTAATGCCATGGGCATCCAACACAATAGGATTCTGCAAAGTTTGTGACGTTTAAATATATTTAACAAGGATTTAAATTGTTAAACATAGTTCCACTATTTTACTACGGATTAATAACCCTCAAGATATTAATGCGGAAAATATCCTTATATTTTCTAGTGGGCCAAGATCCATGTTTCATCTCATTTTGAGCTTGCTTTGGCAAGTCACCCAAAATTTGACTACTTTTGGTAGGAACGATTCCAATTGCATCCAATGCAAATCTTGGTTCAATTGGGCAAATAACTCCTTATTTATTCATCTTTATGGATAATCCCAATTGGTTGTCTCTAGGTTTTAATCATATTAAACACCTATTTGCGCCCAACCTCTTACTTAAACAATTTTGCACACGAGGTGTGCCATCGCACCACATTATTATTAACCAAGTCGCCATGCTTTGGCACGCACGATCTTGGGAAATCATGATGATGATGAGTGTTTAAATAACGAGAAGACAAAACACAATATTTTAATTTTGAGGGATTTTTTAAAATTCAATTTTAAATGGTTTTTGTTGATCCATATCAACTGATTTACTTGTTTGAGTTTGGGCACAACTCCAAATAAAAGATCTGGGTTGTCTAATTATCTTATTATCCTAATTTCATGCATCATCCATACACCAATCACAGAATAATAAGACAGAAAAATAAACAACCACACAATAAAAAGTCATGATATGGATATGGCCTATTTCTAGACTAAGACATTTCCAAGCCAATGGAAATATCTATGAACCCTAAAAACAAACTTATCTCCATGCGTCTTCATATTTTGGTCCATGTGGAATGCTCCATGCTTAGTCATGTGGAATGCTCCATGCTCCATCTTTTGTGGCTCCTTTGGCTTCGGGCTTCTTTTTCTTCAATCTTGGCTAACAATCTATTCTATCTTGCACTAGCTAACAACTATACTAAATAAAAATAAATCTCACAAGTTGAGGAAAAAAAATGACTCGCAGGCCATAAAACCATAGTTAATTATTACTATAAATTTATCAGCTCGCAGGCTATAAACCAAACCACAAAAATTAAACAATCACATCAAACCACATCATAAGGCCATATACAACCACCATGTGATTTGCACATAAATAGTTAAAATCCAATTTTAACGCGCTTGGTCAATTTTAATTGATTTTGCGATTTTTCTAGGGTTAAAACGGTCCAAGGGGCCCAACAATCTAATTTCCCGAACAACAAAGAGGACCGCTTTGGCCTTGGGCCGGCCGGCCCCTAGCCCACACGGCTAGGCCGTGTGCTAGGGCAGCCCACGACCCCTACGCCGCGCCTTAATTGGGTGGCAATCAAGGACGGACGGTCCCCTAAGGGGGGCGAACCTCTTAGGGAGTTGTTTCCAAAACAACTCCCTTGCTTGTTGCCCAAGTTTGGTTGTTTCCTTGTTTGAAAAGAACTCCATCTTTCAATAGGATGCCCAAACCCTAGATCTAAGTTCCTAAAATTTCTCAAACTCACTATTTCATGCATCCAATGCAAAAACTAAGTCTTGTTTTGTTAGATTATTGAAAAATTGCATCATATGCTTGATTTGACTTGTTTTACACGATAAACAATAAAATTAAAGTGTAAAATTATCAAAACACAACACATAAAGCACGTTTATGTTCTACGACCTGTGGCTCTGATACCACTGTAGGGTTTTGATCATGGATACGCAGCGGAAGAAAGAATTATCCACTCAAGACCCTCCAAGGATCACAGGAAGAGAATCATAATGATGGTAAGGGAATTATGTTACATACCTTGGAGGTCTCCTGTGATGACTTCTAACGCGAATATTGTAACGTCTCTACAGTCGATCCACTCCTAGGATCAATCTCTAGATTCCTCCACGTCGTGTGCTAGCAACCAATGGAAGAAGGAAGAAGAAGAATCATTCAAAGGAGACCAAAAGAGGGCTTCGGCCGCCTCTCTTTTAGCCGACGGGGTGAGGGGCGGACGGCACCTAGGGCTTCGGCCTTGGATGTTTGTCTTGCTCTCTCTCCTTGCTTGTTTCCTACTCAAGTAATGTTATGAGCATTAGTAGTAGGAAGGATGCTTGGAGCATCCTTTATATAGTCCAACAACTCGTTGTTAACTACCTAAAGGCCCTCTCCTAATCCTACTCAAGTTCGGATTAGTCCATTTTGCAAAATAGTCCTTATCATGTCAATACATGGATTAGTTCTATTTGCAAACTAGTCATATCATGTCTCTACATGAATTAGTTCACTTTGGAAAATCCTAATCATGTCTATACATGGATTAGTCCACCTTGCAAATTAGTCCTACTAAGTTTGCAAGTGGTTGTGTTTTGATCCTTCTAACTAATTAATCATATTAATTAATTCCCAAGTCTAGTTTGATCCGTATGGAGTGTGACCCCATAGGTTCCTACTTAGTTGGTAGTAACAGTTTACTAACATGGAGCGGTATCTAGCAACACATCCATGCCACCAACTAAAAAGAACAGTCATCACTTTGACAAACCTTGTACAAGTAATTGTCTCATCCTTTTGTCCCCATATCCGGATTGGACACGAGACATACAAGTCACACTCGTATATCCAATTCATAGTTTCTCGATCCTGGAAATAGCCTTATTCGTGCAAATAACATCAATATCCTATATTGATTTATTTGAGTCTGGCCAGACATTCTATAAGCACTATCCCTCGAGTGGCCTAGGATATTTGGTCCTGTTATGTGGGAGGGACAAATTATATCTACGTCTACTACGATTTATAAGCTTGCTTCTTATTGTATCCGGTACACGCCTTTATAGCTACCCAGTTACGGTGTAGCGTTTGGCGCTACCAAAATCACAGTAATCCACAACCAGACAATCTAGTGACTGCAAGTCTAAGAATGACAACACTGTTGCACCGCGAGAAGCGCTTGTGACTTTACATAACATGTATATAGCCTTCTCGGAGATGGTTCAATCCAGTATGCCATTACTCCTAATGCATACACATGTGTTGGATCATGATATCTCCATATCAATCCAACCCATACTAGTCTATAGATGATTGTCCTATTAATCATTATAATCGACTAGGGATATCTAAGAATATAACACTTATATTATAAGGACTTCATTCATGTTAACATATCTCCATATCGATAACATAATGAATCGTAAATCCACATATTTTTCACAATAAATTGATTGCCTCTAGGGAACAATTCCAACAAGAGAGAGATATGGAGTCAAGTGTAAAGGTTGAATATCTGCACAAAGCCCTTGAGGAAGGGAAAACGATAAATTACCAGGGGGTGAGGGATGTCGAAGCTCTTAGTCTTCAAATCTATGAGCTTTGGCAACAACTTGTGTACCTTAGCCCAGAGAGGTCCTTGACTTATGGTTTGTTGGACTATAATTTTGCAACTGTAATATTTGACGATCATCATTTTTTGACATTACGTTCAATTCAGAGCTCTAAATTTGGCAATGTCCATCACTTATTGTATAAAGTATATTGCATAAAGGGTTCTCACCCATTATTGTAGCAGATCACAGTCGTTATTTGTTTTTTTCAAGGGAATTCGCATTTGCTAGTGTCAAAGATGGTACTCTTTTGATTCGTTAGATTTTGTGTTTTGCTGCTATCATCGATATGCTTTAGTTCCTTAGGAAAGGAATTCACATTTCGCTGCTATCATCAATAGGCTTTAGTTCCTTAGGCAAGGATTTCATATTTCATTTCTATCATCGATATACTTTAGTTCCTTAGTTAAGTATTTCTATCATCAATAGGCTTTAGTTCCATAGACAAGGAATTCGCATTTCGCTGGTATCATCAATAGGCTTTGGTTCCTTAGACAAGAAATTTGTATTTTGCCGCTATCATTAATAGAATTTATTTTCCTATAAAAGAAATTCACATTTTGATGCTATCATCGATAGGCTGTAGTTTCTTAGACAAGGAATTCGCATTTCGCTGCTATCATCCATAGTCTTTAGTTACTTGGACAAGGAATTCGCCTTTTACTCCTAACACCGATAGGCTTTAATCCCTTACACAAGGAATGTCCGGCGCATGTGAGAGAAAAAGCATAGGCAATGTGAAGAAGGCAATATGATTTTTATCACATCACATAAGGGCAAAGTGCGCGCATTCGTAGGGCATGCCCTTATGGGTAGTACTTCTTTAGCCATTTCACATGATGGTGCTGGTATGGTGGCATCCTTTTCCCTTCCCATAATTTTGTAGTGCCCGCTTTGAGAGGCTTCCTTTACTTTAGAAGGTGCTTCCCAATTGGGCGTAATTTTTGGGTGTGCCTAATTGCTCATGCAGTGAGTGGAGGCTCGTCGTAAGAGATCTCCTACTTTAAATTCTTGGGGTTGGCCCATCTTGTTGTAGCCCATGCTTATTCTAGCCAGATATTTTGCATTATTTTGTTTTGCTTTGTCTCTTCTTTCTTCGAACAAATCCAGATCACGAAATTTGTCTTCCCATGCGTGCGCGCAAGAGATAGTCTTTCTGAAGGGATTTAAATATGAGTTGGGATGACAGCTTCCACTCTGCAACACAGTGAGAAAGGGCTTGCGCCTGTGTGGGTCCTTGATGAGGTGCGATATGCCCACAATGCTATGTGAAACTTGTCAGCCCATTTCTCTTGCTCATCATCCACCAACTTTGGTATGATTTTGTCAATATTTTGTTATTGCCTCAGCTTGTCCACTTCCCTTCGGGTGTAGGAGGTGGCTGACTATATCTGGCAGATATTGTATTGTTGAAGTTTTGCTAAGACATGTTTGTTGTAAAACAGAGTTCTGTTTTCAGTGAGGATAGTGTGTGGAACCATGAATCTACAGATGATCTTTTCTTGAATGTAGTTGATAACATGTCTATGTGCGAATTTTTCAAGTGGGACAACTTCTACTAACATGGTAAAAATATATGTCCATGTTAAGATCCAGACATCCGTTTGGATGCGGGCCTGATAGGACCGACAAAATCTAGTGCTCGTGTGTGAAATGGCCAAGGTGTCCCAAGTCATGTCGATCCACTGAGGGTGCATGTATGAGGTTTCCATGTATATGACATTGTTTTCTCCTTCTCACCTTTTCACGACAGTCTGCTTCCATGGATATCAAGAAGTATCCCATGGATATGAGTTGGTGACACAGTTTTGCCCCTCCTAAGTGCTTGAGTGCATGGGTTGATTCCCTTATCTCGTGAGTCTCTTGTCCTGCGCGGCATCTTAGGGGAGCTCATGCGAAGCTATTTCTAAACATAGTTCCTCTTATCACCTCATACTTGTGAGCTTTCTTCTTTACTGCTGCGGCTGGCTTTTTATCAAGGGGCGGAAGATTTTCTATCAAGTAATATGTGAATGGTTTCACTAGTCTTGATAATCATAAATGGTACAAGCTTCAAGGATGTCACACACTAATATACAACTCCCACGTTGGGCTTCCATTAGGGCTGCTTGCGAGCTCAGTTTAGGCCCATTATATCATTGTCTATGTACTCTTTTGTACATGAAGATATCGTTTTTCCCTCAACATGATTTGTGCGCCTCTTCTAGGAGAGACTGGCCTTTTTATTTAGTTACGCACCTCAAGTAGGTCCCTCCGCGGCTTTTGTAGTATAGTATTCCTTCGTGCATAATGATTCCTTTGATAAAGATCGAATCTTTGCTGCTCCCACCTTTCACGATGATTTCGATTACCTTTTTCCACCAATCTATGTCTTGAACTTCATCGTCTTATTCCTTCATGGCTTGGATGGAGGTTTGGGTTGTTTAGGTTTGAATGAGGATGCTTGTTGGGCACATATCTTTGGAGACCTCGGACCGTAGTGTGGCTAGAGCATCCGCATGCCTTTTTTGAGATCTGGGTGTATGCTCGTATGAGACTGATTCAAAGCTAGTGGTGAGTCTTTGGACCGTAATACGATAAATTAGCATATTGATCCCTTTTAATGCGAATACTCCTGATAATTGCTTTACTATTAGCTTGGAGTCTCCCTTTATGACTAAGTGTCTGATTCCCAAATTTTTCGATGCGAGTAGTCCAGTGGTTAGAGCTTCATATTCTGCTTCGGTATTGGTCATTGTAAAGTGAAGCTTATTTGACATCTGCACCACTTCACCACTGGTGATGTCAAAACAATGCATGTGCCTCCTCCAGTCCTTGTAGAGGATCCAACAATGCTTACTGACCATTGTCCTTCTACTTAATGAAATTCCATGTCCCCTGGTACCTCCTATGGCTTGGGATCATGCGAGCCGTCTCGGAACTGTGGAAGCTGATCAACAATAGATTGGGACTTGATCACTTTAGGTCTTGCACAAGTAATGTCGTACACTGATAAAATCAGCGAACCACTTCGCGAGTCTCCCAGCGGGTTCCGCATGCGCCAAAAGATGTCGGTTGCAATTGCTTTTTGTGATGACCACAACTTTGTGCGACGCAAAGTAACGCTTCAACTTTTGTACTACGAATAATTGAGCCAAGCGATGCCTTTTAATGGAGGAGTATCTTTGCTTTTGCTCCTCAGATCACCCTTGAGATGTAGTAGACGGGTCTCCCAAGTTCTTTTTACTCCTTCACAAGCAATACACCAAAGGACTTGGTTGTTGAGGTGAGGTACTGACACGATCTCCGCAAGTTTACGGCTATCACTCTAGTAATAATGTGGAAAATAGGGTTGTCGAATCCCAAATGACTTGTTGTGAACAAATTTGGACTACTAACTTTGTGTGGGCAGCAGTTTAAGTTGATTACTAACTAAGAAAGTAAATAACATGCTAATTATGATAATTGAGATTAATAGGATAAGACGAGTATCAGGATTTTCTCTAGGATCACTAGGTGAATTCTGTTAACGAATTACGTTTTGAAACACAGATGATATTTTGATTTTCCAAACGAGCAATAATGCTAACCGAGTTACCAATCTAGCTTTCTATGCCTAGATCAAATTACAACCGAGTTACCAAGTTCTAATTATCCCTAAAACATATAATTAAGATCCACTAATTCTACTCAAAGTTCACAGTCATTGGTTGATTCCTCTAACATGCGACTACGTGCTTAATTCAATGATCCGGGCAATTCGTTGCTTTCACTAACATATTACCTATGATCTTCATATTGCGATCTCAAACAATACTAAGATAGGTTCAGAGCATGAATTAAGCATAGCAACCAAGAACATCATCAATTAAGTTAAAGCAAAACGTGAATCAAATTCATAATTCGCCAAACGGCTTCAGACCCTAGCTTCCATTGAGAAATCCCGATATAGAGTTTAGCTACTAATATTCATGATCAAAACGACAAAGTTTACGTTGATCCTGATCAAAGTAATGAAAAGATAAAGAGTAGAGAGATCAAACGGTAGAATCCTTGCTTCCACGACGAACTCTAGCTCCAATTCTCATCTCCAACCTTGTTCTATGCGATTCTCCTTTGGAAATACGACCTAATATCACTTATATACATTTACCTAAAGTCCCGGACACTATAATAATTGTTTCAAGTTGTTTCAAAAAAATATGGTTGGGTTTCCTTGTCTCTTCATGCAAAGAGATTGTTCCTTCGTGCGAACAGTTTCAGGTCCTTCGGGCGAAGGCCTTCCCACAATGAGACATCATGCTTACACATGAACACTTTTTCTTCTTCCCCGAAATTTGACTAAGGCAAAGTCTTCGTACGAACAATTAAACCCTTGATGTGAAGGTCTTCGTGCGAAGAGATTTCCTCGTCGTGAGAACACCACATGGAGTTCCAGGATTTGCTTTTTCCTGCACTTCTTATTCTTGTTTTTTTTTCTATTCCGAAGCTCGTTTCTTTTCTCCACTTGATTCTCGCATGCATAATTCCTGAAAATCACAAAAAAACACTACGACGAAGATCAAGTGTGATAAAATATTCAGATCATATATCAAATCATTCAAGAAACGCCAGGTTTGTACTTTTATGCTAAAAACATCCAAAAACGCATTTTCTTCATATTGTAGCTCGAATCTCATCACATCGCACCAAAACGCACACAAAATAACAATGTAGAATGTAATAGAGATGACTCTAATGAAGGAGTTACCAAATACCCCCTACTTGCAATTTGCGCGCCCCGAGCAAAGTCTCATCTACTACATCTAACTGTCTACTAGTCAACTAGACTCAAAGGACTCTAACATGACGCACGAAACTAATATGCAGAAAGATGATGCAATCTAGACTCGATGTTAAAACACATAAAAGCTTTAAATTCTTTTTGCAAGATCAGGCAATCTCAATACGCATAGACTAGTGCTCATGAATGATGAAAAATTTAGGCAAGAGGAGTGAATCGCAACTAAACTCGACAACAAGTAATTACCCATAGTCAGTGTAGAAAACTTAACGTTACAATCAAGAATAACCTAACCAAGTCTAAGCCACGTTCATAGTTCAATATCCTATTACGCTAACGATTTAGATATGTTGAGGCTTAAGGACAAAAAGGATTATTATAAAGCAAGTAGTCCTAAAGTGTCACATGCTCACACCAATCCCTGTATCTCGCACACCCTCACCGTGATGATAGAAACCGCAACCCGAAACTCACCGTCTCTGGCGCTCGAATCCCTCAAACCCCCGTATAGTAACGGTGACGTGTCCATCATGGCAAAACGTGCAAAAAAATCAGTCCATCTTCAACGAAATAAGGAGCTTCACCACTCGTTTCAACTGAGCACACTCTAGTCAATTTATTCCTCTCCTTTTTTTCTCTCTCATTTTTTGTTTTCTCTCAACCAAATATCAACAATCACAATAATATGAGTGGTCCTACTTCAAGAATAAAACTATGGTACAAATGTTAGGGAGAGGACATAAACAATCCAATGAATAAGTATCACAGTCGAAATTCATCTCCCCTAACTCAATGAAGCGCACAATGCCACAAAACCCTAAAACAAGTCAACACATGTATGGGTGTGGAGTCGTTAGATCCACAATCTCTATGTTCGTAGTCAAATGTCGACACCCCCACACTAGAATGTAGTCACATCCACTTCTCAATTAGCAATTTGAATATCATGCGCCTTATCCAACCGAACCTCCTACACCAAAATGATAGAAATTCGGTACCTGGCACATTCCACCAATTAAGTACAACCAACCCCTTTTTCGTGCGGATTAGACGTCTAGCACTCAGGAACTCCACTAATGTGTATGCAATGTAATGACATGGAACACCGCCACACCTTATTGTGCAAGTTAACTCACTCACCGTCGCATCCTCTCATAAAGATTAAATGAAGCATATGCGATATGTAGAACTCACATAAATATGAAAATGAATTACTCCCTCAACTACTGCTCCCTCGTGACGCTCTAGAAGGTGATTCTAACTGACACTATCTCCGCAAGTGTACGGTCGTCGTGTGTAGTAATAATGTGAACAAGAGGGTTGTCGTATCCCAGAGGACTTGTTGTGAATCAATTAGGATGATTAACTTAATGTGGGCAAGCAATTTGTTTGATTAGTAAATTAAGAGAAGTAAAAAAAACGAGCTCATTATTAAAACGGAGAGTAAATATGAGAGACGAGTATAAGGATTTTCTCTAGGTTCACGAGGTTTCCACCGTTCACGAATTACGTTCTAAAACACATATGACGATTTAATTTACCAAACGAGCAATAATACTCACCGAGTTACCAAGTGAGATTTCAATGCCTAGGCTGAACTAGAACCGAGTTACCAAATTCTTAAATTTCCATTAAACATGTATTAAAAGCATCTAGTTCTACTCAATGTTCACAGTCTGTGGTTGATTCCTCTAACCGGTGACTATGTGCTTAATTTAATTATGCGGAAAATTTACTGCTTCCACAATCCAGTTACCTATGATCTTCATATAGGTGACCAAACTACACAAAGATGGACTAACAACAAGACTTAAACATAGCACAACCATTCCTCATCAATAAAGTCTAAGCGAAACGTGAATCAAACTCATATAGGTGATCAAACTACATAAAGATGGATTAAGAACAAGACTTAAACATAGCACAACCATTCATCGTTAATTAAGTTTAAGTGAAACGTGAATCAAACTCATAATTCATATAGGTGATCAAACTACACAAAGATGGATTAAGAACAAGACTTAAACATAGCACAACCATTCATCGTCAATTAAGTTTAAGCGAAACGTGATTCAAACTCATAATTCACCAAAAATGGCTTCAAATCCTAGATACCATTGAGAAATCCCGAAATTAAGTATTTATCTACTGCTCAATATTATAATTACAAGAGTTTTCATGATCATGAGACAAAACAATAAAAATACAAGAGAAAAGAGATCAAACGGTAGAATTCTCGCTTCCACGACGATCTCCGGCTCCAATTGTGCTCTCAAAACTTGTTCTCTGCGTCTCCAGCAGCCTACACTGCCTCTAGGTCCAAAAAATTATGATATATAGGCCTGGACACGATTTTCTATGTATTTTGACTGAAATTGCAATTCAGCCCCTCTAGTTTGCAATTCTCGGACAGAATTGATAAGCTGATCTTGCGCTTTCTCCCTCATGCGGACTCCGGTTTGGACATATCATATATCGTCGGAAAGATCTGAATGTCTACTTTATAATTGAGTAGGCCTTGATCCAAAATTCCCTATGGAACTCCAGATACAGCAAGAATAGTGAACACTGGTCCATCGTAACTTTACCAATTTTTCTTCGTTTTTTGCATCCGGACCATATCTTCGTCGGACCATAATTTTTTTGTCCGGCCTTTGATTGAGGTGTGTGACCTCCCTCTGGAAAGATATTTGAGTCTACTTTCATTTTCCTATACCAGACCTTGTGGAACTCAAGATATCATTCAAATAGTGAAGGTTGTTCACTTTTGCTCCTCTATCTTTGCTTCTTTTGCTTGACTTCCGAAGCTCGTTTCTTTTCTCCACTTGTTCTCCTCGTGCAATATTCATATAAATCACAACACAAACACTACCGCAAAGATCAAATGTGACAAAATCATGCAAATCATACGCAAACTATTCAAGGAACGCCCGGATTGTACGTATAAGCTCTAAAACATCCCAAAACTCATTTTCTTCTTTCTTTATGGCTCGAATCTCGTCACTTCGCACCGAAACGCACACAAATTACAATGTAGAATGTATGTAAGATAACTCTTATGATGGAGTTATCAAATACCCCCACACTTGCCATTTGCGCGTCCCGAGCAAAGTCTCATCTGTTACATCTATCTATTTGTTAGCCAAGAAGACACAAACGAATCTACACGACTCGTGACACAAAAATGCAGCAAGATGATGAAAATGCAATTCTAGAATCAATCTTAAAACACATAAAACACATAAAACTTTTAAAATATTTATTTTTATAAGATCAGGCATCTCAATACACATAGACCAGTGTTCATGGATGATGAAAAAGTTAGGCAAGAGGTGTGAGTCGCAACTAAACTTGACAGCAAGTAATTCCCCATAGTTATTATAGAGAGCCTAACTTTACTATCAAGAATAACTTACCCCTTCATGTGTGCTAACAAAATAAGAGGCTAACCAAGGCTAAGCCACATTCTTCGTCTGAGCTCCTATTCCGCTACAGGTCTAAATATGATGAAGCTTAAGGACAAAAAAAGAGATAAGTAGATGAAGAAAAATTCTAAAGCTTCACATAAACTCACCATGATGATAAGAATCCACAACCCGAATCTCACCAACTCCGGGCCTCAATCCCCTCAAACCCCGGTATCATGTCAATCATGTGGCCATCGCAGAGAATAATGCAACATCAATATTTTGGAAGAACTTTCACCACTCATCTTCCTTTAAGCACACTCCATTCAACTTTCTTTATTACTCTCCTTTTCTTCTCTCTTTTTCTTCATTTATTTTATATTTTTTCACTCAATAATACATCAACACAATATAAATGACAATGTACGAGTGGTCTCCTCCAAGAATCAAGCAATGGTAATCATGTTAGGGAGAGGAAATGGCGATCCGATGTGTGAGGGTTTGACTTGTATCAAATTGGCAAGTTTGGTCCAAGGGAAAGTCAAAGTTGGTTTTTACTAATTGTTTCCAACTTTTGTTTCTCATGTGAATGGTGGTGCAGCAAGGTATTTCACTTGGCTTGGAGACTAAGTTTTGATAATTGGCTGGATCAATATTTAAAGGACTTTGTTTTGGTACTCAAACGCATACAGAGAAGGCACTCACAGTAATATTATTGTGTAGTACTTTTTGGTAGTGTGTATGGTACGTGGCCATTGTGGCCACGACATGCATTGTAATCGGGTTCTATTCTCAATAAAATATCAGGTTCTGGTCGTGGAGGTAGATAGCGGGTTCGTTCCGAATTCGTTAGTGAACCACGTTAATATTTGTCTCGTTCTTGTTTTGCTTTCATCGTTCTTGCTCGAATACCCCCAGGTTATAACAAACTGGTATCAGAGCTCTGAAACAAGAGTTATGTTACAACAAACTGGTATCAGAGCTGGGTTTCCACGATCCGGGTGGAACTCAAATATAGGGTTTCGCGATTCAGGTGGAGCAGGCTATCGGGAGGTTGGGTTTCGAGATTCCACCAAGAACGATGTTTGGTTTGGCAATCAAGGTCGATATGTTCGTGAGAGAAGCAGGTACACCCACCATCTAAAGCCCCATTTAATGGGCTATCCGGGCTCCTGTTGGAGTAATCTGGCGCATCTGATCAAGCGTGCAAGGGATCTGGCAAACCGAGCACGCATTCGGTACTGGCGCGAATCTGGCAGTTCACGCGCATCTAGCGTTCTGGAGATTGTTGTTCACGCGCAATATAGCACATGGCGTGGAGCATCTCGCGTGTGAATTGAATCTGGTTTGGGCTCATGCGTTGCTGGAACTCGTTGGAGTTAGAGCAACGACATGGAGCATCTGGCGCGTGAGTGTTTCTGGTTCTGGCGCACATTATGCAAGAGTTTTGTTTTGGCGTGCATATGGTTTTGGGGTGTGTACCATGATACACATTGAGCTCATCTGGCGCGATAGATAGGAATGGCAATGGATCGGATTCGGATCGGATCCACCTATATCCATATCCGAATCCGATCAAATTAAGTGGATCCATATTCGATCCAAATCCGACCGGATCCTAAACGGATTCGGATCGAATCTGGACCGGATTCAATTTGCAATATCCGTATTCGATCCGACGATCCAAATCTCAAGAAACGGATCTGATTCGGATCCAGATTCGGATCTTGAGCATTTTTTTACGTCTCATAAAAGTACACAACAAATTCAAAAAAATACGTTAAAAGAGTCCCCACGCCCAAAAAAATCTGCCTACAAAAATAAAAGTATATTAAAAATATTTTACCAATATGACAAACGTAAATCTACCAAGAAATATAAGCAAGCAATTCAAAGTTTTAAGTCACCAATAATGTCTAAAATTGTCTACAAATTCAATCAAAACAATACTAAAATTTTCGATAACCATAGTTTCTTCCTGAAAACATAATGTTTAGTGATTTGTGTAATGTGTTTATATGTATGTAGGTAGAAACATAATTTTTTTTATAACTTTAAGGGTACATTCGTAAAACTATATGTGTTCGGATCCTTTCGTGTTGGATATCCTAATATATTCGGATCTAATCCGGATACGGATCGGATTTTGATTTTTAATATCCATATCGGATCCATTTTACAATGGATCAGATTCGGACTTGATCCATTCGAACTGAATCACTCGGATTTCGGATCGGATCGAACCACATTGCCATCCCTAGCGATAGAGTTTCTGGCGAGTATCTGGCATATCTGAGGCATACGGGGCGCATCAGGCATGAAAATTTGTGGCACTCGTCATTGGTGCATCTGGTCTGGATGACATCCGGACATTCTATCATGGTACATATGTCTGGCGCAATTGAGAGCATCGGGAATAAATTAGGTCATGCTTTCTCATTGAATGTATTCGAGTCTAGTTCTGGATGGATCACTTATTTCGGTTTCAGGAAGTGAAACCACTACGGGCGCATTCGTTGCTGGAAACGATTTGGCGATTCGGGTTTCGCATACAACTGCGGAACATCTGTCTGGGAAGCGTGCTTGTTTCAGGTTCTGGGAGATGCATCCGGTTCATGTTTGATGGGAGTAGCATCAGGCTCTGGTTCCGGGTTGCTGAGATGATTCAAGTCAAGGTGGATATTCGTAGGGGTTTGAATTGTATCAAATTGGCAAGTTTGGTCCAAGGGAAAGTCAAAGTTGGTTTTTGGACCAACTTTTGTTTCTCATGTGAACGGTGGTGCATCAGGTTGTTTCACTTGGCTTTGAGTCCAAGTTTTGTAATTGGATACACCACTATTTAAAGGACTTTGTTTTGGTACTCAAACACATACAAAGAAGGAACACTCACTGTGTTGTACTTTTTGGTAGTGTGTCGAGTGGGTGTTTGGTTTTGATTGGCCACCGTGGCAGTTGTGGCCACGGCGTGCATTGTAATTGGGTTATCTTCTCAATAAAATATCAGGTTCTGGCCGTGGAGGTAGCTAGCGGGTTCGTTCCGAATTCATTCGTGAACCACGTTGAATATTTGTCTCGTTCTTGTTTTGCTTTCATCGTTCTTTCTCGAATACCCCCAGGCTATAACAAACTGGTATCAGAGCTCTGAAACAGGAGTTCTGTTACAACACGATGAATAAGTATCATACATGAAGCTCGTCTCCCCCTAACTCAATGAAGCACATGATGCCACCAAACGAAGCCGCAAAAAAATTAAAGCACACGTGTGAGGGTGAAATCGTCCAAAGAACAATCTCTATGTCCGTAGTTAAAAGTCGACACCCCCACACTAGAATGTAATCACATCCCCTCTCAAGTAGTCGATTAAAAAATTGAATCTCATGCCTAATCCAACCGAACTTCTAACACCAAGGTGAACGAAATCCGGTACCTAGCACAATCCACCAATTAAGCTCACCCTACCCCACCTTCGTGCGGATTAGACGTCATGCACTTATGGCTCTCCACAACTGTGTCCACGATGTAAATACGTGGAACACCGCCACACCATAGTGTGCAAGCCAACCCACTCACCCTCGCATCCCCTCATAGATATAAAATGAAGAAAATGCGATCAGCCGAACTCACAAAAATATGAAATGAAACACTCCTTCAACTAACACCCTCAACTACGACTCCCTCGTGACGCTCTAGAAATTTGATTCTAACATTTTATGATGAAGTACAAGAATTGTCTTCCTGGGTCAAGAGGCTAGCAAATAAAATCAAGGTTCATTGGGTATTCCAGTGGTTCTACAAGGTGAGTTCTAACGTAGCAGTGAGTGCTCTAATACACGTCCTCGCACAGCTACCTAGTGTGCCACTATGAGGCGGGCTGGCGACTACCTAAGATGGACAACATGACCGTTCGGCTAGTTTAGCAAACCCCAATCTCAACTCTTATAGAGAATAACAGCACACACTTTAGCTTTTAAAATTGTAATTTAATTTTGAAAGTACATAGACATTCACGAAATGAGATTCTCTCTATAATTACTAGGGGGAACTCAAAATGTCATTCTCGGTCAAAATTCACGCCCTATGCCTAACGTTTTCACATCTCACAAATCATCAAAGTCTAAGCTCCTCTCAATTGCCCTTTTCTGAAATTTTCAATTTTATACTTTTTTTATGACTCTCTTCTTCTCATTTTTTTTTTGTATTTTTCATAAACTCCTGACTTTATATGCAAGGATAGACACAAATTTTTTTCCACAAAACACAATTTTTTTTTTTTTGTGTGTAGGCATACTCAATTATTTAAAAGTGCAAACAGTATGTAAACCTACTCTACACAATGCGAGAATATAAATAAAAACTCAACATATACAACAACATTGACTCACAATACATCTAAACATTCTACATGTAACTGGCTATGCAAGACAAATATCAGCTAGTAGACAGATAAAACCACCCCCACACTGAATGCTTCGTTGTCCTCAACGAATTTAGAGATCATGCAAGAGAACTCAACAATTCAAATGTGTAGGCCAATAGATGAGATGGATCATGACATACAAAAAAATGATCACAAATTTCTACAAGAGGAAAAAGATACTCACAACCTCCTCAAGGGAGGGGACGAAATTCTTGCTAAGCAGTCCCCAAGCACAAGTTTTACCACCATGCTCCCAAAAAGTCAGTGTGTACTCGCACACCGAGGTCGACTGTCTCCTCTGCTAAAATCCATGTTTTAAGAATCCCCAACTCGCCAATGCAAACCCCTATGAAGGTCATGTGTGCCATGGCACACCAGGGTAAATTCTATCATAACCTGCTCATATATGTCACTTGAAACATCATTAGCCCCCATCACTCTCTAAATAACTAAAAACACAAAACATAACTGTATTAAAAACGCACTCCCTAATATAATGCAAATAAAAAGGTTGTGTTTCCTCACAACGAGCGTCTTGTAGTTTAAGGTCAACGACCCGACCCAGTTACCTCATATATGTTAAGGAGGTTTTTTTCTCCATTTTTTCTTCTTCCACCATCGCTTATCACTTTGTCTATTCTCAAGTGAGCATGCATGAGATGCTTATGGCAAGAAGAAAGAAAAATTGTTAGACGCCACATGCCTCACTCTATCTTTCATCTTCTTCTTCTTCTTCTTCTTCTTCTTCAAAAATACAGTCGTCGATGATTTTTCCTTGAATCTAGTATCTCAAGTGGAAAAGATACAACAATGTCTTCTTCCTTTCCTACTTTATTTCTTCGTTCTTGTCTTGGAATCACGTTGGCAACTCATGAATTGCATAAAACTGAGGTCTATGGTCTTCTCCAAGTGATTCAACCAATTTTATGATTTCCAGGATTTATGAATTATACAAGGGAATTTCTCGATACATGTCCATGTGGATATCTCCGAGCAGTAATTCCTTAACTTTATGGCGTTCGTCAGCGATTGGGAGAACTCATTTAGGAGCTTGTTCTTCACTAAAACCATCTTCAATGTCCTTATACCACAAGCTCGCGATGTCAACACTCTCCCATTCATGTCATGACTCCGGAATTATGTGAGGCACATTTTGTAGAGGCGTCACAACCTCATACCAATCTGAGTCTGAATGTGAGTCTGAAGCGGCCCAAGGATCTATTACTTGACGAGACACATTATTATAGACCTATGGGGGTTCTTAGTTTTCATCTTCGCACTCCCCAACTAAGTCAGGAATGATGTTGTTGGGACCATTCTTATTATCTGCATATGCCCATGCACTCGAAATTTCTGCCAATTGTTGTTCATGAAGCTGAAGTGGTTCCTCACTCTCATTGAACCTTTCCTCCATTCTGTCTAATTTAGCTAACATGAGATCCAATATTAATTTAATCTGCTCATCTTATTGATTGCAAGGAGGAGGGGTGTACATATCTCCATAGGGGTATGGCGAGTAGCCTAGAGATTACGCATAAGGATTCTGCCCCCACATGATGTTGGAATAGATCCTAGAGGAAATCTTATTTAGTATGAACATTACTTTTGGCTAGAATATTCATTGTATTATTTATGGATATATTTAATATAATAAAGTCCTTAGATTAAATATATGTTGTTTATCTTAAATATACCTAGTCGATTATATTGATTAACATGACGATCAACTATAGAATAGTATGGGGTTGGATTGGTATGGAGATATCACGATCCAACACATGGGTATGCATTAGGAGTAATGGCATACTGGATTGACCCATAACGAGAAGGCTACATACAAGTTATGTAAAGTCACAAGTGCTTCTCGTTGTGACAAAGGTATTATCATCCATAGACTTGAAGTCACTAGATCCTCTAGTTGTGGATTATTGTATTTTGACATCGTCAAACGCTACACCGTAACTGGGTAGCAATAAAGGCGTTCGTCAGATACAATAAAGAAGCAAGCTTAGAGATGGTAGTGGCATAGATAGAATTTGTCCCTCCCACATAACGGGAGTTGATATCCACCGCCACTCGAGGGATGGTGCTCATAGAATGTCCGGCCATACTCAGATTAATCAATATAGGATATTGATGTTATATGCATGGATGAGACTATTCCCAGGATCGAGAAACTATGAATTGGATATACGAGTGTGACTTATACGTCTCGTGTCCAATTCGGATATAGAGACAAAGGGATGAGACAATACTTGCACAAGGTATGTCGGATGACTATTTCTATTAGTTGGTTAACATGGATGTCTTGCTAGAGGCCGCTCCATGTTAGTAATTTGTTACTACCAACCAAGTTGAAACCTATGGGGTCACACTCCCTATGGATTAGACCGGACTAGGGAAGTAATTAATATGATTAATTAATTAATTAGAATAATCAATATGCAAAAGCTTGCCAACTTAGTAGGACTAATTTGCAAGTTGGACTAATCTGTATGTGGGTAGGATTAGGATAGGGGCTTTTAAGCAGTTAACAAGGAGTTGTTGGAATATATAAAGGCACTCCTAGCTTCATACTTGCACAAGGTATGTCGGATGACTATTTCTATTAGTTGGTTAACATGGATGTCTTGCTAGAGGCCGCTCCATGTTAGTAATTTGTTACTACCAACCAAGTTGAAACCTATGGGATCACACTCCCTATGGATTAGACCGGACTAGGGAAGTAATTAATATGATTAATTAATTAATTAGAATAATCAATATGCAAAAGCTTGCCAACTTAGTAGGACTAATTTGCAAGTGGACTAACCTGTATGTGGGTAGGATTAGGATAGGGGCTTTTAAGCAGTTAACAAGGAGTTGTTGGAATATATAAAGGCAGTCCTAGCTTCAGTCCCACATAACTAATGCTCATAACATATTGAGTGGGCGAGGGAAGCAAGGAGAGAGAGAGAGAGAGCAACAAAGAGGGTTGAACCCCCCTTTGCCGCCCCTCACCCGTCGGCCATCAAGGAAGGGCCGCCCCTTCCTTTGTCTCGTTTCACGTGATTTTTGATCTTCTTCCTCTTCTTCCTTCAATCCTAGCTAGCACAAAAGGTTTGAAAGATCCGGATTCAAATCCTAGGAGTTGACTAGCCATAGAGACGTGAACACAATTTCACGTGAGAAGTCATCAAAGGAGATCCTAAAGGTATTTGATACTAATCCCTTAATATTGTTATGTAGTCTCTTCCTGTGATCCTTGGAGGGCCTTGATCGGATTAATTATTGTTTATTCCACTGTGTATCCATGATCAAAACCCTACACATGATTACCAAAATGTCTGCACAATTATGCTCTACGAAGCATGTGAGATTAACAACTGAATAAATAAAAACAAAATATAAAATTCTTATAAAGTTAAAATTATAATTAATTCAACCAAAGTCCCCGGCAATGGCGCCAAAAACTTGACACTATCTCCGCGAGTGTACGGTCGTCGTGTGTAGTAATAATGTGAATAAGAGGGTTGTCGTATCCCAGGGACTTGTTGTGAATCAATTAGGATGATTAACTTAATAAGGGCAATCAATTTGTTTGATTACTAAACTAAAAGAAGTAATTAACAAGCTAATTATTAAAACGAGAGTAAATATGAGAGACGAGTGTCATGATTTTCTCTACGTTCACTAGGTTTCCACCATTCACAAATTACGTTCTGAAACACAAATGATGATTTGATTTGTCAAACAAGCAACAATACTCACTCAGTTACCAAGTGATATTTCAGTGACTAGGTTGAACTAGAAACGAGTTACCAAGTTCTTAATTTTCCCTAAAACATGTATTAAGAGCATCTAGTTCTACGCAATTTTGAGTCTGTGGTTGATTTCTCTACCCGGTGACTATGTGCTTAACTCAGTTATCCGGGCAATTTGTTGCATCCACAATCCAATTACATATGATCTTCATGTAGGTGATCAAACTACACAAAGATCTATTAAGAACAAGAATTAAACATAGTACAACAGTAAGTTCACAGGTTACACAGGCTTGAAATACAGAGTTATTTCAAGGCCTTGAATCAGTTTTCAAAGCCTTGAATCACAAGTTTCACAGGCTCTGCTATTTCAAGGCCTTGAAACAATGTTCAAAGCCTTGAAGCTATCTGACCTGTATGCATACTTTAAGGGGGAGTTTCTCTGAATACTTCTGATCTTACTCTAACTCTCTCACCCCTATATTTGATCTTATGATTCACATAGATATCATTTGTTTAACCTGTTTGACTTAGTTTTGCAGGGAAATTTTATTTCTTAGTTTGCAGGATTGATTTCCTAATCTGGTTTTTGCAGGAAAGGAAACATGAAGATAATGTGAATTTGTGATCAATCAGACACTCTTGCCAGCTTCCCAATCAGTTTAAAGACAAGATCAGATCAATATCTCTGAATTTTATGATCAACTATCCGTTGGAGAAGGTTGTTAAAAGAGTCAAAGATGTTGCCTACAAAAAAGGAAGTTTGTTGCTGAAAATCAGGGAAGATTTGCAGAGCATATGAGCTGTATAAATAGAGCTCATTTTGAATAAGCAACAACACACACTCAACGGGAAAAACGATAGACACATTTCAGGATTGACAAGCATCAAAGAAGCACATCATTCTCCCAATCCAACTCACAGAAGATTACTGCATTCTTCACTGCAGTTTTACATTTCCAGTGTTCTTCTACTATGAGCTTTATTTGTATATCAATCTTATACTACTTCTATCTCTCATTCTCAAGGATTTTTCAAAGTGAACAATAGAGAATTCTTAGTTAATCAGTAGCTAGAGCAGGTACTAGATAGGTTAGAGAGAACCACAAGATGTAACAGAGTAAGGCATATCTTTGTGCTTGAGATCTAGGGCTTAGCTTTTGGTTCATAAGAATTGTGTTGAAAATCCTACAGGGAGAAGATACCTGAGGTAGAGACGTAGGTCCAAGTGGACGTAATCTATAAATTTTGTGTCTCTTGCATTTACAGTATCATTTGCATACTTAGTTTTTATAGCATTCAAACTAGTCTATTTTCAAGGGTTTGAAACTCTTTTCAAGGCCTTGAAAAAGACTTGTCTGTTTCATTACTTAAACTGTATTTCATCTCAAAGGCTTGAAACTGTTTCAAGGCCTTGAACTGCATTGCTCTTCACAGAAACTTCTATCTTTGCAAGTTTTACAAAAGTGGGCATACTCTATTCAACCCCCTCCCCTCTGGAGTATCTCTACTGCATATCTACCTGCTTGCTCCCCTTTCAACAACCATTCATCATCAATTAAGTTTAAGCAAATGTGAATCAAACTCATAATTCCCCAAAAATGGTTTCAAACCCTAGCTACTATTGAGATATCTCAAAATTAAGTATTTAGCGATTTCTCATGATTATAATTACAATATTTTTCATGATCATGAGACAAAACGATAAAAAGATAAGAGAGAACAGATCCAACGGTAGAATTCTCGCTTCCATGATGAACTCTGGCTCCAATTGTGCCCTACAAACTTGTTATGTGCGTCTCCAGCAGCCTACACTGCCTCTAGGTCCTAAAAATCATGATATATAGGCATGGGCATGATTTTCTATGTATTTTGGCCGAATTTGCAATTCAGTCCCTCCAGTTTGCAATTCTCATACAGAATTGATAAGCTGATCTTACGCGGGCCTTTTCTCCCTCATCTGAACTCCGATTTGGGCGGATCTTATTTCGTTGGAAAGCTCTGAATGTCTAATTTATAATGGCGTAGCTCAAAAATTCCCTATGTAACTTTAGTTACAGCCAGAAGAGTGCACACTGGTCTAGTGTAACTTTACCAGCTTTTCTTCGTTTTTGTGTCGTATTCGCCGGACCATAACTTTCTTTTCCGGCCTTTGATTGAGCTCCGTCAATTACTGTTGGAAAGCTATTTGAGTCTACTTTCATTTTCCACCGGTCCCACTATACCATACCTTGTATAAATCAGTATATAATTCAAATAGTTGAGGTTGGTCACTTTTGCTCCTCTAACTTTGCTTCTTTTGCTTCCTCTTCACTTCCAAAGCTCGTTTTCTCTCCACTTGCTCTCCCCATGCAATGTTCCTGTAAATCACAACACAAACACTACCGAAAAGATAAAATGCGATAAAACCATGCAAATCATACGTAAAACAGTTCAAGAAATGCCTGGATTGTACGTATAAGCTCTAAAACATCCTAAAACTCATTTTCTTCTTTCTTTTTTGGCTCGAATCTCATCACTTCGCACCGAAACACACACAAATTACAATGTAGAATGTATGTGAGATAACTATTATGAAGGATTTATCACTAACGAGATATGATGAAAGCCAAGAATCGTCCCCCTAGGTCAAATAGGCTAACAATAAAATCAAGGATCAATTAGGGTCTAGTAGTGGTCCTACAAGGTAAGATCTAAAAGTAGTGAGTGCTCCAATACACATCCTCGCACAACTGTTCTGTGTGCCACTACGAGTTGGGCGGCCAACTAACTAAGACGAACAAAATAAACGTTCGGCTTGTTTATCAAACACCAACTTAACTCTTTTAGGAGAAACAACACACACTTTCGTTTTTCAAAATTCAATTTAGTTTAAAGACATGTAGGCGTTCACGTAATGAGATTCTCTCTATACTTAGAAGGGAACTCAAATTTGTTGGAATAGGTGCCCTAGAGGCAATCTAATATTTAGTATGAACAATGTTATTGGCTAGAATATTCATTTATTATTTATTGTGATATTTAATATATTGAAGTCCTTAGATACAATGTGTTGTATATCTTAAAAATCCCTAGTCCATTATATTGATTAATAGGAAGATCAAATATAGACTAGTATGTGTGTAGATTGGTATGGAGATATCAAGTCTAAACACATGGGTATGCATTAGGAGTAAATGGCATACTGGATTGACCCGCGACGAGAAGGATACATTAGATTATGTTAAAGTCACAATTGCTTCTCGTAGTGCTAATATAATTGCAATCCTTAGACTTGAAGTCACTAGATACTCTAGTTGTGAAATATCGTGCTTTGATGTTATCAAACGTTACACCGTAACTGGGTAACTATAAAGGTAGTTATCGGGCATGATAGGAAGCAAGCTTAGAGATCGTAGTGATGTAGAGAGGATTTGTCCCTCCCACATAATGGGAGAAAATATCAACGGCCACTCGAGGGATGAGGCTTATTGAATGTCTGGCCAGACTCAGATAAATCAATATGAAGATATTGATGTTATCTGCTTGCATAAGCATATTCCTAGTATCGAGGAACTATGGATTGGATATACGAGTGTGACTATTTATGTCTCGTGTCCAATCCGAATATGGAGACAAAGGGATAGTGCAATATGTGATATTGGGCACAAAGGCTTGTCGGGATCACTGACTTATTTCTATTGGTTGGGTGCATGGATGTGTTGCTAGACACCGCTCCATGTTAGTAATAAGTTACTTCCAACTAAGTAGAAACCTATGGGATCACACGTCAAATAGATTTGAACTAGATTTGGGATTAATTAATATGATTAATTAATGAGAAGGATCACTTTGCAACGCCTTGCAAACTTAGTATGACTAATATGCAAGAAGGGGACTAATCCAAGTTCATGTAGAACTAGGAAGGGCCTTTATGTAGTTAACAAGGAGTTGTTGGACTATATAAAGGATTCTCTAGCTTCCTTCCCAAAACTAATGCTCATAACATAAGTGAGTGGGAGAGAAAGCAAGAGAGAGAGCAAGAGCACAAAGGGCCGAAGCCCCCTGCGTCCGCCCCCTTTCCCGTCAGCCTCAAAGAGAGGGTCGGACCCCTCTTTGCCTTCTTCGTTGCTTGATTCCTTCTTCCCTCTTCCTCCGGTCCAAGCTAGCACTTGAGAAGGAAGAATCTAGATCTCACCTCTAGACGTGGATCAACCGTAGAGACGAGGACAATATTCTTCGTGTGATCTCCCGAATCAAAAGGTACACATCTCCTATGTCCTTCATCATGTTACGAATGTCTCTTCCTGTGATCCTAGGTGGGCTTTGAGTAGGAATTAAATTTTTATTATTCTGCTGCGTTACCTACGTCAAAACCGAACAGTGGTATCAGAGCCACAGGTCGTAGAGCATAACATGATTTTATGTGTTACGATTTCGGTTTATACACCATATTGTTATTTTTACGCAAAACTGAAATTAATTGGCATAGTATATGCAAAATTGAATTTGATTCAACACAAACAAGATCTAATTTAATATTGTATGATTTAATTACTTAGTTTAATCACATAGGATGTGAATTACTGGGTTCCTGAAAATTAGGGTTCATGGGCACATAGTTGAAAAATGAGTTCTTCAATTATGGAAACAATTATATGGAAATATCCATATGGAAACAACCAAGATTGGGCAACAAGGAAGGAAGGGAAGGAGACTAGGGTCGAAACCCTAGCCGTCATCCCCTCCTCCTTTTGCGCCAAGCAAGGCCGTGGGTCACTAGGGCGGCCGGCCTAGGGCCGGCCCACGTGGCGGGCAGCGGTCCTCTTGGGATTCGGCCCATGCATGGGTTGGACCCCTTGGACCGTTGTAACCATAATTACCCAATTCAACTAAAATTGAACAAGCGCATTAAAATTGGTTTTAACTGTATTATGTGTTTCGTTGCATGGTGGATGGATATGGTCTAGGTTGTGGATGTTTATTGTTTTGTGGTTTGGTTTACGGCCTGCGAGATGATCAAATTAATGTAATAATTAACTAGGTTTTACGGCCTCGTGTCATTTTTCTCCTCAACATGTGAGGCTTTTATTATTTGTTTATTCTAGATATTAGGCTAGAATTAGAAATATTTAGATGATAGCCAAGAGCACGGAGAAGAAGAGCGGAGAACCAAAGAAGCCAAAAGACGAAAAAAGACACCCTACCCTAGGCGCGCGGCTATGGTGGAGCACATAGAGATGAGCTTGTCACTTTAGGGCAAATAGATATTATCATTGGCTTGATAATATCTTAGTCTAGGGGTCATATACATGCTACGTTTTTTTATTTTGTGGATGTTTATTATTTATGTCTTGTTATTTATTTTTGTGTGTATGGCGATACTAGCAAAACATTAACAAGATAATAATAAACAAAGATGGTCTTTTATTGTGGATTGCCCAATCCAAATAAGTAGATCATGTTGATTGGATCAACAAAAAAAATTAAAAATGATTAAATCCCTCAAATAAGATATTGCGTTTTGCCTTCTCTTGCCAAAACACCCTCCATGATCAGGGTTTATTAAAATTAGGGCTTGCCAAAGCAAGGCAATTTTAATTTACCATGATGTGTTGCGGACGACACAAGCTAATAATGTGTGTATGTTGAAGCAAGAGGTTGGACGCAATTGGGTAAGACTCAATTGGATTGATGAATCTAGAGGCATGACAATTAGACGTTATCTAAAGGATAAAGAATAAAGAGTTATTCACCTAATTGGACCAAGAGTTGCATGGGATGCAATTGGAATGGTTCCTACCTAAATAACCAATTCTTGGGGGACTTGCCAAAGCAAGCTCAATAAGAAGTGAAAAGGGGATCTTGGACCTACTAGAAAATATAATGATATTTTCCGCATTAATGGTGAGGGCTATTAATCCGAGAAAAATAGTGGGAGCTATATTTAATGATCTAGCCATTGTTGAATATAGTTAAATTGTTCAAAATACTAAAATTGCACATTTCTCGTTTTGTAAAATTCCAAATTGCAAACAACAACGCATCGACTTCATCCCTACGATCTGTCCTTGAGAAGGATAAACTGTCTGGAACGAATTTCCTTGAATGGTACAGAAACTTAAGGATTGTCCTTAAGAAAGAAAAGAAGTTGTACGTCTTGGACACTCCAATTCCAGCCCCACCACAGGATGAGTTTGTTCTAGCGGAAGTAAGGGCACGTCAGAAACATATTGATGATTCTAATGACGTGACTTGCCTCATGCTTTGCACCATGACTGTTGAGCTTCAGAAGCAGCACGTGAACATGGAGGCCTATGATATGATCATACACTTGGAACAATTGTTTCAGGAACAGGCAAGGCATGGACTCTATGAAGTGTCCAAAGCATTCAAGAGTAGTCTTGCAGAAGATGGCGCCCTTTCATCTTTTAGAAGTTCTCCTGATGTATTGGGCGCCACTTATCATTAGATCGTTTAATTGATGGGTGGGTTTTTCCACCGCCTCTATGAATCGTCGCAGATAGGAAAACTTTCCCAATAAACTTATAAGTTCACCCTAGGATTTTGGGACAGGCATGTTAGTGATCACAATGGTTCCACAAATTTGACGCGATTTCTTACGTGTGTACGGACAAGTAGTAAGTACGGTATTAGAAATTCAGGACATTGTACCCACATGGACACTTTCTTTAGGTTTTCTTTGATATTAATAAGCGAAGTGTATAAGGGAGGAGTAGTTGTTTTGGTTTGAGGATTACTAAACTAATTGCAGAAAGTAAAAAATGAAAAAGTACATATTTCTTATGACGTTTCTTGAGAATATATTGGTCTGTAAAACAAGGTTTTAAAGTACTAGATTCCAGGATCCCATAGGGTTTCTCCAGTCTCAATCTTTTGATATGAAAACACACAGAAGGTTTTATCTATTCCACGTTAGCGATGCTTGTATCTATTCCACGTTAGCGTTGGTGTACTATCCTTTCGGTCTTGCACACACTGAAACAATTCTATAGATTTTCGGGTCCTTATGGTTCCCCTAGATCTACAATACCATTTTATGGCTGCTAGATTTTGATATCTCCTTTTAGTCTCAATCACAACCGTGGAAACAGTTGGTCGAACGCTGTTTAACTAGCTCTAACTTCCTTTCCCTATCAGTCTATCAGGATAAGGGACTAAATTATGTCTTCTCTTCTTAACCCTAACCAATAACTCTCGCACACCGGATCAGGTCTATAGCAGTTCAGGTTAATTACTTCGTTCATGCATAAACAATAAAATCGAAGACATGAATAATAAATAAACCTTGCCGTATTAAGATATGTATATCATGAATTCATAATCAAATAGAAATGATGTACTAGATAATAAAACCTAGGCAATAATTTTATCTAGAATACGACACAATCATTGCTTCTGCGCCTTCAAAATATGTGTGGAGCAATCTCTTGTGTGTCTAAAACGAAGTCTAAACGTGTCTTTATATACTGCTCAAAGTTACCAAAAAGGTAATGTGGAAATTACCCAACTGTCCCTGCCAATACCACCTCGAAATTGGATATGTCTGCGTAGAACTTGGGTTGAACCTTCATAGCTACGCAAATAGTCATTCTCTTAAATCCCTGAAATGCCAATGTCTGCGTAGAACTTGCGTAGCTACACAGACAATGGCTTTTTTCTTCAACATTTTTGGTCCTGGCTGCGTATGTACGCATACAGTGGCCTTGGGATTATTTTCTTAGCCTTTTTATTCTTCTTTCTCCTCTATGTCTGCGTCGAACCTACGTAGCTACGCAGACAAAGACTTCTTTCCTGTGCCTTAGCCATTTTCGGTCCTTTGTCTTCTTTTGTCTATGTAGAACCTGCGTAGGAATTTCGTATAAACGCAGATAGAGGACTGCTCCAACGTTTTCAGACCATATCTCCCTTAAGACCCCATTTTAGATAAATGACCCATCAAAACGTCCTTGAAGTCTACTTTCATTATCCACCATTCTCACTCCAAAATTCTGAACAGAACTCAAGATATGATCAAAAGAGTGTAGACTGGTCATTCTAGCTTCTCCAACTTTGCACCGTTTCTTCATTCTTTGACTCCTGCCTTGGACGAATTCTTTCCTGAGTATCTTCTATGATATTCAAAATGTTTCTCGATCCTATTCATGCATATAAATATGAACCTACCCAATATCATATCCAAATAAACTCCAAAAAACAGAAAATTACTCTAATTCCTCAATTACGCTCAGCATTCATATATACCTCAAAATACCAAGGCTGAAAGGGCTAAAATAGGCATAAACTCATGGAAATTTGTGCTAACATAATTTATAATAGAAATCCCAAAATAACTACTATTTGGCAGTTATTACTGTTATAGCCAAAGTAATCGTTATTATTGAATTAATTAGTTTTATTTCATTTACTTAATTGTTTGGTTCTGATTGGCAGTGGTTTTCTATAAATAGGCTTCATAGCCAATTTTTTGCGTCTATCACACAATTTAGAAAATGTAATGAGTAAGAAGGACATAAGATTACAATTTCTTGATAATGCAAGGAAACTTGAAAATTGAAACTCAAAACAAAATTAAGAGCAACTCAGATGGTAAAGAGAAAAAGAACGCTAAGAAGGATGAAAAGGAAGAAAAATGGAGAAGGCGTCCTTTATAGCCAGGGTAGTGGGAAAATTAAATGACGAGGATTGCAGTCTAAATCATTGAATCACGCTCATGTGCAACTGATTCTTGCTAGGCCATCTTGGATATTCTCTAATCATGCTTTAAAAAACAAAACGACGATGTGACTGAAAACATGCATGATCATCAATGTATTGCTCTACCTGGTCTAACTTGTAAGAGTCCATTGACCAAGGGAGCTAGGGGATAGTGATGTAACCAAGATCTATAATTTCCCCAATTGGACAAAAAATGACTAACTTTGACAACGGATTAGGCCAAGTGGCCAAGAAAATCGACCAACTGTCAAACTCCTATAGCAGCATACAAGGAGGGTTTGCTCGGAATAAGCCGATTTGCTTAGAATGAGGAACAATCTCAATTACACAAACATATCTATATTCCCTTAGTGCATAATGAATCCCACAAGGAGACAACCATTCCACATGATTTACATGAATCACTGTCCCTCCACAAAGCAAACTCAATCACATTGCAATATTCTATTTTAAAATGACCGCCCATCTATATAAATATGAAGAAAGCAAAACTTACAATGTGCACACATCATCTAGTCTTTAGTATTCGATTTCTCTCCAGATCATTGGTTATTCTTGCACCTGAGGACAACCGAACCTCTTTTGCAAGCACCCCCTTTACAACATAATTGTCGTATTTTCCTCGGAAGACACTGTTTCAGTTGGTGGAGATATAATACCACATCATTGGCTTGTTTGGGAGGAGACACCGTTTTCAGTTGGTGGAGACACCGTTTTCCATTTTTTGTCGTGTTTACATAGGAACGTATTGATGGTTTTTTTTTCTGTTTGGCAATTCTTTTTGGAGCAGGGTACCGGCTTGAAGGGGCATGACACCATTTTCCTCATTCTTTTGTGTTCTCCGTGAGAAGGAAAATAATCAGGAGCTGGTGCAAGCCAAAGCATGTCATCGACTGGAAATAACATGGCACCGAAAAGGGGGTTTAAAATATCAACTCCGAGATAAGATATAACCAAACCAGTGCTCCCAAACCAGCCTCATGAGTAATTCCTCGAGTTTTTTTTTTAGATAAAAAATTTATCTCTTCTAGAGGATGCTCCACTTAACTTTATTCGAAACATAACTATGGGTAAATTGGCTATATGCTTTTCCCTCAAATGCACGTTACATCTTACACTTAACTGAATTTACTATTTACACTCTACAGTCTACTCTCAAATTGTGAGAGAACAATTATTTTCATTTTACCATAGAGCAGTTTGATATGGATTTCCCCCTTTGATCTTTGTAGGGGAAGCCGAGGTACTCATAGAGCAGTTTAACCGCGCCTTCTCCGGTTACTCAGTCGACGACATCACAAAAACGGGGCTGCTTATAGAGGATGTTGTTCATCAAGCACGAAATTTGGCTGAATTCAAGCTGGTATTTAAGTGGAGGAACTCCAACAACTCCGCGCATTCCCTAGCTCAGTTTGCTAAAATTGATTGTTTCAATCTTCGTTTCTCAGGCAACAATTTTCCCAGTTGGCTTCAGTCTTATCTAGAAGCTGATATCTCTTCCATAATGGCTCCGAGTTAGTTGCTTTATGAATATGAGTTTTCTCAAAAAAAAAAACATAACTATAGGGAAAATTGGTATATGCTTTTTCCTCAAGTTGTATTTTACACTTAACTGAATTTACTATGTACAATCTACCCTCAAACTGTGAGAGAGCAACATTTTTGATGGAGTGAATTTGAATCCTAAGTTAGTGTCAGATAGTTGCAACAGATGTTACTATGAGATGTTAAATGTGCAGTTAAGGAGGACTCAGTTGAAGAGGGCAAAGCAAAGCAAAAAGATATACAAGAAAGAGGCCACTACTTGTTGGAAAGCTCCTAGTGTAGGTAGTCTGAAATGCAATGTAGATGCTGGGTGAAATGAAACAAAAAAAAATTGCTCATTTATGATGGATTACCATGAAGGTAATATGATAAAGTGGGGTTAGAGCACTGAAGTGGCTGAATCTGCTGTGATGAGTGAAGCTTTTGCCATGAGATTGGCAGTTTGGAAAGCCCAAAAATTGAGAGACGTCCAATTGATTTTGGAGAGTGACTGCAAGTCTATTGTGAATGCAATTGCTAGGGTTGAAGGTAGAGCTGGCAAAGTGAACCCGCACCCGCCAACCCGCCCGTTTCCGCGACATTTAAACGGGTTCAGGTCGAACTTGTTTTGTTAAATGAGTTAGGCGTGTGTGCCCACTTAACCCGGAAGAGTTCCACGGGTTATACGGGTGCGCCGATCAACCCGTCTAAACCCGTTCGCCTCTCCGTTGATGTGAGGTGATGTCCTGGTTCTTTATGGTGTTTTTGTTGTGTAGTGCTGCCCCATGGTCGGTCTATCGATTCAGAAGAATGAACACCACCGAAGAAAATCACTAGTAATCAAACGGGTAAAAGACAAAAAGACTTTTTTACCCACCTGTAGTTTAGTTAAAGGACACTTTCACCCTTTCTAGTTTAGAAAAGGACACTTTAACCCCTTCAAGATCGTTCCTGAGTCTACACCAACAACAACATTCACTATATAGAAGAAATCATCATCTTCAAGTATCACCCAATCTGCTATCTGAAGTTATTTCTTTTTCCAGTTTTTTCTAGAAACTTGAAAATTTTAATTTATTAGATCAATAGAGTGGCTAGTTTCAAAAAGAAAACAAAAATTATTTAAAAAATTATTAATAGAAACTAATGGGTATGTATCTTTTCCCACTGTATTATATGCGGGTTCAAAACGGGTTAGAAATGGGTTAACGGGTCACATTGACCCGTTTATGACCCACCCATTAAACCCGTAATATTTAAACGGATGGAAAGGGTTGGACCCGTGTACTAGTGCTGAGCAAAAACCCGCCAAACCGGTCCGAATCGGCCGGTCCGAATCGAATCGCCCCGTAAAAGAGTCAAACCCGGATTACATGATTGATTATGGGTTGATTTAACAAATACCCGCCAAATTCGGGTGGGGCATGGGTACTATATTAATAAACCCGTTTCAACCCGCCCCGCCCCGTACATGTTCAAAAAACCCAAAACAATTTTTTAGATTGTGTTTTACAGGACACTTGAATGATCTCTTACTCCACTATATGGGGATTGCTGAATTGTTGTAATTAAATGTATGATGTTGGATATTCATGTAACATATTTTTGTCGATGTAGTTATATAAACTTGTAATGTGGAGATGTGTTTTCTTATCGGATGCAAGTCGTTATTATGCACAAATTTAACAGTAAATGTCTATACTTGGGCTGATATTTCCAATTCACAATGGAAATTTTGAGTCATCATTTCTGTTTTTTAAACCCGCTAAAACCGGTCCGGTCCGGTCCGAGCCGTGTTACTCGATTGGGTATGGGTTGTGGATAGGCCTACCCGGGATCATTGGGTTGGGTAGAAAATACGGCTCGTACCCGCCCACCCCGGTCCGCGCTCTCCCCTACCGTGTACAATAAACCCATTTATAAACGGGTCGGGTCCACCCAACCCGCCCGTTTGACACCTCTAGTTGAAGGCAACGGGATGATCTCTAGAATCATAGAAGATATTAAGAAGGGGATGATGGAGTTGAATACAAATTTTTTTTGGATTCCAAGATCTCAGAATGTTGCTGCTGATGAGATTGTGAAATTAGCTCATAGTGATAATCAACTGTGTTTAGTTAATGAAAATTTTGTTTTATGTAGAGAATGATAAATGTAATTTGCTGTTGAGAAGGTTTTAATGAAAAATTTTGGTTGGCAAAAAAATTTGTTTTGTGTTTTTCCCATAGAATAGATTGCAAAAGACCAATTCACGAGCAGGTTTCTTCCCCAGCCTTTTGTTTTATCACTCGTACAAGCACTGGACTGGACTTTGTTATGAAGCCCAACTCATTCAACACATATCACAAAGGCCCACATACCTTCAATAAAATAGCCACCTTTTCGTCGCAGCATTATCTTTCTCTCTCACATTCCGGATTAGGTCCCTCCGACCCTCCGCCTAGGGTTTCCGACTCGACGGTAGACCCAGCCCTCAAATTCCGATTCATTATACTCCGTCGATCTTTAGAAGATGATGCAACAGCCAGGTAACGGCGTGGTACCGCCGCAAATGGTCCCGAACCAGCAGAACTACCAGCAGCTGCCACCGCCGCAGCAGCAGAATCAGCCCTGGATGATGCCGCCGCCGCCGCAGCAGAGCTACCAGCCACCGCAACAGCCACCGTCCTTCCAGCCTCAGCAGATGTGGGGCCAGCCACAGCCACAGCAACCTCCTCAGCCACAGCCGATGCAGATGCAGCCCCAACAACAGCAGTATCAATCTGCTGCTCAGACGACTGGCGAGGTTAAGTCTCTGTGGATAGGTGATTTGCAACCTTGGATGGACGAAGCCTATCTCTACTCTTGTTTTGCTGCTACCGGAGAGGTACTTTTTGTTTATCAACTGTTGATATTATTTGTGGTATGTATATGTGTATTCAATTCCCTGAATTTGTCTAGCAAAATGGGTTTTAGACAAGTTTGTTATAGTGTTGTACTGAGTACTGAAATTGTTTGTATTAGTGATGATTAAATAGAATTCCTGCACACAAAGCTGTTGATGTAGTGGGTGGATTGATCAACAATTTAACAGGAGAATCAAATAGGAGAGGAAGTGCTAATGTTCTAGTAGGATGTGCTATAAATTGTTTACAATGTTGGTTTTGTTCAGTTGTCAACCTCATGATTTTCTAAGGCCACCGTACGCTGGGTTGGATTAGATCAATTCAGTTCAGCATTGCTCCTTACTTTGAAGCGAGTTTGTGAGTGGGCGATTTTCTTTGGAGTTGAGCAGTGTTCGCTATCCCTTTTGCATCTCACTCTGTGCAAGTTTAGCAACCTGTGGGTGTCTCTCAATGGTTGTCAGCAAACTAAATGAACCTCTCTGAAATTCAAAATGAGACTTTCAAGGAATGACACTTAGAGCAAAGAGGATCACCTGTTTCAATGCTCTACTGAAATGTAGAAGTTCTTGTTCTGGTTGCAAGGTATGTGGAAACGGTGGTGCTAGAATGAAGGTCCAGTCTTCCTATAAAACCTCGCTTGAGGCTTCCATCATTATTGAACAGACATTTGAGGTTCCTGTTAAACCACATTTGAGAACCCCATCATTATTGAACCGACATATGAGGTTATTAGTTTTTAGAGATGAATGACAAGTTTAGTTGCCATATTGTGCTGTGTAAATCTACATAGAAGTAGATCTCGAATGGTAAATCCTATTGTTTCTGGTCTTGAAAGAGGGGTTTGATTCCAGGTGCTGGGTGGGGTGTGAATTTGAGAAGAGCGGTTGAAGGTTGATTGATGTGTTTTACATGTTTCTTAACAATCTTATTCACATATTGCAGAGGTGTATTGTGTGACAGGTTATCTCGGTTGGGTCTAAATTTCCTAGCTGTGCTTCTAGGAAAACATAGAGGAAATGTGCATGCCTTGGCCTAATAACTTACAGAACTTCCCAAGATTTGTTACTCCCTCCTAGCCGAATTATCATTTTCTATCATCTATCAGCCTCCCGTTAGCTATTTTTCTTTCTGCTCATCAACGTGGAATGTTATATGTAAACTTGCTAACCTTTTTTTGACTGATATTCCTTGTTGCCAAGAGTAGTATGACTTCCTACTTGCTTTGATTTTGTCTTTCTGGTATTACCAGGCTACTAGCTAACAAGCAGTTTTGCTTGAATTTGACTTATTTCGTCTGTGTGGACATGATAACACTTGTTATGCTTAAACATTCTTAAGAGCACAAAAGTAGGGTTCATTCCTCCATTTATGCTGGCCATTTCCATGAAAGCTAGTGTTTCTTTTAATCTAAGTTCTGACATCCTTTTGAAGCAGTTGGACTGTAGGAATTTGCTTCTCTATTTGATAGTAGGACTGGGAACTAGGAAAGGAATATAGTACTTCGAGTAGAAATGTTGGATGTATTACTCTTCTGTTATGACCTAATATATTCCGAACACCTCTATTGCTATGATAAGTGGATTGTGCTTAAGCTTAGTGGAAGGCATGTAGGTAGGAAGAGTGTTAGACATCTCCATACATTTCCCAAGTGCAGGATCATTTAGGAAGAAGAATAAATATTTGAGGGTTGATGAAAGGAGAGGCTAGAGTGATGTTCATTAAACAATATAAAAATTTGAGGGTGCATGCACAATACATAGCCTTTAATGTACCAATGAGAAACTGGTTTGATGATTTGATCGACTATGTTGTTTGTTGTTGACTAATTTTTTGGTTGCTTCGCCTGTTGTTGCATTCACCAAATGTGAGTTGTACTTTTATCATTTTCTAAGCGAGCGCTCAATATTGCCAGGCTCCTACAGTGAAGATAATACGCAACAAGCTAACTTTGCAACCTGAAGGTTATGGCTTCATTGAGTTCTCGACTCGAGCAGCAGCAGAAAAGATTTTACTCACTTACAATGGTGCATTGATGCCTAACAGTGACCAGACCTTTAGAATGAACTGGGCTACTCTTGCTGCTGGCGAAAGACGAGACAACACTCCTGATTTCACAATATTTGTCGGTGATTTGGCTGCTGATGTTACTGATTACTTGCTACAAGAAACGTTCAGGGTTCACTATCCATCAGTCAAGGGTGCCAAGGTTGTTACAGACAGAGTGACTGGGCGTCCCAAAGGTTATGGATTTGTTCGGTTTGGGGAAGAGAGTGAGCAAATGCGTGCTATGACAGAAATGAATGGAGTATTATGTTCCACTAGGCCTATGCGTGTGGGTCCTGCTGCCACAAAGAATTCCTCAGGTGGTCAGCAATATCAAAAAGGTATGTAATCTGACAATTATATTTGTCCATCTGCTCCCTGCTGCGGGTGATTGTTACTTAGATCACTTGTATTACGGTTGTTTTGTTATAGTTATTTGAGCTGATACCTTTCGGTTGTACATTCTATTGCTGCTGCTCTAAAGAAAATTGATTGAAGTGATCATTACTCAAAACTATTTAGATATTGAAATCTTTTGTCTCTAGTTCTTCGATCGGAGCCTAAAACTATGAGGAATAAGACAGAAGTAATTTCGTTCCAGCATTACCTTTGTCAACATCGGCACATTAGTTCTCTCCTAACTTTGCAAACACTTATAAGACTCATGCTATCTGAAAGCAGGGCACAAAGAGGCTCTCATTTTGGGAGCCTGGAACTGATTTCAGCTGAAATGATTCCACTTTAACGCGTGGCCCCGTTGTAGGTCAGTCATGTATTTTTTGTCATGAACTTTCTTTTGTTACTTTATGTTCATGGGCGTTTCATGCCACATTTTCCAGTTCCTTTTACCATTCGAGTTACCTTTCCTTATATTCTGAAGCTTTTATGGCCCTTTCAGTTTGTTTTCCCTTTTCTCGTCAGCGTTTTATTTCAACCCACTAGTCCTTGTTTATGTCGTTGTGGATCAGGTTGTTTACCTGTAAGTTTCACTCTCAGTGAGAAGTCCTTTTGGGTTCATCACTATCTGTGCCTTGCATTTCCATCTACTTTCAGTGAACTTTCTTCTGAAGCCCAAAATTTGGTAGTTAAAGAGTAGCTAATCTAAGAGTTCTAATTCACAGATTTTATTTTTTAGTCATTTTCGTGAAGTGAAACAGGAAAGATGTTCTCATGTACATTATATGCTTTGCATGATGTAATACATTTTACCAGGCTGCTCATGCTAACATCTTTAATGAGTAATTTTCTTCAGAAACCACCGTCATGTTATTATGACTACTTTATATAGTGGGCCAAATCATGCGTTTATTAATTGATTACATTGCTCTATTATATTGGATGCAGTCTTATTATGATCACATAAAAATTGATCCATGGTTTGGTGCGTGTTAAATCATATCAGATGAAATATCAGTAGATTAGTTGAGATCGGTACCTTTCCTTTCTACAATTGCTCTGTCAACTATATGTTACATGGAATGTTCAAATCTTTCTGTCTATCATGACGCGAAGTGGAATACGGGAAGCCATTCGCTATATTATTCTGTCAGGTTAGGGGTACTTGTTTGGATCCTTAGAAGGGATGCAGAGTGTCAAGTTTGTTCATTTTTATTATATAAAGAACCATCGTACGACAATTTTCTACTTGTTCCAGGCTAGTATCTTCCAAAATATAGCACCTTTGACATATTTGTTTCATAGTAGAAATATCTAAAGGCATACATAGTGGAATATAGTCGTATTGTCCAATTCACCTTCTGGTATGCTAGTTAAGCATATTGCTGGATGCTCTATCCAAATCACAATCCTCTAGCATATGGAAAGCTTGTGGTAACTGTGCTTTAATTAATATATGGATTTTGTACCTAGATTAATATTCGGAAAGCTACTGTGACCTGTTTATGCTACTAGAGGTATTGCAGTCTTTCTCTTATATGTTCCTGCTAAAGCTGTTGCTATCACGGGACTTGTTCAGCCAACTAGTGAAGAGGGTATTCAATAGTACTTGAATTGTATTAGAACTTTTTGATGATAGGCGGACAGAGACTAAGCTTGATACTAGAGGCAGAGATGTCCCTGTTTTGAAGCTCTCAATTGTTACTGATGATATGGCAAATCATTATCCTTTCGGCGGATAATGAAGTGGAACTATTATTGCTTCATGGTTTCATTACTGCCTTGCCTATAGGGAACACTGTGTAGGTGGTGAAATTGCAGTTGCTGGTGTTTTAACAGTTTCATATTTTAAGTGCTGTCTGCCTTCTTTTTGTCCTGTTTCCACTGCCCTGTAGAAAAACAATTAAATGACAACATTTCTTTAGCTGTATAACTGATATTTTCATTGCTTATAAGTAACAAATCTCATATTCAATCTCGCAATAAGGTTACGTATACTTCGGGCATGGAATGGAAAAGCTCAACCTTTTGATTTAGGGTAAAAGACAAAAACCACCCCTCGAGTATGGGGTATATACAAAAAAACCCCTCGTGTTCGGGGATATACAAAAACCACCCTTGTCGAGACAAAAACCACCCCTGTCAGTGGATGGACGTTAGACGAAAAACACCCTTCTGTTACAATCAATTAGTATGGGGGTGCAATCTGTCTCTTTTATGACCATTTTGCCCCTATTTGCATTTTTTTGTTTATTTTGCTTGGGTTCTTGATGTTCTTGATCACCGCCGATTCACCACCACCAACACTGCCACTGATTCGCCGACACCGACACCGACACCAACACCGACACCACCAACACTAACCCCGCCACCACCATCATTCACAATCACCATAACAGTTCACAACCTCACTGCCCATCAACACCAAATACGGTACCCAACAACCCACCTAATACAACCACCTCCTATTCACAAAACAATCAGCTACTGCAAATACCACACCAACATTAAACCCAAATTAATCTCAACATTACCTCCAAAGCCTCTTCACCATTAATCCACCAACAAACTACCTACATCACACCTGCTACCACACAGCGGCCTACCTCATCATCCCTACAATATAAATAGGCCCTGCAAATAATCCATTACCTATCTTCACCAACATAACAACCAACCTTATCACCATCCACAACCTGCCACCATTAGACAAAGCTACACCCTCCAAACCAACCTGCTGCTCTCTGCCATAACAGACCCAACACCGCTGCCATGTAATTCACTGTACAAGTGTAATTGACAGGAGCTGTTGAGAGGTTGGAGACCACAACGGAGCAGAACAGAAGAAGAAAAAGAAGAAGAAACGGAGAAGAAGCAGAGAAATCAGAGATGCCCAGAGGAGAACCGACAACACCGCCACCGTCGTCTGCCAACACCGCCAGGAGGTCGGGGTTGTCGTTCTTTCGCCGTCCTCGTTCTCTCCGTCCCTCGATCTGCCACAGCCACCGCCGACATCCCCGCCAACATCACCCAATCGTGCAGATCTCAACACACACAAACATAGAGAGGCAGAGAGAGATAAAAGGAGAGAGAAAGAGAGGCGAGGATGACGGAGATCAAATAACCTTCGTCAACTACCCATATTCAACCCCCAGCTCTCTCGATCCGTCTTCAAAACCTCTCAGATCTCTTATCCCATCATCAATTTCAATCAAATCTGCATATACACACGGGCTCTCAATTCGGTTTATGGGTTGTTCGGTTTCTGGGCAGAGAGTGGTTGGCGACCAATTGAGAGATAGGGGAGAGAGACAAGCAAGAGAGGAGAGGGGAGGAGAAGCAGAAGAACGCTCGGCGGCTCTGTTGTTGTCCATGAGTAGTTACGGGACAGAAGTGAAAGAAGAGGGAGAGAGGAAGAGTTGGTTTAGGGTTAGGAATGGGGAGAATGGAAGGAAGTGGTGTTTATAGGGGGTAATTTTTTAATTTTTTGGGGGTATCTTTGTCTTTTAACTCTTCCGTTAGTGTGCCGTTAGTCACTAACACTGACAGGGGTGGTTTTTGTATATCCCCGAACACGAGGGGTTTTTTTGTATATACCCCATACTCGAGGGGTGGTTTTTGTCTTTTACCCTTTGATTTAAGGAAAAGCTAACCTGAAAAGTCACCATCCAGCAAGTGCCACTTCCCTGCACCGTGGGAAATAAAATAGTTATTATGTCCCTGCTTTTCTCATTACTATAGTGTAAATATTCATTTCCCGCTGGATTTTCGTTTGTTTTTCCTTCAATTGAAATTTTTAATAGTTTTATACTATTTTGCATATGGCTAATATCTCAAGTCCCTTCTGTTAAATCTTGCGCCGTTTGAATGAAATATTGCAACATATCTATCCAATGGTGGATCGAGGATTTTCATGTGGCCGGATGGGTAGTTATAGTTCTAGTTGAACTATCAGTATATGTTGCTTGACACATCATAAGAGATAATTTTCATCCAAAACCATGGTTTTAGGCGAAACAAACACGATACACTCAATAATCATATGAAATTTATGTAGTGCAAGGAGAAAAACATAACATTGTGGCCAAGTTTTAGGCATATGCATAGCTGTCTTTACTTTGTTAGTGGTGTGTGACAAGAAAAATGCAAAATACATCAGTTTTAGGCAATTCATAGAGTTGGGATCTGGGGGAATGTTGAATTGGGTACACGTTGTGGGGTTCATTTTGTTAGCCAATGAAAATTATGGGGGTCCTGATGATATATCCATATGTGATGTGTGGATGCAATATACCTGGCTTATTGGTTTTCTTTATGGTTGTATATTTCCACTTCTGCCGAATCATTGTCTATCTGTTTTTCTGACGCAGTTCTCCCTTGAGTGACTGTTTGCTCTGAGTTGCTAGTAATACTTCAGTCATTGTTTCGCATTTCACACTTCTTTGTTATTTGCAGCTCCCTACCAGAACTCTCAAGCAAATCCAGGAGAGACTGATCCCAACAACACAACAGTGGGTATTTGTTTGATCTCAGAATATTTTTTGGCCCAAACATGTTGGTAAACTTTCATATACTGGATGCAGATATTTGTTGGTGGATTGGATGAGTCTGTGTCAGATGAGCATCTGAGGCAAGTATTTGGCCAGTATGGTGAGTTGGTTCATGTGAAAATACCACCGGGCAAGCGATGTGGCTTTGTACAGTTTGCTGACAGGTAATGAATTACAAAGCCTTCTCCAGTAATTTCCTCCTACGGTGGCTCAAGTTCTTCATGTCAAGTTGCTTGTTATTCATGGTCCTTGCATACTTTCTGTAGAGCTTCTGCTGAACAAGCACTGTCATCGCTGAATGGCACAGCATTAGGAGGGCAGAGTATTAGGCTTTCTTGGGGTCGTAGCCCTTCCAACAAACAGGTACATCGAATTACTTTTCCTATTTTTGGGCAGTTGGTTTTGGTTTACTCCCATCAGTAGGCTGACCTTTAGTTCTTGCACAGGCACAGCCTGATCAGACCCAATATGGAGCTTATGGTGCTTATGGGGCCTATCCTCAAGGTTACGAGGCCTATGGATATACCCATCCCCCTCAAGATCCTAACATGTACTATGGAGCATATTCTGCTGGCTATGCTGGTAATTACCAGCAGCAGCCACAAGCACCCCAACAGGTATGATATCCCCATGATCCCATGCATCATATACATTGGAATCATTTTTTAGAGTAATGCACAGAAAATATGGAAAAAGAATTATAAAATGACCGACAAAGAGTTATAGAAGAATTTTGAAACATGTGAATTCCTCTAGGCATTTTGTTATAAAGATGTGACGGCCATAATGGTGATTTCCCAACTAATTTCCTTTTGCTCCATTCCTAGTATGGTCTGATGTCACATGACTGTGTTTTTTAATTTGCAGTGATCTCTTGGCCGCGGTATCTGGGAGAAAGTGAAGGGTTTTATTGTAGATGTGTGTCCACAAGTGCTTTTTATCCTGGTTAGCCACAGTTGTATTAAAGTTGGTTGATGTTTTTTTTTCCTTGCTTGAAGGCAGTACTCGCTTATTTTAGACCAAGTTTTTTCACTTTGAGGCGTTGCTTTGTCTATGACTGCAAATAAATATTGGCAGTGTGCTTACGTTGAACTATTTCATATTGATGTTTGGAATGCTCTACGATCTATTGTTATGGTGCTAGTTTAATGTATTATTATGAAGCTATGAAGTTGGTACATTGCTTCTTTCTCATTTTCGCTGTGTTTGGGAAATATTGATTATGGTAGGGAATTTAACACTGGTAACTATAGATATCCGTTTGGAAAGAAGGTGTGTTAAGCATGTCAATGATAGCCACTTCGAAATCTGGTTGGGTTTGTTAGTTATCAACTCTGACAAATTTGGGTTTGGTGTGTTGGTGTGAAATGTCACTTCCAAAAACCAAATTTCAGCCTCATGTACAGACCACTCCGTTCTCTCTTTCTATCCATTTGATTTTTTTGACTCGTATTTGAGACACTTTGACCGGGTGATTTGGATAGGAAAACGATGCAACTTTTTGATATTTTTTCACCGTATTATAGAACAATTCTTACTTTACAACACCATGAAATTATTATCAAAAAATTCCATCATATTGCTATTCAAATCACCGGGTGACCCAGTGAATAGTGTCAAAAGTCCATTTGGATAGAAAGAGAAAAAACGGAGTGGTATTCATTACTGCTATTCTGGTAGCTATGCCTATGGATTCCACATGAGATGGAGAATCCCCTCTCATTTCATACCAGGCCTTTCAAATGAAGTGGTCTAAAGGATTCCTGATAATACACCCCTACACGTCCTTTGTGTTTTTGTTCTAAGTTGCATCACTATTGATTTTCAAAAAGCCAATTTGAGGGGGTTTCTAGCACTCCTGGTGGGATGTCTGTTTTGCATTGTTTTGAAGATTGTTTTAAACAGAGTTGTCAATACCACTCCAATTCTGTCAGCTGAAGACTCCCATTGGTTTTCGCTGTTTCTTAGCTTGACAACTTTATTTCATTCTCTGAATGGTAGAAGCATGCAAAAACTGAGTGGTTGTCAAGATACTTCATTCAAGCCCCTCTGTTTCCGCTCTTTGCCATGTTTCTGCTATGACCTTTGGTTTGTACCAGTTGCAACATTGTTTCTGCATTTTAGACTTTTTTTGGTACAAAAGACAGTAAACAAAAACTACAAAACCATTCTAATAATACTACCAAGGCCTAAACTATCAGCCTCCAAGGCAGACAAGCAAAACTGGGGAGGAGCATCCATCAACACACATTCCACAGCCTCTGCAGCACAATGAGAAGCCAGCAAATCAGCAACCCTGTTGCTTTCACTCCAACTATGGTTAAGAGAGCTACAAGAAGTTAGCCAGCAAGCTTCTGATAGACACAACCAGGTGCCAGAAAGGAGAATCAGCAACACCTTCAAGGACCAGATCAACAGCATCCTTACAATCATATTCAACCAGAGAACCCAGCACCCCTTTTTGAAGAATAATCTGCAGCCCTTCTAAAATGGCCCAAAGCTCACCATTCAAAATAGAAACTTTGCCAATTTGCTTCTGAAAACCCCACAACCAGCCACCAACACTGTTCCTGCAAACTCCTCCTACAGCCATCAACCCAGAATCATGGATTGCACCACAATCCACATTCAACTTAAACAAGTTAGGAGGAGGTCTAACCCAAGTGACAACCATGAGTTTCAAAGCCAACGTGGCAACATTAATGGTCAAACCCTTAACCACTCGTCTAGCAATGTTGAACAACACCCCTCTCACATTATTAGGAACAACAAAGCCAACTTCTTGAATCCTTCATCCAGATTTGAGAGACAATAACCAAAAATAAAATGTCTCAAGGCATACCTCCATCCACCTCAGCACCTCTACCATTTGCATCCTGATTAAAGTCCACCCAATCAGAGACTGAGAGTTGAGAGAAGCTACACCAATCAGCAAGATTAACAGACTGCAACTAAATATTTTGCGCCCAGGCACAGTCCCTAACTGCATGGGCAGCATCTTCACAATGCAAACCGCAAAAAGGACATGAAGCATCTGCAGTGATGCCTCTAGCAGCAAACAGCTTCTTAGTGGCTAATCTTTCATGCTTTAAAAGCCAAGCAGAGTTTTCCACCTTTGATAGCCCTGACTCTTCCACAATGTCCTCCAATGCTTAATGGAATGACCAACGTCATTTTTAGTGAGTTCTTTATACCCAGAAGCCACAGTGTAAAAGCCCTTACAATCAGCCACCCAGACTCTCTTGTCCTCACTGTCAACCTCCATGTCAATAATTATATCAAAGAGAAGTTGCAAAATATTCAAAGGGAGTTTGGACTCTAACAGAGAGATCTCCCAACCACCATCACTAGACCAGAAATCCTTGACAGTCATCAGAAGTTCATAATCAGAAATAGGCACTAAAGTCGGATCTAACAATTTAAACTTTCCCAGCCATTGATCAATCCAAAAGAGAGTTGACTTTCCATTAGCAATGCTCACACCCACCCCTGACTTCGCAGCCTCTAAACTTCTGTGGATGTTCTTCCACACTTTAGAATGATGTTTTTTAGGAGGATGAGGCCAAGAAGAACCTGAATTAGCACCCTCATTACCATACTTCACCAAAAACTCCTTAGCCCATAAAGGTTTCTGATCAGCAACCAACTTCCAACCAGTTTTAGCAAGCATTGTTAGATTAAAAGATTCAAGCTTCTTAAAGCCCAGCCCACCACACTCTTTAGGGGAACAGACCACCTCCCATCTGACGAGAGGCATCTTCCTTTTCACACTAGAGCCACCCCATAAGAAATCTGTACAAGCTCTATCAATACCGGTTAAAATTCTTGGAGGGATGATAGTGGATTGCATTGCATAAGAGGGCAGAGCTTGCAACACAGTCTGCACCAACACAGCCCTACCAGCCAACGAGAGTTGGGAGGCTTTCAACCCAGACAATCTTTTAAGAAATTTATCCAAAATAAACTGAAACTTGCACACACTGAAATTTTTATGAATAAGAGGCATACCAAGTTGCAAACCCATATCATCAGTTAAGCAAATCCAAGACAGATGACTTAGCTCCCTAGCCTTGCCTTTGCAGATAGAAGGCCCAACAAACATTTTAGACTTCTCCAAACTGAATGCTTGACCAGTTTCTTGACAGAAATCATCTAACACCTTCATCATGACTTTGACTTGTCTAGAAGTAGCTTCTCCAAACAACAGGAAATCATCTGCAAAAAACAAGTGTGTAATAGCTGTTCCACCTCTAGAACGCTTTACACCCTTCCACTTCTTCTTGGCAACAACATCTTCAATCTTATGAGCTAGGACTTCCATGGTCCATAAGAACAGGTATGGGGAGATAGGGTCCCCCTGCATTAGACCTCTATGAGGAGAAAATGATTGCAGTTTTTCATCATTCCAAATAACACTAAACTCAGAAGAAGAAACTACCTCCATAATCAAACATCTACAAGAATGAGGGAAGCCAATTAGTTCAACAACAGAATCAATCAAAGTCCACTTAACCCTATCATAAGCTTTGGCCAAGTCCACCTTGATAGCTAAGCCACCCTTTCTTCCCTTCTTAGTGTTCAAGCAGTGAAAAAGTTCTTGAGCCATGATGAGATTATCACCTGCATGCCTTCCAGGAAAGAAGCTAAACTGGTTAGGGTGTATGATCATTTATAGGCCTTAACCTAGAAGTCATCACTTTAGTAATAACCTTAAGAGTCACATTGCACAAACTGATAGGCCTCAATTGAGCAAAAGTATAAGGCCTATCCACCTTAGGAATTAAGGTAAGAAGTGTAGCATTAATGTTAGGAGGGAGCTGGCCATTACAAAGAGCTTCTTGCACCGTACTGACTATGGACTCTGCCCATCAGGCCCATGACTCTTGTAAGGGCCCATTGAAAACAAGGTATGTTTAACTTCACTAGCAGAAACAAGAAGAAGCAGGCTAGCCACTTCAGAGGCACTTAACTTACTCCCCCTCCACACAACATGATGCTGCAAGGTAGGGTTAGGATCATCATAGATGTTCATGAAGTATTTAGAAACCTCAGACTTGAGAATCTCAGGATCTTCACACCAATCCCCACTTTCTAATTTGATCATAGTAATTTTACACCTAGCCCTCCTAGCCACAATAGACAAGTGGAAGAACCTTGTATTCTTGTCTCCCAATAACAATTTATTCAATCTAGCTTTTTGAGACCGAAACATCTCCTCTTGAAGAAGGACATTGTTTAGCTGATCTTGCAAAATACCTCTAAATCCATAAGAAAAGAGCAATCTCTCTTAGCCAAGACTTTCTGAATCCCATTAAGCCTTGCAATCAACCACCTTCTCCTCTGAAAAATATTCCCAGAGGTATACTAATTCCTGTCTTTCACAGAAGCTGTAAACTCAGCCACACAACTAGCAATAGCAGTAGCATTCTCCATCTTCCACTTAGCCCTAACTAAGTCCCCAAAGCTGGCTTCTAAAAGCCAAGCAGCCTCAAACCTAAAAGGTTTAAGGCTAGAAGAGGGAGGATCAAGACCCACATTATCCACAACAATAGGATGATGGTCATAGCAAAGCTTAACTACATGCTTCACATTAGCAGCTGGAAACAACTCGCTCCAAGAGCTGTTACACAAAGCTCTATCCAACCTCTGTCTAATAGTAGAACCCCAGTCTTGAGAATTAGACCAAGTATATTGAGGTCCAAAGAAGCCCATGTCTTGAAAATTATAGAAATTGAAACAATCCAACATCCTTCCACATCTACTTGAAATCACAGGCCTACCACCCTTCTTTTCTTCAGCATGGGAAACTTGATTGAAATCCCCAGCTAATAACCATGGTAAATGATGAGTTACAAACATTGCCTTAACATGAGCCTAAAGATCATCACGAGAAAGAACATTTGGACTAGCATAGATTGCTGAAAAAGCCAATCAGGCTCACTGTTTCTCTTAATGACCCCAGAAACAACTTGAGAAGAAGAAGCAACAATGTCAATAGAAACTTCTGCAGAAGACAAGAATAACCAGATACCCAATGAGAAACCCCCAGCTTCCACAATTTCCACTCTATCAAAATGAGAACGCCTTCCAGAAGGTCGTGGCATGCTCTCCAGAAACTTTGGGTTCAACAATCACTAACACAGAAGGAGTTTACATACGACAAAGCAGGAGAGATCTTACCGTACATGGGTTTCCGAAACCCCTACAATTCCAACAGAGGATCTTCATCGGGAAACTAAGAATACTGTTTTCGGGTGACCGACTGTGAATTCAACCCACTCGGGTTTGACTTGAGGCCATCAGCTCTCGAAGCATACGTACCACCAGAATTTGACACAAAGCTGGAACTAGGTTGATTTTCGTTAGCCACTGTGGTTCCACCGGCGGTGAAAACCATTTCTGGATCGAGAAAGGAATCCAATCGATGGACGGAGCTACGACCGCTTGAACCGAAGGGAGCCAATCCTGATTGACGATAACCATTAGAGTCTCGTCCTGGATGAGCCGAGTAACTACCTCCAAAGAAACTCACTTGCTTTCCTTTCCTACTTCCCGACGACGTAGACACCGGCCGTTGGTTGAAATTAATGTCCTTAAGCGGCGGACGACCCTTTAGATTAGGGTTTCTATTAAATCCCCCTTTCTTCATTACACCACGCGAGCCGGACAAATTGACGCCACTAGGACTCTCTTGCTGGCGTGCCCGCATCGGATTGGTGAGGATCTTAACCGTCTCTTTGGCTAGCGGAGGTGATTCAGTGCTCCCAGGCACACCAAATTCAACATCCGGCCAAGACCCCCAACGAGAACCTAATCTAGGAACGCCACCTGGCACTTCCAAACACAGATTCGACCCGACCGCGAGCCCGGTTACCCCGTCTCTTGGGTCGAGTAATCATACATGGGCCAAAATGACTCTTCTCACGCGCCGGCACAGACGCAACACCCTCCCCGTTAGACATACCGTCAACCACCGAACTAGTCGTCGGATCAACTTCCTCCACCACCACAGGAACCAGTTTAGGGAAAACGTCCTTCGTATGGCCATAAGTACCACACTCAAAGCAAATTTGACTTAAGCCTTCATACTTCACCTTAAAATCCTTCCCATTCAACCAGATCGTCGGAATTAAACTCCGATTCAAATCCACCTCAACATAGATCCGAGCGAACTTGCCTCGCTCAGTCGCCAACGTAACAGGATCAACCCTAATTGTCGTTCCAAAAATCGCTCCAATATCCATTAAGATGTCCTTATCAAAGTATTCCACCGGAATCCCCTTCAATCGAATCCAAATAGGCGTTCTCAGATCCGCCGGAGCAAAGGGATCGAAATGAGGTTTACATTTATGCACTGTAATGTAGCTTCCCTAAAACTTCCACGTCTCGCCGAGGAGCACCCGATCATAGTCCTCCTTGCAGTAAAACCTAGCACAATAGAAGCCATTTTCGAGATCAACGAGCTCAAATCCCTTCTTCAGCTTCAACTGATCCGTGATTCGATCATAGAGACCCCATAGATTGGGACCTTCCCCAACACATGGAGGATCAACGCCCGATTCCAAGGCTGGTGCAACTTCTGAAGAGAAGATCTAGAGATCTAGATATGGACACTTCCATCAGCACAGACCTCTGATTGAGCACCAGATCCATCCAGAGCATCTAGATCCTATGATTCATCTCGCTACATGTAAATCCCTTTTGGAGCTCCCAGTAGAGCCTCACTAAATTTCTGGAAACCAGATTGTGATTTCTCATCATCCAAAAATAGTGAATTCGCAACGAACCGGCGTTTAAAGTTTGAGTGACTACAACACAGTCGATCGGAGGAGCCATTAGCACCGTCTTCTGGAGGAAACGGTTGCCCATGATCAGGAAATTTGAGATCACAATCCATAGAGAGACGAGGCTAGAGAGAGAAAATTTTACTTCTTACTTTAAATTGCTTGTTGTTTCATGTATATTCTGCATTTTAGACTTTCACTTGTGTTTTTTGAAGGCTACATTTGAGTTCTTTAATTTTTCTTTCGTTTTTGCCAAACAATTTTGCTCACTGCTTCAATCAAATTTCCCTTTTTCAAAACACCGTGGCCTGACCACTGTGCCATAAATTTGAAAAGTCATTAACTTCTGGCTTGATGCTGGTTTGTTTTAAAAGAACTAGTAGGAAGCACGTACTTGTCGAATTTATTATCTTGGACCAATGGGAGTTTGTCCAAGTGGTAAGCAACTTGGTTCCGCTTAAGCAGGTCTTGGGTTCGAGTCCTTGTGTATGCAGAAAATTCTCACTGGGAGACTCACCTGCCATACCCAGGCATGCGACCGGGTCGGACCGGATTACGGGGCGAAGCCCCGAAACCGGTTGGGAAACAAAAAAAAAAAAAAAAAGAAAAATAAAGGAGCAAGCGCAATATTGGTTCACCCAATAAAGAGCGCAATATTGGAGTACATCAATAAATATCAGAGACCACGACAAAAGACATGAGACTACAAACTACGAAAAAACTAATGACAACTACTAGCTCCTACAACATTGATGGTTATCACACAATTTTGCAACATTATGCGATTTGACCACCGAAAGATAAGACGATCCACACCGCCCTTACTTTTTCCAAAAACAGGCGCGTCTTAATTCTTCCAAAAGCAGGTGCGTCTTGATAAGTCGGACTACTCATTTTCGTGAAATAAAGATGAAGACAATAGAGCTATCGTTTTAATGTTAATAAAATAAATATAATGATGCAAAGAAAATTTACCCCCTGCTCCATAGTCAGAAGCTTAGCCTGAAAGACGCTGGAGGCGTGAATCATTTTTCTTATAATCCACTGAAAATCATCAGCCCCAACTGCATGTAAACCTATACTGGCTGAAAAGTCACGATCGTTCCAGGAACCATCAACGTTAATGCTAAGCGGAGTTGTGACTTGACAACGGAGGCAAGAAAAAGAGGGCACTGGTCTGTCCTGAAAAGGAAACTTTGGTTGAGAAGATTGATAGTGGGGAGCTTCATGTGAGCGCATTTCCAAAGAACAAAGTTCAATTTTACGGGAATACCAAGCCCCCAAATGGTGCCCCACGTGGAATCCATTGGCCAATATCTCCTTTAGAGCATAAGAGATCTGCATGGTTTAAGGCGTTACAAGCACCTTCACTTAGAAAATTGTAGACTGACTTTGTTGTGAAGTGTCGTGTCCTAGTGAATGGCTAAATAAGCTAATCATTTTAAGAAAATGGATGGTAATTGAATGGATCGTTTTTGCTATGATGTCCAGGACATGGGCCTTCATCACTTCTTGTTTCCAATCTTGAGAACCTCATGTGGAAGCAATCCAATCTTTCGCCTTGGCGTTGACATTGCTACCTTGAATACCATCAGTGTTGGCCAGAGAGACCGCAAGATCCAGAATCCATCTATTATTGAGAATGCTAATGCTTTTCCCCACTTGCTATCGAACACCTTGAAACTGAAGAGCATGAACTAAGGGAGAGTTATTACTTCTGTGCTTCTCTAAACCCTTGCACTTGATCATACTGCATTAGATGATGAAAGACAAATTTATTCTGTGATCTAAATTGTCTTGATCTTATTATTTTCCTAAGCTATCTTGCAAGAACTGTTAACCAATTTTGTGTATGCAGGATTATGAAAGTTTCCTCATTTTGCCGAGATGAATAAGAGGCAATCAATGTCTGCAGATTGTGTGCTATTGTTAAGGAAGCTTGTGTGGACATTCATTAAGCTTGCAAATGAAGATCATATCAAAATCAAGTCAGAAAAAGCAAGATACGAGCCGTTGGAATCAAACTGTTGAGAGTCAAAGATATGATGCATATTTTTAGGGATTTCTGTTTTGAAGATTGCTATATATTCTGCAATTCAAATTAGCAGAAAGGAAAAGACACAGAGATATTAAGAAACACAGAACATCACAGAGATTCTAACAACTCTCAAGGATTGACAAGCATCACTGAGGAAGATCATATCATCCAATCCAAGTTCCACAAGAACACTTCAAGCTTAACTGCATTACTGTGTTACAGTTTTCTTCATCTGAGCATTATTTGTATATCACGTTTTTATATTTATTTATCATTTAATCTCATGGTGTTGTTCAAGAGGAAAAATAAGAGATTCTTATTTTATCATCTAGGTAGAGCAGATACTAGATATGTTAGGAAGAACCACAGATTACACAGAGTAAGGCACTTCTCCGGTCTGATATCTAGGGCTTAGCTTTTGATAAATAAGAGATCTGTTGAAATCCTGAAGGGATTAGATCCCTCAGGCGGATACGTAGGTCACTGAGGACTGAACTCCGTAATATCATTGTGTTCCTTGCCTTTACTTTTCAGCACTTTACTTGCCTTATTTACGGTTTCAAACAGATTTCAGTTCAAAGCCTTGATAGGCCTTGAAACTTATCAATATCCTTTTCTCTGTTAGTTTTGATTTCAAAGGCTTGAAATTTAGTTCAAGGCCTTGAATATGACTAGCTCTTCACACTTTGCTTTAAACCACTCTTTTGACAAAAGTTACCATACTCTATTCAACCCCCCCCCCCCCCCCGCCCCTCTTCTAGGGTATTTGATCATGTATTTACATACCTACATACAACTTTCAAAAAGCCTTGAAGAATACTCTTTCAAGCTCAAGAGACATTGGTTGGACATCCAATATTCATGATGTCATTTGTTCTGCTATATTTCTACAATAGAATCTTGACACAAGAAGATTCGGGTTGTTTTGTATACACCAAGCCTTAATATCTAGAAGGGGCTGATTGACGAATTGAAATTTTCAAAGACCTAGCCCACCTATAGATTTTGATTGTCTTAGGGTGTCATCGGAAATGGTTCTAAAAGACATTATTTTTGGATTATACCAGAATTTCTGAATTTGATTGGGAGCCTCGTTACAATTCGGTTTGTCTACTCTCTTTCTCAATGACGTTGGCGAATACTACTATCATATTTTGGTTCCTATTTGAAACTATGTTAGGCTAAATTTTCATTACTAGGACACGATTTGGGTTCCCAGATTGACAATTCTTGTATTATGACTATGAATTTGTGTTTTTTGCGTGATTAATCACTTAATAGATGTTGTATTGGTTTATTTTTACTTGAAATTTATTTCTATCAAAACACGTAGGAGATGTCTTGCATGCTAGATCTTTTTTTTTTTTGGTAAAATCATTATATTAAACCAAAACTGAATTACAAAACTTGAGTACAAAATTCCTCTAAGGCTACATCTACCAACTCTTTGTCAAAATCAGAAGCAGATAAAAAAGAAGTAAGCTTTCTATCTAAATTTTTCCTTGCCAAGACATGAGCTGTCTTATTGGCATTTCTTCTGCAAAACTGAAGATTACTACTAGATGAACTCAACCAAAACATGAGACTAGCAGCTCTGCTAGACAAATTCCAAGGAGCTTTCTTACTGTCCAGGATCCCTGTTACCACACTCTGGCAATCAGATTCCATTAATACTCCTTTAACCTGATTCTGCAAACACCATTTAACTGCCTCTTCAATGGCCAGAAATTCCACTTCTTCCACAGAAAGGTTGATGGAATAAGACACTCCTCCTCCTTGTAAAATTCCTTGGCTATTTCTAACAACCCAAGCAGCACTTGCTTCTCTATTCAAAACACTTCCCTCACAGTTAATCTTAAGCACTCCAGGTGGGGGAGGGGTCCAGTTCTTGCAGATTTCACTTTTCTTCAAAATGCTCTTCAAGAGAGGAGAATGATCTTCAAACAAAACCCAGAAATCCTTGATAATCTTCTGAACATTAGGAAGGTTTTGGTTAAAGCACATGTCATTCCTACTCTTCCATAGGAGTTGCATAATAATAGCTGCTACAAGAGCCATATCAGATTCCTTATGGGGGCATAATTGCTGGAAATTTTTATCCATTAAAATAAGATCTAACCACTGCCACATTTCCAGATTGGGGAGGGAATCAGTTCTGAGACCACATATAGCAAACCACACACTCCTGGCTATATTGCAATAGAAAAATAGAGAGACAGAGATTCAGTAGCTGAGCTGCAAAGAACACATTGATCTGAAAGATGATGAAACCTGGATTTGAGTCTTTGATTGCAAGGAATAACATTTATATTGATTCTCCACAGCAGCATTTTGAATCTGGTATGAATGGGAAGCCTCCAAATAGCTTTCCACCTGGAATTGGTGGAACCCCTTTGATCTCTATTTCTGATAAAATGATAGGCAACTTTAGTAGTGACAACCCCTTTTGACTCCTTAGACCAAGCCCATTTTCAGTACCACCAAGAATGGGAATTCTGAGTTTAAAAATGGCCTCTCTTTCTTCATGATTAAACCACCTTTGAAGTAGATCTTGATTCCAAGTCTTATCTTCATTGATAAGCTCACTATCCCATTTAAGAGCAAGATGTAAGTCATCTGGTGGTTTGGGTTTTTCATTTTCAAGATTTGGCACCCATGGGTCTTGCCAGATGTTGATAGAAGTGCCATCCCCAATCACTTTAATTGCAAAGGGTTTTATAAAATTTCTAGCATGTAACATACCTTTCCAAAAGAAAGAATGGGAAGGATGAGGGTCCAGAAGATGAAAAGGGATAGAGTGACAATATTTTTGAAGAATAATTTTTACCCACAAAGCTTTTTTCCCAGTCCAGAGATACCAAGCAAGCTTAGAGAGCAAGGCCAAGTTGTGATGCTTCATTCTTCTGAAACCTAGACCTCCCTCTTCTTTGCTACTACAAATCACATCCCAGTTAACCCAGTGAGTTTTCCTCTTTGACTTGTCTTCTCCCCACCAAAACTTAGAAGTCAAAGAATCAATTTTTGTGGAGAGAGAATCAGGGAATCTAAAAACAACCATTGCATAGGAAGGAATAGAGTTGGCCACCACTTTAACAAGAGTAGTCCTGGCAGCCCAAGAGAGCATTTTTGTTTTCCAACCAGCAGCTTTAAGCTGATTTTTTTCCATTACTGGAGGGAAGGCTAGGCTCTTAGACCTTTGCAGGTACATAGGAAGACCAAGATATACAACTTTTTTAGTGCCTTTTTGAAGATTCATAGTAGACCTAATCTGCCTTTTTGTCTCTTTAGGGGTATTCTTGCTAAAGAAGACTGAAGATTTAGAGTTGTTGATTTTTTGCCCTGACCACTTGCAAAATAACTCAAAACCCCATTGCAAATACTGACCTTCCTCATTATTTGCTCTGGCTAGAAGAACAATATCATCTGCAAACATTAAGTGATTGAGGGCTTCACAGTTCCTTGCAAGTTTGATCCCTTTGCACCACCCTTGATTAAGAGTAAAATTGAGAATCCTACTTAGCACTTCATTGCATAGAACAAAGAGGGTGGGGGAGAGAGGGTCCCCTTGCCTGACACCTCTATGAGGTTGAAAGAACTCTTTTGGAGCTCCATTAATGAGGATAGAAAACTTGACAGTGGTGATACAAGCTTCAATCCACTTGATAAATAAAGTAGGAAACTTGAACCATTGGAGCACCTTAATGATGAAATTCCATTCAAGCCTATCATAGGCTTTTTCCATATCTAGCTTGACAATCATCAAACCACCATTACCTTTCTTTCTGCCCAAAGTGTGGACTGCTTCATGTAGCAAAATTGTGTTATCATGAATAACTCTCCCAGGGATGAAAGCAGCTTGATTAGGAGACAGAAGCTCATCAAGAAGAGGTCTTAATCTGTTAGATAAAATCTTTGCTATGACTTTATATGGCACATTGCAAAGACCTATAGGTCTGAACTGAGTTACTTTGGAAGCATGAGGGACTTTTGGGATAAGTGAGATAAAGGTGGCATTGAGATTGGAAGGCATGACACCTGTAATAAAGAAGTCTTGCACCAGTTTACAGAAATCAGTGCCAACAGTGCCCCAATAATGTTTGTAGAAGAGAACTAAATATCCATCAGGACAAGGAGCCTCTGTGCTACCCATCATAAAGAGAGTTTCTCTAGTAGGGTTCTTAGTGCGAACAACCTTGGAATCCTACTGAACAATCAATTAAACACCTAGTGAAATAACTCACTGTGAACATCAAGGGTTATGAATCAAGGATGTTTTGAGTAGAATTGATTGCCACGCTTCATTACGTTTTAACTTAGTGCATGTTTGGTTCGGGATTAAAATCTCATTTGAGATTAAAATCTGCCGAAAAATTTAATCTCGTTTGTTTCGCAGATTTTTTGAGTCAGATTTTAATTTAAGTTGGCTAATAATCTGCAGATTATATAATCTCCGATTTTGGAGATTTTTTGGGTATAACGTTTGAAACACCATACTCTATCATCTCGTTAATGCATGAATTGTTAATTTGTGCAAACGTGTAACATCTTAGACCTATCATAAGTTCAAATAAAGACATTTATCGTAATTTTGATAATAAAAGCTACAGGTGTTGCCAAACGCAATTAAATTTTAATTCAAGATTTTCAGTGCATGCCAAACAGTTTTCAGATTATAATTTCAGCCAGCTTATTCACCCCAGATTATTTTCATCAGATTATTGAGATTTTAAGCTGGAACCAAACAGGCCCTTAATCTTGTAAAGTGTGTGGCCATCCTCTTTGCGGATTGATGATACCTTAGTTGAAGAAGTAGGATAGTGGCTAATCTATCTCTCTATAATTGCTCGTTCGACCAAGTACAAATATGTATTTCATAGACTATAAATCAAACTCTGTCAAGTCGATCTAGTGCCCCAACGAGGAAGTCCTAGTAATCTCTTCATATTTTCACAATAAAATACTATTTAGCTTTATTTTATGTTTGTAGTTTAATTAGTTCCCACAAAATCACATCAATCGAATATTTCTTGAATTAAAACTAGCTAAGGAGTCACTTGGTCATTAGGGTTCGATATTACCTAGAATTTACTGGGAAAAGTACAAGCACCATGGACTTGCACTTTGTCGCGCTTCGTTATTATTATCGTGTTTGTAATTTTGTTTGGAGCGTTCCCATTCCGTCGGAGATATCCATTCTGTCGCCGATGTTTCTCGATAACTTCGGGGTCTACATCCAACTTTCTAGCGGAAGAGAATGGATAGAGCGCATTTGTTTATTGGTATGTCATTACTACAATTATGTTTTCATTTTCTACCGCGTAATAGCGGTTTACTTTGGCCATATGTTGTCACCTACCGCCTATGAGCGGTAATCTTCAGTCATGGGGTGGTTAACTACCGCCTACAAGGGTTCTTTTCCGCCATAGGGTGTTCAACTACCGCCCTTATCTAGAATAAGGCGGTTACCTCCCACTTAAGTACACGGTTATGTCTCCCTTTGTCTCGCAACTGTGGCACTAATTTCTTTTGGAAGCAAAATCCCGCTGTTGTGATAGAAGCATTATTGTGTTCACCCCTTTGCACCTGATGTTGGAGATAAAAAGGTGATTTGATCGTCTGACTGGTGGCGATGATGGAACGTACAAATGTTTTGAAATCGTTTGAAGCGATAGTTGGAGGCTTATTTTTCATACAAAATTTGTAATAAATATAGGCAAGACTCAAATGACACATGTAATGCAACATTATGTTTGTATAGCTTTCCATCCATTGTATTTCGGATTGTTAGTGGTTAGTAAAATGGTTGGAATTGCAAAAAATAAGAGAAGGGCTTACATCAAAGGTTAGGTTTTTTTCTATGTGGTTAATAGGAAATAACCCCTATATAGAGCACAAATATCAAACCGAAAACCTTCTTCCTTCTTCGGTATTTAGAATTTTCGAAGAATCTTTTGTACAAACCCCTAATAACAGAGGAAAAATGCATTTAACCTTTCATCTATTCTATAAAGTAACATAGTTTAACTAAATTATGGCTTTAAATGAAATAAATCAGTCCCAGCCTAGATCTCACCTACCACCAATTTAATTATCCACTACTTAACTACCCACTTAACAACTCAGTATTTGAAAATTTACACTATCTCTTAGATTAATTTACATAAGTGTGTAAGAACATGACTTGATGGATATCATATAAAATTACTGGGGACGCCATTTTCATCTCCTCCTCTAGCAAAATCGATTATGAAACGTGTTTTTTGGGTAGTGTCCTCGAACACGGACAATCCCCTAATATCATAAAAAAATAAGACCACGTCACCAAAATCTCCGTAACAGTGAATATTTTGTCGTCTGGAAGGACCAACTTAATCGACAACGAACTTGACTTGATTTGAGCTCCACGAGTCGAGAAAACAGATGGGTCTCGTCAAGCGCTCACCGACTGGTCATGCATATCCTCCTGATCTCAAGTCTCAAGTTCCAACAAATTGTCTTAATTACAGAAGTTTGTGAAAGCAAGACGGAGAGAAGTTCATCAACAAATACCAGGTAACCCTAATGTCTCTGGATTCTTCCATTCCATGGGTCGTCTTCAAGTTCTTTGCTTCCTTCTGTAACCACCGCAATTTCCCTTCAATTTCAGTCTCTGGGTTTCTAAATTTGTCCAATTTCCCCTCTGGGTCTGTTTTATTTCTCCCCAAAAACAACTTTCGTTACAAGATATGTGTTGGAACCGAATTATGTTCCAAAGTTGACCACAAGTCGTTTTATACAGCATAAACTGAAGAATTTGTGCAACCATGTTCATGTCTAGATTTTATTTCTGATATTAGCACTTGTTTGGCATAATTGATTTTCATATCTGTAAGTTTGATTCAATCCTTGTTGATATGGTGTAAGAAAGGTAGGCTGGAAATCTGTTTGTGGATTTCTCCAATTGTGCAGATTTTCATCTCATACCAAATAGTTTTTAGCTTTTCAATTTTAGGGATCTTCATCCTGGTTTTTTCACCAAGATTATGTACACCCGAATTTATTGAGTTTCAGCTGGCACCAATTAGTCCACTATTACTTTGTTACAAAGTTGCTCTATGTTGGTTCACTGAGCAGATAGAAGAAGAGTTTGAGATGGCGGAGGAGATGATTCTGCTGGAGAATGTTATGCCAGTCCAGATTGCGCTTAAAAGGGAGCTAGAATGTAGGAGGAAGGTGGAAGCATTTCTGACGCAGCGGCAATGTGATTCTGATAATGATTTATTGCTTTTAAAGGTGACAGTTTCATGATCTGTTTGTCCTTACAATAATGTCCTTGCGTGTCTTGGCCTAATGGATAGTTAATCTATGCTTTGTAATCTGGTTTTATATCGAAAACTAGTAATGGTGATTCCCTATTTAATGGCACTATCAATTCAAGAAACTCGTTGAAAGGGATTTCTTCTGGTTATAGATGTTTCTTGGTTCTTTCCGTGCTTTCTTGACTTGCAAGAGCTCCTGAGGACTGGTGTTTGACTTGTAGTATATAGCTTTAGTTTTATGTAAACTGGGGGTACCGCGTATGTACTCACCAAACAGCATTTTCTTGGGATATGTCAATGTTAAACCTTAAGGAAGCAATGCATTTGCTTCGTATTTCCATTTGGAAATGCAAAGCTGTTGCAACCTAAGTTGCCTGGAACGTGGATCGTTCCGGATCGTGGAACGGGATCGCGATCGCGGAACGCCAAACTGCTCAATATATACAATATTTAAAAGTCAATACTCTAAAAATAGATGTAACTTAGCATATCTAAATTTTATTTTCCATTCTACATAGATACTTAAAGGTGAAAGTAGTGAACAGAACTGGGATCGCCAAATTAAGCGAGCTGGATCGCTGGTGTTCCACGTTTCAGAATGCGGGATCCAATTCGCGAGGGGGGGGGGGGTGTGTGTACAAGTGAATTGTGGTAACACTGGTTGCAGCAGCTGTTTGACTTGTTTTCGATGTTTTCTACGTTTCCATATAATTTGTTCCTTGTCCATCCTAAAACGAATCAAATTTTGGTTCTTAATTGCATATTTGTTCCACATTTCAGGATTCTCTTCGTGATCGATCAGGAACTAAGAGGAAAGAACCATCCTCTAATTTTTCATGGGCTACTTCATTACAGCCTCTCAACAGCAGTAAAGCGTTTAGGAAACAACCTGCAGGCCTTCTCTGCTTGGCTTGCGAGGTTGCTTTTTCTACCTTGTATTATCTGAAGCAGCATTGCGCCAGTCAAGGCCATAAAGAAAAGTTATTCCAGAGCAGGAGGTGGAAAAGGCCAATCGCCAATAATCCTCTTTGGTGTGAACTATGTAACGTACCTTCCACAAGTGAGATTTCACTGGAGGGTCACCTGAATGGAATAAAACATGCAACTGCCCTGCAAGAGCTTGAGAATGCAAAACTTGGGATGAAAGGGGAGGCCGGGCTGCAACTTTTCAACGAGAAGCACTGGAATTGAAAATTCACTATGGGAAGAGAAGCCATGAGAAGATAGCAAAGATAAATAGGTACTGTAGAGGTTTTTCCGATGCTCGTTTCCGCACTTTTTTGGAATGTCCTCTTTTATTCTGTGCTATCCACTGCCAGATAAATTCATGGGTCAGAGCACTGTAGTCAACATCACATCTTTTATCCTCAATGTACATAAAGCGCAAGTATTGATCTATCAGTGGTAGTTTTCTCTTTGTTGGTGCTTTCTATTACTGCTACCTCTCTTTCGCGAGGTCGCCTGAATCTTTCAAGTGAGTTCACTTTGACAAACTAAATTAGCTAATGATATGATACGAAAATGTGATGATATTTTCATAATAACACTATTATTATGAAGAAACAATAGTAAATTTTCATATCATAATTTCAGCTAAATTATTCGGTCAAAGTGGCATCTCTTCAGTCAACTAGGAACTTCCTAGCAAAACAGTGCAAATATTAGTTTAAATAGAGCAAATTTAGTTTTGTGTTTGTAGAGAAATGGACAAGTCTTGAATTTTAGTGCGAGGGTAAATTTCACATACACATCCTCATTTTATGATGATCTTCACTACACCCTTCTAGTTTGAAAAACTTCACTTACACCCTTTCTAAATTCTTGTTACTTACACCTCATACATGTATTAACTCTGTTAGTTGTAGGGTAACATTCCGAATTCAGTTTTTAAACAGATTTACTCTTACAAAGCCTACAAAGGCAATCCACCCCCATTTATGAACTATACCTCGAGTTAGGATCAATTTGCGCTTGTAATAACAGCACCATGTATCAAAACGCATACGAAACCTGTTATCCAACACAAACATTTTATATACGTTAAGAAATACACATTGTGGATGGATTAGTCTTTGCATTCTCTGTAAGGGTAAATATATCTGAGACATTAATTTAGGAAGTTAACCTGCCAACTAACATAGTCAATATACAAAAGGGTGTTGTAAGTTTTCAATTAGGAGGGGTCTATGTGAAAATAATTTTAAATTGAGGTGGTGTAAGTGAAATTTAGCCTTACTTTGAGTGCACTGTTGCAAATCAGTTCAAATCGAGACAACACGGCATGAACGTTCAGGGAAATAACAAGTGTGTTTGTCGAGCAACGTATGCCCCAGCAATACATAGCTTGTACTGGTTAACGTGTATGATTCACGCAATCATATTGCATAATGTCATGTTTATATGGGTATGGAAACGAATGTTACACCGCGATTCAATCAGACAACCGCTTCAACCACCTTAGTGGTTGATCACTTGTCATGCTCCTCAAGTAGGATTTCAAGCATTGGTTTAATCTTTTTGGTTGGCCATATGTTTGAGGGTGGTAAGCAGTAAAATTGTGAAGTTTTGTGCCAATCAGTTTGAACAATGATTGCCGAAGTCACCTAGAAATATTTCATCCCTATCAGAGACAATGACCTCAAGAAGTATATGCACTAGCTAAAAGTAAAATATCCCTACTTGAGTAGCAGTGAGGGGGTGTGGCAAAGGAATAATTTTTTGTATTGGTACGCATATCCACCACCACTAGAATGACAAATTTTCCCTCTGACTTCGGTAAACCCTCAATGAAATTCATGGAAATTTCCTTACAAGGCTGAGCAGGGATAGGTAGGGGTCGTAGTAGTCGAGGGTATGGTACATTTTCACGTTTCATTCTCTGGAACATCCACATTCAGATGTCCCTTTCTTCACATCCCTCTAAGGACCTTTCCAATAGAAATATTGTGAATTTTTATTATAAGTACCCATGATTCCTACATGCCCTCCAATGCATGAATGGTGACCTTCCAGCAGTATTTGAGCCCTCGATGGTCATGTACCTCTTACATACACCTTGTTTTTGTGTATAGAAGGTCATTAGTGAATGAATATCCCTCAATGGGTTCAGGTTGCATGATGTGTAATGAGTTGTTGGATCTTGTCATCTTCCTTATAACTTGCTGCAAACTCTTCTTTCCAAGCTAGTTTGACCACAGACAAGGCAGGACAACTACTTAATTCATCTTCCTTATTGTCCAGCATTCTTGAGAGAGCATCTGCATATGCATTGTTTTGACCAGCTTTGTACACAATAGTATAATCTAGCCCCATATGTTTAGATACCCACTTATGTTGTAACATAGTGGTTACTCTCTGATCCAACAGGTACTTAAGACTGTAATAGTCAGTTGAAACTAAGAAATGCCTCCCTTCCAAGTAACTCCATTTCTGCACATATAGTACTACTGCTAATAGTTCCTTCTCATAAGTTGAGCACCCCAAGTGCTTGTTGGCTAGAACCTTGTGAAGTAAGCTAAAGGCCTTCCTTGCTGCACAGAACTGCACCTAACCCATGATAAGAGGCATCTGATTCTACTACAAATGTCTTGGAGAAGTCAGTCAATGCTAATACTGATGCTTGAGACATTCTCTATTTGAGTATTTGATGCCTCTTCAGCTCATGGGAGACCATGAAAATTGTCCCTTCTTGAGTAAAGAAGGGAGGGGTTTGTTAATACTTGCATAATTTTTTCACAAAAAAATCATGTAGTAGCCAGTGAGGCCCAATAACACCCTTAGAGCTTTCAGTGCTTTTGGGGTTTGCCATTGCATCATGCATTCACTTTTCTGAGGATCAGCTTCCACCCCTTCCTTGGAAATCCAATGTCCCAAATACTGCAGCTGAGGTTGGCCTTAGAACACTTTGCAAAGAGTTTATTTTGTTTGAGTAAAGACAAATAGTTGGAGGTGACCTGTATGATCTTACGTGGTAGCACTATACACCATGATGTCATCAATGAAAATAAGGATGAATTTTCTCAAATGGTTTGGAAATATGGTGATCATTAAGCCTTGGAAGGTTGATGGAGCATTGGTGAGGCCAAAAGACATAACCAGATACTCATAATGACCCTCATGTGTTCTAAAGGAGTTTTATGAATATCTCCGTCATACATTCTAACTTGGTTTTAACCAGACCTGAGATCCCGTTTAGAGAACACAGTAGCCCCTCCCAATTCATCTCATAGCTCGTCCACTAAAGGAATGTGGAATTTTTGCGCAAGAGTTTCATGTAGTAAGTGCACATCCTCCATGTGCCATATTTACTTAGGACTAACAAGGATTGGGAAGAGAAGGGGCGTGTACTTTGTCTAATCACACAAGTTTTAAGCATATCTTGTACCTATTTCTCTATCTCATTCTTTTGGAGCATTGGGTATCTATAAGGCCTGGCATTCAGAGAATTGCTCCCTTGTATGAGTGGTATCTTGTGATCTTGTGCTCTCTGTGGTGGGAGATTAGTTTCCTCCCCAAATACTTCATTGTAAGATTGCATAGCATGTGTCAATGCTTCTAGTATCTTGCCATGCTTCGCTTCTTTCTTCTCATTGCTCATATATTACAGGACTGCTGTTTCATGGTGATTGTAAAATCTTTGCAGTTTCTTGTAGCTCATAAACTGTAACTCCCGTACTTGGTTCAATCCATAAAGCACCTTCCTCTCCTCACCTTTCTGATAAATAAGTGTCAATTTTTCAAAATCCATCATCAATGGTCCAATTGATTGTAACCATTGCACCCCCCAATACATCACAACCCATAAGGGAAAGACTTCATTCGGCACAATCCATTTGAAATTTGAACACTCGGTCCGACTAGTGATTTGATCCCCATTAGTTATTGTAACCTTCAATTCTGTTGTGAGTGTAACGTGCACCCCAATCTCTTTGTTGTCCTCACATCCATGAATTTAAGGGTGATTCCAGAGTCAGGAAACATGACTAACTTGTTGTTCTTGTGTTTTCCAAGCAGCCTCAAAGTGTTATGGTTACTAATGTCTGTGATGGCATGTAAAGTAATCTCTAGATCTCCTTTCATATTTGCATTAAGTTCTTCTAGCTCAAACACCGCTGATTCATAAATGGAATTGTCATTGTCTTGATCATCATCTCATAGCAACAAGAACAATTGTTGTTTCTTCTTGCACTTATTCTCTCTGTGGTGAATCTCATCACAGAAGTAGCACTGATTCTTCTCCCTCTTAGCATTTCATCTTGAGTAATTTTCTGGACATTGGTTATGGTGTTAGATTTTGGGTTGGTAATGGTGATATTGGTGGTATTTGGTTGAGCGTTTGAAGTAGAGGGGGTTTGCTGTGGAGGTATTTTGGTAAAAAGTTGGTAATGGCTAATGTTTTTGGTGAGTTTGGTTATGTGGTGGTGGGTGTACTATTTGGATTGAAGGAAGTTTTAGGATTTTAAGTGTCGTATTTGGACTGGTTTGGTTGCTGTGATAGCTCACTTTGGTAGGCACACTCAATTTTTGCTAGGTGAAATGCTTCTTGGAGAGTTTTTGGCTGGAGTACAGTGACCACATGTCTGATTTCCAGCTGCATACCACTTCTAAATATAAAATGAAGAACTCTTCATTGAATGAAGGGTGTTTTAACAACCCATTTAAGCTCAACTCTTCAAACTTGAGCATGTAATCTTCCAGTGAATTCTCGTTTTTAAGAGTACAGATCATGCCAACATCTTCCAACTCACCATCATCAAACTTAGCACATACATTCACCATGAACACCTGTCATTTTGAATTGTTAATGACATCTAAGAATTTCTAAACCACACATTTGCTTGACCTTCTAGATACAGTGAAGCCAGAGCTACCAGGAAAAAGTTGACTGAAATGAATACATTTCTTGAGCCAGTGTCTAGGATTCTTACCATCAAAACCTTGGAAAATCATTCTGGGGCCATCTAATGTGAGGATTTGAGGTACCTTGAGTAGCATTTCTAGCCTTTGTTGGTGGAACTAAAGCAGACACTAATGAATTGCCATCCAATTGGATCGGCGTGTGTTCTGGGGTTCGCAAGAAGTTATGCATTAAAGTAAACAAATACTTGATTACTTCAGATGTGAAGATTTCGCCATTAGTAGGATGTGATGTGGTGCCAAGAGTGCAATGGCTTAAAGAGATAAGTCCTTTCACTATGGATTTGAAGACTCTATAACACAAGCAGGGGCGGGCTTACAAAGGGACAAGTGGGGGCTATAGCCCCCACTCAACTTTTTTAAATCGCATTTTTACCCTTATTTTATTATTGTTTTTCAGTTTAGTCCCTACAAAAGTTTCACTATAGCCCCCACTCAATTTTATAAAATTTATTTTATCTTTATTTTGTTTCGATTTTTCTGTTTAGCCCCCACAAAAATTCACTATAGTCCCCACTCACCTTCTTAAAATTTAATTTTACCCTTACTTTCTTTGGTTTTTCAAATTTAACCCCACTGCAAGGAATTTCTGGGTTCGTCCCTGAACACAAGGGTAACATAGTACAAATACAAGAGGCCAACGCTGCTTTAGAAATAAAGGCAATGAGCATGGAAGCATTCACCAATTATTGCCAAATAATGACAATGTTGTTATCGAACAACTACATACCATTGGAGTAGAGTCTTCAGCAGAGAGCAGCCTACCACCTAAGATTCAGAAGTTGTTGTTACGGTATCAAGAAGTGTTTAAAGATCCCAATTAATTACCACCAAATAGGTCTTTGGATCATTAAGATCCTCTCAAAGAAGGCAATAATCCAGTGTGCCAGAGGCCATACAGGTACCCTTTTTGCAGAAAAATAAAATTGAAAAGTTAGTGCAAGAAATGTTGAATGTTGGTACCATTAGGCCTCCTTTTCCTTCTCCAGTTCTGCTAGTAAAGAAGAATGATAGAACCTGGAGATTTTGCAATGATTATAGAGAGTTGAATAACATTACTATTAATTTCCTATTCCATTGATCGATGAATTGCTTGATGAACTAAATAAGGCTATCGTTTTCTCAAAGGTGAATCTAAGAGCTGCTTATCATCAAGTGAGAATAGGGGAGGAATATGTACATAAGATAACATTTAGAACACACGAAGGTCAATATGAATTCAGGGCAATGCCTTTTGGATTAACAAATTCCCCGGCTACATTTCAGGCCTTGATAAATCCGGTGTTTAAGCCTTTCTTAAGGAAATTCATTTTAGTATTCTTAGATGATATTTTGGTATATAATAAGATTGTGAAGGACCATGAGTACTATGAAGTATAAGTTTCCTAGTCCATTGATCCATGAATTGCTTGATGAACTCAATGAGGCTATTGTTTTCTCAAAGATGGATCTAAGAGTTGCGTATCATCAAGTGAGATAGGGGAGGAAGATGTACATAAAACAGCCTTTAGAACATATGCAGGTCACTATGAATTAAGGGTAATGCCTTTTAGATTAACAAATTCCCCAGCTACGTATAGTGGCGGACGCAGGATTCATACATTGCGGGGGCTAAACTGTACATGACTATTAAAATACATAACACAAATATGTATGAACGTTTTTCTTATTGAGAACCCACATTGAATATTTTTTCGACTTACCCGTTTCATTGCGTTCTATTACTTAACTTCACAACTTGAGTTGAGTCCGCTATAAAGATTAAAAATCCTCAAAGACGAATTAGTTAAAGTAAATAGTTTGACAGTCTATTATTCGATTTTTTAAATAAATCTAAAGTATAAGTATTTGGGCAAAAAAGTTTGCCACAATATTCAACTGTAATAATAATAATAATAATAATAATAATAATAATAATAATAATAATAATAATAATAATAATAAATATTTAGTTAAGAAAGTATCAACTTGACACGTTTGCTTTCATTTTAAATTCGCAACAAAATTTGGATCTGCTAATTATTTTACGTAATTGACTAGTTGATTTGGGAAATTGTAGTATTTTGTTTTTCTATTTTATGTGATGGATATATCTTTTTAAAAACCATTGTTATCCATTTTGTGTAAAGATAATGATTTACACATCTATTTTAATTAATTAATCTCAAATTGCATACAAAGATAAAGATAAGAAATACGGCTGAAGAAGATGATTAGATTTTTTTTTGAGGGGGCCAAATTGTATTACAACACAAACTCTTCATAAAACCAACCCACAATAATAACTTTAAAAAAATTGATGGAGGGGCCATGGCCCCCTCTCGCCCCCCCCCCCCCCCCCCCCTTTCCGCCCGCCACTGGCTACATGTCAGGCCTTGATAAATCAGGTGTTTAAGCCTTTCTTAAGGAAATTCATTTTAGTATTCTTTGATGATATGTTGGTGTATAATATAATTGTGAAGGACCATGAGTACCATTTGCAGCAAACCTTGGACACTATGAAGTAGCATACACTTTTTGTCAGGAAATTCAAATGTGCATCTGTGTAGACTGCTATTCAATATATGGGACATGTCATTGATGCTACTAGGGCTCCTGCTGACCCCAAGAAGATACAACCAATGAGATCTTGCCCTATTCCAACAAATACTACCTCTGTCCCAGCTCTTCCCCATCATTTTGACTTTTACCACTATTCAGTGGGTCACTTTGACTCGGTGATTTGGATAGCAAAGTAATTTAATATTTTGATAAATTTTTTCATGGTGTTGTAGAGTATAAGTTGCTCTATAACACCGTGAAAAAATTATCAAAAAAATCGCATTATTTTGCTATCGAAATCACCCGGTCAAAGTGACCCATATACGAGTCAAATATTCCCAATGATGGGCAAGAGCTGGGACAGAGTAGTATCAAGTATCTTAGAGGATTTCTAGGGTAGCTTATTAGACCACCATTAACTCAATTTCTTAAGAAGGGTCACTTTGAGCGAATTCCCAAAGCACACGAAGCTTTTGATAAACTCAAGGAGGCTCTCTGCACTATGCCCGTGTTGGGCTTTGCTTGATTTTGAGAAGATTTTTGTTGTACAAATTGATGCATCAAGGTGTGGCATTGGAGAAATTTTTTAGTGCTCCAAAAGAGCACCACATGTTGCCCTACAACCAATTACATCGCAACACTTAATTACACAGTTAGTGATTGTGGCTGTAGAGCACCACGTGGTACTCTTTTGGAGCACTAAAAAATTGCTCGTGGCATTGGTGCTATTCTAATACAGGACCATAAACCGTTGCCTATTACAACAAATGTATGTCTCTTAAACACCATCAGTTCTCCACATGAAAATGAGTTATTGGCAGTAGTACATTTAGTAAATAGGTGGAGGCCCTACTTAGAAAGGGAGAAGATTTGTCATTAAATTGATCACAAAAGTCTTACGTACTTTTTAGAGCAAAGAGTGCGAATTCTGATGCAGTAAAAGTGGTTATGTAAACTCCTTGGTTTTAATTATGAAATACTGTATAAGAAAGGAGAAGGGAATTTGGTTGCAGATGCCTTGTCAAGATTTTGTAATTGAAGCACAAAAGTCACCACAAGATTACAGTGTGCTGCAGCCACTGTGACAGTCACTCAACCATAGTGGTTGAAAGATGTACATGGTTCCCATGAGGGACATGATTTTGCTACTACTAATCTTCAATAATGGGATGTCAATCTGCAGGGTTGAAGGACTATCAAGTAGCTCAAGGGGTCATGTATAAGGATAAGAAGGTATGTGTAGGTCCAAACCAGGCATTGAGGGATAAGATTTTTAAGGTAGTTCATGATTCTAGCTGGGGAGGCCATTCAGGTGGATTAGAGACTTACAAGAGAGCTTCAGAGTATTTCTTGTAGCCTTAAATGAAGGGAGGGGTGAAGGATTGGGTGATGAAATGTGATGTTTGCCCAAGGATGTAGGCTGGACATGTTCCCTACCCTGGTCTACTTCAGCCTCTACAAATTCATTCTCAGCCATGAACTAGCATTTCTATGGATTTCAACGAGGGACTTCCTGAGACAAAGGGTTGTGCTTTTATATGAGTGGTGGTTGATAGGTACACTAAGTTTGGCCATTTCATTGGCCTAACTTACCCCATATAATGTAGAAGTTGTATCTCAATTTCGCTTACAAAACATTTATAAGTTGCATGGTTTTTTCATAGCAGATTGTGTCTGACAGGGACCCCGTTTTCCTTTGTGCAGTTTGGACTGAGCTATTCAGCAATTTGGGCACAAAATTTGTCATTCTACTGCTTATCACCCTCAATCTGATGGTCAAAACGGAGAGAGTTAATTAGTACTTGGAGGTTTACTTGAGGTGTATGGGTGCTGATAGGCCTAAGAATTAGGGCAAGTGGTTAACACTATCAGAGCATTGGTACGACACACATTTCCATACAGCCTTGCAGATGTCTCCTTTTGAGGCTTCATATGGTTATAAGCTACCTATGGTGAACTTTCAACAAATTGGTATAGTGGTCGATGTGAGTGTACAAGCATTCCGTTCAGGGAGAGTTGCTTAGTACAGCTACTCAAGGACAATTTGATAAAAGCCTAAACTAGGATGAAGCAGAATGTTGATAAATGAAGGGTAGAGTGAAATTTTGAGGAAAGAGAATGGGTGTACCTGAAATTAAGGCCAGTGTGGCTCTGAGGCCTAATTTAAAGTTGGCACCTATGTTTTATGGACCATTTAAGGTTGTAAAGAAAATTGAAATAATTGCTTACAAACTGGATTTGCCCACCTCATCCAGAATCCATCCAGTGTTTCATGTGTTCTAGCTCAAGAAATGCATTGGAGAGCATACTCAGGTGGACAACTATTTGCCTAGGGTCAGTGCAGTAGGTCAAACGCCGGTAGCACCATTAGCAGTTTTGGACCAAAGGCTACTCAAAAGAAAAAAATGCAAGAGTGTACAGTTGTTGATTCAATGGAGCAATTCTTTGCCCTCAAAGGCCACTTGGGATTATGCCGCAGTGCAAGAAAAATCTCCTCAATTTGATCCATCTACAGTTGTCTCAGTGGTGGATTCAAGTTCTAGAAACACCAAATGAACAGTAGCCGTTACCAAATGATGTAACTCAGTGATGAGCAGCTACCATTCGATATTGAAACCATCAGTCTATCATCTGATCATTAGCAAGAACACATCACATATTAAGGCAATAAGACATCACCCTAAAGGGGAAGAAGGTGTAGGCGTGTAGCTGAGGATACAGCCCTGTTTCAATAACTTGGAATTAGTTCGTTGTAATCTAAAATCCAGGTGCTTGGACAGGTTTGTGTTTTTCTTGATATTTGGTTTATCGGGAGACCCAATTTGTTTTTCCGGTTTGTGTGACCGTTTTTACAAAAAAAAAAAAAAAAAAAAAAAAAAAAAAAAAAAAAAAAAAAAAAAAGAGGCTAAATCTTAACAGCCACTATATACAATCAACAGAAAAAGGCACCAAATGTCGAACAATTAATGTGAATTCGACACCTTGCAGTTTTCTCCATAACTCAAATCTTTGTTTACAGCAGGAAGTGAATACTGTCCCTTACAAACAATTTATCTCTATAACCCACCACCTACGTACATTAGTTCAAGCCGAGTCATTTCCATTTAATGAGTAAAACTAACAGATTGACTAAACTGTGAGTAAACTGGTACTGGCCTAAACAATGCTCTCTGTCTCAACTTTTCCAACAAAATCCTCTCCTATCTCAAGGACAAAAAAAGGAGAGAAGCCTTTTAAAGGCCTACTATAATTTGTTCAACCACCTACGCGTCCTTTTGCTACAGCTTGTAAATTTGCATAACACAAACATCTTACCATCACTCATGGAGAGAGCAACTTCAGCACCTTGGTTTACACATCTCGTTGATAGACGGCAGAACTAATTCTGGTCTAAATCGTATCAGTGTAAAGGAGGATCACAATGAAAAAGTCTTGTGTATACAAGTTCTTGTGTACACCCAATTCCAAAAGTTCAACTGAAACAACAATAGCAAGTTCTGAATTTTTTTTTTTTAAAAAAAAGAAAAAAAGAAAAAAAAAATGAAATGAAATGAAAGACCAACTTAACCATACTGCGACCACCATAGTGAGAAGCCAATTCAAAATTGAACATCACCAATCTCCTAAGTTCAGCCCAATTGATGTCAACAAAAAGTACCTCGTGGATAAGCTTATAAGTGTTCTGGAAACCCCTAGACGAGAGCTGAGGAGATTAGCCACAACTCAGTTTCTGCACCTCTGTGTATATAAATTACAGATCTCGTATCAGACAGAGACAAAATTAGCTTCAAATATCTCTACTTTTAATCATAAACCACCAGTCTGCAAAAGATCACTCATAATTATTCTTGCTCAACCCAATAGTAATACCATGATATTCATAGCTGCTCAAGTGAACTTGCTACATTGACATTAGTGTATCAATTGAATAGTTCTGCATATTCATAGCCCAAACAATTAATATGTCTACTGTTTGCTCATATCTGCTGCTACTACCGCCAATTAGAAAAGTACATGTACATCTGATAATTCATGTTGGACAATGAAAATTATTTTTCGAAGTGTGTATGTGACTAGCTTAAGGCACTCATCCCACTGTTACAACTATAAAAGATCATACACACATGAATAAGTTGGAGAAATATCATGTACCACATGAATAAGATCATACGGATAGAAAATGGATGAAGGCGCAGAAAGATCATACTCGTGTCCATCATTGTGATAATAGTAATGAGCAGGAAGAAACCACATTGAAGTGTTATTTATGTCGAAGATGAAGGCATAATTGAGCATATAATTAAAAGATAAAAGCACGAATTTCAGATGTGTTCTACAAATACCAAATATCAAGAAATTAGCGCAAGCTTCAAGTTTTCACTATGATTAGATTATTAGAGTGGGAAAGTAAATGTTGCCTCTTCCAAACAATGAATGTCTAACATTAAGTATGAAAACGTGGTCCAGTCAGTTCCGAAACCGGATGATCCGATCCAAATGGATCCACATGATTCCAATCTGGATATAGAACACTGAACAAAATTTATCAGATTTGGAACGAATCTGACAGTATGTCCAACGACTATCAGACCTAATCTTATCCATGCTATTTTACTAAAATAATCCTAAAGTCCATACGTAATTACAAATATACCGTTTTATATATAAACTCATTTTCTAAGCTTCTAGCAGGTGCATTCTAAGTTTCTAACCCTACCAACGGTAATCACTCAAATCGCACGCCGCTTCTCTCTCATTCTGCTCTCTTACCACCCCGCCTCTCTCTCCCTCGCGCCGCTGATTTGAAGCCTTCCCCGTTGCTGCATCGGCGCCTCGCCGCCGGCTCTCTGTATCACCCCATTGATTTCAATTCTCATCCCCTGCCGCCGCCTTGCAGGCGTTGTCTACAACCCCATCGCATGTAGAAGTTGATAAGTTGATCTGAAACTGAATTCAGCTTACATTTATTGGTTGACGTTATTGTTATATTTTCTCCTTCTTATTTCCTTTTTAATATTTTTTGCCATGCTTTGTTTTCAAGGATTTATTTGGACCAACTCCGATGTGATCCATTTATGTGGCTGGCGGGTATTCAGATACGATATGGATCCGTTAGCTAAACTCTGATCCGGATCCGATCAGATACAAATCGAACTATCGAATCCGGATCCGTCCTACCAATTCGGGTCTGGATCTGGATAAAGGTGGGTCCCATGCAAATTCGCCTGTTACCATCCATATCTAATAAATATCGTCATATAAGTCGATTCAAGTAGTGTCGTTTTCATATCCTATCCAATCAGTAAAGCAAACCAGTTAACTAGCTTTTGCATCGATCAGTACCACTTTAAAAACAATGCTTTCAAGTCTCAAATTTGACCGAAAATCCTTCCCCTCTAAGGGACAAAGAGAAGGAGAGAAGCCTTTCAAAAGGACTATTATTGTTCAAATACCTAGCAATCCTTTTGCTAAACCTGTGTAGAGAGATCATAGATTAGTTATCTCTACGTTTAGTCATAAACCACAAATTTGCCCAAAGTAGCCAACGTATTCAATTAATATAGAGATATTCATAACTGCTCAAGCCAACTTGCTACATTATGACCAAGGTTTTCAAACTCGTGGGTCAACATAAACCCGTAGAGGGTGGGTAGACTCAATTCTCGTGACCCGTGACACGAGACTCGGATGGGTCAACCATCTACCTAAAATATTTATATTTTGTACGTACACATGACTTGTCACACCTATGAAAAGATGATTTTTTTTGTCTCTTTCATGATTAAGTGCTACAATCCTTCTCAATATATATGCAATTAAGATTTCAAATAGAATTAAGCTTGTCAACGTTTTAAATAGCAAATTACAAGCTTTGAATTTACAAGTTCTATAATTAAGCTCAACATAATATTTATCTACTTTTAATTGTCACTCACATCCAGCCACTTACTTGAAGTAATGGTGAACTTCAAATGTTCTAAGCTAAATTCTATGAAAATTAACTTCTAAATGAGTCCCTAAAAAAGAGAAAGGAACATGCACATAATTTTTAATGTGTTATCCATTTAACTTTACCTTATATCTCTTAATCTTAACATAACTTTAATAGTGCACCAATGTTGTGGGTGACTTCATATCATCATTTTGTGTGCAATAAAACACAGAAATCCTGAAAAAGTTTGCATCAATTTCACATGAAGTTGAGTGTTAACCCGCAGGTCAACCCGTGGGTGTACGTGTCTGGCGGGTTAACACGGGTTTGCTATGGGTTTGTCAAATTAAGGATTTGTGAGCGGGTCAACCCGATTTCCATGTAAACTCGTAAACTCGTTAAATACCCGCGGGTTTGACAACCTTGATTATGACTATTTACCACAGTACATCATTTGAATGACTATTTACCACTGTACATCATTTGAATGGTTCATCACATTATTGTCCATTCAAGATGAAAGTTAAATCCTCTTTACATTTAAGTCAAATTTCAGGTGTTGGACACTGAACAGGTCTTTCTTTACGCTCAAATTTGCTACTAGCACTGCAAACTTGTAAGCAATGTTCCTATTGCAGCACCAGTAAACTCAAATTAAGAACAGCAGGATAGACATAACACTCGTATTTCCATCAGAAAGAGCACGAAATGATGAGAGCATTGTGATTAGTAAATCCAATTCAAAAACATCAGACGAATATGCTTTGATCAAATAAGACAGTGAGAACTGCACAAGACCATGTTAACTGTATTGAAGTGAGTGAAATTATGTAAACTGATACTGTGATTTTTTAAAATGTTTCAGAAATTTGGCAACCATAATGAACCTTTTTGATAATGAGAATACTGGATTATGGTTACCGAATCATTGTAGTTGAGAGTCAGGGCAACCAGATCAATATTTCGGCTGCTGCTGTCAAAACCCCATGAACCCAATTTCGACGCCATGCTTGCCACGGTGGACCACCATGAGAGTCAGGGAGATGAAGACATCTACAATTTTGCGAAATAACGCTGCATGATCAAGTTATTCCACAACCTGTGCGATTTTCTGCATAAAATTATGGAATCCAGAGGAAGCTCGACCAAAATCTTCCTCCAGATCTCAGACGATATATCTGAACTCCTACTAGATCTCTCGACTGAGTCGACTGCTCTTTGTTTGTAAGGTTTACCTGGAGGATACAGAAAATAGGAAGTAAGAAACCCTCGAACAAAGGTACGAAGAATGAACTGAGAACTCAATCTGCGTTTTGAGAAAAACCTCTGATGTCTTTTTTGAAATTAAGGTTACAACTTTAATTGTAGAGAGGATATCTATCAAATTTCCCGATTCATGACTCAAATCTTACGATTCGACTCACCCATGAAAAGATATGAATCCTTAGATGAATCTTAAATGGACAAAGAAAATTATCTGACTCCCGATTCAAGAGACTGAAATTCGGTTGTGATTCAGACCGATTCATACCATTCACCATCGATTTGTCTAATTGAATTAGAGCTGCAGTCTAAGACATATTACTTCCTACATTTCTGTCTGTCTGCAATATATGCGAGTTTTAAAACGACTAGTACATATTTCTTAAGTAGGTTAATAGTTTTCTGTTGTCTTCCACCTCATGGCATCTTTAGTTGCTCGATGCCTTTCTATATGTTCATTATTCTTATCTTTTAAACGAGTGAAATTCCTAATCACTGGTTATGAATGTCAGTTTCTACAAATTTGAGCTTTCATATGGTAACAAATATGAATGCTCATGCATGCTATAGTTTTATGCAATCAGATATATCATCTACTTAAAGATATTGCAAACGGATCTTTACAGTTCACGATTCAATTTGATAACAATGGTAGAGAGCCTGGCAGCGACAAATCTGCAGTAATTAACCCATACGTTAAAACGTAACCCTGAAAAGGAAACAATATCTACAAAAAAGGAAAAATTGTGACTGGATGACAACTCCACCAAATCCTTTATACATACTCCCTGAGTCCCTAATTGAGTGTCTGGGTGGACTTTTCATGGAGAATAATGATGTGCTTTTGATTTGTTAGATTTAAAAAATTGTCTTTGGTAGTATTCGATACTTTTGTTTTGATTGAAAAAGTAATGATTTGAAAAGATGGTGGGAAGTGAAAAAATAAGTATTTTTTTTTTTTGAAACAAGACAATCATTTTGGGACATCCATTTTTAGAAAAAGAAGACGCTTAAACTGGGATGGAGTATTGTTCTGTAATAAAGGTGCAGCTTATAGCCAATACTCTACAGCTTTAATCAAAACTGTGATATTCTTTTACGCTTTTGTGTAAGGACATTAATTTATTTCCATTTTTTACGCTTTTGTTGTTTGCTTTGTCATTCAAGGTGAGAACACCACATGAGTACAAGAAAATTACACTAAAAGCTGGTTAGGGAGGAAACTCAGCGACCAGAGGTTCCAGCATTGGTTTCCACTGCCCTCTAACCAATGGACAACTTAGGCGGTTTAACCCCCATTTGTGGTTTGCAGGGTGAATGGACACCCTAGGTTGAATTAATTTGACAGGAATAGGAGAGGAAATACAGGCAAAGGAAAAATACCCCATACATGATTGTTATTTTATTCCAAGGAGAGTTCACAAGATTTTGCAGAAAGTCATTTACTGTTCACTCCCATTTCTCAGTTTAACTGGGGTCGGCAACCTGGATCAAGTATCTCCATTGGGATCGGTCCAAACTCATTCCTTCCTTACGTTTAAATTGACTTTTTCGTGTCTTATTGTCCCTGCCCGAATTCGTTTTAGCCTCCCTCTGCCATGCCTAGCACCCTCGATTTGAAACGTATCACTCCTCCTAACTTGGGCATCCGACGGCCTACATACACATGACAAAACCACCTCAAACATTTATCCCTCATTTTGTCTTCTAGAGGTCCAATGTCTAGATTCTTTTTAATTGAGTCACTGTGTATCATATCTTTTCTAGTTACCACACTCATCCATGTGAACTTTCTTATTTCTGCTACACTAATTTTTTTTTATTACATTTCTTCTTAATTGCCCAACAACGACCAATCAATACTTTGTAAAACACCCGAGTCCAGACTGTAATACGCGATGTTTGAATTCGCTATACTCCGCACCAACCTCCCATCTTTTAGAACTTTTAGTACGTCAATAGGTAGTCATTTTCTTTGTGGTAGGAATGACCCACTTTAGTTTCTTTTTCTAAGTACAAATGACCCATTATAGTTTCAATGTCAATACACTTGCAATATGTTAACCAAATTACCCATAAAATAAATAAAGACGGACGCTCGTCAAAAAGATGTAAAAAAGGCTATTACCCTATCAGTGTAGCGAACTCCGCATGTCTACTGCAGCCATGACACTGACATTGTTACATGAAGTTCATCAACCCTTTAAGAACGTATAAGAAACAGAAGACTTGTTCATTGCTCTGTCTCGATATGTCTGACTAGCTGCCTCCTGCTAAAAATTATCACAATGCCAGACATGTCCGAAATCTCTAGGTTCACACCATCTCAGCTGGAATACTTTCCTTCTCTCATATGCAACCTAAAAAGAAAATGAAAAACATCAATATTTATTGCATCATAATCAAATTCCATGAAGCATGCACAAACATAGCCGCATTAAGTATTAGCAACACACATATTAATCTTTCAGATAATACTAGTTGTTACCACAATTCACTCGTACCCCCGCATATTGCAAACCGGATCACTCATTCGAAATATGGAACACTAGCGACCTAGATTGCAAAATTTGGCGATCCAATTTTTTTCACCTCAGTAACTATATAGAAGGGGAACTTCAATCAGATTTGCCAAGTCAAACCCATTTAGAGTTTTGACGATAAAATTTTGCACATATTGTGCAGTTTTATACTTTAAAATTTGCGAAAAATGGTAAAACTCACATTAAGATGTCCAAAGAAGCCTATCCCTATCGTATCAATTTCCATACGGTCTGTTTGGATTCACGAGGAATTTGAGCATGGATTTCGATTTGGATCGAGTCATTTTTTAATACAAAATCAGGCTCAAGATTTCGATTTGAGTGAAACCTTGTATTTGAGCTCCAACAATCATTCACAACCTAAGGAATTTCAAATGACTACTAAATACATGTCATTTCAAATCTTACCTACTAGAGCTATCGGGACTTACGTTTCAAACATCATAATAGCCTTCCACAACCGATACCCCCTAAGTTCAATTATGTATATGCAAAGACAAATCCAAATGTAAATTCAAATCCTCTATCCCAACGCGACCTACAGGGTATTGGCTATCCGTGTTCCTGTTCATGAAGCGGAACGATCTGACCAGACCAAAGATGTTACACCAATCAAACATGCACAAAGAAATAATCTGATTATCGTATCACGAGAGATAACCCATTGAGAAAGGAAAGCAAGAACCCCGGAACGCGGATTTTATACACAGATAAGTCAGTGGTATTTAGAAGGCCAAACCAAGATTTGAATTCGAAAAACAGATAAGCATTCACAAATATGCAAGTGCAGCAACATATGAAGTCTTGTTTGCAAATGAACTATCATGACACCAGTGCAAATAGGTGAACTCAATTCCAACCTCGCCGAAATGCACAAATCAAACAAAATTTTGAACAAACTGCCAAATTGCCAAGTACATTTCATCCCTCTAAACGGAAACTCCTATGAACTAGAAGACTTCCGATATAAGAAAATCTAACAGTAATATGATAAGACCATGTTTATCCAACCATACATTACGTTCAACCACAGGCATGAACTCGATTTTTTCAATTAAAACCACGAGAATTATTAGTCTTAATAGCAAATAAACTCGAACAAGAAAAGTGTATCTTGATTATCCCAGTCTGAGGCCCTAGAAGTAAATAAACTCGAACGATAATCGCTCAACACAAACACACAGACGTGTAAGTGTTCGCAACATGAAAGCAGATGCATAAAGAACAGTAAAGCCCATGATGCAACTCGGTAGATAATTCCATAGTTCAGGGTCTGCACATCAGAGTATAACATAGTAACACAAAAATGAGTTTAGATTTTCCAGCAACCTTGGTGTCTCCTCTTACAATGTTAAACAACACATTTGCATTAGTCAACAGAACAGGAAATATTATCTAGATGAAATAAAACTAAGACGACAGCCAGTGACAAAAGTCCCCTTGTTCATATTGCTGGAAGCCTGGAACTCTAGTCATGTTTATCCCAACAAAATAGAACTTATTCCTTCACCCGTTCCCGGTAGAGTTTCCGACGCGCAATACAATGAGCAAAGCACATCCAACATTCCAACTACCTGTAAACTATTATACTGCTACAATTTTTGAGAAGCACTTAACTTTCACCAGCAGAGCTCCAACAAATGTTCTCCTTTCACTTACGCCCTACCAAGAGTGAATGCACTGGTCAGTATTTATTGCATAATATGAATATTCCAAGAAGATTAGACACACATGGTTGACCGAACCACGCATAGCTACTATTTTGCCAATCTTCTTGGTAACGATAACAGTTGACAGCGACCGTAGAACAAGCATGAAAAAGATGTAGAAACATACCAACTACTCACCAAATAGGAAAACAATGCACAAAAAAGAAAAACATACTTCGAAACCTTGAAGAGGTGAAACTGTGAGAACCACAAAACATGGATTTGCGCCAAAGAAATAAAGATACCTGCTATCTTTATGTCGGCCGAATTTCAAACACGTATGCCTTAATTGAATAAAATTATGTTAGAACTTGCAGGTTTTACCCAACATTGACAGGGAGACACCCACTAATTGCAACAAATTCATGGAGATCAATCTAGAAATTGTACCAAAATTTTATAATTAAGTCAACCACTTGATAGAACAGGCCCAGTGCATGTCAACGTCAAACATATGACACAAACCTGGCCTCTTTAATCAATAAGCAAAAAAGTCCTCGACAACTGCATTCAAAAAACCAACTTCGAGACTTGAACACAAAAGTTACTCTCGAAGTGAGACACGGAAAAATTGAAGTTACATATATTTTTCCTTTCCATGTGTTGTCCATGGACAAATTCCATTGCCCATTTTTTTTACACATCCCTTGCTCAATCTTCACATAACATCACAACTTCTAGTAGATATGGGTGATAGTAGCAAATCGGGATTCGGTTAGGGCTCAATGCCTCCGGAAGAGAAAAGTAAAATGATATTTGTCCCAGCATACATCTCCCAGTTACATCCTAACTAGGCCACATCAAATATATTGACATAACTCTTGAAAAAATAGGTACATGGTGGGCCTGTAGTTGATGTGCTCAAGTTAGGACATTATAGGAACCTCTATGTTGAGAGTTGAGACATGTAGCACTGGTCAAGAGAAAATATGTGATTTCTTGGACTTTGTTTCTCTACAGCAAGCTTTAAGAGCAGATAGGCGGCAACAATAGGCCTTTCCAGACCTAGTAATAGAGGAAAGGAGTACCAACATGAAAGGTTTTTGGATCTCTTCCAGGATAAGTCTACACTGAAAATTAAGCGGGATGCCACCTTCTATTAATGGTGTCTATCAATATTAAAGTTAGCTACAATCTTTTGATTTTCAGTCGTTACATGACATGCATCATTCCCAACTTTGGTCAGTCTATGAAACCTACGTATGTTGACTGCCATCAGCAGTCGCCCCATCATCCGTCACTGGATCCTGTAACTCAAAATTTTTGAAACCAAACCCCACTTCAAATTCCAAAAAATCCAGCAGCATAATCATTCTCTACCTCCTCTCCTCTTTGCCTTTTCCAAGCCGGTGTCTCATGGATTTGTCGTACTCTGAGTCTCTGACTACCCAAGTATGCACATCACATCTACCCCGTCGTTGCTTTCATCTCCATCTCTTAGGGTTTCAGAACAGGAACAATCCTTTTCTGTCAATTTTATGCGTTGATCTTGATGTTTTGGAGGTTCAGAGATCAAATTTTTGGGTGGATTGATTGCAAGATTTAATTTGAGTCCCCAGGTTTCACTCTCGAACCAGTTACAAATCAACTGATGGAGATGGCTCTACGGCTCTCCAAGAAAGGTAGAATTCATTTTCAACTTTCTCGATTCTTACTTCAGTTTGAATGTTTTCTTTCACTTGCTAGCTGTTAGCACTACAACACAGTGAATTGGATAGAGCCTTAAAGTTTTTAATTTGTGATTTGTTGTTGCAGCAACTTACAAAGTACAGGAATTGGGGCACTCATACTATTGTAGTGGCGGTTCGATGGCACACTGATTGTTTGATCAAATTCCCCAAAGAGCTAGTACAGTTAAAGGTAATTTCTTTAATCTTCATATGAGTCGTATTATTTTATCATGGCTTATGCCCTAACAGAAGTGAGGCCCATAAAAAGTTAGCTAAAAGGATCAACATTTGTTAGTTGATTGTGCCAAGTGTTCTTAATGTGACATATATAGGAATCTATGTAAGAATGTTCTGTATATTTACATATTATACTTCTTTTGAGTTTCAGAAGTAGCAGATTACCCTCAATTCAGTTAATTAGGAGGAGAAAACCTCTGTTGCTAATTGTTTGCGGTATAATTCAATGCGATAGTCATTTCTGAATTTGATGTCAGCTTCTTTTCTTGACCATGAGAAGCTATGGTGCAAGTGACTGAGTTTACCGAATGACCTTTTTGCTACATATTTGCTTATTACACAATATCATCAAACACGTATGAGGGAATCAACACTTGCATCAATGGTATCATCGTTTTCCGAATTCCTATATGTACAGACTGCAGAATAGGTTTTGCAATTCACGAGTCTGATAATTTGATTGATGGATTCTTATGTTACTACAGCAGTTGCTACTTCTTACGATTATTATGCTAGAATCGTTGGATCTAAGTAGCCGAAATCTTAGTTGAAGAGTGAGCCCTGCTTTTCATTTGATCATTAATATGAATTTCTTTCTCTTATTTTATTACCTTTATCTTTTGGTTTTGGGAAGGTACTGATCACTATAAGCCAGGCAACGCCAGTCATTAGAATGGTACTCTACTCATTTCCTACATTTTGTTCATTTGTACTCATGTTTGATTTCGACATGCTCCAGTCAGAGAAAGCCAAAAGCCCAAATCTACTTGCCCACAATCATGATAAGTAAGTAAGTTTGTCAAAATCTATAAACAAGTTCTGATACAAAGATGCCGTGTATTTTCCTGGCATTGATACAAGGCATAGTGTATTCTTCAATTTTCCGGTCTGATCTATATTCATTGAAAGAAAAAACATGTTTATCCTATAAATGGGTTTTGATTTAGAGTTTGCATTTCTTAAAGAATTGGAGTACAAATCTGCTTTAGATTTCCGAATTGGCCTGTAAGTTTCAAATCACACAATATGCAGCAGCCTTCAAAAAATGATTCTGTAGAGCTTTTTTATGACGAAACACATTTGATTTATAGGACACTCTATGTACATGAAGTAAATATTTATTTCTGCATATACTTCCTTTACTGACTTGCTCTAGCCTGGGGTAAATATGATTTGGAGTAAATTTCTTTACTTACCAGTAACTTTTGACTGATGTCCTCTGTTTGACTCTGATTCACGAGTACAAACAAAATTGACCTTGATCTTCTCTTTGGCTGACTGTTTTCTACTTACTTATGACCTATTATAAGGTCATACCACTGATGTATATTTATATATCGCTATGGTTTGGGAAGAGAAATCTATTTGGCTCCATTGATATTTTCTAAGAGCTCTTTTGGTCAGGGACAGAGGGTAATAAAGCAGCTACCTGCAGGCAGTAGCACTAAGAAAGCAACCACAAGACTTCTGCCTCCCCATATACATCACTTAATGAATCTGTAGAACTGTGGATCATTGCAACTTGTAAGATCTGTCTCTATTTCCATTCGAATTAGAGTGGCAATGCAAGTTAAATCTAACACGTTTAAGTTTTTCCCTCTTATTTATCATTTAGTAGGTCCCTCAGAATGGATGGCGGATGAATGGCATGCATCAATGTAGAAGGAACAGAAAGCAAGGTGAAGTTTGCATCAATGAAGATGGAGCAAAGGTGAAGAAGACGCTCTTGTCCTCGCGGTCCATTGATGAAGCCTATTACTTAGAAGAAATTATGTCACACATGTGAAGTGTCCCTTGGAATGGATTTGGAGACTGAATATATGAAGATAGAGTGTAAAGTACTTAATAGTTGTGGACTATGCAAACAACACCCAAACTAGCATACAGCAGATGACATTTTTTTGGGCAGTGGCCTTGGCCACGTGTTATGCCCTAGTTCTAATACAAAAATAATATGTGAATCTGTTATACAAAAAGTATAGATTACGGGGACAAGAATCCCATAGTTTGTAAGCACTGCGAAAACAAAGGCATTTCTTTCTGTCAAAAACAGAATCTGGAAAGAATAAGCGTAATAAGCAAAGAAGCTTCACTTTTCCTTGTAATGCTACGAAACACAGAAAAAATTTGAAAATCATCTGTAAAAAATGGAGCATAAAAAGCTCCATGAATGTTTAAAATGTTCCCACTAGAAGAAAATCATACTATAGGATAAAAAATTAAGCAGTTATACCAACCAAGAATGTAAGAATTGCGCAATGATAATAGTACCTGTACTCTGGAAGAAGAAGCATAGCACTAATTCTGAGCATCAATCAAGCATCCTGAAAAGCTCGGTGTGTCAACAGCCAGGTCAACAATCTTTGGGAATTCCGGTCCATCAATGTATTGTATGACACCAGTGTTTGGTTGGTAATACGCTAGCTTCAAATTGGCTATGCTAATCAGCAACCTCCCATCTTTAAGCACGTTGAATAGTCTCACCGGTACTCTACCCGTATGTGGAAGTTCAATCACCCATTCTAGCCTCAAGGATTCGATCCTCTTGCAATCTTCCATAACCCATATGTTAACACAAGACGGTCGCTCATCGCCAAGGTAAAGAACTGTATTACCGTCAACATCACGGTAAACTCCCATATGTACTAACCAGTCAACCACATGACGTTCGCCACCGAAATTCGCCCTTTGAAATAAAGTCCGAGGTAACCGGAGAATTCCAGATTGCTCTGCCAGGATATCGAAATAAATTAGAGATTTCCATGTATTCTCCAAATCCCCGGCTATCCAGACCATCGTTTCATCAACAAAGGCATGATGAAAGTAGGCAACAGAATAGGGATTCTCTAATTCTCCTCCATCAATGGTTTTCCATGGAGAGGGAGGCTTGCCACTCTCAATTGTGCAAATATGGAACACTAGCTTTGCCCTATGATCATCTTCATCATCACCACTAACGGTATGGACATCGTCAACTTTAACAGCCTTGTACTCGCGAGTGGACGGAAGGTACCCAAACATGTACTGTCGGGTAAAACAGTCTTGGGGTGGGGGAGGATTAGGAAGAAAAATGTGGTTCCCTAACTTGGGATTACACAGGACGAGGAGGTTCGATGTATCATCGCCGTACCCAAAGTAGCCTCTCAAGAAGACCAACCCATTGTTGGAGCCTATGAAAAAGAGGTTAATAGGAGGGACATCAATTACCGTATCTGTCCAGTCGAGGGTTATCGGTACAACAACCATATCACCATTTCCAGTGCTGCTTTTGAGCTCCACGAATCCGAATCGGATGCCAAGCTCGCTATGGTGGACCACCAAGAGAGTGCGACGAGTGAGAGATTGATGCAATTGGGCGAAATACGGTTGGAGGATCATTTTGTTCCACGACTTGCATACTCTCCTGCATCTCAAAATGGACTCCGGAGGAGATCTCGCTAAGATTTGCACCCAAATTTCGGATGGGAACTCCAGATTCCTAAACGATCTCTCCATTGAGTCGACTCAATTCGTATAGAATTCGCTGGAGGAAGACAGAGAAATTTGATGAAGAAGACCCGATGCAACCCTAACACAGCTTCTACCCAAACTAAATCACTTCTGCTGCCTTACGCGTGCTTGTTACTGTGAGTCTTTGCCGGACCCATCTAAAACATCACCCCAAGCCCAAGATTTGATTTATAAATGTTTTCTTCCTGAAAATGATGATAGCAATTTTTTATTAGCAACATTATATATAGAATTACCTGACCTAGGCCAAGTGGTAAGCTGCATGTTGATTATTATGAAAGTCTGCAGCTTATGCATAAGCATGACAAGAACAACGGCATGAATCAACATTTAAATTACATATTCTCAGTTTCATTGAATCACATGTAACAAAAAGTTCCCTAATTCTTGAAGAGGCTCACTGTCATGCAGAAATCAGTCAATTAGAAAGCCCCGAATTAGATGCTGAACCTGATTTGAGAAATCTCCGATTCGATTCAAGGCATTAGGTAACAAAAATCATCTAGAAGCTGATAAAATTCTCAATTCCAAAGAAGAAGAATAAATTGGGTTAGGGTTTAGTGACATACCTGGTTCAGCCTTGAGGTAGAGTCCGGCGATTTGGGCATCTATTGTAGATTCAGGCGCCAGCAGTCCGAGGAAGAAGTCGGGAAGCTCACCGTTGCAGCATTGCAGATCGCTGCTTCGAACTTCAGAGCGGGGAGATGGAGACGTAGTATCGGTAAATGAAATAAAAATTACGCCAATGACATTTATAAGTTGGTTAATTCGTGTATTTTTAACTAGGTTCCACCCCGCGCGCGTTGCGCGCGGTGTGGCCTTGGCATGTTTGCTTGTCTGATGGGCGAAGATCGGCGTGCCATTGCACCGGGCGTTGTCGTTTGGCTTGGAAGATCACAATAGTCTCATTGTACGTGTAATTGGAATTCATGCGTCACATGAACAGTATAGTAGAAATTGTTGTTGATTTTTTGTAAGAGGAGGACGTCGAAATCTATGATTTGATGCAACAAATTGGTATTGCGTGTAGTAATCAAACGGAAGTAAATTGATATTGACATTTAGTAATGCCAGTGGACGTGTTTTTCATCTCACATATGTTCCTTAAAAGAAAAAATAATTATGTTTACAACCGTGTGGTTGTGATATAATAACTTCGCACCTTATATTCTTGGATTCCAAATAGATATCATAGAAAATCATACTTATTTAAAATTGATTTTCGTAAATATACCCTGCTACTCTCACAGACGCGTTAATTGCTCCGCTACCACCCAGAAAGCACAATTATAACCTGAAACCCTAATCAATTGTCAACGCCTAGTTTCCTCTCCAATCAGTCACACGCTGAGTCCTTTTGATTTACGTTTCATCATTAAGATCTATCGTTTTGTGTGTGTTGAAGATTTCTGCGGCAGATTTAGTGGGGTTTGCAATATCTTCTAATTGATTGAAAGCGTGCATTTAGTACAGATGTGTCTCTTAGAAGATGCATGGTAATAAGTTCTTTGAATGGATGTGAACAGTTGCAACGGTCTTGTCAAATTTATATTCATCTACTATATATAAGCACAACCAATTTGCTGTGGACATTACATAGAATACAGCAATGGACCATAGTAAAGAAAGTAGTGATGGTAAGGTGAGGAAGGGTGACAAGAAGAAGATCAAGAAGAAGGTTAAGAAAAATCAGAGGTATGAGAGTGAGTTGAGTATGTCTTCGTGGGAGAGTTGGCATGATCACTCGTATGTGCTTGGGAAGGGGTCGGAGTCAACTATATATTCGGATGCATCGGATAAAGATGAATTCTGGCGGGTTGACACAGCTTCCTCTTTTCCAAATAATTGGACCTGTACTTATCATCCCGGCACAAGTAACAAGAACAAAGTTAAAGGCAAAAGCAGTGAAGGTTTGCGGCGGAAAAAAGCAAATTGTCCACCAGATGGTACACAAGATCAGGGCGGGAAGAGGAAGAACAGAGATGATGGCGTTGTCGATTCGTCCCAGAAGAAACGGAAGGTGTAGAGGGTCTTGCATATTCTGGTATTCTGTTCCAGTGAAGTGTAGTTTGATGTTAGGTTTTATGATGAGTGTCATGCAGTTGGGTTATGTTTAGTTTGAATTAGTTATGCAAAACTATGCAATTATGGAATATATTTTGTCTGTTAATGCAGTTTTTAATTTGGGTTAATTTAATGTTTGTTCGCATTGGTTTGTTGTCCAATCCGAAGCACGTATCATTTGCAAGTTTGTATATGGCATCAACCAATTTATTGTATTGGATTAATGATAATATTATATGAATCACACATCACAATATGGGATCATAGCATATTAGATGAATCACAAATCAAAATATAGAACCATAGCAGTTTTACTGTACAAAAACTACAACCACTAAATCCATTGAAGAACAACCAGTAAATGAAAGAAATAGTTTCTGATAACCTCTGGTTGTGTCACTGCTATTTGTCATTTACTGGATATCTTCAATAGATTTAGTAATCGTGAATTGATGTGTTTATTATTATGTTCGGAGTCAAGCTTAGATAGACAGTACGATGTATTCGCAAGATTATATTTATAGATTTGTTGACCCCCATTTTTTTTAAAAAACATTCTCTTTGTCGATAAGTTATCCATTTAATTATGTTTAATGAAGCTCACCGGTATTCATCATTCGATGTGAGTTCAGTGCCAGAGAACTTGAACATACCACTGGCTAGCAGTCTTCTAATATAGATAAATGAAGTGAAATAACAGATTATTTATTTGAACATAAAAATCACAGGATAACATGCATGGAGGGACGTAATTGCCATACAGATGAGATTGCATTAGTCTGTGTATGGAGAAGAGGTATAACGCTTACAACTTTCTAAATTGTCCTCGACGATTAGATCTTGAATAATATCTGGAGCATCAAATAATATTATGTAACAATCACTTTGCCATGACTGGATATTGTTCGGAGATGAGATTGCATTACTTTGTGTTGGTTGGTTTTGTTCTGTTCGCTCTTTCTTGTTTTTATCATCCCCTTCATCGATAAGTTACAACTTTGACAATGTTAAATGGTGCTCACTGATATTCGTCGTTTGTTATTAGTTCATACCACAGGTGATACAATGTATATTACTTGACGTTTTACACATCAGATATATCATGGATGGTGCAAACAATGCACTGTCAATTACTACAACAATTTCATGGGGACCGCATTTTTAATATAATGGGTCTTATTATTTAAAAATAAATAATAATGGGCTTTGGTTGCTTTGGGCCAACGTTTATTACGAACGGAACTTTGCATATGTGGGTCTAATAAAATTTTGCTATTCCAGTTCACCCAAAAGTTATAATTTTTTAAGATTGTAAATTCAAATTATTAAAATATTTAAACTTAATGCCTAGTACTTTGTAAAGATAAAAGCAGGCCTAAGTGAGCCAAGTGTGTGTGGGCTGAATTTGGTCCCCTTTGTTCGGGTGTGGGACAATGTGCAGTACCTTGCATTGCGGGTTTTGGTGCGGGCTAAGCCGCATGTTGACACTATAGCGGGCACTATTAGATTCATATCAGCGTTATAATATAAATAATTGAAGTGAACTAACAACTTTTCAGTACGTGAAATATAAACTATTGACATAACCAGTATTTGTTTGAAGATGAAAATTAGAGAATAGCATGGGCAGAGTGACATAATTGCCATACAAATGAGATTGCATTAGTCTGTGTCAGTTGAGGAGGTGTAACGCTTACAACTTTCTAATTTGTCCTCAACAATCAGATCTTGAATAATATCTGGAGCATCATATAATATTTTGTAACGATCACTTTGTCGAGATCCCATAGATGCAAGCTGCTCTGCAACGCTATTGTCCAGTTTTTCGATAGGGATCAAGGCTATCTTCATTCGTCTGAGTAATGCATATCCATCACGGATCTCACGCCTCATCGAGAGTGGGGCAATAGTCTGCAGATGAAAGATTTTGCTGGCCTCATAGTTGGAGGTCTCAATCTTGATTTCTTTCCAGTCATTTTCATAAGCCGAATGAATACCTTGATAAATTGCCCACAGCTCACTTTCCAATTGAGTGACACCATCAATTCTTCCTATGAAACCAAGCTGCCAGTTTTCATTGTCGTCGCGGCAGACACCACCGATTCCACCGGTATTGGTTACCGGTGAGGTAAAACCATGCACACTTATCCTTATCACTCCTTGAAGGTAGAGAAATAAATATCCAGATATATGTCAGGTGCATATTTCAATTAATGTGGCAGGAAATAAGATATGTCACCGGCTAACTAATATCGTAGAATGTTGTGACCGCATTACATTTTGAAAGTACTGTATATACGAAAACATGGTAGGAAACTTACTGCGATGGGTCAAAATGGGAGGCGGAGGTGTTTCTTGAAATCGAGTTGCTGCAGTAACAAACATCGCGAGTGATGGACTTGAAGATGAGGAACTTGCAATAGTTTCATTGCTGGTTACTTCTTCCTCGGAGACTGTTCTTCTGTATTTTGACATTGCAACGGCTTATTCTATGAATAGATAGTTTATGATCCTTGTTCAGCTGAATAATGGATCTATAGCTTTCTTATAGAAGAGGTGAGTTGGAATGCATGGTAGATAATGCCAGATAAAACTGGACAATTGGTCCGTGACTTTGTCAGGCAATTTGCTTCTTTTTATTTGGCTGTTTGCACATTCAGCACTCACTTACTGTCACTGGATTCATACGTGGCATGAATGTGTGTATGAACAACAAGAGTTCCGTGAACTACGTTGTCATTGTTCACATGTATGACAGAGGGTATTTATTATAAGTGGTATGAATATGTGTATATACGATACTGGCACTCTGTGTAAACGCTATCCTGAATATATACGCTGCAATTCAAGGTATTCTAATATGTGCGAACTGATACCATATCCAGAACACTGAAGTTGCTGAAGTTTTTCATTAACAGGTATACTATATTAGATGTGCAGATTATATTCGGTTACGGGCGAAAGAAATTGTGTCAATATTGAATTGACCGAGGACGTTCTAACTTTATAATGGCAGAAATCATTTCTTCGTATTTACAGACGATACTGTGACATACTTGTGAATGTATTGTTTTTTGTATATTTAAATAAAAGAAGTCGATAATGTAAGAACCATTAGTAGTCGCTTCATTATTAGTTGCGGTAGATGCAGAAAGTGATACAATTTTTAACATAACACAACTAAGAGGAAACATCATTGTGAATAGTGCAATGCAATGTAACAGCAATGAGGCAAACATTCGGTGGTCTTTCTCTTCAGATGTTGAGCAGCACTGTATTTGACTGTGCATGGAATATCAATTTGTTTACCATGCATACTGAACTTCCTTCACAACCCATTTAATTACCCTGTGGTTGTTTGGCTGCGTGCGTTTGAACACGCGAACATACACATTCTCATTTGCATTTTCCATGTTCAAGCCAACCAGTAGAGCTTCTTGTTCCTGAGAAAATAATGCCGTTATTTGTGTACTACATAACTATGAGCAGCTGCATATTTCATATGAATAAGTACCCCATTGTGGTTGTAGCTGTTCGGATCAAGTTATGTAATACCTGTGGTGTCATTGCTGCCAGATTTTCAGCTGTGTTTCGGAGGAGGGTCTCCGCAGCCTGGCCAAAAATCATCACATCCATTATTCCAGTGTCATCTCGCAGTTCCACCATAACTCGACATCTGTGAAAATGGTATGTAATCATATTATACACGAATGTACCTATGATGTGTGAACTGGTGGTGTTCAATTATAGCCAATGGACTTCGTAAATTTTAATGTAATCATCAGTTACGAAATAATCAACCTGGGGCTTGTGTTGCATTGTATGTCATTACATACGGGACAGTATGGACGTCGACGTTCACGATTGCAACGGTTACATGCATTGAACCAAGTGGTTTGACTGGTCGGAAAGATACGTGTTGATACCCTAAGCCAGGCTTCTTCATACATAGGCTTCTCAGCGTTGGACGAAGCCGGAGAAACAGAAATCAGAACAATGCATTATGAAATAAACATGTTTGAATGAAGTTAAATTAGGATTAAGAGGAGAGATTGAAGAGCAAAGGGCAGATACATGCGAGAAGAAGAATTCCGTGAAAGATTGTGCGTAGAAAATACTTATTGTAAATTGAGAAGCCAAAAGTATACGCAGATAAAAAAATAGTATGACACAGTTGGGTATACTGTAATTTCACACATTCTGTGATAACAATAATTTGACGTTTTCTAACTTTACCAGTGACGCACGAATATCTGCAATCTTGGACGGCATCATCTTCAGAATACAATGGATTTGTTAGTTGTATACTGATACAATTTCTGAATCTCAATTGTATTGATTGCAATTTGATATTGATTTTAAACATGGGAAGCAGTTCTTATATAGTGAGTTCTTCCCTAACTGTGCTCACATATTCTGCAATATATAATCAATGTAATTCCTAAATTCGAGGTAGCCATTGCAAGTTGAATTTTCATCTCGTTATTTCATATGTGTTGATCATGTCTTGAATTGACAGTTCACATTCGTAGTTAATTTCTTGTGCAATTTGCAGAGATAGTCACATGATCACAATTACTTCTGCACTATCTGATCAGCGAGTGCTTCCCAAGAAGGTTCATATATCAATGAGCTATTTGGAAGCTTGTCACCTAATTGCATCCGAAATTGAAAAGATATGCTCTGTAGAGACCTCTGCCAACCGTTCAATATCTGTGACTTTCTGTGTGTAGACTCAGTATGCAGGCAGGTGTATTTCTGCTTCGTCATCGGGTATACATTGCAACAAATGCATTATTTGAAGTTTGCATGTGTGGAATCTCAAGGCATTGAATTGTACAACAGCATGTGAGTGTTATAGTTTGATATTATTCAATCGGATTCGACAATTGAAGTACTGTTGTTACTTGTGTGCAAGATTTGGCTTTATTATTACTGCAGCTGGAATTGTTAATTTAGGTTCTGTCTGAAGATGCCAAGTTCAATTCAAATAAAAAGAACACAGATAGATACTTTGATATGTGACAATATATGTGAAACATAATGTAATTTAATGCATTAGATATTAAGCAAACCATAGACAGAGCTTCGAATTACACGATACATGATGCATGTCATTAAAATAATAGTCATATTGCGACATTAGGTTGTTATGTTTTTTCAAAGATAATAATATAGAACAATACCGGAACAGGTAGCTAGAATGACTATATTAAAAGGGATGTCTGGCCATTCTTAGTACACACAACTTTCATACATTGAGGCTATGCTGGAAACACTTTCACCCGAAATTTTGGCATCCTCGGATCAACTAATTCCACGGCACATGCATCTCCGGTACGTACATTAGCACTTCTGACAAATTGATACCAAGAAACTCGTTTCTTGTCGCTGTTCTCTCCACCTGGGAATTTACAACGGCAGGTCCAAGTTGTATTACTGGAAGTCCCTGTAATGTACACAAGCGTTGGCCGCTCTTTCAAGTACGCCCTGCTGAACTGAACTGGTATATTCTGTGATGCAAACATAGGGTTGTCAACCGCTATCATTGCAATTCAATGTAATACTGTTCTGAATGAAAGTTAATGTTGAAAGTTTACCAGTCCGCCAGACGATTCCAAATGGGTTTTCTGTATTTCAACAGCGAAACATGGGTTGTTGCAGTGAGCTTTGTAAGAATCAGCCTTCCTCAATGCGCGAGTAGCTTCACGCTTACTCGCATTCGGAACAGAAGCTCCAGAACTATATTCTAGCTCCGATGTAGTGAGACCATAGATTCTCACTTTGAATTTCGAATGTCCCTTGTACTTGAAAGTCAACATGTGCCCATATGACAGCGAATAATGTGCTGCAAATTCCTTCCACCCTGTTGTCAAATATATGTCGTTACCTCTACTTTTCATTTTAATCTCCCACAATCGACCATCTGGGAGTACAAGCTCTGCATTAATCCCAAGATTAGATCGATGACGCTGTACAAAGTCATCTGGCAGTCTCTGCAGTGAATAGATGCTTGACATCTTTAGTGAATCTACCTCTTATTACAATTAATATTAGTGTTATTCAATGTAATTTTTTTCTAAAAGGACACATATACATGTATATATATACACACACACATATATATGCGACATAAAGCCTACCAAGTTGTTGTTATCTTCATCTCGATCCGTGATAACTCGGAAGAATTTCATTTCCAGATAGCTGCAATAGGAATATAGTGTTATGTATTACTGATTGTGGTATATAGAAGACGATCTAAAACATATGCATGTTAATGCGTTATCTTTGTTCATGCTACACCAGCAATTGGTTCGGCAGAAATTGCGATATGGGGATTGAAATACATGTATGATAATTTACTGAAACTATGAATGATCAATGCCGGTGCAAGTTAATTTGCACAAGGTATTTGCTCAGATACGTCATAATGAATTCACAAACTGATGCTATTTCTTCATAACCCTTCATACGCAAAATAACAAAATGCATTGGAAACTATCTGGTAAAAATTAATTGTATCTAGCATGATTGAATATGCACCCTTTTTTGTTTAAGGAGCTAGAGCAATAAGTTTTGTGTCTAGCGACGTGCTATTTTGCCAAAAATTGAAATCTCTGGACTACCATATATTTTGTAACAAATAATCAGTATTTGAGTATTCGGTGGCCTGTATATATATATATATATTAGTATAATATCCATAATTGGATAAAGTATGGTTGCTATTTCACGCACAAGGTCAATTGTATATATCTGCAATAGGCTGTCTTGTGAAGCTGCATGTTCCATATGACTGCAATTTAATCTATTAGTGAGATTAACAACAGTAAATTCATGAATCTAGTACTTACAATTTCACATCATATTTTTCTTCAATCCTTTTTTTTTAGTTTCTTTTTCTGCTCATTATCAAGCCAAATATACCAATGTGTACCTTAAATCGAAACTGAAGATGAACTTCTAATCAACAGATATATTTATTTCCATTCGGTACCAATCAGACAGATTTCGGCGCTACGTGGAGTTTACTATTTTTGGATCAAGACATTGATAGCATATCTGTATTAGAAATCACTAATATAACATATGAAGGCAGTAGCACCCGACAAATGCCAATTAGTTGTTCACAGGAGGAAATCAATATGAGTAGTGTAGATTTCCTTCTGTGAGCGATTATACAGACAAAGAAAATCCTATTCGGAATCAGGTACCTGTAGAGTGATGATATTAGAACCTGTGACTCGCAGAGATCTGATGACTCGAGTTGGAGAATCCGTTGCCTAAACAATCACGAATACGAATACTGTGAATAAGTAGATCGCTATGACAGATACGTTATGACATCGAGTATCTGTTCAAAGTTATGATTGCGAGATAAGTCGGAATACCTGTTAGAGAAAAGTTAGAAATCAGGGAAGATTTGACTGAGAGGATGAAGTTGAAAGGTCTTCTTACCAGCACAACGAATATGGGTAGTTGTAAATTTAGGATGTAAATATTGTTTCTTCAAATCTTAAAGTTAGCTCTGCTTTTTAGGTATCAGTGATAAATTTTTATAATGTTATTTTTTATTGTATTTTATAAATTGGGTGTCCATAATCATTATATTGATTCTCATTTGTAATAATCTTGGTAAAAGGTTTTTGCTTACTGACGTTACTTTTTAATGTTCTGAAGTAATGGATTTTATGTAGTAAATTGTAATAATAACATATAATATGTGCCCAGTTACGACTTTGACAGTGCAGACAAATTAGGAGATCAAATTTGGGTGTAAAAAAAGGGAAATAATAATAAAAAAAAAAAAAAAAAAAAATAAAACAACAAAAAAAAAACAAAAAAAAAAGAGAGTGGAAAAAGAGGGGAGAGAAGCAAGGAGAAAAAAAAAAAAAAAAAACCGAAACAGATGTTACAAGTCGTTAACATCCCAAAATTATGAGTCATAAGTTACTACGAAACGGGTGCAACGTCAAATTGCAAAAGTACCGTAAAGGACAACATTTAAACTCAAACATCCAGAATATCTTAACAGATTCATTTTCTACTGATCCTCTGCTACAGTTGTTGGAGACCGTTTTCGCTTGGATCCCGATGATGACGTGCTGGATGTAACCAACCGCCTACTGGCAATGCTCCCAACTCAATCTACTAAATAAATCTTCAATTTACATCAACCAATGCATGTAAATGATGAAACCCAAACCAGAAGGACATAGATGTTGGGTGGTTGGAGAAGATAACAAGCATTGACATTGGAAGGTAACATGTTATGAGTATGATTTTGTTAGGCTCAAGGAACTCATGATGCTCATGAGAGAGCTAAATAAGATAATTGTAAATATCAATTAAAAACACAAAGAAAATTCCCGATACCTATCTCACAAACATTGAATATCTGAAAGCACTGCAATATATGAGCCGCCAGAAGTTTCCCAAGTTTGACTGCACAACCCATATATTATGTAGTTATAGCCCGATAATAAGGAAGATTGCCGAACTATATCATTGTAAAACATATTACTCAATATATGTTGCCAAAAAGACAACACCTAATTCAAAGGCAGGTGCAATAAATTGGAGTTTAGTCTTGCATTGTATTAAGGTTGCATTCTTACTAATAACTGGTTTTACTAAAATCTTGTATTCATCAAACTCTGAATCGATATGTCATCTGTAACATCGGCATGATTTGTGCGCAGGTATATTTAACTTACTGCTAATTGCATTAAAACATTGTGTACATAATAGGTTTCGTATAGATGTCTATCAAAGACGTCCATTTTACAATGAGACAACAATAATCAGACACTAACTCGAATAATATATGCAAATACATGAATCGTAGAAAATTATTGATGTCAGACAACATTGGATTGCCAGCAAACAATGCGAAGCTGGATATCTTAAAGGGATCAATGTGCAATGAATAAATATTAGATGTGGTGTAGGAAAATGTATGAAAGAAAAGCACCCATACTAAACAAACAAAACATTATATGTTATGTTACACATATGTTGTCCAAAAAGTGTACCCAAAAAAATACACAGGTCTCTGCTATGATTGGAGACATTACTTTACTCTTCCAATACAACAGATCAGGACCTATATAGTATGGCATCTTCATATGCACAAAACGACAGCCATGTTTTGCTATGAAACTGCACAAAAAAATATTAGCAAAAAGCATAAAAATAACAACTCTGTAAGCACAAGTTGTTAATTTTATGCACTGCTGTCTCCAGGATGCACTGCTAAATGCAGTCCTTGTATCTACATACATATCTGATCACATAGTTTTACAGGCCTTCATCACAGAATTAATTTTATGCAAGCTCAACTTGGCGAACACTCCACTTGTTAAGCCAGCGTGGATTCTTGCTGCTGGATGGAGCCAAGCGGAAATAGAATCGTTTGTCAACCGCTGCATCATTCGCCTTGGACAACACATCGCTTTGTTCCTGCATAGCAATACAAGACGACTATACCAATTAACATCCCATGGAATCAGCCGCATTTCAACTCAAAACCGAGAAATCTGGGCCTAGTTAGCTTACATCTGGAGTCATTGCAGACAGGATGACCGCACTCTTATTTAGCACTGTTTCAACGGCATGGCCAAATATAGCAACCTCAAGTTCACCACTGCCATCACCAATTCGAACTCCGAGGCGCCCCCTGCACAATATCAATTTGTTTACATCTCAATTAGAAATCATATACTTACATGAGAAAGACCCCGTTGCTCACAAATGGATTATTGTGTGTACAGCCATAGATTACATGAGTCATTGAATTGATAAACAATAACCTTGAAAAAAATTATGTGAGATTGAACGCGGCATACCATGGTGCAGAAATGCAATCACTTTTTTCACAGCCTGGGCAAGCAAATACTTCGCCTATCACGTGGTTAGTAGCCCGGTTGCATTTGTTGCATGCGGTATACCACGGCCGCTGACTACAAGGTGCAACAACAACAGACACTCTCACCCAGACTTCATCAAAACCAGCCTGCTGCAATGCAAAATAACATCAATTCAATCGGGAATATCATAGATAAATTTGCACGCGACTACAATGCTAGGCAGGACAAGTTACCGGACTACTTGGTAAGTCTGCAATCCTCACAAGTTTGAACTCAGATGTGGAAGTACTGACAACTTTCTTTTTTAGTAACATCTCAGGGTCACTAATAGCATCAATTTTCTCGTAGTTAGCGTCACGCCTGCAATATCTTTAGATTGTTAACATAAACTATCATAAGACAACCTATGCACTACATATAGGTAGATAATGAAGACAGTTTACCAATCCGACAATTCATCGACCCGTGCATCAGGAACATCAGTCAAGAACATTGTAGACATAGTAGTTTTCAAGGAGAATCCTGGGAGACACAGGCAAAACCATTTATGAACATAACAGTAGGTGCAAACATAACATATCATACCTCAACATTTCAGCAGAAGACAGCATGTTCATACCTGAGTATTTCGATGCCACAACATTAGTGACGATGACCACCGGCTGGGACTTTGCTAACTTGGCCAGTCTTTCTGCATCAGTGGTTGCTATCTCATCCCAAGCTGAAAGGCACACTGGACTCAAACTGTTTGGCAAGGCAAATGAAGTTAGAGAAACAGCAAATATATAGAGTGGTTAAGATTCAGCAAGGGGAAGGGGAAAGACACCACATGATATCATCGATTACACAACAATTTTCAGCATCATAAACAACTAAAGACATCTTACATATATATAACATGTATATTTCATATCTGAATTCCATACCAGTACGAACAAAACAAAATTGATGGATCAAAAGAACATACAAGTGTTGTACATGCTCATATTAATTTATCAGGCAAATCAAGAATATCTTCATTGCATACACCGATGGTTGATTCCTCACAGCTCACATTGTACAAGCTTAATGTTGATCTGGGATACTTTCGTTCTTCTATTACTTTACAGAGCATAACAAAGCAATATTTGCAGTGTAGGAAACAATATTTAACTATATTATCATTTTAAGAACTTCCACTGCCTATAATGTGATCATACCTAACTAACAAAAATAGGCGCAGAACAGTATATTAGAAGTAAGCAAGGCACATCCAAGAACTTACGTATCGTCGACAACAACTATATCTCGAACCTTCGAACGAGCAATCGAATCCTTCCATGGCACAGTTTTCGGCGACATGACAGCTATGACTATCACTGCAACATCTGCACATAGATACATATATTGTGAGTATGTAAATTTTTATGGAACAAAGAAACATAGCCACGACAAGCACAGCAATAACAACCACAGCTAAATACAAGCAACGAATAAAAAAACTCAGCAAGCGATGCAGTGCTAAAATATTGGGGAAACTACCAAATTTGTCAGGTTTCCCGATGAGATCGCGGGCGTCAGTCAGATTCTTGAAATTGAATGTAGTAGCTCCCCTTTCATCTGCAGCATCTTCGACTGGTACAATTTTCATCTGAGGATCCAGAACAAGGACATAATCGTGGTCAATGTAGCGATGTTGCGGGTTAACACGGCGCACAGCTCCATCACTGAACCAGTATGAATGATATGGATGCAGCTGTTTGTCAAATGTTTCAATTTCACCGTCAAAAGCTGTGGCTTGTATCTTTTTACCCTGCACAGCACAAAGCAGGTAACGATGATTATACCACAGGTTTTGGATGAGGTCAATGGACTACTCGCTAACTAACCTCGCCATCACAAAGGACATATCGCTGATACTTAGTGTTGCCAAAACGAGCTGTTGTTGCACGGTACTTCTCAACAACACGAAGTTTAATCTTCCATTCTTTCAATTGATCAGTCAGGGCAGATAACTTCAGCATATCACTTTCCACCCCTAGTTTACAACAGCAACACACAAACAGCGTATATAAGCACCACATTTGTAGTTACACGCTTTTCAGATCGTAAAAAAAATCGATGCATAATCACGCAATCACTTAACTTTGCAGCAAGTACATTTGATATAGCAAAATCAAGCGAACAACAAATATAAACCACAATATTGCAACCAGACAAGATTATAGCAAGCACATATTCGGGGCCATAATTTCATGCATCGTATTTCCAGTGACACGGACGAAAACATAACCAAAAAAAAAAACAAAAAAAAAAAAAAAGAAAAAAAAAAAAAAAAAGAGATAATAATAACAATAATAATAATAATAAAACAAAAAAGATTATATATATATATATATATGTGTGTGTATGTATATAGTATATGCTATTCCTATTGTGAATCAATATTATAAATGCCCGGACGCTCGACGTAGCAGATGTTTGTACACAACATCCTGGGTACTGTCAACAGTTTGGATATTATCAAGTGGATGTATTAAAATTTTCACTGTCGCAGACAACGTTGCTCGAGATAATGCAACATAGAGTTGACCGTGCAAGGATACTGATTGAGGAAGATAAATACCAACATACTGCAAAGTTTGGCCTAGGGACTTATTAATTATCATAGCAAAGCATAGTCGGACCAGGAATTGTTTTCTTTCAAACACAACTGGGGAGTTATCTGTCTCAGATGGCCTGAGTGGTATCCTAGGTATGAAGACATCCTTCCCTTTATTGTGGCCTATAGCTATCTCAGCATGTATGATATTAGGAAGGAGATTTTTACAAATGAGTTTGATACCATTAGGCAGCCCGGCAGATGAATCTAAATTTCGTAACAACATCACAGGACAACCACATTTTAAGCATGGCTCACGAGGAGGCAGCTCATTAGGTGGAAGAGTATGCAAAAGTTCCAAAGAATGGTTATCTCGGCTACCAGGAAGACAATGATCAAAACTTGTGTGGACATGTGTGTAACCAGGGAATCTACCAAGTAAAATTTGATTCAGTAAATCAACACAATCATTTCTTGGTGTCAAGATGGCCCGATACACAAGGTAACCACACTTCAGGCACGCTTTCAAAGTTAGGGTAAACGTAATCAATGTAAGCACTAATCGATGCTCTATAATTTACAAAAGGCACAATCATAGATTGCGGTATCTTTAATAAGGATTCATCATTTTCTTGCAAGAGGCCATCCCCGAGCGATAATAGAAACTCCGCAAAAGATGGATCATGTATTGCCCTCATGTTCAACGTTGGATGTAATAAGCGCATATGACGCCGCAGGTGCGAAGCAACAATGCTGTCACATATGCATTCCTCCTTCGTTGCTCGCACTGTCAGAGGGAGTACTTGCCTAAAATCACCACCGAAAACAACATCTCTGCCCTACACAACCAAATAAAAAACCAGTTAACAGATATCAAACCATAACTGAAAACACATATAAATATAAATGAAACCATAATCGAGAACAGAAGACTAACGGGGTGGCCGGGGAACTGGAGCAGCACCGCCGTCACGACTATTACATTCACCAATAGATACAGCAGGGGGTACGACAGAGGTCCCTCTATTCCCAGAAGGCGCATAAACAGTGTCTGGATGCTGTAATGAACCTGGCGATGAAGAACCCGACGCGCCTGAAGCAATATTCAGCAACCCAGATGACACGGCTGGCATATAGGACAGCACAGTATTTGGTAAACCATTATAGGCATCCAAAGCAGTACCATATCCAACCACAAAACCAACAGACAGTCTGTTCAGCCCAAAACCCCTAATAGCCATGGAACCAACAGGCATGGGATACAGGGAAGCATACCTAGGTGCTTGCACACTACTACCTAGTATCCCAGTATAGTCGACAGAACCGGTAACAGAGCCCCTCACATCTGCATTGTGCACAGACAGGCTGGGATTCGCAATACGCACCCGCAGCCTACCCAAAGGCCGCGGAGCTATGGCAGACGTATTACCTCCAGCACATGAAGGCCTACTATTCGCATTTTCCGACCGTGGTCTACCCGGCGGCCGAAAAGCCGGGCCAGGAATTTTAACTCCTGCAGATAATCCTGAATCACGCGCTAGCTCCTCCTCGACTAAACCCCGGCGAGTACGTTTCCCAAGACTACCTGCAGGCTTTTAGAAACTACAGGCCACACACTACATAAAGACACAAACATCAACTAACTTCAACCACGGTAACAACATCACGGACACAAAAATCTATGCCAGATAACCAAGCAGTAAACAAACCATATTTCCACCGCAAATTCTCAGTCGCACCATCAATCCAGACTACACAGGATTTATACCGATTCCAACCTGACCGAGATACCTCATTATTAAAATAAGCGCACCAGTTTAAGACACTGAACCACCATTACACATTAAACCAGGTAAAAGTAACTAAACCAAACAAACAAACTAAAAACCAAAGGCATGGGAAGACACAAATCCCACACGCTGGCAAACCAAAACAGAAACACGGCAACAAACAACAGGCATGAAACTAAACACACACTACCAACTCTAACGGATATGAACATACCAGATAAGCAATCAGACGAAGGCCCACCATCCGCATTTTCCAACCGCGATCTACTCGTCGGCCGAACAGCCGGGCCAGGACTGTTAACTTCTGCAGATAATCCTGAACCACGTGCTAGCTCCTCCCCCACTAAACCTCGGCGAGTACGTTTCCCAAGATTACCTGTAGGCATTTAGAAACCACAGGCCAAACACTACAAAAAGACACAAACATCAATTAGCTTCAACCACGATGACAACATCACAGACACAAAAACTACACCAAATAACCAAGCAGTAGACAAACCACATTTACACCGCAAACACTCAGTCGCACCATCAACCCAGATTACACATGATTTATACCGATTCCAACGTCACCGAGATGCCTCATTACTAAAAGAAACGCACCAGCTTAAGACACTGAGCCAGCATTACACATTAAACCAGGTAAAATTAACTCAACCAAACAAACAAACAAAAAACCAATGGGATGGCAAGACACAAATCCCACACGCTAGCAAGCCAGAACAGAAACTCAGCAACAAACAACAGGCGTGAACAAAACACACAATGCCAACTCTAACAGATATGACCATACCAGATAAGCGATCACAACAAATTCCTCGCTCAACCAACAGCCGATCAACCTGCAAACACCAACACTGAATGTAAGCAAATGTGAATCATACTAACCAAGCATCATCTTCTCAACTGGCTACAACCACCACATGCAGAGCCTATACGTATATATAGCACACTTCTACATGCAGTAATAACACCATCAGCCAACAAAAAAACCCCAGAACACACACATGCAAGCAATCAAACCATATAAAATACCTATTTGTTAATCATCACCATAAAAAACACACATGCAAGTAAGTATTACAACAACCCACATGGCAGAGTAAATATTCAATCCACAACCAACCAAATAAACCCCCCCACCCTAACCACCAACTGCCCGGAAAAAAGAAAAAAGTAAAACCCAAGTCAAAAAACCAAATTCAACAACCCCACAGAACCTGGCAGACCGGTACACACACCAAGTACCGGATAACGCACAACCCACCATACCAATTTCCGGCAGCCGGCGAAAACAAAACCCACAAGCCGTAGAAAACACACAGACGAAGAGAGACGAAAGAACTAACCTACTGGCAATAAATCAGCAAATGGCACCAACATCAGAAGAGCCGTCTCCCACATTCTTAAGAATAAATGGCAAAAAGTCGACACCTGTCCCACTAACGATTGCCGGAGACCAGCCACAGCTACTCGGAGCATCGCCACCTGTCCCACCAAGAAGATCACCGACTACGAAGTTCATGCTCCACAGCCCAGACCAACCAGAGACATTTCAAAAGACAATATCGCCCTTCAACCACAGCCTATCCGTTCCACATCAGCAAGGACATAACCGACCTTTTCTACACGTCACAATTACGTAGGCATTTCGCTGGCACTTGGTCCAATTTGGCAGCACGTAATTGGACCAACACTGCCACGCAAACTGGCCATAACTTCTTTTATATAGGTAGTAGGATAAGTTATGGGGTAATTTTTTTTCTATATAACTATTAGGGAGCAAATTCTTAAAAAAAAAACAACAAATGATCGTAACACATATTATGGGAGTAACAATTGCCCCTGGTGCGTTGGATAATGCGAACGAAAAACAAGGCGGAAGAGATTTCGAAGAACAAGGTGTCAGTTTGTTTCATCAAGTTCTCAAGGTGAAATGGAGTCTAGAGAGAGAATTTTGAGAGGCTGCTCTCATTTTCTTTCCTTCTAGTGTGGTCCCTGGTTAGGGTTTAGTCCGGCTAACGCCGGAATCAGCTTTTTTTCGATCATTTCTTTGTTCAAGTAGTAATTTCTTCCTTGATTACTACTGTCGAATCGTCCAATCTTTCTTCCATTTCGTTTTTTTTCATTCTCTATCTTTTTTTCACTAGATCTGATTATATCCTATTTCGCTGGTCCTTCAGCTTTAATCCATGGAGGCTTTGGAACCTGTAAATCAAGTGACACTAGAGGATGGTGTGAGTGCAGTAGAAAATCTCACTCGTAAATGTCTTTATGGCAAGATTTTAGCCAAAAGAGAGATTAGATTGGCAAATGTCGAAGCTGTTTTCAAATCGATCTGGAAAATCAGAGACGCTTTTACAGTGGTTGCTAGAGGAGATAACATGTTTGTCTTCACTTTTAACGATAGTGAGGACTGTGAAAAGATTTGGAAAGGTACGCCATGGAATGTTCAGAGCAACCTCATGATTATGAGAAGATTTCAACCAGAAACAAGACCGGAGGATATGTGCTTCAAAAGCTGTGATTATTAGGTACAAATACACAAGCTATCATTGGAGAAACTGGTGGTGAAGAATGCAAAGAAAATTGGAGGTTTGATTGGGAAAGTGCAGGAAATAGATGCAGATGATGAAAATGATGATGAAGAGATTCTCATGTCACCAATAAGGGTACGAGTTACAATTGATTGCTCGAAACCTCTTGAAAGGAGCTTCTTCCTCCAAATGAAAACTGAAATTTCAGAATGGATCCCTTTTCAGTATGAAAACCTAGGCAACTTCTGCTTTCGGTGTGGGAGATTAGGGCATGATAGAGAGGAATGCAAATTTCTAAATCAACTGGAAGGTTTGAATTCTGGGTATGGTTTTCATCTGAAAGCTTTGGAAAGCAAAAGACAGAGTTTCTATCGGAAAACCCCAAAAGCAGAGCGCTACATCCCATCGGAGATGAAGAAGATGGTGGCGCGTCAGCAGCGCATGGAGAAGGAAGTAAATGACAAAGTGGGGGAGCGCATGGAAAACTGGGTCGCAAGGACACAAAGGACAAAAGGTGAGCTGGCGCAAGGAAGGTTCCAGGAGGCTCATCCAGCACGAGCTCGAAACGGTACGATTCGGGTTACGGTGAATGAGCTGGAGGATAAGCATGAAGAATCAGAGCTGGAAGACGATAGGGTTTCTTTAAACAAATATGGGAATGGGCTTGATAAGAATGGATCAGAATGAGTCTTTATTAAATCCCAGGCCCATTAGCTGAATTACTAAAGTCACTTGGGCCTGTTCAAACGGACAGCCCAATTGGACAAGAAGACATGACTAGACCCAATGATAAATTAAAACAAACGATGTCGTCTTCAGGTTCAGTGGAATTAGGAACGATTTATCAACAACATCAGGAAACAGAGAAGAGGGTTCGAAACCTAATTGAGAAGCCAGGGGAGGAAAGCGAGGAAGATTATGGAGATGAGGAGAATCAGAAAGAGAAACAAATCAACAACAGATTACAACAAGGAGAAGGAACACTGGATATGGTAGCTTTTAAGGAGGATACCAGAAGGATGACGGTAAACAAATTCCTAGCGGAAGATCTCAGAACAAAGGTGCAGTTGAAAAGGGATTTTGTAAATTCCACAATCTACTTCAAACACGAAACCAAGAGACAAGCGATTCAGAAAGAAGATGGGGGTGTAACTTATTCAAAAGGGTCTATGGAGATCATGGAAATCGAGAACACAGATCATGAAACGGGAGATACATTTCTTACCTTGAAGATGCTATCGGCGAGGAAGATGTATCATCGTGGCAAAGATGGAACTTTCAGAACTCATAAAGAAGGTACTACTAAAGCTCGTGAGGGTAAGAATACAACACTTTTTGAGTTTTCTTCTTCTACTGTGGCTGAGGAGGCAGGCCTAAGCACGCCCCCCCCCCCCACTTCACCATGAGAGGCATGTTTTGGAACTGCAGAGGGTTGGGCCTGACCTCTGCAATTCATCCGTTAAGGACCCTAATAAAGCAAGAACAACCGGATTGGGTGTGTCTTGCAGAGACAAAAATTGATGAAAAAAGATATAAAAAATATTTGTTGGGTGAAGGATTAGTTAAGATGATCACTGTGGAACATAATGGTAAGAGTGGAGGCTTTACATTTGCTTGGAGAAAGGAGGCAGATCTGGAAGTGGTCTATAGTAGTAAGAATTTGTTTACTGTTTTGTTTCATCAAAATGAATCTACTACTAGTTGGATGTTACATTGTGTATATGCTCCATGTTGTTACAAAAAAGGGAGAAACTTTGGCAAGAACTCAAATACATTATCAAGGTATGCTCTTTACCAACCTTGATTATGGGAGATATGAATGAAGTCTGCTATCAGAGTGATAAGATGGGGGGGGGGGGAAGAAAAGTCAACCAGAAGTCTACTCGTGGTCTTCTTAACATGATTAATGAGATTGATTTGATGTATATTGGATTTATGGGAGCACCTTACACTTGGTGTAATGGATGGGATAAGGGGGGACTTATAAGAGAAAGGATAAATAGATGTTTGCTGACCCTGAATGGAGAAGACTGTTCCCAGATGGAATCACTATTCACAAAACTGCAGGAAGTTCTGATCATATTCCCATCTTTATTGACCTTACAAGAAGGATTATTTGTGGCAAAAAACCTTTTAGGTTTGAACCAATGTGGGTAAGAGACAAATCAAGCAAGGAAGTCATAAAACAGGCTTGGCATAGTGTTCCTTGTGCAGGAATTATACATAGATGGGGGAAGCAAATCAAATCAACAAAAGGAGCTCTGAAGAAATGGAAAAGAGAAGTGTTTGGCCACATTGACACTCAAATCAGGAATACAGAGGCACAACTTTTGAGAATCCAATTACAAGCTAGTTTGGACTCTGGAGAAGATGAAAAAAGGCACAAAGAATGGCTGAATGAGTTACATAACATACAAAGCATCTTGTGGAGAAACAAATCCAGGGTGCAATGGATTAAAGAAGGAGATGCTAATACAAAATTCTTTCACACCATGGCTGCAATTAGAGGAATGAAAAACAAAATTGAAGCTATTATGGATGAAAATCAAAATTGGCACTCTTCAACAGAAGGTATGAATAAGGTTTTTAGTGATTATTTTCAGAACCTTTTCACTTCCTCAAACAAGTCCTGTCCTGATTGGTTAGAAGAGTTATTTCCAAATAAGATTACTAGTGAGGAGGCTGATTCTCTTCTAACTCCACCTGATGATATTGAGATTTTTGAAACCATTTGCCAAATGGGGAGCTACAAATCCCCTGGCCCTGATGGGTTCTCTGTTTTATTTTATAAGAATTATTGGCACATAGTGGGAAAAGATTTGTGTGAGCTTATAAAAAAGGTCTTCTTGGAGGGTAAGCTGCCTTTAAATCTCAACAATACTTTCATTGCCTTGATTCCCAAAATTCAGAACCCTTCCAAGGTCTCTCATTTTAGACCAATTTCACTTTGTAATATCCCATACAAAGTCATAGCCAAAATTATATCCAATAGGATAAAACCTCTCCTAAATAGCATTATGTGCCCTTTTCAAAATGCCTTTGTTCCTGGAAGATATATTCAAGATAATACTATTTTACTTCATGAAGTGGTTCACACTTGTAAGAAGAAGAAAGGAAAGGGAGGTCTTATGTTTGTTAAATATGACATTGAGAAAGCTTATGATAAATTAGAGTGGAGTTGCATTATGAAGATTTTGAAGTGGTTGGGGTTTCCTGTTGGCTTCTGCAATTTGATATTTCAATGTATTAGTACAGCAAGGTTCTCATTTTTAGTGAATGGAAGTCCAGTTGGATTCTTCAATGCTAGCAGAGGAATCAGGCAAGGAGATCCTTTATCTCCTACATTATTCATCATCTGCACTGAGCTATTGTCCAGAATTATTATGTTTGCAGCAGAGAACAAATGGATTTCTGGGATTCAGCTTGCTAGAAATAGCACCCCATTACTCATTTAATGTTTGCAGATGATCTAATTTTGATGGCAAAAGCTGAAGTCAAAGAGGCTGATTTTCTGAATTTATGTTTGAATCTTTATGAAGAAGCTTCAGGTCAATGTGTCAACAAACAGAAATCAGGGGTGTTTTTCAGTGGAAATGTGAAAGGAGCCCAAAGAAGGATTATTAAAGAGAAGTTACAGATTAAGAAAGGGAAGAAAGAATCTATCTATTTGGGACTCCCCATCTTCTCAGCAAAAACAAGAGCTGCAGATTTTAACAAGATTGTGGAAAAGATGAATGTGAAAGTGGAAGTTTGGCAAGGAAGAATGTTAGCTAAAGTTGGGAAGATGATTGTCTTAAAGTCCTCTCTAAATACAATGGCTTTCTATGCATTGTCTATGTTCCTGTTTCCCAAAAACTTTTATGACAAGCTCAATTCAATATGTGCTAAATTCTGGTGGGAAGAAACAGAAGGGAAGAGGAAGATTCATTATAAGAGCTTGACTGATCTTTGTAAGAGCAAGAATATGGGTGGATTGGGGTTTAGAGAGTTTAACAATTTTAACAAAGCTCTAGTGGCAAAACAAGCTTGGAGAATGTGGAATAATGAGACAAGTATGTGGCTCAAGCTCCTCAAAGAGAAATATTGTAAGATCCTAGATTTTAAAAAGGTGGAAAGTAAGAATGGGGACTCCTGGTTCTGGAAGAGTATTCTTAAAGTCAGAAACATAATTGAAGACAATGTCATCAAATTTATAGGTGATGGCAGAGATACTGATATATGGCAAGACTGTTGGGTACCTAATTTGGAAGCTTCTAAACCCAAACCCCCAGATGACTTAATGAGGGCCCCCAAAAGAGTGGATGAACTTATAGAGAGTGAAACAAGAACATGGAAGTTGGACACTTTACAGAAATGGTTCAGTCCATATGAAGCTCAGGAAATAGCAAAACTCAAACTTCCAAGATTCAAACTAAAAGACAAATGGAGATGGTGTTTGAGTAAAAATGGGTGTTATAATGTCAAGAATGCTTACTATTGGCAAATGGGTAATTTTACAAAAGATGCAGCCTCAAATGGTAATATTTGGACTAGAGTCTGGAAGCTAAAATGTCACAATAGACATAAACTGCTGATTTGGAGAATATTGGCTAAAGCCATACCAACAAGAGGTAATATCAATTTTAGAATTCCTAATATTGATACTGCTTTCCCTACTTGTGATTTTCAATATGAGGATGATTTGCATTGCTTCTTTAAATGCCAGTTGGCAAGAAGAATCTGGTTTACTCTGTTGGGATTGAGAAATGAAGGGGATAATCACTTATATATGGAAGAGTGGTTAAAATTAGTTTTATTTGACAACACAAGGAGGGTTGTTAATAATTACAATTCTCAGCTTCTAGCAGTCATAATCTTAGATCAGTTATGGAAAGAAAGGAATTTAAGCTGGACTGATCCTAGATGCAAAGAAGATAAGGAAAGAATTAGTAAGTTGGTGAAAAAGATAAATGGGCTGTATATGGAGTTCAATGGACAAGATCTATGTTCAAAGCTAGATCACTCTGTACGGTTTTGATTCATGGATGCGCAACGGAAGCATAAACAATCATAAAGCCATGCAAAACCCTCCAAGGATCACAAGTCAAGAGACATAACGATGGTAAGGGTTAGAAATCAATAACACACCTTAGGGTTCTCCTTTGATGACTTCAAACGCGAATTGTGTCACGTTCTCTATAGTTGATCCACGCCTAGAGTTGATCCTAGATCTCCCAAGTCCTTGGTGCTAGCCCGGAAGAGGAAGAGGAAGAATAATCACGCAAAACGAGACCCAAAAGGAGGGTCTCGGCCTCCTTTGTGGCCGACGGGGACGGGGCGGCGGCAAGTAGGGGTGCAACTTGGGCGGGTTGAACCCGACCAACCCGAGCCCAGCCCGAACTTAAATAGTGTCCGGACACATAGTTTTGGTAATTTGGACGGGCTTGGACAGATATTCTCAGCCCGAATTGAAATTAGGGTCGGGCTTGGGCATAAATATCGAACGACGGGCTAACCCGAATTGCCCGATTTGCATGACCACTACGTATAAATATTATAGTTTGAAAGAATTATGTAGAATATCTAACATGAATATGCTACTTTTTTTTAATTAATAGCGATGTTTTTAATCATTGTTTTGTTCTTGAACTTGTTGATTTGTTATTTTGCCAACAATTTATTATTATCTTGTGTTTTTAAGAAGATATTAAGTTTAATGTATTGGCCCGAATTCAACCCGAAATCGAATTGAGTTATACGAATTTGGGCTCGGACGGGTTGACAATGCCCTTAACTCGGGTCGGGCTGGGCTTGGGCAGCCACGACAAAACTCGGTCTCGGGCTTGGATAGGGGTGTCAACCCGTCCAGCCCGCCCGAGTTGCAGTCCTAGCGGCAAGGGGGGGTCGGCTCCCTTGTTGCTTGCTCTCTCTCCTTTTGTTCTCTCCCACTCTTGTTATGTTCAATAATGAGCATAAATTATATGGAAAGGAAGGAAGGAAGGTCCTTTATATAGTCCAAAAACTCCTTGCCAACTTCCTAAAGGACTTATTCTAGTCCTACTAGAATTCAATTTAGTCCCTTCCTTGCAAATTAGTCCCTACTAAGTTTGCAAGGGTTTGCAAAATGATCCTTCTAATTAATTAATCCAATTTTAATTCCCAAATCTAGTTCAACTCTATATAGCGTGTGACCCCATAGGTTCTATCTAGTTGGTAGCAACTATTTGCTAATATGGAGCAGTCTCTAGCAAAACATTCGTTCTAGCCAACTAATAGAATAGTCATCTTGACAACCTTTGTACAAGTAATTGTCTCATCCCTTTGTCTCAATATCCGGATTGGACACGAGACATACAAGTCACACTCGTATATCCAATCCATAGTTTCTCGATCCATGGGAATAGCCTTATTCGTGCAAATAACATCAATATCCCATATTGATTTATTTGAGTCTGGCCAGACATTCTATAAGCACTATCCCTCGAGTGGCCTAGGATATTTGCTCCCGTTATGTGGGAGGGACGAATTCTATCTACGTCCACTACGATCTCTAAGCTTGATTCTTATTGTATCCAGTACACGCCTTTATAACTACCCAGTTACGGTGTAGCGTTTAACGCTACCTAGATCACAATAATCCACAACTAGAATATCTAGTGACTTCAAGTCTAAGGATGACAATACCATTGCACCGCGAGAAGCGCTTGTGACTCAACATAACGTGTATGTAGCCTTCTCGGAGATGGGTCAATCCAGTGCAACATTCCCTAATGCACACCTATGTGTTGGATCGTGATATCTCCATATCAAGCCAAGAAACTTGGTTCCAGAGAGCTTGTCCTTCTCAAGGACAGATCGTAGGGAATGTTGTGAACTCGATGAGTTTTTTTGCCATTTGAAATTCTACAAAAAGGAAAATACGCAAGTTTTAGTATTTGTGAATTTTTTTGACTATATTTAATAATGGGTAGTTTTTTACCCACTATTTTTCTACGGATTAATAACCCTCAAGATATTAATGCGGAAAATATCCTTATATTTTCTAGTGGGCCAAGATCCATCTTTCATCTCCTTATGAGCTTGCTTTGGCAAGTCACCCATAATTTGACTACTTTAGGTAGGAACAATTCCAATTGCATCCCATATGCAACTCTTGGTTCAATTGGGCAAATAACTCCTTATTTATCCATCCATATGGATAATCCCAATTGATTGCCTCTAGGTTTCTTAATCATATTAATAGCATAGTTGTGTTCAACCTCTTATCTAAACAATTCCACATTGTTATATGCCATCGCATTCCATCATGATGAACCAAGTCGCCATGCTTTGGCACGCACGAGCTGTTGGAATAGATGCCCTAGAGGCAATCTAGTTTAGTATGAATTTGTATATGCTAGAAAATTCATTTATTATTTATTGGATATTTAATATAATGAAGTCCTTAGATTTACAATTGTGTTGTTTATCTTAAATATCCCTAGTCAAGTATAATGATTAAATGGGACAATCATCTATAGACTAGTATGGGGTTGGATTGATATGGAGATATCACGATCCAACACATAGGTGTGCATTACGGAATGTTGCACTGGATTGACCCATCTCCGAGAAGGCTACATACATGTTATGTTGAGTCACAAGCGCTTCTCGCGGTGCAACGGTATTGTCATCCTTAGACTTGAAGTCACTAGATATTATAGTTGTGGATCATTGTGATCTTGGTAGCGTTAAACGCTACACCGTAACTGGGTAGTCATAAAGGCGTGTACTGGATACAATGAGAAGCAAGCTTAGAGATCGTAGTGGACGTAGAGAGGATTTGCCCCTCCCACATAACGGGAGGAAATATCCTAGGCCACTCGAGGGATAGTGCTTATAGAATGTCTGGCCAGACTCAAATAAATCAATATAGGATATTGATGTTATTTGCACGAATAAGGCTAATCCCATGGATCGAGAAACTATGGATTGGATATACGAGTGTGACTTGTATGTCTCGTGTCCGATCCGGATATGGAGGCAAAGGGATGAGACAATTACTTGTACAAAGGTTGTCAAGATGACTATTCTATTAGTTGGCTAGAATGGATGTTTTGCTAGAAACCGCTCCATATTAGCAAATAGTTGCTACCAACTAGATAGAACCTATGGGGTCACACGCTATATAGAGTTGAGCTAGATTTGGGAATTAATTAATTGGATTAATTAATTAGAAGGATCACTTTTCAAACCCTTGCAAACTTAGTAGGGACTAATTTGCAAGGAAGGGACTAAATTGAATTCTAGTTGGACTAGAATAAGTCCTTTAGGTAGTTAACAAGGAGTTGTTGGACTATATAAAGGACCCTCCTTCCTTCCTTCCTCATAACTTATGCTCATTAGTGAACATAACAAGAGTGGGAGAGAACAAAAGGAGAGAGAGCAAGCAACAAGGAGCCCGACGCCGCCCCTTGCCGCCGCCCTCGTCCCCGTCGGCCAAAAAGAGGATGAAGCCCTCTTTTTGTCTCGTTTTGCGTGATTCGTTCTTCCTCTTCCTAATCCGGGCTAGCACCAAGGAGTTTGGGAGATCTAGGATCAACTCTAGGCGTGGATCAACTATAGAGAACGTGACATTATTCGCGTTTGAAGTCATCAAGGAGAACCCAAAGGTGCGTTTATGATTTCTAACCTTTACTATCGTTATGTCTCTAGACTTTTGATCCTTGGAGGGTTTTGCATGGTTTATGTTTGATTATGCTTCCGTTGTGCGATCCATGAATCAAAACCCTACAGTGGTATCAGAGCCACAGGTCATAGAGCATAAACGTGGTTTATGTGTTACGTTTTAGTTGTTTTACACCTCAATTTGATTGTTTATCGCGTAAAACAAGACAAATCAAGCATGGGATGCAATTTGTCAATAATTAATCATAACAAAATCCAATTTTGGCATTGGATGCATGAATTGGTGAGTTTGAGAAATTTTAGGATCTTAGATCTAGGGTTTGGGCATCCTTGGGGAAGAAGGAGTTCTCCCAAAACAAGGATACATCCAAACTTGGGCACCAAGCAAGGGAGTTGTTTTGGAAACAACTCCCATAGAAGGGTTCGCCCCCCCTAGGGACCCCCCCCCCCCCTTGCTTGCCGCCCAAGCTTGGGAGCCCTAAGGGGCCGGGCAGCCCTAACCCGCGGGCCTAACTTGCGGGTTTTGGGGCGGGCTGGCCCTAGGGCCTTGTGGTTCACTTTAATGGGCCCGGGCAATTGGATTGTTGGGCCCACGGATCGTTTTAACCCTAGAAATCCTAAAATTAATTAAAATTGACCAAGCGCGTTAAAATTGGATTTTAACTGTTTATGTGCAAATCGCATGGTGATTGGATATGGCCTTAGGATGTGGTTTGATGTGGATGTTTAATTTTGTGGTTTGGTTTTACGGCCTGCGAGCTGATCAATTAATTGTAATAACTAATTAGGGTTTTATGGCCTGCGTGCCATTTTTTTCTCAACTTGTGAGATTTATTTTATTTAGTATAGATATTAGCTAGTGCTAGATAAAGTAGATTGTTAGCCAAGATTGGAGAAAAGAAGCCCAAAGCCAAAGAAGCCACAAAAGATGGAGCATGGAGCATGGAGCAATCCACAAGACTATGAAGGATGGACCAAAAGATCAAGACGCATGGAGATGTGTTTGCTTAGGGTTCATAGATAATTCCATTGGCTTGGAATTATCTTAGTCTAGAAAAGGCCATATCCACATAACGTTTAATTTCTGTTTTGTGGTTGTTTATTTATTGTCTTATTATTTGTGTGGTTGGTGTATGGATGATGCATGCAATTAGGATAATAAGATAATTAGACAACCCGGATCTATTATTTGGAGTTGTGCCCAAACTCAAATAGATAGATTAGTTGATATTGATCAACAAAACATTTAAAATTGAATTTAAAATCTCTCAAAATTCAAATATTGTGTTCTTGCCTTCTCGTTATTTAAACACTCATTATCATCATTATTTATCAAGCTCGTGCGTGCCAAAGCATGGCGACTTGGTTCATAATGATGGAATGCGATGGCACGTAACAATGTGCAATTGTTTAGATAAGAGGTTGAACACAACTAGGCTATTAATTTGATTAAGAAACCTAGAGGCAATCAATTGGGATTATCCATATGGATGGATAAATAAAGAGTTATTTGCCCGATTGAACCAAGAGTTGCATATGGGATGCAATTGGAATTGTTCCTACCTAAAGTAGTCAAATTATGGGTGACTTGCCAAAGCAAGCTCATAAGGAGATGAAAGATGGATCTTGGCCCACTAGAAAGTATAAGGATATTTTCCGCATTAATATCTTGAGGGTTATTAATCCGTAGAAAAATAGTGGGTAATAAACTAGCCATTATTAAATATAGTCAAAAAAAATCACAAATACTAAAACTTGCGTATTTTCCTTTTTGTAGAATTTCAAATGGCAAACAACTCATCGAGTTCACAACATGCCCTACGATCTATCCTTGAGAAGGACAAGCTCTCTGGAACCAAGTTTCTTGATTGGTACAGAAACTTGACAATTGTTCTCAAGCAAGAGAAGAAACTGTACGCAATAGAGGAGCATGTTCCAGAAGGTCCAGAGAACCAGACACCTGCTGCCTTAAAGGCGTATCAAAAGCGTGTTGATGACGCTAATGATGCGGCCTGCCTTATGCTTTGCACCATGACTTCTGAGCTTCAGAAGCAACACGAAAACATGAATGCTGTCGATATGATCAAACATCTAAAGCAGCTCTTCCAAGAGCAGGCGAGGGTAGAGAGGTATGAGGTCTCAAAGGCACTGTTCAAATGTCATCTGGCAGAAGGGAACCCGGTGGGACCCCATGTACTCCGAATGATCGGGTACTTGGAGAATCTCGCCCGACTCGGGTTCCCAGTCGGCCAAGAGTTTGCAACCGATCTCGTGTTGCAATCGTTGCCCGAGAGTTATGGACAGTTCATTATGAACTATAACATGAACGAGATCGTTAAACCACTGCCAGATTTGCTCAACATGTTGAGGACGGCTGAACAGAGCATCAACAAGGGTAAGGGCAAAGCCATTATGATGGTGCAGAAAGGAAAGGGCAAAAGGTTTGCCTCTTCCTCCAAGGGCAAAGGCAAGTCAGTTGCCAAGTCCAAGGAACCAGCCCTTAAGCCTGTTGGTGGCATTGCCAAGGTCGTGACTAAGGGTGAGTGTCACTACTGCAGTCAGCCTGGACACTGGAGGAGTAACTGCCCAAAATATCTGGAGGACAAGAGGCTTGGAATAGTGATTCCACCACCACCATGTATTTTTGTTGTAGATGTCAATTTAACTGTCTCTACATCATGGGTATTAGATACTGGATGTGGATCTCATATTTGTCAAAATATGCAGGATCTAAAGAGAAGTAAAAGATTGGCTAAAGGGGAGGTAGATCTGCGCGTTGGGAATGGAGCAAAGGTTGCTGCGTTGGCCATAGGCGTGTGCGAGCTATCTCTGCCTTCAGGATTAGTTTTAGAATTAAATAATTGCTATTTTGTGCCTGCTATGAGCAGAAACATTATTTCTATTTCTTGTTTGGACAAGGAAGGTTTTATTATTTCAATAAATAACAATTGTTGTTCCTTTTATTTGAATAATATTCACTATTTTAGTGCGCAATTATTTAATGGACTTTATGTCCTTGATCTAAGCAATCCTGTCTACAACATTAATACCAAGCGGATTAAAATAAATGATTTAAATCCTGCTTATTTATGGCATTGTCGTTTAGGCCACATAAATGAGAAACGTGTATCTAGACTCTATAAGGATGGATTACTAGACTCATTTGATTTTGAATCATATGAGACATGTGAGGCTTGTTTATTGGGAAAAATGACAAAGTCCCCTTTCAATAAGAAAGGTGAGAGGACTAGTGAGCAATTGGCGCTCATACATACCGATGTATGCGGGCCATTTGCCACGCCTGCCAGGGGTGGTTATGTCTACTTCATTACATTTACTGATGATTACAGTAGATATGGATTTGTGTACCTTATGAGGGCAAAATCCGAATCCTTTAAAGTGTTCAAAGAATTCAAGAATGAAGTAGAGAAGCAACTTGGCAAAAGTATAAAGGCTCTACGATCGGATCGTGGAGGAGAATACTTGAGCCAAGAGTTTGACGACTATCTAAGAGAGTGTGGGATCGTGTCCCAACTCACTCCACCCGGAACGCCACAATGGAATGGCGTGTCCGAGAGGAGGAATCGAACCCTATTGGATATGGTTCGATCTATGATGTGTCAAACCGATCTTCCATTATCATTTTGGGGCTATGCTCTATTAAGTGCAGCTTTCACCATTAACCGTGTTCCATCTAAATCAGTCATGAAGACACCATATGAGATGTGGAGTGGGAGGCATCCCACACTGTCGTTCATGAGGATTTGGGGCTGCGATGTCTATGTAAAACGTTTACAATCAGACAAGCTAGGGCCTAAATCGGATAAGTGTAAATTTGTAGGGTACCCTAAGGAAACTAAGGGATACTACTTCTACAATCCAACCGAGAACAAAGTGTTTGTTGCTCGGACCGGCGTGTTTCTAGAAAGAGAATTTGTCTCTAAAGAAGCAAGTGGGAGGAATGTAGAACTTGAAGAAGTTCAAGAACCACAAACCACTGAACCGATTATGGAACATGAACAGGAAACACAAGCAGTTGTGGAGCCACCTGTTCAGGTAACACAAGAGCGTCGTAGATCTAGTAGAGTGCGCCAGGAACCCGAGAGGTATGGACTTCTCGTAACCGATTCCGGTGACATGATGCTCATAGATGATGAGCCTACTACCTATGAGGAGGCCATGAGTGGCCCAGACTCTCAGAAGTGGCTGGAAGCCATGAGATCCGAGATGGAATCCATGTATACCAACAAAGTATGGACTTTGGTGGAACCACCCGATGGGGCGCGGCCCATAGGGTGCTAGTGGGTCTTCAAGAAGAAGATCGACATGGATGGTAATGTGATTACCTATAAGGGCCGATTGGTGGCTAAAGGATTCAGACAGATTCATGGTATTGACTATGATGAAACCTTTTCACCAGTCGCTATGACCAAATCCATCCGAATCCTACTTGCAATTGCAGCATACCATGACTATGAGATTTGGCAGATGGATGTCAAAACAGCATTCCTTTATGGGAATCTCCTCGAGGACGTGTATATGATACAGCCGGAGGTTTTTGAGGATCCAAAGCAAGCCAACAAAGTATGTAAGCTGCAACGATCCATTTATGGATTGAAGCAAGCTTCTAGGAGTTGGAATCGACGTTTTGATGAAGTGGTCAAAGAGTTTGGCTTCATCAGAAACGAAGATGAGTCTTGTGTCTACAAGAAGGTTAGTGGGAGCTCTGTAGCTTTTCTGGTCTTGTATGTGGATGACATACTACTCATTGGAAACGACATTCCCATGCTGCAATCTGTAAAAGATTGGCTAAGAAAGTGTTTCTCAATGAAGGACTTAGGGGAAGCAGCCTACATACTCGGGATAAAGATCTATAGAGATAGATCTAAAAGGTTGCTAGGCCTAAGTCAAAGTACATATATTGACAAGGTGTTGAAGCGGTTCAACATGCAAGATTCCAAGAAGGGATTCTTGCCCATGTCACATGGAATCACTCTTTCGAAGAGTGGTTGTCCTTCCAATAAGATTGAGAAGGAACGCATGAGTAGGATTCCCTATGCCTCGGCCATAGGATCTATCATGTACGCCATGTTATGTACTAGACCACATGTGTCATATGCCTTGAGTATGACAAGCAGATACCAATCCAATCCGGGTGAGAGTCACTGGATTGCAGTCAAGAACATCCTAAAGTACTTGAGAAGAACTAAGGATGCTTTCTTGATATTTGGCGGTGAGGAAGAGTTGCGTGTAAGGGGTTACACTGATGCAAGCTTCCAAACCGATAGAGATGACTTTAGATCACAATCAGGATATGTGTTTTGCCTGAATGGAGCAGCGGTGAGCTGGAAGAGTTCCAAGCAAGAGACGGTAGCTGATTCTACAACAGAGGCTGAGTACATTGCTGCAAATGGCGCAGCAAAGGAGGCTGTTTGGATCAGAAAGTTTGTTTATGAACTTGGTGTGGTCCCTAGCATTGCGGATCCAGTGGAGTTGTTCTGTGACAACACTGGGGCGATCGCGCAATCAAAGGAACCCAGATCGCACCAGAAGTCCAAGCACGTGCTCAGGAAGTTTCATCTGATTCGAGATATTTTCGATAGAGGAGACGTTCGGATATGCAAGATTCCTACAGATGATAATCTGTCAGACCCGCTTACGAAGCCTCTCACGCAGTGGAAGCATGAAGGGCACACTAGGAGTATGGGCATACGAGATGCGCCAGATTGGCTCTAGTGCAAGTGGGAGACTGTTGGAATAGATGCCCTAGAGGCAATCTAGTTTAGTATGAATTTGTATATGGCTAGAAAATTCATTTATTATTTATTGGATATTTAATATAATGAAGTCCTTAGATTTACAATTGTGTTGTTTATCTTAAATATCCCTAGTCAAGTATAATGATTAAATGGGACAATCATCTATAGACTAGTATGGGGTTGGATTGATATGGGGATATCACGATCCAACACATAGGTGTGCATTACGGAATGTTGCACTGGATTGACCCATCTCCGAGAAGGCTACATACATGTTATGTTGAGTCACAAGCGCTTCTCGCGGTGCAACGGTATTGTCATCCTTAGACTTGAAGTCACTAGATATTATAGTTGTGGATCATTGTGATCTTGGTAGCGTTAAATGCTACACCGTAACTGGGTAGTCATAAAGGCGTGTACTGGATACAATGAGAAGCAAGCTTAGAGATCGTAGTGGACGTAGAGAGGATTTGCCCCTCCCACATAACGGGAGCAAATATCCTAGGCCACTCGAGGGATAGTGCTTATAGAATGTCTGGCCAGACTCAAATAAATCAATATAGGATATTGATGTTATTTGCACGAATAAGGCTAATCCCATGGATCGAGAAACTATGGATTGGATATACGAGTGTGACTTGTATGTCTCGTGTCCAATCCGGATATGGAGGCAAAGGGATGAGACAATTACTTGTACAAAGGTTGTCAAGATGACTATTCTATTAGTTGGCTAGAATGGATGTTTTGCTAGAAACCGCTCCATATTAGCAAATAGTTACTACCAACTAGATAGAACCTATGGGGTCACACGCTATATAGAGTTGAGCTAGATTTGGGAATTAATTAATTGGATTAATTAATTAGAAGGATCACTTTGCAAACCCTTGCAAACTTAGTAGGGACTAATTTGCAAGGAAGGGACTAAATTGAATTCTAGTTGGACTAGAATAAGTCCTTTAGGTAGTTAACAAGGAGTTGTTGGACTATATAAAGGACCCTCCTTCCTTCCTTCCTCATAACTTATGCTCATTAGTGAACATAACAAGAGTGGGAGAGAACAAAATGAGAGAGAGCAAGCAACAAGGAGCCCGACGCCGCCCCTTGCCGCCGCCCTCGTCCCCGTCGGCCAAAAAGAGGATGAAGCCCTCTTTTTGTCTCGTTTTGCGTGATTCGTTCTTCCTCTTCCTAATCCGGGCTAGCACCAAGGAGTTTGGGAGATCTAGGATCAACTCTAGGCGTGGATCAACTATAGAGAACGTGACATTATTCGCGTTTGAAGTCATCAAGGAGAACCCAAAGGTGCGTTTATGATTTCTAACCTTACTATCGTTATGTCTCTAGACTTGTGATCCTTGGAGGATTTTGCATGGTTTATGTTTGATTATGCTTCCGTTGTGCGATCCATGAATCAAAACACTACACGAGCTTGGTAAATAATGATGATAATGAGTGTTTAAATAACGAGGAGGCAAGAACACAATATTTGAATTTTGAGGGATTTTAAATTCAATTTTTAATTGTTTTTGTTGATCAATATCAACTAATCTATCTATTTGAGTTTGGGCACAACTCCAAATAATAGATCCGGGTTGTCTAATTATCTTATTATCCTAATTGCATGCATCATCCATACACCAACCACACAATAATAAGACAATAAAATAAACAACCACAAAACAGAAATTAAACGTGATGTGGATATGGCCTTTTTCTAGACTAAGATAATTCCAAGCCAATGGAATTATCTATGAACCCTAAAACAAACACATCTCCATGCGTCTTGATCTTTTGGTCTATCCTTCGTAGTCATGTGGAATGCTCCATGCTCCATGCTTCACCTTTTGTGGCTTCTTTGACTTTGGGCTTCTTTTCTTCAATCTTGGCAAACAATCTACTTTATTCTAGCATTAGCTAACATCTATACTAAATAAAATAAATCTCACAAGTTGAGGAAAAAAATGGCACGCAGGCCATAAAACCCTAATTAATTATTACAATTAATTGATCAGCTCGCAGGCCGTAAAACCAAACCACAAAATTAAACATCCACATCAAACCACATCCTAAGGCCATATCCAATCACCATGCGATTTTCACATAAACAGTTAAAATCCAATTTTAACGCGCTTGGTCAATTTTAATTGATTTTAGGATTTCTAGGGTTAAAACGAACCATGGGCCCAACAATCAAATTGCCCGGGCCCAATAAGGTGAACCACAAGGCCTAGGGCCGGCCCGGCCCAAAACCCACAAGCCTAGGCCGCGGGTTAGGGCCGCCCGGCCCCTAGGGCGGCCAATCTTGGGCGGCAAGCAAGAGGGCGGTACCTAGGGGGGCCGAACCTCCTTATGGGAGTTGTTTCCAAAACAACTCCCTTGCTTGGTGCCCAAGTTTGGTTGTTTCCTTGTTTTGGGAGAACTCCTTCTTCCCCAAGGATGCCCAAACTCTAGATCTACGATCCTAAAATGTCTCAAACTCACCAATTCATGCATCCAATGCAAAAATTGGATCTTGTTATGATTAATTATTGACAAATTGCACCCATGCTTGATTTGTCTTGTTTTACGCGATAAACAATCAAATTATGGTGTAAAACAACTAAAACGTAACACATAAACCACGTTTATGCTCTACGACCTGTGGCTCTGATACCACTGTAGGGTTTTGATTCATGGATGCGCAACGGAAGCATAAACAATCATAAAACCATGCAAAACCCTCCAAGGATCACAAGTCAAGAGATATAACGATGGTAAGGGTTAGAAATCAATAACACACCTTAGGGTTCTCCTTTGATGACTTCAAACGCGAATTGTGTCACGTTCTCTATAGTTGATCCACGCCTAGAGTTGATTAGATCTCCCAAGTCCTTGGTGCTAGCCCGGAAGAGGAAGAGGAAGAAGAATCACGTAAAACGAGACCCAAAAGTAGGGTCTCGGCCTCCTTTGTGGCCGACGGGGACGGGGCGGCGGAAAGGGGGCGGTCGGCTCCCTTGTTGCTTGCTCTCTCTCCTTTTGTTCTCTCCCACTCTTGTTATGTTCAATAATGAGCATAAGTTATATGGAAAGGAAGGAAGAAAGGTCCTTTATATAGTCCAACAACTCCTTGCCAACTACCTAAAGGACTTATTCTAGTCCTACTAGAATTCAATTTAGTCCCTTCCTTGCAAATTAGTCCCTACTAAGTTTGCAAGGGTTTGCAAAATGATCCTTCTAATTAATTAATCCAATTAATTAATTCCCAAATCTAGTTCAACTCTATATAGCGTGTGACCCCATAGGTTCTATCTAGTTGGTAGCAACTATTTGCTAATATGGAGCGGTCTCTAGCAAAACATCCATTCTAGCCAACTAATAGAATAGTCATCTTGACAACCTTTGTACAAGTAATTGTCTCATCCCTTTGTCTCTATATCCGGATTAGACACGAGACATACAAGTCACACTCGTATATCCAATCCATAGTTTCTCGATCCATGGGAATAGCCTTATTCGTGCAAATAACATCAATATCCCATATTGATTTATTTGAGTCTGGCCAGACATTTCTATAAGCACTATCCCTCGAGTGGCCTAGGATATTTGCTCCCGTTATGTGGGCGGGACAAATTCTATCTACGTCCACTACGATCTCTAAGCTTGCTTCTTATTGTATCCAGTACACGCCTTTATAACTACCCAGTTACGGTGTAGCGTTTAACGCTACCAAGATCACAATAATCCACAACTAGAATATCTAGTGACTTTAAGTCTAAGGATGACAATACCATTGCACCGCGAGAAGCGCTTGTGACTCAACATAACGTGTATGTAGCCTTCTCGGAGATGGGTCAATCCAGTGCAACATTCCCTAATGCACACCTATGTGTTGGATCGTGATATCTCCATATCAATCCAACCCCATACTAGTCTATAGATGATTGTCCCATTTAATCATTATACTTGACTAGGGATATTTAAGATAAACAACACAATTGTAAATCTAAGGACTTCATTATATTAAATATCCAATAAATAATAAATTAATTTCTAGCCACAAATAATTCATACTAAACTAGATTGCCTCTAGGACATCTATTCCAACACATACCTCTACTAGTGATGCAAGATGGTCTCCTCCTCCAAAAGGGTGTATTAAAATCAATGTGGATGTAAGTGTTAAAGGTGATCAAGTTGGTATTGGATGCATTTGCAGGAACTGTTATGCAATCCCTATAAGATGGGAAGGTAATTATGATGTTCAATTAAGTGTGACAGAAGATGAGCTTCAGGCAGTGGAGATGGCTACAAATATCATTAAACAGCAAGGTTGGCCCAGAGTGATTATAGAATCTGACTGCAGAAGTGTAGTAGAAGCTTGCGAGAACCCTCACAAAGCAGAATGGAGTTGGAGGTCAAGAGCTGAAGCAATTTCAGAATGGTTAAGGTCAAACAAGAACATGGAGATCCAGTTTTGTAATAGGCAGTTAAATTATGTTGCTCATGAAATAGCTAACTGGATTAGAAGTAGTCAGTTAAGTAGCACTTTCAAATTTGGAGGATCTTCCTCAAAATATTTGTAAGGCTTATTGCCAGGACAAGTTTTTTTGCTCTTGCTTTTAGTTATGAAAATACCTTTTATCAAAAAAAAAAGTTCTTAAGGTCTCGGTCTTCATGATTTGGACTATGTAAGCAAAGATTTTATTAGGGAAAGTAACTCCGGGAATGGGGAAATCATGTGTGAAAGGCTAGACAGGGTAGTAGTCGCAGTGGATTGGATGAATATTTTTCAATCCAGCCAAGTAAATCACCTTACGACAATGGTCTCGAATCATTGTTCAATTCAGTTGTTATGGAAAGCAACCAGATCTGTAGCAAATAAGAACATGATATTTCAATATGAGTCGGTGTGGAAACAGTACCCAAATTGTAAAGAAGTCGTGGCAGATTCCCGAGACAATATGCCCAAGTCACTCTCCCATAAAGACAAACTTGCTAATCTAGCAGTATTCCTTAAATAGTGGGAAAAATATGAAGTAGGAACCATCACAAAAAGGATCACATTTTACGCCGCAAACTTGAATGCTTGGAAAGTTCTCAGTGGAGAAATACATCAGAAATGGTGGCGATTAAATTCGAGATAAACGAGTTGATGTTGAAGGAATAAGACATTTAGCAGCAGTGCAGTCTTATTCAGTGGCTGGAAAAGGGAGCTCGTAACACGATCTTTTTCACAAAAAATCCATCATTCGTAAGGCTAGATAGAAATGCCTTAAAAGGCCTCGCATATGCCTCAAGGAAGTGGAGCTCAAGTGAAAATGAGGTGATTGCTATTTTGACAGAGCTTTTTATATATATATATATATATATATTACTTCCACTAATCCTTCCCGAGCAGATATGGAACCCCTTCTTCAAGAGGTAGCAAATCTCATCGAGAGAGCAAACAGGAGCATGGTGGAGTGTGAGTACACAAGTTCAGGAGTCAGGAAGCGGTCGTTCAGATGAGACCTATCAAAGCGTCGGGTTGTGATGAGTTCCCGACAATTTTTTCCAAACTCACTAGAATATAAAATGATAATTTTTCCACATAACACCTAATCCACGACAACAGAAAATCTAACTTAGTTCTCAGCCTAATGTCCACTGCCACAACTATGTTCTAGGCCATGCCTAGGTCGAAGTGATGAAGTTCAAGTATTGATAATTGCAAAATAACCCAAGAATCTGCCTCTCTGCTTCAGGGCCATTCGTGCGAATGCCAAATCCTTTCGTGCAAAAGCATTCGTTCGACTGAAGAATTCACTCGGGCGAATGAGTTTCAGAATCCTTCTTGAATCTTCACTTCTTGGTTCACGACCCTCTTTCCTTGTGTCTCCTAGCTTCCAAAGCTCACGTCCCTGATCCAATATACTCCTTAAGTCCTGTTTCCTGTCAAATACAACAAACACTATACCAAACGATTAAATCCATCAATTAAGCATAATAAAACATATAAGGACGTGCCCCGATGCAACTTACGCATATGACACGACAAGTGATAAAACCCACGTTCTCTCATCAAGTTTATGCTCCGAACACTACCAAAGTTTCTCTACGATGTTATAAATGCTAAAAAAAAAATATAGCTCCTAAAAGGCGCTATCAGTGTCTACTCAAAGAAAAAAAAAAGTTCGTCTTTTTTGTAGAGTTTTTGAGGTGTAAACAAAAATTTGGTGCCAAATTTTGAAGGCAAACATAATTTTTTATAGAATTTTTGGGGAAAGAAAAATGGGTGAAATTTTGGAAATTTGGCTAGAACTTTAGGAGAGAAACTAATATTTTTACCAAACAAATGGGGGGAAAATCAAAATTTACCAAACCATAATTTCACCAAACATATCAAACCTTCGCTTTCACTTTACCAACAAATCAATCGACACTCTTCTTCATCACGTCTATCGGATGTATTAGCAACTCAAGTGTATCTTCAGTATAACTGAATTCATCATGTCGTGGTGCACACGCAACGAGTGTGCCATGTATGCTAGTATCGGTAAAATGGCAATGTGACGCCCCAGAACCCGGGGGTCAATGTTAGGATAAAATAGCGACAAATGTAAACCGGCACGACGATACAACCGGCCCCACCTGCGGATCACCACCGCGGGTACCAAAACAAAGACTCGTCTGTCAAATAGGTATCTTCTGAGCCACCAGCTCAGGTACCAACATCGTATTTCAATAAACACTTATTCATTTATTTAATAAAAAACGATATAGTGGTACGTGACGCTCGATTTGAAAAGTGATCTTTTTATACAAATGATAACAAAGAAACGGGTACAATAATCACAACAGAATGTCTCTATCAATAAGCTATCTCACTAATTCTACCGTCTGATCCGTCCGTCGTAACCTGCAAATACTGTTAGGGGGTGAGCTCGCGCCCAATAGGTCGTTCACTGCAACAGTAGGGTGAAATGTAATAAACAATATAATTATAGCAGGTTACACGTAATATCACATATCACATAATAATCATTTAGCAACATAATAGCATGCGAACAGATGATAAAAACAATAAACGGATCGACATGAATTTAACACGAAGCATGCTGATATACCGTAAGCGATAATAATATTGTAAACTACATAACCCCTACCTCGATAATAGTATCTGATAACGACTTTGAGATAATAAAATTAGCTCCAAGCATAGAATAACACCAGTATCTCTTTCTCACACGTATCAATAACTAACTCGGGTCCGGAATGAGAAATAACTATAACACTGGACCCTATTTATAGAAGTAGTCAACCAATCACGTCGCGATGTGTCATAGGGACACGTGGCATCCATGCGGGGGTCGAAGGAATGAGTCGCGACACATGTCGCATAGGTGTCACGCATGCAAAGCAGGAGGCTATGGCGGTGACACACAGAGGGTTACGTGTCAGAAGCATCTGACTTGTAGTAGGACAGGTGTCGAGCATGTGATGAAAGATGCCACACGACGACACGCAGCAGGGGCGTGTGTCAAGCATCTAGGACAGGGGCTAAGGCAGTGACTACGTGTCTCTTGGTACACACTTACACCCATGTAAGCTATACACACTCTATAATACTTGTCATTATGCACTATTCATGATTAATTAAGCTAAGTAACACTTAAACGTGTGATTAGTGCTAATTGTTTCCTAAATATTTAGCAATTAGAGAAGATATTAGAACTTCTGGTGTCTTTCTGGACGAGCTTAACTATTATAGTTTGGCAGATATAGATACATCAAAACACTAAGTGCTTAAACATGAAATTCACTGAATTAATATAAGCTTCACAAAATGGGGTTATTACAGGCAACTTGTCAAATAGGGATAGAAGTAGCAGTGCAAATCAATTTACTCAAAACCCATGCGTTAAAGGAGTCCCGTTCTCACGAACTATCATGAGTACGTGACGTGACATCTTCACAACTACAGATTTCATTTCATTAATGAAATATATACACATTTATTAGGACTCTAAATCTAAAAGAATATGCGCGTGTGATTTCGCATTCATTAATGAAATGAAATTTATGGTCGTGAGGATGTCACGTCACGTTCTCATGATAGTATCAATGAATACGAGTTCATGAGAACGGAACTCTTAATCTGTATTACTTGTTATTTAGTTTGATATGAATTTTCAAATCAAAATGACAATGAGAGTGTGGATGCCTCTAAACACTATGACAACCCTAAGGTGGTGTGACCCCATAAGGAGTTGACTTGGTGAGTGAGACTTGAGATTTAGGAGTTTGCTCCCCTTAGACTCAAGTTCGAATTCCACGAATGTCAGTTATCCATGAGACCAATTGAGATTGACCTGACTATCTAAATTGTAAATATGCTCGAGACTCTTTACATGTGGTGTGCTTTGAGTGCAAATTCAATTATACTCAGTTTGATGATAGAATTGATGCTTTAAACTGAAAATGGGTCAAATAAGAGGAAACATAGCAAGGACCAGTTACCTTGGGCCCGACCCAATATCATTCTATTTTCTTTATTGATGAATGGCCGAACCAGATAATGAATACTACCTCTGTTTCTTCTCTTTCCTATGCGGTTGACTTGTTTACCCGTATTTGGGTCAATTTAACTCGGTGATTTGGATAGCAAAACGATGTAATTTTTTGACAATTTTTTTTTTTTACTATTGTAGAGTAAAGTTTACCCTACAAGATCATGCAAAAATTACTAAATTCGTGTATCGTTTTACTAACCAAATCACCGGGTCGAAGTGACCCAGTTAATAGTGCCAAAAAGTGAAGTAAGGTGAAAGAGAAGAAACAGAGGTAGTATCACTCTGTCTCTTCTCTTTAGCCAAATTATGACTTTTGTCACTATTCATTGGGTCACTTTGACCCGGTGATTTGGCTATTAAAATAATATAATTTTTTGATAATCTTTTCATGGTGTTGTAGAGTAAAAGTTGCTCTGTAACACGGTGACAAACTTATTAAAAAATCGCATCGTTTTGCTGTCCAAATCACCCGGTCAAAGTGACCCAGATACGTGTCAAAAAGTCAAAATGGGATTAAAGAAAAGAGACATAGTGGTACTTTTTAGTTTTGATCGAAATATCAACTCGTTTGAATTCTTTCTTGGCAATATTGCATTAAAGGTACCCAAACTTTGGACAAACCGTGGATTAATATTCGACTTTTCAAACCGTGCACCGGTGGTACTCGAATTTTAAATTATTGTAACTTTAGTACCCATTTGCTTTGAAGTTACCATTATACCCTCATTTTTGTAAATTTTAATGCCCATATTTATTATTATACTATGTTTCGACCTATTTTTTTTTTTTAAATTTCCTACAACCACCACCACCACCACCACCTATCTCAACCACCACAATTTCTACTTCCACAACCACATCCAATAACTTCCACCATTGGTCCACCACCACCACCTACCACCACCTCTACCATCCATCACCAGTGACACAACCTCCACCATGCCACCGCCCGCTACCACGACATCAAGAACCACTTGCTACCACCCCTCCTACCAACTGTCTCAACCTCTACCACTTCCACCTACAACCACCACCACCCACAATCTGAAACCCTTGCCTCCATTACCATCAAACCTCCGCCATCGCACAAATGCAGTGAACCACAATGACGCACAACTCTAAACTGGATCATAGTAAGAATCCCTAATCAAAACCAAAATCATTACTAGATTTTCTAAAATTAAATTCAAACATGGGTTAAAAGAACTCATAGGAGGTCGAAATAATGCTGAAAATACGTGGTGCCGGCAAGATCGACCTAGTGTCGTGAGAGAGAAGAAGAAATAAAGCAACCGCAAAAGAAGATGACGAGTCCCATTCATCCTCCTCTCATCTTCCCCTGACATGTTCCTCTTTACTTCTCATTCGTCTCTTATTTTCCAAACCGTAACATCTCGATTTTTCTTTTTTTATTTAATTAATTATTTGGAGTAATGTTTTGGTAATTTTGTAGGGGAAAAATTAATTAATTATTGTGTATCTTAATATAATTCTTTTTGGGATGGTGTTGGTTGTGAGTTGTGGTTGTGATAACTTTTTTTTTTTTTTTTTTGTTTAAATAGTGGTGGTTGTGGGTAGCGCCGTAGCGGTGGTGATGGGTCGTGATGGAGAGTGGGGGCGGTGATGGTGAGTAGTGGGTGGCAAACTGGCAATGGTGGTTGTTTTAATAAAATAAATTTTAGGGCAAAATTGCACCACTGGTACCCAAACTTTGGACAAACTGTGGATTTAGTACCCGACTTTTAAAATGGTGCATCACTAGTACTCATACTTTCAATTTGTTGCAATCAAGCACCCATAGCTAACTGACATCTCATTTTTTGGACAGAATAATTTCAAGGGGGGGGGGGGGAGGGTGTATTTGCATATTCTAAGAGTTCAAAAACATTGAAAAATAACATCCAGCCCCATCCATCCTCTCTTCAATTCTCGACCACCAAGCATTGATTATCATTATATTAATAGCACCCAAAAGAAGAATTGAGACAAAATCAAGACTTTTTAGCACAATTCTAATCCACCCAGATTCAAAAATGAGTAGACCCAAATAGGAAAATCAGAAAAGGGATAGGAAATCGAGCAACCCAGACCATGATGAATACAGAAATATCAAAATCAAACACAGGAAAAAACCCCCCAAAATTCCATGCTGCTGTACGAAAGAAGATAAATTTAAGCATTTCGTCAAATGGGTATGATGCATATTGTGGGCTACGCTTTAATCGGGTGGTAGACGAAAACATGTATCAATTTTATGGGTTTGGGCGAAGGTTGCTGTTGTAGGTGGCGATGGATGTTGGATGTATCGGAGATGGCGCCGTGGAGTTGGGAACCGGTGGTGTCTGGTGGTTTTGGTGGTTTCTCAAGCGACGAGAAGTCGTCGGGAGCGTGGTGTGGTCGGCCAACGGTTGCAGCGACGAAGGGGCGGCGAAGAGGCAACCCGACTGAAAATCCGGCGAATGGCATGGAACCTCGGGCAATTGTGGTTGCTGGTGCTGCGAATCTGAAGTTTAGGACCCAGATTGGAGGTGTTTGCTGCCGTCGAAATCAAAGAGACGAGCAACTTCAATTTTTCAACCAAGAACTCTAGATCCCCAAATTAAAAATGGCGTTGAGTGTGTTTGATGAGAACAAATAGGCACAACATGTTTTTCTACCCGTTCAGATGTTGGTTGGACATAATAACCCCCGTAGATGGCACGTGCGAAGCACATGCCACTTTTCCATCCAATTTGGCTAATGTCCGTAACGATTGGGTACTGATTCTAACTATTTCCAAAACATGAGTACTTGTGGTGCACGATTTTGAAAGTCGGGTACTAAATTCACGGTTTGTTCAAAGTTTGGGTACCACTGGTGCAATTTTGCCAACTTTCAGGGTGTCGGGGATTGTGGTTGATATAAATTCAAGATACTGAGATAGTGGTTGTTGTGGGTGTAGTAAAAAAAGGGATTAAAATCATACTCTACATACTTATGGGATAATAAGAATAGAGAAATAAGGACACATATAGTCAATTCGATCTGAATGAGCACTAACAATTTAAAATTCGAGTACCACCGGTGTGCGTGGTTTGAAAAGTCGGGTATTAAATCCACAGTTTGTCCAAAGTTTGGGTATCTAAGGTGCAATTTTACCTTCTTTGTTTTCTCCGATCGAAATCCGTGAAGAACTTTAACCTAACCAGAGAGAGAGGGAGAGAACAACCGAAGAAGACGGCGACGAGATGGCTGAATTTCCGACTGAAATCGTTGCTGAAATTCTCTCAAGGTTGCCTGTGGAATCAATACTCCGTTTCAGGTGCGTCTCTAAACCTTGGTGTGCTCTAATCGACAGTCCCCACTTCGTGAAATTGCAGCTCAAACAATCCATCGACACCAAAGATAACCGGAAACTGATTCTTAGTGATCAAGAATTTCTATCTAGTTTATATTCAGTGAGCATGTATTCACTTGATATCGCCCTCAAACTCGATGATCATTTTCTGAGGAAACCCAGCAACACGTGGATGGCCGAGGTTTTGGGTTCATGTAATGGTCTACTCCTTGTACGCAGGGGATCCTATACTGCTATTTGGAATCCCTCAACCCGAAAACATCGAATTTTACCCCTTGGCACTACTAGTGATGATTATAATATGAAAATTCATGGTTCAGAAACCTGCCACTATGGCTTAGGGTATGATTCAGTCCATGATGATTACAAAGTGCTGAAGATTACTCAATTTCATCTCGACGACGATGTGTTTCGCTCTGAAGTTGAGGTTTACAGTCTACAAATGAACTCATGGAGAAAGATCATTACAGATTTCCCCTTTTACCTCGGTGGCTCGTGGTCATGTGGTGTGTTAGCCAGTGGTGCTCTGCATTGGATTGCAAGTAAAATGAGATATGGTTATGATCGTTTGATTGTTGCGTTCGATCTTGCTACGGAGGAATACCGGTTACTTCCTGTTCCTTGTCTCCATCGTCCGGAGTTGGTTGATTTTCATATGAAGGCAGCGTCCTTGGAAGGAAGTCTATGCATATTGTGTGAACATATCGACGACCTTTTTACGATGTGGGTAATGAAGGATCACGGAGTCAACGAGTCGTGGACTAAATTGCTTAAGATTCCTGAACAAAGTCATCTTTGGCCGTTTGGATTTGCAGTTCCTTTGACCTTTTCCACGGATGGTACCAAACTTCTTTTGTTTGAATATAGCAAGAAGCTGATATGGTATGATCTTAAACATAAAGTAGTTGAGACAGTTAACATCAGTGGTCTCCGCGACATATGGCGTGCCGAGTTTTATGTGCCAAGTCTTGTTCCAATCGGGACGGGTGACACGGGAAATTGAATGAAGCTGCACAAAGAGGAGAGAAAATACAAGATGCCAAAAGAAAGAGGTAATTCCGAAGGTTTTAGTATTTTAAATTGTCTTCAATGAATTGAGCCTTTACTTGCAGTTTCTATTTAGACATCTGCTTGCCTTCTTGCAGTATTGATTTAGCTAGGATCTTTGTACGGAAATTCATAGTCTAGAGAGAACTCACTTTGTTCGAATTTATTTTGATAGACTGCATTAGCAATGTTCACCAAAAGTTTAATAAACACAAATGGGTGACTGTCGTGTCTCATTAAGTGTCCATGACGTACCCCCAAGTGTCCAGTACAAGAAAATTCTCCAAAGTACTTCGACACGCCAGTCGGAGTGTCTGACACGTATTTTGGAGTGTCGTAGGAGTGTCTGAGTGTCCAACACGGGGTACAGCTCCTATCTTTGGAGTGTCCAACATGGGGTACAGCTCCTAGTTGTTCAGTATAGACATCAGACGTTTTGTACTGAAGTTAGGGACTATAGTCAAAACTTGAACTCACGGAAAATTTTCAAGGATTTACCTTAATACTTTGGTTGTAACAGACTTTACAGTAACTTGGCTATTGGTGCTTTACACTGGGTTGGGTCCCAGAAGTCTCTAGTGGTCAGTACTTATGATAGTTTTGTGAAATGCAGTTGATCTCACTAAGGAGAAAATATGCTAGTCCCATGCCTGCTAAGGAGTTTCATATAAGTGTAAGGGTGCTGGAAGGGTGTCTGTGCATATTGGGTAATTATTATGATCAGTATTTTGATGATTGGGTGATGAAGGATTATGGTGTCAGAGAGTGATGGACTAAAATACTTTCGGTTGCCTTACCAAAAGCCGGCATTAAGCCAATAGATTTTGTCCTTCCTTCCGAGTCTTCTAAGGGCGGTACCAAACTTCTATTGTTGCGATGTAGCAGCAAGGCTATTTCATTTGATTAGTTCATGAGACAGTTAACGCCTGGGGTGTCCCAGAATTTTTCACTGACGTGTTACGAGTACAAAGTCCTGTACCCATAAGTAGTCCTGGCAAAATGGACAGGACGGACGAATTTGGGCTGAATTTACTTGGGCTAGATTTAATTGGATTGATGTCCATTTAAGACCAATTGCTAACTGGGAATTATTGGGCTAAGATTTAATCAGGTTGGGTAAAGAAGGCCAAAAAGGTTGGGAAGAAGAGGTAATCTGTTAAATTTGTCTTCTATGCATTAGGCATTAAGCCTTTAGTGACTGTTTTGTTTCACCATCTTGCCATATTGAATTTGCTTGGAGCTTTGTGTGGGATTGAGAGCAAGGACACGAAGCCAAAAGAGATTGAGAAGAAGAGCCAATCTCTTTTCGTTACCATGGTTTGGGAAAGAAAAAAACGGTGAGACTCAACTGTTAGGAGTAATTTGTATTATGTTTCCACACCGAATTAATTTAGAATAACTCGTGAAATGAACAGTCTGATTTGAGCGGTGTGGTGAATCAGAGTTCAAAGTTACATTTGGGGGCATGTGAAGAGATCAGCTGGGAATAAAGTTGATAACTTAATTACTAGGAGTTGTATTCATTGTAAAAAGTAAAGCGAGACAATTGCTTTGGGAGGAGGGAGTAGTAGTGAGTTGGAGACCTTAGTGTATGGCCACATTTGATCTCTGTGAGAAAAGTGTCCACTCAGTTCTCTGATCAAATTCTGCTGAAGAACCCCAACCAAGTATGAAGAGGGGTAAACAGAAAGAAGAGAGAGGACCCATTTTACGCGGGAAATTATCTCTGACGCTCTCTCACGATTGCCTGTGAAATCGCCACGGTAATAATGGCTTTTTACTATTTTGTAGGATTCACAGTCTGAAGCATAGTTGTCAAAATCTTACGATTCACGATTTGTATCCTACGATTCGATTCGACTCACCCACAAAACAATGTGAATCCCTTAGTGAATCTTTAATGTACAAAAAGTTATTTGAATCCCGATTCAAGAGTCTGAATCTTACGATTCAGTTGCGACTCAGACCGATTCTACGATTCACCTTCGATTCATCTAAAAGTCTAGTTGAGTTGCAGCACCAGTCTAAGAAATAATACTTCCTACGTTACTTCCTACATTTATGTTTGTTTTGCAACACACATTTGTTTTAAATTACTAGTGCATTTTCTCAAGTCCAAAGCTAATAGATTTCTACTATTTTCAATCTCCTTGGCATCTTGTAGTTCCTCGCTCCACATGCCTACTATATCTAGATTATTTTTTATTTTTTAGATGTGTGGAACTCCTAATCACTAGTTATGGATGCGAGTTTTCAATAATTTGAGCTTTTCTTTTTGTAAATATATGAATATTTTGTTCAATAATGTTAGAACTTTATGAAATATTTAATTATATTCTACATAAAATATTACAAACTGAATCTTTATGATTCACGATTCTATTCGATTTACGATTCAGTAAAGGTGAATTTCGATTCACTATCTGAATCATGATTTGACAACTGTGGTTTGAAGTTTAAATCTTGGAGAAGAATTCGGCATTTTCTCCTACACAGTGGATGCTACGGTAACTTTGTTCGTGGTGCTTTGCGTTTGTTCCTGTCCCGAGAATTTCAGATTCAGGTGTACGGTTCTGAACTTCTGATGATAGGTTTATTTCTGCAGTTGTTCTTGCAATGGAGGAATGCCGTTAGTGACCATGCTTAACATGGATGATAAAGCTGAGTTTCTGATGGATATAATATTGTTGGAAGGGAGTTTCTGATGGATGATCAGCGTTTTGATGTCTGGGTAATGAAGGAGTATGGTGTCAGACTCGTGGTGGATTAAACTGCTTTCGGTTTCTTTAGCAAAAGATACTGATATGGTAGAATTTGTGGTTCGGTTGGGATTTTCTAAGGATGGTACCAAAGGTCTTTTGGTGCAACATAGCAACAAGCTAATCTGGTTTGATCTTCAACATAATGTAGTCGAGACAGTTGATGTCTGTGGTCTTCCTGATTTTTTTCAATGCGGTGTTCTTTGTGCAAAGCCTTGTTCCACTTGACATTGGAGTTGTCAAAAGTACTGCGAAGAAGGAAAAGAAAAGGATTCTGAAGAGGACGCCGTTAATTGGAAAGTTAACTTTGGGACCATGATTTTAACTGTCTATAATTACTGCATTTGCCTTCAGTCACAGTTCCTATTTGGCCACCTGTTGCCTTGTTGTTATTCATAATGAACTAGTAGAAGATTTGAATTGAATATTCTTCGCTCGGGTAAAGACACTTATGCCTGAAGGATTTTTTATTCCGGAAGAATACATTTTCACCTTTTCAGTTATTTACTAGAAAATTTTGTTCTTATCATTTGTAATGTGAAGACAGTGTTTAAATTATGCGAAAGTGACTAGCTACTTCCAGATTTGCTCCGTGCACTATAAATTCTTCAGCACTAGCAAGTATTGTTATATCAAACACCATTTCCTTGCCATTCGATTTCTGAAAATGTCGTGGTGAAATTTCTGTTGCTTTGAAGATGTTGATTTGTTTCTGAAAATGTCAGTTGGTAAAATTTCTGCTCAAGTTTTATGTCTGAATCCCATAGTCAGTAAAACTCGATTAGAACTTTAATTTCACTCAGCAACTTGAAAGTATAGTCAAAGTATTACTATGATCTCAGTCAAACTATCTCATTCAGTATTGTGTGGATCGGTTTAGCTCGCACATCCCTTGTACAAATTTGTGATTTGTTTTTATCCAGACTTATCTTGTTTTTGCTGAAGTGACTGGTGTCTTTTTTATACTTGTCTGTTCTTCGTTTCTCTCTCACATTTTGAGGAACAACCATCCATAATTCTGGGTTTTTTTGTTTTGTTTCTCTTTAGAGATGGTTTTCTGTCGGAGGGATTGAAGCTGAAGCTTTAGGGGGAAAGTTGAATAAGAGATGAGCTGCAAAGGTATACAGCGTAGTGGTCTCATTATTCTGCTGATCGGTCTCTTTTCGCTGTAGGCTGTAGTATTCAGTTGGTTTCATTGAATGAATGAAATGGAACACGCTAAAACTCCTCCTGATTGTTCAAAAGTATGTACATTTGCTTGCTTGCCAGTAATTATAGGATGATTGTTCCTGTTTCAGCATATGGTTGCCGCTTTGACATATTGATTTAACTGATTAGGTAGATGGAGCAAAACCTGTTATGGACCAATTGTTGTTGGGCCGGCCTACAATCGGTCAAACAAGAATGGAATTAGTTTGGACTGAGTAGGCGGGTACACTGTTCTCGGCCCAATAGTAAATACTACTATTTTCTTTTCTTTTTTCAGTGGTGAGCATTATTAGTCAGTCACCTAAAAAGCAGACTTTTTTTGCCAACTTACAAAGCAGGTGGCAGATGAAAACTTTGGGAGAAAAAAGTAGAACAGCTCTCACACCTTTGTGAGAGGATTGTGAACACTGCAACTACCACTGCAGCTAGCAGCATTGTTTAGTTCCTGTCTGTTGTGTTATCGTTTTCTATTTTTGTTCTTGTCTGTTTGGTTTTGTTTGTCAACTTTCCGTCATTAGTCAGTCACGGAAGATGTATTTTTCACCAACAACCAAAAATGTATTTCTCAACTACAACTTAAAGAGAAAAATGTATTTCTCGACAACAACAGAAGTTATGGAAAATGTAGGATGATCTCAGTTTGTTTTCTTCTTCTCCGAGTAAAATCTGTGAAGAACCCAATCGCCTGACCAGAGGGAGAGAAAACAGCAGAAGAAGAAAAGAAAAAGTAAAAAAACACGACGACCAGATGGCTCAATTTCCGACCAACATCGTCGCTGACATACTCTCACAGTTGCCCGCTGAACCAATAATTCGTTGTAGGTGCGTCTCTAAGCCTGGGTGTGCTCCCATCGACGGTCCCCACTTTGTCAAATTGCATCTCAAACGTTCCAACAAATCCAAAACAAGTCGGCAAAGTAGTGATGGAGAAATATATTCCCTTAACATGGAGTATTTACTTACTTTATGTCTCTGTCAAAATGGATCATCAAACCTTTTTGACGAATTCGGACGAGTATGCCCCCAAAGTTTTGGGTTCATGTAATAGTCTTAGTGTTAGTACGCACGGGAGACGATTTTGCTAACTGAAATTCAAGGCATAGCAGAATTCCATGGCATATGGTATGATTCAGTCCATGATAATTACAAAATGTTGAAGATTACTCGGTTTCTTTATCTGAAGGGCACTATTCGATTTCACTCTCAAGTACAGGTTTACAGTCTACAGAGGAACTCATGGAGAAAGATTATTACAGATTTTCCTTACTCATGGGGAAAGATTATTACAGATTTTCCTTACTACAACTTTGGCTGGGATCTTTGACGTGGTGGAGTGAAGATGTAGGATTAATATTTGTAGTTTTATTTCATGATGCAATGTAGCTTAAAGATAATTCTTGTTAGCTAATCATTTGTAATATGTGCTTCAATATTGGCGAGAAATGAGTCATGACCAGGACTCGTTACATAGCTAGTGATTTGTGCGAGAGCAACTCTACCCTAGTCGGGATGAGGTTACAAATGCATTCTCGAATCAATGAGGCCATTAGGTGAGTTGAGTAGGAGCAGCTAGAAGATGGTAAATTCGGTAGGAGATAGTGATAGGTTTGTGTAGAGCTGGACCGAAAGGGACCATCACCGTGCTCATCGTTGACCTACTAGAACGCGTCGGTAGGGAGAGTTGGACTGAGAGGTACATTATGATACCGATGTGTAGAACGACAAGAAAAAGGTGATTGTCAAAGCTATTACCGAGCTTAGTTAAATGGTGGAATTATTGTGTTAGCGCACTGAATCTTGAGCCATTAACGACCCTAGGTGATCTATAGATTGTCTACTTTTCTCCATCTTGATCACACTTTACGTTCTTCATTTACATTGTTAGCATTTGATACTAGTCACTTGATTGAGGATGACAACCTTTAAATCATATACCCTTTTCACCAGCAACTTAGTGAATTGAATATAATTGTTAAATTTTAGAATAGTAAGACCACTTCCATGTGGTTTCGACAACTCGGAGTCCCAAATACTCTATTTTAACTACTTGAGCGTATACTTGCGCAATACGTGTAATATAGGGCCGTCAACGGCTGACATTTTCTCAATCATTGAGGGACATTTCAGCATCTCCACTTCCTCTAGACCATTTATTTAGATCATGGAAGCGAAGCTCAACTTTGTTCATCAAGTTATCTCCGAAAGGCAAACGTCAGAGCTTGATGGTCCCTTCATCTGAGGGGAAATTGAGGCATCTCTCAATCAAATGGGATCCCACGAAAGAGTCGGTCCCGACGGCTTTCCGGCATTGTTTTTTAAGAGAATTGTGACCTTGTTGGAAATGAAGTCTCGAATACTTTCCTTCACATTCTTAATAACAAGGGAAGCATCGTGGGGTTGAACAATAAGGTTATTGCACTCATCCCCAAAGCCAAACAGGTGCGTGTTCTTAGCGATCTTATGTCTATTAGTTTATGTTCTGTTATCTACAAGTTGGTTGCAAAAACTATCGTTAATAGATTGTAACTAGTTCTCAATGATTGTATCTCCGAGTATCTGAATGCTTTTTTCCCGGGAAGACTCATATCTGATAACATTCTTTTGGCCTTTGAGTTGTTACACTCTATGAGAACGCGCAAGAAGGGGAAAACATGTTACATGATAGCAAAGCTATACATGGAAAAAGCATATGATAGAGTTGAATGGTTCTTCCTGGAAGCACCTATGGCCAAAATGGAGTTCATTCCACACTTGATTCAGCTTATTCATGAATGCATATCCACATCCTATTTCTCTTTTGCTATTCACGACGCGTGCAAGGAAGAATAATCCCTGAAAGGGTGCTTAGACAAGGTTGTCCCCTCATCCTTATTTGTTCCTTTTTGTCTGTGAAACCTTTCTCGTACTCTCTCACGTGCGATTCAAGGTGGTTCCATCTCAGGGGTCTCAGCTTCTCGAGGTGGTCCCATTATCTCCCAGACTCCCACATCTTTTCGCAGATGATAGTATGGTTTTTATCAAAGCAACTCCGCATGAAATATCCTTTCTTCAGCAGCTTCTTCATAAGTATGAGTCAACCTCGCGTCAGAAGGTAAACTGAGCTAAATCGTTTTTTTCTTCTAATGTCTCTACTCATGATAGAGCATGGTTCTACAATCTACTGGGGTTCAAGAATCAGCAAGTCATGAAAAGCACTTGGGATTGCCTACATCAATCTGGAAGAAGAGGATTCCAGCTTCGGTAACCTCGTCGAGAATGTTGGTAACAAGATGAAAGGCTGGAAAATGACTCACTTATCCTTTCTCGGTAGAAATATTCTTGTCAAAGCATTTGTCCAATCAGTTCCGGTGTACACTATGAGTTGCTTCCGTCTACCACTTTCCCAGTGTCAAAAATTGGAGGAGATGTCGTGTAGATTGTTCTGGGGCAAGCAAGATGATAAGAGAGGCGTTCGCTGGATTGAATGGGATGCTCTCAAAAAATAAAAGACGAAGGCAGTATCGGTTTTAAAGATCTTGAAAACCTCAATACGGCCCTTCTAGCAAAGCAATCATGGAGGCTCCTTACGTCTTAGTCACTCGTAAGCAGGGTTTAAGCACAAGTAATATCAGAACAGGGACATTTTGAGGGTCACGGCTCAGAACAACTGCTCGTACGCTTGGAGATCTATCTTGAGCACAAGACATCTAATCCAAAGTGGAATTCTCTGGAAGGTTGGAGATTGTAGGAGCATTAGAAGTTTGCAGGATCCGTGGATCAAAAGAGCCCATAGTTTTCCTTCGATTTCTACATCTAGGGAGGCCGAAGATATGCTAGTTGCTGATTTTATTGGTGATGAACAAACATGGAATTTCTTCTGAAAAGAACATGCGATATCCGCTCTTGGATCCCGAGAATTCTTTTGTCTTTGTCAGCTCTAGACCGTGAAACGTTTTGTACAACTCCATGGAGCATTTGGATTAGGAACTCGACTATTTTTCAGAACTATTTCAGACGCGTTGAAGTTAGTGTGCAATTGGCCGGCAGTATGGCACAGCAGGCGTCAGAGGTGAGCTTCTCTTCCCCGGCGAGTAATATCAGCAGAGTTCCCAGGGCTGGTTGTTGGCTCCCTCCAGATCGTGATTCATTCAAGATCAATACGGATGGTGCCTGGCGTCGTACATACCACTTTGCAGTCTCTGGAGCAGTTTGCCGCGATCATGACGTCAAATTTTTGGTAGGATGAACTTCCCCTCTCCCACAGGCCACCTCTATGCTTGAAGCCAAAGTACTAGCCGTACGAGATGGCGTCCTTTTGGCGTTAGAGCTGGGCAAATCTCGGATTATCATTATGTCTGATGCTAAGCAGATTATTGTGGCGATCCGGTCCCACGTTTAATAATAAAAATCGATTATACGATAATATCACAGTTTAGTATCAAACCCAGTCTTGTACTTCCAGACATTTGAAAATCCACATGGAAGACATTAAGTCAGCCATAAATGTATTTTTTATTAAGACACAATATACAGATAGATTGAATTCAGTCACTCAAAGATCAGAACATAAATAAGTTATCAACTAGTGTCTCACTTGAGACATGCGGCTAGGGTTTCACCAGTACCAGAAAAAAACCCTACGATGAAGTTGAGTACCCTGCAAAATAAGTTAAGGAAAAAGTTTGGAATTGAGGTTAATTTCAGCAACAACTTTACAGGGCTAAGATGAAAGCCATTGAAATGCTTGATGTAAGCCATAGCAAGCCTTTTGAAATGCTACCAACCTATGGTGAGCAATTATTTGAGACTAACCATAGGACTCATTTCATTTTGGAATGTGGTTATTCTGGACATGGTAGACCATGGTTTCAGAGGTTATTTTTGTGCTTAGATGGGATACAGAATGAATTTGTCAGTGGGTGTAGACCGTTCATTGGATTGGCTGGCTTCCATCTCAAAGGACCATACAAAGGGGTCTTGTTAAGTGTCGTTGGTCTAGATGGGGAAAACTGTGAGTATCCCATTGCAGTGCAATTGTGGAGAGTGAGAACTCTAAAAGTTGGTAGTCTTTTCTAAAAGAGTTAGCATTCACTCTACAAGCTGACCACGTCAACACAAACTGGACATCAATGACTGATGGACAGAAGGTAATCTTATATTACCATGACTGAATTCTTATTTTATTTCATTTGTATATGATATAAAGTTAAATTCTAATGTTTATCTAGTTGTCTTAAAAAAAAAAAAAAAAAATTAGGCCCTGGATAAAGTTGTGCAAGAAATATTCCCTGGAGCTGATCACCGGAGATGTGTGTGGCATCTATTCAACAACTTCAGGAACAAATTTCCTGGTGTAATGCTAGCTAAATACTTTTGGCAAGCACTCAATCAAACTTATAGATTGAAATGGAGAGCATCAAGGAAATTGATAACGAGACGTATATCTATATAATAAATCAACTAGGTGTTTCCCTTCAAAAAATAGTCAACGGGAACATCCTAGCCATTCAATCTCAAGAAATGTATGGAGACGTTTTGATTTGTTGATCTTCAATTATTTTTTATTAGAGACATTATTAAAAAGATAAATTATTTAAAACGTTTAAATGATAAGATATTGTTATATCTTGAAATCTGTCTCTCATTTAAAAAACTATTTCGAAATTCTGTTTCATCTTGGATAACTTTTTTTGAAATGTAACTTAGATCTAAAAGAACACGTCTTTATCAAATTAATTATTAATCACCTATTAAAACAAAAAAAATAATAATTTTATAATCTTTATTATCAGAATTTATCTAAAGAAAATAAATATAAGTCAAATAGTATATATTTTGTAATTTCCCTACGGCCATGAGTGAGTCAAGTGATAAATTATAAGTGCCCCACGGGCTTGGGTCAATTGCTAGTTAGTTGATGAGATTGAATGTGAAGCACTGGAATAGGCATGCATTCCCTCTTGGGTTGAAGTGTGATGCCGTTATAAATAATCACACTGAAAATTTTAACGGCTGGTTAGGTGATATTAGGGAGAAACCCCCCAATTGGAATAGTGGATGATGTGAGAAAGAAGATGACGCAGAGAACTCAACAGAGGTACCAGAAATATCTTAAGTGGGAGGGTAAGATTAGTAGGAATATTAAGAAAAATGTTACAAAGTTGTGTGAGGAAGGTAGAGCCTATCATATCTTCGGTGCTGGTGAAGGTGAGTTTGAAGTCAATGGAAGTAGGGAGGTATTCATGTTTACTTGGGTTAGAATAGATGCACATGCCGAAAGTAGCAACTATCCGGTATTCCTTGCAAATATGTATGTACTGCAGTGTCATATGCTAGGCTTGACAAAGAGAGTTTTGTTGAAAAGTGCTACTACATAAGCACTTTCAGAAAGACAAATGGTAGTTGGTTCATCCACCCTGTAGATGATCCTGTGCATTGGAGGGAAAGTACTAGGCGAAAATCATTGCCACCACAACAAGCAGGCCTCCTGGTAGGCCACCAAAGGCTAGGAGGAGCAACGTGAATTTGGAGTCCCCTGCAACATCAAACAAGTCTCATTTAGTGACTTAAAAAAAGTGTAACAATAAAGGGAACAATTCAAGGGCATGTGATAGGAAAAGGATGGAGAAATGACTACAGCTGAAAAAAGAGCTCACGGAGGATCTGCAAATACTTCACATACACATGCTTCTATTAGTAAGTAATTAATTTCATTTTTTTTTTTCAGTTGTTAAGTAAACATTGTTTACAATCTCATTTAGCTATAAATATGGTTGTTTTATTGGTAGGTTAACAATGGTGGTGGAACACAATCATGTGCTGCACCAGTTTCACTACCTCAGGCAGGTGGTTCTAGCAATAGAGTGAATATGGTGAGTTACTATCAGTATTTAATCTCTGCATACTTGTAGTAATTGTATTATATAACTGGTACAATTTTTGGTGTTTCACTTGGATCATGCTCTGTTGTGGTTGATATTCTTTTTCGAACAAATTGTATAAAGGTTGAAGTTAAATTGATTTTATATGATGTGTGGATGTCAAACCCAGTTCACTGGGGAGTAGCAGAGATGGGGGATTGGGGGGTGGGTATCATTGTCCTGTCTTTGAACTTCAATTGTTTGCAGAACAGTTTGGGGCTTGTCACCCGATCAGATTGGCTCACAATATCTTTTTTATCTGTCACTGCTTAATATATTCTTTTGATATAATAGGTTAATTGTGGGACTGTCCACAAACTTACACGTTACTAATATTAATTTATTTTTAGTTTATTTCTAGAAAGCTATTCATCAGATTCAAGTTGTGTTTTTCTAACTTGGGTTTTTTTGGTTTATTAAATCTGACACAGGCTACTAACAACAGAAATGGGATGGTGCAGTGGCGTCGGAGTGTCAAGCTCGCAGCCAGATTCGATAAACATCTCCTATAATAAAATTAAAGTGTCATTACTTTTGTACTTGTTCAATGAAATTGTAGTTGTAGCAGTGGCGTTAGTGTGGTGGATTTGTGAAGTTTACATGTCTAAACTTGATAGACCATTGTGCAATTGTTACTAGATGTAATTTTTTAGTTTAGTACACGGAATGGAAGTACTTGTTGGTTTGTATGAATTGGTTTTGTGTGTTCTAAATTGCATTTTATTGGTTTCTACTATTAGATCTATCACAGACTACTCACACAGAAACGGGGCTGGTGATTCAGGTGGCGCGGAGTGTCAAGCTCACAGCCAAATCCGATAAACATTTCATTTAATACATTTTCCTTCAGAAATTTCCGTTAAATGAATTATTCAGTTTTCCTCATTTAAGTAAATTCTTTTTAATGTTAACTTAGCTGATGTTATCTTCAATGCTTGTAGGTGAACACTGCTAGAGGTGGTCCAGAATCTTCGAAGTCTATTCTACGTAGGTTACCTAGAGGTTCCGCTACTTCGTCGTGAGTCTATTTTAAGATGGTGGTAACGAGGATGTAATTAAGCAAGCAAGAACTTGCAGCGTTTGTGATATGTGATTTATAATGTAACCAAGATGCTACATGACTCTCTGCCCCCTTTTTGTACACAATTTCTGGTTAGTTGTAGTTTAAATACAGACCAGCAAATGTGTATTAAGTATTAACTCGGCAGGAGTAGTGAATTCATCTAATGGCTTCGTGCCCCTTTTGGGTATTCAATACTAGCTCGGTAGGAGAAGTAACTTATTCTAATGGCTTCAATGCTCTTTTGTAAATTTATTAGATGAGCAACTGAAATGTTCGATGTAATCTGACTTTGTAAGAGCAGTGCCAAAGTATTCTGTAATGGCATCGTGATCGTCTATTGCATATGTATTCCATGAGTAAGTAAATTATTAAGTTGAATTATTTTCATAGCAAACGGACCAACCGATTATGGGCAAAGGAAATTCGTTCGTGTTGTTGTTTGTGTTGTAAACACATTTTTTACCACAACAATTCTTATCCAAAAGCTAGCGGAAACTTTAATTACGTAGTCGTACGAGTTACCCACACTAGTTGCGAGCACTAGCTCTCAAACAAAGAAAGAAAAGGAATAAGACAACAATCGCAATAGCGGTTTTGAGCATCAAAACGAGCACGCGAGACTCCATTGTATTTTGTTTAGCTTCCAAACGCAACTCTCACTTGTCCAACTTCTTGTACTCGCTTCGTGAAACCAGTTTTTGAGACGGAGGCATTACCGGTGTGTAACTAACTGCTTCGGTGGCATCCGGAAAAAGCCAACCGAAAAACTCACAAACTCGGTGAGGACAAACAACGTACAAACATCCCTTGTTGCCATTAGCATTAGACTCGGTAACTAGGATGGTGGCTACTTTCTTACAATGCCATTGGCACGTCGTGTACCCAACATTCCGAAGTTTTGTTCCCACCTACATCTTCGCATCCTATCGGAAAAAGCCAATAGAAAAATCACATTTTTGATCACGAAAAACAGCGTACAGACATCCCTCATTCCCATTGGCATTTGACTCCGTAACTAAGATGGTGGCTACTTCCTCACAATAGCAGCATCTCAACGAAAACTTAAGGGCACAACCCAAAGTTTGGCTTCTACCGGACATTTGGCTGCAATTTGACATTCTTGGAGGTCTTAGCAAGATAGAACCGGCAAGCAAACAAGAAAATAATATATGGGATGGTGATTTTTGTGGAGGGGAAACAAATAAAAAAAATCTAAAATAAGAAGTAAAATGGAGGGAAGACTAACATGCTTGATGAAAATGGAGGGAAATGGTGCAGATAATAGATTGGAGGAGACTAGGGCTATATAGAGACATGCAAGGGTATTTTTGTCTTTAGTAACGGTGACTTTACCCGTAAAATATATACAATGCAAGGTTAAAATAGACACAGAGAGTACTATAGGGAAAAAGGAGAATGAAAACAACTCCTACATGTGAGGCCCACAGCCAAGTCACAACTTACTAACAGCTGCTGAAAACTGTATTTAGTTTGGCAAAAAATATGGATGCCCCTAGGGGTGTTCACGTTTCGGTCTGGTCGGTTTTAGAGGATATGAGTCACCTAAACAGAAATGTTTGGTTTCACTATTTTCGAAACAGAAATAACTTCAGTTTGAAACATAGAAATTATAATACCACACCGAAAATACCGATTCCGTTCGGTTATACCATTTGGTTTAGAATTCATTATATTATGTATCAGTTCATAACTTCGACGGAAAATAAACTAACTATCAGAAAAATACCGATTTACTTATATCTTTGTTACTTATCGAATAGATCTAAGAAAATTAAGATAAACTCAACATTTTTAAAAAATAGCGTTTCCCTACTTCTTTTTTATCTCAACATGGAGAGATAATTTTTTTTGTTTAGTAAATTAGGACTAAGGTGTGGTTGTACGACTTAAAGTATTAAATTCATACTGTGAGGAGTGGGTCAGAACATGGGTGGTAGTAATGAAAATACTAAAATTTGTATTTAAAACTCTTCTTGGTGCGGTGAAATTTTGTCGGTTCAGTCTCGGTTCAGTTAGTGTCTGGTTCGATTTTCAAAATAAAAAACCGTCCTTTAAGAAAAAAAATTGTTGAAACATCGGTTCAGGCACAGTTCCGTTTGGTGCGGTCCGATTTTGCCGGTGCGGTCGGTTTTTGAACATCCAGATGCCCCGTGTCATCCCATGAACAATAAGGGTACGTTTGGTTTTTCAGTATTAGCGGTATTAGGTAGGATTGGACTAAATATAGTCCAGGTATTAGTTAATACTGTGTTTGGTTGTTCTGGACTAATTTTAATACCAGTACTAGATACTGAAAAGATGGTGTTTAATACCCGAAATTAGTACCGTCTCACATGAGGGTATTAGCTGGATTGGACTATTTATACCTTAAAACAGAATTAATACTACACAAAACCAAACACATTATTAATTATAGCACAACTAATCTAGTCCAATCCTATCCGGAAAATTTAGTCCAGTCCAGTCCAGTACGGATAGTCCGGTAAACCAAACGTGCCATAAAGGGTAGGAGTTGCTTAATTACATAAGCCCGGAGGTACAAACTGAAAATTACCCGTCAATCATTATAACAAAAGTCAGCCGTCCTCGTATGTCAAACAGTCAAAAGAGCAATTTCCTTGGGTGGTTCCTTCCCCAATTTTTCAGAGCAGTAAAGAAAAATGGCGGTTGAGCAAGGGATAGTACAACAATAGAAGAAGCCGGCTGCGACGAGATGGCCCACTTTCCGACCGACATCGTCGCTGACGTTCTCTCACGTTTGCCCGTCGAACCAATTCTCCGTTTCAGGTGCGTTTCAAAACCGTGGTGTGCTCTAGTCGACAGTCCCCATTTCATTAAATTGCATCTCAAACGATCAAACGACACCAGAACCAATGAGAAACTAATACTGAATAGTAGTGATGGAGAACTTTATTCAGTTAACATGCTTTCCCTTGATGTCGCCGTCAAAATCGATCATCACCCCTTTTTGAGTGAATTTGTGGGTTCATGTGATGGTCTCGTCCTCTTACGTAGAGGGACTGACGACGTTGCTGTTTGGAACCCATCCACCCGAAGAATCTACCAAATGTTACCACCACTAGCAGTATGTCCAGCTTTTTCTTACCAATTTGACTTTTGTCAGTATTCAGTGGGTCACTTTGACCCGGTGATTTGAATAGCAAACTAATGTAATTTTTTGATTATTTTTGCATGGTGTTGTAGAGTAAAAGTTTCTCTATAATATGATGAACAAATTATCAAACAATCGTATTATTTTGCTATCAAATCACCCGGTCAAAGCGACACAGATACGAGTCAAAAAAAGTCAGATGGGAAGAAAGAGCTGGGACGGACTGGTACATAGTAATCTCCTAAGGTATAGGGTTTGATTCAGTCCATGATGATTACAAAGTGCTCAACATTATTCAGTTTCACGGTGACCCACACATCTCGCGCTCAAGTTCTGGTTCACAGTTTGAGGACCAACTCTTGGAGAAAGATTATAACACATTTACCTCACTACCTACGTCTTGACGGATACAATGGTATGTTGGCCAGTGGTGCTTTGCACTGGATTGCATCTGAAGCAAGAGATGATGATGATGATAAATGTTTCATTGTTGCATTCAATCTTGCTACTGAGGAATACCGGATGCTGCTCATTCAGAATATCGATCGTAAGGAGTCGGTCGATTTCGATATGGAGTTGGCATCGTTCAATGGATGTCTGTGCATATTGAGCGATCATGAAGATGATGATGACCCTTGTAGTGTGTGGATTATGAAGGATTACGAAGTCAAAGAGTCATGGACTAAACTGCTTTTCATTCCTCCACATGAATTCACCGAACCACTTGAATTTCCTGTAGCCTTTTCGAAGGATGGTACCAAGATTCTTTTTCTTCGAGATAGCACAGATCTTCTTAGCACAGAGCTTATTTGGTATGATCTAGACATAAGGTAGTTCAGGAAGTTAACATCCGTGGTCTTCCGCCCGATTATTCTGCAGAGTTTTTTGTGCAAAGCCTTGTTCAACTCAATGTGGTAGTCGAAAGTAATGGGAAGGAACTCCACGGAGAAGAGAACAATGATGGGAACGTAAACAAGATTGAGAAGAAGAGGTAAACTTAATGCTTTCCTAGTATTTCTTTTTTTAATAACATGAAAGCTCTTGGTCAAATCTGTCAGATTTGATTCCTATCTGTAAGTGACTATCCTTGGTGATTTTAATTTAATACTGACCACATGCTTGCATAACATTAATTCCACATTATACCACAAAATCACAGCTTTTTCAGATACTTTTGATTATATACATCTTCAATATTTTACCCGTTTGAGATCTTGAAGACCAAAATTCTACAGTTTATACCAATTGACAGATAACATTTACTGTAATGGCAAACAACTATAAAGAGTAGAGACGAATAAGTGATAATTGTACACCGGTTCAACAAATAAATATTGATTGATTCTTGGGTAAGTAGATTAAGATATAGCTGATTCGTCAATTCCTGTTTGCAGTCAGACAATTATTATTTGTGGCGTGTAGTTCTAGATTTGAGATTAGGAGTTTACTATCATTTGTGGTATGCCAAATTTTCAGCCTCATTAGCTTCCTATCTGTAAGTACCTAATCAACAATGTTTTTATTGATTAAATATATAACCACAGTACCTATCCTTGTTCATTTTAATTATTTAACACTATTCGTATACTAGCATAACATTAACTCCACATTATACTAAAAAACTACAGCATTCTCAGGTACTTTGGTTGTACCTGTACTCTAAAATCCTCTCCTCCTTAAATCTTAGTTTTGAGATCTCTAAAGACCGAATGTCTATAGTCATTCACAGTTAATTTTGATTGTACCTGTACTCTAAAACCCTCTCCTCCTTAAATCTTAGTTATGAGATCTTCAAAGACCGAATGTCTATAGTTTATACCACGGCTCCATTCTTACATTTCCTTTAAAAGAGTACTAATAGGGATATAAAAGTTGTCACTGTAATGGCTACTAGGTAATAACAAATCTTAAGAAAATGAACAAACGAATAGACAAAATGGTTTACTTTTGAAAGGTGCGGTCTGTGGTGAATGAATGTCGTGAATCAGATTGCGAAGTGACCTTGGGGGAATGTGAGGAGGTCGGGGAATAATGATCCACTGATTGTGTCTTAACGCAACTTGTGGCTGACCTTTTCAGCTACAATATCCAGGTTAAAAATACCAATTTATCAAGAACTCATTGAGCTACATATATAGGAAAAGTTAAGTCATTTCACCATATGCACGACCCTTGTAGTAGAATTCTCTCTACAGGTATCCATCAAACTCTTCTGTAGAACCCCAGCACCATATAATAGAGTGAACAGTGAACAGATAGAGATTAAGAGAGAAATGTTGCTCATTTTGCTACAGAAATTGTCACATACTTCCTCCCACAGTTGCTTGTGAAACCACTTCTGTATTCAGGTGCGTTTTTAAACCTCGGTGCGCTCTCATTAATGACAGTCCCCATTTCATCAAATTACATCTTTAGCAATCAAACGAAACCAAAAACAATTGTGACCCCCATGATTTATTGTTTGTGTTTAGCATTCATTTAGCATGCTCTGCATGCATATGGTAGATATTGTCGTTGAAATTGATGATCACCCCTTGAAGGAGTTACAATAAATATGGGCCCGCCTTTTTTGGGTTCCTGTGACAGTCTAGTCCTCTAAGCAAAGGCCGAAGAGGTCAAGATGATCTTTTTTGGAATGTGCCATATATTTGTCATAACTGATGATGCCAATCTTGCCCCTGCTCTCCCAATTTTTTTGAAGCGGTGTCTTGCATGCAAAGCCTTGTTCCACTCAATCACAGAGGAGAAGCAATGCAAAGAATTAGTCCAGAGAGTCACACTGAAAATATATTAGGTAGAAGACGTAAAATGGATGATCTTGGTATTTTCAAATTGTTATTCACTGTATTAGTCTTGAGCCAAAGTTAGTTCCTATTTTCCCGTTTGGTTTCCATACTGACATATATGTGTAGCTCGCATTCTCCTTGTTTAGGCAAGAAACTTGTTTTATACCCCACTTTCTATTTATGCTGTGTCTCTATGATTAGTCTACTTACTTGTCCAATTTGTTCATTTTGAGGAACCATAACCCCTGGTATTCGTTTTGCTTCTCTTAGGGATTGTTTTCTGTCAGGCTGAAGCTGGTAGGAAGTGGAAGAAGAGAGGAGCAGCGCAAAGGTATACAGCATGCCTATATCTCTCGATTAGATTTGATGTTTCTGTTTGAAAGAGCGAGATAATAAAAATTCTTCCTTGCCTCGAGGTGACATGTTTTTGCTTGATAGGTGTTGTCTTACTCCATTAGTCTCATTTATCGTCCATGAAGTTATGTGTGCTCCTAGAATCCACCAAAATGTGTGAGAAAAATGTTGGAAGTGGGTTGGGTATTTATAGAAGCTGAAGGGAGGGTAGGGGGAGGTGAGTGTAATAATTGAAAAGGAAAAAATCTGGCAAAAAAAGGACAATGGCGCCCAAACGGTCTCTGGCCGTTGATGTGACCTATCACCAACGTTCACTTTTTTGAAATAAACCGTTGGAACCGTCGGTTCCGGGTCCGGTTCCGGTTCGGTTCCAAAACAGTTCTGGTTCTGGTTCCGAAATATGCCCAATTAATAACGGGTACGGTTTCGGTCCTACCTATCTCGGTTCGGTCGTTGGTTTGTCCCTATCGGTTACACCGGTTGGGTTTTAACCGGAACCGCCAGTTAAACCAACCCGAAATGCACCTCTAGTACACTCCCTTGAGATTGAAAGTTGTATTGTGTGTCATCCCAGTTATGGCATGCAGTGTAATGCTTTGTTTTATGTTTAGTTCATTTGCATGTTCTTCTGCTTCAGACACCTTAATTGGGTCCTTCCTCATTTTCGTCAATAGCCTCCTCTTCATCCCACGTTAACACGTAGAGTTTTTGTTTCTTTTTTTCACTTGTGACCTCTGTTATGTTTTTGGTGATTCAAAGTACCTAGACTAAACTCAGACGAAGCGGCGAAGCAATGGTGAAAGCAAGGAAGCAAGAACGAAGTGCAAAATCTGGGTTTCTTTTCTGTTCGTGCAAACACCAAAAGTGTTCGTGCACTTCGGGTGTTCGTACGAACACTTTGGGGTTGGGGCGGTTTCGTTGTTTCCTTGTTCAATGTTTTCTTCGTTTCTGCGGGCACAAATCAGTAGTTTAGGCCTATATATGTGTGTAGGTCGTGGCTATGGTGTGTGTATGTGGATTGTGGGTGATTGTATTGGTCTTTCATCAATAAAATTGGTTCGTTTTGTCCGTGGACGTAGCTAGCCTAAAAAACTAGTGAACCACGTTAAATCGTTGTGTTGTTCTTCATCTTGTTTCGTCTCATCACTCTTCTTGGCTCCCGCATTCGTTTTCTATCCTCTGTGTTAAGTATCATCACAAAATTAGCAAAGATTCTTCTCCCTCCTATTCTGCATTTCAGCTTGTGTCATTTTTTGTATGGGATTGATAGTAGTGGTTTATGGAGTAGTGATTGGGATGTTGGCTAGGACATTACTGTTGGTGTTTGAGGTGGAAGCTGTTTGGTTATTCAGGGGGAAATTGGTAATAGCTAATAGTTATGGTGAAGAGGGATAGGTGATGGTAGGAAGGGTCTTTGGATTGAAGGTAGCTCTGAGTTGGGTATTAGATTGATAGGTGGTGTTTAGCTGCTGCAACTCTACTTGGTATTCTCCTTTTACTTTAGCTAAACGAAAAGCCTCCTGCAAGGTTTTTGGCCTCATCAGTGTCTACATATGCCTGATTTCCAATTCTATGCATACTTCACAATTTCATCGCTTTTGGTTAGAATCCCAATTTGTATAGAGCATGCATTTAGACACAAAAAATTGCAGATGTGTAATGTTCACAATTGGCACCTTACAGTTGTCAGCATGCATGTGTTGTTTAGCATTGTCTTACAGTTGTCTAACGGAAGAATGACACGTCACAGTTGGCACCTTATCACACATTTATGGAGAAAATTTCATTTGGGAAACAGCAGGTGATTAGATTTGTGGGGGGTTGCATTTTCGATTAGATTTTGGCTAACTAACTCCTTGTTCAGTGATGGAAGTTAAATCGATTTATACTCGTGCTATTATTCAGTAATGATTGTTGAGAATGAACGAGCCCTGCAGTATCTCGTATTGGACGGAGGTTGGTGAAGAGAAGTGTGCTTGAAAAATAATGTTCGGCAACCAATGCTATGACTTAATAGAGATGAGATCATACTGATCCTAAGTCGAAAAGCTAGTCCCGATGTGGTTCAATCCAACCGCATAGCAATTGATGCCTAGTTGTAGCATAATCTATTGAATCTCCATGGAAAGAATGAAATTTCTTTGTTTCGAGGGAATAGAAGACCAAGCTTTCTCCATGAAGTCTGGGGAAGTAAATCCTATTCTCCATGTCCTTAGATTTTGCTAAAGTGGAAAAGGACGATGATTTGCTAAGGTAGATCGTTTGATTTCCCAACGAGTTAACGTCTTCCCAAACAAAATCAGAGTTATTGAACATGAAAACCTTAACCCATCTTCCGATTTCACCAACAAAAACCGACACGAGCTTGTTGTCACATGTGACCAAGAAACTATGGCGAAAGTCCTCGCAAGGTGGTTTTGGTTCATCAAGGACATCCAACGTTTAAGACTCTTCTTCTGGTGATAGGATTCCAAGCTGTCCATCCTGACCCAAGCAGTAGAAAGCATCATTCCAGAAATCTCAACTTCTTATTAATCACAGATTTATCCCCAATTCTCAAGCCTAAGTGAATTGCCTTACACCTATACAGCTTGTGGTTCTAAACCTATTCAGTTCCAGCTACAATCTAATGAAACAATAAAACCTATTCTTTTTCACTTGAACAACTAACTTACTAAAGTTTGTGAGGTTAAGAAATACGTGAGAATAATACAATGAAAGAACAATGAAGAACACAAAAACTGATTAGCATGAATGCTCAGAAGTGTTCTTCAGACTCGGGATTATTGATCTTCTTTTCTGAATTCTTGGATGAATTGAAGAGTGTGTTGTAGATCTTCCACGAATGAACTCTCTCTTCTCTAACTCTGTTGACAGGTCAATAATCAAACAAATACCCAGCTGAAACAATCTGCATCAAGAATTAATTAGCCAAAATAGTTCCTGACAGAAGTTCAAAGGCATCTCCAAAGCTTTGTAGCTTTGGATACCAGTCAAAGGTTTGGCCATCAAAGCTAATCCATAAGAACGAATAATATGTACACTTTGTCAACATTATATGCACAATATAACAGTTCAAGAATATTTGTAAGAGACCATATGAGTCTTGTAAACTATTCAATTCAATCATAATCCTGCAACATAAACATTGTCAGCTTGCAGTTAACAAGTTCATAAATATAAATAGACGTCTTCAAAGCTTTGGAGCTTTGAGAAAACCCGTCTTTCATCATCTTCAAAATAGAACTCCCATGAGTTCACGCATGTCATTAATTCAAAGGGATTGAATTATCAACAGTGTTTACGAGAAGAGGAGCAGCTACTGTGCGGGAGGGAATTCAAGTCAATTAGGTGGATATTTGTTGGTTATGCCTTGAATTGGAGAAGTCAAAAGCAACGGTTAGGGTTAGGGATAAAGGGACGGTGTCTACGGTTGTTTGGGCCGCCCGTCTTCGGCCTTTGCTGCGTCGTCCATAGCCTTCTTCGGATTTTCTAGTGCCATATATAGTCTCTGGGTGTGGCCATAACATGTGTGGTTGTATCTTGGAGTGTTCTCTCTCAATAGATAAAGAGTGTTTTTCACCGTGAAATAGCTAGCAATTTCCATGCTAAACATCGTGTTCTTGCTTGCGCGAGTTTGTCGTTCTTGCTTTTGATACCCTTCGTTATAACATTTTGGCTAACTAACTCCTTGTGCAATGAGGGAAGCTAAATCGATTAATACTTGTGCTTTGTTTCAATGATGGTTGAGAATGAGAGACGAGTCCTACAGTATCTTGGATTGGACGGAAGCTGGTCCGAAAGCTCCATTGCATTCGATATAAGCAATTTCAATCCCCTCTGAAAATATGATTTTTTTTTTTTTTTTTTTTTTTTTTTTTTTATTTTTTTTTATTTTTTTTTGTTATGTATTGTGCTTAGTAGATGTTTGGCTGCCCAGTAAGCTGTTTGCAGACTTTTTTTTTTAAAAATATGGACACTCTCTGCTGGTGTATGTGTATGAGTTTTGCCAAATAGTATAAAAACTGCTGGTAAAAAAATGTCAGTTTGAATGGATAATGAAGTGTTTTGCAACCTGAGCTTCACGATTGGTTGACGTAAACAAAGTATTGAATTGAGCTGCGTCCGAACATCTGGAATCAAACCTAGAGAAGATGAATCAATAGGGGTTTTGTTCAAATTTTGTATCTGCTCCTGCATATTTTGTAATGACAGTACTTATCTTGATGCATTTGTCGTTTTCCAATTTCAGACGAGGCAACGGAATGATCAAAACTTTTTCACAATATGCGCAGCAGCAACTTCCACGCGAAGATGCCCAGACAAGAAAATATACAAAATCGTGACAGGAAAATGAAACGTGCATGATTGATTACAAGACCAGCTTTTGGGAAAATACATAAGCATAGTAAAGAGAAGTTTGTGCTGGAATAAATAATTTTCGGCAACCAATGCAATCGTATAACTTAAAAGAGATGAGATCATACTGATCCTAAGTAGCAAAGCTAGTTCCAATGTGGTTCAATCCAACCACATAGCAATTGATGCCTAGTGGTAGCATAATCTATTGAATCTCCACGTGAAGAATGAAATTTCTTCGTTTCGAGGGAATAGAAGACTAGGCTTTCTCCATGAAGTCTGGGGAAGTAAATCCTATTCTCCATCTCTTTAGATTTTGATAAAGTGGAAAAGGACGATGATTTGCTAAGATAGATCGTTTGATTTCCCAACGAGTTAACGTTTTCCCAAACAAAATCAGAGTTATTGAACATGAAAACCTTAACCCATCTTCCGAATTCACCAACAAAAACCGACACGAGCTTGTTGTCACATGTGACCAAGAAACTCTGGCGAAAGTCCTCGCAAGGTGGTTTTGGTTCATCAAGGATGTCCCACGTGTAATACTCTTCTTCTGGTGATAGGATTCCAAGCTGTCCATCCTGACCCAAGCAGTAGAAAGCATCATTCCAGAACACTGGAGCGTTTTGATCCAGATCAAACGCATTTAGACTTTCAAATTCATCGTAGTCCCATTCTTCTTCTCCATGAGAAATGTCATAGGTACTGACTTCACGATATTTATTTGACATCCCAAGAATGAAACAATCCTTAGAAGTCGGTACTGACAGGAAAACAAGACCTGAAACTGGATAGTGGCTATTGGGGCACAGATCTGGCCATTGTAGAACAAACTTTGTAAACGGATTGTAGAAGAATACAGATTCTTGATTTCTTGACATTAGCAACCAACCATCTTTCGAGCAGTGTATGTTTGCATCTTCTAATTCTGAAGGCATTCCTGTGAAATATTTATCGTTATGCTCCGCGTCAATAAAGCTCAATACTCTTCTATCTTTGCAGGTGAAGACGAGCCACGGGGATAAAGAGTGTCTGTGGACTTATGTTTTCCGCCATTGGTCTGCTGGAGCTGCCGAATTAGACTCCCTACAAGCTGCACGGAAATTCATATAGTCCGGCAAAATAAGATTATCGGCAATCTTCAGTAGGAGCTCTTGGGGAAGTTCAAGGAATTGCCCGTGGCCAGTTGATTCTTCGATGTAGGTTCCTCTACAATTGTTAGCCACCATAGCTACCTCTTGGTGTCTTTCTTTGCTGTCAGTCTCGTCATTCCAATTTTTTTGATCATCATGAATAATTCTACAAAAGCATACATTAGTTTCATAACAAATTAAAAGGTTAAGGAAAGAAGAGTAAATAATGTACTGAGATCATTACCGTTGGAAAGGCAGAAACCAAGTGAGCGAAGAGGAGGGATCTGGTAACTTTGGATAATAAGAAGCAACCGACGAGTTTCTTTCTTCAACATTATACGAGCATATATATTCCTTTGACCGTAGCGCAAAATAAATGCACCCTTTATACAACTCGTACGATGTGGAGCAGGAAATATTTATATCAATACCCGAATGGTGATCACCTAGGAAAAAGACTTGATCGTTAATACTATGAACTTTATTCCACTCCATTCTCAACATGTCTAATTTGAAAACCTCAACCGCGAAGGTTTCGTCCCACTTGAACCCGTACACAAAAATCCTGACAGTGTAGAGTTCCCCTGCAGATTGCACTAGACTCGTGCGATCATGCACACAGTAGCTTAGGTTGCTTCCCGGTAACCTTGTATTTAAGGATGTAAGAATAAGCTCGTTGGTTTCCTCAATGAAATCAAACCTAAATAAATCATAGCAGCAGCTTGTTGCATATATTATCCCATTGCAGCAAGTAGGTTGAAAAAAGTGATACGAGTTTACTCGAGGAAACCCTAAATTATGGAGTTGAATACCAAATTGCTTCTCCATCCATTCGTCACAGCCGCCAAACCGAAAGTAGACAACATCGTGGCAGTTCTTGTCAAATAGCATGAGGATCGAGTTAAGTGTGCCTGGAGGCGATGACAGGGCACAACTCTCGGTAACAAAGCTGTTGCTTAGTTTCCATGGAGGCAGATCGATGAGTTCTAGTGTGGATTGGTTCCATACAGAGTAATTGTGTTCAGTTTTGGTGTCGGACAAGACCAACCATCGTTCGCAACAAGCTATGACTGTTTTGTTGTGTAATTCGGGGATGTTTCTCCGATGATTCTGTGTGTTGCTGCCCGGTTCTGTTAGACTGCAGAATGTTTGACCATTGTTGTTGTTGTGGAGAAACAAGAGGCATGGTAGTGGCTTGTCTGTTGGAAGTTGACGGTGGTTTGGCCTTCTTTCTTGAATTTCCGACATAGTTTCCCCGTTCAGGTGGGTGTTGGTGGATGACTATCACTGGATTAGTATAATATTTGTTAGAGAAAAATATTACTTTTCTGTTGAATGGTGTCAGATATAACAGTAGAAAAAAAAGCTACAGAAAATTTAATGTGGAAATCATTGTACTAACCTAAATCACCGATAACGTCCAGGGTGGTGGCTTCCAAAACACGCTCTGGCGCTTTAAGGGCCAAAACGCGCTCTCTTTGGATTCAGAGCGCTTGATTATTTATTTGAAGGCCAGATTTTGTAATTAAGTACTATGTGCAATATGCCCAAACAAGCATACTGATTAAGTGTGAACAAGCCCACTTCACCAGCAGGCCCAAACTTTGGGTACAATAAAAACTCCTATCCCCTTTTTATCAGCAAAACTCATGTAGATGCTCAAAAAAGGACGATGTGGGACAAGAAATGAATACTAGGATGAGTGCAGTTTTGTATCAAACAAGAACAGTGTTCCATCTTCAAAGTCACGATGTGGGACTCTCTCCCATTCATATTCCCAATGCATGTATAAAAGAGATGTCACCAAATTCAAAATTTCACTTGAATATTCAACAAAAAAAAGTTGATTTAGTGTTTTAGAATAATTGTAAAACTACTTCAACAATAACAAATCGACAGAGTTGCCTTGTTTCACTTTCACACTATAACAAAACTGTAAACTTAAATGAGATGTTTTGAAGAACACAATAGACAGTGAGACAAAATGTTATAACTTTGTTGTATAAAAAAACGACAATGTTCACCACAAGCGATGTGGGACTCTCTTCTAATTCATGTTTGCAATTGTACTTGTACTACAAATGTCATCAAATTCAGACTTCACTTGAATGTACACCAATAAAAATTTCATTATTGGTCAAGTTTATACATAAACCTTATTTTTTATATGAAATATATCTTTATATTGACGCTCTCACGGCGCTCTCAAAATTGACTATTTTCAAACATTCCGCTCTTGCGCTCCCGCTCCATACTGACATATATGTGTAGCTCACTTTCTCCTTGTTAAGGAAAGAAACTTGTTTTGTGCCCCACTTTCTATTTATGCTGCGTCTCTATGATTGATCTACTTGTCCATTTTGTTCATTTTGAGGAACCATAACCCCGGGTTTTCGTTTTGTTTCTCTTAGAGATTGTTTTCCGTCAGGCTGAAGCTGGTAGGAAAGTGGAAGAAGAGATGAACCGCGCAAAGGTATACAACATGCCTATATCTCTCGATTAGATTTGATGTTGAAAGAGTGAGATAATAAAAATTCTTGGTGACATATTTTTGCTTGATAGGTGGTGGTATTACTCCAGTAGTCTCATTTATCGCATAGCTCAGTTTCCGAGACTTTTGGAATGAATGGTGACCTAAAATTTCTTGGTAGAATCTCAGGGCATGCACTTTGAGGGGAGAGGAAATCATAGAATTCATGTTAAAAAAGGCTCTCTAGAGATGTTAGTTTGTTTGCTGGGTTTTATACACTATTTCCGCTTTTGAGTCGGATGTTTGAGTACCTCCGGTTACTCTGTTCTCTGGTTCTTTCTTGCTATTAGATCCGTATTTGTTTCGGTTTGTTTCTTTTCTGGGTTTAGACAGATCGCCAATTTCTTCTTTTCTGTTTGAGCTCTTTGTTTTTCTCCAGCAAGATGGATCTAGAACCAGAATCAGCCTTTGAGGTTCTGGATTTGGAAGAAGATGTCTTACTGCGTCGGAGGTTTCAAGACAAGTCTTAGTGGGTAAGATTTTATCCATCAGAATTTTTTCTGTGGACACAGTCTCAAAGATTCTCAAGGGAGTGTGGAATACCAGTGAATAATTCAATGTGGAGTGTTAGGAGAAGAATACATTTATTTTCAGATTCAAGAACAAAATGGATTTCTGGGCGGTATAATTAGGGGTGCAACTTGGACGGGCTGAACCCGACCAACCCGAACCCAGCCCGAACTAAAGTCGGGCTTGGGCACATGTTTTGAGTAATTTGGACGGGCTCGGGCAAGAAATATCAACCTGAATTGCAATTAGGGCCGGGCTTGGGTACGGATATTAAAAGACGGGCTAGCCCGAATTGCCCGATTTGTATACTCATTACCTACAAATGATATATTTGGAGAGTATTATATTGCATTTTTATCAAGAATATATTATTTTTCTATTAAATATTAGTAATATTTTTAATGATGTTTATGTTCTTGACTAATAAATTTTTTTCACAAAATTTTTAGTATTGTCTTGTATAAACGGATAATTTTTAAATTCATTCTAACGATATATAGTCATTCTTGTTTAGCCTTAAATAATAAAAATTGAAGTATCTACATTTAGTATCTATTTTTATATGTAAGTTATTAACTTAACTATACGGGCACAATTTTAATTGAGTTGAATGTGAAAATTATGCTATTTTATTTAGTTTAATGGGCTAGCCCGAATTCAACCCGAACCCGAATTGGTTTGTTCGAATTCGGGCTTGGACGGGTTGGCGATGCTCGTAACCCGGGCTGGGCTGGGCTTGGGCAACCCTGACAGAACTCGGGCTTGGGCTTGGACAAGGGTGTTAACCCGCCCAGCCCGCCCGAGTTGCAGTCCTAGGTATAATGAAGGGGGTTCCTTGGAATGTGTCAAACGATCCTCTGATCTTAAAGAACTGGCTGATTAAAACGGCTTTGAAGGAGATCGACTTCTCCTAGCCCTTTCTGGTTAAGATCTATGGATTGCCGACGGTTTTTCTCACAGAAAATAACGCTTGGAAAATCGGAAAGACTGCAAATGAATTGATTGACATTGACATAGAAACCCTGGGAAATACTCAATGTTTTCCATATCTTCATCTGCAATTTCTGGTGTAGGTGGATAAACCCTTAACTCAAGCCTTTTGTTACTCAATGAAAGAGATGAAGATTAAACAAGATTTCCGATATGAATATATTGGGATTATTGTTACGATTGCGGTAGACTTGGTCATGCAAGGACTGCAGATTTCTGAAACCTGAACGCAGAGGTTGTAACAATTATGGAATCATTCTCCGATAATCCGATGTACTCCCAAGAAAAGTCGAGGTCCTAAACCAGCTTGGCTGACGCCGGAGGCAGAGAAATTTCTGAAATTTCGGAGGTCACTGGAAAAAAATCCTTAATTGTGGTGATGATGCACTTGCAGCTTGAAAGATAAGATTGAAAAGCTTGGTGTCTCTAGTCTGGAACATAATTTTGTATGATTAAATAACTCATATTGCTCTTGTATGGGACGGAAGCTGTTTCTTACTGCCTTATCTGTTTTTGTTGATATGCGGTGTCTTTCTGACTTATTTATCCAGCATCTCACTTATAGAGACCCACAATCTGTGTTTTTGTTGAAATATTTCTCTTAGAGATGGTTTTCTTTCGGTTGGTTCAAAGTTGCGCTCTAGGCTTGTCGAAGAAGAGTCATGAATGTGAAGGTATACAATATGCCTATATCTAAATTTGATGCTTTTGTTGGAGGGCAGTCACTAAATGGTCTTGATATTACCTGCTGTTTCTTTATAGACGTATCTTTTATCATTTGTGGCATCATTTTTGCTCAATTCTAATATTATTGAATGCTCTATTTTAAAAATTCGTTTTACATTTGGTTGAGTGATATCAACTCAGATTGTACCAAGGATTGAAAATCAGTACAATGATGGGTCTCTTTTCTTTTTTATTGCTCAAACTGACATTCTCGATGGAATAATTTGGTACTCTTAAGAACGTTGTGTCACAAAATCTATCTTTGAATGATGTTAGTAGGCGAACTGTAGCTGATAGCTTGATGGTAGGGAAGCTTTTGATTTGAAACTTGGGAACTGGCTAGCCATGCTACCCAGAGAGAGACCCTGCTTCCATGATTCCATCAATGAACATGCTTGCTTCATTGCTTCCTCTCCTTCCTTGATCATGTTGATTCGGTAGGGAAATTTGAAATGGACGAGCTTTCTAAGGAGTAGAACGAATATAGCCAATTGGTAATAAGCTTTTTGAACCCAGGGTTTAAGATCTGAAGCACTAAAGAGGAAATTTTCAAGTAGATCCTCAAGTTACCTGCCTGTATTGGCGATGATGTTGTATATGGGAGTAGTGACTGAAGTGAAGTTGAAACAAGGTCAAGGTGACATGTGGCGGAATGATGTAAAGAATGACTTTCAGGATGAGAATCATGTAAAGTTAATTCCATTGAAGTAAATAAATGACTTTGATGTATATGACTAGTTACAATTTGTGATTGTTGTCTTCTAAATGTCTTTCATTATATAGTAGAGATCTTTCAGCGCACACTGTAACAGTGTAACAGGGTATAAATGTAAAGAAATTCTGGAGAGAAAATTTGGTCTAGGACAAATTCCAGTTGGATGTTCTCATAATCACTCATTCATAACTTGGTCATATGGTCAATTTGGTACTGAGAATTTCCCATTACCAATGGTACTGTGACCTCCTACATCAATATACGGTATAGGGTATGATTCAGTCCATGTATTTCTCTTATTATTCGGAACGATATGCTTGTATGTTTGAGTTAGGTTGCGTCTCAACCAGGAGGTGTCAGTTTTTCATGGCTGCATTTAGTCGAATGTGGATCAGTGCCCATACCTCATTTCAAAGACATTATCCACGAGTTTTGTTTTCATATGCTGCACACTGAATAAGTATTGAGGTGAGCAATTTGATGTGTAGATTATGAAGGATTATGGACTCAAAGAGTCATGAGCTAAACTGCTCTCAGTTTTTCAACCAAAGTTATACTATTGAACAATATCAGGGTGTGGTTCCTTTGGCCTTTTCAAGGGACATACCAAAGTTATTCAGCTTCAGGATAGGAATAAGATTACTTGCCTGATCTTAAATGTGCGGTAGTTAACACAGTTAATATCTTTGGTACCCCTTCATGTTTGGAATGACACTCTCGCTCGTTTTGTGTTCCAAACTTAAGGACACTTACACTCATGACGGTGTCATATCATACTTAAGTCACCTAGAGCGGGAGCGGGAGCGAGAGCGGGAACGGGAGCGTGAAAGAGACAAATTCTAAAAATTGTGTATTTGAGAGCGTCATGAGAGCGCGTATAAAAATTATATTTTTAATAATTTTAGATATAAATGTACTATATTTTAAATTTATGTGTAACCTAGATTTGGTGACAATAACTACAAAGCTTATATATGATACTAGAACCTCCCATACTGAAGAATGTAATGAAAGTTCAACTTGACATACTGCTAGCAATGAGAAAATTATGTACAATCAGACAGTGTGGTACCTCAGTTAAGGACCTCAGTTAAGGATTGGTTATGTCATTTAGTTGAAAATTGTGTCTGACTTAGTTTGAAGTAGGTTTGTTAACTAAGTATCAAGGCTAATTTCTAAGAAAATACTGAGCGTTGGTAAGAGCGCGTTCTAGAATTTTAGGAGTGAGGATTATAGACAAATTCGAGCGGAAAGCTCCGGAGCGATGATTGAGAGCGGTATGCAATAACAATCTCAAAGGTTTAATTCTTTGACAATATAAATTCCTTTGAAGAGCACTCATATCTTGCCCTTTGAGAAAGAAAAAAAACAAACTCTAGTAAAAGTGTTTAACCTGAAACATTAATGATGTCAATTTCCCAGCTTTTCTGTCCTCGTTCATTCACAGAAAGGGTTTTCCACATTCATCAACTGCCTCATCAAGACCTGTTATCCAATTAAAAAGAAGATATGTTTTCAACAATTTACTTTTCCTTGCCCAAGAGGTATTAGAATCATGAATTCATGACAAACATTCATAAGCTGTCATTCTGACAATATTTTGGCCGCATTACCATAGAGAGCCCAATGCATTGGTTGAGTAAGAAACCTTCATCAAGCCGCCTTGTTAAAAGAAAGATATCGACACACAGTCTTAGATAGCAGAGTAAACGGACGGTTAAGCATTACTACAGTTGATTAGCAGTTTCCCAACAACAGCACACTGGGATAGGAAGCTAGTCAAATGATGTTTAACTACTTACAAAACAAAATACGGCAAGATAATACGCCATGTCCACCACTGTTTAACTAGAATCTGAACTACACGTAAAGACACGAACTTGTTACTCTTTTATCCTTCATACTTCTTTTAGTTCTCATCGCTCTGTCACCCCATGTAAAAACCTGAGATCTGAGCAACAACAAAAAAATGTTCCAAGCAGCGATTAGATTCAAAACCAGATGGGCTAATAACAGGGTCAATAACTAAACCACATGGTTGATAGGAGTAAAATCGTTATTTATTAGGTAACCCATCGAAATCTCTAACAAGTACTACTAATCAACGTACCACCATAATTCAGTTGCTCCAGAACGTTCCTCCAACTTGATCAAAAGCCTTAGAGCTTAAGCTTGAACCCCTTTGACAGAAAACCATCTCTAAAAGAAACAAACAGCAATATAATAGTTATTAAAAAGATTAGGAGTTAAATTAACAAAAAATACACCAGAAAGTACACAAAACCATCTCTGCAAGAAACAAACAGCAATATCATAGTTACAGCAAGCCACGGGTCACCTACAGCCTCTAGACCTTGTCTATCCAAAAGAGCCTGATCTATTCGGAACTTAAACAACTAAGCAGTTATTACCTTTTACTCTGTTGAGTTCATTACCTATCATTTCACCAGTTCGACTATGACCCATTGTCAATTTAACCCATGGCCCTCTATATCAAATCCCTCTTTCATGGATTGATTTGTAAAAGGCTTTCTAACTCCATTGTTGTAAATAAACCTGATTAGCTACAGCAGTCTATCCTTTCTTTTCTCTTGGGTCAATTTAGATCTGAAATCCAACTTCGTGATACGTTAGCAGTGTCCTAGTTTGCGCCAGTTATCTTTCATTTTGTATTCATGAGCTCCAGCAGACACATGCAGGATAGGATGTTTTCTGAATTCTCTGTTGTAGTTCCTTAAATACCTCTAAAATGAAGTTGACAAATGTAAAGATACAAAGGATCTTAACTTCATTTTCTGCAATTTGGTCAATCATTTATTTACCTTTATTAACAAGTTTATAATACTATATGTATTGAGCATTTTGAGGTTGATGTAGTTTCCCGTGCATCAAACTGGCACATTAATAAAGTGCCACAAGTCAATGACTACTATCTCATTCTACCACACCCCAAAAGACTACTATCTCAATCCAAACAACCCCAAACAAAGACTACTATCTCATCCCACCTCACCCCAAAGACAGTTCCACTTATCCCACTTTATTTGTCTACGTTGAGTCTTCAAACACTTCACATCCCATTGCACTTTTAAGATAACCAGCGGTGATGAAAATGCTCAAAAATACTGTAATTATGATGGAAACGATGAATTCATTTGGACAAGACTTTTACAAAAGTAGGATTCTGTTGAAGTTCATCAGCCTCTATAATATACTAGTATAGATAGCTTATAGCATTGTATGGGAGTCAATGGAAAGTGATGACCTATAAGAAGGTTTGCTAGAGAATTTGATTTTAGAGTTGACTTTGTGATTCATATCTTAAGATTATTATATTTGCCACGTCGGAATAGAAACAAATACCTTGCACTGTCTCCCTGAGCTATGTTGGCAATGTTAAAGCCAACTGAAACTGTGAATTCCTCCAACACATGATGTGTAAACACTAAACAGCTCCTAATTATGAATAGTTGTCAGGACCGTGATCCGGATCCTACGATCCTGAGGGCGAGTGGCGATCCGGATCGGTTAGAAAATCGTTTTCTGATAGGATCGGGTGGGATCGCGCGTACGATCCTATGATTCTACGATCCTACGATCCTATCTTTTTTTTTTCAATTTTTATTTAATTTTTATTTTATTTTTACTTCTCATGGCTTCATCATGCCGCAAAAATGTTTATTGAAGTCTAATTTTGTACGCCTACTTTTGAAACTGCAAAGATTCAACATCATATGCAAGATTAATGTGAAAATTAGCAGGGAAATTGATGTCCTAAATGACCCAAATGATATCTCTCTGTGGTATATTAGGTCTTGAGCTTGTGTATTAAAACTTTTATGACATTGAGAACCTGAAAATAAGTCATTTAAGTAGTAACAGTATCAATACAAAAATAAAAATACACTTTTGGTAGGATCTTACGATCCGATCCGATCCTACGATCCTCGATCCTGTGGGCCACTCCACGATCCTGAAAACCTTGATTATGATTAAAGAGAAAGTTCCAGTTCATGAATAGGAGCAAAACACCTATAAGACATGAGCTCTAAATCTGGAATAACAAGTTAAGACTGATTACTAGTACACTAACTTTTCTACAAGTTGAAAAAAAATATGAATGTAGAAACCTGGTAATAAAAGGGCCCATATTTTCCAGTATGAGCATGCAAGCCTTTAGTAAAATGGTACTTCAATTAGTTCAACTTTTCCTCCAAATCGAAGTTCAAAAGGGACATCCAATTACGAGTCAGGAAAAAGGTTGTTCCGAATACAGTCTTCATGCAGTAGTTCAGACCAATCCGGAAGAGATCAGATGCCTCCTTATGGGAAATCAAAGTGGTGCTAGCACCAGTAGTTAAGACCAATCCTTATGTATGCTTTTGTTAGGTTTATGGCGTTTCTGTATGGACGCAGGTTTGATGTCTCAACTTAATTTTCCGATGAAGTGAGATTTCATGCAGGCTGCGAACGTAGCAATGGAGTGTGTTACGTACTTCTTCATGCTTAATAATATGCTGCCTCGCATAGACCAAAGAAATAACTTTTATATTTTCACTTGAGAAAATATATTTTACAGAGCACCACATTTTATTTACATTCTGGAATCACCAGGAACAACTTCAAGGATTTTAACTTCAGTTTCTGCAATTTGGTCAATCATTTATTTACCTTTATTAACAAGTTTATAATACTATATGTATTGAGCATTTTGAGGTTGATGTAGTTTCCCGTGCATCAAACTGGCACAATGCTCGTAATAGAATATTAATAAAGTGCCACAAGTCAATGACTACTATCTCATTCCAACAACACCCCAAAAATCCCACCTCACCCCAAAGACAGTTCCACTTATCCCACTTTATTTGTCTGCGTTGAGTCTTCAAACGCTTCACTTCCCATTGCACTTTTAAGATAACCAGCGGTGATGAAAATGCTCAAAAATACTGTAATAATGATGGAACCGATGAATTCATTTGGACAAGACTTTTATAAAAGTAGGATTCTGTTGAAGTTCATCAGCCTTTATAATATACTAGTATAGATAGCTTATAGCATTGTATGGTTGTCAATGGAAAGTGATGACCTATAAGAAGGTTTGCTAGAGAATTTGATTTTAGAGTTGACTTTGTGATTCGTATCTTAAGATTATTATATTTGCCACATCGGAATAAAAACAAATACCTTGTACTGTCTCCCTGAGCTATGTTGGTGTAGATACTGCTTTCCAGACAGACGGATCATCGCCACGTGGCAGCCATCCAACACACCTAGCTGTGTCTATCCACACCGGATCACCACCCGTGCTGATCCACGTGGGGGCTACGAGACAGAGCTCCCGCGCACCATAACACGGGACTTGTAGGGACTTAGTGGTTTGGAGGCTAGGGTAAGGTCCGTCGCGCGCATGCGACAACCAAGCTTGCGCGCGACCTCTGGTAACTGACTGAGAGATCCTAGGCTTACGTGTCCCATCAATGCGGCTGATCTCATAACGGTCTCCAATACTTGCGGGTAGGTGCGTAACGGTTCCTACATACACGGTCGAACGTGCTGTTGGGGGTCTATCTTTAAGCCGCCATTTATGGTGCATTAACCCCTCAACGGTCACTTTCCCACTATATATAGGATCGTTAGCTCTCCGTTGCGACACAAGACATATTGGTCCAGTGCCATAGCTTACTGTCTCTCTCACAAATAGTTATTAGTGCTTACTCTCTCGCTACACACCTTACAACTCTCCGTGTTCTTATTCTCTACTTGAGATGTACACTTGGGGATCTCTCGAGGATTTCCTTGTACACATTTTGCTGAACCCGACGTGAAACATCCACCTTCAAGAACTTCAAATCTGCCCGTAATGTCTTCGGACCAAGACATTCGTCACGGAGATTAGTCTCCCTCCCATGAGGAGACCTCAGGAGAGGACGGACTGCTCAACACCACTCCCAACACTCGGGCCCTGGTTGTCATTGAGGGAGAACCCTCTTTGGAGTCTCTCCATGCCACGATACAAACTCAAGCCCGAGCCATGGAAGCTCAATCTGAGAAAATTGCTCAGATCATGCCGATTCTGGGAAAGGTGGCCCAGAACGTTGTCCCAGGGACTTCTGCTCCATTGCTGCCAGCTCCACTGCCCCGACCAGGGACATTGTCCACCTCAATAGGCACCTCGATAGTGCATGTCTCTGCTGCTCAGGCTCCTCCCTCAGGTGGCCCGGCGAACCAGACACCACCTTTCTCATCAGGCTCGTCCCTGATGGTGGCAGGGAACCCCGCCGCATATCCTGCATCATCTCTATACGCAAGCGGAGCCCTAGGAAGCCATGAGCCTCCACCTCCACCTCCTTACAACCCCAGTATGCCCTACATTCCGGGCTTTGGGCCAACAGCTCCATCCTATGGAGGAACACCTGCTAGTATGGCGGCCCTCGAACAAAGGATTGACAGTATCATCGCCAACCAGAGCTTCGCAGACACTGTCATCCCCAAGGTAGATAGTGCACCTCCCATTCCACGGGATATCAATCTGATGCCAAACCCCACTGGGTACAAAGCGCCCAAATGGGACAAGTTTGATGAAGTCAGTGGGAACGCACACGAGCACGTGATGAGGTTCATGGATATGATGGGCCCATACGCGACAGATACTCGGTTGCTCATGCGCGAATTTCCCAAATCTCTAGGAACTGTTGCGTACAAGTGGTACAGAGCCCTCGAAGCGGGATATGTCAAGACATGGGAAGAAATGGTGAAGAAATTCTACACGAAGTTCTTCCAGGTGGACGAAAGGGTCACCACTATTCATCTCTCCCGGATGTACCAAAAGTCTGACGAGGAAGGCGTCGCATTCATTAAGAAATTCAGAGCCAGGTCTTTGGAATGCATCGACGAGGTCTCGGAGGGTCGTTTTGCCTGCAAGACATGCGCGACGAGTATAAAGGTATGTTGATTAACTTGAACATGCCCACTTTTTCAAAGTTAATTGACTGCACCAGGAACGTTGAGCCTCTGGTAGAAAGGATGCGGAAGAGACGCGTTAGTGAGCACACACCGACGAACCCAGCTTTAAGGTCGGAAGGTTTGGTTACAAGCGGCCACGAGACACCAACGTCCATGCAGTGTCGCCATCCAGCAAGCAACAACGACCCGAGCCGCAGGAGGCGCCACCACTACCCTGCTCAATCGAGGATGCGATTGATCTCTGCAAAAGATGGCGGAATGACGGGATCTTGCCACCCTTCGAGCGCAAACCTACAGGAGAGCAATTCAGAAATCCCAGGTGGTGCGAGTATCATGGCCAAGTGTCGCACCCAACGCAGGAGTGCAAAAAGCTCATATGGATGGTGGATAGGAAAATAAAGGAGGGCCAGCTGTTCATAGACGAGCCGGCCAAAGACGTGCGTAATAACCCCTGCCATCTCATGCGAGACAGGAACCCAAAGGAAAAGAGGTCGCTATGATATCAATTACCGACCTGGAGGAGGTCATAGACACAGAAGTCCCGATAGTCGCGGAGATCCACGAAGAGGAGGATTACGGTATTGACACGGAGGATTCGCGAGCTGAGGGAATGAAGCATTCCGCCAAATTTGCTAAGTTCGATTAAATGAGTTTCTCACCCGACTGCAGGCACGAAACGACCAAGGCCATCATCCTCAGAGCAGCAGAGGGCTATGGGGGAAGAGCTAGTAACCTCAGACGGCAAGGTTGTTAGGGCTATTCGGCCAGGGGGGGCCCATCATGACATTTGATGAGTCTGACAAGAGGACTAGTGCGAACCATCAGAAACCACAATATGTGTCAGCTACCATCAACCACGTGGATTTTGAAAGGGCATTCGTCAACGGCGGAGCCGCGGTGAACGTTATTCCCCTTAGCACCCTGGACACAGCGGGGATCCCCCAGCACAAGATAGTTAGAAAGCCGTCGCCACTCACGGGCTTCGGAAGCGATTCCAGGATGACCTTGGGGTGGATTCGCTTGGGGATCCAAATCGGGCAGATTAGCTGTTCGGCCAAGTTCCATGTTATCGACGCCAACACGACTTATCATATGATCATTGGGCGAGCGTGGATTCACCGCTTTGACGCCGCACCCTCGACAGCTCACCAGGTGATGAAGGCTATCTGGAAGGAAAGGGTGGTCACGATACCTGCTTCTGTGATCCTTTCAATCTGGAGGAGACACACTTATCTGAGGCGGTATGGTTCACAGAATTGGAGGACGGGCCATTTCCAGCCCCATCCCGGCAAGCTCCTCTGCGGGGGGACATTCAAGATCATTCACCCGCGGGAGTAATGATAACACGGGAGGAAACGAAGGAAATACAGTCCATGAGGATGGAGACCTCCGGAGTAGCCAAAAACATCTACACCTTAAAGAGGGTTATCAAGCATGATGAAGAAGGCAGACATGTAGGAAGTTTCTACTCCAACGGAAAGAAATGTTACCGCATCTAGAGGAACTGTAAAGGTGCGCTCTTATCAGTTGTTGAGTACGGTCATTATTTATCAACTGTTCTTATTTATCCCTACCTGTTGCCCACGGCTTCAAGGACTATCTCATATGATAGCAGCCAAACGCGAATAAAGTCTATCTGCTAAGATAGCACAAGCCTATCTCATATGGTAGCAGCCAAACGCGAATAAAGCCTATCTGCTAAGATAGCACAAAGCCTATCTCATATGGTAGCAGCCAAACGCGAATAAAGTCTATCTGCTAAGATAGCACAAGCCTTTCTCATATGGTAGCAGCCAAACGCGAATAAAGCCTATCTGCTAAGATAGCACAAAGCCTATCTCATATGGTAGCAGCCAAACGCGAATAAAGCCTATCTGCTAAGATAGCACAAGCCTATCTCATATGGTAGCAGCCAAACGCGAATAAAGCCTATATGCTAAGATAGCATAAGCCTACCTCATATGGTAGCAGCCAAACGCGAATAAAGCTTGTCTGACAAGACAGCTGAAGCCTATTCACATGATAGCAGCAAAACTAAAGCCTATCTCATAAGATAGCAGCCAAATACAGGCAGAACCCATCTACTGGGATAATAACAAAAGTTCAAGGTCTATCTCATATGATAACAGCACCAGTTTATCCCACATGATACAGAATGTCTCTCAGGAGGGCAGAGTTGGAAGCCTATTCGAATGAATAGCACGCAAGTAGCCAACGCGCAAAACTATGGCCTAAAGCAAAAACAAACAAAGTATAAATATGCGAATGTTTATAGAAGCCTAAATAGAAGTCTATCTTATTAGATGAAACACCAAAAAAGGCAGAGTACAATTTATCTGCCTAGATAGCAGCAGAAAGCAAATTCCCAAAAAGAATGCAAATTCCTACGCTAAAAACCCTAAATTAGGGGGATAACTATGGAAGGCTCGTCGTCATCGTCGACGTCCTCGACCAAAACATAACTCTCGCCGCTGCCATGGCGAGATGCCAGATGAACTTCAAGGAATAGACGAGGGAAATAGCTTTGGGAATGAATCCCGTTCGCCGCCCTCGCATTCGAGTTTTGGTGGCAAATAGTTCTCCAACGGAGAGCCACGAGGGCAACACCCCAATCATTATGCTTCAATTCAAGAGTCATGGAGGGCGCAGTATTTGCCGGAAATCCACCGGGGGTGGTACCTGCGAACATGATAAAGGAAAAGACACCTTCTTTCTGGTAGAGAAGCCAACACTGTCGATTCTCATGAAGGCTGGACGAATCAGAGGTCTTGGCTGACGAACCCTTTGGAGACATTCCTATAGCACAACATAGCTCTATGGGTCCATGGAATTGGAATTCAGGTGGATGAAAGGACAGAGGCCACGCTTCATCGAAGGCTAGACGACGCTTCCCAAACCCTAGGCAATCATGGCTATGACAGGGGGCTATGGGGATTCGAATTCAAAATCCAAAAGGGCCCGCGTGAGCTTCACGCACGGTTGATTTTGCATCACTGCACAACAGAAGGGTGCGTGACAATCGCGCAAAAGGGGGCTATTGTAGATACTGCTTTCCAGAAAACGGATCATCGCCACGTGGCAGCCATCCAGCACACCTAGCTGTGCTCCATCCACACCGGATCACCACATGTGGTGATCCACGTGGGGGCTACGAGACAGAGCCCCCGCGCACCATAACACGGGACTTGTAGGGACTTAGTGGTTAGGAGGCTAGGGTAAGGTCCGTCGCGCGCATGCGACAACCAAGCTTGCGCGCGACCTCTGGTAACTGACTAAGAGATCCTAGGCTTACGTGTATCATCAATGCGGCTGATCTCATAACGGTCTCCGATACTTGCGGGCAGGTGCGTAACGGTTCCTATATACACGGTTGAATGTGCCGTTGGGGGTCTATCTTTAAGCCGCCATTTATGGTGCATTAACCCCTCAACGGTCACTTTCCCACTATATATAGGATCGTTAGCTCTCCGTTGCGACACAAGACATATTGGTCCAGTGCCATAGCTTACTCTCTCTCTCTCTCCCAAGACACTCTCTCTCTCTCTCACAAACAGTTACTAGTGCTTACTCTCTCCCTGCACACCTTACAACTCTCCGTGTTCTTATTCTCTACTTGAGGTGTACACTCGGGGATCTCTCGAGGATTTCCTTGCACACAGTTGGCAATGTTAAAGCCAACTGAAACTGTGAATTCCTCCAACACATGATGCGTAAACACTAAACAACTCCTAATTATGAATAGTTGTCAGGACCGGTATCCGGAGCGGAGGATAGAAAATCGTTTTCTGATAGGATCGGGTGGGATCGCGCGTAAGATCGTAGTTACGATCCTATGATTCTATGATCCTAAGATCCTACCTTTTTTTTATTTTTTTTTTAAAATTTTTATTATTATTATTATTATTATTATTATTATTATTATTATTTTTCTTTTTTTTTTTTTTTTACTTCTGATGGCTTCATCATGCCGCAAAAATGTTTATTGAAGTCTAATTTTGTACGCCTAATTTTGAAACTTCAAAGATTCAACATCATATGCAAGGGCAGAGATTAATGTGAAAATTAGCAGAGAGATTGATGTCCTAAATGACCCAAATGGTATATCTCTGTGGTATATTAGGTCTTGAGCTTGTGTATTAAAACTTTTATGACATTAAGAACCTGAAAATAAGTCATTGAAGTAGTAACAGTATCAATACAAAAATAAAAATACACTTTTGGTAGGATCTTACGATCTGATCCGATCCTACAATCCTCGATCATGTGAGCCACTCCACGATCCTACATAGGATCACGAACCTGAAACCCTTGATTATGATTAAAGAGAAAGTTCCAGTCATTAATAGGAGCAAAATACCTATAAGACATGAGCTCTGAATATTGAATAACAAGTTAAGACTGATTATTTGTACACTAAGTTTTCTACAAGTTGAAAAAAATATCAATGTAGAAACCTGGTAGTAAAAGGGCCCATATTTTCCAGTATGGGCCTTCAGTAAAATGAACTTCAATGGTACTTCAATTAGTTCAATTTTCCCTCCAAATCGAAGTTCAAAAGGGACATCCAATTACGAGTCAGGAAAAAGGTTGTTCCGAATACAGTCTTCATGCAGTAGTTCAGACCAATCCGGAAGAGATCAGATGCCTCCTTATGGGAAATCAAAGTGGTTCTAGCACCAGTAGTTAAGACCAATCCTTATGTATGCTTTTGTTAGGTTTATGGTGTTTCTGTATGGACGCAGGTTTGATGTCTCAACTTAATTTTCCGATGAAGTGAGATTTCATGCAGGCTGCGAACGTACCAATGAAGGGAGTGTGTTACGTACTTCTACATGCTTAATAATATGCTGCCTCGCATAGACCAAAGAAATAAGTTTTTATGTTCACTTGAGAAAATATATTTTACAGAGCACCACATTTTATTTACATTCTGGAATCACCAGGAACAACTTCAAGAGTAATTTATCGTTTGAATTCAACAGGAAGTTTAAAGGGTGTCAATACTACTATAAAGGTAAGAGCGAACAAGAAGAGGCAGATGTAAAGGAATTTCTAAAGAATAGGAGTCTCAAAAAATAAAGCACTTAGTCAATTCAGTATGGTACGATAACACTCATGATGCAAAGGAGGATATGTCTCAAAATGCCAATACCATAGGACAATGGGGCTACAACTTGAGTTGATTGCAAAACCACACTTCTCAGACTTGGAAAAAAACTGAAATGTCACTATGCCCACCCTCCTTGCTTATCCCTGTTTCCGATGAAGTAAAAAGTATTTTCAATCAAAGAACTCAAAGAGCTATAGCATTTTGCTCCCCCGCCAAAAGATAATCCATTTTCTATTTTGCGACTTCCCAATTGTAAATCAACGTCGCGTCTCCGAATGCAGAAAACATGAGATGTGGGAAGAGATCACACATTCATAGGATGGACAGCTTATTAGAGATTCAATTTACTACATGTGTAGGAAGCCAAGGACATGCCTTGATATATGTAGACAATCACAGAGAAAACTAGAACAAACAATAGCATAAAGAGATAGTTAGAGCTTGCTAGAACCGGAGACTTACAAATGAGGAACAACAGAGTAAGACTTACAACTACACTCATGGTAATCTTACGCACGGATAAACCACTAGAAATAACACCACCTTTGTTGCAAGCTGAATATGGAGGATAAGTCGCAACTCGCACGTGTAAAGGTTAGCTCATACTGTAAATTTACCAGATGCAATTTCATATAGATTTTCGTGAATCATAACACTGTGAAGTGTGAATATGAACCTTAGTGAAAAATAAGAACTGGCCATCATAAGCTAATGCAATTTGTAGGTGTACCTTTTCTTCCCAGTCTTGTTTTGCATCTTCTCTTGAGTTTGCTTTCTCTGCTTCTTGATAACACTGCCTCCACCACTGAGAGGAACAAGGCTTTGTACACAAAGCTCTGCCTCAAAATAATCTTTTGGAAGGCCACGAACACTGATTTTCTTAACTTCTTTGCGGTCAAGATCAAACCATACAAGCTTACTGTTGTCTTGCAATAGAAGAACTTGGTTTCCGTTCTTTGAATAAGCCAAGGGAACCACAAACTGAAATGAGCTAATATGTTTTGGTTGTGCAACTGAAAACAGCTTAGTCCACGACTCCTTCACTCGGTAGTCCTTCATAACCCAGACATCAACATGGCGGTCCACGTAGTTGCATAATAAGCACAAACAACCACCCAACACCTCCACATTCATATGAAATTTCTTATCACCAAAGTCAGGAGTGGGAACCGACCGATACTCCTCGGTGCCAAGATCAAATGCAGCAACGAAACAACCGGGATCGGCCTGCTCCTTCTTATGAGCTACTACAACCCAATGTAGAGCACCATTCGCAAACACACCATGGCATCGCTTATGCAAGAGACGATAAGGGAAATCTTTAATCCTCTTCCACGAATTCGACTTGAGACTATACACCTTAACCTCAGAGTCAAAAGTGCCATCTCCGTTAAACTGAATCACCCTCAACACCTTGTAATCATCACCGAACGAATCATACCCTAAACCGTAGGTCGTGTAGTCGCAAAAGGTGAAGTAATCAGGGAATTCAATTTCAGAAACAGGCAACTTTTGGTGCTTTTTGGTGAAGGGATTCCAAAGACAAACATCTTCCAAGCTGTTGTACAAAAGGACTAAGCCATGGCATGAACCCGAAACCTCGGTTCCGGATCCGTCGTCGTAATTCAAGGGGTGATCATCGAGTTCAACGGCGATGTCAAGGGTGTCTAAGCTAACGGAATGGATAGTGCAATCTCTAAGTATGAGGCTGTGATTGCTCTTCCCTTCGATTGATCGTTTAAGATGCAATTTGACGAAACGGGGACTGTCGATGAGAGCACACCAGGGTTTGGAAACGCACCTGAAGCGTAGAAGCGGTTTCACGGGCAGCCGTGAGAGGATATCGGTGACGACGTCAGTCGGAAACTCAGCCATGTCCGTCTTCTCCCTGATCTCTCTTTCACACTGCCGTTCCACACTCTCTTACTCGATTAGGGTTTCTCTGCAGAATTAGAGAGAGTGTATGGAGAAATGAACGAACAACATCGTGATCGTTCGGTCATGACCAATTTACCTCTACTTTTTTCTCGTACCAACATAGTATAACATCTAATTAGACTTATTATAATTTTATTAGTAAATATAAAAAATATAAAATGATAATTTTAACTAAAAACAAAAGTGTTGCATCCTAACTTTTTTATAGTATAACTTTTTTCATCAAATCCATACATTTTTTTTCATCAACTTTTTTGTCACGAACTTTTTTCACAGCAACTTAAAAGTCGACTTAAAAGTCCAAAAAATCATACCAAACCCACCCATTCTGTTGGAGCACTAAAAAAGTTCTCCATTTGCCCTTTTGAAACGTTCCTAATTTTTCTTCCCATTTCATTTTTTAATAATAATGAAGATTAATTATAATTTTACCCTCACAAAATAGACCCCACTTCTACCACAACCCTAGCTACCCCCATCCATTTCTCCCCCATAACTCAGGACACAGGGAGGGGAAGATAGAGATATAGAGAGAGAGGCTGAAGGAGGCCGAGAGAAGAAGGGAAGGATCTCGCCATCGCTGTCCTCCTCCCGTCGCCATTGTCTTCCTCCCATCGTCGTCTACCTCCCGTAGCCATCGTCCTCCATTTCCATCTCCCTTTATTCCAGAAAAAGCGGAGCTCCGATCTGTTCGTCTGCAAAGAAGCATAGCTCACATATGTCCGTCTCAAAAGAAGCCGAGGCTCCGACGGTTTTGCGACAGCGGTTTCGAGACGGCTTAAATCTGTTCGCCCATGGCTACGACTATGGCAGAGGAGGATAGCGACCCAAGTAAGAAAATGTTCCTTTCTTTCTCTTCTTCATATTTTTTGCCTCTCCTCCGTAGATCTATTATAATTTATCGAAGATCTGTTATATTTGCAGATCTCGGCAGCGGCGCGGAGATGCTGTTGATGGACTGGTGGTGCTGTTGTTGCTCATTCAAGGTCAGCTTTTTCTTTCTTGTATTTTTGCTGGTTTACTTTGACGAAGGACTTAGGTAAACTCGAAAATCCTTAAAGATTGAGATGAGTCGATGTCGGTCGATGGTCCTCTTTTCCTCTCCTGTATTTTTGTTCATCTCCTCTTCACATTCAGGATCCGTAATTTTGGCGGTGGTGGACTGATGGTGGAGGTGGCGGTGGCAGTGTAGTCGTCCTGTTGTTAACCAGAGAGAAGAAAAGAGAGGGTAACATATATGAAATTTGTTTGGAAGGGCAGGGGCAAAAGTGTCAAAACCCCAATTTCTTAGCCCACGTGCTCTTTCCCAATGGAGAGAAAGATAGGGAATTGAGTGGTACAAAATATGAGTTGAGCAAGAACAACCCGAAACCTGCTCGGATTGAAATATTTTTGTTCATCTCCTCTTCACATTCAGGATCCGTAATTTTGGCGGTGGTGGACTGATGGTGGAGGTGGCGGTGGCAGTGTAGTCGTCCTGTTGTTAACCAGAGAGAAGAAAAGAGAGGGTAACATATATGAAATTTGTTTGGAAGGGCAGGGGCAAAAGTGTCAAAACCCCAATTTCTTAGCCCACGTGCTCTTTCCCAATGGAGAGAAAGATAGGGAATTGAGTGGTACAAAATATGAGTTGAGCAAGAACAACCCGAAACCTGCTCGGATTGACATATTTTTGTTCATCTCCTCTTCACATTCAGGATCCGTAATTTTGGCGGTGGTGGACTGATGGTGGAGGTGGCGGTGGCAGTGTAGTCGTCCTGTTGTTAACCAGAGAGAAGAAAAGAGAGGGTAACATATATGAAATTTGTTTGGAAGGGCAGGGGCAAAAGTGTCAAAACCCCAATTTCTTAGCCCACGTGCTCTTTTTCAATGGAGAGAAAGATAGGGAATTGAGTGGTACAAAATATGAGTTGAGCAAGAACAACCCGAAACCTGCTCGGATTGAAATTGATCTTGGGAAGATGTTCTCGGTAATTTGGACGGAGCAAGTCAGAAATTTCCAACCCGATTTCCAATTAGGATCGGGCTAGGCCGAAAAATTTAAATGACGGTTGAGTCGAATCGTCAGATTTGTATATGTACTACATTTTTTTTTGAAAGATGTTGTATTTATAAAGTTACGGAAGAACAAGTGGTCATGCTCTGCCACAACTAGTTGTGTAGTCGTGATAGGTTGTACCGTTAAACGCGGAACATAAGAAAGTTTACAGTAGTTAAACAGACCCACATCACGAAGAATTGCCTTGGTCATCATATGAATATGTAGGTGATTTCTGGATTTGCAAAGCGTGTTTACCAGCACTTGGCATTCCGTTTGCAAATGTATGTTGGCATAACCATCTGAGAGAAGCCATTTGAGAGCTTGAGAGACTCCTCGGGCTTCAGCTTGAAGAGAACATATAGCCGTGAAGCCGTCGAAATCACGAATGGAGTGATCAAGAACATTTATCCAAGATGCAACCGAAAGGTGTCTCTGTTTCCATGTGGCACAACCACGAAAGTAGCTAAATCCAAAGGTTGTTCAGCCGTGGTAGTGGGCTGGCCATTTCAGAAGGTGATGGAGGTGGTTAGGTGTGAATATGCCGCTGTGGAAGTTGCAGTAGAGTTGGATGTGGAGCGGAGGTTGTGGTTGGTGACCGAAGCGGTGATGGCTATGAGAGAACTCGTTGTGGAGATGGCGTGTTGCGTCATTGTTAATGAGTTACTGGGGAGCCAAATATGTCTGAGGACGAGAATTGCATAAATTTTGTCGTCTTTGTGATCCAGGGAGTGTAGAATATCGTGGACGAAGATGTTAAAGGAAACGGGTGCTTGAGTAGGGATACGGAGCCCAAGACGGCAACCAAACCAAATGGCGCGAGCATGTGGACAGAGGGCAAGGCAGTGTAGAGTTGATTCCACTTGCCGTTTACATAAGTCGCAGATATCTAACTTAGCGGTATGTCGACGTCGTAACTGAATTTTGACGGGTAGTGCTCCAGCAATAGACTTCCAACAAAGTAAAATACCTTGGGTTGAAGAGACAGCCTTAGTAGCATTGATATGATTTCCGAAACCGCGGGAGGGGATGATATACCAGGATCAAAGACGGCAGTTGTCAGGCGGTGAGCAGAAGAAACAGTGAAATTTCCTGAGGATGTTGCTTTCCATGCAAATGTGTCCTGGTAATTTGAGCCAAAACAAAGGAATGGTGCAGATACGATTGACCTGATCAACTGAGAAAAAAATCCTGAGAAGAATTTGGTTCCAATTCAGATAATGCTGATCTATGAACTCACTAACACGCAAGTTGGGATAAAGCTGGCGAATAATGGGAGGTTGATTAGGCAAATCATTCTCACCGGGAATCCAAGGGTGGATTAGTTGGTGCGTATTGGTGCCATTGCCAACAATCCATTGGGTGCCACGGATTGCTAATTCTCTTACACAATAGATGTTGCGCCACCCCCAAGAAGAGGACGAAGGTTGTTTAGCATCCATGAATGTTCCATTTGGGAAGTACCGGATTTTGAGAAGTTGTGCCAGGATGGTATCTGGCTTAGTGAGGATGTTGTACGCCGATTTGGACAGCAAAGCTTGGTTATGGTTTGCTATATCCTGAATCCAAGTCCTCCTTGCTTGAGGTTAAGACATAAGTATTTCCAAGATTTCCAATGAATACCCTTTTTATCACCTTTAACCCATAGGAAGCGTGTAATAATTCGCTGAAGCTCGGAGTGAAGAGAAGTCGGCGCGTTGAAAACTGAGAGCATGTAAGTTGGAATGACTAAGAGAGTAGCTTTTACTTACGTGATACGTCCCGGAAATGAAAGAGAAGACTGCTTTCAGGCAGAAAGCTTTTCCTTAACTTTGGTAATAGTGTGCTTGAATATGAGATGCTTGAGGAGAGTGAAGTCCATGGGGCTGCCAAGATATTTGCCCGGTTGTTGCACCTGTCTGATGCCAAGAATATAACTGGGGAGCAAGGAGTCGGCTGGATCCATCAAGAACACTGTGGAGAGTGTGAACTTGCTGAGCGTTAAACTGTTTAAAAATGAAGGTGTCATCCGCAAATAACAGGTGCGTTATGGACGACGAAGTTCTTGCTATTTTGACTCCTTGGAGCAGATTTATCCCACTTTCGCGATAATGGTAGCTGAAAGAGCTTCTATGATGATGAGAAAAAGGAAAGGAGACAAGGGGTCACCTTGGCGCAACCCCTGTGTAACACCCCCGATTTCCGGAGGAGCCGAAAACCGGTTGGTGCCCTCCGTACAGGGGGTTTTACCCTTTTCTCACAAGGAGTGGTAACCAAAAACAAGGGAAAGGAAACATCCAACTACTGATTCATTACGATAAAAGTTTACAACGTTCGTGACTGGTTCCAAACTGGACACAAAGTCTAACAAAATATTTTACATCAAAAGTGAGTTCTCCGGTTAATTACTAAACTCTACTGTTTGCATGAGAGAACATGTTCGTAATCCCAGCGCGTTACCCCAAGCAACCAATCATAAACCTGCGGGGAATTTAAAAGAAACAAGGACGCAGTTTTTCGAGTATCAGTAAAAACTGAGTGAATAAATAACTTAGCATGTAAAACAGAATGATTAAGAAAGGTTACACGGTTTGTATTTGACATAGTATGAACAGTGACGGATTATAAGTATAAACATCAAATAAAGACTTGAACTATTTTCAAAAGTATAAGTACGAGTAGGAGTGACGATTACCAGAGTTCTCAAAAGTACTATTTCCGAACCGAAAGTTATGCGTCATTTATCAATATTTCCATGCGTTTCCTAACGGAAAAGGGAACAAGTCATATTATTAAGTCGCAGTAACCAGGGTAGACCAGGGTGAAGTATTATCATCTCAGATCGGATATCTAGACCAAGAACTGGGAAAACCTTTGCCGGGGAAACCTTCCCAGCGTAGGACGACAACGAGAGAGAAAACCTTTCCTCTGTGCCTGGCGTTATGGAAAACCGTTCCCGCCCCCACTATAATAAAAAACTACGTCACAATTTGGGAAAACCTTTCCCGATGTAGGACGACAACAAGAGAGAAAACCGTTCCTCCGTGCCTGGCGTTATGGAAAACCTTTCCCGCCCCCACTATAATAATAAACTATACTAGGCGAAGAGTCGTGCCATCTGAGAGAAAAATTAAAGCCAACTAAGGGGATTCCAAGTAACAACCAACTGGTTCCGGTACATGCGATCTTTCACTTTACGTTGTGAATGAATTCTGACAGTGACAGTTGAACGATGAGTTTTTCGATTTGAAGACGAGTAGTAAAGTGACGATTTAAAAGCAAGTACGACAGGTTTAGAAATTTCGAAATTAGGTGCGTCAACTATTTTCAAATAAAACAAGTATATCACATGAAAGGAATTGGCACGCAAAACTAAGCATATATTTTTAGACAAGACATAAATCACGTTTTGACACGAAAGAAGATAAGAACACGAGACTAAGCATGAATACTCACCGTGAGAGCAAAAAGTGCTATCTACGCCGCTACTCGTAAACAACGTCCGGTTCAACTACGTCGTCGAAGATACACTCTACAATCATAAACATAAATTCCTAATCACAACAAGTCCGTATCGCAAGTGGACAATGCATATGTCCTATATGATATGAAGGCGAAAGCCTAATCGAATACCCCTAACATATGTATAAACTCATAATTTATCTTAAGAAACTAACCCGATAAATTTTTAAGAAGAGAAACTATTTAATATTCTAATTCAACGAATTTACTTGTTGATAAAATAATATCAAGATGTACACTTTATTGAAAATATGTTTAGAGATATACGAAAATGTATTTTATTTACTTACTGTCCAAGAACTAATTATAAATATTTAATTGTAAACAATTTCGAATTCATAGAAGTTTATCTTTTTATTTTATATTACAAATGTATTTATTTGTATATAGTTATTCTAGTAATTAAAATTAACGGAATTTCAAAAATATATATATAATACCTAAATACACAAAAGTAAATACATGAATTTGTATATGTTTAGGGCTAAAGACAGCAAGCACCCCCACTACAACTAACAACTTTTAAACATATGACAAAGCATGCCCTCAATGTCTCACAAAGCACAAAAGTACCCCTCCCACTGAAACACAACGGGTTCTTCTTCTTCCCCCTCTCGAGTCGTACGCCAATTCCAACACCAAAATGTGAATTGAAATGCAAATACAAGATTTGGATGAATCAATAGAACTGAGATTGAGCGGAGAGAGTACCCAAACGAAAAATCAGTCGATTCGGTGAAGAGGAGCTCCGGGTCGGGGTTTCGTCGGAGCTCGGACGGTGATGGGGGCGTCGGTGGTTCTGGGTCTTGGTCAGGGGTTTACTCCGGTGGCTGGGCGTCGTCGTAGCGACAGAGAGGCGGAGAGAGAGAGAGAGATAGCATTGGTGGTGCAGGGGGTGCCGCCGATCGAGTTTTCGGGTCCGCTGGCATGGGCGGCGTCGGGGCTACTACCGGCACTGCTTCTCCTGTGTCTAGGTTGTTTCCGAGGCAGAGAGCGAGGAGGGAGAGAGCTGGGTTGTGATGGTGTTGCGTGGTGATGGCAATTGGAGTTGGTGATTGGCGGTGTTCAGGCTCTGTTTGGTGGGATTGTTCTCGGCAAAATAGAGTGTGGATGGGGGTGAAGATAATGAAGAAGATTAAGAAGAGAAGAGAAGGAGGTGAGGGCTGATGTGATTAGAGAGAGCTAGGCTAGCTAGCTGGTGGAGGAGAGCCACGCTCGGCGTGGTAGTCGCAGGGGAAGGGTACGGAGGTGTAGGAGGACGGCTAGAGCTGGAAGAAGGCAGGGAAAAAAATTGAGATGTGATAGAAGAGATAAAAAGATTCGGTGTGGTGGAGTCATGAAATTATGCGGTGGTTTGATACGCGTAAAGTGACTAAAACGCAAAGTATTATTAAAACGCGAAGTGAATTTTAGACGCGACGAATACGTTGAAACGTGACGAAAATCAATACGAGATAAATAATTTATACGAAAATAAAACGTTTTATTAAACTTTGACTGATAAAAATTGAATTCGAATTACGAACATAACTTGACTGACAAAACAGAGTTCCACTAGAAAGCGAAAGTTGACTGATTAACAAATTTTTGACTGGTAAAGTGAGCGACTGTCAAAATAACTTTTGGCTAGTTTTCTGATAGAAAATTCAAATGTTAAGTTTTAAGGAAGCTCATAAATATTTTTATTTCAATAAAAATTACTATACAAATAATTTAGATTAATAATTAACTTGTTATTTAAAATAAATCAATATTATTTAAAAAATAACTTTATAAGAATTAATTTGTTACAAGAATTATAAATGAATACATAATTACTACGTTTAGAGAAGATTAGTTTAAATGTATTATAAACTAAAATGAATTACCGAAATACCCTTGCGGAAAATACAGAGTATTACATCCTTCCCTCCTTGGACTAAGCTTCGTCCTCGAAGCTTGGACTCGGTGCTAGGTCTTACGGGTCTCTACTTAAGTCACAGCTAGCAACAATTAGCAGGCAAAAGAATGCAGGGACAAAACATGGTCGTTACATCTTCCCCCACTTAGGACTGAGCTTCGTCCTCGAAGCTCAAAGGGTTTCTACAAGTCTCTATGGGTTTCTAGTGTGACGTGAAATGCAGGTTGGTTGTGGAAATATAGTGTACCTGTCACCACGTTGTATGCCGCTTCATCCCCTACTTGGTTCATCATAAAGGTTTGACCATCTGTCCTCTGGATATTGCCTTGAGTCGCACTCCTTCCGTTTCCGTTTCCATTGCTGCCAGCTCCATGGTTTCCATTGAAGGCCACATTCCTGTTATGCGCTCCATTCCCATTCCCATTTACATTGTAGTTGTTTCCCTGCTGACCAGCAACGCCGTTCCTGTTGTTATTGTTGCAGAACTGATTTCCCCTATTCTGGCTGTTTAGCTGAGATCCATTCCCAATTTGTTTATGCTGATTCCCTTGGTAGTTCGGTCCATTTCCCATATAGTTTTTCTGCGCAACCCCTTGGTTATTACCTCCATTATTGCCTTGTATCTCTGCTGCCTTCATTTTGTCGCTTTCGTACTTCCTGTGGCCCAATATGCCACAATAGTTGCATGTCACCTCCTTTCCATCACAATTAACTCCTGGGTGGTCTCCGTTGCATATTTTACAATAAAAGTGGCGGGTCGGACTTGCTGCCTGGTTGTGTCGGTCGCCAACATTCCTGGGTTTAAAGTTCTCACTTCCTCCACCAATGTCGAACCTAAAGTGCTTGTTTGTTCCCTCGTTGTTTCTTCCTTGGTCATAGATTCCAGCCTCAAAGCCTCCTGCCTTCCTCTTTCCTAGCTGTTGTGATAGCTCTTGGTCGACCCTCCAAATGTCTGCAGCTATCCCATAGGCTTCGGACATGGTGTCGTAGCTCCTCGCAAGCATGGTCCTCTAAAGGGTGAGCCTTAGACCTGCTATGAAGCAGGTGACCATGCGTCCTTCCGTAGGCATTGTGTCTTCTACAAACCGTGCTAACTCCACGAACTTGTCATAATAATCCGTCACGGAGTCATAGCCCTGCTTCAACGCGATGAATTCATTATACTTCTTTTCCTTGACGTGCTCTGGATAGAAGTTTGCTCTCATAGCAGCCTTCATTGCTTCCCAGTTAAAGCCTTCTTGAGCTACGAGCCTTGCTCGATTAGCTGTCCACCAGTTATCGGCCTTGTCCTTGAAATAGAAAGCGGCCTCATGGGCCTCGGGACATTCCATTTCATGGAAGATTTTATCGAAATCCCTGATCCAGTTTTCGAGCAGTACTGGATCCTCTTTCTCATAGAAGTTGCTCGGGTTCCTCTGACCTATCTTCTTAGACCAGTCCGGTTCCCGTTCATTGGAAACATTGTTGTTTGGATTGCTCTGGTTGTTGTTCACAGCCTGAACAAACTGACCCATCTGAGCGATCAGTTGAGTCACCTGTGGGTACAATTCTTCAACTCCTTCCATTTGGGTAGACGTGTTGCTTCTGGTGGCGTAGCGGTGTTGCCTATCGTTCATATGCCCTATACGATTTCTTATCGATTACGGTTTTCGGAGTGTATGCAAAGAGGTATGGTCATTACACACAAAAACGGATCTAACCGTGAAAGAGGACATCGTACAAATACGCACATAATGGCAAATCATATAAGAGACTCGTTGCAATTTACGGAACTTGAGAAAATTCTCACAAATAACGAAGCATATAGCGAAGTGCGATTGAAAAATCATAAATTAGGACAAAGCGAGATAAAACATCCTTAAGTCATGTAAGAAAGAACACACATAAGTGTAGGATATAGTGTTTCAAAACCAAGGATGAGGGTGGGCGGGAAATACCCCAGTCAGTCACTGGTCATTCGAACATGTATAAGCACTAAGGCTTGAAAATGGAATGAAAGTAAAGACAAGTAACACATATCAGTTAGGCATGCGAGGATCACCAAGATACATAACCCAAAATCGTCGGCTTATTCAGATTTTACTTTTCAGTTTGTCTTGCCCTACCAATTTCAACTTCAAGTTTAAAATGAGCTTTGGTTACTTTCAAAAATCTTAGTTTTAAGTGTTTTCTCCCTACAGTCCTACTGGATGTCACTGCTCTGATACCACTGTAACACCCCCGATTTTCGGAGGAGCCGGAAACTGGTTGGTGCCCTCCGTACAGGGGATTTAACCCTTTCGCACAAGGAGTGGTAACCAAAAACAAGTGAAAGGAAACATCCAACTACTGATTCATTACAATAAAAGTTTACAACGTTCGTGACTGGTTCCAAACTGGACACAAAGTCTAACAAAATATTTTACATCAAAAGTGAGTTCTCCGGTTAATTATTAAACTCTACTGTTTGCATGAGAGAACGTGTTCGTGATCCCAGCGCGTTACCCCAAGCAACCAATCATAAACCTGCGGGGAATTTAAAAGAAACAAGGACGCAGTTTTTCGAGTATCAGTAAAAACTGAGTGAATAAACAACTTAGCATGTAAAACAGAATGATTAAGAAAGGTTACAGGGTTTGTATTTGACATAGTTTGAACAGTGACGGAGTATAAGTATAAACATCAAATAAAGACTTGAACTGTTTTCAAAAGTATAAGTACGAGTAGGAGTGACGATTACCTGAGTTCTCAAAAGTACTACTTCCGAACCGAAAGTTATGCGAGTGGCCAATTCGTTTATCAATATTTCCATGCGTTTCCTAACGGAAAAGGGAACAAGTCATATTATTAAGTCACAGTAACCAGGGTAGACCTGGGTGAAGTATATCATCTTAGATCGGATATCTAGATCAAGAACTGGGAAAACCTTTCCTCCGTGCCTGGCGTTATGGAAAACCTTTCCCGCCCCCACTATAATAATAAACTACGTCACAATTTGGGAAAACCTTTCCCGATGTAGGACGACAACAAGAGAGAACACCTTTCCTCCGTGCCTGGCGTTATGGAAAACATTTCCCGCCCCCACTATAATAATAAACTATACTAGGCGAAGAGTCGTGCCATCTGAGAGAAAAATTAAAGCCAACTAAGGGGATTCCAAGTAACAACCAATTGGTTCTGGTACATGCGATCTTTCACTTTACGTTGTTAATGAATTCTGACAGTGACAGTTGAACAATGAGTTTTTCGATTTGAAGACGAGTAGTAAAGTGACGATCTAAAAGCAAGTACGACAAGTTTAGAAATTTCGAAATAAGGTGCGTCAATTATTTTCAAATAAAACAAGTATATCACATGAAAGGAATTGGCACGCAAAACTAAGCATATATTTTGAGACAAGACATAAATCACGTTTTGACGCGAAAGAAGATAAGCACACGAGACTAAGCATGAATACTCACCGTGGGAGCCAAAAGTGCTATCTACGCCGCTACTCGTAAACAACGTCCGGTTCAACTACGTCGTTGAGGATACACTCTACAATCACACACATAAATTCCTAATCACAACAAGTCCGTATCGCAAGTAGACAATGCATATGTCCTATATGATATGAAGGCGAAAGCCTAATCGAATACCCCTAACGTATGTATAAACTCATAATTTATCTTACGAAACTAACCCGATAAATTTTTAAGAAGAGAAACTATTTAATATTCTAGTTCAGCGAATTTACTTGTTGATAAAATAATATCAAGTTGTACACTTTATTGAAAATATGTTTAGAGATATACGAAAATGTATTTTATTTACTTACTTTCCAAGAACTAATTATAAATTTTTAATTGTAAACAATTTCGAATTCATAGAAGTTTATCTTTTTATTTTATATTACGAAAGTATTTATTTGTATATAGTTATTCTAGTAATTAAAATTAACCGAGTTTCAAAAATATATATATAGTAACTAAATACACAAAAGTAAATACATGTATTTGTATATGTTTAGGGCTAAAGACATCAAGCACCCCCACTACAACTAACAACTTTTAAACATATGACAAAGCATGCCCTCAAAGTCTCACAAAGCACAAAATTACCCCCCCCCCACTGAAACACAACGGGTTCTTATTCTTCTCCCTCTCGAGTCGTACGGCGATTCCAACACCCAAATGTGAATTGAAATGCAAATACAATATTTGGATGAAAAAATAGAACTGAGAATGAGCGGAGAGAGTACCCAAACGAAAAATCAGTTGATTCAGTGAAGAGGAGCTCCGGGTCGGGGTTTCGTCGGAGCTCGGACGGTGATGGGGGCGTCGGTGGTTCTGGGTCTTGGTCACGGGTTTACTTTGGTGGCTGGGCGTCGTCGGAGCGCGACAGAGAGGCGGAGAGAGAGAGAGATATAGCAGTGGTGGTGCAGGGGGTGCTGCCGATCGAGTTTTCTGGTCCGGTGGCAGGGGCGGCGTCGGGGCTATTACCGGCGCTGCTTCTGCTGTGTCTGGGTTGTTTCCGAGGCAGAGAGCGAGGATGGAGAGAGCTGGGTTGAAATACCACGTTTTGTGACTATGGGTATTTTGTGATATTATTATAAGTGTTGGGGAGTTAATTTAATTGTCGAGGGTTAATTATAATGGTTACGAGAGTTTGGGGGTCTTTGTGACTTTAATCCAAGTTTTTTAGTGTCTTTTACTTGAGTTTGGGGGAGGTAGTTGCCTTTTGGCAAAACTAAGGGGGAAAAAGTGTCTTTGTCCCAATTTTTCTTACTATGTAAAGTTTCCTAATTCTAGAGGGTTTCCTACTTATGAAGTTGATTTCATATCCAACTCTCATAAAACCCTCACTCTCCCTATTTCTCTCTATCTCTCTCACGTCTCTCCCTCTCTGACCTGAACCCTCTCTTTCTCTCTCTCACTCTCTGAGCTCTCTCTCTCTCTCTCTCCTTACCCGACGACAGCAACCACTGCCACCGCCGCCGTCTCTCTCTTCCTACGATCGGGTAATTTCTCTCTTTCTTTTCTTTCTCTCTTTCTTTCTCTCTCTCCGTCCGTCTCTCTCTCTTCCCGTCCGGCCTCCATGGCGGCGGGTTAGAGCTAGTTTTGTTTCTTCTGTTCTTTTCTCTTGTTGATCTCTTGTTCTCTTGATCACTTGTTCATGAGTCATGTATGTTGCATGTAATCTTTAATTTTCAGTTTGATATTGTTAGGATCATTATTCATGGATTCGTAGGGTTGATAATCAATTTTTAGGGTTTATCATGTTCATGGGTGATGGGAAAAAACCCTAGTTTGGAGGAGAAGTTTGATTAAGCAATTTGGGTGATTGAACGATCATAGTATGTGGATAACAATCTGATTTGATATGGTTAATCATGTTATATTAGGTTTAGTATGAATATAGGATGAACTAGATGCTTGTGGGAAAAGTTTCATGGAAATTGATAATTCCCGTATGGGTATTTTGAGTGGAATTGGAAATTTGAAACGAGCATATCTTTTGATTCAAGAATCAAAATTAAGATCCGTTTGAGGCTAAACTTATTATTTCGAATGTTTGAACCTAATGGAACTGTTTTTGAGCCATGATCTGTTTGGGAAACTGGAGTAATAAATTGGTGGAGTTATGATAGGTTATGTATGCTTTAGGTTAGAGGATTTGGAATAAGGTTTTGGGTTTGGTTTGTATGAATTTAGTGGGACGTTCGATTGGTGTTAGAACCCTAAACCATTGACTATCATATGCATGTAGCTAGTATAGCAAGTGTATTACTAGAATATTTGTTTAATTAGAATATTGTTACGTATAGGTGACGAGTTCGTCGACGACGAGTACGTAGAGTGCTTTGATTGATTACGATAGTTGGATTTACTTTGAAGTAAGTAAACATGCCAAACCTAGTGTGCTTAACTCCTTCTTGTCAAATGAATTCTTATATTTCTTTACGTCTCAAAATGTGTTTATGTGATGTGACATGCAATACGTGACTTTTACTTGATAAATGTCTTTCTTGAAAATATCACCATGATAATAATAATGAACTACAACGTAAAGTGGAATAGTTGTGCGGGGACATTTATTATTGGTTACTATTGGAATTGGACGGTTTGATCTCGGTCTTCCGTTTCAATTTATTTTTAATTAATCTGGTTGCAAGTCCCCGGATAGCTTGCGAGATGGTTTGGTTTCCCCCGTCACAACGAATTAATATGATGGATTTTGATTTTTGTTAATGGAAAAGAGTTAATGATGGATTTTACATTTACTAATGATTATGGAATTGGTTGGAAATATTATGGAATTGGGAACTCTTATGTTTTATTACAAGAGTCGACTTTATTATCGTTGTGTTTGAGAAAAACTCTTACTTGTATATGAGTCTTTGTTTTATAACTATCCCATCATCATTTTACATGTTTGGGTGTTTATTTACCAGTATTTCATGCTGATTTTGTACTTTGGTGTTTCTTTTTGATTCCGCACCACAGGTTTAGAGGATGGTTATCTGGCGTAGAAGGGGACGCGTATCATTTGGATCACTAGTGGTTTTATTTCAAATTTGAACTCTTTAGTATTTTAAACGCTTTAGTTGTTTATGCCCGATTTGAGGCTAGAATGTTTGGATTGTAATAATGGATAGTTTCAATTAATTTTAATTATTATTGTGGATGTTTTTGCTTTAGAACCATGTTATAAAATCTCCTTTTATCCGGGTTTAATCTCGGGTACGGAGTGACATCCCCGGGCCTCCGGCTTGGGCCATTTGGGGGTGTTACAGGTGGTATCAGAGCCGGCATTCCAAAAAGGAAATCGAAACTTGTTAGGGTAACTCAAATGAATATAGGAAAAATAACTAAAATTTGACAAGCCGTGGGAATTTGGGTAGTATGGATAGGACTATTATGTGTAAATGTTTAGCAAATAGGATAGAAAGCAAGTATTTCCACCCACCCATTCCTAACTAAGAGTCTTAGCCTATCCAAGATACTAAGAGATTGGATTGTTGAGGCGTTTCATGGGAAGTCGGGTTGGAAGCCTACTGTTTAGATGATCAAAAGATGGGGGTGATGTCGGATTGATATTACCCAACCTTTTTGAAGTGTTTTGTTGGAAAATTTTCTTCAAGTGTCTTGTGATTATCAATTTGGAGTCTTGGGAATAATTATTCGTTTGCGAAGAGTAGTTATTTTGGTTACAATATGTACCTTGTGAAATTAGGGATTTATTAAGTTGTTTCCTGTTGTAGATGGCTAGAACTAAGCATACAACAAGGAAGCGTGTGATGCCAGTTGAGAAGCACCCTGTTGTGACACGTTGGGTCGAAGGTGAAGACTTTCCAGATTTTCGTGACCGCGTGTTTCAGTATTGTGAGGATAGGTTCCATCCCTTAGAGTTTCCTCGGTATAGGAATCCAGCTTTTCAGGCTTACTGTATGGTGCAGGCATTACCTATGAGACCCATGTTTGGGGATATTATTACAAAGTATAGCAACATCATGGGCAGGTTCAATCGTCTGAATGATAGGGATTATCGCTGCCAAGGTGAATGGACGGTAAGTGCAGATTTTATATGCAAACTGTTGATGGAGACTCATCTTAAGTGGAAAAGTTATACAGTTATTGAAATAGAGTCCAGTGATGAAGAAGACGTGATCTACATAAGCTCTAGTGATGACGAAGAGTTGATCATTATAGACTCTAGTAACGATGAGGAAGTCGAAGAGGATCCAATGGAAGATGTCGATGAATACTCCGAGATTGAGGATGATCCCATGGAGTATGAAGAGAGTGAAGAAGACCCGAGTGAAGGTGAAGAGCACGAGTATGATTCCGATGAAGATGAGGAGTTGGATGAAAGCGATGGAGAAGAGGACTGAGCTTGTTAGATTTCTTTAGATTTCCTAGAATTGATGCATTTTGAGTTTTTTATTATTGGTTTGAATAAGGCTATGATGTCAAGCAATACTTTGAAGTTTTTAGAACGATTTTTGAATAGTCACTTTGGGCTAGAGTTAAATTTTTAGCATTTTGCTTTAGGGGATGAATAATGTTTATGCTTTGAGGACCCAATTTGGGGAGTTTAATAAATTTACCTTTATGAATTTGTGGAGTATGATTTGATAGATTAACGTTGTGTTATGTTTTGTCATCATTGATTAAGTGCATAGAAAGTGTTCATGGAGTTGAAACGCGAAAACTATGATCTTCGGTGTTGATGATTCTGCGCAGCAGTGAGTTTTTATTGTAGCAGACGTATTTTATTTTGGATTTATTTTTCTCTTAATTTTTCCCAAGAATAAGACATATCCAGGTATCTCCCATTAAAATGTCAGACCTATACGAGTTCTGGGGAATTAGTTATGAATTTTCAAAGTTTGTGATTCAGTAGCAGAATTGCAAAGTGACTAGATGTAGTATTTTTGATTGTTACATATCTTCCAGATCTTATTTTGATCTCTAACTTTTATGGAAGCTATTAGACACGTTTGGATAACTCTGGGAGAAATCCTAGCTCATTTGGAGAATTTTAAAGAATGTTTAAGGCTTTTCAAATTCAAAGTTTCTGTTCTGGTGGGCTGTGACAGCAGCTGTAGTATTTCCTGTGTATCTTGAGTTATACGATTTAGTTTGAGTTGATTCTTCTTGATTATGAAAGTAGAGTCAGACAGGTTGTTGCATACCAAAATTCATAATTTTTTCTTGTACTATTGATCCTTTTTCCAATTTTTGAAGAAGATGAAAAGTTGAGACGTGATCAACCTATGTGGAAATACATGTGTAATTGATTTAAATGACGATCAAGGTGTGACATTACTTGTTTAATTGTGCACTACATGCCATATATGCATGATTGTTTGTACTACTTGATACTTTATAAGTAATACAATAGGCTATAGTGTAGGGATTATGACTGATAGACCACATCAATACTACACCAGGAGAAATCGCCAAGTACCAATGGCGACACCAAACAACAACAACAACATGGATCAATTCTTTGCGCAATTTGCTCAAATGGCTCAGAACGCAAATCAGGGAGAGCAGAATAATGCTAACTGGGCAAAGAAAGTGGCTGACATGAAGCCAGGGAACTTTACAGGCAATGAGGACCCGGTCGAGCTCGAAAACTGGATCGATGAAATGGATAAGGTCCTAGCACTAGTGGAGTGCCCCGAGAACCGCAAGGTTGTTTGCGCGGCATTCTACCTGAAGAACGAAGCTAATATATGGTGGAGGAGCACACGTCAGATGTAATACCCCGTATAAATTACAAGGGCAAAATAGTAATTTAAAGAGCTAAATAAAGAATTTAATTGTGAAAAATAAAGTTAGTTAAATTATAGACAAGAACTTCTCGTAGAATTTTAGAAAGTGTTAAGTTGGTAATCGAAGATAAACACGTGAGAGTTTTATTTATTTTTATTGTTATTAATGTGTTTACGCGTGTATGACCACCGCGAAGTTTAGTGTGAGTGACACACCCAATCTTTCTACACCTTGGTGTGCCACCCACACCTTAACCTTTCTCACATCATCTTCTACAACTACCATTTTGCTTCTTCGGAGATAATTTGCACCGCCACAAAAATCACCATCACCGCCTCCAACATCATCATCATGTTCCCTTCTTTTGCCTCCCTATATAATGAGTCACTAGCTCAATCATTCACCACAATCATCACCACCTTCACCTTCTTCTTCTTCTTCACCTCCTTCCCGCGACCACGCCGACCACACCAACGGGATCACCACCGCCACCACCCATCACCATCTCCTCTCTAACTCCCGGTTCTCCCTCCCTCTGCCTCACTCTCCCTACTCTGTTCAGAAACAGAGCACCAGCAGCAACAACCAGCAGCAGCTACGCTGCCACCACCGCCGTCGTTGCTGCCGTCGGGAAGAAATCCGAAGCCCCACCACCACTTCCTCACCTCTGCTTCTCTCTCTCTCTATCTCTGCTACCATCTAATTCAGACCGAGAAGGAGTTGAAAGTAGCAGCAGCAAGCCACCAAAAACAGAGCAGCCAAAACCACCACCGTCGGCCACCATTTTTGCCGACGGGGAGCTTGGCCCAAGCAACCCGACAACCCCCGCCTCTCCAAACCACCACCAAACAACTCCTAGAGCTCCCAGGAGACGAACCCAGGTCCTAACCGAAGCTAGGAGGTACTCCATCACCGGCGACTAAGAGCACCGCCGCGACACAACGTCGGCGAACCCGGAAAGCTTCGTTTCTTGACCGATTCCGGCCATTCTTGGCCTAGGTATGCTCTAAATCTCGCCGTGATTCCATTTAAACAATCAAAATCGTATCTCGTATGCTTGATTCCATGTTGGCTTGCTAAATTTGATGATTTTGTAAAAGGGGGGTTAAAGTGTCTTTTCCCCAAATTGTTTATAGCATGACAACTATATTAAGGGGGTAACTGTTTGTAATTGTGAGAACTTGGTGGGTAGTATTGCATGTTAAATAACCTGCCATGTGAGTAGGATGGGGGGGGGGGGTCCTGCTGTGTTTTGACATAACTTGTGGGGTTATAAGTGTAGTTTATATAAACTTTATATTATTCGCGAAAAATAAAAATAATATTTTTGGATTAAAAATATTTTCTAAAAATATTAGATTTCGTCCCGGTTACAAAAATGTGATTCGGGCGTTGAAATAATACACGGATCGCTCGTTAAAAATTAAACGAGTAATGTTTTTATTAAAAACTAAACGAACGTTGCGTTTAATTGTTTAACTTTAACATTGGTTGTTTAAATATTTATAAAAATGACCTTTTCGAGCTTATAGATATCGTTACGTCATCGCAAGTATTTTGAAGTGATCTTTCATAAAAATCCAATATTAATATTTACTTTATGTAAAAATATAAACTACTATTAATTTCTACTAGCATTACTTCTATAACATAAAATTTAATAACTTTTCAATTAAACGCTCGTTTTTTTTTTAATAATTTTTGCTAATAAGAAAATATAACGAGATAAAGAAACGTTAAAAATTAGTATGCGAGTTCGGGTTAATTTTAAGAATCGATAACTAGGGTTATTAACTAGACTCGTAGAATTATACAGAATTGTGACGATTTAGAAGCTCCGATTTGTAGGTAACGGATTCGTAAGCAACGACAACAAGTAGGACGTTGACGCTACGGAATCCAGGTAAGTAAATATGCCTAGCCTAGCGTGCTAGCTCCTGTTCGTGTCAGATTATGCTTTTAATACTTGTCTCAAAATTATATTTTTGAGTTACATGTTTTGTTTGAAATCTCTTTACATGTTAAAGAAGTCGTTTTACTGTGAATTGTCACACGAATAATATTAATCCACTAATAACGTAAAGGAAAGAGTTGTGCGGGGATCGTTATATTCGCTTTTCTATAAGATTGGTCGTGGCTGACTACGTTCACCCGACCCGTTTATAAGATTGGTCGTGGCTGACTACGTTCACCCGACCCGTTTATTTTAATCCGGTCGCAACCTGCCGGATCGCTCCATGTACTCACCTCTCTGGCCGCGAGTAGTCTTAGAGGGGTGCCGGCACTTAAGGTCTTGGATGCGTAGTGATAGTAGATCTTCCCCGTATCAACAAAGTTAAAAGTGGTTTTCTTCAAGGACAAGAATGTCTATGAATAAAGGAAGGCAAGATTGGGATATCACTCCCCGTTTCAAGATCAAGAAAGAAGAAATTGAAAGCTTGAGAACTTTAAAGTTTGATGTGTGCCTTGTTTACTCTTTTAAAGATTTACTTCCTCTTATTACTGTTTTTGAAAATAAATTATGCCTCGTCATCTGTTTACGAGCTAGGGTATTTATTTACTCAGCATTTCCCAGCTGACTTTAGAAACTGCGGTTCCGTTTTCTTTCCCCCCGCAGGATTAGAGGAAGAAGGCTATGGTATGGATGGGTACGAGACTCACTGAGGAGGTCACATTACGTATTGTAAGATAGTTTGAATAATGTAAGATAGTTTGAATAAGGAGAATGATGTGTAGTAGTAACGAATAAAGGACTTGAGAAGTAATGTAATGTGTAATAGTATGTAATATAAGTGCTTGGAAGTTGTGCTTTCGATTATCCGCCGTTACTATTAGCTTTGGCCTCCCCGATTCGTCCGAGTCGGATAAGGGGGTCGTTGCAGGTGGTATCAGAGCCAACAGTCCAGTAAAAGGGGACTAAACCTGTAGGGCAACTTCAAATGAACACAGGGCAAGATAATTAAAACTGGAAAGCCGTTCGGGGTATGGGTAGCTTAAGTATAGGTATTGGTATCTCCCACCCACCCACAACCTGTCTTAAGAAGTTTTGTGTGTTATAGACTTATGTGAATAGTTTGATTCAAGATACATCTAGTTGGTTGTGAATAATCTTCACTTCCATGATCAGAAGAAGAATAAGAACATAATTTGATTCGTATTAGATGCTCCATTTGATTTATGGACACATTACATGTGCTTTATTGCGATAATTTCTATGTGATACATGTTTATCTGTTCTTTACGCAATTGTTGTGCTAGATAATTGTAAAATAATTGTTGAAATATCTGCGACCATAACCGAGTATACCATAGGGGGTGACTGATAGACCGCTACCCTATCGCTTTAGGTTAGTTTGACAAAGACCAATGGCTGAAAACATCAGCATGGATCAGTTCTTCACCCAAATGAGTCAGATGATGAACAACGGGGGTCAGACAGGGACTAATTGGGCCAAACAGGTGTCAGAAATGAAACCCAAGGAATTCACAGGAAAAGAGGATCCTGTTGAATTGGAGGATTGAATCGTGGAAATGGATAAGATTCTCGAGGTGGTAGAGTTCCCTGATGAAAGGAAAGTTAACTGTGCGGCCTTCTATCTGAAAAGTGAAGCGAACCTCTGGTGGAGGAATGCCCGAGAGACTCTGTTGGCCAAACCCAATTTCAACTGGGAAGCTCTTCAAGCTGCTCTCCGATCGCGTTTCTACCCTCATCATGTGAAGAGGAGCAAGGAAATGGAATTCCAGAACCTGCAGCAGGGAAATGACTCTGTCACTGAGTATTTCCGAAAATTCACGGAGTTGACGCGATTTGTTGGAAACATGGTGCCCGACGAAGACTCCAAGATTTCTCGATTTATCGGAGGACTTCAGGAAAGGCTACAAGAGTCACTTCTGAGTCGAACTTATTCCACCCTCCACGAAGCCTACGACAGAGCTGCTGACATCTGGCTAGTCCGTGTCTCGCAAGATGAGAAACGCAAGAAACGCAAGCTCGAGGAGGCAGGCGGAGGCAACAACAACTTTGCTAAGGCCAATCAGAGGTTCAAGCCTAACAATGGAGGAGGCAACCAGGGGCAGCATCGTGGCAATCAGCAGAACACTGGAGCTCAACAAATCCGCCGTTATTATTGCAAAAGGTGTCCACGGAACCACCCAGGCGAGGATTGTGAAGGAAACCTGGTTACTTGCAACAACTGCGGTAAGAGGGGACACCGATCTTACGAGTGTCGTTCGCAGCCAGCTAGGAACCAGCCAGTGAACCAAGGGGGTAATTTTGGAAGGTCACAGCAAAACAACTACCAGGGCAACCGCCAGCAGAACGGGGGAAACTTTGGGCGCAACCAGCAGTTTGGGAATCAGCAGAATGTGAATCGTAACAACCAAAACAACGGAGGCAATGGTTACGGGAGACAGCAGAACTACAATGGGGGCAATGCAGGGCAGAATGGAGGCCAACCCAGGACTGGAAATAATAATGCTGGGTATGGGAACAACAACAACAATGGAGCAGGAGGTCAGAATGGAAATGTGGGAAGGATAGCTGTGCTGACAAGGACTGAAGCAGAAGCTGCTCATGGAGTTGTGACGGGTACTTTCCTTGTCCTTGAGCAACCAGCTTTCGTACTGTTTGACTCTGGTGCATCTTATTCCTTTATATCATCTGCATTTTTTGAGAAACTGGGTTTGCATAAGTCGTCTAGCATATCCGTTCCTGTGGCAACACCTAATGGCCACGTAACTATCTGTGACACCGTATTCGAAGGAGTAGAATTGAAGATCCTTACCAGTACCCTACCTGCCAACCTGATAAAGTTTGACCTAGGGGGCACAGATGTGATCCTAGGAATGGACTGGCTTGGGAAGTATCGGGCAGTTATAGACTGTTATGGTCAAAAGGTTCGACTAAAAGGGCCTAAGGGAGAAAGGATCACTTATCGAGGTATTCTCACGGAACCTCGCATTAAACTGGTGTCAGCCCTTACCATAGTAAACCAAGTGAAAAAGGGAAACTCTGCCTTCTTGTGTTATGTCCAAGACGTAACTAAGAAGGAGACTGGCCTAGAAGAAATACCAATCGTGAGGGAATTTCCCGATGTATTCCCAGAAGAAATTCCGGGAATGCCACCTCAAAGAGAAGTGGAGTTTACTATAGACTTGGCACCTGGAACTGCACCTATCTCTAAGGCGCCGTATAGGATGGCACCTGCTGAATTAAAGGAGTTGAAAAACCAGATACAAGAACTTCTGGATAAAGGGTACATACGACCTAGTGTGTCACCTTGGGGAGCACCGGTGTTATTTGTCAAGAAGAAAGATGGGAGTTTACGGTTATGCATTGATTACCGGGGACTGAACAATGCTACCATTAAGAACAAATATCCGCTACCCCGGATCGATGACTTGTTCGATCAATTGCAAGGGGCTAGCGTTTTCTCTAAAATTGACCTAAGGTCCGGATATCATCAACTTCGTGTGGCCGAAAAGGATATCCCAAAGACTGCCTTTAGTACAAGGTATGGTCACTACGAGTTCACGGTGATGCCGTTTGGTCTAACCAACGCTCCCGCAGTATTCATGGACCTGATGAACCGGGTGATGAAACCATTTCTAGACCAGTTTGTAGTCGTCTTTATCGATGACATTCTGGTGTACTCAAAGAACGAGAAGTATCATGAAGAACACCTCCGAGAAGTGTTGCAAACGCTGAGGCAGGAGCAGTTGTATGCCAAGCTGTCGAAGTGTGAATTTTGGTTGGACCGAGTTCCATTTCTGGGCCATATCATTTCCAAGGAAGGAATAGCTGTGGACCCAGCAAAGATCTCAGCAGTCAAGGATTGGCCTACACCGAAGAATGTGTCGGAAATCCAAAGTTTCCTTGGCTTAGCCGGTTACTACCGTCGTTTCGTAAAGGATTTCTCCAAGATTGCTAGGCCATTAACTACGCTGACAAAGAAAGCGGTGAAGTATCAATGGGACGATAGCTGTGAAGAAGCGTTCCAAACTCTGAAGGAAAAGCTAACTACAGCACCAGTATTAGCTTTACCAAACGAGTCTGGTGAATTCGAAGTGTACAGTGATGCGTCGAAGAAGGGCCTAGGATGCGTGCTGATGCAAGACCGAAGGGTGATTGCCTACGCGTCAAGGCAATTGAAACCTCACGAGGAGAACTATGCCACACATGACCTGGAATTGGCAGCAGTAGTCTTCGCGCTGAAGATTTGGAGGCGTCATCTTTATGGATCCGTTTGCAAGATCTACACGGATCATCGAAGCCTGAAATACATCTTCACCCAGAAAGAGCTGAATAATCGGCAACGAAGATGGCTGGAAATTATCAAGGATTATGATTTACGCATTCAGTACCACGAAGGGAAAGCCAATGTGGTCGCTGACGCGCTAAGTCGTAAGTCAAGCCATGCAGTGAACGCTATGTTAATCCTTACGGATCAGTTATGCCACGAGTTCAGAAAACTCGACATCGAAGTGGTGGAGCAAGGAATGGTGCAGAAACTGCTTGGAAGCATGACAGCGGTACCGGATTTCTTTGAAGAAATAAGGAGAAATCAAGCTGGAGACGTGAAGCTTGAAAGAATCAAGAAAAGGATTGCAGCAGGAGAAACCAAAGAATTCCAGATTCACGAAGACGGAAGCATTCGCTACAAAGGAAGGTGGTGTGTACCACAGAAGTGTGCAGAAACCAAGCAGAAGTTGATGCAAGAAGCACACAACACACCGTATTCAGTCCATCCCGGAGGCGATAAACTTTACAAGGACTTGAAGAAGACGTTCTGGTGGCCCAACATGAAGAAGGAAGTAGCAGAATTTGTGGCCAGATGCTTAACATGCCAGAAGGTAAAATTTGAGCATAAGCGAATGGGAGGTCTACTCCAACCACTAGATATCCCAGTTTGGAAATGGGACTCCATTTCGATGGATTTTGTCACAACCTTACCGACCTCAAAGAACGGGCTGAATCAGATATGGGTAGTCGTGGACAGACTAACCAAGACTGCGAGATTCATCCCGATGAAAGAAACATGGGGTATGGAGCAAAGAGCGGATGCATACATCAGAAACATCGTAAGGTATCATGGGGTTCCAAGTTCGATAATCTCGGACAGAGACCCTAACTTCCTCTCTCATTTCTGGAGGGCGCTCCAAGAAGCATTGGGAACTCAGCTGAAGCTTAGTACAGCCTTCCACCCAGCCACAGATGGGCAAACGGAAAGGACCATTCAAACACTGGAAGATATGTTGCGAGCCTGTGTTATGGATTTCCAAGGCTCATGGGTTGACAAACTTCCGTTAATCGAGTTCTCCTATAACAATAGCTATCACGCCATCATTGGTATGGCGCCATACGAAGCCCTATATGGAAGGAAATGCCGATCGCCGCTTTGTTGGAGTGACATTAGCGAAACGGTGGTCATTGGACCACAAATGATTGAAGACATGACGAACCAGGTACGACTCATCCAACAACGTATGAAAGCCGCTCAAGACACGCAAAAGTCATACGCGGATCAAAAGAGAAGACCATTGGAATTCCAAGTGGGAGAAAAAGCGTTTCTACGGGTTTCACCAACTAAGGGAGTGACCAGGTTCAATCTAAAAGGTAAGTTAAGTCCTAAATTTATCGGTCCATACGAGATTATAGAAAAGATTGGTGAAGTTGCGTATCGACTGGATTTTCCATCGAATTTGGGACGTGTACACAATGTTTTCCACGTATCACAATTGAAGAAATACGTACCGGATCCGTCCCATGTGTTGGATCCTGAACCGGTTGATTTCGACCCGTCGCTAACATATGAGGAGCAACCTGTCAAGATACTGGACACCAAGACAAGGGACACGCGTACCAAGAGTGTCAGACTGGTCAAAGTCCTTTGGTCTAACCATCAAACTGAGGAAGCGACTTGGGAAGCTGAAGAAGAGATGAGGAAAAAGTATCCACACTTATTTCATGAGGTACGTTGAGTTCCGGGGACGTCACTCTCTAAGGGGGAGAGGACACAACCTTTCATTTAGTACCTTCGTACCCTTATTTACGCAATCTTTCATTTAGTACCTCTACACGTTCGTACCGTTATCACATAGTTAACTCTGACCTTTAGTAACCAAATGGAACTATAATCACATCCGTAAGATAGACGTGAATACGGTCTTTACGTGATACAATATTTGTTGCATTGCATGCACTAGATGGTAATTACTTGCTATCACTTGCTATGTGAATTTTCATGCCTGCTATGTGATCGCGACTGTGATCGTTAGTTGCTTATTAGAAAGCTTCAGCATCAAAAGTATTGGGTTGATTTTAGTTTGAGGCAAAAGTTTTAGCCTCAGTATTTGGCTGATTTTAGCCTCGAGGTAAAAGTAAGTTTTAGCATCAAGAGCAATTGACTGAATTAGCTTCGAGGAAGAAATTTTAATATCAGGAATATTTAGATTATTTAAGCTTCGAGGACGAAGCTTTGTTTAAGGGGGGGAGACTGTAATACCCCGTATAAATTACAAGGGCAAAATAGTAATTTAAAGAGCTAAATAAAGAATTTAATTGTGAAAAATAAAGTTAGTTAAATTATAGACAAGAACTTCTCGTAGAATTTTAGAAAGTGTTAAGTTGGTAATCGAAGATAAACGCGTGAGAGTTTTATTTATTTTTATTGTTATTAATGTGTTTACGCGTGTATGACCACCGCGAAGTTTAGTGTGAGTGACACACCCAATCATTCTACACCTTGGTGTGCCACCCACACCTTAACCTTTCTCACATCATCTTCTACAACTACCATTTTGCTTCTTCGGAGATAATTTGCACCGCCACAAAAATCACCATCACCGCCTCCAACATCATCATCATGTTCCCTTCTTTTGCCTCCCTATATAATGAGTCACTAGCTCAATCATTCACCACAATCATCACCACCTTCACCTTCTTCTTCTTCTTCACCTCCTTCCCGCGACCACGCCGACCACACCAACGGGATCACCACCGCCACCACCCATCACCATCTCCTCTCTAACTCCCGGTTCTCCCTCCCTCTGCCTCACTCTCCCTACTCTGTTCAGAAACAGAGCACCAGCAGCAACAACCAGCAGCAGCTACGCTGCCACCACCGCTGTCGTTCCTGCCGTCGGGAAGAAACCCGAAGCCCCACCACCACTTCCTCACCTCTGCTTCTCTCTCTCTCTCTATATCTGCTACCATCTAATTCAAACCGAGAAGGAGTTGAAAGTAGCAGCAACAAGCCACCAAAAACAGAGCAGCCAAAACCACCACCGTCGGCCACCATTTTTGCCGACGGGGAGCTTGGCCCAAGCAACCCGACAACCCCCGCATCTCCAAACCACCACCAAACAACTCCTAGAGCTCCGAGGAGACGAACCGAGGTCCTAACCGAAGCTAGGAGGTACTCCATCACCGGCGACGAAGAGCACCGCCGCGACTCACCGTCGGCGAACCCGGAAAGCTTCGTTTCTTGACCGATTCCGGCCATTCTTGGCCTAGGTATGCTCTAAATCTCGCCGTGATTCCATTTAAACAATCAAAATCGTATCTCGTATGCTTGATTCCATGTTAGCTTGCTAAATTTGATGATTTTGTAAATGGGGGGTTAAAGTGTCTTTTCCCCAAACTGTTTATAGCATGACAACTATATTAAGGGGGTAACTGTTTGTAATTGTGAGAACTTGGTGGGTAGTATTGCATGTTAAATAACCTGCCATGTGAGTAGGATGGGGTGGTCCTGCTATGTTTTGACATAACTTGTGGGGTTATAAGTGTAGTTTATATAAACTTTATATTATTCGCAAAAAATATAAATAATATTTTTGGATTAAAAATATTTTCTAAAAATAATAGATTTCGTCCCGGTTACAAAAATGTGATTCGGGCGTTGAAATAATACACGGATCGCTCGTTAAAAATTAAACGAGTAATGTTTTTATTAAAAACTAAACGAACGTTGCGTTTAATTGTTTAACTTTAAAATTGGTTGTTTAAATATTTATAAAAATGACCTTTTCGAGCTTATAGATATCGTTACGTCATCGCAAGTATTTTGAAGTGATCTTTCATAAAAATCCAATATTAATATTTACTTTATGTAAAAATATAAACTACTATTAATTTCTACTAGCATTACTTCTATAACATAAAATTTAATAACTTTTCAATTAAACGCTCGTTTTTTTTTTAATAATTTTTGCTAATAAGAAAATATAACGAGATAAAGAAACGTTAATAAATTAGTATGCGAGTTCGGGTTAATTTTAAGAATCGATAACTAGGGTTATTAACTAGACTCGTAGAATTATACAGAATTGTGACGATTTAGAAGCTCCGATTTGTAGGTAACGGATTCGTAAGCAACGACAACAAGTAGGACGTTGACGCTACGGAATCCAGGTAAGTAAATATGCCTAGCCTAGCGTGCTAGCTCCTGTTCGTGTCAGAGTATGCTTTTAATACTTGTCTCAAAATTATATTTTTGAGTTACATGTTTTGTTTGAAATCTCTTTACATGTTAAAGAAGTTGTTTTACTGTGAATTGTCACACGAATAATATTAATCCACTAATAACGTAAAGTGGAAAGAGTTGTGCGGGCATCGTTATATTCACTTTTCTATAAGATTGGTCGTGGCTGACTACGTTCACCCAACCCGTTTATAATATTGGTCGTGGCTGACTACGTTCACCCGACCCGTTTATTTTAATCCGGTCGCAACCTGCCGGATCGCTCCATGTACTCACCTCTCTGGCCGCGAGTAGTCTTAGAGGGGTGCCGGCACTTAAGGTCTTGGATGCGTAGTGATAGTAGATCTTCCCCGTATCAACAAAGTTAAAAGTGGTTTTCTTCAAGGACAAGAATGTCTATGAATAAAGGAAGGCAAGATTGGGATTTCACTCCCCGTTTCAAGATCAAGAAAGAAGAAATTGAAAGCTTGAGAAGTTTAAAGTTTGATGTGTGCCTTGTTTACTCTTTTAAAGATTTACTTCCTCTTATTACTGTTTTTGAAAATAAATTATGCCTCGTCATCTGTTTACGAGCTAGGGTATTTATTTACTCAGCATTTCCCAGCTGACTTTAGAAACTGCGGTTCCGTTTTCTTTCCCCCCGAAGGATTAGAGGAAGAAGGCTATGGTATGGATGGGTACGAGACTCACTGAGGAGGTCACATTACGTATTGTAAGATAGTTTGAATAATGTAAGATAGTTTGAATAAGGAGAATGATGTGTAGTAGTGAATGAAGGACTTGAGAAGTAATGTAATGTGTAATAGTATGTAATATAAGTGCTTGGAAGTTGTGCTTTCGATTATCCGCCGTTACTATTAGCTTCGGCCTCCCCGATTCGTCCGAGTCGGATAAGGGGGTCGTTGCATCAGAACTTTTTGGCCCAACCCAATTTCAATTGGGAGGCTCTTCAAACTGCACTACGCACTCGCTTTTACCCGGACCATGTCGAGGATAAAAAGTACACAGACTTCGTGAATTTGACACAAGGGAACAGTTCTGTGACCGAGTACTTTAAAAAGTTCATGGAACTATCCCGATTCGCAGGTCAGCTGATGCCTGATGAGGCGACTAAGGTTAGGAAGTTCATGTCTGGTCTCGAACTCCATCTGCAGAAGGACTTGATGTGCAGAACGTACGATACTCTACAGGAAGCTTATGGTAGAGCCGCAGCCGTTTGGCGTATTCAAGAGGCATAAGATGAGAAGCGTGGAAAGCGCAAAATTGAGAACGCTGGGAGTCTTGTCAAAAATCAGGGTAGGATTAACCAAGGTAGTCAGGACAAGAGGTTTAAGTCTAACCAAGGAGGAAGTAACCAGAGTTAGTACCGTGGTAAAAGCAGAATAATGGAGATGATCAACCTCGCTGTTATATCTGCAAGAAGTGTCAACAGAATCATCCTGGAAAAGACTGCCAAGGAAACCTTGTCAACTGCCACAACTGCGGCAGGAAGGGTCAACGTGCTTTTGAGTGCCGATTGAAACCAAATGGAAACCAGCAAGAGAACCAGGGAGGAAATTATCAAGGGAACCGACAGTTCAACAACAATAATCAGGGCGAAAAACGGAACTATGGGAACTAAAACAACCAGTATAATGGAGGCAACAATTATGGCAGGCAGCAGGCGAACAACCAGGGTAATGGAAGGAACAATGGAGTTCAGAACGGGAATAGGAACAACAACGCTCCAGCTAATGCCAACACCAATGGGACTGGTACGGAAGGAACTACCGCAACGCAGAACGGGAATGTTGCAAGGATCGCTTTCATGAGCAGGACGGAAGCGGAAGCAGCAAACGGAGTAGTCACTGGTACATTTTTTGTTCATGATCTACCAGCATTTACTCTATTTGATTCCGGAGCATCGTATTCATTTATTTCATCATCATTTGTGGAAAAGTTGAGTCTCAATAAGCCGTCTAGAATATCCATCCCCGTAGCTACCCCAACCGGTCACGTAACAGTATGTGACACCATTTTTGAAGGAGTAGAAGTTAAGATTTTGGCTTAGGCCTGTCAATGGGCCGGGTCAGACCCGAACCCGACCCGCCTAAACCCGGCCTGATTTAAACCAGACCCGGTAAGCAACCCATCTGACCCGACCCTACTAGAACCCATGAAATTTTGACCCAGACCCGACCCGACCCTCGAGACCCTTTAATGGACCCAGATCCGTCCCAACTCCCAACTCTACTCTTGTCCATTATACTCTTTAAGATTTAAACTTTAGGGAGAGAGATTTACGCGAGATTAAGTGCGAGGGAGAGATTTTTGTGAGGAAAACCGAGAGAGAGACAGAGAGAGAGAGTGAGTGAGAGAGAGAGAGAGATTGTAGATGTTTGAGAGAGTTAATCTTGGGGGGAGAGATTTACGCGATATTAATTAGGATGAAGAGATTTATGCGAGGCAAGTTGAGAGAGATTGTAGATTTTCCATGGTGTGTGTGAGAGAGAAAGTTGTTGATAATGATTCACGCGGAGTTATGGGAGAGTTGGGGTGACAGAAACTAATTCAGATTGATGGGAGAGAAATGTGGAAGTGAGAGAGAAAGAAGGAAACAAATTACCGAAATATTTTTGGTTTGGAAGAGATTTAAGGAGTTTAAGTAGAGTGGGAGGTAAAAATTGATCTTTTTGATAATGATAGAACTTATCTCCTAGTTTGACTCTTTTTTTTAGAAACATTTCCTAGTTTTTTTAGGAAAACATTTCCTAGTTTGACTCGATAATGAATGAAATATGAGAGAAGGAAATCAAGAAATTTATGAGAGATTAAGGAAATAAGGCAATGAGAAATATGTTAATTATTTCAAAAAAAATATTATTTATTTATATGGAAAGGTAATAAGTTTGTTAGAGAAGACATTAAATATACAATCCCACAAAAAAGCAATTTTGCATAAAATACGGGCCGCATTTTTTTACCCAAGCGAAGAGTTCGTGGGAAATAAGCTGCTAGCATGGATTTCTAAAAAAAAATTGCTAGCATGGAGGGTCGGGTCGGGTCAGATGGGTCCGACGCGTCGGGTCTGGGGCGGGTCAGGGTCGATGAGAAAATGGGTCATCCACCACCGGGGCGGGTCCGGTTCTAACTTAAACGGGTCGAGTCTTTAATGGGTCAGGGTCGGGTCGGGTTGGGACCCGGCCCATTGACAGGCCTATTTCGGCTAGTACCTTACCAGCCAACCTGATACAGTTTGATCTTGGAGGAATAGATGTGATATTGGGTATGGATTGGCTGGGTAAATATCGAGCAGTTATAGACTTCCACGATCAGAAAATAAGGCTCAAAGGTCCAAAAGGAGAAAAGGTTTCTTACCGTGGTATCACGAAGGAACCATGTATCCGACTAGTGTCAGCTTTGACCATAGTCAACCAAGTGAAGTAGGGGAATAGTGCTTATTTGTGTTATGTTCAGGATGTGTCTAAGAAGGAGAATGTGCCCGAAGAGATACCAATAGTCAAGGATTTTCTCGATGCATTAACGGACGAGATTCCAGGAATGCCACCTAGAAGGGAGATTGAGTTCACTATGGACTTAGCACCTGGAACAGCTCCAATCTCAAAGGCAACGTACAGAATGGCACCAGTAGAGTTGAAAGAACTAAAGAATCTGTTGCAATAGCTACTTCAAAAGGGTTACATAAGGCCGAGTTTTTCCCCTTGGGGAGCACCGCTGTTGTTTCTGAAGAAGAAAGACGGAAGCTTGAGGTTGTGCATTGACTATAGAGAGTTGAATAGCGCAACGATCAAGAACAAATATCCTTTACCCCGAATTGACGACTTGTTCGATCAGTTGCAAGGGGCGAGCGTTTTCTCAAAGATAGACTTGAGATCAGGGTATCACCAGCTTCGGGTAGGCGAGAAGGACATCCCAAAGACAGCATTTAGAACAAGGTATGGACACTATGAGTTTACTGTTATGCCTTTTGGTGTAACCAATGCACCAGCAATATTTATGGATCTAATGAATCGTGTTATGAGGACGTTTCTGGATCGTTTCGTGGTCGTCTTTATTGATGATATCCTTGTTTATTCAAAGAGCGAGGAAGAACACGAAGAACATCTCAAGGAAGTGTTAGAGACATTGAGACATGAGAAGTTGTATGCTAAGCTCTCGAAGTGTGAGTTTTGGCTAAAACATGTTCCATTTTTGGGTCACATAATCTCCAAAGAAGGAATATCCGTGGATCCAGGAAATATTTCAGCAGTGAAAGATTGGCCTACTCCGAAGAATGTGTCCGAAGTAAGAAGTTTTCTGGGATTAGCAGGATATTACAGGTGTTTCGTGAAAGATTTCTCGAAGATCGCTAGACCGCTGACTACGCTAACAAAAAAGACGGTAAAATATCGGTGGAACGAAGATTGTGAAGAAGCATTCCAGACATTGAAGGAAAAGTTGACTACAACACATGTGTTAGCTTTACCCATTGATTCTGGCGAGTTCGATGTTTACAGTGACGCGTCGAAGAAGGGTTTAGGATGCGTGCTAATGCAAGAAAGGAGGGTTATTGTCTATGCTTCAAGACAACTGAAAACTCATGAAGAGAACTATGCTATGCATGCTTTAGAGCTTGCAGCAATATTCTTCGCACCGAAGATATGGAGACATCATTTATATGGATTTGTGTGTAGATTGTATACGGACTACAGTAGTCTCAAGTACATCTTCACTCAGAAAAGAGCTAAATAACAGGCAAAGACGTTGGTTAGAGGTCATAAAGGATTATGATTTGCGTATCCAATAACACGAAGGGAAGGCAAACGTAGTAGCTGATGCGTTAAGCCGAAAATCGAGCCATACTTTGGATACTATGCTAGTTTTGCCAGATCGGCTATGCCGAGAGTTCCGAAAGCTTGAAATTGAAGTAGTGGAACAAGGTGGAGTAAAGAATATCCTTGGAAATATGTCAGTAGTACCAGATGTCTTAGAATAAATAAGGAGTAACCAGCCAGGAGATGTGAAGCTGGAAAGGATAAAGAAGAAGATTGCAGAAGGTCAAGCAAAGGATTTTAAGATCCATGAAGATGGAAGTATTCGTTACAAGGATGGTGTGTACCACATAAGTGTACGGAAACTAAGGATAAGTTGATGCGTGAGGCGCATAACAAACCCTACTCTGTACATCCAGGGGTGACAAACTCTACAAGGATCTGAAGAAGACGTTTTGGTGGCCAAACATGAAAAAGGAAGTAGCAGAATTTGTGGCAAAATGTCTAACTTGTCAAAATGTGAAGTTTGAACATAAGAGAATGGGAGGTTTAGTGCAACCATTAGATGTCCCAGTTTGGAAGTGGGATTCGATTTCAATGGATTTCGTGACTGCTTTACCGACATCAAAGAATGGACTGAATCAGATTTGGGTCGTAGTGGACAGATTGACCAAGACAGCAAGGTTTATTCCGATGAAAGATACATGGAACATGGAACAAAGAGCTGATGCGTATAGGAAGAACATCGTGAGGTATCACGGAGTGCCAAGCTCTATAGTTTCCGACAGAGATCCCAACTTTCTTTCTCACTTCTGAAAAGCACTCCAGGAGGCATTGGGAACTCAGTTGAAATTCAGCACGGCATTCCACCCTGCTACGGATGGACAAACCGAGAGGACAATTAAAACGTTGGAAGATATGCTAAGATCGCGTGTTATGGATTTTCAAGGTTCATGGGTTGATAGATTACCTTTGATAGAATTCTCCTACAACAACAATTATCATGCCAGTATTGGAATGGCACCGCACGAGGCGTTGTATGGAAGAAAGTGTAGAACACCATTGTGTTGGAACGACATAAGCGAGACGATAGTAATTGGTCCACAACTAATTGAAGAGATGACAGATCAGGTGAGACTTATCCAGCAGCGAATGAAGGCAGCTCAGGATAGACAGAAGTCATACGCTGATCAGAAGATGAGACATATGGAATTTCAGATTGGAGAAAAAGCATTTCTTAAGGTTTCTCCTACTAAAGGAGTTATGAGGTTCAATCAGAAAGGGAAGTTAAGCCCGAAATTCATTGGACCATATGATGTCATAGAGAAGATTGGGGAAGTGGCTTATCGACTGGATTTACCATCGAATTTGGGTCGTGTTCACAATGTATTCCACGTATCTCAGCTGAAGAAGTACGTGCCTGATGCATCCCATGTATTAGATCCCGAACCAGTAGAACTGGACCCCTCTTTGAGTTATGAAGAACACCCTGTCAAGATTTTAGACACCAAGACAAGGAACACCCGCAACAAGAGTGTCAAAATTGTAAAGGTCTTATGGACAAATCACCTCACCGAAGAGGCAACTTGGGAAGCGGAGGATGATATGAGGAAGAAGTACCCTCACCTGTTTGACGAGGTACCTTGAGTTCCGAGGACGTCACTCTTCTAAGGGGAGAGGATGTAAACCGACGGATTACACATCAACCTTTTTAATACAGTACTACTTATAGTATATTGCACAATATTCATGACCTTAGGTTTGCATTTAGTAGTTGTAACATTGAGGGGAGGTGCATACCTTATTGTGGTTAAGGTTTATTTTAAACTTCAAGGACGAGTTCTCTTTAAGGAGGGAGGTTTTAGTTTAAACTTCGAGGACGAAGTTCTCTTTAAGGAGGGAAGGATGAAATACCCCGTTTTGTGACTATGGGTATTTTGTGATATTATTATAAGTGTTGGGGAGTTAATTTAATTGTCGAGGGTTAATTATAATGTTTACGAGAGTTTGGGGGTCTTTGTGACTTTAATCCAAGAGTTTTAGTTTCTTTTACTTGAGTTTGGGGGAGGTGGTTGCCTTTTGGCAAAACTAAGGGGGAAAAAGTGTCTTTGACCCAATTTTTCTTCCTACGTAAAGTTTCCTAATTCTAGAGGGTTTCCTACTTATGATGTTGATTTTATATCCAACTCTCATAAAACCCTCACTCTCCCTATTTCTCTCTATCTCTCTCACGTCTCTCCCTCTCTCACCCGAACCCTCTCTCTCTCTCTCTCTCTCTCTCTCTCTCTCTCTCACTCTCTCGGCTCTCTCTCTCTCTCCTTACCCGACGGGAGCAACCAACGCCACCGCCGCCGTCTCTCTCATCCTCCGATCAGGTAATTTCTCTCTTTCTATCTTTCTTTTCTTTCTTTTCTTTCTCTATTTCTTTCTTTCTCTCTCTCCATCCGTCTCTCTCTCTTCCCGTCCGGCTTCCGTGGCGGCGGGTTAGAGCTAGTTTTGTTTCTTCTTTTCTTCTCTTGTTGATCTCTTGTTCTCTTGATCACTTGTTCATGATTCATGTATGTTGCATGTAATCTTTAATTTTCAGTTTGATATTGTTAGGATAATTATTCATGGATTCGTACGGTTGATAATCAAGTCTTAGGGTTTATCATGTTCATGGGTGATGGGAAAAACCCAAGTTTGGAGGAGAAGTTTGATTAAGCAATTTGGGTGATTGGACGATCATAGTATGTGGATAACAATATAATTTGATATGGTTAATCATGTTATATTAGGTTTAGTATGAATATAGGATGAACTAGATGCTTGGGGGAAAAGTTTCATGGAAATTGATAATTCCCGTATGGGTATTTTGAGTGGAATTGGAAATTTGAATTGAGCATATCTTTTGATTCAGGAATCTAAATTAAGATCTGCTTGAGGCTAAACTTATTATTTCGAATGTTTGAACCTAATGGAACTGTTTTTGAGCCATGATCTGTTTGGGAAACTGGAGTAATAAATTGGTGGAGTTATGATAGGTTATGTATGCTTTAGGTTAGAGGATTTGGAATAAGGTTTTGGGTTTGGTTTTGAAGTATGAATTTAGTGGGACGTTGGATTGGTGTTAGAACCCTAAAACATTGACTATCATATGCATGTAGCTAGTATAGCAAGTGTATTACTTGAATATTTGTTTAATTAGAATATTGTTACGTATAGGTGACGAGTTCGTCGAGGACGAGTACGTAAAGTGCTTTGATTGATTACGATAGTTGGATTTACTTTGAAGTAAGTAAACATGCCAAGCCTAGTGTGCTTAACTCCTTCTTGTCAAATGAATTCTTATATTTCTTTACGTCTCAAAATGTGTTTATGTGATGTGACATGCAATATGTGATTTTTACTTGATAAATGTCTTTCTTGAAAATATCACCATGATAATAATAATGAACTACAACGTAAAGTGGAATATTTGTGCGGGGACATTTATTATTGGTTACTATTGGCATTGGACGGTTTGATCTCGGTCTTCCGTTTCAATTTATTTTTATTTAATCCGGTTGCAATTCCCCGGATAGCTCCGTGTACTCACTCCTCTGGCCGCTAAATTCTTTGGGGGGTGTCGAAACTTATGGTCTTGGATGCTTGCGAGATGGTTTTGTTTCCCCCGTCACAACGAATTAATAATGATGGATTTTGATTTTTGTCAATGGAAAAGAGTTAATGATGGATTTTGGATTTCCTAATGATTATGGAATTGGTTGGAAATTCAATGGAATTGGGAACTCTTATGTTTTATTACAAGAATCGAATTTATTACCGTTGTGTTTGAGAAAAACTCTTACTTGTATATGAGTATTATTTTTATAATTATCCCATCATCATTTTACATGTTTGGGTGTTTATTTACCAGTATTTTATTCTGATTTTGTACTGTGGTGTTTCTTTTTCGATTCTGCACCACATGTTTAGAGGATGGTTATCTAGCGTAGAAGGGGACGCGTATCATTTGGATCACTAGTGGTTTTATTTCAAATTTGAACTCTTTAGTATTTTAAACGCTTTAGTTGTTTATGCCCGGTTTGAGGCTAGAATGTTTGGATTGTAATAATGGATAGTTTCAATTAATTTTAATTATTATTGTGGATTTTTTTGCTTGAAAACCATGTTATAAAATCTCCTTGTATCCGGGTTTAATCTCGGGTACGGAGTGACATCCCCGGGCCTCCGGCTTGGGCCATTTGGGGGTGTTACATGGGTGGTGATGGTGGTGCGTGGTGAAGGCAATTGGAGTTGGTGATTGGCGGTGTTCAGGCTCTGTTTGCTGGGTTTGTTCTCGGCAAAACAGAGTGTGGATGGGGGTGAAGATAATGAAGAAGATTAAGAAGAGAAGAGAAGAGAAGGAGGTGAGGGCTGATGTGATTAGAGAAGAGCTAGGCTAGCTAGCTGGTGGAGGAGAGCCACACTCGGCGTGGTAGTCGCAGGGGAAGGGTACGGAGGTGTAGGAAGAAGGCTAGGGCAGGAAGAAGGCAGAGAGAAAAAAAAATTGAGATGTGATAGAAGAGAGAAAAAGATTCGGTGTGGCGGAGACATGAAATTATGCGGTGGTTTGATACGCGTAAAGTGACTAAAACGCGAAGTAAATTTTAGACGCGACGAATACGTTGAAACGTGACGAAAATCAATACGAGACAAATAATTTATACGAAAATAAAACATTTTATTAAACGTTGACTGATAAAAATTGAATTCGACTGACGAACATAACTTGACTGACAAAACAGAGTTCCACTAGAAAGCGAAAGTTGACTGATTAACAAATTTTTGACTGGTAAAGTGAGCGACTGTCAACATAACTTTTGGCTAGTTTTCTTATAGAAAATTCAAATGTTAAATTTTGAGGAAGCTCATAAATAGTTTTATTTCAATAAAAATTACTATACAAATAATTTATAATTAATAATTAACTTGTTATTTACAATAAATCAATATTATTAAAAAAATAACTCTATAAGAATTAATTTGTTACAAGAATTATAAATGAATACATAATTACTACGTTTAGATAAGATTAATTTAAATGTATTATAAACTAAAATAAATTACCGAAATACCCTTACAGCGTATTACACCCTGGGTTGGGCTGAAATAGGAGGTTGGTTGACCATTAACAAGAACCGCTGAAGAGACAGTTGAAACACACATTATAACATTCCGTATGTAGTTAGATCCAAATCCAATTTTCCCGAGGCAGGAGCGTAGAAAGGTCCATAAGACTTGGTCAAACGCTTTGTTCATATCCAACTTGACTGCAAAAAATGTTTTTTTCTTGCTTTTTCTTGCGGATGAAGTGGAGAAGCTCATGGAAAATTAAAATTTTGTCCGAAAGAAGTTTTCCCTATTGAAAAGCCGCCTGGTTGGCAGAGATAATAGTCGAGAGAACGGGGGAGAGACGATTTCCAAGTACCTTAGCAATGACCTTGTAAATAGTGTTGCAAAGTCTGATAGGACGAAAGTCATTAGCAGAGATGGGCTGGTTAGTCTTCGGGATTAACGTAATGAAAGTGAAATTCATCTCTCTAAGCATGAATCCCGTAAGAAGAGGCTGAATAACTGCTTGTGTGAGTGATTCACCAATTGCTTGCAAGTTTCCGTGAAAGAATTCATCAATTATACCGTCTGGACCCGGTGCTTTGTTTTTTCCAAGAAGGAAAACAGCAGACTTAACCTCAGAGGGTGTGTATGGAGCTTCTAGGAGAGTGGCCTGTTCCGGAGATAATTTTTTTGCAAAAAAACTTGATGTGTCCATAGCTGCAGGGACCTGGGGAGAAGCAGTTGTAGGCCGAAGCAACGCCTTGAAGTGGTCGACCAAGCAGTTTGAAATTTCTAAGGGTTTTGCGTGAATTGACCTTTCTGGAGTTGTGATTCCCACAATTAGAGCGTTGTTGTAACGGAAGGATGCTGCGCGGTGAAAGAATTTGGAGTTTGTATCCCCGTGGTGAAGACAAGCTTGTTTAGAACGCTGTTTCCAATAAATCTCATCTTCAAGAAGGATCTTGTCGAGATGAATCCGAGCCAGTTGATCCTGATCTGAGATATACTGTATTTGAGGTGAACCTGGGTTGTGGTGTTGCAGCTTTTCTTGGATGGCGCTGAGGTCTTTAGTGGCATCAGCAATTCGTAGAGGCAGGGCCCGTAAAATTGTGTTGCTCCAGTGACGGAGATGCCGTAGTAGGATAGCTTGCCTCTGGACGACGAAAAAGTGACCGAGCCAGTTGCCGGCAATCTCCAAACTTAACTAGTAATTTTCTTTGTAGCTTCATGCAGAAGCCAAGTAGGTTAAAACCGAGGAGGGCGTCTTGGTTTATGGTTGAGGCCCTCTGTTTGCAAGATAATGGGGCTGTGGTCTCAACGTTGTATGGGAAGATTGACAAGCAGAGCCTTCGGAAATAAAGTGTACCATTCGCTTTGCATGTAGGCTTTATCAAGCTTTTCATAAGTGACATTGTTTCCTTGGCGGCCATTCGTCTAGGTGAAATAAACACCATGCGACGGAAGTTCCATGAGGTCATTGTCAGGAGTTAGCTGATGAATGAGGTGAGTGCCGCGGGGTTGGCGCTTCTTGGATGAAAATTTCTCGAAAGTAGAAGAAACTTTATTGAAGTCGCCAATAATAACATACAGTTGAGCTAGAAATTGAAGATGTTGGTGTAGGAGATCAAAGACGAACTGCCGAAAGAAATTAATATTCCAAGGACCTTTGATTGAATCATAAACTTGTAGTATGAGGAACCAAGTGCATGAGAATAGTGGAGTGATATTTGTTGTGGAGTGCCAAGCAAAAAGTAGTCCACCTTTTGTTCCAATAGCATCAGTACAATAGAAAGATTCGTAACCGAGACAGTTTCCCAAAAACAAAAGATCGTTCACCGCCTTCTTTGTTTCCATAATAAAAGTGATACAAGGTCAGTTTTCAAAATAAAGATTTTTGAGCATATGTACTGTGAGGTCCTGTCCCAAACCCCTACAGTTCCAACTTAGGATTTTCATGATGACGATGGAGGTCGGCGAGCAACCTCCATCTTTTTACATTAGTCTCAGAATTCATCACTAGGATAGAAAATCACAGTAGCATAATCATAGTCAAGCTAAGCCATGAACACAGTGAACCTTTCTTCGAAGAAAACAGGTGCTAGGATGTGATCAGTTTGGGAGAACTGATCCGGATAAGTCCAAAGAGTTGAGAAATCCGCAAGAACGTCTGATATGCGTGGGCTCTTTGGGAGCTGCTACACATGTTTGTGAACAGGGGATTCCCTTTTGGTGCCAATAATAGTGGTGGAGCTTGACTGACCAGGCGGACGAATCAGCTGTGGAGAGCTATCAGATTTTGCTTTCTTAACGGCACTGTATTCCTGAGTATAGTGCCACTGACGAGATCTAATAATGTCGACGGGAGAATCGTCTTCAGATGAGTCCAGCTCCGGGGAAGCATGTGCTTTTCCTTTAACTTTGTCAAGAGGTAGAGTAGTTGTAGAAGGCCGGAAGTTGGTGGATGGAGTTTGTAACGACTCTCTGATCTGAAAAGGAGGTAGAACCGGATGTGTACTACGCCGAGATGGTGGTGGGTTAGGAGCTTAAGTGGGTGGAGGAACAGGTATTACCGCACTATTAGTGAGACCCTCTTCAAGGGAAATATCAAACTGATCATCCTCCCAATCAGTTTCAGCACATTCAAGCATAACCGGGGCCCTGCTCGAGGATTCCATAAAATAAGACCAGAAAGAAGAGATGGTTGACCATTCCTCTTCAGTGGGGACGTAATTCTCATACAGTAACTTGTCTACAATCTGAGGTGGTAGTGGTTCACATGCCGATAACAGCTGATGGGGTTGGGAGTTAGCTGTAATTGCAGTGGTTGGTGGAAGAGGGGGAGGAGGGAGTGATGATGTTGGAGATGAGGTTGGCGATGGAGTTCCATAATTTTTTGGATAAACAATGAGGGGAGGGTGATTTGGGGCCTTGAAGACCTCATGGTCACCTGCAATTTGTTCGGCATTTGGTGGTGTTGGAATTGTGCCCTAGAGGCAATCAATTAATTGTGACATTTATGGATTTACGTTCATTATGTTATCGATATAGAGATATGTTAACATGAATTAAGTCCTTATAATATAAGTGTTATATTCTTAAATATCCCTAGTCGATTATAATGATTAATAGGACAATCATCTATAGACTAGTATGGGGTTGGATTAATATGGAGATATCATGATCCAACACATAGGTGTGCATTAAGGGTAATGACGCACTGAATTGACCCATCTACGAGAAGGCTACATACACGTTATGATAATTCACAAGTGCTTCTCGTGGTGCAATGGTATTGTCATCCTTAGACTTGAAGTCACTAGATATTCTAGTTGTGGATTATTGTGATTTTGGTAGCGTTAAACGCTACACCGTAATTGGGTAGTTATAAAGGCGTGTACCGGATACAATAAGAAGCAAGCTTAGAGATTGTAGTGGACGTAGATAGAATTTGTCCCTCCCACATAACGGGAGCAAATGTCCTAGGCCACTCGAGGGATAGTGCTTATAGAATGTCTGGCCAGACTCAAATAAATCAATATGGGATATTGATGTTATTTTCACGAATAAGGCTATTCCCATGGATCGAGAAACTATAGATTGGATATACGAGTGTGACTTGTATGTCTCGTGTCTAATCCGGATATAGAGACAAAGGGATGAGACAATTACTTGTACAAAGGTTGTCAAGATGACTATTCTATTAGTTGGCTAGAATGGATGTTTTGCTAGAAACCGCTCCATATTAGCAAATTGTTGCTACCAACTAGATAGAACCTATGGGGTCACACGCTATATAGAGTTGAACTAGATTTGTGAATTAATTAATTAGATTAATTAATTAGAAGGATCACTTTGCAATACCTTGCAAACTTAGTAGGGACTAATTTGCAAGGAAGGGACTAAATTGAATTCTAGTAGGACTAGAATAAGTCCTTTAGGTAGTTGGCAAGGATTTGTTGGACTATATAAAGGACACTCCTTCCTTCCTTCCCACACTTATGATTCAATTGATCATATTGAGTCGGAGAGAACAAAAAGGAGAGAGAAAGCAAGCAAGAAGGAGTCGCCGCCCCCCCTTGCTCGCCGCCCGTCCCCGTCGGCCCCAAGGAGGCCGAACTTCCTTGGTTTGGTCTCGTTTTGCGTGATTCTTCTTCTTCTTCCTCTTTCCAGGCTAGCACCAAGGATTGGAAGATCTAGAAATCAACTCTAGGCGTGGATCAACTATAGAGAACGTGACACAATTCGCGTTTGAAGTCATCAAAGGATAACCCTAAGGTGTGTTAATTGATCTCTTCCTTTACCATCGTTATGTCTCTTGACTTGTGATCCTTGGATGGTTTTGCATGGTTTATTATTGTTTCCGTTGCGCAGCCATGAATCAAAACCCTACAGGTGGCTGCTCCTGGATGTTGAAGAGATTGTGTGGTTGAGCCCCAAAGTGATCCCAGTGGTCGTAATAGAGACGAATGAAGTTATCGTAGTGTTGCTCGTTGAAGTTTGGGTGAGGGTAGATAAAAACCTGCGATTGAGTGGTATCGAAAGCTAGGTGAAGAGGAGTGTTGTGTTCGTAGGGGTTAAGATTTGCAGGCATAAGCACAATAGGAGCATGTGGCGGAGATGGTGGTGGTGAAGTTGGATGACGCCATTGATTACGATATAGACTCTGCCGTGGCTGAACCATGATGGGGGCATGGATGGCCGCTGCTAGCCTTTCGAGATGTTGGTCAATTAAAACTCGAGCTTGGTTGGGAGAGAGGCGGCATGAGGTATGAAGGTGACAAATTCGACCACACGCATTGCAATGATGAAAGACCTTTCTGGCTGACAAGCTATCCAAGTGATGGTACCATCCAAGTTCATCAAATAAGACCCCGGTATCAGTGGCTCTGCCGGGTCTATCCAAACCTGAACTCGCAAATATCCATGGGGTCTGGAAGATGAGAAGGCAATATCAGAGCGAACCACAGCCCCTAGGAGGGAACCAAGGAACTCTGAAGAGGCAGGGGTGAAGCCATAGAGGGGTGTATTGTAGAGGCGGAACTAAATGGGAAGACGTGGTGGTGGGAGATCATGAAGATCAATGGATGGATCCCAGTATTCAACCACAAGCAGAGTTCCATGAACTGAATAGGGACCGCCATACAGAACTCCTATAGATCCGCATTCGCGTGCATTGTCTTCAGAAGCGGTCTTTTAAAGATGAGTGGAACATCGCGATCCTCCTTGATGTCCACATCACAAAGTCAACTGGAAAGAAAAAGGCACCCACTTTCAGAAGAAAGTTCTCAATCACCCCGTTTGACGTAATAATAGAATTTTCTGCCAATTGCAGACCCGTTTGACGTAATAATAGAATTGTGCTCCCACTAACCTTCTTGTAACATAACCTTCATCTTCAATTTCGATGGAACCAAAATCCTTTGATTGCATCATCAATTCGAAGAATCCAACTCCGAGAAGCTTGACTCAATCTATGGATAGATTGCTACAACCAAGATGCTAATGGATTTAAGCATTAAAATTGGGGAAAAGATTTCTTCATAGTGCATACTATGAACTCACATGAAACCTAAGAAGATCTATGGAGATAGATTAAGATGGTTGTGCGGCTTAGGTCATAGTGCGTATATTGACAAAGGTGTCGAAACGGTTCAACATGTATAGAATATGGATTCCACCAATGTCACATGGAATTAGTCTTTGGAAGACTAATTGTATTTCCAATTAGATTGAGAAAGGGACCGTATAAATAAGATTCACGAGATGCGCCATGTTATGTACTAGGCTAGATGTGTCATATGGTATGACACAAAGATACCAATCAAATCCGGGCGAGAGTCACTGGATAATTATCAAGATTTCCTTAGTACTTGAAAAGAACTAAAGGATGAATTCTTGATATATGAAGGATAGGAAGAGTTTACTGTAAGGGGTTACAGTGATGAGAACTTCTAATCTAACAAAGAAAATTTCTGATTATAGTCAAGTTTTATGGTCTGCACTAGTAGGAGGAACTGTGAGCTGGAAAGGTTCCAGTCAAGATTCAGTTGCCGATTCTATCACAGAATACTGAGTATATTAATGCATAAGATGAACTTACTCAGAATATTCAATCTCAATCAAATTGTTTATAGAGGAGATGTGAATATTTGCAAGGTACCAGCAAATGTCTCTCTTACCTTGCGTAGTGAAGGCATGAGGGCCGCGCTAGATCAATGGGCATATGATGCAGCAGATTGACTCGAGTGCAAGTGGGAGACTGTTGGAAATATGCCCTAGAGGCAATCTATTTCTTGTGACATTTGTGGATTATATTTACTATTCATTATGTTATCGATATGGAGATATGTTAACATCAATGAAGTCCTTAGAATATAAATGTTATATTCTTAAATATCCCTAGTCGATTACATTGATCAACACGACAATCAACTATAGACTAGTATGGGGTTGGATTGATATGGAGATATCACGATCCAACAAATGGGTATGCATTAGGGGTAATGTCATACTGGATCGACCCACAAGGAGAAGGATACATACAAGTTATGTAAAGTCACAAGTGCATCTCGTAGTGACAACGGTGTTGTCATCCTTAGACTTGAAGTCACTAGATCCTCTAGTTGTGGAATATTGTGTTTTGAAAGCGTCAAACGCTTCACCGTAACTGGGTAGCAATAAAGGCCTATATCGGATACAATAGGAAGCAATATTAGAGATGACAGTGATGTATATAGAATTTTTACCTCCCACATAACGGGAGCAAATATCCACGGTCACTCGAGGGATGGTGCTTATAGAATGTCTTGCCAGACTCAGATATATCAATATAGGATATTGATTTTATCTTCATGGATAAGACTATTCCCAGGATCGAGAAACTATGGATTGGATATACGAGTGTGACTTGTATGTCTCGTGTCCAATCCTGATATAGAAATAAAGGGGTGAGACAATACTTGCAAAATGTTTGTCGGATGACTATTTCTGTTAGTTGGGTAGCGTGGATCTTGCTAGAGGCTGCTCCATGTTAGTATTTGTTACTACCAACTAAGTAGAGAGCTATGGGGTCACACTCCCTATGGATTAGACCGGACTTGGGAAGTAATTAATATGATTAATTAACTATAAGGATCTATACGCAACTACTTGCAAACTTAGTAGGACTAATTTGCAAGTTGGACTAATCCGTGTATGGACAGGATTACGATAGAGGCTTTTATGCAGTCAACAAGGATTTGTTGGACTATATAAAGGACACTCCTAGCCCCACAATAATGTTCATAACACATTGAGTGGGAGAGAAAAGCACGGAGAGAGAGAGCAAATCCCAAAGGAGGGCCGAACCCCCCTTGGGACCGGCCCTACCCCGTTGGCCACAAGTGATGCCGCCCACCTCATGGCTCCGTTTTGCGTGATCTTCTTCCTCTTCCTCCTTCAATACTAGCTAGCACAAAGTCTTGAAGGATCCAGTTTCAATTCTAGAATAGGACTAGCCATAGAGACATGAATACTATTTCACGTGTGAAGTCATCACAGGAGAACCCAAAGGTATGTAGATACTAGAATCTTTTCTATCATTATTTAGTCTCTTCGTGTGATCCTTGGAGGGTCTTGAGCAGGATTAAAATTTTATTCCGCTGCTTAACCTGCATCAAAACCCTACAGTATGGGGGATGAACAAGATCAAAAATTTTAGTGGGAGGAACAGCTCAGTAGGTGGCTGATCAAGATGCGTTTGTTGTTGAAGTAAAAAATGCCTTTGATTTCCATTGGCAGATTACAAGAAGGGAGCAAGAACAACCACCATCGAGTACAAGACGATGGAGAAAAGAGTACATACAACGATCATGTTGTTTCTGGCAGACAACGTTATCTCGGAGGTCGCAGATCAAGTTACAGCTGAAGGGCTATGGGTCAAGTTGGAGAGCCTCTACAAGACGAAGTCGCTCACCAACAAGTTGATGTTAAATCAGCAGCCATTTGGTCTACAGAAGAAGGAAGGTACGGATCTAAGAGATCACTTAAATCGCCTTAATACTATTTTTGCTTAACTTTCAAAACAGTAACGAGACTATAAGTGATGAGGATGTCGCTCTGATTTTGTTGGTGTCGCTACCACCATTGTATTAGGGGTTTGTTCAGTCTTCCTGTGCTGGGAATGATACTGTGACACAGGAAGAGGTAAGATCGGCTCTACACACCAGGAGCATGCGGCGCAAGGCTGCGTATGGGGAGTACGACATTTCGGGTTTATTCACATTGATGGTTTCTAAAGGGGAATATGGTAATAGGAAGAACAAGTGCTCTAAATTACCAAACGACGTATGTGCTTTGTGTAAAGAAAATGGTTATTGGAAGAAGGAGTGTCCGAAGGCATGTGCAGATCTGGCTGGAGCTGCGATGTCTTCGGAGGATGACATCGTTCTCTAGACCCCGTTGGGGGCATGAAATTCGTGCTCTTGACGAGGATGACGATTTGGCATGGGTAGTACTTGACGAGAGACACTGCACATAAAGGGCGTGCAAGGGGGAACGCATGAGGCACGCAAGGGGGCGATATTGTATGAATTCGGTGGGAATTGGATCAATTTCACAAAACGTTGCAGGAATTCGGTGGGAATTGGAGAAACGTATTGGGTGATTTTGTTGTAGGAGCTCGGTGGGAGTTGTAATAGCAGATAGGGGATTCGATCGCAGTAACTCGGTCGGATTTCGAGCAACGCTAGCGTTTCCATTGCTGGAACTGGAGTTTGAGCATCACTGGGGGAACTCATTGCAAGAACTTGGCGAAGTTTGAGCAACTTGTAGAATTGGGGAGAACCGGCTAACTCAAGCGCAAACGGAAGAGAGGATTCGAGGAAATTAAGGTGGAGATTTGTTGGAATATGCCTTGAATGGACTGCGGAAGCTTGGCGAGGAGTTAGAGATGAAGCAAGGCAAAGCGACGGACCAGTGGACGACGAAGGAAGCCGCAGGACACACCGACCCTTACGCACGAAAGGACGAGGGCTTTCACTCGAATGATTCGTACCAAAGCACGTGTCATTCGTGAAAATGGTACCTGGCATATTTGTTTCCTAATCTGTTTTAGGGTCGTTTTTTAGGATGTCTTGGACAATAAGTCGGTCCTATATGTCAATATAAAGGACGTAGGTTGTGCTGTTACATTCGTGGTTTGTATTCGTGTATTCTCTCAATAAACATCAGGTGTTACTCTTGGACGTAGCTACGAATTGTGCTAGTGAACCAGGTTACGCTTTGTGTTTTTGTTCTTCGTGTTTTCATCGTATTAACTCGAAATTCCCAGGTCGAAACAGTTGCCCTCAACTTGGTTCAGTATGTGTTGTTTGTCTTCTTACTTATGCTAGAATCACAACTCGGAACCTGTATGGTTATTATCTTTTCCACCATTGCCATTCTTATTTAGACGTTTTTCATATTTAGGAGATTATGTTGTTAGTTTTCCCGAAGCTGATTTGTCTTGAAAGCTTATTATCACGCGTATGACATCATCTATCCTTAACCTAATTGTCTTGGATGAAATTGTTCTGAAAAATACTTGCAAGGCCTAGACATAAGTTAGAGAACTGCGGAAAATCGAACAACAGAGCTGTCCTTTGTACGTTCTGAAGGAGTGCAAGCCATGCTTCTGGCTGGTAAACAAAAAGAAGGCAAAGAATTACCCTCAAATCGCAGCATCATGACTTCGTCTGCGTAATCTTTCAAACGTGAGGCCCACTGTAAGAGCTAAGAAAATGTTAGCCTATTCTTTTAGTATGATTTATTCTTCTAATTCATATTAACTTTTAACATTCGCTTTACAGTGTACTCTCGTAGCTCGACTTAATATCGTACCATCCGACAACTTGGGTCTCAATCAAAGACACCCCACGCGCGTAAAATCTAGTTAGGGAAAATACGCAAAAAAAGTATAGAAAAAATGAGGAAGAAGAAGTGGTGGGCCTAATGTGATTTATGACTTCATCCGTACATAATCTTTATTTAGTTTGAACCTTAAGGGGTAAATTTTTGGCTTAAGAAAAGTATGACTAACTTCAAAATCTGAGTTTACCACAACAAGTGTTGGGTTTATATAATAATATAAACTAGGCGATACCCCGTGCTAAAGCGCGGGTCTATGCAATAAATTGAGTATACGTAATTAGAAACGCTACTCTACAATGTAGCATTGAGAACTAAATTTTAAACTTTAGTTCCAAAACACTAAACTCTGAATTTTAGATTGTAAATACAATTCAAAGTTCAAACAATAAACGCTTAATACAAAAAACTTGAAGTGTCTTTTATTAAGTGCTTCGTTCCAAATGCATCCAATATAGTATATAACTATTTTTTCTCGGGGTATTGAAATTTAAACTACAAAATTTAGATATTATTATATCCTTAATAAATACAGTGTGGTACTTAATTATGTGTAAAATTACATCACCAAAATTGATCCGTAGTTTTGTTTATATATTCGCTCAAGTTGTTGGAAGCTCAATTTTAAGATCGTACTCTAGACATTTTCGGGATTGAGGTCGAGACAAACATAAAACATTTTACATTTTCCACAATTTTGTAGCTTTAGAATTAAAGATATCATTTTTGTGTTTCTTGGAATAACTTATACTCTATGTTTCGTAAAGTAGAGATAATATTTTCTTGAAATAATTGATTTGAAGTAGTGAAGTAGACTGTCTGCGAATGAAAGAGAGACAATTAAGTTTAAAAAAATAATCTCAAGAATTGGCCAATTAGAAGACTTGATCATATTCTGCCATTGTGAAATAACATATAATACCAAAGAAGATTCATCCACATTGATCAGAATCAGCAGGAATTTAAATTTTCTCACGGTCTATTTTTTAACTTTAGTAATATAAATTAACAAAATACAATATATTAAAACTCCAGAAAGTATATGGATCAACACCTGAAAATGTTAGATAGTAACTTATCTTATCGAATACGGTGAATGTCAATTGTCATTTTTCTTCCTATAGTCCAAAGCAAATAATTCAATCAATGTTGGTATGATCTTTATAATTTTCTCCCATGGTAATGCATTCTTGAGCTTTGAAGAAAGTGCAAGGCATGATTATAGTAAACTAACGTAAGAAATATAAATATTTGTTTGTTCGGTTGGGTAACAAACTTATGTATCGTAAACGAAAAACATTAATGCATTTTATTTTATTATTGTCGGTAAAATTTTAGAAGGTTTTATTTCTTTATTTAATGTAATTTGGTGCGTAAAATTTCAAATTTTAGCTATAACAAAAAATTAATGAGAATTTATATATATATTGAATAAATAGCTCAATGATCTCTTATTCCATGGACTTTCTAATTGAGCCACTCAAATTATTTATGTGTAATATTATTATAAAAAATGTAACTTTGAGGTTCAACATTAACAGCGGAAACGATATTAAGAAATTTAGTATGTCAGTTTTGAGCAATTTTTATATATTTGCATGGAGTATACGAACTGAGATGCATTAAATTTTTCATAAATATCAGTTTTAGAAGGTTTTAATTATTTTTATTTTATATAATTTTGGCGCGTAAAATTTCAAATTGTAGTTATAACAACAAATTAATGAGAATTTATTTCAAAATTTTCGAATATATAGCTCTATGATCTCTTAGTCCATCAACTTTCTAATTGAGCCATTATAACTATTTCCATGTATTATTATTATAATAAAAGTAACTTTGAGGTTCAAATTAACATCGAAAATGTTATTAAAATATTTAGCATGTCAGCTTTGAGCAATTTTTATATTTGCATGGAGTATAAGAACATCAATAAGCAAAATTAACATTGAGGTTCAACATTGACATCGAAAATGATATTAAATATTTAGTATGTGAGCTTTGAGCAACTTTTATATATTTGCATGGAGTATACAAACTGAAATAAGCTTTAAATTTTCATAAATGTCAATTTTAGAAGGTTTTATTTCTCCATTTTATGTAATTTGGAGCGTAAAATTTTAAATTTTAGCTATAACAACAAATTAGTGTGAATTTATATTAAGATTATCAAATAAATAGATCTATGATCTCTTATTCCACCGTCTTTATGATTGAGCCATTACAATTATTTCCGTGTAATATTTTTGTAATAAAAGTAACTTGAGGTTCAATATTAACATCGAAAATGATATTAAAATATTTAGTATGTCAGCGTTGAGCAATTTTTATATTTACATGGAGTATACAAACTGAAATAAGCTTATTAAAATTATCAAATAAATAGCTCTATGATCTCTTATTCCACCGTCTTTATAACTGAGCCATTACCATTATTTCCGTGTAATATTTTTATAATAAAAGTAACTTGAGGTTCAATATTAACATCGAAAATGATATTAATATTTAGTATGTCTGCTTTGAGCAATTTTTATATTTACATGGAGTATACGAACTGAAATAAGCTTAAAATTTTCATATATTTTGTTTTGTTTAGTAAAACGAATCAATCAATTAACTCAACGAAGATTTTATAAAATATAATCAAAAATTAATATTGTTAACCCAGTACTCTATATGTTTTTTTCCAATGGTATCTATATTTAAAGCAAATGATAGAGATGTAAATGATTTTTACTATTTACTTTCCTTAATTAAATTAGAAGTTTTATAAACATGATGGATGGCTAGTAATTTATTTATTCTCTTCTAAAATATATCTTACCCTCAAACTATAAATATTTTTGTAAGATAAAATTATCTTAATAATATATTGATAATTATATGTGTAAAATTTTGTAACTCCTATATCATTATAGGTGCAATTAGTGTGAAATTATAACTGAATAATTAAGGCATTAAGTGGTTGTGACTAATACGCCACATAATACATTTTTTTTTAATAATATGTACGTGGAGGGTAATGATTGGTCAGGTATTCCATGTAGGGGACAGATGTTCTCAAGAAAAGATATTTCAAATGACAAATGGCGTAATAAGATTAAACCTCGACACTTCTCTGCTTTTATATATATATAGATTATGTATTTCGAGTTACTTCTTTCCTTGTATCAAGTAAAATGTAAAAAACACACACACATAGATAGAGAGACTGAAACGGTGAGAGAGATAGCAAAAACCAAATTTGTTGGTCTTGCACATCTACGTGTGATGATTCGGGAGGGAGGGATGGGCAGAGAAGGAGACAAATGTACGGAGATGGGAGTGAGGAGGTACATGTTGGCGTTTAGCACGTGGCTCAGAAATTAAGCAGCCGCATTTGTCAAGTTCGGAACTGTAGCTTTAGCGGCGGAGTTATTGCAGATTTGGTCGGCTCGGCGAAATCCTAAATCACAAATGTGAAACGCAAAAGTCCTTGGACGGCTCATGAATCGCGGAGGAAAAATCTCGTCTCCTCCGTAGTCAAATTTGTAGGCTGTGTTAGCCTATAAATTGAGAAACTTGATAGCAGATTTATATAGCAAGTGAGAGAGTGAGCAATTGCAGTAGAAAAAAGTAGCAGAGAGAATTGCATAGGTTACCTTGAGAGATTAGTTCTCTATCGCAAACATTGTAACCTTCTCTCATTTGTTCAGTGAAGTAGCACTCTTTGCACCGTGGATGTAGGCCATTCTTTGGGCTGAACCACGTAAATTTTTGTGTTCACTTTCTGCACTTGTTATCGCATATCGTAGTGGGTTCACCACATCGCAAGGAAATTGCCAGATATCCTAACAATTGGTATCAGAGCCAAAAATTGCAGTTTTCTGGCAGTGTAGTCGGATTAATTTTCCGAAAAAGAAGTTGAGAGTTTTATGTTTCATATTTTCTTCTCAAACGGAAAATAGAAACATTGAAATTGCAAAAACAGAGAGTCAAGTACGGTGAAGAGCAGAAACCTTTCTCCTTTATGCACATGTCCCTCTGTTAGTATTGCACACATAGCAGAGGGCGAAGTCGTTGAAGAAAAAAAAACGTACATGTTGCCTTTGCTCTAGCAAGAGCGTACCTGAAGCTTCAAACCAAGAAGATCCAGTGGGCTGGCGAAAGAAAGCGAGGTGGTTCCTATGAAGTTCTCACGCAACAGAGAGCATTTGAAGGAGTGATGTTTTGATTGTGATTCAAAACCCATCTGCTGGAAGTTGAAGATAAGTTTTTGATTAAGAGTCAAAGCTTATGTCAGATGCACATGCTTGGGAGACAACCAACTGTGGAGCATTTAATGCTTGGTTTCTTATGTGGATCAACATAGCCACGTGAGTTAGAATTTGCTGAATTTTTTCAGTCACTTTAGAAGTTTTTTGGGTGGTCTTGTTACACCGTATTGCAGTCCAAATTAGCAATAATATTGGACAAAATCGCAGCGTACTTTAAATTTCTCACTCGAGATATTTATCTGGCGTCCTAGAGTTCTTGGAGCTTCCAACACACTGAATCTCAAGAGACTATTGCAGATTGATAAATTGGCCATTAATCAGTCGACGGACGAATGTCAGATACAGAAGGAGTTTCAGAACCTATTGCATCATCTTGTTCAGACAACCACCACGGCGTCATCTGGATCCAAAGCACGCGCAATAAGAATGGCGGTTTCAAATGCAAAGTTCGAGGTGGAGAAATTTGACGGACGCAACAACTTTGGAATGTGGCAGTGCGAGGTCATGGACGTCTTAGTCCAACAGGGATTGCATGTAGCCCTCGAAGACAAGCCTGCTGACATGGAGGAATCAGACTAGACGAATTTGAATCGAATGGCATGTGGATCAATTCGTCTTTGCATCGCAAAGGAGTTGAAGTACTTTGTCATGAGAGAAACCATGGCGAAAGCGTTATGGAAGAAGTTGGAAGACAAGTACATGATGAAAAGCATTCAGAACCGGTTGTACATGAAGAGGAAGTTGTTCCGTTTTCAGTACAAACAAGAAAAGATTCAATCGCATGCAAGGATGTGTCAGATGCGTTGATGAATAATGAGTTTTGTAGAAAGGACAAGGAGATTCAGAATGATAGGTCTGAAGTCTTGGTGGTAAGGAATGGATCATATAACAACAGCCAATCGCAGGGAAGCACATCTCGAGGGAGAATTCTTTCCAAAGACGTCAGAAGAATCCAAGCAAAAGACGAGTGTTCCTTTTGTTTTCAGAAGGGACACTGGAAGAAAGATTGCCCCGAATTGACGAACAACAAGGGACAAGATGCAGACTCGGCACAAATCGCAGAAGATGATACAGACTTTGTGCTTACTACCACAGATGATTGCGCTTCCGACGAATGGATACTCGACTCTGGTTGTTCCCATCACATGTGCCCGGATAAAAGGATGTTTACGAAATTGGAATTGGGTTGCAGTGGTACAGTGTCGATGGGGAACAATATTGCATGCGAGAAGAAGGGAGTGGGCACAATTCAGCTGGAATTGCATGATGGAAAGGTTCGACAATTGTCGAATGTATTGTATGTGCCCGAGTTGAAGAAGAACTTGATTTCCTTAGGCGCTCTAGAGGCCAAGGGTCTCAAGATCACTATGCAGGCTGGGATTATTGAAATCGCAAGAGGTACCCGAATCATATTGCAGGGTATTCGAAAGAATAATTTATACTTTTTGCAGGGAAACACCAGAGTTGATCGAGTAGCAACAGTTGGTTCTGAAATTCCCAATGCACTCAGCATTTGGCTCAAGATGCTCGATATTGCAGGCGAGGCAAGATTCCAAGGGTTGGAGATGCACGAGCTCTTCGGGGCTGCTGAGAACTAATAGAAGATTGCACATATTGCATATTGCACAACAACCCAGCTACTATGGGCAATTAGCATGGGTTTGTTGACCACTACTCCAGAATATTGCAGGAGGATATCACATTGCAGACTTGATTGCAGAATGTACAAGTCACTGAAGCCCATTGCATATAGAAGTAATTGCATAATTGCATTGCAGGTGGAGTTGCAAGGAACCCCTATGAATCCACCAAAAGAAATTGAAGCTTCGAAGCAAATGAATCGTAAGGCTACTGAAATCGCAAGGGGATCGCAAGAAATCGCATGAATCGAAAACGAAGAAGTCTCGCTGACTATGTCGATATGAAGTATGTTAGCCTGAATTGCATATTTAAATTGCAGAATTGCACTTTCTCTGCAGGCACAGCGGAGAAATGAATTGGCATTGCAGACTTCGATGGTGAATTGGAGTCAATGCTACCTCTTCGAGGGGTTGGCAAAAGCCAAAAGAGAATTGCAGAATGTTGGAGTCGTTTGCATCAAGGTGGAGACCTTTGCAAGATGACACATGGCTGTATGTCGCATTGGAGCTAGCAATTTATTCGCCAAGGTGGAGATTGTTGACGTTTAGCACGTGGCTCAGAAATTGAGCAGCCACATTTGTCAAGTTCGGAACTGTAGCTTTAGCGGCGGAGTTATTGCGGATTTGGTCGGCTCGGCGAAATCCTAAATCACAAATGTGAAACGCAAAAGTCCTTGGACGGCTCATGAATCGCGGAGGAAAAATCTTGTCTCCTCCGTAGTCAAATTTGTAGGTTGTGTAAATTGAGAAACTTGATAGCAGATTTATATAGCAAGTGAGAGAGTGAGCAATTGCAGTGGAACAAAGTAGCAGAGAGAATTGCATAGGTTACCTTGAGAGATTAGTTCTCTGTCGCAAACATTGTAACCTTCTCTCATTTGTTCAGTGAAGTAGCACTCTTGGCACCGTGGATGTAGGCCATTCTTTGGGATGAACCACGTAAATTTTTGTGTTCATTTTCTGCACTTGTTATCGCATATCGCAGTTGGTTCACCACATCGCAAGGAAATTGCCAGATTTCCTAACAGTACATGGACGGGGTGATGTCGTCGGAAAAGTTTCCTTTATTACAGGAAATTGTTGGGGGGGGGGGGGGTTTGGTAAAGCGAGAAAGGATACAAGTTTGAAACTGGTACCGTTATCAAGGCTTTAAAACCGATATTTAGACTATCGGTCTTTTTAGGTTCTGGGAGCGAGACACAGAGTGTCGTTTTAAGCTCTCAAAACGGTAGTTCATGTGTCGGTTTCAAAACGAGTCTATTTCCGCATTTTGGGCCTTATGGGCATTGTTTCCGTCTTTTCAATCGAAACATGCTTATTTGGGTGAAAATTTCTTGTTTCTTATTTGTTTTGGTATTTTTTTGGCAAGAACAGGCTTATTGGTAGTATTTTTGGAGTTTTTTTTAGAATTTCCGAGAAGAATTAGGAACAAGTAAAAGTTAGAAAGAGTCAAAGGTTATGAAAACTTCTAACTTGTTAATAGGAGAGATATTATTATTATTTGACTCAAGATCTTGCAATTAGACGTTTCCATTTTAAATTGAAATGAAGGAATAATTCTAGATGGACATAACTTTGTACAGAATTTTAGACATAATTTTTATGTTTATGTCTAAAATTTTGTCCATATAACATTACACTCTAAATAAATTTCTCAATGATTTTATTTTAAGACGAATTGATTCCAAGAGCTAAACGGGTTACAGATTAAAGAGTTTATGCGGAGCGCAAACTGACCTCCGTCCTATGAATATTGAGAGAGTTTATATAGAATAAAAAAGAATCTCTTGCTTATTATCAACGTGGGAGGATCGTACAGTCTGTGAATTGTTCAGATTTGGACTCTCCCTGCTCTCTTATTGCAGGAGTTCGATCTCTGTTTCACGAAGACAGGTAGCAAAGTAGAGCGATCATGACTCCTCCTCAACCACGGTTGGAAACAGGAGAAGAAGCGGCAACCGAAAGCCCAGAAATCAACCGTCTTATGCCGCCAGCCGAGCCATACCCATGGTTCCTTTATTGTCACGGGGAGGCCATGGAGAATCAAACCTTTATCACCGCAACACCAAAATCATCTTCTTCTTCTGAGTACAAGTTTCACGAGAGAAGCATCCCAGAGTTGCGAAACAAAACAGTATTGGTATGTTGCCATGGATGGTTACTTTTGTCTGACCGAGCAGCGACGCATAATTACTCTCTCTGGAACCCATCTACTTTGCAATCTATTGTTCTCCCTCCTCTTAACTTAAACCGCAGTTTTGTAGTTGGCTGGAGTGTTTTGTCGTCCCCTCCAGACACAACTAACTCCACCATTATATTGCTTGAACAAGGAAAGCCAAATATTATCTTCCTTCGTATTGGTCGAGGCCATCAACAGTGGATCGAGAGGCAATACGGGGAACAGCTACGAGAGAAAGTCTCTACAGGGGAAGACTCTACAGTGGATGGAGATGACCGCATTCTTTATCCTGTCTGCTGCAATGAACAAGTATACGCGACAACATGCTTCAGTGGATACTTGATGAAAATTGATATAGTAGATGATGAAGAGGACTACATGAATAAGATTATTCTAACACCTTTGGTTATACTACCTTGTACTCAAATTCAGTATCGGTGCCTCACAAGATACTACGTCGAATCATTGGGTCAACTTTTCTTAATATATATAATCCATGGTTGGCTAAGCTACAAAATTATTGATGTCGAGATTTACAAACTGGACTTAGATGAGAAACGCTGGGAAAACGTCCGCACTATACAAAATCAAGTATTTTTTCTAGGGTATCAGAACAGTGTTTCATGCTCAGCTCAGTCGGAACTTGACAGGGGTCGCATATACTTCGGAGGTTTAGTTCACAACATTGAAGAGAAAAGCCTATCAAATTCTTTCAGTGATGAAAACCTAGTTGAGCCTAGATCTACACCAATTTGGGTTATGCCGAATTATCACAGGTAACTCTTTTCTTTCTCCAGTTAAAATTTAACTTTGCATCTCTATTTGTGAGTATAGCTTGACGCTTTCTTTGGGATACTTTTACACCGAAAGGCTTTTGTGGTGTTTCCTCCGTTTCTTATATTTCTTCCCGGTTTCACTTTTTCATCCGTAGCTGGATCTGACCCGTTATTTGGATAGCAAAATGAAGCAATTTTTTGATAATTTGTTCATGGTGTTGTAAATAAAAGTGTAATCTACTACACCATGAAAAGCTTACTTATTTCTCGCTTTCTTTTACTAATCAAATCACCAAGTCAAAGTGACCCGGTGAATAGTGATAAAAGTGAAACCAAGGCCAAAATGTCTCACCAGTTACAAGGTATCTAGAAAATGAGAAACTGTGAATGTATGAAATCAAAAGCTTGATACAAGAAGCCTCAAACACAAAAGACCCAAAATGTCATTTACTCGGTCATCAGGAAAAGAGAAGGCACGGTACAATGACTTCGAATATTGGACTTAACAAACTAATAAATAAATAAATAAATAAATAAATAAATAAATAAATAAATAAATAAAAATTTACAAACTAATAAATAAATAAATAAATAACTTACCAAGCTCACTTGAAAAACATTTGAAGAAAAGCTAAAAACTTTATGTATCCTCAACCCCAGCACAGCCCTTGATGGGTTGGCAAAATCTGATTCGGTTATGTCGTTCATCCATAATATAACCAACCTATTTAAAGAAAGAAGTAAAATAATTTGAGCTTCCTTCAAATTCAGAAGACAAAATAAACAACACGGCGTAGTCCTCTTCTTGAAAGTTGCAACAGTAGAAGTTAGAAACAGCCATGTCACTCAAAGTCTTGAGCGATTATTCACCTGTAATCTAACACCTTCACCCACTAAACCACGCACCATAGCAAGAGAGAAACTTTGCAGGATAGACAAAGTTAAGCTTTGTTGAGCAACAATATAGTTTTACACGTAACAGTTAATCTCCAGTTTTGTTAATTAGACAAACCTATAAAATCAGCAGATAAACATGCTAATTTACCTTGAAGTTTATATGTCATGTGTTCCAATCACAAGAGCTATGTTTTGCTTTGTTCTTGAAAGAGAAAACATAATTGTGATCACATAGCGGGAAACAATATAAATATTTACTTGGTAATTATTTACACAGAGTGTGAGCTTCTAGCATCATAGTAATTCACTTCAAGGAGTGATCTGACTCCAAAAGTTCCTGGAATTCGGACGGGGAGAATTGAAAATGCGTTCAAGTTTCTTCTGTAAGACCCAATTGAGATATAACAAAAAACATCTAAGAACATAAAATTTAGCACAATTCATTTCTTAGAACACCCCCTCTACACCATTGCGTAGATAGCAATTACAGATGCTCATTATATACCTCTGTGGCATAGGGAATTGAAATGCCAAGACACAAACCTGATGAATACACAACCAGAAGCTACTGCTTGTGCAATAGCTCAGTATAAGATATACATTGTGATAATCATTTGTGACATTGTAATGTGTGTGTGTGTCAAGAAAGAGAGAGTGCTACTCATAAATGCAGACTGATGGAATAATATTTTGGGCATGGCTTAGATGCCAGTCCCTGTGATATAATCTAAAATTATTTATTGATCTAATTGTTTTGTGGGTGCAGGATACATGACAATCAGACTAGAGGTGCTGATGAGGTTGACAGGGAAGAAGTACCAGAAGAAGAAGTGAAGAAAACAAGTAATTATGAAGAAGACTCAAAAGAGACAACTTTACTGGACCTTCCCCAGTGCATTGTAGGAGAGATATCCAGACATCTTGCATTTCTGGACTACATGAACTTCCGTGCAGTGTGTCGTGTGTTCTCAAAAGCAGCTCCAGTTACTGAATGGCGAAATACATTGATTGCCACATCATCAGAGAAACACTGTTTATCTCCGTGGCTCATGCTTTGTGGCGACGTTAGAAACGAGTACACTTTCATTGACACCAAATTTGGTGGAAGGTATTTTATGCGCATCCCTCAAGAATTAGTAGATGCTACCGTACTCTGCGCCAAGGATGGTTGGGTGCTGATGTCAAGAGATGAAGATTTCTTGTTTTTCTTCAATCCGTTTACAAAGGCCACCCTACCGTGTCCACCTCTTTCTCTAGGATGTCATGCGATCACCTACCTCATGTCATCGGCGCCAACTAATTCTAACTATTTGGTTGTGGCAATCGACTTAGAAGAAGATGGAGTCCATGTATATTATATTCACGATGGAGACGAGGAATGGGAACATACAAAGATAGACACTGGATCAAATTTCAAGCCTAACCACAATTCTCCAGCACCTTGGTGCGACGAATATTGTTTTCTGGGTTGCGAAGGCAATCTCTTGAGCCTAGTGCCTACAGGAGATGATTGCTATTGTGAAGTCGTCACTGAGCCCCAAGCTCCTTGTGACTCCTTTCACCAAAACTTTTTGGTTGAATGTGGTGTAGAGATGTATTCCATATTTGTTGGTCAACATGGGAAATGGGTACGGGTCTTCATTTATGCTTTGTCTGATGACGGATCTACCATGGTTTGGAGAGAAGTTGATTCAATAGGAAATTGGACAATGTTTCTAAGCCGTTTCTCGTGCCTCTCTGTGGAGGCCGTATCTGAAGATATGAAAGGTAGGATATACTTCCCGAGACTTAACAAAGGAAGTTTGGTCTTTTACTCCCTCAAAACCGGTAAATTTCACTCTTCCGATGGAGAGGATACATGGATGGATTATGCTGACACAACAGAGTATTTGTTATGTAGTTGGACGGAGTCAGTATGGAATTAGGGTTACTATTCTAGCTTGCTTTGATTCATCATGTTCTTCATGAAGTTAATTAATACTGTGGGAGCCTTATTTTTCCTTTCAAGTATAATTCTTTATGAAATTTCAGATCTGGTTGGCATTTAGTTGCTACTACTCACAGCAGGGGCAACTTCACAAGAGACTGACATGTCAATCAACTTTTAGGCCGTCTTTGATCACCTTTCTACTAATGGCTTCAGATTAGGCATTTTTATCCAAATTTCGGACCAGTAAAACAATGCTCAGTTCGTCAAATACTGCAATCAACAAGTGAAATAGTGTGGCATTGTACAAAATGACTCCTCTAACATGATTCCGTAAGTTCTTGTTTTTGCCCAATCTAGTACAGCATTAGGCATTGGTTTCCAAATGCTTCAGGAAATCTATAAAGGGTGGAGCCTGCTCTATATGTTGTTTCATTTTGTACCCCACTTACATAGACCAAAGTCAATTTAAGAAGGGAAATACGACATGTTCAACTTCTATTTATGCGGTGAAAGCGAGCAAGGAATGAACATGTTACACGGAAAAAGCTATATGGCACAAAATTAGAAATATGTATGAATGACTTCTTGTTACAATAATAGCTTTGAAAGGCCACTTTACTAACATACTTATCTTCTGTTAGCTTCCTCTCTCTCTAAAAAATCTCTCCCAAAGAAAACCCTAACCCATCCTTCCCAGGCGGCGGCAGCTCCTCCTCCACCATGGGGGCAGCCACCCACTCCTAACGCCGTTGTTCTGCCCCCTCCACCCACGCCGCCACCCCCTCTACAGGTCGCACCGCTCCCACCAGCCTCTATCGTGGCTCATTCCAGCCCGTGCCGGCTAGCACCGGATTCGCGCAGCTCCGGCCACCGCCGGAATCAAAGTCGGGAGCGCCCCACTTTGACGTCACAGTGGGACTCCACTTCCGGCTTTCAACTACCTCGATCTCCTCCCTTTCCGCCGCCGCCTTGTCTCGATGCTCCGACGCCTCCCTCCGCCATGGCTCCGCTGAAGCCGCCCTCTGCCCAGATATGACCGCCCGTCTTCCCCATCCGCCGCCGCCTTCCCTTCCGCCACTGCCTCTGTTCAGCCCCACTTGTCACCCCCCTGATTTCGGCCCCAACATTTGAGGTAAGTGGTTCCCTTGTTCTCAACCTTCCCCCTCCCCCCGTTTTCAGATCTGGCATTTGTAGCTCCCTCCCCCCCCCTCCCCGGTTGTTGGGCTGCTCCCTCCCCTCCCCCTCGACTATGCCGTACCACGGCCTGGACGAGCCCCCCCCCCCCCGGAGCAGTCCCCTCACCACTCTCTGGCACTACAAATGCTAGATCTAAAACGGATTTTCGGGTGACCTTCGAAAACACACTTGGTTCACGTGTCACCGACTCTTGTGCCGGCTTGTGAAGGCTGTTTTGCTCTGCATTTGGTGGTCCTTTTGCGACGGTTCTGGTGGTCCGGCTGCTCCTGGCACAGTTTCTTTCGTTTTTGGTGTTTTCAGCTACTGCTTGGGTCTCGGAGGTGCCTGTCTTATTGGGCCGCTTTGGCTTGGAGCGTTTCCTGAGGAGTTTGGAGGCTCTTGGGCCCTACTGGGCCGGATCTCTGCTTAGGGTAGTTTAATGGGGGCCTTTGAGCCTTTATCCCATTTGGTGTTATCTGTTTGTTGTAGGTAGTGGTCTGCTTTAGGTTGGAGGTTTGGCTTTGTTTTCTTTGCGGGGGATATGCCCCCCCCCTGTTTTCTTCTGCTTGTACGAACCTTATTTGTATTTTAATATCATCCTTTCGTTGCTGGTTAAAAAAACATAGCTTTGAAAGGTCATTGAATCCTCATAGTGTTTCCAACTTTGTTTTTGAAGGATTCAACTCCTCCCTTCCCAGAGCCACCTCTGCTCCCCAATGAACGATTGCTTGCTCCTAGCCCATCAACCCATCTCTAATCAAGCCTAATCCCTAATTTTCTTCTCCCGTCTCTCATCTATCTGTTTAGACCTAATAATTTGCATGCCTTGTTTCTTGTGTGTATTTTGATTTCTTTACTCATGCATGGTCTTTGCAAAATCTTTGTTGGCTAATCGCTATCTTCCTTGCAGGTTTCTTTTGGGCTATTTAGCAGTCTGATTGCTTCAGATTCTGCATTGTAACTTCAGTTTACTTCTACTCCATCTTCTCTTTATGCTTTTCTTTCTTTGTCTTCCTATGTTTAGGTTAGTCTTGTTCCTTTTGCATGTCTAATCCTGATAGAGCTGATTTTCTCTGCTCTTCCTCCACTGACTCCATGGAGGAGAGGCTAGATGAAAGGGGGTATGTTCTTTCTTTAGATCCTGTCCAAGCTTATGCTTTCAGAGAGCTGATGAAGGACACACTGATAGCCAAAATTCATTGGCCCTAAAACACTTTCTCCTGCAATTATACAACAAGAAATTTCACATAACTGAAAAACTTTTGGGTTAATTTGGGTTGAGAAGAAAGACACTCTTTATCTTTTTCATTTACAGAGCAAGGAAGATAAAGACTTTTTCTTGCATGAATCAGTGGTTACATTTCATGGTCTTAGTCTTGTTTTCAAGGAAAGAAGGCCCAATCAGGCACTCATGGAAGTGGATTTTTCAAATGTGGACTTATGGTTTCAAGTCCCTAACTGTCCTTTAGAAGGCTTTCATTTTGATCATGCAAATGATCTAGGGGTTCTCGTTGGGATTCTTTTGATCATCGACTGGTCTTATGAAAGGGTTAGAAACATGCAAGGTTTGAGAATCAAGTGCAAAATTAACCTTAGTGATGCTCTTGTCCCTGGGACTTATGTGAAGTTGGCTAATGAACCCAATAAATGGGTGTACTTTCGTTATGAGAGAATTTTCAAAGTCTGGTGTGGACAAATTGGGCACACAAACAAGAACTGTACCTCCAATCGTGTTGAGCTTTTGCATCGTTTGGAGTTGAGGTATCTGCAATCTCATTTTCTCTCGAGTCTTCCTTTTCATGTCAACCCTCAAAGAAAACTCTTCACAAACCTCCTCAAAGCCCACTCAAAGTTTAGTCATTTTAGGACTATGAAGTTTGACACCAGCATTAAACCTGTATATGATTTCTCTGAGCCCCCCCCCCCCCTTTTCTCATGATCAAAATCAAGCTCCTCCATAAGGTATGATTTTCACTCTTAACATTCTCTCATCCTCACCAGAAGAACTTTTTTTTATTCCTGTTCTCAAACCCACCCCTGTAGTGAAAATTAAAAACCTCACTCTTCACAAAATCAGCAATTTATGAGTGTCACCACTAATCCTCATGCATGTAACTCAGTTAATGCACAACAGACCTTCCAATGGACAGATCAATTAACTGCTTCGGAAACCACCCTTCTTTTTCTTCATCATCTGAATCAATTCAATGCTTGTCTCTCCCAAGAAACGGTTCCCATTCCTCCCGTCTCACTTGCAAGTCAGATGAATCAAGGGATTCTCTCTCAACAGTCTGTTGGAACCCCCAAATTGTCATTCAATGACACGCTTCCCCATGAGTTGCTTCGTTTGCCAAAAATTGTAACTACAAAAGGCAAAGAGGTGGTTTCTAATGAAGTTTTGCCAACCACTTTGCATCTCACTACTCCTCTGCCTTCTCATCTTTCGTGCCAAATCAATTCCACCACCATGCGTACCCTTCCTACCACCTACAAGATGCTTAGGCACTCAGGGTTTGTCATGAAGGCTCCAGACATCACCCCTTCAATTACCACAAAGGCAGAAGTGGATATTGCTCAAAGAAACCAGGATCTCCGAGATCTTGACAAGTTGATGTTGGGGTCTAAGGATATGTTGCCCAAGAGCGAAGAGAAGCAAAGACAAGATTGGTTTCAAGGTGAAGAAAGGAGAAGGAGTCGTTATCAAGAAGAAGACGAAGGTGCCCACACAGAAAGATGACAAAAGGGCAAGCATGAGAAAGCCCCCTAAAAAGAGAGATGCTGGTTCTTCACAGATGGAGCCTCCAGAAGTAAAGCCAAGGGTAAGAAACAGAGGACAAAGATTAACAAAGCCAATCAAGAAGGTATCGCAAATTTCTTCACCTTTAATCTCTTCTCGCCTCTGTTCTTGAACTTTAAGCTCAAAAAGAGATTAAGATCTGAACATTTTGACATAACCTACATGCTTCCACATCCAAAATTTTCAAAAAACTGTTTTGGGTTCAGGATGGCTGTCCCTAAACAGCCATCCAAGTCGCCATGAAGCTTTTAAGATGAAACTGCAGAGGTCTAGGTCAGGACTCTGCAGTCCATGAAGTTTTTTCCCTGGCCAAAAATCATAAGCCCTCTCTAATTTTCTTGTCTGAAACAAAAAAAAAAAGTTTCTTTAAATATAAAAAATTCAGGAAACTAGGCTTCTATAATCAGTTTGGGGTTGATCCGGTTGGATCCAGGGGTGGCCTCTGGTGTGCCTGGAATCAATTGATTTTTGATTGTTCTGTTTGTTTCTCGTCAGATAATCTCATTCTTCTTAAAATTCTAGATTCTAGAAAAAGGTGTTTGGTTTCTTGGTTTGGTTTATGGTTGTCCCTACTTTGAGTTTAGAGATGAGATTTGGAATAATTTCGATCATGTCCTCCCAAAAAATGTGCCTCTTGTTCTCTTAGGTGACTTTAACCAAGTTATCTTTCCTTTTGATAAATCTGGTCCTAGCCCTTCCACTATTAGGGCTAAAGCACTTCATGATCACCTGCATAATTGGGAGATGGTTGAAATTAAAAATTTTGATCCCTGGTTCACATGGACCAACAATAGATGGTTTTCTCAACCCACGTTTGAGAGGCTTGATAGAGCTTGGGGAAATATTAAATTTATCAATCTTTTTCCGGAAGCTATTATTTACAATCTTGGAATTTCTGTCTCTGAATCACTCTCCTATGCTCCTTCAATTGCTCCCTTCTAGGCCTAACTGTGGGAAAAAAGTGTTGAGATTAGAAGCCTGGTGGCTGAGATTTTCAGATGTTTATCATTTGATTGATTTTGTTTGGTCCCTACCCATTCCTGCCTCTCCTTGTTTTAGAGTGGCCAAGTTGCTTTTTATTACACTTAGAACCATCAAAGCTTGGACAGATAGCAGACCCTCCCTTAGTAATCAAATTGTTAAATTAAAAAAGAATATGATTTCTCTCCAAAGCAATCTTTCTAATTCAAGTTCAATTCCAAGGTTTTTTCAAAAAAAGATTGAGCTAAATAAACTTCTTAAGTGTGAAGAAACTCTTTGGGCTTAGAGAGCCAGATGCTCTTGGCTCAAAGAGGGAAATAAGAACACAAAATTTTTTCACGCCTACACAAAGGTTAGAAGGCAGCAAAATACATTTGGTCTCTTACTGATAGTAATGGTTGTTGCTTAACCGAGCCTCATATCATCACTAATGCTTTCGTTGATCATTTTAAAGAAATTTGCTCTCCTCCCCGGCTGATCTTTATGATGAAAACAATAACCTGTATGCTTTTGATCTTCTTTTCAATGTTAATAATATGCTTAGCTCTGAACAGCAAAGCTTTTTAATTGCTCTTAATACTGCAGAAGAAATCAAAAGAGCTGTGTTTTCTTAATCTCCACTTAAAGCCCCTGGTCCTGATGGTATTCAGGCCATTTTCTTTCAAAAAGCTCGGCCAATAATAGCTACTCCCATTACTACAGCTATTCTCTCTTTTCTAAACTCTGGGCATTTGATTAAAGAGCTTAACAAAACCCTCATTGTCTTAATCCCTAAAACTCATAACCCTCAAACTACTAATGATTATAGACCAATTAGCTTATGTAATGTTTTTTACAGGATTATTGCTAAAACTCTTGCTGAAAGATTTAAGTTGTTCTTCTTTCACTGGTATCTTGTAATCACAATGGGTTTGTGCCTAATAGACTGATTCTGAATAATATTTTAATTGGGCAAGATTTGGTTTATACTATTCACCAATCTAAATCACAGGATCAACCTAAATTAGGAGCTCTTAAATTAGATATTTCAAAGGCTTTTGACAGAGTTAGGTGGGATTTCTTAGAATCACTGTTACATCATTTCCTTCTAAATTCTCAAATCTTATTATGCAATGTGTCTCCGCAGTCTCCTTTCAAGTGATGATCAATGGTTCTGCTTCTCCAGCTTTTAAGCCTAGTAGGGGTCTTAGACAAAGGGACCCCTTATCCCCTTTCCTGTTCTCACTTTGTTCAGAAGTCTTTTCCTGTTCTCTGTCCCATGCAAATTCACAAGGTCTGATCACAGGAATTCCATAGAAAAGGACTGCGAATATCACTCATTTTCAATTTGCAGATGACACCCTCTTGTTCTTTAAACTTTCTTCCTCTCTTGGTCATCATCTTCATAATATTATTAATTATTATGCTAAGCAGGCAGGTTTAGATATAAATGTTAATAAATCTACTTTAGTTGTTAGTCCTAATTGTAATCAAGATGATAAATTGACTGTCACCCAGGCTCTTAATATCCCTGAAAAACCTTGTATTGGTAATTATCTTGGAGTCACTTTAAACTCCAAAGGCAACAACTCTGACAATATTGCTGAAGCAGTGAATAAAATAGCTCAGAGATGTTCTGGTTGGAAATGTCTTCTTCTAAATTTTGTATGTAGATGTGTTCTCATTAAGTATGTTCTAAATAGTACTCTTGTATACCCTATGTCCATTAGTGTCTTTCCTGCCAAGGTTTGCAACAATATTACCTCCATGCTTGCTAAATTTCTTGGCTTTCTTGGGATTTCCTTTGTAACAAGACTAATAGAGGGGGCTTAGGATTTACAAATATTTCTTGTTTCAACAATGCCTTACTTGCTAAGAATAGTTTGAGAATGATCTCCTCCGCCTCTTCTCCGCCTCTTCTCTTTTTTCAAAATACTGTACTTCTAAATATTGTAGTAGAACTCCATTTTCAGCTATTAAAGTTAATCCTTCAGCTTCGTATGCTTGGTAAACCATCTGTAAAGGAAGAAATACTCTCAGTAAGGGGCTTAGATGGAAAAATGGGGAATGGGGGAAAAAATTGGATTAGATCTTCTGGTTGGATTAACTCAGTGCCAGCTGATTCCATTGAAGATATTCTTCAAACCTCTAATCCTACACAAAATTAAAAGAGTTTCCCAGATTCTGGATACGGCCACCGATGGTAATAACAAATGGTGCCATAGTTCTCTTCAGCATTTATTCCCAGTTTGGCTTGCTAACATTATACAAAATCAAGATTGTGGGAACGTCAATGACCCAGACACCCCTTACTAGAATGCCTCTCCCCATGGTGTCTTTTCTGTCTCCTCTGCTTACTCTCGTCTTAATTACAACAACTCTTCTCCAAACTTGTCTTCTTCTCAAATCCAATTTAAGTCTATTAGTTTTGATTTTCAGTGGAATAGGCTTTGGAAAAGTGGTCTGCCTAACAATATTATTGGCCTCTTATGGCGTATTCTAACTAATTCTCTTCCTACACTTGATAACATTCACAATAGAGTCAAAAATTGTAATCCTCTTTGTCATTTTTGTAACCTACATCCTGAAACCTCTTCTCATATTTTTCTGCATTGCCGAAGGGTTCAAGGACTATGGCATAGAGCTCATTTTATTATTCCTATTGATAATTCTCATGATATTAGTTACTGGATTAAGAGTTGGTTAAGATCAAAGAAAGCTATGCAGGGTAGACCAAATTGGCAGTGACTTCCAGCTATTTTATGGATCTTGTGCATTGCTAGAAACAATTTGGTCTTCAACAAGGAAGAGTCCACGATGGATCAATTGTTTCATCAAGCTCAGGATATCAACTTTCTTATCACGACTACTTGTGGTTATAATTTATGCAATATTTAATGTTACGTTCATATGTCTCAGGGATGGTTCAAGTTGCTGTCAGAGATGGTGTCCCTTCCTGGATCAATGCTTAGGTTCAGTTTGCTGCTAGTTCCAGTTTGGAGCCGGTTGCTGATGCTTTGCCCTGTGCTTCGATAGCTCCTGTGGCTGTCTCTGCAGTTGGGGTTCTAGCGTTTCCTTTAACAGTCCAAGTTGAGGAGGGTACGTGTTTGAACATAACGCCGCAAATGACTTAAACCACACCAAACGTTCCATGCATATATCAAGCACTTCAGTTGCATCACTGCTATTACACATGAGTGGTTTCCTCCAAACCACATCACCACACTGTAGCCAACACCATGGAATCTCAAACACTGTGTATGCCATTATCTATGTGACCAGAATAAGAAGAGTTCAGCTCCAAGGCAGACAGAAGTGTAATTATCCCTTTATCAATTTCTCATAGTCAGAAACACTGAAAGAGTGGGACTGAAGGTGACTGGTTATGGTTACAGTTGATATGGAAAGCACCAAGGTCAAGGTTCATACATTGAAAATCCTATTTTTTTTTAATTCATTGTACTGGATGCTTTATCTTCTCCCCGCTAAGATGTATCCAAATGTAAGATCTACAAAGTACAAAATATGGTTTATAATTATATAATTGGATATCATAGCAATGTAGGAATGATTTCCTTGACTCATCTCCTGGGAAGATTCATGCAATTATTTTTGGGAACTATAATTACGAGTCAACATTGCTGTAATTAAACTTTGCTTTAGTCTTGTAGACATGTATTGAAGTAGATAAAAGCAAAAAAGAAGTAGCACGAAAAATAGTATAGTCCTAGAGATTATACAGTTATGGGATTAACTTTCAAGGGGCTTAAGAAGATATCTGAAGATTGGGTGATATAAGATTCCTCATCTTGCTTCAACACCCTGGTGGAAAATTTGTTTTTATCTCTAACCTCTACCTAATAGCAGAGTCTTGAACACTGCCATCTTTGATCCAGGGAATGACACTCCAGTGGTTCTAGCAGGACGACGTGAACCCGTTACCCCCCTTCCCTTATGGGTTTGTATGCTCAACCGAGAATATCAAAAAGTTGCCACTCTGCCTCCTTCTAGGCGTTCAAGCCCTCACAAGAATTTATCCTTATGTTAAAGTCGTTCAAGCCCTCACAAGAATTTTAATTCTTCTAACCTTTCTGCATATATCATGTAGTTTCATGCAAGGCTAGCAAGGTCTAGTGCTCTAACCAGCAGGGCCGTCTCTAACTTTTATGAGGCCCTAGGCGACTTTGTTGTATGATCTTTTTTCGTTTTGAACATGCTATCACCGTTTCTTTCTATAAGACATATTGACTAAATGAATCAAATAACCCAATATAAATTTAATCTTACATTTTATATTTTCTTTTGATTAACTCAATCTTTTTCAATAGAGAACGTAAATGAAATCAAAATCTGGACGTAAATGAAATCAAAATCTGATTTCTCAAAGAAAAATAACGTAAATGAAAACAAAATAAAATAAATAAATTGATAGAAACTAGAGCGGGAAAAAAAAGTAATATCAAAACACCTATCTAAGAAGCTATTATTGATGAGAAAGATCAAAATAAGAAAAAAAAAATTAATATGTGATGAGGGCATGCATGAGGTCGCTGCTATGAAGAAAAGTTGCTTAGACTTTTGACCGATTATATTTTTTTTTTCTTTTTGAGATCTTTTGTTCGAAAATGGCTATATTAACTACTGTTAGGTTAATTAGGATATAGTAGTATATATTATATGAATACTCCTCTTGTTGCTATGAAGGCGCTCACCAAACTTGGGGCCCCAGGCAGCCACTAGGTTGGCCTTGCACTAGGGACGGGCCTGCTAACCAGTGTACTCTGTTTCAAAACAATCAATTAGTACTTGAAAGTTTCAAATAAAAATCACGACCAACAAGACAAATGTATAATTACCATTGAAGTGCAGACCTTTTGTTTTTTAATTAGCAAACGTATACATGTCGTATAGATGAGTGGAAAACTTGATTACAAACTCAATATAAAGCAAGGCCAGAGACATTTAAGGTGGTTTCAGTATCGTGTAGAGATTATTTCTAAATAAGTCTACACGATAGTTATAGGAATTGACGTTGGGTTCTAGCTTATCTGATGAAGTAGCATTTGTGAAATTAGCTTTGAGGGGTCTTTTGTCTTTCTTCCCTCACTTAACCAGAAGCTTGGTTGGTCCAGCAGCCTTTGTTGACTTTTCCAGTGGCTATTCTGCTACATAAGTAAATTTCAGGGGTTATCTTGCAATATTGTGGCAGAAACTTCTCTTGGAAGTTTCAGCTCTTCCACTTGCTTTTTGAAAAGGTAGAAGCTTCTCCAAGAAGATTCAAACCTTTTAAAAGGCAACCAATTTGCAAAAGAGAAGATATGCTTGGCTTAAGAAAATGTGAGGAGCTAAAGCTCTTGTCCAGCTAGGGTTTCAAGTATTGGAGGCTTGGGTTTTGAGGATTCAACCCGTGGCGCCTATCCATCTCTCTTCGCTGCAGGAGTGCGCGAGAAACTAGCAGGAAGTTATCTTCCTCTTCCTGGTTTTTATGTTTCTGTTTTAGTTTCCTTCTCAACTATGAGAATAGTTTTGTACTCTTATAATTTTAGCTTAATTAAATGTTAACTCCTAACTATTTGCATCAACTTGGTATCAGAGCAAGTTCATTCTTGAGGTTGTATTAGACTGATGATTGGCAAGAAAGAGGTGGAAGATGAAAGCAAAGGTGACAACTCGAACGGAGTCGAGTTCTTTTGAACCGGGAGAGAATGATGCAGTAGCATATGTGTATTAGCTTTGATGGGTCTTTTGTCTTTCTTCCCTCACTTAATCTGAAGCTTGGTTGGTCCAGCAGCCTTTGTTGACTTTTCAAATGTCTATATTGTCACATATGTACATTTCAGGGGTTATCTTGTAATATTTTGACAGAGAAACTTCTCTTGGAAGTTTCTGGCCTTCATAAAATGCAACCACTTTGCAGAAGAAGGGCATGCTTGGTTTAAGAAAATGTGAGGAGCTAAAGCTCTTGTCCAGCTAGGGTTTTAAGTGTTGGAGGCTTGGGTTTTGAGGATTCAACCCGTGGCGCCTATTCATCTCTCTTCGCTGCAGGAGTGCGCGAGAAACTTGCAGGAAGCTATCTTCCTCTTTCCGTTGCTTATGTTTTTGTTTTTGTTTTCTTCTCAAATATGGAGAATAGTATGTACTTCAGATTTTGAGCTTTAGTTTTATTAACATATAGTTATCTCCTAGCTGTTTGCATCATTATCTGTCTTCATTCATATAGACTACACTTCTGAAGTACATTTGAGATTCTCTCTTTTTAACTTAATCTTTAAATAATTTCTAATAACTGTGACTAACCCACTCTCCGCAACAAAAAAAGTGAATAACCCACGTGCAAAGCACTTGCACCTTACTAGTATTACTCAATACATAAAGAATATTCATGCCATTTGTGTTGCCAATGTATAAACATCATCCTGCTGCAAGGAAAAATAGAAAGGTGTTACGAGACTAATTAAACTAAAGATTCTTTGAATATAGCATTTAAGACTTCATATTTATTTTATGAGATTTCTTTTCCTGCCATTTATCAGCTTTCAATGTTTCTTTTTACTGTAACTCTTCTGTCTATGTCAAAAAGTATGCCTGAAATGTGGAACTTTGAAGTCGAATCATCATTATGCGCCACTCTTGTTCATCTTGCTTTGCCATACTCACTGTTAAATAACCAAGATGATCGGTGTTTTCTGGACCTACCCACGAGCCTCAGTGCCGAACTAACCGTTTTGGTAGACTTTCCAGGTATTTATTTGCTGATCTATACGCAAGTGCCATATGGGCTGGCATTGAAAGGACGGAAAACAGTGTCAACTTCACGACAAGCCAGATCCCTTTTAAATAGTTCATTACTAGCCTATCCCCTGCGAGTTAGGGTCCTCACGCCCAATCTTTCCACTGTTAAGTTCCCAATTTACTAATTTCCGTGCTCTTCGTCTTTACTGCAATTGATCGAGTTCCTCCATTTTTCAATTTGATTTTCTTCTTCTGATGTGAACTCCTAATGTTTTTGTGCAATGAACTTTTGTGAAGTTGAAAGCACAAATTGTTGGTTTCTGAGATTAATAGTTACCTAATGCTGGTAGCTAAAGCAAACTGGTACTCTGATTCAACCCAATTCTACACACCTCTTTTTGTTTTTTGGAGCATGGATAGGGCTACAGATAGTTATTAAAAAGTTAGCACCACATAAAAACATTCCCTCTGGAGTAGCTTAAAGTACGAATAAAAGAAACTCTGTTATAGCCATTAATTTCTATTTTTTGCCTAGATCTATTTAGTAGGACGATTTTTTTGATGTATATCTTAGCCACCATTCCTATACTAGGACAGGAGGAGCTTTACCGCCTCACTGGCTCACTCACAGATAAACCATCCATTTGAGATATTATGTATTCAAGAAAGCATCTGCGCATGGTTGTAGAAGTGATTGGTAATTCTCATAGTTAACTTCGAAATGTGAGTATCTATCTACAAATTGAAATCTCATTTCAGTTCTGATAATGCCATAAGTTTGATATTTATCTGCAAATTGTTGTGCCCTTCAGGTCTGTTTAATCCAATACGTTACTTTGGTATCTATCTGCAAATTGAAATCTCGTGTCTGTTATGATAATGCCCCTTAAATTTATTCGGTTGATTGTCCTTCTCAAACTGGTTGGAGTTGAATTTGGCTGTCAGAGCATCTTTATGTCTATAAGAAGTTGTGGAGATATGTTAGTAACTTGTACATTAGTTAGCAATTCTTCATCCGTCTTAACATCTTTGCCTCAGTGGCATCATGTGCCTAAACCCATGAATTGATCCTTTATCTATTAATATGCAAGTAGAAATTCCATGTCAGTCCTCAGAAAACCTTTCAAAATGCCTAGAAGTAACGAGTCCTCTATTTTAGGTTCATTACCAGAATGCATCATTACCTTATGCTACTTGTTGCTTGGGTCTTTTGTTAAATGGTTGTAGGTAACCTGCCAACATTTGCAGGTTCGAAGTCAGGAGCTGCAAACATGGGGGCCTGTCCACACCAAGACTGCAAAAGTCTTCCCCGCAGGTGATCCAGAGGCACTCGAAGATGACTCTGGATTTCCACAAGAACAAGTAGATCCTGGAGGAGGTCGTAGTCAGTGCTTCAAAGACTCTGGAACAATACTGCTGGATTCTCCACCCATCGCCAACAATGCAACCCCCAAATCTAAGCTAACCCAAGAAATCATCTTGGATGACTATTTAATCATTTCCTATGTGTTGTTAGCGTTGCAGTTTCAATGTCAATTTTTTGAGGTAATGACTATTCAGCTTTTGAACCTAGGTACAACACCTAAGTGTTAGAGATCACCCAACCTTCTGCATCTGGACTCAAGAGCATTCAGTATCATCACATTGTCATGTAATCCACGATTCACCAACACTTGGTATTATTATTAACGTCGTTTTAATCTCAAATTGCACTGCCATCGATATACAGAGGTCGCCGTGAAGGTACCCTGTGCGCAACGCGCGCGGGGTAAAACCTAGTTGACTCCAAAAGATGGAAGACTATTTGACCGTGATGGCGTACTGGAAAGAATCAACTTTTCATGAACAAGCTAAAATCAGTCTCAAGTCAAGACTTACTCAGGTTGTCGCTAAGGCCAACTGCCTCTTTCTTCTTAGCATCCGCTTATTCGGCTTCCCTATAAGAATATGTAGCCCCATCAGATATAAGATACATAAACCGCTCACCCTGACAAAAACTGAAGAGATTCTTCCATGTGTGTACAAGTTACACAAAGGAATAGTACAACACAAGAAATAAGCATACAAACTGCATCTACATGATAGAAGTAAAGGACTGTGAAGTTTGAATCGGCATATTAGGACGCTGACGAAGAGAACTGACAGCAAAGTACACAGAAGGGTACATATATGCTGATAGAATATGGAAGCTAATTCTCCAAATAATATTATACTGAAGGTTAGACAGAACATGCTTTAGGGAACTCCTTTGGCCTGGAACTACACAAATGCTCAGTTGCTCTACTAAAATGAGGAGTGTCGGCCACAAGAATTTAAATAGAAGTTAGTTCAACAAGGACATTTGAAATCCGACAAAGCTCTACTGTAGAACCCATGTTAAATAATCAACATTTTTAGTTTTGGTAGATTTTATGTTTCAGTTGGATGAATATGATTTTTAAATCACGATAGATCACCATAGATTGTAGGAGAAGGTATTTTCTGCAACACTGATATGACGTCAGTCATACACATATGGTGTCACCAACCACTGAAAATGTAACACGTGGGACCCAATCAAACCACAACTGTGTGTTTCTACAGAATCAACACCCAAATATGGAAATTATCAGAGCTAGCAGCATTGTTCAAAAGATAAGCTTTAAACGAGACGCTCGCATAACGGCGAAAACAAGAACTAAACTTAAACTAACTGACTGAGAGTTTATCCCATAGTGGGGATGCAAACATTATTAAGTATGGTATACAATGTATCCGACATACAAAGATTAATCTGACAGCTATTATAAAAAGCCTTCTTACTCTGTGGAGGGAACCTAAAGGAACCTTATCATTAAGATACATCAACTTAATGAGTAGCGAGGAAAACTATTTAGGCCTACTCCTGATGGCGCTCCACCATAACAGGAATAAACATAAAAGAACGGAACATATTAACTTTACTCATGCCCTAACAACACACCACACTCAAAGCACAGCATTTCTCCTGAAGACAATATCATCCTCACAAGCTCATACTTTACAAGCAGCCACTATAGTCTGCTAAAACTTCTTTCAGATAAACTTTTTATTCTCCTTCAAGAGCCCCCTTTAGCTAACCCCGAGCATTAATATTCTCTTTTAAACATGTCTGAATGCTAATCTTGGTACATTTTTATAGGTACTCAGGGATTTTATAAAGTTGAAAAACTAATGCCTAAAAGAGGAACCTTGTATTCTCATAACCTACACAATGAAAGAAGAAAATGAAACTACAAAGAAGGCATAGAATGCCAATCTTGGTATATTGGTTTGCATTACATAAGATTCTGCCTTTAATCTAATCAGTAAGTAGGTTTTGTGACTTTGTATCTGAACTATAGAACCGATGGATATCAAGCCATACTTTGAAAGAGTTCTTCAAAATCATCCGGACTCCCACTGTCAAAGTTCCAAATCTTGTTTCTGTTGATCCCCGCCCAGATAGGAACTGAGCAACCTCTTCACTTTTCTTCTCATATTCCTCTTCCACCATATTCGCTCTATCAGCATACTCAGAGTTTTGAGACAAATATGGTTGCCTCAAACCAGAAGAAGAAACTACATAGCTACATCCTGTACAGTTCATTAATTCTTTAGACAACTCTAATATGGTACTACTATGCTTCAAAGTCCAAATTGCTCTTTCTGGTTCACCTTCTAAGGTGTGTCTAAAGGGATGTAATGTCTTGGCTATGCAATTACACTACCCACATGCCACAGACATGGAGGTCTCCCCAAAGCCCTCGCCCCTCCTGACGCTACCTAGAAATTTCTTAATATTTATAAAAAACTGCCACTGGTGCTCCAATAAGGAAAGTGCTCCCTCACCCCTTTAATTACGATGTTATACAAACAGCGCCCTTTTCTTTAATTAAAATACAATTATAACCTCCTATACGTGTACACACACACATATATACACACAGAAGATGAACCCCTCCTTCTTCCATGGTCTCGCCCACCCCCAACAACGCGCCTCTTTCCTCCCTTATTAGCCACCACGCGCCCCTGCCCCCTGCTTGTTGAAGTCTCTAATCACGGCCCTGGGTCAAACCATCCCCGCGGCTATGGGTAGTCTCACTTCTAACCAAAGATGAGAAACAGCTAAGCCAAGACATTGTCTACAAAAAAAACAACATTCCTAAAACGTCGCTCTAACAATGTTTGTATCCATTTCCTCCCTACACATATCACCATTCATTTTCCTCTTCTCCTCCACATCGCAATCGGAAGCTTCATGGTTCAACGAATAAGACCTCTAGGCTGCTACCTACTCCGAATTAAGTGGCAGCATTATTGTACCGCATTTGCTCAGCTCATACCACTCCGTCCAGCTCTTTCTTCCCAATTTGACTTTTTTCACTATTCACTGGGTCACTTTGACCCGGTGATTTGAATAGCAAACCGATGTAATTTTTTGATAATTTTTTCATGGTGTTGTAGAGTAAAAGATGCTCTATAATATGGTGAAAAAATTATCCCAAAATCGTATAATTTTGCTATCCGAATCACCCGGTCAAAGTGATCCAGATACGAGTCAAAAAAGTCAGATGGGAAGAAATAGCTGGGACGGAGTGGTACACTCCAACGCAGTGAATAATAATAGAAGGTTATGAGTAGTGCAACAGAAAGGAGAAAGTGGGAGAGAAACGCACTTACAACGTCAGATTTCTTCTTTTCTGATGAAGAAACCTGCAACCCTCGCCCACAGCATCGACATGTTTGTCGCCTTAAAAATGTCAATCAAATGGTACTTCTTCTCTAACCCTAATAGGAATGATGAACTTCAAAGACTTTGGAGACCCTTTCATTGTCTTCTTCCTGATTGAGTTCGGCTTCCCAATTCCCCCCTTCCCACTCGCTTGATAAAAAATTAAGGGGAAAGAACAACGCCAGGAATTGCTTTTTTGATGAAATGAGCATTTTATAACAGAAAACTTAACCTACTGGGACAGAACTCCCACTATTACAAACCAGGACCTGCATCAAATCATAAGACTGCATCCTACCAGTGAATTTTTTGGAAGCTGCCCATTGTACTAACTGATGGGCTTCTTCATTTGCTATTCTAGGACAGAAAGATAAATTAAAAGACATAATTTTTTGTTGAGCAGCACATGCAATAGCTCTGTTCTTCCAACACCAGGGAGCTTTCTGGGGCTTTCTGGAATTGCTCCTCTTGGACATATGACCTCGGTTGACTTTCTCTCTAGTGCTGAGTGCTGACTGCACTGGCTGCATTTGGGGCCAAATTGAAACTTGCATAAAAATTAGTCAGAAATCCAAACCACTCATATCTTCTCTCTCTCATTAACCACCACGCTGCTTTCAGAAGTTTAAAAATCATTTCTCTGTGCTCTCTGCCTTCATCTTCTTCACTCTTCATTGGCTTCAATTCCACCGCCACTGTCATCTCCACGGCCATTGCCACTGCTGCCATTCCCACCGTAACCATCGTTGCTGTCAACCCCACCGCTGTAGACAGGACCGGCCCAAGACACTCGGAGCCTAAAGCAAGTAATAAAGTTGGGGCCTTAATAAAAAAATATTACAAAAAATTATTAATTTTAGACTTTAGATTAGTTTTTTAAAGAATATATTAGGTTAACTTTTATTAATATTCAATCCTACAATTTCTTTTTTTTTTGTTCAACAAAATAAATCCTACAGTTTCAATTGAAAAATGACCGTACAAATTTTTGGTAAGCAAATGTAAAAACTAAATGTTCACATATGTCTTCCATTAGAATTGAACTTGGCTTAAGTTTGTGGCAAAACTATAAGCTACCACCAAACTAATATCAAATTTATGTACCAAACTAATATCAAATTTATATTAACATTGCATCAAAATATTTGATTATGTTATAGAGCTCCCTTTAAAAAAAATTGCATTTAAGAAAATGGGGCCTCGCCAGGCCGGGGGCCTAAAGCGGCTGCCTCGGCTACCTTACAATATGACCGACCCTGTCTATAAACCTCACTGACGTCTTCTCACCGTACCTATGTCACCAAAATCTTGACACAATCCAACCGCAAGTGCACGGCTTTCAGTCAGTGTAGTAATATCCGAAAATCCGGGTTTATCGAACATAAGGGTTTATTGTGACTTAATTAGTACTATTAACCATAATGTGGACCGTCAATTTTAGTTGTTTACTCAACTAAGAATTGAAAGACATACTGAATATCTAATTGAGATTAAGATGAGGAACAAGTATCAGGATTTCTCGTGGATCACTAGGTGGTTAGCGCTAACGAATTATGCTTATGAAACACAGATGATGAATCTTTTGCCAAATGAGCAATAGTCTATACTGATTTCTCTAGAAAAACCTATGTCTGTGACACGCAAATTGATGTCTCTAACTTGAAATCGACGATATGCATCATGATCTTCTAATCAAATCAAAGTTCTCAGCCAATTGGGTTGATGTCTCTAACCTAGGTGCGACTAAGTGGTTAATTCACTTATTCGGGTAATTTGTTGCTTTCAGTAACATTTATTACATAAGACCCTCCTACTGCAACGTCTCACAATAGCAAGATAGAATAAAAAGTATGAATTAAACATAGCAAAAAGTTCATCATCTATTAAGTTCAAGCAAAACATGAATCAAAATCCACAATTCATCAAACAGTTTCATACCCTAGCTAGCATAGAGAAATCCGGATATAAGGACTTAGCTATTAATACACATAATCACAATAGCAAGAGCTTGTGCGATCATGATCAAAAACAGAGATAAGAATGAGAAAAGAGATCAAACAATGAAATTCTTGCTCCAACGATGTGCTCCAAACTCCGTTCCGCTCTCCAATGTGTTCTAACTTCTTCTCCTCAGAAATACGACCTAGGGTTGCTTAAATACGTTTCCTAAAAGTACCAAGCACTTTAGGAATGAATATGCAAAGTTTCCTTCAAGTTCTGGCCGCCTCTGTCGTGTCTTCATGCGAAGACAATTCTCTTCGTACGAAGGTCTTCGTACGAAGACTTTTCACTTCCTGTGAAGAGTCTTCTTACTTTGTACCTGCAAGCTATTCTGGGAAGACATTTTGAGTTTTGCTGAATTTTGGCTAAGGCATTGTCTTCGTAAGAAGACTCTTCGTACGAACACTTTTCTCTTCGTACGAAGACCAGCTAAAACCTCCGGGATTTGCTTATTTACCCTCTTCGTGCGAAAAGGAATTGTCTTCGTACGAAGACATCCTGGATTTGCACTTTGACTTCTTCTTCTTCTTGAGTTCCTTCACTTTCGAAGCTTGTTTATTCTATTCAAATGCTCTCCACATGCATAATTGCTTTCAATCACAACACGTACACAACCGCGAAGATCAAATGTGAAAAATCATAACAACTCATGCGTAAATTCATGCAGAAATGCCCGGAATTCACGTTTAAGCTCATAAACTCACAAAAGCTTATCTTCTCACAAATTGACCTGAATTCCATTACTTTTAACCAAAACGCACACAAATAGCAATGTTCTCATAAGAAGAATAACTACAACTATGGAGTTATCAAATACCCCCACACTTGCCATTTGTGCGTCCCGAGCAAAGTCTCATCTACTGCATTTACCAGTAGTCTACTAGCCGACAATACACAAAAGACTATACACGACTCACAACACAACAATGAAGCAAGACGATGCAATGTAATTTTAGACGCGATCTTAACACAACACACAAAACACTTTATATCCTTTCTTTTTGTAAGATTATGCAATCCCCCTCTCATCAACCGAAATCCTCAAACTCTCACTAGCCCTTTTTGAAATTCCACAACACATAGCAAAAATTCGAAATAAATTTGAATCAATGTATCAGCTCACTAAGGTGTACCATTTCCTCCACCAATTTAAACCAAAACACAGGCACACCCTAAACTTCAATGGGTCTAATTTCGATCAAGTTCTACTATAACCTTTCTTCTCCGAATCATTTGATTTTTTCAGACTCTCTTAGCCTCGATTACGTTTGAATGCAAATTATCCCCGTGAAGGGAGTCACAACTCTTGTGAAGTAAGGATTGAATCTAATTTTCATCTCTAAGCTCTACTTGGATGGAATTCAAATTTTCTCCGTGAACGGAACACATTAGGTTGTCCTCCTTTCTTTTTTAGTTTATTATTCTTCTTTTCTTCTTCGTTTTTTTTTCTTTATCACATATCTCCTCTAGTTTTAAACCGTGCAGTAAAGCTCAGAAAAGCGTCGATTTTTTTCGGTTAACTCTTGCGACTACCGTAAGGGATGGTGGTGTACGCCCCCCGACTTCACTTAGGCCGAGACAACTGTACCAAATAAAACTAACTCAACACGAAGGTCCACCCAAGATCAACAAAAGACCACAATTTTCCCCTTGAAAACAGAATGATCATTAACGACGAAAATCGATTCAGTTAGCACACTATAGGAAGCTTAGGTACGTCCTAACGTGTCATTCTTTCCACAACTACCATGAATTTTCGGGACATCCTTTCTTGAAACCTCTACACTAAATAATAAGGAATAAAGTTTTTCCTACTACGTCATTTCCTATTCTCAAGGACTCAATCACCAAGCTCTCTTCTTTTTCAAGATCATCAATTGCCCTTCCTCAAATTTTCAATTTTTATGAATTTTCAGTTTTTCTCATGTTTTTGTAGTTTTCATAATATCCCAACTCTACATGCAAGGCTTTGACACGAAAAAAATTGACGCTACAAAACTCAATTTTTTGGTCGGTAGACTTAGTTATATAAAAGTGCAAACAGTATCTAGGTCTAACTACACAATACGACAATAAAAGTAAAAAAGATAACATACACCACTGACTCACAATACAATACAATGCTACACATCCTACATGTAACTGACTGTGCAAACACTTGGCTAGCAAACAGCTAAAATACCCCCACACTTGAATGCTTCGTTATCCTCAGATATCATAGGACTCGGAAATCAAATGCTTAGGAACAGTAGATGAGATGGAACTAACATACATAATAAAAGAAACACATTTCCCAACAGAAGGAAAAAGATACCCACAACCGCCTCAAGGGCGGGGACGAAATTCGTTTCGAGGAGGTCCCAAGCCACATCGCATGTCGCAATGCGTTCCCACATGGTCAGTGTGTTCTCGCACACCAGGGTCGACTACTCTCCTCATGCTTAAATATGTTCCTGAAGAATCCCCAACTTGCATGCACGAGCCCTATAAAGGTCGTGTGTGCCTTTTAAGTATGTCACTAGAAACATCATTAGTCCCTCTCGCTCTCTTTTCTGCAAATAACATATTAAGAACACCCACAACGATATTAAAAAAGCACTCCCTAAATTAAACATAAAATACGTTGGGTTGCCTCCCAACAAGCGCCGTGTAATTTAAGGTCAACGACCTGACCCAGTTACCTCAAATAGTTAAGGAGGTCTCGCACGACATGCCTCCTCCTTCAGTTTATTTCTATTGATCTTGAGCACCACATCATGTCAACTCACAATATTTGTCTTCTTCTCTGACTCAGGTGGATCGAGATGCAAGACTGTAGGCAACCAAGGAGAAGGATCAACTCGAGCCCCTATAAACTTGATCATCGCCATTTTTTTCTTTCCATTGTCTGGATTAAATGCCTTGAAGACAACTGCTTAATCCAGAGCTTTGATAGTAAGCTATTCGGTCTCTAATAGATTAGCGTGAATTGTTTTCAAAAGCGGTCTTCCAAAGATGAGTGAAACATCGCAATCCTCCTTGATGTCCACTATCACAAAGTCACCTGGAAATACAAATGCACCAACTTTTACAAACACGTTCTCAATCACGCCCTTTGCGGTCACAATAGAATTGTCTGCTAGTTGCAGACTCATTTTAATCGGAGTTGGCGCACCAATGCCTAATCTCTGAAAAAAGACAATAGCATGAGAATAATCCTCACGCCCAAATCACAGTGCTTGTGCATATGAAAGCTACCCCAATAGTGCAGCCTAAGATGACTGTGCTTGGATCCCTCATGTTGGGAATGTCTCGCTATATCAACGTAGTACACGTCTCTATTAGCTTCACCATGGCACATGGATCTATGATCTTCTTACCCCCATAGAATCTCTTTCAAAAACTTCTTATACTTTGACATTTAAGCAAGATCTTCCACTAACGAGATGTTGATGTGCAAATGTATGAATGTTTCCATGAATCTCCCATAGGGCTCATCATCATTCTTCTTAAGCGCCACCGGGTATGGTACTCGTGGCTCACAATTAGACGGATTTAGAGTGTTCTTAGGCTCATCTCTCTTCTCAACCGTCTCATTTGATTGGCAATTCACGGCGGTTTTGGGCACTTCTTCACCCAAATCATTCTATGTGGCCTTGGTAGCCTCAGCTCGCGTATGGCTAGGATATGGAGGATCCTGAGTAGTAGTGCCAATGCGAGTAGTAATAGCCTTCAGTTTCTCAGTCGGAGTGATGGGAAGCTTTCCATGTGGTAATTTTGGAATATGACTAGCAATATGGCCAAGCTGCGTCTCCTAGCTCGCAACATTGCACCTGTGGAAACTGATTTACCTTCCAACCTGTCAAGCTTCTCATTAATATTTTTTAAAAAGATGTATAGGTCTGGGACACGGTCCAACCACAATGTAAGTTCAAATTTATTTCCAATATTTGAAATTGGTTTCAAAACCTTGAAACTTCACAACATGAACTAAGGGGGAGTTCCCACTCCTATTCATTCTCTATTATATTGCACTTGATCATGCTATATTATATGATGAAAGAAAAACTAATTTTGTGTTATAACATGCTTTGATCTTATCATTTGCATAAGTTATTCTTCAAGGATTATCAGCTAACTCAGTGTTGCAGGTTCAACTTGAGTTTCCTAATTTACAGGATTTCATAAGTGGTAATCAAGGCCTGCAGATTTCATTATAATCTTATGTAAAGTTTTTTGGACTTACCTAAGGCTTGCAGATTGAAGATCAGAACCAAAATCAATCGAGAAAATCAAGCAACTAGCAGTTGGAAGCAAGGTGTTGAGAGTCAAAGATCTGCTAGAGGATTTTTAGGAATTTCTTTCGAAGCTCCTTATATATTTGCAATTCAAATTGACAGAAAGACAGAGATTGAGGGAGATTAACAAGCACATAGCATTACACAAAGATTCATACACTCTCACAGATTGACAAGCATCAATGATGAAGATCATTTCATCCATTCAATCCACTCCAGATTCCTGAAGAACACTTCAATATGTTCTCATGAGTTGTTCAAGATGAACAACATGGATTCTTATTGTATCAGTTATCTGGAGCATGTACTAGATAGGTTAGGAAGAACCACAAGCTGAAAAGAGTAAGGCAACTCTATTGGCATGCGATCTAGGGCTTCGCTTTTGACAAATAAGAAGTTGTTGAAATCCTAGAGGGATAGGATCCCTCAGGCGGAGAATAGGTCACTTGGGACCGAATTTCGTAAAAAATCACGATGTTCATTATCTTGCTTTACTGTTCTTTACTTGTCTTCAAAACTGCTTCAAAACAGGTTTCAGTTCAAAGCCTTGACAAGCATTTCAAAGCTTTGAAAATACTCAGTATCTTTTAAACTGTCAGTTTTAATTTCTGAGTTCAAAGCTTTGAAATACTTCAATTTCTTCTCACTTTATTTTTAAAACCACACTTTTGGCAAAAGTTGCCATACTCTATTCACCTGTATTTTATCATGTAATTGCTTACCTACATACATTCTTCACACAACTTATGGCCGCCCGTTGTTGGAGTAGATGCTCTAGAGGCAATATTATTTTAATATTAACATTCTGTTTGGCTAGAATATTCATTTATTATTTATGGAGATATTTAATATAATAAATTCATTAGAATATAATTTTTGTTTATCTTAAATATCCCTAGTCAAGTATATTGATGAATAGGACAATCACTATGCATGAAAACTTGTATGTGGTCGATTGATATAGAGATATCAAGTCTAACACATGGGTATGCATTAAGAGTAATGGGATATTGGATTGACCTACCACGAGAAGGTTACATATGAATTATGTTAATGTCACAAGTGCTTCTCGTAGTGACAATGGTGTGGTAGTCCTTAGACTTGAAGTCACTAGATAGTCTAGTTGTGAATTATCATGTTTTGATCACGTCAAACGTTACACCGTATCTAGGTAATTGTAAAAGTGGTAATCGGACATGATATGAAGCAAGCTGAGAGATGGTAGTGATATCGATAGGATTTGTCCCTCACACATAATGAGAGAAAATATCCACGGGACAATAAAGCTTATGGAATGTCTGGCTAGACTCAAATAAAAAATTATGTGATATTATTGTTATCTGTTCGGATAAGCCTATTCCCAGGATCGAGACACTATGGATTTGATATACGAGTGTGACGTTTATGTCTCGTGTCCAATCCGGATATAGTGACAAACGAACAAACACAACACAATAACATTTTGCACAAGGTTTGTCAGATCACTAACTATTTCTATTAGTTGGGTAGCATTGATGTGTTGCTAGATACCGTTCAATGTTTGTAATTGTTACTATCAACTTAATAGAAACCTACAAGGTCACACACCAAAAGGATTTAACTGCATATTGATGTTAATTAGTATGACTAATTACCAATTATATGGATCAAGGATCAAAACACAACCACATGCAAAGTTAGTTGGACTAAGTTGCAATGTGGACTAATCCATGTATGGACATGATTAGTATTGGGGTAAATTTTTAGTCAATAAGGAATTATTTACTATAAAAGGGGATTCCTAGCGCTATTATTTCATAAGAGTTGTCATTGATGGAAATAACAGAGCAAGGAGAGAGCTCCCACGGAGGCCAAACCCCCTAGGGCCAACGACACCAAGGAGGTCGAACCTCCCTTCCTCGTTTTGCGTAATCATTTGACTCATTATTCGATTTTTCTAGCACAATACGTGAAGAAGATCACATTTCTCGATCCTAAGGTGTGGATACCATTATAGACAAGGACGCTATTCGTCAATGGGATCAAACAAACCTACAAGGTACATGTTACTTCCTTTATCACGTTATGAGAGCTAAAACCTTCGATTCATGGAGGGATTTGATCTTGAACTTTTAATTATATTTCCGCTGTGTATCATGCATTAAAACCCTATAGTGGTATCAAATCCTGGTTATAGCACATAACGTGATTTATGTGTTACCTGCTTTATCAGTTTTATACCGTACTGTTAATTGTCACGTAAAACTGAAATTCGTATAATTATACGATTTGAATATGATTCAATAGGAAATAAGATTATTTACATATCGTGTAAAATTAGTGAATTTCCATATACATATGATGTATGATTTTATTGGAGACGTAAAACTAGGGTTTGGGCACAATTAGGGAAGAAAAATGTGTTTTTGTCCCACAATCGGGGATCTGCCCACAACGAATGGTTAAAAAAAATTGTTTTATTCCTATGGGGTTCGTCCAAGCCGCCCATACCCTCTCTTGCGCAGGCCGACCGAGCCGACCGGCCCCATCGGCTCGGCTAGCCAACAGGTCTAACCGGGTAGGCTGGACTAATTGGGTTGGACTGGTTCGGCATGACAGTTCGGTTTGGCCAGTAAGACCGGCGCGACCGTTTGACCGTTTTAACACTAACGTCCAAATTTAAGTAATATTGACGAAGCGCGATAAAATTGGATTTTAATGTTTATGTGTATTATCACATGGTGGTTTGATGTGGTCTTAGTTGTGGATATTTAGATTTGTTAGTTTGTTTTGGTTTTGGTTTTGATGATATTAATGTAATTATTTTACGGCATGCGTGTCGTCTTCTCCCTGGCCTTTGATGTTCTTGTATTTTGTTTGTAGATGCTAGCTAGAATTTGATAGATAGAATATAGTCAAGGCTTGGAGAAGAAGATCAAAGACTAAGGAAACCACAAGATAATGAAGACCCACAAGTTAGGATGCGTGGACTAAATATGGAGGCACATGGAAATGAGCTTGCTACTTTAGGGCTTATAGACATTCTCATTTACTTGGTAATATCTTATTTTTAGGGGCGACATCCATACCGTGTTTTATTTATTATTTATTGTTTTTTTATTTATTTTTGATGTATTGCTGATGCATGAAAAACATAACAAGATAATAATTAAACATTTGGATCTTTTATTTGGGATTGCCCAATCCAAATAAGTAAATCAATTGATATGATCAACAAATGAAATTGAAAAGAAAAACCCTCAACAATAAATATTGCATTTTGCCTTCTCTTGCTTAACGCTCATGATCAAGGTCAATTGAGTACGTGCTTGCCAAAGCAAGACGACTTGATTCATCATGATGTGGCGCGACGGGACAAGCAAGTAATGTGCGATTGTTGAAGTATGAGGTTGAACACAACTACGCTACTTCAATAGGATCGAAAGCTTAGAGGCAAAGAAATTGGGATTATCCATAAGATGGGTAAATAATAAGGAGTTATTTGCTCAATTGAACCAAGATTTGCATAGGATGCAATTGGAATGTGTTCCTACAAATGACTAACTTTTGGGTGACTTGCCAAAGCAAGCTCAAGAGGAGGTGAAATATGGATCTTGGCCTACTAGAAAATATATGATATTTTTTGCATTAATGGTGAGGGCTATCAATCCAAGAAAAATAGTGGGACCTATATTTAATAATCTAGCCATTGTTACGTATACTTAATTGTTCACAAATACTAGAATGCGTAGTTCTCATTTTTGTAGAATTCCAGTGGCAAACAATCGACAACAAACATCGACTGCATTGTTGCGTTTTTTCCTTGAGAAGGAAAAACTGCCTAAAATTAATTTCCTACACTGGTAGAGAAACTTGAGAATTGTTCTCAAGCAAGAAAAGAATTTCTACATTCTAGAGAAACCTGCTCCAGATACACCAGATGATGGTGCTACTCTTACTGCAAGGAAGACACATCAGAAGATCGTTGATGACTCTGCTGATGTGATTTGTCTAATGCTTTGCACCATGAACTCTAAGCTTCAGAAGCAACATGAGATCATGGAGGCATATGATATGATCATACATATGAGACATCTCTATAAAATGCAAGCAAGGCATGAGCGGTATGAAGTATATAAAGCACTGTTCAAGTGTATTTTTGTAGAGGGGAACCCAATTGAACCTCATGTACTCCGTATGATCTGATACTTAGAGAGTCTCAAGAGTTTAGGCTTCCCAGTTAGCCAGGAGTTGGCTACTGATTTGATCCTGCACGCGTTGCCGGACAGTTATAGTCAGTTCTTCATGAAGTATAATATGAATGAGGTCAACAAAACTCTGCTATACTTGCTTAATATGTTGAGGATTGCTCAATAGAGTATTAATAAAGGTAAATGCAAGGCCATAATGATGGTCAAATAGGGGAAGAGAAAGAAAGTTTCTTCGACCTCCAAAGGGAAGAGAAAGGTAGTTGTAAAACCCAATGAAGTTTACTTAAAGCCTGCAGGTAGCGTCTCTAAGGGTGTGTGTCACTATTTTGTAGGGTTTTGATGCAGGTAAAGCAGCGGAATAACAAAATTAATCCTGCTCAAATCCCTCCAAGAATCAGAGGCAAGCCATCATAACATGATAAGGGTAGAAAATGCGTGTACCTTAGTTTGAGAGATCACACCAAGAATAATGTGTTTGTATTATACGAGTATCCACACCTTGGATCTTTGATTAGATTCCTTACCACCGTGATGTGCTAGCAATGGAAGAAGGAGGCAAGAGATAACACGAAACGGAGCAAGAGGCCCACACGTAGGGAGGCCGACGACTTCAATGGGGCGGACGGGTAGGGGGCGATCCTCCTACTTGTCTCTCTCTTGCTTTGTTATGTTCTCTCAATAATGACTTTTAAAAAAATAAAAAGCTAGGATGTCTTTATATAGTTAATAACTATTTATTAACTACATAATTTCCCCATTACTAATCATGTCCAGACATGGATTAGTCCACCTTGCAAACTAGTCCTACTAACTTTGCATGTGGTTGCGTTTAGATCCTCTTGATTAATTAGTCCCACTAATTAATGCCAATATCAAATTTGATCCATTCTATGTGTGACCCCATATGTTTCTACTTAGTTGGTAGTAACTCTTTACTAATATGCAGCGGTGTCTAGCAACACATCCATGTAGGGGTGCAAATTAAATCGACCAAACCGTCAAACCAGACCGGGCCACGCTGTTAGGTTTGGTTTGATTCGGGTGGAATTTAGGTTCGGTTAAGGTTCAGAAAATCCCGAACCGTTTATATTAGGTTTGGTTTTCGCCAAAATCGTCTAAAGAGAACCAAACCGATTAACCGTATGTATTATTAAATATTTAATATTATATGTATATATATCGTATGTATATAAATTATACCATTTATATAGTTATTATACCTGGGGTTCCTTTTCCTCATTCCCATTCGTTGAGTATCTCTTCTCACACCCCTGGGGCTCTGTAGCGCCCAACAACCACCCTCCTACCTCTCTCAATCTCGCCGCCTGAAGCCCCATCGAAGTCTGAAATTGCCTGAATCCCCGTCGAAGTCCATCGAAGTATGAAGTTCAAATCGCCTAAAGTCCAGGTATCTTCCTCTCACTCCTTTGCTTCTGCTTAGCCAGTCACCTCCCTCTCACTCCTATTCTGCTTAGTCGGTCTGTTAGCTACGCCTAAAGTCCAAATTGGTTTGTGACTGGGGTTTTGGATTTGTTTATATGACCCTCAAGACTCTAACTATGACTTAGTTTTTAGTTGTTTAGGGCCTTTAGGCTGCTGAATTAGCTATTTAGCTGGGTTGGATTTAATTTTTGACTTTTTTTAAGGGTAAATTTTAAAGTTTTTATAATTTTCAAGACTAAACTGCCAATATGTTAAATATTACCCGGTTAAACCGGAACCGAACCGAAACTGAACTGTTCAAAAGACGAACCGAACTGAACTGTTTCTAAAAGGTTCGGTTTAGTTTCAGATTTCTGCCGAATCGTAAATCTAGGTTTGGTTCGGAAATCGGTGCGAACCGGACCGAACCGAACCATTTATACCCCTACATCCATGCCACCCAACTAATATAAATAGTCAGTGATCCGACAATCCTTGTGCCAAATGTTCATGTATTGTGTTATCCCTTTATTTCCATACCCGGATTGGACACGAGACATAATAGTCACACTCGTATATCCAATCCATAGTTTCTCGATCCTGGGAATATGCTTATCCGTGCAGATAACATCAATATCTCCATATTGATTTATCTGAGTCAGGCCAGACATTCTATAAGCACCATCACTCGAGTGGCCCATGGATATTTGCTCCCATTATGTGGGAGGGACAAATCCGGTCTACGACACTACGATTAATCAGCTTTCTTCCTATCATGTCTGATAACTATCTTTATAGTTACCCGGTTAACGCGCAACGTTTGAAAATATCAAAGCATGATATTTCACAACTAGAGTATCTAGTGACTTCAAGTCTAAGGATTACATGCCATTAGAACTACGAGAAGCGCTTGTGACTTTGACATAACCTAATGTAGCCTTCTCGTCGTGGGTCAATCCAGTATGTCATTAATCCTAATGCATACCCATGTGTTAGACTTGATATCTCCATATCAATTTACCCACATACTAGTCTATAGTTGATCGCCCTGTTAATCAATATTGAAAGTTTGTAATGTAAGTAGAAAGACAGGATCTATATACTCTAAAGGGGGGGAAGGGTTGAATAGAGTATGCTAACTTTTGCTAAAACACAGTCCTTTTAAACTTGAGTAGAGTAAGCAGTTGATATCTCAAAGCTTTGAAACGGTTTTGAGAAACTTAGAGAAATAACTGCTGAATACAGAGGCTTCAAAGCTTTGAGATTTGGAAAGCTCTAAAGCTTTGAAACTTCCTGTTTATGATAGAATGTAAAGATAAAAAAAGCAAACAGCAGGAACACAAGGATTTTACAGAGTTCAGTCACAATTGAACCTAGTCTCTGTCTGAGGGATCTTATCCCTTCAGTATTCAAACACAACTTCTTATTAATCACCCAGATTATCTCAAGCCTAAGTGAACTACCTTTCACCAATTACAACTTGTGGTTCCCAACCTATCTAGTACCAACTACAATCTGTTGAAACAACAAGAACCTCTTTTTTGTTCACTTGAGCAACTAAACTTCTAAGTTTATGAGGTTTAAGAACACAAAATGATAATACAAGTTTAGTACAAGTGTGAAGAACACAGAAAACAGATAAGCAATATAGCTTGGAAGTGTTCTTCAATCTGTGATGAATGATCTTGCTCAAGCTCTGTTACTGTCCTGATGAATCTGAAGATTTGAATGAATTGATCTCCTGTTTGTAGCTCACTTCAAATCTCACGAAGATCAGTTTCAGTCTCTATGTCTCCCTTTTATATTCAAAGACAATGATCTCTGAAATAACAGCCTGCAACCAACTGAGAGATTTTAGGAACTGAAACCCTATAAATCCTCTTCTCTGATATGATTCTATCAACAACTATGTTTGGATAGCTATTTGATTTTCTTATGAACGTTGGAACGCCTAACAAACCTGCATACACTCAGCAAACAAGATCAAACCATATCCAGAGAACCTAGCATCAAGATCTGATCTTCAAAAAGCTAACAGTTCATGAGAAAAATTGGGCTAGATTTTGTCTGAAAATAAACTTATCTAATACATCCAATCTAATGAAAAAATCATCAACACATTATGGAATAATTATTAATATAAAATAATAGATTCATAACAAGTTCTGAATCCCACATAAAGAACTTGCATACACAGATTTAGTAAATGAACTTAGCAGTAAAGAGTAACCAGTGAATCTCATAGCTTTGAAGCTTTTTCTGCTAGTTCATCAAAATGAACTCTGTGTTCCAATTCAACTCAATCCTACATATGATGTTAATCCATCCAAAAAAAGTATTACTAATGTCTGCATAGTGTTATATGTAGAGTTGTTTAACTCAGTTCATATCAAAATCAAAGACCTACACAGAACAGTTAGTAACATGCATATATATATAAGCAAAGCTACAGTGCCTCAAAGCTTTGAAGCTTTGTCACTTAGAAATATTCTCAATATGTCTAGTCTGTGTTTCTGGCTTTCATCATCAAGGAATCTAAGCTCCTTCTGCAAATTTATCCGTATATCAATACCAAAGAGCTTCAGATCTATCAATCTCCCCCTTGATGAAAGACAAAAAACATTACTGAAATTCAGATTATGAACAATTTTCCTGCAACTCAAAAACATAAGTGATTCACCAGTTCTGGTAAAAATAAAGATCACATTCTAACATAACACATAACATAACATATCTTAACATAACACATAACATAGTATATCTACCAAAATTTTTATAGCAATAACCAAACACATTATCCAGCATCCTACAATTATTACACAAACTTAACACAAAACAAATAATCTTCTCTCCTTTTTGACTTTCATCAAAATCGTGGAAGAAATGTAGGATCTAGTTCAAAGTGTTTTGAAAATAAAACAAAAATCAAACTTAAACAAACTTCAAAACTTGAAAGGAAGAGAAGTGCAGAAAGAATAAGAAGGAAGAACTTCAAGGCTTTGAAGATTCAGCTTCAGGGTCCTTCTTCGCAGACTTCTTTCATGGCTTAGCTTTTCCTTTTCCCTTATCCCGAGCATCTTCCTTTCCCTCTTCAACTGTTTCAGCCTCTGAATCTCCTTCAGCTTGTTCTTCTATGTGCTCTCCTTTTTATTCAGCAACCTTACCCCGTGCTTCCTCATATTCAGCTTGCATTTTCTCAACTACTTCATCTACAAGTTTGTCAAAATTAGAAGCCTCCTTTTCAGCAGTCTCTGCAACTGATTACTCATCACATGCTTCATCATCAGATTGCTCAAAAAGCTCCTTAGAAGTAAGAACAATAGGAACCGGTTTCTTCTTCTTCTGCTGCTTCTTAATAGCTTCTCCAAGTACTTCTTCTGAGTCAATGCTGATTTCTCTGCTTTTGAAGAGGGTATCTTCTCTAGATTCAGTCCTTTGATAATGATGTCCAACTTATTGTTCACCAAACCTCTGAACTCGGTGAAATAAGTAGACAGGTCAAATAACCCTTGTCTCAGATCTTCCACTCCATCTTCCAACACTTTAACCCTGTCCAGTACTTGTGAGAAATCCAAATTACCAGGCACTGTGGGGGTAGTAGAAGGTCTAGGTTTGATAAACTCCTTCTCTTTCAGCTCTTTAGCACTAAATTCAGAATAAAATTTCCATTTTCCTTTGACAGTATGAACTATCCCAATCATTTGAAGAAATGCTTCATCAACAATCCCAAAACCAGTAGTAATTTTCTCCTCATTCTCAAAAGAAACTCCAAAGTGTTTGAAAAACAAAGGTTATACATTGTTATAAGGCAGGGAATGGTCCCTAGTCCTAGTGCCACAGTAAACCATATGCTTCATAACAAAAGTAGGTAGATCAACTTCTACCCCTTGACATATTAGATAGATAAGAATCAGCACCTTATCTGTTACCAACTCTTTGGAATACTCCCTGGGAACTACACTCTTCATAATGATAGAAAACAAGATTTTTGATTCACAAGTAAACACATAATGTGTTTACTGCTCTGGTTCAGTAGGGTTCCCTCCAAGAAAAACAAGGCTTTGGCCTTCTCCAAAATTTCCTTCCTATCAAGGTGATCACTAACCTTATACTTTCTAGGTACTCCCAAAACTTTTGCGAACACCCTATGATCCAGCTTAATATCAACACCAGCCACTTTTGATGTGAGAATATACTTATCACTATCATCTATTTCTTGAACTAAGTTCAGACAAAAAATTTTCGTCAGCCTAGGGTAAGCCTCAGATGTGGATTTAACAAACTCCCAACAGATGAATTTCTCGAACTCTTAATGTCGACTAAGTCCAATAAATCCAACAAATCATTACTAATTAGACTACAAAAAGATACTTTGGATGATGCATACCCACCCATCCATACAGTCTTATCCTCTGAATTAACAAACAAAGAACTAGGTAACAAGTTCTTACCAAAATTTGATGTTTTCTTGGCTTTCACTGCACTGTGTTTCACCCTTTTCTTTTCTGGAGTTGCTTCACCAATCTTCTCTTCAGATTTCTTCTTCTTTGAAGATGTCACACTCTTCTACCACTTCCTTCTGATCCTAACTCCCCTGCTCTTTGTTCTTCACCACTTCTTCTGTAGCAGACTCAGATTCAGACCCTGCCACCGGTTCTTCTTGAACTTCGTTTCCCTTCTTGACCTTCTTTGAGGGAGGTGAAGTCTCATTGACACTGGCTGTGTCATCTGAATCTGATCCATGAATGGTGATCTTCCTGTTAGCCTTCCTCTTTGTCCTCTTGGTTGAAGTTTTTCCTTGTTGCTTGATTCTTTCAGACTTGCGCTCCATTTTGGTTAGGGTTTGAGAGAAAAGGGAGAGAGAGATAGATAGATGAAGATATAGAAGTCGGGAGTGAGAGAAATAAGCGATGAAGTTTGCTTAAGTAGGTAGAAGAGTTTGATTTGAAAAAGGGATTTGCATGCTAAGAGATTGCAGAAGATTTCCTAAGATAGTTTTAGATATTTTATCAAAATCTTTGAACTTTTGAAAGATTCTGTAATTATCTAAAAAGATATTACAAAATAATCCACAATCCGATTTTTAAAGAGTGCATATCCACTTAATCAAACCAGTGTAACAGTGGTTCAAGGCTTTGAGAAGTTTCAGACTAAACCTTCAAAGCTTTGAGGCATACTTTCAAGGCTAGGAAATTATGATCTCAAGGCTTTGAGAGTTAAACACATATAACACAAAGAGACTAATACTCCCCCTAAACCAATGCATCCTTGTTCAACATGCCCAATTCAAGCCTTAGGGATGCAAACCTCTCATGTGACAGTGGTTTAGTGAAAATATCAGCTATTTGCTTAGAATTAGAAATAAAAGATAGAACAATATCACCTTTTTTCAGCATGATCGCTAGGAAAATGATGTCTCACATCTATGTGCTTTTTCCTTGAATGCTGATAAATCCCCACTAGGAGTTAGAGGTGTGACCTACTTGTGGGGTATTAGTGTCATAATTGAGCGTTTTAGCTGGATTTCAGCCCGGATTAGCCTCGGAAGTCACGACTTATTGTTTTGAGCTTCTTTATGCATTACTGCTTTATTTCACTCATTTCGAGATATGATCACGGGTTTTTGTTCGTGTTGTCTACGCAGGATCAGGATTTGTGCAGGAGCCGGGAATGAAGCGGGATTGCAGGGGCGAGAGCCGAGAGAGATGAAAACGCCAAAACCGAGAATGATCGGGATGCGCTCGGTTGACAATATCTTGAGATCTACTTGGAGTTTTGATGTGAAACCAGCGACAGCAGAAAGAAGACGTCAAGGGCTTTCTGAAAATAGGTTATAATGCTGAAACGGAGTCCAGCTGAAAATTCCCAAGTAAGGAGTCTCGGTTGGCGTTTTCCGGAGTCGTGAGCAATTTTTTCATGTTCAGGATGATTCCCGGGACAATTCTGACCCAGGGGTATTTTTGTCATTTTGGAACTGTGATAACTCTCTATTAGAGTTGTAATTCATGCACGTTATACCATTTTGTGTGATTCCCAGGTTAATATTCTGTGTTTTGCACTGTGAAAGTGGTGGAAACGGAGAAGTATAGCTTTGAGCGCTTAATTGTAAATCCGGGCATTTTCGTACTATTTTGAGCTATTTTACTGTCATATATGATGTCGGTGTGTGCTCGTGTTGTGAGTGCAGGTGCCGGAGGCTCAGGTGAAGATGGGAGACAGGAAATGAGCTTCGGAAATGGAAGAGCATGAAGAAATGGCCAAGGAAAGAGATGTGAAGAGGCTGCAGGCAGAAGTAATTCCTGGGAATTGAACTGTAATTCTTGGGAATTGGACTGCAATTCCTGGGAATTGAACTCTAATTCCTGGGAATTGGATTGTAATTCCCACGAATTAGAAAGGAATTGTAGATTGCAGATTGTTGTTGACTGTAATTCGTGGGAATTACATTGTAATTCCCACGAATTAGAAATGAGTTGCAGAATGCGAATTCAAGTCAAAAGCAATTTCCACGAATTGGATTGTAATTCCCCCGAATTGTACTGTAATTCGCAAGAATTGGAATGTAATTCGCAGGAGTTGGAACAGGAGCGCGCAAGAGTTAAAGTAATTCGCAGGAATTGGAATCCAATTCCCACGAATTAGAAGCAGAATTAGAAAATAAAGTTTTGGGGCCAGAATGCAATTTGGAAGAAGTGATGACAGGAAATCACTTGGTGGACTGACACGATTTCTTACGTGTTACCGCAAGTGCACGGCTCAAGTAATATAGGGCTGGTATTTCAACCCCGAGTTATCGATCCCACAAGGACAGTGTTATTTCTTAATCAGAAACTGAGTTTAAAGAGTAAAAAACATAAAAAGTAAAAGGAGGGATATTTTGGGTCGAATTATAATAAACTAAGTACTGAACGTAAAAACAGAATTAACAATATTTTTGGTAATTTTCTGGTAATAAAGTCTGACTGTAAAAACTAGGGTTTTGGGTACCTAGGTTTCCAGGATCCCCTAGGGTTACTATTCAGCTTTTCAGTTTTTCCGATTCAGAAACACGCAGCAGTTTTGTTTATGCCAGCATACCATTGATACAATCTCCTCTCGGTCTCATGCACCTGTCACTCTCCTACAGATTTCGATTCCTCTCGGTCCACCTAGATCTGCAGGTTTGTTCTAAGTCTGCTAGGGTTACAGGCTCTCCTCTCGGTCTCCCCCTAAACGTCTAGCAGTTGGTCTAATGCTTCTGGGCTAGCCCCCTGATTCTCTTCACCTCTCGGTCCATCACGGCAGAGTACTAAATCCTGTCTTCTCTTCCTAACTCTCACTGGCCACTCTCGCGCACCAGATCCTGTCTGTAGCAATCCAGGTTCATGACTCCGTTCATGCATAAATAGTAAAAACCAAAGACAGAATAATAAACAAAACTTCTACTGTATTAAGATTTAAACAATCATGAATCTGAAGTCGAGATAAACTAAGTTGCTGAAATCATAAACCCTAGGTTCACCGAGAACCTAGGTAAAAAGTTTAGCTAATAAAAACTAACATAACGAAGAGAAGAGAATCAAACAAGTGACGGAAATCTGGCTATTTCCGGGACTGCTCCGATGCTCCTGCTCTGCTGTGTCTGACTCTGATTCTGTGTATTTTGTGTATCCTGTGTTGCTGTGTTGTCTGTGCTGTGTTGTGCTGTGTTGTGTATCTTGAAACTGCTGGGCTGAGCTGCTTTATATACTGCTGAAGTTTCCCTAATCCTGTGCTGAAATTCCTGTTCTGTCCTCAATTCTGGCCGCCTTTGACTATTCTGACGAAGTATGACTTTTTCCACCGTCTTCAGAAAATTCTGGAAATCTTGACCTGCGTTTGAACGCACAAAGGCTACGTTTGAACGCACATTTTGAGAGTTGACTTTTTGACTTTGACTACCGTTGACTTTTTGGGTGTGCGTTTGAACGCACAATGTGCGTTTGAATGCACATACTTGGTCTTCTGGTTGATTTCTGCCTGATTCTGACCTTTCTGAAATTTGAAGTTTCCTGCGTCTGAACGCAGGATGTGCGTTTGAACGCACGTACTTAGTCATTTTCTGGCAAGTTTTCCCTGTCTGTTGCTGCACTGTGTTGTGCGTTTGAACGCACAATGTGCGTCTGAACGCACATACTTAGCCAATTTTTTGCACTTTCTTGGGTTTAGCCAATTTTCTATACTTTCTTGGGTTTAGCCAATTTTCGCCCTTTTTCGGCCTCCCGGACTCATTTTTTTGCGTTTGGCCACCAATCTTGCATGCGGACATAAGTTGGTTTTGACTTCGGGGCTGCGTTTGAACGCACATGTGCGTCTGAACGCACATCAGCGACAGCTCCAACTTCAAAACGTTGTAACTTCTTCGTCTGATCTCCGATTTGGCTCCGTGACCTATCGTTGGAAAGCTCTTGAAGTCTACTTTCATTTGCCACCGGTCTCACTCCAAAATTCATTGTAGAACTCAAGATATGATCAAAATAGTGGAGACTGGTCATTCTAGCTTCTCCAACTTTGCGTCTCTTTACTCCGCTTTAGTTCCCGTTGCTTCCGAAGTTCGTTTCATGCCTCAAATCAACCGCAAAGCATCCATTCTTGTCAAGACAACATGAACAACTATACCAAGCGATTATATATGTCATTTAATATCTATTTATGCATGAAAACGCCCGGATTTCTCAATTAAGCTCAAACTCATCTTTTTCATACTACGGAGGCTTTGTCGGCTAAAACGTGCTCAATCTTATGGAGACAGAAACTGACCCAAATCTCACACTCCCTCACAAGTACCCAAATCTCACACACCCTCACCAAGTAGACAGAAACTGACCCAAATCACCTAAGATTCTAGACACTCAATTTCCCCAATCCTGGTGTAAATGTCGTTCTCGCGACCACAAATGTGAAAGAATGTGAAACTGTTATAAAATTGCCTTGCCTGGCATTTTGAAATAAAAATCAAGTAAGCACCCTGAAACTCGGCCTTTGCTGTTTTTTTTTCTTTTTTTTTTCATCTCAATTTTTTTTTTCTGCGGACATAATTTTTTTTTCTCTTTTTTTCTCTTCTTTCAATGAGGGGCAATATATAAAAAATACTATAAACCAGGCCAGCTCTGCGAAAAACCAAACTGTGGGGTGGCAGAAAAATACTGTGAATAAAATCTGAAACGACCACCCCCACACTGATCCAAACCATGTAGTCAATCTCTAAAATAATCGCGCTTTTCTAATCGAACCTCCTCACTCCAAGGTTGTCTAACTAGCACAGCGCGTCCTCCAAATAACCCTGTCAACCCAAGTCCCCCATGTCGTGCGGAAAATGTCACGCACTACGGCTCTCATCTTGTGCTCACTGTGTAATGTCATGAGTCACCGCCACACCGAAGTGTGCTGCCGTCACTATCTCACCCTTACACACCCTCAGATATAACGATGAAGCTCATCCACTATGAAATATAACAAATCTGTTCTACCCCAGAAAATCCTCCAACTCAACTCCCTCGTGCCATGACGCATAGGAAAGGTGAAAATACTAACAATGATGCGAGTATCAAAAAACGGCTTCCTAGGTCAAAAAGGGTACCAAGAAAAGGGATAACGGATCAATGAGGCTCACTAGTGGACCTAAGGCGCGAGACAGGACGTGAGGTCCCCTATGGCCTATCACTCCACCAAATGATGTGGTGACCGTGAAGGCGGGTTGACGACTACCTGGTGACGGTGGTCTGGCAGCTAGTAGGATACATAGCTCGGGAGACAGCTACTTGCGTTTTCTGATGTGCATTGGCTCTATTAACTCCCCTAGACAGATTCTCGCAGCTCTTCCTCACTTCAGTTCATCAATTTTCGGGAAATTTTCTATCATTAAGCTCTCTCCAGTTTTAAGCTAAATCTGTTGCCAATTCTCAAAATTTTAATTTTTTAATTTTTTCAATTCTTTTTTTTCAGTATAATAAAACTAATGCAGTTACATCGCCACCACCCCCACAATGGATGGTGCCATGCCCTCATGGTACTAATCATCAGGCACATAATCTGGATTGGATGAGCTGGCGTGTCTCATCTAATGGTATCGGGACAACCAAATGATAAACTGACCGACTAGCTGATGGCCTGATAGAGCCACTGGCTTGCAGGCTCGAGACTGGCCGTTAGTCGACCAGCTGATAGTATCTTCAAAAAATAAAGGAAGAGACAGAAATTAAACCTGTTCACCCGGAGTCAGTTCGTACAGGTGCTGACTTTTCTGCAGATTCCGGCAGAGAAGGACCGTTGACCGGTCGCCGGAAAATTTCTCAACGGAAGTTGTCAACCTTCCGGGCTCTGTTGCGCTCTTCAAGTGTGCAATCCCCAAGCACCATCGTGTGTGACAATGTGCTCCCATTTGGTCGAGTGCATTTTCGTAAACCGGGGTCGATTGCTCTTTTCCTGCTGAAAATTGTTTTCTGAAAAATCCCCAACTCATACGAGTCCCTGTGAAGGTCGAGTGCATCCTGTGCACAGGGGTCGATTCTTCAGGATTTTTCCTATCTGCCTTTTACTAGCAGGCTGCCACTGAACGTCAGTCTGCATCTAGATGCTGACAGCGATCCAGTTTATGTATTTCCGCTTCCTGCCACCTGTTTCCTGAAATTTTCTGCATATAACTATCAGCTCACCCTCATCTCTCCTCTCAAAATTTATTAAACAGTAAATAAATTATCAATTTAATCCTACTCCTAAGTTGGGTTACCTCCCAACAAGTGCTTGTAATTTACGGTCGACGGCCCGACCCTGTTACCTCAACCTTTGAGAAATTTGGATGCTTTTTTATCTCTCCACTTCTTCTTCTTCCACCATCTCTTCTCAATGATCCTCATCTCACGTGCACAGTCATTCTTTTCACGAGGTGAAAAGTTGTTGATGATGATATCTTTGATTTTGCACTTTTTCTTCTTGATCAGCTTCCACTCATCATTCATCGGATTGTCAGCGAATATTTTTACGAAATTCTGCCGATGAACTTCATCCCTGGATGTTTGTGTAAGACCCTGGAATTTCAGCTCATACCCAGTTGACCCTTGATGTTGAACAACCCGTGCAGGCAGCTTATCAGTACCCCCAGACTGTGTAATTTCCAATCCCTTTTCTATGTTCTGTGCAACGTCACTAGAACTGTCCATAGAGAAAGGATTTGGGGAATGGCCATGGTCAGCTTTCGTGTCAGAATCTTCATACAACAGTTTCTCCAACTCATCGCAGACTTGATTAACGTAAGACTTGGAGAATTCTTCAACAGGATGAGTTGGGATTCCTTCCTCAAGTTCATCCATATCATTGGACACATTCTCCAACACAGTTTCCTCATCAGTACACCCCGAGTGCTCAATATCAGTGTCTTTCAAATCATGCATAGAATTTGAAATTGGTTGTGGTTCCATCCATGCAGGCACTGTTTCTTCCAAATCTGATTCAGAATCTGATTTCTCATAATAATGAAATACCAGAGATGGATCTTGAATAGTGCACACTTCTCTTGGCTCGGGCACCTCTTCTTAAATGACAGCAACCTGTGATGCAGCTTCTTGTTGTTCCTGACCCATCTTTGCAAAGAAGCCCTTCTGCATCTCCAGCACTGCTGGAAGCCATTGAGGAATATATAAGTCTGTTTCCTGTGGTGCGGGTACTGGATCAATTTCTGGCTCAACTGGACCTGATGATGTCACTGTCTGCACTTCTTCAATTTCTGGTGGCGTGAATTCTGTTTCTGGTTCTGGCGTATCTGCTGAGATCCATGACTGAGAAAGTTCCTGATACTTGTTTGTTAATCGCAATATGTCATTGTTGAGTTCTCTCATCTCCTCTAAAATATGGTCAAGGCGTGCTGAAAAAAATTTCTCCATCATGCACTCCAATTTAGACATCCATGAGAAGAAAACTTCTTGAGTGAGCGGTTCAAAAGGTGGCGAAGGTACAAATTGAGGTGGATCTGGATAGTACAGAGCAGTCTCAAGATGCGCCCCTGATTGGCAGTGCTGAAAGTTCCACGGCTGATAAGTTCTGCATGCCCCAGCCCCGCAACCACCCCCACACTGGATGCAGTAGGAGTAATAGTGTTGATAAAGCTGGGGTGAGTGCAATATGCACGCCTCTTTATACTCACGATAATTTTTGCACTGAAAGCAATAAACTGGACGGTGTGCATCCTCTTTTCTGTGCCAATTGTGGCAGTATTCACAGTAGGGTGGACTCAGGAACTGAGTTTCCCCCGACTCAAGATTGCCGCTCCACATGGCTATAATTTCTCTGACTCCTCGCGTTCCTGAGAAAACAAAGCTCCAGAAATACCCGTGAGGTAACTAGGTATAAAAATATAGTTTATTTTTTTGATTTTTTTTTTCAATTTTTTGTTTTTTTTGACTTTCTAAACTAATTTCTAATTAACAATAAACCACTGTCACCGGCAACGGCGCCAAAAACTTGACACAATTTCTTACGTGTTACCGCAAGTGCACGGTTCAAGTAATATAGGGCTGGTATTTCAACCCCGAGTTATCGATCCCACGAGGACAGTTTTATTGCTTAATCAGAAACTGAGTTTAAAGAGTAAAAAACATAAAAAGTAAAAGGAGGGATATTTTGGGTCGAATTATAATAAACTAAGTACTGAACGTAAAAACAGAATTAACAATCTTTTTGGTAATTTTCTGGTAATAAAGTCTGACTGTAAAAACTAGGGTTTTGGGTACCTAGGTTTCCAGGATCCCCTAGGGTTACTATTCAGCTTTTCAGTTTTTCCGATTCAGAAACACACAGCAGTTTTGTTTATGCCAGCATACCATTGATACAATCTCCTCTCGGTCTCATGCACCTGTCACTCTCCTACAGATTTCGGTTCCTCTCGGTCCACCTAGATCTGCAGGTTTGTTCTAAGTCTGCTAGGGTTACAGGCTCTCCTCTCGGTCTCCCCCTAAACGTCTAGCAGTTGGTCTAATGCTTCTAGGCTAGCCCACTGATTCTCTTCACCTCTCGGTCCATCAAGGCAGAGTACTAAATCCTGTCTTCTCTTCCTAACTCTCACTGGCCACTCTCGCGCACCAGATCCTGTCTGTAGCAATCCAGGTTCATGACTCCGTTCATGCATAAATAGTAAAAACCAAAGACAGAATAATAAACAAAACTTCTACTGTATTAAGATTTAAACAATCATGAATCTGAAGTCGAGATAAACTAAGTTGCTGAAATCATAAACCCTAGGTTCACCGAGAACCTACGTAAAAAGTTTAGCTAATAAAAACTAACATAACGAAGAGAAGAGAATCAAACAAGTGACGGAAATCTGGCTATTTCCGGGACTGCTCCGATGCTCCTGCTCTGCTGTGTCTGACTCTGATCCTGTGTATTCTCTGTATCCTGTGTTGCTGTGTTGTCTGTGTTGTGTTGTGCTGTGTTGTGTATCCTGAAACTGCTGGGCCGAGCTGCTTTATATACTGCTAAAGTTTCCCTAATCCTGTGCTGAAATTCCTGTTCTGTCCTCAATTCTGGCCGCCTTCGACTTTTCTGACGAAGTATGACTTTTTCCACCGTCTTCAGAAAATTCTGGAAATCTTGACCTGCGTTTGAACGCACAAAGGCTGCGTTTGAACGCACATTTTGAGAGTTGACTTTTTGACTTTGACTACCGTTGAATTTTTGGGTGTGCGTTTGAACGCACAATGTGCGTTTGAACGCACATACTTGGTCTTCTGGTTGATTTCTGCCTGATTCTGACCTTTCTGAAATTTGAAGTTTCCTGCGTCTGAACGCAGGATGTGCGTTTGAACGCACATACTTAGTCATTTTCTGGCCAGTTTTCCCTGTCTGTTGCTGCACTGTGTTGTGCGTTTGAAAGCACAATGTGCGTTTGAACGCACATACTTAGCCAATTTTCTGCACTTTCTTGGGTTTAGCCAATTTTCTGTACTTTCTTGGGTTTAGCCAATTTTCGCCCTTTTTCGGCCTCCGGGACTCATTTTTTGCGTTTGGCCACCAATCTTGCATGCGGACATAAGTTGGTTTTGACTTCGGGGCTGCGTTTGAACGCACATGTGCGTCTGAACGCACATCAGCGACAGCTCCAACTTCAAAACGTGGTAACTTCTTCGTCCGATCTCCGATTTGGCTCCGTGACCTATCGTTGGAAAGCTCTTGAAGTCTACTTTCATTTTCCACCGGTCTCACTCCAAAATTCATTGTAGAACTCAAGATATGATCAAAATAGTGGAGACTGGTCATTCTAGCTTCTCCAACATTGCGTCTCTTTACTCCGCTTTAGTTTCCGTTGCTTCCGAAGTTCGTTTCATGCCTCAAATCAACCGCTAAGCATCCATTCCTGTCAAGACAACATGAAAAACTATACCAAGCGATTATATATGTCATTTAATATCTATTTATGCATGAAAACGCCCGGATTTCTCAATTAAGCTCAAACTTATCTTTTTCATACTACGGAGGCTTTGTCGGCTAAACGTGCTCAATCTTATGGAAACTCAACTTATTAAATTATACTATAAGCTCACAGATAACTCGTAAATGAGAGTTATCATGGACATCTAAAAACGACATAGGGGATCAAATATTGAGGATTCATACATTTGGGGAAAGAGGAGGCCACGTAGGAGACGTCGGGGAAGACCCGAAGACACCATTTGAGACCTTTAGGGTTTGATCTTGTTCTTTTTTCTATCCTCAATCATTCTATGGAGAAACTTGTGAGTTTTGTTAGGTTGATTTCAATTAGCTAAACGATTTTCTAAACGTCTCTACGAGAGCCTAGGGTTTATGTAGACGATTGATCTTTCGGGTTTAGACTTCTTTCATGCTATTGATTAGATTTATTGAATAAACGTAGTTTCTTGAATTTGTTAGCGATTCTAACCTATTGACACGGTTAGAGAATGAATGGATAATCAATGAGACTAGGTTTTGTTTTATGAATCAATTTCTTACTTAATGTTAATTCCATTCTTGTTAATTGTTCATATGCTGCACTTAAAACCTAGTAGGAATTGAGTCATGAACCAGAAATACTATTTGGCTAGCGAGTGCGCGACAGTGACTCTAACTATTTTTGATGAGATATGAGCAACAATCCCGAATCACAGAGACCGAAAAGGAGAAGTGTTAGGATTGGCCTTAGTGTGGGTAGATTTGGTAGGATCATTCATTTGTTCCGTGAAACGGTGGACCGACAGGAACCGTTAACGTACCAGTTGATGACCTGCTAGAACGGACCGGTAGATAACATGAGACCGAGAGGAGATTGTAGTTAACCTAGACGTAAAATGACATGAGACCGATAGGATATTGTCATAGCCTATTACCCGGCTGAACTAGAATAGGATTAACGTGTTACATAGCTGAACCAGAAATCGTCTATAGCCCTAGGTGATCTGGAGATCGCCTAGTTTCTCCGTATTTGTTTAATAAAATAAAAATACAAAAATATTAGTTTAGTTGTTATTTCACTTTTCAGTCGCTTGTTTGGGGGCGACAACGTATTTATCACAATCTTTTCCTCCTGTTACCGTACTGTAAACTAATAGCCTAATTAAATAATCTAAATTCTCTCCTCGTGGGATGGATAACTCGGGTTTGAAATACCACCCCTATATTACTTGACCGTGCACTTGCGCATACGCGTTAAGAAATCGCGTAAAGTTTTGGCACCGTTGCCGGGGACAACGGCAGATTATTTAGTTAGGAGTTATTTTAGATTACTTTTATATTAGTTTTAATCTTTTTATTCGATATCTTTGTGCTTCACGGGTGTCTTGTGAGTCTGTTTTTCAGGAACGCAGGAAGCAAGAGACAATATTGCATGTGGAGCGAAGACTATTATTCGGGTCCCCCTACTGTTTCCACTGCAGGGGTAACCATGAAGAAGAGGACGCATGCATTACCTAGTGCTTTGTATGCGTCATTTGGCACGACCGTAGAGACTCATGTCGAGTACATGCACCCTAGCTTCTTCAGCACCAGGAAGACTCATCAGCGATTATGGCATAACGACGTAGTATTATGGATGACATCGAAGTTTGCGCCAAATTTTTTTCCATAGCTGCACAATTACCACAAGAGGCTTCAGCCACAGGTAGGGAATATTTGAGGGAGATGATGGAGAGGATAAAGAAACGAGTAGAAAAACTGTCAACGGCAGGGGAATCTAGTATTCAAGAACCACAAGAGGAGCCCTTGCCACATGACAGTGGGCCTCATATTGAACCTTCATCATCCCCACCACAAGTGGAAGAAGAGATACCTGAGCCGAGCGAAGAATGCAGTGTCCAGGAACCATTGGTGGACTCTGCCATTTATGAGGACTCAGACTCCGATTCAGACTGGGGTGGACCTGTGTGCCCAAGATGGGAAGATTTGCCATATTGTGAGCCAAGACCGCAGGGGCCCTCACATCCTTGGCATGAATGGGAAGACATCAGCATTGGAAGAATGTGGTGTGCCGACGGTGAAGCTAGTGAAACACTTGTGCTCAGTGATATTGAGGTAAAGCCCCAAATCTGATTAATGATGAATTTTCCATATCCTATTTCACGCAAGTCTGCAACGAGCTGGAACATTTACTGTATGGGTATTCTTATGGGGAAGAACGTGATGGTCAGCTTCCAATCTCTTGTTCTATGGGAGATTATATTGATCATCCATATGCCATAGTCAAGGAGTTGGAAGTCCGTAAGTGTGGGGGTGTGGGTGAAATAAATGGGTTGACTGAAGAGCATATAGCACCAATGAGGTACTACTGGGATGAGTTTATGGAGAAAGAGGAATTTGAGCCCAGTGGTACTTTGTGGAAGTTAATTAAGAAGATCAACTGCAAAATGAAAGGAGTTAGCTTCCACAACTCTCCACCATCATCAAAGCACATCGGTGCGGTTGAAAGGAGAATCGTGGAAAAGAGATGGTGGAAGAAGAAGAAGTTGAGGGATAAAGCAATCTCCACCTTACCTTTCGGTTGAGGTAACCGGTTCGGGCTGTCGACCTTAAATTACAAGCGCTGCTTGGGAGGCAACCCAATGTATAGTAGGATGTTATTTATTTCTGTTTTTTCCTTTAAGTTATCCATATTTAATTTTTAGGGGTGAGAGAGAGAGAGAGTTGTGTTAATTCTTCGAATCAGTGTGCAGGGACACAGTTACAGAAGATGCTTCGGGTTCCCCTTCTTGATGCGTGCGATAGAATGTTGAGTAGGCACATCGGAATCCGGACGCGAGGTGAGACTTTTCCGGAAACTGTCAACGGTCCACAAGACCCCTTCTTGTTGCAGTTTCGCGGAAACGGTGCCCATGTAGTCTGGGCACCACACGTATCTCTACCTCTCCCTCTTCTACGTTTTGAGCCATAATTGTGTAGATCCACCGCCACAAATTTAAGCAAGGACACCTCCTACTTAATCTCTAAATTCGTTGAGGACAACGAAATGCTTAAGTGTGAGGGGTTTGTGTATATTTTGCTAGCCATGTCAGTTACGCATCGCCAGTTACATGTAGTTTGTGTCGTATTGTGTAGTATGTGTGGTTAGTGTAGCATGTGTTAATTCATTGTCGTATTGTGTTATATTGTGTAGATTTTTGCATTGTTATGCACTTTCACATTATTGAGTCCCCTACCCAATCTTTGTGATTAATCGAGTTGGCCATTGCATATAGAATTAGGATTTATTATTAAAAAAATATATAAAAAAATAAACTTTTGAGAAAGGGCAATCGAAGAGAGTGAATGTGGAGAGGGCTTAATGATAGAGTATCTAAGGCGTATGAAAATCTTAGGTGAGGTAGACACGAGAATCTGGAGTAGGAAGACGTATAGGGCTAATGCACATTATAAATGCGAGTAGCTGCCTCTCAGACTGGTTATCCTACTAGCGCTACACCGCCGTCACTTAGGTAGTCGTCAATTCTCCTCGTAGTGGCAACGGAACAGCTGTGCGAGTGATGTTTATGGGGGCCTCACGTCCCGTCTCACAGCCTAGGTCAACTAGTTACCTTTTGATCCATTTACCCCTTTTATTCACAGCCTCTAGCCTAGATAGTTGTTCCTTGTGACTTGTCTCACTAGTTAGAATGGTCCCTTCCTATGCGTCATGATAGAGGGAGTTGAGTTAGGGAGGTTCGATGAGGGTGTGTTGAACTGATACATCTTACGTGGATTCTATTACATGTCATCTTTTGAGGGATGTGAGGGTGAGTTAGAGACGGTAGCACACTTCGGTGTGGCGGTGAGTTGTGTCCTTACACCACGATCACAGGTGGAGTACCGTAGTGCGTGATTTTTTTCCGCACGTCATGGGGTGGGGGTTGGTTGATCTTATAGGAGGTCGTGCTTATGCTTCATTTATATTCTCTATATCTTAGGTGATGAGGAGGATTGGTTGGAAAAGCACGTTTACACATTAACTACCGGGTTTTTTTATATGTTTTACATTGAGTGTGTGGGTGTCGACATCTATTTTGATTACACTACTGATTTGATACTTTCCACCCCCTCATTATTTGATACTTGGATTTCCTCGGATATTACTATCATTATTGTTGGCCTCATGGAATTGGTTAGAAGTAAGAAATAGAAAGAAAAGAAAAAAAAAGAAAAGTTGAAAGTGAAATGGAATATGGAGCCATAAATTAAACGTCATGAAGAACCGAGGAGATTAGATATGGATCTTGATCACTCTTTCTCATTCGTGGCCGCGAGAACGGCGTTGCACCAAGATTGAGAGAATGAGGGCCGGAGTAGTGAGATTCAGTGGGGTTCCTTGGATTTTGGTGAGGGAGTGTGAGAATCGGGTTTTAGTGAGTTATATCATGACGTCTAGGACTACGCTTCTAAATATCCTATCCTACCCGTCCTAAGCCGTCAGCCATGTGAACCCGTGGATAAATAGCTCGGATGGTATGTGCTAGGGATACATTTGATGAGTGTGCGGAAGCAACTTATTTTGTGTTCGTTCCCGCTCTGTCCAACGAAATTGGACGCAAGTTCTACCGATCACCAAAGTTAAAGAATTTCCGAGGGAATATGAGAGCCTTATGACTTGCCGATTTACTTTTTGAGATTTCCCAATCTCTAGCTAAGAAGAAAATATGGTTTGTTATAATATTTGCACTGTTTATAATCGAGTTGCATTGTATAGTTCATGTAGACTTGCATAGTCGTGTGTGTGTGTGTGTAGTTTGTGTCAATTGGCTAGTAGAATCGTATGCAATTCGGTGGATTGAATAGTAGTGTGAGAATTGATTTTGCTCGGGACGCGCAAAAAGGTAGTGTGGGGGATTCGATAAATCTCTATTAGAGTTATATTTCTTGCACGTTTATACCGTTTTTGTGTGATTCAAGGGTTAATATTCCGAGTTTTGCATTGTGAAAGTGGTGGAAATGGAGAAGTATAGCTTTGAGCGCTTAATTGTATATCCGGGCGTTTTCGTACTATTTTGAGCTATTTTATTGTCATATATGATGTCGGTGTGTGCTCGTGTTGTGAGTGCAGGTACCGGAGGCTCAGGTGAAGATCGGAGACCGGAAAAGAACTTCGGAAATGGAAGAACATGAAGAAATGGCCGAGGAAAGAGATGTGAAGAAGCTGCAGGCAGAAGTAATTCCTGGGAATTGAACTGTAATTCCTGGGAATTGGATTGCAATTCCTGGGAATTGAACTGTAATTCCTCGGAATTGGATTGTAATTCCCACGAATTAGAAAGGAATTGTAGATTGCAGATTGTTGTTGACTGTAATTCGTGGGAATTAGATTGTAATTCGCACGAATTAGAAATGAGTTACAGAATGCAAATTCAAGTCAGAAGCAATTCCCACGAATTGCACTTTAATTCACAGGAATTGGAAAGTAATTCACAGGAGTTGGAACAGGAGCGCGCAAGATTTTAAGTAATTCGCAGGAATTGGAATCCAATTCCCACGAATTAGAAGCAGAATTAGAAAATAAATTTTTGGGGCCAGAATGCAATTTGGAAGAAGTGATAACGGGAAATCACTTGGGGGACATCTAAAAACGACCTAGGGGATCAAATATTGAGGAATCATACATTTGGGGAAAGAGGAGGCCAAGAAGGAGACGACGGGGAAGACCCGACGACACCATTGGAGAACCTTTAGGGTTTGATCTTGTTCTTTTTCTATCCTCAATCATTCTATGGAGAAACTTGTGAGTTTTGTTAGGTTGATTTCAATTAGCTAAAAAAAATTATAGGCGTGTCTACGAGAGCCTAGAGTTTATTTAAACGATTGATCTTTCGGGTTTAGACTTCTTTAATGCTATTGATTAGATTTATTGAATAAACGTAGTTTCTTGAATTTGTTAGCGATTCTAACCTATTGACACGGTTAGAGTATGAATGGATTATTAATGAGACTAGGTTTTGTTATATGAATCAATTTCTTGTTTAATGTTAATTCCGTTCTTGTTAATTGTTCATATGTTGCACTTAAAACTTAATAGGAATGGAGTCATGAACCGGAACTACTAGTTGGCTAGCGAGTGCGCGACAAGAACTCTAACTAGTTTTGATGAGATATGTGCAACAATCCCGAATCACCGAGACCAAAAAGGAGAAGTGTTAGGATTGGCCTTAGTGTGGGTAGATTCGGTAGGATCATTCATTTGTTCCGTGAAACGGTGGACCGATAGGACCCGTTAACGTACCAGTGGATGACCTGCTGGAACGGAGCGGTACACAACATGAGATCGAGAGGAGATTGTAGTTAACCGAGATGTAAAATGACATGAGAACGACATGATATTTTCATAGCCTATTACCCGGCTGAACTAGAATAGGATTAACGTGTTACATAGCTGAACCGGAAATTGTCTACAGCCCTAGGTGATCTAGAGATCGCCTAGTTTCTCCGTATTTTTTAAAAAATAAAAATACAAAAATATTAGTTTAGTTGTTATTTCACTGTTCAGTCGCTTGTTTGGGGGCGACAACGTATTAATCACAATCTTTCCTCATGTTACTGTACTGTAAACTAATAGCATAATTAAATAATCTAAAGTCTGTCCTCGTGGGATCGATAACTCGGGGTTGAGATACCACCACTATATTACTTGATCGTGCACTTGCGCATACACGTTAAGAAATCGCCTCACACTTGGCCTGGGTATGCGGAAGTCGAGTTTGAATATTGGCACCCAGATACAGTCAGCAGTCTTTCTAGGACCAGAGTTAGTATTGGGCAGAATTTGGAGTTGTTTTGACCCAGCGGTATTTTGGTAATTTTGACAAGTTTCAGGTCAATACGCAGTTCGAGCAGAGAGGGTTCAGAACCATGCCAGAATGAGGACCCTAGGAGGCTGAGAAAATAGAACAGGGCAATAAAAGTCCATGTCTGCGTGGCTAACTTCCAACCACGCAGACAGCCACACAAGCCCAAGAAGACATCGTTAGGACATGCTCATATTGGAGATTTCAGGCTGCTGTCTGCGTGGCTAACTGCCATCCACGCAAGCCGAGAGGAAGAAGAGAGAGAAACTGCAGACAGGCAAGCCTGAAGACCCCTGTCTGTGTGGCTAACTGCTAGCCACGCAGCAGCCACGCAGGAAGAGAGCAGAGATAGGATTCTGAGACACGGGAAGACCCTGTCTGTGTGGCTAATTTCCTGCCACGCTAAAGCCACACAGCAGCCACGCAGGCAGGGGGGTTAGAGAGAGATTTTGGAGCTTGCAGAGTTCTGTCTGCGTGGCTAACTGTCAGCCACGCAGCAGGGACGCAGATAACATGTTTTCCGAGGCAGTTTCGGCCAGTGGTTGTTTCGTAATTTCAGGCAGTTTTCTGGAAGCTTCTCAAGCACTATATAAAGGAACGTTCAGAGCTCATTTTTTAACACATAATACACCGAAGGAGAATTCAGAGTACCCTCGGCAAGCACGGAAGCACGGATCCAAATTTTAAGAACACTCGTTTGATCTCAATTCTCTCTTTAATTTCAAAACATTATTGTTTAATTATGTGGTTTACTAGCTAAATTTTTTACCTAGGTTCTCGGTGAACCTTGGGTTTCGTATTCCGTATCTAGTTCTATTTTTCGACTATGGAATCATGATCTTAGGATCTTAATATCAGCAGTATTATTTGTTATTTTGTCTTTGATTTTACTGTTTATGCATGATCGGAGTAGCTAACCAGGATTGCTACAGACCCAACCCGGTAGGTGAAAACGGCTCGTTAGGGTTAGGAAGAGAAGACAAAATTTAGCACCTTACCCCGATGGACCGACCAGAGAAGGGGAGATAGGACTAGCCTAAAAACGTTTAACCAACTGTTAGTGGTTTTAACCGAGACCTTTAGGATAGGTTAGAAACCATAGCAGACTTAGAACGAGACTGCAGATTTAGGTAGCTTAACAGGAGCCGAAAATCTACAGCATCGTGATAACGTGCAGGAAAATAGAAGATATTGCACATTTGGTACGTGGCACGGATAAGTGACTGCTGTGTGTTTTTATATTGAAAAAGAACGAAAAATTGAGAGACCCTAGGGGATCCCGGGACCTAGTAACTTAAACCCTAGATTTATAACATAAAGCAATATTCAAGAAAACGTCTACAAAATTATTTACTTTCAGTTATTTATTTCAGTACATAGATCGTAATTATGACTCAACAACTCCTCCCTTTTTACACTCTGATAGTTAAACCCGACTGCTAGAAAAGACCTGAAATCATCCTCGTGGGAACGATATTTCGATTTGAAATACACCCGGTATTACCTGATTCGTACACTTGCGACAACACGCTAATTTGCTCATCAAGTTTTTGGCGCCGTTTCCGGGGACTTTTTACGGTCTATTGAGTAGCCAGAATTAATTTTCAGAGTTCTTTCTCTGATTTTTGTTATTTTTGTTATTTATTTTTTGTTTATCTCACTGCTCTTGAGATTTCTGTTTTTCAGGGCTATTTAGTTGATGCCCAGATTGCACCGCAACTTGATGCAGCCACTCGAAAATCCAGAACAACTTTACAGAGACCGGAATTGCAGAAGCCGAGAAAGCAGGATGGGCGACAATACCGAAGGAACGCCAGAACTGCCTGAGACACGTACTCCAGCCAAGATGGCTCGGTACATAAAAGATCTCGTTGCAGCAGGCTTTGCTGCCCGGAACAACCAGAGGACATATAACTGGTCTGGAAAGGCGTTGGTGGAGAATTTTAAAGTCCCCGCGGGAGGGCATGAACGAGCTATTGTAGTGCCCGTGATCACCGCAAAACACTTTGATATAAAACCCTCCACTATCCAGACTGTTCAAACCCTCTGCCCATTCTATGGCAAAGTTGACGAAGATCCAAACGACTTCAACGGGAAGTTCGAGGACTACTGCAACAAGGTCAGGTATAAGGGAGTTGAAGCAGAAGCACTCATGCTAATGCTCTTCCCATACTGCCTATACCGAGTGGCCAAATATTGGCTCGAATCCCGACCACCCAGATCCATCACCACATGGGAGGGATGTGTCACGAATTTTTTGGCCAAATTTTACCCTGCTTCCCGTGCATTCAACTACAAAGCGAGATTCTATCATTCAAGCAGAAGATGGGGGAGACGGTGGTAGACGCATGGGACAGATTGATGAGATTGGTGAAGAGATGCCCGAACCACGATTTTGGAGACCCGAAGATCCTGCAGGTATTCTACCATGCCTTAGACAGGGAAAGTGCCGACAGGATTGACCGAGAAGTCGGAGGAAACTTTCTCTACCATGTGGACAAAGACGGTGCCTATGAGCTGATGAAGCAGTTAGCTAAGCAGGATACTTGACTGTTTGACGATCGCAGAATCACGGCCGAGCCGAGCCAGTGGAAGACGACCGAATAGATAATCTGGCCAAGATCGTGCAATACTTGGTTAAAAACATCTACTCAGAAAAGAAGGTTGTTGCAGCAGTAGGAGAACCAGATTTGGGCGCAGCGATTGAGGAGCTCAGGACTGAGAATGCCAATTACGTACAGCAGCAGTGGGATCGGAGCCGGTACACACTGGATACGAGAGATCAACCTGGGTTCCTGTACGGAAACCCGAATTCTGCAATTTATGCACCGGGATTCCAGCATAGGGAACGGGCACACCAGGCAGTACCTGCACAGTAAGTACATCCATGACCATCAGCTCAAAAGTACGATGCTCAGATGAAGAAAATCGAGTCCATGTTTCAGACCATGGAGTCCCGATTTGCCCATATGGACGCCCTGACAGCTGACGTGCAGACGACCAAAACATCACTGCGCGCTTCGGAGGTACAAGTAGGGCAGTTAGCACAGCAGCTAACTGAAAGAGCACCAGGGAACGTACCCTCTACCACAGTAAATAATCCACGTGCTCAGGTCAATGCTATCACTACTCGGAGTGTATTAGTACTACAGGATCCGCCGTATCCTAGCCATGCACGTGCAGAAAAGTCGAAGGAAATCGAGCGCGAAGTATTTGGCCAGGATATCAACTCAGCTGGCAGCCCCCAGCCAAAGGGCTCGGTTGAACATGATGTAGTGAAGAGTGAGAAGGAAGTAGAAACGGTGCCCATCTCCAAGGAGGTTCCATATCCTTTGAAGAAACGGAGGAGGGATGATAGCAAGGACGACGCCAGATTTCTCGAGAGTTCAAACAGCTGCATATTAACATACATTTTGCTGAGGCGTTGGCAAAGATGCCCACTTATGCCAAATTCCTCAAAGACATTCTGTATGGAAGGGGGCGTATGAGAGATTTCGAGACAATAAATCTTATGGAAGAAGTGAGAAATTGTGTAAAGAACGGGCTATCGAGGAAGAGGAAGGACCCTGGAAGTTTCGTCATCCCGGTGACCCTAGGTAATGCTTACACAGGAAAGGCTCTGTGTGACATAGGGGCCATAATGAATCTGATGCCCTTGTTTATTTTCAAAACGTTGAACGTCGGTGAACTCAGGCCCACCAGAATCAAGCTGCAGATGGCAGACAGATATGTGAAACAGGCTTACGGAGTTATTGAAGACATTCTGGTGAAAGTCGGAGAATTGATTTTTCCGGCAGATTTCGTAATTCTGGACATGGAGGCAGGAGACGTACCACTCATTCTGGGCATACCATTTCTGGCCACTGGAGAAGCCATGATAAACTGCAAGAGCGGAGAACTGACCATGCAGATTAATGAAGACAAGGTGAAGTTCAACGTTTAAAAAAATTTGCAACTGCCGAATTACTACGAACATGAAGAAAACTTCGCTGTGGAAGTAGTCGAAGATGACCTGGAAAACGAGGAGAAGGATGAGCTATGGGTAGAGATTGAGAGAGTGGACAAAGAGAACTAGGAGAGATTCCAGGAGGAGCAGGCCATGCAAGTTGAAACCGGACCACTTTACAGCTGGATGAAAAAGGTGGGCAGAACTTGGCCCTGGTCCCAACACTCAAAGAGACACCGACCCTGGAGCTGAAATCTCCCCCGAGCCATCAATGTTCAGCGCAGCCAAAGAAGTTTCAAGTAGGACAGAAAGTACTTCTCTGCAATTCTCGGAAGTAGTTTTTTCCGAGAAAATTGAGATCCCGGTGGTCACGACCATTCGTCATCAAAGAGATACTTTCATGGGATGCGCTTGAACTAGAGAATCCAAAAGACAACACAACTGTGAGGGTGAGGGGGAACCGGGGCAAGCCATATTTGGACTCGGGAGCAGTCGTCGAGGTAGACTGATTTAACGTCCCTTGACCAAATCGGAGGTAACTGGGTCGGGCCGTCGACCATAAATCACAAGAGCTGGGTTGGAGGCAACCCAACTTAGGAGTAGTTTAATTTAATTTAGTTATCTATGTTTAAATTTAGAGAGGTGAGATGAATGTGATCTAATATTTACGCAAGAATGTGAAGAAAAAAACTGATAAAAGTGAAGGAAAACAGGTGAGAAAGTGCTGTCTGCGTGGCTGGATGGTAGCCACGCAGCCCGAGAGGTGTTGCATAATTTTTTTGACCCGAGAAGCTGCTGTCTGCGTGACTGGCTGTCTGCCACGCAGCAACCACGCAGACAAAGTAAGAAAATTTTGTAGAAACGCAACTAGGGGGTCAGCCACGCAGCCTGAGGCCTAGCCATGCAGCCTGGGAGTGCAGAAACGCTGGCTGAGAGATCACGCAGGCAAGGAGTTTATCCACGCAGCCAGAGGGTTAGCTACGCAAACAGTAGGAAGAAAAAGCAGATTTTCAAAATCTTGAAGAGTCGACCCCGGTGTGTTTTGGCACACTTGACTATTACTGGGACTCGTACAAGTTGGGGATTCTCCAAGAATAGTTTTTGGCAAACCCAGAGCAGTCAACGCTGGTGTACGAAAATACAGTCGACCAACTGGGAGCACATTGTCATACGCAATGGTGCTTGGGGAATGCACATTTCAGGAGCACATACAGAGCCCAGAAGAATGACAAATTCCGTCGATGAACTTTCTGGCGACCGGTCAACGATCCTTCTCTGCTGGAATCTACAGGAAATAGCCGGCTGCATATCTGCACAGGATTAGTCAGATACAGACAGCTACGCAACACGAGGAGAATTTTTGGGACAGAAAGTGAAGAAAAAAAACCGGACAACTTCAAAATTTTGTAACAATCAAGTGTGGGGGTGAGGAGTTACAACGTGACCGGCTCAAACTTTCTCCGGAAATTTTTCCGGCGACCGGTCGGGGTCCATCTTGTCGGAAACTGCAAACTGCACCCGTAAGACTTGCTCCGGGTGCTCAGGTCCACATACCTTTCCTTCGCTTTATTTTGAGTTTTAGGCACAAGCCCGTACCCGGGTCGATATTTTTCTGTATTTTTGTCTCGGTTTCCATACCGACTGTGGTAGAACCTCTATCAGTTTTAGGGGGTTATTTGCTGAGACGCACTAATCACGGGCACATAAGTAGCTTATTTTTCTGCAAATTTTTTCTTCATATTTCTCTACTGCATGTTTTCTGCTAGGGATGACTTGACCGAGACCGAGCTTAGTAGCGGGTCCACCAGTAGTCTGTTCGGTTCTTCCGAGATCGGGTCCGACTCGACTTTTAGACCAGATTAGTACATGTCCTGAGGACAGGCCATCCCTTAGTGTGGTATTCGTGTCTGCATTAACTAGGTCTGCACGTTTTTTTAGCTCTATTAACAATTATATCTTTATTTTTGAGTCTGCACGTTTTTTATTTTTTGAGTAAACCCACCACAAATTTCTGACCTTGCATTGTAGATAGTTATTAAAAAATGTAAAAATGGGAAATTAAAAAAAATCCAAAATATTATAAATTGTCAGAAAATCCTAAAAAAAATAGAAAAATCAGAAAATTTTGAGAAAGCGCAAATAAATTAACAAAAGGATGAGAAAGAACCAATGATAGTTTTTGAACAGGAAGGAAAAACCACACCGAGGTGTAGTAGATTGAGTGAGAGCCAGTGTGCTAGGAATCCGCAAGTAGTTATCACTTGGGCCAAAAAACTGACTAGTTGCTACACCGCCGTCACTTAGGTAGTCGACAACCCGCCTACGGGCGCCATCACGGTCACCGCATCTTTCGGTGTAGTGATTGGCTCATAACGGGCCCACTGCCCTGTTTCTTAACCCCAGGTCCAACTAGTTAACCCGTTTGAAGTTGTTTACCCCATTTATTAATAGCCACTGTAGCCTAGGAAGCTTTTTTTCTTACTTTCATCACTCCTTAGTTGGCTGTTTCTACGCGCTATGAAAGAGGGAGTGAGTTAGGGACGGTTTTTCAACAGGAGAGCTTCATTACAGATCAGTGTTGGACAGTTCGAACATTTGCACGTTTTTTGAGGTTTGGACAGGGTGAAGGAGAGGTGACTGCATTGATTTGCGGAGGTGATTCACTGCACCACATAGTGATCACAGGTGGAGGAGTCGCGTGCTAGGCATCTTTCCGCACAAAACTGGGTACTGGGGGTTGTTGGGTTAATTGGGGGTTGTGCTGTTTTTCTACATCTTTGGTGATGAGGAGATTTGGTAGGACTGCACGCTTCATCTTTCGACTACAGGATCGATGCTTCATGACTAGTGCGGGGGTACCGCAAACGAGGACATTTTTCATACCTCGCAGCATCGGACTATTTTTTCACCACTCAGCCTTTATCAGTTTATTTTCCTTATGCCTTTTGTATATATATTTGTGTACTCTGAAAGAAAGAAAAAAAAAATAGAAAAAAGTATCAATAAAAAAAAGAAAATAAAAAAGGAAATAAATAAATAAATGGGATTCTCTAGTTTTACAGTTGTATTTAGTTATTTACGTTATTTAGTATAAAAGCTGAGGTGGTTGCACGATTTTCAGGATTTTTGCATCGCTACACATTCGTGGCCGTGAGAACGGCGAAGACACTCTGGGTACAAGGGAATTGAGTGAGCAGAAACTTAGGTGTTTCGGTCAGTATTTCGGGACTCAGTGAGGGGTGTGAGTTGGGAAACTGTGAGATGTCGTAACAAGTGGGAACATGCCATACCTTGATATACACTTATACATCTTGCCTGTTAGACTTAGAGTCCCGGATTCGGAAACAGCTTGGATGGTAGGTATACTTGGGATTTGCCCAAGTTGATCACGGAAGTAATAGTACTATGTGCGAGTGCTAGAATTCCACTCGTATAATCTGTTAGACTCACCGATCCTGTGTAGATAGGTAATTCCTGATGAGAATGTGAGGTTTGGTTGATGTACCGTTTTGCGTTAAGAAGATTGTCCGATCCCACCCAAAAAAGTATTTTTTTTGTGAATAATTGAGTCTGTGTTTGTTGAGTCAGTACATTTTTTTCTGAGTCGGTTTTCTATTGAGTCGTCTAGTTTCAAGTTCGGGTCAGAGAAGTATGCAATCGGGACAGTAAGCAAAAGGTTTGCTCGGGACGAGCAAAGGATAGTGTGGGGGTAATTTGATAACTCCCCACTAGGAGTCATCAGTGAGACCTACTTGAGGGGTATTAGTGTCATAATTGAGCGTTTTAGTCGGATTTCAACCTGGATTAGCCTAGGAAGTCACGACTTATTGTTTTGAGCTTCTTTATGCGTTACTGCTTTATTTCATGCATTTCGAGATATGATCACGGGTTTTTTTTCGTGTTGTCTACGCAGGAACATGATTTGTGCAGGAGCCGGGAATGAAGTGGGATTGCAGGGGCGAGAGCCGAGAGAGCTGAAAATAACGCCACAGCCGAGCATGACCGGGATGCGCTCGGTTGACAATATCTTGAGCTCTACTTAGAGTTTTAAAGTGAAACCAGCGGCAACAGAAAGAAGACGTCAAGGGCTTTCCGAAAACAGGTTATAATGCTGAAATGGAGTCCAGCCGAAAAGCCGAATACCGTCGCGTGTGGGTCCTAGACAGGCCACGTCCAAGTACGGAATCTTAGTTCTGGGTGTCCGGAGTCGTGAGCAACTATTTCATGTTCTGGATGATTTCCGGGACAATTCTGACCCAGGGGTATTTTGGTAATTTTGGCACCGGGCCCGTGTTTTCGGAAGTTGAGTTTTGATTTTGGCACCCATATTTAGTCAGCTGTCTTTCTAAGACCAAAGTCAGGATTGGGCAGAATTTGGAGCGGTTTTGATCCAGGGGTATTTTGGTAATTTTGACAAGTTTCGGGTCAAAACGCTGTCCGAGCAGAGAGGGTTCAGAAACATGCCATAAAGAGGACCCGAGGAGGCTGAGGAAGTATAACAGGGCAATAGAAGTCATTGTCTGCGTGGCTAACTGCCAGCCACGCAGACAGCCACGCAAGCCCAAGAAGACAGGGTTCATGACATGCTAAGATTAGAGATTTCAGGCTGCTGTCTGCGTGGCTAACCGCCAGCCACGCAAGCCGAGAGGAAGAAGAGAGAGAAACTGCAGACAGGCAAGCCAGAAGACCCCTGTCTGTGTCGCTAACTGCCAGCCACGCAGCAGCCACGCAAGCAAGGAGAAGAGATAGGCTTTTGAGACACGGGAATACCCTGTCTGCGTGGCTAACTGCCAGCCACGCAGAAGCCACGCAGGAAGGGGGGTTAGAAAGAGATTTTGGTGCTGGCAGAGTCCCTGTCTGCGTGGCTAACTGCGAGCCGCGCAGCAGGGACGCAGACAACACGTTTTCCGAGGTGTTTCGGCCAGTGGCAGTTTCATAATTTCAGGCAGTTTTTCGGAAGCTTCTCAAGCACTATATAAAGGAACATGGAGAGCTCGTTTTTTAACACATAATACACCCAAGGAGAATTCGGAGTACCCTCGGCATGCACGGAAGAACGGATCCAGATTTCAAGAACACTCGTCTGATCTCAATTCTCTCTTTAATTTCAGAACATTATTGTTTAACTATGTTGTTTAGTAGCTAAACTTTTTACCTAGGTTAGTTTCGTATTCAGTATCTAGTTCTATTTTTGACTATGGATTCATGATCTTAGGATCTTAATATTAGCAGTATTATTCGTTATTTTGTCTTTGATTTTACTGTTTATGCATGATCGGAGTAGCTAACCAGGATTGCTACAGACCCAACCCGGTAGGTGAAAACGACTGGTTATGGTTAGGAAGAGAAGACAGAATTTAGCACCTTATCCCGATGGACCGACCAGACAAGGGGAGATAGGACTAGCCTAAAAACGTTTGACCAACTGTTAGTGATTTTGACTGAGACCTTTAGGACAGGTTAGAAACCGTAGCAAACTTAGAACGAGACTGCAGAATCGTGATAACGTGCAGGAAAAGAAAAGATACTGCACAACTGGTACGTGGCACGGATAAGTGACTGTTGTGCGTTTTTATATAAAAAAAGAACGAAAAATTGAAGAGACCCTAGGGGATCCCGGGACCTAGTACCTTGAACTCTAGATTTACAACCTAAAGAAATATTCAAGAAAACGTCTACAAAAATATTTACTTTCTGTTATTTATATCAGTACTTAGATCATAATCATAACTTAGCAACTCCTCCCTTTTTACACTCTGATAGTTAAACCCGACTGCTAGAAAATACCCGAAATCGTCCTCGTGGGAACGATAACCCGAGTTTAAATACACCCGTTATTACCTGATTCGTACACTTGCGACAACACGCTAATTTGCGCATCAAATGCTGAACTGGATTCTTTGATATAGAAATGGCACTTGTATTGTCACAGTTGATAGGCACATTTATGAATGCATATCCATGATCTCTTAGCAGATGAGCAATCCATAAACCTGAGAGCTACAAGCTCCAGTGTATTCAGCTTCTGCAGTTGATAGAGCTACTGAATTTTGCTTCTTTGAATGCCAACTAATCAATGAAGAACCAAGAAGATGGCAGCATCCTGAAGTACTCTTTATGTCTACTTTGTATCCTGCAAAGTCTGCTTCTGAATATCCAGTCAACATAAAGTTAGATCTTCTTGGATACTAAATCCCCAAGTCTTTGGTTCCATTCAAATATCTGGAAATCCTTTTCACAGCAATCAAATGACTTTCCTTAGGATCTGCTTGAAATCTAGCACACATGCATACACTAAACATAATATCTGGTCTACTAGCAGTTAGATACATAAGTGAACCAATCATACCTCTATAGTCTTTTTGTTTAACACTCTTACCACTTGTATCTTTGTCTAGAGACAATGATGAACTCATAGGAGTCTTAAATACCTTGGACTATGACATGTTATATTTGTTTAACAAGTTCTGGGTGTATTTCCCTTGATGCAAAAAGATTCCTTTCTTCATTTTATGCACATGAATTCCAAGAAAGGAATTCAGTTCTCCAATCAAGCTCATCTCAAATTCCCTGCACATTAGACTTGAGAACTCTTTTGAAAGAGAATCATTAGTAGCACCAAATAGAAAATGATCAACATATATCTGTACAAACACAACTTCTTATTAATCACCCAGATTTAGCCCTAGATCTCCAGCCTAAGTGAACTACCTTTCACCTATTACAGCTTGTGGTTCCCAACCTATCCAGTACCAGCCACAATCTGTTGAAATAGTAAGGACATCTTTTTTGTTCACTTGAACAACTAAACTTCTAAGTTTGTGAGGTTTAAGAACACAAAATGATAATACATTTTTAGTACAAGTGTGAAGAACAAAGAAAATATATAAGCAATATAGCTTGGAAGTGTTCTTCAATCTGTGATGAATGATCTTGCTCATGCAGTGTTAATGTCCTGATGAATCTGAAGATTTAAATGAATTGATCTCCTGTTTGTAGCTTACTTCAAATCTCACGAATATCAGTCTCAGTCTCTATGTCTCCCTTTTTAAGTCAAAGCACTGATCTCTTAAATAACAGCCTGCAACCAACCGAGTGGTTTTAGGAACTGAAATCCTATAAATCCTCTTCTCTGATATGCTTCTATCAACAACTATGTTTGGATATCTATTTGGCTTGCTTATGAACTTTGGAACTCCTAAAAAACCTGCATACACTCAACAAACAAGATCAAACCATATCCAGACAACTTAGCATCAAGATCTGATCGGCAAAAAGATAACAGTTCATGGGAAAAACTGGGCTAGATTTTGTCTGAAAATAAACTTAGCTAATACATCCAATCTGATGCATAAATCATCAACACATTATGGAATAATTATTAGTAGACAATAATAGATTCATAACAAGTTCCGAATCCGACATAAATAACTCTCATACACAGATTTAGTAAGATGAACTGAGGAGTAAAGAGTAACCAGTGAATCTCAAAGCTTTGAATATTTTTCGCTAGTTCATTTGAATGAACTCTGGGTTTCAATTCAACTCAATCCTGCATATAATGTTAATCCATCCAAAACAAGTATTACTAATGCCTGCATAGTGTTATATGTAGAGTTGTATAACTCAGTTCATATCAAAATCTAAGATCTTCACAGAACAGTTAGTAACATGCATAAATATAAAAGCAAAGCTACAGTGCCTCAAAGCTTTGAAGCTTTGGCACTTAGAAATATTATCAATATGTCTAATCTGTGTTTCTGGCTTTCATCATCAAGGAATCTAAGCTCCTTCTGCAAACTTATACATATATCAATACGAAAGACTTTTAGATATATCAAAATATAATGGACTAGGGATATTTAAGATAGAATAACACATTGTATCTAAGGACTTCATTATATTAAATATCGCCATAAATAATAAATGAATATTCTAGCCAAAGAATTTTCATACTAAATATAGATTGCCTATAGGGTACCTATTCCAACAGTCTCTCACTTCTACTAGAGCCAATCTGGTGCATCTCGTATGACTATAGATCTTGTGTGCCCTTCATGATTTCCCCGAACGAGCGGCTTTGTGAGTGGATCTGAAATATTGTCATCCGTTGGAATCTTGCATATCTTCACATCTCCTCTATCGATCATTTCACGAATGAGATGGAATCTCCTAAGTAAATGCTTTGGTTTCTCGTGTGATCTAGGCACCTTGGCTTGTGCGATCATCCTAGAGTTGTCATAGTACAACACTATGGGATCCACACCAAGCTTAGTGATAAACTTCTTTATCCAAACAACCTCCTTTGCTGCGCCTGCAGCAGCAATGTACTCAGCTTCAGTTGTAGAATCTGCAACTCTCTCTTGCTTTGAACTCTTCCAGCTCATAGCTCCTCCATTCAAGCAAAACACATACGTCGACTGTGATCTGTAGTCATCCTCGTTGGTTTGGAAGCTCGCATCAGTGTAACCGATTACACTGAGCTCTTCCTCACCTCCAAATATCAAGAACGCATCCTTAGTGCGACACCCCGCACTTCGCCGCGGGGAGAAATGCGGGAAAGCCTATCCGCGCCCGAGATCGCTCCCGGGTTCGAGGGGAAAGAATGGTAAACAAAACAAACATCGCCATAATTATTTATTACAAACCATAAGTCTTTAACAGTGAAATATTACATACTATTAAACAAGATGAAACATTTTATAGGTGTTACAATTATTTAATACTAGATAAACTAGGTGAGTCCGCGACTCCCGTTAAGCCGAGCTCCCTTCACCTAGACCTGCGGGGGAAAGAAACAAGACCGCAGTTTTTCCAAAGTCAGCACAAACGCTGAGCAAGTAAACACCCCAAAATGTAAATCGGAAAGAGGCATATTGTATTTTAAATAAAAGAGGAATAAAGAGTAAGTAAACAATATATCATTTCAAATGACCGATATAAATTATCCAACTCATCATTTAATATTCTCAATCCATTTCCCTATTTTCAAAAATAAATCAAGTCCATCCATCATCCATATGAAAAATCCACATTTATTATTTAGTTGTAGCGGGGAACAAACCAATCCAAAAATATAGAACCAACCATATCCCATGAATCCAAGACCTTAATTGCCGGCACCCCTCTAAGACTTCTTGCGGCCAGAGAGGTGAGTACATGGAGCAGCCCGGGGCAACTGCAATCGAGCAAAATATCATAACAACAATAAATAATAATCCGCATATGGTTCCACCGCACAACTGTTTCCACTTTACGTTATTACGTATTATTAATTCCATGTGATATTTTCCAAAAAAATCAGTTAGACAAGTATTTGAAATCTCAAGTCAAGCACGTATATCACAAGTCACAATTTGAGACGTAAAAATTATAAAAATAATTGGACACGAAAGAAGGACGGGCACACTAGGTTAGACATATTTACTCACCTCAAGTAGCACGACAAACATCACGATAAAGCTCCTACGGATACACGTAGCCCTCGTCTACGAATTCGTCACCTACAATTTATAATTCCTAAATCAATTTACAAGTTTAATTGCGCAAGCATGATATGAAAAAATGGTATATCTCCTAATTTCTCATTTGAAATTATCCCCTTAATCCCATTAATTAATAGCATAAAACAATTATTTAATTAACACTTATATTTTCCTCATAAAAATATTATAACTTTTACAAATACAAGCTTGTAAAATTATTGAGTATTAAATCAAATATTAATTTCATGCACCCTCATTTTATAGGAATTAATAATTTAATAAACAAACTATTTATTCGTAAATGACTATAAAAGTTAATTCAAACTAATTCAAATATAACTATTTATTTATTATAAAATATATATACTATATAAGAATTAAATACTCAAATAAAATTCACAAAATGTTTATTTGAATAAAAACAAGTCATATATCTATAAGTTGATGTTGGATAAATAATTTCAAGTACTTAGGAAAAATAATCATGTAATATCAAACAATAGTAATATGGATTTTTATTTAAAATGTCTACTTAATAGTTATTTCATAAACTAACTTCCAAATTAATTATTTTTATCAATATTCTCAAAATAGTCTATTTTAGTCAAAATGCTAATTTACAAGTAATTTAAACTATTTAGTTAAATAAACCGAAATTATATAATTAAACCAAATCGTACATTTTTATCTTGCTTATAAAAACAACAATATTTCATATAAACAAATTCCCATATAATTTTAATAGCCAAATTACTTTTAAATAGCCAAATCAACATCTAGAAATATTAGGATATATCTTTAATCCAAAAATATCATTTTTAATTTCATATATTATATGCAGTTTATATAAACAACATCTAGATCACCCAAACTTATGATAAAAGACAATTAGTTACACCCCACTATATGCAGTTTCATATTATACACCAATCACCCCCAACTTTTCAGAAACTATACATGCGGTGCACTACTCACCCTCAACTTTTCAGAAACTACATAAACAACCCCCTTCAAGAACATATGCATAAAACTTCAACCCAACATACCCAAATCAATTTTAAGCTATCAAGCTCATATTTTGATGATTAAAAATAAAATAGAGGGTGATTTAGAGTTTACCCATGCGAAAAAATCGCGAGAAATGGTCAAGAGACGAAGCGGGTCTCTGCTCCGAAGGGGTGGTCGGCGGTGATGATCGACAACGAACAATACGACGTTATAAGCTTCGTTTGTTGGTGAATCTAGACTCCTTGGACCTCCAGGAGCTGATTGCTCCGGAAACGCAAGGTGGAGCTTCTCGCCGGAATTGATGGTGTTTGGCGGCGACGCAGTGATTGTGGTCGTTTCTGCAGCTACTTTCCGCTGCTCTTTCTTCTCCTTGGGTCGCAGCAGAGGGAGGGGGAGAGATTTGCGGTCAAAAAGGGAGAAAGAGAGAGAGACCCATGGTGGTGACGATGGTTTTCTGTCGGGAATTTCGCCGGCTGGCCTTGGGTGGCCGGCGGCTTCCTTGGCGGAGCTACCGTTGCTCCTGATGTGGGAGAGAGGGAGAAAGAGAGAAGAGATGAGGAGGAGGTGCTGTGGTGGTGGAGATGGTGGTGCTGATGGTGGTAATGGAAGGCATGGTGGTGGTTGTTTTGTTTGTGGCCGTGGGTTTCATGAGAGAGAGAGAAGTTTCTTTTGTTTGTTTTGTGTGTGAGAGAAACAAGGAGAGAGAGAGGGAATTGTTGGCCTGATGTGTTTTGAGTGAGAGAGAGATGAAAAGGACAACAATCATTAAATAATGATGGTTACTTGGAGAGGTCAATTTGTTCCACCGACTTGCCCTTTTCCTTTTATTTTTTATTTTTTATTATTAAATTGGTTGTGCTAGTGTGTGTTGGGAGCACATTTTGCTAGATAAATCTAGTGTTTTGGGTGCACCAATAGGTAGAGTCATCTAGTGGGTTGGGTACACACTAGACTTTATTTAAATAACTACATAAATGCTAACAAATCAAATACACAACCAAAATATCGTTTTGTGGGAAAATATAATATTATTGTATGCCCATTCCGACTATATTTTGAACCCAAAAATAATCCAACTCGTCACTCGCAATAGAAATTAAATTTTACGCCTCAATTACCATTTTACCCTTCAAAATTAAATGGGGTATTACATCCTTCCCCCCTTAAAGAGAGCTTCGTCCTCGAAGCTAAAATCAAACAAATATTTGTGATGCTAAAACCACGCAACTAGCCACTAATTCTCCAAGTTAGAAACACGAAATCTCTCATAGGTGATATATCTCTCCATTTTACGTGCATATATAAAATATCAAGTAATAAAGCTATAACTCTTTTAAGTTACAAAAATGAAAAATTCTAGACCCAACATAATGATACTGAGGTTCTAATCATGTAGCGGTCTCACGTAGCAGTTCTAAACGAAGGATGCTAAACGAAGGGTTACATCCTCTCCCCCTTAGAGGAGTGACGTCCCCGGAACTCTATATGATTTTGCCACGATGGATGGTCATACTTGGTTAATATAAGTCGTGGATATACCTATTTAGTTGTAGCATATGGACCGTGTCATTTTTTTTTCAGTGTAAGCCCTTATTTGAAATTATGTTCATATCCCAAAATAGTTTGAGCTGAAAATTAAGGTACTCTCTAAGATCCTACGGCTTGAAGTGACATTTAGAAGTCGCTTCCTATTTCTATTTCTTATCGAAATCTATACCGTTCTATCCGTACATGATTATCCAGTCGGAGGTTGCTTCCCCCAAATACCACGTAAGATATCGTCTCCACTAGCCCATTTCCTCTAGATAACTCGTTTCACAAGGTCTGTTAAAGAAAATTTATAATATTTGGTTCAACCAATAAGACTTAGAGTAACCCCATAAACTTGTGTAACACCAAAAAATAGTCAATAAGAGAACAAACATCCCATGGACCTCAAATATCTTTTTAGCGATAAGACTCCCATTTGCACACTTGCACTGGTGAAACGTACTAACTATTTGAAGCCTGAATTGTACCATAATTCGATAGACATAGCCTAATTACACCAAGTAATTGAAATATTTCAATAAACCTCCAAAGCCTTGATAAACTACTAAATTCACCTTTAATACGTACTAGATATTTTCAGTAGTCCAGAACGTAAATCAACAAAGAAATTAAAATGTATTCCCCAGATACCTAACACATAATCCTACGGTTTCCATGACTCCAACGGTAATTCACGACTCAGAATTTATGCTCCTCTAGTGATGGTCAAGTGACAAAACTCCATACATCAATGGCAAAGAAACTGTCGACTTCTTAGACACGCAAGCGCGTTATTCATCCCAAACATGACTCAAGAAAATAACAAACAAGACTTTTAAAATAAATAGTCCTTAATTTTAGAAAGCTAGCAATCGACCCAAATTCCGCGATATTACTCTGGAATCCCATAATACTGTTTCAAATGATTAGAGAAGTCTCGATTCGAAAGACGAACTCCCAAGAAACTTACTACGATTCATTCCTCGTAGCCAAACCTCGATTAAGCGAACAATTTATACCACATCAAGACATTAACAACAAAATCTCAATTAAAATTTATAGGAATAATATGTACCTCAAGGAAGGAAACGTTAGGCTACTGAGATATATTATCATGTTACACAACTCCAGAAAGCTTACAAAGACTTATTAGTTCACACACACTATGGAGAATTCCCGACAACATCAATAACTATATTCCTCAGAGTAGTTGATCTAAACAAAAGAACTCCAAATAGGCATCTTAAAATCGAACTTATTGTCTCTAAACCAAGTTAGCAGAGGGTATCTAAAACTTAGTAGATTGGTCGTATGATCTTTGATCCAACTGTCAACATTTCCTTGAAGTTCCTCCAAAAATCCACAGGAAAGAGTCCCCTTTTAATCGCATACTACCCAAATATACCTTAAGTCATGTTGATTCTAATCAAGCATCGGGGCGGTTACTCTCTAAGATTTCAAGTACGTCTTACTAATATCTTCATATTCGATTTGAGGCTAATTACCCATTTGCTTGTACCGAGTATTCTATTTGACCCCAATCAACCATTTAAACCCATAACTCTTCTTAGTCCAAATTGTTACTCCAATGGAAAATGTGGATTCATGCAAGATCAACCAAATAACCTGAAACACTGACGTCATGCCTATATTGAAACAAATCCCCAAGCGTAAAACTGTAATGTGTCTCCAATTTTCTACACGAACTCCATGCTTTTCTTAACATTTTCTTCCTAGGTAACTGGTAGTATCATCTCCCTAAAGTTCGTATCACCCACTAAATCAAATAACGCGAAGTTGAAGAATGTACAACTTTTCTCCTAAGCCCAACAAAACGTTAGAACTTTAGAATGACTTATGATAAAATATACATCCCTTAGAGACATTCCATAACTTAACATTTTCCTCGACCATGAGCAACAATATTGCTACGACACTCCAAGTATGCAATATTTACATATAAGAGACTTCCATAATTCCTCATAAAATAATGTCTCCCGAGCAATCGTATTAAAATATGATGCTCCAAATACGTATATATTAGGCTCTAACGTAAATTTTAAAATCTGAGTCAGAACTCCAATGCAACACTAAATGTGTAACTTCATAATAAACCTTCTTAGATCTGTCATAGGATGCGTCCAAATATAATAAGCGACCATCAATGAACTAGCAATACTTCTTTCACAAATTTACCTACCATTTTCCCAAAGTGAATCCTAAAATTCCGAAAATAACAAGTAACCGAGTAGACATCCTAATCATCAAGCAACATTAGAGTAACCAGAATACAAGTAACGCCTCAAATAGTTATATATCATCGGTACCCTCACATGACAAAGCAGTCTAGCACAACTTTTAGAATAATATTGTGAAGAAGTAGACTCCGATCAACCATTCACATAGAAAATAAAAATCTCTCCAATCACCAAGGCTGTAAAACTGTATTTAAAACTAGTCAAAACTCAACGGGTTGACTTCTTAGTTTCTCAGGTGTGGGTGGGTGGGACCTTTCCTCGAATAATTTCCATTGGTTACTAGACAAGACTCCAAAAATGAATTCATTCTCGACCGCTGATTCTAAATTAATATCTCAATCGATACCTCAAATATGTCATCAAATTCTTCACATATCTAGTTAATGAACTAGGGTTCACCAGTCAAATATTTCAACATTTCCGTTACGTATTTTTAACTAAAGTCTCCGATGGTCGAAATCTAATACTTATCCCCAGAGTTGTCACAAGAACCTAGTATTCCTACAAACATTACTATCGAATGAAGGAGTATTCCATGTGATTATTTCTTTGAATCGTCAATCCTTATCGGGTCCTCCTAGCATATTACCGCAGTGGTTAATCAGTTACATTCTCATGTATTCACTCTTGTACATTTATTTGTTATATCCCAGCTTCAGAGAATTGAATCATCTTAAAAATGCACATAACATGTCATATAGCAGCTCATATGAATCTCAAATACAAGTTATAAAATTTTAAATAGAGAAATGCACCATTCATAATTCACATTCCAACTTCTATAATTCATAATCAACTTCTTCTTATTTTAAGATTATTATTTATCTAGCAACCAATCAAAATGAAGACATCAAATAATTCAAGTATCAACAACCTCATGGAGGTCAAATTATGAATTATGCATTTGACAATTATTCTTAGTGATATATAACTCATCTTCTCAAATCGCTTGCAATTCAGAATCAGGTTCTGATAATCCATATTTCTCATTTTTCCACAATAAGAGTAACATTGGTCAATCAATCCATGACGTTACCAACTCAAATAAAATAATCCAAGTACCATTTAATAACGTTACAATTACAAAGAATGGACGTGTGTGGGATCAATAGCAGCACTTAGACTACCCATAACCCGATCGGCTTTTCCAGTTTTATTATTATTTTTTTTCCTATATAAATTTTAAGTTGCCCTACATGTTTTAATCCCTTAATCGGACTGCCTGCTCTGATACCACATGCGACACCCCGCACTTCGCCGTGGGGAGAAATGCGGGAATGCCGATCCGCGCCCGAGATCGCTCCCGGGTGCGAGGGGAAATAATGGTAAACAAAACAAACATCACCATAATTATTTATTACAAACCATAAGTCTTTAAGAGTGAAATATTACATACTATTAAACAAGATGAAACATTGTCTAGGTGTTCCAATTATTTAATACTAGATAAACTAGGTGAGTCCGCGATTCCCGTTAAGCCGAGCTCCGTTCACCTAGACCTGCTGGGGAAAGAAACAAGACCGATGTTTTTCCAAAGTCAGCACAAACGCTGAGCAAGTAAACACCCCAACATGTAAATCGGAAAGAGGCATATTTTATTTTAAATAAAAGAGGAATAAAGAGTAAGTAAACAATATATCATTTCAAATGACCGATATAAATTATCCAACTCATCATTTAATATTCTCAATCCATTTCCCTATTTTCCAAAATAAATCAAGTCCATCCATCATCCATATGAAAAATCCACATTTATTATTTAGTTGTAGCGGGGAACAAACCAATCCAAAAATATAGAACCAACCATATCCCATGCATCCAAGACCTTAATTGCCGGCACCCCTCTAAGACTTCTTGCGGCCAGAGAGGTGAGTACATGGAGCAGCCCGGGGCAATTGCAACCGAGACAAATATCATAACCACAATAAATAATAATCCGCATATGGTTCCACCGCACAACTGTTTCCACTTTACGTTATTACATATTATTAATTCCATGTGATATTTTCCAAAAAAATCAGTTAAACAAGTATTTGAAATCTCAAGTCAAGCACGTATATCACAAGTCACAATTTGAGACTTAAAAATTATAAAAATAATTGGACACGAAAGAAGGACGGGCACACTAGGTTAGGCATATTTGCTCACCTCAAGTAGCACGACAAACATCACGATAAAGCTCCTACGGATACACGTAGCCCTCGTCTACGAATTCGTCACCTACAATTTATAATTCCTAAATCAATTTACAAGTTTAATTGCGCAAGCATGATATGCAAAAATGCTATATCTCCTAATCTCTCATTTGAAATTATCCCCCTTAATCCCATTAATTAATAGCATAAAGCAATTATTTAATTAACACTTATATTTTCGTCATAAAAATATTATAACTTTTACAAATACAACCTTGTAAAATTATTGAGTATTAAATCCAATATTAATTTCATGCACCCTCATTTTATAGGAAATAATAATTTAATAAACAAACTATTTATTCGTAAGTGACTATAAAAGTTAATTCAAACTAATTCAAATATAGCTATTTATTTAAAGAAAATATATATACTATATAAGAATTAAATACTCAAATCAAATTCACAAAACTCTTATTTGAATAAAAACAAGTCATATATCTATAAGTTGATGTTGGATAAATAATTTCAAGTACTTAGGAAAAATAATCATGTAATATCAAACAATAGTAATATGGATTTTTATTTAAAATGTCTACATAATAGTTATTTCATAAACTAACTTCCAACTTAATTATTTTTATCAATATTCTCAAAATAGTCTATTTTACTCAAAATGCTAATTTACAAGCAATTTAAACTATTTAGTTAAATAAACCGAAATTATATAATTAAACCAAATCGTACATTTTTATCTTGCTTATAAAAAACAACAATATTTCATATAAACAAATTCCCATATAATTTTAATAGCCAAATTACTTTTAAATAGCCAAATTAACATCTAGAAATATTAGGATATATCTTTAATCCAAAAATCTCATTTTTAATTTCATATATTATATGCAGTTTATATAAACAACAACTAGATCACCCAAACTTATGATAAAAGACAATTAGTTACACCCCACTATATGCAGTTTCATATTATACACGAATCACGCCCAACTTTTCAGAAACTATACATGCAGTGCACTACTCACCCTCAACTTTTCAGAAACTACATAAACAACCCCCTTCAAGAACATAAGCATAAAACTTCAACCCACCATACCCAAATCGATTTTAAGCTAGCAAGCTCCGATTTTGATGATTAAAAATGAACTAGAGGGTGATTTAGAGTTTACGTATGCGAAAAATCGCGAGAAATGGTCAAGAGACGAAGCGGGTCGCGGCTCCGAAGGTGGTGGTCGGCGCTGATGATTGAAAACGAACAATACGACGTTATAAGCTTCGTTTGTTGGTGAATCTAGACTCCTTGGACCTCCAGGAGCTGTTTGGTACCAAATTCAGAGGGTCGGTGCTCCGGAAACGCAAGGTGGAGCTTCTCGCCGGAATTGATGGTGTTTGGCGGCAACACAGTGGTTGTGGTCGTTTCTGCAGCTACATTCCGCTGCTCTTTCTTCTCCTTGGGTCGCAGCAGAGGGAGGGGGAGAGATTTGGGGTCAAAAAGGGAGAAAGAGAGAGAGACCCATGGTGGTGACGGTGGTTTTCCGTCGGGAATTTTGCCGGCTTGCCTTGGGTGGCCGGCGGCTTCCTTGGCGGAGCTGCCGTTGCTCCTGATGTGGCAGAGAGGGAGAGAGAGAGAAGAGATGAGGAGGAGGTGCTGTGGTGGTGGAGATGGTGGTGCCGATGGTGGTGATGGAAGGCATGGTGGTGGTTTTTTTTGTTTGTGGTCGTGGGTTTGATGAGAGAGAGAGAGAGAAGTTTCTTTTGTTTGTTTTGTGTGTGAGAGAAACAAGGAGAGAGAGAGAGGGAATTGTTGGCCTGATGTGTTTTGAGTGAGAGAGAGATGAAATGGACAACAATCATTAAATAATGAGGGTTACTTGAAGAGGTTAATTTGTTCCACCGACTTGCCCTTTTCCTTTTTTAATTATTATTAAATTGGTTGTTCTAGTGTGTGTTGGGAGCACATTTTGCTAGATAAATATAGTTTTTTGGGTGCACCAATAGGTAGAGTCATCTAGTGGGTTGGGTACACACTAGACTTTATTTAAATAACTACATAAATGCTAACAAATCAAATACACAACCAAAATATCGTTTTGTAGGAAAATATAATATTATTGTATGCACATTCCGACTATATTTTGAACCCAAAAATAATCCAACTCGTCACTCGCAATAGAAATTAAATTTTATGCCTCAATTACCATTTTACTCTTCAAAATTAAATGGGGTATTACACTTAGTTCTTCTCAAGTACTTGAGGATGTTCTTTAAAGAAATCCAGTGACTCTCACTTGGATTGGACTAATATCTGCTTGCCATACTCAATGCGTACGACACATCGGGTCTAGTATTCAACATGGCGTACATGATGGATCCTATGGCTGACACATAGGGGATCCTACTCATGCGGTCCTTCTCAATCTCATTGGAGGGACAGTCAGCCTTTGAGAAGGTGACTCCATGCGACATGGGCAAGAATCCCTTCTCAGAATCTTTCACGTTGCATAGTTTCAACACCTTGTCTATATATGTACTTTGGCTTAGGCCAAGAAGCTTTCTACATCTATCTCTTTATATCTTGATACCAAGTATATAAGCTGCACCCCCTAAGTCCTTCATTGCGAAACACTTCCCTAACTAATCCTTAACAGATTGCAAGGTAGGAATGTCGATTCCAATGAGCAGTATGTCATCACATACAAGACCAGAAAAACAACGGATCTCCCACTAACCTTCTTGTAAACACAGGGCTCATCTTCATTCTTGATGAAGCCAAACTCTTTGACCGCGTCATCAAAACGTCGATTCGTACTCTTAGAAGCTTTCTTCAATCCATAAATGGATCCTTGTTGTTGTACATTGATTCCATTTCGGATCTCATGGCTTCAAGCCACTTCTTTGAGTATGGCCTTTTCACGGCCTCCCCGTAGGTAGCGGGCTCATCATCCATGAGTGGTACGTCATCGAGCTCAGTCACGAGATGTACGTACCTCTCTTGCTCTTGACGTACCCAACTTGAGCTACGGAGTTCCCGAGTTTCTTGAACAAGTTCTTCCATAACAGTTTGTGGTTCCTGCTCATGCTCCATCATCGTATCAGTGCTTTGTGCTTATTGAATATTTTCAAGTTCTACAGTCCTCACACTAGCTTATTTAGAGACGAACCCTCTTTCTAGAAACACGCCGGTCCGAGCCACAAACAATTTGTTCTCGATTGGATTGTAGAAATAAAACCCTTTCGTTTACTTAGGATATCTCACAAACTTACACTTATCCTTTTTGGGTCTGAGTTTGTCTATTTGTGAATGCTTTACATAGACATCGCAACCCCAAATATTCATAAACGACACTATGGGACGCTTCCAGTCAATATCTCACATGGTGTCTCCATGACCGGTTTTCATGGAACACAGTTAATGGTGAATCTGTAGTCAATAGAGCATGTCCCCAGAATGATATCGGAAGGTCTGTTTGACACATCATATACCGCACCATATCCAATAGGGTGCGATTCCTCCTCTCAGACACACCATTCTATTGTGGCGTTCCGGGTTGACAGAGTTGGGACACTATCCCACACTCTCTAAGATAGTCGTCAAACTTATGACTCAAGTATTCTCCTCCATGATCCGATCGTAGAACCTAAATACTGTTTCCAAGATGCTTCTCTACTTTATTCTTCAATTCTTTGAACAATCAAAGGATTCATATTTTAGCTTTATAAGGTATACAAATCCATATCTGCTGAAGTCATCAGTAAATGTGATGAAGTAGGTGTAACCACCTCTGGCAGACGTGGGAAACGGCCCACATTCATCCGTATGTATGTGTGCCAGTAACTCACTAGTCCTCTCACCTTACTTATTGAAAGGGGACTTTGTCATTCTTCCCAATAAACAAGATTCACATGTCTCATATGATTCCAAATCAAATAAGTCTAGGAATCTATCCTTATGGAGTCTAGATATGTGTTTCTCGTTTATATGGCCTAAACGATAGTGCCATAGATAAGTACGATTTAAATCATTAGTTTTAATCCTCTTCGTATTTATGTTATAGATGGAATTATTTAGATGAAGGATATACAATCCATTATACAAATGCGCACTACAATAGTGCATACTATCAAAATAAATTGAGAAACACTTGTCCTTTATTGAAATAGTAAAACCTTTCTCGTCCAAAACAAGAAATAGAAATAATGTTTCTGCTCATAGGAGGAACATAATAGCAATTGTCTAATTCTAGAATAAGTCCAGAAGGCAAAGATAGCTCATAGATGCCCACGACCAATGTAGCAACTCTTGCTCCATTCCTAACACGCAAGTCTATCTCCCCTTTAGTCAATCTTCTACTTCTTTTCAAATCTACACATTTCGACAAATGTGAGATCGACATCCAGTATCCAATACACAAGATGAAGAAATAGAAAGATTGTCATCTATAAGAAAAATACCTGGTGATGGTGGAATCTCTATTCCACGCCAATTATTCTCCAGATACTTGGGGCAATTCCTCCTCCAGTGACCCGGATGACTACAGTAGTGATAGTCACTCTTAGCCACGCCTCCAGTAGGCTTCAAGGCTTTCTTGGACTTAGAAGCTTTCTTTCTATTTAGACAAATCCCTTTCCCTTCCTCTTATTGACAATCATTATGGCCTTTCCTTTGCCTTGATTGATGTTCTGTTCAGCTTTCCTTAGCATGTTCAGCAAATCTGGCGGAGCTTTGTTGATCTCATTCATGTTATAAATCATGATGAACTGGTTATAACTATCAGGCAACGATTGAAAGATGATATCAGTTGCCAAATCTTGGCCGAGTGGGAAGCCTAACCTCATGAGATTCTGTATGTATCCGATCATACGGAGTACATGAGGCCCAACTGGGTTCCGCTCTGCGAGATTTCTCTTGTACAGTGCTTTGGATACCTCATACCGCTCATGCCTTGCCTGCTCTTGAAACAATTGTTTCAAGTGTTAGATCATAACGTAGGCTTCCATGTTCTCGTGTTGCTTCTAGAGCTCAAAGTTCATGGCGCAAAGCATAAGACAAGTCACATCATTAGAATCATCTACATGTTTTTGATGTGCTCTCACGGCAGCTAGGACAGTGTCATCTTCTGGTGGTTCTAGAACTTGATTGTCTAAGACGTACAATTTCTTTTCTTTCTTAAGAACGATTCTTAAGTTTCTGTACCAGTCAAGAAAGTTTGTTCCAGACAACTTGTCCTTCTCAAGGACTTATCGAAGGGATGAAGTCGATGCATGTTGATTGTTTGCCATTTGAAATTCTACAAAATGAGAAATATGCAATTTTAGTATTTTGAACAATTTAACTATATTCAATAATGTCTAGATCATTAAATATAGCTCCCACAATTTTTCCCGAATTAATAGCCCTCACCATTAATGTGGAAAATATCATATATATTTTCTAGTGAGTCCAAGATCCATATTTCTCTTCTGCTTGAGCTTGCTTTGGAAAGTCACCCAAGAGTTAGTTGTTTAGGTAGGAACCCTTCCGATTGCATCCCATGCAACTCTTGGTCCAATTAGGCGAATAACCCTTTAATCATTATCTATTCTATAGATAACACTTAATTGCCGTGCCTCTAGGCTCATCAATCCAGTTGATTTTTCCTAGTTGCGTCCAACCTCTTACTTCAACAATCACACATTACTTGCTTGTGTCGCCGCAACACACCAAGGTGAATTAATGTAGCCTTGCTTGGCAAGCCCGCATTTATTGGACCTTGATCATGAAGGGTGTTTAGTTAAGAGGAAGAAAAACGCAATATTTTCATTGAGAGATTTAATCGTCATTATCTAATTGTTTTCTTGATCTCATAAACTTGATCTACTTATTCGGATTTTCCAATCCACAATAAAAGACCATACTTGTTATTATTATCTTGTTATGATTTGCATGCATAATCCATACATCAAAATAAATAACAAGACATAAATAATAAACATCCACAAAATAAAAATTAACGTGGTATGGATATTTCCCTTAAGACTAAGATATTACCAAGCCAATGATAATATCTATATGCCCTAAAGTGACAAGCTCATCTCCATGTGCTTCCACCATAGGCGCACGCCCTACGTGTGAAAGTTCTCCATCGTCTTTGTGGCTTCTGTTGGGTTTTGACGTAGGTAACGCAGCGGAATAACAAAAATTTAATTCCTATTCAAATCCCACCAAGGATCACAGGAAGAGACATCATAACATGATAAGGGACATAGAAGATGTGTACCTTTTGGTTTGGGAGATGACACGTAGAATATTTTCCTCGTCTCAAGTGCTAGCTTGGACCGGAGGAAGAGGGAAGAAGGAATCAAGCAACCAAAGGAGACAAAGGGAGGGGTTCGGCCCTCTCTTTGAGACGACAGGAAGGGGGGGGGGGGCGGACACAAGGGGTTCGGCCCTTGTGATCTTCCGCTCTCTCTCTCTCTCTTGCTTTCTCTCCCACTCTCTTGTGTTATGTCTAATAACATTAACATTAGTGGGAAGGAAGCTAGAGCATCCTTTATATAGTCCAACAACTCCTTGTTAACTACATAAAGGTACCTCCTAGTTCTACATGAACTTGGATTAGTCCCTTCCTGGCATATTAGTCCTACTAAGTTTGCAAGGTGTTGCAAAGTGATCCTTCTAATTAATTAATCATATTAATTAATCCCAAATCTAGTTCTACTTTATTTGACGTGTGACCCCATAGGTTTCTACTTAGTTGGTAGTAACTTATTACTAACATGGAGCGGTGTCTAGCAACACATCCACGCAACCCAACTAATAGAAATAGTCAGTGATCCCGACAAACCTTTGGGCCCAATATCTTATATTGCACTTTCCCTTTGTCTACATATCTGGATTGGACACGAGACATAAAATGTCACACTCGTATATCCAATCCATACTTCCTCGATCCTGACAATATGCTTAGGCAAGCAGATAACATCAATATGTCCATATTGATTTATCTGAGTCTGGACATACATTCAATAAGCCTCATCCCTGCAGTGGACGTGGATATTTACTCCCATTATGTGGGAGGGACAAATCCTTTCTACATCACTACGATCTCTAAGATTGCTTCCTATCATGCCCGATAGCTAATTTTATGATTAACCAGTTACGGTGTAACGTTTGATAACATCAAAGCACGATATTTCACAACTAGAGTATCTAGTGACTTCAAGTCTAAGGATTGCGATTATATTAGCACTACGAGAAACGATTGTGACTTTAACATAATCTAATGTATCATTCTCGTTGTGGGTCAATCCAGTATGTCATTACCCCTAATGCATACCCATGTGTTAGACTTGATATATCCATACCAATCTACACACATACTAGTCCATATTTGATCGTCCTATTAATCAATATAGTGGACTAGGGATATTTAAGATAAACAACACATTGCATCTAAGGACTTCATTCTATTAAATATTACAATATATAATAAATAAAAATTCTAGCTAATAACATTGTTCGTACTAAATATTAGATTGCCTCTCGGGAACCTATTCCAACAGTCTCCCACTTGCACTAGAGCCAATCTGGCACATCTCGTATGCGTATAGATCCGGCGTGCCCTATATGCTCTCTCTGTGCAAGAGGTTTTGTGAGCGGATCTGAAAGATCTTCATCCGTTGGACTCTTGCACATCTTCACATCTCCTCGATCGATCATATCACGAATAAGATGGAATCTCCTAAGCACATTCTTTGTTTTGTGGTGTGATCTTGGTTCCTTTGCTTGTGCGATTGCCCCTGAGTTGTCACAGTACAACTCTATGGGACCCACGATACTAGGGACCACACCGAGCTCAGTGATAAACTTCTTTATCCAAACTGCCTCTTTTTCTGCTTCCGCAGCAACAATGTACTCAGCTTTTGTTGTAGAATCAACAACTGTCCTTTGCTTGGAACTCTTACAGCTCACAGCTCCTCCATCCAGGCAAAACACGTATTCAGAATGCTATCTCTAGTCATCTTTGTCGGTTTGGAAGCTTGCATCAGTGTAACCAATTACACATAGTTGTTCCTTACCTCCAAATATCAAGAACGCATCCTTAGTTCTTCTCAAGTACTTTAGGATGTTCTTGACAGCAATCTAGTGACTCTCACCCGGATTGGACTGATATCTGCTCACCATACTCAATGCGTATGATACTTCTGGTCTAGTACACAACATGGCGTACATGATGGATCCTATGGCCGAAGCATAGGGTATCCTACTCATGCGGTCCTTCTCAATCTCATTGGAGGGACAGTCATTCTTGGAAAGAGTGACTCCATGCGACATTGGGAATAATCCCTTGTTGAAATCGTGCATGTTGAACTTCTTCAACACCTTGTCTATATATGTACTTTGACTTAGGCCGAGAAGCTTACTAGATCTATCCCTATAGATCTCTATACCAAGTATATAGGCTGCATCTCCTAAGTCCTTCATTGCAAACACTTTCCTAGCCAATCTTTAATAGATTGCAGAGTAGGAATGTCGTTGCCAATGATTAGTATGTCATCCACATACAAGACCGGAAATACTACAGAGGTCCCACTAACCTTCTTGTAAACACAAGGCTCATATTGGTTCTTGATGAAGCCAAACTCTTTGACCGCGTCATCAAAACGTCGATTCCAGCTTCTAGAAGCTTGCTTTAATACATAAATGGATCTTTGAAGCTAACAAACTTTATTGGCATTCTCTAGATCCTCAAAACCCTCTGGTTGTGTCATGTACACATCCTCGAGGAGGTTCCCATAAAGGAACGCTGTTTTGACATCCATCTGCCAAATCTCGTAGTCGTAGTATGCTGCAATAGCAAGTAGGATTCGAATGGATTTAGTCATGGCGATGTAGGGTTTTGATCATGGATACGCAGCAGAAAAACAAATATAATACATGCAATACCCTCCAAGGATCACAGGACAAGATACATGTTAAGTACTTAAAATTGCACGATTTAGCATGTTAATAAACTCTTTATAACTTGCTAATATGTGTAATCTATCTATTTTATCTCTCTTTCTAGACTTATGCTTGTCTTCGTAGTTTTGGCTGTTTTTATCTTGTTTTGTAGGCAAAGACATGCTTTAAAGAAGAAGCTAGCTAGGGGAGAGCTTTATTGATGAATTGAGACGCTTTGGAGGGGCCAAGAGACATGAAGAAAGGGCTTGGTGGACTTAATTGGAAGAATATTTGAAGATAGAGGCCAAAAAAGTGAAGTTTAAGAAGACAAGTGACCAATTCGCAAAGCCAAAGTTACATCGGAGGGCTTATTTGAAGACACTTTAATGGAGTTGGGGCTCAATTGCAAGATTCTAAACACTTTAAAGAGCTATTTTGAAATATTTCTAACGGAGTGGGGGTGAAGTTGCAGTTTACTCAACGTTTTAAGAGGAGAGGGGGTTTTATTTTAAGAAACCAGCGAACTTGAGGGGGTCTTTTTGCCTTTTCGTCAAAATAACAGCTGCACGCAGCTGTTCTCTTCCTCACGACGCTAAACACGCAGAAGCCTCCATTAGAGAGGCCGACGAAGCTTCCTCCACCCTCAAAACCCACCCAAAACTCCACCAAATCGACCAAATCTTATACCAAAACGCTCCTTAGCCCAAGCCCTCTCCATTGCACCCCTCAATTTGGCCCAAAACGAAGTATCAAAGAAAGCCCCAAATCAACCTAGGGTTCGTGAGCATCTACAAATCAACGTTTTAGAGCTTTTGAGTGGAATTGGACGGCTTAGATACATTCTTGGAGGCCAAGGAAGCTCAAAGACAAGGCTATATAAACAAAGCTTGAAGAAATCACAGCCCTCTCTTGGACAGACCCGACGGTGATACATACTCTGTTCTGGGTTCGTTTTCTCCTCTCTCTCTCTCTGATTTCGCCTTCTTCTGGGTTGTTCTTGAGCTCTCTAAGGGCCAAGAACGAGAAAGAGGAAGATAGGGAGAGAGGAGGACGGATTTCAGTCCGATTTTGGACGAATTTTGGCACTGTTTTGCTGCTGCGATTGAGCACTGTTATGCTCTGTTTTGGTGTTGCTGCTGCTGTGTTCTTCACTATAGCATAGCAGCAGCAGCTTGATTTGGGTAGTTGCTTCACAATTACAAGCTTAGTTTGGTAGTTTCATCATTTTGATAGCTTAGCTTTGTGTTTTGGCTATTTTTGTTCTTAGTTTTGTGTATTTGAAACAAGTGTTTGGGATTGAATTAGTGAAAAGTGTATTGGTGCTCTCAAGTATGAATTCAAGTTTTGATTATTGAAAGTTAAATTTCTCTCAATCTCTCTTGAATTTTCTATTATGTCTAGCTAATTCAATTGCTTGGGTGATTTGGGACTATCTAGTGTCTAAATCTCCATATTGTTTCAAGTTGAACTTCAAGGATGAATGGGTTGAATTGGGTTCACTTGAATTCTTAGTGCAATATTTAGATTTCTCTTGTTGAAGTATTTGATGCATTGAATAGGTAGATGTGCGAATACTTTTGACGTGTTTGATTTGAAGTTGCATTTGAGTGAGAGGAACTCGTCAATCCTACCTTTGAGAAATCAAGTTCTAGTTAGGTGATTTGAGTGAAAATTTACAAATCTCATTTGTTGCTTGATCTTTCATGTGGAAACATCTACGTGTGTTTACATATGGTTGATGCTTGAAACACTTGAAATTTGGAGAGTCTCATTTGAATAGCCTCTTTAGTGCTTGAGTAGCGTGTTGGATTTACACACTTCTCTTGTCGCGAGTTGGCTTGTATGAGCAATCACTTCTTGAGATACTTGTCTTGTGGATTGACACATGCGAATTGAGAATCGGGCTTGAATATAATAGGAGGATTGGTCACTAGAGAAACCGATGATCCCTAGCCCTCATTACTTGGTATTTTGCTTAGTTTCTTGAATCGTAGCTCTAGTAGTCGTTTGCTTTGTTCTTAAACTCAAACCTCAAACTTGCTCCATCAATTGATTTTGGTGGATTTGAATAGCTTGGCAAGCTTTAAAGCCATTGAGAGTTTGTGTTTCTTGCTTTAGTTTGTCGTTTTCTAATTCTGCAAATCTTTGTCTAAACCTCCTCTCCTTGTGGATTCGACCCCGTTCTTACTCGGGTACTACTTAGAACGATATTCCTATACTTGGGAATTATCGCGAACAAGTTTTTGGCGCCGTTGCCGGGGAGAGGCTAGGTTTTAGATTTGATTTGCTTTATTTTTTCTTAGTATTTTTCTTGACATTTTCTCTAGTTGCTTGTGGTTAGTTAAGCTTGTGAGATCAAGAGGGCTTGTGAAATTCAACAAGTACCTCTCATCTACTTGCTTGAAAAAAAAATGTCTTATGAACATTTTGGACTTGGTGAAAGGCCTAACGTCCATTCACATCCTTACTACTATGCATTTACTAGACATGAAAGTCATTATAAGGAATCAATGCGTTCCAAACGTGAGCGTGCTTATAATAATGGTGATTATTTTCCTAAGAATGATTATTCTTGGCATGATAGTAGGACACTAGATTACACATCTCATGCTTCTTGTGCACAATCACCTCCCTCAAACACTTACATGTTTTTGAACTCTCATGATTATAGCACTTATCAATATAATGATATGATGTGTGAATCAAGAGGAGTTAATCATTTGGAGAGGGAAGCTTATGTGAATGAGGAACTAGAGAGGCCTATAAGTGATTCTCTAGAGGAGACATTTCAAAAATATCTCCAAGGCACAAAAGAACTAAGAGATTCAATAAGAGAACTAAGAGAATCTCAAAGTAAACTTGAAGGCTCATTTAGAGAAGTAGAAGGATCGTTTTGTCACTCGATTGATAGAGTGGAATCCTCATATTCACAATCGCATGATAATGAGTCTCTTGCATATAGTACTTACTCTTCACAAAACTCGCCATCATATGAGTCTCAAGTTCTTATTCACACACATCACGAGCTTGCTCAAGATCAAATTTTGGATGATGTGTTTGATGATGGCGTTGTTGCTACTAGGATAGGTGATTGTATTCATTTCTCATTTGCACATTCCAAAGAAGCATGGGATAGTGATATTGGTAGTGAGATTGATATTTTTGATGATGACTCTTCAACCCATGACATGAGTGAAGCCATTTTGGATGACTCACATAGTGACACTTGTGAGGAGGAGTCGCAAAATGAAAATCACTCATGTGATGAGTTAGGGGTCAAATTTGATGCTACCACTAGTGAAGGGAGTGTAGACTTGTCTTGTGCTCAAGAAGAGCCTAGTACTTACCGGAGTTCCTATGATCTTGATTGTGACGAAATTGAAGTTTTATTGGGAGGTACTCCGGTTAGTATTGACATGTCTAACGAAGATCCGGGGAGCTATGCTCGTATTTGTGAAGAAATTGAATCTTGCTTAAATGCTCCCTTGGATTCTATCATTATGGAAGATGTGCCTAAGGGTTTGGATGAGGCTTCAAGTTCTAAAATTATTTTAACTCTCACTTGTGAAGCCCCATCCCCAAATCCATATGACTTATTTAAAAGTGATGAGATTGAGGATAAACAAGTTGCCACCATCTCTCAAGTTTTGATTTCAAGTAAAAATTTGGCAACTTATGAAGACCCATTCTATGATTCAATTCATTTGAGGATTTCAAACCCTTTTCTTAAGATGATGCAAGACATAACAAGTTGCTCTAACCTTGTTGTTAGATTTTGCTTGCATCTCTTATTCATCTTTTGTGTCTTGCCCCTAATTCTCCTATCTATTCTAATTGATGAATCAAACTTTTTAAAGGAGAAGTACTTTTCTAAGAATGAAGTAGGGGCATGGCATGGAAAGAAGTTTCCAAGATTGGGGGTGGGATAGCATCATTTTCTTTGTTCCACCTCCGTAGTTGTAAATAAATAAATTAGTTTATCTCTATTTCTAGCATTTTCTTTTCTTTCACCATTTTATAGGTTGCTCTTGGAGGAGGATTTGTGCTTGGTGGCCAAGAAAGTTAAAATGAGGTCTATCTATCCCTTATCTCTTCTATGAACTTGTATGCTCTTCCATCGTTCTCACACATTGAGGACAATGTGACATTTTAGTTGGTGGGTGGGAAGTAGATTTTATTTCTTGCTTAAATGGTTACTAGCATGCTTTTTCTTCATTAGTGATTTACATAAAAATTAAAAAAAAAAAAAATTGAAAATTTTAAAAAAATGTGTGAACCTTTCATGAGAAGCATCACTCTTTCCCCGTGTCAAACCATAGGTTTTTATTTTCATTTCTTTGGTAGTTTTATTTATTTTAACCTTTCATCTTGAGTCTAGATTTTATTTTCTTATTTGATAGCTTTATTGAGTCTTAGGAAGTTATAGTTGAGTCACTTATTTCAAAAAAATAAAAAAAAATAAAAAAAAAAAATGAAAAATGATGAAAAAAAAATGAGAAAAAAGTGAAAAGGGGGAATTTTAGGAAGCTAGATGTTTTCAAATAATGAAATCTCTTAGTCCATGTTCTTTTTATTTTTATTTTAGAAAGGAATTCTTTGCTTATACTCAATACATCTACACCAATATCCCACCTTCCGCGATATCATGCGTTCTCACAAAGCGACACACTAAATTTACTTTTCATGTTTAAGTCCTTCAAGCTAAGTTGATCACATAAACTTTGACGTCTCACTACTTTTGAAAAAGGGTGTATTCTCTAAAGCTATTTGAACTTCACAAAAAGATTTTTCTCTATTCGTTTTTGCGGTGGAAACTTGTAGCCCATTGGAGTGGTGGTTACCAATGACACCCCATGCGATGTCTAAGAAATAGAGGGGTGTCCGGGGATAATGTTACGTCACCACCTAGATAGCTCCCTTGGTTTAGCTTAAAAAGCCCACTCGCTTGTATATTCCTCTATTTTGTTGTGGGTCTTGGAGAGCCTTGGATTTGAGGTTAAATAAAAAAATAAAAAAAAAAAAGAAGAAAAAGAAAAAAAAAAAAAATCATGATAAATCACACAATCTACCAAAAATCCACAAAAGGATCATACAAGCCCACAACCACATCTCCCCTTCTTAAAAAAATTTTGTTCAAAGCTTTGGAAGTCCATCCTACATGGGTGCTTTTGAATAAGTATGAGAATGTCTAGTTTCTTGTGATCCTTATTTTTGAAGGCATACTTTCTCGCAAATTGGACTTAATTTAACAAGTTTTGTGGTTCGCATGAGTCACCTTCTACCAAACACCGCTCACATTTGTATGAGTATATGCTTAGACGTCTTTAGGCTTCTTTCTCAATCTTCTTGGACTTTGAGAATTTATTTGAGGAGACATTTGTGCATTCTTCTTTTTCTCCCACAAAAAAAAATTAAAATTAGCTAGTAACTCTTAGTATTTTATTTCTTTGAGTACTCACTTAGGATAGATAATGTGTGTGTGCGTTTTTGTAAATATTTGAGTCTAGTTTAGAATTGAGTCAAGCCTTGTCTAGTTGAGTGTGTGTCTCTCATGATTGGTTCTTCACTAATTTTTTACTCATATCACTCTCTTTACTCGAGGACGAGCAAAAGGCTAGTTGGGGGGTGTGTTAAGTACTTAAAATTGCACGATTTAGCATGTTAATAAACTCTTTATAACTTGCTAATATGTGTAATCTATCTATTTTATCTCTCTTTCTAGACTTATGCTTGTCTTCGTAGTTTTGGTTGTTTTTATCTTGTTTTGTAGGCAAAGACATGCTTTAAAGAAGAAGCTAGCTAGGGGAGAGCTTTATTGATGAATTGAGACGCTTTGGAGGGGCCAAGAGACATGAAGAAAGGGCTTGGTGGACTTAATTGGAAGAATATTTGAAGATAGAGGCCAAAAAAGTGAAGTTTAAGAAGACAAGTGACCAATTCGCAAAGCCAAAGTTACATCGGAGGGCTTATTTGAAGACACTTTAATGGAGTTGGGGCTCAATTGCAAGATTCTAAACACTTTAAAGAGCTATTTTGAAATATTTCTAACGGAGTGGGGGTGAAGTTGCAGTTTACTCAACGTTTTAAGAGGAGAGGGGGTTTTATTTTAAGAAACCAGCGAACTTGAGGGGGTCTTTTTGCCTTTTCGTCAAAATAACAGCTGCACGCAGCTGTTCTCTTCCTCACGACGCTAAACACGCAGAAGCCTCCATTAGAGAGGCCGACGAAGCTTCCTCCACCCTCAAAACCCACCCAAAACTCCACCAAATCGACCAAATCTTATACCAAAACGCTCCTTAGCCCAAGCCCTCTCCATTGCACCCCTCAGTTTGGCCCAAAACAAAGTATCAAAGAAAGCCCCAAATCAACCTAGGGTTCGTGAGCATCTACAAATCAACGTTTCAGAGCTTTTGAGTGGAATTGGACGGCTTAGATACATTCTTGGAGGCCAAGGAAGCTCAAAGACAAGGCTATATAAACAAAGCTTGAAGAAATCACAGCCCTCTCTTGGACAGACCCGACGGTGATACATACTCTGTTCTGGGTTCGTTTTCTCCTCTCTCTCTCTCTGATTTCGCCTTCTTCTGGGTTGTTCTTGAGCTCTCTAAGGGCCAAGAACGAGAAAGAGGAAGAGAGGGAGAGAGGAGGACGGATTTCAGTCCGATTTTGGACGAATTTTGGCACTGTTTTGCTGCTGCGATTGAGCACTGTTATGCTCTGTTTTGGTGTTGCTGCTGCTGTGTTCTTCACTATAGCATAGCAGCAGCAGCTTGATTTGGGTAGTTGCTTCACAATTACAAGCTTAGTTAGGTAGTTTCATCATTTTGATAGCTTAGCTTTGTGTTTTGGCTATTTTTGTTCTTAGTTTTGTGTATTTGGAACAAGTGTTTGGGATTGAATTAGTGAAAAGTGTATTGGTGCTCTCAAGTATGAATTCAAGTTTTGATTGTTGAAAGTTAAATTTCTCTCAATCTCTCTTGAATTTTCTATTATGTCTAGCTAATTCAATTGCTTGGGTGATTTGGGACTATCTAGTGTCTAAATCTCCATATTGTTTCAAGTTGAACTTCAAGGATGAATGGGTTGAATTGGGTTCACTTGAATGCTTAGTGCAATATTTAGATTTCTCTTGTTGAAGTATTTGATGCATTGAATAGGTAGATGTGCGAATACTTTTGACGTGTTTGATTTGAAGTTGAATTTGAGTGAGAGGAACTCGTCAATCCTAACTTTGAGAAATCAAGTTCTAGTTAGGTGATTTGAGTGAAAATTTACAAATCTCATTTGTTGCTTGATCTTTCATGTGGAAACATCTACGTGTGTTTACATATGGTTGATGCTTGAAACACTTGAAATTTGGAGAGTCTCATTTGAATAGCCTCTTTAGTGCTTGAGTAGCGTGTTGGATTTACACACTTCTATTGTCGCGAGTTGGATTGTATGAGCAATCACTTCTTGAGATACTTGTCTTGTGGATTGACACATGCGAATTGAGAATCGGGCTTGAATATAATAGGAGGATTGGTCACTAGAGAAACCGATGATCCCTAGCCCTCATTACTTGGTATTTTGCTTAGTTTCTTGAATCGTAGCTCTAGTAGTCGTTTGCTTTGTTCTTAAACTCAAACCTCAAACTTGCTCCATCAATTGATTTTGGTGGATTTGAATAGCTTGGCAAGCTTTAAAGCCATTGAGAGTTTGTGTTTCTTGCTTTAGTTTGTCGTTTTCTAGTTCTGCAAATCTTTGTCTAAACCTCCTCTCCTTGTGGATTCGACCCCGTTCTTACTCGGGTACTACTTAGAACGATATTCCTATACTTGGGAATTATCGCGAACAATACATAACGATTGTAAGGGAAGAAATCAACTTACACACCTTAGGGTTTCTCCTGTGAGGACTTCTAACTTGAATTGTGTCATGTTCTCTACAGTTGATCCATGCCTAGGGTTGAATTCTAGATCTTCATACTACTTTGTGCTAGCCCGGAATGGAGGAAGAGGAAGAAGAAATCACACAACGCGAACAAGGAGGTTCGGCCTCCTTGTTTGGGCCGACGGGATGGGGCGGCGGCAAGGTGGGCATGCGCCTCTCTTGCTTGCTTGCTCTCTCTCCTTTGCTCTATCCCACTCAAGTTATAAACTAAAGGCTCATAAGTGTGGGAAGGAAGGAAGGAGCATCATTTATATAGTCCAACAAATCCTTGCCAACTACCTAAAGGACCCATTCTAGTCCTACTAGAATTCGGTTTAGTCCCTTCCTTGCAAATTAGTCCTACTAAGTTTGCAAGGTGTTGCAAAGTGATCCTTCTAATTAATTAATCCTATTAATTAATTACCAAATCTAGTTCAACTCTATATAGCGTCTGACCCCATAGGTTCTATCTAGTTGGTAGCAACAATTTGCTAATATGGAGCGGTTTCTAGCAAAACATCCATTCTAGCCAACTAAAAGAATAGTCATCCGACAAACCTTGTACAAGTAATTATCTCATCCCTTTGTCTCTATATCCGGATTGGACATGAGACATAAAAGTCACACTCTTATATCCAATCCATAGTTTCTCGATCCATGGGAATAGCCTTATTCGTGCAAATAACATCAATATCCCATATTGATTTATTTGAGTCTGGCCAGACATTCTATAAGCACTATCCCTCGAGTGGCCTAGGATATTTTCTCCCGTTATGTGGGAGGGAAAAATTCTATTTACGTCTACTACGATCTCTAAGCTTGATTCTTATTGTATTACACGCCTTTATAACTACCCAGTTACGGTGTAGCGTTTAACGCTACCAAAATCACAATAATCCACAACTAGAGTATCTATTGACTTCAAGTCTAAGGATGACAATACCATTGCACCATGAGAAGCACTTGTGACTTAACATAACATGTATGTAGCCTTCTCGGAGATGGGTCAATCCGGTGCACCATTACCCTTAATGCACACCCATGTGTTGGATCATGATATCTCCATATCAATCCAACCCCATACTAGTCTATAGATGATTGTCCTATTAATCATTATACTGGACTAGGGATATTTAAGATAAACAAAACATTTGTAAATCTAAGGACTTCATTATATTAAATATCCAATAAATAATACAATGAATTTTCTGGCCAAAATAAATTCATACTAAACTATATTGCCTCTAGGGCATCTATTCCAACAGACGACTGGTGAAAAGGTCTCATCATAGTCAATACCATGAATATGTTTGGCTACCAATCGCCCCTTATAGGAAACTACTTTGCCGTCCATGTCCGTCTTCTTTTTGAAGACCCACTTGCACCCTACGGGCCGAGCCCCTTTGGGTGGTTCTACCAAAGTCCATACTTTGTTGGTGTACATGGAATCCATTTAGGATCTCATGGCTTCTAGCCACTTCTTAGAGTCTTGGCCTTTCATGGCCTCTCCGTAGGCTACAGGCTCATCATCCATGAGTGGTACGTCATCGGGCTCAGTTAAGAGAAGTCCGTACCTCTCAGGCTCATGACGCACTCTTCCTGATTTACCGAGTTCTTGTGTTACCAGAACAGGTTCTTCCACAACAGCTTTCGGTTCCTGCTCATGTTCCATATGCGGTTCAGTGATTTATGATTCTTGAATCTCTTCAAGTTCTACAGCCCTCCCACTTGCTTCTTTAGAGACAAACTCTCTTTCTAGAAACACGCCGGTCCGAGAAACAAACACTTTGTTCTCGGTGGGATTGTAGAAATAATATCCTTTAGTTTCCTTAGGATATCCCACAAATTTACACTTATTCGCCTTGGGCCCGAGCTTGTCTGTTTGTAAACGCTTAACATAGACATCGCAGCCCCAAATCCTCATAAACGACACTATGGGACGCTTCCCAGTCCATATCTCGTATGGTGTCTTCATGACTGATTTGGATGGAACACAATGAATGGTAAAAGATGCCGTCATTAGTGCATGTCCCCAAAATGATATCGGAAGATCTGTTTGAGACATCATAGATCGCACCATATCTAATAGTGTACGATTCCTCCTCTCGGACACGCCGTTCCATTGTGGTGTTCTGGGTGGAGTGAGTTGGGTACTATCCCACACTCTCTAAGATACTCATCAAACTGTTGGCTTAAGTATTCTCCTCCACGATCCGATCGTAGAGCCTTGATACTTTTACCATCTTTCTTCTCTACTTCATTCTTGAATTCTTTGAACAATTCAAATGATTCGGATTTGGCCTTCATAAGGTATACAAATCCATATCTACTGAAATCATCAGTAAACGTGATGAATTAGGTGTAACCACCTCTGGCAGGCGTGGGGAATCGCCCACATACAACAGTATGTATTAGTGCCAATAACTCACTAGTCCTCTCACCTTTCTTATTGAAAGGGGACTTTGTCATCTTTCCTAATAAACACGATTCACATGTCTCATATGATTCCAAATCAAATGAGCCTACAATTCCATCCCTATGGAGTCTAGATATGTGTTTCTCATTTATATGGCCTAAACGACAGTGCCATAGATATGTAGGATTTAAATCATTAAGTTTAATCCTTTTAGTATTTATTTTATAGATTGGACTATTTAGATCACGGATATACAATCCATTATACAAATGCGCACTACAATAGTGCATACTATCAAAATAAATGGAGCAACACTTGTCCTTTATTGAAATAGAAAAATCCTTCTCGTCCAAACAAGAAATGGAAATATTGTTTCTGCTCATAGCAGGCACATAAAAGCAATTGTCTAATTCTAAAATAAGTCCAGAAGGCAAAGATAGCTCATAAACGCCTACAGCTAATGTAGCAACTCTTGCTCCATTCCCGACGCGCAGATCTATCTCTCCTTTAGCCAATCTTCTACTTCTTTTCAAATCCTGCACATTTCGACAAATGTGAGAACCACATCCAGTATCCAATACCCAAGATGAAGAAATATAAAGATTGACGTCTATAACATAAATACATGGTGGTGGTGGAATCACTATTCCAAGCTTCTTATCCTCCAGATACTTAGGGCAATTCCTCCTTCAGTGACCCGCCTGGCTGCAGTAGTGACATTCACCTTTAGCCACACCTCAACTAGGATTTAGGGCTTCCTTGGATTTCGCAACTTTCTTGTTCTTTCCTTTGGAAGTAGAGGCAACTCCTTTGCCCTTCTTCTTATGCACCATCATTATGGCCTTGCCCTTGCCTTTGTTGACGCTCTGTTTTTGCTGTCTTTAGCATGTTCAACAAGTATGGCAGAGTCTAACTGATCTCGCTCATACTATAGTTCATGATGAACTGATTATAACTGTCAGGATTGCAAGACAAGATCAGTTGCCAAATCTTGGCCAAGCGGAAATCCCAGTCTCTCAAGGTTCTCAATGTACTCGATCATTCGGAGTACATGAGGCCCTACTGGATTCCCCTATGCGTGAATACTCTTGAACAATGCTTTAGACACCTCATAGCGTTCATGCCTTTCCAGTTCCTGAAAAATTGTTTCAAGTGTATGATCATATCATAAGCCCCCATGTTCTCATGCTGCTTCTGAAGCTCATCAGACATGGTGCAAATCATGAGGCAAGTCACGTCATTAGAATCATCGATATGTTTCTGACGTGCCCTTACTTCCGCTAGAACAGACTCATCTTGTGGTGGTTCTGGAATCGAAGTGTCCAAGACGTACAACTTATTTTCTTGCTTAAGGACAATCCTTAAGTTTTTGTACCAGTCAAGGAAATTTGTTCCAGACAATTTATCATTCTCAAGCACAGATCGAAGGGATGAAGTCGATGCGTTGTTGTTTGCCATTTGGAATTCTAAAAAACGAGAAATGTGCAATTTTAGTATTTTGAACAATTTTAACTATATTCAACAATGGCTGATCATTAAATATAGCTCCCACTATTTTTCTCGGATTAATAGCCCTCACCATTAATGCGGAAAATATCATTATATTTTCTAGTAGGTCCAAGATACCTTTTCATTTTTTCTTGAGCTTGCTTTGGTAAGTCACCCAAGAATAGGTTATTTAGGTAAGAACCATTCCAATTGCATCCCATGCAACTCTTGGTCCAATTAGGTGAATAACTCTTTATTCTTTATCCTTTAGATAACGCCTAATTGCCATGCCTCTAGGTTCATCAATCTGATTGAGTCTTACCCAGTTGCGTCCAACCTCTTGCTTCAACATACACACATTACGAGCTTGTGTCATCCACAAAAACCATGGTAAACTAAAAATCGCCTTGGTTTGGGAAGCCCGAGTTTTAATAAACCCTGATCATGAAGGGTGTTTTGGCAAGAGAAGGCAAAACGCAATATCTTATTTGATGGAATTTTAATCTTCTTTAATTTGTTTGGTTGATCCAATCAACATGATCTACTTATTTGGATTGTACAATCCACAATAAAAGACAATCCGTGTTTATTATTATCTTGTTAACGTTTTGCTAGTATCGCCATACACACAAAAATAAATAACAAGACATAAATAATAAACATCCACAAAAAAAACAAAAAAAACGTGGCACGGATATGGCTCCTAGACTAAGATATTATCAAGCCAATGATAATATCCAATTGCCCTAAAGTGACAAGCTCATCTCCATGTGCTCCACCATAGCCGCACGCCTAGGGGTGTTTTCTTTGTCTTTTGGCTTCTTTGGTTCTCCGGTCGTCTTCTCCATGCTCTTGGCTATCATCTAAATATTTCTAATTCTAGCCTAACATCTAGAATAAATAAAAAATAAAATCCTAACATGTCGAGGAGAAAAGACTACTCGCAGGCCGTAAAACCTAATTAATTATTACATTAATTTGATCAGCTCGCAGGCCGTAAACCAAACCACAAAGCAATTAACATTCACAACCTAGGCCATATCCATCCACCATGCAACAAAGCACATAATACAGTTAAAACTAATTTTTAACGCTCTCGATTAATTTTTAAATGAATTGGGTAATTAGGGTTACAACGGTCCAAGGGGTCCAACCCATACATGGGCCGAACCCCTAGGAGGACCGCCGCCCGCCACGTGGCCTGGCCCAAGGCCGGCCGCCCTAGTGACCCGCGGCCTTGCATGGCGCGCAAGGAGGAGGGGCGGACGGCTAGGGTTTCGGCCCTAGTCTCATTCCCTTCTTCCTTGTTGCCCAAGCTTGGTTGTTTCCTTTATGGATGTTTCCATATAATTGTTTCCATAATTGAAAAACTCCTTTTTGAACTATGTGCCCATGAACCCTAATTTTCAAGAACCCAATAATTCACATCCTATGTGATTAAACTCACCAATTCTAACATCTCATGTTAAATTAGATCTTGTTTATGTTGAATCAGATTCAATTTGCATCTACTATGTCAATTAATTTCAGTTTTCGTGTAATATGAACATAACGGTGTATAAACTGAAATCATAACACATAAAATCATGTTATGCACTACGACCTGTGGCTCTGATACCTTTGTTGGGTTTTGACGTAGGTAACGCAGCAGAATAGCAAAAATTTAATTCCTACCCAAAGCCCACCAAGGATCACATGAAGAGACATCATAACATGATAAGGGACATAGAAGATGTGTACCTTTTGGTTTGGGAGATGACACGAAGAATATTGCCCTCGTCTCTACGGTTGATCCACGTCTAGAGTTGAGATCTAAATTCGTCCTTCTCAAGTGCTAGCTTGGACCGGAGGAAGAGGGAAGAAGGAATCAAGCAACTAAACGAGGAAAAGGGAGGGGTTCGGCCCTCTCTTTGAGCCAACAGGAATGGGGGGGGGGTGACACAAGGGGTTCGACCCTTGTGATCTTACTCTCTCTCTCTCTTGCTTTCTCTCCCCCTCTCTTGTGTTATGTCTAATAACATTAAAATTAGTGGGAAGGAAACTAGAGCATCCTTTATATAGTCCAAGAACTCCTTGTTAACTACATAAAGGTCCCTCCTAGTTCTACATGAACTTGGATTAGTCCCTTCCTTGCATATTAGTCCTAAAACGTTTGCAAGGTGTTGCAAAGCGATCCTTCTAATTAATTAATCATATTAATTAATCCCAAACCTAGTTCTAATCTATTTGATGTGTGACCCCATAGGTTTCCACTTAGTTGGTAGTAACTTATTACTAACATGGAGCGGTGGCTAGCAACACATCCTTGCAACCCAACTAATAGAATTTATCAGTGATCCCGACAAAGCTTTGTGCCCAATATCTTATATTTCACATTCCCTTTGTCTCCATATCTGGATTGGACACGAGACATAAATAGTCACACTCGTAAATTCAATCCATAGTTCATCGATCCTGAGAATATGCTTATGCAAGCAGATAACATCTATATCTCCATATTGATTTATCTCAGTCTGGCTAGACATTCAATAAGCCTCATCCCTCGAGTGGTCGTGGATATTTACTCCCATTCTGTGGGAGGTACAAATCCTTTCTACATCACTACGATCTCTAAGCTTGCTTCCTATCATGCCCGATAGCTATCTTTATGATTACCCAGTTACGGTGTAACGTTTGATAACATCAAAGCACGATATTTCACAACTAGAGTATCTAGTGACTTTAAGTCTAAGGATTGCAATTATAGTTGCACTACGAGAAGCGATTGTGACTTTAACATAATCTAATGTATCCTTCTCGTTGTGTGTCAATCCACTATGCCATTACCCCTAATGCATACCCATGGACATGATATCTCCATACTAATCTACACACATACTAGTCTATATTTGATCGTCCTATTAATCAATATAGTGGACTAGTGATATTTAAGATAAATGATAACGCCCAAATAGGGGTTATCTTTTAGCCTGATTTAGCGTGCCATCGTGTCGGAAAACTGCGTTTTAGCCAGAATTCACCCTCGGAAAGCCTCAGTTTTAGGAACGATATTTTTATTAGCTCTTCGTAATTTTCTGCGTGTTTCATACTTTTACTGGATATGATCGCAGGTTTTTTCATGTTGTCTTTACAGGCACAGGTTCGGAAAGTGCATTGGGATGCGTGCCGAGACAGAATTGGGTTCGCCTCGGGAAACGTGCAGAAAAATGCTCGGAGCAGGATTTGACCGAGACTGGTAAAAGGGAAAGTGGAACAGAAAACGAAAAGACTGGAGGAAAAACGGGCAGTGAAAACCGTCTGAGGAAGCTGAAAACGCCAAAACCGAGAATGACCGGGATGCGCTCGGTTGGCAATATCTTGAGCACGACTTGGAATTTAGAAGTGAAACCAGGGGAAAAAGAATGGAGACGTCAAGGGCTTACCGAAAACAAGTTATAATGCTAAAACGGAGCCGGGTCGAAAAACCGACTCCCGTCAAGTGGGGGTCTCGGAGAGGCTACGCTCAAGTAAGGACTCTCGAATCACAGTGTCCGGAAGTCGGGAGCAACTATTACTTGATTGTGACAATTTCCGGGACAGTTCTGATCCAGGGGTATTTTGGTCATTTGGCACCGGGACCAGGTTTTTGGAAGTCGAGTTTGGATTTTGGAGCCCAGATTCAGTCACCAGTTTGCACGCACCCCGAGGAGCCAAGCACGCAAGTCCAGAGTTTACAACGCAGGTAACTACGCAGGTAACTACGCATACAAAGCGTTTCCCGAGGCGGTTTCGGGCAGTGGCAGTTTCATAAATAAAGGCAAGTTCCAGAAACTTCTCCAGCACTATATAAAGATTAGTCCAGACTCGTTTTGGAAACACAACACATCCACGGAGAAGTCGGAGCATCCCGGGAAAGCACGAAAGCGCGATTCCAGATTCCAAGACCTAGTTTGATTTTATTCTCTCTCTCATTCAAAAACTGTGTTGTTTCGTTATGAACTTCAGTAGCTAAAATTTTTACCTAGGTTCTCGGTGATCCTAGGGTTTCGTTTTCAGAGATTAGTTCTACGTTTTGACTATGAATTCATGATCGTACTATCTTAATTCAGCAGTTTTTATCAGTTATTCTGTCTTTGAATTTTACTGTTTATGCATGATCGGAGTAGCTAACCAGAATTGCTACAGACCTGAGCTGGTAGGTGAAAACGTCTGGTTAGGTTTAGGAAGAGAAGACATAATTTAGCACCTTACCCCGATGGCCAACTAGCGAAGGGGAGTTAGGACTAGCCTGAAATCGTCGAGACCAACTGTTAGAGAATCTAATCCGGGCCATCAGGACAGGTTAGAAACTCTAGCAGACTTAGAACGAGACTGCAGACTTAGGCAGCTTAACAGGAATCCGATAGTCTGCAGGATTGTGATAACGTGCAGGAAAAGAAAAGATACTGCACAATTGGTACGTGGCACGGATAACGAGACTTCTATGTGTTTTCATGTCAAACAAAGAACGAAAATCTGAAGAGACCCTTGGGGATCCCGGGACCTAGTATCTCAAACCCTAGTTTTACAACCTTAAGATTATTCAGAAAATTCTCACAAAAAGATTTACGTTTCAGTTATTTACTTTCAGTACTTAGCTAGCAAACAAACTCTCAAAATATTCCTCATTTTTACACTCTGCAACTTAAAACTGGTTACTAGAAAAACCTGCAAAGTCCCTGTGGGATCGATAATCTGAGTCGTAATACACTCTATATTACTTGATTCGTATACTTGCGAATAGCACGCTAGAACCCTTTTCTTGGTAACCGTGTGACCTAGGAAGCCGTTTTTTAAACTCGCATCATTGTTTGTATGTATACCTTTCCTACGCGTTATGGCATGAGGGAGTTGAGTTGAGGGGGATTTTCTGGGGTAGATCATATTTTTCATATTGATAGTGGATGAGCGTCATATTTTTATATTTGAGGGTGTGTAAGGGTGAGATAGTGACGACAGCACACTTCTGTGTGGCGGTGACTCACGAAATTACACCGTGAGCACAGGAGGAGAGCCGTAGTGCGTGAAATTTTCCGCACGACATGGAGAACTCGGGTTGACAGGGTTGATTGGAGGACGCGCTGTGCGATTTAGACATCCTTGGAGTGAGGAGGATCGGTTGGAAAAGCGCGATTATTTTACGGATTGACTATGTGGTTCGAAATTAGTGTGGGGGTGGTCGTTTCAGGTTTTATCTCAGTTTTTTTCTGCCACCACGTTTTTGTTTTATCCTAGAGTTGGCCTGGTTTATATTATTGTTGTTTATTGTGTTGCCCTGCATTGAAAAAAAAAACGAGAAAAAAAAACGAGAAAAATAAAATTGAAAAAAAGGAAAAAAAAGAGTATCAAAGGCAGAAAATTCAGGGTGCTTGATTTATTTTATTTCAAAATCCCAGGCCGGAAATTTTTATAGCGGTTTCACATTCGTTCACAGTTGTGGCCGCAAGAACGGGAGTTACACCGGGACTGGGGAAATTAAGTGTCTAGAATCTTTGGTGATTTGGGTCAGTTTCTATCATCTTGGTGAGGGAGTGTGAGATTGGGGTATGTGTGAGTGTGCTGTGACGTTGAGGACAACGCTTCTAAATGACTTATCCTACTTTCCCAAAGCCGGCAGATTTACATTACACCCGGAGTAAAAGCACGGAAGGTGTGCGTTAGGGATACGTTCGGTTTGCATGCAAAAGCGGAAGTAAGTGGTGTTCGTGCTTGTTCCTAACCTAGGCTGGCCGCGAGTTCTTCCGATCACCGCAGTCTCTGAAATCTAGGGAAATATGAATGTTTGATGACGTTCAGTTTGAGTTGAAGAGATTGCCCAGTCTCACCAAAAATATACATTATTTTTATCATAGTAATACTGTTATTAAATAAGTGCAGCTACACCGCTCCGGATTGATTCGCGATAGTATGCATTGGTAGTATATAACTAGAGTTTGCTCGGGACGCGCAATGTTTAGTGCGGGGGTGTTTGATAACGCCCAAATAGGGGTTATCGTTTAGCCTGATTTAGCGTGCCATCGTGTCGGAAAACTGCGTTTTAGCCAGAATTCACCCTCGGAAAGCCTCAGTTTTAGGAACGAGATGTTTATTGGCTCTTCGTAATTTTCTGCGTGTTTCATACTTTTATTGGATATGATCGCAATTTTGTTCATGTTGTCTTTACAGGAACAGGTTTGGAAAGTGCATTAGGATGCGTGCCGAGACAGAACCGGGTTCGCCTCGGGAAAAGTGCAGAAAATGCTCGGAGCAGGATTTGACTGAGACTAGTAAAAGGGAGAGTGGAACAGAAACGAAAAGACTGGAGGAAAAACGGGCAGTGAAAACCGTCCGAGGAAGCTGAAAACGCCAAAACTGAGAATGACCGGGATGCGTTCGGTTGGCAATATCTTGAGCACGACTTGGAATTTAGAAGTGAAACCATGGGCAGAAGAACGGAGACGTCAAGGGCTTTCCGAAAACAGGTTATAATGCTGAAACGGAGTCGGGCCGAAAAACCGACTCCCGTCAAGTGGGGGTCTCGGAGAGGCTACGCTCAAGTAAGGACTCTTGGTTCACGGTGTCCAGAATTCGGGAGCAACGATTAATTGATCTTGACAATTTCTGGGACAGTTCTGATCCAGGGGTATTTTGGTCATTTGGCACCAGGACCGGAATTTCGGAAGTCGAGTTTAGATTTTGGAGCCCAGATTCAGTCACCAGTTTGCACGCACCCCGAGGAGCCAAGCACGCAAGTCCAGAGTTAACTACGCAGGTAGCTACGCAGTTAACTACGCAGGTCACTACTTTGACAGCGCGTTTCCCGAGGCGGTTTCGGGCAGTGGCAGTTTCGTAAAAAAGGCAAGTTCCAGAAAATTCTCCAGCACTATATAATGATTCGTCGAGACTCGTTTTGGGAACACAACACATCCACGGAGAAGTCGGAGCATCCCGGGAAAGCACGAAAGCACGATTCCAGATTCGAAGACCTAGTTTGATCTTATTCTCTCTCTCATTCAAAAACTGTGTTATTTCGTTATGAATTTCAGTAGCTAAACTTTTTACCTAGGTTCTCGGTGAACCTAGGGTTTCGTTTTCAGAGATTTGTTCTACGTTTTGACTATGAATTCATGATCGTACTATCTTAATTCAGCAGTTTTTATCAGTTATACTGTCTTTGAATTTTACTGTTTATGCATGATCGGAGTAGCTAACAAGAATTGCTACAGACCCGAGCCGGTAGGTGAAAACGTCTGGTTAGGGTTAGGAAGAGAAGACAGAATTTAGCACCTTACCCCGATGGGCCGACTAGAGAAGGGGAGTTCAGACTAGCCTGAAATCGTTGAGACCAACTGTTAGAGAATCTGACCCGGGCCATCAGGACAAATTAGAAACCCTAGCTGACATAGAACGAGACTGCAGACTTAGGCAGCTTAACAGGAATCCGACAGTCTGCAGGATTGTGATAACATGCAGGAAAAGAAAAGATACTGCACAATTGGTACGTGGCACGGATAACGAGATTGCTGTGTGTTTTCATGTTGAACAAAGAATGAAAATCTGAAGAGACCCTAGGGGATCCCGGGACCTAGTATCTCAAACCCTAGTTTTACAACCTTAAGATTATTCAGAAAATTCTCACAAAAAGATTTACGTTTCAGTAATTTACTTTCAGTACTTAGTTAGCAAACAAACTCTCAAAATATTCCTCCTTTTTACACTCTGGAACTTAAAACTGATTACTAGAAAAACCTGCAAAGTCACTGTGGGATCGATAATCTAAGTCGTATTACACTCTATATTACTTGATTCGTATACTTGCGAATAGCACGCTAGAAAGCACATCAATAAACAACACATTGCATATAAGGACTTCATTATATTAAATATCACAATATATAATACATGAATATTCTAGCCAATAACATTGTTCATACTAAATATTAGATTGCCTCTAGGGAACCTATTTTAACAGCTTCTTGGTTCCTTGGTCTTCTTCTCCATGCTCTTGGATATCATCAAATTATCTTATTCTAGCTAGCATCGAAATAAAATAAAACCTCACATGTTGAAAACATGATCAGCTCGCAGGTCGTAAAACCTAATTAACTATTACATTAATTTGATCAGCTCGTAGGCGGTAAACCAAACCACAAAGTAAAAATCCACAACCTAGGCCTTATCCATCCACCATTCAACAACGCACATAAACAACAAACATCCACAACCTAGTCCATATCCACCTCACGGTTTGACCGCGCGCCTAGGCCGGTTCGGCCATGTGGTCGTGGCCTTGCTTGGGCGGCAAGGATGGGAGGAGCGGACGGCTAGGGTTTCGGCCCTAGTATCCATCCTCCTTCCCTCATTGTTTCCCATGTTTTAGTTGTTTTCAAAGTTGGGAAAAACCCTTTTCTCCATGTGTTCGTGGCCTTGCTTGATACGACGATGATAATTTGCCCAATCCCAATTGAATCATATTCATATTGCATCTATATGTCAATTTCAGTTTTCGCGTAAAAGTAACATATACGGTGTAAAAACTGAATAAAATAACACATAAGATCATTATATGCGGAATAACAAAATTAATCTTTGCTAAAATCCCTCAATGGATCATAGGCAAGCCATCATAACATGATAATGGTAGAAAAGGTGTGTACCTTAGTTTGAGATCACATGAAGAATAATGTCTTCGTCTCTACGAGTATTCACACCTTGGATCTTTGATTGGATTCCTTCCCACCGCGATGTGCTAGGAACGGAAGAAGGAGGAAAGAGAGAACACAAAACGGAGCAAGAGGCCAACGCCTAGGGAGGCCGACGACTTCTGTGGGTGGACGAGTAGGGGGGCGATCCTCCTACTTGTCTCACTCCTTGCTTTGTTATGTTCTCTCAATTATAACTTGTTTTTGAGAAATAACAAGCCAGGATGTCTTTATATAGTTAATAACTCTTTATTAACTACATAATTTCCCCATTACAAATCATGTCCATACATGGATTAGTCCACTTGCAAACTAGTCCTACTAACTTAGCATGTGGGTGCGTTTAGATCCTCTTGATTAATTAATCCCACTAATTAAATCCAATATCCAATGTGATCCATTCGGTGTGTTACCTCATAGGTTTCTACTTAGTTGGTACTAACTCTTTACTAATATGGAGCAGTGTCTAGCAACACATCCATGCCACCCAACTAATATAAATAGTCAGTGATCCGACAATCCTTGTGCCCAATGTTCATGTGCTGTGTTATCCTTTGTCTCCATATCCGGATTGGACACGAGACATAATAGTCACACTCGCATATCCAATCCATAGTTTCTTAATCCTGGGAATATGCTTATCCGTGCAGATAACATCAATATCTCCATATTGATTTATATGAGTCTGGCCAGACATTCTATAAGCACCATCCCTCGAGCGGCCCATGGATATTTGTCCCATTATGTGGGAGGGAAAAATCATGTCTACATCACTACGATCTTTCATCTTGCTTCCTATCATGCCCGATAACTATCTTTTTAGTTCCCCGGTAAAGGCGCAACGTTTGATAATATCAAAGCATGATATTTCACAACTAGAGTATCTAGCGATTTCAAGTCTAAGGATTACAATACCATTAGCATTACGAGAAGCGCTTGTGACTTTGACATAATCTAATGTAGCCTTCTCGTCGTGGGTCAATCCAGTATGTCATTACTCCTAATGCATAACCATGTGTTAGACTTCATATCTCCATATCAATATACCCTTATACTAGTCTATAGTTGATCGTCCTGTTAATCAATATAATGGACTAGGGATATTTAAGATTAAACAACACATTGTATCTAAGGACTTCATTATATTAAATATCGCCATAAATAATAAATGAATATTCTAGACAAAAAATGTTCATACTAAATATTAATTTCCTCTAGGGCACCTACATTAACATATTGAGGTCAGATTGGCCACCGGAAGAGGAACTGTCCAAAATTTCTGGAAGATAAAAGGCTTGGAATTGTGATTCCACCACCACCAGGTATTTTAGTTGTAGATGTCAATCTGTCTATCTCTTCATAGTGGGTATTGGATACTGGATGTGGATCTCACATTTTTCGAAATAAGCAGGATCTAAAGAGAAGCAGATAACTGGCTAAAAGGGAGATAGACTTGCGCGTTGGGAATGGAGCAAGAGTTGCTGCATTAGCCATAGGCGTTTATGAGTTATCTTTACCTTTGGGAATTATTTTAGAATTAGACAATTGTTATTATGTTCCTGCTATGAGTAGGAACATTATTTCTATTTCTTGTTTGGATAATTTTTTTTGATAGTATGCATTGTTGTAATGATCTTTTGTTTAATGGATTATATATCCTTGATCTAGATAACTCCGTCTCTAACATAAATACCAAGAGGATTAAAAAAATATTAAATACTATGGCATTATCGTTTAGGCCATATAAACGAGAATCGCATCTCTTGACTCCGTAAGGATGGATTCCTAGACTTATTTGTTTATGAATCATGTGAGACATGTGAAGCTTGTTTATTGAAAAAAATGACTAAGTCCCCTTTCAAAAATAAAGGTGAAAGGACTAGTGATCTATTCTCACTCATACATACCGATGTGTGTGGACCATTCTCCACGCCTGCCAGAGATGGATATCTTTATTTCATTACACTTACTGATGACTTCAATAGATATGCATTTATATATCTTATGAAGAACAAATCCGAAAACTTTAAAAAGTTCAAAGAATTCAAGAATGAAGTAGGGAAGCAACTTGGCAAGAGTATTAGGGATCTATGATCGGACCAGGGAGGAGAATACTTAAGTTAAGAGTTTGACAACTATCTTAGAGAAAGTGGGATCTTGTCCCAAATCACTCCACCTGGAACACCACAATGGAATGGTGTGTGTGAGAGGAGGAATCGAACACTGTTGGACATGGTTCGATCTATGATGTTTCATACAAATATTCCAAATCATTTTGAGGACATGCTCTAGTAACTCCATCTTTACCCTTAACCGTGTTCAATTCAAATCAGTCATGAAGACACCATATGAGATATAAACTGGGAGGATTCCCTTAGTGTCATTTATGTGGATTTGGGGTTGCGAGGTCTATGTAAAGTGTTTACAATCAGATAAGCTTAGACCCAAGTTGGATAAGTTTAAGTTTGCGGGATATCCTAAGGAAACGTAAGGATATAATTTCTATAATCCTACCGAGAACAAAGTGTTTGTTGCTCAGACTGATGTGTTTCTATGAAGAGAGTTTGTCTCTAAAGAAGCCAGTGGGATCACTTTATAACTTGAAGAGGTTTAAGAACCACAAACCACTGATCCTACAATGGAACATGAGCAAGAATCGCAAGATGTTGTGGAGCAACCTGCTCAAGTAACACAAGAACTTCGTAGGTCAAGTAGGATACGTCATGAGCCAGAGAGGTATGGACTTCTCGAGACTGAGCCCGGTGATGTATTGCTCATGGATGATGAGTTTACAACCTATGGAGAGGCCCAAAAGGGGCCGGACTCTAAGAAATGGCTTGAGGCCATGAGATCTGAAATTGAATCCATGTATACCAACATAGTGGGGACTTTGGTGGAACCACCCAAAGGGCTTGGCCCCATAGGGTGCAATTGGGGTTTCAATAAGAAAACCGACATGGATGGCAATGCGATTGCCTATGAGGGCTGATTGGTGGAAAAATGATTCAAACAAATTCATGGTATTGACTATGATGAAAGCTTTTCCCAGTCACAATGACGAAATCCATTCGTATCTTACTTGCTATTGCATCTTATCACGACTACAAGACTTGGCAGATGGATGTCAAAACATAGTTTTTGTATGAGAACCTCCTTGAGGTTTTCTGCATGAAACAACGTGATAGTTTTGATGATCCAAAGCATGCCAACGAAGTATGTAAGTAGCAGCGATCCATTTATGGATTGAAGCAAGCTTCTAGGAGTTGGAATCTACGTTTTTGATGATGCAGTCAAAGAGTTTGAATTTATCAAGAACCAAGACGAACCTTGTGTCTACAAGAAGGTTAGTGGGAGATCTGTAGTATTTATGGTCTTGTATGTGGATGACATACTAATCACTGGAAACGATGTCCCTACCTTGAAATTTTTTAAAGATGGGCTAGGGAATTGCTTCTCAATGAAGGATTCTTACCCATGTCGCATGGAGTCACGCTTACGAAGACAGATTTTCCTTCCAATTAGATTGAGCACGACCGTATGAGTAAGATTCCATATGCATCGGCTTTTGGATCTATCATGTACGCCATGTTGTGTACTAGACTAGATGTGTCATACGTCTTGGTTATGACAAGCAGATACCAGTCCAATCCGGCTGAGAGTAACATGATTGCTGTTAAGAATATCTATAAGTACTTGAGAAGAACTGAGGATGCATTCTTGATATACGGAGGGAATGAAGAACTTAGTGTAATAGGTTACACTGACGCGAGCTTCTAGACCGACAAGGATGATTACATATCGCAGTCGGGTTAAGTGTTTACTGTTATAGATGATGAAAGACAAACTAATCAGATGACCTATTATGACTTTATCTCATTGTTTGCCTAAGTATCTGCAAGAGTTAATAGCTATCTATTTTTTAGGTAAAGTTTTTTTATTTACTGACTTGCATAGAAGGAAATCCAGCATGCAAATTGATCCTACAGTTATGGAATTGTGTCTAGACTTTCCTAAGACTTAAAGATGGAAGTTCATATCAATATCTTTTAAGATAACAAGCAACTAGCTGTTGTAATTGAGATGTTAAAGAGTCAATGATTTGTTGCTTATTTTTAGGAAATTTTGTTGAAGAAGATCATATATATATTATGCATTTCAAACAAGCAGAATAAGAAGACTGTTGAGAGATATTACGAAGCATTGAGTTTACATAGATTGAAAACAACTCTCAAGGATTGACAAGCAACATTGAGGAAGATCCAATCATCAATTCCAACCTCCACAAGAACCCTTCAAGCTTAACTGCTATTTTGTGTTACAGTGTCCTTCACTTGATCTTAATTTGTTTATATTTTTTGTTATACTTTTGTATCATTCAATCTCGTGGTGTTGTTCAAGGTGAACAACAAGGGATTATTATTGAATCGGTTAGCTAGAGCAGGTACTAGATAGGTTAGAGAGAACCAGAGGCTATAACAGAGTATGGGAATTCTATGTGCTTGAGATCTAGGCCTTAGATTTTGATTAATAAGAAGTCTGTTGAAAATCCTGCAGGGATTAGATCCCTCTGGGAGAGACGTAGGTCATTGAGGACTGACCTATGTAAAATATATGTTTCATTGCCTTTACATTTCAGTTATGTACTTAACTTGTTCATAGTAACAAAACATGTTTTTGTTCAAAGCCTTGAAAGAGTTTTCAAGGCCTTGAAAACTATCAGTAAACTTATGCTGGTTCTGTAAGGATTTAAATGACTTGAATTTATGTTCAAGTCCTTGAAACTTTATGTTCAAGTCCTTGAAATACTTCTGTTTTCACATTTTGCTTTAAAACCACTCTTTTGGAAAAAGTTGTCATACTCTATTCAATCCCCCTTCTAGAGTATTGATCATTTAGTTGCTACATACATACTGTCTTTCAATTAGGAAAAATGACAAAGTCCCCTTTCAATATGAAAGGTGAGAGAACTAGTGAGTTATTGGCACTCATAAATACTGACGTGTGTGGACCGTTTCCCACGTTTGCCAAAGGTGGTTATATTTATTTCATTAAATTTACTGATGACTTCTGTAGATATGGATTTCTATACCTTATAAAGGTCAAATCTGACTCCTTTGAAATGTTCAAAGAATTCAAGAATGAAGTAGAGAAGAAACTTGGCAAAAGTATCAAGTCTCTACGATTGGATCGTTGAGGGGAATACTTGAGCCAAGAGCTTGACTGTAATACTCCGTTTCAATACTAGGGTAAATTGGTAATTGAGACAAAAAATTTGATTTTTATTGTAAGTGGCGTATTGGGTAATTTTCGAGTTCAAAATATAGACGAGAAACTTGTATATTAATTCTCGAACACGTTACCATTGTCGAGTATTTGTTTTAGTATTTTATTTATTTTATGCTGAGTGATAAAATTGTTTAGCCTAGTGTGTACCCAACCCACTAGATGACTCTACCTATTGGTGCACCCAAAACATTCTAACAAAACTAGTGTAAAATAAATAAATAAATAAATAAATAAATAAAAGCTTCTCTTTCTTCAACAATCTGAAAAAATTTGTTGGAAACCACAAACTACTTCTTCTTCTTCTTCTTCTTCTTCTTCTTCTTCTTCTTCTTCTTCTTCTTCTTCTTCTTCTTCTTCTTCTTCTTCTTCTTCTTCTTCTTCTTCTTCTTCTTCTTCTTCTTCTTCTTCTTCTTCTTCTTCTTCTTCTTCTTCTTCTTCTTCTTCTTCTTCTTCTTCTTCTTCTTCTTCTTCTTCTTCTTCTTCTTCTTCTTCATCTTCTTCTTCTTCTTACAACACCACCACCCACCGGCAACACCACCATCACAGCCACAACCCTCACCACCTCCTCTTCCAACTCCATCTCTCTCTCTCTCTCTCTCTCTCTCTCTCTCTCTCTCTCTCTCTCTCTCTCTTTCCCTCCCTCTCTTTCGCACAGCAGAAGGAACAATTGCCCCCGCCAAGGAAGCCGCCGGCCACCGCAGGCAGCGACAAACTCCCGGCGGGGGTAGTAACTAATTGTCTTTTAGGAGATCTTGGATGGATTCACTTTTTGTTTTTATAAACTGTATATAAAAAATGAAATTAAAATATGAATTTTGGATTAAATTAGTTTATAACATTTCTATATATTCTTTTGACTGTATAAAAGTAAATTGGATATTAAAATTATATAGGAATTATTTAATATAAAATATTGTTGTTTCTCTTGAAAAATAAGCAAGATAAAAATATATGTTGTTAAATAAATATTTTTAAGTTCTTGTAAACTAGTGTTTTGAGTAAAATAGGTTATTTGGATAATATTGATAAAATAAAAAAAGTTCGGATTTTAATTTAGTAATTAACTAGTAGTAAACTCTTGATTTAAAAGAGTTATCCTATGTACGTTTCACATTGCTATTTGTGTGCGTTTCGGTGCAAAATGTTGAACTTCAGACTTATTTGAGAAGAAAATGCACTTTTGGATGTTTCTGAGCTTTACAATACAATCTGGGCATTTCTTAATGGTTTTGAGTATGATTTTGATAATTTATCACATTTGATCTTCGCAGTAGTGTTTGTGTTGTTGTTTGACAGGAATTACACATGCGGGACTCAAGTGGAGAGAAGAAACGAGCTTCGGAATAGAAGAAAAAGGTGAATTTGGTGCGTTTTAGATGTTGGCGCCAAATTTGGGCAATAATTGAGAAAAATAGGAAAATGGCCCGGAAACAGGAATTTCTCTTCATGGACGAAGTCTATGTCGCAAAAGGAATCCAAAGGTGCAAAAATCACATTCATCGGAGTTCGGGATCAAAATCCGGGTCCCTATTTTCTTTTCAAAAGCTTAGTTGCTATTCCAGGCTGTTTTGGGGAAATTCAGGATTTTTCAGAGTATAGAAAAGCAAATAAGACCTCCCGCCATTATCGGTCCAATTTCTCCTTGATCACCATTCAACCCAGCCACGACCTCCATTACCACCTGACTTCAACCAATTAATCAACCATCATCTTTCTCCACCACCAAACAACATCACAATCACCACCATTCGAGCCCGTGAATTATCACCATTCAACATAACCAACCCCACGACTTTGACCTCCTACAAACCATCAATATCATCGCCACAATACCTAAGCCAAAACTCTTCACCAATAACTTACCAATCTCCAATGTCACAAATACAGTGCTCAACATAATTACCTTCACGATCACCCACCAGACCTCCTACTCCATGGCCTAATAATACAACTTAACAAATTAATCCCATAAATGCCCGCTAATCCAACTCCTAACAATCACCATAAAACACCTTCATAACCTCCACATTATTTCACCACTCCTAAACCATTCTCCGTTCACCAGATTTTACCTCCAAACAAACTAACTAACCACCTGTAACTAAACCCCACAAAAACTAACACGTTAGCATAACTCCATCTATTTCAGATGAGAGCTGTAAACGAACCAAGCCGTTTGTGAACAAGTTGCGTTCGATTCGGTAAAAGCTCGTTCGTGTTTGATTCAGTTTATTAATCAAACAAACGCAAACATGAAAATGTGTTCGTTTGCTGAACGAGCCGAACACGAGCCGAACAAGGAGCTTGATCGTTAATGTTCGCGAACAAGTTATAGTAGTATATATTTATATATATAGTTAGAAACAAATAATTTATTTTGTCTTCTATATGGTTAATTTCTTAAAATCATGCGTAATTAGTGTAGGATTTCCATTTAGTAGGACTTTGACCCATTAATTATGATTCCAAAAAGTAATTCTATAATTTATAATAAATTATAATCTATAATTCTATAATCTAATATTTACAATATATAAGAGCTGATGCTTTGAATCTATCATTAACACAAATAAAGCATATCTCTAAACTAATATATTTTAAGTTATTTGTTTTCTTTAAGTATTTAATTGTAACTATCAACACATGATATTTTAATTAAATAATTATATTTATCATATATATCCAAGATAAATATAAGTTCTTCAAACCGAATTCGAGCTTGTAAACGAACTAGTTAAACGAGCCACGAGCCGAACAACGAACAACTCGAGCCCTAAACGAGCCGAACTCAAACAAGGTTTTTTTGTTCGACTCGAGTTCGTGTTCGACTCATTTAGAAGGCAATTTAAATGAGCCAAACTCAAACAAGCGATATTCGGTTCGGTTCGGCTCGACTCGTTTACAACCCTATTTCATACTCCCATAATCACCCATAAACCAAATCACTGCTACAACACATTAAACCAATTAAACCAAAACCACATCCTAACATCTCAGCCATTTAGATCCAACAAAAATCCTAATCCTTAGACCACATCTCAACCACCGTTTTAACCCCCTAACAACCACTGTTAGCACCTAACACCTGAACCAGATCCTACACCATTACACCATTGCCCACCATTATTCATCACCATTACCAGAACTACACTACATGTCTTCAATCAGACCAATTACAGACTCGAAACAAAACCCAGCAGATTCAACTCCTTCACCTGAGACCAGAGTACACTACCAAGAACCACCACAACAAACACCTCAGCCGCCAAAATACCACCAGCAATCCACATCATCACCACCAATCTGTTATCAATCCCGTATCAGACCTTCCCCTTCAATAAAACCCGACTGAAACTCACCTGGACACCACCGAATCATCATCCTTAACCAATCACAACCCACAATTAAAGAATACCTAGATGCCAAGGAGAAAACACAGGCTGAATCACATACTGGAATTCACTTTCAGATCGCAAGAAATTCAGAAGAATGGAGGTCGCACGACCTCAATAAGAGGTCGCACGACCTGACTATGGCAAGACAAAATGTAGGAGTTTAAAAACGAGGTCCTGCAAGACCTCGTTTTGAGGTCCTACGACCTATTCGCGCATCAGAATTTTCAGAAACAATAAAAACTAGTTGGGGATTTTGTGCAATATTTATAAACTTGTGAGAACATGTTGGGAAACTTATGAAAAATCCCTAAAAACATGATTTATGAGGCAGGGACGGATCAGAGACACTACGGGAAGCATTCTTGGAGCACTGTTTGGAGCACGTAGATTCATCGTTTGAATTCGTTTTCTCTTCTTCTATTTATTTTTGTATACGATTATGAAGAATATTGTATTTGTAATCATGAATCGTAGTAGCCAAACACTTTATATCGGGATTTCTCAAACGTTTGCTAGGGTTTGAAGCCGGTTTGGCGGATTATGGAGTGGACTCATGTTTTGATTAAACTTAACTGATGATCTGCTTATTCGCTATGTTTAATACTCGCTCTTAATTTATCTTTGTATTGTTTGGCCACAAATATGAAGATTATAGGCAATATGATAGTGAAATAAATGAATTACCCGAATAAGTGATTTAAGCACGTAGTCGCAGGTTAGAAAGCGCAACCATTGACTGTGAACTTTGGGTAGAATTATACGTCCTTATATGTTTTAGGGCTAATTAGAACTTGGTAACTCGGTTCTAATTTGACCTAGGCATAGAAAGCTAGCTTGGTAACTCGGTTAGCATTATTGCTCGTTTGGCAATTAAACATCGTCTATGTTTCAAAACATAATTCGTTAGCGGTATTCACCTAGTGACCCTAGAGAAATCCTGATACTCGTCTCTCATACTTAATCTAAATTTTAGTAATTAGTTGTTATAACAATTATTAGTTTAGTAATCAACTCAAACCGCATGCCCGCGTAAATTTATTGTCCTAATTAGTTCACGAAAAGTCCTCTGGGATACGACAACCCACTTCCACATTTATTACTAGAGCGATAGCCGTACACTTGCGGATATCGTGTCAAGTTTTTGGCGCCGTTGCCGGGGAATTCGGTTGAATGAATTAGAATTGTTAGCTTTAGGGATTTTATTTTTCAGTTATATTCTTTACTCACCTGCGTTCTAGTGTTGTTTGTTATTTTCGGGTGATTCTTTTGGGGCATGACCCGTTCTCAAAATGAGCCATTGTACCCATAGCTAGATAATTCTGAAGCACTATTTCTTAGAGACTCGAGGAAATCAGTTCCAATGGGTGACCAACAGGGAAACGTGGTGGAAAGACTCCGCAAGGTTTTGGAAGATGTAGAGACCACTATAGTCGTTGGCGAGGCCAGAGTGGCCAATTCATTAAGGGAAACTGAGTTGCTGAGAGCTCAGTTAGCGCCTGCACAAAAATTGGTTGCTAACCCTCCGATACCTTCGATTCCACCTAATGGAGGTCAACAAGTGGTTCAAAGGAACAATGTGGCACAGGAAGATGATCATCCTTTGGTGGACTACTTCAGAACCATGCCAGCTCGATACCAACCTACCATTGTGAGGCCACAGATTAATGCTGCTCACTTTGAGTTTCTTCAACATATGGTTGATGTGGAGCGGACTGAGTGCCTATTTACAAGAGCTCCGGGAGATGATCCGAATGCCTACTTGCTTTACTTTGGCAAATTACTTTAACATTGCATAATGAGCAAGTTCTAGATGAAACAGTGAAGCTAATACTTTTTCCCTTCTCTTTATCGGGAAAAGCAAAGACATGGCTCATGGAACTTCCAGCTGGATATGTTACTACATGGGCAGAGTGTTGCCAGGATTTTCTCAGGAAATATCTTCCGCTATCCAAGGTTGCTCAGCGAAGGGCTGATATCATGAATTTTACTCAGCAAGAGGATGAACCTTTGGGAGATACATGGAGGAAATCTATTCAGCTCCTTCGCAGATCCCCTACTCATGGAGAGCCATGGTATACACTCCTCCCTTATTTCTATAATGCTCTAGATAGGGAAACAGCACGTGAACTGGATATGTTAGATAGAGGAAATTTTATGGTCTTGAGAGTACAGAGATGTCAGGATTTTCTAAACAGTGTGGCAAAGCGTGAGTCTACGAGGAATGTGAATCATAGGTACTTGAAATCCGAAGGGGCGCTAGTCAACAAGATTGAGTCAATGGTGGAGCAGAAATTTGAACAACAAATGGCAATCATGACTGCGGCCTTTAACAACATGAATCCATCAGTACAGGTGAAGTCTGTGGGAGAGATGATCACGGATGAGAATCAGGGATATAGGATTGAAGACGTAAATTACATGGGTCCACCAAGACAACACCAGTGGCCGAACACTTATCATCCCAACAACCGCAATCACCAAAACATCAGCTACATTAATCCAAACAGTGGGCTGTATGCACCGGGTCAGCAGCCTAATCCTCCATATCAGACTCAGAGACAAGCTCCGCAGTAGCAGGAACAACAACATACCCCATACTTATACATTCTTATAGCGAAGATGACTGAGAAGCTTGTATCTATTGAGGCAACTTTGAAGAGCCATGAGAAACAGATTGGTCAGATTGCTAACCAGGATACGAAATTGTCACCAGATATACTTCATGCTTATTCTATTGTTCCTACTGAGCAGCTTAAAGCAATTACTACTCGCAGTGGTGTGACTACTCAGGATCCTCCATATCCTAGCCATGCGAGAGCTGAAGCTTTTAAATCCACATAGAAAGAATTGGGAGAAGAGGTACCCAAAGCCATGAGTCCCCAATCAAAGGACACGGTAGAAAAGAAAGAAGAGCACAAGAACACTCTAAATCTGGCTAAGTATGTGCCAGATGTGCCGTATCCGGCGTAAATAAAGAGGAATGATGAAGATCATAATGGGAGATTTTTGGAGATATTTAGAAAACTGCACATCAACATCCCTCTTGTGGAAGAACTTTCTCAGATGCCCAAGTATAAGAAGTTTTTGAAGGAAATTTTGTGGGGTAAGAAGAGCATAGACTCGTATGCCATGGTGGAGCTGATAGAGACGTGTCGTACTGTGATACAGCGAGACATTACCAAGATGAGGGATCCAGGCAGTGTCATCTTAGGCTGCACTCTTGGGGGTGGATACCACACACATGGACTCTGCGATCTGGGCGCAAGTATTAATCTCATGCCATTGTCCCTGTTTCAGAGATTGGGCATTGGTGCGAGAACCCCAGTGAAGATGGGTCAGCAATTGGCTGACAACTCAATTGTTACTGCAAAAGGGGTGATTGAGAACTTTCTTGTGACAGTGGGTCAATTTATCTTTCCAACTGACTTTGTGATAGTGGACATCAAGGAGGATCGCGATGTTCCACTCATCTTTGGAAGACCGCTTTTGAAGACAATGAGCCCAAATGTGGATCTAGAAACTGAGGAGATGACCATCAAGGCTCTAGATTCATCACTTTTGTTCAAGGCATTTGTTCCGGGCAAAGGGAAGAATAAATTGGCGATGAGAAAGTTTAGAGACAAAGGTGTTGATCCTACTCCTGGATTTTCTACTGTTTTGCAGCCCGATCCACCTGAGTTAGAGGAGAAGCCAAATGTGGTGAGTGCACATGATGTGGTGCAGAAGATCAAGAGCAAGAAATTGAAGGAGGAGGCACGTCGTGCTAGACCTCCTTAACATATTTGAGGTAAATGGGTTTGGTCGTCGACCTTAAATTACTGGCGTTTGTTGGGAGGCAATCCAACGTATTTATTGCATTAATTTGGCGTGTGTGTTTTTAATACAATTGTGTTGTGTTTTTATGTATATATTTGGAGAGATGAGAGAGAGACAGGGACTAATGATGTTTCAAGTGACATACTTGAGCAGGTTATGGGAAAGTCTACCTCGGTGTGCCATGGCACACGTGACCTTTACAGGGATTCGCATGTGCGAGTTGGGGATTCTCAAAACACATATTCTAGAAGAGGAGGGCAGTCGACCCCGGTGTGCGAGAACACACTGACTATATAGGAGCATGGTGGCGCCACCACCGGTGCTTGGAGACTGCTTGGCACGTTTTTCTTCCCCTCCCTTGAGGAGGTTGTAAGTATTTCTTCCCTTTGTTTAGATTTGTGTATAATTTTTTTTACATATATGTCATAGCTCAATCTCATCTACTAGCCCACGCATTTAATTTTTGACAGCTATGCATGATCTCTAAATTCGTCGAGGACTACAAAGCATTGAGTGTGGGGGTGGTTTAACTGTTTACTAGCCAGTGTCTTGCATAGTCAGTTACATGTAGGATGTGTCTAGGCTGTATTGTGAGTCAGTGTTGTGTTTATGCTATGTTCTTACTTATATTGTCGTATTGTGTAGAGTAGATTTATATTCTATTTGCACTTTTACATAATTGAGTATACCCACCAATAAAGTAAACTGTGTAGAGTCAAAAAAAAAATCCGAGTCAAAGCCTTGCATATAGAGTTAGGATATTATGAAAAATGAAAAAAAAGAGAAAATTGAAAATTTGAGAAATGACAATTGAAAGAAGCATATACTTGGTTGATTTAGTGATATGTGAAAACATTAGGCATAGGGTGTGAATTTTGACCGAGAGTGATATTTTTAGTTCCCCCTAGTAAGTATAGAGAGAATCTCATTACGTGAATGCCTACCTATTTTCAAACTAAACCGAATTTTTAAAGCTAAAGTGTGTACTGTTTTTCTCCAAAAAGAGTTGAGCTTGGTGTTTGCTAAACAAGTCGAACGTTCATGTTGTCCGTCTTAGGTAGTCGCCAGCCCGCCTCATAGTGGCACACAGAACAGCTGTGCGAGGATTTGTATTAGAGCACTCACTGCTTTTAGATATTACCTTGTAGGACCACTAGAAAACCCAATTTGAACCTTGGATTATTTGTCAGCTTTTTGACCTGGGGTGACGATTCTTGGCCTTCATCACAAATCGCTTAGAATCACCGCTTTAGTGCGCCACAGGGAGTTGTATTTTAGGGGGTTCGTTGAGGGAGTACTTCATTGCAAATTTTTGTGAGTTCTACATAACGCATATGCTTCATTTTATATCTACGAGGGGATGGGAGGCTGAGTGAGTTGGCTTGCACACTCTGATGTGGCAGTGTTCCATGTTATTACACCATGGTAACAGTAGTGGAGAGCCTGAGTTTGTGACGTCTAATCCGCACAACATGGGGTTGGTTGAGAATAATTGGTGGAACGTTCTGGGTAATGGATTTTTATCATCTTGGTGTAGGAGCTTCGGTCGGATTTGGCACGTGACATATATTATCTGACTATTTGAGAGGGGGACATGGCTACAGTCTAGTGTGGGGGTGTCGACATTTAACTACGGACAGAGAGATTGTGCTTTGATGACTCCTCCCCCATACTCGATTCGATTTGACCTTGGCTTCGTGGCATATTGTACTTCATTGAGTAGGCGGAGATGAATCTTTATTGTGATATTTATTCATCGAATTGGTTAGTTCATCCCCCTTACATATTTTTTTGGCTTGATTCTTGAAGGAGGACCACTCATATATATTTATTTGATTGTATTAATGTGTATTGAGAGAAATAAAAAAAATAAAAAATGGAAAAAAGGAGACAAAAAAGGAGAGGAATAGAGAAAGAAAGTGTGCTTAATGGAAAACGAGTGGTGAAGTTCCTAATTCTAGATTGAAGATTGATTGAGATTCACGCTTCGCTTTGATGGCCACGGGATTGACATGGTTCCGGGGTTTGAGGGGATTGATGGTCGGAGTCGGTGAGATTGAGGTTGAGGATTCCTATCATCGTAGTGAGGGTGTGAGATATGGGGTTGGTGAGATTATGTGACGCTTTAGGGTTTTTTGCTTCATACAGTTATGTCCTTTTTTTCCGTAAGCTTCATCACATTTGACCAGTAGCGGAATAGGAGCTCGGACTTTGAATGTGGCTTAGCCTTGGTTAGCCTCTTATTTTTATCGGCACACATGAAGAGACAGGTTTTTCTTTATTGTAAAGTTAAGCTTTCTATACTAACTATGGGGAATTACTTGTTGTCGAATTTAATTGCGCTTCACACCTCTATCTAACTTTTTCATTTCTCCGGGAGCACTAGTCTATGTGTATTGAAATTGCCTGATCTCGCAAAAAATAATGTAATATGTGTTTTAATTTTTAAGATCGAGTCTAGAATTGCATTTTCATCATCTTTCTGCATTAGTAGGTTCTTGATTCGTGTTAAATACGTTTGAGTCTTGTTGGCTAGAAAACAAATAGATGCTGTAGATGAGACTTTGCTCGGGACGCGCGAATCAATTTGATAACTCCTTAATGATAGTTACCCTATGTATGTTTCACATTGCTATTTGTTTGCGTTTCGGTGCAAAATGATGAATTTCAGGCTTATTTGAGAAGAAAAGGAACTTTTGGATGTTTTTGAGCTTTATAGTACAATCCATGCGTTTCTTAATGGTTTTGACTACGATTTTAATAATTTATCACATATGATCTTCGCAAGTTTTTGTGTTGTTGTTGGATAGGAATTACGCATGCGGGAATCAAGTGGAGAGAAGAAACGAACTTCGGAATAGAAGAAAAAGGCTAATTTGGTGCGTTTTGTATGTTCTCGCCAAATTTGGGAAATAATTGAGAAAAACGGGAAAATGGTCCGGAAACGGGAATTTCTCTACATGGACGAAGTCTATGTCGCAAAAGGAATCCAAAGGTGCAAAAATCATATTCATCGGAGTTCGGGATAAAAATCCGGGTCCTTATTTGCTTTTCCAAATCTTAGTTGCTATTCTAAGATGTTTTTGGAGAAATTCAGGATTTTTCAGAGTATGGAAAAGCAAAAAAGACCCCCCGTGATTATCCTTCTAATTTCTCCTTGATCGCCATTCAACCCAGCCACAACCTCCATTACCACCTAATTTCAACCAATTAATAACCATCATCTTTCTCCACCACCAAACAACATCCAAATCACCACTATCCATCCCCTGAATTATCACCATTCAACATAACCAACCCTACACCTTCTACCTCCTACAAACCATCAATATCATCACCAAAATACCTGAGCCTAAACTCCTAACCAATAAACCTACCAATCTTCAATTTTACAAATATAGTGCTCCACATAATTACCTTCACCATCACCCATTAGACCTCCTACTCCATGGCCTAATACTACAACTAACCAAATTAACCCCATAACTGCCTGCTAATGCAACTCCAAACAATCACCATAAACCACCTTCATAACCTCCATATGATTTAACCACTACTAAACCATTCCCCATTCACCAGATTTTACCTCCAAACCAACTAACTAACCACCTGTAACTAAACCCCACAAAAACTAACACCTTAGCTTAACCCCATCTGAAACGACCCGGGATCTCGGTTCAAGGTTAACACGACAATCGATAACCAAAAGTAGATTATTAACTATTAAAATTTACATTTCGGTTAAAGTACATAACAAAATTTCGATATTAAGTACAATCTAAAACAAATCGTGTGTGATCTACTAAGTGATCCGACTTAAGCTAAACTTCTTCATCTCGATCCGCGTTCCCATTCCCCAAACTTGATTGACGACCTGCGGTTTTAAAATGGCAAATGCCGACGCAGTTTTGAAGAAATAATCAGTAAAAACTGAGTAAATACATATTACGACATGTAAAGCAACGAGTGGCACGGAAGCATGAGTTGAAACAAATTAGAAGATTTAGACAGTAAAGCTATCATGTTGGAGACTTTGGAACAACTGGAAGTAAACGAGTAACAAAAACCTTTACATTTAATAACATTGAGAAACCACGAGTAGTTGGTAACATACCCAGAGTAAACAAGACCATTTAAGAGGATAACTTAGTTCATGAGTAGCCAAAGCATTTCAAATCATTTCAATTGATTAGGGCAATCCTGATCCACAAACAACATTAATAAAGTAGTCTATTTTTAATTTCGACTTCAATCAACAGTTTAATTTAGCTGAGGCGTGTCAAGAGCCACCAGTAGGATCGATGTAAACAGAGGGATCACGAAATACTCACTAAGGGTTCCTTCTAGGGTCTATCAAACCCTATTCACCCGAGCGTTAAGGAAGCCCATTCGTCAACCCTGCTCACAACATTAGCTAAAGGCCTTAAGTGTCGACACCCCTATACCGTAGTGACCCTTACAAGTATAAGTAGCACTCTATAGCTCTATAAACCCCTTGGCCTCAATATCTTTATACATTTTGGCTCATCGGGGGCGGATTTGTGAACATTAACGTTCTATCCAATAATAGGAAGCATTGCTTCAATGGTCTTAGCCATAAGAAAATGGAGGATCGCTTGACGCCTCCCATTAATAACAGTACTATGTACATCGTCCTAAGTCTATTAGAGGTATTTTATTTCTTCTCTTTCACATAACCAGAACTAGAACATCAACATTTCACAAGTAATTTACGAGAGTTATCAAAGGAGATGAATAGAATAGTTTAACAACATTCGAGTGGAAAACATGCATTCTCATACTTTTTCATATAACAAGCATTCATTTGAAACATCGAACGCATACGCACATTTTGATATGAAAAGGTCGTACATATGAACTTACCACTGGGATGAAGCACAATCAAAATCAAGAAACTAAGCCTAGCACTCCGACGACAACCGCTCTCTCCTACGGGGTCGATGTCTACAATCACACGTATGGCGTACTCGTTATAACCAATTTAAACATGCATAATACAAATGCAAACCTACATGTACATAGTACTAAATTTAACTAATGCACATATAATGATGTTTATTTATCAAAAAAAGTCCAACAAAACACCTAGAAGTTCAAAAATTCAAGTTTTCTAAAAAATGTGAAATTACAATTCTGGAAAGAATTGTAGCTCTGACTTTGGAGACATATTTACCATATCAAATCATCTCCTAAAATTTTGAAATTCATGTATGATGAACCTATATGTGTCTAATTTCAGAAACATCAAGAAAATCATGCATAGCTATTATAAAACTCAAGTTACAAAAATAACAAACACTGCTATGCAGAGACAAGTTTGGAAGAAAGTTTCAACTTTGAAGAACAATTACTACTACTTGGAGAATAGAAAAAATGCCCATATTATCCAGAATGAATCCCTTATGTGTCTAGTTTCATCACAAGAAAGATTTGGTGCCATAGGTTTCTGGAAATGAGATTTTTAACAAAAATGGTAAAACTTGTCCAAAAACAGAGTTTCAGAAAACATGCAACTTAGAATGAGCATATCTCCCTAACCAAAAAGGATATCGAGTTGAATTTTCTTTTAAAATGACCCTCTCTGAGTCTAGTTTCAGAATATGAAAGAGTTAAAAATTTCACAAAGACAAAACTTGGAGATAATATACGTTTTTCATAAACTGGTCAGATTGTAAAAATGTGCAATTTTCTCCTAGAGCACTCAAAACATGATCAAATCAATTATATGACACATGCAACTTATGGAGACTTGATTTTCACCTAAATAACACCATTTTAGGCATTAAATAAGATTTCTACATTCTCTTGACACAAATTATCAAAATTTTCTTGACATGCAAGTGCAACTACCAAGAATTTTACAAAGTTCATATGGGTTTTAGTGTGAGTTTCATGAAATTGTCAAAATTTTGGAGTCAATCACATGATCTAACTATGTAAATTAAGAATCAAGCATGGAGATGAAGAAAACTAAGATGAAATTTCATCAATCAAAGCAAAAGATGGACATGCATGAATAAATTAAAGACTAGAAGAAAGTTTACCCAAAGATTCAAGAAATGGTGAAGGAAAGGAGTGAAATTGACCTTCAATCCTTGAGAAGAATGATGAAAAAAAACTCCCCTCCATGATCATACTATGCTTGGGCTAAAGTTTTTCATGTTTTGGAGGCTTGAGAATGAAGATTTGATGGTGTTTTGTGAAGGTGTTCCTCCAAAACCGGGAATGGAGTTTTTTGGAGAGAGATGGGAGAGTATTTGAGTGGTCTTGAAGAGAAAAATGAAAAGGAATGAGAATGGAAGCAATGAAGATGATGGTGGAGGTTGGTGGTGAAGAATCCACATGATAATGTACATACATGTGGGTAGGTAGTAGTTAGAGTTGATGGAGATGGGGGTGATGTGCTTGATGTATTAGTAGAGAAAATTGAAAGATGCTTGTAAAAAGAAAATCACCATATTTTAGTAGAGTTGACCGAAGATAGTGGGTGGGGGAGTTGGATGAAAATAAACAAGAGATGATTTGCTAGTTGGGGTAGAATGTGAAATCTAAAAGTTTAGGGGTGAAAATATAATTTCCAATTAATAGGTAAAACTAGAAAGATAACTTTCATAAATTGTAAAATCTCCAAATTATTTCAAATAAAACACTTTGTATAAATTACTTTGAGAAAACTACAAGTACCTCCCAAGTATACAAAATAAGTTTCATATAGTATCATCTAAGTTTTAAAAACTACAAAATAACCCCAATTTAAAAATATATATCCTCATAGATGTCAAATGACATCCTTATATTTTAGAATAAAGAAAAGTCATTAATAAGTTTGAAATATAAATTTCTCAAAATTTTCAAATATTTTTCCGAAATGACCAAATAACCCCTTAATTAAATATGGGGTATTACACCATCTATTTCAGACCCCCATAATCACCTATAAACCAATTCAGTGCTACAACAAAACAAACCAATTAAACGAAAACAACATCCTAATCTCTCAGCCATTAACATCCAACACAACTCCTAATCCTTAGACCACCTAACGTTCACTGTTAGCACCTAACACATGAACCAAATTCTACACCAGTACACCATCACCCACCATTATTCATCACCATTACCAGAACTACACTACACCTCTGCAATCAAGCAAATTACAGACCTGAAACAAAACCCAGCAGATTCAAATTTTCCTCCTGAGACCACAATACACAACCAAGAACCACTACAACAAACACCTCAGCTGCTGGAATATTATCAGCAATCCACAATCATCACCACCAATCTGTTATCAATCCCGTTTCAGACCTTCCCCTTCATCAAAACCCGACTGAAACTCACCAGGACACCACCGAATCATCAACCTGAATCTGTCACAACCCACAACGACAGAATACCCAGATGTCAAGGAGCAAAATAGAGGCTGAATCACATACTGGAATTCACTTTCAGATCGCAAAAAATTCAAAAGAATGGAGGTCGCACGACCTCAATAAGAAGTCGCACGACCTCAATAAGAAGTCGCACGACCTGACTATGGTAAGACAAAATACTGGAGTTTCAAAACGAGGTCCTACAAGACCTCTTTCAGAGGTCCTACGACCTGTACGCATATCAGAATTTTCAGAAACAATAGAAACCAGTTGGGATTTTGTGAAATATTCATAAACTTGTGAGAACATGTTAGGAAACTTATGAAAAGCCCTAAAAACGTGATTTATGAGGCAGGGACGAATCAGAGACACTACAGGAAGCATTCTTGGAGCTTTGAGCACTGTTTGGAGCGTGGAGATTCATCGTTTGAATTCTTTTCTCTTCTTATCTTTATTTTTGTCTACGATCATGAAGAACATTGTATTTTTAATCATGAATCGTAGTAGCTAAAAACTTTATATCGGGATTTCTCAAACGGTAGCTAGAGTTTGAAGCCGCTTTGTCGGATTATGGAGTTGATTAATGTTTTGATTAAACTTAATTGATGATGTGCTTATTCGACATGTTTAATTCTCGCTCGTTATTTATCTTTGTATTGTTTGGCCACCAATATGAAGATTATAGGTAATATGTTAGTGAAAGCAACGAATTACCTGGATAAGTGAATTAAGCACGTAGGCGCAGGTTGAAGGAATCAACCATTGACTGTGAACTTTGAGTTGAATTATACGTCCTTATCTGTTTCGGGGCTAATTAAAACTTGGTAACTCGGTTGTAATTTGAACTAGGCATAGAAAGCTAGCTTGGTAACTCGGTTAGCATTATTACTCGTTTCAAAATTAAACATCGTCTGTGTTTCAAAACATAATTCATATACGGTATTCACCTAGTGACCCTAGAGAAATCCTGATACTCTTCTCTTAACTTAATTTCAATTTTAGTAATTAGCTGTTATTTCTATTCTTAGTTTAGTAATCAACTCAAACTGCTTGCCCGCATAAAGTTAATTGTCCTAATTAGTTCACGACAAGTCCTCTGGGATACGACAACCCAATTCCACCTTTATTGTTAGAGGGATAGCCGTATACTTGCGGAGATCGTGTCAGACATCAGAGTAGGAAATCCAATAAGCGATAAAAACATGTAGGGAAACTTAAATTGATATAGGACAAGATAATAAAACAGGAAATGCCGGTCAGGTTGTGGGTAGTCTAAATGCTGTTATTGATCCCGTTCACGTCCTCTCATGGTAACTGTTATGTGATTAAATGGTGCTTGGATTATTTTGCTTTAATTGGTAACCTAATTTATGATAAATTGATTGACCAGTGTTACTCTTGTTGTGTAGACCGAGAAATATGAATACTCAAATTCCGGAATGGTAAGTGGATTGAGAAGACGAGTGATATATGTATCACTAGAAATAACTATATCCCGCGTGATCTGACCTCTATGAGGTATTCGGTACATGGATTATCTGGTGTCTTCAGGTTTTATTGTCTGCTTGATGAATAATGCTTTCAAAATAAGTGGAAATTGATTATGAAATATAGAAGTTGGATTGTGAATTATGAATGATGCATTGATCTATTTAAAAATGTATCTATTGTGTATAAGATTCATATGAATTTCTAAACTAGACGTGATAGTTATTCGTTTATAGGATGATTTAAATCCCTGAGACCAGAGGCACTGTAGGTGACTGATGGAGATATGACTAATAAACAACTGCGGTAATATACTAGGAGGACCCGATAAGGATAGACGGCCCAAGAGCAATAGCCACATGGAGTAATTTTTCGTTCGATAGTAATGTTGTAGGGATACATGACTCTTATAACAACTTCGGGGGGGGGGGGGGGGGTATTCGATTGCGACCATTGAAGACCTTGGGTCAAAGAGACGTAACGGGAATGTTGAAATACTTGACCGGTGAATCCTAGTTTGATTGAATAGATATGTGAAGACTTTAATGATTTATTTGAGGTACCGTTTGAGATGTTAATTTAGAGTCAGGGGTCAAGGATAAATTTATTTTGGGAGTCTTTTCACGGGATCAAAGAAAGTTATTCGAACAAAGTCCCACCCACCCTCACCTGAGAAATTTTGAAGTCGATCCACTGAGTTTTGACTCGTTTGAATATAGTTTTACAGCCTTGGTCAATTGAGAGATTTTTCCATGCTAATTGTTGATTGGAGTATACTTCTTCATGATTTATAGTCGGAGGGTTATACTAGACTGCATTGTAATTCGAGGGTACCAATAATATTTAACTATTTGAGGCGTTACTTGTATTCTGGTTACTCTAATGTTGCTTGATGATTGGGATGTCTATTCGGCTATGTATTACTTCTGTAATTATAGGATTTAGTTGAGAGACATGGTGTGTAAACTGTGAAAGGAGTATTGTAGGTTCATTGATGACCGTGTATAAGATTTGGACGCACCCCATGACAAATCTGGGAAGGTTTAGTTTCTGAAGTTGCATATATAGTAATGCATTGGAGTTCTGACTCAGATTTTGAAAGTTATGTTTAGATCCTAATAAATTTATATTTGGAGTCTCCTATTTTAAGACGATTGCTCGGGAGATATTATTATACGAGGAATTATGGAAGCTTCTTATATTTAACTATCGTATACTTGGGTTGTCGTAGAACTAATATTGCTCATGGTTGGGGTATGTGTCCATATATGGATTGTTTGTAAGAGATGTATGTTTCCGATACATTAATCTAAAGTTCTGTTGGGCTTAGGGGAAATGTTGTACATTCTTCAACTTCGCGCTGTTTGGTTTATGGTGTGTGATACGAACTTTATGAAGATGACGCTACCAGTTACCAAGGCAGAAAATGTTAAGAAAAGCTTGGAGTTCGTGTAGGAAACTGGAGGCATTCTTCCATTTTACGTTTGGAGATTTTTTTTCAATATAGGCAAGAAAGCCAGTATTTTAAGTTATTTGGTTGAATTCTTATGAATTCATGTTTTCTGTTTGAGTGACATATTTGAACTATGAAGAATTATGGATTTAAATAGTTTTTTGGGGTTTGGTTAGAATAGTAGGAGGGAGAATATGAGTAATGATCACATAATGGACCCTCTATATAGTTATCAAAGTACAACCCTAAGTTCTCTTAGGTACTGGACACATAGAAGAAGCTAGTTTAAGAAACTCAGCTCTAGATATGATCAGAAGACACAGTTAAAACTTAGAGAGTAATCGGATGTAGTACCACATTAGAATCAACATGATTTGAGGAATATTTGGGTAACGCGCGATCAGTGGTCAGTATAACAGGACTCTGTCGTATGGGATTTTGGAGAAACTTTGAAGAGGCATTGGAAATTCGACCAAGGGTCGCAGGGTAAGCTCAAAAAGTTTTATAGACTCTCGTCTAGTCCACTACGAGGTGTTATTTTGAACGTATTTGGAGTTCTATTGTCACTAGATTAACTACCTTGACGAGTAATCAGGAATTTACAACACTAAGTGGATTAGAAAGTCTTTATGAGCTTCTTGGATTGAGGCTATTTTGAAATTCCCTTTCATTGCAATGCGTACTTTTTACATGAGTTTTATTTTAAGTCTTTGAATGTTTGTAATGTTGGTGTAAAACAGGATCTAAATACTCTAGAAGGGGGGGGGGGTTGAATAGAGTATGCTAATTTTTGCCAAAACAAAATCTTTTTAAAAATTTAGAAGAGTAGGCAGTAGATATCTCAAAGCTTTGAAATAGATTTGAGAAATTGAAGATATAACTGTAGGATATAGAGGCTTCAAATCTTTGAGATTTGGAAAGCTCCAAAGATTTGAAACTACTTGTTTAGACTGAATGTACATATAACAAAAGTAAATAGCAGGAACACAGAGACTTTACTGAGTTCAGTCACAATTGGACCTAGTCTCTGCCTGAGGGATCTAATCCCTCCTGGATTCAAACACAACTTCTTATTAATCACCCAGATTTAGACCTAGATTTCAAGCCTAAGTGAACTACCTTACACTTATACAGCTTGTGGTTCCCAACCTATCTAGTTACAGGCTACAACCTGTTGAAACAATAAGAACCTATTGTTGTTCACTTTGAACAACTAAACTACTAAGCTTAGTGAGGTTTCAGAAATTTAAAATGAATAATACAATTCAGTACAAGAAGAAGAACTTTGAAAGAATAAGTTAATGAAGCGTGGAAGAGTTCTTCTGTTCTAATGAATGATCTTGCTTTTGCAGTGTCAATGGCCTGCTAATTCTGAATATTTGAATGATATGAACTCTCCTATTAGTAGCACACTTCAAAATCAAGGTGCTGATCACTTTAAATTACAGTCTGCAACCAACTGAGAGATTTTAGGAACAAAAATCCTATAAATCCTCTTCTCTGATATGCTTCTTTCAACAACTCTGTTTGGATAGCTATGTGATTTTATTATGGACGTTGGAGCGCCAAACGGACCTGGATAAACTCAGCAAACAAGATCAAACAACAAGACAATCAAGAATCAAGATCTGATTAGCAAAGTACTAACAGTTCATGAGAAAACTGGGCTACATTTGTCTGGTGATAAACTTGAGTTAATATACATACTCAAACTGATGAATATATCAAGTATTCTGCATAGAAAACGTATTATTAGACAGTAATCAACTCATAACAAGTTCTAAGTCTCACAGAAATAACCTCCATACACATAAATAATTAGATGAACTTAGCAGTGAAGGCTAACCAGTAAATCTCAAAGCTATGAAGCTTTGCCTTCTAGTTCATCAGAGTGAGCTTGGATTTTCAATCCGACTCAGTACTGCATATATTATAGATTAGAACATAGATTACTAATGCATTTATATTTTCATCCCATATCAAAACCAAAACCTGCACAAAAAACAGTTCGACAAATATACATATAAGCATAGCTATAGTAACTCTAAGCTTTGAAGCTTTCGTACTTAGCAATATTTCCTGCTTGTGTTTCTGGTTTTCATCATCATGGAAACAAATCTCTCTGCATGTGCATTCACATATTAATATCAAGGAGCTTCAGACTTATCAATCTCCCCCTTAATGAAAGACAAAACACATTATTTTGAAATCCTGATCTCCTACAATTTACAACCACAAGTGATATTCACAGAATAACTTGAATCAGGCTAGATAGTCACAAATAGCACAAAATCACAAATAAAAAATACCACATAATAATAAAAAACACAGGCATATTTCAAGAACAGATAGCATCCTACAATATCCAGAAATTATTACAAAAACTTAATCCAGAAAAGTAAACAACCTGAATACCTGAATAACTTAAAAAACTAACACAAAACACATAATAATCTTCTCCCCCTTCTTGACTTTCATCAAAAGAGTAGAAGAAATGTAGGATCCGTTAATAGGATTTTAAAAGAAAACAAAAGAGTAACAAAGGAATTTTAGGACTTGTGAGAAAAAGAATTGAAAGATTGGGTTTCAAGGCTTTGATGATTTTGAATACTTTTCCTTTCCTTTTCCTTTGCCCTGAGCCTCCTCCTGCTCTTCCTATAAAATTAATTTATCCTCAACATGTTCTTCTCATAGCTGTCCTTGTTCTTCAGCTTTCTTACCATGAGCTTCCTCAGATTTAGCCTGCATCTTTTCAGCAACTTTATCAACTCACCTGTCCAAATCAGTAGCTTCCCTTTCAGAAGTCTATGCAGTAGTTTCTTCAGCACCGGCCTCATCCTCTGACTCTTCTTCTTCTTCTTATTCTTCTTCTTCTTCTTCTTCTTCTTCTTCTTCATCTTCTTCTTCTTCTCCTCCTTCTCCTTCTCCTCCTCCTTCTCCTTCTTCTTCTTCTTCTTTTTCTTCATCTTCTTCTTCTTCTTCTTCTTCTTCTTCTTCTTCTTCTTCTTCTTCTTCTTCTTCTTCTTCTTCTTCTTCTTCTTCTTCTTCTTCTTCTTCTTCTTCTTCTTCTTCTTCTTCTTCTTCTTCTTCTTCAATAATATCTTATGAATCAATGCTGGTTTCTCTGCTCTCTGAAGAAGGTACTTTCTGTATATCCAAACCTTTGATGATGATGTCAAGTTTGCTGTTCACCAAACCCTTGAACTTGGTGAATTCAGTGGACAAATCAAATAAACTTTATCTTAAATCCTCCACTCCATCTTCCAGAGCCTCAACCCTATGTAGAACTTGAGAGAAATCCAAATTACCAGACACTTTGGGGGTTGAAGTAGCTATATGTTTGATAAACTCTTTCTCTTTCAGGTCTTTAGCATTCAACTCAGAGTAAAACTTACACTTTCATTTTTGCAGTGTAAACTATCCCAATCCTTTGAAGTGATTCCTCATCTACCACTCCAAAACCATTAGTAATCTTCTCCTCATCCTTCAAAGAAACTCCAAAGTGTTTAAAAAACAATGGTAAGACATTGGCATAAGGCAGGGAATGGTTCCTAGTCCTAGTGCCACAGTAAACCATATGCTCCATCACAACAGTAGGAAGGTCTATCTCAAACGCTTGACATATAAGGTACATAAGGATCAACACTTTGTTTTTCACCACTTCTTTTGAATACTCCCTGAGAACTACACATCTCTTTATGATATAAAACAAGATTTTGGCTTCACAGTTAAACACATAATGTGTTAACTGTTTTGGTTAAGAAGGGGTTCCCTCCAAGAAAAACATGGCTTTGGCTTTCTCCAAAATTTCTTTCCTATTAGGGTGATCACTAACTTTGTACTTCCTAGGCACTCCCAAAACCTTTGAAACCACCTTGTGATCCAACCTAATGTCCACACCAGCCAATTTTGAAGTAAGAATATACCTATCGTTATCATCTATTTCTTGAACTAAATTCAGATAAAACAATCTGGTTAACCTAGGGTAAGCGTCAGAAGGTGGGTTTAACAAACTCCCTACAGATGAGTTCCTCAAATTCTTAATGTAGTCTAAGTCCATTATATCCAGCAAGTCAATACTAATAAGCCTACAAAAGGAGACTTTGGATGAGGCATACCCATCCATCCACAAAGCTTTAACCTCAGAATTAACAAATTAAGATTTAGGTAACAAATTCTTACCAAACTGGTGGTCTTCTTGGTCTTCACAACACTGTGTTTCACCCTCTTCTTTTCTGGAGTTGCTTAACCCTTCTTCTCTGGAGTTGATTCTCCTTTCTTTTCATCAGCTTTCTTCTATTTTGAAGATGACACACTCTTCTTTTCTCCTTTTTCAGCAGTCACTTCCTTCTTCTTCTTACATGATTCTTCCTCTTGAACCTTACTCCCCTGTTCTTTGTCCTTCACCCCTTCCTCTGTAGCAGACTCAGATTATGACTCAACCATTGTTTCTTCCTGAACTTTATTTCCCTTCTTGACCTTCTTTGAGGAAGGTGACGTCTCATGGACACTGGCTTTGTCTTCTGAATTTGATCCTTGAATTGTGATCTTCTTGTTAGCCTTCCTCTTCACCCTCTTGTTGGAAGTCTGACCTTGCTGCTTAATTCTTTCAGACTTTCGCTCCATTTTGGTTAGAGTGAGAGAGTTTGAGAGAAAAGGGAGAGATGGATATAGAGACGAAGAGATAGAAGTTGAGAATGAGAGAAATAAGTCCTGAAGCCGGCTTAAGTTGGTAGAAGAGTCTGATTTGAAATGGAGATTGCATGCAAAGGGATTTCAGAAGATTTGTTGGGATATTTTTAGATATTTTTGTCAAAATCTCTGAACTTTTGAAAGATTCAGTAATTATCTAAAATGTATTACAAAATATTTCACGATCCAATTTTTAAAAGATAAAACATATCCACTAATCAAAGCATTGTAACAGAGGTTCAAAGATTTGAGAAGTTTCAGACCAAAACAGAAACTTCAAAGCTTTGAGCCATACTTTCAAGGCTTAAGAAAGTATGATCTCAAAGGCTTTGAGATCCACACATATAATACACATAGAAGATAATTACTCCCGCTAAACCAATGCATCCTTGTTCAACATACCCAATTCAAGCCTTAGGGATGCAAACCTCTCATCTAGCAGTGGTTTAGTTAAGATATCAGCTATTTGCTTAGAAGTAGAAATAAAAGATAGAAAAATATCACCTTTTTCAGCATGATCTCTAAGAAAGTGATGTCTCACATCTATGTGATTTGTCCTTGAATGCTGAACTGAATTCTTTGAAATAGAATTGGCACTTGTATTGTCACAGTTGATAGGCACATTTCTGAATTCATGTCCAAGATCTCTTAGCTGTTGAGAAATCAACAAAACCTGTGAGCAACAAGCTCCAACTGCAACGTATTCAGCTTCTGTAGTTGATAGAGCTACTGAATTTTGCTTCTTTGCATGCCAACTTATCAATGAAGATCCAAGGAATTGACAACATCCGGAAGTACTCTTTCTGTCTACTTTGTATCCTACAAAGTCTGCATCTGAATAACCACTCATTACAAAGTTAGATCTTCTTGGATACCAAATCCCCAAGTCTTTGGTTCCATTCAAATATATAAAAATCATTTTCACAGCAATCAAATGAATTTCCTTAGGATCGCCTTGAAATCTAGCTCACATGCACACACTAAACATAATTTTTGGTCTACTAGTAGTTAGATATAAAAGTGAACCAATCATACCTCTGTATTCCTTTTGATTGACACTCTTACCAGTTGTGTCTTTGTCTAAAGACAGTGATGAACTCATAGGAGTTTACCTTGGACTGTGACATGTTATACTTGTTAACAAGTTTAGGGTGTATTTCCCTTGATGCACACAAATTCCTCTCTTCATTTGATGTACATGAAGTCCAAGAAAGAAATTCAGTTTTCCCATTAAGCTCATCTCAAATTCCCTGCAGACTTGAAAACTTTTTTGAATGAGCATAATTAGTCGCACCAAATAGAATATCATCAACATATATATGTAAAACTAACAGATCCTTTTCATGATTTTTGATAAAAAGAGTTTTGTCAACCAGTCCTCTCTTGAAACCATTTTGCAATAAAAATTTAGAGAGCCTGTCATACCAAGCTCTTGGAGCTTGCTTAAGTCCATACAAGGATTTGTTTAATTTGTAAACATAATCAGGAAAGGTGTAATTTTCAAAACCTAGTGGTTGAGCAACATACACTTCTTCTTGTGAAAAACCATTCAGGAAAGCACATTTGACATTCATTGGAAAACGTTTTATATGATTATGTGATGCAATGCAAGAAGTATTTTGGTAGCTTCTAACCTTGAAACAGGGGAAAATGTTTCCTCATAGTCAATACCTTCTTCTTGATTGTATCCCTGTGCAACCAGTCTTGCTTTGTTTCTTACCACCTTACCTTTCTCATCAAGTTTGTTTCTGAACACCCATCTTACTTCAATAACAGATTGATCCTTTGGTCTGGGAACCAAATTTCACACTTTATTCTTTAAAACTCATTCATCTCACTCTGCATTACAATGATCCAATCTGCATCTTCTAGTGCTTGTTTTGAATTCTTCAGCTCAATGAGTGATATAAAAGCACTAAAAGCACAGAAGTTCATCAATTGGCCTCTTTTCTGAGTTCCAGTAGTTGGATCTAATATGATATTCTCTGTAGGATGATCTGATAAATATTTTAACTTCTTTCTGGGTGTCCAAGTGTATGGTCCTTCAAGGCTTTCAGTTCTTGACATAGTAGAAGGAGTATAAAATTTACTGTCAGTCTCAGTCTCAAGCCTTTGAGATTTTGGCTCAGGAGTGGGTTCAAGGCCTTGAGATTCTTTTGACAGTTTTTGCAGCGTAGTTTTTCTTTTACTGACTTTCTCACAGCCATCATCAGCCACATGTTTATTCAAACTAAGATCTGCAAATTCACAAAGAGAATCATTTGTACTTTCATCAAAATCTACATGAGTACTCTACTCTACAACCTTAGTTCTCTTATTTTAAACCTTATAATCTTTGCTAGTTTGAGAGTAACCAAGAAACACACCTTCATCACTTCTAGGATCGAACTTAACAAGATTATCTTTGCCATTGTTATGCACAAAATAAGTACAGCCAAAATGCTTAGGCATAATTTCAGGAGAACACTTGATTCAACGTAGTCTGGAAGGTTAGGCATAATTTGACGTCGTAGCTTGTTAGACGAGTAGGTGACAGTTTGTCGACCTTGGAACAAAAAAAATAGCTTCTGTGAAAAAAAAATAGCGACATGTTTTCCCTAAGTATGACCATCTATTGCGACTATAGTTCCGGGGACGTCACTCTTGAAGGGGGAGAGGCTGTAAACAATTCGTTCAGTACGGTTGCATACTTTGAGCCCTATCATCATAACATCGCGCGCAGTACTGATGTTTAACAATTATATTTAGTTATAAAATTTTTCCATACTGCATAGGCCTAGGAAATTGTGTGGTGTGTTAAATGGTGGCAACTTGCTCGCGTGGAATTATTCGTTGGTTTTGTGAGAAACTAGTTGCTTGTTGGGTAATTTTCTACGTCGCGACTATTTGTCTGATTTTAGCTTCGAGGACAAAACTCTCTTTAAGGGGGGGGGGGGAGGATGTAATACCCCGTTTTAAAACTAGGGGTAAATTGGTAATTGAGACAATAAGTTCAATTTCTATTGTAAGTGACGAATTGGGTTAGACGGGAAATTCATCTATTAATTCTAGAACACGATATCATTGTTGAGTATTTATTTTAGCATTTTATTCATTTTATGCTAATTGATAAATTTGTCTAGCCTAGTGTGTACCCTACCGACTACATGACTCTACCTATTGGTGCACCCAAAACACTCTAACAAAACTAGTGTAAAAAAAATAAAAAAAATGAAAGCTTCCCATTCTTCAACAACATGCAAAAATTTGTTGGAAACCACAACATTTCTCTTCTTCTTCTTCTTCTTCTTCTTCTTCTTCTTCTTCTTCTTCTTCTTCTTCTTCTTCTTCTTCTTCTTCTTCTTCTTCTTCTTATTCTTCTTCTTCTTCTTCTTCTTCTTCTTCTTCTTCTTCTTCTTCTTCTTCATCTTCTTCTTCTTCTCCTCCTTCTCCTTCTCCTCCTCCTTCTCCTTCTTCTTCTTCTTCTTCTTCTTCTTCTTCTTCTTCTTCTTCTTCTTCTTCTTCTTCTTCTTCTTCTTCTTCTTATTCTCCTTCTTCTTATTCTCCTTCTTCTTCTTATTCTGCTTCTTCTTCTTATTCTGCTTCTTCTTCATCTTCTTCATCTTCTTCTTCTTCTTCTTCTTCTTCTTCTTCTTCTTCTTCTTCTTCTTCTTCTTCTTCTTCTTCTTCTTCTTCTTCTTCTTCTTCTTCTTCTTCTTCTTCTTCTTCTTCTTCTTCTTCTTCTTCTTATTATTATTATTATTATTATTATTATTATTATTATTATTATTATTATTATTATTATTATTATTATTATTATTATTATTGTTATTATTATTATTGTTATTCTTCTTCTCTTCTTCTTCTTCTCTCAATCCTTGTATGGATAAACTTGTAAGCTTTGTTTGGTTAATCTTGAGTAGCTAAATACTTTCCTAGGCTTCTCTAGAGAGCCTAGAGTTCATGTAGACGATGGAGTTTTTTCCGGATTTCATCTTTGTTTCATGCTATTGATTTCTCCTAATTTGAATGGATTGTAGTTCTTGATCTTCTTAACGATTCTAGCGTATTGACACAGTTAGAGTAGGAATTGCTAATGAAGGAACTAAGGTTTATTGGTTAGGATGAATCTTACTAAATTATTAGTTTTGTCTTAACTCAATTGTTCATAATCTTTGCATAATTATTAATGGGGATGGAGTTATTAACCGGATTCGTTAGTTGGGTAGTTAAGTGTGCCACAGTGACTTTAACTAGCTAGGATGAGATATGAACATCAATCCCAAATCACCGAGAGCGGTAGGAGAAGTGAGTAGGATTGGCTAGTTTGGGTCGATTTGGTAGGATTGTTAAGCTGTTCTTTGAATCGGTGGACAGACAGGACCGGCTAGAACGCACAGGTAGACAACATGAGACCGAGAGGAGATTCTAGTCTACCAAGACGTAAAATGACATGAGACCGACAGGAGATTGTCATAGCATATTACCCTGCTTGATTAGGATATAATTTACATGTTACTCAGATAATTCTGAAATCGCCTAAGGCCCTAGGTGATATAGAGATCCCCAAGTTTCTCCATATATGTTTTCTTTAAAAAAAATTACAAGAATATTAAATTAGTTTTTTATTTCAATTTTCCGTCACTTTTTTGTTGGTGACGAACTTGTTTTATCACTCTTATTCCTCTTGTACCGTATTCTAATCTAAATTACAAACTAAATAATCTCAAGTCTGTCCTCGTGGGATCGATAACTCGGGGTTAAAAACCACCCCTATATTACTTAACCGTGCACTTGCGCATACGCGTTAAGAAATCGCGTCAAGTTTTTGGTGCCGTTGCCGGGGATAGCGGTAGATTATTTAGTTAAGAAATAATTTAGATTACTTTTATTTTTGTTTTATTCTTTATCTCTGTACTTCACAGGTATCTTGTGAGTCTGTTTTCTCAGGAACGCATGAAGCAGGAGACATAGTTAGCATGTTGAGCGAAGATTATTATTCGGGTCCCCCCCACTGTTTTTACTTCAGCGTTAACCATGAAGAAGAAGACGCATGCATAGTTTGGTGCTATCGATGCAGCGTTTTTCATGACAATAGGGACCCATGTCGAGTTCATCCACCCCAACTTCATCAGCACCAAGATGATTTATCAGCGAGTATGGCAGAACGGCGCAGTATTATGGAGGACATCCAAGTGTGCACAACGTTTTTTTCCATAGCTGCACAATTACCACAAGAGGAGTCAGCCACAGGTATGGGATACATGAGGGAGATGATGAAGAGGATAACAAACCGAGTAGCGAAACTGTCATCGGCAGGGGAATCAAGTATTCAAGAGCCACAGGAGGATCCCTTTCCACATGACATGAGCGCAAATCTGTGAGGATCAAGAAACAAGGACAAAGTACCACAAAGAGGACAAATAGGAAGGCTAACAGGAAGATTACCATTCATGGATCAGATTAAGATGAGACAGCTAGTGTTCATGAGACTTCACTTCCCTCAAAGAATATCAAGAAGGGATAGGAAGTTCGAGAAGAACTAGAGGCTGGGTAAGAATCTGAGTCTGCAACAGAAGGATTGGTGAAGCTCAAAGAACAGGGGAGTGAGGATCAGGGAGAAAAATCAAGCAAGAAGAAGAAGGAAGTGGCTGAAGGGAAAATTGGAAGAAGAGTGAACCATCTTCAAAGGAAAAGAAAGCTGATGAGAAGAAGGATGAAAGAACTCTAGTGAAAAAGAGAGTGAAACACAGTGCAGTGAAGACCAAGAAAGGTACAAATTTTGGTAAAAACATTTTGCCTGACTCTTAATTTGTCAATTCAGATGTTAAGACTGTGTGGATGGATGGGTATGCATCATCCAAGATATATTTTTGTAGTCTAATTAGTACTGAGTTATTGGATTTATTGGACCTAGACTACATTAAGAAGTTGGAAAGATCATTTGTTGGCAGTTTGTTAAATCCACCATCTGAGGCTTTCCCTAGGCTAACTAGGCTTTTCTATCTGAACTTGGTTCACGAATTGGATGATCATGACAATTTCATTATGTTATCTAAAGTTGCTGGGGTTGATATTAATTTGGATCATAGGATTTTTACATAAGTCCTGGGAGTTCCTAGAAAGTATAAGATTCATGGGCATCCAGATAGGAAGGAGATTTCTGAGAATGCCAAAGCCTTGTTTTTCTTGGAGGGAACCCCTACTGGATCAAAACAGTTAACACATTATGTTTTTACTTGTGAGTCTAAAATTCTGTTTTCTATTATGAGATGTGTAGTTCCCAGGGAGTATTCCAAGGAATTGGTGACATATAGGGTGTTGATCCTTATGTATTTGATATGTCAAGGGTTTGAAGTTGATCTCCCTACTGTTGTGATGGAGCATATGGTTTACTGTGGCACTAAGACTAGGAACCATTCCCTGTCTTATGACAATGTGTTACCTTTGTTTTTCAAACACTTTGGAGTCCCTTTGGAAGATGAGGAGAAGATTAAAACTGATTTTTGGGTTGGTGGATGAGGGATCTCTTCAAATGATTGTGATAGTTCAAACTGTCAAAGGTAAGTGGAAATTCTATTCTGAACTAAGTGCTAAGGAATTGAAGGATGAGTTTATCAAATCCAGAGCTGCAACAACCCCCAAAGTTCCTGGTAATTTGGATTTTTCTCAAATACTGGATAGGGTTGATGTTCTGGAAGATGGAGTGAAGGATTTGAGAAAAGGTTATTTGACCTATCTACTGACTTCAAAATGTTCAATGGTTCGGTGAATAAGCTTGATGTCATCATCAAAGCTTTGAACCTGGAGAAAATACCCTCTTTAGAGAGCAAAGAAACTAGCATCAATTCAGATGATATACTTGGAGAAGCTCTAAAGAAGGAGAAGAAGATGAAGAAATCAGTCCCTATTGTTCTTGCTACTAAGGATCTTTTTGAGAAATCTGAGGATGAGGCTGGTGGTGAGGAAACAGCTGCAGAGACTGCTGAGAAAGAAGCTGCTAAAGTTAATGAGGTTATTGCTGAAGTGGTCACAGATATTCAATCTGAAACTGAAGAAGCACAGGGTGAGGAAGCTGATGAAAAAGTTGAAAAAAAAGAAGAACAAGTTGAAGCTGAAGAACCGCAGATGCTGAGACAGCTGAGGAAGAACAAGAAGAGGTTCAGGACAAGGGAGAGGGAAAAGCTAAACTTGGAACGTAATATACAAAGAAGGATGTTGAAGCTGAATCTACAAAGCTATAAGCTCAAAGTACTTTCAATGTTTCAAAGACTTGAAATAGCTAGTCTATTTCAAGGTCTTGAAAGAGCTTTCAAAGCCTTGGTTAAAATGTTTCAAAGACTTGAAATAGCTAGTATATTTCAGGGCTCTGAAACTGAATGAGACTTATAAGCATGATCTTAGGGGGAGTTTTGTTTTTCCGTTTGAACTCCTAAACCCCTGTGATTTTTCTATTATTACTTGATGATGAAAGAAAATATATTTTGATCTATTTAACAACATCTAATCCATCTGTTTGACTCAGTTTTGCAGAAAAAGATTATTTCCTATCATGCAGGATTTATTTCCTAACCTGAGTTTTGAAGGAAAGGAATTGTTGGGTTAATTTGATTCTGCAATCAATCTTTTGATCCTAAAAGCTTCTCAACATATTTATGGACAAGATCAGATCAGTATCTCTGAATATAATGAGCAGCTATCCATTGGAGAAGACTGTTAGAGAAGTCAAAGTTGTTGCCTACAAAATAGGAAAAGTTGTTGTTGAAGTTGTTGAAGATTTGAAGATCAAATGAGCTGTAAAAAATCAGTTTGAAGCATTTCAAACACAACTCAACGGGAAAACACATAGACGCACTCAAGGATTGCAAAGCAACGAAGAAGCAGATCAAAATCTCAATTCAACTTTCAGAAGAACACTGCACTCTCACAGCAATTGTCATTTCTTATGTTCTTCTATTCTGAACTCCATTTGTATATCTCTTCTATTATACTTCTTGTTTACATTCTCAAGGATTTTTCAAAGTGAACAATAGATAATTCTTAGTTAATTTGATAGCTAGAGCAGGTACTAGATATGTTAGTGAGAACCCGAAGCTGTAACAGAGTAAGGCATCTCTCTGTGCTTGAGATCTAGGGCTTCGCTGTTGATTAATAAGAATTGAGTTCAACATCGTGCAGGGAGAAGATCCCTGAGATAGAAACCTAGGTCCAAGTGGACTGAACTCTATATATCTTGTGTCTCTTACATTCACTTTTCTGTTACAAACTTATAACTTTTGCATCATTCAAAACAGTTTCATTTTAAGGTTTGAAACTCATTTCAAGGCCTTGAAATAGACTTATTCTTCTTTAACTTCAACTGTTTTACTTCAAGGACTTGAAATTCATTTCAAGGCCTTGAATATCTTTACAAATCTTTTGAAACTTCTACTGTTCCAAAGTTTAGCAAAAGTTGGCATACTCTATTCACCCCCTCCCCTTCTAGAGTATTGATCCTGTATTTCCACCTACTGTAAACACTTTCAATTGGTATTTGCGCTTGTATCACTGCATATAGTTAACCATCTTGTGATCATGAGTACAGCAGGTGATGGTGATTTGTCACAGGGAAGAGATGCTAACAGACCTCCTCTATTTCTGTGGAGACAATTTTGTCCACTAGAAGGCCATGAAGAAAGTGTTCATCATTGACCAAGACATTGAGTTATGGACTATCATTCAGAATGCTCGTCATAATTTCTACACGGAGAAAGATGGGATTAGAAATCCTAAATCTGAAGTATCTCTCTATGCTTCTAAATTAGAAAAATTCTCTAAGAATTTTAAAGATATTAATCTCTTGTATTGTGCTTTGAGTACAGATGAATTCAACAGGATTTGAGGCTGTAAGACTGCCAAGGAGATCTGGGATAAGCTTGTAGTGACATTTGAAGGAACCAGCCAAGTAAAGCAAACCAAGATCAACATCTATCTTAGGAAATTTGAGTTATTGAAGATGAATGCAGATGAATCAATCAGAGACATGTTCAAAAGGTTCACAGACATTGTCAATAATCTTGATTCACTGAGAAAACATATATTCAATGAGGAAAAGGTTAGGAAGATTCTGAGAAGCCTATCAAAGGCAAAATGGGAACCAAAGACTACTGCTATTGAGGAAGCACAAGATCTCTCATCACTCCAACTTGATGATCTCCAAGGGAAGCTCCTGACACATGAAATTACGAAGAATGAAGTTGATGGAGAGCTACCAGAAGGTGTCAAGAACTTAGATCTCAAGGGTAAAGAGAATGAGACAGTTGAAAGCCTTGAAACTGAGGATGATGATGAAAAACCAATTGATTTGATTTCAAAATCTTTGACCTGAAGTCTTAAGATGAAGAAAATTTTTGGAAACAAAGACTTCAACAGAGAAAGATACAGATCCTCCGGTTGCAAGGACTACAAAGGTAAGTCTTCTTCACAAAATAATAAATCTAAATTCATGAATTTCTTTGAGTGTGGTGATGCAGGACACTTGATTAGAGACTGTCCACACAATAAAAGAAAGAACTTTCAGTAGAAAGATCATGATAGGAGAAAGAAAGCAATGATAGCTTCATGGAGTGATTCTGATACCTCAAGTGACTCTGAATCTGCAGAAGAACATGCCAACCTATGCTTTATTGCCAAGCATGATGAAAGTCTTAAAACGAAAATTGAGGTAATGGTGAATTGTTTGATTTCAAAACCAACAGAAGTCCTCTCACGTTATCTTAGAACAATGCTTTTAAATGAAAAGGACAATCTGAAAGAAATTAGAGTTTTAAAAGAAAAAGCTCATGAGCAAGAAAAAGAGAATTTACATCTTGTTTGTCTAAATTAGAATTTTTAAATCTCTCAGAAGAAAACTGATAGTGATTTCAAGGCCTTGAAAACCAGTTTCAAATCCTTGAAAACACAAGTCAAGGAAGTAGTCACTGAGAACTCTCTATTGAGTGATAGCCTTGTTAATATGAGACATCATGTTGATGAATTAGATAAACAAAAGACTAGTCTTACTGAGAAACTCAAGAATCTGAAATAGTCAAAACCAAACTTGCAGGCTCAGAACACAACTTAAACTTGATTCTTGGAGGTAGCTTAAATTCTATTCACAAAACTGGTATTGGATACAATCCAAACTTTCCAAAGAAAAACAATACCAGATTTGTGAAAGCTGGAAGCAAAACATCTCCTAAATTTCATTACTGCAATAAAATTGGTCATGTTAAAATGACTTGTCCCTTTAGAAGAATAGACCCTCACATTTTGAGGAACACTTTTCCCTTCCAACTCAAAAGACAAGTTAGACATATTTGGGTTCCTAAAGGGGTTAGACCACCTAACATGGTTGAACCTGAATATGAATCTAAATTCAGCACTTGGTCTAACATCTAGGTATGGTACTGAATGGTGTTTGCAGGTTGTCACCAAGATCAAAGAGTAGAAGTGGTTTATGGACAGTGGTTGCTCAAGACACATGAGTGGAAAGAGATCTTTATTCTCGAAACTGAAATAGCAATCTGAAGGTTCAATTACACGTGGTGGCAAAGGCAAATGCAACATTATTGGTATTGATAAAGTTGGTACAAATCCTGAAAAATTCCATTTCTGATGTATATCTAGTTGATGGTTTGGAATTTAATTTGCTTAGTGTATCTCAACTTTGTGATAATGGTAATAAGGTTATCTTTGACAAAGAGAAGTGTGTGGTGCAGAATGAGAAATCAGGCAACTGCATTCTCAAAGCCTCCAGATCAACAATGATTATACTTTTCAGACTAACAAAGTTGCAGGTGAAAACTTGAAGTGTCTCAAGGCCTTGAAAGAGGATTCAAAGTTTTGGCACATAAAATTGGGACATATTAGATTTCATACCTTGAACAAGTTAGTTTCCAAGAACTTAGTAAGAGGTTTTCCCTCTATCAAGTTCAAAATGAAGAAGCATGCAAAGATTGTGCACAAGGCAAGCAAACTAGAAGCTCGTTGAAGCCAAAGAACTTTGTAAGTACTACTAGACCCTTTGAACTGCTGCATATGGATCTCTGTGGTCCTATGAGAACTCGAAATCCAAAGGGTAAGAATTACATGCTTGTTTATATTGATGACTTCTCTAGATATACTTGGGTAATGTTTCTAAAATAAAAATCTGAAGCTCTCTTTGAATTTTCAAAACTTTGTAAAGAACTTCAAACTTTGAAATACCTTCGTATTGCTTCAATCAGAAGTGATCATGGTAGAGATTTCGATCAACTTGAGTTTGATATATTTTGTTCTAAGCATGGCATCTCTCACAACCTTTTTGCTCCTAGAACTACTCAACATAATGGAGTTGTTTAAATAAAGAAAAGGACTCCTGAAGACATGTCAAAGACAATGCTTCTGGAAAACAAGTTGACAAAGTATTATTGGGCAGAAGCTGTGAATACAACATATTACATTTTCAATAGGTGCTTGATTAGACCCATTCTGATAAAGATCCCCTATGAATTATTCGAGGGAAGAAATCCAAACATCTCTTACTTCAAACCTTTTGGCTGCACATGTTTTGTCCACAATAATGGTAAGGACAATCTTGGTAAGTTTTATGCAAGAAGTGATGAAGGTATCTTTCTTGGTTATTCACAGACAAGGAAAGCCTATAGAGTTTATAATAAGGGAACCAAGCTTGTTAAAGAAAGCATTTGTGTTGTTTTTTATGAAAGCTATGATGGTTCTTTGAGTGGTGGTTTTGCAGATGTCAATCTGAATAAGCACGATTCAGATACTGAAGAAGAATTCTCAAAAGGATCCAAAGAAACATCACTGGATCAAGACATGCACTTTCAAGGCCTTGAAACAAAGGTTCAAAGCCTTGAAGCAGGATCTCCATAGAAAACAGGGAACAGGCTGCTGCAAGTTCTCAGAGACATGAGAAGCAAATTGGAGAACCTGAACCCTGTTCACCTAGAAAGAGATTCAAATACCTATCATCTCATCCTGTTGATAACATTATTTCTAATCCAAACACTTGTACACAAACCAGATCGATCTTTGTGCTTTTAATGCTTTTATCTCTCTTGTAGATCCTAAAACGGTGAAGGAAGCATTACAAGAAGCAGACTGGATTATAGCTATGCAAAGTGAACTCAATGAGTTTGAAAGGAACAAGATGAAACCTAGTTCCTCACCAAGAAATCAGTCTGTCATTGGCACCAGAAACAAGTTAGATGAGAATTTAAAGGTAATAAGAAACAAAGATAGATTGGTAGCTCAAAGCTACAATCAAGAAGAAGGTATTAACTGTGAAGAAAATTTTGCTCCTATTGCCAGGTTAGAAGCAATAAGAATTCTGCTTGCATTTGCATCTCACAAAAACATGAAACTGTTTCAAATGGATGTGAAATGTGCTTTTCTAAATGGTTATCTGCAAGAAGAAGTTTATGTTGCTCAACCTCCTGGTTTTGAAAATGACAAGTTTCGAGATCATGTTTACAAACTTGACAAAGCCCTGTATGGTTTAAAAAAAGCTCCAAGAGCTTGGTATAAAAGATTGTCAAATTTTCTACTTGAAAATAATTTTTAAGAGGATTGGTAGACAAAACCCTTTTCATAGATACTCATGAGAAATACATGTTAGTAGTCCGGATTTATGTTGATGATATTCTGTTTGGAGCTACTAATGATCTTATGTGCAAGGAATTCTCAAGTATTCTTAGCAGGGAATTTGAAATGAGCTTGATGGTGGAATTGAACTTCTTTCTTGGACTTCAAATTCATCACATGAAGAAATTCATTATCCTTCATCAAAGCAAGTACACAAAAGACTTGCTAAGCAAGTACGATATGTCTCAATCCAAAGAGATTAAGACTCCCATGAGTTCTGCACTGTCTTTAGACAAGGATGAATCTGGTATGAGTGTGAATGTGAAAGAATATAGAGGTATGATTGGATCATTTCTCTATCTCACAGCTAGTAGACCAGAATTCATGTTCAGTGTGTGCATGTGTGTTAGATTCCAAGCTGATCCTAAAGAATCACACTTGAATGCAGTTAAAAGAACTTTTAGATATCTCAATGGTACCAAATACTTGGGGCTTTGGTATCCTAAACATACTAATTTGTCTTTGTGTGGCTATTCAGATACTGATTTTGAAAGATATAAAGTTGATAGAAAGAGTACTTCAGGATGCTTCCAATTTCTTGGATCATCTTTACTCAGCTGACATTCAAAGAAGCAAAACGTTGCATTATCAATAGCTGAAGTTGAATACATAGCAGCTGCAGCTTGTTGCTCTCAAGTACTTTGGATAGCACAAAAAATGAGAGATCTTAGATTTGATTTCAGAGATATACCTATCAAGTGTGATAACACAATTGCAATATCAATTACAAAGAATCCAGGTCATCATTCAAGAACAAAACACATTGATGTTAGACATCACTTCATCAGAGATCATGCAGAGAAAGGTGATATTGTTCTTGAATTTGCTTCAACTAACATGCAATTTGCAGATATCTTCACTAAACCATGGCCATATGAAAGATTCTCAGCCTTAAGATTGGAATTGGGCATGCTAAATAAGGAAGTTTTGGTTTAGGGGGAGAATCAGGTAAGTATTATGTGTTTCAAAGCTTTGAACTGATTTTCAAACCTTGAAAATCCTTTCAAAGCTTTGAGTATATGTGCCTTACATGATGTAGCTTTTCAAGGCCTTGAAATTCATTCCAAAGCCTTGAAAGTAAGACTGCATGTTAATTAGTCAATATTATTGGATCTTTCAATATTGGGTTTATCTCTGTAGATAATTGCTCAATGTTGCCCCTCAATTTTGAAAATCCCCTTTTCAGCCAAAATAATATTAAATATTCTATTTCCAACGGCACACTCACTTTTTTGAATCTTTCTGATTCATCAAAATCTTCAAAGATTAGAGAAAATATTGGGTTTCCTTTTCAAAACTGAAACTCTCTTCTATTTATCTCAAACTTCTTTCTCACCTTCGTATCTTTCCTACCTCCCTCTTCTTCTCCAAACCGTAATGAGAACCAGAAGAGCCTCAGAAAAAATCGAAATGGCCGTTGGATCAAAGGCTACAACAGAGAAGAAAACCAAGGCCACTATGGAAGAGGTTTAAACCATCAGTAGAGACTCAAGCTCTTAGAATCCTACTGCAGAAGAAATAGCCCCTCCTCCTCCCAAGAAGAAGTCCAAGAAGGATGAAACTCCAGTATCTAGCAAGAAGAAGAAGAAGGCAGTAGAGACAGCACCACAAAAATAGAAGGGTATTCAGATTGGTAGCCTAAAGAAGTCAGAAAAGAAGACATAAACTACCTCTATAGAAAAGGAAAAGAGAAGATCTACATTCAAGACTCGGACTCAGAGACAACATCAAGTTTGTATGGAGTTTATTCATTCACAAAAAGAGTTGATAAGAAGAAAGATCTCCAGGAAGATGAGTCAAAATCCAGCATGGAGCCTGAAAGAAAGAGTCAAAAGAAAGGTTTCTCCCTGACATCAAAAAGGGTTGCTATGAGAAAGAAACTGAAGCATGGAAAGAAAGCCTTGGAAGGGTTAACTTTTCTGTTCAGCAGTGTGATCAAAACTATAAGCACAATCATAGATGATGTTGATCAACAAGAAAAATTTCAAAATGATGAGGAAGAAAGTCAAGAAGAAGATGCGGAGAATGGAGGAGATGAAGACCCTACCCCACAACTCTTGCCTACTCTTTCTTTTTATTTTCAAGGCATGGAATTCCTCTACAAAGCCTTGAATTTCTTAATTTCTTTTAACTTTAACTTTATGTTTTTCCAAAACAATGATCCAACATATTCTCATTCTTTTTTGATGAAAGTCAAAAAGGGGGTGAAGTTTATGAGATATTTAGGTTTTTATATCTGTTTTATTTGTTTAGATGACCTGGTTTTGGTCAGATAGGATTTTGTGTACTTATCTGCTCTTTAGTATAATAAATTGGATTTTTTGGACTATATATGTTTCTATGATTATATAAGTTATGTGCTAATGAGTATTTTTTGCAGAAGCACAGTATCAAACATATTGGAATACCTCGGTCTTGTCTTTAATCAAGAGCGAGATTGTAAGCTCAAAGCAGTTTCAATGTTTCAAAGACTTGAAATAGCTAGTCTATTTCAAGGCCTTGAATCATATTTCAAATCCTTTGTTTCAACTTTTCAAAGACTTGAAACAGCTAGTATATTTGAAGGCCTTGAAAAAGCTTTCAAAGCCTTGAAACGGACTGAGACTTATAAGCATGATCTTAGGGGGAGTTTTCTATTTCTGTTTGAACTCCTAAACCCCTGTAATTTTTCTAATATTACTTGATGATGAAAGACAATATATTTTGATATGTTTAACAACATGTAATCCATCTGTTTGACTCAGTTTTGCTGGAAAAGATTAGTTCCTATTATGCAGGATTTATTTCCTAACCTGAGTTTTGCAGGGAAGGAATTGCCGGGTTGATTTGATTCTGCAATCAATCTTTTGATCCTACAAGCTTCTCAATATATTTATGAACAAGATCAGATCAGTATCTCTGAAGATAATGAGCAACTATACGTTAGAGAACACTGTTAGAGAAATCAAAGTTGTTGCCCACAAAATAGGAAAGGTTGTTGCTGAAGATCTTGAAGATTTGCATATCAAATGAGTTTTATAAAAGGAAAAGCATTTGAAAAACAAATCAACGGGAAAAAACAGACACACTCAAGGATTGCAAAGCAACAAAGAAACAGATCAAAATATAAATCCAACTCTCAGAAGAACACTGCACTCTCACATCAGTGTTCATTTCTTGTGTTATTCTGCTCTGAACTCCATTTGTATATCTCTTCATTTATACTTATTGTTTTATTTCTCAAGGATTGTTCAAGGTGAAAAATGGAGAATTCTTAGTTAATCAGATAGCTAGAGCAGGTACTAGATAGGTTAGTGAGAACCACAAGCTGTAACAAAGTAAGGTGTCTCTCTGTGATTGAGATATGAGGCTTAGCTGTTGATTAATAAGAATTGAGTTGAAAATCCTGCACGGAGAAGATCCCTGAGGTAGATATGTAGGTTTAAGTGGACTGAACTCTATATATCTTGTGTCTCTTGCATTCACTTTTCTGTTACAAACTTATAACTTTTGCAGCATTCAAAACAGTTTCATTTCTTGGTTTGAAACTCATTTAAAGGCCTTGAAATAGACTTATTCTTCTTTCACTTAACTTGTTTTACTTCAAGGAATTGAAACTCATTTCCAGGCCTTGAATATCTTTACAAATATTTTTAAACTACTACTCTAGCAAAGTTTAGCAAAAGTTGGCATACTCTATTCAACCCCCCCCCCCCCTTCTAGAGTATTGATCCTGTATTTCCACCTTCTGTACACACTTTCAGAATCCTTGAAACCTATCTTTATTATTCTTTCTATCTTTTCTTTCTTCCAAGTCTTGAAAGCTTAATATTTGTTTTATTTTTAAAAAACACTCTGAACAAGATCCTACATTCCTTCTTCACTTTTCTTGAAAGTCAAAAAGGGGGAGAAGATTATTATGTGCATGTGCATGTGCTAAGTTTTTGTAGTTTTTGTTTAAGTCTTTTATTAATTTTTGATATTGTATGATGCTGGTTCTTGCCTTTTTGCTATAAGGATGGGTTGTTCTGTTAATTGTGTTGGCATGATAAGTTAAGACTGCACAGTTTTGTTTTACTACTTGTATTTGATAATCACTTGTTTTTTTAGAAGTTGCTGGGAAATATTCAAAAAAAATTGGATTTCAATAATATTGTTTTGTCTTTCATCAAGGGGGAGATTCATAGATCAAAAGCTCTTTGGTATTAATATGTGGAGATATACAAAGGAGGAGATTTGGTTCCTTGATGATGAAAGCCAAAAACACAAGTGTCAAATCTTCAAAGCTTTGAGACACTGTAAGTTGATGTTTGGAATGATTTTGTCATTCTCTATGATGTTCTTCAAATACTATGGAATACTTTTTTGGATGATACAACACAATGTGTAGGACTAAGATGGATTGGGAATACAAGTCCATTATGATCAACTAGCAGTCAATTTTCTGAATATTTCTTACTACTAAGTTCATCTAACCAGATCTGTGTATGCAGGTCAATTCATTTGATTTTATAACTTTTTATTAACTTATACTAGCCTATAAATACTTTTTCTATAATTATTGGTTGGTATATCCATTTATTTGGATGTATAAACTGTTTTTATGATAAGACAAAACTTAGCCTAATTTCTTCATGAATTGTCAGTATAATGCTGATCAGATCTTAATGCTAGTTTGGCTGGATATTGCTTGATCTTGTTTGTTGAGTGTATGCAGGTTTGTTGGGCGTTCCAACGGTCATAAACAAATTAGTCAGCTATCCAAGCATAGCTGTTGAAAGAAGCATATCAGGGATTTGTAGGATTTCAGTTCCTAAAATCTCTCAGGTTGTGGCAGGCCGTTACTTAAAGGATCAGTGGTTTGAATTTCAACGAGAGACACAATAGGAGAGGCTGATCAACGTGGGAATTGGAGAGTGCTAAAAACAGGAGAGATCAGATCAGAAAACTCTTTAAATCATCAGGCCTATTCACACTGCAGAAGCAAGATCATTCATCAGAAACTGAAGAACACTTCCAAGCTTTATTGCTTATTTATATTAATTGTTCTTCACACTTGTACTGAATTTCTATTATCATTCTATTTTCTTAAACCTCATAAACTTAGAAGTTTGGTTTTTCAATTGAACAACAAAGAGGTTCTTATTGTTTCAACAGATTGTTGCAGGAACTTTATAGGTTGGAAACCACAAGCTGTATAGGTGAAAGGTATCTCACTTAGTCTTGATATCGAGGGCTAAATCTGGGTGATTAATAAGAAGTTGTTTTAGAATCCTGGAGGGATAAGATCCCTCAAGAAGAGACTAGGTCCAATTGTGACTGAACTCTTTAAAATCCTTGTCTTCTGTCACTTACTTTTATCATCTTTACATTCCAGTCTAAGAAGGAAGTTCCAAAGCTTTGGAGTTTTCCAAATCTCAAAGCTTTGAAGCTTCCGTGTACTGCAGTTATAACTCTAGTTTTTCAAATCTTTTCCAAAGCTTTGAGATATCAACTTCATACTTTCTCTAAGTTTCAAAAGACTGTTTTTAAGCAAAAGTTGGCATAGTCTATTAAACCACCCCCCCCCCTTCTAGAGTATTTTTATCCCGCTATCTACTTGCATTACAATCTTTCATTCCTGGAGTACAAATCTTCTTCTATCAAATCTGAGTACAACTTCCAAGTCTTAGCACTGGTTTTTACCACACCAATTTTCTTAAATGCTTTCTCATCAAGCATACCAAAACCAGTAGTAATAGTTTCTTCCCTCTCAGTTGGAATTTCAAGGTGTTGAAATAATGAGGTGAGCATATTGGCATATGGCAAGGTATTCTTTCTCTAATTGGTTTGGCGATAAATCATGTGTTCCATCACGGTTTTTTGAAGATCAACCTCATAACCATGCATAACCAAATACATTAAGTATAGCACCCTTTCAGTTAACAACTCCTTTGAGTTTTCCCTTGGTACCACACATCTCATCAAGATTGTAAATAAGACTTTGGCTTCAAAAGTTAGAACAAAGTGTGTTAACTGCTTTGATGTGGTAGAGGTGTTTAATAGAAAGAATTCTTATTTGGCCAGTTTCAAGGCTTCACTCTTAGGAGGGTGATTGCTAGTGTCATAACTCTTTGGACAGCCTAGAACATTGGCAAACTCAGAGTGGTCTAATTCCATATCAATGCGATCAACTTTGGTTTGAATCACAATATTCACAGAGGACTTGAGTTGTTTCATGTTTAGGTAGAAGAATCTAGTGAGCCTGGGGTAGGCTGTCTCTGGAGGGTTAAAAACAAACCAAATAGAGCTTTTCTTCAACTTCTTAATGCACTTTATATTCATACCATTCAACATAGAAACACTGATAATAGTATTGAATGCAATTGATCTAGAATCAAATCCATCTAGCCATTGACCTTTAGCAACATTAGTAATGAACTACTTGTTATCAAGGTCTGGTTTCTTACCATTGGATTCCTTCTTTTTCTTAATAGATCTGTAGTTCCTTCTCAATGTTCTCATCTTGCTTGTCCACTGTTGCCTTTTCTTTTCCCTTGTCTTCTTTAGCTGTCTTTTATATCACCTTCTTAGGGCTAGCAATCTGTTTAGCAAGAACAAATTCAACTACCTTCTTCTTTTTCTTGTTGGAAGTGGATGTATGATCTTTCTTTGCCTTCTTATTTGGAGGAGGAGGGTCCATGTCTTCTGTAGTAGGAGTTTTTGAACTTGAGTCACCATTGATGGTCTGAACCTCTTCCTCAATAGTCTTTCTTTTCTTCTCTGTAGCAGCCTTTGAACCACCAGCCATTTTGATTCCGTCACAGGCTCTTCTTGTTCTCATTAGGATTTGGGGACTAGAAGAGAAAGGTATGATAGATACGAAGGAGAGAAAGATAGAAGAAGATAAATAGTGAAGAGTTTCAATTTGAAAAGGAAACTGAATATTTTCCTAATCTTTTGAGGATTTGCTGAATAAAAAAGATTCAAAATTGTGTGTGTCATTTGAAATAAATAATATAATACTATTTTGGCTAAAAAGGGTATTTGAAAATTGAGGGACAATATTGAGCTATTATCTACAAAGATAACACCCACATTGAAAGATCCATATTATTAACTAAACAGCATACATTATTATTTTTAAGGCTTTGGAAAGTATTTCAAGGCCTTGAAAAGCTATATTGTTAAAGAACGTATAAACAAAGCTTTGAAAAGATTTTCAAGGTTCTGAAAGTCAGTTCAAACATTTGAAACACATAATACTTACCTTGTACTTACCTGATTCTCCCCCTAAACCAATGCTTCTATACTTAGCATGCCCAATTCTAATCTCAAAGGCTGAGAATCTTTCATCTGGCAGTGGTTTAGTTAACATATCTTGCATGTTAGCATAAAAAAATTCTAGAAAAGTATCACATTTCTCCGCATGATCTCTGATGTAGTGATGTCTAACATCAATGTGTTTAGTTCTTGAATGCTGAACTAGATTATTTGTGATTGATATTGCACATGTATTGTCACACTTAATAGTTATATCCCTGAAATCAAATCCAAGGTCTCTCATTTGTTGTGCTTTCTATAAAACTTGAGAACAGCACGCCCCAGATGCTATGTATTCAGCTTCTGCTGTTGATAGCGCAAATGAGTCTTACTTCTTTGAACGCCAGATGATTAAAGATGATCCAAGGAATCGGCAGCAACCTGATGTACTCTTTCTATCAACTTTATATCATACAAAGTTAGCATCTGAATAGCCACACAAATAGAAATTCGATTGTTTAGGATACCGAAGCCCTAAGTCTTTGGTACAATTGAGATATCTAAAAATTTCATTTAACAACAATCAAGTGTGATTCTTTAGCATCAGCTTGAAATCTAGCACACATACAAACACTGATAATGATATCTGGTATGCTAGTTGTGAGGTATAGTAATGATCCGATCATACCTCTATACTCTTTCACATTCACACTCTTACCAGATTCATCTTTGTTTAAAGACAATGTAGAGCTCATGGGTCTTTATTTCTTTGGAACGAGACATATTATATTTGTTCAGCAAGTCTCTTGTATACTTTCATTGATGTAGGAATATGCCTTTCTTCAATTCATGAATTTGAAGTCCATGAAAGAAGTTTAACTCTACCATCAAGCTCATTTCAAATTCCCTGCTCATAAGACCTAAGAATTCCTTGCAAAGATGATCATTAGTAGCTCTAAACAGAATATCATTAATATATATCTGAACTACAATAATATCTTTCTCATGATTCTTTATGAAAAGGGTCTTGTCTACTAATCCTCTTTTAAAATCATTTTCCAGTAAAAATTTTTACAATATTTCATACCAAGCCCTTGTAGCTTGTTCAAAACCATAAAGAGCAGTGTCAAGTTTATAAACATGGTGAGGACATTTGTCATTTTCAAAAACTGGAGGTTGAACAACAAAAACTTCTTCTTGAAAATAGCCATTTAAGAATTCACTGTTCACACCCATTTGAAAAAGTTTCATGTTCTTGTGAGATGCAAATGCAGGTAGAATTCTAATTGCTTCTATCCTCGCAACATGAGAAAAAGTTTCTTCATAGTCAATACCTTCTTCTTGATTGTAGCCTTGAGCTACCAATGTAGCTTTGTTTCTGATTACCTTCCCATTCTCATCTAACTTGTTGCTGAAGACCTATTTGGTTCCAATAACAGACTGATTTCTTGGAGGAGGAACTAGATTCCAAACTTTGTTCCTTTGAAACTCATGAGTTCACTTTTCGTAGCTATGATCCAATCTTCTTCTTGTAATGCTTCCTTCACAGTTTTAGGTTCTACAAGAGAAATAAAAGCATTAAAAGCACAGAGATTCTTCAACTGCAAATCTGGTTTGTGTACCAGTGGTTGGATAAGAAATAATGTTATCGGCAGGATGATTTGATAGATATTTAAATCTCTTCCTTGTTGTCCAAGGTTCAGGCTCTCCAATATGTTTTTCAAGTCTTTGATAGCTTGAAGTAGTAGCTTGATCAGCTGTCTTTTCAGGAGATTTTGTTCAAGGGTTTGAACCTCATATTCAAGGCCTTAAAATTGCCTTATTTGTTCCTGTAAGTTTTTTGTCGAACCTTTTGAGGAATATTCTTCATTATCTGAATCATGCTTTTTCAGATTAAGATCAGAAAAACCATCACTCAAAGAACCATCATAGCTTTCATCAAATATGACATGAATACTTTCTTCAACAAGATTGGTTCTCTTACTATAAAATCTATAGGCTTTGCTTGTGTGTGAATAACCAAGAAAACTACCTTCATTACTTCTTGCATCAAACTTACTAAGATTGTCCTTACAATTATTATGAATATAGCAGGTACAACCAAAACGTTTGATGTAAGAAATGTTTGGCATTCTTCCTTTGAACAGCTCATAAAAAGTCTTCTTCAGTATAGGTCTGATCAAGCACCTGTTAAGTATATAGTTTGTTGTATTCACAGCTTCTGCCCAATAGTACTTTGGTAATTTGTTTTCCATTCTTTACATGTCTTCGAGAGTCATGTTCTTTCTTTCAACAACTCCATATTGTTGACGAGTTCTAGGAGCAGAAAAATTATGAGAGAGGCCATGCTTAGAAAAGAATAAATCAAACTCAAGTTGATCAAACTCTCTCCCATGATCACTTCTGATTGAAGCTATATGTAGGTTTTTCAAGTTTTGAGGTTCTCTACAAAGATTTGAAAATTCAGAGAGAGCTTCATATATTTCTCTAAGAAATATAACCCAAGTATATCTAGAAAAATCATCTATAATAACAAGCATGTTCTTCTTACCCTTTGGATTTGGGGTTTTCATAGGACCACATAGATCCATATGCAATAATTCAATGGGTCTAGTAGTACTTACAAAGTTCTTTGGTTTGAATGAGTTTCTAGTCTACTTTCCTTGTGCCCATGCTTTGCATACTTCTTCATCTTTGAACTTCATAGAGGGTACACCTCTTACTAAGTTCTTGGAAACTAGCTTGTTCAAGGTATGCAAGCTAATGTTTCCTAAATTTCTGTGCCAAAGCTTTGAATCTTCTTTCAAGGCCTTGAGACACTTCAAGTTTTCTCCTTTAACTTTGTTTTTTTTTAAAGTATAGACATTGTTTGACCTAGAGGCTGTGAGGATGCAATTGCCAAATTTCTCATCTTTCACCACACATTTCTCTTCGTAAAAAATAACGTTATTACCATTATCACAAAGTTGACATACACCAGTCCATCAACTAAATATACATCAGAAATAGTGTTTTTTGAATTTGTACCAACTTTACCAGTACCTAGAATGTTACATTTTCCTTTGTCACCAAGTGTATTGAACCTTCAGATTGCTCTTTCAATTCTGAGAATAAAGATCTCTTTCCACTCAAGTGTCCGAAGCAACAACTTTCCATAAACCATTTATGTTCTTTGGTCTTGGTGACAACGTGCAAACACCATTCACTGCCTTACCCAGCTGTTAGACAAAGTGTGGAATTTAGATTCATATTCAGGGTCAACAATTTTCGGTGGTCTAACCCCTTTAGGAACCCAAGTTTTTCTAACTTGTCCTTTGAGTTGAACAGGAAAAGTGTTCCTCATTATGTGAGGGTCTCTTCTTCTAAAAGGACAAGTCATCTTAACAAGACCTATTTTATTGCAGTAATGGCACTTAGGAGATTTTTTGCTTCCAACTTTCACAAATATGGTATTGTTCTTCATGGGAAAATTTTAATTATATCCAATACCAATTTTGTGAATAGAAATTAAGCTACCTCCAAGAATCAAGTGCAAGTTGTGTTCTGAGCCTGCAAGTTTTGTTATGGTTGATTCATATTCTTTAAGTTTCTCAGTTAGAGTAATCTTTTGTTTATCTAATTCATCAACTTGATGCCATAGATTAACAATGCTGTTACTCAGAAGAGAGTTCTCAGTGACTACTTCCTTAACTTCTGTTTTCAAGGCTTTGAAACTAGTTTTCAAGGCCTTGAAATCACTGTCAGATTTCTTCTGACAAATTACAAGGTTCTGATTCAGACAACAAGATGGAAGTTTTCTTTTGCCTGCTCATGAACTTTGTCTTTCAAAACTCATATCTCTTTGAGGTAGTCCTCTTCATTTAAAAGCGTTGTTCTAAGATAATCAGAGAGGGCTTCTGTTTTTTTTAAATTAAGGAGTTTACCGTTACCTCAATGTTCTTTTCAGAACCTTCATCATGATTGGCCATAAAGCATAGGTTTGCATGTTCTTCTTCAGATTCAGAGTCACTTGAGGTTTTAGAATAGCTTTCTTTCATCTATCACTGTCTTTCTTCTGAAAGTTTTTGCTCTTTTTGTGTGGAAAATATCTAATCAAGTGTCCTGCATCACTACACTCAATGCAATTCATTACTTTATGATTATTAACATGTGAAGAAGATTTACCTTTGTAGTCTTTTCCACTGGAGGATCTGTGTCTGTCTCTGCGGAATTCCTTGTTTCCAAAGCTCTTCTTCATTTTGAGGATTCTGGTCAAGGCTTTTGAAATCAAAGTAATAGGGTCTTCATCATCATCTTCTTGAATTTCAAGGCTTTGAGATGGCTCATTTTCCTTTGCCTTGAGAGCTAAATTCTTGACACCTTCTGGTAACTCTACATCAAATTCTTTCATGGTTAATTCATGTGTAAGGAGTTTTCCTTGTAGGTCATCAAGTTGAAGTGATGATATATCTTGAGCTTCTTCAATAGCAGTAGTCTATGGTTCCCATTTTGATTTTGGAAGACTTCTCATAATCCTTCTAACCTTCTCTTCATTGGAAATATGTTTTCCCAATTAATCAATATTGTTGACAATATCAATGAATCTTTTGAACATGTCTCTGATTGATTCATCTCCATTCATCTTGAACAACTCAAATTTCTGAGGAAGATGTTGAGCTTGATTTGCTTGACTTGTCTAGTTCCTTCAAAATTCACCACAAGCTTATCCCAGATCTCTTTAGCAGTTTTTTAACCTGAAATCCTATTGAATTCATCAGCACTCAAAGCACAATATAAGAGATTCATATCTTTACAGTTTTTAGAAAAGTGTTCCTACTCGGAAGCAGCACAGAGTGAATCTTAAGTTTTGGGAGTTAATCCCATCCTTTTTCTGTGTAGAAAGTGTAAGGTCCATTCTTTATGATAGTCCAACGCTCAATGTCTTGATCAATGATGACAATTTTCATCAAGGCTTTACAGTGAAAAAAATTGTCTCCACAAAAGAGAGGAGGTCTGTTAGAAGCTCTTCCCTGAGAGAAACCACCATCACCTACAGTACTCATAATCAAAAGATGGTTAAATCTATGCAGTGATACAAGCTCTGATACCAATTGGAGGGGTGTACAGTAGGAAGAATGCAGGATCAATACTCTAGAAGCGGGGGGGGGGGGGGGGGGGTTGAAAAGAGTATGCCAAATTTTTCTAAATTAGCAATAAGAGTGGTTTCATAAGATTTGAAAAAGTAAAGATTAGTTCAAGGCCTTGAAATGAGTTTCAAGCCTTTGGAATAAAAACAAATTAAGTAGAAAAGCTAAGTCTATTTCAAGGCCTCGAAATAAGTTTCAAACCCTTGAAATAAAACATGTTTTGTTTGCTTCAAATAAGATAAGTATAGAACTGAGAAGTAAATGCAAGAGACACAAGATATATAGACTTACGTCCACTTGGACCTACATCTGTACCTCAGGGACTTGATCCCTGCAGAATTTTCAACTCAATTCATATTAATCAAAATCTAAGCCCAAGAATCTCAAGCACAGAGAGATGCCTTACTCTTTACAGCTTGTAGTTCTCACTAACCTATCTAGTACCTGCTCTAGCTAACTTATTAACTAATAATTCTCTATTTTTCACCTTGAACAATCCACAAGAATAAGAACTAGAAGTATTATAAGAATGATATACAAATAAAGGTCAAAACAAAAGAACACTAGAACTAAGTCCGCAATGAGTATGCAGTGTTCTCTAGATGCTTGGATTGAGAGGAATGAATATGCTTCTTTGTTTCTTTTCAATCCTTGAATGATTTTGAGTGTCTCTGCTTATTGTCCCGTAGTATTGCTTCAGCTTTTCCCTCTTTTAAAGAGCAAGTTTAATTGAAGATCTTCAAGATCTCTTCATAACAAACTTCCTTATTTTGTAGCTTCAGCTGTTGACTTCTTTAATAGATTCTCCCAAGGGATAGCTGATCAGTATCGTCAAGGATACTGATTTGATCTTGTTTAGAAACATGTTGGGAAGCTTTCAAACACAGAAGATTGATCACAGAATCAAACCATCAATTATTTTCCTTTCCTGCAAAACACAAGTTAGGAAATATATCCTGCAAAATAGGAAACAAAATATCCCTGCAAAACTAAGTCCAACAGATGGATTAGATACAGTTTAGAGTGTCAAAATACTTTGTCTGTCATCATCAAATACCAACAAATCAAGCACAGGGGTTTAGGATTTGAATCAAGATCAGAAACTCCCCCTAAGTTCATGCATATAAAGCTCTGTCAGTTTCAAAGATTTGAAAGTTGTTTCAAGGCCCTTGAAATAGATGGCTATTTCAAGCCTATGAAACCAGGTTGAACTGACATATATTTAGTATGAACATTGTTTTTCCTAGAATAATCGTTTATTATTTATGGAGATATTTAATATAATGAAGACCTTTGATTAGAACTGTTGTTTATATCCCTACTTCATTATATTGATTAACAGGATTGTAAGTATAGACTAGTATGTGGGTAGATTTATATGGAGATATCAAGTCTAACACTGTTGGACTAGATGCCCTAGAGGCAATCTAGTTTAGTATGAATTTATTTTGGCTAGAACATTCATTGTATTATTTATTGGATATTTAATATAATGAAGTCCTTAGATTTCAAATTTTGTTGTTTATATTTAATATCCCTAGTCCATTATAATGATTAATAGGACAATCATATAGACTAGTATGAGGTTGGATTGATATGGAGATGTCATGATCCAACACATAGCTGTGCATTAAGGGTAATAACGCAACGGATTGACCCATCTCCGAGAAGGCTGCATACACGTTATGTTAAGTCACAAGTGCTTCTCGTGGTGCAATGATATTGTCATCCTTAGACTTGAAGTCGCTAGATATTCTAGTTGTGGACTATTTTGATTTTGGTAGCGTTAAACGCTACACCGTAACTGCGTAGTTATGAAGGCGTGTACCGGATACAATAAGAAGAAAGCTTAGAGATCGTAGTGAACGTAGATAGAATTTTTCCCTCCCACATAACAAGAACAAATATCCTAGGCCACTCGAGGGATAGTGCTTATAGAATGTCTGGCCAGACTCAAATAAATCAATATAGGATATTGATCTTATTTGCATGAATAAGGCTATTCCCAGGATCGAGAAACTATGGATTGGATATACGAGTGTGACTTGTATGTCTCGTGTCCAATCCGAATATGGAGACAAAGGGATGAGACAATTACTTGTACAAGGTTTGTCGGTTGACTGTTCTATTAGTTGGCTAGAATGGATGTTTTGCTAGAAACCACTCCATATTAGCAAATTGTTTCTACCACCTAGATAGAACCTATGGGGTCACACGCTATATAGAGTTGAACTAGATTTGGGAATTAATTAATATGATTAATTAATTGGAAGGATCACTTTGCGACACCTTGCAAACTTGGTAGGACTAATTTGCAAGGAAGGGACTAAACCGAATTCTAGTAGGACTAGAATAGGTCCTTTAGGTAGATGGCAAGGATTTGTTGGACTATATAAAGGATGATCCTTCCTTACTTCCCACACTTATGACCCTTATGATCATAACTTGAGTGGAAGAGAACAAACGAGAGAGAGCAAGCAAGCAAGAGGCCGAACCCGCCCCTTTCCGCCGCCCCCTATCCCGTCGGCTACCAAGGAGGCCGCCACCTCCTTGTTGCCTCGTGTTGCATGATTTCTTTTTCCTCTTCCTCCATTCCTAGCTAGCACAAAGGAGAAGAAAGATCTAGATCTTAACTCTAGGCGTGGATCAACTATAGAGACGTGACACAATTCACGTTACAATTCATCACAGGAGAAACCCTAAGGTGTTTAACTTGATTTCTTCCCTTACCATCGTTATGAGGGTATTGAATGGATGAATTATGTTTTTCCGCTGCGTATCCATGATCAAAAACCTACAAACACATGGGTATGCATTAAGTGTAATGGCATACTGGATTGACCCACCACAAGAACGCTGCGTTAAATTATGTTAACGTCACATGTGCTTCTCTTAGTGACAACGGTTTTGCGATCCTTGGACTTGAAGTCACTAGATACTCTAGCTGTGAAATATCATGTTTTGATATTTTCAAACGTTACACCGTAACTGGGTAACTATAAAGATATTCATCGGGCATGATAGGAAGCAAGCTAAGAGATGGTAGTGATGTAGAGAGGATTTGTCCCTCCTACGGAATGGGAGTAAATATCCACGTCCACTCGAGGGGTAGTGCTTATGGAATGTCTGGAGAGACTCAGATAAATTATCTGTATAGATAAGCCTATTCCTAAAATCGAGAAACTATGGACTGGATATACGAGTGTGACATTTATGTTTCATGTCCAATCCGGATATAAAGAAAAAAGCGATAGATATAACACGATAACATTGGGAACATGGTTTGTCATATCACAGACTATTCTCTTAGTTGGGTGGTATAGATGTGTTGCTATACCGCTCTGTGTTTGTAACTGTTACTACCAACTAAGTAGAAAACTACAGGGTCACACACTAAATCGATTAAACTGGATTTGGATATTTATTAGTTGGACTAATTAATTAAAAGGATCAAAACGCAACTACAAGAAAAGTTAGTAGGTCTAATTTGTAAGGTGGGCTAATCTGCGTTGTACGGGATTAGTATTGGGGCAAGTATGTAGTTAATAAGGAGTTATGAACTATATAAGGTTAATCTAGCTTCTTAATTCACAAATAGCGTTATTATTGTGTGAACTAAGAGAGAAAGAAGAGAAACCCCAACAAAGAGCCTACCGCCCCTTGCCGCCACCCCATACCCGTCGGCCTCCTAAGTGGTTCGGCCACTTTGGATGCTCTATTTTGCGTGATCTTTTCTCCTCCTCTTCGACGTAGATATAACTAAGTCATGAAGGGGATTCTTGTTGCAATCCAAATGTGTGGATACCGGTAGAGACATGGACAGTATCATGCGTAGTGATCATTCAGACAAAAAAGGTACAAAATTGTTTATCCTCTATCACGTTATGAATGCTTGCCTGCGATCCGTGGACGGATTTGATTAAGAATTAATTTTTTGTTATTCTTCTGTGTTACCTGCATCAAAACCCTACTGTTCCTACTCATAGAAGAAACTTAAAACAATATTCTAACTCTAAAATAAGTCATGTGGGTAAATATAACTCATAAACGTCTACGACTAATGCAGCAACTCTTGCTATATTCTCAATGCGTAGGTATATCTCCCCTTTAGCCAACCGTCTGCTTCTCTATAGATCCTACACATTTTGACAAATTTGAGATCCACATCCGGTATCCAATACCCATGATGATGAGATAGACTCATTGATTTCTATAAAAAAGATACTCGAAGTGGAATTCATTATTCCATTCTTTTCTTCTTCCACTTATTTCGGGCAGTTCCGCTTCAACTTTACAACTATAGGGTTTCAAGTCAAACTCGTAGGTTCTAGGAAAAACCTTTTATTTTACCTTTTGGGCTTGGGAAAAACATTTGCCTCTTCCCTTTTAACCGTCAATATGGTTTTGCATTTTCCCTCATTAGTGCCATGTTCAGTTGTCCTCAATCTTATCAATTAAATTTCTTTTGAACAAAGCTCTTGGCACTTCAAACCTTTTTATGTCTAGCTCGCTCTTGAAAGAGCTTTATTTAAATGTATGATTATATCATAAGCCTCCATGTTCTCATCTTGCTTCTAAAGCTCAGAGTTCATGGCATCTAATATGAGACAAGTTACATTCAAAAAATCATTCTTTGATGTTCATTCCTTTATGCTTTAGTGTGTATTGGAAGTTGGTGGAGAAGAAACTTTTTGCTCTAGGATATACAACTTTTCTAGATTGAGAACAATTCTCAAGTTTCAGTACCAGTCTAGGAATTTACTCCAATCTATGTCCTTCTCAAGGACCAAACACGATTGTCGATGTTTGTTTATTGTTTGCCATTGGAATTCTACACTTAATGGAAAATATGCAATTTTAGTATTGTGAACATTAAAGTATACTTAACAATGGCTAGATTATTAAATATATATCCTACTATTTTTCTCCAATTAATATCCCTCACCATTAATGCGGAAAACATCCTACTTTTTCTGGTGGGCCAAGATCCATATTTCACCTCTTCTTGAGGATGCTTTGTCAAGTCACCAGAAAATTGGTTATTTAAGTAGGAACACCTTCCAATTGCATCCTAGGCAACTCTTGGTTCAATTGGGGAAATAAGTCCTAGTCCTTCATCTAATCTCATAGGTAATCCCAATTGCCTTGCCTCTAAGCTTTCAATCCTATTGAAGTAGCTTAATTGTGTTTAACCTCTTACGTCAACAATCGCACATTACTAGCTTGTGTCATCGCACAACATCATGGTGAATCAAGTCTCCTTGCTTGGGAAAGCCCGAGCTCAATACATCTTGATTATGACGAAGCAAGAGAAGGCAAAAAACAATATTTTCCTTTGAAGGGTTTTCTTGTCAATTTAATTTGTTGATCATATCAACTAATCTACTTATTTGGATTGGGAAATCCCAAATAAAATATGAATAATAAAACAAGTCAATTAATAATAAATAAAACATGATATGGATATAACCCCTAAAACTAAGATATTCCCAAGCCAAGGAGAATATCTATAAGCCCTAAAGCAGCAAGCTCATCTCCAAGTGCCCCCGTCTTTAGTCCATGCGTCCTAGCTTGTGGGTCTTCATCGTCTTGTAGTTTATTTAGTATTTGATCTTCTTCTCCATGCCTTGACTATATTATATCTATCTAATTCTAGCTAGCATCAATAAACTAAATAGAAGAACCTCACAAGTGAGCATGCATGCCGTAAAATTAATTGCATTAATTACCTCAAAACCTAAACCAAACCACATAAAATAATCAACCGCACAATCTAAGGCCATATCCAACCACCATGCAATAAAACATATAAAACAGTTAAAATCTACTTTTATCGCGATGTGTTTAATTAAATTGGGACAGTAAGGTCTAAACTGTCAAAATGGTCGCACCAGTCATACTAGCCGAACCATAGTGACCTACGAACCGGTCCAACTCGGTTGGACCAACCAACCCAGTCGAACCGGTCGGCTGGCCGAATCGTTATGGCCGGCCCACTGGGTCGCGCGCAAAAGCAGGCCTTCAGGCTACATGGCCGAACCCCATAGGGCTAAAATCAAAAGAATTCTCGACATTTTTCTGGTCGATACCCGATGTGGGACAAAAACATCTCTTTCTTCCTTAATTAAGCCCTAACCCTAGCTTTACGTCTCCAATCAATTCATACATCATATGTCTATTAAATTTACTAATTTTCACATCAAATGTAAAATTAGCTTATTTCCTATTGAATCATATTCAAATTGTATCATCATACGGATATAAGTTTTACGCAAAAATTAACAGTACGATGTAAACTGATAAAATAGGTAAACACATAAATCACATAATGCGCTATAACCAGGCTATGATACCACTGTAGGGTTTTGATGCAGTTTACGCATTGGAAATACATAAATAATCTTGATCAAAGCCCTCCATGAATCGCAGGTTAAGCTCTCATAACGTGATAAAAGAAGTAACATTTACTTTGTAAGTTTGTATCATCACAACGTAGAATAGCGTCTACGTCTCCATCGGTATCCACACTTCAGATTGCCAACTTGAATCTTCTCTACGGATTGTGCTAGCTTTGTAGAAGAAGGAATATCCAGGAGCTTGATTAAATCAAGCAGATCACGTAAAACGGAGAGGGAAGTCGAGCCTCTCTATGCTGTCGGGTATGGGGGGGTTCTCCATCTCTTGCTCTCCCTGCTTGCTCTAATTATTTCATCTAATGAAATAATTCGTTCTAGGACTAGCCTTTTGTAGTTAATAAGTCTTTATTAACAATGGACTTCCCACAATACTAATTATGTCAATACACGAATTATTCCACTTTGCAATTTAGTGCTAACTTTGCATGTTGTTACTTTTTAATCATTGATCCTTTTAATTGTTAATAGTCTAACTAATTATTATCCATATCCTGTTTTAATCCTTTTGGTATGTGACCCTGCAGGTTCTTATTAAGTTGGTAGTAACAATTTCAAACATTGACGATGTCCACATCATTGCTACCCAACTAATAGAAATAGCCAGTGATCTGACAAACCTATGTGACCAATGTTACCATGCTGTATATGTCCCTTTCTCACAATATCCGGATTGGCACGAGACATAGATGTCACACTCGTACATCCAATCCATAGTATCTCGATCCTGGGAATAGATTTATATTAACAGATAACAACAACATCACATATTGATTTATCTGAGTTTGGCCAGACCTTCCATAAGCACTACCCCTCGTGCAACAACCCCCTTATCCGGCTCGGGACAAGACCGGGAGGGCGATGCTTAATAGAAGCGGCGAAGATCAAAAGCAATACATTTCACAACATTTATTCATATTACTAAACACCCAACGTAGAGTATTACACACTAGTTGCTACTATTACACAAAATATCTCACAAAACTTATCTAACATTTATTAGATAGACTACTGGTGACGTCCATACTCTAGATGAGTCTCGCGCCCCTTCTATCTTACAATCCAGCTCCTAGGCCTGCGGTGGGAAGAAAAACAAGAACCGCAGTTTCCAAAATCAGCTTGAAATGCTGAGTGAGATACACCTTAGCGTGTAAAATAAGGAAGATAAGATGTATTGTGTAGTCACGAGTTAAAACAAATCACAGGATATGAGTAAAACATTTATCTGAGTTTGCAGCAGATTAAATAGTAATACCAGTAACGTTCATTCCGATATAAATCAACTTTCATAGCAAGATATTGCTCACAGTAACCAGGGTAGACCAGGGTAGTCATAAGAACAGGCCTCAATCGGATATCCAGATCGAGGGTTGGGAAAACCTTTCCCTGGGAAACCTTCCCGTGTAGGACGACAACGAGAGAGAAAACCTTTCCTCCGTGCCTGGCGTTGTGGAGAACCTCTCCCGCCCCTACTTAAATAAACCATACTAGACCTTAAGTGTTGCAACACCCTCCTAAGAGCGTCAATCTTAGGAGTGTTATCTAGATGTCAGGGCACACGAAGCCCCTAAGCATAGGAGTAAAAGATCCAAGGCGTAAAAGCCAAGGGGAACTAGCTGGTATCGGTGTTCCCGGCCGGAGCCGATCAAAATAAGTCCAAGGCGTGAAAGCCAAGGGGAACTAGCTGGTGTCGGTGTTCCCGGCCGGAGCCAACTATAAGTCCAAGGCCTAAAAGCCAAGGGGAACTCGCTGGTGTCGGTGTTCCCGGCCGGAGCCAACTGTAATAATTCAAGATCCAATCCTACAAAAGTAAGCAGGGGAACTCGCTGGTGTGGGTGTTCCCGGCGGGAGCCGATCAAAGTAAATCTACTTGCTCTGGTACATGCGATTCTTTCCACTTTGCATAATGAGCGGATTAATATTGCGTAACAGTTTCAAATAATTCTTTCGAAAATGTAACCAACTCAAATAAAGCATGTGAAGCACAAAACACATTTCAGAACAATTTATAAAATCAGATATTGACACGAAAGGAGCTAGGCGTGCTAGGCTAAGCATAGAACTCACCTGAAGTCAACTCAGCAATCGTACAAAGGATGTTCAACGAATCCTTCGTCCACGTATCCGTCTCCCGGTTTAAGAAACGCGAGAAACGGTCGATCAACGGAGCGGGTCGAGTCACCGAAATCGTCGCCGGGGAGGGAGCTCGAACGGAGCTTTTCCAGTGGGTCTTGGCTTCGGTTGAGCACTCCAGTAGGTGGGTCGGACCCTAAGGAGTCTAGAGAGATCAGGGAAAGGTCCGGGTGTCTCTGTTTTGCGGCGGCCGAAGGTTTGGCCGGAAATTATGGAGGTGGCCGGCGGCGTGGCTTCGGCTACTGCCTCTGGGCCTCTGTTTTGGCTTTTTACTTCTCTTTCTGGGGTCAAAGAGAGGAGAGGATCGAGAGAGAGAGATGGAGGAAGAAAAAGAGAGGTTGGTGGTTCGGGTCTTCTTCCCCGACGACGGCAGCGGCGGTGATGGTGGCTGAGTTGCTACTGTTAACTGCTGCTGCTTCTTTCTTCGTTCAGTATCTGAGAGAAAGAGAGAGATGGAGGAAGAGAAATGAAGAAGTGCAACAGGGGTGTGGTGGCTCTTTGCCGTCGGGAGCAGCGGCGGTGGATGGAAGCTTGTTGCCGGCTGCTGCTGCTGCTTTTCTGTGTTTCAGTTCAGTTCAGGAGGGGCATAAAGAGAGAGGTACAGAGGGAGCAGAGAAGAGAAGGTGGTGATGGAGGTGGTGGTGTTGGTAACGGTGGTGGTGGTGGCCGGAGAATTGGAAGATGATGGTGATGGGGATGATAATGATGATGGAGAAGATGATGATTGTGATGAGGAGATGAGGCTGAGCTTAAATAGAAAAGAAGAGGGCGGTGGTGGTGAAAAGGAAACGGTGGCGGTGATGTTGTCGGGCCATGTGGCTGCCGAAGGTGAAGAAAATGAAGAAGAAGAAGAAGAAGAAGAAATGAAGAAGGCACTTAAGAAGAAGACAAAAGAAATGATGTTGTCTGGTGACACATCTTCAAGTGAAAAACAACTTCTTGGTAGTTATTTGGTGTGGTACGTGTAGAAAGTCTCGCGGTGGTTGCTATCGCGAGATAATTTTGAAAAATAATAACCGCGCAAAAATTTAAGGTTTCGTTTTAGATTTTCATACGATATTAATACGATAAACTAACCAAATATTATTCTATGCTATATATATATTTCACAACTAAGTTTCGATTATTATTACTATTCGCGTTTTTATTACTTTGTTTAGTTCTCTTAATTACTATTTTACCCTTAAATTTTAGACGGGGTATTACACCTCGAGTGGCCGCATATACATACTCCCATTATGTGGGAGAGAAAAATCCTCTCTAGATCACTACCATCTCTCAGCTTGTTTCATATCATGTCCGATTACAGCTTTTATAGTTACCCAGTTACGGTGTAACGTTTCACGAGATCAAAACTTGATAATTCCCAGCTAGAGTATCTAGTGACTTCAAGTTTAAGGACTACTACATCATTGTCTTTACGAGAAGCACTTGTGACATTCACATAATTCCTATGTAGCCTCTGTAGGGTTTTGATAAGGATTACACAGCGGAATAAACAATAATTGATTCCATTCAAGACCCTCCAAGGATCGCAGGACTAGACATCATAACGATGGTAAGGGAAAACATTCATGTATACCTTAATTTGTCTCTTTGATGACTTCACGTGTAATAGTGTCCACGTTTCTATGGAAGTCCACGCATAGGTATTCACGAGGTCCTCCTAACGCTTTGCACTAGCTAACGTCAAGAAGGAGAAATAATAAGATCACACAAAATGAGGAAACCCAAGGCCGCACCTCACAAGGCCGACGGCGGGGGGGGGGGGGGGGTGGGGTGTTCGTCCTCCTTTTTTTTAGCTCTGCTCTTGCTTTGTTCTCTCTCTATAATGTGATAAAAATTATGACACTTATGAGAAAATAAGCTAGGAGTGACCTTTAATAACTCTTTATTAACTACATAATAGCCCCAATACTAATCATGTCCATACACGGATTATTCCACATCCAGTATGCAATACCCAAGATGAAGAGATAGTTAAATTGACATCCATAAAAAAAATACCTTGTGGTGGTGGAATCACTATTCCAAGCCTTTTATCCTCCAGATACTTTGGGCAGTTCCTCTTCCAGTGTCCAGGCTGGCTGCAGTAGTGACACTCATGCTTGGTCATGTTCTTCGCAACGCCACCAGCACGTTTAAGGGCAACTTCCTTGGGTTCAACTGCCTTGCCTTTCCCTTTGGAGGTAGAAGCAACTCGCTTGCTTTTTATTATTCACCATAATTATGGCCTCGCCCTTTCCCTTGTTGATTCTTTCTTCAGCTGTCCTCAACAAATTGAGTAAATAGGGCAGAGGGTTGTTGATTTCATTCATGTTATAGTTCATGATGAACTATCCACAACTATCTGGAAATGATTGCTGGATTAGATTAGTGGCCAACTCTAGAACCATTGGAAACCCTAGGTGTGCAAGATTATCCAAGTACGTGATCATACGAAGTACGTGAGGTCCCACTGGATTTCCCTCTAACAGATGACATCTGAACAATTCCTTGGAAACTTCATACCGTTCAAACCTCGCCTACTCTTGGAAGAGCAGATTTAAGTGTATGGTCATATCAAATGGCAACCGTGTTCTCGTGTTTCTTATGAAGCTCAGAGCTCATGGTGCAATGAATAAGGCAGGCCACATCATTAGCATCGTCAATGATTTTCTGATATGCCTTGATGGCTACAACAGTATTATTTTATGGACCATCAGGAACTTGCTCCTCTAGAATGTACAGTTTTTTTTTTCTTGCTTGAGAATGATTCTCAAGTTTCTGTACCAGTGCAGAAAGTTTGTTCCTGAAATCTTGTCCTTCTTAAGGGCTGACCGTAGGGATTGTGATAAATTCGATGAATTGTTTCCACTTTTGTAATAAGCTTGTGGTGACTTTTGAAGGAACCATCCAACTCAAGCAAACCAAGATCAGCATATATCTCAGGCAATATGAGCTATTCCAGATGAATGGAGAAGAATCAATAAGAGACATGTTTAAAAGATTCACTGACATTGTCAACAATTGATTCATTGGGAAAACACATTTCTAATGAAGAATAGGTTAGAAAGATTCTGAGAAGTCTTCCAAAGGCAAAATGGTAACCAAAAACTACTTATATTGAGGAAGCTCAAGATCTTTCATCACTTCATTTTGATGACCTTCAAGGAAAGCTCCTTACGCATGAAATATCCATGAATGAATTTAATGGAGAATTTCCAGAAGATGTCAAAAACCTAGCTCTCAAGGCAAAAGAAAATGAGCCATCTCAAAGCCCTGAAACTGAAGATGATGATGAAGATCCTATTCCTTTGATTTCCAAAGCCTTGACCATAATTCTCAAAATGAATAAGAACTTTGGAAACAAGGACTTCAGCAGAGATTGACACAGATCCTCCAGTAGCAGAGACTACGAAGGTAAATGTTCTTCACATAGTAATAAGCCTAAACTCATTAATTGCTTTGAGTGCGGTGATGCAGGACACTTGACCAGAGATTGTCCACACAAAAAGAGCAAGAAATTCAAAATAAAGATCATGATAGAAGAAAGAAAGCTATGATAGCTTCCTGGAGTGATTCATGAACATCAAGTGATTCTGAATCTAAAGAAGAACATGCCAACCTATGCTTTATGGCCAATCATGATGAAATTTTTGAAAAGAACATTGAGGTAATGGTAAACTATTTAATTTCAAAACCAACAGAAGTCCTCTGTGATTATCTTAGAACAATGCTTTTAAATGAAGAGGACTATCTCAAAGATATTAGAGTTTTGAAAAAGAAAGTTCATAAAAAAGCGAAAGAAAACTTGCATCTTGTTTGCGTAAATCATAATCTTGAAATCTCTCTGAACAAAGTTGACGCTGATTTCAAGGCCTTGAAATTCAGTTTCAAAGCCTTGAAAACACAAGTCAAGGAAGTAGTTACTGAGAACTCTATTTTGAGTAACAATATTGTTGATCTAAGACATCAAGTTGATGAATTGGATAAACAAAAGACTACTCTTTCTGAGAAACTTCAAGAATCTGAATTAGTCAAGACAAAACTTGCAGGCTCAGAACACAATTTGAACTTGAATCTTAGAGGTAGCTTAAAGTCTGTTCACAAAACTGGTATTGGATAAAATCCAAATTTTCCCAGAAAGAACAATACCAGATTTGTGAAAGTTGGAAGCGAAACATCTACTAAGTGCCATTACAGCAATAAAATTGTTCATGTTAAAATGACTTGTCCTTTTAGAAGAAGATACCCTCACATAATAAGGAATACTTTTCCATTTAAACTCAAATGACAAGTTAGACAGATTTGGGTTCCTAAAAGGGTTATAGCACCTAACATGGTTGGCCCTCAATATGAATCTAAATTCAACACTTGGTCTAACAGCTGGGTAAGGCCGTGAATGGTGTTTGCAGGTTTTCACCAAGAACAAAGAACAAAAATTGTGTATGGACAGTGGTTGCTCAGGACACATGAGTGGAAAGAGATATCAATTCTCACAACTGAAAGAGCAATCTGAAGGATCAATTAAACTTGGTGACAAAGGAAAATGCAGCATTCTTGGTATTGGTAAAGTTGTCACTTATTCTGAAAATTTTATTTCCGATGTGAAAGATCAGGTTGTGGAAGACTTGAAATAGCTTGGTTATTTCAAGGCCTTGAACCAGCTTTCAAAGCCTTGAATCAGTTTCAGAGTCTTGAAAATAGTTCAGTTTGGCTATTTTCAAGTTCTTAAAACTGGATTCTAAGCCATGAAACTGCTTAACCTAAATACACATTCTCAGGGGGAGTTTTCTGCTAACTCTCTGATTTGATTTACTCTCTCTCTTTCATATGTTTGTTTCTTTGTTATCAGATGATGAAAGAGATATTGTTCTAACATGTTTTTAATCATAATATAACATCTGTTTGACCATGCATTTGACCATGATAATGCAGGAAATTTTGTTTCTAAGTTTTTCAGGATTGTTTCCTAAACTGAATTGCTGCAGATTTGGAAATACTTGGACACTTTGATCCTGTGATCAATCAGACGTCTATGACATCTTCTCATGGTGGTTAAATGCAAGATTACAACAATATCTCTAAAGATTGTGATCATCCAACGGTTGGAGAAGATTTCAAAGTAGTCAAACTCTGTTGCCTTCAAAATAGGAAGGTTTTTGCTGAAAATCTGGGGAGATTTGAAGAGCTGTTTGAAGTATATATAGAGCTCAAATTCGAAGCAACATGAAAAAAAAAAACAAACAATGGCCAAAACAGAGAAAGTATTCTAGATTGACAAGCATCAAAGAATTTCTTCATCCTTCCAATCCATTCACAGAAGTTCACTGCATTTCACTGCAGTTTTCTACTCTTAAGTGTTCTTCTGTATAGAGCTATATTGGTAGATCATTTCTGTATTATCTCTACATCTATTCTCGAGGATTGTTCTAAGTGAAAAATAGAGAATGCTTAGTTAATCAGATAGCTAGAGCAGGTACTAGACATGTTAGGTAAAACCACAAACTGTAACTGAGTAAGGGAACTCTTTGTGCTTGAGTTCTAGGGCTTAGCTTTTGATTAATAAGAATTGAGTTGAAAATTCTGCAGAGATCTAATCCCTGAGGTACAGACGTAGGTCCATGAATACTGAACTCTATAATTCACTTGTCTTCTACATTTTCAGTTCATTTACTTTCATAGCTTTTGCAATACACCGAAACTGTTTACTTTTCAAGGGTTTGAACTTGTTTTCAAGTCCTTGAAAAAGGCATACTTGTTCTATACTTTCAGCATCTACTTCAAAGGCTTGAAATATCTTTCAAGGCCTTGAACTGTATTGTTTGCACAAGTTTTCATCTTCTAAGTTTTGCAAAAAGTTGGCATACACTATTCAACCCCCCCCCTTCTAGAGTATCTTAGCTTCTTATCCATCAGCATACCCACACTTTCAGTTGGTATCAGAGCTTGTATCACTGTAAAATATTTAACCATCTGGGGATCATGAGTACTGCAGGTGATGGTGGTTTCTCACAGGGAAGAGCTGCTAACAGACCTCCTCTATTATGTGGAGAAAATTTTGCTCACTGGAAAGCTCTCATGAAAATGTTCATCATTGATCAAGATCTAGAGCTTTGGACCATTGTCCAAAATGGACCTCATACTTTCTACACAGAGAAAGATGGGATCAGAACTCCCAAAACAGAAGAATCACTCTCCTCTTCTGAATTAGAGCAATTTTCTAAGAACTACAAGGCTATTAACATTTAGTATTGTGCTTTGAGTACAGATGAATTCAACACGATCTCTGGATGCACAACGGATAAAGAAATCTGGGATAAACTTGTGGTTACCTTTGAAGGAACCGGTCAAGTCAAGCAAACCAATATTAACATTTATCTCATACAATATGAGTTGTTCAAGATAAATGGAGATGAGTCCATCAGATACATGTTCAAGAGATTCACTGATATTGTTAACAACCTTGACTCACTAGGAAAACATTTTTCCAATGAAGAAAAGGTGAGGAAGATTCTCATAAGTCTTCCAAAGGATAAATGGGAACCAAAAACCACAGCTATTGAAGAAGCTCAGAATCTCTCAACTTTACAACTTGATGACCTACAAGGTAAGCTCATGACACATGAGATATATAAGAATGAAGTTGATAGAGAACTCCGAGATGGTTTCAAGAACTTATCCCTCGAAGCCAAAGAGAATGAGAGAACTCAAAGCCTTGAAACTGAGGATGGTGATGATGAAGATCAAATTGCCTTAATTTCCAAAGCCTTGACAACGATTCTCAAAATGAAGAAAAACTTTGGAAACAAATATTTCAACAGAGAAAGGCATAGATCATCCAGCAGCAAGGACTACAAAGGTAAGTCCTCTTCACAGAACAAGTCAAAAAGTTATGAACTGCTTTGAGTGTGGTGATGCAGGACACTTGATAAGAGATTGTCCACACAAAAGAGCAAGAACTTTCAAAATAAAGATCATGACTGAAGAAAGAAAAACATGATAGCTTCATGGAGTGATTCAGATAGCTCTAGTGAATCTGAATCTGAGGAAGAACATGGCAATCTATCTTTCATGGCCAAGCATGATGAAAGTTCTGAAAAGAACATTGAGGTAAAGGTAAATTGCTTAATTTCAAAGCCAAAATAAGCACTTTCAGGATATCTCAGAACAATGCTTTTAAATGAGGAAGATTATCCAACAGAGATCAGGCTTTTGAAAGAAAAAGTATATGAGCAAGCAAAAGAAAACGTACAAATTGTTTGCCTAAATCAGAATCTTGAAATCTCTCAAAAAAAATGACAGTGATTTCAAGGCCTTGAAAACCAATTTCAAAGCCTTGAAAACTCAATTCAAGGAAGTAGTCACTGAAAACTACTCATTGAGTGACATCCTTGTTAATCTAAGACATCAGGTTGATGATTTAGAGAAACAAAAGATTACTCTTACTGAGAAAATTCAAGAATCTGAATTAGGCAAAGTCAAGCTTGCTGGATCAGAACACAAGTTGAACTTGATTCTTGGAGGAAGTTCACAGTCTGTTCACAAAGCTGGTAATGGATTCAATCCAAACTTTCCACGAAGAAACAATACGAGAATTGTGAAAGCTGGAAACAAAACTTCTCCTACTCGTGATTACTGTTGTCCTTTTAGAAGAAGATACCCTCACATAATGAGGAACACTTTTCCTTTTCAACTAAAAGGACAAGTTAATCAGGTTTGAGTTCCTAAAGGGGTTAGACCACCTAACATGTTTGATCTCAATATGAATCCAAATTCAACACTTGGTCTAACAGGTGGGTAAGGCAGTGATTGGTGTATGCAGGTTGTCACCAATGTCAAAGAACATACGTGGTTCATGGACAGTGGTTGCTCAAGACACATGAGTGGAAATAGATCTCTATTCTCAGAATTGAAGTAGCAATCAGAAGGTTCAATAACACTTGGTGACAAAGGAAAATGCAATATTCTTGGTTTTGGAAAAGTTGGTTCAAATTCTAAAAACTCTATCTCTGATGTATATCTGGTTGGAGGTTTGAAATTTAATTTTCTTAGTGTATCTCAACTTTGTGATAATGGCAACAAAGTTATCTTTGATAAAGAGAAGTGTGTGGTGCAAAATGAGAAATCAGGAGATTGCATTCTCACAGCCTCTAGATCAAACAATGGTTATACTTTTCAAACTACCAAAGTTGCAGGTGAAAGTTTGAAGTGTCTCAAGGCCTTGAAAGAGGATTCAAAGCTTTGGAACAGGAAACTTGGTCATATCAGTTTGCATACTTTGAACAAGTTGATTTCCAAAGACTTGGTAAGAGGATTGCCATCCATCAAGTTCAAATAAGATGAAATGTGCAAAGCATGTGCTCAAGGCAAGCAGACCAGAAGTTCCTTCAAGCCAAATAAGTTTGTAAGTACAACTAGACCATTTGAATTTCTTCATATGGATCTCTGTGGTCCTATGAGGACTCCTACTCCAAAAGGTAAAAGGTATATGCTAGTTGTTGTAGATGATTTTTCAAGATACACTTGGGTTATGTTTCTCAAAGAAAAATCTGGAGCACTCTCTGAATTTTCTAAGCTTTGTAGAGAACTTCAAAACTTGAAAAACCTACCTGTAACTTCAATCAGAAGTGATCATGGTAGAGAATTTGATCAGTTAGAATTTGATTTTTTCTGTGATAAGCATGGTATTTCTCACAACTTTTCTACTCCAAGAAATCCTCAACAGAATGGTGTTGTTGAAAGAAAGAACAGGACTCTTGAAGATATGTCAAGAACAATGCTTCTTGAGAACAAGTTGCCAAAACATTTTTGGGCAGAAGATGTGAATACAGCAAGCTATATTTTGAACAGGTGCTTGATCAGACCTATTCTGAAGAAGACCCCGTATGAAATATTCAAAGGGTGGAAGCCAAACATCTCTTACTTCAGACCCTTTGGATGAACTTGTTTTATCCATAACAATGGAAAAGACAGTCTTGGTAAGTTTGATGCAAGAAGTGATGATGATTTGAATTTGAACAAGCATGAATCAGAGGAAGAGACTGAGAATCCACTCGGATTCAAGAAAGGCTCAGAAGAGAATAGAAGACATTTTCAAGACCTCGAAAATAGTGCTCAAGGCCTTGAAAGTAAAGCTCAAATCCTTGAAAATGATGATCAAAAGGAGTCAAGTGACAAAGCCACTACTTCAAGACCAGAAAAGATCTATGGAGAACCTGAACCATGGTCTCCAAGAAAGAGATTCAAATATCTCTCGTCCCATCCAACTGATAATATCATATCAGATCCAACCACTGGTACACAAACCAGATCACAGTTGAAGAACTTATGTGCCTTTAATGCTTTTATTTCTCTTGTTGAACCAAAAACTGTGAAGGAAGCTTTACAAGAAGCAGACTAAATCATTGCTATGCAAAGTGAACTCAATGACTTTGAAAGGAACAAGGTTCGGAACCTTGTTCCTGCACCTTCAAACCAATCTGTCATTGTTACCAGATGGGTATTCAGAAACAAGTTAGATGAAAGTGGCAATGTGATTAGAAACAAAGCAAGGTTAGTTGCTCAATGTTACAATAAAGAAGAAGGTATTGATTATGAGAAAACTTTTGCTCCAGTTGCCAGGTTAGAATAGAATTTTGCTTGCTTTTGCATCTTACAAGAACATGAAACTATTTCAAATGGATGTGAAATGTGCTTTCTTGAATGGCTACTTACAAGAAGAAGTTTATGTTGCACAACCACCTGGTTTTGAAAATGACAAGTTTCTAGATCATTTCTACAAACTGGACGAAGCTCTTTATGGTTTGAAACAAGCTCCAAGGGCTTGGTATGAAATATTGTCAAAGTTTTTACTTGAAAATGATTTCAAAAGAGGTTTAGTAGACAAGACTCTTTTCATTAAGACTTACGGGAAATATTTACTTGTAGTTCAGATATATGTTGATGATATACTGATTGGAGCTACTAATGATCAATTATGCAGAGAATTTGAGATGAGCGTGATGGGAGAGTTGAAATTCTTCCTAGGAATTCAAATACATCAATTGAAGAAGGGCATCTTTCTGCATCAAAACAAGTACACAAGAGACTTACTAAATAAGTATAGCATGGCTCAGTGTAAGGAAGAAAAGACTCCTATGAGCTCTACACTATCCTTAGACAAGGATGGATCTGGTAAGAGTGTAAATGTAAAGGCATGATTGGATCATTACTCTATCTGACAGCAAGCAGACCAGATATTATGTTTAGTGTATGCATGTGTGCTAGATTTCAAGCTGATCCAAAAGAATCACACTTAACTGTTTTGAAGAGAATTTTCAGATATCTCAATGGTACCAAAGACTTAGGGCTTTGGTATCCAAGACATTCTAACTTCTATTTGAGTGGTTTTTCAGATGCTGACTTTGCAGGTTACAAGGTTGATAGGAAAAGTACTTCAGGAACCTGCCGATTCATTGGATCATCCTTGATTAGTTGGCATTCCAAGAAACAGAATTCAGTTGCTCTATCAACAGCTGAAACTGAATATATAGTTGCGGGAGCATGTCGCTCACAAGTGTCATAGATTGCTCAACAGCTAAGAGACCTTGGATTTGACTTCAAGGGGATACCTATTAAGTGTGACAACACTAGTGCTATTTCAATTACAAAGAATCCAGTGCAACACTCAAGAACCAAGCACATTGATGTCAGACACCACTTCATCAGAGATCATGCTGAGAAAGGTGATATTGTTCTTGAATTTGTTGCTACTAACATGCAAATTTAAGATATATTCACCAAACCATTACCATATGAAAGGTTCTCAGCTCTAAGATTGGAATTGGGAATGCTACATAAGACTGCATTGATTTAGGGGGAGTATCAGGTAAGAAAGGTAAGATGTATGTGCTTACAAAGGTTTGAACTGAGCTTCAAAGTCTTGAAAGTCAGTTCAACGCCTTGACTTTTACTTGTTGCAGTGTTACAGTTTTTCAAGACCTTGAAAACCTGTTTAAATCCTTGAAAATAAGTCTGCTACAGTTATAGTCAATAATCTTGGATCATTCTATGTTGGGTGATATCTCTGTAGATATTTTTCCTAATATAGCCCCTACTCTTTTCAAAAATTTGTTTTAGCCAAAAATAGTATAAGTATATTCTATTTTCCAACGGCATAAAAGTTTTGAAATCTCTCTGATCATTGCAAATCTTTTGAGAATCAGAGAGATACTAGTTTCCTTTTGAAACTCAAACTCTTTCAGTATTTATCCTCTTTTCTTCTTCTTCACTCCGTATTATTCGACCTCTCTCTATTCTTCTCCTAAACCCTAATGATCACAAGAAAAGCCTCAGACAGAATCAAGATGGCTGGAGGTTCGAAACCTGTCTCAGAGAAGAAAAGAAAAGCAGCAGTGGAAGAGGTTCAAGAAATCAGTGAAGACTCTTCTTTTAAAAGCTTCACTGATGAAGAAGTGGAATCTTCACCTCCCAAGAAGATAGTGAGTTCAAGATCCTCCTCCACCAAAGAAGAAGGTCAAGAAGGCTACAACCTCCTCTTCAGAAAATCAAAAGAAGCAGAACGATGTTACAGAGAAGCAACCAAAAACAGAGACTACCAGTCCAAAGAAGGTGAAGAAGAAAGCAACTCAGGAATAAAAAGGGAAAGGGAAGGTGACAGAATCACAACCAGAAGGAAAATTGGAGAAGGCATTGCAGATCTATTCACAAGCCTCAACAAAGAACACAACACCAGATTAGACATGGTTTGTCTCAAACATCTCTAAAGGTCAGTGGTTAGATGGTTTTGCTTCAAGATCTATTGGTTTCTACTATTTGGTTAATAATTATGTGTTGGAACACATGAAACTTAAGTGCATCTCTATGTTGAAGAAGATTTATTTGTGGTGTATGCTGAATCCTAAAGAAATAGCCTACCCTAGAATCACCATACCATTCTACCTGAACCTAACCCAAGTTAAGAGAACTGCACACTTGGTGATCAAATCTAAAGTTGCTGGGATAGTAATTGAACTGGATCACTCTGAGTTTTCCAATGTGTTAGGGTGTCCAAAGAGGTATGATACTAGCAACCATCCACCAAAGTCAGAAACTTTGAAGCTAGCCAAAGCAGAATTCTTTCTTCCAAACATCTCAACCTCGACCAAACAGTTAACACATTCTGTGTTGAATGTTGAAGCCAAAGTCCTTTATACTGTACTGGTGAGATGTGTCTTTCCCAGAGAGCACTCCAGAGAGTTGGAGACTGAGAGAATGTTGCACATCATGTATCTGGTTATGCATGGCTATGAGATTGATCTTTAAAAACTAGTAACTGAACACATGCTCTTTAGCCTAACCAATAAGAGGATTCACCCTATGCAAACCTGCTCACTTTGTTCTTTGAGCATTTTAAGATTCAATTTACTGGAGAGGAATCAGTCACTTCTGGATTTGGGGAACTCAATGAGAAAGCCTTTGAGAACATAGGAGTTGTGAAGACAAAAGAGAAAGCTTGGAAACTTTACTCATACTTGACTGAAGAAGAACTAGGTGCAAAGAAGTTTTCTAAGCCCAACACCTTGACTCCCACTTCAAGTCAGACTTCAGCTTACAGATAATCAGAGACTTGATGGTTTGGAGCTAGACATGGATGATGTCTAAGAAACTGTTTTTGGACTGGAAAGTTATTTGGGACATGTCAAGTACATGGTGGAAAGTATCTTCAGAAACATGACCTTGTTTGATGTTCCTGAGGATCCTGAAGGAACAAAGAAAGGATATTCAGACAAGGATTTGCCTATTGAGAATTCAGACCAGGAAGAAGCTACTCTAGTTTCAGACAAGGGAAAGCAGGTAGCCGAACAGGCAGAAGATGAAGCCAATATCCCTGAGTCAGATGAACTGCTGATCACCTTGAAGAAGAAAAAGAAATCTCCAAAGGCTGCTGAAAAGGACAAGACTGCAGAGGCAACTGTTGCAGGTGGGACTGCAGAGGAACAGGAAGAGCAGGACAAGTCTAATGAAGAAGAAAATGATAAAGAGGAAGAAGATCAGGATGAATATGATGATCAAACTCCTTAAATCTTGCCTATTCTTCCACATTCTCTCTCCTTTAAAGTTTTTTTAGGCGTTTCAAAATTTTCCAGACACTTGATCCAACATCTTCTATCTTTTTGACGAAAGTAAAAAAGGGGGAGAAAATTTTAGGTGTTTAGTTTCTAGTTCTTAGGTACATTTGGTTTTATTTTGCTGAAACTGTTTAAGTTTTTGTTGGTATTATGAATAAGTTGGATCTTTTTGGAAATTCTGTCTTTTAAATTGTGGACTAATCAGTTTATTTTGCAGAGACGAAGGATCAAACAGAATTTGGTTTTATCTTTCATCAAGGGGGATATTGAAAGATCAGGTTGACTTGAAATAGCTTGGCTACTTCAAGGCCTTGAACCAGATTTCAAAGCCTTGAATCAGTTTTAGAGGCTTCAACCAGATTCTCTCTCTCTTTCATATTTTTGATTCTTTGTTATTATATTATTAAATACAAATTGTTATAACACGTTTTTACTCATAATATATAATCTGTTTGACCATGATAATGCAGGAAATTTTGTTTCTAAGTTTTGCAGGATTGTTTCCTAAACTAAATTGCTGCAGATTTGGAAAGACTTGGACACTTTAATCCTGTGATCAATCAGACGTATATGATAGCTTCTCATGGTGGTTAAATGCAAGATTACAACAATATCTCTTAATATTGTGATCATCCAACCATTGGAGAAGATTTCAAAGTAGTCAAACTCTGTTGCCTACAAAATAGGAAGTTTGTTGTTGAAAATCTAGGGAGATTTGCAGAGCTGTTTGAAGTATATATAGACCTCAAATTCAAAGAAACATGAAAAAAAAAATCACTCAAATGCCAAAACAGAGAAAGTATTCTGGATTGACAAGCATCAAAGAAGTTCTTCATCCTTCCAATCCATTCACAGAAGTTCACTTCATTTCACTGCAGTTTTCTACTCTTAAGTGTTCTTCTGTATAGAGATATATTGGTAGATCATTTCTGTATTATCACTACATCTATTCTCGAGGATTGTTCAAAGTGAACAATAGATAATTCTTAGTTTATCAGTTAGCTAGAGCAGGTACTAGACAGGTCAGGGAAAACCACAAGCTGTAACAGAGTAACGGAACTCTCTCTGCTTGAGTTCTAGGGCTTAGCTTTTGATTAATAAGAATTGAGTTGAAAATCCTGCAAGGATCTAATCCGTGAGGTAGACACGTAGGTCCAAGTGGACCGAACTCTATAAATCACTTGTCTTCTACATTCTTAGTTCATTTACTTTCGTAGCTTTTGCAGTACACAAAAATTGTTTACTTTTCAAGGGTTTTAACTTGTTTTCAAGGCCTTGGAAAAGGCATACTTTTTCTATACTTTCAGCATCTACTTCAAAGGCTTGAAATAGCTTTCAAGGCCTTGAACAGCATTGTTTGCACAAGTTTTCATCTTAGCAAGTTTTGAAGAAAGTTGGCATACTCTATTCAAACACCCCCCCCCCCTTCTAGAGTATCTTATCTGCTTATACATCTGCATACTCACACTTTCATGATGTATATCTAGTAGATGGTTTGAAATTTAACTTGCTTAGTGTATCTTGTAGGGTTTTGATCATGGATACGCATCGCAAGATAGAATTATCCATTCAAGACCCTCCAAGGATCACAGTAAGAGAATCATAACGATGGTAAAGGAAGAAACAAGTTAACACACCTTAGAGGTCTCTTGTGATGACTTGTAACGTTAATTATGTCACGTCTCTACGGTTGATCCACGCCTAGAGTTGAGATCTAGATCTTCCTTATCCTTTGTGCTAGCTTGGACCGGAAGAAAAGGAAGAATAAATCACGCAACGGAGATCACAAATATGGCTCACGGCCTCCTTGTGGGCGACGGGTATAGGGGTAGACGCCTAGGGGGCGGGTCGGCCTCTCTAGCTTGTCGTGCTCTCTCTCTTTTGTTTCCTTCCGTCTCAACTTATGTTATTAGAATTAGTTGTATCAAGTTGGAAGAAAGCTAGGACCACCCTTTATATAGTCCAACAACTCCTTGTCAACTACCTAAAGGTCTTCCTAATCCTAGATGAATTCTGATTAGTCCCTTCCTTGCAAATTAGTCCTACTAAGTTTGAAAGGTATGGCAAAGTGATCCTTATAATTAATTAATCATATTAATTAATTCTCAAATCTAGTTCAACCATATTAGGCGTGCCACCCCATAGGTTCTATCTAGTTGGTAGCAACAATTTGCTAATGTGTAGCGGTCTCTAGCAAGACATCCATTCTAGCCAACTAATAGAATAGTCATCCGACATACCTTGTGAAATTAATTGTCTCATCAATTTGTCTCAATATCCGGATTGGACACGAGACATACAAGTCACACTCGTATATCCAATCCATAGTTTTACTATCCTGGGAATAGCCTTATTCGTGTAAATAACATCAATATCCCATATTGATTTATTTGAGTCTGGCCAGACATTCTATAAGCGCTATCCCTCGAGTGGCCTAGGATATTTTCTCCCGTTATGTGGGAGGGACAAATTCTATGTACGTCTACTATGATTTCTAAGCTTGCTTCTTATTGTATCCGGTACGCACTTTTATTACTACCTAGTTACGGTGTAGCATTTGACGCTACCAAAACCACAATAATCCACAACTAGACAATCAAGTGACTTCAAGTCTAAGGATGACAATAACGTTGTCACCACGAGAAGCGCTTGTCACTCAACATAACATGTATGTAGCCTTCTCGAAGATTGGTCAATCTAGTGTGCCATTACCCTTAATGCACACCCATGTGTTGGATCATGATATATATGTTGGAATAGGTGCCCTAGAGGCAATCTAGTTTAGTATGAATTATTTGTGGCTAGAAATTCATTTATTATTTATTGGATATTTAATATAATGAAGTCCTTAGATTTACAATTGTGTTTTTTATCTTAAATATCCCTAGTCAAGTATAATGATTAATGGGACAATCATCTATAGACTAGTATGGGGTTGGATTGATATAGAGATATCACGATCCAACACATAGGTGTGCATTATGGAATGTTGCACTGGATTGACCCATCTCCGAGAAGGCTATATACACGTTATGTTGAGTCACAAGCGCTTCTCGCGGTACAATGATATTGTCATCCTTAGACTTGAAGTCACTAGATATTCTAGTTGTGGATTATTGTGATCTTGGTAGCGTTAAACGCTACACCGTAACTGGGTAGTCATAAAGGCGTGTACTGGATACAATAAGAAGCAAGCTTAGAGATCATAGTGGACGTAGATAGAATTTGTCCCTCCCACATAACGGGAGAAAATACCCTAGGCCACTCGAGGGATAGTGCTTATAGAATGTCTAGCCAGACTCAAATAAATCAATATGGGATATTGATGTTATTTGCACGAATAAGGCTATTCCCATGGATCGAGAAACTATGGATTGGATATACGAGTGTGACTTGTATGTCTCGTGTCTAATCCGGATATAGCGACAAAGGGATGAGACAATTACTTGTACAAAGGTTGTCAAGATGACTATTCTATTAGTTGGCTAGAATGGATGTTTTGCTAGAGACCGCTCCATATTAGCAAATAGTTGCTACCAACTAGATAGAACCTATGGGGTCACACGCTATATAGAGTTGAACTAATTTGGGAATTAATTAATTGGATGAATTAATTAGAAGGATCATTTTGCAAACCCTTGCAAACTTAGTAGGGACTAATTTGCAAGGAAGGACTAGAATAAGTCCTTTAGGTAGTTAACAAGGAGTTGTTGGACTATATAAAGGACCTTCCCTCCTTCCTTCCCACATAACTTATGCTCATTAGTGAACATAACAAAGAGTGGGAGAGAACAAAAGGAGAGAGAGGAAGCAGCAAGGAGGCCCGACTGCCCCCTTGCCGCCGCCCCGTCCCCGTCGGCCAAAGGAGGCCGAGACCCTCCTTTTGGGTCTCGGTTTGCGTGATTTCTTCTTCCTCTTCCTCTTCCGGGCTAGCACCAAGGACTTGGGAGATCTAGGATCAACTCTAGGCGTGGATCAACTATAGAGAACGTGACATAATTCGCGTTTGAAGTCATCAAGGAGAACCCAAAGGTGTGTTTATGATTTCTAACCCTTACCATCGTTATGTCTCTTGACTTGTGATCCTTGGAGGGTTTTGCATGGTTTTATGTTTGTTTATGCTTCCGTTGTGCAATCCATGAATCAAAACCCTACAGTGGTATCAGAGCCACAGGTCGTAGAGCATAAACGTGGTTTATGTGTTACGTTTTAGTTGTTTTACACCTTAATTTGATTGTTTATCGCGTAAAACAAGACAAATCAAGCATGGGATGCAATTTGTCAATAATTATTCATAACAAGATCCAATTTTTGCATTGGATGCATGAATTGGTGAGTTTGAGAAATTTTAGGATCTTAGATCTAGGGTTTGGGCATCCTTGGGGAAGAAGGAATTCTCCCAAAACAAGGAAACAACCAAACTTGGGCACCAAGCAAGGGAGTTTTTTTGGAAACAACTCCCACAAGGAGGTTCGGCCCCCCTAGAGACTGCCCCCCTTGCTTGCCGCCCAAGCTTGGCCGCCCTAGGGGTCGGGCAGCCCTAACCCGCGGGCCTTGGCTTGTGGGTTTTGGGCCGGGCCAGCCCTAGGGCCTTGTGGTTCACCTTTTGGGCCCGGGCAATTTGATTGTTGGGCCCATGGACCGTTTTAACCCTAGAAATCCTAAAATCAATTAAAATTGACCAAGCGCGTTAAAATTGGATTTTAACTGTTTATGTGCAAATCGCATGGTGATTGGATATGGCCTTAGGATGTGGTTTGATGTGGATGTTTAATTTTCTTGTTTGGTTTTACGGCCTGCGAGCTGATCAATTAATTGTAATAATTAATTAGGGTTTTATGGCCTGCGTGCCATTTTTTTCTCAACTTGTGAGATTTATTTTATTTAGTATAGATATCAGCTAGTGCTAGATAAAGTAGATTGTTAGCCAAGATTGGAGAAAAAGAAGCCCAAAGCCAAAGAAGCCACAAAAGATGGAGCATGGAGCATTCCACAAGACTATGAAGGATGGAACAAAAAGATCAAGACGGATGGAGATGTGTTTGCTTTAGGGTTCATAGATAATTCCATTGGCTTGGAATTATCTTAGTCTAGAAAAGGCCATATCCACATCACGTTTAATTTATGTTTTGTGGTTGTCTATTTTATTGTCTTATTATTGTGTGGTTGGTGTATGGATGATGCATGCAATTAGGATAATAAGATAATTAGACAACCCGGATCTATTATTTGGAGTTGTGCCCAAACTCAAATAGATAGATTAGTTGATATTGACCAACAAAACAATTAAAAATTGAATTTAAAATCCCTCAAAATTCAAATATTGTGTTCTTGCCTTCTCGTTATTTAAACACTCATTATCATCATTATTTACCAAGCTCGTGCGTGCCAAAGCATGGCGGCTTGGTTCATCATGATGGAATGCGATGGCACGTAACAATGTGCAATTGTTTAGATAAGAGGTTGAACACAACTAGGCTATTAATTTGATTAATAGACCTAGAGGCAATCAATTGGGATTATCCATATGGATGGATAAATAAGGAGTTATTTGCCCAATTGAACCAAGAGTTGCATATGGGATGCAATTGGAATTGTTTCTACCTAAAGTAGTCAAATTATGGGTGACTTGCCAAAGCAAGCTCATAAGGAGATGAAAGATGGATCTTGGCCCACTAGAAAATATAAGGATATTTTCCGCATTAATATCTTGAGGGTTATTAATCCGTAGAAAAATAGTGGGAGCTATATTTGATAAACTAGCCATTATTGAATATAGTCAAAAATTCACAAATACTAAAACTTGCGTATTTTCCTTTTGTAGAATTCCAAATGGCAAACAACTCATCGAGTTCACAACATTCCCTACGATCTGTCCTTGAGAAGGACAAGCTCTCTGGAACCAACTTTCTTGATTGGTACAGAAACTTTAGAATTGTTCTCAAGCAAGAGAAGAAACTGTACGCAATAGAGGAGCATGTTCCAGAAGGTCCAGAGAACCAAACACCTGCTGCCTTAAAGGCGTATCAAAAGCGTGTTGATAACGCTAATAATGCGGCCTGCCTAATGCTTTGCACCATGACTTCTGAGCTTCAGAAGAAACACGAAAACATGAATGCTGTCGATATGATCGAACATCTAAAGTAGCTCTTCCAAGAGCAGGCGAGGGTAGAGAGGTATGAAGTCTCAAAGGCACTGTTCAAATGTCATCTGGCAGAAGGGAACCCGGTGGGACCCCATGTACTCCGAATGATCGGGTACTTGGAGAATCTTGCCCGACTGGGGTTCCCGGTCGGCCAAGAGTTGGCAACCGATCTCGTGTTGCAATCGTTGCCCGAGAGTTATGGACAGTTCATTATGAACTATAACATGAACGAGATCGTGAAACCACTGCCATATTTACTCAACATGTTGAGGACGGCTGAACAGAGCATCAACAAGGGTAAGGGCAAGGCCATAATGATGGTACAGAAAGGAAAGGGCAAAAGGTTTGCCTCTTCCTCCAAGGGCAAAGGCAAGTCAGTTGCCAAGGCCAAGGAACCTGCCCTTAAGCCTGTTGGTGGCATTGCCAAGGCCGTGACTAAAGGTGAGTGTCACTACTGCAGTCAGCCTGGACACTGGAGGAGGAACTGCCCAAAATATCTGGAGGACAAGAGGCTTGGAATAGTGATTCCACCACCACCAGGTATTTTTGTTGTAGATGTCAATTTAACTTTCTCTACATCATGGGTATTGGATACTGGATATGGATCTCATATTTGTCGAAATATGCAGGATCTAAAGAGAAGTAGGAGATTGGCTAAAGGGGAGGTAGAACTGCGCGTAGGGAATGGAGCAAAGGTTGCTGCGTTGGCCATAGGCGTGTGCGAGCTATCTCTGCCTTCAGGATTAGTTTTAGAATTAAATAATTGCTATTTTGTGCCTGCTATGAGCAGAAACATTATTTCCATTTCTTGTTTGGACAAGGATGGTTTTATTATTTCATTAAAGAACAATTGTTGTTCCTTTTATTTAAATAATATTCACTATTTTAGCACGCAATTATTTAATGGACTTTATGTCCTTGATCTAAGCAATCCTGTCTACAACATTAATACCAAGCGGATTAAAATAAATGATTTAAATCCTGCTTATTTATGGCATTGTCGTTTAGGCCACATAAATGAGAAACGTGTGTCTAGACTCCATAAGGATGGATTACTAGGCTCATTTGATTTTGAATCATATGAGACATGTAAGGCTTGTTTATTGGGAAAAATGACAAAGTCCCCTTTCAATAAGAAAGGAGGGAGGACTAGTGAGCAATTGGCGCTCATACATACCGATGTGTGTGGGCCATTTGCCACGCCTGCCAGGGGAGGTTATGTCTACTTCATTACTTTTACTGATGATTACAGTAGATATGGATTTGTGTACCTTATGAGGGCAAAATCCGAATCCTTTGAAGTGTTCAAAGAATTCAAGAATGAAGTAGAGAAGCAACTTGGAAAAAGTATAAAAGCTCTACGATCGGATCGTGGAGGAGAATACTTGAGCCAAGAGTTTGACGACTATCTTAGAGAGTGTGGGATCGTGTCCCAACTCACTCCACCCGGAACGCCACAATGGAATGGCGTGTCCGAGAGGAGGAATCGAACCCTATTGGATATGGTTCGATCTATGATGTGTCAAACCGATCTTCCATTATCATTTTGGGGCTACGCTCTATTAAGTGCAGCTTTCACCATTAACCGTGTTCCATCTAAATCAGTCATGAAGACACCATATGAGATGTGGAGTGGGAGGCGTCCCACACTTTCGTTCATGAGGATTTGGGGCTGCAATGTCTATGTAAAACGTTTACAATCAGACAAGCTAGGGCCGAAATCGGATAAGTGTAAATTTGTGGGGTACCCTAAGGAAACTAAGGGATACTACTTCTACAATCCAACTGAGAACAAAGTGTTTGTTGCTCGGACCGGCGTGTTTCTAGAAAAAGAGTTTGTCTCTAAAGAAGCAAGTGGGAGGAATGTAGAACTTGAAGAGGTTCAAGAACAGGAACCACAAGCAGTTGTGGAGCAACCTGTTCAGGTAACACAAGAGCTTCGTAGATCTAGTAGAGTGCGCCAGGAACCCGAGAGGTATGGACTTCTCGTAACCGATTCCGGTGACACGATGCTCATAGAAGAAGAGCCTAATACCTATGAGGAGGCCATGAGTGGCCCAGACTCTCAGAAGTGGCTGGAAGCCATGAGATCCGAGATGGAATCCATGTATACCAACAAAGTATGGACTTTGGTGGAACCACCCGATGGGGCGCGGCCCATAGGGTGCAAGTGGGTCTTCAAGAAGAAGATCGACATGGATGGTAATGTGATTACCTATAAGGGTCGATTGGTGGCTAAAGGATTCAGACAGATTCATGGTATTGACTATGATGAAACCTTTTCACCAGTCGCTATGACCAAATCCATCCGAATCCTACTTGCGATTGCAGCATACCATGACTATGAGATTTGGCAGATGGATGTCAAAACAGCATTCCTTTATGGGAATCTCCTCGAGGACGTGTATATGATACAGCCGGAGGGTTTTGAAGATCCAAAGCAAGCCTACAAAGTCTGTAAACTACAACGATCCATTTATGGATTGAAGCAAGCTTCTAGGAATTGGAATCGACGTTTTGATGAAGTGGTCAAAGATTTTGGCTTCATCAGAAACGAAGATGAGTCTTGTGTCTACAAGAAGGTTAGTGGGAGCTCTGTAGCTTTTCTGGTCTTGTATGTGGATGACATACTACTCATTGGAAACGACATTCCCATGCTGCAATCTGTGAAAGATTGGCTAGGAAAGTGTTTCTCAATGAAAGACTTAGGGGAAGCAGCCTATATACTCGGTATAAAGATCTATAGAGATAGATCTAAAAGGCTGCTAGGCCTAAGTCAAAGTACATATATTGACAAGGTGTTGAAACGGTTCAACATGCAAGATTCCAAGAAGGGATTCTTGCCCATGTCACATGGAATCACTCTTTCGAAGAGTGGTTCTCCTTCCAATTAGATTGAGAAGGAACGCATGAGTAGAATCCCCTATGCCTCGGCCATAGGATCTATCATGTACGCCATGTTATGTACTAGACCAGATGTGTCATATGCCTTGAGTATGACAAGCAGATACCAATCCAATCCGGGTGAGAGTCACTGGATTGCAGTCAAGAACATCCTAAAGTACTTGAGAAGAACTAAGGATGCTTTCTTGATATTTGGCGATGAGGAAGAGTTGCGTGTAAGGGGTTACACTGATGCAAGCTTCCAAACCGAAAAAGATGACTTTAGATCACAATCGGGATATGTGTTTTGCCTGAATGGAGCAGCGGTGAGCTGGAAGAGTTCCAAGCAAGAGACGGTAGCTGATTCTACAACAGAGGCTGAGTACATTGCTGCAAATGGCACAACAAAGGAAGCTGTTTGGATCAGAAAGTTTGTTTTTGAACTTGGTGTGGTCCCTAGCATTGCGGATCCAGTTGAGTTGTTCTGTGACAACACTGGGGCGATCGCGCAATCAAAGGAACCCAGATCGCACCAGAAGTCCAAGCACCTGCTCAGGAAGTTTCATCTGATTCGAGATATTATCGATAGAGGAGACGTTCGGATATGCAAGATTCCTACAGATGATAATCTGTCAGACCCGCTTACGAAGCCTCTCACGCAGTGGAAGCATGAAGGGCACACTAGGAGTATGGGCATACGAGATGCGCCAGATTGCCTCTAGTGCAAGTGGGAGACTGTTGGAATAGGTGCCCTAGAGGCAATCTAGTTTAGTATGAATTATTTGTAGCTAGAAATTCATTTATTATTTATTGGATATTTAATATAATGAAGTCCTTAGATTTACAATTGTGTTGTTTATCTTAAATATCCCTAGTCAAGTATAATGATTAATGGGACAATCATCTATAGACTAGTATGGGGTTGGATTGATATAGAGATATCACGATCCAACACATAGGTGTGCATTATGGAATGTTGCACTGGATTGACCCATCTCCGAGAAGGCTACATACACGTTATGTTGAGTCACAAGCGCTTCTCGCGTTACAATGGTATTGTCATCCTTAGTCTTGAAGTCACTAGATATTCTAGTTGTGGATTATTGTGATCTTGGTAGCGTTAAACGCTACACCGTAACTGGGTAGTCATAAAGGCGTGTACTGGATAAAATAAGAAGCAAGCTTAGAGATCGTAGTGGACGTAGATAGAATTTGTCCCTCCCACATAACGGGAGCAAATATCCTAGGCCACTCGAGGGATAGTGCATATAGAATGTCTGGCCAGACTCAAATAAATCAATATGGGATATTGATGTTATTTGCACGAATAAGGCTATTCACATGGATCGAGAAACTATGGATTGGATATACGAGTGTGACTTGTATGTCTCGTGTCCAATCCGGATATAGAGACAAAGGGATGAGACAGTTACTTGTACAAAGGTTGTCAAGATGACTATTCTATTAGTTGGCTAGAATGGATGTTTTGCTAGAGACCGCTCCATATTAGCAAATAGTTGCTACCAACTAGATAGAACCTATGGGGTCACACGCTATATAGAGTTGAACTAGATTTGGGAATTAATTAATTGGATTAATTAATTATAAGGATCACTTTGCAAACCTTTGCAAACTTAGTAGGGACTAATTTGCAAGGAAGGGACTAAATTGAATTCTAGTAGGACTAGAATAAGTCCTTTAGGTAGTTAACAAGGAGTTGTTGGACTGTATAAAGGACCTTCCCTCCTTCCTTCCCACATAACTTATGCTCATTAGTGAACATAACAAAGAGTTGGAGAGAACAAAAGGAGAGAGAGCAAGCAACAAGGAGGCCCGACTGCCCCCTTGCCGCCGCCCCGTCCCCGTCGGCCAAAGGAGGCCGAGACCCTCCTTTTGCGTCTCGTTTTGCGTGATTTCTTCTTCCTCTTCCTCTTCCGGGCTAGCACCAAGGACTTGGGAGATCTAGGATCAACTCTAGGCGTGGATCAACTATAGAGAACGTGACATAATTCGCGTTTGAAGTCATCAAGGAGAACCCAAAGGTGTGTTTATGATTTCTAACCCTTACCATCGTTATGTCTCTTGACTTGTGATCCTTGGAGGGTTTTGCATGGTTTTATGTTTGTTTATGCTTCCGTTGTGCAATCCATGAATCAAAACCCTACAATATATATATCAATCCAACCCCATACTAGTCTATAAGTGATTGTCCTATTAATCAGTATATTTGACTAGGGATATTTAAGATAAACAATGCAATTGTATATCTAAGGACTTCATTATATTAAATATCCATTAAATAATACAATGATTATTCTAGCCAAAATAAGTTCATACTAAACGATATTGCCTCTAGGGAATCTATTCCAACAATCTCCCACTTGCACGAGAGACAATCTGGTGCATTCCGTATTCCAATGCTCCTAGTGTGCCCTTCATGCTTGCGCTGAACAAGCGGCTTTGCAAGCGGATCTGACAGATTCTCATCTGTAGGAATCTTGCATATTCCGTCTCCTCTATCGATAATATCTCGAATCAGATGGAACTTCCTGAGCACGTGTTTCGGTTTTTGGTGTGACCGGGGCTCCTTTAATTGCGCTATCGCCCTAGTGCTGTCACAATACAACTCTACTGGATCCACAATGCTAGGAACCACACCAAGTTTAGAAACATATTTCCTATTTCAAATAGCTTCCTTTTTTGTGCCATTCGCAGCAATGTACTCAGTCTCTGTTGTAGAATCAGCCACCGTCTCTTGCTTGGAGCTCTTCCAGCTCACCGCTGCTCCATTCAGGCAAAACACATATCCCGCTTGTGATCTGAAATCCTCTCTGTTGGTTTGGAAGCTTGCATACGTGTAACACCTTACACGCAACTCGTCCTCACCACCAAATATCAAGATTACATCCTTAGTTCTTCTCTTGTACTTAAGAATGTTCTTGACTGCAATCCACTGACTCTGACCCGGATCGGACTGGTATCTGCTTGTCATACTCAAGGCATATGACACATCTGGTCTAGTACATAACATGGTGTACATGATGGATCCAATGGCCGAGGCATAGGGAATCCTACTCATGCGTTCCTTCTCAATCTCAGTGGAAGGACAATCACTCTTCGAAAGAGTAATTCCATGTGACATGGGCAAGAATCCCTTCTTGGAATCTTGAATTTTGAACCGCTTCAACACCTTGTCTATATATATACTCTGACTTAGGACTAGCAGTCTCTTAGATCTATCAATATAGATCTTTATACAAAGTATATAGGCTGCTTCCCCTAATTCCTTCATTGAGAAACACTTTCCTAGCCAATCTTTAATAGATTGAAGCATGGGAATTTCATTTCCAAATAAGTAGTATGTGATCCTCATACAAGACCAGAAAAGCTACAGATCTCCCACTAAACTTCTTGAAGACACAAGACTCATCTTCGTTTCTGATGAAGCCAAACTCTTTGACTACTTCATCAAAACGTCGATTCCAACTCCTAGAAGCTTGCTTCAATCAATAGATGGATCGTTGCAGCTTACGGACTTTGGTTGTTTGCTTTGGATCCTCAAAACCCTCAGGCTTTATCATATACACATCCTCGAGGAGATTACCATAAAGGAATGCTGTTTTGACATCCATCTGCCAAATCTCATAGTCGTAATATGCTGCAATAGCAACTAGGATTCGGATGGAATTGGTCATAGCGACTGGTGAAAAGGTTTCATCATAGTCGATACCATGAATCTGTCTGAATCCTTTAGCCACCAATCGACACTTATAGGTAATCACATTACCTTCCATGTCGATCTTCTTCTTGAAGACCAACTTGCACCCTATGGGTCGCGCCCCTACGGGTGGTTCCACCAAAGTCCATAATTTGTTGGTATACATGGATTCCATCTCGGATCTCATGGCGTCAAGCCACTTCTGAGAGTCCAGCCCTTTCATGGCCTCTTCATAGGTAGTAGGCTCATCATCTATGAGCATCGTGTCACCAGACTCAGTCACGAGAAGTCCATACCTCTCTGGCTCCTGGCGCACTCTACTAAACCTACGAAGATCTTGTGTTACTTGAACAGGCTGCGCCACAAATTCTTGTGGTTCCTGTTCTTGTTCCATAGTAGGATCAGTTCTTTGTGATTATTGAACTTATTTAAGTTCTACATTCCTCGCACTTGCTTCTTTAGAGACAAAATCTATATCTAGAAACACGGTGGACCGAGCAACAAAAACTTTGTTCTCGGTTGGATTGTAGAAGTAGTAGCCCTTAGTTTCATGAGGGTACCCCAAATATTTAAACTTATCCGACTTGGTCCCTAGCTTGTCTGATTGTAAATGTTTTACATAGACATCGCAGCCCAAAATCTTCATGAATGACAGTGTAGGACGCCTCCCACTCCACATCTCATGTGGTGTCTTCATGACTGATTTAGATGGAACTCGGTTAATGGTGAAAGCTGCACTCAATAGAGCATAGCCGCAAAATGATAATGGAAGATCGGTTTGAAACATCATAGATCGAACCATATTAAATAGTGTTCGATTCCTCCTCTCGGACATGCCATTCCACTGTGGCGTTCTGGGTGGAGTGAGTTGGGACACGATCCCAAACTCTTGAAGATAGTTTCAAACTCCTGGCTCAAGTATTCTCCTCCACGATCCGATCGTAGAGCCTTGATACTTTTGCCAACTTGCTTCTCTACTTCACTCTTGAATTCTTTTAACCTTTCAAAGGATTCAGATTTGGCCTTCATAATGTATACAAATCCATATCTACTGAAAACATCAGTCAATGTGATGAAGTAGACGTAACCACCTCTGGCAGGCGTGGCAAATGGTCCACACAAATCAGTATGTATGTGTGCCAATTGCTCACTAGTCCTCTCACCTTTCTTATTGAAAGGGGACTTTGTCATTTTTCCCAACAAACAAGCCTCACATTTCTCATATGATTCAAAATCAAATGAGTCTAGGAATCCATCCTCATAGAGTCTAGATACACGTTTCTCGTTTATGTGGCCTAAACGACAGCGCCATAAGTAAGAAGGATTTAAATCATTTATTTTAATCCTCTTAGTATTAATGTTGTAGACAAGATTACGTACATCAAGGACATAAAGCCCATTAAATAATTGCGCACAACAATAGTGTATTTTATTAAAATAAATGGAACAACAGTTATCCTTTATTGAAAGAATAAAACCTTCCTTGTCCAAACAAGAAATAGAAATAATGTTTCTTCTCATAGCAGGCACAAAATAACAATTATTTAATTCTAAAACTAATCCTGACGGCAGAGACAACTCTTACACGCCTACGACCAATGCAGCAACCTTTGCTTCATTCCTAATGCGCAGGTATATCTTCCCTTTAGCCAATCTTCTACTTCTCTTTAGATCCTGCATATTTCGCCAGATGTGAGATCCACATCCATTATCCAATAACCACGTTGTAGAGATAGTTAAATTTACATCTACAACAAAAATACCTGGTGGTGGCCGAATCACTATTCCAAGCCTCGTCCACCAGATATTTTGGGCAGTTCCTCCTCCAGTAACCAGGCTGACTGCAGTAGAGAGATTCACCTTTAGTCACACCTTTGGCAACGCCACCAACTGGCTTAAGGGTAGGTTCCTTGGACTTGGAAACTGCTTTGCCTTTTCCCTTGGAGGATGAGGCAAACCGTTTGCATTTTCCTTTTTGCACCATCATTATGGCCTTTCCTTTTCCCTTGGTGATGCTTTGTTCAGTTGTCCTCAACATACTGAGTAATTCAGGCATTGGTTTCACGATCTCGTTCATGTTATAGTTCATGATGAACTTTCCATAACTCTCAGGCAACGATTGCAACACGAGATCAGTGGCCAACTCTTAGACGAACGGGAACTCTAATCGTGTGAGATTCTCCAAGTACCCGATCATACGGAGTACATGAGGTCCCACAACGTTTCCTTCTGCCAGATGAAATTTGAACAATGCCTTAGAAACTTCATACCTCTCAAACCTTGCCTGCTCTTGGAAGCGCTGCTTCAAGTGTTCGATCATATCGACTGCATTCATGTTCTCGTGTTGCTTCTGAAGCGCAGAGGTCATGGTGCAAAGCATAAGGCATGCTGCATCATTAGCGTCGTCAACACGCTTATGATAAGCGTATAGGGATGCAGGAGTATTGTTTTCTAGACCTGCATGAACTTGCTCCTCTAAAGCGTACAGTTTCTTCTCTTGCCTGAGAATGATTCTCATGTTTCTGTACCAGTCGGGGAAATTGGTTCCAGAAATCTTGTCCTTATCAAGGACAGAGCGTAGGGAATGTTGTGAACTCGATGAGTTGTTTGCCATTTGGAATTCTACAAAAAGGAAATACGCAAGTTTTAGTATTTGTGAACTTTTGACTATATTTAATAATGGCTAAATTATTAAACATATCTCCCACTATTTTTATACGGATAATAACCCTCAAGATATTAATGCGGAAAATATCATTATATTCTCTAGTGGTCCAAGATCCATGTTTCATCTTCTTATTGAGCTTGCTTTGGCAAGTCACCCAAAATTCGACTACTTAAGGTAGGAACAATTCCAATTGCATCCCATGCAACTCTTGGTTCAATTGGGCGAATAACTCCTTATTTATCCATCCGTATGGATAATCCCAATTGATTGACTATAGGTTTTAATCATATTAATAACCTAGTTGTGTCCAGCATCTTATTTAAACAATTGCACATTACTTGCTTGTGCCATCGCATTACATCATTATGAACCAAGTCGCCTTTCTTTGGCATGCACGAACTTGATAAATCATGATGAAAATGAGTGTTTATATAACGAGAAGGCAAAACATAATATTTAAAAAAACACTATATCTTAATTTTAAATTTAATTTTAATTTTTTTGTTGATCTATATCAACTGATCTATCTCTTTTGAGTTTGGGCGCAGCTCTAAATAGTAGATTTGGGTTGTTAATTATCTTATTATCCTAATTGCATGCATCATCTATACACCAATCACAAAATAATAAGACATAAATTAAACAACCACAAAATAAATCAAACGTGATGTGGATATGGCCTTTCTAGACTAAGATATTCCCAAGCCAATGGGAATATCTTTGAACCCTAATGATCAAACACATCTCCATGCGTCTTCATCTTTTGGTCCATCCTCCATAGTCTTGTGAAATTCTCCATGCTCCATCTTTGTGTCTTCTTAGTCTTTGGGCTTCTTTTCTTCAATCTTGGCTAACAATCTATTCTATCTAGTACTAGCTAAACAACCATACTAAATAAAATAAATCTCACAAGTTGAGAAAAAAAATCGGCTCGCAGGCCGTAAACCTTAATTAACTATTACATTAAATTGATCGTCTCGCAGGCCGTAAACGAAACCACAAAATTAAACAATCACATCAAACCACATCCTAAGGCCATATCCAATCACCATGCGATTTGTACATAAACATTTCAAATCCAATTTTAACGCGCTTGGTCAATTCTTAATTGATTTTTCGATGTGCTAGGGTTAAAACTGACCTATGGGTCCACTACCAAAATAGCCGAACCGCCCAAAAAGGACCAAGGTGTGACCTTGGGCCGGTTGGCCGAGCCCCATGCGCGGCCGAGCCGCACGCTCGACCGGCCCGAGCCCTTGGTCTTTCCCTAGCTTGGGCGGCAAGGCGAGGGGCGCTCCCTAGGGGGGTCGACCCTTCCATAAGGAGTTGTTTCCAAATCAACTCCTTGCCTTGTTCCCCAAGTCTAGTTGTTTCCATGTTTGAAAAATCCCTTTTCCAAGCATGTGTCCAAACCCCAGATCTAAGATCTAAAATTTTCTAAAACTCACTAATCCATGCATCCAATGCATAAACTAGATCTTGTTTAGTTGAATCACATTCAACATGCATCTTTATGTTAATTTCTCTGTTTTAACGCAATAATCTAACAATTATGTGTGTAAAGGACATAAAACGTAACACATAAACCACGTTTATGTTCTAGGACCTGTGGCTCTTATACCACTGTAGGGTCTTGATCATGGATAAGCTGTGGAAGAAAGAATTATCCATTCAAGACCCTCCAAGGATCACATGAAGAGAATCATAACGATGATAAAGGAAGAAACAAGTTAACACACCTTAGAGGTCTCATGTGATGACTTGTAACGTGAATTGTGTCACGTCTCTACGGTTGATCCACGCCTAGAGTTGAGATCTAGATCTTCCTTCTCCTTTGTGCTAGCTTGGACCGGAGGAAGAGGAAAAAGAAATCACGCACAAAGAGGGCTCACGGCCTCCTTGTGGCTAACGGGTATAGGGGCAGACGGCTAGGGAGCTGGTCGGCCTCTCTAGCTTGTCTTGCTCTCTCTCTTTTGTTTCCTTCCCTCTCAACTTATGTTATAAGAATTAGTTGTATCAAGTGGGAAGGAATCTAGGAGCATCCTTTATATAGTCCAACATCTCATTGTCAACTACCTAAAGATCCTTCGTAATCCTACATGAATTCAGATTAGTCCCTTCCTTGCAAACCTACTAAGTTTGCAAGGTGTTGCAAAGTGATCCTTCTAATTAATAAATCATATTAATTAGTTCACAAATCTAGTTCAACCCTATTAGGCGTGTGACCCCATATGTTCTATCTAGTTGGTAGCAACAATTTGCTAATATGGAGCGGTCTCTAGCAAGACATCAATTCCAGCCAACTAATAAAATAGTCATCTAACATCCCTTGTGCAAGTAATTGTCTCATCCCTTTGTCTCAATATCCGGATTACACACGATACATACAAGTCACACTCGTATATCCAATCCATAGTTTCTCGATCTTGGAATAGCCTTATTGGTGCAAATAACATCAATATCCCGTATTGATTTATTTGAGTCTGGCCAGACATTCTATAAGCACTATCCCTCGAGTGGCCTAGGATATTTTCTCCCGTTATGTGGGAGGGACGAATTCAATCTACGTCGACTACGATTTCTAAGCATGCTTCTTATTGTATCCGGTACGTGCTTTTATAACTACCCAGTTACGGTGTAGCGTTTGAGGCAACCAAAACCACAATAATCCACAACTAGACAATCTAGTGACTTCAAGTCTAAGGATGACTGTTTCGTTGTCACCACGAGAAGCGCTTGTCACTCAACATAACATGTATGTAGCCTTCTCGGAGATGGGTCAATCCAGTGTGCCATTACCCATAATGCCCACCCATGTGTTGAATCATGATATCTCTATGTCAATACAACGCCATACTAGAATGTAAGTGATTGTCCTACTAATCAGTATATTTGACTAAGGATATTTAAGATAAACAACGCAATTGTAAATCTAAGGACGTCATTATATTAAATATCCAAAAAATAATACAATGATTATTCTCAACAAAATATGTCCATGCTAAACTAGATTGCCTCTAGGGCATCTATTCCAACATATCTCCATTTTGTGATATGGGAAACAAGGTTATCATTGACAAAGAGAAATGTGTGGTGCAAAATGAGAAATTTGGCAACTGCATCCTCACAGACTCTAGATCAAACAATGTTTATACTTTTCAAACAAAAAAAGTTGCAGGAGAAAACTTGAAGTGTCTCAAGGCCTTGAAAGAAGATTCAAAGCTTTGGCACGGATAGTTGGGACACATTAGCTTGCCTAAATTGAACAAGCTAATTTCCAAGGACTTTGTAAGAGGTTTACCCTCTATTAAGTTCAAAGATGTAGAAGTATACAAGGAATGTGAACAAGGCAAGCAAACCAGAAGCTCATTCAAACCAAAGAACTTTGTAAGTACTACTAGATCCATTGAACTACAGCATATGGATCTCTGTGGTCCTATGAGAACTCCAACTCCAAAGGGCAAGAAGTACATGCTTGTTATTGTAGATGATTTTTCTAGATATACTTGGGTTATTTTCTAAGAGAAAAATCTGAAGCTCTCGCTGAATTTTCAAAGCTTTTAGAGAACTTCAAACCTTGAAAAACCTACATATTGATTCAATAAAAAGTGATCATGGTAGAGAGTTTTATCAACTTGAGTTTGATGTATTCTGTTCTAAGAAATCTGTCACAACTTTTATTCTCCTATAAATCCTAAATAGAATGGAGTGTTGAAAGAAATAACAGGACTCTTGAAGACATGACAAGGACGATGCTTCTGGAGAAAAAGTTGCCAAAAGTTTATTGGGAAGAAGCTGCAAATACAGAAAACTATATTCTTAACTATAGAGTTTATAATAAGAGAACCAAGCTTGTTGAAGAAAGCATGCATGCTATATTTGATTAAAGCTATGATGGTTCTCTGAGTGATGGTTTTGCAGATCGGAATCTGAACAAGCATGATTCAGACACTGAAGAAGAATCCTCAAAAGGATCCAAGGAAATGTCACAGGAACAAAGCAGGCATTTTCAAGGAATTGAAACCAATGATACAAGCCTTGAAACGGAATCTCCATAGAATAGAACCAAACAGTATACTAATTCAAGTCCTCGGAGACTTGAGAAACAAACTGGAGAGCCTGAACCAAGGACACCAAGGAAGAGATTTAAATATCTCTCATCTCATCCTGCAGATAAAATTATTTCTGATCCAACCATTGGTACACAAACCAGATCACACTTGAAGAATCTTTGTGCTTTTAATGCTTTTATCTCTCTTGTAGAACCTAAAAATGTGAAGGAAGCCTTACAAGAAGCAGATTGGATCATAGCAATGCAAAGTGAACTCAATGAAATTGAAAGGAACAAGGTTTGGAGTCTAGTTCCTCCTCCAAAATATCAGTCTGACATTGGCACCAGATGGCTATTCAGAAACAAGTTAGATGAGAATGGAAAGGTAATCAGGATCAAAGCTAGATTTGTAGCTCAAGGCTACAATAAAGAAGAAGGTATTGACTATGATGAAACATTTTCTCCTGTTCCCAGGTTAGAAGCAATTAGAATTCTACTTGCATTTGCATCTCACAAAAACATGAAACTTTTTCAAATGGATGTGAAGTGTGATTTTTTAAATGGATATTTTCAAGAAGAGTTTTATTTTTCTAAACCTCCAGGATTTGAAAATGACAAGTTTCCAGATCATGTTTACAAACTTGACAAGGCTCTTTATGGTTTGAAACAAGCTCCAAGAGCTTGGTATGAAAGATTTTCAAATTTTCTACTTGAAAATAATTTCAAAAGGGGATTAGTATATAAGACCCTATTCATAAAGACTCGCGAGAAATACATGCTTCGAGTTCAAATTTAGGTTGATGATATTATGTTTGGAGCAACTAATGATCTTCTTTGCAAAGAAATTTCAAGTATTATGAGTAGGGAATTTTAAATGAGCTTGATGCGAGAATTGAACTTCTTTATTGGACTTCAAATTCATTAGATGAAGAAAGGCATATTCCTACATCAAAGCAAATACACCAGGGACTTGCTAAGCAAGTATGAAATGTCTCAGTCCAAAGAGATCAAGACCCCCATGAGTTCCACACTGCCTTGAGACAAAGATGAATACGGTAAGAGTTTTAATGTGAAAGAGTATAGAGGTATGATTGGATCATTACTCTATATCACAACTAATAGACCAGATATCATGTTCAGTGTGTGCATGTGTGCTAGATTTCAAGTTGATCCTAAAGAATCACACTTGCAGATATCTCAATGGTACCAAAGACTTAGGGCTTTGGTATCCTAAACAATCTAACTTCTATTTGTGTGGCCATTCAGATGCTGACTTTGCAGGATATAAATTTGATAGGAAGGGTACATAAGGATGCTGCAAATTTCTTGGATCATATTTAATCCGCTGGCAATAAAATAAGCAAAACTCATTGGCACTATCAACAGCATAAGCTGAATTCATAGCAGCTGGAGCTTGCTGTTCACAAGTGTTATGGATAGCACAAAAAATGAGATCTCTTGGATTTGATTTAAGATATATACCTATCAAGTGTGACAACACCAGTGCAATATCAATTACAAAGAATCCAGTTTAGCATTCAAGAAAAAAGCATATTGATGTTAGACATCATTTCATCAGAGATCATGCTGGAAAAGGTGATATTGTTCTTGAATTTGTGTCTACTAACTTGCAATTTGCAGATATCTTCACTAATCCATTGCCAGATGAAAGATTCTCAGCCTAAGATTGGAATTAGACATGCTAAATAAAGAATCATTGGTTTAGGGGGAGAATCAGGTAAGTATTATGGGTTTCAAAGGTTTGAACTGATTTTCAAAGCCTTGAGAATGTTTTCAAAGTTTTGAGTATATGTGCCTTACATCATACAGCTTTTCAAGGCCTTGAAATCCATTCCAAAGCCTTGAGAATAAGATTGCATGCTAGTTAGTCAATAATATGGATCTTTCAATATTGGGTGTTCTCTTTGTAGATAATTTCTAAATGTTTCCCCTCATTTTTTAAATACCCCTTTTCAGCCAATATAGTATTATATCTTTTATTTTCAACGACACACACGAAACATGAATCTTTTTGATTCAGCAGATCTTCAAAGATTAGAAAGAATATTTAGTTTCCTTTTCAAACTGAAATTCTCTTATATTTATCTTATTCTTTCTTTCTCTCCTTCGTATCTATCCTACCTCTCTCTTTTTCTCCCCAAATCCTAATGATCACTAGAAGAGCTTCTGACATTATTAATATGGCTGGTGTTTCAAACGCTGCAACAGAGAAGAAAAGAAAGGCCGTTGTGAAAGAGGTTCAGACAATCACTGGAGATTCAAGTTCACAAACTCCTACTGCAGAAGACATGGCACCTCCTCCTCCCAAGAATAAGGCAAAGAAAGATCCGACACCTGTAACCTGGAAGAAGAAGAAGACAGTGGAGTCTGCACCAGAAAAACGAAAGGGAATTCAGATTGGTAGCCCTATGAAAAAAAGAAGAAGACTGGCAAAACATACAAGGGAAAGGGAAAAGAGAAGATCTATATTCAAGACTCGTATTCAGATGAAACATCAAGTTCAAATGAAGTTTATTCAATTTCAAATAAGGACATAAAGAAGAAAGGTCTTCAAGAACTTGAGTCAGAACCAAGCATGGAATCTGAAAGAAAGAATCAGAAGAAAATTCCTCATTAACAAAGAAAATGTCTTTTGTAAAGAAGAAACTGAAACAGGGAAGGAAGGAATAAGAAGGGTTAGCCTTCATGTTTAACAGTGTGATCAAGACCATAAGTTCCATCATTTAAGATGTTGATCTGGCTCAACAATAAGAAGAACAGGTTGATGATGATGAAATAAATAGGCAGGAAAAACATGCAAAGCAGCAAAGAGATGAAGACCCAAACCCTTAACTATTGCCTACTCTTTCTTCTCCTCTTTAAAAGGCCTTGAAATCATTTTCAAAGTCTTGAAATTTTTATCTTTATAAACATTCTTTTAAAAATTCTTTCCAAAAACTTTTATCCAACATTTTATCAGTCTTTTTTTATCAAAGTCAAAAATGAGGAGAAATTTTAGCTTTTATTTGGTTTATTTGATCTTTAGGTGACCTTGTTTTTGGTCAGTTGAATTATTTGAACTTTTGATGTTATGTGCTACTTTCAGCAATTTAATAAGTTGGATTTATTTTGATATTTTGTGTTACTTGATTGTGCTATATGGTATAAGTATTTTTTTGCAGAATCATAATATCAAAAAGATTGTGGTTTTGTCTTTCAACAAGGGGTAGATTGTAAGTTCAACTCAGTTCAAGACTTGAAATAGATAAGTCTATTTCAAGGCCTTGAAACAGCTTCCAAAGCGTTGAAACTGACTATCCTCTATACACATGAACTTAGGAGGAGTTTCTGTTCTTGATTCAACTCCTAAACCCCTATTCATGATTAGTTGTTAATGGAAGATGAGAGACAAAGTATTTGTACACAGTTTGCAGCATCTAATATCATCTGTTTATCTCATTTTTGCAGGGAATATTGTTTCCTATTTTTCAGGTCTTGTTTCCAAATCTGGGTTTTGCAGGAAAGGAAAATATGAGAAGAATTGATTCTGTGATCAATCTTGTTGTGTTTGAAAGTTTCCTAATAGTTTCTCAAACAATATCAAATAAGTATATTGATAAAACTATCGGTTGGAGAAGCTGTTAGAGAATTCAAAGTTGTAGCTACAAAATAGGGAAGTTTGTTAAAGATAAGATCTTGAAAATCATCAATTCAAACAGCTCTATAAAAGAGGAAAAACTGAAGCTATGAACGTACAACACTTAGCAGAGACACTCAAACATTCAAGGATTGACAAGCAACAAAGAAGAAGATTCATTTTCTCTCAATCCAAGCATCAGAAGAACAATGCACACTCACTGGAAATTCAGTTTTAGTATTCTTCTCTTATGAACTTCATTTGTATATCCTTTTGACAATACTTCTAGCTCTCATTCTCAAGGATTTTTCAAATGAACAATATATAATTCTTAGTTAATCTGATAGCTAGATCATGTACTAGATAGGTTAGTGAAAACCACAAGCTGTAACAGAGTAAGGCATCTCTCTGTGCTTGAGATATAGGTTTTAGCTATGGTTTAATAAGAATTGTGTTAAAAATCTTGAAGGGACAAGATCCCTAAGGTAGAGACGTAGGCCCAAGTTGAATGAACTCTATATATCTTGTGTCTCTTGTATTTACTTTTCTGTTAAATACTTAGAACTTTTGCATCATTCAAAACAGTTTCTTTTCAAGGGTTTGAAACTCATTTCAATGCCTTGAAATAGACTTATATCTTTTTACTCTAACTGTTTTCATTCCAAAGGCTTGAAACTCATTTCAAGGCCTTGAATCTCATTTCAAGGCCTTCAATCTCATTACAAGTCTTTTGAAACCACCACTCTTACAACTTTATCGAAATATTGCATACTCTATTCACCCCCCCCTTCTAGAGTATTGATCCTGCATTTCTACCTACGGTACACCCCTTCACTGAAATATTTGCAATTCAAACAAGCTGCATAAGAGGGAATTGGCTGAGGATATTCGATACAGAGACACACATAAATACTCACACATTGACAGGGATTGAGAAGCAACACATAAGGAGATTCAATTCACTCAATCCAATCATCTGAAGATCACTTCATACTCAACTGCTTCTTCAGTTCTCAGTGCTATTCTTTCTTGTACTCTATTTGTATATCATCTAGATAAAACTTCTCATATCTTATTCTCGTGAGGTTTTCAAGTGAACAATAGAGTATTATTGTTGAATCCGTTAGCTGGAGAATGTACTATATAGGTTAGTTGGAACTACAAGCTGTAACAAAGTAAGGGAACTCTCTGTGCTTGAGATCTGTGGCTTAGCTTTTGATTAATGAGAATTGACTTGAACATCCTATATGGATCAAGTCCCTGAGGTAGAGATGTAGTTCCAAGTGGACTAAACTCTATAAATCCTTGTGTCTCTTGCATTTCACTTAATTTTCTGTGCTTATCTTATTTACTGCACAAAATAGGTTTTCAGTTCAAGGACTTGAAAGCCATTTCAAGGCCTTGAAAATTATCAGCAAACTTTTAACTCCCTGTTTCAATTCAAAGGATTTGAAACTCATTTCAAGGCCTTGAAATACTCCTCCTTTCCACGAACTTCTTTGAAACCACTCATTTGGCAAAAGTTGTCATACTCTATTCAACCATCCTCCCTCCTAGAGTATTGATCATGTTTAGTGCCTACATTACTGTCCTTTCAATTGGTATTAGAGCTTGTATCACTGCATAGATTTAACCTTCTTTTGATTATGAGTACTGTAGGTGATGGTGGTTTCTCTCAAAGAAGAGGTGCTAATATACCTCCTCTATTCTGTGAAGACAAATTTGTGCACTGGAAAGCTTTGATCAAAATGTTCATCATTGATGACAACTTTGTGCACTATCATACAGAATGGTCCTCATAAATTCTACACAGAAAACGATGGGGTTAAAACTACCAAATCCGAGGATGCACTTTCTAGTTCTGAGTTAGAAAAATTTTCTAAAAATTACAGCGCTATGAGTCCCTTATATTATGCTTTAAGTGCAGGTGAATTCAACAGGATTCCAGGATGCAATACTGCTAAGGAAATATGGGACACACTGGTGGTAACCTTTAAAGGAACCAGCCAAGTCAAGCAACAAAAATCAACATATTCTTGAGACAGTATGAAATGTTTAATATGAATTCAGATGAGTCCATAAAATACATGCTCAAGAGATTTAATGACATTGGCAACAATCTAGACTCCTTGGGAAAACATTTTTCCAATGAGGAGAAAGTCAGGAAAACCTTGAGAAGCCTTCCTAAAGCCAAATGGGAACCAAAAACTACTGCCAATGAAGAAGCTCAAGATCTATAATCTCTTCAACTTGATGACTTACAGGGAAAGCTTCTTACACACGAGATCTCCATTAATGAATTTGATGGAGAACTGCGAGAGAATAAGATCATGGCTCTCAAAGCTAAAGAGAGTAAGCCATCTCAAAGCCTTAAAAATGAAGAAGATGATGATGAAGACCCCTTTGCTCTCATTTCCAAAGCCTTGACAAGACTTCTCAAGATGAAAAAGAACTTTAGAAATAAAGACTTTAACAAGGATAAATACAAATCCTCTAGTAGCAAAGACTACAAAGTTAAATCTTCTTCTCATGGTAGTACGCCTAAAGTAATGAATTGATTTGAGTGTGGTGATGCAGGACATTTGATTAGAGACTGTCCACACATGAAAAGCAAACACTTTCAGAAGAAAGACCATGACAGAAGAAAGAAGGCTATGATAGCTTCTTGGAGTGATTCTGAAACTTCTAGTAACTCTGAATCTGAAGAAGAATAGACCAACCTCTGCTTTATGGCCAATTATGATGAAGTTCTGAAAATAACATTAAGGTAATGGTAAACTGTTTGATTTCAAAAACAACATATGTCCTCTTTGATTATCTTAGAACAATGCTATTAAATGAAGAGGACTATCTGAAAGAAATCAGAACTTTGAAAGAAAAGGTTCATGAGCAAGAAAAAAAAATCTGCAACTTGTTTGTCAAAATCAGAATCTTGAAATTTCACAGAAGAAATCTGATAGAGATTTCAAGGACTTGGAAACCAGCTTCAAAGCCTTGAAAACTCAAGTCAAGGAAGTATCCACTGAGAACTCTCTTTTGAGTGACAGTATTGTTGCTCTAAGACAACAGTTTGATGAATTAGAAGAACAAAGAACTAATCTAGCTGAGAAAATTCACGAATCTAAGAAATTCATGACTAAGCTTGCTGGCTCAGAACACAATTTAAACCTGATTCTTGGAGGAAGCTTGAAGTCTATTCAAAAAACTGGAATTGGTTACAATCCCACCAGATTTGTGAAGTCTAGTAGTAGAACTTCTTCTAAGTGCCATTACTGCAACAGAATTGGTCATGTTAATATGACTTGTCCCTTTAGAAGAAGAGACCCTCACATAATGAGGAACACTTTTCCATTTCAACTCAAGAGACAAGTTAGACTGATTTGGCTTCCAAAAGGGGTTAGACCACCTAACATGGTTGAACCTGAATATAAATCTAAATTTAACACTTGGTCTAACAGTTGGGTAAGGCAGTGAATGGTGTTTGCAGGGTGTCACCAAGAACAAAGAACAGACATGGTTTATGGACAATGGTTGCTCTAGACACATGAGTGGAAACAGATCCTTATTCTGAGATTTAAAAGAGCAATCTGAAGGTTCAATCACACTTTGTGACAAAGTCAAATGCAACATCATAGGTATTGGTAAAGTTGGTACTGATACTGAAAACTCTATTTCTGATATTTATTTAGATGATGGTTTGAGATTCAATTTGCTTAGTGTATCTCAATTACGTGACAATGGAAACAAAGTTTTATTTGAAAAATAGAAATGTGTGGTTCAAAATGACAAATCTGGAATTCGCATCCTCACCACCTCAAGGTCAAATAATTTTTATACTTTCAACACTAACAAAGTTGCAGGAGAAAGTCTGAAGTGCCTCACGGACTTGAACGAGGATTCAAATCCTTGCACAGAAAGCTTGGACACATTTGCTTTCACACTTTGAACAAGTTAGTCTCCAAATACCTAGTAAGAGGTCTTGCCTCTATCAAGTTCAAGGATGAAGAGGTATGCAAAGCTTGTGCTCAAGGTAAACAGACAAGAACTTCATTCAAGCCAAAGAACTTTGTAAGTGCTACTAGACCCATTGAATTACTGCATATGGATCCTTGTGTTCCTATGAGAACTCCAAATCCAAAGGGTAAGAATTACATGTTAGTTATTGTAGATGATTTCTTTAGATTTACTTGGTTAATGTCTCTTAGAAATAAATCTCAAGCTCTACCTGAATTTTCAAAGCTTTCTAAATAGCTTCACTCCTCGAAAACCGGCCATTGCTTCAATTAGAAGTGATCATGGTAGATAATTTGATCAACTTCAAATTGATTTATTTTGTGCTAAGCATGGCATCTCTCACAACTTTTCTTCTCCTAGAACTCCTCAGCAGAATGGTGTTGTTGAAAGAAAGTACATGACTCTTGAATATATGTTAAGGAAAATGCTTTTGTAGATAAAGTTACCAAAATCCTTTTGGGAAGAAGTTGTAAACACTGTCAACTATATACTTCACAGGTGTCTGATTAGGTCTATCTTGAAGAAGACTCCTTATGAGCTTTTTAAAGGAAGAAAGCCAAACATCTCTTACTTCAAACCTTTTGGCTGCACTTATTTTGTTCACAACAATGGTAAGGACAATCTTGGTAAGTTTGATGTCAGAAGTGATTAAGGTATCTTTCTTGGTTATTCACTGACTATAAAATCTTATAGAGTTTATAATAAGAGAACCAATCTTGTCGAAGAAAGTATACATTTCATTTGTGATGAAAGCTATGATGGTTCTTTGAGTGAAAGTTTTGCAGACTTGAATTCGAACAAGCATGAGTCAGAGGATGAAGCTAAGTCTTCAAATGGTTTCAAGGGAAACTTATAGGAAAACATAAGGAACTTTCAAGGCCTTGAAAATGAGTCTCAAAACCTTGAAAAAGATCATAAAGAAAATCAAAGTGGACAAACAACTTCCTCAAGTTCTCAAAGACCAGAGAAGATTCCTGGAGAACCTGAACCATGGACACCAAGAAAGATATCCAGATATCTTTCATCTCATCCAGTTGACAAAATCATATTTGATCAATCCACTAGTACACATACAAGATCTCTATTGAAGAACTTGTGTGCTTTTAATGCTTTTTTTTTCTCTTGTAGAACCTAAGAATGTGAAGGAAGAATTACAAGAAGCAGACTAGATCATTGCAATGCAAAATGAACTCAATGAGTTTGAGAGGAACAAGGTCTCGAATCTAGTTCCTCCTCCTAAAGATTAGTTTGTCATTGGAACCAGGTGGGTATTCAAAAACAAGTTACATGAGAATGGAAAGGTAATCAGAGAAAAAGCAAGACCGGTAGCTCAAGGATAAAACCAGGAAGAAGGTATTGATTATGAGGATACTTTTGCTCATGTTGCCAAGTTAGAAGCAATTAGAATGTTACTTGCATTTGCATCTCACAAAAATATGAAAGTTTTTCGAGTGGATGTTAAATGTGCCTTTCTAAATGGATACTTTCAAGAAGAAGTCTATTTCGCTCGACCTCCTGGTTTTAAAAATGATGAGTTTCCAGATCGTGTTTATAACTTGACAAGACTCTTTATGGTTTGAAACAAGCTCCAACGGCTGGGTATGAAAGATTGTCTAAGTTTCTACTTGAAAATGATTTAAAAAGAGGAGTAGTAGATAAAACCCTTTTCATATAGACTCATGAGAAAGACATTCTAGTAGTTCATGCATATGTTGATGATATTTTGTTTAGAGCTACTAATTATTCTCTTTGCAAGGACTTCTCAAGTCTTATGTGCAGGGAATTTGAGATGAGCTTGATGGGAGAGTTAAACTTCTTTCTTGGACTTCATGTACATCAGATGAAGAAATGAATCTTTTTGCATCAAAACAAGTACAACAAGGACTTGCTAAACAAGTACAATATGTCTCAGTCCAAGTATTTAAAACCCCTATGAGCTCTACACTATCCTTAGACAAGGATTAAACTTGTAAGAATGAAAATATGAAAGAGTATAGAGGTATGTTTAGTATTTGTAAGTGTTCTAGATTTCAAGCTGACACTAAAGAATCACACTTGGTTGATGTCACAAGAATTTTTATACATCTCAATGGTACAAAAGACTTAGGGATTTGGTCTCATAAACAATCTAACTTCTCGTGGTGTGGCTATTCAGATGTTCACTTTGCAGGTTACAAAGTTGACAGAAAAACACTTCATGGTTTTGCCATTTTCTTGGATCATCCCTGATCACCTGTCATTCAAAGAAGCAAAATCCAGTAGCTTTGTCAACAGAAGAAGCAGAATATATAGCAGTTGGAGCTTGTTGAACACAAGTGATGTGGATAGCTAAGCAAATGAGAGACCTTGGATTTGATTTCAAAGATATACCGATCAAATGTGACAACACCATCAATATCTATTACTAAAATCCAGTTCAGCATTCAAGAACCAAACACATAGATGTCAGACATCATTTCATCAGAGATCATGCTGAAAAAGGTGATGTTGCTCTTGAATTTGTGTCTACTAACATGCAATTGGCAGATATCTTCACTAATCCACTGCCAGAAGAAAGATTCTCAGCCCTGATATTAGAATTGGGCATGCTAAATAAGGAAGCATTGGTTTAAGGGGAGTATCAGGTAAGCATTATGTGTTTCAAAGTTTTGAAAGGATTTTCAAAGCCTTGATCTCTTCACAACCTTGATTTTATTTGGTTCAGCAGTATAGCTTTTCAAGGCCTTCAAATGCTTTCCAAATCCTTGAAACTAAGTCTGTATCTTACATAGTCAAGAAATTGGATCTTCAATGTTAGGCGTTATCTCTGTAGTTAATTGATCAATATTGCTTTTACCTTTTTTACATTATTTTCTTTACAAATTAGTATTATACTATTTCATTTCCCACATCACATACAATTATGAATCTAACTATTTCTGCACATCTTAAAAGAGTTGGAAATATTTTGTTTCCATTTCAAACTCCAACTCTTCAGTATTTATCTTCTCTCTATCTTTCTCTCGTATCACTCCTGCCTCTATCTTCTATACTCTCAAACCCTAATGAGTTCAAGAAGAATTTTTGAAAAAATCAAGATTGTTGGAGGTCCTAAGAAAGGTTCTGAGAAGAAGCGGAAGACTGGTGAGGAAGAGGTCCAAACCCTAAGTAATGATTCCAGTTCCAAAACCCGAAGTGCAGAATATACCCCTTCTCCACCAAAGAATAAGACCAAGAAGGATCAGACTCCAACTTCTAGAAAGAAGAAGAAGATAAATCTATCTGCTCATGTTGCTAGTCCTAAGAAGAAGAAGAAGAAGAAGAATAAGAAGAAGAAGAAGAAGAAGAAGAAGAAGAAGAAGAAGAAGAAGAAGAAGAAGAAGAAGAAGAAGAAGAAGAAGCAGAAGAGGAAGGAGAAGAAGAAGAAGAAGGAGAAGAAGGTGAAGAAGAAGAAGAAGAAGAAGAAGAAGAAGAAGAAGAAGAAGAAGAAGAAGAAGAAGAAGAAGAAGAAGAAGAAGAAGAAGATGGAGAAGAAGAAGAAGAAGAAGAAGAAGAAGAAGAAGAAGAAGAAGAAGAAGAAGAAGAAGAAGAAGAAGAAGAAGAATAAGGAGAAGAAGAAGAAGGAGAAGAAGGAGAAGAAGAAGAAGGATAAGAAGAAGAAGAAGAAGAAGAAGAAGAAGAAGAAGAAGAAGAAGAAGAAGAAGAAGAAGAAGAAGAAGAAGAAGAAGAAGAAAAAGCCTACAAAGCTGACAAAGGAAATGGAAGGTTACAAATGAAGGAGGTAGGGATGAAGGAGGTAAAAGAAGAATCACAAAAACCGGAGCAAAAGGGCGTGGCACGACTCCTTGAGGCTGACGAGGAGAGAGGCGAATGGTGGGTTTTTGCCGTCTTGTCTTGTCTATCTCCTTGCTTTTTCTCTCCTTGTGTGATAACAATTATGACACTCTTTTTTGAGAAATAAGCTAGGAGTTTTCTTTATATAGTCTAACAATTCCTAGTTAACTACATAAAGGCCCCAATACTAATCTTTTTCATACACGGATTAGTCCACATTGCAAATTAGTCCTACTAAATTTGCTTGTGGTTGCATCTCGATCCTTCTATTTAATAAATCATATTAATTAATTCCCATAGGTTTCTACTTAGTTGGTAGTAACAATTACAAACATGGAGCGGTGTCTAGCAACACATTTATGCCACCCAATTAACAGAAATAGTCAGCAAACCAACAAACCTTGTGACCAATGTTACCGTATTGTATTATCCCTTTGTCTCTATATTGGGATTGCACACGAGACATAAGAGTCACACTCGTATATCTAATCCATATTTTCTCGATCATTGGAATAGTCTTATCCATGCAGATAACATCAGTATCCTATGTTGATTTATCTGAGTTTGGCCAGACAATTTATAAGCATTACCCCTCGAGTCTTCGCGGATATTTTCTCCCGTTATGTGGGAGGGAAAAATTATATCTACATCACTACTATCTCTAAGCTTGCTTCCTATCATGCTCGGTAACTACCTTTATAGTTTCCCGGTAAAGGCGCAACGTTTGATACCATCAAAAAATGATATTTCACAACTAGAGTATCTAGTTACTTCAAGTCTAAGGACCACAATACAATTGTCACTACGAGAAGCACTTGTGACTTTGCATAACTTGTATGTGGCCTTCTCGTTGTGGGTCAATCCAGTATGCCACTACCTCTAATGCATACCCAAGTGTTGGATTGTCATATCTCCATATCAATCAAACCCCATACTAGTCTATAGTTGATCGTCCTATTAATCAGTATAAGGGATATTTAAGATAAACATTAGATTGTATTCTAAGGACTTCATTATATTAAATATCTCCATAAATAATACAATGATTATTTTACCCAAAAATAATGTTCATACTAAATAAGATTGCCTCTAGGGAAACTATTCCAACAGTCTCCCACTTGCACTAAAGCCAATATGGTGCATCTCGTATGCCAATATATCTAGTGTGACCTTCATGCTTGCGCTGAACAAGCGGCTTTGTAAGTGGATCTGACAGATTATCATCTGTAGGAATCTTACATTTCTTGCCATCTCTTCTATCGATAATATTTTGCGTAAGATGGAACTTCCTGAGTATGTGCTTGGATTTCTGGTGTGACATGGGTTCCTTGGATTCATAATCGCTCCAGTGTTGTCACAATACAACTCTATTGGATCCACAGTATTAGGAACCACACCAAGATTAGTGATGAACTTCCTAATCCAAAAAGCTTCCTTTGCTGCGCCACCCGCAGCAATGTACTCAGCCTCAGTTGTAGAATCATCAACCTAATCTTGCTCTTTCCCAGCTCACCGCTGCTCCAATCAAGAAAAACACAAATCCCGACTGCAATCTTAAATCATCTTTGTTGGTTTGGAAGCTTGCATCCGTGTAACCCCTTACATGCAACTCTTCCTCACCTCCATAGATACGGAACACATCCTTAGTTCTTCTCAAGTTCTTGAGTATGTTCTTGACCACTATGCAGTGACTCTCACCCGGATTAGACTAATATCTTCTTTCCATACTCAATGCGTATGACACATCTGGTCTAGAACATAATATGGCATACATGAGGATCCTATGACCGAGGCATAAGGTATCATGCTCATGATTTCCTTCTTAATCTTATTAAAGGGACAATCAGCCTTCGAAAGGGTGAATCCATGTGACATGGGCAAGAACCCCTTCTTGGAATCTTGCATGTTGAACCTTTTCAACACCTTGTCCATATATGTACTTTGACATAGACCAAGCAGCTTCCTTGGTCTATCCCAATAGATCTTGATATCAAGTATATAAGTTGCATCCCCTATTTCCTTCATTGAGAAACACTTTCCTAGCTAATCTTCAAACGATTGCAAGGTAGGAATGTCGTTTCCAATGAGTAGTATGTCATCCACATACAAGAACACAAATGTAATGACCGCGTTTCTTAAGCCTATATTACTTAAGTTGATTTCCTGTTTAGGTATTTAGTCACTTCATAAAAGAATTAATAACTGTAAACTATAATAGTTAAGCTCGTCTAAAAATACAGCGAAAGCGTCATTATCTTATTTTATTGATAAATTAAGGATAAAAATACGGATAAGTAGTGATAATTAGTAGCTTAAGTGCTAATTAAGTATATATGTATGCATCTTGTTATATGTGACTTGTTATGTGCTTGACGTGACTAAACTACATGTTTATTTGACGCGGTGGTTGAGGATAATCATTTAGATTTTTCCAAAAAAAATTTATGACATGCAGAGGGACACGTGTCACAACATCTGTGACTGTCCCTGCATGCGTGACACGTAAGGGGCCCATGTCGCGACTCAGTAAAGTGATGTGTATGATTGACACGTAGTGATGACACGTGTCATGCATATGAGCTTATTCCCTGCAAGAATGACACACAGGGGACACATGTCAGCGTGTGGCGGCCCTTTTGCTGCATGCACGCCACGTGGTCCGATGACTCGTCGCGATCTGATTGGTCGTTGACTCCTATAAATAGAGCCTAGGGATTTAGTTATTTCTCATTCTAGATTCAATTCAACTACTAATAAATGAGATAGAGAGATACAAGGAATATTCCGAGAGAAAATATTAGAAGCTACTCATATCATTTCAAAGTATCATGAAGCTACTATGAGGTAGGGGAAATATAGTTTTCATGTAAACTGTAATTATGGTCTATACGTGATTATATATGCTATTAGAATTAATTTCTAAGTTGTTTCATGTTATTCGAATGATATCTCAAGCATGATAATTTTGTTTTTCGTGATCCATGCTATTGTTTGATAACCTGTTATAGTTTAATTTATTATTATATATCTACGCCAGTGACTAGGCGGTACCTAAAGGGCTTTTTTCTCACACTAAAATAAATTACAGGCTCCGGATCGGATCGATCGAAGACTATAGACGTGCTTAGATTATAGCGTTTCTGAATTAATTCTAATATTTGTTAATATTCATGTTTTTGATTATATATAAAGAATTATTTTTCAAATGATTAAATAATGACGTTTTTAATCATATTGATGAGAGTTGCTTCCGCTATTTTGTTTCCGCTATTTTGTTTCCGCTATTTGTTTTGAAAATTGATATGGTTTGTATTTCCGTCGCGACCGAAAAATCATGCATTTACTCAGATAAATTCTTAATGAACGTAAAGAGAAAAAGTCGGGCCGTGACAAGAAACCCAATAGAGCTCCCACTAACCTTCTTGTAGACACAAGGTTCGTCTTCGTTCTTGATGAAACCAAACTCTTTGACCGCGTCATTAAAACGTAGATTCCAGCTTCAACCCACAAATGGATCATTGCAACTTACAAACTTTATGGGCATGCTCTGGATCCTCAAAACCCTCTGGGTGTGTCATGTACACATCCTCAAGGAGGTTTCCATACAGAAACGTTGTTTAGACATCCATCTGTCAAATCTCATAATGGCAATAAGCTGCAATAGCAAGTAAGATTCGAATGGATTTTGTCATAGCGACTAGGAAAAAGGTTTGATCATAGTCAATACCATGAATCTGTCTGAATTCTTTTGCCATCAATTGGCCCTTATAGGCAATCACATTGCTATCCATGTCGGTCTTCTTCTTGAAGACCCACTTGCACCCTATGGGTCGTGCCCCTCTTGGTGGTTCAACCAAAGTCCATACATTGGTGGTATTCATGTTTCCATTTGGGATTTCATGGCCTCAAGCCCGAACCTTTCATCGCCTATCCATAGGTAGTAGGCTCATCATTTATGAGTAACGTGTCACCAGGATCAGTCACGAGAAGTCCATACCAATTTGGTTCCTGGCGCACTCTACTCGACCTACGAAGTTCTTGTGTTACCTGAATAGGCTGCTTCACAACATCTTGCGATTAATGTTCATGTTCCATAGCAGGATCAGTGGTTTGTGGTTCTTGAATTTCTTCAAGTTCTACTGTCCTCCCACTTGCTCCGTTAGAGACAAATTCTCTTTTTAGTAACACACCGGTCCGAGCAACAAACACTTTGTTCTCGGTTGGATTGTAAAAATAATACCCCATCGTTTCCTTAGGGTATCCCACAAACTTACACTTATCCGATTTGGGCACGAGCTTTTCTGTTTGTAAACGCTTTACATAGACATCGCATGTTTCATATGATTCATAATCAAATGAGTCTAGGAATCCATCCTTATGAAGTCTAGAGGTGTTTTTATCGTTTATATGGCCTTAACGATAGTGCCATAGATAAGTAGGATCTAAATAATTATTTTTAATCTTCTAGATATATATGTTATAGACGGGATAATTTAGATCAAGGCTATACAATCCATTAGATAATTGCGCACTACAATACTGCCTAATATCAAACAAAATGGAGCAACATTTGTCCTTTATTGAAATAGTAAAACCTTTCTCGTCCAAGCAAGAAATAGAAGTAATGCTTCTGCTCATAGAAGGCACAAAATAGCAATTATCTAATTCTAAAACTAATCATGAAGGCAGAGACAGCTCGTACACGCCCACGGTCAATGCAACAACCTTTGCTCCATTCACAATGCGCATGTTTGTACCCCCTTTAGCCAATATTCTACTTCTCTTTAGATCCTGCACATTTCGAAAAATGTGAGATCCACATCCTGTATCCAGTACCCATGATGAAGAGATAGTTAAATTGACATCTATAACAAAAATACCTAGTGGTGGTTGAATCACTATTCCAAGCCCTTTATCCTCCAGATACTTTGGGCAGTTCCCCTTCGCGTGTTCAGGCTGACTTCAGTAGTGACAATCATCCTTTCTCACACACTTGGCAACGCCACCAACAGGTTTAAGGGCAACTTCCTTGGGTTTTTCAACTACCTTGCCTTTCCCTTTGGAGGTAGAGGCAACTCGCTTGCCTTTTCCTTTGCGCACCATCATTATGTCATTTCCCTTTCCCTTGTTGATGCTTTGTTCAACTGTCCTCAACATATTGATTTAATCTGGCAGAGGCTTAACGATCTCATAAATGTTACAGTTCATGACGAACTTTCCATGACTGTCCGTCAACGATTTCAGGATGAGATCAGTGGCCAACTCTTGACCCACCAGAAACACTAGGCGCGTGAGATTCTCCAAGTACCCGATCATACGAATCACGTGAGGTCCCACAGGGTTTCCCACTGATAGATGACATCTGAACAATGCCTTGGAAACTTCATACCACTCAACCCTTGCCTACTCTTGGAAGAGCTGCTTTAAGTGTGTGAAGCATAAGACAGGCCGCATCATTAGCATCATCAACCCTTGCCATGTTCTCTTATTGCTTCCGAAACTCAAAGCTCATAGTGAAAACCATAAGACAAGCCGCATCATTAGCATCATCAACAATCTTTTGATGTGCCTTTATGGCTGCAGCAGTATTATTTTCTGGACCTTCATGAACTTCCTCCTCTAGTGTATACATTTTCTTTTCTTGCTTGAGAACGATTCTCAAGCTTCTGTACCAGTCTAGAAAGTTTGTTCCAGAAATCTTCTCCTTCTCAAGGACAGCTCACAGGGAATGTGATGAATTCGATGAATTGTTTGCCATTGGAATTCTACAAAATGAGTGTAAGGTCAGAGGTTTCATGAACTTGAAATACTCAGTTATTTCAAGGCCTTGAAACAGCTTTCAAAGCATTGAATCAGGTTTCACATGCTTGAATTAGCAGAGCCATTTCAAGGTCTTGAACCATGATTCAAAGCCTTGAAATTGTCATACCTGCATGCATGTTCTGAGGGGGAATTTCTCTAAACTCTTTTGATTTAATTCTATACATCTCACTCCTATGCTTGATGTGTTCTGATTTGATGATGAAAGGCAAACTGTTTTGATATATCTAACATCATTTAATCGATCTGTTTGACTCAGTTTTGCAGGGAAATATTATTTCCTAAGTATGCTGGTTCAGTTTCCTAATCTGGCTTTTGCTGGAAAGGAAACAACAGCAGAAGATGATTCTGTGATCAATCAGACATCCATGACTGCTTCTCAATTTGCTTAAATACAAGATCTCAGCAATATCTCTGAATATTGTGATAAACTATCCGTTGGAGAAGGCTGTTAAAGAGAGTCAAAGTTGTTGCCTACAAAATAGGAAGTTGTTGCTGAAAATTTAGGAAGATTTAAAGAGATTCAAACTTTATAAATAGAGCTCAGTTTGAAGCAACAATAGACATCATTCAATGGGAAAAAATGGAGACACATTTATGGATTGACAAGTATCAAAGAAGTTCATCATTCTCACAATCAAACTCACAGAAGATCACTGCATTTTTCACTGCAGTTCTGCACTCTAGTGTTCTTCTGTATTGTGCTTCATTTGTAGATCATTCTTATAATACCTCTATATCTCATTCTCAAGGATTGTTCAAGGTGAAAAATAGAGAATTCTGAGTTAATCAGTTAGCTAGAGGAGGTACTATATAGGTTCGGGAGAACCCAAAGCTGTAACAGAGTAAGGGAACTCTCTATGCTTGAGATCTTGGGCTTAGCTTTTAATTAATAAGAATTGAGTTGAAAATCCTGCAGGGAGAAGATCCTTGGGGTAGAGAAGTAGGTCCAAGTGGACTGAACTCGATAAATCCTCTGTCTCTTGCATTTATAGTTTCATTCATATACTTAGTTTTTGCAGCATTCAAACTAGTCTATTTTCAAGGGTTTCCACAGGGTTTGAAACTCTTTTCAAGGCCTTGAAAAAGACTTGTCTGTTTCTTTTCAAACTGTATTTCATATCAAAGGCTTGAAACTGATTTCAAGGCCTTGAACTCCATTGCCTTTGAACTTAAACACTTAAACTCTTCTCTTCTGCAAGTTTTGAAAAAAAGTTGGCATACTCTATTGACACCCTCCCCCCCCCCCCCCCCCGCCTTCTAGAGTATATGTGTTGCATATCTATCTGCATACTCCCCTTTCAATTGGTACCAGAGCTTGTATCACTGTATAAGATTTAACCATCTAGTTGTCATGAGTACTGCAGGCGATGGTGGTTTCTCACCGAGAAGAGCTTCTAACAGACCTCCTCTGTTTCGTGGAGAAAATTGTGCTCACTGGAAAGCTTTGATGAAAATTTTCAACATTGATCAAGACATAGAACATTGGAGCATTATTCAGAATGGACCTCACACTTTCTACACAGAGAAAGATAGGATTAAAACTCCCAAATCTGAAGACTCACTCTCCTCTTCTTAATTAGAGTAATTCTCTAAGAATTTCAAAGCTATTAACATCTTGTATTGTGCTTTGAGTACAGATGAGTTCAAGGGATCTCGAATGCACAACTGCCAAAGACATCTGGGATAAGCTTGTGGTTACATTTAAAGGACCATACAAGTCAAGCAAACCAAGTTCAACATCTATCTCAGGAAATATGAGTTGTTCAAAATGAATACAGGTGAGTCAATCAGAGATATGTTCAAGAGGTTCACAAACATTGTAAACAACCTTGATTCACTGGGAAAGCACATTTCCAATGAATAAAAGGTGAGGAAGATACATAGAAGTAATCCAAAGGCTAAATGGGAACCAAAGACAACAGCTGTTGAAGAAGCTCAAGATCTCTCATCACTAAAACTTGATGACCTACAAGGGAAGCTCCTGACGCATGAAATATCCATGAATGAGGCTGATGGAGAGCTACCAGAAGGTGTCAAGAACTTAGCACTCAAGGACAAGGAGAATGAGAAAAATCAAAGCCTTGAAACTGAAGATGATGATGATGATGATCCAATTGCTTTGATTTCCAAATCCTTGACAAAGATCCTCAAGATAAAGAAAAACTTTTGAAACAAAGACTTCAACAGAGAAAGAAACAGATCATCCAGTAGCAATGACTACAAAGGTAAGTCTTCCTCACAAAATAAATCCAAAGTCATGAATTGATTTGAATGTGGTCATGCAGGACATTTGATAAGATATTGTCCACACATGAAAAGCAAGAACTTTCAGAAGAAAGACCATGACAGGAAAAAGAAAGCTATGATAGCTTCATGGAGTGATTCCGATAGTTCAAGTGATTCTAAATATGAAGACGAACATGCCAACCTATGCTTCATGGCCAAACATGATGAAAGTTCTTAAAAGAACACTAAGGTAATGGTAAACTATTTGTTTTCAAAATAAAAGGAAGTCCTCTCTGATTATCTTAGAACAATGCTTTTAAATGAAGAGGACTATCTGAAAGAGATCAAAGTCTTGAAAGAAAAAGTTCATGAGCAAGAAAAAGAGAATTTACATCTGGTTTGTCTGAAACAGAATCTTGAAATCTCATAGAAGAAAACTAACAGTTATTTCAAGGCCTTGAAAACCAATCTCAAAGCCTTGAAAACACAATTCAAGGAATTAGTCACTGAGAACTCCTCTCTGAGTGATAGCCTTGTTAATCTGAGACATCAAGTCGATGAATTAGATAAACAAAAGACTACTCCTACTGAGAAACTTCAAGAATCAGAATTAGTCAAAGTCAAGATTGCAGGCTCAAAACAAAAGTTGAACTTGATTCTTGGAGGAAGTAAAGTCTGTTCACAAGACTGGTATTGGATACAATCAGAGTTTTCCAAGAAAGAAAAATACCAGATTTGTGAAACCTGAAAGAAAAACTTCTCCTAAGTGCCATTTTTGTAACAATATTGGTCATATGAAGATGACTTGTCCTTTCAGAAGAAGAGACCCTCACATAATGAGGAACACATTCCCATTTCAACTTAAAGAACAAGTCAGACAGATTTGGGTTCCTAAAGGGGTCAGACCACCTAAAATGGTTGATCCTGAGTATGAGTCCAAATTCCACGCTTGGTCTAACAGCTGGGTAAGGCAATGATTGGTATTTGTAGGTTGTCACCAATGTAAAAGAACATAAGTGGTTTATGGACAGTGGTTGCTCAAGCCACATGAGTGGAAAGAGATCTCTATACTCAGAATTGAAATAGCAATCTGAAGTTTCAATTACACTTGGTGACAAAGGCAAATGCAACATTCTTGATATTGGTAAAGTTGGTACAGACTCTGAAAATTCAATTTCTGATGTATATCTAGTTGATGGCTTGAAATTTAACTTGCTTAGTGTATCTCAACTTTGTGACAATGGGAATAAGGTTATCTTTCATAAAGATAAGTGTGTGGTGCAAAATGAGAAATCAGGAAATTGCATTCTCACAGCCTCTAGATCAAACAATGTTTATACTTTTCAGACTAACAAAGTTGCAGGTGAAAGCTTGAAGTGTCTCAAGGCCTTGAAAGAGGATTCAAAGCTTTGGCACAGTAAGATTGGTCATATTAGCTTGCATACCTTGAACAAGCTGATCTCCAAAGATCTGGTAAGAGGATTACAATCCATCAAGTTCAAAGATTATGAAGTATGCAAAGCATGTGCTTAGGGTAAGAAGACCAGAAGCTCATTCAAGCCAAAGAAATTTGTAAGTACTACTAGACCTATTGAATTACTTTATATGGATATTTGTGGTCCAATGAGGACACCAACTCCAAAAGGTAAGAGGTATATGATGGTTCTTGTAGATGACTACTCTAGATATACTTGGGTTATTTTTCTCAAAGAAAAATCTGAAGCCCTCTCTGAATTTTCAAAGCTTTGCAGAGAACGTCAAACCATGAAAAACCTACCTATTACTTCAATCAAAGTGATCATGGTAGAGATTTTGATCAATTAGAATTTGATTTATTTTGTGTTAAGCATGGTATCTCTCACAATTTCTCTGCTCCTAGAACTCCTCAACAGAATGGAGTTGTTGAAAGAAAGAAATGGACTCTTGAAGATATGTCAATAACAATGCTTCTAGAAAACAAGCTGCCAAAATATTATTGGGCAAAAGCTGTGAATACAGCAAATTACATTCTGAACAGGTGCTTGATATGACCTATCTTGAAGAAGACCCCCTATAAACTTTTCAAATGGGGAAAGCCAAACATTTCATACTTCAGACCCTTTGGTTGCACATGCTCTGTCCACAACAATGGTAAGGACAACTTGGAGAACCAGACTTGTTGAAGAAATTATTCATGTAATGTTTGTTGAAATTTATGATGGTTCTTTGAGTGAAAGTTTTGTAGACTTGAATCTGAACAAGCATGAATCAGAGGAAGAAGCTGAGAACTCACTTGGTTTCAAGAAAGGCTCAGAAGAAAACAAAAGCCATTTTCAATACCTTGAAAACAAGACTAAAGGCCTTCAAAACAAAGATTAAAGCCTTGACAAAGATGATCAGAAAGAGATGAATGATCAGACTACTACTTCAATACCAGAAAAGCAATATGGAGAAATTGAACCCTAGTCTCCAAGAAAGAGATTCAAATATCTTTCATCTCATCCAGCTGACAACATCATCTCTGATCCAACCACTGGTACACACACAAGATCACAGTTGAAGAATCTTTGTGCTTTCGATGCTTTTATTTATCCTTTAGAACCTAAAACTGTGAAGGAAGCATTACAAGAAGCATACTGGATTATAGCTTTTCATAGTGAACTCCATGAGTTTGAAGGAAAAAAGGTGTGGAACCTAGTTCCTCTTCCAACAAACCAGTTTATCATTGGTACCAGATGGGTGTTCAGAAAAAAAACTAGATGAGAATGGCAAGGTGATCATAAACAAAGCAAGGTTAGTTGCTAAAGGCTACAACCAGGAAGAAGGTATTGATTATGAGGAAACATCTGCTCCAGTTTCCAGGCTAGAAGGAATTAGAATTTTACTTGCATTTGCATCTTTCAAAACATGAAACAGTTTCAAATGGATGTGAAATGTGGATTTTTGAATGGTTACTTGCAAGAAGAAGTTTATGTTGCACAACCCCCTGGTATTGAAAGTGACATGTTTCGAGATCATGTTTACAAACTTGATAAAGCTCTTTATGGTTTGAAACAGGCTCCAAGAGCTTGGTATGAAAGAATGTCATAGTTTCTACTTGAAAATGATTTTAAAAGAGGATTAATAGACAAGACCCTTTTCATTAAGACTCATGAGAAAGATTTACTTGTAGTTCAGATTTATGTTGATGATATTCTGTTCTGAGCTACTAATGATCTTCTATGCAAACAAGTCTTATGAGCAGGGAATTTGAACTGAGCATGATGGGAGAGTTGAACTTCTTCCTTGGACTTCAAATACATCAATTGAAGAAGGGCATCTTTCTACATCAAAGCAAGTACACTAGGGACTTGTTCAGCAAGTACAACATGTCTCAATCCAAAGAGATCAAGACTCCAATGAGTTCTACACTATCTTTATATAAGGATGAATCTGGTAAGAGTGTCAATGTAAAAGAGTATAGAGGTATGATTGGATCATTGCTATACCTTACTGCTAGTAAACCAGATATCATGTTCAATGTATGTATGTGTGCAAGATTTCAAGATAATCCAAAGGAATCACACTTAACTACTGTGAAGAGAATATTCAGATATCTCAATGGTACCAAAGACTTAGGGCTTTGGTATCCGATACATTCTAACTTCCCTTTGCATGGTTTTTTCAGATGCTGACTTTGCAGGTTACAAAGTTGATAGGAAAAGCACTTCAGGAATTTTCCAATTCATTGGATCCTCTTTGATCATTTGGCATTCCAAGAAACAAAACTCAGTTGCTGTATCAACAGCTGAAGCTCAATATATATCTGCTGGAGCATCTTGTTCACAAGTGTTGTGATTTCTCAACAGTTGAGAGATCTTGAATTTTATTTCAGAAGCATACCAATCAAATGTGACAACACTAGTGCAATATCAATTACAAAGAATCCAGTTTAGCATTCAAGAACCAAGCACATTGATGTCAGACACCATTTCATCAGAGATCATGCTGAGAAATGTGAAATTGATCTTGAATTTGTTTCTACTAACATGAAACTTGCAGATATCTTCACTAAACCATTGTCAGATGAGAGATTTTCAGCTCTAAGACTGGAATTAGGCATGCTAAAAAAAGATGCAGTGGTTTAGGGGGAGCATCAGGTAAGGAAGGTAAGTTATTATGTGTTTCAAAGGCTTGAACTGATTTCAAAGCCTTGAAAATATCTTCAAAACTTTGATTTTATGTGTTTCAGTTTAACAGTGTCTCAAGACCTTGAAACTATTTTCAAAGCCTTAAAAATAAGTCTGATAATTGTTTAGTCAATAATTTCTGGATCATTTAGTATTGGGTGCTATCTTTTTAGATATTTGCTCAATATTGTCCATACCTTTTTCAAAATTGATTTTAAGCCAAATGTAGTATTTAATTATTTATTTCCAATGGCTTCAAAGATTTGAATCTTCTCTGATCATTACAGATCTTTTGAGATCACAGAGATTGCAGTTTCCTTTTCAAACACAAACTCTTTCAGTATTTATCCTCTTCTCCTCTCTTCACTTCGTATCAAATCCACCACTCTCTATTCTTCTCCCAAACCCTAATGAGCACTTGAAGAGCCTCAGACAGAATCAAGATGGCCGGAGGTTCAAAAAAGCGTACAGAGAAGAAGATAAAGACAGCAGTGGAAGAGGTCCAAGAGATTAGCGGAGATTCAAGCTCTAGAACTCCTAGTACAGAAGTAGTTGTCGAGCTTTCTTCCACCGAAGAAGAAACCCAAGAAGGATGTGACACCATCTTCAGACAAGAAGAAGACGAAGTAAGAAAAGGCTGTTGTAGAGAAGCAACCAGAAACAGAGATCTCTAGCCCCAAGAAGTTGAAGAAAAATAAGAATGCCACTCAAGCTGAGAAAGGGAAAGGGAAGGTAACTGAAGAACAGCCAGAAAACAATGTGGAAAGAGCCTTGCAGATCTACTCAAACAATACTGCTGCTGATGAATCTTCGTCCATCTCAAATACTTCAGAAGGTTAGTGGTTGGATGGTTTTACTTCTAGGCCTATTGATTTTTGTAGCTTCGTCAGTATGCCTGTGTTGACCGGTATGAATCTGAATTGCATTACCATGTTAAAGAAAATCTCTTTGTGGTTCATGCTAAACCCTCCTGAGCTAGCCTACCCTAGGCTTACCAGACTGTTCTACCTCAACATGAATCAACTGAAGAACTCTCCACACTTGGTAATCAAAGCAGTAGTTGCTGGTGTTAATATGGAATTGGATCATTCTGAGTTCTCAACTGTCCTAGGATGTTCTAAGAGGTATGACACACAGAACCATCCACCCAAGAATGAAGCTTTAAAGTTGGCAAGAGAATAATTCTTTCTACCAAATGTTCCTGCCTCATCCAAACAGTTAACACACTTTGTGTTGAATGTTGAAGCTAAGGTTTTGTTCACCATATTGATGAGATGCATCTTTCCAAGCAAACATTCCAAGGAGTTGATCACTGAGAGAGTGCTCTATATTATGTATCTGGTTATGCATGGCTATGAAATTGATCTTCAGACCCATGTAATGGAGCACATGTTATTCAGCCAAACAGATCAGAGAAATCATCATTTGCCTTATGCAAATCTGCTAACTCTATTCTTCCAACACCTTGATATTCCTACTGCTAGTGAAGAGTCTATTAGTTCTGGACTGGGTTTCCTCAATTAGAAATCCTTTGAGAATATTGGAGTGGTTAAGACCAAGGAGAAAGTTTGGAAGTTGTATTCTGATTTGACAGAAGAAGAGCTGAATGCAAAGAAGTTTGTCAAGCCCAAGACCTTGACACCTACTTCAAGCCTGACTTCTCAGCCTTCTGATTTGTCTTCCATCCTTCAGAGACTTGATGGTCTAAAGATGGATAATAGTGAAATCAAAGAATATCAGCATGGGTTTGAGACTGATCTCAAACAATTCATATACATGGTGAAGACCATCTTCAGAAGCATGATTGTGTTTGATGTCCCTGAGGATGAAGAAGGTGCAATGAAAGATGGCTCTGACAAGAACTTGCCAAGTGAACACTCAAATCAAATAGAGGTTGCTCCAGTCACGGATAAAGGAAAGAAGGTGGTAGTTGAGAAAGCTGCTCAAGAAGGAGATGAAGCAGACAGTCCTGGATCAGATGACTTGCTGAAGAAGAAGAAGAAGAAGAAGAAGAAGAAGAAGAAGAAGAAGAAGAAGAAGAAGAAGAAGAAGAAGAAGAAGAAGAAGAAGAAGAAGAAGAAGAAGAAGAGCTCTCGATCTATGGTCGCCTTCTTCTATCTCTCTCTCTCTTTCGTTTCGTCTATGATGACTATGAGTAGAGTGACTGTGAAAGGGCGGGCACGTGTTGATCACCTTGGGGAATAAAAACCGTACACACAGAACTGCATAATTTGGAAGAGCACCCCTTGAGAAGAAGACTGCTACTAAGTACAAGACTGAAGAAGAGACTACTGGTGGGAATGAGGAAGAACAAGAAGTACAAGACAATGATGAAAGCAGTGAGGAAGAAGAGGGAGATCAGGATGGAGATGACAACCCAAATCATTAATCTTGCCTATTCTTTCTTTCTCTCTTTAAGTTTTCAAAAAATTCCAGACTCTGATCCAACATCCTCTCATTCTTTTTGATGAAAGTCAAAAAGGGGGAGAAAATCTTAGGTTTTGTTTCTGCGTAAGTGACCTCTCTTTTGGTCAGTAGGACAATCTGCAACTGATGTGTTTTTGTTTTGTTCTGCTTTCGTTTATCAATAAGTGGGATCTTTTGGAATTAATCTGTTATTACTATTTGAACTGTATACTAATCAGTATTTTTTGTAGAAACTAAGACTCAAACAGATTTAGGTTTTTTCTTTCATCAAGGGGGAGATTGTAATGTCACAGGTTTCATGGACTTGAAATACTCATTTATTTCAAGGCCTTGAAACTGTTTTCAAAGCCTTGAATCACCTTTCACAGGGCTATTTCAAGGCCTTGAACCAAGATTCAAAGCCTTGAAACTGTCTGACCTTCATGCATGTTCTGAGGGGGAGTTTCTCTAAACTTTTTTGATTTAATTCTATCCCTCTCACCCCTATGCTTGATGTGTTATTATTTGATGATGAAAGATGTTGACTCAAAGACCCTTGAATGTGCTTTGGATGGTAATTATTTTGAGTGATGAAAGACAAAGGCAAGGACAGAGGCAGCAAAGCATTTCAGATATTCCAAGGCCTTGAGAAAACTGACAGAGTTTCAAAGCCTTGAGAGTTGTTCTTATCCTGTTGAATGTTCTAACAGTTTTGTATTGCAGATTGGATATCTAATTATACAGATCAGGGATTTGCTACATATACTCATGTTTTACATTATCCACATATCTAACACAATTGTAGATGATCAGAATAGGGACAATCAAAGTTTTCTGGATTTAACTTTGAATATCTGTGAAGCAGGTTCAGAGCTTCAAGGCCTTGAGATTTTCCTTGAGCTGCTGACAGTTTTTACAGAACTAAGTTGATTCTTTCTTACAGGTTGTGATTCTTATTATTGTGATTATCCATTGAATTCTAAGAGTCTTAAACTTGTTTTCATGATTTATATGTGTCAGAAGTTAAACAGATTACTGTTCTAATCTTTTAACCAGTTTTATCAGAAACTAGAAAACCAAACAGTCATAGTACTGTTATATTTCTGGATTTTGTTGTTGCTGTGTTTTAATGTTGTTGCAAGTTTTTTAAACATGCAAGAGAAATCTCAACAAACTCAAACGGATATCCACTTAGAGCTGTTTAAATTTCAGTTGAAAACAAAAGGAGGATTTGTAGGAACTGAATCCTAAAATCTCTCATTCAGTTGTAGCTGTGGATAAAAGAGACTGGTTTGAATTTTGAAAAATGAGAGGCTTGTAGAATACTGAGAGAGGTGTGACAAATTCATGGGAGATCATTCATTCAAACACACAGGGATTCAAGCTTCAATTCCAGATTTCAGAAGATCAAGTCATTCCAGTTTCCAGAAGAACACATACAGGCTTCAATAGCTTATCTCTTCTACTGTTTTCTTCACTTATTTTGTAATCTGTGTATCTTTTCAATATCTTAAACCTCACTTAACCTAGTGGTTGGTTGTTCAAGTGAACAAAAAGAGGTTCTTGTGAGCTCAACAGTTAGTAGCTGGAACTAATAGGTTTTGAACCACAAGCTGTATAGGTGTAAGGGAAATCACTTAGGCTTGAAGATCTAGGGCTGTTTCTGTGTGAGTAATAAAAGTGTTTGCCCAATCCTGGTGGGATTAGATCCCTCAGGCAGAGATTAGGTCCATTGGGACTGAACTCTGTAAATTGCTTTGTGTTCTTTACTTTACAGTTTTATTATTATCTGTTGCACGCAACTCAAATCAAACTAGGGTTTTTAAGTTGCTTAGAACTGATAATAGTTCAAGGCCTTGAAGCTTTCTATTTTGCCTTTGAAAGTTTCAGACAGTTTTCTAAAATCTCAAGGCCTTGAGATTTGAATTTCACACAAAGCTAATAAGTTTTGAGTTTTGCAAAAAGTTTCCATACTCTATTCAACCCCCCCCCCCCTTATAGAGTATTTAGGTCGTGTAATTAGTCTACATTACACACTTTCAATTGGTATCAGAGCTTGTGTCACTGATATAGATCTAAAAATCAGGTGACTATGAGTAATGTACGAGATGGTGGATTCTTACAAGGAAGGGCAACCAACAGACCTCCATTGTTCTGTGGTGATAAGTTGAGGCACTGGAAGGCATTGATGAAGATGTTCATCATAGATCAAGACATGATCTGTGGTCAATAGTTTAGAATGGTCCTCATGAGTACTATACTACAATTCATGGAGTCAGATGTATCAAGTCTGTGGAAAATATTTCAGTTACTGAACTGGAAAAGGTATCAAAAAATTACAAGGCTATGAATATGTTATATTGTGCTCTTAATGCATATGAGTTCAACAGAGTGTCAAATTTCAAGAGTGCCAAAGAAGTATAGGATGAACTGGTGGTGACATATGAAGGAACTAGCCAGGTTAAGCAGACCAAAATCAACATACTTCTGAGGCAATATGAGTTGTTCAAGATGAATTCAAATGAGACCATCAAGGAGATGTTCAAAAGATTCACTGATGTGGTGAATAATCTGGAGTCATTGGGAAAAAAGTTCTCAAATGAGGAGAAGGTCAGAAAAATTCTGAGAAGCTTGCCAAAAGCCAAGTGGGAGCCAAAGACAACAACCATTGAGGAAGCTCAGGATTTAAGTCTTCTTCATCTAGATGATCTACAAGGAAAGCTGCTCACTCATGAAATGTCTATGGAGGATGTGGAAGGAGATTTGAGTGAAAACATCAAGAACTTAGCACTTAAGGCCAAAGACAGTGAAAAGTATCAAAGCCTTGAGACTGAAGATGAGCATGATGATGTAGAGGCCTTAGCATTCATCTCCAAGGCCTTGGCCAAGATTCTCAAGAAGAAAAGAAACTCTGGAAACAGGGATTACAACAGAGAGAGATCAAGACCTTCAGGCAGCAAGGACTACAAAGGTAAATCTTCATCACAGTCACATAAAACTAAAGTAATGATTTTTTTTTAGTGTGGTGATGTAGATCATTTAGTAAGGGACTGTCCACAAAAGAAGAAGAATGGGAAGTTTCAGAAGAAAGATAGTGATAAAAGAAGGAAGAAGGCCATGATGGCTTCCTGGGGTGATTCTCATTCATCAAGTGACTCAGACACAGAAGAAGATCAAGCAAACTTATGCTTCATGGCAAAGCATGATGAGGAAAAATCATCAGACATGCATATTGAAGATATGGTAAAAAATCTACTTGCAAGTCCTTCTGATGTACTTCCTGAAATTATAAAAAGTATGTTTTTAAATGAGGAAACTTATAGAAATGAGATTTCTACTTTAAAGATTATGATTCATGAGCTAGTAAAAGAAATCCTGGACCTAGTTTTTACAAACAAAACTGTTGAAGATTCTAATACAAGCTTGAAAAGGACTTCAAGGCCTTGGACAGCAGGTTCAAATCCTTGAAGGGCACAGATAAAAGAGGTTGTTGACCACAACACTCTTTTGACTGAAAGATATGCTGATCTAAAGACTCATTCTGAGAATTTAGAACAACAAATCAGTTCCTTGACTAAGAAACTTCAAGAGTCAAAGAAGGTCCTAGCTAGGTTTACAGGATCAGAACATAATCTGAATCTCATTCTTGGAGGAAGTCTGAAATCAATGCATAAAAGTGGGATTGGCTATAATCCAAATTTTCCAAAGAAAAGCCAAACTACTTTTGTCAAATCTTGTAGCAGACATTCTCCAAAATGTCATTACTGTGGAAAAATTGGTCATGTCAGATTAACTTGTCCCTTCAGAAGATCAGAACCTCACATTATGAGGAATACTTATCCTTATCAGCTTAAGGGACAGGTTAGGCAGATTTGGGTTCCAAAAGGAATTAGGCCACCAAACATGGCTGATTCTAAGTATGACTCAAAGTTCTGCACTTGGTCTAACAGCCTGTTGAGGCAATGATTTATTTTTGCAGGATGTCACCAAGGGCTTGAAAGATCAGAAATGGATATTAGACAGTGGATGTTCCAGACATATGAGTGGAAAGAAGTCTCTCTTTACTGAACTTACAGAAAAATCTGGAGGAACAATCACACTTGGTGACAAAGCAAAATGCAATATCATTGGTATAGGTCGTATTGGTAATGGTTCTACTAATTCTATCTCGGATGTTTATCTGGTAGATGGACTTAAGTATAATCTGCTTAGTATCTCTCAGTTATGTGATAAAGGTTATAAAGATATATTTGACAAGGAGAAATGTGTGGTGCAAGATGAGAAATTTGGTGATTGCATACTCACTGCTCCTAGATCATATAATCTATATGCTATGAGTACTAACAGTGTTGCAGGTGACAAGCTAAAATGCCTCAAGGCCTTGAAGGAAGATTCAAAGCTTTGGCATAGAAGGCTTGGGCATATTAGTATACATACCTTGAATAAACTCATATCAAAGGATTTGGTAAGAGGTTTACCATCACAGAAATTTTCAGATGATGAGGTTTGCAAGGCATGTGTACAAGGTAAGCAAACCAGAAGCTCATTCAAGCCAAAGAACTTTGTAAGTACTTCTAGACCCTTAGAACTGCTGCATTTGGACTTGTGTGGTCCTATGAGAGTTCAGAACCCAAAAGGTAAGAGGTATATGCTTGTTATAATAGATGATTATTCTAGATTTACTTGGGTGATGTTTATTAGAGACAAAACTGAAGCTTTATATGAATTTTCTAGATTGTGCAAAGAGCTTCAGAATTTGAAAAATTTACCTGTTGCATCTATTAGAAATGATCATGGTAGGGAGTTTGATCAACTTGACTTTGATTTGTTTTGTGCAAATCATGGGATTTCACACACCTTTTCTGCACCTAGAACTCCACAGCAAAATGGAGTAGTTGAAAGGAAGAATAGGACACTTGAGGATATGTCTAGAACAATGCTTCTTGAAAGTAATTTGCCAAATTTCTTATGGAGAGAAGCTATTAATACTGCCAATTATGTGCTGAATAGATGCTTGATTAGACCTATTTTGAAAAAGACCCCTTATGAATTGTTTAAAGGTGGAAAGTCTACTGTTTCTTATTTTAAACCGTTTGGTTGTATCTGTTTTGTTCATAATAATGGTAGAGACAATCTTGGTAAGTTTGATGCTAGAAGTGATGAAGGTGTATTTCTTGGATATTCTCAAACTAGCAAAGCTTATAGAGTTTACAATAGAAAAACAAAGATTGTGGAAGAGAGTATTCATGTAATTTTTGATGACAGTAGTAAGGATTTTGTGAGTGAAAGTTTTGCAGATCTAGATTTGAACAAGCATGAATCAGATGATGATGCTGTGAAAGAAGAAAAAGGCAAAATTAATGTGCAGAATCAATCAGCAGAATCTCAAGGCCTTGAACCTCCTGCAGAACCAAAATCTCAAAGCCTTGAGACAGAAGCTGAAACTTTCTATGATGCTCCATCTACTGTTTCAAGAACTCAAAGCCTTGAAGGAGAATATTCCTGGATACCAAGAAAGAAGTTTAAGTACCTTGAAGATCATCCAGCTGATAACATCATATCTGATCCATCAGCTGGAACTCAGACAAGAGGACAGTTGAAGAACTTGTGTGCTTTTAGTGCATTTATATCTTTGATTGAGCCTAAAAATACCAAGGAGGCACTAGAAGATGCAGACTGGATCATTGCAATGCAGAGTGAGCTGAATGATTTTGAAAGAAACAAGGTATGGAATCTGATTTCCAGACCTAAAGAGAAATCAGTTATTGGAACCAGATGAGTATTTAGAAACAAGCTTGATGAGAATGGCAAAGTGGTAAGAAATAAATCCAGACTGGTGGCTCAAGGATATAATCATGAAGAAGGTATAGATTATGAGGAGACTTTTTCTCATGTTGCCAGGTTAGAAGCTATTAGAATACTTCTTGCATTTGCATCTCACAATCACATAAAGCTTTATCAAATGGATGTTAAATGTGCTTTTCTTAATGGCTATTTACAAGAAGATGTTTTTGTAGCACAACCTCCTGGTTTTGAAGATGAAAACTTTCCTGGTCATGTTATAAACTAGACAAAGCTCTTTATGGATTAAAACAAGCTCCAAGGGCTTGGTATGACAGACTTTCAAAATTTCTACTTGAAAATAATTTCAAAAGAGGCCTCGTTGATAAAACTATTTTCATTAAGCATCATCAAAGTGATTTTTTAGTAGTTCAGATCTATGTAGATGATATTCTATTTGGTGCTACTAATGATGCTCTTTAAAAAGAGTTTTCTAGTCTGATGTGCAAGGAGTTTGAGATGAGCTTAATGGGTGAACTGAATTTCTTTCTTGGACTTCATATCTTGCAAATGAAGAAAGGAAGTTTTGTACATCAAGGAAAGTATACCAATGACTTATTGAACAAGTACAATATGTCACAGTCCAAGGTGCTTAAAACCCCTATGAGTTCATCACTCTCTTTAGACAAGGATTCAAATGGTAAGAGTGTGAATCAAAAGGAATACAGAGGAATGATTGGATCACTTTTGTATTTAACTGCTAGTAGACCTCATGTTATGTTCAGTGTCTGTATGTGTGCTAGATTCCAAGCAGATCCTAAGGAAAGTCATTTAACAGCAGTCAAAAGAAACTTTAGATATTTGAATGGAACAAGAGACTTGGGGCTTTGGTATCCAAGAAGATCTAATTTTATGTTGAGTGGCTATTCAGATGCAGATTTTGCAGGATATAAAGTAGACAGAAAAAGTACTTTTGGATGTTGCCAGTTTCTTGGATATTCATTGATCAGTTGGCACTCCAAAAAGCAAAATTTTGTAGCATTATCAAATGCAGAAGCTGAATACATTGCAGCTGGAGCTTGTTGTTCACAAGTGTTATGGATTGCTTAGCAACTTAGAGATCCTGGCTACAATTTCAGAAATGTTCCTATTCATTGTGACAACACAAGTGCTATCTCAATCTCTAAGAATCCAGTCCAGCACTCAAGAACCAAGCACAAAGATGTGAGACATCATTTCCTTAGAGATCATGCAGAACAAGGTGATATTGTTTTAACTTTTATTTCTACTTCAATGCAGATTGTTGATATTTTCACTAAACCTTTGCCAGATGATAGGTTATTCATCTCTAAGGCTTGAATTGTGGAGGTTAAACAAGGATGCCTTGGTTTAGGGGGAGTATCAGTACTTATATGTGATTATGTGTTGAAATCTCAAAGCCTTGAGATTATACTTTCCAAAGCCTTGAAAGTATAGCTCAAAGCTTTGAAGTTTCTCAAACTGCAGAAAATCTCAAGGCCTTGAGATAGTTCTCCAGGTCTTGAAAACATCTGTAGTTTTTTAAAAAAATGGATCATCAAATATTATATATTATCTTTTTAGATAACTGTATAATATTTGAATTACTTAGAGAATTTTCTAAAATATCCAAAAATATTTTTTTCAAGATTTTTTTTGCATGTTGATTTAGCAGAGTCATTTTATGACTCAACCTCTTCAACCTACTTAAGTTGAAAGTCAGGTCTTATTCCTCTCATTCTCTCTCAATGCTCTACGACTCTCCTCTCTTTCTCTCAATTTCTCTCAATCACATTCTCTTCTCAAAACCCTAAACCCAAAATGGAGCGCAAATCAGCCAGAATTCAGCGACAAGGGAAGGCTTCTGGCAGATCCAAGAAGAGGGCAAATAAGAAGGAAAACATTGTGATTTCTGATTAAGATTCAGAAAACACTCAGAGCTTACATGAGGACACTCCTCCTGCAAAGAAGTCCAGAACAGAAAAGGGAGATGAAGGCTCAAGCATTGATCCACAGAAGGAGACAGAGGCTCAGGGTGGTGATCAACCTAGGTCAGAGAAGAAGAAAGGGGGAGAGAAGAAAAAGACTAGAGAAGAGGAAAGAGGAAATCTGCTCAAGAAATCAAGAAGAAACCATCTGAAGGAGAACAAGAGAAGAGCAAACCCTCAGAGAAGAAAACTAGGGTTAAGCAGGTTGCTGCTGCAACCAAGAAGGGTTATCAAGGTAATAATGTACTTCCTACAGATTGGTTTGTTAGTTCTGAGGTTAGAACTGTATGGATGCAAGGTTATCCTTCATCTAAGGTAGCTTTCTGTAGTATGGTTTCTGAGGAGTTGTTGGACAAATTGGATATTGATTGTATTAGAAAATTAAGAGAAACTACAGTTTGGAAGGTGTTAAATCCTAGTTAAAAAGCCTATCCTAGGTTAACTAGCTTATTTTATCTGAATTTGGTTTCTGAAGGTGATGATAAGATGGTGTTAACTTCAAAAGTGGTTGGGATAGATTTGAGGTTAGATCATAGGACTTTTGCCAAAGTCTTGGGCATTCCTAGGAAGTATAATGTTGGAGATTACCCTGATAGGAAGGAGTGTCTGGATAAGGCAAAAGAGATGTTTTTCATTGATGGTGTACCCTCTAGTCCAAAGCAGTTGACACACTCTGTGCTCAACTGTGAAGCCAAAATCCTGTTTACAATTCTGATGAGAAGTGTAGTTCCTAGGGAGAACTCAAGGGAGTTGGTGACTGATAAGCTTCTTATTTTGATGTATCTGATATCTCAAGGGTTTGATATAGACTTGCCAACAGTTTTTATGGAGCATATGATTTATTGTGCAACCAGAACTAGAAACCATCCTCTTCCATATGCAAACCTGTTATCTCTTTTCTTTGAGTATTTTGATGTACCTGTGAAAGGAGAGGAAAAGATTACTGGAGGCTTTGGGTTGATTGATGAGACTTCATTACAGAGGATTGGGGTAGTTCAGACTGGGAAAGGACATTGGAAGTTCTATTCAGATTTGTCAAAGGAGGAACTTGGAGAGAAGGAGTTTAAGAAGCCAAAGGGGGCTACATCAGGAAAAGGACAAGCCAATGAGGATTATTCTTTCTTGGTTGAGAAGTTTGAAGAACAGCAGGTTGAGATTGAAGATCTCAAACAAAGGTTATTTGATCTGTCAGCTGAATTTGACCAGTTCAAGGGCTTGATGAATGTTATGAATGGAAAGCTAGAAGTTGTCATCAAGGGTTTGAACTTGGAGAAGATACCTTCTGCTACTAGTCATGACACCAGTGTGGATTCAGCTGAAAGGCTTGGAGATTTCTTGAAGAAGAAAAAGAAGCCAATCCCAGTGGTGCTTACTTCAAAGGATTTGTATGAACAAACTGATGAAGAAGATGATGGTGAAGACACAGGTGTTAATGCAGCTACAGAGGGGGATTCAGTGCAGGTTAAGAAGAAGGTGGATGAGATAATACAAGAATTTGTTGCAGAAGTGGAAGCTGAAAAAGAAGGGAATCAGTCTGCTGAAGATGCTTCAAGTGAAGAAGAAGTTGGAGAAGGCTCAGAGAAAGGCCAGACATCAAAAAGAATTGAAGATCAGAGAAGACCAAAGCCTTGAACTTCTATCTCTTTCTCTTCTTCTCTAGTTCTCAAGGCCTTGACTTTTAGTAATAAATTTTGTTTTGAGTTTTTTTTTACTCTGAGTAATGATCCAACATTTCTTCACCCTTATTTGATGAAAGTCAAAAAGGGGGAGAAATTATGTGTTTTTGTGTTACTTGCAGTACTTGAATAATAATAATAATAATCAGTTGTTTTGGTTAATCAGTTGTGTATGTAAATATTGCTGATTACCTGTGGTTTACTGATTATATGGTCTTATTGTCTATTGTATCTGCAATATGTGGTCATCTAATTTTTATAAGGAGTGGCAGGAAAATCTACACAAGACTGTAGGTTTTGTCTTTCATCAATGGGGAGATTGTTGACTCAAAGACCCTTGAATGTGCTTTGGATGGTAATTGTTTTGAGTGATGAAATACAAAGACAAATACAGAGGCATCAAAGCATTTCAGATACTCCAAGGCCTTGAGAAAACTAACAGAGTTTCAAAGCCTTGAGAGTTGTTCTTATCCTGTTGAATGTTTTAACAGTTTTGTATTGCAGATTGGATATCTGATTATACAGATCAGGGATTTGCTGCATATACTCATGTTTTACATTATCCACATATCTAACACAATTGCAGATGATCAGAACAGGGAGAATCAAAATTTCATGGATTTAACTTTGAATATCTGTGAAGCAGGTTCAGAGCTTCAAGGCCTTGAGATGTGCCTTGAGCTGCTCATAGTTTTTACAGAACTAAGTTAATTCTTTCTTGCAGGTTGTGATTCTTATTATTGTCATTATCCATTGACTTCTAAGAGTCTTAAACTTGTTTTTCATGATTTATATGTGTCAGAAGTTAAACAGATTACTTTTCTAATATTTTAACCAGTTTTATCATAAACTGGAAAACCAAACAGTCATAGTACTGTTATATTTCTGGATTTTGTTGTTGCTGTGTTTTAATGTTGTTGCAGGTTTGTTAAACGTGCAAGAGCAATCTCAACAAACTCCAACAGATATCCATTTCGAGCTGTTTGAATTCAGTTGAAAACAGAAGGAGGATTTGTAGGAACTAAGATCCTAAAATCTCTCATTCAGTTGCAGCTGTGGATAAAAGAGACCGGTTTGAATTTTGAAAAAAGAGAGGCTTGTAGAATACTCAGAGAGGTGTGACAAATTCGTGGGAGATCATTCATTCAAACACATAGGGATTCAAGCTTCAATTCCAGATTTCAGAAGATTAAGTTATTCCTGTTTCCAGAAGAACACATCCAGGCTTCAATAGCTTATCTCTTCTACTGTGTTCTTCACTTATTTTGTAATCCCTGTATCTTTTCAATATCTTAAACCTCACTTAACCTAGTGGTTGGTTGTTCAAGTGAAAAACAAGTGGTTCTTGTTAGCTCAACAGTTAGTAGTTGGAACTAGATAGGTTTGGAACCACAAGCTGTATAGGTGTAAGGGAAATCACTTAGGCTTGAAGATCTAGGGCTGTTTCTGTGTGAGTAATAAGAAGTGTTTTCCCAATCCTGGTGGGATTAGATCCCTCAGGCAGAGATTAGGTCCATTGGGACTGAACTATGTAAATTTCTTTGTGTTCTTTACTTTACAGTTTTATTATTATCTGCTGCACACAACTCAAATCAAACTAGGGTTTATAAGTTGCTTAGAAATTGTAATAGTTCAAGGCCTTGAAGCTTTCTATTTTGCCTTTGAAAGTTTCAGACAGTTTTCTAAAATCTCAAGGCCTTGAGATTTGAGTTTCACACAAAGCTAATCTGTTAAGTTTTGAGTTTTGCAAAAAGTTTCCATACTCTATTCAACCCCCACCCCCCCTTCTAGAGTATTTAGGTCCTGTAATTAGTCTACATTACACACTTTCAAAAGAAAAACTATTCTAATATATCTAACATCATTTAATCGATCTGTTTGACTCAGTTTTGAAGGGAAAAATTATTTCCTAAGTATGCAGGTTCAGTTTCCGAATCTAGCTTTTGCAAGACAGGAAACAACAGCAGAAGATGATTCTGTGATCAATTAGACATCCATGACAACTTCTCAATTTTTTTAAAGACAAGATCACAACAATATCTCTGAAGATTGTGATCAACTATCCGTTGGAGAAGGCTGTTTAAGAGAGTCAAAGCTGTTGCCTACAAAATAGGAAGTTGTTGCTGAAAATCTTGGAAGATTTGCAGAGATTGAAACTATATAAATAGAGCTCAGTTTGAAGAAAAAAGAGACATCATTCAACGGGAAAAAGAGAGGCACATTTCTGGATTGACAAGCATCAAATAAGTTCAACATTCTCACAATCCAACTCACAGAAGATCACTGCATTTTTCATAGCAGTTTTGCACTCTAGTGTTCTTCTGTATTGTGCATCATTTGTAGATCATTCTTATAATACTTATATATTTCATTAGCAAGGATTTTTCAAGGTGAAAAATAGAGAATTATTAGTTAATCAGTTAGCTAGAGCAGGTACTAGATAAGTTAGGGAGAACCACAAGCTGTAACAGAGTAAGGGAACTCTCTGTGCTTGAGATATAAGGCTTAGATTTTGATTAATAAGAATTGAGTTGAAAATCGTGCAGGGAGAAGATCCCTGGGGTAGAGACGTAGGTCCAAGTGGACTGAACTCTATAAATCAGGTGTCTCTTCCATTTACAGTTTCATTCACTTAGTTTTTGCAGCATTCAAACTAGTCTCTTTTCAAGGGTTTTAAACTCTTTTCAAAGCCTTGAAAAAGACTTGTTAGTTTCTTTTCAAATTGTATTTCATTTCAAAGGCTTGAAACTGATTTCAAGGCCTTGAACTCCATTGCCTTTTGAACTTAAACTCTTCTCTTCTACAAGTTTTGCAAAAAAAGGGCACTCTATTCAACCCACCCCCCCCCCACCCCCCCTTCTAGAGTATCTGTGCTGCATATCTATCTGCATACAACCCTTTCAATGAGAAATGTACAAGTTTTTAGTATTTTGTAAAAAAATAACTACATTTAATAATGGCTAGTGTAGATACTGCTTTCCAGACAGACGGATCATCGCCACGTGGCAGCCATCCAGCACACCTAGCTGTGCTCCATCCACACCGGATCACCACCCGTGCTGATCCACGTGGGGGCTACGAGACAGGGCCCCCGCGCACCATAACACGGGCCTTGTAGGGACATAGTGTTTTGGAGGCTAGGGTAAGGTTCGTCGCGCGCATGCGATAACCAAGCTTGCGTGCGACCTCTGGTAACTGAGTGAGAGATCCTAGGCTTACGTGTCCCATCAATGCGGCTGATCTCATAACGGTCTCCAATACTTGCGGGCAGATGCGTAACGGTTCCTATATACACGGTCGAACGTGCCGTTGGGGGTCTATCTTTAAACCGCCATTTATGGTGCATTAACACCTAAACGATCACTTCCCCACTATATATAGGATCGTTAGCTCTCCGTTGGGACACAAGATACATTGTTCCAGTACCATAGCTTACTGTCTCTCTCTCACAAACAGTTACTAGTGCTTACTCTCTCCCACACACACCTTACAACTCTCCGTATTCTTATTCTCTACTTGAGGTGTACACTTGGGTATCTCTCGAGGATTTCCTTGTGCACATTTTGGTGAACCCGACGTGCAACATACACCTTCAAGGACCTTAAATCTGTCGATAATGCCTTCGGACCAAGACATTCGTCTGGGAGTCCAGCCTCCCTCCCATGAGGAAACCTCAGGAGATGACGGACTGCTCAACACCACTCCCAACACTCGGGCCCCGGTTGTCGTTGAGGGAGAACCCTCTTTGGAATCTCTCGAGGCTACAATACGAACTCAAGCTCGAGCCATGGAAGCTCAGTCCGAGCAAATTGCTCAGATCATGGCAATTCTGGGAAAGGTGGCCCAGAACGTTGTCACGGGGGCTTCTTCCCCATTGTTACCAACTCTACCGCCCCCACCAAGGACAGTGTCCACCTATATAGGCACCTCGATAGTGCATGTCTCTGCTGCTCAGAATCCTCTCTCGGGTGGCCCGGCGAGCCAGACGCCACCGTTCTCATCAGGCTCGTCCCTGATGACGGCAGGGAACCCGCCGTATATCCTGCATCATCTTTATACGCAAGCGGAGCCTTAGGAAGCCATGGGCAGCACCTCCGCCTCCTTACAACCCAAGTATGCCCTACATTCCGGGATTTGGGCCAACGGCTCCATCCTATGGAGGAGCACCTGCCAGCATGGCGGCCCTCGAACAAAGGATTGACAGTATCATCGCTAACCAAAGTTTCGCGGACACTATCATCCCCAAGGTAGATAGTGCACCTCCCATTCCGCGGGATATCTATCTGATGCCAAACCCCGCTGGGTACAAAGGCCCAAATGGGACAAGTTTGATAAAGTTAGTGGGATCGCCTAAGAACACGTGATGAGGTTCATGGATATGATGGGCGGCTAATACTCGGTTGCTCGTGCGCAAATTTCCCAAATCTCTGGGAACCGTTGCATACAAGTGGTACAGAGCCCTCGAAGCGGGATCTGTCAAGACATGGGAGGAAATGGTAAAGAAATTCTACACGAAGTTCTTCCAGGTGGACGAAAGAGTCACCAACATTCACCTATCCCGGATGTACCAAAAGTTTGACGAGGAAGGCGTTGCCTTCATTAAGAAATTTAGGGCCAGGTCCTTGGAAGGCATCGACGAGGTCTCGGAGGGCCGTGTGGTCGAAAAATGCCTGCAAGGCATGCGCGACGAGTATAAAGGTATGTTGATTAACTTGAACATTACCAATTTCTCAAAGTTAATTGACTGCACCAGGAACGTTGATCCACTGGTAGAAAGGATGAAGAAAAGATACGGTAGCGAGCGCGTGCCAACGAACCCCAGCTCTAAAGAAGGCGGATTCAAACAATCACGAGATGCCAATGTACATGCGGTATCTTTGCCCAGCAAGCAACGTCGGTTTGCAGCTCAAGAGCCACCACCCCTTTCTATCTTGATCAGGGATGCCATTGACCTTTGCTAGAAATAGCGACGAGATGGAATTTTGCCGGCATTTGAACACAGACCTACAGGAGAACAATTTCGGGACCCGAAATGGTGCGAATGTCACGGGAAAATATCCCATCCAACCAGGGAATGCAGGAAACTCAAGCTGATGGTGGACGAGCAGATAAGGGAGAACCAGTTAGTTGTTGAAGAATCAGCCAAAGATGTTCGAGACGATCCTTTGCCGCGGCGAGAATCCAAGGGGAAAGAGGTCGCCATGATCTCGATTACAGACATGGCAGAAGCGGCAGTCCCTGTGGTTGCGGAACTCTATGGGAAGGAGGAATATGATGAAGACACTCAAGTTGGGCGAATGAAGGACTCTATCAAATTCACCCGGTTCTTTGATGAGATGAACTTTTCGGAGGGCTGCATACATGGGGTGATGAGAGAAATATTAGGGGTGGCAGAAAAGTACGGAGAGGAATTTGTCACCACAAATGACGGAGCCGTCACAGCCTTCAGACCGCAGAGGCTTATTATGACATTCGATGAGTCTGACAAAAGGACTAGTGCGAACCACCAGAGGCCACTGTATGTCACGACCACGATCAACCACGTCGAATTTAAAAGACCCTTTGTCGATGGAAGAGTCGCGGTAAACGTCATACCTTTGAGCACCTTAGACAGGGTTTGGAAGTGGTTCCCGGGCATAAGATGGTCAAGAAGCCATCGTCCTTAACAGGGTTTGGAAGTGGCTCCATAATGACCTTGGGCTGGATCAATTTGGGAATCAGAATTGGGCAGATAAATTGTTCCGCCAAATTCCACGTTATTGAGGCTGATACGGCTTACCACATGATTATCGGGCGAACATGGATTCACCTCTTTGACGTTGTACCCTCGACAGCTCACCAGGTGATGTAGGCTATCTGGAAAGGAAGGGTGGTCACAATACCTGCTTCGGTGAATCCTTTCAATCTAGAGGAGGCACACTTACCCGAAGTAGTGTGGTTTACGGAAATGGAGGACAGGCCGCTTCCAGTCCCGTTTCGGCCAACTCCTTTGCCCAGATGGGAGGACATCCAGAATCAGTCACCGTTTGGAGCGACACTAACACAGGAGGAGTCGACGGAAGAACAGCCCGCAAGGGAGGACGACCCTAAAACAACCAAAAGCATCTACACTTTGAAAAGGGCCATGGAGTATACTGAAGAGCGAATGAGCAGCTGCTACCCCAAAAGTAAGAAGTTTCACCGTGTTACGGGCGTCCCCACGCAAATTTACAAAATTATCAGGGGTTTCTCGTATGAGCGAGGGATACCCATTAGTCGGGGAAGTCAAAGAAGCACTCGAATGCATGGAAGACCGCCCAAAGAGACAAAAGCAGGAACTCAAGGAGGTATTCCTCAGCCCTGACGAGGAAAAAAAAAGACATATCTTCCTGAGCGCAGACCTCTGCGATACAGAATCTGCAAAAGCTGGTCCAGCTACTGAAAGAAGACAATTATGTGTTTGCAAGGGATTATGATGAAATGTCGGGGCTTGACCGAAGCATTACTATGCATCGCCTGGATGTCATCCCAGGTTCGAACCCAGTCAAACAGAGCGCGAGGAATTTTCGTCCGGAGATCAGTGTCAAAATCAAGGAGGAAATGGTCAGACTGCTAAATGCCAAGTTCATAGAACCCAACCATCATCCCACCTGGATGGAAAACATAGTCCACGTGTTAAAGAAAAATGGAAGCCTTCGTGTATGTGTAGATTTCAGAGATCTGAACAAATTCTGCCCAAAGGATGACTTCCCTTTGCCGAACGTGGATCTCTTGATTGACTCCACTGCAGGCCACGAGATGTTTAGCTTTATGGACGGATTCAGTGGCTACAACCAGATCAAGATGGACCCTGAGGACGCGAAGAAGACGGCGTTCATAACACCGGTAGGGTTCTTCAACTACACAGTCTTGCCCTTCGGTCTGAAGAACGTAGGGGCCACATACCAGCGCGCGAAGATGACACTGTTCCATGACATGATGCACCAAGAAGCTGAATTCTATGTGGACGATCTAGTGGTTAAGTCAAAGAAAAAAAAAAGACCACTTGAAAAATCTAAGGAAGGTTTTTGACAGATGTCGCGCATTTCAGCTAAAAATGAACCCTATGAAGTGTGCATTCGGGGTAACCTCCGGTAAGTTCCTAGGCTGTGTGATTCACAGGCATGGAATCGAGCCTGATCCCGCCAATATCTCAGCAATCACAAATCTGTCAGCACCGCAATCCCAAACTACACTAAAGGCATTTCTAGGAAAGTCGTCTTACTTGCGGAGGTTTATACCAGCAATTGCAGAATTAACTTTCTGCTTTAGCAATTTGCTCAAAAAGAACGCAACGTTCCTCTGGACAGAAGAGCATCAAGTTGCATTCGAGAAACTGAAGAGACTGCTGACATCACCGAGGGTTATGATCGCACCGCAGCTGGGAGCACCTCTACTATTGTACCTCACTTCAACCCAAAGGTCGAGTGGAGCATTACTGGCCCAGGAATTTGAGGGACAAGAAAGACCAGTGTATTATATCTCCCGTATGATCCAATCAGCAGAATCAAGATACACAGACAAAGAGCGGCATTGTTTGGCTTTGTTTTTCGCGATTGAGAAGTTAAATCATTACTTTGCTTCTCACAAAGTGGTGGTTATAACGAAGAACGATCCCATACGGTATCTGCTGGGACACTAACCTCCCTCAGGGAGGCTCGCAAAATGGTACATGACCATATCCCAATATGATATTACATGCATGCGACCTAAGGCTATCAAATCACAAGCACTGGCAGATCTGTTTGCACAATTCCCGGACGAGAGGCATGAGCCGGTACCGGAGGGGCGCGAAGGACCCGAGATATATGCCATCAGCAAAGAATATTGGTAGCTACAGTTTGATGGATCATCCACAAGATCTGGGGGAGAAATTGGAGTGTTACTCATCAAGCCTGATCAAGAGGTTATCCAGATGTCAACAAAAATGGACTTTGCGGTGACCAATAATGAGGCCAAGTATGAGGCCCTGATCGCAAGACTCCTTGCGGCTAGAGCTTTGGAAGTTAAGAATCTTGTCATTATGGGAGATTCAAAACTAGTTGTCAAACAAACCTCGGGAGAATATGCTCTAAAAGAGAAAAATCTACTCAAGTATCGGTCAATTGTGCAGAAACTGGTTCAGAATTTCGAGTCCGTCAAATATGAGCACACTCCCAGATCTGACAATCGCCACGCGGGCACACTGGCCACTTTAAGGTCTAAAATTAGTTCAGATAAATGCCCTGCGAAGATATCGATTGAGGTGAAGTCAGCCCCGTCATTGGTGAAATACCTATGCGAAGAAGGACCTCTGGAAGATGCGGACTGGAGGTTGCCTATTATGTGCGCGATGGCTGATGGAACCAGCAAAGAAACATGGGTTTCGACCAAGGGCTTTTGCATACATGTTGGTTTGCTTTATCACTAGGGCCCTGGAGGTACCCTTATGAGATGTGTAACTGAAAAGGAGGGCCAAGCAACTCCAGATAAAATTCATCAAAATTCTTGTGGGGACAACGAGATCTCCATTTACAGGAAAGCCCAAAGGTATGGGATATATTGGCCGCAGATGTCATACTTCGCCGCCATTATACAAAACAACTGCGAGAGATGTGCTTTAGTCAAGGCCACCATGGATAATGCTGCAATAGAAGACGATTGGCGACAACCAATAATTGACTATCTTCAAGGGGGAGTTGTGCTTGACGGGAGAAAGGAAGCCGAAAAGCTCAAAAGAAAGGCCAACAGATATGTGTTCCAAGAAAACATACTATGGTGAAAGGGGCATAATGGAAATTTGCTCAAATGCTTGCCTGGACAGGAAGCCCAAGAGGTCATGGAAATGTCGCACCAAGTAGAGCACCAAGGGGGTGCGAAGTTATGTCGACAACTCTTGACAGTAGGGTACTTATGGCCAACCATGGAGGCCGACTGCCGCGCGAAGGTTTGAAGGTGCCGGCAATGCCAATTTCATGGAAATTCGGTACATGCTCCCGCGGTTGACCTACATGCGCTAGGTAACCCGTGGCCGTTTCATACTTGGTCCCTAGATTTCATTGGACCAATACGACCCCCCTCAAAGGGGAATGAATACATCCTGACAAGAACTGAGCAGTTCACTAAGTGGGTAGAAGCAATCCCGCTCAAGACAGCAAATACGGTGGCAGTGGTCAGGTTCATCCAAGAAAATATCATTCACCTCTTTGGCATTCCCAACACTGTTCTGTCCGACAATGGCACTCCCTTCGTCAACTGCCAGGTAGCCAAGAAATTGATGGAATACAACATCAGACAGGTATGCTCCACGCCTTGCTACGAACGGAAATGGGAAGGCAGAAGCAACCAACAAGACACTGTTATGAATATTGAGTAAGATGGTCGCGGATGATCACAAGAAATGGTACGATTCATTAGGAACGGCACTTTGGGCATATCCAACATCGCCCCGGATTCCCATTGGGACTTCCACTTTCTGCTATGTTATGGAGCAGAAGCGGTCGTGCCCTCCGAAGTGAAATAAACTCAGCAAGATTGGCTTTCAGTGCCTTGTACAACAACGAGCGTGATCATGATCTGATCCTTTTGGAAGAAAAACGCAAGAAGGCCACACGAGTAAACCTTAAGTACAAGGAGAGGATTGCGCGTGCATACAAGAAGATGGTACAGAATAGGGTCTTTAAAGTAGGCGACCTCGTGCTACGAGCCTCCGACCATTGCATGCGCGAAGCAACCCACCCCAAATTCGCGGCCAATTGGGAAGGACCCTTCGAGGTAAAAGAAGTCTTCGACAGCGGATATTGCAACATTCTGCGGTGCCATGGAACCGCTACTACCCCGCAACCAATCAATATGCGATGGCTAAAAAAGTACCATCCTTAGCCTCTTCTGTTTAAATTGCTTGCAATGTATTTTCTTTGAAATCCTCCCATATGGGGATCAGATTATTGATAAAACCTCTACCACATTAGGGCTCTTTTGTCAAAATTGTAAATCTGCTTCTCCGGCTGATATGTCACCAGGTTGACCACAATATCGAGACATGAGCCTATCTCATAAGATAGCAGTCTAAGCCTATCTCACACGATAGCAAACCCCAAAGCCTATCTCCTATGATAGTGGCAGAATAAAGCATATCCCAAAAGAGGGTAACATAAGCCTATCTCACATGATAGCAGTAAAAGCCTATCTCACACGATAGCAATATAAACCTATCTTGCGCAATAGCGGCAGAAGCCTATCTCTTATGATAGCAATACTACCCCATCTCACATGATAAGGGCAAAAGCCTATCTCATATGATAGCAATAACAAGCCTATCTCATAAGATAGCAGGGATATAAGTAGGTTACCCGCCCGAATGGTGGCCTAACGCGAAAAGGTCTATCTTATTAGACAACAATCATGTGGGAACACAGCACAGGGGATACTTGGGGACCATACAAATGAGGCCCACCTACAAAATTGCCTATAAGAAGGGTCAAAGCCTTCGTATCCTAAAAGAAGACATATTTCATCAAATAGGAGTGTGACAACACCAACTCACACGGCAGCAATAGAATTCTATCAGGTCATAACTTGCACAGAAATGAATTTTCTCAATAGCACGCTTGCCTACCAAGGAGCGCAAAGCAACACTTGTCCTTAAAGGACAATCATATGGTTAAGCGTTTAATATTCGAGTGGATGCAACACAAAGATGTACATATATATTATTTGAGTTTTACCAATATAACAGCCACACAGGGCACAAAAGAAAAAGCAGGGCCTTATTAGCCTCATGACGCTTCACGGCCTCGTTCAATTCTTTGGTTTGACGCTCGAATTCCTCCCTGCGTGCAGCGAGATCTGCAGTCTCCCTTTTAAACGTAGCAAGCTCATTTCCCAAATTGACGGAATTATGAATTCTTGTCAACCACAGGGCGAGGAAGCTCAAGTCCAAGCGCCCTGCTGCAAATTGTTCAAGTTTTTGCACGTTTGGAAGGAACTCTTGGGCTTTAGACGCAGTGGTTCTTACAGGGGTAGCCTGATACAGCTCTCCCAGGAAAATGGCCAACTCTTTGACAATTTTCCCCCTGTCTCCTGGAGACAGCTCTAGCACTCGCGCAAAAGCAGCAGGGAAAGATACCCAAACTTTCATAAGCCACTCCAGGCAGGCTTGATCAATACCTACATGCACAAACGCGATAAGATACTCGGAAAAATGGGGGTGTAAGAGCGAGGCACATGAGTAAAGACAAGGTTGAGCTTACCAGTTACTTCGATAAATTTTTGGAGGGGAGAAATGGGCAATGTCGCCCGCAAGCTAGCACCAGCTGTGACTATCAGTTCCTTGTCAGCTCTAGTCTCATGAGCGAAATACGCCTCAGGGATTACCAAGTCCCCTTTTACAGCAACAGGGGCTGCGGTCTGCGAGCCCTATGCAACAAATGGATTCCTGGAGGAAAGAATTTCCAAATCCAAAACCAATTCACCGGAAAAATGAGAGGACCTTGGAAGGGTCGGCGTGGAAGAAAGAACGCCCTGAGCTAGTTTAATCGCACCGGTACCCTTAGTGGAAGCAGGGGCCCGCTTAGATGGAGACTTTGGAGTATTAGCAGTAGTTCCCACCGGACAGGGAGTATGTTCTACTAACACCACATCATGCCTGGGGGGAGCGGTTTCTCCAAACCCTCCTCGCGAGCAACGTCATTCGCAGGAGAAAAATCTCGAGCAGCGCGTGAGTCTCGCGCAATCTTCCTCATCCGAAGAAACGAGTATGGAGGGCTCCTGGTGCTGTCCCTCGATGCGCGCAAGGTGCCCATCGTCAGTAACACGCTTGCTCACCACAAACTCCCATGTCTCCCCTTTGCCAGGAATCTCACCTGCCACAAAATAAAGAATAAGACTTTCATAAAGTCAACAAGCATGATTGCTAAGGAAATATGTATGGCCCTTACGAGTTGAGGATCTCGAACTTCTTTGGTCAATTGTCTCGACACGAGGGCGCTTTAGCTCCCGCATGAGTATCTCGCTAGAGTGAGTTTCGTAGGAAAGTCTCTTTCTCCCTGAGCCTTTCCCGTTAGAAGTAAGGAAAGCTACTGGTGCATTAGAAACCAACAACTGAACTCCGGGAGGCATAGGCATCGCTGGCTCAAAACGATTATCAAGGATGGATGAGCCTCGCAAAGCTGCTCTTTCTACCCGTATACACGGCAAAACTCGCGCTTCTATCTCCGGATGCGAAACGCCTCAGACAACACTAAAGGTAAGAAACCAGTTAAAAGAAGATGGCAAGAGTGTTTGTACATGAAGTGAGCAATGAAGTATGGACGTACCTGGACAAAAGAATGGGTGTACTTGGCTTTAGCCGTAAAGGATTTACATTTAGCGACTTCAATCTTCTCCTCGAGAATTAATTGAGCGCATAAATTCCGGTCTTTAGCCAGCAGGGAAAAGTAGCCATAGCGGCATTCATCGCGGCTATGAAGGGCCTCAAAAGAATACTCGTTGGTTGAAAGTATGGGTAGCTTGTTGGGAGAGGGGATATCATGGAAGTTGAGTAGAAGACGGGTCTGGAAGATCCTGAAGGATACTCAGTTTGGGGTATTCCGACCCCTCCTGTCGCGCGAAGGTTGGATCAAAGGAAGCTCAGCATAAAGAGAGGACACACCCTTACAGCATAAGAGACTGTCATAGCAGCCCCAGTCAATGGGTTCAGGCCACAATGAAGGAGCGACGGCGTCATACCCAAATTGGGGACTAATGCGAACGGGATCATATGGCACGGTAACTCGTTCATAATCACCGGAAAACACGATGGCTGATACGTACTCAGGTAGCGCGGGAAGAAATCCTCTTTGAACCCAGTTCACAAACCTGCTGAGAGACCAATCGCCTTTAGTTAGGAGCTCAACGGAAAGAGTGACATCCTGTTTCGGATATAAGTCTTCCCATAAATCTATATTCTCATCCTTCAAATGGGTAATATAGGGGAGACGCGCAAAGAAACGATCATCTTCGACTATCAAGGCAAACGTGCGTTGGGGAGCTTCAGTATTATACCAGCGCCATGCTCGAGGACTCTGGAAGATTTGAGGGACGCTAGGAGTGTGCCAAAGGCCCACTTTCACGGGAGTTGGGGTATACCCAGGCCATCAAAGGCCCAAAGGGACAGAAAGGCAGGATTAACAAAAGTACAAACGTCGACTCTTCCTCGCGGCTGTTCGACATGAGCAACGGCCAAGTCAATACGGTGGTACAAAGAGCCCAGTACGAGTGGGCCCAAGGCTACCTTTTGTCTAAGGGATAACCTTACCGCAAGCGGAAGCACGTGCATGAAGACTCCGTCATGGGGAAACCCGTCTATTAAGTAGCGCGATAACCACACGCAGAGATAGCCACAAAGGGTAAAATCAAACCCTTTCCCTACGACAATGATGACTGCCCCCGGGTCTTTGTTCTGCCATTCACGAGCCACAGAAGGATCGAAAAAGTATTTAAAAAGTACATGAGCCATTTTGACCAAGTGTTCCTTGGACCGGAGGTTGTACGTTGGAACTCCCCACAGGGTTTGGTCGCTCCAGGCATCCATTTCGAGCCAGTTCTTCCCATATCCGCTATAAGAACCTTCATATATTCAAACAGTTGAATCTCGTCTGGTTTGGTCAAAGGCGCTAAGGGATCAACGATCCCCATGCTTGGGAGATTTATCAAGACCTCCACATCCTCCAGGGTAGGAGCAACTTCGAGATGGGAGAGATGGAAAGTATGGGTCTTCCTAGAATACCTGGAAAATAATACCTGAAGCATGGTACCATCACGGTAGATACGGAGACCCTTGGTTGCACGAACGGCGTGAAAAATATTAGCGCGATTCAGGTCCGCCGCGTAATAGCAAAGGATATGTTCTGTCCATTCCTCCATCCAGTCAAAACCCTCCATGAAGGACTGCAGAAGAATGTCAGTGAAACCGTACAAGCCGGCCTCTACGCCAAGGCATTGCACATCCCCGGCGTTAACCACGTCCCAATCAGACCTCACTGGTTCGGGGACAAGTTGCAATGCATCATTAAATGGGGATGCTTGGAGAGGGGATGCCATAATTGTGGCCGCATAAAAATCATCACCTCCAAGGTAGGGGGCTTTGTACCACAATTAGCTAGGTAATTCTGGAACTTCAGCAGCTTGCTTGGGAGCCATTGTTACAAACGCTTGACTGGATGTTTTGTTTAAAGGGGAGGAAAGGCAGGAAAGTCTCAATCAAAGGCACAGAATGGTTTAAATTAACCCCGAAGAGTCGCAACTCTTGAGTGCTTCTGAGTCAGTAAAACGCTTCTGAATCCGGAAGATTTGACATTTGATCTATCCTTGCCTCGAAAATAGGCAAATTCAGATGGCAATTGATTAACCCGACAGAAGCCACGCTTCATCAAAGGATAAAGGGCGCTTCCCCAAACCCTAGGCAATCATGTCTATGACAGGGGGCTATGGGGATTCAAATTCAAATTTCAAAAAGTCTGTGTGGACTTCACGAGCGGTTGATTTTGCGCGACTGCACAGCAGAAGGGCGCATGAAAATCACGCAAAAGGGGGCTATTGTAGATACTACTTTCCAGACAGACGGATCATCGCCACGTGGCAGCCATCCAGCACACCTAGCTGTGCTCCATCCACACCGGATCACCACCCGTGCTGATCCACGTGGGGGCTACGAGACAGGGCCCTCGCGCAGCATAACACGGGACTTGTAGGGACTTAGTGGTTTGGAGGCTAGTGTAAGGTCCGTCGCGCGCATGCGACAACCAAGCTTGCGCGCCACCTCTTGTAACTGACTGAGAGATCCTAGGCTTACGTGTCCCATCAATGTGGCTGATCTCATAACGGTCTCCGATACTTGCGGGGAGGTGCGTAACAGTTCCTATATACACGGTCAAAAGTGCCGTTGGGGGTCTATCTTTAAGCCGTTATTTATGATTCAATAACCCCTCAACGGTCACTTCCCCACTATATATAGGATCGTTAGCTCTCCGTTGCGACACAAGAAACATTTGTCCAGTACCATAGCTTACTGACTCTCTCTCACAAACAGTTACTAGTGCTTACTCTCTCCCTACACACACCTTACAACTCTTCGTATTCTTATTCTCTACTTGAGGTGTACACTTGGGCATATCTCGAGGATTTCCTTGTGCACAGCTAGATTAATAAACATAGCTCCCGCTATTTTTCTCGGATTAATAACCCTTCATATTAATGCGGAAATTATCATTATATTTTCTGGCGGGCCAAGATCCATATTTTACTTCTTTTGAGCTTTCTTTGGCAAGTCACCCAAAATTGGCTATTTAGGTAGGAACAGTTCTAATTGCATCCCATGCAATTGTTGGTTCTATTGGGCAAATAAGTCCTTATTTATCCATCCCATGGATAATCCTAATTGTTTGCCTCTAGTCTTTCAATCAAATTGAGCTAGCCTAGTTGCGTCCAACCTATTACTTCAACAATCGCACATTACTAGCTTATGTCGTCGCATCATATCATGATGAATCAGGTCGCCTTGCTTTCGCAAGCCCGAACTTAATAAAGCATGATAATGATGAGTGTTAAGTAATGATAAGGCAAAAACACAATATTAAATTTTGAGGGATTTTCAATTTTAATTTTAAGTATTTTATTGATCCATATCAACCGGTCTATTTATTTGGGTTGGGAAATCACAAAATAAAAGATCCGGGTTGTTATTATCCTCTTACGGATTTGCATGCATCATCCATACACCAACAATAAATAACAAGACAATAAATTAAAAAACCACAAACAATAAATTAACGTGTTGTGGATATGGCCTCCTAAACTAAGATATTCCCTATCAAATGAGAATATATATAAGCCCTAAAAATAGCAAGCTCATCTCCATGTACCTCCATATTTTAGTCCATGCTCCATAGTTTTGTGTAATTTCACCATCTTGTGGTCTATTCAATTCTTTAGGCTTCTTCTCCATGTCATGACTATCATCTACTATATCTAATACTAGCTAGCATCTATACTAAATAGAGAGACCTCACAAGATTATAAGAGGACCGGCTCGAAGGATGGAAAACCTAATTAATTAATTAATTAGTACAATAAAACAAAACCACACAAATAAACACCCACAACACCCACATCTAAGGTCATATCCAATCACCGTGCAAAAAGCACATAATACAGTTAAAATTCATTTTTAACACGCTTGGTCAATTTTAGTTGTTTTTGGATGAACTAGGGTTAAAACGGTTCAAGAGGGCCCACCAACACATTGGCCTACCCGTGCGGTCCAACCGCCGGTCAGCCGGCCCGGCTTGAGGCTTCGGCCTTGTAGCTTGGGTGGCAAGGAAAGTGGGGCGGTCCCAAGGGGGAGCGAACCCTAGGGGTTGTTTCCAAAACAAATCCTTCTTCTTACTTGTTGCTCAAGTTTGCTTGTTTCCAAATTGAAAAACCTCATTTTCCAATTTGTGCCCAAACTCTAGTTTTCATGATCCAAAAATTCACATCATATGTGATCCAAATTCAATAATCCGTACATCCTATATGAAATTAGATCATTGGTTATTGAATCCAATTTAATATGCATCTCCATGCCAATTTTAGTTTTACGCGATAATTAGCAATTAAGGTGTAAAATTGACATAAACGTAACACATAAATCATGTTATGCTCTACGACATGTGGCTCTGATACCACTCTAGGGTTTTGATACGAATTCGCAGAGGAAGAAACAAGAATAATCATCCGTTAAAGACCCTTCAAGGATCACAAGTCTAGAATTCTTAACGATGGTAAAGGACAAGAACATCAATTACCTTGTTTGTCTCCTGTGATGACTTCATACGTGAAATAGCGTTCACGTCTCTATGGTAGTCCACTCCTACGATTGTCTCCAGATCCTCCACACCTTTTTATTAGCTAGGGATGAAGGAGGACGAAGAAGAATCACGCAAACCGGAGCAAAAGGGGGCTGCACGACTCCTTGAGCCTGACGAGGAGAGGGGTGAATGGTGGGTTTTGGCCCTCTTGTCTTGTTTCTCTCCTTGCTTTTTCTCTTCTTGTGTGATAAAAATTATGACACACTTTTTTGAGAAATAAGCTAAGAGTGTTATTTATATAGTCTAACAACTTCTTGTTAACTACATAAAGGCCCCAATACTAATCCTTTCCATACACGGATTAGTCCAAATTGCAAATTGATCCTGCTAAGTTTGCTTGTGGTTGCTTGTTGATCCTTCTATTTAATTAATCATATTAGTTAATTCCCAAGTCCGGTTTAATCCATAGGGAGTGTGACCCCATAGGTTTCTACTTAGTTGGTAGTAACAATTACAAATATGGGACGGTGTATAGCAACACATCCATGCCACCCAACTAACAGAAATAGTCAGCAAACCGACAAACCTTGTGACCAATGTTACCGTATTGTATTATACCTTTGTCTCTATATCCGAATTGGACATGAGACATACAAGTCACACTCGTATATCTTATCCATATTTTCTCGATCCTGGGAATAGTCTTATCCATGCAGATAACATCAATATCCTATATTGATTTATCTGAGTCTGGCTAGACATTCTATAAGAACTACCCCTCGAGTGGCCGCAGATATTTTCTCCCCTTATGTTGGAGGGGAAAAGTCCTATATACATCACTACTATCTCTAATCTTGCTTCCTATCATGCCCGATAACCACCTTTACAGTTGCCCAGTTCAGGCGCAACGTTTGATACCATTAAAGCATGATATTTCACAACTAGAGTATCTAGTGACTTCAAGTCTAAGGACCACAATACAATTGTCACTACGAGAAGCACTTGTGACTTTGCATAACTTGTATGTAGCCTTCTCGTTGTGGGTCAATCCAGTATGCCACTACCCCTAATGCATACCCATGTGTTGGATCGTGATATCTCCATATCAATCCAACCCCATAATAGTCTATAGTTGATCGTCCTATTAATCAATATAATGGACTAGGGATATTTAAATAAACAAAAGATTGTAATCTAAGGACTTCATTATATAGATATCTCCATAAATAATCAGTGGCGGAGCAAGGAAATCAAGTCAGTCGGGGCAAGATTCGCGAAGTCAAAAGTCAGAGTTAAAAGTCAAAGTCAAGAGTCAAAATTCGTTATATTTCATAAGCAATTATACACAAAAACATCAATCAATAATGAACATAGTAGTCACAATTCCCAATTTGTTATTTCTTTTTAGGAAACAATGAGTTTTTAATGGTAAATAGTAAATTGGCAAAAAAATGTATGGAAAAAAATAATTGACCAGGAGGAGAATCGAAACCGTGTAGTGGGATTTGCTAATTTCAACAACTAACCACTTGGGAAACTAGTAATTTTTAAATTTCAGTGGGGGGGGGGAATATTATATTCCTTTGGGTTTAGTCACAAAAAATCTGTAAAACTAAGGGTACTAGTAGAAATTTTCAAATTTCATGGGGGGGCAACTGCCCCCTTGCCCCTACATAGGTCCGCCCCTGTAAATAATACAATGATTATTATAGCCAGATATAATGTTCATACTAAAAAAGATGTCCTCTAGGGAATTTATTCCAACAAGAAGAACACATGAAAAGATTTGCAGATCTATTCAGAAAAGCAACCATCCCCTTGTAAGAAATATGGCATTAATAGCAAGTGGTTTGTTAATAATGTTTCTAGAGGATTTTGGTTAGATGGTTTTACTTCTAGACCACTAGCCTACTGCAGAATGATTAGTTTTAAAATGTTGAAAACTATGAATCCATAGTGCATTAAGAGGTTGAAGAAAATATCTCTTTGGAAACTTCTAAACTCTGCATAAGTTCCCTACCCTAGGATCACTAGATTCTTCTATCTGAATATGAAACAAATGAAGACCCTAAAATTGGTGATTACATCTAAAGTGGCTGGAGTAGACATGGAGTTAGACCACTCAGGATTTGCTTATGTTTTAGGCTATCCGATGAGGTATAACACAGACAACTACCCCAATAAGAATGAGGCCTCGAAGCTGGCTAGAGAAGAGTTCTTTTTACCAAATTCTCCTACCTCCTCAAAGCAGTTAACACACTATGTGCTAACTATTGAAGCCAAAGTCTTATTTACCAACTTGATGAGGTGTGTAGTGCCTAAATAGAATTCAAAAGAGTTGTTGTCTAACAAGGTGTTATATTTGATGTACTTGATTAAGCATGGGTATGAGATTGATCTTCCTACAATTGTGATGGAACACATGCTTTATTCCCAGATTGAGGAAAGAAAGCACCCTTTGCCTTATGCCAACATTTATCTATTTTCTTCCAACACATTGAGATTCCAAATAACAGAGAATATACTATTACCAGTGGTTTTGGTATGCTTGATGAGCAAGCCTTTCAAACAATTTGAATCATGAAAACAAGTGAGGGAACTTGGAAGTTATATTCTGATCTGTCTGAAGAAGAGTTGAAATCCAAGAAGTTTCCTAAACCCAAAGCCTTGACCTCTCCTTCAAAAATACCCTCTCAATCTCAATACCTTTCCATGGTGCTTCAAAGGCTTTATGTTCTAGAGAATGATATGGATGAGTTAAAGAAAAAACAGCATGAGTTTGGCACTGAGTTCAAATAAGTGATATATATATGGTTGAAAGCATCTTCAAGAGCATCAATGTGATCCATTTAGAAGAAGTCTCAAAAGCTGCATAAGGACCAAAGAAGGCTGGTTCAACCAAAGACTTATTTAGTGAGCATACTACTCAAGATGAGGCTGCAGGGGTAAAGGACACTGGAAAACTAGTTGCTCTGGAACTGAGCGGTGAACAACTTGAACAAGAGGAAGACAGTCCAGACTTAGGGATGTTGATAAAGGATCTTAAGAAGAAGAAGAAAAAACCAAACATTCCAGAGATAGTGACTGAGGCAAAGCTTTTTGAGAAAGAAGTGGTTGTTGATGCTGGTGAAGAAACTCCTCAAGAAGAAGACCAACAAGAAGATGAGGATGATGAAGAAGATATTGGCAAAGAGGATGCTGCCAAAGGGAGATGGATAACCAACCCCCTGATTCTTGCCTCTTCTTTCTTATTTTTCAAGACCTTGAATCTCTTTTCAAAGTCTTTACAAAATTTCTATCATTCCAAACTTTTTTTAAGCTTTCAAAAAATTTAATCCAAATTTTTCTCATTATTTTTTGATGAAAGTCAAAATGGGTGAGAAATTTTAGGTGTTTATTTTGGTACTTTTGTTGGTTTAGAGATCTGGTTTAGAATCACTGGGATGTTTTTGTTGCTTAAACTGCTTAATAAGTTGGATTGTTATTTTGTGATTCAGTTCATTATCATGATTAGTATCCTGCTATGTTCTAATGACTAGTTTTTGCAGAGAACCAGTTCTTAAAAGAATTTTGGTTTTGTCTTTCACCAAGGGGGAGATTGTAAGTTCAGCTTGTTTCAAAGTCTTGAAACAGCAGCACGGTTTCAAGGCCTTGAAACAGCTCTAAAGATTTGAAATATACACTGCAGTATACAGCGTGAACTTAGGGAGAGCTTTTCATTCTAAATCTGACTCCAAATCTCCTATGCTTGATTATATCTTATTTGATGATGAAAGACAAACTATTTTGATACTTTAAATTGTGGCTAATCTCTCTATTTGACTAAGATTTTGCAGGGATAACTAGTTACCTACACTGCAGGAGCTATTTCATAAACCGTGTTTTTGCAGGAAAGGAAATTGGTATGTCAAATTGATTATGTGTTTGTGCAAACATGTCTGGACCTTCCTAACATACTCATCTACAATATCAAGTCAGTATCTTTGAAAATATTGAGCCACTATCCATTGGGAAGAGCTGTTAAAGAAGTCAAGATATGTTGTTGTTTTTTAGGAAAGTTTGTTACAGAAGATCTTGAAAGATTTGAAATTCAAAACTAGTTGCATAAGAGGGAATTGCCTGAGGAAATTCGATACAGAGACACATAGAAATACACAGACATTCACAGGGATTGAGAAGCAACACTGAAGTAGATTCATTTCACTCAAGTGGACTGAACTCTAATCCTTTTGTCTCTTGCATTTCACTTATTGTTCTGTACTCATCTTATTTACTGCACAAAACAGGTTTTCAGTTCAAGGACTTGAAAGCCATTTCAAGGCCTTGAAAATTATCAGCAAACTCTAAGCTCTCTGTTTTGATTCCAGGGACTTGAAACTCATTTCAAGGCCTTGAAATACTCCTGCTTTCCACAAACTTCTTTGAAATCATTCTTTTGAACAAAGCTGTCATAATTTACTCAACACCCCCACCCCCCTTCTAGAGTATTGATCATGTTTTTTGCCTACATTACTGTCCCTTCAGTAGCCATTGAAGCGACGGTAGAGAGAATCACAGGGCAGGCTATGATACCATGAAAGATAATTGCAGAAATGCAAAGGATGAAGAGAGAAGATAGAGTAATGAAATAATTAGGGTTTGTATACTGAATGTATGTACATGATTAGATACATGAATCACAGAAACCGAGCGGACTAAATACAGAGTTAATGGACGGTTAGATGACTATCTAACGGTGGCATTCCAGCGTGCAGCATTCTAACGTATATAATAGATGGTTCTAGAGATATGATTAGGTAAAGCCCGTATAATGTTTGGGTTGTACAAGATGAAGTGGTTGAACCACTAATCAGATCTCAAAGAGGAGTAGGAAAGCTGGAGGACCATGTAAAATCTCTGGTATTACAGTGCAAGGGCCAAAACTAATAGTCTTGCTATTTTTAGTATTATTTCCACTGTTAATTAGAATCTCTGTTTAAGCTCTCTTTTTGAGAATTTTTCTGCTGATTATCAGTTTTGATTTTAAACTATTATTGAGAATGATTTTTGAATTTTATTCATTTTTTGTGAAAAATTAATTTTTTAGGTATTTAAGTCTGATTTTTGGACAGATTTCTGTAGTTTATGGGGTATGAATTATTTTTCATAAACCTAGAGAAGTTTTCTTATGCTTTCTTCGCTCCTTCCCCTTTGCTTATGCATCTTGATTGGCAATTGCTACCGGGCAGGCGTCACCTTGATGTGATTCCCAAGACTCATACCGCTCCGTTTCTTCTCTTTTGCCCCCTTTCTATTTTGGGACGTTTCCTCTCTTGCTCCCCCTTTCCTCTTTTGGCTTGTTTATTGAAGGAAAATGAACAATTTAACCTTACAATTAATAACTGTTGGTAGCTTTTTATAAGCCGAACAGATTGTGAATCAATCAATCAATACGAAGAAATACGAAGAACAGAACGAACTTACTGACTGTGAGTTTTCCGAATTGTGTAGACAGATGGAAGACAATTTCGTTCATAGAACGAGGCTCCTTAAAGCAGATTCGTCCCCCACACGTGCTTTATGCGGAACGATCGGACGACTGCTTCCCAGGATGAAAGCTTCCCTGTACGGCGGTGGAAAGCACGGCGTACAGCGCCGCACACAACGAACTGAGACCACGTTGAAGTTTCTGTTTGTGTTTGGAAGATAGTGTTCTGGAGAAATTCGTTAGGTTTCAGATTGTCTAAAATGAGGAAGGAGCCTGACTATTTGTTGAATCAATGGTGTTGGTTGGGAGCGGTTGCAACTGTTCAGAAAGTTGCAACCGTTCAGTTTTGCATCCGAAAATAACAGTAATTAAAAATTTTAGTTAATAATATTGTTAGTTTCAGGCCCCAAAAAATTAATACTTTTGAAGCCCACTAACAAATCAGCCCAACACCACACCACGTCACGGCCCGGCCCGTGCCCGTGCCCGAACCCGAACCCGAGACAGAGCCGAGCCGGCCGGACGGACGGCGGCGGCGTCGCGCGCGCGCGCGTGTGGTGGTTCGACCTTTGTCTAGGTCCTCTCTTCTGCAATAAATTTCTCCACCCAAAGGGCGTGCCCTATAGTCCAAACTTGGAGTAGATAAACTCCCAAATTTCCTCCTTGAACCAAGATGTGGTTTCTATTTCTTCACAACACAAGTTTGATCATAAACTCATTTTGCGAGCTCAATTTGATCATTCATTTCATAATGTTTTTTGACGAGTGAGTTACCGAAACGACCACCAAGTTTCCCTCTTTCTAAAGATGCGATTGGTGTTGTTAACCCTCAAGTGAGTCGGATTCAAACCGAGCTCAAATTCGGGTATGAAATGTTATCGTCTAAACCTTTTCTTCCAACAATCCCCCACATGAATGACAAATTCACGTCTCAAAGCTGAAAATGTCTTTATGTGGTTGAAACTCCCTTGGCGGTTGTTAAATGCGTAAAGAAAGGTAGTCATAGACTTTGAACCTTCCTCTTAGTGAGATACTACAGGGTATACTGGCTTGACAATGAGCGAGACGCCTTGAACTTCTTGCCGCGTTGTATACCTAGTCGATAGATCGCACACAATTAACAGCCTATACGTAGTCCGTTCTCACGGTTGTGTTCATTTCGGCCTTGAAACACTTTTCCTGGTTTCATGAGTAGACTTAGAGGAGTGTGGCCACGTCATCCTCCTAGAACCGGCTCGTTCCTACTCACATAGGTGAGACACACAACGAGTATCCTACCATACTCTTCTCAAAGAACCTTAAGATGTGGTCTCATTAAAAGCCTTTAGCTTACCCTGTCCCATCACTCGGTGTTCGTCCTAGGAATGAGTTTTGGAAACTTTATTTCTGGGTGAGTGATTTATTTATTTGAACTGGTAGTTGGGTTGTCCCTTTTGAACCTAGTTCTTGGGATCTCCAGTCACCTAGGTTGGGTTTGCCGCTACGTGCAACTCTTACGAGATTGGCTTCAATCCCATTCCCCTTGACGAACTTGCAACTAATTCTCTCGATAAACCTTTAGTCAACGGATCCGCTATATTTTCTTTTGACTTTACATAATCGATCGATATTATTCCTCTTGAGAGAATTTGCCTAATCGTATTATGTCTCCGTCGTATATGTCTAGACTTACCATTATACATGCTACTTTGTGCTCTACCTATTGCCGATTGGCTGTCGCAATGAATGCAGATAGGAGGCACTGGTTTTGGCCATGTTGGAATATCTTCGAGGAAATGACGAAACCATTCTGCTTCTTCCCCTGCCTTGTCTAACGCTATGAATTCCGCTTCCATAGTAGACCTTGCAATGCACGTCTGCTTTGAAGATTTCCAACATATTGCCGCTCCACCAAGAGTAAATACATATCCACTTGTGGATTTGGAGTCTCTTGAGTCAGAGATCCAATTGTCATCGCAATATCCTTCCAAGACAGTTGGATAGTTCGAGTATTGTAGACCCATATCCTTGGTATAACGAAGATACCTCAGCACTCGAATTAAGGCTGTCCAATGATCCTTACCAGGGTTGCTGGTAAAGCGACTCAATTTCCCGACAGCTTGTGCGATGTCCGGACTTGTACAATTCATGATGTACATGAGGCTTCCAATTATCTGGGCATATTCCAATTGCCTAACACATTCGCCACGATTCTTGGCGAGATGTAAACTCACGTCTACTGGTGTGGTAATCGGTTTATTATTCCCTTTGTCAAACTTTTCGATCACCTTTTCTATGTAGTGAGTTTGAGAAAGTGCGTAACCATCTGGAGTCTTTGTAATTTTAATCCCTAAAATCACATCCGCTACTCCTAGGTCTTTCATGTCAAACTTTGTGGACAATAATTTCTTGGTGTCAAGAATTATTGCCTTGCTGCTCCCCATAATTAGCATGTCGTCGACATATAAGCATATTATGACACATTCATTTCCTATTTTCTTATAGTATACGCACTTATCACATTCATTAGTTCGAAATCCATGACTGCTCATGACTTTGTCGAACTTCTCGTGCCATTGCTTGGGGGCCTGTTTTAGTCCATAAAGGGACTTCCTTAGCCGACAATATTTGTTGTCGCTTCCAGGAACTTTAAACCCTTCCGGTTGTTCCATATAGATTTCTTCCTCTAATTCTCCGTTCAAGAAAGCCGTTTTAACGTCCATTTGATGTATTTCAAAATTGAATATTGCAGCAATTGCAATAAGCATCCGAATAGACGTTATTCTCTTCACCGGAGAATATGTTTCAAAGAAATCTAGTCCTTCTTTCTGCCTATACCCTTTCGCGAAAAGTCTTGCCTTGTACTTGTCGATTGTACCATCGGGTTTAAGCTTCTTCTTAAAAATCCATTTACAACCTAGGGGCTTGGAGCCTTGTGGAATATCTACTAATTCCCAAGTATTATTTTGTAAGATGGATTCAATCTCGCTATTTATAGCTTCTTTCCAATATGGAGCATCGGCACTGGACATGGCCTCTTTATAACTTGTTGGATCATTTTCCGTTAAATATGTTAGGAAATCAGGTCCAAAAGTTTTTGCCGTTTTGGCTCGTTTACTCCGCCTTACCTCTTCCTCCTGGTCTTCGCCAATGGCGGTATCATGCGACCGTTTTGCGGACGCTTCTACTTCCTTTATCTTGCAAGGAAATATATCTTCGAAGAAGGAGGCATTGGCTGATTTAATAATTGTGTTCTCGTGAATATCCGGTATTTGTGATTTGTGAACCAGAAATCGGTGAGCACTACTATTAGCCGCATATCCTATGAAGATGCAATCTATTGTTTTAGGTCCTAGCTTGACCTTTTTCGGTAGTGGGGTTGCTACTTTAGCAAGACACCCCCATACCCTCAAATGTTTGTATGAGGGTTTCCGGCCTTTCCACATTTCATATGGGGTTTTGTCTACTTTTCTTTTAGGTATTCTATTTAGAATATAGTTGGCGCTTAATAAAGCTTCCCCCCACATATTTTGTGGTAGCCCTGAACTTAAAAGTAATGCGTTTAGCATTTCTTTTGAAGTTCTGTTTTTCCTTTCCGCAACCCCATTTTGTTGCGGTGTGTAGGGTGCCGAGGTCTGATGGATGATTCCATTTTGCGAACATATTTCAGAAAATGGAGAATCATATTCTCCTCCTCGATCGCTACGAAGAATCTTAATCTTTTTATTCAATTGATTTTCCACCTCGGCCTTATATTTCTTGAATGCGTCTAACGCTTCATCTCGACTATGCAATAAATAAACATAGCAGTATTTAGTGCAGTCGTCGATAAACGTTATAAAATATTTCTTTCCACTTCTTGTCTGCACAAATTTCAGATCACATATGTCGGTGTGAATTAATTCGAGAGGGCTCGTTGATTTCGAACCGATAGGTTGAAATGGCTTACTTGTCAATTTTGCCTCTACGCATATTTCACACTTGTGATCGGAATTAACCGCGCTTTTGGGAAGATGGTCCATTTTCATTAATTTACGAATGGACTCGTAATTAACATGACCTAATCGTGCATGCCATAAACAAGAAGTAGAAGAATCCGACCAATAGTTAACTTGCGCTTTCTTATTCATAGTCGGAAACACAGTCATTACATTGAGCTTAAATAGCCCATCCTTGAGATACCCCCTACCTAGATATTCTCCACCTTTAGTCAGAACAAATTTGTCCAACTCAAATACAAGCTTAAACCCTTTCTTGCTAAGCACCGATCCTGACACTAGGTTCTTCCTAATATCGGGAACATAGAGAACATCATTGAGGGTAAGGGTTTTTCCGGAGGTCATTTTCAGCGTTATTTTTCCTTTCCTTTTATGGCGGAAGTTGCTGAATTCCCCATGTACAACGGTTCTTCATTGTCGGTTGGCTCGAACGATGAGAACATTGCCTTGTCAGAACATATGTGCCTTGTGGCACCGGTTTCGATCCACCACTCCTTGGGATTGCCTCCGGCGAGGTTCACTTCCGAGACTACGGCTGCAAAGTTGTTTCCGTCTTCTCCATCCTCGGCCATGTTGTCTTCGGATTTCTTCCCTTTGGAGGTGTTCTTCTTTTTCCGACAATCTTTTATCTTGTGCCCGGTCTTTCCACAATTGTGGCATTTACCCGTGAACTTTTTCTTCTCATTCATAGCCTTCCTCTTCAGATTTTTCTGCGGCTTTTCCTCTACGACATTTGCCTTAGACTGATAGCTTGTTGACGGCTTGTCTTCGGCTAGTCGATTGCCTTCTTCAATCCGAAGTCGAACGATGAGCTCCTCCATCTTCATTTCCTTCCTCTTGTGCTTCAAGTAATTTTTGTAGTTCTTCCACGAGGGGGGTAGTTTGTGTATCATTGCAGCTACAAGAAATTCTTCTGGGAGAATCATTTTCTCCGCTATTACATCATGTATTACACACTGAAATTCTTGCACCTGCTGCATTATCCCCTTGGAATCTACCATTCTAAATTCTAGGAAGTTCTCGACTATGAACTTTTTGGCACCAGCATCCTCGGTTTTATATTTATTTTCGAGCGAGTGCCAAAGTTCCTTAGCCGTTTTTACAGCACAATAGACGTTATACAACTGGTTGTCTAAACTATTTAAAATATAGTTCCTTGCAAGGAAATCGGAGTGATTCCAAGCCTCCACCGCTGCAACGGTTTGTCTATCGGCATTTTCTGGACATGGAGGAGCATCTTCGTTAAGAAATTTCGCAAGACTCAAGGTTGTTAGGTAAAACAGCATCTTTTTCTGCCAACGTTTGAAGTCCTTGCCCGTAAATTTCTCCGGCTTTTCAACAAGATGTGAACCCACTGGCACAACGGGGTTGGCGGTAACGGCTGTCAAATTTGACGTTTCACCCGCCTCTTTTCCGGAATTGTCTCCCATTTCTACAAATAGAAATGTTTCTGTTACTATTGACAGAATTAACAATAAATCGATAAATAAAATAGAAATAATACTTGCTGAAAATTATTGAAGCAAGTTCTAGACAAAGGTGAAATCGAAAACTTGCTGATAATTTTGAAGCAAGTCCAAATGCTAAAGAATTTAAATTGTTAGTAATTAAAATAAAAGAACGACAAAACTGAACAGAATGTCATAAACGAATATGATAAACTGATAACATAAACAAACAGTTTGAATTCTGAAAATCAGAAAAGATGCAAACTGAAAGTGCTGAAGCAGTTAATTAAAAGAACAGATTGTAGTACTAAAGAGTCTGTAAACAGAATAGATTGAAGCTATTGGACCAAAACGAATGAAGATTTAATTGAGGAATCCACTGGACCAAGTTTGTAATAGATTTAATTAACAATCTAAACAGGTGACTCAAAATAATACCACACTAAGTACTAGGCAGTAGACTATAGGAATGGTATTTGTAACAACAAAATTGAATGAAAAGAAGATGTGAAACTAGACTTTTCCAGTAATAACTCACAAAGTTGTCCAATTTAAATGAAAAGGACAAAACAGTGAGTTTGACAACAAAACAGAGAGCAATTTTGGGGTACACTAAACAACAATACGAAGCAATAACAAACAGACTAATAATTTGCTACAGAAAGACAACATATAATAAAGAAACGAACGTTCCCTATGTACTGACTGAAACACAAAATTTGTTCGGACAGAAAGTTAAAGGGTATGTAGAGATTAAATCTCAAACAACGGATATGCTTTAAGATTGTTGGTAACTTTTTATAAGCCGAACAGATTGTGAATCAATCAATCAATACGAAGAAATACGAAGAACAGAACGAATTTACTGACTGTAAGTTTTCCGAATTGTGTAGACAGATGGAAGACAGTTTCGTTCATAGAACGAGGCTCCTTAAAGCAGATTCGTCCCCCACACGTGCTTTATGCGGAACGATCGGACGACTGCTTCCCAGGATGAAAGCTTCCCTGTGCGGCGGTGGAAAGCACGGCGTACAACGCCGCACACAACGAACTGAGACCACATAGAAGTTTCTGTTTTTGTTTGGAAGATAGTGTTCTGGAGAAATTCGTTAGGTTTCAGATTGTCTAAAATGAGGAAAGCCCACTAACAAATCAGCCCAACACCACACCACACCACGGCCCGGTCCGTGCCCGTGCCGGCCGGACGGACAGCGGCGGCGTCGCGCGTGCGCGCGTGTGGTGGTTCGACCTTTGTCTAGGTCCTCTCTTCTGCAATAAATTGCTCCACCCAAAGGGCGTGCCCTATAGTCCAAACTTGGAGTAGATAAACTCCCAAATTTCCTCCTTGAACCAAGATGTGGTTTCTATTTCTTCACAACACAAGTTTGATCATAAACTCATTTTGAGAGCTCAATTTGATCATTCATTTCATAATGGTTTTTGACGAGTGAGTTACCGAAAGGACCACCAAGTTTCCCTCTTTCTAAAGATGCGATTGGTGTTGTTAACCCTCAAGTGAGTCGGATTCAAACCGAGCTCAAAGTCGGGTATGAAATGTTATCGTCTAAACCTTTTCTTCCAACAATAACCACATTAACCCTTCCTATTTTCTTTCTCCCACATCTCATTCTCACCAACCATTATAGATAAGATTGTGAGATAAGTTAGAAAGAGGAAGAGGCAGACGGAGAGAAAGAGAGAGAGGAAGAAGAAGGTGGAGAGAAAGAGAGAGAGGAAGAAGAAGCGGATCTTGAGGGCGATCTTGAGGGCGACGGCAACCAAGGAAGGTATGGATCTTTTCTTTTCTCTCCCTTCTTCTTTTCTGGGTCTCCTCTTTAGATCTCGCTTCTGATTCGCATTGGCGGCGTTGGTGGCGAGGAAGCGGAGGAAGTGAGGAAGAAGAAGGGTAAGACAAAAGGAGATGGACGATCTCGACGGTGGTAACACACCATTGACGATCTCGACGGCGATCTGGCCGATCTCGATGCTGACTCGACGCTATTGGATTGGGCTAAAGAGAAGAAACGGACTGGTACGCTATTGGATTGGGCAACCACTTGTTGAAAATTTGTAAGAATGACCCAACTTTAGTAGACGGACAAGCTGATAAGAACGTGAAACTCCAACTTGTTTTTTTTTTTTTTTTTGGTGAACGAAACTCCAACTTGTTACTAGTAAGGTGATTGAAGACAGCACACTGCCTAGCCAAAGAGTTACACCTTATCCCCATCCATGAGAGCAGTAGCCAGAATGAAACATTTTGTAAGTATAAAATTTGAGAAGGAAACATTGGGAGAAAAATATAAGTAATGGACACAACAAACTAACTTCATTAAAAACATGATCTATTCTAACCAACCTTAAATATATTTGTGCAAAAAACTCTCCCTTAAACTTAACCGGATCATCTTATTTAACAAGAATACTGTTCCTAGTTCCATCTTGACTCTGTCCAGCAACATAACAGTAACTCGGCTGTGTCAGCATAATCAATCAATGTTTCCTCTCCATTGTTAGAGTGAAACTTACAAGTTTTGAGGGAGTAAAAAACCAAACTCCCTTTGTGAAGTCTAGGGAAGTATATCCTTTCTCCCATCTCTTCATATTCAGCCACCACAGAGAAACACGAGGAACGGCTTAGAAACATTGTCCATTTTCCAATTGATTCAACTTCCAACCAGATCATGGTAAGTTCATCTTCATCATCAGAGACGGCATGAGGTTCGTCTTCACACTCCTGCAACTCATGAATGAAGACCCTGACCCATTTTCCCTGATCGCCAACGAATATGGCATAAGTACGTTCATTGCATTCCACCAAAAATAAATCGCAAAATGACTGACATAGTGCTTTGAGTTCATTACTGACCTCATAATTCCAACACCCATCTTCTCTCGCTAGGTTCAAGAGATTGCCTTTCTGACCCAAGAAGTAATAAAATCCATAATCAGTCACAACTGGAGGATTATGGTTAGGCACAAAGTCTATTTCAGTTAGGAATGCCCTATATTGCCATTCTCCATCTCCATGGGCAATAGTATATAGGCGGACTCCAGCTTCTTCTTCTTCAGTTGTGATCGCCATAGCCAAATTGTTAGAACATGTTGGCGCTGATGACATGTTGTAGGTAATAGATTGATATCCTAGAGAAAGAGTTGGACATGTTAGAATTGCCTTTGTAAACGGATTAAAGAAGAACATGGTGTCATCGTCTCTGGACATCAACAGCCAACCGTCTTTTGCACAGTGTACGGTAGTATCTGCCAATTCTTCTGGGATTCGCATAAAGTACCGTTCACTAAATCTGGGCTCAATGAAAGTGTACTCTTCTCTACTATCGCTACAGATCATGAGCCACGGACACGGACAACAATGCTTCTCTGATGATGTTGTTTTCCGCCATTCTGTAGCCGAGGCTGCTGATGAGAACACTCTGGAAACTGCGCGGAAGTTCATGTAGTCGATAAAACTAGTAAGATGATATGATATCTCACCTATTACGGACTGTGGAAGGTCCCCTAAATTTCTTTCCACGGAATCTTTGGTGTCATCTATTTTCACGACTTGTTTTGGTGCTTCTTCGTCGCGACTCGCATCCTTTCCCTTCGCTTCGTGCTCGCGTATCCTGCATATAAAAATAGTAGGAATAATTAATTGCGCCCAAAATTATGTTCTTTTATTGAGGTAATTTTTCGTGGTGTCCGGGTAGCTTATCTATATTTTAGATTAGACCTCGACAAATTCACGAAATCATGGGGTATATCTACAGTTTAGTAGAGACCTTGGATATATCTACAGTTTTGATTGTAATGAAAATCCCCAATAGCGGCAGGGATAACTGGCGGGAAAAGAGAGTAGACCATTAAATCTCAAGCTTCACCTACTAGGTCAAGCACTTGGGGTCCCAAAAAATATTACGTGGTCTACATAAGTGTGAAGAATTTAAGATAAAGCTGGAAAACTTACCAATGATTAGTTGGCACGACCGAAGTTGATGAAGGCGTAAAGGCGGGTGACTTCGTCCAACTAGGAGAAGCAACTGAAAGACACTTGTTGTCGATGTTGTAACAGTAATCTCCAAAATAGAGGCAACCCCTGTCGAGTTCCGACAAAGCTGTCCATGAAAAACCAAACCCAAACCCATAAAAGAAGACTTGATCTTCTATAGTACGAACTTTATCCCACTGATTTCGCCCTGAGTCCAGTTTGTGAACCTCAATGGCAATGATATCGCAATTTACCCCACCAAATAAAACATATATCAAGAAAAGATGACCCAAGGATTCGACCAGGCATGTTGTGGCGGACAAAGCATAGGTTCGTATAGAAGGTAACTCAACCAAAGGAGTCAGAACAATCTTACTCATATCCTCTTCATGATCTAATATATCAACATTCATCAAGTATCGACCGTAGCATGTTGTCAAATATACTTGGCCATTGTGGCAAACGAAAAAATTAATTAACTCGTCCCGATCTTGATAGGGAGAGAATGCTACTAGTTGTTCTCCGCATTGAATCTCGATCCACTGTTGATGGCCTCGTCCAATCCGGAGGAACATAATATTTGGCTTGTATTCTTCAACCAGTAGAATGGTGGAGTCAGTTGTGTCGGGAGGCGCCGACAAAATACTTGGACCAACTAAAAAATCGCGGTTTAAGTTAAGAGGAGGGATAACAATAGACTGCATCGTAGATGGGTTCCAGAGAGAGTAATTGTTCGAAGTTGCTTGATCCGACAGAAGTACCCATCCATGGCAACATACAAGTACTGTTTTGCTGCGCAACTCCGGGATGCTTCTCTCATGGATCGTGTACCCAGAAGAAGATATTTTTGGTGTTGCAGTGATAAAGGTTTGCTTTTCTCCGTCACTGTGAAGGAGCCATGTGTATGGCTCGATTGGGGGCAGATGGTGGTTGATTTCTGGGCTTTCAATTGATGCTTCTCCTGTTCCGAACGATGGTTGAGAAGTCATTATGCCCTGCTTGACTTCTCCTTGTTAAGCATGACAAAGATACAGAGACAAAATATTAGATTCCAATTTTACTCTCACGTCATATTTAACTAGGCGATACCCCGCGCGTCTGCCATAAGTTAATAATGAAATAAATGTATCTAATTGTATTAGATAAAATCTTATAAAAAAAATTGACCAGGATTCCTTGGAAGTAAGATCTAAGAAGAGCTTTTTAATTTTTTTTACCAATCGCGTTGCTGAAATTTAACTCTAATTGAATCTCAGTCGCAAGAAGCAAATAAAATCACAACATGATCGAGTATACATATAAGAAAAATAAGTTAAATTTAAACTATTATAAAACTTTCGCACCAAATCACTTTCATTTAGTAAAAAATCTATTTGAAAACTATCAAAACATTTATTTAATATTCTTACATTTTTGAGGCAGTATTGTTTTATTATTTTTTTGAGGTAAGAAAATTTCTTACTTTATGATGGTTAATAAGCAATTATTTTCATTTTTTTCAAGTAAAGTGACACAATATGTCTTATAAAATACTTTTCGTGTCTTCTGTCTCTGAATAACATGAAATTATTCAAAAATCACTAAGAGAAACATTGAAGTGAAAACTACGCATAACGTGATCCATATTTTTCACATAAAATAATATCGAAAAGTGTGTCAATGTCGACGTGGTTTGATGTACTAAAGCATAGGAAGACAAATCAATCCAATGTCCTTTTCATAAAAGGAATGACTTCAAATATTTTATGAAACGTTTGATTTGTGTTGCTCAAAATGTAGATATTTGCAAAAAAATACTAATAATTTCTTACTTGTGTAGTCTCAATGATGATTATGATGTGGATAGTGAATTTTACCTGAGAGATCGCATACAACTGATTGTCAAGACGACAATCATTATGAGTTACTAATGGTGTTGATATTCCTCTAAATAAGAATACAACGGTTCTATGTTTATTTAATAGTAATTAAAATTTATCGTTTAAATACGGTTTAGGTGATAGACAATTTTAAAATTCATGCTCATCAATCATAGTGAAATACTAAGTGTAAACGTAAGTCATCAATATATAATACTTACTTATAATAATGTGCAGAGTCGTAATGCTACCACAATTATACGTTTTTATCTCATTTTGGAAACGGAATGGGAGTATTATCCATCGTGATATTTTTCAACACGTGATTTAATTTTTTACATTGCTAAAGTTATTACAATATTTGATGCAAATTTTCTATTTATATAAGTTATCAAATATTCTTGTATAACAGCTGATTTTCTATTGGTAATTCTAAATTTTATTTAACTTATAAAATCGATATTTTTCTCTTGTTTAACCAATAATGATCATGATCATGCATATGAATGTCGCGATAGAAATCTTTAAAAGCTAACAATTTAGAGATGAACCAATTTTTCTTTATCAAACACAGTCTTCCTTTGTTAGGTGGCAGAAAATCTTGAAATAATAACTTTTATCGAATATTTTATGTTGCTAAAGTTCTCTTGCAAAAATTGAATTTGAGAAAGTGGAATTATTAATGCAAGTATAGGAGTGACGGGAATGTAATTAAACAATTGATGCTATAACGTACCTTTAAGGGAAATGATGAAAAGATTTGGTACCTGCGGAGAAGAGATACGAGATAAATTGATAATCATGGAAGAAATTATTATGATCTAAAGTGAAAAGAGCGAATCAAAACAATTTCACCTGAAGGGAGAAAAAAAAATTCAGTCGACACCGATATTTGGTACCTCCAAAGAAGAGAAGAAATTATCCTACGGAAAAAAGCTCGAACTTGATAATCTCTACAAAGAAAGAACACGGGAAAGTGAGGAGTGTCGCATAATGGGAGAAGAGCAAGCAATTTGACTATTACCTTGAAACGATTGATTTGTTCTAATTGATTTTTCTTCCTTCTGAAAGAGAGAAATTATCCGTTCTTCTCATCAGTAATAGTATGCTCTTTTGATTTCCGAATTCTTTTGGGGTTGGACTGGAAGAGATGCTGGTTATGGTGACTTTTTTTTGGCAAATATTTTTTTATATGAAATCAAATCTTAATTCTGTGAGAAGTATAATTGTTTTGGGTTTTTGACTCTGCACCCATTGTAGCCCTCTATCATGCATGAACAATTCCAACATTTTTGGATTGTCAGCATAAAGTATTTTGTACATTTTAGTTGTTACTTTTCCCATTTCTTCCACACCTGTTTTTGACTATTTATAACTAAATATGTTACACACCTCTTAGTGACTATATTTAATAAAAAAAGACATAACACTACTGTTTATTTGAATTTCATTACTGCTTATTTAAAAACATTTTTTTCTTTTAGGCCGTCAATGTTAGTTTATAAAACTATGGTTTAGCGAAAGTTCTTTTAGAAGCTTTTTTTTTTTTTTCAATTTCCATGTTTTTATATTTAATTTTTCAATGTAACTATTTAAAACAAACTTAATACTTTTTCTCAAAAAAATAAAAATAAAACTTACTACCGCTTAAATTATATTACAACTCATTTTTTTTTCATATTAGGACGCCAATGGCAGTGTATGAAACTTATTATTTTGTGAAAGTCCACAAAATTATAAGGTTGAAATCTTTGTAATAATAATTTTCTGAAACGGTTGTGGCTTTTAATGAAAATAATTGTTTAGTGAAATCAAATCTTAATTCTGTGAGAAGTATAATTGTTTTGGGTTTTTGACTCTGCACCCATTGTAGCCCTCTATCATGCACGAACAATTCCAATTTTTTTGGATTGTCAGCATTAATTATTTTGTACGTTTTAGTTGCTACTTTTCCTATTTCTTCCACACCTGTTTTTGACTATTTATAACTAAATATGTTACACACCTCTTAGTGACTATGTTTAATAAAATAAAGACATAACGCTACTATTTATTTGAATTTCATTACTGCTTACTTAAAAACATTTTTTTCTTTTAGAAGCTTTTAAAAAAATAAAACTTAAAACCGCTTAAATTTTATTACAGCTCATTTAAATTTTTTTCTTATTAGGACGCCAATGGCAGTGTATGAAACTTATTATTTTGTGGAAGTCCAAAAAATTCTAAGGTTGAAATCTTTGTAATAATAATTTTCTGAAACAGTTGTGGCTTTTAATGAAAATAAATAAGGAGTAATCTAGCAATTATTAATTTGGGAGTTATGTAATGACTAATACGCCAAGTTGTAAATGTAATTATGTGGAATGACACTTGGATTATTATTATTTGTCTAAGACTCCACATAAGCGATTACATGTTATTACATGAAGAAATCAGAGTTGACAAATGGCGTGTTGAGGTTCATCCTGAGCACTTGTCTGCTTTTATAATCATGGAAGAAATTACTATGATCTAAAGTGAAAAGAGCGAATCAAAACAATTTTACCTGAAGGGAGAAAAAAAAATGCAGTCGACACCGATATTTGGTACCTCCAAAGAAGAGAAGAAATTATCCTACGGAAAAAAGCTCGAACTTGATAATCTCTACAAAGAAAGAACACGGGAAAGTGAGGAGTGTCGCATAATGGGAGAAGAGCAAGCAATTTGACTATTACCTTGAAACGATTGATTTGTTCTAATTGATTTTTCTTCCTTCTGAAAGAGAGAAATTATCCGTTCTTCTCATCAGTAATAGTATGCTCTTTTGATTTCCGAATTCTTTTGGGGTCGGACTGGAAGAGATGCTGGTTATGGTGACTTTTTTTTGGCAAATATTTTTTTATATGAAATCAAATCTTAATTCTGTGAGAAGTATAATTGTTTTGGGTTTTTGACTCTACACCCATTGTAGCCCTCTATCATGCATGAACAATTCCAACATTTTTGGATTGTCAGCATTAAGTATTTTGTACATTTTAGTTGTTACTTTTCCCATTTCTTCCACACCTGTTTTTGACTATTTATAACTAAATATGTTACACACCTCTTAGTGACTATATTTAATAAAAAAAGACATAACACTACTGTTTATTTGAATTTCATTACTGCTTATTTAAAAACATTTTTTTCTTTTAGGCCGTCAATGTTAGTTTATAAAACTTATGGTTTAGCGAAAGTTCTTTTAGAAGCTTTTTTTTTTTCAATTTCCATGTTTTTATATTTAATTTTTCAATTTAACTATTTAAAACAAACTTAATACTTTTTCTCAAAAAAATAAAAATAAAACTTAATACCGCTTAAATTATATTACAACTCATTTAATTTTTTTTCATATTAGGACGCCAATGGCAGTGTATGAAAATTATTATTTTGTGAAAGTCCACAAAATTATAAGGTTGAAATCTTTGTAATAATAATTTTCTGAAACGGTTGTGGCTTTTAATGAAAATAATTGTTTAATGAAATCAAATCTTAATTCTGTGAGAAGTATAATTGTTTTGGGTTTTTGACTCTGCACCCATTGTAGCCCTCTATCATGCACGAACAATTCCAATTTTTTCGGATTGTCAGCATTAATTATTTTGTACGTTTTAGTTGCTACTTTTCCTATTTCTTCCACACCTGTTTTTGACTATTTATAACTAAATATGTTGCACACCTCTTAGTGACTATGTTTAATAAAAAAAAGACATAACGCTACTATTTGTTTGAATTTCATTACTGCTTACTTAAAAACATTTTTTTCTTTTAGAAGCTTTTAAAAAAATAAAACTTAATACCGCTTAAATTTTATTACAGCTCATTTAAATTTTTTTCTTATTAGGACGCCAATGGCAGTGTATGAAACTTATTATTTTGTGGAAGTCCAAAAAATTCTAAGGTTGAAATCTTTGTAATAATAATTTTCTGAAACGGTTGTGGCTTTTAATGAAAATAAATAAGGAGTAATCTAGCAATTATTAATTTGGGAGTTATGTAATGACTAATACGCCAAGTTGTAAATGTAATTATGTGGAATGACACTTGGATTATTATTATTTGTCTAAGACTCCACATAAGCGATTACATGTTATTACATGAAGAAATCAGAGTTGACAAATGGCGTGTTGAGGTTCATCCTGAGCACTTGTCTGCTTTTATAATCATGGAAGAAATTATTATGATCTAAAGTGAAAAGAGCGATTCAAAACAATTTCACCTGAAGGGAGAAAAAAAAATTCAGTCGACACCGATATTTGGTACCTCCAAAGAAGAGAAGAAATTATCCTACGGAAAAAAGCTCGAACTTGATAATCTCTACAAAGAAAGAACACGGGAAAGTGAGGAGTGTCGCATAATGGGAGAAGAGCAAGCAATTTGACTATTACCTTGAAACGATTGATTTGTTCTAATTGATTTTTCTTCCTTCTGAAAGAGAGAAATTATCCGTTCTTCTCATCAGTAATAGTATGCTCTTTTGATTTCCGAATTCTTTTGGGGTCGGACTGGAAGAGATGCTGGTTATGGTGACTTTTTTTTGGCAAATATTTTTTATATGAAATCAAATCTTAATTCTGTGAGAAGTATAATTGTTTTGGGTTTTTGACTCTGCACCCATTGTAGCCCTCTATCATGCATGAACAATTCCAACATTTTTGGATTGTCAGCATTAAGTATTTTGTACATTTTAGTTGTTACTTTTCCCATTTTTTCCACACCTGTTTTTGACTATTTATAACTAAATATGTTACACACCTCTTAGTGACTATATTTAATAAAGAAAGACATAACACTACTGTTTATTTGAATTTCATTACTGCTTATTTAAAAACATTTTTTTCTTTTAGGCCGTCAATGTTAGTTTATAAAACTTATGGTTTAGCGAAAGTTCTTTTAGAAGCCTTTTTTCTTTTTTTTCAATTTCCATGTTTTTATATTTAATTTTTCAATTTAACTATTTAAAACAAACTTAATACTTTTTCTCAAAAGAATAAAAATAAAACTTAATACCGCTTAAATTATATTACAACTCATTTAATTTTTTTTCATATTAGGACGCCAATGGCAGTGTATGAAACTTATTATTTTGTGAAAGTCCACAAAATTATAAGGTTGAAATCTTTGTAATAATAATTTTCTGAAACGGTTGTGGCTTTTAATGAAAATAATTGTTCAATGAAATCAAATCTTAATTCTGTGAGAAGTATAATTGTTTTGAGTTTTTGACTCTGCACCCATTGTAGCCCTCTATCATGCACGAACAATTCCAATTTTTTTGGATTGTCAGCATTAATTATTTTGTACGTTTTAGTTGCTACTTTTCCTATTTCTTCCACACCTGTTTTTGACTATTTATAACTAAATATGTTACACACCTCTTAGTGACTATGTTTAATAAAAAAAAGACATAACGCTACTATTTATTTGAATTTCATTACTGCTTACTTAAAAACATTTTTTTCTTTTAGAAGCTTTAAAAAAAATAAAACTTAATACCGCTTAAATTTTATTAAAGCTCATTTAAATTTTTTTCTTATTAGGAAGCCAATGGCAGTGTATGAAACTTATTATTTTGTGGAAGTCCAAAAAATTCTAAGGTTGAAATCTTTGTAATAATAATTTTCTGAAACGGTTGTGGCTTTTAATGAAAATAAATAAGGAGTAATCTAGCAATTATTAATTTGGGAGTTATGTAATGACTAATACGCCAAGTTGTAAATGTAATTATGTGGAATGACACTTGGATTATTATTATTTGTCTAAGACTCCACATAAGCGATTACATGTTATTACATGAAGAAATCAGAGTTGACAAATGGCGTGTTGAGGTTCATCCTGAGCACTTGTCTGCTTTTATATATATATAGATTATCATTATTCCGTATTTATAGAATACCAAATTCAACTTCGAACGAAAAACGGATTGCAGATTCTCTGTCTTTGATGACGTGGAAACATACCAAAATAACGTACAATACCATTCTAATTCTTCTCTTCCCCATCAATTTGACTTTTTGATTCGTATATGGGGAATTTGGACCAGGTGATTTGGATCGCAAAACGATACATTCTTTGATAATTTTTCACCGTTTTTAGAACAACTTTTACTTTACAATATCACAAAAAATAATCATAATCTCAAAAAAAATCAAAAAGTTACATCATTTAACTATTCAAAAATCACCGGGTCAAAGTGACCCAGTGAATGATGAAGAACTCCCTATGATGTTTTTCAAAAAAAAAAAAAAAAAAAAAAAAAAAAAAAAAAAAAACAACTCCCCATGATGGGAAAGAGAAGAATCCGAGTGGAACTCTTTTTATGGAAAATATTCCTACTCTGTCGTAAATATCCCTTTTCTATTGAAATCTCAATATTTTATTTTTATTTTCTTGAAAGTAAAATATCCCTCAATATTAATAAGAATAGTAATGACTCGACATGTCACATCAACAAATTGACGTAGGAAAGGAAGTAAGAATAACAAGAAACTGCAAGAAATCAAAACAAATAAGAATGAAAAGACTTAATTAAAAACAAACGAAAAATATCATTGTTTCTTGTTTTCGCCTCTCAATGTGTTGATGTGGCATGGCACGTCACATTTTGGCTACCAACCTGACTACGGGAGTGGGTTGCGTAATTTAACTTATAGTAAAAGAAACTGACCTCCCCTACATTATCATAAACTACAATCAGCACCCCAATATGATGTATAACCAAATAGAACATTATTCACTAATACCCTTAGTTAAATGCGCCTAGCTCCCCCATCCTTAATCACTAGTTTCTGGTAATGACATAAACTACCTCCAATTTTATGGAAAAACCCAAAAAGCCCCAAGTTTAAAAGCACGTTAAACACATCTTCTTCTGCAATATGACCCGTTTCAAATTTCAATTTCAGTTAACAAGATATGATTTTGACGATTATTAATGAACTAGAGAAGGATTTAGAGCCTACCCACGCCATGAATCGCGAAAAAAAAAGTCGAGAAATGGGTCATCTCTGCCTTCCCGTCGATGGGTCGTCGACGATGCTCGTCGCTGGTGATTCTGGCGTCCTTGTCTCAGTTTTAGGCGTTCACTGGTCTCCTTGGACCTTCAAGAGGCTAGTGGAAGCAAGCTTCAGAGATAGGTACGCCCAGAATTGCGCAGGCCGAGCTTCGTGCCGGCGACAATGATGGTGGCGGCAACTTGGTTGCGGCCGGCTACTTCTGCTGCCGATGGTGGAGATGGAAATTCCTCGGTGGGTTTCCCGTCGGGGTTGGCGGCCTCCACCGTCGCTGCTTCTTCTTCTCTTTGGTAGAGAGGGGCGAAACAGAGGGAGAGAGATGGAATGAAAGCAGAGAGAGGGAGAGTTAGCTGTAGTGGTGGGTGGTGGATGTGGTGTTGGCGAAGAAGAAGAAGAAGAAGAAGAAGAAGAAGAAGAAGAAGAAGAAGAAGAAGAAGAAGAAGAAGAAGAAGAAGAAGAAGAAGAAGAAGAAGAAGAAGAAGAAGAAGAAGAAGAAGAAGAAAATATTGGAAGAAGAGAAGAAATTTAAGAGAGAGTACTGAGTGTTGGACGGGTGTGAGGTTTTTTTTGTATGTATTTTATAGTACTTTTATATGTATATAGCTAATGTATTGTATCGTATAGATACAAGTATATGAATACATGTATTAGTATGAGTATGTATATCGTATTTATACATAATAATACACTTTAAATTACAACTATTCCCCCTTATTTTCTAGTAATATAAGGTTTAATCGTCAATTTCATAATAAATACTTTAAGAAAAATGCACAATCGCCCCTTGTTAATGAAGTGGGGTATTTCATCTACCCTGTCTTCGACTATGGGGATGCCTCTCGCTCAGTCTTCTGCCAAACACTTAGTTACCATCATGGACTTCTCCCTTCCTCAAAGAGATATTTTGGGCGGCCTCCTCCATTGATTTTCCACCAAGCTAAGTAGCTGGAAACATGGATTCTTGAGCTTCGTCGGACGGGGAACCTTAATCAAAGCCTCCTTGCTTTCGATTAAAATAATTCTTTTCAATTTAAAATAACCGAATCTTTTAAATTTGAAATAAAATATCATTTTCTTGTTCAGTTGATAAATAATCGTTTAGATATACTGGAGTATGAATCTTACCAAATATTACAACACTTCATAATCTCTAATAATAACTAGCTCCTCTATAGTCTCGAATCGTCCGGTTCGGTACCTATTAATATATTTTAGGGTGAGCAAAAAGCCCAACAGTTACCGCCTAAGCACTGGCGTAGAAATATAATAATCGACTAACATGTAACAGGGTATCAAATAATAACATGGATCGCAAATCACTTAATTATCATACTTTAGATATCATGCGAATAACAGATAATAATTTAACAATCAACATTGAAAGATCAGGTTGTGCAAGACTTGGAATAGCTCAGCTATTTCAAGGCCTTGAATCAGCTTTCAAAACCTTGAATCAGTCTGAGAGGCTTGAAAATAGTTTAGGCCTTGAAACTGCTTAACATGTATGCACACTCTCACGGGGAGTTTTCTGCAAACTCTCTGAGTTGATTTCCTATTTCTCTTTCATATGCTTGATTCATTGTTATTAGATGATGAAAGACAAATTTTTCTAACATGTTTTGATCATAAGATATCATCTATTTGACCGTGATAATGCAGGAGATTTTGTTTCTTAGTTTTGCATGATTATTTCCTAAACTGAATTGCTGCAGATTTGGAAATAGATGGACACTTTGATCCTGTGATCAATCATACGTGTATGACAGCTTCTCATGGTGTTTAAATGAAAGATTAAAACGTAATATCTGAAGATTGTGATCATCCAACCACTAGAGAAGATTTCAAAGTAGTCAAACTCTGTTGCCTACAAAATAGGAAGTTTGTTGCTGAAAATCTGGGGAGATTTGCAGAGCTGTTTGAAGTTTAAATAGAGCTCAAATCCGAAGCAACATAATACAATACTCAACGGGCAAAAACAGAGAAAGAATTTTGGATTGACAAGCATCAAAGAAGTTCATCATTCTTCCAATCCATTCACAGAAGTTCACAGCATTTTCACTACAGTTTTCTACTCTAAGTGTACTTCTGTGTTGAGCTGTATTGGTAGATCATTTCTGTATCATTTCTACACCTATTCTCAAGGACTGTTCAAAGTGAAAAATAGAGAATTCTTAGTTAATCAGTTAGCTAGAGCAGGTACTAGACAGGTTAGGGAAAACCACAAGCTGTAACAGAGTAAGGGAACTCTCTGGGCTTAAGTTCTAGGGTTTAGCTTTTGATTAATAAGAATTGAGTTGAAAATCCTTCCGGGATCTAATCCCTGAGGTAGAGACGTAGGTCCAAGTAGACTGAACTCTATAAATCACTTGTCTTCTGCATTTACAGTTCATTCTTTTTCATAGTTTTTACAGCACACAAAACTGTTTATTTTTCAAGGGTTTGAACTGGTTTTCAAGGCCTTGAAAAAGGCAGACTTGCTTTATACTATCTGCATCTTCTCCAAGGGCTTGAACTAGTTTTCAAGGCCTCGAACTTATTTTTTGGACAAGTTTTTATCTTCCTAGAAAGTTTTGCAAAAAGTAGGCATACTCTATTCAACCCCCCCCCCCCCTTTAGAGTATCTTAGCTACATTTACATCTGCATACTCACACTTTCAAACATAATAACATATAATTATGTATAGATCGTAATTACAGTAGACGTGAAAACTATATTTCTCCTACCTCAATATTACCTTCAAGATAACATATTTGAATTATACGAGTAGCTTCAATTCTTTTATTTCGGGATATTCCCAGTATCTCTCCGTCCCACTTACCAGTAGTTGAATCGAATGTAGAATGATAAATAACTAAAATACAAGACCATATTTATAGAAGTATCCGGCCAATCAGGATGCGCCGAGTCACATGACATGTGTTGTGCATACAGTGAAAGGTTTTCCACACGTTGACACATGTCGTCTAAGTGTAACACATTCATAGAGATGTCATGAGGGCACTGTAGGGTTTTGACACGGATCACGCCGCAGCGGAAAACATTAGATTGATTCCGTTCAAGACTCTCCATGAATCGTAGGACAAGTCATCATAACGTTGTAAGGGTAGAATCATTGTGTACCTTGTTTGTCTGAAAAATCACTCCGTGTAGAATGCTATCCACATCTCTATGAATATCCACACCTAGGATTGCACAAGAGTCCTTCTCACGTCTATGTGCTAGCAACGGGAGGAAGGAGGAAGAAGAAGATAACACAAAACGAGGTACCACAGGCCAGCGCGCCTCATGAGACCGATGACACAGAGAGGGGGCGGACAGGGGGTTCGGCCTGCATGTCTGAATCTCTCTCCTTGATTTTTATTTCACTACTCTTGTGAAATAATTAAGCTAGGAGTGTCCTGTAACTCCTTATCAACTACATATTTTCTCCAATACTAATCATGTCCATACACGGATTAGTCCACTTTACAAATTAGTCCTACTAAGTTTGCTTGAAACAACCCTGGAACCTAGTACAACTTCACGATATCCAAAGAGTACTTTATTGAAATAAAGGGTAAAAACCTCCAACATAGTTTGCAAACTACAAAGTTGATAGGAAAAGCACTTCAGGAACTTTTCAATTTATTGGATCCTCCTTGATCAGTTGCCACTCCAAGAAACAAACTCATTTACTCTATCAACAGCTGAAGATGAATACAGAGCTGCTGGACCCTGTTGCTCACAAGTCTTATGGATTTCTCAGCAGTTGAGAGATCTTGGATTTGATTTCAGAAGTATACCTATCAAATGTGACAACACTAGTGCAATATAAATTACAAAGAATCCAGTTAAACATTTAAGAACCAAGCAAATTGATGTAAGACACCATTTAATCAGAGATCATGCTGAGAAATGTGATATTGTTCTTGAATTTGTTTCTACTAACATGAAACTTGTAGATATCTTCACTAAACCATTTCCAGATGAAAGATTCTCAGCTCTAAGAATGGAATTGGGCATGCTAAATAAAGATGCACTGGTTTAGGGAAGTATCAGTAAGGAAGGTAAGTTATTATGTGTTTCAAAGGTTTGAATAGATTTTCAAAACCTTGAAAATCCTTTCAAAACTTTGATTTTACTTTTTTCAGTAAAACAGCATTTCAAGACCTTGAAATTCTTTTCAAAGCCTTAAAAATAAGTCTGATAATTGTTTAGTCAATAACTCTTGGATCATTCAATATTGGGGGCTATCTTTGTAGATATTTGCTCAATATTGTGCCTACCCTTTTTCAAAAACTTTTTCCAGCCAAATATAGTGTTAAAATATTTGTTTCAAACGGCTTCAAAGATTTGAATCTTCTCTGATCATTGCCTATCTTTTGAGATCAGAGAGATATTGCAGTTTCCTTTTTAAACTCAAGCTCTTTTAGTATTTATCTTCTTCTCTTCTCCTTCTCTCCGTAACATTCCTACATCTCTCTATTCTTCTCCCAAACCCTAATGAGCACTAGAAGAGCCTCTGACAGAATCAAGATGGTTTGTGGTTCTAAGTCTGGTACAGAGTAGAAGAGAACGACTCTTGTAGAAGAGATTCAAGATATTAGTGAAGACTCAGAATCAAAGACCTCTACTGATGAAGAACTAGAGTCTTCTCATCTCAGGAAGAATGTAAAGAAGGACCAGTTTCTAGTGTTACACAACAAGAAAAAAGACTTTGGAGGCTACACAAGAGAAGCAGAAGGGGATCCATGTTGGAAGCCCTAAGAAGGACAAAAAAAATCCAGACACAGAGATCAAGGGAAAAGGAAAAGAAATCTACATTCCAGACTCGGATTCAGATGCCACTTCAGGTTCCTATGGATTGTATTATGTATCCAAAAAGGGACACATGAGAAAGATCTTCTAGAAGCTGAGTCATTGTTAAAAAGGAGATATCATCACAAAATTCCCTCTGCACAACAGAAAAAGGTGTATGTGAAGAAGAAACTAGAGCATGGAAGAAAAGCTTTAGAAGGACTCACCTTCTTGTTCAACAGTGTTATCAAAACAATCAGTTCCATTATTGAGGAAATTGATGTGGTTCAACAAGAAGCACAAGCAAATGAGGAAGACAGTGAGGAAGAAGAAGGAGATCATGATGGAGATGAAGACCCAACCCCATCAATTCTTGCCTACTCTTTCTTGACCACTCTTTTCTTAATTTTATTTTCAAAATTTTCCAAAGACTCTGATCCACTCATTCTTTTTTGATGAAAGTGAAAAAGGGGGAGAAATCTTTAGTTGTTTTTATGTTTTAGTGACCTGTCTTTTTTGTCAGTAGGAATTATGTGAAACTTATCTGTTTTGTTACTTGCTAAATAAGTTGGATTTTTGGAACTTATGTGTTACTACTATTTAGGATATGTGCTAATCAGTATTTTTTGCAGAAACTAAGGCTCAAACAGTTTGTGGTTTTGTCTTTCATCAAGGGGGAGATTGTAAGTTCACAGGTTTCTATTTCAAGGCCTTGAAACAGTTTTCGAAGCCTTGAATTCACATGTATCACAGGCAGAGCTGTTTCAAGGCCTTGAAATAGCATTCAAAGACTTGAAACTGTTTGTCCTGTATGCTTATTCTAAGGGGGAGTTTTTCTGAGTACCTCTGATTCTATTCCAACTCTCTCACCCTTATGTTTGATCTGTTATTATCTAATGATGAAAGACAAACTATTTTGATATGTATAACACCATCTAATTCATCTGTTTGACTCGGTTTTTCAGGGAAAATTTATTTCATATTCTGCAGGATTTATTTCCTAACCTAAGTTTTCGAGGAAGGAGTTTCTGGGTTCATTTGATTCTGCAATCAATCTATTGATACTAACAGCTTCCAACATGTTTATGGACAAGATCAGATCAGTATCCCTTAAGATAATGAGCGACTATACGTTGGAGAAGATTGTTGGAGAAGTCAAAGTTGCTTCCTACAAAATAGGAAAGTTTGTTGCTACAAATCTTGAAGATTTGCAGATCAAATGATCTATATATAAGGAACTCAATTTGAAGCATGACACACAAAATTCAACGGTCAAAAAGAGAGACACATTTTAGGATTGACAAGCATCAAAGAAGCACATCATTTTCACAATCCAACTCACATAAGATCACTGCATTCTTCACTGCATTTTCAGTTCATGTGTTCTTCTATTATGTACTCAATTTGTATATCTTTCTTATACTACTTCTACCTCTCATTCTCAAGGATTGTTCAAAGTGATAAATAGAGAACTCTTAGTTAATCAGATAGCTAGAGCAGGTACTAGATAGGTTAGTGAGAACCACAAGATATAATAGAGTAAGGCATATCTATATGCTTGAGATCTAGGGCTTAGATTTTGATTAATAACAATTGTTTCGAAAATCCTGCAGGGAGAAGATCCCTGAGGTAGAGACGTAGGTCCAAGTGGACTGAACTCTATTAATCCTGTGTCTCTTGCATTTATATTTTCATTCTCATACTTTGCTTTATACAGCATTCAAACTAGTCTGTTTTCAAAGGTTTGAAACTCTTTTCAAGGCCTTGAAAAAGACTTGTCTGTTTCTTTACTTAAACTGTATTTATTTCAAAGGCTTTAAAATGTTTTCAAGGCCTTGAACATCATTACTCTTCACAGAAACTATATCTTTTACAAGTTTTACAAAAAGTTGGCATACTCTATTCAACTCCCCCCCCCCCTTCTAGAGTATTTGTGCTGCATTTCTACCTGCTTACTCCCCTTTCAAGTACTTTCATCAAAAATAACATGAATTCTCTCCTCTACAATCTTAGTTCTATTGTTGAAAACTCTATATGCTTTTCTGGTTTGTGAGTAACCAAGAAACACACCTTCATTACTTCTAGCATCAAACTTACCAAGATTATCCTTGCCATTATTATGCACATAACAAGTACAACCAAAAGGCTTAAAATAAGAAACACTTGGCTTTCTGCCTTTGAAAAGTTCATAAGGGGTTTTCTTCAAAATAGGTCTAATCAAGCATCTATTCAGCACATAAGTGGCACTGTTAACAGCTTCTGCCCACATATACTTTGGCAAATAGCTTTCAATTAGCATGGTTCTAGACATATCTTCAAGTGTTCTATTTTTCCTCTCTACTACTCCATTCTGCTGAGGAGTTCTAGGTGCAGAGAAGTTGTGTGAGATGTCATGCTTTGCACAGAATAAATCAAAAGTTGATCAAATTCTCTACCATGATCACTTCTAATTGATGCAACAGGTAAGTTTTTCAAAGTTTGAAGCTCCTTACAAAGATTTTAGAATTCAGATAATGCTTCAGACTTGTCTCTAATGAACATAAACTAAGTAAATCTAGAGCAGTCATCTACCAAAACAAGCATATATCTCTTACCTTTGGGTTTCTGAACCCTTCTAGGACCATATAAGTCGATATGCATCAATTCTAAAGGTCTAGAGGTACTTACAATGTTCTTTGGCTTGAATGAACTCTTGGTATGTTTACCTTGGGTACATGCTTTGAAAATCTCATCATCTTTGAATTTTAGAATTGGTAATCCTCTTACCAAATCTTTTGAGATGAGCTTATTCATTGTATGCATGCTAATATGCCCAAGCGTTCTATGCCAAAGCTTTGAGTCTTCCTTCAAAGCTTTGAGACACTTCAGACTTTCACTTGCAACTTTGTTAGTACTGAAAGCATAAACATAATGTGACGTAGGAGAAGTGAGTATGCAATTACCTGATTTCTCATCTTGCCCCACACATTTCTTCTTGTCAAACACTACTTTATTACCTCTATCACATAACTGAGATATACTAAGCAGATTATACTTTAAACCTTCAACCAAACAAACATCAGAAATTGAACTCGCATAATCGTTACCAATACTACCTGTACCCATGATGTTGCACTTAGCTTTGTCACCAAGTGTAATTGTTCCTCCTGATTGCTCTTTAAGCTCGGTAAATAAGATTTCTTTCCACACAAGTGCCTGGAGCAACCACTATCCAATTCCACTTTTGATCCTTCAAAGCTTTGGTGACATCCTGCAAAATTCAAACAATACCTTAACAGGCTATTAGACCAAGTGTAGAATTTGGATTCTAGGTGGTCTGATTCCTTTTGGAACCCAAATCTGTCTCACTTGTCCCTTAAGCTGATAAGGATAGGTATTCTTCGCAATGTGAGGTTATGTCCTTCTAAAGAAGCAAGTTATCTTCACATGTCCAATTTTACCACAATAATGACACTTTGGAGAATGTCTGCTTCCTGATTTTACAAATGTGGTTTGGTTTCTTTTTGGAAAATTTGGATTATAACCAATTCCACTTTGGTAAACAGGTTGCGTACTTCCTCCAAGCATGAGATTCAGCTTGTGTTCTGAGCCATCAAAGTTTGATTAAATTTTCTTATATTCTTGAAGCTTCTCAGTCAATGAGGTTTTATGTTGTTCTAAATCATCTGAATTATTCTTTAGATCAACTTACTTATCGGTTAAAAGAGAGTTTTGATCAACAACTTCTTTGACTTGTGTCTTCAAATCTTTGAATCTGCTGTCCAAGGCTTTTAGTCACTATCAATTTTAAACTTAGTTGCTTCAAGCCATTAGTTTTGAAAAGTTAAATCTATGATCTCCTTTGCTTGCTCATGAACCTTCACTTTCAAAGAATCAATCTCATTCCTGTAACTTTCCTCATTCAAAAACATACTTTTGAGGATTTCAGGTTTTATTATCTGAGGGACTAGATAAGAGATTCTTTACCATATCCACAATATGCTTGTCTGAGCCTTTTTCTTCATTATGCTCAGCCATTAAACATAGATTTTCCTGCTCTTCCTCAGATTATGAGTCTGTTGAAGAATCTGAATCACTCCAGGAAGCAGCCATTGCTTTCTTCTTTTTATTTTTGTCATTTTCTTTTTTAGACAAAATTCTTCTTTTCTTAATTTGAGGGCAATCTCTCACCAATGATATCCATATCCACATTCATAGAAATTCATAACTTTAGGTTTATATGAATGTGAAGAAGATTTACCTTTCCGATCCTTACTACTTGAGGATCTGAATTTTTCCTTGTTGGAGTCCTTGTTTCCAAAGCTCTTTTTATTCTTTTGAATTCAGGCCAAGGCTTTGGAAATCAAGGCTAAGGATTCATCATCATCATCATCCTCGTGTTCAAGGCTTTGAGATTTTCGTTGTCCTTTTCCTTGAGTGCTAGATTCTTGATTTTGTCACTCATATCACCAAATACTTCATTGAAATCTCAGGAGTGAGCAGTTTTACTTGCAGATCATCCAACTCTAATGTACTCAAGTCCTGAGCTTCCTCAATTGCAGTTGTCTTAGGCTCCCATTTGGATTTTGGCAAGCTTCTCAGAATCTTTCTGACTTTCTCTTCAATTGAAAAGCTCTCACCGAAGGACTCCAAGTTGTTCAAATTATCAGTAAACCTCTTAAACATGTCCTTGATGGATTCATCAGAATTCATCTTGAACAGTTGATACTGCATTAGAAGGATATTGATTTTAGTATGTTGGACTTGGCTGGTTCCTTCATAAGTGACAGTTGCATGTCCCAGATGTCTTTAGCATTCTTACAATTTGATATTCTTTTGAACGCATATACACTACGAGGACAATATAATAAGTTCAAAGCTTTGTAGTTCTTTGAAACCTTTTCCATTTCTGTAGATGAGAGATCTTGTTCTGATTTGACAGTCCTGAATCCTTCATAAGTAGTGTAGAACACATGAGGACCATTTACTATAATTGAGCACACCTCCATGTCCTGGTATATGATGAACATCTTCATCAATTCCTTCCAATGTAAGAAGTTATCACCACAGAACAGTGTATGTCTGTTGGCTGCTCTTCCCTATGAGAATCCTCAATCACCTACATTACTCATTTTCACTAGATTGTTAGATCTTTAAGCAGTGACCCAAGCTCTGATACCAATTGAAAGTTTGTACTACAAGTAGGAAAACATGATCAAATACTCTAGAAGGGGGGTTGAATAGAGTATGGAAACTTTTTCTCACACCCAGTCTTTTAAAAATTTAAGTTGTTGAGTTGATATCTAAAAGGTTTGGAAAAGATTTGAGATGCTAGAGATATAACTGCAGCACATAGAAACTTCAAAGCTTTGATATTGGAAATCCTCCAAATCTTTGGAGCTGCTTGTTTGTAACTAGAGTGAAAATCAACAAAGTAAAACAGAGACGCATGGATATTTACAGGGTTCAGTAACAATTGGACCTAGTCTCTTCCTGAGGATCAGATCCCTCTACGATTTCAACATAACTTCGTATTAATCACCCAAATTTATCCCTAGATCTCAAGTCTAAGTGAGCTACCTTACACTTATACAGCTTGTGGGTCCCAACCTATCTAGTTACCAAGTATAACATGTTGAAACAATAAGAACCTCTTGTTGTTACCTTGAACAACCAAACTACTAAGTTTTGTGAGGTTTTAGAAAGATAGAATGAATAATACAATTCAATACAAGTAGAGGAACTCATAAAAAAATGAGTTGATGAAGCTTGGAAGAGTTCTTCTAATCTGATGAATGATCTTCTCCTGTTGAACTGTTGATTGGCCTGATTGTTTGAAGAGTTGTGTAACTTGATCTATCTTGTTTGTGACTCTATTCAAATACCACGTTGATCAGCCTCTCTCAAATTGTATCTCTATTTGAAATTCAAAGTCAGCTTTTATCAACTTTCTGCAACAATTCTCAGAGATTTTAGGAACTGGTTTCCTAGAAATCCTCTCCCCAGATATCCTTCTTTCAACAGCTATTCTTGAATAGCTACCTAAGTTGTTTGTGAACTTTATAATGGCCAACAAACTTGCACACACTCAGCAACAAAGATCAAACAACATCTAGACAAAATAGCAACATATCTGATCTCTCAAAGACAGACAGTTCCTGAGAAACTGGGCTTATTTTTCCTTAAATTAATTTCAGTTTCTAAAACCAACTGAGTAAATATAACTATGAATCAATATAAAACACGTAATAAAGAGTTAGAATAACTCAAAAAGTTAGTTTTGGATCCAAATAAGTCAACCTGCATGTACTGATTTAGTTAGATCAACTTAGCAGTATATAGTCATCAGAAAATCTCAAAGCTTTGGAGCTTTGACTGCTAGTTCACAAGTATGAGCCTTGATGCTCAATCCTGCAATCTGTGTTATACCATCCAAAACAATACTCATTAATATTTTCAGAATTCATTAGTGAATGATAAACTCATATAAGCACAATATAAGCATATGCGCTACAGTATCTCAAGGCTTTGAAGCTTTGATACTTAGTGTTGTTTCACAACTTGAGATTTGGCTTTCATCATCAAGGAACAAAAGCTCCCCCTAAGTTTATGAACACATTCAATGTTAAGAGCTTCTGATGTATCAGTAGGGATCCTCAACAAATTCGCCTCCTATGAATTCTGAATCTACAATAATCACATAATCATATATTAACACATATTCACCACACACAAATTGCAATTAAATGCCCTATAAGAATGCAAGTGCAATCTCCCAACTAATCACCAAATGAATTATATTTTACTAGCTATGAGTTGCACATTTAGAATATACATTTACTATGAAAATAGTGGTGTATAAATATAAAATTAAGAATTTAGGTATGGAAAACTTTATCTAATATTCTATATTATTATTGATTTAAGGAGGTACACTTCTATAAATAAACGATAACTATTTTAATTAAGTTAAAAGTCGACTATCTTTATTATAAAGGTTATATTAATGAAAATAATGTTGTTCAGTAAAAAGAAATCAATTTCGGATATATACAAAATATGACTATTTAGTTGTTAAGAAAACATAAAATAAATATTATTCTTACACTATTCTTAAAATATCAAATCATCACTTATAAGGATATAAATATATATTTCTTTTAGAAAAATCTTGTTAATTATATCAAATAATGTATGAAAAAGTGCTAGTTATACAATCTATCTGCTATACTAAAAGAGGCTAAGAGATTTTTGAGTTGGGAATTGTCTACTCTGTCCTTTTGATTTTTCTCTTTGAATTCCGAATTGTTCAGGGTATTTTTGTAATAACGGTGGTTGTTTTGGTCTTCCTCCTAGGGTGCGTTTGTGACCTTGTTATCCTTCGGCTCTGCGTGCCAGTGTGCCTTTGGGGGACGTGAATTAGCTCCATTTGCAGGGAGTTTGCGTCCTGTCGATTGGTTGTCTGCGTTAGATTGTGAAGTCATCTTCGTACCCTTCATTAGTTTGGATTTTGTGTATGTGCACTTGGTATAATCGTAATTATTGTGAACCTGGTGGGTTTTTTGACCGAGAATCCTTAAGAGAAATTTGGGAATGCTGATGACTGTGTTGCCCCCGTCTGTGTTCTGCCATTATAGTTTTGGGATGATGCAATAAATGTCAAGTGTAGAGGCTTTCCCGGTCATTTTGGATTTCGTTTGATGTTGAGTTGGGAATTGTCCTCGCTGCCCTCCGGTATTTTGCTCTTTCATTTCCTAATTGGTCGTGGTATTTTCGCACTAACGGTGGTTGTTGTGGTCGTTCTCCTGCGGTGCGTTTGCGGAATGACATTGTTGTCCTTCGGCTCGTCGTGCCACTGTGGCTTTTGAGAGTTTTTAATTGGCTTCATTTGCAGGGAGTTTTACGTCCCATCGATTGGGTGTGTTTCGTCTCCTTTAGATTGCAAAATGATGTATGTGCCCTTCGTTAGTTTGGATTTTGTATATGTGTTGTTGGCATGTCCGTAATTATTGTGAACCTGGTGGGTTAGTTGATCGACAAACTTAAAACAAAATTTGGGAGCGGTAATGACTATGTTGTCCATGTATGTGTTCTGCCATTATATTTGAAGGGGTATACAGTAGGTAGAAATACAGGATCAATACTCTAGAGGGGGTGAATAGAGTATGCCAACTTTTGTTAAACTTGCAAGAGGAGTGGTTCAAAAGATATAAAATAAGTTCAGAGAGATTCAAGGCCTTGAAATGAGTTTCAAGCCCTTGGAATGAAAATATTTGAAGTAAAAAAGATAAGTCTATTTCAAGGCCATGAAATGAGTTTCAAACCCTTGAAATGAAACTGTTTTGAAAGATGCAAAACAACTAAGTATGGAACTGAAAAGTAAATGTAAGAGACACAAGATATATAGAGTTCAGTCCAGTTGGACCTACGTCTCTACCTAAGGGATCTTCTCCCTGCTGGATTTTCAACTTAATTCTTATTAATCAACAGCTAAGCCTTAGATCTCAAGCACAGAGAGATGCCTTACTCTATTACAGCTTGTGGTTCTCACTAACCTATCTAGTACCTTCTCTAGCTATCTGATTAACTAAGAATTCTCTATTGTTCACCTTGAACAATCCTTGAGAATAAGAACTAGAAGTATTATCAAAATGATATACAAATGAAGTTCACAAGAGAAGAACACTAGAACTGAATCTCCGTGAGTAAGCAGTGTTCTTCAGATGCTTGGATTGAGAGAAATGAATCTGCTTTATTGTTGTTTGTCAATCCTTGAAAGTTTTGAGTGTCATTGCTGATTGCCTCATTGCATTGCTTCAGCTTTCCCTCTTTTATAGAGTAGATTGAATTGCAGATCTTCAGGATATTCTCTTAACAAACTTCCCTATTTTGTATCTTCAGCTTTGACTTCTCTAAAAGCTTCTCCAACGGATAGTTTCTCAGTATCTTCAATGATACTAATTTGATATTGTATAAACACATGTTGGGAAACTTCCAAACACAGCAGGATTGATCATAGAATCAAATCATCACAGAAATTCCTTTCCTGCAAAGCTTAGGTTAGGAAATAGATCCTGTAAAATAGGAAACAAAATTTCCCTGCAAAACTAAGTCAAACAGATGGATTAGATACTGCTAAATGTCTCAAAATACTTTGTATTTCATCATCAAGTAACAAATAATCAAGCACAGGGGTTTAGGGGCTGAATCAAGATCAGAAACTCCCCCTATGTTCATGCATATAAAGCATAGTCAGTTTCAAAGCTTTGAAAGCTGTTTCAAGGCCTTGAAATAGACTAGCTATTTCAAAAATTTGAAACTGAGTTGAACTTAGAATCTCCCTTTTGATGAAAGACAAAACCTCAATCAGTTGCAAAATCTCAATCTGTTTGGTACTAAGTTTCTGCAAAAAATACTCATTAGCACATAGTATAGCATGTCATAGCACATGATATCCAAAAAAAATCCAAATTATTAACTTACTGAAAATATCACATAACATCAAAGTTCAAATAATTCTACTGACCAAAAACCAGGTCAGGTCTCCTAGTAAGCAAAATAATAAACCTAAAATTTTCCCCCTTTTTGACTTTCATCAAAAAAGAATGAGAAAATGTTGGATCAGAGTATTAGAACATTTTTGAGAAAAACTGTTTGGAAAGATAGAATTTTCAATCCTTTGAAAAAGATATCAAGGTCTTGAAAGAGATGAGAAAGAGTAGGCAAGAGTTAAGGGGTTGGGTCTTCATCTCCTTGCTGCTCTGCATCTTCTTCCCGACTATTTCCCTCATCATCATCATCAACCTGTTCTTCTTCCTATTGAGCCACACTATCACCATCTTCACCTCCTCCCTCAAACAAATCAGCAGTAGTCACAACCTCTGGAATAGCTGTTTTATTTGATTTCTTCTTCTTGAGATCTATAAGCAGTGCTCCTGAATCTGGACTGTCAATTTATTCCTCTTGATCACCATCAACTAGTTCTTCAACCACTTTCTTTCCATTGCCCTTTTCCTCACTAGTCTTTTCCTGATTTCAGTGTTCACTGAGGAGATCCTTGGCTGAATCATCCTTTTCGGTACCCTCTGCAGCTTGAGAGACTTCTTCAGGCACAGCAAATACTGTCATGTTTCTGAAGATGTTTTCAATCATGTTCTTTACCAGTCTGAACTCAGTTCCAAACTCAAGTCCATCCAGCTTCTGAAGGATCAAGGAGATATCTTGAGGCTGAGAGGTTTGGCTTGAATTAGGGGTCAAGGATTTGGGTTTGAGAAACTTCCTGGAATTCAATTATTCCTCTGTCAAATATGAGTACAGCTTCCAAGTCTTAGCACTGGTTTTTACCATACCAATCTTCTCAAATGCTTTCTCATTAAGCATACCAAACCCATTAGTAATAGTCTCTTCCCTATTAGTTGGAATTTCAAGGTGTTGGAAGAAAGAGGTGAACAAATTGGCATAAAGCAAGGGGTGTTTTCTCTGATTGGTTTGGGTATACAGCATGTGTTCCATCACAAGTTCTGGAAGATCAATCCCATAACCATGCATAACAAAATACATTAAGTACAGCACCCTTTCACTGATCAGCTCCTTTGAGTGCTACCTTGGTACCACACATCTCATCAAGATTGTTAACAAGACTTTCGCTTCAACAGTCAGCACATAGTGTGTTAATTGCTTGGATGGGGTGGGGGTATTTGGTAGAAAGAACTCTTCTTTTGCTAGTTTCAGGGCTTCACTCTTTGGAGGATGGTTACTGGTTTCATACCTCTTTGGACAACCTAGAACACTGGCAAACTCAGGGTGATCTAGTTCCATATCAATGCCAAAAACTTTTGTCTGAATCACCAGGTTTACAGATTTCTTGAGTTGTTTCATGTTTAGGTAAATGAATCTGGTGAGTTTGGGGTAGGCTATCTCTAGAGGGTTTAGAACAAATCAAAGAGAGCTTTTCTTTAACATCTTAATGCAATTCAAATTCATACCATGCAACATTGAAACACTGGTCATACTACAAAATGCAACTAGTCAAGAAGCAAATCCATCTAGCCATTGACCTCTAGCAACTTGAGTAATGAACCATGTGTTATCAAGGGTTGATTTCTTAACAGTGGATTTCTTCTTCTCAGAAAAGATCTGTAGTGCCTTCTGACACGATCCAACCGCAAGTGTACGGCTGTCGCGTGTAGTAATATCCGGTAATCCAGGTTTGTCGAACCCAACGGACTTGTCGTGAATTACCTAAGATGATTAACTCTGTGTGGGCAAGCAAATTCTGTTTTCTAATAACTAAGAAAAATAAATAAAAACGCGATTATTTATAAAGAGAGTAGGTGATGAGACAAATATCAGGATTATCTCTAGGTTCACTAAGTTTCCACCGTTAACGAATTACGTTCTGAAACACAAATGATGATTTAATTTGCCAAACGAGCAATAATTCTAACCGAGTTACCAAGCTATCATTCTATGCCTAGGTCAAATTACAACCGAGTTACCAAGTTCTAATTATCCCTAAAACATAAAATGACTATCATCTAATTCTACTCAACGTTCACTGTCGATGGTTGATTTCTCTAACCTGTGACTACGTGCTTAATTCATTTATCCGCGCAATTCGTTGCTTTCACTAACGTATTACCTATAATCTTCCTACTCCAACCTCTCACAATATCAAGATAGATTAAGAGTATGAATTAAACATAGCAAACAAGAACATCATCAATTAAGTTTAAGCAAAACGTGAATCAAATTCATAATCCGCCAAAACGGCTTCAAACCCTAGCTACCATGGAGAAATCCCGATAATGAACTTAGCTACTGAGATTCATGAGTAACAAGATGAAGTTTATGTTGTTCATGATAAAAAACAATGGAAAATATAGAGAAGAGAGATCAAACGATGGAATGCTCGCTCTCACGACGAACTCCAAGCTCCAAGCCTTCCTCTAATGTGTTCTTCTTTGTCTCCAGAACCCTACTTTGCCTTTAGGTCCCAAAAATCGTCATGTATAGAGCTGGGCACGATTTTTAATGTAATTTGGCCGAATTTGCAATTCAGCCCCTCTAGTTTGCAATTCTCGGACAGATTTCATAAGCTGATCTTGCGCGGGTGTTTTCTACCTCATCCGGACTCCGTTTTGGGCCTATCTTATATCGTTGGAAAGCCCTGGATGTCTAATTTCCAATGGCGTAGGCTGTGATCCAAAATTGTATGTGTAACTCCAGATACAGCCCGAATTTTGAAGACTGGTCCAGTGAACTTTTCCAGCTCTTCTTCGTTTTTGCGTCATCTTTGGCGGACCATATCTTTCTCGTCCCGCCTTTGATTGAGCTTCGTGACATACCGTTGGAAAGATAATTGAGTCTAATTTCATTTGAAACCGGTCTCACTATAGCAGGTCTTGTATAACTAAAGATATAATCAAAATACTGAAGGTTGGTCACTTTTGCTCCTCTAACTTTGCCTCTCCTCATTCTTCTTGGCCATTCCCGAGCTTTTCTCATCTTCCGAAGCTCGTCTCATGCCTCATAGCAATCGTTTAGCATCCTTTCCTATAATGACAACATGAAAAAGCATACCAAGCGATTATATTTGACAAATAACATCTAAAAACGCATAGAAACGCCCGGACTAGCAATAAATCACAACAAGCTCATTCTTCCCAAGAATTGGCCTAAATTCCATCACTTTTCACCGAAACGCACAAAAATAGCAATGTATTACATACTAAAGATGACTCCAACTAAGGAGTTATCAAATACCCCCACACTTACCATTTGCGCGTCCCGAGCAAAGTCTCATCTACTGCATTCATCTGTTTACTAGCCGACAAGGCACAAACGAATCAAATTCGACTAACGACACAACAATTCAGCAATATGATGAAAATGCAATTCTAGACTCGATCTTACAATTATTTAAAACATACAATTTCTCTCTTTTTGGCAAGAATAGGCAATCTCCCTCTCATCAACTGAAAATCATCAAGCTTTCACTAATCCTTTTTGAAATTCATATACACGCAGCAAGAATTTGAAATAAAAACGATTTTATGCAAAATCTCACTAAGGTATCCCCTTTCTTCCACCAATTCAAACCAAGACACAAGCATGTCCTAAGCTTCATTGGGCCAAATTCAGCTCAAATTTCACTGTAGCCTTTCTTCGCCGAATCATCTGAGGTTTTCAGACCCTCTTAGCCTTTATTGCGTTTGAATGCAAATTGTCACAGTGAAGGGAGTCACAATTCCGGTAAAATAAGGCTTGACTCTAGTTTTCCTCTCTAAGCTCTACTTGGATGGAATCCAAATTTTCCGAATGACCGGAAGCACACTAGGTTGTTTCTCCTTGAAGCACATTTTTTTTTTCTTTTTTTTTCTGATTCTTTCATTTTTCTTCTCTTTCCTCCTCTGTTTTTTTACAACCGTGCAGTAGAGCATAAAGAGCGTGGGCTTTTTCGGTTAACTCTTGTGACCACCGTAAGGGATGGTGGTGTACGCCCCTCAACTTCACTTAGGCTGAGGCAACCGTACCACATGAAACCAACTCTACACGAAGGTCCACCCCAGATCAACAAGAGACCACAAGTTTCCACTTGAAAACAGAATATTCAGCTACAATCAAAACTCAATCTAATTAGCACACTATAGGAAACCTAGGTATACTTTATCATGTCATTCTTTCACAACTTCCAAAAATTTCTCGGGACATCCTTAGTGAAACCTCTACACAAAATATTAAAGAATAAAAATTTCCCTACTACGGCACTTCCTACTCAAAAGGATTCATTCACTAAGCTCTCTTCAGTTTCAAGATCCTCATTTTCCTTTTCTTAAATTTTTAAATCTTTAATTTTTTATGGATTTTCTCTTTTTTTTCATTTTTTGTACTTTTTTTTAATATCCTACCTTTATATGCAAGGCTTTGACATGAAAAAAAAATTGACACAACACAACTCAAATTTTTGGTGGGTATACTCGATTATGTAAAAGTGCAAACAGTATGTATACTACACTACACAATACGACAATATAAGTAAAAACTCAACATAAACCACAACACTAACTCACCATACAATCTAAACACATCCTACATGTAACTGGCTATGCAAGACACTATGGCTAGCAAACAGATAAATCAACCCCACACTGAATGCTTCGTTGCCCTCAACGAATTCAGAGAGTATGCATGAAGACTCAGCAATCAATGTGTTGGCCAGTAGATGAGATGGAGCTTGACATACTTATATAAAATAAACACCAAATTTAGCAAAAGAAAAAGATACTCACAACCACCTCAAGGGTGGGGACGAAATCACGCCAAGCAGTCCCCAAGCACAGTAGTGGTGCCACCATGCTCCTATACAGTCAATGTGTACTCGCACACCGGGGTCGACTGCCCTCCTCTACTAAAATCCATGTCTGAAGAATCCCCAACTCGTCAATGCAAGTCCATGTGAAGGTCATGTGTGCCATCGCACACCGGGGTTGATTCTCCCATAATCAGCTCAAATTTGTCACTTGGAAAAACACCATTAGTCCCTCTCTTTCTCTCTCTCATCTCTCCAAAATAACATAATAAAATAACTGAATTTAAAAACACAACTACACTAAAGCAAATAAATAGGTTGGGTTGCCTCTCAACAAGCGCCTTGTAATTTAAGATCGACGACCCGGCCAAGTTACCTCAAAAGATGTTTAAGGAGATTTTTCTCTCCACTTTTTGTTCTTCCACCATCGTCTCTCTTTTTGTCTCTTCTCAATTGAGCATGCATGAGACACATATGACAAGAAGAAGTTGTAGAAGACAACATTTGCAAATTTCTTCTTCTTGTGCTTCTTTTCCTTGATCACCGGTCTTCTCGAGAATTCATTCACTACATCATGACCCATTGTACCTTTCCTCTTCTTCTTCTTCTTCTTCTTCTTCTTCTTCTTCTTCTTCTTCTTCTTCTTCTTCTTCTTCTTCTTCTTCTTCTTCTTCTTCTTCTTCTTCTTCTTCTTCTTCTTCTTCCAATTCTTCAAAATCAATATCATTGAGGATCGGTTATGTGGAAATAGAATCCCAGTTGGAACAGTAATGGCAAGGAGTGCCGTCTTGACTGCTTCCTTCCCTAGCTCTTGTCTTGGAATCACATGTGGCAAATCATGTATTGCATAAAGCTGGGGTCTTTGGTCTCCATCATGTGATTCACCCAACTTTATGATCTCCAAGAGATATGGATTAGACTCAGGAATTTCTTGATATATGTCCATGTGAACATCTCCATGCAATAATTTCTTAGCTTCATGGCTTTGTTCCTTAAAGCAAATATCTTCAGTGGGCCATAAAGCTTGCGATGTCCACACTCTCCCACTCATGCCATGGATCCGGAATTATACGAGGCACAAGTTGTATAGGCCTCACAATATCATTCTAATCTGAGTCCGAATCTGAGTCTGAAGCAACCAGAGGATCTATTACTTCACGATGGAGAGTATTATAAACATAGATCTCTGGGAGTTCTTCGTCTTCCTCTTCATACTCCTCAACTAATTCATGAATGATGTTGATTGGCTCATTGTCATTGTCTGCATATGCACGAGAAAGTTCTGAAAGTTATTGTCCATAACGCATGACAGTTTCCTCCATCTCATCAAGCACTTCCTCCATTCTGTCCCTTTTTACTAGCATAAGCTTCAATATTTCTTTCATATGCTAATCTTCTCGATTTCAAGGACGATGAGTGTAAAAATCTCCATATGAGTAGTACGGTGAATAGCCTGAATATTGCCCATAATAATTCTGCCCCCACATGATCACCAAGTTATCTGTAAAATAATTTTCTAGGGAGCCAGTGAGATTAACAAATAAATAAAAAAAAAAGGAAGATAAAATCCCTAAAGTTAATTATCCTATTCAATTCAACCGAAGTCCCCGGCAACGGCGCCAAAAACTTGACACGATCCAACCGCAAGTGTACGGCTGTCGCGTGTAGTAATATCCGGTAATCCGGGTTTGTCGAACCCAAGGGACTTGTCGTGAATTAAAATGATTAAATTTCTGTGGGCAAGCAAATTCAGTTTTCTAATAACTAAGAAAAATAAATAAAAACGCGATTATTTATAAAGAGAGTAAGTGATGAGACAAGTATCAGTATTTTCTCTAGGTTCACTAAGTTTCCACCGTTAACGCATTACGTTCTGAAACACAAATGATGATTTAATTTGCCAAACGAGCAATAATTCTAACCGAGTTACCAAGCTAGCATTCTATGCCTAGGTCAAATTACAACCGAGTTACCAAGTTCTAATTATCCCTAAAACATATAATGACGATCATCTAATTCTACTCAACGTTCACAGTCGGTGGTTGATTTCTCTAAACCCATGCTTTTCACAATTTAGTACCAGTATTAAATTTAATCCAGAACAAACCAAACAAAGTATTAATAATCACAGTACTATAATTAGTCCAATACTAGTTAATACTACTAATACTAGAAAACCAAACATGCCATTAGGGTATCCCACAAACTTGCATTTATCCGACTTAGGCCCTAGCTTCTCTGGTTGTAAATGTTTTACATAGGGGTAAAAGACACTAACCACCCCTCACTTTTGGATTAATTCCATCCCGTTACCCTGACTTTTGGAAAAAGACGGTCTACATCTTTTTTTGGATGGAGGCTAACGATTGACTAACACCGTGGGCAAAAGGACAAATGTACCCCTGGAATATTATAAAATTACCTCCTATATATCAACATAATCTCTCTATCCTTCATTTCTAACCCTAATCCCTCTCTCTCTCTTCCCCTTTTTTCTCTTCACTGCCTCTCTTATTTGAAAACAGCAGCCCTTTTCTTTCTTCCTCTCTCATGCCTCTCCTTCCTCTCTTATGCCTCTTTGTTCTGGATCACATTGAAGTAAGATAGAGAGAGAGAGAGAGAAAGATCTTGAATAATAAATTGTGGGTTTATTCTTTTCGCGGCTTAACTCATTATTAGACTCTCTCCCTACAGATCAGTAATTTGTGGGTTTCTGTCAAAAATCTAGTCTTGAGACCTAATTTGAAGAAATTGCATACCATATGCTTGTGGCTACTTTTGGGTGAGAGAAGAAGAAGAGGAGGAAATGGGGACGGTTGACGGCGACGCGAGGGTCGCGAAGAGAGGATTTTCGTGTCGGTCCGGCTGTTGCCACTGAACGAGAAGGAGATTGCGAAGAAGGATGTGTGTTGATTGGGAATGCGTCAGTTAAGAAACCTTCGTATTCAAGAACAACAACCTACTAGTGCCGGAGCGGTCCATATACCCCACCGCCTACACATTCGATAAGCAAATTTGTCCCCTTTCTCCAAATTTTCGGCATTCCACTTGAATATTTTCCAAATCCAAGATCTGGGTGTTCAAGGATTTGTTGAATCTTGCTGGTTTGAGCCAGAAAGTACATTTTTTTCCACAGCTGAACTTTCAAATCGGTGAAGGATTTTGCAGAATTGTCCTATTCCTGGGAAATTTGAATCGAGATCTGGCTTTTGACTGTGGCGATGGCGATTTGGGGGGCTTCGGGAAACAGAGGCATGGTGAATTGAGCTCCTAGTCGCCGGCGAAAGCTTCAGTGGTGGGTGTTGGTCGTGGGTTTCAATTGATAGGATGAGAGAAAGAGGGCAGGGCAGCGGCAAATTGTCTTGGTGAACAAGCAGGGGTTGCCGATAGATGTGCTGCTGAAGAAGAAGAAGAAGAAGGACCTTGAGAGGTCAAGAAGCTCCTCCTTTTTTGCTCTCTCTGGTCTCTTCACTCAAACAAGTCTTATTCTCTTTTATCTGTAAAAAATCTAGCATAAGAAGAGTATGTTCTTTGTATTTTTGGGTTTCTTTCCTTTTCCTGCACCCACGAATCATGATCATATTCTTCTTCCTCCCAATAGTAATTACTCTTCAATGGAAGAAGGTCTTCGATCTGTGGGATGAAGCAAATCAGTTGTTTCTTTGATTTTTATTTTGTTGTAGCAAATCAGTTATTTTGCTGGGTTTTCAGTAACTTTGTTCATCTCCAAGATGTTCTTCATTTGTGGTGTTATCGATGTTTTGGATTCAAAATGAAAGATGTTTTTGGTAGTGTTGATATTTTTTGGTAGATGTTCTTGTTGATATTGATGATACAATAGACAAAAAAACGTTTAAAAAAGTACAGAGGGGTAATACGGTCCAAAAAAATTCGATCACCCCTTTTTTAACGGAACATGACAGAAGGGTGCTAAGTGCCCACGGAATATTACGTTAAATGGGTGCAGACTGTCTTTTTCCAAAAGTCAGGGTAGCTGAGAGGAATTGTCCAAAAGTCATGGGTGGTCAGTGTCTTTTACCCTTTACATAGACATCGCAGTCCCAAATCTTCATGAACGACACTGTGGGACACCTCCCACTTCACATCTCATATGGAGTCTTCATGACCGATCTTGGAACACGGTTAATGGTGAAAGTTGCACACAATAGAGCGTATTCCCAAAAGGATAATGTAAGATCAGTTTGACACATCATAGATCGAACCATGTCCACAAGGTTCGATTCCACCTCTCAGACACGTCATTCTATTGGGGCTTTCCGGGTTGAGTGAGTTGGGACACTATCCCACACTCCCTAAGATAGTCATCAAACTCTTGACTTAAGTATTCACCTCCACGATCCGATCGTAGAGCCTTAATACTCTTGACAAGTTGTTTCTCTACTTCATTCTTGAATTCTTTGAACCTTTCAAAGGATTTAGATTTGGCCTTCATAAGGTATACAAATTCATATCTACTGAAATCATCAGTAAAACGTAATGAAGTAGACATAACCACCCCTTGCAGGCGTGGAAACTGGTCCACATACATCAGTATGTATGAGTGCCAATTGCTCACTAGTCCTCTCACTTTTCTTATTGAAATGGGACTTTGTCATTTTTCCCAATAAACAAGCCTCACATGTCTCATATGATTCAAAATCAAATGATTATAGAAATCCATCCTTATGGAGTCTATATACATGTTTCTCGTTTATATGACATAAACGACAGTGCCATAAATAAGCAGGATTTAAATCATTTATTTTAATCATCTTGATATTTATGTTATTGATAGGATTACTTAGATCAAGGATATACAATCCATTAAATAATTGTGCACTACAATAGTGAATACTATCAAAATAAATGGACAACAATTGTCCTTTGTTGAAAATAGTAAAACCTTGCTTGTCCAAATAAGAAATAGAAATAATGTTTCTGCTCATAGCAGGCACATATTAGCAATTATTTAAGGCAAAACTGCACCACAGATACCCAAACTTTGGACGAACCGTTGATTTAAACCATGCACCGGTGGTACTCAAATTTTGAATTATTGCACCTTTAGTACTCCTTCAAATGGAATTGACCATTGTGTCCTTATTTCTCTAATCTCATTGTCCCATAAGTATGAATATTATGGTTTCAATCTCTTTTAATACTACACCCACAACAACCACCATCCCAGTATCTTGAATTTATTACAACCACCATCACCAACACCTTCAAAATTTATTTTACTACAACAACCACCATTGCCATCCACTACTCACCATCACCGCCCCCTACTCTCCACCACCACCGCTACCGCACTACCCACAACCACCACTATGTAAGAAAAAATTAAGTTATTGATAACTCTCTTTTAGAGTTATTATTATGCTTCCATATTACTTGTATTGGGCTTATTTCACATGATTTATATGTTATATTTGCACAAATATGTGAATTTGACAGGTTTATAAGCCTAAGAGTCAAAAGTTGTGTTTCCAACTTATTTGAGCACGATTTCTATCATATTTGCGATGATAATTGCACGGGTATTATTTTGTTGTGTTTCTCAGGTAAAATAGGTGAAATGGAGCTTATGAGAGGCTTGGATACGCTTGCAATGGAGTTAGATGAAGAGGAGAAAAGAAGACGCAAACACGAAGAAAAGTTGAAAAAGTCACTCCTGACCAGCCTGTACTATTTTCGATGCTCAGGAAAATATATACGTAATTTGGGAGCAAGGCCTGCGCCATTTGAAAGTAGACATCCAGAGCTTTCCAACGAGTCCGGATGAGGGAGATACAGTCCGCGCAAAATCATCTTACAATTCTGTCCGGGGATCACAAACTGGAGGAGCTGAAGTGCGAATTCGGCCAAAGTTCATTAAAAAAAACGTGCCCATGCCTTATGAAACGACTTCCCAGCCCTAGAACACAGAACGACGCTGCTGGAGGAAGGGAGGAGACAGCTCCCAAGCCATTGGAGAGCTCGGATTCCTGCCGGATCAAGGATTCATCGTTTGATCTCTCTATCTCTCTTGTTTTTGATGAATACTTGGAAATTCCTCGTTGTATTCCCAACTATGAGTAGCTAAACTTTATTCTATTCGGGATATCTCATAGGTAGCTAGGGTTTCAACACCATGTTGGTGATTTATGGATCTTTTTCATGCTTTTAGCTTAATTGAATGTGTTTTTCTTAGCTATGCTTGATTTATGTACTTAATTCTATCGTTCCTATTGTTTGAGCTCGCAATAGGATGATCATAGGTAGAGGATGTTAGAGGAATCAATATTCGCTACCCGGAAACTTGAATCAAGCACTAGCCATATCTAGGGTTGAGGAATCTTGCTAGTTAGCTAGAACTAAGAGTAGACCACAAGAACATAATGCTTATTTGAACTTGAGTAGGTTAGAGGAATCAGGTACAAGAGTTTGAATATAGGCTTTGGTTAAGGAATCTTCAAAGCATAGGTGCTCGTTTGGCTAATTAAAAGACGTTCGTGTTACTAGAGCATAAATCATAACTGGTGTGAGATCCCTAGTGAACCCGAAGAGATATCCTGATACTTATCCCTCGTATTAATCTCAATTTTAATAATTAGCTTGCTATTTAATTTCTTAGATTAGTCAAACAATCTCAATTACTTGCCCACATTAAATTTAATCATCCTAATTATTTCACGACAAGTCCCTTTGGTTCGACTAACCCGGATTACCGGATATTACTACACGCGACAGCCGTACACTTGCGGTTGGATCGTGTCAGTTATCAGAACCACCACTCACAACCAACACCATCCCAAAAAGAATTATGTTAGCAGATAAAATAACTAAATAAAATTTCCCCTAAAAAATTACCAAAACACTAATCCAAATAATTAATTAAAGACATAAATAAAAATCAAAATACATGTTCCGATTTGGAAAATAAGAGAAGAATGAGAAGGTGGTGGTAGTCGCTATAGGAAATTTAGAAAACTTAGGCCGGAACATAGTATAATGATAAATATGGGAATTTAAAATTACAAAAATGAGGGTATAATGGTAACTTCGAAGAAAATGGTTACTAAAATTGCAACTATTCAAAATTCGAGTACCACCGGTGCACGGTTTGAAAAGTCGGGTATTAAATCCACGGTTTGTCCAATGTTTGGGTACCTTTCGTGCAATTTTTCAATTATTTAATTCTAAAACTAATCCTGAAGGCAGAGACAGCTCATACACGCCTACGGCCAATGCAGCAACATTTGATCCATTCCCAACGCGTAGGTCTATCTCCCCTTTAGCCAATCTTCTATTTCTCTTTAGGTCCTGCACATTTCGACAAATGTGAGATCCACATCCAGTATCCAATACCCAAGATGAATAGACAGATAAATTGACATCTATAACAAAAATACATGGTGGTGGTGGAATCACTACTCCAAGCCTTTTATCCTCCAGATATTTTGGGCAGTTCCTCTTCCAATGTCCAGGCTGACTACAGTATTGGCAATCACCCTTAGTCAAGCCCTTGGCAATGCCACCAATGTGTTTAAGGGAATCTTCCTTGGATTTGACAACTGTCTTGCCTTTCCTTTAAGAGGTAGAAGCAAACCTTTTTCCTTTTCTTTTCTGTACCATCACTATGGCCTTGCCCTTTTCCCTTTTTGACGCTTTGTTCAGCTGTCCTCAACATATTGAGTAATTTTGACAGAGGTTTCACAATCTCATTCATGTTCTAGTTCATGATGAACTGTCCATAACTCTCAGTTAACGATTGAAGAATTAGACCAGTGGCTAGCTCATCGCCGACCGGAAACCCTAGACGTGCGAGATTCTCCGAGAACCCAATCATACGGAGCACATAAGGTCTAACAGGTTTTCCCTCTGATAGATAACATTTGAATAATGCCTTGTGAAAGTGTGTAATGTAGACTAAATACACGACCAAAATACTCTAGAAGGGGGGGTTGAATAGAGTATGGAAACTTTTTGCTAAACACAGATTTTGACTTATTAATTATGTGAGAAACTCAAATCTCAAGGCCTTGAGATTCTAGAAAACAGTCAGAAAATTTCAAAGGCAAATAGAAAGCTTCAAGGCCTTGAACTTTAACCAGTTATGAGCAGCTTATAAACCCTAGTTTGAATTGAGTTGTGTGAACAGAAAATAACCAAAACTGTAAAGTAAAGAACACAATGCAATTTACAGAGTTCAGTCCCAATGGAACTAATCTCTGCCTGAGGGATCTAATTCCACCAGGATTGGGCAAACACTTCTTATTACTCACACATAAACAGCCCTAGATCTTCAAGCCTAAGTGATTTCCCTTACACCTATACAGCTTGTGGTTCCAAATCAATCTAGTATAAGCTACTAACTGTTGAGCTAACAAGAACCTCTTGTTGTTCACTTGAACAACCAACCACTAGGTTTAGTGAGGTTTTAGATATACAAAAGATAAGCATATTACAAAACAGAAGAAGAACACAGTAGAAGAATAAGCTTGTGAAGGCCTGGATGTGTTCTTCACGAAGCTGGAATGATTGATCTTCTGAAAGCTGGAATTGAAGCCTGAATGTCTGTGGGTTTGAATGTTTGATCTCCCACGAACATTCCACACCTCTCTCAGTTTTCTACAAGCCTCTCTTTCTTTCAAAATTGAAACCAGTCTTTTTATCTACTCACTGCAACTGATGAGAGATTTTAGGATCTCAGTTCCTGCAAATCCTCATCCTTTCCAACTGCAATTCAAACAGCTTTGAGTAGATATCCGTTGGAGTTTGTTGAGATTGCATTTTCACGTTTAACAAACCTGCAACAACATTAAACCATAGCAACAACAAAATACAGAAATATAACAGCACTAAGTCTGTTTGGATTCCAATTTCTAAATAAAAACTGGATGAATGAATAAAACAATAATCTGATTAACTTCTGAAACAAATTACTCATGATTAACTAGTTTAAGACTCTTAGAAGTCATTAAACAATCACAATAATAAAGATCAAACCCTGCAAGAAAGAATCAAATTAACTCTGTAAAGCTGTCAGCAGCTCAAGGCACATCTCAAGGCCTTGAAGCTCTGAACATGCTTCACAGTCTTTCAAAGTTAAACTCAGAAATCTATGATTCTTTCTGATCAGGATATCTGCAATTGTGTTAGAAGTATAGAGAATATAAAACTTAAGTATTTGCAGCAAATCTCTGATCTTAATCATCAGATAGCTAATCTGCAACACAAGATTGATTGAACATTCAGCATAATAAAGCTACTCTCAAGGCTTTGAAGCTCTGCTCTGTATCTCAAGGCCTTGGAGCCTCAGAATTACTTTGTCTTTGTCTTTCATCACTCAAAAAAGTTACTTCTCAAAACACACTTAAAGGTGTTTGAGTCAACAATCTCCCCCTTGATGAAAGACAAAACCCATAATCTTGTATAAATAACCTTGCAACTCCTTGTAAGAATTAGATAACAACATATTGCAGATACAATAGACAATAATACCAGTCAAACCAACTTAACACAAATACTCAGTAATTCACAGAGAATACAGATAATACCATATCACAACTGATTAACAAAACCATCTAAATATTATTATTCAAGTACTAAAAGTAACCACAAAAACCACATAATTTCTCCCCCTTTTTTACTTTCATCAAATAAAGGTGAAGAAATGTTGGATCATTACTCAGAGTTTTAAACTTAACAAAAAAAATCATACTGAATGTCAAGGCCTTGAGAACAGAAAAGAAGAAAAGAAAGAGATAGAAGGAAAGGATCAAGGCTTTGGTCTTCTCATATCGTCATTTCTTCTTTGATGTCTGGCCTTTCTCTGAGCCTTCTCCAACTTCTTCATCACTTTCAGCATCATCAGCAGACTGATTTTCATCTTGTTCAGCTTCCACATCTGCAAAAACTTCCTCAATGATCTCATCCACCTTCTTGTTCTTCACCTCCACTGAATCACCCTCTGTAGCTCCATTAACACCTGTTTCTTCACCAGCTTCTTCTTCATCAGTTTGCTCATATAGATCCTTTGAAGTGAGCACCACTGGAATTGGCTTCTTTTTCTTCTTCAAGAAATCACCTAGCCTCTCATCTGAATCAACACTGGTGTCATGACTAGTAGCAGAAGGAATCTTCTCCAAGTTCAAACCTTTGATGACAACATCCAGTTTTCCATTCATCGCATTCATCAAACCCTTGAACTGGTTAAACTCAAAGGACAGATCAAATAACCTCTGTCTGAGATCTTCAATCTCAACCTGCTGATCTTCAAATTTCTCAACCAACAAAGAGTAATCCTCATTTGCTTGTCGTTTTGCTAATGTAGCCCCCTTTGGTTTAACAAACTCTTTCTCCTCAAGCTCAGCATTTGACAACTCTGAATAGAACTTCCAATGACCTTTCCCAGTCTGAACTACTCCAATCCTCTGTAAGGCAGTTTCATCAATCAACCCAAAACCTCCAGTAATCTTTTCCTCTCCTTTCACAGGAACCTCAAAATTTTCAAAGAAAAGAGGTAATAGGTTGGCATAGGGAAGAGGATGGTTTCTAGTTCTAGTAGCGCAGTAGATCATATGCTCCATAACCACTGTTGGCAAGTCTATCTCAAAACCTTGGCATATCAAATACATCAGAATGAGAACTTTATCAATAACCAACTCCCTTGAGTTTTCCCTAGGAACAACACTCCTCATCAGAATTGTAAACAAAATCTTAGCGTCACAGTTGAGCACAGAGTGTGTCAACTGTTTTGGACCAGAGGGAACACCATCAATGACAAACATTGCTTTTGCCTTTTCTAGACACTTCTTCCTATCAGGATAATCACCAACATTATACTTTCTAGGAATGCCCAAGACTTTGGAAAAAGTCCTATGATCTAGACTCATGTTTATCCCAGCCACCTTAGAAGTTAACACCAATTTATCATCTCCTTCTTGAACCATATTCAGATAAAATAACCTAGTTAACATAGGATAAACTTTTTAACTAGGATTTAACACCTTCCAAACTGCAGAATCCCTTAACTTCCTCATACAATCAATATCCAGTTTATCCAATAATTCTTCAGAAACCATACTACAAAAAGCAACCTTAGAAGAAGCATATCCTTGCATCCACACAGTCCTAACTTCAGAACTAACAAACCAATCTGATGGACGTGCATTTTTACCTTGATAACCCTTTTTGGTTGCAGCAGCAACTTGCTTAACCCTTGTTTTCTACTCAATGGGTTTGTCCTTCACTTGTTCTCCTTCATTTGACTTCTTCTTGCTATTCAGATGCAGATTTCGCAGGATATAAAGTAGATAGGAAGAGTACTTCTGGATGTTTCCAGTTTCATGGATCTTCACTAATCCGTTGGCATTCTAAGAAGAAAAATTTTGTAGCATTATCAACTGCAGAAGCTTAATACATTGCAGCTGGAGCTTGCTGTTCACAAGTGTTATGGATTGCACAGCAACTTAGAGATCTTGGCTATAATTTCAGAAATGTGCCTATTCATTGTGACAACACAAGTGCTATCTCAATCTCTAAGAATCCAGTCCAACACTCAAGAACCAAGCACATAGATTTGAGACATAACTTCCTTAGAGATCATGCAGAACAAGGTGATGTTGTTCTATCTTTTATTTCTACTTAAATACAGATTGCTGATATTTTCACTAAACCTTTGCCAGATGATAGGTTTTCATCCCTAAGGCTTGAATTGGGTATGTTAAACAAGGATGCATTGGTTTAGGGGGAGTATTGGTACTTGTGTTTATGTGTTGAAATCTCAAAGCCTTGAGATTATACTTTCCAAAGCCTTGAAAGTATATCTCAAAGCTTTGAAACTTCTAAAACTGCATAAAATCTCAATGCTATGGTTTAATGTTGTTTCAGGTTTGTTAAACGTGCAAATGCAATCTCAAAAAACTCCAACGGATATTTACTCAGAGTTGTTTGAATTGCAGTTGGAAAGGATGAGGATTTGCAGGAACTGAGATCCTAAAATATCTCATTCACTTGCCGTGAGATCCTAATCCCACCAGTATTGGGCAAACACTTCTTATTACTCACACAGAAACAGCCCTAGATCTTCAAGCCTAAGTGATTTCCCTTACACCTATACAGCTTGTGGTTCCAAACCTATCTAGTATCAGCTACTAACTGTTGAGCTAACAAGAACCTCTTGTTGTTCACTTGAACAACCACCACTAGGTTTAGTGAGGTTTTAGATATAGAAAAGATAAGCAGATTACAAAACAGAAGAAGAACACAGTAGAAGAATAAGCTTGTGAAGGTCTGGATGTGTTCTTCAGGAAACTGGAATGATTGATCTTCTGAAAGCTGGAATTGAAGCCTGAATGTCTGTGTGTTTGAATGTTTGATCTCCCACGAATATTCCACACCTTTCTCAGTTTTCTGCAAGCCTCTCTTTCTTTCAAAATTCAAACCAGTCTTTTTATCTACTCACGGCAAGTGAATGAGATATTTTAGGATCTCAGTTCCTGCAAATCCTCATCCTTTCCAACTGCAATTCAAACAACTCTGAGTAAATATCCGTTGGAGTTTTTTGAGATTGCATTTGCACGTTTAACAAACCTGAAACAACATTAAACCATAGCAACAACAAAACCCAGAAATATAACAGCACTAAGTCTGTTTGGATTCCAGTTTCTGATTAAAAGATGGATGAATGAATAAAACAATAATCTGATTAACTTCTGAAACAAATAACTCATGATGAACTAGTTTAAAACACTCAGAAGTCATTAAACAATCACAATTATAATGATCAAACCCAGCAAGAAAGAATCAAATTAACTGTGTAAAGCTGTCAGCAGCTCAAGGCACATCTCAAGGCCTTGAAGCTCTGAACATGCTTCACGCTCTTTCAAAGTTAAACCTAGAAATCTATGATTCTTTCTGATCAGGATATCTGAAATTGTGTTAGAAGTATAGAGAATATAAAACATAAGTATTTGCAGCAAATCTCTGATCTTAATAATCAGATAGCCAATCTACAACACTAGATTGTTAGAACATTCAGCATAATAAAGCTACTCTCAATGCTTTGATGCTCTGCTCAGTATCTCAAGGCCTTGAAGCCTCAGAAATACTTTGTCTTTGTCTTTCATCACTCAAAACAGTTACTTCTCAAAACACACTTAAAGCTCTTTGAGTCAACACCTTGGAAACTTCATACCTCTCAACCCTTGCCTGCTCTTGGAAGAGCTGCTTCAAATGTTCGATCATATCGAATGCACTCATGTTTTCGTATTGCTTCTGAAGCTCAGAGCTCATAGTGCAAAGCATAAGGCAGGCCCCATCATTAGCATCGTCAACGATCTTCTGATGCGCCTTAACGACTGCGGCAAAATTTATTTCAGGACTATCAGGAACTTCCTCTTCTATAGTGTACAGTTTCTTCTCTTGCTTTAGAATAATTCTCAAGTTCCTGTACCAATCTAGAAAGTTGGTTCCAGAAATCATGTCCTTCTCAAGGACAGCTCGTAGGGAATGTGATGAACTCGATGAGTTGTTTGCCTTTGGAATTGTACAAAATGAGAAATATACAAGTTTAAGTATTTTGTGAACAAATGACTATATTTAATGATGGCTAGATTATTATACATAGCTCCCACTATTTTTCTCGGATTAATAACACTCCATAATAATGCGGAAAATATCCAAGATCCATATTTCACTTCTTTTGATCTTGCTTTGGAAAGTCACCCAAAATTAGCTATTTAGGTAGTAACAATTTTAATTACATCCCTATGCAACTCTTGGTTCAATTGGGCAAATAACTCCTTATTTATCCATCCCATGGATAATCCCAATTGGTTTCCTCTAGGTACTTTAATCCTATTAAAATTATCCAGTTGCGTCCAACCTCTTACTCAAACATGTTGGAATTGTGCCCTAGAGGCAATCAATTTATTGTGACAAAATTGTGGATTTACGATTTATTATGTTATCGATATGGAGATATGATAACATGAGTGAAGTCCTTAGAATATAAGTGTTATATTCTTAAATATCCCTAGTTGATTATAATGATTGATAGGAAAATCATCTATAGACTAGTATGGGGTTGGATTGATATGGAGATATCATGATCCAACACATGGGTGTGCATTAAGGGTAATGGCGCACTGGATTGACCCATCTCCGAGAAGGCTACATACATGTTATGTAAAGTCACAAGCGCTTCTCGCGGTGCAACGGTGTTGTCATCCTTAGACTTGAAGTCACTAGATTGTCTAGTTGTGGATTATTGTGATCTTGGTAGCGTGAAACGCTACACCGTAACTGAGTAGCTATAAAGGCGTGTACTGGATACAATAAGAAGCAAGATTAGAGATCTAGACGTAGATAGAATTTGTCCCTCCCACATAACGGGAGCAAATATCCTAGGCCACTCGAGGGATAGTGCTTATAGAATGTCTGGCCATACTCAAATAAATCAATATAGGATATTGATGTTATTTGCACGAATAAGGCTGTTCCTAGGATCGAGAAACTATGGATTGGATATACGAGTGTGACTTGTATGTCTCATGTCCAATCCGGATATGGGGACAAAGGGATGAGACAATTACTTGCACAAGGTTTGTCAAAGTGATGACTATTCTTATTAAGGTGGGTGGCATGGATGTGTTGCTAGACACCGCTCCATGTTAGTAAACTGTTACTACCAACTAAGTAGAAACCTATGGGGTCACACTCCATATGGATCAAACTAGACTTGGAAATTAATTAATTAATATGATTAATTAATTAAAATGATCAAATCGCAACAACTTGCTAACTTAGTAGGAATAATATGTAAATTGGACTAATCTATGTATAGACATGATTAGGATTTGCCAAAGAGGACTAATTCATGTAGAGACATGATTAGGACTAGTTTGCAAATAGAACTAATCCATGTATTGACATGATAAGGACTATTTTGCAAAAGGGACTAATCTGAACTTGAGTAGGATTAGGAGAGGGCCTTTAGGTAGTCAACAAGGAGTTGTTGGACTATATAAAGGATGCTGCTAGCTTCCTTCCTACAAAAAAATGATCATAACATTACTTGAGTAGGAGAGAAAGCAATTAGAGAGAGCAAGACAAACACCCAAGGTCGAAGCCCTAGGTGTCGTCCGCCCCTCACCCCGTCGGCCAAAAGAGAGGTGGCCGAAGCCCTCTTTTGGTCTCCTTCGAATGATTCTTCTTCATCCTTCTTCCATTGGATGCTAGCACACGGTGTGGATGAATCTAGAGCTTGATCCTAGGAGTGGATCAACCGTAGAGACGTGACAATATTCGCGTTAGAAGTCATCACAGGAGACCTTCGAGGTATGTAACATGATTCTTCATTACCATCGTTATGTCTCTTGTCATGTGATCCTTGCAGGGTATTGAATGGATAAATTATATTTTTCCGCTGCGTATCCATGATCAAAACCCTTCAGTGGTATCAGATCCACAGGTCGTAGAGAATAAATGTGGTTTATGTGTTTTGATAGTTTTACACTTTAAATTTATTATTTATCGCGTAAAACAAGACAAATCAAGCATGTGATGCAATTTGTCAATAATCAATCAAACAAGACCTAGTTTTTGCATTGGATGCATGAATTAGTGAGTTTGAGAAATTTTAGGATCTTAGATCTAGGGTTTGGGCATCCTATTAAAAGAAGGAGTTCTTTTCAAACAAGGAAACACCCAAACTTAGGCACCAAGCAAGGGAGTTGTTTTGGAAACAACTCCCATGGAAGGTTCGGCCCCCCAAGGGGACCGCCCCTCCTTCCTTGCCGTCCAAGTAAGGGACGGCCTAGGGGCCGACCGGCCCAAGGCCTTGGCGGTCCTCTTTGGGGTTCGGGCAATTGGATTATTGGGCCCCTTGGACCGTTTTAACCCTAGAAAATTCCTAAAATCAATTAAAATTGACCAAGCGCGTTAAAATTGGATTTTAACTATTTATGTACAAATAGCATGGTGGTTGGATATGGCTTTAGGATGTGGTTTGGTGTGATTGTTTTATTTTTTGGTTTGGTTTACGGTCTGCGAGGTGATCAATTAATGTAATAATTAATTAGGATTTTATGGCCTGCGAGCCATTTTTCTTCTCAACTTGCGAGATTTATTTTATTTAGTATAGATGTTAGCTAGTGCTAAATAGAATAGACTGTTAGCCAAGATTGAAGAAAAGAAGCCCGAAGCTAAAGGATCCACAAAAGTTGGAGCATGGTGCATTCCACATGACTATGAAGGATGGACCAAAAGATGAAGACGCATGGAGATGTGTTTGCTTTTAGGGTTCATAGATAATTCCATTGGCTTGGAATTATTTTAGTCTATAAAAGGCCATATCCATATCACGTTTTATTTTGTTTTGTGGTTGTTTATTTTATTGTCTTATTATTTTGTGATTGGTGTATGGATGATGCATGCGATTAGGATAATAAGATAGTTAGACAACCCGGATCTATTATTTGGAGTTGTGCCCAAACTAAAATAGATAGATCAAGTTGATATGGATCAACAAAAACAATTAAAAGTAAATTTTAAAATCCCTCAAAATTCAAATATTGCGTTTTGTCTTCTCGTTATTTAAACACTCATCATCATCATGTTTTCCCAAGATCGTGCGTGCCAAAGCATGGCGACTTGGTTAATAATGATGTGGTGCGATGGGACACCTCGTGTGCAATTGTTTAAGTAAGAGGTTGGGCGCAACTAGGTGTTTAATAGGATTAAAACCTAGAGACAACCAATTGGGATTACCCATAAAGATGAATAAATAAGGAGTTATTTGCCCAGTTTAACCAAGAGTTGTATTGGATGCAATTGGAATCGTTCCTACCTAAAGTAGTCAAATTTTGGGTGACTTGCCAAAGCAAGCTCAAAAGGAGATGAAACATGGATCTTGGCCCACTAGAAAATATAAGGATATTTTCCGCATTAATATCTTGAGGGTTATTAATCCGTAGTAAAATAGTGGGAGCTATGTTAAACAATTTAAATCCTTGTTAGATGTAGTTATATGTCACAAAATTTGCATAATCCTATTGTGTTGAATGCCCATGGCATTAAACAAACAAAACACGACTTTATCTATCTTCTAGACTGGTATAAAAATCGATAATTGTTCTCAAATAAAAGAAAAATTGTTGTAAATCGTAGAACATAAAGTTATCTTCCCACCAACTACCAAAACACACTAAAACCTAATGGAAGGAACATCAAAGAATGGTTCTTTGGATGTGACTCGCCTTATGTTAGCTGCCATGAACTCTGAGCTTTGGAAGCAAGATGAGAACATGGAGGCGTATGATATGATCATACATTGAAAGAAGCTCTTTCAAAAGAGCGAGCTAGACATGAAAGGTTTTAAGTGTTGCTCCACGTTGCGTTCTCTTTCTTAGCACTCGTCATGATCAAGATTAATCAAGCTCGTGCGTGCCAAAGCAGGGCGACTTGATTCATCAAGATATAACAGGACGACACTACTTAGTAGTGTGTGACTGCCAAAACAAGAGGTAAAACACAACTAAGTTATTTCAATAGGATTGAAAGCTTTGATTTTGGGTGTTATCTATGAGATAGATAAAGAATAAAAGTTACTCACCCAAGTGGACCAATAATTGCATTGAATGCAATTATAGTTTTGTTCAAAGTAGATTTACTCAATATGATTGAAAATCACTACACAAAACACTCATAATGGGCATGGGCAAAGCTGTTAATGGTTAACAGCATGGGTAAGGGAAAACGGTTTGCGCCGACCCCATGGGTATAAAGAAATCTTGTTGGTAAAACCAAGTTGCCTTGAAATACCATAGGTGGTGTAGAGAAAGAGAGACTACCCAAAGTACCTGGAAGTAAGTATTAAAGGAATTATGAATTCCGATTTGGGTATTTTTTATAGAAATCATTGTGTCTATCTCATCATCATGAGTATATGATACTAGATGAGGATATCACATTTATAGAAATTTGTAGGATCTCAAGAGATGTAAACAATTGGATAAGGAAGAAATAAATCTACACGTGGGGCAATGAAGCAAGGAGTTACTGAATTAGACGTAGGGAATTATTTCTACCTTTATGAAATTGTTCATGGATTGACAAAAGTGATTATGTCCCTGCTATGAGTAGGATCATTATCATAGTTTCTTGTTTGGAGAAGAAAGCTCCTTATCATAATAAAGGACAAATGTTGTTCCATTTATTCTGATATGCATTATTGTAATGCAATTTTGTCTAAGAGGATTGTATATCCTTGATCATGATAGTTTCATCTATAACATTAATACCTAGAGGTTTGCATAAAATTATATGAACTTCACTTATCTTTAGCATTATTGTTTAGGCCTAATAAATAAGAGATACAGATCTAGAACTCCATGAGGATGGATTTATGGAACTCATTTGATTATTGAATCATATGAGACATGTAAGACTTATTAGGAAAAGATATGATCTTTTGAGAATCATACATATTGATGTATGAAGGCCGCTAAGCACAAATGCTAAAGATAGTTTTCAGTACTTCATCATATTTACTGATGGGATCAGGGAAATATGGATTTGTGTACCTTATGAAGAAAACAAATAGGAATCCTTTGAATTGTTCAAAGATTCAAGAATGAAGTAGAGAACCAGCTTGACAAAAGTATTAGGGCTCTACGATTGGATCGTAGAGGAGGGTACTTGAGCCAAGAGTTTGACAAGAATCTATGGGAGTGTTGGATATGATCCAAAACTCGCTCCACCTATGGGTTTGGCATGTCTAAAAGGAGAGTTCGAACCTTGTAGGACACGGTTCGGTCCATGATGAGTCAAACAAAACTTCCAGTTTACTTTTGGGGTTATGTTCCAATTACAGCAAATTTCGCCTGTAACCTTGTTCCATATAAATCAATTATGAAAACACCATATGAGATATGGACTAGGAAGTGTCCTAGTAAGTCGTTCATAAAGATTTGGGGTTATGAAGTTTATGTAAAAGAGTTTACAAATAAACTTGGACCCAAGTCGGATAAATTTTTTGTGGGATATCCTGAAAATGATATTATTTCTACAAACCAATCGAGAAAAACTGTTTGTTGCTCGAACCACAGTGTTTCTAGGTAGAGATTTTCTCTAAAAGAAACAGTGGGAGGACAGTAGAACTTGAAGAAGTTCAAGTTCCACAACAGAACATTGATCCTTTTGGTGGAACATGAGCAGGATCACAAGGTGTTGTGGAGCAACCTACTCATATAACACAAGAACCTCATAGGTGAGGTAGGATATGTCAAGGGACTAGAGAAATAAGGATTTCTCATAACCCGTGATATATTGCTCATCGAGATGAGCCTACAACTTATGAGATGGCCACGTGTGGGCCATACTCTCAGAAATTGCTAGGAGCCATGGGATACAAAATGGAATCCAAGTATACCAACAAAGTATGGACTTTGGTGGAACAACCTATAAGGTGCAAGTGGGTTATGAGGAAACCAACATGGATGTTAATATGATTACCTTTAAGGGACAATTGGTTGGGTAAGGATTTCCTGTGAGTTCATAGTATAGACTATGACGAAATCTTTCCCAGTTGTGATGCTTAAATCCATTCGCATATTGCTTGTAGCAATCTGTCTATAGATTGAGTCAAGCTTCTTGGAGTTAGATTATTCAAATTGATGATGCAATCAAAGGAGTTTGGTTCCATCAAAATTGAAGATGAGACTTGTGTTTACAAGAAGGTTAGTGGGAGCATAATTATATTTCTGGTCTTGTATGTGGAGACATACTAATCATTGGGAATGATGTCCCTACTTGGAAATCTTACGTAGATTGACTAGGGAATTAATCTTCAATGATAGACTTAGGCGAAGCAACCTATGAAGGTCTATGGAGATAGATCAAGATGGTTGCGTGGCTTAAGTCATAGTACATAAATTGACAAAGGAGTAACTGGATTCTTCCTATTTCACACGGAATTAGTCTTTGGAAGACTAATTGTCTTTCCAATTAGATTGGAAAATGACCGCATGAATAAGATTCATGAGATACGCCATGTTATGTACTAGGCCAGCTGTGTCATATGGCATGACACAAAGATACCAGTCAAATCCGAGTGAGAGTCACTGGATAATTATCAAGATTACCCTTAAGTACTTGAGAAGAACTAAAAGATGAGTTCGTGATAAATGGAGTATAGGAAGATTTTACTGTAAGGGGTTACAGTGATGCGAACTTCAAATCTAACAAATAAGATTTCAGATTATAAGTCAAGTTTTATGTTTTGCACTAGTGGGAGCGTCTGTGAGCTGGAAAAATTCCAGGAAAGATTCAGTCACTGATTCTAACATAGAGGACTGAGTAAATTACTGCATGAGATGCACTTACTCAGAATATTCAAACTCAATCTTATTGTTAATGGAGGAGATGTGAATATTTTCAAAGTACCAGCAGATGTCTCGCCCCTACGCAGTGTAAGCGTGAAGGGCCGCGCTAGATCAATAGGCATATGATGCAGGAGATTGACTCTAGTGCAAGTGGGAGACTGTTGGAAATTTTCCCTAGAGGAAATCAATTTATTGTGACAAAATGTGGATTTACGATTCATTATGTTATCGATATGGAGATATGATAACATGAATGAAGTCCTTAGAATATAAGTGTTGTTTTCTTAAATATCCCTAGTTGATTATAATGATTAATAGGACAATCATATATAGACTAGTATGGGGTTGGATTGATATGGAGATATCATGATCCAACACATGGGTGTGCATTAAGGGTAATGGCGCACTAGATTGACCCATCTCCGAGAAGGCTACATACATGTTATGTAAAGTCACAAGCACTTCTCGCGGTGCAACGGTGTTGTCATCCTTAGACTTGAAGTCACTAGATTGTCTAGTTGTTAATTATTGTGATCTTGGTAGCGTCAAACGCTACACCGTAACTGGGTACCTATAAAGGCGTGTACTGGATACAATAAGAAGCAAGCTTAGAGATCGTAGTAGACGTAGATGGAATTTGTCCCTCCCACATAACGGGAGCAAATATCCTAAGCCACTCGAGGGATAGCCCTTATACAATGTCTGGCGAGACTCAAATAAATCAATTTAGGATATTGATGTTATTTGAACGAATAAGGCTGTTCCCAGGATCGAGAAACTATGGATTGGATATACGAGTGTGACTTGTATGTCTCATATCTAATCCGGATATGGGGACAAAGGGATGAGACAATTACTTGCACAAGGTTTGTCAAAGTGATGACTATTCCTATTAAGGTGGGTGGCATGGATGTGTTGCTAGACACCGCTCCATGTTAGTAAACTGTTACTACCAACTAAGTAAAAACCTATGGGGTCACACTCCATATGGATCAAACTAGACTTGGGAATTAATTAATTAATATGATTAATTAATTAGAAGGATCAAATCGCAACAACTTGCTAACTTAGTAGGACTAATATGCAAATTGGACTAATCCATGTATAGACATGATTAGGATTTGCCAAAGAGGACTAATTGATGTAGAGACATGATTATAACTAGTTTGCAAATAGAACTAATCCATGTATTGACATGATAAGGACTATTTTGCAAAAGGGACTAATCTGAACTTGAGTAGGATTAGGAGAGGGACTTTAGGTAGTCAACAAGGAGTTGTTGGACTATATAAAGGATGCTCCTAGCTTCCTTCCTACAAAAAAATGCTCATAACATTACTTGAGTAGGGAGAAAGCAAGGAGAGAGAGCAAGACAAACACCCAAGGCCGAAGCCCTAGGTTTCCTCCGCTCCTCACCCCGCCGGCCAAAAGAGAGGTGGCCGAAGCCCTCTTTTGGTCTCCTTCCAATGATTCTTCTTCTTCCTTCTTCCATTGGATGCTAGCACACAACGTGGATGAATGTAGAGCTTGATCCTAGGAGTGGATCAACCGTAGAGACGTGACAATATTCGCGTTAGAAGTCATCACAAGAGACCTTCAAGGTATGTAACATGATTCTTCCTTTACCATCATTATGTATCTTGTCCTGTGATCCTTGGAGGGTATTGAATGGATAAATTATATTTTTCCGCTGCGTATCCATGATCAAAACCCTTCAAAATAATCGCACATTACTTTCTTCTGTCATCGTACCATATCATGATGAATCAAGTTGCCCTACTTTGGCACGCGGAGTTTGAGACATCGTAAATATGATGAGTGTTTGAATAACGAGAAGGAAAAAACCCAATATTTAAAATTTCAGAGATTTTCCTTTCAATTTTAATTGTTTTGTTGATCCACATCAAGTGATCTACTTATTTGGGTTGGGCAATCCCACCATAAAAGATCCGGGTTGTTAATTATATTATTATCAATTTTTCATGCAACAACCATACACCAACAATAAATAATAAGAAAATAAAATAAACAACCACAAAAGAAAAATTAACGTGATATGGATATGGCCTCTAAACTTAGATATTCCTGAGCCAATGGGAATATCTATGAACCCTAAAATAGCAAGCTCATCTCCATTTTCCTCCGTCTTTTAGTCCATGCTCCATTTCTTTGTGGTTCTTTGGGATTCTTCTCCATGTCATTTCATTATCTACTCTATCTAATACTAGCTAGCATCTATACTAAATAGAGAGACCTCACAAGTTGAGAAGAAGACCGGCTTGCAGGCCGTAATTCCTAATTAACTATTACATTAATTTAATCAGCTCGCAGGCCATAAACCAAACCACAAAATAAACATCCACAACAAACCACAACCTAAGGCCATATCCAATCACCATGTAAAAAGCACATAAACAGTTAAAATTCAATCTTAACGCGCTTGTTCAATTTTAGTTGATTTTGGACTTACTAGGGTCAAAACATTCCAAGAGGTCCACCATCACTATGGCCGAACCACCCAAAAGACCAACTCACGGCCTTGGGCCGGTCGGCCGAGCCCCACGCACGGCCAAGCCGCACGCTAGGCCGGTCCGAGCCCTTGGTCGTGCCCTAGCTTGGGCGGCAAGGCAAGGGGGCGGTCCCTAAGGGGGCCGAACCTCCTTATGGATTTGTTTCTAAAACAACTCCTTGACTTGTTGCCCAAGTTTAGTTGTTTCCGTACTTGAAAAATCCATTTTCCAAGCATGTGCCAAACCCTAGCTCATAGATCCAAAATATTCACATCATATGTGATTCTAACTCACTAATTACTACATCTTATGTAAAATTAGGTTGAATCATATTCAAATTGCATCCAATATGCTAAATTTGTCCGTTTTATGCGGGAAACAATAATTAAAGTGTAAATCAACGATTTCGTAACACATAAAGTACGTTATGCTCTACGACCTGTGGCTCTAATACCACTGTTGGGTTTACGCAGCGGAAAACACCTAAATTAATCCATTCAAGACCCTCCAAGGGTCACAGGAAGAGGCAACATAAAGATAGTAAGGGATTTAGTATCATAATACCTTATGGTTATCCTGTGATGACTTCACTCGTGAAATTGTGTTCACGATTCTATGGCTAGTCCATTCCTAGGTTGGAAACCGGATCTTCCAACACCTTGTGCTAGCTAGGAATGATGGAAGAACAAGAAGAAGATGACACAATGAACGCAAAAAGAGAAGATCGACCCTCTTCTTTGGCCGAAGGGGTAGGGGCGGACCGAGGGGGGCTTCGGCCTCCTTGGTTTGACTCTCTCTCCTTGCTTTTTCTCTCCAACTCAATGTGTTATGAGCACTAGTGGTGGAAAGGAAGCTCGGAGTGTCATATATATAGTCCAATGATGCGCAAATTAGCGTGCTATTCGCAAGTATACGAATCAAGTAATATAGGGATGGTATTTCAACCCCGAGTTATCGACCCCACGAGGACAGGGTTACTGTATAATCAGAAACTGGGTTTAGAGAGTAATTAAAACGTAAAAAAATAAAATGATGAATTTTGAGTCGAATTATCTAAACTAAGTACTGAAAGTAAAAAAACAATTAAATAATAATTTTTTGGTAATAAAGTCTGGCTCTAAAAACTAGGGTTTCGGGTACCTAGATTTCGGATACCCTGGGGTTACTATTCAGCTTTTCAGTTTTTCCGATTCAGAAACACACAGCAGTTTTGTTCATGCCAGCATACTAATGATGTGATCTCCTCTCGGTCTCATGCACCTGTCACTCCCCCGCAGATTTTCGAGTCCTCTCGGTCCACCTAGATCTGCAGGTTCGTTATAAATCTGCTAGGTTTACAGGTTCCCCTCTCGGTCTCCCCCTAAACATCTAGTAGTTGGCCTTATGCTTTTCAGGCTAGTCCCTGATTCTCTTCACCTCTCGGTCTATCAATGCAGGAAACTAAATTCAGTATTCTCTTCCTAACTCTGACTGGCCACTCTCGCGCACCAGATCCTGCATGTAGCACTCCAGGTTCATGACTCCGTTCATGCATAAACAGTAAAAACAGAAGACAAAATAATAAATAAAACCTCTACTGTATTAATACTTAAACAGTCATGAATCTAATGTTGGGATAAACTAAGTCACTTTAAATCATAAACCCTAGGTTCCGAGAACCTAGGTAAAAAAATTAGCGAATGAAAAATAACATAAAGAAGATATGAGAATCAAACATGTGACGGAAATCTGGCGATTCCCGGGACTGCTCTAAGCTGCTTCTGATGCTCTCTCTCGGTTCTGCTGTGTCTGACTCTATGTATGTGTCTGTTCTAAAACTTCTGGGTAGAGCTGCTTTATATACTGCTAAACTTTCCATATTCATGTGCTGAAATTCCATTTATGTCCTCAATTCTGGCCGCCTTTGACTTTTCTGCTGAAGTTTGACTTTTTCCACCGCCTTAGGAAGATTCTGGAATTCTAACCTGCATTTGAACGCAGAAGGGCTGCGTTTGAACGCAACTTCCCCGCGTTGAAATTTGGACTTTGACTTCCGTTGACTTTTCTCTCCTGCGTTTAAATGCAGAGGGGCTGCGTTTGAACACAGCTGACTCGATCTGGATGCAGCTTCCTCTGCTCTCTGTTTGACCTGCGTCTGAACGCATGGTATGCGTTTGAACGCATACAACTTATGTTCCTTAGCCAAAAAATTTCCTTTTCTGCGCCTGTCTCTGGATTCCTGCGTCAGAACACTGTTCCTGTTTTTGAACGCAAGGTCTGCGTTTGAACGCAGCTTTCCTTACTTAGACAATTTTCTGCCCTTCCTGCGTCTGGGACTCAACTTTTGCGTTTGGCCACCAATCTTGCGTTCGGACATAAGTTATATTGGACTTAGGGGCTGCGCTTGGACGCAGTTTTTGCTTTTGAACGCAAGATCTGCGTTTGAACGCAGGGCTTCTGCGTCTGAACGCAGCTCGGCATAGCTCCAACTTTAAAACGCCGTAACTTCTTCGTCCGATCTACGATTTAGCTCTGTGATCTATCGTTGGAAAGCTCTTGAAGTCTAATTTCATTTTCTACCGGTATCACTCCAAAATTCCTTGTATATCTCAATTTATTCTAAAAAAGAGTGGAGACTGGTCATTACAGCTTCTCCAACTTTGCGTCTCTTCACTCCTCTTAAGTGCTTCTTTGTTTCCGAAGTTCGTTTCATGCCTTAAATCAACCGCCAAGCATCCTTTCTGTCAAGACAGCATGAACAACCATACCAAGCGATTATATATGTCATTTAACGTCAAATCATTCTTGAAAACGCCAAGATTTCACAATTAAGCTCAAACTCATCTTTTGCATACTACAAGTAGGGGCGGCAATTCGTGTCACGGGTCGTGTTCATATGGGGTAAACCCAAACCCGACCCATATATTAAACGTGTTGGGTACTATGGACCCTAACCCGACCTAAATAATAAACAGGTTACCCATCGTGTAACCCTTTATGTCATATAGTCACAAAAAAATTCTACGCAATAAAGAACTTACACAAACAATCAATCAAAATAAGTTGTGTCGGCAACAACTATGATTTCTCGATCATCATAAAATATGCCGAATTAGCATGCTGCGAGGTCATTAGAATGCATAAGCTTCAAGGTTACCCTTAGTCAGGCTTCCATAAAGGCAAGGATGAAGCTGAATTGCAAATTCGCAATCTGCAACGAGCCGGAGCCTGGAGGGTGGAGGTCAGTAAGGGTAGATAGAAAGGATCGTGAGACGATGAAGACCTGTAGACCAGCGGTATACTTTTTATAGGAATAAACTAGGGTAAATTTATGAGAATAAATTATGGTAACCTTTTAGTGGGTTGGGCTTAAATATCTTGTATATTAGTTATATATAACAAAATATATTATTTTTTTAAATACATGTTAAAACGTGTCGTGTTGGGTTTAAATGTTAAACGGGTGACTTGTTTAAAAAGTGCGGTTACCCGGGTTGTAAATGGGTTTTGCAATTCAACCCACACCCGACCTCTTAGGGGTCGTGTCGACCCGTTTATGACCCAGACTCATATGACTAAACCCAAACCCTATAACTTCGTGTCGTGTTCGTGTCGGGTAGTCGTGTCAATACCCATTTTGCCGACCCTACTACGAAGGCTTTGTTCGCTAAAACGTGCTCAATCTTATGGAAACTCGTCTTATTACAATATACTATAAGCTCACATATAACTCATAAATGGGAGTTATCAAATACCCCCACACTAAAATGTGCTTGTCCCGAGCAAAATCCAGCTATATACTACCACTGCATACTATCCCGAATCAATCCAGAGCATTTCAACTGCATTTATTTAAAACCATTAATAGGACTATAAAAACATTTTTTATTTTTGGTGAGCCTGGGCAATCTCCTCAACTCAACTGGACATCATCAAGCTCTCATATTCCCTTGTACTTCTTAACTTCAGTGATCGGAGGAACTTACGGCCAGCCTAGGTTAGGAACAAGCACGAGCACTACTTAATTCTGCTTTTGCACGCAATCCGAATGTATCCCTAACTCACACCTTCCGTGCTTTTACTTCGGGTGTAATGTAAATATGCCAGCTTTGGGACGGTAGGATAAGGCATTTAGAAGCGAAGTCCTAAACGTCAGAGCACACTCACAAATACCCCAATCTCACACTCCCTCACCAAGAAGACAGAAACTGACCCAAATCACCTAAGATTCTAGACACTCAATTTCCCCAATCCTGATGTAAATGCCGTTCTCGCTCCCACAATTGTGAAAGAATGTGAAACTTCTATAAAATTTGCCTGGCAGGCGTTTTGAAATAAAATCATTTAAGCACCCGGCGTTTTGAAATAAAATTTACAAAGGTAGTATGTTTGAAAAAAACATATGTGATCTACTAATTCTAAACATCTTCGTCTCGAGCCGCGTTCCCATTCCCCCCACCTTGAATGATGACCTGCGGTTTTAAAATGGCAAAAGCCGACGCAGTTTTGAAGAAAATGATCAGTAAAAACTAAGTAAATACACACTACGACATGTAAAGCATTGAGTCGCACAGAAGCATAGATTGAAGTAAATCAAGAGATTTAAAACATTTAATAAAGAAAATAGTTGGGAGAATTGGGGAAGAATTATGAGTAATCGTGTAGAAAAACTTCTCAACTTTAAAGTATTTATCCATCACGAGTAGTCAAGATACTCTTAAACAATTGCAAGATCACAGGAGCAAATCATGTTTCACGGTAAAACGTATTAATTCACGAATACCAATTTTCTTTCAACTTCAGTTAACAGTTAAGTTTTGAGGCATGTCCAGGGCCACCAGCAGGATCGATGTAGATAGAGGGATCACAAAGTAATCATAAAGGGTTCCTTCTAGGGTCTATCGAACCCTATTCCACCCGAGCGTTAAGGGAGCCCATTCATCAACCCTGCCCACAACATTAGCTAAAAGGCCTTAAGTGTCGAAACCCCTAACCGTAGTGACCCTTACAAGTATAAGTAGCACTTTATAGCTCTAAATATCCCTTGGACTCAATACCTTGGTACATTTTGGCTCATCGGGGCGGATTTTTGAACATTTAAGTTCTATCCAATAAAAGGAAGCATTGCTTAAATGGCCGCATCCATAAGTAAAAGGAGGATTGCTTGGCGCCTCCGGCCGGAGCCATAAATAAACACTACTATGTACATCGTCCTAAGTCTGTTAGAGGTATTTTATTACCTTCCTTTCACATAATTGAAATCGGTATAAAATCTTTCACAATTCATTTTCAAGAGTTTTCAAAGGAGATCAATAAAATATTCCAAACAAATTTCGAGTTTAAATCATGCATACTCATAATTTTTCATATAACAAGCATTCATTTGAAACATCACACACATACGCGCATTTTGATAAGAAAAGGTCGCACATATGTACTTACCATTGAGCCAAGAACGGAAAATAGCAAAGCTAGCACTCCGATTATAACGCTCATCTCATATGAATACGGGTCGCATAGTCAATGCAGCAATACGAACACATACGTCTATCGCGGAACGGTCCTCAACACCGGCTGGATATACACAAGTCAAGTATACAGCCTATTAGCACATATCCTGTATATGAGGTCGTATGCAAGAATGTCATGTGAAAGTGTGTAATGTAGACTAAATACAGGACCTAAATACTCTAGAAAGGGGGTTGAATAGAGTATGGAAACTTTTTGCAAAACTCAAAACTAAACAGATTAGTTTTGAATGAAACTCAAATCTCAAGGCCTTGAGATTTTAGAAAACTGTCTGAAACTTTCAAAGGTAAAATAGAAAGCTTCAAGGCCTTGAACAATTATCAGTTCTAAACATCTTATGAACCCTAGTTTGATTTGAGTTGTATGCAGCAGATAATAATCAAACTGTAAAGTAAACAACACAAAGAAATTTACAGAATTCAGTCCCAATGGACCTAATCTCTGCCTGAGGGATCTAATCCCACCAGGATTGGGCAAACACTTCTTATTACTCACACAGAAACAGCCCTAGATCTTCAAGCCTAAGTGATTTCCCTTACACCTATACAGCTTGTAGTTCCAAACCTATCTAGTTCCAGCTACTAACTGTTGAGCTAACAAGAACGTCTTGTTGTTCACTTGAACAACCAACCACTAGGTTAAGTGAGGTTTAAGATAATTTAAAGATACACAAATTACAGTACAAGTGAAGAACACAGTAGAAGAGATAAGCTGTTGAAGCCTGGATGTGTTCTTCTGAAAAACTGGATCGATTTGATCTTCTGGAATCTGAATTGAAGCTTGAATCCTTGTGTGTTTGAAAGGATGATCTCCCACGAATTTGTCACACCTTTTTGAGTACTCTTCAAGCCTCTCCTTCCTTCAAAAATTCAAACCAGTCTCTTTTATCCACAGCTGCAACTGATTGAGAGATTTTAGGATCTCAGTTCCAACAAATCCTCCTTCTGTTTTCAACTGAAATTCAAACAGCTCTAAGTGGATAGCCGTTGGAGTTTTTTGAGATAGCTCTTGCACGTTAACAAACCTGCAACAAAATTAAAACACAACAACAACAACAAAATCCAGAAAGATAACAGTGCTATGACTGTTTGGTTTTCCTGTTTCTGATAAAACTGGTTAAAAGATTAGAAAAGTAATCTGTTTAACTTCTAATACATATAAATCATGAAAAACAAGTTTAAGACTCTTAGAAGTCAATGAATAATCAAAATAATAAGAATCACAAGAAAGAATCAACTTAGTTCTGTAAAAACTGTCAGCAGCTCAAGGCACATCTCAAGGCCTTAGAGCTCTGAACCTGTTTCACAGATATACAAAGTTAAATCCAGAAAACTTTGATTCTTCCTGTTCTGATCATCTGCAATTGTGTTAGATATGTAAATAGTGTAAACTATAAGTATATGCAGTAAATCCTTGATCTGTATAATCAGATATCCAATCTGCAACACAGAACCGTTAAAACATATAGCAGAATAAAACAACTCTCAAGGCTTTGAAGTTCTGTCAGTATCTCAAGGCCTTGGACTAACTGAAATACTTTGCTACTTATGTCTTTGTCTTTGTCTTTGTCTTTGTCTTTCATCACTCAAAACAATTACCATCCAAAACACATTCAAGGGTCTTTGAATCAACAATCTCCCCCTTGATGAAAGACAAAACCTACAGTCTTGTATAGATTTTCCTGCCACTCAGATTGAAAATTAGATAACCACAAAATGCATATACAATAGACAATAATACCATATAGATAACCAGTATATCACAGATTTTACATATAACCACAGATTTTCATAAAATCACAGTAATATAATAACACAACTGATTAAACCAAAACAACTAAGTATTATTATTATTCAGATACTGCAAACACAAAAACACGTAATTTCTCCCCATTTTTGACTTTCATCAAATAAGGATGAGAAATGTTGGATCATTACTCAGAATCATTAAAAAAAATTAAACAAAATTATTGCTAAAAAGTCAAGGCCTTGAGAACAGAAAAGAAGAAGATAAAGAAATAGAAGGTCAAGGCTTTGGCATTCTCTGATCTTCACTTCTTATTTGATTTCTGGCCTTTCTCTAAGCCTTCTCCAACTTCTTCTTCACTTGCAGCATCTTCAGCAGACTGATTACCTTCTTGTTCAGCTTCCACTTCTGCAACAACTTCTTGAATTATTTCATCCACTTTCTTCTTAACCTGTACTGAATCCCCCTCTGTAGCTGCATCAACACCTGTGTCTTCAACAGCATCTTCTTCATTAGTTTGTTCATACAAATCTTTTGAAGTAAGCACCACTGGAATTGGCTTCTTTTTCGTCTTCATAAAATCTCCCAGCCTTTCATCTGAATCCACAGTGGTGTCATGACTAGTAGCAGAAGGTATCTTCTCCCAATTCAAACCCTTGATGACAAAATCCATCTTTCCATTCATAACATTCATCAATCCCTTGAACTGGTTGAATTCAGCTGACAGGTCAAATAACCTTTGTCTGAGATCTTCAATCTCAACCTGCTGATCTTCAAACTTCTCACCCAACAAAGAGTAATCCTCATTGGCTTGTCCTTTACCTGATGTAGTCCCCTTAGGCTTCACATACTCCTTCTCTGCAAGTTCCTCCTTAGAAAAATCTGAATAAAACTTCCAATGTCCTTTCCCAGTCTGAACTACCCCAATCCTCTGAAGTGCAGTCTCATCAATCAACCCAAAACCGCCGGTAATCTTTTCTTCTCCTTTCACAGGTACATCAAAGTATTCAAAGAAAAGAGGTAACAGGTTGGCATATGGAAGAGGATGGTTTCTAGTTCTGGTTGCACAATAAATCATATGCTCCATAACAACTGTTGGCAAGTCTATCTCAAAACCTTGAGATATCAGATACATCAAAATAAGAACCTTATCAGTTACTAACTCCCCTTGAGTTCTCCCTAGGAACTACACTCCTCATCAGAATTGTGAACAGGATTTTGGCTTCACAGTTGAGCACAGAGTGTGTCAACTGCTTTGGACCAGAGGGTACACCATCAATGAAAAAAATCTCCTTTGCCTTATCCAAACACTCCTTCATATCAGGGTAATCTCCAACATTATATTTCCTAGGAATGCCCAAGACTTTGGCAAAAGTCCTATGATCTAACCTCAAATCCACCCCAGCCACTTTTGAAGTTAACACCATTTTATCATCACCTTCAGAAACCAAATTCAAATAAAATAACCTAGTTAACCTAGGATAGGCTTTTGAACTAGGATTTAACACCTTCCAAACAGCAGTTTCTCTTAACTTTCTCATGCAGTCTATATCCAATTTATCCAACAATTCTTCAGAAACCATACTACAGAAAGCTACCTTAGATGAAGCATAACCTTGCATCCATACATTTCTAACCTCAGAACTAACAAACCAGTCTGTAGGAAGTACAATCTTACCTTGATAACCTTTCTTGGTTGCAGCAGCAACCTGCTTAACCCTAGTTTTCTTCTCTGAGGGTTTGATCTTTTCTTGTTCTCCTTCAGATGGTTTCTTCTTGCTTTCTTGAGCAGATTTACCCTTTTCCTCTTCACCAGTATTTTTCTTTTCTCCCCCTTTCTTCTTCTCTGACCTAGGTTGATCACCACCCTGAGTCTGTGTCTCCTGCTGTGGATCAATGCTTGAGCCTTCATCTCCCTTCTCTGTTCTGGACTTCTTTGCAAGAGGAGTGTCCTCATGCAAGCTCTGAGTGTTTTCTGAATCTGAATAAGAAATCACTATCTTCTCCTTCTTATTGCCCTCTTCTTGGATCTGCCAGAAGGCTTTCCTTGTTGCTGAATTCTGGCTGATTTGCGCTCCATTTTGGGGTTTAGGGTTTTGAGAAGAGAATGTGATTGAGAGAAACTGAGAGAGAGAGAGAGAGGAGAGTCGTAGAGAATTGAGATAGAATGAGAGGAAAAAGCCCTGACTTTCAGCGTAAGTAGGTTGAAAAGGATGAGTCATAAAAGGACTCTGCTAAATGAACATGCAAAATAGAATCTTGAAAAAATATTTTTGGATATTTTAGAAAATTCTCTGAGTAATTCAAATATAATATAGTTGTAGACAGTGCTTTCTGAGCTGACAGATCTCGGCCACGTGGCAACCATCCAGCACACCATATTGTGCTCCACACACACTGGATCACCATCCGCGCTGATCCTCGTGGGGGCTGCGAGACAGGGCCCTCGCATACCACTGCACGGGACTTGTAGGGACTTAGTGGTTTGGAGGCTAGAGTAAGTCTTGTCGCGTGCGCGCCAAGCCCGCACGCGACCTTTAGTAACTGCTTTGAGAGATTTATGGCACGAGCTCCATAAACCCGGTCAATCCGGTCAAACCCGGTCAAACCCATAACGGTTCTGGTATTCGCGCATAACGTGCTGTAACGGTCCCTATATATGAGGACGAACGTGCCGTTGTGGTTAAGCTAATTAAGCCGCCATTAATGGGCACATTAACCACACTGCAACGGTCACATTCTCCGTTATATATAGGACGTTAACCTTTCCATACAAAGGAGAACACACTAGCCATACGCTGAAGCTCTGCCAAACCTCTGTCTCTCTCTCAGACATTACTACTGCCTTACTCTCTCCCTACACACAACCCAACTCTTCCTGTGCTATCTCTGATCCTCTACTTACGGTGTACACGGAGGTCTCCTCGCCGGAATATCTTGTGCACATTTTGGTGAACCCGACGTGAACCTACCAGCAAAAGCAACCATGTCTCAGGAGGATGATGTCAGTAACAGATCGCCTTCCACCGAAGCCGCCTCAGGAGAGGAGGCCCGCCGCACTCCTACGGCCACCGGTGAAGCCCCGACGCTAGAGACCTTGGACGCTACCATCCAGAGTCAGGGGAAGGCTCTCAAAGCTCAATCTGCGCAGTTAGAACGGATCATGGCTGTCCTGGGGACTCTTGCACCAAACCCTTCACCAGCCACCGCCGTTTCTCCGGGAGGAGGAGCCCCTACCGCTCCAGGACTGGGAGTGTCAACCACACCTCCCAACCCTAATCTGCAGACTCCACCGGCGACTACGCAGCTACCTTCAATTCAAGGGTCAACAGCTCAAATGTTGCCTCTCACTGATCATGCTCCTCAGCCTCCGGCTATGGTACCTAACCCGGCTTCGCAGTATCGCATGCCCCCTCCAACGGCAATCTGGGGCAATGCGAACGGCCAATATGTCCCCAATCCTCCGGCGGCATACGTGTCGCCTCCGCCTGCGGCAATCCCTCCTCCTGTTACCGAGGGAAACATTCCAGAATGTATGACGTCCCTGCAGAAGCGCATGGACACTATTCTGGCTCACCAATCATTCGCGGATACCATCACCCCGAAACTATAAAACGATCCACCTATACCGCGAGAGATCTATCTCATGCCTAACCCAGTGGGGTACAAGGCTCCTAAATGGGACAAGTTCGAAGATGTCAACGGCAACGCTCATGAACATGTCATGCGTTTCATCGATGTCATGGGGCCATATGGAGCTGATCCCAAATTGCTGATGCGAGAATTCCCAAAATCCTTGGGGAACGTAGCATACAAGTGGTATAGAACGTTGGAGGCCGGATCTGTGAAGACCTGGGATGACATGGTCCAAAAGTTCTACACCAAGTTCTTCTAGATGGAAGAAAAGGTGACAATGATCCACCTCTCGCGGATGTATCAGAAGCGCGAGGAGAACGGGATAACTTTCATCAAGAAGTTCAGGGCGAAGTCCTTGGAATGCAAAGATTTGATGCTCGAAAGTCGGCTCGTAGAGATATGCCTGCAATGCATACGAGATGAATACAAAGGTATGCTCATCAACCTGCAAACGCCCACGTTTTCAAAACTACTCGAATGCACGAAGAACATCGAGCCTATAGTGGAAAGGCAGAAAAAGAAAAACGCTCCGAAGCGATCTTCGAGCGGTACTACGTTCAAGATCGGGAGATTCAGCTATAAGAGGGGACGCGAAGCTGAAGTCAATACAGTTTCACCCCAGAAGCAGGCGAAGATTGTGAACTTCGACGCACCACCTCTGCCGTGTTCGGTGGAAGAAGCAAGCGACCTCTGCAGGCAATGGCGCAAGGACGGTGTCTTACAGCCACTCGAGAGGGCACCCTCCAAGGAGATGGTTAGGGACCCGAAGTGGTGCGAGTACCACGGTAAGGTCATGCATCCCACAGCGGACTGTAAGAAGCTCAGGATTGTATTCAGCCAAAAGATGAAGAATGGTGAGCTGATCATCAGCGATCACAGGAAGGATGTGCGCAACAATCCACTTCCTGCCCATGCGGAGCAAGACTCGAAAGGTAAAGAGGTCGCCATGATCTCGATTGTGGACCTGGAAGAGGTCGCAGAGGATGGTCTACCTATCATTGCCGAAGTCCATGATGATGAGGACTACAGCGTAGACACGGAGGACGAACGTGCCGACCGGATGAAGGGGTCGCACGGCTTCAGCAGATTCTTCGACGAGATGAACTTCTCAGAGAAATGCCGGACAGAAATGACGAAAGAAATCTTGAGGATAGCAGAGGACTACGAGGAGGATCTTGTAGTCTCCAATGGGAAAGTCATCAGGGCGTCTCGCTCTACAGAAAAGATTATGACCTTTTCCGCCAGCGACAAAAAGACAGATGCGAGCCGCCAGAGGCCTCTGTATGTGACAGCCATCATCAATGGCGTCGAGTTCAAAAGTGCGTTCGTCGACGGAGGAGCAGCGGTTAACGTCGTTTCGCTCCACACACTGAAGCTAGCAGGGATCCCCGAGCACAAGATTGTCAGGCGTCCATCTACGCTGATGGGATTTGGAAGCGACTCCAGATCGACGATAGGATGGATCCGCTTGGGCGTCCAGATCGGCAAAATCAAGTGCTCAGCGAAGTTCTATGTCATAGATGCGAACACTACGTATCACATTATCATAGGTCGAGCCTGGATTCATCGCTTTGAAGTGGTCCCTTCAACAGCTCACCAAGTCATGAAAGCTATCTGGAACGACAGAATAGTCGAGATACCGGCTTCAACGAATCCGTTCAACACGGATGAAGCACATCTCAGCGAGGAGGTGTTGTTCACCGAGATGGCGGACGAGCAAACACCGGGACCATTCGACCCTACTCCTTTACCCCTATGGGAAGATATCAAAGATCAGTCACCTGCGGGAGTGATGGTGACAAGGGAGGACGCCAAGGAAAAGCCGCCCACACGGGAAGAGGCACCACGGATCGCTTACCAGCGAAAGAACGTGTATACTCTGAAGAGAATAGCAAAGCATGACCCTGAAGGCAAAGAGATAGAGAGTTTCTATGCCAATGGGAAGAAGTGCTATCGCATATGAAGGTGCGCGGGGATGTCCTCACGCGGGCATGGGGATATCCCTGAGCAAATCTACCAAATAGAGCAGGTTGTGGTAACGGAAAAACCAATGTAGAGCACTCCCAATGAGAAGCTCAAGGAAGAACCCGAATGCATGGAAGACAAACCCAGACCGCAAAAGCAAGAGCTAAAGGAGGTGTTCCTAAGCCCGAACGAAGAAAAGAGAAGGCCAGTCTTTCTAAGTGCGGATCTCACAAGCGAAGAGGAGAAAGGACTGCTACAGCTCCTAACTGAATACAAGGATGTGTTCGCATGGGAGTATGATGAGATGCCCGGTCTGGACACGAGTATCACTATGCACCGTTTAGACATCATTCCAGGGTCTAAGCCAGTAAAGCAGAGCACAAGAAGCTTCAGACCGGAGCTTAACGTGAAGATCAAACAGGAGATTGTCAAACTCCTGGACGCCAAGTTCATAGAGCCGAATCATCATCCCACGTGGCTGGCCAACATTGTGCCAGTGGTATAGAAGAACGGACAGCTTCGCATCTGCGTGGATTTCCGGGATCTCAATCGTTTCTGCCCAAAGGACGATTTTCCGCTCCCCAACATTGATCTGCTTATCGATTCGACAGCGGGTCATAGCATGTTCAGTTTCATGGACGGCTTCAGCGGGTACAACCAGATCAAGATGGACCCTGAAGATGCGCGGAAAACCGCATTTATCACTCCAGTGGGGGTATTCAACTACACGGTGATGCCGTTCGGTCTCAAAAACGCGGGTGCAACCTATCAGCGGGCTATGATGGCCCTATTCCACGATATGATGCACAAGGAAGTGGAATTTTATGTGGACGACCTGGTGGTTAAATCCAAGCAGGAGGCAGATCACTTGGCGGATTTACGGAAAGTGTTCAATAGATGCAGACGCTTCCAACTGACGATGAATCCCATGAAGTGCGCATTCGGGGTAACATCAGGGAAGTTCTTGGGATGCGTGGTGCACCGCCAAGGAATCGAACCTGATCCTGCGAAAGTGTCAGCCATCACTGGCATGACGCCGCCCCACAAACAAAGTGCCTTGAAGACATTTTTGGGAAAGCTATCATATCTGCGGAGATTCATCCCAGCGATTGCCGAAATCACCTGCTGTTTCAGTGCCCTTCTCAAGAAAGATGCCGCATACAGCTGGACTCCGGAGCACGAAGCCGCGTTCGGGAAACTAAAAGAGCTGCTGACGTCTTCAAAGATAATGATCGCTCCTCAATTGGGATCACCACTTCTGTTGTATCTGACGTCAACGAGGAAGTCCATAGGAGCACTCTTGGCTCAGGAGTACGAGGGTCAAGAAAGGCCCATCTACTACATCTCTCGCATCGTGCAGCCCGCCGAATCAAGGTACACGGACATCGAACGTCATTGCCTTGCCCTATTCTTCGTAATAGAGAAGTTGAGACACTACTTTGCGTCGCACAAAGTGGTGGTGGTCACAAAAAGTGATACCATACGATATCTTCTGACTCACACCGCTCCTGGGGGAACATTGGCGAAATGGTATATGACCATCTCTCAATACGATATTACATGCGTGCGACCGCGAGCGATCAAGTCGCAGGCGGTGGCGGATTTGTTGGCACAGTTCCCCGATAACAGTCACGAGCCCGTATTCGAAGAAGAATTCGAGGGACCTGAAATCTCTGCAGTCGATGTACCCTATTGGACGCTCCATTTCGACGGTTCGTCAACAAGGAAATGTGGAGGCATTGGGATAGTCTTGACCAAGCCAGATGGGGAGGTCATACAGATGTCCGCAAAGCTTGACTTCGCAGTCACCAACAACGAGGCAGAATATGAAGCCCTCATAGCGGGACTCCGGGCAGCGAAGGCTTTGGAAGTAAGCAACCTGACGGTCATGGGGGACTCCAAGTTAATTGTCAAGCAAGCCTCGGGCGAGTACGGTTTGAAGGAGATAAATCTTCTGTCCTACCGGACTTTGGTACAAAAGCTGGTGCAGCAATTTTGCGACGTTAGGTACGAGCACAAGCCCCGAGCGGACAACAGGCATGCAGACGCTTTGGCCACCTTGGGATCCAAGGTTAGTACAGACAAATGTCCCGCAAGAATCTCAATCGAATTGCGAACATCATCAGCGTTAACAGAAGGTGCGTGCGACGATGAACACATGGGCGATGCGGACTGGAGAAAGTCAATCTTACGAGCCATCGCAGAAGGCACAAGTAGCGAGAGCTGGGCACTCACAAAGGGGTATTGCATACATGACAACACCCTTTACTACAAGGGTCCTGGCGGAATACTTATGCGATGCGTCTCCGAGCAAGAGGGACTGCTGCTGTTAGAGAAGATTCACCAACATGCTTGCGGAGAAAGCGAAGTGTCAATCTATCGGAAGGCTCAGAGATATGGCATTCACTGGCCTGACATGTCAACAGCCGCAGCACTAATACAGGGAAAGTGCGAGAGTTGCGCACTGATCAAAGATTCTTTACTCATCGCTCTAACCGATGATTATGCGGACTGGAGGAAACCACTCTTTGATTTTCTCACTCAGGGCACCGTACCCGAATCGAGAAAAGAAGCTGAGAAATTGAGGAGGAAAGCATCCCGGTACGTGGTACAAGAAAACCTGCTTTGGCGAAGAGGCCATGAGGGCAACTTGCTGCGATGTCTAGACGGCAGGGAAGCACAAGAAGTCATGGACCTTTCTCATCAGGCGGAACACCAGGGGGGTGCGAAATTATGCAGCCAACTCCTCTCAATTGGATATTTCTGGCCCACGATGGAAGCTGACTGCCGCACCAAAGTGCGACGTTGCCAGGAGTGTCAATTCAAAGGAAACCTAGTGCACGCTCCTGCTGTAGATCTACATGCATTGGGAACACCGTGGCCGTTTCACACATGGGCTCTGGATTTCATTGGTCCCATCCGACCAACTTCGCATGGGAATCATTTTATTCTCACCGCGACTGAGCTGTACACCAAATGGGTGGTGGCGATACCACTAAAGACGGCAAATGCGCTAGCTGTGGTCCGTTTCATCCAAGAAAACATCATATGCAGGTTTGGAATTCCCAACACCACCCTTTCAGATAATGGTACTCCTTTTGTTAATCGCCTGGTGGCTGCGAAGCTAGCAGAGTACAATATCAGGCAGATATGTTCCACCCCCTACTATCCGAAAGGGAACGGGCAAGCCGAAGCGACCAACAAAACGCTGTTGAAGATCTTGAGCAAGATGGTCGCAGATGACCACAAGAAGTGGGCTGATTCTATAAGCATAGCCCTGTGGGCTTACCGGACTTCTCCAAGGACACCCACAGGTGTCTCACCATTCCTCCTATGCTATGGGGCTGAGGCTGTGGTACCTGCGGAGGTGAAAGTTAATTCGGCAAGATTGGCCTTCCACGCATTGTACGACAATCAACGCGATCATGACTTAGTCTTGCTGGAGGAAAAGCGAGAGCAAGCTAAAAGGACCAACAAACGGTATCAGGAAAGGATTGCTCGTGCGTACAATAAAACAGTCCAACGGAGAGATTTCGCAGTTGGAGATTTGGTCTTGCGCGCATCTGACCATTGTATGCGAGAGGCGGCCCTCCCAAAATTCGCAGCTAATTGGGAAGGGCCTTTTGAAGTCACAGAAGTCTTTGACAGTGGCTACTGCAGCATACGGAGGTTGCACGGAACGACCTCAACCCCAAGCTCAGTCAACATGCGCTGGATTAAGAAGTACTATCCTTGACTTCTCTCATTTTATGCGTTTTATTACAACGTCGCCTTATGCTCTGTATAGCTATCATTCGCACAATCTCCTCTCCCATATGAGAGAATTGTAATCTTATCTCTCCCATATGAGAGTACTACAATAAAGAGCTTCTCCCAAATGAGAAGAACTTCGTACTTCTAGCTGTTTATATCGCTTCATTTAGTTTATTATTATTACTGTTAGCAATAAGCCTATCCGTCATGATAGCAACATGTGCAAATGCGATCTTAATTGATCTTCTAAGCCTATCTGCCACGATAGCAGCCTATGCAATGCGATCTTAATTGATCTTCTAAGCCTATCTGCCACGATAGCAGCCTATGAAAATGCGATCTTAATTGATCTTCTAAGCCTATCTGCCACGATAGCAGCCTATGCAAATGCGATCTTAATTGATCTTCTAAGCCTATCTGCCACGATAGCAGCCTATGCAAATGCGATCTTAATTGATCTTCTAAGCCTATCTGTCACGATAGCATCCTACGTGAATGCGATCTTAATTGATCTTCTAAGCCTATCTGCCACGATAGCAGCCTATGCAAATGCGATCTTAATTGATCTTCTAAGCCTATATGTCACGATAGCAGCCTATGCCAAAATGATCTTAACTGATCATCTAAGCCTATCTGCCACGATAGCAGCCCATGCGAACATGATCTTGAATGATCTTTCAAGCCTATCTGCCACGATAGCAGCGCTATACAAATGCGATTTAGAATTTGTTCTTAAGTCTAGCTATCGTGATAGTAACATCATGCGAAATGATCTTAAGTGATCTACAAAGGTCTATCTGGTGAGATAGCACCTGCACTCTAATCTGGAGCAAATCACAAGCCTATCTGCCAAGATAGCAAAGCTGCGCAAGCGCGATCTCCAATGGTCTAAGAACATATCTGCGAATTTATACGGCAGATAGCAAATACAAAGTGTGTATAGGGCACTACACAAGGCGAAATTTGCCAATACGCATGCGAAATTGTAATTTGTTGTAACAACACAGCAAGTCGTACAAAGTGATTTATCATTATGAGTCAAAAAGACTTACAATTTATCTGTATAGATAGCAGCTTACAAGCGAAAAAGCTCAAATCTAACTACGCAGCCAACATGGCTTACAATGCATTCAAAAAGTAACTTACAAGCAAGAAGTTACACATCGGGGGAGTCCTAACTGAAAAAGGATGAACCTAACGGTCCTAACACCAGCTATGCGATACACAGATCTGCGGCCAAAGATCTGTAGCAAGTAGGACGCTCCTGCGAAGAGATCAACTCGCCATTCGCTACGTCGTTAGCAGCAAGATCTGGGTGACGCTACGTCCAAGACCCCAGGATCTGACAAGGCCTTTGTCTGATCAAGATATGTACCAGAGGAACCACCTATTCCGGCGTGTGCAGTCGTGCAAAACAGGGGAGCAATCATTCCTCGGGTACTGGGCTCCTTGTCTAGATAGACAAGCGCATTGGCTTGCCACCCCGAGTTCAAGAACGAAGAGGCAAGAAATTCTCCTCCGTGCATGCTGGAGGAGAATCCCGCCGTTCATTACGAGTCGGTAGCAAGGTCACTACGGCGCTGCACCTCACCGGGAGGCGGCCGGAAACATGACCTGCAAACATAATACACGAAGAAAATTCTTCGAACACACATGAGGTATTATCTCCATCTTCTTTATGATGGTTATAAAGATCAATAAGCCTTATGAAGCGGATCTTGGAAGCTATTTCTATAGCACAAAGCGCAAACTGAGGTTTCACAACTTGGAGTTGCCATGAATCAACGAAAAGCAAGCGTTGAAGCCAGCAGTCGTAAGGACTCACGGCAAAGCACATTTTTGGGATGAAGAACCCAAATGACAAAGGCAGGGTTTATATAGACCTTGTGTAGACTCTTCAGTTGCCAAGATGAGTCAGCAGAATTTGAAAAGAGGGTAAGGATCAATCACTTACGCCTTGAAAAGCGGTAACAATCAATTACCCTACTAAAGGCTACGACGATTCAGTTGCGTATCCTAATTAATGACGGATGGTCATGATTCGGATGGACTTCCCAAGGAAAGCGTGCTTATCTAATGAGAAATTAGTGCGAAAATCAAGGCCGAATATCAATTGCTGACGTCGTAAATTGATATGCACAGAGATATTCTAGCAAATCCCGGAAAGGGCAAAACGGGCACTTCGACTCTTTTGTTTTGAAAAAAAAAAGGGGGGAGAAACCCTAGCAACATTACATTAATGTTTCAGCTAATTATTTGCTACTTTTAAAATTCAAAAATCAAATTAAATCTTTGATCAAGGAGTCATGAGGGGTGAACTGACGGCTCAGATTCTCCACCTGCTCCACTTCCTGCTTCAACTGCTCGCACTTGGCATTCATCTCACGATAGAGCTTCATAGCCTCTTCAACCTTTTGCTTTTGCTGCTCCACCTTCTGCTTTTCAGCTGCGAGGTTTTGATGGCCGCGTTTCAAAGTTACGGCTGCGCGAATCAGGGTAACTCTTTTGACAAGAAACTTAAAGCCCAGCCTGCCTTGAACTTTGGCGAGAAGATTTTGGCACATTCCAAAAAGCAATTCAGCACTCTGAGGAGATATGGTCGCAGGTGTAGCTGCGGACAGCTACTCCAAAATACAGATGGCTTCCGAAAGAAACAGCCTCCTGTCAAAGGGCCCTATCTCCAGAGACCTCGCAAATGACTGGGGGTAGGCGAGGCGCATCCGAACTAGCCAGTCCACATCGGCTTGCTTCAAACCTGAAGCAATGTTAAAGCCAAGTTATACTATCAAACTCGCAAATGAACAATGCGAAATGCAAACAGCAAACCATGACGTACCAGTTCCTTCAAGGATCTCACGAAGAGAAGGAATGCGCATTACTGGGGTTGTTGAAGACTGTCCTCGTTCCATAGCCCTTCTATCAGCTGCGAGCTCTAACTCCTCATAGTTGGGGGGAAGAGTATAAGCCGCACCAGTTGCGATCGCAGCCCCGATCTGTGAGCCCCAAAAGCTCCACGCAGGAAGGGGTACCGCCGGCTCAGTCATCACTGGAGGCGTAGTGGCAGCCGAAGTTACTTGGCGAGGGACACTTTCAGATGCGATGGCATCAGCAGCACTTGTTCTTATTTCCTCAGCACCCGCAGGGACATCTTCCTCCATTAGCACAGCGTCAGCCTCGGCATCGTCAGAAAGTTCGATGATGTCCTCAAATGTCTCTCCTGCATATTCAGCAGCTGCGACGGGCTTCTCGGTATGAGAACTCGGAACCGGGACATAGGACGCAGAAGGTTGACTCCTTTGTTCCAAAGCAGGCTCATCAGCAGTGCCTGCGATACAAAATGCGATAGTATGAGGTAACTTGTACCGTATGATATTTTATCATCTCTGCTAAGCTAAGAGCAAGCACCTCCACGCGAAGGTGGGATTGCAGTGTCCTCGTCATACGCTAAGGACGTGGAACCTTGCCCTATTAATGTGTCTTCATTAAGCATGTCTTTAAGATGAGCGTGACCTGGGGCGCGAAGAAACCAGTCATGATTATGTTTTGAGTTGCTAAGTCCAGTTCTTGCATATCGTTCAAGTGATTACCTGAGGGCTCACCGCACTTGCCTACTAGCCAACGGCGAATGTCAGCTTTTGACACACCATGCTTTAATGCATCAACAATAACATCTCGATAAGTTACTGCGAGATTAAAAATCTCACCTTCATTGCCGCATGCGATTTCTTCAAAATCCGCTTGGGCTTGCTCCAAAGCTGCTGCATCCTCTTCTGGAGCCACATCCTCCTCCTCAGCTCGAGGAGCCACCTCTTCGGGAAGCACATCTTCCTCATCAGTTGGACGCACTAAGTCGTCAACATGCTGTTCTTCGAGGCTCCTCTGCCTCACACGCTCGAGCTCCTCCTCTTCTCGCTTTCTTCTCCTTTCAGCAGCTTCCGCAGCTGTTTTCCTGGACTCGGCGAGAACGTCCTCGCTTATGGGTTTGTCGGAAATGCCAGAATGAGCATCCCTCTTCTGCCTCTTGGCCAAAAGGCCACTGATGGTCTCATCATCATCATCATCTGCGAAGAAATGATTGGTTCAAAATCAAGTTGAAAAAGAGTTACGATAATGAGAAGGGAAACGCGACGGTGTACCTCCTGAGTCTTCCTCATGTATCACATTTACTCTTTCTTCTTCTTCTTCATCTCCTTCTCTTGGCTCCCGCCTCTCCTCTTCTTCCTCCTGGCCGAATGGAATGAAGGTCTCTACTGCGAGCTCCTTCCACGTTTTACTGGGCATGCAACCTTTGCCTTTGTCCTTGGCAGAAAGGGACCTCGCAGGAGGGGAAGTTGGAGCACTTCTAGGGGAAGAAATTGTAATTCCTCTTTGCCTGGGTCTCTTCTCTCTTGGCGCGGCAGTCGCTGGAGGAGACGGATTATCTCTAGGGGGAGACAAGGCCGGAGCATTATCTATCAGCGAGTCAGCAAAAGCATTCATGACCTCGCGAATCCTGGTTTCGACCTCAGGATCCATCCTCGATGCTAGCAGGAACGTATGTCCTTGTCTTCTTGTGGTAACAATGGTGTTAACCAGCGACTTGGAACGATCGCTAGATGCGAACCTCCGCACATGGCACTACAGCAAGCAGTGTAGAATAAAGACGTCAATATGTGAAAATAAAGAAGCTTAGCGCATGCAAAAGAAGTTGCTTACCTTAGCAAAAGTCTAGCTATATCTGATGACATGCGAGTCGCCTTTCCTAACTGCGGCGATTTTTTCATCTAGAATGATGGCAGGGCATAAATGGTTCTCATGATCCAACAATGAGTAGCAACCATATTCAGACTCGTCCAGACTGCAATTCGGACGAAACGGAAAAGAGTTTCTTTTGATCACAGGAGCTCTGCTTGGCTGGGGGGCCGACTGCGTCTCAAATCTCGTCTGCTGGGCGTTCCAGTATGCGAGCCAGTTTTTGGAACAACCACCTTCGCGGTTACCTGCAGGCTGCTCAAAGGGAAGATTGTTCATGAAGACTGTTTTGCACTCCTTTGTCAACAAACGCTTATAGCAGCCTCTGATAATAGACTGTTGCCAGATTGATGGTGCTACTGCATCAAAGCCGAACTGGGGAGAAACGCGAGTGGGGTCAACATCCACAGTAATCCTCTCATACCTCGGCGCGAGCTCACGAATATGCTCTGCGAGAGCAGGAAGGGAGCCTCGCAGGCACCAGCAAAAGAATTCGCGATAGCGCTCATGGAAATGCTCTCCATCTTCGAAGAGGAGCTCTTCTGAAAACACAACACCCTTAGAAGGGTACAGCTTTGGAAACCATCGCACGTTTTCAATACGCATGGTAGGGCCTGGCTATGAACTCTCGCCGATTGTCGCATATCAGACTCCAAACGCACTTGGTATTGTTCGTTCCGAACCACCTTGCAGCTCTGCCGCTGTTGCGTTCCTCCACTGCGCCTGGGGGACACCACTTGTTGGGCTTAGAAGCAGTTGGGGCATAGGAAGGCCATCGCTCAAAGACCCACATCGTCAAGAAGGCAATGTTAATGAAAGTCAGTATGTCGAGGCGGCCGCGCGATTCTTTCATGGCCACAACTAGCTGATCCAGTCTGTAGTACAGCGTGCCCAAGACCAAGGGTCCGAGTGCGACTCTCTGTCCAAGGGCCAGTTTCACAGCAAGCGGCAGAACGTGATAGAAGACCCCGTCGTGCGGGTGACCATCGATTAAGTACCTCGACAGCCAGGCACAGAGGAAGGCACAAAGGGTCAAGTGATAACCCTTACCCTCCACATAATTCTTGGCCTCTGGGTCTTGACTCAGAAGCTTCTTGGTAATGCTGCTGTTCGCGTAATCACGGAAGAAGTACTGTACCCATTTATTCCAAGTATTCTTCGCAGACGTGTCAACCAACTGCCAGTCAGGAAGGGCTTTTGTGGTGGTCCACCGGGTGGAAATTTTCTTTACCTCTGACAAGCACTCCTCCATCTGCGTGTACAAAGCAATCTCCGCGTCCGTCCTCAAGGGACTCAAAGGGTCCACCTCACCCATGGGAGACAGATCATACAGCATGTGCACGTCCTCGAGCGTGGGGGCAGCCTCGAACTCAGCAAAGTGGAAAGTGTGAGTCGCAGGCGAATAGCGGGAAAGAAGGTTTAGAAGCATGGACTGGTCCAGCTTCACGGCAGCACCCTTCATAGCACGAACAGCGAAGTATACGCCGGCCACATTAAGAGTCACAGCATGATTGGTCAACACATGGTCAATCCATTCATCCATGTAGTCCAATTTCTGAACAAAAGCTTGTGTGGAAATCGCAGCATACGGGAAGTACCCATTTTCGATTCCCAATCGAACCACGTCCTCGGAGCCAATCAAATCGAGCAAAGCTGAGTTAACAGGAGGGGTTAATGTTAGCAATCCCTCATTGGGGACAGAAGCAGGCAGTTTCTTTGCCTTAACTCTCGCATGGTAGAAGTCTTTGCCACCCAGATAGGGGGCTTTTCGCCATAAAGCTTGCGGAAGATCAGGTATTTCTTCGTCCTCCTTGGTGGGTCTAGTTCCTTTTGTCTTTGCCATTCCTGCGGAAAAGCAAGAAAAAAGGGGGGAGAAATATGCACACTTCAGTTTGAATTTCGAGATTTAAGATCTATGGGGAGAAAGATGAACAGGTTCTGGTATCAATTTCAGAAATTAGAGATTGGAATTGTTTGCATTATCAGAGATTTCAAAACCCTACATCCAAGGTCTTTATCATTGGAGGACTAATCGATTCAAAGATTATGAGTTTCTTCGCAAGTTCTCAGCAGATAATATGTCATGGGTTTGCAGATCCAACGCAGTTCAAAGCATATACTAGCATTTTAAATCGAAATTGAACAAGGCCAACCTTGTTTCTCTAAAGCTTGCTTGAATGCAGACAGTTGAAGAAGACGATTTGCAATTCTGAACTGGTGATTGATTATCTGAATCTGCTCTTGAAGACTTCCGGGTATCATTCACTTTAAAGAGAAAGAAGTGATGCTTTGCAACAATGGAGAGTACAAAGTATTTATCCAAAAACAATGAAGGGTTGCGTCCTTTCAGTAGTCGAATCGCAACCGTCACCGTCGAATCGCGCAATCACAGGACAAGCTGACGTCACGCCTAAAACCCTAAAGGCCAGACGGCACGACTCTAGGGGTTTTAGGTCATAATGGCACGCACGGGGGCTGAATTTACTCGTATTTGAATTGGTGCGTGGCGGCGACGCGTATGTTGGTTTCCGCGCATGGAAGTCTATCCAGCTATGAGTCTTCACGCGCAGAAAGGGGGCTAATGTAGACAGTGCTTTCTGAGCTGACAGATCTCGGCCACGTGGCAACCATCCAGCACACCATATTGTGCTCCACACACACTGGATCACCAGCCGCGCTGATCCATTTGGGGGCTGCGAGACAGGGCCCTCGCATACCACTGCACGGGACTTGTAGGGACTTAGTGGTTTGGAGGCTAGAGTAAGTCCTGTCGCGTGCGAGCCAAGCCCGCACGCGACCTTTAGTAACTGCTTTGAGAGATTTATGGCACGAGCTCCATAAACCCGGTCAATCCGGTCAAACCCGGTCAACCCCATAACGGTTCCGGTATTCGCGCATAACGTGCTGTAACGGTCCCTATATATGAGGACGAACGTGCCGTTGTGGTTAAGCTAATTAAGCCGCCATTAATGGGCGCATTAACCACACTGCAACGGTCACATTCTCCGTTATATATAGGACGTTAACCTTTCCATACAAAGGAGAAAACACTAGCCATACGCGGAAGCTTTGCCAAACCTCAGTCTCTCTCTCAGACATTACTACTGCCTTACTCTCTCCCTACACACAACCCAACTCTTCCTGTGCTATCTCTGATCCTCTACTTACGGTGTACACGGAGGTCTCCCCGCCGGAATCTCTTGTGCACAATAGTTATCTAAAAATATAAGATATAATATTTGATGATCTATTTTTTTTTTAAAAAAAAAATACAGATATTATCAAGACCTGGAGAACTATCTCAAGGCCTTGAGATTTTCTGCAGTTTGAGAAACTTCAAAGCTTTGAGCTATACTTTCAAGGCTTTAGAAAGTATAATCTCAAGGCTTTGAGATTTCAGCACATAAACACATATAAGTACTAATACTCCCCCTAAACCAATGCATCCTTGTTTAACATCCCCAATTTAAGCCTTAGAGATGAAAACCTATCATCTGGCAAAGGTTTAGTGAAAATATCAACAATCTGCATTGAAGTAGAAATAAAATTTAAAACAACATCACCTTGTTGTGCATGATCTCTAAGGAAATGATGTCTCACATCTATGTGCTTGGTTCTTGAGTGTTGGACAGGATTCTTAGAGATTGAGATAGCACTTGTGTTGTCACAATAAATAGGCACATTTCTGAAATTGTAGCCAAGATCTCTAGGTTGCTGAGAAATCCATAATACTTGTGAACAGCAAGCACCAGCTGCAATGTATTCAGCTTCTGCAGTTGATAATGCTACAGAATTTTGCTTTTTCGAGTGCCAACTGATCAATGAAGATCCAAGAAATTGACAGCATCCAGAAGTACTTTTCCTGTCTACTTTATATCCTGCAAAATCTGCATCTGAATAGCCACTCAACATAAAATTAGATCTTCTTGGATACCAAATCCCTAAGTCTCTGATTCCATTCAAATATCTAAAAATTCTTTTGACTGCAGTTAAATGACTTTCCTTAGGATCTGCTTGGAATCTAGCACACATACATACACTGAACATAATATCAGGTCTACTAGCAGTTAAATATAACAGTGATCCAATCATACCTCTGTATTCCTTTTGATTCACACTCTTACCATTTGAATCATTGTCTAAAGAGAGTGATGAACTCATAGGGGTTTTAAGCACCTTGGACTGTGACATATTGTACTTGTTCAATAAGTCATTGGTATACTTTCCTTGATGTACAAAAATTCCTTTCTTCATTTGTAAGATATGAAGGCTAAGAAAGAAATTCAGTTCACCCATTAAGCTCATCTCAAACTCCCTGCACATCAGAATAGAAAACTCTTTTGAAAGAGAATCATTAGTAGCACCAAATAAAATATCATCTACATACATCTGAACTACTAACAAATCACTTTGATGATGTTTAATTAAAAGAGTTTTGTCAACTAGGCCTCTTTTGAAATTATTTTTAAGTAAAAATTTAGAAAGCCTGTCATACGAAGCCCTTGGAGCTTGTTTTAATCTATAAAGAGCTTTGTCCAGTTTATAAACATGATCAGAAAAGTTTTCATCTTCATAACCAGGTGGTTGTGCTACAAAAACATCTTCTTGTAAATATCCATTCAGAAAAGCACATTTAACATCCATTTGATAAAGCTTTATGTGATTGTGAGATGCAAATGCAAGAAGTATTCTAATAGCTTCTAACCTGGCAACAGGAGCAAAGGTCTCCTCATAATCTATACCTTCTTCCTGATTATATCCTTGAGCTACCAGTCTAGCTTTATTTCTTACCACTTTGCCATTCTCATCAAGCTTGTTTCTGAATACCCATCTGGTTCCAATAACTGATTTCTCTTTATGTCTGGGAACCAGATTCCATACCTTGTTCCTTTCAAACTCATTCAGCTCACTCTGCATTGCAATAATCCAGTCTGCATCTTCTAGTGCTCCATTGGTATTTTTAGGCTCAATCAAAGATACAAATGCACTAAAAGCACACAATTTCTTCAACTGTCCTCTTGTCTGAGTTCCAGTTGATGGATCTGATATAATGTTATCAGCTGGAACCCAAGAATATTCTCCTTCAAGGCTTTGAGTCCTTGAAACAGTAGAGGGAGCATCATAGAAAGTTTCAGCTTCTGTCTCAAGGCTTTGAGATTTTGGTTCTGCAGGAGGTTCAAGGCCTTGAGATTCTGCTGATTGATTCTGCACATTAGTTTTGCCTTTGTCTTCTTTCACATCATCATCATCTGATTCATACTTGTTCAAATCTAGATCTGCAATACTTTCACTCAGAGAATCCTTAGTACTTTCATCAAAGATTACATGAATAATCTCTTCCACAATCTTGGTTTTTCTATTATAAACTCTATAAGCTTTTCTAGTTTGAGAATATCCAAGAAATACACCTTCATCACTTATAGCATCAAACTTACCATGATTGTCTCTACTAATATTATGCACAAAACAGATACAACCAAAAGGTTTAAAATAAGAAACAGTAGGCTTTCTACATTTAAACAGTTCATAGGGGGTCTTTTTCAAAATAGGTCTAATCAAGCATCTATTCAGCACATAATTAGCAGTGTTAACAGCTTCTGTCCATAAGAACTTTGGCAAATTACTTTCAAGAAGCATGGTTCTGGAAATATCCTCAAGTGTCCCATTTTTCCTTTCAACTACTCCATTTTCCTGTGGAGTTCGAGGTGCAGAAAAGTTGTGTGAAATGCCATGCTTTGCACAAAACAAATCAAAGTCAAGTTGATCAAACTCCCTACCATGATCACTTCTAATTGATGCAACAGGTAAATTTTTCAAAGTTTGAAGCTCTTTGCACAATCTAGAAAATTCAGATAAAGCTTCAGTTTTGTCTCTAATAAACATCACCCAAGTAAATCTAGAATAATCATCAATTATAACAAGCATATACCTCTTTAATTTTGGGGTATGGACTCTCATAGGAACACACAAGTCCATATGCAGAAATTCTAAGGGTCTAGAAGTACTTACAAAGTTCTTTGGCTAGAATGAGCTTATGGTTTGCTTACCTTGTACACATGCCTTGCAAATCTCATCATCGGAAAATTTCTGTGATGGTAAACCTCTTACCAAGTCCTTTGAGATAAGTTTATTCAAGGTATGTATACTAATATGCCCAAGCTTTCTGTGCCAAAGCTTTTAATCTTCTTTCAAGGCCTTGAGGCATCTTAGCTTGTCACCTGCAACAATGTTAGTACTCATAGCATATAGATTATATGATCTAGGAGCAGTGAGTATGCAATCACCAGATTTCTCATCTTGCACCACACATTTCTCCTTGTCAAAAATAGTTTTATAACCTTTATCACATAACTGAGAGATACTAAGCAGATTATACATAAGTCCATCTACCAGATAAACATCAGATATAGAATTAGTAGAACCATTACCAATACTACCTATACCAATGATATTTCATTTTTCTTTGTCACCAAGTGTGATTGTTCCTCCAGATTTTTCTGTAAGTTCAGTAAAGAGAGACTTCTTTCCACTCGTATGTCTGGAACATCCACTGTCTAATATCCATTTCTGATCTTTCAAGGTCTTGGTGACATCCTGCAGAAACAAATCATTGCCTCAACAGGCTGTTAGACCAAGTGCAGAAATTTGAGTCATACTCAGAATCAGCCATGTTTAGTGGCCTGATTCCTTTTGGAACCCAAATCTACCTAACCTGTCCCTTAATCTGATAAGGATAAGTATTCCTCATAATGTGAGGTTCTGATCTTCTGAAGGGACAAGTTAATCTGACATGACCAATTTTTCCACAATAATGACATTTTGGAGAATGTCTGCTACCAGATTTGACAAAAGTAGTTTGGCCTTTCTTTGGAAAATTTGGATTATAGCCAATCCCACTTTTATTCATTGATTTCAGACTTCCTGCAACAATGAGATTCAGATTATGTTCTGAGCCTGTAAACCTAGCTAGGACCTTCTTGGAATCTTGAAGTTTCTCAGTCAAAGAACAGATTCGTTGTTCTAAATTATCAGAATGAGTCTTAAGATCAACATATCTTTCAGTCAAAAGAGTGTTTTGATCAACAACCTCTTTTATCTGTGCCTTCAAGGCTTTGAACCTACTGTCCAAGGTCTTGAAGTCCTTTTCAAGCTTTGTCTTAGAAACTTCAACTGTTCCAGGTTTTCTTTTACCTGCTCATGAATCTTAATATTTAAAGCAGAAATCTCATTTCTATAACTTTCCTCATTCAAAACATACTTTTGAGAATTTCAGGAAGTACATCAGAAGGACTAGCAAGTAGATTCTTTACCATATCTTCAATATGTCTGTCTGATGAATTTTCCTCATCATGCTTTGCCATGAAGCATAAGTTTGCTTGATCTTCTTATGTGTCTGAGTCACTTGATGAATCATAATCACTCCAGGAAGCCATCATGGCTTTCTTCCTTCTGTTGTCACTGTCTTTCTTCTTAAAGTTCCTGTTCTTCTTCTTTTTTGGACAGTCCCTTACTAAATGATCTGCATCACCACACTCAAAATAATTCATTACTTTAGTTTTATGTGACTGTGATGAAGGTTTACCTTTGTAGTCCTTGCTGCATGAGGGTCTTGATCTCTCTCTGTTGTAATCCCTGTTACCAGAGTTTCTTTTCTTCTTGAGAATCCTGGCAAAGGCCTTGGAGATCAATGCTAAAGCCTCTTCATCATCACGCTCATATTCAATCTCAAGGCTTTGAGACTTTTCACTGTCTTTTGGCTTAAGGGCTAGGTTCCTGATGTTTTCACTCAAATCACCTTCCACATCCTTCATAGACATTTCATGAGTGAGCAGCTTTCCTTGTAGATCATCTAGCTGAAGAAGACTTAAATCCTGAGCTTCCTCAATGGTTGTTGTCTTTGGCTCCCACTTGGCTTTTGGTAAGATTCTCAGAATCTTTATGACCTTCTCCTCATTTGAGAACTTCTTTCCCAATGACTCCAGATTGTTCCCCACATCAGTGAATCTTTTGAACATCTCCTTGATGATCTCACCTGAATTCATCTTGAACAACTCATATTGCCTCCGAAGTATGTTGATTTTGGTCTGCTTAACCTGGCTAGTTCCTTCATATTTCACCACCAGTTTATCCAATACTTCTTTGGCACTCTTGCAATTTGACACTCTGTTGAACTCATCTGCATTAAGAGCACAGTATAACAGATTCATAGCCTTGTAATTTTTTGATACCTTTTCCAGTTCAGTGACTGAAAGATTTTCCTCATACTTGATACATATGACTCCATCAATTGTAGTATAGTACTCATGAGGACCATTCTGAACTATTGACCACAGTTCCATGTCTTGATCTATGATGAACATCTTCATCAATGCCTTCCAGTGCATGAAGTTATCACCATAGAACAATGGAGGTCTGTTGGCTACCCTTCCTTGTGAGAATCCACCATCTCCTACATTACTCATTGTCACCAGATTGTTAGATCTAAAACAGTGACACAAGCTCTGATACCAATTGAAAGTGTGTAATGTAGACTAAATACAGGACCTAAATACTCTAGAAGGGGGGGTTGAATAGAGTATGGAAACTTTTTTCAAAACTCAAAACTAAACAGATTAGTTTTGAATGAAACTCAAATCTCAAGGCCTTGAGATTTTAGAAAACTGCCTGAAACTTTCAAAGGCAAAATAGAAAGCTTCAAGGCCTTGAACAATTATCAGTTCTAAACAGCTTATGAACCCTAGTTTGATTTGAGTTGTATGCAGCAGATAATAATTAAACTGTAAAGTAAAGAACACAAAGCAATTTACAGAGTTCAGTCCCAATGGACCTAATCTCTGCCTGAGGGATCTAATCCCACCAGGATTGGGCAAACACTTCTTATTACACACACAGAAATAGCCCTAGATCTTCAAGCCTAAGTGATTTCCCTTACACCTATACAGCTTGTGGTTCCAAACCTATCTATTTCCAGCTACTAACTGTTGAGCTAACAAGAACCTCTTGTTGTTCACTCGAACAACCAACCACTAGGTTAAGTGAGGTTTAAGATAATATAAAGATACACAGATTACAGTACAAGTGAAGAACGCAGTAGAAGAGATAAGCCGTTGAAGCCTGGATGTGTTCTTCTGAAAAACTGGATTGATTTGATCTTCATGAATCTGAATTGAAGCTTGAATCCTTGTGTGTTTGAATGAATGATCTCCCAGGAATTTTTCACACCTTTCTGAGTATTCTGCAAGCCTCTCCTTCCTTCAAAAATTCAAACTAGTCTCTTTTAGCCACAGCTGCAACTGATTGAGAGATTTTAGGATCTCAGTTCCTACAAATCCTCATTCTGTTTTCAACTGAAATTCAAACAGCTCTAAGTGGATATCCGTTGGAGTTTGTTGAGATAGCTCTTGCACGTTTAACAAACCTGCAACAACATTAAAACACAGGAACAACAAAATCCAGAAAGATAACAGTGCTATGACTGTTTGGTTTTCCAGTTTCTGATAAAACTTGTTAAAAGATTAGAACAGTAATCTGTTTAACTTCTAATACATATAAATCATGAAAAACAAGTTTAAGACTCTTAGAAGTCAATGAATAATCACAATAATAAGAATCACAAGAAAGAATCAACTTAGTTCTGTAAAAACTGTCAGCAGCTCAAGGCACATCTCAAGGCCTTGAAGCTCTAAACCTGCTTCAGAGATATACAAAGTTAAATCAAGAAAACTTTGATTCTTCCTGTTCTAATCATCTGCAATTGTGTTAGATATGTAAATTGTGTAAACTATAAGAATATGCAGTAAATCCTTGATCTGTATAATCAGATATCCAATTTGCAACAAAGAAATGTTAGAACATATAGCAGAATAAAACAACTCTCAAGGCTTTGAAGTTTTGCCAGTATCTCAAGGCCTTGGAGTAACTGAAATACTTTGCTACTTTTGTCTTTGTCTTTGTCTTTGTCTTTCATCACTCAAAACAATTACCATCTAAAACACATTCAAGGGTCTTTGAATCAACATCATGGAATGCAGGTCATGCAATCTAACTTAACCAAAACGCCCCTGATACTCCAAAATTGTCCCGTAGAGTCTCTAACTCTTCCTGGACCCCAAGTTATACTCTTCTGGCCCAACAACATGCAAGAATGACTCCTAACCCTCCTATATGAACTTATCATCGAAATCTACAACTTTATATAAATTACACTTAGCCCCCTAAAGTTTAGTAAAATTACAAAAAGGCCTCAACTGTTGATTTGGCCAACCCTAGACGAGAACGACATAGGATTACTCCAAATATCATACAATACATGCTGACGAACTCCAAGCTACTAACTTGATCTCAATTCAAACCTTAAGTGAAATTACTATTTTACCCCTCCTAGCTAGATCCGTCAAACTAGGGATTTTTGAAAAGTCATACTTGATATTTAGACTCAGAATATGAATACGAACAAGTTTCATGAAGAACTCTAAGGCTAGAAATTTCGTTCAAATGATCAAAACCGAAGCTCAAAGATAGCGAAAAGTCATTTCAAGTAGTCAACTTCGCGGCTGATTTCTGAGAAATTGGGAAGGATTTTTGAGAAACTGGTAATAGGTTTTTGAAGATGAAAGTTCAAGGATTCGAGAACATATTTGAACTCCTAACAACTCAAAGTATTCAAAGAGATATCGCTAGTCAAAGTTGGAAGAAAATTCCGATTCAACACTTAGGAAAATTCAAGAATTTTACACGAGTTCAAAGCAACAACTTTAGGCTTGATTTGTGAGAAATCCATCACAATATTGAAGATGATTAGAGGGAATAAAACGAAGTATTATACATGAGCTTCACACAGGTGAAAGAAAAATAGGATTTCATTAAGATTTGAGGAAGTTATAGATGTCAGAAAATGGGCACTTCAACACATAGTTCCATAGTTAAAATATTCAGCCATAATAGGCTCAAGAACACAACATTTTCCCTCAACTTTAGGCTCAAATTCAGACCCGTTAGAGTGGAAATTTGCTCAAGAAATTTAATTGAAGGTTGTATATCTAGGTCTAGGGTTTCCAGAAAGCCAAGAATCACTCAAAACGGATTAACAACAAGGAGTCCAAAGTTGGATCAAAATGCATGTGGGCAAAAACTCAGCATGAACATGGCAGCTAGAACACACGAACACAACAACTTCAACTCAATTTTTAGTTGGTTTAGAGACCAAATTTGACAAAAAGTTAAAACAAAAAAGTTGTAACCAATCATCAAAACAGATTAAAAACGAGGGAGATACGAGCACTTGAACAGAGGCAATTTATTTTCCGTAAAAGTTAACAAAATGTGTGAAACATGGAATCAAAATCGACTGTAACCCGATTCTGGGCAGGTTTCAGGGGGATAAAAGTGTTATACATGCTATGAGGATGAATTTCATGCAACAAATAGTGAAAATGGTCGAGTTTTGAAGGTTTTTACCTTCCCCGTCGGCCATGGAGCTTTTCCGGTGAACTTCCTCCCCAAACTCCGGCGGTTCTTTGATTCTGACGAATTAGCCACTTATTTGGAGCCTCTCTGGATCAAAATGACCTAGGGAGCACGTATTCATAGATTAATCACGCGGAAGTTCAACGAAGAAGAGGAATTAAACCGAGAAAGGAAACTAGGGTTCTTAACTTTGTACTCGGATGTCGACCTCGTTAGTTCACCATTCGACGAATTACTTGTGGGATTTTACTCCCCTATCCATGGGGAATCTCCCACTACAACAGGTCAGGGAGAGAGTGAGTAACGGAGGAGGTGCAATGTTGGTGGTGGTGGTTGTAAGGTGGTTCCATGGTGGAGGTGAATGAAGAAGATGATGAGAGATAAGAGGAAGAGGGAGATATTTCTCTCCTGATTTGGATGGAGGAGGAGCAGGTAGTTCATCATCTACCACCTCACTATTGAGGTGTCAAAATGAGATTACCAAGTAGCTCTCATGCAAGGGGGGTGAAAGTGTTTTTTCCGAACTTTTGGGTATAAACTAGAATTAGGGGTTCTACTTAATTTTAGATAATTGCACAACAAATCCGAACATCTCTAGTGCTTTAAAATAATTATTAAAACTTTCAAATATTGCCAACACTCCAAAATGCCAACTATAAAGACATGACAGACTATTTTACAAATTTTCACCCAAAGACTTGATATTGCACTTAGAGTCGGCTAGAAAATAGGGGAGTTACAATCAATCCCGTATCACTGAGACTGAGAAGAGACGTGTTAGGATTGGCCAAGTGTGGGTAGATTCAGTAGGTTGGATTCGACTGTTGCATGCAACGGTAGACCGACAGGACCCGTTGTCGTGCATATCGTTAGCCTACTAGAACGGACGGTAGACACAAGAGACTGATAAGAGATTGTAGTCTACCGTGAAGTAGAATGACTTGAGACCGAAAGGAGATAGTCAGCGTTGTTACCAGGCTTAGTTAGAATATAGTTAATGTGCTACTCAGATAATCCGTATATTGTTTACAACCCTAGGTGATCAACGAGATGCCTATTTTTCTCCATTTATTGATTAAGAACCTCTTTAATTTCAGTTTACGATTATTTCCTTCTTAACTACAGCCACTTGTTTGGGGGTGGTAATACCACAAATCACACACTTTTTCCTCCGGTTACCTAGTGAACTACATTAAATTGTTAATTATAAACTTGTTGCGAGCTTGTGCTTGAGGGATCGACAATCCCAGTACTAAAAATACGCACTCTTTACTACTTGATCGTACGCTTCCGTAATACGCGCTAGTAATCCGCATCACTATGCGACGTGCCGTTAGGGCCCGGTCTCGTGGTTGCGGGCTATTTTGCGGTGGTACGCTTGCTTGCTTTATGGTTTGTTGATATTGTCACTCTCTCCATTGAATTGTAAAATGATTGCAAAATTGTTTACTGTTAGTGCTTTGATGGTGTTTCTGCAGGTAGACGTGTTTCTGCGAGGTCGTCGCCTGCTCCTGATAGCGAACAAGTGTGTTCAGGTATTATGGTCGAGCTTATATCTGGTGCACCTTGATTGGATACGTGCTCCGCCACCCCATCTGTGTTCAGTGATGGACGCGAACGTGATTGGGTTATGCCGTCATTAATGAATGTGCATGAGTCCTTATTCGGTACTAATGTTATGATTGCTCCGTTTGTACGTGCTCATAGAGGAGATTGTTCCAGTATTAATGATTATTAACTGAGTGACTGCAATTTGTTTATTACCTAATGATTTTGAGGTTGTGTTTGTTTTGATTTAACTATAAATCTGTGTGCAGCTGTGGGGTCAAGATACGCTTCCCCGGGGTTGGATTATGGTGATGTGGTGAAAGTTCAGGTCGCTCGTTCAAAGTTGAGCGTGCGCCGTGGGAGTCGAGGGTTGCGTCATGGCGGCTATCGTAGTTCTTGGGGTAAGTGTTCTGATGTCATGACTAATCTATTTGTACGTGCTTTTGGAGAATATTGTTCCAATATTCACTCTTTGTGCCCGAGTTAGTGCAATGCTTATATTACTTGCTAATTTCGAGGGTCGGTTGGTGTTAATCTAGATGTCTGTTTGTGTGCAGCTGTGGGCGCCAGTCCTGTTTGTGCAGTTGTGCTTTCCAGTGATGTGGCAAAAAGCAACACTTCTTGTTGGACGTCCAGGTCAGGCCGTTCGGATACAGGTTTGCGCTCTGTTGGTTGCAAAATGTCTCAAGGTAAGTGTTATCTGCCGAAGTTTTTGTAGTGTTGGTAATAGGTCTTTACGTTGATTCTTGAACCTGTATCCGTCCTCACTGTATTGATCAGCACAATGCTTATTGTGCTGTAGAATTACAGAGTTTTAATGGTGTTTACGCAGGTTCACGTATCTGCGCAAGGCTTCCCATCCAAAATGATTTTGGAAACGTTTGGTTAACAAATTTGACCACGGGTATGCCTACTGAGGTTACTGCGGATACGGTGTGTGGTCTTCCAGTTACACGTTCTGATGGTTGCATTCGTTCTCGTGGTATGCGTTTGTTCCTGACCTTTTTAGAGTCTATTGTCTGTTACTGCTGTGGTCAAAAGTTGATTTGCACAATTGTTGGTTGCGAATGCATCCAATGTTTGTCTTTTGTGTTCTCTTAATTGGATTTGTTCATATGTTTGATAATCTAAAATGGTTTCCATAGTTTTTATGGTTTGACGAGAATGTCCGGTAATTCAGCTGCCAGATCTGGTTTTCCATATGTTGGCTGTAAAGTACCGGGTACGAGTGATTATGTCCGCGTTATAGCACATTCATACCCTGGGGTTTTAGGTTGGCCCCCTGCTGTTCTCAGCTCCGTTGTTCGTGCACAGATATTGTTTATGTGTGGTACGCAGTCGTTGTTGCCCACACAGCTTTCTCCATTGGTTTTTGTTACCTGTATGGGTAAGCAACCCATTTGGAGTAGGATAGACGTGCTTGGCAGGTCTGCAGTTAACGGAGTGGATGGAAGATCTACTGTTTTCACATATGTGAACTTATGTCCTGCTTGTATGGAATCGCTGCTGGTGAATATATTTGTTTGCGAGTTTTGTCATTGGTGTTATGATAAATAGATATGTTTGTTCTGATAATACAGATTCATCTGGTTCCTGGATTCTCTGTTGTAAAAAGGCCAATGCTATCTGTTTTGTAGGCTTTCCAGCAGTTTGTAGTTTACATGATGGAACAAGTATGGGTCCAGACACATGTTGTAGTTACACCGTCTTGACAAAACTTTAGCATTGGTCCCCTCGTATTCCTTTTCATGTTGGTTTCAGTACGCCGATGCCTGGGGAAGCTGCTGTTCATTTGAGAAGATCTTCAAGTGCATATGCGTTTCCGCTAGCTAACACGTCTACGAGTGATTCAAATACTTCTCATACAAATTCGGTGTCGTGAAAGTCACGTCTAGGAACTTATTATGTTGCTTAGAACTTATAGCTAGATAACATAGCCTAGATCCAAACTCATGCACTGTAAGCTATTTTTAATCAGTATGTATAATCTATATGATCAGGTGATCACGCTGTGTCTTGTAAATCGTTATAAACAAATTATCGGTTGATTAAGCTACATTACCTTGCTGGTGATGAAGCTAATATGTATAAGTGATACACTGCACTGTGCAAGTCATTATTATGTTCAAAAATAAATTTGAAGAAGCAAGTGGGCATGGAGGAAGGAGCATGTAGTGATTGTTTGATGTTGTGAATTTGAATCCTATTATCCAATTGGATTTAGGGCTCCCTATATTTTTTTAAATGGATCAAGACGGTCATGTATAATTTTAGGTCATACGAAAGAAATCATGACTCTCCGTTAAGTTGAATTTTCTTTTCGAGTTATTGTCTGTTGATTTTTGAAATTACCAGTTGCTGACAAACATCCCCTTAGAGTGGCAGGAAAAACCGTAAATAAAGGTGACATGGAACGTGCATTTATTGTGCCTTTACAATAGCTGCCGCTCCATACCACCTATCAGATTTTATTTATTCGTGAATATTCTGACTATTTTCAATCTCAACCAACATTATCTTTTGGGAAAATATAGGCATGTGCATGTGCACAGGCTAGGACTATGATATGTTGTTTGTTCCCTTATCTTAATTATAAATTTATGCTTGGCAAGGGTTACAATCACAGAAGAAGTACTGGAAAAAGCCGCTTCCACGCAACAACAAAGATTTACATTTGGTAAGCAGTATTGCCTACATATTTTTTTCTTGTCAAATGTTGCATAGTTGATTTGCGTCTTATTTGAATATATATGCGAAGAACATAATTGATACAAATCAAATCCATTCGATATTTTTAGTAAAAATTACAGACCATGTGATCTGGAATCCAACTGGATTAAGTTAACATTGTGCATGTAGACTTGTAACGTGAAATCGAGTCACAGAATTCGCATTTTCTATGAATGTGTACCAAAAAAATTCCAAAGCTTCAAAAATATTAACCTGGGCGTCTATACAAAGCTTCTGTTTCAATAGCTGGTATGAATCCCATTTTAAAGATGGTTATACTCTGCCTGTAAATTCTTGTTAATATTATAGTTTGTTCTCTACTATTTGCATCTGTTATGCATGCACGTCTTTGTACGTTCGTTTTGGTGGTATCTATTGTGCTTCTCTGAATGGTTATGTTATTTCGTATTTATTGTTGTTTTCGCTATGGTATGATTTGACTCTTTATAGTGGAATGTTCATGCATGTGTACTAAAAATTGTCAATTCTTGTTGACACGGCACGCCTTATACTCTGTCAGAGAAAAGCGGGACAAGCCCGTCCGAAGAAGAAGTTACCGTCCTAAATTGACATCCAAAAATGTTGTTACGATCATCAAAACCCATCAATAGTTTTGGTCGTCAATGAGACAAACCAGCAAGGGCGTAATCCTGTCGCGAGAAACAGCGTCACAAGGTTATCTAGAGCAGAGATGGAAAACGAAAGGAATCAATAAGAGGATGGAATCCAGGCTTTGCACAAAATAATCTCAATTCTATAGAAGAGACGCTGTGAATTGAGCGTTGACACTAAATATGAAGGCTGTTCAGGTTTCGGATGGGATGCGCTTTCTGTAGACACAAGCCCATTGTGACCAAATGTTCCATGCAATTGTGAGTATCCTTCTTTCTATCTGCTGGTGTGATCTTGCTCACTTGGTTTTGCCGTAAAAATACATGTTCAAATCTTTGTCGCCAATTGTGGAGTTATTATGGTAAAATCTGGTGTATGCATATCACAACAACCAATATAATCTGGAATATTATGATATCATTTCCCATTTCAAATGTTTATTTCTACAATGCATGCAATCGACATAGCAGTGTCATGATTGGATAGCTAGCAAATGGTATTTCATGTCGTGCATTTGAAGTTGGACGTATGTACTGACGGTTGTATTTGTTAATATTTTGATTGATTGGTTTCTGCAGCGAGTGTGATTAAGTTGAATGTTCATGGACATCTGCGTTCTGCCACCACCAATCTGGTATTGGTGGAGTGTTTAGAGATTATTGGGGAGATTGGAAGTTGGGGCTCATTGGAAGGGTTAATGTAAATGATACATTGGAAAGTGAACTATGGGAAATTTATGAAGGTCTAGCTCTGGCTTTCAACAGGGACTGGAAAAACTTTGCCATGGAAAGTGCCTCTCTTCAATTATTCTATATTTTCCAAGGCATTAGGGTTGGTCTAGCTGCTATGACTAGCCAGATTGCAGAAGGTCGAGTATTGCTTCGCGATATGAATGCAACATTGACTTATATTGAGATGTCAGACAATCGCGTTGCGAGAAAGCTTGCCACCGTGGGAGCTGAACAGATAAATCGACTCTTAATATTCTATGAAGTTCCAGAAGGCATCGGAGATTTGTTTCTCGATGATAAGAATGTAGAATGTGATTTCGCCTAATGTGAATAAAATTTGCCGCGTATTTTCCGTATGTTGCATGGTATTTTTTTGAAAGTGTTGATGTTAATGTTGGTATTTACGATACAAAATCGCAATTGCAGTTCCGTAATGCACTTATCCGTGAATATATGTGAGGTTGTGGAAACAGTGTTCACGATCTTAAATTGGGGACATTGTGAAAATTTTATTAGAAATATCATCATTGTTTCTTGCCAAGATTGCCCAGTCAACGCAACCCAAATTGTAAAATTTTCGGAACCATTCGCATAGCAAAATCTCATTAGGAAATTACATCTCCTCATATTGAAAAAATAGTTTGCCCCGTCATCATATAAAAGTTCCGGCCTTAAATTATGTTCTTGCAAAATGAAGTATCCCGTTCTTTCATACGTAATTTCACTCAATTTAGTTAATCCTTGTTGTTGTCTCAGCATTAGTCTTCGTTTGTTGTATCTACTCGCTAGATTTTGTATAATTCGGTCATTTTGTTTTCACTCGGTTCTTTGTTGTTTATGCGTTGGCGATGGATTCGATTCGTTTCTTTATGTGCCTCCACGTGCTCTGTTTCTAGCTGGTTGTGACCTCCTTGTTATTGTTCCGCGTTGACGTCAGCTGCTGTTTTTGCCCACCTATAAGGTTATAGTCCTTGATGAATACCAACTCTTTCCTCCATTATTCAAGTCCTCTAAGTCCCTTACAAAAAAGTCACTATGTGTGTGTCAGTAGAGGAAGCCTGATATTATTTCTTTTCACATTATAAATTAATGCGTGCTATAAGCTTTATTGAAAGAAGTGCGACCATAATTTTTTAACAGCCAATTTTGCTACATTGATTTGCATCGTAAGTGAAACCTTCCCACATTCCATTTTATGATTTTTTCTTGTAAAATCCCTTGCTCGTGTCTATTGCATATCTAAAAACTTATGCAATTCATATAAATCTCTTTTAACTACGCTTGAATCAAAATGATAAATAGCAAGTTCATCGATATCATTCGTATGTCAATATTAAGGTACGAGCATTCTGCATACTATTGGAAGTCGGTTAATTTTCTACACGCGGATTTTTAACATCGTACTGCCGCAAGAAAAACCATATGTCGCATGTTTGGGTCACTATAATAGAAATATGTAAATATGAGAATCAAGCATACTGTTGGAAGCATGTTATCATATATGTAACGTGTTTCGGTCACAATAATGTTAATTTGTCTGCATATTTACATTGTCAAGTTCAATAAATAATGTTGTTTGGAAATGTATATGACTACCTTAGCATATTTTACATCACGCATGTTGTCTGTGTGCGAATTTTATGCGGACAAATGCACTTAATTAACAGTATTTTAACCCACCTATTTTCAAGCCGTGCGAAATTGCAATATTGTCATGGCCATAATTGTATCACTATCTCAACTGATTGGGTAAGGCTAATTTCGGCTATTACAGAGTGTATGAGGTGTAGTAACTCTCAAGAGTCGTGAAGAAAATTGTGATTCCCAACGATATTTGCAATCGCATTTAATACTATTATTAAATATAAAGTGGTAAGTGCTATCCAACCTTCTACTATTAACTGTCAATGAAAATTGATATATATTAAATAATTGATAGATTATTCTACGGAGCAATCATCGATATAATCGAAGTTTACTCCTGCACATACTTCTTACCCTCCTCTGCAATTGTTCAACACTATTATCGCCGACTACTTCGTCGTAGACCGACTTCAACCATATGTGAGCTTATTTTCTATAGTCACCTGCTTTATTTTTTCCGTCTCTCCTTTCAACTAACCGATTGGCGATGTACGGATCTAACTATTGCCTTTGCCGTGTCTATCATTGCGGCATTTTACTGCTCAACGGACCCATGTTCCAAGGATAGAAATTTTCGTAATTTTTGATAAATGTAGATCGCAGTGAAACTATATTCCTAGATTTACTTTTTCATAATATCAAATTGATTCTTAGTAGATATTTGATGGATCCAAACACAGTCGGCCCTTGTGTTGATAAGTTTGCCAACAAGAATTGTTCAACTTCGATTGTTATATATTTTGATCTACATTTGAATTTAGGATGTAACAAAAAATGATTCTAAAAAAAAGGATGTAACAACCAAAAAAAAGAAAATATCATCACGTTCGTTGTATTTGATCTGCCTAAAAAATATCATATCCAATTTATGGTTGGCTTTTCAGTTCAAAACTTTGAACACATAATATCTTACCTGAAGCTTACCTGGTACTCCCCCTAAACCAATGCTTCTTTATTAAGCATGCCTAGCTCTAATCTGAAGGTTGTAAATCTTTCTTCTGACAATGGTTTAGTGAACATATCTGCCAGTGTTTTGTTAGTAGGAAAAATTCATGAATAATATCACCTTTCTCAGCATCATCTTTGATGAAATGATGGCTAACATCTATGTGCTTGGTTCTGGAATGCTGAACTGGATTTTTTGTAATTGAAATAGCACTGGTGTTGTCACACTTAATAGGTATTTCTTTGAAATAAAATCCAAGATCCCTCATTTGCTACGCAATCCACAGAACTTGTGAGCAGTAGGCTTCAGCTGCTATGCATTAGCTTCAGCTGTTGATAATGCCACAGAGTTATGTTTCTTTGAATGCCAGCTGATTAGGGATGAACCAGGGAACTGGCAATACCCTGAAGCTCTCTTTCTATTCACTTTATAACCTGCAAAGTCAGCATCTGAATATCCACAAAGAGAGAAGTTAGATTGTTTCGGATACCAAAGCCCTAAGTATTTGGTACCATTGAGATATCTGAATATTCTTTTGACAGCAGTCAAAAATGTGACTCTTTAGGATCATATTGAAATCTTGCACACATACAGACACTAAACATAATGTCTGGTCTACTAGCAATGATATATAGCAAAGATCCAACCATACCTCTATATTCTTTCCGATTTACACTTACCAGCTTGATCCTTATCTAAGGATAGTGTAGAACTCATATGAGTCTGTGTAACTTTGGACTGAAACATATTGTACTTTTTGATCAAGTCCTTAGTGTACTTATTTTTTATACAGAAAGATTCCTTGCTTCATCTATTGTACATGCAGTCCAAGGAAGAAGTTCAATTCTCCCATTAAGCTCATCTCAAATTCTCTGTTCATAATACTTGAGAAATACTTGAAAAGAGAATCATTAGTAGCTCCAAACAGAATATCATCAACATAGATTTGAACTACTAAAATGTCTTTCTCATGAGTCTTTATGAAAAGGGTTTTGTCAACCAATCCTCTCTTGAAACCATTTTCAAGTAGAAACTTTGACAGTCTTTTATACCTAGCCCTTGGAGCTTGTTTTAAACCATAAAGAGCTTTGTCAAGTTTATAAATATACTCTGGAAACTCGTCACTTTCAAATCCAGGAGGTTGAGCGACATAAACTTGTTCTTGCAAGTAACCATTTAGAAATTCACACTTGACATCCATTTGAAAATTTTTAATTTTCATGTAAGATGCAAATGCAAGTAACATTCTAATTGCTTCTAACCTTGCAACAGTAGCAAAAGTCTCATCATAATCAATACCTTCTTCCTGGTTGTAGCTGATAACTTCTTAATAAGATTTATCCTACGCAGAATTTACATTGTTATTTGTGTGCGTTTCGGTGCATAGTGATGAGATTCTGGCCAAAATATGAAGAAAATGCACTTTTGGATGTTTTTGAGCTTAAACGTACAATTCGGACGTTTCTTATTAGTTTTGAGTATGAATTTGATAATTTACCACATTTTATTTTTACTGTAGTGTTCTTGTTGTTGTTTGACAAGAATTACGCATGGGAGAATTAAGTGGAGAGAAGAAATGAGCTTCCGAATGGAAGAAAGAAGCGAATTTGGCGCGTTTTGGATGTTTTCACCAGAATTCGGCAATAATTGAGAAAACGAGAAAATGATCCGGAAACGGTAATTTCTCTACATGGATGAAGTCGACGTGGCAAAAGGAATCCAAAGGTGAAAAGATCACATTTATCGGAGTCCGGACGAAAAAGTTATGTCAAAAAGGATGCTCAAAGAGATAAAATGCGGCCAAAAGCATGCGGAAATGCCGAACACGCCTTCCGAGGAGCTAAATTGAATACTGAAGGGTTCCCCGGAATTTGAGAATGTTTTATAGCATAAAAGGAGTCTCGAGGTCGAGAATATCCTTAAGGAAGCAAAGGCGCGGGCAAGGAATGGGAAAAGAGTCGAAAAAGGATGTTTTTGTTCGTTCCAGCAGTCTCTTCGTACGAAGACAAAAGTCTTCCCACGAAGACTAAACACTTAGCCAAAATTCAGAGCTGTTGGAAAAGTCTTATTGAAACACGCTGCAGTACTTATTTGGGAAGACCTTAGTACGAAGAGAAAAAGTGTTTGCAAGAAGACCTCTTCGCACGAACAGAAAGTGTTAGTACCAAGACATCGCTGATAGGAGCAGTTTAGCGGAGTTTTTATGAATTGCTCCAAACTTTGTCATGTTATTTTGGAAATGTATTTAAACAATCTAGGTCTTCTTTTCCATAGGTTGGCAAGTTTCTACACACGTTGGAGAGCAAGAAGACGTTGGGGGAGCAAGCTTGGAGCTTAGGATTGCATAGGTTGCATATTTTCTCTCCTCTTTCTCTCTAGTTTTTGTTTATGATCATTGAACTTGTTGACTTGATCATGTTTAGTCGTAGCTAAACCCGTTTTACAAGGAATTATCGTTTGGTAGCTTGGGTTTTGGTATGAACTCAATGTGTTGAGATTGTTATTCACGTTCTAGACTTAATCAATCATGTTCTTTTGTTATTATGGATTGTTTATGAGCTTCATTCCATTATCCGTGCGCCTAGCTAACGTAGGAGTAATTTTAATTGACACTCATGTGGTAACTCCGTGAGAGTTCATCAGTAAAGAGAGCATTCCACCTAGTCGAATCATTACTTGGTAACTCGGTAGTGTTAGCTAGGATCGTTAGAGTAGAATCGTGAACTTTAATGCATGCCCAAAAGTGAAATAAGCTTGGTAACTCGTTCTATTTTAGTTCTAAGCATAGATAGTTCATTTGGTAACCTAATGAATTTTACATTGCTCGATTAATAATAAAAGACATGTTGGTGTTCTAAAAATCAAAACATAAATTCATATTATTCCTAGTGAACCTAGAGAGAGTTCCCGGTACTTGTTCCTTTATTGAGTAACTCTGATAATCACTCTTTGTTAATCGCGAAGCCATTCACTTGATTACTTGAGATAATTGTCCTTCTCGTTTTAGTATAATTTATAAACAAAATCCAATTGCTAGCCCACATAAGGTTTAGAATTAGTAACTAGTTTGCAAATAGGTCTCTTGGGTTTGACAACCCGGATTACCGAAGTATTACTACACTGACAGCTGTACACTTTCAGTTGGAGCGTGTCAAGTTTTTGGCGTCGTTTCCGGGGACTTCGGCTAAATTACTTACAATTAATAGCCTTAGGGATTTTACTTTTCTTGCTTTTATCTGTTACTCACCTACTTTTTGTGTGTGATCTATGTTTTCAGGTTTGATTTTACGGTGCATGTCATGTTCTAGAGACGAGCCTTTGCACCCAACACCTGAAGACCCGGAATCCCTATTATGCGCACAACGTAGAGATAAGAGGAAGACAAGCTCAGTTACAATGGATGACCAAACTAGATCTGAGTATGAAAGGATCCGCAAAGGTATGCAAGATGCGGAAGCAGGTAGACTTGCAGCTGTGGAAGATGCAGCTAATCGAGCAAGGGAGACTGAGGAGCTCAGAGCTCAGTTTACCAAGATGCATGCAGCAATGGAACGCCTTAATCCACCACTGTTTGAGGGCGTAGTCATTAGATACAATGCAAGTAATAACAGTGGAAATAATGGCGGCAACAATGGGGGGGATAATGCGCAGGATGTTGCGGCACAGGTGAATAATGCTGAAGCTGATGAACGTCCTTTGGTGGACTACTTCAGAACTACGCCGGAAGGTTACCAAGCCACTATTGTCAGGCCACAAATCAACGCATCCCATTTTGAAATATGCCAGCCATTGATAAACATGGTTCGAGATGAGTGCCTATTTACTGGAGCTGCAGGTCATGATCCAAACCAGCACTTGCTCAATTTCGAGAAAATTACCTCCACTATATATGATCAGAGAGTTCCACTGGAGACGATAAAGATCATGCTTTTTCCTTTCTCCTTATTGAGAAAAGCAAAGACATAGCTTATGGAGCTTCCAGCAGACAGTATCTCTACATTGTCAGAGTACTGCCAGGAGTTTCTCAATAAATATCTCCCGCCGTCCTAGGTTGCTCAACGGATGGCTGATATCACAAAGTCACTCAAAAAGAATTTGATTCCTTGGGAGACACATGGAGAAAATTCAACCAGCTCCTTCGTAGATGCCCTACTCACGGAGAGCCATGGTACAAACTCTTCCACTACTTTTATAATGCCCTAGATAGGGAGACAAAAAATGAATTAGATATGATGGCTCAATGCAATTTTATGGGCCTAGGAGTGCGGAGATGCCAGGACCTGCTAAACAATGTGGCAAAACGTGAATCTACGAGGACTGAAACTCGTTGGAACTCAGAATCTGATGGGACATTAGTCAGCAAAATTGAGTCGATGGTGGAGCAGAAATTTTAACAGCAAATGGCAGTCATGACCTTGGATTTTAACAATATGAATCTATCAGCACGAGTGAATTTTGTGGGAGAGATGATCGCGGATGAGAATCAAGGATATTCGATGGAAGACGTGAAATACATGGGTCCACTACGACAACAGCAGTGGCCGAACACTTATCATCCTAACAACCCCAATCACCTCAACTTCAGCTATGCCAATCCAAACATTGGGTTATATGCACCGGGTCATCAGCTAAATCCGCCATACCAGGCACAGCAGCAGGCTCCGCAACAAGAGGACCAAGAGACAAAAGTTTTATTGAGAAAGCTGCTAGCCAATCAAGATAGAATGGAGAGCAAAATTATCTCCATGGAAGCCACAATGAAGAGCCATGAGACGCAGATTGGGAAAATAGTTAATCAGAATGCTAAATTTCCAGCAGGTATGCTTCCTACCACTGTCCCTACTGAGCAACTCAAGGCTATTACTACTCGCAATGGTGTGACTACTTAGGATCCTCCATATCCTATCCATGCGAGAGCTGAAGCTACAAAAGCTACAGAGAAGGAATTGGGTGAAGAGGTGCCCAAGGCCGTGAGTCCCCAATCAAAGGACACGGTTGAGAAGAAAAAAGAGCCCAAGAACAATCTAAATCCGACTAAATATGTTTCGGATGTTCCATATCCAGCGGCAATAAAGAGGAATGATGAGGAACACTTCTGGAAATTTCTGAACATATTCAAACAGTTGCATACAAACATTCCTCTTGTGGAAGCACTTGCTTAGATGCCCAAGTACAAGAAGTTCTTGAAGGAGATCTTATGGGGAAAGAAGAGCATAGACCCTTATGCCACAATGAAATTGACAGAGACATCCAGTACAAATATTTCGAGGGACATTCCCAAGATGAGAGATCCGGGCAGTGTCATCTTAAGCTGCACTCTTGAGGGTGGATATCACACACATGAGCTCTATGATTTAGGCGCGAGTATTAATCTCATGCCATTGTCCCTATTTCAGAGATTGGGCATTTGTGCGCCAACCCCAGTGAAGATGGGTCTGCAATTGGCAGACAATTCTGTTGTTACGGCAAATGGGGTGGTTGAGAACTTGCTTGTCAAAGTAGGTGCGTTTGTCTTTCCAACTGACTTTGTGATAGTGGACATCAAGGAGGATCGTGATGTTCCACTCATCTTTGGAAGACCGCTTTTTAAGACAATGCGCGCAAATGTGGATTTAGAGACTGAGGAGCTTACTATCAAAGCTCTAGATTCATCACTTGTGTTTAACGCATCTCATTCGGGCAAGGGAAAGAATAAATTGGCTATGATCAAGTTCAGAGAAGGTTGTGTGGATCCTTTTCTTGGGTTGCCTACAGTTTTGCAGCCCGATCCACCCGAATTAGGGAAGAAGGCAAATTTGGTGAGTGCACATGATGTGGTGCATAAGATCAAGAGTAATAAATTGAAGGAGGAGACACGTCGTGCTCGACCTCCTTAACATTTTTTAAGGTAACTGGGTCGGGTCGTCGACCTTAAATTACACGGCGCTTGTTGGGAGGCAACCCAACCTATTTATTGCGTTAATTTAGGGAGTGAGTTTTTAGTACAGTTGTGTTTTGTGTTTTTATTTATGTATGTGGAGAGATGATAGAGAGAGGGACTAACGATGTTTCCAAGTGACATATATGTGCAGGTTATGGTAGAATCTACCCCGGTGTGCCATGGCACACATGACCTTCACAGGGGCTTGCATTGGCGAGTTGGGGATTCTTCAGACATGGATTTTAGCAGAGGAGGCAGTCCACCCCGGCGTGTGAGAACACACTAACCGTTGGGAGCATGGTGGTGCCACTATTGTGCTTGGGAACTTCTTGGCGTGATTTCTTCCCCATCCTTGAGGTGGTTGTGAGTATCTTTTTCTTTTTGATGGATTCTGTGTCACTTTTAGTGTATATGTCGAGCTCCATCTCAGCTACTGGTCCTACACATTGATTGCTGAGTCTTCTTGCATAATCTCTAAATTCATTGAGGACAACGAAACATTCAGTGTGGGGGTAGTTTATCTGTCTACTAGGTGATTTGTTTTGCATAGCCAGTTACATGTAGGATGTGTTTAGATTGTATTGTGAGTCAATATTGTAGTCTATGTTGAGTTTTTACTTATATTGTCGTTAGTGTATAGAGTAGATTGAGATATTGTCTGCACTTTTAAATAATTGAGTATAACAACCAAAAAATTTAATTGTGTAATGTAAAAAAAAAAAAAATCGAGTAAAAGCCTTTCATATAGAGTTAGGATATTATGAAAATTAAAAAAAAATGAGAAAAAGAGAAAATTCAAAAAAAATTGAAAAATTCAAAATTTGAGAAAAGGCAATTGAGAGAAGCATAGGCTTGGTGGATTTAGTGAGATGTGAAAACTTTAGGCATAGGGCAAGAATTTTGACCGAGAGTGACATTTTTAGTTCCCCCTAGTAAGTATAGAGAGAATCTCATTACGTGAATGCCTACATATTTTCAAACTAAAATTAAAGTTTCAAAGCTAAAGTATGTTTTGTTTTTCTCTACAAGAGTTGACCTTGGTGTGAGCTAACCAAGCAGAACGTTCATGTCGTCCTTCTTAGGTAGTCGCCAGCCCGCCTCGTAGTGGCACACAGAATAGTTGTGCGAGGACGTGTATTAGAGCACTCACTGCTTTTAGATCTTACCTTGTAGGACCACTAGAGAACCCTAATTGATCCTTGGTTTTATTGCTAGATCTTTTAACCTAGGGAGACGATTCTTGGTCTTCATCATATATCGTTAGAATCACCTTTATAGAGCGACACGAGGGAACAGTAGTTGAGGGGGTTCATTGAGGGAGTACTTCATTACATATTTTTGGGAGTCATGCAGATCGCATATGATTCATTTGATATCTTCTAGGGGATGCGAGGGTGAGTGAGTTAGCTTGCATATTACGGTGAGTCGGTGTTCCATGTACTCCATGGACAAAGTAGTGGAGAGCCTGAGTGCGTGACGTCTAATCCGCACGAAATGGGGTGGTTGTATTGAATTGGTGGAACGTGCTAGGTACTAGACTTTTATCATCTTGGTGTAGGAGGTTCGGTTGGATTAGGCACGTGACATATCTTATTTAACTACTTGAGAGGGGGACATGACTACATTCTAGTGTGGGGGTGTCGACATTTGAATATCGACATAGAGATTGTGTATTTGATGACACCACTCCCATACATGCTTTTACTTGTTTGCGGTTGTGTTGGCATTGCTTGATTCTTGAAGGAGAATCACTCGTATATTATTATTGATATTTGATTGAGAGAAAAAGAAAAATATATATAGAAAAATAAAAGAGAAAAAAATAAAAAAATGATAGAAAAAATATAGAAAAAAATGAGAGACAAAGAAATAAAGTATGCTTATTGGAAAACGAGTGGTGAAGTTCCTAGTTCCATATTGAAGACAAAGATGAGTTTTGCACATTATTTGCTTTGATGGCCACGGGATTGACATGGTACCGGGGTTTGAGGGGATTGAAGGCCGGAGTCGGTGACATTCGGGTTGTGGATTCCCATCATCAAGTTGAGGGTGTGTGAGATATGGGGTTTGGTGAGCTTATGTGACACTTTAGGATTTTTTGCTTCATACAAGTTATATCTTTCTTTCCTTAAGCCTCATCATATTTGACCATTAGCGGAATAGGAGCTCGGACTGTGAATGTGGCTTAGCCTTGGTTAGCTTCTTATTTTTATCAGCACACATGAAGAGGTAAGTTGTTCTTTATAGTAAAGTTAATCTTTCTATACTAACTATGGGGAATTACTTGTTGTCGAATTTAGTTGCGATTCACACATCTTGTCTAGCTTTTTCATCATCCATGAGCATTAGTCTATGTTATTGAAATTTCCTAATCTCACAAAAAGAAATAATTTAAAACCTTTTATGTGTTTAAGATCGAGTCTAGATTTGCATTGCATCATCTTGCAGAATTAGTTGTGTCGTAAGTCGTGTTAGAGTCGTTTGAGTCTTATTGGCTAGTAGACAATTAAATGCCATAGATGAGACTTTGCTCGGGACGCGCAAATGGAAAGTATGGGCGTATTTGATAACTCCATAATAAAATTTATCCTATGTACACTTTACATTCTTATTTGTGTGCGTTTCGGTGCATAGTGATGAGATTCTGGCCAAAATATGAAGAAAATGCAATTTTGGATGTTTTTTAGCTTAAACGTACAATTCGGACGTTTCTTATTAGTTTTGAGTGTGAATTTGATAATTTATCACATTTGATCTTCGTGGTAGTGTTCTTGTCGTTGTTTGACAGGAATTACGTATGCGGGAATCAAGTGGAAAGAAGAAACGAGCTTCGGAATAGAAGAAATAGGCGAATTTGGCGCGTTTTGGATGTTTTCGCCATAATTCGGAAATAATTGAGAAAAACGAGAAAATGATCCGAAAACGGTAATTTCTCTACATGGATGATGTCTACATGGCAAAAGGAATCCAAATGTGCAAAGATAACATTTATCGGAGTCCGGACGAAAACGTTATGTCAAAAAGGATGCTCAAAGAGATAAAATGCGGCTAAAAGCAGCCGCAAATGCCAAACACGCCTTTCAAGGAGCTAAATTGATGAATGAAGGGTTCCCCGAAATTTGGAAATGTTTTATAGCATAAAAGAAGTCTCGAGCTCAAGGAGATCCTTAAGGAAGCAAAGGTGCAGGCAAGGAATCGAAAAAGAGTCGAAAAGGGATGTTTGTGTTCGTTCCAAGAGTCTCTTCGTACGAAGACAAAAGTATTCACACGACGACTTAACACTTAGCCAAAATTAAGAGTTGTTGCAAAAGTCTTCTTGAAACATGCTGCAGTACTTATATGGGAAGACCTTAGTACGAAGAGAAAAAGTGTTCGCAAGAAGACCTCTTCGCACGAACAGAAAGTGTTCGTACGAAGACATCGCACAGGAGCAGATTTTAGCGGGGTTTTTATGCAACTGCTTCAAACTTTGTCATGTTATTTTGGAAACGTATTTAAGCAATCTAGGTCGTCTTTTCCAGAGGTTGGCAAGGTTCTACACACGTTAAAGAGCAAGCAGACATTGGGGGAGCAAGCTTGGAGCTTAGGATTGCATCGTTTGGGTATTTTCTCTCCTCTTTCTCTCTAGTTTTTTTTTATGATCATTGAACTTGTTGATTTGATCATGTGTAGTCGTAGCTAAACCCGTTTTATTGGGAATTATCGTATGGTAGCTAGGTTTTGGTATGAACTCAATGTTTTGAGATTGTGATTCACGTTCTAGACTTAATCAATCATGTTCTTTTGTTACTATGGATTGTTTATGAGCTTCATTCCATTATTCGTGCGCCTAGCTAACGTAGGAGTAATTTTAATTGACACTCACGTGGTAACTCCGTGAGAGTTGATCGTTAAAGAGAGCATTCCACCTAGTCGAATTATTACAAATGTAACTCGGTAGTGTTAACTAGGATCGTTAGAGTAGAATCGTGAACTTTAATGCATGCCTAAAAGTTAAATAAGCTTGGTAACTCGGTCTATTTTAGTTCTAAGCATAGATAGTTCATTTGGTAACTCGATGAATTTTACATTGCTCAATTAATAATAAAATACACGTTGGTGTTCTACAAATCAAAACATAAGTTCATATCATTCCTAGTGAACCTAGAGAGAGTTTCCGGTACTTGTTCCTTTATTGAGTAACTCTGATAATCAGTCTTTGTTAATCGCGAAGCCATTCACTTGATTAATTGAGATAATTGTCCTTCTCGTTTTAGTAGAATTTGTAAAAAAAAAATCCAATTGCTAGCCCACATAAGGTTTAGAATTAGTAACTAGTTTGCAAAGAAGTCTCTTGGATTCGAAAACCAGGATTACCGGATTATTACTACACTGACAGTTGTAGACTTGCAGTTGGAGCGTGTCAGTAGCCTTGAGCTACTAGTCTGGCTTTGTTTCTGATTACCTTGTCATTTTCATCTAGTTTTTTTCTGAACACCCACCTTGTGCCAATAACAAACTGATCTTTTGGTAGAGGAACTAGATTCCACACCTTGTTTCTATCAAATTCATGGAGTTCACTATGCATTGCAATGATCCAGTCTGCTTCTTGTAATGCTTCTTTCACATTTTTAAGTTCTACAAGAGAAGCAAAAGCATTAAAAGCACACAAGTTTTTCAATTGAGATCTTGTTTGTGTACCAGAGGATGGATCAGATATAATGTTGTCAACTGGATGAGATGACTGGATGAGACAGATATTTGAATCTCTTACTTGGAGTCCATGGCTCAGGTTCTCCAAGTAACTTTTCAATCCTTTGAGATCTTGAGGAAGTGGCTTGATCACTTTGATTTTTCTGTTGCTCATTTTCAAGGCCTTGAGAACCATTTTCAAGGCCTTGAGAACCATTTTCAAGGCCTTGAAAATTCTTCCTGTTTTCCTGTAAGCTTTCCTTGCAATCATGTGAAGTCTCTACTTCATCTTCTGACTCATGCTTGTTCAAATTCAAGTCTGTAAGACTTTCACTCAAAGAACCATCATATCTTTCATCAGAAATGACATGAATTCTTTCTTCAACAAGCTTAGTTCTTTTATTGTAAACTCTATATGCTTTGCTAGTCAGAGAGTAACCAAGAAAGATACATTCATCACTTCTTGAATCAAACTTACCAAGGTTTTCCTTACCATTGTTGTGAGAAACAAGTGCAGCCAAAAGGTTTGAAATATGAAATATTTGGTTGTTCTTCGTTTGAAAAGATCATAGGGGGTCTTATTCAAAATTGTCCTAATCAGGCACCTGTTGAGTATAAAGTTGGCTGTGTTCATAGCTTCTACCTAGAATGACTTTGGTAACTTGTTCTCTAAAAGCATTGTCCTTAACATATCTTCAAGAGTCATGTTCTTTATTTCAACACCACCATTCTGTTGAGGAGTTCTTGGAGCAGAAAAGTTGTGAGAGATACCATACTTAGCACAAAATAAATCAAACTCAAGCTGATCAAATTCTCCACCATGATCACTTCTGATTGAAGCAATTGGCGGGTTTTTCAAAGTTTGAAGCTCTTTACAAAGCTTTGAAAATTCAGTTACAGCTTCAAATTTATCTCTAAGAAACATAACCAAGTAAATCTAGAATAATAATAAACAATAACTCACATATACTTCTTACCCTTTGGAGTTGGAGTCCTCATATGACCACAAATATCCATGTGAAATAATTCAATGGGTCTGGTAGTACTTAAAAATTTATTTGGTTTAAATGAGCTCCTTGTTTGCTTACTTTGCTCACAGGCTTTGCATACTTCATCATCTCTGAATTTTATAGAAGGCAATCCTCTTACCAAGTCTTTAGAGATCAACTTGTTCAAGGTATGCAAGCTAATGTGTCCAAGCTTTCTGTGCCAAAGCTTTGAATCCTCTTCCAAGGCCTTGAGACACTTCAAACTTTCACATGAAAATTTGTTAGTGTGTAAGTATAGACATTGTTTAACCTTGAGGCAGTGAGAATGCAAATTCCATATTTCTCATTTTGCACCACACATTTCTCTTTGTAAAAGATTACCTTATTACCATTATCATAACGCTGAGATACACAAGCAGATTAAATTTCAAACCATCAACTAAATAGACATCAGAAATGGAGTTTTCAGAATTTGTACCAACTTTACCAATACCTAAGATGTTGCATTTCCCTTTGTCACCAATTGTGATTGAGCCTTCATATTGCTCTTTTAGTTCTGAGAATAAAAATCTCTTTCCACTCATATGTCTAGAGCAACCACTGTCCATAAACCATCTTTGATCTTTACTCTTAATGATATCCTGCAAACACCATTCACTGCCTTACCCGGTTGTTAGACCAAGTGTGGAATTTAGATTCATATTCAGGGTCAACCATGCAAGGTGGTCTAACCCCTTTTGGAACCCGAATCTGTCTTACTTGTCCTTTAAGTTGAAATGGAAAAGTGTTCCTTATTATTTGAGGGTCTCTTCTTCTAAAAGTGCAAGTCATTTCACATGACCAATTTTTTTGCAGTAATGGCACTTAGGATAAATTTTAGTACTAGCCTTCACAAATCAGGTGTTGTTTTTTCTAGGAAAGTTTAAATTGTAGCCAATACCAGTTTTGTGAACAGATTATAAGCTTCCTCCAAGAATCAAGTTCAGATTGTGTTCTGAGCCAGCAATCTTTTTCATAGCCTTCTTAGCGTCTTGAAGTTTCTCAGTTAAAGTAGTCTTTTGTTCCTCCAATTCATCACAATGATGTCTTAGAGCAACAATGATGTCACTCAAAAGAGAGTTCTCTGTGACTACTTCCTTGACTTGAGTTTTCAAGGCCTTGAAACTAGTTTCCAAGGCTTTGAAATCCCCGTCATAGTTTTTCTGATAAATTTCAAGGCTTTGTTTGTGACAAACAAGTTTTAAGTTTTCTTTTTCTTGCTCATGAACCTTTTCTTTCAAAGTTCAAATCTCTTTCAGATAGTCCTCCTCATTTAAAAGCAATGTTCTAAGATAATCAGTGAGGACATCTTTTGATTTAGAAATCAAACAGTTTACCATTACCTCAATGTTCTATCAGAACTTTAACCATGCTTGGCCATAAGGTATAGGTTTGCTTGTTCATCTTCAGATTCAGAATCACTAGAGGAATCGGAATAACTCTAGGAAGCTACCATAGCTTTGTTTCTTCTGTCATGGTCTTTCTTTTGAAATTGTTTGCTTTTCTTGTGTGGATAGTCTCTGATTAAGTCTCATGCATCACAAAACTCAAAAAAAAAACATTACTTTAGCTTTATTACCATGAGAGATAGATTTACCCTTTAAGTCTCTGCTACTGGAGGATCTGTGTTTGTCCATGCTGAAGTATTTGTTTCCAAAATTCTTCTTCATCTTTAGAATCATGGTCAAGGCTTTGGAAATGAGAGAAAAAGTATCTTCATCATCATCTTCTTCTGGTTCAAGGTTTTGAGATTGTTCACTCTCCTTGGCCTTGAGAGCTAAGTTCTTGACACTGTCTGGCAAGTCTACATCAGCTTCATTCATAGAGATCTCATGTGTGAGCAGATTTACTTAAATTTCATCAAGTTGAAGAGATGATAGATCTTGAGCTTCTTCAATGGGAGTAGTCTTAGGTTCCCATTTTTCTTTAGGAAAACTTCTCAAAATCTTCTAACCTTTTCTTCATTATAAATGTGTTTTCCTAATGAATCGAGGTTGTTGACAATATCAGTGAATCTTTTGAACATGCCTCTGATGGATTCATCTCCATTCATCTTGAACAGTTCATAATGCCTACGAAATATGTTGATCCTTGTTTGGTAGACTTGGCTAGTTACTTCAACGGTCACCACAAGCTTATCCCATATTTCTTTGGTTGTACTGCATCCTGAAATCATGTTAAATTCATCTGCACTCAAAGCACAATATAATAGATTCATAGCTCGGTAATTTTAAAAAAAAAATCTCTAATTCAGAAGCAGAAAATGAATCCTTGGTTTTGGGAGTTCTGATCCCATATTTTTCATTGTAGAATATACGAGGACCCTTCTGAATGATAGTCCACAGTTACATATCTTGATCAATGATGAACATTTTCATCAGGGCTTTCCAGTGCCCAAAATTGTCACTTCAGAACAAGGTAGGTCTATTAGCAGCTCTTCCCTGTGAGAAACCACCATCTCCTACAGTACTCATAATCACAAGATTCTTAGATCTATGTAGTGGTACAAACTCTTATACCAATTGAAATACAGTAATGTAGGTATAACTGCAGGATCAATACTCTAGAAAGGGGGGCTGAATAGAGTATGGCAACTTTTGCAACTTTTGCTAAAAGATTGGTTTCAAAGATGTTCGTGAAGACAGAAAGTATTTTAAGGCCTTCGAATGAGTTTCAAGTCCTTAGAATCAAAACAGAAAGTAAAGAGAACTTTAATAGTTTTCAAGGCCTTGAAATTAGTTTCAAGCCCTTGAACTGAAACCTGTTTTGAGCAGTGTAAAAGCTAAGTAAAGTGCAGCAAAGTATAAGCCAGAGTCACAGTGATTTATAGAGTTCAGTCCACTTTGACCTACGTCTCTACCTCAGGGACTTGATCCCTGCAGGATTTTCAACTTAATTCTTACTAATCAAAGAATAAGCTCTACATCTCAAGCACAGAGAGATACCATACTCTCTTATAGCTTGTGGTTCTCACTAACCTATCTAGTACCTTCCATAGCTAACTGATTAACTAAGAATTCTCTATTGTTCACTCTGAACAATCCACGAGAATGAGAACTACAAGTGTTATCTAAATGATATACAAATGATGATCAGAAGAGAAGAACACTGAGAACTAAGACTTCAGTGAGAATGCAGTGTCCTTCAGATGATTGGACTAAGTGATGTAGATATGCTTCTTGGTTGCTTGTCAATCCTCTGTAGTGTTTGAATGTCTTTGTGTATTGATCTATGTTGTTTCTTTGAAATTCATCAGCAATTTCATCTTTTAAGCATCCTGTTTGAATTGAAGATCTTCATAATCTTCTCAACAAACTTTCCTAAAAAGTAGCTTCAAATCGTGACTCTTCTAACAGATTCTTCCAACGACTAGTTGCTCAGTATCTTCAAGGATACTGTCTTGAATTTATTTAGAAGGATGTTAGGAAGGTCCAGGTCAGATCAAATCATCACAGAATCAAATCAACAGCTCTGTTTCATTTTCTGCAACATCCAGTTTAGTAACTAATTCTTGCAAAATGGGCAACGGTATATCCCTGCAAAAACATAGTCAAACAGATAAATTAATCACAGTTTAGAGTAGTAGAATGATTTTTCTTTCATCATCAAATAACATAAAATCAAACATAGGAGATCAGGAGTTAGAATAGAATCAAAAACTCCCCCTAAGTTCATGCCATATTTTGCAGTGCTTGTTTCAAACCCTTGAAATCAATTTCAATGCGTTGTTTCAAGGCCATGAAACAGGCTGAAATTACATCCTGGTTTTACATGTCAATCCACTGCATATATAATTCAAAAAACATGTTTACATTCGTATAAAGCAAACAACTTAGTACAAAAGGAAGGCAAATTTTTAGCTATCTAACTAATATTATTCATAAGTAAATGATAAACACCACACGCACCTTATCATTATCATACTGCATCACATGAGGTTGTCCCTGTGCTTTGTGGTTGGAGTTTTGTTCTCCAAACCCTCTATTAACTCTCAAGCCCAACTTCTGAATCGCATCAGGCGGTCCCCGAGCTTCATTCAAGTTTTGTACCCATGGGCTCGAAGAGCTGCAACCACCCTTGTTCATTGATTTCTTAGATAAAACGTTGCATCATCCCCCATAATCAGATTCGAGGCGAAGATGGCCAATCGCTAACTTGGTTTAAGAATAGGTTGGCTAAAGAGAAAAGGCACTCAAAATCTCTTGAAGAGTCCTTTCTATTTTTTACTGAGAAGCTACGCAAGACGATGGGAGAAAACTGCATCGTTAAGCAGAGACACAAAATGCACAATCAACATATCAAGGAACAGGTACATCTCCAAAGTAGTAGAATTGTTGTTCTGAGTAGTTGATAGGTAGAACCAGAACTTAGCTGGTACACCTTAGGAGTAGAGCCCCCAGATATATTTCTGTTTCCACGAGCAGTGCTAGAGAAGCCTCTTCCTCCTCATCTCGACATTGTAACTTCAATTCCTTCGACGCCATGCATTTCTCACAGAATCATCATGCAACTTATTAGATCAGGCAAACATTACAACTTCTCTAGCTTGTGAAAAATCTCCAAGCTAACACGATGACGATGTTAATGGATGTATCATATCTTTGCTGCTTAATTGGACATACGCATTTGCTGAAGAGCAATTCCAAATAAGCCTCTTCCTCCTGTTCTCGACATTGTAACTTGAATTCTTGTTGGCCCTGTTTTGAATTAAGTATCAGGCATCAGTTTAGCCAAAAAGATTTGATACGAACAAAGAGGGTCAAAGAGAGAATGGCGAACAACTGATAAAGAAGAGAAAAACTCTTACTACCAACCAAAACCAACAATTAACAAAGAAGATATCAACCCACAAAACCCATCAAGAAGAGTTCAAAATCAAATACAGTGAGCACATACACTTTCGTAACACCAACAACAGCTTATGCTTTCCAGCTAATCCTCTATCTTAGTACATTAGTATTCAGAGGACACCTCTTGCTACCAATCAAGACTAACAAAAACCTGTAACATCAAAACCCACCAACAAGGGTTAAAAATAAAAAACAATGAGCACGTGCACTTTCGCATCACAAGCAACATTTTATGCTTTTGAACTACTCCTCTATGTTAGTAATCCAGTATCTGGACAGAAGACCAGCTACAACAATACATTTATTAGACCACAATATAGAACTATCATGGATTTACAATATTAAAACAGATACTGAAGCCAAAAATGAATACATACACTTGCAGATGATATCACACAAATGGTTTCCTTCTTCCATGGCTTCCCTTTTGTCTTGAACTGAACTGCCCATATTTTTTTGCTTCTCATCTTTTCTTACCGCCTTTGACAACTCAACTGATTTGCATAAGGCTATTTTCTGCTTTTACAGGGTGTCGGGGAGTGGTAACTCTCAAGAGGCATGTTCCAAATTGCGATTCCCAATGGTGTCACTTAAATTTGCGTATTTTCCAACATGCCAATAAAGTCAACGGCTAGCTACATGTGTATGTAAATTTAATTGGCAATTCTGCAACACTACTATCGCTACACATGAGAGGATCCAAATCCAATCTTCCATGGATCCAAACGCAACCTGTGATTATCTTGCTGGATCTGCAAAAAATGGTCTGTTTTGATTTTAAAATTTTATACCTTTATTTGCATTTCAACTAAGATGTAGGAGATAGAAAAAAGTTGTAGTGACCAAAAAAACAAAATATTGACATTTATGCTCCATTTGCATACTTCAACCAAAAATAAAATTTGACTAAATATATTATGTTCTATTTCTGTTTAGCCATTTAATAATTGTTATTCTTGCATGCCTATATTATCGGTGTTATACTGTATCAACATATGTTCGATACTTGCACAAAATAATCACGTTTAATACGTGACATAATTGACAGGACAGTGCACCTTCAGCTAATTTATTCATCTGTCCGCTTTACACTGATTTTAAATTGAATATAATCATAACTTAACCAATATTAAGCCTGCAAGTAAAAAAGTAGCAACATCACTATGGAGTCTAATAAATCCTACGGAGTCTAATAAATCCAAATAATATAAATTAGAACTGCAAGTTAAAGTGTAGCAACATAACTATGAAGTCTGAAAAATCCAAATAATATTAGTAGGAAGTATTTGACGCGTTACATAATACACGCTCAGAAGCAAAGCCGATCCGCACTCGCAACAAAAGACGGCCCGCGCGCATCGCTGATGGGGCAAAACTAGAATTGCAAAACAATCTAAATTACACTTAGTTAATATATGGAGTCAACAGATTGTAAAAAGGCAAGACACTCCCATTCAGATTCATATTGTACAACCAAATCCCCCAAAGATTTATCTACCTACAAACAGTCTCCTTCAGTTTAAAATCTTACAAAAATCACCCCACAGGTTTCAAATCTTGCAGATCCCACCCCCACAATTTATAACATGTTTCAATTCCTTATCTTCTCAAACAAAACAACCTACTGTAAATCGCACATACAATCAACCCACCTAAACTCGTATTTCACTAGAATAAATTTGAGCATATTTGAGAGTATCGAAAGAATTGGAATTGAATAAAAACAAAAGGAGTGCTCTTGCATTATCGTTTGAAGAAATTAACGGAAACGAGAAGGAGGAAGATGACGATGGTGGAATAAGGCGCTGTTGTTGCTGCTTGGATTCGTCAGACAGAGAGGACGACGGGAGAGAGGGGCGGTGGTGGCGACGCGGATGGGTCGATGCAGAGGGGAACGGCAGCGTGATGCTGCACCGGGCCGGCCTGGGTTCGGTTTCTCTTCGCCGGACCTGGGTTCGGCTCGGTTGCTCGGTAAAACAGATCAGAGAGAGATGGCGAGAGAGAGATGAACACAGCGAGTGAGAGCGATAGAGGGAGTGTGAGAGAGAGACGAGAGCTGGGTTTGTTCTTAGGTTAACCCGATCGAAATCAGCGGGAGGATTTTACGAGTTTGAATTGGGAATCAATTTGGCAAAATTAATTTCATTGAGATGGAGACTTCGATCCATAGCGCGAGGACAGATATCGAATGAAGGGGAGGTCAAAATATCAACTTTGTCGTGGGTGGAGAGTCACCGGAATGTTCTCTGCGGAAAAGGAATTTATGAAGAAGATGATGGGAGTGTTAGCATGTGGCTGGAATACCACGCCACGCGATGGTTCATTACGCGATATTAATTTTTAAAGCTACACTTTTAGCACGTTAAAAACATTACACGACTCGTTACACTTCACCCACTATTATAAAGAACTAACTAAGAAAGTATCATTTTAAATAGTAATAATAAAGGTTTTTTTTTTTGCAAAAAAATAGTAATAATAAAGGTGATAATAATAATATTAACAATGTAATTAGAAAACTATTTAATAAAGGGATAAATACTTTTATAATATCAAATAATGACCCAGAATATTCATTAAACATCTAAAAATACCCCTTAAAATACCGGGGTATTACATTGCTTTTGGTTGCGTACTGATCCTTATATTTAATTTTTCTTACTAATTAATTCCCAAGTCAAGTTCCATAAGGCGTGTGACCTCATAAGTTTTCACTTAGTTTGTAGTAACAATTATCAACATAGAGCGGTGTCTAGCGACACATCTATGTCACCCAACTAATAGAAATAGTCAGTGATCCGACAAACCTTGTGACCAATGTTACCGTATTGTATCATTCCTTCGTCTCCATATTCGGATTGGACACGAGACATACAAGTCACACTTGTATATCCAAACCATAGTTTCTCGATTTAGGGATCAGGCTTATCCATACATATAACATCAATATCACATATTGATTCATCTGAGTCTAGCCAGACATTCTATCACCACTACCCCTCGAGTGGTCATGGATTTTTGATCCTATATGTGGGAGGAAAACATCATCTCTACATCACTACCATCTCTAAGCTTGATTCCTATAGATAAATGTTTTTATTGCTACCAGTCATGGTGTAGTGTTTGACGATATCAAAATACGATATTCCACAACTAGAGAAGCACTTGTGACTTTAACATAATTAATGTAGTCTTCAATTGGTGGGTGATTCCAGTATGCCATTACCCCTAATGCATACCCATCTGCAAGACTTCATATCCCCATATCAATCTACCCACATACTAGTCTATAGTTGATCGTCCTATTAATCAATATAAACGACTAGGTATATTTAAGATAAATAACAATTGTAATCTAAGGACTTTATTATATTAAATATCTTCATAAATATTACAACGATTATTCTAACAAAATTAATATTCATACAGATTTTCTCTAGGGCATCTATTCCAATAACTCCTTATTTATCTATCACATATATGGTCTCAAATGCCTTGCCTCTAGGCTTTCAATCCTATTGAAATAGCCTAGTTGCGTCCAACCTCTTACTTCAACAATTGCACATTACTGGTTTGTGCCATCGCCCATCCTATAAAGAATCAAATCGCCTTTCTTTGGCAAGCCCGAATTTAATACATTATAGTTTGATGAGTGTTAAGTAACAAGAAGGAAAAAACACGATATTTAAATTGAGGTATTTTCTTGTTAATTTTTATTTGTTTTTGAAATACAGTAGAGTAGGCAGTAATACAGGATCAATACTCTAGAAGGGGGGGTTGAATAGAGTATGGCAACTTTTACCAAAAGAGTGGTTTCAAAGAAGTTTGTCAAAAACAGAGAGTATTTCAAGGCCTTGAAATGAGTTTCAAGTCCTTGAAATAAAAACAGAACGTAGAAATGATTGCTGATAGGTTTCAAGGCCTTGAAATGAGTTTCAAGTCCTTGAACTTAAATCCTATTTTGAGCAGTAAATGAACAAGTAAGAACTGAAATGTAAAGGCAAGAGACACAAGAATTTATAGAGTTCAGTCCACTTGGACCTACGTCTCTACCTCAGGGACTTAATCCCTGCAGCATATTCAACTCAATTCTTATTAATCAAAATCTAAGCCCTGGATCTCAAGCACAAAGACATCCCTTACTCTGTTCACCTTGTGGTTCTCACTAACCTATCTAGTACCTTCTCTAGCTTGTGATTCAATAAGAATTCTCTATTGTTCACTTGAACAACTCACGAGGATAAGATAGAGAAGTATTATCATAATGATATACAAATTTGAGTACAGAAAGAAGAATACAGTAAACTAATGAAGCAGTTGTGTATGTAGTGATTTTCAGATGATTGGATTGAGTGAAAATGAATCTCCTTCTGTGTTGCTTGTCATTGCTTGAGAATGTCTGAGTGCCTCTGTATGTGTTATCTACGAATTTCTTCAGTCATTCCCTCTCTTATGCAGCTGATTTGAATTGCAAATCTTCAAGAACAAACTTTTCTAAAATCCAGCAGCATATTTTGACTTATCTAACAGCTCTTCCCAACGGCTAGGTTCTCAGTATCTTCAAGGATACGTACTTGATCTTTTATCAGAGAGTGTTAGGAAAGTCCAGGCAAGATTGCATAAACACATAATCAATTTGATATCTCGGCTTCCTTTTTTGCAAAACATACAGATAAGGAAACAATGCCTGCAAAATAGGTAGCTAATTAATCATGTAAAGGTTGAGTTAATCAGTGAGATTAACAACAGTTCTGAGAGTTATAATGATTTTTCTTTCATCATCAAATAAGGCATAAACAGGTATAATATATTAAGAATCAGATTGGAGTGAAAAACTCCCCCTAAGATCATGATCATACACTGCATTAGTTTCAAGCCTTTGAAAGCTGTTTCAAGGCCTTGAAACTATGTAATTTCAAACCTTTGAAAGCAAACTGATCTTATAGTTTTGTTGACCCAACCAATTGTGTCAACTTATTTGGATTGGAAAATCCAAAATAAAAGATCCGGGTTTTGATTCTTATCTTTTTACAATTTGCATGCATCAACCATACACCAGAAATAAATAACAAGACAATAAATAAACAACCACAAACAATAAGTAAACGTGATGTGGATGTGACCTCCTAAAACTAAGATATTCCCAAGTCAATGAGAATATCTATAAGCCCTAAAAACAGCAAGCTCATTTCCATGTGTCTCCATCATTATTCCATGCGCCTTAGCTTGTGGAATGACGCCTTCTCTTTAAGCTTCTTCTTCATGTCTTGACTATCATCTAACTATCTAATACTAGCTAGCATCTATACTAAATAGAGAGACATCACAATTTGAGGAGAAGACGACACGCAGGCTGTAAAACTTAATTAATTACAATTATTACAATAAAACCAAATCACAAATATAAAAATCCACAACATCCACATCTAAGGCCACATCCAATCACCATGCAAAATCACATAATACGGTTAAAATCCAATTTTAACATGTTTGGACAATTTTAATTGATTTTGGGATTTTCTAGGGTCAACACGGTCCAAGGGGTTGAACCAATCTAATTGGCCGAACCCTATGGACCGCCTTAGCCGTGCATGGGCCGGTCACACCAACCCGCACGGCCAAGCCGGCGGCCGGCCGACTCGGCTAGGCCCACGGCCTCGGTCCACGCGCGCATAGGGAGGGGCGAACGGCCCTAGGGTTGTTTCAAAAAACTTCTTCCTTACTTCCCAAGCATGCTTATTTCCAATTTTTAAGAAACACACCTTTTTCCCTAAAATTGTTCCCGAACTCTAGTTTTCTAATCACCAAAAGACGCATCATATGTGAACGTAATTTGCTTATTTTTATACTAAATATGTAAATAGCTCATTCTCTACTGAATCATATTCAGTTTGCATCAATATGCCAATTTCAGTTTTACGCGAAAAGTAACAGAACAGTGTAAAACTGACAGAAAAGTAACACTTAAAACCACGTTATGCGCTACGACATGTGGCTTTGATCCCACTGTAAGGTTTTGACACAAATCAAGAAGCGAAAAACAATAGATTGATCCCGTTCAAGACCCCCCATGAATTGCAGGACAAGCCATCATAACGTGGTAAGGGTAGAATCGTTGTGTACCTTGTTTGTCTGAAAAATCACTCAACGTAGAATGCTATCCACGTATATATGAATATCCACACCTAGGATTGCACTGGAGTCCTTCCCACGTCTATGTGCTAGCAACAGGAGGAAGGAGGAAGAAGAAGATCACGCAAAATGAGGCACCACTGGTCAGCGCGCCTCACGAGGTTGACAGCGCAGAGAGGGGGCGGACGGGGGGTTCGGCCTCCTTGTCTGACTCTCTCTCCTTGCTTTTTATTTCGTTCTAATGAGAGTCTTGTGAAATAATTAAGCTATGAGTGTGCTTATATAGTTAATAACTTCTTATAAACTAAATATTTGTCCCAATACTATTATTCTCCATACACGGATTAGTCCACTTTGAAAATTAGTCCTGCTAAATTTGCTTGTGGTTGCGAATTGATTCTTTTATTTAATTATTCCTACTAATTAATTCTCAAAACCAGTTTAATCTATAGGGCGTGTGACCCCATAGGTTCCTACTTTGTTGGTAGTAACAATTACCAATATAGAGCGTTGTCTAGCAACACATCTATGTCACCCAACTAATAGAAATAGTCAGTGATCCGACAAACCTTGTCAACAATGTTACCGTATTGTATCATCCCTTTGTCTCCATATCCGGATTGGACACGATACATACAAGTCACACTCGTACATCCAATCCATAGTTTCTCGATCCAGGGATCAGGCTTATCCATACAGATAACATCAATATCCCATATTGATTCATCTGATTCTGGCGAGACATTCTATAAGCACTACCCCTCGAGTGGCCATGGATATTTGATCCCATATGTGGTAGGGAAAATCCTCCTACATCACTACCATCTCTAAGGTTGCTTCTTATTAGATATACACATTTCTTGCTACCCAGTCATGGTGTAGTGTTTGACGATATCAAAACATAATATTCCACAACTATCTAGTGACTTCAAGTCTAAGGACCGCAATACCATTGTCATACAGAGAAGCACTTGTGACTTTATTATAATTAATGCAATCTTCTCGTGGTGGGTCATTCCAGTATGCCATTACCCCTAATGCATACCCATGGGCTAGACTTGATATCCCCATATCAATACCCACATACTAGTCTATAGTTGATCATCCTATTAATCAATATAAATAACTAGGGATATTTAAGATAAACAACAATTGTAATATAAGGACTTCATTATATTAAATATCTTCATAAACAATAAAGTGATTATTCTAGCCAAAATAATGTTCATACTAAATAAGATTGCCTCTAGGGAATCTATTTCAACAGGCACGACACGCGACCTGCTACGTGTCGCACATCCAGGGACAGTCACGTCATCTAGGTGTCACACATGCATTGAGATGTCCTGAGGGCATGACACAACTCCCCCTACATGTCGCGCATGCAGGGAAAGTCATAGATGTTGTGACATGTGTCCCTATGCGCGTCACACATTTATTTCGCTAAATTTGAATGCTTGTCCTCAACACCCGCGTCAAATAAACATGTAATTTAGTCACGTCAAGCATATGACAAGCCACATATCACAAGATACATACATACGTACTTAATTAACACTTAAAATACTAATTATCCATAAATATTTTCATCTTTAATTTATAAATAAGATAAGATATTATGGCTTTCGGTGTCTTTCTACAAGAGCTTAAAGATTATAATTTAGCATACATGGATACAATTTAAAGAAGTAATATAAGATTTAAGAAATATATTCATGACATTCTTCCCTCCTTAAATATTTCTTCATCAAATTAGACTTTTAATAAATGTTTATTTTATCATCAAATAACCATCTAATAAAGAGTTTCTATTTTTGTCCGAATTTTTTGGACGGCAAAAATCAGGCGACCTATGGTTCTAGGGTTTCATGCTAACCTTCCGTGTTCACAGATTCACTGTCTGTAATGGCGACCATCAAGTCCAAGCCACTGCTTACACCTGAAGAAGAAGAGGTAATCGAGTTCGATTCAGAGTACTGTTTGGAGGTTATCCAAGAACTCGAGCCTTGCTTGATTGGAACATTTCTTATAGCTTCTTGGGTGAGCGTTTGGGCGATGAAGAATCTCTTCAAAAATATATGTTTTGAAGGTGAAGGGGTAAGCATTCATGAACCTGCTCGTAACAAATTCATATTATGTTTCCCTTCAAAGAGTTCGATGGATAAAGTCTTGGAAGGAGGACCATGGGTCTCCGATGGGAACGTTATTGTACTCAAGCCTTGGGTAGTCGGCGTCAATCTGAAGATCGCGACTTTTACAAGTATTGATATATGGGTTCACGTGAAAAAATCTTCCAGTTTACCTCTACTCAGATTCGAACATCAAAAGAGCCATCGGGAGCATGGGTGAATTACTCAAGATTGTTGATTGAATTTTCTTTGGTTCAGATGGCGAGTACATAAGACTATGAATAAGGTTGAGGTTTCTAAACCTTTGCGAAGGGCAGGATACTGCAGGGCTCTTGACGAGAAAATCGGGCTCGATTATGTGTTTGAGCGTATCCCTTCGGTCTGCGCTTGGTGTGGTCGCTTCAACCACTATACCGATCAATGTAGTCATAAAACCGAGGCGGAAAAGGATCGTAAGGAGGTTGGCTTGGGGGTTCATTGACGTTCAAGCCACCGGTGAAGAGAAAGCCAGTCCGTTCTCAGAGTGATATGGGGCAATCATTCGGGTCTCTTCCGACACATAAACGTGAAGGAACTCCAACCAAACGAGTGAAGCAGTGGGTGGTCGCGAGGAAGCAGGTTATGCCGCAGTCTCTGAACCTCCCATAGGAAACAACACCCCACTTTCAGGGTCGGACATGGAGACGGAAGACTCGGCACGCTCACCTAAGATGAAGAATCCAGAAACGGTGAAGACCTATGTGAACCCTCTCGCTGACCACAGTGGCGAAGATCACCTGGATACGTCAAAAGCAAAGGAAAATTACCCATGAATGTAAATCGAACCACAACGTCGAGGGATGTCAGTGACTCCACACAGACTGAGAAAGACTCGAAGGCTAAAAGGAAAACGGGTCAGATTGTTTTGAGTCCCAACCAGAAGGAGAATATTTATGACCGGAGATTGAGTTCAGTAGGGTTTGCTAATAATTCTAACGTCTTGGGTGATTCTATCATGGATGTTACAAATCAACAAGGGAAAGGAGTGGCCCCAAATAACTCCAATGCATTAATGGGGGCGAATGTGGATTAGTCTCGCCAGGCGCAATGAATTTGTTCAGCTCGAATGTGCAAGGGCTTGGGAACCTTCGCAACGTTCTAGAGATCAACAACCTCGTAAGAGGAAAGTCGCCCAAGATTGTCTTCTTAATGGAGACGCGACTCAACTCAGGCGAAATGAAAAGGGTTACTACTCGTCCGGGTTTCAGTAATGGGTGTTATGTCGAATTTTTGGGCCGAAGTGGTGGTATGGTGCTCCTCTGGCACAACATATTGATATTTGGATCCTCGATAGATCCTGTTTTTTCATTCATTGCTTGGTCGTTGATCACGGTCTAGGGCTGCAGTGGTTTCTGACAGGTTTATATGGCAATCTGGAACCAGGTTTATATGACAATCTTTGATCTAAACCTCGACAGGTCCCTCAAGAGTGGTTGAAGATTTTGTGGAAGATCAATGTTAAGCCAAGAATTCTTTATACTGTGTGGAGAGCCTCGAAAAATTCTTTTCCTACACGGAGTAAAGTTTAGAACTTTAACCCAAATATAGATGCCTCGTGCCCTCATTGTCATTCCTCCACGGAATCAGCTAGCCACATCTTCATGGATTACCATTTCTTGGTCCAGCTCTGGAAGGCTACAATGGGGCGAGGCTAAGAAGGGGGATATTTCGTTGTAGATTCCGGAAGTTCTCGCCGTTCTCTCACCACTGGAACGCAAATTTTTCTGCATCACAATTTGGAGCATAAGGAATAATTGCAACCTGACGATTTTTTAGAACAAGCGTAAACAAGTTGGTGAGATTACAGACCTTATTCGCAGCAGAGTCCAGAAGCTTCAACAGGGATCCTTGTCGCCGAATGCTTCTGGAATCGATAGAGTGCCGAGATCGGCGTGTTGGAGGACACCTAAACGAGGAGTTTTCAAGATTAACACGAACGGGGCTTGGGTGCAGAGCAAGGAAGCTTGCGGAGCGGTGTTACGCGACCACGAAGGAAACTTCCTTGCAAGTTCAGCAACACCCTTTCCTACTGTCTCTTCCGCACTTGAGGCAGAAGCAACTGGTGTCCACGAAGGACTTCGGCCTGCTTTGGAAGCTAGGAAGACGCATATTTTGCTGGAAACGGATGCCAAAAAAGTTATGGAAGCAATCAACAAGAAACCTGATGAGCATAGAGACATTTCGGAAACAAGAGACATCATTAGAAACATACAGCAAATGGCGAGGCGGTTTCCAGTTATTACTTTCAGCGTTAGCCCTCGTTCTTGAATTTTTTTAGCACACGAATTAGCTAAATTTGGATTTTCTGATCCAATAAACATGTTTGGTTAGGTATTACCCCAAGTTGGGCCACTCAGTTTCTTCATAACGATGTAATAGGGGACCCCATCCCCTCTATTTCGATTTAATAAGAAACTTCTTTTCTTATAAAAAAAAATCATTTTATCATAACATAAACGATCACATCACTCTTTCATAGCGGGCAGCGTACCTGCACAACTCCCTTTCGCCCGACATATCTCGCTTGGATTAAGTAAGCCAAAATCGAATCCTGTATGTAGGTGACAAGCGATGTAGGTACCACACTCTACCCCAAAATGTATCCGGCATACCTCGCTTGGATTAAGTTAGCCAGACCGAGTCTCGGGCGAAAATGTCGGGTAAGGTGGATTTACACACTTCACCATGGCTCGGCTCTGATACCACTAACACGGCGGATCACCTTGCAGCCAGAACACTCGTCTGTAACACATCCCAAAACCTTGTCGCTCTTTCGGTGTGGAATAAGTTTTGGACTCTACAACTTCCACAGAAAATCATTTCTTTTATTTGGAGAATCTTCTCTCGTTGTCTTCCAACACTGCATAATTTGTCTAGGTAACAAGTACCCTTAATCTCCATGTCATGTCCACGGTGCCATCTTTCATTGAAGACAACCGAGCACGTTTTCTTCCAATACAAATTTGCCCAGATATCTGGCAGGGAACTACTCTGGGATTCAACTTTCAGCACGGCCAACCACTCACGTTCATTAGTTTCACCCACTCTTTGCTTCAGCTGAAGTTTATTTGTGAGGATCTGGTCCTGTACTTCCTCGTCATTTGGCTCATATGGCTTCATCGGAACTCGGATGCTATGAAAATTATCAGTCTCCCACCAGCCAAGTCCCACATAGCCATCTCCGCTTTCCATTTGTATGTACTCAAACAACAAGCATTGATTAGCAAAGCACCTCCACCAATCCAAACAGACACTGGCCGACGACTGAGATGGATCGCCTCAGCCAACCGTCCACACCCAACTAATCTAAGTTGAGGTTGACGTAGCTTGAAAAGTCAACCACAATTACTGCTCTGTAACATGGGAAGAGAAAAGCAACAGAACATTTGCCATACAAAAAAAATAGAGCTTCAAGCCCTCTCCACGCCGAAACAAACGAGAAGAATATTACATGCACTGCAATGGTTATTCTGAAGTGCCTATCTCAAGACAAACTGTCGGGAGTCCTCGCTCTCACATAGGCAAAACATCTGGCGGACATCGGACGCATCGTGACAAACATTACTTCGTTTGCGGATTGTTCGTTTGATTTTGTGAAAATCAAGTTTGTAGGAAGGAACAGTGTGTCCCTAGCACACAAATTTGCTAAGAGAGTTTTCCAATCCTGTAACCATGTTAAATGGAAATGCATTTTCTTTAGTACAATTAAAACTAACTATTTGAATAACATAGCGTTTTTTTCTAATTTATATAAACTAATAACCAAAGTGTTACAAAGCTTTTTTTGTTGATTTTCTTGTTAAACCCTCCGTCCCACCAGATAGGTTAAAGTTTTAATCGGATATTATTTGGACCTAGCGATTTGGTTAGTCAAACAATGACAGGAGTTTGATAATTTTTGCATGGTCTTTGTAGAGGCTACAAGACCATTCAAAAATTACCAAATTCTTATCTTGTTTGACTAACTAAATCGGTAGGCCCAAATAATACCCGATTAACATTTTAACCAATCGCGTGGGGCGGAGAGAGTATGTGAGACCATGATTTTTTCTTTTCTTTTTTAGCAAAAAAATCAATATATATAACTAGTGCAATGGGTACTAAATTTAATAAAATAGGAATATGGATGCATTTTAGCAATTTCGGGGAATGAATAAACAGACTTAAATGAACAACCCTAGATACAATCCCTCTCCAAGACAGGAAAGAAGACGGCGACAGAGAACCCCCTATTCTCCTCCCACCGCCGACCAACAGTTAGCTACTCTCGCCACCACCGACCATGGCCGACGCACCAGCAGCACCTCAGGAAGGTAGTCATTTCTCTCTCATTCTCTTTCCAAATTGGGAGTATCATTGGCCGACATCTTTTTATTCCTCTTTCCCCAGCAGATTGGGATTTGGGAGTACCATTTTTTTATTCTCTTTCCAAGCACATTCTTCAATTTGCAATCCCAATCCCAATAGTAACAACCACGAATTGTCACAATCCCATCAATGTAAAAAAAAAAAATGAACAAAAAATGACAAATTTCTCGTGTGTTTGAAGGTCAACAAAACATGACAAAATGCTCTCAGTGTTTGAAAGAAGTGAAGACTCAATTGCTTGCCGAGCATGTGGCGCAATACCATCTTCCCTCTGCTGCCGGGAAACAGAAGTCCAACTCAGCTCCGAGCAAGATCACTCCACACAAGACATCACCCAGTCCAAAGTAAGTAGATATGTGGAAAAAAATTGGAATTTGCTCAAAATTAGTCAGGAAATTATAAAGTACATCGAAACTGAGAACAAACTAAAATGAAGATAGAAAAGTCTGATTTGAAACATATCTCTAGAGAACTGGACTTAAATGAACTAACCTTCAGTAAATGAAAAGGAATGTTATGATGATCTGTTGTTTATGCCTCATGCCAAAATACATATGTGAAAAAGTGTTGTTGAATCAGAATAAATTTGATTCTTCGTTGCTTTTCTTGCAAAGTAACTCGTGGTGAAGAAACCTTTTTAGGTATTGAGTGGCATTTTCGTGTCTTAAGAAATTGGGGTGGAGACAGGGTGGAGACATTGAGGCTATAATTGAGCGTTTTGTAACTGTTATTTGATGTTTTAATTCTGCAATTTTTATTTGGTGATTAAGGGAATCTTTCAAAGAAAAATGCCAAGAAAGTCAAGGCAGATCGGGAGGCGGTGAGGGCAGTAGAAGCGAGGACGGCTTGCCTGGACAACATTCAGCACTAAAGGTGAGATCACGTTGGGATATTAACATTTTAAAGAATAATTTGCGTAATACATCACCATGATCCTACAGCCCTATTGGTGTTTGAGATGCTCACTCTCTCTATTAATATTGAATCTCATCCACGCTCATTTTCATTAAATCTCTCTCTCTCTCACCTGAATTCTCGGTTGATCTCTCTGCTCTGCCCCGGCTACTCTCAGGACCCCAATGGGTCATGGGTTTGAAACTGTAGGTTATGGGTTCTAAACCCATGTGTTCTCTGTTCCATAAACTCTCAGAATATCTATCACCGTGATCCTGCAGCCCTATAGATAGAATTTTTCAACTAAGGGAGAGATTTATGAAAGAGAAAGAGAGATCGAGGAAGAGATTTAAGGCATTAATGAAAATTGGGAACAGAAGTTACGAGAGAGAAGGGAAGCGAGAGAATTAATCTGATGGATTTACAGATAGAGATGGAGCGGGAGGGAGGGAGGAGAGAAGTACACAAGAGGTTCTGGGTTACCCGCTGGGTAAACGGGCAATACCCAAAACCAGCCCAGTCCAGAGCAGGTCACAACTGGTTCTGGGTTAATGATATCTTTTCGCGGGCCTTGTTCTCGCGGGTTGGGTCAAACTGTCGGTCCGGGTCGTATCTATGTCAGAATCGACCCATTGACAACCCTACCGTCCAGTGAGTTCCTTTATACCACAAAGGTGTGTACTTCCAGGTTATTTTTGAGGAAAAAAAAAACACCTGCTTTGTCTGTTGAGGTTTGCCTTATCATCAGCACAACAGGAAAGTTTTCCCTTTTAAGGAAAGATTTACATTGAGATCTGGGTACCAAATAATACTTGATTCTTCGCTTGGATAGTAACTTTATCAGCTCTTTTGGCATTGGAAATCTGAAGAAAATAAGGTTTAAGCTAACAAGCAAGTTCGATGTATGTGTCTGCGTGCAACTTTGCTAAAACCCCAATATTTGGAGTTAACTGACATTTTCAGCTACCCAGCTTGCTCCTACTTAAAACTGTTGTCTGTACTGCTTGATTATCCCGTTTGTATTAATGTTAAAAATCTCATAATTTTAGGGAAAGGTTTTTTTTGGGGGGGGGGGGGGAGGGGGAGCTTTGCCTGACTTTAACAGCTGTATTACTAAAGCAGTCTGAATAACAACAAAAAATTTAACACAAAGGTTGTTGCAATACTAAACCTGCAATTATTCTCTCTATATGTGTGTGTGTTATATTTTTGGCTGAAACTTAACTGTGAAATCCTCTCATCTTGATTGGTTTTTATTGAATGCTGGAACAGGAGGTAGATCAAAGAGTTCCAGGGAACAAAAGAAGATTGTGTTTGCTTTGAACATTTTAAAGGGATGTTAACATTTTGAAGGGTAATTTGCGTACTAGATTACTTTTGTTCAGTGTTCTGCGAACTAATAACTTTCCTTAGAAGGGCACATTACTGGAAGTGAATCCCATTTTTTGGTTGATGGATGAGACAAATGAGGCCACTCCTATTTATACTTGAGCCTCCCTATTGGAAGCTTCTACACAATCTATGATCTAATGGTGGAGATTGAGAGCCTAGAAGCTTCCCACCTCCTTACAACTAGATTTTTATGTGGAAGGTTCTACATAGCTTCCACTTACAAGTGTGTAGATATTTTCCTACAACTAATGAGGGAATTCTAGAGAATTCCATAGGTACAAGGAAAATAAAGTGGGCTAAGATAATTATGGTGGGCCAAGATAGTGTCATGGGCTATAATATTGGGCCATTTAGCTACAAAAAAATTCAGCCCATGACACTTGGTAGACAGTTTTGGTCGCTAAGGTTGATTTGTGCACTCTGAAATATCTTCAAGGGCTTGGTCATGAAAAAACCGGGGTTTAAAATTGTTAACTGAGTAGCTCATATGCATTGGCTGAAGTTGACTGATCGTAGAAGTCTAAATACTACTTCGGGAGTGTTTTATGTGGTCATTTCTATAAAAACTCTTTGGGTTATACGATACATGTAAGCAGATAAGTTGGGAATTGTGAGAACAAAAACCTTGAAGAGTAACTGTGTTGATTATGGCTACTGTGTTGTCTCCAGTAATCGGGGAAGAAAGCGCCCACTTATAAAAAAATTGTATCTAAAGCATTTGCGACTCGCGAAATAGTTGTGCGGATTTAGATAAGGTTGTTGCTTTCTGAATCCAGGCTTGGTTGGCTAACTTGCTATAAGATAATGTTAATAACTCTCTTCTTACCTCAACGAAATTCATGTTGTGTCTAATGTATTCAGGTATAGGAGGTGAAGTCTAGGTAGTAGTGAGCCCTCTAGATGAAGTAGGTACGCTATTATTGACTTTGTTTTCCCATTAAATTTTGAATTCTTCAAGTAACTATTTAAGATGCCTGGCCCGCGAGTTTAATGAAATTCAATCCCATTATTGATAATTAGTTGTCTTTCATTTCTCCTATTTCTCTTTGAAGGCGGCACGGACACTGATGTGGTGACTTGTTTGGATGGGGTTTAGGTCTACGTTAGCCCTGTCGATGAGTCGGTTCCAACCCGACCCGCACCGTTTTGTAAATGACCCGAACCGGCTGAACCAAATTCAACCAGAAAAACCGACTTTTTCGGTTTGGTTCCGGGTAAACCCAAGAAAACCAATAGCCCTACCCAAACCCGTGAATCCTATCAACATGACCAATCTTCGGCCTCAGAACCAAGATACCCACCTGCTCTGCCCTGGTTACTATCGGGTCCCCAATGGGTCACAGGTTTGAACCTGTAGGTTCTGGGTTCTATTGGTTCTAGACTCGTCTTTTCTCTATTCCCAAGGACATATAATGGTTTGTTGGTATCCTTGTGCATCATTGCCAATTAGAAGCATATGATGAATTTTGGTTTTAAGTTTTTAAAGTCATGGTTGTGCATCTTATGCTCAATGTATATGCAGAATTTGTCTACCTCAAGTTGGACAGGTGCAGATTGGTAAAAATTATAGAAGTAGAGCAAGAAGAATAGGCATGTCAATGGGCCCGGTCCAATGACGACCCAGACCCGACCCAGTTGTTGTAGACCCATTTGCAACAAACCCAACCCCGCCCCATACCCGACAGGGTCAGACCCGTTGTTTCTATTTCCCTCTCTAAATCTGTTTGATTTCCTGTCTATAAACTCTCTCTGTTTCTGTATAATCTATATTTTTCTGTTTAATCTATAAATACATATATATATTATCTTTGTCTCCCTACCTCGCTCTCTCTTCCAACGTAACATCTCCCAACCTATGTCTCTTTGTCTCTGTTTAATCTCCCTCTCTCTCCCTGCGTAATCCATGCCCCTATCTCTCTCTGTTCAATCCCCCTCCCTCTCTCAAGTCTCTGACTAGTAACCTAATTTCCTCTCTACCTACGTAATTATCTCCCTGCCTCTATCTCAATTTAATCTCTATCTCACTTTGTTTAATCAATATTTCCTTGTCTTCAACCTCTCAATTCTTAACTTATCCCCATTCTTCCCGTTTTCTCTCTAATTCATCTTCCACATTATTCTCTCATTCGGTATATCTTATCTCTCCCACAATTTCACTCATTATTGATCTTATCTCTCCCACAATCTTCTCTACCAATCAATCTCTCATCAGTCTCTCTCCCATAATTCTCTCATAAAGTTTCCTCTTTCTCTCTCCAATTAATCTCCTCATAATATCAAAACAATAAAATATCACCTTCCCCTTAATTCTCTCGATCTCATCAAGGATACTACTGATTCTCTCATCTCTCTCCCAATCCCTCGCCAGTCTCTCTCCCTAACTCTCTCATAATTTTTCCCCCACTCTCACTCCAATTAATCTCCTTGAATATCAAAACAAAAATATCTGACCTTCCCTTTAATTCTCTCACTCCTAAACCTCATCAACGATACAGATTCTCTCCCGATCTAAAACTGCAGTTAGGGATTCTCTCATCTCTCTCCCAATCCCTCGCCAGTCTCTCTCCCACAACTCTCTCATAATTTTCCCCCACTCTCACTCCAATTAACCCCCTCGAATATCAAAACAAAAATATCTCACCTTCCCTTTAATTCTCTCACTCCTAAACCTCATCAACGATACAGATTCTCTCCCGATCTAAAACTGCAGTTAGGGATTCTCTCATCTCTCTCCCAATCCCTCGCCAGTCTCTCTCCCACAACTCTCTCATAATTTTTCCCCCACTCTCACTCCAATTAACCCCCTCGAATATCAAAACAAAAATATCTCACCTTCCCTTTAATTCTCTCACTCCTAAACCTCATCAACGATACATATTCTCTCCCGATCTAAAACTGTATGCGTACTTTGTTTGATTTGACTCTATAATTTGGTTATAGTTTCAATGCGTACTTTGTTTGATTTGACTCTAATTTGGTGATAATTTCATTGCGTACTTTGTTTGATTTGACTCTATAACTTGGTTATAGTTACGTAATAATATGTGGGGGGGTTACTGCTCTATGTCACCGACCGTGAACCCAAGATTATGAATGGATGTAAAACTGCTTCATATCAAAGTGGATGAAATAACGGTTATTACATCCTCGAACTACATAAGCCTAGTCTAGGTAAGATAGACAAACTCTTCTAGAAAAAGGAAAAACATAAGATAAACAAACCAGCATTGAAGCAGCTTGCCTAACTTTGTTTCTCTACGAGAGTCTATATCTCTCAATTATCCTAGTTAGTTTAAGTGTCATTTGCATTCGTAAGATCATTAGCTAGCGACAAACAAACAATCATTCCTTGCTTCCATTGCACTTAGTATAAAAAAAATGCTACCTAAGTCCTGTAGATTAGATAAATCACAAGAGCAGCGATTGAGGCACATTAGCTTACCGCAAATATTACTTCTTGACTTCTTACACATGCAGAGTAGTGATTGAGGCACATTAGCTTGAAAGAACTCAATAGAGCCAATACAATCATCTATGTTTAAGGATCCAAACTATGGCTAGATCCTGATGACCCATTACCAAGATTGGGTCAATGATTGATTGGCGTGGCTAGATCCTGATGACCCATTACAAGGATTGGGTCAATGATTGATTGGCGTAAACTATTTTGCTAATTTTCGGTGTGAATCAGTTAGTTCTGTAAAGTAGTTTAAAGAGTAAAATTATCTCACGTAACCGACATAAAATATATATACAAGTTTCAAATGTGTAAACCACTTCCCAAATTGTGTGCTAAGTACTATTAGTGCTAACTCATCACACAACCAGCTATGACGACTTCTCAGACTATCACTGCCACAACCTGCACCTATCAACGCTGCCACCACCTATACCACCACCCAATACCAACTGCGTCATGACTGGGGCTGGGGAGCACACACATATATTCAATACTGGCACAACTAAAAAAGAACTAAAAATATAGGGGTATCCTAGTGTTTCCGGGAGATTTAGCCCACACCACCCCCCCCCCCCCCCCCAAACCCTACATGGCTCCGCCCCTGCCACCACCTCCACTTGATGTTGCCACCTGATTCACCGCCACCTTTTGCCGCCACCAACCACCAATGCCACCACCTACAGCCATTCCCTATCCACCACCTAACACCCCCACCACCTACAGCCATTCCCTATCCACCACCCAACGCCCCCACCACCTGCACCACCTCAACCAGCACCACCAAATTCCACCACCACCAGCTGCTGCCACGTACACCATCTAGACATTGTAAAATACAAAAATTATGAACAAAAATATAAATGTATATAACCAAATGTCCATCCATAAAACCAACTTATTAATTGTTAAAAATTGTGCAAATTTTATATTTATTCTCGACACAAGTGAAATAATTTTACAGTGTTTAACCAAACACATGAAAATAACAGTAAAGAAATCTCTCACAAAAGATATCATACACCGAAATTATTTTGTAAAACATTTTACCGCCGACCAGTTGTAGCCTGCATCAAAAAGAGTCGGCTATTCGAGGTGGTACTACTACTGAGAGTCAGCTATTTGGTCAATATAGTGCTTAAAAACAAGGTTTCTGGATTTGTACCATTACACAGTGTCCTGATCTAATTATCACGGCTTAGTCTAGTTCCGTACTTGAGTGTAGTCTATTCCCGCATAATTGGCAGTGAACTCTCCATCTAAAAACTTCGATTTTAGTCTTTGATATTGCTATTATAACATCCATATAATCTAAGATAATGATCATGAACAACCAGAGTCGCAGTTTTGTACAGTTTACTTATACAAGTACAGGTTCCACTATTGTGTAATTGCACCCTCGAGAGATTTGTGTGAGACAAGAAAATACAATTTATGTTTGTTCAGCTCCGATTGGGCAAAGATCTACCAGCTTGTGATGCAAGAGCTATCGATTTTGCTCGTGTACTAGTTGTCACCCACTCTCGTTCTGCTCGCCATTGATGTTGCCTTGCATTTTTTGATCGCTGCGGTGCTAGTCGGGTGTCTCTCTCCACAAATGCAAGCCTAAACTTCTCAGCTATAGGTAGATCTGTGTGATTTGAGCTAGCTGCCAAATTGCCCTCAAAACAAACCCAGATATCGTCCGTGTTTCAGGATCAATCTCTTTAACGAATGGATCGTCCAGTACCTCATTTACCAGTGCTTCCCTGGGAATTTCCATTCCCCTGTAGCCAAAAGGTGAAGATTTGGGATTCACTATGATACGAGGACATTCAGCAGACGACGTCTCCAATGAATTCTTGTCGATATTCGGCTTGAAATAGAGAAAAAAAAGGATCAACAAACACAATATTATGCATACCCCAGTAGACTAAACCTCAGTTAAATCAAGTCCGTTTGTCTCTAGAACTGCAACGTATGTAATCCTTATTCTCGTTGCATTTCTTTACCATTTTTTACCTTTATTATGAACTTCACACATATTCATGGTTTTGCTCCTAACTGAATGGCTTTAAAGTTGCTTGTTTAATGATTTCCACATTAAGTTGTTATCTTTAGACTCGAAATTTAATAGAAAAAAATCCAACTTGCTTTCAGCCTGCCTGCCAAATGAACTAAGGTTTTCCAAGTTTGCCACAAAATGTAAGCTGGACTAACATAAGATTGTCCAAAAGCTTCATTTTTCTACTTATCATGCTCATGCACTGCCAACCTCAGTTAATGGTCAAAATATGTTTGGCATTAACAAGCAAGTTTCTCCTACTCACAAGGCTACAAGGCTTCATAGGTGCTATTTGTATGCTGGACTAACATAAGAATGTCCAAACATGCTTGACAAGGCTTGTTTTTTCTACTGATCATGCTCATGCACTGCCAACATCAGTTAATGGTCAACATATGTTGGCATTAACAAGCAAATTTCTCCTACTCACAACGCTCTAAGGCATCATAGGTGCTCTGTATCAAAAAGTACTGTTAGTAATATGATGGAGAATCTATTGAGAGCCTTCTATTATTATGTCTTCCCCTATGAGCCTGTATTACCTTGGGTGAGAATTGATTCAGTGCATTGGACATGGACAATGATACAGCATAATCTTTAGTGTCATATGATAAAGACAGACTGGCATAGGAAAGTTGATAGATTCGAAGAAATTATACTTTACTCCTGGCTTTACATCATGGTACTAGCTATGAGATGTCTAACAGAATGTAACCAACTAGTATCGCACTAGCTATGAGATGTCTAACAGAATGTAACCAACTAGTAATCGCACTAGTTATGAGTTGTCTAACAGAATCTAACCAACTAGTATTCGCTTTAGTTTACCAGTAAAGTAGCGCATTTTTAACACAGAACCAGTTTCAGTGTACCGAAAGAAAGAGAAGAATCATACAAATAACTCTTTTCAGGATACGACGCCTTAGTGTCAAGGTACTACTCATAGCAGTCTTCCTCAGAAAGATCTTTTATTGGAAGGAAGAGGTCTTACCCAATCCTTAATATCTCCAATGACCGACAGTGCTGCATAAGGTTAGAAATGCCAATCTGCATCGGCTGCATGACATATGTCAGAATATGAGCCCAGATTACCAAAGCAATTGCGGTTTTAGGAATTGAGCAAACAAGCAGATGAAAAATTAAAATTATTCCTTCGAAAGCAAAGTAAAAAAACGCTACTTCAGAACAGTTTGCCAAATCCACCTGGCTTTCTGATAAGATCATAAAAATGCTGATGCCCCTTATGCATCCAAACAAGTATTAGTAAAATGTTATTGCAGCGTGTAGATGACCAAATATCATAGTGGGGATATTAACAGGGTAAACGACAGAAACTACCACTACATCTGGGCAAAAAGACACTTCGTTACCCTGTGGTTTGGGAAAAGACAAAACTACCCCTATGTTTGCCAAAATTGTGGAAAACTAGTACCCTTTGACTAACATTACGTTAGTCAGCTAATGGAACAGGCTGATGACAACAATTTTGAGTTCAACACAAGTATTTCACCCTCATGAAATTAGCCAACTTGCCCTTGCAATAAATGAAAATCCCATCCCCCTCCTGTCTCTGTCTTTCATCTCCTACCTTCTTCAATCTTAGGAACCCCACAGCGAATGCCACCAATGTCGACGAAATCACCAAACGCTGACCACCAACATCGCCAGATCTTATACGCGAAACACCTTAGTTAAATCACCAATCTTGCTATTCTTCAAATTTGGGATTAACTTTTCCGGCACTTGTGAGAGGTTTTTGAGCTCATAGACGCGCACCTGTGAGAGAGATAGTTGCAATTGTTAATGGAGGAGAATTATATTGAGGCATTATTCGGGCCACGGTGTGACAGAACATAAGACACTGATGGACTCAGAGTTGGATTTGAGGATCCCAACTCCGACGATTACACTGATGACCACAGATAATAGCACTTGCGGCGAGGAGAAGCTCCCAAGCTTCCGGATGGGTTTCGGTGGGCAATAATTGCTCATCCAGTGAGTGAGTTTCTGTTCACTTTTCCATAGCCTCCCTTTGTCCTGTTTGCCCAAGTGATGGGTTTCCAGAATTCTAAATAAGGCTTAAATGATGATGAGCTCATCATTCACTATCTTTCTGAAGAAGTTGTCGTGGTGGTGGACTGCTAAGGTCTAATTTACAGAACAGTGGTGTTGGTGGTTTGGTTGCAACGAGAGAGAGAGAGAGAGCACTGGTCCGGGTTAGAGATTTAAGGTTTTTTTACTGAGCTTTTTGTGGTGTTCGTGCTATGGTAAGAGAGTGGTCGGTTGAATACTGATGGTGGGTTGGGGGTCTAATTACTGAGCTTCTTGGGGGTCTGGCTGTGGCAGAGGTGGTTCTGGGTTTGAAATAGTGACGATGATGGTGGGTTGGGGGTTTTCTTGGGAAGAAGAAGAACAAGAAGAAGATAAGAGGAGAGGGAGGTCAATGTTTCTTATTTTTAATTAGTTGACTGTAAGTTTTAGAACTACTATCTAACTGGGTAGAACAGTAATTGTACAATTCTCTTATCAAAAATATTACGTATGGGTAGTTTTTGTCTTTTTTACCCAAACCACAGGGGTACCAATTGTCTTCCTCCCTAAAGGTACGCATTTATTGGCACCAATAGGTGTCCAAGTAATATAATATTTTTTGCTGATTGAGTTCCCCACCATCTAGCAGAGCCCTGACTACTACTTTTTCCTTGCGAGTTAGAAACAAAGTCTTTTAAGTATCACAAGCGAGAGAACATAAGACACCCAAATAGAGCTAAGATAATCTTCCTTAAGGATGCAAGTGAAGAAACCATAACATGTGGCGCTTCTATGATCCTTCCAACAGTTTGCAATAATGATCAAAAAGCAATACGTCCCCGTCCCATTTTCTGTGTCCACATTTCCTAAAATGGTTGCCAAAATATGTCCACTTGTGCAAAAGTTACTCTTTCACTTAACTTCCCTCCATTCACAGTTTAAAAAAAATACTTTTTCACTTTCTAAGATATGCACAACATAAGACAAAGGAAAATTATGTAAATCTACCAAGTCGAAAGCATCTCCTTAATCCATGAGAAAAATCCAGCAGGAAACATAAATTGGGACGAAGGGAATACGATATATTCCGGATCTATAGAGGTAGTTGATGTAATGCAATTAACTTCCACGGACTATACTGCTTAAACTACTATCAGACAGTTAGCCAAAATTAGCAAATGATTTGTACCTTATATCTACCGCTCCAATAAATTTGCAAACCTCCGCCACATTGGATAAACCTGAATCAGATACTTCTGAACCTGATAAATAGAGGATTTTCCATGAGCTATCTGCCAAGGCGATGATAACATTGTCATTCAGAAGCTTTCTTCTTCTTGCAATTGCTGCCATTGCCATGTGGGAATTTATTAATAATGCATATCAGACAATTACAACATTATGCTTAGAAGAAATGGTACAACATAAAGTATTGCACAATAAACAATAAGAAAATCTGAACTATTTTATATCACTCACCAAGACTCTTCAAGATGCTTTAAAATAATTGCACAAGATGAGGCATTAGTGCATTACTAAATGCCTACGAGTCCATGACTTATCAAAAGCAGCAAAAACTTCGATAGAAATGCAGCTCGAAACTGTACTATAGTATCCATCCAAACATAACATTTAGAAGATAAATCTTTGGCTTGACAATTAAATTGTAACAATACACTTGACAATCAATTTTCTTTTAAAATTTTATTTGTACTAGGCACTTTTTTTGGCAAGGCCTTTAGCAACTGCAAGTATCTCTTCTACGAATCAGTCACTACTCGCTAGTCCTTGGTAACTACCGGTAATCCTTTAACTTTTAACTATTTTGTTCAGGCTCTCCGAAAAAGAAATTACAGATACCAGACAGTGAATGGTGGGCCTTGTATATTAATTGGACAAAGTTAGCTTCCAAGTTGTCTTTAACAGTCGGAGGTGGCTGGCACACCATTCAAAATGTGTTGATCTCATTCTACAAGTAAGCAGCCACAACAACCTCTTCTAGTCAATCATAAAATAAATGTCTGCAGCATCTATATCTTAAAGGAAACAATTGAGAATCTAAACTTTCAGAATCTTTTATGAAACCAAGACCAGAATATCAAGCACTAAGCAACATACCTCAATCAGAGATACTAATAGAGTAATATCTAGTGGAAGGTTATAGGCTTAAATTAGATCATTGCCAAAATATCAAGATGAAATACTGCAGACAACATTGTGTGTTTTTTAGGAAAGGAAAGAATTTTCGAGTTTCTTGCATATCTCAAAGCAGAGTGTGATCAGATGCCTGTTCAAGTGCTGGGGAAGGAGACACTGCCATCCTCAACGAGAAGTTTTGCATAATATATGGACAAGAGAGTAGAAGAACAGTCATTTTAGAGTCGCAGATTCGTATACGATCTCATTAAGCCCATTGGTGATGGTGCTAAGACTACCAAACAATTACAACATATGAATGTGGACCGTGAAAGGGAAAAAAAAAACAAATAATTTAAGGACACCAAACAAGAAAGACTACGGTGCACCTATTCAAACAAGGCATACCACACTAAAGTATCATGTTGGAGACTCAGTGGGAAACTTATTGGTGAAGGCAAAGAAGGTAATAAGTGATAACAAAGGCGGACCATGGCTGGGTAAAGCACACTATACCACTGCTGAGACTCACATCTTCAATGGATGTGGAAGTACAAAATCTCAACAAAAATCACATCTTCAAAGAATGTGCTACGAAATCTACTAATTCTCTTGATAAATCTAGTGGATCATGTTCCTTAGCCCAAACAGACAGGTTTTCTAGTTCTTATGCTCTTAGTGCCTTTAATATGGTTCTGTATAGCTCTTGGGTTACAGAGTCTTGACCTACTGACTATAATCATTGTTCATTTGTAACTTAACCTCCATGTCCTAGCAATTGCGAGGTCAAATTTGCAGATTCATTTCTGGCTACTGTTGTAGGTCAGAGGAGATCTTGTTACAAGATCTTGCTTTGAAAGTTGTCATGGACTTGTGTTCCTAAGTTCTCGGTGTCTTCCATCAATAGAACAAGTGAACGGTGACTTGGAGTGCCAGGTAACTTTCTATTCAAATCATTGTTTTTTTCCAAATTCCAGGGAGGATGAGTACAGTTACCAAGGATAGAGATGGGATGTACATTTTAGAGACGGCAAGTGAAAATTGTCACCCACATCATTCTCTTAGCTAATAGCTATCCAATAGCAGATGTCTATATAAAGAAGAAATATGGCTTAACACCATCACAGTCTTGACCATCTGCCATCTAGTTGGCTCAAATACAGGTACCTTCATTGTTCAAAGATGTTTAATTTCGTAGCACATTCTTTTCATTGCAACATTATTTAGTTTGTGAAGCATCAGCTTGTCTCCTTTCCCAAGCCATCCTCATTTTTTCTAGGTACCAGTCATCCTTACTCTGATTCCTTCTGATTTGTGGGGCCCGTATAGGATTCCTAACATGTCCAGGGAAATGGTCTGTCACATTCATTAATGATTGCTAGGGGACTGCACTTGAACCGCCCAACCGAACCCAATCTAACCCACACTTAACGGTTTACCGTTAGCTTGGTTTGGTTGTGGTTTGGAAAAAACAAAAACTACGCCAAATCGGATCAAACCCAACCCATACATGAGCATATACAAGTTGCGAATTCATATATACCAAGCTACATAAGATATACCCATTCGCACTATATTTTATAAGGATTATAATTTCTTTTACAAGTGTTTATAAAATAGTAACATTACATTATGTATATCTTATAGTAGCATGAGTAAATTACATAGTTTCAAATATACGCTAGAATATTTTGATACATTCAAATGTTGTACATGTGGTATCCATTTGGTTTCAAGAAAAATACATAAAAGTACACCATGCATTTAATTTTTAATTTCGTACAACTTATACTATAATTTTTCCTTCAAACAAGTGTGTCGATTAGTAGAAGTTCAAGAAAAATGTTCATGTTAGCTGTAACCCGCAAAACCCGACCAAACCGAACCACCCATAAAAGTACACCATACATTTAATTATGGTCTGGGTGATTCACAGCATGTTATGGTTTGATTTTGGTTTTCATTTCTTGTAAACTGACAATGTCAATTTGGTTGGGTTTACGCTCCAAACCGCCGAGACGGCCCATGCAAACCCCTAATTGCACAAGGGTGACGTGGATGTATCTTTTGAGAAGTAAATCTAAAGTGAAGTTCTTCACAATTTCTTTCGAATGATCAAAAATCAGTTTCGAACACGTACTGAAAGCCTGATGACAAATAGACAAAGCAAGAGGTTGTTTCGACCAAGCTCGTCTATATTTTTTCAAAAATCCGTGATCATTCAACTGGATATAACATAATGGGCTATATATTGTTCACAGGTATGCACAATGATTCTAAGAATCTTGTTGCAGGACAGTCAAAACTGTAAAACTCTCCAACACAAACACACAAATCTTGCTTATGAAGCGGAAATCGGAATATGTATATATCATCTGTTGTGTCCTATCCGTATATATGTAGATACATATACGTATATACGGATAGGACACAACATTTCTAGATGATAAAGATATGTATATATAGATACATATATGTATACATATACATCTATACATACTTATACATACATACACACACACACACATATATATGTGTGTATATATATATATATATATATATATATGCACCTGGACAGAAAGACCCTATGAAGCTTTACTGTCCCTAGGGATTGGCTTTTGCCCTTTCATGCGCAGCTTAGGTAAGAAAGCCCTTCTTCTCTTTGTACTGGCAAGCTCGTGCAATCAACGAGCCTTTCTCAGGGATAGAGGCCCAAATGGAGACTTCTTTTTACCACACAGGGTATCTCTCTCCAATTTTTCGAAGTTCCGATTACGTAGGAAGAGGTACATATATGACAAAAAAGTTGTTCCAACTTTTCTAATATTTATAGCTTATCATTGATCAAATATATAAAGACGAGTACCTAGTAAGCACTTCCTCTCCATGAATTATAACTACATTAGTACATTATTGACTCCTTTCTATATTTATTGTATCATTTTTCCAACCCATTAGTTATGCAGAACGTTTGTTTGTTCGGGATAATAGGAGCTACAAAATATGTTCCTGAAATCGATTATCACAACATGTTCTTTCTAAATCACCTGTGCAAGGTGCAGAAGTGGGAACGGATGCGGCTGGTGCATGAGTAGACAAGCTTCTCACTGAAAATGTGTTGTCCTTTCAAAATCAAGCTACAGATAACGATTTAAGAGACCACCGACATGCAATAACTTTGTCATATCTTCTACCCAAGAAGAGTTTAGGGAGAGCTGGAACTAAACATGTCTATAATAATGCAAGTTCTTATTCTAGTATCAACAAAAGAGCGCCTTTTACCATAATGTACTCCATAAATGTTCTTTAAAGATTTTAAGAATAACTCTCTTTAGTTTCTCGATCTCGATTACATTTAGCACTCTACATTTCTTTGAGTGAAACAAACTCTCCATATTAACTATTTAAATGGAACTAATACATTCAGGAGTCTTATTCAACATATTTTAAATTGTGCTCAGATAAAATCAAGTAATTCGTTCTGCATAAGGTATTATCAGTCAACATCATACTCTGAACATCAAGTTCCTGACGATTGTTGCCACTAGAACAATACCAATTGATTGTTGCCACGATTCCCCAAGATGACCAGCTCAGCGACTTGGGAGTTGGAAAGTACCCCTAAAGGACGAATGAAGCTAACCAAGGTTACTCTCCCTTGTACCTTTCCAATTTAGATTATAGGATATATTACATAAACTCCCCTAACTAATACAGCCTTAATGATTCCTTAAGAGATATTCAGCTTTAAGTCACCACATCGGATAACTCTGGACTCCAAATATGATTTATAGGAAGGAAGAAATAAGTGAATCACTCATTTGTTAGTAAAAAACATGGACTTTCACATTTAAATCCATCTGTGACAATAAATCCAATTTGGTTGTTAAACAACGCCAATGAAGCGTCTTAAAAGTTCTGAGATCTTACCAGTACCCTATTTTCCTAAAGCATTAATACTTTCTTATTTTTAAAGTTTGGAAATCAATATAATTTGCAGGACCATGTTGTATCTAACCATTTTCTACTTACAGATGCAGTCATAAGCACCTAGAATGTTATATGTTCCATGAGATCATGATTAGTCTTGTCCTATGTTTGCACAAGTCGACTCTAATGTGGCATGTCACTTATAACTTATGAGAATGCCCTAGCCGACAATTCCCTTCTTCTGCTACAACAGAAGTACACATTCTGTCACTATACACAATCTTAAGTCGGGCCAAAAGGAAACCGATAATGAAGCAGTACCATAAGTCATGACATACACATATGTAACTTGGATTAACAAATCAAAACCAACAAAAGAGGGGTCAGAATAATTTACAGTTATATCAGCAGGAAAACTATCAGCAACTTCCGCAAGTTCATCGATAATATCTTCGAAATGTCTTCCAATTACTCCAAGGCACAAGCTAACAACGAGTGGGAGGTTTTGCCTTCCCAGATAGCAATACTGCAAAACAAACAACGAAATCGTAAGAACCCCACAAAGCTAAAGCGGTATTGGAACATGGGTGTCCTTGAATCATCAAAATTGAAGCAGCATGAAAGTTACAGGCCATTAGATTGAAGTAACAAGAGAGAGGGAGACCTGGGGAATGGCGGGAATGGGTGGTGTTGGTGGTGGTAGACGATTCGTTCGAAGTGAGACTCAGATTGAGCTTTTCCAACGATCTGGTAACGAGGGTCTCCGGAGATTTTGATTTCTCCATCAACGGGGAGGAGGAATCAACGTCGTCGAAGCTGAAAGAACTTTGACTGCTGAAGGAGAGGATCTAGAGGAAATTTGGGCGACAATAGAAATTGAAGGTTTGGGAAGAGAGGAAAGACGGCGTCGTTTCCCTTCTTGCTTCGCTGCCATTGTTTCTTTGTTTGAGATTACCGTGGTGTTTCCTTCTTTTGAGAAAATGGATATTTCATTAAGAAAGGGTCGTCATGCGCTCATGATCATAATTGGGTCCATTCTCAGCCCACGCAGGGACAATGGAATAATAAGACAGCACCATCGTTAAAATTTCTCTCTCTAGTTTTTAGAGATGAGAGCTAAATGGGTTTAATACCCTAAATCTCGTCGCCGGCGTTTCCAACAGATCTTGTCTCTTTCTTTTCTGGTTTCATCGTTCTAGATCTAATAGTTTCATTCGCCTCCTTTCTCCATCCTTCACATCTCATTCACTTTTCGATTCGTTACAATACCAACCACAATATGAGCCTGAAACTAGATCTAGATGAAGACCCGTGCACACCCCTAATTGCACAAGGGTGATGTGGGTGTATCTTCTGAGAAGTAAATCTAAGGTGAAGTTCTTCACAATTTCTTTCGAATGATCAAAAATCAGATTGAACAAGTATTAAAAGGCCGATGACAAATAGACAATGCAAGAGGCTGTTTCGAAAAAGCTTAATCTATTTTCTCCAAATATCGTTGATTATTCAACTGGATGTAACATAATAGGATATATATATATATATATATATATATATATATATATATATATATATTATTTAAAGGTGTGCACAATGATTCTGACAGTCGTGTTGCAGGACAGAGAATCTGTAAGGCTCTCCAAGACAAACACACAAAGCTATCTCTCCTGTCTCTGCATTTTGAATTGCGTCAAAGGTTATTCGTGTTTCCCATTTACACTAGAAAGGTTTACAGAGAGAGAAAGAGGACAAAATGTAACATTTTGAATTTATATTTTATACGCAGTCTCAAGTTGGAATTCCTGAAGGGACAATCTTTCCTGAGTTACATATATTCAACCATCTATGCCATAATAATCTGAAAATCAATGACTGATTTCCGCTTCATATTACTTCAGAATCAGAAAATCTAGAAAGCAAGGATACGGTTACGAGTGTCTGATTTCCCTATGAAGCTTTACTGTTCCCTGGGAATGGCCCTTTCCTGCCCAGCTTAGGTGGGGGGCGAAGAAGGCCCTTCTTCCTCTTTTCATAGTCATACCTTCTTCTCTTTGTACTAGCTAGCCTTTCTCAGGTAGTAGGCCCAGATGGAGACTTTGTTTTACCAAAGGGTATCTCTCCAATTTTTCCAAGTTCTGATCACGTAGGAAGAGGCATATATACATATGTATATATATATATATATGACAAAAGAATTGGTCCCAGGTTCTTTAATATTCATAGCTTAAATATCACGGAAAAGCCTAGAAAAAGTATAAAGAATAAGAAGGGAAAGAGTAGTGTATATATATATATATATATATATATATATATATATATATATATATATATATATATATGACAAAAGAATTGGTTCCAGGTTCTTTAATATTCATAGCTTAAATATCACGGAAAAGCCTAGATAAAGTATAAAGAATAAGAAGGGAAAGAGTAGTAGCCTACATCTATGTTGCACAAGTTCTTCTAAAAGGTCAGGCACCCGCACCGGGTGCTTCTAGGTGCTTCGTGGGTGCTTTGCGGGTGCTTCGTGGATATTGTAGGGTCATTTTGGAAGTTTAAGTTGAGACTTGAGAGGTCCTCTAAAATACAACTACACTTTAACCAAAAAAACGTGCATCCGTGTGAACACTTCTAACCATTAAATTACTCATCTATTCAAAGCTAAGAACAACGACAATGATAAGGAGAGATTATATTGTTTTTTCTTTTGCAAACGATTATATTGTTGATATAGTAACTATGTTTCATTGAAACAATGTATGAATTTCTGCGTGATTATAATATGGATTACCAATATCGCAAATTATACAAAATAAAAATACTTTAGAAAAAAATCGCCGCCGCACCGGCACCCTTGAATTTCGGAAATGTGTCGCACCCGCACCCGCACTTGTGCAACATAGGCCTACATGATCTGCTGTTTGAAAAGCTGTCTGTGAAAGCCCTTGAAGGTCTCGCATGCGAGAAGTTGAAACCTCACTTCATTTATTTTTGTTCAAAAGAGCAGGTTTTTCATATACTGAGACCTCAATTAATCATAAATACATTTTATCTACTTTAGCCTTATTATATGTTACCCATTTAAAGTTTAAATATTTCATAAAAGACACCTAGTCAAAGTCTGATAAACACAATGGGGGAGTGTCGCTGACGTGTACTCTAAGTGTCCGGTCTATTGAAATTCTCTAAAATACCCTGAACGCCAACTGGAGTGTCTGACACAGTATTTTGGAGTGTCATCCAAGTGTCCGACGAGGCTACGGCCCTAATCTGGAGGGTCCATGCTTCATAGAAGAAAGCACGCAAGTCCCCAAAGAATCAAGTCAGCTCATTCAACTCAAGCAGCAATGAATACCATGGACACACCCACCAACATCCAGCCGCCTAACAGAGGACCTAAAAATGTGTCCTTGTTACTTGCAACCACCAACTTGCTGCTCTTTGTTGATTGATCTTATCCCACTCGTTACCCCCTCTCTAATGGTCCAAAATCTTGACGGAAGTTATTGCAACAACCCAAATCAGACCGCCCGCCTCCAGAGGGGTGTCTTGTAGAGTTTGGTCGGTGGAGAATCTAAGATTCCATTATCCTGAAGCTCAAAGATCATTAATCTAAAACTCCGACTACTACATTATCCATAAGGGGAAGAGGTGGTATGTTCAGTGTAAAATTTATACCGCAGGGGGTTCAAGCTGGGAATTAATAACCTCAAAAATCTCAAACCACGACTTTTTAAGATAGAACAATATAACTACCGAGTGAAATGTAGAAGAAGATAACCTCAACCTAAATGAACGCTGATGGGAGAACGTGTCCTGTCAAACCATTCTAAGGACAAAAGTGAAGTTCATAGTACGCACTATGAAATTTGCTAATGCAGATAGTTATACATGTTCAATGTACCAATTTTTTCTAACTAGTTCCTTTCGTTACATTTACTTAAATTAAGGGCTGAAGATACCTAACTGTAGGGAGGACACCCTGAACGGCAAAGGCCTATAAACTACAGCTGTAAACTTCAATCGCCTTAATGTCTCCAAAAACCTTAGAGACACCTTCTCATCATCAACAGAGAGGTAATCTCCAATAGTGGGTTCTCTACTTCCTACAAGCCTATCCTGTAGGAAAAACCCTGAAACCTGTGAACTGGAGGCTTGAAGCTACAGCCCACAAACTGTTCAATCTCCCAGTTGTTGGAATCCCTTCAAAAGAGCACTTGTGACCATGATTCTATTTGCCGCCAACACAAGGCTAAAAAGCAATCTGTGTTCCACCTTCTGCTTTATGCAGCGGAAATAACGAAATACCAACAACTCCAGAGAGTAGAAGGCGATAAACCAACAACTATAAATTTTGAAGGTGAAAGAAACACTTAAATATTAAGTGCAAAATCTGTATAAAATTCAGAATTAATAGTAATTTAGGGAAAATTACCGTAAACCTACGTGTAATTTGCCATTTGTTACACAAAAAAAAAAAAAAAAAAAAAAAAAAAAAAAAACTACAGCACTTTCAGTTTGACTTCAAAACCTACCGGCAGTTGGTCATTTGTTATCGGAAATTCGAAAACCAACAGCAGTTTCAATTTGACGTCTAAACCTACCTGCAATTTACAAATTGCTACCCATAACCACAAATCTCCAATGTTAAAGAAACCTTAACAGTTAATGGGACCAAATCACGTGACTACACGTGATGGGACAAATGGCAATGGCCAGGTGATGGGGTAAATGTTACTTGTCACGTAAATGGTGAATGGTAATTGTAAAAAAAGAAGAAAGCAAGTAAATGGCACTAAAGCTTTTTTAACATCGTAGGGCATTTGTGGTTATTGGTACCAATATCCAACCTGCAGGTAGGTTTAGAGGTTAAATTGAAACCGCAGTAGGTTATCTGCAACAAATGGCAAATTGCAGGCAGGTTTTAAGTGAAATTGAAACAGCAGTAGATTTTCGGTAACAAATGGCAAACAGCAAGTAGGTTTGGGGTAATTTTTCCAGTAATTTATATAATCTCCATAATCTGCATTTAGCACTAAAACATTCTTAATTTATGAAGCAAACTCTTAAGTTTCTACCCTTCCCCCAACATTTAAACTTCCTAGGTAATATCGATAATTACTACCTTTTGACTAGTCGTGACTGGAACGATTAGCCAAGCCTAAAAAGACATAAATAGCCCTAGATTTTCCACATAAATAAATGTTCCTAGAATGCAATGCTTTTACAAACCCAATTTGTTTGATCCAAATCATCTTGCATCATACTCTCCGCGTTGGAGAAAATTCAGAAGAATCATAACTCATTACGAAATTCGACCTCGAATTTCGTAATGAGTTATGACTCTTCTGACTTCAGTCTTTCTCTGCTCTCGAATTGAAGGCTCGGAATTTACCAGACCTCAAAGATCTATGCTACAGACTTCAGTTTGTGAGACTGAGAGGGGCCAAATCAGAATTCCTTCCTACAACTGTTTCAGTCTATGATTCCACGAGAAGGGATCAATGAAAGAAGAAGGCTTTAAGTTTAATTGACATTCCACAAAAACCTTAGGATTCTTTTCAATGCTTTCTTTGAATTCACCTTACGATTCTTCAAAGTTTCAAACTCCGGATCATGAAAATTTTGATAGGAGTGGTATCTTCCCTTGACACGTGAAATCGGCAACGATGGAGGTACTGCTTTCCTCGGAGTCAGTCAGCCATCTTCTGTGCATTCATCATAAATTGGAGATGTATCCCAGTTTACATTTTTGTCGTGGCAATGTGTATCAACACTCGAAACATGACATCTAATATGTTCTTAACAGAATGGGGACCTTCATTCGTTGTGCCATACATCACAACGACAGTAGTGTGGTAACTAAGCTAACTATTCCCTGGTCATTCATTCAAGAATTACATTTTCTCAAAATGCAAGAATGGAAAGTCAGCAGGATTCGGTCACCGCTCTGATACCAACTGACGCAGTGGAAAAGAATGGACGGCCAACAACCCGGAAGAATTGAAGGTGAAGAAACACTTAATTACTAACTACTAAATGCTAAATCTGAATGAAATTCAAAATCAATAATAGTTCTAATAATATTTCATTCTTCCTATCTATAATACAGCTAATTACTACCATTTGACTATCAAGACTGGAACGCCTAGTAAATCCTCAAATTAACAAAGACAGTCACAAAATATTCGCAGGCATATTAATGTTCCTGGAAAGCTATTCCAAAACCCAATTCCTTTATTCAAATCCTCAAGCATCAGACACTCCAAGTTGAGAAATTCTGCCTCAATTTCAAAATGAACTCCACTCTTTCATGACAAACTGTAATATCTGAACTGAAACTTTCCACTGGTAATCTTCTTCATGTTTTTCAAGTATTGAACAAAATTAACAAATAGAACCAGGACAACTTCGAAACCTGTATTCTTTTTTATAATGCTTTGAGCTAAGTTGACAAAAGTTTTGTCACTTTCTGCGACATATTTCAAAAATCCGATCTCTATTCCTCTCAGATTCTTTGACAAAGAAGTTTTCACCAGAACCATCTCCCAGCTCATCAGAATGGAAGCAGAATAAGAGTTTTTAGTTTTTCAGAATTAATAAACCATCTTCTGTATACACAACATAAATTTGCAAAGTGTCTTAGTATATTGCCTTCAGCAGGAAAATGATATCAACACTCGTAAACAGTTCATCCAGTCTTAGTCAACATATTGGATACCATCATCCAGTATGGCAAACTTCACGACCACATACCACATTGATGTAACAGCTTAGCTTCCTCTTCCAAGTCTTCCAATCATGATTTGCATTATTCACCAAATGCAAAGAATGGAAAATCGGGAGGATTCGGCGCCTACGATAGCAACTGGCGCAGAGGAAAAGAAAGGACACCCAAGGACTCGGAAGAGTTGAAGGTGATAAACCAACAACTAAAAGTTAAGGTGGCGAAACACGTAATTACCAAGTGCAAGATCAGTAATAGTTTAAATATGTATTTCATCCTCCCATTTTAGGATAGGAGTATCCTGACCATGTTCATAGCGTTTCACCCTTCCCAAAATATTCAAACTCTTTACTAAATGCAATTACCACCGTTTGACTAGTCAAGACTGCAAAGACTAGTCAAACCTCAAATTAACAGACAGTCACGACAATTCCCTGGCATATGAATGCTCCTAGAAAGCTATTCCAAACCGAATTCATTTTATTCAAATCCTCCTGCATCACAGTTAGGCTGTTAGCCATTCACTGCAGCTCAAACAAATATGTACAACCACAGAGAAAGCAGTTTCCCTCCTTCACATCATTGAATCCACTTGATGCAATGTGTCCTTCCAATATAATTGAAATATTTTTCAAGTTCTCTATTATTGCGCATCATTGATCAAATATATAAAGAGCAGTACCTAGTAAGCACTTCCTCTCCATGAAGTTTAACTACATTAGTACATTATTGACTCCCTTCTATATTTACTATATCCTTTTCCAACCCATTAGTTATGCTGAAAGTATGTTTTTGGAGCTACAAAATATGTTCCTGAAATCGATAATCACAACATGTCCTTTCTAAATCACCAGAGCAAGGTGCAGAAGTGGGAACGGAAGCGGCTGGTTCATGAGTAGACAAGCTTCTCATTTGAAAATGTGTTGTTCCTTTCCAAAATCGTTCGGATGTATGCCACACAGCAATAGATAACGATTTAAAAGACCACCAATATGCAATAACTTTGTTATCCCTTCTACCCGGGCAGAGTTTCTGAAGAGCTGGAACTAAACATGTCTACCAACAATAAGTCAAGATAGCCCTTAAAAGATGCTAGATTGAGAGGTTAACCACAGCGCCTATAACAATGCAATTTCTTATTCGAGTATACACAAAAGAGCGCCTTTTGCCAAAGTGTACTCTATAAATGTTCTTTAAAGACAGCAAACTTTAAGAATAACTCTCTTTAGATCCTCGTTCTCGATTACATTTAGCACCCTACATTTCTTTCAGTGAAACAAACTCTCCATATTGACTATTTAAATGGAACTAGTAATTCAGGAGTCTTATTCAACATATTTTACATTGTGCTCAGATGAAATCAAGTAATTGATTCTACCTAAGGTATTATAAGTTAACATCATACTCTTAACATCAAGTTCCTGATGATTGTTTCCACTAGAACAGTAGCAATTGATTGTTGCCACAATTCCCCCAGATGACCGCTCAGCGACTTGGGAGCTGGAAAGTACTCCTAAAGTACTCCTAAAGGCACGTTTTCTTTGGGAGTTGAAAACAACCTATTGCATAGTTTGGGATTGCCTGTTGTGCACAAGAGATTCCGGCGGGGAGACCTCCGTGTACAACGTATGTAGAGGATCAGAGATAGCACAGGAAGAGTTGGGTTGTGTGTAGGGAGAGAGTAAGGCAGTAGTAATGTCTGAGAGAGAGACAGAGGTTTGGCAGAGCTTCCGCGTATGGCCAGTGTGTCCCCCTTTGTATGGAAAGGTTAACGTCCTATATATAGCAGGAAACGTGACCGTTGTAGTGTGGTTAATGCGCCCATTAATGGCGGCTTAATTAGCTTAACCACAACGGCACGTTCGTCCTTATATATAGGGACCGTTACAGCACGTTATGCGCGAATACCGGAACCGTTACGAGGTTGACCGGGTTTGACCGGATTGACCGGGTTTATGGAGCTCGTGCCATAAATCTCTCAAAGCAGTTACTAAAGGTCGCGTGCGGGCCTGGCTCGCACGCGACAGGGCTTACTCTAGCCTCCAAACCACTAAGTCCCTACAAGTCCCGTGCAGTGGTATGCGAGGGCTCTGTCTCGCAGCCCCCACATGGATCAGCGCGGCTGGTGATCCAGTGTGTGTGGAGCACAATATGGTGTGCTGGATGGTTGCCACGTGGCCAAGATCTGTCAGCTCAGAAAGCACTATCTACATTAGCCCCCTTTCTGCGCGTGAAGACTCATAGCTGTATAGACTTCCATGCGCGGAAACCAACATACGCGTCGCCGCCACGCACCAATTCAAATACGGGTGAGTTCAGCCCCCGTGCGTGCCATTATGACCTAAAACCCCTAGAGTCGTGTCGTCTGGCCTTTAGGGTTTTAGGCGTGACGTCAGCTTGTCCTGTGATTGCGCGATTCGACGGTGACGGTTGCGATTCGACTACTGAAAGGACGCAACCCTTCATTGTTTTTGGATAAGTACTTTGTACTCTCCATTGTTGCAAAGCATCACTTCTTTCTCTTAAAGTGAATGATACCTGGAAGTCTTCGAGAGCAGATTCAGATAATCAATCACCAGTTCAGAACTGCAAATCGTCTTCTTCAACTGTGTATATCCAAGCAGGCTTCGCGAAAACAAGGTTGGCCTTGTTCAATTTCGATTTAAAATACCAGTGTATGCTTTGAACTGTGTTGGATCTGCAAACCCATAACATATAATCTGTTGAAACTTATGAAGAAGCTTCAAGCTTTGGGCCCAATTGTGGCTTAATCCTTCGATGATAAGGACCTTGGATAGGGTTTTGAAATCCCTGATAATGCAACCCTCTAATTTCTGAAATTGATACCAGAAACTGTTCATCTTTCTCTCCATAGATCTTGAATCTCGAAATTCAAACTGAGTGTGGCATATTTCTCCCCCCTTTTTTTCTTGCTCTTCCGCAGGAATGGCCAAGACAAAAGGAACCAAACCCACCAAGGAGGACGAAGAGATACCTGATCTTCCGCAGGCTTTGTGGCGAAAAGCCCCCTACCTGGGTGGCAAAGATTTCTACCACGCGAGGGTTAAGGCGAAGAAATTGCCTGCTTCTGTCCCCAATGAGGGATTGCTAACACTGACTCCCCCAGTTAACTCAGCCTTGCTCGAGTTGATTGGCTCCGAGGACGTGGTTCGATTGGGAATCGAAAATGGGTATTTCCCCTATGCTGCGATTTCCACCCAAGCTTTTGTCCAGAAATTGGACTACATGGATGAGTGGATTGACCACGTGTTGACCGATCATGCTGCGACTCTTAATGAGGCCGGCGTATACTTCGCTGTTCGTGCTATGAAGGGTGCTGCCGTGAAGCTGGACCAGTCCATGCTTCTAAACCTTCTTTCCCGCTACTCGCCTGCGACTCACACATTCCACTTTGCTGAGTTCGAGGCTGCCCCCACACTCGAGGACGTGCACATGCTGTACGATCTTTCTCCCATGGGTGAAGTGGACCCTTTGAGTCCTTTGAGGACGGCTGCGGAGATCGCTTTGTACACGCAGATGGAGGAATGCCTATCAGAGGTGAAGAAGATCTCCACCCGGTGGACTACTACCAAAGCCCTTCCGAACTGGCAGTTGGTTGATACGTCTGCGAAGAATACCTGGAACAAATGGTTGCAGTACTTCTTTCGTGACTACGCGAACAACAGTATCACCAAGAAGCTTCTGAGTGAGGACCCGGAGGCCAAGAATTATGTGGAGGGTAAAGGCTATCACTTGACCCTTTGTGCTTTCCTCTGTGCATGGCTGTCGAGGTACTTAATCGATGGTCACCCGCATGATGGGGTCTTCTATCACGTTCTGCCGCTTGCTGTGAAGCTCGCCCTTGGCCAGAGAGTCGCACTCGGACCCTTGGTCTTGGGCACGCTGTACTATAGACTGGATCAGCTAGTTGTGGCTATGAAGGAGTCGCGTGGCCGTCTCGATATACTGACTTTTGTCAACATTTCCTTCTTGACAATGTGGGTCTTTGAGCGATGGTCGTCCTATGCCCCGACTGCTCTTAAGCCCAACAAGTGGTGTCCCCCAGGCGAGACGGAGGAGCGTAACAGTGGCAGGGCTGCGAGGTGGTTCGGAGCGAACAATACCAAGTGCGTTTGGAACCTGATATGCGACAAGCGGCAAGAGTTCACTGCCAGGCCCTATGCCATGCGCATTGAGAACGTGCGATGGTTTCCAAAGCTGTACCCTTCTAAGGGTGTCGTCTTCTCAGAAGAGCTCCTCTTCGAAGGGGGATCGCATTTCCATGAGCGCTATCGCGAATTCCTTTGCTGGTGCCTGCGAGGTTCCCTTCCTGCTCTCGCAGAGCATATTCGTAAGCTCGCGCCTAGGTATGAGAGGATTACCGTGGATGTTGACCCCACTCGAGTTTCTCCCCAGTTCGGCTTTGATGCAGTGGCACCATCAATCTGGCCCCAGTCCATTATCAGAGGTTGCTATAAGCGCTTGCTAACAAAGGAGTGCAAGACAGTCTTTATGAACAATCTTCCCTTTGAGCAGCCAGCGGGTAACCGCGAGGGCGGTTGTTCCCAGAACTGGCTCGCATACTGGGTCGCCCAGCAAACGAGGATTGAGACACAGTCGGCCGCCCAGCCGAGTAGAGCTCCCTTGATCAAAAGAAACTCTTTTCCGTTTCGCCCCAATTGCAGTCTGAGCGAGTCTGAGTATGGTTGCTACTCATTGTTGGATCATGAGAACCATTTGTGCCCTGACGTCATTCTGAAGGAAAAGATTGTCGCAGTTAAGAAAGGCGACTCGCATGTCGTCAGATATAGCGAGACATTTGCTAAGGTAAGCAACTTTTTCCGCGTGCGTTAAACTTCTTGATTTCCACATGTTGATGCCTTTATTCTATACTGTTTGCTGTAGTGTCATGTGCGGAGATTCGCATCTGGTGATCGTTCCAAGTCGTTGGTTAACACCATTGTTGCCACCAAAAGACAAGGACAGTCGTTCCTGCTAGCATCGAGGATGGACCCCGAGGTCGAAACCAGGATTCGCGCAGTCATGAATGCTTTTGCTGACTCGCTGATAGATAATGCTCCGGCCTTGTCCCCGCCCAGAGATAATCCATCTCCTCCAGCAACTGCGGCGCCGAGAGCGAAGAGACCCAGGCAGAAGGGAATTACAATATCTTCCCCTAGGAGCGCCCCAACTTCTCCTCCAGCGAAGTCCCTTTCTGCCAAGGACAAAGGCAAAGGTCGCATGCCCAGTAAAGCGCGGAAGGAGCTCGCAGTTGAGACCTTCGTTCCATTCAACCAAGAGGAAGAAGAGGAGAGGCAGGAGCCCAGAGAAGGTGATGAAGAAGAAGAAGAAAGAACAAATGTGATACATGAGGAAGAATCAGGAGGTACCTCCATCGCGTTTCCCTTCTCATTATCGTAATTCTTTTGCAACTCTTTCTTAAACCAATCGTTTCTTCGCAGATGATGATGATGATGATGAGACCATCGGTGGCCTTTTGGCCAAGAGACAAAAGAGAGATACCCATTCAAGCATTCCAGACGATCCCATAAGCGAGGACGTTCTTGCCGAGTCCCGAAAGACAGCCGCGGAAGCTGCCGAAAGAAGAAGGCAGCGCGAAGAGGAGGAGCTCGAGCGTGTGAGACAACGGAGCCTCGAAGAGCAACATGTTGACGACCTAGTGCATCCAGCTGACGAGGAAGATGTGCTTCCCGGAGAGGTGGCTCCTCAGGCGGAGGAGGAGGATGCGGCTCCAGAAGAGGATGCAGCAGCCCTGGAGCAAGCCCAAGCAGATTTTGAAGAAATTGCAGGCGGCGATAAAGGTGAGATCTTCAATCTCGCAGTAACTTATAGAGATGTTGTAGTTGGTGCATTAAAGCATGGTGTGTCAAAAGCTGACATTCGCCGTTGGCTAGTAGGCAAGTGCGGAGAACCTTCAGGTAATCATTTGAACGATATGCATAGACCAGACCTTAGCAACTTGAAACAGAATCATGACCGGTTTCTTCGCGTCCCAGGTCACGCTCATTTTAAGGACCTGCTTAATGAGGACACACTAATAGGGCATGGTTCCACGTCTTTAGTGTATGACGAAGATACTTCAATCCCACCTTCGCGTGGAGGTGCTTGCTCTTAGCTTTAGCAAAGATAGTAAAATAACATACAATACGAGTTACCTAATACTATCGCATTTTATATCGCAGGCAATGCTGAGGAACCTGTGCCGGAGCAAAGAAGTCAGCCTTCTGCGTCCTATGTTCCGATTCCGAGTTCCCATACCGAGAAGCCCGTCGCAGCTACTGAACATGCAGGAGAGCCTCTTGAGGATATCATCGAACTTTCTGATGATGCTAAAGCTGACGCTGTGCTAATGGAAGAAGATGCCCGTACTGGCGCTGAGGAAGTAAGAACAAGTACTGTTGACACTTCCGCATCTGAAGGTGTCCCTCGCCAAGCAACTTCGGCTGTCACTTCGCCTCCGGCGATGACTGAGTCGGTGGCACCTCTTCCTGCGTGGAGCTTTTGGGGCTCGCAGGTCGGGAATGCAGTCGCAGCTGGTGCGGCTTATACTCTTCCTCCTAACTATGAGGGGTTAGAGCTCGCGGCTGACAGGAGAGTTATGGAGCGAGGACAGTCTTCGACTACTCCAGCAATGCGCATTCCTTCTCTTCATGAGATTCTTGAAGGAACTGGTAAGTAGAGATTTGCTGTTTGCATCTCGCATTATTCATTTGCGAGTTTGATAGCATAACTTAGCTTTGACATTGCTTTAGGTTTGAAGCAAACTGATGTGGACTGGCTAGTTCGGATGCGCCTCACCTACCCCCAATCATTTGCAAGATCTCTGGAGATAGGGCCTTTCGACAGGAGGCTATTTCTTACCGAAGCCATTTGGATTTTGGAGCAGCTATCTGCGACCACGCCTGCGACCATTTCTGTCCAGAGTGCCGAATTGCTTTTTGGCATGTGCCAAAATCTTCTTACCAAAGTTCAAGGCAGACTGGGTTTCAGATTTCTTATGAAAAGAGTTACCCTGATTCGCGCAGCCGTAACTTTGAAACTCGGCCACCAAAACCTCGCAGTTGAGAAGCAGAAGGTGGAGCAGCAGAAGCAAAAGGCTGAAGAGGCTATGAAGCTCTATCATGAGATGAATGCCAAGTGCGAGCAATTGAAGCAGGAGGTGGAGCAGGTAGAGAATCTGAGCCATCAGTTCGCCCCTCATGATTCCTTGATCAAGAATTTGCTTTGACTTTTTTGAATTTAAAAAGTAGCAAACAAATAGCAGAAACATTAATGTAATGTTACTAGAAACATTAATGTAATGTTGCTAGGGTTTCTCCCACCTTTTTTTTTAACAAAAGAATGGACATGCCCTTTTTGCCCTTTCCGGGATTTGATGGAATATCTCTGTGCATATCTAATTATGACATCAGCAATTGATATTCTGCTTGATTTTCGCGCTAATTTCTCGTAAGATAAGCACGCCTTCCTTGGGAAGTCCATCCGAATCATGACTATCCGTCATTAATTAGGATACGCAACTGAATCGTCGTAGCCTTTAGTAGGGTAATTGATCGTTACCGCTTTTCAAGGTGTAAGTGATTGACCTTACCCTCTTTTCGAATTCTGCTGACTCATCTTGGCAACTGAAGAGTCTCCACAAGGTCTATATAAACCCTGTCTTTGCCATTTGGGTTCTTCATCCCAAAAATGTTCTTTACCGTGAGTCCTTACGACTGCTGGCTTCAACGCTTGTTTTTCGTTGATTCATGGCAATTCCAAGTCATGAGACCTGAGTTTGCGCTTTGTGCTATAGAAATAGTTTCCAAGATCCGCTTTATGAGGCTTATTGATCTTTATAACCATCATAGAGAAGATGGAGATGATATCTCATGTGTGTTCGAAGAATTTTCTTCGTGTATTATGTTTGCTGGTCATGTTTCCGGCCGCCTCCCGGAGAGGTGCAGCGCCGTAGTGACCGTGCTACTGTCTCGTAATGAACGGCGGAATTCTCCTCCAGCATCCCTGGAGGAGGATTCCTTGCCTCTTCGTTCTTGAACTCAGGAGGCTCGTCAATGCCCTTGTCAATCATGACAAGGAACCCAGTACCAGAGGAATGACTGCTTCCCCTGTTTTGCGCGACTGTGTACGCCGGAACAGGAGGTTCCTCCGGTACATATCTTGATCAGACAGAGGTCTTTGTCAGATCCTGGGGTCTTGGACGTACCGTCGCCCAGATCTTGCTGCTAGGGATGTAGCGAATGACGAGTTGATCTCTTCGCAGAAGCATCTCACTTGCTACAGATCTTTGGCCGCAGATCTGCGTATCGCATATCCGGTGTTAGGACCGTTGGGTTTATCCTTTTTCAGCTAGGATTCCCGCGATGTGTAACTTCGTACTTGTAAGTTACTTTTCAAATGCATTGTAAGCCATGTTGGCTGCGTAGTTAGATTTGAGCTTTTTCGCTTGTAAGCTGCTATCTAGACAGATAAATTGTAAGTCATTTCGACTCATAATGATAAATAGCTTTTTGTATTATTTGCTGTGTCGTTGCAACAAAATACAATTTCGCATGCGTGTCGGCATATCTCGCCTTGTATAACGCTACATACATATTTCGCATTTGCTATCTGCCATGTAAATTCGCAGATGTTTTATTAGATCGTTCGAGATCGTGTTTGCGCAGTTGTGCCATCTTGGCAAATGGGCTTGAGATTTGCTTTCAGATGCAAGTGCGGGTGTCATCTCATCAGATAGACCTTTGTAGATCACTTTAGATCATTTTGCATAATGTTACTATCGAAATAGATAGGCTTGAAAGATCACTTGATACTGCTTTCACATGAACTGCTATCGTGGTAGATAGGCTTAGTAGATCAATTGAGATCATTTTTCGCATGAGCTGCTATCGTAGCAGCTAGGCTTAGATGATCAATTAAGATTGCATTCGCATAGACTGCTATCGTGACAGATAGACTTAGAAGATCGATTAAGATCGCATTTGCATAGGTTGCTATCGGGACAGGTAGGCTTAGAAGATCATATAAGGATCGCATTTGCATAGTCTGCTATCGTAACAGATAGGCTTAGAGGATCAATTAAGATCGCATTTGCATAGGCTGCTATCGTAACAGATAGGCTTAGAGGATCAATTAAGATCGAATTTGCATAGGCTGCTATCGTGGCAGATAGGCTTAGAGGATCAATTAAGATCGCGTTTGCATAGGCTGCTATCGTAACAGATAGGCTTAGAGGATCAATTAAGATCGCATTTGCATAGGCTGCTATCGTGGCAGATAGGCTTAGAGGATCAGTTAAGATCGCGTTTGCATAGGCTGCTATCGTGGCGGATAGCCCATTGTTAACAATAATAACAAACCGAATGAAATAACATTAACAGCTAGGAATATGAAGTTCCCATTTGGGAGAACCCTTTTATTATAATGCTCTCATGTGGGAGAGATAAGATTACAATTCTCTCATATGGGAGAGGAAATTGTGTAAATCATAGCCATACAAGACATAAAGCAACGTTATAATAAAACGCATGAAATGAGAGAAGTCAAGGATAGTACTTCTTAATCCAGCGCATGTTGACTGAATTCGGGGTTGAGGTTGTTCCGTGCAACCTTCGTATGCTGCAGTAGCCACTGTCGAAGACTTCTGTGACTTCGAAGGGTCCTTCCCAATTGGCTGCGAACTTTGGGTGAGCCGCTTCTCGCATGCAATGATCAGATGCGCGCAGGACCAAATCTCCAACCGCGAAATCTCTTCGCTGGACTGTCTTATTGTAAGCACGAGCGATCCTTTCTTGATACCGCTTGTTGGTCCTTTTAGCTTGTTCTCGCTTTTCCTCCAGCAAGACTAAATCATGATCGCGTTGATTGTCGTATAGTGCGTGAAAGGCCAATCTCGCCGAATTGACTCTTACCTCCGTAGGTACCACGGCCTCGGCCCCATAGCATAGTAGGAATGGTGAGGCCCCCGTGGGTGTCCTTGGAGAGGTTCGGTAAGCCCACAGAGCTATGCTTAGAGAATCGGCCCATTTCTTGTGGTCATCTGCGACCATCTTGCTCAAAATCTTCAACAGCGTTTTGTTGGTCGCTTCGGCTTGCCCGTTCCCCTTCGGGTAGTAAGGGGTGGAACATATTTGCCTGATGTTGTACTCTGCTAACTTCGCAGCCACCTGGCGATTAACAAAAGGAGTACCATTATCTGAAAGAATGGTGTTTGGAATTCCGAACCTGCATATGATGTTTTCCTGGATGAAATTGACCACAGCTAGCGCATTTTCCGTCTTCAGTGGTATCGCCTCCACCCATTTGGTGAATAGCTCGGTTGCGGTGAGAATAAAGTGATTCCCGTGTGATGTTGGTCGGATGGGACCGATGAAGTCTAGAGCCCATGTGTGAAATGGCCATGGCGTTCCTAATGCATGTAGATCCGTGTTCACGTCGGGTTCACCAAAATGTGCACAAGAGATTCCGGCGGGGAGACCTCCGTGTACACCGTATGTAGAGGATCAGAGATAGCACGGGAAGAGTTGGGTTGTGTGTAGGGAGAGAGTAAGGCAGTAGTAATGTCTGAGAGAGAGACAGAGGTTTGGCAGAGCTTCCGCGTATGGCCAGTGTGTCCCCCTTTGTATGGAAAGGTTAACGTCCTATATATAGCAGGGAACGTGACCGTTGTAGTGTGGTTAATGCGCCCATTAATGGCGGCTTGATTAGCTTAACCACAACGGCACGTTCGTCCTTATATATAGGGACCGTTACAGCACGTTATGCGCGAATACCGGAACCGTTACGAGGTTGACCGGGTTTGACAGGATTGACCGGGTTTATGGAGCTCGTGCCATAAATCTCTCAAAGCAGTTACTAAAGGTCGCGTGCGGGCTTGGCTCGCACGCGACAGGGCTTACTCTAGCCTCCAAACCACTAAGTCCCTACAAGTCCCGTGCAGTGGTATGCGAGGGCTCTGTCTCGCAGCCCCCACATGGATCAGCGCGGCTGGTGATCCAGTGTGTGTGGAGCACAATATGGTGTGCTGGATGGTTGCCACGTGGCCAAGATCTGTCAGCTCAGAATGCATTATCTACACCTGTATAACTGATTTGATTAGAAATTCCTTCCTCGCTGCAGAGAGTTCCTTAACTTTCCATCCTTTGAGCTTCCTTTGGACCCTTTTGGGTAGATAAGCAAAAGATGCAGTTATTCTCCTTCCTATAGTGGTGGGCAGACCCAAGTAGCTGTCTAGTTCTTCACATAGTTGGACTCCACACTCCTGGCTCAAGGCTTATTTTCGCTTTGAATAACATTTTAAGAAAAGAGGACCGATGATTTCTCGAGATTAAGAGCCTGACCAGAAGTGATCTCATACTCATGGAGTACTTTGCGCAGATTTTGTATCTCTTCACTTGAAGCTTTGGTAAAAAGCGAACTATCATCTGCAAAAACAAATGAGAGATAATAGGGCTGCCTCTGGATGCAGACAAGCCAGTTAATCGACCTCCTGCACTGCGAGAGACAAACTGCGTGAGAGAGTTTCACTAGCAATGAGAAATAGGCAAGGGCACAAGGGACATCCTTGACACAGCCCCCTCTCTGGAATAATAAATCAATCCATGTTGCACCAAACCCCATTCTTTCCATCACAATACGTAGAATGTCCTACTTAACTCTATTGTAAGCTTTGCTCATATCGGCTTTGAGAGCCAAAAAACCCACTTTTCATGTGTAGGAGTTCAAAAGCTGCAATTGTATTGCCAGATATAAGCCGAACCAGAACCAAGCAATTTGGTTTTCCGAAATAAGAGAGCCAAGGATGACTTCCAAACGGTCTGCCATTGTCTTTGTTATAATTTTATAGACTGTGTTACCAAGACTGATTTGGGCGCAAATCTGTAGCTTTTCTGACCTGCTTAACTTTAAGAATAAGAGCGATAAGAGTATGGTTAAACCTAATAATGTATGCATCTTCGTTTAAGATCTTCAAACACATATTTTCAATTTCAGTACCCACGACTCCCATGTATCTCTGATAGAAGATTTTCGGAAAAGCGTCAGGACGCGGAGCCTTGATGGGCGCCAACTGTCTCAAAGCCTCACGAACATCCTCTCTAGTAAACAGTTGATTCATAAAGTGTCTCTCCTCTAAGGAAACCTGATCCTCAATGCAATTAGCGGTTCCATATGTTGTCTAGATTGATCAGTATATGTGAAAATCTTCTTGAAGTAATCTTCAAGGATACCCACGATCTCCTCCGGTTGCTCTATAAAAATGCCTGTCTCATCCTCAAGGCCACTAAACCGGTTTCGAGCTTTCCGAATTAATGTTGTTCGATGAAAGAAGGATGTGTTCTGGTCCCCCTTCCCCATCCACAACTCTCTGGACCGTTGACGCCGCATCTCCTCTTCCCTTGGTTTCAGAGTATGTTGTCCCGGTTTGCCTTCGCTTCTGCAAATTTAGTTGGACTAAATTCCAAATTGAACTAATTAAAATTTATGGATGTTAATTAGTTGGACTAATTAACAGTTAAAATAATCAAGGATCAAAACGCAACAACATGCAAATTTAGTTGGACTAAATTACAAAGTGGACTAATCCGAGTATGGGTCGGATTATTATTGTGGCAGTTTTGTAATTAATAAATGGTAATTAGTTACAAAGGCTAGGCCAATCTTATTATTTTATGAGATGAAATAATTAGAGAAAGAGAAGGAGAAAAGAAGATAGGGTCGAACCCTATACCCGACGGCACAAGGCTCGGCCAAACCCCCTCCTCATCTTCCTCCATCGTTGTGTTCGTTGCTTGATTGGATCAAGCTTCTTGATGATTCGTTCCCTACGTTGCTAGCACAATCCGTAGTAAGGTTCCAGTTCTCAATCCTCAGGTTTGGATACCGGTAGAGGCGTGGACGTTATTCTGCGCAAAGTGATCATTCAAATTCACGGGGTAACCTTACTTCCTTTATCACGTTATGAATGCTTCACATGCGGTTCATGGAGGGTTTTGAGCATAATTTTTTTGTATTTCTTCTTCGTAACCTGCATCAAAACCCTACGGTACTAAAATCGAGCCCTACTGTATATGGAAATCCAACTATCTGAAACCAAGCAACGGTCAAGTCTATCCCTGATAGCTGCTTCTTCACCTACTTCGTTATTACACATAAATTTTTCTCCAGATAAATCCATGTCACATAACTTTAGTCGGTTAATTACACTGCGAAAGCCCTCTATCTGGCTAACGGGGACTGTTCTACCCCCTTCCTTTTCCAAGATAGACGAGAAAGCGTTAAAATTTCCAAATATGCACCAGGGTTGTTCCCTGAGGTAGAGTTTTTCCTAAAAACTCCAATAATGGTGTCTTTCATTTCTGTCACGATCTCCAAAGAAACCCGTTGAAAAAGTGATGCACGTAAATATTATACAATACATATAAAAAATAAATTCATAATTAGAGTTATACTAGGTATTCTGCTCCGACTATATTGGAGATGAAGGAGGTCGACGGGAAACCCTAATCAAGGTGTATAGCTGCAAGTAACGGAAGAGGAGGAGGATGAGGACATCGTGGAGTTTGAAGACGGGCATGTTCTCTGCGCACCAAAAGGCTTCTAACACTGCCTCATCGTCTCTTTTCTTCTCGGAGGGAGAATCAATGTCTGGTCGATGAAAATTTCATTTAAGAATATCTGGCTCGAAGGTAAACATATCAAAATCTCTAAAAACTCTACCTAGTATCTTTATTTTCGATTTTACGAGCAAGGAAGCAAAGGATCGTGTTTTTTCAGCGACCCATGTCGGTTTGGTGATAACTTAGTGCTACTATAATAGTGGGAGACCAGAACTCTGATAGAGCAAGTTTCCTTTGATCAGATTGATCTCTGGGTGCAGGTGAAGAACTTGCCAGCATTACTCCTCATCGAGGAGGATGCCAGCAAGGCCATTTTGAAGTTGGGGACCGTTCTTGATTCCGACGACTACATCATGTTTGGTGATGGAGATTACATGAGGGTTCAGGTTGGAATAAATGTTTGTAAACCACTCTAGCTCGGTGGCTTCATCAAAGTGTTGGGCGAACAAATATATCTAGATTATAAGTACGAAAGGATCCCTACATGTCTGCGAGTGGTGCGGGTGTATCGACCACCTCTATTTTGATTGCACCCATCAAACAAAATGGAATGAGGTTAAGTCACTTGGCTATGGGAGGTTGCTTACGTACAAACCCTCGCAGAGGAAGAAACAGCCAGTAAGAAGAGACTCCTTCTTCTCCGATCAAACTGATTTTGTCTCCGATAACTAGGACGGAATCAAGGATCATAAATATCATCCAATGACACTGATAGCCTAAATAAGCAGCTTGACTCAGATATGGAACTCGACGGGGGCAACATAGAGACCAAGGAGAAAGTTAGCCCGGGGATAAGATTCACGACAATCCCCTTGGTCAACCAACAGTCCCAACAGCCCCTCCAAGAATCGATAAAGGAAAGAGTATTCTCGTAGACGTCCTTAAGAAACGGCCAGGTTCGAATAATGTGAAGAAGCAGACTACTACCCTAAAGAAGAATTAGTCGAAGGGGGGAAAAGAGATATTTGGGCTCCAACCCGAGCGCCAAAGGGAAGCAAGCTTTCAGGCACACATATTTTTTTTCAAAGTTCTTCATCAATTGGAATTGCAAGATTTGGGTTTTGCGGGTAAAATTTTCACTTTTTCCAAGAACAGATCTCAGGGTTACTTCATCCGTGAAAGGATGGAACGAGCTCTAGTCACGTACAGTTTAATTGATATGTTTGGTGGGGTTAGGGCCAATCATCTTGTGGTATACTCATTTTGAACGCTCCTATTGAAGTTCTCTTGGATTCAAGAAGTGTAGCTCACATGCAGGGCAAACGTAGATTCCCGTTTGAAGCTGTGTCACTTCAGAGTGAAGGATGTTAAAACTCGGAAAACCTTAGTTCATTTGTTGGGGACATGAACAAGGTTAAGTATAAGACCAAGGCCAAGAATAAGTCTAAGTAGAGAACGTAATTGACTATTTAGCAGTACTCTGAACATTTGAATGTATAAGACTTTTTTTTGCAGTCCTCTGAAATTCTCGAAATTTGATTATGTTACAACTAGTGACCTTCATTTTTTTGAGTACTTGGACATGATATTTGTTGTATTATTGTTCGGATTTCCTTTTCACAGTTTGGTGCGCCTTAACATTGTCAGGATGGCTTGTTATTCTTTTAATTTTCCTAGTATTGCTCATTCATTCTCCTATTTCTCTTTGATGCTTCCATGTGTTGAGTTAGTTAATCATGAACAAGTGGGGCCAGTGTATTTTTTATTCCATAATTTATGAAGCGGCGTCTATAAATAGATTAAGACTTGAACCGTTGTGGCAGTTGTTGTATGGATTAGATCCACCGTGGCTGCTGATGTTTCTAGGCTCGAAGGGAGATGGTGAGTACGAAGAAGAAGAGCATACTAGTGGTGTCGAGGTGGAGCCTCGACCGAAGGTGATTGATGGTGGTGGGACTATTTTGTGGTATGAGTGGTTGTGTGAGGGATAACACTAACATGAATGCCAGTTTAGGATACAAAACAATATTTCCAGGTTGGGGAATGGAGATGACTATATTGGAATTCAAAGTGGGGTAGCATTACGGTATATTTGGATTCAAGTTGTTTAGTTACATATTGTGTTAGAAGAGTCGATGGAGATTTATGAAAACGATACTTGACATGTTATTTGGTAGTTGGGGTTAACACCTAGCCTTGATAAATATTGGGGTTGTGTAGGGTTTTGATCATGGATACGCAGCGTAAAAACAAATATTATCCATGCAATACCCTCCAAGGATCACAGGACAAGAGACATAACGATGGTAAGGGAAGAAATCAAGTTACACACCTTAGGGTTTCTCCTGTGATGACTTGTAACGTGAATTGTGTCACGTTCTCTATAGTTGATCCACGCCTAGAGTTGAAATCTAGATCTTCCTTCTCCTTTGTGCTAACCCGGAATGGAGGAAGAGGAAGAAGAAATCACACAATGCGAGGAAACAAGGATGATCGTCCTCCTTGTTTGGGCCGACGGCATGGGCGGCGGCAAGGGGGGCGGACGGGTCCCTCTTGCTTGCTTGCTCTCTCCTTTTTGTTCTATCCCACTCAAGTTATGAATTAAAGGCTCATAAGTCTGGGAAGGAAGGAAGGAGCATCCTTTATATAGTCCAACGAATCCTTGCCAACTACCTAAAGGACCCATTCTAGTCCTACTAGAATTCAGTTTAGTCAATTCCTTGCAAATTAGTCCTACTAAGTTTGCAAGGTGTTGCAAAGTGATCCTTCTAATTAATTAATCCTATTAATTAATTCCCAAATCTAGTTCAACTCTATATAGCATGTGACCCCATAGGTTCTATCTAGTTGGTAGCAACAATTTGCTAATATGGAGCGGTTTCTAGCAAAACATCCATTCTAGCCAACTAATAGAATAGTCATCCGACAAACCTTGTACAAGTAATTGGATCATCCCTTTGTCTCTATATCCGAATTGGACAAGAGACATACAATTCACACGAATATCCAATCCATAGTTTCTCGATCCATATGAATAGCCTTATTCGTGCAAATAACATCAATATCCTATATTGATTTATTTGAGTCTGGCCAGACATTCTATAAGCACTATCCCTCGAGTGGCCTAGGATATTTGCTCCCGTTATGTGGGAGGGACAAATTCTATCTACGTCCACTACGATCTCTAAGCTTGCTTCTTATTGTATCCGGTACACGCCTTTATAACTACCCATTTACGGTGTAGCGTTTAACGCTACCAAAATCTCAATAATCCACTACTAGAATATCTAGCGACTTCAAGTCTAAGGATGACAATACCATTGCACCACGAGAAGCACTTGTGACTTAACATAACGTGTATGTAGCCTTCTCGGAGATGGGTCAATCTGGTGCGCCATTACCCTTAATGCACACCCATGTGTTGGATCATGATATCTCCATATCAATCCAACCCCATACTAGTCTATAGATGATTGTACCATTAATCATTATACTGGACTAGCGATATTTAAGATAAACAACACAATTGTAAATCTAAGGACTTCATTATATTAAATATCCAATAAATAATACAATGAATGTTCTAGCCAAAATAAATTCATACTAAACTAGATTGCCTCTAGGGCATCTATTCCAATAGTCTCCCACTTGCACTAGAGCCAATCTGACGCATCTCGTATGCCCATGATCCTAGTGTGCCCTTCATGCTTCCACTGCACAAGCGGCTTTGTAAGTGGATCTGACAGATTCTCATCTGTAGGAATCTTGCATATCCGAACGTCTCCTCTATCGATAATATCTCGAATCAGATGGAACTTCCTGAGCACATGCTTGGATTTCTGGTGTGACCTGGGTTCCTTTGATTGCGCGATCGCCCAAGTGTTGTCACAGTACAACTCTACTGGATCCGGAATGGTAGGAACCACACCAAGTTTAGAACAAACTTTCTGATCCAAACAGCTTCATTTGCTGCGCCATTTGCAGCAATGTACTCAGCCTCTCTTGTAGAATCAGCCACCGTCTCTTGCTTGGAACTCTTCCAGCTCACCTCTGCTCCATTTAGGCAACACACATATCCCGATTGTGATCTAAAGTCATCTCTGTCGGTTTGGAAGCTTGCATCAGTGTAACCTCTTACACGCAACTCTTCCTCACCGCCAAATTGTTGGAATAGATGCCCTAGAGGCAATCTAGTTTAGTATGAATTTGTATATGGCTAGAAAATTCATTTATTATTTATTGGATATTTAATATAATGAAGTCCTTAGATTTACAATCGTGTTGTTTATCTTAAATATCCCTAGTCAAGTATAATGATTAATGGGACAATCATCTATAGACTAGTATGGGGTTGGATTGATATGGAGATATCACGATCCAACACATAGGTGTGCATTACGGAATGTTGCACTGGATTGACCCATCACCGAGAAGGCTACATACATGTTATGTTGAGTCACAAGTGCTTCTCGGGTGCAATGGTATTTTCATCCTTAGACTTGAAGTCACTAGATATTCTAGTTGTGGATCATTGTGATCTTGGTAGCGTTAAACGCTACACCGTGACTGGGTAGTTATAAAGGCGTGTACTGGATACAATGAGAAGCAAGCTTAGAGATCATAGTGGATGTAGAGAGGATTTGCCCCTCCCATATAACGCGAGTAGATATCCTAGGCCACTCGAAGGATAGTTCTTATAGAATGTCTGGCCAGACTCAAATAAATCAATATGGGATATTGATGTTATTTGCACGAATAAGGCTATCCCATAGATCGAGAAACTATGGATTGGATATACGAGTGTGACTTGTATGTCTCGTGTCCAATCCGGATATTGAGGCAAAGGGATGAGACAATTACTTGTACAAGGTTGTCATGATAACTATTCTATTAGTTGGCTAGAATGGATGTTTTGCTAGAAACCGCTCCATATTGGCAAATAGTTGCTACCAACTAGATAGAACCTATGGGGTCACACGCTATATAGAGTTGTACTAGATTTGGGAATTAATTAATTGGATTAATTAATTAGAAGGATCACTTTGCAAACCCTTGCAAACTTAGTAGGGACTAATTTGCAAGGAAGGGACTAAATTGAATTCTAGTTGGACTAGAATAAGTCCTTTAGGTAGTTAACAAGGAGTTGTTGGACTATATAAAGGACCCTCCTTCTTTCCTTCCTCATAACTTATGCTCATTAGTGATCATAACAAGAGTGGGAGAGAAAAAAGGAGAGAGAGAGAGCAAGCAACAAGGGCCGAACCCGTCCCTTGCCGCCGCCCCCTCACCCCGTCGGCCAAAAGAGGGCCGAGCCCCTCTTTTTGTCTCGTTTTGCGTGATTCCTTCACCCTCCTCTTATTCCGGGCTAGCACCAAGGAGTTTGGGAGATCTAGGAGCAACTCTAGGCGTGGATCAACTATAGAGAACGTGACACTATTCGCGTTTGAAGTCATCAAGGAGAACCCAAAGGTGTGTTTATGATTTCTTACCTTTACTATCGTTATGCATCTAGACTTGTGATCCTTGGAGGGTTTTGCATGGTTGTTTGTTTGATTATGCTTCCGTTTGCGCGATCCATATATCAAAACCCTACAGTGGTATCAGAGCCACAGGTCATAGAGCATAAACGTAGTTTATGTGTTACATTCTTGTTGTTTTACACCTTAATTTGTTGTTTATCGCGTAAAACAAGACAAATCAAGCATGGGATGCAATTTGTCAATAATTAGATCATAACAAGACCCAATTTTGCATTGGATGCATGAATTTGTGAGTTTGAGAAATTTTAGGATCATAGATCTAGGGTTTGGGCATCCTTGGGGAAGAAGGAGTTCTCCCAAAACAAGGAAACAACCAAACTTGGGCTCCAAGCAAGGGAGTTGTTTTGGAAACAACTCCCAAGAGGAGGTTCGGCCCCTAGGGGACCGCCCCCTTGCTTGCCGCCCAAGCTTGGCCGCCCTAAGGGGCCGGGCGGCCCTAACCCGCGGGCCTAGCTTGCGGGTTTTGGGCCGGGCCGGCCTTAGGGCCTTGTGGTTCACTTTATTGGGCCCGGGAAATTGGATTGTTGGGCCCATGGACCGTTTTAACCCTAGAAATCCTAAAATCAATTAAAATTGACCAAGCGCGTTAAAATTGGATTTTAACTGTTTATGTGCAAATCGCATGGTGATTGGATATGGCCTTAGGATGTGGTTTGATGTGGATGTTTAATTTTGTGGCTTGGTTTTACGGCCTGCGAGCTGATCAATTAATTGTAATAATTAATTAGAGTTTTATGGCCTGCGTGCCATTTTTTTCTCAACTTGTGACATTTATTTTATTTAGTATAGAAATTAGTTAGTGCTAGATAAAGTAGATTGTTAGCCAAGATTGGAGAAAAAGAAGCCCAAAGCCAAAGGAGCCACAAAAGATGGAGCATGGAGCATGGAGCATACCACATGACTATGAAGGATGGACCAAAAAGATCAAGACGCATGGAGATGTGTTTGCTTAGGGTTCATAGATAATTCCATTGGCTTGGAATTATCTTAGTCTAGAAAAGGCCATATCCACATCACGTTTAATTTCTGTTTTGTGGTTGTTTATTTATTGTCTTATTATTTGTGTGGTTGGTGTATGGATGATGCATGCAATTAGGATAATAAGATAATTAGACGACCCGGATCTATTATTTGGAGTTGTGCCCAAACTCAAATAGATAGATTAGTTGATATTGATCAACAAAACAATTAAAAATTGAATTGAAAATCCCTCAAATTTTAAATATTGTGTTCTTGCCTTCTCGTTATTTAAACACTCATTATCATCATTATTTATCAAGTTCGTGCGTGCCAAAGCATGGCGACTTGGTTCATAATGATGGAATGCGATGGCACGTAACAATGTGCAATTGTTTAGATAAGAGGTTGAACACAACTAGGCTATTAATTTGATTAAGAAACCTAGAGGCAATCAATTGGGATTATCCATATGGATGGATAAATAAGGAGTTATTTGCCCGGTTGAACCAAGAGTTGCATATGGGATGCAATTGGAATTGTTCCTACCTAAAAGTAGTCGAATTATGGGTGACTTGCCAAAGCAAGCTCATAAGGAGATGAAAAGATGGATCTTGGCCCACTAGAAAATATAAGGATATTTTCCGCATTAATATCTTGAGGGTTATTAATCCGTAGAAAAATAGTGGGAGCTATATTTAATAAACTAGCCATTATTAAATATAGTCAAAAATTCACAAATACTAAAACTTGCGTATTTTCCTTTTTTTAGAATTCCAAATGGCAAACAACTCATCGAGTTCACAACATTCCCTACGATCTGTCCTTGAGAAGGACAAGCTCTCTGGAACCAACTTTCTTGATTGGTACAGAAACTTGAGAATTGTTCTCAAGAAAGAGAAGAAACTGTACGCAATAGAGGAGCATGTTCCAGAAGGTCCAGAGAACCAGACACCTGTTGCATTAAAGGCGTATCAAAAGCGTGTTGATGACGCTAATGATGCGGCCTGCCTAATGCTTTGCACCATGACCTCTGAGCTTCAGAAGCAACATGAGAACATGAATGCTGTCGATATGATCGAACATCTAAAGCAGCTCTTCCAAGAGCAGGCGAGGGTAGAGAGGTATGAGGTCTCAAAGGCACTGTTCAAATGTCATCTGGCAGAAGGGAACCCGGTGGGACCCCATGTACTCCGAATGATCGGGTACTTGGAGAATCTCGCCCGACTTGGGTTCCCGGTCGGCCAAGAGTTGGCAACCGATCTCGTGTTGCAATCGTTGCCCGAGAGTTATGGACAGTTCATTATGAACTATAACATGAACGAGATCGTTAAACCACTGCCAGATTTGCTCAACATGTTGAGGACGGCTGAACAGAGCATCAACAAGGGTAAGGGCAAGGCCATTATGATGGTGCATAAAGGAAAGGGCAAAAGGTTTGCCTCTTCCTCCAAGGGCAAAGGCAAGTCAGTTGCCAAGTCCAAGGAACAAGCCCTTAAGCCTGTTGGTGGCGTTGCCACGGTTGTGACTAAGGGTGAGTGTCACTACTGCAGTCAACCTGGACACTGGAGGAGGAACTGCCCAAAATATTTGGAGGACAAGAGGCTTGGAATAGTGATTCCACCACCACCAGGTATTTTTGTTGTAGATGTCAATTTAACTGTCTCTACATCATGGGTATTAGATACTGGATGTGGATCTCATATTTGTCGAAATATGCAGGATCTAAAGAGAAGTAAAAGATTGGCTAAAGGAGAGGTAGATCTGCGCGTTGGGAATGGAGCAAAGGTTGCTGCGTTGGCCATAGGCGTGTGCGAGCTATCTCTGCCTTCATGATTAGTTTTAGAATTAAATAATTGCTATTTTGTGCCTGCTATGAGCAGAAACATAATTTCTATTTCTTGTTTGGACAAGGAAGGTTTTATTATTTCAATAAAGAACAATTGTTGTTCCTTTTATTTGAATAATATTCACTATTTTAGTGCGCAATTATTTAATGGACTTTATGTCCTTGATCTAAGCAATCCTGTCTACAACATTAATACCAAGCGGATTAAAATAAATGATTTAAATCCTGCTTATTTATGGCATTGTCGTTTAGGCCACATAAATGAGAAACGTGTATCTAGACTCCATAAGGATGGATTACTAGACTCATTTGATTTTGAATCATATGAGACATGTGAGGTCTGTTTATTGGGAAAAATGACAAAGTCCCCTTTCAATAAGAAAGGTGAGAGGACTAGTGAGCAATTGGCACTCATACATACCGATGTGTGTGGGCCATTTACCACGCCTGCCAGGGGTGGTTATGTCTACTTCATTACATTTACTGATGATTACAGTAGATATGGATTTGTGTACCTTATGAGGGCGAAATCCGAATCCTTTGAAGTGTTCAAAGAATTCAAGAATGAAGTAGAGAAGCAACTTGGCAAAAGTATCAAGGCTCTACGATCGGATCGAGGAGGAGAATACTTGAGCCAAGAGTTTGACGACTATCTTAGAGAGTGTGGGATCGTGTCCCAACTCACCCCACCCGGAACGCCACAATGGAACGGCGTGTCCGAGAGGAGGAATCGAACCCTATTGGATATGGTTCGGTCTATGATGTGTCAAACCGATCTTCCATTATCATTTTGGGGCTACGCTCTATTAAGTGCAGCTTTCACCATTAACCGTGTTCCATCTAAATCAGTCATGAAGACACCATATGAGATGTGGAGTGGGAGGGGTCCCACACTGTCGTTCATGAGGATTTGGGGCTGCGATGTTTATGTAAAACGTTTACAATCAGACAAGCTAGGGCCTAAATCGGATAAGTGTAAATTTGTGGGGTACCCTAAGGAAACTAAGGGATACTACTTCTACAATCCAACCGAGAACAAAGTGTTTGTTGCTCGGACCGGCGTGTTTCTAGAAAGAGAGTTTGTCTCTAAAGAAGCAAGTGGGAGGAATGTAGAACTTGAAGAAGTTCAAGAACCACAAATCACTGAACCGATTATGGAACATGAACAGGAACCACAAGCAGTTGTGGAGCCACCTGTTCAGGTAACACAAGAGCTTCGTAGATCTAGTAGAGTGTGCCAGGAACCCGAGAGGTACGGACTTCTCGTAACTGATTCCGGTGACACGATGCTCATAGATGATGAGCCTACTACCTATGAGGAGGCCATGAGTGGCCCAGACTCGCAGAAGTGGCTTGAAGCCATGAGATCCGAGATGGAATCCATGTATACCAACAAAGTATGGACTTTGGTGGAACCACCCGATGGGGCGCGGCCCATAGGGTGCAAGTGGGTCTTCAAGAAGAAGATCGACATGGATGGTAATGTGATTACCTATAAGGGCCGATTGGTGGCTAAAGGATTCAGACAGATACATGGTATTGACTATGATGAAACCTTTTCACCAGTCGCTATGACCAAATCCATCCGAATCCTACTTGCAATTGCAGCATACTACGACTATGAGATTTGGCAGATGGATGTCAAAACAGCATTCCTTTATGGGAATCTCCTCGAGGACGTGTATATGATACAACCGGAGGGTTTTGAGGATCCAAAGCAAGCCAACAAAGTCTGTAAGCTGCAACGATCCATTTATGGATTAAAGCAAGCTTCTAGGAGTTGGAATCGACGTTTTGATGAAGTGGTCAAAGAGTTTGGCTTCATCAGAAACGAAGATGAGTCTTGTGTCTACAAGAAGGTTAGTGGGAGCTCTGTAGCTTTTCTGGTCTTGTATGTGGATGACATACTACTCATTGGAAACGACATTCCCATGCTGCAATCTGAGAAAGATTGGCTAGGAAAGTGTTTCTCAATGAAGGACTTAGGGGAAGCAGCCTATATACTCGGTATAAAGATCTATAGAGATAGATCTAAAAGGTTGCTAGGCCTAAGTCAAAGTACATATATTGACAAGGTGTTGAAGCGGTTCAACATGCATGATTCCAAGAAGGGATTCTTGCCCATGTCACATGGAATCACTCTTTCGAAGAGTGGTTGTCCTTCCAATGAGATTGAGAAGGAACGCATGAGTAGGATTCCCTATGCCTCGGCCATAGGATCTATCATGTACGCCATGTTATGTACTAGACCAGATGTTTCATATGCCTTGAGTATGACAAGCAGATACCAATCCAATCCGGGTGAGAGTCACTGGATTGCTGTCAAGAACATCCTAAAGTACTTGAGAAGAACTAAGGATGCTTTCTTGATGTTTGGCGGTGAGGAAGAGTTGCGTGTAAAGGGTTACACTGATGCAAGCTTCCAAACCGACAGAGATGACTTTAGATCATAGTCGGGATATGTGTTTTGCCTGAATGGAGCAGCGGTGAGCTGGAAGAGTTCCAAGCAAGAGACGGTAGCTGATTCTACAACAGAGGCTGAGTACATTGCTGCAAATGGCGCAGCAAAGGAGGCTGTTTGGATCAGAAAGTTTGTTTCTGAACTTGGTGTGGTCCCTAGCATTGCGGATCCAGTGGAGTTGTTCTGTGACAACACTGGGGCGATCGCGCAATCAAAGGAACCCAGATCGCACCAGAAGTCCAAGCACGTGCTCAGGAAGTTTCATCTTATTCGAGATATTATCGATAGAGGAGACGTTCGGATATGCAAGATTCCTACAGATGATAATCTGTCAGACCCGCTTACGAAGCCTCTCACGCAGTGGAAGCATGAAGGGCACACTAGGAGTATGGGCATACGAGATGCGCCAGATTGGCTCTAGTGCAAGTGGGAGACTGTTGGAATAGATGCCCTAGAGGCAATCTAGTTTAGTATGAATTTGTATATGGCTAGAAAATTCATTTATTATTTATTGGATATTTAATATAATGAAGTCCTTAGATTTACAATCGTGTTGTTTATCTTAAATATCCCTAGTCAAGTATAATTATTAATGGGACAATCATCTATAGACTAGTATGGGGTTGGATTGATATGGAGATATCACGATCCAACACATAGGTGTGCATTACGGAATGTTGCACTGGATTGACCCATCACCGAGAAGGCTAAATACATGTTATGTTAAGTCACAAGTGTTTCTCGGGTGCAATGGTATTGTCATCCTTAGACTTGAAGTCACTAGATATTCTAGTTGTGGATCATTGTGATCTTGGTAGCGTTAAACGCTACACCGTGACTGGGTAGTTATAAAGGCGTGTACTGGATACAATGAGAAGCAAGCTTAGAGATCGTAGTGGATGTAGAGAGGATTTGCCCCTCCCACATAACGGGAGTAGATATCCTAGGCCACTCGAAGGATAGTGCTTATAGAATGTCTGGCCAGACTCAAATAAATCAATATGGGATATTGATGTTATTTGCACGAATAAGGCTATCCCATAGATCGAGAAACTATGGATTGGATATACTAGTGTGACTTGTATGTCTCGTGTCCAATCCGGATATTGAGGCAAAGGGATGAGACAATTACTTGTACAAGGTTGTCATGATGACTATTCTATTAGTTGGCTAGAATGGATGTTTTGCTAGAAACCGCTCCATATTGGCAAATAGTTGCTACCAACTAGATAGAACCTATGGGGTCACAAGCTATATAGAGTTGTACTAGATTTGGGAATTAATTAATTGGATTAATTAATTAGAAGGATCACTTTGCAAACCCTTGCAAACTTAGTAGGGACTAACTTGCAAGGAAGGGACTAAATTGAATTCTAGTTGGACTAGAATAAGTCCTTTAGGTAGTTAACAAGGAGTTGTTGGACTATATAAAGGACCCTCCTTCTTTCCTTCCTCATAACTTATGCTCATTAGTGATCATAACAAGAGTGGGAGAGAAAAAAGGAGAGAGAGAGAGCAAGCAACAAGGGCCGAACCCGTCCCTTGCCGCCGCCCCCTCACCCCGTCGGCCAAAAGAGGGCCGAGCCCCTCTTTTTGTCTCGTTTTGCGTGATTCCTTCACCCTCCTCTTATTCCGGGCTAGCACCAAGGAGTTTGGGAGATCGAGGAGCAACTCTAGGCGTGGATCAACTATAGAGAACGTGACACTATTCGCGTTTGAAGTCATCAAGGAGAACCCAAAGGTGTGTTTATGATTTCTTACCTTTACTATCGTTATGCATCTAGACTTGTGATCCTTGGAGGGTTTTGCATGGTTGTTTGTTTGATTATGCTTCCGTTTGCGCGATCCATGAATCAAAAACCTACACAAGTATCAAGAAAGCATCCTTAGTTCTTCTCAAGTACTTTAGGATGTTCTTAACTGCAATCCAGTGACTCTCACCCGGATCGGATTGGTATCTGCTTGTCATACTCAAGGCATATGACACATTTGGTCTAGTACATAACATGGCGTACATGATAGATCCTATGGCCGAGGCATAGGGAATTCTACTCATGCGTTACTTCTCAATCTCATTGGAAGGACAACCACTCTTCGAAAGAGTTATTCCATGTGACATGGGCAAGAATCCCTTCTTGGAATCTTGCATGTTGAACCGCTTCAACACCTTGTCAATATATGTACTCTGACTTAGGCCTAGCAATCTCTTAGATCTATCTCTATAGATCTTTATACCGAGTATATAGGCTGCTTCCCCTAAGTCCTTCATTGAGAAACACTTCCCTAGCCAATCTTTAACAGATTGCAGCATGGGAACGTCGTTTCCAAAGAGAAGTATGTCATCCACATACATGACCAGAAAAGCTACAGAGCTCCCACTAACCTTCTTGTAGACACAAGACTCATCTTCGTTTCTGATGAAGCCAAACTCTTTGACTACTTCATCAAAACGTCGATTCCAACTCCTAGAAGCTTGGTTCAATCTATAAATGGATCGTTGCAGCTTACTGACACGATCCAACCGCAAGTGTACGGCTGTCGCGTGTAGTAATATCCGGTAATCCGGGTTTGTCGAACCCAAGGGACTTGTAGTGAATTAACTAAGATGATTATCTTTGTGTGGGCAAGCAAATGGATTGTTTTATTAAACTAATAATTTAAATAACAAATTATCAAAATTGAGACTAATACGAGGGATAAGTATCAGGATTTTTCTAGGATCACTAGGTGAACACCGTTAACGAATTACATTTTGAAACACAGATAATGTTTTAATTTTCCAAACGAGCAATAAGGCTAACCGAGTTACCAAGCTAGCTTTCTATGCCTAGGTCAAATTACAACCGAGTTACCAAGTTCTAAGTATCCCTAAAACATATAATGACGTCATCTAATTCTACTCAACGTTCACAGTCGGTGGTTGATTTCTCTAAGCTGTGACTACGTGCTTAATTCAATTATCCGGGCAATTCGTTGCTTTCACTAATGTATTACCTATAATCTTCCTACTGCAACGTCTCACAATAGCAAGATAGATTAAGAGTATGAATTAAACATAGCAAACAAGAACATCATCAATTAAGTTTAAGCCTTCCTCCAACTTGTTCTTCCTTGTCTCCAGCAGCCCTCTCTGCCTTTAGGTCCTAAAAATCGTCCTGTATAGGGCTGGGCACGATTTTTAATGTATTTTGGCCGAATTTGCAATTCAGCCCCTCTAGTTTGCAATTCTCGGACAGATTTCATAAGCTGATCTTGCGCGGGCCTTTTCTACCTCATCCGGACTCCGTTTTGGGCCTATCTTATATCGTTGGAAAGCCCTGGATGTCTACTTTCAAATGGAGTAGGCCTTGCTCCAAAATTGTATGTGTAACTCCAGATTCAGTCCGAATACTGAAGACTGGTCCAGTGAACTTTTCCAGCTCTTCTTCGTTTTCGCGTCATCTTCGGCGGACCACATCTTTCTCGTCCCGCCTTTGATTGAGCTCCGTGACCTACCGTTGGAAAGATAATTGAGTCTAATTTCATTTGGAACCGGTCTCACTATAGCAGGTCTTGTAGAACTCAATATATATTCAAAATAATGAAGGTTGGTCACTTTTGCTACTCTAACTTTGCCTCTCCTCATTCTTCTTGGCCATTCCCGAGCTTTTCTCATCTTCCGAAGTTCGTTTCATGCCTCATAGCAATTGTTTAGCATCCTTTCCTAGAATGACAACATGAAAAATCATACCAAGCGATTATATTTGACAAATAACATCTAAAAATGCATAGAAACGTCCGGACTAGCAATGAATCACAACAAGCTCATTCTTCACAAGAATTGGCCTAAATATCATCACTTTTCACCGAAACGCACACAAATAGCAATGTATTACATACGAAAGATGACTCCAACTAAGGAGTTATCAAATACCCCCACACTTACCATTTGCGCGTCTCGAGCAAAGTCTCATCTACTGCATTCATCTATTTACTAGCCGACAAGGCACAAACGAATCAAATTCGACTAACGACACAACAATGCAGCAATATGATGCAAATGAAATTCTAGACTCGATCTTACAATTATTTAAAACATACAATTTCTCTCTTTTTGGCAAGAATGGGCAATCTCCCTCTCATCAACTGAAAATCATCAAGCTTTCACTAATCCTTTTTGAAATTCATATACATGCAGCAAGAATTTAAAATAAAAATGATTTTATGCAAAAGCTCACTAAGGTGTCCCCTTTCTTCCACCAATTCAAACCAAGACACAAGCATGTCCTAAGCTTCATTGGGCCTAATTCAGCTCAAATTTCACTGTAGCATTTCTTCGCCGAATCATCTGAGGTTTTCACACCCTCTTAGCCTTTATTGCGTTTGAATGCAAATTGTCCCAGTGAAGGGAGTCACAACTCCTGTAAAATAAGGCTTGACTCTAGTTTTCCTCTCTAAGCTCTACTTGGATGGAATCCAAATTTTCCGTGTGACTGATAACGCCCAATTAGGGGTTATCTTTTAGCCTGATTTCACGAGAGTTTGTGTCGGAAATAGCGGTTTTTGCCGGAAAATGCTTTAGAATGCCTAGGGAATCTAGAACGAGACGTTTATTTGTACTTCCTGGATTTCTGCTTATTTATTGCTATATTTGGATATGATCGCGGGTTTTCGTTCGTGTTGCCTTTTCAGGAACAGGTTCGGAAGGTGCATCGGGAAGCGTGACGGGACCAAGCTGGGACCGTCTCGGGAAACGTGCACAGGACCGGGTCAAGATGGGAACACGGAAAAGCAGGAGAACACCAAGGGAGGCAAACCGGGAGTGTCAGGCAGAAGAGTGGGACCCAGGGGACCCAACCAGGCCCACCAAAGGACCAAGCAGGGCCCCCATCTCCACCCCCTGCCTGCGTATATACGCAGGCAGGGAGGGAGATGGGAGGAGGAGAATTGGCCCTGCCTGCGTATATACGCAGGCAGGGAGGGAGATGGGAGGAGGAGAATTGGCCCTGGTTGCGTATATACGCAATCCTGCATATATACGCAGCCAGTTTGACTTTTTGGTCAAAAACGGTGGACTGATGGCAGATTCCGTAATTTCTGGCGCACACGTTTCGGGGAAAACAGCACTATTTAAAGACTCGTCCAGGCTCGTTTTGAAAATACAACACAATTCTCAGCACAACCGAAGGGCAAGTCAGAGCATTCACGGAGAGCACGAAAGCGCGATTCGAGATTCGAAGACTTAGTTTGATTTCGTTCTCTCTCTTTATATTCAGAAACTGCGTTTTGTATTATGTCTAGTCGTAGCTTAACTTCTTTCCTAGGTTCTCGGTGAACCTAGGGTTTCGTATCCAGATTTTATGACTACTTCGTTTATGGATTCATGATTGTTATCTTAATTCAGCAAGTTGTATCTGTTATTCTGGCCTTGATTATTATCGTATATGCATGATAGGATTGATCACCCAGGATTGCTATAGACCCGAGCTTGTAGGTGAAAACGTCAAGTTAGAGTTAGGAAGAAAAGTCAGGATTTAGTACCTTACCCTGATTGATCGACCAGAGAAAGGGAGATAGGGCTAGCATTGAAAAACGTGAGACCAACTGTTAGAGAATTTGACCCGGGCCATTCGGACAGGTTAGAAACCCTAACAGGCTTAGACCGAGACTGCAGATTTAGGCAGCTTAACAAGAATCCGAAAGTCTGCAGGATCGGGATTACGTGTGGAATCTGAAAAGTCACTGCACAACTGGTACGTTGCACATATATCGAAACTGCTGAGTGTTTTCATAATCGAACGTAAAACTGAAATCTGTAGAAACCCTAGGGGATCCTGGAGCCTAGTTCTCATCTATTATCATAACAACCGATTCAACTTATTTCAGAAAACGTCACAAAAAATATTTAAGTTTACGTTTTTAATTTCTGTTTTTAGTTTAGTAACTGCAATCACAACCTACTCCTCCTTGTTACTACACTCGGTTAACCAAAACTGACAACGTGAGTAAACCCGAAATAGTCCTCGTGGGAACGATCACCCGAGTTTAATTACACCCGGTATTACAAGATTCGTATACTTGCGGACAACACGTTAGTTTGCGCATCAAGTTTTTGGCGCCGTTGCCGGGGAATTTTTTAGGGTCTATTTAGTAGTCAGAATTAGTTTTCTGACTCTTTGTTTATTTTCAGTTTTGTTATTTTTCTTTTTATCTCACTGCGTTTTTGAATCTGCGTTTTCAGTACTGTTCAGTTGATGCCCAGATTGCCTCGCGATTTGGTGTCACCACTCGACAACCCAGAAAAACTGTATACGAAACAGAACCACAGAAACCGAGAAAGCACGATGGCAACTAACCAGAGAGATACGCCCGAGAACACCGAAGCCGGTGGACAGGAACGAGAGAAACGTACCCCAGCCCAGATGGCTCGGTACATTGAGGAACTTGTCACAGCGGGACTTGCTGCCCGAAGCAACCAGAGAACATATAACCGATCTGGGAAGGCGTTGGTGGAAAATTTCAAAGTCCCCACCGGGGGGCATGAGCGAGCTATTGTGGTGCCCGGGATCACCGCCGAGCACTTTGACATAAAACCATCCACCATCCAGACGGTACAAACTCTCTGCCCGTTTCATGGCAGGGCCGACGAAGACCCGAACGATTTTATCGTGAAATTCGAAGATTACTGCAACAAGGTCAGATACAAGGGGGTAGAAGCAGAGGCACTCATGCTGATCTTATTCCCATACTGCCTATATGGAGTGGCCAAAGACTGGCTCGAATCCCGACCACCCCGATCCATCACCACATGGGAGGAGTGTGTCGCAGATTTTCTGGCAAAGTTCTATCCCGCCTCCCGAGTCATACAGTTACAGAGCGAGATTCTTTCATTCAGGCAGAAGACGGGGGAGACGGTGGTGGACGCATGGGACAGGCTCATGAGATTGGTAAAAAGGTGCCCGAACCACGGTTTTGGAGACGCAAAGATCCTGCAGGTTTTCTACCATGCCCTAGACAGGGAGAACGCCGACAGGATTGACAGAGAGGCCGGGGTAAACTTCTTGTATCACGTGGACAAAGAAGGTGCGTATGACCTGATGAAGCAGTTGGCCAAACAGGACACCCGACTGTTTGACGATCGCAGGATGACGGCTAGAGCCGAACCAGCAGAGGATGACCGGATAGACAACCTGGCCAAGATCGTTCATGACTTGGTCAAGAAAGTCTACTCGGATAAGAAGACTGTTGCAGCAGTCGAAGAACCTGATCTGGACACAGCCATTGAGGAACTAAGGACCGAAGACACCAATTATGTACAGCAGCAGTGGGACCCGAGCCGGTACCGACCGGGCACGAGAGACCATCCCGGGTTTCGGTACGGAAACCCGAACGCGGCAGTTTATGCACCAGGTTTCCAGCACAGGCCACCAGCCCAGAAGGCTGCCCCAGCCGAACAGGCTCAGTCAGCCCAGCTGCACAGCAGTACGACGCTCAGATGAAGGAGATCAAGTCCATGTTCCAGACTATGGAGTCCCGGTTCAAGCACATGGACGCCCTGACGGCAGACATGCAGACAACCAAAACGTCATTACGCGCTTTGGAAGTACAAGTGGGGCAGTTAGCACAGCTGCTAACAGAGAGACAGCCAGGAAACCTACCCTCGAATACAGTAAACAATTACGGGCTCAGATCAATGCTATCTCCACTCGGAGTGGATTGGCACTGCAGGATCCACCGTATCCCAGCCACGCAAGTGCAGAAAATTCGAAAGAAATAGAACGCAACTTGCCGGGCCAGGATAACAGCACAATCGACCGCCCCCAGCCGAAGGGCTCGGTTGAGCAGGATGCAGTGCGGAACGAGACAGATGCAGAAATGGTACCTGTCTCCAAGGAGGTCCCATACCCCTTGCGAACACGAAAGAGGGATGACAGCAAGGACTACGCCAGGTTTCTCGAGATGTTCAAGCAGCTGCAGATTAACATACCTTTTGCCGAGGCTTTGGCTAAGATTCCCACTTACGCTAAATTCCTCAAGGACATCTTGTATGGAAGGAGGCGGATGAGCGATTTCGAGACCATAAACCTGACGGCAGAAGTGAGCAATTGTGTGAAGAATGGGCTACCGAGGAAGAGAAAGGATCCTGGCAGTTTTGTTATACCGGTTACCCTAGGTAATGCTTACACGGGAAAGGCTCTGTGTGACCTAGGGGCCAGCATCAACCTGATGCCGTTGACAATTTTCAAAAGTTTGAAATTCGGTGAACCCCGACTTACCAGAATCATGCTGCAAATGGCAGACAGGTCCGTTAAACAGGCCTATGGGGTTATCGAGGATATTCTGGTCAAAGTCGGCGAGCTTATTTTTCCGGCAGATTTCGTCATCCTGGACATGGAGGCAGGGGAGGTATCGCTCATACTTGGCAGGCCGTTTCTGGCCACGAGCGAAGCAATGATTAACTGCAAGAGCGGGGAGCTGACCATGCAGATTAACGAGGAAAAGGTGAAATTCAACGTTTTCAAAAATCTGCAACTGCCAAATTACTACGACCACGAGGATATCTTTGCCATAGACGTGGTTGACGAAGGTTGGGAAAACGAGGAGATGGACCAATTGTGGGAAGAGATCGACAGCATGTACGGGGAAGAAAAGGAGAAGACTCGGTGCGAACACGCCATGAGAGCCGAGGACTGGACCACTTTACACCGGGACGAAGACGGCAGGCAAAAGATGATTCTGGTCCCGTCACTCAAGGAGCCACCCGCACTGGAGCTGAAACCGCTCCCCAGCCATCTCAGGTATGCGTACATTGGTGAAAATAGTACTCTGCCCGTAATTGTTTCGTCTCGTTTATCTCAGGAACAGGAGCAGAAACTGCTGGAAGTATTGCGAGAGCATAAGGAAGCAATCGCCTGGACGATTGCAGATATCAAGGGGATTAGCCCCTCCTATTGCATGCACAAGATCCGAATTGAAGAAGGCAAGAAGCCGGTGATTCAGCCTCAGCGGAGACTGAATCCGAACATGAAGGACGTTGTGCGAAAAGAGGTCATGAAGTGGCTGGAAGCGGGAATCACATACCCCATATCGGACAGCACGTGGATCAGCCCGGTCCAGTGCGTGCCCAAAAAGGGGGTATTACGGTGGTGCAGAATAGTGATCAGGAGCAGATTGCGCAGCGCACCGTTACAGGCTGGAGGATCTGCATGGACTATCGGAGGCTAAACGACGCAACACTGAAAGACCACTTCCCGCTACCATTCATGGACCAGATGCTGGACCGGCTCACCCACCACGCCTATTACTGTTTTCTGGACGGGTATTCCGGGTACAACCAGATTTGCATAGCCCCGGAAGATCAGGAAAAGACAACGTTCACCTGCCCATACGGTACGTTCGCGTTTCGGCGCATGCCGTTCGGATTGTGTAACGCTCCTGCCACGTTCCAGAGATGTATGATGGCGATTTTTTCCGACATGATCGAGAAAAATCTGGAGGTCTTCATGGACGACTTTTCACTGTTCGGGGACAGTTTCGATGACTGCCTGTTCCATTTGGGTCAGGTTCTGATCCGATGCAAGAAGGCGAATTTGGTGCTCAATTGGGAAAAGTGTCACTTTATGGTCACCGAGGGGATCGTGCTGGGTCACAGAATTTCCAGCAAGGGACTCGAGGTGGACAGGGCTAAGATCGAGGTGATAAAGCAGCTTCCATACCCGACGAACGTAAGAGCGATCAAAAGTTTTCTGGGACATGCAGGATTTTACCGAAGGTTCATCAAAGAATTTTCCAAGATCACAAAGCCACTCTGCGCTTTACTCGGAAAAGACGTACCCTTTGATTTCGATGCAGCATGTCGGCAGGCTTTTGACCATTTGAAAGAGAAGCTGACCACAGCCCCGGTTATAACTACGCCGGATTGGTCACTCCCATTTGAGCTGATGTGTGACGCCAGCGACTACGCAGTCGGGGCAGTTTTGGGGCAGCGAAAGGATAAAGTCTGCCACGTCATTTATTATGCGAGTCGGGTACTCAACGATGCCCAGCTCAACTATGGCACGACAGAAAAGGAACTGCTGGCCGTGGTGTATGCCCTGGACAAATTCAGACCCTATTTGGTCGGGTCAAAAGTTATCATTTTTACCGACCATAGTGCCCTGAAATACCAGCTGGACAAGAAGGACGCGAAACCGAGACTGTTGAGGTGGGTACTACTGATGCAGGAATTCGACGTGGAAATCCAAGACAAGAAGGGAGTTGAGACGTGGTAGCGGATCACCTATTCAGACTTGAGAATGTGAAGGTGGACCCGGTACCGATCAAGGAAAACTTCCCAGACGAACACAACATGGCAGTAAAAATCGGGAGACCGTGGTACTATGCCATAGCCAATTACTTGGTAACTGGCACGCTTCCCGAGGATCTCACCCCGTCTCAGCGGAAAAGGTTCGTTTCCGAAAGCCGACAGTATTTCTGGGATGACCCGTACCTATTCAAACAGGGGGCCGATAACATCCTGAGAAGGTGTATCCCGACCCACGAGGCCTGGAACGTGATCCGACACTGCCACTCATCACAGTGTGGGGGTCATTTTGGGGGAACGCGAACAGCTCATAAAATACTGCAGTCCGGTTTTTTCTGACCGACAATCTTCAAGGATTGTCACGACTATGTGCAGGGATGTGATAGATGCCAGAGAACAGGAAACACGTCACATCGGGACGAGATGCCGATGACCGTGTGGCAGGAAGTAGAGCCTTTTGATGTATGGGGAATTGACTTTATGGGACCATTCCCGTCATCCATGGGTAACCTCTACATTCTGCTGGCAGTAGATTATGTGACGAAGTGGATCGAAGCGATCGCGTGTCAGAAAAACGATGCAGCTACCATTGAGCGTTTTCTGAAACGTAACATTTTCAATCGTTTCAGGACTCCCAGGGCAATGATTAGTGATGAGGGCTCTCACTTCATCAATCGAGTCTTTGCGAAAGTTCTGAAACAATACGACGTGTCACTTCATAAAGTCTCGTTACCCTACCATCCGCAGACAAACGGGCAAGCCGAGGTTTCGAATCGAGAGATCAAGAGCATACTCGAGAAAACAGTGAATCTCAGCCGAAAGGATTAGTCCGTCAGACTGGACGATGCGCTTTGGGCCTACAGGACTGCTTTCAAAACACCGCTGGGTATGTCACCATACCAGCTTGTGTTTGGGAAAGCGTGCCACTTGCCGGTGGAATTGGAGCACAAGGCGTATTGGGCCATCAAACTGCTCAACTTGGACCAGAACCTAGCAGGAGATAAGAGGAAGCTGGCACTGCTGGAATTAGAGGAGTTCCGCAGAACGGCTTTCGAGAGCGCCAAATTTACAAAGAGAAGACGAAGAAGTGGCATGATCACCGTATCACGCCAAAGCAGTTTAACGAAGGCGATAAAGTGCTTCTCTACAATACCCGGATGCGGTTTTTTCCGGGAAAACTAAGGTCTCGTTGGTCGGGCCCGTTCATCATCAAGCAGATTTTTACATGGGGAGCATTCGAGCTGGAGAATCCAAAAGATAAGTCCAGTTTCAGGGTGAACGGGAATCGGATCAAGCCGTATCTCGAGACCGCTGAAGTCGTCAAAATAGACCCGGTCTATTTTGATGACCCGTAAGAGGTAACAAGGTCGGGCCGTCGACCGTAAATCACAAGGCGCTGTTTGGGAGGCAACCCAAATTAATCATTAATTAATTTATTTTTATTATTTTATTACGTTATTATGTTCAGTTCTGAATTTCTGAGAGAGGCGAGATGAGCGGGTTTTTGACTTGAAATTTGAGAATGTGCAGATACAGCAAAATTCAAAACAGCCGGAACCGGGAAAACAGAGGAAGAGAGACAATTTGAAAAAAAAAAAATATATGCTGCTGGTTGCGTATATACGCAGCCCTGCGTATATACGCAACCAGGGGCAAATTTTTTTTATTTTTTTCGTTTTCTTTTTTATTTCTGATTGAGTATATACGCAGTATTGCGTATATACGCAAACAGAAAGAAAAAAAATGTAATTTTTTCAAAACCCAAAGGGCATTTTGGTCATTTTACACTTTTAGGGTATAAGAAGAGGAAGGAGGCCGGCCACCTCCATTGTTGGCACCTTCCTCTCTCTCTCTCTCTCTTCCTCCATTTTCTCCCACTTGAAGAACACGAATTTTGCCTCGGACCTCCGAATCAAAATCCGGGCACATTTCTGGAATCCCCTCGTCGCAAGGAGCAAGTTTCATCCATCAAAATCCAGAAACAAGCAAAAATCGAGCGGGAAATTTCCATCTAAAAGTGGTGTGTTCTTGAGGAAAAGTGCCGATTCGAAGGTGTTAGAGAAAGAACTAGCAAAAACCGTACAAGGGAAGGTGAAAGAGGAGATCGAGGGCTTCGATTTGGTGGGTTCGGATTTCAATTCCGGGCAGTTACGTTTTCTGGCGATTTTTCCGGCGACCGCCAGCGACTTTACCGGCGACTTTCCGGGCAGAATCTCCGGTCTTCACCCCTGTTTAGGGAAGGTCGAAATTCTCATCTTTCTCTTTATTTTCCGTTTTGGCACGGCCCATAGCCGGGCCCGTTATTTTTGATATTTTTGATTTTGGAACGGCACTTGCCGTGTGGACCTCTGGTAGCTCTTAGGTGGACTATCTATTGAGACACACTTGTTACGTGCACGTTTCACGCTTTTTGTTTTAAATTCCAGAGTTGGCACGTTTTTCGAGGTTGTGACTGTTATGGACTTTGGAGTGCCGATCCTTGACCAAGACCGAGACGAGATCCCTACTGACTATGCCGCGGGGGAAATCACCTCTAGGAAGTTTGACAGTTTTCGGTTCGTGAACTATTATGCTCATTTTTACTTTTTGACCGCAACGAAAATGGGTCATAGACTTCCCCTGGACTACCATTTTGAGGTCGACACATGCCGCCAGAGATGGCAGATTTTGCGAGTCGTCCGGAAATTTTCGGGCAGTCCTTGGCCGGGTTTCCGGAGGTTTCTAGCTCCTCCTTGGTGCGTGAGTTTTATGCAAACCTCATGCATAAGGGGGCGGGTGAGGCCAACGGGGACGTCCGATGGGTGTACTGCCGGCGGCAATTTTTATTGATCACGGTGGACAGTATCCGCCAAGCGTATGGGATCCTGTTGAGACACTTCTCGTGCACATATGCTGAGTGTGCGGATTACCCGCCGAGCGATTCTGAGCTTTTGCGGGTTGTGACTAGTGGGTACCCGGGGGCCCATTTTGAGAGAGATGGTGCTGGTGAGATAAGCAAGAAATTGCACTCTCGATTTATTACCGGGCCGCCCCGATGGTGGGCCGAGTGGGTAGTGAACAGGGTAGTGGGTATTAAGCATTTTACCCATCTTGACTATGAGTATGTACTCTTAGTCTACTGCCTTGTTCTACGGCGAGAGGTCGACATTCCTCGTCGCATTTGGGTTTACATGCAGGAGCGGAACAACTCCGCGAGCCACAAGGGGTTGGGGTACGCCAACCTCATCGCCAAACTGGCGCGGGAGTTTGAGGTTCCTATGGACGATCGTGAGGGTGATTTACTGCCTCCTCGGCCACGACCTTATAGGAAGATCATGGCCCGTAACCCGAGCCCACAGGAGTCGGTCGTTGACCTCGATGAGGATGACGATATTATGGAGGAGGATCCGGCTCCTGCCCCTGCCCCTGCCCCTAGGAGGCGTTCCACTCAGGAGCGACCAGCCAGTCGCCAGGCATCGGTCGGACTTCGGCGATGCCGTACTAGTCGAGAGAGTGAGCGTCCCGAGTCGAGTTGACTGGGGACTGAGAGGAATGCCCGTACCCAGCCATCCCGAGAGCGAGGAGAGTGATGCGCAAACTAACGTGCTATCGCAAGTGTACGAATCTTGTAATACCGGGTGCAATTTAGACTCGGGTGATCATTCCCACGAGGACTGTTTCGGGTTTACTTACGTTGTCAGTTTCGGTTATCCAAGTGTAGTAACAAGGAGGAGTAGGTTGTGATTGTAGTGACTAAACTAAAAACAGAAATTAAAAACGTAAACGTAAATATTTTTGTGACGTTTTCTGAAATAAGCTGAATTGGTTGTAACGATAATAGATGAAGACTAGGCTCCAGGATCCCCTAGGGTTTCTACAGATTTCAGTTTTACGCTCGATTATGAAAACACTCAGCAGTTTCGATATCTGTGCAACGTACTAGTTGTGCAGTGACTTTTCAGATTCCACACGTAAACCCGATCCTGCAGACTTTCGGATTCTTGTTAAGCTGCCTAAATCTGCAGTCTCGGTCTAATCCTGTTAGGGTTTCTAACCTGTCCGAATGGCCCGGGTCAAATTCTCTAACAGTTGGTCTCACGTTTTTCGATGCTAGCCCTATCTCCCTTTCTCTGGTCGGTCTATCAGGGTAAGGTACTAAATCCTGGTTTTTCTTCCTAACCCTAACTTGACGTTTTCACCTACAAGCTCGGGTCTATAGCAATCCTGGGTGATCAATCCTATCATGCATATACGATAACATTCAAAACCAGAATAACAGATATAACTTGCTGAATTAAGATAATCATCATGAATCCATAAACGAAGTAGTCATAAAATCTGAGTACGAAACCCTAGGTTCACCGAGAACCTAGGTGAGAAGTTTAGCTACGACTAGACATAATACAAAACGCAGTTTCTGAATATAAAGAGAGAGAACGAAATCAAACTAAGTCTTCGAATCTCGAATCGCGCTTTCGTGCTCTCCGTGAATGCTCTGACTTTGCCCTTCGGTTGTGCTGAGAATTGCGTTGTGTCTCCGTGTCCTCAAAACGAGTCTGGACGAGTCTTTAAATAGTGCTGTTTCCCGAAAACGCTCGTGCCCGAAATTACGGAATCTGCCATCGGTCCACCGCCTTTGACCAAAAAGTCAAAACAGGCTGCGTATATACGCAACCAGGGCCTATCAACCACCCCCCATCTCCCTCCCTGCCTGCGTATATACGCAAGGCTGCGTATATACGCAGGCCTGCGTATATACGCAGGCAGGGAGTGGAGATGTGGGCCCCACTTGGTCCTTTGGTGGGCCAGGTTGGGTCCCCTGGGTCCCACTCTTCTGCCTGACGCTCCCGGTTTGCCTCTTCGGTGTTCTCCTGCTTTTCCGTGTTTCCGTCGTGTCCCGGTCTTGTGCACGTTTCCCGAGACGGTCCCGGCTTGGTCCCGACACGCTTCCTGATGCACCTCCCGAACCTGTTCCTGAAAAGGCAACACGAACGAAAACCCGCGATGAAACGACCCGGGATCTCGGTTCAGGGTTAAAGAGACAATCGATAACCAAAAGTAGAATTATGCTATTAAGATTACATTTTGTTTAGTGTATACAGCAAATCTTGTCAAAATAAGTATACAAAAAAAAATTAAATAAATAAAAAGTGTGTGATATTTTAAATGATCTAACTTAAGCACGCAGCTTCGTCTCGATTCGCGTTCCCATTCCCCAACCTTGATTGATGACCTGCGGTTTTAAAATAGCAAAAGCCGACGCAGTTTTGAAGAAATGATCAGTAAAAACTGAGTAAATACATACTACGACGTGTAAAGTAACGAGTGGCACGGAAGCATGAGTTGAAACAAATCAAAAGATTTAAACAGTAAAACTATCGTGTTGGAGAATTTGGAACAATTGGTAGTAACCGAGTAACAAAAACCTCTCAATTTAATAACATTGGGAAACCACGAGTAGTTGGTAACATATCCAGAGTAAACAAGTCCATTTAAGAGAATAACTTAGTTTATGAGTAGCCAGAGTATTCCAAATCATTTCAATTTATTAGGGCAATCCTGAGCCACAAACAACATCAATAGAATAATCAAACTTTCTTTCAATTCCACTTTAACAATTAAGTTTAGCTGAGGCATATCCAGAGCCACCAGCAGGATCGATGTAAACAGAGGGATCACGAAATAATCACTAAGGGTTCCTTCTAGGATCTATCAAACCCTATTTCACCCGAGCGTTAAGGGAGCCCATTCGTCAACCCCGCTCACAACATTAGCTAAAAGGCCTTAAGTGTCGACACCCCTATACCGTAGTGACCCTTACAAGTATAAGTAGCACTCTATAGCTCTATAAACCCCTTGGCCTCAATATCTTGATACATTTTGGCTCATCGGGGGCGGATTTTTGAACATTGACGTTCTATCCAATAATAAGAAGCATTGCTTCAATGGTCTTAGCCATAAGAAAATGGAGGATCGCTTGACGCCTACCATTAATAACAGTACTCTGTACATCGTCCTAAGTCTATTAGAGGTATTTTATTTTTTCTCTTTCACATAACCAGAATCAGAATATCAATATTTCACAAGTAATTTTCGAGAGTTCTCAAAGGAGATGAATAGAATAGTTTAACAACATTCGAGTGAAAAACATGCATTCTCATACTTTTTCATATAACAAGCATTCATCTGAAACATCGAACGCATACGCACATTTTGATATGAAAAGGTCGTACATATGTACTTACCACTGAGATGAAGCACAATTAAAAGCAAGTAACTAAGCCTAGCACTCCGACGACAACCGCTCTCTCCTACGAGGTCGATGTCTACAATCACACGTATGACGTACTCGTTATAACCAATTTACACATGCATAATAACAGTGAAAACCTACATGTCACATAGTCCTATATGTCACTAATGAACATATAAAGATGTTTAATTATCAAAATAATTCCAACAAAATACCTAGAATTTCAAAAATTCAAGTTTTCTAAAAAATGTGAAACTACAATTCTGGACAGAGTTGTAGCTCTGACTTTGGAGACATATTTACCTTATCAAATCATCTCCTAAAATTTTGAAATTATTTTATAATGAACCTACATGTGTCTACTTTCAGAAACATCAAGAAAATCATGCATAGCTATTATAAAACTCAAGTTACAAAAATAACAAACACTGCTATGCAGAGAAGAGTTTTACAAAAACTTTCAACTTTGCAAGGGGATTACTACCACTTGGAGAATATAAATAAAGCTCATCTTCTCCAGAATGAATCCCCTATGTGTCTACTTTAATCACAAGAAAGATGAGATGCCATAGGTTTCTGAAAATGAGTTTTTTAATAAAAATGGCAAGATTGGTACTGAAACAGAGTTTCAGAAAACATGCAACTTAAAATGAGCATATCTCCCTAACCAAAATGTCTATGGAGTTGGTTTTTTTCTCAAAATGACCACCTATGAGTCTAGTTTCAAAATATGCAAGAGTTAAAAATTTCACAGAGACAAAAGTTTGGAGATAATATACGTTTTTCACAAACTGGTCAGATTGTGTCAATATGCATTTTTCCTAAAAATCAACAAGTTTGGTTCAAAAGATACATGCAACTTATGGAGACTTGATTTTCACACAAATAACATCATTTTAGGCATGAAGTAAGATTTTTCACATGCTCTTGACACAAATGATCAAAATTTTCTTGACATGCAAGTGCAACTACCAAGAAATTTACAAAGTGCATATGGGTTTTAGTGTGAGTTTCATGAAATAGTCAAGATTTTGGAGTCAATCACATGATCTAACCATGGAAATGAAGAATCAAGCATGGAGATGAAGAAAAATAATGTGAAATTTCATCAATCAAAGAAAAACATAAACATGCATGTATGAATTCAAGACTAGAAGGAAGATTTACCCCAAGATTCAAGAAATTGGAGAGAAATGGTGAAATTGGGCTTCAATCCATGAGTAGAATGGTGGAATAACCCCCCTCCATGATGATATTAAGGTTGGACTCAAGTTTTTTTATGAGTTGGAGAGCATAAAATTGAGTTTTGATGAAGTTTTTGTGAAGTCAACACCCAAAAACGGGCATGGAGTTTTGAGAGAGAGAAAAGAGCTTGTGTGAATGCTCTTGAAGAGAAAACATGTGAAGAATTGTGAAAGAAAGAAATGGGGTTGATGGTGGAGGTTGGTGGTGAAAAATCTCCCAAAGAAGTTCATACAAAGTGAAGGTAGTAATGAGAGGTTGATGGGGATGAGAGTGATAGAAGAAAAAAAAAATGATTGAATATAATGGGTGTAGTGTTCTTGATGTATTAGTAGAGCAAAATGTGAGATGCTTGTAAAAAAAAAACATCTCCATATTTTAGTAGAGTTGACCAAAAATAATTGAGGGGGAACTTGATTATAAATAATCAATAGATGAATTGCTAGTTGGGGTAAAAAAAATATAATATTGATAAATGAGAGGTTTCTTTGTGAAAACTAAAAGTTGATGGGTGAAAATATAATTTTCAGATATTAACTATCACATACAAGTTTATTTTCATAAATTACAAAATCGCCAAATAATTTCAAATAATCCACTTTGTAAATAAATGTCAAAATCTAATTATTATTTTTTTTAGAAAATTACAAGCATCTCCCACGTATACAAAATGAGTTTCCTATCGTATTATCCAAGTTTTCAAAACTACAAAATAAGCCCAAAATAGAAAATATATATCAATGTAGATGTCAATTGACACAATTATATTTTAAAACTAAGAAGAAGTCAAGGACAATTTTGAAATGTAAATTTCTTAAAATTCTCAAATATTTTTCGAAATTACTAAATAACCCCAACTAAAATACGGGGTATTACACGCGATCATATCCAAATATAGCAAGAAATAAGCAGAAATCCAGCAACTACAAATAAACGTCTCGTTCTAGATTCCCGAGGCATTCTAAGGCATTTTCCGGCAAAAACCGCTAATTCCGACACAAATACTCGTGAAATCAAGCTAAAAGATAACCCCTAATTGGGCGTTATCAAATACCCCCGCACTAAACATTGCTCGTCCCGAGCAATCCTGCCAACTCTAGCCTGCATTTCTGTCCTCGTGACTGACTCTGTACATACCCTACCGTTGCATACGCTTTCGACCCGAACCTTTCAACCGGACGACTCGATAGAAAAACTGACTCAAATAGAATATACACAGACTCAAACGACTCAAAACAGACTAGTGACAAAAATATTTTTGGCGAGATTGGGCAACCTCAAAAACATAAACAGTGTGTCCTCGTGATCTCATCCTTTTCAGAACGTACTTCCATGCAAACGATCGGTAAGTCTGAACAGATTGATATGGTGGATTTAAGCACTGGACTGAAGTACTATTACTTTGGTTATCAAACTGAGCAAATCCCTAGCTAACTTACCATCCGAGCTGTTTCCGAAAGGATCTATGTCTAATCAGGTAGGATAAATATATGTATCAAGGTACGGCATAATCCTACTTGTTATGACATTCTCACAATTTACCAAACTCACACCCCTCACCGAGATCCCGAAAAACTGCCCGAAACACCTAAGTTCCTGCTTTCCCAATTCTCCTGTCCCCCGGTGTGTCTTTGCCGTGCTCGCGGCCACAAATGTGAAGCGGTGCAAAATGTCTCGAAAATTGTGCCACTCACTCAGCTTTTTATTTAAATAACAAAAACACAAAACAAACTAAAAACTAGATCATGATTTTTTTTTCTTTTCCTTTCTTCTTTTTTTTCTTTTTCTTTCCTCTTTTTTTTTTTTTTTTTTTTTTTAATATATATATATATATTTTTTATAACACAACTATATATACAAACGTTACACAAGTATCAACAATACTAAACTGACTAAAGCTGAGTGCGTGAAAATAAATTTCTGCCGTGGGGTACGTAAAATGTCCTCATGTGGAGTACCCCCGCACTAATCCTGAAGCGGTGATCCTGTAGTCGAGATAAAACTGTGCGGTCCCACCGAACCTCCTCATCACCAAAGATGTAGAAAAACGGCACAACCACCAATTGACCCTACAACCCCCCAGAACCCCGTTTTGTGCGAAAAGATGCTCGCACGCGACTAACTCCTCCTGTGGTCACTATGTAGTGAAGTGATCCACCTCCGCAAATTAATGCACTGTCGCCACTAACTCACCCTGTCCTTCCCTCGAAAAACGTGTCAAAATCGAAACTGTCCAAAACTGATAACTCATGAAGCTCCCCCATCTAAAACCTGCCCCTACTCACTCCCTCCGTCATAACACATAGAATAGCCAACTATCGACTGATGAGGTCTCAAAGAAGGCTGCCTAGGCTAAAGTGGCTACGAAGAAAGAGGGTAAATGGCTTCAAACGGGTTGACTAATTGGACCTAGGGGTAAGAAACAGGACGTGAGATCCCTTGATAGCCAGTCACTCCACCGAAAAATGCGATGACCGTGACGGCGCCCGTGGGCGGGTTGTCGACTACCTATGTGACGGTGGTGTAGCAACTAGTCGGATTTTTAGCTCAGGTGATGATTACTTGCGGATTCCAAAGGTCACTGGCTCTCACCTATCTACTATACCTCGGTGCAAGTTTTCTTCTCTTTCAAAGGATTCAAACTCAATTTCTTCACTGTTTTCGTTATCTCGATTGCCCTTTCTCAAAATTTTCCAATTTTAAACTTTCTTTTTTTTTTGAAAAATAATTTATACTTGCTGTTTGCGTATATACGCAGGTCTGCGTATATACCCAACCAGCAGCATAAAAAATTTTTAATTTTTTCATTTTTTTTTAAATTATATACAATGTATGGCTAGAATGATTATGGCGGGTTGACTCAAATAAAGAAAATATGCTGACTCAAAAATAAAAATAAAACTGCAAATAAGTACGAAAAAATGTGCAGACCGGGTAAATGCAGACACGACTACCACCCCCACACTAAGAGGTGGCATGCCCTCATGGCACTCACTCGTCCGGAAAAAATGTCGGGTCGGACCCGGTCTCGGACGTACCGGATATGCTAACCGGCGAGCTGCTCCCTGAATCAGACCGAAAGACCGGCTGACGCGCCCGTGTACGGGACCGGTAATCAGAGGACTGCGTCTCGGACCCAGTCCAACTGCTAGGTGGCTGGGATCGCAAATTCGTCCTGCCACTTGAAGGCTGCTGGGTACGGGTCCCAGTCTGACGACCTGTAGGCTGCCGGGATCGTGTCCCAGGCGGCCGTCTCTCCTGTCGGGCAGGTGGCGGTGATGGCTGAGTCGGAGGAGGTGGCTGGGTCGGAGGTGGCGGAGCAGACGTGCACTCTCTAGAGTCCCCGTCATCCGACCATTCCTCGGTAAAGCTGCTGGAGTAGGTGGGTGGAAAATACAGCGGAAGTGGCGGTTCTCGGCCTGCGTGCCGAGCCGCATCCCGCTGCTCCTCTCGAATACTAGCTAGGGCAGCCTGGGTGTCCTTCGTGACCTTCCGCTGAGTCCGGCGGTTATGCGTCAACGCTCTCCAAAGCTTGCCCACGCTCTCATACACCTTCTCTCATATTGACTTGCGTCCGCCCTGACACCCCTCAAATCTCTCGTCCACTCGGGGCAGTCTACGTGGCGGGGCCGGTCTAGCTCGTGGGGTTGGGTTGGCCCGTGGGGCCGGCTCACCTCTCTGTCGGGCAGGCTGAGGCTGGGCATTCCTCTCAGTCCCCTGTCTACTCGACTCGGGACGCTCACTCTCTCTACTAGTACGGCATCGCCGAAGTCCGGCCGATGCCTGGCGACTGGCTGGTCGCTCCTGAGTCGAACGCCTCCTAGGGACAGAGGCAGGGGCAGATGCAGGAGCCGGGTCCTCCTCCATAATATCGTCATCCTCATCGAGGTCAACGACTGGCTGTGGTGGACCCGGGTGACGAGCGATAAGCTTCCTATAAGGCCGTGGCTTAGGAGGAAGTAGATCACCCTCCACATCAAACATCGGAACCTCAAACTCCCGTGCCAGTTTGGCAATGAGGTTGGCGTACCCCAATCCCTTGTGGCTACCGGAGCAGTTCCGCTCCTGCATGTACACCCAAATCCGACGAGGAATGTCAACCTCTCGTCTAAGAACAAGGCAATAGACTAAGAGTACGTACTCAAAGTCAAGGTAGGTAAAATGCTTAATACCCACTACCCTGTTCACTACCCACTCGGCCCACCACCGTGGCGGGCCGGTAATAAAATGAGAATGCAATTTCTTGCCTATCTCGCCTGGCCCCTCTCTCTCGAAATGGGCACCCGGGTACCCCCCAGTCACAACCCGCAAAAGCTCAGCATCGCTAGGCGGGTAATCTGCACACTCAGCATATGCGCACGAGAAATGGCGCATCGGAATCTGGTACGCCTGGCGGATGGTATCCGCCATGATCAACAGAAACGTACGCCGCAAATAGACCCAGCGGACATCCCCGTTGGCCTCCCCCTCCCCCTTGTGCATGAGGTTCGCGTAAAACTCACGCACCAAGTCAGAACTGGAAACGTCCGGAAACCCCGCTAGGGACGTTCCGAAAATGTCCGGTCGACTCGCATACTCTGCCATCTCCGGCGGCATGCTCGTATGGTCTACCTGAAACTAGTAGTCTATCGGGAAGGCTATGACCCATTTTGGTTCCGGTCATAAAGTAAAACTGTGCATGATGGTTGACGAACCTAAAACTGTCAAACTTCCTAGAGGTAATCTCATCCGCCACATAGTCAGTCGGGATGTCATCTCGCTCGGGGTCTAGGATGGGTACGTTAAACTCCATAACAGACCAAACCTCGGAAAACGTGCCGACACGGGAAAATAAGCAAAAACGTGAAACGTGCACAAAAATAGTGTGCCTCAATAGATAGTCCACCTAAGAGCTACCAGAGGTCCACACGGCAAGTGCCGCTCCAAAACGCAAAATTACCGAAAATAACGGGCCCGGCTACGGGCCGTGCCAAAACGGAAAATAAAGCGAGGGATGAGATTTTCGACCTTCCCTAAACAGGGGTGAAGACCGGAGATTCTGCCCGGAAAGTCGCCGGAAAGCCGCCGGCGGTCGCCGGAAAACCAAACTGCCCGGAATTGAAATCCGACCCCACCAAATCGAAGCCCTCGACCTCCTCGTTCACGTTCCCTTGTACGGTTTTTGCTAGTTCTCGCTCTAACACCTTCGAATCTGCACTTTTCCTCAAGAACACCTCACTTTTAGATGGAAATTGCCCGCTTGATTTCCGCTTGTTTCTGGATTTTGATGGATGAAACTTGATCCTTGCGACGAGGGGATTCCAGAAATGTGCCCGGATTTTGATTCTGAGGTCCGATGCACAATTTGTGTTCTTCAAGTGAGAGGAAATGGAGGAAGAGAGAGAAAGAGAGGTGCCAACAATGGCTAAAGGCCGGCCCCCTCTTCCATTTAAACCCTAAAAGGTCAAAATGACCAAAATACCCCCGGGGTTTTGAAAAAATTCCAATTTTTTTTTTTCTTTCCTTTCTGTTTGCGTATATACGCAGTACTGCGTATATACCCAACCAGAAAACAAAACGAAAAAAAAAATAAAAAAAATTATTTTTGCCCTCGGGTTGAGTATACGCAGCCCGAGGCAAAAAATAATTTTTTTTTTTGTCAAATCTTCCCTCTTCCCCTGTTTTCCCGGTTCTGGCTGTTTTGGATGTTTCTGTATCTGCACATTCTCAAATTCAAAGTCAAAAACCCGCTCATCTCGCCTCTCTCGGAAATTCATAACTGAATATAATAACGTAATAAACTAATATAAATAAATAAACGATTAATTTTGGGTTGCCTCCCAAACAGCGCCTTGTGATTTACAGTCGACGGCCCGACCTTGTTACCTCTTACGGATGACGACTTCGGCGGTCTCGAGATACGGCTTGATCCGGTTCCCGTTCACCCTGAAACTGGACTTGTCTTTTGGATTTTCCAGCTCGAATGCCCCCCAGGCAAAAATCTGCTTGATGATGAACGGTCCCGACCAACGAGACCTCAACTTCACCGGAAAGAACCGCATCCTGGTATTGTAGAGAAGCACTTTGTCGCCTTCGTTAAACTGCTTTGGCGTGATACAGTTATCATGCAACTTCTTTGTCTTCTCTTTGTAAATTTTGGCGCTCTCGAAAGCCGTTCTGCGGAATTCCTCTAATTCCAGCAGCGTCATCTTCCTCTTATCTCCTGTTAGATTCTGGTCCAAGTTCAGCAGTTTGATGGCCCAATACGCCTTGTGCTCCAGTTCCACCGGTAAGTGGCACGCTTTCCCGAAAACGAGCTGGTACGGTGACATTCCCAGCGGTGTTTTGAAAGCTGTCCTGTAGGCCCAAAGCGCATCGTCCAGTCTGACAGACCAATCCTTTCGGCCGAGATTCACTGTTTTCTCGAGTATGCTCTTGATCTCTCGATTCGACACCTCGGCCTGCCCGTTCGTCTGCGGATGGTAGGGTAACGAGACTTTATGAACTGACACGCCGTACTGTTTCAGAACTTTCGCAAAAACCCGATTGATGAAGTGAGAGCCCTCGTCGCTAATCATTGCCCTGGGAGTCCCGAAACGAGTGAAAACGTTGCGTTTCAGAAAACGCTCAACGGTAGCTGCATCGTTTTTCTGACACGCGATCGCTTCGATCCACTTTGTCACATAATCTACTGCCAGCAGAATGTAAATATTTCCCATCGACGACGGGAACGAACCCATGAAGTCGATCCCCCATACATCAAATGGCTCTACCTCCTGCCACACGGTCATCGGCATATCGTCCCGGTGTGACGTGTTTCCTGTCCTCTGGCACCTATCACATCCCTGCACATAGTCGTGACAGTCTTTGAAGATTTTCGGCCAGAAAAAACCGGACTGCAGTATTTTATGAGCTGTTTTCGCGTTCCCCCAAAATGACCCCCACACTGTGATGAGTGGCAATGTCGGATCACGTTCCAGGCCTCGTGGGTCGGGATGCACCTTCTCAGGATGTTGTCGGCCCCCTGTTTGAACAAGTACGGGTCGTCCCAGAAATACTGTCGACTTTCGGCAATGAACTTTTTCCGATGCGACGGGGTGAGATCCTCGGGAAGCGTGCCAGTTACCAAGTAATTGGCTATGGAATAGTACCACGGTCTCCCGATTTTTACTGCCATGATGTGCTCGTCCAGGAAGTTTTTCTTGATCGGCACCGGGTCCACCTTCACGTTCTCCAGTCTGGATAGGTGATCCGCTACCACGTTCTCGACTCCCTTCTTGTCCCGGATTTCCACATCGAATTCCTGCATCAGCAGTACCCACCTCAACAGTCTCGGTTTTGCGTCCTTCTTGTCCAACAGGTATTTCAGGGCACTATGGTCGGTAAAAACGATAACTTTCGACCCGACCAAATAGGGCCTGAATTTATCCAGGGCGTACACCACGGCCAGCAGTTCCTTTTCTGTCGTGCCATAGTTGAGCTGGGCATCGTTGAGTACCCGGCTCGCATAATAAATGACGTGGCATACCTTATCCTTTCGCTGGCCCAAAACTGCCCCGACTGCGTAGTCGCTGGCGTCACACATCAACTCAAACGGGAGTGACCAATCTGGCGTGGTTATAACCGGGGCTGTGGTCAGCTTCTCTTTCAAATGGTCAAAAGCCTGCGGACATGCTGCATCGAAATCAAAGAGTACGTCTTTTCCGAGTAAAGCACACAGTGGCTTTGTGATCTTGGAAAAGTCTTTGATGAACCTTCGGTAAAATCCTGCATGTCCCAGAAAACTCTTGATCGCTCTTACGTTCGTCGGGTATGGAAGCTGCTTTATCACCTCGATCTTCGCCCTGTCCACCTCGAGTCCCTTGCTGGAAATTCTGTGACCCAGCACGATCCCCTCAGTGACCATAAAGTGACACTTTTCCCAATTGAGCACCAAATTTGCTTTCTTGCATCGGATCAGAATCTGGCCCAAATGGAACAGGCAGTCATCGAAACTGTCTCCGAATAGTGAAAAGTCGTCCATGAAGACCTCCAGATTTTTCTCGATCATGTCGGAAAAAATCGCCATCATACATCTCTGGAACGTGGCCAGAGCGTTACAAAACCCGAACGGCATGCGCCGGAACGCAAACGTACCATACGGGCAGGTGAACGTCGTCTTTTCCTGATCCTCCGGGGCTATGCAAATCTGGTTGTACCCGGAGTACCCGTCCAGAAAACAGTAATAGGCGTGGTGGGCGAGCCGGTCCAGCATCTGGTCCATGAATGGCAGCGGGAAGTGGTCCTTCAGTGTTGCATCGTTTAGCCTCCGATAGTCCATGCAGATCCGCCAGCCTGTAACGGTACGCTGCGCAATCTGCTCCTGGTCGTTATTCTGCACCACCGTAATACCCCCCTTTTTGGGCACGCACTGGACCGGGCTGATCCACGTGCTGTCCGATATGGGGTAGATGATTCCCGCTTCCAGCCACTTCATGACCTCTTTTCGCACAACGTCCTTCATGTTCGGATTCAGTCTCCGCTGGGGCTGAATCACCGGTTTCTTGCCTTCTTCAATTCGGATCTTGTGCATGCAATAGGAGGGGCTGATTCCCTTGGTATCTGCAATCGTCCATGCGATTGCTTCCTTATGCTCTCGCAATACTTCCAGCAGTTTCTGCTCCTGTTCCTGAGATAAACGAGACGAAACAATTACGGGCAGAGTACTATTTTCACCAATATAAGCATACCTGAGATGGCTTGGGAGCGGTTTCAGCTCCAGTGCGGGTGGCTCCTTGAGTGACGGGACCAGAATCATCTTTTGCCCGCCGTCTTCGTCTCGGTGCAAGGTGGTCCAGTCCTCGGCTCTCATGGCGTGCTCGCACCGAGTCTTCTCCTTTTCATCCCCGTACATGCTGTCGATTTCTTCCCACAATTGGTCCATCTCCTCGTTTTCCCAGCCTTCGTCCACCACATCTATAGCAAAGATGTCCTCGTGGTCGTAGTAGTTCGGCAGTTGCAGATTTTTGAAAACGTTGAATTTCACTTTTTCCTCGTTAATCTGCATGGTCAGCTCCCCGCTCTTGCAGTTTATCATTGCTTCGCCCGTGGCCAAAAACGGCCTGCCAAGTATGAGCGGTACCTCCCCTGCCTCCATGTGCAGGATGACGAAATCTGCCGGAAAAATCAACTCGCCGACCTTGACCAGAATGTCCTCGATAACCCCGTAGGCCTGTTTTACGGACCTGTCTGCCATCTGCAGCATGATTCTGGTGGGTCGGGGTTCACCGACTTTCAAACTCTTGAAAATCGTCAGCGGCATCAGGTTGATGCTGGCCCCTAGGTCACACAGAGCCTTTCCTGTGTAAGCGTTCCCTAGGGTAACCGGTATAATGAAACTGCCAGGATCCTTTCTCTTCCTCGGTAGCCCATTCTTCACACAATTGCTCACTTCTGCCGTCAGGTTTATGGTCTCGAAATCGCTCATTCGCCTCCTCCCATACAAGATGTCCTTGAGGAATTTGGCGTAAGTGGGCATCTTAGCCAAAGCCTCGGCAAAAGGTATGTTAATCTGCAGCTGCTTGAACATCTCGAGAAACCTGGCGTAGTCCTTGCTGTCATCCCTCTTTCGTGTTCGCAAGGGGTACGGGACCTCCTTGGAGACGGGTACAGTTTCTGCACCTGTCTTGTTCTGCACTGCATCCTGCTCAACCGAGCCCTTCGGCTGGGGGCGGTCGACTGTGCTGTTATCCTGGCCCGACAAGTTTGCGTGCTACTTCTTTCGAATTTTCTGCGTGCGTGGCTGGGATACGGTGGATCCTGCAGTGCCAATCCACTTCGAGTGGAGATAGCATTGATCTGAGCCCGTGGATTGTTTACTGTATTCGAGGGTAGGTTTCCTGGCTGTCTCTCCGTTAGCTGCTGTGCTAACTGCCCCACCTGTACTTCCAAAGCGCGCAGTGACGTTTTGGTTGTCTGCATATCTGCCGTCAAGGTGTCCATGTGCTTGAACCGGGACTCCATATTCTGGAACATGGACTTGATCTCTTTCATCTGAGCATCGTACTGCTGTGCGGATGGGACTGACTGAGCCTGCGGGGCCAAGGCAGCCTGCTGAGCTGGTGGCCTGTGCTGGAATCCCGGTGCATAAACTGCTGCGTTCGGGTTTCCGTACCGAAACCCGGGATGGTCTCTCGTACCCGGTCGGTACCGGCTCGGGTCCAACTACTGCTGTACGTAATTGGTATCTTCGGTCCTTAGCTCCTCAATGGCTGTGTCCAGATCAGGTTCTTCGACTGCTGCCACAGTCTTCTTATCCGAGTAGACTTTCTTGACCAAGTCGTGAACGATCTTGGCCAGGCTGTCTATACGGTCATCCTCTGCAGGTTCGGCTCTAGCCGCCATCTGGCGATCGTCAAACAGTCGGGTGTCCTGCTTGGCCAACTGCTTCATCAGGTCATACGCACCTTCTTTGTCTACGTGATACAGGAAGTTTCCCCCGACCTCTCTGTCAATCCTGTCGGCGTTCTCCCTGTCTAGGGCATGGTAGAAAACCTGCAGGATTTTCGCGTCTCCAAAACCGGGGTTCGGGCACCGTTTGACCAATCTCATGAGCCTGTCCCATGCGTCCACCACCGTCTCCCCCATCTTCTGTCTGAATGACAGGATCTCGCTCTGCAACTGTATGACTCGGGAGGCGGGATAGAACTTTGCCAGAAAATCCGTGACACACTCCTCCCATGTGGTGATGGATCGAGGTGGTCGGGATTCGAGCCAGTCCTTGGCTACTCCATAAAGACAGTATGGGAATAAGATCAACATGAGTGCCTCTGCTTCTACCCCCTTGTATCTGACCTTATTGCAGTAATCTTCGAATTTTCCGATAAAATCGTTCGGGTCTTCGTCGGCCCTGCCATGAAACGGGCAGAGAGTTTGTACCGGCTGGATGGTGGATGGTTTGATGTCAAAGTGCTCGGCGGTGATCTCGGGCACCACAATGGCTCGCTCATGCCCCCCGGTGGGGACTTCGAAATTTTCCACCAACGCCTTCCCAGATCGGTTATATGTTCTCTGGTTGCTTCGGGCAGCAAGTCCCGCTGTGACAAGCTCCTCAATGTACCGTGCCATCTGGGCTGGGGTACGTGTCTCTCGTTCCTGTCCACCGGCTTCGGTGTTCTCGGGTGGATCTCTCTGGTTGGTTGCCATCCTGCTTTCTTGGTTTCTGCGGTTCTGTTCGGTATACAGTTTTTCCGGGTTGTCGAGTGGTGACACCAAATCGCGAGGCAATCTGGGCATCAACTAAACAGTCCTGAAAACGTAGATTCAAAAACGCAGTGAGATAAAAAGAAAAATAACAAAACTGAAAATAAACAAAAACTCAAAAAACTAATTCTGACTACTAAATAGACCCTAAAAAGTCCCCGGCAACGGCGCCAAAAATTTAATGCGCAAACTAACGTGCTATCGCAAGTGTACGAATCTTGTAATACCGGGTGCAATTTAGACTCAGTGATCGTTCCCACGAGGACTGTTTCGGGTTTACTTACGTTGTCAGTTTCGGTTATCCAAGTGTAGTAACAAGGAGGAGTAGGTTGTGATTGTAGTGACTAAACTAAAAACAGAAATTAAAAACGTAAACGTAAATATTTTTGTGACGTTTTCTGAAATAAGCTGAATTGGTTGTAACGATATGGATGAAGACTAGGCTCCAGGATCCCCTAGGGTTCTACAGATTTCAGTTTTACGCTCCATTATGAAAACACTCAGCAGTTTCGATATCTGTGCAACGTACCAGTTGTGCAGTGACTTTTCAGATTCCACACGTAATCCCGATCCTGCAGACTTTCGGATTCTTGTTAAGCTGCCTAAATCTGCAGCCTCGGTCTAATCCTGTTAGGGTTTCTAACCTGTCCGAATGGCCCGGGTCAAATTGTCTAACAGTTGGTCTCACGTTTTTCGATGCTAGCCCTATCTCCCTTTCTCTGGTCGGTCTATCAGGGTAAGGTACTAAATCCTGGTTTTTCTTCCTAACCCTAACTTGACGTTTTCACCTACAAGCTCGGGTCTATAGCAATCCTGGGTGATCAATCCTATCATGCATATAGGATAACATTCAAAACCAGAATAACAGATATAACTTGCTGAATTAAGATAATCATCATGAATCCATAAACGAAGTAGTCATAAAATCTGAGTACGAAACCCTAGGTTCACCGAGAACCTAGGTGAGAAGTTTAGCTACGACTAGACATAATACAAAACGCAGTTTCTGAATATAAAGAGAGAGAACGAAATCAAACTAAGTCTTCGAATCTCGAATCGCGCTTTCGTGCTCTCCGTGAATGCTCTGACTTTGCCCTTCGGTTGTGCTGAGAATTGCGTTGTGTCTCCGTGTCCTCAAAACGAGTCTGGACGAGTCTTTAAATAGTGCTGTTTCCCGAAAACGCTCGTGCCCGAAATTACGGAATCTGCCATCGGTCCACCGCCTTTGACCAAAAAGTCAAAATTGGCTGCGTATATACGCAGGGTTGCGTATATACGCAACCAGGGCCTATCAACCACCCCCCATCTCCCTCCCTGCCTGCGTATATACGCAAGGTTGCGTATATACGCAGGCCTGCGTATATACGCAGGCAGGGAGTGGAGATGTGGGCCCCACTTGGTCCTTTGGTGGGCCAGGTTGGGTCCCCTGGGTCCCACTCTTCTGCCTGACGCTCCCGGTTTGCCTCTTCGGTGTTCTCCTGCTTTTCCGTGTTTCCGTCGTGTCTCGGTCTTGTGCACGTTTCCCGAGACGGTCCTGGCTTGGTCCCGGCACGCTTCCCAATGCACCTCCCGAACCTGTTCCTGAAAAGGCAACACGAACGAAAACCCGCGATCATATCCAAATATAGCAAGAAATAAGCAGAAATCCAGCAAGTACAAATAAACGTCTCGTTCTAGATTCCCGAGGCATTCTAAGGCATTTTCCGGCAAAAACCGCTAATTCCGACACAAATACTCGTGAAATCAAGCTAAAAGATAACCCCTAATTGGGCGTTATCAGAGAGCCGGCCCCACGGGCCGACCCGACCCCGCGAGCTAGACCAGCCCACCACGTAGATTGCCCCGAGTTGACGAGAGATTTGAGGGGTGTCGTGGAGGACTCAAGTCCGTAGGGGAGAAAGTGCTCGAGAGCGTGGACAAGATATGGAGAGCTCTCACACATACCCGCCGGACTCAGCAGAAGGTCACGAAGGACACCCACGCTGCCCTAGCTAGCATTCGAGAGGAGCAGCGGGAGGCCGCTCGGCACGCAGGCCGAGAACCGCCACTCCCGCTGTATTTTCCACCTACCTACTCTAGCAGCTTCACCATGAGTTGGTCGGATGACGGGGACTCTAGCGAGTTTACCTCGGCTCCACTTCCCCCGACCCAGACACCTCCCCCGACTCAGCCATCACCGCCACCTATGCGACAGGAGAGACGGCAGCCTGGGACACGATCCCGGCAGCCCACAGGCCGTCAGACTGGGTCCCGTACCCAGCAGCCTTCGAGTGGCAGGACGACATTGCGATCCCAGCCACCTAGCAGTTGGACTGGGTCGGAGTCGCAGTCCTCTGATTACCGGCCACGTGCATGTGCGCGTCGGCCGGTCGTCTATCGGACTGATTCAGGTAGCAGCTCGCCGGGTAGCATATCCGGTACGTCCGAGACCGGGTCAGACCCGACATTTTTTCCGGACGAGTGAGTGCCATGAGGGCATGCCACCTCTTAGTGTGGGGGTGGTAGTCGTGTCTGCATTAACCCGGTCTGCACGTTTTTTCATATTATTTGCAGTTTTTATTTTATATTTTTGAGTCAGCATTTTTTCTTTATTTGAGTCAACCCACCACAAACATTCTGGTCGTGCATTGTATATATTAAAAAAAAAAATAAAAAAAAAATGAAAAAATTAAATTTTTTTTATGCTGCTGGTTGAGTATATACGCAGCCCTGCGTATATACGCAAACAGCAAGTATAAATTATTTTTCAAAAAAAAAGAAAGTTTAAAATCAGAAAATTTTGAGAAAGGTCAATCGAGATAACGGAAACAGTGAAGAAATTGAGTTTGAATCCCTTGAAAGAGAAGAAAACTTGCACCGAGGTGTAGTAGATAGGTGAGAGCCAGTGACCTTTGGAATCCGCAAGTAATTATCACCTGAGCTAAAAATCCGACTAGTTGCTACACCACCGTCACATAGGTAGTCGACAACCCGCCCACGGGCGCCGTCACGGTCATCACATTTTTCGGTGGAGTGACTGGCTATCAAGGGACCTCACGTCCTGTTTCTTACCCCTAGGTCCAATTAGTCAACCCGTTTGAAGCCATTTACCCTCTTTCTTCGTAGCCACTTTAGCCTAGGCAGCCTTCTTTGAGACCTCATCAGTCGATAGTTGGCTATTCTACGTGTTATGACGGAGGGAGTGAGTAGGGTTGGTTTTTAGATGGGAGAGCTTCATGATTTATCAGTTTTGGAAAGTTTTGATATCGACACGTTTTTCGAGGGAAGGACAGGGTGAGTTAGTGGCGACAATGCATTAATTTGCGGAGGTGGATCACTTCATTACATAGTGACCACAGGAGGAGTTAGTCACGTGCGAGCACCTTTTCGCACAAAACGGGGTTCCGGGGGGTTGTAGGGTCAATTGGTGGTTGTGCCGTTTTTCTACATCTTTGGTGACGAGGAGGTTCGGTGGGACTGCACAGTATTATTTCGACTACAGGATCAGCGCTTCAGGATTAGTGTGGGGGTACTACTCATGAGGACATTTTATGTACCCCACGACAGAGATTTATTTTCACTCACTCAGCTTTAGTCAGTTTAGTAGTTCGTGTATGTTTGTATATAGTCGTTTTGAAAAAAAAATGAAAAAAAAAGAATTAGAAAAGAAAAAATAATAAAATAATAAAAAAAAATTAGAAAAGGAAAAAAAAGAAAAGAAAAAGAAAAAGAAGAAAAATCATGATCTAGTTTTTAGTTTGTTTTATGTTTTTGTTATTTAAATAAAAAGCTGAGTGAGTGGCACAATTTTCGAGACGTTTACACCACTTCACATTTGTGGCCGCGAGCACGGCGAAGACACACCGAGGGACAGAAGAATTGGGAAAGCAGGAACTTAGGTGTTTCGGGCAGTTTTTTTCTGGATCTCGGTGAGGGGTGTGAGTTTGGTAAATTGTGAGAATGTCATAACAAGTAGGATTATGCCGTACCTTAACACATATGTTTATCCTATCTGATTAGACATAGATCCTTTCGGAAATAGCTCGGATGGTAAGTTAGCTAGGGATTTGCTCAGTTTGATAACTAAAGTAATAGTACTTTGGTCCAGCGCTTAATTCCACCATATAAATCTGTTCAGACTTACCGATCGCTTGCAGGGAAGTACATTCTGAAAAGGATGAGATCACGAGGACACACTGGTTAGGTTTTTGAGGTTGCCCAATCTCACCAAAAATATTTTTGTCATTAGTCTGTTTTAAGTCGTTTGAGTCTGTGTATATTCTATCTGAGTCAGTGTTTCTATCGAGTCGTCCGGATAAAAGGTTCGGGTCGAAAGAGTATGCAACGGTAGTGTATGCACAGAGCCAGTCTCACGAGGACAGAAATGCAGGCTAGAGTTGGCAGGATTGCTCGGGACGAGCAATGTTTAGTGCGGGGGTATTTGATAACGCCCAATTAGGGGTTATCTTTTAGCCTGATTTCACGAGAGTTTGTGTCGGAAATAGCGGTTTTTGCCGGAAAATGCTTTAGAATGCCTAGGGAATCTAGAACGAGACGTTTATTTGTACTTCCTGGATTTCTGCTTATTTATTGCTATATTTGGATATGATCGCGGGTTTTCGTTCGTGTTGCCTTTTCAGGAACAGGTTCGGAAGGTGCATCGGGAAGCGTGCCGGGACCAAGCCGGGACCGTCTCGGGAAACGTGCACAGGACCGGGTTAAGATGGGAACACGGAAAAGCAGGAGAACACCAAGGGAGGCAAACCGGGAGTGTCAGGCAGAAGAGTGGGACCCAGGGGACCCAACCAAGCCCACCAAAGGCCCAAGCAGGGGCCCCATCTCCACCCCCTGCCTGCGTATATACGCAGGCCTGCGTATATACGCAGGCCTGCGTATATACGCAGGCAGGGAGGGAGATGGGAGGAGGAGAATTGGCCCTGGTTGCGTATATACGCAACCCTGCGTATATACGCAGCCAGTTTGACTTTTTGGTCAAAAACGGTGGACCGATGGCAGATTCCGTAATTTCTGGCGCACACGTTTCGGGGAAAATAGCACTATTTAAAGACTCGTCCAGGCTCGTTTTGAAAATACAACACAATTCTCAGCACAACCGAAGGGCAAGTCAGAGCATTCACGGAGAGCACGAAAGCGCGATTCGAGATTCGAAGACTTAGTTTGATTTCGTTCTCTCTCTTTATATTCAGAAACTGCGTTTTGTATTATGTCTAGTCGTAGCTAAACTTCTTTCCTAGGTTCTCGGTGAACCTAGGGTTTCGTATCCAGATTTTATGACTACTTCGTTTATGGATTCATGATTGTTATCTTAATTCAGCAAGTTGTATCTGTTATTCTGGCCTTGATTATTATCGTATATGCATGATAGGATTGATCACCCAGGATAGCTATAGACCCGAGCTTGTAGGTGAAAACGTCAAGTTAGGGTTAGGAAGAAAAGTCAGGATTTGGTACCTTACCCTGATAGACCGACCAGAGAAAGGGAGATAGGGGTAGCATTGAAAAACGTGAGACCAACTGTTAGAGAATTTGACCCGGGCCATTCGGACAGGTTAGAAACCCTAACAGGCTTAGACCGAGACTGCAGATTTAGGCAGCTTAACAAGAATCCGAAAGTCTGCAGGATCGGGATTACGTGTGGAATCTGAAAAGTCACTGCACAACTGGTACGTTTCACAGATATCGAAACTGCTGAGTGTTTTCATAATCGAACGTAAAACTGAAATCTGTAGAAACCCTAGGGGATCCTGGAGCCTAGTTCTCATCTATTATCATAACAACCGATTCAACTTATTTCAGAAAACGTCACAAAAAATATTTAAGTTTACGTTTTTAATTTCTGTTTTTGGTTTAGTAACTGCAATCACAACCTACTCCTCCTTGTTACTACACTCGGTTAACCAAAACTGACAACGTGAGTAAACCCGAAATAGTCCTCGTGGGAACGATCACCCGAGTTTAATTACACCCGGTATTACAAGATTCGTATACTTGCGGACAACACGTTAGTTTGCGCATCAGTGACCGGAAGCACATTAGGTTGTTTCTCCTTGAAGCACAATTTTTTTTCTTTTTTTTTTCCGATTTTCTCATTTTTTTTCTTTCCTCCTCTGTTTTTTTTACAACCGTGCAGTAGAGCATAATGAGCGTGGGCTTTTTCGGTTAACTCTTGCGACCACCGTAAGGGATGGTGGTGTACGCCCCTCAACTTCACTTAGGCTGCGGCAACCGTACCACATGAAACAAATTCTACACGAAGGTCCACCCCAGATCAACAAGAGACCACAAGTTTCCACTTGAAAACAGAATATTCAGCTACAAGCAAAACTCAATCTAATTAGCACACTATAGGAAACTTAGGTATACTTTATCATGTCATTCTTTCACAACTTCCAAAAATTCCCAGGACATCCTTAGTGAAACCTCTACACAAAATATTAAAGAATAAAAATTTCCCTACTACGGCACTTCCTACTCAAAAGGATTCATCCACTAAGCTCTCTTCAGTTTCAAGATCCTCAATTGCCTTTTCTCAATTTTTTAAATCTTTAATTTTTTATGGATTTTCTCTTTTTTTTTTTTTTGTATTTTTTAATATCCTACCTCTATATGCAAGGCTTTGACATGAAAAAAAAATTAACACAACACAACTCAACTTTTTGGTGGGTATACTCAATTATGTAAAAGTGCAAACAGTATGTAAACTACACTACACAATACGACAATATAAGTAAAAACTCAACATAAACCACAACACTAACTCACCATACAATCTAAACAGATCATACATGTAACTGGCTATGCAAGACACTATGGCTAGAAAACAGATAAATCACCCCCACACTGAATGCTTCGTTGTCCTCAACGAATTTAGAGAGTATGCAAGAAGAATCAGCAATCAATGTGTTGGCCAGTAGATGAGATGGAGCATGACATACTTATATAAAATAAACACAAAATTTAGCAAAAGAAAAAGATACTCACAACCACCTCAAGGGTGGGGACGAAATCACTCCAAGCAGTCCCCAAGCACAGTAGTGGTGCCACCATGCTCCTATACAGTCAATGTGTACTCGCACACCGGGGCCGACTGCCCTCCTCTACTAAAATCCATGTTTGAAGAATCCCCAACTCGTCAATGCAAGTCCCTGTGAAGGTCATGTGTGCCATCGCACACCGGGGTAGATTCTCCCATAATCTGCTCAAATATGTCACTTGGAAAAACACCATTAGTCCCTCTCTCTCTCATCTCTCCAAAATAACATAATAAAATAACTAAATTTAAAAACACAACTACACTAAAGAAAATAAATAGGTTGGGTTGCCTCCCAACAAGCGCCTTGTAATTTAAGGTCGACGACCCGACCCAGTTACCTCAAAAGTTGTTTAAGGAGATTTTTCTCTCCACTTTTTCTTCTTCCACCATCGTCTCTCTTTTTTTCTATTCTCAAGTGAGCATGCATGAGACACATATGGCAATAAGAAGTTGTAGAAGACGGCCTGTGCAAATTTCTTCTTCTTGTGCTTCCACTCCTTGATCACCGGTCTTCTCGAGAATTCATTCACCATATCATGACCCATTGTACCTTTCCTCTTCTTCTTCTTCTTCTTCTTCTTCCAATTCTTCAAAATCAATATCATTGAGGTTCGGTTATGTGGAAATAGAATCCCAGTTGGAACAGTAATGGCAAGGAGTGCTGTCTTGACTGCTTCCTTCCCTAGCTCTTGTCTTGGAATCACATGTGGCAAATCATGTATTGCATAAAGCTGGGGTCTTTGGTCTCCCTCATGTGATTCACCCAACTTTATGATCTCCAAGAGATATGGATTGGAATCAGGAATTTCGTGATATATGTCCATGTGAACATCTCCATGCAATAATTTCTTAGCTTCGTGGCTTTGTTCCTTAATGCAAATATCTTCAGTGGGCCATAAGCTTGCGATGTCCACACTCTCCCATTCATGCCATGGATCCGGAATTATGCGAGGCACAAGTTGTATAGGCTTCACAATATCATCCCAATCTGAGTCCGAATCTAAGTCTGAAGCAACCAGAGTATCTATTACTTCACGATGAACAGTATTATAAACATAGATCTCCGGGAGTTCTTCGTCTTCCTCTTCGCACTCCTCAACTAAGTCATGAATGATGTTTATTGGCACATTGTCATTGTCTGCATATGCACGAGAAAGTTCTGAAAGTTGTTGTCCATGACGCATGACAGTTTCCTCGATCTTATCCAGCTCTTCCTCAATTCTGTCCCCTTTTTACTAGCATGAGCTTCAATATTTCTTTCATTTTCTCACCTTCTCGATTGCAAGGAGGAGGAGTGTAAAAATCTCCATATGAGTAGTACGGCGAATAGCCTGAATACCCATAATAACTCTGCCCCCACATGATCACCAAGTTATCTGTAAAATAATTTTCTAGGAAGCCGGTGAGATTAACAAATAAATAAATAAAGACAGAAAGATAAAATCCCTAAAGTTAATTATCCTAATCAATTCAAGCGAAGTCCCCGGCAACGGCACCAAAAACTTGACACGATCCAACAGCATGTGTACGGCTGTCGCGTGTAGTAATATCCGGTAATCCGGGTTTGTCGAACCCAAGGGACTTGTAGTGAATTAACTAGGATGATTAACTTTGTGTGGGCACGCAAATTGATTGTTTTATTAAACTAATAATTTAAATAACAAATTATTAAAATTGAGACTAATACGAGGGATAAGTATCAGGATTTTTCTAGGATCACTAGGTGAACACGGTTAACGAATTACATTTTGAAACACAGATAATGTTTTAATTTACCAAACGAGCAATAAGGCTAACCAAGTTACCAAGCTAGCTTTCTATGCCTAGGTCAAATAACAACCGAGTTACCAAGTTCTAATTATCCCTAAAACATATAATGACGATCATCTAATTCTACTCAACGTTCACAGTCGGTGGTCGATTTCTCTAACCTGTGACTACGTGCTTAATTCAATTATCCGGGAAATTCCTTGCTTTCACTAACGTATTACCTATAATCTACCTACTGCAACGTCTCACAATAGCAAGATAGATTAAGAGTATGAATTAAACATAGCAAACAAGAACATCATCAATTAAGTTTAAGCAAAACATGAATCAAATCCATAATTCTCCAAAACGGCTTCAAACCCTAGCTACCGTAGATAAATACCAATAATAAACCTAGCTACTTTGATACATGATCAACACGATGAAGTTTATATTGATCATGATAAAAAACAATGAAAAAGATAGAGAAGAGAGATGAAACGATGGAATCCTCGCTCTCACGACGAACTCCAAGCTCCAAGCCCTCCTCCAACTTGTTATTCCTTGTCTCCAGCAGCCCTCTCTGCCTTTAGGTCTTAAAAATCATCATGTATGGCTGGGCACGATTTTTAATGTATTTTGGCCGAATTTGCAATTCAGCCGTTCTAGTTTGCAATTCTCGGAAAGATTTCATAAGCTGATCTTGTGCGGACCTTTTCTACCTCATCCGGACTCCGTTTTGGGCCTATCTTATATAGTTGGAAAGCCCTGGATATCTACTTTCCAATGGCGTAGGCCTTGCTCCAAAATTATATGTGTAACTCCAGATAGAGCCCGAATACTGAAGACTGGTCCAGTGAACTTTTCCAGCTCTTCTTCGTTTTTGCGTCATCTTCGGCGGACCATATCTTTCTCGTCCCGACTTTGATTGAGCTACGTGACCTACCGTTGGAAATATAATTGAGTCTACTTTCATTTGGAACCGGTCTCACTATAGAAGGTCTTGTAGAACTCAATATATAATCAAAATACTGAAGGTTGGTCACTTTTGCTCCTCTAACTTTGCCTCTCCTCATTCTTCTTGGCCATTCCCGAGCTTTTCTCATCTTCCGAAGTTCGTTTCAAGACTCATAGCAATCGTTTAGCATCCTTTCCTATAATGACAACATGAAAAAGCATACCAAGCGATTATATTTGACAAATAACATCTAAAAACGCATAGAAACGCCCGGACTAGCAATAAATCACAACAAGCTCATTCTTCACAAGAATTGGCCTAAATTCCATCACTTTTCACCGAAACGCACACAAATAGCAATGTATTAAATACGAAAGATGACTCCAACTAAGGAGTTATCACTTACAGACTTTGTTGGCTTGCTTTGGATCTTCAAAACCCTCTGGATGTATCATATACACATCCTCGAGGAGATTCCCATAAAGGAATGCTGTTTTGACATCCATCTACCAAATCTCATAGTCGTAGTATGCTCCAATCGCAAGTAGGATTCGGATGGATTTGGTCATAGCGACTGGTGAAAAGGTCTCATCATAATCAATACCATGAATCTGTCTGAATCCTTTAGCCACCAATCGGCCGTTATAGGTAATCACATAACCATTCATGTCGATCTTCTTCTTGAAGACCCACTTGCACCCTATGGGCCGCGCTCCTTCGGGTGGTTCCACCAAAGTCCATACTTTGTTGGTATACATGGATTCCATATCGGATCTCATGGCTTCTAGCCACTTCCGAGAGTCTGGCCCTTTTACGGCCTCTTCATAGGTAGTAGGCTCATCATCTATGAGCATCGTGTCACCGGAATCGGTCACGAGAAGTCCATACCTCTCGGGTTCCTGGCGCACTCTACTAGATCTACGAAGCTCTTGTGTTACCTGAACAGGCTGTTCCACAATCTTTTGTGGTTCCTGTTCATGTTCCATAATCGGTTCAGTGATTTGTGATTCTTGAATTTCTTCAAGTTCTACAGTCCTCCCACTTGCTTCTTTAGAGACAAATTCTCTTTCTAGAAACACGCCGGTCTGAGCAACAAAAACTTTGTTCTCGGTTGGATTGTAGAAGTAGTATCCCTTAGTTTCCTTAGGGTACCCCACAAATTTACACTTATCCGACTTTGGCCTTAGCTTGTCTGATTGTAAACATTTTACATAGACATCGCAGCCCCAAATCCTCATGAACGACAGTGTGGGACGCCTCCCACTCCACATCTCATGTGGTGTCTTCAATGACTGATTTAGATGGAACACGGTTAATGGTGAAAGCTGCACTTAATAGAGCGTGGCCCCAAAATGATAATGGAATGTCAGTTTGACACATCATAGATCGAACAATATCCAATAGGGTTCGATTCCTCCTCTCAGACACGCCATTCCATTGTGGCGTTCCGGGTGGAGTGAGTTGGGACACGATCCCACACTCTCTAAGATAGTCGTCAAACTCTTGGCTCAAGTATTCCCCTCCACGATCTGATCGTAGAGACTTGATACTTTTGCCAAGTTACTTCTCTACTTCACTTTTGAATTCTTTGAACATTTCAAAGGATTCGGATTTGGCCTTCATAAGGTACACAAATCCATATCTACTGTAATCATCAGTAAATGTGATGAAGTAGACATAACCACCCCTGGCAGGCGTGGCAAATGGCCCACACACATCAGTATGTATGAGTGTCAATTTCTCACTAGTCATTTCTTATTGAAAGGGGACTTTGTCATTTTCCCAAATAAACAATCCTCACATGTCTCATATGATTCAAAATCAAATGAGTCTAGTAGTCCATCCTTATGGAGTCTACATACACGTTTCTCGTTTATATGGCCTAAACGACAATGCCATAAATAAGCAGGATTTAAATCATTTATTTTAATCCTCTTGGTATTAATGTTGTAGACAAGATTGCTTAGATCAAGGACATACAGTCCATTAAATAATTACGCACTAAAATAGTGAATATTATTAAAATAAAAGGAACAAAAATTGTTCTTTATTGAAATAATAAAACCTTCCTTGTCCAAACAAGAAATATAAATAATGTCTCTGCTCATAGCAGGCACAAAATAGCAATTATTTAATTCTAAAACTAATCCTGAAGGCAGAGATAGCTCGCACACGCCAACGGCCAACGCAACAACTTTTGTTCCATTCCCAACGCGCAGATCTATCTCCCCTTTAGTCAATCTTCTACTTCTCTTTAGATCATGCACATTTCGAAAAATGTGAGATCCACATCCAGTATCTAATACCCATGATGTAGAGACAGTTAAATTGACATCTGCAACAAAAATACCTGGTGGTGGTGGAATCACTATTCCAAGCCTCTTGTCCTCCAGATATTTTGGGAAGTTCCTCCTCCAGTGTCCAGGCTGACTGCAGTAGTGACACTCACCTTTAGTCAGACCTTTGGCAATCCCACCAACAGGCATAAGGGCAGGTTCCTTGGACTTGGCAACTGACTTGCCTTTGCCCTTGGAGGATGAGGCAAACCTTTTGCCCTTTCCTTTCTGTACCATCATAATAGCCTTGCCCTTACCCTTGTTGATACTTTGTTCAGCTGTCCTCAACATATTGAGAAAATCTGGCAGTGGTTTCACGATCTCGTTCATGTTATAGTTCATGATGAACTGTCCATAACTCTCGGGCAACGATTGCAACACGAGATCGGTTGCCAACTCTTGGCCGACCGGGAACCCTAGTCAGGCGAGATTCTCCAAGTACCCGATCATACGGAGTAAATGGGGTCCCACCGGGTTCCCTTCTGCTAGATGACACTTGAACAATGCCTTAGAGACCTCATACCTCTCAACCCTTGCCTGCTCTTTGAAGAGATGCTTTAGATGCTCGATCATATCGACAACATTCATGTTTTCGTGTTGCTTCTGAAGCTCAGAAGTCATGGTGCATAGCATAAGGCAGGCCGCAACATTAGCGTCATCAACACGCTTTTGATACGCCTTTAGGGCTGCAGGGGTATTGTTCTCTGGACCTGCTGGAACTTGCTCCTCTATTACGTACAGTTTCTTCTCTTGCTTGAGAACAATTCTCAAGTTTCTGTACCAATCAAGAAAGTTTGTTCCAGAGAGCTTGTCCTTCTCAAGGACAGATCGTAGGGAATGTTGTGAACTCGATGAGTTGTTTGCCATTTGGAATTCTACAAAAAGGAAAATACGCAAGTTTTAGTATTTGTGAATTTTTGACTATATTTAATAATGGCTAGTTTATCAAATATAGCTCCCACTATTTTCCTACTGATTAATAACCCTCAAGATATTAATGCGGAAAATATCCTTATATTTTCTAGTGGGCCAAGATCCATCTTTCATCTCCTTATGAGCTTGCTTTGGCAAGTCACCCATAATTCGACTACTTTAGGTGGGAACAATTCCAATTGCATCCCATATGCAACTCTTGGTTCAATTGGGCAAATAACTCCTTATTTATCCATCCATATGGATAATCCCAATTGATTGCCTCTAGGTTTCTTAATCAAATTAATAGCCTAGTTGTGTTCAACCTCTTATCTAAACAATTGCACATTGTTACGTGCCATCGCATTCCATCATTATGAACCAAGTCGCCATGCTTTGGCATGCACGAACTTGATAAATAATGATGATAATGAGTGTTTAAATAACGAGAAGGCAAGAACACAATATTTTAATTTTGAGGGATTTTTAATTCAATTTTAATTGTTTTTGTTAATCCATATCAACTAATCTATCTAAATGAGTTTGGGCACAACTCCAAATAATAGATCCGGGTTGACTAATTATCTTATTATCCTAATTGCATGCATCATCCATACACCAACAACTCAATAATAAGACAATAAAATAAACAACCACAAAGCAAAATAACACGTGATGTGAATATGGCCTTTTCTAGACTAAGATAATTCCAAGCCAATGGAATTATCTATGAACCCTAAAAGCAAACACATCTCCATGCGTCTTCATCTTTTGGTCCATCCTTCATAGTCATGTGGAATGCTCCATGCTCCATCTTTTGTGGCTCCCTTTGGCTTTGGGCTTCTTTTCTTCAATCTTGGCTAACAATCTACTCTATCTAGCACTAGCTAACAACTATACTAAATAAAATAAATCTCACAAGTTGAGAAAAAAATGGCTCGCATGCCATGAAACCCTAATTAATTATTACAATTAATTGATCAGCTCGCATGCCGTAAACCAAACCACAAAAAATTAAACATTCACACCAAACCACATCCTAAGGCCATATCCAATCACCATGCGATTTTCACATAAACAGTTAAAATCCAATTTTAACGCGCTTGGTCAAGTCTAATAGATTTTAGGATTTTCTAGTGTTAAAACGGTCCATGGGTCTAACAATCAAATTGCCCGGACCAAAAAAGAAGACCGCAAAGGCCTTGGGCCGGCTGGCCCCTAGCCCACGCGGCTAGGCCGCGGGCTAGGGCTGCCCCGGCCCCTAGGCCATCCCTTGCTTGGGCCGCAAGCAATGAGGGGCGGTCCCCTAGGGGGCCGAACCTCCTTTGGGAGTTGTTTCCAAAACAACTCCCTTGCTTGGTGCCCAAGTTTGGTTGTTTCCTTGTATGAAAAGAACTCCTACTTTCCATAGGATGCCCAAACCCTAGATCTAAGATCCTAAAATTTCTCAAACTCACTATTCATGCATCCAATGCAAAAACAAGGTCTTGTTATGATTGATTATTAACAAATTGCATCATATGCTTGATTTGTCTTATTTTACGCGATAAACAATAATTTTAAAGTGTAAAACTATCAAAATGTAACACATAAACCTCGTTTATGCTCTACGACCTGTGGCTCTGATACCACTGTAGGGTTTTGATCATGGATACACAGCGGAAAAACAAATATTATCCATGCAATACCCTCCAAGGATCACAGGACAAGAGACATAACGATGGTAAGGGAAGAAATCAAGTTACACACCTTAGGGTTTCTCCTGTGATGACTTGTAACGTGAATTGTGTCACGTTCTCTATAGTTGATCCACGCCTAGCGTTGAAATCTAGATCTTCCTTCTCTTTTGTGCTAGCCCGGAATGGAGGAAGAGGAAGAAGAAATCACACCACGCGAGGAAACAAGGAGGATCGGCCTCCTTGTTTGGGCCGACGGGATGGGCGGCGGCAAGGGGGGCGGACGGGTCCCTCTTGCTTGCTTGCTCTCTCCTTTTTGTTCTCTCCCACTCAAGTTATGAACTAAAGGCTCATAAGTCTGGGAAGGAAGGAAGGATCATCCGTTATATAGTCCAAAAAATCCTTGCCAACTACCTAAAGGACCCATTCTAGTCCTACTAGAATTCGGTGTAGTCCCTTCCTTGCAAATTAGTCCTACTAAGTTTGCAAGGTGTTACAAAGTGATCCTTCTAATTAATTAATCCTATTAATTAATTCTCAAATCTAGTTCAACTCTATATAGCGTGTGACCCCATAGGTTCTATCTAGTTGGTAGCAACAATTTGCTAATATGGAGCGGTTTCTAGCAAAACATCCATTCTAGCCAACTAATAGAATAGTCATCCGACAAACCTTGTACAAGTAATTGTTTCATCCCTTTTTTCTCTATATCCGGATTGGACACGAGATACAAGTCACACTCGTACATCCAATCCATAGTTTCTCGATCCATGGGAGTAGCCTTATTCGTGCAAATAACATCAATATCCTATATTGATTTATTTGAGTCTGGCCAGACATTCTATAAGCACTATCCCTCGAGTGGCCTAGGATATTTGCTCCCGTTATGTGGGAGGGGAAAATTCTATCTACGTCCACTACGATCTCTAAGCTTGCTTCTTATTGTATCCGGTACACGCCTTTATAACTACCCAGTTACGGTGTAGCGTTTAAAGCTACCAAAATCTCAATAATACACAACTAGAATATCTAGCGACTTCAAGTCTAAGGATGACAATACCATTGCACCACGAGAAGCACTTGTGACTTAACATAACGTGTATGTAGCCTTCTCGGAGATGGGTCAATCTGGTGCGCCATTACCCTTAATGCACACCCATGTGTTGGATCATGATATCTCCATATCAATCCAACCCCATACTAGTCTATAGATGATTGTCCCATTAATCATTATACTGGACTAGGGATATTTAAGATAAACAACACAATTGTAAATCTAAGGACTTCATTATATTAAATATCCAATAAATAATACAATGAATGTTCTAGCCAAAATAAATTCATACTAAACTAGATTGCCTCTAGGGCATCTATTCCAACAGATTGCTCATTTGAGGAATCTTTGTCTGATGTCACAAGTTCATCGTATTTCTATGGTTATTATTATTATTATTATTATTATTATTATTATTATTATTATTATTATTATTATTATTATTATTATTATTATTATTATTAGTGTTGTTGTTGTTATTATTATTCTTATTGTTATTATTATTATAAGACTTATAGGAGACTTCAGACTAGTTAGATGCTCAATTTTGGGACTCCGGAAAGGGTATAGCCCTATTGTTGTTGGAGATGCTCAATGATAGGATGTAATTGATTGTGTCCTCAACTTTAATAAAAAGGAGCGGCAATGAAACTGAATATAAATAATACTATGTCCCCAAGGATCTAGAAGGGTTTAGAGGCATCCTTGTGCATCACTGTCACATAGGTAGTAGAGACTTGCCAACTTATCCCCAGCTAAACCTAACCCTAGAAACAAGTGTTCCTAGATCACGTAGGTTTGAGCTTTTACCTTTTCCTGTGTTGACCGTGTCTCATTTTTGTTTCCCTTGCATATTCCAACTAATTGCTTATGTATGTGCATCGGGTGGGAACATATATTTTTGAAAGTTAATTGAGAATTTAAACAGAAAAAAATTGTGTCTTATTGTTTAACGAGCATTGTGACTATCACAGACTTCCTTCATAAGCCTTGACGGTGTACAATTAGACTCATGTCTGCTCGCACATTTTGCAAAAGAAAAAGAATGAAAAAACTTCAATAGCTAACTTAAAACTCGTCATTTTCACAAAGTAATTCATCTTATTTTGGCTTTACTTTAAGGAATTTCCATGGTTAGAACATGTATTTATACCATCCATTACTTCTGCCGCATCCCGTGCAGAATTGTGCTAAGGCCAAAGTATTTACCTATTTTACTTTTGAAGTTCTTTTTTGTGACTTTAAGTGTCTCATAAGGGTATATATACACCTCTCTAATGTGTTGACTGGAAAGAGTTCCCAGTGCTACTATATTTATATAACTTTTTGGAAACTTGCGGACTCTTGAGATCAAGGTTATGCTTTCTTGTTGAAAGCGCTTTATATTGGTGCGGTTGTTGACCTAAGTGAAGTCATGGGGCATTACAACTATATCCTCTAATACGTGAGTGATGATGGTCTTAAGAGAAAATCCTAAAAATCCCACACTTCTTAGTCTTACTGCACGGATAAGTGGCCATAATGTGCTAGGAGAAGTTGTATCCGATACAATCAGGACTAAGTTGAAATCTTATGACAATTAGAATCTAAAATGTTCTAATATGTTCAGGGCCTTAAATTCCCTATGTTAGCAGTCTCAAATGCTCTACAGATGGTATCTCAAGTGTTCCATCGTAAAAGGACACTCACTTTATGGAACTTGATTCAAATGTTTCTTAGCTTTCAGTTAGACTCTCTGAAGTGGAGAGCATGCCCTTATGAGCCTTAAGATAAAAATCTTTATTTTTCATTTTTTAAGGATAAAACGTTTTGTTATGGAAGCCTTAGTATATCTTTGCATTGGATTACCTTCTACCAAACATAATTTTAGTATATGTGTGTTCAGGGCATAGGCGTTCTCATGGTTTAAAGGTGTTTCCATACTCTCCACTTTATTCTTTGTGAAAATAGAAGAGAATTAAGTATTCTTTGGTGATCCGGAGGTGGCTTTGCCGCCGCTGCAACCAGTGCTGCTTGCTGATGCTTCTCGCGACCAGAGAAGGGGCGAGATAGAGAGGGACGGGGACAGAGAGAAATAAGGGAGAGGGATAGAGAGCCAACTGGGGCTGGGGTGAGGGAGAGACCGGTGGTGATGGCGGTGAAAGTGGCGGTGGTTGTTGTTGTTGCTGTTTCTGCTGCTGTTACAGCGAGGAAGGGGGAGACAGAGCTGGTGGTGATAGAGGGGATGTTGGTGGTGAAGGTGGGGGTTGTTGATGGTGGTGGTGTTGATGGTGGTAGTGTTGATGGTGGTTCTGATGAAGGTGGGTGTTCGGGTGAAGCAAGGAGAAAGGGGATGGAGGTGTTACTGGTGAAGAAAATGAAGGAAAAGAGGAGGGTGAAATAAATAGAAGAGGTGAAAGAAGTTGGGTCGGGTATGGGAGATAACCCAACCGGGTTTTAAATTGGGTTTCGAGTCGGGCTTAGTTAAGAAAATATGGTTTGAGTACAATTATGCCGGGTTGTCGGGTCGGGTCGAGGTTAGAATACGGGTAGGTATAAATATACCGGGTTATACCATTTTAGGGGTCGGGTTGGATAAAATACGGGTTGAAGACAATTATTTTATACGTATATACGTACTATTAATTGTCCAAAATACAATTACCTCCCAATTATTAATTAATTTAGTTTTTAAAGTTCTCTAAACTACAATTATCCCCCCAAAATATTATCCAACTACTTAATAATGTCTCAAAACTATAATTTCGACCCAATTCTTTTATTCAATAAATTTATAACTTCTCCAAATCCCAACAATAACCCCCAAGCTATATCAAAATCATTAAATTACCCTCTTGTATAAAATCGGGGTATTACAGCTTCAGTAGCTATAACCAGATTAAAAATGCCCCTGAAGACACACAGAAGAGTGCTTTCACGACTCCCGTACATTATTTGTCAAAGTGGTCACAGTAGTAGGGGTGGCGGTGTAGGTTTTTGATGGAAACGCAGCGGAAGACAGAATTATCCATTCAAGACCTTCCAAGGATCACAGGAAGAGAATCATAACGATGGTATGGGATGAAACAAGTGACACACCTTAGAGGTCTCCTGTGATGACTTGTCACGTGAATTGTGTCACGTCTCTACGGTTGATCCACGCCTAGAGGTGAGATCTAGATCCTCCAACTCCTCTAGGTAGCGAGGTAATTCGTAGGAAGATCCGCACTCCCTGAGGTGGAGACCAGAATCTTATGGTTTGTTCTAGCTAGGAAGACTGGAAGAGGAAGAAGAAATAATGCAACATGGTGCAACAAAGGTGGGCGGCACCTCCTTGTGTGGCCGACGGGTAGGGGGCGGTCCCAAGGGGGGTTCGACCCTCTTTGGGATTTGCTCTCTCTCCTTGCTTTATTATCTCCTGCTCCAAGTAAGTAGATGTGTAGAGAAAAATAAGCTAGGAGTGTTCTTTATACAGTCCAACAACTCCTTGTCCTACTACATAAAGAACCCCTCTACTAATCCTACTCAAATAAGGATTAGTCCCTTTTGCAAACTAGCCCTAATCATGTCCATACATGGATTAGTTCTCTTTGTAAATTAATCATAATCATGTCTCTACATGAATTAGTCCACCTTGGAAAATCCTAATCATGTCTCTACATGAATTAGTCCAACTTGCATACTAGTCCTACTAAGTTAGCAAGTTGTTGCGATTTGATCCTTCTAATTAATTAATCATATTAATTAATTAATTCCCAAGTCTAGTTCACCCCTATATGGCGTGTGACCCGATAGGTTCTATTTAGTTGGTAGTGACTATTTACTAATATGGAGCGGCCTCTAGCAAGACATCCATTCTAGCCAAAAAATAGAATAGTCATCATGACAAATCTTGTGCAAGTAATTGTCACATCCCTTTGTATCCATATGCGGATCGGACACGAGACATACAAGTCACACTCGTATATCCAATCCATAGTTTCTCGATCCTGGGAGTAGTCTTATTCGTGCAAATAACATCAATATCCCATATTGATTTATTTGAGTCTGGCCAGACATTCTATAAGCACTATCCCTCGAGTGGCCTCGGATATTTGCTCCCGTTATGTGGGAGGGACAAATTCTATCTACATCTACTACGATCTCTAAGCTTGCTTCTTATTGTGTCCGGTATGCTCCTGTATGACTACATAGTCACGGTGTAGCATTTGACGCTACCAAAACACAATATTCCACAACTAGATGATCTAGTGACTTCAAGTCTAAGGATGAAAACACCATTGCACCGCGAGAAGCACTTGTGACTTTACATAACTTGTATGTAGCCTTCTCGGAGATGGGTCAATCCAGTATGCCATTACCCCTAATGCATACCCATGTGTTGGATCATGATATCTCCATATCAATCCAACCCCATACTAGTCTATAGATGATTGTCATATTAATCATTATAATCGACTAGGGATATCTAAGAATGTAACACTTATAAACTAAGGACTTCATTCATGTTAACATATCTCCATATCGATAAAATAATGAATCGTAAATCCACATATTTGTCACAATAAATTGATTGCCTCTTGGGCACAATTCCAACAGTCTCCCACTTGCACTAGAGTCAATCTCCTACATCATATGCCTATTGTTCTAGCGCGGCCCTCCACGCTTACACTGCGTAGGGGCGAGACATCTGCTGGTACCTTGAAAATATTCACATCTCCTCCATAAACAATTTGATTGAGTTTGAATATTCTGAGTAAGTGCATCTCATGCAGTAATTTACTCAGTCCTCAATGTTAGAATCAGTGAATGAATCTTGCCTGGAACTTTTTCAGCTCAAATTCGCTCCCACTAGGGCAAAACACAAAACTCGACTTATAATCTGAAATCTTATTTGTTAGATTTGAAGTTCGCATTACTGTAACTCTTTACAGTAAACTCTTCCTATCCTCTATTTATCAAGAATTCATCCTTTAGTTCTTCTCAAGTACTTAAGGATAATCTTGATAATCATACAGTGACTCTCACCCGGATTTGATTGGTATCTTTGTGTGTTTCCATATGACATGTCTGGACTAATACATAACATGACGTATCTCATGAATCTTATTCATACGGTCCCTCCCCAATCTAATTGGAAAGACAACTAGTCTTCCAAAGACCAATTCCATGTGACATAGGTAGAATCCATATTCTATACATGTTGAACAATTTCAACACCTTTGTCAATCTATGTACTATGACCTAAGCCGCACAACCATCTTGATATATCTCCACATATCTTTATATGTTGCTTCGCTTAAGTCTATCATTGAAGATTAATTCACTAGTCAATCTACGTAAGATTGCCAAGTAGGGACGTCATCCCCAATGATTAGTATGTCTCCACATACAAGACCAGAAACATAACTATGCTCCCACTAACCTTCTTGTAAACACAAGATTCATCTTCAATTTTGATGGAACCAAACTCCTATGATTGCATCATCAATTCTAAGAATCTAACTCCAAGAAGCTTGACTCAATCTATAGACAGATTGCTACAAGCAAAATGCGAATGGATATAAGCATCACAACTGGGAAAGATTTCGTCATAGTCTATACTATGAACTCACAGGAAATCCTTACCCAACCAATTGTCCCTTAAAGGTAATCATATTACCATCCATGTTGGTTTCCTCATAACTCACTTGCACCTTTCAGGTGGTTCCACCAAAGTCCATACTTTGTTGGTATACATGGATTCCATTTTGTATCCCATGGCTCCAAGCCATTTCTGAGAGTATGGCCAACATGTGGCCATCTCATAGGTTGTAGGCTCATATCGATGAGCAATATATCATGGGATATGAGAAATCCTTATTTCTCTAGTCCCTTGACATATCCCACCTGACCTACGAGGTTCTTGTATTTTCTGAGTAGGTTGCTCCACAACACCTTGTGATCCTGCTCATGTTCCATCAAAAGGATCATTGTTCCGTTGTGGTTCTTGAACTTCTTCAAGTTCTACTGTTCTCCCGATGTTTCTTTTAGAGACAATCTCTATCTAGAAACATTGAGGTTCGAGCAACAAACAATATGTTCTCGATTGGATTGTAGAAATAATATCCTTTTCAGGATATCCCACAAAACATTTATCCGACTTGGGTCCAAGTTTATCTGTAAACGCCTTTACATAAACTTCATAACCCAAATCCTTTATGAACGACCTTCTAGGACACTTCCTAGTCCATATCTCATATGGTGTTTTCATAACTAATTTAAGATGGAACAAGGTTAAGGGCAAAAATTTGCTGTAATTAGAACATGGCCCCTAAAAGTAAACTGGAAGTTCTTGTTTTTGACACATCATGGACTGAACCGTGTCCAACAAGGTCCGAACTCTCATCTTAGTCACGCCAAACCCATGTGGAGTGCTAGTTGAGCGAGTTTGGATCATATACACTCCCTTAGGTGCTTGTCAAATTCTTGGCTGAAGTACTCTCCTCTACGATCCAATCGTAGAGCCATAATACTTTTGCCAAGATGGTTCTCTACTTCATTCTTGAATTCCTTGAAAAATTCAAAGGATTCTTATTTGTTTCTTCATCAGATACACAAATCCATATTTCTCTAATCCCATCAGTAAATATGATGAAGTACTGAAAACCATCTTTAGCATTCGTGCTTACGGGCCTTCATACATCAATATGTATGATTCTAGAAGATCATATCCTTGCCTAATAAATAAGTCTTACATGTCTCACGTGATTCAATAATCAAATGAGTTCCAGAAATCCATCGATATGGAGTTCTAGATATGTTTCTCTTATTCATGTGGAATAAACAATAATACTAAAGAAAGGTGAAGTTCATATCATTACATGCAAACTTCTTGGTATTAATGTTATAGATGAAATTATCATGATCAAGGATAAACAACCCATTATACAAAATTGCATTACAATAATGCATATCATAATATATATGACAACGTAAATCTATGTGTTTTTACGCAAGTGTACGATCAAGTAATATAGAGTACGTATTTGTGACTCTGATTATCGAACCCACGAGAACGGGACAATTTTTAACTTTGGAAATCATAAATAGATGCAAAGCTGTAAAAAGGAGGAATAGTTGTGTGTGATTTACTTAAACTAAATTGTAATAAACAAAAGCAGTAATTAAAGAAATTGTTTTTGATGTAAATTTTCTGGGAGTTTTTCTAAGTCTGAAAACTGATGAATCAAAGATCCAGGTTCCAGGATCCCCTAGGGTTACTACTCAACTTTTATAGTTTACTTTGATTTCAGAAACACACAACGGTATTATTTATGCCATCATATCAATGACACAATCTCCTCTCGGTCTCATGCATCTATCACTCTCCTGCAGATTTTCGGATCCCCTAGGTTCACCTCAATCTGCAGGTTTGTTCTAAGTCTGCTAGGGTTACAGGTTCTCCTCTCGGTCTCCCCTAAACTTCTAGCAGTTGGTCTAATGCTTCTGGGCTAGTCCCCTGATTCTCATCACCTCTTAGTCCATCAAGGCAGAGTACTGAATCCTGTCTCCTCTTCCTAACTCTCACTGGCCACTCTCGCGCACCAGATCCTGTCTTTAGCACTCCTGGATGATCAGGCCATTCATGCATAAATATAAAATCAAAGACATAATAATAAACAATCCAATACTGTATTAAGACTTCAAACTAGTCATGCATCTGAGAATCAAAATAAACCACGTCGTTGAATGCATAAACCCTTGAGAACCTAGGTAAAAGGTTTAGCTAGCTTACATTATTAAAAAAAAAACTGTTTCATAAAATAAAGAAGAAAGATCAAACAAGTTATGGCTGAATACTGCAACTGCTGCTATCTTTGCTCTGCTCCAAACTGAAAGCTCTGGTAATGTCTTCTGTGATGATGATAAGTGTGTCTGTGTAACCTAATTCTGTGATGGGACGCCTCCTTTTATACTGCCACAGTCTCTGAAACTGATGCCTGAAATTCCTGTTCTGCCCCTGTCTAAACCCGTCCTGGAAGCTTCTGGAAATCCTGACGTGCGTCTGAACGCAGCCTCTCTGCGTCTGAACGCACACATGTGTTTGAACGCATAACTTCTGATTTTGACTTTCCTTGCTGACTTCCTGGATTGTACGTTTTAACGCACCACTTGGTCTTCTGGTTGACTTTTCGCCTGTCTCTGACCTTCATCATCTGCGTTCAAACGCATGATGTGCGTTTGAACGCATACACATGGTTACTTTTCCGTCTGTTTTCTCCCGTCTTTCTCTGCTGCTAACTGTGGTGCGTTTGAACGCACGCTGTGCGTTTGAACGCACAACCTTAGCTTTTTCTACATATTTTCTGCTTTGACTCCTTGATACGCTGCCTCCATTCTAAGCCTCTCTCATGCATTTATCGGTACCTGTTTCCTGCACACAACAACAAGTACCCGCGATCATACCCAATAAACAAAATTATGCTTAAAATTACTCATATACATCAATTATGCTCTCAACGTCCTCTGTCTCGTATCAAGTAGAAAACTGACTGAAAATAGGCAAAAATCACTCTCAACAGGGTCAGAACCAATGGTAAAAAGGTGTCCCAAACTAACTCCATTTAGAAGCTATCAATATGGAACAACATTTGTCCTTTATTATGATAGAGAGCTCTCTTGTCCAAACAAGAAACTATGATAATGATCCTACTCATAGTAGGGACATAATCACTTTTGTCCAATTCATGAACAATTTCATAAAGGTGGAAATAATTCCCTATGGCTAAATCAGCAACCCCTTGCTTCATTTCCCCACGTGTAGGATTATTTCTTCCTTATCCATTTGTCTTCATCTCTTGAGATCCTCATCTAGTATCATATACTCATGATGATGAGATAGACACATTGATTTCTATAAAAAAAATATCTAAATCGGAATTCATAATTCTTTTAATACTTACTTCCAGGTACTTTGGGCAGTCTCTCTTCCTTTACACTACCTATGGGACTTTAAGGCAACTTGGTTTTAGCAACAAGCTTGTCTTATACCCATGGGGTCGGCGCAAACCATTTGCCCTTACCCATGCTGTTAACTATTAACAGTTTTGCCTTTGACCTTTATGAGTGTTTTGTTTAGTGATTTTCAATTATATTGAGTAAATCTCCTTTGAACAAAACTGTAATTGCATTCAATGCAGTTTCCACTTGGGTTAATAATTTTATTCTTTATCTATCTCATAGGTAACACCCAAAATCTAAGCTTTCAATCCTATTGAAATAACTTAGTTGTGTTTTACCTCTTGTTTTGGCAGTCACACACTACTAACTAGTGTCGTCCCGTCATATTTTGATGAATCAAGTCGCCCTGCTTTGGCACGCACGAGCTTGATTAATCTCGATCATGACGAGTGCTAAGCAAGAGAACGCAATGTGGAGCAACACTTAAATACCTTTCATGTCTAGCTCGCTTTTTGAAAAAGCTTCTTTCAGTGTATGATCATATCATACGCCTCCATGTTCTCATCTTGCTTCCAAAGCTCGGAGTTCATGGCAGCTAACATGAGGCAAGTCACATTCAAAGACCAGTCTAGAATTTTATAAAGGTGGAAGAGAATTTTATTCAAGTCACTTTCAATGTATGATCATATCATTTCAATGTATGGTGGTTTGAGGAAGAGAATTTTATGTTCTATGATTTACAACAATTTTCTTTTATTTGAGAACAATTCTAAATTTTTATACCAGTCTAGAAAAATAGATAAAGTCACATTTTGTTTATTTAATGTCATGGGCATTCAACATAATAGGATTATGCAAAGTATTGTGACAAATTCTATCTACATCTACTACGATCTCTAAGCTTGCTTCTTATTGTGTCCGGTATGCTCCTTTATGACTACCCAGTCACGGTGTAACGTTTGACACTACAAAAACACAATATTCCACAACTAGATGATCTAGTGACTTCAAGTCTAAGGATGACAACACCATTGCACCGCGAGAAGCACTTGTGACTTTACATAACTTGTATGTAGCCTTCTCAGAGATGGGTCAATCAAGTATGCCATTACCCCTAATGCATACCCATGGGTTGGATCATGATATCTCCATATCAATCCAACCCCATACTAGTCTATAGATGATTGTCCTATTAATCATTATAATTGACTAGAGATATTTAAGAATATAACACTTACATTCTAAGGACTTCATTCATGTTAACATATCTCCATATCGATAACATAATGAATCGTAAATCCACATATTTGTCACAATAAATTGATTGCCTCTTAGGGCACAATTCCAACAGGTGGCAGTGGTGGTCATAAGTAGCGTAGAGGGACGATAGTCAAAGTGGCGGGAATGGGTGTGAGGGGGAATGACAGAGGAGGAGATATTATGGATGGTGAAAATGGGTGTGGCATGTCGTCCAGTGATTTCCTGCTTAAACCAAGTTGAACACGAGCCACTCAAGTCATGTTTCTTTTATATTTAATCTTAGCTCTCATTAACAAAAATGAATATGTTAATTTACTCAAGGCACGTTCTTTTATATCTCAATTCAGCTCTTATTTCGAAGTCCAATTTTCTTATTCTGATTGTGAGTTGATTTCTAGTTGGGGTACTGCTATGAATTGCATTTTTTCCGAATTCTAATTCTATTCTGGTTGTGGAATGTGAAATTGGGATGACTCAATTCAATTCTGTTAAAAATTATAAAGGTGCAAACAAGAAGATGGTCGTTGAACTTTATTACAAAGAGGTAATGATGGCAACCTAAGTTAAAAACGACCACATGCATTAACACAAACGTCATATAACAAATGAGAGATGAAAGATGGAGAGAAAGTTGGAGATTTGGATAAAATTCAACGTCAACAATACAATATGTAGGTTTCTTACTTTTCGTGATCTTTTTTAACTGGGAAAATTGGGTACACAAACAAAGCAACATATAATCGAGATTTAATAGAAAAAACAGAGTTGGAAGAAGAGATAACATGAATAAGGAAAGATTACTTACCAAGTTTCATGGGCTAACATAAATTACATTATATTTTCTTGGTTTATGCTATTTGGTCTAGCCCATGACACATTAGCCACTTCCACTATTTATTCTTTGGGCCTAGGTTTGTCCTAGCCCACCTAGGCCACTTTGTAGCCTCTTTTCTAAAAGCTTTATGAGATGTGATGTAGCCCAAGTGTGTGAAACCTATAGAATGTTGTATAAAGGATATCTTAACTAGATGACAAGGGAATTTTCCTGGCCTTCGATCCTTGCCCTTATATCATAGATCATCTAGATCCTTCCAAGGGGAAAACTCATGTATAAATAGAGGTAGCCTCATTTTCCATCATCACTTCATCACAAGCAACACAAAACTTTATTTCTAGAAACAGGCTGCAGCCGAAACGGAAGATTCAAAAACACGACAATACCGAACATATAGATCTTGAGTATACTGGGGCAAAATGTACACAAAAATGTAATTTGGATGGTAAAAGAAAAAAATTCGTATAATAAAATTGCGGGATTTTAAAAATACAAATTACAAACGAGTTGATTAAGCACTAAAAAATACTTAACATGAGTATCAAATAAAGAAACTTGAAAAAATTGCTAGAAACAAGCCGCTCCCAAATGCAACAGGGCATGATATGGTGCTGCGGGATCGCAATATTGAGGACATTTATAGGCCACTGATGGTTCCACATGGCAGTGACCTAGTTCTTCATTCTTGGCTGTCTACAGTATACAAAAAGCATTTGGGGGGAGAAAAAGTTTTATCAATATACTTAAAGATATTATCAGTATACCCTAAGGAATAATCTTATAATTTAGTTAAAACATTTAAAGAGTTTCCTTGTGTTAGTTAATTCGAGATAATCTGACAAGTCTCCATTTTCCCACAACCACAAGTACCAACGACGTTCGCAAACTGGAAGGCTTGAAAACTCTTGCAATGCATGAAGAACACAAGAAAAATGTTCATGGAGAGGTCTCCACTACAATAACCGATACCAGTACCAAGGGTTTTCCACCACACAAATCAATGAACAAGACTGTTCATGTTACCAATTCAGTCATCTAGAGTAAGAACTCGCAAATACATAACATGAATTTTGACTTCGTAGTAATTTTACCTAAAAGCATGTCCTTCAAATTTTATAGGGAACATGAACAAGGTTAAGGCCAAGGCCAAGGCCAAGAATAATGCTATGTAGAGAAGTTAATTGACTATTTAGCAGTACGCAAACATTTGAATATACAAGATTTGTTTCTGCAGTCCTTTGAAATTCTTGAAAGTTGATTCTGTTACAAGTATTGACATTGGTGTTTTTAAGTACTTAGATAGGTTATTTGTTGGATTATTGGTGTCTTTCCTTTTCAGAGTTTGGTGTGCCTTAATAATTTCAGGATAACTTGTTCCTCTTTTAGTTTTCCTAGCATTCTTATTTCATTCTCTTATTTCTCTTTAATGCTTTCATGTGTTGAGTTAGTTATTTATGCACAAGTAAGTTGTGTATTTGTTGATTAATTGATGGGTCGGCTTCTATCGCTAAATTAGGACTTAAAATGCTATGTTGGTTGTCGTATGTATTAGGTCCATTGTGGCTGATGATGCTTCTAGTCTTGGAGAGATACGATGAGTAGAAAGAAGAATAGCATTATAGTGGTGTTTGAGGTGGATCGCCGGCCGAAGGTGATTGAAGGTGGTGGTGGTTGTGGGACTATTTTTTGGTATAAGTGGTTGTGTAAGGGCTAACGGTAACAGGGATGCAACTTTTGGGGACAAACAACAGTTCCAGGTTGGGGAACATATATGACCAAATTGGAATCCAAAGTGGGGTAGGATTATGATATATTTGGAGTCAAGTTGTTTAGTTACATACAGTGTTTTAAGAATCGATGGTGATTTGTGGAAAGTATACTTGGCATGTTATTTGATAGTTGGTTGTAACTTCCTAGAGATAGTGTCTCTAGGTCTTCAATGTGAACATGGTTGTTTCGAGCCCCAAATCGTGTGTTGGATAATTATCCTCATACGATTGTAAATTTCAGAAAGAATAAGCAATGATCATTTTTGCTGCATCAATACGCATCCCAATCCATGTCATCTAGCGTCATTGTAGTCCTCGAATCCATTCATGTCCTTCAGTAATGTCAGAAGTGGTGTCTTAATGAAATTCTCCTTAAGTGTCTAAATCCCTGACTTGCACTTATCATCACACTTCCACCTAGTACTCTTCTTGATATGGTTGGTTAAAGGTCGCACGCTTTTTAAGTAATCCTTAAATGAACCGCCTATAGAATCATGTAAGTCCTAATAAATTGTGAATGTTTGCTACGTTCTTTTTTCTTGGTCACTCTTTAACTGCAATGAACTTTCTAGGTTCCACCAAGATACCCACTAGAGATTATATGACCTAAGAATCGTATAGCCAAAGGTCACACTTCGAAAACTTAGCATAAAGATGGTTCCTGCTCAATGTATATGACATATTCCCCAGGTGCTCCTCCTACTCGGAACTGTTCAACTGACAGACTTAAATGTTGTCAATAACTACCACCATGAATCGACCTGGAAGGGTTTCATCATGTCCATGAATACAAATGATGTGTTGGTAAGTTCAAAATGCATTACTGCAAATTTATAGTGTCTACTTCGCGTTGCGAACGCTGTATTTGGAATTTCCCCTTCTACTACATGTAGTTGGTGATGCCCCAACCTCAATTTTATCTTCGAGAAAACAATCGTGTTTTGGGGTTCATCAAACATGTCGTCGATCTTAAATGTGTGTGAAATAATTTCTTAGGTGATGTTGGTTAGTAGACCTCAGTCATTAATCACATCCAAGGCTTTGTTTCTCCATCGTATTTCATCTAAATAAATCCGTCAGACTTTTTCCAATTGCTTTGTGTTCCGAATACCGGTATCTCCCGGTTTAGCTCTACAATTTCCTTATTTCCCCTAGATGGTCTCAACTTAACTTTATGAAATTCCTCTAATTGCCACACTCCTTCTTTGTTTATTTTGTTTCCCCAAATAAAGTTGGTGCTCTATATATGAATTGAGGTTCTGTAAATTTGCACACACTTTACTATGTAACTTGCTATCAGTATTCTACCAACTTATGTTATCCATTGTTGCCTAAACCCATGGTCGTCTCTACTATTAGGCCAGCTATAATGGATTGTCTGGGGGCCCATATTTTTATATAATGATGCTTACATATATAACTTCAGGTGCCTAAGTATGTATATTTTCCTATGTCGCATTTCCTCACAAGGTTACTACTACGTTGTTTGTTTGTCATCAACATTTATTGAATGATAACTACTATCAAAAAAATATATAATTTTTAGTTAATATAACTAAATTCTACTTCTTCATAAGAATATGTATTTATGTTGTACATGTATTTTTTATTACATAGAGGGCCCGAAAATTGAATCGCCAAGGGCCTCCGAGAAGCTATAGAAGGCCCTCCTTAAACCATTGTCCTATCTTTCTAAACAATTATCTTCTCCCAAATCTAGATGAGCCTACTTGCTCAGTACGATCCAAGAAAAACCATTTTCATCCTTTCCACGACCTTTACATGGGTTAGGTTCCATCATGGTTCTCATTGGAACATTCGACTGATACCCAAATATGACTCACTAATTCAACTATATTCAACAATAAGCCATTTTCTTTTATGTTTTCAATCTCATAGTTATGAACATTTCACATCTCATGATCTCCAACCTTAATGATCTTGTAATACTCACAACCAATAATCTCCCTCATACTTCCTTAACCCTTATCAGGTCGTTTATGAAATCTCAATAATTCAGTCATAGTAATCTTTAATATGTTTCTATTATGCGACCTGATGACTACTCACTATGAGTTATATTTGATATCATTTATACTTTCTTTTGTGAGTTTTTGAGTAGTTTTTAGCGTAGTTTTGGTCATTGGATTGTATTTTGTATAAAGAAAATGATCTTTGTGCATATTCATGTGATAATTTGGACGTTTAAACTCCTTGTGGTTTGGTCTTCGTATGTTGGGGAATATTACCATTAGAACGATGTGAAATGATAAAGTCACACTTACACCACTTATACTCGTTTCTTCTCTCACATTCATCCTCTAGACAAAAAAAACTCAAATAAAAAATAGGTAAAGAAGAAGAAGAAAAAAAAAAGGATTCAAACAGAAGGGGAGTTGGAGGATAGCTTCTGTTAGGTATATCCTAACGTTGTAGCGATTCGAGATGCTACAATCTCCACACGAACACGAGAACACAAGAAAAACACGACACACATTAATTTTCTTGATGGTTTATAAAACATAGCGACTACAAATTTTTAAATATAAAAAAGACTAAACATAACCTATAATGTTCGACTCTACGTGCTGGGAAAGAACCGACAAGAAAACCCGATTCAACTAGTTAAATAAATAACGTAATCAAGCTAATTAATTAACAACTAATTAAATAATAAATAAATAGATACTAACTAACTAATCAAATAGGTAAATAACGGATCGACTGACCCATACCAACTGCCCGAGCTTGAAAAGCACCTTGTCCTCAAGGTGAATGGGTTGAAAATCTTCAATAAGTCCAGAATAATGTTTATACTGTTGGAATAGATGCCCTAGAGGCAATCTAGTTTAGTATGAATTATTTGTGGCTATGAATTCATTTATTATTTATTGGATATTTAATATAATGAAGTCCTTAGATTTACAATTGTGTTGTTTATCTTAAATATCCCTAGTCAAGAATAATGATTAATAAGACAATCATCTATAGACTAGTATGGGGTTGGATTGATATGGAGATATCACGATCCAACACATGGGTGTGCATTAGGGAATGTTGCACTGGATTGACCCATCTCCGAGAAGGCTACATACACGTTATGTTGAGTCACAAGCGCTTCTCGCGGTGCAATGGTATTGTCATCCTTAGACTTGAAGTCACTAGATATTCTAGTTGTGGATTATTGTGATCTTGGTAGCGTTAAACGCTACACCGTAACTGGGTAGTTATAAAGGCGTGTACTGGATACAATAAGAAGTAAGCTTAGAGATCGTAGTGGACGTAGATAGGATTTGTCCCTCCCACATAACGGGAGCAAATATCCTAGGCCACTCGAGGGATAGTGCTTATAGAATGTCTGGCCAGACTCAAATAAATCAATATGGGATATTGATGTTATTTGCACGAATAAGGCTATTCCCATGGATCGAGAAACTATGGATTGGATATACGAGTGTGACTTGTATGTCTCGTGTCCAATCCGGATATAGAGACAAAGGGATGAGACAGTTACTTGTACAAAGGTTGTCAAGATGACTATTCTATTAGTTGGCTAGAATGGATGTTTTGCTAGAGACCGCTCCATATTAGCAAATAGTTGCTACCAACTAGATAGAACCTATGGGGTCACACGCTACATAGAGTTGAACTAGATTTGGGAATTAATTAATTGGATTAATTAATTAGAAGGATCACTTTGCAAAACCTTGCAAACTTAGTAGGGACTAATTTGCAAGGAAGGGACTAAATTGAATTCTAGTAGGACTAGAATAAGTCTTTTAGGTTGTTGACAAGGAGTTGTTGGACTATATAAAGGACCTTCCTTCCTTCCTTCCCACATATAACTTATGCTCATTAGTGAACATAACAAAGAGTGGGAGAGAACAAAAGGAGAGAGAGCAAGCAACAAGGAGGCCCGACCGGCCCCTTTCCGCCGCCCCGTCCCCGTCGGCCAAAGGAGGCCGAGACCCTCCTTTGGGTCTCGTTTTGCGTGATTTCTTCTTCCTCTTCCTCTTCCGGGCTAGCACCAAGGACTTGGGAGATCTAGGATCAACTCTAGGCGTGGATCAACCATAGAGAACGTGAAGCAATTCGCGTTTGAAGTCATCAAGAAGAACCCAAAGGTGTGTTTATGATTTCTAACCCTTACCATCGTTATGTCTCTTGACTTGTGATCCTTGGAGGGTTTTGCATGGTTTTATGTTTGTTTATGCTTCCGTTGTGCAATCCATGAATCAAAACCCTACAGTGGTATCAGAGCCACAGGTCGTAGAGCATAAACGTGGTTTATGTGTTACGTTTTAGTTGTTTTACACCTTAATTTGATTGTTTATCGCGTAAAACAAGACAAATCAAGCATGGGATGCAATTTGTCAATAATTAATCATAACAAGATCCAATTTTTGCATTGGATGCATGAATTGGTGAGTTTGAGAAATTTTAGGATCTTAGATCTAGGGTTTGGGCATCCTTGGGGAAGAAGGAGTTCTCCCAAAACAAGGAAACAACCAAACTTGGGCACCAAGCAAGGGAGTTGTTTCAAAACAACTCCCTCAAGGAGGTTCGGCCCCCCTAGGGACCGCCCCCCTTGCTTGCCGCCCAAGCTTGGCCGCCCTAGGGGCCGGGCGGCCCTAACCCGCGGGCCTAGGCTTGTGGGTTTTGGTCCGGGCCGGCCCTAGGGCCTTGTGGTTCATTTTTTGGGCCCGGGCAATTTGATTGTGGGGCCCATGGACCGTTTTAACCCTAGAAATCCTAAAATCAATTAAAATTGAGCAAGCGCGTTAAAATTGGATTTTAACTGTTTATGTGCAAATCGCATGGTGATTGGATATGGCCTTAGGATGTGGTTTGGTGTGAATGTTTAATTTTTTGTGGTTTGGTTTACGGCCTGCGAGCTGATCAATTAATTGTAATAATTAATTAGGGTTTGGCCTGCGAGCCATTTTTTTCTCAACTTGTGAGATTTATTTTATTTAGTATAGTTGTTAGCTAGTGCTAGATAGAGTAGATTGTTAGCCAAGATTGAAGAAAAGAAGCCCAAAGCCAAAGGGAGCCACAAAAGATGGAGCATGGAGCATTCCACATGACTATGAAGGATGGACCAAAAGATGAAGACGCATGGAGATGTGTTTGCTTTTAGGGTTCATAGATAATTCCATTGGCTTGGAATTATCTTAGTCTAGAAAAGGCCATATTCACATCACGTTTTATTTTGCTTTGTGGTTGTTTATTTTATTGTCTTATTATTGAGTGGTTGGTGTATGGATGATGCATGCAATTAGGATAATAAGATAATTAGTCAACCCGGATCTATTATTTGGAGTTGTGCCCAAACTCAAATAGATAGATTAGTTGATATGGATCAACAAAAACAATTAAAATTGAATTAAAAATCCCTCAAAATTAAATATTGTGTTCTTGCCTTCTCGTTATTTAAACACTCATTATCATCATTATTTATCAAGTTCGTGCGTGCCAAAGCATGGCGACTTGGTTCATAATGATGGAATGCGATGGCACGTAACAATGTGCAATTGTTTAGATAAGAGGTTGAACACAACTAGGCTATTAATTTGATTAAGAAACCTAGAGGCAATCAATTGGGATTATCCATATGGATGGATAAATAAGGAGTTATTTGCCCAATTGAACCAAGAGTTGCATATGGGATGCAATTGGAATTGTTCCTACCTAAAGTAGTTGAATTATGGGTGACTTGCCAAAGCAAGCTCATAAGGAGATGAAAGATGGATCTTGGCCCACTAGAAAATGTAATGATATTTTCCGCATTAATATCTTGAGGGTTATTAATCCGTAGGAAAATAGTGGGAGCTATATTTGATAAACTAGCCATTATTAAATATAGACAAAAATTCACAAATACTAAAACTTGCGTATTTTCCTTTTTGTAGAATTCCAAATGGCAAACAACTCATCGAGTTCACAACATTCCCTACGATCTGTTCTTGAGAAGGACAAGCTCTCTGGAACCAACTTTCTTGATTGGTACAGAAACTTGAGAATTGTTCTCAAGCAAGAGAAGAAACTGTACGCAATAGAGGAGCATGTTCCAGAAGGTCCAGAGAACCAAACACCTGCTGCCTTAAAGGCGTATCAAAAGCGTGTTGATGACGCTAATGATGCGGCCTGCCTAATGCTTTGCACCATGAATTCTGAGCTTCAGAAGCAACACGAAAACATGAATGCTGTCGATATGATCGAACATCTAAAGTAGCTCTTCCAAGAGCAGGCGAGGGTGGAGAGGTATGAGGTCTCAAAGGCACTGTTCAAATGTCATCTGGCAGAAGGGAACCCGGTGGGACCCCATGTACTCCGAATGATCGGGTACCTGGAGAATCTCGCCCGACTGGGGTTCCCGGTCGGCCAAGAGTTGGCAACCGATCTCGTGTTGCAATCGTTGCCCGAGAGTTATGGACAGTTCATTATGAACTATAACATGAACGAGATCGTTAAACCACTGCCAGATTTACTCAACATGTTGAGGACGGCTGAACAGAGCATCAACAAGGGTAAGGGCAAGGCCATAATGATGGTACAGAAAGGAAAGGGCAAAAGGTCTGCCTCTTCCTCCAAGGGCAAAGGCAAGTCAGTTGCCAAGTCCAAGGAACTTGCCCTTAAGCCTGTTGGTGGCATTGCCAAGGCCGTGACTAAAGGTGAATGTCACTATTGCAGTCAGCCTGGACACTGGAGGAGGAACTGCCCAAAATATCTGGAGGACAAGAGGCTTGGAATAGTTCCACCACCACCAGGTATTTTTGTTGTAGATGTCAATTTAACTGTCTCTACATCATGGGTATTAGATACTGGATGTGGATCTCATATTTGTCGAAATATGCAGGATCTAAAGAGAAGTAGAAGATTGGCTAAAGGAGAGGATCTGCGCGTTGGGAATGAAGCAAAGGTTGCTGCGTTGGCCATAGGCGTGTGCGAGCTATCTCTGCCTTCAGGATTAGTTTTAGAATTAAATAATTGCTATTTTGTGCCTGCTATGAGCAGAAACATTATTTCTATTTCTTGTTTGGACAAGGATGGTTTTATTATTTCAATAAAGAACAATTGTTGTTCCTTTTATTTAAATAATATTCACTATTTTAGTGCGCAATTATTTAATGGACTTTATGTCTTTGATCTAAGCAATCCTGTCTACAACATTAATACCAAACGGATTAAAATAAATGATTTAAATCCTGCTTATTTATGGCACTGTCGTTTAGGCCACATAAATGAGAAACGTGTATCTAGACTCCATAAGGATGGATTACTAGACTCATTTGATTTTGAATCATATGAGACATGTGAGGCTTGTTTATTGGGAAAAATGACAAAGTCCCCTTTTCAATAAGAAAGGTGAGAGGACTAGTGAGCAATTGGCGCTCATACATACTGATGTGTGTGGGCCATTTGCCACGCGTACCAGGGGTGGTTATGTCTACTTCATTACTTTTACTGATGATTTCAGTAGATATGGATTTGTGTACCTTATGAGGGCAAAATCCGAATCCTTTGAAGTGTTCAAAGAATTCAAGAATGAAGTAGAGAAGCAACTTGGCAAAAGTATAAAAGCTCTACGATCGGAAAGTGGAGGAGAATACTTGAGCCAAGAGTTTGACGACTATCTTAGAGAGTGTGGGATCGTGTCCCAACTCACTCCACCCGGAACACCACAATGGAATGGCGTGTCCGAGAGGAGGAATCGAACCCTATTGGATATGGTTCGATCTATGATGTGTCAAACCGATCTTCCATTATCATTTTGGGGCTACGCTCTATTAAGTGCAGCTTTCACCATTAACCGTGTTCCATCTAAGTCAGTCATGAAGACGCCATATGAGATGTGGAGTGGGAGGCGTCCCACGCTGTCGTTCATGAGGATTTGGGGCTGCGATTTCTATGTAAAACGTTTACAATCAGACAAGCTGGGGCCGAAATCGGATAAGTGCAAATTTGTGGGGTACCCTAAGGAAACTAAGGGATACTACTTCTGTAATCCAACCGAGAACGAAGTGTTTGTTGCTCGGACCGGCGTGTTTCTCGAAAGAGAGTTTGTCTCTAAAGAAGCAAGTGGGAGGAATGTAGAACTTGAAGAGGTTCAAGAACCACAAATCACTGAACCGATTATGGAACATGAACAGGAACCACAAGCAGTTGTGGAGCAACCTGTTCAGGTAACACAAGAGCTTCGTAGATCTAGTAGAGTGCGCCAGGAACCCGAGAGGTATGGACTTCTCGTGACCGATTCCGGTGACACGATGCTCATAGATGATGAGCCTACTACCTATGAGGAGGCCATGAGTGGCCCAGACTCTCAGAAGTGGCTGGAAGCCATGAGATCCGAGATGGAATCCATGTACACCAACAAAGTATGGACTTTGGTGGAACCACCCGATGGGGCGCGGCCAATAGGGTGCAAGTGGGTCTTCAAGAAGAAGATCGACATGGATGGTAATGTGATTACCTATAAGGGCCGATTGGTGGCTAAAGGATTCAGGCAGATTCATGGTATTGAAACCTTTTCACCAGTCGCTATGACCAAATCCATCCGAATCCTACTTGCGATTGCAGCATACCACGACTATGAGATTTGGCAGATGGATGTCAAAACAGCATTCCTTTATGGGAATCTCCTTGAGGACGTGTATATGATACAGCCGGAGGGTTTTGAGGATCCAAAGCAAGCCAACAAAGTCTGTAAGCTGCAACGATCCATTTATGGATTGAAGCAAGCTTCTAGGAGTTGGAATCGACGTTTTGATGAAGTGGTCAAAGAGTTTGGCTTCATCAGAAACGAAGATGAGTCTTGTGTCTACAAGAAGGTTAGTGGGAGCTCTGTAGCTTTTCTGGTCTTGTATGTGGACGACATACTACTCATTGGAAACAACATTCCCATGCTACAATCTGTCAAAGATTGGCTAGTAAAGTGTTTCTCAATGAAAGACTTACGGGAAGCAACCTATATACTCGGTATAAAGATCTATAGAGATAGATCTAAGAGGCTGCTAGGCCTAAGTCAAAGTACATATATTGACAAGGTGTTGAAACGGTTCAACATGCAAGATTCCAAGAAGGGATTCTTGCCCATGTCACATGGAATCACTCTTTCGAAGAGTGGTTGTCCCTCCAATGATATTGATAAGGAACGCATGAGTAGAATCCCCTATGCCTCGGCCATAGGATCTATCATGTACGCCATGTTATGTACTAGACCAAATGTGTCATATGCCTTGAGTATGACAAGCAGATACCAATCCAATCCGGGTGAGAGTCACTGGATTGCATTCAAGAACATCCTAAAGTACTTGAGAAGAACTAAGGATGCTTTCTTGATATTTGGCGGTGAGGAAGAGTTGCGTGTAAGGGGTTACACTGATGCAAGCTTCCAAACCTACATAGATGACTTTAGATCACAATCAGGATATGTGTTTTGCTTGAATGGAGCAACGGTGAGCTGGAAGAGTTCCAAGCAAGAGACGGTAGCTGATTCTACAACAGAGGCTGAGTACATTGCTGCAAATGGCGCAGCAAAGGAGGCTGTTTGGATCAGAAAGTTTGTTTCTGAACTTGGTGTGGTCCCTAGCATTGCGGATCCAGTTGAGTTGTTCTGTGACACTAGGGCGATCGCGCAATCAAAGGAACCCAGATCGCACCAGAAGTCCAAGCACGTGCTCAGGAAGTTTCATCTGATTCGAGATATTATCGATAGAGGAGACGTTCGGATATGCAAGATTCCTACAGATGATAATCTGTCAGACCCGCTTACAAAGCCTCTCACGCAGTGGAAGCATGAAGGGCACACTAGGAGTATGGGCATACGAGATGCGCCAGATTGTCTCTAGTGCAAGTAGGAGACTGTTGGAATAGATGCCCTAGAGGCAATCTAGTTTAGTATGAATTATTTGTGGCTAGGAATTCATTTATTATTTATTGGATATTTAATATAATGAATTCCTTAGATTTAAAATTGTGTTGTTTATCTTAAATATCCCTAGTCAAGTATAATGATTAATGGGACAATCATCTATAGACTAGTATGGGGTTGGATTGATATGGAGATATCACGATCCAACACATGGGTGTGCATTAGGGAATGTTGCACTGGATTGACCCATCTCCGAGAAGGCTACATACACGTTATGTTGAGTCACAAGCGATTCTCGCGGTGCAATGGTATTGTCATACTTAGACTTGAAGTCACTAGATATTCTAGTTGTGGATTATTGTGAACTTGGTAGCGTTAAACGCTACACCGTAACTGGGTAGTTATAAAGGCGTGTACTGGATACAATAAGAAGCAAGCTTAGAGATCGTAGTGAACGTAGATAGGATTTGTCCCTCCCACATAACGGGAGAAAATATCCTAGGCCACTCGAGGGATAGTGCTTATAGAATGTCTGGCCAGACTCAAATAAATCAATATGGGATATTGATGTTATTTGCACGAATAAGGCTATTCCCATGGATCGAGAAACTATGGATTGGATATACGAGTGTGACTTGTATGTCTCGTATCCAATCCGGATATAGAGACAAAGGGATGAGACAATTACTTGTACAAAGGTTGTCAAGATGACTATTCTATTAGTTGGCTAGAATGGATGTTTTGCTAGAGACCGCTCCATATTAGCAAATAGTTGCTACCAACTAGATAGAAACTATGGGGTCACACGCTACATAGAGTTGAACTAGATTTGGGAATTAATTAATTGGATTAATTAATTAGAAGGATCACTTTGCAAACCCTTGCAAACTTAGTAGGGACTAATTTGCAAGGAAGGGACTAAATTGAATTCTAGTAGGACTAGAATAAGTCCTTTAGGTAGTTGACAAGGAGTTGTTGGACTATATAAAGGACCTTCCTTCCTTCCTTCCCACATATAACTTATGCTCATTAGTGAACTTAACAAAGAGTGGGAGAGAACAAAAGGAGAGAGAGCAAGCAACAAGGAGGCCCGACCGGCCCCCTTGCCGCCGCCCCGTCCCCGTCGGCCAAAGGAGGCCGAGACCCTTTGCGTGATTTCTTCTTCCTCTTCCTCTTCCGGGCTAGCACCAAGGACTTGGGAGATCTAGGATCAACTCTAGGCGTGGATCAACCATAGAGAACGTGACACAATTCGCGTTTGAATTCATCAAGGAGAACCCAAAGGTGTGTTTATGATTTCTAACCCTTACCATCGTTATGTCTCTTGACTTGTGATCCTTGGAGGGTTTTGCATGGTTTTATGTTTGTTTATGCTTCCGTTGTGCAATCCATGAATCAAAACCCTACATATACCACGTGCACATGATATGCCTGGATCGAAGTGACAGAGAACGAACTTAGTATAAACACATAAAAGGCCGAATCTGGAAAAATTGAGTCCGGAAACGGACTCGGGAGGTCAAAAAACCCTAGGTAAGATCATGTGGTCGAAAAAGTGTTGTCGCTGCTCAAACATGAGCAAACAATTGGATGGTGGCTCACTTTTAGGTGACCATGAGCCGACTTAACAAGTGAAGCTGAGTGGGAGGCGCTTGAGGAGCCGAGCCGGTAAGAAGCCCGCGGCTCAAGCCGATCCAAAACCCATCTGTCGACTGGATCAAATCGTACTCGAGCCACTCGCACAAATCAGCTAGATCCAGTCGTGCGATGGTTGGTGGTTTTGGAATAGGTTCCCTAGAGGCAATCTAATATTTAGTATGAATAATGTTATTGGCTAGAATATTCATTTATTATTTATTGTGATATTTAATATAATGAAGTCCTTAGATACAATGTGTTGTTTATCTTAAATATCCCTAGTCCATTATATTGATTAATAGGACGATCAAATATAGACTAGTACGTGTGTAGATTGGTATGGAGATATCAAGTCTAACACATGAGTATGCATTAGGAGTAATGGCATACTGGATTGACCCACAACGAGAAGGATACATTAAATTATCTTAAAGTTACAATCGCTTCTCGTAGTGCTAGTATAATTGCAATCCTTAGACTTGAAGTCACTAGATACTCTAGTTGTGAAATATCGTGCTTTGATGTTATCAAACGTTACACCGTAACCGGATGACTATAAAGGTAGTTATCGGGCATGACAGGAAGCAAGCTTAGAGATCGTAGTGATGTAGAGAAGATTTGTCCCTCCCACATAATGGGAGCAAATATCCACAGCCACTCGAGGGATGAGGCTTATTGAATGTCTGGCCAGACTCAGATAAATCAATATGGAGATATTGATGTTATCTGCTTGCATAAGCATATTCTCAGGATCGAGGAACTATGGATTGGATATACGAGTGTGACTATTTATGTCTGGTGTCCAATCCGGATATGGAGACAAAGGGATAGTGCAATATGTGATATTGGGCACAAAAGGTTTGTCGGGATCACTGACTTATTTCTATTAGTTGGGTGCATGGATGTGTTGCTCGACACCGCTCCATGTTAGTTGTGTACGAGAGAATCCTTTGAGGAAGATTCAATATACACCAAGAGCAGGGGATAGAAAGAACACAGAAAGAGTAGAGTGTGTGTAGGGAGAGAGTAAGGCAATGGCAACTGTATGAGAGAGAGACAGAATTTTGGCAGAGCTTCCGCGTAGTTCAGGTGATTCATATTTTCCAAGGAAGGGTTAACGATCCTATATATAACGGAGAATGTGACCGTTGTAGTGGGTTAATGCGCCCATTAATGACAGCTTAATTACCTTAACTACAACGGCACGCTCGTCCGCATATATAGGGACCGTTACACACTTCGTCCGCGTATACCGGAACCGTTATGAGGTTGGCCGGGTTTATGGAGCTCGTGCCACAAATCTCTCAAAGCAGTTACCAAAAGGTCGCGCGCGGGCTTGGTTGTCGCTCGCGCGCGACAGGACTTACTCTAGCCTCCAAACAACTAAGTCCCTACAAGTCCCGTGTGGTGGTATGCGAGGGCCCTGTCTCGCAGCCCCCACGTGGATCAGCGCGGGTGGTGATCCAGTGTGTATGGAGCACAGCTAGGTGCGAGGATGATCGCCATGTGGATAAGATCTGCCTATCCAGAAAGCACTATCTACATTAGCCCCCTTTTTGCGCGTGAAGACGCCTAGCCGAATAGGTTCTAGTGCGCAAAAAACAGTGCACGCGTCGATGCCACGCACCAATTCAAATTCACGCAAAATCAGCCCCCGTGCGTGCCATTATGACCTAAGATCCCTAGATTCGTGCCGTCCGTTCTATTAGGGTTTTAGGCATGACGTCAGCATCAACCCGTGATTGCGCGATTCGATGGTGACGGTTGTGATTCGACCACTGAAAGGACGCGACTCTTCGGTATCTTTGAATAAATACTCCATGCCCTCCATTGTTGCAAAGTATCACTTCTCTCTCTAAAGTGAATGCTACCTGAGAGCCTTCAAGAGCAGATTCAAATAATCAACCATCAGTTCTTCCTTGCCAATCGTCTCCTTCAACTTGCTTCACCAAAAAAAGGTTGGCTTTGCTCAATTCCATTAATGTATTCAAATATACTTTGAACTGTCTTGGATCTGCAAACCCAGAGCTATTTGGAATACACCATTTATTGAAAACAGCGGAAAAAAGTTCTTCTTAAACCCTAAAAGATTGAACCACCAGATTGAAACAATTTTCAAACAACAAACTTCCAAAATTCTGAGATTCTAAGCCCAAAACTGCTCACGAATTTTTTCATCTTCTTCTTCTAATTTCAAAATAAACCAGAATTGCTTCCTGAATCTGAACTGAAAGTGAGTATATTTCTCCCTCTAAGCCTGTCAAAGAACCTGAAGAAATACCTGATCTTCCAAAGACCCTGTGGAGAAAATCCCCCTATCTAGGTGGGAAGGAATTTTATCATGCTAGGGTTAAGGTAAGGAATTTACCGGCTCCTGCCCCCTCTGGAGAATTGCTAACACTGACCCCGCCTACCACTGCAGCCATGTTAGAGTTAATCGACTCCAAGGATGTGGTAAGGTTGGGAGTTGAAAAGGGGTTCTTCACGTCTGCAGTCGTCAGGACATGAGGTTCATCTGGCATGTCTCTTGGGCAGAAGATCAATCAAAACCTTCGTTCTGATCTTAGACCTCGACGATAGCGTCCGGTCACATAGCTCTTGTTAGGACCCGTAGGCCGTTCATTTTAGATTAGGAATTTTGTTAGTATAAGCTTTTGCTTATAAGCTGTAATCTAGACAGATAAATTGTAAGTCATTTTGACTATTAATGAAATGCGCTTTGTCATTTGCTGTTCTTGTTTGATACAACAAATTGGAATTTCGCATGCGTGTTTGCTATACGACGAAACAAGTTATGTTTCCTTCGAGTTTTGCATTCGGATATTGCCTGAATAATTTGCTATCTTAAGCAAATAAGTTTTGAATCGCATAAGGCGTTGTTGCTATGGCTTGCTATCTAGGCAGATAGGCTTGCAGATCGATTAAGATCATGATTCAATATTGTTGCTATCTGGGCAGATAGGCTTTGCTTGCACAAAGGCGTTGTTACTATCGCTGTTATCTAGGCTGATAGGCTTGTAGATCAATTAAGATCATATTTGAACATCGCTGCTATCTCGGCAGATAGGCTTTGCTCGCACAAAGGCGTTGTTACTATCGCTGCTATCTAGGCAGATAGGCTTTTAGATCACTTAAGATCACATTTCAACATCGCTGCTATCTCGGCAGATAGGCTTTGGATCGCATGGTATCGTATATTACTGCTGCTATTTAGGCAGATAGGCTTTTAGATCACTTAAGATCATATTTCAACATCGCTGCTATCTCGGCAGATAGGCTTTGGATCGCATGGGATCGTATATTATTGTTGCTATCTAGGCAGATAGGCTTTTGTTGTAAGCAAGAAAAGAAGCTAATAAAATGATAAGAGACAGTCAAGATAATAAAATTCTTCTCATATGGGAGAATTATTTTATTAAAAGCACCCTCATATGGGAGAGACATGACTACAAGTTCCTCATATGAGAGGAAACAACGCATGAATTCATTGGAGGACTAGACATACAATCCAACAGTCATTTGAATCAAATATAAAGAGAGAGGCTAAGGATAATACTTTTTGATCCATCGCATATTGATCGGACTTGAGGTTATTGCAGTCCCATGAAGCCTCTGTATGGTGCAGTAACCACTGTCAAAAACTTCTTTAACCTCGAACGGCCCTTCCCAGTTAGCTGCGAACTTTGGATGAGTTGCTTCCCGCATGCAATGATCTGAAGCTCGTAAGACCAAGTCCCCAACCGCAAAGTCTCGATGTTGAACTGTTTTATTGTACGCGCGAGCGATCCTCTCCTTGTACCTCTTGTTGGCCCGCTTAGCTTGTTCGCGCTTCTCTTCCAATAGAATCAAGTCATGATCACGTTGATTGTCATACAAGGCATGAAAGGCTAACCTCGCAGAGTTGACTTTTACTTCCGCCGGTACAACGGCTTCAGCTCCATAGCATAGAAGGAACGGAGAGACTCATGTGGGGGTCCTTGACGAAGTTCGGTATGCTCACAATGCTAAACTTAAAGAATTGTTCCACTTTTTGTGATCATCTGCGACCATCTTACTCAAAATCCTTAGCAACGTCTTGTTGGTTGCTTCTGCTTGACCATTCCCTTTTGGATAATAAGGAGTGGAACAGACTTGCCTTATGTTATATTCTGCTAGTTTCGCGGCCACCTGGCGATTTACAAAGGGGGTACCATTATCTGAGAGGATTGTATTGGGGATTCCAAACCTATATATGATGTTTTCTTGAACGAAATTGACCACTGCGAGCGCATTTGCTGTCCTGATCAGTACTGCCTCCACCCACTTGGTAAACAACTCGGTCGCGGTTAAGATAAACTGGCTTCCATGCGAGGCCGGTCGAATGGGACCAATAAAATCTAGAGCCCAAGTGTGAAATGGCCATGGCGTTCCTAAGGCGTGTAAATCTACAGCCGGAGCATGCACGAGGTTGCCCTTAAATTGGCATTCCTGACATCTTTTTACCTTGGTGCGACAATCTTCCTCCATTGTGGGCCGAAAATAACCCACTGTGAGGAGTTGTCTGCATAATTTTGCACCCCCCTGATGCTCCACTTGGTGAGATAAATCCATCACCTCTTGCGCTTCTTAGCTATCCAGGCATCGAAGTAGATTCCCCTCATGGCCCCTTCGCCAGAGTATGTTTTCCTGCACCACATATCGAGCCCCTTTTCTTTTAAGTTTCTCAGCTTCCTTTCTTTGCTCAGACTCGATTCCTTCTGTCAGAAAATCAAAGAGTGGCTTTCTCCAATCTGTGTCATCATCAACCAGAGCAATTTCCAAAGAGTCCTTGATTAATACACAGCTTTCACAATTTCCTTGAATTATTGCAGCAGCTGTGGACATGTTTGGCCAATGAATCCCATATCTTTGGGACTTTCGATAAATGGACACCTCACTTTCCCCACAGGTGTGCTGGTGAATTTTCCAATAACGCTTGTCCCTCCTGCTGCGAGACGCACCGCATGAGTATTCCTCCTGGACCTTTGTAATAAAGGGAATTGTCGTGTATGCAGCACCCCTTGGTGGATGCCCAATTTTCTTTGCTCGTTCCCTCGGCAATTGCACGCAGTATCGATTTTCTCCAATCTTCTTCGTCCATGGACTCATCCTCACATGCCTCTCCTGTTAATGCCGGTGTCGCTCGGATCTCGATTGAGATTCTCGCAGGGCATTTGTCTGCACTAACTTTAGATCCAAAAGTGGCTAAAGCATCATCATGCCGATTATCAGCTCTCGGCGTGTGCTCGCACTTAACATCGCAGAATTGTTGTACCAACTTTTGCACCAAAGTCCGATCAGATAACAGATTTATCTCCTTCAAGCCATACTCGCCTGAGGCTTGTTTGACAATTAACTTAGAATCTCCCATAACTGTCAAATTGCTCACTTCTAGTGCCCTGACCGCACGAAGTCCTGCGATGAGAGCCTCATACTCTGCTTCATTGTTGGTTACTGGAAAATCTAATTTGGTGGACATTCGGATGACTTCCCCATCTGGTTTAGTCAAAAAAAATCCAATTCTGCCACCTTTCCTTGTTGGTGATCCATCGAAGAGAAGCTTCCAATATGGCGACTCGACTGTATAGATTTCAGGCCCTTCCAATTCCTCCTCAATTATGGGTTCGTAGCTGCTATCCGGGAACTGTGCCAGAAGATCTGCCACTGCTTGCAATTTGATTGCTCGTGGTCGAACACACGTAATGTCATATTGTGAAATGGTCATGTACCACTTTGCCAATCTTCCGTAGGGAGAAGTGTGACTCAATAGGTATCGTATGGGGTCGCTCTTTGTAAACACCACAACTTTATGCGAGGCGAAATAATGCCTTAACTTTTCCATCACAAAGAACAAGGCAAGACAATGGCGTTCAATATCGGTGTACCTTGACTCAGCCGGTTGTACTATTCGAGAGGTGTAATAAATCGACCTTTCGTGTCCTTCATATTCCTGAGCGAAAAGCGCCCCTATAGATTTCTTCGTCGATGTCAGGTACAACAGAAGCGGCGATCCAAGCTGTGGTGCAACCATCACCCTGGGCGATGTCAGTAGGTCCTTCAGTTTCCCAAATGCGGCCTCGTGCTCCTCTGTCCAATTATATACAACATTCTTTTTAAGGAGATAGCCAAAGCAAAAAGTTATTTCTGCAATTGCCGGAATGAATCTCCGCAGGTAAGATAGTTTCCCTAGGAACGTCTTTAGAGTGCTCTGATTATGTGGCGCCGTCATGCTAGTGATAGCTGATACTTTCGCGGGGTCAGGCTCGATGCCTTGGCGGTGTATTACGCATCCCAAAAACTTCCCCGAAGTCACTCCGAATGCACATTTCATGAGGTTCATCTTCAGCTGGAAACTCCTGCATCTTTCGAATACTTTCCGCAGGTCCTCCAAATGGTCCGTCTCTTCTTTGGACTTGACAACCAGATCGTCAACGTAGAACTCCACTTCTTGATGCATCATGTCATGAAACAGAGCCATCATCGCCCTCTGGTAAGTCGCGCCCGCGTTCTGAGCCCAAAGGGCATAACCGTGTAGTTAAATACCCCAACCGGCGTAATGAACGCGGTTTTTCGTGCATCTTCTGGATCCATCTTGATCTGATTATATCCAATGAAGCCATCCATAAAACTAAACATATGGTGCCCGGCAGTGGAATCAATGAGTAAATCGATGTTGGGCAACGGGAAATCGTCTTTTGGACAGAAACGGTTGAGATCCCTAAAGTCTGCACAGATGCGAAGTTGCCCATTCTTCTTTACCACGAGCACAATGTTGGCTAACCAAGTAGGATAATGATTCGGCTCAATGAACTTGGCAGTCAATAGCTTGACAATTTCTTGCTTGATTTTCACGTTTATCTCTGGCATGAAACTTCTCGCACTTTGCTTTACCGGTTTAGATCCTGGGATGACATCCAATCTTTGCATAGTCACGCTCGTGTCCAAGCCAGGAATTTCATCATACTCCCAGGCAAACATGTCCTTATATTCAGTCAATAGTTGCAGTAACCTTGCTTCCTAATCGCCTGTGAGGTCTGCGCTCAGAAAGATATGCCTCTTCTTTTCTTCGCTTGGGCTCAGGAACATTTTTTCAGTTTCTGCTTCTGGGGCCTCGGCTTGTCTTCCATGCAATCAGGTGCTTCTTTCAGTTTATCCTCCAAAACCTCTGATTTTGGCTTGTCCACCCCCGGGGCGTGTTCAATTTGACTGATTTGCCCAGGGATATCCCCATGCTCGGATGGGTGTACCCCCGCGCACCTTCATATGCGGTAGCATTTCTTTCCGTTGGAGTAGAAGCTCTCTATCTCCTTGCCCGCGGGGTCATGTTTTACCACTCTTTTCAAAGAATACACATTCTTCCGCTGATAAGCAACTTGTGGTGCCTCTTCGCGTGTGGGCACCCTTTCCTTAGCATCCTCTCTCGTCACCATTACTCCTGCTGGTGACTGATCATTAATGTCCTCCCATCGAGGCAGGGGAGTCGGATTAAATGGCCCTGGCGTTTGCTCATCCGCCATTTCGGTAAACCATACTGCTTCAGTGAGATGTGCTTCATTCAAATTAAAAGGATTTACCGAAGCCGGTATTTCTACCACTCTGCCATTCCAAATAGCCTTCATTACTTGATGGGTTGTTGAGGGAACCGCGTCAAAATGATGAATCCAAGCTCGCCCTATGATCATGTGATGCGTGGTATTCACATCAATGACGTAGAATTTGGCTGAACACTTGATTTTTCCTATCTGGATGCCCAGGCGAATCCATCCCATTGTCATCCTGGAATCACTCCCGAATCCCATCAGCGGGGATGGATGTCTGACAATCTTCTTCTCTGGGATTCCTGCCAACTTTAGAGTGTTGAGCGAAACCACGTTGACGGCTGCTCCTCCATCAACAAATGCCCTCTTGAATTCGACGTCATTGATCACCGCTGTTACGTACAAGGGCTTCTGATGGCTCAAATCCGTTTTCTTGTCACTTGCGGAGAAAGTCATAATCTTTTCCGTAGAGCGAGACGCCCTAACAACTCTTCCATTGGAGACTACGATGTCTTCTTCGAAGTCTTCTGCTACTCTCAGAATCGCTTTTGTCATCTCTTTCCGGCATTTCTCGGAAAAGTTCATCTCATTAAAGAATTTGTTGAATCCGTGCGACCCTTTCATTCTATCAGCGCGCTCATCCTCAGTGTCCATGTTTTAGTCTTCCTCCTCATGGACTTCGGCAATGATGGGACTGTCCTCTGTGTTGGAATTGTGCCCTAGAGGCAATCAATTAATTGTGACATTTATGGATTTATGATTCATTATGTTATCGATATAGAGATATGCTAACATGAATGAAGTCCTTAGAATATAATTGTTATATTCTTAAATATCCCTAGTCGATTATAATGATTAATAGGACAATCATCTATAGACTAGTATGGGGTTGGATTGATATGGAGATATCATGATCCAACACATGGGTATGCATTAGGAGTAATGGCATACTGGATTGACCCATCACCGAGAAGGCTACATACATGTTATGTTGAGTCACAAGTGCTTCTCGGGTACAATGGTATTGTCATCCTTAGACTTGAAGTCACTAGATATTCTAGTTGTGGATCATTGTGATCTTGGTAGCGTTAAACGCTACACCGTGACTGGGTAGTTATAAAGGCGTGTACTGGATACAATGAGAAGCAAGCTTAGAGATCGTAGTGGACGTAGAGAGGATTTGCCCCTCCCACATAACGGGAGCAAATATCCTAGGCCACTCGAAGGATAGTGCTTATAGAATGTCTGGTTAGACTCAAATAAATCAATATGGGATATTGATGTTATTTGCACGAATAAGGCTATTCCATGGATCGAGAAACTATGGATTGGATATACGAGTGTGACTTGTATGTCTCGTGTCCAATCCGGATATGGAGGCAAAGGGATGAGACAATTACTTGTACAAGGTTGTCTAGATGACTATTCTATTAGTTGGCTAGAATGGATGTTTTGCTAGAAACCGCTCCATATTAGCAAATAGTTGCTACCAACTAGATAGAACCTATGGGGTCACACGCTATATAGAGTTGTACTAGATTTGGAATTAATTAATTGGATTAATTAATTAGAAGGATCACTTTGCAAACCCTTGCAAACTTAGTAGGGACTAATTTGCAAGGAAGGGACTAAATTGAATTCTAGTAGGACTAGAATAAGTCCTTTAGGTAGTTAACAAGGAGTTGTTGGACTATATAAAGGACCCTCCTTCCTTCCTTCCTCATAACTTATGCTCTTTAGAGATCATAACAAGAGTGGGAGAGAACAAAGGAGAGAGAGAGCAAGCAACAAGGGCCGAACCCGACCCTTGCCGCCGCCCCTCACCCCGTCGGCCAAAAAGAGGGCCGAGCCCCTCTTTTTGTCTCGTTTTGCGTGATTCCTTCACCCTCCTCTCATTCCGAGCTGGCACCAAGGAGTTTGGGAGATCTAGGAGCAACTCTAGGCGTGGATCAACTATAGAGAACGTGACACTATTCGCGTTTGAAGTCATCAAGGAGAACCCAAAGGTGTGTTTATGATTTCTTACCTTCACTATCGTTATGCATCTAGACTTGTGATCCTTGGAGGGTTTTGCATGGTTATTTGTTTGATTATGCTTCCGTTTGCGCGATCCATGAATCACAGGTCATAGAGCATAAACGTAGTTTATGTGTTACATTCTTGTTGTTTTACACCTTAATTTGTTGTTTATCGCGTAAAACAAGACAAATCAAGCATGGGATGCAATTTGTCAATAATTAGATCATAACAAGACCCAATTTTGCATTGGATGCATGAATTGGTGAGTTTGAGAAATTTTAGGATCTTAGATCTAGGTTTTGGGCATCCTTGGGGAAGAAGGAGTTCTCCCAAAACAAGGAAACAACCAAACTTGGGCTCCAAGCAAGGAGGTTGTTTTGGAAACAACCTCCATGAGGAGGTTCGGCCCCCTAGGGGACCGCCCCCTTGCTTGCCGCCCAAGCTTGGCCGCCCTAAGGGGCCGGGCGGCCCTAACCCGCGGGCCTAGCTTGCGGGTTTTGGGTCGGGCCGGCCCTAGGGCCTTATGGTTCACTTTGTTGGGCCCGGGCAATTGGATTGTTGGGCCCATGGACCGTTTTAACCCTAGAAATCCTAAAATCAATTAAAATTGACCAATCGCGTTAAAATTGGATTTTAACTGTTTATGTGCAAATCGCATGGTGATTGGATATGGCCTTAGGATGTGGTTTGATGTGGATGTTTAATTTTGTGGTTTGGTTTTACGGCCTGCGAGCTGATCATTTAATTGTAATAATTAATTAGGGTTTTATGGCCTGCGTGCCATTTTTTTTTCTCAACTTGTGAGATTTATTTTATTTAGTATAGAAGTTAGCTAGTGCTAGATAAAGTAGATTGTTAGCCAAGATTGGAGAAAAGAAGCCCAAAGCCAAAGAAGCCACAAAAGATGGAGCATGGAGCATGGAGCATTCCACAAGACTATGAAGGATGGACCAAAAGATCAAGACGCATGGAGATGTGTTTGTTTTAGGGTTCATAGATAATTCCATTGGCTTGGAATTATCTTAGTCTAGAAAAGGCCATATCCACATCACGTTTAATTTCTGTTTTGTGGTTGTTTATTTTATTGTCTTATTATTGTGTGGTTGGTGTATGGATGATGCATGCAATTAGGATAATAAGATAATTAGACAACCCGGATCTATTATTTGGAGTTGTGCCCAAACTCAAATAGATAGATTAGTTGATGTTGATCAACAAAACAATTAAAATTGAATTCAAAATCCCTCAAAATTCAAATATTGTGTTCTTGCCTTCTCGTTATTTAAACACTCATGATCATCATTATTTATCAAGTTCGTGCGTGCCAAAGCATGGCGACTTGGTTCATAATGGTGGAATGCGATGGCACGTAACAATGTGCAATTGTTTAGATAAGAGGTTGAACACAACTAGGCTATTAATTTGATTAAGAAACCTAGAGGCAACCAATTGGGATTATCCATGCGGATGGATAAATAAGGAGTTATTTGCCCAATTGAACCAAGAGTTGCATATGGGATGCAATTGGAATTGTTCCTACCTAAAGTAGTCAAATTATGGGTGACTTGCCAAAGCAAGCTCATAAGGAGATGAAACATGGATCTTGGCCCACTAGAAAATATAAGGATATTTTCCGCATTAATATCTTGAGGGTTATTAATCCGTAGTAAAATAGTGGGAGCTATATTTAACAAATTAAATCCTTGTTGAATATAGTTAAAACGTCACAAACTTTGCATAATCCTTTAGGTGTTAAATACCCATGGCATTAAACAAATAAAACACGACTTTATCTTTTTCTAAACTGGTATAAAATTGAGAATTGTTCTCAAATAAAAGAGAAATTGTTGTACTTCGTAGAACATAAAGTTCTCTTCCACCGACTACCAAAAACACACTAAAACCTATGAAAGGAACACCAAACAATGGTTCTTTGGTTATGACTTGTCTCATGCTAGCTGCCATGAACTCTGAGCTTTGGAAGCAAGAAGAGAGACATGGAGAAGTATGATATGATCATACATTGAAAGAAGCTCTTTCAAAAGAGCGAGCTAGACATGAAAGGTTTGAAGTGTTGCTCTACTTTGGGTTATGCAAATATACTAATTCAATATGATTGAAACATTAGTGAATATGCATTATCTATGAGATAGATAAAGAATAAAAGATTATTCACCCAAGTGGACCAAGAATTGCATTGGATGCAATTATAGTTTTGTTTTAAAGTTGATTTACTCAATATAATTGAAAAATCACTAAACAAAACACTAATAATGGGCATGGGCAAAGCTGTTAATGGTTAACAGCATGGGTAAGGGCAAATGGTTTGCGCCGACCCCATGGGTATAAAGCAAGCCTGTTACTAAAACCAAGTTGCCTTGGAGTCCCATATGTGGTGTAGAGGAAGAGAGGCTACCCAAAGTACCTGGAAGTAAGTAATAAAGGAATTATGAATTCCAATATGGGTATTTTGTTATAGAAATCAACGTGCCGATCTTATCATCATAAGTATATGATACTAGATGAGGATCTCACATTTATAGAAATGTGGAGGATCTCAAGAGACGAAGGCAATTGGATAAGGAAGAAATAATCCCACACGTGGGGCTATAAAGCAAAGGGTTGCTAAATAAGCCGTAGGGAATTATTTCTACCTTTAAAGAAATTGTTCATGAATTAGACAAAAGCAATAATGTCCCTACTATGAGTAGGACCATTATCATAGTTTCTTGTTTTGACAAGAAAGCTCCTTATCGTAATAAAAGACAAATGTTGTTCCATTTATTATGATATGCATTATTGTAATGCAATTTTGTCTAAGTGGATTCTATATCCATGATCATGATAATTTCATCTATAACATTAATACCTAGAGGTTTGCATATAATGATATGAACTTCACTTGTCTTTAGCATTATCGTTTAGGCCTCATAAATAAGAGATACATATCTAGAACTCCATGAGGATGGATTTCTGTAACTCATTTGATTATTGAATCATATGAGACATGTAAGACTTATTAGGCAAAGATATGATCTTTTGGGAATCATACATATTGATGTATGAAGGCCACTAAGCACAAATGCTAAAGATGGTTTTCAGTATTTCATCATATTTACTGATAGGATCAGAGAAATATGGATTTGTGTATCTTATGAAGAAACAAATCAGAATCCTTTGAATTGTTCAAAGAATTCAGGAATGAAGTAGAGAACCAGCTTGGCAAAAGTATTTAGGCTCTACGATTGGATCATAGAGGAAAGTACTTGAGCCAAGAGTTTGACAAGAATCCATGGGAGTGTTGGATATGATCCAAAACTCGCTCCACCTAGCACGCCACATGGGTTTGGCGTGTCTAAAAGGAGATATCGAAGCTTGTAGGACACGGTTCGGTCCATGATGAGTCAAACAGAACTTCCAGTTTACTTTTGGGGCTATGTTCTAATTACAACAAATTTCGCCCTTAACCTTGTTCCATCAAAAACGAAATATGAATAAAGCCATATGAGATATGGACTAGGAAGTGTCCTAGTATGTCATTCATAAAGATTTGGGGTTATAAAGTTTATGTAAAAGAGTTTACAAATAAACTTGGACCCAAGTCGGATAAATGTTTTGTGGGATATCCTGAAAAGGATATTATTTCTACAACCCAATCGAGAACGAACTGTTTGTTGCTCGAACTACAGTGTTTCTAGGTAGAGATTGTCTCTAAGAGAAACAGTGAGAGGGCAGTAGAACTTGAATAAGTTCAAGAACCACAACAGAACATTGATCCTTTTTTATGGAACATGAGCAGGATCACAAGGTGTTGTGGAGCAACCTACTCAGAAAAACACAAGAACCTCGTAGGTCAGGTAGGATATATCGAGGGACTAGAGAAATAGGGATTTCTCATTACCCATGATATATTGCTCATTAAGATGAGCCTACAACCTATGAGATGGCCACGTATGGCCATACTCTCAGAAATGGCTGGGAGCCATGAGATACGATATGGAATCCATGTATACCAACAAAGTATAGACTTTGATGGAACCACCTGAAGGGTAGGACCCATAAGGTGCAAGTGGGTTATGAGGAAACCAACATGGATGGTAATATGATTACCTATGAGGGAAAATTGGCAGGAAAGGGATTTCATGTGAGTTCATAGTATAGACTATGACGAAATCTTTCCCAGTTGTGATGCTTAAATCCATTTGTATCTTGCTTGTAGCAATCTACTTATAGATTGGATGAAGCTTCTAGGAGTTGGAGTCTTCGAATTGATGATGTAATCAAAGGAGTTTGATTCCATCAAAATTGAAGATGAGACTTGTGTTTACAAGAAGGTTTGTGGGAGCACAGTTATTTTTCTGGTCTTGTATGTGGAGACATACTTAATCATTAGGAATGTTGTCCCTACTTGGCAGTCTTACGTAGATTGACTAGGGAGTTGACCTTCTAATGGTAGACTTAAGCGAAGCAACTTGTGAAGATCTATTGAGGTAGATCAAGATGGTTGTATAGCTTAGGTCATAATACATAAATTGACAAAGGTGTTGAAATGGTTCAATGTGAAAAGAATATTGATTCTTACCCATGTCACATGGAATTAGTCTTTGGAAGGCTAATTGTCTTTCCAATTAGATTGGGAATGGACCGTATGAATTAGATTCACGAGATACGCCATGGAATGTACTAGACCAGATGGGTCATAAGGGATGACACATAGATACCAGTCAAATCCGGGTGAGAGTCACTGGATAAATTATCAAGATTATCCTTTAGTACTTGAGAAGCACTAAGGATGAATTTTGATAAATGGAGGATAGGAAGAGTTTACTGTAAGGGGTTACAGTGATGCGAACTTCAAATCTGACAAAGAAGATACAGATTATAAGTCGAGTTTTATGTTCTGTCTTAGTGGGAGCGACTGTGAGCTGGAAAGGTTCCAGGCAAGATTCAGTCACTGATTCTAACATAGAGGACTGAGTAAATTACTGCATGAGATGCACTTACTCAGAATATTCAATCTCAATCAAATTGTTGATAGAGAAGATGTGAATATTTGCAAAGCACCAGCGGATGTCTCGCCTATGCGCAGGCGTAAGCGTGGAGGGCCGCGCTAGATCAATAGGCATATGATGCAGGAGATTGACTCTAGTGCAAGTGGGAGATTGTTGGAATTATGCCCTAGAGGCAATCAATTAATTGTGACATTTATGGATTTACGATTCATTATGTTATCGATATAGAGATATGCTAACATGAATGAAGTCCTTATAATATAATTGTTATATTCTTAAATATCCCTAGTCGATTATAATGATTAATAGGACAATCATCTATAGACTAGTATGGGGTTGGATTGATATGGAGATATCATGATCCAACACATGGGTATGCATTAGGAGTAATGGCATACTGGATTGACCCATCACCGAGAAGGCTACATACATGTTATGTTGAGTCACAAGTGCTTCTCGGGTACAATGGTATTGTCATCCTTAGACTTGAAGTCACTAGATATTCTAGTTGTGGATCATTGTGATCTTGGTAGCGTTAAACGCTACACCGTGACTGGGTAGTTATAAAGGCGTGTACTGGATACAATGAGAAGCAAGCTTAGAGATCGTAGTGGACGTAGAGAGGATTTGCCCCTCCCACATAACGGGAGCAAATATCCTAGGCCACTCGAAGGATAGTGCTTATAGAATGTCTGGCCAGACTCAAATAAATCAATATGGGATATTGATGTTATTTGCACGAATAAGGCTATTCCATGGATCGAGAAACTATGGATTGGATATACGAGTGTGACTTGTATGTCTCGTGTCCAATCCGGATATGGAGGCAAAGGGATGATACAATTACTTGTACAAGGTTGTCTAGATGACTATTCTATTAGTTGGCTAGAATGGATGTTTTGCTAGAAACCGCTCCATATTAGCAAATAGTTGCTACCAACTAGATAGAACCTATGGGGTCACACGCTATATAGAGTTGTACTAGATTTGGAATTAATTAATTGGATTAATTAATTAGAAGGATCACTTTGCAAACCCTTGCAAACTTAGTAGGGACTAATTTGCAAGGAAGGGACTAAATTGAATTCTAGTAGGACTAGAATAAGTCCTTTAGGTAGTTAACAAGGAGTTGTTGGACTATATAAAGGACCCTCCTTCCTTCCTTCCTCATAACTTATGCTCTTTAGAGATCATAACAAGAGTGGGAGAGAACAAAGGAGAGAGAGAGCAAGCAACAAGGGCCGAACCCGACCCTTGCCGCCGCCCCTCACCCCGTCGGCCAAAAAGAGGGCCGAGCCCCTCTTTTTGTCTCGTTTTGCGTGATTCCTTCACCCTCCTCTCATTCCGGGCTAGCCCCAAGGAGTTTGGGAGATCTAGGAGCAACTCTAGACGTGGATCAACTATACAGAACGTGACACTATTCGCGTTTGAAGTCATCAAGGAGAACCCAAAGGTGTGTTTATGATTTCTTACCTTCACTATCGTTATGCATCTAGACTTGTGATCCTTGGAGGGTTTTGCATGGTTATTTGTTTGATTATGCTTCCGTTTGCGCGATCCATGAATCAAAACCCTACACTCTGCAATATCTTTGAGATCCATAATCGCAATCATGGCTACGTCTTTGCCTTTCGGCTCTTGCTCCGCATGGGCTGGCAGCAGATTGTTTCGCACGTCCTGTCTCTGGTCGCTGACAATCAACTCGCATTCCTTCATTTTTCGACTCACCATGTGCCTAAGCTTCTTGCAGTCAGCTGTGGGGTGCATAATCTTTCTGTGGCATTCACACCACTTCGGGTCCCTCATCATCTCCTTGGAGGGTATCCTTTCGAGCGGAGGCAGAACCCCATCTTTACGCCATTGTTTGCATAAATCGATCACTTCTTCTAAGGAGCATGGTAAAGGCGGCGCATATGAAGTTGTGACCCTGGGCTGTTTGTGTGGCAAAACTGTGTTGACTTCAGCTTCACGTCCTCTCTTATAACTAAACCTCCCAATCTTGAAGGTGGGTCTCCCTGAGGATCGTTCAGGGGCGTGCTTCTTCTTTTGCCTCTCCACTATAGGCTCTATGTTCTTCGTTCATTCAATCAACTTTGAAAAGGTAGGAGTTTGCAGGTTGATTAGCATACCTTTGTACTCATCTCGCATGCCTTGCATGCATATCTCCACGAGCCCGCCCTCGAGCACTTCATCTCTGCACTCCAATCATTTGGCTCTGAACTTCTTGATGAAGGTGACACCATCCTCCTCGCGCTTCTGATACATACGAGAGAGATGAATCGCCATGACCTTCTCCTCCATCTGGAAGAATTTTGTGTAGAACCTCTGAACCATGTCATCCCAAGTTTTGACAGATCCAGCCTCCAGCGTTCTATACCATTTGTAGGCCACATTTCCCAAAGATTTTGGGAACTCACGCATCAACAAATTGGGGTCGGCCCCATACGGTCCCATTACATCGATAAAACGCATGACGTGCTCGTGAGCATTCCCGTTGACATCTTCAAACTTGTCCCACTTAGGGGCCTTATACCCTGCGAGATTGGGCATCAGATAGATCTTGGGGGGGGGGGGGGTAGGTGGTTCGTTTTCGACCTTCGGAATGATAGTGTCTGCAAAAGGTTGATTGGCCAAGAAGGTCTCTATGCGCCGTTGCAACGACGTCATACATTCTGGTGCACTCCATCCCGCAGCAGGAGGAAGGGTTGCAGCTGGCAGCGACACATATGCCGCGGTTGGGCCAGGGGTGTAAGCCACATTGCTTAGCGGTGCCGGCGGAGGAGGCAAGGGATACTGTGAAGAGATATTGGATGCCATGGTTGGTGGTTGGGGAATGTGTGAGGTAAGGGACAGTATTTGGGTCGTTTGTCCCTGAACAGGGGGTAGTTGCACCATTGCTGGTGGGGTTTGCGGATTAGGATTGGGTAGTGTAGGTATCACCTATGTCCTATGGGTGGTAGAGGTTCCTTCTCCCTGAGAGACAGCAGCACCTGATGCCGGATTCGGGGCAAGGGTTCCCAAAATGGCCATTATTCGGTCCATCTGTGCGGATTGAGCCTGGAGAGCCTTCGCCTGATTCTGGATAGTGGCGTTCAAAGTCTCCAAAGTCGGAGCTCCACCGGCCGCCGCGGAATTGTGACGGGTCTCCTCTCCCGAAGTTGTCTCAGTGGAGGGAGATCTGTTGCTAACGTCGTCCTCGTGAGACATGATTGCTTGCAGTGGTAAGTTCACGTCGGGTTCACCAAATGTGTATGCGAGAATCCTTTGAGGAAGATTCAATATACACCAAGAGCAGGGGATAGAAAGAACACAGAAAGAGTAGAGTGTGTGTAGGGAGAGAGTAAGGCAATGGCAACTGTAGGAGAGAGAGACAGAATTTTGGCAAAGCTTCCGCGTAGTTCAGGTGATTCATCTTTTCTAAGGAAGGGTTAACGATCCTATATATAACGGAGAATGTGACCGTTGTAGTGGGTTAATGCGCCCATTAATGACGGCTTAATTACCTTAACCACAACGGCACATTCGTCCGCATACGCACTTTGTCCGCGTATACCGGAACCGTTATGAGGTTGACCGGGTTTATGGAGCTCGTGCCATAAATCTCTCAAAGCAGTTACTAAAGGTCGCGCGCGACAGGACTTACTCTAGCCTCCAAACCACTAAGTCCCTACAAGTCCCGTGTGGTGGTATGCGAGGGCCCTGTCTCGCAGCCCCCACATGGATCAGCGCGGGTGGTGATCCAATGTGTATGGAGCACAGCTAGGTGTGCTGGATGATCGCCACGTGGCTATGATCTGCCTATCCAGAAAGCACTATCTACATTAGTAATAAGTTACTACCAACTATGTATATATGGGGTCACATGTCAAATAGAGTTGAACTAGATTTGGGATTAATTAATATGATTAATTAATGAAAAGGATCACTTTGCAACACATTGCAAACTAAGTAGGACTAATTTTCAAGGAGAGGACTTATCCAAGTTCATGTAGAACTAGGAAGGGCCTTTATGTAGTTAACAAGAAGTTGTTGGACTACATAAAGGATGCTCTATCTTCCTTCCCACAACTAATGCTCATAACATAAGTGAGTGGGAGAGAAAGAGCAAGAGACAAGCTAAGGCCGAACACCTTAGCCCGTCCCCTACCCGTCGGCCACAAGAGGAGGTCCGAACCCTCCTTTGCCTCCTTCGTTGCTTGATTCCTTCTTCCTTCTTCCTCCGGTCCAAGCTAGCACTTGAGAAGGAAGAATCTAGATCTCACCTCTAGACGTGGATCAACCGTAGAGACGAGGATAATATTCTTCGTGTGATCTCCCGAACCAAAAAGGTACACATCTTCTATGTCCTTCATCATGTTATGAATGTCTCTTCCTGTGATCCTTGGTGGGCTTTGAGTAGGAATTAATTTTTTTTATTCCGCTGCGTTCCCTACGTCAAAACCCAACAGGTGGCGGAATGACAAAAGCGAGCGCCGATGGTATGGCAGGTAAACAAACCTCGGCGCAAAGTTCAGATTCTATTGAGGTCGTCGTGTTCGGCGCCAAACCCATAATTTTTGTCCCTTTCCCAAAATCGTGGGCGTAGATCGCGGGTGATGGTCCCACGCGTTAGGCGCATATGCGGGTTCGCCGATCGCTCCTGGGAGGTGGCCAGCTGTGACGAGCAGTCCTACTGCGACCGACATTGGGTCCTCCGATGTTGGACGTCGCTAGGATTGCATTGGTTCCTGCGATGGTTGCTGCTGCTGCAACTCTGGCAAAGCAGCGAGCTTTTGGTCCGCCAATGGTGGATTGTGTTCATCATGATTTCGCCCTAACATGGGCTGCTGAAAATGCTGGATTGGGGGGGGGGGGGGGAGGACCTGCCTTGGCTTGAGATGCTGTTGTGTCTGGTTGTGCGCCGACAGTGAGGTTGCTGAAGTCGTCGGCTGCTGCTATGAACCCGGCGGCAGCGGCAAGTGGCCTCTGATTCTGTCAAATGTCGCTGTCATCATGCGGAGCATGAATTCATATTTATGAGTGTTGAGTTCATGGTTTCCAACTGGTTCAAGATTTGGGCGAGCAAGTCGCTGCGTGTTGAGTACGACGTCGATGAGATCATTAGTCGAATGGTGAAAGACAATGAAAGCATCAATTGTTGGTGATAACCTAACGATGAAGCGATTCGAGATGCCAGAATTTTCACATGAACACGAAAACACAAAAAAATAAACAGGACATCACTTTAATTTTCTTAATTAGTTTATAAACTAGTCGACTAGGTAAGCGGATTGACCCGCATCAGCTTTCCCATTGTCATCATCACTTCCATCACGGCCGCAGCCCTTATTGTCGTCGTCGCCTTTGCATCCTTGTGTCACCTTCACTGTGATTTTTGCCGTTGGCATCGTTGTTCTCATCCTGTTATTCTTTTCTTCTTCTTCTTCTTCTTCTCCTTCTCCAGTTTAGATCGACATCTAGATCTTCTCCTTCGCTCTACCTTTCTCTTTATCAGGTTGGAGAACCAGATTTGGGAAGTAATACTTTTGACGATTCCCGTTAGTTTTGACGGAACTGCACAAATACGAAACCAAATAAATTATTTTTACAGTATTTGGAACTCAAGGGGTCTTTCGCAAATACCGCTGACCACATGGGGCAAAATGCAATTAACCCTTTTTAATTTCACGAAGTTCATGAGTACCGTCGATGTTTCCAGCATCTGACAGCCCACTAAATCCCCGACACGTGTCCTTGCTGAGGGAATAGGGTGACCGGACCCGTGTTCGTGACCAAATGCGTTGAATTCACGCCTCAATTATTCCAGAAAGAACCATCTCACCATGACGTCTCCGCAGATCACAGCCGTCCGTTTACTTATTCCCCATCGATCACCGTCCGTTGTATACTTCGCCCACCGACTCTACGGATCAGGTACTGAGATACGCTTTCTCCTTGTGTGGCTCAGAGCGAATATCGGGTCTTCTTCCTCTATATAAACAACACCCAATTCCTCAACTTCTTTCCTCATTATCATCACATACCATCAGATTTCATACTTCTTCTCTCTCGAGGGTTTCTTCAGAGATCAGAGCAAGGTAACCCTTAGTTTCCCTCAATTTCTTGGTTTTCTGTTTGTTTTGCGATCTGTTCGTTATGATCTGATGATGCTGCTTAATCATATGCAAGCGTTTTTGGATGTTTTTCGTGATCGATTCGTTGCCTGTTTGTTACATGTCGCCGGAAAATTGATCTCTTTGCATAATTGTTCCGTTACCTGGCTTGATCTTTTATGCTGTCGTTGACTTGGAGTCTTGGAGTATATATGTTTGATTTTGGCCCAATTATAGCGATATCGGTGGCCTTGAATATGTGAGATTTTGCTTGATCGTTGCGATCTGATATACACGAGCCTGGAAGAAACCCTATTTTTCGTATGTAATACAAATTGACTTTTTGAAGATGACTTTGAAAAATTTGGATGCTAGGTTTCTATATGTTTTTGTTTCAGAGACATGTTAATTATGGTTTTTACTAGCTCTGGTTGATCTTGATGGTTGGTCTTAATCAAATAAAAGAATAGGAGCTTGAAGAATAACACTTCATAATTTTTCTCATCTTCCAAGGATTGAATTGATGGTTCGTGCCTTGTCAATTCAATCCTTATTATAGTTGTTAGAATAGTGATGCTTTATACCTTATCACTGCCTGAACCTGGAAGAAGATGTGTCTGAGGACGCAGAATTGAATTGTTAGGTGTTTGACCTTCTTTCAAGATCGGTATATTTTTGAGTTTTGCTGACATATTAATAATGAAGTTTTTATTTATTTATTTATTTACTTGTGATGGTTTTGTGACTTTTGTCACATTGAGGGCAGTTTATATGTTCTTTTTGTGATTGTTTTGTTGAATATTGCGGTCCAGTTCTAATTAACTAATATGCCCATTTTTTGTACAGTTTTTGCATTCGCGACAAGGTTTACAGTTCCAAAACAAGCAAGGTACATGGTTGAACTCGACGTCCAGATTCCCACCACCTACGGTATGTATACATTTCTTGTAAATAGTGAACCGTGCTTCTGAAACTATGCCTTTTGTCTTTTAATTGTGTGAATGTTATGATGGTGATTTAACATATTGATGTTGCAGACCCCTTTGCTGAGGCCAGTGACGATTCAGCAGCTCCTGGATCAAAAGAGTACGTTCACATCCGTATTCAACAGAGGAATGGAAGGAAGAGCTTGACAACAGTTCAAGGGCTGAAGAAAGAATTCAGCTACGAGAAAATCCTCAAGGACCTGAAGAAAGAGTTCTGCTGCAATGGTACTGTTGTGCAGGACAAAGAGCTAGGCAAGGTGATTCAGCTTCAGGGTGATCAGCGCAAGAATGCTTCTGCGTTCCTCGTGCAGGCTGGTATTGTGAAGAAGGATCAAATCAAGATGCATGGTTTCTAGGCGCATTTAGTTAAATATCGTGTGGTCTTGCAGTTTGTTTAAGATACTTATGCTGATTCTGGGTTTGCAGTTTATGTTGGATCACTCGGGTGTTAAGAGTGGAAAAATAAAGTGTGTTTGAATTGAATGGAAAATCTTGTTTCATGTAAACGCTGTTTTCATATTTCTTCATTGGTAATGGTATCAACATTTTCTGGGCTAACTCTGAAGTTTTAGTTTCTGAGTCTTGGAAGACTATTTGTGTTTCCCGGATTGCTTTGTTGAATTCTTTTTGGTCATTTGATTGCGCCTCCGGAGGAATGCGTGCCCAGCATATTAGGATTTGGTATGTTGCGATGAACAGGCATATGTCGACTCGACTGGGGAGCTTATGCTGTCTTGCGCAACATTTGAATATGACGGGTTTGTGCTGAATGGTTGTTGGCTTGTGGGTTGTGTGACTTGGTGCCTGACCTGATGCTTGCTATGCAATGGAAGGGCCTGCACGATAGACGATGACATAGCGCTGTATGTGTGCCTCGATCTCTGTGGATAAATTGCTTCCCTGGAGAAACTTGGTATTACAATATTCCAATTGTATAATAGTAGTGTTAGACGTCGAGTGAATAAGGGAGCGTTGGATGTTTGAGTGAAGGAGGCATATGTACTTGGTTCTGATGCTTCTTTGAACAAGGATGGTCTCAGACCCTTGTGTAGAGTTGTTAAACGGGCTGGTGAACTGCCCGGTTTTAACCCTTTTTTGAGTAACCGAGCCTGAACTGACCGAACCGTGACCGAAACCGATTTCTTGCGGACTAGGGCCAGTTAGACCTTCTGTCAAACTGTGAACCGGCCCGATAACAACCGACATAACCGTTAACTGAGCTCGGCCCGGAACCAAATAGTTAACCGAATTGAACCGGCACTTTCTCACCTTTCCCACCAGTGTGTGTGTGTGTCGATATCGGTTAACCGAATATATACACACACGCACACACAGCGGTTAACCGGCCCGAACCAACCCGAACAGATATATCCAGATACTGTAATACGGGCCGGACCGGGCCGGTTAGAGGTTTGCGAAATTTTTCCGGGCCGGTTAACTGTAACCGAATACATGGTAACCGAGCCCGGTCGGCTCAATGTTTCTCAGGCCGGGTTCGGTTTTGGTTAACCGAAAGTGCAGCTCTACCTTGTGGGTGCTTGTAATGAACCACCTCGGCTCTTGCTTGCAATGAACCAGCCCCTGCTGTCAATGATGGAGGAACAGGAGGATATATTTGGGCTTCAATATATGTATGAGCGGAGTGCTATGAAACAGTTGCCAGTTGTTTTGCAAGCTTTACTGGATAATACACACCACCCTGAGGAGCTTTACCGGATCAGGTGGCTTGAGGCTTACAAGATCTGGGTTGGTATAGTGGCTTGAGGCTTACATGACATCTCAATTACACTCTCATCCTTGAGGAGGAGACAGCCGCTCATGTCGGATGAAACTTGCATCCTTAGGATGCAACAGCAAAACTCAAAACCAGACTTCACAGTATCAAGAAAAGGGAGAAATTTGGCATGAAAGCAGCAGTGGAGATTGCTGTGAAGAATGAACGGAGCAGGTACATGTTAAATCACATATCAGGGTGATCAGCGCAGGAATGCTTCTGCATTCCTCGTGCAGGCTGGTATTGTGAAGAAGGATCAAATCAAGATGCACGGTTTCTAGGCGTGAACTTAGCTAAATCGTGTGGTATCGCAGTTTGTTTAAGATACTTATGCTGATTCTGGGTTTGCAGTTTATGTTGGATCACTTGGGTGTTGAGAGTGGAAAAAAATAAAGTGTTTGAATTGAATGGAAAATCTTGTTTCATGTAAACGCTGTTTTCATATTTCTTCATTGGTAATGATATCAACATTTTCTAGGCTAATTCTGAATTTGGTTTCGAGTCTTGAAAGACCATTTGTGTCCTGAATTGCTCGGTTGAACTTTTTCTTCACGTGATTGCGCAAGTGATCTCACCTGTGAATTGCGATCTCATGTCACCTGTAGAACCTATTTTCTCAGCTAACTGATGGTGGCGTTTCGCAAAGAATCTTTTTTGGTGTCTCTTATTGCAAAATCTTGGTAAGAAGTGTGTCTTGCACAACATTTGAATATGATGGGTTTGTGCTGATTGCTGAATGGTTGGCTTGTGGGTTGTTGTGATTGGTGCCTGGCCTGATGCTTGGTAAGAAGAGAGGAACGCTGGAGAAGATAAGATGAGTGATGATATTTGAAGTGTTGTTTAGATGGGTATGAAGAGTGTTTTTGTAGGTCGTTGTTTGGTGAAGAAAACGAGAGAGACTGAGGCTGCAAATTAAAACCTTTTTTGGGTTTAAGGGGAGGGTTCGAGAAAACAGAGCGAAGACCTTCTCAGTATCTACATGTTGTTATCTCTAGTGATAAGAATACAATCTTCTTTTAAAAACGTTTGATGCAATGAATTTTAGTAATTGTTTTGGTTAAGGGTTGCTTTTAGCATTTTCCTTAAATCATGTCAAGAGATAGAAAGAAAAAAATTCGAAAGTCAGAGATTTAGTATAAGTTTCAGAATCTATTTCTTAGTTCAAATTATTAATGCACATTGATGAAATGAATCTCCAAGATATGGAGAGAGGCTCAAGATTGAGTACATATAACTTAGCCATGTCCATACCAAGTTCATCTCTATCTCTGCCAATATCGAGGAGCTCATTGCATATGTAATTTGGCATTCTGTCCACCTCCACACAACCATAAAAAAGATACAAAAAAAAGACTGAATCCCAACTTTATAGGTCCTCTCTTGATCTCTTCTTCTCCTTGTTCTGGGTATAGTGAAGGAGATACATCGGCGGGTTAATATTTGGGACACGAGTAATATATACATTTATGTATACTATCCTCCATACAAGCATAGTATATGCCATATGTTTACTCTCTTGGAGGTGGCTAGCATGCCAAACTAGCTTTGCAATGCTTTCTATGAGAAACCCTTGTGGCATTCTGTCGATTCAAGAACCCGAAGTTCGTGTGGAGTGCATCTGCAGAACATCCTAGTGATCAAGTTTTGATGCAGTTTTATTTCTAAATAAATTTGAACTGTTTTATTCATTTATTTATTTATCGTGGAATAGAGATTGATTGTCTGTCATCTATTGAAGGAAATCAGGTCAGCTGCGCTTGACGATGCACCAATGGTTGATCTTTCTATGGCGCGCGAACATACATAGTTTCTTTTTTTTTAGAGAAATTGTTTTTTCGTCAACTGGGGTTGAATCCGAAGGGGCTTCCAATGCTCTACCACTTGAGCTACCACCATCCTAGCTGGACGAGTATACAATGTTACAAACATACATTGCTGTATCCTTTTCCGTTGTGGTCGAGATTTCTCTATTTATTTTGTATATTAGAGATATGCGTCCATGTAAGCGCGTTTTCATCAAAGAATTTATGTTTGTGATTATAGGGAGAGTCTCAAATCATGCACTTATGTTTCTCTTTCTCCATGTTTGGGATTACATGTTTAGGAGAATTATGTTGAGTAGAATCTATTTTGGCTTTTCATCTTCTTTCTTTTTCTTGTGAGATACTCGCACAATATTTGTTCAAATTGGGAAATGAGAGAAGTGATGGCTTCAGTACAAATCAGAATCGCAACCTCCATTTGGGGGACGCAAGCAGCTTACCACTTGATTCAAATTTGTTGAATTAATTGATGTGGAATCTACAGCGGAGCCATGATTTGAATACGTGGGAGCACAAACTAACAAAGCGAACTCCGGACTTCTCTCCCTAGCCACATGGTGAGCTCTTAGCGGTCTACTCAAGAACCGGGTCCCCCCATCCACAACCACAACTCCCGATCTAACAAAGTTCTCCTCCTTTTATGTCTCCCGAACCACGAGACAAGCAAAGGGCGGATTCTTTTGCCACAATGGGAGCTAAATTTTAGTGTGAAAACATTTTAATGAATAAACATATATGCAATGGACGTTATTGTATACCTGGGGAGACAAGTTGAGTGGTGGCTATAGACCCCACAACCTTCTACTTGGCTCCGTCCTTGGCGGCAAGGTCCTAGTGGTCTGGCCAAGATCAGGCTCTCTACATATCTCGGGTGTGGCTTTGGTTTAAAAAGATGAAGTGGGTCCCAAATTTCGAATAAACTCACTAACAATCCACACACCACGGTTTATTTTTATAAATGGCTTGTCCAAAGGAGCCGAACGACAAAGGCAAAGATTCACAGAAACTGGAAATGTAATTACAGTTTTATGCCTAAGTACAACTACGAAGGAAAAATAGAAGAAGGTTGACACTACAAAAGGAGAACATCAGATCACATCCCATTACAGCTCTAATTTCTTCCCTTATCTATGATACAACAAGTAGTCGTGAAACAAAGAAGGCAAATTCCATATAACCAGAAAACACTGAATCAAATACATATCTCTATCCTCCACCTCATCTGAGAACAGCATTATGTCCTTCCTTCCTTCCCGGATAGGAGCTGAACGCGTGGTAGTTCCAACAGTATTAACTTTAGTTTGCTTCCTGAAGAATTGTGATAGTAGCCTAACCATATGAAACAGTGCGCGCTTGTGTTCTGTGAACTTTTGTACACCCTGAGAATTATAAAATAGGTCAAACAAAAGTTAGAAGTGAATCTCTCATACACAGAGCTCAAAGACTAGTTCAAAACAAGACACGATACATCAAAACCAAAATCCTACCCGAATCAGTCCGAGTCCAGAACTATGAGTCGGTAACATGGTTAATACAGACTTCAGTTGCACTAGGAGTCCTGATCACTAGATGTCATGTATAGTTTCGAGCCATCTTTCATCTGAAAACAATTACTATGGGTGAGTTCGGTGTTGACTCTTTAGATCTTATGATGTCTTTTAACATGGTGTGAAAAAAGTATATGACACAAAAGTTCAAGAAAAAAAAAGTATGGGTTTGGTAAATAATGTTGGTGCAATAAAAAATAAAAGATAGTGATGTGACAGTTTTGTTGTTTAGTGAAAGTTACCATTATAATTTTTGTCTATTTATTGACTTTTTATCTTAATGAAAGTCAGTCATGTGATAATTTTGTTGTTTACAGAGGACATTACTGATTGTCATTTTCATGATTTCAGGAAAAAAGGACACAAAAATCCACTCAAACCCAACCTTTTTCTTCCACCAATTCTACACTACAACTTGAAAATCCAAAATCCACTCAAAAAAAATCCACACTAAACCCAACCCATATCAGTGGCTCTGCCATCCATGTCGTCCACAATTCACAACAATCTGCAGGGTTATTATTCTACTCTGTGTTTCTATTGATAAAACCTCTTCAGACATGGCGTAGCTGATAGAGTAACCATACATGCACACAAACCCTTAAGGTTCCAACAATGTTCAGCCATATTTTTTCACTAAGCCCTATATATTTTTTTCCGGTTTTCTTTTCTAATTTTATTCATTCTATTTGTCCATTTCATGAAGCTTCTTGATTCTAGAATGTATTATTCACATTACTTTATCTTGCTTTACACGAGCAGCTAGTTTTCTGCATTTTCTCGATACCCTCGTTTTAAGTGCTTCATCGACAGTTTCCATGAGAAATCCCCAGCTGCAAACTGAAAGCAAGCCATGGAAACTCGCTGAACACACCGCCGTGTTAAGAGCTTAACCAGCATTCCCATTTCAAACAATAGAGCAGGCTTAGTAGTTAGTAGTGAATACGGCTTTCACAAACCTTATTAGAATTAGGGAACTTGAATACTATCGATGGAATTAGAACACTTGAATGCTGTTCATTTATGCTTAAATGCAGCATATATCAAACATATAGCAAGTACATTCACGCACAACCTTAATTACCTCACACAGCTTCCGAGAAAACATGTAACGACTAACTACACAACTACAATACAAGCAAACACCGACTCAGTCCAACATTTGAGAAATTCGGAGTAGTTGACCCTTTAGGTAAAATAAAATGGCATTGAGTAGTTGAAAATAGACCGGAACTGGATACCTTTCCAAACATCACAGAACAGTTCATGATACCGTGATTCATGCACATTTTTTGTTTAAAACTGGGACACTATGAATTCGTTTAAAAAGGAAAACAGCCTAGATTAGTTTATAGGCTGGCTAAAAAATCATCATCATTGGGTGGGCTTGGTATGTCTTTTTTCCAGCTTATAATCCACTTTGTACTTATAATCTGTTTTGAACTTTTTCAGAATGTTTGGTATGACTTTTTTCTGACAGCTATTGGATTTTGGATTTTGGCTTTGAAGAGTAAAACTAGGTTCAGTTATGTATGTGTTTTGATTATCCTACCTTTAGGAGTTCTATTTATACGCTTGTACCTGTTTATCAGTTCATCAATATAATAATAATTCTCTCCAATATCTCTCTGTTCCACATGGTATCAGTGCGGGTTCCGCTACATGACCGCAAACCCACCCTACGCGGCGTCCAATAACAGCTGACTAGTCGGCCCTCCTCCAGCGGCGTCAACCTTCCAGAAACCCACTGCCCCTTCTCGGCTACTCTGACAATCTCTTGTCAACCGCTGCTACTGCTGCAGTGTTTCTGCCCTGGTTCGGCTACGTTTATCTCCTGGTTCAACTGTATTTCTCTCCTGAACAACTCCAGATTTAGAGGCCCTCTTCCTCTTTGTTCGCTGCCGCCTCTCGTCGGATTCTCGGTTAATCTTCTTGGTGATCATCATGTCTACTTTCACAACCACGATCCCCAACCCGAACAACCCCAACGAAATCCTAATCGTTATCGTCGCTCATCATAACACCCACAAACTTTAACCAGCAACTTAAGTGGCCTCATTGGCCTCATGGGCCTACTTTAATAGCTCACACCACCTCCTCCGTGTGAAGGCAGTCACCGTTACTGTGCCGTCCTCGACACCATCTCCTGCTCCCGAACAAACAGCCACATCTGAAAAGCACAGTAGCAGCGAGCACCGCTATCGTCGACAACTTCTGCTTGATTTCTCCTCTGATATCACCGAGATTGTTACTAAGGTAAATCATGATTACATGTCCTGGTACCAGCAAGATCATTTCACCGGTACTCTTATCCCTGCTGCCCTCTCTCATGTATCGAGGGCTGAAACTTCGGCTCAAGTCTCGACCACTCTTCACAATATTTATGCCAAGCCCTCTCGCAGCACCATATCTGTCGGATAAAAGAACATTTGAAACCTTCTCTTCAAGGCAACCGGACAATTTCTGTTTCATGCACTTTGTCAAGCAAAAAGCTAACGAACGCAAATTTGATTGATCACATTCTTTATGGCCTGAACGATGATTCTATACTTGTAGTTGAAGCAATCAAAGCTCGTGAAACAGGCATTGGCTTTGAGGAGCTGTTTGAGAAGCTCACACGAGGAATTGTCCTTAAAGAAACTGAATCCTACAGATGATCTTTCTACACCGGCGTCCACTAACGTATCGTTCGGCCTGACCAGGTGGGGTCGCGGCCGTGGGCAGCCACACGATCAATCCTCTTATCATCAAACGCATGCACCCTCTCTCTTGGGTGCTCCACCAAGGGTCTCCGCCCCCACCTTCAGGCCGTGGGGTCCAGCTCCACAGTCCGGTCCTCCACCGCAGCCCTTCCTGGGGCTGTGTTTGGGTTCTGGGGCGCAAGGCTGTCGTATTTGTGCTTGTCCTCAATTTGGGTGGATGTTACAGTTGTTTGGGCGAAATCCTCCTCGCCCCTCTATGCCCCACACACCATCTTCAGCAACTGGATATCAGTGGTCCTCTCAAAGGTCTCCACAAGCGCATGTCGCTATAGCATTTACATGCCACCCCGTCTCCACCGGCTTGACTTCTTGACATAGGGCTAACCACCACATTACAGCTCACCTGGACAATTTATCTCTCCATCAACCCTGTCATCACTCTGATGATGTTATGATCGGTGGCCACCCCGCCTATCAGTGGCGGAGCCAGAAATCTGTAAGAGGGGAGGCACAAATCCGTAAGAGGAGGGGCACAACTGCAGAATGTAAATATTTTGGGGTGCACTACTACTATTTAATAAGGGCCCAACTGAAATTATTAAAGCATTATGGGGGTATAGTAGTAGTTTTTCAAAAGTCCAGGGGTGCACTTGCACCCCCGTGCCTCTATGTGGCTCCGCCACTGCCGCCTATAACCCACACTGGTTCGATGTCCCTTTCCTCTCATTCTCTCTTAACTGACGTCATCAATAAAGCGCAATCTTATTTTCTGTTTCCAAGCTGAATTTTTTTCATATGGTTTTGTCTCGAAGAATGGTATCATAGGGCGGTTCCGTGACGGGTCCTCTTATAATAGTGTCTATGAATGGACAGTCTCCTCACTCCTGTCCTTGCTACCTCTCGTCTCCGAGCCTCGCCATTCGCTACTGTCTGATACCATCGTCTTGGTCATCCCGCTTGTCTTATCTATCAACATATCGTCGTTTCCCTTCTAGTTAGCTTTAGCTCTACTTTTCAGTCTTTAAATGCGTGCAAGTGCACGAGAAGTCATAAATTGGCGTTTTCTGATTCTAGCCTCCGGTCATAAATTGGCATATTCTCTGATGTCTGGACCTCTTGTGTTTTCTCTCATGATGGAATGAAATATGATATTATTTTTGTCGATCACTTCACCAAAGCTCTTGTGGGAGGCTTTTTTTCGCTTTCCGTAAGAACCCTTTACTCGTACAACGAGGACGAATATTATGCCCTTTGTCCTTTTCTCTATACTCGTGGCATCACTCATCTCACTACTCCACATACGCCAAAACACAATGGTTATTCTGTGTGCCACCACCTTCACATTGTTGAGACGGGTCTCACACCATGCGTCTGTTCCTCTCACGGTCTCACCTATAGGACTTATGCCTTCTCCATTGTTGTCTACCTTATTATCCACTGTCTTCCTAATCGTTCTTCGTCCACGAGGTCATCCGTCACCTCAGTCTTTTGTCAAGTTCCAAATTACTCAAAACTTTGAGTCTTTGCTATCCATGGATGTGCCCTTGCATTCCAATAACAAACTTGATAACCGTTCCCTCCCATGCGTGTTTTCTTGGCTATTCTCTAGCGCAAAGTGCAAATCTCTGTCTTATCTTCCATCACCTCTATGTCTCTCGCCATGCAAGTTCGTTTAATCTTCCTTTCCCTTTCTCTCTCAGGTTCCCCCTTATCCCCTTCCTCTAACATCTTGGTCCCTAACTGAATTGGTCCACTCACCACCATACTTCCATCCCCATCCTCCTCAGTCTCCGCTGACCTGTCGTTTTCCTCCAATTCTAGGGCTTAGCCCGAGCTTCCCACGGCCGTGGCATCCCTCCCGCCTCAGTCACCGCCCTCCCCACTGCCTAAAACAGTGTCTACTCAACCCACCATCTTCCTCACCTTTCCTATCCCCACCTTTCCTAAGCATTTTGTGCATCGACCCACACCGGGTGCTCCTTGCGCCCCAACTGCTACCTCTTGTCGAGTTAATTCCAAGACCTTGCCACCTACCCTATGACTGTCCGGTCTATCTTTGGGATGCTCAAGTCCATCCCTAAGTACACTCTCCACCGATGTTTCTCCCTCTTCTTCTGACATCGAACCACAAACAATTACTCAGGCTCTTAATATCCTCCGTGGCAATCTGCCATGAATGATGAGTTTCAGGCGGTCTTGTACCCCCTCCATCTACTAATTATCTTGTTGGTTGTAAGTGGGTCTTTCGCATGAAGTGTCATCCCGATGGCTCTGTACAAGGCAAGGTTAGTGGCCGAGGGATTTGCCAGCGTCCAGGTGTTGATTATGTCAAAACATTTAGTCACGTTGCTTAGCCTGCAACTATCCGCCTCATTTTGTCTCTTGCTCAATCGCCAGTGGGTCCTCAAACAATTTCATATTAACAATGCTTTACTTCAGGGTACTCTTAATGAGGATGTTTCCAAGGATCAACCACCTGTTTGTTGATCAGGATTGTCCTAACCATGTTTGTAGGCTTTACAATGTCTAATATGGCCTTAAACAGGCCCCTCGTGCGTGGTACACAGAGCTTTGTACATTTCTGCTGAAAGGCTCCTCTAAAACAAACGCATCTCTGTTTTTATTCTAACTCTAGACACAGGCATCTTTGTTTTTCTTCACTGACTGGTTCTGGTGTCACCTTATATCTGCTTGTTTTAAGGACGACATCATCGTTACAGGCTCAAATGCTACTCAAGTCCAGTCCAGCGCTTTACTGACATGCCATCTGCTCAGTTTTCTCTGAAGGATCTCGACATTGTCTTCTTTCCGTGGAGTTGAGATATTTCACATCCACAAGGCCTATTGCTCTCGCAGCATGAGTATATTATTGATATGTTGCATTGGACTAGGATGACAGCTGCCAAGACACCTCTTAATCCGTCTGTGCCTCTGACTTTGCACTATGGGCGTGAATATCCTTGCAGTATCTCTCTTACTCGTCTGCTTTTGCGGTTAATAAGTTATCTCAACTCATGCATCGATCAACCACCACTCACTAGAATGCTGTCAAATATCTTTTGTGGTATCTCAAAGGTACTTCAGATTTGGGTATTTTGCTTCGTTATAGCCCGTGTTCCCTCTATGCTTTTTCTGATTCTGACTGGGCCGGAAACAAGGATGATTTTTGTTACTTCCAGGAACATTGTCTACTTAGGGGGTTCTCTTGTGTCTAGGTGCTCCAAACAACAATGCACAATCGCTCGTTAATCCACTAAAGCTGAATACCCTGCTGCTGCAACTGCCTCGACTGAACTTCGATGGGTTTCCTCGTTTCTCTATGAGACGATTTATTGTGATAATGTCGGAGCCACTTATCTCAACTATAATCCCGTGTTTCACTCTCGTATGAAGCACATTGCACTTGATTTTAACTTTGTTCGAGAGCAAGTCCAGGCTGATCGTCAGCATATTTCTCATGTGTTCCTCTGCGTGTTTCTCATGTGTCCTCTGCTGATCAGTTGGCTGACAGTCTCACCAAGGCTCTCATTCGCAATACAATTGGAGGTTTACGTTCCAAGATTGGAGTTACCTGCCGAGACACCATCTTGCGGGGCGTATAGGGATAAAATAATAATTTAGCAGTTACTTATTTGTTTTTACATCCTACCCTGAGGGGTTTTATTTATACGCATGTACATGTTTATGATTTCATCAATACAATAATAATTCTCTCCAATATCTCTCTGTTCAACAATCATACCGTGTTTGATCATCATGACACCAAGGAGGTGAACTGACTGAGATAGCATTAAATGTTGTACGCTGACGCGTGCATTTTGTAGAACAACATTCATCAAGAAGTTCATGAAACAACACAAACACTTGGAGGCCGCACGAATTAAAAAATTACCTCAATAAGAGGACATGTCAAAAATGAAGCTTTAAGAATTGTGTTGTACTTCTATAATCTGAAGGAACATTTGTCTCGCTATCGGCTATTATTCCATATGTCATACATCTATATCACTATATACATTGGCCTCGATCATGGATTTTCTTTCCTTTACCTCTACTTGATAAGTTAAGGAGTCCTAGAATTCTTTACACATAAAATATCTTCTTGTGACAGGATACTTTGAAGCTATCCAATTGTTAATTTTCAGGCAGCATCCCCATGGCAAGAACAGGACCATGTTATCACTGCAAAACAACAAGTAAGGATTTTTCCGCCCCTACCAATTCCTTTCTTCACTCATTTTCACATTGCACAATGCAAGCCTCTCCACCACGTCCTACCGGTTTTAAAATTGAACAGAAACAAGGAAGGTAATCGATGCTTTAACAAACGCACACCAACATGTGATACACAGATGTAACATATACACTTAATAACCCCCAGTATGTTCCCTCCGAAAGCACTTAAAATACTAGCTTCAAACCATGGCAAACCCATTTTGAGGATAGTCGGCTGTATACAAGTTCAAAGGGTAGGTTAGGGAAGGAATCATACCTGAAAGATCACTAGCAACAAGGAAGCCCAAATAAATCCCAGGGAAGTCGATATGGGAGGAAAATCATATTTACAGCCAAATATATTCCAGTTGTCGCCACTTGGCTTGCAACAAACTTCAAGAGTAAAGCAATACCATTAAGGTGTGTCTAGTAGGCATCTCTTAAAAAAACATTGACAGGAAGGTGGTACAAAGGTAGGAAACCAAGCCACAGAGTGAAGATGGTGTAGGCGCATCACAGAGGGGACATGATCAAGATGTGCACAGAATTGGAGCGAATGGAACAAGATTTTGCGAAATCAATCGCTGGGAAATCAATAGAACATATGTTGAATATGCCAAAACATCAAGAAGTCCTGAAGGAAAAACATGGTTGAAAGGCCTCGAATTGCTTTCATCATGAGATTTGGTTTTACTTTTTTTTTCTCTTTGCCTTAATACCAAAACCAGTATTTATTAAGAATCCAGGGAACTCAAATGGTGCACATGGTCTCAAGTTTCCTTCCATCTCAAAGCCAACTTCTTCCATAGATGTCACCATTGGGTTACCAAGCACCCAAACAGTTCTGATGTTTCACGACATGTTTGAATCAAAGCCAGAAGGTCGTCCATCGAAAGAAACTCAAAGCTCTGCTAAAGTGTCAGGAGATACTTCAAGAGAACACAACCTTTAAAATTGAAAGCAGCACACCTCTAAATCCTTAATGCAACGAAGGGGACCCCCTAACAGGGCAAATCAATTAATGACACCGAAAAGGCATAGAACTGTAGAAGTGCTGAGATGGACTTAAACTAATGGTCACACTTCCAGTCTGATCTTACTCCTGCTGCTAGATCCTAATCTCCCCTGTCATGGATATACTCTTGGATTCTCACATACAATAATAAATTACATAGCACACATGACAATCAAGTGTAGATAACATCCCAAGGAGATGTTCTTGTTTTCCATTTTATGTTGTCCCAAAATTATGTCCACTTTGGAAATATAACCACTTTTTGAACCATGTGTTATTGTTTTATCCTTCTTAAAGTACTATAAGGGCCGGCATATTTACCAATCACTCTTATCTTCTTGGGACAATGGCTAAAATTCTTTTGCCTTCCTGAATCTCTGTGCTAAATCAAACTGGGTTATCTTCTTGGGATGGAGGGAATTTAAGATAAGCCAAACAGACTTCCAGGTAGGCAAGTGCTACTCCACATAGGCTAACTCTACAATCCAATCATAAGTTGTGTTTCCCATTATATGCTACTTTAAATAGGCCACTATACATTATCCAATATACCGTGCTGATGTTTATCAAGAAGAAAGTGCAAATACAAATATACTTCTGCTTGAGCGATCTAATACCATAGCCAAATGCACCGCCCTTCAAAAGTATCAATTTCAGAAGCGGTTGAGTTCACAGTTTTCTATGTAGGTACAAGTGAGTTTCCCACTACCACTGGTCTCCTGCTTTTAACATTAAAGTTTAGACACGGAACAATGACGAATATGTGTAGTAGTTTTTTCAGAATAGCAATATTTCCTTGTCAATGTGCACACAATCTATTTAATCAAAGGGTTTTCAGCTATGGCTTACATAAACCATAGAATTTTACTGAATCACTATATCAAATTAAATTAATCCACATATCTACCCTGCAAGTCGGGGGAAATCCTTGTTGAGTCGAGTTCATTCATTTAGCGAACACTTACCTAATAAGTATATCTATGCCTTCGGCCACAGATGAAGTACTAACTGAAATTTCCATGTTTATTACTGATTGTTGATTTGAACAGAAACGAAACTGTGGAGAAAGGGACCTCTCGACAAGCCAGTCTTGTGCAATGCATGTGGATTATGGTGGAAGAAAACAAGAAATCTGAAAAACTACCTTCCCAGAGATTCCAATGCTTCCGAAACTACCGGTAAACACAGTACTGTACCTCTTTGTTGATGGTCTCTTTACAGTTGACCTTAAGAATAATGACATATGATGGATAGGGTCAGAATGCAATATCCCACACAAGACAAACTGCACCAGTGCAGAAAGTAAATAAGGGAAAAGTCACCACATCTACTAATGCCGTACCCGAGCATTTAGCAAAAGTCACCACATCTACCCTCCCCTGTAACGCCTGTGATCTTAGTCATCATTCGTTGAACGACCATCCTTAGCACCTACACAAATCTTTCACGAATCACTTCGTCCACCAGCCAACCCCTCTGCTCCCCAGTGACAACAATGCGGACATAATATACTTGAAACACGACTAACCTGAGTCGTAGGATCCCTTACCAAATTAGAGTTAATGTTACTCTTCAGAGACCTAACCATACTGTTGAAGCGTAAGCTTTTAGCTTGATTGGATACTGCTAGCCATTGCGTCTCCGCTATGCCACATGCTCAGAATTGAACCTTCAAATCATGTATTGCAGTATTTTCTAGGCTAGGCGGACTTTGAAATGGTTGTCAAATTGGACTAATTATTCAAGATTATCTGCCAAAGTTCAGGATAGAGTTCATTAGAAGGTGTCCAAAATGAAACATGAGTCATGGCATCATTAATGGTCCTGTATTACCATAAACCAGGTGGGCGATTTGTTAGTTTGGTCCACTCCAAGGACAGGAATAATCGGCAAATCTCAATCAAGTTTAAAGTGTATTTCAGCATATGATTTACCAAATGTATAGACTCCCCAAACCCTTCACAATTCCAGGGAAGATAGAAGTTCGTATCTAGCCTTCTAATTAGACAATAAGACCACCATTTTCAAACATATAATGACTTTAGTGTCCAGGAATTGGGATAAAGTACGACTACCACATCCAAGTTGGAGTGTTATGTTGAAGTTACATCAAAAACCAACCCTTCCCTCCTCAACCAGCTTAGAGTTAACCAGTCTAACAATATTAGGATCTTCCAGTGGAAGATAATACCTTGACACAAATTATCCACCTGAAGCACCACAAACGTGATAGCCCATAGTTTGAAGCGCGTCTAACAACAGCACGGCTTACAGACTTTCTCCTTGTAGGAATAAATATTTGTACATGATGTGAACCCATTGAAAAGAATTGCCAAATGGATTTCCACACATCTAAAAGGACAACAAAGTTTAGGGGTAAAGTAAAAGTTGCAAAACACTTTAATCCACATAAGCTAAAAGCCCCATGGTGACTCCACATCTTCCTGTCATGATTGGATACCTAAATGGTTTGTGTCCTGCACACAAAATCTTCCCAACCATGTTTGTTGAAATAAAATGAGGTGTGTTTTTTTTCATTTCTTAAAATCATGTTGAACCTAATTAATCTTCCACCATGAAATTATTACAAGAATGAGCTATTCTCTTCTCTTTTAAAATTAAATATTTATGTCTTTTAAACTGGAAAAAAAAAAGAAAATGATAATGTGCTACATCAAATCACAGCTTGAGAAGATGCTGCATCGGCGAATAAGGATTCAAGATTACCACGGGAATGCATCTCAACTCCTGAGTTTGATTAAGGAAACAATAAATGTGAAGTATGTAACTTCTTGAATATTGTCCCTACACTATGCCATGCCCCCCCCCCCCCCCACCCCACCCCCCCCCCCCCCCAGGGTTCTTAAGCGTCACATGAAGCTGCATCAATAGAAGAGGATGCGACATTGCCATGGGAATGAAGCACCAATCCTTCCATTTTTGGGTCACTGGCTCAGTGTCGTATATCATAAGTTTATGAGGTGTTGCATTAAGTGATGTTAATGGGTAAACTGTTATTTTTGAGAGGTTCATGCCGCTATATATAAGCTTTTCTTATAAGAACAAATTTTGTTAGTATAATCATGTGCAGTTATTAGTTATTACTATATAACTTTTACCAGAATTACAGTTATTGTAAATATTCCATTTCATGCTATCAAGACATTTCACACAAAGATTTTTACAAATACAAAATTTCACTGCCTATTAGAATAATCTAATATACTTGTTGAATAAAGGATTTTTCACGGAGTCCATTGCCTATGTAGCACGGATGGGGGAACTGGGTGCGGGTGCGGCAAATTCACAAAACTCAAGGGTGCAGCGACTTTATTTATAATTATATTATTAGTGATACTGTTATAGTAATATAAAAACAACAATACTAGTAATCCAAATTATAATCAAACAGAAATTCATGCAAAGATTCAAAGATACAGAGTTACTGTATCAACAGTATAATATCTCCCGTCGTTGTTTGTAGCTGTGGAGGGACGAGAAATCCAAGGGTCAGAAATATTCACATAGATGCACGTTTTTTTGGTTAAATTGTAACAGTATTTTCGAAGACCTCTCAACTAAACTTTCAAATGACCCTGCCTTATCCACAAAGCACCACGAAAGCACCCGTGTACATAGTCCATCGAGATCTAAAACTTTCAACTATACTGACCCAGTTAAAATGATTTACAGGTACTTCTTGGGACACTGGATTCCCAAAAGAAAAGAGGTCAGAGCTTCTGCAGTGCACTACATCACCAATTGAAAGGTTCAGAAGGCAACTTCAGGATGTGCTTCAGCAACCAGAGTTTTCCTACCTAGCTTCTGAGCAGCAGAATGACCTCATTTACTACAACAACCACAACTCTGGAGATGAAATTGGTCTTGGATGTGTTCTAATGTCATCAACTGACGCTACAGAGAAGAAAACAGAGGCACTCCCTTCCTCCGTGAATACGAGTTCTGGTTCAGATGCTGCTACAGCAACGGATCACATCTAAGGAAAGAGTAGTCCTTCAAAGACATTATTTTTTCAATAAGCTGCATGCGAAACCTTGAACTCGTAACAGTAGAATCAGACATGAGATTTGATATTTCTGCACATAGTTGTCAAAATCTTACGATTCACGATTCGTATCCTACGATTCGATTCGATTCCCCCATGAAACGATGCGAATCCCTTAGTAAATCTTAAATGGACAAAAAGATATCTGAATCCCGATTTAAGAGTCGGAGTCTTACGATTCAGTTGCGATTCTGACCGATTCTACGATTCACCTTCGATTCATCTGAAGCTGTAATTGAGTTGCAGCATCAGTCGAAGAAATAATACTTCCAGCATTACTTCCTACATTTATGTCTGTTTTGTACATGCATTTGTTTTAAAGGGCATTTTTCTCAAGTCAAGGCTAATAGTTTTCTATTATTTTCAATCTCCTTGACATCTTGTAGTTCTTTGCTCCACATAACTATCTATATCTAGATTATTCTTTATCTTTTAGATGTGTGAAACTCCTAATCATTAGTTAAGGATGCGAGTTTCCAATAAGTTGAGCTTTCTTTTTGTAAAAATATGAATATTTTGTTCAATAATGTTATAGCTTTATGAAATATTATTATATTATATCTCCATAAAAGTATTGCAAGCTAAATCTTTACGATTTACGATTTGATTCGATTTACGATTCAGTGAAGGTGAATTTCGATTCACTGTTTGAATCCCGATTTGACAACTATGTTTCTGCAGTCGTCATGAATCTCAAGTGTGTATTAAAAATGGTTTTTCGCAGATTTGCATGGTCTAGAATAGTTCTATAACCTCAACTGCAAAAGGGCTGGAATATCTGTGACATGATAAAATGTACTACTACAGCTCCTCTCTTAACCCAAGAAGACAGATCATATGATGAACAACGGTCATGCAGATGTAAATTTACATACGAATAGCATCTCCTCATTTCCCGATGCATCGTACCCGAGAATTACCACTTTTTCTACAGGTAATAAAATTTTATTACAAAGAAAAACCTTACAACGAGGTAGAATCGTCATGAAGAAGAACCAAACAAAGAAACCACCTAATTACTCAAACTACTCCCACTAACTATCATCCGCATCGTACTATATGGAAGATTCCAATCTCTTTAGTTCTCTGTCCATTTTCGAACGAGAAGCCTTGGCCATATCCGTGCGAATCTTTTCTGAGCTTCTCTCATTTTGAATAGACTGAACAACCCTCAAAGCTTGCTTCTCCTTGCCATTATAAGATAAGCTTGAAAATTTCCAGAACTCATGTCATCATTTGAGGGGGGGGGGGGGGGGGGGGGGGGGGGCAAAGAATATAGGGGACTACTGACTCAACCAAGCTATCAGAAGCAAGAGCCTCCTGTCCCTTCTTGCTCCATCATCGCCCACCACCGGTCACGTCAATAACCTCATCTATGGCCCTAGTAGGCACTTCAACATCATAGACGTCACCAACATCCTCACCCAAAGTAGAATAATTGAAATTGCAGTCTTCTGGCTCAAATTCTTTCACCAATGCCAGCGCCTTCTTGCTACCGTAACCATTACTGTCGAGAGCCCCTGATGGAAGCTGCATTGTGTCGTAACTATTGCGATAAGGAAAGCTAAACTTAACTGAAGCAGACTTAGCCCAACAACAGACACAGAGGAAGTCTGAGACGCAGACTTAGCCTTAGAACAAGTGCGAGCAAAATCAGCCAAACAAGTACCAACATGGAACCAGCCAAGAGCTTTTGCCAATTCCGGCAACAAATCGTCCACCACTTCCCTTTATAACCACCAGCTACAGCCAACATTCTACTACCCAAATCATTCTTTAAAACTCTAACTTCAACACCGATAGATGCCCTTCTCTTCCACAGTCAGCCCCACGGACTGGGCAAACACCCACAAAAAAAGCCTCTTGCACTGCATTTGCTAACTATGAAACCTGTTCAAAACCCACCCATAAAGATCTCTTAGACGAAAAAGGTGTAGACAGAGATACGACAACCTAGAACTCCATCAACCACTTCTCTAGACAGAAGCACGCCCGCCTCACTGGAACGGCATAGCCACTGGACCGACATATCTCAATGACTCAAATAACAAGAGAATTCCATCTCACAGACGTACCTCAAAAGGCCACGGACAACCGTCGGAGAGAGTGTGCTAATAAAAGCCGCTGAAACCCTTGGACGCCGGAAACACAAAAGAAGCTGGCGCAACTTCAGGTACCACACCAGAAAGAGACGTCGACCTTGATCCAGAATGGATCTGGAAGGCCTCCTGCTGATGCCAACGAGAGAAGCGCACTGCCTGGGCCTGGGGACCAAAGGCCGGTGCCGAAGGCGGGGAAACCTTGTACGATCGGACGAATCAAAGCAGGCCAGAAGCGAATCAGAGAGCCAAGCCCCCCCCCCCCAATCGGTGGGGAATATCTATGGTTTCCCAACATTTTGGGTAGTACCCCAGAATGACCATTGTATAGGGTAAATCCTAGACAATCTAAACAAGAGCGATGTCTAATCATCAGTGCCTATTAAAGATAAACTACAAAAAAGTGAGGTGTTTGGAAACCTTCTACGCTGAGAGCAACACTTGCTTGCATTAGTTTGCAATTGAAGATTGATCAAGTCAGGCATTAGCAGAAGGAGAAATGTAGGAAAGAGGATGAGTCTATTTTAGATTAGTTTACTAAAAGCACATAAACCTTCCGGGTTTTTTCTAATTATTTACTCGCATCTTTGAACATGTATATCATTTACTTACACTCACAAGCATCTTCCCGTCATCATGTTTATGTCTTAACTAGCATCTATTCTGACATTAACTTACCCAAGATTCTAGGACATGATGGAGTCCAAAGACACGCTTTTTTACATTGTGAGCCATGTCTTATTCTAATTAAATTTCTCATAAGAACGTACCACGAAGAACAGTCTAACTGATAGCTTATGTGTTCCTTGTTAATCATGTTCTATTTTCTCTCATGTTACAGCCAATTTGCCAACTGATACGAAATTTCCATCCAAATAGGCCTGTTTGCCCTCCTAAATATAAGAATGAGCCCATCTGCGCGAAAACACCAAAATGGTCTTGTTTGGAAACAGAGTCTTCAAGCCTTAAAAACCGAGACTTGGAATCTCTGTTTTTTCACTTACCGCTGGCCCGTTTACAATCAAACAACCAATTCTCCTTCAACTACAATAACTTTAAGCTTTAGAGCTTGTTCATCTATATTCACTAATGGTATCAACCAATCTAAGAGAGAGGTATGGCTCTCCAATAACAGCTTGCTTGGAAAATGCCTATTCAATGCCGGTCACTATATACACATCTGGGAACAAGCACAAGGATAAAAGATATTCAGGTAACGAAGGCACCGCTAAATTAGCAGAAGCACCGCATGACTCATATGAGAGAACAGGTATTCAGGTAACCAAAAGAACAGGACACAGATATTCAGGTTTGAAGTTCCACTATTACATATACTTTTATCTAATAGGAAAAACTTCGAGCACATTACGTGAATATTGCATTTCCTTTCCTGGAAGATCTAAACATAATCAATTCAATTCTTTTGATCAATGTTTCCGGATCAGAAAAATCTTTATAATTGATCCCATAATTTACCTAAGTCCTAAGTGAACACAGCGTAAGGGAAAGGCTGGAAATATGAATACTCATTTGGACTTGGACTGAATATGAGGCAAACCAAGTGTGAGTAGGGGTAAGTAAGCTGACACACCACTACTATGGTACGAGCTTAACCCATGGCAGTTGCATTACCAACAAAGAAGACAATACAGCAGGCTTAATAGTGAGTTCCCTCTAACCAAAATACTTTCTGTTTTCAACTAACTGAATGTGCTAAGAATTATTATAGCATAAATCAAATATAAGAGTGGTATTTTCAGGAAAAATTTAATTAACTCGCACGGTTTTCTAAAAAGCATGGAATAGTAGACCCCAAAACTGAGAAATAAAGGCACTGAGCACTTGGAAGTAAAATTAATGAAGCAATTTTCCTAAAATTTCACACAAACAAATAATACCTTGTTCACGTACTTCTTCAGTGGAAACAGAATGCACGGTGCTACTACTAGAAGTTTAGAGCCAGACCAATCAACTTTATTTGGCCTTTACTGGTTACAACTTGCCTAAAGCATCAGGAGAGTCTAACCAGCCATCCTCTGATTAACCCGAGCATCAACACTCCATCAATTCTCGTACCCTGAGATTTACAAGATGTCAAATCAAAATCTGACTAGAGGTTGTCAGAGCTTGGGACTTGATACGTCAAACCAATTCTAAACACAAACCAATCAAGCAGATATAGATGGCAACAACTAGAAAGTAGTTTACAAATGTATAAATTTAGATGAAAAGCAAAAAAGATAAAGAAAAGAATCTACTAGCTAAAAGACTTCAGGACAGAACTTTAATGAGCACTCTGGTAAGGACTTGAGATGCCAGGAAATATCGTACATTCGGCAATTCGCATTTAGGGAAATTCTGAGTGATGTTCGATTATAAACGTATCTCTTTCTCATGGCTTGCAATTACAAAATAATACCAGTGAACAAAAGATGCAATAAACAATACTAAAGACAGTTACAACAGAATCAAACTTCCATATAGCTCGTAATCATAGTTATAGGTTAATGGCATAGAAGAGGTTTAATCAAACATTGAGAAAGGGAACATGGTAGTTGGTGAATAGAACCCTTAGTTGCTAAATAATCAACTCCAGCAAAAGATAAATCCAATTTCTAGGCGGCTTGTCCAACAGAAGAGGTATGCCTCCACCGAATAAGGGTTCCTCGGATATTTCAAATGCAGCAGCACTTACCATCTGTCAAGTCATTATCAGACCCAGAGTTACCAGAAATCACTCAACAGGGTGCGATCTAGATCGCGCTATACCAATCAGGGTCAGGGGTCGTTCGCGATCTAGATCGTCGATTATGGCGATCTCTTCTGTTCTAACACAGAGAGCTAAATATAATAATATTAATAATCTCTTACCCCATAATTATATCAAATAAATCACGTCTTTGCCTCAAACTTTCATTTTCTATGATAGAAGTCCTTACAAAGATTTACCTGATAACAAATTGATATTACTAGGAAATGCTAATACTGCATATTTTTACACGACATCCCTAAAAACATTCTTCGAACCAGACAGCGAACCGCATTCCTACTAGACCGCATAGCACGTTCTCAATCACGTTTCACGTACCACAACGTTCCGCGATTCAAGTAACCTTGATCAGACCAACCAATCGGATTAGCACTTACAGTTGGAGGTTAGGTGCAACAAACACCGTTTTTGTTCTGAAGACAGCCGAGAGGCAACAAGCGGCCAACCAGTCCATCTCATAAACTCTTAAAAACATACTTAACATTATGAATGCCAACAATACAGCTTAACAATCTACCTGATTAAATCCTTTTAGATCTTATCTTTTAAAACCGCATAGGAAATTGAACCTGTGTAAGCTTGGTGGTTGGTTCACTGGTTTAACCAATGTGCCAATTGGATCACCGTTGGTTTAGTTAAATAATACGTATTATTAATATGTCAGCAATATGGAGTTTTATCACAAATCATGATATATTTTTAGAGACTAACCAAAATATAAATTTAGACTCTTCTTTCAAATAGGAGGTGATTCAATAAATAATTAAAAAGGTAATCATACATGTTTTTTATATGACCTGATGAATGAGGAAAAGAATTGGATCTGGTTCGGTTTGTGGATCATGTACTTATTGAGCAGTTAGGGTTTATAGCAGTGTGTTGAGTGTGTTTTCTGATTTTGCTTGTAATTCTCTCTGAAAAAGGTTCACTGGTTCTCTGATTTTGCCTGAACTACAGCTGAACCGAACCAGGTCTGGTTCACTGGTTTTCTTGGTGGACCAGCCCAGTCCGTTTTGAAACCTATGTATCAGAAGATGCACAAATGCAAAATCCATATGATCACCCCATTTGATCATATCATTTCAACCTTAGCCCCAAAATTATTTTTAGCCCAAGTGTTCTACTTTTATATATTATTTTCTTTTCTTTTCTCCACTTACAGAAATTTGATTTCGCATTGCCTCTCATTCTAGGATCTATAACTTATGTTCAGTTATGTTTGGGAGCTACAGGAATATAGTCGTGAAATTTCATGATTTTAGGGAGTAAGATGCTGACTAGGAATCAATGTAAGAAAGTTGTTTTAAATTATATATAAGAATGTTTTTGGTTAAATATTACGTAAAAATTGTAGTGAAAAGTGAATAATGGTTTGCAGTTTGATGTTTGATAAAAGTTATCGTGAACTGTTATGTTATGAAAAACGTAAAACAACTAGAATATATAACATGCATCTGTTCTGTAAGGATAAGGTTAAAATTAGTTGTAAGATAATTATTCAAAAAACAAGTTTAAGAAAGCACTGCCTTGTCTGCTTCTCAAAAGCTGCTATGAGATAGCGGTTGTAGTCTAAGAAGCAGGTAAATTTCACATTCATCAAACATTAAAAAATGCTAAATAGTTAAATTAAACTATGTTTAGTTTATAGGATCTTCGAGTATACAATAGGATTTTCATCATCTAAAATCACAAACTCGAATTAGTTAGACCGTTAGAGGTTAAGACCGCGCATGGATTGGTTGTTTAGGGCTCAAATCATATTTTTGTCTCCCCTCCTGCAAAGATGTAGGATATATAAATGATATTTCTATGTTGACAAAAATAAAAAAATAAATAAATAAAAAAAAAATAAAAAAAAAATAAAAAAAAAAAAAAAAAAAAAAAAAAAAAAAAAAAATCGTGAACTCACATATCTCTCTCCTATTTGTTTATCTCGTCATTTTTGCTATTTGACGGAAGCATTCAGACTGGCAACAAATCAATGAATGACTACTCCATTTGAGGACCTCATACAAGCTGTGCATCACCAGATGAGGCAACCAGTGCTCTATGAAAACCTTTGATAAGCTAGCCAACAACTTCGTCAGACAGTTCTTTCATGTCAAAGAAAAACTTACCATGCTGGATCTGGTTCAAAGTCTTTGTCCAACGCTTTCGAAAAATGGTGCTCCGATGCACTTGGAACTACGGTGAGCAAGAACTAAGCAGTGTACAACTCTGGACTTCCGCAGGTTGATCATCACGCATGACACCCCTACGTTTGCTTCCTTAATAGATGTGGGTTTTAAGGGCATGGTAAAATTGGGAAACAAAAGCAAAAAGTTTACAGCGGTAAGAGGGGTTCATCGGCAGCAAAAAGTTCACAGAGGCCCAAGAAGATAAGAACGGATTGAAGATCTTCGTATGAGCCTCCACCTGTACATGTTCACTAGCGAGAGTAGTTGCGAGGGCGCAAGTATCCAAGGGAATGGTCATCTCAGCAGAGGCTAAAGCGCAAGAAGCAAGTCCAATTCTAACAGAGATGAGCGGAGAAGGGTATCGCCTAGTATGGTGTAAACCCGTTGCAGCCAGTCATGAGGAGGTTCTAACTTAATTTGGGAGGTGATTAGGGCATAAGTTCCATTTATGGTGGATAAAATTTGGGTAATGAAGTATGAATTATTTGGTGGGGCGGCGTGTAAAGCAGAGTTAAAATGCCAATGGTTGAGGTTAGATCCAATAGAAGGTAGGATGAATAGAAAGGACTGATACAGTATCTTTGTGATGTGAGGTATTTGGTGGGGTGTAATCAGGGTTAAAATTTACATCACAAGAAAGTAAAAGTGACCTTCATGCATTCTGCTTGATTAGAAAATTTATCTTTACTTACGCCTGCTCTATTTCTTTTTCCTTATTTACTTTCCACACAAATGCAGTTTATCTTATGGGGTAGTGTATGTTTACCTCAAGCAGTACATCACAAATAAAATTGAACTTCTGGACTGTATTCTGGTTGATAAGAAAAAACTGTCTTATATGTCCTAGATACCAGATGCAATGTCTTTTTCCTTATTTACTTTCCAGAGTTAATCTTATGGGGATATTGCAAGTTGACCCAATCCATCATCAGTGCCTTAATTCTCAGAGCTATTGTTAGTGGATCATCTACAGAGAGCGGTAATTACCAGTTGATTTGGCATAAGGCATGCCACCACCATGGGTTTTTTGGAAATTCCAAATGCAGCATCGTTTGTTGAAATTGCATGTCATGAGCAAAAGATATGTTTATAGTCGAACACCACTCAAAAATTTCTTCAAAAGCGAATCGGTAATGAACGATATTTTGTGGCAACTCAAGTCCTTAACAGCGACATTTTTATGTTCTCTCCTGAAATCTCCTTAGATGATTTTGAAACTTTCACTCATGTTCTGAACAAGTCTTGAGCTCTGGCAGGGCTATAGACAGCTTTTGATTTGACGGCATCTTGTAAATCTTGAGGTACGAAAATTGAAGGAGCATTGACAATAAGGTTGATAGACTCTCGCGATGCATCAGGCAGGTTATCAATTCACCAGTACAGATCAGAATAGAGTTGATTGCTCTGGCTCTAAACTCTAACAAAAACACGGTGCAGCCTGTTTCCATAGAAGGACAAAATGCCATTCAAAGGAGAGGTGCAATGAATCAGCATCTCTTTTCACTAAGCGCTTTACATACTAACTATGCAAATCGAAGATTTAAAAAAATTAGAACTTTTTCCGGACCGTTACCCATCTTCCATGGAGTTTCTTCATCATCTTGGATCGTTGTTTTACTATCATTTTTGTGATAGTCAGCAACATATTCTGGTTTGAGTTGCAATGAGTTATGCCATACTCGCCTCAATGCATCAAAAATTGAAGAGGTACATATGATACTAATATTAAGTTTACTACCATTGTTGAGGTATATGATTAATTGTTCTTGAATAGGAAAAGGAGTTGTAAGCTGAACATTTTCTCATGGCACATGTAGTATTCAAGCTCCTTAATAAGTAAGGGTTTATAGATTAACTATTATAGAGCATGCATACCAGGCAAATTTAACATATCTATTAAAACATGTTTGAAATTCATAAGCAAATGCAGAAATACTAGATCTTATGCCTAATTCTAGTCTTAGGAGTTCAAGTATTTCATGAAAGCTTTTTGATATCACAATGTGCCTTTGAAGGGCTATTATAGATTTGATCCGTTGCTGGAGCGTTATCAGAACCAGAAATCCTATTCACAGAGTGAGTTTGTGCCTCTGTGCTCATCTTCGAAGGAGCGGTTGATGACATTAGTACACATCACAGACCAATTGCACCGTTAGAGTTGTGGCTGTAGCTATAAATGAGGTCACTCTCTTGTTCAGAAGCTACGTGCGAACACTCTGGTTTCTGCATATCCAAAAGTTGCCTTCTGAACCTCTCGAGTGGTGAAGTAGTGTACTGCGGAAGCACGGACCATTTTCTTGTTGGAATTCCAGTGTACAAAGAAGTAGTTGTAAGCGATTTCATGTGGTCAGTAATGGTCTGCATGAAGAAATCCTTCATGACGTATATCATGAATATCATGTATAATACAAAAAAGTGGCACGATTCAACTATACTAACCATATGATGTCTGTCAAAATCGTGCCGCCTTTTTGTATAGTATGACATGCTTCTCAAGGATTTTTCAAGCAGCCCATTCAGCTATACTAACCAGATGAAATGGTTTACAATTACATTTTGGCATACTAAATTTCCAAAAAGAAAAAGGCCACTGCATCTGAAGTACACTGCTTCACCAGTTGAAAGCTTCAGAAGTTGACTTCTGGATATGCTGCAGACACCAGAGTTTTCCCACCTAGCTCATGTCAAGAGATTGACCTCCTTTATAACAACAACCACAAGTCTGACGATGAAATTGGTCCCGGATGTGTACTAATGTCATCAGCTACGACTTCACAAATGAGCACAGAGGAAGGCACTGCCTCCGTGAATAATATTTCTGGTTCAGATGATGCCCGAGCACGAGATCAAATCTAAGACAGAGTAGCCCTTCAAAGGCATATTATGATATCAATAAGCTTTCATGCAACACTTGAGCTCCTAAGAGTAGATAAGACATAAGATCCAGTATATTTCTGCATTTTCTTATGAATTTCAAACATGTTCTCATAGATATGTTAAATTTGTCTGGTATGGATGCCGTATAGGAGTTAATCTACGACCGTAACTTATAGAGGAGCTTTAATACTACATGTGCCACAAGCAAATGTTCAGTTTACAGCTCCTTTTTTTATTCAAAAAAGATGTATCGTATACTTCAACAATGGTTAGCAAAAGTAATATTAATACTATCTGTATCTCTTCAATTTTTGACGCATTGAGGTTAGTATGGCATCATTATTGCAACTGAAAGAAGTTCATGTTGCTAAAAATCACAAAACTGATAGTAAACAATAATACAAGGTGATGAAGAAAGAATTTACATGGAAAACTGGTAAAGATCTGAAAATTGTCTAATTATGTGTTTTTAAATATTCAGTTCGCATAGTTAGTATGCAAATCGCTTACCGAAAAGAGAATATGCCAATCCATTGCATCTCTTCTCATCTCGGAATATCATTATGTCCTTCAATGGAAACAGACTGCACTGTGCTGCAGTCTGTTTGATAACCTGCAGTCAGTTTGCATAGTTAGAGTCAACGCTATTTGATCTATACTGGTGATAACCTGCAGTCCTGCATGAATCTTCATGAGAGTCTAACCAGCCATGCTCTGATCAACCTGATTGTCAATGCTCCATCAATTCTTGTACCTCGAGAATCGAGATATACAAGAATCCAAAGCTGACTACAGGTTTCCAGAGCTCAAGACTTGTTCAGAACAGAAGTGCAAATACAAACCAATCTAACATATTTCAGGAGAAAACTTAAGAGGTCACTATTAAGGACTTGAATTCCATGAAATATCATTCATTTAGCAATCCACATTTAAAGAAAATCTTGAGTGGTGTTCAACTATGAACATGTCTTTTGCTCGTGGCATGAAATTACAAATAATACCAGGGAGCAAAGAATACTATAAGCAATACGCAATTGCAGTTTCAACAAAACCAAAATTCCGTAGATAGTAATCTTAGTTGACAATTGACATGAATTTACGTTGACGGCATGCATGAGGGTTTAACCAACTATCGAGAAAGGGAATTGGTTTGGTATACCTCTTCTGAACTCCTTGGAAATCCCAAATACATCAGCATTTACCATCTATCATCTGTAAAAGTCATTGTCAAACCAAACCAATAGATAAGCTCTTAGACCAACCCGATAGATTAACTCTTACCACAGGATTAGGAGTCAGGTAAGGGTAAGTTTCATAGAGTCGTCGACAGTAGCAGAAAGATATATGAGGATGCTACCAATAGTACAAGGGCAACAATATGAACCCAACCTTAAATTGAATCCTTTCAGCAAAATGTTCCCACCTAGTCCTAGTACCCTTCAACAACTGACATCCATACGAACAACCAACCGCATTAGAGCACAAACCCCACCAACCCAATCCTAGCATCAATCACTCTCCTCCTAAGGCAATCAGGCTTTAACCCAAACCCCCGCAACCACCTCCCAATAAGGACTTATTTAAGAGAACCAACGATCGAATACCGAAGCCCCCAATCTCCACTGAGCGGCAAACCGTACCCCAGTCAACTAAATGATACTCAACCTGGCCTCCCATCCCTCCCCACAAAAATAACGCCTCATTTCCTCCAACCATTTAGCTACGGAAACTGGCATCACAAAGAGGGACACAAAATATGTAGGAATGCTCGACAACTCAGCCAGCAATGGATAGACATTGCCTCTTCCAACCAACCAAAATAAATGTAACTCAACTATCTGATCCCACACCTTAGTGACCTTATGTTTTGCCGCAGAAGGAAACCGAAACACCTGACGGGTAGCTGAGCAACCTTGGAACCCAGAATACTCCCAAACTCGTCAATCACAGGCACATTCCCAGTTAGATTACCTCAGGTTTACCAAAGCATGTACCATCGGCCCATAAACCCACTGAAAACAATCCATAACACCCGAAAGATAGCCCAGATAACTCGCTTCCGCCTCCAAAAACACTAGAGTATCATCCGCAAAGAGTCAACGAGAAACCTGAACACCATTCTCCTGCCTTAACAGCCCGATCTTTGTCTAAAGGGTTTCTTGTTGATCTATATCTGTTTCCTTTCTAACAATCCAATCTTTGCCTAAAGTTATCATGCAGCACTTTACATTCCAAATGTTCCGAATTAACTGGGTTGAAATGATTTGCGAGTTCTTTTTTGGCATAGTGGATTTCCCAAAGAAAGAGGTTTATGCTTTCACAACACACTGTAACACGAATTGAAAAGCTCAGAAGGCAACTTCTGGATGCGCTCCAGCTACGAGAATTTCCTACTTAGCTTCTAAACAAAATTAATACCTCGTTTATCGCAACAAGAGAATGTCGATTTGTTATCATGCGAGGCACTTGAATCACTAGAGGTAGAACAAGAAGAGAAGGTCAATTTGAGTAGCATATCTTTCTGGGTATCAACTTTGCCCTCCTTGCATTAATACATCAATGTTAAAGATAAATCAAAATTGGATGCTGATAAGAACAATATCGGAAATGGAAATATGGCTAGATTGAAATTAGCTGAAATAACAATGGTACCCCTCCCCCCATCCGCAGTTACTACAATACCCAAATATCGAGACTGAGGAATGATGAGGAACAGAAACATAGATAGTGATAGTAGTTTAGTAACATACTGTCACACAGCCATAGAAACTAAACCAACGCCAACAGAATAATCACGAATATGCCAAATGCAGGATGTAAAATTCCTATTAAAGGCGTGTTTATAATTACACAGCTTTTCCCTAAAATTGATTAATAGAACTTAGGTCACAAACATAGACAGTGGTACCTTGGATTGAATAGACTAGGGCGTAGAAGCATATACTTCGAAATCAGCGTCTTTTGGCATATTTACCTACATAGACCAGTTACAGTGAAAATAAAACTAGTGTTACATTAGAGAGAGTTTAGGGTTAAGGAAGACGAGAGAGAGAGAGCTTCTTGCCTTTGTCCATTGCTGACTCTCTTGAACAGCAGCGGTTCTTGTTCCGCAGAGAGGCCTTGGGAGACGGTGATGTAGTTGGGAAGGATGAAATGTTTCAGCGATGACATCGGTGGCGGAGGATGGGGGAGTAATCGGAGAGAGTTGGAATTGCAGGTCACGGAGGAGGGAGGTGAGTAATCGGAGATGTTTGTGATATGTAGTCTGTGGTTGGTTCGTCTTTCCTACTACTTCTTCTTCTCTCCGTCATTTAGGGCATCTCCAACCCCATGGGGGGAGGGGGAGGGGGAAGGGGAAAATCGTATAAAAATATGGTTCATGTCCAACCCCATGGGGGGAGGGGTGCTATGGGGATAAATTTTGCCTTGGGTGAGGGATGGTTAGGGGGGATTTCCCCATGGACATCCCCTCCCCCTCCCCTACATGGAATGATTAATTAAATGAATATTTGATCATTTTAATTACACATACTAATATTTTGTGATTATAATATGTATTTTATTATTATGATTAATATTTTTTTATTATTTTTAAAACTAATAATATATTCACGATTTTTGGAAAGTATATTTACGAAAAGTCATCGTTATCTTATTTTTTTGAAATTTAATCCTTTCAACTAACGAAAGAACTCGTAATCATTGTTAGGTTGGTTTATTTCAATTTGTGTGTTTTATCGCTCTACTCGTTGCACGTTAGTATTAGTGTTTAATTTTTATTTCTTGTAATAACGACTTTTTCGTACTTGTAATCGTTATTTTTTTAATAAAAATTTTGTTTGTTAATATTATTTTAATTATTATTAGTATTATTATCATTGTTATTATTATTAACATCTTTTTTTGTGTGTATGTCTGTGTGTGTGTATATGTATATATATCTACACATTGGTAAACAATTTTTCATTTACTTTTTTTGGTATTAATAATTCATTTTAAATCATTAAATATATATTACAAATTAATTTTTTGGGTGGGGGGAAAGAAATGGGTTGGAGACGATTAGTAGTTTGGCGTAGGGGGAGGGGGAAAATGGTGGGCCCGTGAGGGGAGGGGGAGGGGGAGGGGGAGGTGAGGGGATGGGGAAAAAGCAATGGGTTGGAGATGCTCTTATATGGCCGTTATCTTCAAAATATAAATAAGATAGGGAAAAATATGGTCTCCAATAGCCTCTCCATTACGCTCTTTATTTTAGCAGATAGTTATCCCGTTCACTATTTTTAACGAGTCGGATAAATAACTTCATATTTTGTTTACCCATGTTCTTAACGGTTATGTCCTAAATTTCTTAAAATTCTCATACAAAAAATATTGAGAATGTGTCACGTGTTATTTAGCTAATCATTTAACTAACACTATTGGAGCACTAACTAAATTTTTACAATATCTAAAATAAAAATGCTAAATTTTCATCAAATTATAAATAACTTTTAACTAGTACTACTGGAGATGCTCTAACATTCATCCCCAGTTATTTATTTCTCAAAAAAAGAAAGTTATTTATTTTTTATTTTTATTTTTTTGAGAAAAGCTTGTAATTTATTTACATAGGGGCATTATCAGAAGCCCAATAGTTGTGCAAAGCTAAAAGGACAGCACAAAGCCCAATAGTTGTGCAAGCTAGAAGCCAGGCCCATTTTTGCTAGGGAATGAGCAAGGGTATTAGAGTCATTTCTGCACCAAGAAACCCTAACACTATAAAGGCTCTCTAGCCGGTTCTGTAGATATTCCCAAATCCTAACACTATAATTATTTTGCCGACATCACACGAAATAATTATGAGTTAGAGTTAGGGTGCTGATAATTACATAACAAACAATTTATAATTACAGCACAATTTTTGATGAATGACTTTATTGTCCATACAATCAATTTTCTATACTAGACGATTGATAGGCTTTTTTTTTTTTTTTTGAGAAGCAAACTATATTAACGGACCTCAAACAGGAGGAAAACTGTCCTTTACATCATTCATAATAGCTAGCTTAATCCACATGGAGTATATGGCAGTAAAAATTAAACTCAGCTCCTTTTCATTCCGAGATTCTAGCATACTAGCAAGCCAATCAGCAAAATTAACACAATCAGTAGCTAGGAAGTTGGGATCAAACAAAGAGAGCCACACCTTTTTTGCCGTCGGACATTGGAGAAAAATGTGAAGCAGGTTTTCATCATACAGGTTGCATAGCTTACACTTGCCATCCACCTTAATACCACGCTGCGCAAAGCATTGCAAATCGGCAAAGCATTCCTAGCAGCTCTCCACATCATATGGCTGATTTTCCTTGGAACTTTCACCTCCCAGAGTCTGCGAAAGAAAGAATTTTCGTTGGTGGAGTTTCCGGCACCCTGTACACCATCAGTCGTACTCCTAGCAGCTTCGTAACCTGAGCGCACGGAGTATCTACCATCAGTGCTGAAGTTCCATATCAATTTATCCTTCTTGGGAATTCTGGGAATGTTAATGTCTTGAATTGCTGCTATATCAACATCCCATAACACTTGTTTTAGCTTGTCCCTGTCCCATATCCTCAATTGAGGATGAATCAAATCTGCCACCCTTAAATTGTTGCTTTCAGGTAGGACTGTAATGAGCTTACCGTTGGCCGTAGAAGGAATCCATTTATCTCGCAGCCCCACACTTAGCCCATCTCCGATCTTCCATCTCAACCCTTTCTTTAGAACTGCCCGACCGGCCATAATACTTCTCCACGCGTAGGACGGAGCATATCCCTCTTTAGCATTCATGAAATCATCGTTTGAGTAGTATTCCGCTTTAATAACTCGACTGCAAAGCGAATTACTATCATGAATTAATCTCCAGCCTTGTTTCGCGAGCAACGCTAAGTTGAATCTCTTTAAGTCTTTAAATTGCAGCCCTCCTTCAAGCCTTGATGTCTGCATTTTTTCCCACGCCACCCAATTTATGCCCCTTTCGCTAACTGATTTACTCCACCAAAATTTCCGGATCAACATCTCGAGTTTATCGCAAACCCCATCCGGCAGTTTAAAACACGACATTGCATAAGTAGGGAGAGCTTGCGCAACTGCCTTAACAAGGATCTCTTTGCCCGCTGTAGAAAGATTTCGCTCCTTCCAACCCTTCAACTAGTTGCATAATCTCTCTACAAGCTTGTCAAAAGTTATGCTTCTGTTTCTACCCATGGTTGTGGGAAGTCCCAAATACTGATCGTGTTGAGCAACTTCTGGGATTCATGCAGCTTGGAGGACGCTGTTGCGAATTCCTTCATTAACATTTGGAGAGAAAACAACGGCTGATTTATCAAGATTGATTCGTTGCCCTGAAGCTCTCTCATATGTCTGCAAAAGTTCCAAAAGAACAGAAATATTTTCTGTATCAGCCTGCGCAAAAAGCATAGAGTCATCAGCAAAGAACAAATGGGAGACCACCGGTCCTCCTCTAGAGGCTGTAACCCCTGTCAATCTTCCTTCGTCCACTGCAGTTGTAATTGAGCGGGACAACATCTCACTACATAGCAAAAACAGATAAGGGGAAAGGGGGCAGCCTTGACGCAAACCTCTTTCAGGTGTAATAAAGCCAGTCGGAGAGCCGTTGCGGAGCACTGAGAAAGTGGCTGAAGAAACGCAGTCAAGGATAAGACTTCTGATTCGGGTACCAAAGCCCATATGAAACATAACCTCTTGTAAGAACTTCCACTCAATCCTGTCGTAGGCCTTGCTCATGTCAACTTTCAATGTCAGGAAACCTTTCTTCCCCTTCTTCCTGGTTTTAAGCGAATGAATCACTTCAAAAGCTGTCAAGATATTATCTGAGATCAAACGGCCCGGGACAAAGGCACTTTGATTTTCCGATATAAGATCTGGGAGCACACTTTTCAACCGGTTAGCAATACACTTAGCAACAATTTTGTACATCACTGTGCATAAACTAATAGGACGATACTCACCCGGTTTCCTTGGCTGCTTAATCTTGGGAATCATTGCTATTAAAGTGTGATTAAAAGCTTTGACTGATTGACCTTCATTTAGAACTTTCAAAAGATTTGTCATAACATCTTTCCCCACAGTCTTCCAGTGCTTCTGAAAGAACCCCGCATTATATCCATCGCAACCCGGGGCTTTGTCCGGGGCCATCTAAAACAAGGCTTCTCTGACTTCCTCCTCTGAGAAAGGTTCCTCTAAACGAGCACAGTCAGCCGAAGATAACATCTCGGCCGATGGAACAAGCATAGGCGCAATATCATCCATGATCGGTTTCGTCGACCGAAATAAATCCGAGAAATAGTTCTCCAGTATCTGACCCACACCACTACCAGTAGTCACCCAATTCCCATTTGCATCTTCAATTCCCTGAAGGTTATTTCTAGCACGACGAATAGTAGATTTTAAATGAAAAAAACGAGTGTTTTTATCACCTTGCTTTAGCCACTCGACTCTAGATCGTTGCTTCCACATTATCTCCTCTCTTTTTTGGATCTCGTTATACTCGGCTGTAACTGCTCTTCTCTCTTCGATCACTTCTCGAGTCTGACCCATGTTGTCCAGGAATCGACCCTTGTCCCGCAGCTGATTGCACCTCTTCTTGACCGACCCAAAAACATCCCTGTTCCATCTTGTGCAAGTGCTTGCCAACCTGCCCAGTTTCTCCTTCACCGACCCTTGCTGAGTCAACCAACTGTCGGCTATGATAGATTGGAAGCTCTCATGTAACTCCCACATCTTCTCATACTGAAATCTCCGTTTTCTTCTCCAAACTGAGCACTGCTGTTTCCATTCAACAAGAATGGGAATGTGATCGGAATTTGGCCACCATAAGTGTGTGACCCTAGCCCCTTGAAAGAGATCCATCCACAAAATGTTTGAGACCGCTCTATCAAGCCTCTCCCGGATATTGCCATCATCACTTCGATTGTTGTTCCAGGTGTAGTTGTTCCCTTGAAAGCCCAAGTCTAACAAACCAACGTCGCTAAGAACTTCTTTGAATTGCTCTAGTTGACTGAAACTAACCCCTGCTCCTCCTTCCTTCTCAGCATATGATGCAACATCATTAAAATCTCCTGCAACACACCACGGAAAATCTGGCTGGGTGCCAGTCTACGTAACAAATCCCACGAAGTAGAGCGATCCGATCTGTTTGGGTCTCCATAAAAACCATTGAACTTCCAACTTTGCATATCATATTCTCCTTTCACAATTGCATCAATAAAGTAAAAGGAGTGATTAGTTATTTGAACTTGCATACAATCTTTCCACAATAAAGCTAAGCCTCCACTTCTACCTCTAGAATCAACTGCAATTCCATTGTAGAATCCTAGCTTAGCTATAACTTGTTCCATCTCCGTCTTCGATAACTTAGTCTCCATCAAGAAGACTAAATATGGGGATTTTTGCTTCACTAAGTCGCGAAGCGATAGGAACGTACAGGGATTCCCCAACCCCCATACGTTCCAACTTAGTAAGCTCATTGTGCCCGGCGGGGCTGCATCGCAGCCGCCACCAATTTGGAGTTGAGATCTTTGTTAACACTCTTATCTGCCATCCTAGCAGTGTTGATCCCCATATGCTGCCCGTCCTGTTTCATCGGCGAGTCTTCCTCTACAACAGAAGTCTTTGTCGGCTGATGAGGAGGGCTAAAATTCATCAGATAGCCTTTTCTTTTGGCCGAGTCATTCTTCAGTAGATTTGCCAAAGACTTGGAAGTTGATTCATTTAGTTGATTAATTCTTGCCAGGATACCCCCACCCGTGCCAGCCACCTCATCCCTAGGTAGGGTTTGATTGTTAAAGACCGGATTCTGGTAAATAATCGCCGAGTTTTCCACTGCCATAGCCCTTTCTGCCTTCTGTGACTGAGAGCCTGTCGTCATTGTTGCAACCGCGTCCTTGGTTGACCCTGTTGCATCCTCCTCGGTACCCTCTTCGACGTGTTTCTTCTGTGTTTAGTCAGGTTCTAGGTCGGTCACATTCTCAGTAGCCATCATTCCATTTTCCGACACCGATGCATCCCTCTTCTCTTTCCCGAATCGGTATCTGTTACCTGTAGTAGGTCTCTTCACTGCACCCTTTCTGAAGCTTTTTGGATGGCAGAGAAGATAATCTCCATAGCCAGCCTCCATATCGTCTTGTACATCTTTCAGATAAGCACCACAATCATCACTTGTATGCGTAACGCAGCCGCACCAACGACAAATACTCGGCACTCTTTCGTATTTAAAGTCGATCCATACATCTTCATCTTTCACAACAAGATTAACCCCTCTCGGCAATGGCTCTGCAACTGGGAATCGAGCTCGTGCTCGTATGAAGTTGATTCCATCATCACTCTCAACCCTTCCATCCACAAAAATCGATTCCGCCACTGAATCCACGATCAATCTTCCAGTTTCTTCCTTCATGAGATGAATATGGATATTACTAAGTTGCACCCATACCTCAAAATCTTTGAACTCGACATTCTTCGTTTGATCCCCAAGCTTCCAAGGCTTCAGCAAAAGCATACTTCCGTCAAAAGCCCATGGTCCCCCCGAAGCTACTCGATCCATGCTTGCTTGATCCGTAAAAACAAAGAGGAAGGTGTTGAAATCTACTTCTATCATGTTGATTTCATTCCCTCTGTTCCAGATCTTACGAAAGACCGGTCTCATTGTAGAACCCGCTACCTTCTCCTCTGAAACAAAGAACCCGATCAGGACAAACCCAAAACTGGCTTCAGCCGCCTTGCAATACTCTTCGTCGAGAATCACCCTTCGCCTCTCCTTCTATGTGTAGTCAGTACTCGCCATGAGCACCCGTTTAGGATAGGCAGATTTCACTCAGAGAGAAGACGGAGAACCACTGTTGATTGTCTTCTCCGACGAGCAAAACCCTAACCCTAGGTTGCGCTTCGAAAAACTTCTCATAGACGAAAAAATTAATTAAAAGAAAAATATGACGATTGTTAGGCTTGTTCCATCTCTCTCTAACTCCTGCAACCACAACCTCTCTCTCCCTCAGATCTTCCTTCACCGTCCTTGACCCCTCTCTTCCTTTCTCTCGATCTACAAGAAGAAGAAATAAATCAACATCACCCTCTATCATCTATATCGCTCTCTCACTCGAAGTCCCCCCCCCCCCCTTCTCGATCTCCACCTCTCTCGATGTGCAATCTGCTTCTCGATTTCGATTTGCAACTATGTACAAATGTCTAGTCTCAATTTCAGGGGATCAACACTTTCTGGGTTCTATTTTTGAGGTCTCACAAAAAAAAAATCGGATTTTATTTTGGTTCTTTTTTTTCTGGGTTTGGTTTGTGTCGAAAGATGGCTGGTTGGCTTTGGCTTGATTTTTAAGTGTTGTTCTATCGGGAAAACCTCATTGTTTGTTAAGTTTTCTTTTTTCAATTTTATTTCCAGTATTCATAAAGAATTAAGGATCAATACCATGAATCATGGAAGATTGAAGAGTGAGGCGGCTCAATCTGCCTCGAATGACAGTCATAAAGAACAAAGAATTGACTTTTATTTCTACTGGATTGGTGTTGTCACTGAAAACCCGATTAGGGTCTCATGAAGAGAGACAGAGTTCCTCAAAAAAAAAGAGAGAGACAGAGCTCTCGAAGAAAGAAGTTGAACGCATAAACAAAAGAGGCGACAGGGCTTCATTAGCTGAGAGAAAGAATAAATACAAGAGTGATGTACGGTCAGATTAATGACCGTTCGCTACAACTTCAAGACCGTCCGGTACAACACTTTAGGAAATTATAGGGAGACCCATTAGTTTGATGTAGGTTACATTTAGACCCTTATAGAGAATGGGCTTAACAATGACTAATGGACTACTAACATCTTTAATCTCTGGGCTTGTTCTTCATAGTGGACTACACAGAACTTTGGGCTTAGTCAGCTGCAATACTTTTAGGCTTTAGCATTGGGGTTTGATTGTCTTCGGTTAATAATCACAATATTTAGAGAAATATTGTGAAAAAGAATGTTTGGTGTTGGGTGAATTTCACAGTTCGAGTACTGGATTTGGATAATGAGGGAGTCTCAAACCTTTGAAATGCAGTAGTTCCTGCTTCCTTCTACTAATTTCATTTATTTTGGTTCAATTCCTTTTACTAATTTCATTCTTAATGGAAAATACTTCATAGACTATGCACGAGGAGAGGGGAAGAGAGGCTGTTGTCGGTGGATGAATCAAAGAGAGAAGATAAAGATACAAAACATCATTTATAATTACAAAATTAATAGTCAAGGGCAATAAAGTCATTCTTCAAAAAATTATGCTGTAATTATCAGCACCTAGTTGGAAAATGAATAAGCAAGGCAAGAAAAAAATTGAATTCCTCAGCGGGAATTCGGACGCGGAATTCCAAGCCCCAAGGGAGGCCAACATCAAAGTCAAATAGATGGTTTAAATTTGTGCTACAGAGGATTTGTGTTCATGTCTTTCAAATCAAATTATATGTTATACGTACGACTACGTGGCGAGGTCACACAGTTGCCTACGAGCTCAAGTCCTCCAGTCCATAGACGGATACAAACCGATCTATGTTTCGTAAGAGCAGAACGGTACGAGCTACACTGGATACAATGCTGGTTGTCACAATCATAAAATCGCAAGCTTTACTGGATACTATTCTGTACCACCCTAAGGAGCTTTAGCGGATCAGGTGGCTCGGGCTTGCAAGATCTGGGTTGGTGCGGTGGCTTGAGGCTTACATGACATCTCAAATACACTCTCATCCTTGAGGAGACAGCGGCTCATGTATGAAACTTGCATACTTAGTATGCAACAGCAAAACTCATACATACTTCACATTTTGAAGAAAAAAGAGGTTTTGGCATGAATGCAGCAGTGCAGATTGCTGTGAAGAACGAACGGAGCAGATACACGTTAAAGTTGACATAGTAAAGGTTCATTAAATAGGCCGATCATGTTACAAAAACAAAACAGTAGAGAGGGGAGGATCAACATTGGCAATCTCTCATTCCCTCCACAAGTTAGTTTCACTGATGATGCATTAGATTTGGTGAAATAGTACAACAGAAATAGCATAAGCTGCTTTATGAGTCCGTTTATGCGAAGAGGTTCCTACAACCTAAATAAGCAAAAGAGTTATACAAATACTAACAACAACATGCTTAAGGTGGAAACGAGCAAGAGCACAAAGAGTCGACATAGATGATACTGCTAACCCATTAGGCAGATCCATTCCTTTAGCAAATACAGCTCTGCACAGCTGAATTAAATCTTCTGTTTAAGAACTTGACGCAACTGGATCTTTTGACTTTCCATCCTAGCCTCCAAAAGCTTTGCTTTCAGACTACCCTTGTGCATTCCACGGGGCCATTCAATGCACCCTCTCATCCCTCGTGCTATGTGTGGGTTCTCCGAGTCAGGTGAGCTCCACTGCTCCATGTTTGGTGGGCTAAGCCTGCCCCCTTTACCTGAACCTCTGTCAGAAGATACGACGGATCCGTTGGATAATCTCCCGTTCATTCCTTCTCCTAATACTACCTTCATATTTTCACCATTACTAGGGCGTGACTTCCAAAGCCGAGATATTGTTGGAACTTTCTTCAATTGTGTCTTCGGAACTGCAGAAACTTCGCTGATGTCAGAAACTGCACTTCCTGACACGTTGCTTCCCTCAGGTGAATAACTGGAGCCCTGCTCGTCTGGATGGCTCATAGTCTCCCACCCACTCTCATCTTCTTCTTCTACGTCACCACTGTGATAACGTCTCTGTAAATTGTCATCATTAAACATATTACCATCCTCACATTGTTCAATGTCTCTCTCATTGGAATCGCCAAAATTAACATCTTCAAAGACAGAAAAGATGTCGTCTGGGTTTGGAGCCTCATACTTGAGCTCCCTTATATCTTGCATACTCACAGAGGCAGCGGCCTGGCGGAGGAACTCTGCTTTTCTCATCTCTTCCCCATCAGGGGTTGTTGCAGATCTTGTAGTACTAAGAAAAGTCTCTAGTTCTGATACCAACTGGTTCATCTGAGAGTACTTCTCTTCGAGCATCACTTTTGCATCAACTAACTTCATCTGAACTCGTTCTTCGCGCCAAACTTCAGCCATCTGCAACATTTTCCTCTCATCTTCCACTTCTTCACGGAAGTTAATCGAATCCCTTTTCAGTGCTTCAGCTTCAGCCTTGTCTTCCCCAATCTCTTTTGCAAGTTCATCACACACCTCTTCTATCAGCTCCCTCTCCTTGCGCTCCTTTTCGTAGTCTTGGATATAACGCTTCGCCAACATTTTCGCCTCAGCTAGCTCAGTGGCTAACTTAGAGTTCAGAATGTCCAACCTCTGTCGAGCTTTTCTCTCCCTGCTCAAGTCAGATTTGATATCATTGATGATTGCGCGGACTTTCTCGTGTTCTCTACTTCGCCAAGCAGCTCTCTCCTCACTAAGTTTCCTTAAGAAGTGTTCAAGCTTCTTTTTGGAAGACCGTTTCTCGGCCTCAAGCTCTTGGATATGTGCTTTAGCTTGTTCAAGTTCTGCAGATATTGATGCGATGGCCTTTGCTTGTTGCTCTGTATGCTTTGAGTGGCCATAAATGGGTTCTGGTTCATCTAAAGTTTTCGAGCAAATTGGGTCCCATTTTGTTGCCCCCTCCATTGCAGAGTTGGAAAGATGAAAAGGAGGTTCAAACTGTAAAACACGAGAGTAAGAATACAAATGACAACCGGACGAATACAAATGAAATTTAAATAAACTGTCAAAGAAACTTATTTATTGATCACATGAGCAGCATAAAATCTCAAGAATTTGAGCGTCAATAGACCATGTTAAGCTGCTCCAAATTTATTAAGTCGTGGTTATTTTGCTCTTCACATTACGGATCTTTGAAACTAAACTTACCTTGCAAGAATACCCATTTCTGGGACCATTCACTGAACGAGGACTCTGCATCGAGTCCTTTGATTCCGAACTATGTGCCCTGATGTTGTGATGACCAAGATAAGGCAACCCGATATGGCTAGCTCCATACTGCAGTAGAATATAAACTAGTTAGGTGAATCGTGAGTTTCACACGTGGCAATGATAGTCAGCAACTCTCCATAGTGTTAAGAGCACCAAACTAAATTTTTTTTTACAGCTAGTCATGGAAACCATTCATGAATATACCTCGCTCATTTTACATATCATTTACTTACAATTAATCTATGTTTTGAAAGATAAATAGAAATCTCCATTGGAAATCACTGCTGAAATGTAAGCTGATAGGGACCACTCTCTGTCAGGACTTTGCAGTTGCTGCCTCATTTTCCAACAAGAACAGGATTAGGGCCCATTAACCTCTATCAGCTCAAGACCTTGTATATGCATGCAAATACTTGCATTCATATAACAGTATCAAACTATAAATTGAAGTTTCTGTTATAGATACTCCCTTGGACCAAATTATGAGTCCTCGTTCATCATTGGACAGCCCAGATATGTGTCTTCACACAGTAATATTTCATTTCAAATTTTAAGGCAAAATTAGAATCTCCATACATGTTTGAAATCTCCATTGCCTACACATAACAATTCAGACATACAAGAGTCCTATATAAAGTCAGGGACTTTAATCAAGGAAGATAACTACATATAGTGGCTTAGCTGTGAGGTGAATTAGATCCTTCTTACGAATATAAATACATGAAAAGAAAGATCAAAATGTCTTCAAACTATAGGAGTTACTAATGAATACTTTGAAAGATTCATTGATATCATCAGCTCCCTTTCAATCAGTTTCAGGGAACGCAGGAATAAATCTCAAGTAGAACCTTACATGCTATCTAGAACATGCTCAAGGTTCCTTAAATTCTTTGAAGAACTTGTTAATTCCTCTAACAGTTCTAGTAGTGCTCATTTGACAATAGAGTCACAAAAGAGACCTCCCCAAGCGGGCACTAATTACATTCTATCACGAAGTATTCATTTTTTTTAGATACTGGAATTGCCAAAATCTTACAGTTTGACTTAATTCACTGGCGAATTGATACGAGTCCTTGGTATAAAAAGCTTCAAAATAATAATATCAAAATATCATACTCCAAATATTTGGCATATTATTGGTTCAAACCAACCTTCGATTTAGTATCAATGTAGGTGTCGGAACTAATTTTTAGCTTTTCTGGTTTCACAACTTTTAGTACCTACCTTTTGTGGATCTATTATCTTCTTCTAAGGATGGGAACGCAGTCCGTTCGGATCTGATTCCATCCAAATGGATCAAGTCCAAATGCAAATGGATATGCATATTGGAATGGATACAACTCAGATTCGGATCATGCAGTAGATCCTATGGATATCCAATCCGATCGATCCAATTAGGAGCTATTTTATCTAAAAATCCTAGTGTTTATTTATAATTGTGAATTAACATATGATATGTTAATTCACAATTATAGATAAACACTAGAGTTTATTTATAGGCCTATCAATAACACGCTCACTCTCTCTTTCCCAAGTTCTCTCAACTCTCTCTTCTCTCTCACTAGGCGAAATTTAGGCGAAATTTGCTCGATAATGGTCGAACTAGTAAGTTCCTAATCTCTTGCACTCCTAAATCGCTCTCTCTATCTCAGTCTATTATCTGATTTGTAATAGCTCTTTGTTCACCGATTTTTTAAGTTTGTTTTGCAGGGTAGCGAGCAGTGACAAATTGTCTTCATCAACAGCAAGTACCAAAACCTGAAACCCTCTTAATTTCAAGCGATTTTATATTTTTTTACCAGCATCCCTAGGATTCTAGATACGTCATTTCTATTTTCATATCTGCAACTGCAAATTATGGTTTCAGGTACTCCTTAACCCCGCAGCTGTCCTTTCCTATTGAAACAGAATTTGCGAGAAATCCGAACGGATTTGGAAATCTGATCCCAGTTTGACTCAATATATGGATCTGGATAGCCTATCTGGAATCCAATCCCAATCTGATAAAGATCAGAGCAGATTTAAATATTTCCCTTCATAAACGGATTTGGATATGGATACGATGAATCCTACCAGAATATGATCATTTGCCATCCCTATCTTCTTTCCCAAACCATGACCCAACGTATGCTTATGCTTACTCTTTCTATCTTGGGTTTTCATCCAAAAAAATACTTCAAGTTGACTATCTGATTTATAGACAACAATATTATTCTTGAAGTACGACTCCCATGTAAACAAACTTTCTAGTTAGTTTGTAGAGATTGACAATTGACGTAGAATTGTTATGTTTCCTATGAAAGAGATATTTGACATATTACAGAAAATATTTGGATATACTAGTTTAGTTTAAGTGTTTTTCCAACTCATTGCTGCTTCAACTTGAGAAAGGTGAGAGCTCACTCTTCAGAAGTGACTATATCTTTCCCACACATATATGCTTCTCGCAGCATATCATAGTCAATCAAGATATCTAATTCAAACATTTTATCAATCTTTACAATTCATTCATATCTTTTATTTGAAAAACAATGCTACAGATAGGCTCACAAGAAGTTTCTAATTTTATACTGTGTAGGGTGAGTTTGGAATGACTTATTTGCAACTTAACTTCACTTATAAGTTTATGTCAAAAAAGTCTACGACAAAAAAGATGAACAAAACCCAAAAGATGAAAAAGATGTTTAAGTCCAAAAGTTCAAAAATAGCTTCAAAACCCCAACTTTTTCTAGACTCAATTTTAACACTATGGACGTATAAGTCGGACTCCAACTTTTCAGCGTATAAGTCCATACCAAACACTACTTATAAGTTGGCTTCAACTTATAATCCAAAACTGACTTATAAGCTGCTTATAAGTCCATACCAAACAACTTTCTTTGCATTTACATGCCTCATAGCATCATAAATTTTTATGTTCGATGATTAACAAAAGCAACTACTACTAGATTTGTAATGTGGTAGTTCAAAGGTAAAACTAAAAAAGATAGTGCCAAACGAATAAAAGCTTCATGATTACGATTCATCACAGTAGTGGAATGATCATTTCAGCCAGTCCCTTCATGGCTGCATACTCCGCTATAAGGCAGTTCGTAAGGATTACTACTTAAAAGTCATACTCTGTAAGAGCATCTCCCACAGTGCACCAAATCCTATATTTGATAGTAAAATTTGGTGTTTTCGGCCTCCCACAACAAATCGCCGGATCACCAAATCACCAAAAAATGGTAATTTTTTTGTAGGCCTCCCACAGTCGTTGACCAAAAAAATACCAAATCACCAAATCCTATATTTGGTGTAGCTTTTGTGAAATGGTGAAGTGCATCTCCCACAGTACCCTCAAATCCTATCCTATATCACCAAATCCTATTTTTACCATCAACTTTGATGGCAAAAATAGGATTTGGTGTAATCTACACCAAATTTTTAATTAGTGTTTAGGGCATGTTTTCACATTACTTTCATGGTAATAATATGCTCTAATGTAATAGTGTAGCATTTCGTCTTTACAGTATATACGCCATCCGTTTTTCTTCTCCCACTTTATATAATATACGTTTGAGCCATAGCGTGTTACATGATATTTTCTGCATCACGCTACGGGATGATAAAATGAAATAACTAATGTCGTTGCAACAGGTTTGGCCGAACATAATACACTGATGCTAAACTTCAAGAACTTCAGTAACCTTCTTGTACATATTTCAATTTAGTATGGCATGCAAATATATAAAATTGGAAAGAAAATTTGAACCTCCCCCCCCCCCCAAATAAGATTGAAGTGGGAACAAATTCAGAGAAAGACTTACCTTAACTATTAAGTGTGCAGACAATTGATTAGTGTTAACAAATATTTTTAACGACTAATATAATTAATCTTAGTGATAAAAAATATAAACAAAAATGATGACAAGAATAATAAAATATTTAATCATTTTACAATTTCGTGTAATATTGTGTTATTACAATTTTGTGTAATCATTTTACAATTTCGTGTAATAAACTATTAAGTGTGTGCACACAATTAAAGTGTTATTTAATCATTTTACAATTTTGTGTAATATTGTTTGGTAATAAAATATATTTTTATTTTGATAGTTATGAGATTCATGATTTGGTGATAAATTTGATGATTTGTTGTGGGAGGCTAAAAATACCATTCTCTAAATTTGATGAAATGGTGAAATGACTATTTGATGTAAAATTTGTTGAAAACTGTGGGAGACCAAAAGTGCTATTTTTCCGCCGAAAATGGTGAAATGGTATTTTTGAGGGTTAACTGTGGGAGGTCAAACCATTTTTCTCCACCAAATATAGGATTTGGTGTAAAATTTGATATCAACTGTGGGAGATGCTCTAACAGTATTTACCCCTCTCTATATGCCTCGCCTTTTTTTTTTTTTTTTTTTTTTTACTTTTTCTTGATTGACATTATTTTCTGTCTTTGTTTTGTTGAAGAGAGGCACCTGATTGAAGTCATCAGGGCCGGCCCAGCTCACCTTTGGTGCTTGCCTAGGGCCCATGATCGGGAAGGCCCCCAAATATCTCAAACCTGAGAGTTATTTTTCATTTCATACTCGTAAGTGATTGAAAAAAGGTATAACGATAAATTGCGTACTGCCATGAAGACAACATCAGGTTGACAATGGTGAAGATTTGTGGGACCCAAGACATGAAGTTAAATTACATTGCTCAGAGATTGCCCACGTTCCCCAAATTTCTCTAGTTAATTGCCGCGAAGGTGTAACATGTGTGTGCCATTTGTAACTTTCCTATTTCTCTTTCTCTTCACTTTCCTCTCTTGAGGATAAACTCTCGACAGTGCTCAATGATCATTTCTTTACTTGAAACCCAAATCTTATTGCCCCGGAAACTCTACAAAGTAGCAGCTTGGGTGAAGTCTATTTGATTCCTAACTTCCTAGGTTCAAGTTTAGTACTATATCAGCTTTTTGATGTGATTTTAGTCTTAAATGTTGAGTTTCGAATCTCTGTTTATCTTGCAGTTTTTAAATTAGTTGCTGAAGTAGTTACAAACGGTTAAACACTACGGCTCTGTTTGGTTCGCAGTAAAATGTTTTACAAGGGAAAATATTTTACGCGTAAAATGTTTTGTGTGAAAAAACTTTTCTTACAATTATTTTCTCGTGTTTGGTTGACTCTTGCCAAAACAGTGGGCCGTGACGGAAATGGCGGTGAAGGTGGGTGACGGTGATGGGTGGTGATGGAGGTAGGTGGTAGTGGTGGTGGAGGTGTTAGTACAAGTTGTTGTGCTCCTTCACTCTTCGGAAAATGGCTTACGAATTTGAAATGTGTAAATCATTTTACATCAATTTGAGGGAAAACATTTTACAGGAAAATATTTTACTTCCAACCAAACAGCACCAAAACACCAAAACAAGGGAAAACATTTTACAGGAAAATATTTTACCACCAACCAAACGGAGCCTACGTGTTGAAAAGAGATGTTACCGGAAAACTGAATACATGAAAACTTAAAGTTGATTATTTGACATTCTAATGAGAGTAAGAAAATATGTACAGAAAATGTCGGCAAGACAGGAATGTCTTTTAGGTTCACTTTTAATCATTATATATGCCATGTGATTGCAAGTTAATGTAGTTAGGTTCAACGATATGAATATGCAATTCAAAACGTGGAGACCTCTTTTATCATAGACAAAGTTTTAAAAACAACGCTTCACTTTCTCATTCATCTGCATTGTGAGGGTTCAGGACCATAAAGACACCACCACAAAGGTGGACAGCAGAAGCATAAGTATACGGCTTCAAGCCATTAATCCATGAAAAAACAACAGAAGATACAAGAATTGTGCTCCTACTGCTATAGCTTCAGAAAGCAGTAATGTAGTAATGTGACTCCAAAACGCAATTTCAATGCACATTAAGCAAGCTTCATAACACAAATGTAGTAATGTGACTTTGATTAACTTGGACTATAGGTAAAAAAGCAAATTATGAAGCACCGATCTTGGAATATAAAATTTACCTGAAACCCTAATTGATCCTTCTTAGGCAGATTGTTCCTCTCGCCGGTCGTGACCTCCGGAAGCTGCAACCGCCACATTAAAGCCCCCAGCTTTCTGGTCGAAACGACACCGTTTACCCCTTTACCGTTGACTTTACCTTTGACCTTCCGATTCACATCCGGCGGCGGAGACGATCTCTCTTCCTCCTTGACATCGAACTTCCATTGCAAGAGAGGAGTCTCCGGCCGGCTCCGCTTACCCGCCGGAGCACCGTCCCTCCTCAATCTGACTCCGGGGTTTCTGGGTTTCCGGCGCGGCGGTCTCTGTGACTTGGGTTTGTGGTGAAGATCTGAATCTGGGGTGGGTTTTAGAGATTTGGAGGAGAGAATCGCAGGGAGGTCAGTCTTGCTAGTGATCTTCATCTTCAGCGGATGGTTTCCCCCATTTTATGTAATCCAGTAAAGGTATGGGTTTTTGGAGAGGGAGAGTTGACTGCGGTAGCGATGGAGTTGAGAGAGATGAAGATTCAGGGAGAGATAGGGAGAGAGGGAGACCGAAGGAGGAAGAGGAGGGCTGTGTGTGTTTGTTTGAGGTGGGGTCAACGAATCTATGTGTTATTACCATTAATCCACGAATTTCGAGCTTGAATGCAGAGTACTACTCGCAAATAGGTGCTAGCTTTAGTGGCAGAACATTTAAAAGTTCTCGATTATTACACGACATCAAACAAGTAAGCCCTGAACAAAAACTTACCCTAAACGGTACCACTCTGTCACATTTCTCTCTCCCAAATTTGACTTTTATCATCATTCACTGAATCACTTTGACACAGTATCATGGATTGTTGACATCAACATTTCCCGTTAAGTGACAAATCCTCCCTTACAATTGAGATTAATTTTTGAAAATATCGAAACAACAAGGGCAGTTAAGTTGGTGCTGAACCACATGTAATTTTTGTAAATTACGTATAACAGTATTATTATAGATATAAGGACAAATTTCATGAAACATATCCGCACTACATCACTTGTTACCTTGCAAGTCCCCCTGCACTATCCAATTGGAGACAAATAACCATATTCCTCTAACACCGTCTAAATTGTTGGACAAAATTTAGGGGTAAATAGTTTCTACCAACCCACCACCACTGCCACCACACGATCTCTCTTTATCCTCAACATGCTCTCTCAATATACTCACTATGAACGATAAGTAACTCTTATCAGATGGGAAAGATGATTTTTTGGTGATATTAGAAGACACTGCAAAGAAGCTCAAGAGCAAGAGTGAAAAGCCTTTCCTGGTCAAATGTTGAGAAAAAGAAAATCGACTCGCCAATTGGGTTTCTCTGAATTGGTTGTACGACATTTGGCCATGATTTGGATTTGAGTTCACATTAAACTTGCAACTGACAGTCGAACCATCGAAACTTAATATCTTTGAAACACATAATCTAATTGAACTCGGACTAACATAGCAAGCAAGGAAAAATTTTAGACACATAAATTCATTGAAAGTGGGTGGACCCCGAAATGTGGTTAGTTCTATTAGAATCTGAGTTTTATTTGGCGTGATTAGTGGTTCTGGTGATTCCTGAGTGAGGAAGTGGTTGGGTCTGTTTTTGGTACAATATTTCTGTATTCATGAATATCAGGGTTTTTATGAAGCTGAAGCCCAATCATGGAGATTTCGTTGTAGAAGACTACTCGGGGGAGAGAGATGGGAATCATAAGAGTTGTCGAAAGAGCAGATTAATGAAGTGAGGGGAGTTTAAAGAACATAGAGGGACAATAACGCGGGGAATGACTCGGTAGGAGAAGATTAATGTAAGAGAGAGATTGTAACACTTCGGTCTTACAAAAAGTTATTAGTATGTTATTTATTTGGTAATATATGATTTGGCGGTAACAATACTCAGTACATGTCATTTGTTTAATTACATGTATGGGCGAGTTGTTTATAATGAGATAATTGAAGAAGAAAAATAGATGGAATTGTTTGAGAAAATTGCATGTAATGTTAAGTGAGTGATCTCTTTTTATAGAAACTGTGTTGAGTGGTCTATCAGGTGGCATTGTAGTCTATCACACTGGACAATTTTGGGTTTGTTTAAAACTTTAAATTGGTGTACAGATAGATGAGTGGGTCATTATATAATATGGAGCAAAATAGGGTCTTATTTTGTATATAAGTAGAAGTATGTCCTGGTCATCATATTAGTCCACAATCATTGCCACGTATGGTTTGTAGATAGATTTGAATAAATGATGTTTCTTTTAGAGTATTTACTTCCACACTAGCACAAAGAGGAAAAAAAGGAGTGTGCATTTTGTGAGCATGGGAAAGCCGAAAGAGGGGTATGTGATGGGGTGAAAGAAGGGGTGATGGTTGGGGTTGAGGTTCTATGTACAGTAACAAAGAGAGTGGATCGAACAATATTTCACTTTAAACGTAATGGTGATTTTTTTGTTAGCACCTTAGAATTATGGAGAGTTCTTAGTAGAGGATTTAAGGCTTTCATTGGTGATCTCTATTTGGCAGTTCTTGGTGTTTGTAGATGTTGTTTGACCTGGCGCCGTTTTGTGTGATGGCAACAAGACAGTAAGTTATGTTCCTCTTACATTTTGGTTTTCTCAAGAAACAATAGTTTGTGATTATTTGTAGAAATATTTGTCCAGAGCATTATAAAAATAACCCATGAGATTAACCTCTTGAGAAGTGCAAACTGTATTGTTTTGTCTATACCATAACTATTTTGATTCAACTTAGTTGGAGGGGAGCATCAATGAATTTATGAAGGGCTAGATTTTCTTTGTGCAAACCAAGTGAAACTCAACAGCTTGGTTGTTTTAATAAATGTACATGGCGAGAATGAGAGATATGTAAAGTATGCTGAAGCTATGGTCAACGAATAAGTAAAGAGGGCTAAGAGAAGTAAACACAAAGATTATTTTGAAACAAGGTGGTGTATACTATTTTTTTGTTTTGAAAGTTTCTGCTTATAATACAATGAAAAAGAGAGAGAATAGAAGAGTGTGGTGAGCGATTTCGTACAAATCAGAAAATTGATGAAGACAAGTAGAGAGCAGAGAGAGAATGAAAGGCATAATAAACTTCTTGTGAATATTTAGCATTTTTATTTTAAAAATATAATGGTGGTGGCCTTGTTTGTGCTCCTGATAGAGTTTCTTTTAGGCCTGTTTGTGACAAATTGACCGAGATAATTCGCGTTACTATCATAAAATCGACAATTTTGTATTAACCGTGAGAACGGGTTGTTACAGAGATAAGGAATAGAAAAGATATGTTGATTAAGGAGAGAGCAAATTAACGGAAATAGAGAGAGACGAGACGAGAGAGGGAGGGGGGTTACGGGAGAGATCATGAAAATTGGAAAGAGGCGAAGAAATTAAGTAAAAAACAAGATTTTGGTGATTAATGAAGAGAGAGAGAGTTAAGGAAGAGAAGATCTTGCTGATTAAGGAGAGTGAAAATGAAACCGGGAGAAAAGTGGGAATGATCATGGAGAGAGAGAGAGGAGAAATTGGAGAGAATCAAGGGAAGCGGTTGTAGAAAGAAGGAGATCGGGGAAAGAGGGTGAGAGAGATAAAGAGAGAGAACTAATCAAGTTTCTCAGAGATAGACACACAATAACAAGAATAGAAATCAAAATCACTAAAATACGGAGAGAAATTTTCGAAAAATGTTGACTAATGCATATGGATCATGGGTCGCGCGATAGGTAGTTGGTTTCAACCCATAACCAAACCTGATGCAGTGGTGGAAGAAACATTTAAATGTACATGGAACACGCACTAAAGTCTTCAGGACCAATTATCTGGTATGTCAATCAAACATTCTTAGGCTAATATAATGCTCAATCTTATTTAAGGTTGGCTGTCAAAGAAACTAGGTTTATGCACAGATGTTGGAAGCTACCAGTCAAGTGGGACATGCAAAATAAAGGGGCACCAGCGCTCAAAGAAAGAGCGATAAGCGGTTGGAACCTTTGAGTAAAGGTTATAATGGAGCGTTGAAATAACATGGTAAGATGCTTAAATGATTACCATGGATCAAAAAATCGTGAACAAACCATGATCCACGGACTAGGACGTCCCTGAATCTTTATCCAAACTAGCCTTTGTTCAATGTCATGCAACAACACGACAAACGATAACAATCTTTAACAGAAGCAAAAATTGCTGCAATGATAGGCAACATAGGCTAATTCTTAAAATAATCAATAAATTATGGAAATCCAATGAAGTAAAGAAAATCGAAGAAGCTGAAAAGGCGAACCAAGCAAACTCACCTCAGTGGGAAAATACAGAGACGGCACGCCACATGGGTAGTAAGCATATGTTTTTATCCAATCTTTGTGAACCTTCACTCCCACTAAGCATAAAGCAAGATCGAAGTTGAATAGGAAGGGAACCCACTAGATTTCCACCTAGTTAAGAATTATATTCAGTAAGGAAGAATGTACATATTGAGCAGCACAACCATGACTTTAAAAACTTTAATCTAAAATTCAACATATCCTTTCCAATTGGAAACGACGCACAAGGATGCCAACAAACCCTTATAGGTCCTTGGGGATAGATTATTTTTCTATTCAGTTTTATCGCGACTCCTTTTATTAAATCTGAGGATCAGAATACATCCCATCACTGAGTTTCTCAAACACCAAAAGAGCTATACATTTTCTAGAGTCACAAGGTAGAAATCTAACTAGTCTGACACCTCCCATAAGCCTTATATATTCAATTTAATAATAATAATAATAATAATAATAATAATAATAATAATAATAATAATAATAATTCTATGAACTTGTGGCATCAGACTTAACATTCCTCGAATGAGCTATCCCAGTCTTTCTCGAGAGTAATAGGCGTTACACCTAACTATCACAATAACCATGCACAAACATAAGGTTACAACTTAAAGTTCCAATATATAATTAGTAATAACCATCGATTCTTAAACATAATTGTTAACAATATTATTAGAACACATTATATAACTCGAAAAAAAACATTGTCAATAATTCCCATTAACGTGTTTTGTCATATAGGTCATGAGCCTAAAGGTCTGCCCTAAAATAACGTTTCTCAACTGTACAAGAAAACATTACTAGCGCACATTGTGCAATTGCTGCTACTCAAGATAAACTCATAACATTCACATATGAAATCAAATTTCGTAAGTATCCTTTGCATAACACTCTAGATCACATACGAAAACGACACTTGAACACAGTCAATAATACTTTTTCTGTTTTTTTCCTTGTGACGCGAATTCTTTACGCGCTTAAACGCAAGTATACAGTCAAGTAGTAAGTGGAGTATTTTACGACTCCGAGTATCGAACCCGAGGGAATTTACGATTATTAGTTAACTAGAAAGTAATTATGAGATATCTACGTAACCGGTAAGAATGGTTTGGATTTTATAAAGTTGTCGCCCACAAACAAGCGACTAAAATTAAATGACAAGTAACTAAAAATTTTTGGAGATTTTTCACTTTAAACGAAGATAAATTGTGATTTAATACGATTAATAAGGAAGAACTAGGTAATTGATGATCCCTAGGGTTGTTAACGATTTCCGGGTTATGCTTGAAACACTCTACTCACGTTCTAGTTATACCAGGTAATGCTCATCACGATCTTCTCTCGATCTCACGTGAATTTGTGTAAACAATAGATTTCGGGTCCTCTCGGTCCACCTCCGTCTATTACTACAATCTAATTGATTTGTTAGGCTCGTTTACCGGGTCCTATCGGTCCACCGAATTCACTAAGTTCTAACTAAATCAACCGAAACTACCCTCACACGATTGATCAAGTTCCTATCTCCTCTCAGTCTCAAGAAACTACAAGATCACCTAACTATTCTTTAACACGTCTCAAAGAATTCACTTTCGTGCAACTCTATCAACAAGTAACGTTCTAAGGGTGATCAAGCCAAGAACATTAATAAATAAGTACAAGAATAGATAAGCTAACAAGAACGTTCATAGAATTTAAGCAAAAGCATGCATCAAGTCCAAAATCCGGAAAATCATCCAACAAACCCTAGTTTTCCATCAATCACCTAGCTTTAAGAAGTTTAGCTAGACATAATAGTGTTCAACATGATCAAAATAATGAAGTTCATGAAGAATAGAAGAAGAAAAGATGATCAAACGCTTGAATCTTCAATGTAGTTGATGATCCTTGCTCCAAGCTTTGTCTCCCTTCTTCCCTAGCTCCCCAGACTTCAAAGATGCGTGAATATCCCTTCCTTAGGTCGTCCTCCGCGTTTTTTACCATCTGGGCACGCTTCTTAATGAAAACTAGCCGAAATTGCACTTCAGCCCCTCCAGTTTGTAATTCCCGGACAGAATTATTTGCTGATCTTGCGCGGGCTGTATCTCCCTCATACGGACTCGTCTTCGGGCCTACCATATACCGTTGGAAATCTACGGATGTCTACTTTCCAATGCCGCAGGCCTTGCTCTAAAATTCTTTGTATATTTTCCTGAGCATCGAAAAGAGTGCAGGCTGGTCCTGTGTGACTTTTCCAACTTTTCTCCGGTTGTGCGTCTCCTTTTTTCCTCTTCATCTAGCTCCATTCCTAGCATATCCAAGCATCTCATAAGCTCCAATGCACCTCTATAACCTGAGATACACAACACTAAACAACCCGTGCAATTATCATAGCAAATATGAGAGAAAACATGCACAAATAAGCTAGAAACACAACTTTTCACTCTTTGGCTTAGGAATAGTCAAATTCACATATTTGTGCAAATATAACATATAAATCATGTGAAATAAGACTAATACAAGTACTAAGAAAGTATAATAATAACTCCTAAAAGATATTTATCAAATACCCCCACACTTACCTTTTGCTCGTCCCGAGTAAAACCACTATTTACTAGCTGACTCAAGACGCAAACGACACAAGACTCGACAATGCAACAATATGTTGCAAATGCAAACTATGACTCGATCCTACACACACACATATATACACAAAACACACTTTTTATCTTTTTGATTGAGATCGGGCAATCTCCATTGACTTAAATCGGGTATCATGAAGTGATGAGAATCCTAGGAACAAAGCATGAGTTGAAACTAAACTCGACAACAAGACTCTTCCCTAGTTAGTATAGAAAGTCTAACTTTACTAAGTACAAGAGTACGCTACCTCTTCGCGTGTGCCACGAAATAAGATATTACGCTAGGCAAAGCCAGATCCAAGGTCCGAGCTCCTAATCCGCTAACGGTTTTCACATGATTAGGCTTGGGGACATATAGATAATCTCGTCGAAATCAAGTCCTAAGCGTCACATTCTCACATCAAATCCCACATCTCACACACCCTCACCACAATGATAGAAACCAAAACTCAAAGCTCACCACCTCCGGCCCTCAATTCCCTCAAACTCCGGTACACTAGTGATCTTCGTGGCCATCGTCGTTTGTCGTGCATGAAACGTGAACCGTCGTTGTCAAAGTAGCTCCACCACTCGTTTCAATTCAATTCCAACTCAAACTTTATTTCATTTCTCCTTTTTCTTTTTCTCTATTTTTTTCTATTTTCTGTTTTTTTTTCTTTTTATTTTTTTTCACAATTCTCTCAAAATACCATCAAAATCCAACAATAATATCTGAGTGGTCTTCAAATACTAATCAAATATGCTAGGAGAAGGAAACACATAAATCGATGAATGAATATCACATAAAAATATCATCTCCTCCTAACTCAATCAAAGTCCATGTCAAGTCCAAGCCGCAAAATCAATGAAGTACATGTGTGGGAGTGGAGTCGTCGCAAGCTCACTCTCAATGTCCGGAGTCAAAAGTCGACACCCCCACACTCGAATGTCACCACGTCCCCTCTCAAGTAGTCCCGAAGATGAATGTATCTCGTGCCTAATCCAACCGATCCTCCTACACCAAAGTAATCAAATCCGGTACCTAGCACGATCCACCAATTAAGTTCACCCAACCCAATTTCGTGCGTATTCGATTCACGCACTCACAGCTCTCCTACTCACTCACCCTCGCATCCCCTCGTAGATAATCAATGTAGTGCAAGCAAGATGTATAACTCAACGAAATGTATAATCACTCCCTCATCGAACCCCCTCAACTACACAACCCCCTCGTGAAGCACTAAAGTGGTGAATCTAATCAATTTTTGATGAAGGCCAATAATCGTCACCCCAGGTCCGAAGGCTAGCAAAGAATCCAAGGTTCAAATTGGGGCGTCTAATGGTCCTACAAGGTGAGTTCTAAAAGCAGTGAGTGCTCTAATACACGTCCTCGCACAGCTGTTTCGTGTGCCACTACGAGGCGGGTTGGCGACTACCTAAGACGTACACATGGATGTTCGGCTTGTTTAGCTCACACCTAGCTCAGCTCTTGTAAGAAAATAGGCACACACTTTGAGTTTGAAAATCACGTAAGTGTTAGAAATAGGTAGGCACTCCCGTAAAGAAAGTCTCTCTATACCTACTAGGGGGGAGTCACGTTGTCACTCTCGGTCGCAAATCATGCTCTACGCCTAAAATCCTCACACTTCGCGACTTATCAAATTTTAGCCTCTTTCGATTGCACTTTTCTCAAAATTTTCTATTTTTAATTTTTTTGGATTTTTGCTAGTTTTTGATTTTTTTTTTTTGATTTTTTTTATATACTTCCTACACTACATGCGAGCCGACACGAACGAAACTACACAAAACAATAGATAGGGTAGGTAGACTCAAATAAGAAAATGTGCACTCTAAACACAAACAAGTATATACAGGACTAACACAACACAATATGACATACTACACAATATCACGACACAGACCAAATAAATAGACACAATAGGACACGAACAACTATATGCAGACATGGCGATGCAAATACTGTCTGGCTAGCAAATAGCTAAAAATCCCCCCACACTTGAGTGCTTCGTTTTCCTCAACGAATTTAGAGATAAACCAAGAAGACTCGACATTCAACTGCGAGGGGCGGTGATTCTACTCGGAGTCAAATTCATGGCACATGAAGGTAGCTACTATAAATTTAGAGATAATTCAAGCTACGTGCACGTGACAAGTTGTGTGTACCAAATTAAGCAAGTACTCAAGTATTACCTAAGATTCTAACAACTAATCCCAGCGGCGACTATGCACCGTGAAAAAGTAGTCAAAATAAAATCCTAGAGCAAGTACGATGTGCCTAAACGGTAAGTAAAGAGAGGGAAAAGAAACTCACAACCGACACAAGGTCGTGGACGAAATCCGATAGGTGCTGACTGAGATAGCAAGAACAATCCCCAAGCAAACATTGTCTGGAACAATGCAGGCTCCCTTGCGGTCGAGTGTGTGATACACGCCGGGGTCGATTAATCGTTGCTGCTGACGAAAAAGAAGGAACGAAGAATCCCCAAACTCATGATGTGAGCTCCCGTAACGGTCTAGTGCGCGGTAGCACACCGGGGTCGATGTCTTCGTCAAACTTTTAATTCTTTTCAAAGTCAGACAAACACTATTATTCTGATCAATTTCTTGCATAATCCTCCTCATTGCTTCGGGAATAAACACTATTATTCTTTTCCCGTAGGTTTCTCTTGGAATAGACTCTGCCTATTTGCAACTTCGCCCCTCCAATCTTGTGGAAGTTCACCCTCTGCCCTAGATCTGAAATAAAACCCATACATTCTCTTTCATCAACTTCTATTTATTGCACTTCTACCCCAAGCCACACAAATAGCCGCCGGAACATAATTCGTGCGAAATCAGAAATGAAATCAAATCGAAGACGTGAAACAGGGGGGTGTTTTGATTTCTGCCCGAAATAGAGTTGCTGAAATCGGCTAAGTGTCGCGCCCTGAAGCTTAGATACGATGCTCTGTTCTTCTCTTCTTCTCTGCCTCTGTTTCTTTGCTCTCTGTTCTGGGTTTCGATCGGAATTGGGTCTGCGATCCCCTTCTCTCTTTCTTTCTCTCCTTCTTGATTTCTGGGTTTTGGCCTCTGATTTGCAGCGGTGAAGGTGATGTCCAGGTGGTGTTGTGGTTGCTTTGGTCGGTGGTTAAATTGGGTTTCTGGGTTATGGTTCGATGGTTGAACGGCGGTGGAGGACAAATGGTTCAGGGAGGTGAAGGTCTACGGTGGGTTGGGTTGATTTAGGGGTTCAGATGAAAAGATCAATGGCTAGAACTGGGTTTGGGAGGTCTATGATGTGCGGTGGTGGAGATGGTAGTTACTTTCGTCGAATTCAAGGGATGTCCGACGATTTGGAGGTACTGGTTTTGGGATTACCGGCGGTGGGGTTGCAGCGATGACTGCTGTTTCTGGCCTGAGTTCTGGGTTTTGCCGATTGAGGAAGAGAGGCTGCCGGAAGGGCGACCGCGAAGCACTCAGTGCCGGAGGTCGGAGGAATTCGCTGGAGCTTTGGTCGGGGTTGAGGGCGTCGGGTTGCAGTGAGGGAGGGGAGGGTTGAGTTTCTGCTGCTGGTTCGGGGGTCGCCGGAGTGAGAGAGAGGTCGCCGGAATTGAGAGTTGGCCGGAGACGCGACGGGGAATCACCAAAAGTCGACGAAGGATCAAGGGGAAAGCTTCTGTGATCGATAGAGATGAAGGGCTTGAAGGTTCTGAATGAGGATGAAACCCCTGGTATAGCCCCGATGGCACAACATAATTGTCCCCAATTTCCTTTTTTCACCCGCAAAAACCATCAAATACCCCTTTTTACCCCTTTTCGTGCAAACAAAAAAAGTGTTCGCACGAACACTGTTCTTGTGAACAATATTTTCTGTTCTTAATTTCGAGCAGCGGGTTTTTGCCTTCCTTTTGTTCCTGCGAACACAGGGGGTGTTCGTGCGAACACCCCTGACTCCAACTTCAATTTTTTTTTTTCGCTCCGCTTCGTTTGCTTTATCTTCGAGGCTCCTAAGCTTTGAATTCCTTGTTCCACTTTTTGTTCTTGAGCCAATTTTTCGCGACACGCTTCCCAACATCCTCGGGAATCTCATCGTGATCACATCTTTCTCGTTCAAATTCCGTCTTTCTTTTACGTCCGAACTCCGATGCGCGCCTTTCCATGCGAGTCTACGCACATCAAGAAGGGGAGTCCGAATCGCGTGTTCACCTGTAACCCTGCGGAGACTCAATTCAAATGTCAAATTCTTGCTCTCTCACCCCTCAGATAACAAAATGGAATTAAAAACACACGCAAAAGTATTTAAAACACACTCTCTAAACTAAAGCAGAAAAGTACGTTGGGTTGCCTCCCAACGAGCGCTTGTAACTTACGGTCGACGGCCCGACCCAATTACCTCATGAAGCTCAGAAAGGTGGTTTGGCAGGTCGTTCTGCATCCAATTTTTGTCGTTGGATGTTCATAACTACCTCATGCGCCTGCACACTCGATGCTTTACCCTTAGGATCTGGCGGATCTTCTTGTGTCAGCTCTGAAATTCCACGCACAACTTTCACAGGAAATGGCAAGTCTGGCTTCACCTCATAAGTGTACTGAGGAGTCGGTTTGAAAACCTGAAAGGTCTCCACTGTATCGTTGACCCTCATGATCAACTCTCAATTCTCCACATCAATTAAAGTCCGACTAGTAGCCAGAAAGGGCCTACCAAGAATGATCGGAACGTCACCAACTGGCATGTCAAGGATCACAAAATCAGCTGGCATGATCAAACTACCAACCCTCACAAGTAAGTCTTCTACCACCCCAATGGCCTTCTTGGACGACTTATCAGCGAACTGCAGATTGATCCAGGTTTTACTAGGCTCCCCCACACCTAGCTTTTTAAATACTGAAAGCGGCATCAGGTTGACACTCGCCCCCAAATCACATAGAGCCCTGCCTGTATATGCCCCACCAAGTGTAGCCACAATCACAAAACTACCTGGATCTTTCTTCTTCTTGGGTAGCCCATGCAAGACACATGAACTCACCTGCTCATTCAGTTTCACTGTCTGAAAATTATCCATAGCTTTTCTCCCATAGATTGCATCCTTGATAAACCGCGCATACTTAGGCATTTTCTGCAGCGCCTCAATCAATGGGATATTGATATGCAGTTTAGAGAAGACATTCAAAAAGCGCTTGTATTCCTCAAAATCATCCTTCTTCTTCCTAGTACGTAATGGAAATGGTAGTTCTGAAGAAGAAGGAGAAGATGGAAGTGGTACCTCGGTAGATTTCTCTGCATCCTGGTGAATCATGCCCTTTGATTGGGGGATCATGACAGGTGTCTTCTCAGAATCGAAGACTTCATGTTCCTTCGCCTTTGAGGCTTCCGCTCTGGCATGACTCGGATATGGAGGATCTGTAAGTGCAATACCACTTCGAGTGGTGATGGCTTGAGCCTGTCCCTCTGATGTGTCAACAATGCTACCCAGTGCCCTTTGTTCAAGTTGTTCCTTTAGATCTTTTATTTCTGCTTGAGCAACTTGAAGTGCAATTGCTACAGAGCTGACCTGTGTGGACATGTCTGTCATGTGCTGCGCCATCGTCTTTATTATCCCTGTCATATCGGTCAACTCTAATGGTGGTACTGGCTGCTGCTGATGCATCTCTGAAACATTTGCTTCATGCACTACCTCTACCGCATTCACCTGAACAGTGTTATAAGCCATCGAGCTATGCTTCATCGGTTCTTTTTGTTGGTGCTCATAATCCCAGCTCTCCTCTTGCTCAACCACACGTCTCATCAACTCATATGCACCGTCAACATCACATTTGAACAAGAAACTGCCCCCAGCTTCTCTATCAATCTTTTCTTTGTCAAGCATTCCAAGTGCATCATAGAAGACCTGTATGATCTGGCTTTTTGCAATGCCATGGTTGGGGCATTTGCGTAGCAATAAGTTGAGACGCTCCCATGCTTTTACCATGGATTCATGTTGCTTTTGCCTAAATGACCAAATCTCGTTCTGCAGCCGAATCATGTGTGAGATGGGAAAGAATTTGCTCATGAACTGGGAGGCACAGTCTTCCCATGTCTTGATTGAGTTGGATGGCAATGAATCCAGCCAATCCATAGCAGCTCCCTTGAGGCAAGGAGAGAAGAGCATCAGTTTTATTGATTCGGAAGTGACCCCACTATAACGGATTAGCCCACAGTGGCTCTGAAATCTCCCAATGAATGCATGTGGGTCTTCCTCGTTTGTCCCAGCAAAAGTGCACTGGTCCTGAGCAAATTGAATTGTGCCCAGCTTGAGACAGAAGGTTTCTGCCTGAATTGATGGCAACACAATTGTTGGCTCCCTTCCTTTAAGATCCGCCTCAAATTCCTGGATTATTGCTTTTCCTGATCGATTATATGGCATTGAGGTCGGGCGCGGTATAGATGTTGCTGCCAATGCTTTCTCTACAGCTTCAGCCACCATGGCTTGCAACTGTTCCGTTGTGAGGCTAACTAGCCCTTGGCCTTCCGCCATAGCTACCTGAGAAAACAACACTAGCACACCCGTGAGGTAGACAGATAGTAAAAAAAAGAGAATAAAAGAAGTATCCTAAATTAATTTTTAACTAAACTAATAAACCGTTTACGTCCGCGGCAACGGCGCCAAAAACTTGACGCGAATTCTTTACGCGCTTAAACGCAAGTATACTGTCAAGTAGTAAGTGGAGTATTTTACGACTCCGAGTATCGAACCCGAGGGAATTTACGATTATTAGTTAACTAGAAAGTAATTATGAGATATCTACGTAACCGGTAAGAAGGGTTTGGATTTTATAAAGTTTTCGCCCACAAACAAGCGACTAAAATTAAATGACAAGTAACTAAACATTTTTGGAGATTTTTCACTTTAAAAGAAGATAAATTGTGATGTAATACGATTAACAAGGAAGAACTAGGTAATTGATGATCCCTAGGGTTGTTAACGATTTCCGAGTTATGCTTGAAACACTCTACTCACGTTCTAGTTATACCACGTAATGCTCATCACGATCTTCTCTCGTTCTCACGTGAATTTGTGTAAACAATAGATTTCGGGTCCTCTCGGTCCACCTACGTCTATTACTACAATCTAATTGATTTGTTAGGCTCGTTCACCGGGTCCTATCGGTCCACCGAATTCACTAAGTTCTAACTAAATCAACCGAAACTACCCTCACACGATTGATCAAGTTCCTATCTCCTCTCAGTCTCAAGAAACTACAAGATCACCTAACTATTCTTTAACACGTCTCATAGAATTCACTTTCGTGCAACTCTATCAACAAGTAACGTTCTAAGGGTGATCAAGCCAAGAACATTAATAAATAAGTACAAGAATAGATAAGCTAACAAGAACGTTCATAGAATTTAAGCAAAAGCATGCATCAAGTCCAAAATCCGGAAAATCATCCAACAAACCCTAGTTTTCCATCAATCACCTAGCTTTAAGAAGTTTAGCTAGACATAATAGTGTTCAACATGATCAAAATAATGAAGCTCATGAAGAATAGAAGAAGAAAAGATGATCAAACGCTTGAATCTTCAATGTAGTTGATGATCCTTGCTCCAAGCTTTGTCTCCCTTCTTCCCTAGCTCCCCAGACTTCAAAGATGCGTGAATATCCCTTCCTTAGGTCGTCCTCCGTGTTTTTTACCAGCTGGGCACGCATCTTAATGAAAACTAGCCGAAATTGCACTTCAGCCCCTCCAGTTTGTAATTCCCGGACAGAATTATTTGCTGATCTTGCGCGGGCTGTATCTCCCTCATACGGACTTGTCTTCGGGCCTACCATATACCGTTGGAAAGATACGGATGTCTACTTTCCAATGCAGCAGGCCTTGCTCCAAAATTATTTGTATATTTTCCTGAGCATCGAAAAGAGTGCAGGCTGGTCCTGTGTGACTTTTCCAACTTTTCTCCGGTTGTGCGTCTCCTTTTTTCCTCTTCATCTAGCTCCATTCCTAGCATATCCAAGCATATCATAAGCTCCAATGCACCTCTTTAACCTGAGATACACAACACTAAATAACCCGTGCAATTATCATAGCAAATATGAGAGAAAACATGCACAAATAAGCTAGAAACACAACTTTTCACTCTTAGGCTTAGGAATAGTCAAATTCACATATTTGTGCAAATATAACATATAAATCATGTGAAATAAGACTAATACAAGTACTAAGAAAGTATAATAATAACTCCTAAAAGAGAGTTATCACCTTGAAAAAATATCTTGCTTTTTTTAAAATGATTAAAGTACTGCTAACCAGTGTCATCCTACATGTAGGGTTGTACCTTTTAACAAAATACATCCCATCACTGAGAATCTCAAACACCAATATGACTATACCTTTTATTAAACTTGATCTTCTCTATTGCGCAAAATATGAAAGACTGCATTTAGGTGCAATTACTATCAAGTTGTGATATTTATGTTATGTGTTTGCGATGCTTACTCTGAATGGTTGAATTGATGACAGGGGTAGTTTTTATCATTGCTTTGGTTGGTGCGAAAGCCTTCTTGATACTTGTTATTGATGAGGCAAAATCTGGATGAAATTCCTCCTTATGTTCTGCGTAAAGCTCGAGTGTTTGTTAAGCCTCCTTGTCCGCATAAGTTGCAAGTGGTTATACTTGTAGGAAAATAGAGAATGCAACTCCTTCAAGCCCATTGAAAGGTTCCAAATCAAGTATGCAATAGAGTATTCTCTAGGACTTCTAATAATACTCACCACTTTTTGTCCCCCCAATTATAGCACAGCGAAGACTATCAAATTCATATACTACAAATCACCATTCGATGGAGCTCGCATATGCCTACTCAGTATAGTAGTTCCCATTTCAAAGAAGAAGAGACACTATCACATTCTTATTCAGCACTACCCACCGAATCAGATGCATTAAGAAAATCAAAGTCTCATCATCCGGTGGATAAATCAGTGTATCGACTTAATCAAATGCAAGAATATAAAATTCAGATAAATATCACCATTCGGTGGACCCATTTGCCTATGCTTACTAAAAATGGAATCTCTCACATATCTGATAGGAGAGTACAACTCCATTTCGAGAGTGTATATTACTCAGAATATATTGTTTTGAGAGAGAAAGATGATACTTAGTTGCGCCATTGTTGATTGAGATGTGAAAGGTTTCTCGGATCTGCAGGAAGAGCTGAGCGAGCTGATGTGAATATTTTCCTAGGAGTTTTGAATGGAGTTTGTATATAATATAAAGCGAGAATAAATGATTTGTACTCTATTTTCCAAAACAATATATTTAACGGTACTGTGAGTATTTGTAATTCACAGTTTTGCTCAAATTTCTACTGCACGGAATTCTATAGTTTTTATGGATTTGGAATTTGCAACATATATCTTCTATGTAAGAAACCAACATTTTTAGCATATGAAATTTCCTTTTCAGAAAAAAAACATGGAATTTCGCCAAACATGGAACTTCCTTGGTGAGGATGAGGCTAGTATTGACTTTCGAGGGTCACTTTGACTCGGTGATTTGGGTAGCAAAATGATGCAAATTTTTTATGATCTTTTCATGGTCTTGTAGAGTAAACGTTGATCTATAACACGGTTAAAGAAATATCAAAAAGTGCATTGTTTTGCTATTCAAATTACCCGATCAAAGTGATCCAGATACGAGTCAAATTGTCAAACCGGTGTGAGAGAGAAGAAACGGAGGTAGTACTACCCTCAGAATATGCTAATAATAAACCACCATCCACTCTTAAACACAGTCAATAATACTTTTTTTTGTGGGGTTCTTGTGAGTTTCAAAGGACATGGAGACAAGAGAGCAGATTCAAATCCAAAGAAAAAGATGCAAGATTTAGCCCAGCAAAAGCACTCAAATAATATGCCAAGTATACTAATAATAAACCACCATCCACTCTTAAACACAGTCAATAATCTATTTGATGGGTATATATAGAACTTGTTTTTTAGTACAAATTGCAAAACAGTAATGTTTCATAGGTTTGATTGGTGCTTTGTTTCGGTTTGTGAATATATGTTTAGGCCCGAGCAATTGTGATGTGACACCGACTACATTTTTGGTTGAAGGGATGTTATTGTATATGGGTGTCACATACTGACTTTTTTGCAATCCTCTATTTATACATTAGATAGTTTTACGAAGAAAGATTTGTATTGCTTGTGATGGAGCGATGATGGAAAATGAGGCCACCTCTATTTATACATGAGTTTCCCCCTGGAAGGATCTATCTGATCTATTATCTTACGGCTAGGATTGAAGGCCTATAACATTTCTCCTTCATTTAGCCTAAGATATTGTCCATACAATATTCTAGAACTTCCTATACACTTGGGCTACATTACATCTCATGAAGTTCCTAGAAAAGAGGTTATGGGCTAAGTGAGCTAGGACAAATCTAGATCCAAAGAATGAATTATCCAAGTAGGCTAATGTGTCATGGGCTAGACCAAATAGCATAAACCAAGAAATATCAAGTAAAACAAATCGACCCATGACATTGGGTAAGTAATATATTTATTCATGTTATCTATTCTCCCAACTATGTTTTCTCTTTTAAATCTCGGTTATATGTTGTTTTGTTTTTGTACCCCAGCTGTTCAGTTAAAAAGGGATAACGGAAAAGTAAGAAAAGTACATTTTTAATTGTTGATATTAAATTTTATCCAAATCTCCAGCTCTTTCTTCATTCTTTATCTCTACGGTCGTTATATAACGTTTGTGTTAATGTGATCGTTTTCAATTGATTTTTTCAAACTTTTCGTCGAAACACCTCTTTGTACTAAAGGTCATCGATCATCTTCCCGTTGCACTTTTGTAGTTTATAACAGAGTTGAAGTGAGTCATCCCAATTTCACATTCCACAACCAAGATATAATTACAATTGAGAAAAATGCAACTCATAGCACTACTGACAACACTCAGTTATGTAATATTTTTAAACCCTATTTTCTATGAGTTTATGATAACATTATGGTGAAAAGGGATTAAAAGAGGTAGAAATAGCAAAAAAAAAATCACTTTTGTTAGCATTTTATGAACTAATTATGTTTTCATTCTATTTTGAATATATTTACACTATTTTAGCGCATTTCTTTCCATCACCGTTATGTCACGGGATTTGTTAAATGTATTTCAGATATAGGTGATTGCAGCGAGGAATAAAAAAGATGGCATGAAGCGCACAGAACGGGAATCAAGCAAAGAACGGAAAGTGATCGTGATTGAAGGAGATTTGATTACAGGTGAGGACATCAAGATACGACAAGAAATACATCAAGAGAGTAATAAAGGTGAAAGGAAGCTCGGTAAAGCAAAGGATGTCAGGAAACGAAGTTATGACGGGAAGTTGAGGAGCGAAATCTGGGCAATTTACATTATTTTGATCACCACAGGAGTTCTACTTGAAAGTTGGAGGTGAAAACGGCTGCATTGTGAAGAATACTTCCATATCTTTCCAACAATAATATGATATAGTTCAATTGGCATCCGGATAAAAAATTTACAGCCCCGCGAAGTCAGTGCACATAAATAGCGAATTGCCACTGCGACGAGCTGAAGCTCCCACTGCGGTGAGAGAAATTATGCTATGGGTTTTTACGGGAAACCATCAAATTTGGTATTTTTGCACAAGCTTCGGTTCACCCCAACCTGAGTAGAGACAAGAGAAGAGACATATTGGAAGAGGGCTCTCGCTCCTTTTGGAGCATGGAGAACGGTGACACGTTTGACGCATGTGCACAGTTGTCGGTGCAGTAATAATTGATAAATTCAGGTTTGTTGAACCAATGAACTCCACATTAAAGTAAAACGTATCTCCTTAATGTTGCTAATTTTATTAATTTGTTGGTTATCTAAACTACAAACGGAAATTAAAGAAAACGAGAGAATTGTGAACGTAAGAGAGTTTGAACTAATAAGATATCAAATACGAGAGAAGTGATCAGGGTGCCTTGTTGGGAGATTTCTTGGTTTTACTACCGATAGTTTATTATGATTTATAAAACATTGCTGCGATGTTCTTGTCAAACGAGCAATCATGCGAAACCGAGTTACCAAGAATATACTTATTTTCCAAAAGTCAGTGAAGACTGAGTTACCAAGTAATTAACTAAACCCTAGTCAAGATTTAGGAACTCAATTTATACTCAAAGTTCCTATTCAACAATGCTGACTTACCACGGGCTTGATAAAATTAGGTGATTGTTTTAATTTTTCCGTTTAACGGCTATCAAGTTGACACGATTTCTTACGTGTATACGCAAGCGCACAGTCGAAGTAATAAAGGTGAGTATTAAGCTCAGGTTGTCGAACCCACAGGGACAATCTCTAGATTATTTAGCTAAACGATTAATTTAGAGTTGAAGTAACCAGTAGGAAAAAGTTGTGATTTAAGTGTTCGTCACCCTCAAACAAGTGACTGAAATTAAATAAACGAACTAAACTAATATTTGTGTAATTTTCTGATTAATACGAATATGGAGAACACTAGATAGTTTTAGGGTCCCTAGGGCATTTAGACGTTTCCGGACCATGATTTGAAACACTCTACCTACGTCCAGTTATACCGGGTCACACTCATTACGATATTCTGTCGATCTCACGCAAATCTACGTTATGGTCTACTTCGGGTCCTGTCGGTCCACCTCTGTCTACCGTTACGTTCTAGTCAGCTAGCCAGGTTCACTCACCGGGTCCTATCGGTCCGCCAATTACGCTAATCCTAACTAATTATAACCGAAACAACCCACACACGGTCATTCAAGTCTCTATTTACTATCGGTCTCAAGAAACTATGAGAATGTCCACAACATTCTTCACGAATCCGGGTTCGTTCACTATCGTGCAACAACCTAGATAACTAGCATGTATTGGGTGATCAAACCAAACAAACTAAGAGTTAAGAACAATAAATTGTTGAATAACTAGAACAATACGCCGATTTAAGTATCAAAACATGAATCAAAGAGACAAAAATTTGGGAAATCTAATATAAACCCTAGTTCTCCATAAACTATCTAGCAAGGGAAGTTTAGCTACTCATAGAGTAGACAAACAATACAAGTTCTTCCATAAAATTGGTAAAATGAGAGAGAGAGGGAAAAGATCAAACAAACAGTCCGAGTTCTAGCTCCAATCCACAGCTTTTCTCGTTGCTTTCCCCTTCGTCCTCTTTCCTCTCTGCCTTCCGCGTGTGTCTCCTTGATGAATGGCGTAGAATAGCCTCTGTTTTTTCTAAGTCATCCCCTTTATAAATATGACCCGTAGCTCCAAGTAAAATTCTCCTTTTCCACTTTAGCCCCTCCAAGATGGGGGAACTTCTCCTCAACCCTAGGGCTTAAATAAACCCACACAGCTTTTCCTTCATTTACTTTCCTCCTAACTGCACAATTTGCCTCCAGCCAGATAAATCACCGCCTGAGAGCTTCTGTTCGTACAAATCAGCAGAAGGTTGTGCGAACACTTTCGGAAAATTTCCCAAGTATTATGTTCGCACGAACGAATCACTCATCGTACGAACACCCCTCGGAACCAGATTGTAAATCTTCTTCTTTCTCTTCTCCGATTCTTCTCTGCGCTTTTTCTTGGCTTCTGATCTGCTTCTTCTTCTATTCTTCTCGCTGCTGCTGGTTTTAGCGTTTCTTCTCTTCACCCACGCTTCTTCCTCTGCGATTCTTCTTCGCTGCTTTGATTCTGAGATCGAGCCTCTGTTTCATCGTTGTGCTCTGTTTCTTCTCTGGCTTTGCTTGCCTTCGCTGTCGCAGGTGGTAGTCGAGGTTTCAATCGGTGATTTGAGGTGGGTTAATCGGTGGTTAGGAGGCAGATTGTGGCTAAGGTTCAGGAGATAGGTGCGGTTGTTGAGGGCGCATTATTGGGTTTGATTTGGTTGAAGATCGCAATTCCTCTCCTCCTCTGTTTTTTTCTTCTTTCTTTCTTTGATTGCCGCTGACTTTGTTGCTCTGGTTTGGCGTGCCCTGGCTTGGTTTAGGTGGGTGAATTGCGAAGGTGGGTCAGTGGTTGTTGCGGTGTTGGACAGTGGTGAATTGGTTATGGGTTTATGGTGAATTCAGGTGGGTTTTATTCTTGATTTCTGTTGGGTTTTGGCCGATTTCTCTTCGGTTGGGATTTGGTTGAAGGACTATGTTTTAGGGGTTGGTTATGGTCGTTATTTGGTGTTGCAGGTGGGTAATTGGAGGTCTGGGTATTGTGAATTGGGTCGGTGGTTTTGGAGATGGCCGCAGGTGGGTTTAGGCTCTGATTTGGTCGCGGTTTAGGTTGCAGGTGTAATGGAGGTGGTTGTAGTCAGTGGTGGTGCTGGGTTTGTGGTCGAAATTAATGGAGTTTTAGGTGGTTGGTGGTTGCGGGGTAGTAGTAGCAGTTGTGTGGATGAAGGGTTGGTGGTTGTTTGGTCACTGGTGAATTAAGGGTGAATGGATCAGTAGAGGTTTTGGTTATGTGGCAGAGAGTAGGAGATGGCTTTGTGGTGAAATGGTGAAATAGGTTGGTTAATTTGTTATTCTTGAACTGGGTTAATGATGAAGGCAGCTTGTTTGATGGTGTACTGGTGTTGTGTTGTGGTGATTTTGGTCGTGGTGTACTTGTGTTAAGGTCAGGTTGTATTGTTTGGTGGCTAAATCAAGAGGTGTTGGTGATGAAGGTAGAGAAATCAGGGAGTTTTGGCAGAGTTCACGGTGGTTCTAAAACTCAATAACAACAGCTTTTATCTTCATCATTCTCATTCATTTTCTTGAGCTTTGACTCGTTTCCGAAGTCGTTTTCTTTCTCATTCCACATTCCGAGCCTCCGGTACCTGAGAATCAACAACCAATACCGGGCATAAAATGTGATATAAAAGCTCAAATCAATTAGAAAACGCCCTGACTAATCAAATGACGCTCAAAGCTCAACTTATTCTATTTCTTTACATTCACAGTGTATTTCTAACATAATTTACACGGAAATCACGCAAATCGGTACGCTTTCAAGTGTCACTATAACACCGTAAACGGGGTTATCACAAGTTACCAAACAATTTTTATCTAATTCCTAGGTACTGATTATAGCCCAACAACTAGATGTGATGAAGAAATTAGAACATTCATAAAAAGTAATCGCAATAATTAAGTTCAAAAAACATGAATTATAATCTCATATTATCCTTAATCGGCAATAAAACCCTGATTCCAACTCGGTTCCCGATCTAATGAGTTTAGCTACTCATAATACTATTACCAATAACAAGTATCATAGTACATATCATAAGAGAGACATATAAAGAGTTTAGGGAAGATCAAACGATGAATCCTTGCTCCGTAGCATCCAACTGGTGTTCCTCCACGTCTCTTCTGTGTTTCTCCATCGTATCTTGGCTTAGAAACTGTTCCTTGGTCGTCATATGGTAATAGGAACTCATTCCGGATCTTAACTACGCTTTATTTCACTATTTACCCCAAAATGATGGTGATGCCCGCCTTCAGTTATGCATCTTCGTCAACAAACCATATCTTCCTCGTCTGACCTTCGATTCGGGCTCCGTGACGTACTATTGGCAAGCTCTTTGAGTTCAGTTGGTCTCATTCAAAAATTAATTGTAAAACTAAATATATTTTCAAAATAGTAATGGATGGTCACTTTTGCTCTTCCAACTTTGCTTTGTTTTTTTTTTGTTTTTTTTGTTTTATTCTCCTTGGCTATTCTGCAGCTTTTCTCATCTTCCAGAGTTTGTTCTCGCTCGCAATCAACTCTTCGCGCATTCGGTACCTGAGAATCACAACACTAGAACATACAGGGATCATATTTGAATTATAAAAATGCTCAAACTAATCGCTAAAACGCCCGGAGTCTAAAATGACACGCATAAAGCTCATATTCAAAAATATTTTAATTATCCGACCAAATACTCATAAAAACACAACGAGAATCATGAAAAATACTAGACAATCAATATAGAATATAACTCTATTTACGTGGTTATCAAATACCCCCACACTTACCATTTGTGCGTCCCGACAAACTCTCAACTACCACATTTACATGTTTACTAGCCGACTCAAGATCTCAAATGACTCTACACGACTCACGACATGAAATGGAGCAAGATGATGCATTAACATGTATTTAAAACACATAAAACACTTTTTTCTTTTGCAAGGTCGGGCAACCTCGCTATCCTTAACTGAATCTTCAAGCTCTCACTCATCCCCTTTGAAATTCAACACATGTGACAAGAATTAGAATTAGAATTAGAATGATTCTTCTGCAAATGTTTAATAAGGCGTCCGCTTTCTACACTATCTAACCTAAAGAAAAATATATGTTTTATGCCTTAAATGGTCAAATTGGATCCAGCCCCACCTTAGCCTTTCTTTGCAAAGTCATTTGAGGTCAGTATGATTAATTCCAGGAGGGGTAAAACTGTCATATTAAGATAGTACTGCTTCAATCCCACAGTCTATTAAACAACAATCTTATAATCAACTTTGTACTATCAATCCCATCACTAGTAATCCCAATATTAATAATCCCATCACTATATATCCCTCACATTAAGCCAACAAACAAACGATATCGCTTTTATGTTTCATCATCAATTCAGCCATACTTAGGCATGTTTCTTTTCTTTCTTCTAATTTTGACTTTTTTATCCGTAGCTATGTCACTTTGATCCAATAATTTTAATATCAAATCGATGCAAGTTTATGCTAATTTTTTTTCGGAGTTGTAGAGTAAACTTGACACTTCAACACCATAAAAATTACCAACAAATACATCTGATTGATATCAAATTATTGGGTCAAAACAACCCTATGAGTAGTGGTAAAAGTCAAAATAAGAAGAAAGAGGAGAAACAGAGGCGATGGAGTCACCAATTGTCCGGTTGAATGCATAAGCGCCTTATCAATAGTCCATCAATAATAACAATGCAATGATAATAGTTATTATTATAATGATAATTATACATACTTCATCTATACTAATAATATATGCAAACACCCCACTTTTTGGTGAAACATTTGTACTTCCCGAAATACTCTCATAACAATAATTAGATCATGGAAGTTACAACTTACAACCCACTCCTCCCATGTTCCATTTACTTATTTATTTTGTGAAATTCGCATACATGAGTTAATATCTAATTATTTATCTTACATTACGATTCCAACTTTCCACGCAGCACGTGGGGGCACTGATGCTAGTTTATATTACATATAAACATATTGTGAAGTGCGTATAATATTCTTACATATATAAAAAAAGGGGAGTGGATCTGGTCCCCCCATTTTAACTCAAAGTGACACATCATTAAAAAACATCTAAAGGATAATAATTATCTGCGTCAATAAAAAAATGAATGAGTAGAACACCATATATTTTGCTCGTACTCGTGTATAACACCCGAGGAAATCTATAATTACTGAAAACTATCAAGTTGAAATTTTTCCAGCACTTTTCAATGTTTTTTTAAGTTAGAAATTTCAAACTTTGGATTATGGTCGCAATATGAAATTGGTAATTTAAAATTTCAGAAGAGGGTAGGCTGTGGGCAGTCAATAGTAAGTCTTTTCGGTAATTTTCTTTTTGAGAATGGTTTTCGGTAACTTATTTTTGAGAAAAAGTTTTCGGTAACTTAGTTTTACTAAAGAGGACGAAATTGCATAAAAAATAATTATAAAATACCCATCCATTTTTATTAATGTGGGTAGTTAATAGCCTTTAGATTGCATGATGTGTCACTTTGTGGTGAAAATGGGGGGAGATGGGGGGAGGAAAAATGGGGGGACTGGATCTACTCCCATAAAAAAGAGCTTGCACATATTGTTGACATGAGTAATAATTATGAGTATTTTAAATGAGGTATTAAAAATAAAAATTAAGATTTTGCGCATAATTGTTGACATGAGTAACAATTATGACTACCTACATAATAAGCTTCTATGGGGAGTAAGCTATCCTCCAAAATGTGACATGTGGAGTATCTTATCTCCATCTACATAATAAGCTGTTATGGGGAATAAGTCATTCCCAAAATGTGACATATGTAATAGCAAAATTTCATTGTTCTCATTTTAAAGATACCACATACCAGCACAGCTCATCACCTCCACACCCAAGCAGAACTAGAATGTGTACCCCTAGCTCGACTATGTAATGGCTCACAAGTGTGGTGGCACACAAGTGTGTACCACCGTAAAACACCCGCCACAGACACCCTTTAAAACACCCGTCCAGTCCCAGAAACACACTTAATAAGCTCTTATCTGGGACTGGGTGGGTGTTTTGGAGGGTGTATGTGGTGGGTGTTGTATGAGTGGTACACATTTGTGAGCCACCACACTGTCGAGCGAGGGATACACGGTTTAGTACTGCTTGGGAGGTGGAGGTGATGAGCTGTGTTGGTACGTAGTAAATTTAAAATGAGAACAATGAAATTTTACTCCCACCATATCCTAAATACCAAATACTTCATAATAAGACAATCTCGGTCATTCAAACTTAGGGTGTTGTCATATTTTTTTGTGGCCGGGCCCTCGGGAACATAGTATGCACTAGTTTTAAATGAGGTATCTAAAATAAAAAATTGTAAAATGATTCTAACTCAAAATAATGTTGATAAATGATTTTAAAATGACCCTGCATGATTCCCAAATTAACTTGTTGTTATATTAATTTTTTATTGAATTGAAGTTTTCTTAATGTATTATTACTAAATTGAGAATATTGAAGAAAATATAGTACTATTGCAAATTATGCTAATGATTGAATAACGTACCAAAACTTTTTCTTTGTATTAATTGCAAACAATATACTTCAATTTTTTCTCGTATAATGAAAGCCTGGTTGATGCCGATATTTTTTCTGTATCAAAATATGTAATACGATACATTACGAGAAAGTGATGAAATTTAATTTGAAATCAGGCGATCGTCGGGCAAATGGGGCAACTGGGCGATGCCTAGGTGACTAGGCGATGCATAGGTGACCGCCTAATGACTAAGGTTCAGGCGACGTAGCCCACACAATTAACCCTACCTGACGCTCCAAAGCGGTAGTCGAGGCGCCTAAGCGATCACATTTGACAACTATGAATTCACCACGAGTCTGCCCTCACATAAGGTTATGCTCGTTTTGGGAAGAATGATATGATACGCCGAATATGGTTTATGCTAGGATATGAGGTTGGATACGCATGTTATGGGATAAGGAAAAATATGATATGCTGGCTTACTGTGTTTGGGTGTCGTATAAAATGAAGCAGGATATGAAGCTGAATACGAGTTAACTTGTTAAGCCTCATTTGGATAGCGGATAAGATACACATTATATGGCTTATGCTAAGATATGAGATGGTATATGTATGTTGTGGGATAAGACAAGGTTTGATATTCTAACTTATAGTGTTTGGGTGCTGAATGTATGAGTCTAGATATAATGCATGATATGAATTATCATGTTTGGGTAGTATAAGATAAAAGAAATAATGTGTCAAAATGACTAAAATACAATCAGTGTTTTATTTTGTATAAAAGTTGTCGTATTGTAACTTGATGATGAAATGTACGAGCTATGTTGTTTTAAAAAAAGCATTTGATCTTAACTAATATCAAGTATAAATTATTTCAAAAATAAATGAATAATTAATATTTAGCATTAGATTTTTTTTATAAAACATACTGAAGCATAACCAATTATCACAACTTATAATATTTTGGATGATATTTTGCATGCTATAATGGTGCATGCGAGGTGTTCTATTCGGAAATATTATACGTTAACACGTTAAATACTAGTGCTAAACATTTTTCTTAAAAAAAAAATCGAGTATTTTTTATTAGGTCCGACATTGATACGATATACACGAGTATTTTTATTTACACGTACATACATGTGTTAAACGGGAAAAATAAGAGTATTTAATAACAATGATTGCGTTTTATTAATCAAAAACAGTGAGAACACAAGAAAAAGAGAAGGATGTTAAACATGAGTATAATAAAGTGTTTATTTAGAAGTCATATCCGAGAGCTTTTGAATATTATAATTTTATAGAGACACTTCGATAATTTTTGAGATTGATTGAGGGTATTATGGTGGTTACCCAGACCCCCTCATATCCGTTCAACCCCTTATCTGATGTATACCACCTATGGGGTGCTATAAGGTTGAAGGCAAAAAAAGGGGAAGGATAACGGGAGGATATGATTCTCCCTCCTATCTTCACCCAAGCAAGGTATAAGCTATGGAGGGTGTTCGACGAAAAATAATCCCAAGTATAGGATATCGTCTCAAGTAATAAAATCCGGTAAGTCCGGAGTCGAATCCACAAGGAGAGGAGGGTTTAGAGTGTGACTTGCAATACTAGAATAGAAAGTAGACAACGATTAACTAAACCATAAAAGAAATCTCTCAATGGCTTTAGAGCCTGCCAAGCTATCAAATCCACCACAAGTGATGGAGCAAGTTGTGTTTGAAACTAAGAAATGAAAGAAACGACTACTAATACTACTAACACTACGGTTCAAGAGAGTGGAGTTGGGTCAATTGATTTCGCTAGAAAACTTGCAAGTGAAGTTCAACACCCAAAATTTCTATGAAACGACTAAACATGGATTCTAAAGCAAACGGAACCGTCTAGCTCACGAATTCAAGAGCGAAACCCAAAATCGAGTTATGTCAAGCATCAAGGATATGTACTCCGCCAAGTGAGTCCACATACAAGATCAAGCCACAATTCGGATTTGTCTTTCGACACAAGAATTCAATGAATTCGACATCCAAACTTGTGCAACTTTGAAGAACAATTGAAAACTTCACAACAAGCTATCCAACATCATCAATAAACCCAACAAAGAAACTAGCTACTCATGTTCTTGAGTTGAAGAAGAGATTTCACAAGCATACTCATATAAGATTTCATAGAATTTAAGCTCAAATTCAAGGGATGCACAAGTTTATCTCAAAATCAACCTTAATAACACAAGTTATACTTCAAATTGAAGAGCAAAACAACCTCACTTGAATCAACTACACTAACAACTAACAAATACTGCTGCGAATATGATCCTCTACTGCTGTTGCTACAAGAGCTGAACCCAGAAAACAAATCACAGCAGCAACAACAGAGAAAAACATAGAAGAGAGCACCAAAATCACCAACAACAACCCAATTTTCGGACTCCTCTCTCCCTCTCTTCTTCTTTCACTTGCTCTCAGCCCTGAATCATGCTCACTAGAGAGCTCAGCAGCTAAAGAACAACCCAGACCTGGGTAGAAATCGGAGAGAGAGAGAGGAGAAACAGGGGACGTTCTTGAGCATTGTAAAACCGAATGGTGAGAGAGCGACTTCAATCCTTCGATTCAGCTATGTATAGACGTTTCTTCTAGGTGCCTTGGCTCCAAGAACTGATCCTAGCCTTCCAATTGACCTCTATGCCTTTCCATCGTCGATCTTCCTCTTGCTCTCTTGAACCCTATATATTAGGGCTTTTTCCTCTCTTCAATCTTGGGCCTAATTGAGGGGTTCATGAGAGAGCTCTTGGGCTGGGGAGGATTTTAGTACCGGTTTGACGCGATTTGGTGTCGATTCGGGTCCGTTTTGAACTTCGTCCGAAGCTTCAACGGAGCTTCCATGGAGTTCTCGTCTTCTACCGTCGGGGAGAGAGAGTAGCGTGGCTGGCTGATGAACTGTTCGCATGAAATTGCAAAAAGGCCCCCCCCCCTGAGTTTGCTGGGGGCTTTAAAAGGCCCCCAGCTCCTTTAAAATGTTTGGAAAATTTCTATTACACCCCAAACCCGTTAAGAAGTCTACATTGCAGTCCCTAAAATGTTTAGAACATTGCACTTTAGCCCCAAGTCCGTGATAATCTTATCTATAATGCCCTTGACTTCACTTTTGACTTGCAACTTAGCCTTTAACTTGCAGTTTCTTCAATTTTGGCATCTTTTTCACTTGTTTTCTTCAATATAAGCCCACCTAAATCCTTCTTCACTTCTCTTGACCCTTCCAAAGCCTCTCAATTCCTCATTCAAACTCTCCCAACTAGCCTCTTGCGTTCTAAATCACGTCTTTGCCTACAAAATAAGATAAATCAACCAAAACTACAAAGACAAGCATAAGTCTAGAAAGAGAAATAAAATAGCTAATTTACACATATTAGCAAGTTATGAAGAGTTCATTAACATACTAAAACATGCAATTCTAAGTCATTAACACACACCCCAACTAGCCTTTTGCTCGTCCTCGAGCAAAGATAGCGATATTTAAACTTTTTTTAAGAACCAATCACGAGAGACACACACTCAACTAGACAAGGCTTGACTCAATTCTAAACTAGACTCAAATATTTACAAAAACGCACACACACATTATATATCCTAAGTGAGAACTCAAAGAAATAAAATACTAACTAGACAAGGCTTGACTCAATTCTAATCTGGACTCAAATATTTACAAAAACGCACACACACATTATCTATCCTAAGTGAGTACTCAAAGAAATAAAATACTAAGAGTTACTAGCTAATTTTAATTAATTTTTTTTGGTGGGGGAAAAAGAAGAATGCACAAATGTCTCCTCAAAGAAATTCTCTAAGTCCACAAAGATTGAGAAAGAAGCCTATGAACGTCTAAGCATATACTCATACACATGTGGGCAGTGTTTGGTAGAAGGTGACTCATGCGATCCACAAAACTTATTAATTAAGTCCAATTCGCAAGAAAGTATGCCTTCAAAAATAAGGATCACATGAAACTAGTCATTCTCATACTTATTCAAAAGCACCCATGTAGGATGGACCTCCAAAGTTTTGAACAAAAAGTTTTAAGAAGGGGAGATGTGGTTGTGGGCTTGTATGATCCTTTTGTGAATTTTTGGTAGATGGTGCGATTTATCAAATATAAATATTTGAGATTTATAGCATTAACACTTTTTTTTCACCTCCAATCCAAGGCTCTCCAAGACTCACAACAAAAGAGAGGAATATACAAGCGAGTGGACTTTTTAAGCTAAACCAAGGGAGCTATCTAGGTGGTGACGTAACATTATCCCCGGACACCCCTCTATTTCTTAGGAATCACATGGGGTGCCATTGGTCACCACCACCCCAATGGGCTACAAGTTTCCACCGCAAAAACGATTAGAATAAAATCTTTTTGTGAAGTTCAAATAGCTTTAGAAAATGCACCCTTTATCAAAAGTAAAAGACGTCAAAGTTTATGTGATCAACTTAGCTTGAAGGACTTAAACATGAAACGTAAATTTAGTGTGTCGCTTTGTGAGAACTCATGATATCGCGTAATGTGAGATATTTGTGTAGATGTATTGAGTATAAGCAAAGAATTCCTTATTAAAATAAAAATAAAAAGAACATGGACGAAGAGATTTCATTCTTTGAAAACATCTAGTTTCCTGAAATTTCTCCCTTTTCACTTTTTCTCATTTTTTCATCATTTTTTTTGAAATAAGTGACTCCACTATAACTTCCTAAGACTCAATAAATCTAACAAAGAAGAAAATAAAATATGGACTCAAGATAAAAGGTTAAAATAAATAAAACTACCAAAGAAAGAAGAAAAAAAATCTATGGTTTGACACGGGAAAAGAGTGATGCTCCCATGAAAGGTTCACACATATTTTTTTTTTCAAAATTTTCATTTTTTTTTCATTTTTTATGAATTTTTCAAATTTTTTTCACTTTTTTTTGTATTTTTCATGTAAATCACTAATGAAAGGAAAATCATGCTATAGACCATTTAAACCAAGTAATATATCTACTTTCCACCCCCCAACTAAAATATCACATTGTCCTCAATGTGTGAGAACAATGGAAGAGCATACAAATTTTAGCAAGAGTTAAGGGATAGAAGAGACCTCATTTTAGCTTTCTTGGCCACCAAGCACAAGTCCTCCTCCAAGAGCAACCTACAAAATGGTAATAGAAAGAGAGAGAGAAAAAAATGCATGAAATAGATTTAAACTAATTTATCTATTTACAACTAGGGAGGTGGAACAAAGAATTGATGCTATCCCACCCCCAATCTTGGAAATTTCTTTCCATGCCATGCCCCTACTTCATTCTTAGAAAAGTACTTCTCCCTCAAAATGTTTGATTCATCAATTAGAATAAATAGGAGAAGTAGGGGCAAGACACAAAAGATGAATAAGAGATGCAAGCAAAATCTAACAATTAAGATAGAGCAAGTGGATATGTCATGCATCAATTTAAGAAAAGGGTTTGAAATCCTCAAATGAATTGAATCATATAATGGGTTTTCATAAGTTGCAAATTTTTAATAGAAACCACAACTTGAGAGATAGGGGCAACTTGTGAATCCTCAATCTCATCATTTTCATACATATCACATGGATTTAGGGATGTGGCCTCACAATAAAGAGGTAAAATCATTTGGGAACATGAAACCACATCGAAACCCTTATGCTAATGATTTGGGTCATTGACTTGGTCAAGTTGAGCCAATAGTCTCTCCTCTTCATCAAAGTTAATTGCATCTTCCATGAGAAGAGATGAGCAGGAAGGTTCACTATCATACAAAAACTCTATTTCCTCCCATGTAAGCTCATCTAATTCTTTAAAAGATGTAGTAAAAGAGTCTATATGAATCGGAGTATCAACACATGAACCCCCCAACTTACTTGAAGGTTCTTCCAAAATTTCTAGTGGAGGGGGTTCTCGTAGAGTATCCTCTAAGTCATCACAAGATAAGTGATGCTCATGATAATTGGAACTCCAGTGAGTAATAGGCTCTTCATGAGCACTAGACAAGACAACATTTCCTTCATGAATGGTAGCATCCAATTTGACTTCTAACTCATCACATGAGTGATTTCCATGTTGTGAATCCTCCTCACATGTGTCACTATGTGAGTCATCCAAAATGGCTTCACTCGTGTCATGGGTTGAAGAGTCATCATCAAAAATATCAATCTCACTACCAATATCACTATAACAAGCTTATTTAGAATGTGCAAATGAGAAATGAATACAATCACCTATCCTAGTAGCAACAACTCCGTCATCAAACACGTCATCCAAAATTTGATCTTGAGCAAGCTCGGGATGTGTGTGAATAGGAACTTGAGACTCATATGATGGCTTCACTCATGTCATGGGTTGAAACAATCCTTCTACTTCTCTAAATGATCCTTCAAATTCATTTTGTGATTCTCTTAGTTATCTTAGTGAATCTCTTAGTTCTTTTGCGCCTTGGAGATATTTTTGAAGTGTCTCTGCAAACAACCCCCTTATCCGGCTCGGACAAGACCGGGAGGGCGCTGCTAAAAGTAACGGCGGAAATCAAAAGCATAACATCCCAACTTAATTAATACATAACATTGAGCATCCAAAAAGTCATTAGATATTACATAAGTCTTAACAAAGTTACCACATAAGGTGAGCTAGCCAACTACATTACTACTCGTGCTGATAACCGTCTACGTGAGTCCCGTACCCTGTTATGCCATAGTCCTCAGCTCCTAAGCCTGCGGTGGGAAGGAAAACAGAACCGCAGTTTCTAAAGTCAGCTGTGAAATGCTGAGTAAATAACACCCAAACATGTAAAACAGCAGATGAAGCTTAAATTTATTATTTGCAATAAAACAGGAGGAATAAAAACTTGTAAAGAAAGAGCTTCGTAAGTAAAGTAGGGACCCTTTTTATAAGAATTCTTCTTGTCTTATTATCTCTTCCAAACAGGTATTATCTTCCTCAATCTCATCTTCTTTTATTTCAAAGCTCATACCAAAACTGTATAATTAGCTTTGTTGATACGGGGAAGGAACTACTAATCTATCACTAGCAACCATGAACTTAACTGCCGGCAGCCCCCTAAGACTTCTTGCGGCCAGAGAGGTGAGTACATGGAGCGACCCGACAGGTTGCGACCGGGTTAAAATAAAATATGATCTCAGGTCGAGTGATCGAAGTCAACACGACAATAATAAATTGCTTCTCCTGCACAACTCTTTCCACTTTACGTTAATTACGCATTATTATTAATCATGTGACAAGTTCAAATAAATAACTTCTTTGAAATAAAAGGAGACTTCAAATAAAACAAGTAAATAAATAACCAAATAAAATGCATTTTGAGACAAGAAATAAAAGTCATATTAAGACACGAAGGAAGCTAGGCTCAAGGCTTGGCATGTTACTTACCTTACTTCCGTAGCACTAGCACGTTCTAGAGATGTCTCGGCCTACAACCGTCACCTACAACCCGTAACTTTTATGTGAACAATAATTCAACAAAATACTACTCGTCCTAAAAATATTCTCTTTTAATTCTACCCAACCCCTCTAGTTAATCTTTTCCAAACATTTTATTTTGTTAAAATCTTCTATTATAAATTATAAAACCACATTGTTATATTTAAACAACTATTATTATTGCTATTATTATTATTATTATTATTATTATTATTATTAACTATTATTATTATTATTATTATTAGCTAAAAGTGCCTAACTAACTAGAGAAATTATTTATAAAATACTTGATAAAGTAGTGAAAACAAAACTAGTTTATCTTTAATGAAAAAGACATTATTATTATTTCTATAATCATTTAAACGATATTCAAAACTATTTAATTTAAAGATAAATTTTCCCCAAATACTAATCGCAACAAACAATATTTAAAATCTAGCAAAATATCAAATTTGCAAGTATTAAACATCCAAGTTATTAACAAGATTTATTTAACCATATTTATTTAAAGTTTAACTAAAAATATTTCTTATTTAATTTTTAACGAATAAACCGCATGCTATTTTATTACCAAAATTACTTTTCTAAAACGAGGATGAAATATGTATTTTTAGAAATCATTTTTATTCCGAAATTGTTATTTTTTTATTTTTAGCGAAAAGTGACATTTTAAGTTAAATACACATAAACCCCCATTCGTATTAAAAGTCTACAAATTCCTCAACTAGCCACCAAAACAAGTTTAATATAGTATACTAACAGCCCCTAAAGTTTCTGAAATTACAAACAGCACCCCTAAGCCATGTTTTAACAGTTTGCAAAAACTACACTTTTACCCCCCTTCTACAACAACTTCATCTTCTTCAATTTAACTATGATTCAAGCTATCAATCTTCAAGTCTAACAACATAAAACAACTAATCATAAGGTATAGGACATACCTAGGCCAAAAATGGCCGGAAATCACTAAGAAACGGGTCGGGTCGAAGCTTGATGTCGGGGTCGCCGGAGTTGAGCTCCGTCGCCGGCTTTAATGGCTTCCACAGCTTGGTTTGAGGCTCCTAGTGAGCTGGTCGGGGCCCTAAGGGTCGCCTGGAAGCAGAGAAGTCGACTGGGTGCTGCTACGAAGCACTCGCTGGAATTTGGCCGAAGCTTGGCCGGTAACAATGGCTGCGACGGTGGCGACAGTGGCTGTACTCCTCTGTCCCGCTGCTGCAGCTGCTGCTAGCTTCAGTTTCAGGGAAGAGGAGAGGGCGAGACTGATCAGAGATGGACATAGAAGCCTCCGGGGATGAGAGAGAGAGAAGTGGGTCTTCTTTGTGGTTGTCCGACGGCGGCGATGGCGGCCGTGGTAGTTGCTGCTATTGCTTCTGCTCTGTTCCGAAGGGGTCTGAGAACAGAGAGGGAGGGAGAGAAAGAGAGAGTGATGAGGGTGGAGGCAGTGGGTCTGCTGGGTGGTACTTGATGTCGGAAATAATGGCGGCAGTGGTGGAGGGTGGCTGCTGCCTCTCTTCCTCCGCTGCTGCTGTTGGCTCTCTGGTGGCAGATAGGTGGAGAGGGAGAAAGAGAGAGAGCTGAGTGGTGGTGGTGGGTTTCTGCCGAACAAAACAACAATGGTGGTGATGATGATGTTGACGGTGGTGAAGGTGGTGGTGTTAGCCGCTGGTGTTGTGAGGAGTAGGGGCTGCTGGTGAAGGCCTTATATAGGCTGGTTGTGCTTGGGGACCAAGTAGTTGGGTGGTGAGGTGGCAATGGTGAAGGCGGTGAAGAAGGGTGGGGCGGTGTAGTTGTTTTGCCGTGAAGGCAAAATTTGGTGAAGGAGGTGATGTAGAAAAAGTATAGGGTGTGGTTGAAGTACTAGAGCTTTTGGTGATTCGGTGTGGCAACCACACCTAGTCTCGCGGTGGTCGGGTACGCGTTTAAAATCATAACTTTAACTAAATCTACGAAACGTTATCATATTTATTCACGATTGTAAATCTAATAACTATTTTAAAATTTTCTTGCAAATAAAACTCTAAAATATATTTAAACATTATTTTGTCAATAAAATTATTATTATGCTATTATAATGACTATTTTACCCCTACTAATTAAACGGGGTATTACAGTCTCCTCTAGAGAATCACTTATAGGCGTATTTAGCTCTTCATTCACAAGTGATTCCCTCTCCAAATGATTAAATCCTCTTGATTCACACATCATATCATTGTTGATAAGTGCAAGAATCACGAGAGTTCAAAAACATGTAAGTATTTGAGGGAGGTGATTGTGCACAAGAAGCATGAGATGTGTAATCTAGTGTCCTACTATCATGCCAAGAATAATCATTCTTAGGAAAATAATCACCATTATTGTACGCACGCTCACGCATGGAACGCATTGATTCCCTAGAATGATTTTCATGATTAGTAAATACATAGTAGTAAGGATGTGAAGGAACGTTAGGCCTCTCACAAAGTCCAAAATGTTCACGAGACATTTTTTTTCCAAGCAAGTAGATGAGAGGTACTTGATGAATTTCACAAGCCCTCTTGAATCTCACAAGCTTAACTAACCACAAGCAACTAGAGAAAATTTCAAGAAAATTAATAAGGAAGTAAAGAAAATCAATTTAATACCTAGCCTCTCCCCGGCAACGGCGCCAAAAACTTGTTCGACGAAAAATAACCCCAAGTATAGGATATCGTCTCAAGTAATAAAATTCGGTAAGTCCGTAGTCGAATCCACAAGGAGAAGAGGGTTTAGAGAGTGACTTTCAATACTAGAATAGAAAGTAGACAACGATTAACTAAACGATAAAAGAAATCTCTCAATGGCTTTAGAGCTTGCCAAGCTATCAAATCCACCAAAAGTGATGGAGCAAGTTGTGTTTGATACTAAGAAATGAAAGAAACGACTACTAATACTACTAACACTACGATTCAAGAGAGTGGAGTTGGGTCAATTGATTTTGCTAGAAAACTTGCAAGTGAAGTTCAACACCCAAAATTTGATGAAACGACTAAACATGGATTCTAAAGCAAACGGAACCGTCTAGCTCACGAATTCAAAATTGAAACCATAAATCGAGTTATGTCAAGCATCAAGGATATGTACTCCGCCAAGTGAGTCCACATACAAGATCAAGCCACAGTTCGGATTTTTCTTTCGACACATGAATTCAATGAATTCGACATCCAACTTGTGAAACTTTGAAGAACAATTGAAAACTTCACAACAAGCTATCCAACATCATCAATAAACCCAACAAAGAAACTAACTACTCATGTTCTTGAGTTGAAGAAGAGATTTCACAAGCATGCTCATATAACATTTCATAGAATTTAAGCTCAAATTCAAGAGATGCACAAGTTTATCTCAACATCAACCTCAATAACACAAGTTATACCTCAAGTTGAAGAGAAAAACAACCTCACTTGAATCAACTACACTAACAACTAACAAATCCTGCTGCGAATTTGATCCTCTACTGATGCTGCTACAAGAACTGAACCCAGAAAACAAATCACAGCAGCAAAAACAGAGAAAAACACATAACAGAGCACCAAAATCACCAACAGCAGCCCAAGTTTCGGACTCCTCTCTCCCTCTCTTCCTCTTTCACTTGCTCGCAGCCCTGAATCATGCTCACTAGAGAGATCAGCAGCTAAAGAATAACCCAGAACTGGGTAGAAATCAGAGAGAGAGAGGAGGAGAAACAGGGGATTTTCTTGAGCACTGTAAAACCGAATGATGAGAGAGCAACTTAAATCCTTCGATTCAGCTATGTATAGACGTTTCTTCTAGGTGCCTTGGCTCCAAGAACTGATCCTAGCCTTCCAATTGACCTCTATGCCTTTCCATCGTCGATCTTCCTCTTGCTCTCTTGAAACCTATATATTAGGGCTTTTTCCTCTCTTCAATCTTGGGCCTAATTGAGGGGTTCATGAGAGAGCTCTTGGGCTAGGGAGGATTTTAGTACCGGTTTGACGCGATTTGGTGTCGATTTGGGTCCGTTTTGAGCTTCGTCCAAAGCTTCCATGGAGCTTCCATGGAGTTCTCTGGTCTTCTACCGTCGGGGAGAGAGAGTAGCGTGGCTGGCTGATGAACTGTTCGCATGAAATTGCAAAAAGGCCCCCCTGAGTTTGCAGGGGGCTTTAAAAGGCCCCCAGTTCCTTTTAAAATGTTTGGAAAATTGCTATTACACCCCAAACTCGTTAAGAAGTCTACATTGCAGTCCCTAAAACGTTTAGAATCTTGCACTTTAGCCCCAAATCCGTTATAATATTGTCAATATTGCCCTTGACTTCACTTTTGACTTGCAATTTAGCCTTTAACTTGCATTTTCTTTAATTTTGGCATCTTTTTCACTTGATTTCTTCAATATAAGCCCACCTAAATCCTTCTTCCTTTCTCTTTTCCCCTCCAAGCCTCTCAATTCCTCATTCAAACTCTCTCAACTAGCATCTTGCGTTCTAAATCACGTCTTTGCCTACAAAATAACATAAACACAACCAAAACTACAAAGACAAGCATAAGTCTAGAAAGAGAGATAAAATAGCTAAATTACACATATTGGCAAGTTATGAAGAGTTCATTAACATACTAAAACATGCAATTGTAATTCATTAACAAAGGGGATACCATATCCTATCCTGTCTCCTTATTCGCTACCCAAACAAGGCCTCAGGGTGGTACATGATAAGAAGAAGGATAAGTGTCTAATGACTATAACACCCTAAGTGATGCGACTTTGTATAAAACTAATTTTATTGTAAATTGAGCATGAAATATTTAAAATAGTGATAATATATGTTTAATATAAATTTATTTCTAATTACGCATGTGTTTTAATGATCTTTTTTATTCACAAAACTTACACAAATAATCATCATTAGATGCTGAATTTTTTTTGATGACAATTGACAGTTTACAATGATTGTATGTAATATTAGAAGTGTAGCTCGGTACGGTGTCTAAACTGATATTATCTACTTGTGGAGTTGAATTCATTATCGACATTCTGAAATTTCAACATAAAAAATAATGTGACAAGTTAGAAAATGTACATTTAGAAAATGAAATACTACATCAACCAGAGGCACTAATGGTAATTTGTCCTCCTCATATATAAGGCCACCCATCAACAATTACATTACACATAATAGTGCAACAACATTTAAGGTGCGAAAAATTTCTAACAACGCTACCACTCACGGTATCGTAACATCAACATCTAACTAAATATGATCAATACAACACACAAACAGCCACTCAAGGCAAGGGTGTTAGCAGACTCACATTAGTATTCTTACAAAAGTCAAGAGCATTATACATCACCATTAAACAAGATGTTGACAAACCCATGACACTCATATTTGGAAGTGAAACTAAGAAATGTGAACACTCGATCGTTGTCTTGATTATGAACATGCAAATCTTGACACGGTTCTTGACAGCGAGCTACAGTTTTGACAACTCGATGTTGATGCTCATGAGCATCCTTCTCGAATCCAACCATGCCAGCTAGATTCTAGAGATTTTTTTTTCATATTAGCCTCATTGAACCTCTTCAACTAACAACTTATGGAATATAACATGTTATTCGAATTCAAATCATCTCCTACATTAGGCATTGGAAGATCCCCGACATCATCCAAGTTATCAGTTTTCATACAATCTAAACATAAACTCAACAAGTTGCTACTATGATATTACGAAGTTAAAAAATGACAAAGAGATACATAACTGTAAATAAACAAATACATATATTGAAATTCAGTTTATATGAACTTACCACATTGTCATTAGAAACCTCTTAAACGAGCTCACGGAACATGAATTCGAGTTGGTGAAAAATGTGATGATACGTGAGTGCATATGTAGGTATTAACTCATAGAACATTCCCAACATGTTTGGTGTGGAATCAAGACTGTAGTTGAAGCCATTTATCATGAGTTTATAACAATATATATTAATAGGTTTACTCCAAAGGTAAAAAAGAAGTTGTAATTTGTAGTAGTAATTGTGAGCACACCACATACTGTTTTTTGAGGGGCCACATATTTTTTTTTAGTCTTTAGTAATACTACACACTCTTTTTGTGCTAGAATTTACTATTTATGCAGTAAATAGTAAATTCAAGATTAGTACACACACACACATTCAAGATCAGTATGTGGTTCCCTGTGGACCCGTTGCTCAAGTTGATGTGATGAATAATTGTATCATCGCATGACAACCACGTTCTTACATCAGTTATTTGGTTCTTGATTTGTTTTTGATGTTGTTCATGAATTCTCTCTTAGATCTAACTGATGTTTTTATTAGGGAAATGACATCATGATAATGCTCTGTTTTACAGGGTATGATGCTTTGTGTTGTGATAATGCTTTGTTTTAGGCCCGACAGATTGATGATGTCGTAGACCAATGTCCGTTTGGTTGAAGGGATTATATTGTACCTGGGTAAGTAATCTTTCTTTATTCATGCTATCTCTTCTTCCAACTTTGTTTTTTCTTTTAGACCCCGGGGTTATGTGTTACTTTGTTTGTGTACCTCATCTGCCAAGCTAGAAACAGCTCACGGAAAAGTAAGAAAAGTACATTTTTTATTGTTGATATTGAATTTTATCCGAATCTCCAACTCTCAACTCTTTCTTCATGTTTCATCTCTACGATCGTTCTATAACGTTTTGTAATGAAGGTCAACAATCATCTTCCTGTTGCACTTCTATACAGTAATTTTTAACAGAGTTGAAGCGAGTCGTCCTAATTACACATTCCACAACCAAAACAGAATTAGAATTGAGAACAACTGCAACACATAGCAGTACCCCAACTAGAAATCAACTCAAAATTAGAATAAGAAAATCGGACTTCGAAATGAGAACTGAATTCAGATGTAAAAGAATGTTGCTTGAGTGAATCAATGCCTTCAATCTCTCCCTCCATCTCGCCTTCTCTTTCATAAATCTCTCCCACAGTTAATTACTTCTATATATCTCTTATCTTAAATTTCTCATGTTTGTTAATTCTCTCTCCTTATCACTCGTAACATCTCTCCCATAACTCATACAATCCCTAAAATCTCCCTCTCATGTAATTCTTATCTAGTTTTCCCATTAAGCTTCAATCCCTTCCATCCTCTCTTTTCGGCCTACAAGAAGGCTTGCACTAACCTAAAATAGTAAATTCGGAGCAATAAAAGATGAAAATTTCAATTAATCATTTCTCTCCCCCTCTCTCTCTTAACCTTCCATCCTCAATTTCAATTGATCATCTCTCTCTCTCCCTTAAATCTTTATAATTATTCTCTTATCTCCACTTCTCGTAAATCTCTCCCACTCCCATGTACCTGGCCTCCCAGTTATCTACCTCCATATTTATCTAGTTGTTGAGTAAGTCGATTGTTGGAATAGATGCCCTAGAGGCAATCTAGTTTAGTATGAATTTGTAATTGGCTAGAAAATTCATTTATTATTTATTGGATATTTAATATAATGAAGTCCTTAGATTTACAATCGTGTTGTTTATCTTAAATATCCCTAGTCAAGTATAACGATTAAATGGGACAATCATCTATAGACTAGTATGGGGTTGGATTGATATGGAGATATCACGATCCAACACATAGGTGTGCATTACGGAATGTTGCACTGGATTGACCCATCACCGAGAAGGCTACATACACGTTATGTTGAGTCACAAGTGCTTCTCGGGTACAATGGTATTGTCATCCTTAGACTTGAAGTCACTAGATATTCTAGTTGTGGATCATTGTGATCTTGGTAGCGTTAAACGCTACACCGTAACTGGGTAGTTATAAAGGCGTGTACTGGATACAATGAGAAGCAAGCTTAGAGATCGTAGTGGACGTAGAGAGGATTTGCCCCTCCCACATAACGGGAGCAAATATCCTAGGCCACTCGAGGATAGTGCTTATAGAATGTCTGGCCAGACTCAAATGAATCAATATATGGGATATTGATGTTATTTGCACGAATAAGGCTATTCCATGGATCGAGAAACTAGGGATTGGATATACGAGTGTGACTTGTATGTCTCGTGTCCAATCCGGATATGGAGGCAAAGGGATGAGACAATTACTTGTACAAGGTTGTCTAGATGACTATTCTATTAGTTGGCTAGAATGGATGTTTTGCTAGAAACCGCTCCATATTAGCAAAGAGTTGCTACCAACTAGATAGAACCTATGGGGTCACACGCTATATAGAGTTATACTAGATTTGGGAATTAATTAATTGGATTAATTAATTAGAAGGATCACTTTGCAAACCCTTGCAAACTTAGTAGGGACTAATTTGCAAGGAAAGGACTAAATTGAATTCTAGTAGGACTAGAATAAGTCCTTTAGGTAGTTAACAAGGAGTTGTTGGACTATATAAAGGACCCTCCTTCCTTCCTTCCTCATAACTTATGCTCTAAAGAGAACATAACAAGAGTGGGAGAGAACAAAGGAGAGACAGAGCAAGCAACAAGGAGGACGCCGCCCCCTTGCCGCCGCCCCTCGTCCCCGACGCCACAAGAGGGCCGAACCCCCTCTTTGTGCCTCGTTTTGCGTGATTCCTTCACCCTCCTCTCATTCCGGGCTAGCACCAAGGAGATTGGAGATCTAGGATCAACTCTAGGCGTGGATCAACTATAGAGAACGTGACACTATTCGCGTTTGAAGTCATCAAGGAGAACCCAAAGGTGTGTTTATGATTTCTTACCTTTACTATCGTTATGCATCTAGACTTGTGATCCTTGGAGGGTTTTGCATGGTTGTTTGTTTGATTATGCTTCCGTTTGCGCGATCCATGAATCAAAACCCTACATCGATTTTGTTACCAGTTCTTCAAATCTCTCCCTCTCTCTATCTCAACCTTACCCAAGGTCTCACTCTGTCTCTCTATCAAGCTATTTTTCAATCTGTTATTCCTGCACATCTCTCTCTCGGCTCAATCTCCTTCTCCCTCTCCCTCCCTAATAGTCGCACTGAAAAATAAAATTGAAGAAGCAATCAGTTAGTCGGCTCTCATCAATACCAGTGTTTCCAATCCACCAATCCACCACGTTCTTCACCCACTGTTGCTGCTGTTATTGTATTCGAAAACTGCGACCTTGACCATCGCGGGTCTACTGAGTCTGTGGGTCTTGACCCAGCGGTTTCCGGTTCTGGGGCTGTTGGTTCCCTAATTTTGTGGTCCTGTTTTGTTTCCGGGTCCTTTTTCTGGGCCGGTTCGGGTCTTCATTTTCCCGGGTTTACCCAGACCTGAGCCGTCAACAAGCCTACTGGACGATATATCACCTCCATTTTTATAATACATACTATCTACTCTCTCATTCCCCCTCACACCCCTTCCAGCCACTTCGACTATCGTCCGTTCAAACCACTTAAGATCACCACAGCCGCTACCTCTACCTTCACTACTTTAACAAATCATGTTCGCCGCCACCACAATTTAACGAACTAAATGTTGACCACTCGGATCACCACCACATGAGCACTGGTCCCACCATAAATTCAATCACCACCACTTCACTACTTTACTACTGGAGTGCTACCTCTACTCAGTTACCAACATTATACACTAATCATCCACCACCCCACTACCACTACCATCCACTGTTCGCTGCCTGTGATCTGCATCGTAACCACATCACATGCAAGATAACAATCAGACAAGGAGGGTAGTCGATTGAACCTGGAGCTTTTTACCAAAAACTATATGCATATGAGAAGTTCATTACAGAAAATAAAGAAAGAGCCAACGACTCTTAAAACACAATTCTGCAAAATCCAAAACACAAGTCACAATTTTTGGGGAGTCATAAAAGATAACTACCATAATAGTTTTGCAATAATTCATTCCAAAAAAAAGTCAAATGTTCAGCCAATGTTTCTCCATTTCTTCTTGCTCCCATTCCTGCATTGATTAAAGACAAAATGAAGTTAACCAACTATACCTACTTGCCTAACATAATCACATTCAGCTTACAGATTATATTGACATGGAAACTGGAAAGCAAAATCGTAAGAACACAGACTGTAGTCTATGTAAGAAAGAATTTGGTCTAGTAATATAAGAATTATTGGAGGGATTTAAGCCACTTAAGAATGTGTGCAAACATACATGCAAGAAGAGTAGGCTAAGAAGTGAACGGACGATCCACTTTATCTCATCTTCTTATTATTAACCCACCACCAGAGGTATCAAATCTTCTAAGAATGTATTACATGAATTCTAACTCTGCTTTATCCGGAAGACAATGCAAGAGAACACACTTTAGGTTGACAGCTACAGTTTGGGTATATGACAGAAGGGTTCAGACCAAAGGAAGCATTTATTGTCCAACTAAATAAACTAGCAAATCTATATGTTCTTCATAATAACCCTTTCCGCTAAAATTGCAGCATCCCATACCCACAAACATAAATTCATCCAAAGAAAATAGCCATTATTTGTCTTTTCTCTTCCTCGGCGTCTCGTGTCCACTAAATTCTATACAATGAAAAGGAGATGAAGGCATCATCACAAAGGACGATCCACTTTATATCATCTTCTTATTATTAACCCACCACCAAAGGAATCAAATCATCCAAGAATGTATTACATGAATTCTAACTGTGCTTTACCAGGAAGACAATGCAAGAGACTACACTTTAGGTTGACAACTACAATTTGGGTATATGACAGAAGGGTTCAGACCAAAGGAAGAATTTATTGTCCAACTAAATAAACTAGCAAATCTATATGTTCTTCATAATAACCCTTTCCGCTAAAATTGCAGCATCCCATACCCACAAACATAAATTCATCCAAAGAAAATAGCCATTATTGATCTTTTCTCTTCCTCGGCGTCTCGTGTCCACTAAATTCCATACAATGAAAAGGTGATGAAGGCATCATCACAAATCCTGTTACTTCAGGCAATCATTGTGTAATCATTACCCCCCATATTATCTCAACCAACTCCAAACATCTTGACTTCCCCAATTATCCACAATACCTTGGTATCCATACAATGAGAAACGGAGCAACCATAAAGCAAACCAATAACCTCAACCAACTCCCTGGAAAAGAATCGTATCTCAAAGGACCTAACAATGCTACCGATCAAATAAATTGTTTCAATATTCCATTTGATGATAAAGACTACCAAAAGAAAACAAGTTTTTTATTGATATTTCACCTCCACTCCATCTCCCTTTCTACCCTAGATTCCCTACAATGAAACGAGAACCAATGAAGGTGTCAAAGAAAGGGAAACTCTTCCACATACATTAATGTACTCTTTCCTCTCCCTACAACTTCCTATTCAAATACAACACCTGCAATCCCAGATGTAACTAAGCTATATTTTTGTACGACATGATCAAGTCTCAGAGAACAACATAATTCATTTTAAGAAATGAAACTCGGGATACTGGGAGTGTTGCAATAAAGCGACCATAACTAACCTCTATATGACCGGCATCATTAAACTATGAATGGATGTATCATATTTCACAAAACTATATTCAAACTACCTGATACTGAATAGATATTAACAAAAGTCTTGGGAAAACAACCATCTCCATTCAAATTCCTACGAGTCCATATTTTCCACAACCAATCTAATCATGGTACCAATGTTTTTAAAGGACTATTAAATACATTGAACCAAATATCATCACTCTGCATGGTCAAAAGTCAACAATTTTTGAATGCAGAACAAAGCTCAACCATATTTCTTTCACTTCATCGCAAAGAACTATCCCCACTAACTCTCCAAAGAAAACCAGACCATCCAATATCAACTTTAACCATTAATGAGACATAACTTGCCTTTCAAGATAGAGCATGCCCAACATAAAATTTCAACGATATCATCATCTTCCCATCACAAAAAATCATCCTTACTTCAGCCAAACCAAGTTAAATAATTTGTTAGGAAACAATCCATTCAGTGTATCCAATGTATCATCACAATACCAGTTCCTTTTAAACAAATACATGCATGTGCATCCAAGTATGTAACCTAATTCTTGTCTTTTTCATTCTCCTATCAATCCATCACCAAGTATTCGTGGATGTTTCATATACCAATCGTAAAGAAATCTTAAGTGGTCATAATCCCCCCCCCTCAAGGCAAACCACTGAATCACAAAAGCTCCCCCTCTATTACTACCTCAAAAAAATCCAAATGTCTTGATAAGAGTTATCTATAAGAGGAAGTACTGACACTACAGATCTCCAAATTTAACAAAATAAAGGAAGACCATCGGGTATATCCGATTCATCCTCCCATACAATTTCCTCTTTATTTACAACACTCATTACCGACACATTCTTCGTCATGGCTTTGCGCAGTGCAAATCCTTTGGTAGCGGGTTCGATTATTGCAGTGGAGACCTCTCCATGAAAGTCTCTCTTGTGTTCTTCATGCATTGCTAGGGTTGTCAAGGCCTTCTGTTGGCAAATGTTGCAGATTGTTGTGGCTGTGTGGAAATTGGAGACTTATCAGACTGGTATAAATACTAGTACTACCAGTACATCTTTTTGTATACTGATGCTTTTTGGTACTGATGAAACTTTTTCCCCAAATGACATAATATTGAAGTATATCAAATTCAAGCACTGAATCAGTGGAGATCGCGGATTTCAAAGAAGGAGCATTTTATATCGTTCACGATTCACCTACTTTCACATGCGTATACATCTACATCAAAAGCGGGAAGATTAAATTCAGATTCACATCACTGTATGGGTGGATATACATGTGGCTATGGCTGTCTATTCTGACGCCTACTCTTACTACACCTATCGAAGCTTGGGCTTGTCCAGGAGAGTACAGTTGAGACCCATCATTGTATCACATCAATAAGGGAACAACATAGAGTAGTTAAATCAAATCATAATAGAGAGAGAGATACCTGCCTCCGCCATTGTTGATGCGAAATGTGCTCGGATCTGAAAGCTCTGCGATGGGATGTGTCTTCTGGTGTGTGTGTCCTCTGGTGTGAATAACCTAGGGGTTTGAGTGGAGTGCTGGACTTTATAAGGAGAAGTGTATTTTATTTTCCAAAATTTTATAATAACGGTAATGTTAAATATTTTTAATTCACAGTCTTGCCAAAATATTAATTCTTTCTTTTTTCCAGCCAAATATTAATTCAAAAAATTGTTGTAAACATGTAATTTCTTTCTTTTCAGAAAAAAAAACATGTAATTTCATTGAAGGTTGATGGGTCAACCAAAATTAAGATAGCCACACCACAAATATCAAGGCCTCATTTGGGTTAGGTCTAAGGTGGGGGATTAAGGATAAATTTATACCTCCGATTTCTGCGTTTGGATGTAAGATGAAGAGCAGCACAAAACTCATCTAATTAGTTTGATTTTCCATCTCCTTATATGCTATGTACAAAATATGCACTTACAAAAACCACGCTTAGAAAAATTACACTTTTTCTTACAACCTCGTACTACCAAGGAGGTGGTATAAGGCAGGGGGATAAGGAGAGTGTTCTAGAAAAGACAATACTGTCTCTATGGCCCTGTTTGGATATTGTGGTTTGGTTAACCTCCACAAAATGTTAACTAAACTTTAACCCAAAATGTATAGGACCCACGTTCCACTCATTTTTCTACTCACATAAAATTTGAAACCTCAAAACCAAAACTATCAAATACAAACATCCACCTGGTTTGGTTAATCAAATAAGCCCAACCGTGTTATCCAAACAGGGCCTATATGTATTGTGTATTAGTGCATACCCCGTGCCCTCAAGGCACTACCACCTCATTACTTGCTACATCCGAAATATGGATAAATCAGGGGTGAGAGACAAAACTCGCAATATATTTGACAAACTCACCACATCGTGATATATTTAACCAACCCACTAATGAATTGTAAGAAGTGACAACATAATAATTTTGGCAGATAATGACCGACTTCCATTGAAAAGAACAAAAATATGCAAAATCAAGAAATATATTTAGTCGTGACTAATTTTACATGACAAACAACAGATGAACTCTGTAACGAAGTAGCAAAGTCCACATAAACTTGTGAACTCAATGTTCATATGCAATTTCATTCTAACGTGCATTCACTTTACGTGTGTATCCACAAACAGCCCGAGACATGACAATCCACATGTAAAAACATGTTTGAATATGTACATATGTATATATATGAAATAGAACCAACTTACTTATCATTCGGAGTGTCTAAGAGCATCTTCAATGGCATTAGGTAAAATATAGGAATATTATGCCCAATTACTATGTACTTCATCAGACCATAAAACTAAGAACGGTGTCGTTTGAGGAATGAGAATATTTAGAGGAAAATACAAAAGAACGAGAAATTTTTGTTTGCTCTAAGAGCAAATGATGTGGATTTACTCTAACCATGCAACACAAGACACGTCAGGAAGAAATAGAATGAGTGGCAGACAAATGAAAGTGGATTCCTACATGTTCCAGACGTGTCATGTGATGTATTGATTAGAGCACCATGTCATATTTGCTCTTGGAGCAAGCAATAATTACTCCAAAAGAACAACACTGTAGATAGTCCTAAACGTAGGCTTGGCCCCACGGCGAAGTGGACCTATCAACAACCAGCAAGTGTCTACAAGTGTCTACACAATTGTGCTCCATGCACATTGGATCATGCCATGTTGGCAAACAGGGACCATGAGAAAGGGTCACTCGCATCTCATCAGCTCTCATGGGAACCGGGGGTACAGTGGTTTGAAGGCTGGAATGAGGCTGTGCTGAAATACCTCTTATTTTACTTCTGAGAACTTTTGTAATCTTGAAAAGTTTTGAGGCACCCAATCCTATGTTACTTGACATTTTTATTATAACGGTTAATAGTAATTTTTATTTTTTAGTGATTTTTAATTCTAAACTATAAAATTTAGCTTTTAGATGAAATACCCCATATCTCATTCGGGGTAGTGTTGTAGTTTTGAAAAAAATGAGTAATAATATTTTGAATTTAGAACTTTTGACATAAAACCCCCCTTGTTGTATCGTCTCGGTGACACGTAGCTACCAGCAATATTGATTTTGTCTGGAAACCGCCCTGCAGTTTCACTTCTAGCGACATCGCGAACATTTTCCAAATAGAAACTCTCGTGCAGTTTCACTTTTACCAACACTTAGCTACCAGAAATTATAGTAAAATAGAGCACGATGTCGGTAGAAGTGAAACTGCAGGGTTTTTTTTGACAAAATCAATACTGCTTGTGGCTCAGTTTCAGTGAGATGATACTGCAAGGAGTTTTATGTCAAAAGTTCTAAAATTTATTTTGTCAACTTGAGAATTACTTGTGCTTTCCTAAAAATGGAGTGTCATATATAAGCTGATTGATAATATCATAAGATATAAAATTAGCTTATATGTGTTAGCTAGTAATTGAATATTATATTTTTACCCCTCAATTTTTGGCTTCCATAATTCAACCCCAACTAACAAGTCATTTCTTGTATATTTGCATCCAACTCTTCCATCTACTATATTTGGTTAACTCTCGTTTCTTTACATATTTTCACTTCATGAACACTTATACAAGCTATCTCATCTCTCTTCAAACTCCATTTCAGTTTTTTTTTGAGTTTGACCTTAACACAATACCATCAAAATTTCATTTTCTAGTCTTCAGATCATGAAAAACTTCAGTCCAATTTCATTAACCATTCTACTCAAGTATTTAAGATCAATTTCACTCTTTTGTTCACCATCTTCTTGAATCACGGGGTAAAGTTTCTTCTAGTCTTGAATCCATGCTTGCATATCCATGTTTAGTTTTGATTTACGACATTTGATCTTAAATTTCTTTATCTCCATGCCCGATTCTTCATTTTCATGGTTAGATAAAGAGTTTAGCTTCACAATTTTGACTAATTTATGAAGCTCACACTAGAGCTATACGCACATTGTGAATGTTTTACGATTTGAATTTATATATCAAGACAATCTTGATAATTTATGAGAGCATGTAAAAATCTTCTTTCGTTCTTATAATGATGTTATTTGGGTGAAAATAAAGTCTTCTTAAATAGCATGTACCATTAGAACCACACTGACTGATTTTTGGAAAAATTAAATGTTGATACAATTTGTGAAAAAAAACGTGGGTTATCTCTACATTTATCTATGCATTTTTTTAAATATTTTACATTTTGAAACTAGACTCAAAGAGGGTCAATCTGATAAAACAGTGAACTTCATATCATTTTTAGTTAAGAGATATAGTCCTTTCAATTCAGATGTTTTCTGAACACCTTTTCTGGACCAATTTTATCATTTTTGTTGAACATCTCTTTTTCAGAAATGATTTTCACCTCTTATTTCGTATGATGGAACTAGACACATAGGGATCAATTCTGTTGGCATTTTTTCTCTTCTCCAAGTAGTAGTAGTTATCCTTTAAAATTATAACTTTTTGCCAAACTTATCTCTGCACAACAATGTTTATTTTTTTACGTGAGTTTTATAATAGCTATGCATGAGATTCTTGATGTAGATGAAAAGTAGACACAAGTTTCTTGTCCATTTATTTCAAAATTTTAGATTATGTGTTGGTATGGTAAAGGGCTCTAAAGTGAGAATATATATTCTGTCCGGAATACGACTTCAGATTTTTGAGAAAGCTTGTATGTGACATATCTATGTGGCATGTTGGGATTGTTTGAGACATTTTATCACCAATATATGTGTATTAGTGACATTTAGGGTTCATATAGATCATGTATTCAATACTTGAGTATACGACTTGTTGGTACTTAGTGCGTCATGTGTGTGACTGTAGAAACTGGCCTCATAGAGACAAATTTTTGTTGTCGGAGTGCAAGATTTTCTTCCTTTCTTTTTTTCATTCTTCGGATCAATCGTAAGTACATATATATGAACCTTACTTATCAAAATGTGCGTATGCGTTCCATGTTTCAAATGAATATTTTTTTGTCTGAAAAAAAAAGTATGAGAAACATGATTTATACTCGAACTTTGTTTGGATATATACATTGGTTCCTCTTGATAACTCTTGGAAATTACTTATGAAAGATTGATATTCTGATTTTGGTAATGAGTTTGGGGGATTCAAGTACAATTCTCCATCACTCTAGGATGGGGGTGTTACATGCACCATTTTTGATTTTATTGTTATCCCTCTGTCTACGTCGATCCTGTCTGTGCATGCAGTAACTAAACTTAGCGGTTAATTGAAGTGGAAGGAAAGTTGACTACTCTACCAATCCCGTTTGTGGCTATGGATATGCCCCAATGAAATGAAATGAGTTGAAAATTATTGGCTACTCGTGAATTAATATTCTTATCAGTTCAAAGGGACTTGTTTACTCTGGAGATTTTACTGGTTTAAGAATTCCTAGAATACTCATGATTTATTATTTTTCTAAAGTTGAGAGATTTTGGCTACTCGATTACTTATTATTGTTCTAAAATTTTAGTCTCATTTACTTTTACTATTTAAGATCTCTTATTTATTACAAATTATACTTGTGTGCCACCCATTGTTTTACATGTCGTAGTATGTATTTATCCTGTTTTACTGATTACTTTCAAACATTGATGTATGCGTTTTTTATTTCAAAACCACCACATGTTAGAACATGCCGGTATGGCAACAGGGATTGAGACGAGAACGTTGATCATAAGTTAGATCACATGGCATATTTGAGACATCTTACTTTTGTCAACTTATTTCACAAGATTTGTTGTATGCTTTAACTGAGAATGTAATCTTAGTAGTTAATATTCAACTTATCGACTTTCGCATTAACCATGAACCGAGATCCTGGAGTGTTACATGTGCACCCATCTATATATACCAGTTCGACATTAACAGTCATGATCTTTCATGATAGCAGTGAAATCTCCCAGGGCTTGACCTATTCGGTCTAGTATATATAAGAGGGTCAATTCCTGCAAACGGTACACTACTACGTCCCATAGTACACACTAATTGTCTATATACCAACAAAGGTCTCTCTCCACCGTTGTATAAATGGCTTATTTTTGTCTTCCTTCCTCTGAACCTCTCTGGTTTTCCACCATTTATGACTTGTCAGATTGAAGCTCTTGTTAAATGTAACCGAAGCACGCTCAATGAAGCCAATCACAAACCCTTGTGGACGTTTAGTGAGCCCAACGTGAAATGATCTTTTATCAATTGATGCAAGTAAGCCCAACAAGGTAAAATCCAACGAAATGAAAGACGGGAGATGGATCTCTGCAGATATCTCGAAGCTTCGATTTACCGGCAGATCAAACCCCATAGAATGCCATCAATCCCACAGTGGAGTCTATACAAGCACTAGGGGCGACTATGAAAACTCAACTAGACTAGATGAGAAAAGCAATGGCTAACATGGCGGCCACAAACACGCAGAGGAGCGATTTGCTAGAAAGGGAAATACTGACAGTACAAAACACCCTTAATCTGCCGACTTCTGCTACGATCAAAGCTTTGAATATATTTTCAAGGCTTTGAAAATCAGTTCAAGTCTTTGAAAACACATAATAACTTACCTTCCTTACCTTGTTCTCCCCCTAAACTAATGCATATTTATTTAGCATACCCAATTCCAGTCTAAGAGCTGAAAATCTTTCATCTGCCCATGGTTTAGTGAAGACATCTGCAAGTTGCATGTTAGTAGAAACAAATTCAATAACAATATCACCTTTCTGAGCATGATCTCTGATGAAATGGTGTCTGACATCAATATGCTTGGTTCTTGAATGTTGAACTTGATTTTTTGTAATAGATATTGCACTAGTATTGTCACATTTGATAGGTACACTTCTGAAGTCAAATCAAAGATCTCTCAACTGCTGAGCAATCCATAAGACTTGTGAGCAACATGCTCCATGAGCTATATATTCAGCTTAAGTTGTTGATATGGCAACTGGGTTTTGTTTCTTGGAGTGCCAACTGATCAAGGAGGATCCAATGAATTGACAAGTTCCTGAAGTGCTTTTCCTATCAACTTTGTAACCTGCAAATTCAGCATCTGAAAATCCATGCAAAGAGAAATTAGAATGTCTTGGATACCAAAGCCCTAACTCTTTGGTACCATTGAGATATCTAAAGATTCTCTTTACAACACTTAAGTGTGTGTCCTTTGGATCAGCTTGAAATCTTGCACACATACACACACTGAAGATGATATCTAGTCTACTAGCAGTAAGGTAAAGTAATGATCCAATCATACCTCTATACTCTTTTAAATTGACACTCTTACCAAATTCATCCTTATCTAAGGATAGTGTGAAACTCATAGGAGTCTTGATTTCTTTGGATTGAGCCATATTGTACTTGTTCAGCAAGTCCCCAGTGTACTTGCTTTGATGCAGAAAGATGCCCTTCTTTAATTGATGTATTTGAAGTCCAAGGAAGAAGTTCAACTGTCCCATCATGCTCATTTCAAATTCCCTGCTCATAAGACTTGAGAATTCCTTGCATTTAAGATCATTAGTAGCTCCAAAAAGAATATCATCAACATAGATCTGAACTACAAGTAAATCTTTCTGATGAGTCTTTATGAAGAGGGTCTTGTCTACCAATCCTCTTTTGAAATCATTTTCAAGCAAAAACTTGGACAATCTTTCATACCAAGCTCTTGGAGCTTGTTTCAAACCATAAAGAGCTTTGTCAAGTTTGTACACATGAACTGGAAACTTATCACTTTCAAAACCTGGAGGTTGTGCAACATAAACTTCCTCTTGCAAGTAACCATTAAAAAATGCACACTTCACATCCATTTGAAATAATTTCATGTTCTTGTAAGATGCAAAAGCAAGTAAAATAATAATTGCTTCTAACCTGGAAACAGGAGCAAAAGTTCCCTCATAATCAATACATTCTTCTTGGTTGTACCCTTGAGCAACTAACCTTGCTTTGTTTCTGATCACTTTGCCATTTTCATCCAACTTGTTTCTGAAACACCCATATGGTACCAATGACAGACTGATTTGGCTATGGAGGAACTAAGTTCCACACCTTGTTACTTTCAAACTCATTGAGTTCACTTTGCATAGATATAATCCAGTCTGCTTCTTGTAATGCTTCCTTCACAGTCTTAGGTTCTACAAAAGAGATAAAAGCATTAAAAGCACAAAGATTCTTCAAATGTGATCTTGTTTGTGTACCAGTGGATGGATCAGATGATGTTGTCAACTGGATGATAGGTGAGATATTTGAATCTCTTTCTTGGAGACCAGGGTTCAGGTTCTCCATATTGCTTCTCTGGTCTTGAAGTAGTGGCCTGATCACTCATGTCTTTCTGTTTAACCTTATCAAGGATTTGATATTTATTTTCAAGGCCTTGAGACCTATTTTCAAGGTCTTGAAAATGGTGTATGCTTCCTTCTGAATGTTTCTTGAAACCAAGTGAGTTTTCAGCTTCGTCTTCTGACTCATGCTTGTTCAAATTCAAGTCTGCAAAACTTTTACTCAAAAAATCATCATATCTTTCATCAAAGATAACATGAATACTTTCTTCAACCATCTTGGTTCTTTTATTATAAATTCTATAAGATTTGCTAGTCACAAAGTAGCCAAGAAATATACCTTCATCACTTCTTGCATCAAACTTACCCAAGTTGTCCTTTCCATTGTTGTGGACAAAACATGTGCATCCAAAGGGCTTGAAATATGAAATGTTTGGCTTTATCCCTTTGAATAATTCATAGGGGGTCTTCTTAAGGATAGGTCTGATCAAGCACCTGTTCAAAATGTAATTTGCTGTATTCACAGCTTCTGCCTAATAATGTTTTGGCAGTTTGTTGTCTAAAAGCATTGTTCTTGACATATCTTCAAGAGTCCTGTTCTTTCTTCAACAACTCCATTCTGTTAAGGAGTTCTAGGAGCAGAGAAATTGTGAGATATACCATGCTTAACACAAAATAAATCAAACTCTAACTTATCAAACTCTCTACCATGATCACTTCTAATTGAAGAAATAGGCAGGTTTTTCAGGGTTTGAAGTTCTCTGCAAAGCTTTGAAAATTCAGAGAGGGCTTCAGATTTTTCTTTCAGAAACGTAACCCAAGTAAATTTAGAGTAGTCATCAACAATAACTAGCATATAATTCTTACCTTTAGGAGTTCGAGTCCTCATAGGACCACATAAATCCATGTGAAGTAATTCAGTAGGTCTAGAAGTACTTCCGAACTTCTTTGGCTTGAATGAACTTTTGGTTTGCTTACCTTAGGCACAGGCTTTGCACACTTCGTCATCTTTGAACTTAATGGATGGTGATCCTCTAACCAGATCTTTGGAGATCAACTTGTTCAAAGTTTGCAAACTGATATGACCATGTTTTCTGTGCCAAACCTTTGAATCCTCTTTCAAGGCCTTGAGGCACTTCAAACTTTTACCTGCAACTTTGTTAGTCTGAAAAGTATAAACATTGTTTGATCTAGAGGCTGTGAGGATGCAATTGCCTGATTTTTCATTCTGCACCACACACTTCTCTTTATCAAAGATAACCTTATTGCCATTATCACAAAGCTGAGATACACTAAGAAAGTTAAATTTCAATCCATCAACAAGATATACATCAGAAATTGAATTTTCAGAATCTATACCAATTTTACCAATACCAAGAATGTTGCATTTGCTTTTGTCACGAAGTATAATTGATCCTTCTGATTGCTCCTTCAGTTATGAGAATAGAGATCTCTTTCCACTCATTTGTCTTGAGAAACCACTGTCCATAAACCACTTATGTTCTTTAACATTGGTGACAACCTGCAAACACCAATCACTACCTTACACATCTGTTAGACCAAGTGTTGAATTTGGACTCATATTCAGGATCAACCATATTAGGTGGTCTGACCCCTTTAGGAACCCAAATCTGTCTGACTTGTCCTTTGAGTTGAAATGGGAATGTGTTCCTCATTATGTGAGGGTCTCTTCTTCTGAAAGGACAAGTCATCTTCATATGACCAATTTTATTACAAAAATGACACTTTAGGAGAAGTTTTGTTTCCAGCCTTCACAAATCTGGTATTGTTATTTCTTGGAAAATTTGGATTATATCCAATACCAGTTTTGTGAACAGATTTGAGCTTTCTCCAAGAATTAAGTTCAACTTGTGTTCTGAGCCTACAAGCTTGGCTTTGACTAATTCAGATTCTTGAAGTTTCTCAGCAAGAGTAGTATTTTGCTTATCTGATTCATCAACTTGATGTCTCAGATTAACAAGGCTATCACTCAACAAAGAGTTCTTAGTGACTACTTCCTTGACTTATGCTTTCAAGGCTTTGAAACTTGTTTTCAAAGCCTTGAAATCACTGTTAGTTTTCTTCTGAGAGATTTCAAGATTCTGATTTAGACAGACAAGTTGTAGATTCTCTTTTGCTTGCTCATGAACTTTTCTTTCAAAAATCTAATCTCTTTCAGGAGTCTTCTTCATTTAAAAGCATTGTTCTAAGATAATCTGAAAGAGATTCTTTTGGTTTTGAAATAAACAGTTTACCATTACCTCAATGTTCTTCTAAGAACTTTCATCATGCTTGGCCTTGAAGCATAGGTTGACATGTTCTTCTTCAGATTCTGAGTCACTTGAAGTGTCTGAATCACTCTATGAAGCTATCATAACTTTCTTTCTTTTGTCATGATCTTTCTTCTAGAAGTTCTTGCTTTTCTTGTGTGGACAGTCTCTGATCAAGTGTCCTGCATCACCACGCTCAAAGCAATTCATGACTTTTGATCTATTGTTCTGTAAATAAGACTTACCTTAGTCTTTGCTACTAGAAGATCTGTGTCTTTCTCTGTTGAATTCTTTGTTTCCAAAGTTTTCTTCATCTTAAGAATTTTGGTCAAGACTTTGGAAATCAAAGCAAATGGATCTTCATCATCATCCTCAATTTCAAGGCTTTGAATTTTCTCATTCTCTTTGGCCTTGAGTGCTAAGTTCTTGATGCCTTCTGGTAACTCTCCATCAGCTTCATTCACGGATATTTCATGTGTCAGAAGCTTCCCTGGTAGGTCATCAAGTTGGAGTAATGATAGATCTTGAGCTTCCTCAATTGCAGTAGTCTTTGGTTCCCATTTTGCTTTTGGAAGACTTCTCAGAATCTTCCTCACCTATTCTTCATTGGAAATGTGCTTTCCCAGTGAATCAAGATTATTGAAAATGTCTGTAAACCTTTTGAACATTTCTCTGATTGAATCTTATGCATTCATCTTGAATAGCTCATATTGTCTTAGGTAGATGTTTATCTTGGTTTGCTTGACTGGTTCCTTCAAAAGTCACCACAAGCTTATACCAGATCTCCTTGGCAGTCTTGCAGCCTGAAATCCTGTTGAATTCATCTGTACTCAAAGCACAATATAAGATATTAATAGCTTTGTAACTTTTTGAAAATTGTTCTAATTCAGATGAAGAGAGTGAGTCTTCAGATTTGGGAGTTCTAATCCCATATTTCTCTGTGTAGAAAGTGTGAGGTCCATTCTGAATAATGGTCCACAGTTCTATGTCTTGATCAATGATGAACATTTTCATCAAGGATTTCCAGTGAGCAAAATTATCTCCACATAATAGAGGAGGTCTGTTAGCAGCTCTTCCCTGTGAGAAACCACCACCACCTGCAGTACTCATGATCACCAGATGGTTAAATCTAATACAGTGATACAATCTCTGATACCAATTGAAAGGGGAGTAAACATGTAGAAGTGTAGAATAAATACTCTGGAAGGGGGGGGGGTTGAATAGAGTATGCCAACTTTTTGTAAAACTTGAAAATATAAAAGTTTAAGTGAAGAGAAATGAAGTTCAAGGCCTTGAAAACAGTTTCAAGCCTTTGGAAGAAATACAGTTTAAGTAAAGAGACAGACAATTCCTTTTCAAGGCCTTGAAAAGAGTTTCAAACCCTTGAAAATAGACTAGTTTGAATATTGTAACGACTGAGTATGCAAGATAAACTGTAAATTCAAGAGACACATAATTTATAGAGTTCAGTCCACTTGGACCTACGTCTCTACCTCAGGGATCTTCTCCCTGCAGGATATTCAACACAATTCTTATTAATCAAAAGCTAAGCCCTAGATCTCAAGCACAGAGATATGCCTTACTCTTTTACATCTTGTGGTTCTCACTAACCTATCTAGTACCTGCTCTAGCTAACTGATTAACTAAGAATTATCGATTGTTCACTTTTAACAATCCTTGAGAATGAGAGATAGAAGTAATATAAGAATGATCTACAAATTGAGTACAAGACAGAAGAACACTGGAAGTGTAAAACTGCAATGAAAAGTGCAGTGATCTTCTGTGAGATGGATTGTAATTGATGAACTTCTTTGATGCTTGTCAATCCAGAAATGTGTCTCTGTTTTTGTCCATTGAGTGTTCTGCTTATTGCTTCAAAAGAGATCTATTTATACTGATCAGAAGCTCTGCAAATCTTCCCAGATTTTCAACAACAAACTTTTTGTTTTGTAGGCAACAACTTTGACTCTCTTAATAGCCTTCTCCAACGGATAGTTGATCATGATCTTCAGTGACATTTTTATGATCTTGTCTTTAAACACATTGAGAAATTGTCATGAGTGTTTGATCGATCACATAATCATCTTTCTCTTAATGTTTCCTTTCCTGCAAAAACCAGATTAGGAAACCAATCCTGCAAACTTAGGAAATTAAATTTCCCTACAAAATTGAGTCAAAAATATGGATTAAATGGTGTTAGATATATCAAAACAGTTTGTCTTTCATCGTCAAATAATAGCACATCAAGCATAGGGGTGAGAGAGATAGAATCAAATCAGAAGAGTTCAGAAAAACTCTCCATTGGAATATGCATAAAGGTCAGACAGTTTCAAGGCTTTGAATCCTGGTTCAAGGCCTTGAAATAGCTCGAAATTGTGAAACCTGATTCAAGGATTTGAAAACTGGTTCAAGGCCTTGAACTAAATTTGTATTTCAAGTCCACGAAACCTGTGACCTTACAGAGGCAATCCCAGTTGAGGTGCAATCATAACTCTCGGTGATGCTAATAATGTCTTCAACTTTTCGAACGCAGCTTGATGCTCCTCTGTCCACAAGAACGTCGCGTTCTTTTTGAGAAAATTACCAAAGTAAAAGGTCAGCTCTGAAATGGCTGGTATGAATCTTCTTAAGTACGACAGCTTTCCCAGAAACGTCTTCAATGTACTCTGAGACTGTGGCGTAGGTAAGTTGGTGATTGTCGAGCTCTTCGCGGGGTCAGGCTCGATCCCGTGCCGGTGAATTACACAGCCCAAGAATTTTCCTGAAGTTACCCCAAACGCGCACTTCATGGGTTTCATCTTCATCTGGAAATCTTGGCACCTTTCAAAGACCTTCCTCAAGTCCGTCCAATGGTACTTTTTTTTCCTTGACTTGACCACCAAGTCGTCCACATAAAACTCAGCTTCCTGATGCATCATATCATGAAATAGCGCCATCATCGCCCGTTGATAAGTAGCTCCTGCATTCTTTAGACCAAAAGGCATAACTGTATAGTTGAAGACCCCCATGGGTGTGATGAACGTCGTCTTCTTTGCATCTTCTGAGTCCATTTTGATTTTATTATAGCCGCTAAATCCGTCCATGAAGCTAAACATGCCGTGACCCGTAGTAGAGTCAATCAGGAGATCTATGTTGGGCAACGGGAAATCGTCCTTTGGGAAGAACTTGTTCAGTCGACACAAACGCGAAGGCTCCCGTTCTTTTTTAGGACAGACACAATATTAGCAAGCCAGGTGGGATGGTGATTGGGCTCGATGAATTTTTCATTTAGCAATTTCACTATCTCCTCCTTTAGCTTGACATTAATTTCAAGACGAAAGTTTCTCGCGCTTTTTTTCACTGGCTTTGACCCTGGGATAACATCCGGTCTATGCATGGTAATGTCCTGGTCCAGCCCCAGAATTTCGTCGCAGTCCCACGCGAAAACATCCCTGTATTCCTTCAGCAAATCGAGCAATACTCGCTCCTCCTCGTTGTTAAGATCTGCACTCAAGAAGATTAGCCTTTTCTTCTCCTCATTTGGGCTCAGGAATACCTCCTTCAATTCTTGTTTTGAGGTTTTGGGCGATCCTCCATGCATTCAGGAGCCTCCTTCAATTCTTCCAGCAGTGTCTTTCCCTTATCTTCGCCTGGAGCTTCTATCAGCTCACAAATTTTCTCAGGGACGCATTCGATGGGATGGTTCGAAGATGACCCCGCGCACCTTTAGATGCGATAACATTTCTCTCCATTGGAATAAAAGCTGCCTACCTGCCTGCCTTCCTTGTTATGCTCGACAATCCTCTTCAGGGTGTAGACGTTCTTCTTGCTGTAGGTTATTTTGGGTGCTTCCTCCCGCATAGGATGCTTATCTTTCGCGCTTCTCGCATCACCATTACCCCAGCTGGTGACTGGTCCTTGATGTCATCCCATTTGGACAAGGGAGTGGGCTGAAACGGAGCTGGAGTTACCTCACCGTCATTTTCGTGAACCATACTGCCTCAGACAAGTTCACCTCCTCCAAGTTAAAATGATTCACCGAGGCGGGTATTGCAACCACTCTGTCTTTTTGCAAATGAACTTCATTACTTGATGAGTTGTGGAAGGCACAACATCAAAGCGGTGGATCCATGCTCGACCAATGATCATATGATAAGATATATTGGCATCAATGACGTGGAACTTAGCAGAACACTTGATTTGGCCAATCTGGATTCCCAGGGGAATCTATCCAATAGTCATTCTGGAGTCGCTTCCAAAACCCATCAATGGTGATGGCCTCTTAACAATCTTGCTTTGTGGGATTCAAGATAACTCTAGGGTGCTGAGTGGGATCACATTCAGTGCAGCTCCTCCATCGAAAAAAACTCTCTTGAACTCGATACCATTGATTACGGCAGTCACATACAACGGCCTCTGGTGGTTCGCGTATGCCCTCTTATACGCTTCATCGAACGTCATGACTAGGCCACTTGATCGCGCGACCCTGAGGACTCTGCCATTTGAGACGACGAGTTCCTCTCCATAGTCTTCAGCCACCCTTAAGATGGCCTTTGTCATCTCATGACTGCAGGTGCTGAAGAAATTCATGTCGTGAAAGAACTTCTCGAACTTATTGGAATCTTTCATTCGTTCGGCCCGCGTGTATTATGTGTCCATGCCATAATCTTCGTCTTCACAAATTTTGACAACTACCGGGATTCCTGCATCTGCGACCGCTTCAAGGTCCATGACTGAGATCATAACTATCTCCTTTCCCTTGGGCTCCTGTTGCGCATGAGATGGCAAAGGATTGTTGCGTACATCCTTGGTCGGCTCATCGACGACCAACTGTCCCTCCTTAATATTTCTGTCCACGAGCCATCTGACCTTCTTGCATTCCCTCGTCGGGTGCATAACCTATCCATGGCATTCGCACCATCTGGGATCTCGCAGTTGCTCTACAGATGGCTTATGCGCCAGTGCTGGTAAAATTCCATCTTTCCGCCACCTCTTACAAAGATCTATCGCGTCCTCGATCGAACAAGGCAAGGGTGGTTCCTCCCTAGGCGTGGGCCACTGTTGCTTGTGAGGGGATCATACCGCAGTGACTTTGAAATCTCGTCCACGCTTGTAGCTGAACTTTCCAATCTTGAAGCTGAGCTCGCTGGCGCGCGATCGTTGGTATATCTCTTCTTCATCTTCTCCACCAGTGGCTCAATGTTCCTAGTGCAGTCAATCAACTTTGAAAAGGTAGGCATATTCAAATTGATTAACATACCTTTGTACTCGTCGCGCATGCCCTGAACATATCTCCACCAGGCGGCCTTCAGACACTTCATCGATGCACTCCAAGGACCTGGTTCTAAACCTCTTGATGAAGGCGACTCCATCTTCATTGTGTTTCTGGTGCATGCGAGAGAGATGGGTGGTGGTGACCTTCTCCTCAACTTGGAAGAATTTTGTGTAGAATTTCTTCACCATGTCTTCCCACGTCTTGATAGAACCTGCTTCGAGGGTCCTGTACCATTTATACGCGACAACCCCCAAAGATTTAGGGAATTCGCGCATAAGCACCCTAGTGTCGACTCCATGGGGGCCCATCAAGTCAATGAATCTCATAACGTGTTCGTGCGCATTCCCGCTGACCTCATCGAACTTTTCCCATTGGGGCGCCTTGTACATGGTAGGATTGGGCACAGATATATGTCCCGCGGGATAGGAGGCGCACTGTCAACTTTTGGGATGACAATATCCGCAAAACTCTGGTTTGCAATGATTCTGTCTAAACGTTGTTCCAGGGCCGCAACGTTAGCAGGCGTACTTCCCCCAAGGGTTGACGACGGTGTCACGACAAAACCCGAAATATATGGCATGTTAGGATCATAGGGAGGTAGAGGTGCATAACTCCCCTAGGCCCCATTCGCGTGTGAAGGCAACGCGGGGTATGGAGAGGGATTCCCAGCAAGTATCAGGGACGAACTTGATTGGAGCCTTGGTGCCTGGGGTGCAGGACCATTAGGGAGAGAAGATTGTGGGTTTGGTGGGACAGGCGTGTGCACATTAGAGGTTGTGGTTACCCCTAGTGGAGGCAGCTGAGCTGCTAATGGTGGGGTTAAAGCCCCATGGGCAGCGTTCTGAGAAAATCCTCCCAGAAACGCCATGATCTGGGCGATCTGGGCGGAGTGAGCCTGCATGGCCTTGGCCTGGCTTTGGATTGTGGCATGTAACATCTCTAAAGAGGGATTGCTTGCATTAGCTGTCTGGGAGGTTGTATTGGTGTTGGTGTTGGGGTCTCCTCTCTCGGGGTTTCTTCCCTCAAAGGAGATTGATCACCATTACGAAGGTTAGCCTAAAGAGACATGGCTACTAGGTTGATTGGTTGAAGCTTTGAAGGTGAATGGATTCATGTCGGGTTCACCAAATTGTGTACGAAGAAATCCCTGAGAGAGATTCAAGCGTACACCTCAAGTAGGGAATAAAATCAAGAACTAGAACACAGAGAAATGGAGGGTGTGAGTAGGGAGAGAGTAAGCAATGGCAACTGTTTTTGAGAGAGAGACATTGTGCTTTCTGGTTAAAGGTCCGAGAGTTGCAATGGAGAGCTAACGATCCTATATATAGTGGGGAAGTGACCGTTGCAAAGGGGTTAATGCGCCCATAAATGGCGGCTTAATGACTCTGAACGACACGTTCGACCGTATATATAGGGAACGTTATGCACCTGCCCGCATATACCGGAGATCGTTATGAGATCGACCGGGTTTATAGGACGTGGTCATAAAGTCTCTCAAGTCAGTTACTAAGGGTCGCGCGCGAACGCGGTTGCTGCTCTCGCGCGACGTTCCTTACTCTAGCCTCCAAACCACTAAGTCCCTACAAGTCCCCGTGCGGTTTGTATCGCGGGTGGCCCTGTCTCGCAGTCCCATGTGGATAAGTATGATCAGTGATTGGGTGTATATGGAGCACAATCAGATGTGCTGGATGGCTGCCACGTGGTCATGATCTGTCTATCTTTAATGCACTATCTACATCCACCAAGCTTCAAACCTATATATACCCCTACCCGTTCTATTTCTAGACTGAAGAGACACAAGAACCGGACAATGATCAGAGGAATAAAAACCCACATTTTGTTGATGAGCACAAGGGAAAAAATCCAACCATGCAGTACTAATCCAGGCCTTGTCAAGGCGCTCAAAGGTAGGAGTAGTAGTAGTTATATTGTTAGTCCAAGTGAACCAAGGACTAACATGCTTTAGCTCAATCAATCCCCACTGGTTTAGATAGTCTAAACACACATCCACGCCCCCCATCCAGAACCCCATAAGGACCACTCTTATCTCTAATACCTAAACTTGGTTAAAATCCCCCACAAGGAGGAAAGGCTCAGAAGGGTCCGAGATCAAAAAACTGATCTCCTCCCAAAAAGCCCTCCTTGAAGTCACGTTAGGGTGGCCATAGAGGAGGCCATCATACAACATAGAATTAGTAGTATTAACCGAAAGGAGAATGAAATTAATAGAGGATGACAACACCTGAACAGAAACAGATGACCTCCATCCAACCCATAACCCCCGGCACTACCAACCGCATCAACTCCAAAAGAGGAAAAGCCTAACTTTCTAAATTTAGAGTTAACAAACACAACAGAATGTTTGGTTTCAGACAAAAATAAAATGAAATGGTCAAATTTTCTGGCCAAAGTTAAAACATCTAGAATTGCAGACCTTTGGCCTACCCCTCTGTAGTTCCATGCTAAGATGTTCACGGGGACATTGGAGGTTGTTGTGGGACAACCTGCCTAAACGCATTTTGAGATCTTAGAACCGATGTGGGATTACCACTCGAAGAAACAGAGAACGACATGCAAGACATGGAATGGATAAATTGAAAAGAATATAGGGGAAAAAAACCTAGGGGATTAATTAGATGTGGAGTCTGAGTGATTCTATATTTCTTACCCTTTCATTTCCCCTCATCATTCATCCAACTCTTTCTTTTCTTAGGTGGCACCATCACTGCTTGTTCTTTCTTCTTTTGCTTCTCCCCATTATCCTCCTCCTCATCGTCACTTATTACAATAACTTCCTTCGACTGGTTCTCCATTTCTTCCTTGTCAGCAGTATGAGAGATGAGGGCTTCAAGAAAGTCAAGCTTCCTTTCTAATATCTCTTCCCACGCTTCCCCAACAAGCTCCTATTCCGAGTCTCCATCTCCCGAACAGTCACCAAAATCTAGAACTTCCATTTTGAAAGAAGGAATAATTATTAAGGGATCCACATCAATCACCGGAATAATCGTAATGCAATGCATGTCCTGAGCTTCTTTCTCACCTTGAACTATCTTCACCTCTTCCATCACTTGATTTGTAACCCCTTCATCCTTTTCCTTGATTTCTTTCATCTGTTCACCTTCCTTGTCCGCCATAGTTAGCAGGGCCACAACACCACCCGAACTCTCTCCTCTCTGAGAATTAGCCAAAATCTCTTCAACCATTATCTGCTTTCCTTGTAAAGCCTCCTCAGATCTCCTTTCCACCGGTTTTAATCCACCATAAGATCTTCACTCTTCTTCATCCCTTGGGATTCCCCCTGGTTCGGTTCATGAACCTCGTGAATAGCTCCGGTTTGTGTTGAACCGGCAGCTGGAACATGCACCTTGGGAATCGGATCCGCCGAACCGGTTGGAATACTCGAAGCAGTAAAAGCTTCACTAGAAGATCCCACCCTTTCTGCCAAAATTTCACCCGTCGCAATCATGCCACGTAGGATCAAGGCCGCCTGTTGCAGCACTCCTGCCGTACTTCCTGGTTCATTGAACTGGACATTAAGATGTGGGGGTGGAGAACGAGGCGAAATAGGTGAGAGAACCGAAGTGGGGGAGTTAAAAGAAACGTCTGCTGAATACGACCCTTCGCTAGAAGAGGCAGAGGAAGAGACATCAACATTAAAGACAAGTGGTTGGTTGGGGTAAACCAAAGGTGGAGACAGTGGCGAGATTGGTTCATTAAGATCATGAACCTGTACATAAGTTGTACGGTTGGGACCATAAAGCCTAAACCCCTCAACCTTGGAGTGAAGAGTGGAAACTGATTCTGAAATAAAAGTGGAACCGCATTTCCATATCTAGCGGCTTGAAAACGATCATTTAGGTTCTGGAGCACCATCCAGTCCTCCCAATCACAATCACCAATCTTATGACCAATCCTGCCACATTTCAAACAGACCTTAAAGATTCTTTCGTACCTGAAGAACAACCATCGTGGTGGTTCATCCAGTAGGTGCAGAAACGCCCCCGGAATTAGTGGTTGATTTTGATGAATCCTGATACGAACGCGAAAGTAATCCATGTTAACCACTCTGTTATCATTCCAATCAATCGCCACCACTTCCCCTGCCACCTTACCCAAGTCTTCAGCCAACTGGAAGACAAAGTACTCCATGGGGTCCCCATGCACCTGCATCCACACTTCAATCCTTGGAAAATCGACTTCCGAAAGCACAATATTGGGAGTTCGATCTTTCACCAAGAGCTCTTTCTCTCTAATGGAGAAAAGATCCTCATTTACCAACGCCTCCTTATCACTTCGATCTAGGAAGTGAAATAGGTACACATCTTGTTTCTTTTAAACTGCAACCATATTAAGCGTGCCCAGTGTGCATGCACTTCTTCCTGAACCACCGAGAGTGGCAGTGGGCTGTTATCAGCAAACTTTCCGGCGAAGGTGGAGGACCAAAGATTACGAAGGGCATTAACATTTACTGGGTTAACAAACATTTGGGCCGTGTCTAGGTAAGGGGACGAAGTTGGGATCAAAGACGTTGTAGTCGGGAGTAGAACCAGGAGAAGGGTTTCCACCATTCATTATAAGAGAGAGAGAGAGAGAGAGAGAGAGAGAGAGAGCAACTAGTTAAAGAAACAACTCAAAAACCCTAGCTAAGAAGACCAGCAAAGTAACATAACCTAGCGTAGGAGACATGCAATTGGCGAGACCTAGCGACATGCAAGACTAACCCTAACCCTAGTCGGTAATGCAATCATGTGGACTTCACTTCCCTTAAACCTTGGTTAACTAGCGTGGTTAAGCCATGCGTTCTCGGTTCTAACGAAACAACGCCACCGGAACACTCCTTGAGACTTTGAACTGCGCAGTAATGATGAGAAAATCCATCAAGCCTTAATGGCGCTCTCATAAACTAGCAGAAGACGAAGCGATCACGTCCACTTAGCTGATGCACTTCACCAATTAAAATAGAGCAGAAGGAACAAAAAACACGACAACTCAACAAAGTAGAAATTTGTCACTTTCAACTGATAAGATTGATGACTCCTGAGTTGGGATGAGAAGCATTTGGAAGGTAATGATAAAACAAGAAAAGTTTGGAAATTAAACGGGAGAACAATCCGATGCGTTAAGCTCTGAAGAGAGCACAAAACCTAGAGAGAGAATAGTTGTCTTCAATGTGACATCTCTCCTACTTCTAATGAAGTGTCGAGTTTACAAAAAGGAACACATCCCCTCAAAAAAATAAAAATAAAAATAAAAAAATAAAACCACCACGGTTGTCTCAAACAAAGAAACAATGTTCCTATCAGTTTAATATCTGATATGTGGGCCATCAGCTCACACGATATTAAATTTATTTTTTGAGGGGGAGGGGCTCACTACAGTAGCTTGTTAATGGGGCTCCTCAAGTGTCGCCCATGTGTTGCACTATTGCTAGGGCCAGGCGCACCCCACCAAAAAAAAAAAAATGTTCCTAAAAAAAAAAGACGCCGTCCTTTCTCTCTTCCCAAACCTGTAATTTCAAAAACCTGTAATTTCCTCTTTCCTAAAAAAAAAAAAAACCCTGTAATTTCCGAGTAATTATTGCTTGCTCCAAGAGCAAATATGACGTGGTGCTCTAATCAATACATCACAGGACACGTCAGTAACACGTAGGAATCCATTTTCTTTTGTCTGCCACTCATTCTCTTTCTTCCTGACTCATTCTCTTTCTTCCTGACGTGTCATGTGTTGTATTGATTAGAGCAGCACGTGTATTTGCTCTTAGAGCAAACAAAAATTTCTCGTAATTTCCTCTTCATCCTCTCCTTGAGCAGTCAAAGTTCTTTCAGCTTCGACGACGTTAACTCCTCTTCACTTTTGATGGAGAAATCAAAATCTCAGGAGACCCCTCGTTACCAGATCCTTGGAAAAGCTCAATTTGAGCCTCACTTCGAACGAATCGTCTACCACCATCAATACCACCCACTCCCGCCACTCCCCAGGTCTCTCTCTTGTTCCTTCAATTTAATGGCCTGTAACTTTCCTGCTGCTTCAATTTTGATGATTCAAGGACACCCATATTCCAATACTGCTTTAGCTTTGTGGGTTTTTTACAATTTCGTTGTATGTTTTGCAGTAGTGCTATCTGGGAAGGCAAAACCTCCCACCCTTGTTAGTTTGTGCCTTGGAGTAATTGGAAGACATTTCGAAGATATTATCGATGAGCTTGGCGAAGTTGCTGATAGTTTTCCTGCTGATATAACTGTAATTTATTCTGATCCCTCTTTTCTTATGGCCGAAATGCTCATTGTTGTTGGTTTTGATTTGTTATTCCAAGTTAGCTATGTGACTGTCATGAGTTATGGTACTGCTTCATTATTCGATTTCCTTTTTGCCCGACTTAAGATTATGGTGACAGAATGTAGAATTCCGTTGTAGCGGAAGTAGGGAATTGTCGGCTAGTGCATTCTCATAAGTCATAAGTGACATGCCACAATGGAGTTGAGTCGTGCAAACATAGATAGGACATGATTAATCATGATCTCATGGAACATATAACATTCTAGGTGCTTATAACTGCATTTTAAAGTAGATAATGGTTAGACACAACATGGTCCTGCGAACCACATTGGTTTCCAAAATTAAAAAATAAGAATGTATCAATGCTTTAGGAAAATAGGGTACTGGTAAGATCTCAGAACTCTTGATCGCTTCATTGGTGTTGTTTAACAACCAAATTTTGTCACAGATGGATTGAAACGCTAAAGTCCATGTTTTTACTAACAAATGAGTGGTTCATTTATTTTTTATTGGAGACCAGAGTTATCCAATGCGGTGATTTAAAGCTGGATATCTCTTAAGGGACTCATTAGTGCTGTAATAGCAAGGGGCGTTGATGTAATATTTCCTATAATCTAAATTGGAAAGGCACAAGGGAGAGTAACCTCGGTTAGCTTCAGTCGTACCTTTAGGGGTACTTTCCAGCTCCCAAGTCGCTGAGCTGGTCATCTGGGGGAATTGTGGCAACAATTAATTGCTAGTGCTCTAGTGGCAACAATCATCAGGAACTAGATGTTAAGAGTATGATGTTAACTTATAATACATAATGCAGAATGAATTGCTTGATTTCATCTGAGAACAATGTAAAATATGTTGAATAAGACCCTGAAATACTAGTTCCATTTAGATAGTTAATATGGAGAGTTTGTTTCACTGAAAGAAATGTAGGGTGCTAAATGTAATCGAGAACGAGGAGCTAAAGAGAGTTATTCTTAAAATTTGCAGTCTTTAAAGAACATCTATAGAGTACACTTTGGTAAAAGGCGCTCTTTTATATATACTAGAATAAGAAATTGCATTATTATAGGCGCCGTGGTTAACCTCTCAATCTAGTATCTTTTAAGGGCTATCTTGACTGATTTGTCGGTAGACATGTTTAGTACCAGCTTTTCAGAAACTCTGCCTGGGTAGAAGAAATGACAAAGTTATTGCTTATCGGTGGTCTCTTACATCGTATCTGTTGCTGTGTGGTATACATCCAAATGATTGTTGGAAAGGATCAACACATTTTCAAATGAGAAGCTTGTCTACTCATGCACCAGCCACTTCCGTTCCCACTTCTGCACCAGCCACTTCCGTTCCCACTTCTGCACCAGCCACTTCCGTTCCCACTTCTGCACCTTGCTCTGGTGATTAAGAAAGAACACGTTGTGATAATCGATTCAGGAACATATTTTGTAGCTCAAAAAACATACTTTCAGCATAACCAATGGGTTGGAAAAGGATACAAGCAATATAGAAGGGAGTCAATAATGTACTATTGTAGTTAAACTTCATGGAGAGGAAGTGCTTTCTAGGTACTCTTTATATATTTGATCAATGATGCGCAACAATAGAGAAAGTGAAAAATATTTCAATCATATTGGAACTTTGGAAGGGCACATTGCATCAAGTCGATTCAATGATGTGAAGGCGTGAAACTGCTCTATCTGTGGTTGTACGAATTTGTTTAAGCTGCAGTGGATGGCTAACAGCCTAACTGTGATGCAGGAGGATTTGAATAAAATGAATTTGGTTTGGAATAGCTTTGAGCATCAATATGCCAGGCGAATTGTAGTGACTGTCATTTTGAGGTTTGACTCTTCATCCTCTCCTTGAGCAGTCAAAGTTCTTTCAGCTTCGACGACGTTAACTCCTCTTCCCTTTCGATGGAGAAATCAAAATCTCCGGAGACCCTCGTTACCAGATCCTTGGAAAAGCTCAATTTGAGCCTCACTTCAAACGAATCGTCCACCACAACCAACACCACCCACTCCCGCCATTCCCCAGGTATATCTCTCTCTCGTTACTTCAATTTAATGGCCTGTAACTTTCCTGCTGCTTCAATTTTGATGATTCAAGGACACCCATGTTCAAATACTGCTTTATCTTTGTGGGGTTTTTACAATTTCGTTGTTTGTTTTGCAGTATTGCTATCTGGGAAGGCAAAGCATCCCGTCATGACTTATGACTTATGGTACTGCTTCATTATTCGGTAAAAGGCGCTCTTTTGTGTATACTTGAATAAGAACTTGCATTATTATAGACATGTTTAATTCCAGCTCTCCCTAAACTCTTCTTGGGTAGAAGATATGACAAAGTTATTGCATATCGGTGGTCTCTTAAATCGTTATCTGTAGCTGTGTGGCATACATCCGAATGATTTTTGAAAGGAATAACACATTTTCAGTGAGAAGCTTGTCTACCCATGCACCAGCCGCTTCCGTTCCCACTTCTGCACCTTGCTCAGGTGATTTAGAAAGAACATGTTGTGATAATCGATTTCAGGAACATATTTTGTAGCTCCTATTATCCCCAACAAACAAACTATCTGCATAACTAATGGGTTGGAAAAAGGATACAATAAATATAGAAAGGAGTCAATAATGTACTAATGTAATTATAATTCATGGAGAGGAAGTGCTTACTAGGTACTCGTCTTTATATATTTGACCAATGATGCGCAACAATAGAGAACTTCAAAAATATCTCAATTATATTGGACGGGCACGTTGCATCAAGTGGGTTCAATGATGTGAAGGAGTGAAACTGCTCTATCTGTGGTTGTACAAATTTGTTTGAACTGCAGTGGATGGCTAACAGCCTAACTGTGATGCAGGATGATTTCAATAAAATGAATTGGGTTTGGATTGGAATAGATTTCTAGGAGCATTAATATGCCAAGGAAATTGTAGTGACCGTCTGTGTTAATTTGAGGTTTGACTAGTCTTTCCAGTCTTGACTAGTCAAGCGGTAGTAATTAGTGGCATTTAGTAAAAAGATTGAATATTTTGGGAAAAGGGTGAAACGCTATGAACATGGTCTATAAGTCAGGATATTCTATCCTATAAGGGGAGGATGAAATGTTATTTAAACTATTACTGATTCTGCACTTAGTAATTAAGTGTTTTATCACCTTCAACTTTTTAGCTGTTGGTTTATCACCGTCAACTCTTCGTAGGCGTTGGTTGTCCATTCTTTTCCGCTGCGTCAGTTGGTATCGGGGCGCCGAATCATCCCAAGTTTCCATTATTTATTTGGTGAATAAGCAAGTGTTGATTGGAAGACGGGGGAAGAGGCAGCTAAGCTGTTACACCAAAGTGGTCGTGAAGTTTGCCAAACTGGATGATGGTACCCAATATCTTGACAAAGACCGGATGAACTATTTACGAGTGTTGATAGTCATTTTCCTACTGATGCCATAGATTAAGACACTTTGCAACTTTATGTTGAGTAAACAGAAGATGGGTTATTAATTCTGAAGAACTAAGAAACTCTTATCTTCTGCTTCGATTCTGATGAGCTGGGAGATAGTTCTGGTGAAAACTTCTTTGTCAAAGAATCTGAGAGGATGGAAATCAAATTGTTGAAATATATCGCAGAATGTGACAAAGCTTTTGAGGAATATCAATTTGGCTCGAAGCATTTATCTTATTATGATGATCCATTCTTTGTTTCTTACGGTTGCCCTCTAAAAGAATAAAGGTTACGAAGTTGTCATGGTTCTATTTGTTCAACACTTGAAGAACATGAAGAATATTACCAGTGGAAGGTTTCAGTTCAGATATTACAGTTTGTCAGGAACGAGTGGAGCTCATTTTAAAATTTGAGGCAGAATTTCTCTAACTTGGAGTCTGATGCATGAGGATTTGAATTAAATGGATTGGGTTTTGGAATAGCGTTCTAGGAATGTTAATATGCCTGCGACAATATAATGACTATTTGTGCTAATTTGAGGTTTACTAGGCGTTCCAGTCTTGATAGTCGAATCGTAGTAATTAGCTGTATTCAGTGAAGAGGTTGAATGTTTTGGGGAGGGGTAGAAACTCTATGAACTTGTTCTAGAAGGGGAGGATGAAATATTATTAGAACTATTATTGATTCTGAATTTCATTCAGATTTAGCATTTAGTAGTCAGTAATTAAGTGTTTCTCACCTTCAATTCTTTCGCGTCGTTGGCTGTCCATTTTTTTCCACTGCGTTAGTTGGTGTCAGAGCGGCGACCAAATCTTGCTGAGTTTCTATTCGTGCATTTTGAGAAAATGTTATTCTTGAATGAAAGACCGGGGAATAGTTAGCTTAGTTACCACACTACTGTCATTGTGATGTATGCCAAACTGAATGAAGGGCCCCATTCTGTTAAGAACAGACTGGATGTCATTGTTTTCGAGTGTTGATACACATTGCCACGACAAAAATATAAACTGGGATACATTTCCAATTTATGATGAATACACAGAAGATGGCTGACTGATTCCGAGGAAAGCAGTACCTCCATCATTTCCGATTTCATGTGTCAAGGGAAGATACCACTCTTACCAAAATTTTCATGATCCCGAGTTTGAAGAATCGGAAGGTGAATTCAAAGAAAGCATTGAAAAGAATCGTTAGGTTTTTCTGGAATGTCAATTAAACTTGAAGCCTTCTTCTTTCATTGATCCCTTCTCGTTGAATCATGGAAAGGAAACAATGGAGCGGTCGTTTTTCCTGTTGTTAAAGAAGGTGAGATGTCATGATAGGTAACTATACTATATTGAGGCCCCATTCCCAAAGGCCTTAAACTTATGTTTCTGGAGTTTCAATGGTAAGCAACCTCGATAGAACGGGAACGGCTCTCTTTTTGCTCGAATGGGCCCAGCCTGTAGGCTTAAGCTCAAACATCGTAGAAGTTTACTTCTTCCCCGTCCCCCGATGTTCGAATCTGAGTTCTCGTACGCGACCGGGGGTTACCTTTGGTTACGTTCGGTTAAGACCTGCCAGTCCCAGTGCTCTCCTCTACACATTCTCTTTTGGAGACCTCACGTGAATATTCAGGAAAGAATTCTGATTTGGCCCCTCTCAGTCTCACAAATTGAAGTGCGTAGCAGAGATCTTTGATGTCTGGTAAATTAAGGGCCTTATAGATATTCGAGAGCCGAGAAAGACTGAAGTCAGAAGAATCATAATTCATTTAAAAAATCGAGGTCGAATTTTCTCCAACGTGGAGAGTATGATGCAAGAGGATTTGGTTCAAAGAATTGGGCTTGGAAAAGCATTCTAGAACATTTATTCATGTGGGAAAATCTAGGGCTAGTTATGTCCATTGAGGTTTGACTAGTTGTTCCAGTCATGACTAGTCGAAACATGAAAGGTAGTAATTATCCATATTAACTAGGTAGTTTAAATGTTTTGGGGGGAGGGCAGAAACTTGAAGAGTTTCCTTTATAACTTAAGAATGTTTTAGTGCTAGAGGCAGGTTATGGAGATTATTAGAAATTACTGGAAAAATTACCCCAAACCTACTTGCAGTTTGCCGTTTGTTACTTAAAATCTACTGCCTTTTCAGTTTAACTTCAAAACCTACCTGCAATTTTCCATTTGTTGCAGATAACCTACTACTGTTTTAAGTAACCTCAAAAACTACCTACAGATTAGAAATTGATACAAATAACCACAAATCCCCTACGACGTTAATAAGCTTTAGCGCCATTTACTTGCTCTCTTCTTTTTGACAATTACGATTCACCATTTACGTGTCAATATGGCGTCCCATTAACTCTTTAGGTTTAACGCCGTAGGGGATTTGTGATTACCGGTAGCAATTTGTAAATTGCAGGTAGGTTTGGATGTAAAATTGAAACCGCTGTTGGTTTTCGAATCTCTGATAACAAATGGCAAACTGCAGTAGGTTTTGAAGTCAAATCGAATGTGCAGTATGTTTTCTGTAACAAATGGCAAACTATTGGTAGGTTTACGGTAATTTTTCCTAAATTAATATTAATTCTAAATTTTATACAGACTTGCACTTAAAATTTGAGTGTTTCTTTCACCTTCAAAATTTATAGTTGTTGGTTTATCGCCTTCTACTCTCTCGAGTGTTGGTATTTCCTTATCACCGCTGCATCAAACCGAAGGTGGAACACTGATTGCTCTTTTTCGTTGTATTGGTGGCTAAGAGAAACATGGTCATTCCAATAATTAAGAGATCAAACAGTTTTTGGACCTTACCTCCAAGCCTCCAGTTTACGGGTTTCAGGGTTTATCCTACAGGGTAGGCTTGTAGGAAGTAAAAAACTCACAATTGATGAGTACTTCTCTGTTCATGATGAGAAGGTGCCTCTCAGGTTTTTGGGGAGACTTACTTAGGCCATTGAAGTTTACAGCTCTAGTGTATAGGTCTTTGTCGTTCACGGTGTCCTCCCTACTGTTAGGTATCTTTAGCTCTTAATTAAAGAAAATGTAAACGGAAGGCACTAGTCAGAATAAAAATGGTATATTGAACATATAACCATCTTCATTAGAAAATTTCATAGTAAATGGCATGACAGGACATATTCTCCCATCCTAACCTTAATCTGAGGTTATCTTCTCTACATTTCACTCAGTAGTTATATTGACGCGTGGTTTGAGATTTGTGAGGTTATTAATTCCCAGCTTGAACCCCCTGCGCTATACAATTAACTCAGAACATACTACCTCTTTTCCTTATGACCCTCCAGTGTTTGATATTGATTTAAGTTCCCTAGTGGATACTATAGTAGTCCAAGTTTTGGATTGATGATCAAGGACTAGAGGATCTTTGAGCTTCAGATGGAATCTTAGATTCTTCACTGACCAAACTCTATATGGAAACCCCTTTGGAGGCGGGCGGTCTGGTTTGGGATGTTGCAATATGTTACGTCAAGATTTTGGACCATGAGGGGGATAAGATCAATCAACAAAGAGCAGCAAGTTGGTGGCTGCAAGGAACAAGTTAGGACACATTTTCAGGTCCTTTGTTAGGCGCCTGGATGTTGGTGGGTGTGTCCATGGTATTCATTGCTGCTCGAGTTGAATGAGCTGACTTGATTCTTTGAGGAGGGCTTGAGTGCTGTGAAAGGATATCTAGAGGCTGTTTGGTATCAACTTAAAATCTTAATAATCAGCTGAAAATAATCTGAAAAAAAAATCCAACTTAACTAAGAATCACAATCTGTTTGGTATGAGCTGAAATTATAGATTACTAACTTGATCCATTTAACAAAATTTAAAGAGATCTAAAGTCAATTAATTGAATACACATATTTATAACTGAAATGTGATCATGCTAATGTAAAAAAAAAAAAACAGAAATAATTTTTTAGAGATTTTAAGCTGCATAATCCCCAAATTTGGAGATTCTACAATTGCACACAGATTATTTTAATCTGCAGATTATCAGATTAAAATCTGCTGATATAACAAACGAGATTGTTGAAACTAGGCCGATTTTAATCCAATTGGATTAAAATCTGGGATACCAAACATGCACCTAGTCGATTTCAGTTCACAAACTATGTTTGATTTTTGCACTTGCCTTTACTTGTATGAAGATGTTTGAAGCTTACAACTGAACATTGGTGGTTTTCTCCGCTGTTTCAACATATTTTCTCCTATGAAGCATGTACACTCCAGAATAGGGCCGTAGCCGCGTCGGACACTTGGATGACACTGCAAAATACTGTGTCAGACCCTCCAGTTGGCGTGTCAGGGTATTTTAGAGAATTTCAATAGACTGGACACTTAGAGTACACGTCAGCGACCCTCCCCCTTTGTGTTTATTAGACTTTGATGAGGGGTATTTTATGAAATATTTGAACTTTAAATGGGTTAGAATAATAAGGCTGAAGTAGATAACATGTATATATGATTAATTGAGGGCTCAGTATATGAAATACCTGCCCTTTTAACACAAAAATAATAAAATGAAGTGAGGTTTTAACTTCTTGCATGCAAGAGCTTCAAGGGCTTTCACAGAGAGCTTTTCAAACAGCAGCTCATGTTTTCATGTTGACTCTTACCTTCTTATTCTTATCCTATATTTAGGCTTTTATGTGATATTTAAGCTATAAATATTAGAAACGTTGGAACAACTTTTTGTCATATATGTACCTCTTCCTACGTAATCCGGACTTCGAAAAATTGGAGAGAGATACCCTGTGGGCCTCTTATCCCTGAGAAAGGCTCGTTGATTGCACAAGCTAGCCAGTACAAAGAGAAGAAGGGCTTTCTTCGCCCTCCACCTAAGCTGCGCATGAAAGGGCCAAAGCCAATCCCTGGGGACAGTAAAGCTTCATAGGGTCTTTCTGTCCAGGTGCATATATATATGTGTGTGTGTGTGTGTGTGTGTGTGTGTGTGTGTGTGTGTGTGTGTGTATAGATGTATGTATAAGTATGTATAAATATATATGTATCTATATATACGTATCTCTATCATTTAGAAATGTTGTGTCCTGTGTCCGTTCCCGTATCTTATCCGACATTTGTAACCTTGCTTATGAAGCGGAAATCGGACATTGATTTTCATATTATGGCACAGATGGTTGGATATACCCAATTCAGGAAAGATTGTTCCTTCAGGAATCCAACTTGAGACTGGTATTATTGCATATAAAATGTCAATTCAAAATGTTACATTTTGCTTTAGTCCTCTTTCTCTCTGTAATCCTTTCTAGTTAGATGGGAAACACGGTAAACCTTTGACGCAATTCAAGATGCAGAGACAGGAGAATTAGCTTTGTTTGTTTGTGTTGGAGAGTTTTACAGTTTCGACTGTCCTGCAACAAGACTCTCAGAATCCTTGTGCATACCTGTGAACAATATATATCCCATTATGTTATATCCAGTTGAATGATCACGGATTTTTGAAAAAATATAGACGAAGCTTGGTCGAAACAACCTCTTGCATTGTATATTTGTCATCAGGCTTTCAGCACGTGTTCGAAACTGATTTTTGATCATTCAAAAGAAATTGTGAAGAACTTCACTTTAGATTTACTTCTCAAAAGATACACCCACGTCACCCTTGTGCAATTAGGGGTTTGCATGGGCCGTCTCGGCGGTTTGGAGCGTAAACCCAACCAAATTGACATTGTCAGTTTACAAGAAATGAAAACCAAAATCAAACCATAACATGCTGTGAATCACTCAGACCATAATTAAATGTAGGGTGTACTTTTATGGGTGGTTCGGTTTGGTCGGGTTTTGTGGGTTACATTTAACATGAACATTTTTCTTGAACTTCTACTAATCGCCACACTTGTTTAAAGGAAAAATTATAGTTTAAGTTGTAAAAAATTAAAAATTAAATGCATGGTGTACTTTTATGTATTTTTCTTGAAACCAAATGGATACCACATGTACAACATTTGAATGTATCAAAATATTCTAGCGTATATTTGAAACTATGTAATTTACTCGTGCTTCTATAAGATATACATAATGTAATGTTACTATTTTATAAACACTTGTAAAAGAAATTATAATCCTTATAAAATATAGTGCGAATGGGTATATCTTATGTAGCTTGGTATATATGAATTCGCAACTTGTATATGCTCATATATGGGTTGGGTTTGATCCGATTTGGCGTAGTTTTTGTTTTTTCCAAACCACTACCAAACCAAGCTGGCGCTAAACCGTTAAGTGTGGGTTAATTTGGGTTCGGTTGGGCGGTTCGAGTGCAGTCCCCTAGCAATCATTAATGAATGTGACAGACCATTTCCCTGGACATGTTAGGAATCCTATACGGGCCCCACAAATCAGAAGGAATCAGAGTAAGGATGACTGGTACCTAGAAAAAATGAGGATGACTTGGGAAAGGAGACAAGCTGATGCTTCACAAACTAAATAATGTTGCAATGAAAAGAATGTGCTACGAAATTAAACATCTTTGAACAATGAAGGTACCTGTATTTGAGCCAACTAGATGGCAGATGGTCAAGACTGTGATGGTGTTAGGCCATATTTCTTCTTTATATAGAGATCTGCTATTGGATAGCTAAGAGAATGATGTGGGTGACAATTTTCACTTGCCGTCTCTAAAATGTACATCGCATCTCTATTCCTTGGTAACTCTACTCATCCTCCCTGGAATTTGGAAAAAAACAATTATTTCAATAGAAAGTTACTTGGCACTCCAAGTCACCGTTCACTTGTTCTATTGATGGAAGACACCGAGAACTTAGGAATGCAAGTCCATGACAACTTTCAAAGAAAGATCTTGTAATAAGATCCTCCTCTGACCTACAACAGTAGCCAGAAATGAATCTGCAAATTTGACCTGGCAATTGCTAGGACATGGAGGTTAAGTTACAAATGAACAATGATTATAGTCAGTAGGTCAAGACTCTGTAACCCAAGAGCTATACAGAACCTTATTAGAGGCACTAAGAGCATAAGAACTAGAAAACCTGTCTGTTTGGGCTAAGGAACATGATCCACTAGATTTATCAAGAGAATTAGTAGATTTCTCAACCTCTCAGTCTCATATTTGTTGAGCTTTTGTACTTCCACATCCATTGAAGATCTGAGTCTGAGCAGTGGTATAATGTGCTTTACCCAGCCATGGTCCGCCTTTGTTATCACTTATCACCTTCTTTGCCTTCACCAATTATTTGAATCTGAGTCTGAGCAGTGGTATAATGTGCTTTTTATCCCACGGAGTCTCCAACATGATACTTTAGTGTGGTATGCCTTATTTGAATAGGTGCACCGTAGTCTTTCTTGTTTGGTGTCCTTAAATTATTTGTTTTTTTTCCCTTTCACGGTCCACATTCATATGTTGTAATGGTTTGGTAGTCTTAGCACCATCACCAATGGGCTTAATGAGATAGTATACGGATCTGCGACTCTAAAATGACTGTTCTTCTACTCTCTTGTCCATATTTTATGCTAAACTTCTCGTTGAGGATGGCAGTGTCTCCTTCCCCAGCACTTGAACAGGCATCATCTAATCACACTCTGCTTTGAGATATGCAAAAAACTCGAAAATTCTTTCCTTTCCTAAAATACACACAACACCAATGTTGTCTGCAGTATTTCATCTTGATATTTTGGCAATGATCTAATTTAAGCCTTTAACCTTCCACTAGATATTACTCTATTAGTATCTCTGATTGAGGTATGTTGCTAGTGCTTGATATTCTGGTCTTGGTTTCGTAAAAAGATTCTGAAAGTTTAGATTCTCAATTGTTTCCTTTAAGATATAGATGCTGCAGACATTTATTTTATAATTGACTAGAAGAGGTTGTTGTGGCTGCTTACGTGTAGAATGAGATCAAAACATTTTGAATGGTGTGCCACCCACCTCCGACTGTTAAAGACAACTTGGAAGCTAACTTTGTCCAATCAATATACAAGGCCCACCATTCACTGTCAGTATTGGTATCTGTAATTTCTTTTTCGGAGAACCTGAACAAAATAGTTAAACTTAAAGGATTACCGGGAGGGGTAGTTACCAAGGACTAGCGAGTAGTGACTGATTCTAAGAAGAGATACTTGCAGTTGCTAAAGGCCTTGCCAAAAAAAAGTGCCTAGTATAAATAAAATTCTAAAAGAAAATTGATTGTCAAGTGTATTGTTACAATTTAATTGTCAAGCCAAAGATTTATCTTCTAAATGTTATGTTTGGATGGATACTATAGTACAGTTTCGAGCTGCATTTCTATCGAAGCTTTTGCTGCTTTTGATCAGTCGTGGACTCGTAGGCATTTAGTAATGCACTAATGCCTCATCTTGTGCAATTATTTTAAAGCATCTTGAAGAGTCTTGGTGAGTGATATAAAATAGTTCAGATTTTCTTATTGTTTATTGTGCAATACTTTATGTTGTACCATTTCTTCTAAGCATAATGTTGTAATTGTCTGATATGCATTATTAATAAATTCCCAGATGGCAATGGCAGCAATTGCAAGAAGAAGAAAGCTTCTGAATGACAATGTTATCATCACCTTGGCAGATAGCTCATGGAAAATCCTCGATTTATCAGGTTCAGAAGTATCTGATTCAGGTTTATCCAAAGTGGCGGAGGTTTAGAGCGGCAGATATAAGGTACAAATCATTTGCTAATTTTGGCTAACTGTCTGATAGTAATTTAGGCAGTATAGTCCGTGGAAGTTAATTGCATTACATCAACTACCTTTATAGATCCGGAATATAACGTATTCCCTTCGTCCCAATTTATGTGTTCTGTTGGATTTTGCTCATGGATTAAGGAGATGCTTTCGACTTGGTAGATTTACATAATTTTCCTTTGTCTTATGTTGTGCTTATCTTGGGAAGTGAAAAAGTAATTTTTTTTAAACTGTGAATGGAGGGAAGTTAAGTGAAAGAGTAACTTTTGCACAAGTGGACATATTTTGGCAACCATTTTAGGAAATGTGGACACAGAAACTGGGACGGGGACGTATTGCTTTTTGATCATTATTGCAAACTGTTGGAAGGATCATAGAAGCGCCACATGTTATGGTTTCTTCACTTGCATCCTTAAGGAAGATTATCTTAGCTCTATCTGGGTGTCCTATGTTCTCTCACTAGTGATACTGAAAAGACTTTGTTTCTACTGGCTTTTCAACTCGCAAGGAAAAAAGTAGTAGTCAGTGCTCTGCTAGTTGGTGGGGAACTCGATCAACAAAATATATTATATTAATTGGACACCTATTGGTGCCAATAAATGCATACCTTTAGGGAGGAAGACAATTGGTACCCCTGTGGTTTGGGGAAAAAAGACAGAAACTACCCATACGTAATATTTTTGGTAAGAGAATTGTACAATTACTGTTCTACCCAGTTAGATAGTAGTTCTAAAACTTACAGTCAACTAATTAAAAATAAGAAACATTGACCTCCCTCTCCTCTTATCCTCTTCTTGTTTATCTTCTTCCCAAGAAAAGCCCCAATCCACCATCATCGTCACTATTTCAAACCCAGAACCACTTCTACCACAGCCAGACCCCCAAGAAGCTCAGTAATTAGACCCCCAACCCACCATCAGTATTCAACCGGCCACTCTCTTACCATAGCACGAACACCACAAAAAGCTCAGTAAAAAAGCCTCAAATCTCTAACCCGGACCAGTGCTCTCTCTCTCTCTCTCGTTGCAACAACCACCGTTCTGTAAATTAGACCTCAGCAGTCCACCACCACGACAACTTCTTCAGGAAGATAGTGAATGATGAGCTCATCATCATTTAAGCCTTATTTAGAATTCTGGAAACACATCACTTGGGCAAACAGGACAAAGGGAGGCTATGGAAAAGTGAACAGAAACTCACTCACTGGATGAGCAATTATTGCCCACTGAAACCCATCCGGAAGCTTGGGAGCTTCTCCTCGCCGCAAGTTCCATTATCTGTGGTCATCAGCGTAATCGTCGGAGTTGGGATCCTCAAATCCAACTCTGAGTCCATCAGTGTCTTATGTTCTGTCACACCATGGCCCGAATAATGCCTCAATATAATTCTCCTCCATTAACAATTGCAACAATCTCTCTCACAGGTGAGCCTCTATGAGCTCAAAAACCTCTCACAAGTGCCGGAAAAGTTAACCCCAAATTTGAATAATAGCAAGATTGGTGATTTGACTAAGGTGTTTGGTGTATAAGATCTGGCGATGTTGGTGGTCAGCGTTTGGTGATTTCGTCGACATTGGTGGCATTCGCTGTGGGGTTCCTAAGATTGAAGAAGGTAGGAGATGATAGATAGAGACAGGAGGGGGATGGGATTTTCATTTATTGCAAGGCAAGTTGGCTATTTTCATGAGGGTGAAATACTTGTGTTGAACTCAAAATTGCTGTCATCAGCCTGTTCCATTAGCTGACTAACGTAATGTTAGTCAAAGGGTACTAGTTTTCGACAATTTTGGCAAACATAGGGGTAGTTTTGTCTTTTCCCAAACCACAGGGTAACGAAGTGTCTTTTTGCCCAGATGTAGTGGTAGTTTTTGTCGTTGACCCTTTTAACATCCCCACTATGATATTTGGTCATCTACACGCTGCAATAACATTTTACTTATACTTGTTTGGATGCATCAGTGGCATCAGCATTTTTATGATCTTATCAGAAAGCCAGGTGGATTTGGCTAACTGTTCGGAAGTAGCGTTTTTTTACTTTGCTTTCGAAGGAATGATTTTAATTTTTCATCTGCTTGTTTGCTCAATTCCTAAAACCGCAATTGCTTTGGTAATCTGGGCTCATATTCTGACATTTGTCATGCAGCCGATGCAGCAACATCACATCGATTGGCATTTCTAACCTTGTGTAGCACTGTCGGTCATTGGAGATATTAAGGATTGGGTAAGACCTCTTCCTTCCAATAAAAGATCTTTCTGAGGAAGACTGCTATGAGTAGTACCTTGACACTAAGGCGTCGTACCCTGAAAAGAGAATTGTTATTTCTATGATTCTTCTCTTTCTTTCGGTACACTGAAACTGATACTGTGTTAAAAATGCGCTACTCTACTGGTAAACTAAAGCGATTACTAGTTGGTTAGATTCTGTTAGACAGCTCATAACTAGTGTGATTACTAGTTGGTTACATTCTGTTAGACATCTCATAGCTAGTGCGATACTAGTTGGTTACATTCTGTTAGACATCTCATAGCTAGTATGATGTAAAGCCAGGAGTAAAGTATAATTTCTTCGAATCTATGAACTTTCCTCTGCCAGTCTGTCTTTATCATATGACACTAAAGATTATGCTGTATCATTGTCCATGTCCAATGCACTAAAATCAGTTCTCACCCAAGGTAATACAGGCTCATAGGGGAAGACATAATAATAGAAGGCTCTCAAAAGATTCTCCATCATATTACTAACAGTACTTTTTGATACATAGCACCTATGATGCCTTGTAGCGTTGAGAGTAGGAGAAATTTGCTTGTTAATGCCAACATATGTTGACCATTAACTGATCTTGGCAGTGCATGAGCATGATCAGTAGATAAAACAAGCCTTGTCGAGCATGTTTGGACATTCTTATGTTAGTCCAGCATACAAATAGCACCTGTGAAGCCTTGTAGCCTTGTCAGTAGGAGAAACTTGCTTGTTAATGCCAAACATATTTTGACCATTAACTGAGGTTGGCAGTGCATGAGCATGATAAGTAGAAAAATGAAGCTTTTGGACAATCTTATGTTAGTCCAGCATACATTTTGTGGCAAACTTGGAAAACCTTAGTTCATTTGGCAGGCAGGCTGAAAGCAAGTAGGATTTTTTTCTATTAAATTTCGAGTCTAAAGATAACAACTTGATATGGGAAATCATTAAACAAGCAACTTTAAAGCCATTCAGTCAGGAGCAAAACCATGAATATGTGTAAAGTTCATAATAAAGGTAAAAAATGGTAGAGAAATGCAACGAGAATAAGGATTACATACGTTGCAGTTCTAGAGACAAATGGACTTGATTTAATTGAGGTTTATAATCTCTATCAGTCTCTTGGTTCATGTTCTTTTGATTCATATCATAGTAATTTTACATTTTCTAGTTCTGCTAGGAACGGAAGTTCATGTTCAGTACGCACCTGGATCGTATGAAATATGAAGTGTGAACTCAATGAAGTAGCATGAACGCTCCTTAACGACTACAAGTAATCAACTACATGGAACTTCTAGATTCAGAAGAAGTCACTAAACTATAAATCTGCCACGAGGAAAATGCATTTCGTCATTTGAAACTATTGGATATGTTGTGATCTTCACGCATGACTTTCTTTCACCAGAACCTGGCTCTTTATTCAGGCTATTGTCTTTAGCTGTGGATATCCACATTATTTTCTATTCAACTTTTTACGCAGCCATGTCAGTTTGGCTGGGAAATCCTTGATTTTAACAAGGAATTAACCTCGTAACAGGCTTGAAACAAAGTTATCTTTGCAGAGGGTGCCCGAGGAGTGAATCTACTGAACATAGATGCTTAGGTATCTTGAAGCCTGAACTTGAGGATGTGGAGGAAGATTCTTGGGAGGAACTGGAGACCATGGAGATTGGTCGTGGCGCACCATCACTGCGCTGGCTGGTATGGGTAAGGATTTCATGTGTATTACTCACTTTTTTGGTTTGTTTTTACTCTAGGAGACATGGATTATGTTCAGTCTACTGGGGTATGCATAATATTGTGTTTGTTGATCCTTTTGTTTACTCTATTTGAAGCTGAAGATCGACAAGAATTCATTGGAGACGTTGTCTGCTGTATGTCCTCGTATCATAGTGAATCCCAAATCTTCACCTTTTGGCTACAGGGGAATGGAAAGTCCCAGGTAAATGAGGTACTGGATGATCCATTCGTTAAAGAGATTGATCCTGAAACATGGGCGATTTCTGGGTTTGTTTTGAGGGCAACTTTGGCAGCTAGCTCAAATCACACAGATCTACCTATAGCTGAGAAGTTTATGCTTGCATTTGTGGAGAGAGACACCCGACTAGCACCGAAGCGAGCAAAAAATGCAAGGGAACATCAACGGCGAGCAGAAAGAGAGTGGGTGACAACCAGTACACGAGCAAAATCGATAGCTCTTGCATCACAAGCTAGTAGATCTTATTCCAATCGGAGCTGAACAAACATAAGTTGTATTTTCTTGTCTCACACAAATCTCCCGAGGGTGCAAATACACAATAGTGGAACCTGTAGTTGTATAAGTAAACTGTACAAAACTGCGACTCTGGTTGTTCATGATCATTATCTTAGATTATATGGATGTTATAATAACAATATCAAAGAGTAAAATCGAAGTTTTTAGATGTAGACTTCACTGCCAATTATGCGGGAACATAATAATTTCAGTGCATGTATAAGACTTGATAATCGGTCGGATTGTTGATGGTGATGAAGATTGGTAACTATTGACATGGTCCCGTGTTAGGATAGACTAATCTCTAGTAGGAACTAGACTGAGCCATGATAGTTAGATCAGGACACTGTGCAATGGTACAAATCCAGAAACCTTGTTTTTAAGCACTATTGACCAAAGGACATAAACGAACAATGAAGTGTGATGAAGTGAGATCTCAGTAGTAGTACCACCTCGAATAGCTGACTCTCTTTTGATGTAGGCTACAACTGGTCGGTGGTAAAATGTTTTACAAACTAATTTCGGCGTATGATATCTTTTGTGAGAGATTTCTTTACTGTTATTTTCTTGCGTTTGGTTAAACACTGAAAACTTATTTCACTTGTGTCTAGAATAAATATAAAATTTGCACAATTTGTAACAATTAATAAATTGGTTTTATGGATGGACATTTTGTTGTACATAGTTTTAGTATTAACTTACAATGTCTAGATGGTGTAGGTGCCAGCAGCTGGTGGTGGTGGAATTCGGTGGTGCAGTTGGTGGGGGTGTTAGGTGGTGGATAGGGAGGGAATGGCTGTAGGTGGTGGGGGTGTTAGGTGGTGGATAGGGAATGGCTGTAGGTAGTGGCATTGGTGGTTGGTGGCGGCAAAAGGTGGCGGTGGCGATGAATCAGGTGGCAGCATCAACAGGAGGTGGTGGCGGGGGAGGAACCATGTAGTTTTTTTTTTTTTTTTTTTTTTTTTTTTTTTGGGGGGGGGGGGGGGGGGGGGGAGTAGACGTGCCCCCTAACTCTTCTGGAAACACTAGGATACCCCTATATTTTTAGTTTTTTTTTTAGTTGTGCCAGTATTGAGTATATGTGTGTGCCCCTCAACCCTGTCATGACACAGTTGGTATTGGGTGGTGGTATAGGTGGTGGTAGAGTTGATAGGTGCAGGTTGTGGCAGTGATGGTCTGAGAAGTCGGCATAGCTGGTTGCGATGACAATAGTACTTGCACACAATTTGAAAAGTGGTTTACACATTTGAAACTTGTATATTTGTTTTATGTCGGTTACGTGAGATAATTTTACTCTTTAAACTACTTTACAGAACTAACTGAATCACACCGAAAATTAGCAAGCTGGAGTTCTCTTAGTGCTGAATGGTTCTTTATATTTCTGTAACCCAGAAGATGAAGAATCTTTCTCAAATCAAATCAAGTACGCATTAAAACTATAACCAAATTGTAGAGTCAAATATTACCTCATTTTCCTCTCTTTAGTCTGCGTTTGACTTTCTCAATCCATATCTGAGTCATTTTGACTTAGGAATTTAGATAGCAAAAAGATGTAATATTTTGACGATTTTTCTATGATGTTGTAGAATAAACTTTAGTCTATAATACCATACAAAGATTACTAAATTCTTATATCATTTTGTTAATTAAATCACCGAATCAAAGTGACATAGTGAATAATGACAAAAAGTGAAGTAAGAAGAAAAAAAAAGAAACATACTTATGTCGTATTAGTACTAATCTAGCCCCATCAGACCCAAAGTAGAGTCGACCAAGGTTATTTGAGTCGTGACGAGGGTCTTCCTTATTGCTCCATGGCCCTTCGTTTCCCACAAATTGTACTTCAGCCGTTCCAACATCTTCTAAATCTCTCAATTGTGACCCTCAAACTTTTTGAAAGTTCTCATGTTTGCTCCAACACTCGAGTATTCTTTCTTCCAGTCCACAAAGAACACACAAAACAATGCATATATGGCGTCAACACAAGGCCAAAGAAAAATGGCTGGTTAATTATCTTAGATGATATGGATGTTATAATAGCAATATCAAAGAGTAAAATCGAAGTTTTTAGATGGAGACTTCATTGCCAATTATGCAGGAAAATAATAATTTCAGTGCATGTATAAGACTTGATAATCGGTAATAGAAGCCCATTTAGTTAATTTCAAAGCCTATACTCTAACCTACCCTAGAACTAAACCTAAGTACTGGTACTGTACAAATAAGTGAGGCAAGCGTGTAGTGTGTGTCAGGTTGACTCTCCATCTCAGCCGTCCATCTTCGAAAGATAGATCTAACTCCCAATCTTATCAGATGCTCATCTCAGACCCTCAGAACAGCGACGGCGTCTCTCTCTCTTCTTCATGAGAAAGCATCAAACTTCTCTCTAGAAATTGGTCAGTTTTTCATCAAATTCGATCAAATTGATGATCAATTGGGATGGATTGGGTGGAGTACATCAGCTACTGGTCAACAATTTCTCTCAAACAGGTGAGTAATCCATTCCAATTTCTCTGTTTCTTGCTCGATTCATTCGGATTGATGATGTGATTTTGCAGTGAGATTGATCGGTTAAAGGAACTTTTTTTTTTTTTTTGTTATCGTGTGAGCCTTCATAGTTGTTTGATGATATGATCTGCAGTTTTTCATCAAATTCGATCAAATTGACGAGCAATGGGGATGGTGTGGGTGAAGTTTATGCACTACCGATTTTCAATTTATCAGGTGAGTAATTTCTCTGTTTCAGATTGATGATATGATTTTGCGGTGAGATTGATCGGTTAAAGGATTTTTTTTCTCTTGTGAGAATTCATCGTTTGATCTGTTTGTTGTCTATATGTTTCAAAATCTTGCGATTCAGTTGTAAAAATATCATCTTTTAGCTTCGATCTTCAATTTTTGATTCATCCCCTTTTTGATTCATCATTGAATTAGGAGTCATTTGAATTGATGTGTGTGATTTTGCTCATCATTGAATTAGGAGTCATTTGAATTGATGTGTGTGATTTTGCAGTGTGATTGAAGATTGATCATCATATCAGCAACGGGAATGGTTAAAGGTAGGTTCTTTTTCCTCTCTCTGAAATCTTTCGTGTGGGATTCAATCCTTCAGATAGTTGTTTGATCTTCTTGTGATTTGTAGTGATCCTAATCTCGCAATTTTGTTGTAAAAATTGTTCCTTTACCATCCATCTTTCTTTGGTTTTGTTTACTTTTTCTAATTTGCGATCTGTATGATGAGTAATCAAGTGCTTGTTTGATCTTTGTTCTGTATGATGAGTAAGAAAATGCTTGTTTGATATTTGTTCTGGGATTTGATCAATTCTTTAGATATCTACGTGTGATGTGACTTCCACAAAATCTGGCGAATTTGCTCTGAAAAAAATTTCTTTGGCAAATATCCCCACCCACCCACACACACATTCAAGATCTGTATGTGGTTCCCTGCGGACCCATCCATTGCTCAAGTTGATATGATAACAATTGTATCATCGTGTGACAACCCCATTCTTTCATCAGTTATTTGGTTCTTGATTTGTTGTTGATGCTGTTCATGAATTCTCTCTTATGGAAATGACTCATCATGATAATGCTCTGTTTTATGGGGAATGATGCTTTGTGTTTGAGAGAGAGAGAGAGAGAGAGGAAACTTTATGAGAAAATTATGGGAGAGAGACTGACGAGAGATAGATTGGTAGAGAAGATTGTGGGAGAGATAAAGATGGGAGAGAAGATTGTGGGAGAGATAAGATAACTAATGAGAGAAATTGGGGGAGAGACGGGATATAACTAATGAGGGAATGATGTGGGAGATGATTAGAGAGAAAACGGGAAGAATTGGGATAATTTAAGAAATGAAAGATTGAAGTCAATGAAATATTGATTAAACAAAGTGAGAGAGAGATTAAACAGAGATAGAGTCAGGGAGATAATTACGTAGGGAGAGAGGAAAATAGGTTACTAGTCAGAGACTTGAGAGAGGGAGGAGAGAGGGAGATTGAATAGAGAGAGATAGGGGCAGGGAGATATTATGCAGGGAGAGAGAGGGAGATTAAACATAGATAAAGAGACATGGGTTAAATTCCTTTTGATCAAAAAAAAAAGAGACATGGGTTGGGAGATGTTACGTTGGAAGAGGGAGCGAGGTAGGGAGACAAAGATTAAACATATAAATATGATAAATATATCTATTGACATATATATATATATATATTTATAGATTAAACAGAAATATGGATTAGACAGAACCAGATGGATTAGACAGAAACAGAGAGAGAGAGAGATTATAGAGAGGAAATCAAACATATTTATGAGAGGGAAATAGAAACAACGGGTCTGACTCATCGGGGCTGGGGCGGGTTCGTCATTGGACCCGGTCCATTGACAGGCCTTTTACAATTTTTAACAATCTGTACATGTCCAACTTGAGGTAGACAAATTCTGCATATACATATTGAGCATAAGATGCACAACCATGACTTTAAAAACTTTTAACCAAAATTCATCATATGCTTCCAATTGGCAATGATGCACAAGGATACCAACAGATCCTTATAGGTCCTCGGGGATAGAGTATTCTTTTTTCTGTTCAGTTTCATCACGACTCCTTTCAGTCAAACTTAAGGATCCAAATACATCTCATCCTTAAGCATCTCAAAACACCAATAGGATCACAGTGAGAGATATTCGGAGAGTTTTTGGAACAGAGAACAGATGGATCTAGAACCAACAGAACCCAGAACCTACAGGTTCAAACCCGTGACCCATTGTGGACCTGAGTAACCAGGGCCTAGCAAGAACCAATAATCAACACAGTTACTCTTCAAGGATTTTGTTCTGACAATTCCCAACTTATCTGCTTACATGTGTGTCATTTAACAAAAACAGTTTTATAGAAATGACGACATAAAACACTTCCGAAGTGATGACAGAACAAACACAAAGAAAATCGACAAAAATATAACATGATTGTCTTCTCTCCCCATGCGTGCTCCATCTCCATACCATATCTGAAAATAAAAAACAAATGGGTTAGTTATCTACATGATCTGTAAAAGTGAGAAATTAGTTTTCTTTCAGAAATTGGGTGAATTGTTCAACTTTGAACAGATAGAAACTGACGCTTGGGCATCAAAGAAAGTTCCTACTAAAGATGAGATTGAGGGGAGGGCATTCGTTATATTGGACCTCTGCACACCATAATTTAAGAGAATCTTCATATCTCACTTTTCATATTTGGGCGCTTGAGCAGTAAAGCTTTTTCAGCATTGATCATAAGAACAGTTAGGAGAGCGGATGTCTAAGTTTTCAAACACTACACTGATAAGATTTTTCTTTCTAGTTTCCTTTTAAACTCATCCGACTGTTGACATACTCTTTGTTAAAAGAAACCTTCATCAAATAGAGAACGGGACTCCTCATCATAGTTATTGAAACAATTTCTATTATTCAATTTTTGGCCTCATCTTGTTGAAGAAATTGCATTCTGTTTCTGTTTATGCCCACTGCTAACAGCTTTTTCTTCCCCAATAAAGTGGACCTGTTTTTGAAATTTCTATTCGGTTCCTACTTCCATCATTCTAGGGTTTGATAAGATTCAACCCAACTCCAACATGGTTTGGGTTATACTCGCCAGTGACCACAACACCACATTGTGAATAATGACATCCTTTCGCGAACTTTGCAACTCACCATTAGGCTGCCTCACCCCTCAAACCAATTCTAATAGCCATGGCCAACCCTCTCATCCCTAACACTATGTTTGGGAATGAGGTGAGAAAAGAAATGATGAGAAACTTTAATTTATGTGGGAAAAGAAATGATAAGAAGTGATTTAGATTTCTCACATATTTGTTTTGATTACTTAAGTGAGAAATGATAAGAAAATGTTATACTTTCTCACCTCATTTGTTTGGTTAGCATATTAATGGAAAAGAAAAGAAACTATTTTAAAGATATTACCAAAATAACCTTCATTAATATTATGATTAGGCAATGTTTTATTTTTTTATGGCTAATTCTGTCACAGCAAAAATATTGACACTCATATAATTTCTTATCTCACCAAATCTCACAACTTTTGGTGAGAAACAAAAATTGGATTATGTGAGATATCTTTTCTCATGCTTTCTCACGAATTCTCACCTAAAAAGTAATCAAAACACGAATGAGAAAACCTTCTCTCACCAATTCTTTTCCTTTCTCACCAAATCATGTAATCCAAACACACTGTAAGTGTCGGAACCAAAACTAAATCATGTTCACACACAAACTCGCCTTTCGCGACTCTTGGATATGATATTAACGGTCATATTTACCAATGAATGGTGCAAACTGTTTGATGAGCTACTGGGAAACGGTACACATTCTGGTAATTCCATCAGAATCTAGTCCAAACAAATCTGTTCGATAATCCAGTGTCCTTTACATTGATTGTATTCAACAAAATCCCCTGCCACTTGGATCTCAGTGTTTCCCAGCTACACCCTTGTTAAATTTTTTGAAACCAAACTTTGTGTGGCATTCTCTCCTTTAAACAGAAATGTCCTCTGATTAAAGGTGAAGTTCATTTGCCTTTCATGGTTTTACTTTTTCACAGAATGAGAAGAAGACAGGGAGTTGAAAGATAATTGGGTATCTCTCTCGTCTTCAAATCTACTCCTCTAACCCGATCGCCCAAATCTGAAATTGAAACTCAATTTTCCACAACTACCACTATACCAATGAACACCACCAAACATCTGCACTAACCAGTACCACTGAAAGAACAATCCCCTTACTTCAGCTTTCTACCATCAAATCTCATACCAAAACAACCACAATAGTCCAACCTTTCTAGTGACCTCTCCTGTCTCTATCACTGACCACATTACCAAATTGCGGATAACCACAACCTTTCACCAACAATGCAATTCACCTATTAACCACAACCTTTCACCAACAATGCAATTCGCAAATAGGTTGTCTCGCCCCTCAAACCAAATCAAATAGCAATAGCCCTCCAAACAACCATTATAGGGATAACACACTGGAATAACTATTTTGATTGGTTGGATAATCTCTCTACTGAGAGTCTCAGACATATCTCCATCAAGCCTTCATCATTTCAAAATTTGAAAACTTCTCTATGGCTCTCCATTCGCCTTCTCACTCCCGACTTTGCCTGAGCATCGATTTCTCTCCATCAGGCCACCACTACCGTCCCCTTGGGAGATGAAAGAATCATAATTTTGCTGTGTTTTCTTCCATCATGTCAGTTTGGATTTATTCTCAGCCACAAACTGTTGATTCACGCTCTCGAACCATCACCTATCTCATAATTTCTCATTTATGCACTTTATATGTTCAATTTTGTTTTATGTGGTCGATTTTGGTTCTGGTGGTAGTGACTTTGTTGTAGGTGTCTTTATATTAGTACCACCCTCTTCTTTCTACTATATTCTCATTTATGCATTTTCATCTGTTATCGCAGTGCCATAGTAGTGATTGTGTTTACATCTGCTTGCCTCTCTGTCCGTAACTGATTATACTATTTATCTCCTCAGGTGGGTTTTGAGCTGCTACTTCTCAACTGTTTAAACCTAGGTTTTGCTGCCACAATTTTTTTTGCATGCTGGTCAAATTCACGTGATCAGTGATCCATGGTAATTGTTTGAACTCACCTTTTGAATGTTTGGTACTTCCCCTTGAGGTAATTTGATCTCTTCGCTTTAGGTAAAGTATTGTTTCAGATACTTTTAGCTTCACGAGCCTGAGGTAATTTAATCCTTTGCTCTATGTTTCAGGTACTCTAGTGGGCATCTCACCACTGGTAAGCCATATGCCGGTGCCCTGTTTGTTACGAGCTTCGATGAAAATCCATACGGTCGTACCCTGTTTGAGGAAGGTATGATCATTTTTCCCCTTTGTAAGAGAACCCGTTGTAGTCAGTTTTGTTATTCACTGAGAGATGGTGAATTTTATTAGGTAAGCCTGAATTATATAAAATCGCTTCTAAGCACAAATTGTTGAATTGTTTGTAGCGACTAGCGAGACCATCCTATAATGTATCTTTCTTGATTAGATAATAAAAGTCTGCTTTAGGCAGTAGAATAATATAACTGTCTTCATCTACTTCATTTTTTGTTGGCATAACAGTACCACAGTAGGAGAAACAGAACTTACATACTACTACATTCATCTAATATAATATTTGTTCGACGAAGGACAAAAACAGTGAAGCTTTCCAAACTTCCTGCACCCTCTCTCCGTATATCTCAGTGGATTAACGCTCTTTCTTCCCTTCTCTTGTAATTTATGTCACTAATCATAAATGCCTTAAATCCATCCCTCTCTTCATCTAACGAAAATCTACCCAGTAGTAAATCACTTGTCTCTATGTCGTCTTAAATTTTTTTTTACGTTTACTAACCAGTGGCATCTCCAAATACATCACATCATCTAAACACCAATAGAGAGCTATACCTTTTTATTAAACTTGATCTGCTTCTCTACTGAGCCTTCTTCTTGGCCTTGGCCTTGGACTTAGTCATGACCCCTGCAAAATGGATGACTGCATTTAGGTGCAATTACCTTAAGTTGTGATATTCATTTTGTGTTGTTCGCGAATGCTTACTCTGAACTGTTGAATTAGTGACAGGGGCTGTCTTTATCATAGCTTTGGCCGGTGCGTAAGTCTTCTTTATACCCGTTATTGCAGTGGCGAATTCTGGATGGAACTCGTCCTTGTGCTCTGCATGGAGCTGAAGTGTAGTCAAGTCTTCTTGTCCGCATTCTCTGCAAGTTGTTATAGCTGTAGAAAAATAATGAATGCAAGTCCTTCAAAAGCCCGTTGAAATGTTCCAAATCAAGTACTAATTCTTTATCATTCACCTAACATCTATCAAAAGCAGAAGTATTTAATTAGACCCAAATAACCACCGTTTGGGTGGATTTTCAAGCTTTATTGGGACTGCAAATCCAGTCAAATTGACATGTGGGTATGGCTCTGCCTACGCCTTAGTACTCAAAGCTTGAGCTTTTCCAGGGTTTGAGACCCACCCACTGTTTCACATGACTAGGGGCATACTATCGAATGCATAAAGTAGTACTATTCAAATCCAATCAGACTACAGAGAGAGAGAGAGAGAGAGAGAGAGAGAGGGGATACCTAGCTGCTGCGCCATTGTTGATTGTGAAAGCTTTCTTTCTCAGATCTGAGCGAGATGGTTGCCTAGGGTTTTTGAGAAATGATTTGTAGTTTTGTACTCTAAACAAGGGTTACACCACCACAAGAGCTCCTTACATTACGTTTTTACTTGACAGGACGATTATACCCTCTATGTGATAATAATCACTTCCCTCTTTCCTTTCTCTCTCTGTGCCGGACTTGACAAACCCAAAATTTTCTTATTTACTTTTGGTACAACATTTTCACCTTTAAGTTTGACATATATATATTTTCATCCCTTCTAATATGGAAAATGACACTTTCACTCCTTGAGTGTGGCAACTTTCATGACAGGTGCACCCTTTAGTTGTGTCATTAAGTACTTTTAAGAGAGTAAACTTTTTCCAAAAAGTACTATCAGGAACACATCCCTGATTAACTGCGCCACAATTAGGTGTCTTAAATTTTGTCACAATGAAGAGGTGAAAGTGGCAATTCGCAAATTAGAAGGGGTGAGTGTGCCTTTGCGTCAAACACGAGGGGGTGAAATTGGCTTGTACCACCTTTTTACTTTCTCCATCCTCATCAGCCATCACCGTACTAGAAATTCCGATATGGTGATTACAATTCAATACCATTAGGCCTAGTTTGGGTAAGGTATAAGGGGCCGGATAGGGATATAATAGTACCACTGGTTCTTATCCCGTGATTGGATGCGGTATAAGGAGCATGGATAAATCTAATTTTTTGTCCCCTTCAATTTTTTGCCTAAAAACTTATACCATCTCAGGTATGGTATAAGGTAGGATAAGCAATGAAGGGTACAATATGAGAGTTTTCAAAATGACCTTCTTGCCCCCAAACCCTTTTTAGTTTGCTGCTACTACTTGTTTTCACAACTAAGTAATTTTTTTTTGTAAACTGACAGTTTGTAGTTTACATTTAGCTGAATGTACAGTAATCTGATTTTTTCTGTTTATTGTTTACCATCAACTGAATTTATAGTAATTCAACTGAATTTATAATTTATAAATTTCACGGAAATGAAACTAAATGTTTGCCTGACATGGATTCAGTTAACTTGTACTACCTCCGTTTCGTCTGTTTCGTCTGCATTTGACTTTTTAACCCGTAACTGAGCCACTTTGACTTGGTGATTTGGGTACCAAAACGATGTAATTTTTTTAACAATTTTTTCATGGTATTTTAGAATAAACTTTCCTCTATAACACCATGCAAAAATTATCAAATTCTTGTATCGTTTTGCTAATCAAATCACCGGATGAAAGTAACCCAGTGAATAGTGACAAAAAGTGAAGTAGGCTGAAACATGCGAAACAGAGATAGTAGTAGCTTTCTCTTCTCTTCTCCTCCTTTAAAAGAAACCCTTGCCTCTTCTCAATTCCCATTTTAGACATTCGAGGGAAATGACAAAGCAAGCTTCATAGGCTTTGCTCACTGTGACATTTATAGGCTCAGTACTATGTGAACTTAACTACAAGGAAACACTAATATTAGTGCTTTGTTATGCGTTTCATTTGCCTATTGCATCTGGAGGAAGGCATAAATCTTGAGTAACTTCAAGTTGTTGCATGTTTTAATTGCTATGCACAAACCACTATTAATTGTTATTTCTTATTTTATTAGTCAAATGCTTGTAATGCATGGCTTTTTAATTTATATAGGTATGCATTGCAAAAATATATTTTATGTTGGGTTTGTGCATGGGGGTTCTAATTTAGATGTTTGTTTATGAAAAAATAAAATGTTTAATTTCACAACCTTAGGCTAAGATTTATAATTATCTAATACTCCAATAATGTAACACTTAACATGTCAAAATGTGTGTATTATTATTATTATTATTATTATTATTATTATTATTATTATTATTATTATTATTATTATTATTATTATTATAGTTTACTGTAGAAGACTAAATAATTAAAAATGTAAGTTGTAAACAAACAGGGCAATGTGGTCATTCACACACATATCCTACCTCTTATCCTGCACTATCCGAACATTTTGATACATATCCCTGCAGCTTATCCTATCTCATATCTTTGCTCTAACCAATCACTCAGAATCAGTACAATTTTATCCTGCCTTATACCAGTACAATCATATCCTACCTCTTATACCAGTACATCTCTTATCCCTATCATTTTTGTACCTTACCCAAACGAGGCCTTAGTCTTTAGTTGCAGTTAATCGTTTTTAATGCTTTGAAAATCCATGTTCAAATTTTTACAAGTTTCAAAAATCAAAATCGGATTAGGTTGGAAGTTCAATACTCGAATTTTTCAAGTGATGTTGCCTCTTTCACTATCCCCGTTTGCAGGTAAATACCACTATGTTCCCTTACTTTCTCCCCCTTGGAGAAAGCACGAAAATTAAGAAAATCTGGTCTTTTACTGTCTTGCCCTTCTCTACTTCTAAGTTCTAATATCCCTCTCATGTCCCCCTCTCTCTACCTTGTTAATAACAACAAAACACAACCACAACCACCAGTCAACTACCACCACAACCAGGAAATATGATCTGTTCAATATGAGTGTAGATGAATCTATCATAGATATGTTCAAGAGGTTCACACACATTGTTAACAACCTTGATTCACTGGGAAAAAAATTTTCCAATGAAGAAAAGGTGAGGAAGATTCTAAGAAGTCTTCCAAAGGCAAAGTAGGAACCAAAGACCACATATATTGAAGAAGCTCATAATCTATCAAATTTACAACTTGATGACCTACAAGGGAAGCTTCTGACACATGAAATATCTATGAATGAAGCGGATGGAGAACTCCCAGAAAGTGTCAAGAACTTAGCTCTCAAAGCCAAAGAGAATGAAATAACTCAAAGCCTTGAAACTGAGGATGATGATGATGAAAATCCATTAGCTTTGATTTCCAAAGCCTTGACAAGGATTCTCAAAATGAAGAAAAACTTTGGAAACATAGACTTCAACAGAGAAAGACATAGATCATCCAGTAGCAAGGACTACAAAGGTAAGTCTTCTTCACAAAATAAATCAAATGTCATTAATTGCTTTGAATGTGGTGATGCAGGACATTTGATATGAGATTGTCCACACAAGAAAAGCAATAGCTTTTAAAAGAAAGACCATGATAAAAGAAATAAAGCTATGATAGCTTCATGGAGTGATTCAGATAGCTCAAGCGAATCAGAATCTGAAGAAGAACATGCCAACCTGTGCTTCATGGCCAAGCATGATGACAGTTCTAAGAAGAACATTGAGGTAATGGTAAACTGTGTGATTTCAAAACCAAAAGATGCTCTTTCAGATTATCTCAGAACAGTACTTTTAAATGAGTAAGATTATCTGAAAGAGATCAACTTTTTAAAAGAAAAAGTTCATGAGCAAGCAAAAGAGAACTTACAACTTGTTTGTCTGAATCAGAATCTTGAAATCTCTCAGAAGAATACTGACAGTGATTTCAAGGCCTTGAAAACCAGTTTCAAAGCCTTGAAAACACAAGTGAATGAAGCAGTCACTGAGAACTCTTTGATGAGTAACAGCCTTGTTAATCTAAAACATCAAGTTGATGAATTAGATAAACAAAAGACTACTCTTACTGAGAAACTTCAAGAATCTCAAATTTTCTTATAATTTCATTATGGATTCATGATCTTCGGATCTTAATGCAGTTTTATGTTACTTAGATTGCTATCTTTGATGCTTATTTTCATGTATGAACTGAGTGATCAACAAGGATTACTACAGATCTGACCTGGTGCACGAGAGTGACCACATTAGGTTAGGAAGAAAAAAAACAGATTTTATTCCCGTATCACATCATGGACCGAGAGGCGAAGTGTGTTAGGAGTAGCCCGCGCGTATAGATCGACTTTTATAGGAATTGAGTGAGATCGAGAAGAGATATGAGGATCATAGCACACTTACAACGAATCTGCAGACCTAGGTGGACCGAGAGGATATTACACAATTGATTACATGGCATAAGTAGAATCGACTGCGTGTTTTCATACGAAATCTAGAAAGCTGATGAATCTTAGGGGATCCCGGAAACCTAGTATCCCAAAATTGAGTTGTTACAACCGAAATATATTCTTAGATAATCATACAGAAAATACTGTTTATTTCAGTTATTTACTTTCAGTACGTTGTTTAGTAAAATCAACTCAACCAAACACATATTTTTTTTTTTTTACTTTTTACGTTTTTTTTACTCTGAAAACCTAATTTCTGATTAAGAATGTAGCAACCATCATATTTATGTTACATGTTTAACTTTTGAGTGATATTAGTATCTTCTAAATAAGTGTGTTAAGGTAAATAATTTAATAAATATGCCACTCTTAAAAAAAGAAGTAAAAATGAAAGTAGAGATGAAATTGTATGTTTGTTTCATTTTTGAAATAAAATGTGGTATTTAAGTTTCAATTGTATGTTTTATGTACACCATGTGCTAGTAGAATCTTCATGTATAAGGGTATTAGTTATGTAACAATTAGATATGTTTGTAAAATATAGAATCACATAAATCACTTAGCATGGTACATGTGTTGCACCAAAAAACTCTCAAATACTTACATTGCATGGTAGCCACATGTCTCCCTCACCCACCACATGTCTCTTCTTCCACACTTCATTCCCCAACTCTCCATAGAGACATGAAATGCTTTCTTCTTCTCCTTCTCAATCAATTTCCGGACTTGTCCTTTGACCCTCCAAAAACATAGTCCACACACTAGATTTTTGAGGTTCTAAGTGAAGAAAACCCATCTTGGGTGTTAGTATATCAAGTGGGTAGCAAAGTTTGAGCATAATCATCAAGTATGAAGCACATAGGGGCCATTATTCAACACTTCTCCATAAGCATTCTCAAGAACTTCATGAGTATGATGGGTAAGTTCAAGTTTTTGCATATACATCATGATTTTGGTTCTTCTCATCTCATTCTTGTGATTCCATGGCAAATATTTACTTACATGTTAGTAATTTATCACCAAAAGAAAAGTTTAAGAACGAATCATCTCATTTGAATGCTAGCATTGTAGATTTTTGGATGCATGTTCTTGATTCATCACAATCTCCATAATTCACATACATGCATGTCATCAAAACTAAGTTTGTAGCAAGATTCATGGAAGAATATATGTTGAGTAGTGTTAAGTATGTGACTTAGATCTTTTATTTGTTTAATTTCATATTTAGGTAGAGTAATTCTTGCATGCAATAAGTTTTCAAGAAGAGAAACCCATGAAGTTCATGTTTGAGACTATTTTCACAAAATTGAGAAAAATACTTAAAAGTTTTAGAAAATTATAAAAAGTTACTGTTTGTGTGATTTCATGTGATATTTTCACATTAAAAATTGATGAGACATTGGACTTGTATTTAATTTTTAACCGGCCAAAAAAACCAGTTGTGTTTTAACACTCTGCTCAACCCAGACCAATGAGGTTTTTCATACATTTCATGTACTTATTCTACTCCAATGGTTACCAAATTTGGATATGTTGTTCGCAGGGGTGTTATTTACTTCCAGTTATAAGTTCATAATTTTTGGAATTCGTATGAATATTTTATGATATTACTCCCAAGACCGCTTTTCAGCATCTGTTTTACACCTAAACAACTCTGAAAGTTAATGTTTAAAAATACTTAAAAGTTTTCATAATTTTTGATATTTTTATATGTTATCAGTAAACTCTTTATCTATGTGATGTCAAAAATTTGGGTCTCGAATAATTAGTTTGACCTACTTTTGAATTTTTGAACTAATGGTAGTCACATTTTGTTAATGAGCATAATCTAGAAGTTGTCAAGTTTCTCAATGCTAGTTTATGTAAGTTAATTTTAGTTTATTATATGTTATATTGCTTTTTATGTGCTGAATTTTACATCTCATATGCATCTAGAAACATTTTTAAGGCTATACAAGCATATGAATATGTGAGAAGCGTTAGTTCATATTGCATTCATAAGACTAGTATCAGTTAGCTAAGTGATTTAGGCATGCTCTATGTTGGAATGATTTCATGCTAAGTGAATATGTGCTATGTCGGAATGACTTTATGCTAAGTGATTATGTGCTATGTTTGGAATAATGTCGTGCTAAGTGATTAAATTTATGATTTGTAGCCTTCTTTGCTACTTACGTTACAACATAGTTGATGATCGTATGCTTAAGATGGTTGAAATTGAGAATAAAAGAATATTAAGTAAATGGATTAAGTTCGCAAGGTGAGTTACCCTACCTCCCGAATTTTTTTACCGAACCTCAAGTTTCTTACAAGCTTATGTATGTTCATGTTTCCTTATTATGTATGTATGTATGCTTTCGAATCAAGTAAACGTCCTATGCCCCATGGATGCTAAGAAAAATAAATGATGATTCATAAGATAAAACACGTTTTCAGAAAGGTCACGGTACCAGAGTGAAACCCCATGTCGGGTATAGGCAGACTACGACCCTTTTGCCGGGACAATATAAGCAGGCAACGCGTCGCCTCACGAGCCGTTGCGATGGACATTTCCCTACATTACGTTATGTTAAGTCACGAAGGTTACACGGGCCATATGATAAGAAAATAAGCAAGCATGTTCAAGTACGTTATGGTCTCTACGTGAGACAAAGCAATGTTCCTATTTGGAACAATATGATTTCACACGAATCAAGTTATGCTTTACGTTATGCTTTCTTCATGATACAAGTTACGTTTTAAGAATGTCATGATCTTTCAAGTTTCACAAGTATATGTATGACTATGGCTTATGTTCATGACGCTCCATGGAAAGTTAGCCCTTTTTGGTTTTCCAAACCTACGGAGGGGCGTAGATGTAACTCACTGAGCTAGTTGAGCTCACCCTTTTAAATGATCTTTTTCAGGTTTTAAAGACACGTAAGAAGCAAAAACTAGCAATGTGTTAAGTGAATATGTGATAATGTGCTTGGTGAAGCTTATGTGCTTAGATGTTGATAATATGCTAGACGACTTAGAGCTTTTGTGTAACTCATGTTCATAAACTGTTTAAGCATGTAAGAGTTGTATTTATGTATTTAAGAACTTTTATGAGCCTTGTATGATACCTAGAACATTTCCTGGATTATGCTCTGTTTATGTTATGAGTCGAGAAGGCTAAATGTAAATAATTTCCAAGTTACAACTTTTTCTTTCTAATATTTTCATTTATGTTGCAAGTCGATATATTTTGTTTCATGACGACCCCAAGCAAATTTTTCATTTACGCTTCCACAAAGCTGTCAAATAATCACAACTTTTAAAATCAATGTGTTTTGCCTCTCGGCAAGTCAAGGCCTCACCAGCATGTCCCTCCCTCCTCCCGTTAACGCAAAGTTTATTAATCGCTAATTGGAGTCGGCGAGAGGGGGATGCGACAAAGAGGTAACCAATTAATGTCTCTGTGGGAACGATAAATCAAGTCTCAAATACTCACTTAATAACTTTGACCGTACACTTGCGTAACACACGTAAGAATTCGTGTCAAGTTTCTGGCGCCGTTGCCGGAGTCTTCTTAACGGTTTATTTAGTAGTTATAATTATTTTTCAGAGTTTTTCCTTTTATTTTAATTTTTCTTCTCACTACTCTTGAAATATTTGTTTTTAAGGAACTTCTAGTGTATGCCTAGATTGTCCCGCAAACTGGTGCAGCCACTCGACGATCCAAAACAACTTTTCAAAGACCAAAGACGCAAACACTGAGAAAGCAAGATGGCAGATTTACCACCTACCCAAGAGGCAAGTACTCCAGCTCAGATTGCTCAGCACATCGAGGACCTGATCGCAGCAGGCTTTGCTGCTCGGAACAACTAGAGGACATATAACAAATCTGGAAAAGCGTTGGTGGAGAACTTTGAGGTCCCTTTGGGAGGTCATGAGCCAGCTATAGTAGTGCCTCAGATGACTGCTGAGCACTTTGATCTTAAACCCTCCACCATCTAGACTGTTCATACTCACTGCCCATTCCATGACAGAGCTGATGAGACCCGAATGAATTTATCGAGAATTTTGAGGATTATTGCAACAATGTTCGGTAAAAGGGAGTAGATGCCGAAGCACTCAAGTTGATTATGTTCCAGTACTGCCTGTACAGAACAGCCAAGGACTGGCTCGAATCCCGAGTACCCAAATTAATCACTACCTGGGATGAAAGCATTGCAGATTTCCGAGCAATGTTCTACCCCGCGTCTCGAGTAATCAAACTGCAGAGCGAGATCCTGTCCTTCAACCAGAATATTGGAGAGACGGTGGTAGATACATGAGATGAGATCGGTGAAAAAGTCCCCTTACCACAGTTTTGGGGACTCGAAGATCTTGCAGGTATTTAACCATGCCCTAGATAGGAAGAATGCTGACAAGATTGACAGAGAAGCCTAAGGTAACTCTCTGTACCATGTGGGCGACAACGGAGCCTATGACCTGATGAAGCTGTTAGCTAAATAAGAAACTCGCCTGTTTGATGCCCGAAGGCTCACTGAAATGGCCGAGCCAATAGTTGATGATCGGATTGACAATTTGATCAAGTTGGTGATTAACCAGGTCAAGAAGGTCTACATAGAGAAGAAGGCTGTAGCAGCAGTAGAATATCCAGAATTGGACGCAGCCATTGAGGAGGTCAAAATAAAGGATGCCAACTATGTGCAACAATAGTGGGACCCAAGCCTTTACAGACCAGAAACACAGGACCATCTTGTGTTCCGGTACAGAAACCCTAATTCCGTAGTTTATGCACCAGGCTTCCAGCACAAAGCCATAGGCACAGTAGGGGGCACCAGCCCAGCATACCAGCAGTGAGATGGCAGAAGTCATATCCATGCTACAAAACATGACCACCAGTTTAAACACCAGATTCACACAGACCGACATAGCTGTCAACACTTTGACAACCGATCTCCACGCAACTAAAGATGCAGTACGGACACAGGAGGTACATGTTGGACGGCTGGCTCATCAACAAGCTAAAGGAGCACCAGGTAACTTACCCTCGAGCACCGTTAACAATCCACGTGCTCAATTCAATGCCATAACCACCGAAGTGGATTAGCATTGCAGGATTCACCATACCCCATCCATGAATGAGATGAGGCATCAAAGGCAAATGCACATAAGATTTTCAACAATGCTGACACACCCGTCGTCAGCCTTCAGAAAACGGGCCCGATCGGGCAGGATGCAGTGCAGTGCAAGGATAAACCTAACGCATGGCTAATCTTAAATGAGATACCCAATCCTTTGAGGACTCGCAAGAAGAAAGATGAATCTGCTGAATACAATCGTTTTTTGAGTGTATTCTCGAAACTGTATATCAACATCCCATTGATTGAAGCACGAAAAAGATGCATTCTTACATAAAATTCATCAAGAATATTTTATTGGTAAGGAGGCTATAAACAATTTCCAGACCGTGAAGCTGAATTCAGATGTGAGTTCGTGTGTGATGCACGAGTTGCCTAAAAATATGAAGGATCCATACAGTTTTGTTATCGACGCAACACTGGGAGGAGCCTACACAGGAAGGGCCCTTTGTGATTTAGGGGCGAGTATTAACTTGATGCCTCTCTCGGTATTCAAGAAGTTAGGTGTGGGGGATCCTAGCCCGACATGTATAACTTTGCAGTTTGCGGATAACTCATCCAAGAAGGCATGCAGATTTGTGGAGGATGTTCTTGTGAAGATCAAAAATATCATTATTCTGGCAAATTTTGTGATCCTCGACGTGCCGGCCGGATATGTGCCGATCATTCTTGGTAAGTCATTTTTGGCCACCAGTCGCACCTTGATTGATGTAGAGTATGGGGAGCTGATCATGAGAGTCAATGAAACAATGGAGACATTCTGAGTATTCAAACCGACGCTCCAGTACTCATATGAGTAGTAACGAGGTCTACTGTTTGCCGTGCTAGTAATACTAGAGGATCCGCCAGGAGATATGAGTAAAAACAAGCCATCAGCTGTACAGCCGCACACACTGGTTCTCAGGATCATCATAAGGTGTTGCGATAATTCCCAAGTATAGGAATATCGTTCTAAGTAGTACATGGAAAAGTCCGGAGTCGAATCCGCAAGGAGATGAGGGTTAAGAATTTGACTTACTATACTAGAATAGCGAGTAGAAAATGACTAACTAAAGCAAGTGACACAAATTCTCAATGGCTTTAGAGCTTTTCAAGCTATCAAATCCACCACATAAGTGATGGAGCAAGTTGAGATTTGAGAATTCGCTAAACTAAATAACTAAAAAGGAGTGAAATCACAAGTAGATAGGGGCTAGGGATCATCGGTTTCTCTAGTGACCAATCCTCCTATTAGATTCAAGCCTGGTTCTCAAATTACATGTAGCATTCCATAAGACAAGTGAAGTGTGTAATCCTAACACTCTAATCAAGCACTAAAGAGGCTATTCAAATGAGATTTCAAAATTTCAAATGTTTCAAGCATCAAACATATGTAAACACACATAGGTGTTTCCACATGAAAGATCAAGGAACAAATGGGATTTGTAAATTCTCACTCAAATCACCTAACTAGTACTCGATTTCTCAACGTTAGGTTTGGAGAGTTCATCTCACTCAACTGCAACTCCAAATCAAACAAGTCAAGAATATTCGCACAACTACCTATTCAACGCATCAAATATTTCAACTTGAGAGATCTAAATATTGCACTAAGCATTCAAGTGACTCAATTCACTCATTCATCCTTGAAGTTCAACTTGAAGCAATAGAAAGATTTGGGCACTAGATCGTCCCTAATAACCGAATAAATTGAATTAGCTAGACATGATAGATTCAAGAGTAATAAAGAGAAATGATATTTGCATAGCCAACACTTGAATTAACCACTTGTTATCACCGATTCAACCTCAATACATCAACAGACTATTTGATTCAAACTAAGAAAACTTGACAAGAAAGGAAAATCTACGCAACTATCATTACTGCTGCTACTACTAAAGCCAACACAGAGCAAGAATGAAGTAGCAGCAGCCCAGAACAGAGCATGAATAGCTCACAAAACAGAGATCGAGCTGAATTCACCAACAAACAGCCCAGAAATTGGATCAATTCTATATCCTCTCTCCCTCTCGTCCTATTTCACTTGTTCTTAGCCCTGATTATGCTCAAGATAGAGCTCAGGAGCTCAAGAACCAACCCAAAATTGGGTAGAAATCAGAGAGTGAGGAGAAAAACAGAGGGTTCAGACTGTGGTGTACTGTGTCCGACGGGTCTGAGAGCCCCCTTGATTTCTTCGATTCATATTTATATAGCCATCTCTTCTAGGTTTTGTGACCCCCAAGCATAGTTAGTAAAATACGGGACGGAAATAAAACGTGATACGGTACGTACGTGTATTATACGATTTTAGGTTAAAAATACGTTAGTTAAAATTCGGCTTAAAAATACGCAATTTGATTAATTCGAGTTTTCTATACGTACGTTTATAGTTCGTATACTAGTTATTCATTCGGAATTAAAAATATGGGTGCATTTCTTAGTATTTTAGCATATATAATGAGTTCTTTATGTCACACTTTGCCATTTTTCATATCTTTATCAAATATTTAACAATAATTTGTAAAGCATGCACTCAATTGCTTATCATTTCTGATATTTATACTATTTACTCATAACTGATTACTTATGTAAAATAATGGGTTAGTTTGGCTGACATGGTTTTTTTGGTTTTTTATACAATATTAATATGATTTTGCTGGGTTCAAAAACCAAAAAAAATGTTGAATCCAGACCACCGATTCCAAATCGGTACCCGGCTATAGTTGATACATTTACTGTCAGTGTCAAATTTCTTTTGGCATCTTAAACACATGGCGGCTCTTTATTGGTTGTAATGCATTATTCTTTTGTCATTTAATGAACCCATCCACCGGACCAAGACCAATCCACCGGAAGTATTCATGGGAAAATATCCGGTGCCCTGGTTACACCAAGACCAGGGCACCGGTTCGTCAAAAAACCAAACAAAAATGTATATCATCCAAACAACTATGATTATATTTTAATAAAAACAAAAAACCACCGCATCCAAACTAACCCATTGGATGCAAACTTCTGTTAAAAAAATTACTACGCATTCCCTAATCTTAAACATGCATAATTTTTAAACTTAATAATATAACACATAAGACTCAAGATGCATGTACATACACGCACACACATGTATATATATAAATATAATCAGATTTATTTTAGCTTAATATTTTTAAATTTTTATAATAATACTTGTAAATATATATATCAATAAATATATAAAATAGATAAATATTACTATAAGTTATAATATTTTGGATGATAATTTATTCACTGCAACATTGTTATCAAAAAGTTTTATTCGGAAGTATAGTACGTTAAAACGTTAAATACGAGTATTAAACTTTTTGCTCAAAAATTCGAGTATTTTTCATTAGGTCCAGTAATAGTACGAAATACGGAAGTATTTTTCATTTATACGTACGGACGGGTATTAAACGGAAAAATTCGGAGTATTTACTAACTAGCCCCCCAAGAACACATCTAAACCGTCCAATTGAACTTAGAATCTCTCAAACGTTGATTTGTAGCCGCTTCAAGAACCCCAGATGAATTTGGGGTTTTATATTCTTCGCGTCTTGGGCCAAATTGAGGGAAGAGGGAGGTGAGGAATGGGATAGGGAGTTGATTGGGACCAATTTCATTTGATTTGGTGAAGATTTGATCCGGTTTTGGAGGTGGTTCGAAGATTTGGAGAATCTCCAATGGCTTATGTTCTTCGTATGTGTTTCTTCATGTCGGGGAGAGAGAAAATCATATCCTCGCATTGAGTTGTTTTCCCTAATTTTCAATCTAGCCCCCCCTAAGATGCTGGGGGTTTTAAAAATGCCCCAACTCTCCTTAAAAGGTTCAAAACTTGCTCCTACACCCCAAATCCGTTAAAAACTCTCCAACGCAGCTCTTCACAAGTTTTAAAAACGCAACTTAGACCTCAACTCTGTTAGATTCTTTGTATTTTGGGCTTTTTCCTTCACTTTTCTTCTCACTTGGACCCTCGAATCTTCAATAATCTTCTCATCAAGCGCTCCAAGTACCTTCTTCATGTCTCTTACCCCTCAAAAGCTTTTTCAATTCATTTCTTAAGTGCCCCCAAGCTAGCCTCTTGCGTTCCAAAGCACATATTTACCTACAAAATTAGAGAAAAATAACCAAAACTACAAGAAAGAGTATAAGTCTAGATAAAAAGGATATAATGCATAAATTACACATAAAAGTAATTTATGGGGGACTCATTAACCTACTAAAACATGCAAATTTAAGTTATCAACAGAAGACAACGTTGGAAGCAGCACATCGTGCCAAATCACCTTAGCAATCTCAGGGGTAACTGGGTCGGGCCGTCGACCGTAAAGTACAAGCGCTTGTTGGGAGGCAACCCAACCTAGGAGTGGTGTAATTTCAGTATTTTTAGTGTTTTTGCTATTTTTAGTTCAAAAACAAAAAAAATAAAAAAAATGACACACCGACGCCCAAGTAGCCAGACCAAACATGGGTGGTGAAAAAAAGATTTATTATTTGTTTTTTCACTTTATTTTTCTTTGTTTTATTTATTGTAAAAAATCACACAACCACGTGTACCAACCCCTACTTGGGTATATTTGTTTTTTTTCTTTTTTTTTTTCTTTTTTTTGTAAAAAAATAATTAAAAATAAAACATAATGAAAAAAATTGTGTTCGGACACACATAGCTAGCCGAGCGAGGCCCGTCCGGCGAAACTCGTCTCTCAGCCAAAGCCAGTCAGTTTGACATGGGAGTCGACCGGTCAATAGTCCTTCTCTGCTGGAGTCTGCAGAACGGTCAGCAACCGTAATACTTGCTCCGGGTGCTGAGGTTCCACCCTCTTTTCTTTCGCTCTAATTCTTTGCACTAGAAACTGGACCCGTACTCGGGGACCGAATTTTTGGATAGAACTTGCTACTTGTTTGGGAAGCTACTGACACGATCTCCGCAAGTGTACGACTATATCTCTAGTAATAATGTGAAAGATAGGGTTGTCAAATCCCAGAGGACTTGTCATGATCCAATTAGGACTACTAACTTCGTGTGGGCAAATATTTTGAGTTGGTTACTAAGCTAAATAATTGAAAAGACAAACTGCTTATGAAAGTGGTCATTAGGGAATTGGTAGCAGGCCTTATTTGCTTTTTTGCGACCTCAACCTATCCTGGAAAAGCAACTTAGCCTTTTGAAAAGCAAATAAGGTCCCGAATTTTGATCCCGAAGTCCCATGAATGTAATTTTTGCACATTTGGATTCCTTTTGCGACGTAGACTTCATCCACGTAGAGAAATTCCCGTTTCTGGACCATTTTCTCATTTTTGTCAGTTATTGCCCAAATTTTGCGAAAACATCCAAAACGCGCCAAATTCGCCCTTTTCTTCTATTCGAAAATAATTTCTTCTCTCCACTTGATCCTCGCATGCATATTTCCTGTCAATCACAACACGAACACTACCGGAAAGATCAAATGTGATTAACTCATGCAAATCATACTAAAAACCATGCAAGAAACGCCCGTATTGGATATTTAAGCTCAAAACATCCGAAAACGCATTTTCTCTTTAAATCATTCATCACTTTGCACCTGAACACACACAAAAAACAATTTAGAATGTGCGAGACACGATTTTCTGTCATTAGCACCATTATTCTTTGTTATCTTATGTGCTCAAATTCTGCCACATCGTCTTTCGGATAAGAGTAGAGTCATGACGGAATGTCACCTCTAAGTGTGGGGGTGGGAGTCGTTTCTGAATCGCCATTTTTTTCATTTTTATTTCCAATTTTATTTTTTAGTCTGCATGTTTTTTTTCTTTAAGACAACCCACCACTCTTTCTGACATTGCATTGTAGATAGTTTAGTAAAAAAAAACTATAAATTTAAAAAATCGTAAAAATTAAAAAATCAGAAAATTTGAGAAATGACAATTAAAATAGTAAAACTGGGGAGAGTTTGATGATGGTCTCTGACAGGAGTATTTTGGTAATTTTGACAACGGGCCCGCGTTTTCACAGTCAAGTTAAGATTTTGTCATTCAAATCCATTCAGCAGTTTTCCCATGTCCAGATTCAGGATTGGGCGGGATTTTGGGGTGGTTTAACCCAGGGGTATTTTGGTAATTTTGACAAGTTTCGGGTCAAAACGCAGGCAAAAGTTCCAGGAAGTTTCCAGACTCGGGTTCTGTGGAGTTTGGGGAATTTTGACAGGAAGACTTTTTCTGAGGTGGTTTAGGCCCCACAAGCAGCTTCTTAAATTTCGGGCAGTTTATGGGAACTCGCTCAGTATAAAAGGGACCTCAACCCAGAAGTTTCGATATCACAACACACTAAGGAGGTAGCTTTGGAGCAGGATCGTCACCAAATTTTGAGTTTATTCGTTTGGATCTTTTCTCTCTTGTCTCTAGTTTATGAGATATATTATTATTGTTATTATGTCAGTGTTTAGTGGCTAAGCTTTTACCTAGGTTCCTCCTTGAACCTAGGTTCAGATTCAGTTTTTCTTATAATTTGGTTATGGATTCGTGATCTTCAGAACTTAATGCAGTTTTATATTCTACTTAGATTTATGTTTTTGATTCTTATTTTCATGTATGAACAGATTGATCAACCAGGATTACTACAAATCTGACCTGGTGCACGAGAGTGAGTAGATTAGGTTAGGAAGAAAAATACATATTTTATTCCCGTATCACATTACGGAACGAGAGGCGAAGTGTGTTAGGAGTAGCCCGAGCGTATAGATCGACTGTGATAGAAATTGAGTGAGATCGAGAAAAGATCTTAGGACCATAGTAGACTTAGAATGAATCTGCAGATCTAGGTGGATCGAGAGGACCCGAAAATCTGCAGATATGGGAAAAACTGTATGAGATCAAGAGGAGGTTACACAATTGATTACGTTGCATAACTAGAATCGACTGCGTGTTTTCATATGAAATCTAGAAAGCTGATGAACCTTAGGGGATCCCGGAAACCTAGTATCCCAAAATTGAGTTCTTACAACATAAATATATCTCAAAAAATCATACAAAAATAGTGTTTATTGCAGTTATTTACTTTCATTATGTAGTTTAGTAGAATCAACTCAACCAAACTCCTCCTTTTACTTTTTACGTTTTCACTCTGAAAACCTAATTTCTTATGAAGAGGTAATCCAATATATGTCTCTATGGGAATGATAAATCAAGTCTCAAATACTCACTTTATTACATTGACCTTAAACTTGCGGAACACGCGTAATAATTCGTTTCAGTATACTCCCTAACCGAGTCACCTAGCTTAGATACGACTAGGCGTTTAATTCAATTTTCCAGTTAGTGATTACCAAGTCACGAAATAATCTCTAACTATGATCTTCATATTGAGGCGTCATACAATAAGAAGATAAGATGAAGAACATGATTTAAACATAATAAATATTACATCATTACTTAAGTCTCAAAAACATCAATAAAAATGCATAATTCGCCAAATCGACATTTAACCCTAGGTACCAATGTACCATAGAGGATCATGATAAAAAGTGTTTAGCTACGCATATTCATGATAAAAACAACATTTTCAGTCAATATCACGAAAAAACAAAGTAAAACGAGAGAAGAGGAGATCAAACAAATGATTCCAAGCTCCAAGCGTTCTCCAAGCTTCTAATGGGGTCTCCAACTTAGTCTACCCCTCAAAAAATGTTTACATAGTTTAGTATCAACCCCCTTCAAAGCTATCGAGTTTTGTGATTAAACCCTCAAAACTGCGTGCTGGTAGTCTTTCTTGTCACACGATTTGGTATGCTAGTCGTACGATTTACCCCCCCCCCCCCCCGCTGATCGTACGATAATCTGAGAGGTTGTATACGACTAACATGCTGAATTGTGGCTAAGGAAACCCAATCCTACAATTGGGTATGCCAGTCGTACAATTCGCTGCTGCTTCAATTTCTTTTCTTCATATTCGACGGACCATAACTTCCTCGTCTGATCTCCGTTTTAGCTCCGTGACTTATCTTTGGAACGGTGTTTGATTCTATCGATGTCACTTTGTGGAAGTCAAGTTATCTAACAAAATAGTAAGGTTGATCACTTTTGCTCTTTCAACTTTGCTTTTCTTCATTCTTCTTGGATATTCCCGAACTTTTCTCATCTTTCGAAGTTCGTGATCACCCCATCATATATCAGAGCCTTCGGTACCTAAGATACACAACACTAAAATATTTGACATTTTAAATTCTTAAAACAATCACGAAAATGCCTAAATTCTACAATAATGCGCATAAAGCTTATATTTTTTAATATTTCACTTATCCGGAAAAATACTTTTCAGAATGCATCAGGAATCACTTGAATTGGTAGATAATCATTATAGAATGTAACTCCATGTACGGAGTTATCAAATACCCCAACACTTAACATTTGCGCGTCCCGAGCAAACTCTCATCTACCACATTTACTTGTTTACTATCCGACTCAAGACACAAACGACTCAACACGAATCACAACACGAGAATGCAGCAAGATGATGCGAAAACAAATTTTATGCCTCCAACTTAACTCAACAAGTATTTGAAATACACACATTCTAGCATTTTCTTTATTTTTGCGAGATAATCTCAAAATCCTTAATCAAAATCGTCAAGCTGTCACTAATCCTCTTTGAAGTTCGAACACACGTAGCAAGGAGTAGAGTTAAGATGATTTTGTGCATCAGCTCACTATGGCATCCTCATTCCTCCACCACTTCAAACCAAGAATATGGCACGTCCATGCTTCAATGGGTCTAATTTTTGATCAAGTTTTTCTATAGCCCCTCTTCGCCATGTCATTTGAGGTTTTCATATCCTCTTAGTCTTCATTGCGTTTGAATTCAAATTATCCTTGTTAAGGGCGTCACAACTCCTGTGAAAGTAAGACTTTACTTTAATTTCCCTCTCTAAGCTCTATCTGGATTGAATCCAATTTTTTCTCTTGAACGGAAGCACAATATGTTGTTCTCCTTTCTTTTGCACATAAGCTTATAATAATTTTTATTTTATATATCTCATATTTTTTCAACCGTGTAACACAGCTCAGAAAGCATGAGTTTTCTCGGATTTCTCTTTAAACCACGGTAAGGGATGGTGGTGTACGCTTGTCAACTTCACATACGCTGTAAGATCAAAGGTTGTGCAAGGCTTGAAATAGCTTAACTATTTCAAGGTCTTGAATCAGCTTTCAAAGCCTTGAATCAGTTATCATAGGCTTGAAAATAGTATAGCCTTGAAAATGGATTCAAAGCCTTGAAACTGTTTAACCTACATGAACTTTCTCAGGGGGAGTTTTCTGTAAACTCTTCTAAGTTGATTTCATATCCCTCATTCATATGATTGTTTTACTTTTATTTTATGATTAAAGACAAATTATTCTAAACATTTTTGAACATAAAATAACATTTGTTTGACTATGATTTTGCAGGGAAATTTATTTCCTATTTTGCAGGGATTATTTCCTAATTTGACTTGTGCAGGAAAGGAATTAATTGAGAAGATGATTCTGTATTTAATCTGACTGGCATGACAGCTTCTCAATCTATTCAAATGCAAGATCACGACATTATCTATGGAGATTGTGATCACTTAACCGTTGGAGAAGATTGTCAAAGAGTCAAAGTCTGTTGCCTACAAAATATGAGATTTGTTGCTGAAATTCTGGGAAGATTTGTAGAGCTGTTTGAAGTTTAAATAGAGCTCATTTCTGAAGCAAGATACACAACACTCAACGGGAAAAAAGAGAGAGACAAGTCTGGAGTGACAAAGCATCAAAGAATTTCATCAATCTCACAATCCATTTCACAGAAGTTCACTGCACACTCCACTGCAGTTTCTACACTCTAGTGTTCTTCTGTATTGTGCTTTATTCGTAGATCATTCCTGTAATATTACTATATTTATTCTCGGGGATTGTTCAAAGAGAACAATAGAGAATTCTTAGTTAATCAGTTAGCTAGAGCATGTACTAGATAGGTTAGGGAGAACCACAAGCTGTAACAGAGTAAGGCATCTCTCTGTGCTTGAGATCTAGGAAAAATCCTGTAGGGATCAGATCCCTGAGGTAGAGATTAGGTCCAAGTGGACTGAACTCTATAAATCATTTGTCTCTTGCATTCACAGTTTCTTTACTTACTCAGTTTTTTCAGCATTCAAACTTGTTTGTTTTTTCAAGGGTTTGAAACTCTTTTCAAGGCCTTGAAAAAGACTTGATTGGTCCTTTCCAAAATGTATTTCGTTCCAAAGGCTTGAACTTGTTTTCAAGGCCTTGAACTTCACTAGCTTTCACAAGATCTTATCATCTTAGCAAGTTTTTTAAAAAGTTGGCTTACTCTATTCAACCCCCCCTAGAGTATCTTAGCTGCATTACCACCTGCACACTCACACTTTCAATTGGTATCAGAGCTTGTCTCACTGTATAGATTTAACCATCTGGTGATCATGAGTACTGCAGGTGATGGTGGTTTCTCACAGGGAAGAGCTGTTAACAGACCTCCTCTATTTTGTTGAGAAAATTTTGCTCACTGGAAAGCTTTGATGAAAATGTTCATCATTGATCGAGACATAGAGCTTTGGACCATTATTCAAAATAGACCTCACACTTTCTACACAGGGAAATATGGTATTAGAAATCTCAAATCTGAAGATTCACTATCCTCTTCTGAATTAGAGCAATTCTCTAAGAATTACAAAGCTATTAACGTCTTATATTGTGCTTTGAGTACATATGAATTCAACAGAATTTCAGCCTGCACTACTGCCAAAGAAATCTGGGATAAGTTTGTGGTAACTTTTGAAGGAACAGTCAAGTCAAGCAAACCAAGATTAACATCTATCTCAGGAAATATGAGCTGTTCAATATGAGTGCAGATGAATCTATCATAGATATGTTCAAGAGGTTCACACACATTGTTAACAACCTTGATTCACTGGGAAAAAATTTTTCCAATGAAGAAAAGGTGAGGAAGATTCTAAGAAGTCTTCCAAAGGCAAAGTAGGAACCAAAGACCACATATATTGAAGAAGCTCATAATCTATCAACTCTACAACTTGATGACCTACAAGGCAAGCTTCTGAAACATGAAATATCTATGAATGAAGCTGATGGAGAACTCCCAGAAAGTGTCAAGAACTTAGGTCTCAAAGCCAAAGAGAATGAGAGAACTCAAAGCCTTGAAACTGAGGATGATGATGATGAAGATCCATTAGCTTTGATTTCCAAAGCCTTGACAATGATTCTTAAAATGAAGAAAAAATTTGGAAACAGAGACTTCAACAGAGAAAGACATAGACCATCCAGTAGCAAGGACTACAAAGGTAAGTCTTCTTCACAAATTAAATCAAAGGTCATGAATTTCTTTGAATGTGGTGATGCAGGACATTTGATAAGTAATTGTCCACACAAGAAAAGCAAGAGCTTTGAAAAGAAAGACCATGATAAAAAAAAAGCTATGATAGCTTCATGGAGTGATTCAGATAGCTCAAGCGAATCAGAATCTGAAGAAGAACATGCCAACCTATGCTTCATGGCCAAGCATGATGAAAGTTCTGAGAAGAACATTGAGGTAATGGTAAACTGTCTGATTTCAAAACCAAAAGATGCTCTTTCAGATTATCTGAGAATAGTACTTTTAAATGAGTAAGATTATCTGAAAGAGATCAGATTTTTGAAAGAAAAAGTTAATGAGCAAGCAAAAGAGAACTTACAACTTGTTTGTCTAAATCAGAATCTTGAAATCTCTCACAAGAAAACTGACAGTGATTTCAAGGCCTTGAAAACAAGTTTCGAAAGCCTTGAAAACACAAGTCAAGGAAGTAGTCACTGAGAACTCTTTGATGAGTAACAACCTTGTTAATCTAAAACATCAAGTTGATGAATTAGATAAACAAAAGACTAATCTTACTGTGAAACTTCAAGAATCTGAATTGGTCAAAGTTAAGTTTGCTGGGTCAGAACACAAGTTGAACTTGATTCTTGGAGGAAGTTCACTGTCTGTTCACAAAGCTGGTATTGGATTCAATCCAAACTTTCCAAGAAAGAACAATTCCAGATTTGTGAAAACTGGAAACAAAACTTCTCCTAAATATCATTACTACCACAAAACTGGTCATGTTAAAATGACTTGTACTTTCAGAAGAAGAGACCCTCACATAATGAGGAACACTTTTCCATTTCAACTCAAACAAGTTAAACAGATTTGGGTTCCTAAAGGGGTTAGACCACCTAACATGGTTGATCCTGAATATGAATCCAAATTCCACACTTGGTCTAACAGCTGGGTAAGACATTGATTGGTGTTTGCAGGGTGTCACCAAATAACAAAAATGGTTTATGGACAGTGGTTGCTCAAGACACGTGAGTGGAAAGATATATCTATTCTCAGAACTAAAGGAGCAATTAGAAGATTCAATTACACTTGGTGACAAAGGAAAATGCAATATTCTTGGTATTGTTTAAGTTGGTAAAAATTATGAAAACTCTATTTCTGATGTATATCTAGTTGATGGTTTGAAATTTAACTTGCTTAGTGTTTCTCAGCTTTGTGATAATGGTAATAAGGTTATCTTTGTTAAAGAGAAGTGTGTGGTGCAAAATGATAATTCAGGAAATTGCATTCTCACAGCCTCTAGATGAAACAATGTTTACACTTTTCGGACTAACAAAGTTGTAGGTAAAAGTTTGAGGTGCCTCAAGGCCTTGAAAGAGGATTCAAAGATTTGGCACAGGAAGTTTAGTCATATTAGTTTGCATACTTTGAACAAGTTGATTTCCAAAGACTTGGTAAGAGGATTGCCATCCATTAAGTTCAAAGAAGATGAATTGTGCAAAGCTTGTGCTCAGGGCAAGCAGACCAGAAGTTCTTTCAAGCGAAAGAAGTTTGTAAGTACAACTAGACCCATTGAACTGCTTCATATGGATCTCTGTGGTCCAATGAGAACTCCTACTCCAAAAGGTAAAAGGTATATGCTAGTTGTTGTTGATGATTTTTCCAGATTTACTTGGGTTATGTTTCACAAAGAAAAATCTGAAGCCCTCTCTGAATTTTCAAAGCTTTACAGAGAAATTCAAACTATGAAAAACCTACCTGTAGCTTAAATTAGAAGTGATCATGGTAGAGAATTTGATCAATTAGAATTTGATTTGTTCTGTGATAAGCATGGTACTACCCACAACTTTTCTGCTCCAAGAATTCCTCAACAGAATGGTGTTGTTGAAAGAAATAACAGGACTCTTGAAGATATGTCAAGGACAATGCTTATTGAAAACAAGTTGTCAAAACATTATTGGGCAGAGGCTTTGAATACAGCAAACTACATACTGAAAAAGCGCCTGATCAGACCTATCCTAAATAAGACCCTCTATGAATTATTCAAAAGGAGGAAGCCAAACATTTCATACTTCAAGCCCTTTGGATGGACATGTTTTATCCACAACAATGGAAAAGACAATCTTGATAAGTTTGATGCAAGAAGTGATGAAGGTATTTTTCTTGGTTACTCTCTGAATAACAAAGCTTATAGAGTTTACAATAAAAGAACCAAACTGGTTGAAGAGAGCATTCATGTTATTTTTGATGAAAGCTATGATGGGTCTTTAAGTGAAAGTTTTGCAGACTTGAATTTGAACAAGCATGAATCAGAAGAAGAGACTGAGAATCCATTGGGATTCAATAAAGGCTCAGAAGAAAATAGAAGACATTTTCAGGACCTTGAAAGTGGTGCTCAAGGACTTGAAAATAAGCCCCAAAGCCTTGAAAAATATGATCAGACGGATAGAAGTGACAAAGACACTACTTCAAGACCAGAGAAGATTTATAGAGAACCTGAACCGTGGTCTCCAAGAAAGAGATTCAAATATCTCTCATCTCATCCAGTTGATAATATCATTTCAGATCCAACCACTGGTACACAAACTAGATCACAGTTGAAGAACTTATGTGCTTTTAATGCTTTTATCTCTCTTGTAGAACCTAAAACTGTGAATGAAGCATTACAAGAAGCATACTGGATCATTGCTATGCAACGTGAACTCAATGATTTTTAAAGGAATAAGGTTTGGAACTTGGTTCCTCCACCTACAAACCAGTCTGTCATTGGTACCAGATGGGTGTTCAGAAATAAGTTGGATGAAAGTGGCAAAGTGATCAGAAACAAAGCAAGGTTAGTTGCTCAAGGTTACAACCAAGAGGAAGGTATTGATTATGAGGAAACTTTTGCTCCAGTTGCCAGGTTATAAGTAAATAAAATGTTTCTTGCTTTTGCATCTCACAAGAACATGAAATTATTTCAAATGGATGTGAAGTGTGCTTTCTTGAATGGCTACTTACAATAAGAAGTTAATGTAGCACAACCTCCTGGTTTTGAAAATGACAAGTTTCCATATTATGTTAACAAACTTGACAAAACTCTTTATGGTTTGAAACAAGCTCCAAGAGCTTGGTATGAAAGATTGTCAAAGTTTTTGCTTGAAAATGATTTCAAAAGAGGACTAGTAGACAAGTCTCTTTTCATAAGGACTCATGAGAAAGACTTGCTTATAGTTCAGATCTATGTTGATGATATCTTGTTTGGAGAAACTAATGATCAATTATGCAGAGAATTCTCAAGTCTTATGAGCAAGGAATTTGAAATGAGCATGATGGGAGAGATGAACTTCTTCCTAGGACTTCAAATACATCAAATGAAGAAGGGGATCTTTCTGCATCAAAGCAAATACACAAGAGACTTGTTAAGAAAATATAGCATGGCTCAATGTAAGGAGCCAAGACCCCTATGAGTTCTACACTGTCCTTAGACAAGGATGAATCTGGTAAGAGTGTCAATGTGAAAGAGTATAGAGGTATGATTGGATCATTAATCTATCTCACAGCAAGCAGACCAGATATCATGTTTAGTGTATGCATGTGTGCTAGATTTCAAGCTGATACACAGGAATCACACTTAAGTGCTGTGAAAAGAATCTTCAGATATCTCGATGGAACCAAATACTTAGGGCTTTGGTATCCAAGGCATTCTAATTTTTCTTTGTATGGTTTTTCAGATACTGACTTTGCAGGTTACAAAGTTGATATGAAAAGCACTTCAGGAACTTGCCAATTTATTGAATCATCCTTGATCAGTTGGCATTCCAAGAAACAAATTTCAGTTGCCTTATCAACAGCTGAATCTGAATATATAGCTGCAGGAGCATGTTGTTCACAAGTACTATGGATTGCTCAACAGCTAAGAGACATTGATTTGATTTCAGAAGCATACCTATCAAATGTCATAACATCAGTGCAATTTCAATTACAAAGAATCCAATTCAACATTCAAGAACCAATCCCATTGATGTCAGAAACCATTTCATCAGAGATCATGCTGAAAAAGGTGATATTGTACTTGAATTTGTTGCTATTAACATGCAAATTGCAGATATCTTCACTAAACCATTAACATATGAGAGATTCTCAGCTCTAAGATTGGAGTTGGGAATGTTAAATAAAGATGCATTGATTTAGGGGGAGCATCAGGTAAGAAAGGTAAGTTGTATGTGTTTTCAAAGGATTGGACTGATTTTCAAAGCCTTGAAAATCATTTCAAAGCTTTGATTTTTATCTATTGCAGTGTTACAGCGTTTCAAGACCTTGAAAAACTTTTCAAAGCCTTAAAAATAAGTCTGCTATACTAGTAATCATTAAACTTGGATCATTCTATATTGGGTGATATCTTTGTAGATATTTTCTCAATATAGCCCCTACCTTTTTCAAAAACGCGTTTTAGCCAAATATACTATTAAAAGATTTTATTCCCAACGATCTAAAAGATTTGAATTTTCACTGATTAATACAGATCTTTTCAGATCAGAGAGATATTCTAGTTTCATTTAAAAACTCACACTTTTAGTATTTATCTTCTCTTCTCTTCTCTCCGTATAATTCCTACCTCTATCTCTATTCTTCTCCCAAACCCTAATGAGCACAAGGAGAACTTCAGCTAGAATCAAGATGGCAGAGGACCAAAACCTAGTTCTGAGAAGAAGATAAAGATAGCTGAAGAAAAGGTTCTAACTATCAGTGAAGACTCAGAATTAAAGAGCTTTACTGATGAAGAACAAGAATCTTTACCACCCAAGAAGATGGTGAGAAAGGACCAGATTCCAGCAAAGAAGAAACATACTATTGTATCTACACAAGAAAAGAAAAAGGGAATCCATATTGGAAGCCCTAGTAGAGACAAGAAAAAGACAGACACAGGGGTCAAAGGAAAAGGAAAATAAATCCTCATTCAAGATTCAGACTCAGACACTACTTTTGGATCCTATGGAGTGTACTCTGTGTCCAAAAAGGGAAGACATGAGAAGGATCCGTCCCAATCTGTAGCTGCATCAAAAACAGGAAAGAAAGATCACAAAATATTGTCTTCTCAACAGAAAAGGTTAGCTGTAAAGAAGAAGCTGAAGCATGGGAGGAAAGCCTTGGAAGGACTCACTTTCTTGTTCAACAATGTTATAGAGAAGATCAGTTCTTTCATTGAAGAACTCGATGTGGTGTCACAAGAAGTACAAACCAATGTTGAAGACAGTGAGGAAGAAGAAGGAGATCAGGATGGAGATGAAGACCCAACCCCTTAATCTTGCCTACTCTTTCTTCCCCATTCTCTCTTTTTCTTTAAGTTTTTAAGTTTTATTTTCAAAAAATTTCAGACACTTGATCCGACATCCTCTCTATCTTTTTGATGAAAGTCAAAAAGGGGGAGAAATTATAGGGTTTTTAGGATTTTATTCTTATGAGTTATTTGCTGAACTTTTTTTATTTCCTGTTGCTGAATTGAATAAGTTGGATCTTTTTGAAATTACTGTGTTATTATGAATTGTGAACTAATCAGTATTTTTTGCAGAGACTAAAGATCAAACAGAATTTGGTTTTGTGTTTCATCAAGGGGGAGATTGTAAGATCACAGGTTGTGCAAGGCTTGAAATAGCTTAACTATTTCAAGGTCTTGAATCCGCTTTCAAAGCCTTGAATCAGTTATCATAGGCTTGAAAATAGTATAGCTATTTTCAAGGCCTTAAAACTGGATTCAAAGCCTTGAAACTGTTTAACCTACATGAACTTTCTCAGGGGATTTTTCTGTAAACTCTTCTAAGTTGATTTCATATCCCTCATTCATATGATTGTTTTACTTTTATTTTATGATGAAAGACAAATTATTCCAAACATGTTTGAACATAAAATATCATCTGTTTGACTATGATTTTGCAGGGAAATTTATTTTCTAGTTTGCAGGGATTATTTCCTAATCTGACTTGTGCAGGAAAGGAAATAATTGAGAAGATGATTATGTGTTTAATCTAACTGGCATAACAACTTCTCAATCTATTCAAATTCAAGATCACTACATTATCTCTAAGGATTGTGATCACTTAACCGTTGGAGAAGATTGTCAAAGAGTCAAAGTCTGCTGCCTACAAAATAGGAGATTTGTTGCTGAAATTCTGGGAAGATTTGCAGAGCTGTTTGAAGTTTAAATAGATCTCATTTCTAAAGCAACATACACAACACTCAACGGGAAAAAAGAGCGAGACAAGTCTGGATTCACAAAGCATCAAAGAAGTTCATCAATCTCACAATCCATTTCACATAAGTTCACTGCATACTCCACTGCAGTTTCTACACTCTAGTGTTCTTCTGTATTGTGCTTTATTGGTAGATCATTTCTGTAGTATTACTATCTTTATTCTCGAGGATTTTTCAAAGAGAACAATAGATATTTCTTAGTTAATCAGTTAGCTAGAGCAGGTACTAGATAGGTTAGGGAGAACCACAAGCTGTAACAGAGTAAGACATCTCTCTGTGCTTGAGATCTAGGGAAAATCCTGCAGGAATCAGATCCCCGAGGTAGAGATTAGGTCAAAGTGGACTGAACTCTATAAATCATTTGTCTCTTGCATTCACAGTTTCTTTACTTACTCAGTTTTTTCAGCATTCAAACTTGTTTCTTTTTTCAAGAATTTGAAACTCTTTTCAAGGCCTTGAAAAAGACTTGATTGATCCTTTCCAAAATGTATTTCATTCCAAAGGCTTGAACTTGTTTTCAAGGCCTTGAACTTCACTAGCTTTCACAAGATCTTATCATCTTAGCAAGGTTTTCAAAAAGTTGACATACTCTATTCAAACCCCCTCTTCTAGAGTATCTTAGCTGCATTACCACCTGCACACTCACACTTTCATACGCGAAAGAACAAACCACATAAAACCAACTGAACACGAAGGTCCGCCCCAAATTTCAAGAGTCTATAAGTTTTCACTTGAAAATAGAATAATCAGATACTCTGAAACCCGTTCTAATTAGCATACTATAGGAAGTCTAGGTATGCCCTCACGTCCCATTCTTTCTACAACTATCATGAATTACCGGGACATCCAATCGTGAAACCTCAACACAGAAAGCTTGGGATAATGTTTTTTCCTACTAGGACACTTCCTACTTGCAAGGAATCAATCATCAAGCTCTCTAAAATTTCATGTTACTTAATTTCTCTTTCTCAATTTTTCCACTTTTTATGGATTTTCATTTTTTTTTTATTTTTTGTATTTATCATGATATCCTAACTCTATATGCAAAACTTTGACAAAAAAAAAATTGTAAAAACAACAGTATTTAACTTTTGTGGTGGGTAGACTCGATTATGTAAGAATACAAACAATATAAAAATCTACACTACACAATACGCCAAAATATGAAATACCTGACATAACCACAACACTAACACACAACACAAACTAACACATCATACATGTAACTGGCGATGCAAAACATATTTTTCTAGCAAACAGCTAAAATCCCCTACACTGTAATGCCCTGTTCTCCTCAACAAATTTAGAGAGCATACATGAAGACTCAAAAGAAAAAGAATACTCGCTACCGCCACAAGGGCGGGGTGGAAATCCATGTTAAGAAATACAAAAGAAAAATTGATGGCGCCAATGTGCTCCCATGAGGTCTGTGTGTTTTCGCATACAGTGGTCAACTGCTCTCCTCTTGCTGAAATCTGATCCTGAAGAATTCCCAATTCACAAGCGCGAGTCCTATGAAGGTCACGTGTGGGTAGAATCTCTCATAATATGATCATGTATGTCACTAGATAACTCATTAGTCCCTCTCTCTCATCTCTCAAAAGAACATAATTAAAAACACAACATAACTGAATTAAAAACGCACTCCCTAAGTTAAAACATAAATACGATGGGTTGCCCCCCAACAAGTGCCGTGTATTTTAATATCGACGACCGACCCTGCTATCTCAGATAGTTAAGGAGGGTTTTCTATCCACTTGTTCTTCTTCCACCATTGCTTCTCTGTTCGTCTCTTCTCAAGCGAACTTGCATTAGTGGAAAATAGCAAAAATAAGTTGTAGAAGACCGCATGCAACATTTGTTCTTTTTGAACATCGTTCTACTAGAGAGTTTGTTAACCGCCACATGCCTCACTCTATCTTTCTTCTTCTTCTTCTTCTTCTTCTTCTTCTTCTTCTTCTTCTTCTTCTTCTTATTATTATTATTATTATTATTCATCTTGTTGTTGTTGTTGTTGCTGCTGTTGCTGTTACTGTTGTTATTGTTGTTGTTGTTGTTGTTGTTGTTGTTGTTGTTGTTGTTGTTGTTGTTGTTGTTGTTGTTGTTGTTGTTGTTGTTGTTGTTGTTGTTGTTGTTGTTGTTGTTGTTGTTGTTGTTGTTGTTGTTGTTGTTGTTGTTGTTGTTGTTGTTGTTCTTCTTCTTCTTCTTCTTCTTCTTCTTCTTCTTCTTCTTCTTAAATACTGTCGTAGAGGATAATTATTTTGAATATAGCATCTCAAGTGGAACGACTACAACAATGAGTTCTACACTTCGTACTTCCTTTCCTAGCTCGTGTCTTGGAATCATGAGTGGAAAATCAAGATTTGCATTAAACAAACATCTTTTTTCTTCCTCATGTGATTCACCTATATTTATGATCTCCAAGAGAACTGGCTTAGGCGGAGAAATTCTTGATACATTTCCTTGGAGACATCTCCGTGCAGTGATTCCCCATACTCATGACATATTTTATTATTGCCAATATCCTCAGCGAATGGAAATAACACATCATCGACACACTTATGAACTTGTTCTTTACCAAAACCCTCTCCAATATAACTAGGCCATAAGCTTGCGATTTCAACCCTCTCCAATTCATGCTATGGACTTAGGAATTATGCGAGACACAAGCGATATAGGCGTCATAACATCATCCAAATCTGAGTCCGAATCCAAGTCTGAAGCGTCCCAAGAATCTATTACTTTATAAAAAAGAGTATTATAGACCTCTGGGGGTTCTTTTCCTTCATTTTCACACTCATCAACTAAGTAAGGAATGATGCTGTGTAATATCCTGAATTTTAGAATATGATAAAATCAAGGTGGATTATATGTTTGTTTGTTATATGCTATATTAAAATTAAGTGGATAAATAGTTAAGTGAAATACATGATGATTACTAACATCTCTAAATTATATTTGTGATATACAGGTCTATTTATTTGTTAAGATTATTTTTTCAATAATTGAAAGTAATTGATTTGTTACTTGTGAGAAGATAATACTTATCTTAGTTGTAAAGAATTCAGAGTTATGGGCTATATAACGATTTGAGTGCATTCATTGTAATCGCCTCAGTGAGTGAGCTGGTTAACACGCGTGGGTGGGGTTTCAAAGGATGCGTGTTCGAATATTGTTTTCAGCATCTGCTTTATTTTTTAATGAGTCACCACGCGTTTTTACACGTGGCGCCCGCAAGGTTTGCCCAAAATACCGCGCAACCCCCTGATGGAAGTCCCGTGAGGTTCTTGAATACCGTTTCGAGATGCTATTATTTTTATTAAATTTAGAGTGACAATAGTGAGAGGCTAGCTATTTATATTCAAGAGATAGCTTTGTCTTGGTTTCCATTTGGCGATACCAATTATTTCTACCTCGTCGGAATTGAGGTAGGGGGTTACGCAGTTTATAATATTGATATCACTTACGATATATATGCACGCTTCGTGTTAAATATATGTCGATCCGTTTATTGTTTTTATTATCAATTTTCATGCTGTTGGGTGCTAAATGATTATTGCGTAATAAGTGATATTATATGTAACTTGCTATAATTATATTATTTATTGCATTTCACCTTACTGTTACGGTGAACATCCTCCGGGGTGCGAGCTCTCCCTCTAACAGTGTTTGGAGGTTACGACTGACAGATCGGAAGGTAGAATCAACGATATATCTGATTGGATAGAGATTTTTAATTGGATTATTGTATCAAATAATTTTTAAAATCATTTCTTTATAAAATAACTACGTTTAATCCTGAATCACGTACTGACCGAATTTATGTTATTAATCAAATTGACGGTTCTATGAAACGAGACTGTATGTGTATTCTGTACCACCGGTGGTGATTCGCAGATGGTATTGGACTGGCCGTCGAGCCGGGTCGATTTGATTAGTTTATCCTAAAATAAATCCCTGGGTTTTGGGATATCACATGCTTCTTGCCCATTGTTATTATCTGCATCTGTCATTTCATGAGAAAGTTTTCCATTTAATTTTCATGAAGCTGGACAGTCATCCACCACCTTCATCCCTTCTTTGATTCTATCTTATTTAACTATCATGAGCTCCAACATTGATCATAGTTGAGTATCCTACTCATTCTCATAATTACAAGGAGAAGTGGTGTACATAACTCCTTAGGATTAGCACGATGAATAGACTGGGGAGTAGCCCTAAGAATTCTGCCCCCACATGATCACCAAGAGACCTGCAAAATCATTCACCAGGAAGCATGTGAGATCAAAAAATAAATAATCAAACAAAGAATAAAATTCACTAAGGTTAATAGTTTTAATTAATTTAAACCGAAGTCCCGAAAACGACGCCGGAAGCTTGACGCGTTCCAACCACAAATGTACGGGTGTCGCATGTAGTAATAATGTGAAATGATGGTTGACATACCCAAGATACTTTGTTAAATAAATTATAGCTAATAACCTTATAGCGGGCAAATATTTAAGTTTTCGCAAACTAATGATTAAAAGATAGTTAAATTCACGATTACAGAAGCAACTCAAACGAGTAAGATATATGAGATACGTTGTGGAGACAATATCATGATACCTATTTGGATCATAGCGCTACTACCGTTAGCGGATTATGATTTATGAGACAATGACAATGATCATTTTTCAAACGAGCATCAAGTTATCTAACGAGTCACCAATAGATAATCTATGCATAGGATCAATTATAACCGAGTGACCAAGTTATTTTCAATCCTAAACACGCATTAAGAATTCAAGCTTACTCGGGTTCCAAGTTAACTAAACCAAGTCAGTAAGCTTACATTAAAATAAGTGTTTAATTAATCTTTCCAGTTAGTGATTACCGAGTCACCAAATAATCTCTAACTATGATCTTCCTATTGAGACGTCATACAATAAGAGGGTAAGATGAAGAACATGAATTAAACATAACAAAGATCACATCATAAATGAAGTACCAAAACATGATAATAAATCTATAATCCATCAAGGGGGTAAACCCTATAGAGGATCCTGATAAAATGTGTTTAGCTATGCATATTCATGATCAAAATAATAATTTTAGTCAAGATCATGAACAAAATAAAGAAAAAGAGAGAAGAAGAGATCAAAAGTATGATTCCAAGTTCCATGCATTCTCAAGCTTCCAACGGGTTCTCCAGCACAGTCTAACCCCCAAAACTGTTCTTAGTTCGTTCTTATATAGTTTAATCGACCCCCTTCAAAACTATCAAGTATTTGCGATTACACCCTCTAAATTGCGTGCTGGTAGTCTCTCCAATCGTACAATTGGGTATGCCAGTAGTATAATTTCCGCCTAAGAGTACGACCATGTGAGAGGTTGTATACGACTGACATGCTGAATTTTGGCTAAGGAAACCTAGTCGGACGATTGGGTATGCCAGCCGTATGATTGGCTATTTCTTAAACTTCTTTTCCTTATCTTCTACGCGCCATAATTTCCTCGTCCGATCTCCGTTTTAGCTCTGTTACACATCGTTGGAAATATCTTTGAGTCTAATTTTATTTTCCACCGGTCTCACTCCAAAATTTATCGTAGAACTCAATTTTATCATTAAAATAGTACATGTTGTTCACCTTTTCTCTTTCAACTTTGCTTCGCTTCATTTTTCTTTGCCATTCCTATGATTTTCTCATCTTCTGGACTTTGTTCTCACTCCCCATCATATCTGTGAGCCTCCATTAACTAAGATACACAACACTGACATAACACGTTCGTATTTGAACTTTTAAATGCTAAAACATATCACTAAAATGCCCAGATTCTACAATAATGCGCATACAACTTCTATTTTAAAATATATCCCTAATCCGGATAAATATTATTAAAATTCATTGGGTGAAATGACATATAGATATAGAATATAACTCCATGTACGAAGTTATCAGGGTTCCAATCGACAATTCCCATGAAAGAAAGTTAGATTCAAGAATGATTTCGGGATACCTTATTGGTTATCCACCAAATTTACTGTTTTTACTGTCCTGGTCATAGTTTCAAAATTGTTGAAACTAGAAATGTGAAACACTTTGAGAATTGTGTGGTTAGTAGGAGTACTGAATCAAGGAAAGCTGGGAATGATGAGATTAGAGTGGATGTCAAGTAACTATTGTTCCTCAACAGGTACCACAAGTTGAGGTGAAAGAACAACATGATGGAAATGATTCACCACCCCATGAGTATATCGCTGTTGAAAATGATGTTGAACCACCACAATAGGTTTTAAGGAGATCACAAAGGGAAATAAGATTTTCTTTCTCTAGTGATTATGCCTTCGTTTTTCCACAGGAACATGAATTTGACATTGGCATTCTAAAGGATCCAATTTCATATTCTCAAGCCATAGTAAGTACTGATTCTATTAAGTGGATTGATCTAATAAAAGAGGATTTGAAATTAATGGAAGAGAATGGTGTCTGGGATCTTGTAGAATTGCCAAAGAACAGTAAGAAAGTCAGCTGTATGTGGGTCTACAAGACCAAACGCGACGCTAAGGGAAATTTCAAAAGATTAAAGGCTAGACTAGTGCTCAAATGCTTTACTCGGAAAGACTGCATTGATTATGTTGAGATTTTCTCTCATGTTTTTAAGAAAGACTCACTTATAATTATCATGGCTCTTGTAGCTAATCACTCGTTGTTAGGAGTTATTATCATGCTTCTATATTACTTGTACTAGGATAATTTTGTGTGATTTATATGGTATGTATGCTCAAATATGTGAATTTGACAATTCATAATCCTAAGAGTAAAAATTGTAGTTTCTAGTTTATTCGAGCATGTGTTCTGTCATATGTGCTATGATAATTGTAGGGGTAGTTTAGTGTTGTGTATCTCAGGTTAAATAGATGCAATGGAGCTTATGAGAGGCTTGAAGATTCTTGGAATGAATCTAGATGAAGAGGATAGAAGAGATAACAAAAAAAGAAGAAGATTTGGAAAATCGATCCAGGACCAACCATCACTCATTCAACTGTATCTTTAGCTAGACAAGGAGTTTTGGATCAAGGATTGCGCCATTGGAAAGTAGACATCCGGAGATTTACAACGATATAAAATAGGACTGCTATCCAGATGAGGGAGATAAGGCCCACGCAAAGTCAGCTTCCAAACTTGTCCAGAATAACGGGTGGCAGACGTGAAATTTCGGCCAAAACATTATGGAAACGTTTCCAAACCCTCCAAGGACGGATTGTAGACCTATAAAATGCTATATTGAACCATTATTCAGGATACCAAATTCTAAGGAATAGGAGGAACTCACAAGGAAGCATGCATAACGACTAAGAAGATGGAGGAACGCGCGGAAGAGATGGAGATAGCTTAACGGAAGCCGAATCATGAGTTCTTCTTCCTTTCTCTCCATTATTTTTGTGTTTGATTCTCCTCTTCTTATGTATCTTCATAACTTTATTATGTTAGCTTATATTTCACATTAGGGTTTGGGATTTTAAGTAATCTTGTATCTTTATAACTTGAATTATCTTCATTCATGGATTGATGACTTAATGCACGATTTTTGTCGATTTCTATCAATTTCATTGTGCTTCCTTCTTGTAGCAACTTGATCACTTGCTAGATGACTATGAACCCTGATTATTGCTCGAGAGAGATTAATTTGGGATTGAAAAAAGTGGAATTGAATCTTTGTTGCTTGTGTACAAGATCGAGAGATAGTTACGCGCCCTATGTGGACATTAATTGAGTGAAAAATAAGTGCTTAACCCCTAATTACTCGACTCTAGTGAATTGAAATATCTCTATTTCTTGTTAGTTAGGAGCCTATTTTTCGTTTGAGAGAGGTCAATTAGGAACATTCAAGTCCTAGAACTTCAAAATCATAAGTGTTTGAAGTAGTATCAAGTCAATAAGTGAAAACTTGCATCAAATTACCCTAGCCCTAACCTCTTTCATATCATCACTTGATTTTAGCTATTGTTTACATTATGAAAATTAGTTAGTTAGCTTATAAAATAAACTCTTACTTTATTAGTTTCAATAGTGCTTAAGCAGTTAGTAATTAGTACTCTCCGCACATCGGTCCTTTGGGTTCTATAAAATCCCGGTATTAACTTACCAACTTTATTACTTGCGACCTCGTACACTTGCGAGCATAAATGGTCAAAAACTTTTTGGCGCCGTTTTCGGGGACTAATAGGTGATATTAGTGAATTAGTGTTAAGTGCTACTTTAAGCATTTTCTTCTTCTTTATGTTTAAGTATAATCTCTCTGTTTAGTAATTGTGTACTCTAGGTATCTTGCAAAGGAGCGATGTCAAATTCTAGCTCTTCACCAAGTTTTTGTTTTTTGCGAATGTGGAGGTGAACATGATGACGGTGATTGCATGACCATTATCGAGCATATTGCTCGTGCTTCGAATTATTACTATCCTAAAAAAGGTACGTTGAAAATATTGTTGATCATGCAAGGGGTGATATTAAAAACACTAATACATGTCACTAAGGATTCAAAACAAATGGTTCTAAGTATCAGAAATGATGTTTCAAGTCTTCAGTGTCATCCTGAAGGAGAGATTCAACCTCAAGATCATTTTGAAAATCTAATCACACTCAAGTATGTGGAGCATGAGATGATATCTTCAAGCCTCAATGTGGATGTGGTTGAATCCACGATCATGAGAATTCCGGATATTATAGACTTTGATTTGTATCTTAAGGAGGCATCTACGACATCCTATGACCATTGCTTTTGGCAAATTGAGCGCTTATTGTATGAAGTTGTTGAGGACCTTTAGGAAATACTTATACACATGGGGTTGATGAGAATACCCACGGTTGAGCAGAAAATAATAGTGATTGAAACACCAAAATCTAGAGAATTGACGCAACAATTTTTTACTAAAGGTGTGGAGCATTCGGTCATCGCATTCCTAATTTCGAAAGATGAATATAATGGGTAAATTTCAACAACTTTTGTGGTACAAAATTGGAGGAAGAGAAAGAAGAGAGGCGCCAAGGTTAACAAGTTCTTCAGGTTCTATTCATCGCAGTTCATGCCTGTGTGCTCGCTTGCAAAGATAAAGAAAAAGGAAAAATGGTGGAAGAAGAAAAATTGGAAGGAAAAAGTCAAGAAAATGAGGAAACTGCTTTCACAGTTTGATCTACTGCAGCTTGTCTAAGCTGAAGTTCAAACTAGGAATGGCCATTCGAGCTATAAAAGTGGGGCCAACCCGCACAACATCTTGCCCCACACACTATTCACACACCATTTAAGTAGTGTTTGGGCCGGCCCGCAAGCGATTATGAACCGGGCTTCATTCAAGTAGTGTGTGCACTGGGCCCATTCGGGTTAGTGTAGGGCTTGTATCCAAGAAACCCGCACACTACTACAGGTTCGTCTTCTCTCTCTGTCTCATCCATCACCCATCTCACCTTCTCTCTCGCGCGCGAGATTCAACTTAGTATCAATCGCGCTTCTGTGGAATCCAACATGACCCATCTCAATTGCTCTTTTGTAGAAGATCAACGCGCTTCCCCAAGTTATCACCTCCATCCCCGCCGAAGAACAGCCCATCTGACAAACACAAAAGTCGATTCAACTCGTCACCCATATTCACTACGCCTCACAAGGTGTTTACCTTAAATCGCTTCTCGGTTCTCTCTCTTACAGTCGGGTATGAATACGAATTTTCATAGAAATTCAAATGTTCGATTTTATTGAATTAAATTTGAATTTGAACCCTGCTCCAGATACTGTGTTGTCTTCATGGAAGCTACAATATTAGTTCCATGCATTTGGCATTTTCATACTTTAACTGTGATTCAGGTGTTCAATCAATGTTATTTGGTATATTGTTTCTGGTTTCTACTGATTCTAAGTATACTTTGAACTGAGTAGCAACCTACCTAACAACATACTGTGGAATCTATGGGAATTGTGTATTGATTTCTTTTTGAGATTAAATGTGTATTGATATTGATAGTGCTTAGTGATGAGGTTATCATGATTAAATTGTTATTTCTTGATTATCTTTGGGGGTATTTTCTCTATGAACTTTATCTATTTTTGGTGGATCTCTCCAGTTTTTGCTCTCAAGTCTGGTCTTAGGTTGTATTTGGTCGCGGTGTATTATTCAGATTAATATGCAATACCCTGTCAGTTCATTTTGTATACTGATTTGGTGTGGTACCCAGTTTTGTATACTGATTTGGGTTTAATAAAGTGATTGTATTTGGTTGCTTGCTAGCATGTGGCAACTTTAGAGAACTTGGGATAAATGAAATGAAGAAATCGGACGAAGATCAAGAGCAGTACTCCGTACATTGACCTTAGGACTTGGCCTATCATATTTCGGCTGAATACTTAAGACACTGAATATGATGAATTTCACATTTTTTTCAGAATAACAGTGAAACGAACCAAAATGGTATGTCACCCTCCATAATAAGAATTTAGAGCTTATTTGGTGCCTCTGGTTTTATTTGTGATCATATATAATAAGCTCATTCTAATAATGTGATCTATAGATACCCACTAAAATAAGCTAGCAGTAAGAAAACATGAGAAATTAGTGGCATGGACTACCAAGTATATGGAAACCTGCTGTTTGCGCTTTCCATGAATTTGACATAACAAAAGTCCTGCACTAGTAACACTATTCGACATGCTATGTACTGACGCCACTATGTTTTCAGTTAAGTGTACTGCACGCAGTTTCCTTCAGTTGATAACAGTTATTTGTTTGTTGCTTGATTGGATGTGGCAACTAGTTAGACCAGTTGAGTTGAGTGCCAAAGGATTGACCTTTGTGTGTTATATTTGGATTCATGGAACATATATTTTCAAATTATGTGTTGCTTTGGAGATTATCATTTTATTTTACCTTTTTTGACAAATTTTCTTACTAGTTTATGGTGTTTGTTTTGTATGGTAACATGGAGGTACTAATATTTGGTTAGTGGCTGCTGAATGCAAGTCGAAGAGTGTGCAGTGCAAAGATGGAGTCGATGAACTTGCAAAGTGGCTGATTGATGATGAGTTTTATGGTCTACTTACTAACAATCTTTGGATGGATTTGGATCTCTCTGGATCTCTTCTTCACTTAGTGAATGAGTCTTAACGGATAGGAGAGTGGGAAACTGGAGCATTGCAGGTAGATAGCATTGCAGTAGCATCTGAATTGCCAGAAGATTATAGCAACACTGGTTTGGACCAATTTGGATTTTCTAGTGGAAGCAACCAAAGAGTATCACGCAATGATCATTCTCTTATTAGTTATCGAAATTTGTAGAAGGAGTACTTTGTTTTAGACGACCGGATTTTAATTAGTTATTGAACTCTTATTAGTTATCGAAATTTGTAGAAGGAGTACTTTGTTTTAGACGACCGGATTTTAATTAGTTATTGAACTTTGTAGTAGTTATTGGAATCGCCATCCAATTTATTTGTTATTGGATTTGATACCAGCTGCAAACTTTCAATATTGCAAAAATATTTTGTTTAAGCAGTCAATTTTGCTTTTCATTTTAAGACTTTAAGTTATTTGCGGGTGTTTAGGGCCGCGTACGAGTGGGGGCCGAATCGGGCTGAAGTCAAGTGGGTGCGTGTCACTATATAGTACTCCCTCTGTTATCTTCATTACTTCAAAAAATTCAAACGTTGCTTTATTAACTTTCAATGGAAAAGACAAATTTGTCCCTACTTTCTTTCATCAATTTCACCTCCTCAAATCCTCCTTTATCAGACCACTTAATACCAACAAGAACTCATTAAACCTCCAAGAACACACCATGAACATACACCAACACACCATGAATAGATCACATGAACACACCATGAATAGATCACATGAACTTACTCAAAATAAAAAATAACAACATTTAACAAATCTAGAGCAAAAAAAAGAGAAAGAACATGTCTAGAGAAGGAGGAAGAGGAGGAGGAGGAGATGAAAGAAGTAAATAAGAAGAGCAGGCGGATGCCACCGCTGCCGGAAGACGCTGCCGCTGTCATTGAATTGCCGCTACCAAGGATGCCAACCGGCCTCCTCAATCCAATCTGCCCTCCTTGAAGTTGTTCACCGGAACCGGAACCGGAACCGGAACCGGAACCCAAACCCAAGCTCTTCCTCCTCCATGTCCAGATCTACAAAAAAATACTCGTGGTTTATAAATGTTTTAAAGTTGAGAGTTTATCGCTACGCGATTAATTATAATTGTTCCAAATTGTTCCCAACTTTATTACTTATAATTCTTTCAAATCTCGTGATTTATTACAACTTATGCTTGTGTGGACTCATTTCTTTACATGTCGTAGTATGTATTTACTCAATTTTATTAACTATTATCAACCTCGGTGTTTGCATTTGTTATTTTAAAACCACCACTGATTATTGCGTGCTGGGATGGGAACGCGGATCGAGACGAAGATGTTTTGCTTTATTTAGATCACATAGCTTATTTAAAGTATATTATTCTTGTAAACTTGTATTCTCAAAGATTGTTGTATTTATTAGCTAAATTGCAACATTCGTAAATATATTCTACTTTTGGTTATTGATTGTCGCATTAACCCTGAACCGAGATCATGGGGGTTGTTTCACTATCGGTTACCGGAATGTTGTCAAGCGCATATTACGCTATCTCCAGGGAACTGCTGATCTGGGCATTTTCCTTTGTCACAAACCCTGCACATTGTATGCGTTTTCGGATGCTGATTGGTCTAGTAATTTTGATGATTTTTCCTCCACTTCTGACTTCCTTATTTACCTTGGTGGGTCTCATATCTCTTGGTATTCTCGTAAACAACGCATTGTTCCCCGCTCCTACCCTGAAGCACAACATCGGGCTGTTGCTACTACTACTGCTGAGGTCCACACGTTGTGTTCTCTTATGTCTGTGCTTGGCATTCAGAGTACCTCTGCGCCGGTTATCTACTGTGACAATGTTGGTGGTCCTACATCTGCTGTAGTCCGATGTTCCACTCCAAAATGAAGCACATTGCACTTAATTTTTATTTCGTGCGTGAACAAGTTCAAGAAGGCCAGCATCGCATTTCAAGTGTCTTGTCGTTCGATCTGAAGGGAGGCAAATCCCTGGACCAGTTCGATTGCATGTCTGCTATACCACTTAAAATTTGTTTCAACATGAACGCTAGAAACCCTACTAGGCGGAATAAGGGTTCATACCCGTGTCCAAGCTATCTGATGTAGGTCTGAAAGACTCCAGATAGTCTCCCATATTCCTGAAGTTCCTCCTGAATGCAAGTGTGGGCTTGCTGCTTCCAGAATCCTTCTTGGCCTCCAGACGAATTGCTCTCACTCTCGAAACCCTAGATTTTGGTGTGTATCTGAAGCATACGAAATCCTGAAGACTAAGGAAACTTATGTAGGCTATGGGAGAGACCTAGAGGAGAAAACACGAATCAGGCTCCTAACTTGATTAGGACTTTTGGTTCCACCCGAACCTAGCCCAAATAATGTCAATAAGAGTTAGTACCACTAAGAATAATCAAAATCAAATAATCGAATACAACAAGCATGGCTTTTAGTATTCAATACAACAATCTCCCACTAAGAATCAAAACCATGAAGCAACACACCACAAACCCATTCCCTCTACGTGACCATCAAAAGCCTTAGCTGTCAAACACTTCGTAAATGGGTCTACCAGGTTATCTGTTGATGCAATATTCATCACTTCCACATCACCTCTGTGCACGAATTCTCTAATCAAATGATTCTTACTCTCTATGTGTTTTCCTTTATTTTGAGCTCTTGGCTCCCTTGAGTTTGCAACACACCGCTATTATCGCAATAAAGCGTCATAGCCGGTTGTACACTCAGTACCACTCCAAGATATATTAGAAAGTTTCTGAGCCAAATAGCTCCGGTACCAGCTTCCGAAGCAGCCACATATTCAGCTTCCTTAGTCGAATCAACAATGCAAGATTACTTGATGCTTGTCCAACTAATGGCTCCTCCTCCTAAGGTGAAAACATATCCAGAGGTAGACTTCCTGGAATCCATATCTGACTGAAAATTTGATTCTGTGTACCCAGTGGGTACAAGACTATTTTCATGGTAAACCAACATATAGTCTCGAGTCCTTTTCAGGTACTTCATTATTTTTTTTTACCGCAGTCCAATGTTTTCTGCCAGGGTTAGACTGATATCTACTAACCATGCCAACAACAAAGCAAATATCTGGTATAGTACATAACATTGCATACATGAGGCTTCCTACCGCAGAAGCATAAGGAACTGCCTTCATGCTTTCTATCTCATCGGGTGTTTTAGGAAACTGATCCTCAGATAGATCGATTCAATTTCTGAAAGGGGTTAACCCTTTCTTGGAATCCTGCATGATAAACCTTGAAATAACAGTATCAATATAATTGGCATGTGATGAGCCCAACTTCCTATATTTCCGATCTCGCATAAGCTTGATCCCTAGAACGTATGCTACTTCTCCCAAGTATTTCATATCAAATTTACTTGATAATACACCCACATTGTTTCCAACTAGTGCATCACCCGTGCCCTCAGGGCACTACCTCTCACCATAAGTGGGTCAGAATAACGGCTAATGTAATCTCAACGACTATATCTCTCCTTCATAACCGCTAATGTAATCTCAACGACTATATCTCTCCTTCATTCTTTATAGGCAAGTTATCCTATATGAAAGCAAAAGATAAATGTAGTGAAAAAAGCATTGTCATCACGATTGTCTCGCTCGATTAAGTACTTCTGTAACATCAACCTGTCACCAGAGATGTCGCCCGTATTAAAAGTAGCTACAACCAGGATGTAAAATTACTATGCAAGGACTAAATTGAACAATTAAAATATATACAGCTCAATAAAACATCTTGGTCATTCACATTAGCGAGTACATTAGCAGAATGACAAAAAAATCTTGGCCATTCACATTATAGTTGCGCTGGAAACATGTACTGAGTTTCAGCGTATTCAAATACAATAAACCATTACAATAGTTTGGCGTTCTCTTTCACAAAATCATAACTAATCAAATAAATATACATTCATCTATAAGTTTGCCACTCCCGTGTTCAGAACATACAACTCATGAGAAAACAATCCATGAGACAGTACAATACGAAAAAACAATCCATCAAGAAAAAATTAGATTGAAAAATTTGAAACTATTAGGGGGTAGTACCTGCTTGGTGTTACAATCGTCCGCCTTCAAACTTCTTCACTCATATATAGCTAGGGAGAAAAAACAATCCATCACGAAAAAAAGAGATTGAAAATTACTTCCGCAGCGTAAGATCAAATGAAGACATCAACATTAGTAGCTTCCAGTCAATGGCTTCATGGCAATGAGTTCAGAGAAAACAAATCAAACCCAGACAGGCAAGCAAGTGAAACAAAAAAAAATATGCAATGCAAAACACATGGATTGTTTTTCTTCCTATTGAACTACATATATAAGTACGCAACGTTCCGAACGATGATATGGAAGTAGCGGAGTTTCCCAAGTTACGGTACATTTTTCCTCACAAACCTAGCTAAGCACAAAACAAAAACAGGGATATAGAAGCTGACACTAAAAATTTATAATCATGTGGCTTTGAAACAGTTCAGATCATTAGCAATCTCAGATCTTTTAACTAAGAAGTTAGTATGTAGTTCCTATTTAGACCACATCCTCCATGAGCACATTTAAGCTCCCTCAATCTTCTTTTCGTTGCTTTGTTTGTGGCCAATTCTCTCAATTTTTCTTTTTGTCTTCCATATTCAAAACTTCAGTTGGGTTTCCGTATGAATGCTCTTTTTTTCATTTTCTTAATTTAATTAAGTTATTCACGGATAAAATGGAGTCGATAGGATCCACCAATCTATATTGGTTAACAAAATTATGTAGCCTAGATGCCAATATGTTTAGGTTCAAACCTAGGGGACGAAGTGGAATGGCAATTTTGACTAATTCTTTGCTGGCGTAAGTGAGAACCGAATAATCATCGAAACTTTGTTCTCGATTCAAGGTTTCAACGTGTAAGATGGGTTCATACACCACACAGGTGCCTAAATGCCCTTTTTTTCGGGATTTTATCACTGTTGATTTTTTAGTTAATTGTGCTCTTGCTCCCTTGTTCTAAGGATCTGAATTTTATAAACAAAATCTAACTCAAACACTTAATTGTTGTACCTAATAATAGCAAAATAAAGAACATTGGGCAGAAGAAGAACTACTCACCATATGGATTGACTAAAAGAATCAAGAGCATCATGTCAGACCAAAAATCAACAAAATCTGAATGAAACATAAATATGGTAGATTATAACCAAAATAGAAAACTTAAAAGCAGAATGAAAAATAGGACACAGGGAATGAGCATACGACAAAACAAATTCTTCAAGAAATCTATACCTGGTCGAGGGATTACATTAGAACACCCTGAATATACAAATCTTGAAAATGGAACACCTGAGAGTGAGAAAAAGACAGCAAAAAGTCAAATTTCAACCATAATGTTTGACAATGAGTAGATAGACCGAAAGCAAATTTGGTCTCAAAATAATTTCTTACGGACTTGCAAAGAAATATGATCTTGGTTGAGGAATACAGTCAATCAACCAGTGTGCACAAAAACGCCAATGCCAGGTTGAGATCTGAAATGAAAAACCGTATGTGTGAAGAGGAATCTGGAAAAATATAATACTTGCAAACTCAAAACATGAAAATAGGCACTTGCAAAGTTTCGTAGTAACCGATTGCCCTGCTATGGATGGGTCTTCCTGATAGTGAAGATATATAAATTAGGGTTCTGGGTCTGAAAGGTTTGGAGGAATTAGAAGGCTATTAGGAACCGTGAATCGAATGGCCTCGGCTTCAGGGGTAGAGCGATTGACCAAACGGACGGAGATCACGATGCTCCTGTCCAAGTAAAGTAGCTAGAGATTTCAAAGAAGCCAAAAACATTATGAACAGCGAGAATCATGATATTTACCTCACAGTTGATGAAGACAGGAGAATTTTATGAAGCCCAACGCCGGTTACAACATCCGTGGGTGTGAGAAAGATCACGTCGAGGGTTGTTGTGCAGTGGAGACGGGGTCGATCGGGAAGCAGGTCTGGACTAAACGTTGGAGGAAGATAGATAGATAGAGAAAGAGAGAGAGAGAGAGAGAGAGAGAGATAACGATGGATCTAGTTTTGAATTTCAAAATACCTCCGAACTCCGATGATTTGGATGGGACGGTGGAGAGCAGTTGATTAAGGCTGCTAGTTGGATGGGACGGAGAGGGTGGTGTTTAGATAGGCTATTCCTTAGATAAGTTTGGGGATAGCCAAAATAAGGAGTCTTTTTCTCTTAAGGTCCTTGTTTGGAAGACTCTAGTGGCTGTTTGGTATGCAAAACTTTGTTTGGTTGTATTTGTCACATTTTTAGGATAGCTTATCAAACCCTTCCTATTTTGTTATATAGATGAGCACTATATCATCAACGTAAAGTATCAAGAATACCACCACGTTTTCCTTACACTTCTTGTACACACATGGCTCATCGGACATTGATCAAAACCAAAATATTTGATTGCCTGATCAAAAAGGATGTTCGATGATCAAGATGCCTGCTTAAGTCCCTAAATAGACCTCTTAAGCTTGCATAAATTGTGCTCCTGGCCCTTAGCTACGAATCCTTCTGGTTGCATCATATAAATGCACTCATCAAGACTTCCTGTAATACCCTGATTTGATATGAAAAGGATAAATTAATTATTTTGACATGTTTGAGGGTCGAAATTGTAGTATTCAAAAGTTATAAATTAATTAAAACATGGAATTGGTATGTAATTGTAGTTTTAAGAAAGTTATAAAGTAGAAGGTTAAAGTTTTAGGATTCTAATTGTAGTTTTTGGAAGTTATAATTGGTTAATTTGATGAATGGGGTGAAAATTGTAGTTTGGAAAAGTTAAAAACTAACTTGATAAACAAAATTGGGGAGGTAGTTGTAAATTACAAAAGTTTAAAACTAAATTCACTAAAGTTTGGGGAGGTAATTGCATTTTACACAACTAATAGTATGTTTATACGTATAAAATACTTGTTACTACCCGTATTTGATTTCACCCGACCCGTATTATAGTACAACCCGTATTTTATTTGTTTATTAATTTTATTAAATTACTATTTTAGTTGTAATTATCCTATTAGTTTTAATTGTTTATATTATTCTACCCCATTTCTCTCTCTCTCTCTCTCTCTCTCTCTCTCTCTCTCTCTCTCTCTCTTTCTTTCTCTCACCCGGCCAACCCATCTCCCTCCCTCTCTCACCCGTCACTATCTCTCCCTCTCTCTCTTCCCTTGTTTCTTTTCTCTTCTCTCACGGAACACACACACACCCCTCCCTCACTATTTTCTCTTCAAACTGTTGGAATAGATGCCCTAGAGGCAATCTAGTTTAGTATGAATTTGTAATTGGCTAGAAAATTCATTTATTATTTATTGGATATTTAATATAATGAAGTCCTTAGATTTACAATCGTGTTGTTTATCTTAAATATCCCTAGTCAAGTATAATGATTAATGGGACAGTCATCTATAGACTAGTATGGGGTTGGATTGATATGGAGATATCACGATCCAACACATAGGTGTGCATTACGGAATGTTGCACTGGATTGACCCATCACCGAGAAGGCTACATACATGTTATGTTGAGTCACAAGTGCTTCTCGGGTACAATGGTATTGTCATCCTTAGACTTGAAGTCACTAGATATTCTAGTTGTGGATCATTGTGATCTTGGTAGCGTTAAACGCTACACCGTGACTGGGTAGTTATAAAGGCGTGTACTGGATACAATGAGAAGCAAGCTTAGAGATCGTAGTGGACGTAGAGAGGATTTGCCCCTCCCACATAACGGGAGCAAATATCCTAGGCCACTCGAAGGATAGTGCTTATAGAATGTCTGGCCAGACTCAAATAAATCAATATGGGATATTGATGTTATTTGCACGAATAAGGCTATTCCATGGATCGAGAAACTAGGGATTGGATATACGAGTGTGACTTGTATGTCTCGTGTCCAATCCGGATATGGAGGCAAAGGGATGAGACAATTGCTTGTACAAGGTTGTCTAGATGACTATTCTATTAGTTGGCTAGAATGGATGTTTTGCTAGAAACCGCTCCATATTAGCAAGGAGTTGCTACCAACTAGATAGAACCTATGGGGTCACACGCTACATAGGGTTGTACTAGATTTGGGAATTAATTAATTGGATTAATTAATTAGAAGGATCACTTTGCAAACCCTTGCAAACTTAGTAGGGACTAATTTGCAAGGAAGGGACTAAATTGAATTCTAGTTGGACTAGAATAAGTCCTTTAGGTAGTTAACAAGGAGTTGTTGGACTATATAAAGGACCCTCCTTCCTTCCTTCCTCATAACTTATGCTCTAGAGAGAACATAACAAGAGTGGGAGAGAACAAAGGAGAGAGAGAGCAAGCAACAAGGAGGACGCCGCCCCCTTGCCGCCGCCCCCTCGTCCCCGACGCCAAAAAGAGGGCCGAGCCCTTCTTTTTGCCTCGTTTTGCGTGATTCCTTCACCCTCCTCTCATTCCGGGCTAGCACCAAGGAGATTGGAGATCTAGGATCAACTCTAGGCGTGGATCAACTATAGAGAACGTGACACTATTCGCGTTTGAAGTCATCAAGGAGAACCCAAAGGTGTGTTTATGATTTCTTACCTTCACTATCGTTATGCATCTAGACTTGTGATCCTTGGAGGGTTTTGCATGGTTGTTTGTTTGATTATGATTCCGTTTGCGCGATCCATGAATCAAAACCCTACAGTGGTATCAGAGCCACAGGTCATAGAGCATAAACGTAGTTTATGTGTTACATTCTTGTTGTTTTACACCTTAAATTGTTGTTTATCGCGTAAAACAAGACAAATCAAGCATGGGATGCAATTTGTCAATAATTAGATCATAACAAGACCCAATTTGGCATTGGATGCATGAATTGGTGAGTTTGAGAAATTTTAGGATCTTAGATCTAGGGTTTGGGCATCCTTGGGGAAGAAGGAGTTCTCCCAAAACAAGGAAACAACCAAACTTGGGCTCCAAGCAAGGAGGTTGTTTTGGAAACAACCTCCACAAGGAGGTTCGGCCCCCTAGGGGACCGCCCCCTTGCTTGCCGCCCAAGAATGGCGCCCTAAGGGGTCGGGCGGCCCTAACCCGCGGGAAGAAACTGTACGCAAGAGAAGAAACTGTACGCAATAGAGGAGCATGTTCCAGAAGGTCCAGAGAATCAGACACCTGCTGCCTTAAAGGCGTATCAAAAGCGTGTTGATGACGCTAATGATGCGGCCGGCCTAATGCTTTGCACCATGACCTCTGAGCTTCAGAAGCAACATGAGAACATGAATGCTGTCGATATGATCGAACATCTAAAGCAGCTCTTCCAAGAGCAGGCGAGGGTAGAGAGGTATGAGGTCTCAAAGGCACTGTTCAAATGTCATATGGCAGAAGGGAACCCGGTGGGACCCCACGTACTCCGAATGATCGGGTACTTGGAGAATCTCGCCCGGCTTGGGTTCCCGGTCGGCCAAGAGTTGGCAACCGATCTCGGGTTGCAATCGTTGCCTGAGAGTTATGGACATTTCATTATGAACTATAACATGAACGAGATCGTTAAACCACTGCCAGATTTGCTCAACATGTTGAGGACGGCTGAACAAAGCATCAACAAGGGTAAGGGCAAGGCCATTATGATGGTGCATAAAGGAAAGGGTAAAAAGTTTGCCTCTTCCTCCAAGGGCAAAGGCAAGTCAGGTGCCAAGTCCAAGGAACAAGCCCTTAAGCCTGTTGGTGCCATTGCCAAGGTTGTGACTAAGGGTGAATGTCACTACTGTAGTCAACCTGGACACTGGAGGAGGAACTGCCCAAAATATCTGGAGGACAAGAGGCTTGGAATAGTGATTCCACCACCACCAGGTATTTTTGTTGTAGATGTCAATTTAACTGTCTCTACATCATGGGTATTAGATACTGGATGTGGATCTCATATTTGTCGAAATATGCAGGATCTAAAGAGAAGTAAAAGATTGGCTAAAGGGGAGGTAGATCTGCGCGTTGGGAATGGAGCAAAGGTTGCTGCGTTGGCCATAGGCGTGTGCGAGCTATCTCTGCCTTCAGGATTAGTTTTAGAATTAAATAATTGCTATTTTGTGCCTGCTATGAGCAGAAACATTATTTCTATTTCTTGTTTGGACAAGGAAGGTTTTATTATTTCAATAAAGAACAATTGTTGTTCCTTTTATTTGAATAATATTCACTATTTTAGTGCGCAATTATTTAATGGACTTTATGTCCTTGATCTAAGCAATCCTGTCTACAACATTAATACCAAGCGGATTAAAATAAATGATTTAAATCCTGCTTATTTATGGCATTGTCGTTTAGGCCACATAAATGAGAAACGTGTATCTAGACTCCATAAGGATGGATTACTAGACTCATTTGATTTTGAATCATATGAGACATATGAGGCTTGTTTATTGGGTAAAATGACAAAGTCCCCTTTCAATAAGAAAGGTGAGAGGACTAGTGAGCAATTGGCGCTCATACATACGGATGTGTGCGGGCCATTTGCCACGCCTTCCAGGGGTGGTTATGTCTACTTCATTACATTTACTGATGATTACAGTAGATATGGATTTGTGTACCTTATGAGGGCAAAATCCGAATCCTTTGAAGTGTTCAAAGAATTCAAGAATGAAGTAGAGAAGCAACTTGGCAAAAGTATCAAGGCTCTACGATCGGATCGTGGAGGAGAATACTTGAGCCAAGAGTTTGACGACTATCTTAGAGAGTGTGGGATCGTGTCCCAACTCACTCCACCCGGAACGCCACAAGGAATGGCGTGTCCGAGAGGAGGAATCGAACCCTATTGGATATGGTTCGGTCTATGATGTGTCAAACCGATCTTCCATTATCATTTTGGGGCTACGCTCTATTAAGTGAAGCTTTCACCATTAACCGTGTTCCATCTAAATCAGTCATGAAGACACCATATGAGATGTGGAGTGGGAGGCGTCCCACACTGTCGTTCATGAGGATTTGGGGCTGCGATGTCTATGTAAAACGTTTACAATCAGACAAGCTAGGGCCTAAATCGGATAAGTGTAAATTTGTGGGGTACCCTAAGGAAACTAAGGGATACTACTTCTACAATCCAACTGAGAACAAAGTGTTTGTTGCTCGGACCGGCGTGTTTCTAGAAAGAGAGTTTGTCTCTAAAGAAGCAAGTGGGAGGAATGTAGAACTTGAAGAAGTTCAAGAACCACAAATCACTGAACCGATTATGGAACATGAACAGGAATCACAAGCAGTTGTGGATCCACCTGTTCAGGTAACACAAGAGCTTCGTAGATCTAGTAGAGTGCGCCAGGAACCCGAGAGGTACGGACTTCTCGTAACTGATTCCGGTGACACGATGCTCATAGATGATGAGCCTACTACCTATGAGGAGGCCATGAGTGGCCCAGATTCACAGAAGTGGCTTGAGGCCATGAGATCCGAGATGGAATCCATGTATACCAACAAAGTATGGACTTTGGTGGAACCACCTGATGGGGCGCGGCCCATAGGGTGCAAGTGGGTCTTCAAGAAGAAGATCGACATGGATGGTAATGTGATTACCTATAAGGGCCGATTGGTGGCTAAGGGATTCAGACAGATTCATGGTATTGACTATGATGAAACCTTTTCACCAGTCGCAATGACCAAATCCATCCGAATCCTACTTGCAATTGCAGCATACTACGACTATGAGATTTGGCAGATGGATGTCAAAACAGCATTCCTTTATGGGAATCTCCTCGAGGACGTGTATATGATACAGCCGAAGGGTTTTGAAGATCCAAAGCAAGCAACCAAAGTCTGTAAGCTGCAACGATCCATTTATGGTTTGAAGCAAGCTTCTAGGAGTTGGAATCGACGTTTTGATGAAGTGGTCAAAGAGTTTGGCTTCATCAGAAACGAAGATGAGTCTTGTGTCTACAAGAAGGTTAGTGGGAGCTCTGTAGCTTTTCTGGTCTTGTATGTGGATGACATACTACTCATTGGAAACGACATTCCCATGCTGCAATCTGTGAAAGATTGGCTGGGAAAGTGTTTCTCAATGAAGGACTTAGGGGAAGCAGCCTATATACTCGGTATAAAGATCTATAGAGATAGATCTAAGAGGTTGCTAGGCCTAAGTCAAAGTACATATATTGACAAGGTGTTGAAACGGTTCAACATGCAGGATTCCAAGAAGGGATTCTTGCCCATGTCACATGGAGTCACTCTTTCGAAGAGTGGTTGTCCTTCCAATGAGATTGAGAAGGAACGCATGAGTAGGATTCCCTATGCCTCGGCCATAGGATCCATCATGTACGCCATGTTATGTACTAGACCAGATGTTTCATATGCCTTGAGTATGACAAGCAGATACCAATCCAATCCGGGTGAGAGTCACTGGATTGCTGTCAAGAACATCCTAAAGTACTTGAGAAGAACTAAGGATGCTTTCTTGATATTTGGCGGTGAGGAAGAGTTGCGTGTAAGGGGTTACACTGATGCAAGCTTCCAAACCGATAGAGATGACTTTAGATCACAGTCGGGATATGTGTTTTGCCTGAATGGAGCAGCGGTGAGCTGGAAGAGTTCCAAGCAAGAGACGGTGGCTGATTCTACAACAGAGGCTGAGTACATTGCTGCAAATGGCGCAGCAAAGGAGGCTGTTTGGATCAGAAAGTTTGGTTCTGAACTTGGTGTGGTCCCTAGCATTGCGGATCCAGTGGAGTTGTTTTGTGACAACACTGGGGCGATCGCGCAATCAAAGGAACCCAGATCGCACCAGAAGTCCAAGCATGTGCTCAGGAAGTTTCATCTGATTCGAGATATTATCGATAGAGGAGACGTTCGGATATGCAAGATTCCTACAGATGATAATCTGTCATACCCGCTTACGAAGCCTCTCACGCAGTGGAAGCATGAAGGGCACACTAGGAGTATGGGCATACGAGATGCGCCAGATTGGCTCTAGTGCAAGTGGGAGACTGTTGGAATAGATGCCTTAGAGGCAATCTAGTTTAGTATGAATTTGTAATTGGCTAGAAAATTCATTTATTATTTATTGGATATTTAATATAATGAAGTCCTTAGATTTACAATCGTGTTGTTTATCTTAAATATCCCTAGTCAAGTATAATGATTAATGGGACAATCATCTATAGACTAGTATGGGGTTGGATTGATATGGAGATATCACGATCCAACACATAGGTGTGCATTACGGAATGTTGCACTGGATTGACCCATCACCGAGAAGGCTACATACATGTTATGTTGAGTCACAAGTGCTTCTCGGGTACAATGGTATTGTCATCCTTAGACTTGAAGTCACTAGATATTCTAGTTGTGGATCATTGTGATCTTGGTAGCGTTAAACGCTACACCGTGACTGGGTAGTTATAAAGGCGTGTACTGGATACAATGAGAAGCAAGCTTAGAGATCGTAGTGGACGTAGAGAGGATTTGCCCCTCCCACATAACGGGAGCAAATATCCTAGGCCACTCGAAGGATAGTGCTTATAGAATGTCTGGCCAGACTCAAATAAATCAATATGGGATATTGATGTTATTTGCACGAATAAGGCTATTCCATGGATCAAGAAACTAGGGATTGGATATACGAGTGTGACTTGTATGTCTCGTGTCCAATCCGGATATGGAGGCAAAGGGATGAGACAATTGCTTGTACAAGGTTGTCTAGATGACTATTCTATTAGTTGGCTAGAATGGATGTTTTGCTAGAAACCGCTCCATATTAGCAAGGAGTTGCTACCAACTAGATGGAACCTATGGGGTCACACGCTACATAGGGTTGTACTAGATTTGGGAATTAATTAATTGGATTAATTAATTAGAAGGATCACTTTGCAAACCCTTGCAAACTTAGTAGGGACTAATTTGCAAGGAAGGGACTAAATTGAATTCTAGTTGGACTAGAATAAGTCCTTTAGGTAGTTAACAAGGAGTTGTTGGACTATATAAAGGACCCTCCTTCCTTCCTTCCTCATAACTTATGCTCTAGAGAGAACATAACAAGAGTGGGAGAGAACAAAGGAGAGAGAGAGCAAGCAACAAGGAGGACGCCGCCCCCTTGCCGCCGCCCCCTCGTCCCCGACGCCAAAAAGAGGGCCGAGCCCTTCTTTTTGCCTCGTTTTGCGTGATTCCTTCACCCTCCTCTCATTCCGGGCTAGCACCAAGGAGATTGGAGATCTAGGATCAACTCTAGGCGTGGATCAACTATAGAGAACGTGACACAATTCGCGTTTGAAGTCATCAAGGAGAACCCGAAGGTGTGTTTATGATTTCTTACCTTCACTATCGTTATGCATCTAGACTTGTGATCCTTGGAGGGTTTTGCATGGTTGTTTGTTTGATTATGCTTCCGTTTGCGCGATCCATGAATCAAAACCCTACAGTGGTATCAGACCCACAGGTCATAGAGCATAAACGTAGTTTATGTGTTACATTCTTGTTGTTTTACACCTTAAATTGTTGTTTATCGCGTAAAACAAGACAAATCAAGCATGGGATGCAATTTGTCAATAATTAGATCATAACAAGACCCAATTTGGCATTGGATGCATGAATTGGTGAGTTTGAGAAACTTTAGGATCTTAGATCTAGGGTTTGGGCATCCTTGGGGAAGAAGGAGTTCTCCCGAAACAAGGAAACAACCAAACTTGGGCTCCAAGCAAGGAGGTTGTTTTGGAAACAACCTCCACAAGGAGGTTCGGCCCCCTAGGGGACCGCCCCCTTGCTTGCCGCCCAAGAATGGCGCCCTAAGGGGCCGGGCGGCCCTAACCCGCGGGAAGAAACTGTACGCAAGAGAAGAAACTGTACGCAAGAGAAGAAACTGTACGCAATAGAGGAGCATGTTCCAGAAGGTCCAGAGAATCAAACACCTGCTGCCTTAAAGGCGTATCAAAAGCGTGTTGATGACGCTAATGATGCGGCCTGCCTAATGCTTTGCACCATGACCTCTGAGCTTCAGAAGCAACATGAGAACATGAATGCTGTCGATATGATCGAACATCTAAAGCAGCTCTTCCAAGAGCAGGCGAGGGTAGAGAGGTATGAGGTCTCAAAGGCACTGTTCAAATGTCATCTGGCAGAAGGGAACCCGGTGGGACCCCACGTACTTCGAATGATCGGGTACTTGGAGAATCTCGCCCGGCTTGGGTTCCCGGTCGGCCAAGAGTTGGCAACCGATCTCGTGTTGCAATCGTTGCCTGAGAGTTATGGACAGTTCATTATGAACTATAACATGAACGAGATCGTTAAACCACTGCCAGATTTTCTCAACATGTTGAGGACGGCTGAACAGAGCATCAACAAGGGTAAGGGCAAGGACATTATGATGGTGCATAAAGGAAAGGGTAAAAAGTTTGCCTCTTCCTCCAAGGGCAAAGGCAAGTCAGTTGCCAAGTCCAAGGAACAAGCCCTTAAGCCTGTTGGTGCCATTGCCAAGGTCGTGACTAAGGGTGAATGTCACTACTGTAGTCAACCTGGACACTGGAGGAGGAACTGCCCAAAATATCTGGAGGACAAGAGGCTTGGAATAGTGATTCCACCACCACCAGGTATTTTTGTTGTAGATGTCAATTTAACTGTCTCTACATCATGGGTATTAGATACTGGATGTGGATCTCATATTTGTCGAAATATGCAGGATCTAAAGAGAAGTAAAAGATTGGCTAAAGGGGAGGTAGATCTGCGCGTTGGGAATGGAGCAAAGGTTGCTGCGTTGGCCATAGGCGTGTGCGAGCTATCTCTGCCTTCAGGATTAGTTTTAGAATTAAATAATTGCTATTTTGTGCCTGCTATGAGCAGAAACATTATTTCTATTTCTTGTTTGGACAAGGAAGGTTTTATTATTTCAATAAAGAACAATTGTTGTTCCTTTTATTTGAATAATATTCACTATTTTAGTGCGCAATTATTTAATGGACTTTATGTCCTTGATCTAAGCAATCCTGTCTACAACATTAATACCAAGCGGATTAAAATAAATGATTTAAATCCTGCTTATTTATGGCATTGTCGTTTAGGCCGCATAAATGAGAAACGTGTATCTAGACTCCATAAGGATGGATTACTAGACTCATTTGATTTTGAATCATATGAGACATGTGAGGCTTGTTTATTGGGTAAAATGACAAAGTCCCCTTTCAATAAGAAAGGTGAGAGGACTAGTGAGCAATTGGCGCTCATACATACGGATGTGTGCGGGCCATTTGCCACGCCTGCCAGGGGTGGTTATGTCTACTTCATTACATTTACTGATGATTACAGTAGATATGGATTTGTGTACCTTATGAGGGCAAAATCCGAATCCTTTGAAGTGTTCAAAGAATTCAAGAATGAAGTAGAGAAGCAACTTGGCAAAAGTATCAAGGCTCTACGATCGGATCGTGGAGGAGAATACTTGAGCCAAGAGTTTGACGACTATCTTAGAGAGTGTGGGATCGTGTCCCAACTCACTCCACCCGGAACGCCACAAGGAATGGCGTGTCCGAGAGGAGGAATCGAACCCTATTGGATATGGTTCGGTCTATGATGTGTCAAACCGATCTTCCATTATCATTTTGGGGATACGCTCTATTAAGTGCAGCTTTCACCATTAACCGTGTTCCATCTAAATCAGTCATGAAGACACCATATGAGATGTGGAGTGGGAGGCGTCCCACACTGTCGTTCATGAGGATTTGGGGCTGCGATGTCTATGTAAAACGTTTACAATCAGACAAGCTAGGGCCTAAATCGGATAAGTGTAAATTTGTGGGGTACCCTAAGGAAACTAAGGGATACTACTTCTACAATCCAACCGAGAACAAAGTGTTTGTTGCTCGGACCGGCGTGTTTCTAGAAAGAGAGTTTGTCTCTAAAGAAGCAAGTGGGAGGAATGTAGAACTTGAAGAAGTTCAAGAACCACAAATCACTGAACCGATTATGGAACATGAACAGGAATCACAAGCAGTTGTGGATCCACCTGTTCAGGTAACACAAGAGCTTCGTAGATCTAGTAGAGTGCGCCAGGAACCCGAGAGGTACGGACTTCTCGTAACTGATTCCGGTGACACGATGCTCATAGATGATGAGCCTACTACCTATGAGGAGGCCATGAGTGGCCCAGACTCACATAAGTGGCTTGAGGCCATGAGATCCGAGATGGAATCCATGTATACCAACAAAGTATGGACTTTGGTGGAACCACCTGATGGGGCGCGGCCCATAGGGTGCAAGTGGGTCTTCAAGAAGAAGATCGACATGGATGGTAATGTGATTACCTATAAGGGCCGATTGGTGGCTAAGGGATTCAGACAGATTCATGGTATTGACTATGATGAAACCTTTTCACCAGTCGCAATGACCAAATCCATCCGAATCCTACTTGCAATTGCAGCATACTACGACTATGAGATTTGGCAGATGGATGTCAAAACAGCATTCCTTTATGGGAATCTCCTCGAGGACGTGTATATGATACAGCCGAAGGGTTTTGAAGATCCAAAGCAAGCCAACAAAGTCTGTAAGCTGCAACGATCCATTTATGGATTGAAGCAAGCTTCTAGGAGTTGGAATCGACGTTTTGATGAAGTGGTCAAAGGGTTTGGCTTCATCAGAAACGAAGATGAGTCTTGTGTCTACAAGAAGGTTAGTGGGAGCTCTGTAGCTTTTCTGGTCTTGTATGTGGATGAAATACTACTCATTGGAAACGACATTCCCATGCTGCAATCTGTGAAAGATTGGCTGGGAAAGTGTTTCTCAATGAAGGACTTAGGGGAAGCAGCCTATATACTCGGTATAAAGATCTATAGAGATAGATCTAAGAGGTTGCTAGGCCTAAGTCAAAGTACATATATTGACAAGGTGTTGAAACGGTTCAACATGCAGGATTCCAAGAAGGGATTCTTGCCCATGTCACATGGAGTCACTCTTTCGAAGAGTGGTTGTCCTTCCAATGAGATTGAGAAGGAACGCATGAGTAGGATTCCCTATGCCTCGGCCATAGGATCCATCATGTACGCCATGTTATGTACTAGACCAGATGTTTCATATGCCTTGAGTATGACAAGCAGATACCAATCCAATCCGGGTGAGAGTCACTGGATTGCTGTCAAGAACATCCTAAAGTACTTGAGAAGAACTAAGGATGCTTTCTTGATATTTGGCGGTGAGGAAGAGTTGCGTGTAAGGGGTTACACTGATGCAAGCTTCCAAACCGATAGAGATGACTTTAGATCACAGTCGGGATATGTGTTTTGCCTGAATGGAGCAGCGGTGAGCTGGAAGAGTTCCAAGCAAGAGACGGTGGCTGATTCTACAACAGAGGCTGAGTACATTGCTGCAAATGGCGCAGCAAAGGAGGCTGTTTGGATCAGAAAGTTTGTTTCTGAACTTGGTGTGGTCCCTAGCATTGCGGATCCAGTGGAGTTGTTTTGTGACAACACTGGGGCGATCGCGCAATCAAAGGAACCCAGATCGCACCAGAAGTCCAAGCATGTGCTCAGGAAGTTTCATCTGATTCGAGATATTATCGATAGAGGAGACGTTCGGATATGCAAGATTCCTACAGATGATAATCTGTCAGACCCGCTTACGAAGCCTCTCACGCAGTGGAAGCATGAAGGGCACACTAGGAGTATGGGCATACGAGATGCGCCAGTTTGGCTCTAGTGCAAGTGGGAGACTGTTGGAATAGATGCCCTAGAGGCAATCTAGTTTAGTATGAATTTGTAATTGGCTAGAAAATTCATTTATTATTTATTGGATATTTAATATAATGAAGTCCTTAGATTTACAATCGTTTTGTTTATCTTAAATATCCCTAGTCAAGTATAATGATTAATGGGACAATCATCTATAGACTAGTATGGGGTTGGATTGATATGGAGATATCACGATCCAACACATAGGTGTGCATTACGGAATGTTGCACTGGATTGACCCATCACCGAGAAGGCTACATACATGTTATGTTGAGTCACAAGTGCTTCTCGGGTACAATGGTATTGTCATCCTTAGACTTGAAGTCACTAGATATTCTAGTTGTGGATCATTGTGATCTTGGTAGCGTTAAACGCTACACCGTGACTGGGTAGTTATAAAGGCGTGTACTGGATACAATGAGAAGCAAGCTTAGAGATCGTAGTGGACGTAGAGAGGATTTGCCCCTCCCACATAACGGGAGCAAATATCCTAGGCCACTCGAAGGATAGTGCTTATAGAATGTCTGGCCAGACTCAAATAAATCAATATGGGATATTGATGTTATTTGCACGAATAAGGCTATTCCATGGATCGAGAAACTAGGGATTGGATATACGAGTGTGACTTGTATGTCTCGTGTCCAATCCGGATATGGAGGCAAAGGAATGAGACAATTGCTTGTACAAGGTTGTCTAGATGACTATTCTATTAGTTGGCTAGAATGGATGTTTTGCTAGAAACCGCTCCATATTAGCAAGGAGTTGCTACCAACTAGATAGAACCTATGGGGTCACACGCTACATAGGGTTGTACTAGATTTGGGAATTAATTAATTGGATTAATTAATTAGAAGGATCACTTTGCAAACCCTTGCAAACTTAGTAGGGACTAATTTGCAAGGAAGGGACTAAATTGAATTCTAGTTGGACTAGAATAAGTCCTTTAGGTAGTTAACAAGGAGTTTTTGGACTATATAAAGGACCCTCCTTCCTTCCTTCCTCATAACTTATGCTCTAGAGAGAACATAACAAGAGTGGGAGAGAACAAAGGAGAGAGAGAGCAAGCAACAAGGAGGACGCCGCCCCCTTGCCGCCGCCCCCTCGTCCCCGACGCCAAAAAGAGGGCCGAGCCCTTCTTTTTGCCTCGTTTTGCGTGATTCCTTCACCCTCCTCTCATTCCGGGCTAGCACCAAGGAGATTGGAGATCTAGGATCAACTCTAGGCGTGGATCAACTATAGAGAACGTGACACTATTCGCGTTTGAAGTCATCAAGGAGAACCCAAAGGTGTGTTTATGATTTCTTACCTTCACTATCGTTATGCATCTAGACTTGTGATCCTTGGAGGGTTTTGCATGGTTGTTTGTTTGATTATGCTTCCGTTTGCGCGATCCATGAATCAAAACCCTACAGTGGTATCAGAGCCACAGGTCATAGAGCATAAACGTAGTTTATGTGTTACATTCTTGTTGTTTTACACCTTAAATTGTTGTTTATCGCGTAAAACAAGACAAATCAAGCATGGGATGCAATTTGTCAATAATTAGATCATAACAAGACCCAATTTGGCATTGGATGCATGAATTGGTGAGTTTGAGAAATTTTAGGATCTTAGATCTAGGGTTTGGGCATCCTTGGGGAAGAAGGAGTTCTCCCAAAACAAGGAAACAACCAAACTTGGGCTCCAAGCAAGGAGGTTGTTTTGGAAACAACCTCCACAAGGAGGTTCGGCCCCCTAGGGGACCGCCCCCTTGCTTGCCGCCCAAGAATGGCGCCCTAAGGGGCTGGGCGGCCCTAACCCGCGGGAAGAAACTGTACGCAAGAGAAGAAACTGTACGCAAGAGAAGAAACTGTACGCAATAGAGGAGCATGTTCCAGAAGGTCCAGAGAATCAAACACCTGCTGCCTTAAAGGCGTATCAAAAGCGTGTTGATGACGCTAATGATGCGGCCTGCCTAATGCTTTGCACCATGACCTCTGAGCTTCAGAAGCAACATGAGAACATGAATGCTGTCGATATGATCGAACATCTAAAGCAGCTCTTCCAAGAGCAGGCGAGGGTAGAGAGGTATGAGGTCTCAAAGGCACTGTTCAAATGTCATCTGGCAGAAGGGAACCCGGTGGGACCCCACGTACTCCGAATGATCGGGTACTTGGAGAATCTCGCCCGGCTTGGGTTCCCGGTCGGCCAAGAGTTGGCAACCGATCTCGTGTTGCAATCGTTGCCTGAGAGTTATGGACAGTTCATTATGAACTATAACATGAACGAGATCGTTAAACCACTGCCAGATTTTCTCAACATGTTGAGGACGGCTGAACAGAGCATCAACAAGGGTAAGGGCAAGGCCATTATGATGGTGCATAAAGGAAAGGGTAAAAAGTTTGCCTCTTCCTCCAAGGGCAAAGGCAAGTCAGTTGCCAAGTCCAAGGAACAAGCCCTTAAGCCTGTTGGTGCCATTGCCAAGGTCGTGACTAAGGGTGAATGTCACTACTGTAGTCAACCTGGACACTGGAGGAGGAACTGCCCAAAATATCTGGAGGACAAGAGGCTTGGAATAGTGATTCCACCACCACCAGGTATTTTTGTTGTAGATGTCAATTTAACTGTCTCTACATCATGGGTATTAGATACTGGATGTGGATCTCATATTTGTCGAAATATGCAGGATCTAAAGAGAAGTAAAAGATTGGCTAAAGGGGAGGTAGATCTGCGCGTTGGGAATGGAGCAAAGGTTGCTGCGTTGGCCATAGGCGTGTGCGAGCTATCTCTGCCTTCAGGATTAGTTTTAGAATTAAATAATTGCTATTTTGTGCCTGCTATGAGCAGAAACATTATTTCTATTTCTTGTTTGGACAAGGAAGGTTTTATTATTTCAATAAAGAACAATTGTTGTTCCTTTTATTTGAATAATATTCACTATTTTAGTGCGCAATTATTTAATGGACTTTATGTCCTTGATCTAAGCAATCCTGTCTACAACATTAATACCAAGCGGATTAAAATAAATGATTTAAATCCTGCTTATTTATGGCATTGTCGTTTAGGCCGCATAAATGAGAAACGTGTATCTAGACTCCATAAGGATGGATTACTAGACTCATTTGATTTTGAATCATATGAGACATGTGAGGCTTGTTTATTGGGTAAAATGACAAAGTCCCCTTTCAATAAGAAAGGTGAGAGGACTAGTGAGCAATTGGCGCTCATACATACGGATGTGTGCGGGCCATTTGCCACGCCTGCCAGGGGTGGTTATGTCTACTTCATTACATTTACTGATGATTACAGTAGATATGGATTTGTGTACCTTATGAGGGCAAAATCCGAATCCTTTGAAGTGTTCAAAGAATTCAAGAATGAAGTAGAGAAGCAACTTGGCTAAAGTATCAAGGCTCTACGATCGGATCGTGGAGGAGAATACTTGAGCCAAGAGTTTGACGACTATCTTAGAGAGTGTGGGATCGTGTCCCAAATCACTCCACCCGGAACGCCACAAGGAATGGCGTGTCCGAGAGGAGGAATCGAACCCTATTGGATATGGTTCGGTCTATGATGTGTCAAACCGATCTTCCATTATCATTTTGGGGATACGCTCTATTAAGTGCAGCTTTCACCATTAACCGTGTTCCATCTAAATCAGTCATGAAGACACCATATGAGATGTGGAGTGGGAGGCGTCCCACACTGTCGTTCATGAGGATTTGGGGCTGCGATGTCTATGTAAAACGTTTACAATCAGACAAGCTAGGGCCTAAATCGGATAAGTGTAAATTTGTGGGGTACCCTAAGGAAACTAAGGGATACTACTTCTACAATCCAACCGAGAACAAAGTGTTTGTTGCTCGGACCGGCGTGTTTCTAGAAAGAGAGTTTGTCTCTAAAGAAGCAAGTGGGAGGAATGTAGAACTTGAAGAAGTTCAAGAACCACAAATCACTGAACCGATTATGGAACATGAACAGGAATCACAAGCAGTTGTGGATCCACCTGTTCAGGTAACACAAGAGCTTCGTAGATCTAGTAGAGTGCGCCAGGAACCCGAGAGGTACGGACTACTCGTAACTGATTCCGGTGACACGATGCTCATAGATGATGAGCCTACTACCTATGAGGAGGCCATGAGTGGCCCAGACTCACATAAGTGGCTTGAGGCCATGAGATCCGAGATGGAATCCATGTATACCAACAAAGTATGGACTTTGGTGGAACCACCTGATGGGGCGCGGCCCATAGGGTGCAAGTGGGTCTTCAAGAAGAAGATCGACATGGATGGTAATGTGATTACCTATAAGGGCCGATTGGTGGCTAAGGGATTCAGACAGATTCATGGTATTGACTATGATGAAACCTTTTCACCAGTCGCAATGACCAAATCCATCCGAATCCTACTTGCAATTGCAGCATACTACGACTATGAGATTTGGCAGATGGATGTCAAAACAGCATTCCTTTATGGGAATCTCCTCGAGGACGTGTATATGATACAGCCGAAGGGTTTTGAAGATCCAAAGCAAGCCAACAAAGTCTGTAAGCTGCAACGATCCATTTATGGATTGAAGCAAGCTTCTAGGAGTTGGAATCGACGTTTTGATGAAGTGGTCAAAGAGTTTGGCTTCATCAGAAACGAAGATGAGTCTTGTGTCTACAAGAAGGTTAGTGGGAGCTCTGTAGCTTTTCTGGTCTTGTATGTGGATGACATACTACTCATTGGAAACGACATTCCCATGCTGCAATCTGTGAAAGATTGGCTGGGAAAGTGTTTCTCAATGAAGGACTTAGGGGAAGCAGCCTATATACTCGGTATAAAGATCTATAGAGATAGATCTAAGAGGTTGCTAGGCCTAAGTCAAAGTACATATATTGACAAGGTGTTGAAACGGTTCAACATGCAGGATTCCAAGAAGGGATTCTTGCCCATGTCACATGGAGTCACTCTTTCGAAGAGTGGTTGTCCTTCCAATGAGATTGAGAAGGAACGCATGAGTAGGATTCCCTATGCCTCGGCCATAGGATCCATCATGTACGCCATGTTATGTACTAGACCAGATGTTTCATATGCCTTGAGTATGACAAGCAGATACCAATCCAATCCGGGTGAGAGTCACTGGATTGCTGTCAAGAACATCCTAAAGTACTTGAGAAGAACTAAGGATGCTTTCTTGATATTTGGCGGTGAGGAAGAGTTGCGTGTAAGGGGTTACACTGATGCAAGCTTCCAAACCGATAGAGATGACTTTAGATCACAGTCGGGATATGTGTTTTGCCTGAATGGAGCAGCGGTGAGCTGGAAGAGTTCCAAGCAAGAGACGGTGGCTGATTCTACAACACAGGCTGAGTACATTGCTGCAAATGGCGCAGCAAAGGAGGCTGTTTGGATCAGAAAGTTTGTTTCTGAACTTGGTGTGGTCCCTAGCATTGCGGATCCAGTGGAGTTGTTTTGTGACAACACTGGGGCGATCGCGCAATCAAAGGAACCCAGATCGCACCAGAAGTCCAAGCATGTGCTCAGGAAGTTTCATCTGATTCGAGATATTATCGATAGAGGAGACGTTCGGATATGCAAGATTCCTACAGATGATAATCTGTCAGACCCGCTTACGAAGCCTCTCACGCAGTGGAAGCATGAAGGGCACACTAGGAGTATGGGCATACGAGATGCGCCAGATTGGCTCTAGTGCAAGTGGGAGACTGTTGGAATAGATGCCCTAGAGGGAATCTAGTTTAGTATGAATTTGTAATTGGCTAGAAAATTCATTTATTATTTATTGGATATTTAATATAATGAAGTCCTTAGATTTACAATCGTGTTGTTTATCTTAAATATCCCTAGTCAAGTATAATGATTAATGGGACAATCATCTATAGACTAGTATGGGGTTGGATTGATATGGAGATATCACGATCCAACACATAGGTGTGCATTACGGAATGTTGCACTGGATTGACCCATCACCGAGAAGGCTACATACATGTTATGTTGAGTCACAAGTGCTTCTCGGGTACAATGGTATTGTCATCCTTAGACTTGAAGTCACTAGATATTCTAGTTGTGGATCATTGTGATCTTGGTAGCGTTAAACGCTACACCGTGACTGGGTAGTTATAAAGGCGTGTACTGGATACAATGAGAAGCAAGCTTAGAGATCATAGTGGACGTAGAGAGGATTTGCCCCTCCCACATAACGGGAGCAAATATCCTAGGCCACTCGAAGGATAGTGCTTATAGAATGTCTGGCCAGACTCAAATAAATCAATATGGGATATTGATGTTATTTGCACGAATAAGGCTATTCCATGGATCGAGAAACTAGTGATTGGATATACGAGTGTGACTTGTATGTCTCGTGTCCAATCCGGATATGGAGGCAAAGGGATGAGACAATTGCTTGTACAAGGTTGTCTAGATGACTATTCTATTAGTTGGCTAGAATGGATGTTTTGCTAGAAACCGCTCCATATTAGCAAGGAGTTGCTACCAACTAGATAGAACCTATGGGGTCACACGCTACATAGGGTTGTACTAGATTTGGGAATTAATTAATTGGATTAATTAATTAGAAGGATCACTTTGCAAACCCTTGCAAACTTAGTAGGGACTAATTTGCAAGGAAGGGACTAAATTGAATTCTAGTTGGACTAGAATAAGTCCTTTAGGTAGTTAACAAGGAGTTGTTGGACTATATAAAGGACCCTCCTTCCTTCCTTCCTCATAACTTATGCTCTAGAGAGAACATAACAAGAGTGGGAGAGAACAAAGGAGAGAGAGAGCAAGCAACAAGGAGGACGCCGCCCCCTTGCCGCCGCCCCCTCGTCCCCGACGCCAAAAAGAGGGCCGAGCCCTTCTTTTTGCCTCGTTTTGCGTGATTCCTTCACCCTCCTCTCATTCCGGGCTAGCACCAAGGAGATTGGAGATCTAGGATCAACTCTAGGCGTGGATCAACTATAGAGAACGTGACACTATTCGCGTTTGAAGTCATCAAGGAGAACCCAAAGGTGTGTTTATGATTTCTTACCTTCACTATCGTTATGCATCTAGACTTGTGATCCTTGGAGGGTTTTGCATGGTTGTTTGTTTGATTATGCTTCCGTTTGCGCGATCCATGAATCAAAACCCTACACAAATATCTCTCTCCCTCTCTCCCACCTCCTTCTCTTTCTCTTGTTTCTTTTTTTTACCCCAACACACACACACACATATATCATCTTCCTTCACCCTCACCTCTCTCACATCTCCGTCACACACACCCTCCTCCTCCATTACCATCCCTCTTCCACAACTCTCCATATTTACAAAATCAACTTCTTCCCCAATATTTTAATCAACCTCCTCCTCCAATTCTTCTATAAATAGAGCCATCCTCCTCACATTTCATCACCAACACCTCCCTTCTTCATCACCATATTCTCCTTCCTCCACCCCTTGGGCAACAAAACCACACCACACCACCACCCACACCCCCCACTGCCACCATCACCATCATCAACAACAACCACCTCACTCACCCTCCACCCTTCTCCCTCTCCCTCTCGGTAAAATAACATCACCCACCACCACCACTACCACTGCCGCCACCACCACCACATCGCCTCCATCTCCACCACCCACAAGCACCCTCCAACAACACCACCACCATCACCACCATGCCTCCCAACCTCCCTCCATAACACTCTGCCTCCACCCCTCCTCTCCCATCTCTGTTTCTCTCCCTCTCCTAAACCCAGCCGCCACAACAACCCCAACACCACCACAGCACCACCCCCATCTCCACCATCGACACCATCACCGTCACCAACATCCCTTCCCACCTCTCTCTCTCTCTGCTCTGTCCCTCTCCCCACCTCTGTTCTCTGTTCTCTCTGGCTTTCTCACAACCCAGCAGCAGCAGCAACACCAACAACACCCCCACCACCTTCACCATCGACCTCCTCATCACCGCCACCGCAATCACCACCGGAGACCCCCTGCACACCCATCCCTCTGCTCCCTTTCTCTATCCTTCTCCCTTCAATCTCTCCCCCTTCCTCTCTGTTCGCCGGAACCAGAGACAGCCGGAGCAACCGAAGCAGCGGCGGCCATAGCCACCGCGTCCCGTAACCCGACCCGACGGAGGACCCCTCCTCCGTGTCTCTCTTCCACTTCCAGTGGCTCCCCCACGGTCCTAGAGGGCCGACCGAACCCAGGGAGTCCGAGTTCCGGCCACCCAACAGCCGGAACACCATTAATTCCGGCGAAAATTTCGACAAACTTCGGCGTACGATTTCGCGGACAATCGGTAACCAAATCAATCGATTCTTGGCACTAATCTACTTGTTTTGATCTAAATTAGAGTTCTATAACATCAAATTCAAATGGGTATAACCGTAAGAAGAGATTCACAAATCGGATTTGTTGGGTGTATGGTTGGGGGGCGATTTTCTAATAAACTGGAACTTGGGGGAGGCTTATGTATGAAACAGAAATCTTAGGGTAGAAACTGTCAATTATATTAGTTTCCACAATCTGATTTTTATAAAATAAGAATATATGCTTAAACCAATTAAACAATATTATTTACAATTTCTTTTAATAAAGCACATATGTATATATACAAAATGTAAATACACAATGTTTTACAACTTAAAAAGAGAATATTATGTTTTGGCTATACTACTATAAGCTAATCTTTTATCTACAAAATTATGAACTATCTACTTGTAAATATTTAGTAAAAGAGATGTTTCTAGCTAATAAATAATAAGATTTGTTGATTTAAATATATGTGACTAATATATTATTAAAAGATAAACTATAATATTTTTTGTAACTTAGAAATTAGCCATAATAAAATAGTTATAAATTTTATGAAGGAGTTATGAATTTAAAAATATTTTTTTGAGAAGAGATATTATTTTATGAATTTTCTAAATGTGAATTAGTACCCTCTTGAAATAGAAATATTATACTAAAGTTTATTAAATCGATTTGTGAGGTAAACTACTTAGTGAATCCAAAAGTTTGTAATTATAGAGGTTATGGTTAATTTTATAAAAAAAAAATGAAGTTCTAGATGCATGTATTTAATAATACTTTAACTAAATATAAATTACCAATTTATTTATTGGAAGATAAATAGAAGAGTACTTCTTATAATTGGCTTGAAATTTATTTGGGGATTTTGGGTTGTCTTGAAATTAATAATAATAATAATAATAAGAATAATAATCGTAATAATCAATAAATAAAAGTTATATCAATAAATAGAACATTTGTCGCTTGCTTGCATCATAAGTGTTAGTCGAAATTATGATTGATTAGGAAATTATAATTTGTAGGAAACGAATTCAGAGACGAGGGCTACGTCTACTTCTAGAAGTTGTTCCGTGCTATTTACGGTTGCTATTTGAGGTGAGTAAACATGCCTTACCTAATGTGCCCGTCCTCCTTTCGTGTCTAAATATTTTTTTATGATTTTATGTGTCAAAATGTGATTTGTGATATACCTGTTGATGTGAGATTTCAATTATGCGTCCAAGTGTTTTCTTTCAAACTTATCACATAGAAAATAATAATGCGTAATAACGTAAAGTGGAAACAGTTGTGCGGCGGAACATTATTTGGATTTGGATTATTATATATTTTGCTCGGTTGCAATTAGCCCCGGGCTGCTCCATGTACTCACCCCTCTGGCCGCAAGAAGTCTTAGGGGGGTGCCGGCACTTAAGGTCTTGGATGCACGGGATATGGTTGGATACTTATGAGATGGATTATGGATTATGGATTATGAATTATGGATATGGATTGGTTTGTTCCCCGCTACAACTAAATAATCAATATGGATTTTTATGAGAAAATAAAAAGGAATATTTGGATTTTGGAAATCCCTTACTTGGAAAAATGTTATGGTTGGAAATGATCCTCTTGGTTATATTCACTTTGTGACAACTTGGAGTTGCAAAATTAAATACAGAGTTGGAAAATTCATCTCTTTTCACACATGGTTAACGGTGATAACATATTTGCTTACTTCGTGAATGTCATCCTTGTTTATTAAACAAAATTGCCTCTTATCCGGTTTACGTGTTTGGGTGTTTACTTACTCAGCATTTCTTGCTGACTTTGGAAAAACTGCGGTCTTTGTTTTATTTCCCCCGCAGGTCTAGGAGAAGGGAGCTCGGCGTAAGGGGATCGCGGTATCACGTAGTATTTAATAGTAGTTTAAATAAGCCGAACTCTAGTTTAATCTCACCTTGTGTAATAGTATGTTGTAAATTACGTTTGAGACACCTAAGAGTTGTAATATATTATTATGGAATGTGTTGTTCTTGATTCTCACCGCTTCATTTTGAGTAGCACCCTCCCGGGCTCTCCGGTCCAGAACGGAAGGCTCGGGAATCGAGGGGTGTTACAGGTGGTATCAGAGCAGGCAATCCAACAAGGAATTAAACCTGTAGGGTTATATAAAATGAATTTAGGGCAAGAAAAATTAAAATTTGATAAGCCGATTGGGTTATGGGTAGTCCGAGTCTTACTAAGTCCCACCCACCCGCGACCTTATTCTAGTTTCATGGAATGATTTATGGCATGAGTGGATTAATTTTGAGATACTTATCTGGATTGTCCATTGGACTTGTATCACTCCCCTGATAGGGACAAGTATTGGTTAGTATGAGTTATTGAGAAAGGAATAGAAATTATAAATGACTTATGTGCATTAACTGCTAAATGAGGCATGCTTTTATCTCTACTTGTTAGAGAATATTTTAAGTTAGTAATATTTCGATATAAGAAGAAACATGTGTGCACTGTATAATCAATATAGTTCATTACCCTGGGTTAGAATAAGCATTGATACAATAGGTGATAGTGTAGGAATATGACTGATAGACCACTACGATACTACACCAGGAGGGTCAACCGAGAACAAATGGCAGCTGGAGGAGATAACCAGCCAGAGATGGCTCAACTGGTCACCCAAATGGCCAGGATCATTGCTAGGAACGAAGAGCGTGAGGAGAGAAGCTATTCCAAGAAGATAGCCGATCATAACCCTCGCGAATTCGCTGGAAGGGAAGACCCCACCGAGCTGGAGGACTGGATCAGGAACTTCGAGAAGATATTTAGGGCTGTCCAATGCCCTAACGACCAGAAAGTCAACTGTGCTGTCCTTTATTTGGCCAGCAAGGCAGACAACTGGTGGACAACCAATCATGAGGTCTTACTAGCTCGACCCAACTTTGGTTGGGAAGCTTTCAAGACTGCGCTAAGATTGAGGTTCTATCCAAGTCATGTGAAGAATAGGAAGTGCAATGAGTTCCAAAACCTGAAGCAGGGGAACGGCTCAGTGACGGACTATTTCGAAAAATTTGTGGAGCTATCCGGATTTGCGGGAAACACGGTACCAGATGAAGATAGCAAGGTCGCAAAGTTCATTGGAGGGTTGAACCTTCAGCTGCAGAAAATTATGCGCAGCAGGACTTACGACAGCTTGCACGAGGCGTATGACCGAGCAGCTGACATGTGGCAAATCCAGGAGATTCAGGATGAGGTCCGTGGGAAACGCAAGGCAAATGAGGCAGGAGGCAGTGCGACAAGGGACAAGAGGTTTAAGCCCAACCATGGCGGAAACTATCAGACTCAGGGTAACCAGCAGAATCGGGTAGCTCAGCAAGTTCGCCGCTACATCTGCAAGAGATGCCAGCAAAACCACCCAGGAGCTGACTGTATGGGGAACTTGGTTGTATGCCACAACTGTGGCAGAAAAGGGCATCGAGCTTATGAGTGTTTAGCTCCAACAGCCAGGAACCAGCCAAGGAACCAAGGAGGAAACTATCAAAGGCAACCCCAGAACAGCTACCAGGGGAATCGCCCGCAGTATGGAAACATGAACTATGACAACCGCAACAACCAGAACAACGGAGGCAATGGCTATGGAAGGCAGCAGAACTACGTCCAGGGGAATGCAGGACAGTATGGAGCCCAGAACCGCAACAACAATACTGGTCAGGGGGCTAACCTCAACAACGGAGCTGGTGCAGGAGGAGCTAGGGCTCAGAATGCCAATGTTGGAAGGATTGCAGTCATGACTAAGACTGAGGCTGATGCTGATCATGGAGTTGTTACGGGTACATTCCTTATCCATGAGCAACCAGCTTTTGTGTGATTCGACTCAGGCGCATCCTACTCTTTTATATCATCATCATTTGCTGAAAAATTGGGATTGCATAAGTCATATAGCATATCCACCCATGTTGCGACACCCACTGGCCAAATAGCAACATGCGACACCGTGTTTGAAGGAGTAGGAGTGAAAATCCTATCTTCTACCTTGCCTGCGAACTTGATAAGGTTTGACCTTAGAGGCATAGATGTCATCCTAGGGACGGATTGGCTTAGTAAATATGGGGCTGTCATTGATTGTTATGATCAGAAGGTCCGATTAAAGGGACCTAACGGGGAAAAGATCTCTTTTCGCGGAGTCACAAAGGAACCCTGCATTAGACTAGTGTCAGCAATGACCATAGTCAACCAAGTACGGAAAGGGAATTCTGCCTACTTGTGTTACATCCAGGATGTATCCAAGAAGGAGAACGTATTGGAAGAGATACCCGTTGTGAAGGAGTTTCCTGACGTATTCCCAGACGAGATACCAGGAATGCCACCAAGAAGAGAATTGGAGTTTACCTTGGACTTAGTACCAGGAACAGCGCCTATCTCAAAAGCACCGTACCGGATGGCGCCAGCAGAACTGAAGGAGTTGAAGGATCAATTGCAAGAACTTCTGGAGAAAGGATACATACGACCAAGTGTTTCACCTTGGGGAGCACCAGTGCTTTTCGTGAAGAAGAAAGATGGAAGCTTAAGGCTATGCATTGACTACCGTGAGTTGAACAGTGCAACCATCAGAAATAAGTACCCTCTACCCCGGATTGACGATTTGTTCGATCAATTACAAGGGGCTAGTGTCTTCTCTAAGATTGATTTGAGATCAGGGTACCATCAACTTCGGGTAGCCGAGAAGGATATCCCGAAGACGGCCTTTAGGACAAGGTATGGCCATTATGAGTTCACTGTGATGCCGTTTGGTTTGACCAACGCACCTGCAGTGTTTATGGACTTGATGAATCGAGTCATGAGGCCATTTCTGGACAAATTTGTAGTCGTCTTCATTGATGACATCCTTGTGTACTCGAAGAGCAAGGAAGATCACGAGGAACATCTCAGAGAAGTGTTGCAGACTCTGAGGCAAGAACGACTGTATGCTAAGTTGTCCAAGTGCGAGTTTTGGCTGGATCGCGTTCCATTTCTGGGTCACATCATCTCGAAGGAGGGAATATCAGTGGACCCAGGAAAGATTTCAGCAGTCAAGGACTGGCCAACACCGAAGAATGTGTCTGAAATAAGGAGTTTCCTTGGCTTAGCAGGCTATTACAGGCGTTTCGTGAAGGACTTCTCCAAAATTGCTAGGCCATTGACCGCATTGACAAAGAAAGCAGTCAAGTACCAGTGGAGCGAAAGCTGTGAAGAGGCGTTCCAGACCCTGAAGGAGAAATTAACTACAGCACCAGTATTGGCGCTTCCAAATGATTCAGGCGAGTTTGAGGTGTACAGCGATGCATCAAAGAAGGGGCTAGGATGTGTACTCATGCAGGAAAGAAGGGTGATTGCCTATGCGTCAAGGCAGTTGAAACCCCACGAGGAGAACTATGCCACTCACGACTTGGAGTTGGCAGCAGTAGTCTTCGCCTTAAATATATGGAGGCATCACTTGTATGGAGCCGTTTGCAAGCTCTACACGGACCACCGCAGCCTAAAGTACATCTTCACACAGAAGGAACTGAACAACAGGCAACGACGATGGCTAGAAGTCATCAAAGACTATGACTTGCATATCCAGTACCACGAAGGAAAGGCAAACGTGGTTGCTGACGCATTAAGTCGAAAGTCGAGCCATGTAGTGAACGCCCTACTAGATTTGCCAGACTGGCTATGCCAGGAGTTCAGAAAACTCGAAATTGAAGTAGTGGATCAAGGAAAAGTGAAGAACCTGCTTGGGAGTATAACAGCCGTACCAGACTTCTTTGAAGAGATAAGAAGTAACCAGGCAGGAGATGTGAAACTGGAGAGGATCAAGAAGAAGATCGCAGGAGGACAAGCCATAGGATTCCAGATCCCTGAGGATGGAAGCGTTCGCTACAAAGGAAGGTGGTGTGTTCCTCACAAATGTGCAGAAACGAAGGAAAAACTGATGCGTGAAGCACACAACACACCTTACTCAGTACACCCTGGAGGCGACAAGCTCTACAAAGACTTGAAGAAGACATTTTGGTGGCCGAACATGAAGAAGGAAGTAGCAGAATTCGTCGCCCGATGTTTGACATGTCAGAAGGTGAAGTTTGAGCATAAGAGAATGGGAGGTCTAGTTCAACCATTGGACGTACCGGTTTGGAAGTGGGATTCCATTTCGATGGATTTTGTAACTGCCTTGCCAACATCGAAGAATGGACTTAACCAGATTTGGGTGGTAGTAGACAGATTGACGAAGACAGCAAGGTTCATCCCGATGAAGGATACGTGGAACATGGAGCAGAGAGCTGATGCATATATCAAGAATATAGTAAGGTATCATGGGGTTCCAAGCTCGATCATTTCGGACCGGGACCCTAACTTCCTTTCTCATTTTTGGAAGGCCTTACAAGAAGCATTGGGGACCCAACTAAGATTTAGTACAGCTTTCCACCCAGCTACAGACGGGCAGACAGAACGGACAATACAAACGTTGGAAGACATGCTTAGGGCTTGTGTTATGGACTTTCAAGGATCATGGGTTGACAGATTGCCGCTGATAGAGTTCTCGTATAACAACAGCTATCACGCTAGTATTGGCATGGCACCGCACGAGGCTTTGTATGGAAGGAAGTGTCAAACACCCTTATGTTGGAGCGACATCAGCGAAACAGTGGTTATTGGCCCACAAATTATCGAAGAGATGACAGATCAAGTGAGGCTTATCCAACAACGGATGAAGGCAGCTCAGGACCGACAAAAGTCTTATGCAGATCAGAAGAGAAGACCGTTAGAGTTTCAAGTGGGTGAAAAGGCGTTTCTTAAGGTCTCGCCAACCAAGGGAGTAACAAGGTTCAACCAGAAGGGAAAGCTGAGCCCAAATTTCATTGGACCATATGACATCCTAGAGAGAATTGGAGAAGTTGCGTACCGACTAGATCTACCGTCCAACTTGGGTAGAGTACACAATGTCTTTCACGTCTCACAATTGAATAAGTATGTACCTGACCCATCCCATGTATTGGATCCCGAACCCGTGGAGTTAGACCCGTCTTTGACTTACGAGGAGCATCCTGTGAAGATCCTAGACACCAAGACGAGGGACACGCGTACCAAGAGCATCAAACTGGTAAAAGTCTTGTGGACGAACCACCAGACAGAAGAGGCCACTTGGGAAGCCGATGATGAGATGCGAAAGAAATATCCGCACCTTTTCGATGAGGTAATTTGAGTTCCGGGGACGTCACTCTCCTGAGGGGGAGAGGATGTGACCCTTTGAATTTTCGTACCATGAACCGTCATTAAGTATTCCCACATTATATCGCGTAGGTACTAACACTGTCGCACACCATATTAGAATGCATATCATATTACATCATACCTTATATGCGGGTTATACGTAACGACACCAACCGTTTGGTGTGTATTTGGTTTAAGCTTCGAGGACGAAGCAGTGTTTAAGGGGGGAAGGATGTAATACCCTGATTTGATATGAAAAGGATAAATTAATTATTTTGACATGTTTGAGGGTCGAAATTATAGTATTCAAAAGTTATAAATTAATTAAAACATGGCATTGGTATGTAATTGTAGTTTTAAGAAAGTTATAAAGTAGTTGGTTAAAGTTTTAGGGTTCTAATTGTAGTTTTTGGAAGTTATAATTGGTTAATTTGATGAATGGGGTGAAAATTGTAGTTTGGAAAAGTTAAAAACTAACTTGATAAACAAAATTGGGGAGGTAGTTGTAAATTACAAAAGTTTAAAACTAAATTCACTAAAGTTTGGGGAGGTAATTGCATTTTACACAACTAATAGTATGTTTATACGTATAAAATACTTGTTACAACCCGTATTTGATTTCACCCGACCCGTATTATAGTACAACCCGTATTTTATTTGTTTATTAATTTTATTAAATTACTATTTTAGTTGTAATTATCCTATTAGTTTTAATTGTTTATATTATTCTACCCCATTTCTCTCTCTCTCTCTCTCTCTCTCTCTCTCTCTTTCTTTCTCTCACCCGGCCAACCCATCTCCCTCCCTCTCTCACCCGTCACTATCTCTCCCTCTCTCTCTTCCCTTGTTTCTTTTCTCTTCTCTCACGGAACACACACACACCCCTCCCTCACTATTTTCTCTTCAAACATCTCTCTCTCTCTCCCACCTCCTTCTCTTTCTCTTGTTTCTTTTTTGTACCCGAACACACACACACACACATATATCATCTTCCTTCACCCTCACCTCTCTCCATCTCCCTCACACACACCCTCCTCCTCCATTACCATCCCTCTTCCACAACTCTCCATCTTTACAAAATCAACTTCTTCCCCAATATTTTAATCAACCTCCTCCTCCAATTCTTCTATAAATAGAGCCATCCTCCTCACATTTCATCACCAACACCTCCCTTCTTCATCACCATATTCTCCTTCCTCCACCCCTTGGGCAACAACACCACACCACCACCCACACCCCCCACTGCCACCATCACCATCACCAACAACAGCCACCTCCCTCACCCTCCACCCTTCTCCCTCTCCCTCTCGGTAAAATAACATCACCCACCACCACCACTACCACTGCCGCCACCACCACCACATCGCCTCCATCTCCACCACCCACAAGAACCCTCCAACAACACCACCACCATCACCACCATGCCTCCCAAACTCCCTCCATAACACTCTGCCTCCACCCCTCCTCTCCCATCTCTGTTTCTCTCCCTCTCCTAAACCCAGCCGTCACAACAACCCCAACACCACCACAGCACCACCCCCATCTCCACCATCGACACCATCACCGTCACCAACATCCCTTCCCACCTCTCTCTCTTTGCTCTGTCCCTCTCCCCACCTCTGTTCTCTGTTCTCTCTGGCTTTCTCACAACCCAGCAGCAGCAGCAACACCAACAACACCCCCACCACCTTCACCATCGACCTCCTCATCACCGCCACCGCAATCACCACCGGAGACCCCCTGCACACCCATCCCTCTGCTCCCTTTCTCTATCCTTCTCCCTTCAATCTCTCCCCCTTCCTCTCTGTTCGCCGGAACCAGAGACAGCCGGAGCAACCGAAGCAGCGGCGGCCATAGCCACCGCGTCCCGTAACCCGACCCGACGGAGGACCCCTCCTCCGTGTCTCTCTTCCACTTCCAGTGGCTCCCCCACGGTCCTAGAGGGCCGACCGAACCCAGGGAGTCCGAGTTCCGGCCACCCAACAGCCGGAACACCATTAATTCCGGCGAAAATTTCGACAAACTTCGGCGTACGATTTCGCGGACAATCGGTAACCAAATCAATCGATTCTTGGCACTAATCTACTTGTTTTGATCTAAATTAGAGTTCTAAAACATCAAATTCAAATGGGTATAACCGTAAGAAGAGATTCACAAATCGGATTTGTTGGGTGTATGGTTGGGGGGCGATTTTCTAATAAACTGGAACTTGGGGGAGGCTTATGTATGAAACAGAAATCTTAGGGTAGAAACTGTCAATTATATTAGTTTCCACAATCTGATTTTTATAAAATAAGAATATATGCTTAAACCAATTAAACAATATTATTTACAATTTCTTTTAATAAAGCACATATGTATATATACAAAATGTAAATACACAATGTTTTACAACTTAAAAAGAGAATATTATGTTTTGGCTATACTACTATAAGCTAATCTTTTATCTACAAAATTATGAACTATCTACGTGTAAATATTTAGTAAAAGAGATGTTTCTAGCTAATAAATAATAAGATTTGTTGATTTAAATATATGTGACTAATATATTATTAAAAGATAAACTATAATATTTTTTGTAACTTAGAAATTAGCCATAATAAAATAGTTATAAATTTTTATGAAGGAGTTATGAATTTAAAAATATATTTTTGAGAAGAGATATTATTTTATGAATTTTCTAAATGTGAATTAGTACCCTCTTGAAATAGAAATATTATACTAAAGTTTATTAAATCGATTTGTGAGGTAAATTACTTAGTGAATCCAAAAGTTTGTAATTATAGAGGTTATGGTTAATTTTATAAAAAAAAATGAAGTTCTAGATGCATGTATTTAATAATACTTTAACTAAATATAAATTACCAATTTATTTATTGGAAGATAAATAAAAGAGTACTTCTTATAATTGGCTTGAAATTTATTTGGGGATTTTGGGTTGTCTTGAAATTAATAATAATAATAATAATAATAATAATAATAATAATAATAATAATAATAATAATAATAATAATAATAATAATAATAATAATCGTAATAATCAATAAATATAAGTTATATCAATAAATAGAACATTTGTCGCTTGCTTGCATCATAAGTGTTAGTCGAAATTATGAGTGATTAGGAAATTATAATTTGTAGGCAACGAATTCATAGACGAGGGCTACGTCTACTTCTAGAAGTTGTTCCGTGCTATTTACGGTTGCTATTTGAGGTGAGTAAACATGCCTTACCTAATGTGCCCGTCCTCCTTTCGTGTCTAAATAATTTTTTATGATTTTATGTCTCAAAATGTGATTTGTGATATACGTGTTGATGTGAGATTTCAATTATGCGTCCAAGTGTTTTCTTTCAAACTTATCACATGGAAAATAATAATGTGTAATAATGTAAAGTGGAAACAGTTGTGCGGCGGAACATTATTTGGATTTGGATTATTATATATTTTGCTCGGTTGCAATTAGCCCCGGGCTGCTCCATGTACTTACCCCTCTGGCCGCAAGAAGTCTTAGGGGGGTGCCGGCACTTAAGGTCTTGGATGCATGGGATATGGTTGGATACTTATGAGATGGATTATGGATTATGGATTATGAATTATGGATATGGATTGGTTTGTTCCCCGCTACAATTAAATAATCAATATGGATTTTTATGAGAAAATAAAAAGGAATATTTGGATTTTGGAAATCCCTTACTTGGAAAAATGTTATGGTTGGAAATGATCCTCTTGGTTATATTCACTTTGTGACAACTTGGAGTTGCAAAATTAAATACAGAGTTGGAAAATTCATCTCTTTTCACACATGGTTAACGGTGATAACATATTTGCTTACTTCGTGAATGTCATCCTTGTTTATTAAACAAAATTGCCTCTTATCCGGTTTACGTGTTTGGGTGTTTACTTACTCAGCATTTCTTGCTGACTTTGGAAAAACTGCGGTCTTTGTTTTATTTCCCCCGCATGTCTAGGAGAAGGGAGCTCGGCGTAAGGGGATCGCGGTATCACGTAGTATTTAATAGTAGTTTAAATAAGCCGAACTCTAGTTTAATCTCACCTTGTGTAATAGTATGTTGTAAATTACGTTTGAGACACCTAAGAGTTGTAATATATTATTATGGAATGTGTTGTTCTTGGTTCTCACCGCTTTATTTTGAGTAGCACCCTCCCGGGCTCTCCGGTCCGGAACGGAAGGCTCGGGAATCGAGGGGTGTTACACTTCCATTAAGGAAAGCTGTCTGAACATCCATTTGCCAAATTTCGTAATCGAAATGAGCCACAATGGACAAGAGAATCCTGATTGACTTAATCATGGCTACTGAAAATTTATTTTCCTTATAGTCGATCCCTTCTTTCTGAGTAAAACCTTTCTTAACAAGCCTTGCTTTGAAGGTTTTGACCTTCCCGTCTACCCCTATCTTTTTTCTTATAAATCCACTTACAATTGATTGGTTTTACACCATCTGTTGGATCTACAAGATCCCAAACCTGGTTGGAGTACATAGACTCCATCTCAGAAATCATAGCCTTTTTCCACATTTTTGCATCCGTACTTCCAATAACTTCATTATATCATTATCATGTTCCTCAGGGACCTTGTCAAAAGACTCTCCCAAGTACATGTATATGTCTGTTTTACGAAATACCCTTCCACTACGACGAGGCTGTACTTGTGATTCACTAGCAACAATATTTTCCCCACTGCTCGGTTGCTGCGGAATGTCACTACTATCTTGTGGATCACTTGTATCGACATTTCCCCCACTTCCCTCCTGCGGTGGAATTTCAATACTATTTTGTTGTGTATCATGAGTATCTACATTTCTCTAACCACCCCAAGGTAGTTGAATGTCGATATTATTTCCTTGTGGTATTTCCTCTTGTACAGTTGGTTTATCACGACCTTGGACTACTTGATTTCCTCGCGTTTATTCCAGAACAATTTTACTTTTAGGATTGTGATCCGTAATATAGTCTTCCTCTAAGAATCTCGCATTGGTGCTAACAATGATTTTCTGATCCTTAGGACTATAAAATAAACTACCCTTTGTTCCTTTCGGGTATCCTACAAAGACACATACTTTTGTCCTTGATTCCAACTTACTTGCGTTCCCCTTCAACACATGTGCCAGACTTCCCCAAATCCGAACATGCCGTAGACTAGGCTTGCGCCCAGTCCAAAATTCTGTGGGTGTAGGTGGTACTGACTTAGACGGAACCAAGTTCAGAAGATATGCAGCTGTCTCTAAAGCATGCCCCCAAAAGGAAGTTGGTAAATCTGAATAACTCATCATGGATCTCGCCATTTCTAAAAGAGTCATATTCCTTCGCTCTGCCACACCATTCTGTTGTGGCGTACCTGGAGCGGACAACTGGGATTGAATCCCTTGTACCTCCAAGTAATCCTTGAATTGTCCCAAGAGGTACTCGCCACCTCGATCAGATCTAAATGACTTGATATATTTTCCTAGAGGTTTCTCTGATTCTGCCTTAAAAATTTTAAATTTCAAAGGCCTCAGACTTACGCCGCATCAAATAAATATATCCATATCTTGAGTAATCATCAATACAAGTAATGAAATACTCAAAACCTCCCCTCACTTGGACATTCATTGGTCCACAAACATCTGAATGAATTAGCTCCAAAAGTTCTTTGGCCGTGTTACCCTTTGCCAAAAATGGCCTCTTGGTCATCTTACCTTCTAAACATGACTCACATGCTCGTAGTGTCTCCACTTTTAATGAACCTAATGGTCCATTCTGAACCAGCCTTTGTATTCTGTTTATATTGGTGTGACCAAGTCGTAAATGCCAAAGATATGTTTGGTTTATCTCGCAAGGTTCATTTCTCTTTTCAGGTGAGCTATCCGAGTTATTCAATTCATATAGCTGCGCTATGGGAGTCTCATGATTTATAATGTAAAGATCATCTACCAATGTACCAGAACAAATAAAACGTTTATTTTTCTTAATAACCACAGAGTCATTAAAATAAACTGAATATTCATTCTTAACCACCTTAGAAACTGAAATCAAATTCCTTCTAATGGAAGGTACATAAAGACAAAATTTCAAAACTAAAATTCTATCATTTCCAAAATGTAAGAAACAAATTCCTATTGCAACTGCAGCTAATTTATTGGTGTTACCCAAGTGTAGATAAATCTCGCCATCACTAAGTTGTCTGGTTTCCTGGAACCCCTGCAATGAATTGCGGACATGGTCAATAGATCGAACCGCTAAACATGATTTAACTATTAGTCAAAGAGATATACATGAGTTGTTCTGGATTGGACGAGTCAGGAACTTTGGACATTGCCTTTTCCACTGCCCTTTCTGGTTAAAGATGAAACACTTGCCTTTCGACTTTCCCACTTTCGCCTGAGGAGCAAGTTCTTGCTGTGGCCTACGAGCTATTCCTTGAGGTGCTTGAGAAACTTTCGAAACTACTGCTTGTGCAACTTTCTTCTTCTTCTTAGCCCTAGGGTTAGAAGTAGAAGCCTTTTCAGCCACCATTACATTAACCGGTTTCTGTAGAAGTCCCTCAGCTGCTTGAAGCTCCTTTAACAATTCGGCTAAAGAATAAGTCTTTTTGTTCATATTATAATTTAGCCGAAAACTGTTAAATGAATCAGACGGCGTCATGAGCACGATATCGACCTGAGTTTCCTCATCGTTTACAGCTACAAGGATCTCTAGTTCACCTAAAAGACTTATCATCTTCAGAACATGATCCCTTACAGAGGATCCTTCAACCATTTTTGTGTTCATGAGGTTATTCATAGCAACCTGCCTGGCAGCACGATCCTGATCCCCAAACATCTCTTTGACGCTCTCCATGATCTCATAGGCAGAGCACATGTTCTCATGCTGATGCTACAACACATTAGACATGGAGCCTAATATGTAGCATTTAGCCATCTAATCGGCTTTCTGCCACCTCATATAAGGCTTGGCTTCTTCTTCAGAAGCCTCTTCTAGAGGTTCTGCAAGACATTGCTCAAGAAGCACAAATTTGTAATCCTTAGCAGTTAGCACAATATTCAAATTCCTCTTCCAATCAATATAGTTTGATCCAGTGAGTTTGTTTTGATTCAAGAGAATAGATAGTGGGTTGAACGAGTTCGAAAGTTTGAACCTGAGAATTATGTAAATAAAACACATAAGGGCAATGTAAACCACCATTAGTCTAACACACTTAAAAATAGTATGCCACGATGGGTGGACGTCTACCATTCATTATATAGTTAGATATGGTACATTTGGTCCTGCAAGCCATAGCAGTGACTCCGATGGGGAGGATACTATAACTTATATCTAAGTGTATACCATCATTTCACTTTTAAACCAATTACCCCATTATTTGCCTCTCAAATGGAGATATGAGACATAAAAAATAATTATCAGGAGTATCCTCATAGGAATTTATACCAGTGATACTGTAGTGGTAATGTTCGATAAGAAGGTTAACTCCAAGGCTAACACACACAACCAACTACATCACTTATAAATCAGTGATGGAGACCGCGGGATCTATAAGCACTAGAATCCCTCTCTCACTTAGTTTTTTGAACAATTTAATACAAATTAGATTATTTATGTCCATGATTAACATGCAAGCATCCACAATAATCATACACATAGATATAATCAAGCACATAACAAGGATTCAACCACATATAACCCAACTATTATGGTCGGAGCTTGTTTAGCAAGATCCTTCATACCCCGCGGCACGGTACCGGCCTTCCCGGTAAGGTCACCGATTTTTATTTTCTTCTGAAAATCGCCATGCCGTCACTGTAGAAATCTTGACGATCTGCAATCTTTCGGCCTTCTGTCTTCACTAATATTACAGTAACCCTAGTCTCTACGGATTTCAAAATCAGTATGTAACAGAGTACCGGAGACTACAACAAACTTTCAATACCACCAAGGAGCTCACACGTTCATCTAAAATTAGAATAAGAGAACCTATGGTTTACTATTACAGAAGGTTACAAATCTTTTTAATCCAAGAAAAACACCGTGGGAATCAAAACCAAATCAAACCACATGCATCAAACAGTATGACCATAATAGCTGGACACGATTCAATCTGCAAAACAGAGTTATACATTGCAATCGTCCTACTCTAACATGCATAGCCGGTTTGATTGTTGTACAACATGGATGTATAGCAGATATGCAGAGTCGAACCAGGCTCTGATACCAATTGAAGGGAGGCGAATCACTGGACCAGTTCGATTGGATGTCTGCTATACCAATTAAGATTTGTTTCAACATGAATGCTAGAAACCCTACTAGGCGAAATTAGGGTTCATACCTACATCCAAGCTATCTAATGTAGGTCAGAAACACTCCAGATCTTCTCCCGTATTCCTGAAGTTCCTCCTGGATGCAAGTGTGGGCTTGCTGCTTCCAGAATCCTTCTTGGCCTCCAGACGAATTGCTCTCGCTCTCGAAACCCTAGATTTTGGTGTGCATCTAAAGCATACAAAAATCTTAAGACTAAGGAAACTTATATAGGCTACGGGAGGGACCTGGAGGAGAAAACGCGAATCAGGCTCCTAACTTTATTAGGACTTTTGGTTCCACCCGAACCTAGCCCAAATAAAGTTAATAGCAATAATACCACTAAATAACTGTTATTGCACTCCTGCCCGTATTCTCAAAAAAATAATATTTCGAGCTCCTGCTATTAGATATTTATTATCTCCCCATGTTAAGATTACAGATATCCGCCGATTAAATTAATTACTGACGAATTCATTTAATCGGCCTCTTTCCAAATTCTTGATCCTTACCATTTAACTTATCTGATATGTCCAGATTACCAAGTAATCTACATGCATGGTTTGACATAATTAAAACTTATAAGATTCATCAAAGGGATATCATCAATCCCATAAATGGGACATGGATTCTCTCTATATATCAATTTACACCATGGACTCAATAGTATCACCCAACTCATCGAGATTATTGACTCCATGGGAATCTCACTCACTTGACTTGTCAAAGTAATAACTACTAAATACATGAGCACATTGACTATCTAAGGATTAAGAACATAAGTAATCATAATAACCATGAGACGCAACTTGTCTGGTTAAGTCAGTACAAATATATTGGTTTGAAATTGGTCTTGTTCAATATACACAAAGTATACTAGCACATAGAGTTGAAACTATAGTATGAACTATACCGTTTCCTGTAGCCAAGACATGCCTACTAAAACAATGTGCTACAATCGTTCCGATGGTTTGTCTAATTTTATCTAGATTGTGAACTCATAACTTTCATTCCACAAGAACCAAAGATATGATCTTATGTGTGTAAGCTAGATTCTATACACCTGATCTTCTACGATGTAGAATAATAGACATATATGCATAATAATATCATAATGCAAAAACAATGCCCAAAACTATTCTCATAAATGTCAAAATCAAATAATCGAATACAAAAAGCATGACTTTTAGTATTTAATCCAACACGATCAACTAGCGGACTGTCTCACCAAAGAACTCTCTCGCGCTCTATTCTTTCCATTCCTTTCCAATATTGAAGTACACTCTCGGTCCTCCAACTGGCGGGGGCGTGTAGGACACCCATAGTTTTATGTATTTGCTTTATTTCCCTGAGGGCTAAATACTATACTCAGTGTATATTCTTATATGTAATGTTATGAAATTAATAGTATAGTTCATTCCTCTCTTCGCTGTCCCACACGTATTATGTATCGCGTGATATTGACAACAATGAGAACAACGGATTCAAGAGCGTGCCTAGGGACCCAGGCACGGTAAACAAGGGTTAAAAATGATGGAAACCACCAACACGGTCACCAATGTCAAAAATACACTTCAAAATCTATGCAAGACTTCATAATATGATTTTACCACGAGTGTTTGCTTTACATATTAGTATATATTATGTATTTCTAGTTACTTCTTTCCTTAAATCAACTACAACGTAAAAAACACACCCAGAGATAGAGAGATCGAAACGATGATAGAGATATAAAAAAAAACTTATTGGTCTTGCACATTTGCGTGAGATGATTCGAGAGGAGGGGGGAGGGAGGGATGTGTAGAGAAGGAGACATAGATATGGAGACGGTGAGAGAGAGGTGTACGGGGACGGGGGGATGTTGTAGAAAAACTTGTCACCATTACCGAAAATAGAGGGGGAGGAAAGAGAGAAAGGATACAAGTTTGAAACCGGTACCGTTATCAAGCCCTTAAAACCGATATTTGGACTATGGGATTTTCTCAGGTTCCGGGTGCTAAAAACGAGATACAGAGTGATGTTTTAAGCTCTAAAACCGATACCCCATGTGTCGGTTTAGGAAAAAACCTATGTTCGCGTTTTGAGCCAGATGGGGATTGTTCCGTCTTTTCCGGCCGGAAACAGCCTATTTGGGTGAAAATTTCCCGTTTCTTATTTGTTTCGGTCTATTTCTGCCGGAACCGGCTTATTGGTATAACTTGTAATTTTATAGGTACTTTTAAAATTTCCAAGAAGTATAAGGAAAGCTTAGGACGAGAATAAAGATATTTTATTATTTGACTCAAGATCTTGCAATTAGACGTTTTCATATTAAAATAAATTAAAGTGCTCTCAATAGTTTTTTTAAGACGAATTGATCCCAAGAGCTCAGAATAGAATTTCAGAAAAAAAAAAAAAAAAAAAGAGCTCAAAGGAATAGAAATCTTTTGCATTACAAATTAAAGAGTTTCGGTGGAGCAAAGTGAACCGTCCTTGTGAATATTGAAGGAAAGTTTCTATAGAATAAAAAAGGAATCTCTTAGCTTATTATCAACTTAGGAGGGTCATAAGTCTGTAAACTGTTCAGATTTGGACTCTTTGCATGGATTTTAATTTATGACATGTTCCCTTATTGCATGGGTTCCATCCATCTCTGTTTCATGATGTTAGAAAATTACATGGGGGGCATTCAGGGGTTACTCTATAATTAACTCAAACTCTGAAGGGTACATTACAATTAACTATAAGTATATCTATAAATATAGACATCTTTGCATAAATCCCATGTAGAATACACTTACATAGTAACCCTAGTTTTCTCTCTCAGGGAGGCGAGGAACGTGAGTAGACGCTCAACAAAGATTTACCTCCAGTCAGCTTTTCGTTCACACGAAGACAGGTGGCAAGTAGAAAGATCATGACTCCTCCTCCTCTTCCTCAACCACGGTTGGAAACAGGAGAAGCGGCAGCCGAAAGCAACCATCTTGTGCCGCCAGCCGAGCCATACCCATGGCTCCTTTATTGTCACGGGGAGGGCAGGGATAAACAAACCTTTATCACGGCAACGCCAAAATCATCTTCTTCTTCTTCTTCTGAGTACAAGTATCAACAGAGAAGCATCCCGGAGTTGCGAAACAAAACAGTATTGGTATGTTGCCATGGATGGTTGCTTTTGTCCGACCGATCGACTGCGCATCATTACTCTCTCTGGAATCCATCAACGTTGCAGTCTATCATTCTTCCTCCTCTTAACTTAAACAGAGATTTTGTAGTTGGCCAGTGTGTTTTGTCATCCCCTCCCGACACAAGTAGCTCCACCATTATACTTGCTGAACAAAGGAAGTCAAATATTATCTTCCTTCGGATTGGTCGAAGCCATCAACAGTGGATCGAGAGGCAATATGGGGAAGAGCTAAGAGGGAAAGTCTCTGCTGATCAAGATATATATGACTTCATTGTTTATACAGTTTGCTGCAGTGAACAAGTGTATGTGACAACATGCTACAGTGCAAACTTAATGAAACTTGATATAGTGGATGATGAAGATGACACGAGTAAGATTATTCTAACACCTTTGGTTCGGTTACCTGGTACCCGAATCCGCGGTGTATTCCTCACAAGATACTACGTCGAATCATTGGGCAAGCTTTTCTTGATATGTTCATTCCATGGTGGGGCAAGCGACCAAATTATCGACGTCGAGGTTCACAAACTTGACCTAGGTGAGAAACGGTGGGAAAAAGTTTGCACTATAGAAGATCAAGTCTTTTTTCTAGCGATTCGGAACAGTGTTTCATGCTTAGCTTTGTCGGAACATGACAGGGGCCGCATATATTTCCCAGGTCGCTCGTACAATATTGTGGAGAAAAGCCTATCAGTAGCTTTCAGTGCTGAAAACCTACCAGAGTGTAGATCTACACCAATTTGGGTTATGCCGATTTATCAAAGGTAACTCTTTCACGGTTCAAATTTCAATTCACCTTAGTTTGGTAATCTTTTCATAGTTTTGCAAAGTGACCTTGTGAACAGTGCACTGAGATGACTCAGGAGAATCTAAAATAATCTATTCTAACTGTTTTGTGGATGCAGGATACATGACAATCAGACTAATGGGATTGATGAGGTTGACAAGGAAGAAGTAGCAAAAGAAAAAGAAGTCAAGAAAACAAGTGATCACGATGAAGACTCAAAAGAGACAACTTTACTGGACCTTCCCCAGTGCATTATAGGTGATATATCAAGACATCTTGCTTTTCTGGACTACATGAACTTCCGTGCAGTGTGTCACGTGTCCTCAAAAGCAAATCCAGTTACCGAATGGCGAAAAACATTGACATCAGACAAAAACTGTTTTTCTCCATGGCTCATGCTTTGTAGCGAAGGTAGAAACAAGTACACTTTCGTTGAACCCAAATTTGGAGGAAGGTATTTTATGCGGATCCCAGAAGAATTAGTAGGTGCTACCGTACACTGTGCCAAGGATGGTTGGCTGCTCATGTCAAGAGATGACGATTCCATGTTTTTCTTCAATCCGTTTACAAAGGCCATCCTACCGTGTCCACCTTTTTCCCTAGGACATCATGCGATCACCTACCTCATGTCATCGGCGCCAACTAATTCTAACTATTTGGTTGCAGCAATCGATGTAGAAGCAGCTCGAGTTTGTGTTTATATTCTTAACAATGGAGACGAGGAATGGAAACTTCTTGAGGTAGAAACTGGATCAAACTTTAGGCCTAACCACAGTTCTCCAGCAACTTGTGTGGATCAATATTATCTTTTTGGCCGCAAAGGCAACCTCTTGCTCCTAGAGTTTTGTGGAGATGAATGCGGCTGTGTAGTTGTCCCCGAGCCCCAAGCTCCTTGCGACTCCTTTCACCAAAACTTTTTGGTTGAATGTGATGAAGAGATGTATTCCATATTTGTTGGCCAACATGGGAAATGGGTACGGGTCTTCGTTTATGATTTATCTGAATCTACCATGATTTGGAGAGAAGTTGATTCAATAGGAAAATGGACAATGTTTCTAAGCCGTTTCTCGTGCCTCTCTGTGGAGGCCGTATCTGAAGATATGGAAGGTAGGATATACTTTCCTAGACTTAACAAAGGAAGTTTGGTCTTTTACTCCCTCAAAACCAGTAAATTTCACTCTTCCGATGGAGAGGATACATTGATGGATTATGCTGACACCACAGAGCATTTGTTAAGCAGTTGGACGGAGTCCATATGGAATTAGCTGGGATGACTACTCTAGACTACGTATATCTACAGTACGACACCTTGCTATTCAGAAGACACTCCTTGTGAAATGCAGGGTTTGGAATCCTAACTTAGGTTTGCTTAGATTGATCATGTTTTTCATGAAGTTAATTTATACTGCCGGAGCCTTCTTTTTTCTTTTAAATACAATTATTTATGAAATTTCCCCTTGATTTAGTCCGCTTGATTTTGACCTGCGAAAATCCAGGCAACCTAATCAGTCTAAGAAGATGTTTGCTTTTTGTGTTTAGCTGGACAGAGTCCCCTGCTCTTTTAGGTTATTTTTTTGATCATTCGCCTTACTGTACTGTTCTGTATGGGCTAGTTCCCCGATATTTGACTCCCTGAGCTTTCTTTTAGGGGGAATTTCCCCCAGCCCTCCCGCTGTTGCACGACTCTTTTTATCAATCTATCTCTTTCATTGCCGGTGAAAAAAAAAAATCATTCAAATTTTCCCAGTAACTACTGAAGGTTAATTTAAAAAAGAAAAAAGAAAAACTCAATGAATTAGACACCGGTAACTAACTCTCATACCCTGCTTATGTGTAACCTCAATAACTTTATCGACCTGCACAAGTCACGAACCCAAATCCATGATGATGTATAGTGTTTCTATCCTTCATGATCACAGAATTATCAAAATGCTTGACAAATTGAACTGCATGAATAATCATACATAAAAATCAATGAAATTGAGAAGAAGATATAGAAAAAGGAACATAACAGGACAGCATTTGACTAACCTGAAGTCTTCCCTCGGCAAGACCTCCAATGAAAATCTTTCTGCATGAATGTATCATCTTACTAAAACAGGCTTGCTAAACATGAATGTTATTCTCAAGGAAAGAAGTAACAGGTGGCCTCTTGACAATCAGAATTTATTTTTGTACATAAATTATATGGTGTACAGTTTTGCTCCAGGTCTTCACTACTGACGCGAATTCTCGACGCGTTTAAACGCAAGTATACGGTCAAGTATTAAGTGGAGTATTTTACGGATCCGAGAATCGAACCCAACGGAATTAAAGGTAATAGTTAATTAAGAATTAATTATATGATACCTAAGTAACCGGTAAGAAGTGGTTTGATTTGAAGGTTCGCACCAACAAAAAAGTGACTTAAACTAAATAACAACTAAGTTTCCTATTTTTTATGATTTTCAGTTTAAAAGAAAATAATTGTGATTGATATGATTTTGGAGAGAACTAGGAAATTGATGATCCCTAGGGTACTTAGCAACTTTCGGATTACGCTTAAAACACTCTAGTGATGTTTAGTTATATCGGGTTACACTCATCATGTTCTTCTATCGATCTCACATGAATTTGCATAATCGGTTAAATTCGGGTCCTTTCGGTCCACCTCGGTCTACCATTACGTTCTAGTTGATTCGTTAGGTTCGCTCACTGGATCTTGTCGGTCCACCGTTTTCACTAAGTCCTACCGAAATCAACCGAAACAACCTACCCACTATTATTCAAGTTTTCTTCTCCTCTCAGTCTCAGAGAACTACAAGAATACCTCCTATGTTCCTCAACACGTCTCAAATAGTTCATTATCGTGCAACTATTTCAACAACTAGCATACCACGGGTGATCAAGCCAAGCATACTAAAGATTAAAGCACAAGAACAAAGAAGCTAACAAGAACATCCACTAGAATTAAGCACGAAACGTGAATCAAGTCATCAATGCGGAAAAAGCTAATCAAACCCTAGTTCTTCTACAATTTCCTAGCTTAGAGTGTTTAGCTAGAAATAGAATTGTTTAGAAATACATAAATCTTCATAATCAATCAATAAGGGGGAAGAAGAGAAATCAAACGAATAATCTCCAATGGTGTTGTTGATCTTAGCCTTATTCTCCATCTCCTGCTCTCTTTCCTTCAAAGTTGCGTGAATTACTCCCAAGGCATGGACTTCTAGGTTAGAAGAAGTCCCCAAAGCTCCAGACTTTCAAAAAATTACAAAACAGCCCAAAATTCTGCATTTTGGCCCTCTTTTCGCACGAGCACACTGGTGTTCGCACGAACAGTTTAAGTTTTCCTAGAGATTTGCAGTTGGTTTTCTCTTCTTCTTGGCCGTCTCAATTTTTTTCTAAGTGTTTCCGTTCGCACGAACACAATAAGTGTTCGCACGAACACCCCTGGAGATTAGCTCAGATTTTCAGCGTCTTCGACGGACCGTAACTTCCTTGTACGATCTCCGTTTTATCTCTGTAACCTATCGTTGGAAAGCTGTTTGAGTCTACTTTCATTTTCAATTGGTCTCACTCCAAAATGCATTGTAGAACTCAAGATAATTTCGAAATATTAAAGATTGGTCACTCTTGCTCTTCCAACTTTGCTTCTCTTTCTTCCTCTTGAACTTGCTTTGTTTTAGGAGTTCGTTTCATGCCTCATAGCAATCGTTTAGCATCTTTTCCTGTCAAGACAATATGAAAAACCATACTAAGCGATTATATTTGAAAAATTACATCAAAATATTCATCGAAACACCCGGACTAACAATAACGCGCATAAAGCTCATTCTACACAAATTTGTGACAATCATAGCATGTTTCTCATGTAAATTGTCCGAAAATAAACGCAAAACGATATTAGGTCATGCGAGAATATACTTATTATTCTGAGTTATCAAATCTCCCACACTACCTTTTTGCGCATCCCGAGCAAAATCAAAACATTCCTCACACTATGATTTTCAATACACCGATTTGGATACATTTTTACTAGCCATGGGACACAAAAACAAAATATGACTCAACAATGCAACGAGATGATGCAAATGCAAGCCACGACTCAATCCTACACAACATATATTTACACACGCACACAAAAAGTCTTTCCTTTTGGTCGAGATTGGGCAATCTCGATAAGCGAACCGATAAGTCTTCAGGCTCTCACATCTCCTTTGGACATTCTACAACCTCCGTGATTGGCAGAACTTGCGGCCAGTTTCGTTAGACAAAACAAGCACGAGCACTTAATAATTTTCACTGACACACTCACCAGACATATCCCTAGTACTTACCATCCAAGCCATTTATCCACGGGTCAAATTGCATATGTTTCCATAATTTTTTTTTTTAAATACATTTATTTAAAAAATGGAGTTTTCAAACAAGCACCCCGTCTTAAATTTTATGAGAGTCACCCCTTCATATTCACTGGTCTTATTAGTGATGGGAGTACTCCTCGACCTCGAGTAATCCTTGGTATGTGTTCCATAACTCTGTCAGGCTTTTCCGTCACTTGTTCGCGCAATCTCTAGCACACACATCAAGAAAGGAAATCCAACGCACCTTCTGTACATGTGTCCCTGCACACTAATTGAAAGAATTAGTCCACTCTCTCTAACCCCTCACAATAAGATATATAGAGAAATCAAAACAAAAAAAAAACAAAAAGCATCCTACTCTACATTGGGTTGCCTCCCAAGCAGCGCTTGTAATTTAAGGTCGACGGCCCAACCATGTTACCTCATGAGCCTCAAAATGTGGTTTGGCACGTCGTCTGCATCCAACTTCTGGCGCTGGATGCTCAGAACAACCTCGTGCACCTGCACACTCGATGCTCTGCATTTAGGTTTAGGCGGATCCTTCTGTGTCAGGTCTGGAATTCCGTACCTAACTTGCACGATAAATGGCTGTCATGGTTTCACCTCATAAGTGTACTGAGGAGTCGGTTCGAAGACCGGAATGGTCTCCATAGTACCGTTGATCCTCATGATCAACTCCCCATTCTCTACATCAATTAACGTCCGAACGGTAGCTAGGAAGGGGCTACCAAGAATAATCGGGACGTCACCAATTGGCATGTCCAATACCACAAAATCGACTTGCATGATCAAACTACCAACCCTCACAACTAAGTCTTCTACCACACAAATGGCTTTCTTGGATGACTTATCCGCGAATTGAAGATTGATCCAATTTTTATGAGGCTCCCCCACACCTAGCTTTTTAAATACTTAAAGCGGCATCAAGTTGACACTCGCCCCCAGATCACACAGAGCCCTGCCTGTATAGGCCTCGCCAAGTGTAGCTTCAATCACAAAACTATCTGGATCTTTCTTCTTCTTGGGTAGCACATGCAAGACACATGAACTCACCTACTCATTCAGTTTCACTGTCTAAAAGTTATCCATAGATTTTTTTCCCAAGGATTGCATCCGTGATGAACCACACATATTTAGGCATATGTTGTAGTGCTTCAATCAATGGAATGTTGATGTGAAGTTTGGAGAAAATACTAAGAAATTGCCTGTACTCCTCAGAATCATCCTTTTTCTTCTTGGTTTTCAATGGAAAAGGTACATCTCTAGAAGAAGGGGTGGTAATACCTCATTGGATTTATCCTCCTCATGTGGTGTCATGCCCTCTGATTGGGATACCATGACAGGTGTCTTCTCAGAATCGAAGACCTCATGCTTCTTAGCCTTTGATGCCTCAGCTCTTGCATGGCTCAAGTATGGTGGATCAGTCAACGAAATCCCACTGCGAGTGGTAATGACAATCACCTGAAGCACATTCTCTTTGTCATACGGTAGACAGCCAGGTGCTCTAGCAGATAGCTGCGCTAGAATTTTCCCAACTTGCACCTCTAAAGTCTTAAGTGAAGTCTTCGTGGCTAGCAAATCCGACGACACAGTATTGACCGTCGTGGTCATATTGTTCATGTTGTTACTCAGTTGTGTCAATGCCTTAGTCAGTTCAGAAATCTCTGGATTTGGTGCTATAGCAGCTACTGGTGGGATCTGTGACACCTGAGCTTGTGGCATGTGTTGAAACTCCGATGTGTATATAGATCCAGACTGATCCCCATACCTGAAACCTGGATGATCTCTTGTGCCTGGTTTGTATTAACCATGGTTCAAATTCTGCCGCTGTCCTTGTGCCCCCACAAATTTCACGTCTTCACTTGCAATCAAGGCCGAGGCAGACTCAAATTATGGCTCTTCTACACTTTCCACTGTCTTCTTATCATGATAAATATGCTTTGTTAAGTCAGACACCATCTTGCTGATCCCACACTTCCACTCATCATCCTTAGGTTCATGCAATGCCGATACTCTCCTGGGATCATAAAATTGTGAATCCTGCTTAGCAAGCTGCTTCATGAGTGCATAAGCTCCTTGTTTGTCAACAGAGTATACAAAATTTCCCCCAGCTTCTCGGTTAACCAACTCCTGATTGTGACGTTCTAAACCATGGTAAAAGACCTGCAAAATTTTGTAGTCCCCAAAATCATGATTTGGGCACTTCCTGATAAAGTGTGTAAAACGGTCCCATGCATCCACCATGGTTTCATTGGCTTGTTGTCGACTGCCTAGAATCTCACCATGTAGCTCACTGACCCGTTGAATTGGGTAAAAGTTGGCCATGAACTCATCCACACACTTAGCCCATGTAGTGATCAACTCAAGTGCCCTTGACAATAGCTACTTTTGAGCTGACCCTTCAGACAGTATGGTAAAAGAATGAGTTTCAATGCCTCTGATGTCACATCCTTGTACTTGGTAGTCTTTATGTATGCATTGAATTTCCCAATAAAGTCAGTGGGATCTTCTTCCCTGTTCCCATAGAATTGGAATTGATTGATCACCGTCTGAATAGTTGCAGACTTGAGATCGAAGTGCTCGCCCTGTATCTCTGGCACTAGAATTGTCGTATTATGTCCACATGTGGACGAATGGAAGTTTTCCACAAGAGCCTGCCCAGACTTGTTGTACAGTGTCTGGGTTTTGCGATTATTTAGCTGCTTCCTCAGCTCTTCCAACCGCTGATTGAGCTGCGCGTTGGTTAATTATTCTCCCATGGTGCTCTATTTTTTCCTTCTCATTTGGTATTTGAGTAACTTCTCCGGGTCTTCGAGTGGGATAGGGATCCTGGGCATACATTGAATACCTGAAAAGCAGAATCAAATACAAATGAGAAACCAAAATAGAAAATAAAACAAAAATAAAAGAGGTATCGTAAATTAATTTTTAATAAACTAAATAACCGTTTAATTTCCCGGCAACGGCGCCAAAAACTTGACGCAAATTCTAAACGCGTTTAGACGCAAGTATACGGTCAAGTAGTAAGTGGAGTATTTTACAACTCCGTGTATCGAACCCAAAGGAATTAAACTCTAATTGTTAATTAATAATTAATTATATGATACCTAAGTAACCGGTAAGAAGTGGTTTGATTTGAAGTTTCGTCACCCACAAACAAGTGACTGAAACTAAATAACAACTAAGTTAACTATATTTTTATGATTTTCAGTTTAAAAGAAAATAATTGTGATTGATACAATTTTGGAGAGAACTAGGCAATTGATGGTCCCTAGGGTACTTAGCAACTTCCGGATTACCTTAAAACACCCTATGTTTAGTTATACCGGTTTACACTCATCATGTTCTACTATCGATCTCACATGAATTTTCATAATCGGTTAACTTCGGGTCCTTTCGGTCCACCTCCGTCTATCTTTACGTTCTAGTTGATTCGTTAGGCTCGCTCACTGGGTCCTGTCGGTCTACCGTTTTCACTAAGTCCTACAGAAATCAACCGAAACAACCCACACTCGGTTATTCAAGTTCTCTTCTCCTCTCAGTCTCAGAGAACTACAAGAATACCTCCTCTGTTCCTCAATACGTCTCAAATAGTTCACTATTGTGCAACTATTTCAACAACTAGCATACTACGGGTGATCAAGCCAAGCATACTAAAGATTAAAGCACAAGAACAAAGAAGCTAACAATAACATCAACTAGAATTAAGCACAAAACGTGAATCAAGTCATCAATCCGGAAAAAGCTAATCAAACCCTAGTTCTTCATCACTTGCCTAGCGTAGAGTGTTTAGCTAGACATAGAATTGTTTAGCAATACTTATATCTCTATAATCAATCAATAAGTGGGGAAGAAGAGAAATCAAACGAATAATCTCCAATGGTGTTGATGATCTTCGCCTTCTTCTCCGTCTCCAGATCTCTTGCCTTCAAAGTTGCATGAATAACTCCCAAGGCACGGACTACTAGGTTAGAAGAAGCCCCCAAAGCCCCAAACTTTCAAAAAATTACACCACAACCTGAAATTCTAGGTTTTGGCCCTTTGTTCGCACGAACACCTGTTCACACGAACACTTGAAGTGTTCCTAGAAATTTGCACTAGGTTTTCTCATGTTATTTCTTGTCTCAAAATTTTTCTAAGTATTTCTATTTTCACGAACATAATAAGTGTTCGCACGAACACCCCTGGAGATTAGCTCAAATTTTAGCATCTTTGACGGACCCTAACGTCCTCTTCCGATCTCCGTTTTAGCTCTGTGACCTATCATTGGAAAGCCCGTTGAGTCTACTTTCATTTTCAACTGGTCTCACTCCAAAATGCATTGTAGAACTCAATATAATTTCGAAATATTGAAGAATGGTCACTCTTGCTCTTCCAACTTTGCTTCTCTTTCTTCCTCTTTAGCTTGCTTTCTTTCAGAAGTTTGTTTCATGCCTCCTAGCAATCGTATAGCATCCGTTCCTGTCAAGACAGCAATAAAAAACCATACCAAGCGATTATATTTGACAAATTACATCAAAATATTCATCGGAACGCCCGGACTAACAATAACGCCCATAAGGCTCATTGTACACAAATTTGTGACAATCATAGCATGTTTCTCAAATAAATTGTCTAGAAATACATGCAAACGATATCAATTCATGTGAGAATATATCTCTTATTCTGAGTTATCAACTACTTATCTTCCTATGCACATCATGCCGTTCACAGGGTGGTAGGAATACCGTTGGAGGTTTCAAGCTGTACGAACCACGAGTTGTCACATAAATTGGGAGCCCACATAAATCAATATACTAATAGATTGCACATAAAAATAGGGATGAAGCTGATATAACTGATATAGCAACTACTCCTAAAGGAACCATGTTTACACAGGATATTATCATGGTATCTAATTACTCATGGTTAATTTCATAAGCCATAATCAGAGAGTTTTAGGCTTAATCCAAATTCTTTATGCTTTCGTTTTTCACGACCTTAGTAATGTACAGTGTTTTCTGATTTACAGATATGGAATCGGCTCGAGACAAAAAGAATCAAATTCTAAGAGAAGTTTCATTTTTTAATTGTTTTGAGAATCAATTCTATGAGAAGTTCTTAAGTCTAACATTGATGTTTCCTAAAATATGGACATTGAAATAATAAAGAAGCCAACACCTCCAAGTTAGCCGATATTCTTCCAAAACCAAAATGGTGAAACACTGCCAAGTCATTATGCCGTAATTCAGACAACTCGTAGAGTTTAAACAACTGGAGTATACGTGTAAATAAATCACATTGTACACGTTCATTAACCATTGGTAGGTTAAGCTTAAAAAGGCAATATTTATATATTTACATCAAGTTCATTGGCAGGGATTTATGGCGGAATAGGAAAACAATCAGGTCGTAGATTATCATGCTGCAGCTTCATAAACAAGCTAGTACGTACCACGTTAGTAAATTCACGAAAAGTAGGACTCAAGATCATGTCGAGAACAAACTGAAGAAGATTAACTAAGTTACATATATGGAGACATCTATATTCTCCAGAGAAAAACATATTTGGTCAGATGTATCAGTTCTGTGAGTGCGAGCAATGACTACAATATTAAGGAGATAGGTCTTGGGTTACAACAATTCTCAGTGATTTCAAGAACTTCCAAATGGCATGACTCAAAACATTGAGACCATCCCTGGTTTTGGAGTCGAGCTAGTGTGCTACATGTCCTTTCCACCAAATTAGTGTTTTTTCTCTTTTCTGTCTCCTGCCACTCTTAACCTCTTTTTAAGTTTACGTGTTCCAACGTCTATTTCCTTACAAAAACAATGAACCAAACAAGCAAACCCCGCACTACTAAAAAAAACATTCCGAAAGAACAGAAAAATAACCACGGCTCAAGAAATCATGATATTAAGAACCAAAAGTAATGGTTTGTGTAACTGTGGTTTTAGTGACAGCAATAACAACGGTTTTGATGAACCGTAGTTTTAATATTTGGATTATACCACAGTTTAATAGGAACCGCTCTTTTTGTTATAACTAAAAGCACGGTTTTGCCAAACTGTGGTATCATTCATTATTTTTTTTATTAATAAACAACGGTTTTTGTTAAACCATGATTTGTTGTTGTTGTTGTTGTTGTTGTTGTTGTTGTTGTTGTTGTTGTTGTTGTTGTTGTTGTTGTTGTTGTTGTTGTTGTTTTTTGTTTAGTCTTCAAAATCTGGACAGTAGTAATAGTAGATGCTTAGTAAGAAATTGCTTATTTTGTCTTCTCTTGTTTGTGCCTTGGAAAGTAGTAGCATGCTGATTGTTTGTGCCTTGGAAAGGAGTAGCATGCTGTGATGTTCATTCTGACTTGAATAAAGTTTAGAACTCGCATGCCCAGTACTGTTATCACTTTTGGGTTGTTTTTAAGCAGTCGTGTGTAGGGAAATTAACTTGGTAGTTGACTCAGTCTAAAGGAAGTGTTTGTGAAAGGGGAGTATGCAGATGGATATGCAACACATATACTCTAGAAGGGGGGGGGGGGGGTTGAATACAGTATGACAACTTTTTGCAAAACTTGTGGAGGAAAAGAGTTTTAGTTCAGGAGCAATGGAGTTCAAGGCCTTGAACACAAATTCAAGACTTTGAAAAGAGATACAGTTTGAAATGAAACAGACAAGTCTTTTTCAAGGCCTTAAAAAGAGTTTCAAACCCTTGAAAACATACAAGTTTGAATGCTGAAAGCTAAGTGTGTAAATAAAACTGTAAAAAGCAAGAGACACGGGATTTATAGAGTTCAGTCCACTTGGACCTACGTCTCTACCTCAAGGATCCTCTCCCTGCAGGATTTTCAACTCAATTCTTATCAATCAACAGCTAAGCCCTAGATCTCAAGCACATAGAATTGCCTTACTCTGTTACAGCTTGTGGTTCTCCCTAACCTATCTAGTACCCGCTCTAGCTAACTGATTAAATAAGAATTATCTATTGTTCACCTTGAAAAATCCTTGAGAATTAAATATAGAAGTATTACAGAAATGATCTACCAGTAAAGCACAATAGAGAAGAACACTAGAGTGTAGAACTGCAGTGAAGAATGCAGTGAACTTTGTGAGTTGGATTGTGAAAGTGATGAACTTATTTGATGCTTGTCAATCCAGAATGGTGTCTCTCTTTTTTCCCGTTGAGTATTGTGTATTGTTGCTTCAAAATGAGCTCCATTTATAATGTTTGAATCTCTGCAAATCTTCCCAGATTTTCAACTACAACTTCCTATTTTGTAGGCAACAAACTTTGACTCTCTTAACAGCCTTCTCCAACGGATAGTTGATTAAAATCGTCAGAGATACTGTTGTGATCTTGTCTTTGAACAATCTGAGAAACTGTCATGGGTCTCTGATTGATCACAGGATCATCTTCACTAAGTATTTTTCTTCATGCAAAATCCAGATAAGGAAACAAATCCTGCACATTTAGGAAATAAAATTTCTCAGCAAAACTGAGTCAGACTGATGGATAAAATCATGTTAGATATATCAAAACAGTTTGTCTTTCATTATCAAATAATAACATATCAAGTACAGGGGTGAGAGGGATATAATTAAATCAAAAGAGTTTAGAGAAACTCCCCCTCAAAACATGCATGCAAGTCAGACTGTTTCAAGGCTCTGAATCGTGGTTCAAGGTCTGCTATTTTAAGCCTGTGAAACCTGATTCAAGGCTTCGAAAACTGGTTCAAGGCCTTGAAATACCTAAAGTATTTCAAGTCCATGAAACCTATGACCTTACAGTTTGCAAATTTCGGGAAGTCTTTGATGTTGGATCAAGATTTGCTTGAAGTGGGTTATTGTATGGTGTTCATTGATTGTAATATAGATACAATAAGTAGTAGATATTGTTCTCATTTCAGTTAAATATTTTTCTCTCATGAGCAGTAGCTTCACATATGTTACTAGTTAAGCATTTCAGATAAATATTGTTCTCTAATGTGCAGCGATCTCTTGTTTCAGTGAAATATTGTTGTGTCATGATTGAATCATGGATACTTAAAAAGAAGTTTTCTCTTGAGTATTGGACATGGCGTAATGAATTTTTAAATTTCGCATATGCTAATAGTCAGGGACGAGCCGAAATAAACTGTCCGTGTAAGAAGTGCATGAATCACTTCTACAAGGACAGAGATACAGTGTTTGAGCACATGATATGTAATAGAATTCATAGTGATTACATGATATGGACTAGTCATGGCAAAAATTGTGGTACGAGTGAGGAAGTTGTCAGCGAAGATGATGGTTACTACTTTTAAGATGAAATGGTTAACATGGTGAACGATGCACACTTTGTGAGAGAAGAGCATGAGTTTACTAATAGATCTGGACCTAATAAAGATACCAAAATATTCTTAGAACTTCTAGAGGATGCAGGTAGTTATCTATACCCAGGTTGTCAAAAGTTTACCACTATGTCTTTTGTTGTTCGGGTGTTACAAATAAAAGCTCAATGGGTGGAGTGACAGATCATTCACTGACATAATGAAGCTAATGAAAGATGTATTCCCGGAAGGAGAGACACAACCCAAGTCATATTACATGGCAAGGAAATTATACGATTCACTAGGGTTCAATTATATAAAATATGATGCTTGCCCTAATGATTGTATGTTGTATTGGAAAGAAAAACAAGGGGACACCACCTGAAGTGTTTGCAAGTCACCAAGATACCGGGAGGTCGATGTTGAGGATTACATCGGTACCCGGAGGAAAAAGCGTGTTCCTTTAAAACAAATGCGTTTATTTTCCCTCAAAGATAGACTGAATAGGTTGTTCATGTTTGAATAAATGGCCCGATTGATGTGGTGGAATGTAGAAGAACAGGTTGATGACGGAATACAAAGTCATATGGATTATTTGTTAGCTCAGAAGTCATTTGACGAGCGTCACCCGGGTTTTGCCAATGATCGTCGAAATATTCGACTTGATTTAGCATATGATGAATTTAATCATTTTCGAACTATGAGTATATTTCATAGCACCTGGCCTATTGTGTTGATCCTGTACAATTTCCCTCCATGGATGACCATGAAACAACCTACTTTCATCTTGTCATGTTTGATTGATGGACCCAAGGCACCTTGAAATGATATTGACGTGTATATGCAGCCGTTGATTGAGGAACTGAAGAAGTACTGGAATCATGGGGTAGCTACTTATGATGAATATTGTAAGGAAATGTTTCAGTTATGTGTATCTCTGATGTGGACTATAAACGACTTTCCTGCATATGCGAACTTTTCATGTTGGAGCACGAAGGGAGAGTTGGCATGTCCATCATGTAATAAAGATACTGAATTTCGATGGTTGAAATATGGTAAAAAGCATTCATATGGAGGACATCACGTTTTCTGAATGCTTGACATCCATTTAGGAAAGATTCTACCCACTTCGTAGGTAATACTAAGACAAGGCCTAGGCCTTCACAAATATTTGGAGAAGAAATTTTCAAACAGGTTGAACATATTGAAGATAAGTTTGGAAAACATGAGGGTCATTTATCTGGTAAGAAGAGGCCAAGAAGTAAGACTAGTAACAAGAAACAGAGGCCCATATATAATTGGAAAAAATAAGCATTTTCTTTGATTTACCTTACTGGAAGGATAATTTACTACGCCACAATCTCGATGTCATGCATATTTAGAAGAATGTGTGTGAAAGTATAATATAATAATATTAGGTGTTGAAGGAAAATCTAAGGATGGCCTAAAGGCTCGACAAGATCTGGAACATTTGCGTATCCAAAAGTCACTTCATCCAACCGAAAATAGTTGTGGTAAAGTGTCTTGCCCCCCCGCTGTGTTCACTTTGAGCAACGAGCAGAAAATGTTATTCTGTAAAGTGTTGAAAGAAGCAAAATTCCCTGATAACTATGCATCAAACAGTTCATGGTGTGTTAAAGTGAAAGAGAGATCTGTCACAGATTTGAAAAGTCACGATTGTCATGTTTTAATACAAAAGTTACTACCAATTTCCCTCAGAAGAATATTGCCTAAGAATGTCGCAAAGCCATTGATCGAGTTTTGCAACTGCTTTCGACAACTCTGATGTAAAGTGATGACTTTATATGATATAGACCGTCTACAAGAGCGCATTACCCTTACATTGTGCCTTCTTGAGAAGAATTTCTCACCATCAATTTTTGACGTAATGATGCATTTGCCCGTACATTTAGCTGATGAGGCAAGAATCGCTGGTCTGGTAGTATATCGTTGGATGTATGTTGATGTCGATAATCCCAAGTATAGGATATCGCTACAAGTAGTACCCGAGTAAGAACGGGGTCGATTTCCACAAGGATTGGGAAAGAGAATAAGTACTCTAGAGCCAACTAGTAAACTACTAAGAAACTAACTAAATTGAAAAAGCGAGTTTCTCAAAGGCTTTAGAGCTAGCCAAGCTTTGAATCCACCACTCAAGTTATGAAGCAAGAGTTGTTGATATTGCTAGAGCAAATGACTAAGAAAGAAAACAAACAAATACTAACACTATTACTAGTATGATTCAAACGAGTTTGTCAATAAGAGAGTAAGTTGGGTCAATCGATTCCAATAGAGGCCTTGTGTGTGAGCATCAACACCCAAAGCTTATGTCAAAGGAAAGCATGAATTATATAGTAAGAGGATTTGTCTAGCACTTGTATTCAAGAGTGAAATGAAAAATCGAGTTATGTCAAGCATCTTTCATATGTAATGAGAGTGTTTCCATATGAAAGATCAAGCCACAATTCGGATTTGAAATTCAACACTTGAATACTACGAATTCGACATCCAAACTTATAAAACTAGAAGAACAATTGAATTTCTCACACACAAGTCATCTATCTTCATCAATCAACCCAACAAGTAGCTTAGTTGTTCATATTCAAAAGCAATACACAAGAATTAACAAGAGCATTCATGAATATATTCATCGTATTCAAGCTCAAATACTCTTCAATTCAACCAAATAACACAAACTACTAGAATTTGATTCAACTACACTTTAATCAACCTAAACAGTAGCTAAACAACAAGAAATCAAAGCTAACTGCAGCTGAGTACTGCTGCTGCAATCACAGTCCAAGAACAGTGCAAAAACAGAGCCAAAAACAGAGGAAAACAAACCCAAAAATCGAGCTCTCTCTCCCTTGGTTGTTGCTGGCTCCGTAATAGCTCAGGACGAGCTCGGAATCACCAGAAAAAACCCAGAAATCGGCAAGTGCCGAGAGAGAAGAGAGAGAGACAGAGCTTTGGCTAAGCTTGTGTGGGGATCGTCGTCCTCTTCTTCTTCTTCTTTCTCTTCAGCTTATATAGGCAGTGAGGGGGGGGGGGGGTTTCGTAGCCCCCAAGTCTTCAATATTCACCCTCCAATTATTCCTAGACCTTCCCCTTCGTTGATTTGCAGAAGCTTCACGAACCCTAAATCGATTTGGGGCTTTTCTCTCGGTTGCTTGTTGGGCCGAATTGATCGGTGGGTTAGGAAGAGGGTTGGACAAGGAGAAGATTGGTACCGGGTAGGCGTGATTTGGTGTTGATTTGGGGTGGTTTCGGGGCGGCTGAGGAAGCTTCGAAGAGCTTCCATGGAGGAAGCTCTGTTCTTCGGGTTGCTGTCTTCTAACGCGTCGCGGAGAGAGAGTATCGTGTGAGAGGGTGAGCTGTTTCGCCGAAATATCACTCGGCTCCCCCTATAGTTGCTGAAATGTTTTAAAATACCCCGGCCCCTTCTTTAAAAAATTTGGGAAATAGAAATAACACCCCAACTCCGTTGAGAACCCTTCATAACAGCCCTTAAAACATTTGGAAATCATCACCTAGCTCCCCAATTCCGTTAAGTTGACTTCAATCAAGCCCCTTTGCTGTAACTTTGGCCTTCTAACTTGGTTTGTCTTCAATCTTGGCTTCTTAAATCTTCAAATCCCTTCAAATTAAGTCCTCCAAGCTTCTTTAATTCATCGTTTGGCCCTCCTAGGCTAGTCTCTCGCGCTCCAAATCACAATTTCACCTACAAAATGAGAGAAAACAACCAAAACAACGAAAACAAGCATAAGTCTAGAAAGAGAGATAAAGTAACTAAATTAAACATATTAGCAAGTTATGAAGAGTTCCTTAACATACTAAAATATGCAATTTTAAGTCGTTAACACACCCCCCAACTAGCCTTTTGCTCGTCCTCGAGCAAAGAGAGCGATATGAGTATAAATTTAGTGAAAAACCAATCATGAGAGACACACACTCAACTAGACAAGGCTTGACTCAATTCTAAACTAGACTCAAATATTTACAAAAACGCAAACACATTATCTATCCTAAGTGAGAACTCAAAGAAATAAAATACTAAGAGTTACTAGCTAATTTTTAATTTTTTTGGTGGGGGAAAAAGAAGAATGCATAAATGTCTCCTCAAATAAATTCTCAAAGTCCAAGAAGATTGAGAAAGAAGCCTATGGACGTCTAAGCATATACTCATACAAATGTGGGCGGTGTTTGGTAGAAGGTGAATCATGCGAACCACTAAACTTGTTAATTAAGTCCAATTGGCAAGAAAGTATGCCTTCAAAAATAAGGATCACAAGAAACTAGACATTATCATACTTATTCAAAAGCACCCATGTAGGATGGACTTCCAAAGCTTTGAACAAAATTTTTTAAGAAGGGGAGATGTGGTTGTGGGCTTGTATGATCCTTTTGTGGATTTTTGGTAGATGGTGCAATTTATCATGATTTTTTTTTTTCTTTTTTTTTTTTTCATTTCTTTCTCTCTCTCTTTTTTTTTTAACCTCAAATTCAAGGCTCTCCAAGACCCGCAACAAAATAGAGGAATATACAAGCGAGTGGGCTTTTTAAGCTAAACCAAGGGAGCTATCTAGGTGGTGACGTAACATTATCCCCGGACACCCCTCTATTTCTTAGACATCGCATGGGGTGTCATTGGTAACCACCACTCCAATGGGCTACAAGTTTCCACCGCAAAAACGAATAGAGTTAAATCTTTTTGTGAAGTTCAAATAGCTTTAGAAAATGCACCCTTTATCAAAAGTAGAAGACGTCAAAGTTTATGTGATCAACTTAGCTTGAAGGACTTAAACATGAAACGTAAATTTAGTGTGTCGCTTTGTGAGAACGCATGAAATCGTGGAATGTGGGATATTGGTGTAGATGTATTGAGTATAAACAAAGAATTCCTTTCTAAAATAAAAATAAAAAGAACATGGACTAAGAAATTTCAGTTTTGAAAACATCTAGCTTCCTAAAATTCCCCCTTTTCACTTTTTCTCATTTTTTTCTTCATTTTTTTTTTGAAAATAAGTGACTCAACTACAACTTTCTAAGACTCAATAAAACTATCAAAGAAGAAAATACAAATCTAGACTCAAGATGAAAGGTGAAAATGAATAAAACTACCAAAGAAAGAAGAAAAAAAAAGTCTATGGTTTGACACGGGAAAAGAGTGATGCTTTCATGAATGGTTCACACACGTATTTTTCAAAAATTTTAATTTTTCAATTTTTTTGGATTTTCGTTTTTCATTTTTTTGTATTTTTCATGTAAATCATTAATGAAGAAAAGGCATGCTTGTAACCATTTAAGCAAGAAATAAAATCTACTCCACCCCCAACTATAATATCACATTGTCCTCAATGTGTGAGATCAATGGGAGAGCATACAAATTCATATAAGAGACAAGGGATAGATGGACCTCATTTTTCGCTTTCTTGGACACCAAGCATAAGTCCTCCTCCAAGAGCAACCTACAAAATAATCAAGAGCAAAAGAACTACAACTAATATTTACAAAGGTGATACTTTTGGTGAACATTAGTTAGTATAGGTTGGGTCCATAAGAGAAATGGACTCAAACTTGACCTCAAAATTTTCAACATATGGTTTCAATCTTTGGCCATTCACCTTAGAACTTTCTCCACTTTTGGGGTTCAAAATTTCAATGGTCCCATAAGGATATACATGCTTCACAATATATGGACCATTGCATTTTGATTTCAACTTTCCTCCAAAGAGTTTCATCCTTGAGTTAAAGAGAAGAACTTTTTGATTAGGCTCAAAAGACTTAGGAACAATATGTTTTTCATGATAAGCCTTTGTCCTTGCCTTAGAGATCATAGTGTTCTCATAAGCCTCATTTCTAAGCTCTTCTAACTCATTCAAGTTTAACTTCCTTTCTTCCCCCGCTTTTGCAAGATCAAAATTCAAGGATTTGATGGCCCAATAGGCCTTGTCCTCTAACTCCACCGGAAGATGGCATGCCTTTCCATACACTAGTCTATATGGAGACACACCAATGGGAGTATTGTAAGCTGTACGGTAAGCCCAAAGAGCATCAACCAACCTCAAAGACCAATCTTTGCGATTTGGGTTTACCGTTTTCTCTAAAATTCTTTTAATTTCCCTATTAGAAACTTCCACTTGCCCACTAGTTTGTGGGTGGTATGGTGTGCCAACTTTATGCACAATCCCATACTTTTTCATGAGGCTCTCAAAAGGCCTATTGCAAAAATGTGTCCCTTCATCGCTAATGATTGCTCGGGGCATGCCAAAACGAGATAAAATGTGGTGTTGAAGAAACTTAATCACAACTCTATGATCATTGGTTTTTGAAGGTATAGCTTCAACCCACTTTGACACATAATCCACCGCCAAGAGTATATATAGGTTGCCAAAGGATGATGGAAATGGACCCATGAAGTCAATACCCCAACAATCAAATATTTCAATAATTAAAATGGGGTTCAAGGGCATCATATTTCTTTTTCCAATATTTCCTCCCATCCTTTGGCACCTATCACATGCTTTGCAAAAATGAAATGCGTCACTAAAAAGAGTAGGCAAATATAAACCACTTTGCAAAATCTTGGCGGCGGTTTTTCTAGCAGAAAAATGGCCTCCACAAGCATACTCATGGCAAAATGAAAGAACACTATGAAACTCTTCATTTGGGATGCACCTTCTAACGATTTGATCCGGGCAATATTTAAACAAGTATGGGTCTTCCCAAAATAAATTCCGGCATTCTCTCACAAATCTCAAGTTCTCTTGCCCTTTTAAATTTTCCGGAAAAATTCCACAAGCAAGATAATTAGCAATATCGGCAAACCGAGGAACATTTAAAAGGGCAAAGAGATGTTCATCCGGAAAAGTTTCAAGAATAGGCAAGGAGATTTTTGGCTTACGAATGTCAATCCTAGACAAGTGATCTGCCACAACATTTTCCACACCTCGTTTATCCTTGATTTCAATATCGAACTCTTGAAGCAAAAGTACCCAACGGATTAAACAAGGTTTGGAATCTTTCTTTGTGAAAATGTATTTCAAGGCGGCATGGTCGGTGTAGACAAGCACTTTTGAACCAAGCAAGTATGGCCTAAATTTTTCAATAGCAAACACCATGGCCAAAAGCTCTTTTTCCGTAGTGGAATAATTTAATTGAGCGTCATTCAAAGTTTTACTTGCATAATAGATTACATGTGGTTTCTTATCTTCACCTCTTTGACCCAAAATGGCACCAACCGCATGGTCACTAGCATCACACATGATTTCAAATGGAAGAGTCCATTTGGGTGGTTTCATGATAGGGGCCGTTACCAATAAATTCTTCAACTTTTCAAAGGCCTCTTGGCATGCACTAGACCACTCAAATGAATTTTCCTTTTGAAGGAGATTGATCAAGGGCTTAGCAAGTGAGCTAAAGTCCTTCTCTACACCAATACCATGAGAGGAAATAACATGACCCAAAACAATTCCTTGCCTAACCATAAAGTGGCATTTTTCTCAATTCAAAACTAAATTCTTTTCTTCACATCTTCTCAAAACCATCTCAAGATTTCCAAGACAAGTAACAAATGAGTTTCCATGCACCAAAAAATCATCCATAAAAACTTCCATGCATTTTTCTACCATATCCGAAAATATGCTTAACATGCAACGTTGAAAAGTAGGCGGGGCATTACACAAACCAAAAGGCATCCTCCTATAGGAAAATGTTCCAAATGGACAAGTGAATGTGGTTTTCTCTTGGTCCATTGGATCTATGGAAATTTGATTATAACCCGAGTAGCCATCTAAAAAACAATAAAAATCATGCCCAGCTAACCTTTCTAACAATTGATCTATGAATGGAAGGGGAAAGTGATCCTTCCTAGTGACAAAATTTAATTTCCTATAATCAATGCACATCCGCCACTTAGTAGGAACTCTAGTGGTCACAAGCTCACCCTTCTCATTTTCAAAAACGGTGACCCCCGATTTTTTAGGGACCACTTGGGTAGGACTTACCCATTTACTATCCGAGATAGGGTAAATCATACCCGCATCCAACAACTTGATCACCTCGACTCTCACAACTTCTTGCATGTGAGGGTTCAACCTCCTTTGAGGCTCCCTTGAAGTTTTGGCATTTTCCTCTAAATGAATTCTATGGGTGCAAATGGAAGGAATAATGCCTCTAATATCCTCAATGGACCATCCTATGGCACCTTTGTAATCCTTCAAAACTTCAAGCAACCTATTTTCTTGCTTAACATTAAGGGAAGATGAGATGATAATAGAATAAGTATCATTAACCACAAGAAATGCATATTTCAAATCTAAAGGAAGGGGTTTCAACGCACAAATTGGTAGAACCCTCATAATGGGAGGTATCCCCTCACTTCCATGCAACTCACTATCAACACTAGAATGCTCATGAGTCGACTCAATGACTTGGTCAAGTTGGCCAAAAAGTATCTCCCCTTCATCAAAGTCAAATTCTTCTTCCATAAGAAGAGATGAAAGGGGAGTTTTATCATCATACAAAAATTCCAATTCTTCTAAAGTAAGCTCACTTGAATCATTGGATCATGTAGCTAGAGTATAAACATCTTCAACACATGATTCTACCCAACTCACTTCACACACATCATCATCATCTTGTGAGCTTGGGTGAATACATGCATTAAAAATATTAAGCTCTAACGTCATGTTCCCAAATATAATATTCATCATACCACTTCTACAATTTATATTGCATTATAAGTAGCAAGAAATGGTCTTCCTAAAATAATGAGAATGGATGATGAGCCACTAGCCAAAGGGGAGGTGTCTAAAACTATAAAATCCACCGGATTATAACATTGGTTCACTTTAACCAAGACATCCTCAATGATACCTCTAGGGACTCTAGTGGACCTATCCGCCAATTGTAGATTCACTCTTGTGGGTTTCAACTCACCCAACCCCAACTTCTCATACACCGAGTATGGAAGGAGGTTTACACTTGCACCCAAATCTAATAAAGAATTATGAATTTTATGATCTTCAATGGTGCAAGTAATAGTAGGTAGACCCGGATCTTTATACTTGGGAGGGAGATTATTTTGGAAAATTGAACTCACTTGCTCGGTGAGAAAAGCCTTCTTTCTCACTTGAAGAGTTCTCTTGAAAGTGCAAAGATCCTTGAGAAACTTCGCATAAGACGGAATTTGCTTGATAGCATCCAAGAGAGGGATGTTTATCTTGACATTTTGGAATGTCTCAAGGATATCTTGGTTGCTAGCTTTCTTAGTAGAGGCCAAAAGTCTTTGGGGAAATGGTGGAGGAACCTTAATTTCCTCCCTTTCTTCCACTACTTGTTTCCCCTTGTCAAGACTACTTTGTGACTCTTGTGTGTCGACAACTCTCTCTTGGTCATCACTCTTCTCACACTCTTCTCCCTCATTTTCATTAAAATCCCCACTTGGAAGTCCATTGTTAACAACCTTCCCAATTCTCAAAACGGTGATGGCCTTAGCATGTTCCATATGGTTAAAGCTTTGGCCCTTTCGGTTTTGTTGAGGTTGAGATGGGAATTTTCCCTTATCTTGAGCATTTATGGTAGACTCCAACCTAGCTAATGCATTTCTCAACTCTTGGTTAGTTTGGTTTTGGGAAGCCATAAATTTCTCAAAATTCTCTTCCATACTCCTTTTGTTAGGAGGAACATAAGTGGAGCTTGAGGGGTTTACTTGGGTGTCTTGGCCTTGTCTCCATGAGAAATTTGGGTGATTCCTCCAATTGGAGTTGTATGTCTCCGAGTAGGGTGAGTTATTATAGGGTTTCCTATAATTGTTAGAATTTAACACACTCACTTGCTCACCAATGAGCTCTTGGGCTCTTAGAAAATCGGGACATTTACTCAACTCATGAGAGTTATCACTACAAAATGAGCACAATGCCTCACTCTTAGACTTTAGTTGATACATGGTACCTTTAGGCTTAGAGTTAGCATCTTTAGAAGGCTCATTAATGTCCCAAGATTGGACTTTCTCACAAATTTCGTCTAGACAATCCCAACCCTCATCTTCACCTTTTGTGAAAGAATCTCCCCCACTCATGGATTCAATTGTGTGCTTATGGTCGCATGGAAAACCATCATAAAAGGAGCTAATTAACCTCAATGTCTCAAATCCATGGTGAGGGAAAGCAATGAGGAGATCCTTGAAGCGTTCCCAAGCTTGGGGAAGTGGCTCTCCCTCCTTAGCACAAAAAGTAACAATTTGCCTTTTTATGGCATTTGTTTTGTAAGTAGGGAAAAATTTCTTAAGAAACTCTTTCTCTAATTCTTCCCATGTGCCTATGGTCCTAGGTCTCAAGGAGTGAAGCCATGCCTTAGCTTTGTCCTTTAAAGAGAAAGGAAACAATCTAAGCCTTATAGTGTTACTAGAGACACCATTGCAATTAACCGTTGAGGCAATATCATTGAAATCCTTAAGATGAGAGTAAGCACTCTCGGACTCTAGGCCATGAAACTTGGGAAGAAGTTGAATTGTGCCCGGTTTGACATCAAAGTTTATTTCATTTAATGGAAACACAAAGCAAGATGGTGAACTTTGTCGAGATGGATGCATCAAATCTCTTAGTGAGCGAAATGGCATCATCTCATTGTTGCTACTATGCCCATCCTCTCCATCCATGATTTCAAAGCTATTAAGAGAGCTAGAATCGTTGGATTGGGCTAAACTACCCTGTTCTTCAAGTAAAGTGCGATGCAATCTATAAGTACTATCACGTTGCCACACACTCATGCAACCCAAGGTCAAATAAAGTTCAAGAGGGTTGCCTAACACAAGCTAGGAGTATGTTTTTGTGATTTTTTTTTACTTTTCGCTTTTTTTGGTTCCAAAGTTCAAAAATGAACCCGGAATTTTCTTCAAGCGTATCTAAAAATAAAAACAAGCAAAACAAGAAAGTAACTAAAGAGTGAGTCTCTTAGCACCAATCCCCGGCAACGGCGCCAAAAACTTGTTGATGTCGATAATCCCAAGTATAGGATATCGCTACAAGTAGTACCCGAGTAAGAACGGGGTCGATTAGCACAAGGATTGGGAAAGAGAATAAGCACTCTAGAGCCAACTAGTAAACTACTAAGCAACTAACTAAATTGAAAAAGCGAGTTTCTCAAAGGCTTTAGAGCTAGCCAAGCTTTGAATCCACCACTCAAGTGATGGAGCAAGAGTTGTTGATATTGCTAGAGCAAGTGACTAAGAAAGAAAACAAACAACTACTAACACTATTACTAGTATGATTCAAACGAGTTTGTCAATAAGAGAGTAAGTTGGGTTAATCGATTCCAATAGAGGCCCTGTGTGTGAGCATCAACACCCAAAGTTTATGTCAAAGGAAAGCATGGATTATATAGTAAAAGGATTTGTCTAGCTCTTGTATTCAAGAGTGAAATGCAAAATCGAGTTATGTCAAGCATCTTTCATATGTAATGAGAGTGTTTCCATATGAAAGATCAAGCCACAATTCGGATTTGAAATTCAACACTTGAATACTACGAATTCGACATCCAAACTTATAAAACTAGAAGAACAATTGAATTTCTCACACACAAGTCATCTATCTTCATCAATCAACCCAACAAGTAACTTAGTTGTTCATATTCAAAAGCAAGACACAAGAATTAACAAGAGCATTCATGAAGATATTCATCGTATTCAAGCTCAAATACTCTTCAATTCAACCAAATAACACAAACTTGCTACCAAAATGATGGACAAACTACTAGAATTTGATTCAACTACACTTTAATCAACCTAACTAGCTGCCAAACAACCAGAAATCAAAGCTTACTGCAGCTGAGTACTGCTGCTGCAATCACAGTCCAAGAACAGTGCAAAAACAGAGCCAAAAACAGAGGAAAACAAACCCATAAATCGAGCTCTCTCTCTCCCTTGGTTGTTGCTGGCTCCGTAATAGCTTAGGACGAGCTCGGAATCACCAGAACAAACCCAGAAATCGGAAAGTGCCGAGATAGAAGAGAGAGAGAGACAGAGCTTCGGCTAAGCTTGTGGTGGGTCGTCGTCCTCTTCTTCTTCTTTCTCTTCAGCTTATATAGGCAGTGAGGGGGGGGGGGGGTTTCGTATCCCCCAAGTCTTCAATCTTCACCCTCCAATTCGTCCTAGACCTTCCCCTTCGTTGATTTGCAGAAGCTTCACGAACCCTAAGTCGATTTGGGGCTTTTCTCTCGGTTGCTTGTTGGGCCGAATTGATCAGTGGGTTAGGAAGAGGGTTGGACAAGGAGAAGATTGGTACCGGGTAGGCGTGATTTGGTGTTGATTTGGGGTGGTTTCGGGGCGGCTGAGGAAGCTTCGAAGAGCTTCCATGGAGGAAGTTCTGTTCTTCGGGTTGCTGTCTTCTAACGCGTCGGGGAGAGAGAGTATCGTGTGAGAGGGTGAGCTGTTTCGCCGAAATATCACTCGGCTCCCCCTATAGTTGCTGAAATGTTTTAAAATACCCCGTCCCCTTATTTAAAACATTTGGGAAATAGCAATAACACCCCAAATCCGTTAAGAACCCTTCATAACAGCCCTTAAAACATTTGGAAATCATCACCTAGCTCCCCAATTCCGTTAAGTTGACTTCAATCAAGCCCCTTTGATGTAACTGGAGACGTTGATTATCATGGAAGGGTTATTGATGTCATAGAGTTAGGTTATGCTTCTGATATGAAATTTTATATGCTTAAGTGTGATTGGATCGATAATTCTATGGGAAAGAAAAAGGATGAGTTTAAGTTTACACAGGTCAATTTCAATCATTTGATTTACAAGAAGAATACCGTTTCTGACGAACCGTATAGTTTGGCATCACAAGGTGAACAAGTTTGGTATGTGAAAGACCCTGTTGAGCCAAGTTGGAATTTAGTTGTTCCAATGACCCCTAGAGATAACTTTGATTTGAAAAGGGAAGATTCAAGGTCATCATGGATAGACTGCCAACTAGTTGATCCATATGATGAGCAAGAATTGGATGACATACATTTATGTGATGTTGGGGATCAGGACGACAGTGAGAATGATGGTGATGTTCCTAACTCTGAAGATCTTGACGAGGATGAGGAGGAAGATTTAGATGATGTGGATGGTGCTGAATTCGAAGACACGGAAGACGAAGATGAAGAAAAAGAGTTGGATGAGGAGAAAGGTGATAGCTAGTATGATGGGGCTTGACGACGACGAGGAAGATTAATTTTTAAACTTAAATAATATTGTCAAGTGTGCTGTATGGTTGTCATTACTTTGGTCATTAGAATATTTATGTTATAAAATTATTTCCAATTTCTTATACAATGTGCATGTGCATGCCTTTTCATTTATATTTGTTATGTATTACTTTGATAATTCTCCATGTTGCGCTTAAGTATGTACACAGTCCTGTAGGTTAAATGAGGATACAAAATTCCAGGTGCGACGGACTTATGGAGAACCCGTCTTTTGTCAGCACTGACCATGGACAATTGTCGTTTGATGATGACGAGGGCCTTATGGAACCTGCAACTGCACCAACTGCACGTACACATGGACCATCCTCAGAAACCGATGATGGCCTAATGGAAATGCCAAATCAAGCTAACACACGATCACGAGCAGCATCTTCGGGCACACCAGATAATCAGCTTGCACCGCAATCTATAACATCATCTCATGCATCTCATGTTCTGCCATCCTCATCTCCAGCTGGAGATGAAACACCGGTGGAGGAAGGCATGTCAGGTATATTTACCATATGGACTTATTTGTTGGTTAAACTGTTTCCGCATTTATTCTGTCTAAACAAAGCTTGTAATTATTATATTTAACTTCTTGTTACCGCAGGCAGTGGGAAGAAACGCAGAGCATTCGCACAACCAAAAAAGGCTGAAATTCAGGAGAACAAGTATTGGAATTGACATTCAATGAGTTTATGCAAGTTGTTAGCAAGAACCAGCCTATGTTTTCCAGCCAGTTGGGAGTCTTGGTTAAGGATGGTACCAAGCTTCCCTTGATACACAAAACATGGAGAAGTAAAGGTCTACGACCATACGATGACTCATTGTGGGTTGAGATTAAGGTATATATATATATATATATATATATATATATATATATATATATATATATACAATATAACAAATTTTCAATGGGCATCTAAGTTATAGGATTTAACGTAAGAGATCTTTGACATTGATTACATGATTTACATGTTAATGTTGAGATTAATTTTATTATGTATTTGTGTCTGTGTAGAAAAATACGAACTGCCCAGATGAGTACAGAGAAGTGTGCATGAAAGATTTAGGCGCTAAATGGAGAATTTGGAAGGCAAACGTTAAAAGAGAACCCTACCTGAAATACTCCATAGATGAGGAACGATTAGCTAATTGCACACCGAGAATACCAAAAAATCATTGGCCTACTCTAGTGAAGTGGTTCGGTGGTAAATACGCCAAGGTAATTAGAACACTTCTAAAATTCAATGTATGATAGTTTTGCAAAGTGATACTCGTGTTTACTATTTTTCCTGCATATCTAAATTAGGCTTGCAGTGGGATCAACAAAATTAACAAAAATAAGCAAGATGATCTTCATAGTACATGGAGGAGATCTCATGCAGTGATACGGAAAAAGTTATATATATGTACCATGAAACCAAATTTGTTATTTATTGTCAACACAGTTTGTTTATTGTTGTCAACTTTCCTAACAAACTTCTTAGCTTACATTTATTTCAATTTTCTTCTCGGGCAAAAAAGAATGCAATCGTCGATTTAGTTGATGAATCTGAGCGCACAACTGAGGTATGTGAAAAAGCTTTTGTTGAAGTAATGGGACCTGATGGTCATGTTTGAGTACGACTTATGGGTCTTGGGCCATCTCCAACTCAAGTGTTTGGCTTATCTACGGGTCGTGGATTTCGAGAGTTCAATTACGACCAAGTACGAGAGGGATTACGTGCAGATCTAGAAGAGGAGATGCAATCTCATGTAGATGTTGTAGTTCAAGCCCGTGAAGCTGAGATGTTAGCTCGTGAGGCTGAGAGACAAGCTTCCTTTGAAGCTCAGATGAAAAAAATGCAATACGCAATTTCCAGTTTGGCTACGGGAGGTGTGCCTGTCCTATTTCAGATAATCAGAGTCCTTGCCCTGATCAACCATCTAATGAGAACAGGATGCCCAATCGACAAACGGTTCTGAACGAGTGGACTTGTCTGCTCATGCTATATCTCATGAAAATGACAAGGTATGCACACAAAACATCCATATATATGCAGGTACTGAAATATGATTAAGTAAATATTCCGCTGAAAATAACAAGGGTACCCCCTTCTGAATCAGGATGTCCATATCAGGATGCCCAATCCAACAAGAAGTTCTAAACGATTGCATAAGCCTAATGCTGCTGCTGCTTCCGCTGCTTATGCATCTAATGAAGTTGATAAGGTATGCGAGCAATACATTAATGCATGTATATATAGTCTGTAGGGTCCCTAATATTAAGTTTCATTCATCATCTAATTGGTTCTGTTCACCCTTCCGCAACAAATCTGGGTTATTGATCTGCATTGTTACTTGAGTGATTCCTCATATTGTTCATGTGAAATACATGTAATTTACAATTAGTATTATAATATAAATGTGTTGGATGCTTGTGTGTGGTGCTGGATGAAAGTGCTACCAATCTGCAGAGCAAGCCTTCAAACCTGTTGGTGATGTACCAAGTTATTTAGTTGCATGAGTAACTTGTGATCCTGTAAAATCTGGGTAATTGGCTTTTGCTGCCTCCCTGGGATTGAGGAAGTAGTATTGTATTGATTGAGATTTAAGGGAATGTTGTTTACGTAGTAGCTAGCTGGGTAAGGCTATATATATCAGTTGCTCGCCTTTAATCCATGTATTGATTGCGCTGCTTATTCTCGGTGCAGTAATGAACAACCTTGTGTTAGTTGCTCTCCTTGAATCCATGTGTTCACTGGCAAAAAATAAAGATAAAGTTTCTAGGAGCCTGCACATTGTTTTACATCAATACTTGTATAGTTTACTGGAATTATATGCTGCTGGAATTGTATACTTTACGGTTTTGAACCTCGCATGCTTACTGGAATTATATGGACTTGTGTTAGTTGCTCACCTTGATTCCATGTGTTTACCGGCAAAAAATAAAGATAAAAGCTGCTAGGGACCTGCACATTGTACATCAATACTTGCTGCTGGAATTATATGCGAGGAACACAGTCTAAAACTAGGACTTTATGGTGTTCGATCAACTAGTTATTGTTAAATAGGTTCTGGTCTTCCATGTATCGTTCCAATGTTATCAGATATTTCCGTAAGAGATATGATAAATATGAATTTCTACCCAGTATTGTACTATTAGTATGACACCCAATATTGAAATGTTGCGATTTGCTGAAATTCCATTACATGACAGACATAAGAAACGAAACAACACATCAACAAACACAAACCTTGAAAAAATGATTCCAAATGACTTTGTGAATTGAAAAATGCGCGACGAATGGTCAAAATAAGTAGGAACTTAAAAATGGAATAGGGAACATGTTATATGACATGTTTTCGTTCAATTTCTCGTACTTAGTGTGGTGAAGGCTAGATTCAATCACCACCACTGTTTGGAATATATGCTAAGACTAAGTATGTAGTTTGTACGATAGTGAGACCGAAAAGAACCAAAGCCCTGATTACTGAAATGACCGACCATGGACTTGCGAAATAGGTATTGTTGAGTCAAGATCCCTGAATGTGCTTTGACTGGTAATTGTTTTGAGTGATGAAAGACAAAAGGCATTAGTGAAGACATTAGCAGCAAAGGCATGACAGTTATCTCAAGGCTTTGAGATTGACAGAACTTCATAGCCTTGAGTTATCTTATCCTGCTATGTGTTCTAACATCTTTGTGTTGCAGAATTGGATATCTGATTATGCAAATCAGTGGTTTATGGTATATATTTGTGGTTTGTATTATTTATACATCTAACACAATTGCAGATGATCAGAATAGGAAGAATCAAAGTTATCTGGGTTTAATTTTGAAATGCTGTGAAGCAGGTTCAGAGCTCCAAGGCCTTGAGATATGCCTTGAGCTACTGACAGTTTTTTTTTACAGAACTTGATTGATTCTTTTTGCAGGTTATGACTCTTAGTATTGTGATTATTTACTCACTTCTAAGTGTCTTAAACTTGTTTTTCATGACTTATGTGTTCTAGAGTATATGAATATTATTATTCAGAGTTTATTAAACAGTTTTATCAGACACTGTATAACCAAACAGTCTCAGTACTGTTAGTTGTTTGGATTTTGTTGTTGGAGTGTTTCTTTGCTGTTGCAGGTTTGTTAGACGTGCAGGAGAAATCTCAACAAACTCCAACAGATATCCACCTGAAGCTGTTTAAATTTAAGTTGAAAACAGAAGGAGGATTTGTAGGAACTGAGATCCTAAAAATCTCTCAATCAGTTGCAGCTGTGGATAAAAGAGATTGGTTCGAATTTTAAAGGGAGAGAGGCTTGTAGAATACTCTGAGAGGTGTGAAAAATTCGTGGGAGATCATTCATTCACAAACACAATCAATTCAAGCTTCATTCCAGACTTTTGAAGATCAATTCAATCCAGTCTTTCCTGAAGAACACTTCCAGGCTTCAACAGCTTAACTTTATACTGTGTTCTTCATTTGTACTTCCATCTTTGTATCTATATATTTTCTTAAACCTCACTTAACCTAGTGGTTGGTTGTTCAAGTGAACAACAAGAGGTTCTTGTTAGCTCAACAGATAGTAGCTGGAACTAGATAGGTTTGGAACCACAAGCTGTATAGGTGTAAGGGAAATCACTTAGGCTTGAAGATCTAGGGCTGTTTCTGTGTGAGTAATAAGAAGTGTTTGCCCAATCCTGGTGGGATTAGATACCTTAGGCAGAGATTAGGTCCATTGGGACTGAATTCTGTAAACTGCTTTGTGTTCTTTACTTTTCTGTTTGATTATTATCTGCTGCACACAACTCAAATCAAACTAGGGTTCAAAAGCTGTTTAGAATTGTTCACAGCTCAAGGCCTTGAAGCTTACAACTTTGCCTTAGTGAGTTTCAGACAGCCTACTAAATCTCAAGGCCTTGAGATTTGAGTTTTACACAAAGCTATCCTATTAAACTTTAAGTTTTGCAAAAAGTTTCCATACTCTATTCAACCCCCCCCCCCTTCTAGAGTATTTAGGTCCTGTATTTTGTCTACATTACACACTTTCAATTGGTATCGGAGCTTGTGTCATTGTTTTTAGATCTAACAATCTGGTGACTATGATTAATGTAGGAGATGGTGGATTCTCACAAGGAAGGGCAGCTAACAGACCTCCATTGTTCTGTGGTGACAATTTCATGCACTGGAAGGCATTGATGAAGATGTTCATCATAGATCAAGACATGGAACTATGGTCAATAGTTCAGAATGGTCCTCATGAGTATTACACTACAATTGATGGAGTTAGAACTTTCAAGTCTGAGGAAAATCTCTCAGTTACTGAACTGGAAAAGGTATCCAAAAATTACAAAGCTATGAATTTGCTATACTGTGCCTTAAATGCAGATGAGTTAAACAGAGTGTCAAACTGCAAGAGTGCCAAAGAAGTGTGGGATAAACTGGTGGTGACATATGAAGGAACCAGTCAGGTTAAGCAGACCAAAATCAACATACTTCTGAGGCAATATGAGTTGTTCAAGATGAATTCAGATGAGACCATCAAGGAAATGTTCAAAAGATTCACTGATGTGGTAAACAACCTGGAGTATTTGGGAAAGAGGTTCTGAAATGAAGAGAAGGTCAGAAAGATTCTGATAAGTTTGCCAAAAGCAAAGTGGGAGCCAAAGACAACAGCCATTGAGGAAGCTCAGGACTTGAGTCTTCTTCAGCTAGATGATCTACAAGGAAAGCTGCTCACTCATGAAATGTCTATGAAGGATGTGGAAGGTGATCCGAGTGAAAATATCAGGAACCAAGCTCTTAAGGTAAAAGACAGTGTAAAATCTCAAAGCCTTGAGACTGAGGAGGAACCTGATGATGAAGAGGCTTTAGCATTGATCTCCAAGGCATTGGCCAGGATTCTCAAAAAGAAAAAAAACTCTGGTAACAGGGATTACAACAGAGAGAGATCAAGACCCTCAGGCAGCAAGGATTACAAAGGTAAATCTTCATCACAGTCACATAAAACTAAAGTAATGAATTGTTTTGAGTGTGGTGATGCAGATCACTTAGTAAGGGACTGTCCACAAAAGAAGAAGAACAGCAAATTTCAGAAAAAAGGATGGTGACAACAGAAGGAAGAAAGCCATGATGGCTTCCTGGAGTGATTCTGATTCATCAAGTGATTCAGACACAGAAGAAGAGCAAGCAAACTTATGCTTCATGGCAAAGCATAATGAGGAAAGTTCATCAGACAGACACATTGAAGACATGGTAAAAAATTTACTTGCTAGTCCTTCTGATGTACTTCCTGAAATTCTCAAAAGTATGTTTTTGAATGAGGAGAGTTATATAAATGAAATTTATGCTTTAAATATTAAGGTTCATGAGCAGGTAAAAGAAAACATGGACCTAGTATTTTCAAACAAAACTGTTGAAGTTTCTAAGACAAAGAAGGAAAAAGATTTCAAGGCCTTGGACAGCAGGTTCAAAGTCTTGAAGGCACATATAAAAGAGGTTGTTGATCAAAACACTCTTTTAACTGAAAGATATGCTGATCTAAAAGCTCACTCTGAGAATTTAGAACAACAGATCTGTACTTTGACTGAGAAAATTCAAGATTCCAAGAAGGTCCTCGCTAAGTTTACAGGCTCAGAACATAATCTAAATCTCATTCTTGGAGGAAGTCTGAAATCAATGCATAAAAGTGGGATTGGCTATAATCCAAATTTTCCAAAGAAAGCCCAAACTACTTTTGTCAAATCTGGTAGCAGACATTCTCCAAAATGTCATTACTGTGGAAAAATTGGTCATGTCAGATTAACTTGTCCCTTCAGAAGATCAGAACCTCATATTATGAGGAATACTTATCCTTATCAGCTTAAGGGACATGTTAGGCAGATTTGGGTTCCAAAAGGAATTAGGCCACCTAATATGGCTGATTCTGAGTATGACTCAAAGTTCTGCACTTGGTCTAATAGCCTTTTGAGGCAATGATTTGTTTTTGCAGGATGTCACCAAGGCCTTGAAAGATCAGAAATGGATATTAGACAGTGGATGTTCCAGACATATGAGTGGAAAGAGGTCTCTCTTTACTGAACTTACAGAGAAATCTGGAGGAACAATTACACTTAGTGACAAAGCAAAGTGCAATATCACTGGTATTCTATATCTGGTGTTTATCTAGTAGATAGACTTAAGTATAATTTGCTTAGTATCTCTCAGTATTGTGATAAAGGTTATAAAGCTGTATTTGACAAGGAGAAATGTGTGGTGCAAGATGAGAAATCTGGTGATTGCATACTCACTGCTCCTAGGTCATATAATATATATGCTATGAATACTAACATTGTTGCAGGTGATAAGCTAAAATGCCTCAAGGCCTTGAAGGAAGATTCAAAGCTTTGGCACAGAAAGCTTGGGCATATTAGTATACATACTTTGAATAAACTCATCTCAAAGGACTTGGTAAGAGGTTTACCATCACAGAAATTTTCAAATGATGAGGTTTGTAAGGCATGTGTACAAGGTAAACAGACCAGAAGCTCTTTCAAGCCAAAGAACTTTGTAAGTACTTCTAGACCCTTAGAATTGCTGCATATGGACTTGTGTGGTCCTATGAGAGTTCAAACCCCAAAAGGTAAGAGGTATATGCTTGTTATAATTGATGATTATTCTAGATTTACTTGGGTGATATTTATCAGAGACAAAACTGAAGCCTTGTCTGAGTTTTCTAGATTGTGCAAAGAACTTCAAACTTTGAAAAACTTACCTGTTGCATCCATTAGAAGTGATCATGGTAGAGAATTTGATCAACTTGACTTTGATTTGTTTTGTGAAAAGCATGGAATTTCACACAACTTTTCTGCACCAAGAACTCCACAACAAAATGGAGTAGTTGAAAGGAAAAATAGGACACTTGAGGATATGTCCAGAACCATGCTGCTTGAAAGTAACTTGCCAAAGTTTTTGTGGGCAGAAGCTATTAATACTGCCAATTATGTGCTGAATAGATGCTTGATTAGACCTATTTTGAAAAAGACTCCCTATGAACTGTTTAAAGGGAGAAAGCCTACTGTTTCTTATTTTAAGCCTTTTGGTTGTATCTGTTTTGTGCATAATAATGGTAGAGACAATCTTGGTAAGTTTGATGCTAGAAGTGATGAAGGTGTATTTCTTGGATATTCTCAAACTAGCAAAGCTTATAGAGTTTATAATAGAAAAACCAAGATTGTGGAAGAGAGCATTCATGTAATGTTTGATGAAAGTACTAAGGATTCTCTGAGTGAAAGTTTTGCAGAGCTAGATTTGAATAAGCATGAATCAGATGATGATGCTGTGAAAGAAGTCAAAGGCAAAACTGTTGTACAGAATCAACCAGCAGAATCTCAAGTCCTTGAACCTACTGCTGAACCAAAATCTCAAAGCCTTGAGACAGAAGCTGAAACTTTCTATGATGCTCCCTCTAATGTTTCAAGGACTCAAAGCCTTGAAGGAGAATACTCCTGGGTACCAAAAAAGAAGTTTAAGTACCTTTCAAACCATCCAGCTGACAATATTATATCAGATCCATCAACTGGAACACAGACAAGAGGACAGTTAAAGAACTTGTGTGCTTTCAGTGCATTTGTATCTTTGATTGAGCCTAAGAATACCAAGGAAGCTCTGGAAGATAAAGAATGGATTATTGCAATTTAGAGTGAGCTGAATGAGTTTGAGAGGAACAAGGTTTGGAATCTGGTCCCCAGACCTAAAGAGAAGTCAGTTATTGTAACTAGATGGGTATTGAGAAACAAGCTTGATGAGAATGGCAAAGTGGTAAGAAATAAAGCCAGACTGGTAGCCCAAGGATATAATCAGGAAGAAGGTATAGATTATGAGGAGACTTTTGCTCATGTTTCCAGGTTAGAAGCTATTAGAATACTTCTTGCTTTTGCATCTCACAAACACATAAAGCTTTGTCAAATGGATTATAATGTGCCTTTCTAAATGGATATTTACAAGAAGATGGTTTTGTAGCACAACCTCCTGGTTTTGAAGATGAAAAGTTTCCTGATCATGTTTATAAACTGTATAAAGCTCTTTATGGTTTAAAACAAGCTCCAAGGGCTTGGTATGACAGACTTTCAAAATTTCTACTTGAAAACAATTTCAGAAGAGGATTAGTAGACAAAACTCTTTTCATTTAACACCAACAAACTGATTTGTTAGTAGTTCAGATCTATGTAGATGATATATTGTTTTGGTGCTACTAATGATGCTCTTTCAAAAGAGTTTTCTAGTCTAATGTGCAGGGAGTTTGAGATGAGCCTAATGGGTGAACTGAATTTCTTTCTTGGACTTCATATATTGCAAATGAAGAAAGGAATTTTTGTGCATAAAGGAAAATATACCAAGGATTATTGAATAAGTACAACATGTCACAGTCCAAGGTGCTTAAGACCCCTATGAGTTCATCACTCTCTTTAGACAAAGATTCAACTGGTAAGAGTGTGAATCAGAAGGATTTCAGAGGTATGATTGAATCTCTATTGTATTTAACTGCTAGCAGATCTGACATTATGTTCAGTGTATGTATGTGTGCTAGATTTCAAGCAGATCCTAAGGAAAGTCATCTAACTGCTGTTAAAAGAATTTTTAGATATTTGAATGGAACCAGAGACTTAGGGCTTTGGTATCCAAGAAGATCTAATTTTATGTTGAGTCGCTATTCAGATGCAGATTTTGTAGGTTATAAAATAGACGGGAAAAGTACTTCTGGATGCTGTCAATTTCTTGGATCTTCATTGATCAGTTGGCATTTCAAAAAGCAAAATTTTGTAGCATTATCAACTGCAGAAGCTGAATACATTGCAGCTGGTGCTTGCTGTCCACAAGTGTTATGGATTGCTCAGCAACTTAGAGATCTTGGCTACAACTTCAGAAATGTGCCAATTCATTGTGACAACACAAGTGCAATTTCAATATCTAAGAATCCAGTTTAGCACTCAAGAACAAAGCACATAGATGTGAGACATCATTTCCTCAGAGATCATGCAGAACAAGGTGATGTTGTTTTAAATTTTATCTCTACTTCAATGCAGATTGCTAATATTTTCACTAAACCTTTGCCAGATGATAGGTTTTCATCTCTAAGGCTTGAATTGGGGATGTTAAACAAGGATGCATTGGTTTAGGGGGAGTATTAGTACCTATATATGTAAATGTGCTGGAATCTCAAAGCCTTGAGATTATACTTTCTGAAGCCTTGAAAGTATAGCTCAAAGCTTTGAAGTTTCTCAAGCTGCAGAAAATCTCAAGGCCTTGAGATTGTTCTCCAGGTGATAACTCTCTTTTAGAAGTTATTTTTATACTTCCATAATACTTTTAATAGGCTTATTTCACATGATTTATATGTTATATGTGCGTTAATATGTGGAATTGATGACTTACAAGCCTAAGAGTGAAAAGTTGTGTTTCTAGCTTATTTGTGCATGTTTTCTCTCATATTTGCTATGATAATTGCACGGGTTGTTTAGTGTTATGTATCTCAGGTAAAATAGGTGCAATGGAGCTTATGAGATGCTTGGATATGCTTGGAATGGAGCTAGATGAAGAGGAGAAAAGGAGACGCAAAAACGAAGCAAAGTTGGAAAAGTCATACAGGACCAGCCTTCACTATTTTCGATGCTCAGGAAAATATACAAAGAATTTTGGAGCAAGGCCTGCGGCATTGGAAAGTAGACATCCGTAGCTTTCCAACGGTATATGGTAGGCCCGAAGACGAGTCCGTATGAGGGAGATACAGCCCGCGCAAAATCAGCAAATAATTCTGTCCGAGAATTACAAAGTAGAGGGGCTTAAGTGCAAATTTCGGCCAAATCACTTAGAAATTCGTGCCCAGGCAATAAATCACGATTCTCAGCCCTAAAACAGGAGGGACGCTGATAGGAACGAGGGAGGAAGTCTAGGAGAGAAGAGGATCATGGAGAACGACGTCGGAGTTGCCGGAACGCGATTTTCGTCACGAGTTTGACTATCCCTCCTATCTTTTCTATTGTTTCTCAATACTATGAACTCGTTAGCTTTTATTTTCAGTATATTTGAGTAGTTTTCTTGGCTAGGCTCTATGGAGAGCCTAGGGCTTTGTTAGACACCGTTCCGGATTTTTTTGTTTGATTCATGCCTATGGATTCATGCGATGGATTGATTCTATCTCGTTTGATTGATTGTTGAACTTGCACTATTGACACGTGCTTGGTAGGATATGAATGATCATATGAGATGTTTCAATACATAACGTTTATCTTAGCTTAAAGTAATAGTGAATTTGCTTCTTCTAGTAATCTTGTTCTTAATTTTATGCTACCTTAGCGTCATGAACTAGGGTAACTACTTGGTGAAAGATCGATGGACTGACAGGTGAAGATTGATTAGCTTATGAATCTAGGATTGCTAGCAACCCCTTATCATGATGGACCGAAAGGGGAAGTGTTAGGGTGTGGATCAAAACGTAGGATTAAACTTAGTGCTTGTTAGGTGATATAGTTTATGGATCGACAGATGACGACTATTGAATCTAGCATAGGCTTACATGAGACCGACAGGAGATTGTGAGTAGTTAGACGTGATCAAGAGCATATTCAATATTACGTGTTTCAAAGCAATATCCGGAATTTTCTGCTGCCCTAGGTGATCCATAGATCGCCTAGTCCTTCTCCCTATTTAATCAAACCTTATTTAATTATAAAAAATCCAAAAATATTATTTTTTTAGCTAGTTTAATAAGTCACTTGATTGGGGGTGACGAATTCTCAAATCAACAACTTTCTTACTGTTATTTCAGTTACACTCTTTAGATTTAATCTCTAATTAACAATAAACCTACTATCTGTCCTCGTGGGATCGATAACCCGGGGTTGAAATATTACCCTATATTACTTGAACCGTGCACTTGCGGTAACGCGTAAGAAATCGTGTCACCAGGTCTTGATAATATCTGTATTTTTTTTTAAAAAAAATGGATCATCAAATATTATATCTTATCTTTTTAGATAACTGTATAATATTTGAGTTACTCAGAGAATTTTCTAAAATATCCCAAAAAGATTTTTCAAGATTATATTTTTGCATGTAGATATTGCAGAGTCCTTTTATGACTCATCCTTTTCAACCTACTTAAGCTGAAAGTTAGGGCTTTTTCTTCTCATTCTTCTCCAAATTTTTGCGAATACTCTCTCTCTCTCTCTCAATTTCTCTCTATCACATTCTCTTCTCAAAACCCTAAACCCTAAAATGGAGCGCAAATCAGCCAGAATTCAGCAACAGGGGAAGCCCTCTGGCAGATCCAAGAAGAGAGCAAACAAGAAGGAGAAGATAGTGATTTTTGATTCAGATTCAGAAAACACTCAAAGCTTGCATGAGGATACCCCTCCTGCAAAGAAGTCAAGGACAGAGAAGGGAGATGAAGGCTCAAGTGTTGATCCACAACAGGAGACTCAGGGTGGTGATCAACCTAGTTCAGAGCAGAAGAAAGGGGGAGGATAGAAAAAGGCTACTGAAGAGGAAAAAGGGAAGTCAACTCAGGAGAGCCAGAAGAAATCAACAGAAGGAGTACAAGAAAAGGCCAAACCCTCTGAAAAGAAGACTAGGGTTAAGCAAGTTGCTTCTGCAACTAAGAAAGGATATCAAGGTAAGAATGTACATCCTACTGAGTGGTTTATTAGTTCTGAATTTAGAACAGTTAGGATGCAAGGGTATGCATCATCTATAGTGGAATTTTTAGCATGATTTCTGATGAGTTGTTGGATAAACTGGACATAGAATGGATGAGAAAATTGAGGGAAACCGCTATTTGGAAAATTATAAATCCTAGTTCAAAGGCTTATCCTAGATTAACTAGGTTATTTTATCTGAACTTGGTGTCTGAAGGTGATGAGAAAATGGTTTTAACATCTAAAGTGGCTGGTGTGGATTTGAGGTAAGATCGTAGAACTTTTGCTAAAGTCTTAGGCATTCGTAGAAAATACAATGTTGGAGATTATCCTGATAGGAAGGAGTGTTTAGATAAGGCAAAGGAGATGTTCTTTGTTGAAGGTTTTCCCTCTGGTCCAAAGCAGTTGACACACTATGTGCTCAACTGTGAAGCCAAAATTTTGTTTACTATTTTGATGAGGAGTGTAGTTCCCGGGGAGAACTCAAGAGAGTTGGTAACTGATAAAGTTCTGATTTTGATGTATCTGATATCTCAAGGGTTTGAGATAGATCTGCCTACAGTTGTTATGGAGCATATGATTTATTGTGCAACAAGGACTAGAAACCATCCTCTTCCATATGCCAACCTGTTACCTCTTTTCTTTGAGTATTTTGATGTGCCTGTGAAGGGAGAGGAAAAGATTACTTGAGGTTTTGGGTTGATAGATGAGACTGCACTTCAGAGGATTGGAGTGGTTCAGACTGGAAAAAGGGCATTGGAAATTCTATTCTGATCTGTCAAAGGAGGAACTTGCTGAGAAGGAGTTTGTGAAGCCTAAGGGACTGCATCTAGGAAAGGGCAAGCCAATGAGGATTACTCTATGCTGGTTGAGAAGTTAGAAGATCAGCAAGTTGAGATTGACGATCTCAGACAAAGGTTGTTTGACCTGTCAACTGAATTTCATCAGCTCAAGGGCTTGATTAATACTATGACTGGGAAGTTAGATGATGTCATCAAGGGCTTGAATCTGGAGAAGATACCTTCTGCTACCAGTCATGACACCAGTGTGGATTCAGAAGAGAAGCTAGGAGAGTTTCTAAAGAAGAAAAAGAAGCCAATTCCAGTGGCGCTAGCTTCAAAAGACTTGTTTGAGCAAACTGATGAGGAAGATGCTGATGAAGACACAGGTGTTGATGCAGCTACAAAGGTAGATTCAGCACAGGCTAAGAAGAAAGTAGATGAGATAATCCAAGAAGTGGTTGCTGAAGTTGAAGCTGAACAAGAAGGTAATCAGACTGCAGAAGAAGCTGCAAGTGAGGAAAAATTGGAGAAGGCTCAGAGAAAGGCCAGACATCAAAGAAGAAGTGAAGATCAGAGACTGCGAAAGCTTTGACCATCTATCTCATTCTCTTCTATCTTTTCTGTCTCAAGGCCTTGACTTTTTAGCTTGTTTTTTTTTTTTTTTTTTTTTTTTTTTTTTTTTTTTTAAGTTTATTTTAAACTCTGAGTAATGATCCTACATTTCCTCAACCTTATTTGATGAAAGTCAAAAGGGGGAGAATGTATTCGTGTGTTTTATTTGCAGCATCTGGATAATAATAAAAGTTGGCCTTTAGTTATTTTGGTTAATTTTTATTTCTGTGTCATTTCTGTGGTATTTGCATTATTTATTTACTGGTCATCTGTTTAGGTTCAGTATATATATATATTGTTTCTACAAATTGTGGTTATTTAATGTTTGAATATGAGTGGCAGGAAGATCTATACAAGACTGTAGGTTTTGTCTTTCATCAAGGGGGAGATTGTTGAGTCAAGATCCCTGAATGTGCTTTGACTGGTAAGTGTTTTGAGTGATGAAAGACAAAAGGCATTAGTGAAGACATTTGCAGCAAAGGCATGACAGTTATCTCAAGGCCTTGAGATTGACAGAACTTCAAAGCCTTGAGTTATCTTATCCTGCTATGTGTTCTAACATCTTTGTGTTGCAGAATTGGATATCTGATTATGCAAATAAGTAGTTTATGGTATATATTTGTGGTTTGTATTATTTATACATCTAACACAATTGCAGATGATCTAAAAAGGAAGAATCAAAGTTCTCTGGGTTTAATTTTGAAATGCTGTGAAGCAGGTTCAGAGCTCCAAGGCCTTGAGATATGCCTTGAGCTACTGACAGTTTTTTTTTACAGAACTTGATTGATTCTTTCTTGCAGGTTATGACTCTTAGTATTGTGATTATTTACTCACTTCTAAGTGTCTTAAACTTGTTTTTCATGACTTATGTGTTTATGTGTTCTAGAGTATATGCAGATTATTATTCTAAGTTTATTAAACAGTTTTATCAGAAACTGTTTAACCAAACAGTCTCAGTATTGTTCGTTGTTTGGATTTTGTTGTTGGAGTGTTTCTTTGCTGTTGCAGGTTTGTTAGACGTGCAGGAGAAATCTCAACAAACTCCAACAGATATCCACCTGAAGTTGTTTAAATTTAAGTTGAAAATAGAAGGAGGATTTGTAGGAACTGAGATCCTAAAATCTCTCAATCAGCTGCAGCTGTGGATAAAAGAGACTGGTTTGAATTTTAAAGGGAGAGAGGCTTGCAGAATACTCTGAGAGGTGTGACAAATTCGTGGGAGATCATTCATTCAAACACACAATCAATTCAAGCTTCATTCCAGACTTCTGAAGATCAAATCAATCCAATCTTTCCTGAAGAACACTTCCAGGCTTCAACAGCTTATCTTTATACTGTGTTCTTCATTTGTAATTCCATCTGTATCTCTATATTATCTTAAACCTCACTTAACCTAGTGGTTGGCTGTCCAAGTGAACAACAAGAGGTTCTTGTTAGCTCAACAGATAGTAGCTGGAACTAGATAGGTTTGGAACCACAAGCTGTATAGGTGTAAGGGAAATCACTTAGGCTTGAAGATCTAGGGTTGTTTCTGTGTGAGTAATAAGAAGTGTTTGCCCAATCCTGGTGGGATTAGATCCCTCAGGCAGAGATTAGGTCCATTGGGACTGAACTCTGTAAACTGCTTTGTGTTCTTTACTTTTTTGTTTGAATATTATTTGCTGCACACAACTCAAATCAAACTAGGGTTCAAAAGCTGCTTAGAATTGTTCACAGCTCAAGGCCCTGAAGCTTACAATTTTGCCTTAGTGAGTTTCAGACAGCCTACAAAATCTCAAGGCCTTGAGATTTGAGTTTTACACAAAGTTATCCTGTTAAACTTTAAGTTTTGCAAAAAGTTTCCATACTCTATTCAACCCCCCCCCCCCCCCCGCGTCTAGAGTATTTAGGTCCTATATTTTGTCTATGTCTACATTACACACTTTCAGGTATGGTAGAGATTATTGCGCCACTTATTCCACTGATTCTTGCAATAGTACGCGATCCTACACTACACTTATGTTAGGTAACAAATAAATATAGTTGCGACAAACAACCTCGACATTGTTTGACATCCATATTCTTGTATACTTGACTGGAGCTGGTGCTGATGATGTTCTGTAGTTTAATGTACAAGGTTGGCGGTATTACACATGTTCCGGTATGGTCCACAAACAGCCCTGGAGTCCACTTGGCTCGTGGAACTGTAATTTCTACTGATCCGACAAGTACTATAAATGGGGTTCCTGTGGGCAAGAACAATGCAGCGGTAAAAATCGGTCAATGCTCTTTCCCTGGGTTTCTTCTCTTCAAACCTTATGAGAATATCAGGACAATTGAAGATGCGCTAAACAAAATTGTTGTTTGGCCGCTGAATAAGGTATGTTCTCTTATATATTAGTGTGTAGTTTTCATGCCGCCTCACTTATTTTGAGTCTCGGAATTAATTAGTATAAGTATACATTTCTAATCTTGCAGCTAATGCCTTTGCGGAAAAAGGTGGAGCAGCTTATATATGCGATGTTGATGATTTTGAGTTAGTTGTGTACTGCATATATATGTAATTAACTAGCAGTGACAATTTGCAAAGTACCCAAAGAACATTTAACTTTTTGTTAGGTTGTATATTTTGGTGAATTTCGGTTTTGGAAGCCGTTATTAATATGTAATGTTATAGATGTGGTTTTTGTGAATTGAACTAATGTATAGTAGCATTGCATGTCTAGTTATTTTGGTGAATTTCGGTTTTGGAAGCTGTTATTCATATGTAATATGATAGATGTGTTTTTTTTTTGAATTGAACCAATGTATAGCAGCATTGCATGTCTAGTTAGAAACATGTTTTATAAGCAGTTGAGCTGTTACAAACAGGTTTGCAGAAACAGATTTGCAAAGTGTATTGTTGTCTGCAAACTGTCACATAAAATATACATAAAACGGCGGTTCCTGAAAAACCGCTGTAAACATACAAGCAAAAAAACAACGGTTCAATAAACTGTTATGTATAAGTAACCACAGTTAGTTACTGCTGTAAAAGGATAAACAAAAGCAATGGTTCTTGAGACCGTTACATATAATTAAACAACGGTTACATAAACCATATAAACAAAAAAAAGAAGAAAAAAAAAGAAAAAAAAAGTCTAAAGGACCATTACAAATATATAAAAAACGGTTTATAACCGTGGTTATTATTTAACATTCATAACCGTGGTATTAGAAAAAAAACGGTTTTCAGCTGTGGCAAAGATTTAGCAACACCGTTGGAAATGAAGATTTCTTAACCGCGGTAAGAACTGTCATTTTTATCTAAAATAGCTGTTTAGGTAACCGAAACAGCGGTTTTGAACCGCTGTTTAAAGTGACATTTCTAGTAGTGCCAGAATAATATCTGAAAAGTCTGTCCAACAGAGCCTTCTTCGCAAAGATTTGTACCAAAAGAGAGGTATGAGAATGGCGTAAGAGCTCTTTTCAAGAGTATCTGGAAAATCAAAGGAGGCTTTGAAGTCTCTGATAGGGAGAGAATGTGTTCATATACATTTTTGATAAAGAAACCCATTGTGATATCATTCACCTATGAAAACATTGGGTGAGTTCTGCTACTGTTGTGGCAGAATTAGACATAAAAAAAGGTGGATGTAAATGGAGAGTCTGTATACTGGACTTGGACCGCATAAGAGAGCGCTGGAGAAGAAACGAAACCATCTAAAACAACCCCGTGAGAAGATGAAGATTGAATGGGGAAGGATTCAAACCCCGGGAATCTGCTTGTTGATTCTCAAGATTCCCGCGATGTGTGACCTTCACACGCCTCTACGAAAGGACATATGGTGACACACTGTACAGTAGTTGGCTATGGCTTGCGAATCTGTCCGTCTTGTATGATTCTACTGGGTGCGTCACTCTATTTTAGATCATTTTTTCTCTATTTGCGTGATCTTTCTTTCTGTTCTATCTTTGATTATGGACTCCATTCCAAAAATCAATATACAAGTTGTAGACCTTGAAGATGATCTCCAGCTAGCCGGAAAAAAAATGACAAATACTGTTCTGGTGGGAAAGCTCCTATGTGAAAAGGGGTTTTCTGTACAAACAAATTGTTCGATTGTCCAGGGAATCTGGAATCCAAAAGGAAAAATTAGGGTTGAAGCCTCGGCAAAAAATCAGTTCATTTTTTGATTTGAAGATGAAAATGATTGCTAGAAAGTGATAAGAAAGGATCCTTGGAGAATAGCTAATAATCTGTTGGTTTAAAAGAAATGGTCGGCGACTAAAGCTTTGAAGGAGATTTTGTTCCAAAAATCACCCTTTTGGATACAAGTTCATGGTCTCTCTCCCTCAATGATTACATTGGAGAATGCAAAGAAGATAGAAAAAACAGCCGGCGAGGTGTTAGAATTGACCCAGATCGGTTAATGAAACCAGGGTTATCACTTTTCTTCAAATGAAGGCGCTGGTTGATGTCGAAAAGCCACTGACGCCAGCGTCCAAACAGAAGAAAGAAGACTATGTTCTTCGTCGTTCCATCGATTTTGAACAAATAGGAGACTATTGTTATGATTGTGGAAGGTTGGGTCAGGGATTTTAGTTTCCTTCCAAGGAACAGAAGAGGATGCAATTGTTATGATTATGGAAGGTTGGGTCAGCGCCAGATATTGATGTTATCTGCATGGATAAGAGTATTCCCAGGATCGAGAAACTATGGATTGGATATACGAGTGTGACTTGTATGTCTGTGTCCAATCTTGATATAGAGACAAAGGGATGAGACAATACTTGCACAAGGTTTGTCAAAGTATTGACTATTTCCATTAGTTGGGTGGCATGGATGTGTTGCTAGACACCGCTCCATGTTAGTAATATTTACTACCAATGAAGTAGAAACCTATGGGGTCACACGACATATGGATTAAACTAGACTTGGGAATTAATTAATATGATTAATTAAATAGAAGGATGAATGCGCAACTACTTTCAAACTTGGTAGGACTAATTTGCAAGTTGGACTAATCCGTGTATGAACAGGATTAGGATAGGGGCCTTTATGTAGTTAAAAAAGAGTTGTTGGACTCTATAAAGGACACGCCTAGCTTATTTTTCATACTAATTCTCATAACAAATTGAGTGAGAGAGAGAAAATCAAGGAGAGAGCTAAGACAAGGAAGGGCAGAACCCGACCACCCCCCCCCCCCCCCCCCCCCCCCGTCCGCCCCCTCCATTACCGTTGGTCTCTTGTAGGCGCGGCCTTGGGTTCTCGTTTCGCGTGATTCTTCTTCCTTCTTCCATCGGTTGCTAGCACAAGAAGTGAAAGAATCTATTTCTTGATCCTAGACGTGAACTAGCTATAGAGACGCAAACAATATTTTGCTTTTGAAGTCATCAAAGGAGACAAACAAGGTAGTTGTTACTACAACCTTCACTATCGTTATGATGTCTCTTCGTGTGATCCTTGGAGGGACTTGTGCGGATCATTATTATTGTTTTCCTCTGCATAATTTGTTACAAAACCCTACAGTGGTATCATAGCCACAGGTCAGAGCATAGCGTAGTTTATGTGTTACGATTATGTCTATTTTACACTTTAATTATTGTTTATCGCATAAAACGGAAAAATCAAGCATATTTGATGCAATTTGTATATAATTCAACCAAGGATGTAAGGATTCGTGAATTTGGATCGCATAGGATGTGAAAAATTTTGGTCTAGAAAACTTGGTTTTGGGAACAAGTTGTAAAAAGGGGTTTTTCCAACTTGGAAACAACTAAACTTGGAAAGAACTAAGCTTGGAAGAGGGAGGTCTTTTGGAAGCTGAAATCTAGAATCTCCTACTTAAAGGAAGGTGATAAAAAATCAAAATTCTTTCATTTATATACTATCCAAAGGAGAAATTTTGACATAATTCTTAAGCTCAAGAAGGCTGTTGGAAACTGGGTTGAAGGTGAAGAGGATAAGGCAAGGTTAGTTAAAAATTACTTCCAGAACCTTTTCAAATCAAATTTCAACGGTTTAGCTCATGGTGACATCACTAGCCTGCAGAGTTCAATTTCAGAAGACCAAAATGAGATGCTTACTGCTATTCCCACTTATGAGGAAATTAAGAGTGAGGTGTTTATCATGAACCCTAATAAGTCTCATGTTTATGATGGTCTTACTAGGCTTTTCTTTCAATCCCATTGGGAGATCATCAAAGTAGATGTGGTGAAACATGTTCAGAGTTTTTTCAGGATCAAAGTAATGCTAGTGTTAACAGGACTATGATCTCTCTAATCCCTAAAGTTCAACACCCTGAAGAAGTGAAGCAGTTCAGACCCATATCTCTTTGTACTTTCCTATACAAAATCATTTTTAAACTTATAGCAAATAGATTGAAGATGCTTCTCCCTAGTCTTATTTCTCAGGAACAATCAGCTTTTGTCCCAGGAAGGATGACTCAAGATATATCCTAATTTCTCATGAGTTCTTTCACTTGATTAAGAACAAGAGGTCAGGGAAGAAAGGGGTGGTAGGCTTAATGCTGGATTTCCAAAAGGCTTATGATAAAGTTGAATGTGGTTTTCTTATGCAAGTTCTCCAAAATCATGGTTTCTCTGAGGATTTCAGGAAGATTATTCATAAGTGTATCTCTACTGTATCCTTTTCTCTGAAGCTTAATGGAGTTGAGGGTAGTAGTTTTATGGAAGAAAGGGGTTTAAGGCAGGGGAACCTCTTTCCCCCTACCTTTTAGTGCTAGTAATGGATGTACTCTCCCAATATTTTAACAAAGCTCTTAGTCAAGGTACTTTGAAAGGGATTAAGATTGCTCCCTTAGCTGAACCTCTCAACAATCTATATTTTGCGGATAATTCTCTCCTTTTCCCGGAAGCCACTGGTGTGGAGATGAGAAATTTTCTGTCTATTTTGAAGGATTCCTGCATTAATTATGGGATGGAGATCAATTTTGAGAAATATGTGATTATCATTTCTCCAAACACTAGTGATCTTGATGCTGAAGAGCTACCAGAGCTCTGCATGGTCCCCATTCTAGATAAGGAGATCAAATATTTGTGGGTCCCCACCTTTTGGGTTAAATCTATACCTCAATGTTTGAGTTTTCTTTATGAATGAGTTGTTACTAAACTTAAAGTTTGGAAAAAATTTCCTTTCTCCAGCTGGTACAGATGTTATGCTCAAAGATATTGCTCTTGCTGTGCCTTGCCATGTTATCTCCTGTTTGGCTTTCCCTATTTATCTATGCTCAAAAATTGCTACAGTTCTGAGACAGTTCTGATGCAGATGAGGTCATGGAGAAAATAAAATTTGTTGGGTCAGCTGGAGAGATATTACTCTTCCCAAAAGAGAAGGAGGTTTGGCTATGAGAGATCTCAGGTGCTTTGATAATGCTCTTCTTGTTAAAAGTTGTTGGAGGCTTATCAAAAATCCAAACTCTTTGTGTGCCCAAATCTTAAAGCTGTTCACTTTCCAGAGTGCTCTCTTTTTGAAGCAAAATTGGGTTCCAATCCTTCTTGGGCTTAGAAGAGTCTCAATATTAGTAGGAACATCATTGCTATATTTGGTCATTGGAAGGTGGGAGATGGAAGAAATATCAAGGTCTTAAAAGAAAGATGGGTCCCTAAGTTACAGTCTAATGTCCCATCTCCAAGAAATTACAACCATGTTAGATCTCTTCAAGTTAAAGACCTGATTCATGATGGCAACAAAAAATTGGAAAGTGAGTTTAATAAAAAAAAACATGTTCCCTAACTCAGAGAGTAGAGCCATTGTATCTGTTCCTCTTCCTTGGAATACAAAGCAAGATGAGTTAATTTGGCCTTTTACAAGAGATGGTAATTATTCTGTAAAATCAGGGTGTTCGGCTGCTAGAACTTTTTTGAAGCTGAAGCTAGTAGGGGCAAGTAAAGTCTAATAGATTTCATTTACTCTAAATCCTCATCTTCTTTCAGTTTTCCTAGCTCTTATTGGTCCAAATGTTGGAGCTTAAAATTTCCTCCTAGGGTGGATAGAAGCCAAAAACCTTTTAATGAATGGGAGTTGTGGATGTTTGAGCAACTAAGTGCAACTAAGGAGCCTGGTTTTTTGGAGAGAATGATGCTAATATGCTGCGAAATTTGGAAAAGGAAGGAATGGAGTTGTTTTTAATCATGATGTAATTAATCTTCAAGTGGTGGTTCATAAAATCCAGTCTCTGGATCATGAATTCTCTTCTGTTTATGGTAAGCAAATCCAACACTCCACTCCCTGCATATTCTATCCCTATACATGACCACTGGTCTCCTCCTAAAAAATACTTCTTTAAATGTAACTTTGATGCTTCTTGGCATTCAAGCTCTATGAATTCTATGGTGGGGGTGGATTATGAGAGACAACATATGAGAAGTTTTGACTGGGAATTTGTATGAGGTTATTGCTAGTCCAGCTCTTCATGCAGAGGCACTAGCTCTGAGATTGGCTGTGTATCAGACTAAGTTGTGGCAAAATAAAATGCAGATTGAAGGTGACTGTAAGAGTTTAATTGACATGGTAAAGGGAAATATTTCCAGTGATTGGAAAGTGATTGATATTTTTGCAGATGCCAAGTGTGTGATAAGTGAAGGAGGTGCTGAAATTGGCTTGGTTCATAGAACATCAAAAAGCGTTGCAGATTGGGTAGTTAGGATGTGGAAAGAAATTGCATAAACTTTTATGTTGTTTTGTATATTCCTATTTTTGTGAGGATTATTAAGGATGATGCTTGTAATGGATTGTTTCCCGTTGAGGTTGACGCGATTTACTAACGCGTATAAACGCAAGCGTACGGTCAAGTAGTAGTGGTTTATTTTACGACTCCGAATATCGAACCCAAGGGAAATAGATGATTATTAGCTAATTAAGAATTCAATTTATGATACCTAAGTAACCAGTAAAAAGTGGTTTGATTTTTTATTGTTCGTCGCCCACAAACAAGCGACTTAAATTAAATAACACTAAGTTAACTATATTTTTATATGATTTTTCAATTTAAAAGAATTATTGTATTAAGATTCGATTATGGAGAAGAACTAGATAATCTAGGGTCCCTAGGTTGAATAATATTTTCGGACTAAGCTTAAAACACTATAGTTATGATTGATTACACCGGGTCACACTCGTTACACTCTTCTATCGATCTCATGTATATTTGCTTTACGGTTAACTTCGGGTCCTTTCGGTCCACCTACACTTACCGTTCCACTCTTGTGTTCTTAACACACCCGGATTAGTTCACTATCGTGTAACTAATAAGGTAACTAGCATGCTACGGGTGATCAAGCCAAGCACACATATAGATAAGAACAAGAACACAATGAATAATCCAACCATAAACATTGAATTAAGCTAGAAGCATGAATCAAGTCATAATCCGGAAAAATCCTAATCAAAACCCTAGTTCTCCATAGATTATCTAGCAAAGAGAAGTTTAGCTAGACATAGATATGTTTAGCATAGAAGAAATCTCCATAATCATATAATAGAATGAAAGAGAGCGGAAATCAAACGAAGGTGATTTTTCTACTGGTAGTACGACCAGCAGAAGGTGGTCAGACTGGTCGGACTACCAATCCTACTGGTAGTACGACCAGCAGAAGGTGATTTTTCTATGTTCTGCCAAATTTTCTAAGTATGGGACTGGTCTTACTACCAGTATAGTGGTAGTACGACCAGTCTGGGAAAAGAAAGCCTTTTTCTTCTTTCATGTGGTCTTTTCTTCACCAGTCTTCCATTCCCCCCACCGTTCTTGAGCCTTCACATATTCCGAAGTTCGTTTCCTCTTGCCAATGAATATATCCAAGCTTCCGGTTCCTGAAAAACACAACACGAAACATACCGGAAAATCAAATGTGACAAAAATAGCTCGAAATTACACAAGAAACGCCCGGATTATAAATTTAACTCCAAATACTCAAGAATACTCAAAACGTACAAGAGTTGGTCAATTTCTCACATAAATGCTACGAAATCTCACAAAAAGGTAGTGAAATTTATACGAATATAACTCCTAATGTGGAGTTATCAAATATCCCCACACTTACCTATTGCGCGTCCCGAGAAACAAATAAAAATTCGACCACACTCTTACTTCAACTTCCATTCCACCAACATGATACGAGTCCCGACAATTGCATACTTACTAGAAACACCATTGCATACAAATCTTAACTAGCCGACTCGACACAAACAAAGACTCAATACATGACTCAACCATGCAACAATATGATGCAATGCAATACTATGACTCGATTCTAAATAATCACAAATATACTTAAACACTAACTTTTTATCTTTTTAGGTTAGATCGGGAAATCTCAAATTGCTCGAACGGGCGTGTTATCAAGCTCTCAGTCCTCTCAAGTCGCAAAACACGCAACGTACATATACGCAAACCGAGTGAGACTTACGTTTCTCAACTTGAAATCCCCCTAGAAAGCATAGAGAGTTTAACCTTTCTCTCTACAAGTGACTAACCTCTCGAGTGTGCCGAAAACAGTAGAGACATCCTATCCTAGCCTAGTACACCATCCGAGCTTTTAATCTCAACGGGTTTATTCGGTTAAAGGCTTAGGGACGGTAGGATAGGCTGTTTAGAAGCGCGGTCCTACTTGTTGTAACAAATCTCACCAATAACCCCATTCTACACTCCCTCACCACGATGAATGAATACCAAGCCCAAATCTCACAACTCCGGCCCTCGATTCCCTCACCACTGGTGTAACGCCGTTCTCGCGACCACAAACGTGAAGAAGCACAAGTGATCAAAGCTACTACTAGGATTTTTTTTAATCAACGAAACTACTAATCAAATGAACCAACTAACAAGAACAAACACATCTCTTTCCTTTTCTTTTCTTTTTTTTCTCTTTTTTTATTGATTTTTTTTGATAATTTTTTACTAACTAAACGAAACAAAATACAACCAAATACAAACTATCACTAACGACGTAAATCCGAGTAGTCTAGAATCTCGTAAAATCTGGTGGGGATAGAAACTGAAGTAGATTATGAACTATGCGAAGTATTCACCATCCCCACACTCTATGAAGTCCAATCTCTCTCAAAATAGCCGAATATGTAATGTGAATGCGTGCTACTAACCATCCTATCCTCCGCAACACCGAAAGATGAAAGTAAATTTGTGGCACGCCCTCCAATGAAAATAAATCAACCCACCCAAGTAGTGCAGAAAGAATATCACGCACATGGCCTCGCCTCCTCGTGATCGTGATGTATGTACACGACTCACCGCCACACCGAAGTGTGCTAGGCATCTCACATTGACCCTCACATCCCCTCGTAAAATGATAAAATATGATATCCACAAGATCTGTAATGAAGTACACTCCCTCATCGAACCTCCCTCACTCACTCCCTCTGTCACGACTCATAGGAAAAGGCCAAACTAATCAAGTGAGGGAAGTCACAATGAATGGCTCCTAGGCGTAGAGGCGACGAATAAAGGGGTAAACGGATCAATGGGGCTAACTAAGTGGACCTGGGCTGTGAGACGGGACATGAGGCCCCCATAAAGCTCACTCGCACGACTGTTTCGTTGCCACTACGAGGAGGGGTTGTCGAATACCTAAGACGGTGGTCATGCACTATCAGCTAACTACTTGAATGTCTCAAAAACATCACACACTTTCTGATTCAAATTTTTAGTTAAGTTCAAAATGGCTTTGTCACCCGAGTTACGAACTCTCTCTATGCATTCTAAGGGATTCTCAACTTCGGGTTAGCTTTCTCGGTTTCCACACACCTACGCGCAGTTCTACATAATCACTCACACACATTCATCACTGAGCTCTCTTCCACGTTCGAATTCTTTTCCTTTGCCCTTTATCAAAACTTAAATTTATAATTTCTTTTTTCATTTTTTTCATTTTTTTAAAAATCCTAACTCTAAATGCAAGTCCAAACACGAAAGTAGACTCGAAACTGACTCAACTAGAGTAGGTGGACTCAATTAAGTAAACGTGTAACAAAAATTAAACAACTAACACATGTATACAGAGATAATAACATCACAATACGCCACTATAAATACTATAAATAAACACGACATGAACCACAAATATGACACAATACGAACTAACACTCTATATGTGACAAGTTAATGCAGACACAGACTGGCTAGTTAAGTTAGACACAAACCCGCCCACACTTAAGTGTTGAGTTGTACTCAACGAATTTAGAGATCAACTAGTAGGTTTCCTCGCTTAAATGTGTGGGCAATGGATTTCAACAATTATTGCTCAAAACATAGACTAGACAGAGTGTTAGAGGTACTTGGGTGCCCGGACCTACATGGGCACCGTTTCCGCGAAATTGCAACAAGAAGGGGTCCATAGGATCGTTGACAATTTCCGAAGAAGTCTCTAAGCGCCCGGATTCTGATATGAAACTAAGATATGAATTGTATCCCTCTCATGAGTGTGGCACTCAACATATTGGAATTGCTCCTCGACCTCGAGCGATTCTCTATATCTTTTCTGAATACTTCTGTGGGGCTTTTTCTATCAAAAACTTCGTGCAATCTCTAGCACGCACATCAAGAAAGGGAAATCTAGTGTGTCTTCTATACTTGTGTCCCTGCACACTGATTGGAAAAATTAGCCACTCTCTCTCACCCCTCACAATCAAATATAGAGAACTCAAAACAAAAACATAAATAATAAAAACAAAACATCCTATTCTACATTGGGTTGCCTCCCAAGCAGCGCTTGTAATTTAAGGTCGACAGCCCGACCATGTTACCTCATGATGCTCAGAAAGGTGGTTTGGCAGGTCGTGTCGCATCCAACTTCTGGCGCTGGATGCTCATAACTACCTGGTGCGCCTGCACACTCGATGCTTTGCCTTTAGATTCTGGCGGATCCTCCTGTGTTAGCTCTGCAATTCCGTGCACAACTTTCACAGGAAATGGAAATTCTGGCTTCACCTCATACGTGTACTGAGGAGTTGGTTTGAAAACCCAAAAGGTCTCCATAGTATCGTTGAACCTCATGATCAACTCCCCATTCTATACATCAATTAACGTCCGATCAGTAGATAGAAAGGGCCTACCAAGAATGATCGGAACGTCACCAACTAGCATGTCCAATATCACAAAATCGGCCAGCATGATCAAACTACCAACCCTCAAAAGTAAGTCTTCTACCACCCCAATGGAATTCTTGGATGACTTATCTGCGAACGAGGCTCCCCACACCTAGCTCTTTGAATACTAAAAGCGGCATCAAGTTGACACTCGCCCCCAGATCACACAGAGCCTTGCCCGTATAGGCCCCGCCAAGTGTAGCTTCAATCACAAAGCTACCTGGATCTTTCTTCTTCTTAGGTAGACCATGAAAGACACATGAACTCACCTGCTTATTTAGTTTAACATTCTGAAAGTCATCTATAGCTTTTCTCCCAAGTATTGCATCCTTGATAAACCGCCCATACTTAGGCATTTGCTGTAGTGCCTCAATCAAGGGATTGTTGATGTGCAATTTGGAGAATATACTAAGAAATCGCCTGTACTACTCAGAGTCATCCTTATTCTTCCTAGTTTCAATGGAAAAGGTACATCTCTAGAAAAAGGGGGTGGTAATACCTCATTGGATTTATCCTCCTCATGTGGAGTCGTGCCCTTTGATTGGGGGACCATGACATGTGTCTTCTCAGAATTGAAGACCTCATGCTCCTTAGCCTTTGATGCTTCAGCTCTGACATGGCTCGCGTATGGTGGATCAATCAACGAAATCCCGCTGCGAGTGGTAATGGCATTCACCTGGTGCACATTCTCTGTATCAGACGGTAGAGAGCCAGGTGCTCTAGCAGATAAGTGTGCTGCAATCTGCCCAACTTGCACCTATAGTGTACGAAGAGAAGTCTTCGTAGCCTGTAAATAGGATGCCACTCCATGAACTGAATGGTCATGTCGCTCATGTTATTTCTCACCTGTGTTAATGCCTTTGTAAGCACTGAAATTTCTAGGTTTGGTGCTACTGAAGCTACAGGTGGAGCATGTGGAACTGGTGCTGGTGGTCTATGCTGAAACCCGGTGTATATGTAGCTCCAGACTGATCCCCATACCTGAAGCCTGGATGATCTCGTGTGCCTGGTCTGTAGTTCCCTTGGTTCCAATTCTGCCGCTGTCCTTGTGCCCCCACAAAGTTCACATCTTCACTTGCAATCTGGGCCAAGGCTGAATCAAATTCCTACTCCTCTACCCTTGCAAGTGGCTTCTTGTCCTTATACACATGTTTGGCTAAGTCAGACACCATCTTGCTGATCCAAGTCTTCCATTCATCATCCTTAGGTTCAGGAAATTTTGATAATCTCCTGAAATCATAAAATTGTGAGTCCTGCTTAGCAAGCTGCTTCACCTTCTTTGTCAATAGAGTACAAAAAATTTCCCCCAGCTTCTTTGTTAACCAGCTCCTGATTGTGACGTTCTAGACCATGGTAGAAGACCTGCAGAATTTTATAGTCCCCAAAGTCATGATTTGGGCACTTCCTGATCAAGTGCGTAAAACGGTCCCATGCATCCACCACAGTTTCATCGGCATGTTGCCGAAAGCCTAGAATTTCACCCTGTAGCTCAATGACCCGCTGAACTGGGTAAAACTTGGCCATAAACTCATCCACACACTGAGCCCATGTAGTAATCGAATCAGGTGCTCTTGACTGAAGCCACTTCTCAGCTGCACCCTTCAGACAGTAAGGAAAAAGAATGAGCTTCAACGCTTCTGGGGTGACATTCTTGTACTTGACAGTCTTTATATACGCATTGAGCCTCCCAATAAAGTCATTGGGGGTCTTCATCCCTTTTCCCATAGAATTGGAACTGATTTGTTACCGTCTAAATTGTCGCAGGCTTAAGATCAAAGTGCTCGGCCTGTATCTCTGGCACTACAACTGCCGGATTGTGTCCATAGGTGGACGACTGAAAATTCTCCACAATAGCTTGCCCAGACTTGTTGTGCGGTGTCTGGGCATTCCTATCATTTAGCTGCTTAGACAGCTCTTCCAACTGTTGATTAAGTTGCGTGTTTGTTAATTGCTCGCCCATGGTGCTATGTTTCTGCCTTCTCCTTTGGTATTTGAGCAGCTGCTCTGGGTCTTCGAGTGGGGGCACAAGGTCGATAAGGACCCAAGGCATACACAATACCTGAAAAGCAGAATCAAATACAAATGGGAAACCAAAATAGCAAGTAATACAAAAATAAAAGAGGTATCCTAAATTAATTTTTAACTAAACTAAATAACTGTTTATGTCCCCGGCAACGGCACCAAAAACTTGACGCAATTTACTAACGCGTTTTAACGCAAGCGTACGGTCAAGTAGTAAGTGGAGTATTTTACGACTTCGAATATCGAACCCAAGGGAAATAGACGATTATTAGCTAATTAAGAATTCAATTTATGATACCTAAGTAACCGGTAAAAAGTGGTTTGATTTTTGAATGTTCGTCGCCCACAAACAAGCGACTTAAATTAAATAACGCTAAGTTAACTATATTTTTGTATGATTTTTCAATTTAAAAGAATGATTGTATTAAGATACGATTATGGAGAGGAACTAGATAACCTAGGGTCCTTAGGGTTGAATAAGATTTCCGGACTAAGCTTAAAACACTATAGTTATGATTGATTACACCGGGTCACACTCATTACACTGTTCTATCGATCTCATGTAAATTTGCTTTATGGTTAACTTCTGGTCCTTTCGGTCCACCTACACTTACCGTTCCACTCTAGTTGGCTTGTTAGGTCCGCTCACCGGGTCCTATCGGTCCACCGCTTTCACCAAAACCTAACCAATCCCAATCGAAACAACCCACTCTTGTTCACTCAAGTTCTTTTCTCCTCTCGGCCTCCAAGAACTACAAGAATGTCAATTGTTTTCTTAACACACCCGGATTAGTTCACTATCGTGCAAATAAGAGGGTAACTAGTGTGCTACGGGGGATCAAGCCAAGCACACATATAGATAAGAAAAAGAACACAATGAATAATCCAACCATAAACATAGAATTAAGCTAGAAGCATGATTCAAGTCATAATCCAGAAAAATCCTAATAAAAACCCTAGTTCTCCATAGATTATCTAGCAAAGAGAAGTTTAGCTAGACATAGATATGTTTATCATAGAAGAAATCTCCATAATCATACAATAGAATGAAAGAGAGCGGAAATCAAACGAATAATCTTCAAGTCTTGATGACTCTTGATGTTTCTCCACCTCCAAGCTTGCTCTCCAATGTTCTCCTCCAAAAATACGTGAATGATCGTTCCCCCTCATCCATAGGTCTTTTAGCACGAAATTCCTCTCACTTGTTGCCCAAAAAGTCTTCAAAATTGCACAAAACCCTTAACTTTTCTGTCCTGGTGGTCAGACTGGTCGTACTACCTGTCCTACTGGTAGTACGACCAACAGAAGGTGATTTTTCTATGTTCTGCCAAATTTTCTAAGTATGGGACTGGTCTTACTACCAGTATAGTGGTAGTACGACCAGTCTGGGAAAATAAAGCCTTTTTCTTCACTCCTTTGGTCTTTTCTTCACCCGTCTTCCATTCCCCCCACCGTTCTTGAGCCTTCACATATTCCGAAGTTCATTTCCTCTTTCAAATGAACATATCCAAGCTTTTGGTTCCTGAAAAACACAACACGAAAACCTACCGAAAAATCAAATGTGACAAAAATAGCTCGAAATTACACAAGAAACGCCCGGATTATACATTTATTTCCAAATTCTCAAGAATAGTCAAAACGTACAAGAATCGGTCAATTTCTCACATAAATTCTACGAAATCACGCAAAAAGGTAGTGAAATATATACGAATACTGGAGTTATCAGAGGTTTTATAATATTATGGCTTTTAGGAAAAAAAAATCATGTAGTAGAGGAGAAGTGGGAGAATTTTGGGAAAAACAATATTGGGCTAAACCCAAGAGAAGCAGAAGGGGTCTAGCCTTATATTCTTTTTTGGTAATGGGCCTCCTAACCCGCCCATGTTCTAAGGAATTATAAAGGCCCAACATGGGAGGATATTCAAGCAGCCCAATATTTAGAAGATTGGAAGTACACTTGGCTCTCTTGCCTGGCCCCAAGAGCCAAACATTTGGTATGAAAACTTGTGCATAATGCTATTGCATCCATAGAATGCCTTAAAGAAGAGTAATTGTTTAAATTCCCCCATCTCTTTCATTCATCTTGAAGACATTGAAACTGTGACCCACCTCCTCTTCAGGTGCTCTTGAACAAGGGCAGTATTGTTTGGTTCTCTCATTATCACAGAAGGTACCACTATGTTTCCTTAGTTTCTCCCCCTTGGAGAAAGCTCGGGGATTAAGGAAATGGTGTGTTTTACTTTCTTACCCATGCACATTCAATTCTCTTTATGTCCTCTCATCTCTCTCCTCCTCTGTCTGTGGTTGATAACAACAAACACCACCACCACCACCACCACCACCGCCAGTCCACCATTACAGATCCAATAACAGAAACAATGTACCAATAAATTGAAGAACATTGAAGATAATGGTAGAACCCGGCGTCGGAAACAACCGTGGACGCCGCGTGAGAGGATAATGGAAGAACAGCTGGAATCAGGTTCTGGCGCCGACCCCAGCTTCATACCCTCTGAAATAGGCTCTGGCGCCGATGATTTTCCGGTTACAGGCCGAAGCAGAGAAATCGGCAGTCACAACACACTTCCCCTTACACGATGATGGGACCGGAGAGAGACCCTCATCGGAGTAACTTGGTTTCTCCGGCCAAATCCCGGTGTCCAAAACTCCGATGATTACATCCATTCGTCGATCTGCCCTCCCTCCCTACAGATTTGATCTCCCTCTCCCTCTCCCTCACTCCCTTCTTCTCCTCCCCTTCTTCTTCCTCTGTCTCTCTTTTTCTCTCTGCCTCTCTCTTTCTCTCTCTCCATCATCTCTAAATGTGCGGTGAAAATGAATCGGATGTGAAGTTAATTGGGGTAGGGTTATTTTTAGAGTAAAAAATTGGTGGGGTTGGGTAAGTTGAAATGAAAAGTAGGGCATTAATTGTAAGGGCAAAGTCGTCATTTTTAGTCATTAAACATACCAAAAGAGGAAAGGGGGAGAAAGAAAGGGAACAGACAGAAATGGAAAGGGGGATAAAGAAAGGGAACGGAGGGGTAGTTTTTAAGACATAGTGTCTTTCAAATCGTGGTGCAAAAGAATCCTTGAGGAAGAGAAGGAGGGTGCCCCCCTCCCCCGAGATCACAAGAAAATCTCTCTTGTTGACTACCACGATGTCGTTCCTCTTCCTCCTCGGGAAGAAGAGCACCAGAATTAAGAAAATGACCATTCTGACTGGTTTCCCCCTACCTTATTTTGTAATTTAAAATTATTTCCATCCTCATTCTCTAAAAGAGTCTCTCCCTCATTTACAAGAACATCAAAAAATTTGAAAAAACAATTGAAAGAAAATGCAACTTTAGCCTCAATTCAAGTCCTAATTAACATATCTAAACGTAATTACATCACATCCAAACCAAAAAAAATCACAAATGAAGAAGAAAGGAAAATTGAGCCTAAGAACATAATCGGAATCAACCACATCACCACCGCCGCAAGAACAGAATCTGCTATTAAGCCCCAAAATAACACCATTAAGTGTGAAATCCTACTTTTTCTAGTTCCCTCCTCTCTTGATTATTATAGTTCCCTCATCTTGACGTCTTCCCCTATCTGTTCTTGCTTCTGGTGGGCTCATTTTTGCTACGATATCAAAATAAACCACATCACCACTGATGCCTCTACCTTTCTACTAAAAAGAATAAGAAGAATTGCAAACAGATCTTGATCGAGAGAGAGAGAGAGAGGGGGGAAGGAAAAGGAGTAGGACGAGAAGAATTAACGGACCTTGGTTTCACCTCCTCCATCGCCTCCAAGGAGTTCCATATCAGATCAGCCGCCGCCAGCCATGGAGACCGGCGACGATGAAGCAGATCAGGAGAAACCTAATCACTCAAACGACCATGGAACCACCACAAGTGTGGAATTGACTTGAAGCTAGCGACGATCGGAGAGAAATGGTGGAATTTTTCAGCAAAACAAGTTTACACCTGATAGCAAACAACCCTATGGAACTTCCAAACTGCATATTTATTCAATGGTAGACCTAGCTCTAATAAAAGCGGGTGAAATACAGAATGATTGAAAGAATGGCCTATAAGGCTTTCGCAAATCTTCATAGCATTACTATACCTTCCCTATTCCAAACTCCTCCTCATAAGGATAGATGGGGTTCAATTAATTTTGGTGGGTTTTTCGGATAAGAGAGAGTAGAGAGCTTTTAAATTTTCTCTCTCTAGTGGCTGAATTGTGGTGGGTTAGTGTTTTGTTGATGTAAAAGTGGGGATTTTAGAGAATGGTAAGTTTGTCATTTAAATTTTTTGAGGTTACTAAATAAGGAAATGGAGAGCAAGAGGTGGAACGTACCAAAAAAGAAATTGGGGAGGAAGAGGTGGTACGGAGTGGTAATGTGGAAGGAGAGACACATCTATCTTCAACTGAGGTCAGTCCTCTCAAAGTCATTCATTTGGCTTATTGCTGAATTTGGGGACATCCTCCAGACTCCTGGTCTTAACACTATAACCTTAGTAGGCAGACAAAGAAATACCAGTGATGTTTCTTCCTGTTGGTGAATTTTGTGTGAAAGGAAAAATGACAAGGTTACCTTATACATCTTTAACTCTCCACTGCACTTACTACATAGTGATGTTTTGGGCGCCTCAACCAAATCATATGCTGGTTATAGATTCTATGTGCTTTTTGTTGATAAATATTCCAAATTTACTTGGATGTTTCTTTTACATCACAAGTCAGAAGTTGTGCATGTGCATGTGCTCCCTAAGTTTATTCTTCAAGTTGAAACTTTATTGAATCACAAAATTAGAATTCTAAGAACAAATGGAGGAGGTAAATGCATGTTTGTCTTATTTCATAAAAGTCTCTCTGATCATGGAATCACTCATCACAGATCTTGTCCACACACTCCACAACAAAATGGTACAGCTGAAAGAAAACATAGACATCTGATGGATACTGCATTGACTCTCATGCAACATGATTTCCTTCCCAAATATTTGTGGTTACATGCTATTGATGCTGCTTTTTTCTCATTAACAGAAAGCCTAGAAAAAATACTGACAACACGTCTCATTATCAGCTTTTATTTGGATCTAAACCTGATTACAATTTTCTCAAATTGTTTGGCTGTGCTTGTTACCCAAATCTTAGACCATACAATTCTTCCAAAACTTGATGCTAGATCTCAAAAATGTGTGTTTCTTGGTTATGCCAAAGATGCTAAGGGTTACATGTGTTTAACAAACAAACTCAAATTTTTTACCTCAGCACGGATGTTATATTTCATGATAATGTGTTTCCTTACCAACATAATTATCCTATCTCTCCTACTTCCCCTACTTGCACTCCTCACTCATCTACAATTCTTCTTCCTGTTTCAGGTGTCAGTCCCAACCATGACTTGTCGACTGCAACACATGACCCATGTGCAGGTTTGGAGGCTCACTCTGAACCCATTCAGGTGCAGCCAACTAGTTTTAAGGAGGAACCCATGATGCAACCACAAATGGAACCAGAGGTGCAACCCAATAGTCCTGGACCTAATACACCCTCGACCTCTAAATAGTTAACACATTATGTCTTGACTGTTGAAGCCAAAATTCTATTTACTATCTTGATGAGGTGTGTGGTGCCTAGGGAGAATTCAAAGGAATTTCTCACATAATGGGTTCCGTATTTGATGTATTTGGTGATGTATGTTTTTGAAATTGATTCGGCTAGCATTGTGATGGAGCACATGCTATACTGTAGTACCAATAACAGAAACCATAATTTTCACTATGGAGTGAGTAGGGATATGGTCCCACACTCTCTAAGATAGTCATCAAACTGTTGGCTCAAGTATTCTCCTCCACGATCCAATCGTAAAGCCATGATACTTTTGCCAAGTTGCTCTATACTTCATTCATCTATTCTTTGAACTTTTCAAATGATTCAGATTTGGCCTTCATAAGGTATACAAATCTATCTACTGAAATCATCAGTGAACGTAATGAAGTAGGCATAACCACCCCTGACAGGCGTCACAAATGGCCCACACACATCAATATGCAGAAGTGCCAATTGCTCACTAGTCCTTTCACCTTTTTTATTGAAAGGGGACTCTGTCATTTTCCCCAATAAACAAGCCTCACATGTCTCATATGATTCAAAATCAAATGAGTCTAGAAATCCATCCTTATGGAGTCAAGATACACGTTTCTCGTTTATATGGCCTAAACGACAGTGCCACAAATAAGCATGATTTAAATAATTTATTTTAATCCTATTGGTATTTACGTTATAGAAAGGATTATTTAGATCAAGGATATACAATCCATCAAATAATTGCGCACTAAAATAGTGAATACTATCAAAATAAATGGAGCAACAATTGTCCCTTATTGAAATAGTAAAACCTTCTTGGTCCAAAAAGGAAATAGAAATAATTTTTCTGCTCATAGCAGGCACAAAATAACAATTATTTGATTCTAAAACTAATCATGAAGGCAGAGAGAGCTCGTACACGCCTACAGCCAACGCAGCAACATTTTCTCCATTCCCAACGCGCATATATATCTCCCCTTTAGCCAATCTTCTACTTCTCTTTAGATCCTGCAAACTTCGACAAATGTGAGATCCACGTTCAGTATCCAATACCCAAGATGAAGAGTGAGTAATATTGAAATCTATAACAAAAGTACATGGTGGTGGTGGAATCACTATTCCAAGCCTTTTTTCCTCCATATACTTTGGGCAGTTCCTTTCCCATTGTCCAGGCTGACTGCAGTAGTGAGAATCACCCTTAGTCACGCCCTTGGAAACATCACCAACAGGCTTAAGACCAACTTCCTTCGATTTAGCAACTTCCTTGCCTTTTCCTTTGGAGGTAGAGGCAAACCTTTTTCCCTTTCTTTTATGCACCATCATTATGGCCTTGCCCTTTCCTTTGTTGATGCTTTGTTCAACTGTCCTCAGCATATTGACTAGATCTGGAAGAGGTTTCACGATCTCGTTCATGTTATAGTTCATGAAGACCTTACCATAACTCTCAGGAAATGATTACAACACGAGATTTGTGGCCAACTCTTGACCCACCGAAAACCCTAGACGGGCGAGATTCTCCAGGTAACCGATCATTCGGAGTACATAAGGTCCCATTGGGTTTCCCTCTGACAGATTATATTTGAACAATGCCTTGGAGACTTCAAACCTCTCAACCCTAGCCTACTCTTGGAAGAGTTGCTTCAAGTGTGCGATCATATCGAACGCAGCCATGTTCTCATGTTGATTTTGGAGCTCAGAGGAAATGGTGCGAAGCATTAGGCAGGCTGCATCATTAGCATCATCGACGAACTTTTGATGCGCCTTTAGGGCTGCAGCGGAATTATTCTCTGGACCCTCAGGAACTTCTTCCTATAGAGTGTACAGTTTCTTTTCCTGCTTCAGAACGATTCTCAAGTTCCTGTACCAGTCTAGGAAATTGGTTCCAGAAAATTTGTCCTTATCAAGGACAAAGCGTAGGGAGTGTGATGAACTCGATGAGTTGTTTTCCATTGGAATTCTGCAAAATGAGAAATATACAAGTTTTAGTATTTGGTGAATTAATAACTATATTTAATAATGGCTAGATTATTAAACATAGCTCCCACTATTTTTCTCAAGTATTAATGCAGAAAATATCATTATATTTTCTAGTGGGTGCCAAGATCCATATTTCACTTCTTTTGAGCTTGCTTTGGCAAGTCACCCAAAATCAGTTATTTAGGTAGGCACAAATTCCAAGTGCATTTCTATGCAACTCTTCGTTCAATTGGACAGATAACTCCTTATTTATCCATCCCATGAATAATCCCAATTGGTTGCCTCTAAGCTTTTAATCTCATTAAAATCACCTAGTTGCGTCCAACCTCTTACTTAAACAATTTCCCATGACTTGTTTGTGTCAACGCAACACAATCATGACAAACAAGTCACCCTGCTTTAGCACGCATGAGCTTGATAATCATGATCATGAAGAGTGTTTAAATAACGAGAAGGCAAAATGCAATATTTTAATTGAGGGATTTTCCTTTTCAATTTTAAATTGTTTTGTTGATCTATATCAACTAATCTACTTATTTTGAGTTGGTCTAACTCATAAATCAAAGATCCGGGTTGTTAATTATCTTATTATCAATTTTACATGCATCAACCATACACCAACAATAAATATAAGACAATAAAATAAACAACCACAAAAGAAATATTACCGTGATATGGATATGGCCTCTAAACTCAGATATTCTCAAGCCAATGAGAATATCTATGAACCCTAAAAATAGCAAGCTCATCTCCATGTGCCTCCATATTTTGGTCCATGCTCCATAGCTTTTGTGGATTGTCGCCTTCTTTTGGTCCTTCGTTTCTTTAGGATTCCTTTTCTCCACGTCTTGACTATTATCTATTTTATTTAATTCTAGCTAGCATCTAGACTAAATAAAAAGATCTCACAAGTTGAGAAAAATACATGTTCACAGACCGTAAAACCTAATTAACTATTAAATTAATTTGATTAGCTTGCATGTCGTAAAACAAACCACAAAAAATAAACATTCACAACAAACCACAACCTAAGCCCATATCCAATCACCTTGCAAAGAGAACATAAAAAGTTAAAATCCAATTTTAGCGCGCTTGGTCAATTTTAATTGTTTTTTAATATGCTAGATCAAAACATTCCAATAGGGTTCTCCATGGCATTGGATGAAACCCTAAAGGACCATGGCACGACCTTGGGCCTGTCTGCCTAGCCCATGCGCAGCCAAGCCGTTCGCTAGGGCCGGCTCAAGCCCTTGAGCGGCAAGGCAAGAGGTGTGGTCTAAAGGGGGGCCGAACCTCTCCATGGAGTTGTTTTCAAAACAACCCCTTGCCTTGTTTCCCAAGATTAGTTGTTTCCATGTTTGAAAAACCCTTTTTTCCAAGAATGTGCCCAAACCCTAGCCACCTAGATCCAAAAATTCACATCCAATGTGATTGAAATTCACTAATCCTTACATCCCATGTAATTTAGTTCTTTATTTGGTTGAATTAATGACGAATTGCATCAATATGCTTGATTTGTCCGTTTTACGCGATAAACAACAATTTAAAGTGTAAAACAACATTAATCGTAACACATAAACTACGTTATGCTCTACGACATGTGGCTCTAATACCACTGTAGGGTTTTGATAACGGATACGCAGCGGAATAAACGTGAATTAATCCGTTCAAGACCCTCCAGGGATCACAGGAAGAGACTACATAACCACAGTAAGGGATTAGTATATCAAAAGTACCTTTAGGATATTCATTGATGGCTTCTCACGTGAAATTGTGTTCACGTCTCTCCTATGTTTGAACCAGGATCCTTCAAGCCTTTGTGTTAGCTAGGATTGAAGGAAGAAGATCACGATCACGCAAAATGGAGCAAAGGAAGGGGTGGTCCTTCCTTGTGGCTAATGGGTGAGGGGCAGCAAAGGGGGTTCGACCCTCTTTGCTTCTCTCTCTCTCCTTGCTTCTCTCCCACTCAATATGTTATGAGAATTAGTTATGTGGGAAGCAATCTAGGAGTGTCTTTATGTAGTCCAAAAACTCTTTGTTGACTGCATAAAAGACACTATTCTAATCCTGTCTATACACGGATTAGTCCAACTTGCAAATTAGTCATACTAAGTTTGCAAACTATTGCATCTTGATCCTTCTAATTAATTCATCATATTAATTACTTCCCTAGTCCGGTCTAATCCAAAGGGAGTGTGACCCCATAGGTTTCTACTTAGTTGGTAGTAACAAATTACTAACATGGAGCGGCCTCTAGCAAGACATCCATGCTACCCAACTAATAGAAATAGACATCCGACATACCTTGTGCAAGAACTGTCTCATCCCTTTGTCTCTATATCCGGATTGGACATGAGACATAAAAGTCACACTCGTATATCTAATCCATAGTTTTTTTATCATGGGAATAGTCTCATCCATGCAGATAACATCAATTTCTTATATTGATTTATCTGAGTCTGGCCAGACAATCTATGAGCACCATCCCTCGAGTGGCCGTGGATATACGCCACTACCATCTCTAAACTTGCTTCTTTATTTTATCCAACGAACGCCTTTATTTCTACCCACTTACGGTGTAGCGTTTGACGATGTCAGAATACAACAATCCACAACTAGAGGATCTAGTAACTTCAAGTCTAAGGATGACAATACCGTTGTCACTACGAGAAGCACTTGTGACTTTACTTAACTTGTATGTAGCCTTCTCGTCATGGGTCAATCCAGTATCCTCTTACTCCTAATGCATACCCATGTTTAGAGTCGTGATTTCTCCATATCAATCCAACCCCATACTAGTCTATAGTTGATCGTTCTGTTAATCAATATAAATGACTAGGGATAATTAAGATAAACAACATATTTATAATCTAAAGACTTTATTATATTAAATATCCGCATAAATAATACAATGAATGTTCTAGCCAAATCACTATCCATACTAAGAAGATTTCCTCTAGGGCATCTATTCCAACATGTATCCCAACTCACTATGGGATGGTTATCGAACATGATAGGAAGCAAGCTTATAGATGGTAGTGATGCAGAGAGGATTTGTCCCTCCCACATAATAGGATCAAATATTCACGGCCACTTAGAATGTCTTACCAGACTCAGATAAATCAATATGGGATATTGATGTTACTGCATGGATAAGACTATTCCTACAATCGAGAAACTATGGATTTGATATACGAGTGTGACTTGTATGTCTTGTGTCCAATCCGGGTATAAAGACAAAGGGATGATACAATACGGTAACATTGGTCACAAAGGTTCGTCGGATCACTGACTATTTCTATTAGTTGGGTGACATAGATATGTTGCTAGACACCACTCTATGTTAGTAATTGTTACTACCACCTAAGTAGAAACCTATGGAGTCACAAGCCCTATGGATTAAACCGGACTTGGGAATTAATTAGTATGACTAATTAAATAGAAGGATCAATACGCAACCACAAGCATACTTAGTAGGACTAATTTGCAAAGTGGACTAATCCGTGTATGGACATGATTAGTATTGGGGCTAATATGTAGTTTGAAAGGGGAGTATGCAGATAGATATACAGCACAGATACTCTAGAAGGGGGTTTGAATAGAGTATGCCAACTTTTTTGCAAAACTTGTAGAAGGTTAGAGTTTCTAGGAAGAGCAATGAAGTTCAAGGCCTTTAAAACAGTTTCAAGCCTTTGGATTACAGTTTAAAAGAAAAGAGACAAGTCTTTTCAAGGCCTTGAAAAGAGTTTCAAACCCTTGAAAGCAGACTAGTTTGAATGATGTAAAAACTAAGTATGTAAATGAACTGTAAATGATGCAGACACATGATTTATAGAGTTCAGTCCACTTGGACCTACATCTCTACCTCAGGGATCTTATCCCTGCAGGATTTTCAACACAATTCTTATTAATCAAAAGCTAAGCCCTAGATCTCAAGCACAGAGATATGCCTTACCCTGTTACAGCTTGTGGTTCTCTCTAACCTATATAATACATGCTCTAGCTAACTGATTAACTAAGAATTATCTATTGTTCAATATGAAAAATCCTCGAGAATGAGAGAAATAAGTAGTATAAGAATGATATACAAATGAAGTGCAATTAAGAAGAACACTGGAAGTGTAAAACTGCAGCGAAGAAGGCAGTGGTCTTCTGTGAGTTGGATTGTGAGAATGATGTGCTTCTTTGATGCTTGTCAATCCTGAAATGTGTCTCCCTTTTTTCCCGCTGAGTGTTGTCTCTTTTCGCTTCAAAATAAGCTCTATTTATACAGCTTGAAGCTCTGCAAATCTTCCCAGATTTTCAGCAACAAACTCCCTATTTTGTAGGCAACAATTTTGACTCTTCAAACAGCCTTCTCCAACGGATAGTTGATCAGAATCTTTTGAGATATTGATCTGATCTTGTCTTTAAACAAATTGAGAAGCTGTTAGGAGTGTCTGATTGATCACAGAATCACACTCTCTCCAAGTTTCCTTTCCTGCAAAATCCAAATTCGGAAACCAATCCTGCAAACTAGGAAATAATATTTTGCTGCAAAACTGAGTCAAACAGATGGATTAAATGGTGTTAAATATAAAAAAACGTTTGTCTTTCATTATCAAATAATAGCATATCAAGCATAGGGGTGAGAGAGATAGAATCAGATTAGAAGAGTTCAGAAAAACTCCCCCTAAGTATGTGCATACAGGTCAGATAGTTTCAAGGCTTTGAATCCAGTTTCAAGGCCTTGAAATAGCTATACCTGTGAAACCTAATTCAAGGCTTTGAAAACTAGTTCATGGCCTTGAATAGCAGATATTTCAAGCCTTGTGAAACCTATGATCTTACATGTGAAACTTGTGATCTTACAGTCTCCCCCTTGATGAAAGACAAAACCTCAATCTGTTTGAATCTTAGTTTCTGTAGAAAATACTGATTAGCACACAGTTCAAATAGTAGTAACACATTAATTCCAAAAAGATCCAACTTATTCAGTGATAAAAGAAAAACACATAAGTTCAAAATAAATCATACTTACCAAAAAGATAGGTCACCAAATCATAAACAGAAAAACCTAAGATTTCTCCCCCTTTTTGACTTTCACAAAAAGAATGAGAAAATTTTGGATCAGAGTCTTTGGAAAATTTTGAAAATAAAATTATAAAATGAGTGGAAAAGAAATAGTAGGCAAGATTTTATGGGGTTGGGTCATCATCTTCATCCTGATCTCCTTCCTCTTCCACACTGTCTTCATCATTGTCCTGGTCTTCTTGTTTAACCACATCGATTTCCTCAATGATAGAACTGATCTTCTCTGTAACACTGTTGAACAAGAAGGTGAGAACCTCTAAAGATTTTCTTCCATGCTTTAGTTTCTTCTTCACATACACTTTCTTCTGCAGTGTAGAGGAAATCTTGTGATCCTTCCTTCCTGTTGTTGATACAGTTACAGAATTTGAAGGATCTTTCTCATGTCTTCCTTCTTGGAAAAAGAATACACTCCATAGGATCCTAAAGTAGTATCTGAATCTGAGTATGGAATGAGGATTTCTTTTCATTTTCCCTTAATCCCTGTGTTCGCCTTTTTCCTGTCTATCTTAGGACTTCCAATATGGATTCCCTTCTTCTTCTCTTGTGTAGACACTGTAGTCTGTTTCTTCTTGCCAGTTACTGGAGCCCTGTCCCTTTTCACCATCTTCTTAGGATGATAAGACTCCAGTTCTTCATCAGTAAAGTTTTTTGATACTGAGTCTTCACTGGTTGTTTGAACCACATCCTCAGCTGTCTTTCTCTTCTTCTCAGAAATAGGTTTTGAACCTCCGGCCATCTTGATTCTATCAGAGGCTCCTCTAGTGCTCATTAGGGTTTGGGAGAAGAATAGAGAGAGTTAGATTTTGTACGTAGTGAAAGATAAGAGAAGAAGATAAATATTGAAATAGTTTGAGTTTGAAACGAAAACTGCAATATTTTTCTGATCTCAAAAGATCTTTAATGATCAGAGAAGATTCAAATCTTTGAAGCCGTTGCAAAAAAATAATTTAATACTATATTTGGCTGAAAAAAGAATTTTGAAAAGGGTAGGGGAAATATTGAGCAAATATCTACACACATAGCACCCAATACTGAATGATCCAAGAATTATTCACTAACCAGTTATTAGACTTATTTTCAAGGCTTTGATAATAGTTTCAAGGTCTTGAAATGCTGCTATACTGAAACAAGTAAAATCAATGATTTGAAAGGATTTTCAAGGCTTTGAAAATTAGTTCAAATCTTTGAAACACATAATAACTTACCTTTCTTACCTGATGCTCCCCCTAAACCAATGCATCTTTATTTATCATGCTTAATTCCAGTCTTAGAGCTGAAAATCGTTCATCTGGCAATGGTTTAGTGAAGATATCTGCAAGTTGAATGTTAGTAGAAACAAATTTAATAACAATATCACCTTTTTCAGCATGATCTCTGATGAAATGGTGTCTGACATCAATATGCTTGGTTCTTGAATGCTGAACTGGATTCTTTGTAATTGATATTGCACTGGTGTTATCACATTTGATAGGTATACTTCTGAAATCAAATCCAAGATCCCTCGACTATTGAGAAATCCACAGCACTTGTGAGCAACATGCTCCAGCAGATATATATTAAGCTTCAGCTGTTGATAAAGCAACTGAGTTTTGTTTCTTGGAATGCCAACTGATCAAGTAGGATCCAATGAATTGGCAAGTTACAGAAGTGCTTTTCCTATCAACTTTGTAACCTGCAAAGTCAGCATCTGAAAATCCATGCAAAGAGAAGTTAGAATGTCTTGGATACCAAAGCCCTAAGTCTCTGAATATTCTCTTCACAGCACTTAAGTGTGATTCCTTTGGATCAGCTTGAAATCTTGCACACATACATACACTGAACATGATATATGGTCTGCTAGCAGTAAGGTATAGCAATGATCCAATCATACATCTATACTCTTTTACATTGACACTCTTACCAGATTCATTCTTGTCTAAGGACAGTGTAGAGCTCATAGGATTCTTGATTTCTTTGGATTGAGACATGTTGTACTTGTTCAACAAGTCCCTAGTGTACTTGCTTTGATACAGAAAGATGCCCTTCTTCAACTGATGTATTTGAATTCCATGGAAGAATTTCAACTCTCCCATCATGTTCATTTCAAATTCCCAGCTCATAAGATTTGAGAATTCTTTGCATAGAAGATCATTAGTAGCTCCAAATAGAATATCATCAACATGAAGGGAAAATTTGACGATATTTATCCCGGACCACGTGATTTATGCAGATAATTAGTCATAGGCATTAAAAAAATTATTGTGGTAACATAGCTTGCGGAATAAAACTTACCACAGTCCATCCGGACTGCGACGAACCAAATCTCGAGACTTTGACCAGCCACTGACGAAGCTCTTTTCTGAATCTGACACTGGGACTTGTGCCATTGTGTCTATCTCGTCGAGATAAACGATTTTCGTATATGACTCGTCTTCATCCGACATCCGTTGCTCCAGTTATGCTCCGAAAACCGAATTCAGATCCTGCTGAAAATCAACTGCAGACCAGAAACTTTGACCGGCGATATCTAGAGTTACACAACTCCGATCGACGCGTCATTTCTTAACGTCTCTTTGTTTTTTTTGAGATCTACAACTTTTGTTTTTTACCAAAAGCGATCCGAGATTTTATCTAGGCCTAAACATCCAAAAACGAAATCTGTTATGTCCGGAAGCCTTCCGACGTATGATCCAAGCTCCGATTCATGTTCAATGGTGATTCGAAAGAGAAAAGCTCACGATGGCACAGATGGGTTTCTCTCTCTTGTGTGGAAAAGATGTAAGATCAATCTTCCTCACTTAAGAACTATGGTGGAGTATTTATAGAGACATATTACTAACCCTAATATTAGGAATACCCATAATTGCACACAAGTCCTTTGTAGGAAAACATTACATAGCAAGTCCTTCCCTACAAACTTTAGTGTAGCTTGCAATTAAGTCCTAATCATATGGTTTATAGTAATACGCATCAACTATAAAATACCATACATAATCTCAATTTACATTCCATACAATTGAGACTCAAAAACACTTGTGAATCACATGATCACGCTTATGTTGGACTACGTCGGGGACCTCTGGCGAAAATAAATGAATCGGCTCCCAATAATATATTTGAACTCATAATTCAACCCGAATTAAATTCAAAACTAATTATTAATTATAGTTTACTCCACCATAAAACTATAATTTCACTCCGACATTTATTCTCATCATTATGTATGAGCTCATGTTATTAATATCAGATAACTCCTCACGTTAAGATTACAGATACCCGTTAATGCTGATCTACTCTTACTGACAATTTCGATCTCATCAGCATCGTGTGTATTCCCTGATCTAAACCGCTCAACCCTTACTGGTTATGTCTGGTTACAAATAACTAGCTGGCCGGACTTGACATAACAAAATCTAGTGAGCCCCCAGGAGGGTACATCATTCTCATACGAGACGTGGATTCCATGATTCGTTTAGCTTTCACCAAATCATAACAATCATTATCCAATAAACCAGGATTGTTGACTCGCAGTTGAATCTCACTCAATATATCAAAATAATGATTAATCAATATTTTTGTCCACATAAACAATCATAGATTAAGAGTTTCCAATATTACCAGTAATAATGAAACATTATATAATCTCACTTCGGTCAGTCCGAGATAATTATATTTCATATGGCGGTCATGTTCAACATACACAAAGTATGCTAGTGTAACAAGTTGAAACTATATCGTTTCCTTGAAAGAGATGTGTCACTATAATATTACACTACATTCGTTCTGATGATTTGTCCAAAATCATCTAGACTTTGAACCCTCACTTATAATCCATAAATAACTGACAATCAATCTCGCGCATGTCCGAACTCATCTGCATGTCCGAATGTCTTAGGTATGGAACATTAGACTTTATAATGCATATGTATATGGAAAATAATAAATAGCATTTGCATACTCACGTGTTTGTTAAATTAAGATGCAAATAATTATCTATTAAGAATTATTAATTCAACCATAAATATGGCTTTCTGAATACAATTCCCAACACAACATAAATTTGAACTACAAGTAAATCTTTCTCATGAGTCTTTATGGAAAGGATCTTGTCTACCAATCCTCTTTTGAAATCATTTTCAAGCGAAAAAATTGGCAATCTTTCATACCAAGCTCTTGGAGCTTGTTCAAACCATAAAGAGCTTTGTCAAGTTTGTAAACATGATTTGGAAACTTATCACTTTCATAACCAGGAGGTTGTGCAACATAAACTTTTCCTTGCAAGTAACCATTCAAGAAAGCACATTTCACATCCATTTGAAATAGTTTCATATTCTTGTAAGATGCAAAAGCAAGTAACATTCTAATTGCTTCTAACCTGGCAACTGAGCAAAAGTTTCCTCATACCCAATACCTTCTTCTTCGTTGTAACCTTGAGCAACTAACCCTGCTTTGTTTCTAATCACTTTGCCATTCTCATCCATTTTGTTTCTGAACACGCATCTGGTACCAATGACAGACTGGTTTGTTGGTGGGGGAACTAGATTCCACACCTTGTTTCTTTCAAACTCATTGAGTTCACTCTCCATAGCTATAATCTAGTCTGCTTCTTGTAATGCTTCCTTCACAGTTTTGGGTTCTACAAGAGAGATAAAAGCATTAAAAGCACAAATATTCTTCAACTGTGAACTTGTTTGCATACCAGTGGTTGGATCAGAGATGATATTTTCAGCTGGATGAGATGAAAGATATATGAATCTCTTTCTTGGAGACCAGGGTTCAGGCTCTCCATATTGCTTCTCTGGTATTGAATTTGTAGCCTGATCACTTATATCTTTATGATCATCATTGTCAAGGCTTTGATCTCTATTTTCATGGCCTTGAGACCTATTTTCAAGGTCTTGAAAATGGCTTCTCTTTCCTTCTGAACCTTTCTTGAACCCAAGTGAGTTCTCAGCTTCTTCTTCTGATTCATGCTTGTTCAGATTCAAGTATGCAAAACTTTCACTCAAATAACTATCATAGATTTCATCAAAAATAACATGAATACATTCTTCAACCAGCTTGGTTCGTTTATTACAAATTCTGTAAGCTTTTCTAGTAAGAGAGTAACCCAGAAAGATACCTTCATCACTTCTTGCATCAAACTTACCCATGTTGTCCTTACCATTGTTGTGGACATAGCATGTGCAACCAAAGGGTCTGAAGTATGAAATGTTTGGCTTCCTACCTTTGAAGAGTTCATTGGGGGTCTTCTTCAAGATACGTCTGATCAAGAACCTGCTCAAAATGTAATTTGATGTATTCACAGCTTCTGCCCAATAGTGTTTTGGCAGCTTGTTTTCTAGAAGCATTGTTCTTGACATATCTTCAAGAGTCCTGTTCTTTCTTTCAACAACTCCATTCTGTTGAGGATTTCTAGGAGCAGAGAAATTGTGAAAGATACCATGCGTAACACAAAACAAGTCAAATTCTAATTGATCAAACTCTCTACCCTGATCACTTTTGATTGAAGTAATAGGTAGGTTTTTCAAGTTTTGAAGTTCTCTTCAAAGCTTTGAAAATTCAGAGAGGGCTTCAGATTTTTATTTTAAAAACATAACCCAAGTATATCTAGAATAATCATCTACAATAACCAGCATATACCTTTTACCTTTTGGAGTTGGAGTACTCATAGGACCACAGAGATCCATATGAAGTAATTAAATGGGTCTAGTAGTACTTAGAAATTTCTTTTGCTTTAATGAGCTTCTGGTCTGCTTTCTCTGAGCACAAGCGTTGCATACTTCATCATCTTTGAACCTGATAGATCGTAATCCTCTTACCAGATCTTTGGAGATCAACTTGTTCAAGGTATGCAAGCTAAGGTGACCAAGCTTTCTGTGCCAAAGCTTTGAATCCTCTTTCAAGGCCTTGAAAACTTCAAGCTTTTGCCTGCAACTTTGTTAGTCTGAAAAGTATAAACATTGTTTGATCTAGAGGTTGTGAGAATGCAATTGCCTGATTTCTTTTTTTTTTTCACCACACACTTCTCTTTATCAAAGATAACCTTATTGCCATTGTCACAAAGCTGAGATACACTAAGCAAGTTAATTTCAAGCCATCTACTAGATATACATCAGAAATAGAGTTTTCAGAATCTGTACCAACTTTACCAAGAATGTTGCCTTTGCCTTTGTCACCAAGTGTAATTGAACCTTCAGATTGCTCTTTCAATTCTGAGAATAGAGAACTCTTTCCACTCATGTGTCATGAGCAACCACTGTCCATAAACCACTTATTTTCTTTGACATTGGTGACAACCTGCAAACACCAATCACTGCCTTACCCAGCTGTTAGACCAAGTGTGGAATTTGGAATCATACTCACGATCACCCATATTAGGTGGTCTGACCCCTTTAGGAACCCAAATCTGTCTGACTTGTCCTTTGAGTTGAAATGGGAACGTTTTCCTCATTATATGAGGGTCTCTTCTTCTGAAAGGACAAGTCATCTTAACATGACAATTTTTTTTGCAAAAATGACACTTAGGAGAAGTTTGTTTCCAGCTTTCACAAATCTGGTACTGTTCTTTCTTGGAAAATTTGGATTGTATCAAATACCAGTTTTGTGAACAGACTTTGAACTTTCTCCAGGAATCAAGTTCAACTTGTGTTCTGATCCTGCAAGCTTGACTTTGACTAATTCAGATTCTTGATGTTTCTCAGTAAGAGTGGTCTTTTGCTTATCTAATTCATCAACTTGATGTCTCAGATCAACAAGATTGTTACTCAGTAAAGAGTTCTCAGTGACTACTTCCTTGACTTGTGTTTTCAAGGCTTTGAAACTGGTTTTCAACGCCTTGAAATCATTGTTAGTTTTCTTCTTAGAGATTTCAAGATTCTGATTTAGGCGAACAAGTTGTAAATTCCCTTTTGCTTGCTCGTGAACTTTTTCTTTCAGAACTCCAATCTCTTTCAGATAGTCCACTTCATTTAAAAGCATTGTGAGCTTCTTTTGGTTTTGAAATCAAACAGTTTACCATTACCTCAATGTTCTTTTCAGAACTTTCATCATGCTTGGCCATGAAGCATAGGTTGGCATGTTCTTCTTTAGAGTTAGAGTCACTTGAGGTATCTGAATAACTCCATGAAGATATCATAGCTTTCTTTATCCTTTCATGGTCTTTCTTTTGAAAATTCTTACTTTTCTTGTGTGGAAAATCTCTTATCAAGTTTCATGCATCACCACACTCAAAGCAATTCATGACCTTTGATTTACTTTGTGAAGAGGACTTACCTTTGTAGTCCTTGCTATTGGATGATCTGTGTCTTTCTCTGTTGAAGTCTTTGTTTCCAAAGTTTTTCTTCATCTTGAGGATTCTGGTCAACGCTTTGAAAATCAATGCAAATGGATCTTCATCATCATCTTCTGTTTCAAGGCCTTGAATTTTTATCATTCCCTTTTGCCTTGAGTGCTAAATTCTTGACACCTTCTGGTAGCTCTCCATCAGCTTCATTCATGGATATTTCATGTGTCAGGAGCTTCCCTTGCAGGTCATCAAGTTGTAGTGATGAGAGATCTTGAGCTTCCTCAATTACAGTAGTCTTTGGTTCCCATTTTGCCTTTGGTAGACTTCTCAGAATCTTTCTCACCTTTTCCTCATTGGAAATATGCGTTCCAAGTGAATCAAGGTTATTGACTGTGTATGTGAACCTTTTGAAAATCTCTCTGATTGACTCATATGCATTCATCTTGAATAGCTCATATTTTCTGAGATAGATGTTGATCTTGGTTTGCTTTACTTGACTGGTTCCTTCAAATGTCACCACAAGCTTATCCCAGTTCTCTTTGGCAGTCTTGCAGCCTGAAATCCTGTTGAATTCATACGTACTCAAAGCACAATATAAGATGCTAAAATCTTTGTAATTCTTAGAGAATTGTTCTAATTCAGATGAGGAAAGAGAGTCTTTAGATTTGGGAGTGTTGATCCCATCTTTCTCTGTGTAGAAAGTGTGAGGTCCATTCTGAATAATTGTCCAAAGATCTATGTCTTGATCAATGATGAACATTTTCATCAGAGCTTTCCAGTGAGAAAAATTATCTCCACAAAATAGAGGAGGTCTGTTAGCAGCTCTTCCCTGTGAGAAACCACCATCACCTGCAGTACTCATGATCACCAGATGGTTAAATCTATACAGTGATACAAGCTCTGATACCAATTGAAAGGGGAGTATGTAGATAGATATGCAGCACAGATACTCTAGAAGGGGGGTTGAATAGAGTATGCCAACTTTTTTGGAAAACTTAAAGAATATAAGAGTTTATATGAAGAGCAATGAAGTTCGCGGCCTTGAAAACAATTTCAAGCTTTTTGAATACAATTTCAAAGAAAATAGACAATTATTTTTCAAGGCCTTGAAAAGAGTTTCAAACCCTTGAAAAAGACTACTTTGAATGCTTTAAAAACTAAGTATGTAAATCAACTGTAAATGCAGGAGACACAAGATTTATAGAGTTCAGTCCACTTGGACCTACGTCTCTACCTCAGGGATCTTCACCCTGTAGGATTTTCAACATAATTCTTATTAATCAAAGGCTAAGCCTTATATCTCAAGCACAGAGATATGCCTTACTCTGTTTCAGCTTGTGGTTCTCTCTAACCTATCTAGTACGTGCTCTAGCTAACTGATTAACTAAGGATTCTCTTTTGTTCACTTTTAACAATCCTTGAGAATGAGAGAAAGAATTAGTATAAGAATGATATACAAATGAAGTGCAATTAAGAAGAACACTGGAAGTGTAAAACTGCAGTGAAGAATGTAGTGGTTTTCTGTGAGTTGGATTGTGAGAATGATGTGCTTCTTTGATGCTTGTTAGTCCTGAAATGTGTCTCTCTTTTTTCCCGTTGAGTGTTTTCTCTTGTTGCTTCAAAATGGGCTGTATTTATACAGCTTGAAGCTTTGCAAATTCCCATATTTTCAGCAACAAACTCCCTATTTTGTAGGCAACAACTTTAACTCTTCAAACAGCCTTCTCTAACGGATAGTTGATCATAATCTTCCGAGATATTGATCTGATCTTGTATTTAAACATATTGAGAAGTTTTTAGGAGTGTCTGATTGATCACAGAATCACATTCTCTCCAAGTTTCCTTTCCTGCATAATCCTGATTAGGAAACCAATCCTGCAAACTAGGAAATAATATTTCCCTGCAAAACTGATTCAAACATATGGATTAAATGGTGTTAGATATAAAAAAATCATTTTTCTTTCATCATCAAATAATAGAAGATCAAGCATATGGGTGAGAGGGATAGAATCAGATTAGAAGAGTTCAGAGTATGTGCATACAAGTCAGATAGTTTCAAGGCTTTGAATCCAGTTTCAAGGCCTTGAAATAGCTCTTCTATTTCAATCATGTGAGACCTGATTCAAGGATTTGAAAACTAGTTCAAGGCCTTAAAATAGCTCTGCTATTTCAAGCCTTGTGAAACATGTGATCTTACATGTGAAACCTGTGATCTTACATAGTTAATAAGGAGTTATTAACTATATAAGGGCACTCCTAGCTTATTTCTCATAAGTTGCATTCATAATTTAGTGGGAGAACTAATCAAGGAGAGAACAATACAACTAGGGTCGAACCATAGCCGTCCGCCCGCCCCTACCGTCAGCCACAAGAGGCACGACCTCTTTGGTCTTCGTTTTACGTGATATGTTATTCCTCCTTCTTGACGTGAGCTAGCACAAAGGCGTTAGGAGGACCTGGAGCATTCCTATACGTGAATATTCATAGAGATGTGGATAGCATTCTAAGAGAAGTGATTTTTCAGACAAACAAGGTACACATTGTTTCTTCCTTTACCACCGTTATGATACTAGTCCTGCGATTCATGGAGGGCTTTGAACGGAATCTTTATTTTATTATTCCGCTGCGTAATCCGTATCAAAACCCTACATTGGATTAGGAAGTTCATCACTGAGCTTTTGTGGTTCCCAGTATTGTGGATCACATTGCGTTGCACTGTGACAACACTTGGGAGATCGTACAAGCCAAGGAACCCAGGTCACACCAGAAATCCAAACACGTACGTAGGAGATTCTATCCTATTCGAGAGATCATCGAGAGAGGATATGTGAAGATATGAAAGATTCTAACGGACAATAATCTTTCAAATTCACTTACAAAGTTACTTGTTCAGCGCAAGCATGAAGGGTTCACTAGATCTATATGCATACGAGATGCACTACATTCGCTCTAGTGCAAGTGGGATAATGTTGGAGTAGATGCCCTAGAGGCAATCTATATTTAGTATGAACATTGTTGTTGGCTAGAATATTCATTTATTATTTACGGACATATTTAATATAATGAAGTCCTTAGATTGAAATGTGTTGTTTATCTTAAATATCCCTAGTCCATTATATGGATTAATAGGACGATCACTATAGACTAGTATGTGGGTAGATTGATATATAGATATCAAGTCTAACACATGGGTATGCATTACGAGTAATGGCATACTGGATTGACCCACAACGAGAATGCTACATTAAACTATGTCAATGTCACAAGTGCTTCTCGTAGTGCTAATGGTGTTGTTGTAGGGTTTTGATTCATGGATTGCACAACGGAAGCATAAACAAACATAAAAACATGCAAAACCCTCCAAGGATCACAAGTCAAGAGACATAACGATGGTAAGGGCTAGAAATCATAAACACACCTTAGGGTTCTCCTTTGATGACTTCAAACGCGAATAGTGTCACGTCTCTACGGTTGATCCACGCCTAGAGGTGAGATCTAGATCCTCCAAATCCTTGTGCTAGCTAGGAATAATGGAGGAGGAAGAAGGAATCGCCAACAATGGAGTGCCAAAGGTGGGGCGGCACCCTTTAGGCCGACAAGTAGGGGGGCGGCAATCCCAAGGGGGGTTCGGCCCTCTTTTTGGGACTTGCTCTCTCTCCTTGCTTTGTTCTCTCCTACTCTATCATATAGATGTGTGGTGTGTAGAGAGAAAAATAATCTAGGAGTGTTCTTTATATAGTCCAACAACTCCTTGTCCTACTACATAAAGAACCCCTCATAATCCTACTCAAGTTCGGATTAGTCCCTTTTGCAAAATAGTCCTTATCATGTCAATACATGGATTACTTTTATTTGCAAATTAATCCTAATCATGTCTCTAAATGAATTAGGCCACCTTGGCAAATCCTAATCATGTCTATACATGGATTAGTCCAACTTGCATATTAGTCCTACTAAGTTAGCAAGTTGTTGCGATTTGATCCTTCTAATTAATTAATCATATTAATTAATTATTTCCCATGTCTAGTTCACCCCTATATGGCGTGTGACCCCATAGGTTCTATTTAGTTGGTAGTAACTATTTACTAATATGGAGCGGCCTCTAGCAAGACATCCATTCTAGCCAACAAATAGAATAGTCATCATGACAAACCTTGTGCAAGTATTTGTCTCATCCCTTTGTCCCAATATCTGGATTGGACACGAGACATACAAGTCACACTCGTATATCCAATCCATAGTTTCTCGATCCTGGGAATAGCCTTATTCGTGCAAATAACATCAATATCCCATATTGATTTATTTGAGTCTGGCCAGACATTTTATAAGCACTATCCCCCGAGTGGCTTAGGATATTTGCTCCCGTTATGTGGGAGGGACAAATTCTATCTACGTCCACTAAGATCTCTAAGCTTGCTTCTTATTGTATCCAGTACACGCCTTTATAACTACCCAGTTACGGTGTAGCGTTTGACGCTACCAAGATCACGATAATCCACAACTAGACAATCTAGTGACTTCAAGTCTAAGGATGACAATACCGTTGCACCCCGAGAAGCGCTTGTGACTTAGCATAACGTGTATGTAGCCTTCTCGGAGATGGGTCAATCCAGTATGCCATTACTCCTAATGCATACCCATGTGTTGGATCATGATATCTCCATATCAATCCAACCCCATACTAGTCTATAGATGATTGTCCTATTAATCATTATAATCGACTAGGGATTTTTAAGAATATAACACTTATATTCTAAGGACTTCATTCATGTTAGCATATATCTATATCGATAACATAATGAATCGTAAATCCATAAATGTCACAATTAATTGATTGCCTCTAGGGAACAATTCCAACAGTCTCCCACTTGCACTAGAGTCAATCTCCTGCATCATATGCCTATTGATCTAGCGCGGCCCTCCACGCTTACACTGCGTAGGGGCGAGACATATGCTGGCACCTTGCAAATATTCACATCTCCTCCATCAACAATTTGATTGAGATTGAATATTCTGAATAAATGCATCTTATGCATTATTCACTCAGTCCTCTATGTTAGAATCAGTGACTGAATCTTGCCTGGAACCTTTCCAGCTCACAGTCGCTCCCACTAAGGCAAAACTTAAAACTCGACTTATAATCTGTATCTTCTTCATCAGATTTGAAGTTCGCATCATTATAACCCCTTACAGCAAACTCTTCATATTATCTATTTATCAAGAATTCTTCCTTTAGTTCTTCTAAAGTACTTAAGGATAATCTTGATAATTATCCAGTGACGCTCACCCAGATTTGACTGGTATCTTTGTGTCATGCTTTATGACACGTCTGGCCTAGTACATCTCATGGCGTATCTCGTGAATCTAATTCATACGGTCCATTCCCAATCTAATTACTAAGACAATTAGCCTTCCAAAGACTAATTCCATGTGACATGGGTAAGAACCAATATTCTTTTCACGTTGAACCATTTCAACACCTTTGTCAATTTGTGTACTATGACCTAAGCTATACAACCATCTTGATCTACCTCAATAGATCTTCACAAGTTGTTTCGCTTAAGTCTATCATTAGAAAGTCAACTCCCTAGTCAATCTATGTAAGACTGCCAAGTAGGGGCAACATTCCCAATGATTAAGTATGTCTCCACATACAAGACCAGAAACGTTATTATGCTCCCACTAACCTTCTTGTAAACACAAGTCTCATCTTCAATTTTGATGGAACCAAACTCCTTTGATTACATCATCCATTTGAAGAGTCCAACTCCTAGAAGCTTGATTCAATCTATAGACAGATTGCTACAAGCAAGATACGAATGGATTTAAGCATCACAACTGGGAAAGATTTCGTCATAGTCTATACTATGAACTCACATGAAATCCCTTACCCAACCAATTGTACCTTAAAGGTAATCATATTACCATCCATGTTGGTTTCCTCATAACCCACTTGCATCCTATGGGTCCTACCCTTCAGGTGGTTCCATCAAAGTCTATACTTTGTTGGTATACATGGATTCCATATCGTATCTCATGACTCCAAGCCATTTCTGAGAGTAGGTTACTCCACAACACCTTGTGATCCTGCTCATGTTCCATCAAGAGGATCAATGTTCTATTGTGGTTCTTGAACTCCTTCAAGTTCTACTGTCCTCCCACTGTTTCTTTTAGAGACAATCTCTACCTTAGAAACATTGTGGTTCGAGCAACAAACAGTTTGTTCTCGATTGGGTTGTAGAAATAATATCCTTTTCAGGATATCCCACAAAACATTTATCCGACTTGGGTTCAAGTTTATTTTGTGAACTCTTTTACATAAACTTCATAACCCCAAATCTTTATGAATGACATACTAAGACACTTCCTAGTCCATATCTCATATGGCGTTATTCATATTCCGTTTTTGATGGAACAAGGTTAAGGGCGAAATTTGTTGTAATTAGAACATAGCCTCAAAAGTAGACTGGAAGTTCTGTTTGACTCATCTTGGACCGAACTGTGTCCTACACGGTTTGAACTCTCCTATAAGACACGCCAAACCCATGTGGCGTGCTAGGTGGAGCGAGTTTTGGATCATATCCAATACTCCCATAGATTCTTGTCAAACTCTTGGCTCAAGTACTTTCTTCTATGATCCAATCGTAGAGTCTAAATACTTTTGCCAAGCTGGTTCTCTACTTCATTCCTGAATACTTTCAACAATTCAAAGGATTCTGATTTGTTTCTTCATAAGATACACAAATCCATATTTCTCTGATCCCATCAGTAAATATGATGAAGTACTGAAAACCATCTTTAGCATTTGTGCTTAGCGGCCTTCATACAACAATATGTATGATTCCCAAAAGATCATATATTTTCCTAAGTCTTATACGTCTCAAATGATTCAATAATCAAATGAGTTCCAGAAATCCATCCACATGGAGTTCTAGATATGTATATCTTATTTATGAGGCCTAAACGATAATGCTAAAGATAAGTGAAGTTCATATCATTATATGCAAACCTCTAGGTATCAATGTTATAGATGAAATTATCATGATCATGGATATAGAATCCACTTAGACAAAATTGCATTACAATAATGCATATCATAATAAATGGAACAACATTTGTCCTTTATTATGATAAGGAGCTTTCTTGTCCAAACAAGCAACTATGATAATGGTCCTACTCATAGCTAGGACATGATCGTTTTTGTCTAATTCATGAACAATTTTTAAAGGTAGAAATAACTCCCTACGGATTATTTAGCAACCCTTTGCTTTATAGCCCCACGTGTAGGATTATTTCTTCCTTATCCAATTGTCTTCATCTCTTGAGATCCTCCACACTTCCATAAATGTGATATCCTCATCTAGTATCATATACTTATGATGATGAGATAGACTGAAACATCCCGGGATCTCGGTTCAGGGTTAAAGCGACAATCGATGGCCAAAAGTAGAAATAAAGTTGCGAATATTACATTTTATTTAATAAATACAACAAGCTTGAGAAGATAAGTTTACAAATGTAATGTGATTGAAATAAACTATGTGATTTAATCTCAGCTACACGTCTTCGTCTCGATCCGCGTTCCCATTCCCCACACTTGATTGACGACCTGCGGTTTTAAAATAGCAAAAGCCGACGCAGTTTTGAAGAAATAATCAGTAAAAACTGAGTAAGTACATACTACGACATGTAAATCAACGAGTGGCACGGAAGCATGAGTTGGAACAAAACAGAAGATTTGAAACAATAATAGTAACATATTTGGGATTTTGGAACAACTGGAAGTAACCGAATAACAAAACCTCTCAGTTTAATAACGTTAGGAAACCATAAGTATTCTGTGAGATCTCCAGAGTAAACAAGTCCATTTGAGTTGATAACGATATTAATTCACAAGTAGCATATGCTTTTCAATTCATTTAATTAGATTAGGCAATCAAGAGCCACAAACAACATCAATAGAGTAGTCAATTTTTAAAATTCGACTTCAATCAACAGTTTAATTTAGCTGAGGCGTGTCAAGAGCCACCAGCAGGATCGATGTAGACAGAGGGATCACGAAATAACCACTAAGGGTTCCTTCTAGGGTCTATCAAACCCTATTTCACCTGAGCGTTAAGGGAGCCCATTCGTCAACCCCGCTCATAACATTAGCTAAAAGGCCTTAAGTGTCGACACCCCTATACCGTAGTGACCCTTACAAGTATAAGTAGCACTCTATAGCTCTATAAAACCCTTGGCCTCAATATCTTGATACATTTTGGCTCATCGGGGGCGGATTTTCGAACATTGACGTTCTATCCAATAATAAGAAGCATTGCTTCAATGGTCTTAGCCATAAGAAAATGGGGGATCGCTTGACGCCTCCCATTAATAACAGTACTCTGTACATCGTCCTAAATCTATTAGAGGTATTTTACTTCTTCTCTTTCACATGACCAGAATCATAATATCAACACTTCGCAAGTAATTTCCGAAAGTTCTCAAAGGAGATAAATAACAGAGTTTAACAACTTTCGAGTCGAAAACATGCGTTCTCATACTATTTCATGTAACCAAAATTCCTTTGAACATTAAACGCAAACACACATTTTGATATGAAAAGGCCGTACATATGTACTTACCTCTGAGCCATGAAAGGCGCAAAGCAACGCTAGCACTCCTACAACGCTCGTCTCCGAATCTCACAGTAAATGCAGCAACACGAATACGTACGTCTACTTCGAACGATCCTTAATAACGACTGTATATACACAAGTCAAGTATATAGTCTATTAGCATTTACCCTCTATATGAGGTTGTATGCAAGAATGCAATGGAAATGCGGATCATGCAAGCTAACTTGACCAAAATGCCCCGATACTTTGAAACTGTCCAGTACAGTCCCTTACTGTGCCTGGACCCCAAATTACACCCATATTGGCCCAGAAACATCCAAGAATAACTCTTTACTCTCCCATATGAACTTGACATCGAGATCTACAACTTTCAGTAAATTACACTTAGGCCCCTAAAGTTTGCTAAAATTATAGAAAGACCCCCACCATTGATTTGATAACTCCCGAGTCAAATAATTCATTCTTAAGGCTCCAAGTATCCTTCTAAGTCAGGTTGTTGGTCTCAAAACATTAACTTTGTTCAAATGCAAAGTTTTAATTAATTGCACATAGGCCCCCGAAGTTTAGTAAAACTGCAAAAAGACCCCCATATTTGACTTGGTCAACCCTAGCCCAGAATTACATACAAGTACTCCAAACACGCATACAAGACATGCTGACAAACTCCAAGTTACTAAACTAACCTCAATTCAAAGTTTAAGTGAAATGACTATTTTGCCCCTCCTATACAGTTCAGTCAAACTAGGGTTTGCGAAAAGTCAAACTTGGTCAAACATGATATTTAGACTCAGAATATGAATACGAGCAAGTTTCGTGAAGAACACTAAGGCTAGAAACGTCATTTAGAGTGTCGAATTCAAAAGTCAAATATAGAAGAAAATCGACTCAACTAGTCAACTTTAGGGCTGATTTGTAATCAATTGAGGGGGATACTTGAAAATCTGAGAATAGGGTTTTGAAGACGATAGTTCAAGGATTCCAGAACATATTTTAACTCCTACAAACTCCAAGTATACAAAGAGATATCGCTAGTCAAAGTGGGATGAAAATTACGATTCAATACTTAGAAAAATTCGATAGTGCTTCGCGAGTTCAAGCTAGCAACTTTAGGCTCGTTTTGTGAGAAATCCGTTATAAATTTGAAGATGACCCAGAGACGATGATTTGAAGTATTATGTATCAGCTTTACACAGGAGAAAACAGATCTGAAATTCATTAAGTTTTGAAGAAGATACAAGGGTTACAAAGTAGGTGTTTCACCAGGACACTCTATACTTAGAAAATTTTGAAGCGAAGAACATATGCATAGCAGCAACTTTGGAGCCAAAATCAGAGGGTTTAGAGATCGAATTGGACCAAGAAATCAACACGAAAGTTGGATTACTACATGCAGGGAATCCATAGCAACAAGAATCAGATCAAAACATCAAGTAACGAGGGAGTTATCGACTCATGAACAGGGCAGGTTTTCAAGTCGGAAATCTCTACATGCACGAATCAATCTTGACAAATTTGATGTTACAGTCATGATTGGATGATCTAAACGTGTTCTAGACATTATTAGGAGCATGCTCATGCTTTCAATCAATCAAAACAAGAAAGAAAAGGGTCTGAAATCGAGCTACGAACTTACCGGCGGCCATGGCGGATTCCGGCGACCAGCTGCTCGGTACCGGCACTTCCACGCCTTCCTATCACTTTCTGAGTTGTTTACAGAGTCCTAGTGTGATTACAGAAGGTCTGGGGATCACAATGACGCGATAATCGCTGGAAACGACGAAGAAATCGCCGGTTCACGCTTTGCCGGCCACGGGTTTTGCAGAATCCGACCACCCGTCGCGAATCCGGCGAGTTACGACGCTTTCTTGGTGTCGTTGAGCTCGCCTAGAGATGGAGATCACGAATATGGGGCTTGTTACAACTGAATATCAACGGGGAAGACGAATTTGACAAATTAAGGGTTAGGGTTCTTCGACTTCAAAACCCGATTGCTCTCTCGATACCCAATCAAACTTTGAATTGATTTGTGCGTTTTGATCAGCGGACCGAGGGGGTACTGCGGTAGGAGCAGTTTTTGATTTGGAGGAAGGGAGAGGTGGTTGCCTTGGTGGTGGTGGTGGTTTCATGGTGGATGTGGTGGTGTTCTTGGTGGTTGAGGAGGGAGAGGGGAAAGAAAATAAAATGGTGAGAAGTTGATGAAATTCTCTGCTGAGAGATGATGATAGAGCTGTTGGGTGTTGCCAACTCATAGCAATTTTGTGAAAACACTTAGGACAAGTGTCCATCATGCATAGGGGTTAGAAGTGTAGTTTTTCAAACTTTAGTGTATAAACTAGAATTAGAGCTTCTATTTACTTTCAGATAATTGCACAACCACCCCGAACATCTCTAGTGCTCCAAAATCATTATAACAACTCCCAAATATTGCAAACACTCCGAAGTTCCAACTTTAAAGCCGTGACAAATTATTTACAAATTCGCCCCCAGAGTCTTGATATTGCACTAAGAATTCTCTCGGAAATTAGGGGTGTTACAGTCTACCCACCTTAAAAGAATCTTCGTCCCCGAAGATCTCATTCTATACTTACCCACATACACAAATGTAGCACAGTGACTCAGTCTATTTGACTTAGTCAGACAAGTACCTAAACCGCTCTCGTCGAATGTTATGCTCTCAGATGATGGCCTCCTTAGCTGGTCAGTTAGCAACACATTAACGGAAAGAAATTCCCATTCTCACTCTCCACACGACGGGGTCTATTATGAGTCTATATTACTATCCAGCCTAGACTTTCATCACAATCGGGTTTCGTATATGACTAGTACAAGTAAAAGTTCGAAACAAGAGTTTAAAGGTTCAATAACAATATACAAGTTCTCATTTTTAGAAACGACTCACAAATTTGCTAGAATTTATACAAATATCGAAACATTTAGACAAATACTTTTATCAAGACTAATATGTCGTTTTGCTTAACTCGTCCGAGTTAAAAATGTTGTCTTACCTGTAGAGGATTAGATAAACCAATCACCTAAAGTGTTCCACGCATACGAGAGGAAAAGAACACTATGTGTCGTCACACAACGTGTCTCTCCATCACAACTCGAATGTGTTTCAAATGTTCCAACTTAGTCTACACAGCGGGTACAACTTATAGTACCGTCGTACTAAGAGTTGCGCCAGCGGACTGATAAACAAAGTGGTACATATCACTTGGCATTTGATAGCTCGACATCCCAATAATTTTAGAAAACTATTTTTGTTTAAAAAAAATATAATTTATTGTTTAAAATTTCTAATTTGGAAATGACTGTGTCAAATAAACTCAAAATGAAACAAAACAAAATATAATCATAAAAGTCATCTCTCGTAGGTAAGAAAAGATTGGTCTCATGGTCTTCTAGATCAAAGCGTCGTTACTCTCTCGTCGACTAATTAACATAATCAACAAAGGAACGCAGATACGCATCACACAACAATGATAAATCATTTCTATATAGCAACTAAACATGCTCATAGAATAACCAACATATAATTAACAAGTGGATTTCGCATAGATAACATATAATAAGTAGTTAACAGTTAATCAACAAGTAAATACAAATCGAGTTGAACAATACGTAAGTACCCAAACTCCCCGACGGCTTGTTTACTTGTTATTGCCCTATTGGGTTATCCTAATCAATTTTAAATTTTGAAAACGTTTTATCTTCTTATTTTCTACTAATGGAAATTGAAAAGTCACTTTAACCAGAGAACCGATGCTCTGATACCATCTGAAACATCCCGGGATCTCGGTTCAGGGTTAAAGCGACAATCGATGGCCAAAAGTAGAAATAAAGTTGCGAATATTACATTTTATTTAATAAATACAACAAGCTTGAGAAGATAAGTTTACAAATGTAATGTGATTGAAATAAACTATGTGATTTAATCTCAGCTACACGTCTTCGTCTCGATCCGCGTTCCCATTCCCCACACTTGATTGACGACCTGCGGTTTTAAAATAGCAAAAGCCGACGCAGTTTTGAAGAAATAATCAGTAAAAACTGAGTAAGTACATACTACGACATGTAAATCAACGAGTGGCACGGAAGCATGAGTTGGAACAAAACAGAAGATTTGAAACAATAATAGTAACATATTTGGGATTTTGGAACAACTGGAAGTAACCGAATAACAAAACCTCTCAGTTTAATAACGTTAGGAAACCATAAGTATTCTGTGAGATCTCCAGAGTAAACAAGTCCATTTGAGTTGATAACGATATTAATTCACAAGTAGCATATGCTTTTCAATTCATTTAATTAGATTAGGCAATCAAGAGCCACAAACAACATCAATAGAGTAGTCAATTTTTAAAATTCGACTTCAATCAACAGTTTAATTTAGCTGAGGCGTGTCAAGAGCCACCAGCAGGATCGATGTAGACAGAGGGATCACGAAATAACCACTAAGGGTTCCTTCTAGGGTCTATCAAACCCTATTTCACCTGAGCGTTAAGGGAGCCCATTCGTCAACCCCGCTCATAACATTAGCTAAAAGGCCTTAAGTGTCGACACCCCTATACCGTAGTGACCCTTACAAGTATAAGTAGCACTCTATAGCTCTATAAAACCCTTGGCCTCAATATCTTGATACATTTTGGCTCATCGGGGGCGAATTTTTGAACATTGACGTTCTATCCAATAATAAGAAGCATTGCTTCAATGGTCTTAGCCATAAGAAAATGGGGGATCGCTTGACGCCTCCCATTAATAACAGTACTCTGTACATCGTCCTAAATCTATTAGAGGTATTTTACTTCTTCTCTTTCACATGACCAGAATCATAATATCAACACTTCGCAAGTAATTTCCGAAAGTTCTCAAAGGAGATAAATAACAGAGTTTAACAACTTTCGAGTCGAAAACATGCGTTCTCATACTATTTCATGTAACCAAAATTCCTTTGAACATTAAACGCAAACACACATTTTGATATGAAAAGGCCGTACATATGTACTTACCTCTGAGCCATGAAAGGCGCAAAGCAACGCTAGCACTCCTACAACGCTCGTCTCCGAATCTCACAGTAAATGCAGCAACACGAATACGTACGTCTACTTCGAACGATCCTTAATAACGACTGTATATACACAAGTCAAGTATATAGTCTATTAGCATTTACCCTCTATATGAGGTTGTATGCAAGAATGCAATGGAAATGCGGATCATGCAAGCTAACTTGACCAAAATGCCCCGATACTTTGAAACTGTCCAGTACAGTCCCTTACTGTGCCTGGACCCCAAATTACACCCATATTGGCCCAGAAACATCCAAGAATAACTCTTTACTCTCCCATATGAACTTGACATCGAGATCTACAACTTTCAGTAAATTACACTTAGGCCCCTAAAGTTTGCTAAAATTATAGAAAGACCCCCACCATTGATTTGATAACTCCCGAGTCAAATAATTCATTCTTAAGGCTCCAAGTATCCTTCTAAGTCAGGTTGTTGGTCTCAAAACATTAACTTTGTTCAAATGCAAAGTTTTAATTAATTGCACATAGGCCCCCGAAGTTTAGTAAAACTGCAAAAAGACCCCCATATTTGACTTGGTCAACCCTAGCCCAGAATTACATACAAGTACTCCAAACACGCATACAAGACATGCTGACAAACTCCAAGTTACTAAACTAACCTCAATTCAAAGTTTAAGTGAAATGACTATTTTGCCCCTCCTATACAGTTCAGTCAAACTAGGGTTTGCGAAAAGTCAAACTTGGTCAAACATGATATTTAGACTCAGAATATGTATACGAGCAAGTTTCGTGAAGAACACTAAGGCTAGAAACGTCATTTAGAGTGTCGAATTCAAAAGTCAAATATAGAAGAAAATCGACTCAACTAGTCAACTTTAGGGCTGATTTGTAATCAATTGAGGGGGATACTTGAAAATCTGAGAATAGGGTTTTGAAGACGATAGTTCAAGGATTCCAGAACATATTTTAACTCCTACAAACTCCAAGTATACAAAGAGATATCGCTAGTCAAAGTGGGATGAAAATTACGATTCAATACTTAGAAAAATTCGATAGTGCTTCGCGAGTTCAAGCTAGCAACTTTAGGCTCGTTTTGTGAGAAATCCGTTATAAATTTGAAGATGACCCAGAGACGATGATTTGAAGTATTATGTATCAGCTTTACACAGGAGAAAACAGATCTGAAATTCATTAAGTTTTGAAGAAGATACAAGGGTTACAAAGTAGGTGTTTCACCAGGACACTCTATACTTAGAAAATTTTGAAGCGAAGAACATATGCATAGCAGCAACTTTGGAGCCAAAATCAGAGGGTTTAGAGATCGAATTGGACCAAGAAATCAACACGAAAGTTGGAGTACTACATGCAGGGAATCCATAGCAACAAGAATCAGATCAAAACATCAAGTAACGAGGGAGTTATCGACTCATGAACAGGGCAGGTTTTCAAGTCGGAAATCTCTACATGCACGAATCAATCTTGACAAATTTGATGTTACAGTCATGATTGGATGATCTAAACGTGTTCTAGACATTATTACGAGCATGCTCATGCTTTCAATCGATCAAAACAAGAAAGAAAAGGGTCTGAAATCGAGCTACGAACTTACCGGCGGCCATGGCGGATTCCGGCGACCAGCTGCTCGGTACCGGCACTTCCACGCCTTCCTATCACTTTCTGAGTTGTTTACAGAGTCCTAGTGTGATTACAGAAGGTCTGGGGATCACAATGACGCGATAATCGCTGGAAACGACGAAGAAATCGCCGGTTCACGCTTTGCCGGCCACGGGTTTTGCAGAATCCGACCACCCGTCGCGAATCCGGCGAGTTACGACGCTTTCTTGGTGTCGTTGAGCTCGCCTAGAGATGGAGATCACGAATATGGGGCTTGTTACAACTGAATATCAACGGGGAAGACGAATTTGACAAATTAAGGGTTAGGGTTCTTCGACTTCAAAACCCGATTGCTCTCTCGATACCCAATCAAACTTTGAATTGATTTGTGCGTTTTGATCAGCGGACCGAGGGGGTACTGCGGTAGGAGCAGTTTTTGATTTGGAGGAAGGGAGAGGTGGTTGCCTTGGTGGTGGTGGTGGTTTCATGGTGGATGTGGTGGTGTTCTTGGTGGTTGAGGAGGGAGAGGGGAAAGAAAATAAAATGGTGAGAAGTTGATGAAATTCTCTGCTGAGAGATGATGATAGAGCTGTTGGGTGTTGCCAACTCATAGCAATTTTGTGAAAACACTTAGGACAAGTGTCCATCATGCATAGGGGTTAGAAGTGTAGTTTTTCAAACTTTAGTGTATAAACTAGAATTAGAGCTTCTATTTACTTTCAGATAATTGCACAACCACCCCGAACATCTCTAGTGCTCCAAAATCATTATAACAACTCCCAAATATTGCAAACACTCCGAAGTTCCAACTTTAAAGCCGTGACAAATTATTTACAAATTCGCCCCCAGAGTCTTGATATTGCACTAAGAATTCTCTCGGAAATTAGGGGTGTTACATAGACACATTGATTTCTATAACAAAATACCTATATTGGAATTCATAATTCCTTTATTTATTACTTCTAGGTACTTTGGGCAGCCTCTCTTCCTCTACACCACCTATGGGACTCCAAGGCAACTTGGTTTTAGCAACAGGCTTGCTTTATACCCATGGGGTCGGTGCAAACAATTTGCCCTTACCCATGCTGTTAACCATTAACAGCTTTGCCCATGCCCATTATGAGTGTTTTGTTTAGTGAATTTTTCAATCATATTGAGTAAATCAACTTTAAAACAAAACTATAATTGCATCCAATGCAATTCTTGGTTCACTTGGGTGAATAACCGTTTATTCTTAATCTATCTCATAGATAATGCATATTCACTAATGTTTCAATCATATTGAATTAGTATATTTGCATAACCCAAAATGGAGCATCACTTCAAACCTTTCATGTTTAGCTCGCTCTTTTGAAAGAGCTTCTTTCAATGTATGATCATATCATACTTCTCCATGTTTCTCTCCTTGCTTCCAAAGTTCAGAGTTCATGGAAGCTAGCATGAGGCAATTCATAACCAAAGAACCATTCTTTGGTGTTCCTTCCATTAGCTTTTAGTGCGTTTTGGTAGTTGGTAGGAAGAGAACTTTATGTTCTACGATGTACAACAATTTCTCTTTTATTTGAGAACAATTCTCAATTTTATACCAGTCTAGGAAAAGATAAAGTCGCGTTTTTATTTGTTTAATGCCATGGGTATTTAACACCTAAAGGATTATGCAAAGTTTGTGACGTTTTAACTATATTCAACAAGGATTTAATTTGTTAAATATAGCTCCCACTATTTTACTACGGATTAATAACCCTCAAGATATTAATGCGGAAAATATCCTTATATTTTCTAGTGGGCCAAGATCCATGTTTCATCTCCTTATGAGCTTGCTTTGGCAAGTCACCCATAATTTGACTACTTTAGGTAGGAAAAATTCCAACTGCATCCCATATGCAACTCTTGGTTCAATTGGGCAAATAACTCCTTATTTATCCATCCATATGAATAATCCCAATTGATTGCCTCTAGGTTTCTTAATCATACTAATAGCCCAGTTGTGTTCAACCTCTTATTTAAACAATTGCACATTGTTACGTGCCATCGCATTCCATCTTTATGAACCTAGTCGCCATGCTTTGGCACGCACGATCTTGATAAATAATGATGATAATGAGTGTTTAAATAACGAGAAGGCAAGAACACAATATTTTAATTTTGAGGGATTTTAAATTCAATTGTAATTGTTTTGTTGATCAAAATCAACTAATCTATCTATTTGAGTTTGGGCACAACTCCAAATAATAGATCCGGGTTGTCTAATTATCTTATTATCCTAATTGCATGCATCATCCATACACCAACCACACAATAATAATAAGACAATAATAAACAACCACAAAACAGAAATTTAAACGTGATGTGGATATGGCCTTTCTAGACTAAGATAATTCCAAGCCAATGGAAATATCTATGAACCCTAAAACAAACACATCTCCATGCGTCTTGATCTTTTGGTCCATCCTTCATAGTCATGTGGAATGCTCCATGCTCCATGCTCCATCTTTTGTGGCTTCTTTGGCTTTGGGCTTCTTTTCTTCAATCTTGGCTTACAATCTACTTTATCTAGCACTAGCTAACTTCTATACTAAATAAATTAAATCTCACAAGTTGAGAAAAAAATGGCACGCAGGCCATAAAACCCTAATTAATTATTACAATTAATTGATCAGCTCGCAGGCCGTAAAACCAAACCACAAAATTAAACATCCACATCAAACCACATCCTAAGGCCATATTCAATCACCATGCGATTTGCACATAAACAGTTAAAATCCAATTTTAACACGCTTGGTCAATTTTAATTGATTTTAGGATTTCTAGGGTTAAAACGGTCCATGGGCCCAACAATCAAATTTCCCGGGCCCAACAAGATGAACCACAAGGCCCTAGGGCCGGCCCGGCCCAAAACCCACAAGCCTAGGCCGCGGGTTAGGGCCGCCCGGCCCCTAGGGCGGCCAATCTTGGGCGGCAAGCAAGGGGGGCGGTCCCTAGGGGGGCCGAACCTCCTTGAGGGAGTTGTTTCCAAAACAACTCCCTTGCTTGGTGCCCAAGTTTGGTTGTTTCCTTGTTTTGGGAGAACTCCTTCTTCCCCAAGGATGCCCAAACCCTAGATCTAAGATCCTAAAATTTCTCAAACTCACCAATTCATGCATCCAATACAAAAATTGGATCTTGTTATGATTAATTATTGACAAATTGCATCCCATGCTTGATTTGTCTTGTTTTACGCGATAAACAATCAAATTAAGGTGTAAAACAACTAAAACGTAACACATAAACCACGTTAATGCTCTACGACCTGTGGCTCTGGTACCACTGTAGGGTTTTGATTCATGGACTGCACAACGGAAGCATAAACAAACATAAAACCATGCAAAACCCTCCAAGGATCACAAGTCAAGAGACATAACGATGGTAAAGGTTAGAAATCATAAACACACCTTAGGGTTCTCCTTTGATGACTTCAAACGCGAATAGTGTCACGTCTCTACGGTTGATCCACGCCTAGAGGTGAGATCTAGATCCTCCAAATCCTTGTTCTAGCTAGGAACAATGGAGGAGGATGAAGGAATCGCCAACAATGGAGTGCCAAAGGTGGGGCGGCACCCTTTAGGCCGACGGGTAGGGGGGGCGGCAATCCCAAGGGGGGTTCGGCCCTCTTTTTGGGACTTGCCCTCTCTCCTTGCTTTGTTCTCTCCTACTCTATCATATAGATGTGTGGTGTGTAGAGAGAAAAATAAGCTAGGAGTGTTCTTTATATAGTCCAACAACTCCTTGTCCTACTACATAAAGAACCCCTCATAATCCTACTCAAGTTCGGATTAGTCCCTTTTGCAAAATAGTCCTTATCATGTCAATACATGGATTAATTTTATTTGCAAATTAATCCTAATCATGTCTCTACATGAATTAGGCCACCTTGGCAAATCCTAATCATGTCTATACATGGATTAGTCCAACTTGCATATTAGTCCTACTAAGTTAGCAAGTTGTTGCGATTTGATCTTTCTAATTAATTACTCATATTAATTAATTATTTCCCATGTCTAGTTCACCCCTATATGGCGTGTGACCCCATAGGTTCTATTTAGTTGGTAGTAACTATTTACTAATATGGAGCGGCCTCTAGCAAGACATCCATTCTAGCCAACAAATAGAATATTCATCATGACAAACCTTGTGCAAGTATTTGTCTCATCCCTTTGTCCCAATATCCGGATTGGACACGAGACATACAAGTCACACTCGTATATCCAATCAATAGTTTCTCGATCCTGGGAATAGCCTTATTCGTGCAAATAACATCAATATCCCATATTGATTTATTTGAGTTTGGCCAGACATTTTATAAGCACTATCCCTCGAGTGGACTAGGATATTTGCTCCCGTTATGTGGGAGGGACAAATTCTATCTACGTCCACTACGATATCTAAGCTTGCTTCTTATTGTATCCAGTACACGCCTTTATAACTACCCAGTTACGGTGTAGCGTTTGACGCTACCAAGATCACAATAATCCACAACTAGACAATCTAGTGACTTCAAGTCTAAGGATGACAATACCGTTGCACCACGAAAAGCGCTTGTGACTTAGCATAACGAGTATGTAGCTTTCTCGGAGATGGGTCAATCCAGTATGCCATTACTCCTAATGCATACCCATGTGTTGGATCATGATATCTCCATATCAATCCAACCCCATACTAGTATATAGATGATTGTCCTATTAATCATTATAATCGACTAGGGATTTTTAAGAATATAACACTTATATTCTAAGGACTTCATTCATGTTAGCATATCTCTATATCGATAACATAATGAATCGTAAATCCATAAATGTCACAATTAATTGATTGCCTCTAGGGCACAATTCCAACAGTTGTAATCCTGAGACTTGAAGTCACTAGATACTCTAGTTGTGAAATATCATGTTTTGATATTATCAAACGTTACCCAGCTACTTAGCTGGATAAATAAAAGATATTCATCGGGCATGATAGGAAGCAACCTTAGAGATGGTAGTGATGTAGAGAGGATTTGTCCCTCCCACATAATAGGAGTATATATATGGCCACTCGAGTAGTAGTGCTTATGTAATGTATGGCAAGACTCAGATATATCAATATGGAGATATTGATGCTATCTGTATAGATAAGCCTATTCCCTGGATCGAGAAACTATGGATTGAATATGATAATTCAATTTCTCTTTTTTGATGTGAAGTATGAACTGTGGAAGTTTATATGAAGATGATGAAATAAAGTGGTAAAATATGTTCAAGGCTCTAAGGCCTTGAAGGTCTATGTCTGCATTTGAATTGATTAAGTATTGTTTAACAATCTTATGTATGCAGGCTTAGCATTGGATCAGTTGTTGGTTAAACGTGTCTTACAAATATTCTTGGACTATATCCATGTGTTTCTAACACTCACAGGTTTCACAGCTTGAATGAATCAATTATTAGAAAGCTATAAGCTTAAAACTGTGAAGAATGTCACAGAGCTCCAAGGCCTTGAGATTTCCCTTGAAATGCTGACAGCCTTATAACTGATGCTTTCGTTTAGGATGTTATATGTGGTAATGTGATTGGTTACTGACTTGTTATAAGTCTTAATCATAATTTTATCATTATCTTTTACATATTGCTGATATTATATTAATCTTGTTATCAGAATTTTGGCCTAGTTTATTGCAGAAACTGTTGCCAAACAGTCAGTAATATGTTGATATATTTTATCGATTTTGATTGACCTTGATATCAATTTTGTTGCAGGGTTGTTCGTTTTTCAAACCCCTCACAACAAAATATAATGATATCCATTCATAGTTGTTGAAAGAATCATATTTGGGAGAGGATTTGTATGGAGGCAGTTATTAAAATCACTTATTCAGTTACTGCAGTTTGTTATAATCTCTAGTTTAAATCTCAAAGAAGAAAAAGGAGACCGAGAGAGGAATTATAATTCAGAAAAGAAGAGTGATTAGTGTCGCGGATATCATACAATTAACTCTTCAATCAATCAAGCTCTCAACACTGCTGAAGAAGGAGATCAATCATCCAGAAATCCGAAGAACACATCCAAGCTTCACTGCTTATTTCTTTCATGTGTTCTTCATAATTACTTAATTTGTGTTATATTTCTGATTTCTTAAACCTCGCAAACTTAGAAATCTAGTTTTTCAAGTGAACAACAAGAGTTTCTTATTGTTTGAACATATTGTAGCTGTTACTATATACGTTGGGAACCACAAGTTGTATATGTGCAAGGAAGTTCACTTAGGCTTGAGATCTAGGGCTAAATCTGGGTGATTAATAAGAAGTGTTTTCCAAATCCTGGAGGGATCAGATCCCACAGAGAGAGACTAGGTCCAATTGTGACTGAACTCTGTGAAAATCCTTGTGTTCTTTACTTTACAGTATTCTTCTTTATCACTGCAAACTATCTAGCTCAAAACAGGATTTTCAAAGGCTTTAAGTATTTTACAGCTCAAGGCCTTGAATCTTTCAGTAGCTCTTAGAAAGCTTCTTTCTTTTATCAAAATTTCTCCAAGGCCTTGAAATTCAACCAGTGGCTTATCTTTTTTTTTCAAAAGACTAAGGTTTAGCAAAAGTTTCCATACTCAATTCTAACCCCCCCCCCTTCTACAGTATTTAATCATGTGTTTATACTTACATTACAAACTTTCAATTGGTATCAGAGCTTGGGTCACTTCTGAGGATCTAACAATCTTGTGACAATGAGTAATGTAGGTGATGGAGGATTCTCACAGGGAAGGGAAGCCAACAGACCTCCGTTATTCTGTGGTGACAATTTCATGCATTGGAAGGCATTGATGAATATGTTCATCATAGATCAAGACATGGAACTGTGGTCTATCGCTCTTAATAGTCCTCATGTGTATTACACTACTACTGATGGGATTAGAATAATCAAAACTGAAGAGGAACTTTCAGTTACAGAGCTGGAAAAGGTATCCAAAAATTACAAAGCCATGAATATGTTATATTTTCTCTTAGTGCAAATGAGTTCAATAGAGTTTCAAACTGCAAAAGTGCCAAGGAGGTTTGGGACAAGCTGGTTGTAATATATGAAGGAACCAGTCAAGTCAAGCAAACTAAGATCAACATTCTACTGAGGAAACAAGGACTACAGCAAGGAAAAATCCAGATCCTCAAGCAGCAAGGATCACAACGGTAAGTCTTCTTCACATTCACATAAACCTAAAGTGATGAATTGTTTTGAATGTGGTGATGCAGATCATTTAGTAAAGGAATCTCCTCAAAAGAAGAAAAGTAGGCAATTTCCTAAAAAAGAAAATGAAAACAGAAGAAAGAAGGCAATGGTTGCTTCTTGGAGTGATAAAGAAACTTCAACAGACTCAGATTCTGATGAAGAGCAGGAAAATCTTTGTCTTATGGCTGAGCATGATGAAAAAAGTGTTGAGACAAACCTATTGAAGACAAGGTAAAGAATCCTTTTTCTAGTCCTTCTACTGTTTTTCCTGAGATCCTCAAAAGTATGCTTTTGATTGAGGAAAGTTATAGGAGTGAGATTGATTTTTTTAAATGAAGGTTCATGAGCAAGCCAAGGAAAACTTAGACTTGATTTTTTTTTTTTTTAAATGTCTTGAAGCTACTAAGTTGAAAATTGACAGTGACTTCAAAGCCTTAGACAGTAGGTTAAAAGCTTTGAAGGCACAAGTCAAGGAAGTTTTTTTATCAAAACTCTCTCTTAACTGATAAGTATGTTGATTTAAAGAATCATTCAGATGATTTAGAGCAACAGAAAACTGCATTGACTGTGAAGCTTCAAGAATCTAAAACGATTTTATCAACCTTTGCTGGCTCAGAACACAAGCTCAATCTCATGCTTCGAGGAAGTCTGCAGTCTGTGCATAAAAGTGGAATTGGCTATAATAAAATTATCCAAATAAAAGCCAAACTACTTTTGTGAAATCCGGAAGTAGCCATTCTCCAAAATGTCATTATTTTGGAAAAATTGGTCATGCAAGATTAACTTGCCCCTTCATAAGATCAGAAGCTCACATTTTGAGGAACACTTATCCTTATCAGCTCAAGGGACAAGTTAAATAGATTTGGGTTCCTAAATGAATTAGACCACCAAACATTGTTGATTATGAGTATGACTCAAAATTATACACTTGGTCTACTGGCATGTTGAGGCATTGATTTATTTGTTGCAGGTTGTCACCAAGGCCTTGAAGGATCAGAAATGGATCTTGGATAGCGGTTGTTCCAGACATATGAGTGGAAATAAATCTTTGTTCACTGAATTTTAAGAGCAATCTAGAGTAACAATTACACTTGGTGACAAAGTCAAATGCAATATAATTGGTATAGGTAGTATTGGTAATGGTTCTACTGATTCTATTTCAGATGTCTATCTTGTTGATGGTCTTAAGTATAATCTGCTTAGTATATCTCAGCTATGAGATAGAGGTAATAATGTTATTTTTAACAAGGATAAATGTGTTGTGAAAGATGAAAATCTGAGTTCCATACTCATTGCTCCTTGATCATACAATGTATATGCTTTAAGTGCTAACAAAGTTGCATGTGAAAAGCTAAAGTGTCTCAAGGCCTCGAAGGAAGACTCAAAACTCTGGCATAGAAAGCTTGGGAATATAAGCATGCATTATAATAACAAACTCATCTCAAAAGACTTGGTAAGAGGATTACCAACCCTGAAATTCAAAGATGATGAGATTTGCAAGGCATACGCTCAAGGTAAACAGAGAAAAAGTTCCTTCAAGCCAAAGAACTTTGTAAGTACTTATAGACCTTTAGAACTTATGCATATGGACTTGTGTGGTCCTATGAGAGTTCAAACTCCAAGAGGTAAGAGGTATATGCTTGTTTTGGTAGATGATTATTCTAGATTTACTTGGGTTATGTTCATTACATACAAAACTGAAGCTTACCTAAATTCTCAAAGCTTTGCAAAGAGCTTCAAACTTCAAAAAACTTACCTGTTGCATCTATTAGAAGTGATCATGGCAGGGAATTTGATCAGCTTAATTTTGATTTATATTATGCAAAGCATGGCATTTCACACAATTTCGCTGCAGCAGAATGGAGTTGTTCAGAGGAAGAATAAGACACTTGAAGATATGTCGAAAACCATGCTACTTGAAAGTAATTTGCCAAAATATCTGTGGGCAGAAGCTGTTAACACTACCAATTATGTGCTCAATAGAGGCTTGATTATCCCTATTTCGAATAAAACTCCATATGAATTGTTTAAAGGCAGAAATCCTGGTGTTTCTTATTTCAAACGTTTTGGTTGTACTTGCTATGTGCATAATAATGGTAAAAATAATCTTGGCAAGTTTGATGCCAGAAGTGATGAAGGTTTATTTCTTGGTTATTCTCAAACTAGCAAGGCTTATAGAGTTTTCAGTAAGAGACCTAAGATTGTAGAGGAGAGTATTCATGTGATTTTTGATGAAAGTACTGATGATTCTCTGAGTGAAAGTTTTTCAGATCTCAACTTGAATAAGTATGAGGCATATGATGATTATGAGAAAGAGAAAAGAAGCAAAACTAAGTTTCAGGATCAGTCAGAAGAATCTCAAGGCATTGAACCTCCTGCTGAGCCAAAATCTCAAAGCCTTGAGACTGAGATTGACAGAACATATGATGCTCCATCTACTATGTCAAGATCTCAAATCCTGAAGGACCACATAACTGGACACCAAGGAAGAAGTTCAAATACCTATCAGATCCTCCAGACAACGTCATCTCAGATCCAACCACTGGAACTCAAACAAGAGGCCAGTTGCAGAATTTATGTGCTTTTAGTGCTTTTGTATTACTTATTGAGCCTAAAAAGGCAAAAGAAGCACTAGAGGATACAGAATGGTCTGAATGAGTTTTAGAGGAACAAAGTATGGAATTTGGTTCCTAGACAAAATACTCAATCAGTGATTTGAACCAAATGGGTGTTCAGAAACAAACTTGATAAAAATGGTAACTTTGTGAGAAATAAAGCAAGACTTGTGGCACAGGGATACAATCAAGAAGAAGGTATTGACTATGAGGAGACATTTGCTCTTGTTTCCAGGTTAGAGGCTATCAGAATACTTCTTGCATTTGCATCTCATAAACATATAAATATTTATCAAATGGATGTCAAATGTGATTTTTTAAATGGTTATTTACAAGAAGAAGTATATGTTGCTCAACCACCTGGTTTTGAGATGAAAATTTCCCTGATCATGTTTACAAATTAGACAAAGCTCTTTATGGCCTTAAGAAAGCTCCAAGGGCTTGGTACGACAGACTCTCGAAGCTTTTACTTGACAATGGTTTTAAGAGAGGTCTTGTTGACAAAATTATTTTCATTAAGAATCAAGAGAAGGATTTGTTAGTAGTACAGATTTATGGTGATGATATACTATTTGGTGCTACTAATGATGCTCTTTCAAAAGATTTTTCTAGTCAAATGTGCAGGGAATTTGAGATGAGCTTATTGGGAGAATTAAATTTCTTTCTTGGACTTCATGTACATTAAATGAAGAAATGAATTTTTGTGCATCAAGGGATATATACCAAGGACTTATTGAAAAAGTATAATATGTCTCAGTTCAAGGCAATTAAGACCCCCATGAGTTCATCACTATCCTTAGATAAGGATTCAAATGGTAAGAGTGTAAATCAAAAAGAATACAGAGGTATGATTGATTCTCTTCCGTATTTAACTGCTAGTAGACCTGATATTATGTTTAGTGTGTATGTATGTGTGCAAGGTTTCAAACTGATCCTAAGGAAAGTCATTTGATTCCTGTTAAAAGGATTTCAAGGTAGTTGAATGGAACCAAAGATTTGGGGCTTTGGTATCCAAGAAGAACTAATTTTATGTTGAGTGGTTATTCAGATGAATCTTTGCAGGTTACAAAGTGGATAGAAAGAGTACTTCAGGGTATTGTCAATTACTTGGTTCTTCATTGATTACTTGGCACTCAAAGAAGAAAAATTTTGTAGCGTTGTCAACTGCAAAAGCTGAATACATTGCAGCTAGTGCTTGTTGCTCACAAGTATTATGGATTGCTCACCAATTGAGAGATCTCGGATATGAATTCAGAAATGTGTCTATCAATTGTGACAATACAAGTGCCATTTCAATCTATAAGAATCCAGTACAGCATTCAAGAACTAAGCACATAGATGTGAGAAATCATTTCTTAAGAGATCATCATGAGAAAGATGATGTGTCTCTTTCTTTTATTTCAACTACTTTGCAAATAGCTGATATTTTCACTAAACCATTTCCAAATGAAAGGTTTGTATCTTTAATTCTTGAATTGAGAATGCTAAACAAAGATGCATTGGTTTAGGGGAAGTATTTGATCTTGTATGTGCTTATTTGTTGAAATATCAAAGCATTGAGATCATACTTTCCAGGCCTTGGAAGTATGATTCAAAGCTTTGAATTTTCTGAGTAACTTCAGTATTCTTCAACGCCTTGAGATTGTTCTTCAAAGGCTTTGATAAATTTGTGCAGATTCTGTTCAATAATTGGATCACCAAACATTTTGCATTATATTATTAGATAATTGTAGAATATTTGATTTACTCAGAGATTTACTCAAAATACAACAAAATATCTTGACATATCTTCTCGTATTCGATTTTTTGCATGCAGATCAAAAAAGCCCTTTTTAAACTATTTTTCTTTAACTTATAAGATGAACTTCAGAGCTTTTCTTCTCAACTCTCTCTCTCAATCTCTCGTCGTCCTTATCTCTCTAAATTCTCTCCTTCTTTTCAAAACCCTAAACCTAAATGGAGCGCAAATCACCAAGACTTCAACAGAAGACAGAGCCTTCAACAATGAGGAAGAATAAGAGAGCCAAGAAGAAAATTGAGGTCACCAAATCTGATTCAGGTTCAGAGAGGACACAGAGCATGCAAGAGGCATCTCCTCCAGCCAAAAAGGGCAAACTAGTGAAGGATGTGGAGACTTCAAGGGCAGAATCAGATGAGGTTCAACAAAGTCAGGAACAGGGGGAAGAAGTACCAGAAGTAGAGCAATAGAAGAATGATCAAGAGGGTCAATCTGAATCAAAGAAGAAGAAAGGGGGAGAAAATAAGAAGAAAGCTCAGGAAGACAAACAGAAGGATCAGACATCAAAGAAGCATAAACCAGAAGTGAAAGATGATCAACCTTCTGAGAAAAAGGTCAGAGTTAAGCACAGTTCTGCAAAAGCCAAAAGCAAAGGAAGTTTTGGTAAGAACTTACTTGCTGATAATTGGCTTATTAGTTCATAAGTCAAACAAATTTGGATGGATGGGTATGCTTCTTCCAAAGTTTCTTTTTGTAGTTTAATTTCTGATGGTCTATTAGATAAACTGGACATAGATTGCATCAGAAAATTGAAGGATTCATTTGTTTAGAAGATGATAAACCCTAGTCCTGAGGCTTACCCTAGGCTTACAAGACTGTTTTATTTGAATTTGGTTCATGAAGAGTAAGAGAGTTGTGTTTTAACCTCTAGAGTTGCTGGTGTTGATATGAGGTTAGATCATAATGTTTTTGCCAAGATCTTGGGGGTTCTTAGGAAATACAAGGTGAGTGAACATCCTGACAGAAAATAATGTTTGGAGAAGGCAACGAACATATTTTGCATAGAGGGTACACCAACTGGACAAAAGCAATTAACGGGTCGGATCCGGATCGGATCAGGCCCTTCCCAATCCAGATCTGACCAGGAGAAATAGGATCCAGATCCGATCCAGATGTTCGTATCATCACCGGATTCGGATCAGATCGGATCGGGTTTCATGCAGCTGATCCAAATCCGATCCGAAGATCCATATAGTAGGTGGTCGGTTGGGATTCGGATCAGATCATGCTCGATTTTGCCATAAAAATAGAACAAATAACATAAAAATTAAACATTATTTCGTACGCTAAGGCATGTACGTAAGTAATGAATCCTAAAAAGCAAAAGAAATAGCTTTGTAGGTTGGAGTTATTATAGTATTCTTCTTGTAAGTGTAAGTGGGAAAGTAATGTGGGTATATTTGTAAAGCACACATATACATCGGATCGGATCGGAACCCAGTGGATCTGTCCTACGATCCAAATCCAGATCCAAACCCGTTCGGTTCTGGCTTTTTGAATCCAAATCCGATCCATTTTCAATTGGATCGGATTCGGATCCGATCCGTTCGGCTCGGATTGCTCGGATCTCGGATCGGATCGGACCATATTGCCATCCCTGATTGACACACTATGTGCTCAATTATTAAGATAAGATTTTGTTTACAATTATTATGAGGTTTATTATCCCAAGAGAACATTCTAGGGAGTTGGTTACTGATAGGGTGCTTATTCTAATGTTTCTGATTTGTCAAGGATTTGAGATAGATCTTCCTAGTATTGTTATGGAGCATATGGTTTACTGTGCAAATAGGACAAGGAATCATCCTCTTCCTTATGAAAATTTGTTTCCATTATTCTTTAAGCATTTTGGGATATCAGTGAAGGATGAGGAGAAAATTGCTAGTGGTTTTGGGTTGGTAGATGAAGATGCTCTCCAAAGGATTGGAGTTGTGCAAACTGAGAAAGGGCATTGGAAATTCCATCCTGAGTTGTCCTATGCTGAGATGAAGGAGAAAGAGTTCATCAAACCTAAGGCATCTACTACTTCAAAGGCTTCAGCTAATCTGGATTTTTCCCAGATCATTGATATATTGAGGTAATGGAGGATAGAATAGAGGACTTGAGGCAAAGCCAGTTTTATCTGTCTACTGAGCTTGTTAAGGTAAAGGCCTTGGTGAGCACCATGAATGAGAAATTGGACAGAATTATCAAGGGCTTGAAACTGGAGGAAATTCCATCTGCTACCAGTCAAGATGCTAGTGTGGCTTCAGATGAAGTGATTGGGGATTTTCCGGAGAAGAAGAAAAATAAGGCAGTTCTAGTGATTCTGACTTCTAAGGATTTATTAGAACAAACTGATTAAGAAGCTGGTGATGAAGAAGTTGTTGGGGAAGCTACTAAGAAATAGGTTGCAAAGGTTGATGAGATCATTGATGATGATGTTGAAGATGAGAATGCAGAAGATCAAGTGAAGAGCAAGAAGACTCAGATGGAGATGAAAAAACTGAAGATGAGAAAGAGAAAGCTGGAGATGATAAAGGAAAAGGAAAAAAAGTAAGGTTTCAGAAGGAAGGAAGACTTCCTAGAAGGATGCTGCTGAGTGGTTATGTGTACCTAGTTTGGTTTTTGTAGGATTAACTGTGATCTATGTCAGTTTATGTGGTTTTATGATTTCATACTTATTGTTTTTTTTTTTTTTTTTTTTTTTTTTTGCTATATGTTACTATACTCGCAATTTAATTTTATTATTAAGTTGCATGGTGCTGAGTACACAAGAACATTTGTTTTATCTTTCATCAAGGGGGAGATTGATAATTCAATTTCTCTGTCTTGATATGAAGTATGAACTGGGGAAGTTTATATGAAGATGATGAAAGACAGTGGTAAAATATATTCAAGGCTCCAAGGCCTTGAAGGTCTATGTCTTAATTTGAATTGATTTAAGTATTGTTTAACAATTTTGTGTATGCAGACTTAGCATTGGATCAGTTGTTGGTTAAATGTGTCTTACAAATATTCTTGGACTATATCTATGTTTTTCTAACACTCACAGGTTTCACAGCTTGAACAAATCAACGATTAGAAATGTATAAGCTTAAAACTGTGAAGAATGTCACAGAGCTCCAAGGCCTTGATATTTGCCTTGAGTTGCTGACAATCTTATTTAGCTTAACTTATTCTTTCTTGCAGGATGTTATTTGTGGTAATGTGATTGGTTACTGACTTGTTATAAGTCTTAATCATAACTTTTTCATTACCTTTTACATATTGCTGATCTGATATTAATCTTGTTATCAAAATGTTGGCCTAGTTTATTGCAGAAACTGTTATGCTAAACAGTCAATAATATGTTGATATATTTTCTGGATTTTGTTTGACCGTGAAATCAAGTTTTTTGCATGGTTGTTTTTTGTTCAAACCCCTCACAATAAACTCTAATGGCTATCAATTCATAGCTGTTAAAAGAAGCATGTTTGGGAGAGGATTTGTAGGGAGGCAGTTCCTAAAATCTCTCATTCAGTTACTGCATTTTATTATAAGCTCCAGTTTGAATCTCAAATAAGTAAAAAGAGACTCAGAGAGGACTTATCATTCAGAAAAGAAGACTGCTTACTGTCGTGTAGACTATACAATCAACTCTTCAATCAATCAAGCTCTCAACACTGCTGAAGAAAGAGATTAATCATCTAAACATCTGAAGAACACATCCAAGCTTCACTGCATATTTCTTTTATGTGTTGTTCATACTTTTACTTAATTTGTGTTATCATTCTCATTTCTTAAACCTCACAAACTTAGAAATTTATTTGTTCAAGTGAACAACATGAGGTTCTTATTGTTTCAACAGATTGTAGTTGTTACTAGATAGGTTGGGAACCACAAGCTGTAGGTGTAAGGAAGTTCACTCAGGCTTGAGATATAGTGCTAAATATGGGTGATTAATAAGAAGTGTTTTCCAAATCCTGGAGGGATTAGATCCCTCAGGCCGAGACTAGGTCCAATTGTGACTGAACTCTGTAAAATCCTTGTGTTCTTTACTTTACAATATTGTTCTTTATCACTGCAAACTATCTAGCTCAAAACCAGCTTTTCAAAGTCTTGAAGTATTTTACAGCTCAAGGCCTTGAAGCTTTCACGATTTCTTAGAAAGCTTCTGTCTTTTATCAAAATTCCTCCAAGTCCTTGAGATTCAACCAATGGCTTATCTTAATTTTTCAAAAGACTAAGTTTTAGCAAAGTTTTCATACTCTATTCAACCCCCCCCCCCTTCTAGAGTATTTGATCATGTGTTTATACTCACATTACAAACTGTCAGAATATACGAGTGTGTGACACGAATTCTTACGTGTATGCGCAAGTGCACGGTCAAGTAATATAGGGTGGTATTTCAACCCCGAGTTATCGATCCCACGAGGAAAAGCTTGAGATTAGTTATTAGCCGTGAATACGGTACAAGGATGAAAGAATGATGATTAAGATGTTGCCACCCTCAAACATGTTACTAAAATGAATTAACAACTAATCTAATATTTTTGTATTTTTCTGATAATATGGAGAACAACTAGGCGATCTATGGATCCCCTAGGGTTTTAGACAGTTCCGGATAATGTACTGAAACACGCTATCATCAAATTTGTTGTTTCGGGTAATAGCACTGACAATCTCCTATCGGTCTCATGTCATTCTACCTATCAATCGACTACGGGTCCTGTCGGTCCACCGATGTCTACCGATATGGTTCTAACCGCCTAACGTTAAGCCGATCACTGGGTCCTGTCGGTCCACCAATGCCTAACGCTACACAACTGAATCTACCCTCACACGAATCGTCCTATCATCTCACCTCTCAGTCTCAATGATTCGGGTTAATTTCTTGTTCTCGTTCGTATCTAGGTAAAGTCTCTCTCAATCACCCACCTAGAACGCTAGTCTAACCGATTCGCGACTCCTTTTAGACTAAGTATTAAGTCAGAACAATCAATCCAACTACCAAGATTATAGTCTTTAAGCTACGATTCAACTAACCTATTGATAATCTTCCCAAAGTTGTTCTTGTTACCCTAGACGTGTCAATAGTCCTAAGTAATCAAGATATACGATAAACAAAGAATAACGTTATGATTAAAAGAAACGAAACATGAATCAATCTCACAATCCGGAAACAAATCTAGTTCATAAACCCTAGGTTCATCTCCATAGAACCTAGAAAAAGTATTTAGCTACTAATAGAGTAGGAAAATAACAAGAGTTTCTCCATACACATGATGAAAATAGAAGAGAAAGGAAAACGGTGATATCGCCAAGCTTTGACGAATCCGGGCAATCCCAAAACTCCAAGCTTCTCTCCAATGGCTCCCGTCCGTCTCTCTATTCCTTCGTGCGTGTATCATATGCCCCTTAGGTCTTCTCACGTTTTTTTAATCAGCTGGGGCGAATTTTCAATGTACTTTGTTGAAATTGCATCTCAGCCCCTCTAGTTTGTAATTCCCGTCCAGAATTGTAAGCTGATCTTGCGCGGGCAATATCTCTCTCATCCGAACTCCGTTTAAGCTCTGTGACCTATCATTGGAAAGCTCTTTGAGTCTAATTTTATTTGGAACTGGTCTCACTGCAAAATTATTTGTATGACTCAAGATATCATCATATTAGTGAAGACTGGTCATCCTAGCTTCTCCATCTTTGCTTCTCCTCGTTCCACTTGTGCTCCCGTTGTTTCCGAAGTTCGTCCATGCCTCCTATCAACCGATTAGCATCCGTTCCTGTCAAGACAACTTGAACAAACATATCAAGCGATTATATTTGACAAATAACAACTAAATATACATAGAAACGCCCGGACTAACAATACAAAGCATGTGAAGCATCAAGTGATGAAACGACTCAAATTCTCTAACATTAAGCTCAAATCCCTTGTGATAATGTGGTAAAATGGAGGTTATAGATAGCTCCTAAAAGGTTCTATCAAATTCCCCCACACTACCTTCTTGCTCGTCCCGAGCAACACTTGCTTCCTAGATTCACATATATCCTTACTTTTCCTTAGACACAACGACTCAAACACTAGACTATGCCATCTACATGACTATAAACAATGCAAAGAACATAATTTATTTTCTTTTTGGTTGGATATTGGGCAATCTCGAAGAACAAACCGGCATGTCATAAGGCTCTCACATCCCCTAGAAGATTATATAACTTTGGTGATCGGTAGAACTTGCGGCCAGTTTTGTCACACAGAACGTGCACGAACACTCAATAAGTTGCTTCCGCACACTCATCAAACGTATCCCTAGCACTTACCATCCGAGCTATTTATCCATGGGTTTCAATTGTTGACGGCTTAGGACGAGTAGGATAGGATATTTAGAAGCGCAGTCCTAGACGTCATGATACAACTCAAAAAACCCGATTCTCACACTCCCTCACCAAAATCCAAGGAACCCCACCGAATCTACTACTCCAGACGTCATTCCCTCAATCTTGGTGCAATGCCGTTCTCGCGGCCACAAATGTGAAGAAGTGATCAAGATCCATAGCTAATCTCCCTGGTCTTCAATTTCAAACTTGCTCCTTTATTCCTTTCACTTTCAATTTCTATTTTTTCTAATTTCTATATTTTTTTCTTTTTTTTTACAACACAATAAATCACATGGAGCTCATAATAGTAGTAAATATCCGAGGCGATCAATCCGTCAAAGCAAATAACGTAGGGATGGAAAGTGTAGAATCAAATAACGTAGCGATGAAAGTCACAAGGAATGACTTCCTAGGCTTGAGGCTGTGAATAAAAGGGTAAATGGATCAAATTGGGGTAACTAGTGGACCTAGGCGATAGAGACGGGACGTGAGGTCCCCATAAAAATCACTCGCACAACTGTTCCGTTGCCACTACGAGGAGGGTTGGCGACTACCTAAGTGACGGTGGTGTAGCGCTAGTAGGATAACTAGTTTGAGAGACAGCTACTCACAATTCTCGAGGGCATTAGCCATATAGCCTTTCTACTCCAGATTCTCGCGTCTAACTCACCTCAGATTTTCATACTACATAGGAAATACTATCATTGAGCCCTCTCCACGCTCACTCTCTTCAATTTCCCTTTCTCAAAAAAATTCAATTTTTAGGATTTTTCAATTTTCAATTTTTTTCTTTGTTTTTGTTTTAATTTTCCTAACTCTATATGCTTGGGCCAACTCGATTAACGAACAATTATTGGGTAGGGGGACTCAATATTTAAAAGTGCAACAATTATATACAATGCAAATATTAAAACGTGCACATGCAATCCTAACTCTGACACCTACGTGCAAACTGACTCACTAATCTACATATAACATGGTTATGCAATGTAAGGCAAGTAAAGATATGTGTAAACCCCCCCCCCCACTTGAGATAATCATTGTCCTCAATGAATTTATAGTGTCCCCCCAATGACATGATCTCAAAGTGTAAGGATTTAAAAAGACAAGTGTTGCATGGCACTTTGCGTAAAATGAATCATATCGTCTAGAGCGATTATTTAAAGCGAGAGAGAATATGATACCTATGATCCCGGAGTACCGTTCTTACGGGACTGGTTTCGCAAAAATTAATCAAGAAGGACCGTGTAGGCCGACCAAATTATCCGAAAACTTGAGCAAGTTGAAGCAAGACTACCTTGTTGTGCTCATCGGTGTTCCCGTCTTAAGTTCCTCTTTGAGATTTGGCCGAATACCCCTCCAAAATGATGAATCGGAAGATTTAAGTTCTTGGAGATCTTCCTCTTTGAATTCCCCCACACTCAATCCGCTCACTATCTCAAAAGCTCGAGAATTAATCCGCTCACTATCTCAAAAACTTCGCGATTTGGATGCGTTTTGGGTTTGGGGTGTGTTGGTGTTCTTGAGGGTTTGGAGAGGAAGAAGATGAAGTCGGGAGATGTTTGATCCAAATTGGGGTGTTAGGGGACTTGTTGGTTGGTTCTTGGCTTTAAAAATCCTCCAAAATGTCAAAATAACCCCCAAAAAGTATCAAAAATACCCCCAAAAAGTGAGTTGTCCGCCTGATTTCGGCCCCCATTTCGGCCCGAAATCAATGGATTTCGGCCCCCATTTTGGCCCTAAACGGGGCCCGAAATCAGTGGGCAAAAACCAAGCAGAATGGCCATTTCAATTCGGGCCGAAATCACTGAGTATGGCCATTTTTTTTGCTCTAGTTTCTTCATCCGGTATCCGATTCGCACGATTCTTGAACCATTGGACTCCACACTCGAAAAGGAATCCATTTTTGACTAGAAAATTTCCCAAATCCAATAAATTTTCCAATTCTCCTCAAATTATCTCTCTTGTGCAAAGAATCTCACCTCCAAAGCTCTTGTACTTTATCTCCACTCTGGATTCCGATGCGTGCAACCCCGATACTCCAACTTGCTACCGTGTTCCTCATGAATAATTAGCTACTCCTCGACCTCGAGTAGCTCCTTTACCAAGCATAATTCTCCTGGTTAGCTCGTTGTTCCTCGTTTTTCATGCAAACTTGTGTACATGCATCAAGGGAATCCGGAGGGTCTTCGGTACCTGCTCACTCATCGAAAACATTAAACCACCCTCTCTCTCATCTTTCACTATCAAATATGGAGAACTCAAAAACAAAACAAAACAAAATAAAAAATATCCTACTCAACATGGGTTGCCTCCCAAGAAGCGCTTGTAATTTAAGGTCGACGGCCCGACCCGGTTACCTCAACCGTCAAGGATAGTGGATGTTGATTTAACTCTCCACTTCTTCTTCTTCCACCATCTCTTTTCAATGAACTTTTTCCCATGAAGTGCACCCATGTGCAAAGAAGATGGTGAACATTTGTAGAAGCCGAATCTTTTCATCTTGCAATTAATTCTCTTGATCAACTTCCACAGAGTGCTATTGGGCTTAAATGAGTCTCTGGCCATGAAATCATCCAAATAGTACTCCTTCGGTGCTAAATTCTCTTCAAATGACCCATGCAATTCATCCACACCCCCACACTTTATGATATCAAGTTCCTTGACTATGGCGTGTGGATCATCAATAGAATAGCCAATAGAACAAGAATTTGAAAGTTTCTTATGATGCTCTTCCCCATAAGAATCTCTGTACACAAGTCTTTCCAACTCATCACAGACTTGATTAATATGAGATACGGAAAATTCTTCAAAAATCTGAGTCGGGGATTTTACCTCTATAGCACTGGGCTCAAGTGTTTCATCAGCTTCATCATCAGCACACCATAGGTTTCCAGTGCTGGTGTCTTCCCATTCATGCCAAGGATGTGAGGGCGCCTGCGGTCTTAGCTCGCAATACGGCAGATCTTCCCATCTTCGGCACACAGGTCCAGCCCAGTCTGAATTAGAGTCTGAGTCCTCATAAATGGCAGAGTCCACCAATGGTTCCTGGACACTGCAGTCTTTGTTCGGCTCAGGTATATCTTCTTCCACTTGTGGTGTGGATGATGAAGGTTCAATTTTTGGCTCACTGTCATATGGCACGGTCTCTTCTTGTGGATATTGAATGCTTGATTCCCCTGCTGTTGACAGTTTCTCAAGTCATTCCTTTATCCTCTCCATCATCTCCCTCCTGTATTCCATACCTATGGCTAAATCCTCTTGTGGCACTTGTGCATATATGTACAAAAATTTGGCGCACACTTTGATGTAATTCATAATACTACGCTGTTCTGCCATAATCGATGATGAGTCTTCCTGGTGCTGATGAAGTTGGGGGACATGTACTCGACATGAGTCTCTACGGTCGTGCAAAATGCCTTATACGTAGCACCAAGTTATGCATGCGTCCTCGTCTTCATGGTTACCCCTGCAGTGGAAATAGTAGGGGGACCCGAATAACAGTCTTCGCTCCACATGCTTATATTGTCTCTTGCTTCCTGCGTTCCTGAGAAACAGACTCACAAGACACCCGTGAAGCACAGAGATATAGATAAAAACACAAAAAAACAAAAACAAAAAAAAACAAAAAAAAAAGTACTCTAAACTAACTCCTAACAAAATAATCTATCGCTGTCCGCGGAAACGGCGCCAAAAACTTGACACGAATTCTTACGTGTATGCGCAAGGGCACGGTCAAGTAATATAGGGGTGGTATTTTAACCCCGGTTATCGATCCCACAAGGACAAGCTTGAGATTATTTAATTAGTTATTAGCCGAGAATACGGTACAAGGAGGAAAGAATGATGATTAAGATGTTGCCACCCTCAAACATGTTACTAAAATGAATTAACAACTAATCTAATATTTTTGTATTTTTCTGATAATATGGAGAACAACTAGGCGATCTATAGATCCCCTAGGGTTTTAGACAGTTCCGGATAATGTACTGAAACACGCTATCATCTAATTAGTTGTGTCGGGTAATAGCACTGACATTCTCCTATCGGTCTCATGTCATTCTACCTATCAATCGACTACGGTTCCTGTCGGTCCACCGATGTCTACCGATATGGTTCTAACCGCCTAACCTTAAGCCAATCACTGGGTCCTGTCGGTCCACCAATGCCTAACGCCGGTCATCCTAGCTTCTCCATCTTTGCTTCTCCTCGTTCCACTTGTGCTCCAGTTTTTTCCGAAGTTCGTTCCATGCCTCCTATCAACCGATTAGCATCCGTTCCTGTCAAGACAACATGAACAAAATACCAAGCGATTATATTTGACAAATAACCACTAAATATACATAGAAACGCCCGGACTAACAATACAAAGCATGTGAAGCATCCAGTGATCAAACGACTCAAATTCTCTGACATTAAGTTCAAATCACTCGTGATAATGTTGTAAAATGGAGGTAATAGATAGCTCCTAAAAGGTGCTATCAGTGTGACATTTATGTCTCGTTTCTAATTCGGACATGGAGACAAAGGGATAGATACAATGCAGTAACATTGGCACATGGTTTGTCGGATCATTGAATTTTCTATTAGTTGGGTGGCTTAGATCTGTTGCTAGACACCGCTCTATGTTTGTAATTGTTGGTACCAACTAAGTAGAAACTTATGGGGTCACACACCTTATGGATTAAACTGGATTTGGATATTAATTAGTAGGACGAACTAAACAAAAGGATCAAATCGCAACCACACACAAAGTTAGTATGACTAATTTGCAAAGTGGACTAATCCATGTGTGGACAAGATTAGTATTGGGGAAAATAGGTAGTTAATAAGGAGTTATTAACTATATAAGGGGACCTAGCTTATTATTCTCTACACAAGAGTCATTATTGTGAGAAATAAAAAAGCAATGAGAGACAGACAAGGAGGCTGAAGCCACCCCGTCCGCCCCCCTGTGCCGTCGGCCACAGTGTGGCGTGCGGCCTTTGGTGCTCCGTTATGCGTGATATTTTCCTCCTTCTTCCCATTGCTAGCACTTGACGTGGAGGAGGATTCCAGATACAATCATGGGTGTGGGTATTCATAGAATGAGGACACAAATCTTCGTAGTGATCTCACAAACTAAGGTACACAATTCATTTACTTTCATCATGTTATGAATGCTTGTCTACGATCTGTGGAGGGCTTTGAGCAGGACTAATTTTGTTATTCTGTTGCGTTACCTACATCAAAACCCTACACAACTCTCATCTTTATGTCATCGTCGCTGCAACATCCACAGCCCCAACAACCCAGACTTGCAACCTCTGTCATAACTGTCTCGACCTCAAAATTCCCCCATACCAATTCAGTTCTAGCCTCGAACAAAATTACAGACACTCTATGCCTCAATAGCCACAACCCCGATTCCTAAACCACCGATTACAAATTTCGAACAAACCCTATACTTTAAAGGAAATGAAAAATTGACCGACGATTGGATGTTTAAACAATTATAAATAGAGAAAAGAGGTGGACGTGAGAGGGGATTTTGGAGTTCTGGTGAATGGTGATGGTTGATTTAGGGCTAGGTTGATTTGTTTGTTGCAAGAGAGAGTGAGAGAGATAGAGAGATATTCATTTACGGGGGAGAGAGGGAGAAGAAAGGGGTGGTGGGATACGACAAGCAACACAACGGCTTAATCCGCCCCATCAATTCCTGAATCAACAAATACACCATCGCACTTGTGCATAATTCAACACATGGAAGCATTAAAGAGAAAAGCAGAACGACACACGAATGATATGAAAACTAAAAGGGGAAGTTATACTGAAAATGTTAAGGCACACCAAATTGTGAAAAAGAAATCCCACCAATAATCCAATAAATAACCTATCCAAGTACTAAAAAAACACCAAGGTCAATAGTTGTAACAGAATCAACTTTCAAGAATTTCAAAGGACTGCAAAAACAAATCTTGTATATTCAAATGTTTGAGTACTGCTAAATAGTCAATTACCTTCTCTACATAGAATTATTCTTGGCCTTGGCCTTAACCTTGTTCATGTTCCCTACAAAATGTGAAAGACGTGCTTTTTGATGAAATTACTACTAAGTCAATATTCATGTTATGTATTTGCGAGTGCTTACTCTAGATGATTGTGTTGGTCACAGGAACATTCTTGGTCATCGCTTTGTGAGGTGCAACACCCTTGGTACTGGTATTGGTTATTGTCGTGGAGACCTCTCCATGAACATTTGTCTTGTGCGCTTCATACATGGCAAGGGTTTTCAAGCCTTCCAGTTTGAAAATGTTGTAGGTACTTGTGGTTGTGGGAAAATGGAGACTTATCAGAGTATTTCAGATTAACTAACACAAGTAAACTCTTGAAAGGTTTGAACTAAGTTATAAGAGTATTCTTTAGGGTATACTAATAATGCCATGTTGCATTTTGGAGCGGCTTGTTTCTAGAAATTTTGCCAAGTTGCTTTAGTCGATACTCATGTTATGTATTTGTGAGTGCTTAATCAACTCGTTTGTAATTTGTATTTTTAAAATTTCGCAATTCTGTTTTATGACATTTTTTCTCCATCTTAGATTTTTATGTACATTTTCCCCCAATATATTCAAGATCTATATATTCGTTGTTTCCCTATTTTTGTATCTTTTGTTTTGACTGCAACATGTATCTTGAAAGAATGCTTTATATTGCTTGTAATGAATTGAGGATGTCAAATGAGGCTACCTCTATTTATACATGAGCTTTCCCCTTAGAAGGATCTAGATGATTCATAATATAAGGGCTAGGATCGAAGGCCTAGAACATTCCCTTATCATCTTATTAAGATATTCTGTATACAACATTCGATAGGTTCCTACACACTTGGACTACATTACATCTCATGAAGCTCCTAGAAAAGAGGCTACAAAGTGGGCTATAGCCCCAAAGAATAAATAATCAAAGTGAGCTAATGTGTCATGGGCTAGCCATATAGCATAAACCAATAAAATAGCATGTAGAAAAAGTCGGCCCATGACATTGGGTAAGTATCTTTCTTTATTCATGTTATCTCTTCTTCCAACTCTGTCTTTTCTTCTAAAGCTCGATTATGTGTTGCTATGTTTGTGAACCCAATATGCCCAGTTAGAAATAGCTCATGAAAAAGTAAGAAACTTACAAATTTTATTGTTAACGTTGAATTTTATCAAAATTTCAAGCTCTCTCTCCATGTTTCGTTTCTCATTCGTCATATAACGTTTGTGTTAATGCATGTGGTCGTTTTCAATTGATTTTGCCAACTTTTGATCAAAACACCTCTTTGTAATGAAGGTCAAAGACCATCTTCCTGTTGCACTTTTATAATTTTTAACATAATTGAATTTAGTCATCCCAATTTCACATTCCACAAACAAAATAGAATAAGAATTGAGAACAAATGCAACTCATAGCAGTACCCCGACCAGAAATCAACTCACAATCAGAATACGAAAATTGAACTTCAAAATGAGAGATAAATTCAAATATAAAAGAAAGTGACTTGAGTGAATTATCATTTTTGTTTGGGTTAATGAGAGATGATTTTATATATAAAATTAACATGACTTAAGTGGCTCGTGTTCAACTTGGTTTAAGTAGGAACTCACCGGCCGACATGCCACACCCCTTTTCACCATGCATACTATCTCCTCCTCTATCAGTCCCCCTCACACCCCTTCTTGCCACTTTAACTATCGTCCCTCTACACCACTAAAGACCACCACTGTCGCCACCCCTACTACCGTCACCACTTGACAAATAATGTACGTGAGTGGTAAAATAAGTCTTCTGTGCGTCTTCATGGGCCATTTTAACCTGGTTATAGATACTGAAGCCATCCATGAAACTGAACATATGATCTCTGAAGACTTAGCAGATACAGAGTTGCCCATTTTTCTTGATGACAGGGACAACGTTCGCTAGCCAGGTCGAGTGATGCAAGGGTATGATGAATTTTGCTCTGAGTGTCCTTTCTATCTCTTCCTTGATCTTGACTTCCAGCTCCATGCAAAAAAACTTTGTGTTTTGCTTCACCGGTCTCGTGCTTGGGAGGACATTCATCATATGAATAGTAACGTATGTATCTACGACTGAAATTTTGTCATCGTACCACTGAACACTTCCCTATATTCTTACAACAACTTTATGAGGTTGCGCCTTCATTCTAATCCGAGTTGTTCCGCGATGAAGATGGATCTTTTCTTAGGCCCTTCAGGGTCCATGTCTACCTGTTCTAGCTCTTCTTTATGTGGCTTGGTGTTGTCTTAGAAACACTATGGGGCTTCTTGTACTCTTTCTTTAGTACTTTCTTGGTTTTCCTCATTGCGTCATACTTTCTGGATCTCAGGGACTATTGGAATAGGTGCCCAGCAGGCAATCTATATTTAGTATGAACAATGTTATTGGTTAGAATATTAATTTATTATTTATTGAGATATTTAATATAATGAAGTCCTTAGATACAATGTGTTGTTTATCTTAAATATCCCTAGTCCAGTATATTGATTAATGGGACGATCAAATATAGACTAGTATGTGTGTAGATTGATATGGAGATACCAACTCTAACACGTAGGTATGCATTAGGAGTAATGGCATACTGGATTGACCCACAACGAGAAGGATACATTAGATTATGTTGAAGTCATAGTCGCATCTCGTAGTGCTAATATAATTGCAATCCTTAGACTTGAAGTCACTAGATACTCTAGTTGTGGAATATCGTGCTTTCATATTATCAAACTTTACACCGTAACTGGGTGACTATAAAGGTACTTATCAGGCATGGTAGGAAGCAAGCTTAGGGATCGTAGTGATGTAGAGAGGATTTGTCCCTCCCACATAATGGGAGCAAATATCCACGACCACTCGAGGGATGAGGCTTATTGAATGTCTGGACAGACTCAGATAAATCAATATGGAGATGTTGATGTTATCTGCTTGTATAAGCATATTCCCAAATTCGGGGAACTATGGATTGGATATACGAGTGTGACTATTTATGTCTCGTGTTCAATCGGGATATGGAGACAAAGGGATAGTGCAATATGTGATATTGGGCACAAAAGGTTTGTCGGGATCACTGACTTATTTCTATTAGTTGGGTGACATGGATGTGTTGCTAGACACTCCATATTAGTAATAAGTTACTGCCAACTAAGTAGAAACCTATGGGATCACACGTCAAATAGAGTTGAACTAGATTTGGGATTAATAAATATTATTAATTAATTAGAAGGATCACTTTGCAACACCTTTCAAACTTAGTAGGACTAATGTTCAAGGAGGGGACTAATCCAAGTTCATGTAGAATAAGGATGGGCCCTTATGTAAACCAACAAAGTGTTGTTGGACTATATAGAGGATGCTCTAGCTTTCTTCCCACCTAATTTTAATTCTCATAACATAAGTGAGTGGGAGAGAAAGCAAAACAAGAGACAAGCTAGGAGGCCGAACCCTCCTAGTCGTCCCCTACCCGTCGGCCACAAGAGAAGGCCGAACCCCTCTCTTAGTTCTTCGTTGCTTGATTCCTTCTTCTCTCTTCCTCCGGTCCAAGCTATCACTAGGAGAAGGAAGAATCTATATCTCACCTCTAGACGTGGATCAATCGTAGAGACGAAGAAAATATTCTTTGTGTGATCTCCCAAAACAAAAGTTACACATCTTCTATGTCCTTCATCATGTTATGAATGTCTCATCATGTGATCCTTGGTGGGCTTTGAGTAGGAATTAATTTTTTGTTATTCCGCTGCGTAACCTACGTCAAAACCCAAAAGTGGTATCAGAGCCACAGGTCGTAGTGCATAACATGATTTTATGTGTTACGATTTCAGTTTATACACCGTATTGTTTTACGCGAAAACTGAAATTAATTGGCATAGTAGATGCATATTGAATTTGATTCAATGTAAACAAGATCTAATTCAACATTGGGTGTTTGAATTGGTGAGTTTAATCACATAGGATGTGAATAATTGGGTTCTTGAAAATTAGGGTTCATGGGCACATAGTTGAAAAGGAAGTTTTTCAATTATGGAAACAATTATATGGAAATAATTGTATGGAAACAACCAAGCTTGGGCAACAAGGAAGGATGGGAAGGAGACTAGGGCTGAAACCCTAGCCGTCCGCCCCCTCCTCCTTGCGTGCCAAGCAAGGCCGCGGGTCACTAGGGGCTGTCGGCCTAGGGCCGACCCATGTGGCGGGCGGCGGTCCTCTTGGGGTTCGGCCCATGCTTGGGTTGGACCCCTTGGACCGTGGTTACCCTTATTACCCAGTTCAACTAAAAATTAAACAAGCGCGTTAAAATTGTTTTTAACTGTATTATGTGCTTTGTTGCATGGTGGATGGATATGGCCTAGATTGTGGATGTGGATGTGTTTGATTGTGTTTTGGTTTTTACGGCCTGCAAGCTGATTATTTAATGTAAAAATTAATTAGATTTTACGACCTGCGAGTCGTTTTTCTCCTCAACATGTGAGGCTTTATTTATTTATTTATTCTAGATGTTAGGCTAGAATTGGAAATATTTAGATTATAGCCAAGAGCATGGAGAAGAAGACCGGAGAACCAAGAAGCCAAAGGCGATGAAGACACACTATCCTAGGCGCGCGGCTATGGTGGAGCACATGGAGATGAGCTTGTCACTTTAGGGCATATGGATATTATCATTGGCTTGATAATATCTTAGTCTAGCGGCCATATCCATTCCACATTATTTTATTTTTGTGGATGTTTATTATTTATGTCTTGTTATTTATTTTTGTGTGTATGGCGATACTAGTAAAACATTAACAAGATAATACTAAGCAAATATGGCCTTTTATTGTGGATTGCCCAATCCAAATAAGTAGATCATGTTGATTGGATCAACCAAACGAATTGAGAATGATTAAATCCTTCAACTAAGATATTGCGTTTTGCCTTCTCTTGCCTAAACACCCTTCATGATCAGGGTCTATTAAAATTCGGGCTTGCCAAAGCAAGGCGATTTTAATTCACCATGATGTGTTGCGGACGACACAAGCTAGTAATGTGTGTGTGTTGAAGCAAGAGGTTGGACGCAACTAGGTAAGAATCAATTGGAGTTATGAACCTAGAATCATGACAATTAGGCGTTATCTAAAGGATAATGAATAAAGAGTTATTCACCTAATTGGACCATGATTTGAATGGGATGCAATTGGAATGGTTCCTACGTAAGTAACAACTCTTGGGTGACTTGCCAAAGCAAGCTCAAGAAGAAGTGAAAAAGGGATCTTGGACCTACTAGAAAATATAATGATATTTTCCGCATTAATGGTGAGGGCTATTAATCCGAGAAAAAATAGTGGGAGCTATATTTTATGATCTAGCCATTGTTGAATATAGTTAAAATTGTTCAAAAATACTAAAATTGCACATTTCTCGTTTTGTAGAATTCCAAATGGCAAACAACAACGCATCGACTTCATCCCTACGATCTGTCCTTGAGAAGGATAAGTTGTCTGGAACAAAATTCCTTGACTGGTACAGAAACTTAAGGATTGTCCTTAAGCAAGAAAAGAAGTTGTACGTCTTGGACACTCCAATTTCAGCCCCCCCCCCCCCACACACACAGGATGAGTCTGTTCTAGCGGATGTAAGGACACGTCAGAAACATATTGATGATTCTAATGATGTGACTTGCCTCATGATTTGCTCCATGACTGCTGAGCTTCAGAAGCAGCACGAGAATATGTAGGCCTATGATATGATCATACACTTGAAAAAATTGTTTCAGGAACAGGAAAGGCATGAACACTATGAGGTGTTCAAAGCATTTTCAAGAGTAGTCTTGCACAAGGGAATCCAGTAGGGCCTCATGTACTCCGGATGATCGGGTACATTGAGAACCCCGAGAGACTGGGTTTCCACTTAGCCAAGATTTGGCTACTAACCTTGTCTTGCAATCGTTGCTTGACAGTTATAATCAGTTCATCATGAATTATAACATGAACGAGATCAGTAAGACTCTGCCAGACTTTTTGAACATGCTAAAGACAGTCGAAGAGAGCATCAACAAAGGAAAGGTCAAGGCCATAATGATGGTGCATAAGAAGAATGGAAAAGGAGTTGCCTCTTGATAACGCCCAAATAGGGGTTATCTTGTAGCCCGATTTGACATACCTTTGTGCCGGAAAGTCATGTTTTAGCAAGAATTCACCCTCGCAAAGCCTCGGTTTTAGGAACAAGACGGTTATTTGCTCTTCATAAATTTCTGCATTTTCCGTACTTTTATTGGATATGATCGCGGGTGTGTTCGTGTTGTCTATGCAGGAAAAGGGCTTGGGAATGCAGCAGGATCTATGCGGGAATGCAGCAGGAGGCAAAAGAGGCAGGAAAAGAGCAGAGAAGCTTGCGGTGTGCGTATTTTACACACATTCCAGCATATTTTACGCACACAGCAAAAGAGAGGGGCATGTTTGGAAGCTTTTGAGCCAGAAGAAATATACGCGCAAAGGAGGAGAAATTGCACAGGATTGGCTACTGTGTGCGTATTTTACGTAAACCTGTGCGTATTATACGCACATAGCAAGGAAACACGCAGAAATCAGCACATGCCAGGCTACTGTCTGCGTAAAATACGCAAACAACACAAATCTGAGGCGGTTTCGGTCAGTGGCAGTTTTGTAAATAAAGGCAAGTTCCAGAAACGTCTTCAGCACTATATAAAGACTCGTCCAGACTCGTTTTAAACACACAATACATCCAAGGAGAAGTCTGAGCATCCCCAGAGAGCATGGAAGCGCGAATCCAGATCCGAAGACTTAGTTTGATCTTATTCTCTTTCTTAAATTCAGAAACTTTGTTATTTAGTTATGTCGTTTAGTAGCTAAACCTTTTACCTAGGTTCTCGGTGAACCTAGGGTTTCGGTTTCAGAGATTGTTCTGCAGTTTGATTATGGATTCATGATTATGTTATCTTAATTCAGCAGTATTATCAGTTATTCTGTCTTTGATTATTATCGTTTATGCATGATCGGAGTCGCGAACCAGAATTGCTACAGATCCGAGCTTGTAGGTGAAAACGTCAGGTTAGGGTTAGGAAGACAAGACAGGATTTAGTACCTTACCCTGATAGACCGACCAGAGAAAGGGAGATAGGGCTAGCCAAAACGTATAGACCAACTGTTAGAGAATCTGACCCGGGCCATCAGGACAGGTTAGAAACCTTAGCAGACTTAGAATGAGACTGCAGACTTAGGCAGCTTAACAGGAATCCAAAAGTCTGCAGGATCGTGATAGCCTGTGGAATCTGAAAGGTTACTGCACAACCGGTACGTGGCACGGGTAATTAAAACTGCTGGGTGTTTTCATATCAAACAAAGAACATAAATCTGTAGAAACCCTAGGGGATCCTGGGACCTAGTATTCAACCCTAAATTTTACAAACCTCGAGATTTCCAGAAAAACAACACAAAAAATATATATGTTTTACTTGTTTATTTTGAGTCTGTAGCTAGTAATCACACTCCTAAACTACTCCTCCTTTTATACTCTGCAATTTAAAATTGATCGCTCGAAAAAAAACTCAAAACAGTCCTCGTAGGAACGATTACCCAGTTGAAATACACCTGGTACTACTCGATTCGTATACTTGCGAATAGCACGTTAGTTTGCGCATCAAGTTTTTGGCGCCATTGCCGGGGACTATTTGGGGTTAATTTAGTTATCATAATTTGTTTTCAGAGTTTTTATTTTTTAGTTTCGTTATTTTTCATTTTTCTCACTGCTTTTTGAATCTGCGTTTTTCAGGAATGTTAAGTTGATGCCCAAATTGCCTCGCGATTCGGTACCACCACTCAACAATCTAGAGATTCTTTACACCGAGCAGAACCGCAGAAACCGAGAAAGCAGAATGGCAAAAAACAAAGGAGACCGTCCTGAGAATACATCAACCGGCCCAGAGGAACCAGAGACACGTACCCCAGCCCAGATGGCTCAGTACATCAAAGAGCTTATCACAGCGGGCTTTGCTGCCCGGAACAACCAGAGGATATATAACCGGTCTGGGAAGGCGTTGCTGGAGAATTTCGAAGTTTCGACGGGGGGCATGAACGAGCTATTGCGGTGCCCGAGATCACCGCAGAACACTTTGACATAAACCCTCCACCTTCCAGACTGTGCAGACCCTCTGCCCGTTTTATGGAAAAGCCGACGAAGACCCGAAAAAATTTATCGGGAAGTTCGAGGATTACTGAAACAAGGTACGGTACAAGGGAGTAGACGCAGAGGCACTTATGCTAATTCTGTTCCCATATTGCATATGTGGAGTAGCCAAAGACTTGCTCGAATCCCGACCACCCAGATCCATCACTACATGGGAGGGGTGCGTCACGGATTTTCTGGCAAAATTTTACCCCGCTTCCCGGGTCATTCAGTTGCAAAGCGAGATTCTATCATTCAAGCAGAAGATGGGGGAGACGGTGGTAGACGCATGGGACAGATTGATGAGATTGGTGAAAAGATGTCCGAACCACGGTTTTGGAGACGCGAAAATCCTGCAGGTATTCTATCATGCCCTAGACAGGGAGAGTGCTGATAGGATTGACAGAGAAGCCGGGGAAAACTTCCTGTGCCATGTGGAAAAAGATGGTGTGTACGATCTGATGAAGCAGTTAGCCAAGCAGGACACTCGAGTGTTTCACGATCGGAGGATAGCGGCTCGAGCCGAGCCAGCAGAAGACGACCGGATAGATAATCTGGCCAAGATCGTGCAAGACTTGGTTAAGAAAGTCTACTCGAACAAAAAGGCTGTTGAAACAGTAGGAGAACCTGATTTGGACGTAGCCATTGAGGAGCTCAGAACCGAAGATACCAATTACGTACAACAGCAGTGGGACCCGAGCCGGTACAGACCGGGTACGCGAGATCAACCCGAGTTCCGGTAAGTTAACCCGAATTCTGCAATTTTTGCACCGGGATTCCAGCACAGGCCACCGGTTCAGCAGACCGCACCGACACAGCAGGTTCATCCAGGCCCATATGCACAGAAGGAAACTTGGCCTCGAATACAGTAAATAATCCACGTGCTCAGATCAATTCCGTCACCACTCGAAGTCACATGCGAGAAGATATTCGCATGGGGCGCATTTGAGCTGCAGAATCCAAAAGATAACTCAATTTTCAGGGTGAACGGAAACCGGATCAAGCCGTATCTCGAGACCGCCGAAGTCGCCAAGGTAGACCCGATCTACTTCGACGACCCGTGATCGAACCGGAGGTAACTGGGCCGGGGCGTCGACCGTAAATTACAAGCACTGGTTGGGAGGAAACCCAACGTAGTAAGTTTAATTTATTTCAGCTTTTATTTTAAGTTTTGAATTTTGAGAGAGGTGAGATGAATGTGTATTTAATGTGAACTAAGCATGTACAGGCACAGCAGAGCAGACAAAGCAAACAAAAAGGGAACAGAAAGCTACTGTGTGCGTAAAATACGCAGACTTTTGCGTATTATACGCACACAGAGAGGAGAGAGAAATAAAATCACCTTTTAACCCCACGGTGTGCGTATTTTACGCACAACTTGTGCGTATTACGCACACCGAAGCCCAAATGGCCAAAAAAGTTTGAAAAAAAAATCGGATTTTTGCTACAGTCTGCGTATTATACGCACAATGTGTGTAAAATACGCAGACAGCAGCAAAAATCCGAATTTGTTTTGCATTTTTTTCACTCCCAATGGCCCTGTGTGCGTAAAATACGCACAATATGCGTATAATACGCACAAAACTTCAGTTTTTGACCATTTTTAATGAGGGACATTTTGGTCATTTTGGCACTTAGGGTTATTAGAGGGGGAGGCCGGCCATGGGAAGCCTTAGTTGGCTTCTTGCTTTCTCTCTCTACCTCCATTGCTCTCAAGCTCCAAGAACACCAATTCTACAAAGTGCCCGGAATCAAAAATCGAAGGCATATTTGGAATCCCCTCGTCACAAGGATCACGTAACTAGTCTCGGTATTCAGAATTTGGCACCGATCTAGTGTGGGGTTGAAGGAAAACGAAGAGTGTTCTTGTAGAAAATCTCATATGTATAGAGTTTGAGGCAAAATCGGACGACTTCGTAAAAGGAAAGGTTAAAGAGGAGGAAGAAATCTACGTGTGGGTGGGCTCGGATTTTCATTCCGGCAAAGTTGATTTTCCGGCGACATCCTTGCCGGATACTGCACTTCACCCCCTTTGTGTGAAGGTCCAAATTTCTTTCCCTCTCTTTAATTTTCTGTTTAAAGCACGACCCGTAGCCGGGTCATTGTTTCTGCAAATTTTCTCGGTTTCTGATAACGCCCAAATAGGGGTTATCTTTTAGCCTGATTTGATGTGCCATTGTGTTCGAAAGCCGTGTTTTAGCTAGAATTCACCCTCGGAAAGCCTCGGTTTTAGGAACGAGATGTTTATTTGCTCTTCATGAATTTCTGCTTATTTTACGCATTTCGAAATATGATAGTGGATTTGTTCATGTTGTCTTTACAGGAACAGGTTCTAGAAGTGCATTGGGATGCGTGCCGAGACAGAACTGGGTTCGCCTCGGGAAACGTGCAGAAAATGCACGGAGCAGGATTTCATCGAGACTGGTAAAAGGGAGAGTGGAAAAGAAAACGGAAAGACTGGAGGAGAAACGGGCAGTGAAAACCGACCGAGGAAGCTGATAAACGCCAAAACCGAGAATGGTGGGGTTGCGCTCGGTTGACGATATCTGGAGTTTGACTTGGAATTTTGAAATGAAACCAGGACCAAAAGAACGAATACGTCAAGGGCTTTCCGTAAACAGGTCATAATGCTAAAACGGAGTCGGGCCGAAAAACCAAGTCCCATCAAGTAGGGGTCTCGGACAGGCTACGCTCAAGTAAGGAGTCCTAGTTCATGGTGTCCGGAGTCGGGAGCAACTATTTCATGATCGTGAAAATTTGCGAGATAGTTCTAATCCAGGGGTATTTTCGTCATTTGGCATCGGGCCCTGGTTTTCGGAAGTCGAGGTTGGATTTTTGCGCCCCGATTCAGTCAGCAGTCTTTCTAGGACCAGAGTCAGGATTGGGAAAAATTTGGAGCGGTTCTGACCCAGGGGTATTTTGGTAATTTTGACAAGCTTCAGTTCAAGTTTCGGTGTGCGTGCGTATATACGCTCACAGGGGGGTTTATACGCACACAGAGCTTCAATCCGCACAAGAGGAGAGAGAAAACGAAAACCGTATGCCACTAACTGCGTATGAGTATATACGCAGACAGCTGAGTATATGCGCAGACAGAGAGAAGAATTGGAAGTTGAAATGTTGCTGCCTGAGTATATACGCAGACAGTTGAGTATATACGCAGACAGCGCGTATTCCGAGGCGGTTCCGGGCCCAGTGGCAATTCGTAATTATGGCAGTTTCCAGAAACGTCTTCGGCACTATATAAAGACTCGTTCAGGGCTCGTTCTAGGGAACACACAACACAACACATTTAAGGCAGAAGTTCGGGAGCATCCCCGGTGAGCACGGAAACACGAATCCAGATTCAAGACACCTGTTTGTTCTTCTTCTCTCTCATTCAAAAATTGTGTTATTTTCGTTATGAGTTTTAGTAGCTAAACTTTTTACCTAGGTTCTCGGTGAACCTAGGGTTTTGTTTTCAGAGATTAGTTCTGCGTTTTGACTATGAATTCATGATTGCAATTCTTAATATCAGCAGCTTTATTCGTTATTTTGTCTTTGAATGTTACTGTTCATGCATTATCGGAGTAGCTAACCAGGATTGCTGCAGACCCGAGCCGGTAGGTGAAAATGTCCGGTTAGGGTTAGGAAGAGAAGACAGAATTTAGCACCTTACCCCGATGGACCGACCAGAGAAGGGGAGTTAGGACTAGCCTGAAATCGTTGAGACCAACTGTTAGAGAATCTGACCCGGGCCATTAGGAATCCGAAAGTCTGCAGGATTGTGATAACATGTAGGAAAAGAAAAGATACTGCACAATTGGTACGTGGCACGGATTACGAGACTGCTGTGTGTTTTCATGTCAAACAAAGAACGAAAATCTGAAGAACCCTAGGGGATCCGGGACCTAGTATCTCAAACCCTAGTTTTACAACCTTAAGATTATTCAGAAAATTCTCACAAAAAGATTTACGTTTCAGTTATTTACTTTCAGTACTTAGTTAGCAAATAAACTCTCAAAATATTCCTCCTTTTTACACTCTGCAACTTAAAACTGATTACTAGAAAAACCTGCAAATTCCCTAAGGGATCGATAATCCGAGTTGAAAATACTCTCTATATTACTTGATTCGTATACTTGCGAATAGCACGCTAAAAAGCGCATCAAGTTTTTGGCGCCTTTGCCGGGGACTTTTTAGGGTTTATTTAGTAATCTGAATTAATTTTTAGAGTTTTTATTTTTATTTTAATTTATTTTTTATTTTTATGTTTCAAATCTCACTGCTCTTGAGATCTCTATTTTCTCAGGATGGGCGACAATAGTGAGAGAACACCAGAACTGCCTGAGACACGTACTCCATCCGAGATGGCTCAGTACATCGAGGATCTGATCGCAGCAGGGTTCGCTGCCCGGAACAACCAGAGGACGTACAATCGGTCTGGGAAGGCGTTGGTGGAGAATTTTGAAGTCCCCACGGGGGGCATGAACGAGCTATTGTGGTGCCCGAGATCACCGCAGAGCACTTTGACATAAAACCCTCCACCATCCAGACTGTTCAGACCCTCTGCCCGTTTTATGGCAAAGCCGACGAGGACCCGAACGACTTCATCGGGAAGTTCGAGGACTACTGCAACAAAGTCCGGTATATGGGAGTTGGAGCCGAGGCGCTCATGCTAATACACTTTCCATACTGCCTATACAGAGTGGCAAAAGACTGGCTCGAATCCCGACCACCCAGATCCATCACTACATGGGAAGGATGCGTCACAGATTTTCTGGCCAAATTTTACCCCGCCTCCCGGGTCATTCAATTACAAAGCGAGATTCTTTCGTTCAAGCAGAATATGGGAGAGACGGTGGTAGAGGCATGGGACAGATTGATGAGATTGGTGAAAAAGTGCCCAAACCATGGTTTTGGAGACCCGAAGATCCTGCAGGTATTCTGCAATGCCCTAGACATGGAGAGCGCTGACAGGATTGACAGAGAAGTCGGAGTAAACTTTCTCTACCATGTGGACAAGGATGGGGCCTATGAGCTGATGAAGCAGTTAGCCAAACAGGACACTCGACTGTTTGACGATCGCAGGATCACGGCCCGAGCCGAGCTAGTGGAAGACGACCGGATAGATAATCTGGCCAAGATCGTGCAAGACTTGGTCAAGAAGGTTTACTCAGACAAGAAGACTGTTGCGGAAGTAGGCGAGCCAGATTTGGACACAGCCATTGGGGGGCTTAGGACTGAGGATGCCAATTACGTATAGCAGCAGTGGGATCCGAGCCGGTACAGACCGGGTACGAGAGATCATCCCGGGTTCCGTTACGGAAACCCGAATTACGCAATTTATGTACCGAGATTCCAGCACAAGCCACGGGCTCAGCAGGCCGCACCGGTACCGCAGGTTCAGTCGGGCCCATCTGCACAGCAGTACGACAGTCAGATGAAGAAAATCGAGTCCATGTTTCAGACCATGGAGTCCCGTTTTGCACATATGGACGCCCTGAGAGCCGTGTGCAGACGACCAAAACTTCACTGCGCGCTTTAGAGGTACAAGTAGAGCAGTTAGCACAACAGCTAACTGAAAGAGCACCAGGGAACTTACCCTCAACAACAGTAAATAATCCACGTGCTCAGGACAATGCCATCACCACTCGGAGTGGATTAGTACTAGAGGATCCGCCGTATCCTAGCCATGCACGTGCAGAAAAGTCCAAGAAATCGAACACGAAGTCGTTGGCCAGGATAACAATTCAGCCGTAGGCCCCCAGCCGAAGGGCTCGGTTGAGCAGGATGCAGTGCAGAATAAAAAGGAAGCTGAAACGGTACCTATCTCCAAGGAGGTGTCGTATCCTTTGAAGACACGAAAGAGAGATGATAGCAAGGACTACGCCAGATTTCTCGAGATTTTCAAACAGCTGCAGATCAACATACCGTTTGTGGAAGCGTAGGCAAAGATGCCCAGTTATGCCAAGTTCCTCAAAGATATTTTGTATGGACGGAAACGTATGAGCGATTTCGAGACGATAAATCTGACGGCAGAAGTGAGCAATTGTGTGAATAATGGGCTACCGAGGAAGAGGAAGGACCCTGGAAGTTTTGTTATCCCGGTGACCCTAGGTAATGCTTACACAGGAAAGGCTCTGTGTGACCTAGGGCCAGTATCAATCTAATGCCCTTGTCGATTTTCAGAACTTTGAAAATCGGTGAACTCAGGCCCACCAGAATCAAGCTGCAGATGGCGGACGAATCCGTGAAGCAGGCTTACGGAGTTATTGAAGACATTCTGGTGAAAGTCGGAGAATTGATTTTTCCAGCTGATTTTGTAATTCTGGACATGGAGGAAGGAGACGTACCACTCATTCTGGGCAGACCGTTTCTGGCCACTGGAGAAGCCATGATAAACTGCAAAAGCGGAGAACTGACCATGCAGATCAATGAAGACAAGGTAAAGTTCAACGTTTTTAAAAATCTGCAACTACCGAATTATTACGAGCATGAAGACATCTTCGCAGTAGAGGTAGTCGAAGAAGGCTGGGAAAACGAGGAGATGGATGAGCTATGGGCAGAGATTGACAGAGTAGACAAAGAGAACGAGGAGAGATTCCAGGAGGAGCAGGCCATGCAAGCTGAAAACCGGACCAGTTTACAGCTGGAGGAAAAAAGTGGGCAGAAATTGGCCCTGGTCCCGTCACTCAAAGAGCCACCAACCCTAGAGCTGAAACCGCTCCCGAGCCATCAAACTTCAGCACAGCCAAATCAGTTTCGAGTAGGGAAGAAAGTATTTCTCTGCGAGTCTCAGAAGCAGCTTTTCACGAGAAAATTGAGATCTCGGGGGTCAGGACCGTTTATCATCAAAGAGGTACTTTCATGGGATGTAGTTGAATTGGAGAATCTGCATGACAATACAACTTTCAGTGTTAGCGGAAACCGGGTCAAGCCATATTTGGTCCCGGAAGCGGACGTCAAGGTAGACTGTTTTGACGTCCCTTGAGCAAACATGAGGTAACTGGGTTGGGTCGTCGACCGTAAATTACAAGCGTTGGTTGGGAGGCAACCCAATTTAGTAAGTTAGTTTAAATTTATTTCAATTTTATTTTCAGTTTTGAATTGTGAGAGAGGTAAGATGAGGGGGAATTGACTTTGAATTGAGCATGTGCAGATACAGCAGAGCAGAAAACGAGAACAGACGGAGCAGAAATACTCTGTGTGTGTATTTTACGCCCATCCTGTGCGTATAATACGCACACAGGGGGTAGAGAGAGAAAATAAAATTCTATGTCCAGGTTGCGGTGTGCGTATTTTACGCACACAGCAGCCATGTTTGCCAAAAAAAATTGAAAAATTGAAATTTCACTGCTGCCTGCGTATTTTACGCAGAACCTGCGTATTATACGCAGCCAGCAGTAAAATTTTGGAATTTAAAATATATATATATATTTATATATATATATATTTACCTGCTATCTGCGTATTTTACGCAGAACCTGCGTATTATACGCAGCCAGCGGGCCAAGTTGCAACTTCTTTTCGTTTTTTATCACGACCAGTGGCCCTGTGTGTGCAAAATACGCACAGTATGCGTATTATACTCCCAAAACTTCAGTTTTTTCAAATTTTAAATGAAAGCCATTTTTGTAATTTTGGCAAAAGTAGGGTTTTAAGGCCGACGGGTTGAAGCCATTTTTGTCCTCTTTTCTCTCTCTACCTCCATACACAGATCTGTGGAGTTTGAAGCGAATTCAGAAAATTTCGTAGAAGAAAAGGCAGATTTCCGAAAACTTGAAGAATCGACCCCGGTGTGTTCTGGCACACTCGACCGTCACTGGAACTCGTACGAGTTGGGGATTTTTCAGGAACAGTTTTTCTGCAGAATAGACAATCGACCCCGGTGTACGAAAGTATACTCGACCATATGGGAGCACATTGTCAAACACAATGGTGCTCGGGGATTGCACATTTGAAGAGCGCATATATAGCCCGGAAGGTTGACAACTTCTGTCGAGAAATTTTCCGGTGACCTGTAAACGGTCCTTCTCTGCTGGAATTCGCATAAAAGTCAGCACCTGTAGAACTGATTCCTGGTGCACAGGTTCAATTTTTGTCTCTCGCTTTATTTTTCTCCATATACTACCAGTTGTTCCCATTCGATGAGGCAAGCCAGCTCATCCAATCCAGATTATATGCCTGATGAATAGTACCATGAGGGCATGGCACCATCCAGTGTGGGGGTGGTGGCGTTGTAACTGCATTACTTGTTATTTAAAAAAGTTAAAAAAAAATTTAAAAAAAAAAAAAAAAAAAAAAGAAAAGATGATGAAAGTTGAAAATTATGAGACTGAGTGAAGGATTTAGCTTAAAACTGGAGAGAGCTTAATGATAGAAAATTTCCCAAAGTTGATTAGGTGAGGAAGAGCTGCGAGAATCTGTCTAGGGGAGTTAATAGAGCCAATAAACTTCAGAAAACGCAAGTAGCTGTCTCCCGAGCCATGTATCCTACTAGCTGTCAGACCACCGTCACCAGGTAGTCGTCAACCCACCATCACGGTCACCACATCATTTGGTGGATTGATAGGCCATAGGGGACCTCACGTCCTGTCTCACGACTTAGGTCCACTAGTGAGCCCCGTTGATCCATTAATCCTTTTCTTGGTAACCATTTGACCTAGGAAGCGGTTTTTTGATACTCGCATCATTGTTAGCATTTTGACCTTTCCTACGCGTCATGGCACGAGGGAGTTGAGTTGAAGGGGATTTTCTGGGGTAGAGCAGATTTGTCATATTTGAAAGTGGACGAGCTTCATTGGTATATTTGAGGGTGTGTAAGGGTGAGATAGTGACGGCAGCACACTTCGTTGTGGCGGTGACTCACAAAATTACACCGTGAGCACATGAGGAGTGTCGTAGTACGTTAAATTTTTCCGTACGACATGGGGACTTGGGGTTGGCAAGGTTGATTGGAGGCGCGTTGTGCTATTTAGACATCCTTGTAGTGAGGAGGATCGGTTGGAAAAGCGCGATTATTTTACAGATTGACTACATGGTTCGAAATTAGTGTGGGGGTGGTTGTTTCAGATTTTATCTCAGTATTTTTCTGCCACCACGTTTTTGTTTTATCATAGAGTTGGCCTGGTTTATATTATTGTTTTTATTGTGTTGCCCCGTAAAAAAAAAAAAAAAAAAAAAAAAAAAAAAAAAAAAAAAAAAAAAAAAAAAAAAAACGTTTTTTGTTTATCATAGAGTTGGCCTGGTTTATATTATTGTTTTTAGTGTGTTGCCCCGCAAAAAAAATGAAGAGGAAAAGGAAAAAATAGAAAAAGAAAAAAAATGAGTATCAAAGGCAGAAAATGCAGGGGGCTTGATTGATTTTATTTCAAAATGCCAGGCTGGCAATTTTTTATCACAGTTTCACATTCGTTCACAGTTGTGGCCGCGAGAACGGCAGTTACACCGGGACTGGGGAAATTGAGTGTCTAGAATCTTAGGTGATTTTGGGTCAGTTTCCGTCATCTTGGTGAGGGAGTGTAAGATTGGGGTATGTGTGAGTGTGCTGTGACGTTTAGGACATCGCTTTTAAATGACTTATCCTACCGTCCCAAAGCCGGCAGATTTATATTACACCCAGAATAAAAGCCAGAAGGTGTGCGTTAGGGATACGTTCGGTTTGCGTGCAAAAGCAGAAGTAAGTAATGTTCGTGCTTGTTCCTAACCTAGGCTTGCCGCGAGTTCTTCCGATCACCACAGTTTCTGAAATCTAGGGGAATATGAGTGTTTGATGATGTTCAGTTTGAGTTGAAGAGATTTCCCAATCTCACCAAAAATGTAAATTGTTTTTGTAATACAAATAATGTTTTAAATAAGTGCAGTTACATCGCTCTGGATTGATTCGGGATAGTGTGCATTGGTAGTATATAGCTAGAGTTTGCTCGGGACGAGCAATGTTTAGTGTGGGGGTATTTGATAACGCCCAAATAGGGGTTATCTTTTAGCCTGATTTGACATGCCATTGTGTCCGAAAGCTGTGTTTTAGCTAGAATTCACCCTCAGAAAGCCTCGTTTTTAGGAACGAGATGTTTATTTGCACTTCATGAATTTATGCTTATTTTGCGCATTTCGAGATATGATCGTGGGTTTGTTCATGTTGTCTTTACATGAACAGGTTTGGGAAGTGCATTGAGATGCGTGCCGAGACAGAACCGGGTTCGCCTCAGGAAACGTGCAGAAAATGCTCGGAGCAGGATTTGACCGGGACTGGTAAATGGGATAGTGGAACAGAAAACAGAAATTCTGGAGGAGAAATGGGCAGTGAAAACCGACCGAGGAAGCTGAAAACGCCAAAACCGAGAATGATCGGGACGCGCTCGGTTGACGATATCTGGAGTTTGACTTGGAATTTTGAAGTGAAACCAGGAGCAAAAGAACGAAGACGTCAAGAGCTTTCCGAAAACAGGTCATAATGCTAAAACAGAGTCAGGCCGAAAAACCAACTCCCGTCAAGTGGGGGTCTCGGACAGGCTACACTCAAGTAAGGAGTCTTGGTTCACGGTGTCCGGAGTCGGGAGCAACTAGTTCATGATCGTGACTGTAATACCCCGTATTTTCGGGGGTATTTTTAGGAGTTTAACGATTATTTTGGGCCGTTAGTAGGAATTGTAAAAATAATTTTAGTATTTTTTTTCAAGAGTTATGTATTTTTTATATATATATATAATTATAAGTTCTTAAAAATAATATTTTAAACTTTTTATTTTTTATATATTGTTTTTAGTAAAAGTTATAGAAGTTATATAAGTTTTTAGTTATTAACAGTTGTGGGTCGTATCACATTTTTAACGTGTCCAAAACGTCACGTTTTAATTTAATTTTACGTGTCGACCACCGCGTGACCCGTGTTCCGCGCCACACCAGATTTTTTTTCTCATGTCATCCCCTACCTCCCCCTCACGCACCAGGAGACTCATCTCCTTCTCCGGCGATTTCTTCGCCGACACAACCACCACTCCGCCTTCAAAATCAACACCAACATGTCCCGATTCAGTCCCAATTCAACTCCAATTCACCCATTGATCGATTCTTTCTCATCACGAAACCCAATTTCGTCAAAATCACGGTTCGATTCGGAATCGAAAAAGAACCCGGAAACTCTCCTCCTCTCGCCGGACTTCTCCCCACCAGCCTATATAAACCACCCAAATTCCAGAGGTTTTCACACCCAAAACCCATAATTGATTTCGCCTCTCTCTCTCTCTCGTCGATTTGCCGAGCCCGAGCCCAGCCGACGAGGCCGAACCAGCCCCGTCCCCTTTCTGTCGCCGTCCCGCCTTGCGCCGACCCTGCTCCGCCATTTCGACGCCGCCACCGACCTCTTCGGCGTCATCCTCGCTGCCTCCGACGAGCTGCTACAGCCCCAGTAGCACCTCACCCAGTTCGGGACAAATTCCGTCGCCCGCGCCATCGGTTCCTGTCCCACCCATTCGGTAAATACCCGAACTTTCACTTTCAATGTTGAATCTGTTGCTTCCAATCCTCTTTGTTCTTGTAGATCAGCTAGCTTTTGATTTTGGTGTTTAAAGAGTTGTAAGTTGTAACAGTGGGTTGGGTGTTGATAATTGTGAAGGAGGAAGATGAAAACCATATGTTTTATCTCAGAGGGGTTTTGATGTAGTTTCCGAAATCTGTGGGGGTAACTGTTAACTTTTATAAAACTGTTGGAGAACTCCCTTGACTTTTAATCAAACTTCATGTTGGGGGTATTAGTTGTATTTACTGAAAGTTATGATTCTTTACATATATATGGTTATGGGGTCCCTATGTAATTAAGGGGTTTATGTTTTTACTTTATTAAGTTATATTTTTTATAAATAGTAAATATATATATATATTAGTTTCCATATTCCATAGATGAATTTCCATTACCTTATGAGTTGTATATAAATATATTATATTATGTTTCATAATAATAAAAGCTTGTTATATATAAATCGTATTTTTTTTTATAAGACGTATTTTACTCTAGCAAAATTCGTGGGTTTACTAAGGGGGATTTATGAGCATGGAATATAGGGTTTGTAATACATTTGGCGTGTTAGTAGTATATTAATTAGGAATATTTGCTATTGTAGACACCGATTTCGTAGACGGTGAATTTGTGGAGGATCCATACTACGACTACTAGGAGTACTTGCTTTCGTGTGACGATCTATCTTCCAATCCAAGTAAGTATATGTGCACAACACTTTCAACTATCAAAATGTGTGTGATGCTTTGTGTGAGTTACTTCAATACTGCGAAACTATTTTGAGAAGCATGTGGATTTCAAACTTATAATACTCGTGTGAAGCATGTGGAAGGATTAATGAATGATAATGGAATTGGAAATGATGTACAGAGGATGTGCGTGAAGGCTATTGCCGGGAACACCATTGAGTGATTTCCCTAGGGTTCATACCCTTTTTATTTATCGTGGAATCTATGAGTACTACCTATGCATGTTTAGGTCATGACTGTATAGGGGTGTCGACACTTAAGGTCTCATTAGAATGGTTAGGGCGGGATAGCGAAGGGCTATCTACTAACGTCCGGAGAGAAATTGGTACACCCAAGAATGTGCCCCATTATTGGATTTATTGCATCGTGACCTCTCTGTTTACATCGTACCTGTTGGGGCTCGTAGGCTACGCCTCAACCAAAGCATCGATTAAAATGTGGTTATTTCTTTTACTGTTAGCCTACTCTGTTTTACATGTTGTGATGTATGCTTACTTAGTTTTCACTGATAAACGTTTTCTGCGGTCGGCTGTTGCTATTTGAAAACCCGCAGGTTATGAATAAAGTGGGGGAACGCGCACACGTGATGTGAAGATTAGGATCAGGAAGCTAGGAAGTATTTCATTTATCTTAGGAAGCTTTTATTTCGGAATTTAGATTTGAACAATGTTATTATTTATTTCAAACTAATGTTGGAGGATTTCTCCGATTTTCATTGATAAATACACTTTTGGATTATCGTTCGGTTGTACTAGCAGGGAACCGTAGGTTTCAGGGTTGTTTCAGTGACAATTTTCGGGATAGTTCTAATCCAGGGGTATTTTGGTCATTTGGCACCGGGCCCGGGGTTTTGGAAGTCGAGGTTGGATATTTGCGCCCCGATTCAGTCAGCAGTATTTCTAGGACTAGAGTCTGGATTGGGCAAAATTTGGAGCGGTTCTGACCCAGGGGTATTTTGGTAATTTTGACAAGTTTCGGGTCAAGTTTCGGTGTGCGTGCGTATATACGCACACAGGGGGTTTTATACGCACACAGAGCTTCAATCCGCACAAGTGGAGAGAGAAAACGAAAGTCGTATGCCACTGGCTATAGTATAGTTCCTATATATATACTTAATAAGGCTTAAAAATTGGCCGATTTAACTAACCAGGATCCAACTCAAAAGAAGAGTTGGATTGGCTCAAAACAACATAACTTGGAGCAGTCAAGTCGGATATGCTCGGTAACAAGGGGCATTCTTCGATCGAATGAATAAACTTTCCCTATACAAGGTGCCCCACAAGGAATTGTATACGCAGACAACTGAGTATATACGCAGACAGCTGAGTATATATGCATACAGCTGAGTATATACGCAGACAAAGAGAAGAATTGGAAGTTGAATAGTTGCTGCCTGAGTATATACGCAGACAGCTGAGTATAAACGCAGACAGCGCGTATTCTGAGGCAGTCCCGGGCCCAGTGGCAGTTTTGTAATTATGACAGTTTTCGGGAACGTCTTCGGCACTATATAAAGACTCGTTCAGGGCTCGTTCTAGGGAACACACAGCACAACACATCCAAGGCAGAATTTCGGGAGCATCCCTGGAGAGCATGAAAACACGAATCTAGATTCAAGACAGCCGTTTGCTCTTCTTCTCTCTCATTCAAAAACTGTGTTATTTTCGTTATGAGTTTTAGTATCTAAAATTTTTACCTAGGTTCTCAGTGAACATAGGGTTTTGTTTTCAGATATTAGTTGTGCGTTTTGACTATGAATTCATGATTGCAATATCTTAATATCAGCAGCTTTATTCGTTATTTTGTCTTTGAATGTTACTGTTCATGCATTATCGGAGTAGCTAACCAGGATTGCTACAGACCCGAGCCGGTATGTGAAAACGCCCGGTTAGGGTTAGGAAGAGAAGACAGAATTTAGCACCTTACCCCGATTGACCGACCAGAGAAGGGGAGTTAGGACTAGCCTGAAATCGTTGAGACCAACTGTTAGAGAATCTGACCCGGGCCATGAGGACAGGTTAGAAACCCTAGCCACCTTAGAACGAGACTGCAGATTTGGGCAGCTTAACAGGAATCCGACAGTCTGCAGGATTGTGATAACGTGCAGGAAAAGAAAAGATACTGCACAATTGGTATGTGGCACGGATAACGAGACTGTTGTGTGTTTTCATGTCAATCAAAGAACAAAAATCTGAAGAACCCTAGGGGATCCCGGGACCTAGTATCTCAAACCCTAGTTTCACAACCTTAAGATTATTCAGAAAATTCTCACAAAAAGATTTACGTTTCAGTTATTTACTTTCAGTACTTAGTTAGCAAATGAACTCTCAAAATATTTCTCCTTTTTATACTCTGCAACTTAAAACTGATTACTAGAAAAACCTGCAAAGTCCCCGTGGGATCGATAATCCGAGTTGAAAATACTCTCTATATTACTTGATTCGTATACTTGCGAATAGCACGCTAAAAAGCGCATCAGTTTCCGTGGCGTGTGGACCTCTGGTAGATTTTAGGGGGCTTACTTGCAGAGATGCACGATTTCACGCGCACGTACGGTAGGTTTCTGTTTCTGCACATTTTTTCGTATTTGTCGTCATGGATTTGGTCAAACTTGTAATCGACCCAAACCGTTCCCACCAGCAGGTTAATTACCCTCCAGCAGAAATTAGGCGGAATTATTTTGATAGCTACCGTTTTGTGAACCACTCGGCCCATTTCTATTTTCTGACGGGTAAGAAGCCGAACTATATGTTGGCTAAGGATTATCTTTATGAAATAGATGAGGATAGGATGCCAATCCAAATGGTGACTTTTTCCAGCCGAGCGGACATTTTCGGCACGTCACTAGCCGGGTTTGGGGGTGCGTCTTGCTCAGTCCTAGTCAGGGAATTCTTTAGTAACCTGTTATATGCTGGAGACGCTGAGAACACTAACACACGGTGGGTTTGTTGCCGTCGGGACTATATTTTGCTGACCCCTGAGTCCATTAGGAAGGCTTACGGGATTTCCCCATCAAATGAGCCATGTGTGTCCCAATTGGTACAGAACAACCCGCCACCGGATGAGGAAATTTTGAGGAGGATGAGCCTGCCTCTACCCCTAGGAGGAGATCGACCCACGATAGACCCGCTCGAGGGACGGGAGCACCTAGACTTAGGCGTTCTCAGTCCACCCATGAGCACGGAGAGTCGAGCCAGAGAGTCGGACCTAGCACGAGAGGTGCGACCGGTCCACCCCCGCTTTCAGTCATGAACCGTAGGTTGGCCCAAGTCTAGGAGGGAGTTGAGGGATGTCGAGCTGGCCAGGAGTCCATTAGGAAAAGATGCTTAAGAAAATGGGGAAACTCTTTCGATACCTAAAGCACACCAATAGGACCCAGAAGAAGATGGCCAAAGACCATGGCGACGCTATTGCTGCCATACGAGAAGAGCTGCGAGAGGCCACTCGACATGCGGGCCGAGAGGAGCCCTTACCCATTATATTCCCTGCCTCCTATTCCAGTGACTATACTACCAGCTGGTCAGACGAGGCGGGCTCGAGTGAGTTTGTCACGGATCCGGACCCACAGCCACCTAGCAGTCAGTCGGGATCCCGGACACAGTCACGCCAGTCGTCCAGCTGACGCTCATGACAATCCGATAGTTCCAGGTTCCGGCAGACCAACAGCTCACCCAGTAGCATATCCGGTTCTTCCGAGACCGGGTCAGACCCCCCGTACAGACCAGATGAGTGAGTGCCATGAGGGCATGCCACCTCTTAGTGTGGGGGTGGGAGTCGTGTCTGCATTAACCCGGTCTGCACGTTTTTCGTATTTATTTGCAACTTTTATTTTTAATTCTTGAGTCTGCATATTTTTGTTGTTTGAGTCAACCCACCACAACGCTCTGGCCTTGCATTGTATATATCTAACAAAAAATCAGAAAATTTCCGAAAAATCCTAAAAATTAAAAACAAAAATCATAAAATTTTGAGAAAGGGCAATCGAGACAACATAAACTGGAGAGAAATAAAGGATAGTCCTTTGACAGAAAAGAAAACTTGCACCGAGGTATAGTAGATAGGTGATAGCCAGTGAACCTTGGAATCCGCAAGTAGTTATTGCCTGAGCTAAGGATCTGACTAGTTGTCACACCGCCGTCATCTAGGTAGTCGACAACCCGCCCACGGGCGCCATCACGGTCATCGCATCTTTCGGTGGAGTGATTGGCTATCAAGGGACCTCACGTCCTGATTCTTACCCCCTAGGTCCAAATAGTAAACCCATTTTAAGCCGTTTACCCCTTTTATTCATAGCCACTGCAACCTAGGAAGCCTTCTTTGAGACCTTCATCAGTCGTTAGTTGACTATTATACGCATTATGACAGAGGGAGTGAGTTAGGGAGGATTTTGGATGGGAGAGCTTCATGACATATCCGTTTTGGACAGTTTTGATATCGACACATTTTTTTAGGGAAGGACAGGGTGAGTTAGTGGCGACTGCATTAATTTGCGAAGGTGGATCACTGCATTACATACTGACCACAGGAGGAGTTAGTCGCGTGCGAGACATCTTTCCGCACAAACTGGGTTCCGGGGTTGTGAGGTTAATTGGTGGTTGTGCCGTTTTTCTACATCTTTGGTGATGAGGAGGTTCGGTGGGACTGCACAGTATCATTCCGACTACGGGATCAGCGCTTCAGGATTAGTGTGGGGGTACTTCACATGAGGACATTTTCCGTAACCGACGACAGCAGTTTATTTTACCTACTCAACTTTAGTCAGCTGTTTATTATTATTCTTGTACTTATATAGCGTCTTAAAAAAAAAAAAAAAAAAAAAAAAAAAAAAAAAAAAAAAGAGAGGAATGTTCTAGTCTTGCAATTTTTCAGTTGTTTATATTATTGAGTCAAAAAGCTGAGTGGGTAGCACAATTTTCGAGACATTTACACCGCTTCACATTTGTGGCCGCGAGTACGGCGAAGACACACCGGGGCCAGGGAGATTGAGAAGGCAGTAACTTAGGTGTTTCGGGCAGATTTTCGGGAACTCGGTGAGGGGTGTGAGTTTGGGAATTGTGAGAATGTCATAACGAGTAGGATTGTGCCTTACCTATACATATATATATCCTACCTGTTAGACTTGGAACCTTTGATTCGGAAATATCTCGGATGGTAGGTTAACTAGGGATTTGCTCAGGTTGCTAGCGAAAGTAACATTACTTGGGTCCAGTGCTTAAATCCACCAAAGAAATCTGGTCAGACTTACTGATCGCTTGCAGGGAAGTACTTTCTTGAAAAAGGGTGAGGTCTTGAGGACACACCGGTTACGGTTTGGAGATTGCCCGATCTCGCCAAAAATAATTTTTTCTTTAGTACGTTTTGAGTCTTTGTCTATTGAGTCTGTGTATATTCTGTCTGAGTCGATCTTTCTATCGATTCGTCTGGTTATACGATTTGGGTCGAAATAGTATGCAATTACAGGGAGTATGCAAAGGTAGTGTGTGCACGACAGGGTCGTTTTGCAAAGTCAGAGTTGTATGCAATCAGGGTAGTATGCAGGGGATTGCTCGGGAGCAACTCCCTGCATTGCTGGGATATTTGATAACGCCCAAATTGGGGTTATCTTGTAGCCCTATTTGACGTACCTTTATGCCGGAACGTCATGTTTTAGCAAGAATTCACCCTCGGAAAGCCTCACTTTAAGAAACAAGACGTTTATTTGCTCTTCATAAATTTCTCATTTTCCGTATTTTTATTGGATATAATCGCGGGTGTGTTCGTGTTGTCTATGCAGGAACAGGGCTCGGGAATGCAGCAGGATCTATGAGGGAATGCAACAGGAGGCAAAAGAGGCAGGAAAAGAGCAGATAAGCTTGTTGTGTGCGTATTTTACGCATGCAGCAAGAGAGAGGGGCATGTTTGGCAGCTTTTGAGCCAATGTGTGCGTATTTTACGCACACTCCTGCGTATTATACGCACACAGGGAAGAAATGTACGCACAAGGGAGGAGAAATTGCACAGGATTGGCTACTGTGTACGTATTTTACGCACACCTGCGTATTATACGCACATAGCAAGGAAATACGCAGAAATCAGCACATATCAGGCTACTGTCTGCGTATTATACGCACACTTCTGCGTAGTTTACGCAGACAGCACAAATTCTGAGGCGGTTTCGATCAGTGGCAGTTTCGTAAATAAAGGAAAGTTCCAGAAATGTCTTCAGCACTATATAAAGACTCGTCTAGACTCGTTTTAAACACACAATACATCCAAGGAGAAGTCTGAGCATCCCCGGAGAGCACGGAAGCTCGAATCCAGATTTGAAGACTTAGTTTGATCTTATTCTCTCTCTTAAATTCAGAAACTTTGTTATTTAGTTATGTCGTTTAGTAGCTAAACCTTTTACCTAGGTTTTCGGTGAACCTAAGGTTTCGGTTTCAGAGATTGTTCTGCAGTTTGATTATGGATTCATGATTAGGTTATCTTAATTCAGCAATATTATCAGTTATTATGTCTTTGATTATTATCGTTTATGCATGATTGGAGTCGCGAACCAGAAATTCTACAGACCCGAGCTTGTAGGTGAAAACGTCAGGTTAGGGTTAGGAAGACAAGACAGGATTTAGTACCTTACCCTGATAGATCGACGAGAGAAAGGGAGATAGGGCTAGCCAAAACGTATAGACCAACTGTTAGAGAATCTGACCCGGGCCATCAGGACAGGTTAGAAACCTTAGCAGACTTAGAACGAGACTGCAGACTTTGGCAGCTTAACAGGAATCTGAAAGTTTGCAGGATCGTGATAGCGTGTGGAATCTGAAAGGTTACTGCACAACCGGTACGTGGCACGGGTAATTAAAACTGCTTGGTGTTTTCATATCAAACAAAGAACATAAATCTGTAGAAACCCTAGGGGATCCTGGGACCTAGTATTCAACCCTAGATTTTACAAACCTCAAGATTTCCATAAAAACAACAAAAAAAATATCTACGTTTTACTTGTTTTTAGTCCATAACTAGTAATCACACTCCTAAACTACTCCTCCTTTTACACTCTGCAAGTTAAAACTGATCGCTCGAAAACACTCAAAACAGTCCTCGTGGGAACGATTACCCGAGTTGATATACACCCGCTATTACTCGATTCGTATACTTGCGAATAGCACGTTAGTTTGCGCATCACCTATATTTCCAAAGGAAATCGCAAGAAAGTTGCAAAATCCAAGGAAGCCACAAAGCCTAATGGAGGCGTGGCTAAAGATGAATGTCACTACTGGAGCCAGCCGGGTCACTGGAGGAGGAATTGCCCTAAATATCTGGAGGATAAGAATCTTGGAATAGTGATTCCACCACCACCGGGTATTTATGTTATAGACGTCAATATTTCTATTTCTTCATCTTGGGTATTGGATACTGGATGTGGTTCTCACATTTGTCAAAATGTGCAGGATTTGAAAAGAAGTATAAGATTGGCTAAAGGGGAGATAGATCTGCGCGTCGGGAATGGAGCAAGAGTTGCTGCATTAGCTGCAGGCGTTTATGAGCTATCTTTGCCTTCTGGACTTATTTTAGAATTAGACAATTGCTTTTATGTGCCTGCTATGAGCAAAAACATTATTTCCATTTCTTGTTTGGACGAGAAGGGTTTTTCTATTTCAATAAAGGAAAAGTGTTGTTCCATTTATTTTGATAGTATGCACTATTGTAGTGCGCATTTTTCTAATGGATTGTATATCCTTGATCTAAGTAGTCCAATCTATAAATACTAAAAGGATTAAAACTAACGATTTAAATCCTACATATCTATGGCACTGTCGTTTAGGCCATATAAATTAGAAACGCATATCTAAACTCCATAAGGATGGACTTCTAGACTAATTTGATTTGGAATCATATGAGACATGAGAGTCTTGTTTATTAGGAAAAATGACAAAGTCCCCTTTCAATAAGAAAGGTGAGAGGACTAGTGAGTTACTGGCACTCATACATAGTGATGTATGTGGGCCGTTCCCCACGCCAGCCAGAGGTGGTTACACCTACTTCATTACGTGTACTGGTGATTTTAGTAGATATGGATTTTTTACCTTATGAAGGCCAAATCCGAATGAAACAACACGGAACCTACAGTTCCTTGCTAGTACAACTTAACGATATCCAAAAGTACTTTATTGAAAAGAGAGGATAAACCTCCAACAAAGTTTTAAAGGAAACAGCTGTGCACAAGAGATTCCGGCGGGGAGACCTCCGTGTGCACCGTGTGCGGTGGATCAAGGATCGCACAGGAAGAATAGGGGTGTGTGTAGGGAGAGAGTAAGGCAGTAGCAATGTCTGAGAGAGAGACAGAGGTTTGGCAGAGCTTCCGCGTATGGCAGTGTGTTCTCCTTTGTATGGAAAGGTTGACGATCTATATATACTGGAGAACATGACCGTTGTAGTGTGGTTAATGCGCCCATTAATGGCGGCTTAATTAGCTTAACCATAACGGCACGTCCGTCCGAGTATATAGGGACCGTTAGAGCACGTGGTGCGCGAATACCGGAACCGTTACGAGGTTGACCGGGTTTGACCGGATTGACCGGTTTTATGGAGCTCGTGCCATAAATCTCTCAAAACAGTTACTAAAGGTCGCGTGCGGGCTTGGCTCGCACGCGACAGGGCTTAATCTAGCCTCCAAACCACAAAGTCCCTACAAGTCCCGTGCAGTGGTATGCGAGGGCTCTGTCTCGCAGCCCCCACATGGATCAGCTCGGCTGGTGATCCAGTGTGTATGGAGCACAATATGGTGTGCTGGATGGATGCTACGTGGCCAAGATCTGTCATGTCAGAAAGCAGTATCTACATTAGCCCCCTTTCTGCGCGTGAAGACTCATAGCCGTATAGACTTCCATGCGCGGAAACCAACATACGCGTCGCCGCCACGCACCAATTCAAATACGGGTAAGTTCAGCCCCCGTGCGTGTCATTATGACCTAAAACCCCTAGAGTCGTGCCGTCTGACCTTTAGGGTTTTAGGCGTGACGTCAGCTTGTCCTGTGATTGCGCGATTCGACGGTGACGGTTGCGATTCGACTATCGAAAGGACGCAACCCTTCATTGTTTTGGATAAATACCTTGTATCCCCCATTATTGCAAAGCATCGCTTCTTTCTCTTAAAGTGAATGGTACCCGGAGATCTTCGAGAGCAGATCCAGATAATCAATCACCAGTTCAGAACTGCAAACCGTATTCTTCAATTGTGCATATCCAAGAAGGCTTCAAGAAAACAAGGTTGGCCTCGTTTACTTTTGATTTAAGATACCAGTGTTTGCCTTGAACTGCGTTGAATCTGTAAACCCATGAAATTTGTGAAGAGGCTTTGATCTTTGAACCTGCTTCGTTTTAATCTTTCAACAATATTGGATCTTGCAACTCCCCAATTTCTGAAATCGATACCGGAACTGTTCGTCTTCTTTTGCATAGATCTTGAATTCCAAAATTCAAACTGAAGTGTGGTATTTCTCCCCCCTTTTTTCTTGCTCTTTCGCAGGAATGGCCAAGACAAGAGTAACCAGACCCGTCAAGGAAGATGAAGAGATACCCGACCTTCCGCAGGCCTTGTGGCGAAAAGCCCCCTTTTTAGGCGGCAAAGATTTCTACCATGCGAGGGTAAAGGCGAAGAGGATGCCTGATCCTGTTCCAGTTGAGCGATTGCTGACGCTGACTCGCCCAGTTAACTCAGCCTTGCTCGAGTTGGTTGGTTCCGAGGATGTAGTTCGATTGGGGATCGAGAACGGGCACTTCCCATATACTGCGATTTCTACTCAGGCGTTCGTCCAGAAATTGGACTATATGGATGAGTCACGCCGAGACTCTTAATGAAGCCGGCGTATACTTTGCTATCCGTGCTATGAAGGGTGCTGCCGTGAAGTTGGATCAGTCCATGCTTCTAGACCTTCTGTCCCGTTACTCGCCTGCGACTCATACGTTCCATTTTGCTGAGTTCGAGGCTGCCCCGACACTCGAGGACGTTCAAATGCTGTACGAGCTTTCCCCCATGGGCGAGGTGGACCCTCTGAGTCCCTTGAGGACATCTGCGGAGATTGCCTTGTACACGCAGATGGAGGAATGCCTAGCAGAGGTGAAGAAAATCTCCACTCGGTGGACCACTACGAAGCCTCTTCCTAACTGGCAACTGGTTGATACATCCGCGAAAAATACCTGGAACAAATGGTTGCAGTACTTCTTTCGAGATTATGCGAGCAGCAGCATTACTAAGAGACTCCTGAGTGAAGATCCAGAGGCCGAGAACTACGTAGAGGGCAAGGGTTATCACTTGACCCTTTGTGCTTTTCTCTGTGCCTGGCTGTCGAGGTACTTGATTGATGGTCACCCCCATGACGGAGTCTTCTACCATGTGTTGCCACTTGCTGTGAGGCTCGCTCTTGGCCAGAGGGTCGCACTCGGACCCTTGGTCTTGGGCACGCTGTACTATAGGCTTGATCAGCTGGTTCTGGCTATGAGGGAGTCGCGTGGCCGCCTCGATGTACTGACTTTTGTCAATATTTCCTTTTTGACAATGTGGGTCTTCGAGCGCTGGCCGTCTTATGCTCCAACTGCTCTCCAACTTGATAAGTGGTGTCCCCCAGGCGAGACAGAAGCACGCAACAGCGGAAGAGCTGCGAGATGGTTCGGAACAGGCAACACCAAGTGCGTTTGGAGTTTGATATGCGACAAACGGAAGGAGTTTACTGCCAGGCCCTATGCCACGCGCGTTGAGAATGTGCGATGGTTCCCAAAGCTGTACCCCTCTAAAGGCATGGTCTTTTCAGAAGAGCTTCTCTTTGAAGGGAGACCTCATTTTCATGAGCGCTACCGCGATTTCTTTTGCTGGTGTCTGCGAGGTTCCCTTCCTGCCCTTGCAGAGCATATTCGTGAGCTCGCGCCGAAATATGAAAAGCTTACCGTGGACGTTGACCCCACTCGAGTCTCTCCTCAGTTTGGATTTGATGCGGTGGCCCCATCAATCTGGCCCCAGTCCATTGTCAGAGGATGCTACAAGCGCTTGCTAACAAAGGAGTGCAAGACGGTTTTTATGAACAACCTTCCTTTTGAGCAGCCTGCGGGAACCCGCGAGGGTGGTTGTTCCCAGAACTGGCTCGCATACTGGGTTGCCCAGCAAACGAGGATTGAGACGGAGTCGGCCGCGCAGCCAGGTAGATCTCCTTTGATTAAAAGGAACTCTTTTCCGTTTCGCCCCACTTGCAGTCTAAGCGAGTTTGAGTATGGTTGCTACTCGCTGTGGGATCGTGAGAACCATTTGTGCCCTGATGTCATTCTGAAGGAGCAAGTCGCCGCAATTAAGAAGGGCGATACGCATGTCGTCAGATATAGCAAGGCATTTGCTGAGGTAAGCAATTTTTTTTTTTTCGCGTGCATTTAAGCTTCTTGATTTCCTTATGCTGACATCTTTACTCTGTACGGTTGTAGTGTCATGTGCGGCGATTCGCATCTGGCGATCGCTCCAAGTCATTGGTCAACGCCATCGTTGCCACCAGGAGAGAAGGGCAGTCGTTCCGGCTATCGTGGAGGATGGAACCTGAGCTCGAAATGAAGATTCGTGCGGTCATGAATGCTTTTGCTGACTCGCTGATAGACAATCCTCCGGCTCCGTCTCCTCGTGGAGATGACCCGTCTCCTCCAGCGACTGCGGCGCCAAGAGTGAAGAGACCTAGGCAAAAGGGAATTACGATTTCTTCCCCTAGGAATGCCCCAGCTTCTCCCCCAGTGAGGTCCCTTTCTATCAAGGACAAAGGCAAAGGTCGCATGCCCAGCAAAGTGCGGAAAGATCTCGCAGTTGAGACCTTTGTTCCATTCAATCAAGAGGAAGAAGAAGAGAGGGGGGAGCCCCAAGCGAGTGATGAAGAAGAAGTAACAGTTGTGATGCATGAGGAAGAATCAGGAGGTACCTCCGTCGCATTTCCTTTCCCGTTATCGTAACTTCTTTGCACTTCTTTTCTTTAAACCAATTGGGTATTCGCAGATGATGATGATGAAACCGTTGGTGGCCTTGTGGCCAAGAGACAAAAGAGAGATGCCCATTCTGGCATTTCAGATGAGCCCATAAGCGAGGACGTTCTTGCTGAGTCCCGGAAGACAGCCGCGGAAGCTGCTGAAAGAAGAAGGCGGCGAGAGGAAGAGGAGCTCGAGCGTGTGAAACAGCGGAGCCTTGAAGAGCAGCATGTTGACGACTTAGTGCGTCCAGTTGACGAGGAAGACGAACTTCCCGAAGAAGTGGCTCCTCATGCGGAAGAGGAAGATGAGGTTCCCGGAGAGGATGCAGCGGCCTTGGAGCAAGTCCAAGCAGACTTCGAAGAGATCGCAGGTGGCGATAAAGGTGAGATCTTCAATCTCGCAGTGACTTATAGAGATGTTATTGTGGGTGCGTTAAAGCATGGTGTGTCAAAGGCTGACATTCGCCGTTGGTTAGTAGGCAAATGCGGAGAACCCTCAGGTAACTATTTGAGTGATTCGCACGTACAGGGCTCTTAGCAACTTAAGGCAGAATCATGATTGGTTTATTCGCATCCCAGGTCACGCTTCTCTTAAGGACTTGCTTAGTGAGGACACACTGATAGGGCATGGTTCCACGTCCTTAGTATATGATGAGGATACCTCAATCCCACCTTCGCGTGGAGGTTCTTTCTCTTAGCTTTAGCAAAGATAGCAAAATAACTTATAACGCAAGTTGCCTCATGTCATCGTATTTAATGTCGCAGGTCATGCTGAAGAACCAGAGTTGGAGCAGAGAAGTCAGCCTTCTGCGTCCTATGTTCCAATTCCGAGCTCCCATACCGAGAAGCCCGTCGCAGCTGCTGACAACGCGGGTGAGCCTCTTGAGGACATCATCGAGCTTTCCGACGATGCTGGAGCTGACGCTGTGCTGATGGACGAAGATGTCCATGCTAGTGTTGAGGAAGTGAGGACAAGTGCTGCTAATGCGTTCGCATCTGAGAGTGTCCTTCGCCAAGCGACTTCGGCTGTCCCTTCGCCTCCGGCGACGACTGAGCCCGAGGCACCTATTCCTGCGTGGAGCATTTGGGGCTCGCAGGTTGGGAATGCAGTCGCAGCTGGTGCGGCCTACACTCTTCCTCCTGACTACGAGAGATTGGAGCTCGCAGCCGATAGGAGAGCTATGGAGCGAGGGCAATCTTTGAACAACCCGGCATCCCGCATTCCTTCTCTTCATGAGATTCTGGAAGGAACTGGTAAGTAGAGCTTTACTGTTCGCACGTCGCATTATTCGCTTGCGAGTTTTGACATCATAACTTATCTTTGATGTCTCCTCAGGTTTGAAGCAAACCGATGTAGACTGGGTGGTTCGAATGCGTCTCAGGTACCCTCGCTCGTTTGTGAGATCTCTGGAGATCGGGCCTTTTGACAGGAGGCTGTTCCTTACTGAAGCCATTTGGATTTTGGAGCAGCTGTCTGCGGCTACACCCGCGACCATTTCGGTCCAGAGTGCTGAATTGTTATGCGGCATGTGCCAAAACCTCGTGACCAAAGTCCAAGGCAGAATGGGCTTCAAGTTTCTTAAGGACAGAGTCACGCTGATTCGCGCGGCCGTAACTTTGAAACTCGGTCACCAGAATCTCGCAGTCGAGATGCAGAAGGTGGAGCAGCAGAAGCAAAAGGTTGATGAAGCTCTAAAGCTGTATCATGAGATGAATGCCAGGTGCGATCTACTGAAGCAAGAAGTGGAGCAGGTAGAGAAGCTGAGCGAGCAGTTCGCGCCCCAAGACTCTCTAATCAAGAATTTGCTTTGATTTTTCGAATTTTGCAAAAATAGCAAGAAAAATAGCTGAAAAATTAATGTAATGTCTTGAACATTAATGTAATGTTGCTAGGGTTTCTCCCCCTTTTTTTTAACAAGAACAATGAATTTTCCCATTTTGCCCTTTTCCGGGAATTGATTGGATATTTCTGTGCATATCCAATTATGACATCAGCAATTGATTCTCTGCTTGATTTTCGCGCTAATTTTTCGACAGATAAGCACGCTTCCGTTGGGAAGTCCGTCCGAATCATGACTATCCGTCATTTATTAGGATACGCAACTGAATCGTCGTAGCCTTTAGTAGGGTAATTGATTGTTACCGCTTTTCAAGGCGTAAGTGATTGAACTTACCCTCTTTTGAATTTTGCTGACTCATCTTAGGCAACCGAAGAGTCTGTACAGGGTCTATATAAACCCTGTCTTTGCTATTTGGGTTCTTCATCCCAAACATGTGCTTTGCCGTGAGTCCTTACGACTGCTGGCTTCAACGCTTGTTTTTCGTTGATTCATGGCAACTTCAAGTTTTGAATCCTGAGTTTGCGCTTTGTGCTATAGAAATAGATTCCAAGATCCACTTTATGAGGCTTATTGCTCTTTATAACCATCATAAAGAAGATGCAGATAATATCTCATGTGTGTTCGAAGAAATCTCTTCATGTATTATGTGTGCAGGTCATGTTTCCAGCCGCCTCGTGGTGAGGTGCAGCGCCGAAGTGACCGTGCTACCGTCTCGTAATGAACGACGGAATTCTTCTTCAGCATCTCCGGAGAAGAATCCGTCACTTTCACGTTTGTGAGCTCGTGATGACGAACCGTCGCGTTCATCCCCGTCTACAAGGAGCCCTTGCCCTTTGGAGCTTCTGCTTGCCTGTGGATCGCCGGAACCGGTGGTTCCTTGGGCAAATGTTATGGGGTGCATATCTGACAACGGTCTTGTTGGATACCGGGATCTTGAGCGTATGGCTTCATGTGGCTCTTTTAGAGCAAGATCCCCCCTGCTACAGATGGTCACCCGCAGATCTGGGCGTTGCGTAGCCGGTGTTGAAACCGGTGGGTTCATCCTTTTCTAGTCGGATGGCTTGTCAGACATTTTTCGAATGTATTGTAAGCCGTATTGGCTGCGTAGTTAGATTCGAGCTTTTTGCTTGTAAGCTGTTATCTAGACAGATAAATTGTAAGTCATTTGACTCGTAATGATAAATAGCTTTCTGTATTATCTGCTGTCTCTTTACAACAAAATACAATTACGCATGCGTTTCGGCATATTTCGCCTTGCATAATGCTATGTAATTGTTTCGCATCTGCGATATATTGATTCGCGGGTGTTTTGCTAGATCGTTCGAGATCGTATCTTCGCAGCTGTGCCATCCCGGCAGATGGGCTTGTTGGCTGGCCATTGCGGATCATTTAAGATCGTTTTCACAACGTTGCTATCGTAGTAGATAGTCTTTAGCAGATCAACTAAGATCGTTAAGTGGTGCGAATTGCTATCATGGCAGATAGGCTTTATTAAAGAATCGATTGAGATCATTTCTCACATAAACTGTTGTCGCAACAGATAGACTCTTAGAAGATCTGATAAGATCATCTTGCGCATGCGTTGCCATCGTAACAGATGGGCTTGGACGATCAACTAAAATCGCTTTGCATATAAGTTGCTATCGTAACAGATAGGCTTAGATGATTAACTAAAATCACTTTGCATATAAGTTGCTATCGTAGCAGATAGGCTTGGGTGATCAATTAAGATCGCATTTAGACAGGCTGCTATCGTAAGAGATAGGCTTATATGATCAATTAAGATCGCATTTAGACAGGCTGCTATCGTGAGAGATAGGCTTATATGATCAATTAAGATCTTTGTATTGGCTGCTATCGTGAGAGATAGGCTTAGATGATCAATTAAGATCGCATTTGTATTGGCTGCTATCGTGAGAGATAGGCTTAGATGATCACTTAAGATCGCATTGCACTGGCTGCTATCGTAAGAGATAGGCTTAGATGATCACTTAAGATCGCATTTGCATTAGCTGCTATCGTGAGAGATAGGCTTAGATGATCACTTAAGATCGCATTGCATTGGCTGCTATCGTAAGAGATAGGCTTAGATGATCACTTAAGATCGCATTTGCATTAGCTGCTATCGTGAGAGATAGGCTTAGATGATCACTTAAGATCGCATTGCATTAGCTGCTATCGTGAGAGATAGGCTTAGATGATCACTTAAGATCGCATTGCATTGGCTGCTATCGTAAGAGATAGGCTTAGATGATCACTTAAGATCGCGTTTGCATTGGTTGCTATTGCGGCGAATAAACTATTGTTAAAAGTAATAACAAATTGAATAGAGCAACATAAACAGCTAGAAATGTGAACTTCTCATTTGGGAGAATTCTTTTATTACAACGCTCTCATATGGGAGAGATAAGATTACAATCCTCTCATGTGGGAGAGGAGATTGCGTAAATCGTAGCCACATGAGACATTAAACAACGTTATCATAGAACGTATGAAATGAGAGAAGTCAGGGATAGTACTTCTTGATCCAGCGCATGTTGACTGAACTCGGAGTTGAGTTTGTGCCGTGCAACCTTCGTATGCTGCAATAGCCACTATCGAAGACTTCTGTGACTTCGAAGGGTCCTTCCCAATTAGCTGCGAACTTTGGGTGAGTTGCTTCTCGCATACAGTGGTCAGATGCGCGCAAGACCAAGTCTCCGACTGCGAAATCCCTTCGCTGGACTGTCTTGTTGTAGGCGCGAGCGATTCTTTCCTGGTACCGCTTGTTAGTCCTTTTGGCTTGTTCTCGCTTTTCTTCCAGCAAGACTAAGTCATGATCGCGTTGATTTTCATAGAGTGCATGGAAGGCCAGCCTTGTCGAATTGACTCTAACCTCCGCAGGTACTACAGCTTCGGCCCCATAACACAGTAGAAATGGCGAGGCCCCTGTGGGTGTCCTTGGAGAAGTTCTGTAGGCCCACAGAGCTATGCTTAGAGAGTCGGCCCACTTCTTATGGTCGTCTGCGACCATCTTGCTCAATATTCTCAACAGCGTCTTGTTAGTCGCTTCAGCTTGTCCGTTTCCCTTTGGGTAGTAAGGGGTAGAACATATCTGCCTGATATTGTACTCCGCTAATTTCGCAGCTACCTGGCGATTAACAAAAGGAGTACCGTTATCTGAAAGAATGGTGTTTGGGATTCCGAACCTGCATACGATGCTTTCTTGGATAAAGTTGACCACAGCCAGCGCATTTGCCGTCTTTAGTGGTGTTGCTTCCACCCACTTGGTGAACAGCTCAGTTGCGGTGAGAATGAAATGATTCCCGTGCGACGTCGGTCGGATGGGACCGATGAAGTCCAGAGCCCATGTGTGAAATGGCCATGGCGTCCCTAGTGCATGTAGATCCACGACAGGAGCGTGCACTAGGTTCCCTTTGAATTGGCATTCCTGGCAGCGTCGCACTTTGGTACGATAATCGACCTCCATCGTGGGCCAGAAATATCCGATTGAGAGGAGCTCTCTGCATAATTTCGCACCTCCTTGATGTTCCACCTGATGAGAAAGGTCCATGACTTCTTGTGCTTTTCTGTCGTCTAGACATCGCAGCAAGTTGCCCTCGTGGCCTTTTCGCCAAAGTAGGTTTTCCTGTACCACATATCGAGACGCTTTCCTTTTCAATTTTTCGGCTTCCTTTCTCAATTCGGGCACGGTGCCCTGAGTGAGGAAATCGAACAGTGGCTTCCTCCAGTCCATGTCGTCATCGATTAAGGCGACGAGTAGAGAATCTTTGATTAGTGCGCAACTTTCGCACTTCCCTTGTATCAGGGCTGCAGCTGTCGACATGTCTGGCCAATGAATGCCATATCTCTGAGCCTTTCTGTAGATTGACACCTCGCTTTCTCCGCAAGCGTGTTGGTGAATCTTTTCTAACAGCTGTTGTCCCTCTTGCTCGGAGACACATCGCATGAGTATTCCCCCAGGACCCTTGTAGTAAAGGGCGTTGTCGTGGATGCAGTATCCTTTTGTGAGTGCCCAGCTTTCGTTGCTGGTGCCCTTCGCAATAGCTTGCAAGATTGGTTTTCGCCAGTCTGCGTCATCCATGTGTTCGTCGTCGCACGCATCTTCTGTCAATGCCGACGATGTTCGCACTTCGATGGAAATCCTTGCGGGGCACTTGTCTATGCTGACCTTAGATCCCAGAGTTGCTAAGGCGTCTGCGTGCCTGTTGTCTGCTCGGGGCTTGTGCTCGTACTTCACATCGCAGAATTGTTGCATCAGCTTCTGTACTAGGGTGCGATAAGACAGGAGGTTGATCTCCTTCAAACCATATTCGCCCGAGGCTTGCTTAACAATCAGCTTGGAATCTCCCATAACTGTTAAGTTGCTCACTTCCAAAGCTTTCGCCGCACGGAGCCCCACAATGAGAGCCTCGTATTCCGCTTCGTTGTTTGTGACGGCGAAGTTGAGCTTTGCGGACATCTGTATGACTTCCCCGTCTGGCTTTGTCAAGACTATCCCAATGCCTCCGCCTTTCCTGGTTGACGAACCGTCGAAGTGGAGGGTCCAATAGGGCACGTCGATTGCGTAGATTTCAGGGCCTTCGAGCTCTTCTTCGATCACGGGTTCGTGGCTGTTGTCGGGAAACTGTGCCAACAGATCCGCTACCGCCTGCGACTTGATCGCTCTTGGTTTCACGCATGTGATATCGTATTGAGAGATGGTCATGTACCATTTCGCCAGTCTCCCGCCCGGAGTAGTGTGAGTTAGCAAGTATCTTATGGGATCGCTCTTGGTGACCACCACTACTTTGTGTGATTCAAAATAGTGTCTCAACTTTTCTATCACAAAGAATAAAGCAAGGCAATGACGTTCGATGTCTGTGTACCTTGATTCAGCAGGCTGCACAATGCGAGAGATGTAGTAGATGGGCCTCTCTTGGCCTTCATACTCCTGAGCCAAGAGTGCTCCTATAGATCTCCTTGTTGATGTAAGATATAGCAGAAGCGGTGATCCCAGTTGAGGCGCGATCATTATCTTTGAGGACGTGAGTAGCTCTTTCAGCTTTTCGAATGCGGCTTCGTGGTCCGGAGCCCAGTTGTACGCGGCGTCCTTCTTGAGGAGAGTGCTGAAACAGCATGTGATTTCTGCAATCGCTGGGATGAATCTCCGCAGATATGACAGTTTTCCCAAGAATGTCTTCAAGGTACTTTGGTTATGGGGAGGCGTCATGCTGGTGATGGCTGACACTTTCGCAGGGTCAGGCTCGATCCCTTGGCGATGGACTACACATCCCAAGAACTTCCCCGAGGTCACCCCAAATGCGCATTTCATGGGGTTCATTTTCAGTTGAAAGCTCCTGCATCTGTTGAACACCTTTCGCAGATCTGTGAGGTGGTCTGCTTCGTGCTTGGATTTAACCACCAGGTCATCCACGTAGAATTCCACCTCCTTGTGCATCATGTCGTGGAATAGAGCCATCATGGCCCGCTGATAGGTCGCGCCCGCGTTCTTAAGACCGAACGGCATCACCGTGTAGTTGAATACCCCCACAGGAGTGATGAATGCAGTTTTCCGCGCATCATCGGGGTCCATCTTGATTTGATTGTACCCGCTGAAACCGTCCATGAAACTGAACATGCGATGGCCTGCTGTTGAATCGATAAGCAAATCGATGTTGGGCAGTGGGAAATCGTCCTTAGGGCAGAAGCGATTGAGATCTCGGAAGTCCACGCAGATGCGGAGCTGTCCGTTCTTCTTTACCACCGGCACGATGTTAGCCAGCCATGTGGGATGATGATTCGGTTCTATGAACTTGGCATCTAGGAGTTTGACAATCTCCTGCTTGATCTTCATGTTGAGTTCTGGCCTGAAGCTTCTGGTGCTTTGCTTGACCGGTTTAGACCCTGGGATGATGTCTAAACGGTGCATGGTGATGCTTGTATCCAGTCCTGGCATCTCATCATACTCCCATGCGAACACGTCCTTGTACTCAGTTAGAAGCTGCAGCAGTCCCTGTTCCTCTTCGCTTGTGAGGTCCGCACTCAGGAAGACTGGCCTTTTCTTTTCCTCGTTCGGGCTAAGGAACACTTCCTTTAGTTCTTGATTTTGTGGTCTTGGCCTGTCTTCCATGCATTCAGGCGCTTCTTTGAGTTTCTCGTCTGGAGTGCCTTGTGTTAGCTCTTCCGTCAGCGCAACTTGCTCGATTTGATTAATTTGCCCAGGGACATCCCCATGCCCGTGTGAGGACATCCCCGCGCACCTTCATATGCGATAGCATTTCTTCCCATTGGCGTAGAAGCTCTCTATCTCCTTGCCCTCGGGGTCATGCTTTGCGATCCTCTTCAAAGTGTACACATTCTTTCGATGATATGCGATACGTGGCGCCTCTTCGCGTGTAGGCGGCTTTTCCTTGGCATCTTCCCTTGTCACCATCACGCCCGCAGGTGACTGGTCCTTGATGTCCTCCCAGAGAGGCAAAGGAGTAGGGTTGAATGGCCCGGGTGTTTGCTCGTCCGCCATCTCAGTGAACCACACCGCCTCGCTGAGATGTGCTTCGTCCAAGTTGAACGGGTTAATCGAAGCCGGTATCTCGACTATTCTGTCATTCCAGATAGCTTTCATAACCTGGTGAGCCGTCGAAGGGACTGCGTCGAAGCGATGAATCCAGGCTCGACCTATAATCATGTGGTATGTGGTGTTTGCGTCTATGACATAGAACTTCGCCGAGCACTTGATCTTGCCAATCTGGACGCCCAGGCGGATCGATCCGATCGTCATTCTAGAGTCGCTTCCGAATCCCACCAGTGGAGATGGACGCTTGACTACCTTGTGCTCGGGGATCCCTGCTAGCTTCAGTGTGTGGAGTGGAACAACATTGACCGCTGCTCCTCCATCGACGAATGCTCGCTTGAATTCGACACCGTTGATGATGGCGGTCACGTACAGAGGTCTCTGGTGAATCGCATCCGTCTTTTTGTCGCTGGCAGAAAAGGTCATAATCTTTTCCATAGAGCGGGATGCCCTTATGACTTTCCCGTTGGAGACCACGAGGTCCTCCTCGTAGTCCTCCGCTATCCTTAAGATTGCTTTCGTCATATCAGTCCGGCACTTCTCGGAGAAATTCATCTCGTCGAAGAATTTGTTGAAGCCGTGCGACCCTTTCATGCGGTCGGCACGTTCATCCTCCGTGTCCATGCTATAATCTTCGTCTTCATGGATCTCAGCGACGATGGGTAGGCCATCCTCTGCGACTTCTTCCAAGTCGACGATTGAGATCATAGCGACCTCTTTGCCCTTCGAGCCCGGTTCCGCATGCGCGGGAAGCGGGTTGTTGCGCACGTCCTTCCGGTGGTCGCTGACGATGAGCTCGCCGTTCTTCATCTTCTGATCGAACGCGAACCTGAGTTTCTTGCACTCGGCGGTGGGATGCATGACCTTGCCGTGGTACTCACACCACTTAGGGTCCCTCACCATCTCCTTGGAGGGTGTTTTCTCGAGCGGTGGCAGGACGCCGTCCTTGCGCCACTGTTTGCAGAGGTCACTTGCTTCCTCTACCGAGCATGGCAGAGGCGGTACATCGAAGTTCACAACCTTCGCTTGTTTCTGGGGCGAAACTGTATTGACCTCAGCTTCGCGTCCCCGCTTGTAGCTAAACCTTCCGATCTTGTAAGTGGTGCCGCTCGCAGGTCGCTCTGGAGCGTTCTTCTTTTTCTGTCTCTCGACTATGGGCTCGATGTTCTTCGTGCATTCCATTAGTTTTGAAAACGTAGGTGTTTGCAAATTGATGAGCATACCTTTGTATTCATCTCGCATGCACTGCAGGCATATCTCTACGAGACGGCTTTCGAGCATTGGATCTTTGCACTCCAAGGATTTCGCCCTGAATTTCTTGATGAAGGTGATTCCGTCCTCTTCGCGCTTCTGGTACATCCGCGAGAGATGGATCATTGTCACCTTTTCTTCCATCTGGAAGAACTTGGTATAGAACTTCTGGACCATGTCGTCCCAAGTCTTCACGGATCCAGCCTCCAATGTTCGGTACCATTTGTATGCTACGTTCCCAAGAGATTTTGGGAACTCTCGCATTAGCAGTTTGGGATCAGCTCCGTACGGACCCATGACATCAATGAAACGCATGACATGCTCATGTGCGTTTCCGTTAACATCTTCGAACTTATCCCATTTAGGAGCCTTGTACCCCGCCGGGTTAGGCATGAGATAGATTTCCCGTGGAATGGGTGGATCGTTGTCTAGCTTTGGGATAATGGTATCCGCGAATGACTGATGAGCCAGAATAGTGTCCACACGCTTCTGTAGAGACGTCATGCATTCTGGAATGCTCCCCTCGGTAGTTGACGCAGGGGTTGCCGTAGGCGGTGGCGACACATACGCCGCTGGAGGATTGGGAGCATACTGACTGCCCGCGTTTCCCCAGATCATCGTCGGGGGAGGCAAAGGGTATTGCAGAGTTGGGTTGGACGCCAAAGCCGAGGGCTGAGGAGCGTGGGCGGCAGGAGGCAGCATCTGTGCCGTCGATCCTTGAACCGAAGGCAGCTGCGTAGCCGACGGTGGAGTCTGCAGATGAGGGTTGGGAGGTGTGGCTGACACTCCCAATCCTGGAGCGGTAGGGGTTCCTCCTCCCTGAGGGATAGCGGAGGCTGGTGGAGGATTCGGCGCAAGGGTGCCCAGAACGGCCAAGATTTGTTCTAATTGCGCAGATTGAGACTTGAGAGCTTTCGCCTGACTTTGGACAGTAGCGTCCAAAGACTCTAACGTCGGTGCTTCGCCGGGAGTCGTTGGAGTACGGCGGGTCTCGTCTCCGGAGGGAGTTTCGGTGGAAGGCGATCGGTTGCTGACATCATCTTCCTGAGACATGGTTGCTTTTGTTGGTAAGTTCACGTCGGGTTCACCAAAATGTGCACAAGAGATTCCGGCGTGGAGACCTCCGTGTGCACCGTGTGCAGTGGATCAAGGATCGCACAGGAAGAATAGGGGTGTGTGTAGGGAGAGAGTAAGGCAGTAGCAATGTCTGAGAGAGAGACAGAGGTTTGGCAGAGCTTCCGCGTATGGCAGTGTGTTCTCCTTTGTATGGAAAGGTTGACGATCTATATATACTGGAGAACATGACCGTTGTAGTGTGGTTAATGCGCCCATTAATGGCGGCTTAATTAGCTTAACCATAACGGCACGTCCGTCCGAGTATATAGGGACCGTTAGAGCACGTGGTGCGCGAATACCGGAACCGTTACGAGGTTGACCGGGTTTGACCGGATTGACCGGGTTTATGGAGCTCGTACCATAAATCTCTCAAAACAGTTACTAAAGGTCGCGTGCGGGCTTGGCTCGCACGCGACAGGGCTTACTCTAGCCTCCAAACCACAAAGTCCCTACAAGTCCCGTGCAGTGGTATGCGAGGGCTCTGTCTCGCAGCCCCCACATGGATCAGCTCGGCTGGTGATCCAGTGTGTATGGAGCACAATATGGTGTGCTGGATGGCTGCCACGTGGCCAAGATCTTTCATGTCAGAAAGCAGTATCTACAACAGCGATGACAAAGTTTGAATTCTCAAAATACACCTAATGCTAACAATTCAACTAGGTGATTCCTAGCTTGTTATTGCCTTAAGCTATGTGTGCGCGTTCCCCCATCTTTATTCATAACCTGCGGGTTTTCAAATGGCAAAAGTCGACGCAGAAAAACATTTTGTCAATGAAAACTGAGTAAGTATATACCACAACATGTAAAGAATGAGTTTTTGGCTGAAAGACATAAAGATAAACAACCACGGTAACCAAGTTTTAATCACGTCTTTGGTTGAGGCGTAGCCTACGAGCCCCAACAGGTACGATGTGGACAGAGAGGTCACGATGCAATAAATCATAATAATAGGGACGCTTCTTGGGATATACCAATTGTCCCCAGACGTTAGTAGATAGCCCTTCGCTATCCCGCCCAAACCATACTAATGAGACTGTAAGTGTCGACACCCCTATACAGTAGTGACCTACACATGCATAGGTAGTACTCATAGTTTCCACGATAACATAAATGGGTATAAACCCTAAGGGGAATCAACGCACGTGTGTCCCCGGCCGTAGCCTTCACGCACATCCTCTGCACATCGTCCTAATTCGATTATTGTACATTTGTTATTTATTGTATCACGTGTGATGAGACAGAAGTTTGAAATATAACCACATGCTTTCATAAAATTTTGCTAGAAAACTCCAAATATCGTAAAACGGAATTGAAGCTGCAGATTCAGGTACTCACACGAAAACAACACATTTTGATATATGAAGGTGTTGTGCATATAACTTACCTGGAAATTAAGAGAGAACGTCACACACACAAGCTAGCACGGAACTAGTAGTACGGGTCCTCGACGAACTCGCCTCTTACAAACTCGGAATCTAAAACAATCACATAATCCTATATTAACACATATACATCACACAACAAATTGCATTTAGATTTTCCTATATGAAATGCAAGTGAATTCCCCAGTTAACCCCCAAGCAAGTTATATTTCACTAGCTACGAGTTGCACGGTTAGAGTACATATTTAAAAAAAAATAGTGATGTATAAATGTAAAATAATCATTGTGGTGAAGAAGCTTTATTTAATATACTAGAATATTTATAGTGGCTAATATTTATAAATAGAAGAGATAGCTATTTTAAAATAAGCTTAATGTCGTCTATCTTTATAATAAAGTTATTTTAGTGAAAACAAAATATTATAGGAAAAGAATTCATTTCCGGCATATACAAAATATGGCTAAATTAGTTGTTAGGGAGAAGAACATAATGTAATTGTTATAACTAGTTGTATAAACATTTCTAGAGAAGGGTTGTTTGTTATGTTTATTAGTATACATATATAAGAAAACTAGTTTTTATAAGCTAACCAAAATAGATTATATAAGTTAATATATAAATAATAAAACGGATAATTAAAACGTAACACATACCCACACTTTGATCATCATACAAACAGCCCCCTCTTCTGTTTCACCTCATACAAATGCCTACCCCCAACGTTTGTAAAAAGACACTTTTACACCCCCTGATTCACAAACAAAAACCAACTCAGTTTCTTCTCAAACAAAACCCAACTGTAACACCAACCTCCATACATCACCAACCAAAACCCACAATGATTTACAATACCCACAAATAAAATTGAAAGTAAGGAAGTTGCATTGGAATAGACAAGGAGCTCGGGGTATTTACCGATCGGAGGAAACGAAGGAGAAGTCGGTGGTGGCGGTGTTTTGTTTCTGTCGCGGTCTGGGCTTCGCCGGGACAGAAAGAGACGAACAGGGGAGAGTGGAGGTGGTGGAGACGACGGGCAGAGGGGACGGCGAACGGCTTTGCAGAGGGAGGCGTCGGGCGGAGCTGGGTTCGCCGGCGGTCCTGGGTTTTGGACCTGGTTCCGTCGGCAACACAGTGCGCGGAGAGAGAGAGAGAGAGGGAGACCGAGAGAGAGGGTGCGAGAGAGATGGCGAGAGGGAGTGTGAGAGAGAACTGAAAGAGAGAGAAGAACTGGTTTTTTTTCTTGAGTGAACCCGATTGAGAAATCGACGGGATTTCGGCTTCGATTTGGGAATCAATTTTTGGCGAAATTGATTGCAAAGCTTGGGTCTCTCACCATGGGGATGAATCGGGATGGGATTTAGGTGAAGAGAAGGTCAATTTTTGACCTTTGCCGTGGGTGGGTCTTGCCGGAAACGTCGCTGAGAATTGCTCTGCTAGAAAGGAATGGATGAAGAAGATGATGTGGGAAGGTGTACGGTGTGGCGGGTGTACGGTTACTGCGGTGGTTCACTACGTAAAAGTTATTTAAAAGACACGTTTTGGTCACGTTAAAAACATTAAACCACACGTTACACTTCACTCACGAATTCACACAACAAACAAAATAAAAAGGTGTCATCTAAAATAAAACTTTTGATGATAATAATAATAATAATAATAATAATAATAATAATAATAATAATAATAATAATAATAATAATAATAATAATAATAATAATAATAATAATAATAATAATAGTAGTAGAAGAAGAAAGAAGAAAACTATTTGATAGACAATAAATATACTTTTATAATTTCAAACAGTGACCCAGAATATTCGCTAAACTCCCAAAATACCCCCTAAAAATATTGGGGTATTACATCACATCTCCCTTAAAACAAAGCTTCGTCCCCGAAGCTTAAGGTAAAAACAAATCTCCCAATGCAAGTATGCAATTCTAATGCGCACATAATAAAAGACAAGACGAGTAATTAAATATACGGCTGTTAAATCACATCTCCCTTAAAAAGAGTGACGTCCCCGTCACTCGGCTCATACCTGGTCGAAGAGGTGTGGGTAACGTTTCCTCATGTCCTCTCGGCTTCCCAAGTTTCTTCTTCGGTTTGGTGATTGGACCATAGAACTTTGACCAGCGTGGTAGACTTGGTACGGGTGTTTCTGGTTTTTTATCAAGGATTTTGATCGGTTGCTGTTCATAGGTAAGAGAGGGATCAAGCTCGACAGGCTCGGGGTCAATGATATGACTCGGATCCGGTATATAGGCTTTGAGTTGGGACACATGGAAAACGTTATGGACTCTACCTAGGCTGTTAGGAAGATTCGGGCGATAGGCTACCTCTCCTATACGATCCAGTACTTCGTAGGGTCCAATGAACTTGGGACTCAATTTTCCTTTCTGATTAAAACGCATAACCCCCTTTGTAGGTGAAACCTTTAGGAACACTTTGTCACCAACTTTAAATTCCAATGGCCTTCTCTTCAAATCTGCGTAAGACTTTTGTCGATTTTGGGCACCCTTCATCCTTTGCTGAATCATCCGAATCTTATTTGTCGAGTCCTCGATCATTTGTGGTCCAAGAATGATCGTCTCGCTGATGTCGCTCCAACACAGTGGTGTCATGCACTTCCTCCCATACAGTGCTTCGTAGGGTGCCATCCCTATGTTGGCATGGTAGCTGTTGTTATAAGAGAATTCGATAAGTGGTAACTTGTCCACCCATGAACCTCCAAAGTCCAAAATGCAAGCTCGTAGCATGTCTTCCAATGTTTGAATCGTCCTTTCAGTTTGTCCACCCGTAGCTGGGTGAAACGTTGTGCTGAACCTTAGCTCGGTACCCATGGCTTTTTGTAGCTCCTTCCAAAAACGTGATAAGAAGTTTGGATCTCTATCAGAAATAATCGAGCTAGGTACTCCATGTAGTCTTACCACATTCTTCATGTATGCGTCCGCCCTCTTTTCCATGTCCCACGTTTCCTTCATGGGAATGAATCTTTCCGTCTTGGTCAGTCGATCGACTACCACCCAAATCTGGTTCAACCCTTTAGTTGGAACAGGTAAGGCCGTAACAAAATCCATTGAAATGGAATCCCATTTCCATACCGGTATCTCCAATGGTTGCAACATCCCACCTGGTCTCTTGTGCTCGAACTTAACCTTTTGACACGTCAACTATCGAGATACGAAGTCTGCTACTTCCTTCTTCATACCCTTCCACCAGAAGTTCTTCTTCAAATCCTTTTACAACTTGTCTCCTCCTGGATGTACCGAATAAGGCGTATTATGAGATTCCCTCATAATTTTTTCCTTTACTTCCCCGCATTTTATTGGTACACGCCATCTTCCCTTGAATTTCACGCTTCCGTCTTCCTCCACTTTGAAATCAAGTGCTTCGCCTTTGTTGATCTTCTCCTTGATCTTTTGTAGGAAAGCATCTTCTTTCTGTGCTTCCTTTATTTCTTCGAAGATGTCCGGTACTATCGTCAAATTACACAGCATATTACTCGGGGTTCCCTTCGTGCAGACTTCAATCTCCAGCCTTCGAAACTCTTCGCAAAGATTAGGTGGCAAAACCCACATTGCATTTACCGTATGCTCCGTCTTTCGGCTCAATGCATCCGCTACTACGTTGGCTTTCCCTTCGTGGTATTGGATCTTGATATCATAATCTTTAACCAATTCTAGCCACCTCCTTTGTCGTATATTCAGCTCCTTTTGAGTGAATATGTACTTTAGGCTCTTGTGATCGGTAAAGATCTTGCACGTCGTACCGTAAAAGTAATGCCTCTATATTTTTAGCGCAAACACGATAGCTTCCAACTCCAAATCGTGAGTGGGGTAATTCTCCTCGTAGGACATTAGTTGCCTTGAAGCATACGCAATCACTTTGCCATCTTGCATCAAAACACATCCTTACCCATGTTTTGAAGCATCACTATAAACCTCAAATTCTCCACCTTCAGTAGGTAACGTTAACACAGGTGCCGACGTCAACCTATCCTTTAGGGTTTGGAATGCTTCCTCACAATTGATTTCCCATACGTATTTGCTTGTCTTCTTCATTAACGTCGTCATGGGTTTCGCTATCTTGGAGAAATCCTTCACAAATCTTTGATAGTAACCCGCCAATCCTAAGAAGCTTCTTATCTCCGTTACGCTCTTTGGTGTTGGCCAGTCTCTTAGTGTAGATATCTTCCCTGGGTCCACATACACACCTTCCTTGGATATAATGTGCCCTAGGAAAGGCACTTTGTCCAACCAAAACTCGCACTTGGATAATTTTCCATACAACTTATCTTACCTTAGGGTTTCTAACACCTCCCTCAAATGATGTGCATGTTCTTCCTTCCCTTTCGAGTAGATTAGAATGTAATCGATGAAACGACAACAAACTTATCTAGGTACTTCTGAAGAACGCGGTTCATCAACTCCATGAATGCTGCTGGAGCATTAGTGAGACCGAATGGCATTACTGTAAACTCGTAGTGGCCATAGTGAGTTCGAAATGCCGTTTTAGGAATATCTTGTTCAGCTATCCTAAGCTGATGATATCGAGACCTTAAATCGATCTTCGAAAAAGTATCGGCTCTTTTAGCTGGTCAAACAAGTCGTCGATCCTGGGAATTGGGTACTTATTCTTAACGGTTACCCCCATTCAACTCATGGTAGTCAATGCAAAGCCTTAGGCTACCATCCTTCTTTTTTACAAACAAAATCGGTGCTCCCCATGGTGAAACGCTAGGCCTGGTGAAACCCTTGTACATTAACTCCTTCAGATGCTCTTGAAGCTCCTTTAACTCGGCTGGTGCCATCCTATATGGTGCCTTCGAGATTGGTCTAGTACCTGGTACTAAATCGATCGCAAAGTCTACGGCTCTTTTTGGTGGCATTCCTTCAAGCTCTTCGGGAAAGACATCTGGAAATTCATTCACAACTGGGATGTCCTCTAATTTCTCCCCTTCTTTCTCCTGATCATGGATCGTACAGAGGTATGCCCTATGCCCTTTCTTCACATCGGAGAGGATGGTTAAGGCTGACACAATTTGGATTTTGGGTCCAGTAGTTATACCCCTATAGGATAGGCGCTCACCTTTCGGTCCACGAAACCTAACCTTTTGGGTGGCACACTCTATGGTTGCTTTTTATTTTCTAAGCCAACCCATACCTAAGATGACATCTAGGTTGCCGAGATCGAAGAGAATCATATCAGAAGGTAGCTTGGCTCCTAAGATTTCTAGGTTGACTCCAGGGTACATGGTATTACAAGGTGTGACTTCTCCACTTGGGGAAGAGATGGAGACAATTATTGGGGTAGGGTTTGGTAAGTCTAATTTCTAAGCAAAAGTAGATGAAATGAAAGAGAATGTGGCTCCAGAATCAAATAACACAAAAGCAGGGGTAGAATGGATTAGGAATGTACCAGTCACCACGTTGGTCTGTGTTGCCTGAGTCTGATTCATCACATTGATAGTTCCAGCTGCGCTGCGTGCTGTGGTTGCGGGTTCAGGTGCGCCTGCTACTGTGGTTGCCGAAGTAGCATTGTTGTTTCCTTGGGGTCGGTTGTTGTAACCATTTCCTCCCTGCCAGTTGTTACCTCGGTTATAGACTCCTCCATTGTCGTTCCTATTGTCGGCATTGTTGTTTCCCCCATACTGGTTGCCACTGTTGTTATTGCCTCCCTGATTATAACCGCTGTTATTCCCCCCGTAGGTTTTTCCTCCACGGTTGTATCCTCCATTCCCCGCTTGGCGGTTCACATTGTTTCCTCCATATCCTCCACCATTGTTATTCCCGGAGTTGTTGAAGTTGCTATTGTTGAAGCTTCCACCGCTTTTGTTCCCTGAGGGTCTTGAACGACATTTAAACCTTCGATGGCCTAGCTTACCACAATTGAGGCAAGTCACCTTCATGCCTTGGCAGTCTACCCCTGGGTGGTTTCCGCCGCATCTCTTGCAGTAGTAAGTTCTTACCTGGCCCTGTCCACCTTGGCCTTGGTTTCCGAACTGGTTGGTTGGTGGGTGCTGGGTTGGGACGAAACCTTTTATCCCCGCTATTATTTCCCGAACCACGATTCTGGAAACCGGTTGTAGCTGGTGCCTCAGACTTCCTTTTCTTAGTTTCTTCATTGTTCTCGTCAATCAAATTATGGGCGTCCTGAGCTGCCCCATAAGCATCCATGAGAGTGTCAAATCGGGTCGCAATTAAGGCCATTCGGAGTTGGAAGTTTAAACCTCCTATGAACCTCTTGATCTTCTTTGCCTCGGTCGGCACCAGTTCCCTTCCAAACCTCATCAACTCCATGTATTTCTGATGATAATCATAAGGGCTGTCACTTCCCTGTTTCAAGTTCATGAATTCCTTGAACTTCCTATCCTTACATGTTCAGGATAGAAATGTTCTCGTAAAGCTGCTTTCAGCTGTTCCAAGCCAAATCCCTGCTGGGCAAGAAGTTCTTCTCCCTTGGCTGACCACCAGTCGTCAGCCTCCTTCTTGAAGTAGAAGAGGGCTACTCCAACACGCTGATCTTCAGGGCAGCGCGCAGATACTAGGACTTTTCCAAAGTCCCTGATCCAGTTTTCCAAGGTGGTGGGGTCATCCGTCCCATAAAAGAAGTCCGGGCGGAGTTCAGCTACCCTGCTCATAACATTCCCCCCTCCGTTGTGGGTATTCTGTATAATTTGGGTGAGAGCTAGAGTTTCTTGACGCATCTCCTGGAATTCAACAGGGTCCACTGGTGGAACTTGGCCGCCATGGGTTTGCTGACCTCCCTGGTTCATTGTTCCTACTTCTCTTGCACGTCTCCTGGTATAATATTGCATTGTACCTTTTTTTAATATATAACCTTACTTAATATAGGTCGAAAAGAACTCTACTTCAAGTTCACATACATGCAGCATATAAGTTTCAACAATTAAGCATATATTTATCCATCCATCAAATAATTCACATAAATATTTAAATGATAAAAGGAAAAACTCAATTCTAAAAAGGAATAGCAACTCCTAAAGAAGGCTAAACGTTCGCTCTCGTTCTAAAAGAAATGCAGTAGATGATAATCCTAAGGGTGGGTGGGTGTGGATCTACTCCTCGTCATCAGTGGTGAGCATGAGTTCGATATTGGTAGGATCAATCGCAGTCTCTTCTGCTTCGTTGTTCTCCTCCTGTTCTATTTCATCAATCTCATCCACATCGGCAGCCCAATCTATGAACTCCTCATGTGTGTCCTCCATCTTGTTTTTCAACTTGGTCTTTCTCATCTCCTTGGTCCTCGTCCAAGTCCATGTTCGGAAAGAAGAGGAGAGAAGTCTCGGAAGTGTTCTAGACCGCGTATACACTCGTAATCTCAACAGAACTAATTTCAATTAATCTAAGTAATCAAGCAATCACACGCGCAGAACAGTTATCCCGGTAATGACACACATTGAGGTATACATGTAGCACATAAAAAAATTCACACCCAAGTAGCAAAGGAATCACAAATAACAAGGAACCCTATTGCACTATCCCACAACCCCGGCTTGTTCAAATTTTATTTACGGTTTTAGTTATCCTATATCCATTTTAACATTCGAAAAGAGTTTCCAATTATTTTGAATCTTTGTTTAACGGAAATCGAAAAGTCGCACTAGCATTGGAACCGTCGGCTCTGATACCAACTAAAACAACCCGGAACCTACGGTTCCTTGCTAGTACAACTTAACGATATCCAAACGTACTTTATTGAAAAGAGATGAGAAACCTCCAACAAAGTTTTAAAGGAAACAGTGATGACAAAGTTTGAATTCTCAAAATACAGCTAATGCTAACAATTCAACTAGGTGATTCCTAGCTTGTTATTGCCTTCAGCTACGTGTGCGTGTTCCCCCACCTTTATTCATAACCTGCGGGTTTTCAAATGGCAAAAGCCGAAGCAGAAAAACATTTTGTCAGTGAAAACTGAGTAAGTATATACCACAACATGTAAAGAATGAGTTTTTGGCTAAAAGACATAAAGCTAAACAACCACGGTAACCAAGTTTTAATCACGTCTTTGGTTGAGGCGTAGCCTACGAGCCCCAACAGGTACGATGTGAACAGAGAGGTCACGATGCAATAAATCATAATAATAGGGGCGCTTCTTGGGATATACCAATTGTCCCCGGACGTTAGTAGATAGCCCTTCGCTATCCCGCCCAAACCATACTAATGAGACCTTAAGTGTCGACACCCCTATACAGTAGTGACCTACACATGCATAGGTAGTACTCATAGTTTCCACGATAACATAAATGGGTATAACCCCTAAGGGGAATCAACGCACGTGTGTCCCCGGCCGTAGCCTTCACGCACATCCTCTGCACATCGTCCTAATTCCATTATCGTACATTTGCTCTTTATTGTATCACGTGTAATGAACCAGAAGTTTGAAATATAACCACATGCTTTCATAAAATTTTACTAGAAAACTCCAAATATTGTAAAACGGAATTGAAGTTGCAGATTCAGGTACTCACACGAAAACAACACATTTTGATATATGAAGGTGTTGTGCATATAACTTACCTGGAAATTAAGAGAGAACATCACACACACAAGCTAGCACGGAACTAGTACTACGGGTCCTCGACGAACTCGCCTCTTACAAACTCGGAATCTACAACAATCACATAATCCTATATTAACACATATACATCACACAACAAATTGCATTTAGATCTTCTTATATGAAATGCAAGTGAATTCCCCAGTTAACCCCCAAGCAAGTTATATTTCACTAGCTACGAGTTGCACGATTAGAGTACATATTTAAAAAAAAATAGTGACGTATAAATGTAAAATAATCATTGTGGTGAAGAAGCTTTATTTAATATACTAGAATATTTATAGTGGCTAATATTTATAAATAGAAGAGATAGCTATTTTAAAATAAGCTTAATGTCGTCTATCTTTATAATAAAGTTATTTGAGTGAAAACAAAATATTATGGGAAAAGAATTCATTTCCGGCATATACAAAATATGGCTAAATTAGTTGTTAGGGAGAAGAACATAATATAATTGTTATAACTAGTTGTATAAACATTTCTAGAAAATGGTTGTTTATTATGTTTATTAGTACACATATATAAGAAAACTAGTTTTTATAAGCTAACCAAAATAGATTATATAAGTTAATATATAAATAATAAAACGGGTAATTAAAACGTAACACATACCCACACTTTGATCAACATACAAACAGCCCCCTCTTTTGTTTCACCTCATACAAATGCCTACCCCCAACGTTTGTAAAAAGACACTTTTACACCCCCTGATTCACAAACAAAAACCAACTCAGTTTCTTCTCAAACAAATCCCAACTGTAACACCAACCTCCATACATCACCAACCAAAACCCACAATGATTTACAATTACCACAAATAAAATTGAGTGAACCCGATTGAGAAATCGACGGGATTTCGTCTTCGATTTGGGAATCATTTTTTGGCGAAATTGATTGCAAAGCTTGGGTCTCTCACCATGAGGATGAATCGGGATGGGATTTAGGTGAAGAGAAGATCAATTTTTGACCTTTGTCGTGGGTGGGTCTTGCCGAAACGTCGCAGAGAATTGCTCTGCTAGAAAGGAATGGATGAAGAAGATGATGTGGGAAGGTGTACGGTGTGGCGGGTGTACGGTGTCTGCGGTGGTTCACTACGTAAAAGTTATTTAAAAGACACGTTTTGGTCACGTTAAAAACATTAAACCACACGTTACACTTCACCCACTAATTCACACAACAAACAAAATAAAAAGTGTCATCTAAAATAAAACTTTTGATAATAATAATAATAATAATAATAATAATAATAATAATAATAATAATAATAATAATAATAATAATAATAATAATAATAATAATAATAATAATAATAATAATAATAATAATAATAGTAGTAGTAGAAGAAAGAAGAAAACTATTTGATAGAGGAAAAATGTACTTTTATAATTTCAAACAGTGACCCAGAATATTCGCTAAACTCCCAAAATACCCCCTAAAAATATTGGGGTATTACACCGAATCCTTTGAATTGTTCAAGGAATTCTAGAATGAAGTAGAGAAGCAACTTGGTAAAAGTATTAAGGCTCTACGATCGGATCGTGGAGGAGAATACTTAAGTCAAGAGTTTGATGAATATCTTAGAGAGTATGGGATAGTATCCCATCTCACTCCACCCGGGACGCCACAATGGAATGGCGTGTCCGAGAGGAGGAATCGCACACTGTTGGATATGGTGCGATCTATGATGTCTCAAACAGATCTTCCGATATCATTTTAGGGACATGCTCTAATGACGACAGCTTTTACCATTAACCGTGTTCCATCCAAATCAGCCATGAATACACCATATGAGATATGGACTGGGAAGCGTCTCATAGTGTCATTTATGAGGATATGGGGCTGTGATGTCTATGTAAAGCGTTTACAAAAAAACAAGCTCGGGCCTAAAGCGGATAAGTGTAAGTTTGTGGGATATCCTAAGGAAACAAAAGGATATTATTTCTACAATCCCACCGAGAACAAAGTGTTTGTAGCTCGGACCGACGTGTTTCTAGAAAGAGGGTTTGTCTCTACAGAAGCAAGTGGGTGGGCTGTAGGACTTGAAGAAATTCAAGAACCACAAATCACCGAACCGATGATGGAACATGAGCAGGAACCGCAAGTTGTTGTGGAGGAACCTGTTCAGGTAGCACAAGAACTTCGTAGATCAGGAAGAGTGTGTCATGAGCCAGAGAGGTACAGACTTTTCGTGACTGAGCCCGATGACGTACCACTCATGGATGATGAGCCTGCAACCTACGGAGAGGCCATGGAAGGCCCAGACTCCAAAAAGTGGCTGGAAGCCATGAGATCAGAAATGAATTCCATGCACACCAACAAAGTATGGACGTTGGTGGAACCACCCAAAGGGGCTCGGCCCATAGGGTGCAAATAGATCTTCAAGAAGAATACTGACGTGGATGGAAAGGTAGTTTCCTATAAGAGACGATTGGTAGCCAAAGGGTATAGACAGATTCATGGTATTGAATATGATGAGACCTTTTCACCAGTCGCCATGACTAAATCCATTCGAATCCTACTGGCTATTGCAGCATACTACGATTATGAGATTTGGCAAATGGATTTCAAAACAGCGTTCCTTTATGGGAACCTCCTCGAGTTTGTGTACATGACACAACCGGAGGGTTTTGAGGATCCAGAGAATGCCAATAAAGTCTGTAAGCTGCAAGATCCATTTATGGATTAAAGCAAGCTTCTAGGAGTTGGAATCGACGTTTTGATGACGCAGTCAAAGAGTTTGGCTTCATCAAGAACGAAGATGAGCCCTGTGTTTACAAGAAGGTTAGTGGGAGCTCTGTAGTGTTTCTGGTCTTGTATGTGGATGGCATACTAATCATTGGAAACGACATTCCTACTTTGCAATCTGTTAAAGATTGGCTAGGAAAGTGTTTTGCAAAGAAGGACTTATGAGATGAAGCTTATATACTTGGTATAAAGATCTATAGGGATAGATCTAATAAGCTGCTCGGCCTAAGTCAAAGTACATATATAGACAAGGTGTTGAAGAGGTTCAACATGCAAGATTCCAAGAAGGGATACTTGCCCATGTAACATGGATTCACTTTTTCTAAGAATGACTATCCCTCCAGTGAGATTGAGAAGGACCGCATGAGTAGGATACCCTATGCTTCGGCCATACGATTCATCATGTACGCCATGTTGTGTACTAGACCAGACGTATCATACACGTTGAGTATGGTAAGCATATATCATTCCAATACGGGTGAAAGTCACTGGATTGCTGTCAAGAACATCCTAAAGTACTTGAGAAGGACTAAGGATGCGTTCTTGATATTTGGAGGTAAGGAAGAGCTAAGTGTAATCGATTACACTGATGCGAGCTTCCAAACCGACAAAGATGACTACAGATCGCAGTCTGGATACGTGTTTTGCCTGAATGGAGGAGCTGTGAGCTGGAAGAGTTCCAAGCAAGGGACAGTTGCTGATTCTACAACAAATCTGAGTACATTGCTGCTGCGGAAGCAGCAAAAGAGGCAGTTTGGATAAAGAAGTTTATCACTGAGCTCGGTGTGGTCCCTAGCATTGTGGATCCCATAGATTTGTACTGTGACAACTCTGGGGCGATCGCACGAGCCAAGGAACCCATATCACACCAGAAATCAAAGCATGTACTTAGGAGATTCCATCTTATTCATGATATGATCGATCGAGGAGATGTGAAGATGTGCAAGATCCAACGGATGACAATCTTTCTGATCCGCTCACAAAACCACTTGCGCAGCAAAAGCATGATGGGCATTCAAGATCTATAGGCATACGAGATGCACCAAATTGTCTCTAGTGCAAGTGGGAGACTGTTGGAATAGGTGCCCTAGAGGCAATCTATATTTAGTATGAACAATGTTATTGGCTAGAATATTCATTTATTAATTATTGAGATATTTAATATAATGAAGTCCTTAGATACAATGTGTTGTTTATCTTAAATATCTCTAGTCCAGTATATTGATTAATGGGACGATCAAATATAGACTAGTATTTGTGTATATTGATATGGAGATATCAAGTCTAACACATGGGTATGCATCAGAAGTAATGGCATACTAGATTGACCCACAACGAGAAGGATACATTAGATTATGTTGAAGTCACAGTCGCTTCTCGTAGTGCTAATATAATTTCAATCCTTAGACTTGAAGTTACTAGATACTCTAGTTGTGGAATATCGTGCTTTGATATTATTAAACTTTACACCGTAACTGGGTGACTATAAAGGTAGTTATCGGGCATGGTAGGAATCAAGCTTAGGGATCGTAGTGATGTAGAGAGGATTTTTCCCTCCCACATAATGGGAGCAAATATCCACGGACACTCGAGGGATGAGGCTTATTGAATGTCAGGCCAGACTTAGATAAATCAATATGGAGATATTGATAATATCTGCTTGTAGAAGCATATTCGCAGGATCGAGGAACTATGGATTGGATATACTAGTGTGACTATTTATGTCTCGTGTCCAATCCGGATATGGAGACAAATGGATAGTGCAATATGTGATATTGGGCACAAAAGGTTTGCCGGTATCACTGACTTATTTCTATTAGTTGGGTGGCATGGATGTGTTGCTAGACACTGCTCCATGTTAGTAATAAGTTACTACCAACTAAGTAGAAACCTATGGGGTCACACGTCAAATAGAGTTGAACTAGATTTGGGATTAATTAATATGATTAATTAATTAGAAGGATCACTTTGCAACACCTTTCAAACTTAGTAGGACTAATGTGCAAGGAGGGGACTAATCCAAGTTCATGTAGAACAAGGAGGGGCCTTTATGTAAACTAACAAAGTGTTGTTGGACTATATAAACGATGCTCTAGCTTCCTTCCCACCTAATGTTAATGCTCATAACATAAGTGAGTGGGAGAAAAAGCAAAAGAGAAAGCAAGAGACAAGCTAGGAGGCCGAACCCTCCTAGCCGAACCCTACCCGTCGGCCACAAGAGAGGGCCGAACCCCTCTCTTAGTTCTTCGTTGCTTGATTCCTTCTTCCCTCTTCCTCCGGTCCAAGCTAGCACTAGGAGAAGGAAGAATCTAGATCTCACCTCTAGACGTGGATCAACCGTAGAGACGAAGACAATATTCTTCGTGTGATCTCCCGAACCAAAAGGTAAACATCTTCTATGTCCTTCATCATGTTATGAATGTCTCTTCCTGTGATCCTTGGTGGGATTTGAGTAGGAATTAAATTTTCGTTATTCCACTGCGTAACCTACGTCAAAACCCAACAGGGACACCCCATTTTGGAGAAGTGGGTGGCCCCGCAAACCTTCAGCTACGTTGATACCTTCTTCTATCTTGGTGGGATGCGCCTGTATCATCTCTCACTTCTGCAGATCTCTTGAGGGTGTATGTTCACTTTGTGGGGACATGATTTTCTTGGTGCTGTTTGAATTATCTAAAAAGCATTAGTCTTGCATGTGACTGGATTTTTATTTTTCTCCCGTGTTGGCAGAGGGTTGGGGGTTGAAGGGTCCCATGATCCGTTCGTTTCCTAAATCGTTCCACCATACGGCTTCTGCGAAATGGGCTTCGTCGACATTTAAGGAATTGACAGATGTTGGGATGTCTATCACCCTACCTCACCAGATAGCCTTCATGAGTTGATGCGTTGTTGAAGGGACGACATCGAACCTATGGATGAAGGCCCTCCCAAAAGCATGTGGCATGTTGTATTGGCATCTATCACATGGAATTTTGCGGTACACTTGATCTTCCCTACTAGTAGGTCTACTCGGACGAATCCTAAAGTTGTCTTGTAATCATTTATGAAACCGTAGAGAGGCGGGAGACGTCATGTGATTTTGTTTTCTTCGATTCCTTTGGAATTTTAAGTGTTCAGTGACATTATATTAACCGAGGCTCCTCCGTCGACTAGACCTCTCTTGAATTCGACTTCTTTGACGACCTCAGTGACGTACAAGGGATTGCTATGTGGTTATTCCCCCTTATGTCCACTTCATAAAAAGAATGTGGTCATGAAGGCTACACACGTGGCTTAGACGATTGCTCCGTTGACGGATAAAATGCTTTCATAGAAGTATTTGGCTACTCGTAGGATAGCCTTGGTCATATCCATGCTGCAGGGCTCTCAGAAGCCCATTTGATCGTAGAAGGACTGGAATTTGGACATCCTTATGAATCTGGCCGCTCGCATGTATGCATTGTCTTTCCCGTACTCCTCCACTTCGTGTACTAATTAAAGTGATGCTTCCTTCTACGTCAGCATCGTCCACGTAGGAGAGTACTGCGATTTTCTCTGTGGAGGAGGCGATATCTTGCGCACCTTCGGTCGAGCTACTGGCGACTGGTCCATGCTCCTGCATGTTTTGATTGAGGAGATATCTTAGCTTCCTACATTTGGTTGGGGGATGCGAAACTGTTTCGTAGAATTTGCACCATCTCGGGTTACGCAAATGGTCTTTTTCTGTCGATCCTTCGAGGGGAGTTAGGAATCCAGTTTTCCTCCATTCTTTGCACGACATGAAAATATCTCGCTTTGATACGTCATAGTGGAATTCAACTTCTGGTTATTCTGAGGAGAGGCCATTGCAAGAATGTCGGTGTCTCTCTCCTTGTTTCGGATACTGTGGCAGTTGATCCTTTGAAAGGGGGGCTTAGGCGAGTTCGTGCATTTCCCTTTCTGGGCTTCCCCGATTGGCATGATCTTTCTTGTGCTTTCGAGGAGCCTTGAGACTGTAGGTACGACATAATTAACGAGCATATGTTTGTACTCGAAACTCATCCCTTGTAGGTAGATATTCACCAACCATTACTCTGCGGCTTTTTCCATGCATTCCAAGACTTTATGTGAACTCTTTGATGAAAGTGACACCGTTCTCACCTTCCTTCTGGGTCAGGCACGACCAGGAGGATGGTCATGCAATTCTCCTTGACTTAAAAGAATTTTTATAGAATTCTCTAACAATGTCATCCCATGTTTCAATTGAAGCGGGCTCAAGGAGAATGTACCAATGTTTACAGATCATGTGGATAATTAACACATTTTTCTTTTATTTTTAGATATGGCATGGAGCTAGAGCATGGATGGGGAGAGATCATATTTTGATTTTTGTCGATTTTCTCTGAGTTTTTTCTGTCATATACTCCTATTTCTTTCCATATGTTTCAGCGGCTTCGCTAGAGAGATTTTGTAGCTACATTGTTTTGATTAGTCATATAGTCATCATATTTCAACGGCTTCGCTGAGAGATTTTGCAGCTACATTTGTTTGATGTTTTTGGATATGACTAGATAATCCATATTCAACTACATTGGTGTGATATTGTTGATGTTTGGATGTGATTATCTTCGATACTATGCGAATATGTCTAGCATATTGGTTGGTTTTGTTTGCCTTCAGAAAATGATAAAGATGGTGCTAATAAGCATATGATGCTTATTTACTTAGTTACAATGATGTCAATATAGTATATATTTATGAGTGTCATTCATTTTATATATCTAGAAATACCTCCCAACCTTCTGAAGCCATCCTAAAGGATCTTGTCCCCTGAATTTGGGGCATTCCAGTTTGGTAATGGTATGTTACTGTTAGTGTAGTTCTACACATACATTATCATCTTCTTTCAAAATTGATTTAGTTGTTGAATTAAGTTTATATTATGGCACTCTAAACATTCCATCACCACTGGATTCAACAACTCCAGGTTCCAATTCACGAATAGAATTAGCTTTTTCCTTGTTCTTAACATTACTCGTGACCTTATAGCCCGTCATTAACTTGTGAATTGCTCATAAAACTTCTGCTCAATTTTCTCAATTCCCACATCCAAATCCAATTTCAAACTAGAGGAAATTTTAGCGAATTTGTGATTAATACCTTCGTCAAAATTCACAAATTGAACTCGAAATTCATCGATGATGCTTTCAACATCGTTTAGTCTCTCATCGATGATCTCAGCCCTAGCTTCTGGTTCCATGGAAGTAAGCTGGTTCGTCTTCTTTTTAGATCCCATTTCAGCCGTATAAGGTTCGAAACCTGGCTCTGATACCAATTTATAGCGTCTCTGAGTTATAGGGAGTCGCCGGAACAGCAATTCGCCATAAAAAGAGGCGGAGGAACATATATGAGAATGAGAGAATAGGGAAGAACAGAGAACATAAGATAGAAGGAGGATAAACTGATATTAATGGGACTCGAGTACAATTTGCCCTTTTATAGGGTCGACGTTAAAATGTAATTACCGAAACTATCAAACAAGTTGTTGAGTAATCCATCTCAGATCTAAATCAGCCAATCACCATCGAGGAAAGAGCTGACTAGGCTGCGACTTGCTGACTGGCTACTTAGACGACACCCTTCCATTTATTCATTCAAATGGAACGCTAGCTTGATCGTAGGTTAAGATTTCTTCCTTCTGCAGATCCGATGGATGCTGCTGCTCAAATTACACGACCACAGTTTCCTCTTGTGTGCACTTTAGTCCTAATTACACAACCATAATTTATACCCCTTTGCACTATAGTCCTTATTAATCAACCGTGACAGCCATGGTAATCTCAAACAAAGAATCAATGGCGGCGAAGCCAAAAGGGAAAAAGACGCCGAGTTTTCTCTCTTCCCAAACCTATAATTTCTAGGGTCAACTACTTATTGCACACCTCCAGTATGTCATAGTGATCCATGTGCCACTCCCAATTTGGAAACTAACTAATTAACACATAAAGTTTAATATTGTTAACAAATCCAAATTGGGACACTTTTCCATCTAAATTAACTAACGGTGTAAAAGGGTATTTATAGCCATTTACGACTCCACCTATTTTTTTTAATGGCTTATCTCTTTGGAACAAAATCTTTGAGAGTTGGAAATTCGAAGAGAGAGGGGGGGGGAAATATAATTTGGCAACCCCACTACCATCACCGCTACCAGTACCAGGAATTCGGTCAGCCCACCACCGTCACCGCCACCTGTACCCAGAATCCGGCCACTCTAACACCATCAAAGTTGAAACAAAAAAAACAAAGACTTTCAAAAACAGGAAAAAAAGATGAATTTGTGACAACCCCAAAAACCAATCAAACAAAACCACAAAAAAATGCATAGATTTAAACCCAAAATCGTTAGTATCTCCATAATTAAAATTAAAACCGTGATTCAACCATGCCCTGTAACTACCCCAAGAGAATCTGAGTTCACAGAGAAAACAGTGGGAGGGCAATGAGAAATCATCCTACTGAGTCACTTGAGAAATCTCTCACTCACTCTCTCTCTCTCTCTCTCTCTTTCTCTCTCTCTCTCTCTCTCTCTCTCCCCCTCCCTGTTTTCCAATCAGGTAGACATCTGTTTCCCTCCTTTCCTCTCGCGTCATCTCTTTCCCCAACATCCCCATTTGGAATTTGCGTTACCCTTTTTCTTTTTCGTATGAGAAAACAAGAGATTGGGATCAAACAAAGCTTTATCTCGGTTATGGCGCGACACCCAAATCGTCAATTGGATGAATTTTACCTCGATTAGAGCTGAAATCGAGAGACCCATATCGCCATTTTTGAGGAATTTGACATTCTCAGGCTGCAATTGATTGGGGTCCATTGGTATTGTGAGAAGAATCGGAGCTTTCGACGGGTATGGTCAAGGATGGACGATGTTGACACGATTTCTTACGTGTACGCGCAAGTGCACGGTCAAGTAATATAGGGATGATATTTCAACCCCGAGTTATCGATCCGACGAGGACAAGCTCGAGACTATTTAATTAGTTACTTAATTTAGAGTACGGTACAGGAGGAAAGATTTGATTGATTTAAGAATTGAAATAACAACTAAGCTAATATTTTTGTATTTTTATTTTATTAAACAAATATGGATAAACTAGGCAATCTCTAGATCACCTAGGGTTGTAGTCTGTATACGAACTTCGGTTCAGCTATATAACATGTCAATCCGATTCTAGTTCAGCCGGGTAATAGACTGTGACAATATCCTGTCGGTCTCATGTCATTTTACATCTCGGTAGACTACAATCTCCTATCGGTCTCATGAATCTATCGGTTCGTTCTAGTAGGCTAACTACGTGCACATCAACGGTTCTGTCGGTCCACAGTTGCACGAAACAGTCGAAATAACCTAACGAATCTACCCACTCAGGCCAATCCTAACACTTCTCCTTTTCGGTCTCGGTGATTCAGGATTGTTGTTCACATCTCATCAAGGCTAGTTAGAGTCACTATCGCGCACTCACTAGCCAAATAGTAGTTCCGGGTCATGAATCCATTCCTACTAAGTTTTAAACTCAGCATATGAACAATTAATAAGAATGAAATTCACATTAAGCAAGAAATTGGTTCATGAATAAACCCTAGTTTCATTGAATATCAAATCCCAAAAGAGACATGTCAATACACTCGATTCATCAACAATTTCAAGAAACTAAACATTCAATTGCTAGAACCAAAATCCAACGCATGAAACAAAGAGTAAGAATCCGGAAAATAAGGCTCTCTAGAGAAGCCTAGCAAAGTATTTAGCTAATCAAGTTAGACAAAGTAAAACTCAATAGTTTCTCCATAACAATGATTGAGAGAGAAAGAAGAAGAATAAGCAAAACCAAGATCTTCAATGGAGGTCTTGAGTTCTTCATCCTCTTCTTCTCCGTCTCTCTTCCTTGTGCCCTCCAACGTGTGTTTTTCTCCCAAGAAACGTGAATGATCCTTCCCCCTGCTCCTAGATCATTTAGTAAGTAATTCCCCTCACTTGTTGCCCAAAAAGTCTTCAAAATTGCATTAGAATCCAATTATTTGCGTGCTGGTGCATCAGACTGGTCGTACTACCACTTTGACTGGTAGTACGACCAGCAGAAGGTGATTTTTCTTGACTCTGCCAAAATTTCTAAGTATGGGACTGGTCTTACTACCAGTATAGTGGTAGTACTACCAGTCTGGGAAAACCATATCTTTTTCTTCACTTCTTTGGTCTTTTCTTCACCCGTCTTCCATTCCACACACCGTTCTTGAGCCTTCAAGCATTACGAAGTTCGTTTTCCTCTTGCCAATGCACATCTCTAGCTCCCAGTTCCTGAAAAGCACAACACAAAACATACCGGAAGATCAAATGTGACAAAAATGACCCGAAATTACACAAGAAACGCCCGAATTACACAATTATGCTCAAACGCTCAAGAATGCTATATTTATCTCAATTCATAGTGTAAAACTAAGATTATCAACCCGGAAAATACGCAAAACGGTATAAAATATGCAAGAAATATAACTCTAATAGAGAGTTATCAAATCCCCCACAGTACCTTTTTGCGCGTCCCGAGCAAAATAAATCTTCACACTACGTTTTAATCCTCTGAATTGCATACAATCTCCACTAGCCATGTGACACAAACAACACACACACACCCAATGCAAACTACATGACTATACAATGCAACTCGATTATAGAACAATAGAAAATTTAAACAGCGCAACTTTTTCTTTCTTTTTCGTATGAGATGGGCAATCTCGCTATCACTAACCAAAATCATCAAGTTCTCACAAGTCTCTTTTGCAATTCACACACCCGCAATAAGGATTTGAAAATACAATGATCCTACGCACCAACACACTATGGGTTCTCCAAACATCCACCAAACTCAATCCAAGACTCGGGCACGTCCTTTAGCTCAGAGTGTCTAGGCATATTATGTACTAAGGTAGTCTTTCGTCGCCAAGTCATTTGAGGTTTTGACACCCTCTTAGCCATTATTGCATTGAATGCAAATTGTCCCGGTGATGGGAGACACAACTCCGTGTAATACGCCTTGACTTTAATTTTCCTTAGACACTCTAATTGGTTTGAATCCAAATTCTCCAAATGAATGAAGGAACATTAGGTTGTTCACCGTATCTAGTCCAAGAGAAGATTCTGATTCACCATATTTCTTTTTTCATTTTCTTCTTTTTATTTTCAACTCTGCATTTAAAGCAACTAAGTGTGGGCTTTTTCGGTTAACTCTTGAAACCGCCGAAAGGGATGGTGTGTATACTCCCTAACTTCACTTAGGCTAGAGCAATGTACCACATGGAACCGACTCTACACGAAGGTCCACCCCAGATTTACAAGAGGCCACAAGTTTCCACTCGAAAACAGACTATTCAACTCCTTAGAACTAAATCCTCCTAGCACAATAAAGAAACTAAAGGTATGCCCTCGTCTACTTTCCACTTTTCCCTGAATACCCGGGACTTCCTTTCGTGAAACTAGTGCGCATGATACTAAAAATTAAGGACGTCCCTACTACGGTGCTTCCTAGTCTCAGAGACTCTTCACTGAACTCTCTTCGGTTTCAAGCTTCATCAATCGCCCAACTCAAAAAAAAAAAAAAAAAAAAAAAAAATTCTTGATTTTCTGGTTTTCTAATTTTTTATTTTCTCATATTTTCCTAGACTCTATATGCTTTTGTCCAACTCGACTAATCACAACGATTGGGTAGGGGACTCAATAATGTAAACTTGCAAATAATGCAAAAAAATTAAACTAACACAGTACGATAACATATTGAAACACTCTACACTAACCACACATACCACACAATACGACAAAAATACATGTAACTGGCGATGCATAACTGACATGGCTAGTAAAATATACACAACCCCCCACCCACACTTAAGCGATTCGTTTTCCACAACGAATTTAGATATCAAGTAGGAGGTGTCCTCGCTTAACTGTGTTGGCGGTGGATCTACACAATTATCGCTCAAAACGTAGAACAGAGATAGTTAGAGATACATGTGGTGCCCGGACCTACATGGGCACCGTTGCCGCGAAACTGCAACAAGAAGGGGTCTTGTGGACCATTGACAGTTTCCGGAAAAGTCTCACCTCGCGTCCGGATTCCGATGCGCCTACTTATTGCGCGCATCAAGAAGGGGAACCCGGAGCGTCTTCTGTACCTGTGTCCCTGCACACTTATTGGAAGAATTAAAGCAACTCTCTCTCACCCCTCAAAATCAAATATGGAGAACTAAAAGCAAAAGCAGAAACAAATTGCATCCTACTCTACATTGGGTTGCCTCCCAGGCAACGTTTGTAATTTAAGGTCGACAGCCTGACCCGGTTACCTCAACCGAAAAGGAAAGTGGAGACTGCTTTATCCCTCCACTTCTTCTTCTTCCACCATCTCTTCTCGATAAGCCTTTTCTCACGAGCACCCCTGTGCTCTGGCGATGGTGGACAACTGTGAAAACTAACTCTTTTCATCTTGCAATTTATATTTTTTATCAGCTTCCACCAAGTACCACTGGGCTGCGTCGCTCTCCATAAATTCATCCCAGTAATACCTCTTTGGTGCTAGATGCTCATCAAATGACCCATAAAATTCATTCACACCCCCACACTTGTTGATTTCAAATTCCTTGACTATGGTTTGTGGATCATCAATAAAATAGCCAATATGACAAGAAATTGAAAGTTTCTTCTGATGCTCTTCCCCATACGAATCTCCACACACAAGTCTTTCCAACTCATCACAGCTTTGATTAATATGAGATACAGATAATTCTTCAAAAGTATGAGTACGGGCTTTTACCTCAATAGGTATGGGCACAAGTGCTTCATCAGCTTCATCGTCGGCACACCACAGGCTTCCAATGTCAGTGTCATTCCATTCATGCCAAGGATGTGATGGTGCATGCGGTCTTGGCTCGCAATACGGCATATCATCCCATCTTGGGCACACATGTCCACCCCAATCTGAATCAGAGTCCGAGTCCTCATAAATGGCAGAGTCCACCAATGGTCCCTGGACACTGCGCTCTTTTCTCGGCTCATGTATCTCTTCTTCCACTTGTGGTGGTGATGATGAAGGTTCAATATGAGGCTCACTGTCATGTGGCAAGGTCTCCTCTTGTGGCTCTTGAATACCAGATTCCCCTGCCGCTGACAGTTTTTCTACTCGTTTCTTTATCCTCTCCATCATCTCCCTCACATATTCCCTACTTGTGGCTGAATCCTCTTGTGGTAATTGTGCAGCTATGGACAAACATTTGGTGCACACTTCGATGTCCTCCATAATACTACGACGTTCTTCCATAATCGTTGTCGAGTCTTTCTGGTGCTGATGAAGCTGGGGTGCATGTACTCGACATGAGTCTCTACGGTCGTGCAAAATGCCGCATACATAGCATCAAGTTATGCATGCGTCCTCTTCTTCATGGTTACCCCTGCAGTCATTGTTCTCCATAAAAAGATTGAGGGTAGAAGAAGAAGAAGAAGAAGAAGAAGAAGAAGAAGAAGAAGAAAAACTCAAACCCTAGATCATCAATGGAGGATTTGGCCTTCGTCTTCGTCTCTCTTGCGTCCTCCTCCTTCTCCTAGCGTCTTCTTTTCCCCAATGATCGTGAATGATCCTTCCCCCTGCTCCTCGATCATTTAGTAAGTAATTCCCCTCACTTGTTGCCCAAAAAGTCTTCAAAATTTCATTAGAATCCAATTATTTGCGTGTTGGTGCATCAGACTGGTCGTACTACCACTTTGACTCATAGTACGACCAACAGAAGGTGATTTTTCTTGATTCTGCCAAAATTTCTAAGTATGGGACTGTTCTTACTACCAGTATAGTGGTAGTACGACCAGTCTGGGAAAATCATATCTTTTTCTTCACTTCTTTGGTCTTTTCTTCACCCGCCTTCCATTCCACACACCGTTCTTGAGCCTTCAAACATTCCGAAGTTCGTTTCTTCTTGCCAATGCACATCTCTAGCTCCCAGTTCCTGAAAAGCACAACAAAAACATACCGGAAAGATCAAATGTGACAAAATAACCCGAAATTACACAAGAAACGCCCGAATTACACAATTATGCTCAAACGCTCAAGCATGCTATATTGCTCTCAATTCATAGTGTAAAAATAAAATTATCAACCTGAAAAATACGCAAAACGGTATAAAATATGCAAGAAATATAACTCTAATAGAGAGTTATTAGATGTCGATGGTGTCGCCGTGTAACACCCCCAAATTTTCATTACTGAAATTCCGGGCGTGCCCTTCTCATGGAGAATTAACCACCATGATCAGGAGAAAGGATCTTTGCTTCGGATTCACAAAACACACTTTATTACATAAAAGGTTCACAAGCCTTGTTCAGAGTTATTACAAACCATTATATTACAAACAGCGGAATAATGAAATTACTACTTTATTCAAGCGAGGTGATACTTCCACTAGTATGCGACGTCCCCATCCCCAACGTAGGCCTCTCCTGTGGTGGTTTCACAAAACAAGGACACCACAGTAAAAGTCAGTAAAAACTGAATGAGAACGCATCACAAGGCGTAAATCAGAGTGAGGCACATGTAAGTATTAAAATAGGTTATGACATGTTCGTTGATTCCAAAAATCAGTTTAGTTCTTTAATCGGGGAGATCCAGTACCAATAATCATACCCAGTGTGAACGGCGAAATAATCCGCTCGTCCGAACCAATCTCACCTCAGCATCTAGACCTTAAGTGTCGACACCCCCTACGAGGGAAACTGTTGTCCCAAGAGAGTAGTACTAGAGCCTTACCCTGTGCTAATGCGCCCCAGGGGAAACCATAGAGCCACCTTCGACTCAAGTCCCAAGCTTTGCTTGGTCAAACCATATCAAGTCCCAAGCTTTGCTTGGTCAATCCATATCAAGTCCCAAGCTTTGCTTGGTCAATCCATATCAAGTCCCCGAGAGTTCATGTTTCCACTTTACGTGATTAGTAGCTTAAACATTCTGAAAAGTCTCATTATTATCATTTCTAAAATATCATCAAGTAGTGGAAATCACTTCTTCTTGAGTGACAAGTTCTCAAAATATTGAATTCCAACATGTGAAAGTAAGGAGTTCAATTAACACAAGTATTGAGTAAGCATAAGAAATGCGTTCAAAACATTTAAAGCTCAAGTCAAGGCAAATAGAGACATTATAGTTAACACGCGTTTTGAAGAGTAAGGGTTGAGCCTACGAACTCACCTACAAGTTCCGACGGTAGTTTAGATGTAGCCGACGTAGCCTTCGTCTATGAACTCGGTGTCTACAAATAAGGATAAATCCTAATTAATATTTAATCGCTTAATATGCAAGTGTCCTATATGTCAAGCGGGTTGATTCTAGTTAATTACTCGGTGATGACCTAGTCGAATTTTAAGGATGTCCCTTAATCAAGTACTAAGATATTGTTTATTTGTCAAAACGACTAACCAAAATTTATTTATAAAAACACTATATTAATTTATCACATCTAATATTAACTAATATTAATATTAATTTACTAATCTTCATCCTACTCACAATAATATTTATTTACTAACTACAAATCATTATTTATTATACTAACATCTAATTAGTACTTAGGTATTTATAATGTAGGATAGCTAGAAATGTAGTTGTACACTTACCTCCCCCTAGACTTGTCTAATTCTCAAAAACATGAGTTGTTGCTAGTTCTAGAAAATACATTTATAACCCCCATTTCAAGAATAATTATTGTATGCATTTCTAACGTTCCTTTTTCAACTAGTTTAACATGAATGACTTCCGGAAAGTGTGAGAGTACGAATATGCAAGAACATGTAAAATGCGACGCGGGAAAATGAAGTTATACCGAGTTTCCGATGAAATGAGCGGTGGCCTAGCGCGGGCTGTTTGAATCTCTTTGGCTTGCGAGAATGGTGTTAAGGAAGTCCTTGGAGTGTCACGGAGTGGACGGTAGCAGCCGTGTCTCAAGTGGTGGTCGTTGGCGGGGTTGGTGATGAAGGTAGCTACTTGACGTTGCAAGTGTAGTTCAAGTTGGGCAACGATTCGGGATCCGTTTTGGCCTCTTTTGAACGTGGTTAAAGAATGAAAGTTATAGATAACAAGTAGACGGATATGTAGGAGAAAACGGAGGTCTTTTTGGAGCTAAAATGGAAGAGAACAAGGAAGAACAACACCGCTGCCCACTGGTGCTGTTCGGCTTAAAGCAGTTTCAGCGCGGGGTGAATTCGGGCTCTGTTTTGACTCCGTTTGGTCGGGGCCAAAGAACGAAAGTTGTAGAGGACAAGTAGGGGAAGTTGTGGTTAAAATTTGGGCCAATTCCGAGTTGTAACGAAGGAGATACAGCAAGAACAAGCCGCTGTCCAGCAGCCGCTGCTACTGTTGCGGGTTGCTGCTTGTTGTGGCTGTTGGGGCTGCTTCGGGTGGTTGTTTTGGCCGGTTCTTTACTGCTTAATGATGCTATGAATATCAGGTAGTGGGTGTGTGACTTGAGGGGTGGTGGGTATGGTTCTCGTGTTGGTTTGAGATGAGAGAGAGAGCTTGAGTTGGTGGTTATGGAGTTTTCCGGCGATGAACTATGGTGGTGTTGGTTGTGATGGAGATGGCAAGATGATGTAGATGATTATGAAGCTGAGGGAGGTTGTATGCTTGTTGTTGTGGTGGAATGGAGCTACGGGAGGGAGCTATTTATAGAAGAAAAGAGAAGAAGCATGAAGAAGATGAAGAAGATGAATACGTAGGAAAATAATGGAGAAGATAAGAGAATAGTGTACTGCTTGTTTCTTCCCAAGGCACGATCCAATTTTTACGGAAATGATTGCCGTCTCATTTTCTTATTGTGGCTGAGATTTGTGTGAGGAAGATAAGTTCTTAGAAAATAATCGGGTGTGATATCATCGGTATGTCGTGATAAAAGTCACCACGTAGTATATGTGACACTATAGTGATGTACACACTATTAAATATAAGTGTGATATATATGTATATATACGTGTCTATGTGGTACATACTCTATTCTAATTTTATTATGACATAGTCACCTAGCAATAGTACCACAAAATATTAAATATAGATGTCAGTTTATACTCAATATTGCTATAAACATACACATTTGTTCCTAAAATATATATTTAAATTTCGGGTTGTTTCATCCTTCCCTCCTTAAAATCAAGCTTCGTCCTCGAAGCTCAAAAGTAATATCTCATGGTTGTACTATGAATACTAAATGCAAATCACGTAATCTCATGTATTAACAATGTAGTGAGTAAAATATGATGAGTAAAAGTGTAACTAAAAGTGTGAAGGTCTCCTCCCCCTTAAAGGAGTGACGTCCTCGTCACTCGAGTTTATACCTGTTCAAACAAGTGGGGATATCGTTGTTTCATGTCAGATTCAGCTTCCCATGTGACGTTCTCCGTCAGGTGACTGTTCCATAACACTTTGACCAACGTGGTTGACGTGGTACGAGTCTTTCTAGTCTTTGTGTCTAGGATTTTGACAGGGTGTTCTTCGTCCGTAGGAATAGGGTCCAATTCTAAGGGTTCGGGATCTAAGATATGTGATGGGTCTGGAATGTACCTCTTAAGTTGAGACACGTGAAAGACGTTATGGACTCGACCCAGATTAGAAGGAAGATCTAAACGGTAGGCTACTTCTCCTATCCTGTCCTGGACTTCGTAGGGACCGATGAACTTGGGATTGAGTTTTCCCTTCTGAGTGAAACGAGAAACTCCTTTGGTTGGTGATACCTTCAGGAACACTTTGTCTCCAACCTTGAACTCCACGGGTCTTCGTTTCTGGTCTGCATAAGACTTCTGTCGATCCTGGGCCGCTTTCATCCGTTGCTGGATGATTCTGACCTGACTCACCATTTCCTCAATCATTTGTGGTCCCAAAACTAGTGTCTCGCTGATGTCATTCCAGCACAAGGGTGTCCTACATTTTCGCCCATATAGTGCCTCATAGGGTGCCATCCCTATACTTGCGTGGTAACTATTGTTGTACGAGAACTCAATCAATGGTAACCGGTCTACCCAAGAACCTTGGAAGTCCATGACACATGCTCGCAACATATCCTCCAGTGTTTGTATGGTTCGTTCCGTCTGTCCATCAGTAGCTGGGTGGAAAGCGGTGCTGAACTTCAGCTGAGTGCCTAAGGCTTTCTGTAATGCTTGCCAGAAATGTGAGAGGAAGTTTGGGTCTCGGTCAGACACGATATCCTTTGGTACACCATGGTATCTAACGATATTCTTGATGTACGCGTCTGCTCGTTGCTCCATATCCCAAGTGTCCTTCATTGGGATGAATCTTGCAGTCTTCGTCAATCGGTCAACTACAACCCAAATCTGATTTAAACCATTCTTTATCACTGGCAAAGCAGTCACAAAGTCCATAGATATGGAATCCCATTTCCACATGGGTACTTCCAAAGGTTGCACCAAACCTCCTTTCCTCTTGTGTTCAAACTTCACTTTTTGGCACGTGAGACATCGGGCTACGAATTCTGCAACCTCGTTCTTCATTCTTGGCCACCAGAACTGCTTCTTCAAGTCCTTATACAACTTATCTCCTCCTGGATGTACGGAGTATGGCGTGTTGTGTGCTTCTCTCATTAACCGTTCCTTGACCTCCTTACACTTTTGGGGCACACACCACCTCTCCTTGTACCTTATGCTCCCATCGTCGTGTATTCGGAAGTCCTTGGTTGCCCCATCCTCGATTTTCTTCCTGATTCTTTCAAGTTTCACGTCTCCGGGTTGTCCCTTTCTGATCTCCTCAAAGATGTCTAGTGTGGCTACCAAATTATATAGCACGTCTTCCCTTGCCTCCTGCTGACGGAATTCAATCCCCAACTTCTGAATATCAGCTCGCAACTCCTTTGGTAAACTCCTCAAAGCATTGATGGTATGGCTTGTCTTCCGGCTTAATGCGTCGGCGACTACATTTGCCTTACCTTCATGGTATTGGATTTGAAGATCGTAGTCCTTGATCAAATCCAACCATCTTCTTTGCCTCATGTTCAAATCCTTTTGGGTGAACAAATACTTAAGGCTTTTGTGGTCGGTGAAAATCTTACAGGTTGCACCATAAAGGTGGTGTCTCCAAATTTTCAAGGCGTGGACAATTGCGGCTAGCTCTAGGTCATGAGTTGGGTAATTCTCCTCATAGGATTTTAGCTGTCGTGAAGCATATGCAATCACCTTCCCATCTTGCATTAGCACACATCCTAACCCGTGCTTCGAAGCATCACTATAGACCTCAAACTCCCTCGACTCAGATGGTAGGGTTAGAATAGGTGCCGTAGTAAGCTTTTCCTTCAGGGTTTGGAAGGCTTCCTCACATTTCTCATCCCAATGGTATTTGGTGGTTTTCTTCATTAGATTGGTCAATGGTCTGGCTATTTTGGAAAAGTCCTTCACGAATCTTCGGTAATAACCTGCTAGTCCCAAGAAACTACGGATATCTGTTGCACTCTTGGGTCTTGTCCAGTCCCTAACCGCGGTTATCTTTCCTGGGTCTACGGAAATTCCCTCCTTAGATATTATGTGTCCCAAGAAAGGTACCCTATCCAGCCAAAATTCACACTTGGAAAACTTAGCATACAACTGTTCTTGCCTTAGGGTTTGCAAAACAGCTCTAAGGTGTTCTTCGTGTTCTTCCTTCCCTTTAGAGTAAACCAAAATATCATCAATGAACACTACCACAAAGCGGTCTAAGTAAGGTTTCATTACCCGGTTCATCACGTCCATGAATACAGCAGGTGCATTGGTTAGACCAAAAGGCATAACAGTGAACTCATAATGCCCATACCTGGTCCTAAAGGCAGTCTTAGGGATGTCCTTCTCGGCTACCCTTAACTGGTGATAACCTGATCTTAAGTCGATCTTGGAAAAGGTATCGGCTCCTTGTAGCTGGTCAAAGAGGTCATCTATCCTCGGGAGTGGGTATCGGTTTTTGACAGTCACATTATTAAGCTCCCTGTAATCAATGCACAGTCTCAAACTTCCATCCTTCTTCTTAACAAACAAGACAGGTGCTCCCCATGGTGAAACACTTGGTTTGATATACCCCTTATCCAACAATTCCTTTAGTTGTTCCTTCAACTCTTCCAGCTCTACTGGTGCCATTCTGTAAGGTGCTTTGCAGATCGGTCCTGTCCCTGGTACAAGGTCAATGATAAACTCCACGGCTCTCTTAGGTGGCATTCCGGGGATTTCGTCAGGAAATACATCGGGAAACTCATTAACAATTGGGATGTCCTCAAGTTTCATCGTCCCCATACTATCATCACGGACAGAACAGAGATAGGCTTGGTGTCCCTTACCCATGGCTTTGACTACGGAAAGTGCAGACACAATTTTGACATTGGGTTTCTCGGTGATTCCTATGTGAGAGATTCTCTTACCCTTTGGTCCTCTTAGGCTTACCTTTTGGTTACGACAATCAATATGAGCATGGTGCTTTCCTAGCCAGTCCATTCCTAGAATAACATCTAGGTTTTCTAGGTCAAAGAGGATTAAGTCAGTGGGTATCTCACATTCTTGGATGGTTATGACTACTCCCCTAAAGATGGAATCACAGTTTACTACCCGTTTTGCAGGTGTAGCTATAGACACAAGGTTCATATGAGAGGGTTGAAGTCCTAGTTTTCTAGCAAAAGATGACGATATGAAAGAATAGGATGCCCCACTATCAAAGAGTACGTAAGCAGGAGTGTTGTGGACTAAGAATGTACCAGTAACCACGTTTGTCGCAGTGTTTGCTTCCGCCTGGTTCATGGCATAGATTTGTCCGGTGCTCCTCTGGTTTCCATTTCCTTGGGTGTTAGTTCCATTTCCAGTAGGTTGCGCATTCCGGTTGTTGCTTCCTGCAGGTGCATTGTAGTTGTTCCCTTGAGGTCTGCCTGCCTGGTTGTTGTAGTTCCCACGATTGTTTCCGCCAAATTGGTTATTGTTATTCCCACGGTTGCTTCCTCCGTATTGGTTGTGGTTGGCTTGGAATTGATTCCCATTTTGGTAGTTTGGGCGAGGGTTTCCCTGGTTCTGTCTTGGGTATCCGTTCCCTCCGGTCCTGCCATTCTGGATATCAGCCTTTTTCGCGTTACACTCGAACGCTCGGTGACCACGCTTCCTACAGTAGAAACATTCCACTGTCTTTCCTTCACAGTCAACTCCGGGATGGTCCCTACCACACTGTTTACAATTGTAGTGACGAGCTCGCCCGTTGGCGTCAGTGTTGTGGTTCCCGAAGTTATTGCGGTTCATTCCACGGTACCCCTCGATTGCGTTAGACTTGAACCTCTTGTTAGCATGGTGGGGTTCCTTAGAGTTGTTCCTGTAGGGTTTTGATTCATGGATCGCGCAAACGGAAGCATAATCAAACAAACAACCATGCAAAACCCTCCAAGGATCACAAGTCTAGATGCATAACGATAGTGAAGGTAAGAAATCATAAACACACCTTTGGGTTCTCCTTGATGACTTCAAACGCGAATAGTGTCACGTTCTCTATAGTTGATCCACGCCTAGAGTTGTTTCTAGATCTCCAATCACCTTGGTGCTAGCCCGGATTGAAAGGAGGGTGAAGGAATCACGCAAAACGAGACACCAAAAGGGGTTCGGCCCTTTGTGGCGTCGGGGACAAGGGGGCGGCGGCAAAGGGGGCGGCGTCCCTCTTTGTGGCTTGCTCTCTCTCTCCTTTGTTCTCTCCTACTCTTGTTATGTTCTCTCTAGAGCATAATGTGTGTAGGGAAGGAAGGAGGAGGGTCCTTTATATAGTCCAACAACCTTTTGTTAACTACCTAAAGGACTTATTCTAGTCCTACTAGAATTCAATTTAGTCCCTTCCTTGCAAATTAGTCCCTACTAAGTTTGCAAGGGTTTGCAAAGTGATCCTTCTAATTAATTAATCCAATTAATTAATTCCACAATCTAGTACAACTCTATATAGCGTGTGACCCCATAGGTTCTATCTAGTTGGTAGCAACTCTTTGCTAATATGGTGCTGTTTCTAGCAAAACATCCATTCTAGCCAACTAATAGAATAGTCATCTAGACAACCTTGTACAAGTAATTGTCTCATCCCTTTGCCTCCATATCCGGATTGGACACGAGACATACAAGTCACACTCGTATATCCAATCCCTAGTTTCTCGATCCATGGAATAGCCTTATTCGTGCAAATAACATCAATATCTCATATATTGATTTATTTGAGTCTGGCCAGACATTCTATAAGCACTATCCTCGAGTGGGCTTGGATATTTGCTCCCGTTATGTGGGAGGGGCAAATCCTCTCTACGTCCACTACGATCCCTAAGCTTGCTTCTCATTGTATCCAGGACACGCCTTTATAACTACCCAGTTACGGTGTAGCGTTTAACGCTACCAAGATCACAATGATCCACAACTAGAATATCTAGTGACTTCAAGTCTAAGGATGACAATACCATTGTACCCGAGAAGCACTTGTGACTCAACATAACGTGTATGTAGCCTTCTCGGTGATGGGTCAATCCAGTGCAACATTCCGTAATGCACACCTATGTGTTGGATCGTGATATCTCCATATCAATCCAACCCCATACTAGTCTATAGATGATTGTCCCATTTAATCATTATACTTGACTAGGGATATTTAAGATAAACAACACGATTGTAAATCTAAGGACTTCATTATATTAAATATCCAATAAATAATAAATGAATTTCTAGCCAATTACAAATTCATACTAAATTAGATTGCCTCTAGGGCATCTATTCCAACAGTCTCCCACTTGCACTAGAGCCAATCTGGCGCATCTCGTATGCCCATACTCCTAGTGTGCCCTTCATGCTTCCACTGCGTGAGAGGCTTTGTAAGCGGGTCTGACAGATTATCATCTGTAGGAATCTTGCATATCCGAACGTCTCCTCTATCGATAATATCTCGAATCAGATGAAACTTCCTGAGCACATGCTTGGACTTCTGGTGCGATCTTGGTTCCTTTGATTGCGCGATCGCCCCAGTGTTGTCACAGAACAACTCCACTGGATCCGCAATGCTAGGGACCACACCAAGTTCAGAAACAAACTTTCTGATCCAAACAGCCTCCTTTGCTGCGCCATTTGCAGCAATGTACTCAGCCTCTGTTGTAGAATCAGCTACCGTCTCTTGCTTGGAACTCTTCCAGCTCACCGCTGCTCCATTCAGGCAAAACACATATCCCGACTGTGATCTAAAGTCATCTCTATCGGTTTGGAAGCTTGCATCAGTGTAACCCCTTACACGCAATTCTTCCTCACCGCCAAACATCAAGAAAGCATCCTTAGTTCTTCTCAAGTACTTTAGGATGTTCTTGACAGCAATCCAGTGACTCTCACCTGGATTGGATTGGTATCTGCTTGTCATACTCAAGGCATATGACACATCTGGTCTAGTACATAACATGGCGTACATGATAGATCCTATGGCCGAGGCATAGGGAATCCTACTCATGCGTTCCTTCTCAATCTCATTGGAAGGACAACCACTCTTCGAAAGAGTGATTCCATGTGACATGGGCAAGAATCCCTTCTTGGAATCTTGCATGTTGAACCGTTTCAACACCTTGTCAATATATGTACTTTGGCTTAGGCCTAGCAACCTCTTAGATCTATCTCTATAGATCTTTATACCGAGTATATAGGCTGCTTCCCCTAAGTCCTTCATTGAGAAACACTTTCCTAGCCAATCTTTCACAGATTGCAGCATGGGAATGTCGTTTCCAATGAGTAGTATGTCATCCACATACAAGACCAGAAAAGCTACAGAGCTCCCACTAACCTTCTTGTAGACACAAGACTCATCTTCGTTTCTGATGAAGCCAAACTCTTTGACTACTTCATCAAAACGTCGATTCCAACTCCTAGAAGCTTGCTTCAATCCATAAATGGATCGTTGTAGCTTACAGACTTTGTTGGCTTGCTTTGGATCCTCAAAACCCTCCGGCTGTATCATATACACGTCCTCGAGGAGATTCCCATAAAGGAATGCTGTTTTGACATCCATGTGCCAAATCTCATAGTCGTAGTATGCTGCAATCGCAAGTAGGATTCGGATGGATTTGGTCATTGCAACTGGTGAAAAGGTTTCATCATAGTCAATACCATGAATCTGTCTGAATCCTTTAGCCACCAATCGGCCCTTATAGGTAATCACATTACCATCCATGTCGATCTTCTTCTTGAAGACCCACTTGCACCCTATGGGTCGCGCCCCATCAGGTGGTTCCACCAAAGTCCATACTTTGTTGGTATACATGGATTCCATCTCGGATCTCATGGCTTCAAGCCACTTCTGCGAGTCTGGGCCATTCATGGCCTCCTCATAGGTAGTAGGCTCATCATCTATGAGCATCGTGTCACTGGAATCAGTTACGAGAAGTCCGTACCTCTCGGGTTCCTGGCGCACTCTACTAGATCTACGAAGCTCTTGTGTTACCTGAACAGGTGGATCCACAACTGCTTGTGATTCCTGTTCACGTTCCATAATCGGTTCAGTAATTTGTGGTTCTTGAATTTCTTCAAGTTCTACATTCCTCCCACTTGCTTCTTTAGAGACAAACTCTCTTTCTAAAAACACGCCGGTCCGAGCAACAAACACTTTGTTCTCGGTTGGATTGTAGAAATAGTATCCCTTAGTTTCCTTAGGGTACCCCACAAACTTACACTTATCCGATTTAGGCCCTAGCTTGTCTGATTGTAAACGTTTTACATAGACATCGCAGCCCCAAATCCTCATGAACGATAGTGTGGGACGCCTCCCACTCCACATCTCATATGGTGTCTTCATGACTGATTTAGATGGAACACGGTTAATGGTAAAAGCTGCACTTAATAGAGCGTAGCCCCAAAATGATAATGGAAGATCGGTTTGACACATCATAGACCGAACCATATCCAATAGGGTTCGATTCCTCCTCTCGGACACGCCATTCCATTGTGGCGTTCCGGGTGGAGTGAGTTGGGACACGATCCCACACTCTCTAAGACAGTCGTCAAACTCTTGGCTTAAGTATTCTCCTCCACGATCCGATCGTAGAGCCTTGATACTTTTGCCAAGTTGCTTTTCTACTTCATTCTTGAATTCTTTGAACACTTCAAAGGATTCGGATTTTGCCCTCATAAGGTACACAAATCCATATCTACTGTAATCATCAGTAAACGTAATGAAGTAGACATAACCACCCCTGGCAGGCGTGGCAAATGGCCCACATACATCGGTATGTATGAGCGCCAATTGCTCACTAGTCCTCTCACCTTTCTTATTGAAAGGGGACTTTGTCATTTTTCCCAATAAACAAGCCTCACATGTCTCATATGATTCAAAATCAAATGAGTCTAGTAATCCATCCTTATGGAGTCTAGATACACGTTTCTCATTTATGTGGCCTAAACGACAATGCCATAAATAAGCAGGATTTAAATTATTTATTTTAATCCGCTTGGTATTAATGTTGTAGACAGGATTACTTAGATCAAGGACATAAAGTCCATTAAATAATTGCGCACTAAAATAGTGAATATTATTCAAATAAAAGGAACAACAATTGTTCTTTATTGAAATAATAAAACCTTCCTTGTCCAAACAAGAAATAGAAATAATGTTTCTGCTCATAGCAGGCACAAAATAGCAATTATTTAATTCTAAAACTAATCCTGAAGGCAGAGATAGCTCGCAAACGCCTATGGCCAACGCAGCAACCTTTGCTCCATTCCCAACGCGCAGATCTACCTCCCCTTTAGCCAATCTTTTACTTCTCTTTAGATCCTGCATATTTCGACAAATATGAGATCCACATCCAGTATCTAATACCCATGATGTAGAGACAGTTAAATTGACATCTACAACAAAAATACCTGGTGGTGGTGGAATCACTATTCCAAGCCTCTTGTCCTCCAGATACTTTGGGCAGTTCCTCCTCCAGTGTCCAGGTTGACTACAGTAGTGACATTCACCCTTAGTCACGACCTTGGCAATCCCACCAACAGGCTTAAGGGCTTGTTCCTTGGACTTGGCAACTGACTTGCCTTTGCCCTTGGAGGAAGAGGCAAACTTTTTACCCTTTCCTTTATGCACCATCATTATGGCTTTGCCCTTACCCTTGTTGATGCTCTGTTCAGCCGTCCTCAACATGTTGAGCAAATCTGGCAGTGGTTTAACGATCTCGTTCATTTTATAGTTCATAATGAACTGTCCATAACTCTCGGGCAACGATTGCAACACGAGATCGGTTGCCAACTCTTGGCCGACCGGGAACCCAAGCCGGGCGAGATTCTCCAAGTACCCGATCATTCGGAGTACATGGGGTCCTACCGGGTTCCCTTCTGCCAGATGACATTTGAACAGTGCCTTTGAGACCTCATACCTCTCTACCCTCGCCTGCTCTTGGAAGAGCTGCTTTAGATGTTCGATCATATCGACAGCATTCATGTTCTCATGTTGCTTCTGAAGCTCAGAGGTCATGGTGCAAAGCATTAGGCAGGCCGCATCATTAGCGTCATCAACACGCTTTTGATACGCCTTTAAGGCAGCAGGTGTCTGATTCTCTGGACCTTCTGGAACTTGCTCCTCTATTGCGTACAGCTTCTTTTCTTGCTTGAGAACAATTCTCAAGTTTCTGTACCAATCGAGAAAGTTGGTTCCTGAGAGCTTGTCCTTCTCAAGGACAGATCGTAGGGAATGTTGTGAACTCGATGAGTTGTTTGCCATTTGGAATTCTACAAAAAGGAAAATACGCAAGTTTTAGTATTTGTGAATTTTTGACTATATTTAATAATGGCTAGTTTATTAAATATAGCTCCCACTATTTTACTACGGATTAATAACCCTCAAGATATTAATGCGGAAAATATCCTTATATTTTCTAGTGGGCCAAGATCCATCTTTTTCATCTCCTTATGAGCTTGCTTTGGCAAGTCACCCATAATTCGATTACTTCTTAGGTAGGAACGATTCCAATTGCATCCCATATGCAACTCTTGGTTCAATTGGGCAAATAACTACTTATTTATCCATCCATATGGATAATCCCAATTGATTGCCTCTAGGTTTCTTAATCAAATTAATAGCCTAGTTGTGTTCAACCTCTTATCTAAACAATTGCACATTGTTACGTGCCATCGCATTCCATCATTATGAACCAAGTCGCCATGCTTTGGCACGCACGAACTTGATAAATAATGATGATAATGAGTGTTTAAATAACGAGAAGGCAAGAACACAATATTTTAAAATTTGAGGGATTTTCAATTCAATTTTAATTATTTTGTTGATCAATATCAACTAATCTATCTATTTGAGTTTGGGCACAACTCCAAATAATAGATCCGGGTTGTCTAATTATCTTATTATCCTAATTGCATGCATCATCCATACACCAACCACACAAATAATAAGACAATAAATAAACAACCACAAAACAGAAATTAAACGTGATGTGGATATGGCCTTTTCTAGACTAAGATAATTCCAAGCCAATGGAATTATCTATGAACCCTAAACAAACACATCTCCATGCGTCTTGATCTTTTGGTCCATCCTTCATAGTCATGTGGTGTGCTCCATGCTCCATGCTCCATCTTTTGTGGCTTCTTTGGCTTTGGGCTTCTTTTCTCCAATCTTGGCTAACAATCTACTTTATCTAGCACTAGCTAATATCTATACTAAATAAAATAAATCTCACAAGTTGAGAAAAAAAAATGGCACGCAGGCCATAAAACCCTAATTAATTATTACAATTAATTGATCAGCTCGCAGGCCGTAAAACCAAAGCACAAAATTAAACATCCACATCAAACCACATCCTAAGGCCATATCCAATCACCATGCGATTTGCACATAAACAGTTAAAATCCAATTTTAACGCGCTTGGACAATTTTAATTGATTTTAGGATTTCTAGGGTTAAAACGGTCCATGGGCCCAACAATCCAATTGCCCGGGCCCAAATAAGTGAACCATAAAGCCCTAGGGCCGGCCCGGCCCAAAACCCGCAAGCTAGGCCCGCGGGTTAGGGCCGCCCGGCCCCTTAGGGCTCCAAGCTTGGGCGGCAAGCAAGGGGGCGGTCCCCTAGGGGGCCGAACCTCCTTGTGGAGGTTGTTTCCAAAACAACCTCCTTGCTTGGAGCCCAAGTTTGGTTGTTTCCTTGTTGTGGGAGAACTCCTTCTTCCCCAAGGATGCCCAAACCCTAGATCTAAGATCCTAAAATTTCTCAAACTCACCAATTCATGCATCCAATGCAATAATTGGGTCTTGTTATGATTAATTCTTTGACAAATTGCATCCAATGCTTGATTTGTCTTGTTTTACGCGATAAACAACAAATTAAGGTGTAAAACAACAAGAATGTAACACATAAACTACGTTTATGCTCTATGACCTGTGGCTCTGATACCACTGTAGGGTTTTGATTCATGAATCGCGCAAACGGAAGCATAATCAAACAAACAACCATGCAAAACCCTCCAAGGATCACAAGTCTAGATGCATAACGATAGTGAAGGTAAGAAATCATAAACACACCTTTGGGTTCTCCTTGATGACTTCAAACGCGAATAGTGTCACGTTCTCTATAGTTGATCCACGCCTAGAGTTGTTTCTAGATCTCCAATCACCTTGGTGCTAGCCCGGATTGAAAGGAGGGTGAAGGAATCACGCAAAACGAGACACCAAAAGGGGTTCGGCCCTTTGTGGCGTCGGGGACAAGGGGGCGGCGGCAAAGGGGGCGGCGTCCCTCTTTGTGGCTTGCTCTCTCTCTCCTTTGTTCTCTCCTACTCTTGTTATGTTCTCTCTAGAGCATAATGTGTGTAGGGAAGGAAGGAGGAGGGTCCTTTATATAGTCCAACAACCTTTTGTTAACTACCTAAAGGACTTATTCTAGTCCTACTAGAATTCAATTTAGTCCCTTCCTTGCAAATTAGTCCCTACTAAGTTTGAAAGGGTTTGCAAAGTGATCCTTCTAATTAATTAATCCAATTAATTAATTCCACAATCTAGTACAACTCTATATAGCGTGTGACCCCATAGGTTCTATCTAGTTGGTAGCAACTCTTTGCTAATATGGAGCGGTTTCTAGCAAAACATCCATTCTAGCCAACTAATAGAATAGTCATCTAGACAACCTTGTACAAGTAATTGTCTCATCCCTTTGCCTCCATATCCGGATTGGACACGAGACATACAAGTCACACTCGTATATCCAATCCCTAGTTTCTCGATCCATGGAATAGCCTTATTCGTGCAAATAACATCAATATCTCATATATTGATTTATTTGAGTCTGGCCAGACAGTTCCCTTCTTCCTCCTTCCTCTTGTTTGCTCGATTCCCTTGCATCTCCTCAATTTCTCCGATGGTAGCTGCTACCTCGTACGCTTCTCTTATGTTCGCACTCCTAGCAGCAACTACGTCCCTCTGGATGCTATAGCGAAGCCCTTTTGTGAAGCGTCTGATCCTCAAGTCCTCCGTGGTTACCAGTGGCCCGGCAAAGCGTGACAGTTCTGTGAACTTGTTGTAGTATTCCGACACTGTCATGTTGCCTTGTTTCAGGGCTAGAAACTCCTCATACTTCTTGTTCTTAACATGGTGGGGGTAGAAGCGTTCCCTCAGTGCATCCTGAAATGCTTCCCAGTTAAGGTTCCCATTGGCCTGCAATGCGTCCTTGTTGACAGTCCACCAGTTATCGGCCTCGTCATGGAGGTAGAATGCTGTCACATTCACCTTTTGGTCGGGTGGGCAACCGACAGAGATCAGAATTTTGTCCATTTTACGAATCCAATTCTCAAGGATCACTGGGTCCTCTTGCCCAAGGTAGAATTCAGGGTGTCTCTCGTCGACTCTCTTAGCCCAGTTTGTCCCGACATGTTCCATTTGATCCCTTTGTTCCCTTCGCGTAATGAGTTCGGTAACGTTGATGAGTAGTTCCTCCATTTGGGCGCTCCTCCTTGCTGCCGACATTTTTGCGTTCCTACTATAATAACGCAGTTAGATTAGTCCACTCAAGGAAGGCTAATGGCGATATACGTCTAACAGTGATAATTAAGGGTTACAGTCGCCACATCGTCAAAGAAGTTCCGTATGTGTTTCCTGGGGTGCAGTCAATCTAGGTCGGTGGTCAGACATTCTTAGTCGAGAAGTTTCAGTGGTGTTGAATTAAGGAGACAAGCTTTCAATGCACTCTTCTTAGTTCGCGGGTATTGTCCCCTCAACAGTTCTAATCATCGCCTATATTAGAATTTTTTTTCGGGTAAATGTATCACACTCTTCCTTGAACTCATTCTCTAAGTCACTACAATCCATTAGTCGTTTCCATGTCCGAGTCTCCTACAAAGACTCCTCCTCCTTCTCCGTCCTCATGGTCCTTGGCTCCCCCAAGCCCCTCGGTGTCTGTACCCGAGCCTGAACCTAGGCTTATAATTTCGGAGCCAGAAGTTACTCTCGGTGTTCCATCTTTCCATCAAGATTCATCGGGTCCTTATCCTTGGCTTTGCGGTGTCCCAGTGCTGTCGTCAACCCCTCTTTCGGTTATGAGGGCATCTTCAACTCCAGCATCTCGACCAGTGGATCAGTCACGCCCTCTTGCTCGCGCATGCTCGATCCTTATCTCAGAGGAGATTCACCGTCACCTAGGGAATTTGGGGCGACTTCTCGGGTTTCGCAATGATACTCAAGTTATTGAGTGGCTTTTTCGGAAAGCTCGTCCTGCTATTCTAGAGTTAGGTCCTCGTAGAAGAGAGACTCCTAATGAAGGATCACAAAATGCTCGTTCCTAGTCAATCAATGTAATGGCTGTATTCTGGGTTGTACCATTTTGTCTCATGTGTCTCCAAGTGTAATGGTCTTAACTATGTATTTTTCCCATTCTTGAGGAAGTAATCAATTATTAGTCATAAGCAAGATTATCCGAAAAAAAAAAAAAAAAACATTCCCAAATGACCTAATTACCCCCTCTCAACGGCTATAACGGTGAAAAGTAAATACACATTTTTTTTTTACCTCAATCTCCAACGGTCAGCCGACATTCCAACGGCTATAAATGGCCAAAAGTCACTTTTACCCTTTGTCATATCCGTGTAACGGCTAGTAGGGAGGTTAGAAACGTAAATTTGATGCTCTTGAGGTTTCTATAAATAGAAGCTCCATAACATACTACTTTCATACCTCAAACATATTTAGAAATGTCTTCGGAGAGTGTTATGGCTATTATCACACTGATCATAGCCGTGTACGTGATAGTCCTCTTTGCGCGACTCAGCCTCTCCTTCATCAATCAGCCTTTGCTCCCTTTTCTTTTGGTTTGGTTGTTTGGGTTCATCCTTATGTTGGTAGTGTACCATAGGGAAAAGCAGGAAACGGCAATGTATGAAAGGATGAAGTACCAGTGATGTAACTATTTCCTACATTTTCTCCCTTATGAATAAAAGTCTGTTCTCTTTTTTTTTTTTCCTTGTCTTTGCAATGATCCAACAAAATTTAGATAAGAAAGTCTTGAATCACAAGATTATCAAAACTGCACATTACGAGTTCAAACAGTATGAACACACAAAGAGATCATATATAGCACAATATATACTAGAAGATATGCCTCTAATCGTAAGAACAAGCGCATGCTTCTCACAATAACCCTTTTACCCCCGACTTTACTTGTTTTAATTCAGGTTTTATCTTGCCCTAGTCTATTTTTGAAAAAAAAAATTTTTGAGTTTCATTTTCGGAAATCGATTTCCACTTTAATTAGGGTGCATTAAAATTTGAATCCGAAGATGCTCTGATACCAACTGTAACACCCCCAAATTTTCATTACTGAAATTCCGGGCGTGCCCTTCTCATGGAGAATTAACCACCATGATCAGGAGAAAGGATCTTTGCTTCGGATTCACAAAACACACTTTATTACATAAAAGGTTCACAAGCCTTGTTCAGAGTTATTACAAACCATTATATTACAAACAGCGGAATAATGAAATTACTACTTTAAGCGAGGTGATACTTCCACTAGTATGCGACGTCCCCATCCCCAACGTAGGCCTCTCCTGTGGTGGTTTCACAAAACAAGGACACCACAGTAAAAGTCAGTAAAAACTGAATGAGAACGCATCACAACGCGTAAATCAGAGTGAGGCACATGTAAGTATTAAAATAGGTTATGACATGTTCGTTGATTCCAAAAATCAGTTTAGTTCTTTAATCGGGGAGATCCAGTACCAATAATCATACCCAGTGTGAACGGCGAAATAATCCGCTCGTCCGAACCAATCTCACCTCAGCATCTAGACCTTAAGTGTCGACACCCCCTACGAGGGAAACTGTTGTCCCAAGAGAGTAGTACTAGAGCCTTACCCTGTGCTAATGCGCCCCAGGGGAAACCATAGAGCCACCTTCGACTCAAGTCCCAAGCTTTGCTTGGTCAAACCATATCAAGTCCCAAGCTTTGCTTGGTCAATCCATATCAAGTCCCATGCTTTGCTTGGTCAATCCATATCAAGTCCCCGAGAGTTCATGTTTCCACTTTACGTGATTAGTAGCTTAAACATTCTGAAAAGTCTCATTATTATCATTTCTAAAATATCATCAAGTAGTGGAAATCACTTCTTCTTGAGTGACAAGTTCTCAAAATATTGAATTCCAACATGTGAAAGTAAGGAGTTCAATTAACACAAGTATTGAGTAAGCATAAGAAATGCGTTCAAAACATTTAAAGCTCAAGTCAAGGCAAATAGAGACATTATAGTTAACACGCGTTTTGAAGAGTAAGGGTTGAGCCTACGAACTCACCTACAAGTTCCGACGGTAGTTTAGATGTAGCCGACGTAGCCTTCGTCTATGAACTCGGTGTCTACAAATAAGGATAAATCCTAATTAATATTTAATCGCTTAATATGCAAGTGTCCTATATGTCAAGCGGGTTGATTCTAGTTAATTACTCGGTGATGACCTAGTCGAATTTTAAGGATGTCCCTTAATCAAGTACTAAGATATTGTTTATTTGTCAAAACGACTAACCAAAATTTATTTATAAAAACACTATATTAATTTATCACATCTAATATTAACTAATATTAATATTAATTTACTAATCTTCATCCTACTCACAATAATATTTATTTACTAACTACAAATCATTATTTATTATACTAACATCTAATTAGTACTTAGGTATTTATAATGTAGGATAGCTAGAAATGTAGTTGTACACTTACCTCCCCCTAGACTTGTCTAATTCTCAAAAACATGAGTTGTTGCTAGTTCTAGAAAATACATTTATAACCCCCATTTCAAGAATAATTATTGTATGCATTTCTAACGTTCCTTTTTCAACTAGTTTAACATGAATGACTTCCGGAAAGTGTGAGAGTACGAATATGCAAGAACATGTAAAATGCGACGCGGGAAAATGAAGTTATACCGAGTTTCCGATGAAATGAGCGGTGGCCTAGCGCGGGCTGTTTGAATCTCTTTGGCTTGCGAGAATGGTGTTAAGGAAGTCCTTGGAGTGTCACGGAGTGGACGGTAGCAGCCGTGTCTCAAGTGGTGGTCGTTGGCGGGGTTGGTGATGAAGGTAGCTACTTGACGTTGCAAGTGTAGTTCAAGTTGGGCAACGATTCGGGATCCGTTTTGGCCTCTTTTGAACGTGGTTAAAAAATGAAAGTTATAGATAACAAGTAGAGGGATATGTAGGAGAAAACGGAGGTCTTTTTGGAGCTAAAATGGAAGAGAACAAGGAAGAACAACACCGCTGCCCACTGGTGCTGTTCGGCTTAAAGCAGTTTCAGCGCGGGGTGAATTCGGGCTCTGTTTTGACTCCGTTTGGTCGGGGCCAAAGAACGAAAGTTGTAGAGGACAAGTAGGGGAAGTTGGGGTTAAAATTTGGGCCAATTCCGAGTTGTAACGAAGGAGATACAGCAAGAACAAGCCGCTGTCCAGCAGCCGCTGCTACTGTTGCGGGTTGCTGCTTGTTGTGGCTGTTGGGGCTGCTTCGGGTGGTTGTTTTGGCCGGTTCTTTGCTGCTTAATGATGCTATGAATATCAGGTAGTGGGTGTGTGACTTGAGGGGTGGTGGGTATGGTTCTCGTGTTGGTTTGAGATGAGAGAGAGAGCTTGAGTTGGTGGTTATGGAGTTTTCCGGCGATGAACTATGGTGGTGTTGGTTGTGATGGAGATGGCAAGATGATGTAGATGATTATGAAGCTGAGGGAGGTTGTATGCTTGTTGTTGTGGTGGAATGGAGCTACGGGAGGGAGCTATTTATAGAAGAAAAGAGAAGAAGCATGAAGAAGATGAAGAAGATGAATACGTAGGAAAATAATGGAGAAGATAAGAGAATAGTGTACTGCTTGTTTCTTCCCAAGGCATGATCCAATTTTTACAGAAATGATTGCCGTCTCATTTTCTTATTGTGGCTGAGATTTGTGTGAGGAAGATAAGTTCTTAGAAAATAATCGGGTGTGATATCATCGGTATGTCGTGATAAAAGTCACCACGTAGTATATGTGACACTATAGTGATGTACACACTATTAAATATAAGTGTGATATATATGTATATATACGTGTCTATGTGGTACATACTCTATTCTAATTTTATTATGACATAGTCACCTAGCAATAGTACCACAAAATATTAAATATAGATGTCAGTTTATACTCAATATTGCTATAAACATACACATTTGTTCCTAAAATATATATTTAAATTTCGGGTTGTTTCACGCCGGCTCGGCAGGAGATATCGACGGCGATGGTGTGGGTAGTAAGGTTGGGTCAATCCTAAGGTCTGAACCACCATATTCCAGATCTACGCGATAACCGCAAACTCCCAATTTCTAGTCCTTGGCGCCATCGACAGATACTTGAGAGCTGCAATATTCACCGCGAAACACTTTGGCAGCAATGGTAAGGTGATTCAGTGGTGGATGGTGGTGGGTAAAAAGGTGGGGTTAATTAATTAATTTCATTTGTTTTTCTTAAACAAGTTTCATTTCTTAAATACATATCCTCTATGAAATGAGATATAATTATTTTTTAATTATAATGGTAATTACTAATATGCCCCTAAACAAAAGATATAAAAGTCATAAAACAACAGTTGAGTAACATTTTTGGATGGAAAAGTGCCCCTGTTTGGATTTGTTAATAATATTAAACTTAAAGTGTTAATTAGTAATTGACCCTAATTTCTATTCTCGCCCAAATTTCCTCTTCATCCTCTCCTTCAGCAGTCAAAGTTCTTTCTTTCAGCTTCGACAACTTTAATTCTTCTTCCCCGTTGATGGAGAAATCAAAATCTCCGGAGACCCTCGTTACCAGATCGCTGGAAAAGCTCAATTTGAGTCTCAATTCGAACGAATCGTCTACCACCACCAATACCACCCACTCCCGCCACTCCCCAGGTCTCTCTCTCTTGTTACTTCAATCTAATGGCCTGTAACTTTCCTGCTGTTTCAATTTTGATGATTTAAGAACACCCATGTTCCGATTCTGCTTTAGCTTTGTGGGTTTTTTACAATTTCGTTGTTTGTTTTTTTGCAGTATTGCTATCTGGGAAGGCAAAACCTCCCACCCTTGTTAGTTTGTGCCTTGGAGTGATTGGAAGACATTTCGAAGATATTATCGATGAGCTTGGCGAAGTTGCTGATAGTTTTCCTGCTGATATAACTGTAATTTATTCTGATCCCTCTTTTCTTATAACCAAAATGCTTATTGTTCTTGTTTTGATTTGTTATTCAAAGTTACCTATGTGAATGTCATGACTTATGGTACTGCTTCATCATCGGTTTCCTTTTGGCCCGACTTTGATTGTGTATAGTGACAGAATGTGTACTTCTGTTGTAGCAGAAGTAGGGAATTGTCGGCTAGGGCATTCTCATAAGTTATAAGTGACATGCCACATTGGAGTCGACTCGTGCAAACTTAGATAGGACATGATTAATCATAATCTCATGGAACATGTAGCATTTAGGTGCTTATAACTGCATTTCAAGTAGACAATGGTTATACGACATGGTCTTGCGAACCACATTGGTTTCCAAACTTAAAAAATAATAAAGTATTAATGCTTCAGGAAAATAGGGTACTGGTAAGATCTCAGAACTCTTGATCGCTTCATTGGTGTTGCTTAACAACCAAATTTTGTCAAAAATGGATTGAAGTGCTAAAGTCCATGTTATTACTAGCAAATGAGTGATTCACTTAAATTTTCGTATAAATCATATTTGGACTCCAGAGTTATTTATTGTGGTGATTTAAAGCTGGATATCTCTTCAGGGACTCATTAACGCTGTTATAGCAAGGGGAGTTTATGTAATATTTCCTATAATCTAAATTGTAGAGGCACAAGGGAGAGTAAGCTCGGTTAGCTTCATTCGTACCTTTGGGGGATACTTTCCAGCTCCCAAGTCGCCGAGCTGGTCATCTGGGGGAATTGTGGCAATAATCAATTGCTAGTGGTCTAGTGGCAACAATAATCAGGAACTTGATGTTAAGAGTATGATGTTAACTTATAATACCTTATGCAGAATGAATTACTTGATTTCATCTGAGCACAATGTAAAGTATGTTGCATAAGACTTCTGAATGTATTCCATTTAAATAGTTAATATGGAGAGTTTGTTTCACTGAAAGGAACGTAGGGTGCCAAATGTAATCTAGAACGAGAAGCTAAAAACAGTTATTCTTAAAATTTGCTGTCTTTTAAGAACATTTAAGAGACACTTTGGTAAAAGGCACTCTTTTGTGTACACTAGAATAAGAAGTTGTATTGTTATAGGCGCTGTGATTAACCACTCAATCTAGTATCTTTTAAGGGCTATCTTAACTTATTTGTTGGTAGACATGTTTAGTTCCAGCTCTTCAGAAACTCTGCCTGGGTAGAAGGCTTGACAAAGTTATTGCATATCGGTGGTCTCTTAAATCGTTCTGTTCATGTGTGTCATAAAATCTGAATGATTTTTCAGGGAACAACACATTTTCAAATGAGAAGCTTGTCTACTCATGCACCAGGCGCTTTCATTCCCACTTCTGAACCTTGCTCTGGTGATTTAAAAAGAACATGTTGTGATAATCGTTTTTAGGAACATATTTCGTAGCTCCTATTATCCCCAACAAACATACTTTTAGCATAACTAATGGGTTGGAAAAGGATACAATAAATACAGAAGGGAGTCAATAATGCACTAATGTAGTTAAAGTTCATGGAGAGGAAATGCCTACTAGGTACTGCTCTTTATATGTTTGATCAATGATGCGCAACAATAGAGTAAGTGATTTTTTTTTAAATCATATTGGAGGGCACGTTGCATCAAGTGGATTCAATGATTTGAAAGAGTGAAACTGCTCTATCTGTGGTTGTACAAATTTGTTTAAGCTGCAGTGGATGGCTAACAGCCTAACTGTGATGCAGGAGGATTTGAATAAAATGAAAATTGGGTTTGGAATAACTTTCTAGGAGCATTAATAAGCCAGGGAAATTGTAGTGACTGTGTCATTTGGGGTTTGACTAGTCTTTACAGTCTTGACTAGTCAAGCAGTAGTAATTTAGTAAGGAGTTTGAATATTTTGGGGAAGGGTAAAATGCTATGAACATGGTCTATAAGTCAGGATATTCCTATCCTAAAAGGGGAGGATGAAATATTATATTTAAACTTTTACTGATTAAGTGTTTCATCACCTTCAACTTTTGTTGTTGGTTTATTACCATCAACTCTTCCGAGTTGTTGGTTGTCCATTCTCTTCCGCCGCGTCAGTTGGTACCGAAGCGCCGAATCCTCCCGAGTTTCCATTATTTGCATTTGGTGAATAATGCAAGTCCTGATAGGAAGACTGGGGACGAGGAAGCTAAGCTGTGACTCAAATGTGGTCGTGAAGTTTGCCAAATTGGATGACGGTATCCAATATGTTGACTAAGGCTGGATGAGCTGTTTACGAGTGTTGATACTCATTTTCCTACTGAAGGCATATATTAGGACACTGCGAATTTGTGTTGAGTAAACAGAAGATGGTTTATTAATCTGAAGAGCTCAAAAACTCTATGTTCTACTTCAATTCTGATGAGCTGGGAGATGGTTCTGGTGAAAACTTTTTTGGCAAAGAATCTGAGAGGATGGAATCAGATTTTTGAATATGTCCCAGAAAGTAACAAACTTTTGAGGAATATCAACTTAGCTCAATGCCTTTATCTTGTTATGACGATCCATTCTTACGGTTTCCTAAAAAAGATACAGCTTACGAAGTTGTCCTGGTTCTATTTGTTCAATACTTGAAGAACATGAAGAAGATTACCAGTGGAAGGTTTCAGTTCAGATATTACAGTTTGTCACGAAGGAGTGGAGTTCATTTTAAAATTTGAGGCAGAATTGCTCCAACTCGGTGAGTCTGATGCAGGAGGATTTGAATGAAATGAATTGGGTTTTGGAATAACTTTCTAGGAACATTAATATGCCTGCCAAAATTTAGTGACTGTTTTTGTTAATTAGAGATTTAGTAGGTGTTCCTGTCTTCATAGTCAGTAATTAGCTGTATTTAGTGAAGGGCTTGAATGTTTTGGGGAGGGGTAGAAATTCTATGAACTTTTCTAGAAGGGGAAGATGAAATATTATTAAAACTATTATTGATTCTGAATTTCATTCAGATTAGCACTTAGTAGTAGTTAGTAATTAAGTTTTTCTTCACCTTCAATTCTTCCAGGTCGTTGGTCGCCCATTCTTTTTCCATTGCGTTAGTTGGTATCAGAGCGGCGACCGAATCCTGCTGCGTTTCCATTCTTGCATTTTGAGAAAATGTAATTCTTGAATGAAAGACCATGGAATAGTTAGCTTAGTTACCACACTACTGTCATTGTGATGTATACTAAACTGAATGAAGGGCCCCATTCTGTTAAGAAAAGATTGGATGTCGTGTTTTCTAGTGTTGATACACATTGCACGTATAAATAGGGATACATTTCCAATTTATGATGAATACACATAAGATGGCTGACTAATTCCGAGGAAAGCAGTACCTCCATCATTTTCGTTATCATGTGTCAAGGGAAGATGCCACTCATACCAAAACTTTCATGATCCGGAGTTTAAAAAATCGGAAGGTAAATTCAAAGAAGCTTTGAAAAGAATCCTAATGTTTTTTCTGGAATGTCAATTAAATTTGAAGCCGTCTTCTTTCATTGACCCCTTCTCGTGGAATCACATAAAGGATACAATTTTAGGAAGGAATTCTGATTTGTCCCCTCCCAGTCTCACAAAGTGAAGTGTGTAGCATAGATCTTTGGGGTCAGGTAAATTAAGAGCCTCAAAGATATTCGAGAGCCGAGAAAGACTGAGGTCAGAAGAATCATATCTCATTTTGAAATTTGAAGTCGAATTTTATCCAACGCGGTGAGTATGATGCAAGAGAATTTGGATCAAACGACTTGGGTTTGGAAAAGCATTCTGGGAACATTTATTTATGTGGGAAAATCTAGGGCTATTTATGTCCTTTGAGGCTTGACTAGTCGTTCCAGTCATGACCAGTCAAAAGGTAGTAATTCTCAACATTAGCTAGTAAGGTTAAATGTTTGGGGGAAGGGTAGAGACTTAAGAGTTTGCTCTATAAATTAAGAATTTTGTAGTGCTAAATACAGATTCAGGAGATTATATAAATTACTGGAAAAATAACCCCAAACCTACTTGCAGTTAGCCATTTGTTACCGTAAATCCACTGCTGTTTCAATTTCATTTCAAAACCTAAAATCTACTGCTGTTTCAATCTAATTTCAAAACCTGCCTGCAATTTGCCATTTCTTGCATATAACCTATCTGCAGTTTTAATTTAACCTCTAAACCTATCTACAGATTAGAAATTCATACCAATAACCAAGAATCCCCTACGACGTTAAAAAAACTTTAGCACCATTTACTTGCTTTTTTCTTTTTGACAATTACCATTTACTCGACAATTACCATTTACCCCATCACCTGGCCATTGCCATTTATCCCATCACGTGTAATCACGTGATTTGGTCCCATACTCCCATTAACTGTTAAGGTTTCTTTAATGTCGCATGGGATTTGTGGTTATGGGTAGCAATTTGTAGATTTCAGGTAGGTCGTGATGTCATATTGAAACTGTTGTTTGTGTTCGACTTTCCGATTACAAATAGCAAACTGCAGGTAGGTTTTGAAGTCAAATTGAAAGTGCAGGTTCTCTATAACAAATGGCAAACTACGGGTAGGTTTACGGTAATTTTTCCGAAATTACTATTAATTTTGAATTTTATACATATTTAGCACTTATTATTCAAGTGTTTCTTTCACCTTCAAAATTTATAGTTGTTGGTTTGTCCCCTTCTACTCTCTCGAGTTGTTGGTATTTCCTTATGTCTGCTGCATCAAACAGAATGTGGAACACTGATTGCTCTTTTGCCTTGTGTTGGCGGTTAAGAGAAACATGGTCACAAGTGCTCTTAAAAAGGGATTCCAACAATTGGGAGATCGAACAGTTGGTGGACCTTAGCTCCAAGCCTCCAGTTTACAGGTTTCGGGGTTTTACCTACATTGTATGCTTGTAGGAAGTAGAGAACCCACAATTGGTGATTACCTCCCTGTTGATGATGAGAAGGTGTCTCTAAGGTTTCTTTGAGAGATTTAGGCGATTGAAGTTCACAGATCTAGTAAATAGGCCTTTCTCGTTCACGGAGTCCTCTCTACTGTTTGGTATCTTTAGCCCTTTATTAAAGTAAATGTAACGAAAGGCACTAGTTAGAAAAAATTGGTACATTGAACATATATAACCATCTGCATTAGCAAATTCCATAGTGCTTGCTATGAACTTCAAACTTTTCCTTAAAAATATCATGTCAGGACATATTCTCCCATCCTAACGTTCATTTAGACTCTTCTACATTTCACTCAGTAGTTATATTGCTCTATCTTAAAAACTCATGGTTTGAGATTTTTGAGGTTATTAATTCCCAGCTTGAACCCCCTGCACTATAAATTTAGCACAGAACATACCACCTCTTCCCCTTATGATCCTCCAGTGTTTGATATTGATTTAAGTGCCCAAGTGGATAATATAGTAGTTAGAGTTTTGGATTCATGATCAAGGACTAGAGGATCTTTGAGCTTCAGGCTAATGGAATCTTAACTCTGTAAGAAACCCCTCTGGAGGCGGGCGGTCTGATTTCGGTTGTTGCCATACTTTACGTCAAGATTTTGGACCATTAAATAGGGCGTAACGAGGGGTATAAGATCAGTCAACGAAGAGCAGCAAGTTGGGGTTGCAAGGAACAAGGACGCATTTTTAGGTCCTCTGTTAGGCGCTTGGATATTGTTGTGTCCATGGTATTCATGGCTGCTCAAGTTGAATGAGCACCGACTTACTTCTTTGAGGACTTGAGTGCTGTGAAAGGATATCTAGTCGATTTCAGTTCACAAACTGTTTGCTTTTTGCACTTGCCTTTACTTGTATGAAGATGTTTCAAGCTTACAACTGAACATTGGTGGTTTTCCCTGCTGTTTCAACATATTATCTGCTATGAAGCATTGGTGTTTCAACATATAATCTGTTATAACCATGTTTGACACTTGGGACACTTGGATGACAGTCCAAAATACTGTGTCAGACACTCCAGTTGGCGTGTTAGGGTATTTAAGAGAATTTGAATAGACTGGACACTTACAGTCTACGTTACCCGGACTCTTCTAAATCGCCGCTGTACCCGTGTCGATACGATATGACACTGGTGTGGGTATGTGATGTGTGGCTGGATCGCACCGGACACGTTGACTAAAGCGACATGTGGTTCCGAAAAAGACTTGGTCGCATCCCTTGCCCTTAAATACACGAAGCAAATTATAGTACTTGTAGTTTAGCTATATTACAGTTAAATCAACTTAAACTTGCTTAAACAAATTGCATTTCTTGATTTTCTGCATTCTCATGTATGACATTTTAATAATATATTTAGAAACAATTATTTTTCTACCATATCCGAGTCCACGTATCCTAGTTTTAAGCAAGTTTGCGAATCCGATCTCCGGATCCATATCATATCCGATACCCGCACCCAAGTCCGTGTAACATAGCTTACAGTACATGTCAGCGACACTCCCCGTTTGTGTTTATTAGACTTTGACGCGTGGTCTTTTGTGAAATATTGAAACCATAATAGCTTATAAGTTAATAAGGCTGAAGTAGATAGAATGCATTTATGATTAATTGAGGGCCCAGTATATGAAAAACCCGCCCTTTTGAACAAAAAAAAAATGAAGTGAGGTTCTAAATTTTCGCATGCGAGAGCTTAGAGTGTTTTCAGAGACACATATATTCAAACGGGCTCATGTAAGCTACTATTCTATCCCTTCTCATTCTTAATACTATATGTAGGCTTGTCTGTGATATTTAAGCTATAAATATAAAGTTGGACCAGTTTTTGTCACACACACACACACACACACACACACACATATATATATATATTGTTCACAGGCTTGTCTGCGCACAATTTCTTTCTGTATACTGATTCAACTTCTTTCTAAATGTATCATTGTGCACACCTGTGAACAATATATTTCCTATTATGTTATATCCAGTTGAATAATCACGGATTTTTGAAAAAAAAAAGAAGCTTGGTCGAAACAGCCTCTTGCGCTGATTATCTGTCACCAGCCTTTCAATACTCGTTCCAAACTGGATTTTGTTCATTCGAAAGAAATTGTGAAGAACTTTAGATTTACTTCTCTAAAGATATACCTACGTGGCTATGTCACCCTTGTGCAATTAGGGGTGTGCATGGGCCATCTCTGGGGTTTGGAGTGTAAACCGTAACCAAACTAACATTGTCAGTTTACAAGAAATGAAAACCATAATCAAACCATAACATGCTGTGAATCAACCAAACCATAATTAAATGTATGGTGTACTTTTATGGGTGGTTTGTTTGGTCGGATTTTGCGGGTTACATTTAACATGAACATTTTTCACGAACTTCTTCTTACCGCTACACTTGTTTCTGCATAGCCCTTGAGTTATAGACTCTTGGCACTCCAAGTCATTGTTCACTTGTTCTATTGTTGGAAGACACACAGAACTTAAGAAAGATTTTGTAATAAGATTCCCCCCCCCCCCCCCCCCCCCCGCCCCCCCCTCCCCCCGGCTCTACAAAATCTAAGGAACATGATCCACTAGACTTATCAAGAGGTTAACTTAGGAATCTGCAAATTTGACCTCACAAGTGCTAGGATATGGAGGTTAGGCTACAAATTAACGATGAGTATGGTCAGCAGGTCAAGAGTCAATAACCCAAGAGCTACACACAACCATATTAGAGGCACTAAGAGCATAAGAACTAGAAAAGCTGTCTGTTTGGGCCGAGGAACATGATCCACTAGATTTATCGAGAGAATTAGTAGATTTCTTAACCTCTTAGTCTCATATTTGTTGAGCTTTTGTACTTCCACATCCATTGAAGTTCTGAGTCTCAGCAGTGGTATAGTGTGCTTGACCCAGCCAGGTCAGCCTTTGTTATCACTCATCACCTTCCTTACCTTCACCAATAAGCTTCCCACGGAGTCTCCAACATGATACTTTAGTGTGGTATGGCTTGTTTGAATAGGTGCACCGTGCACCGTAGTCTTTCCTGTTTGCTGTCCTTAAATTATTTGTTTTTTTCCCTTTCACGGTCCACATTCATGCCTTGTAATGATTTGGTAGTCTTAGCACCATCACCGATGGGCGTAATGAGATCGTATACGAATCTGCGACTCTGAAATGATTGTTCTTCAACTCTCCTGTCCATATTTTATGGAAAACTTCTCGTGCAGGATGGCAGTGTCGCCTTCCCCAGCACTTGAACATGAATATGATCACACTCTTCTTTGTGATATGTAAGAAACTCGAAAAATCTTTCCTTTCCTAGAAAAAACACAACACCAATGTTGTCTGCAGTATTTCATCATGATATTTTGGCAATGATCTAATTTAAGCCTATAACATTCCACTAGATATTAGTATCTCTGATTGAGGTATGTTGCATAGTGCCTGATATTCTGGTCTTGGTTTCATAAAAAGATTCTGAAAGTTTAGATTATCAATTGTTTTCTCAATTGTTGTGACCTCTGACGTGTAGAATGAGATCAAAACATTTTGGCATGGTGTGCCACCCACCTCCGACTGTTAAAGGAAGCTAACTTTGTCCAATTAATATACACTGTCAGTATTGGTATCTGTATTTTCGTTTTTGGATAACCTGAACAAAATAGTTTAACTTAAAGGATTATTGGGAGGGTTAGTTACTAAGGACTAGCGAGTAGTGACTGATTCATAGAAGAGATACTTGCAGTTGCTAAAGGCCTTGCCAAAAAAATGGCTATTAAAAATAAAATTCTAAAAGAAAATTGATTGTCAAGTTAATTGTTGCAAATTAATTGTCAAGCCAAAGATTTCTGTGCTAAATTATGTCTGGATGATTACTATTATACAGTTTCGGGCTTCATTTCTGTCGAAGCTTTCAAGTTACATTTTGTTAACAAGTTTTGCTACTTTTGATAAGTCGTGGACTCGTAGGCATTTAGTAATGCCTTATTTTGTGCAATTATTATAAAGAGTCTTGGTGATTGATATAAAATAGTCCAGATTTTCTTGTTGTTTGCTGTGCAATATTTTATGTTGTACCATTTCTTCTAAGCATAATGTTGTAATTGTCTGATATGCATTATTAATAAATTTACAGATGGCAATGGCAGCAATTGCAAGACGAAGAAAGCTTCTGAATGACAATGTTATCATCGCCTTGGCAGATAGCTCATGGAAAATCCTCGATTTATCAGGTTCAGAAGTATCTGATTCAGGTTTATCCAAAGTGGCGGAGATTTGCAAATATATTAGAGCGGCAGATATAAGGTACAAATCATTTACTAATTTTGGCTTGATAGTAGTTTAAGCAGTATAGTCCGTAGAAGTTAGATGCATTACATCGACTACCTCTATAGGTCCGGAACACAAACTACCCCCTCCATCCCATTTTATTGTCCTGTTTGATTTTTCACGTGTATCAAGGAGATGCTTTCGACTTGGTAGATTTACATAATTTTCCTTTGTCCTATGTGGTGCTTATCTTAGAAAGTGAAAAGGTAATAATTTTGGGTAAAAGACACTTTCCACCCCTATCTTTTGGATAAAATACACTCTGGTCCCCTGACGTTTGGAAAAAGACACTTTGCACCCTTGAAACGGAATATTCCGTAGACATACAAGAACCAAAAATATTTTTTTGACATTTTATTGCCTCTGTTTATTATCAAGAGTACCAAAAATATCAAGAACAACATCAAAAACACTAATAACCTTTAAGCGTTCACAATTTTGACCATGCGTGTATTTGTTTCATGTTTTTGATGTTCTAATTGGTGTTCTTAGTTTCCAAAAAGATATTCTTGGTGTTCCTATTCTTAGTTTTCCTTTAACAAATTAACAATATTAGACCACTTACACAAACAATAACTTCAGGTTGCTCAACCAGCCCATCCCACCACCACCACCACTAACAACAGCAGCGGCGGCGGCAGCAATTACACATTCCACATGAGCATTATATTACAATTACAGATCAAATTAGTTAAGCATCAGAAACAAATCTTTAATTAACAACATCGGAAACAGAGATAGATCAAAGGAAAAAGAAAAAAAAAGTATAAGAAAGAAATCCAGATATGTTTGTAGTTTGTACACTCAAACAAGGCTTTACAGAGATATGGGCGAGCTCTGATCAGATCGGAGCCACCACCCCGGACACCACAGCCATCAAATCTCCACCAACACCTCTTTCTCGCTGCCCCAAATCAACCATCAAAACATGGAACACCAAAAACACAACTCCAAAACAAATCCACAAGGAAGATCCGCAACCGCAACCACACCCATTCACCATTCTCAACAGCAATCCAGCACCTCCAACAATCGAACTGGACTCAGACCCAACACCATAATTGACCTTCTCTGATGTTTGCAACCACGATGCGATTTGGGATTCGAAGTTGAAGGGATCTGCGGAGTCGAGGAAACGGCAGAGGGGATGCGTGGTGTCGCGCCGCCTTTGGAGAAGCTCCTTCCAACTTTTCTTGGCCCGATTTGATTTGCAGAGCCGCCACTGGTGGTGGTGTACGTAAATAAATCTGCAACCTTGGGTCTGATTTGTTGATTTTGGTGGGTTGTACTGGCGGGGAAAGAGGGAGAGCGGGTTGCTGGGTTCTCTCCGAAGGTCAGGAGAGAGAGAGAGAGGTGGGGAAGGAGGCGGCTGTAAGGGGAAAAGAGACATCAGAGTTTAGGGTTAATATATAGTTGGGTAATTTCGTTACATTTCAGGGGTAATTTGTCTTTTCACTGCATCCGTTAGGTCTGTCAGTTAGGAAGGGACCAAAGTGTCTTTTCCCGAAGGTCAGGGGATCAAAGTGTATTTTATCCAAAAGATAGGGGTGCAAAGTGTCTTTTACCCAATAATTTTATAAGAAGGGATGGAGCGAACTTAAATGAAAAAGTAAAGTTTGGGATAGTGGGCACATAATTTGGACAACCATTTTAGGAAATGTGGACACAAAAAAGGGACAAGGGATTATTACTTTTCGATCATTGTTGCAAACTGTTGGTAGGATTATTGAAGCGCCACATGTTATGGTATCTTCAATTTCAGCCGTAAGGAAGATTATCTTAGCTCTATTAGTATTATGTTCTTTGGCTAGTGATGCTGAAAAGACTTGTTTCTTCATAGACTGGCTTTGTAACTCGTAAGGAAAAAGTATTAGTCAGCTCTGCAGTTGGTGGGGAACTCAACGTATTGGTGCCAGCAAATGCGTATAAAGGTAGAAGACAGAAACTAGCCCCACCTTTAGGGGGGAAGACAATTGGTACCCCTGTGGTTTGGTAAAAAAGATTAAAACTACCCATACATAATATTTGGTAAGAGAATTGTATAATTACTGCCCTTCCCAGTTAGATACTAAAACTTAAAGTCAACTAATAAAAATGAAAAATATTTATCTCCCTCTACTCTCTATCTTTTTCTTGTTCTTCTTCTTCCCAACCAAGAAAACCCCCAACCCACCATCATCGTCACTATTTCAAACCAGAACAACCTCTGCCACAGCCAGACCCCCAATTCAACTAACCACTCTCTTACCATAGCACGAACACCACAAGAAGCTCAGTAATTATAAAAACCCCAAAACTCTAACCCGGACCAGTGCTCTCTCTCTCTCTCTCGTTGCAACCAAACCACCAACACCGCTGTTCTGTAAATTAGACCTTAACAGTAACTTCTTCAGAAAGATAGTGAATGATGTGATCATCATCATTTAAGCCTTCTTTAGAATTCTAGAAACCCATCACTTGGGCAAACAAGACAAAGGGAGATACTGGGATTTTGTCGAGGCTATGGAAAAGTGAACAGAAACTCACTCACTGAATAATCAATTATTGCCCACTGAAACCCATCTGGACGCTTGGGAGCTTCTTCTCGCTGGTAGTGCTATTATCTGTGGTCATCAGCGTAATTGTCGGAGTTGGGATCCTCAAATGCAACTCTGAGTCGATCAGAGTCTTCTGTTCTGTCACACCGTTCCCGGAATAATGCTCACTTAATTCTCCTCCATTGACAATTGCAATAATCTCTCTCACAGGTGCCATCTATGAGCTCAAAAACCTCTCGCTAGTGCCGAAAAAGCTAATCGCAAAGTTGAAGAATATTAGGATTGGTGATTTGACTAAGGTGTTTGGCGTATAAGATATGGCGACTTTGGTGGTCGGCGTTTGGTGATTTGTTGACATTAGCGGTGTTCGCCGTGGGGTTTCCGAGATTGAAGAAGGTAGGAGATGAAAGACAGACAGGAGGGGGACGGGAAATTTATTTATTGCAAGGGCAATTGGCTATTTTCATGAGGGTGAAATACTTATGTTGAACTCAAAATTGCTGGCATCATCCTGTTCCATTAGCTGACTAACGTGATGTTAGTTAAAGGGTACTAGTTTTCCACAATTTTGGCAAATTGCTAGTTTTGTCTTTCCCCAAACCACAGGGTCACGAAGTGTCTTTTTTCCCAGATGTAGTGGTAGTTTCTGCCGTTTACCCTTTTTAATATCCCCACTATGATATTTGGTCATCTACACGCACGCTACAATAGTAGTTTACTAATACTTGTTTGGATGCATAAGTGGCATCAGAATGTTTTTTTTTGAACTAATGTTTTCGAAGGCATGCTTTAAATTTTTTATCTGTTTGCTCAATTCGTAAAACCTGCAATTACTTTGGTAATTTTTTTTTTTTTTTTTTTTTTTTTTTTTTTTTTGAATCGGTAATGTGGGCTCATATTCTGACAATGGTCATGCAGCCGATGCAGCAACATCACATCAATTGGCATTTCTAACCTAGTGCAGCACTGTCGGTCATTAGAGATATTAAGGATTGGGTAAGACCTCTTCCTTCCAATAAAAGATCTTCCTAAGGAAGACTGCTATGAGTTGTACCTTGACACTAAGGCGTCATATCCTGAAAAGAGAATTGTTATTTGTGCGATTCTTCTCTTTCTTTCGGTACACTGAAACTGATACTGTGTTAAAGATGTGCTAGTTTACTGGTAAACTAAAGCGATTACTAGTTGGTTACGTTCTGTTGGACATCTCATAGCTAGTTGTACAGTATAATTTCTTCAAATCTATCGACATCATCGTCCATGTCCAATGCACCGAATCAATTCTCATCCAAGGTAATACAGCTCATAGGGGAAGGCATAATAATAGAAATCTCTCAGAAGATTCTCCATCATATTACGAACAGCACTTTTTGATACATAGCGTGCCTTGTAGCCTTGTGAGTAGGAGAAAGTTGTTTGTTAATGCCAACATATGTTGACCATTAACTGAGGTTGGCAGTGCATGAGAATGATCAGTAGAAAAACCAGCTTTGTCGAGATGTTCGGTCATTGTTATGTTAGAACAGCATACATTTTGTGGAAAACTTGGAAAACTTTAGTTCATTTGACCGGAAGGCTAAAAGCAAGTTGGATTTTATTCTAAATAACTTTCGAGTCTAAAGCCGTTCAGTCATGAGCAAAACCATGAATATGTGTGAAGTTCAGAATAAAGGTAAATAATGGTAGAGAAATGCAACGAGAATAAGGATTACTTGCATTGCAGTTCTAGAGACAAAAGGACAAAAGGACTTGATTTAAATGAGGTTTAGAGTCTCTATCAGTCTCTTGGTCCATGTTCTTAAGACTCATACTATACTACTAAAGTAATTTTACATCTTCTAGTTCTGCTGGGAACGTCAGTTCATGTTTAGTATGCACCTTGATTGTATGAAATATGAAGTATGAACTCAATGAAGCAGCATGAAAGCTCCTTAATGACTACAAATATGGAAATTCTAGATTCAGGACTAGGCAGTGTACTGTAAATCTGTTATGAGGAAAATGCATTCCTTCAAAGCATTTACAACTAATTGGATATGTTGTGATCTTCACGCATGACTTCCTTTCACCAGAGGCAATTGCCATTATTTTCTATTCAACTTTTATCACAGCCATATCATTTGTTTGGCTGGGAATCCTTGATTTTAACAAGGAATTAACCTCGTAACAGGCTTGAAAACAAAGTTATCATTGCAGAGGGTGCCCGAGGAGTGAATCTACTGCACGTAGATGCTTAGGTATCTTGAAACCTGAACTTGAGGATGTGGAGGAAGATTCTTGGGAGGAACTAGAGACCATGGAGATTGGTCGTGGCGCACCATCGCTGCGCTGGCTTGTATGGGTAAGGATTTCATGTGTACTACTCACTTTTTTTGTTTGTTTTTACTCTAGGAGGCTGTGGATTATGTTTCGTCTACTGGGTTATGCCATTGTCTAATATTGTGTTTCTTGATTGTATTTTTACTCTATTTGAAGCCGAAGATCGACAAGTATTCATTGGAGACTTTGTCTGCTGAATGCCCACGTATCATAGTGAATCCAAAGTCTTCACCTTTTGGCTACAGGGGAATGGAAATTCCTAGGGAAGCACTGGTAAATGAGGTACTGGACGATCCATTCGTTAAAGAGATTGATCCTGAAACATGGGCAGTTTCTGGGTTTGTTGTGAGGGCAAATTTGGCAGCTAGCTCAAACCACATAGATCTACCAATAGCTGAGAAGTTTAGGCTTGCATTTGTGGAGAGAGACACCCGACTAGCACCGAAGCGAGCGAAAAATGCAAGGCAACATCAACGGCGAGCAGAAAGAGAGTGGGTGACAACCAGTACACGAGCAAAATCGATAGCGCTTGCATCACAAGCAAGTAGATCTTTGCCCAATCGGGGCTAAACAAACATAAGTTGTATTTTCTTGTCTCACCCAAATCTCTCGAGAGTGCAATTACACAATAGTGGAACCTGTACTTGTACAAGTAAACTGTACAAAACTGCAACTCTGGTTGTTCATGATTAATATCTTAATCAATGTGGATGTTTATAGTAGCAGTATAAAAGACTAAATCGAAGTTTTAGATTGAGACTTTGCCGCCAATTGAGCGTGAAAAATCTAATTTCAGTATTTGTATAAGGCTTGATAATAAGGTTTGGTGGTGATGAAGATTGGTATTTACTGACTCCTCGTCCATGGTCTGATGTTAGGGTACCATATTGGACCATGAAAGTTAGACCAGGACACTGTCCAAGGCTATATATCTGATATTCCCAGATTTGAACCCAGAATCATTGGGACAGACCCAGAAACCTTGTTTAGAAGTACTGTTGACGAAAGGACGAAGACGAACAATGAAGTGAGATGAAGCCGGCAGATTTCAGTAGTACTATTTTGAATTGTTGATTTTCTTTTCATGTAGTCTACGCCTTGTTGGCGGTAGAATGTTTTACCAAGTAATGAAAAAGTTACCCATAAAATCATTTTCATGCGTTTGGTTAACACTAGAAGCTTGTTTATCTTGTATAAGATGAGATAAATATAAGATTGTACAACTTTTTTTTTGGAAATCGTTCAGAATTTCATTAAAAGCAGAGCGAGCCGGCAAATATGATTACAAGTACTTAGAGCAGAGAACTAACCCAGGAGAGCAGCATACGACAAGCTACTATGTACAACAAACCCACCAAAAAGAGCAGCATACTACACGCTACTGTGTGCAACAACCCACCAAACTCAAAACAACGGCGCTTACTATGTACATCGTGAAACCAAAAAACCCTCGTTAAGTAGAAACTGTGGCGGTGCTATTTGACAGAGCTTCTCTAGTGAGGCACTGCGCGCGTGAAACTTCAGTACGGGGAACCTTCTGGAGTTGGCAAAAAGATAAGTTAGCAGCCTCCTGGTAGATTAGTGTTGCAACCGGTTCGGATCTCCACAAGCAAGCTGGAGTCTGAGGCTTTCCTTTTCAGACCCGAGAGAGTGGGAGTACTCGAAAGTCTTTGTCTTTTCGGTGCCACCCCTAACATTTGGTCTCCTCCACGTTTCCGAGAGAAACTAGGAGACTGCGAACGGTCGGGGGACAGCGAAGGTGAGTCAACAGTGCTATATGAGTCGCTGTTGAACTCAGGTCCTGGCGATATACCTGACCACAAGAGAATGCTGGTTTAGGGGAAGAGTTCTTCTTGCCAAAGAGACGAGAGCAGCCGGTAGCTTTCAATAGAGATCCAGCCCATGATGGGTGGGTTCTGGAAGGAACCGGACTAGACTCAGATTGTACAACTTTAAACAATTAATTAGTTGGTTTAATGGATGAACATTTGGTTATACATATACATTTTTGTATATAGTTTTATTAAATTTACAATGTCTAGATGGTGTTGGCGGCAATATCTGGTGGTCGTGGATTTTTGCGGTGCTGGTGGCGGTGGTTGAGGTGGTAAAGGTGGTGGGGGTGTTAGGTGGTGGACAAGGAATGGCTGTAGGTGGCGGCAGTAGTGGTGGTTGGTAGCAGCAGAACGTGAAAGTGGCGGCGGTTCAGGTGGCAACATTAGGTGGAGGCAGTGGCGGAGCCAGAAATTCGATCCAGCTGGGGCTAATTTACTTACACCGAAAATCAATAAAAAAATTTGGCCAATAACTTATATAATTCATAATAAAATTAATTTCAAGTTCAAAATAGAAATTAACTGGGAGTTATACCATACAGGTATAAAAAAAAAATTAACATTCGCACAAAAAAATCACAATCGTACATGTCTTCGATAAATTCCTAAGTAATAGAACTATGCCGGAGCACGACGAGGCCTCATATCGTTAAATCCCTTGATGATCGTTTCGTTATCAACCCCTTCAAATATCTTTCTTTCAATATAAACAATCAAACTTCCGTTCAACCACTCATCATTTATCCGATTGCGCAACTTGTTCTTCACTAAATTCATGACGGAAAATGCTCTTTCAACACTAGCGGTAGCAACGGGTAAAACTAAAGTCAAATTCAATAGCAAATAAACAAGTTGGTAAACCTTGTCTTTACCTTTCTCCACCATCTTTGAAGTAAGCTCGTTAATCCCACTCAGTTGAGAGAAATCTTTGTTAGAGCGCATATCATCTAATGTACATATCAAGTTGATCCCGAAGCGTCAAAAGATGTATTGGAGAGAAGTCCAATGGATATAATTGAGCCATGCGAATCAATATTTCCTTGTCAAATCTTGAGAAAGACTCGGTGGGATTTAGACTTGCCATGCATAGAAGCAACTCCGTATTGGATTCCGTGAATCGATCATCAAGTTCTTTCATTTGAGCATCAAGGACAAAATAAAAGTACTCAAAACGGTAATGGTGCTCATTTGTCAACCCTTGTTGATTGCGTCTCTTACGCCCTCGTGGAACAAACACATCGCACATGGTTGGAACTTCAATATCATTTCTCACACAAAATTCACAAACCTCATTGAGCAAAGTAGTCCAACCAACATCTCCTCTCAACATTTGAAGCTTCCTTTTGGATAGTTTAACTAGCTCCATAGCATTTACAATATCTTGATCTCTTCTTTGTAGAGCTTGAGATAACTCATTCGTAACTCCAAGAATTGTTCTCATCATGTGAAGATTAAATACAAACTCAAAACTTTGAATCAATTCCAACAAGATGCTTGCTCTTCCATTTTGATCATTCATTTCCTCTACCATACCTTCAAGCACTTCAACGCTAGATGAAAACAAATGAATCACACTAATCAGAGTCTTGTAGTGCGAACCCCAACGTGTATCACCAGCACGTTTCAAATTGGTTTCCTGATTTAAGCCCTTACCACTTTCAAGATTTCCACTATCAAGCTCTTCAAAGATTCTAGTGACTTCTAAGTCCCGAAGAGCATCGCGACGCTTACAAGATGATCCAATAACATTCACAAGTTCACCAACAAGAATGAAAAGTGTTGAAATTTTCTCATGATTTTTGGATACGGCAACTAGAGCAAGTTGTAATTAATCAGCAAAGCAATGAATATAATACGCACATGAATTCTCATTCAAGATGAGAGCTTTTAATCCATTAAACTCACCCTTCATATTGCTTGCCCCATCGTAACCTTGTCCACGTAACTTTGATATGCTCAAATCATGTCTCAAAAAGATACTTTTAATTGCCACAAGAATCGAATGAGCGTCGGTGCTTTTGACATGCTCAATTCCAAGAAAACGTTCAACCACTTTTCCTCTTTTGTCAACATATCTAATGGCCATTGGCATTTGCTCCTTGATCGATATATCTCGAGCTTCATCAACCAAAATAGAAAAGAAAGAATCACCAACATCTTTCATAATCAATTTAATGGTCTCTGATGCGCAAACACTTACAATGTGCTTTTGAATGCAAGGAGCCACCAATTTTAAGTTTTGAGGAGCATTGTGTAAAACAACCTCTTTGATGTCATCATTGTGGTCTGCAAGAAAGCTCAAAAGCTCAAGGAAATTCCCTTGATTAGATGAACCCTCCGATTCGTCATGCCCACGAAACGCAAGTCCTTGCTTTAGTAGAAACCGAACACAATCAATTGTAGCATCTAATCTCCTCCGATATGCAAGTCGAGTGTGACTTGAATAGTTATCAACCTTCGCTGTGATGCTTTGCTCATTCTTCATCAAGTCTTGGCATTTAGAATAAGCTATGTTATGAGCACTGCCTAGGCCCCCAACATGGTTTCGAATGATCTCTTTCTTCCTCCAATTTATAAAACCAAGACCAACAAAACTTTCCCCACCCGACTGATCTCCAAAATCGGGTTTGAAAAGATAACAATGTAAACAATATGAAGCATCTTTATGTACACTATATTCAAGCCAAGTTGGAAATTCATTGTACCAAGCTCTATTGAAACGACGCAATTGCTTACCATGTTCAGTTTGAGGAAAAGATTGAAGACGTGGTTGGCACGGACCTCTTCTCATGTATGCTCTTCGTACTAGGTCTCGTTCATTAGGATGAAAATCCATAATTCTTGTCCTCTTTCCCGGATCAGCCTCAAGCTCATTATCATTAATTTCCAAACGTCTTTGCTTGTCTTTCAACACGGTGTCTTCTCCTTCAATTGTAGAAGACTCATCGATATCCAATTTCCGTTTAAAAAATCTCTCCATACCTGGTTCAAATAAGAAACAATAAAATAAACACCACACTCTTAATGAAATATAAACAGTAATACATGAAAAAAATGTGTAAGAAAAGGTTCTTGTGTTCATGTAGACGAATTTTAAATAATCAATTTCATTTACAATTGCACTATGGGTAACTGGGTAAGAATGCATTGCAGCACTAGGGGTAAGAACTGGGGGAAATATAAAATAATAAATTGAAATCTTCTTGCTTATTATTTTGATCAATCTATGCATGAAAGTAATAATAAAAAAAGGTTTTTGTGCCATGTAGAGGAATTTTAAAGAAACAGGTAACAACTTACAATTGTATCAAGCAAAAAGTAGATCCGGAAAACACAATCAAAATAGTAAAATTATGATAATGTGAGAACTGACTACTACTGAGTATACTATTTTTTTTAAGTTAGGGCAGAACCTAAAGCTTAAGAACCCAAACTATGTTTACGAATTAAATCATGACAATGGCCAGGACTGAGAATGGCTAATTGGCTACTAATCATCTCGACAACCAAATCAAGGGTTTGAGCATTTTTTTTTTATCAAAGGTAAGAAATATCATTGATATGATAAAAGTACAGTCGGATCTCGTACAGTGAAAATGCCTATTTCAATCGGAAAAGCAAGCATGTCCTGGTGGCTGATCGGAATCGACTGGCGGAGCTTTCGAGAGCCTCAGGCGGTTCTCCTCTATCTTTCCGCTCTCTTGCTCATGCCCGTCGTGTGCTCGCCCCTCCCAAACATCTTTTCACCCGACCCCCAGAAGCAGATGACGCTCCGAGGGCACAAGTTCCGACCGCTTCTATTTCGGCGCCATCCCCTACGGCTTCAATCCCTATTGTTAGCGGGCATGTGTTGCGCTTCAAACATAACCCAAGGACTGCAATCTCTTCGGAGGATCACTCTCTCAGAAATCCCTTCTCACCGTCTCCGTCGCCGATGTCTTCAGTGCTATCCGGTCAACAGCCCCTCGGTGTTGCGGTCAATTCATCGCCGTCCTCTTTCTCTCCGGCCACCGGCGACACTCCCCACTCAGGAGGTTCTCTCAGCGACCCACCGGAACCGCCTCCACCGCCAATCACCAAATCTCAACTAAGAATGGCCAGGCCTCCTCAAATATTTGTAAGAGTTAGAGAAGCATTGGAGCACAGTGATTTGAATATTTCAATCACCAAATCAACTAATCAAGGGTTTCATGTTTAAACACGCCTACGATCTGCCAGACGCCAGAGAATGAGAGAAATAGCAAATAACACGTATCGTCGTTCTACGCAATTCTCCGGAGAAGGATCGCAAAGCCATTCTACGCAATTTTTTGGAGAACTTGAGAAGGATCGCAAGCTTGTCGATTCGATTTTCAGTGAATGTTCGTACGAAGCTACCGCATTAGTAAAAACAAATTAGGACTATACAATTATTAATTTTACCCCTCCACTTTAGATTATATGTAGATGGGTATTTTTTGTAATATTAGAAAATCTTATTTTTGGATCTAACTAATATATATTAAAACTCCAGGGGTATTTTAATAATTTTATTTTGAAATTTGAGATGGGGCTATAGCCCCACCTGGGCATTAGTTGGCTCCGCCCCTGGGTGGAGGAGGTGGTATCGGTTGTAGTTTAGGTTGCGGCATCGTTAGTATTAGTAGTAGCAGTGGCGGTGATGGTTGGAGAGGCAGTCATAGCCGAGACCGTAATGGGTTATAGAGGAGGCGTTAATAATACTTGCACAATTTGAGAAATGACTTACAAAATTTGTAACTTCTTTTTTGGTACGAAAGTTGTAACTTATAGATTACGCTATGTATGTTTATGTGAAATTACTTTTAAATTATTTTACGGAATTAGTTTAGAATCAGCGAAAATTAGCAACGTATTTTACAAGAAAATTAGTAACATATTTTACAAGACAACATTTTACACCAATCAGTCCATTGCCGGGCACACGCATAGGAACGTAGCAGCAACTAGAGTTCTCTTAGTGTCATATGCTCACTCTTTAGCCATTCACCATAGACAGCGCCTAGCCGCCTATTGTACTCCAGAATGGAGACTACTACCGTTATGATTGTAGGCAGAGAAACATCAATTTAAAGCTCTCAAATGGACCGGAGAACAACCAGACCGACCCGTTCCAAGGCTGAACCGACGGTTCCAAGGCTGAACTACCCGGACCCACGGTGGACCGTAGCCTGCCATCCCTATTGTCCAGGTTGAATCCAACATAACAGAATCACAGGACTTGGACCTGACCGGGGAAAGGACCGAATCGGCCAGCGTGCCCTAAAATCAGACCAGGACCGGAAACAGGCCCCTGAACACTGCGCGGCCCGGCCCTCTTGAACCTCTCTTGGACCTGAAATAATCCATAATTTTTTACTTTTGAGGTAATTTTGACTAGCCGATGTGAGTAGCAAGATGATACTAAAATTGCTGAACTTTTTTCACTCAAAAAAAAAAAAAAAAAAAAAGAACTTTTATAATGTTGTACTCGTAAGATGACTTTATAACATTACGGCTAGGTTTGGAATATGGAAATTTTAAAGGAAAAGAAAATGAAAGGAAAAGAAAAAGAAATCATTCAAGTTTTCTTTGTTTTTTTTTTTTAAAGATAGTTTTCTTTTTTTGGAAGCTTACGGAAATCTGCAGGAAAACTAAATGGTCATATTTTGAAATTTCACACATCAAAGGCACATACAATTCACATAATTACAATTTTTGTCCAACATATCTTATGAGGATTAATGCATTTTTATCGTTTATCTACTTAAATGCCTAATCAAAGCGACCTCAAAAATCAACATGGGAAATAATTTTAGACGAATGGAGCAAATTTATTTATATAAACACTCCAAAAAATGTACACTCGTTTGAACTGGACAGTGGTGTTAAGTTTGTCAACTAGTACTATCATTTTACTAGTGGATATGCTCTTTCGGATTTTCCTTACCGTAGCTTTTCGGATCAGATTATGTCCTTTTCTTCTGACTTTCAAATGAGTTTGATAATAATGGTTCTTCATATTTCTCTAACCCAGAAGGTGATGAATCTTTCTCAAACATTGAGTTTGATCTCAACTGATTTGAGTGGATTGGACTCGTGCGTGAAAGATTGTTAGTTAAAGGAGGGATCAAGGTATTGCGAGATCCATTGATCCAATTCTTGTAATGGGTCATCAGGATCTAACCATAGTTTGGTTCTTTAACATAGATGATTGTATTGGCCCCTATTGGGTTCTTTCAATGGGTCATCAGGATCTAACCACCCAAGATGAATAATCCTCCGGATTCTTTTCTTACTATCCGAGACAATTTCCTTCAGGACTGAAGTATCATCTCTAGGGGTTTAAAAGAGGGATAAAATTGTACAACTCGGCACATGTTGTACAAGATTTATTGGCATAATTCAGGATTAGATAGCGCATTTTCTATAGTTTTAATGCTTCAAACATCCACCTTCCTGCATCTGCAAGTTCGTTATAACTTGTTTTTGGTCGAATCGGTTGCGCTCTGGTGCTCGTAAGTGGGCTCCAAAACCAGAGTCCATGCCCTGTTTCGGTAAGCAATTGGCACAATCTTTTTGTTACCAATCAGTAGCGGAAGCAATAAGAGAAGAAGAATGATATTATTCAACTTGGTTAGATAATACAATGAATCACGCTTATTTTTTTTTTGAGGGAACAAATTCACGCTAATTAAGATAAATAATAATAAATGCTAACACCCCCCCCCCTCCTCAAACGGAAGCTGGTAAGGAAGTGACGAGCTGAAGTTTGGACACAAGATCCAAGAAACTTCCAGGAGGATGCGACTTTGTGTAGATATCAGCAGTCTGCTCTAGCGTAGCAACCCATCGAAGATGAACCGTCCCGGCACGAAGATGATGTCTGGTAAAATGGCAATCGATCTCAATGTGTTTGGTGCGTGCATGGAATACATCATTATGAGCAATCTGGATGGCACTACGATTGTCGCAGCAAATTGTACTAGCTGGAGATTGAGGCATACCCATGGCTGCTAACAACCAACGAAGCCAAACAAGCTATTGAGTAGCATCAGCCAAAGCACGATACTCAGCCTCAGTACTAGAACGATCAACGACAGTCTGCTTCTTACTACTCCATGAAATAAGGGAGTCTCCCAAAAAGAAACAATAACCAGTAAAAGAACGTCTATTAGCAGGATCACCAGCCCAATCAGCATCAGCAAAACCGTGTAAAACTGGAGTAGAATGGGAAGAAAAATATAGACCATGAAACAAGGTGCCCTTCACGTAACAAAGAATCTGAAGAACGGCTGAGTAGTGTGAAGAGTGTGGAGCAGACATGAACTGACTCGTCTGATGAAAAACATATGCAATGCCAGGACGAGTAACTGTGAGATATACCAAGCTACCAACAAGTTGTCGATAAAGAGTGGCATCAGACAAAGGCTTTCCATCAAGAGGAGTCAATTTCAAATTGGCCTCCAATGGGGTAGAAGCGGTCTTTTGATCAGTGAGACCTGCACGTGCGATAATATCTGAAGCATACTTGGTTTGAGAGAGAGAGTACCCGTCAGAGGTAGAAGTGACCTCAAGTCCCAGAAAATAACTAAGATGTCCCAAATCCTTCATCTCAAAATGATGACTCAGGAATGTTTTAAGTTCAGAAATACCAACAAGATCATCACCAGTAATAATCATGTCATCAACGTAGATCAGCAACAAAATAATTCCACGATCAGTGCGTCGAATGAAAAGAGCATAATCATAAGGGCTAGAGGAGAAACCAAACTGAAGCAATGTGGCACTGAACTTAGCAAACCAAGCTTGAGGGGTTTGCTTAAGTCCGTACAAGGCTCTACGCAGGCGAAAAACATGAGATGGCGAGACACTGAGCCTGTAGGGTTTTGATCATGGATACGCAGCGGAAAAACAAATATAATCCATGCAATACCCTCCAAGGATCACAGGACAAGAGACATAACGATGGTAAGGGAAGAAATCAAGTTACACAACTTAGGGTTTCTCCTGTGATGACTTGTAACGTGAATTGTGTCACGTTCTCTATACTTGATCCATGCCTAGAGTTGAATTCTAGATCTTCCATATCCTTTGTGCTAGCCCGGAATGGATGAAGAGGAAGAATAAATCACACAACGCGAGGAAACAAGAAGGATCGGCCTCCTTGTTTGGGCCGACGGGATGGGGCCGCGGCAAGGGGGTGTGCGCCTCTCTTTCTTTCTCTCTCTCCTTTTGTTCTCTCCCACTCAAGTTATGAACTAAAGGCTCATAAGTGTGGGAAGGAATGAAGGAGCATCCTTTATATAGTCCAACAAATCCTTGCCAACTACCTAAAGGACCCATTCTAGTCCTACTAGAATTCGGTTTAGTCCCTTCCTTGCAAATTAGTCCTACTAAGTTTGCAAGGTGTTGCAAAGTGATCCTTCTAATAAATTAATCCTATTAATTAATTCCCAAATCTAGTTCAACTCTAAATGTGTGTGACCCCATAGGTTCTATCTAGTTGGTAGCAACAATTCGCTAATATGGAGCGGTTTCTAGCAAAACATCCATTCTAGCCAATTAATAGAATAGTCATCCGACAAACCTTGTACAAGTAACTGTCTCATCCCTTTGTCTCTATATCCGGATTGGACACGAGACATACAAGTCACACTCGTATATCCAATCCCTAGTTTCTCGATCCATGGGAATAGTCTTATTCGTGCAAATAACATCAATATCCTATATTGATTTATTTGAGTCTGGCCAGACATTCTATAAGAACTATCACTCGAGTGGCCTAGGATATTTGCTCCCGTTATGTGAGAGGGACAAATTCTATCTACGTCCACTACGATCTCTAAGCTTGCTTCTTATTGTATCCGGTACACGCCTTTATAACTACCCAGTTACGGCGTAGCGTTTAACGCTACCAAAATCACAATAATCCACAACTAGAATATCTAGCGACTTCAAGTCTAAGGATGACAATACCATTGCACCACGAGAAGAACTTGTGACTTAACATAACGTGTATGTAGCCTTCTCGGAGATGGGTCAATCCGGTGCGCCATTACCCTTAATGCACACCCATGTGTTGAATCATGATATCTCCATATCAATCCAACCCCATACTAGTCTATAGATGATTGTCCTATTAATCATTATACAGGAATAGGGATATTTAAGATAAACAACACAATTGTAAATCTAAGGACTTCATTATATTAAATATCCAATAAATTATACAATGAATTTTCTAGCCAAAATAAATTCATACTAAACGAGATTGCCTCTAGGGCATCTATTCCAATAGAGCCCAGGTGGAGGCTGCATGTAGACCTCCTCAGAAAGATCTCCGTTAAGAAAGGCGTTCTTAACATACATCTGAAATAAAGACCAACGGCGAATATCTGCTACAGCAAGTAGAGTGCGGACAGAAGTAAGGCGGGCAACGGGAGCAAAAGTCTCCTCATAATCAATCCCATACTCCTGAGTAAATCATCTAGTGACCAGTCGAGCCTTATAGCGCTCTACCGATCCATCCGACCGGGTCTTGATTTTGTAGATCCATCTACAGCCGACTAGTGTTTTACCAGGTGGTAAAGTGACAAGATCCCATGTGTGAGTCTTAGCCAAAGCTTCTAGTTCCTCAGTCATTGCCTGCTGCCAAAGAGCATTAGTGCTAGCCTCACGGTAAGAACGAGGCTCATGATGCTGAATGATAGCAGAATAACAGTGATAATCTCTAAGTCAAGTAGATGTAGTGCGCTCTCTATTAGATCGGCGAACAGGAAAAGGTATGGTAGAAGACTCACTGCCAGGTGTCGAGGATTCCTCAACATTAGGATTTGAATCAACTGAGGAAGTATCCGCAGAAGTTGTTGGGCTGGGGATAGCAACAGAATCACCGAGAGACGCGGCATGTTCATCAGGAATAATCACAGGAGCCGGTACTGTATGTGGAGCCAGACCATGTGATGGATCAAAAGAATCTGTAGAATATTCATCGAGAAAAGGGTCGAAAGATGGATCAACAAGAGCAGGACGATCAACTGTAGTCGAAGCATCGAAAGAAGAGACAGCAGAAAATATCTTATGTTCCCAAAAGATCACATGACGAGAAACACGAAGACGCTTCGAAATCGAGTCCCAACATCGATATCCCTTATGTTATATACCATAGACAAGAAAACAACATATACGTGATCGGGTTTCCAATTTATTATGCTCATGAGGCTGAAGAAGAACAAAGAAAACACTGCCAAAAACACGAAGAGAAGTGTGACACCCCCTAATTACGAGCCTTCCGTTCTGGCCCGGAGAGCTCGGGAGGGTGCTATTCAAATAAATGAATCGGCGGAAATCGTGAACAAAACATCCATACTTAATATATTACATAAACATAATTGTCTCGACATAAAACATGACATACTATTAAACATGATGATCATTGTCTAGGTGGATCATTTATTTAACGGTAACATAACTAGGTGAGTCCGCGTTTACCTTAATCCGAGCTTCCTTCACCTAGACCTGCGAGGGAAAGAAACAAGACTGTCGTTTTTCCAAAGTCAGCACAAAATGCTAAGCAAGTAAACACCCATACGTGTAAACAGGAAAGAGGCATATTTTCACTTTTAAATAAAGAGGAATAAGATGGAAGTAAACCATCTTGTTAATGCGAAAGCGTAGATATGAATATTCCAGTTCTTTACTTTGCATTCTCAAATCATTCCACAATTTCAAAGCAACAGTTGCTTTTATTTCTCATATGCAAAATCCACATTTATTATTTTAGTTGTAGCGGGGAACGAACCAATCCAATAATATAGAACCAACCATCTCGCATGCATCCAAGACCTTAAGTGTCGGCACCCCCCTAAGACTCTTGCGGTCAGAGAGGTGAGTACAGGGAGCAGCCCGGGGCAAATCACAACCGAGCAAAATATCATAATAGGTCGGGTGGATGTGCCATCCCAATAATCATAACCACAATGTATATAACCGCCGCACAACTGTTTCCACTTTACGTTATTACATGTTATTAATTTCAAGTGATAATTTCCAAATAATCATTTGGACAAGTATTTGAAATCTCAAATCAAGCACGTATATCACAAATCACATTTTGAGACATAAAACCATAAAAATATTTAGACACGAATGGAAGACGAACACATTAGGTAAGGCATATTTACTCACCTCGAGTAGCAAGACAATTTGCACAACAAAGCCTCTACGGATAAACGAAGCCCTCGTCTACGAACTCGTCACCTACAATTTATAATTTCCTAAATTAATTACAAATACAAAGTGTGCAAGTATGCTATGCAAAAATTTCTCTAAGTCTTATTTGAAATTACTCTCCATTATCCTAATTATTAGCATGTCAAATTTATATAATAATCCGACGACATAGACAAATTGTATTTTTCTCATGAAATCACTATTTAAATAAATATTAACTCTTAAAATTTATTAAGTAAGAAATCGTATATTAAATTATACACTCTAATATTTAGAGAATAATAATCTATTTGACAACACATTTATTTGTAAGGGACTACAAAATTTAATTCAAACTAATGTAATTATTGCTAATTATTATAAAATGTATATACTATTAAATAATTAAACTCATAAACAAAACTCACAAAAGTTTTATTCAAATAAAACAAGTTTTTAGTCTCACATAATTTATAACTTAATTTTGGAGAAATTAATATATAATGACTACAAATAATGATCAAGCTTTAATTATTTATAAATAGAGGAATTATTTTCCTATTTAACTTTCTAAATTATTTTATTTTGGCAATATTAAGCAAATAACATATTTACTCAAAACACTAATTTATAAGTACTTGAAATATTTATTTAAACACACTAAATTATATGATTAAATATTTTATATATTTTATCTTGCTTATTTTTCAAAATAATAACAATATTTCATATTAAATAATACATATATAATTCCAATAACAAAAACATCTTTTATATAATTAAAACAATAACTAAAAATATTAGAAATTAATTCTACTACAAAATTGCATTTTTAGATTTTACATTTTATTTGCAGTTTATGTAAACACTAAATAGATCCCCCAAATTTTCATTAATGACATCTAATCACCCTCCCAACATTAAAATAGTTTTATTATGCTACATAAGTCACCCTAACTTTTCAGAAAGTACAAGAGCAACCCCCCAACATGAACAAGTGTAAATCCAACAACCTGATTCGATCTAAAGCTAATAAAATCAGGTTTCGATGATCGAAAATGAATCAGAAGGTGATTTAGGAGTTACCCAAGTGAAAAATCGCGAGAAACGGTCAAGATTTGGGTCCGGTTGGGTTCGCCGTCGATGGTGGCCGGCGGTGATGAGCGATTCTGGCGATTGAGGTGTTGTTTGCTCCGATTGTTGATACCAATGAGTTCCTCGGACCTCTAGGAGCGATTTGGGACTGATTTGAGGGAGTGGGTATCGCCAGAGGGTTCAGGCGAGCTTCTCGCCGGCGTCAACGGCGCCCTGCGGCCGGCGGCGGTCTCTGGGTCGTCTTCGCAGCGTCTTGCTGCTCTTGTTTCTTCGTCTTGTCCCGGAACAGGGAGGGAGGATGAATACGGGGTTAAAACAGAGGGTTGGGGAGAGATGGAGGTGGTGGGCGACGGTTTTGCCGTCGGGGTCTTCGCCGGAGGCGGCAGCGGCTTGAGCCGCTGCTGTTTCTGCTGGTTTTTCGCCGGAGACAGGGGGAGAAGGGAGGGAGGGAGAGAGAGGTGGTGATGGCGTTGGGTGTGGTGTCAGGGGTGGTGTGGCTGTCGGTGATGGAGGTGGTGGTGGCGTATGGTGGTGATGGTGGTCTGTGAATAAGAAGGAAGGAGGTGTTGTATTTGATGAGGAAAAGTAACAGGAGAGAAAGAGAGAGGGACGTTGGGGAGTGGGTGATTTCTACCAAAAATGGGGATAGAAAATATTTTTTTATTATCTCCTGCTTCTCTTTTTTTTTTATATTAGTAATGTTAGGGTATGTTGGGTGCACCAAAAAGGTAGACTAATCTAGCGGGTCGGGTACACACTAGGCTAGACAATTTATTACTTAGTATAAAATAATAAGTTACTAAAAACATAATTTCTCAATAACGGTATCGTTTTCTAGGAATATAAATTAACCGTCTCGACCATAATTTGAATCCAAAAATTATCCATTTTCTTAACTCGAAAATAAAATCTAATTTCTCGCACAAATTACCAATTTACTCTTGTATTTAAAACGGGGTATTACAAGAAGAATAGTCAGGGGATGTACCATACAACTTATACGGAGTCATATTCTTAATAACAGGGGTAGGAACCCTGTTGATAGTATAAACCGTGGTTAAGGCAGCTTCTCCCCAAAACCGCTCTGGACAAGAGGAAGAAATGAGGAGTGCACGTGCAGTATCAAGAATATGGCGATGCTTCCGTTCAGCACGCCCATTTTGTTGAGAAGTGCTGGGGCACGATCTATGAGGTAGAGTGTCGTGCTTCTAAATGATAGCCAAAAATTCGGAAGACTTATACTCCATAGAATTATCAGATCTGAATATTTTGATTGAGCGCGAAAACTGAGTCTGAACCATAGCCGCGAATCATAATAAATCTGATCCAACTCTGACCGATTCTTCATGAGATACAACCATGTATACCGAGAGAAGTCGTTGTTGAGTCAAGATCCCTAAATGTGCTTTGACTAGTAATTGTTTTGAGTGATGAAAGACAAAAGGCTAAGGCATAAGCAGCAAAGGCATTTCAGTTATCTCAAGGCCTTGAGATTGACTGAACTTCAAAGCCTTGAGTTATCTTATCCTGCTATGTGTTCTAACATTTTTGTGTCGCAGAATTGGATGTCTGATTATACAAATCAGTGGTTTATGGTATATACTTTTGGTTTATACTATTTTGATATATAACACAATTGCAGATGGTCAGAACAGGAAGAATCAAAGTTATCTGGGTTTAACTTTGAAATTCTGTGAAACAGGTTCAGAGCTCCAAGGCCTTGAGATGAGCCTTGAGCTGCTAACAATTTTTACAGATATTAATTGATTCTTTCTTGCAGGTTATGACTCTTAGTATTGTGATTATTTACTCACTTCTAAGTGTCTTAAACTTGTTTTTCATGATTTATTTGTTCTAGAGGATATGCATGTTATTGTTCTAAATTTATTAAACAGTTTTATCAGAAACTGTATAACCAAACAGTCTTGGTACTGTTAGTTGTCTGGATTTTGTTGTTGCAGTATTTCCATGCTGTTGCAGGGTTGTTAAACGTGCAGGAGAAATCTCAACAAACTCCAACGGATATCCACTTGAAGCTGTTTGAATTTAAGTTGAAAACAGAAGGAGGATTTGTAGGAACTGAGATCCTAAAATCTCTCAATCAGTTGCAGTTGTGGATAAAAGAGACTGGTTTGAGTTTTGAAGGAAGAGAGGGGCTTGCAGAAAACTCTGATAGGTGTGAAAAATTCGTGGGAGATCATCCATTCAAACACACAATCATTCAAGCTTCATTCCAGACTTCTAAAGATCAAATCAATCCAGTTTTTCAGAAGAACACTTCCAGGCTTCAACATCTTATCTTCATACTGTGTTCTTCATCTGTACTTCCATCTGTGTATCTCTATATTATCTTAAACCTCACTTAACCTAGTGGTTGGTTGTTCAAGTGAACAACAAGAGGTTCTTGTTAGCTCAACAGTTAGTAGCTGGAACTAGATAGGTTTGGAACCACAAGCTGTATAGGTGTAAGGGAAATCACTTAGGCTTGAAGATCTAGGGCTGTTTCTGTGTGAGTAATAAGAAGTGTTTGCCCAATCCTGGTGGGATTAGATCCCTCAGGCAGAGATTAGGTCTATTGGGGCTGAACTCTGTAAATTGCTTTGTATTCTTTACTTTTCTGTTTGATTATTATCTGCTGCACACAACTCAAATCAAACTAGGGTTTAAAAGCTGTTTAGTATTGTTCACAGCTCAAGGCCTTGAAGCTTACAATTTTGCCTTAGTGAGTTTCTGAAAGTTTACAAAATCTCAAGGCCTTGAGATTTGAGTTTCACACAAAGCTTTCCTGTTAAACTTTAAGTTTTGCAAAAAGTTTCCATACTCTATTCAACCCCCCCCCCCCCTTCTAGAGTATTTAGGTCCTGTATTTAGTCTACATTACACACTTTCAATTGGTATCAGAGCTTGTGTCACTATTTTTAGATCTAACAATCTGGTGACTATGAGTAATGTAGGAGATGGTGGATTCTCACAATGAAGGGCAGCCAACAGACACCCATTGTTCTGTGGTGACAACTTCATGCATTGGAAGGCATTGATGAAGATGTTCATCATAGATCAAGACATGGAACTATGGTCAATAGTTCACAATGGTCCTCATGAGTACTACACTACAATTGATGGAGTCAGAACTGTCAAGTCTGAGGAAAATCTCTCAGTTACTGAATTGGAAAAGGTATTCAAAAATTACAAAGCTATGAATTTGCTATACTGTGCTTTAAATGTAGATGAGTTCAATAGAGTGTCAAACTGCAAGAGTGCCAAAGCAGTGTGGGATAAACTGGTGGTGACATATGAAGGAACCAGCCAGATTAAGCAGACAAAAATCAACATACTTCTGAGGCAATATGAGTTGTTTAAGATGAATTCAGAAGAGACCATCAAGGAAATGTTCAAAAGATTCACTGATGTGGTGAACAACATGGAGTCATTGGGAAAGAAGTTCTCAAATGAAGAAAAGGTCAGAAAGATTCTGAGAAGTTTGCCAAAAGAAAAGTGGGAGCCAAAGACAACAACCATTCAGGAAGCTCATGACTTGAGTCTTCTTCAGCTAGATGATCTACAAGGAAAGCTGCTTACTCATGAAATGTCTATGAAGGATGTGGAAGGTGATCTGAGTGAAAATATCAGGAACCTAGCTCTTAAGGCAAAAAACAGTGAAAAATCTCAAAGCCTTGAGACTGAGGAGGAACATGATGATGAAGAGGCTTTAGCATTGATCTCCAAGGCCTTGGTCAGAATTCTAAAAAAGAAAAGAAACTCTGGTAACAGGGATTACAACAGAGAGAGATCAAGACCCTCAGGCAGCAAGGATTACAAAGGTAAATCTTCATCACAGTCACATAAAACTAAAGTAATGAATTATTTTGAGTGTGGTGATGCATATCATTTAGTACGGGACTGTCCACAAAAGAAGAAGAACAGAAACTCTCAGAAAAAGGATAGTGATAACCGAAGGAAGAAAGCCATGATGGCTTCTTGGAGTGATTCTGATTCATCAAGTGATTCAGACACAGAAGAAGATCAAGCAAACTTATGCTTCATGGCAAAGCATAATGAGGAAAGTTCATCAGACATACACATTGAAGACATGGTAAAAAATTTACTTGCTAGTCCTTCTGATGTACTTCCTGAAATTCTCAAAAGCATGTTTTTGAATGAGGAAAGTTATAGAAATGAGATTTCTTCTTTAAAGATTAAGATTCATGAGCAGGTAAAAGAAAACCTGGACCTAGTATTTTCAAACAAAACTGTTGAAGTTTCTAAGATAAAGCTGGAAAAAGACTTCAAGGCCTTGGACAGCAGGTTCAAAGTCTTGAAGGCACAGATAAAAGAGGTTGTTGATCAAAACACTCTTTTAACTGAAAGATATGCTGATCTAAAGACTTATTCTGAGAATTTAGAACAATAGATCTGCTCTTTGACTGAGAAACTTCAAGAGTCCAAGAAGGTCCTAGCTAAGTTTACAGGCTCAGAACATAATCTGAATCTCATTCTTGGAGGAAGTCTGAAATCAATGCATAAAAGTGGGATTGGCTATAATCCAAATTTTCCAAAGAAAGGCCAAACTACTTTTTTCAAATCTGGTAGCAGACATTCTCCAAAATGTCATTACTGTGGAAAACTTGGTCATGTCAGATTAACTTGTCCCTTCAGAAGATCAGAACCTCATATTATGAGGAATACATATCCTTATCAGCTTAAGGGACATGTTAGGCAGATTTGGGTTCCAAAAGGAATTAGGCCACCAAATATGGCTGATTCTGAGTATGACTCAAAGTTCTCCACTTGGTCTAATAGCCTGTTGAGGAAATGATTTGTTTTTGCAGGATGTCACCAAGGCCTTGAAAGATCAGAAATGGATATTAGACAGTGGATGTTCCAGACATATGAGTGGAAAGAGGTCTCTCTTTACTGAACTTACAGAAAAATCTGGAGGAACAATCACACTTGGTGACAAAGAAAAGTGCAATATCATTGGTATTGGTAATGGTTCTACAAATTATATATCTGATGTTTATCTAGTAGATGGACTTAAGTATAATTTGCTTAGTATCTCTCAATTATGTGATAAAGGTTATAAAGCTGTATTTGACAAGGAGAAATGTGTGGTGCAAGATGAGAAATCTGGTGATTGCATACTCACTGCTCCTAGATCATATAATCTATATGCTATGAATACTAACAGTTTTGCAGGTGATAAGCTAAAATGCCTCAAGGCCTTGAAGGAAGATTCAAAGCTTTGGCACAGAAAGCTTGGGCATATTAGTATACATACTTTGAATAAACTCATCTCAAAGGACTTGGTAAGAGGTTTACCATCACAGAAATTTTCAGATGATGAGGTTTGCAAGGCATGTGTACAAGGTAAACAGACCAGAAGCTCTTTCAAGCCAAAGAACTTTGTAAGTACTTCTAGACCCTTAGAACTGCTGCATATGGACTTGTGTGGTCCAATGAGAGTTCAGACCCCAAAAGGTAAGAGGTATATGCTTGTTATAATTGATGATTATTCAAGATTTACTTGGGTGATGTTTATTAGAGACAAAACTGAAGCTTTATCTGAGTTTTCTAAACTGTGCAAAGAGCTTCAAACTTTGAAAAACTTACCTGTTGCATCCATTAGAAGTGATCATGGTAGAGAGTTTGATCAACTTGACTTTGAGTTGTTTTGTGCAAAGCATGGTATTTCACACAAATTTTCTGCACCTAGATTCCACAGCAAAATGGAGTAGTTGAAAGGAAAAACAAGACACTTGAGGATATGTCCAGAACCACGCTGCTTGAAAGTAATTTGCCAAAGTTTTTATGGGCAGAAGCTGTTAATACTGCTAATTATGTGCTGAATAGATGCTTGATCAGACCTATTTTGAAAAAGACTACCTATGAAGTGTTTAAAGGGAGAAAGCCTATTGTTTCTTATTTTAAGCCATTTGGTTGTATCTGTTTTGTGCATAATAATGGTAGAGAAAATCTTGGTAAGTTTGATGCTAGAAGGGATGAAGGTGTATTTCTTGGATATTCTCAAACTAGCAAAGCTTATAGAGTTTATAATAGAAAAAACAAGATTGTGGAAGAGAGCATTCATGTAATTTTTGATGAAAGTACTAAGGATTCTATGAGGGAAAGTTTTGCAGATATATACTTGAACAAGCATGAATCAGATGATGATGTTGTGAAAGAAGACAAAGGCAAAACTGTTGTACTGAATCAACAAGCAGAATCTCAAGGCCTTATGTGGTCTCATATGCTAGTACAGGATATGTAAACGTATCATACACGTATCGAAAAAATATGTAGCATAATTAAACAAATCAAATTAAAATCCAGTTATCAATGTCTCATATGCTCATCAATCATATGGCCAGTGATCGACTACCGAGTCCCAATATTCTAAAGTAATCCACAAAGACGACTCTTATGTGGTTTAGGAATGGGAGGAACCTACATTTTGTCCCGTAGTCGATCTACTCCAAGATTACTCTTCAGGTAGTTATTTCACCTTTTGTGAAACAGTACCCTTTTCTATATGTTTGGCCTTATCAAAAGTACTGTAGCCGTACGCTAGCACTACAGGTTGGTTGACAGCTCATAAGCTTATGAGAAACCTTCTTATCCAAACATATTTTTGTCCGGTGACAGAACAGGCAATCGCGCTTCGCTTTCATGATCGATGGAGCGGTCAAATACGATTGTGCAACACTTATGCTGCAGTTCCATGCGATGTCATCTAGCATGGACTATAGCCTGAGGTGGATCTACGTGTATCTAGGTCCCCACCCTAGTCAGCATGCATAGCTGGCTAGTCGAAGAATCATCTCCGATAGTCATAGCACGTGATCCTTCGTATAGAGTATCCTTTTGGTTGCAATCCAGTGTCTTAAGTTAGATTTCCTGAAATCCATTCTTCCGATTTCATAAGGTTTGTGGGGTCTCAGTATATACCATAGTATATAGCAGACTCACACTGCATCGGGCACTTTGGTTATTTGGTCAATCTTGTATGGTGTCTTTTAGGGCACATATTTAGGCTCGTAAAGTCCTGCAGCGAGCTATAGGAGTATCACATGGCATTGGGTCCATAATATGGAATCGTTCAGAGTATCTTCTTGGTGTGCGCCTTTTGCGACAGTATAAGAAGTCCTTTTGAACGAACGAGAATGCATCTCGCCCTACTAATATCCTTCGTCACGAATCGAAAGGATAACCACCCTATGGTGGATGTGAAATAGTCCTTAGACTCTCCTAGAAAATAGTGTGTCATCGATAATAAGTGACATGATCATCTACTCTCTACTAATGAGAGTGGTATGCAGCGGTTAATACCGCTGATTAGAGGACTAGTTAAGATTATACATGGACTTAATTAGCTTGCACCTATTCGTGCATTTGATCATACATCTCGAAACCCTGTGGTCGAGTCATACAGATCACCTCTCTGATTTCTCTATTGAGAAATTCAGTCGTCACGTTTATCGAGAATGGAGCCTTATTTCCATCATCACAACTATTACCGATATCTCTGCAAGTCATATGCCTCATTATGCTTCCGCCTGTGTCACTCTGACTGAACTTGGAAATCCATTCATTTCCAATAGTCTGATATCCAGTCGGAAAAGTCAACCTAGCCTTAAACTTGGTTGGTCCCTTACAGACTCTAACTTTTCCTGTAAATGCTACATTTCATTCTTCATAATTAGGGAACGATAAGGCATAGTATTCTATCATATCGTTTATGCAAGGTGATCCTTAAGATCATCCCTTCGATCTCAAACAGTCGATGGGGCATGTTCCTGTGAGCAATTCCTTTGCATTGGAGGATGATAATTTGCTCTCACCCCTATGGACGGTCACCTCGCTTAGAAAGTCACTCCCACTGTCCGAAGAATCCTTGAGGGACTAACTCCTCATAATGGACTAAGGAACATGGTATATTCTAGCTGAAACGGCCCAGGATCTCGGTTCAGGGTTAAAGAGACAATGGACAACCAAAAGTAGAAATATACTTTTAAGATTACATTTCGCTTAATGTACATACCAAAATTTCGATAATAAGTACAATTTAAAACAAATCGTGTGTGATCTACTAAGTGATCAAAGTTAAGCTATACTTCTTCGTCTCGTTCCAGCGTTCCCATCCCCCACTTTGATTGACGACATGCGGTTTTAAAATGGAAAAAGCCGACGCAGTTTTGAAGAAATTGATCAGTAAAAACTGAGTAAGTACACACTACGATATGTAAAGCAACGAGTGGCACGGAAGCATGAGTTGAAACAAATCAGAAGATTTAAACAGTAAAACTATCATATTGGAGAATTTGGATCAACTTGAAGTAACCGAGTAACAAAAACCTCTCAATTTAATAACATTGAGAAACCACGAGTAGTTGGTAAAATATCCAGAGTAAACAAGTTCATTTGAACTGATAACGATAGTAGTTCATGAGTAGCCAAGATTTACAATTCATTTCAATCGCTTAGGGCATATCAAGAGCCACAAACAACATCAATAAGTAGTCAATTTTTAATTTCGACTTCAGTCAACAGTTTAATTTAGCTGAGGCGTGTCAAGAGCCACCAGCAGGATCGATGTAAACAGAGTGATCACGAAATAATCACTAAGGGTTCCTTCTAGGGTCTATCAAACCCTATTTCACCCGAGCGTTAAGGGAGCCCATTCGTCAACCCCGCTCATAACATTAGCTAAAAGGCCTTAAGTGTCGACACCCCTATACCGTAGTGACCCTTACAAGTATAAGTAGCACTCTATAACTCTATAAACCCCTTGACCTCAATATTTTGATACATTTTGGCTCAACGGGGGCGGATTTGTGAACATTAACGTTCTATCCAATAATAAGAAGCATTGCTTCAATGGTCTTAGCCATAAGAAAATGGAGGATCGCTTGACGCCTCCCATTAATAACAGTACTATGTACATCGTCCTAAGTCTATTAGAGGTATTTTATTTCTTCTCTTTCACATAACCAGAATCAGAATATCAACATTTCACAAGTAATTTCCGAGATTTCTCAAAGGAGATGAATAAAATAGTTTAACAACTTTTGAGTGGAAAACATGCATTCTCATACTATTTCATATAACAAACATTCATTTGAAACATCAAGCACATACGCAGATTTTGATATGAAAAGGCCGTACATATGTACTTACCACTGAGATGAAGCATAATCAAAAGAAAGAAACTAAGCCTAGCACTCCGACGACAACCGGTCTCTCATATGGGGTCGATGTCTACAATCACACGTATGACGTACTCGTTATAACCAATTTACACATTTATGATATAAATGCAAACCTACATGTAACATAGTCCTAAATGTCACTAATAAACATACAATGATGTTTAATTATCAAAATAAATCAAGCAATACACTTAGAATCTCAAAAATTCAAGTTTTCTAAAAACGGTTAAACTACAATTCTGGACAGAATTCTAGCTCCGACTTTAGAGACATATTTACCATATCAAATCATCTCCTAAAATCTCGAAATTTTGATAAACCTATATATGTCTACTTTCAGAAACATCAAGAAAATCATGCATAGCTATTATAAAACTCAAGTTACAAAAATAACAAACACTGCTATGCAGAGACAAGTTTGGAAGAAAGTTTCAACTTTGAAGAACAATTACTACTACTTGGAGAATAGGAAAGATGCCCATATTCTACAGAATGAATCCCTTGTGTGTCTAGTTGCATCACAAGAAAGATTGAGTGCCAAAGGTTTCTGAAAATGGGTTTTTTAATAAAAATGGCAAGATTGGTACTGAAACAGAGTTTCAGTAAACATGCAACTTAAAATGAGCATATCTCCCTAACCAAAATGGCTATGGAGTTGGTTTTTTTCTCAAAATAACCACCTCTGAGTATAGTTTCAAAATATGCAAGAGTTAAAAATTTCACAGAGAAAAAATTTTGAGATAATATACGTTTTTCACAAACTGGTCAGATTGTGTCAATATGCATTTTTCCCAAAAATCAACAAGTTTTGTTCAAAAGATACATGCAACTTATGGAGACTTGATTTTCACACAAATAACATCATTTTAGGCATGAAGTAAGATTTTTCACATGCTCTTGACACAAATGATCAAAATTTTCTTGACATGCAAGTGCAACTACCAAGAAATTTACAAAGTGCATATGGGTTTTAGTTTGAGTTTCATGAAATAGTCAAGATTTTGGAGTCAATCACATGATCTAACCATGGAAATGAAGAATCAAGCATGGAGATGAAGAAAACTAATGTGAAATTTCATCAATCAAAGAAAAACATAAACATGCATGTATGAATTCAAGACTAGAAGGAAGATTTACCCCAAGATTCAAGAAATTGGAGAGAAATGATGAAATTGGGCTTCAATCCATGAGTAGAATGGTGGAATAACCCCCCTCCATGATGATATTAAGGTTGGACTCAAGTTTTTCATGATTTGGAGACCATAAAATTGAGTTTTGATGAAGTTTTTGTGAAGTCAACACCCAAAAACGGGCATGGAGTTTTGAGAGAGAGAAAAGAGCTTGTGTGAATGCTCTTGAAGAGAAAAACATGTGAAGAATTGTGGAAGAAAGAAATGGGGTTGATGGTGGAGGTTGGTGGTGAAAAATCTCCCAAAAGAAGTTGATACAAAGTGAAGGTAGTAATGAGAGGTTGATGGAGATGGGAGTGATAGAAGAAGAAAAAAAAAATTGAATATAATGGGTGTAGTGTTCTTGATGTATTAGTAGAGCAAAATGTGAGATGCTTGTAAAAAAAACATCTCCATAGTAGAGTTGACCAAAAATAATTGAGGGGGAACTTGATTATAAATAATCAATAGATGAATTGCAAGTTGGGGTAAAAAAAATATATATATAATATTGATGAATGAGAGGTTTCTTTGTGAAAACTAAAAGTTGATGGGTGAAAATAAAATTTAAAGATATTAACTATCACATACAAGTTAATTTTCATAAATTACAAAATCGCCAAATAATTCCAAATAATCCACTTTGTAAATAAATGTCAAAATCTATTTATTTATTTATTTTTAGAAAATTACAAGTATCTCCCACGTATACAAAATGAGTTTCCTATCGTATTATCCAAGTTTTCAAAACTACAAAATAAGCCCAAAATCGAAAATATATATCATCGTAGATGTCAAATGACACACTTATAATTTAAAACTAAGAAGAACTCAAGGACAATTTTGAAATGTAAATTTCTTAAAATTCTCAAATATTTTTCGAAATTACTAAATAACCCCAACTAAAATACGGGGTATTACACTAGCGGTTCCTCCATGCTCGCGGAGATCATCATCTCTACGAACATTCCCTTAATTATGGACATCTCCTTATGAGAAATCATATATCTTGTGAATCCATTTGCGTTACACTACTAATCGACTGTTGCGTTTCGAATACACAACCCCCTAGAGTACTCCGGATAGTATGGGAAGATATGTTACTCCATGAAGATACATTTCTTCCATCTAGGGTCTAAATTCCTTCTTGTCAGGTGATGAAATATCCCGGGGCAATATCCTAGGTTCATCATTATCTTGCGTGGTGACTATCATGTCTCCTCTTCGATGTCAAATCGTCGACGGGGTGCGCTCCAAAGAGCGCTCCTACGCAAAGAGGGTTCTTCTTCAGCATTATCGTCATATACGATAGGCTGCTCACTAGGTAAGGCACTCCCACTGTTTTCAAGATCCATAGTAATAAATTCCTCTTGAGTAGTGGTGAATTGAGTGTCATCTAGTGGTTCCTCTTACTCGTAGAGAATTGCATCTCCACGAGCTTCTCCCTGACTAGGAAAATTTAGTTAGCTCATAAGCTGCCGATCCCTATGGCCTAAGGTGACCTCATAAAGGTTGCCTTTTGGTCCACATCTCGTAGGTCGTAGTGGCTACAGACTTGGTGGGTTTTTGGTTGAGTAAATCGACAGTCGTTTATCAAAGTGTCTCCTCAAGATAGGGAACTTATACTTTGAACGTGCTATCATACATCAAACCATCTTCAGGCTGTATCCTATTCCTCCTATCCGCCACAGTAATCTGCTGCGGGGCATGGGAAAAGCCAACTGCCTAACTACTCTCCATCACATAGCTCTTGCTAAGATAGATACTCGCAGTCTCATTCTGGCCAAGGGGATACCCTTTTCTCCAGACGATTTTCTACCTTTTGTAGATACCTTTCTGAAGCACCCTTGTGCCTCAGACTTATGTGGCCCAAGCACACATAGTTGAGATGCGTACAATAATCTACGAATGTGATGGAACAGTAAGCACCATGTCTTTAGCTCTTAACATTTAATGGATCACAACAACAGAATGAATAATATGTAAAGACTCAATAATCCTTACTGCTTTATGATGCGCAATTTAGCGTACTATTCGCAAGTATACGAATCAAGTAATATAGAGAGTATTTTCGACTCGGTTTATCGATCCCACAGGGACTTTGCAGGTTTTTTCTAGTAATCAGTTTTAACGAACAGAGTGTAAAAAGGAGGAATATTTTGAGAGTTTGCTTAAGTACTGAAAGTAAATAACTAAAAACGTAAATCTTTTTGCGAGATTTTTTCTGAATAATCTTAAGGTTGTAAAGCTAGGGTTTGAGATACTAGGTCCCGGGATCCCCTAGGGTTCTTCAGATTTTCGTTCTTTGTTTGACATGAAAACACACGGCAGTCTCGTTATCCGTGCCACGTACCAATTGTGCAGTATCTTTTCTTTTCCTGCACGTTATCACAATCCTGCAGATTGTCGGATTCCTGTTAAGCTGCCTAAATCTGCAGTCTCGTTCTAAGGCTGCTAGGGTTTCTAACCTGTCCTTATGGCCCGGGTCAGATTATCTAACAGTTGGTCTCAACGATTTCAGGCTAGTCCTAACTTCCCTTCGCTAGTCGGCCCATCGGGGTAAGGTGCTAAATTCTGTCTTCTCTTCCTAACCCTAACCTGACGTTTTCACCTACAGGCTCGGGTGTGTAGCAATTCTGGTTCGCGACTCCGATCATGCATAAATAGTAAAATTCAAAGACAGAATAACTGATAAAGCTGCTGATATTAAGATAACGTAATCATGAATTCATAGTCAAAACGTAGAACTAATCTGAAAACGAAACCCTAGGTTCACCGAGAACCTAGGTAAAAGTTTAGCTACTGAAATTCATAACGTAAATAACACAGTTTTTGAATGAGAGAGAAGAAGAGCAAACGGGTGTCTTGAATCTGGATTCACGTTTCCGTGCTCTCCGGGATGCTCCGACTTCTCCTTCGGTTGTGCTCTCTTGTGTTGATCTTCTCTGTCTATCTTGTATGCTGTCTCAAAACGAGTCTGGACGAGTCTTTAAATAGTGTTGTTTTTCCCCAAAACACTTGCGCCAGAATTTACGAAAACTGCCATCGGTCCACCGTCTTTGACCAAAAAGTCAAACTGACTGCGTATATACGCAGGGTTGCGTATATACGCAACCAGGGCCTGTAATCACCTCCCCCTCTCCCCCTCCTGCATGCGTATATACGCAAGGCGCAGGCCTGCGTATATACGCAGGCAGGGGGGTGGAGATGGGGCCCTGCTTGGTCCTTTGGTGGGCCCGGTTGGGTCTCCTGGGTCCCACTCTTCTGCCTGAAATTCTGTCCAATCTTGGCTCTGGCCATAGGAAAACTGCTGACTGAATTTGGGAGACAAAATCTGAACTTGACTCCGGAAACCCGGCCCGGTGCAAAAATGACCAAAAATACCCCTAGGCCAAAACTGTCCCGGAAATCGTCACGAACATGAAATAGTTGCTCCTGACTCTGGACACCGGGAACCGAGACTCCTACTCGGGCGTGGCCTGACTGGGACCCACACGTGACGGGAGTCGGTTTTTCGGCCGGACTCCGTTTCAGCATTATAACCTGTTTTCGGAAAGCTCTTGACGTCTCCGTTCTTTTGCCCCTGGTTTCACTTCAAAATTCCAAGTCAAGCTCAAGATATTGTCAACCGAGCACATCCCGGTGATTCTCGGTTTTGGCGTTTTCAGCTTCCTCGGTCGGTTTTCACTGCTCGTTTTTCCTCCAGTCTTTCCGTTTTCCATTCCGCTCTCCCTTGTACCAGTCTCGGTCACATCCTGCTCCGATTATTTTCTGCACGTTTCCCGAGGCGATCCCGGTTCTGTCTCGGCACGCATCCCAATGCACTTTCCGAACCTGTTCCTGCAAAAACATGAAAAAACCCGCGATCATATCCAATAAAAGTACGAAACATGAAGAAATTCACGAAGAGCAAATAAACGACTCGTTCCTAAAACCGAGGCTTTCCGAGGGTGAATTCTGGCTAAAACGCGGCTTTACAGCACATATACTCATCTTTTCAGGCTAAAAGATAACCCCTAATTGGGCGTTATCACTTTACTGAATGGTTTGCCTTTTGACTTTCATGTAAGGCAAGCATCACACACAGGTAAGGGTACCTTGGGCATAATCCAAGCAGGCCTACCTTAGCTAGCCTGAACATCCTTTCCTGACATAGTGTGTGTCAATCTAGCGCGCCACATATCAGAATCTTAAGGCACAACCCTAGTGGTGATATCAAAAGATCCTGAGGCGTTATTCATGCTAGAAATCAAGAGTGCATAACCATACATAACATGACCAATTCCAAAGTAAAACTGTGACCAAAACAATTTTTGGTGGCTACTCCCTCAAAGATAATCTCATGGATCCTTAGACGAGAAGTTAGTGCCAGGTCTGACCTTCTAGTCTTAGGGAAACATCCTTTTCCTCCTTTGCATTTGCCTGTTTTGGGCTATTGGTCATGTACCAATATTTTGCCCTCATTCCCTTATCCTTGCCCCCACTTGTTCCTCACGGTCCTAATACCGGGGTAGGGACTAAATCTGCCGATCATACTTCATTCACAGCCTTTAGCAATCATATATTGCTTAGACTTCAAAAGTATGCTGAACTAGTATACTTAGCAATCATATATTGCTTAGATCCTAGAACGGAGTGATGTTTGGTCTCATCCAAACATCTTTGACACTCTCAAAGTGTGTCATATAACGTTTCCATGGCACTTTCATGAAACGTGGCAGAGATAGCAACAAATTGCTATTGACATAACTTAGACATGATAGTTTAAGGTGGGACTTTTGAGTCATTACTCACAATTTCTAATGTGGCAAATGGCTAAGGTGGATCCAAGATTCTTCTTTGGCTCATCCCTACAATCTTTGAATCTCAAAGTGGTCTTGAACTTGCTGATGAGGTCATTCCCCCACCTTGGCATAACACGCTCTATGACATTTAGCTTGACTGCCTCCCACTTATTGGTTAGCCTAAAGATAATGTTCATGTGCTGCTGTGACAACTATTCATCACAGGTTCGACCATACTTGTAGGTGTTTTGACAAACTATGTCCAACGATTTTGTTACATAGTACGATGACTTGTCATATCGTTTATTGTCACTATTTTAGCCTTTACAGTTTCGATTTAGACACGATTGATCTTGAGACATTGCATAGGAAATTAATACTAGCATTTTTTTTAGCTCCGAAATAACATGATACATAGATTAAAATTCATAGTTCCTCATAAGGACTCCACCAAAACCTAGTAGCAATTATAGGAATCAAATATCGTCACTTATGATTCCCTATTAGTTTCAATCATGTATAACCATGTGAGCTCTTTTGTTTTAGTTCCTTAGCATGCAAGGTTATACAGTTATATCCAATCACACGCAGTTATAACATAAAACAAGCATAAGCATAAATAAATATGCAATGGATGTGGCCCCTAAGGTGCACTCCCACTATTGAGAGTACGTCTTGAGCAAGTCTTGAACTTCTCGCCTCATGGATCTCGCCAATCTCGAGTGCTCCTTGAAGCTTCTCTGTTCGTCTCTTTGCTCCATGCACCTCGCGCCATAGCTTTTGGTTTGGCCACCTCTCTTGAAGCTTCTATTCTTCAATCTTCACTAACTATCTTATTTCTAATAAGAAGTAACCTCTAATAGGCGATTTAGATGAGAAGAGAAGACAATAGAGTATGTAGAGAGGCACGACATGCAGGCCGTATTTTAATTGATTACATATTCAAAACCAAAACTAAATATAAAACCATCTAAGCCACATCCATGCATCAAACACATCCATTCAACCCACAACAGCATGAACAATAATAAAATAAACATACTGGAATTTTCTGGAAATTTCCAGAATTAAAGAATAATTACTGGAAATTAATAAGTAATAAATCAATCAACTAATAAGATCGAAAATTGCTCCCAAATACCTAGGATCTCACCTCCTATCTCATAAGGTAGGGATAAATGTCCTAAGTCCCCAGAAAAAATTTGGGCTCAAAACAGTTTGTTTAAGGACGTCTAACTGCCTCGCAAAGTGTGCTAAACACTAATTAATTAATCTGGAAAATAATAAAATTTTCTGTTTTTCCAAAAATTATGAAAAAATCCCAGAAAATAAAAAATTTAATTCTGAGCATATAGAAAAAAAATTTGGCGAAAAATAGTGGCCGGAGGGGGACTCACGCGCCCACACGCGCCGACGTCGCCCTAGCGCCACGTCAGCATGCCACGTCAGCCATGTGCTGACGTCAGCAGCCACGTCACCCTCCACGTCGCCATGCCACATCAGCAGCCCGCGTGGCTGCCACGTCATCTGCTACGTCAGCCCTATGGCCACGTCAGCAGCTGCCGCCAGCCCTTTGGCGCGTGCGGCGCGTGGAGGCGGCGTCGGTGGCGCGTGAAGCCCACGCGCCGCCTTCCCGGCCTCCTTTTCCGGCGATCCTTATATCGTTGGAGTCGTCTTTTCACGCTGATCACGATTATGTGTTCAAGAATCAATTTTAACATGTTTTGAAAAAATCTTTTTACTGCTCAGATCTAACAGTCCAGATTTATACAGTTTCGAATCTTAAAAAATTCATAACTAATTCTCTGTTCGTCCAAAAATTACAAAATTTATATTTCTGGAATCCTCGTGAAAAACTCTATCTAACCATATATGTTTCACTAACAGATTATGAAATTTCAAAAACTCAAATTTTTTAACTGATTCGGGAACGCATAACGAGGCACGAAAAACAAACCTAAGGCTCTGATACCAATGAAGGACGAACATGATCTATCACATACAGATCTACAACATGAACTATAGCGGAAGATTCATGTGTTTACCTTGTCTTCCTTAGCTCCTATGCACAGCGGATGATCGTTGGATGCTTGCTTTCACGTGCCCTTCTCGCTCCCACAGTCTGGCTCGAATCACTAGGACGAAAGCTCTAATCCACACCAAGTTCCACCAATGGAGGCTAGTTAGAGAGAGAGTCTAGGGTTTACTGTATTATGATCAGCACATGATCTCTACAGTAGTGTGTATTATTATGTCTCTAGCACACATAATAATGTAGGAGGCTGTCTCCTTATATAGACAAACTTATACCTAATTGCAACGTTCCCCCTAGGGTTGATGTCCTTGCTACTAACCCCATAAGGTTTGAGCTTGTCTCACCTAAACCCATAAGTTTAGGATAATTGCATTGTGCACCCCACATGGGCGCACCTAATGCTAACACCCATGTATGAATCTTTCTCCAACAGAGCATGGTTGGGTCATTTCTTTTACGAATATTCTAAGAGCCATGGTATTTCTCATGACGAACCACAGTTTCCTAACCCGGCTGCAGTCTTCTTCACCCTCACACAGGATCGCGAAAACATTTTCGTGCAGCCTTCTTCATCCTCAAACAGGACCGAGAAATCATTTTCTCCTCCTGCTACAACTAGAGCTGCATGTCGATTCGGTTTAACCGACGGTTTCGGTTAAAACCGAACCGGTTAAACCGACCGGGTAGGAGCCGAGAACGGAACCGCCCTGTTGGACCGAAGTCGAAGCCGGACCCGTATTAATACGGTCACGGTTCGGTTTAATGATTTTGGTTTTCCGGGGCCGGAACCGGTTACTAACCAAACCGGAATCGAAGCCCGAACCGTCGGTTCCAACCGAATTTTTTTAAAAAAAAATCCGTTATGTCATGTCACTTCAAGGTCAGGGGCGGGTCAGTGACCGTTTTTCTCGGCCGTTGGGGGGTATTTTCCGATTTTTTTTGGTTTTTTATTACACTCACCCCCCTACTCTTCTATAAATACCCTACACATCCCATACATTTTTCCTCACTTAAAACACTTCCAATACCCTCCATTTTTCTGACACTTCATACTCTCAAACTCTCTCAATTTTCCAACTTTGTGAATTGCGGATTTCTCTCAATCATCAACAATTGTGAAGCACCGATCACTCAAAACATCCAACTCCTCCATCTTCCACATCCTCCTCCAATAATTGTGAAAAATGAAGACTATTATTCTTGTTCATTTCAATAAGTTCGTAATAGACAATGTAAGTTAGAAAAAATTCAAATTATACATAGTTGAGTGGGTGTCAACCTAGCTGGGATGTACTTAAACTATAGTGATGCAATTTTTTCTAGCATTTTATATTTTAATTAATAATACAAGTTTGTTTCCCTTTTTGATTATTTGTCTAATTTTATGTTTTTACATGTATTAAATTGCAAAAAATAAGGAAAAAAAATAGCCCAGAACCGATTCGGAACCGGAACCGAACCGGAAAAATTCGACGGTTTTGGCTAACTGTTCCGGTCCGGTTAGGGATATCACCACTTTACCGGTTCGGTTAACCGGAACCGACAAAGCTTAGCCAACCGGTCAACCGAACCGTGAACCGACCGGTTCTGTTACCGGTTCGGTTGAACCGAACATGAAGCTCTAGCTACAACTGTAAATCTTGCTTTCATCTTCCATACCAAGACTCTGCAATTGAACCTCGCTCTTCGTCAGGATTATCTTCCTGTGAGTATTTTATTTCTTAGAACTTGTCTGGATACTAATAACGCGGTGTAGAGTCTAGATCTAATAGTGGATCTTTCTCACGTTCCACGTTAACAAGGAGATCATCTCCATGGAATGTGAGAACAAAATAGGCATGAATAAAACAGGAAAGGCATAGTAAAGGTGAATGGAAAAAGACCCGCTGACAAGGGGTAAGACTAAATGAACCCCAGAGTAGGGCTCTAGCTCTTTGGATTGGAATCGGTACTCACTAGAATTCTCGAGGTTGTGTTTGGTATATTAGATTCTACGGGATTTAGATTTTCCGTTCGGATGCTATTAGTCTAGAATTTGAAAATTTTAATTTTGGATTCGATTTTTATTGTTAAATAACCAATGTAAAATCTTAACTGTGAGTGATTGTAGTCTAGTGGCAACTTGCTAACCAAAAAGGGTTTGTGTTTATTGTTATTGTGTGCTTATTTTTTAGAGGCAGAGGTACTGGCTTCGAGTCCACGTATAAGCATTTTTTTGGCATGATGTTCTTTTACCTTTGTCACTCATGGGACGCCTGAAATTTTAAATAGATGTCTCCTGAATTTTAAAAGGTACCGTCATATGAAACTACATCCTTACAATAAGGATCTCACACCGAATATGAGAAGAACAGAAAATTACTAAATAGGTCTTCCCCTTCTATCATCTTCTATCTATAGTACCACTCCATTCCCTTTCTTTCTCTCCCTTTCTATTTATGTACGTTCCTTTTTTTTCTCCCCCTTTCGTCATTTGGCAAAGTTTAAGTTGCAAGATTATTTTTTTTAGGATGGATAGTTTGGATTGAACATATATCCTCAATCTGTCAATCAAGTACAAATTCAGTCTATTCGTTTTTCTCCCATACCACCCTCTGACACATTTCTAACTATTTAGTTTTCTCACTTTTGACCCCTAAAGTATTTATTAATTATTATCTAACTTCTTTATAAGTAGTAATTATTAGATACTACAATTATATCCGTACAAACATGTTGGCATGACAAAATATGCTTAAATAGTTCAAAAACGATAAGTTGCATTAGTCCCAACGGGACGGGTCATTTGCTAGTTCTTCTCTAAAATGCATACCTCTACAGAGGGATAACGATGAATGAAGGAAAAGATGACAACCGCCAACAATAGACTCCACTGCACTACCTTCAGTTGTTTTTCCTCATTTTCCAATATACAGTATTATGTATGTTAATGTTTGAAGTAATCAGTTTTACAAACACAGAAAAAGGACGCAACTTGGATACTAGCGCCAAACAGAGAATGAGTGGAGCGTTTTCTTATATTTCATGTTCCACTAATTGGAAAAAAACCTGAATCGTCTATAGCAGAATTTGATAACACATTGCACAAGCAGGGAAGAAGCCGATTTGCCAGCAACCCTATTTCAATGAGCCCTCCACAGTTGCCGCTTAGCCAGATTGCGAATTGAAGGATGCCTCCATGATTGAAGTATTCCAACTCAACCTGCAAGTGCAATCCATACGAAGTTAAGATCACATACGAACACAGCAGAAAATTAATACTAACTCCAGTGTGAAATGACTCAAGTGTCAAAGCGAAGCATACATGTAAAGCTCTTGCCAGAGTCGCTAGTAACTGTAACATCCTGCTCTGCCCGTATTTACAGCTTGGGAGGTCTATGTTGTAGCGTTCGTGACCTGTCAAGCCCAGTGTGTCTACATCATCACAAGGCTTGAAACAAGGAGGGATAATGCCCATACCAACTAGATTGCTTCGATGAATCCTATCAAAGCTCTTTGCAATCATAAGTAAGTCATATATAGGGCCCTTAGCAGCCCAGTTACGAGAGCTTCCACTTCCATATTCTGCTCCGGCAAGGACAATGGTGTCTTCTCCATCAGCCTTCTATTTCTGCAGTATAAATTAACCACTCTTATGAGAAAATTTGGGAGGAAGCTTCACTTTTAATTAAGATACACTGGAACAGAGATAGCTCTCATCCATTTTGCATGTGTGGCAGTGCCCGGCAACACATTTCACTTTCTGACCTTTATTACGTAGGAAACAATATGTAGCATATATGTAGCACTAATCCAATGGAAGTAAGAGTATCAACCGTATTAGCTCATTGAACTTGTTCAGGAAGCTACTCGAGGCAGCTCAACCGTATTAGCTCATAACTGTGTCTTTTGAAATCAGTTCTATTGATAGTTGGAACAAGCAGATAGAACGCACAGTCTCATCGCTCCTCCCAGTTAGTTTAACATAGTTTAATGTGACATGATCTATGGAGAAGAAACCCATGGTTGCTCCATACTCAGGGGACATTTTTGCAATGGTTGCCCTGTCAGCCATTGATACTTGTTGCATACCCTCACATATATCCACATATTAAGAATTTTGAGCATATACATGAATGAAACAAGTGGTAGCAAACAAAATTCATGTAGTACTTTACCGGTTAGCTTGCTCAACAAACTTGCCAACAACACAGTGCTTCCTCAACATTTGGGTCACAGTCAAAAGCAAGTCAGTAGCCATGACACCATCGCGTAATTTACCGGATAGCTTCAACCCGACAACACCAGGCAATACCATGCTTATTGGCTGTCAAATGAATTTTTCCAAATCAGAATAGAAGGGATGTAAAGCTGTTTCAAATTCAATGCCTTCATTTCTAAGTTTCTGTATCACCATGCAACTTGAACGATGAATAACTGAGTATATTCTTTCACAATGTCAGCCTAAGTTGACATAAAATAGAGTATTCTTTGTTGTACGACCGATATTATACTGTTCTTATATCAAGTACCAATGATGGATATTGTCGCCAACATACCGACAGAGCCAGAACTGGTCAGCCTTAGCGAAAAGTCTGGTTTGAAGTATCCTGGAAAATTGTCTATCGTGTGCAAGTTACCACCTTCTGATCCAAAGAGGAGCAATCCCTTTCTATTCTGGAGGTGGTATCTCTCTATCAGTACATTTTCTGACTGGATATTGGATTCTGTACTACCTTCCCAAGCAATTCTCCCAAGCGGTATCCCCCAGACGACAACCGCAGGCAAATCCTCCCGTGGCGTAGAGATCACCCTACGGGGTTTTGCCTCTTTAAACATTCTCTTCCCATACCCAAGCACCGGTTCAATACATGCTTAAGGAGCCCATAACAACTGGGCCAATCCTTGTTGAAACTTGATTCTCAAGAGTTCAGTGAAACTTTTTTTAAGCTCCCTCTGATGGGTTCTAATAATATTTTGTGTAGGCACTAATTGTAATTAGGAAAAGTTATTTATTATTTAGCCCCTTGTACTCTCTATTTAAGCCACAGTGCTGGAGATACTAATTAAGAAAATAAAATATTTCTTCTACCCTAATCTCTCTCTCACGTTTCTTCATGGTATCAGAGCAGGACGATCAGACCTGCTCCGACTAACCTCTGGCGCTTTTTTTCTTCAATCAGCGCTCTTCTCTGCTCCCCTCCAGTTGATGATCTCTGTCCTCAGATCTGACAGCCACCTCTCTGAATATTCAACCTCTCTGAATATTCAGATCACCAGCAACAACAGGCTGCAGCCGCAACCCTAAAGGCGCCCTGCAACCCTAAAGGCGCCCAATAGACGTCGTCCTCTCCAACTCTGACTGCCTGCCTGGTGCAATGACTTCACAACCAACCTTCATCCCCTCGGCCGGTAACGGCAGTGACTCTGCTCCACTCATCGTAATTGCTGCAAATCCGGCCACCCACAAGCTTCAAGCAACCAACTTCATCCAGTGGAAATTACAGATTCAATCCGCCCTAACTGGCCATGGGCTCATGGGCTTTGTTGATGGCACGAATCCGCCGCCACCCCGCCTCTCCACCAAGGCGGCTACTACTCACCCTCCACCTTCAGCGCCTACTACCACAGTGCAGGCGTCCTCTTCTCCATCCGAGTCTGCGGGCGTGCAGGATGCTCCAACTGACACCACGGCCTCCTCCACCGTCTCGGAGCTTCCCAATATAGTTCCCAATCCAGCCTACACTGCTTGGCACCAACAGGACCAGCTCATCTTCTCGTTCCTGGTGAGCACGTTGTCACCTAGTGCATTCGCTCATGTTATCCGATCAGAAACATCTGCGCAAATCTGGTCCACGTTGCACAATATTTATGCCCGACCCTCCCGCAGCCACATTGCTCAGATCAAAGAGCATCTTAAACGACCACTTCAGGGCTCTAAATCTATTTCGGATTTTATGAACTTTGTGAAGCAGAAAGCTGATGAGTTAGCCCTTTTAGGTAAGCCGATGGATGAGGCTGATTTAATAGATCGTATCCTTGATGGTCTTAATGAGGTCTACTTGCCTGTGGTGGAAGCTATCAAGGCCCGTGAGACTGATATCAGCTTTGAGGAATTATTCGAGAAGCTCACACACAAGGAACTATCACTTGCCCGCTCACACACGGTTGCTCAGTCGACTATTCCAGCCTCTGCTAACCTCACCTTTGGCCCACAAGGTCGTGGTCGTGGTCGTGGCCGCGGTCAGCATGGTCGGCATTCGACACAATTTCAGTCACCTCAGGCCTCTCTTCTGGGGCCAGCCCCTCCCATTGGCAGTGTTCATCCTTGGCAAGCTGCGAGTACACCTGCATCTCAGCGCCCTCCACCACGTCCTTTTCTTGGCCTATGTCAGGGGTGTGGCACTCAGGGCCATCGGATTCGTCAGTGTCCACAGTTTGGGTGGATGTTGCAGCAACATGAGGGGTCTTCTGTTAGTGGGTCCAGTATTTCGCGCAGTGGTGCTTCCAGGTTCTCCCCCCCTGCCGCGACATATCAGTCCTCCTCGTCATGGCAGCCACGAGCACATGTCGCCACTGCTCCACCAAGTGTTCCGCCGCCACCAACTTGGCTGCTTGATACTGGCGCGACGCATCATATCACCACGGATCTTGAGAATTTGTCCTTGCACCAACCGTATACTCAGACAGATGATGTGATGATTGGTGATGGTACGGGCTTACCCATCACCCATACTGGTTCGATGTCTCTCTTCTCTCCCTCGCACTCCTTTCAGTTATCTAATGTCCTTTTTGTTCCATCGATAAAGAAAAATCTTATCTCTGTGTCTCAATTATGTACCTCTCACAATGTCATTGCTGAATTTTCTTCAAATGGTTTTGTCTTGAAGGATCGCACCACGGGGGCGTCTATCCTAACTGGTCCACTTAAAGATGGTGTCTATGAATGGCCTTCATCGTTTTCCTCTTCCTCGCCGCTTGCCTTCATCTCAGAGTCTCGTCCGTCTTTCGATCACTGGCATTGTCGTCTTGGTCATCCGGCAAATCCGATATGCCGAAGAGTAGTTTCGCAATTTTCACTTCCTGTTAGTAGTTTTGTTGAGTCTGAGTCCTGTAATGCGTGTCAGTGCGCAAAGAGTCATAAACTTCCATTTCATGAATCTAGTATTCGTTCAACTCGACCTTTAGATGTCGTTTTCTCTGATATTTGGACCTCTCCCATTTACTCGCATGATGGTTCTAAATATTATGTTATATTTGTTGATCACTTCTCAAAATATGTGTGGTTCTACCCAATGCAACGCAAGTCACAACTCTACGATATTTTTGTTCGGTTTCGGAATCTAGTTGAGAAGTTCTTCTCATTTCCTCTCAAAACACTATACTCTGATAATGGGCGTGAGTACATCGGTCTTCGCTCATACCTTTCCGAGACAGGAATTTCTCATCTCACTTCTCCACCTCACACGCCTGAGCACAATGGGTATGCTGAGCGGCGTCACCGACACATTGTCGAGACCGGTCTCGCCCTTCTCCATCACGCCTCTATGCCCCTACAGTACTGGCCGTATGCCTTCACCACTGCTGTTTACCTCATCAACCGCCTTCCCACTCGATCTCTAAATCTAAAATCCTCATATGAATCCATATTCCACTCTCCTCCAAACTATTCTAAGCTTCGGGTATTTGGGTGCTTATGTTATCCCTGGTTGCGACCTTATTCCGCTCACAAGCTCGACGATCGATCTATACCCTGTGTATTTGTTGGGTATTCCCTTACTCAGAGTGCTTATCTTTGTCTTGATCCCACTACTCATCGAGTCTATACTTCTCGTCACGTTCGATTTGTCGAGTCCACCTTCCCTCTTAGGTCCTCTGATACTCCTCCCTCAGAATCCTCTGCAGACCTTCTAGCTCAGTGGTTCGGCCCCTCTACGAGTCTCCTTCCTGTGCAGCATCCCCTGCAGTCCTCCTCGCCTCCAGTATCAACTCCTACGACACCCCCTTCTCTTCCCCGTGGGCTGGTCCCCCCCTACCCTCACCACTACGCTCGTCGTCCGAGGCCTGCACCCAACACAGCTTCACCGTTACCACCACCTCCTCTGAGTTCCTCCCGTCCCACTCATCCAATGGTCACCCGCTCTAAAGATGGCACCCTATCCTCGAAGCCTAAATACACTCTTACTGCTGCCATCTCTTCCTCTTCTGAGGACATCGAACCCACCACGGTTGCTCAAGCTCTCAAGGAGCCCAAGTGGCGGTCTGCAATGGCTTCTGAATTTGATGCTTTACTTCGTAATCACACATGGGACTTGGTTCCTCCCTCTTCCTCTCAAAATCTTGTTGGTTGCAGGTGGGTATTTCGGACGAAGCGCTTGCCTGATGGTTCTGTCGAGCGCTATAAGGCCCGGCTTGTTGCCAAGGGTTTTCATCAAAGGCCTGGTGTAGATTATCATGAAACCTTTAGTCCGGTTGTGAAACCGTCGACTGTTCGGCTGATTCTCTCTCTTGCAGTGGGCCAACAATGGCCAATTAAACAGCTGGACGTTAATAATGCGTTCCTTCAGGGGACGTTACATGAGGATGTCTTCATGGCTCAACCCCCAGGTTTTGTTGACCAGGATCGGCCTGACTTTGTGTGTAGACTCAGAAAGGCAATCTATGGACTTAAGCAGGCCCCTCGAGCATGGTATGCTGAGCTTCGCTCCTTTCTTCTCCAACAGGGGTTCTCCGGTTCTCGAGCTGATGCTTCCCTGTTCTTTTTTCGTCAGTCTGGGGTTTCTATATTTTTGCTCGTCTACGTTGATGACATCATCATCACGGGCTCTGACTCTGTTCTCGTGCAGCGTTTCATTGATGTTCTCTCTACCAGGTTCTCTCTTAAGGATCTAGGTGATTTGTCATATTTTCTTGGTGTTGAGGTGCTTCCTCACTCACAGGGGCTTTTACTATCCCAACAGAAGTATATTCTTGACTTGCTCCAGCGGCTTGGCATGGCAACTGCCAATTCTGTGCAGACTCCCATGGATACTTCAGCTGACCTTACCTTACACAGTGGCACTGCTCTCTCTGATGCGCGCGAATATCGCATGGCTGTGGGCAGTCTCCAGTATTTATCTCTCACTAGGCCAGACATTGCCTTTGCAGTTAATCGTCTCTCGCAGTTTATGCACCGGCCTACCACTGCTCATTGGCATGCCGTCAAACGACTTCTTCGATACTTACAGGGTACTTCTGATCTAGGCATTCTTCTTCGCCGGGGTACGTGCTCCCTTTATGCCTTCTCTGATGCTGACTGGGCCGGGAACAAGGACGACTACACGTCTACTTCTGGCTACATGGTCTTCTTGGGTGGATCCCCGATCTCTTGGAGCTCCAAGAAGCAGCGGACTGTTGCTCGATCCTCGACTGAGGCCGAATATCGTGCTGTTGCGTTAGACTTTCATTTTGTTCGTGAGCAGGTGCAAGCTGGAACTCTACGAGTCTCTCATGTCTTCTCTGCCGATCAACTCGCGGATTGTCTCACAAAGCCCCTTTCCCGGGCTTCGTTTCTTCTGCTACGTTCCAAGATTGGAGTCTCCTCCCGATCCTCCATCTTGCGGGGGCGTGTAGGCACTAATTGTAATTAGGAAAAGTTATTTATTATTTAGCCCCTTGTACTCTCTATTTAAGCCACAGTGCTGGAGATACTAATTAAGAAAATAAAATATTTCTTCTACCCTAATCTCTCTCTCACGTTTCTTCATTTTGGTATTCAGATGGTATCAGAAAGTGAAATAATGGCATTGTGTTCTCGAGAGAAGATCACTATTAATTTATCAGTTGGATGAATGTAAAAATACTAAATCTAGAATGGAAAATGCTATATGTCACTGCTCTCTCTTCACCCTTTAATGTCACTGCTCATGTGGGATTCTCCAAGTGATTGGTAGATTTGTAGATGGAAATAAAAACTAATTAAAAGCAATTATGTCTTAACGCATAAGGGGTGAAAAATATGGGTGAAAAGTAAAGGGAGAAGCACATCACCCCTCTTCTCCAACTACTTGGGATCTTATTAGTAAAACCTACACAAGCCTACCAACTCTTCTGGACTTCAGCTAAAGTGACCCAACAACAGTTCCAACCCTCGCACACCTAATAAAGAAACACCAAAGTGGTAGTGAAGCTCAACAGTTGAAAGAAGAAAATAAACCAATCACGTAGCTCGGTTCCATAAATTCATTTTGAGAGGCGCCTTTTTAAATGTTTGAGAAATAAGTTTCTTCAGGCACATATCTACGCAAATAAAGCTTTTCGGTCATTAGTACTCAAACAAACGTCTAAAACCAAACTGCATGCAAAACCAACTTTTCCTAGTACTGTTGTATGTGAAACGGGGAGCTAATCATAAAACTCAGAATACCTGGCTATGCATTGTTGCCTCAGCTTCAATTCCTCCAACTCCCCATCCAGCAACTCCTAAGGAGCCGTCAATCATAGTTGTGTCGGGGTAGAGAATATCATCTTTGTTGAAACAACACGCCCAAGATATTCAAGGTTCACCTGAAAATTATGAGATGACTTGCTAAGAGCCAAGACAAACCAGTAAGCCTTAGAAAAAGAGAAAGAAGGCTACGAAACTCAAACGAAGTATGTCAGAAATAATACCTTGTGATATGCTACCCTTGCTCCAGGATTTACATTGTTCATCGAAAAATGATGAGCATTAACCGGTGGACAATACCAGAACCAGGAGGAACGACCAGCATGTTACGGAAACCAACTCTCTCTTTGTTTCTTTAAAATTCAAGCTCCATATTTGTCTGCACGGCGTTCTCATGTCTCGCAACATCAACCTGAACTGAGTGATCGACTAAAAGATCAACTGGTACCTGAAAACAATCTCTCTTAAAAACCAGAACACACAAGAGAATCAAAGAGATAACATCGCCACCGCACACCCACAATGTGAAACCCGTGCATTCATGGAGTATCATCTAATACTATTGATAATGCAGTGTACTTCCTTCCTGGAACAAGGCTACTATGCTTGGACAGTATTCAACATGCTCATGGAAAGGACTAAACAGTACACCCTGATATATCATCTTAACATTCAAAGAACCAAGAAAGTAAAATATCAATGTATTGATCTTATTAGACTCCTTTCCAATATTGTTCTTAGCATCTCGCATACAAGCCAGGTCAACAATGGCTGGGACTCCCGTGAAATCCTGATTAACAGGCAGAAAAGTAAAATAATGCAGCAGTGCCAGAAGAATATGAGTCAGAACAGAAGTCATGCTTCGGTAGACCACCTGTAAGAGAATTCGGGCAGGATTAAAGGGGATCTCAACTTGCTTCGGGGAAGTATTCTCTGAGGCAATGATCTTCTCAACATCAGCCTTAGTAACAACTGCATATGGCAGATTACAAAAGTATCTTAATGGAGTAAGGATGCATGTCTGCAGCATACCAGAAAGTAACAGTGTCACTATTGAGGAAGATTGGAAAGCAAGATACAACAAATTTGAGTGAACTTATTGTTTAATCCACATGCCAATCCTTGGATCTTCCAGAGCTTTCAAGCTGTAGAATTTTCCAGACTCGCCTCCTCCAGCCTGGGGAAGAGCGGTAAAAATGCGTTGAAAAGGATTTTCAAATGCTGAAAATAGTGACAAAACAGACATTCCAATCAAACCCCATTTTCCAATAATCGACAGCGATGATCTAGAATGTTGTTCCAGTTGTCAGAATAGCCAACTAGTCAGGTGGTCCCGGTTTCGAGTCTTATTCGGGGTAGATCAGTATTACATCCGTATGCATTTATTAGTCTATTTGATTAAACACAGTTTAGCGATTGAGGTCTAACTTAAGGATTGACGAGAATTTATTTTACCGACACTCTTCACAAGAAGCTGAATCTAACTTTCATTTCGAAACTGATATACCGACGAAAAACGACACCATTACTCCAGAAGATGAAAGCTAACACTGGTCTATTTAGGGACAAGAAAAGTTCGTAACAAGGGCGGAGCAAGCTTTTGGCAAGGATCGTGCCCCAACCAATTTTTCAAAAAAACTACAATATTACCACTTTATCTTATAAATAATTTAATTGTGCTCTGACAAAATCTGCTTAATTTCCCCACGTATTTTTTACATCATGCCCTGGTAGTTTCCAACCTCATTTGTGAGCGCTTATACCACTCTTGTCAACCAAGGGTGTAAACAAGCCGAGCGAAACCAGATATCACCAGGATTGGGCTTGCCTCTCCAAAACATCAGGCTGGGGCTAAGTTCGAGCTCGTTCAGAGCACTACATTACAACTTGGACTTCCGAAAAATATAACATGTTTGAGCTCAGCTCGGCCATCTGGCTTGAGAGCTCCTCTTGTATTAATATATTAGCAATGACATAATTTATGAATTAACCTAAATAAGAAAGTTCATAATAAACTAATGAAATTAGATATTAATGTATTACATGGTGTAGGTATCCATTACACTGATACAAAGTATATGTCTGTGCATTACAAAATTACAAGAAAAAAACTCTAGCTTCATTACGAATTAATGAAATTAGATACTAATGTACTGCATGATGCAAGTACGAATACCACTAATAGAACTAATTAAATTATATATTAATGTACTATATTATATTAATGAAATTAGATATTAATGTATTATATGATGCATGTACCAATTACAATAATATAATTAGTTAAATAATATATCGATGTATTATTATATTTGTCGAAGCGAAGCGAAGCGAAACACTCCCATATTTGTCGAATCTTTAGATTGAAATGGTACAATATGTTTAAACTATATGTGGTTGAAAGTGGAAGCAATCCCAAAATTTGTGGTCCAGATAAATTGTGGGGTTAAAATAGGATTATATTTCTGTTTCTTCAGAGTAGAAATCATTGAATGGCTATATAACCTTAAACCAAATGTTCCAAAAGGCTATTTGTCTAAAACAAAAGGTTTCAAAAGGCAAATAATGATGTCAATGCTTTACTATCATATACATAACCATATTTTCCTTTCGGTAAATGTTCTTATAGAAAACAATTAATACGAGAATCGTTTTTTAAAGACGACTCCCTCAGAAAAAAAATGACACGCAAGGGGCTAGAGGATGGAGACTCGGAGTTAAAAATTCTACAGTTAAGACGATTGGGAACTCGTGGCCTATAAATATATGTGGTGTTCATCATTTTATATCACTCCTGGTACCATTTCCATTTCTTCTTATTGCAATATCCCTGACTTTTGAAGCTAACAGTCTCAAGACTTCTTTTTTTTTTTTTTTTGGTCAAACAACAGTCTCAAGACTGTTTACAGTTAAAAGGTAAGTTCATGACTCAAGCTATTTTCAATTCGCATTTTGTTGTTGTTATTTCTTCCCTTATTGTAAGGGTTTGTAGCTCATGCTTTACGCGGCCATTTCTAGGTGTCCGTGTGTTGTGAGGGTGAGAACTTTCGTAATGTAGGCATTCGAAATGCGTGCTGATCTTTTTTCCTTTTTTTTCTTTTTCTTTTTCTTGAATTACTTAAATCTTGAGTTGCATCTTTTCACGTAATAGTTCTCTTTATAGCAACTTGGTAGTAACAACTTGAGAAGACAAATAGGAAGCTAGAATCAATTACTGATTACAAATGTGGATCAATCCATGAAGAGTTAAGTCGACCTTTTATTGTTGGAAATAGAAATGTTTTCAACTCCACAGAGTAGTGGTTACAGGTTACCACTGACTGTTTTGGTTCACAAATATTATAAGTGGAAGTGAGATTGAAGATCAGTCTTTTAACTCTATTTCTAGCCATTTGTTCAATCCAATACATATCACCGATTTCTTTCCATGTAATTAGTGGAAAGCATACAATAATTGGTGTAAGTATGCATTAAGAAAACACAAACGCACTAATAAATATAGCACTCATTCTTTTAAGTAGCAGAAATTGTCATTCTTGTTCGCAGTTGTAAACCAAACAGAGGTTTTCTCAAGTTTCTAACCCTCTTCCTCTTTTATTTCATTAGAATGGAGAGACCTGCTGCTGCTGCTTCGTCTGGTTTGAGCTCCAGCAAGTTAAGATCTGCTGGGGGTTCGAGCATGAGCTTATGGGACAGAATAAAACACCGTCGCTGCAGAAAAACCCCGCTCTCTGAGCTCAGGAATCGAAGAACAGAACTTAAAAGTAAGATTCCCCCACTTGTGGGGAACCGGAGCAATCTCAATGGGGGCGATGATTCATCTGAAGACCGTGAATGGGTAAACAAGACACTGAGTCACTTTCGAGCCTACTACGACGAGCTCGCACGTGAAGGGACAACACACCATGTCGATAGTAAAGCATATAGTATTATGATACAGAAACCAGATTATAAGAAAATTAAACAGCGCATTGGAGCTGTTCCAGGAGTGAACATAGGGGATCAGTTCCGTTACAGGAAGGAAATTTCTCTTGTTGGCCTGCATAAGCCAGTGCAAGCCGGAATAGACTTCATGAATCATGGAAGAAAGGTAGTGTGCATTTCAATCGTGGTAACTGAGGGTGGGGATTACACCAATGATACCAAGAGGGCTGATTTCATAACCTATTCTGGGCAAGGAGGTAATATGGGATGTGCGGGGAAAGAGTTTGAAGACCAAACCCTTGATAAGAAAGGGAACCTTGCTCTTGAAAACAGCATTGAAGTTGGGAATCCGGTGAGGGTTATCCGAGGTAACAACAAACAAAGATGTAGGTTCTATGTCTACGATGGACTCTACAGAGTGGTAGAATCTCGACAAGAGAAAGGCGCACATGGAAGACTAGTATTCAAGTTTGATTTGGAAAGACTTCCAGGACAAGCTTCGCTTACTAAACTACAACTGTGGAAGCTGAGGAGTGGCTGAGGCACCTTAAGGGTTAGTTTAGTTTTTTTTTTTTTTTTTTTTTTTTTTTTTTTTTTTTTTTTTTTTGGTAATAACCTTGTACTTGTATTACTTCAGTTTTGAAGTCCTGAAATGCACCAATGTTATTGCTTGAATTGAGGGTCTTCATAAGTAATTTCTGCACAAGAGCTAAACTTTTGAGGTAGTCGCTTTTGAAGAGGCTCTCGATTGGCTCGAACTGATTTTAGTGTTTGATCTAGCTTGCCATTAACTTGGGGGTGTACGCGGTTAGATTTCAGCCGCAAAATCCCAACCTATATCTATGTTCTCCGTTTGATTTCTCTCACACGCTATTGGTTCGGTTCCGTAAACCTGTTGATACATAATTTCTTACTTAATATAGCAAACTTAAATGTAGAATTATGTGAAAAGCTAAACATGTAAAGTGTGAAATCATGACTATAATCAGATTTACCACTATTTGTTATTTTGTTCTAAGCATAATTTACACAAAACCCAATCAAGAATGGGATATGAACAGAACCTTTACGTAAAAATGGTTTGAACTGGCATCATATTAACAGTAACCAGTAACAAGAAGCAATAATTGTAGTATATATGTCTAAAAGAAGGAGACAATACCCAATAGTAGCAATACTCCAGTAGCGTCGAATCGATTGACCTCTGGCCGATGCTGCTGTTCCGAGTTAATCCTGGAGGCTGGCCGGCGACCGCCACTTACCGCCGTAAGTCCCCAACCGCGAAAGGGAAATTGGGCGACGAGAGTAGAGAGGTTCTAGAGAGAAAAGAGGAAGAGAGATTGCGAGCCCTAGAAGCTAGAGACATGACCAATTGAGACATGACCAATTAATTGTGGAGACCAGTGAGGCCAATGATAAGACTAGTTTGTTCTGACGCTGACCATTAGAGCATCTCCAACAGCAAAGTTGTCATTGGACTAAATTTGTACCTGCCATAAATTTTACACCGGCACTTTTTGCTCCAGCAAATGGCCTAAATATAGGCCACCAGTATTATTTTATTATTTTATAACTTTCATTATTAAACAATTATGTTATTACATATGTTTAAGAACTAATTACTTTTTGCCAAAATATAACGAATTAATTAATTTGGGGAAAGTAAGAGAATTTACTATTTGTTTTTTTAATTATTTATTTATTATAAATAACGAATTAATAAATAACAAATCATTATTTTTATTTTTAAATAACGAATTAATTAATTTGTTGAAATGAGTGACTTAATTAAACCAAAGGTTGTATTTGCAGGAGAAGTGGAGAGGAGGAGAGCATTAAAACTGACTTTTTTAATTTTTACACCAGGTCCAATTGTCTTTGGTTTAGGCCAGATGTGGTCCAAAAATATGCCAGGAGCAAATATAGGCCAAATTTTGCACCAGCTGTTGGAGATGGATTTTTGGGCAAATCTGGCCTATATTTGTGCCAAAGACAGTTTTTCCACCATCTCTTGGATATGCTCTTACCCATGTTTGTATTGTGTCTCTTAACTCTCACTCCTATTTTCAATTATCAGTTGCTTTGATTCTGGTTCTTCTCTTCCCATTCTCTCCTCCGATTTCTTCTCCTACTACTTTTACTTCTCCATAAAGTCTTTGGTGTCAGATTGATCGATTCATCTTCTGGATCATCATTGCTTCTTTACTGCATCTGCTAGTGGAAGAAGCAACATCAGTTTCGAAGATCTTGAGTATCATTGAGCGTGGAGGGCGTGCAGGTGCATTAAAGGATGAGGGCTTCCTCCTATTGGTTCTGATAGGCGAAGCCGAAAGTGATTTTTTGGCTGCTATTGCATGGCTTAACCCTAGTTGACTACTAACTGCAGTTTATAGGCCGGTGATAAAGCTAATCTATTAGGGTCTCTCATTAGTCTTGCATGCCTCCTAGCTACACCAATTAGAAACCAATAGCCTCATAGACGTAGAATAGGATTAGGGTTTGTCTTGGTTTATTTTAGGTTAACTGGTTCTTTTCCTTCTCATTATCCTTCCATGGATCCTCTTTCACCAGACTCAAGTCCGGACTACCAAATCTTCAACCCCAATTTTGTTCCCTTACCTCGTCAAGGTCCTACTATGTTCGTGAATCATGTCTTGGTATCATCCCTTCGTAACCTGTGGCAGAACACTTTCATTGGAAAGTTTCTGGATGAAAGCCCTCCCCCCTCCTCGGTGGTTCAGGAAGAGGTACATGCCAGTTGGGGCACCCTCAACATGGTGGTAGTGGAAAGAAAGCAAAACATATTCTTTTTCCACTGCCTTGATCCACAAGACAACAGTGCCCTGGTTAAGGAAAGTTTGGTTTCTATCCGAGGAAAAGCCCTTATGCTAAAAGAGAGAAGCCCTAATTTGGTCCTAGCAGAGGCTGAGTTCCCTTCTACGGAGGTCTGGCTACAGGTGCATGGGGTGCCAATGGAATACTTTGTTTTCCAGTTGGCTGAAGATCTAGGGAAATTGGCGGGGGAGGTCCTAGAGATAGACTGGAATGACCAAAGAGTAGTGAACATGGATTTTTTTAGAATCCGCATCAGAATCGACCCAAAGCAGCCATTAATGCCAGGGGCTTTTCTTCATTTGCTGGATGGGGAACCTACATGGCTGTATTTCAGGTATGAAAGAATTTTTAAAGTTTGCATGAAGTGTGGACGTATTGGTCATAAGATAGCTACATGTGATTGGGAGGACTGGATGGTCGTTGATAATCTCAATCAGAGATATCAAGAGGCTGGATATGGTGATGTGGTGCAAGTTATGTTCAACACCATTTTCCCCTATTCTCTCCTAGACTTAGGGCTTTCAGAATTTATGGACCTAATAGATCTACAAAGATAATGGTGCATGACCTAAATGAGCCCCTGCAGCAGATATCTCCTCCTTTTATAGGAGAGAATCAAGAACTTGTGTTCAATGTGGACTCCTCAACTTCCCGCTCATCTAATGAATCTAATACTTCACCAGTGTCTTTTAATTCCCCCACGTCGGTTCTTTCCCCTTTTACCCCACATCCCCCCCCCCAAACTTAGCAGTTAGGTTAAATGAACCTGTCACCACATTGGGGGTGCTGCAACAAGCAGCGTTGAGATTGAGGTCTTTAATTGCTACGGGAGAGATTTCGGTTGATCGTCTGCAAGAAACTGAAGAGACAATACAGATGAATAAAAATCAGGTTCTATTGGGAGATGAAGGAGTGGGTCCTACGGACATGCATACTGCTGCTATGCTTGGTCCCGAGTTTAATGCACAGGGTACTTCTGCTTCTCGAGGTCAAACAGGGGATGAACTGGGTCAGGGGGAAGACAAAACGGTTGGGTTCATTGGTGAGAAGGATATAAAAGGGAAGCAACTCAGTACAGAAACAGTTTTTGCTCAAATGGAGAAAGGGGAAAGCTCGAATACGGGAATGGTCATAGAGAAGGAGGTCACTGGTGCTATGCAGCAAACCCAGCCTGATGCATGCATGAATCTGAAGGAGGAGAAAGAGAACTGTTTGATGGATCACAATAAGGAGGACCACAGTTTGGCGATCATTCCAGTGATTGATGCTGAGCCAATTTGTACCTGGCCGGCTTTCAAAATGGAAATCCCAGATTTCGAAGTTTGGTCAAGTGATGGGGATTCTGAGTGGGAATTGCACCATGAAGCGATGGAGGAAATTATGGAAAAGAAACTGGATCTACTGGAAGCTCTCATTCCAGGACTAGCGGATCCGGCCAAGAATGATTATTCAAAGCAAGAGGTGATTGTGATAAGTGATGATGAGGAGGACACGGAAGATCTGCAACAGCAAGGCAAAGAGGAGGCAAAGTTGAACAAGAGGATGGAAAAGCAGACAGAAACTGAGAAACAGTATGGGGTGATGCCGCCAAAGAAAAGGAAACAATGGAGGCTTGAGGAAGATGAGAAGATTCATCAGGGTAAGCGACTTCATTTGTCCCCTGTTCATCATCTAATCAACCCACCAGGTACATGCATCCTACGCCCCCCCCCCCCCCCCCCTTTAAAAGACCTCGATTAGATGTCGTAGTAAATGAGGTAGATTCTAGGAGGCCACTGAAATTGAATTTGCTTCTAAATAAGAAGTTTTCCCCCTTCATAAATTCTGGGTTTAGGCAGGTTGTCCCTAAACAACCTCCAAAACAGCCATGAATGCCATAGCATGGAACTGCAGGGGATTAGGTCAACAACCTGCAGTTCGTGATGTTTTTAAGTTGGCCACTTTAACTGATCCCTCCTTCATTTTCCTGTCTGAAACAAAACAAACTGTCAATTCTGTAAATAAAAAGCTTAGGAAACTTGGGTTGCAGTCTTTTGGGATTGACCCTTTGGGTCTTTCTGGGGGTTTGTGGCTGGGATGGAAACCTTCTATCAATGATGATTTGATCACCTCCTCTAAGAATCTCATTCTAGTGAAGGCTGAGCTTCCCCATGCAGGGACTTGCATGGTGGGCTTTATCTATGGCCCGCCAAATATGAGGGATAGGGAAGGGTTTTAGAAGGAGATTGATTCCAAATTTTGCCAAATTAGGACTCCACTTCTTCTGATGGGGGATTATAATCAAATTCTTACTTCTCAAGATAAAATGGGTCCACGTAAGCTGATTGACCAAGGGGCAGAAGTACTAAGGGATTATCTAGGTAGACGGGGTTTGGTGGAGCTCAAAAATATAGGCCCCTGGTTTACATGGACCACCAATAGGGGTGCCTCAACACCTACTTTTGAGCGACTTGATCGAGCTTGGATCAATTTTGCTTGGCTTGACCTTTTTCCCTTCACCACCCAGCAAAACCTAGGATTCTACTCCTCTGACCATTGCCCAATTAAGGTTACCACTCAACTTAGCATAGCTAAGCCCAGAAGACTATACAAATTTGAAGCCTGGTGGACACACCATCAGGATTGCCATGACCTTGTTAAGTTATCTGGACCCTAGACATTCTTGGCTCTCCGCTTTTCAAACTCCAGCAGCGTCTAAAAATTGGAGTAAAAACGTTGAGCTTATGGGCTAAAAATAATGGATCCTTAACATCTAGAATTGAAAAATCCAGAAAGGATGTCCTCTACTGTCAGAGCCTTCTACCTGATGCTGAAGCCTTACAGAATTTCTTTGCCTCAAAACAAAATCTTGATCACTTACTTGTTGATCAGGAGGCCTACTGGGCTCAGAGAGCCCACTGTAAGTGGCTCAAATATGGGGACAGAAACACAAAATTCTTTCATGCATCCACTAAAATTAGAAGACATAGAAACCATATTTGGACCATTAAGTCTGAACAGGGGACTCACCTCACTAAGCCAGAAGACATCATGCAAGAACTACTTGACCATTTTAGGGGTATTTTCCAACAAACTAAGACTGAAAGGGTTGCTTGTGAATTCTCCATCTTGGCTCAAATAGGTATTTCATTAGATCCTTCTCAGGTTCAACTTCTGCAGAAAAATTTCACTGCTAAGGAAGTCACCCAAGCTGTCTTCTCCATGAGTCCATTGAAAGCCCCAGGGCCAGTTGGTATTCCTCCGATTTTCTTCCAAAGTTTCTGGTCTACCATTTCCAGCTCTGTTATCTCAGCGGTTCTATCATACCTTAACTCAGGTCATATGCTTAGGGAAACAAACAAAACAATTCTGGTGCTCATTCCAAAAAAAGATCATTCAGAGACAGCTCAGGACTTCAGACCTATAAGGCTTACTGATGTACTTTATAGGATTATCTCTAAGGTTTTGGCCAATAGAATTAAGAGGGTCATATCTAAAAATGTTAGATGGAATCAATCTGGTTTCATCCCAGGAAGGCTTATTCAAGACAATACTGCCATTGCCTCTGACCTTCTTCATTTCATCACTAAAGGGGCTCATCCAAACCATGAAGCTTATGGATGTCTAAAAATTGACATGTCTAAGGCTTTTGACAGAGTCAAATGGGACTTCCTTCAGCAAACTCTGTTAAAGTTTGGATTCCCCAGTTCCTTTACTAGGCTTGTTATGGGATGTGTCACCACCTCTTCCACAGCCCTTAACATAAATGGATCCCTCACTGAGTTCTTCACTCCTTCCTGTGGTCTAAGACAAGGGGATCCTCTCTCCCCATTTCTCTTTGTTCTTACAGCTGAGGCACTTTCTTGGGCCCTTGTTAGAGCTGAAGAATACAAAATGATTACAGGTATTCAGCACTCCCCTCAAGGACCCTCCATTACTCATCTTCAATTTGCTGATGATACTATTTTCTTCTTCAAAGTTGAGGAGAATACTGGACATAACTTAAAAAACATATTTCAGGAATACTGTCATCAGTCGGGCCAAGAAATCAACTATCATAAATCTGAACTGTCTGTTAGCCCAAACTGTTCATATCATGCTAAAAGAATCCTTTTGGCCCATCTTCATATTGATCTCCAACAGGAAATGGGCAAATATTTGGGGTTACCACTGGACATGGGATTTAGCTCAGAAGCTATAATTAATCAAACAATAAATCAAGTTGAGGGTAGGTGTGAAGGGTGGAAAACTTGCTATCTTAACAGAACTGGAAGAACTACTCTATTAAATCTGTCCTCACAAGCCTCCTGATTTACCCCTTCTCCAACATTAAATTCCCTGCCAAGAGTCTTAAAAGGATAAATCAAATCCTTGCCTCTTTTATCTGGAGAAGTTCTTCTAGCAAGAAAGCCATTCATTGGGCATCTTGGAGACATGTGCCGTCCTTATGAAATGGGAGGCTTAAATATTAGGTCCCCCACCCTTATGAATAAGGCACTCCTTGCAAAACAAGCTTGGAGAATTGCTACTGACAAATTCAGTTTGCTATCTAAATATTTCTCCTCCAGATATTGCAAGAGGAAAGACTTTCTTGCCAAAAAAAACTTCCCCAAAGCTTCTAGGGTTTGGACTAGTATCTCTTCTGTTAAATCCATTATTAGACAGGGGCTACAATGGGATATTGGTAATGGTGAGTTGGTTAGAGTTATAGGGGATAAGTGGATTCCAAATACCCCCCCTCTTTCATCTCCTTCAAGCCTCCTAGTGGATGATGCTGAGAGAGTAGTGAACTGGATTTACACAGACAGGAATGGGAAAAGATGTTGGAAAGAAGAGAAGCTAAGTCTCCTGCCACATTGGCTTGGAAAACAAATTAAATTCATCCCCCTAGCCAGGACGAACCAGCCAGATACCTATAGATGGGCTCCCTCTGGGAATGGTGAATTTTCTGTGGCTTATACCTATAAACAATTGGAGAAAGATGAATTCTGTGCTGACCTTGCTGCAGATAAGAGTGGGGGGTGGAAGGGGATCATTATTAACTTTCCTTGGAAAGCATTCTGGCGTCTGAAACTCCCTATAAAATTCCTATTCTTTCTCTGGCAACTCATAAATAATAAGCTTCCTACTAATCTTTCTCTGAGTAAATTTAGGATTTCCTCTTCTAAGATGTGTTCCTTGTGTCATAATCAGGAAGAGAGTGTTGATCGCCTCTTCATTCATTGTGCCTTTGCCAAGATTCTTTGGTCCATGTCTTCCATTCAAATCCCCCATGACACTTCCTTCTCCAGCTTCTTATCTCAAACATCTACACTTCAGGCATGCAAGATACACCCCTGAGACTCTGTTTGATTGGGGCCATCACCTGGTCTATTTTGCTGTTCAGGAACTCTCTGGTATACCAAAGACAGGATCAAGATGATAACACCGATTTGGTGTCTCCCACCTACAAAGCTAAACTCTTGGCTAGTCAATTTTTGGATAATTGGGTTTCCAAGCCCATAGGAAGCTTTAATCTTGTTACTCATAACAGGGAGGAGAAACCAAAAGTGATTGGGATCAGAGGAGAGGATTGCAGAGCACATAAAACTGAAGTTTTTGTCTGTATAACAAAGTACAACAAGCAAAAGACTATCCACTGCTCTGCTCATCACGGTGGAAGAATCCTCTTCATGCATAATGAGCATGCAGAAAGAGATGTGCCAAACATTATTTTGGATGCTTTTGTCAATGTTTTCATCTACCTTCGTGATACTCATATGGATCATATCAAACTGTTTATTAATAATGTGTGTGTTTTCAACCTTCTCCAGCAGCTGCAAGAGATAGCCCAGGGAAAGGAGCTGAGGTGGCCAGGGAATTGGAGAAGAAAGATGGAGGATGTGAAGGTCATTAGTTCTACTCTTTGCTGTTTGACTTGTCTCTTGTCTATGGAGGGTTCTAACAAACATTTTGATGTAAGATAAGTTGTTTTGTAAGTTTTGGTTTGTTTTGGGCTGGTGTAGTATGCCCATGCTTTTGTTTGACGATGTGTTATGTACTATTCTACTTTGTTTTTGAATGAATTCTCTCCTTTTCAAAAAAAAAAAAACTTTAATTTCTTGTCTTTTCCTAGATGAGAGGGAGGGAGTGAGGGAATAATTATACATTTTTAAAGAAAATAATCGCAAACAAAGACTTGGTTCTACCTCAAAAGCAGGCAGCCACGATTATAACTTGTAATGCTGTTGAAACATCACATGTTCATGACTATAGGACTTACCATTGCTGCATCAGATACATAAAGCTTCTCTCCAGTCGGAATAAAAAATACTTGCTCTCTCGTATAAAAGATCAAAGATTTTGTTCATATCCAATTCTCGATTGGGTTTTGTGTAATAGAACAAAAAAGTAAAAGAAATAGTGGTAAATCTGATGTAGTCATTATTTCACACTTTACATGTTTAGCTTTTTACATAATTCTACATTTAAATTTCGTATATTAAGTAAACAAATAATGTAATAACAGGTTAACTGCTGGTTTAACGGAACCGAACCAATAGCGTGCAAGAGAAATCAAAAACATAGATATAGGTTGGGATTTTGCGGCTGAAATTGAACCGCGTACACCCCCAAGTTAATGACAAGCTAGATCAAGCACTAAAAGCGGTTCGAGCCAACCGAGAGCCTCTTCAGTAGGACTGCAACTCGGGCGGGCTGGGCGGGTTGACACCCTTGTCCAAGCCCAAGCCCGAGTTCTGTCAGGGTTGTCCAAGCCCAGCCCAGCCCTGGTTACGAGCATCGCCAACCCGTCCAAGCCCGAATTCGAACAAACCAATTCGGGTTCGGGTTAAATTCGGGCTAGCCCATTAAACTAAATAAAATAGCATAATTTTCACATTCAACTCAATTAAAATTGTGGCCTTATAGTTAAGTTAATAACTTACATATAAAAATAGATACTAAATGTAGATACTTCAATTTTTTTTTTTTTTTTATTTAAGGCTAAACAAGAATGACTATTGTTATAATGAATTTAAAAATTATCCGTTTATACAAGACAATACTAAAAAAATTGTGAGAAAAATTTATTTGTCAAGAACATAAACATCATTAAAAATATTACTAATATTTAATAGAAAAATAATATATTCTTGATAAAATGCAATATAATACTCTCCAAATATATCATTTGTAGGTAATGAGTATACAAATCGGGCAATTCGGGCTAGCCCGTCTTTTAATATTCGTACCCAAGCCCGACCCTAATTGCAATTCGGGTTGAGAATTCTTGCCCGAGCCCGTCCAAATTACTCAAAACATGTGCCCAAGCCCGACTTTAGTCCGGGTTGGTCGGGTTCAGCCCGTCCAAGTTGCACCCCTACTCTTCAGAAGCGACTACCTCAAAAGTTTAGCTCTTATGCTTAAAATTACAGATAAGACACTCAATTTAGGCACTAATGTTAGTGCATTTCAGGAATTCAAAACTGATTTAATACTAATACAATGTAGCAGATTTAAAAACAAAAAAAGAAAAAAAAAAAAAAAAAAAAAAAAAAAAAAAAAAAAAAGGGGGGGGGGGGGGGGGGGGGGGGGGGGGGGTTGAGAGAGAGAACTAAGGTGCACCTCAGCCACTCCTCAGCTTCAACCGTTGTAGTCCACTAAGCGAAGCTTGTCCTGGAAGTCTTTCCAAATCAAACTTGAATACTAGTCTTCCATGTGCGCCTTTCTCTTGTCGAGATTCTACCACTCTGTATAGTCCATCATAGACATAAAACCTAAGTCTTTGTTTGTTGTTACCTCGAATGACCCTCACCGGATTCCCAACTTCAATGCTGTTTTGCAGAGCAAGGTCCCTTTCTTATGAAGGGTTTGGTCTTCAAACCCTTTCCCCGTACGTCCCACATTCCCTCCTTGCCCACAGTAGGTTATGAAGTCAGCCCTCTTGGTATCATTGGGGTAATCCCCACCCTCAATTGCAAACAGTTGAAATGAACACTACTATTTCTCCATGATTCATGAAGTCTATTCCGGCTTCCACTGGCTTATGCAGGCCAACAAGAGAAATTTTCTTTATGTATTGGAACTGATCACCTACGTTCACACCTGGAACAGCTCATATGCGCTGTTTAATGTTCTTATAATCTGGTTTGAGTATCATAATACGATATGCTTTACTATCGACATGAAGTGTTGTCCCTTCACGAGCGAGCTCATTGCAATAGGCTGAAAGTGGCTCAGTGTCTTGTTTACCCATTTACGGTCTTCAGATGAATCATCGCCCCCATTGAGATTGCTCCGGTTACCCACAAGTGGGGGAATCTTACTTTGAAGTTCTGTTCTTCGATTTCTGAGCTCAGAGAGTGGGGTTTTCCTGCAGCGACGGTGTTTTATTCTGTCCCATAAGCTCATGCTCGAACCACCAGCACATCTTAACTTGCTGGAGCTCAAACCAGACGAAGCAGCAGCGGCAGGTCTCTCCATTCTAATGAAATAAAGAGGAAGAGGTTAAAAACTTGAGAAAACTTCTGTTTGGTTTACTACTGTGAACAATAATGACACTTTCTGCTACTTAAAAGAATGAGTGCTATATTTATTAGTCCGCTTAGTTTTTTTAATGCATACTTAAACCAATTATTGTATGCTTTCCACTAATTACATGGAAAGAAATCGGTGATATGTATTGGATTGAAGAAATGGCTAGAAATAGAGTTAAAAGACTGATCTTCAATCTCGCTTTCACTTATAATATTTGAGAACCAAAACAGTCAGTGGTAACCAGTAACCACTATTCTGTGGAGTTGAAAACATTTATATTTCCAACAATAAAAGGTCGACTTAACTTTTCATGGATTGATCCACATTTCTAATCAGTAATTGATTCTAGCTTCCTATTTGTCACTACCAAGTTGCTATAAAGAGAACTGTTACGTGAAAAGATGCAACTCAAGATTTAAGCAATTCAAGAAAAAGAAAAAAAGGAAAAAAAATCAACACGCATTTCCAATGGCTACATTACGAAAGTTCGCACCCCCACAAAACACGAACACCTAGAAATGGCCGCGTAAAGCATGAGCTAGAAACCCTTACAATAAGGGAAGAAATAACAACAACAAAATGCGAAATGAAAATAGCTTGAGTCATGAACTTACTTTTTAACTGTAAACAATCTTGAGACTGTTAGCTTCAAAAGTCAGGGATATTGCAATAAGAAGAAATGGAAATGGTACCAGGAGTGAGATAAAATGATGAACAACACATATTTATAGGCCACGAGTTCCCAATCATAACTGTAGAATTTTAAATTCCGAGTCTCAATGCTCTAGCCCCTTGCGTGTCATTTTTTTCCGAGGGAGTCGTATTTAAAAAATGATTCTCGTATTAATTGTTTTCTATAAGAACATGTACCGAAAGGAAAACATGGTCATGTATATGATAATAAAGCATCGACATCATTATTTGCCTTTTGAAACCTTTTGTCTTAGACAAATAGCCTTTTGGAACATTTGGTTTAAGGTTATATAGCCATTCAATGATTTCTACTCCGAAGAAACAGAAATATAATCTATTTTAACGCCACAATTTATCTGGACCACAAATTTTGGGATTGCTTCCATTTTCAACCACAGATAGTTTAAACATGTAGTACCAATCTAAAACTTCAACAAATATGGGAGTGTTTCGCTTCGCTTCGACAAATATAATATAGTACATCAATATATTATTTAACTAATTATATTATTGTAATTGGTACATGCATCATATAATACATTAATATATAATTTAATTAGTTCTATTAGTGGTATTCGTACTTTCATCACAGTACATTAGTATCTAATTTCATTAATTCGTGATTAAACTAGAGTTTTTTCTTGTAATTTTGTTATGTACAGACTTATACACTAAAGAGTAAAAAATGAAAGCTATGTCAGAAGAATATGAGTCAGAACAGTTCAGGTTAATTTTGTCAAGGAAGTGAAAGCTACGTTAGTGTATAAGTCTGTGCGTAACAGTTCAGGTTAATTTTGTTATGCACAGACTTATACACTAAAGAGTCTGGCTGGGACTCCCGTGAAATCCTGATTAACAGGAAGCAAAGTAAAAAATGCAGCAGTGTCAGAAGAATATGAGTCAGAACAGAAGTCATGCTTCGGTAGACTAGCTGTAAGAGAATTCGGGCAGGATTAAAGGGGATTCAACTTGCTTCGGGGAAGTATTCACTGAGGAAATTGGAAAGTATGGCAGATTCCAAAAGTATCTTAATGGAGTAAGGAAGCATGTCTGCAGCATACCAGAAAGTAACAGTGTCACTATTGAGGAAATTGGAAAGCAAGATCACAACAAAGTTGAGCGAACTTTTTGTTTAATCCACATGCCAATCCTTGGATCTCCCACAGCTTGCAAGCTGTAGAATGTTCCAAACTCGCGTCCTCCAGGCTTGGGAAGAGCGGTAAAACTGTGTTGAAAAGGATTTTCAAATGCTGAAAATAGTGACAAAACAGACATTCCAATCAAACCCCATTTTCCAATAATCGACAGCGATGATCTAGAATGTTGTTCCAGTTGTCAGAATAGCCAACTAGTCAGGTGGTCTCGGTTTTGGGTCTTATTCGGGGTAGATCAGTATTACATCTGTATGCTTTTATTAGTCTATTTGAATGGACACACAGTTTAACGATTGAGGTCTAACTTAAGGATTGACTAGAATTTATTTTACCGACACTCTTCACAAGAAGCTGAATCTAACTTTCATTTCGAAACTGATATACTGACGAAAAACGACACATTACTCCAGAAAATGAAAGCTAACACTGGTCTCTTTAGGGACAGGAAAAGTTTGTAACAGGGGCGGAGCCAGATTTTGGCAAGGAAAGGCTCGTGCCCCAACCAATCTTTTCAAAAAAAAAAAAAAACTAAAATATTACCACTTTATGTTATAAATTATTTAATTGTGCCCTGACAAAATCTGCTTAATTGCCCCACGTATTTTTGACATCATGCATTAGTGCCCTGGTAGTTTCCAACCTCATTTGTGAGCGCTTAGACCACTCTTGCCAACCAAGGGTGTAAACAAGCCGAGCAAAACCAGATATCACCAGGATTGGGCTTGCCTCTCCAAAACATCAGGCTGACAACTCGGACTCCCGAAAAATATAACATGTTTGAGCTCAGCTCGGTCACCTGGCTTGAGAGCTTCTCTTGTATTACTATATTAGCAATGACATAATTTATGAAGTAACCTAAATAAGAAAATTCATAATAAATTAATGAAATTAGATATTAATGTATTATATGGTGTATGTATCCATTACACTAATACAAAGTATAAGTCTGTGCATAACATAATTACAAGAAAAAACTCTCGTTTCATCACGAATTAATGAAATTAGATACGAATGTACTGTATGATGCAAGTACGAATACCACTAATAGAACTAATTAAATTATATATTAATGTACTATACTATATTAATGAAATTAGATATTAATGTATTATATGATGCATGTACCAATTACAATACTATAATTAGTTAAATAATATATTGATGTACTGTATTACATTTGTCGAAGCGAAACGCTCCCATATTTGTCGAACTTTTAGATTGAAATGGTACGATATGTTTAAACTATCTGTGGTTGAAAATGGAAGCAATCCCAAAATTTGCGGTCCAGATAAATTGTGCGTTAAAATGGAATTATATTTCTGTTTCTTCAGAGTAGAAATCATTGAATGGCTATATAACCTTAAACCAAATGTTCCAAAAGGCTATTTGTCTAAAACGCAAGGTTTCAAAAGGAAAATAATGATGTCGATGCTTTATTATCATATACATTACCATATTTTCCTTTCGGTACATGTTCTTATAGAAAACAATTAATACGATAATCGTTTTTTAAAGACGACTCCCTCGGAAAAAAATGACACGTAAGGGGCTAGAGCATTGAGACTCGGAATTAAAAATCTACAGTTAAGAAGATTGGGAACACGTGGCCTATAAATATATGTGTTGTTCATCATTTTATCTCACTCCTGGTACCATTTCCAACACTTCTTATTGCAATATCCCTGACCTTTGAAGCTAACAGTCTCAAGATTGTTTTCAGTGAAAAAGTAAGTTCATGACTCAAGCTATTTTCATTTCGCATTTTGTTGTTGTTATTTCTTCCGTTATTGTAAGGGTTTCTAGCTCATGCTTTACGCAGCCAGTTCTAGGTATTCGTGTGTTGTGGGGGTGCGAACTTTCGTAATGTAGGCATTGGAAATGCGAGTTGATCTTGTTTCCTTTTTTTTTTCTTCTTCCTGAATTGCTTAAATCTTGAGTTATATCTTTTCATGTAACAGTTCTCTTTATAGCAACTTGGTAGTAACAAATTGAAGACAAATAGGAAGCTAGAATCAATTACTGAATAGAAATGTGGATCAATCCCTGAAGAGTTAATCGACCTTTTATTGTTGGAAATATAAATGTTTTGAACTCCACAGAGTAGTGGTTACTGGTTACCACTGACTGTTTTGGTTCCCAAATATTATAAGTGAAAGCAAGATTGAAGATTAGTCTTTTAACTCTATTTCTAGTCATTTGTTCAATCCAATACATATCACCGATTTCTTTCCATGTAATTAGTGGAAAGCATACAATAGTTTGTGTAAGTCTGCATTAAGAAAACATAAACGAACTACTAAATATAGCACTCATTCTTTTAAGTAGCAGAAAGTGTCATTCTTGTTCACAGTTGTAAACCAAACAGAGGTTTTCTCAAGTTACTAACCCTCTTCCTCTTTATTTCATTAGAATGGAGAGACCTGCTGCTGCTGCTGCTTCGTCTGGTTTGAGCTCCAGCAAGTTAAGATGTGCTGGGGTTTCGAGCATGAGCTTATGGGACAGAATAAAACACCGTCGCTGCAGAAAAACCCCGCTCTCTGAGCTCAGGAATCGAAGAACAGAACTTAACAGTAAGATTCCCCCACTTGTGGGGAACCGGAGCAATCTCAATGGGGGCGATGATTCATCTGAAGACCGTGAATGGGTAAACAAGACACTGAGTCACTTTCGAGCCTACTGCGACGAGCTCGCACGTGAAGGGACAACACGCCATGTCGATAGTAAAGCATATAGTATTATGATACACAAACCAGATTACAAGAAAATTAAACAGCGCATTGGAGCTGTTCCAGGAGTGAACATAGGGGATCAGTTCCGTTACAGGAAGGAAATTTCTCTTGTTGGCCTGCATAAGCCAGTGCAAGCCGGAATAGACTTCATGAATCATGGAAGAAAGGTAGTGTGCATTTCAATCGTGGTAACTGAGGGTGGGGATTACACCAATGATACCAAGAGGGCTGATTTCATAACCTATTCCGGGCAAGGAGGGAATATGGGATGTACGGGGAAAGAGTTTGAAGACCAAACCTTTGATAAGAAAGGGAACCTTGCTCTTCAAAACAGCATTGAAGTTGGGAATCCGGTGAGGGTCATTCGAGGTAACAACAAACAACGACCTAGGTTCTATATCTATGATGGACTCTACAGAGTGGTAGAATCTCGACGAGAGAAAGGCGCACATGGATGACTAGTATTCAAGTTTGATATGGAAAGACTTCCAGGACAAGCTTCGCTTAGTAAACTACAACTGTGGAAGCTGAGGAGTGGCTGAGGCACCTTAGGGTTTTTTTTTTTTTTCAATAACCTTGTACTAGTATTACTTCAGTTTTGAAGTCCTGAAATGCACCAACGTTATTGCTTAAATTGAGGGTCTTCATAAGTAATTTGTCGCTTCTGAAGAGGCTCTCGATAGACTCGAACAGATTTTAGTTCTTGATCTAGCTTGCCCTTAATTGGGGGTGTACGCGGTTCAATTTCAGCCGCAAAATCCCAACTTATATCTATGTTCTCTGTTTGATTTCCCTCACACGCTATTTGTTCGGTTCCGTTAAACCAGCAATTAGCCTATTAATACATAAATATTTACTTAATACACGAAATTTAAATGTAGAATTATGTAAAAAAGCTAAGCATGTGAAGTGTGAAATCATGACTAAAATCAGATTTACCACTATTTGTTTTTTTTTTTTTTTTGTCCTAAGCATATTTTAAACACAAAACCCAATCAAGAATGGGATATGAACAAAGTCTTTGATCTTTTATACGAGAGAGTACATATAAATGGTTTGAACTGGCATCATATTCTGGACAAAAAAAAAGGCATCAAATATGAACAGTAACAAGTATCAAGAAGCAATGATAATTATTAAGTAGAGAATACCCATAGAAGCAATACTCCAGTCGAGTCGAATCGCTTGATCTCTGGCGGCGATGCTGCTGTTCCGAGTTGAGCCTGGAGGCTGGCCGGCGAACGCCACTCACCGCCGTAACTCCACCGAGGGGAGGTCGGACAGCGGAGGAAAGGCCAAGCCGTTGGATGTGGGGACAATTGAGGAGACGAAAGGGAAGCCCTAGAGAGGGAATTGGGCGACAAGAGTAGAGAGAAAAGACAGGAAGAGAGATTGCGAGCCTAGAAGAAGAAGCTAGAGACATGACCGATTAATTGTGGAGACCTCTCGCCGATTTTCACGCCAAGAGAGGATAGGTACTGTTTTTTGCTGAAAGTAATGGAGAGAAGAGAAGAAGCCCATTTTCCCTACAAATGCTCTTTTCAAATTTTAGCTTGAACTTCTTTTGCTGTGCGTCTTCTCTGACTGCACCGGATCATCTTTGGTCGCTGAAAGGTGGGTCCCACTCTCTTTCGCCGGATCTGTTTGGCGACATGTTTTTTCTCTCACCCAGGAACCTACGAATCATAACTACAACCCCCATTTCTTCTCTTTCAACTTCGTTTGACTATTTACCCGTAACTGAGTCACTTTAACTCGATAATTTGGTTAGCAAAACGACGTACGAATTTGGTGATCTACAACACCTAAGAAAAAAGTTAAAAAAAATATTATTTTACAATCTAAGTCATCGAGTCAAATTGGCCCAGATAGGGGTAAAAAGTCAAACCAGTACATTCCTGAAAATATAGAGAAAATTGTAGGGTCATAATACACTACGCTCGTGAGGTTCTTATACATATGTGTAAAATGGTATAGACCAATAAGTAACATGCAATTTTAGAAAAGTCGCAAAATTGTTGAATAGCATGATTTACTTTACCTATCGAATTCTTGTCTCGTAATCTATTTACATGCTTTGGTGGGTTAGTTTACGCAGGTTTCACTGACATTTGAAAGCTACGATTATGTTTGTGCTTTTTGAAAACCACCACATATTTGGATGCTAGGGGCTTTGGGGACCGTGGTCGCGACTTGCATAGTCAGCTAGCATTGTCATCTAATAAAACTTGTACAATATTTCTGTTTTCACTACATTATGTCTTGCCTGGTTTGAAGCAAGGTTTGGAGTTCAGTTTTGACTCACGTAATAATTAAACTTGTTACTTAGTTGGATTGTTTACTCTGTTTTAAATCCTCATTGCATTATGAGAGTAATCTTGGATTGCGGAATAACACAGACTTGGTTTTCAGTTCATGGAAGTCGGGGTGTTACACCGTAGGCTCTGCATGTTCGGTAAACCCTTTTTGCTTACAATCGATCCAGAAAGGGTTATTTGGTGATCCATCAAGTAAAAGCCAACTAGGAATGGTTCATCTGGTTGCACCCACACTTGTACTCGAAGATAGCGTTTAGCTGTAGAGAATGCATATTCAATATCCACCCGTATCGGAATACCAATACAGGACAGAATCAATTCTCATGCAGATTGAGTAAAATAACGAAGGGGAACTCTGTGCAATCGAACCCATAATCCGATTTCTGGAACAATAAGGTTTTGGAGGAACATATATGGATTCCAATGGTCGACGATGACAAGAGCTCCCTGCGGTGCATAAAGGCTACCTGAAATAACAACAACCAGTTCCTCGTAGTTATCTGAGTGAATGACATATATTCTTTTTGTACTTATCGATGACTTGTATCTCAAAAATTTCAAGAGATGAATAACCGAGAAATGACGACAATCTTGGACATAAACAGCATAAACAGTGATGTTTTTAATTAAAAGTGGGTGTTTAACGTTTTTCTATGAAACTGGGCATATGTATTTGAATGCCCTCGTGCCTCTGATCAACTAACGACCTGGCGACAAATTATGCCATCAAACTGGTCGAATATAGTGGAAAGGACGAAGAGATCCATGATTGTTGATCGGGGGGTTGGGTGATGCATTATCCTAAGGACATGGGGGAGGAGGTTACTCGGTGGTGGATAAACCATAAGTAATGAGCGGAGTTGTAGTGAGATAGATCCTGGAGGGGAGAAGTTGTGTTTTTGGAGTTTTGGTTTTGAATACACGGGTGAAGCGATGCAGAAGGGAGAGCCAAGAATGTAGGTTTAAGAAGAGGAGTTCGATGAGATTTCTCAAGAAATTTCATGATTTGATCTTGGAGGGGCCAGAAAAAACCGCAGGTAATGACTTAGAATGGAGAAGAGGGATTGGGGACCCAATTTTTTCCGCAGAAGGTGGGTGGAAGATGAACCGATGAAAGGTTTATCTCCGAACCGGAGAATTGCTTTTGCAGGAGCAATTACACTTATAAGTTTGCTAGAGTAATGATTAGCGGACTAAAAACGTGGTAGAGATGGCAAGAGCTGGGGGAGATTACTATGCCGCATGTTGGGAAGATAGGTTCGCCGGGAAACTCAATACCAACGCAACGCTGATGTGAACCACCAGTTCACAGCGAACGAGGTCTAGAGAATGTGAGAGGAGAGGGCTCTCCAATTTTTAGAGAGAGAGATGACAATCCTAGCAGATTGTTAATGTTTATTGCTCTCTGTGGGGTAATCTGGAAAGGAAGAAACAATTTGATTTCTGGAAAACAAAGTTGTCATTCCTCACACGGTTGAGCCGGCTGAGGCTGAGTTTATAGAAAGTTTGGTCATGGACCAGAGCAGAAATCTTAATTTTAGCTTAATCCCAGGCCTAAATCTCTAGTTCTAAATGGATAATCTCTTATTGTCAATTTCAATGTTTGTGTTATCCTGCCCTCCCAAAACAATTTTTTTTTTTTGGGCAGAAGTATATTATATTAAGAAACCCAAAAAACACCAACTATTACATCAAAAGACACTTACTACCCTAACCACCATCATCCTCTATTACAACTTCTGCAGAAGCTCTAATATGTTCTCTATATGAGGAAAGTAAAGAATCAAAATGATCCTTATCAGCAGGATCCAAAATTTCTCCCATCCTCTTGTTGCTTGCTGCTTTAGCTAGCCAATCTGCACATTTGTTAGAAACTCTCTTACTCCATTTGACAACTATGTTATATTGTAATGTCATTGCTTGAATATCTTTCACCACCTCTGCAACGCACTTATCACGTGGCTTTTTCTTTGTGACCATCCACACTGCCTTCTGGCAATCACTTTCCACAATACATGGAAGGGATAGGTCTTTGGCCAAATTGCAACCCCATCTTATAGCCAAAGTCTCTGCAGAAAGAGCATCTAGAGCCATTTCCTTAGAAGTCCAAAATTGTTGTAGAATACCATCTTCATCTCTTAACACAGCAGCCATGCTACTGCAATGAGAAACTGCTCTCCAAGAAGCATCCACATTTAGCTTAAGGTTATTGCTATCTGGAGGCCTCCAATGAGGTGAAGTTACAGTCTTCTTAACTGGTGGATGTATGTGATCTTTGTCATCAGCAGTGGCTCTTAGGTAGGCTATCCTCCAAATTATAGAGTTGTCAACAAACATTCATTGGACAAATAACTTCATCATTGAAGACAAAGTTGTTTCTCTCCTCCAAATACTCAACAAGTGAAGATTATCTCTTCCATGAAGCCTGCAGCAATCTTCTTATCTTTCCTTAACTTATTGATGTATATACTCCACCCAGAAACAGACTCAATCTGATGCAGCTCTTCAAGATTCAACAACCCAGTGGCAAACCAAACAGGGTGAGTCCAAGAGCATTGGAAAAGAAGATGCTCACTTGTTTCGGGAACTTTAAGGCATATAGGGCGGATAGAGGAGTCAACACATTTTCCTTTTGCCAAATTGACCTTGGTTTGGAGTATGTTATTAACTACCCTCCACCAAAAGTGTTTGAGTTTAGCAGGCATAGCTAGTTTCCAATTTTCTTTCATGTCAGTGTTGTCTTGTTTTTCAAAGCTTGTAGGAGTGTTGTGCTTTCTTTTGGCTTCTGCTGCTTCATCTTGCATCCTCACTGCTGTTCTATAGCCTGATTTAACTGTGTAATCTCCAGATTCTTCTATCCATTGCAGATTTCCAAGAAAGAGGAGTGGCTAGAATAAACTTAGCAGCATCTCTACTAAAAGTGTTACACACTATTTGAGTCTCCAGCACTTTAAGTAAGGATTGATTAACTCACTCACCTTGAAATTCATGTTGATCTCCCTGCTAAGGCAATGATCTTTAATGATTAAATCCTCTTAACAGTTCAAAAGAGCTCTCTCCTTCTAAAGCTTTTCTCTCCACAGAAACCCTAACCCATTTCCTCAGCGGCTGCATTTGATAACATGACTTATTTTAATACCAGCATGATAAATATCCTGTTGCAGGTTGGCAAACTAAAAAGGAGCTATGACGGAAACTCCCAATGGTGAACGAAATCAATCGGTGTACAAGGTGAGATGCCTAGTTTACTCCATATACACAGTTTCAAGAGAAAAAAAAAAAAAAAAAAAAAAAAAAAAAAAAAAAAAAAACAAGATAAGAGGTTGATGTTGGGCACCATTTGGCTCAGCTTGCAAGGTGTGCAATTTTTAAGGTCAAATTGGCAATGGGTGTTTAATATTGCATTTTCGAGGTTTCAAGCCTCACTGCACTTTGTACACTTTTTTATTTACATGACTTTATGATGTTTGATGCGAATATATATATATAGAGTTCGATCAACAAAAGATGGAATTCGCTAGTAATATAATTTGAAACTATTGTTCTCCTCTTCACCATCCACATGGTTGAGCAAAATCCACATCCATATTCTTTGAATAGAAAGATTCTGGAAAATAATTGACGTGGTATTATTTTATCAAAATTTTAGTTCAAGCATCTGGCAGAAAACCAAAGAAATTGTGATAATACACTATCTGAAGACAGGACATAAGATGGCATCACATAACATCATAGATGAGTGTCCTCCGGAAGCTGAAAAACAGTGATGAAGCATGCAGTTACAGTCATGTCGGTGGCTGCCATGTTCCTGGTTTAAAGGATTGGCCAGACCCTGTTGGCTCCGTCGTTCTGGAAACAAGGTTACAGGCAAATTTTAAGCCAAGCTTTGATGAGAAGAAAATACTAATCAATAATACAAATGAGACGTAACTCTGCAAGCTATTCGGAGTTTCATTTGAAAAAGCGGACATAAGAACATCAAATGAGCATAAGAACACATCCCTAAAGACAAAGGCGAATACAGTACAACTGCACTGCCGTATATCACGGTAGACACAAAAGTTTGTCACGTCTAGATTCATCTAATAGAAAAAATAGATTCTTTCCTATCGGAATCAGTCACATTTGGCAATTCCAGTATTCCCACTAACCTTTCTTCACATTGTACATGAAACCATTACCAAGCTTAATGAACTGGAAGATTTTCAAGTGAAATTTAAGATTATATTCAATTGCTTTTCATCATCCAATCGATGATTTGAAAAACAAACTACGTGTGAAAAAATGGTTGTCAATTTTCCAAGAGGGTAATATTGGGTTAATTTCGCATTAAGAACTGAATCATTTGACTGATCAGTTGCTACAATCCATACATCAGTGGAACACACAAGTCTACTTGACAGCTTATCAATTGGAATTTGCAAGAGAGAAATGTTGCGGATTTAGTAGAGCGTGTTTAAGAATGTTATAGGAACTACTAGAATGTAGTTTACCAAGTGGTTTGGGGCATCTTTAGTCTTGAAAATTGACTACATTAATGGTATAATCGTCCATAAAAATAATAATTTTTATTAACAATTAAAAGGAAAAAGCAAGTGGTTTGGGGCATCTTTAGTCTTGAAAATTAACTAGGTTAGTGGTATGATCGTCCATAAAAATAATAATTTTTATTAACAATTAAAAGGAAAAAACCCTTGTTTGCAAAAAAAAAAAGGAAAAAAACCCCAAGGAAGAAGAAGAAGAAGAAGAACAACAAAACCCTCCCCTCCCTCTCATTCGGATGGCCACCGATTGTGCTCGTCGTCGGTGTCTCCAATTCCTCCATGTCAGTTATTACTGCTCTTCAATTTCTTCATCTGGGTTGGTGTGTTCTTCGACTTCTTCGTCTAGGTCAGTGAAAACTTCTCGACTGGTGCTTTATGTTGTGGGTATGATAGGGATTTTCTCCCTGTTTGGTTTCTTGAAAGCTTGATTTTTCTGGGTCACCCTGGGTTATTTGTTAGGGTTTGATTTGGGGCTGAAAACATAGACAAAGAGAGTTGCGGTTCTGGTGGATCAAGATTGTTTGGGTTCAATGTCTTTGCTTCTTTCTCTAGCTTATGAGTTCGATGATGGATGTTGCGATGGGTTTTGGGAACTGAGAATTCGAGGTTTAGGATCGTTTTAGTGATGGTCGGATGTTTTTCTGGAGACGAAGAAGAGAATAAAAATGACCAGAAAGTAGGTCAGTGGTGGCGGTGATAGTGGTGGTTTTGTTGGTGGTTGTAGGGGTGATGTGGTGGTAGTTACTGGATTCTGGTATTACAGTGGCGAAGATGGTGGTGCTGTGGCGGTGGGGTGGTTGTGTTATTGAAGTTCATATATAATTGACTCCCCCATACTGGGGTAACTATTAAGCAATTGGTGCCTTTAAGTACTTTCCCTTTTGGTGAATATTGAGGCTTTTAAGTAAATGCATATTTTTCTCTATATTCTCCCTTTATTCTAGTTTAATTCCTTAGTATTAAATCAACCACACACTTTTGACAACCCGTGAACATTAAATTGCTGCCACCGGACACAGCCCACCAGCACTTCCAAATCTACGAAATCAACCCCAGTTTGACTGATAAAGCTTAATACCAGATCAACCTTGGCAGATGATAGATAACCTTGTCCAAACTAAGTGACCACTTGAACAGCATGCCTGACTTTCAGGCCATGAAAAGAAGTCACCTTCGCTTGAATAGGAATACGCATCAATCTTTTCAGTCTTTAATCAGCTACAATAGCAAGCCATGGAGCGCAGGCCCTATTATAGGAGTTGGCAAACAATGACAACCCCCAAGCTCTTCTCCTTTCTTGGGGTAAATCGAGAAAGCTCATTGACAGGGATGGCAAAAGTGAAAAGTGGAAATTACAGCAATGGGGTACCACAAAGTTAGTTGAAAACAAGGAAATTGACCTAAAACGATATAATGCAACGGACAACCCTACCAAACTTGCATAAAGCTTGGAACCCCAGAAGAAAAGAAAAAGGTTCCCACAAATGTTGTCCTTATTCACCCAAAACTGTAGTCCTACTTCATCGATGAACGAGATTCTCCCTCTCTGCTTGCTTTAGATATAGGTTCAGGTTCTCATTTCTAGCATAATTATAAGTGGAAGAGTTGGCAGGAATAGTTTGAATAATTGTAGCATGGAGGTAACATGACCAATGAAATATGGAGTTGGGTGCCCTTTAGACTGATGGTAGTTATTGCAGGGTTGTTGATTTGTGGTTGCTGGAAGTCGTAGGACTTTGTTACATTGATGGTTGGGCTGGGGCTAGTACTCAGTGGCGTTGGTGGTGCACCAGTGAAGTTAAGCAGGGGCCTAAGGAAGGGTTGAGAAAATGTGAAAGAAAAGAAAGGAACTAACAAAAAAGTCCGGCATAATGTTTTCTATGGATATATGAGAGACTAGTATTAACAGAGGAAAAATGATGATCATAACTGATAATTCCACAAACAAGCTATAGTCAATCTCGAGACTTACTCAGGCTGTTGCGTAGGTTCAAGAGGGATTTTCTTCTCAGCCTCTGATTCTTCGGCGTCCCTGCGAATAGAATGAGTTCTATCAGTACGGATTCACGAATAGTTACACCCTAACAGAAGCCGATTTCTTCTGTGCATGAGCAAATACGGCAAAAGTAAAAAAGTAACACCTAAACTATGTGTTGATAATCGAAATGGTAGCTGGAGTATTATTTCTGTCAACTCGCATCCTTTTCATTTTATAGGTAATAAAGTATATTAATCTGAAAAAAAAAATATTTGCCTGAGGAACTGATAGGTCATTGCCTCGTAATCTACACGGCGACAGGAGAAAACTACTCAAACAATCTATACTAAAGAATCCATAAAATCTAACCTATCATCATACTGAAGGCCTCCATAACAATGATGAACAGAAGAGGAAAGAGGGGATCCCTTGCCTAAGACCCCAAGAAGGCTTGAAGAACGTTTTAGGTATACCAGTGACAAGGATGGAGTAAACCAACAGTAGACATACATGAATTAATCCACCCTACCTAACGCTGACTAAATCCCATCTTTAGAAGATCAAAGAAGAAAATTACAATTAGCGTGATCATAAGCCTTCTCTATATCCAACATGCACAGAACTCACACCTGGCTCGCCTCCTTGTATACTATGATCAACACAATTTCTAACCACCAGCTCCATATCCAAGATCTTCCTCCCTGCCACATAAGCACTTCGAGACTCGAAAATCAATCACGGGAGAACTAGCTTTAGCCTCAATGTCAATACCTTGGCCAACATTTTATAAGAGCTATTCAACAGGCTAATTGGACAACATTTAGGAATATTCACCGCCCTTGGTTTCTAGGCAACAAAACCACAACGTAGCATTAGGGCTTCTCTGAAACTTTCCAGAAAGATGAAACTCACGCATCATAGCCATGACCTCAACGTGAGCAGTAAAATTCGAACGACGATGGGAGTCAGCTAACGTGTGGAAGACCTTGGTGCACCTGTCACCCTTCATTAACCATAAAGCTGTAGACATTTGGCACCACCTTACTGACTCCAGACTAGCAATACGAGCAAATTCTCCTCTCAAAAAGGTGTGTCTATTCTATTGCCCTCACACTCGTTACTTTCCTCATCACTCTGATCTAACGCTAACTCGGCCAAGACATTAAGCCTTATGAGCCGGCAGGAATCTTCTTTATTCCGACACCTTCCATCATCATTTAAAAGGAAAGATTGTTTGGCCAATATATAGCTCCTAAACCATCAAATTATAGCCACATACTCTCGAACAGAAATGGAGTGGGGCCTCTTCCAATACCCCCAGCATCCAACTGCAAAGGCCATTGGTCAGGGCGAGGAAGAACATATTGACCCACACTCATGAACTTCTCTTCCAAATCCACTAGCACTAAAAAGAGGTCAATTCGAGACTGTAAGTTCCCTCCAATCAGGTGAATCTTCCTCTGGCTAACGGAAGATCCACTAAATTCAACTCCTCTATAAGGGAAGAAAAGCTAAGCATGTCTGTAGTGAAATCTACACTCCCCATACGCGATACGGAACTACATTAAAGTCCCGTCCTACGCACCTAGGAACGCCCCACCTATAAGAAATAGAAAAGCTATCTCATCACAAAAATCGCGCTTCCCTGCATACATAACATGTCCGACACTCGTATAGGCCACAAAGCACCATCGTCCACACCTCTAGAAAGACTCGACAAAGTAAACTCCTCGCCTCTCCATCCACCTACTCAACCACACACTTGTTCCACAAGATTAAGATGCCTCCAAAACACACTTTTCACCAACTCCGTGCCCCCACCCCCACACACACTTTTCACCAACTGCTCATCATAAAAATACAACTTAAGTCTCCTACAAACATTCAACATCATCTCGTGAACCCCGCAGAAAACTACTCACCGCCCTACGCCGACTTGGGTCATTGAGACCTCGCACATACCAGAAAAAGATCTGAAGACCCATAACACACTAGTTGACCTCATGTGACCCTTGCTCCTTTATCTAACAAACCTAAACCCATCAGCTCGCGCACCAACTTTTGACGTTGCCCGCACTTGTTCACTGTTCTAGACGATGTGGCCACTCGATCAGCTTTCCTATTGTACACAATGTCCTAAAATAAACAAACCACACTCTCGACTCAAAACCCTCACAAGACTTACTCAAACCCTTTATCCTACACTTCATCCAAGCCGAAGCATCTGTCAGCATCTCTCAAGTGTAACTCATTGTCATCCTGAACCTCGTGTGGTTTATAACTGCCAAAGGCTGGAAATCCGCCACACGAGATTAGCAACTCACTCTCCTCCAGATCTTGCTCCCTACCTAGAGGCCCTCTAGAACCAAACGCGAACTCCCTACAGACAAGAGGCTTTGGTAGACCACCGACAAAACTAGATAAGGACTTTCCCTCCCCTGTCGAGACTTTAACCCTACCTGCAGCTCACTCCCTCAACTCCTCTAAGTGAGACCAAAAACTGGGAGGATAAGAAACATCGAGAGAATGACAAACCGTATGAAAACTCCTGTAAGGTACAATCTGGCGCTCGAAACCGACTCAACAATTAGTTCAGTCTCATTGTCCCTCTGATGGAAATATGAAACTAGTTCCCCTCCAGCTCTGCTCTGTAAATCGTCCTCGCTTGCCCCTAGAGGTTCCTTTTGGATTAGAGGCAGCTCGACGCACTGACCTCCATGACCTTGTATCTAACCTGGTGAGTTAAGCTGGCTCACGTGTGTCATTGTCCGAGTACTTGGTATCCACCTCTGGCCCTCCCTCCCTGTCTAAGCATTATGAGATCCTGCCATCTTCCTAGGCTGAACTAGCTGCTGCCCCTCCACTTCCAACTCCCCGGGAAGCTCTTCCCCCACAGTAAGATTTCCCTCAACTCTCTGAATCAAAGGATCACTGCACCCAAACCCGCACTGAACTGGAGGCATTTTGAGACCTTGGACCAGTTCCTCTAACTGGAGCTGCAACCTAGCATTTTGGTCATTAGACCTCTGTTCCATAACCTTCATAGACTCCATCAACTGCTGTTGAGCCATCATCAGTCTGTCCTGTGTACCACTGATTTGGATCACGGCAGAGTCGGTCTCCTTCAATCGAGCATCAAGCTCATTATTCCTCACCATAATTTAGCAGCAGATGTGCCGGTAAGAACCAGGCTCTGATACCGAATTGTCGGGAACCACTGCTCCCAACCGCCGTCGTCACCCGAATCCTCCTATTCCGATAACGGAATTAAGGTTTCACAGGCTAAGAACACGAGATTAGATAGAGAAAAGGAGAGATTCTCACAGAATTTGGATTAATTCATTGATGGAGAAGCTGAGAATCAAGTTTTTACAAATAGATCTCGGCACATTTCACCGCAAAACAACCCGGGGTATAGCGGACCTTTAACCACTAACGGTACTCTCACCATGACCCTAAACGACGACGACTCCTACAAACTAACGGCTACAGCCTCAACAACACCGTTATACTTAATTTGAAACCAACACTACAGCTAACGTTTAAGAAGATCGTACAGTAGCTGCTCACTCCCATGTCTTGATCGAATGGCTACTGTGTAATCTGGGTTCATGATAAGTTATTGTTCATTTGGTAAAGTGATGACCAGATGAACAGTGTTTCCCTCATTTCCCAGCCCTCATTTTCACTGTGCTTTCTCATTTCTACACCCCTTCCCCTAACAGTTCGTTCTGGATTAAAGGCAGCTCGACGCACTGACATCCATGACCTTGTCCCTAGCCTGGTGAGTTAGGCTGCCTCGCGTGTGTCATTGTCCGAGTACTTGGTATCCACCTCTGGCCATGTCTCCCTGTCTAAGCATTATGAGATCCTGCTATCTTCCTAGGCTGAACTAGCTGCTGCCCTTCCACTAACAACTCCCTGGGAAGCTCTTCTTCCTACAGTAAGATTTCCCTCAACTCTCTGAACCAAAGGATAACTGTACACACACCCGCACTGAATAACACCATTCTCTACTGTATACAAACAAATTTTGGAATAGATGAGCCATCTTCTCGAACCCTTAGCTTAGCACACGCAAATGCTCCTTCATTGCTGTGAGAGCATCAAGTTACAGGAAACCTCCTAGCAAATTCCGGATATAGTCAAAGAAGATCATAGTCAAAGAGGACCACCGACAGTCCTACAAGCCGAACCCATAACGAATCCTCTCTCCAATCAGCCCTTTTGATAGCCTGCAAAAGGATGCCACCAATCAAATTAACACAGAGCTTTCTCAAAAAACCAATCCTCCTCACGCACACTACTGCATCCGACCTGGAGGAAAGCTGAAATAAAAAAGAGTGTCCCAGCTCAAAAACTCTTAATGATGAGGTCCACTTTCAAGACTGTGACACCCACAAATCAACCTCCTGAATGTGTGGCACTCTATCCCAACCTAAGCGAGCCACTAATCAACCAGACCAGCACGAAAACCAGCCAGATCCATAAATCTGACCAAATACTTGAACTTTGATTAGGCGCCAATCATGTCAATGTAGTCCATCTACTAAGAGTGAATTCTTGTGATTCCGCCCCTGGCTCACCACATCCAGACCCGAATAAAGATGTTTCTTTCCTGTCAAATCAAGTTCGACGCATGCATATTTTAACCCTGCTAAGAGTTGATTTTCCCATGGAAACATGACATGGATCGGTGCTGAAGTGCCCCAGACCCGAATTCTGAACATCGGCACCCGAAATAACGTCAGACTGGCCCGAACTCAAGGGCCGAGAGGTTGCGATAGAAGGAGAATGCAACTCTAATCAACTACAAAGAAGAAGAGGATTACATCCATTAAACAGACCTGCATTTTGGTGTGTCTGACCCGAACAAGGATCCAAACTCAACAAGAATCGGGCCGAGACTCCACAGGTCGGTGATGCCGTGATGGTGAGCTGAGACGTGGGCAAAAGAGCGAAAATGCGCCCTCTTCGGCTCAAAAGCCGGCCTGAAACTTACGTGGAAGTCACCGAGAAGTTGAGTGCTATGCCGAAAACCACCTGCAAGAACTGGGATGCACAACCGACGTGACCCAAAGCGAAACGAACTTCCCCTCTTTGTTTTCCAAAATCTCACAAACCAGCCGACAATGGTTGGACTCAATCTTTCCAATAACCCGATTGGAGCGAGACGAGACCTGAATAGAGAAAAGCAAATCTCAAACCCTACGAACCTCCAAGATCGGAACGTTAATGGATCGCAGGGACGACTCAACTCTGTCTATTATCGAGACTCCATCTCCTAAGTTTGCATCCTCGAAGACTAAGTACTTGGAACCCAACCTGCAACCTCTAGGTCCCTCCCTAGTCCCTCCCGCTTGCTTGCTCTTGCTCATATTTGGGTAGATGATGAACAGTTCAGTTAACCAAAAAAATTACAACGGGACATCATCCATAATTCACATCAAATTGAATGTACATTCCTAAAAAGAAAATGTGCATCCTAAACTGGATTTGTATGCAATTCAAGTCCTCCATCCATTTTTCTGTTAAATGTGGATGTTTGCGAAATAAAATTCAGGTGAAGTAATAATAAGATATATTTAAGTTATAAGTATGAAACTACAAATTTACCCCTTAAAAAAGTCTAAACAGGGGAAACCAACATCAACAATCACAAATCGACCTTCCAACGGCTAACCATCGAAAAACCACCACTGAACAACCTCCGCCTTCTATCAAATCGGAACTTGCTCACTTCGCCTCCTATGATCTCAGCCAAGTTTCAGGCAACATTCATCGATTTTGGTGAAAAATCTCACGGGTGAGCAAAATTCGCCTAAACCGGCCGCCCCAAACCGATTCGCTTCAGGTCCGAATTTTGCACCCGTTCATGCTAGTTGATTGATTACGATTACAGAATTACAAACCCGGACTAACTTCGATTGATCATGATTACAGAGTTAGCAAAACCGTTTAAAACCGGTCCGATTTAAACTTCACATGAAAAAATTACATATTTTAGTTAGATACACCGTCCACAAATCAAGTTTTTAAGGCCGTATAAGTTTTTTATATAATTATGCTTACATATTCTTTTAGCCCAAACCATACTTTTACCAAATGTTTTTTTAGATTTAACAACTAGTTCAACCTGGTCCGAATCGGACCGGGTCGATAAGTTAGGTTTGGTTTGGGTATAAAAAAGAATAGGGTGAGTTCTGGTTGAACATTTTCCAACACATACCTATTGGGTCAGGGGCAAAGTTTCGGCAAAACCCGGCCAAACCGGTCTGCGCTCACCTCAAGCGCTGAATATGTCATGTTTATAGACTTAAGTTTGCAAACGATTTGCAACCTTTTGAACCCGTCTAACCCCGGCCGAATCGGTCCGAGTTGAAAGGCTTGATTGGGTTTGGGTTTGTCGACTACTTGATTGGGTTTGGGTATCGATATGACCAACCCGATATCATTGGATTGGGTAGGAAACACACCCCTCACCCGCCCAACCCGGTCCGTGCTCTGCCCGCATTGCTTTTGGATTGACTGCACCGAGGCAGGGTCATGACTAACTAGCCAAGGAGCCAGCTGCGAACCGAGAAGGGACGTGGCTGCACAACGAAGCATACAGCCGGACTAACGGCACACAGCAGTTAGCCAACTCACTGTCTGAACTGTCTAGCAGTGAACACTGAACCAGTGAGCTCAACATCCTCGTTGAGACATCCTGCAAGTAGTCCTCAATTTGCTTCTCGAACTGCCACAAAGAACTATTACGCTCCCAAATAGCATTCTCCTCCGGCCTCCCTTTCTTTTGAACCAAGAAATCCGTTCCGATTCTTCTTAAAAGGTACTACATTGTTATACTCAATCAATGCTGTATCGGGTAGTAACTTGTGTGCCTGTCCCAATAAAAAATACCATGTCCCAATAGAAAAAATACCAGACATCGAAATGCTTCAACCTGAAATCTGAACTGATTTGGAGATCTGTTCTAACAAAAAATGAATGCTTTGAACAAGAGAGAGAAAAAGAGATTGGTATTTTTACCCAAAACAGAGTTGAACTGAAACAATTGATTAAGAATAACTACAAATTAGATAGAGACGGCGGAGTGGGGACTTGGGATGAGGCATCAAGGGTGTTAATTTAACTGTTGGCCTGCCTTGATGGTGAAAGGGGGATTTGGACTCCCAGTGGCTGATGGTTGATTGGAGATTATGTCAGGCTGCTGGGTTAGGTTTGGGTTGGAGATGAGATGGAGCCAGACGAGGGTAAATTTGTAACTGTGGATTTAATTATAACTTATATTAGCTTAATTACTAAATTGGTCCAAATAAGAATACATTTCACAAACATCAAGATTTAATGGTAAAATGGATGGACTTGGATTGCACAAAACCCCATTAGGTTAGGATACAAATTGATGGAAATAATTGTTTGGGAACTATTTTGATAATCCACACAGTTTGCGTCACTTTTGCCAGAAAATAATTTAAGAGAAAAAGCGTACACATGAACAGAAAAATATGAAATGAACAAAAAATAAGAAACTTGAATCCACAAATAAGGCTGTTAATAAAGTGCTTTGTCTGCAAAATACACGATAGAGTACACATAGTAACATCAGAGGAAGACAATCCCTCCATCTAATATATTATGCCCAAGGTTAAAATTTGTATGTGCTTTAGGGAAGACACATTTCGCCTACAAAAATACAAAAGTGTCCCTTTGCTCTACTGGTAAGGTGAGCAGTACAGACCACAAGTTTATTTGAAGTAGAGTTAATATTTGAAATATGACAATAGCTCCGTAATAAATCCATGAAGCTACACATAATTAACATTTCCAGTTTTGGTAGACACTTCCCTTCAGTTAGTTTAATATGAACTTATCCCTGAGGGTAAGGTCAAGATGAAGTATTAAAAACCTGAACGATTTTGCAAAATTCATAAATTTAGGTTGTAGGGTCCCTGTAGGGAGATTAAGCGCCGCGAGAGAGTAGCACTATAGTATGATTTGGGACACCCACTTACCCAAAAGGTCAACCTTATGAGTTAGGGCCCAAATCATACTATATTAACCATGAACCTCATGTCCACCATCCCGATGTGGGACAAACTGCTCACACATGATACCCAACAATCTCCCCCTTCATGTGTGAGCCCTTCAACATGCTCCCCCTCGCCCGGAAGCATTTGCCGAATTTCTTGGAATCGTCTTTGTGAGAGTGCACCGGACCACCATCTGCCAGACCACCTGCTGGAGCAACACAGGAATTTGACCGTCTGCAGGAACACCTGGTCCACCATTCATGGAAGACCCATCCATGAGAACACCGCACATCTCACCCTTGATTCACCACGGCAGCGCGCACGAACCATTGGCTCTGATACCACTTGTAGGGAGATTAAGCGCCGCGAGAGAGTAGCACTATAGTATGATTTGGGACACCCACTTACCCAAAAGGTCAACCTTATGAGTTAGGGCCCAAATCATACTATATTAACCATGAACCTCATGTCCACCATCCCGATGTGGGACAAACTGCTCACACATGATACCCAACAGTCCCCGCAAAACTCCGCCATGTCAGGACATGTTAGTGGGCTATATACGAGTGTTATTAGGTTCAAGATGGGTATCAAAGTAACCAAATAGGTTCCTCTTGAATCTGTATTGTAGTTTGTATCCTCAAAATGAATCTACCCACCAAGATTTCTGGTTTACATAACATATTGAGATGTTATTTTTCACTTTTTTGAAATGTCTATGTTTTAAAAACAACTTGTTTATAACATAAAGCTTAGCTGCCTAACCTCTTGTCATGCACTGAGCCGGATGCCTCTTTAATAGTTTCACCTAAGATAACAAAAGACAGGGAGCAATTAGGATAGTATCAAACTAGATCCTCTTGAAGATAAGTTGGAAAAGAAATATTGACACAACAATTCAAGATATGATTGGAATTGAATGTTAGCATTTTACTAAGAAAAATGTTTTCAATTAGTAGACAAAACTATAACAAAAATTAGAAGGTTTGGTTTCAGGTTAATTGCTACAGAGACATTTCACTTTCCCATTAACTAATTGAATTGTATTAGTATGAAGCTCTTTTGACAAAAGAAATGAATCGTGATTGTCGGTTATCATAGTCTATACAACTTTACCCTGTCTTTGAGTTATCTTTGCAAATCAAACACCATAATCATTCATATTCCAGCTAATGATCTCGACGATGGGCTAATAGGAATTTAATCTATCCATTCTACTCGGAGGGAATCCATGACAAACATATACAAATGGTGCTATTTTGTAAACATCACATGAAATGTGACTCAAAATAAATAAAATACTCTTACTAAGAACAAGTTTGTTTCACATAAATTATGTTATAGCTAGTATTAGCTACTAAAGTGTACTACCAGAAACAAAGAAACGTCAAACTTCAAGTCCAAAAGCTTTTACTATCCCTGACAAACTTGACCATTATTTAATAGCCTGATAGCTGTTTTCATAGTAATACAATCTTGTATGCAAGAATATAATAATACCTTCAGCAGAAGCGGGAAACTGCTGAATAAAACTTTTTAAATTTGGGCCTTGAACTTTACCTGAGAACATAATGAAATCAAATCAAATGAAAACTGAAGTAAATGACTTTGGAGCACAACAATAAATTTCTTTTAATCAGCATGTTACCAGTTTTGGCGGCCTTTTGACTACTCCCTAATTTCGCTCTCCTTTCCTCTTCTTCCTTCTTGAGAACTTAAGCAAAAAAAAGAAAAATGAATAAATAAATACTGGGATTCATTAAAGATACAAAGTAGGTCAACCATTCAAATCTTATAAGCCAATATTTATCAAAGAATATTTTGGTATAGAGCATTATTTGATAGGTCGATGTAGGGGACCAAGCAATCACAAACACGCCGAAATAGAGCCATACGATAACTGAAAGACATGTTTCTATATCTACTGGCCATGGGATCCAGCTAAAAACAAAGGAACCATTTCATTAATGATTGGATATCTGAGTGCGCGGCTAGCCATAAAGGTTTGTGCAGGAAACAACTTAAAAGCGCTAAAACCCACACAAGCTCTTACATTACCCAAATCGATTCATCGATTAACAGCTAACTTATGCTGATCACATTATTTACTTGCTCTTGTTTGCTAATACCGACTTGTCTATTAAGCACTATGATTATTCAATCACCGAACAACTTCTGATACTAAGTCACAGAGAAGTGAAACAGAATCATTGAACTGTAAAAAAAGAGCTCAAATGTAAAACTTACGTGCAACATTTAATTTTACACGTTCACGCCTTGCCTCCAGCTCCAACATCTCCTGTGCATATAGCAACAGACATTGTCATGAAACATTTGAGCAAGAACCAATTTTTTAAGAAAGACTGGTACTCAAAAATGCAGTAAGGAATTTCTCTAATTCCGTTGGCTAAGAATTTTTCCATCGATTAAAGACAACATTATAATTATCCTTCTGTAAGTATCCAGGAGAAAAGTAACCAAAGTGAACTTGCATATACTTATTATTTCAAATGTAGAGGAATTTGTCGGGTGTCCTTTGTGCACAGACCAATAAATCAAAAATTAAGTTGCACTAAAAGACTATTAATGAAACTACCAAGGGCTAGCTGGTAGGGTATGCATGACAGCATGCATACTGAGGCATCAGGAGTGTAAAGAAAGATACTAGGACGTAGTTTCGACTTACCTCTGGCGTTGGAGCTTTTTTCCGCTGTCCATTTAGCCAACATATCCATTCAACTACACCAATAAACAGTAAAGCAGTGAGTTTGGAAAAGAAGATGCTAAACTTAATGTTTAGAAGGAAGTTAGTCCTTTTTATTGAAAGTGTCTATTGCAGAGTACCAAGCAAGTATATCACGAGCAAAATAAAACCCATCCACCATTAAAAAGCTGGATCTGTGAATTGACCTACCTAAGATCACTACAGCTTCCATGTGAGCAAATTCCCTGTCGCATTCACGTGTCAGACTATGCCCAGTTATCAAATTGCAGGTATAGTTATCGTGTATTTAGAAATAACTTTTCACGTTTTCTTTCTACTATAGAATATTCAAGTAGCAAGCACAGCTCACGGCTACATATACGGGAAATTAATTGGTATGGTATTATCCTATAATCTAATCAGCAGGAGGGATTATGGTAGGTGAACACCTCGCCAATCTCAATTTCAAACCATCGATTTGTCAACCTTTCGATCGTCTGAGAAGCCTTTTTCTCCATTTGATACATTATTCATGGTAAGAAGAACCTTAAACAAACAAAAGAAGAGTAGTAGCTGGTATTTCATCCAAACCAAAATTGTAGTCACTCATTGTAACTCCAACTACTTAAAAGCACTGTATATTTTACTCTATACAAACTTAAAAGCTACAGAATTTTAGTTAATGCCCTCATCACACTTGTAAACATTTTAAGAGCGCCCGTGGAGTGGTGGTGGTGGCGGTGTGTGTGTGTGTGGGTGTGGGTGTGTGTGTGTGTGTGTGTGGGGGTGGGGGGGGGAGTTGCATTGTCATCAGGGAAGTGTCCAAGCTTAAGGAGGCCAAGGCAAGCAAAAACCACCGGAGCCACAACTCACAGACAGTGCAAAGAGCAGCCATCAGTCGCGCAACAGGCTGCCGGCTCCACTAAGAGTGGCCGCCTGTGGGACAAGCAGGACAGAATCAGGGTCTTCTTCCACTGACCCCAGCCTCGTATGAAGCCAACATAAAGCGCGAGAAAAGGAAGACAACTTTGACTGAAAATCAACTGCTCCCATGAGGACGTTGGTGCCACCACTGTGTCACGAGATGCTTTATTTTCTCTCTTCAGTCAAGCTATCTAGGTACTATGGTAGTTTTTCATAGTCCTGTTATGTTAAGCAATCTTCGCACGAAACAATGCGACCTCTACTTTCAGATCTTACTTCCACGTTGAATAGATAGAAGGTATAATTGAAAAGTAAAGAGACTTATTTAGAACATGTTCCAAGTGGACATGACTTTCAGACAGCTAAATGCCACAACATGGGGACAGAGGGAGTACTTCTTTGGAATTCTACCTTCCAGAAGATAAGTATGGCATGTATATTCAGATCGTAATTCACGAGGTTAAGAGAAAATTGTGCCAAACATAGATAGAGAAACATTGCTTGTAGGCTTCTACAATTCAAGATTGATTGCCAACTTCGGATTGCAATTATGTTGGAAAGGTGATGGCAAATAGTTAGTTAAAGCAGATTATGACCACGCAGACATTTAGACCTTTGACAACGAGAAAGTTAGAATTTAGTTATGCTTCTTCCAGTATAAGTTGCTTCCTGCAAGATGATACATAAGGGCAACTCCAACTTGTTATATAAGAAAAACATATGGTACATCTCAATTCTTCAAGCAACACATGAGTGACAGCCATTTGTTAGAGTGAACATATGAGTCACATCAGTATGACCAAGAACGGAAGTTGTAAGCCTCGTGTTGAATTTGTTCGAGTATGCTCACCTCTTTCGCTGTATAAGGTTTTTGATAGGCCTCTTTAGTTGAATGAGTTGCAAGAACAAGGGAGGAAAAAGAACAACTGAAGAACTTTGTTGTCATCTATCTCAAGCAACTTTCCGTTGGTACCAATCATTGGTAGAATCACTGGTTTCCTATCAGTCATGTAAATAAATGTATTCGTAATTAATTATTTTTCTTCAAGATAAACCTACATGTGTCTTTATACATTCATGTTATCATAACCACAGACTACTATAATTTTGCTCTCCAAACAAAATTCTTATTTGTGAAACTTAACAGGTTTTCTTAACATAGTAGTGGTCAGCTACATGGAACCAAATCTATTTCCTTATTTCCAGCCGTGTCTTCATTTGGAATAATTTCATAAAATCTTGTTCTCCTTTGTCTCCCCCAGCTCATTTTCTTTTCCACTATTCTCTTATACACGGGAAAGAAACACCAATGGAAAACTAAATCATACTCTAATGGCAAGCCGAAAATGTCATTTATTACACATATGCCACTATTTCTGTAAAGAAGTATATTGAAGGACAAGAGAGAACAACAATGGAAAACCTTCTGGTTTGCCAAGAATGTCAATATTGACAAATCTTGGAACTTCCTGTAAAATCAATTGTCAAGTTAGACTTTGATCACAGTTAGGCCTCGTCTAATGTTATAGCCTTGACTCCAGCAAAAGTGCTTTATTGAGCACACACACATTCAAGAAAGCTCTTACTCTTTCCTAGAAACATTCAATAGACGGTTTGGATAAGCCCATTTTCGTGAAGTGGGCTGCATCTCTAAAGGCATTTTCATATAAACTGCTGAAGTCCTAAGAAGCACAATACTCCAAAAAAGGGCCCATACCCGTTTGGACACTCAGGACAACTGGTCACGCGTAGGACACACCAAAATGCGAACATGCACGCCAGATATTTTAGTAAACTTAATTATACTGGACACCATAATAATGAGACACAGCATTCCCTATGTGTACTTTTTAGAATTTCACATGGGATCTTTCATGATATATTTGAATTTTAACTGAATTAATAAATAGCAATAATCCTGAAGTAGAAATAATGTATATGATTAATTGGGGGCTCAGTATATGAATAGGCTGCGCTTTTGAACAAAAAGTTGAAGCGAGGTTTTAATTTCTCACAGGTGCCAGCATCAAGAGTTCAAGGACACAACTCGTCAAACTCGAATCCAAGTAAGCTACTCCTATTTCTCTTCTTCTTATTCTTAATCTAGGCTCTTACTGTGACATACAAGCTATAAATAAATATAAAAGAAGTTGGATTTTGTCACGAGTAAGTACAAAAACCCAAGTATATACATGTAGATACATAAAGGTAATATATAAATAAAGGTAATAATAATAATAATGTAGATGTATCCCTGACGTGTCCGTACACTCATATTATTTTAGAAAATGGTGTGTCCCGTGCATGTTCCCGTATCATATCCAACACCCGTATCCGTATTCATGCTTCTTAGATCAAGTCTATCTAGTCACCCTTCATCTGCCCCTACACCAGATACAACAATACAGGACCTACTTTATAAAACTCTTTGTAAGTTCAATCTCAGTTCTCTATCCCTAATTATCTGTACGCCTTCTTGTGAAATGATCATAATTTATTTATGAAAATATTCAAGAACAAAGTTAAATGATGATGATTCTCAGTATGCCTATTGGAGGAATTCAATTGCTATATTTGAAGTTCTAGGTAGAGATAGTATCGCAGCACAGGAAGTGCACCTGGAATCTAATGCTGCAACATGTGCAGTATACACCTTGGGAAGCGGGTTCAATCTTACAATTCGAGATTCGTATCCTACGATTCGATTCGAATCACCTACGAAACGATGTGAATCCCTTAGTGAATCTTTGATGAGCAAAAAATTATTTGAATCCCGATTCAGGATTCCGAAAATCTTACGATTCAGTTGCAATTCAGATCGATTCTACGATTCACCTTCGATTCAACTGGAGGTCTAATTGAGTAGCAGCATTAGTCTAATACTTCCTACATTTATGTCAGTTTTGCAACATGTATTTGTTTTAAATTACTAGCGCATTTTCTCAAGTCCAAGGCTAATAGTTTTCTATTATTTTTAATCTCCTGGGCATCTTGTAGTTCCTTGCTCCACATGCCCATCTATATCTAGATTATTCTTTATCTTTCAAATGTGTGAAACTCTTAATCACTGGTAATGGATGAAAGTTTCCAACAATTTTAGCTTTCTTTTTGTAAAAATATGAATATGTTGTTCGATAATGTTATAGCTTTATGAAATATTTTATTATATTTACATAAAATCACTGCAAGCTGAATCTTTACGATTTACGATTCAGTGAAGGTGAATTTCGATTCACTATCTGAATCCCGATTTGACAACTATGTATGGCTTTAAGACTGGTATGTTGAAGAGGGAAATAAAGGAACTCTCGGATTTAGGGTTACGGCTCAAGAGAACTCTTCGTTCTATACCTAAAAGGTTCAATACAGAATGATCTCCTTAGAGGCAGTCCTAAACAGCGCGATTTATAGTGACCAAAACTATAGTAGCCCTAATGACCAAAAAAGACACATATAACCTTACAATATAGCTTACTTCAGGGCCAAGTAACAACCTAAAGAAAAACAAAATCTGCAGCTTAAAGTCTGAGGAAAAAAAGGCTGAGATAGCATGGCTACCAGCATACTTGGTTGTCAAGAATGCCCTTGCATCACTAACATGCCATTTTCAGCTATCAGCTATAGGGAACGAGTTGTTAAAAGATAACCAGTAAACCTTGTAGATTCTGTTAGGATCTCCCAACATCATACTCACCTTGCTGGAGAAAATTATCTGCGCATGAGTATTCTTTCAACTTCAAGATTCAGCCATCCTTTTGAACTCGGTACACATCAACTTATTTGCTGCACCCACTATACTTTTATAAGATATATGTAGTTCATTTGAGATTCCCACAAGAATGTATCCACGTAAAAGGTTAAGGAATTCCATGAATGCCCAATGGAACTCTTAGCCCACTCACAGGTAAAACATCCAGGTAGCTATAAAGAATGACAGTTCGGATCGCTGTTTTCATCATATGAATTTTGGGAAAACTCATGGGTGACGTCATTCAAAACATCAGAAGTGAAAATCTTTTCCAAGCCTTCCACATGCAAGCCTCTATCAACCTCATATTCATCGAACATGGGAAGAGTTTCCCAGTCCCCATGCATGGCTCCAGTAGATGGTTTTGGATCCAAGAAAATATCATCCAGGACAACTTGCTTGATGCTGAACATTGAATTACAGAGAGGAAATACAATACCTTATCCACCTTCGTTAGTAGCAGCACAAAATGCGACCAATAAAACCACGTTCATGACACTCCTACGGCAGCAACGCTGGTTTCTCTTCACTTGCTTCCTCAAACTATCATCCTCTATTTCTCGAGGCACATAGACTGAACTATCTTCAAATCCAGTCATGTCCATGGTGGCATATTCAAGGCCATGGAAATGATTCTTTTCAAACTCTTAACTGAGTTCATCCTCTTGACTACCTCCAGTATGCCCACACGTTTGCTATTGCCTTTGGGAACCCCCAATGGCTCTAGCTCTTACCCAACGCTGGAGAGTTTGAATAGCTCGCAACAAATCTTGTCATTCTACGCATCTCAGGTCTCTTCTTTTTTTCCTCGGTTTCCAACCATCGTAACCTCTACGACAAGCAGTCATCGTCTCGAATTCAGAACTCATGCTCTGATACCATTTAATGCTGCACAGGAAGTGCACCTGGGATCTAATGCTGCAACAGGTGCAATATACACCTTGCGAGACGGGTCTAATCTCAGAACAATATTATCATGCCTTAAGACTAGTATATTGAAGAGGGAAATAAAGAAACTCTCGGTTTTTAGGGTTACAACCCAAGAGAACTCTTGGTTCTATTCCTTAAAAGGTTCAATCGAAAATAATCTCCTTAGAGGCAGTCTTGAACAGCTCTATTCATAGTGACCAATACTACAACTCCCCTAATGAACAAAAAGACACACAAAACCTTACATCATAGCTTACTTAGGGCTAAGTAACAAGCTAAAGAGAAACAAAAGCTGCAGCTTTAAGTCTGATAGAAAGACCGTGGTAGCTGGGGTCTACTAGTATACTTGGATGTAGAGTATGCTCCTGGATACTAACATGCCATTTTCTGCTATTATCTCTATAGGGAACAAACTGATAAAAGAGAAACAGTAAACCCTGTAGGTTGTGTTAGGATCTCCCTACATCAGATAGATTCTTAATAAGTGGTGCATTAACAGTTCTTATATCATTGCAACACCTGATTACCCTGACGTCGCTCAATGTAGTCCACTAGTTACTTTGTCTCCTTATAGTGCTGATGACATGTTGAAGTTCGAAAAACATTGGGGGATGTCTTATCATGGTCCTCAATTAAGAGCTAGAAAGCTATATCAATCTATAGAAGATAAAAGAAACTTTCAATCGCAACACTGACGTAGCAAAGGCTTCAGTCATTTTTTACGAAGAAAGGAATTTTCTGTGATATGCAAAGGTAGTTAGTTGGATTCACAATTTCCTTTTAGTTGCATTGCCTTGAAAGAGGTTTCTCATAGTTAGATGAATCTGTATTACCTATGAAAGACACATTTTTCTTCAACTTGATTTAAATTTACAGCTAAAGCAAGATGTTCCAAAACATTGGGTATATATATAATTGTCTTTAAGATACCACCACATTCCACCTATTTTTTTATAAGGCTGTCGATGCTTGTATTGTAAGTCTAGTGCTTAATTCTGCGAATATCATATTTCCTTAGATAAGGATGCAAATTAGAGCGAGTTCTTTCAATACTTTCTTGGAGAAGAGTAATGAGACATGTGATTACCTTGAAAATATTGCAAGATATTTTCACTATTACTAGTGCATTATTACTTCGCCGGGTGAGTTGCTTATCTTTCAACCTAACTCAATGGAATGCATGAGCCTAAGCTGATACCTGAAGATGATACATCTAGCCATTGTATTTGTGAGCTTGTAGGATATAATTGAGAAGTGTCTATCATGACTTCATTTGTGTTGTTGCTCCTTTCTCTATTACTTCATATTCAACTATCACAAACGAGTAAATGATTCCTAGATAACCAAAGTAAATGATTTTTAGAAGACTGGGAGATTGATATGTAGTTCTTTAGGGGAAAAGATAGGCGTAGTCAAAGATTATCATGAAATCAAACTTTTTGAAACTCACCAAACTGCCATTGGATAATCCAAAAATATGTCGCATAAAGAAATCTGTAGCTAAACTTGGAAGTTGTTTGAGCTAGCAACAAGTATCAGAAGTTAAGCTTTATAGGTAATGTGCATACAATGATGAAAACAAGGATTAAACTTCAAACAAAATGATTAGGTGTTCCCACAGCAAGAGCACGAGTTCTCAAGAAACTCCATTGTTTATGATCAAATAAAGACAAATGTGACAGGCATCATAACTATCCTTTCTCCATAGTGAAGGGAACCCAAAAGGCACCTTACGCTATTAAATTACGAAGGGCCTACGTGTGTATCAACGCGTGAAAAGGTACATGTGCTTGACAAAAGAAAATACCTGGAACAGAAGTTGGTTCATCTTCTCCTTTGAATACCACCCATCTCTTTTCTTTCACTGGTAAATTTAAGATCAAAGAGAACCAAAAGGTTAAAGTCGGCAAACATACAAAAGTCATTTTAGCTGCCAACAAAATTAATCTAATAACTATTTACCATTCCCTCTGTCCCAATTGAGTGTTAATGTTGACCTAAAAAAACTTAAACAGGTATGCCTGAATTGATAAATTTAAGAAAAATGTCACTTTGTCTCATTTGACTTATACTTTTTAGGAACTACTGTTATACTTTGAAATTTTTGAATTAAAGAGTAAGTAAGGTGGAAAGTACAGATGAAACAGCATACTCGTTGAACTTTCCGAAACTTTTGCCTTAATCAAATGAGCATAAAGGAACGCTATTTAGTTTTAGCCCGTCTTTTGGTACACCAAAATTGAAGCTAACATAAGGATAATGAAACAAATTGTTCGAATTACAGCAAACAGTATAGGAATATCCATTTGCCTCAGATGTTTGCATTTACAAGCGTGCCTTACATTGGTAAGATAGCTCAAACCAGTAACAGAACATTCTAAATTTTGAGTTGCCTGCCAAAGTAGTGTTTGAAGTTCAATTTATGTCATGAACACTTGAACTTCCAACCAGTAAGCAACCCTATGTTAAGTGGTCTTGTGAGTAGCAGATGACCGCTCCAACGTGATACGTATAAGCATCAACGTAGGTCACTTTAATTCTTTTGACACACCTGCAATATGTTTACTGTCATTTCCACCCATCATATAGGCTGATAAACCTCGGCATTACCCCTCTAATTCCATTTTTTCAATCAACTCTCAATATTCAATAATGTTTTACACTGAATCAGAAAGGCTCTTGACGCTCATCGTTTGCTAACTAAGGTTTCTTCCCGGGTACTTTGTTTTGCACAAATGCTACCAGACTCGCTGTATATGGCCCCAGTTTCATCCATTTCATTCACTTTTCACATCGATAGAGAAGCTGCAGAGAGGGGGAAGGGGTTGTAAGGCCAATTCTACAACAATCTCAGAGGGATGCACAATGTTGAAAAAAAAAACTGAATAACCAGATCTACTTTGCAAATTTTAGAGGTTGTACTGAGTCTCTGTACAGCAGAAGTGCGGAGCCAACTTTGTAAAGCTGTAGTTCACAAGCACCTAAGAGTTCCATTCCACTAAATTCAAAGACATACCTTCCCAGCTCTGCAACACATGTGATACATCTGGCTTCATCTTCTTCTCCAGGGTTAGATATATTAGATTAAATAAGGTTTAGACAGTTCTTTTCTTCCCTTGACCAACACAATCATCTCCGCGGGTTCACAGGGTGCCCGACAATCACTTTCAGGCGCTAAGCAAGAACTAAAATTGGTTGGTTTGCAGGTTGGTTTGATGGTAATGTGTTCTGCACATAGTTTGTAACGTCAGTACTTTCTTACTAGCACAACGCCCCACAATCATGTTTCAGAAATTAGGTGGATTTGTTTGTAGTCTCCTTCTTTTCATTGCGGAGAAACGTCTTTGCTACGCTCAGATTAATACTGTAAAGAGGGTGGTGGCGAGGCGGCTGACATGGCCTTACTCGCGTACCTGTCTTCTAAGAGACATGATTATTACAACGTGCTTTGATTGACTTTCAGAAAGATAAAGAGACGCTGAGGTGCAACTGTAAAAAGTTTTGAGTAAGGCAGCAAGTCCTCTTTAGCCAAAGGTGCTTTCATCTTCTGCACATAAACTACCTAAGATAGTACGAGTCATATTACTTTAAATTTATTCTCGAAGTACACAAAAATTCAAAATTAATCCAACATTGAAAGAATTTACTGAAGCATCATAACTACTTCAACCAACCTACAAATTTTCACAAGGACCTAGACTATATTTACAACTAGCCACCATATTGCACTCATCCCACCAGAAAATCACCACCTTACACCTGTAGTGCAACGCCGCGGTCTCATCCAAATACCCTTAAACAAGACCAATTCAAACAGCCCAAACCGGAAAATACATATTGATATGTCAAACACGATCAAATCTCGTCTCAAGTTAAGAAATAGAAAATAATATAACCGGTGTGGGAAATAGTCAAGAACAACACCAGATGAATCATTAGAAAATGATTTGTCACGTCTAATATAAACTTTTTTCTACGGTGACTTCGACCTTAAGTGCAGACAGCAGGCCGTGATCTTTCTTACTTTTCATCTTCCACTTCATAAGACACTTTAACTGTGAAATCTAATTCCAAATGATGAAAAGACGACCCACTGCTTCAGTGGTTCTCTATGAGTATGGATGTGAACTGCCTTGCTGCCTGCTTTTGTAGGTTACAGTACCATTTTTATGGAGAGACTATCTATCAAGAGAAACCATGAAGACCACATTATCTCCACCAACAAGTTCAAAACAAGTGAATGTCATACGTGTCATTCGGATATTTTTTTGTAATCCTCGTCCTACTAAGACTAGCATCCAGAGTATGTAAAGTTTATAGAAGTCTTTCTTTTATCCATTTTTCTAATCCAATTGGCTTACAATTTATGTTTATTTACCCTATATTCTACCCAGCTTCAGATTCTCATTCCCTAACAACAAAGCACACTCAAGGCACCTCAATTTTCCTGAAGACTGTCATCCTCACATACACACTTTACAAGTAGCCAATGAAGCCCTGTATACTGAAACCTCTTCAAGGGCCATTTTCGTTCTTTATACCAGCCCAAAGATAGAACCATCAGACAACTTTTTAGCACACCCAAGCCTTCATCTTTCATGTTTCAATACTAATCTTGGTGTGTTAGTTAATTTGTTCAGTATTACTTATGATACTACCATTGTTCTAGTCAGTGGATTGGTTATTAGCCTTACTGATAGAACTGATGCATAACAGTACCCGCATTCACTTTTGAAGATTTCCTCACAATCATCCAGACCCGCACTGTCAAAGCTTCAAACCTGATTTTTATTTACAGTCGGGGGCAGATTAGAAAGTAGCAAACTCCCCACTTGCTTCCCACATTTTTCATCCAGAATATTCCATCCATTAGCTAGATAGACTTTTTCTGGCAAATATGGTTGCCTCGCACCAGAATAATCACTCTTTCCACCAAATTTGTTACATCTCTAGGGCTCCCACTCTGCACCACGTCTTCCGCAACTATGAACCCCATCTGGGGCTTGATCCCAAATGACATTACCTGCCCTAATGTGGATACTTGATCTTACAGATGTAGAGTAAGATCTTTCTTCAGAGTAAGGAAACACTGTATATGGGTAAACTCCTGGGAACTCAAAGCCTTGACAGGCTATCTAGAATTTGTTACTGGAAAGTATGAGGGGACACTGCAGGTTTGTTAGTTCTTTGCTAGTTTGCACAGGCTCGTTAACAAACCATTGCCTAAAAGGCACTATTGAAAGTAAATTATGGACGTACTAATATCTTTTTCTCAGAATAAAAAGTTACTATAACAAACAAAAAAGTGCAAAAGTAGCCTCGCAGATATTATACACAAAGATTAGGGAATATTGCAATAAAAGCAATGTGATGAATGATGGGAGATAGAGAAACAAATGAGGATGAGGGAGAATGAGCAGTGATGTGAAATTACTAGATAGGAGAGAATGAGTGGAGGAGCACTTGAGTGGTTAAGAGAAGTTAACTTTTTTCAATTTTGTAGAAAGGACTGTCCGAGGGTTGTAAATCAAAATATCAAATGGCCCAAAACATAATAAGAACTATCGATATCTTTTATTTCTCTAGATTTCTAATTCCTCTCAACGAAAAGATGAGAGGTATATCCTTTACATAATATTGTAATATAGGCATACAGTCAACTTTGAGAGTCCAGATTTCCTGCTTGCTAACCCTTACATAGTTCCCTTTTTGCATTAATAACATGAGCTGCTTGCAACAACATGCTAATTCTCTTGACATTTTGACTCAGCTCTTTGGTATATATGGGAACGTGAAATAGGGAACATTTTCTGATGAACATTATTGTAATATTTACACATCTATGTCCTGCAGAGTCCAGCATTTGTAGGCCAATCTGACCGATTACCTCTTTTAAGGAGGATCCTCTAGATGCCAGTATTTAGCTTTTGAACTCTCAACGTGAATGGCACAGTTGTCAAATGGAGATACATACCGTGTATTGAAATTCCAATTCCGTGTATTATATCTGAACCGTGTATCGTTTAGATACGGTCAAATATTTTTCTCTTTGCATTCCTTTTGATATAGTCATATCCTTTACGACAGAACAGATGGATATATAGGTCCTATAGAATCTTAAAATTGTATAGCGGATGTTATCGATAACAAACTGAATGTGTTGAAGACATATCTATTAATCGATGGCAAGAACGAAAGAGGCATGGCTTCGGCTCTTTCTGAAATTCAACTGAATACAAAAAAAATGTCTCGCTAGAGTAAGTAGCATGAGGACAACAGAAAGTACAACCGTAAGGATCTTCATCCACTATGGTAAAGGGTAAGAAAACAGTGAAATTGGATAATACTTGTACGCAAAAGCTCGTTCCTAGATATAATTAACTTAAAATACGCACTTTGTATATTTTGTCACTAACAATACATATCTTATATTGGTATCTGTCATTCGCAATATGCTGGTGTAATGAAGTACATTGCTATGTAATAAATTTTGTGGGCGTCATAGTATATATTATTATTCATGCTTCACAACTTGTAGTACAAGGGATTATTGGTCATTTAAGATATAATTGATTGATAACTGTTGTTCGTTGAGCGTGGAGTCTTGCGTCCTAAGACATGTATGGTGTACCCATCAAGTAACTTGGTTGTTCCAGATGCATAATGACAGGTTGTTCCAGATAGATAATGAAAACTAAGGTGAATGTTTCATTTATATTGTTGCACAACAATGATCTTTCTCCCTAATATAGCGAGAAACGGGTATCATCTTAGAGGAAGTAGTAGTTTTTTGCTATCCCTGTTGATGACAGGATGCGTCATTTTTTCAATATGTAAAACCATAAAAGCCTAAGGAAGGGTGCAACACGAGGACTTCCATAGGGGTCAACCAAACTAGTACTATTCTCACTGATGACAGGATACATCATCGGTTGACTGCCACAGCATGCCACTAGCTATGTCACATGGTGTTCTATTTTAGAACAGGGGCACACTTCTATGTTTTTTTTAAGGGTCACAAAGTTTTATAAAGCTAAAGAGAAGGTTTACAAAGGCACCGATAGTTCATACTCCAATAACAAACAGCGGAAGAAGGTGAAAAGCTGAAAGAAACACAAAGTAATCAATACAATCCAGAAAGCTTAATAAGTGATCAAGGGACCCGAGCGGCATGCAGGAGCGACACTAGAAAATCATCTGAATGATGAGGCCAATAACAAAGGACTCTGATATATAAACTCATCAACGTCTGCCAATTTACACATCCTCCAAGCGATCCACATGAAAACCTACTGGGCCTGTAACTTTCCGCCTTTCTCTACCTACCCAAACGCATCCCAAGCAATCAAGAACTCAGAAACCATGGCTGAAGCAATGCAACAAACGCTGAAAGTTAATAGAATCAGGCCCCAGAAGGACCACATAGGTGGACAACAAAGCAGGAGATGGTTAGCAGATTCAGAACAAGACCTGAACAAGCAGCACCAATGGGATCATGTCGTCGTGTAAAACTTCTATACTTCTCAAAGTAGGTCTACCATATTTGTAGTTGTCGCTGGTTTTGAAATGTTCTTAAATAATCCCATGCATGTTAAAAAAACAATTTTGCATTGGTTTAACGTCAATTTCGGTTGCATATGCCTAGTTAAGCATCCCACTATAAAATATTCATCCCGAGTGTCAGGGATGTATCAGATACCTTATATGCATGCTTTTACAGATTTAGAAGAGTTCACTAACACATACGATTAGCCTTAACAAACATGAGACCCTTCTCAATTTTCTATTATTAAGCATTATTTGCTAATTTTATTGTTTCCAATAAACTGTGAGCACTATCTTTAAAGGAAAACTGTGCACAGTAGGCGGTTGCTAGTATGGTTCAGAGCAGTCCTTCTAAGGCGTCTCTAGTCTCTACAAGGATTTTAAGAGTGGCCGTAAAATTTAATGGCGCATTCCATGGCATAGTAACCTTCCTTTTGAGTTTACCTTTTTCTTTTTGGTATGTTTGCTCTATACGCATCTTTTGTACGTGTAATTGTGTATTGAAGAACTCAATTTCGACAAAAGATGAGACACAACCAAAATATGACAAGACGCTCTCCAGAAACACAATTTTGCTAAAACATCCCTAACCATGAAACAATACTTCCTCAAAAACCCACTTTCTACAGATATTTCAAACACAAAGCATTAGTTTGCAAATCAGTGTATAAAATGAGAAAACATCCCCATTTGCTCGGCTCAGACACAAAAATCAGTGTATAAAATTAGGGCGCATGGGATTCGAAGTTCTCAATTTGAACAACCAAAATATGACAAGACGCTCTCCAGAAACACAATTTTCCTAAAGCATCCTAACCATGAAACAATTTTCCTCAAATACCCACTTCTAATTGTTTCTAGTTGATTACAGATATTTCAAACAGACGGCAATAGTCTCCAGCCTTACTGTTCACCCCAGTTTGCTCAGCTCAAACACACAAATCAGTGTATAAAATTAGGGCACATGGGATTTGAAGTTCTCAATTCGAACAAAAGATAAAAACCAAAATATGCCTAGAAACTCACCGAAAACACAGTTTTCCTGAAACCATCCGTAACCATGAATCCGTTTCCTACCTATACATCCCACTACACTATCTTATTCCTCCTTCCCTCCAAGCACTGCCATCATATGATCATTTTTAATTGTGTTTTACCTAAAAACCCTGAAGCTCAAATATAACAATTTTCCTCAAAATACAAGTTGTATCATATTGTAGATATTCAGAAACATGGTATTAGTAATTTGCAATATTATTTCAACAACCTCATTTGCTCAGCTCCAACACACTAATCAGGTGTAAGTAAGTGGGTCTCTCCTTCTTTCTTCTCCTTGTACTACTATCCATACCATTCTCCTTATTTTACCTAAAAACCCAGAAGCTCAAATATAACAATTTTCCTCAAATACTACTTCCTAGTAGTTGTATCATATTGCAGATATTCAGAAATTTGCATAAATTATTTCAACCACCCCATTTGCTCAGCTCCAACACACTACTAATCAGTGAGCACAAGAAGGAGAGAGAGAGAGGCACTTACTTACACCATCGATTTCTTCTCTTCTGGTGAAGTAGCGGTTGCCGGATTTGTCCACCCCTACGAATGTCCGGTTGCTGAACAACCCAGCAAACCTCGCCAACAGCCTCGACATGGACAGTCTCTCTCTGTCTCTGTCTCTCTATCAAGAATGTCACCCTTCCAATCAGACAAACATCATGAAGGAAGCTCGAGCAAAGATCGGAAATGGCGAATTGGGGCAGTGTGTTTCGACGAGGAGGCGACGAATTTGAAGTTTGTGTTTACACTTTTCGATTTCTGCTACCGAAAGTTTTTCTATTTTAATTTTTTAGGAATCTATACCACTCCGTTCTCTCTCTTTCTATCAAGCTCATTGTTTATTCAGATTTTCGGTCTGTCCTTAATGATTTAGATCTTCTTGATTTGGGGTTCTCAGGAAATCCTTATACCTGGAATAATAATCAGGCTGACGATAATAATATCCGAGAGAGGCCAGACAGGAGTTGCTAACCCTCTTTGGATGGATAGATTTTAGGGAGTTAGGGTTCAGCACCTTAGTGACCCTAATTCGGATCACAGTCCTATCTTTATGGATTGTAGCAGTAGACAGGAGCAAGGGAAGCGGAGATTTCAGTTTGAGAAGATGTGGGATTGGGCATGAGGGGTTTGAAGACTTAGTCCGAAGCTGCTGGGCTCCTCAGTCGGACAGGTCGGCAGCTCAGGTGCTCAGGGAAACAGCCTCTCAGTGTTCGGCGTGGGATAAAACAGTATTTGGCAACGTGAAGAGGAAGTTAAATCAGATCAGACATAGATTGGAGGTTCTCCAAAACAGGCATCAGTCACAAGCGGTTCTCTCAGATAGGGAAGAACTAAAGGAAGAATTCAATGAATTACTCGTAAGGGAAGAGATAATGTGGTCACAGCGAGCACTGAGTGGTTGAAATCAGGTGATCAGAATACTAGGTTCTTCAATAAAAAAGCCACTATTCGAAGAGCTCGTAATACCTTTCATGGGATTGAGACCGAAGGAGGGGAATGGGTATCCGAACCCGATCATATCACACAGGTATTGGAACACCATTTTTCACAGTTATTCAGCACTTCTAACCCTAGTATGCAGGACATGGAGTTGATTTTCAGTGTTATGAATAGTAAGATTCCAGCTGATGACCGTGAGATGATGGAGCAATCTTATTCAGAGGAAAAGATAAAGAAAGCTTTGTTTCAGATGGCCCCTGATAAAGCCCCTGGAGTTGATGGGTTCAATGCAGGATTTTTTCAGAAGTAATGGAACATCGTTGGAGAAAAGATAACGCAGACTACTTTGAGTATTTTGAATGATGGGGCTGATCTAACAGAGTTTAATTCTACCCTCATTGCTTTGATTCCAAAAACAAAGCAACCAAGGAGAGCCAGTGATTATCGGCCTATAAGTTTGTGTATAGTGATCTACAAGATAGTGGTTAAAGCGGCTGCAAATAGATTAAAGAAGCTACTTCCTGACTTGATTGCCGAAAATCAGAGCGCGTTTGTCCCAGGAAGATTGATCTCAGACAATATTCTGGCTGCTTTTGAGGTAATTCATTCTCTAAAAACAAGAATGAAGGGCAAGAAAGGTTTTGTGGCATTGAAAGTGGATATGAGTAAAACTTAAGACAGGGTAGAAAGGATGTTTCTTGTAATACCCGTTTGATTTCGAAGGGGTAAATTGGTAATTGTGACATAAGAATTGATTTTTATTGCGAGTGATGAGTTAGATTATTTTTAGGTTCAAAATATACTCGGAAAGTCCATATACTAATAGAAAACGATATTTAATTGCGTATTCTATTTAGCATTTTATGTAGCTTATTTAAATATAGCAAAATGTGTAACCAACCCACTAGATTGACCAACCCATTTGGTACTCCTAAAACACTCTAGCCTAACTAACTAGAAAAAAAAAAGTCGGTTGATGCAAATTCACTCCTCCAAGCAACCCTCATTATTTAATAGATGTTGTCCTTTTCATCTCTCTCTCACTCAAAACACACCAGAAAACAAAAGCTTCTCTCTCTCTATACAAACCCACGGGTTGCAACATCACCACCACCGTATCCTCCCATCACCACCACACGAACCACCTCAGCCACCTCAGCCTCCTCCTCATCTCTCCCTCAATCTCCGCTCTCCCTCTCTGTTCGAAGAAGAGGCAGCAGCAGCAGCTCCCGCCGACGAGGAGGCCGCCACCCACTCCGGCGAACCACCCCGACAGGAAAACCATCGCCACCCTTCTCTGCCTTCCCTCTCCCACTCTGTTTTGGACCCCCGAGTCTCATCTCCTCTCTATTTCGACTCAAGGAGGAGGATTGCAGCAGCAGTTGGCTGCAGAAACACCCCGAACCACCACATCCGCCGCCGGCCACCACCTTTTCCGGCGAGAAGCTCCCCCGAGCTAACCGGAGCGACCCTCTCTCTCCCGTTGGTACCAAACAACTCCTGGAGTTCCGAGGAGTCCATTAGCAACATCAAACAGAGGCCATAACGTGGAATTCATCGTTGGTGTTCATCACCGCCGACCGCCACCTTCGGAGACGAGACCCGCTCCTTTTCATGACCATTTCTTGCTATTTTTCGCGTAGGTGAGTCCTAAATCACCCTCTAGTTCATTTTCAATCATCAAAATCTCATCTTGTTAGCTCTAAATCAAATCGGGTATGTTGGGTTGAAGTTGTATGCATATCTTCTTGAAGGCGGGTTGTTTATGTAGTTTCTGAAAAGTTGAGGGTGAGTAGTGCACTGCATGTATAGTTTCCGAAAAGTTAGGGGTGATTTGTGTATAATATGAAACTGCATATAATATATAAAATTAAAAATGTGATTTTTGAATTAATGTTATAAGCTAATATTCCTATATATTATTTTGACTATATAAAAGTAAATAGGTTGTAAAAATTACATAGGACTATATTTATATGAAATATTGTTGTTTCTATTGAAAATAAGAAAGATAAAAATACACTTTGGTTTAATTATATAATTTCGGATTGTTTAACTAAATATTTTAGGTTCTTGTAAACTTGTATTTTGAGTAAAACAGATTATTTTGAGAATATTGGTAAAAAAAAATAAGTTTGAAGTTAATTTATGAAATAACTATTAAGTATACTTTTAAATAAAAATATATTCTTTTCTTATCTATTAGTACTTAATTATTTTTCTAGAAGGTAGAAATTACCTCTCCAACATCAATTTATATGTATATATATATGATTTTTTTATTGAAATAAATATTTTGTGAATTTAATTTATGAATTTAACTCTTTTAGTATGTACTTTCTAATAAATAAATAGCTATAATTGGATTAGTTTGAATTAATTTTTATAGTCACTTATGAATAAATAGTTTGTTTATTAAATTACTATTTCCTAAATAAAATAGTGTATAAACTTAATATTGGATTTATTACTCAATAATTTTATGAATGTATATTTATATAAGTTGTAATGTTATTATGAGAAAAATATAAGTGTTAATGTCGCAAGTTTATTAAATAATTGTTGCATGCTAATAATTAGTGGAGTTAAGGGGATAATTTAAAATGACACATTAGGAGTTATAGCATTTTGCATATCATACTTGCATAATTAGACTTGTAATTAATTTAGGAATTATAAATTGTAGGTGACGAATTCGTAGACGAGGGCTACGTGTATCTGTAGGAGATTTATCGCGATATTTATCGTGCTACTTGAGGTGAGTAAATATGTCTAACCTAGTGTGCCCGTCCTTCTTTCGTGTCCAATTATTTTTTATGATTTTTACGTCTCAAATGTGATTTGTGACTTACGTGCTTAACTTGATATTCCAATTACGCGTGCAAATGAATCTTTCAAACTGTCACATGAAATAATAACGAGTAATAAAATAAAGTGGAAACAGTTGTGCGTTGGAACCCTATTCAAATTCGTATATATTGTGATTATTATTTTTGGCTCGGTTGCCATTGCCCCGAGTCGCACCATGTACTAACCCTTCTGGCCGCTAGAGTCTTAAGGGGGGGCTGACACTTAAGGTCTTGGTTGCATGCGAGATGGTTGGTTCTATATTATTGGATTGGTTTGTTCCCCGCTACAACTAAATAATAAATGTGGATATCTTTTTTCATATGGATGATGGAACGAATTGGTTTATTTTGGAAAATATGAAAATGGGTTGAGAATATTAAATATTAAGTTGGATAATTTATATTTGGTCATTTGAAATAATATGTTTGTTTATCTCCTCATTATTCATCTTTTTATTAAAATTAATAATATGCCTCTTTCCTATTTACATGTTGGGGTGTTTACTTTCTCAGCATTTTGTGCTGACTTTGGAAAAACTGCGGTCTTGTTTCTTTCCCCCGCAGGTCTAGGTGAAGGAAGCTCGGCTTAACGGGAATCGCGGACTCACCTAGTTTTTCTAGTATTAAATAAATAAAACACCTAGAGTTGTTCATCTTGTTTAATAGTATGTGTTATTTCACTTTCGAAGACATTATGGTTTGTAATAAATAACTATGGCGATGTTTGTTTTGTTTACCATTGTTTCTTGCACCCGAGAGCGATCTTGGGTGTGGAGTGACATTTCTGTATTTCTCCCACGACGAAGTACGGGGTGCCACATTTCTAGTCGAGGCTCTCACCCATCTGGGGTTAAGCCCCAAATTTTTGTGGCCCTTATTCATAACTGCATCTCCACCGTTTCCTATTCCTTCGTTAGGAATGGGTCAGTTGTTGGGAAGGTGAATCCGGAGAGGGGTTTGAGACAAGGCTATCCTATTTCGCCCCATTTGTTTCTTATTTACCCAGGCTGTCTCGGAGGGTAGGTTTGATGGTGTGACGACGTCGAGGGGAGGACCAGTGGTCTCCCACCTTTTTTCGCTGACGATTCGTTGTTTTTACAGGTGCAACTATGGAGAATCTAGAAGCTCTTATGCGGTTTATAGGATATTATGGAAGAGCTTCTGGTCAAGTGGTTAACCTTGATAAATCAACGATGGTTTTTTCGTCCGGGGTTCCAACGGATGTTAAGACGGATCTCCTTGCCATGATAGGTGTTCAGGAGGTGGAGAGATACGACAAGTACTTGGGTTTACCTACTACAATGGGTCGAAACAAGTCAATCACCTTTAAAGTGCTCATAAAAAGGCTTAGCAGCAAGCTAAAGGGATGGAAAGAGAAGCTTTTATCAGTGGCAGGAAAGGAAGTTCTTGTGAAGGCAGTGGCGCAAGCTATACCTACGTACACTATGAGCTGCTTTATGTTGCCGGACGGTATTTGTGATAAAATGGAGTTGCTTATAAGACAGTTTTGGTGGTCCAAGAAAGATAGCGAAAGAGGGATTAACTGGCGTTCTTGGGACAAGATGCAAGATTCGAGAAGACAAGGGGGTCTTGTATTCAAAAAGATGAGGGAGTTCAATCAAGCTATGTTGGCCAAACAAGGATGGCGGATTATCAAAAATCCAAATTCCTTACTTAGTAGAGTACTCAAAGCGAAATATTTCGCGAACTCTAGTTTTTGGTCAACAGAATTGGGTAGTGCTCCTTATTTTGCTTGGAGAAGTATCCTCTTTGGTAGAAAGCTTGTTTCGAGGGGAACGAGATGGAGTATCGGGGACGGAAGCTCTTCATCTATTTTTGATCCATGGATTCCAAATCACTATAAGTTCAAGGTAAATACTTCAAATAACTCCATTGGTCCTCTAGTAGGTAATTTTATTAACCAAGATCGCTCTTGGAACATTCCCGATTTAAAGATGTTCTTGTGGGACGCGGATGTTTACTCCATAGCAAATATTCCTGTCCCTACCACGCCAAGGCCGCATAGGATAGTTTGGCATTTTGACGAGAAGGTAATTATACTGTTCGGTCTGGCTATTTGTTGGCCACCGAGGGAGTGAACTTTAACTCTGGGCAGAATGAACCATGGGGGAAATTTTTCGAAACATTGTGGAGAATTAAATGTCCAAAGAAGGTAATTCATTTTATTTAAAGGATGTTTCATGAGAAGTTACCAACCAAAACGAACTTGCTTCGTAGGCGAGCCCGAGTTGATAAACTTTGCCCCTTGTGCGGTAGTCACGGGGAGACAGAAATACACCTGTTCTCTGAGTGTTCAATCATAAGAAAGGTTTGGAGCAGTATGGGGCTTGATCATAACTTGCTGAAGATTGAGCTTGGGTTTAAGTTTTGGTTAGCAAATTTGATTAGTAAACGGAGGTGCAAAGATTAAAAATCTGCTTATTTTTTTGGGAAATCTGGCGCAGCCGTAACTACAAAGTATTCGAGAAGTAGGGTATGTCGAATAATCAGATCTGTAGTGATATTGATTGGAGAATCCGAGAGGTCGGATGGATTCGGGCGGATAGAAAACTTCATGATACTGTGAAAATACACGACAAGGTCTGGCGTTTGCCCCCTACGGGTTTCTCAAAGCTCTACTTCGACGGAGCCTTCGATTTAGCATCGGTTTCAGCTAGTGGTGGAGTAGTTATTCGAAATACAACGAGAAGGTGATCGGAGCTCGAGCAATAGCAGGGGTGTTGGCAGAGGGACCGAGACAATCAGTCCATTCTCCATTCTTTTAGAGGTATATCCATTCTCAACCATCCTACATTTTTCTAAAAAATTTAAGAATGGAGATGCACATTCATTTTCTCGATTAGCGTATAATATGAAAAAAAAATTGAAGAATAATTCTAGTTGTGGGTATCAATAACTTAAAAATATATCATTAATAAAAAATTATTAACCAATATTTTCGAATGAGCGGGTATACTTTAATCGGTTTTGTATAACAATTTTATCGTGATATTAACGTAATCTTTAGACCAATTTATTTGAGAAGCCCAAATGAAGAATACATAGGCAAGTTGTAAAAGCTCGCGGTTTTTTAGGGATGTTAGATAGTCTAATTTCCATGTATTGGGAGTGGAAGAATTGTACGACGGGTCATGCGTAGACGTACAATGGACGTGACAAAAAATGCACCATCACTAAAGGCGGTGGCATCTTATGACACTTGAATATGGCATGTATTTTTGGCTTCCCAAGTATCAATAACAATGTCAATGTCCTCCAAAAGTCAAACATATTTCAGAAATTGACCCAATGGAACATCTTTACCAGTTAACTATTCAGTCGAAGGTAAAAATTACAATGTAGGTTATTATCTGACATACTGAATTTTGTCATAAATGATCAACGTTAGTTCAAGCAATTAGTGCGTCAAATCTCCTAAAGAAATGCATTTTGTACAAAAACATGAATCATATTGCTAAGACGTTGAACGAGCATTTGGGGTCCTTCAGGCTCGATTTTCCATCATAAGAGGATGAGCTACTTTTTTGGATAAAGACGATTTGCATCAGGTTATGCTAGCCTGCACCATAATGCATAACATGACAGTGAAGTAAAAGCGCGATCAATATCTGAATGTTTACACTTTTGATGATGCGCAACAACCCTTGACTCCGAAAGTTCATCTTCGGTGCCACATGTTGTGCTTTCCAGATAGATAAGTATAACATTCATGGATTCCTTGGTAGGCATCGAAATAGACGTTGATGGTGAATAAGATGTATCGTACGGAATTGTAATAATTTGATGTATGCTTCTATTGTATTTGTTATTGATATCATAGTACTGATATTAAATTTTCGAAAATCATGTTAAAATTAGCACTTACAATGTTTTGGAGGAATTTTGGTGTTAGCAATGGGAGACTGAAATCTCCGTTCCCTATAAATGGAGATATATATTATTCTAAGATTTGGTGTAAAATTTGGTTGAATTGATTGGATCCTATAATCTCTATTTTTTCTCAAAAAATTGAAAATTCAGAAATGGAGGTTGAATGGTTGGAGACTGTTCCATCTTTTTCACCAAAAATAAAAAATGTAGAAAAGAATGGAGAAAAAATGTGGATACTGTTCCGTTCCGGTCTGGAATGGCCGGAACGGTCCGGTTTTGAACTAAAACGGAACAGTACCAGCCCTGATTCGTACCAGGTTAAAATCCGCCTAGATCCGGTCATTCCAAGCTGTTCGGGGCTGTTCCGCCCGAATCCGGTGAAATCCGGACAATTTCGTTCCGGGTATTTTTTGTAATTTTCTAAAACTTTTCTCCCCTCTTTTCTTCGCGTCAGTTGGATAACCCTAACTCAAAACACTACATCCTCAGAACTCGTCCCTCCCTCCCTGCGCAAGGGGTCTGATAAATCAGACCCAGAAAGTTGTTCGATTCATTTCAAAGGCGAGAGGAAGGGGTTTGATTTCACAGAATTTTGGCGATTTCACAGGCAAGAGAGAAGGGAGGCCATGGGACCTGCATCTTGCAACTGGGTTTGGTGATGGAGAGTCCTGAAGGAGGCATAAGAGATCGATTTCGGGATTTCGAAGGGGAGTTTTCTCAGGCGGTACATTGTTGTTGGTGGGTTTTCCGAAAATGGGGTGTGGCGGTGGTAGGGGGAGGAGATGGGTGAAATGAATGGGATACTGAAGAAGGTGCAGTAGTTAGACATTCATTTATTGGGTTTCAACTTCAGTCCTCCAATTATTTGGTTTCTTCTTAAATGGCACCCAAAACATCAAGTTATTCTCATGTCACCCTCATGAGTAGGGCATCCAATTCAAAGAGGACTGAAGGCCTCAATGAATGAATTATTTTTTATGTAAAGATGCTTAGAAATTTTAGTAGTTACTTTATTGTTTATATCTTTATGTTTTTGGAGAAGTTTGTATTGTGACATTGTTACGGGCATCACTAATTTTGTGTATGTTTTTTTAGGAGTTAATGATTATGTAAATATGTATAGTAAAAAGTGCGGTAAACCCGGAACGGATCGCCGTTCCGTCCGGATCCGGGATCGTTCCGTTCCCTAGAGCAAAATGGAACGGGGACCGGAACGGTATCCGCAACTATGTTACGGACTATCATTTGAGAGGGTTATTTAGATGAGGAACGAAAAAATATACACATCATTGATAATTATTGTCTGCGTTCTTTCATAAATCCTTCAAGTTTACTATTTTTAGTAGTCATAGTTTTAGAAAACCAATAAATATTTTAAAATTTGTAAATATTTTATCCCGTTAAATTATAGTAGTCCCCACGGGATGAATAATCCTCTCGGACATATTAATGCAGAACCGGATCAGTACGGTCAAGCGGAACAAAATTGTGACTTAACGTCTTTTTTTTGGTAGAAAATGTGCCATTTTGGCTTCTTTATTCTTTTATTTTTAGATAAATGTTGTGCACGATTTACGGGCACATCGACTAAATCTATGAGGCCTTACGGATAATCGGTCATCATCGAGCTTTGAACCAGAGAGCACACTAAGCAAGCTCATTGTTTTACTATTCACTTTGGTAGAGTTAGCCATCTTTAGCCCTTGGATCAAAGTTAGATCTGATTTCTTCGACATTATACGAGCATAAATATGCTTTTGATCGTACCTAAAAATATATGCAAACTTTGGGAAACTTGCATGTTGTGGAGCAAGAAATATCTATTTTAGTATCCCAATGACGATCACCTAGGAAAAATACTTGATCCTTCATACTATGCACTTTATTACATTCCATTCTCAACACGTCCAATTTTAAAACATCAAACACTAATGTTTTGTCCCACTTGAAACCATACATAAATATCCTGGTAGCATTGAGTTCCCTGTCAGATTCCATTGGACTTATGTTATCATGCATACAGTAACTGAGGCCGCGGCCCGGTAACCTTGTATTTGGGGATGTAAGAATATGCTTATTGGTTTTCTCAATGAAATCAAACCTAAATAAAGTACTACAGAAGCGTGTTGAATATAGTATCTCATTGTGATAAGTAGGATAAAACAAGTGAAAATGTTTGTTAGAAATCTACAGGTAAACCCAAGACTAATATTTCCGTATTTCTCCCACGACGAAGTACGGGGTGCCACAGGTAGTATCAGAGCCAGGTTATCCAAAAATGAATTAAAACATGTAGTGCAATTTAAAATGAATATAGGATAAGAAAATTTAAAATTTGACAAGCCAGTTAGGGTATGGGTAGTGTTATTCTTATTGAAGTCTCACCCACCCACGTCCATTTCCAATTTGGAATGACGTTTTGAGACTTATGATGTCTGAGTTGTCTGGTTTGGAATATGAGATATATGTGTTGATATAGTTTTACATGATCATGTGGAGAAACAATTACATGCTTGATCTATTAGATGTAATATATGTGCTATGTGATAGGATACCAATGCATTTCATGAAATAATTCATTTTAATTATTTATCCCTGATAAAATAAGGAATAATAAAATAGGTGATAGTGTAGGAATATGACTGATAGACCACTGCGATACTACACCAGGAGAGTCAATCAAGAACAAATGGCAGCTGAAGGAAATAACCAACCAACAATGGAACAACTAGCTGCACAAATGGCCCAAATGACGCAAATCTGGACGGAGTAGTTGGTAATGAGGAGCGTGGAAAACAAAGCTATGCCAAGCAGATAGCTGATCTGAATCCTCGTCAATTCAGTGGGAAGGAAGATCCCATTGAACTGGAGAATTGGATTAGACATTTTGAAAAGCTGCTTAGGGTTATGCATTTCCCTGATGATGAAAAGATTAACTGCGCCATCATCCATCTGTCAGATGACGCAGATGATTGGTGGACAACCAGTCAAGAAGTCTTGATGGCTCGACCCAACTTCAACTTGGAAGCCTTTAAGACTACTCTTAGGACCCGATTCTATCCATTACATGTCAAAAGAATGAAGTGCAATGAGTTCAACAATCTGAAACAAGGGAACAGATCGGTGACGGACTACTTCAAAAATTTCGTGGAACTACTGAGGTTCGCTGGCCACACTGTACCCGATGAGGATGATAAGATCAACAAGTTCATTTCGGGACTACACCTCCAGTTGCAGAAGATCATGCGTAGTAGGAATTACGACACTTTGCACGAGGCATATGATCGAGCAGCTGACATGTGCCAAGTCCAGGAGGTACAGGATGAGTTTCGCGGGAAACGCAAGGCGGCTGAAGCAGGAGGTAGTAGCAGCAACATGGAAAGGGACAAGAAACTGAAGCCGAACAACGGAGGAAACAATCAGAACCAGCAGTGGCAGGTATCTCAGCCAGTTCGACGCTACATCTGCAACCGGTGTCAACTAAACCACCCTGGAAGAGACTGTATGGGAAACTTGGTCATCTGCCACAACTGTAGTAGGAAGGGACATCGTGCATATGAATGTCCATCTCGACCAGGCGGGAACCAACAGGTGAATCGAGGAGGGAACTATCAGAGGCAACCCCAGAACAACTATCTGGGAAACCGCCAGCAGTATGGAAACCAGCAACCCGCAACCCTGCAGATCGGATATGGAAACAGGAACCCTGGAAACCGCAATAACCAGGGAGATGGCTATGGAAGGAAGCCAAACTACAACCAGGGGAATGCAGGACAACATGGAGCTCAGAACCGCAACAACAATGCTGGTCATGGAGGTAATGTGAACCCTGGAGCTGGAGCAAGAGGAGATGGAACTCAGAATGCCCATGTGGGAAGGATTGCAGTCATGACAAAGACTGAGGCTGAAGCTGCTCACGGAGTTGTCACGGGTACTTTACTTGTCCATGATCACCCAGCCTTTATATTATTTGATTCTGGCGCATCATACTCATTCATATCGTCATCATTTGCTGAGAAATTGAGTTTGAATAAGTCTGCTATAAAATATATCCCAGTAGCAACACCCACTGGCCACATAGCAGTTTGTGACACCGTATTTGAAGGAGTAGAAGTCAAAATTCTAGCCTATACCCTGCCTGCGAATTTGATTAAGTTCGATCTCAGAGGCATAGACGTCATCCTAGGGATGGATTGGCTTAGCAAATATCGGGCCATCATTGATTGTTATGATCAGAAGGTTCGGCTAAGAGGACCCAACGGTGAGAAGATCTCTTATCTTGGAATCAAGAAGGAGCCCTGTATTAGACTAGTGTCAGCACTGACCATAGTCAATCAAATAAAGAAAGGGAACTCTGCCTACCCGTGCTACATCCAGGATGTGTCCAAGAAGGAGAATGTGTTGGAAGAGATTCCTGTTGTGAAAAATTTCCCGACGTATTTCCAGATGAGATTTCAGGTATGCCACCCAAGAGAGAAGTGGAGTTTACTCTGGACTTAGCACCCGGAACCGCGCCGATCTCGAAAGCACCGTATCGGATGGCACCCGCTGAACTGAAGGAGCTGAAGGACCAATTGCAAGAACTTCTACAGAAAGGATACATAAGGCCAAGTGTTTCACCGTGGGGAGCACCAGTGCTTTTTGTGAAAAAGAAAGATGGAATCTTAAGGCTATGCATTGACTATCGTGAGTTGAACAGTGCAACCATCAAAAATAGGTACACTCTACCCCGGATTGACGACTTGTTTGATCAATTACAAGGGGCTAGTGTCTTTTCGAAGATTGAATCGAGGTCAGGGTACCATCAGCTAAGGGTAGCCGAGAAGGATATCCCGAAGACAACCTTTAGAACGAGGTATGGCAATTATGAGTTCACAGTAATGCCTTTTGGTCTAACCAATGCACCTGCAGTGTTTATGGATCTGATGAACCGAGTGATGAGGCTATTCCTATACCGGTTTGTTGTTGTCTTCATTGATGACATCCTTGTGTACTCGAAGAACGAGGAGAAGCACGAGGAACATCTCAGAGATGTATTGCAGACTCTGAGACAAGAACGGTTATATGCGAAGATGTCTAAGTGTGAATTTTGGCTGGATCGTGTTCCTTTTCTGGGTCACATCATCTCGAAAGAAGGAATATCAGTGGATCTAGGAAAGATTTCAGCATTCAAAGATTGGCCCACACCAAAGAATGTGTCCGAGGTAAGAAGTTTCCTTGGCTTAGCAAGCTACTACAGGCGTTTCGTGAAGAATTTCTCCAAGATTGCCAGGCCAGTGACTAAACTGACGAAGAAGACTGTGAAGTATCACTGGGATGACAGCTGTGAGAAAGCATTTCAGACCCTGAAGGAGAAGCTGACTACAGCCCCAATATTAGCCCTACCAAACGACTCCGGCGAGTTTGAAGTGTACAACGATGCATCAAAGAAAAGGGATAGGATGTGTACTTATGCAGGATATAAGGGTGATTTCCTATGCGTCAAGGCAGCTGAAACCCCATGAGGAAAACTATGCTACTCACGACTTAGAGTTAGCGGCAATAGTTTTTGCGCTGAAGATATGGAGACATCACTTATATGGAGCAGTTTGCAAGCTTTACACGATCACCGCAGTCTAAAGTACATCTTCACACAGAAGGAGTTGAACAACAAACAACGAAGATGGCTAGAAATAATCAAGGACTATGACTTGCGTATCCAGTACCATGAAGGGAAGGCAAACGCGGTTGCTGACGCATTGAGTCGAAAGGCGAGCCATGCCTTGAACGCAATGATAGTTTTACCAGAATGGCTATGCCATGAATTCAGAAAGCTCGAGATCGAAGTAGTGGAAGAAGGAGGAGTAAAGAGCCTACTCAGCAGTATGACAGTCGTACCAGAATTCCTTGAGGAAATAAGGAGTAACCAAGCTGGAGACATGAAGTTAGAAAGAATCAGGAAGAAAATCGCTGAAGGGAAAGCCAACGACTTCAAGATTCACGAGGATGGAAGCATTCACTACAAAGGAAGGTGGTGTGTACCGCAAAAGTGTGCAGAAACTAAGGAGATATTGATGCGTGATGCTCACAACACACCTTACTCAGTACACCCCGGAGGCGACAAACTCTACAAGGATTTGAAGAAGATGTTTTGGTGGCCTAACATGAAGAAGGAGGTAGCATAATTCGTAGCCAGATGTTTAACTTGTCAAAAGGTGAAGTTCGAACACAAGAGGATGGAAGGCCTAGTTCAACCACTATACGTACCAGTTTGGAAGTGGGATTCTATTTTGATGGATTTTGTGACTGCTTTGCCGACGTCAAAGAATGGACTCAACCAGATATGGGTAGTAGTAGACCGACTGACAAAGACAGCTAGGTTCATTTCGATGAAGGACACCTGGAACATGGAGCAAAGAGCAGACGCGTATGTTAAAAACATAGTGAGGTATCATGGGGTTCCAAGTTCGTTAATTTCTGATAGGGACCTAACTTCCTCTCTCATTTTTGGCGAGCTCTTCAGGAAGCATTGGGAACTCAGTTGAAGTTCAGTACAGCGTTTCACCCAGCCACAGACGGTCAAACAGAAAGGACTATTCAAACATTGGAGGACATGCTAAGAGCTTGTGTCATGGAATTCCAAGGCTCATGGGTTGACAAAATACCTTTGATAGAGTTCTCCTACAACAACAGTTATCACTCCAGTATTGGCATGGCAACGTATGAAGCTTTGTACAGAAGAAAGTGCCGATCACCACTGTGTTGGAACGACATCAGCGAGACGATAGTAATGGACCCGCAAGTCATCGAGGAAATGATGGATCAAGTACGACTCATCCATCAAAGAATGAAGGCAGCTCAGGACAAGTAGAAGTCTTATGCGGATCAGAAAAGAAGGCCGTTGGAGTTCCAGATTGGAGAAAAAGCATTTCTCAAGGTTTACCTACTAAGGGAGTAACAAGATTCAACCCGAAAGGGAAATTGAGCCCAAAGTTTATCGGACCCTACGACATTTTGGAAAGAATTGGGGAAGTTTCTTATCGACTAGACTTACCTTCAAATTTGGGATGAGTACACAATGTCTTTCACGTTTCACAACTGAAGAAGTACGTTCCAGACCCATCTCATGTGCTAGAACCTGAACGAGTTGAGTTAGACCCGTCTATGACATACGAGGATCACCCTGTCAAGATTCTGGACACTAAGACAAGAGACACTCGCACCAAGAGTGTTAAGCTGGTGAAAGTTTTATGGACGAACCATCAGACATAAGAGGCTACTTGGGAAGCAGAAGATGATATGAGAAAGAAGTATCCCCACCTATTTAATGAGGTAAATTGAGTTCCGGGGACGTCATTCCCTAAGGGGGAGAGGATGTAACCTTTCGCTTTAATTCCCTTACGTTCCTAAAATAAATCTTAATATCTCATATTAACCCTAGTACCTTTCATGTTATAATTTGTGCATCATTATATAAACATATATTTGCATTTTATAGAGACGTTATGATTATTGAGTATGAGTGGATTTAGCTTCGAGGAAGAAGCTTCTCTTTAAGGGAGAAAGGATGTAATACCCCGTTTAATTTCGAAGGGGTAAATTGGTAATTGTGACATAAAAATTGATTTTTATTGCGAGTGATGAGTTAGATTATTTTTGGTTTCAAAATATACTCGGAAAGTTCATATAATAATATAAAACGATATTTAATTGCGTATTCTATTTAGCATTTTATGTAGCTTATTTAAATATAGCAAAGTGTGTACCCAACCCAGTAGATTGACCAACCCATTTGGTACTCCTAAAACACTCTTGCCTAACTAACTAGAAAAAAAAATAAGTCGGTTGAAGCAAATTCACTCCTCCAAGTAACCCTCATTATTTAATAGATGTTGTCCTTTTCATCTCTCTCTCTCACTCAAAACACACCAAAAAACAAAAGCTTCTCTCTCTCTCTACAAACCCACGGGTTGCAACATCACCACCACCGTATCCTCCCATCACCACCACCCGAACCACCTCAGCCACCTCAGCCTCCTCCTCATCTCTCCCTCACTCTCCCCTCTCCCTCTCTGTTCGAATAAGAGGCAGCAGCAGCAGCTCCCGCCGACGAGGACGCCGCCACCCACTCCGGCGAACCACCCCGACGGGAAAACCACTGCCACCCATCTCTGCCTTCCCTCTCCCACTATGTTTTGGACCCCCTGAGTCTCATCTCCTCTCTATTTCGACTCAAGGAGGAGGATTGCAGCAGCAGATGGCTGCAGAAACACCCCGAACCACCACATCCGCCGCCGGCCACCACCTTTTCCGGCGAGAAGCTCACCCGAGCTAACCGGAGCGACCCTCTCTCTCCCGTTGGTACCAAACAACTCCTGGAGGTCCGAGGAGTCCATTAGCAACATCAAACAGAGGCCATAACGTCGAATTCAACGTTGGTATTCATCACCGCCAACCGCCACCTTCGGAGACGAGACCCGCTCCGTTTCATGACCATTTCTCGCTATTTTTCGCGTAGGTGAGTCCTAAATCACCCTCTAGTTCATTTTCAATCATCAAAATCTCATCTTGTTAGCTCTAAATGAAATCGGGTATGTTGGGTTGAAGTTGTATGCGTATGTTCTTGAAGGGGGGTTGTTTATGTAGTTTCTAAAAAGTTGAGGGTGAGTAGTGCACTGCATGTATAGTTTTTGAAAAGTTGGGGGTGATTTGTGTATAGTATGAAACTGCATATAATATATAAAATTTAAAATGTGATTTTTGGATTAATGTTATAAGCTAATATTCCTATATATTATTTTGACTATGTAGAAGTAAATAGGTTGTAAAAATTACATAGGACTATATTTATATGAAATATTGTTGTTTCTATTGAAAATAAGAAAGATAAAAATACACTTTGGTTTAATTATATAATTTTGGATTGTTTAACTAAATATTTTAGGTTCTTGTAAACTAGTATTTTGAGTAAAATAGATTATTTTGAGAATATTGGTAAAAATAAAATAAGTTTGAAGTTAATTTATGAAATAACTATTAAGTAGACTTTTACATAAAAATATATTCATTTCTTATTGATAACTCCATAATTGGAGTTATATTCTATTGTGATTACTTGTCGTTTCGCATATATTCCGATGCATTTATATGTGTTTTAGGCCGAGTTTTGATAGTTTTGAGCATACTTGAGTATTTGGACTTCATGGTGAAATACGGGCGTTTTATGCATGTTTTATGCTTTATTTGTCGCATTTGATCTTTCGGTATATGTTCTTGTTGTGGATATCAGGAACCGGAAGCGTGGAGTGCGGATTTTGGAGCGGAAGCGAACTTCGGAAAGAAAGAAACTCAAAGAATGCATGAGAGAATAGAAGAAGAGGAGAAGCTAAGAGGAGAAAAAGACTTAGCCAAATTTTCAAGAGGAGTGAAAAGAAGCAAACTCACATGGAAGATCATTGTGATCCTACAAAGGCGATCCTATGATCACAAGATCACAGTGCAAGACCACATAGACGAGTAACGTGATCCTACAATCAAGTAAGGTGATCCTAGGTCACAAATTGTGATCAGAAGATCACATTAGTAGATCTGACGCATGACAAAGGGGGTGAAAGTGTAATTTTTAAAAACTTAAAAAGAAGTGACGTGGTTTAACAAGGAGGAACGACCTAGGGCTTGGATCATTCATCATTCTACGCCATTGGAGAGCAAGGAGCATTCTTGGGAGCTTGGAGACCATCGTTTGATTCTCTATTTTCTTCCCCTCTTTAGTTTTTGTTTATGATCATTGAAACTTTGTACTTTGATCATGTGTTTTAGTAGCTAAACCCTCTATTCGGGATATCTCATAGGGAACTAGGATTTTGAACACCATATTTTGGTGATTTATGGATTATGCTTCATGTTTATTAGCTTAATTGGATGTTTATGATTAGTTATGCTTGATTCATATGCGTAAATCTATCTTTCATGTTGTTTGACGTCACAATAAGATTGATCTAGGTGATAATTTTTAGAGGAATCAATAGTTATTGCTTGAACTTGAATCTTGCACTAGTCGAATCTAGGGTTGAGGAATCTTGCTAGTTAACTAGAACTAAGAGTTGATATCAAGATCATAATGCGTATTTAAACTTAAGTAGGCTAGAGGAATCAGGTACAAGAGTTTAAATATAGACTTTGGTTGAGGAATCTTCAAAGTGAAATTGCTCGTTTGGCTAAGTAGAAAACATCTGTGTTGCATGAACGTAAATCACAAGTGGTGTGAATTCCCTAGTGAACCCGTAGAGATATCCTGAACTTGTCCACTTGTTAAGTAACTTGAAAATCATTCTTCGTTAATCGTGAAGCTTTTCACCTTATTAATTGAGATCTTTGTCTTTTAATTTCAGTAGAGTTAGTAGAACAAACCACTGCGCTTTGCCCACACAAGGTTAAGAACTAATAGCTAATTTACAAAGAAGTCTCTTGGGATTCGACAATCCGGACTTTTCCTATTATTACTGCACCGACAACCATACACTTGTGGTTTGGACGTGTCAAGTTTTTGGCGCCGTTTCCGGGGACTTCAGATACATTAGCTATTATTTTTCTCTTTAGGTATTTACTATTTCAGTTTATATCTGTTACTCACCTGTTTTGTGTGTGTGATTAGTGTTTTCAGGTCTGATTCACTTGGTGCATGTCACGTTCTAGAAACGAGCCTATGCATCCAACACTTGAAGCTCGAAATCGTTATTGCGAGCACAGAGTAGAGACATGAGGAAAGCAAATTCGGTTCATATGGACGAGCAAACTAGAGCTGAGTTTGAGAGGTTCCGCAAAGGCCTCGAAGATGCGGAAGCAGCTAGAGCTGCAGCTGTGGAAGATGCAGCAAATCGAGCAAGGGAGACTGAGCAGCTTAGGGCCCAAATGGCTGAGATGCAGGCAGTGATTGATCGCATGAACCCCCCAAATCCACAACAACTCCCTGGTGTAGAAATAGTTGATAGAAACAATGGAGGAGTTAATGGTCGAAACAACGGTGGCAATGGGAACAATGGGGGTAATAATAGGAGCAATAACGGCCGGAATGCGGTAGAGCAAGTCAACAATGCTGAGGAGGATGAACGTCCTTTGGCGGACTACTTCAGGACTACACCGGAGGGATATCAGCCCACCATTGTCAGGCCGCAGATTAATGCCGCACATTTCGAGATTCGCCAACCGTTGATCAATATGGTTAGGGATGAATGCTTATTCACTGGAGCCCCGAGTGATGATCCACATCAACACTTGCTCAATTTCGAGCAGATTACTTCTACCATGTATGACCAGAGAGTTCCAATCGAGACGATAAAGCTCATGATTTTCCCCTTCTCTTTATCGGGAAAGGAAAAGACATGGCTTATGGAACTTCCAGCAGGCAGCATAGTTACATGGGCAGATTGTAGCAGAGAGTTTCTCAGGAAGTATCTTCCACCATCCAAGGTTGCTCAACGGATGGCTGACATAACCAAATTTACACAGCAGGAAGATGATTCTCTGGGTGACACGTGGAGAAAGTTCAACCAGCTCCTGCGCAGATGCCCTACTCACGGAGAGCCATGGTATAAACTTCTCCACTACTTTTATAATGCTTTGGATAGAGAGACTGCTAGTGAGCTGGACATGATGGCTCAAGGCAATTTTATGGGAATGGGATTACAGAGATGTCGTGATCTGCTAGATAATGTAGCAAAACGTGAATCCACGAGGTCTGAGACTCGTAGAAACACGAAATCAGATGGGGCATTGGTTAGTAAGATAGAGTCTATGGTGGAACAGAAATTTGAAAATCAGATGGCAGTAATGACTTCGGCTTTCAGCAATTTGAATCCATCGGCACAGGTGAAGTCAGTGGGAGAAATGGTAGCAGATGCAAATCAGGGATTTGAGGATGGTATTGAAGACGTGAACTACATGGGTCAACCAAGACAGCAGAAATGGCCAAACACCTATCATCCCAACAATCGCAATCACCCCAAATTCAGCTATGCCAATCCGAATAGTGGATTATATGTGCCAGGTCAAAGGCCAAATGTTCCTTACCAAGCTCAGAGACAGGTTCCACAACAACAGGCTCCACCTCCACTCTCAGAAGAATAGGATACAAACGCGATGTTGAGGAAACTGTTAGCTAGCAATGATATGATTGAGAGCAAGATTGTCGCAATGGAAGCTTCGCTAGAGAGCCATGAAACACAAATTGGCCAAATAGCTAAGCAGAATCCTCGACTTCCACCAGGTATACTTCCGTCCAACACTATTACTCCAACTGAGCAATTGAAGGCTATTACTACTCGCAGTGGGACCACTACTCAGGATCCTCCATATCCTAGCCATGCGAGAGCTGAAGCTACAAAAGCTAGAGAGAAGGAATTGGGTGAAGAGTTGCCCAAGAACGTGAGTCCCCAATCAAAGGACACGGTTGAGAATAAATTAGAGTCCAAGAGCACTCCAGATCTGGCTACTTATGAGCTACGAATTCCATATCCGGCTGCAATAAAGAGGAATGATGAGGAACACTTTGGGAGATTTATGGATATATTCAAACAATTGCATATCAACATTCCTCTTGTAGAAGCACTTGCTCAGATGCCCAGGTATAAGAAGTTCTTGAGGGAAATCCTATGGGGGAAGAAGAGAATAGAACCCTATGCCACGGTAAAGCTAACAGAGATGTGTAGCACTGTCATACAAAGAGACATTCCTAAGATGAGAGATCCAGGCAGTGTCATTTTAGGCTGCACTCTTGGGGGTGGATATCATACACATGGTCTCTGTGATTTGGGCGCGAGTATTAATCTCATGCCATTGTCTCTGTTTCAGAGATTGGGCATTGGTGCGCCGACCCCTGTGAAGATGGGTCTGCAATTGGCAGACAATTCTATAGTTACGGAAAATGGGGTGATTGAGAATTTGCTAGTCAAAGTGGGTGCATTTGTCTTTCCAGCCGACTTTGTGATAGTGGACATCAAGGAGGATCGCAATGTGCCACTTATCTTTGGAAGACCGCTTTTAAAGACAATGCGCGCAAATGTGGATCTATAGACTGAGGAGCTTACTATCAAGGCTCTAGATTCATCACTTGTGTTCAAGGCATTTGTTCCGGGAAAGGGGAAGAATAAGTTGGCGATGATCAAGTTTAGAGAAGATCGTGTGGATCCTTCTCATGGGTTGCTTACAGTTTTGCATCCCGGTCCACCCGAATCACAGAAGCAGTCAAATGTGGTGAGTGCACATGATGTGGTGCAGAAGATTAAGAGTAAGAAATTGAAGGAGGAGGCCCGTCGTGCTAGACCTCCTTAACATCTTTCAAGGTAACTGGGTCGGGCTGTCGACCTTAAATTACAAGCGCTTGTTGGGAGGCAACCCAACGTATTTTTATGCTTTAGTGTAGAGAGTGTGTTTTAAATATTGTTGTGTGCGTTTTTCAATACAGTTTTCTTATCTGAGGGGTGAGAGAGTGAGAATCTGACATTTGAATTGAGTCGTTTCAGGAATACAGGTTGGAGACGCGGTCCGGACTCCCCTTCTTGATGCACGCGGAAGAAACGCACACAAATCGAGAGAAAGCGACGTAATAGTCACGGAATTTGAGGTCATAAATTCTGAAGTTTACTCCGGTAATTTTGGAGTAACACAAGCAAAAGGAGAAAGAGCGCGAAACAAGCTTTCTGACGATATAAAATATGCATGCATCGGAGTCCGGGGGCCAAAACTAGAAGAAAACGAGAAAGAAAAAAAAAGGGAGCGGCTTTTACTTAGAAAAATTGGAGGAGCAATTTTTTTCTCAACCCACTGCATGTTCACGATCAAAATAGCTGATCGTGTGTGAAAAAAACTTGATCAAACGATCAACTTCCCTCTCCCCTAAGCTGCTGATCTCATTAAACAGGGGTAAATATGTCATTCAGTGTTAAAGAGAGAGAGAGAGAGAGAGAGAGAGAGAGAGAGAGAGAGAGAGAGAGAGAGAGAGCAGAAACACGCTGCATCAAGCAGCGACGGGGAGGCTCTCATTCAGAACACGCAGAGCACTCACGAACACCGCAGGGACGAAGGGATACCAGTGCCGACTGAGAACTCGCCGGAACTCGCCGGAGTGTTATCGATTTTGATCTCCTAATCAGCGCCGCCGAAATAGAAATCGTTGCTGTGTTTTTCTTGAAGAAGACTCACCACGCAGAGACTCCGAAATCACCACCGACGCTGTCGATCCAAAAAAATTGCCGGAGATCGACGGAAGGTTGTGGGTTTTGCTCGAATTTGCATCGCCGGCGACACAAAGGAGCTTCTTGTTCGGACCCCACGATAAAAATCACGACAGACTCACCAACAGTGCTTTCACAGAGCACGCCGCTGACGCTCAAAGAACACTTCTGATCGGTAAAATCACCAGAATCCGGCGATTTTTGGTGGGTTTTGATCGTCTGATCAGCGCCGGCGACATCCCGTGTTTAATTTTGAAGATTAAGCCCAGCTAAGTATGGGGAAGCAGGTGAAAGCTAGGGTTTTTGTCACGATAAATCTACAATTCATTCTCAACCGGTTGGGGTTTGATTAAACCGTTTGCGGGGTTGTGACGGGGACAACGAGGAGAAGCTATTGAGCTAAAAATCTCACATCGCGAAAAGTATCGAAAAATCAGTCGACCGTACGGTCATTCTTGACTGATTTTGTCGATCAAGCCCTGTCAGAACGGAACTCCGGGGCTTCAGGTATCTCTAATCTTTCTCTTTCGCAATTTAATTTTATCGAGTCTAGGCACATTGAGTAAAAGCCCAAATTTGTTATTGTTGTCGCTTAGTTGCGGCGTTTGGGGGCGATAGACTAGTGTCCTTGGATTTATCTACTAAATTGCGTTTTTGCTTCTTTTCAGTACACACATCCTTGTCACAGGCACGTAGCAAAGATAATCTCTAAATTTGAATTGCTATTTTATTGTGCAATAAAATCGTTTAGGAGTAAGAAGACGACAATGGTGCTGAGTAGATTCATCGCACCTCGCATTAGAATTGCCGAGTCCTCTTGATTGATTTTTAAATTCGTTGAGGACAACGAAGCATTCAAGTGTGGGGAGGATTTTTAATCTTGACTAGCTAGTCCGTGTTTGCATTAACCTGTCACATATAGATTGTTAGGGCGTATTGTGTCGTCTTCGTGGTCCGTGTCGTGTGTAGTTTTAGTGTCGTAATGTGTATGTTAGTTATATATATGTGTTAGTGTTAGATTCTTGCACGTTTATTTAATTGAGTCTACCTACCCAAACTGAGTCAGTTTCGAGTCTTCTTTCGCGTCTGGCCTTGCATGTAGAGTTAGAATAAATAAAATACAAATAAAAAATTAAAAATTTGAAAAAAAAATAATAAGAAAATTTGAGAAAGGGCAATCAAAAGAAGCTTAAAATTTGGTAGAATCGAGGAGTGTGAGAATTTTAGGCGTAGGGTGTGACTTGTGACCGAGAAGGACAAATTGAGTTCCCCCTAGTACGTATAGAGAGACTTCCTTTACGGGAATTTCTACCTATTTTATTACACTTACTTGATTTGCAAATTTAAAGTGTGTGTCGTTTTTTTTACAAGAGTTGAGCTAGGTGTGAGCTAAACAAGCCGAACGTTCATGTGTACGTCTTAGGTAGTCGCCAGCCCGCCTCGTAGTGGCACACAGAACAACTGTGCGAGGATGAGTATTAGAGCACTCACTGCTTGATAGATCTCACCTTGTAGGACCATTAGAAAGCCTAATTTGAACCTTGGTTTTATTTATAACATCTTGACCTAGGGTGACGATTCTTGGCCTTCATCATAAATCGTTTAGAATCACCACTTTAGTGCGTCACGAGGGAGTCATAGTTGAGGGGGTTCGATGAGGGAGAGATGTACTGCATATACTTGTGAGTTCTACATGATCGCTTGCGTATTATTACATATCTTCGAGGGGATGCGAGGGTGAGTGAGTAGGCTTGCGCACTTCGGTGTGGAGGTGTTCCATGTCACTACACCATGGACACAGTTGTGGAGATCCGTGAGTGTGTGACTTCTAATCCGCACAACAATGAGGTGGTTGATCATAATTGGTGGATCGTGCTAGGTATCGTTTCTTTTCATCATCACGGTGTAGGAGGACCGGTTGGATTAGGCACGAGACTTACATACATTTGATTACTTGAGAGAGGGCATGTTTACATTCTAGTGTGGGGATGTCGACTTTTGACTACGACCATCGAGATTGAGCTTCTGACGACTACATCCCTACACACGCGCTTTGACTATTTGGCGGCTTCGTTTGGTGACACCGTGTACTTCATTGAGTTAGGGGGAGATGAATTTTACTTGTGATATACATTCATTGGATCGTCTATTTTCTCCCCTTAACATGTTTGCTTTGCTTGATTCTTGGAAGACCACTCGTATACTTTTGCAGCATTTTGTTATATTGAGAGATGGAAAAAAATATATATATAAAAAAAAGAATGAAAAAAAAAGAAAAAAAAAGAGAGATGGAATAAAGGAATAAATTTGAACTTATTGGAAATTGAGTGGTGGAAAGTTACTAGTTCGTTGACGACGGTTTGCATTTCGTGCACGTATCGCCATGGTGGCCACGGAGATCGTTATTGTACCGGGGTTTGAGGGGATCGATGGCATTGAAGACGGTGAGTTTCGGGTTGCGGTTTCTTTCATCGTGGTGAGGGTGTGTGAGATGTGGGGTTTAATGTGAGAATGTGACGCTTAGGACTTGTTACTACATAATTATCCTTTTGTCTCTAAGCCTCAACATTCTAAACCATTAGCGGAATAGGAGCTCGGACCTTGAACGTGGCTTAGCCTAGCGTAGCCTCTTACTTTTGTCGACACATGCGAAAAGGTAGGTATTCTTTTACATAGTAACGCTAGGCTCTCTATACTAACTAGGGGAAATTCTCGTTGTCGAGTTTAGTTGCAATTCACTCCTTGTTCCTAGATTGATCATCACTCCATGAGAACCGGTTTGAGCTAATTGAGATTGCCCAATCTCGCAAAAGAAAAGAAAAAAAAATGTGCTTTTTTGTTATGTGCATGGTATATATTGCATTTTCATATTGTTGCATCGTTGAGTCATGTATTGAGTCGTGTTTATGTCGAGTCGGCTAGTCTTGGTTTGTATGCAAGTGGTGTTTCGAAAAGTATGCAATTAGTTAGACTCGTACCATGATTTGTTGGGGAGAAAGTTTGGAGATGATGGCCAGTTTTGATAGATTGCTCGGGACGCGCAAATGGTAAGTGTGGGGATATTTGATAACTCCATAATTGGAGTTATATTCTATTGTGATTACTTGTCGTTTCGCATACTTTCCGATGCATTTATATGTGTTTTAGGCCGAGTTTTGATAGTTTTGAGCATACTTGAGTATTTGGACTTCATGGTGAAATCCGGGCGTTTTATGCATGTTTTATGCTTTATTTGTCGCATTTGATCTTCCGGTATTTGTTCGTGTTGTGGATTTCAGGAACCGGAAGCGTGGAGTGCGGATTTTGGAGTGGAAGCGAACTTCGGAAAGAAAGAAACTCAAAGAATGCATGAGAGAATAGAAGAAGAGGAGAAGCTAAGAGGAGAAAAAGACTTAGCCAAATTTTCAAGAGGAGTGAAAAGAAGCAAACTCACATGGAAGATCATTGTGATCCTACAAAGGTGATCCTATGATCACAAGATCAAAGTGCAAGACCACATAGAAGAGTAACGTGATCCTACAATCAAGTAAGGTGATCCTAGGATCACAAATTATGATCACAAGATCACATTAGTAGATCTGACGCATGACAAAGGGGGTGAAAGTGTAATTTTTAAAAACTTAAAAAGAAGTGACGTGATTTAACAAGGAGGAACGACCTAGGGCTTGGATCATTCATCATTCTACGCCATTGGAGAGCAAGGAGCATTCTTGGGAGCTTGGAGACCATCGTTTGATTCTCTATTTTCTTCCCCTCTTTAGTTTTTGTTTATGATCATTGAAACTTTGTACTTTGATCATGTGTTTTAGTAGCTAAACCCTCTATTCGGGATATCTCATAGGGAACTAGGGTTTTGAACACCATATTTTGGTGATTTATGGATTATGCTTCATGTTTATTAGCTTAATTGGATGTTTATGCTTAGTTATGCTTGATTCATATGCGTAATTCTATCTTTCATATTGTTTGACGTCACAATAAGATTGATCTAGGTGATAATTATAAGAGGAATCAATAGTTATTGCTTGAACTTGAATCTTGCACTAGTCGAATCTAGGGTTGAGGAATCTTGCTAGTTAACTAGAACTAAGAGTTGATATCAAGATCATAATGCGTATTTAAACTTAAGTAGGCTAGAGGAATCAGGTACAAGAGTTTAAATATAGACTTTGGTTGAGGAATCTTCAAAGTGAAATTGCTCGTTTGGCTAAGTAGAAAACATCTGTGTTGCAAGAACGTAAATCACAAGTGGTGTGAATTCCCTAGTGAACCCGTAGAGATATCCTGAACTTGTCCACTTGTTAAGTAACTTAAAAATCATTCTTCGTTAATCGTGAAGCTTTTCACCTGATTAATTGAGATCTTTGTCTTTTAATTTCAATAGAGTTAGTAGAACAAACCACTGCGCTTTGCCCACACAAGGTTAAGAACTAATAGCTAATTTACAAATAAGTCTCTTGGGATTCGACAATCCGGACTTTTATGATTATTACTGCACCGACAGCCATACACTTGTGGTTTGGACGTGTCACTTATCTATTAGTACTTAATTATATTTCTAGAAAGTATAAATTACCTCTCCAACATCAATTTATATATATATATATATATGATTTTTTATTGATATAAATATTTTTTGAATTTAATTTATGAATTTAACTCTTTTAGTATGTATACTTTCTAATAAGTAAATAGCTATCATTGGATTAGTTTGAATTAATTTTTATAGTCTCTTATGAATACATAGTTTGTTTATTAAATTACTATTTACTAAATAAAAGAGTATATAAACTTAATATTAGATTTATTCATCAATAATTTTATGAATGTATATTTATATAAGTTGTAATTTATTATGAGAAAAATATAAGTGTTAATGTCGCAGGTTTATTAAATAATTGTTGCATGCTAATAATTAGTGGAGTTAAGGGGATAATTTAAAATGACACATTAGGAGTTATAGCATTTTGCATATCATACTTGCATAATTAGACTTGTAATTAATTTAGGAATTATAAATTGTAGGTGACGAGTTCGTAGACGAGTGCTACATGTATCTGTAGGAGCTTTATCGCGATATTTGTCGTGCTACTTGAGGTGAGTAAATATGCCTAACCTAGTGTGCCCGTCCTTCTTTCGTGTCCAATTATATTTATGATTTTTACGTCTCAAATGTGATTTGTGACTTACGTGCTTAACTTGATATTCCAATTACGCGTGCAAATGAATCTTTCAAACTGTCACATGAAATAATAACGAGTAATAAAATAAAGTGGAAACAGTTGTGCGTTGGAACCCTATTCAAATTCTTATATATTGTGATTATTATTTTTGGCTCGGTTGCCATTGCCCCGAGTCGCACCATGTACTAACCCTTCTGGCCGCTAGAGTCTTAAGGGGGTGTCGACACTTAAGGTCTTAGTTGCATGCGAGATGGTTGGTTCTATATTATTGGATTGGTTTGTTCCCCGCTACAACTAAATAATAAATGTGGATATCTTTTTTCATATGGATGATGGAACGAATTGGTTTATTTTGGAAAATATGAAAATGGGTTGAGAATATTAAATATTAAGTTGGATAATTTATATTTGGTCATTTGAAATAATATGTTTGTTTATCTCCTCATTATTCATCTTTTTATTAAAATTAATAATATGCCTCTTTCCTATTTACATGTTGGGGTGTTTACTTGCTCAGCATTTTGTGCTGACTTTGGAAAAATTGCGGGCTTGTTTCTTTCCCCCGCAGGTCTAGGTGAAGGAAGCTCGGCTTAACGGGAATCGCGGACTCACCTAGTTGTGCTAGTATTAAATAAATAAAACACCTAGAGTTGTTCATCTTGTTTAATAGTATGTGTTATTTCACTTTCGAAGACATTATGGTTTGTAATAAATAACTATGGCGATGTTTGTTTTGTTTACCATTGTTCCTTGCACCCGAGAGCGATCTTGGGTGTGGAGTGACATTTCCGTATTTCTCCCACGACGAAGTACGGGGTGCCACATTTCTAGTCGAGGCTCTCACCCATCTGGGGTTCAGCCCCAAATTTTTGTGGCCCTTATTCATAACTGCATCTCCACCGTTTCCTATTCCTTCGTTAGGAATGGGTCAGTGGTTGGGAAGGTTAATCCGGAGAGGGGTTTGAGACAAGGCTATCCTATTTCGCCCCATTTGTTTCTTATTTACCCAGGCTGTCTCGGAGGGTAGGTTGGATGGTGTGACGGCGTCGAGGGGAGGACCAGTGGTCTCCCACCTTTTTTCGCTGACGATTCGTTGTTTTTTACAGGTGCAACTATGGAGAATCTAGAAGCTCTTATGCGGATTATAGGATATTATGGAAGAGCTTCTCGTCAAGTGGTTAACCTTGATAAATCAGCGATGGTTTTTTCGTCCGGGGTTCCAACAGATGTTAAGACGGATCTCCTTGCCATGATAGGTGTTCAGGAGGTGGAGAGATACGACAAGTACTTGGGTTTACCTACTACAATGGGTCGAAACAAGTCAATCACCTTTAAAGTGCTCATAAAAAGGCTTAGCAGCAAGCTAAAGGGATGGAAAGAGAAGCTTTTATCAGTGGCAGGAAAGGAAGTTCTTGTGAAGACAGTGGCGCAAGCTATACCTACGTACACTATGAGCTGCTTTATGTTGCCGGACGGTAATTGTGATAAAATGGAGTTGCTTATAAGACAGTTTTGGTGGTCCAAGAAAGATAGCGAAAGAGGGATTAACTGGCGTTCTTGGGACAAGATGCAAGATTCGAGAAGACAAGGGGGTCTTGGATTCAAAAAGATGAGGGAGTTCAATCAAGCTATGTTGGCCAAACAAGGATGGCGGATTATCAAAAATCCAAATTCCTTACTTAGTAGAGTACTCAAAGCGAAATATTTCGCGAACTCTAGTTTTTGGTCAACAGAATTGGGTAGTGCTCCTTATTTTGCTTGGAGAAGTATCCTCTTTGGTAGAAAGCTTGTTTCGAGGGGAACGAGATGGAGTATCGGGGACGGAAGCTCTTCATCTATTTTTTATCCATGGATTACAAATCACTATAAGTTCAAGGTAAATACTTCAAATAACTCCATTGGTCCTCTGGTAGGTAATTTTATTAACCAAGATCGCTCTTGGAACATTCCCCATTTAAAGATGTTCTTGTGGGACGCGGATGTTTACTCCATAGCAAATATTCCTGTCCCTACCACGCCAAGGCCGCATAGGATAGTTTGGCATTTTGACGAGAAGGGTGATTATACTGTTCGGTCTGGCTATTTGTTGGCCACCGAGGGAGTGAACTTTAACTCTGGGCAGAATGAACCATGGGGGAACTTTTTCGAAACATTGTGGAGAATTAAATGTCCAAAGAAGGTAATTCATTTTATTTAAAGGATGTTTCATGAGAAGTTACCAACCAAAACGAACTTGCTTCGTAGGCGAGCCCGAGTTGATAAACTTTGCCCCTTGTGTGGTAGCCATGGGGAGACAGAAATACACCTGTTCTCTGAGTGTTCAATCATAAGAAAGGTTTGGAGCAGTATGGGGCTTGATCATAACTTGCTGAAGATTGAGCTTGGGTTTAAGTTTTGGTTAGCAAATTTGATTAGTAAAGCTTCGGAGGTGCAAAGATTAAAAATCTGCTTATTTTTTTGGGAAATCTGGCGCAACCGTAACTACAAAGTATTCGAGAAGTAGGGTATGTCGATTAATCAAATCTGTAGTGATATTGATTGGAGAATCCGAGAGGTCGGATGGATTCGGGCGGATAGAAAACTTCATGATACTGTGAAAATCAACGACAAGGTCTGGCGTTTGCCCCCTACGGGTTTCTCAAAGCTCTACTTCGACGGAGCCTTCGATTTAGCATCGGTTTCAGCTAGTGGTGGAGTAGTTATTCGAAATAGCGACGAGAAGGTGATCGGAGCTCGAGCAATAGCAGGGGTGTTGGCAGAGGGACCGAGACAATCAGAAGCCTCCGCGTTACTCTCTGGTCTGGAAATGGCAACGAGGATTGGGGTTCAAAAGCTTATCATTGAAGGTGACTCGCTGGCTTTACTAGACGACATTCAGCTGATGATTCGATCCCAAGAAAGCAATGATGTATCCCGAACAGCGAATCTCTTGACCCAGATTAATACCCTGATACTAATTTTGACGGAAGTGCAAATTCGTTGGGTTCCTCGTGAAGCAAATGTGATAGCACATACTCTCGCGGTAAGGGCAAAGGATCGTGTTTTCTCAGAACAATGGGTAGATGATAGTCCACATTGGCTTCAAAGCCTCTCGGTTTCTGATGTAACTTCTCTACCAATTTAATCTATGATATGGTGTTTCCCTAAAAAAAAAGCTCATTTTTTAACTGTTTTACCATTCACCTTGGTAGAGTTCATTTTAGATCAAAGAGCATGTCCAACCAATTTCCACTTCTCTAATTTGGTGATTATTTTGAAAATTTTAGTCTTCAATCTAGATTTTTTTAGATCCCTCCAATCATGTTTGACCAAAAAAAAGTCTATTACTCCATTCTCCATTCTTTTAGAGGTATATCCATTCTCAACCATCCTACATTTTTCTAAAAAATTTAAGAATGGAGATGCACATTCATTTTCTCGATTAGCGTATAATATGAAAAAAAATTGAAGAATAATTCTAGTTGTGGGTATCAATAACTTAAAATATATATCATTAATAAAAAATTATTAACCAATATTTTCGAATGAGCGGGTATACTTTAATCAGTTTTGTATAACAATTTTATCGTGATATTAACGTAATCTTTAGACCAATTTATTTGAGAAGCCAAAATGAAGAAGACATAGGCAAGTTGGTACAAGTTGTAAAAGCTCGCGGTTTTTTAGGGATGTTAGATAGTCTGATTTCCATGTATTGGGAGTGGAAGAATTGTACGACGGGTCATGCGTAGACGTACAATGGACGTGACAAAAAATGCACCATCACTAGAGACGGTGGCATCTTATGACACTTGAATATGGAATGTATTTTTGGCCTCCCAAGTATCAATAACAATGTCAATGTCCTGCAAAAGTCAAACATATTTCAGAAATTGACCCAATGGAACATCTTTACCAGTTAACTATTCAGTCGAAGGTAAAAATTACAATGTAGGTTATTATCTGACATACTAAATTTTGTCATAAATGATCAACGTTAGTTCAAGCAATTAGTGCGTCAAATCTCCTAAAGAAATGCATTTTGTACAAAAACATGAATCATATTGCTAAGACGTTGAACGAGCATTTGGGGTCCTTCAGGCTTGATTTTCCATCATAAGAGGATGAGCTACTTTTTTGGATAAAGACGATTTGCATCAGGTTATGCTAGCCTGCACCATAATGCATAACATGACAGTGAAGTAAAAGCGCGATCAATATCTGAATGTTTACACTTTTGATGATGCGCAACAACCCTTGACTCCGAAAGTTCATCTTCGGTGCCACATGTTGTGCTTTCCAGATAGATAAGTATAACATTCATGGATTCCTTGGTCGGCATCGAAATAGACGTTGATGGTGAATAAGATGTATCGTACGGAATTGTAATAATTTGATGTATGCTTCTATTGTATTTGTTATTGATATCATAGTACTGATATTAAATTTTCGAAAATCATGTTAAAATTAGCACTTACAATGTTTTGGAGGAATTTTGGTGTTAGCAATGGGAGATTGAAATCTCCGTTCCCTATAAATGGAGATATATATTATTCTAAGATTTGGAGTAAAATTTGGTTGAATTGATTGGATCCTATAATCTCTATTTTTTCTCAAAAAATTGAAAATTGAGAAATGGAGGTTGAATGGTTGGAGACTGTTCCATCTTTTTCACCAAAAATAAAAAATGTAGAAAAGAATGGAGAAAAAATGTGGATACTGTTCCGTTCCGGTCCGGAATATGAACTAAAACGGAACGGTACCAGACCTGATTCGTACCAGGTTAAAATCCGCCTAGATCCGGTCATTCCAGGCTGTTCCGGGCTGTTCCGCCCGAATCCGGTGAAATCCGGACAATTTCGTTCCGGGTATTTTTTGTAATTTTCTAAAACTTTTATCCCCTCTTTTCTTCGCGTCAGTTGGATAACCCTAACTCAAAACACTACATCCTCAAAACTCGTCCCTCCCTCCCTGCGCAAGGGGTCTGATAAATCAGACCCAGAAAGTTGTTCGATCCATTTCAAAGGCGAGAGGAAGGGGTTTGATTTCACAGAATTTTGGCAATTTCACAGGCAAGAGAGAAGGGAGGCCATGGGACCTGCATCTTGCAACTGGGTTTGGTGATGGAGAGTCCTGAAGGAGGTATAAGAGATCGATTTCGGGATCCGAAGGGGAGTTTTCTCAGGCGGTGCATTGTTGTTGGTGGGTTTTCCGAAAATGGGGTGTGGCGGTGGTAGGGGGAGGAGATGGGTGAAATGAATGGGATACTGAAGAAGGTGCAGTAGTTAGACATTCATTTATTGGGTTTCAACTTCAGTCCTTCAATTATTTGGTTTCTTCTTAAATGGCACCCAAAACATCAAGTTATTCTCATGTCACCCTCATGAGTAGGGCATCCAATTCAAAGAGGACTGAAGGCCTCAATGAATGAATTATTTTTTATGTAAAGATGCTTAGAAATTTTAGTAGTTACTTTATTGTTTATATCTTTATTTTTTTTGGAGAAGTTTGTATTGTGACATTGTTACGAGCATCACTAATTTTGTGTATGTTTTTTTAGGAGTTAATGATTATGTAAATATATATAGTAAAAAGTGCGGTAAACCCGGAACGGATCGCCGTTCCGTCCGGATCCGGGATCGTTCCGTTCCCTAGAGCAAAACGGAACGGGGACCGGAACGGTATCCACAACTATGTTACGTACTATCATTTGAGAGGGTTATTTAGATGAGGAACGAAAAAATATACACATCATTGATAATTATTGTCTGCGTTCTTTCATAAATCCTTCAAGTTTACTATTTTTAGTAGTCATAGTTTTAGAAAACCAATAAATATTTTAAAATTTGTAAATATTTTATCCCGTTAAATTATAGTAGTCCCCACGGGATGAATAATCCTCTAGGACATATTAATGCAGAACCGGATCAGTACGGTCAAGCGGAACAAAATTGTGACTTAACGTCTTTTTTTTTGGTAGAAAATGTGCCATTTTGGCTTCTTTATTCTTTTATTTTTAGATAAACGTTGTGCACGATTTACGCGCACATCGACTAAATCTATGAGGCCTTACGGATAATCGGTCATCATCGAGCTTTGAACCAGAGAGCACACTAAGCAAGCTCATTGTTTTACTATTCACTTTGGTAGAGTTAGCCATCTTTAGCCCTTGGATCAAAGTTAGATCTGATTTCTTCGACATTATACGAGCATAAATATGCTTTTGATCGTACCTAAAAATATATGCAAACTTTGGGAAACTTGCATGTTGTGGAGCAAGAAATATCTATTTTAGTATCCCAATGACGATCACCTAGGGAAAATACTTGATCCTTCATACTATGCACTTTATTACATTCTCAACACGTCCACTTTTAAAACATCAAACACTAATGTTTTGTCCCACTTGAAACCATACATAAATATCGTGGTAGCATTGAGTTCCCTGTCAGATTCCATTGGACTTATGTTATCATGCATACAGTAACTGAGGCCGCGGCCCGGTAACCTTGTATTTGGGGATGTAAGAATATGCTTATTGGTTTTATCAATGAAATCAAACCTAAATAAAGTACTACAGAAGCGTGTTGAATATAGTATCTCATTGTGATAAGTAGGATAAAACAAGTGAAAATGTTTGTTAGAAATCTACAGGTAAACCCAAGACTAATATCATTGCGGAAGCGATAGATTTACCTCTTGTGGTGTGATCATCCTCGTACGATATCGCGAACCTATGGTGTTCATGTTCATGTGCTTTATCTCCCAGCACAAACGCGAACCTCTTGGAAGAATATTGTTATCAAGAAGACGTTCCGCTCTTTGGATGTGTGAGAGAGAATCATTGTAGAGCAAACTGTTCTCTAATATATGTAGATACATACTGATATTTCTAGAAATAATATGTATATATAGACCAAGTTTCTACCTATTTTCAAACTAACCCCCTATAGGGTTTGCAATGTTAACCCCCTTGAGTTTATAGAAATTACAGTTCAACCTCCTTGGGCGCATCATGTAATACATAACATCTCTCGCCCGTCCATGATGTATTCAACATGTTTCTATGACACCAAAAACTTTGTTGGGGGAGTGGAATCACTGTAAAAAGGGGAAACTTGTAATACCCGTATAGTTATTAGGGGTAAAATAGTCATTTGGGAAGTTAAATAAGAAATTAATTAAGAAAATAAAGTTGGGTAAGTTATTGCATTTTTTATAGCTAAGAAATTCTTGTGAGATTTTAGAAAACGTTATATTAGTAATCGTGAATTAATATGTGAAGCTAAATAAGAATTTAGTTGTAAAATAAGATTTGGGTATTTTATCGGGCATATCGTATGTGAGTTATAAGTAATAATTAATTTAATAATTAATTGAGTTGCTTGGATAGTAATATTTATTTTGATGGCAAATCAATAATTTTAGAAGTGAAGATTTAAAATGTTAGTTTGGAATTTAGCGGGGGGAATTCGTCTACAGAATACGATAATTTCATACGATACATTAGACTAGTGCACACGACCCATAACTCTAGCTATTTGTACAACTAGAACACTAGAATACTTAAGCTAGTGATACACCCATTACACTTGAACCCACTAGTAAAGTGGTGCTACCAACCCACCTTATAACTCCTCACACCATCTTCTCCAAGCAATTTGCTTCGGGAGACTTCTCTTGCCCACCGTCATGGTCACCATCAAGAGGAAGCTCACCTCTCCAAGAAACCCAGGCTATATAAAGACCACTCTCCACCTTCCCCTCACCACAACCACCCTCATCACCGCCGTTTACATCAGCACCGAGCTCCATCTCCCTCTCTCTCTCGGAAAAGACACAAGAAGCAAACCCACTTCCACAACTCTCTGCCCAGTTCTCTCCCTCTCTTTCTCACTCTACCCTCTGCTTGGTGAAGACAACAACAGCAGCAGAATCTGGTGGGGGCAGCGACCACCACCACGGCCACCATTGTTGCCGGCGACAACAACTCAACAAACAACCCACTTCTCTCCCTCCATCTCATACTTTCCCATCAATCTCTGCACTCTATATAGTGCACCTCTGTCCGAAAACTGAGGCCAGAAGTCCCAGAAACAGAGGAGAAAGAAGACCCACCGTCGGGTCTCCACTTTTGCCGACCAAACTCCGGCAAGCTCGCCGGAGTGATTCAGAGACCACCCACGCCCGTTAGATGCTTCCTGCAACCTCCTAGGACCCCGAACAGATCATTGGAAGACTCAGAGTCGAGCAAGGACGCTCCAGCAGCCGCCACCATCTCCACCTCCGAGCAAGTCGACGTCGAGCTTCGACCCGACTCGCTTCTTAACGGTTTCCGGCCATTTTTGGCCTAGGTACGTCCTAAATACTCTAATTAGTCGTTATGCATAGTCAAAATCTGTAATACTCCGTATTTTCATAAACAAAATTTGACATTTAATTATCTTATTTATTAATTTATCTTCCCTTAACTTTATTGTTAAGTATGTTAGTAACAAGTTTAGAAATTAGTTAGTTACAATATTTGTTAGAATAAGAAAAATGAATTAGTGTAGTACCATTTGGGTTTATTTGAAATTAATAGAAAGTTCTAGCACCAATTTATAAAAGAGTGAAAATAGCTAGCTAACTTTATAGTATTTACGTATGGAATGAAGTAAATGAAAAAAATAAAAAAACAAAAAAATAAAAGAGAAGTGTTCGGCCGAGAAAGAAAGAAAGAAGGAGAAGAAGAGAAAAATAAGGCAAATGTTGGGGGTTTGTGAAGAGTGGGCCCCTCTTGGTATTGGGGATTGTGATGAGCTAACCCAATTTTGGAGGAAAAAAAATTCGAATTTTCTCCCTATTAATAGCTCCCCCCAACTCTCCATTTAGCAACAACCAAGAGAGAGAAGGAAGAGAGAGAGGCTTGTACGGGTGAAGAGAAAGGAAAGAGAGAGAGAAAAAATAGAAAAAAGATGAGAAAGAGAGGTTGCTGCCGCACAAAGAGAGGAAAAAAAAGTAAGTGAGAAATAGTGGGAGAATGTACGGGTGAAGATGTAAGCGAGAAAGGAAGAAAAATTTGTTATTGTTTTTGGTGCACCACAACTATTGGAGGAGGATTATTTCAAGACCTTGTTTGGTGGTGTCTTCTTGTAGGTTTCTTTGGAGCATTTTATTGGATCTATTTCGTGGAATATTCGGAGGACAATTTATGAAAATGAGTACTCTTAACGTATACGAACGTTGCGGTGCTGTGAGTAAAAAAATACTTATTTTGATTATATGTTATATTTATATCAAATTTTATTGTTTCACAAGTATTACATTTTCGTTACGTAAATTTTGGTATTGTGAATTTTGTCATAACAATGAAAAAATTGGAGTATATGACTTGGAAATAACATTCTGAATGTGAATAAAACTTGACTTTTGTGCTCCCCTTTAACAAAAATTACGCTTTGAGTATTGTATATTTTGTAACTTGGACAAATAAATTTGTGTGTCATAAAAATTAATTAGACACTACGTGACGACGTTATGCATTGGGACACTTGAGTATTTTCGGCCCCGCCATCGGAATATAATAGATGGTTTAGGCCCGGACATCGGAATATAATAGATGGTTTTGGCCCGGTCGCAGGGATAATATGCGATGCTCCACAAAGATGGCGTATTTGGACATGTCAAATTTTGTTTGATACGATGGTTACCAAGACCATTAACTGAATCTGAAATTATGTTCTCTGATAAGAGAAATTCCGTAACATATTCAGTTTTAGAATATCTGGCACGATTATTCTGAAAATATTCTGTTTATCAGTGTACTTTTAGTATTATCCGTAAAATATCATTTCTGTCAGTTATCAATAATTTGAACAGTAAATTATATTTTGAAATATAAAGGGGAGAAAACCCTCGCTGAGCTTTGTGGCTCATTTTGTTTAAATTAAATATTTTTTCAGGTGACACGACACATGTGGAAAAGTAGAAATTTTGATGCAAGACCGTTGGTGAACTTAGCAGCTTCCTATGTTTTAGTTTATGTCGAGCTAGTATGACTTTACTGTCTAACTATGTGTTGTAATATTTTAGTGGATTGTTGTAAGACTTGGAGCATGTTATATTTGATGTCTCACTCTTTGAGATATTTGCAGTATTTTCCGGTAAATGGTTTAGTTGGCATTAAGTTTCGTCTCTGATCCGCTCATCGTGGTTGAACCGATAAATTGCTAAATTGACGCTTTCAGAACATACTTTTCAGAAAAGTCACGTTTTTATTTAATAACCGATTTTTTGGTTAATCTCTTAGTAACTCATTTTCAATAAATTTTAACAAGATTGCATTTTTACTATTACAAAATATTTCATGTCGACCCCAAGAATTTGAATTCGCTTCCGCGATGTATTTCATAACTTAACTTAACTTTTCAAGCGGTTCAACCAACATGAGTTTTTTTAGGCCTTGGTGCCTGGTCTCGACCCTCGGTCTCGAATTGATAAATCGGGGTCCGGAAAAGGGGATCGTGACAAAATCTCACCTTGATAGCTTTAATCCAAGTTTAGATCGGTTAGTTTGAAGTTCGTGTTGTAGGGGGGTTAAAGTGTCTTTTTCAAAAAAGTTTATAGCATTATTCAGGGGGGTGTTCTTGTATTTTCAGAAACCAGTAGGTAGGAAGTATGCTATAACTACCATATTTTGTCATTAGTTGGGGTGTTTGCTATCTTTAAATATAACTTAGGGGTTCTATATGTCTTTTACTAAAACTTTACACTTTTCGCTAAAATGAATATGTTAATTCCGGTTAAAAATAATTTCTAAAAATACTAGTTTTCGCCCACGTCTCGGAAATGTGATTCAGGCGTTGAAATAGCAAACAGGTTGTTTGTTAAAAATTAAACAAGAAACGTTTTATTTATAAATAAATAAATTGGGTTAAAATACTTAGCATACAAATTGGTTGTTAGAACTTGTAAAAATTTGTCTTTTCGCTAAAACATTGTAGCATCGTGTAAAAGTTTTCTCAAAACATAGTGGTCAAAATATCATTTTCGAAATAGTTCTTAAATATAAATTCACGTTAGTTCTAATTTTTATCTCTTATAAAATAACTACTTTAGTTAGTTAATCACTTTTAGATAATAATAGTAGCGATAATAGTGACAATTAGTAGTTGCTTAAAAATAGATGTGTTGTTTATATAACTTCGTCAATAAGCTAATATAAATATAAGAAAGACGTTATGCAATTATCAAGTGAGAATTGAGTTTATCTAAAGAATAAATAGAACTCTTGATAGGATTTGTAGCGTTATACTTGGACTTGTGATTGAATAAGAAAATATAATTTATAAGTGACAGGTTTGTAGACGACGACATAGTGCATTTGCAGAAGCTTTTATGTGCTAGTTGCTACGGAAGTAAGGTAAGTGAACATGCCAAGCCTTGCGTGCCAAGCTCCTTTCGTGTCGCAAGTTGATTTTAATATTAGTCTCGAAATGTGTTTGTTATTTATTTACATATTTCATTTGAGATTTTTTATATTTTAAAGAAGTTGTTTTGCTTGATATTATCACACGAATAATATTAATGCGTAATCAACGTAAATTGGAAAGAGTTGTACGGGAGAAGCGTATTATTGCCGTGTTGACTTCCGTCACTCGGCCTGTGATTAGATTGGTCGTATTGACTTCGGTCACTCGACTCGTATTATTTTTAACCCGGTCGCAACCTGCCGGGTCGCTCCATGTACTCACCTCTCTGGCCGCAAGGAGTCTTAGGGGGGTGCCGGCACTTAAGGTCTTGGATGCGTAGAGTTAGTAGATTCTTTCCGTATCAACACAGTTAATAATACAGTTTCTCTGAGATTTCGATATCTATAAAAGAAAAGAAGAAAGAGATTGGGACTAATCATCCCCGTTTGAAAGTTGAGAAAGGAAGATCAAAAGAATGAGAATCTTATAAGTGTTTTTACTGGATGCACCGGGTTCACTTCTTACAGTTTTACAGTTTATATTTGAGTTTCTGATTTACCCTGCAAGTTTACATTATTATGATTATTTCCTCTGTATATTTATTGTGAAAAGAAAGTTATGCTTCTTCTTCTGCTTTACGAGCTCGGGTGTCACTTACTCAGTATTTCCATGCTGACTTTGAAAACTGCGGTTCCTGTTTCCTTCCCACCGCAGGTATAGGAGCTGAAGACTAAGGGGAAGTCGGGTACAAGACACACCTCGAAGGATATCATCACAAGTAGAATCTAGTATAATTAGCCAGAATAATGTAGTAGTTTTGAAAACACTTGGGTAATATTTAGAAACGTTTGTGATGTTTAAATAAATAAATAATTTGGGATGTTATGCTTTTGATTTCCGCCGTTACTTTTAGCATCGCCCTCCCGGTCTTGTCCGAGCCGGATAAGGGGGTTGTCGCACAACTGTTGTTATAAAAGTCAAAATTAACATACCAATTAACTACTAACACACCAAATACTAGAGGTCCAAAGCAGTGTATTAAACTGCCTACCTATAGACACGACTTTGTTCGTATAAGGAACATGTTTTAGCCTTTGTAATTTCACATGCTATTAAATAATCTCGTTTTTACATTGAATGACAAATGAAATTTTAATTTTAATTATTGTAGACACTGAAATTCATGATTTATATCTGAGCTGAATGTAATATTTATTGCTTCTATCTCTTTTACTATTATCAAAACTTTCTACCATTTTATGCTTTTTTTTAATCCTCACACATACATGGTGTAATTGGACTTGAATTCTGGTCCAAATGACAACGATCTACGGTTGGTGATTTCTGAAGTTAGTTTGATAGTTCTACTATGTCAACATGGGTGAGTATCTTCACTCTTCAAATTCTTCTTCGATTTGTCCCTCTTCATTTCTAAATGCTGTATCTACAATCAAATGACTTCTTTTCCGAGGTCATGGGAGAAAACTGTTCTACAGTTTTTCGAATTTGTTTGTTTGATTCACGCTTATGGATTCATGTATGGATTAATTCTTCTCTATTGATGTACTGTTGACATAAAATTATTGACATGTTTTAGGTAGGATATGAATGATGAATAAAGACGTCTTTGATGCCTATCGTGTATCTTAGCTTAAATTAATATCGATTGTGCTACTTCTAGTAAACTTGTGCGTAATTCAATTCAACTTTGTCATCGCGAACTAGAGTTGTGATTTAATGAACAATTGATGGACTGACATGTGAAAATTGTTAGCTTATGAACCTAGGATTGCTAGTATACCTTGTATCATGATGGACTGAAAGGTGAATTGTTGGGGTTAGATCATTGCGTAGGATTTTATTAATGCTTGTTGGGTGAGGTAGTTCATGGATCGACAGATGACGACTACTAAGTCTAGCTTTGGCTTGCATGAGACCGACATGAGACTGTAGGTATTTAAACGTGATCAAGAGCAAAGTCAGTATTACGTTATTCATAGTAAAACTTAGAAATGTCTACTACCCTCTGTGATCTATAGGTTGCTTAGTTCTTCTCCATAGTCAATAAATTGTGTTTAATTAAAAAGCCTAATTTTTTTATCTTTTAGTTATTTTATTTTCAGCCATCTGTTGGGGGGGGGGGGGTGGCAACTCGTTAATCAATCAACATTCCTCCTGATTACTTCACTCTGAACTAATTTTTTAGCTAAATAATCTCTAGGTTGTCCTCGTGGGATCGATAACTCGGGGTTGAAATATTACCTTGTATTTCTTTAACCATGCACTTGAAGTAACACTTAAAAATGTGTCTACCCACATCTTTTTCGTGTCAAAGCCTTGCATATAAAGTTATGATCTTATGATAAATACAAAATATATATTAAAAATCCATAAAAAAATAAAAAGTTCTGAAAATTGAGAGAGAGGAATGAAGGAACTTGAAATCATTTGTTTCAAGAGAAAAAGGAACCTGAAATCATAGAGAGCGTGATAATTAAGTTCTTGCGAATATAAAGTGCCGTAGTAAGAAGAATTTTATACCTAGGCTTCCTATATTGTGATAAGTAGATTGGGTTTCTGAGTAACTGCTTATTCTGTTTTCTAATAGAAATGTGGACTCTTGAAATTTGGGGTGAACCTTCGTGTTGGGTTGGTTTTATGTGGTATGTTTTCCGGCCTAAGTGAAGTCGCGGGAGCGTACATCGCCATCCCTTCCGATGGTCTCAAGTAGAAAATCCAAAAAAGTTCTGAGCTCTATTGCACAGTTGAGGTAAAAAGAGGAGATATTTTTAAAAAAGAATTCATAATCTTATGTGCAAAAGACATGAGAACAACCTAATGTGCTTTCGTTCACGTGGAAAATTTGGATTCAATCCACATAGATCTTAAAGAGGAAAATTTAAGCCAAACCTTACTTCAGAGGAGTTGTGACGCCCTTAACTGGAATGTTTTGCATTCAAACGCAATTAATGCTAAGGGGGTCTGAAAACCTCAAATGACTTGGCGAAGAAAGGTTCTAGTGGAACTTAATAAAACTTAGACACATTGAATAACAGGACGTGGCCGTGTCTTGGTTTGAAAATATGAGGAAAGGGGAGGCCTTAATATCATTTGCGTATAATCATTTTAACTTTTTTTCTTGCTACTGTGATGGAATTTCAAAAAGGACTAGTGAAAGCTTGACGGTTTTGGTTACGGATAGTGAAATTGTCCGATCTTGCAAAAAGAAATAAAGAACAATGGTTTATATGTTTTAAATACTTGTTCAGTTGCTTTGCATCATATTGTTGCACTATCGTATTGTAGAGTCGTTTGTGTCTTCAATCAGCTTGTAAATAGGTGAATGTGGTAGATGAGAGCTTGCTCGGGATGCACAAATGGTAAGTGTGGGGATATTTATTAACTCCATAAAAAGAGTTATATTCTATATTGATTAGCTACAATTTCGCATGATTTATGACGTATTTTGATGAGTAAATGACCATTATATGATATACTTATGAAGAATGAACTTGTTGTGCTTTATTGCTAGTCCGGGCATGTCTAGGCATTTTTTAGATGCTATTTGTCAAATATAATGACTTAGTATGGTTTTTCATGTTGTCTTGATAGGAATGTATGTTAAGCGATTGCTAGGAGGCATGCAACGAACTTCGGAAACGAATCAAGCTTAATAGGAAGCAAGAGAAGCAAAGTTGGATGAGCAAAAGTGACCAATCTTCACTATTTTTATGATATCTTGAGTTCCACAAAGAATTTTGGAGTGATACCAGTGTAAAATTAAAGTAGACTCAAAGAGCTTTCCAATGATAGGTCACGAAGTTAAAACGGAGATTGGACGAGAAAGTTATGGTCCGTCAAATTTGGAGCCAGAATGTTGAAGGTTGTCACGGATGAAGAATACTTTCTGTAAGATAATGGGAACAAGTTCGTGCTAACTTGTTTGTATGCACAAGTCGAATGTTCGTACGATGAGAACACATGTCGTCATATTTTGGGGGAAAATTGGTAATTTCGCATAGTTATGAGGGAGATTAGTCCTAAAACTATATAAACGACCTGGGGACGACTAATTGAAGGGCTAGATGACGTGAGCTGAGGTTTTGGAGCTGGAAGTTTGCTTGGAGATTGGAGAACCATTGTTTGATCTCTTCTTCCCTTCTTTCTTTTCTCTCTTTGATGGTTCCAATAAATTTCTTCGTCGTACTCAAAACTATGAGTAGCTAAAGTCTTTAGGATCAAGACCCAAGTTTGGGGGTTAGGGTTTTATTGTTGATTCATGGATTCTACGTACTCTTGATTCATGTTCTTGATTTAATTGATTATTCTGACGTGTTATGGTAGTTTGTACGTTCTTCATCATATCTAGTTGATATGAGTCGCTTTTTTAGCTATAAATTAGTTGATAATTGTTTGGTAACTCGATGATTATTAACGGGAAAGGTAGAACAATCACTTGATCATATTGTATGTGTGGTGACTCGGCTACATTAGTTGAGAACATGAGAGTAGAACTTGAATCGTAATGAACATTTAGGTCAATTGGAACTTGGTAACTCGGTTTTGACTAGCTTTAGGCGTAGTATAACTACTTGGTAACTCGGTAGTTGAATATTGCCTGTTCAACATCGAGAAATTCATAAGTGTTCCATGAAAGGTATAATTTTATCATTAGACCCTAGCCATCCCCCAAACAATGCGTCTTGATCACTTCTTTGTATTTGAATCGTAAAATCATTCAAACACTTGTGTTCACAATCTCTTGAATTAATTTATCCTTCTATTCTTAGTTTAGATATCCAAACTCTACATATTTTCCCACATTAAGATTATCAGTTTGCATTAACTGCGGAGTATCTTGGGTACACGCGACACCCGTACACTTGTTGTTAGGACGTGTCAGAAAGCGCATCAACTAAAAGGGTGTGACTGCAGAGGCATAGGAGCTAGTGTTTTTCACCTACTGTTCGAAGGGCGCAACACAGCACTGGCTTGAGTCCAAGGAACCTAACGCGATCAGAACATGGGATCTGACCGAGTTTCTGAGCAAGTTTACCCTGCTTCACTTGTGATTAAACTCTAGGGAGATACTACATTTTCACCAAAATAAGGTGAAATAGTTGTGGAAGCTCGAGATAGATTCATGAGTAAGAAGTGTTCCAACTATAGATTTGAAGACAATAAGATTCTATAGGTATTCTACCATGGGTTGGAGTGCGAGAACATGGAGTTTGAAACACGACGAGTCAGAGTGTGTTCAATCTAGGATCACACACTATTTCTAAGTGTTTATCAATTCGGGAACAAAATAACTCATACCATGTAGTGCATTGTATATGATTATTATAAATGATCTGAGACTCTGTGATGCTAACCCATGTTCTTGCAGGCAATTCAAGCTGTATGAATCTAGTTCCACTAGAAATCATCAAAATCTTCAGTATTTTTATCCTTGGGTTTCAGGTAGTGAGTCTCTCTTAGGTCTAGTAACATTCATATAGTATCAATCAAAGTGTTTAGGGACTACATTGTCAAACCAGCACAAGAGAAAATAATCAGAGAGCAGTAAAAACTCTTTGGCATGGCGCCCGACTGGCACGAAACCGTGGGTGAGCCATGCGCAGCCTAAGGGGCAACCATATGAGCATAGTTTTAAAAACCGGACCGGACCGTCTGGTTCAACCAGTCGGACCGGCGAACCCGTGCTTGACCGGTCCGGTATTCAGACCGTTCAAGCAAACGAACCATGCCAAGTCAGTCGAACCGGCGGTCCAACCGCTGAACCGGTCGAACTGGTCGGTGATTAACCCGCCGGTTCTCCCCTTTAATAAAAAGAAATTGCGATTGTGCATGGAATCGACCCGAGAACCACATGCTTTTAACACATGTGCACTACCACCACGCCAGCAACACTTTCACGCTAGATGAGGAGTAATCAATATACTTAACTCTTCATTCCTAACTGGCAAGCAACTTCTTTTTCTTCTTTTTTTTTCAAACATCATTTTATTTTTGTAGGCTCTTTTATTTTTGTAGGATATATATATATATATATATGTAGTAAACTAAGATATATAATAGGAGTATTTATGTTTTTCATACCATATCACATAATTGAAATCATCAAAATATTTTGTTGTTGATTATAGTTTAGTTATATGTCTGTGTGTGTTTATTTTCTTAAACATTTACAAAAATATTACAACGCTAAATAAGCTTCAAATTAAACCATTCAAGTATATTTTTGACTATTTTCCAATATGTTTACTACTTTTGTATAAAAAATAATCAATAAATATTATTAAATAAACGTGCGATTGAACCGGTCCGACCACCGGTTCGACCGGTCCGACCATGAACCGGTGCCTCACCGGTTCGATGGCCGGTCCGGATTTAAAACTTTGAATATGAGTCTCTGCAGGCTCTTTGACTTTTTATGTAACTGTTTTGGTAGTGTCAGTCAGTCATTTATTTTTCTGTAGAGACTCTCTACGATTTACTCCTTGTGTTCCAAGTAAAAAGAGTTTAATTTAGAATAAAATACATCTTCTATAAAAATAATATTATACTACTAGCTCCTATGCCTCTGCAGTCACACCCTTTTAGTAGCCGTATAATTAAACGGGAATTGAGCCCATGTACGTCGGTTTTTACCTTGTAGCCGTTAATTAAACGGCAGAGTGTAAAATTACGCCGTGAATCTATACGGTGATCCATACAAAACCGCTTTAATTTTTTTTATTCTTTATTTCATTTAAATAAAATATATGCAAAAAGAATCTACGAGATTTAATCTAACCCATTGACTAGAATCCCTACTAGATTAAATCTCAGCCCTCCATTGACAACCCCACCTTTATAACTCCAAACCTCTCTCTTCCTCTCATTCTTCATCTCCCTCCTAGTAACGATAGTTTTCTCTGCCTCGCTATCACTCTCTGTTTTTTTCATCTCCCTCCTGGTAACTTCCCCATTCCCTCTCCCTCCCCATTACTCTCTGTTTCTTCATCGACTTTGCCCTCCTCCTCCAGCAACCATCTCTTCACCTTCCAGCCATCTTCGGTCACAACGGAGAACCACCGCCGGACCTATCTCTGTCTCCCGATAGGTTTCTCCTCCCTATTGTCTTCATGAATTCGATCGGACAAGGAAAAGACAACAGCGTCAGAAGCCCTATTCCACTGCAACCTCAATTCTCCGGCGACCCAACCCGTCAGAAAAATCGATCCCTCTCTCTCTCTCTCTCTTCTTTCTGTGCTTACGCGAGCAGATCCCCCCGTCCCCCCTTCGATCTGATCTGAACTCACTTAGTTCTTCAGGTTGAAGATTTGGATTGCTTTATGAGGATATGGATCTGGATCTAGATTGAAAATATATATTTTTTTTAAAAGAGTTGTTTTTGTTGAGCAGAGGACTGAAAATATCATAAATGTAAAATATCAATTTAGTATAAAAACAACAAATAAAAAATGAACTGGAAAAAAAAATAAAAATAAATAAAAATAACTGGAACAAAATTGAAATGAAAAATAAAGTATTATATAAGTTTAAAGGCGGTTAATAATTTCAGACGTTGTGGCAAAACTTTCAAAATGGTGTAAGGCGGTTTTTAGAAACCGCCGAAAACAAAAAAATACGTCAGTTCTGCCCGCCCTTATTCAATAAACGACGGCGTTGCTCGCGTCACCTTAGGAACCGCCATAAAAACCGCCGTAGCAGATTTTAAGGCGGTTTTTTGTGAAATTTAAGGCGGTTTTAAACCGCCGTTTCAAGCTGTTTTTCTAGTAGTGAATATAAGTGATAATGTACTTAATTAGTTTTCTAATTAAAGTTAGTTAGAAGAGTGTCGGTATAAAACAAATTGGAGATTTAGATTCGTAATTTAGAATATAAATTTAGTTGAGTTTAGTTTAGACCTAAATATTTGTAACTATTCAATGCCCTATTCATTGTACCTCAATAATTGTGTCTATTCAATGTACATTTAATGTAATTTTAACTAGGTTGAAAATATGAATACTTGTGCGTATAAAGTTATTCCTTTTTGAACGGGTATCTAAACCATTATTAAAAGAAAGTTTATGGTACTCAAAATTTTCACTCAATATTTCCAACAATCTCTCCCTTATTCTTCCAGGATATGTTTCCTAATTTGGAGAATTCAACGATCCTTTTCGAGACAACGCCATATCCAAATAAATGTGTCTACTCAATTTGAATTACTACCAGAGATTTTTTCTAGGCAAAATAGGCATCAATGAGGGCCATATAAGCTCGAAGAAAATCACTTCAAGTACAGTATTTCCTTACAAGCATTTCATTTTTGAGTCTGGATCCTCTATATCCTTTGTGTGTATCAATCTATGTATTCTTATTATAATTGGTTCATGTCATATATTTTAATTCAAATTCGTTATTTTAAAATTCTATTAAAATAAAAAAAAATATAATATAGACCAATCATAATATATAAGGATACATAGAAGGATACACATAAATGATACAAATGATTCGGGCTCTTTATTTTTGACTTTGTTGCCAAATTGAGTATTAGATGGGAAAAGCAATATTCCTTGACTTTGAAATATGACTGTAATGAAACGAAAACTTATGGCTCTCTCTCTCTCTGGAAACTCTCTGCAACCCTAGCCTCCCCAAAGCCTCCCCTCCGGCGGCGGCTCCGAGATGGAGGAGCTGCCGCCGGGAAACAACAGATCCCCTCCCGTGCATCGTCTCTGACCCCTGCCAAGCCACCTCCGCATCTCAGCTCCTCTTACCGCCGCCGGCTTTTCGTTGGGAGCCTTGCTCCGGCCGGACTTCTTCAGATCTGGTGCGCCGCCGGCCGGGCTTTCGGTAGGTGAAGTCGAGATCCTCCTCTTCGCCTCGCTCTCCCCTCCAAGGGGTCTCCGCCGAACATTCCAACTACCCCGCCGCCTCAGTACTTAGCAAGCTATTTCAGCACCGTGCCACCCCTTGTCGCTGACCGTCGCCGCCCCACCAGGGTGCTCCTCCTCGTCGTGCCTCGCTGAGCCAGATCGCCGCCGTGCCGCCAGTCGCCACCGTCTCCAGTCGCCCCCTCCGGCGCCATCGTCATCTCTCCCCACACCCCCTCCCCTCTCCTGCCCAGGTCCTCTGGTGACCCATGGTTGCTGCAACCCTCATGGGTTGTTGCTTCTTTTCCCCCTCCCCCTTCCCCGGCAGGCACGCCGGTTTCGGGAGAAGAACGACCCCTCTTTGATCGATGTAGCATAGGACCACCTCCCCCCTCCCCCCTGGGTTGCGAGTGTTGCGAGGGGCTGTTCCATCGCCGCCTCCGTCCATTCCGTCGAGAGTTGTCCAGCAGCTGTCGTCCGTGGTCGCCACCCGCAGCCGTCCAAGATCTAGGGTTTTGTTGGGCTTGTTTATGGTTGGGGCCTTGTAGGATATGTTTTGGGCTTAAGTGATTGCTGTTTGGGCTTTTGGGCTTAGGTTGTTGTTGTTTGGGCTTTTAGCTTAGTATTGTAGGCATTGGAGGCTCTTGATGTCCGCTGGGCCAGTTCTTTTTTTTAGCAAGAACAATTGAGAACTTCATTAAGTAGAAAACTCATACAAAGTCCACAATGAAGATAAGCAAAACAACCTGATGCACCAAACCTACCATGCATCATCAACATCCAGGATCTCCAAAACAAAGATTAAAACAAGTCTAAAATGAAAATAGAACTTAAATTACATGAACCATGAACTAAGCATAAACATAGATGGCAGCAAATCCTCCTCTGAGTCGTCAGATGGATTTCCCTTTCCTGGAGCCAGACTTCTCTTTGAGGAAGCTGATGAGTGCCTCTGCATTTGGATCAATCATCTTCCCATCAACCAGGATGAATCCATTTTCCTTTGCTCTGTACTCTGCTTCTAGCTCTTCTGCCTTTCTCTTTTCTTCTTCAAACCTCATTTGCACCCGTTTTCCCTCCATGTTGCTAGCCTCCAGAAATCGATCAATAGCTGCAGCAAAACCTTCTTTTTGGAGCCTTCCTTGTCTACATTGCTTGACTGTAATGGGGCCTTTCCTTTGTCAAGACTTGATGCCCTTGGCTTTCTCTTCCTTGGAGTAGAACTTGCAGCTTTGGATTTCTTCTTCACTTCCAGAGACCCTCCTAATGTTGGGAAATATTAGGCTTAAAAGCATTTAGAATCTGAGAGGTTAGGCTAACAGTTCTAAAGTAACAGTTGTCCACCAAAGGGTTAGTGTTCTTGAAGAGTGCTGCATTCCTAGCTTTCCAAATAGTCCAGCAAGCTATTAACTAGGTATTAAACTTCTAAGATGAAATTCTTGATTTCTTAAGACACATTCTGAAGCAATTCTCATCAGCTGTGACAGAATATGGATATTAAGATTTTGAAAAATGGTTTTAGAGAACATGGAGTAAATGAAAAGGTGATCTATTGTTTCATTTGCATTGTGGCATAAAACACAGCTATTGCTACAGTTAACTCCTCTAGCTCTCAAAAGTTCATGTGTTGGCAAGTTGTGAAGAGCCAGTTGCCAAACAAAGAACCTTAGTTTGAAAGGAAGTTTCACCTTCCAGAGGTGCTTCCAGTTTAGTTTGAGGGTTATAACATTGAAAGATTGTGGGCGGATATTTAGGTTGGGTTGATAGGGTTTGTTATGTGGGTGCCTTTGAGCTTAATTTAATAGGATCCTAGTTGCTTTTTGAGGTTTTAGCTTATTTTGCAGGTTTCGTTCTCTTTTCAGGGGTATGCCCCTTTTCACTTTGTAATCGTTTTTCCTTATTAATGTGATTTCTTCTGTGCTGGTGAAAAAAAAAGAAATATGACTGTACTTTGTACTTCTTGAATTCTCTTTCTTTTCTTCCCAATTTTCAAAGGTAAATGTCTAAATAATATTTTTCATTAATTATGTTTTGACTTAATTACTTAATGCATACTCCCAATTTGTCAAAACTATCGCATTCAACCCTCAGTTCTAGAACTAACTGATTGAATCCCCTATTTACCGAAAAGGCGTCAATGTCAAACTAGGAACGGAATTTAATCATCAAATTCAAAATCAAATAAGGTATTTTCATAAAGTACACATTGTCTATGATACAAACCCATCTCATTGTGTGAAATAATGCCATCTGATTTTGTTAGTTTTGCGATGAAATCTCATTCCCAATTTGACTGTCTTTTCTGCAAATGAGGGATGCAATCAACTAGTTTTAGAATCGGATGTTGCAATGTAATAGTTTCGACAAACTGGGAGTATGCACTAAGTAATTAAGTCTTTTATTTTTTTGGTATTTTTATTTGTGTAGAAATCATTTAACTTTATGTTACAACAAATGGTACTAACAATTGCCACGATCAAAGAACTACATGAACAAAATATAAATGGCACTGATATATCAAATTTGCGCTTGAGGAATATTTTCGCAGTAAAAAATAAGGTATGGTAATAATCTAATAGCCTAAAGGCCTAAATGAGATAGTGAAGTTTATCGTTGACTCTTGACCCACCGTGGTTCAATCCAACTGCATAGCAAAAGCTCCCTAGTATCAGCATAATGCACTATTGAATTGTCTCCATCAGCAGCATGAAAGTTCCGCGTTTCAAGAGAATAAAAGACCAGACTTTCTTTGTGAAGTCTTGTGAAGTAGATTTTGTTTTCCATCTCTTTAGACTTTGCTATAGTGCAAATTGTTGATGACCGGCTAACAAATATTGTCTGATTCCCCAATGATGCAACTTCCTTCCAGGTTAAACTTGACAAATCTAACCTAAACACCTTAACCCATATTCCAAATTTACCAACAAATACAGAAAGAAGCTCGCTTTCACATCCGACCAAGAAACTTTGGCGAAAATCTGTACAAGGTGGTTTTATCTCGGTAAGGACCTCCCATGAAAAATTTCCCAATTCCGATACGAATACAACTCCGAGCTTTCCCTCCCGACACAAGCAATAGTAGGCATCATTCCAAAGCACTGGAGCATTATGATTTAGCTCGAATTCAATTCCATTTTTAAGCTCACTATATCCCCAATCTTCATCACGAAGCCCATAATTTGTACCATATAGACCGACTCCTGTCACTAAACATGTAAGCCCAATAATGTAACACTCAGAAGAAGTTGGTTCTGATGAGAAGTCAAACCCTTCCATCCTAAAACAGGCAGTCAAATCTGGTACGGGCATAACGGATTTTGTAAAGGGATTGAAGAAGAAAATCGAATTTTGGTTCCTTGACATGAGTAACCAGCCGTACTTTGAGCAATGTATGGTAGCATCTTCCAGTTCTAAAGGCAATCTTATAAAATACGATCCATTGTGCACAGGGTCAATGAAGGTCATCACTTTTCTATCCTTGCCGATGAATACTAGCCACGGAGATAACAAATTTGCATCAGGTGATGCCTCCCGCCATTGGATAGCCGGAGATGCCAACATAAAGTCTCTGCAGACTGCACGGAAATTCATGTAATCTAGCAAAGTAAGCTTCCGAGCTATTTCCTCTATCAGTTCTCGTGGCAGGCCAAGAGAGTCATTTTCGCCACTAAATGAGGCCTTTTCGCATCCTTCGTTTCCATGCACTTTGTTGCTTGAACATTCTTGATCATGAATTAGCCTAGATTACCTCAAAAAAAAAATCAATTAGTCTAAACATGCCAATAATCATACATTTAAGTCAAATATAAATACAACGAAAAAATAAATTAACTAGCTTATAATGCATATAATTAGGGTAAAAGACACTTTCACCCCCTCTAATTTGGAAAAGGACACTTTCACCCCTTCAGTGTGCCGAACTTCTCAGGGGCCGGATACGTCACTGATCCCCTTTTTCTTCGCTCTTCCGGAACCGGTCTAGAAATAGGTGAGTAGTTTTGGAGACAAATTCTCCCCCTCATATCACGCAAAAAGTCTATTATAACCTTGAGTAACCCCTGTGTTTTGCATAATATATGGGTAAGATATATTATCCCAAAAACAATTTTTAATGACAGATCCCAGACTAATGGTGTCACAATATGGGCTCTAAGTTTTCAGAAGTTCGGCACACTGAAGGGGTGAAGTGTCCTTTTCCAAACTAGAGGGGGTGTGTGTCCTTCAATGAAACTAGAGGGGGGGGGGGGGGGGGGGGGGAGGAGTGAAAGTGTCTTGTAACCATATAATTATATTCAGTGAGATTATTTAGCCTTCATGCATAATTGATTTTCATGGGGTTTGCTACTTTTACATTCTTGGTCATCAACAAGCCTAAATTTACATGTAATAAAGCATACCGCACACATGAAAAAGAAAAGAACTTAAACGATAAAAGAAGCTGCATAAACACATAAAGTAGAGGAGACTGTTACCGATAATCAGGCACAACCCAAGTGAGTGAAGACATGGGAGACTTTAGCTTGCGGAGACGATAGACAAGCGATAAGCTTTTGTCTCCAACATTGTACGAGTACAGTAATTCCTTCCTCGTACAAAAATAAATGCAGTTCTTCTGCAGCTCGCCCGATGAGGGGCAAGAAACATTGTAGTACGGATCACCTAGGAAGAAAACTTGATCTTTGATATTATCCACTTTATCCCACTCCATTCTTGACATATCCAACTTGAAAACCTCAATGAAGACAACTTCATTATTCCTGAACCCTTTCTCGTAAGTATCAACTGAGTAAAGTTCTCCGGCTGATTCTACCAGGCGTGTTATACCCATCGAATTGTTATATTCACCGCCATGTAGCCTTGTCTTCAAGTATCGAAGAACAAATTTGTTGGAGTCCTCAACAAAATCCAGAATAAACAAATCGAAGTAGAAACTTGTCACGTATATCACCCCATTGCAGCACGTAGGAGTCATAAATCCACAACAAAAAGTTTTCCCAGTAAACCCCAAAAGTTTTAGCTCCTCTTCAAACTGCACCTCCGTCCATTGATCCCGATCGCAACCTCTCAATCGAAGATAAACAATGTCATGACGACATGATTCAAACAAGATAACCATGGAGTTACTCGATCCGGGAGGGGCGGTCAACAAGCTATAGAAAGTAACAAATCGGTGGCTTAATTTTAGAGGAGGCAGAGCAATGGATTCTAGAGTTGACAAGTTCCATAGAGAATAACGGTGATCGTTCTCGTTGTCAGACAAGAACAACCATTCTTTGCAACAAGATTTAACCGTTTTGTTGCGCAACTCCGGTATGTTTCTCCAATGAGCCTGGTTGGTAGGTTTGGTTATGTTGCAGAAAACTTGGCTTTTGCTTTTCTTGTCCTTCCATAAGATCAGCCATGGATAATAGGGCTGTTCTGGTGGTGGCGGACGGTGGTTTGGGCTAACATCTTTATTTTCCACCAATATGTTTCTTATTTTCTTTGATTTTGGTCTCCACCTTCTATAGGGCATTACTGATGGTGGTGGACTGTGGTGGTCGGACTTCCGCCATTGGTTCGCCTGCTTTGACTTTGATCTGCAACCTCTATCGGCCATCGTGGTTCCTTCGCGGTCTCAGAAAACATAAGAATGAATTATAATTTGTTTGGAGCTGGAGAGTTATAAGTAAGTACTTGTGCTTTTATGTGGAATTTTAGGCGTTATTGTTGTTTATTTAATATATAGTACTCTCCAATTCGTTTCCAAACTTATGTGTTTTGATATTTTCTAGAAAAATTAAAATAAGAAGGCGTCTATGTTTTTTGATATTCTCAGCATCCCCACGCAATGGCACGGATTGAAGGACTAGTTTCTTGATATGGCAGTACCTTTATGGAGAAAATTGACTTTTTTTTTTGGAGAAAAAGATTGACTATTTATATGAATGATGTGAAGTATTTATTTTATTTCCTTAAAGAAGTAAACAACGCATGGTTTCCCTTGTTGTCACGGATTCAGAATCTTCTTAAATCGTGTTTTTCTAACATCGAATTTGCTATAAATAATCAACTCGGGCTCTCCCAACAAGAAGCACGCAGCCACCATGAGTCCTCCACTAGAGTTGGAAAACAAAGACAACGGAGCCAGTGAAAGCGGCACAGAAAGCAACCACCTTCCGCCACCAGTAGAGCCATACCCATGGCTCCTTTGTCGTCAAAAGGATGGCGAAACTTTTATCACCCTAACGAAATCCTCCGGGTACAATATTCATGAGAGAAGCATACCGGAGCTGCGCAATAAAACAGTAATGGTATGTTGCCATGGATGGTTATGAAGGGCAGGAAGGATCTACGCCAGATTTCTCGAGATTTTCAAAAAGGTGCAGATCATCCTACCGCTGCGGAAGTGTCGGCAAAGATGCCCACTTATGCCAAGTTCCTCAAAGATATTTTGTATGACGGGAACGTATGAGTGATTTCGAGACCATAAATCTGACGGCAGAAGTGAATTGTGTGAAGAATGGGCTACTGAGGAAGAAGGATCTCGACAGTTTTGTTATCCCGGTGACCCTAGGTAATGCTTACACAGGAAAGGCTCTGTGTGACCTAGGGGCCAGTATTAATCTAATGCCCTTTTCGATTTTCAAAACTTTGAAAGTCGGTGAACTCAGACCCACCAGAATCAAGTTGTAGATGACGGACAGATCCGTGAGCAGGCTTACAGAGTTATTGAAGACATTCTGGTGAAAGTCGGAGAATTGATTTTTTCAGCAGATTTTGTAATTCTGGACATGGAGGCAGGAGACGTACCACTCATTCTGGGCAGATCGTTTCTGGCCACTGGAGAAGCCATGATAAACTGCAAGAACGGAGAACTGACCATGGAGATTAATGAAGACAAGGTGAAGTTCAACGTTTTCAAAAATCTGCAACTACCGAATTACTACGAGCATGAAGACATCTTCGTGGTGGAGGTATTCGAAGAAGGCTGGGAAAACGAGGAGATGGGTGATCTATGGGAAGAAATTGACAGAGTGGACAGAGAGAACGAGGAGAGATTCCAAGAGGAGCAGGCCATGCAAGCTGAAAACCGGACCAGTTTATAGCTGGACGAAAAAAGTGGGCAGAAATTGGCCCTGGTCCCGTCACTCAAAGAGCCACCAACCTTAGAGCTGAAACCGCTCATGAGGCATCAAACTTCAGCACAGCCAAAGAAGTTTCAATTAGGGCAGAAAATACTTCTCTGCGATTCTCGGAAGCAGCTTTTCACGGGAAAATTGAGATCTCGGTGGTTAGGGTCATTTATCATCAAAGAGGTACTTTCATGGGATGCGGTTGAATTGGAGAATCCGCATGACAGTTCAACTTTCAGGGTGAGTGGAACCTGGGTCAAGCCATATTTGGACCTGGAAGCGGACGTCAAGGTAGACTGTTTTGACGTCCCTTGAGCAAACATGAGGTAACTGGGTCGGTCCGTCGACCCTAATTACAAGCGCTGGTTGGGAGGCAACCCAACGTAGTAAGTTAGTTTAAATTATTTCAGTTTTATTTTCAGTTTTGAATTTTGGGAGAGGTAAGATGAGTGGGTATTGACTTTGAATTGAGCATGTGCAGATACAGCAGAGCAGAAAACGAGAACAAAACGGAGCAGAAATACTCTGTGTGCGTATTTTACGCACAGGATCCTGTGCGTATAATACGCACACAGGGGGTAGAGAGAAAAGAAGAAAAAAAATCTATTTCTAGGCTGCTATGTGCGTATTTTACGCACACAGCAGCCCCGTTTGCCAAAATTTTTGAAAAAAAAAGAAATTGAAAATTTTCAGCCCGATGGCACAGTATGCGTATCATACGCACAAAACTTCAGTTTTTTTTTTTCAAATTTTAAATGAAGGGCATTTTCGTTATTTTGGTTAAAGTAGGGTTTGTAAGGCCGACGGGTTGGAGCCATTTTTGGCCTCTTTTCTCTCTACCTCCATACACAGATCCGTGGAGTTTGAAGCGAATTCAGAAAATTTCGTAGAAGGAAAGGCGAAAGAAGAGAGAAAAGGCAGATTTTGGAAAACTTGAAGAATCGACCCCGGTGCGCTCTTGCACACTAGACCATGACATGGACTCGTACTAGTTGGGGATTTTTCAGGAACATTTTCTGCAGAACACAGCAATCGACCCCGGTGTACAGAAGTATACTCTACCATATGGGAGCACATTGTCACACACAATGGTGCTCGGGGATTGCACATTTGAAGAGCGCATATAGAGCCCGGAAGGTTGACAACTTCCGTCGAGAAATTTCCGGCGACCGGTCAACAGTCCTTCTCTTCCGGAATTTGCATAAAATTCAGCACCAGTAAGAACTGAATCCGGCTGCACAGGTTCAATTTCGGTCTCTCGCTTTATTTTTTTACGTATGCTACTAGTTGTTCCCATTCGATGAGGCAAGCCAGCTTATCCAATCCAGATTATATGCCTGATGACTAGTACCATGAGGGCATGGAACCATCCAGTGTGGGGGTGGTGGCGTTGTCACTGAATTACTTTTTATTTAAAAAAAAATTAAAAAATTAAAATTGAAAATTTTGAGACTGGGCAAAGGATTTAGCTTAAAACTGGAGAGAGCTTAATGATAGAAAATTTCCCGAAGTGGACGAACTTAGGTGAGGAAGAGCTGCGAGAATCTGTCTAGGGGAGTTAATAGAGCCAACGCACTCCAGAAAACGCAAGTAGCTGTCTCCCGAGCCATGTATCCGACTAGCTGCCAGACCACCGTCACCAGGTAGTCGTTAACCCGCCATCACGGTCACCACATCATTTGGTGGAGTGATAGGATATAGGGGACCTCATGTCCTGTCTCGCGCCTTAGGTCCACTAGTGAGCCCCATTGATCCATTATCCCCTTTTCTTGGTAACCGTTTGACCTAGGAAGCTGTTTTTTTATACTCGTATCATTGTTAGTATTTTTACCCTTCCTACGCGTAATGGCACGAGGGAGTTGAGTTGAGGAGATTTTCTGGGGTAGATGAGAATTGTCATATTTGATAGTGGATGAGCGTCATATTTTATTTTAGGGTGTCTAAGGGTGAGATAGTGACGGCAACACACTTCGGTGTGGTGGTGACTCACGACATTACACCATGAGCACAGGAGGAGAGCCGTAGTGCGTGACCATTTTTCCGCACGACATGGGGAACTTGGGTTGACAGGGTTGATTGGAGGACGCGCTATGCGATTTTGACATCCTTGGAGTGAGGAGGATCAGTTGGAAAAGCGCGATTATTTTACAGATTGACTACATGGTTCGAAATTAGTGTGGGAGTGGTCGTTTCATATTTCATTTCAGTATTTTTTCAGTCACCTCACGTTTTTGGTTTATCATAGAGTTGGCCTTGTTTATATTATTGATGTTTATTGTGTTGCCCCGCAAAAAACAAAAAAAAAAATGAGAAAAAAAGAGGAAGAAAAGAAGAAAAAAAGAGTATCAAAGGCAAAAAAATTCAGGGTGCTTGATTGATTTTATTTCAAAACGCCAGGCCGGAAAATTTTACAGCAGTTTCACATTCGTTCACAGTTGTGGGCGCGAGAACGGCATGTACACCGGGACTGGGGAATTTGAGTGTCTAGAATCTTAGGTGATTTGGGTCAGTTTCTATCATCTTGGTGAGGGAGTGTGAGATTGGGGTATGTGTGAGTGTGTTGTGACGTTTAGGACATCGCTTCTAAATGACATATCCTACCGTCCCAAAGCCGGCGGATTTACATTACACCCGGAGTAAAAGCACTGAAGGTGTGCGTTAGGGATACGCTCGATTTGCGTGTAAAAGCAAAAGTAAGTGGTGTTCGTGCTTGTTCCTAACCTAGGCTGGCCGTGAGTTCTTCCGTTCACCGCAGTTTCTGAAATCTAGGGGAATATGAGAACTTAATGATGTTCAGTTTGAGTTGAAGAAATTCTCCAGTCTCACCAAAAGATACACTATTTTATCAAAGTTATACTGTTTTTAAATAGGTGCAGTTACACCGCTCTGGATTGATTCGGGATAGTATGCAGTGGTAGTATATAACTAGAGTTTGCTCGGGACGAGCAAAGTTTAGTGTGGGGGTATTTGATAACGCCCAAATAGGAGTTATCTTTTAGCCTGAACTGACGTGCCTTTGCGCTGGAAAACTGTGTTTTAGCCAGAATTCACCTTCAGGAAGCCTCGGAAATTAGAACGAGATGTTTATAAGATCATTATGAATTTCTTCTTATTTTGCGCATTTTGAGATATGATCGCGGGTTTGTTCATGTTGTCTTTACATGAACAGATCGGGAAGTGCATTGGGATGCGTGCCGAGACAGAACCGGGTTCGCCTCAAGAAACGTGCAGAAAATGCTCGGAGCAGGATTTGACCGATACTGGTAAAAGGGATTGTGGAACAGAAGACTGAAAGACTGGAGGAGAAACGGGCAGTGAAAACCGATCGAGAAAGGAGAAAACGCTAAAACCGAGAATGACCCTGATACTCTCGGTTGACAATATCTTGAGCTTGACTTGGAATTTTGAAGTGAAACCAGGGGCAAAATAACGAAGACGTCAAGGGCTTTCCGAAAACATGTCATAATGCTGAAACGGAGTCCGGCCGAAAAACTGACTCCGTCAAGTGTGGGTCCCAGACAGGCAACACCCAAGTAAGGAGTCTCGGTTCCTGGTGTCCGGAGTCGTGAGCAACTATTTCTTGTTCGGGACAATTTCCAGGACAATTCTGACCCAGGGGTATTTTGGTCATTTTGGCACCGGGCCCGGGGTTCCGGAGTTGAGTTCAAATTTTGTCTCCCAAATTCAGACAGCAGTTTTCCTATGACCATAGTCAGGATTGGACAGAATTTGGAGCGGTTTTGACCCAGGGATAATTTTGACAAGTTTCGGGTCAAAATGCAGGCCGAGGCAGAAAGGAGAAGAGAAGCTGCTGGCTGCGTATTTTACGCAGGAGGCAGCGTATCATACGCAGACAGCAAGATGGAGGGGGATTTTTGGCAGTTTTTGGCCCCTGTTTGCGTATTTTACGCAGACCCCTGCGTATTATACGCAGTCAGGATGGAAAATATGCACCCCTCCATATTATACGCAGCTAGAATGAAAAATACGCACAAAGGAGAAGAAATCAGCACATGACAGGTCCCTGTCTGCGTATTATACGCAGAGCCCTGCGTATTTTACGCACACAACACAAATTTTGAGGCGGTTTCGGTCGGTGGCAGTTTCGTAAATAAAGGCAGTTTCCAGAAACGTCTTCAGCACTATATAAAGACTCTTCCAGGCTCGTTTTAAAAACATCAACACACCCAAGGAGAAATCGGAGCATCCCCGGAGAGTACGGAAACGGGAATCCAGATTCAAGACACCCGTTTGCTCTTCTTCTCTTTATTCAAAAACTGTGTTATTTCGTTATGAGTTTTAGTAGCTAAACTTTTTACCTAGGTTCTCGGTGAACCTAAGGTTTCGTACTCAAAGATTAGTTCTAAGTTTTGACTATGAATTCATGATTACAGTATCTTAATATCAGCAGCTTTATTCGTTATTCTGTTTTTGAATTTTACTGTTCATGCATGCTCGGCTTTATCACCCAGAGTTGCTACAGAGCCGAGCCGGTAGGTGAAAACGTCCGGTTAGGGTTAGGAAGGAAAGACAAGATTTAGCACCTTACCCCGATGGACCGACCAGAGAAGGGGAGATAGGACTAGCCTGAAATCATTGAGACCAACTATTAGAGAATCTGACCCGGGCCATCAGGACAGGTTAAAAACCCTAGCAGACTTAGAACGAGACTGCAGACTTGGGCAGCTTAACAGGAATCCGACAATCTGCAGGATTCTGATAACGTGCAGGAAAAAGAAAAGATGCTGCACAATTGGTACGTGGCACGGATAACGAGACTGCTGTGTGTTTTCATATCAAACTAGAACGAAAATCTGAAGAAACCCTAGGGGATCATAGAATCTAGTATCTCAAACCCTAGTTTTACAACCTCAAGATTGTTCAGAAAATTCTCACAAAAAGGTTTACGCTTCAGTTATTTACTTTCAGTACTTAGTTAGTAAGCAAACTCTCAAAATATTCTTCCTTTTTACACTCTGCAACTTAAAACAGATTACTAGAAAAACCTGCAAAGTCCCTGTGGGATCGATAATCCGAGTTGAAAATACTCTCTATATTACTTGATTCGTATACTTGCGAATAACACGCTAGAAAGCGCATCACACGTAAGCCTAGGATCTCTCAGTCAGTTACCAGAGGTCGCGCGCAAGCTTGGTTGTCGCACGCGCGCGACGGGCCTTACCCTAGCCTCCAAACCAGAAGTCCCTACAAGTCCCGTGTTATGGTGCGCGGGGGCCCTTTCTCGTAGCCCCCACGTGGATCAGCACGGGTGGTGATCTGGTGTGGATGGAGCACAGCTGAGTGTGCTGGATGGCTGCCACGTGGCGACGATCCGCCTGTCTGGAAAGCAGTATCTACAGCCATATAAGCTCGAAGAAAATCACTTCAACTACAATATTTCCTTACAAGAATTTCATTTTTGAGTCCGGATCCTCTATATCCATTGTATGTATCATTCTATGTATTCTTATTATAACTAGTAATAGTGCACATGTGTTGCACGTTGGAGTTGCTTGAAGTTGTTTGCGAAAAAATGTTATCGGGCATAATTTGTTTTTCACTTAATAATTGTCAGAAACATAACACTTATATGATTCAACACAAAATACCTTCCGTCTCTCTAGTGCTTTAAAATTATCTTACATATTACACGTGAAAGTGTTTGTAATAAACTCAAAGGTGTATGCCATTGTATCCCTCAAATATGAACACCTAGTGATAAGAAAATATACGTTCAAATTATCACAATGTAATTGGCACATGTTTCTGGAGCGAAGTGTCGCCTTTCACGGCTTGGTATTGGGGTTAACACTATATCAACAACTTAAACTCCTCCTGTCCAATCGAGACTTAAGCAGTAAATGACATGAAACGTTCATGTTCAAAATCACACATATATGATGTAGCTGAAAAGCACAACACAGCGTATGGTCATCAGAGTTGTCTCGAATATAGAATCCACACCATCGAAATTCAGATCCCAAAAACAAAATTCAAGGGCATTCATCAAGTAGAACCTTATAAGTAAACACTCTGTTGGCTGGAAAGTTTATCTAAACAAGCAGAATTTTGAAAACGAACTCGACCATCTACAATTAGACCATGATAACCCTTCTTAATGAAACCACCTTGCGTAGTATTTATATGCACTCATGAAATCCGAAGAACTTTGTGTTTGAATTTTTGAGATGCATCCTAACGTACTTTTCATGTTTTTTTATATCTTTTTTCGAATAATTGGTGAATGAATGACTGACCAAACTCTATCATCTATCAGTTAGATGATTCAAAGTTACTAAGAGCGTCTTCAAGGAATGAATCAACTTTTTCATAAGATTTGATAAAAAAATATTAAAAGTGGGGCTCAAACAGTTGACCAGATGCTGGAGCAAATTTGGTCCGAGAGGAAACGAAAGACCAATTTAAGGCTGTAATGTTCACAGGGCCAAATATTAAAGAAATGTAGTTGATTCATTGGTGATAAATTTTGTTGTATATGGGTTATACGAATAATGCTAAGTTGTAGTAAATAAGACGAATAATACTAAGTTGTATTAGGTTTTAGTGTATAATTTTGCATTAGACACTTAATTAGATAACAGTGGTAAAAAATTGTGTCATTTTAAGTTTCTAATTTTTTTTTTTTCTTTTTTTTTGAAATAAAATTCTAAATAATTTATTATTATTATATTGCTACTTCATCATCTTTTTTTTAAATAAAAATTATATATATTATTGTACATGATATGTATAATATTGTTGTTTAATGATACATAAATAAAAAACTAATGAAATATTGATGAAAAAGCAAGTTTAATTAGTCCTCATTGTTGGAGCAAAAACATAAAAATGATGGACCGATTTCTGAACCAGGACCAAATTTGATTTAAAAGTACAAAATAATTGTCCTCATCTTTGGAGATGCTCTAAAGGGATATGGAACGTACCCGCCTACATTTGAAGGGGAGCAACACATTCAAGACCCATAGACTATCCTCAGTTAACATGTCACCATTGTCCACATGAGATGGTTCATGAGATGACAAAAACCCAGTCCCTCATTTACCAAAATTTATGCCCGTAAACAGTGAATTCCTTCCTCCACCACTGCATACACCGATCTCTCTCATATCAACACATGCCATTAAAAAAAGAAAAGTAGATGAAATACATGAAAAAATAGTTATGACCTATATATAATATACTAGTAAATTGCACGTGCTCCGCACGTGGGAGAACATGTGGGATATCTCTAGTTACATGGTTATAAGTTTGTTTTACTTAACAAGATCGTTGGTATGCAGTAAAAAAGTGAAAATTTGAATGAAGGTCAATACTTCATGCGAATGCTTTTTAAGATAATAATTAAAATCCTAGTAAATTAATAAAATTATAAATATTAAGATAAGGGAGAGTGCGGTACAACACATTCATTACAATAAAAAAATGACGGTAAATATTGAAGGGAAGGTATTACAAATCTGTGTGATAGTTTCAAAGAAAACTTTCTCAAAATGTGGCATCAAACTATCAGCTTTACATCATGGTTGCATCCGTAATATTCATTGCAAATCCGGGTAAATTTAATTTGTAAAAGGGGATTGAAATGAATTTACTTTGAGGATTAGTTAACAGAATAGAACTTCTAACTGAAAGTACTACATACTACACAAACTGACCTTGAAGATATTCATTGGTTCTCTGAAGAGGATTACTCCCTCTGTCCCAAGATTATAGCCATTGTGAACTTTTTACAAAGTTTAAGCAAATTATCTTTGTCATGCATTCTTTTTTTGTGAAAAAGTAAGAAAGAGAAATTGTAACTTTGAAAGTAATTTTAAAAGCAAAAAAAAAAATAGTTATTTTGAAACTTCCCTTTTAGAAAGCATGACAATATAAATGGGACTGGGGAAATGTTTTCACAAGTCCACACTTCGCATAGTGAATAGCAAGCGGTAACAACACAGGCCGATTTCAAAGGACATAGTTAATCCATGAATGTGAGTACTTATAAAGGATACATGACCTCGATAATCGTAGTGGACAATCCAAAGTCCAAAACGTATGGAATTTCTCAATTTTTCTTATATGTAACCTGTACAAAATCGGATGATTTAGTTAAATATTTTTGTTATGTAGAAGTATTCTTGTCTCACAGTTTTAAAGACATTTAGAAATAATAATTTACCAAAATCACATATATTTCTTATCGACAACCACCTTCACCGAGTCTTGTTTCTCCAATCTGGCATCTAATGATGACTTAACCACCACTAAACTCAGACATACCATCACTCTTTTATTTGTACCCATCCATCGTCTTAAGATTACATCGTCTTAAGATTCTCAAATTCTTTTTACTCATCATCTCATCTTCTTTTCCTCTCTTTGTTCTCCCATTCCGTCATATCTGCAGTATATGCTTCATAGTCACTGCATGCATGTTACTACAAAATGTCGCACTGAAGCAAAACAATTAAGAAATTGGTCTGGGTTTATAGAAGAATGAATGTATAGCTATGGTGAAGTTTTGGTACCTCTTGTGATGGTTGCTTTTTTAGTCTTGTTTAATACAATTAGAGAGTAATGTATTGGTGATTACAGGCAGTGGTGATTTTAGGATGATAAATTTTTGTTTCAAGTACAATTTGGACTCATTAAACAAAGTGAGTATAGATCGCTTAATCTTGCAATGTGTTAAAAAATCTATAGGAGTTCAAGAGGTAATTGATCAATATTAAAATAATATGTTACTTTGAGATTGTCTGATAACTATAAGGCACGGTAAAGCGGGGTGGACTAAGAGGACATATTCCGGAACGCATCAGGAGGGAATGAATACAAAGAAGGGGTGTAAGAAAATTACTAATATTTAAAATGAAGTTGAAAGGTAGATGATTTTAGTGAAAAAGGCTCTTTAGTCCACCTCCAATGCATTTGAACCAACAAACTTGTACTGAACCTTCTTTTGACATTTTAGGTATCCATAGGCCAGCTCTATTTGATGTATTCATACATGGAGTTGCTAATACCGTAACTTTCAATCACACGGACGCGAAATCTGAAGGAACCCCTAGGGAAGGGAATCAATGTTAATATGCTGGCCTATGGATACCATGTATGAATACTGAAGGAACCATCATCAAATCGAAATCTTCAATTTCTTATAGGAGGCATAACATAAAACACATGAATAACTATTATGGAAAGGAATTCAATAATAAAATTGTCAAACTCGTTGTCGTGTGATTGTGTGAAACATTTAGTCGTTCACTTGGCGGGTAGAACAAGAACTACAGTAAAAACACATTCGATATGAAGAAACCAAACAGTGGGAACATGACCATACACAATTACCACTCTAAGCACTTTCAAAGTAAAATCAAGGAACAAGATCAAGCGAATTGAAAAGTGAACCCAAAAGGCATGTCCCCCATCGGCCAAAAATGTTTAGGTAAAGGCTTTGGCATGCATGGTTTGGAAAATGATTGAATAATTCATAAGAATAAAAGAAGGGGTCGTTTTATTTTTCTTAGCAGAGAGAAGCAATAGCGCAAAAGATTGATCTCTAATATTCATTCCATGGAAGCGTCTGTGTAGGAAACTTCTGCGCCGAAACAACTTTGTAAAAGGCCACTGTAGACGTAGATACTTCCCCTGATGTATAGGTTAGATTGCTACATATACATACTATATTTGAAGCCATTCGCATCAAACAGTTTGTCAAAATTCCAATATTTGAAGAAGGCTGAACATATGTCATCAGTGTATGAAAACACATGAAAAATGAACACCAACCTTGTGAAAAAGTTTAAAACACATTAAAGTACACGTTTTTTTAGTATCTTCTACTCATTGACGTAAGGTTAACACATTTTACTCAAAAACCAAATCGAGGCAAAAGGAATCAATGAATCCTGCTATGCCTTGAACTGCACTGCAGTGCTGAACAGAGAGTTAGATGTCCGTAGAAGCGGAGGTGCATATAAAGTACAGAAAGCATAAGTTTAAGAGCAGCACTTAAAGACACAGATGAAACTTGGTCTTCCACAAAATCATACGAAGAACCTTGCAGAAGATAAAACAGAGGGTTTCACATGGTACCTTTTCTTGTAGGAAATCTCATTGATTGAGGCGTCATTGGATTTTAGGGCTTCAATTTTGTTTCAGGACCGGAATTGTCTTCAGATCTCTCCTGAATAGAGATTTCGAGGTGATTAGATACTTCATTATCTCCGCTGTTTCTGTAGGAAATCTTATTGATTGAGGCGTCATTGAATTCTAGGGCTTCAATTTTGTTTCGGAGTTACCCGCGACGGAAGAAGAAGAAGAATTGACTACAAATCTCCACTGAAAAGAGAGTTTGAGGTGATAAAGATACTCCATGCGTCTCTGATGTTGGACGAATCTTGGAAGCAACCAGGCGTCATAATGTGTTCTACTTTGAAGTATGAGAGGATTGGAACGTCAAGACGTTTCATGAGAGCGTTGCGTCTGCTGTGAAAGAGTAGCAGTGGTACGGCGGAGATTTATGTTATTTTAAAAGGGTAAATTTGTCCTAATTGAAAAGGTTAGGAACACTTTTAGGTTAGGAAATCTTCAACCTTTTATATAGTAGAGATTCATCCATAAATGTAATAAAATGCAGTGTGAGAGTGATAGAGAATTCCATAAAGTTATCTATCAATTCAACAAATTTTCGTAATGAGACACATCACGTCCGATAATTTTTCTATTGAAGGAAGAGTCAGAAACATACATTTCACAAAATATACATTTTCGTGTTCCCAAAACCCCATGCCAAGGAGCTAGGCCTGAAAATATTATCATCAACTTGCATGTTAAAAATTTTGGTAATGAGATAAGATGATGAGTCTTAAAAGATTAAAGAAAAATCATAAGCTGAATAAAATCAAATGGAGAACAAATAATGTAATCTAACATTCTTAAATAGTAAGAAATGAAAGGCAACAATCTTACCTATAATGTGAACTCAAATCATTTCATCCATTTGTGACCTTATGAAGAGTGAAAAAATAAAAGGGAATGCCGCTGGGAAGAAATAAGGAAATTGAACACACTATAGTGTGATGGGGGATATATTTACATTACTGTTCATATATTATGAAAGTAAAGTATCAGTTACACATGAGACATTGAATTGAGTAATGAACATTAATAGATTCAGATGTTATTACAAAACACTGAAAATGCTTAATTGGAAAACTGAAAATGAGAAAAGAAAAAGGTCAAAGTGAAAGTATTTATTGGAAAGGAGAGTTGTAAATACTGATAATATTGTTGAACGCATGGAAAATTTTGGTATATTGGAAATCAATTTCAAAGGTGGGTCAACCAAAATCATTCGATTACTAATGAAAGATAATAATTACATTTCATCCGTTTCAAAAACAAATAATAATGAGAATTAGGGGTATTGTGGGCATTTGTGAAAAGGTAGGAAACATCTCAAGTGAAATTGTTCGGCAACTCATTCTCTGTGTCGCTTGTGACCTTGAAGGTCATGGAGAAATTGTTCGGAAACTCATATTCCTCCTCATCCTCCTCCACTTCTGAATATGAATCGAGGCATGATTTCCACGGAGACAATGTTATTCAACTGAAATATGGGGTTGCGACGATGAAATATGGACGAGTTAGCATGAATGTGGAACAAGGAGATGAAGCTACGAGCAAACACAATATCATAACTATTTCGGACACCCAAGGTTCCGAACCAGATGAGGTGAAAGATAGAAAAGGAAACTTGTGGCTCAAGGTCACAAGCGACACGGAGAAAGGGGAAGAAGAAGATGATGAAGAGGAAGAAAGTAATCATTCTCTCTCCTCCCCAATTACTGCCAGAAAAAACAAGGATGAATCTGAGAAGGATGTTTATGAGCTCATTAGAAGCAAGATGCGGAAGATCGATGAAACGGGAAACAAAGTGGTGATAATGGCGAAGAGGAACAGCGCCGGAGCAGATGATTTTTCCGGCGATGTGAATGGCAGCTGCAGCGGCGCGTGGGAGCTTGATGTGTCTCGGAATCAGGAGCAAAACCCAAGCGTGAAAGAGACGGCTGCTGTCAGGTGCAGAAGCGCTGTCACACTTCTGGGAAAATGGTGAACGGTCCTTTTGATAAACACTCTCTCTCTTTTCTTGCAAAAGATAACTACTTTTACTTATTTAGCATTTATCTTACTGAAAAGGTTAAGGTTAAAAAGGATTCCAAATCTTTTAAACAAGATTATGCACATCTACTTTTAACCTTATCACAATATTTTACTGTCAGTTGGTTTTTCAAAAAAAGTAAGTTACCTTTTCGTGATAAAATCAACTTGTCAGATTGGCACAATTGGCACAATTGGGTTATTATTTTATTATCATTTTGGCCTTTTCCTTTGTCCTCGGCGCATGCAGACCCATTTCTAAAAAAATTAATTCTTTCTTTTGGTCCGACTTATGTGTCCAGCCCTCTTCTCTGTTGGGCCCACCCCTCTCTTCTCCCTAATGGACTAGCATGCTTTAGTGGGTCTCCCCCTTACTTGGGCTTGAAATCCACTATTTATGATCTCTTCACTTATTGTCTTTTAACCCAACCATTTTTCAACCGAAACAAAGCCCATTATTCCATCCCTCTCAATCTTAACCGAAACATTGACATGGGCATTTGGAATTCGGTTCTGAAACCGAAACCCTCCCTAGGCCCACAACCTATTAACTCACCCGACACACGTCTCTCATGTGACAACCTTTCGGGTCGTAAAAGAAAGTCTCCACCACTCCCAAATCATGTGCCCAAGACTTCAAAGATGATTCACTTTACCCAGTCGGTGCTCGGTTGCTTCCCTACGGCTGCTAAGGCCACGTCTACTTGTAAGGGAAGAGGACCTGGAAACCGTTATGGGTTCGATGACGAATTTCGTGCTCTTCTTGCCACGGAAGATCTTGACTCCCCACCGTCTACACAATGTCCCAATATAAAGATCTTGGGAGTCAAAAGGCGGCTATCTGACACTGCCGACAATAACATGATCCCATCAACTAAGAAATCAAAGGTCAATCTCATCTTGCCTGAAGAAGGCACCCTGTGCGTCACTAAAGGTACACTCAGTGCTCTTTCCAAGGTTTCCGTGGTTGTCCTTGAACAACCACGGCAGTCGCCATGATCCTTGGTTGCTGGAACTGCAGAGGTCTGGGTCATCCTCTGTCATTTCATTCAGCTCATAAATTGACCATTGATCATACTTTCAGAAACTAAATGCTCAACTCTCGAATGTAGTGTTCTCTTTAAATCTTGGGGCTTCTCTTCCACTTGTGGTGTTAACTCTAATGGGTTGGCGGGGGGTCTTTGTCTCGGTTGGAAGAGCCACGTTAATGTAACACCCATGATTGCGACCAATAACCTTATCCTCTGTTCCATCTCCTGTAACTTAGGATCTTTCTTCCTGACTTGCATTTATGGATCTCCCTATTGCGAGCGCATAAAGGAAACCTGGGACTCTATTGAGGCCCACCTCACGAACCTTAATGGCCCTCTCATTTGTATTGGGGACTTCAACCAAGTTCTTCACCCCTCCGACAAATGGAGTAAGAAGACTCGTTGGATTCCTGGAATTAAGGATTTCCGATCTTTCCTAGGAAACCTCAACCTCTCTGAAATTCGCTTTCGTGGTCCCCACTTTACTTGGACCAATAACAGACCTCATCCTTTCACCACTTGCGAGAGACTCGATAGAGGCTTCCACAACCCGGAATGGGGAGTTAAATTCCGAGGTTCCTATATTCAGAATCTCCCCATTTCGTGCTCCGATCATGGCCCCTGCATCCTTCATATGGAAAATGCTACCAGGCCAAGATTTAAACGCTTTCACTTTGAAGCGTTCTGGCTTAGGTACCCTGAATGCAGGAATATTGTTCAATCCACTTGGCAAAATAACTACTTTGGCTCCACGGCCTTCTGTTTCGCTGCCAAGTGTAAAGCCCTCAAACATAATCTGAACATCTGGAGGAAAAAGGGGGTGGGATCTCTTAACCAGAGAATTGTGCGGACCCAGAACAAACTTGAGGAGGCTCAATCTTCTCTTAGCTCGCCTAGCACTATCCTTACGGAGAAAAATCTCAGACTTGAACTTGAGGAATTGCTAACTCAAGAGGAGATTCTATGGGCCCAACGAGCCAAACTCAAATGGTTAAAAGAAGGGGACATGAACACCCGTTTCTTCCATAAGACTTGTAAGAAAAGAATTGCTAGAAATAGGATTGAGAGCCTCCAAGACCATTTGGGAAATTGGACCAAAGATCAAGATAGTCTCTCAAATCTTATCTCTGATCATTTTGAGGCCATCTACCTTTCAGCTTCCAATGTCAGCAAAGATGACATTGATAAGTGGGATGGATGGAAACTGAGCTTCCCTACCCTTGAAGACCAATGTATTAGCACCCTTAATAAACCTTTTACCTCAGATGAAATCAAAAAGGTTGTCTTTTCGCTGGGCCCTTACAAATCCCCAGGCCCGGACGGCCTACCAGGGATCTTTTTCCACAAAAACTGGGATATCATCGGTCAGTCCATTGAGGATGTAGTGCGGTCTTTCCTGGGCAATGAGTTCTTATTAAAGGAATTCAACTTCTCCTTCATGGCTCTCATACCTAAAACCCAAAATCCTACTAAGCCTAGTTACCTCCGCCCTATTGCCTCTGCTCTTCCATCTATAAAATTATTGCAAAAATCTTGGCTAATAAACTGAAACTTATTCTTCCCACCATTATCTCGGAACAGCAAAACGCTTTTGTCCCGGGCCGCCTGATTTCTGATAGCACATTACTAGCCAATGAATTCTTTGCCAAAATCAGAAACACTAACAGTGGCAACACCCACCTTGGAGCACTCAGGATTGACATGAGTAAAGCTTTTGATAGAGTTAACTGGTATTTTCTGGAGAAAGTACTCAGGAGAATAGGCTTCCCGGCTCATTGGGTGAATCTTCTTCTCCAATGTGTCACGACTGTTTCCTTCTCCGCCCTTGTCAATGGACAACCAGGCAAGAGAATCTATCCAAAAGCTGGATTGAGGCAGGGAGATTCACTATCCCCCTATATATTCATCATATATCTTGAAGCTCTTTCCTCCTATCTCACCGAGATTAATAGGACAGGTGCTTGCCCGGGGATCAGTCTCTGCAGGGGGGGCCTAAGACTCTCGCATCTATTTTTTGTGGATGATTGTCTTATATTTTTCCAACCCTCTCTCTCCAACTGCGCCACCCTCAGCATAACCCTTGACTCCTTCTGCAAAGTCTCGGGGCAGGGCATCAACAAAACCAAATCTTCTCTTATCCTTAGCCCTAATGTTCCTAAAGATTTAGGCCTTATCTTTGGTGATATTTTGGAAGTCAACATTGATATCTCAAGTTCTTCCTACCTCGGTCTCCCGCTTATCCCTGGAGGCAAGAGAAAGGATATCTTCAGATTCACCAAAGATGCTGTCTACTCTAGATTGGAGGGGTGGAAAGGAAAACACCTTAGTGATGTAGGAAGGCTTACTTTGGCTAAATCGGTCCTTTTAGCTCTTCCTACCTATGTTTGTTCTTCTTTCAAACTCCCTATTTTTCTCAATGAGGAGATCTCAAATCTCATCAAAAAATTCTGGAGAAATCCAGAGAAAAGGAATCCTCTAAAACTTATTCCCTCTGACACTCTCAACCTGCCTAAGTCGAGAGGTGGACTGGGTCTTAGGAACATTAACTGGACCAATCAGGCCTTGCTAGCCAACAAAGCATGGAGAATCATGAATTATCCAGACAAGCTTGTTTCCAAGATTCCCCTCCACAGGTATTGCAGGAAAAAAATCTTTTATGGGGATTAGCAGTCCAAGCAATGCATCTTGGGCCTGGAAAAGTGTCTTATATGGTCGAGATCTCATCAAAAGAGGATACAGATGGAGCATTGGGAATGGGGCCAGTTTGAATATCCTTCAAGATCGTTGGATCCCTGGGCTGCAAGTTCCTCTTCTAACTATGATCGGCCCTGGAAACATTAACACTGAAGCCAAAGTTGTTGAATGGATTGACAGTAATGACAATATGAAATCTTGGAAGGAAAATGTCATCAGAGCTGCAGTTCCTGACTTCATTGCATTCAGAATCCTTGCCATTCAGCTTCCCAACATCCCTGAGCATGACAGAATGATTTGGCCTTTTACCAGGACATGCCATTACACGACAAAATCGGGATACAATTTACTGAATTGCGAAAGAGATACCCAACTCCTTCCTGCTGGCTATTTTTTCCTGGATCAATGGCCTCAACCATTTATTGGATACTGGGGGAAAATTTGGGGTCTAAAGATTCCCGAAAAATGGAAAGCCTTCCTTTGGAAATGTGCTCATAAAAAACTTCCCACTTTATCCCTCCTCTGCCATCGGTTGGGTACAAATTCCAGCAGCTGCCCAATCTGTAACAGATACGAGGAAACACTTGATCATTTGTTTTTGGATTGTGATGCTGTTAAACCGCTCTGGGGTAACGAGGCCCTTCCCCACCTTGCTAATACAACCTTTGAGGCCGCTCTCTGGAATTTTATCCTCTCAAATAACCTCCATGCTATACATACTCTTTGGAATATTTGGAGAAGTCGATGTGGTCTTGTCTTCAGCAATAAGCCTTTTTCTACTGATGCTATCAAGTCCATCATGGAACAGGAAACCACTCTTCTTTCAGCTTTCCCCCATCTCATGCTCCCCCTTCCGCGCCCTCTCCCCAACCCCCAAATTCAATCATTGCGGTGGATAACCTCCGTGACAGCACTTCTGTTCAGATTACTGACATCTTTGTGGATGGCGCGTGGAAAACAAATCTCTTCTACTCTGGTGTGGGTATTCACACTATTGGAGTGGACGGATCTCCTTGGGTGATAGGAAAAAAGTGTGTTGCTTCTTGTGCTCAACAAGCGGAATTACTTGCAGTGGAACATGCAATCAAATTTGCAAATCACCATAATATTTTGTATGTCAACATTAACACTGACTGTGCCGCTATTTTACCTCTGCTTCAGGGTTCCTCCAGCCCCCCATTCAGGATGAGCCTGTTGTTCGCCGTATCCAGGAAGCTTTGAAGGACTTAGTATTTTGCAGTATCACGAAGGTGCATAGACATTCGGTTGAGCTGGCACACAAGGCGGCCAAGTGTTCTATGCTTGACAACCACCCTATGTAGTCTGTAGTTTGTTGGTCTCTCATTGTTGTGTCCTGTAGTATTTTCAGTTTGTTGTCATTTCCCTTGTTTTAGGTTCAGGTTGTTGTTGGATGCTTTGTTGTCGTTTGTTGGTTGCGCCTAGTGCCTGTGTCGTTGTTTTATCTACTGTACCCTTAACTCTTGTTCTATGGAAGTTTGATTTCCCACCAAAAAAAAAAGTGGTTAAAAACACTCATATGCTCCTCGCTCTTTTTAGTAGTAGAGATTGGTCCATGTCATATTTTTTTAATTCAAAATTAGTTATTTTAAAATTCTATTAAAATAAAAAATATAATATAGACCAATCATAATATATAAGGATACATAGAAGGATACACATAAATGATACAGATGATTCGGGCTCTTCATTTTTGACTTTGTTGCCAAATTGAGTATTAGATGGGAAAAGCAATATTCCTTGACTTTGAAATATGACTGTAATGAAACGAAAACCTCTGGCTCTCTCTCTCTAGAAACTCTCTGCAACCCTAGCCTCCCCAAAGCCTCCCCTCCGGCGGCGGCTCCGAGATGGAGGAGCTGCCGCCGGGAAACAAAAAATCCCCTCCCGTGCATCGTCTCTGACCCCTTCCAAGCCGCCTCCGCATCTCGGCTCCTCTCACCGCCGCCGGCTTTTCGTTGGGAGCCTTGCTCCAGCCGGACTTCTTCAAATCTGGTGCGCCGCCGGCCGGGCTTCCGGTAGGTGAAGTCCAGCTCCTCCTCTTCGCCTCGCTCTCCCCTCCAAGGGGTCTCCACCGGACATTCCAACTACCCCGCCGCCACAGTACTTAGCAAGCCATTTCAGCGCCGTGCCGCCCCTTGTCGCTGACCGTCGCCGCCCACCAGCGTGCTCCTCCTCGCCGTGCCTCGCCGAGCCAGATCGCCGTCGTGCCGCCAGTCGCCACCGTCTCCAGCCGCCCCCTCCGGTGCCATCGTCATCTCCCCCCCTCCCCCTCCCCTCCCCTCTCAGGTCCAGGTCCTCCGGTGGCCCATGGTTGCTACAACCCTCAAGGGTTGTTGCTTCTTCTCCCCCCCTCCCCCGACTGACACACCGGAGAAGAACGATCCCTCTTTGATCGATGTAGCATAGGACCACCTCCCCCCTGGGTTACGAGTGTTGCGAGGGGGTGTTCCATCGCCGCCGCCGTCCCTTCTGCCGAGAGTTGTTCAGCTGCCGCCGTCCGTGGTCGCCACCCGCAACCGTCCAAGATCTAGGGTTTTGTTGGGCTTGTTTATGGTTTGGGCCTTGTAGGATATGTTTTGGGCTTAGGTGATTGCTGTTTGGGCTTTTGGGCTTAGGTGGTTGTTGTTTGAGCTTTTAGCTTAGTATTGTAGGCATATGAGGCTCTTGATGGTCGCTGGGCCAGTTCTTGTTGATAGGGTTTGTTATGTGGGTGCCTTTGAGCTTAACCCACTGGGATCCTAGTTGCTTTTTGAGGTTTTAGCTTATTTTGCAGATTTCGTTCTCTTTTCAGGGGTATGCCCCTTTTCTCTTTGTAATCGTTTTCCCTTATTAATGTGATTTCTTTCGTTGCTGGTGAAACAAAAAAAGAAATATGACTGTACTTTGTACTTCTTGAATTCTTCTTCCTTTCTTCCCAATTTTCAAAGGTAAATGTCTAAATAATAATTTTCATTAATTTTGTTTTGACTTAATTACTTAATGCATACCTCCAGTTTGTCAAAACTATCGCATTCAACCCTCAGTTCTAGAACTAACTGATTGAATCCCCCATTTGCCGAAAAGGCGTCAGTGTCAAACTAGGAACGAAATTTAATCATCAAATTCAAAATCGAATAAGGTATTTTCATAACGTACACACTGTCTATGATACAAACCCATCTCATTGTGTGAAATAATGCCATCTGATTTTGTTAGTTTTGCGATGAAATTTCATTCCCTGTTTGATATTGATGTCTTTTGTACAAATGGGGGATGCAATCAACTAGTTTTAGAATCGGAGGTTGCAATATAATAGTTTCAACAAACTGGGAATATGCATTAAGTAATTAAGCCTTTTATTCTTTTGGTATTTTTATTTGTGTAGAAATCATTTTATACTGACAATTGCCACAATCAAACAACTACATGAACAAAATATAAATGGCACTGAGATATCAAATTTGCGCTTGAGGAATATTTTCGCAGTAAAAAATAAGGTATGGTAATAATCTAATAGCCTAAAGGCCTAAATGAGATAACGAAGTTTATCGTTGACTCTTGACCCACCGTGGTTCAATCCAACTGCATAACAAAAGCTCCCTAGTATCAACATAATGCACTATTGAATTGTCTCCATCAGCAGCATGAAAGTTCCTCGTTTCAAGAGAATAAAAGACCAGGCTTTCTTTGTGAAGTCTTGTGAAGTAGATTTTGTTTTCCATCTCTTTAGACTTTGCTATAGTGCAAATTGTTGATGACCGGCTAACAAATATTGTCTGATCCCCCAATGATGCAACTTCCTTCCATGTTAAACCTGACAAATCTAACCTAAACACCTTAACCCATTTTCCAAATTTACCAACAAATACAGAAAGAAGCTCGTTTTCACATCCGACCAAGAAACTTTGGCGAAAAGCTTTACAAGGTGGTTTTATCTCGGTAAGGACCGTCCATGAAAAATTTCCCAATTCTGATACCCATACAACTCCGAGCTTTCCCTCCCGACACAAGCAATAGTAGGTATCATTCCAAAGCACTGGAGCATTATGATTTAGCTCGAATTCAATTCCATTTTTAAGCTCACTATATCCCCAATCCTCATCACGAAGCCCATAATTTATACCATATAGACCGACTCCTGTCACTAAACATGTAACCCCAAGAATGAAACACTCGGAAGAAGTTGGTTCTGGTGAGAAGTCAAACCCTTCAACATTAAAACAGCCATCCAAATCTGGCAGGGGCATAATGAACTTTGTAAACGGATTAAAGAAGAAGATTGAATTTTGGTTCCTTGACATGAGTAACCAACCGTACTTTGAGCAATGTATGGTAGCATCTTCCAGTTCTGAAGGCAATCTTATAAAATACGAGCCGTTGTGCACAGGGTCAATAAAGGTCATCACTTTTCTATCCTTGCCAATGAATACCAGCCACGGAGATAATATATCTGCATCAGGTGACGCCTCCCGCCATTGGATAGCCGGAGATGCCAACATAAAGTCTCTGCAGACTTCACGGAAATTCATGTAATCTAGCAAAGTAAGCTTCCGAGCTATTTCCTCTATCAGTTCTCGTGGCAGGCCAAGAGAGTCCTTCTCGCCACTAAATGAGGCCTTTGCGCATCTTTTGTTTCCATGAACTTTGTTGCTTGGACATTCTTGATCATCAATTAGCCTAAATCACCTCAAAAAATCAATGAGTCTAATGAACATGTCAATAATCATACATTAAGAGCACAACGAAAATATAAAATAACTAGCTTACAATGCATATAATTAGGGTAAAAGACACTTTAACCCCTTCTAGTTTGGAACAGGACACTTTCACACCTTCAGTGTGCCAAACTTCTCGAGGCGGGATACGTCACTGAAAGTAGTTTTGGAGACAAATTCTCCACTCATATCATGCAAAAAGTACTTTATACTCTTGAGTAACCCATATGTTTTGCATAATATATCGGTAAGATCGTCACAAAAACATTTTTTAGTGACGATCACTACTCCATAGTGTCACAATATAGGGGTGTAAGTTTTTGGCACCCTATAGAGGTGAAAGTGTCCTTTTCCAAACTAGAGGGGGGGTGTATGTGTCCTTCAGTGAAACTAGATGGGGTAAGAGTGTCTTTTACCCATATAGTTATATTCGATGAGATTATTTCATAACTGATTTTCATGGGGTATGCTACTTTTACATTCTTGGTCATCAACAAACCTAAAATTACCAGTAATAAAGCATACCGCAAACATGAAAAAGAAAATAACTTAAACGTTAAAAGAAGCTTCATAAACATATAAAGTAGAGGAGATTGTTACCGATAATCAGGCACAGCCCAAGTGAGTGAAGACATGGGAGACATTAGCTTGCGGAGACGATAGACAAGCGATAAGCTTTTGTCTCCAACGTTGTACGAGTACAGTAATTCCTTCCTCGTACAAAAATAAATGCAGTTCTTCTGCAGCTCGCCCGATGAGGGGCAAGAAACATTGTAGTACGGATCACCTAGAAAGAAAACTTGATCTTTGATATTATCCACTTTATCCCACTCCATTCTGTTGGGTTTTGTCTCGAATTCCGCAAGACGAATCGGTGTACCCGATGCGTCTGATTTGTCCTCTGAGGAGGTGATCTCTGAGGAGGTGATCTCTGAGGAGGTGATGGCTAGGGCTTGGTGGGCTTTTCCACCTCCTCTATATTAGTATAAATAGAGGTGCTAGCTATTGTTTCTAATTGAGTTGAGTTGAGAGAGATTTGTGAGAGATATCTTTGAGCGGATGTGTGAGGTTAGGGTTACATGGTTGTAGGCCATGAGGATGAGAGTACCGCGTCGACGTAGTCCGCGGATTGAGCCGTCTCTTCCCTACGATGTATTCCCTCATTGATATAGTAAAATTCTCCTCCTCCCGTGGATGTAGGCGGTTTGCCGAACCACGTTAAATTCTTGTGTTGTCGTTTTTCTTCTCCTATATAGCGTGTGTGTAGTGTGTGATCGTGTGGCGTATTTTTGCTTCCGTTGCGGTGGGAATTCGACGAACAATTCCTTAACAAGTGGTATCAGAGTCTGGTTCACGATCCGGGTGGAGCGCGCATGTGAAAGGACGAAGAAGAAACGGTGGAAAGAATTGAAAAAAAAGTGTTGAAGATGCGAATCGGTTGGTCCATATTTGTTTGGGTGTTTTGAGCTGCCTGTAAGTCCGATTGGGCTCGAACAGGAGGTGAACCCTAGGTTTTTGGACGTTCCCGACGCGATGGCGGGGTCAGATTCTGCAAATTGTCGCTGGATTTTGCATAATGCTGACGTGGAAGTTTGCGGTGAGATCCAACGGTCCAAAATTGTTCGGGTGGTTACGGCGTGCCTGTAGATCGGATTGGGATGAGTCAGGAGTCTAACCCTATGTTTTTGGACGTTGCGGATTCATCGGTACGGCCATAATTTCTAGATTCTGGGTGGATTGAGAAGATCGGCATCAATCGATATCGATAGTAAGATCGAAGACGACGGGATGCGATCAGGGTCAATCAAGTTCAAGTCCAATCAGGTGGGGTCAATTAGAGGCGTTTTCCTAATTGAACGTTCGATTGGCAACCTATGCAGGCTTGGGAGTGTGTTGACAGGTGGAGCTGCTGTTCAACATAGGCAAGAAGCATAGGCGTTGTGTCATTGTGAGCACGAGGCGCAATAGTTGCAGAGGAGTCTGGTCAGAGACGTAGGCAACTATTGCAAGGAAATTCACAAGAAGCTCCAGGGGCACAGATCGAGGCGGTGGACGCAGTTGATGAGGACATTTCTCGAGGTGGCGTTCTGATATCTCTGTGTGTGATTCGTGACGATAACTCTTGAGCAACTCGAGGCAAGAAGAGAGGTAAGTCGCGGCGGGTTCGCAAAGCGGTGGCTTTGGAAGACGTCTTGGTGAAGGCGTAAGATCGAACAGGAGAAGCAACAGGGCATGGAGAAGCACTCAGGGCTGGCGTGGAGAAACACGTGGTTGACGTGTGAGGACGCTGGAGCATGGAGATAGTGCAGGCTATGCAGAAGTTGCAGGTTGTTCGAGATGGTGCTCAAGTGACGAGAACGATGATGAAGAAAACTACTGCAGTAGTGAAGAGGAAGGGAGTCTCGTTTGCACTTGACATGGTTGGTGGAGAACTCTCCAGTGATGAGCTAGCCGGTGGAGAGATGGAGCCACACTACTCCCCAAAGTGTCATGCTTTGGGACGCACCCGTGTCGGGGGTGCGAGGCGTGCCCTAGGAGGGGGTGCAGAGCATCTCGGTAGAGGTGCGATGGCGGTCCATGCAGTTGGAGCATGGCAAATGCGGCGGAGTTGACATCAACAACGGAGTTGGCTGAGGAATTTGCGAGGCGCTTGCAGAATTCAAGCCAAGGTGGAGTTTGTTGGGTTTTGTCTCGAATTCCGCAAGACGAATCGGTGTACCCGATGCGTCTGATTTGTCCTCTGAGGAGGTGATCTCTGAGGAGGTGATCTCTGAGGAGGTGATGGCTAGGGCTTGGTGGGCTTTTCCACCTCCTCTATATTAGTATAAATAGAGGTGCTAGCTATTGTTTCTAATTGAGTTGAGTTGAGAGAGATTTGTGAGAGATATCTTTGAGCGGATGTGTGAGGTTAGGGTTACATGGTTGTAGGCCATGAGGATGAGAGTACCGCGTCGACGTAGTCCGCGGATTGAGCCGTCTCTCCCCTACGATGTATTCCCTCATTGATATAGTAAAATTCTCCTCCTCCCGTGGATGTAGGCGGTTTGCCGAACCACGTTAAATTCTTGTGTTGTCGTTTTTCTTCTCCTATATAGCGTGTGTGTAGTGTGTGATCGTGTGGCGTATTTTTGCTTCCGTTGCGGTGGGAATTCGACGAACAATTCCTTAACACATTCTTGACATATCCAACTTGAAAACCTCAATGAAGACAACTTCATTATTCCTGAACCCTTTCTCGTAAGTATCAACTGAGTAAAGTTCTCCGGCTGATTCTACCAGGCGTGTTACACCCATCGAATTGTTATATTCACCGCCATGTAGCCTTGTCTTCAAGTATCGAAGAACAAACTTGTTGGAGTCCTCAACAAAGTCCATAATAAACAAATCCAAGTAGAAACTTGTCACATATATCACCCCATTGCAGCACGTAGGAGTCATAAATCCGCAACAATGAGTATTCTCAGTAAACCCCAAAAGTTTCAGCTCCTCTTCAAACTGCACCTCAGTCCATTGATCGCGATCGCAACCTCTCAATCGAAGATAAACAATGTCATGACGACGTGCTTCAAACAAGATAACCATGGAGTTACTCGATCCGGGAGGGGCGGTCAACAAGCTATAGAAAGTAACAAAACGGTGGCTTAATTTTAGAGGAGGCAGAGCAATGGATTCTAGAGTTGACAAGTTCCACAGCGAATAACGGTGATCGTTCTTGTTGTCAGACAAGAACAACCATTCTTTGCAGCAAGATCTAGCTGTTTTGTTGCGCAACTGCGGGATGTTTCTCCAATGAGCCTGGTTGGTAGGTTTGGTTATGTTGCAGAAAGCTTGGCTTTTGCTTTTCTTGTCCTTCCATAAGATCAGCCATGGATAATAGGGCTGTTCTGGTGGCGGCGGACGGTGGTTTGGGCTAACATCTTTATTTTCCAGCAATATGTTCCTTCTTTTCTTTGATTTCGGTGTCCACCTTCTATATGGCATTGCTGATGGTGGTGGACTGTGGTGGTCGGACTTCCGCCATTGGTTTGCCGGCTTTGACTTTGATCTGCAACCTCTATCGGCCATCGCTCGGTCTCAGAAACATAAGAACGAATTATATTTTTGTTTGGAGCTGGAGAGTTATATGTATGTACTTTTGCTTTTATGTGGAATTTTAGGCGTTATTGTTTTTTTAACTTATAGTAATCTCTAAAATTATGTTTTTTGATATATTAAAGAAAAACTAAAATAAGAAGGCGCCTGTGTTTTTTGCTGACTGTTCAGAATTCTACGATTATTACTCGACTTTCTTGCATATTAATTGCACAGGACAGAATAACCTAAGTTTAAAAATTTAGTTTTTTTTTTTTTTTTTTTTTTTATGGTTTAAATTGCAGGATATAAGGTTCCATGTTTTTTTTTGAGATTTTTTTTAGGATATAGGTAGAGTTTATATTAAAAATCAAAAATAAAGTAAGAGCATCTCCAAGAGATGGCCTATAAGTTGTCTTTGGCACAAATTTATGCCAGTTTTGTCCAAAAACTAGCTCCAAGAGCTGGTACAAAATCTGACCTAAATTTGAGCCAGACCTATAATTGGACCAGTCCTGGCCCAAACAGAGGACAATTTGAAGCTGGTGTAAAAAATAAAAAACTCTGATTTATTACTCTGCTCCTCCTTTGATCCTCCTCCTAATACTCCACTGCTCCTCCAACGTTCGTATTCACCGTTGCACCGGTAAATTTATAACTTGTCAACAATTAAAGTGAAAAACACAAAAAGTTACAAAAATTACCTTAAATTCGCTTCAATAGTATAATTAATTCGATATTAATTTAATAAGGTGTGATAATTATTAAATATAGTAACATAATTATCTAATAATGAAAACTATAAAATAATAAAATAATGTTGGCGGCCTATATTTAGGCCAGCTGCTGAAACAACAACTCAAAAAGTACATGTGTAAAATTTATGACAGGTATAAATATAGGGTGAGTTTGGTATGACTTTTTGGATTTTTAAGTCGACTTTTAAGTTGTTGTGAAAAAAGCTCGTGACAAATAAGTTGATGAAAAAAGATGTATGAGTTTGGTGAAAAAAGTTGTGCTGTAAAAAAGTTAGGATGCAACACTTTTGTTTGTTAGTAAAAATTATCACTTTATATTTTTTATATTTACTAATAAAATTATAGTATGTCTAATTAGATGCCATAGTATGTTGGTACAAAAAAAGTAGAGGTAAATTAGTAATTTTTTATTGTTTAGGAAGAAAAAAGTTCAAAAAAAGTTCATGAAGCCCAACTTTTTTCAGAATTCAGTTTTACACTACAAGACAAAAGCCAAAATTCAAAAGCTGACACAAAAAAAGTCATACCAAACCTTTCAGAAAAGCTCAAAACAGATTAAAAATCCAAAGTGGATTAAAAGCTGGAAATAAGTCATACCAAACCCACCCATAATCTAGCTGTCGGTTAAGAAACATGGCCCGATTCACACCAAAAATACCATGGGCATATACCCATGAGATTTGGGCCAAAAATAGCCTAGGTACATCAGGGTTTTAGTATTTATATTTTATACTACTAGGCAATGTCTTCCCCCAAAAATAAAGATTGATAGCCACACTAAATCTCTAAATAATATTCTCCTGAAAACAAATGACTCTACTACAATCTACATATTCTCTCCCATGCGCGTCTGCGCGTCGTGTTGACCTGTGGAAGATAATGGCCTTTACCATGATTTTCATCGCTTGTGATAAACAAAGAGGTTAGTTCTATAATTCAGCATTACAATCCCTTAATTAATGTAATTTATTTCATTTTTTTACTAATTTGTGTAGTGAACCACTGTAAATTCGGACAGCATTAAACAGATTTAAATGCAATGAAAATCCGAGAGCTCCGCGCCGTTGCCAGTGTTAGAGATATTATTATATTTAATATTATTGTCCATTTATTTAGTTTCTTAGTTTGTCAAGTTTGATATGGCATTGTCTAGATTTGTAGGATTGCTTGCTTACCAAGCTAGGTTAGATTTCTTTTCTTCCAAGTTTACTTTGCCTATATAAAGGCTCGTTGTAGTCGCTTATTATCAAGTTAAATAATATTCATCCTCCACTATATCGACATGGTATGAAAGACCACACGCTCTTGATGACATCGTTACTTACTTTCGCTGCTCTGGCGGGCGGCTTCATCGCTAGTCGCCCGCCGAAACTTGCTTCAAACAACTTGTTTTCGTCGGATTTTGCGATCCCTACCGGAGCGTTGCTCCCTTCTTCTCTTTTGTCCGCCTAGAAGTAACTCTCGGAATGCTCACCAATTGTCTGTCTTTCGGTAGTCAGTTCATCTCACCAACAATACCAATAAACTCGGAATCAAATTCCGACTATGTGGTCAAAATTTCACGGTCATCAAACCTTTCACGCGTCCACATGCGCCACATGAAGTTCCTGCTCTGCCGCCACCACGCGCCACTCGCCAGGACGCGCAAGCCAGTTACTCCGTGCGTCCGGTTCACCAGCTCACTCGCGACTTCCGCGCAAGCCGCTCTAGCCGCCCCTGTCCCGTTCCATCTTTGTCTCAGTCGTTCCAACGCACGACTTACATGCGCCTCAGCTATCTCTTGGCTTCTCGGCTTCATTCTGATATAACTCTATATTAGAGTTATATTTGTTCTATGTTTGTGTACCGTTTTGTGTGAATTTCGAGTAGATTATATTAGAAATACACTATGAACAGTGCCGGACGGAAGAGGGGGGGGGGGCTAGAGGGGGCCATTGCCCCTGCTAGATCTTTTTCATTTGGTATGAGTATGGGTTTGGTTGGCTGCATGTGTGGGTTAGTGAAGAAGTTGGCCCCTACACGAAATTTGGAAGTATAATATTATAATAGACTAATTTGATGCAATGGTGTGTTGTCCACTAAAGTGGCACTCTGCAGCCACGTAGAAATACAAATATTAATCACCATGCATGAGTTCTCAAATTGGAAATACTAGACGGAATGAAATGAACTATATTATTCAATATACATTCAATATGCATGAGTTCTCAATGAGAAAAAATGTTTTTATGGATACCTTAATCGCTATTCTTTTTTTCTAAGTATTTTAATACTCCATTTAAAAAAAGTACTTTAATATTCATATATTATTAGGCCCCCTCAACACACGAGTCCTGCGTCCGCCACTGACTATGAATTTGAGTAAGTTTAGCTTTGAGCGATAAATTGTTAATCCGGGCATTTCTCGCATTATTGTATGCTATTTTTTCACGTTTGATCGCACGGGTGTGTTTCGTGTTGTTTTGACAGAAAACATAGCTCATTATTAATTGAGACAGGAGAAACGAACTTCGGAAACTGAGACGAAGCTCAAGAACAGTGCCGAGATTTGAGAAGAAATAATTGGAGTTACTGAGTTTGAAAAGAAGCTTCCAACACCTCCAACTCCACACCCTCAATTCCCAAACCTCCTAACACCACTCCACCTAAATTACTCACTGCCTTCTCCACAAACCTAGCAACCTTCAGTGCCATCACAATTAACCACCCCTACCTCTTGCCTCCATTACACCAAACAAACGAATGTCTAACGCAGCAAACACAAACAACCTGCTATACCTTCCACCTAATCACCATAATAGAGCATTAACAACCAAAATCACCACAAGAACCTCCCAAACCTTCCAACACCATTCTCCATAACAAAAACTGTAACCTAACATCACCAATTACACCAACTGTACCACCAATTCTTACAACCTCAACCTGAAGCTCTTAGCCACGACCAAAGACCCAACACCAAAACCAACAAACTAACCATTACCCTTTTTCACTACCAGACCCAACCTGAACCAATCTTCTCCACAACCATCACCATTAGCTCCATTAATTCCCAGCCCCTAACCTGCAACTACCAACGCAAGCCCAAACTACAACATGTGACCTCCATCACCAAAACCCCCAGTAGAACCTACTCCACCAGATTATTAAGCCTTCCTCCTACACCTCTGCCTCACGAAGCTAAACCCAGAACCATCCCTGAACCAAAACCACCACCATTCAGCAACCAAACCCACCAAGAACCACCTGCAACAACTCACGGCTAAAATCAAATCAGCCACGACCAAGAACTTCACCGCCATCCTCTCTGTGTGTTCTCTGCTCACAAACCAACCACCAGACCCGCAACGCAGAAGAATGAATAAGAGAAGAGAAACGCAGAAGAGAGAAGAAATAAAAAGCGAAGAGGAAAAATCCCCAGCAGATCGCACGATCATAATATCTGGTCGTGCGATCAGAACCATTGCCTTAGACGAATTTGGAACCGTGAAAAGGCTGAAACTCATTGTTTATGCGATCAGAGTTGCTGATCGTGCGATCAGAGGCAAGGAGGGAGCTGATCGCACGATCTGGATTCTTGATCGTGCGATCTCCTGAAGCAAAAAAAAAATAAAAAAAATCCTACGGACGAAGGAAAAAAAGGCACGGGGTGCTTGTTCAACTTGTTCTAAACTACGTAGTTTTTGGTTTTTTTATTTCCTTAACCTAATTGAGAAGTAATAAAACAACAACAATTAATTGAGAGGATTATTCATCTATTCTACCAACGAAGGGGAGAAGAAAAAAGAAGGAGACGAGGAAGACGAAGACAAAGCTTCACCATTGAAGCTCTAGTGTTGCTTTCTCTTCTTTCTACCATTCTTAATCAATTTTAATGGAAAAAATCTTTGTTATTTCATATTTAGTTATGAGTAGCTAAGCGAATTTTGCTAGGCATCTCATGTGAGAGCCTAGGGTTCATGTAAACGATGTTACGTGTCAGGATTTGATCTTTGCTTCATGATTTATTGATTTCAGCTTTTGAATCAATTCTAGTTTCTTGCTTATGTTATTAATCCCACTTGAGTGACACGATTAGGAGATAAACTAGGATTCAAGAACTAGTGTTTTTTCAGTAGTTGATTCATGCTTAAAGTTAGCAGTATTTTAATTCAATTGTTCTTGTAGTGTGTGTAATTCTCAGTGTTAATGGAGTAATTAACCAGAAACACTGCTTAGTTCGCGAATTCACGATAGTGATTCTAACTAACTAGGATGAGACTTGAACAACAATCCAGTATCACTGAGACTGAGAAGATAAGTGTTATGATTGGCCAAGTGTAGGTAGATTCGCTTGGTGAGATTCGACTGTTTCGTGAAACGGTGGACCGACATGACCCGTTGTCGTGCATGTCGCTAGCCTACTAGAATGGACCGGTAGACACATGAGACCGACATGAGATTGTAGTCTACCGTGAAGTAGAATGACTCGTGACCGACATGAGATAGTCAATGCTTTTACCCGGCTTAGTTAGAATATAGTTAACGTGTTGCTCAGATAATCCAGACATCGTTTACAACCCTAGGTGATCAACGAGATTGCCTTGTTCTCTCCATTTATTGATTAAGAGCTCTTCTTAATTTTAGTTTACGATTATTTTTTTCGTTACTACAGCCACTTGTTTGGGGCTGGCAACACCACAAATCACACACTTTTTACTCCGGTTACCTAGTGAACCACATTAAAATGTTAATTATAAACTTGTTGCGAGCTTGTCCTCAAAGGATAAAAATCTGACTATTAAAAATACTCACATTTTACTACTTGACCGTACGCATGCGTAATAAGCGCTAGTAATCCGCGTCAAGTTTTTGGCGCCGTTTTCGGGGACAACGGTCAACAAGTTTTTAGTTAATAAATAGTTTAGTTTACTTTTATTTTTCTGTTTTATTTGCTACTCAGTGCATGCACAAGATCCCAAGAGAGCTTGTGCTCCGACTAGAAGACCCAGAGCAGTTGTTCAGAGACCAAAGGAGAAGACAGAAACAGAGCACTATGGGCAAACAATTAACCAACGCGCAACTCAATTAGCGGTTGGAAGAGCTGACTAAGCAGCTAAATGATCGCAACTCCCAGACACCGTACAACAAGTTTGGGCAGGCTATTGTGGAGAAATTTCAATCGTCCACCTATGGACACAATCCGGCAATTGTAGTGCCAGAGATACAGGCCGAGCAGTTTGATCTCAAACCTGCAACAATTCAGACGATGACCAACCAGTTTCGATTCTATGGGAACACGGATGAAGACCCTCAATGCATACATAAAGACTACCAAGTACAAAGATGTGACTGCAGAGGCATTGAAGCTCATTCTTTTACCATACTGTCTGAAGGGTGCAGCGCAGAAGTGGCTTCATTCAAGAGCTCCTGATTCGATCACTACATGGTCTTAGTGTGTGGACGAGTTCATGGCCAATTTTTATCCATTTTAGCGGGTAATTGAGCTACATGGTGATATTCTAGGCTTTCGGCAATATGCCGATGACACCGTGGTGGATGCATGGGACCGGTTTATGCAATTGATCATGAAGTGCCCAAATCATGATTTTGGGGATTAAAAAATTTTGCAGGTCTTCTACCATGGTCTAGAACGTCACAATTAGGAGATGGTTAACAGAGAAGTTGGGGGCAATTTTCTGTACTCTGTTGTTAAAGAAGGAGCTTATGCGCTCATGAAGAGCTTGCTAAGCAGGACACACAATTCTATGATTCCAGGAGATTGTCGGCATTGCCTGAACCTAAGGATGATGACTGGAAGACTGGGATCAGCAAGATGGTGTCTGACTTAGCCAAGCATGTGTATCAGGACAAGAAGCCAGTTGCAAGGATAGAGGATCATGAATTTGATTCAGCCTTGGCCCAAATTTCAAGTGAAGATGTGAACTTTGTGGGGGCACAAGAGTAGCGGCAGAAATTGGAACCAAGGGAAATACAGACCAAGCACAAGATATCATCCAGGTTTCAGGTATGGGGATCAGTCTGGAGCTATATACACACCGGAGTTTCAGCACATGCTAAAAGCACCAGTTTCACAAGATCCACCACCAGTTTTTGTAGCACCAAACCCATAGATTTCTGAACTGACTAAGGCATGGACACGACTGAGTAACAACATGAACAATATGACCAACAACATGAAAAATATGACCACGACGGTCAATGCTGTGTCTTCTGATTTCCAGGCTACGGAGACTTCTCTTCGTTCACTAGAGGTTCAAGTTGGGCAAATTGCAGCACAATTATTTGCTAGAGCACCTGGCTCTCTACCGTCTGACACAGAGAATGTACGCCAGGTAAAATCCATTACCACTCGCACCGGGATTGAGTTGATTGATCCACCATACCCGATCCATGCCAGGGCTGAAGCGTCAAAAGCTAAGGAGCATGAGGTCTTCGATGCTGAGAAGACGCCTGTCATGGTCCCCCAATCAAATGGCATGACTCCACATGAGGAGAATGGATCCAATAAGGTATTACAACACCCTTCTTCTAAAGATGTACATTTTCCATTGAGAACTAGGAAGAAGAAGGATTACCCTGAGGAGTACAGGCGATTTCTTAGTATTTTCTCCAAACTGCACATCAACATTCTATTGATTGAGGCGCGACTGAAAATGCCTAAGTATGCGCGGTTTATCAAGGATGCAAACCTTGGGAGAACAACTATGGATGAATTTCAGATAGTGAAATTGAATGAACATGTGAGTTCATGTGTCTTGCATGCGCTACCCAAGAAGAAGAAAGATCCAGGTAGTTTTGTGATTGAAGCTACACTTGGCGGGGCCTATACAGGAAGGGCTCTATGTGATATGGGTGCGAGTGTCAACTTGATGCCGCTTTTAGTATTTAAAAATATATGTGTGGGGGAGCCTCATAAAACTTGGATCAATCTTCAATTCGCGGATAAGTCATACAAGAAGTTTGTTGGGGGTGGTATAAGACTTACTTGTGAGGGTTGGTAGTTTGATCATGCCTGCAGATTTTGTGATACTGGACATAGGGGTGTTCGCGGTGCGGTTTGGTCCGGTTTGGGCTCATACCATAAACCAAACCGAATATACCGGTTTGGTAATTAATCAGACCAAACCAAACCGTATGATATAATAAACCAAACCAAACCGTCAAATATTTTATCGGTTTGGTTCGGTTTGGTTTGACGGGTTTTTGAAACGTCCAAAATAAGACAAAATGTGACTGAAAATGATTAACAAAACAATTACAATATGCCATATAACCATATCTGTAAGTTTATGGTACCCTTAGAAATCAGTCACCTTAATTTTGAATATGGTTCACTTCACGTCAATGTATCAGTGAGGCAGTGACCAAGGGGACAACTACATTGACTTCACTAGCAGTACTAAGTAGAGTCCAAAGTGCACCAAAGTGCATCCAAATCTTCAAGTTGAATACACAAAGTAGAACAGTGTTATTCATCAAAAAAAATCCGAAACTAAAAATGTTTCAGCAACATTATTCAGCAAAAATATGCAATACCCACCAACATTATTCAGTAAAAATATGCCAACCCAGCAACATTATTCAGCAAAGAAACTAAGTCCAAAAATAAACTAAAATGCAGCACCACCATGAACAAAGCAGCAGCAAGAAGAATGCAGCACCACCATGAACAATACAGCAGCAGCAAGAAGAATGCATCAACAGCAGCATAAATGCATCTCCAAGAAGGAAAGAACACTGCAGCACCACCATCAAGAAAGCAGCAGCAGCAACAACACTAACCCAGAAAGTAGATTCGATATACGGTGATATTATACCGTGTATATACTATAAATATTCAATGATATATTAAATGACCGGTCGGTTCGGTATACCACCAGTTTTGCATTGCACAAACCGGGAACCGAACCAATATAAGCGGTTTACCCAAAATTAAACCGCATATGTACCAGACCAGTTTGGAAACCGACCAAACTCACTAAATTCGGTCCGGTTTGGCTGGTTGGTCCGGTTCGACCGGTTTTTTGTACAGTCCTAACTGGACATGCCAGTTGGTGACGTTCTGATCATTCTTGGTAGGCCCTATGAGGCTACCGTTTGGACGTTAAGTGATGTAGAGAATGGGGGTTTGATCACGTGGGTCAACGCTACTGTGGAGACCTTTCGGGTTTTCAAACCGACTCCTCGGTACACTCGTGTGGTGAAGCCTGGATTGCCACTTCCCGTGCAAGTTAGGCGCAGAATTCCAGAGTTGACACAGGAGGGTCCGCCTGAACTTAAGGGAAAAGCATCGAGTGTGCAGGCGCACAAGGTAGTTATGAGCATCCAGCGCCCGAAGTTGGATGCGGAACGACCTGCCAAACCACCTTTCTGAGGCTCATGAGGTAACATGGTCGGGTCGTCGACCTTAAATTACAAGCGCTGCTTGGGAGGCAACCCAATGTAGAGTAGGATGCTTTTTTTTATTATGAGTGCTCTATATTTGAATATGAGGGGTGAGAGAGAGTGGACTAATTTTTCCAATAAGTGTGTAGGGACACAGGTACAGAAGACGCGTCAGATTCCCCTTCTTGATGTGTGTGCTAGAGATTGCACGGAGTTGTGGATAGAAAAAGCCCCACATGAGTATTCAGGAAAGATATAGAGAATTTCTCGAGGCCGAGGAGCGATTCAAATATGATTAGTGCCACACGGATGAGAGACCTCTCTAGAAATTCTCAACAGTCCACAAGACCCATTCTTGTTGCAATTTTGCGGGAACGGTGCCCATGTAGGTCCGGGCACCCAGGTACCTCTAACACTCTCTCGAATCTACGTTTTAAGCAATAAATGTTGTAATCCACCACCAACACATTTAATTCAGGAAACCTCCTAGTTGATTTCTAAATTCATTGAGAACAACGAAACGCTTAAGTGTGTGGGGGGGGGGGGGTTGTGTCTAACTTCGCTAGCCATGTGTTTGTATGTATCGCCTTGTTACATATAGTTATGTGTTCGTATTGTGTTGGTTTGTGGTAGGATTGTGTAGTTTATGCATTTTGTTAGCACTTTTACATTACTGAGTCCCCTACCCAAAACTTGTGATTACTCGAGTTGGCCAAAAGCATATAGAGTCTAGGAAAATATGAAAAAAAATGAAAAAAATAATTAGAAAAGTGGAAAATCCATAAAAACTATTTTTTTTTTGAGAAAGGGCAATCGAAGAGAATGAATGTGGAGAGAGGGCTTAATGATATAATTCCTTAGAAGTATGAAAATCTGAGGTGAGGTAGACGCGAGAATCTGGAGTAGGAAGACTTATAGGGCTAATGTACATTAGAAATGCGAGTAGCTGCCTCTCAGATTAGTTATCCTACTAGCGCTACACCACCTTCACTTAGGTAGTCCTCAACCGTCCTCGTAGTGGCAACGGAACAGCTGTGTGAGTGATGTTTTATGAGGGCCTCACGTCCCGTCTCCAGCTTGTAGGTCCACTAGTTAACCCAATTGATCCGTTTACCCCTTTTTATTCACATCCTCTAGCCTAGGAAGTCGTACATTTGTGACTTTCATCACTAGTTAGAATGGTCATTTCCTATGCGTCATGATAGAGGGAGTCGAGTTAGGGAGGTTCGATGAGGGTGTGATGAATTGATACATCTTACGTGGATTCTCTTACATTTATTCTTTTGAGGGGATGCGAGGGTGAGTTAGAGACGGTAGCACACTTCGGTGTGGCGGTGAGTCGTGTCCTTACACCACGAACACAGGTGGAGTACCGTAGCGCGTGACATTCTTTTCGCAGTGAGGGGGTTGATTAAGCTTATAGGAGGTTGTGCTTTGATGTTCATTTATATTCTCTATATCTTAGGTGATGAGGAGGATCGGGTAGAAAAAGTACGTATTACATTTGACTATCGGGTTTAGAATTGGTTTACCTCAAGAGTGGGTGTTTTGACACATATTTGATTATATCACTGATTTGACACATTCCACCCCCACATTATCTGCTTTGATATTCGATCTCCTCAGATAATACTATGGTATTATTGGCTCTATGTGTTAATGTTATTGTTGTGGAAATGAAAAAAAAAAAAGAAAAAAAAATTGTTTGGAAATTGAAAGTGAATGGAATAAAAAGCTTGCTTTACACTTCATGAAGAACCGAGGAGATTATATATGGATCTTGATCACTCTTTTACATCCGTGGACGCGAGAACAGCGTTGCACCAAGATTGAAGGAATGAGGGTCGGAGTAGTGAGATTCAGTGGGGTTCCTTGGATTTTGGTAAGGGATTGTGAGAATCGGGTTTTTGTGAGTTATATCATGACGTCTAGGACTACGCTTCTAAATATCCTATATTACCCGTCATAATCCGTCAGCAGTGTGAACCCGTGGATAAGTAGCTCGGAAGGTAAATGCTAGCGATATGTTTGAAGAGTGTGCGGAAGCAATGTCTTAAGTGTTCGTGCCCATTCTGTCTAACGAAAGTGGCCGCAAGTTCTACTGATCACCAAAGTTAAAGAATTTCCGAGCGAATATGAGAGCCATATGACTTGCCGGTTTACTTTCCGAGATTGCCCAATCTCTAACTAAAAAAAATAAAAAAAAAAATATTTGTGTTATTTCAATTCATGCTTTGTTCTATAATCGAGTTGCATTATTTATAGCCATGTAGATTGCATTGGGTGTGTTGTTTGTGTCACATGGCTAGCGTAGTCGTATGCAATTCGGTGGATTTAAAATGTAGTGTGAGGACTCGGGACGCGCAAAAAGGTAGTGTAGGGAATTTGATAACTCTGTATTAGAGTTATATTTCTTCTACGTTTGTGTACCGTTTTGTGTGAATTCTGGGTAGATTATATTATAAACACACTATGAACTTTAGGATATTGAGTAAGTTTAGCTTTGAGCGATAAATTGTTGATCCGGGCGTTTCTCGCATTATTTTATGCTATTTTGTCACGTCTGATCGCATAGGTGTATTTCGTGTTGTCTTGACATAAAACGTAGTTCATGATTAATTGGGACAGGGAAATCGAACTTCGGAAACTGAGACGAAGCTCAAGAAGTGCCAAGATTTGAGAAGAAATAATTGGAGTTACTGCGTTTGAAAAGAAGATTCCAAAACACCTCCAACTCCACACCCTCAATTCCCAGACCTCCTAACACCACTCCACCTAAATTACTCACTGCCTTCTCCACAAACCTAGCAACCTTCAATGCCATCCCAATTAACCACCCCTACCTATTGCATCCACTACACCAAACAAATCAATGCCTTACCCAGCAAACACAAACAACCCGCCATACCTTCCACGTAATCACCATAATAGAGAATTAACAACCAAAATCACCACAAGAACCTCCCAAACCATCCAACATCATTCTCCATAGCCAAAAATGTAACCTAACATCACCAATTAAACCAACTGTACCACCATTTCTTACAACCTACAACCTGAAGCTCTTAGCCACTGATAACGCCCAATTAGGGGTTATCTTTTAGCCTGATTTCACGAGTATTTGTGTCGGACATAGCGGTTTTTGCCGGAAAATTCCTTAGAATGCCTCGGGAATCTAGAACGAGACGTTTATTTGTACTTCCTGGATTTTTGCTTATTTATTGCTATATTTGGATATAATCGCGGGTTTTCGTTCGTGTTGCCTTTTCAGGAAAAGGTTCGGGAGGTGCATCGGGAAACGTGCACAAGACCGGGACACGACGGAAACACGGAAAAGCAGGAGAACACCGAAGAGGCAAACCGGAAGCGTCAGGCAGAAGAGTGGGACCCAGGGGACCCAACCTGGCCCACCAAAGGACCAAGCAGGGCCCACATCTCCACCCCCTGCCTGCGTATATACGCAGGCCTGCGTATATACGCAGCCTTTGGTCAAAGGCGGTGGACCGATGGCAGATTCCGTAATTTCGGGCACAAGCGTTTTCGGGAAACGGCACTATTTAAAGACTCGTCCAGACTCGTTTTGAAGACACGGAGACACAACACAATTCTCAGCACAACCGAAGGACAAGTCAGAGCATTCGCGGAGAGCACGAAAGCGCGATTCGAGATTCGAAGACTTAGTTTGATTTCATTCTCTCTCTATATATTCAGAAACTGCGTTTTGTATTATGTCTAGTCGTAGCTAAACTTTTCACCTAGGTTCTCGGTGAACCTAGGGTTTCGTACTCAGATTTTATGGTTACTTCGTTTATGGATTCATGATTGTTATCTTAATTCAGCAAGTTATATCTGTTATTCTGGTTTTGATTGTTATCGTATATGCATGATAGGATTGATCACCCAGGATTGCTATAGACCCAAGTTTGTAGGTGAAAACCTCAAGTTAGGGTTAGGAAGAAAAACCAGGATTTAGTACCTTACCCTGATAGACCGACCAGAGAAAGGGAGATATGGCTAGCATCGAAAAACGTGAGACCAACTGTTAGAGAATTTGACCCGGGCCATTCGGACAGGTTAGAAACCCTAACAGGATTAGACCGAGACTGCAGACTTAGGCAGCTTAACGAGAATCCAAAAGTCTGCAGGATCGGGATTACGTGTGGAATCTGAAAAGTCACTGCACAACTGGTACGTTGCACAGATATCGAAACTGCTGAGTGTTTTCATAATCGAACGTAAAACTGAAATCTGTAGAAACCCTAGGGGATCCTGGAGCCTAGTTTTCATCTATTATCGTTACAACCAATTCAGCTTATTTCAGAAAACGTCACAGAAAATATTTACGTTTACGTTTTTAATTTCTGTTTTTAGTTTAGTAAACTGCGATCACAACCTACTCCTCCTTGTTGCTACACTCGGTTAACCGAAACTGACAACGTAAGTAAACCCGAAACAGTCCTCGTGGGAACGATCACCCGAGTCTAATTGCACCCGGTATTACAAGATTCGTACACTTGCGACAGCACGTTAGTTTGCGCATCAAGTTTTTGGCGCCGTTGCCGGGGACTTTTTAGGGTCTATTTAGTAGTCAGAATTAGTTTTCAGAGTTTTTATTTATTTTCAGTTTTGTTATTTTTCTGTTTATCTCACTGCGTTTTTGAATCTGCGTTTTCAGGACTGTTTAGTTTATGCCCAGATTGCCTCGCGATTCGGTGTCACCACTCGACAACCCGGAAAAACTGTATACCGAACAGAACCGCAGAAACCGAGAAAGCAGGATGGCAACCAACGAGAGAGATCCACCCGCAAACACCGAAGCCGGTGGTCAGGAACGAGAGACACGTACCCCAGCCCAGATGGCTCGGTACATTGAGGAGCTTGTCACAGCGGGACTTGCTGCCCGAAGCAACCAGAGAACATATAACCGATCTGGGGAGGCGTTGGTGGAAAATTTCGAAGTCCCCACCGGGGGGCATGAGCGAGCTATTGTGGTGCCCGAGATCACCGCCGAGCACTTTGACATCAAACCATCCACCATCCAGACGGTACAAACTCTCTGCCCGTTTCATGGCAGGGCCGACGAAGACCCGAACGACTTTATCGGGAAATTCGAAGATTACTGCAACAAGGTCAGATACAAGGGGGTAGAAGCAGAGGCACTCATGTTGATCTTATTTCCATACTGTCTTTATGGGGTAGCCAAAGACTGGCTCGAATCCCGACCACCCCGATCCATCACCACATGGGAGGAGTGTGTCGCAGATTTTCTGGCGAAGTTCTATCCCGCCTCCCGAGTCATACAGTTACAGAGCGAGATCCTGTCATTCAGGCAGAAGATGGGGGAGACGGTGGTAGACGCATGGGACAGACTTATGAGATTGGTCAAACGGTGCCCGAACCGCGGTTTTGGAGACGCGAAAATCCTGCAGGTTTTCTACCATGCCCTAGACAGGGAGAACGCCGACATGATTGACAGAGAGGCCGGTGGAAACTTCCTGTATCACGTAGACAAAGAAGGTGCGTATGACCTGATGAAGCAGTTGGCCAAGCAGGACACCCGACTGTTTGACGATCGCAGGATGGCGGCTAGAGCCGAACCTGCAGAGGATGACCGTATAGACAATCTGGCCAGGATCGTTCATGACTTGGTCACGAAAGTCTACTCGGATAAGAAGACTGTTGCAGCAGTCGAAGAACCTGATCTGGACGCGGCCATTGAGGATATAAGGACTGAATATACCAATTACGTACAGCAGCAGTGGGACCCGAGCCGGTACCGACCGGGTACGAGAGACCATCCCGGGTTTCGGTACGGAAACCCGAACGCAGCAGTTTATGCAACGGGATTCCAGCACAGGCCACCAGCTCAACAGGCTGCCCCGGCCCAGCAGGCTCAATCAGTCCCATCAGCACAGCAGTATGACGCTCAGATGAAATAGATCAAGTCCATGTTCCAGACTATGGAGTCCCGGTTCAAGCACATGGACACCTTGACGGCAGATATGCAGACAACCAAAACGTCACTGCGCGCTTTGGAAATACAGGTGGGGCAGTTAGCACAGCAGCTAACGGAGAGACAGCCAGGAAACCTACCCTCGAATACAGTAAATAATCCACGGGCTCATATCAATGCTATCTCCACTCGGAGTGGATTGGCACTGCAGGATCCACCGTATCCCAGCCACGCACGTGCAGAAAATTCGAAAGAAGTAGAACGCAACTTGTCGGGCCAGGATAACAGCACAGTCGATCGCCCCCAGCCGAAGGGCTCGGTTGAGCAGGATGCAGTGCAGAACGAGACAGGTGCAGAAACTGTACCAGTTTCCAAGGAGGTCCCATACCCCTTGCGAACACGAAAGAGGGATGACAGCAAGGACTACGCCAGGTTTCTCGAGATTTTCAAGCAGCTGCAGATTAACATACCTTTTGCTGAGGCTTTGGCTAAGATGACCACTTACGCCAAATTCCTCAAGGACATCTTGTATGGGAGGAGGCGAATGAGCGATTTCGAGACCATAAACCTGACGGCAGAAGTGAGCAATTGTGTAAAGAATGGGCTACCGAGGAAGAGAAAGAATCCTGGCAGTTTCGTTATACCGGTTACCCTAGGGAACGCTTACACAGGAAAGGCTCTGTGTGACCTAGGGGCCAGCATCAACCTGATGCCGTTGACGATTTTCAAAAGTTTGAAAGTCGGTGAACCCCGACCCACCAGAATCATGCTGCAGATGGCAGACAGGTCCGTGAAACAAGCCTACGGGGTTATCGAGGATATTCTTGTCAAGGTCGGCGAGCTGATTTTTCTTGCAGATTTCGTCATCCTGGACATGGAGGCAGGGGAGGTACCGGCAGGCCGTTTTTGGCCACGGGCGAAGCAATGATAAACTGCAAGAGCGGGGAGCTGACCATGCAGATTAACGAGGAAAAAGTGAAATTCAACGTTTTCAAAAATCTGCAACTGCCAAATTACTACGACCACGAGGACATATTTTCTATAGATGTGGTGGACGAAGGCTGGGAAAACGAGGAGATGGACCAATTATGGGAAGAGATTGCCAGCATGTATGGGGAAGAAAAGGAGCAGACTCGGTGCGAGCACGCCATGAGAGCCGAGGACTGGACCACCTTGCACCGGGATGAGGACGGCGGGCAAAAGATGATTCTGGTCCCGTCACTCAAAGAGCCACCCGCACTGGAGCTGAAACCGCTCCCGAGCCATCTCAGGTATGCGTATATTGGTGCAAATAGTACTCTGCCCGTAATTGTTTCGTCTCGTTTATCTCAGGAACAGGAGCAGAAACTGCTGGAAGTATTGCGAGAGCATAAGGAAGCAATCGCATGGACGATTGCAGATATCAAGGGGATCAGCCCCTCTTACTGCATGCACAAGATCCGAATTGAAGAAGGCAAGAAACCGGTGATTCATCCCCAGCGGAGACTGAATCCGAACATGAAGGACGTTGTGCGAAAAGAGGTCATGAAGTGGCTGGAAGCGGGAATCATCTACCCCATATCGGACAGCACGTGGATCAGCCCGGTCCAGTGCGTGCCCAAAAAGGGGGGTATTACGGTGGTGCAGAATAAAGATCAGGAGCAGAATGCGCAGCGTACCGTTACAGGCTGGCGGATCTGCATGGACTATCGGAGGCTAAACGATGCAACACTGAAGGACCACTTCCCGTTGCCATTCATGGACCAGATGCTGGACCGGCTCGCCCACCACGCTTATTATTGTTTTCTGGACGGGTATTCCGGGTACAACTAGATTTGCATAGCCCCGGAAGATCAGGAAAAGACGACGTTTACCTGCCCGTACGGTACGTTCGCGTTTCGGCGCATGCCGTTCGAGTTGTGTAATGCTCCTGCCACGCTCAAGAGATGTATGATGGCGATTTTTTCCGACATGATCGAGAAAAATCTGGAGGTCTTCATGGACGACTTTTCACTATTCGGGGACAGTTTCGATGACTGCCTGTTCCATTTGGGCCAGGTTCTGATCCGATGCAAGAAGGCAAATTTGGTGCTCAATTGGGAAAAGTGTCACTTTATGGTCACCGAGGGGATCGTGCTGGGTCACAGAATTTCCAGCAAGGGACTAGAGGTGGACAGGGCTAAGATCGAGGTGATAAAGCAGCTTCCATACCCGACAAACGTAAGGGAGATCAAGAGTTTTCTGGGACATGCAGGATTTTACCGAAGATTCATCAAAGACTTTTCCAAGATCACAAAGCCACTTTGCGCTTTACTCGGAAAAGACGTACCCTTTGATTTCGATGCAGCATGTCGGCAGGCTTTTGACCACTTGAAAGAGAAGCTGACCACAGCCCCGGTTATAACCACACCAGATTGGTCACTCCCGTTTGAGCTGATGTGTGACGCCAGCGACTATGCAGTCGGGGCAGTTTTGGGACAGCGAAAGGACAAGGTATGCCACGTTATTTATTATGCGAGCCGTGTACTCAATGATGCCCAGCTCAATTATGGCACGACAGAAAAGGAACTGCTGGCCGTGGTGTATGCCCTGGACAAATTCAGGCCCTATCTGGTCGGGTCAAAAGTTATCGTTTTTACCGACCATAGTGCCCTGAAATACCTGCTGGACAAGAAGGACGCGAAACCGAGACTGTTGAGGTGGGTACTACTGATGCAGGAATTCGAAGTGGAAATCCGGGACAAGAAGGGAGTTGAGAACGTGGTAGCGGATCACCTATCCCGACTGGAGAACGTGAAGGTGGACCCGGTGCCGATCAAGGAAAACTTCCCGGACGAGCACATCATGGCAGTAAAAATCGGGAGACCGTGGTACTATGCCATAGTCAATTACTTGGTAACTGGCACGCTTCCCGAGGATCTCACCCCGTCGCAGCGGAAAAAGTTCATTGCCGAGAGTCAACAGTACTTCTGGGACGACCCGTACTTGTTCAAACAGGGGACCGACAACATCCTGAGAAGGTGTATCCCGACCCACGAGGCCTGGAACGTGATCCGACACTGCCACTCATCACAGTGTGGGGGTCATTTTGGGGGAACGCGAACATCTCATAAGATACTGCAGTCCGGTTTTTTCTGGCCGACAATCTTCAAAGACTGTCACGACTATGTGCAGGGATATGATAGGTGCTAGAGGACAGGAAACACGTCACACCGGGACGAGATGCCGATGACCGTGTGGCAGGAGGTAGAGCCATTTGATGTATGGGGGATTGACTTCATGGGTCCGTTCCCGTCTTTGATGGGAAATCTTTACATTCTGCTGGCAGTAGATTATGTGACGAAGTGGATCGAAGCGACCGCGTGTCAGAAAAACGATGCAGCCACCGTTGAGCATTTTCTGAAACGCAACGTTTTCACTCATTTCGGGACTCCCAGGGCAATGATTAGCGACGAGGGCTCGCACTTCATCAATCGAGTTTTCGCGAAAGTTCTGAAACAGTACGGCGTGTCAGTTCATAAAGTCTCGCTACCCTACCATCCGCAGACGAACGGGCAAGCCGAGGTGTCGAATCGAGAGATTAAGAGCATACTCGAGAAAACAGTGAATCTCGGCCGAAAGGATTGGTCTGTCAGACTGGACGATGCGCTTTGGGCCTACATGACAGCTTTTAAAACACCGCTGGGAATGTCACCATACCAGCTTGTGTTTGGGAAAGCGTGCCACTTACCGGTGGAACTGGAGCACAAGGCGTATTGGGCCATCAAACTGCTGAACTTGGACCAGAATCTAGCAGGAGATAATAGGAAGATGGCGCTGCTGGAATTAGAGGAATTCCGCAGAACGGCTTTCGAGAGCGCCAAAATTTACAAAGAGAAGACAAAGAAGTGGCATGATAACCGTATCACGCCAAAGCAGTTTAAAGAAGGCGACAAAGGGCTTCTCTACAATACCCGGATGCGGTTCTTTCCGGGCAAGTTGAGGTCTCGTTGGTCGGGACCGTTCATCATCAAGCAGATTTTTGCCTGGGGGGCATTCGAGCTGGAAAATCCAAAAGACAATTCCAGTTTCAGGGTGAACGGGAACCGGATCAAGCCGTATCTCGAGACCGCCGAAGTCGTCAAAATAGACCCGGTCTATTTTGATGATCCGTAAGAGGTAACAAGGTCGGGCCGTCGACCGTAAATCACAAGGCGCTGTTTGGGAGGCAACCCAAAATTAATCGTTTATTTATTTATATTATTTTATTACGTTATTATGTTCAGTTCTGAATTTCCGAGAGAGGCAAGATGAGCGGGTTTTTGACTTGGAATTTGAGAATGTGCAGTGACAAAACACATGCAAAACAGCCAGAACCGGGAAAACAGGGGAAGAGAGATGATTTGAAAAAAGAAAAAAAAAATAAAAAAATAAAAATAAAATAAATATTTTTGCCTCTGGCTGCGTATATACGCAGCCCGAGGGCAAAATTTTTTTTTGTTTTTGTTTTTTCTTTTTTGTTTTCTGATTGCGTATATACGCAGTATTGCGTATATACGCAAACAGAAAGAAAAAAAAAATCGTAATTTTTTCAAAACTCCGGGGGTATTTTGGTCATTTTGACCTTTCAGGGTTTTAAATGAAGAGGGGGCCGGCCTTTAGCCATTGTTGGCACCTCTCTTTCTCTCTCTTCCTCCATTTCCTCTCACTTGAAGAACAACGATTTTGCGTCGGACCTCCGAATCAAAATCCGGGCACATTTCTGGAATCCCCTCGTCGCAAGGATCAAGTTTCATCCATCAAAATCCAGAAACAAGCGAAAATCGAGTGGGCAATTCTCATCAAAAAGTGAGGTGTTCTTGAGGAAAAGTGCAGATTCGAAGGTGTTAGAGCAAGAACTAGCAAAAATCGTACAAGGGAACGTGAACGAGGAGGTTGAGGGCTTCGATTTGGTGGGCTCGGATTTCAATTCCGGGCAGTTTGGTTTTCCGGCGATTTTTCCGGCGACCGCCGGCGGCTTTTCCGGCAACTTTCCGGGCAGAATCTCCGGTCTTCACCCCTGTTTAGGGAAGGTCGAAAATCTCATCCCTCGCTTTATTTTCCGTTTTGGCACGGCCCGTAGCCGGGCCCGTTATTTTCGGTAATTTTGCTTTTTGGAGCGGCACTTGCCGTGTGGACCTCTGGTAGCTCTTAGGTGGACTATCTATTGAGACACACTATTTTTGTGCAACGTTTCACGTTCTTGCTTATTTATCCCGAGTCGGCACGTTTTACGAGGTTTGGTCTGTTATGGAGTTTAACGTACCCATCCTAGACCCCGAGCGGGACGACATCCCGACTGACTATGAGGCGGATGAGATTACCTCTAGGCAGTTTGACAGTTTTAGGTTCGTCAACCATCACGCTCAGTTTTACTTTTTGACCAGAACCAAAATGGGTCATAGCCTTCCCGTAGACTACCAGTTTCAGGTCGACCATACGAGCATGCCACCAGAGATGGCAGAGTATGCGAGTCGACCGGAAATTTTCGGAACGTCCCTAGCGGGATTTCCGGAGGTTTCTAGTTCTGACTTGGTGCGTGAGTTTTACGCGAACCTCATGCACAAGGGGGAGGGTGAGGCCAACGGGGATGTCTGCTGGGTGTATTTGCGGCGTACGTTTCTGTTGATCACGGCGGATACCATCCGCCAGGCGTACCTGATTCCGATGCGCCATTTCTCGTGCGCATATGCTGAGTGTGCAGATTACCCGCCTAGCGATTCTGAGCTTTTGCGGGTTGTGACTGGGGGGTACCCGGGTGCCCATTTCGAGAGAGAGGGGCCAGGCGAGATAGGCAAGAAATTGCATTCTCGTTTTATTACCGGCCTGCCACGGTGGTGGGCCGAGTGGGTAGTGAACATAGTAGTGGGTATTAAGCATTTTACCTACCTTGACTTTGAGTACGTACTCTTAGTCTATTGCCTTGTTCTTAGACGAGAGGTTGACATTCCTCGTCGCATTTGGGTATACATGCAGGAGCGGAACTGCTCCGGTAGCCACAAGGGACTGGGGTACGCCAACCTCATTGCCAAACTGACACGGGAGTTTGAGGTTCCGATGTATGATGTAGAGGGTGATCTACTTCCTCCTAGGCCACGTCCTTATAGGAAGCTTTAGCCCGTCAGCCGGGCCCACCACAGCCGGTCGTTGACCTCGATGAGGATGACGATATTATGGAGGAGGACCCGGCTCCTGCTCCTGCACCTGCCCCTGCCCCTGCCCCTAGGAGGCGTTCGACTCAGGAGCGACCAGCCAGTCGCCAGGCATCGGCCGGACTTCGGCGTTGCCGTACTAGTAGAGAGAGTGAGCGCCCCGATTCGAGTAGACAGGGGACCGAGAGGAATGCCCAGCCACAGCCGGCCCGACAGCGAGGTGAGCTGGCCCCACGGGCCGACCCGGTCCCACGAGCTAGACCGGCCCCGCCACGTAGACTGCCCCGAGTGGACGAGAGATTTGAGGGGTGTCAGGGCAGACGCAAGTCCATAGGAGAGAAGGTGTATGAGAGCGTGGGCAAGCTTTGGAGAGCGTTGACGCATAACCGCCGGACTCAGCGGAAGGTCACGAAGGACACCCAGGCTGCCCTAGCTAGTATTGGAGAGGAGCAGCGGGATGCGGCTCGGCATGCAGGCCGAGAACCGCCACTCCCGCTGTATTTTCCACCCACCTACTCCAGCAGCTTTACCGAGGGATGGTCGGATGACGGGGACTCTAGCGAGTGCACGTCTGCTCCACCACCTCCGACCCAGCCACCTCCCCCGACTCAGCCATCACCGCCACCTGCCCGACAGGAGAGACGGCAGCCTGGGACACGATCCCGGCAGCCTACAGGTCGTCAGACTGGGTCCCGTACCCAGCAGCCTTCGAGTGGCAGGACGACTTTGCGATCCCAGCCACCTAGCAGTTGGACTGGGTCCGACTCGCAGTCCTCTTATTACCGGCCCCGCACGCGTGCGCGTCAGCCGGTCTTTAGGTCTGATTCAGGTAGCAGCTCGCCGGGTAGCATATCTGGTACGTCCGAGACCGGGTCCGACCCGACATTTTTTCCGGACGAGTGAGTGCCATGAGGGCATGCCACCTCTTAGTGTGGGGGTGGTAGTCGTGTCTGCATTTACCCGGTCTGCACGTTTTTCCATATTTATTTGAAGTTTTATTTTTATTTTTGAGTCAGCGTATTTTCTTTATTTGAGTCAACCCACCATAATCATTCTGGCCATGCATTGTATATAATTTTAAAAAAAAATTGAAAAATTAAAAATATTTTATGCTGCTGTACGCAAACAGCGAGTATAAATTATTTTTCAGAAAAAATTAAAATCAGAAAATTTTGAGAAAGGGCAATCAAGATAACGAAAACAGTGAAGAAATTGAGTTTGAATCCTTTGAAAGAGAAGAAAACTTGCACCGAGGTATAGTAGATAGGTGAGAGCCAGTGACCTTCGGAATCCGCAAGTAATTATCACCTGAGCTAAAAATCCGACTAGTTGCTACACCACCGTCACATAGGTAGTCGACAACCCGCCCACGGGCGCCGTCACGGTCATCGCATTTTTCGGTGGAGTGACTGGCTATCAAGGGACCTCACGTTCTGTTTCTTACCCCTAGGTCCAATTAGTCAACCCGTTTGAAGCCATTTACCCTCTTTCTTCGTAGCCACTTTAGCCTAGGCAGCCTTCTTTGAGACCTCATCAGTCGATAGTTGGCTATTCTACGTGTTATGACGGAGGGAGGGAGTAGGGGCAGGTTTTAGATGGGGGAGCTTCATGAGTTATCAGTTTTGGGACAGTTTCGATATTGACACGTTTTTCGAGGGAAGGACAGGGTGAGTTAGTGGCGACAGTGCATTAATTTGCGGAGGTGGATCACTTCACTACGTAGTGACCACAGGAGGAGTTAGTCGCGTGCGAGCATCTTTTCGCACAAAACGGGGTTCTGGGGGGTTGAAGGGTTAATTGGTGATTGTGCTGTTTTTCTACATCTTTGGTGATGAGGAGGTTCGGTGGGACTGCACGATATTATCTCGACTACAGGATCAGCGCTTCAGGATTAGTGTGGGGGTACTTCACATGAGGACATTTTGCGTACCTCACGGCAGACATTTATTTTCACTCACTCAGCTTAGTCAGTTTAGTAGTGTCAGTATTTGTGTACGTTTGTATATATAGTTGTGTTAAAAAAATATATATTATAAAAAAAATAAGAGAAAAAAAAGAAAAAGAAAAAAAAGGAAAAAAAAAAAAGAAGAAGAAGAAAAGAAAAAGAAAAAAATCATGATCTCGTTTTTAGTTTGTTTTATGTTATTGTTATTTAAATAAAAAACTGGGTGAGTGGCACAATTTTCGAGACGTTTTGCACAGCTTCACATTTGTGGCCGCGAGCACGGCGAAGACACACCGGGGGACAGGAGAAACGGAAAGCAGGAACTTAGGTGTTTCGGGCAGTTTTTCGGGATCTCGGTGAGGGGTGTGAGTTTGGTAAATTGTGAGAATGTCATAATAAGTAGGATTATGCCGTACCTTGCTACATATACTTATCCTACCTGATTAGACATAGATCCTTTCGGAAACAGCTCGAATGGTAAGTTAGCTAGGGATTTGCTCAGTTTGATAACCAAAGTAATAGTACTTTGGTCCAGTGCTTAATTCCACCATATAAATCTGTTCAGACTTACCGATCGCTTGCAGGGAAGTACATTCTGAAAAGGATGAGATCATGAGGACACATTGTTTATGTTTTTGAGGTTGCCCAATCTCGCCGAAAATATTTTTGTCACTAGTCTGTTTTGAGTCGTTTGAGTCTGTGTATATTCTATCTGAGTCAGTTTTTCTATCGAGTCGTCCGGTTGAAAGGTTCGGGTCGAAAGCATATGCAACGGTAGGGTATGTACAGAGTCAGTCACGAGGACAGAAATGCAGGCTAGAGTTGGCAGGATTGCTCGGGACGAGCAATGTTTAGTGCGGGGGTATTTGATAACGCCCAATTAGGGGTTATCTTTTAGCCTGATTTCACGAGTATTTGTGTCGGAAATAGCGGTTTTTGCCGGAAACTGCCTTAGAATGCCTCGGGAATCTAGAACGAGACGTTTATTTGTACTTCCTGGATTTCTGCTTATTTATTGCTATATTTGGATATAATCGCGGGTTTTCGTTCGTGTTGCCTTTTCAGGAACAGGTTCGGGAGGTGCATCGGGAAACGTGCACAAGACCGGGACACGACGGAAACACGGAAAAGCAGGAGAACACCAAAGAGGCAAACCGGGAGCGTCAGGCAGAAGTGGGACCCAGGGGACCCAACCTGGCACACCAAAGGACCAAGCAGGGCCCACGTCTCCACCCCCTGCCTGCGTATATACGCAGGCAGGGAGGGAGATGGGGGGTGGTTGGCAGGCTCTGGTTGCGTATATACGCAACCCTGCGTATATACGCAGCCAGTTTTGACTTTTTGGTCAAAGGCGGTGGACCGATGGCAGATTCCGTAATTTCGGGCACAAGCGTTTTCGGGAAACAGCACTATTTAAAGACTCGTCTAGACTCGTTTTGAAGACACGGAGACACAACACAATTCTCAGCACAACCGAAGGACAAGTCAGAGCATTCGCGGAGAGCACGAAAGCGCGATTCGAGATTCGAAGACTTAGTTTGATTTCATTCTCTCTCTTTATATTCAGAACTGCGTTTTGTATTATGTCTAGTCGTAGCTAAACTTTTCACCTAGGTTCTCGGTGAACCTAGGGTTTCGTACTCAGATTTTATGGTTACTTCGTTTATGGATTCATGATTGTTATCTTAATTCAGCAAGTTATATCTGTTATTCTGGTTTTGATTGTTATCGTATATGCATGATAGGATTGATCACCCAAGATTGCTATAGACCCAAGTTTGTAGGTGAAAACCTCAAGTTAGGGTTAGGAAGAAAAACCAGGATTTAGTACCTTACCCTGATAGACCGACCAGAGAAAGGGAGATAGGGCTAGCATCGAAAAACGTGAGACCAACTGTTAGAGAATTTGACCCGGGCCATTCGGACAGGTTAGAAACCCTAACAGGATTAGACCGAGACTGCAGACTTAGGCAGCTTAACAAGAATCCGAAAGTCTGCAGGATCGGGATTACGTGTGGAATCTGAAAAGTCACTGCACAACTGGTACGTTGCACAGATATCGAAACTGCTGAGTGTTTTCATAATCGAACGTAAAACTGAAATCTGTAGAAACCCTAGGGGATCCTGGAGCCTAGTGTTCATCTATTATCGTTACAACCAATTCAGCTTATTTCAGAAAACGTCACAAAAAATATTTACGTTTACGTTTTTAATTTCTGTTTTTAGTTTAGTAAACTGCGATCACAACCTACTCCTCCTTGTTGCTACACTCGGTTAACCGAAACTGACAACGTAAGTAAACCCGAAACAGTCCTCGTGGGAACGATCACCCGAGTCTAATTGCACCCGGTATTACAAGATTCGTACACTTGCGACAGCACGTTAGTTTGCGCATCAGCCACCACCAAAGATCCAACACCAAAACCAACAAACTAACCATTACCATTTTTCACTACCAAACCCAACATGAACCAATCTTCTCCAAAACCATCACCATTAGCTCCATTAATACCCAGCCCCTAACCTTTAACTACCAAGGCAAGCCCAAACTACAACATGTGACCTCCATCACCAACACCCCTAGAAGAACCTACTCCACCAGATTATTAAGCCTTCCTCCTACACCTCTGCCTCACGAATCTAAACCCAGAACCATCCCTGAACATAAACCACCACCATTCAGCCACCAAACCCACCAAGAACCACCTGCAACAACTCACGGCTAAAATCAAATCAGCCACGTCCAAGAACTTCACCGCCATCCTCTCTGTGTCTTCTCTGCTCACAAACCAACCACCAGACCTGCAACGCAGAAGAAGGAAGAAGAGAAGAGAAACGCAGAAGAGAGAAGAAAGAAAAAGTGAAGAGGAAAAATCCCCAACAGATCGCACAATCAGAATATCTGGTCGTGCGATCGGAACCATTGCCTTAGACGAATTTAAGCGAGAAAAGGCCGAAACTCACTGTTTATGCGATCAGAGTTGCTGATCGTGCGATTAGAGGTATGGAAGGGAGCTGATCGCACAATCTGGATTCTTGATCGTGCGATCTCCTGAAACAAAAAAAAAATCCTGCAGACTAAGGGAAAAAAAGGCACAGGGTGCTTGTTCTACTTGTTCTAAACTACGTAGTTTTTGGTTGTTTTATTTCCTTAACCTGATTGAGGAGTAATAAAAAGACAACAATTAATTGAGAGTATTATTCATCTATTCTACCAACGAAGGGGAGAAGAAAAAAGAAGGAGACAACGAAGACGATGACAAAGCTTCACCATTGAAGCTCTAGTGCTTGCTTTCTCTTCTTCCTACCTTTCTTAGTCAATTTTAATGGAAAACTCTTTGTCATTTCATATTTATTATGAGTAGCTAAGAGACTTTTGCTAGGAATCTCATGTGAGAGCCTAGGGTTCATGTAAACGATGTTACGTTTCCGGATTTGATCTTTGCTTTATGATTTATTGATTTCAGCTGTTGAATCAATTCTTGTTTCTTGTTTATGTTAGTAATCCTACATGAGTGACACGATTAAGAGATAAACTAGGATTCAAGAACTAGAGTTTTTTCAGTAGTTGATTCATGCTTAAAGTTAGCAGTATTTTAATTCAATCGTTCTTCTACTGTGCGTAATTCCCAGTGTTAATGGAGTAATTAACCGGAAACACTGCTTAGTTAGCGATTGCACGATAGTGATTCTAACTAACTAGGATGAGACTTGAACAACAATCATGTATCACTGAGAAGAGACGTGTTAGGATTGGCCAAGTGTAGGTAGACTCGGTAGGTGAGATTCGACTGTTCTGTGAAACGGTGGACCGACAAGACCCGTTTTCGTGCATGTCGTTATCCTACTAGAACGGACCGGCAGACACATGAGACCGACAAGTGATTTAGTCTACCGTGGAGTAGAATGACTTGAGACCGACAGGAGATAGTCAGCGCTGTTACCCGTCTTAGTTATAATATAGTTAACGTGTTTTTTAGATAATCCGGAGGTGATCAACGAAATGGCCTAGTACTCTCCATTTAATGATTAAGAACTCTTCTTAATTTTAGTTCACGATTATTTATTACGTTACTACAACCACTTCTTTGGGGATGGCAACACCACAAATCACACACTTTTTACTCCTGTTACCTAGTGAATTACATTAAATTGTTAATTATAAACTTGTTGCACGCTTGTCCTCGATGGATCGACAACCTGAGTATTAAAAATACTCACTCTTTACTACTTGATTGTACGCTTGCGTAATACGCGCTAATAATCTGCGTCACATTCCCGGCTTCAAAAACCACCGACTCTCCCAACGGTTCACTTCTGTCTTTGGCTTGGTTTCTCAGCTCGTTTGACCCTCGATCTTTGACCAACTATTTTGGCTCTTCTACTCTCCAGTTTTGGACCAGCCAAACCAGTTCCCAATGTTTTCGGCATTCTTAAGTCGTTTTCGGACTCCAGTTTTTTCATATTCGGGCTCCTCTTATTTTAAGGTTTCCATACCATTGCCCATGGATCTTAACGACCCGATACGTCGTAAAACTATCCTATTACGACCCGATACCTCATAAAACTATCCTACTACGACCTCGGTACGTCATTAAACTATATGTCGTTAAACTGTCGTACAACGACCCGATATGTCACTAAACTGTCCTAATTTTGCGGCCTACAAAGTCATCTACGAGCCTACTACCTTGCTCATGTTTCATCTAGTCTAGCCTATCTATGAGCACGCTACGTTTTTGCTTTTTCTAGAGCATGCTACTACGGGCATTGCTCATACTCTTTCACCAGCCTACTATTGCTGATTTCGTTACTGATGCTGCCTCACTCTCATTTCCCCTACTTCCGCCAGATTGGGCCTAATATGGGTTGCTCAGCCCAGCTCTTCTACCTCATTGCTCCTCGTTGAGCCTACTATGCAATATTTCTCTTTCAAACTCAATATTGTCACATTGAGTTTGAGGGGGGTATGTTAGAGATATCATTATATTTAATACTATTGTCGATTTATTTGGTTTCCTATTTTGTTAGGTTTAATATAGTATCGTCTAGATTCGTAGGATTGCTTGCTTACCAAGCTAGGTTAGGTCTCTTTTCCTCCAAGTTTAATTTTCCTATATAAAGGCTCATTGTACTCACTTATTATCAAGTTGAATAATATTCATCCTCCACTATATCGACATGGTATGAAAGACTACACGCTCTTGGTGACATCGTTAATTACTTCCGCTGCTCTAGCGGGCGACTTCATCGCTAGTCGCCCGCCGGAACTTGCTTCAAGCAACTTGTTTTCATTGGATTTTGCGATCCCTACAGGAGCGTTGCTCCCTTATTCTCTTTTGTCCGCCTAGAAGTAAATCTCAGAATGCTCACCAATTGTCCGTCTTTCGGTCTTCATTTCATCTCACCAACAATACCAATAAACTCGGAATTGAATTCCGATTATGTGGTCAAATTTTACGGCCATCAAACCTTGCACGCACCCACATGCACCACCTGAAGTTCCTGCTCTGCCGCCACCACGCGTCAGGACACGCAAGCCGGTAACTCCGTGCGTCCGGCTCACCAGCTCACTCACAATTTCCGCAGAAGGCGCTCTAGCCTCCCATGTCCTATTCCATCTTTGTCTCAGCCGTCACAACACATGGCTCAGCTCTATCTTGGCTTCTCAGCTTCATTCCCGGCTTCAAAAGCCATTAACTCTCCCAGCGGCTCACATCAGTCTTTGGCTTGGTCTCTCAGCTCATTTGACCCTCGATCTTTGAACAACTGTTTGTGCGACACCCCGCACCTCGCCGTGGGGAGAGATACGGGAATGCCGTCCCGCGCCCGAGATTGCTCCCGGGTGCAAAGGGAACGAATGGTAAACAAAACAAACATCGCATAATTATTTATTACAAACCAGAAGTCTTCAAAGTGATACATTACATACTATTAAACAGGATGAAACATTGTCCAGATGCTTCAATTATTTAAGTACTAGATAACTAGGTGAGTCCGCGATTCCCGTTAAGTCGAGCTCCCTTCACCTAGACCTGCGGGGGAAAGAAACAAGACCGCAGTTTTTCCAAAGTCAGCACAAACGCTGAGCAAGTAAACACCCCAACATGTAAAACGGAAAGAGGCATATTTTATTTTAATAAAAAGAGGAATAATGAGTAAGTAAACAACATATTATTTCAAATGACCAATATAAATTATCCAACTCATTATTTAATATTCCCAATCCATTTCCATATTTTCCAAAATAAACCAAGTCCATCCATCATCCATATGAGAAATCCACATTTATTACTTAGTTGTAGCGGGGAACGAACCAATCCAAAAATATAGAACCAACCATCTCGCATGCAACCAAGACCTTAAGTGTCGACACCCCCTTAAGACTCTAGCGGCCAGAAGGGTGAGTACATGGTGCGACTCGGGGCAATGGAAACCGAGCCAAATATAATAATCACAATATAGAGAAGAATTTGAATAGGGTTCCGCCGCACGACTGTTATCACTTTACGTTATTACGTATTATTAATCTCATGTGACAATTTCCAAAAGAATTAACAAACAAGTAATTGAAATATCAAGTCAAGCATTTAAATCACAAATCACATTTTGAGACGTAAAAATCATAAAAATAATTGGACACGATAGAAGGACGGGCACACTAGGTTAGGCATATTTACTCACCTCAAGTAGCACGACCAATATCACGATAGCTCCTGCAGATACACGTAGCCCTCGTCTACGAATTCGTCACCACCTACAATTTATAATTCCTAAATTTATTACAAGTCTAATTATGCAAGTATGCAAGGATGCTATATTTCTTAATTTCTCATTTGAAATTATCCCCCTTAACCCCATTAATTAATAGCATAAAACAATTATTTAATTAACACTTATATTTTCCTCATAAAAAAAATATTATAACTTATACAAAATAAAAAATTGTAAAGTTATTGAAAAATAATTCCAATATTAAGTCTATACACTCTTATTTTATAGAAAATAAGAATTTAATAAACAAACTATTTATTCATAAGTAACTATAAAAATTAATCAAACTAAATCAATTATAGCCATTTATTTATTAGAAAATATATATATATATACTATATAATAATTAAATATTCAAATAAAATTCACAAAAATGCTTATTTCAATAAAACAAGTCATATATAATTATAAACTTATGTTAAATAAATAATTTCTACTTTCTAGAAAAATAATCAAGTAATATCAAACAATAGTAATAGGGATTTTATTTAGAAGTCGACTTAATATTTATTTCACAAATTAACTTCCAACTTATTTATTTTTAACAATATTTAAAAAATAGTCTATTTTACTCAAAATAACAATTTACAAGAAATTTAAACTATTTAGTTAAATAAATCGAAATTATGTAATTAAACCAAATCACACATTTTTATCTTGCTTATGAAAACAAAAATATTTCATATAAATATAACTCTATGTAATTTTAACAACTTATTTACTTTTATTTAGTCAAAATAATATATAGAAATGTTAGTTTATATCATAAATCCAAAAATCACATTTTAAAGTTTATATAAATATACAGTTTAATAATATACACACATCACCCCCAATCTTTGAGAAACTAAACATGCAGTTAACATCTTGCCCTCAACTTTTCAGAAATTACATAAACAACCCCCCCTTTATGAACACAAGCATACATCTTCAACCCAACATACCCGATTCGTGTTAGAGCTAACAAAATGTGATTTTGATGATTGGAAATGAACTAGAGAGTGATTTAGGACTCACCTACGCGAAAAATCGCGAGAAACGGTCAAGAAACGGAACGGGTCACGTCTCCGAAGGTGGCGGTCGGCGGTGATGAACACCGACGACGAATCCGACGTTATGGCCGCTGTTTGAGGTTGCAAAAGTGCTCCTCGGAACTCCAGGGGTTGAATGATACCAACGGGAGTAAGTGGGTCGCTCCGGTTAGCCCGGGTGAGCTTCTCGCCGGATTTAATGGTGGCCGGCGGCGGGTTTGGTGGCTCTGGGCGAACTGCAGCGATTTGCTGCTGCAAAAGCTTCTCTCGGGGTTGAAACAGAGTGGGGAAGCAATTCGAGAGGTCAAAACAGTGAGGGATAAGGAGAGGCAGAGGTGTGGCGGCGTTTCCGTCGTCGGGTTGGTTCGCCGGAGCTGTCAGGCGGCCTTCTCGGCGGCACTGCTGCTCTGCTCGTCCCCGGGTTCGAAGCAGAGGGAGGAGGAGGGTTTAAGGCTCAACACAGTGAGGGAGAGAGAGAGGGGCTGAGATGGGTGGCGTTTGATTTCTGTCGGGTGGGTCGCCGGAGTGGTGGCGTCGCTGGCGGGAGCAGCAGCTGCTGCTGCTGCTGGTGAGAAGAGAGGGAGAGGAGAGGGAGAGAAGGAGAAAGAGAAGGAGAGGTGGCTGTGGTGGTGGTTCGGGTGGTGGTGATGGTGAAGGGCACGGTGGTGGTGGCGATGCCCGTGGGTTGAAGAGAGAGAGGAGATGAGTTTGAGTGTGGTTTTGGTCTGATGTTGTTTTGGAGTGAGAGAAACAAAAGGGAAAAAATGTATTAAATAATAAACTTGATGCTTGGAGAGGCGTATTTCCTCCACCACCCCAACATTTTTTTTTTGTCAACTAGCTAATTATGCTAGAATGTTTTGGGAGTACTTATTGGGTTGGTCAATCTAGTGGATTGGGTACACAGTTGCTATATTCACATAATATGCTAAATAAATACACAATAAAAATACCGGTTTCTATAAAATTATTATACGAACTTCCCGATTGTATTTTCAACCCAAAATAACCCAACTTGTCACTTATAAATAAAAATTAAATTTATATTTCCCAATTACCCAATTTACCCTTCACAAATAGACGGGGTATTACATCCTTCCCCCCTTAAAGAAAAGCTTCGTCCTCGAAGCTAAATCCACCCATACTCCATAACCATAACGTCTCTATAGAATGCAAATATATGTCTATATGATGATGCACAAATCATATCACGAAATGTACTAGAGTTAATATGAAATACTAAGATTTATTTTATTAACGTAAGGGTATTAAAGCGAAAGGTTACATCCTCCCCTCCTTAGCGAGTGACGTCCCCGGAACTCAATTTACCTCATTAAATAGGTGAGGATATTTATTTCTCATATCATCTTCTGCTTCCCAAGTAGCTTCTTCTGTCTGATGGTTCGTCCATAACACTTTCACCAGCTTAACGCTCTTGGTGCGAGTGTCTCTAGTCTTAGTGTCCAGAATCTTGACAGGGTGCTCCTCATATGTCAGAGACGGGTCTAACTCAACAGGTTCAGGGTCTAACACGTGAGATGGGTCTGTTACATACTTCTTCAGTTGTGAAACGTGAAAGACATTGTGTACTCGTCCCAAATTCGAAGGTAAGTCTAGTCGATATGCAACTTCTCCAATTCTCTCCAAGATGTCGTACGGTCCGATAAAATTTGGGCTCACTTTCCCTTTCTGATTGAATCTCGTTACTCCCTTGGTAGGTGAAACCTTGAGAAATGCTTTTTCTCCAATTTGGAACTCCAATGGCCTTCTTTTCTGATCTGCATAAGACTTTTGCCGGTCCTGAGCTGCTTTCATTCTTTGCTGGATGAGTCGTACTTGATCCGTCATATCCTCGATAACTTGCGGGCCAATTACTATCGTCTTGCTGATGTCGTTCCAACACCGTGGCGATCGGCACTTTCTTCCGTACAAAGCTTCATACGGTGCCATGCCAATGCCGGCGTGATAACTGTTGTTGTAGGAGAACTCTATCAAAGGTAGTTTGTCAACCCATGAGCCTTGGAAATCCATGACACAAGCTCTTAGCATGTCCTCCAATGTCTGAATGGTCCGTTCTGTTTGTCCGTCTGTAGCTGGGTGAAACGTTGTACTGAACCTTAGCTGAGTTCCAAATGCTTCCTGAAGAGCTCGCCAAAAATGAGAGAGGAAATTAGGGTCCCTATCAGAAATTATCGAACTTGGAACCCCATGATACCTCACAATGTTTTTAACATACGCGTCTGCTCTTTGCTCCATGTTCCACGTGTCCTTCATCGGGATGAACCTAGCTGTCTTTGTCAGTCGATCTACTACTACCCATATTTGGTTGAGTCCGTTCTTTGACGTCGACAAAGCGGTCACAAAATCCATCGAAATAGAATCCCACTTCCAGACTGGTACGTCTAGTGGTTGGACTAAGCCTCCCATCCTCTTGTGTTTGAACTTCACCTTCTGACACGTTAAGCATCTGGCTACGAATTCTGCTACCTCCTTCTTCATGTTAGGCCACCAGAACATCTTCTTCAAATCTTTGTAGAGCTTGTCGCCTCCAGGGTGTACTGAGTAAGGTGTATTGTGAGCTTCACGCATCAATTTATCCTTGATTTCTGCACATTTTTGCGGTACACACCACCTTCCTTTGTAGCGAATGCTTCCATCCTCGTGAATCTTGAATTCGTTGGCTTTCCCTTCAGCGATTTTCTTCTTGATTCTTTCTAGTTTCACGTCTCCAGCTTGGTTACTCCTTATTTCCTCAAGGAAGTCTGGTACGGCGGTCATACTGCTGAGTAGGTTCTGCACTCCTCCTTGGTCCATCACTTCGATCTCGAGCTTTCTGAATTCATGGCACAACCATTCTGGCAGAACTATCATTGCGTTCAAGGCATGGCTCGCCTTTCGACTTAATGCGTCAGCTACTACATTCGCTTTCCCTTCATGGTACTGGATTCGCAAGTCGTAGTCCTTGATAATTTCTAGCCATCTTCGTTGTCTGTTGTTCAGCTCCTTATGTGTGAAGATGTACTTCAAACTGCGGTGATCAGTGTAAAGCTTGCAAACTGCTCCATATAAGTGGTGTCTCCATATCTTCAGCGCGAAAACGATTGCTGCTAACTCTAAGTCGTGAGTAGCATATTTTTCTTCGTGGGGTTTCAGCTGCCTTGAAGCATAGGCAATCACCCTTCTATCCTGCATAAGTACACACCCTAGCCCTTTCTTCGATGCATCGCTGTACACTTCAAACTCGCCAGAGTCGTTTGGTAGAGCTAATACTGGTGTTGTAGTCAGTTTCTCCTTCAGGGTCTGAAATGCTTCTTCACATTTGTCGTCCCAATGATACTTCACAGTCTTCTTTGTCAGCGCAGTTAGTGGCCTGGCAATCTTGGAGAAATCCTTCACGAAACGCCTATAGTATCCTGCTAAGCCAAGGAAACTTCTTATCTCGGACGCATTCTTCGGCGTGGGCCAATCTTTGACTGCTGAAATCTTTCCTGGATCCACTGATATTCCCTCTTTCGAGATGATGTGACCCAGAAATGGAACACGATTCAGCCAAAATTCACACTTGGACAACTTGGCATACAACCGTTCTTGTCTCAGAGTTTGCAACACTTCTCTGAGATGTTCCTCGTGCTTCTCCTCGTCCTTCGAGTACACAAGGATGTCATCAATGAAGACAACTACAAAACGGTCTAGGAATGGCCTCATCACTCGGTTCATCAAGTCCATAAACACTGCAGGTGCATTGGTTAGACCGAAAGGCATAACTGTAAACTCATAATGGCCATACCTCGTTCTAAAGGCTGTCTTCGGGATATCCTTCTCGGCTACCCGAAGTTGATGGTACCCTGACCTCAAGTCAATCTTCGAAAAGACACTAGCCCCTTGTAATTGATCGAATAAGTCGTCAATGCGGGGTAGAGGGTACTTATTCTTGATGGTTACACTGTTCAGCTCACGGTAGTCAATGCATAGCCTTAAGCTTCCATCTTTCTTTTTCACAAAAAGCACTGGTGCTCCCCAAGGTGAAACACTTGGCCTTATGTATCCCTTTTGTAGGAGTTCTTGCAACTGGTCCTTCAGCTCCTTCAGTTCAGCTGGTTCCATCCGATACGGTGCTTTCGAGATCGGCGCGGTTCCAGGTGCTAAGTCCAGAGTAAACTCCACTTCTCTCTTGGGTGGCATGCCTGGAATCTCGTCTGGAAATACGTCGGGAAATTCCTTCACGACAGGTATCTCTTCTAACACATTCTCCTTCTTGGACACATCCTGGATGTAGCACAAGTAGGCATAGTTCCCTTTCTTCACTTGGTTGACTATGGTCATTGCTGACACTAGTCTAATACAGGGCTCCTTCTTAATGCCGCGATAAGAGATCTTCTCACCGTTGGATCCTCTTAGCCGAACCTTCTGATCATAACAATCAATGACGGCTCGATATTTGCTAAGCCAATCCATCCCTAGGATGACGTCTATGCCTTTGAGATCGAACTTAATCAAATCCCCATGCAAGGTATAGGCTAGAACTTTGACTTCTACTCCTTCATATACAGTGTCACAAACTGCTATGTGGCCAGTGGGTGTTGCTACTGGGATAGATTTTCTAGCAGACTTATTCAAACTCAATTTCTCAGCAAATGATGATGATATGAATGAGTATGATGCGCCAGAATCAAATAATATAAAGGCTGGGTGCTCATGGACAAGGAAAGTACCCGTAACAACTCCGTGAGCAGCTTCAGCCTCAGTCTTTGTCATGACTGCAATCCTTCCCACATTGGCATTCTGAGTTCCAGATCCTCCTGCTCCAGCTCCAGTGTTCACATTTCCTCCATGACCAGCGTTGTTGTTGCGGTTCTGAGTTCCATGCTATCCTGCATTCCCCTGGTTGTAGTTCGGCTGCCTTCCATAGCCATCTCCCTGGTTGTAGCGGTTTCCAGGGTTCCTGTCCCCATATCCGATTCGCAGGATTGGTGGTTGCTGGTTCCCATACTACTGGCGGTTTCCCAGATAGTTTTTCTGGGGTTGCCTCTGATAGTTTCCTCCTTGGTTTCCTTGCTGGTTTCCGCCTGGTCGAAACAGGTTCCCGCCTGGTCGAGCTCGACATTCATAAGCACGATGTCCCTTCCTGCTACAGTTGTGGCAGATGACCAAGTTCCCCATACAGTCTCTTCCTGGGTGGTTTTGCTGACATCTCTTGAAGATGTAGCGACGAACTGGCTGAGCTACTTGCCACTGCTGGTTCTGATGGTTCCCTCCATTGTTTGGCTTCAACTTCTTGTTACTGCTGCTACCTCCTGCTTCAGCTGCCTTGCGTTTCCCGCGAAACTCATCTTGCACCTCCTGGACTTGCCACATGTCAGCTGCTCGATCATATGCCTCGTGCAAAGTGTCGTAAGTCTTGCTACGCATGATCTTCTGAAACTGGAGGTGTAGTCCCGAAATGAACTTGTTGATCTTGTCATCCTCATCGTGTACAGTGTGGCCAGCAAACCTCAGCAGCTCTACGAACTTTTTGAAGTAGTCCGTAACTGAGCCGTTCCCTTGCCTCAGATTGTTGAACTCATTGCACTTCAGTCTCTTGACATGTGCTGGGTAGAACCGGGTCCTAAGAGCAGTCTTAAAGGCTTCCCAATTGAAGTTGGGTCGAGCCAGCAAGACTTCTTGAGAGGTGGTCCACCAATCATCTGCGTCATGTGACAGATGGATGATGGCGCAGTTAATCTTCTCATCATCAGGGCAATGCACAACCCTAAGTAGCTTCTCGAAATGTCTGATCCAGTTCTCCAGTTCAACGGGATCTTCCTTCCCACTGAATTAGCGAGGATTCAGATCAGCTATCTGCTTGGCATAGCTTTGCCTTCCACACTCTTCATTACTGACTACTCGGTCCATGATTTGCGTCATCTGGGCCATCTGTGCAGCTAGTTGTTCCACCGTCGGTTGGTTATTTCCTGCAGCTGCCATTTGTTCTTGGCTGACTCTCCTGGTGTAGTATCGTAGTGGTCTATCAGTCATACTCCTACACTATCACCTATTTTATTATTTCTTATTTTATCACAGATAAATAATTAAAATGAACTATTTCATGAAATGCATGGTATCCTATTCACATAGTACATATATCACATCAAATAAATCAAGCATATAATTTTTTTTCCTCCACATAATCGTGTAAAATCGTACCAACACATATATCTCATTTTCCATACCAGTCAAATCAGATATAAATCTCAAAACGTCATTCCAAATTGGAAATGGACGTGGGTGGGTGGGACTTCAATAAGAATAATACTACCCATACCCCAAGCGGCTTGTCAAATTCTAATTTTCTTATCCTATATTCATTTTAAATTGCCCTACAAGTTTTAATTCATTTTTGAATTGCCTGCTCTGATACCACCTGCTACACCCCGCACCTCGCCGTGGGGAGAGATACGGGAATGCCATCCCGCGCCCGAGATTGCTCCCGGGTGCAAGGGGAACGAATGGTAAACAAAACAAACATCGCATAATTATTTATTACAAACCAGAAGTCTTCAAAGTGATACATTACATACTATTAAACAGGATGAAACATTGTCTAGATGCTTCAATTATTTAAGTACTAGATAACTAGGTGAGTCCGCGGTTCCCGTTAAGTCGAGCTCCCTTCACTTAGACCTGCGGGGGAAAGAAACAAGACCGCAGTTTTTCCAAAGTCAGCACAAACGCTGAGCAAGTAAACACCCCAACATGTAAAACGGAAAGAGGCATATTTTATTTTAATAAAAAGAGGAATAATGAGTAAGTAAACAACATATTATTTCAAATGACCAATATAAATTATCCAACTCATTATTTAATATTCCCAATCCATTTCCATATTTTCCAAAATAAACCAAGTCCATCCATCATCCATATGAGAAATCCACATTTATTACTTAGTTGTAGCGGGGAACGAACCAATCCAAAAATATAGAACCAACCATCTCGCATGCAACCAAGACCTTAAGTGTCGACACCCCCTTAAGACTCTAGCGGCCAGAAGGGTGAGTACATGGTGCAACTCGGGGCAATGGAAACCGAGCCAAATATAATAATCACAATATAGAGAAGAATTTGAATAGGGTTCCGCCGCACGACTGTTATCACTTTACGTTAGTACGTATTATTAATCTCATGTGACAATTTCCAAAAGAATTAACAAACAAGTAATTGAAATATCAAGTCAAGCATTTAAATCACAAATCACATTTTGAGACGTAAAAATCATAAAAATAATTGGACACGAAAGAAGGACGGGCACACTAGGTTAGGCATATTTACTCACCTCAAGTAGCACGACCAATATCACGATAGCTCCTACAAATACACGTAGCCCTCGTCTACGAATTCGTCACCACCTACAATTTATAATTCCTAAATTAATTACAAGTCTAATTATGAAAGTATGCAAGGATGCTATATTTCCTAATTTCTCATTTGAAATTATCCCCCTTAACCCCATTAATTAATAGCATAAAATAATTATTTAATTAACACTTATATTTTCCTCATAAAAAAATATTATAACTTATACAAAATACAAAATTGTAAAGTTATTGAAAAATAATTCCAATATTAAGTCTATACACTCTTATTTTATAGAAAATAACAATTTAATAAACAAACTATTTATTCATAAGTAAGTATAAAAATTAATCAAACTAAATCAATTATAGCCATTTATTTATTAGAAAATATATATATATATACTATATAATAATTAAATATTCAAATAAAATTCACAAAAATGCTTATTTCAATAAAACAAGTCATATATAATTATAAAATTATGTTAAATAAATAATTTCTACTTTCTAGAAAAATAATCAAGTAATATCAAACAATAGTAATAGGGATTTTATTTAGAAGTCGACTTAATATTTATTTCACAAATTAACTTCCAACTTATTTATTTTTAACAATATTTAAAAAATAGTCTATTTTACTCAAAATAACAATTTACAAGAAATTTAAACTATTTAGTTAAATAAACCGAAATTATGTAATTAAACCAAATCACACATTTTTATCTTGCTTATAAAAACAACAATATTTCATATAAATATAACTCTATGTAATTTTAACAACTTATTTACTTTTATTTAGTCAAAATAATATATAGAAATGTTAGTTTATATCATAAATCCAAAAATCACATTTTAAAGTTTATATAAATATGCAGTTTGATAATATACACACATCACCCCCAATCTTTGAGAAACTAAACATGCAGTTAACATCTTGCCCTCAACTTTTCAGAAATTACATAAACAACCCCCCCATTTATGAACACAAGCATACATCTTCAACCCAACATACCAGATTCGTGTTAGAGCTAACAAAATGTGATTTTGATGATTGGAAATGAACTAGAGAGTGATTTAGGACTCACCTACGCGAAAAATCGCGAGAAACGGTCAAGAAACGGAACGGGTCACGTCTCCGAAGGTGGCGGTCGGCGGTGATGAACACCGGCGACGAATCCGACGTTATGGCCGCTGTTTGAGGTTGCTAAAGTGCTCCTCGGACCTCCAGGGGTTGAATGATACCAACGGGAGTAAGTGGGTCGCTCCGGTTAGCCCGGGTGAGCTTCTCGCCGGATTTAATGGTGGCCGGCGGCGGGTTTGGTGGCTCTGGGCGAACTGCAGCGATTTGCTGCTGCAAAAGCTTCTCTCGGGGTTGAAACAGAGTGGGGAAGCAATTCGAGAGGTCAAAACAGTGAGGGATAAGGAGAGGCAGAGGTGTGGCGGCGTTTCCGCCGTCGGGTTGGTTCGCCGGAGCTGTCAGGCGGCCTTCTCGGCGGCACTGCTGCTCTGCTCTTCCCCGGGTTCGAAGCAGAGGGAGGAGGAGGGTTTAAGGCTCAACACAGTGAGGGAGAGAGAGGGGCTGAGATGGGTGGCGTTTCATTTCCGTCGGGTGGGTCGCCGGAGTGGTGGCGTCGCTGGCGGGAGCAGCAGCTGCTGCTGGTGGTGGTGAGCAGAGAGGGAGAGGAGAGGGAGAGAAGGAGAAAGAGAAGGAGAGGTGGCTGTGGTGGTGGTTCGGGTGGTGGTGATGGTGAACGGCACGGTGGTGGTGGTGATGCCCGTGGGTTGAAGAGAGAGAGGAGATGAGTTTGAGTGTGGTTTTGGTCTGATGTTGTTTTGGAGTGAGAGAAACAAAAGAGAGAAAAAGGTATTAAATAATAAACTTGATGCTTGGAGAGGTGTATTTCCTCCACCGCCCCAACATTTTTTTTTTGTCAACTAGCTAATTATGCTAGAATGTTTTGGGAGTACTAATTGCGTTGGTCAATCTAGTGGGTTGGGTACACAGTTGCTATACTCACATAATATGCTAAATAAATACACAATAAAAATACCGGTTTCTATAAAATTATTATACGAACTTCCCGATTGTATTTTCAACCCAAAATAACCCAACTTGTCACTTATAAATAAAAATTAAATTTTATATTTCCCAATTACCCAATTTACCCTTCACAAATAGACGGGGTATTACAGTTTGGGCTCGTCTTCTCTCCAGTTTTGGACCGGCCCAACCAGTTCCCAATGTTTTCGGCATTCTAAGTCGTTTCCGACTATATTATTTCCAAATTCAGACTCCTTTTATTGGTTCTTGTTTTTCTAAGGTTTCCATACCCATGCCCATGGATCTTAACGACCCGATACGTCGTAAAACTATCCTATTACGACCCGATACCTCGTAAAACTATCCTACTACGACCTCGATACGTCGTTAAACTATCGGTCACGACCCGATATGTCGTTAAATTGTCCTACAACGAACCGATATGTCACTAAACTGTCCTAATTTTGCTGGCTATAAAATCATCTACGAGCCTACTACATTGCTGCTAGTTTCATCTAGTCTAGTCTATCTACGAGCCTGCTACGTATTTGCTCTTTATAGAGCCTGCTACCACGGGCGCTACTCATGCTCTTTCACCAGCCTACTATTGCTGATTTCGTTGCTGATGTTGCCTCACTCTCATTGCCCCTACTTCCGCCAGATTTGGCCTAATATGGGTTGCTCGCCCTGCTCTTATACTTCATTGCTCCTCGTTGAGCCTACTATGCGAGATTTCTCTTTCAAACTCAATATTGGTACATTGATTTTGAGGGGGTATGTTAGAGATATAATTATATTTGATAATATTGTCGATTTATTTAGTTTCCTATTTTGTTATTTTTAATATAGTATTGTTTAGATTCGTAGGATTGCTTGCGTACCAACCTAGGTTAGGTATCTTTTCCTCCAAGTTTACTTTGCCTATATAAAGGCTCGCTGTACTCGCTTATTATCAAGTTGAATAATAATCATCCTCTACTATTTCAATAGCCATAACCTGGAAACTATGTCGGAAAATCAAGAAACAATCCCCTACCGCATCAACCACCAACCGACCAACCACTACCATGCCTCTTGATTCTCCAACGACGGAAATCAAACGTTCTGCAGTCTAACACAACTTGGAAGCCAACAAACATCAAATATTTCAGAAGGCAGTGCTCTGTTGGCCGAACAGGCAAACCACACTGATGAAGTTGCAGTCCGATCGGGGGATGTTGACAATGAAATTTCTATAGATAAGTTTCATGGTCGGTTGACTGAAGTAAATAACGCCTTCAGGGTTATCTCAGATTCTAAACATGAGAGGAAAAAGTCTGGAAATGAGGTTGGGAATGAGGCATTGAAGTGCTTGTTAGTGGTAATTTTGTCGACTCAAAACCTGCAAACTCTCAAACATTTTAGTGCCAATTATTTATTGGCATTGAGATTTCGGTCATCTCCTTCGAAGATCTTAACTGCTATATGTGCCAAAACAAACTTGGAGTTAAATCCTCCTCGTTCTCGTCGAACCACTAAAGAGGTTACTGCTTCCCCCGCCAACTTTGTTGCCTACATCAATAGAATGACACATCAATTCGGATACTTAAAGCGATCTTCAGTTGTCTCAGCCATGCGCCAAGCCAATCTGCGAGAACATCCAAAACACAACCATCCTCAAGCTTTGTTGTCGGAATGGGAAAAAAATGAGATGTGTAATCCCTCCAAAGGACATCAATGAGGAGCCACCTCCCGCAACAATAATCGCAAACGCAAGCGTAGATACAAGTGAAGCGCAAATGGAAACAACCAAGGCGCATTCGCGTGCTAAAGATCTACAACAAAGCCCATCTGACTTTATCTATCCTTATTCCTCCTCTTAAACTAAGCCGAATTTTTATAGTTGGCTCGTGTGTTTTGTCTTCCCCTCCTAACAAAACGAGCTCCACTCTCATACTTGTTGAACAAAGAAAGCCAAATATTATGTTTCTTTGCATCGGACGAGGACATCAACGATGGATCGAGATGCAATGTGGGGAATAACTAGGAGGCAAAGACTCTGTCTCTCCAGATCATGAAGATGAAGAGTTCATTCTTTATTCTGTTTGCTGCAACGGACAAGTATACATGACAACACGCTACCGTGAGAACTTGATCAAATTTGACGTAGTGGATCAGGAGGATTTGATCAAGATCCTTTTAACACATTTGGTTCCGTTAACTTATACTCGATTGATTGGTTTATATATCACAAGATACCTAGTGGAGTCATTGGGAAAACTTATCTGAGTATATGTTTTCACCGATGGGAAACAAGTCGTTTTCGTTGAAGTTAACAAACTAGACTTACATAAGAAGAAGTGGGAGAAAGTGAATGACATAGAAGACCAAGTCTTGTTTCTAGGGATCCAGAACAGTTTTTCGTGGCCAGCATTGTCGGAAATACACATGGGTCACATTTCAGACATTACTGCTACAACATTGCCACAAAGGCCTATCAATTGCAGGTTTCAGTCAGGCAAATATACCGGTGTTCACATCTACGCCAATTTGGGTCATGCCAAATCCTAGGTAACTATTATTTCATTATCCTTTAAAATTTGTGTTACATAATACAGTTTCGGACATGGCATAGTAAAATCTATATTAGTTCATTGCGGTATATGACACTGAAAATTCGGCATCTACAAATCCATCAATCTAAAATGTCATTGAGGGTTGATGTAGTATCATGCTCTTACAACACTGTGGGAAAAAAGGCTATCAGTTCCTTACAGTTATAAAACCTTACCCGCTTCTAGTCTTCACCAATTTGGTGTCAAATCATCATATTACACTCTTAGCTTCCAGGTAAGAAAGTTGGTTCGACCATTCCCTGGACCCCGCGCAAAGTGGGAGCTTCGTGCACCGGGCTGCCATCTTTTATATGTATCTGTATTTTATGACATACTACTATTTAAAAGAAATTGAACTTACATATGTTTGTATTATGTTGAATAATATTTTGGGCATAGCGAGATGCGAGCTACTATGATTTAATTCATAATTCTATGTTCTGAAAATTGTTTTGGGGTGTAGGAAACCTGACAGTGAAGACTCAAAATACACAACCTTACTGGAGCTTCCACAGTGCATTACAGGAGAGAGATTCTCTAAAGAAGCTCCATTGACTGAATGGACAAAAGGCATTGGTTACAACATCATCATCAGAGAGCCAATATTTATCTTCTTGGCTCATGATTTGTGGCGAAGGGAGAAACGAGTGCACTTTCATTGACCCCAAATTTAGTGTCAGGCACTCTATGCCGATTCCTGAAGAATTTGTAGACGCTACGCTACTCTGTGCAAAGGATGGTTGGATGCTGATTGTAAGCTCAATGCAGGTTCAAGACTTGAAATAGCTAGTCTGTTTCAAGGCCTTGAAACAGCTTTCAAAGCCTTGAAACTGACTTAGGCTTATATGCATGAACTTAGGGGGAGTTTCTGTGCTTGATTCAACTCTTAAACCCATGTGCATGAATAGATGTTATTTGATGATGAAATACAAAGTGTTTTTACACAGTTTGAAGGATCTAACATCATCTGTTTGACTCATTTATGCAGGGATATTGTGTTTCCTATTTTATAGGAACCTGTTTCCTAACTTATACTTTGCAGAAAAGGAAACTTAGTGTTGATTTGATTATGTGATCAATCTGATGTGTTTGGAAGCTTCTCAACGTGTATCCATATAATATCAAATCAGTATCATTGAAGATACTGAGCAACTATCCGTTGGAGAAGCTGTTGGACAAGTCAAAGTTGTTGCCTACAAAATAGGAAAGTTTGTTCACTGAAGATCTTGAAGATTTGCAAGTCAAAAGAGCTGTATAAAAGGAGCTGAGTTTGAAGCATTTACAGAGAGAACACAACGGGCAAAAACTAGGGCTGGCAATATTCGACACGACACGATAACACGACTCGAAAATGACACTAAGTTAGCGGTTTGGGTCGACACGAACCCGCAACGGGTCACTAACGGCTCGACCCGAAATCGACACGAAAATAAAGGTTCGGGTTAGGGTCAACCTGTACAACCCGAAAACGACCCGTTTCAACCCGCCCAACACAAAATTAATAATATTTTTCACCGTTGGCATTATTTTAGGGAGCCACATAGGTAAAATTCGAGCAATGTATGGGTCGACACGATGACCCGACACGAGCGCGACACGAACCCGCAACCCGACGGGTCAAAATGGGTTGACCTGAAAGTGACACGCGAATAAGTGGGTCAAGTTCGGGTCAACCCATTTATGACCCGACACAGCTCGACCCGACCCGCAACACGACGGGTGACCCGAATTGCCAGGCCTAGAAAAAACAGAGATGCACAAACACATTCAGGGATTGTCAAGCAACAAAGAAACATATCTTATTCATCTTTCAATCCAAAGCATCAGAAGAACACTGCATACTCACTGCAGTTCCATTTACTGTGTTCCTGAACTTCATTTGTATATCATTTTTATAATACTTCTAGTTCTCATTCTCAAGGACTGTTCAAGGTGAACAATAGAGAATTCTTAGTTAATCAGATAGCTAGAGCATGTACTAGATAGGTTAGTGAGAACCACAAGCTGTAACAGAGTAAAGCATCTCTCTGTGCTTGAGATATAGGGCTTAGTTGATGATTAATAAGAGTTGTGTTGAAAATCCTACAGGGAGAAGATCCCTGAGGTAGAGACGTAAGTCCAAGTGGACTGAACTCTATATATCTTGTGTACCTTGCATTTATTTATCAGTTTCACACTTAGAACTTTTGCAGCATTCAAAACAGTGTCATTTCAAGGGTTTGAAACTCATTTCAAGGCCTTGAAATAGACTTATTCTCATGTTTACTCTAACTGTTTTATTCCAAGGGCTTGAAACTCATTTCAAGGACTTGAATCTCTTTAAAATCTTTTGAAACCACTATTATTGCAAAGTTTAGCAAAAAGTCTGCATACTCTATTCAACCCCCCCCCCTTCTAGAGTATTGATCATGTATCTCTACCTACTGTATGCCCTTCACTGATGTTGAGAGATGACGACGTTACCATGTTCTTATTTAACCTATTTCAAAGGCCATCCTACCATGTCCACCTCTTTCTCTAGGATATCAAGCAGACACCTACCTCATGCCATCAGCGCCAACTAATTCAAACTATTTGGTTTTGGAAATCGACGTATAATAAGCTAGAGTATGTGTCTATTCTATTCACAACGGAGACGAGGAATGGGAATATATGAAGTTAGAAACTGGACCAAAATTCAAGCCTAACCACAATTCTCCAGCACCTTGGTGCGACGAATATTATGCGAAGGCAATCTCTTGCGCCTAGTGCCTACATGAGATGATTGCTATTGTGAAGTCAGCCCTGAGCCCCAAGCTCCTTGAGAATCCTTTCATATCACAATGAATTTAATTAATTGTATCTTAAAAAATAGTCTAGTTAATTTGATACTAAAAAAATCATTGTGTGAAACTCTACGACTAGGGATCGGGAATGGAGAGAGAGAGAGAGAGAGAGAGAGAACCGACTACGATTTCTGGCAAACCAGCGATAAAACGCCTGCGATCTCCTCGCGACCCCAAGTCCGCAGAGTCAGTCTCTCAAGGCAGATCTCCATCCTGCTCTCAAAACCACATGGGTATCCAGAGGGGATCTACCTCTACAAGCCTCTCAACAAAGCTACGAAAAACCATCTGTTGGGCATAGGTGACCTCCAAAAGAGGCTAAATCCTCTGAATCGCCATTTCCTCGTGCCGACCTGCGGCCTTATCAAACGAACCAAGAAGATGAAAGACCTGAAAACACCCACCGCCACCTTAACTGGGTTTCAGTCACAACTGGGCATCGATGTCGAAGAATCGTCTCTAATAGCGGCGAATTTCAAAAGAAGTCACAATCCTCGGATTCTGCTGCGATTGACCAGGTTAGTGCCCTTCAATGGTTACAAAAAAAATTCCTTACACTCTGGGACAATGGAATAATTCCAAAAAGAGTTGCTTTTGAAGATGATGTCCCCATCCAAAGCCCCTTCATCGGTCAAGAAATCAACAAAAAATCGTTCGACCGCCGCTACATCTCCATAATCAGGTACACGCAACCTCTTTTCCTCCTTGAAAGATAAGGCGGCGATGGAAGATGTGCCATAGAAACGCCGGGTAATCCTGATTTCGAGTATTTGGACCCCAAAGATTATGCAATTACACATCATCTGCAGGCCACTTGCCGCAAATTCAAAACATCTTGATCCTCCTCAAACCCTCGAGCCAGTATGCTTTTTGTCCGAAAACAAGGTTGCAAGGGATGTTAGTTGTGGTGATAGGTCGTGCTCTGGTTTTGCGATTCACACTATGGCTGTTGCTGGCAAAGAAATTGGGGTTTGGGTTCCAGCTGAAGCAGAAGAAAAGGGAAAGATTCGTGATGTAAATTCTATCCCAAAATGTGAAATTTCATTTGAAACATAATGTAGTTGCGACTGAAATTCTAGCTGAGAATGATACTTTGAAAGGTGGTGTTGTGTTGGCCGAACAGGCAAACCACACTGATGAAGTTGCAGCCCGGTCGGGGGATGTTGACAGTGAAATTTCTACAGAGAAGTCTCATGGTCGGTTGGCTGAAGAGGATATGCCTTTGGGGATCTCAGATTCTAAACATGAGAGGAAAAAAGGCTGGTAATGGGGTTGGGTTGAGGCATTGGAGTGCTTGGTTAATGGTAATTATGTTGACCCAAAACCTGCAAATCTCAAATATTTCAGTGCCAGTGAATTATTGGCGTTGAGATTCCAGTCATCTCCTTCGAAGATCTTAACTGCTATATGTGCCGAAACAGACTTGGAGTTAAGTCCTCCTCGTTCTCGTCGAACCACTAAAGAGGTTACTGCTTCCTCTGCCAACTTTGTTGCCTACATCAATAGAAGGACACATCAAGTTGGATACTTAAAGCGATCTTCAGTCGTCTCAGCCATGCGCCAAAGCCAGTCTGCGATAACATTCAAAACACAACCATCCTCAAGCTTTGTTGTCGGAATGGGAAAAAAATGAGATGTGTAATCCCCCCAAAGGACATAAATGAGGAGCCACCTCCCGTTACACTAATCGCAAAGGCGAGCGTAGTCACATGTGAAATGGCATCAACCAAGGTGCATTCGCGTGCTAAAGATCTGCAGCAAAGCCAGTCTGACTCCATCTTCAAGAGGAATCTTGCAAAGACGAGGGTTCCTGCTAGGCCAAGCGCCTTCACATCAAGCACTCACACTTCATTGTCGAGCCCACTTCAAATATTCGGCTTCAAGAAGCGACCCTGCAACAAATTTTTCCAACAACATCTACGTAGTTCCAAACGCCACTACTCGAAGTTCGCCAAGTATATTCCTAGCAATTTGGTATCTTAGTGGTCTACTAAGCGTAGAGCGGGGTAGTGTGTCGATGAAAAGAATTTTTTTATGGGATGAGAAAGGCCCTGCTGTGAAGATTATAAAATTGATAGGAAGGTGTTTCGCAAAACCCTTCACTCCTGCTCGCCCTACGATGCTCTATCAAGATTGAATTTCGGAGATTGTTCCTCAACAATCTCCCGAACAGCCATGATCATCTGTTGCTGGAATTTCCAAGACTTGGGATAGACTTGCGCAATTCAACCAGCTAACCTTAGGTCCCTTGTTAGTAATCATTTGATAATCAGTGTGCACTATGTGGAAAGAAGATTTTCCTCTCTACAGTTGTTTTCAAATCACGTTGCTATGCGTTCACCTATGATCAAGGGCATGACTGCTTCAAGACGGTTCGTCAGAGTAAGATTTTTGTTTTCTGCTTTTGTTTGTTTGTGTCGGTTGTCCTTCCTATCAGCAAAGGTGAATCAACAAACTCCCATAACGAAGCTTCATAATGCTTCTACTTTGCATGTTGGCAATCATGGATTAGTTCGAACAGAACAAAAACGGTGTGTTATTCATCCAACCAATTGGTTCACAAGAAGTCACCCCTCGGTTAATTGCTTACTCAAGTATCTTCGCTTCCCTCCCTGCTCCAGTCTATGATCTCGTCCCCGTGCATCATGTCAGCATCAGCTTAGGTTTCAAAAATTGCAACATGTTCGAGAGTTACAAAGCCATAGACAAGCGCACCTCCAACTTTCAGGTTTTAAATTTATCTACATTGTCGTTGTTGTCTTTTTGTTTCCGTCAATTGGCTCAGTGAAGTGCAAGATCTGAAAATTTAAAGCTATATTCAATTAAATCACTTAGGACGCTAAATTCTCCATTTCAATACTGAATTCTCCCTTTCATTACTGAAATTTCAATTAAATCACTTAGAATCACCTAAAACTCTTGGGAGGGCCTTCGCTCCCGCTCTCAATCCTCGCTCCGACGCTTCCAGCTCGAATTTGCCTATAATCCTGCTCCCAAAATTCTAGAGCGCGCTTTTACCAACGCTCTGTATTTTCTTAGCTATCGGTCTCAGTATTTAGTTTCCTAGCCTATTTCGAACTAAGTAAGAAAAAAGATTTCAACTAAAATAACCTAACCAAACCCTTACTGAGGTAACCCGCTGTCTCGCTGTATATCAAGTTCTCATTGTTAGCACTCAGCCAAGTCGAACTTTCATTGCATTCTTCAATATGTGAGATTCTAGTCTCGTATATAAACTTTGTTATTACTGTCACCAAATCTAGGTTCCACAAAAATTTGAAATATCATATGTTTATATATAAAATTACTAGGGTATTGCCTGTGCCCGAGGGCACTATCCCTAAATTAGATTTTTGAATTTAGAGGTGTTGTCCAAAAATTATATTTTCAAATGTCGTGAAATAAAAAATAAAAAATAAAATAAAAAAGGAACAACTTTCCAGTATGGGTGAGCACTATAATGGATATGGAAATCACTCACAACTTCGCTCCTACCAGTCTGTCTCTGCTCTTTGTTCTCATTTGACTTTTTTGACTAGTATCTGGGTCACTTTGACCGGGTGATTTGGATAGTAAAATAATACGATTTTTTGATAATTTTTTCAGTGTATTATAGGGCAACTTTCACTCTACAACACAATGAGAAAATTATCAAAAAATAACATCGGTTTACTATTCAAATCACCGGGTCAAAGTGACACAGTGAACAGTAACAAAAGTCAAATTGGAAACAAAGAGGAGAGACAGTTATAAGTGTGAAGAGAAAAAATTCTCTTCAGGTGACTTAGTTACGAAGGGGTTTTCTTTTTGAAAGAAAGTTGTGAAGGTTAATTGGTTGGAGACAGCTCATTTTTCTACCACTAAAAATGAAGAGAAAAAAATCTTTTTTTTTTTTTTTTCTAAACACAATTCAGATTTCTCGTGGGGTAAATTAGTCTGAAGAGAAAAAGAAAAAAGGCAGGTTTATAGTCTTCTGGAACCAACGGAGAGAGCCCTTCGTCTTCTACACAGTGAGCGCATAGAGAGAGAGAACAAAAGTAAGAAGAAGCAGACAGAGAAATCAGACACTACCATGGCGGCCCAAGTGAATGCGATTGGACAAGGTACCCACTCATCACAGATTCTCAGATCTACACTTTATATTACTTTATCATTTCAAATTCAAACAGATCTACACTTTATATTACTTTATCATTTCAAATTCAAACAAACTACTGTGGTGTGATGTGTGATGTGATTTTGAGATTGATGTGATGTTATTGACTGACCCATACTCTATTTATTTCTCAAATTTAACTATTTATGACAAGGAAAAATCACATTTTCACAAAACCCTAATCAAACAAAAAAACCCCAAATCCAAAAAAAATGATCCTGCCAGAAATTAAAGAAAAAAAAGTCATGATTTAATGTCTGATGTGTGATGCTTTTACTTTCCAAACAAATCCCAGGGGTGGTTGCTGTGGTTCCCCCCACCTGCTTGCTGTGTGGAGCAGAGCCAGAATACTACATTGAACACTACGGAACCCTCGAGCAACACATGATGATTTGCCATCCCCCAGAAAACATCTACAGGGGCACAGGAAAGAAGAAGTCGGCTCCCGCAAAGAGCCAAACCAAACTCAACAACGCGGCCACAAACGCTGCAAACTCCATGCCCAACAAGATCAACAGTTAGTATAAGATCGACTTCACACAACTCGATTAAGAAAGACAATTAAGTATGCTAAAGTTTATTATTGGCTGTACTTGCAGAGGAGCAGGACAAGAAGAAGTCCAAAGAGGCGAAGAAGAAGAACAAGAACAAGATTTGATAGGTCAAGAGAGTGAGTGGATGGATGGCAGACTCTCTCAGAACATTAAGACAGTATGATTTATGTTTTAACTCTGTTGAAATGTTCGGTACGTTTTAACTCTGTTGACATGTTTGGTACGTTTTAACTCTGTTGAAATGTTTGGTTCGTTTTAACTACAGTTTTTAAGCGACCTTTCCTATATGATTGGGAGTTTGAACAGTGTGTGCTAGATACTCCAGGTTTTAAGCGTCCTTTCTAGAGAGAAAATTTTGACATCTTACCCGATTTTAGACGTCAAGTCATTACAGAGATCATCTATCTCCAGAGATAGATACTCCAGGTTGTCTGCTTTTTATATCTCGAAGCTCGATTATTGCTTCTGCCATTTGGTCTTTATATCCAGAATCTTGCTTATGGTTCCTTGCCAGCTGGCCAGGATCTGCAAATAACCAAAAATCCAACCAACACAATTCAGCGAGTCACTTTCTAACAAAATCCAATAATCCCATCAAAGCACAAACAAGCCATCTCAAAATACGCCCTTACAAAACTAAATTATAAGAAAACGTGACAATCAATCCATCTGGTGGTGGATGGTTAACGGCGCCCCCACAAATGTGTATGATTCACAGTTCAATTTTAGAGTGTCCCATATCTAATTTTAAATGGTTGCATTTTAATAGATTGAAAACATTGTCCAATCAAGTTCATGCGAATTGGCCATAGACTTCATAAATGTGCGCAACTTGTGTGAACAAAGAAGAGAGATACAGATCTAGAAGGGCATATTGGCCCTGTTTGGATAACCTGGTTGAGCTAGTTTGGTTAACCAAATCAAGTGGATATTTGGATTAGATGGTTTTGGTTTTGAGGTTTTGACTTTTATGTGAGTAGAAAAATGAGTGGAATGTGGGTCCTACAATTTTTTGGTTAAAGTTTTGTTAACTTTTTTTGGAGGTTAACCAAACCATTATATCCAAACAGGGCCATTGACTTGTAGTTGTCCTTATTCATGGGTATAAATAACCTTTGGCCTTTTCAAGATTACACATTAAGGACCCGACTCCTGAATTTTTCCAATTCTTCTAAAACTCACCTCCAACTCAGGAAGCAACGTCTGAAACTACTTTTTTCTGACTAACTTTCGACATACAGGTGATGCATAAAGAGAAGATTGAGCTTACATAGCCTTTTATGAGAGAATTGCGTACTAATTGGGACAAGGAATAAGCTTAAATACCTCCCTATGGGTTATTTCCAAACTGCAAGCTGAACTTTAAAATTGTTCGAATAGTTAATGGGTTTTAATTGTTGACTTGGAAATACACACTTATGTTTTAGGTAGTACGGGTTTAGAAGTCTAGGTTGCTAGAAGCCTTGACGACAAAAGTAGGGGAGATACTTGCGTGACGCTTCAAAGTGAGTCAGAATCAGTTTATAGGTTTATAACATCTGGTTCTGGACTTAATGTTGTTCATTATTATGGTGGTTCAGATGTGAACTTGTTGGTCCTGGATCAACTACATATAGATTTTCCTTGCATGCGCATGGGGTAATGCTTAGAGAAGTGTGTAGCCTTGAATTCTCAAAACTCAATGCAAAATCCCTGCCAAGGTCTAGAAACTAGGGAAAAGAAGAGCAACGATGCTAACTTGGCAGAGAGAAAATGTTGAAATAAAATTGTCATCTTACCCAATTCCACAAGCCATCACAGAGATCATCTCTCTTCAGTTCAGAGATAGATACTCCAAGTTATCTGGCTTTTATATCTCGAATTTCGATTATTGCTTCTGCCATTTGGTCTTTATGTCCAGAGCTTATGGTTTCTTTCCAGCTGGCCAGGATCTGAAATTAACCAAAAAAATCCAACCAACACAAATCAGTGAGTCACTTTCAAACAAAATCCACCAATCCCATCAGAGAACAAACAGGCCATCTCAAAATATGCCCTTACAAAGATATATTTTAAGAAAGCATAACAATCAAAGACAACTCGATCATTGCCATCTTCAACTACTTTGTCGGTCGTGGACAGTGAACGGCGCCCCCACAAATATGATCCACGCTTCGTTTTTTAGAGTGTCCCAAATCTAATTTTAAACGGTTGAATTTTCATAGATTGAAAACATTGTCCGCTCAAGTTCATGTGAATTGGCCAGACCTTTATAAATGTGTGCAACTTATGTAAACAAAGAGGAGAGACGGAGAACTAGGAGGGCATATAGACTTATAGTTGTCCTCGTTCCTGTGTATAACTTTTGGCCTTTTTTCAAGATTACGCATTAAAGACCCGACTCCCGAATTTTTCCGATTCTTCTTAAACTCACTCCAACTCATGAAGCACCGTCAGATACAACTTTTTTTTCTGTCCAACTTTCGACATACAGGTGATGCATGTAAGACAGGGTTGAAAAAGGGTAAAAAAATCAATGCAAAATCCCTGCATGTATAGTTTTGAGGGCTAGAAACACGAGTAAGAAGCAAAAGTAAAGATGGAGAGATACTGGTTGGGAGAAACTGTCATTACTCATTTTCATAGGTCAACTCACCACAAAGGCCGAGCTCTTCATCTTGAGTGATAAAGTCACTCCAGGATTTAGGTTGGCTGAGTATGCCTTAATAGTGCTTAAAGAATCTTCCCATTGGCCAGAATCTGCAAAAACAGGATAATCACATCAATGGAAAGCAGTAATCTCTTTGTGAAAAAACAGCGATACCATCACCGCAACAGCCCATCCAAAGAGAATTCCCTACAAGACATGTTTTAACAAAAAAATTACAACGAATGCTCCATACACTTAGGCGTGATTTGTTTTTTGGCTTATGAGAGACGGATTGTTCGTACTGGGATAGAGGGAAATTTCAAAATGACTGATTGAGGGTATCAAGAGAGTGCCTGTATACGATAAATATTATTATAGATTTAACATAAATTGATGTACTATATCCTAACTAGAAAGAAATACATTTTATCGCTTTTTACTTAGGCTTCCTAATTTCTTTCCCGTGGAATAAGTACACTATGTTAAGTTGTCGTTTTGTAGCAAAATCTTTTGAGGAGATTTCACACCCCTGTTTGGTTAGTTGTCCTTCATTACTTTTCATATATGTACTAAGTCCAAGAATGCCCGCCAATTTACTTTCCTTCTTCTTTACGACTCCAGTAGTTGTTCTTTGCATTGCATAGCATGTTCTTGGCGTTGATGATGGTAATGATGATGTCGTACAAATAAGAACGCATTTCCTATCTCTTATAATGATGGTGGTCCTTTGGGTATTTTATGGTAAATTTGGCTCCATCCTTATTATAACATAGTGGTGGGAGGTGCAAAAAATCCCATGTTCAAGGGCTTGGTAGTGCTCAATTCATTGCCTCTACTTAGTACATACCCAATACCTTAGCTCCTTCAAACAAAGGATTACCTTACCATGCCAAAAAAAAAGGTCCCTTCCAATGTCATATATGGTCATCGACTTAAAAATGCAAATTTTGATGGCAAGCACCCTTGGAAACGCCGAGGAACGAGTTTCCCATTATATAAATGGTACGGGAGGCGTTTATGTTAATAAAAACCAGAACTTGAATTTCTGTTAGAATTTCTAACGTAGAGGGAGGGTGGAAGCTGTAATTATCATATTTGTTCCTCGAAAAATTGCCAGCATCCCATATGTGAGCCCAGGGGTCTGGGAACCTACAGTTCTCTCATGAAAACATAGACCATGTTGCATTTGGAATCTCAACAGTCCTCAAAAAGACCCCACCTGACCCACCACGTTATAAATCCAAACTGTGAAAACCAGACACCCGTCATTTGACCCAGTGAAACAGAACCCGAGAGACCTGGAGCTTTGTTTCAGTTTAAAAGTACTCCGCTTTTGGCTATGCTCTAGGAGGAAAAATCCTTCCCTCCCACTTAGATTTCAATCGAGCTAGTCATCCTCAGTAATATCTGTTGTTGCTCTGGTGATCTTCATTTCAACCTCTCCCACCTAGTTTATGCTCTCTCCTCGTTGTGTCACACACACACACAAACTCATCAGTGGGCATCTCAATTTTTATCCAGGCCAAGTTATCTCTCCCCTCTTCAAAATCATGTATCCTAAAATGAGAATGGTTCCCCATGGGTCCGTTCTTATTTGGATATGCTGTTAATTGGGTCGACCCAGGTACGGTACGGTTCGGTTGTACACAGGACCAGACCATTGACCGGGCCTAGTGGGTATGGTTTGTTTTCTAGCTAATCAAAAACTTAGTCATGACAGACTACTGATTCTAGGGTAAAAGACACTTTCCAACCCCTATAAGTAGGCATAATACACTTTTAACCCCTGATGTTTGAAAAATTCCACTTTCCATCCTTGAAAACTTACGGAGACTAACGGAAGCCATCTAATCATATTAAAAGAGACACGTCAATATCTCAGAAAAATTACTACCCAACTCAAACTCTTTCTAACCCTAGCCCACTACTAACCTCTTTCGCCGCCTCTACCTTATTCTTCCTCTACGTCTTTCTCCACCAACCGACTTCTTCTTCTTCTTCCATTCTCCTCCTCCTCCTGTCTAAACCAAACTCACAATCCCCTTCTCTGGTCTCTTCAACCTCCTTCGTCCTCAAATGCACATCCGATCGGAGCTTGAAATCTTCTTTGGCTGTTGCCTGAAACGAAGGTGGTGTTGGCTTTTGGGTTGATTGGGCAAGACAAGGGTTTGGTGGGTTGATTGGGCAAGACAAGGGTTTGGTGGGTTGATTGGGTAGATTTGTTTGTCAATTAAGGGAAGAAGATTGTTGAATCGTAAGTATTTAGTACTGGATTTGGTATGGGTGGTCTCAGATCCTTCAAATACCAGAATCAGAGGGTTGAGATCAGTAGCGATCTGTGGTCGGCGTCGGATGTATTGATCCAACAACAAAATTGGCCTCCTCCCCTTCTTGGTTCTAACTTTTATTAGAGGAGTCTTTGTCTGGCCGTTTGGTTTTGGTGAGCGTATACTTTGTTTCATTATCCGGGCATCGTAATCTCCGGCATTTGCTGGTCAAGAAGTTGCAAATTGGATTTGCTGAAGGTTTGATGTTCGGGGCTGTGGTCTACAGTGCAGCTGTGTTTACATAGTATGTAATAAAAATTTCGAGTTGCTTTATACATGTGACCTTGTTCCTTCTTGAAATTATAGTTTGCCTTCCTCCAAGCCATACTGTGCACCTAACTCTCCAATACTCTGACTCTATTGGGAGTCAACTTCTCTCACTTTATTTCATTTGTCCAATCTTCTGGTGAGAAAGTCAAGATCCCTGCCTAAATAATTTTAGGTCCAGAAACAAGAGCATTATCATGATGAGTCATCTCCCTAATAAATACAACAGCGGTTCCCCACAGATAGCTGTTAGATCTTAGAGACGATTCATGAACAACATCTATATATAAAGCAAGGACGGGGTTTCACTGTACATATTCGTGTTGTTGGCTGGATGTGAGCCGTTGGATTTGAGAGCAATCCACGGCTGGAAGATGATGAGTGTTGAGTGGATGGCGGCAGCACAACTCTCTCTCTCTCTCTCTCTCTCTCTCTCTCTCTCTCTCTCTCTCTCTCTCTCTCTCTCTCTGTACTCACTCTCTCGCATCGAGGAACGGCGACCAGACTCTCCATCAGTCCATCACCATTCACCACCATCCTTCTCTGTTCATCCTCTCTCTCTCTCTCTCTCTCTCTCTCTCTCTCTCTCTCTCTCTCTCTCTCTCTCTCTCTCTCTCTCTCTCTCTATCTCAATCTCCACAACCCTCATCCCACCTCAGAAACCCACCAGAACAACCCACCAACAAATCGAACAACAAATCAAAGCCCCCAACTGGGAGATGGGTTAGATCTGCGTCGAGCCCAGGCTTAGTTAGTAGGTATTTCCCTATTTCGTCGCTTCCAGGTCGTGTTTGGTTGTTCATAACAGAAGACAACGGACCCAGCGAATGATGGTGGGATTAAACCATTAGGGTTATGTGGCTGGGAGGGTCAATTTGTGGGTTAGGGGTTTTGGAGGTTTCTGCGAATTGGGGTTTTGCTTGGAGGAAGCATTCAGTTCGATTTAGGGCACAGTGATTGGGAAACGGGTTGATTGTGATGGTGATTTGTGTTGTTCTGGAGAGGAGTTGTTGTGTTGCAGGTTGGCTTTTCTACAATTGGTAGTTTATTTTGCTTGATGTACTAGATTTTGAAGTGCATGATGTAGAAGATAATACAATGATTGAACTAAGGTGCTTGGATTTGAGGTCCTATACTTCGATTACTATCTCCAGTTGACAATCAAAATTTTTTCTTACAGTAAATAAGGTGCTTGGATTTGAGAATTATTATCTCAATTCTATATGTAAACGGTTTATGATTGTGTCTGCAATTTCTGCAGTTTGTTTATTGTCTAAAAGCTTTGGATTCTCACTCAGTAGTACTATCTCAATTGTACTTTTATCACTATTTACTGAGTCACTTTGACCCGGTGATGCGGGTACGTTGCAGTTTTTTATTATCTTTTCATGGTGTTGTAGAGTAAAAGTTGTTCTATAACACCGTGAAAAAATTATCAAAATATCGCATTGTTTTGCTATCCTAATCACAAAGTAACCCAGATAAGAGTCAAAAAATCAAACCGATTTGATAGAGATGCAGCATATTTTCACTCTCTTTACTTCTCCTGCGCCATTTGCTATTATTCTCCGTAAGAATAGAATTACTTGCCAGGAAGAAGATGATAGAAATGGCTCGCCGCTCACAGCCTGCGTTGAGCCCTCAGGGCTTTCATGCACATCTATAAACTACATTATCCCATAGTTGTAATTATGGAGGTGGAATACTTCGTTCTATTCTAATTTATCGTTATACATTTTTGTACGCTCGGTTTCAGGTAAATTGTAATAGTCCTACCGAGATCAATTTTAGCACACCCTCCACCCTGATAAGTTGAAATAGTCCCAACGGGACGGGTATTTCCCTAGTCAACAACAAATGAAGAACCAAATAGCTGATGTAAGAATGGGGTTGTCACACGATGATGATACAATTGTTCATCACATCAACTTGGGCAATGGATGGGTCCACAGGGAACCACAAACAGATCTTGAATGTGTGTGTGGGGTGGGGGGAATATTTGCCAAAGAAATTTTTTTCATAGCGAATTCGCGAGAATTTGGGGAAGTCACATCACACAGAGATCAAAGCATGATCTGAAGAATTGATCAAATCCCAGACCAAAGATCAAAGAAGCACACCCGTAATCACAACTGTCGCCGATTTGATGATCGATACTCACCATACAGATCGCAAATTAGAACAAGTAAACAAAACCCAAGAAAGATGGATGGTAAAGGAACAATTTTTACAACGAAATTGCGAAATTATGAAGATCACTAAAAATCACAAACAACAGGATTGAATCCCACACGAAAGATTAGAGAGAGAGGACAAAAGAAGGTACCTTTAACCATTCCCGGTTGCTGATTTCCTCAATCACACTGCAAAATCACACACATCAATTCAAATGACTCCTAATTCAATGATGAATCAAAAAGGGGATGAATCAAAAATTGAAGATCGAAGCTAAAAGATGAGATTTTTACAACTGAATCGCAAGATTTTGAAACATATAGACCACAAACAGATCAAACGATGAAGTCTCAGAAGAGGGAGAAAAAAAAGTTCCTTTCACCGATCAATCTCACCGCAAAATCATATCATCAATCCGAAACAGAGAAATTACTCACCTGAGAAATTGAACATCGGTAGTGGATCAACTTCACCCACACCATCCCAATTGCTCGTCAATTTGATCGAATTTGATGAAAAACTGACCAATTTCTAGAGAGAAGTTTGATGCCTTCGGAAGAAGAAGAGAGAGAGACGCCGTCGCTGTTCTGAGGGTCTGAGAAGAGCATCTGATAAGATTGGGAGTTAGATCTATCTTTCGAAGATGGACGGCTGAGATGGAGAGTCAACCTGACACATACTTCACGCTTGCCTCACTTATTTGTACTTAGGTTTAGGTCTAGAACTAGAGTAGGCTTTGAAATGTTCTAAAGGGACTTTTACTAAGTTTTATTCCAAATACCCTCCCCTTCATGTACTGGTATTATCTTTATCGCCCCTGTACTTCATGTTATTAAGATCTTCGTTACTACAAACAAGAGAAAAAAAAGTGTGAAATCTTTCTCTACGACGAGAAAATGAATGAAGTGTCAATATTTTCTACTTTTCTTACACTAACTACTTTTGAGAATAAACTATGACTACCAAAAAACACGGTTAGAAAATTACGTAGTGCACCCATGTGGGGGTGCACATGTAATTACTCTTAATCTTATGGGGTCAATTGTAATAAGACACAAATTATAAAGGGTTAGTAGCATAGTAAGTAGAACTTTTGTCTATATAAGGAGAAAGCCTCCTACATAGTTTAATGCCAGAAACTGTCTACATTTATAGTAAGTTGCAGAGAACCCTAGTCTCTCTCTCCAACTTACATCCAAGAAGGTGGACCATGGGGGTGAATCAAAGTGTTTGTTCTCGAGATTCGCACTAGATCGGTGGGAACAAGACAAAGGTGAAGGCACGTGAAAGCAATCAACATCAAAGATCATCTTCAGTTGCATTAGGAGCATAGGCGAAGACGCAACACATAAATCTTCTGCTTTATTATGTTTAGATCTATATTTTGTTTAGATCATCTATGCCCTTCATTGGTATCAGAGTCCTATGCTTGTTTTTTGTGCCTCGTAGTCTCAACCCTGTACCCGCTGTAGGAAATCGAGTTTCTGAATTTTTATAATCAGTAGGCAAATCCTATATGAATGGGTAGATCATTTCACGAAGATTCCATAAATATATTGTCTGTAATTTTTGGACAAACGTAGAGATAGTTATGCCACTTTAAATATTCGAAACTGTATTAATATGGGCTGTTTTGATCTAGCTATTAAATCGTATTTTTTAAAATTTGTTAAAATTGGAATTTGAATACATAAGCGGGATCATGACAAAAGACGAATCCAATGGTATAAGAATCATCGGAAACGGAGAGAGAGAAGGCGGCGCGTGGGCCTCACGCGCCACTGACGCTGCCTCCACGCGCGCCACGCGCCGCATTCGCCAAAGAGTTGCGGCGACTGCTGACGTGGCACGCTGTCACGATTATGACACGTCAACGGGTGATGACGTGTCGATGATGTGGCAAGCCCTATGGAAGCTGACATGGCATGCCATGTGGCAGTGCTGACGTAGCATTGGTCGACGGACAGCACGTGACGGAGGCGGACGCGCCCACACGCGGTGGCTGTCGTCATTTTTCGTCCGGTTTTTTCCATGATACTCCAAATTAAAATTTCATATTTTCTAGGATAGTTTTCATAATTTTTTGAAATAAGGAAAATTTATTAATTTCCAGATTAATTAATTAGTGTTTAGCACACTTCCCGATGCATTGGGAAACATTAAACACACTGTTTTCAGCCCAAGTTTTTTCTGGGGACTAAGGTCATTTTCCCCTAATGTCTACCATAAGTGGTGAGACCTTAGTAGGGTTAGATAAATATTTAATTATTTAGGATAATTAGATTATTGCTTATTAATTTCCAGTAATTTGAATTTAATTCTGGAAATTTCCAGAAAAATTTAGTATGTTTATTTTACTATTTTACATACTGTTATGGGTTGAATGGATGTGTTTGGTGCATTGATGTGGCATAGATGTGGTTGTTACTTTATGTTTTGGTTTTGGTTTTGAATATGTAATCAAAATACGGCATTGTGTGTCGTGCCTCTCTATATACTCTATTTGTCTTCTCTTCTCATCCCATCGCCCTCTAGAGGTTACTTCTTATTATAAATAAGATAGTTAATGAAGATTGAAGATAGAAGCTTCAAGAGAGGAGGCCAAACCAGGAGATATGGAGTAAGGTGCATGGAGCAAACAGACGAACTAAGGAGCTTCAAGAATGGCGCTGACAAGATAGGCGAGATTCAAGACTTGCTCGTGAATTATTCTCGTAAGTGAGAATGCACCTTAGGCGAGATTCCATGAAGCGATAAAGACGATTTGCATCAATTTATGCTAGCATGCATCATAATGCACAACATGATAGTGGAATAAGAGCGCCATCAATATCTGAATGGTTACACTTTCGATGATGCGCAACAACCCACTAACACTAACGACGAAAGTTCATCTTCAATGCCACCTGTTGTGCTTATCTAGAGATTTAAATAGTATATTCATAGATTCCTTGCTCGACAAGGAGATTTGATAAATGTGGTTGAACATAATGAACTACGCAGAAGACTCGTTGCACACTTGTGAGATATGCACGATCTAACATACATTGATGGTGAATAAGATGTATCGATATAATTGAGATTATAGTACTGATATTAAATTTTTTGAAAATCATGTTAAAATTAGCACTTGCCTTTTTTGGAGGAATTTTGGTATTAGTCATTAGAGACTGAAATCTCCATTCTCTATAAATGGAGAAATATATATATATATATATATATATATATAATTTTAAGATTTGGTGTAAAATTCGGTTGAATTGGTTGGAGACTAAAATCTTATTTTTTCTCAAAAACTAGTTGACTTGCTCCCGCCTTGCGCGCGGTGTGGCTGTGATGCGGCTGCGCAGTTCATATTAATTAAAGTCATAGTCTATATATGATTTTAACCAATATGAACTGTGTAATCTGCAATGAAGTATCATGGATTTAAATGGTTCATATATCTGGTCTTCAAATTTCCATTTTGAATGGAAATTTAGATACATTCTGTACATTGGCGTTAGCTGAGATAGCTAGCTAACTGTGTTAATTTCTCAGATATCTGCTACTTCGGAAAACAGCTCTCACTTTGATCATTTCATCCACTGCCTCCTGCACCCTTTCCGAATTTGCAACGTGCTTAAGCTTTTATCCACAGACGTAGCAACAGCGAGCGTTTCAAGTTGCTGCAACATCAGATATAATCAACTCAGGAAAGAAAGAGACAAACAAAAACACTCCGATCAAAGATCCATAAAAGTTGAGAAGTCAGAATTGCATGTCCAACTCTATCTAATAACACAAACACTAACTTGATTATTTCAACATTAGCGGCTTCGTCCACAAATTTACATAGCAGCAGTCACAGAGAAAGCACAATCTTTTGCAAATCATAGTTAAACCAAAAGTCATATCTGGTAATCCGACGAAGAACTAAGTGAAACAGAGGCAGTCAAATAGAAAACCTGGTGGCAGTCCGACGAAGCTCGCTGCAGAATGGGGGAAATCTGGGGATGGCTCCTCCCTTTCTCACTTCCATCTGTCTCCCTCTCTCTTCTCTGCGTCTGAGAAAACGGCAAAACAATTTAGAATAATTTCAGATATTCACAAGCTTGACCACAAAAAAAAGATATCAATAAGCGGGAGAGTATGAACTAACCTATAGAAGCTACATTTTGAAGACGAAAGATGCATCGGTCACCGATCCCTGCTCTTGCGCTGAATTGTTCGTGCTCGATTACATAGTCCAGAAGTCAACGACCTCGCTGTGTCTTCAGTCAGTGTTCTTCATCAAACTGCTTTACAATATTAGGAGAACAGATTCAGCAATAACTCTAGTAGCAATGTCCTAATATATATATATTCAAAAGAAAACACATCCATTTTAAACCGGGCAAAAGATTACGAAAATTGCTCTGAACTTTATTAGTGACTAATATATGACAGCGCAAAGCATTACCGCCTGTCAACATCAACCCTACGTGAACCTATCCATGGAAAGCATTAACGACAGTCATCCCTTCCAAGAAAGTGAGCTGATGACGACCTCAACTTCTTCACCGTCCTTTGCCCACCCATATAGATAACACAAAAAAACAATCAGCCATACAATTTAAATTGGAGAAAGTCGGAATGAAAAGGAGACTTGCAGTTTTTAAGGCAATAAAGGTTTGAGATTGTTCCTATCACCATTAACGGTACCTTCATTTTGCCATCATCGTCAAGAGGCTAGCACTTAACAGCGCACAGAAAGATGCTGCTGCTGCTCCCCCGTCTTCTCACTGGACATAGTAGCGGAGGTATAAAATCTGAGATTTCTACATAAAGACATTTGAACAATTTCAGCATAGATATAGATAGTTCGTACAAAATGACGATATAAGACTATTACTCTACTCCGAAACCCTCGGAACTGAATTAATATAAGGCAATGTAGAAACATGGCATCAATCATGCAGGAACAAGCAAGTGGCTTCCCTTACATTACAAAGTATGGATGGTTATCGAATAACCGAATCAAGATGGCGACTAAACACTTTAGTTTCACCTCATAGTCTAAACTTCCAAAGGATTGGAAAATAAGCATCAACGATATATCAATGTTGAGAAATATCAGAAAGAAAGCAATGTATGTAGGTTAAATCCCCAATTTTGGTGTACCATACCAGTTTCATGAGACTTTCCCCCTAGAATTCGTTCAACTGCCTGGGTGAACATCCTCAAAACACGGAAAGCTATAGACATCATATTTCCCCGATAAGACTCATCCTCCTATTGCGTACTCTGGTGACATGTAACCACTGCAGTTTGTGGAATACCCATCAGGAAGTTCACTCCTTGAATCAAAAAGGGATCATAATTAGTTAGTCTCAGTAGAGATCTTTGAGCAATTGGAGGAAACCTAAGCTGAAACCATCACAGAGACTTCTTCTTTCGTCACTGATAAGTACCACAACTGGAAGTTAAATAAAGAAACAGACAACAACAATAAAGCACTGAAATACTTAATCCGGTTTTCTGTCCCTTTCACAAAACAGTTAATTCCCTTCAAGTTTACTGAAACCATCCAGAACAGTATAAATTCAGTAGCTAATACATTATATCATCATGGTGTCAAATAAATCTTACAACTAACCAGACAACACTCACAATCTGAATAACAAAAATAATAAGGCCATTTGGCAAGCATAAAAAAAAGAACAGATACCCAACAGCACGTGACGCGATCGCAAGTACAAATGGGCGGGCTTACTAAGGAGATTCTTTGTTAGATAACTCAAAATGAAATAGAAAATTGCAATTCCTGACAGGAGTAGAGACAATTCACCATCAATGAACCTACCAGTTTACATTGCCCCAAACTGTGTTAATCTCCCCATTGTGGCCATGAACACGCACATGCTGAGCGCGTTTCCAGCTAGGGAATGTTCTCATAACTCAAAAGCATTATTTATGTGTAATCCTACGGCCACCTGAACCAACTGACCACCACCTGAACCACCAACACCACAACAACCGCACCACCTGAACCGCCACGCCTGACCACCTGAACCACCACCACCACAACAACCTGACTACCTGAACCACCAGACCTGACCACCTCAAACACCAACACCACTTGCTGCCACCACCTGAAGCACCAGCACCAGCACCACCACCACCCGCTGCTAACCCCACCACCCACCAACACCACCAACACAGCCAGCACCACCTGAACCACCACCAGCACAACAACCTGACCACCTGAAATACCAACATCACCTGCTGCCACCACCTGAACCACCAGAACCACTACCACCTGCTGCTAACACCGCTACCCACGACCTGAACTGCCACCTGCCTCCACCATCCCCGACCACCGCTCTCCGCCTCGAGATTTTGAGGGGACACATCGAATTGCAACTGTTCGATTTTAGCAGAAACGATGAACTAAGATATGTTATGATTATCATATGCTTCTCCTTTTAGCGATGGAAATTCAACATAAACTCTTTCGCCCATCTGTTAACGACTAAATTACTGTCGGATTTCTATGTTCAAGATTTACCTTAAAGTTTCAGAAAAGATGCAGGACAGTAGCTACTCGTAAGGTCCCATTCTGGAGGATATCCCAAGTTCAGCAAATACAAGCTGCATTCAGCTTCATTCGAGCCGTGAAAATATTTTCAAGAGTCTATGAAAAAGGGAGTTTAAGAACCTCCACTTTCCTAATACCCATGGCCCTATCCTCCAACTTATATATAACACATTGAATGTATGTATGAAATAAATGTTAGTAATAGCCAACTTACGGCCTTGGTAGGGCTTTACAGGGACATAGAGGAAATGAAAAAGGGAGTTTCGTTGTACTGCCTTGTCCATACGGGGAAAAAACACTAAATTCATCTCGATCTCTACACAATATGATACAAAACACGTTTTAGATAGTAAAGAGCATACCTTGCCTGACTTGTGATCCGGAATGTTGAGGCTAAATGCTGTTTTGATGGATGGCAAAATATCAGCACCAGTCACTTTGTAGAGACCTGAAAATAATTATTTTTAGGATGCTCTAAAACACTAAGTCTAAAAAGTATGAAATTTTGGTCAGGCAAAACCACATTTTCTTACATTAGAATAGGTATCAACTTTGACATCCACTGCAGTATTTGCACTCTTGTACTGCGCACTTATGTCACCAACAAATATTTCGTCTCTCATCACAACAGTAGCTGTAAGTCTGCAATTAGAAGTTGAAGGTTGAAACCAAAGAAATGAGTCAATATCAACAGGGAAATTAATAGCCGGAATAACTAATAGATCTATCATCGGCATCTTAAATGTGAGCTTATAACTCTAAACAGAAGAATCTGAATTGTCTATATAAAATGTTTAAGAACAGATACAATCCTAGAGTTATACATCATGGTAAGTAATTAAAATACTGAAAAAGTTCCATATATTTGCAAACTATCTATGCTGGAGTAATATACAAAGCCGCAACAGGTCCAGAATCAACGAACACGAAGAAATTGATAAAGAACACCGCAATTCAGATTCAAAATTCCAGAATAGTCATCTCCATAGAATGTGCATCAGTCATATGATCCTGCTAAGTAAACCTACATGAAAAAAAGGAGGGATTTTTAGGGTAAATACCTCATACAACTTACATATCTGCCATCAATCATGTGCTTCTCTCTAACAACCACATCTGCAACCATTGGGTCAACAAAGACCACGAAACCAAAACCACGAGCATCTCACACACACGCACAACACGGAAGGGCAAAGGCGCCACTTCCGTTCACCACCACAGTCTGTAGGGACAAACCGTACTTTCGATATCTTTAGCCAACAATTTCTTTTATTACAGGTGGTATGATATAAGGCTCAGATGTTTGAATGCAATCAGACTGTGGCCCAAACAGCATAACTGAAATAGGGAGAGATGAGCGCCGATCTGAATTGCCGCGCCATGTTAAGCGTTTAGTCGTAGTCTGAATTGCAGGTTATACAAAACTATCATCACAGCCTCTCGTAACAACACAGGTCGCAACGGTAGATTTATGGCAGTAAAGATATTCAAGATATGCCCTAACCTAGGCACTACATATTCCGATACGGCATAAAGGTGCGTACGCGTGAATACGCGCCAACAGATATCCGTCTCAGATGTTTGAATGCAAACATACCAAGCATCCCGGTAAAGATCATGATATACCAAATAAGATAGTAACTTTTTGCCAATAAATGGCATAAACAATCAAGTAATGACAAGTATATGGGTTTTCGGGTTCAAGCCCTATCAATGGAGACTGAGATCAGGGTTTTTTTTTTTTCCCTGAAATTGCCAAAAACAGAAAATTGATTGATTGATTGCTTACATTTGGTGTTATTCATTGATTGCCACCTCGATGCACACATATCAAAAAGGCAACGAAACAAAAAATGGCATGATTCTATTTTAGCAGGCAACAAAGCACAAAGCAAAAGAGGACTCTTCTGTCCAACATTGCACTGAACTAAATTCGTCCTTGTTTCAGCACCATTCCCCAATGTCGCATATCACACCACGGAACAAGCCAACCCCCAAAAATATTGACCAATTAATTCAATAAGTATAACCCATTAGTCTACTTGAAACCCAACTGTTTCTTGATAAAATATGGGGGAATTAAAGAAGGGTTCTGTAAGAAAATAAGAAATCCGAATAATACCTGACAACTGCGGAATCTTCCTCTTACTGGGTTGAATTTGTGAGTGGATGGTTTCCCAGGCTTAACTTCAACCCCTGCAAATGATAATAAGAGCAAATCAAAACTGGGTTTCGATGCTCAAATCTAGAAACATCGAAGGGTAAAGAGATGGAGTTTGTACAACACCATCCAGGGACAAAACAGGGAAATCGAAGACCACAATGTCAGCACATTAAGCAATCCTTCATAGGCAAGCGGTGGAGAAAAGAATCAGGCTCAGATTAGTAGGCGCAGTCGGACTTAACTGACCCCAGTATGCCATGGCTGCAAGAGGGGAGAGATTAGAAACCACATTTGCAAATGTGCTTCTTACATATCTGCCGTCAATCATGTTCTCTCTGACAACCACATTTGCAACCATTGGGTCAGTAAAACCAAAACCACGAGCCTGGTCGGTGTTCCTGTCATAAGATACCAAAGAATAAGATCTGAAATATGGAAAGAAGCTTTACATTTGAGCAATTGGACAAAGCCTGTATGCACCTACAATGGAATGACCTGTGTCCCGTCATTCTTGATACTTTAGGTTTGTCCCACAAACCTAAGAGACCGTGGCAGTTCGAATCACCACGGCCTCTTCGTGACGCATCAAGCCCGATAACAGCAAAAAGTTTGGAATATGGGTTTGAAAATAGTCATTTACTAAAGAAGGCAAAAATTATAGTACTAAACCTTCAAGTTTCAGTATGCACCATAATGGACATCTTTGCCATAAGTTAATAGCAATTGGACCATATACCTTTCTATGTCACTTGGGCCTACGAAATAGTAGTAAAAAAAATGGTAAGGTGCATCATAAAATTGTAAATTCATTTTGTATTATCTGTATTGTCCAGTTCATCTCTTTCTCTAAACAATTAAAAGATTGTTCCAAATTCTGCATCGAGTTTATGTAACCTCACAACTAGCAATTCCTTGCAATCAGAAATGTTTGTATTCATCTCAAGCTATGCTTATCGCAAAATAAATGTGCATCCCAAGTTTGCAACAGGGAAAGAATAATGAAATATCTCGGCATTAAAACAAAAAATTGGTCTTACTGGTTTTGACCGTGCTTTTTAATGGTCAGCCACACCTCTCTACAATTGTCACCAGAATCAAGCTCGCTATTCCGAAATAGCATCGTCAGAGATGTATACTGTCTCCTCCTGGTGTACAAAATAGATGTGAAATCGTGAGCAACAGAACCATGTTGGGTCCAAATTTTCCCATAGAGAAAGCTGAATAGTAGCAAGCATTACATAGGTAAACTCTCTAATTGGGATTATTGAACAACAGCTGCTACATCGGGATAGAACTCGAGAAACAAAAAAGATATTGTAGCACTACGACTTTAATAGACTCTTTCTTGCTGCTACTCTTAGAGGTGCGACGATCAGCAATATTTCTTTTCCTGGTTTGCATCTTCTTGAGAGCAGAGAAAACCAACTAAACCGCAAGCCAATTATTTGGCAGTTATTGGTATTCATAATTACACCTTTAATAATATACATGATTATTTTTATCTTGGTTTGTCTGTTACATTGTTGATTGGGATCTGTTTCGATTGTGTGGAGTGATTTCTAGGTTGAACTGGTTACTGATGCAAAAACCAATATTAAACAGAAACCAAACCTTCAGTCACGGTTCAGTCAGTTCCCTAAACGGTTCGGCTTAAGCACCGCTTTTCTGACAAACTATTCAAATCAGAACACTATGAGTTTTCCAAAGAGCTTACACTCCTACCTGGTAGCATTAGTTTTTTAGTGTTATTTACATTCAACCCCTGTGGCAAACGACCTGGAAATGGGCAAAGGTGTTACTTTCTATTGACTACACTACCAAAAGACGGCCTCCCAGTTAGGGCATCTCCAACCCTATGGGGGGACGGGGAAAAAATGCATGGGTTAGAGATGCCCTTACAAGGATGATATTGCAGATGAAGACAACACTATCAGAAGATGGAACCACCTTCGCCACCAAATAGACAAGGATGTAAACCAACATGAACACCAAACTGAATTTCTGAAATGTACAGGAAGAGAAAGTTCCACCACCACAGAACCAACCTAAATGAAACCAAACCCTAAAACTAAACCCAGTTGAATCCCAAATTCATCACAGAATTGAAACCATAAAAGGGCCCAATCTGGTCAAAAGTTGCCAAATTGAACCAGAAATATGACCTATTATGGTCCAAAAATCAGATTATTTATGGGTCGATTGTGAGGAAAGGGAAGGGCCAGGAGTTAGCATTCAAGGGAGTTGGCGGAAGAAACAAAGTCAGATAGAGAAAGAGGAGGAAAAATCAAGGGAAAGGAGTTAGCATTCAGTTTGTTCCAAAAATATTCTTTTGAATCTTTATTGATTTGCTTTGTCATGTCATTACTCCGATAGAAAGGGCATAACTTTATCTGTGTTATTTTTAACGGGAACTTTTAAAACTAACAGAAGCGCACCTAAACAAAATCATGATGGGGACTTTTGCCAATACCCCCTAATCACAACGGGACAAAGAAAAGCACACAAACAGTAGAATAATAATGGAATAATAATAGATTTGTTCAGATGGTTAGTTCTTCTGGTTTGGTCTCTCTCCTCACCCCCGACCACTCGTCACCAAAATATCAAGAAACTAACCATACAGACAACATCGATCCTTACAGAAGCAGAAATCATCATACCTTGTATTACCGCTCCCACCAATTGTTAGCTCTTATCTGCCATAGCAACCAATCCAGAGCCATATCTCATATTCGATCGTGTTTGACTGAGAACAATGTGAGGTAGACACATCTTCTTTCTGCACCAAATACGCAGCCATTCATACGTATCACATAAGACTGTTAAAACATGGAAACAAATGCTTCTCAAGAGAGTGCCATCTACTGCAGGACAGTGTGGAAGTTTGGAATATAATGAATCAAACCTCCTTGGACATCTGGTGCCTCAACTTTTCAATGGTCAGATGACCAAAAAATGTAGATTGCTTTCCTGGAAAAATAAATGGAGGTGCAGAGCTACCAACAGGAGGCCTGAAAAGCAGTATAAAAATTAACAAAAGTAAGGAAAGTCGGCTGAATGGACACAGGACAAAGAAAAGGTAGTTCTAGAGTACAAGGGCAGAACAACATTATTATGCTCATAAAAGAGTCTCCATTACTTGTATTATCCATAGTTAGTCAGATAGGGGAAAGGGGAAAAAACTGATAAGGTACGTACAAGCATTATACGATTTTATGACAGAGGTACGAATATAAAAAATCAGCTTAAAAGACGAGATTTGGAATAATTCGAGTTTTCACTACATTCATGTATAAATCGTATAGTTGTCATTTGTTTGGTACTAAAACACGGGTGTGTTTCTTGTCGTGTAACCTTTTTAGTTTGGGCTCCACATCATACATTGCTATTTTTTTATCAACTTTTCAAATATTTTGAACTTCAATTGCAAAATATGAACCCAGTTGTACTTTTGTTCAGAAAATTACTCATGTAAGATACATGACTAATACTAATACCCTAGTGTTTATATCAACTCTTGTACTAAATTTGGTGTTTGACAAGGCCATTAAGCTGCAGAGGAGTAAACTAAAAGTGAAACCAGAAGGAAATATCTATACTAATCAGTGAACACTACCAAACATAGAGAAGTCTAAGCTATACTAATTTTTGCTCACTGCCTAACTGCAGATAATGGGTTTACTCTGTTTCTCTCCTCCTTCAAGCAATCATCAGTCTACAATTTGCATAGTGTAAGACCGCATTTAAGTTGATTAACAAAATCACATTCACAATACATTCTAGGCATGAGATTTACCAACCTTCAACCTATGATCAGGAAAATGAGCTTCAATAATCCATGTGATGCTCGAGAATAATACGCTGCATAACCTTGATCATGTCGTCCACAAAGTCATTTGCATAGAAGTCCATTTGCTCCATCCCAATTTCTACAAAGAAACGCAATTCATCAAACCTAATTATGAAAAAAGCCAGAAGCATCAATCACCGAAATCATTAAATAGAGTGATCAAAACACAGAAACTACTTGAGTGAAGCGACTGTATGCGATCGGAGATGGATTGACAACAGTGGTTTCAGAGATACTTCCCTAGGACCACACACTGAAGCCATGGCCACAACAACCTTGTAGCCCTCAAAGAGGTGTACTGCATACCGTAAACCTGGGACTAATGAAACCCTTCAGGGCATCTCCAACCCCATGGGGGAGGGGGAGGGGGAGGGGGAAGGGGAAAATCGTATAAAAATACGGTTCATGTCCAACCCCATGGGGGAGGGGGTGCTATGGGGATAAATTTTGCCTTGGGTGAGGGATAGTTAGGGGGATTTCCCATGGACATCCCCTCCCCCTCCCCCTACATGGAATGATTAATTAATTGAATATTTGATAATTTTAATTACACATACTAATATTTTGTGATTATATTATGTATTTTATTATTATGATTAGTAAATTTTAGTTTTTTATTATTTTTTAAAATTAATAATGTATTCATGATTGTTGGAAAGTATATTTTACGAAAAGTCATCGTTATCTTATTTTTTTGAAATTTAATCCTTTCAACTAACGAAATAACTATTTTATGTAATCGTTGTTAGGTTGGTTTATTTCAATTTGTGTGTTTTATCGTTCTACTCGTTGCATTTTTGTATTACTGTTTAATTTTTTTTCTTGTAATAACGACTTTTTCGTACTTGTAATCGTTATTTTTTCGAATAAATGTTTTGTTTGTTAATATTATTTTAATTATTATTAGTATTATTATCATTGTTATTATTATTAACATCTTTTTTTTGTGTGTGTATGTCTCTGTGTGTATGTGTGTGTATATATATATATATATATGCATTGCTAAACAACTTTTCATTTACTTATTTTTGGTACTAATAATTCATTTTTAAATCATTAAATATATATTACAAATTAATTTTTTGGGTGGGGGCAAAAAAATGGGTTGGAGACGATTAGTAGTTTGGCGGAAGGGGAGGGGGAGGGGGAGGGGGAGGTGAGGGGAGGGGGAAAAAGCCATGGGTTGGAGATGCTCTTATACATTTTCTCACAGATTCAAAACATTGAAGAGTTCATTATCAAAAAGCCTAGATCTAATCTCTCTCTCTCGGAAATCGTAGTGGGTGAAGCCCCTCTCTCTCCGCGTGGGTAAGCGCTGAGGCGAAAAAAATTGCCATGGACCTTCTAGTAATTACAGAAATACCAAGAGATTGCACCAGTAAATGTGATGAAAGCAAAGGGTATCTGCGTAATTCGCACACCCAGCGACAATGAACAGTAGCACTCCAAGGAAATTTACCAAAACACCCTCAAACAAATAAGCACATAACCAAAAGCGAGGGGCATAGTGGGAATTACCAAACATCACAATTTATAAGGTAAAATACCAAAACACCCTCGATTTAACCCTCCATGCAACTCAGCGAGGGGCAAATACGTCATATCCCCCAAAGCACCTCACTAACACAGCAGAAAATGACGAAAATGCCCCCCAACACCAACACAATAACACCCCACAACAGGGGCACCGAGGTCATTTCCGCTGGCCACAAAATGAATAGTAACCAAGCTTCATTTCTTTTTAATGAAGGTGGTAGGATGTAGAAATTGAGAAATGGAAGTTGAAAGGTTGGAGACTACTCCATTTTTTCCACCAATAATGGAGAATGGAGAAAAAATTGGAAAAACTTGTTGGAGATGCAGTAAGGACTATAACTTGAGCGGATTGTTTAGATGAGGGAACGAAAACAAATATACATCATTGATAATGATTGTCTGCGTTCTTTCATAAATCCATTAAATTTACTATTTTTTTTAAGTCATAGTTTTACTAAACTAATAAATATTTAAAAATTTGTAAATATTTTATCCCGATAAGTTGTAGTAGTCCCAACGGGATGAATAATCCTCTGATACATATTAATGCAGAACCGGCTCAATATGGTCAATCGAAGTAAAAATGTGACTTGATGTAACACCCCCAAAATGACCAAGCCGGAGACCCGGGGGGTGCCACTCCGTACCCGAGACTAAGCCCGGATACAAGGACGTTTAAAAGTGGATCTCAAGCAAACAATCCATCAAGCAATTAAAACTAACCGTTATTACAATCCAATTGTTCTTGCCTCAAACAGGGCATAAAGCAAACTAAAGTATTAAAGTATTTAAAACTGTTCTAATATAAAATGAAAAAACTAATGAATTAAAGGATGAAACGCGTTCCCCTTCTATGCCGGATTCTCATCCCCTAGACCTGTGGTGCAGAATCAAAAAGAAACACCACAGTACAAAATCAGCATAAAAATACTGGTAAGAAAACATTCAAGCATGTAAAATGATGAGACAAGTTATAAAGCCACTAATAAATTTGAGAGTAATAGTTCTTTTCAAAAACACAGCGGAGTATAGTAGACACTTGTAAGGAACATGTGAGTTTCCAATTCCATAATCTTTCCACTTGGGAAAAAACCAAAACCACATATTAATTCATTTTCCATTAATATACTCAAAACCAAAATCCATCATTAATAATTTGTTGTGACGGGGGAAATCAATCATCTTGCAAGCATCCAGGACCTTAAGTGTCGACCCTCCCCCAAAGACTTCTGGCGGCCAGAGGAGTGAGTACAAGGAGCTATCCGGGTACTTACAACCGGATTAAATAAAAAATTAAATTGAACGGGAGACCGAAGTCAACACGCCCAATGCCAATAGTAACCAATAATAAATGGCCCCGCACAACTCTTCCACTTTACGTTATAGTTCATTGTTATTATCATGGTGATATTTTCAAGAAAGACATTTAGCAAGTAAAAATCACATATTGCATGTCACATAACACACAAACTCATTTTGAGACGTAAAGAAATATAAGAATTCATTTGGCACGAAGGAGTTAGGCACACTAGGTTTGGCATGTTTACTTACCTCAAAGCAAATCAACTACCGCAAATCAGTCGACGTACTCGATGTACTCGTTGTCGATGATCTCGTCACCTGATCGAAGAGAGAAAGGGACGGCGGCGGCGTTGGAGCCGCTGCTGCTCCTGTTGCGTCGGGCAGAGAGAGAGAGACCGATAGAGTGAGAGAGAGAGGGTTCAGGAGTGGGGGAGAGAGACGTAAGAGATAGAGAGAAAAAGAGAGAAATAGGGATTTGAGGGTTTTATGAGAGTTGGAAAAAAAATCAAACTCATAGGGAAGGAAACCCTCTTGAATAGGAAACTTTACGTAAGAAGAAAAATCGGGTCAAAATAATACCAATATGTGGGTAAAGAAACTTTCCCACCACAAGTTTAGGTAAAAAGACAACTACCTTCCCCCCTAACTTAATTAAAGACACTAACACTTTTGATTAAAGTCACAAAGATCCCCCAAACTCTAGCAACCATTATAATTAACTCTCGACATTTAAATCAAACTCCCCAACACTTATACTAATATAAAAAAATACCTATAGTCACAAAACGGGGTATTTCATCCTTCCCTCCTTAAAGAGAGCTTCGTCCTCGAAGCTTAAACCAAATCCTCAACAACCAATAAGGTATGAACTTCCACTCAAGGGTAAAACTACTAAATGCAACCTAAGGTCATAAATGATATGCAATATACTATAAGGAATACTGTATTAGAAACCGAAGGATTACATCCTCTCCCCCTTATAGGAGTGACGTCCTCGGAACTCAAAGTACCTCGTCAAAAAGGTGAGGGTACTTCTTCCTCATATCCTCTTCCGCTTCTCAAGTTGCCTCTTCAGTGAGGTGATTTGTCCATAAGACCTTTACAATCTTGACACTCTTGTTGCGGGTGTCCCTTATCTTGGTGTCTAGAATCTTGACAGGATGCTCCTCATAACTAAAAGATGGATCCAATTCTACTGGTTCGGGATCCAATACATGAGATGGGACAGGAACGTACTTCGTTAGCTGAGATACGTGGAATACATTGTGAACACGACCCAAATTTGATGGTAGATCCAATCGATAAGTCACTTCGCCAATCTTCTCTATGACATCATATGGTCCATTGAATTTCGGGCTCAACTTTCCTTTCTGATTGAACCTCATGACTCCCTTAGTAGGCGAAACTTTAAGATATGCCTTTTCTCCAATTTGAAACTCCAATGGTCTCCTTTTCTGATCAGCGTATGACTTCTTTCTATCCTGAGCTGCCTTCATTCGCTGCTGGATAAGTCTCACCTGATCTGCCATCTCTTCGATTAGTTGTGGACCAATTACTATTGTATCGCTTATGTAGCTCCAACATAGTGGTGTTCTACACTTTCTTGCGTACAATGCCTCGTGGTGTGCCATTCCAATACTGGCGTGGTAACTGTTGTTGTAGGAGAACTCTATCAAAGGTAATCTATCAACCCATGACCTTGAAATTCCATAACACACGACCTTAGCATATCCTCCAATGTCTCAATCGTTCTTTCGGTTTGTCCATCAGTAGCAGGGTGGAATGCCGTGCTGAATTTCAACTGTGTTCCCAATGCTTCCTGGAGTTCTTTCCAGAAGTGAGAAAGAAAGTTGGGATCCCTGTAGGAAACTATAGAGCTTGTAACTCCATTGTATCTCACAATGCTCTTCATATACGCATCAACTCTTTGTTCCATGTATCTTTCATCGGAATGAACCTTGTTGTCTCGGTCAATCTGTCGACTACGACCCAAATTTGATTCAGTCCATTCTTTTATGTCGGCAAAGCAGTCACAAAATCCATCGAGATTGAATCCCACTTCCAATCTTGGACCTCCAATGGTTGAACTAAGCCTCCCATTCTTTTATGTTCAAGCTTCACCTTTTGACAAGTCAGACATTTTGCCACAAATTCTGCTACCTCCCTTTTCATGTTGGGCCACCAAAATGTCTTCTTTAGATCCTTATAGAGTTTGTCACCACCTGGATGTACTGACTAGGGTGTGTTGTGCGCTTCACGCATCAACTTTTTCTTGGTTTCCGCACACTTATGTGGTACAGACCATCTCCCCTTATAGCGAATACTTCCATCATCATGGATCTTAAATCCTTCGCTTGACCTTCTCTAATCTTCTTCCTTATCCTTTCAAACTTCACATCTCCAGGCTGGTTACTTCTTATCTCCTCTAAGACATCTGGCACAACTGTCATATCCCCAAGGATATTCTTTACTCCACCTTGTTCCACCACTTCAATCTCGAGCTTTCGGAACTCATGGCATAGTCGGTCTGGCAAAACTAGCATAGTATCTAAAGTATGGCTCGATTTCCGGCTTAACGCATCAGCTACTACATTTGCCTTCCCCTCGTGGTACTGGATACGCAAATCATAATCCTTTATGATCTCCAACCAACGTCTTTGCCTGTTATTTAGCTCATGAACTCATATTATCACATTTTAGCATAATTTACTCAAAAGACGACGAATTCTCCATGTTGAGCCCGCAAAACGTAGAAATAAAAGGTATAAAATAACTCCGAAAACGGAGTTATCAACTACCCCCACACTACCTTTTGCTCGTCCCGAGAAAATTTCCCAAGTCAATTAAACTTCTAAAGCCAAAAATCCTCTCACTTTACCGCAATCAATCCAACTTTGCATACCAAACCCATTGTTCATTGCATAACTTCACTACGCCATTTGCATACTACCACCTCTCATTGCATACAAAACCGTCATCAATTGCATACTATTCCGAGTTAGATCAAACCAAAAACCACTCTTTTACTAGTCGACACGACTTGATTATACACAATGCAACTATATGCAAATGCACTATTCACAACGCAAGTATCGAAATGACATTTTTTTTTTCTTTTTCTTTTGTGAGATTGGGAAATCTCCATTAGCTTAAACCGGTTACCACGAAGCGATGAGAAATCTAGATACAAGGCATGAGTTGAAACCAAATTCGACAACGAGAATCCCCCTAGCTAGTATAGAGAACCTAGCTTTACTATGTACAAGAATGCATTACCTCTTCATGTGTGCCACAAAATAAGAGGCTACGCTAGGCTAAGCCACGTTCAAGGTCCGAGCTCCTAATCCGCTAACGGTTTTAGAATGATGAGGCTTTAGGGACAAAAGGATAATAATCAAGCACGAGTCCTAAAGCGTCACATTCAAACAAATACCACATCTCACACACCCTCACAACAATGATAGAAACCAAGCCCGAAACTCACCATCTCCGGCCCTCGATCCCCTCACACCCCGGTACAACTACGATCTCCGCGACCATCGTCATGAATGATGCATAAGATAAAACTTCCCGTTAGTGAACTAGTTGCTTCTCCACTCGGTCTTCCAATACTCTTCAAATTCTTCCTTTATTCATCTCTCATTTCACTCTCTCTCTCTCTCTCCCTCTCTCTCTTTCTTTTTTTTAATCTCTCAAATTTCTGCACAATTTCCACAATATATATCTCGAGTGGTCTTCCAAGTGTCAAGCCAAAATAAGATGATAAGGGGGAGGAAATAACCACGTCAATGAATACGTATCACAAATAAGTTGCCTCTTCAGTGAGGTGATTTGTCCATAAGACCTTTACAATCTTGACACTCTTGTTGTGGGTGTCCCTTGTCTTGGTGTCTAGAATCTTGACAGGATGCTCCTCATAGCTCAAAGATGGATCCAATTCTACTGGTTCGGGATCCAATACATGAGATGGGTCAGGAACGTACTTCTTCAGCTGAGATACGTGGAATACATTGTGAACACGACCCAAATTTGATGGTAGATCCAATCGATAAGTCACTTCGCCAATCTTCTCTATGACATCATATGGTCCAATGAATTTCGGGCTCAACTTCCCTTTCTGATTGAACCTCATGACTCCCTTAGTAGGCAAAACTTTTAGATATGCCTTTTCTCTAATTTGAAACTCCAATGGTCTCCTTTTCTGATCAGCGTATGACTTCTGTCTATCCTGAGCTGCCTTCATTCGCTGCTGGATAAGTCTCACCTTATCTGCCATCTCTTCGATTGGTTGTGGACCAATTACTATTGTATCGCTTATGTAGCTCCAACACAGTGGTGTTCTACACTTTCTTGCGTACAATGCCTCGTGGGGTGCCATTCCAATATTGGCGTGGTAACTTTTTTTGTAGGAGAACTCTATAAAAGGTAATCTATCAACCCATGACCTTGAAAGTCCATAACACACGACCTTAGCATGTCCTCCAATGTCTCAATCGTTCTTTCAGTTTGTCCATCAGTAGCAGGGTGGAATGCCGTGCTGAATTTCAACTGTGTTCCCAATGCTTCCTGGAGTTCTTTCCAAAAGTGAGAAAGAAAGTTGGGATCCCTGTAGGAAACTATAGAGCTTGGAACTCCATGGTATCTCACAATGCTCTTCATATACGCATCAACTCTTTGTTCCATGTATCTTTCATCGGAATGAACCTTGTTGTCTTGGTCAATCTGTCGACTACGACCCAAATTTGATTCAGTCCATTCTTTTATGTCGGCAAAGCAGTCACAAAATCCATCGAGATTGAATCCCACTTGCAATCTGGGACCTCCAATGGTTGAACTAAGCCTCCCATTCTTTTATGTTCAAGCTTCACCTTTTGACAAGTCAGACATTTTGCCACAAATTCTGCTACCTCTCTTTTCATTTTGGGCCACCAAAATGTCTTCTTTAGATCCTTATAGAGTTTGTCACCACCTGGATGTACTGACTAGGGTGTGTTGTGCGCTTCACGCATCAACTTTTTTCTTGGTTTCCGCACATTTATGTGGTACACACCATCTCCCCTTATAGCGAATACTTCCATCATCATGGATCTTAAATCCTTCGCTTGACCTTCTCCAATCTTCTTCCTTATCCTTTCAAACTTCACATCTCCAGGCTGGTTACTTCTTATCTCTTCTAAGACATCTGGCACAACTGTCATATCCCCAAGGATATTCTTTACTCCACCTTGTTCCACCACTTCAATCTCGAGCTTTCGGAACTCATGGCATAGTCGGTCTGGCAAAATTAGCATAGTATCTAAAGTATGGCACGATTTCTTGCTTAACGCATCAGCTACTACGTTTGCCTTCCCCTCGTGGTATTGGATACGCAAATCATAATCCTTTATGATCTCCAACCAACGTATTTGCCTGTTATTTAGCTCTTTCTGAGTGAAGATGTATTTGAGACTGCTGGGGTCAGTATAAAATCTACACACTGACCCATATAGGTGATGTCTCCATATCTTCAGCGCGAAAACTATTGCTGCAAGTTCTAAATCATGTGTAGCATAGTTCTCTTCATGAGTTTTCAGCTGTCTCGAAGCAAAGGAAATAACCCTTCTTTCCTGCATAAGCACGCATCCTAAACCCTTCTTCGATGCGTCGCTGTACACGTCATACTCGCCAGAATCATTGGGTAAAGCTAACACAGGTGCTTTAGTAAACTTTTCCTTCAGTGTCTGGAATGCTTCTTAACAGTCTTCGCCCCACTGATACCTTACCGTCTTCTTGGTTAGTGTAGTTGACACGTTCTAACCACAAGTGTATGGTTGTCGTGTGTAGTAATAATCCGGAAATCCAGGTTGTCGAACCCATACGACTTTGTTAAACTAGTTATTCTCGTAAACCTTATGTGGGCAAGTCGCAAAGATTTGTGTTGTGCTAATTCTACTAAAATAAAATGACAAAATTCTCAATTAATCGAGTGGAATGGTTCACGATTAACAAAGAGTGAGTTTATGACTTTTCTAATACGAGGAAAAATACCGGGAATTCTCTAGGTTCACTAGGTTGATCTAAACTTATGTTTTGATTCGTAAAACAATCACGTGCCTTTCACTATTAATCGAGCAACGTAAAACCTACCGAGTTACCAAGCAAGTTATCTATACCTAAACCCAAAATATACCGAGTCACCAAGTCTATTTTACTTTTAAGCATGCATTAAGAATCACAATTTTACTCTAACGATCCTAGTTAACAATATCGAGTTACCAAATATTGATTCGACTAGGTGGATTATTCAATTTACTGATTAACTATCACGGAGTTACCACGTGAAGGTTAATTAAGATTATTCTTACGTTAGCTACTCGCAAAAATAATGAGATCACAACCATAAACAATCCATAATAATGAAAGAACACGAGAGATTAAGTAAAAACATGAATCACAATCTCAAAACATTATGTTTATATCAAACCCTAGCTACACCAAACGAGAATTCCCAGCAAAAAGAGTTTAGCTACTACGATTCATACTCAAAACAACGAGTTTCATAAGTTTCAATAGCAAAAACTAAGAAAGAGGAAGAGTTGAGAATCCAAACGAGTGATCCAAAGCTCCTAAGCTCTTGCATTAGTTTCTTGCTCTCCAAAAGATGTTTCTAACGTGATGAACTACTGAAAAATTTGACCTAAAACACTTAAATACGTTTCCATAACAATATTACAAATTTTGGATAAACTACGCAAAAGCCCCGCACAATTCTGCGTTTTCCAGCAATGTCTTCGTACGAAGACATTTCTCTTCGTACGAAGAGTCTTCGTACGAAGACAATTCCTCTTCGTACAAAGGTATTCCTATGTAAGTACTGCATAGCTGTTTGGGAAGAGATCTTCTGAACTTGAAATTTGGCCAAGTCCTTTTTCTTCGTACGAAGACATTTGTCTTCGTACGAAGACCCCTTGTGTCTGCACTTTTTCTTTGACTTCTTCCTTTGAGTTCCTTACTTACGAAGCTCGTTTCCATCTCCCGCATGATCCTCCAAGCCCTGTTTTCCTGCGAATCACAACACGAAAACACAACCCGCGATCATATCACAATAAAAGCTCAAAATATCCAAAGAAACGCCCTGATTTAACAAGTAAAGCTCATGAACTCATATTATCACATTTTAGCATAATTTACTCAAAAGACGACGAATTCTCCATGTTGAGCCCGCAAAAAGTAGAAATAAAAGGTATAAAATAACTCCGAAAACGGAGTTATCAACTACCCCCACACTACCTTTTGCTCGTCCCGAGAAAATTTCCCAAGTCAATTAAACTTCTCATGCCAAAAATCCTCTCACTTTACCGCAATCAATCCAACTTTGCATACCAAACCCATTATTCATTGCATAACTTCACTACGCCATTTGCATACTACCACCTCTCATTGCATACAAAACCGTCATCAATCGCATACTAGTCCGAGTTAGATCAAACCAAAAACCACCCTTTTACTAGTCGACACGACTCGATTATACACAATGCAACTATATGCAAATGCACTATTCACAACGCAAGTATCGAAATAACAAAATTTTTTTCTTTTTCTTTTGTGAGATTGGGCAATCTCCATTAGCTTAAACCGGTTACCACGAAGCGATGAGAAATCTAGATACAAGGCATGAGTTGAAACCAAATTCGACAACGAGAATCCCCCCTAGCTAGTATAGAGAACCTAGCTTTACTATGTACAAGAATGAATTACCTCTTCATGTGTGCCACAAAATAAGAGGCTACGCTAGGCTAAGCCACGTTCAAGGTCCGAGCTCCTAATCCGCTAACGGTTTTAGAATGATGAGGCTTTAGGGACAAAAGGATAATAATCAAGCACGAGTCCTAAAGCGTCACATTCTCACAAATACCACATCTCACACACCCTCACAACAATGATAGAAACCAAGCCCGAAACTCACTATCTCCGGCCCTCGATCCCCTCACACTCTGGTACAACTACGATCTCCGCGACCATCGTCATGAATGATGCATAAGATAAAACTCCCCGTTAGTGAACTAGTTGCTTATCCCAATACGCTTCAAATTCTTCCTTTATTCAACTCTCCTTTCTCTCTCTCTCTCTCTCTCTCTCTCTCTCTCTCTTTTTAATCTCTCAAATTTCTGCACAATTTCCACAATATATATCTCGAGTGGTCTTGCAAGAGTCAAGCCAAAATAAGATGATAAGGGGGAGGAAATAACCACGTCAATGAATACGTATCACAAATAAGTTCATCTCCCCCTAAATCGATGAAATCCATGGTATAGCAAACTAAGGCGCTGACACGATATAAACTGCAAGTGTACAGTTGTCGTGCGTAATAATAATCCGGTAATCCGGGTTGTCGAACCCAAGAGACTTCTTATGTAATTAGTTATAGATTTTTCACTTTATGTGGGTAAAGCGCGTTGATTGGTGTTTCTAATTCTACTAATATTTAAAAGAACTAGTATCTCAAATAATTCAAGGAATTAATTCAAGATTAAAAAAGCACGAGTTCAAAGTTGAGCAAAATCAGGATATCTCTACGGATCACTAGGTAATTCGCACTACTGTGGATTTATGTTCTACTAACTCGATGAGTTTTTGTTCTAGTTAAACGAGCATAATTATATTGAAGATGTCTCAACCAATAACTATACTTAAACTCTCACAGCTAATTCCTCTAGTCCACTCAAGTTTAAGCACACATTACGATATTTAATCTACTCTTTGTTCTTAGCTAACTAGCAAGATTCCTCAACCCTAGATACGGCTAGTGTGTATTTCAAGTTTCCGGGCAACAAACGTAGATTCCTCTATCGTTCACAACCTAACGCAATCCTATTAATACGTCTACTAATAGAAAAGAGAGATGAAAAGCGTAAAATACACATAACTAGACAAAAATTCATCAATTAAGCATAATTGCATGAAAGCAAATCCATAAATCACAATACGTAGTGATAAAACCCTAGTTTCCTACGAGATATCCCGATAAAAGTGTTTAGCTACTACTAGACATGATCAAAATAACAAGTTCTATGATCATAAACAAAGAACAATAGATTAGAAGAAGTTTAGAAAGCAAACGGATGATTCCCAAGCTCCACAATAGCTCCTAGACGTCAAAACCACGTTCCTCCTTGATAGACTAGACTAAAAACTAGCCCTAATACCCTTTTATACATTTCCATAAAGTTCTAAACAAGTTTTTGATAATTGCACAAAAGCCCAGGACGGATTTAACGAAATCTGTCATCTCTTCGTGCGAAGAACAATTCTCTTCGTGCGAAGAGATTCTCCAACTTGCCTGTTTTCTTCTTGCAACAATCTTCCTATTTTGAGACAAGACAGTACCACACGAAGACTTCTGGAAATTTGGCTAAGTCTTCCCTTCGTGCAAAGACAATTTCTCTTCGTGCGAAGAGAACTGTCCTTAGCTTTTTTCTGGCTCTTTTTCTTCAGTTTTCCTTGCTTTCTTTATTTCTGAAGCTCGTTTCTTCATTACCTTCGACCCTCGCGTCCTATTTCCTGCCAACCACAACACGAAATACGAACCCGCGATCATATCACAATAAAAGCATCAAATATACATGAAACACCCGGATTTAACGATGAACGCTCAACAACTCAAATTTCACAAATTTAGCATATAATACTCAAAAGACGATAAAATTCTCCATGATAAGCACGCAAAACATAGCAAAACAAGGAATAAAATAACTCCAAAACAGAGTTATCAACTACCCCCACACTACATTTTGCTCGTCCCGAGCAAATCCTCAAGCCAACTCTCACAATCTCATCTCACTTCCTCAAACCTCTTCCAATTTTCGAACTTTCTTTTCATACATACCACATTTGCCATTGCATACTTACCTACCACATTTGCATACTCAACACAACATCGCCTACGAGTCCGAGGTCAACATCCAAACACAAACCACCTTTTACTAGCCGACACGACTCGATTATAAACAATGCGACTACATGCAAACGCAATATATACAATGCAAGAAATCAAAGAACAAATTTTTTTGCTTTTGCGAGATCGGGCAATCTCAATTAACTTAAACCAGTCATCATGGATTGATGAAAAATCTAGGAACAAGGCGTGAATTGAAACTAAGCTTGACAACACCACTTTCCCTTAGATCGTATAGAGAGCCTACCTTTACTAAGTACAAGAATAACCTACCTCTTCGCGTGTGCCGTTAAAAGTAAGAGGCTACGCTAGGTTAAGCCACGTTCAAGGTCCGAGCTTCCTATTCCACTAACGGCTTCGAATGTTGAGGCTTAGGGACAACAAGATAATCAAAATCAAATAACCCTAAAGCGTCACATCCTCACATATGAACCACATCTCACACTCCCTCACAATGATGATAAGAACCGCAACCCTAAACTCACCGCCTTCGGCCCTCAATTTCCTCAAACCCCGGTACAATTACGATCTCCGTGGCCACCATTGCGAATTGTGTAAAAAATGAATGCCGCCGCCAATGAACTAGTTCCTTTCACCACTCGATTTCCATGAAGCTCCAACTTATTCCCTTATTTCATCTCTCCTTTTTCTCTCTCTCTCTCTCTTTTTTTTTTTTTTTTTTTTTTTTTTTTTTTTTCTGTATTTTTTTTTCTTTCCCTCAACAACATCTTCCAAAATATACCAAATTACACGAGTGGTTCTTCCAAGAGTAAGTAATGACAAGGGGAAGGGAATCAAACAAACCGATGAATAAGAATCACAAGAAAAAGTCATCTCCTCCCTATCTCGATGAAGTACATGGTGCCACGAAACAAGTCGAAATCAATATAAAAATGTGCATGGGGGTGGAGTCGTCAAAAGCTGAATTTCCATGTCCGTAGTCAATAGTCGACACCGCCACACTAGAACGTTGTCTTGACCCTCTCTCAAGTAGTCAAATATACGAAAGTATCATGCCTAATCCAACCGATCCTCCTACACCGTAACGAAGAAAAGAACCGATCCCTAGCATGATCCACCAATCAATACCAACCAACCCCATTTCCGTGCGTATTAGATGTGACGCACTCACGGCTCTCCACACTTGTGTCCATGATGTAGTGACATGCAACACCGCCACACCGAAGTGCGCAAGCCTACTCACACTCACCCTCGCATCCCCTCGTAACTATCCACTAAAGCGCATGCGATCATGTAGAACTCACAAGTATGTGCAAATAAGCTCTCCCTCATCGAACCCCCTCAACTACAACTCCCTTGTGACGCACTAAAGTGGTGATTCTAAACGATTTGTGATGAAGGCCAATAATCGTCACCCTAGGTCAAGAGGTTATAAAATAAACCAAGGTTCAAATCGGGTTTTCTAGTGGTCCGACAAGGTGAGTTCTATAAGCAGTGAGTGCTCTAATACACAACCCCACACAGCTGTTTCGTGTGCCACTACGGGGCGGGTTGGCGACTACCTAAGACGTACACATGAACCTTTGGCTTGTTTAGCTCACACCTAGCTCAACTCTTGTAAGAAAAATACGGCACACACTTTAGATTTGAAAATCAAGTACGTGTGTAAAATAGGTAGGCACTCCCGTAAAGAAAGTCCTTCTATACGTATTAAGGGGAACTCACATTGTCGTTCTCGGTTGCAAGTCACGCCCTACACCTAAATTCCTCACAACTCCTTGATTTTACCAATTTAAAGCTTCTTTTCGATTGCCCTTTCTCAAATTTTTCAGTTTTTATGATTTTTTAATTTTTTTATTTTTTTTTTTCTTTTTTAAAACTCTAGATGCATATGCCAACTCGACTACGACTCGATACAGGTAGGGGACTCAATAATTTAAAAATAATGCAACTAAATGCAAAAATATACACATCTACCACAATACGACACTATATTTAACACGACCCCAACCACAAAGACTCACACAATACGACTAGGCCTATATGCAAACAAGGCTATGCAAGACTCGATACTAGGCTAGTAAAAGGTACCACCACCCCCACATTAGGATGCATCGTTGTCCTCAAGGAGAAACCGAGGACTCAACAATCCTAGCGCAAGGGTTCTCTCTCCTCTACTCATCCTCTTCGGAGTACGGGGCATCCTCGCCTCCAACTTCACCATCCCCATATTCTTCGTCCTCATTCTCATCAGGCGGGGCCTCATACGCGGCCCCTTGATACCATCTTTCAGTGGTAGGGACAGGCGGAACAAACTCCTCTCTAGGTACCTCAGTCGAGTAGAGCACCCACTCACCAACCATCTGAACCAAATTACCCAATTGGGCTTGGTTGCTCTGCAAACACTCAAACTGACGCCTCATCTCTTCCCTATCCACTGTCATCTCCTCTCTCAACTGGTTGAAGGCTGCCTCACCATCAAAACCAGCTCTCTTCACTCCTATACTCTTCTTTCGGCCCTTGTTCCGCTTCAAGGCTTTGGCCGTGGCGTCAAACTTAGACCACTCTCTCTTAGGGAAGACGGGAATGACTTTGTCGCACTCGGGAATTGCCACCTCCGAAACAACGGCTAAGTGAGTGAGCAAGCAAGTGTGTCCGGGGGCAATCTTGTTGTTACTCGAAATTCGATCCATGATATTACCCCAAATGAAGCGAGGAATATCAATTCTCTGCCCCTCCCAAAGAGACAATGCCATCACACAAAGTTTGGAGGAGAATGTGGGGTTTGAGGTGGTTCCCAAAACCCAATTCTCCAACAGATCACAAACCCATCTAGCCTCCGGCTTTAACTCACCATTCACAACTTTCCATTTAAGCATTGAACCTTTCATATCCCAAGGAGACTTACCCGGTGGAAAACAATTTTTTTTAACCCTTTCATAAATGTTCTCATCCGACACAACCCGAGCAAAGGAACACGCATCCGCTAGAGGTGGAAATTTAAGCGCGAAGCCGATAGCCTCCGGTGTGAAGAATATCCACTTGTTTCTACAGTATACCAACCTATGGTCTCTACTTTCACCATCCAACGCATACCTAAGGTTGACATTAAATTCCCTAGCGATTGGTGCGCTCGACTTTCCTACCAACTCAAACCACTTAAGGTGCCCTTCCCTATCATAGATGTTCTTTATAGGTTGGGGCATGTCCGAGTGAAATTCAAACACTTTCTCCGATTGACCCGATTTCTTTAGATAATAGTCATGGTCGTAATCATAGTGGGCCTCGTGGGTCACAAAGCGATACGATTCAAAGTTCGACTCAGTCACGCTTTTCACATTCACTTTCCTGTCTCTTCTTTGTCTCATCACAGGTCGGTTAGGAAAAGGGGTCTTAAGCAAATTATATTTAGGCGACTCCGGCGCCTCTATGGTAGGCGGAGCAGAACCGGATGCCTCCATAGACGACCCCTCACCCGTCTTTCACTTTTTTGACAAGCAAATAGGACGAAAATTTAACAAGTGCACCGTGACAGGGAGTGTAAACGAAATCAACTAACACGTAGCAACTAAATAGTTAACACCTAGGACTCTAACCAATCGCCCCCAAGGTTCGCAACTAAGCGAAAGAAAATAAAACGGGCTTTTACTCAATTGTGCCTAGACGCTTAAAATTGAAATTGCTAGTGTGAAGATAGTACCTGAGACACCCGGAGTACCCTTCTTATGGGTGTCGTTTCCGCGAAAAATTCACCAAGAAGGGCCAAATTGATCGGTGAAATTTTTTCCGGGAAATTTAAAAAATGCGTGCTTTCCTTACTCTCCTTGTAGTCCCCGTCGATGTTTGTTATTGAACTTTTGATCGAATCCCCCTCCAAGTGCTTCAATTTTTGAATCTAGGAATTGAAACCCTAGGTTTTGTTCTTCCCCAAATCGGCTGTTAGAGTGAGATTGAGCCAAAACTCCACGAGTTAATCTTCTTCTCCTCCTTCTGGCGAGCAAAACCCTTCCTTCCTCTTCTGATTTGGTGAAGTTTTGAAGATTGAAGAATTTGGAGCTTTTGAGAGTGATGGAGTAATCGACGGGAAGAAGAACAACTGAAGAACTGATGGTTCATGCGTGTGGATGTGGGTTTAAATACCTCCACTCTGAATTTCCAGAAATACCCTCCATAAAAAGACCCATCTTCATCTTGCTGTCACGGCTTTTTAGTCTTTTTACGCTCTCTGGGCATTCTCTTCGTGCGAAGAGATGCTCAGTTAGCCCAATTTCTCTTCTTGTGACAGTCCTCCTATTTTGAGACAGAGGCATGTCACACGAAGAGAAATGAAAAAAATTCTAAGTATGAACTCTTCGTGCGAAGAGAATTTCTCTTCGTGCGAAGAGTTCTGGGCACAGGTTAAAAAAATTCTTTTTGCTTGAATTTCTTCGACTTTTTACTCGTTCCTTGGAATCTTCATGGATCTCCTCGTCCTCGAGACCCCGTGTAGATGATAAAAAGTTCCCAAAGTCTGGGGAATATTTTATTCTTCAAATTCATGCTCTCAAAGGTGCGTTGCAAATTTCCGGATGTTTAAGCCGCTCGAGCATCCTTTTTCGCCATTGTGCTCGTGTCTTTGCTTCTCCATGAATCTCCTCGACCTAGAGATTCCATTTGCGTTATGAAAGATTCCCAATGTCTGGGGAATCCTTTATTCTTCAATTTGATCCTTCCAAAGACCCGTTTGGCAATTCCGGATGCTTTTCGACGCTTTTTTACTCGCTTAACATCCTTTTTGGCCTAACTTCTTCGTCCGGACCTACGCGATCCACCTGTCCACAGAAAGCTCTCGACCACCCCCACACAATGGCACTCTTCAATCTTGGTTACAGTGCTGTCTGCAAAAATTTGCCTCGTAATACGTGCCATTTTTTCAGCTTTCCCGACTTCTTGACGTTTCTTTGCATATATCAAGACAGGGAGTCTGGGAATATGATCTTTCCCACGTGCGTGTGTTGTGTGAGTGTCGGAATGGCATCCGTCCTTTATTTCTTCGTTCCGGATCCCGATACGCCTTTTAGTCTGCCGTTCCTCGATTTATCGTGCAATTCTTCACTCGCGTATCAAGAAGGGGGATCCGAAACAGGCCTTCCACCTAGGATTCCTGCACACACTCATTGGAAACATTAAATCCACTCTCTTGCACCTCTCAAATAAGTAGAACAGAATAAAATAACAAAACAGTGTGTAAATCTACACTAAAGCAATAAATAGGTTGGGTTGCCTCCCAACAAGCGCTTTGTAATTTAAGGTCGACGGCCCGACCCAGTTACCTCAAATGAGCTCAGATAACGGGAATCGCTTTTTAGGCGCTCAATCACCCCCAATGAAATCCCGTCCACGTACGGCTTTGCTCGCTGTCCATTTATCTTGAACCTGTTCCCATTCTCAGCTTCGACCTCAAGCGATCCCCATGGGTAAACCTCGGTAATTCTGAAAGGGCCGCTCCATCTTGACTTCAACTTGCCTGGAAACAGTTTCAAACGTGCATTAAAAACCAATACCTTCTGCCCCACCTTGAAGTCTCGCGGTATAATGTGCTTGTCGTGCCATTGCTTTGTCCGCTCCTTATATATTTTTGCACTCTCATAAGCCATCAACTGAAACTCTTCCAGCTCTAGCAACGCCTGTTTCCTCTGCTCACCTAAGAGCTTCGCATCCAAGTTGATCTTTTTCAGTGCCCAAAATGCCTTATGCTCAAGTTCCACCGGGAGATGGCATGACTTCCCAAATACAAGTTGGCAGGGAGACATGCCCAAAGGAGTCTTGTATGCAGTCCGATAAGCCCATAGACTGTCATTCAGATGTAAGGACCAGTCTTTGCGTCCGGGGTTGACTGTCTTCTCTAGAATCCCCTTCATCTCTCGATTAGATACCTCAGCTTGCCCATTTGACTGCGGATGGTAGGCGAGTGATATCTTATGCGTCCTTACCCCATACTTGCTCAACACATTAGCAAAGACTTTCTTCATGAAATGAGTACCTTCATCACTAATAATTGTCCTGGGTGTCCCGAACCGCGTGAAAATATTCTTGCGCACAAACCTCTCAACAGTAGCTCCATCATTCTTGGGACACGCCATCGCCTCTATCCACTTAGTCACATAATCAAAAGCTAACAAGATATACAAATTGCAAAATGAAGAGGGTAATGGCCCCATGAAATCAATGCCCCAAACATCAAATGGTTCCACCTCCAACACGAAATTTTGCGGCATCTCATTTCGGTTGGAAATATTGCCGGTTCTCTGACACCGGTCACACTTCTGTACAAATAGATGGGCGTCTTTATGCAATGTAGGCCAAAAGAAACCGCTCTGAAGTACCTTTGCCACTGTTCTTGATTTGCCGAAATGACCTCAACAATTCAACTCGTGGTAGTGTCTGAGAATCTCTAACGTGTCTGGCTCCGCAACACACCTCCGCAATACATTGTCCGCCCCCAACTTGAAAAGATAAGGATCATCCCAGTAGTATTGTCGCGCGTCTGCAAAGAATTTCTTCCTCTGGTGGTGTGTCATATCCTTGGGGACAATATTGAGCGCCTTGAAATTTGCTAAGTCAGCAAACCAAGGCACAGCTGCTACCACAACCATAAGCTGCTCATCTGGAAAATCTTCTCTAATTGGTACATCTTCCTGCTTCCCATTCTCCAGCCGTGACAAATGATTAGCAACAACATTCTCCACAAACGTTTTTATCTTTGATCACCACATCAAACTCTTGCATCAACAAAACCCACCGGATCAGTCTTGGCTTGGCATCCTTCTTGGTGAGAAGGTACTTGAGAGCTGCATGGTCTGTGAAAATCGTCACCTGAGAACCTACAAGATATGGATGAAACTTGTCCAACGCAAAAATGATCGCCAACATCTCTTTCTCCGTGGTGGCATAATTAATCTGTGCATCATTAAGAGTTCGGCTGGCATAGTAAATGACATGAGCTACCTTTTCTTTCCGCTGTCCCAGAACTGCTCCCACCGCATAGTCACTAGCATCACACATGATCTCAAACGGCAAGTTCCAGTCCGGTGTGGCAATGATGGGCGCGCTAATAAACTTCTCCTTGAGCACATCAAAAGCTTCCTTGAACTTCGCATCAAACTCAAAGACTGCATCTTTGTCAAGCAAACCGGATAGAGGTTTTGTGATCTTTAAGAAATCCTTGATAAACCGCCGGTAGAATCCTGCATGTCCCAAGAAACTCCTTACCCCTTTGACAGTTTTAGGGTATGGTAGCTTCTCAATAACCTCAATCTTTGGGCAGTCCACCTCTAGGCCTCTGCTTGAAATCTTGTGCCCTAAAACAATACCCTCAGTAACCATGAAGTGACACTTCTACCAATTGAGCACTAGGTTGGTGTCAATGCATCTATCCAGAACACGGGCCAATTGTTGTAAGCAATCTTGGAACCCATCACCATACAATGAGAAGTCGTCCATGAATAATTCGAAATTCTGCTCCATCATGTCTGAGAAGATCGACATCAAACACCTCTGAAACGTAGCATGTGCGTTACATAACCCGAAAGGCATGCGTCTAAAGGCAAAGGTCCCATAGGGACAAGTGAATGTTGTCTTCTCCTGATTAGCTGGCTCAAAATCTATTCGATTATACCCTGAGTACCCATCCATAAAGCATTAATGAGAATGACGCGCCAGCCTATCCAGCATCTGATCGACGAACGAGAGGGGAAAGTGATCCTTCAATGTGGCATCATTGAGTTTGTGGTAATCCATGCAAACTCTCCACCCAGTAACAGTACGAGTGGCAATCTGGTCACCTTTTTCCCCGTCCACCACAGTGATAACTCCCTTCTTAGGGACACATTGCACTGGGCTCGCCATGTGCTGTCAGAAATCGGATAAATGATGCCTGCTTCCAACCATTTAAGCACTTCTTTCTTCACCACCTCTTGCATGTGAGGATTGAGGCGGCGCTGAAACTAAACTACCGGCTTCTTATCTTCCATGAGCCGAATCTTGTGCTGGCAAACTGTGGGGATGATCCCCTTGATATCCGCTATGGTCCACCCCATAGCTGCCTTTCTTTCCGGCAATACCTTGAGAGCTTGCTCCTCCTGTTCCCTGTCCAAACACGCATATACAATAACAGGCAAAGTCTCATTAGATCCCAAGTACAAATATTTTAAATGAGCAGGTAAAGGTTTCAATTCTAAAACAGGTGCAATAATAAGAGAAGGAGTAAGAGTCGTCCTGCTTCCCTCATCAAAGAGGGGTAGGGGCTTTGGCCAATGCGCCTCCATATCTTGCTCCTTTTCGCTTGAGTCAAGTAGAGCAAGCTCCTCATATAGCTGCTCCAACAGTACATCCTCCTCTTCTGGCATGTATGCCTCCACGCCAAAACACTGCTCACTCACCGCATATGCGGGAAACTTCATAGCCTCAAATACATTGAAGGCCACCTTCTCATCGTTGATCCGCATAGTCAGCTCTCCATTGGCCACATCAATGATATTCCTCCCCGTGGCCAGGAATGGGCGGCCCAAGATAAGGGGAATATCATCGTCAGCCTCGATGTCTAGGATCACAAAATCAGCTGGGAAGATGAGTCCCTCAACTCTCACTAATACATCCTCCAAAACACCCCTTGGGCGTTTTATGGTGCGGTCAGCCATCTGCAAACACATTCTGGTAGGTTTAGGGTCTCCCACGCCAAGCTGCTCAAAAACCGATGTGGGCATCAAATTGATACTTGCACCAAGATCACATAATTCCCTTCCATGAAAAGCATCTCCCAATGTCACAGGAATGATGAAGCCACCCGGATCTTTCATCGTATTTGGTAACACCTTTTGCACAATGGCGCTACACTCCTCATTCAGAGTCACGGTTTCAAAATCATCCATGCGCCTCCTATTAGAGAGGAGGTCCTTGAGAATTTTTGCGTATTTGGGAATGTGTGATATTGCTTCCGCAAAGGGGATATTTATGTGCAACTTCTTCAAGATATCCTCAAACTTCTTGAAGTGCTTGGCATCCTCTTGACTCTTCAATCTATGCGGGTAAGGCACACGCATACTATACTCTTCCTTTGGCTTAGGCTTTTCCTCCGACTTCCTACTCGTGTCCTATGATTGGGGAATCACGGTAGGCACGAGAATTTCTTCATCTAATGCTTTTTCGGTGGCCTTGGTCGCTTCAGCTCGCGCGTGGGTAGGATATGGGGGGTCCTTAGTGGTGATCCCACTATGAGTAGTGATAGCCTTCAATTGCTCAGGTGGAGCGACTGTATTAGAAGGTAACATACCCGGTGGAAGTCGAGTATTTGGATTGGCTATCTGGCCAATCTGTGTCTCATGGCTCTTCATCGTGGCTTCTATCGCGACAATCTTGCTCTCAATTTTATCATTGCTAGCTAACAATTTCTTCAACAACGCGTTTGTATCATGTTCTTCTCATGGTGGGGCCTGCTGTTGTGGAACCTGTCTTTGAGCTTAGTATGGAACATTTGGCCTTTGACCTGGCGCATATAATCCACTATTTGGATTGGCATAGCTGAAGTTAGGGTGATTGCGATTGTTGGGATGATAGGTGTTGGGCCATTGCTGCTGTCTTGGTTGACCCATGTAGTTCACGTCTTCAATACCATCCCCATATCCCTAATTTGCATATGCTACCATATCTCCCACTGAATTCACCTGGGCCGATGGATTCATATTACTGAAAGCCAAAGTCATCACTGCCATCTGATGTTCAAATTTTTGTTCCACCATGGACTCAATCTTACTAACCAATGCCCCATCTGATTTCGTGTTTCTACGAGTCTCATACCTCGTGGACTCACGTTTTGCTACTTTATCCAGCAGATCCCGGCACCTCTGTAATCCCAGACCCATAAAATTACCCTGAGCCATCATGTCGAGTTCATTTGCAGTCTCTCTGTCTAAGGCATTATAAAAATAGTGCAGAAGTTTGTACCATGGCTCTCCGTGAGTGGGGCATCTGCGAAGGAGCTGGTTGAACTTTCTCCACGTGTCTCCCAAAGAATCATCTTCCTGTTGTGTAAACTTTGTTATATCAGCCATCCGTTGAGCAACCTTGGATGGCGGAAGATACTTCCTGAGAAATTCCCTGCTACAATCTGCCCATGTAACGATACTGCCTGCTTGAAGTTCCATCAGCCATGTCTTTGCCTTTCCCGATAAGGAGAAGGGGAAAAGCATGAGCTTTATCGTCTCGAGTGGAACTCTCTGATCATACATAGTGGAGGTAATCTGCTCGAAATTGAGCAAGTGTTGATGCAGATCATCACTTGGGGCTCCAGTGAATCAGCACTCATCCCGAACCATGTTGATCAATGGTTGGCGTATCTCGAAATGTGCGGCGCTAATTTGAGGCCTGACAATAGTGGGTTGATACTCCTCCGGTGTAGTTCTGAAGTAATCCACCAAAGGACGCTCATCCTCCTCAGCATTTTTGACTTGCTCTGCCGCATTCTGACCGTTATTGTTCCGATTATTGCCCCCATTATTTCCATTAGCTCCATTGTTTCTACCATTAACTCCTCCATTGTTTCCATCAACTACCTCCGCACCAGGGAGTTGTTGTGGGTTTGGAGGGTTCATCCTTGCCATTGCAGCTTGCATCTCGTTCAACTGAGCTCTGAGCTCCTCAGTCTCCCGTGCTCGATTTGCTGCATCTTCCACAGCTGCAGCTCTAGCTGCTTTCGCATCTTGCAAGCGCTTGCGGAACCTCTCAAACTCAGCTCTAGTTTGATCGTCCATATGAACTGAATTTTCTTTCCTCTTGTCTCTACGTTCTGCACGCAATAACGATTCTGGATCCTCAAGTACCGGATGCAAAGGCTCGTCTCTAGAACGGGACATGCACCAAGTAAATCAAACCTGAAAACACAAATCACACGCAGAAAATAGGTGAGTAACAGGTATAAACTGAAAAAGTAAATTTCTAAAGAGAAAAATAATAACTAATTTATTTGAAGTCCCTGACAACGGCGCCAAAAACTTGACACGATTTAAACTGCAAGTGTACAGTTGTCGTGTGTAATAATAATCCGGTAATCCGGGTTGTCGAACCCAAGAGACTTCTTATGTAATTAGTTATAGATTTTTCACTTTATGTGGGTAAAGCGCGTTGATTGGTGTTTCTAATTCTACTAATATTTAAAAGAACTAGTATCTCACACTACAACAAATATGACATTTGTTGACAGTTTTTTTGTCGACAGACGGTTTTATGTCGATGGTTACGCGATTAATCGACAATATCAGAATTTGTCGATGCACATGATATTTTTTGTCGACCTTTTAGTTTTTATGTTATTCTTCCCAATAATGTGGTCAATATTTTAGGAGTATTTATTTGATTTTGACATCTACTTACATAGTGACATATCTTTTTGTCAACTCCTGCTTTAAAAAATTGGAGGGTAAATAATTGGTGTTTACCGCCCTTTCAAATTGTGAGGAGGGAATAAAAATTTAAATCAATTCCAAAACAGTAACACACGTTTCACTCTCACCCTCTCATACGACTCTCATCCTAAACCCTCAACCGGCGGCGATCGATTCCTGCAACTCTCTCCATCCTCTTCGCTACGCCTCTCTCTCTCATCTCCCTCGCCCTCTCCATCATCACCTATTCAAGACCCGGTAAGGCATCTCCATCATCACCTATTCAAGACCTGGTAAGCCCTCTCTCATCTCCGTCGCCCTCGCCCTCGCCCTCTCTCTCTCTCTCATCTCGCCCTCGCCAAATCCGAATGTGTGCTTAATCAATTCGATGTGTCTCACCACCATTGAGACCCTCTCTTCGTCTCTCTGCTCCAGATTTCAGACCGAGGAGATGTGTGTCTCTGTTACAAGTCGTGGTTTGCTCTCAGTGCTGGTATAGATCTCTCTGAACTGGGTTTCGACTCTTCACCCATCTCCTCTCCCCGCAAGACTCTCTGGCAAGTCCTCTCTCCCTCACGGCGTTCTCTCTTGCCCCGTCTAATGGCCATCTGTTGTGACCTATCTGTTGTTAAACTCTGATTTCGGGATTTTTGATTCTTCTTGCAGCTGTCGGTTATTGATTGTAGTTTGTTTTTACCCATCATCGATGATGGCTCAGGTAAACCAAAGTATTTGCACGCCACCGTCTGCTTCAATCATTCCAATATGTTTTGCCCCTGATTTTTTTGATCTATTTGTGTTATCGACTGTAGTTGTGCGAAGTGGCTGTGGAGTACCATCAATCTCGGGTGTTGGCTATCCGGTTCAACAGGTTTGTAATTTCTGAATCACTGATTTTGTTCAAGGAACTAATTTTGAAATTTTGGTTGATATTATACACCTATGTGGAATCTGGATTCTCATTCTCCTGATTAGAGTGTACCTGACTTTCAACTATAAGTATACAAATGGAGCAAACATGACAGTGTGATATGTTTATCAGTTTGGATCTATTGCATTTCATAGTTTTTGGATTGGAGTATTACTTTTGGGGTTCATTTGGGTTCAATAGTTTTCACTTCTATTAGTAACTTCATGACATGAAGCAGCTAAAATCAATGTTCTTTCTCTGTATAAAGTTTAAACCCTCTACATTGTAGGACATCGATTTTATTATGCTCGCCTTTTAGTATGTGTGAACATCCATGCATTTGCAAGATTCTATTTGTGTAATTTAATTTAATTTAGTTCTCCCATATGTGAGCTTTATTATGTGATGTCTGTGTTAGGCAATGAAGCTACGACTTAATTTGATGATTGTAAAGTTAGTCAGCATTTCATGTTGAGCAATAGAAATGGGAATTGGTTTCATGTTTAGCTGATTCTTGAAATTCCATTATGCAGGTGGTCTTGAAGGCTAATGGATGAGTTCAGATTCGAGTAAGGTCAGCACCAGCAATCCCCTCGAAGGTACATGAGAAGGTTGTTCTTTGCCTCTCTCAATTGATTAATCGACTTGGTTTGTTGTTTGACTTCGTTGGATAGGATATGTAGATAGGTTTGTATGCATGATTAATTGTAAAGGTCACTAGGTCCTCTGAACTAAGCTACTGAGCAAGTGAAATGAAGACATAGATAGTTAATATTTTACGTCTGGCCTCTAAATTAACATGGGCATGCTGGATGGTACTCTGACCAAAGTCGTTTAGACCTTAGTCGTGCATATATTCGTGCAGCAGATTGGTTGTTATGTAGTCAGATATCCTAAGTTAGTTATATTTGACATTGGATAGAGAATGTATTTCTTCTAAATTATGCTCCTTGCTATCAGTTTTGTATTATTTCCTCGCAATGATTAGATTTCCCGGAATAACATGTATTGTTGGAGGAATTTCTTTTAGTATCCTCTGAACCTATTCAGCAGACCTCCAATAAAGAGGTATGAACATCACGATTCTAATGGATACTAAAGACCACAAACTAAATGCGCAGAAAATAATCCCTTTTTGTATCTGTGAATCATGTGACTAAATTAAAATCACAGTAGATGTTCCTCGAACTTTTGACATCCTACATGCCAGACTATGAGGATCAATGAGTTTCTTTGGAGTTTGGCAAACTGCCTTTTGGTTTGAATGATATAATCCAGATCTTTTATAGTTTGAAACAAAAACGAAGTATCCAAACACAATTAAAGCATGAGTCTTTCAAATAATTGAGTATAACAACTCACGATGGTCCATATATTATTCCATAAGTTTTTGTTGTTTAAGCATAGAGTTATGCAAGCTTATTTCTCCTTTTGTCTACTTGCATAATTCTGAAACTTTACCCTGTTTACAATTTTAAGTAAATTCTTTTGTTCAAGCTTTTGTATACACGAATCGAAATAGCTACTATAGCGGGTAAATCCCGTTGAACCACATAGCTACTAGGTATGGCATTTGAATTGTATTGTGAATACTATGCTGTGAATACGCATGTTGTTGAAAGTGAAAACGACCCACCATCAAATCTGAATATAGTCAGATTGGGTCTGATTTATTCTGCTTATCTTTGAATTAGTTGCCTATTTTTCTCGAGACTTGCTTTAATTTATCACCTATCACATATGGGTCGATCTTTATTGCCTACTTTTTGTATCATAGTTTTGTATAGATTGTGACTTCCTGATTTGTTATGTAGCCATATATTTTGTATCATTTGAACTGATTAGTTCACTTATGTATTAAAGTTATACTTTCTTTCGTGTACACCATGTTCAGAAGAGAAGCAAGTTAAAAAAAAAAATTCTTTTCACTGTCGTGTAGACAATGTTTACTAGATTTTGAATCAAATACACAAATTAATGTTAATTATTTATCGTGGTGCCCTATTTTGTTCGTGTTAGATTGTGCCCTCGGCCACGGGTTATCCCATTTACTCTGGACAATGTGCTCGGTTTAGAGAGCTTTTCAAGTTACCATTTTCTTTTTTATCATTTACTTTTGACTATATTAGCTCTGTATTTTGAAGAATAACTATTCTTCTTTTCAATTTATTTATCTTCTCAACTCGCAGATTACTAGCACGAGGAGCTCCTATGTTGGGTAATCATCTACTTTGGAAGTCTGCTATCAAATGTGATCTGATAGAGTAAGAGTAAGTGTCATGTTTTGTTTATACTAATCAGCTCAGCGTAATGTTTCTAGGATTTTTTTTTTCACTTTCCTTATACTCTGATGAACAAGGTTTGGTATTGTATTGAAGCAATTTTTCAATCCATTCCGTGTGGGTTGTCCTCAAGATGTATGGATTCATTGTATTTACATTTAATAAGTTGGTTCATTTGTATGAAATTGTATTGGAAATCCTTAATGTATATTGACTTTCTTCGTGATATAGAAAATTACAAAAAGATCCAAATGCTAAGAGATGTTAGATTGAGTTTTTTCATTTTCTTTGTGACTTGACCAATACGCAGTGCCCTCGGCCAGGGGTCATGCGTATGGGTTCATACATTGCGCTCAAACGGTGGCAACTTTGGCATGGTTTTTTCATATGGAGGATTTTGAAGAACGAATTTTTTGTGATTTTGGCTTTGACCCGCTGTTTGTTGATGTTGTCTTGAGTATGAAAGGCAGACCTAACCTTCAATACATCTCTACATTTGTAACAGGCAACTGATATCAGTCCCTGACAGAGGTTTGGCGGCCCAACAGTAAATCTCAATTTCCCGTTTTAATTTGTCTCTCTCTCTCTTTTTTTTTTTGCATTGTTTGTTTATTATTATTAGAAGTTAGCTATTGTGAGTTGTCATTATATTTAATGCTCTCAATGTTTTCTCTGCATTTTGATTAAACACATGATTCTTTTTTTCATTGTTGGCAGGTTTTAGCGTCGCTGGTATAGGTTCAGCTCATCGAAGGACCGAAATAACTACTGGCCGATGATTCTGGACACTTGATGATATAACAATTAGTAGCTGAATTTTGGGCACTTGATTCCTCTAGATGTAATAGTTTTTGAACTTTGAAACGCAAGCTGCTTCTTTTGTTAACTTAATACTGCGACCCTTTAATTTGTACAACTCTTTAACTCGGCTAAGGATGCAAAATAGTTATTATGCAGTATTATTTTGGTTTTTGATGTAAAAAATCTCACTTTTGGAGGGTTGATCTTGGATTTGAGCACAGTTGTGCATATATGTTTGAGTAGTGTTGGAATTTCGGGTGCATGCCTGCATATTAATAAAAGTCCCCATTTTTTTTTATTTGGTCGCGATACTATCGACAAACATGTGTGTCGCCATGAAGATGTAATCATCTTTACTGGTGACAAATATTTTTGTCACTTATCTACATAAACTACTAAATTTGCTTGTCGGTAGTTGTACTAGCGACATAAAAGATTTGTTGTTAGATTTAAACTGTCGACAAAAACTGACGTCGCCTTTTTTTTTTTCTGCCGACGTAATTGAGATTTTTCGGCCTTAATACTAACGACCGACTTGTAGTGACCATTTTCCGTCAAAAAATTATTTGTCGGTAGAATTTCTACCGACATATTTGGCCTTTCTAGCGACAATTTTTTCTGTCAACGGAGGCAGAATTTGTTGTAGTGTCAAATAATTCAAGGAATTAATTCAAGATTAAAAAAGCACGAGTTCAAAGTTGAGCAAAATTAGGATATCTCTACGGATCACTAGATAATTCGCACTACTGTGGATTTATGTTCTACTAACTCGACGAGTTTTTGTTCTAGTTAAACGAGCATAATTATATTGAAGATGTCTCAACCAATAACTATACTTAAACTCTCACAGCTGATGCCTCTAGTCCACTCAAGTTTAAGCACGCATTACGATATTTAATCTATTCTTTGTTCTTGGCTAACTATCAAGATTCCTCAACCCTAGATACGGCTTGTGTGTATTTCAAGTTTCCGGGCAAAAAAAGTAGATTCCTCTATCGTTCACAACCTAACGCAATCCTATTAATACGTCTACTAATAGAAAGGATAGATGAAAAGCGTAAAATACACATAACTAGACAAAAATTCATCAATTAAGCATAATTGCATGAAAGCAAATCCATAAATCACAATACGTAGTGATAAAACCCTAGTTTCCTACGAGATATCCCGATAAAAGTGTTTAGCTACTAGTAGACATGATCAAAATAACAAGTTCTATGATCATAAACCAAGAACAAGAGATTAGAAGAAGTTTAGAAAGCAAAAGGATGATTCCCAAGCTCCACAATAGCTCCTAGACGTCAAAATCACGTTCCTCCTTGATAGACTATACTAAATACTAGCCCTAATACCCTTTTATACGTTTCCATAAAGTTCTAAACAAGTTTTTGATAATTGCACAAAAGCCCCGGACGGATTTAACAAAATCTTTCATCTCTTTGTGCGAAGAACAATTCTCTTCGTGCGAAGAGATTCTTCAACTTGTCTGTTTTCTTCTTGCAAAAGTCTTCCTATTTTGAGACAGCACAGTACCACACGAAGACTTATGGAAATTTGGCTAAGTCTTCTCTTCGTGCGAAGACAATTTCTCTTCGTGCGAAGAGAATTGTCCTTAGCTTTTTTCTAGCTCTTTTCCTTGAGTTTTCCTTGCTTTCTTTATTTCCGAAGCTCGTTTCTTCATCACCTTCGACCCTCGCGTCCTATTTCATGCCAACCACAACACGAAACACGAACCCGCGATCATATCACAATAAAAGCATCAAAATATACATGAAATGCCCGGATTTAACGATGAACGTTCAGAAACTCAAATTTCACAAATTTAGCATATAATACTCAAAAGACGATAAAATTCTCCATGATAAGCACGCAAAACATAGCAAAACAAGGAATAAAATAACTCCAAAACGGAGTTATCAGCCGCTGACACAATAAAGCACATGTGTGGGGATGTAGTCGTCGCAAGCTCAATCTCGATGTCTGAAGTCAAAAGTCGACACCCCCACACTCAAATGTAATCCTTACCCCTCTCATGTAGCCAATCGGATATATGTCTCGTGCCTAATCCAACCAAACCTCCCACACCATGATGAGTAAGATCCGGTACCTAGCACGATCCACCAATTAATTTCACCTAACCCAAGTTTTGTGTGTATTAGATGTTACACACTCACGGCTCTCCACAACTGTGTCCATGTTGTAACGCCATGGGACACCGCCACACCGAAGTGCGCAAGCCTACTCTCACTCACCATCACATTCCCCTCAAAAATCACAAATGAAGCATATGCGGTATGTGATAACGCCCAAATAGGGGTTATCTTTTAGCCTGATTTGACGTGTCTTTGTGTCGGAAAGCCGTGTTTTAGCCCGAATTCACCCTCGGAAAGCCACATAATTTAGAACGAGACGTTTATTTGCTCTTCGTGAATTTCTGCATGTTTTGTACTTTTATTGGATATGATCGCGGGTTTTTTCATGTCTTTACAGGAACAGGTTCGGAAAGCGCATTGGGATGCGTGCCGAGACAGAACCGGGATCGCCTCGGGAAACGTGCAGAAAATGCTCGGGACAGGATTTGACCGAGACTGGTACAAGGGAGAGTGGAATGGAAAACGGAAAGACTGGAGGAAAAACGAGCAGTGAAAACCGACCGAGGAAGCTGAAAACGCCAAAACCGAGAATCACCGGGATGCGCTCGGTTGACGATATCTTGAGCTTGACTTGGAATTTTGAAGTGAAACCGGGGGCAAAAGAACGGAGATGTCAAGGGCTTTCCGAAACAGGTTATAATGCTGAAACGGAGTCCGGCCGAAAAACCGACTCCCGTCACGTGTGGGTCCCAGTCAGGCCACGCCCGAGTAAGGAGTCTCGGTTCCCGGTGTCCAGAGTCAGGAGCAACTATTTTATGTTCGTGACGATTTCCGGGACAGTTTTGGCCTAGGGGTATTTTGGTCATTTTGGCACCGGACCCGGGTTTCCGGAGTCAAATTCAGATTTTGTCTCCCAAATTCAGTCAGCAGTTTTCCTATGGCCAGAGCCAAGACTGGACAGAATTCAGAGCGGTTTTGACCCAGGGGTATTTTGGTAATTTTGACAAGTTTCGGGTCAAAACGCAAGACGGGGGCACGGGAAAGCAGGAAGACACCGAGGAAGGAAAACCGGATATTTCGGGCAGAAGAGTGGGACCCAGGGGACCCAACCAGGCCCACCAAAGGACCAAGCAGGGCCCCATCTCCACCCCCCTGCCTGCGTATATACGCAGTCTTGCGTATATACGCAGGCAGGAGGGGGAGATGGGGAGGTGGATACATGCCCTGGTTGCGTATATACGCAACCCTGCGTATATACGCAGCCAGTTTGACTTTTTGGTCAAAGACGGTGGACCGATGGCAGTTTTCGTAAATTCTGGCGCAAGCGTTTTCGGGAAAAAACAGCACTATTTAAAGACTCGTCCAGACTCGTTTTGATCATAAACACAAGACAACACAACCGAAGGAGAAGACCGAGCATCCCGAAGAGCACGGAAACGTGAATCCAGATTCGAAGACCCGTTTGCTTTTCTTCTCTCTCATTCAAAAACTGTGTTATTTTACCTTATGAATTTCAGTAGCTAAACTTTTACCTAGGTTCTCGGTGAACCTAGGGTTTTGTTTTCAGATTAGTTCTACGTTTTGACTATGAATTCATGATCGTACTATCTTAATATCAGCAGCTTTATTCGTTATTCTGTCTTTGAATTTTACTGTTCATGCATGATCGGAGTCGCGAACTAGAATTGCTACAGACCCGAGCCGGTAGGTGAAAACGTCTGGTTAGGGTTAGGAAGAGAAGACAGAATTTAGCACCTTACCCCGATGGGCCGACTAGCGAAGGGGAGTTAGGACTAGCCTGAAATCGTTGAGACCAACTGTTAGAGAATCTGACCCGGGCCATCAGGACAGGTTAGAAACCCTAGCAGCCTTAGAACGAGACTGCAGATTTAGGCAGCTTAACAGGAATCCGACAGTCTGCAGGATTGTGATAACGTGCAGGAAAAGAAAAGATACTGCACAATTGGTACGTGGCACGGATAACGAGACTGCTGTGTGTTTTCATGTCAAACAAAGAACGAAAATCTGAAGAACCCTAGGGGATCCCGGGACCTAGTATCTCAAACCCTAGTTTTACAAACTTAAGATTATTCAGAAAACTTCCACAAAAATATTTACGTTTCAGTTATTCACGTTCAGTACTTAGTTCGTAGTTACAAACTCTCAAAATATTCCACCTTTTTACACTCTGTTCGTTAAAACTGATTACTAGAAAAACCTGCAAAGTCCCTGTGGGATCGATAATCCGAGTCGAAAATACTCTCTATATTACTTGATTCGTATACTTGCGAATATTACGCTAAATTGCGCATCAAGTTTTTGGCGCCGTTGCAGGGGACTTTTTAGGGTTTATTTAGTAATCCGAATTAATTTTCAGAGTTTTTATTTTATTTTTTTTATTTTTCTGTTATCTCACTACTCTTGAGATCTCTATTTTTTCAGGATGGGCGACAATACCGAGAGAACGCCAGAACTGCCCGAGACACGTACTCCAGCCGAGATGGCTCGGTACATCGAGGATCTGATCGCAGCAGGATTCGCTGCCCGGAGCAACCAGAGGACATATAACCGGTCTGGGAAGGCATTGGTGGAGAATTTCGAAGTCCCCACGGGGGGCATGAGCGAGGTATTGTGGTGCCCGAGATCACCGCAGAACACTTTGACATCAAACCCTCCACCATCCAGACTGTGCAGACCCTCTGCCCGTTCCATGGCAAAGCTGACGAAGACCCGAACGACTTTATCGGGAAGTTCGAGGATTACTGCAACAAGGTCCGGTATAAGGGAGTTGACGCAGAGGCACTTATGCTAATTCTTTTCCCATACTGCCTATACGGAGTGGCCAACGACTGGCTCGAATCCCGACCACCCAGGTCCATCACAACATGGGAGGGGTGTGTCACCGATTTTCTGGCCAAATTTTACCCCGCCTCCCGGGTCATTCAACTACAAAGCGCGATTTTGTCGTTCAAACAGAAGACGGGAGAGACGGTGGTAGACGCATGGGACAGATTGATGAGACTTGTGAAAAGATGCCCGAACCACGGTTTCGGAGACCCGAAGATCCTGCAGGTATTCTACCATGCCCTAGACAGGGAGAGTGCTGACAGGATTGACCGAGAAGCCGGAGGAAATTTTCTGTACCATGTGGACAAGGACGGTGCCTATGAGCTGATGAAGCAATTAGCCAAACAGGACACTCGCCTGTTTGACGATCGCAGGATCACGGCCCGAGCCGAGCCAGTGGAAGACGACCGGATAGACAATCTGGCCAAGATCGTTCAAGATTTGGTCAAGAAAGTTTACTCAACTGATGCAGTAGGAAAACCAGATTTGGACACAGCCATCGAGGGGCTCGGAAACGAAGATTCCAATTACGTACAGCAGCAGTGGGATCCTATCCGGTACAGACCGGGTACGAGAGACCATCCCGGGTTTCGGTACGGAAACCCGAACGCAGCAGTTTATGCACCGGGGTTCCAGCACAGGCCACCCGACCAGCAGGCTGCACCGACGCAGCAGGCTCAGTCGGGCCCATCTGCACAGCAGTACGACGCTCAGATGAAGGAGATCAAGTCCATGTTCCAGACCATGGAGTCCCGGTTCGAGCACATGGACGCCCTGACAGCCGACGTGCAGATGACCAAAACGTCACTGCGCGCTTTGGAGGTACAAGTTGGACAGTTAGCACAGCAGCTAACGGAGAGACAGCCAGGAAACTTGCCCTCGAATACAGTGAATAATCCACGTGCTCAGGTCAATGCCATCACCACTCGGAGTGGATTAGCACTACAGGATCCGCCGTATCCTAGCCATGCACGTGCAGAAAAATCAAAGGAAATCGAGCGTGAAGTACTTGGCAAGGATAACAGCTCAGCCGACCGCCCCCAGCCGAAGGGCTCGGTTGAGCAGGATGTAGTGCAAAAGGAGAAGGAAGCAGAAACGATACCTGTCTCCAAGGAGGTGCCGTATCCTTTGAAGACACGAAAGAGGGATGATAGCAAGGACTACGCCAGATTTCTCGAGATTTTCAAACAGCTGAAGATCAACATACCCTTTGCGGAGGCGTTGGCAAAGATGCCCACTTATGCCAAGTTCCTCAAAGATATTTTGTATGGACGGAAACGTATGAGCGATTTCGAGACAATAAATCTGACGGCAAAAGTGAGCAACTGTGTGAAGAATGGGCTACCGAGGAAGAGGAAGGACCCTGGCAGTTTTGTCATCCCGGTGACCCTAGGTAATGCTTACACGGGAAAGGCTCTGTGTGACCTAGGGGCCAGTATCAATCTGATGCCTTTGTCGATTTTCAAAACTTTGAAAATCGGTGAACTCAGGCCCACCAGAATCAAGCTGCAGATGGCGGACAGATCCGTGAAGCAGGCTTACGGAGTTATTGAAGATATTCTGGTGAAAGTCGGAGAATTGATTTTTCCGGCAGATTTTGTGATTCTGGACATGGAGGCAGGAGACGTACCACTCATTCTGGGCAGACCGTTTCTGGCCACTGGAGAAGCCATGATAAACTGCAAGAGCGGAGAACTGACCATGCAAATCAATGAAGACAAGGTGAAGTTCAACGTTTTCAAAAATCTGCAACTACCGAATTATTACGAGCATGAAGACATCTTCGCAGTGGAGGTAGTCGAAGAAGGCTGGGAAAACGAGGAGATGGATGAGCTATGGGCAGAGATTGATAGAGTGGACAGAGAGAACGAGGAGAGATTCCAGGAGGAGCAGGTCATGCAAGCCGAAAACCGGACCACTTTACAGCTGGACGAAAAAGGTGGACAGAAATTGACCCTGGTCCCGTCACTCAAGGAGCCACCGACCCGAGAGGTTAGACCGCTCCCGAGCCATCAAACTTCAGCACAGCCAAAGCAGTTTCAAGTAGGTCAGAAAATACGTCTCTGCGATTCTCGGAAGCAGTTTTTCCCGGGAAAATTGAGATCTCGGTGGTCAGGACCGTTTATCATCAAAGAGGTACTTTCATGGGATGCAGTTGAATTGGAGAATCTGCATGACAGTACAACTTGCAGGGTGAGCGGAAACCGGGTCAAGCCATATCTGGGCCCGGGAGCAGACGTCAAGGTAGACCCTGGCGATTTTGACGTCCCTTGAGCAAACATGAGGTAACTGGGTCAGGCCGTCGACCGTAAATTACAAGCGCTGGTTGGGAGGCAACCCAACGTAGTAAGTTAGTTTAAATTATTTCAAGTTTTATTTTCAGTTTTGAATTTTGAGAGAGGTAAGATGAGTGGGTATTGACTTTGAATTGAGCATGTGCAGATACAGCAGAGCAGAAAACGAGAACAAAAAGGAGTAGAGAGAGAAAAAAAAAAATTGTTTGAAAAAAAAAATTACCTGCTGCCTGCGTATATACGCAGGCTGCTGCGTATATACGTAGCCTGCAGTAAAATTTCAGAATTTTGAAAAAAAAAAAAAAAAATTTTACCTGCTGCTTGCGTATACGCAGTCAGCAGCGAAAATTTCAGGATTTTGAAAAAAAAAAAATTGAAAAAAAAATTATTTTTGTTGCTGACTGCGTATATATGCAGGGTTGCGTATATACGCAGCCAGCAGTGAAAATATGGAATAAAAAAAAAATTTCAAATTGCTCCCTGTTTGCGTATATACGCAGTACTGCGTATATACGCAGGCAGAAGAAGAAAAAAACAAATAATATTTTTTTCGGACAACAGCACGTTTTTGCCCCATTTTTCTCTCTCTACCTCCATACACAGATCCGTGGAGTTTGAAGCGACTTCAGAAAATTTCGTAGAAGGAAAGGCCGATTTTCAAAATCTTGAAGAATCGACCCCGGTGTGTTCTGGCACACTCGACCGTCACAGGGACTCGTACGAGTTGGGGATTTTTCAGGAACAGTTTTTCTGCAGAACCGAGCAATCGACCCCGGTGTACGGAAGTATACTCGACCATATGGGAGCACATTGTCAAACACAATGGTGCTGGGGATTGCACGTTTGAAGAGCGCACATAGAGCCCGAAAGGTTGACAGCTTCCGTCGAGAAATTTTCTGGCGACCGGTCAACGGTCCTGCTCCACCGGAATCTGCGAGAAATTCCGCACCTGTAAGAACTGACTCCGGGTGCACAGGTTCAATTTCTGTCTCTCGCTTTATTTTTCTGCATATGCTACCAGGTGTTCCCATTCGATGAGGCAAGCCAGCTCATCCAATCCAGATTATATGCCTGATGATTAGTACCATGAGGGCATGACACCATCCAATGTGGGGGTGGTGGCGTTGTAACTGCATTACGTTTTATTAAAAAAAAATAATAAAAAATAAAATTAAAAATTTGAAATTTGAAAATTTTGAGACTGGGCGAAGGATTTAGCTTAAAACTGGAGAGAGCTTAATGATAGAAAATTTCCCGAAGTGGACGAACTTAAGTGAAGAAGAGCTGCGAGAATCTGTCTAGGGGAGTTAATAGAGCCAATTCACTTCAGAAAACGCAAGTAGCTGTCTCCCGAGCAATGTATCCGACTAGCTGCCAGACCACCGTCACCAGGTAGTCGTCAACCCGCCATCACGGTCACCACATCATTTGGTGGAGTGATAGGCCATAGGGGACCTCACGTCCTGTCTCGCGCCTTAGGTCCACTAGTGAGCCCCGTTGATCCATTAACCCTTTTTTTTTGGTAACCGTTTGACCTAGGAAGCCGTTTTTTTGATACTCGCATCATTGTTAGTATTTTGACCTTTCCTACGCGTCATGGCACGAGGGAGTTGAGTTGAGGGGGATTTTCTGGGGTAGAGCAGAATTGTCATATTTGATAGTGGATGAGCTTTATTTTTATATTTGAGGGTGTGTAAGGGTGAGATAGTGACGGCAGCACACTTCGGTGTGGCGGTGACTCACGACATTACACCGTGAGCACAGGAGAAGAGCCGTAGTGCGTAAATTTTCCGCACGACATGGGAGACTTTGGGTTGACAGGGTTATAGGAGGACGCGCTGTGCAATTTAGACATCCTTGGAGTGAGGAGGATCGGTTGGAAAAGCGCGATTATTTTACAAATAGACTACATGGTTCGAAATTAGTGTGGGGGTGGTCGTTTCAGATTTTATTTCAGTATTTTTCTGCCACCCCACGTTTTTGGGGCCTGGTTTATATTATTGGTGTTTATTGTGTTGCCCCGCAAAAAAAAAAAAAAAAAAAAAAATGAGGAAAAAAACGAAGAAAAAAAAGTATCAAAGGCAGAAAATTCAGGGTGCTTGATTGATTTTATTTCAAAACGCCAGGCCGGCTATTTTTATCACAGTTTCACATTCGTTCACAGTTGTGGCCGCGAGAACGGCAGTTACACCGGGACTTGGGAAATTGAGTGTCTAGAATCTTAGGTGATTTGGGTCAGTTTCCATCATCTTGGTGAGGGAGTGTGAGATTGGGGTATGTGTGAGTGTGCTGTGACGTTTAGGACATCGCTTCTAAATGACTTATCCTACCGTCCCAAAGCCAGCATATTTACATTACACCCGGAGTAAAAGCACGGAAGGTGTGCGTTAGGGATACGTTCGGTTTGCGTGCAAAAGCAGAAGTAAGTGGTGTTCGTGCTTGTTGCTAACCTAGGCTGGCCGCGAGTTCTTCCGATCACCGCAGTTTCTGAAATTTAGGGAAATATGAGAACTTGATGATGTTCAGTTTGAGTTGAAGAGATTGCCCAGTCTCACCAAAAAAATATATATATATATAAACTGTTTTTATAAATACTATTTTTAATAGGTGCAGTTACACCGCTCTGGATTGATTCGGGATAGTATGCATTGGTAGTATATTGCTGGAATTTGCTCGGGACGAGCAAAGTTTAGTGTGGGGGTATTTGATAACGCCCAAATAGGGGTTATCTTTTAGCCTGATTTGACGTGTCTTTGTGTCGGAAAGCCGTGTTTTAGCCCGAATTCACCCTCGGAAAGCCACATAATTTAGAACGAGACGTTTATTTGCTCTTCGTGAATTTCTGCATGTTTTGTACTTTTATTGGATATGATCGCGGGTTTTTTCATGTCTTTACAGGAACAGGTTCAGAAAGCGCATTGGGATGCGTGCCGAGACAGAACCGGGATCGCCTCGGGAAACGTGCAGAAAATGCTCGGGACAGGATTTGACCGAGACTGGTACAAGGGAGAGTGGAATGGAAAACGGAAAGACTGGAGGAAAAACGAGCAGTGAAAACCGACCGAGGAAGCTGAAAACGCCAAAACCGAGAATCACCGGGATGCGCTCGGTTGACGATATCTTGAGCTTGACTTGGAATTTTGAAGTGAAACCGGGGGCAAAAGAACGGAGATGTCAAGGGCTTTCCGAAAACAGGTTAAAATGCTGAAACGGAGTCCGGCCGAAAAACCGACTCCCGTCACGTGTGGGTCCCAGTCAGGCCACGCCCGAGTAAGGAGTCTCGGTTCCCGGTGTCCAGAGTCAGGAGCAACTATTTTATGTTCGTGACGATTTCCGGGACAGTTTTGGCCTAGGGGTATTTTGGTCATTTTGGCACCGGACCCGGGTTTCCGGAGTCAAGTTCAGATTTTGTCTCCCAAATTCAGTCAGCAGTTTTCCTATGGCCAGAGCCAAGACTGGACAGAATTCGGAGCGGTTTTGACCCAGGGGTATTTTGGTAATTTTGACAAGTTTCGGGTCAAAACGCAAGACGGGGGCACGGGAAAGCAGGAAGACACCGAGGAAGGAAAACCGGATATTTCGGGCAGAAGAGTGTGACCCAGGGGACCCAACCAGGCCCACCAAAGGACCAAGCAGGGCCCCATCTCCACCCCCCTGCCTGCGTATATACGCAGGCCTGCGTATATACGCAGTCTTGCGTATATACGCAGGCAGGAGGGGGAGATGGGGAGGTGGATACATGCCCTGGTTGCGTATATACGCAACCCTGCGTATATACGCAGCCAGTTTGACTTTTTGGTCAAAGACGGTGGACCGATGGCAGTTTTCGTAAAGCGTTTTCGGGAAAAAACAGCACTATTTAAAGACTCGTCCAGACTCGTTTTGATCATAAACACAAGACAGCACAACCGAAGGAGAAGACCGAGCATCCCGAAGAGCACGGAAACGTGAATCCAGATTCGAAGACCCGTTTGCTTTTCTTCTCTCTCATTCAAAAACTGTGTTATTTTACGTTATGAATTTCAGTAGCTAAACTTTTACCTAGGTTCTCGGTGAACCTAGGGTTTCGTTTTCAGATTAGTTCTACGTTTTGACTATGAATTCATGATCGTACTATCTTAATATCAGCAGCTTTATTCGTTATTCTGTCTTTGAATTTTACTGTTCATGCATGATCGGAGTCGCGAACCAGAATTGCTACAGACCCGAGCCGGTATGTGAAAACGTCTGGTTAGGGTTAGGAAGAGAAGACAGAATTTAGCACCTTACCCCGATGGGCCGACTAGCGAAGGGGAGTTAGGACTAGCCTGAAATCGTTGAGACCAACTGTTAGAGAATCTGACCCGGGCCATCAGGACAGGTTAGAAACCCTAGCAGCCTTAGAACGAGACTGCAGATTTAGGCAGCTTAACAGGAATCCGACAGTCTGCAGGATTGTGATAACGTGCAGGAAAAGAAAAGATACTGCACAATTGGTACGTGGCACGGATAACGAGACTGCTGTGTGTTTTCATGTCAAACAAAGAACGAAAATCTGAAGAACCCTAGGGGATCCCGGGACCTAGTATCTCAAACCCTAGTTTTACAAACTTAAGATTATTCAGAAAACTTCCACAAAAATATTTACGTTTCAGTTATTCACGTTCAGTACTTAGTTCGTAGTTACAAACTCTCAAAATATTCCACCTTTTTACACTCTGTTCGTTAAAACTGATTACTAGAAAAACCTGCAAAGTCCCTGTGGGATCGATAATCCGAGTCGAAAATACTCTCTATATTACTTGATTCGTATACTTGCGAATATTACGCTAAATTGCGCATCAATATGTAAGACTCACACAAGTATATCATGAAGTACTCCCTCATCGAACCCCCTCAACTACAACTCCCTCGTGACGCAATAAAGCGGTGATTCTAACCAATCAATGATGAAGGCCAAGAATCGTCACCCTAAGTCCAGAGGTTATCCAGGAATCTAGGGTTCAAAACAAGGTTTACTAGTGGTCCTACAGGGTAAGGTCTATAAGAAGTGAGTGCTCTAATACACACCTCGCACAGCTATTTTGTGTGCCACTACGAGGCGGGTTGGCGACTACCTAAGACGTACACAAGAACGTTCGGCTTGTTTAGCTCACACCTAGCTCAACTCTTGTAAGAAAACTAGGCACACACTTTAGATTTTAAAATTAAGTTCGTGTGTAAAATAGGCACGCATCCCCGTAAAGAAAGCTTCTCTATACTTACTAGGGGAAACTCACATTGTCACTCTCGCTCGCAATTCATGCCCTACGCCTAAAAATCTCACACTTCTCGATTTTACCAAATTTTCAGCTTCTTTTAATTGCCCTTTCTCAATTTTTTTTTGTTTTTTTCAATTTGTTAGTTTTTATTATTATTATTATTATTATTATTATTATTATTATTATTATTATTTTTTTTTTTTATTTTTTATACCTATACTACATGCATGGACAACTCGACTACTGACTCGATATGTTGGTGGGTGGACTCAATAATAATAAAACGTGCACGCAAAAATATGAATAATAAAGAAGAAAATAACGACATAACCAAAATTCGTAACTAAATGCGACACGGGCTATGCAAGACTCAATAACCGACTACTAAAAAGGGTCTTACCCACCCCACACTAGGATGCATTGTTGTCCTCAACGATGACACGAGGACTCAACAATACTAGCATAAGGGCACTCTCCACTACTCGTCTTCCTCCTCCTCTTCCTCTTCATCATCCTCTTCTTCCAATTCTAACTCGTCCTCACTCGGCGGAACCGGATACTCAAATTCGTCTTCCTGGAACCACGGATCCGCCGTCGGGACTGGTGGAACAAACTCCTCCGCCGCTTGACCACTAGACTGAATGACCCACTGGCCCACCATCTGGATTAAGCTACCCAGCTTCGCCTGATTGTCCCTAGTATGGTCAAACTGGCGTCTTCTCTCAAGTCTATCCTGGGCCATCTCTTCCTTCAAATGGTCATAAGCAACTTGGTTGTCGAACCGAGAGGTGTTCATTCTCCTACCCTTTCCTTATTTTTGGCCGACTCATCAAACCTATGTCATTTCCTAGCAGTGAACCTTTTCAGGTCCCTGTGTCTCCCAATTGCTACTTCTGCGGTTTTGGCTAAATGAGTCTGCAAACAAGTATGGCCGGGACGCAACTTGTTAGTCCTCGATACTCTCTTTAAGCAATTCTCCCAAATCAACCTAGGGATATCTACCCGAACCCCGGTGTAGAGACAGAGAGCCAAGACAGATAGGCGGAAAGAGTGGGTTATGTGTGATTCCCAGAACCCAATTCTCTAGCAACTCGCAACACCACCTCGCCTCAGGCCTATAGTAATTCTTTCCAGCCTTCCACTAAGGCACCTCCCCTCTCCTATCCACGGGTCTACCCCCTTTGCAAAGCAAAATGCATTGACACGAGACCAAATACCCTCACTACGAAGAGTGGCCTCGTAGCCACAAGCCTCTTTCAAACGGGGGAACCCCATGGCCAAGCCGATAGTCTCTGGCGTGAAGACTATCCACTCATTCCGACAATAGACAAGACGAGGGTCCTGGCTCTCACCATCTTTCGCATACCTCAAGTTGAGGCAAAACTCACGCGCTGTATGAGAACTAGACTACCCTACAAGCTTGAACCAATTGGTTAGCTTCTCACACTCACAAATTTCCTTTATTACCTGAGGCATGTCCTCGGGCAATTGAAACTCTTTCTCGGGCTGCCCATTCTTTGTCAAGTAAGTGTCCTTGCGCGAGTCTAGATGGGCCTCGAATGTGACAAAGCGATAGCTATCAAAGCATGCGGGCCCAATACTCCGCTCTTTCAAATTCACTTTCGCCGTTCGTCGGCCTACAATTCCCGGTTTAGTCGGGGGAGGGGCATTCAAAATAGCATATTGGGGTATAGGTGGTATTTCTAATTGAGGCTCTCCCGAACCGGATGCCTCTTGTGATGTACCCTCTCCCATATTTCTTTTCTTTCCACCCGACATTTTAATGCTCAAATTCAAGTAAAAACAAGAAATTCAACTTGTGCACGTGACAAGAAGTGTTTACAGAAATTAAACACGTAGGTAAGTAATAGCACATAATCCTAGGACTGTATTCAATCGCCCCCAAGCACGCTACTAAGCGCAACAAAAATAAACCGGGATTTTACTCAATTGTGCCTAAGACTCGTATATGAAAATTGCTAGTCTAGAAAATACCTACGTGCCCGGAGCAAGTCTTACGGGCACAAAATTTCAGAAACTCCGGCAAGAAGGACCGTTTTGGAGGTCGCCGAATTTTTTTGTTGAAACTTTGAATGGATTGGTGCACCGTACTCCTTGTGATGTCCCCGTTAAAGTTGTCTTCTTGACCGAAAGCTGAATCAAGCTCCAAGTTGCCCAATTTTCAAATCTAGCTCCGAAACCCTTGCTTTTCGTCCTCTGATTTCTCTCTCGTGCTTCACTCTCACTCAAAACCCCCGACCAAACCTTGATCCTCTCTCAAATGCGAGCAAAACCTCTGTCTTCTTGTGAAATTTGGTGAAGATTTGAGTTGGGAGAGAGAAGGAGAAGATTCGGCTATGGAGGAGGATGAAGAAGAAGCTGTTGAAGAATGAAGGGAGTGACGAGTTGGTCTTCAGATGTCTCCCAAAATTAGTGCAAAAGGTCCAAAATGCCCCCATTAGTCAGCCCCTTTCTCCTCTCTCCGTGCTTGAAAAACATGGTAAACCACCCAATGTCTTCGTACGAAGACAATTCTCTTCGTACGAAGACTCTTCGTGCGAAGAGAATTAGTCTTCGTACGAAGGTCTTCCCAGATAGATACTGCAAGGTGTTCTGGGAAGACAATTTTCGGAGCCAAAATTTTTTCTAAGTATAATGTCTTTGTACGAAGACATTTCTCTTCGTACGAAGAGAATCATGGAGCTGCCAAAAACATCCTTTCTGATATAATTTCGCGTATCCGATCGTGCCTTTGCTTTCCGAAGGATCACCTCAAGACTCCCTTTTTACCTTAAAACACTCCCAAAATCCGGGGAGTGTTTCATTTGTCAATTTCACGCGTTCCAAGGCACATTTTGCATTAATGGATGCTTTTGGCCTCGTTTTACTCTCTTGAGCATCCTTTTTGGCGCAACTTTCTCATCCGGACTCCGATATGCGCGTTCCACCTGTCTATAGAAAGCTCTCAACTATCCCCACACATTGGCACTGTTCAATTCTGTTTTCATTATTGTCTTCAAAATATCACCTCGTAATCCGTGCCAACGTGCTAGCTTTCTCCGTTCATCAATAAAATGCTCGCGTATATCAAGACGGGGAGTCCGAGAACATGATCTTCCCCAGATGCGTGTGTTGAATAAGTGTAGGAATGGCTTCAATCTTCAATTCCTTCACTTCAGATCCCGATACGCGCTTTAGGCTGCAATTCTTCAATTTTCACTCTGTTTCGCACATGCGCATCAAGACGGGGGGATCCAAAATAGGCCTTTCACCTCGGAATCCTGCACATACTTATTGGAAATATTAAATCCACTCTCTCGCACCTCTCAAATAAATCAAACAGAATAAAAATTACAAAACAGTATCAAAACCTAAACTATAGAAGTAAATAGGTTGGGTTGCCTCCCAACAAGCGCTTTGTAATTTAAGGTCGACGGCCCGACCCAGTTACCTCAGAGATAATCAAATAGCGAGAGTTGCATGGATCCATTCAATGACTCCAATGAAATTCCCATCCACATACGGCTTTGCTCTCTGGCCATTTACCTTGAATCTGTTCCCACTTGCATCTTCCACCTCAAGAGAACCCGATGGAGAAAATGCAGTAATCTTGTAGGGACCACTCCATCTAGATTTCAACTTTCGTGGAAACAGCTTTAGTCTGGCATTGAAGATCAGCACTCTCTGTCCGACCTTGAAGTCTCTCGGGATGATGTGCCTGTCGTGCCACTGCGTTGTCCTTTCCTTATAAATTTTTGCACTTTCATATGCCATCAATCGAAATTCCTCAAGTTCAAGTAGTGCTTGCTTCCGTTGCTCACCTGAGAGCTTAGCGTCCAAATTGATCTTCTTCAAGGCCCAGAATGCCTTGTGCTCAAGTTCCACCGGAATATGACACGACTTCCCAAATACTAGCTGATAGGGAGACATTCCTAAAGGGGTCTTGTATGCAGTCCTATATGCCCATAAACTGTCATCTAATTGTAGGGACCAATCTTTGCGTCCTGGGTTGACTGTCTTCTCTAGAATCCCTTTTATCTCTCGGTTAGAAACTTATGCCTGCCCATTCGACTGCGGATGATAAGCTAGTGATATCTTATGTGTCTTTACCCCATATTTGCTCAGAACATTGGCAAAGACTTTATTCACGAAATGCGATCCTTCGTTATAATGGCTCTGGGGGTCCCAAACCGCGTGAATATGTTCTTACGCACGAATCTCTCTACAGTAACTCCATCATTCTTGGGACAAGCCATTGCCTCTACCCACTTGGTGGCATAATCCACAGCCAACAGTATATAAAGATTTCCAAGTGAAGAAGGGAATGGTCCCATGAAATCAACGCCCCACACGTCAAAGGGCTCTACTTCCAACACGAAATTTTGAGGCATCTCATTTCGGTTGGAGATATTGCCGGTTCTCTGACGCCGGTCACACTGCTGTACAAATAAATGAGCATCCTTATGTAAAGAATGTCAATAAAAGCCACTTTGAAGTACCTTAGCCACAGTGCGTGTTTTTCCAAAATGTCCTCCGCAATTCAGTTCATGGCAATGTCTAAGAATATCCAACGTGTCTGGCTCAGCTACGCATCTTCTCAACACATTATCAGCTCCTAACTTGAACAGATAGGGGTCATCCCAAAAATAGCGTCGTGCATCTGCGAAGAACTTCTTTTTCTTATGGAAGGTCATATCTTTTGGGACAATGTTGAGTGCCTTGAAATTTTCCAAATCCGCAAACCAAGGCGCAGCTGCTACCACTACCATAAGTTGTTCATCTGGAAAATCTTCTCTAATTGGCACATCTTCTTGTTTTTCATTCTCCAGTCGTGATAAATGGTCTGCAACAACGTTCTCTACCCCCTTCTTGTCTTTGATTACCACGTCAAACTCTTGCATTAAAAAAACCCACCGGATCAATCTTGGCTTTACATCCTTCTTAGTAAGAAGATATTTGGGGGCTGCATGGTCCGTGAAAATTGTCACCTGTGAACCCACAAGATATGGACGAAACTTGTCCAATGCGAAGATGATAGCCAACATCTCTTTCTCTGTGGTGGCATAATTAACCTGTGCATTATGAAGAGTACGAATGGCATAGTAAATGACATGAGCTACCTTGTCTTTCAGCTGTCCCAGTACTGCTCCCAACGCATAGTCGCTGGCATCACACATAAGCTCAAACGACAAGGTCCATTCTGGTGTGGCTATAATGGGAGAACTGATCAACTTTTTCTTGAGCAAATCAAAAGCTGTCTTGCACTCTTCATTGAAATCAAATACGACATCTTTCTCAAGCAATCCGGATAAAGGCTTTGTGATCTTCGAAAAGTCTTTAATGAAATGCCGGTAGAAGCCTGCATATCCCAAGAAACTCCGTACCCCTTTGACAGATGTAGGGTAAGGAAGCTTCTCAATCACCTCAATTTTTGCCCGGTCTACCTCTAAGCCTGTGCTTGAAATCTTGTGCCCCAACACTATCCCCTCGGTCACCATGAAATGGCACTTCTCCCAGTTAAGCACTAGGTTGGTGTCAATACATCTGTCCAGTACCCGAGCTAGCTGCTGTAGACAGTCTTCGAACCCATCACCATAAAGCGAAAAATCATCCATGAAGACTTCGAAATTATGCTCCATCATGTCAGAGAAGATAGACATCATACACCTCTGAAACGTGGCAGGTGCATTGCATAGCCCAAAGGGCATGCGTCTAAATTCAAAGGTCCCATAAGGACAAGTAAATGTCGTCTTCTCCTGGTCAGCTGGCTCAATCGCTATCTGATTATACCCGGAGTATCCATCCAAAAAGCAGTAATGCAAATGACGTGCTAGCCTATCAAGCATCTGGTCCAAAAATGGAAGGGGAAAGTGATCCTTCAACGTGGCATCATTGAGTTTGCGGTAATCCATGCAAACTCTCCACCCAGTAACCGTACGAGTGGCAATCTGATCATCTTATTCCCCTTCCACCACACTTATACCTCCCTTCTTAGGGACACACTGTACCGGGCTAGTCCATGTGATGTCGGAAATCGGGTAGATGATACCTGCTTCCAACCATTTAAGCACCTCTTTCTTCACCACCTCATGCATGTGAGGGTTGAGGCGGCGCTGATATTGAATTACCGGCCTCTTATCCTCCATAAGCCGAATCTTGTGCTGGCAAACTGTGGGGATGATCCCCTTAATATCTGCTATGGTCCATCCCATAGCTGCTTTCCTTTCCTGCAATACCTTGAGAAGCTGCTCCTCCTGTTCCCTGTCCAAACACGCAGATACAATAACAGGCAAAGTCTCATTAGATCCCAAGTACAAATATTATAAATGAGCAGGTAAAGGTTTCAATTCTAAATCAGGAGCAGTAATAAGAGAAGGAGTAAGAGTCTTCCTGCTTCCCTCATTAAAGAGGGGTAGGGGTGAACGCTAGCTGGCTTCCATAACTTGTTCTTTTTCACTCAAGTCAAGTAGAGCAAGCTCCTCATACAGCTGCTCCAATAAGATATCGTCCTCCTCATCCGGTGTGTATGCCTCCACACCAAAACACTACTCACTCACTGCGTATGCAGGAAATTTCATAGCTTCAAAGACATTGAATGCCACCTTCACACCGTTAATACGCATCGTCAGCTCTCCATTGGCAACATCAATAATCGTCTTTCCCGTGGCAAGAAATGGTCGTCCCAATATGAGTGGGACATCATCATCGGCATCCATGTCTACGATTACAAAATCTGCAGGGAAGATGAGTCCTTCGGCTCTCACAAGCACATCCTCCAAAACACCCTGTGGTCGTTAGATAATACGGTCAGCCATCTGTAAGCACATACAAGTAGGTTTTGGATCCCCTACACCAAGTTGCTCAAATACTGATGTGGGCATCAAATTTATGCTTGCGCCAAGATCACATAACGCTCTACCATGGAACGCATCTCCTAATGCCACTGGAATAATTAAACCACCTGGATCTTTCATCTTTTTCGGCAACGCTTTTTGCACTACAGCGCTACATTCCTCATTCAGGGTCACAATTTCAATATCATCCATGCGCCTCCTATTAGAAAGTAGGTCCTTGATAAATTTTGCGTATTTAGGCATTTGTGAAATTGCTCTTGACTCTTCAATCTCTGCGGGTAAGGCACACGAACACTATACTCTTCCTTTGTCTTAGGCTTTTCCTCCGACTTCCTACTCGTGTCCTTTGATTGGGGGATCACGGTAGGCACGGGAATTTCTTCATCTAATGCTTTTTCGGTGGCCTTGGTCGCCTCGGCTCGCGCGTGGGTAGGATATAGAGGATCCTTAGTTGTGATCCCACTGCGAGTAGTGATGGCCTTCAACTGCTCAGGTGGAGTGATTGTGTTCGAAGGTAACATACGCGGTGGAATTCGAGCATTTTGATTGGCTATCTGGCTAATCTGTGTCTCATGGTTCTTCATCGTGGCTTCTATCGCGACAATCTTGCTCTCAATTTTATCATTGCTAGCCAACAGTTTCCTCAACAACGCGTTTGTATCTTGTTCTTCTGATGGTGGAGCCTGCTGTTGTGGAACCTGTCTTTGAGCTTGGTATGGAACATTTGGTCTTTGACCTGGCGCATATAGTCCACTATTTGGATTGGCATAGCTGAAGTTAGGGTGATTGCGATTGTTTGGATGATAGGTGTTTGACCATTGCTGCTATCTTGGTTGACCCATGTAGTTCACGTCTTCAATACCATCCCCATATCCCTGATTTGCATATGCTACCATCTCTCCCACGAACTTCACCTGTGCCGATGGATTCAGATTACTGAAAGCCGAAGTCATCACTGCCATCTGATGTTCAAATTTCTGTTCCACCATGGACTCAATCTTACTAACCAATGCCCATCTGATTTCGTGTTTCTACGAGTTTCAGACCTCGTGGATTCACGCTTTGCTATATTATCCAGCAGATCCAGGCATCTCTGTAATCCCAGTCCCATAAAATTGCCTTGAGCCATCATGTCCAGTTCATTTGCAGTCTCTCTGTCTAAGGCATTATAAAAATAGTGCAGAAGTTTGTACCATGGCTCTCCGTGAGTAGGGCATCTGCGAAGGAGATGGTTGAACTTTCTCCACGTGACCCCCAGAGAATCATCTTCCTGTTGTGTAAATTTTTTTATATATTCCCATGTAACTATACTGCCAGCTGGAAGTTCCATAAGCCATGTCTTTGCCTTTCCTGATAAGGAGAATGGGAAAAGCATGAGGTTTATCGTCTCTAGTGGAACTCTCTGATCATACATAGTGGAGGTAATCTGCTCGAAATTGAGCAAGTGTTGATGCGGATCATCACTTGGCGCTCCAGTGAATAAGCACTCATCCCTAACCATGTTGATGAATGGTTGGCGAATCTCGAAATGTGCGGCGTAAATCTGAGGTCTGACAATAGTGGGTTGATACCCCTCCGGTGTAGTAATGAAGTAATCCACCAAAGGACGCTCATCCTCCTCAGCATTGTTGACTTGCTCTGCCGCATTCCGAGCGTTATTGTTCCGATTATTGCCCCCATTATTCCCATTACCACCGTTGTTTCTACCGTTAACTCCTCCATTATTTTTATCAACTACCTCCGCACCAGGGAGTTGTTGTGGATTTGGAGGGTTCATGCGATCAATCATCTCCGGCATCTCATCCATTTGAGCCCTAAGCTGCTCAGTTTCTCGTGCTCTATTTGCTGCTTCCTCTACAGCATCTTGCACACTTTTGCGGATCCTTTCAAACTCAGCTCTAGTTTCATCATCCATGGTGATTAAGCTTGAATTCCTCTTGTCTCTACGATGTGCTTTCAATAAGGATTCCGGGTTTTCAAATGTTGGATACAAAGTCTCGTCTCTAGAACGGGTCATGCACAGTGCAAATCAACCTGAAATCACATGATACACAAACGTAGGTGAGTAACAGATATAAAAAAAAAATTAAAATCCCTAAGGCTAGGAATTATAACTAATTTAGCCGAAGTCCCCGGCAACGGCGCCAAAAACTTGACACGTTCTAACCACAAGTGTATGGTTGTCGCGTGTAGTAATAATCCGGAAATCCGGGTTGTCGAACCCAAAGGACTTTGTTAAACTAGTTATTCTCGTAAACATTATGTGGGCAAGTCTCAAAGATTTGTTTTGTGCTAATTCTGCTAAAATAAAATGACAAAATTCTCAATTAATAGAGTGGAATGGTTCACAATTAACAAAGAGTGAGTTTATGACTTTTCTAATACGAGGAAAAGTACCGGGAATTCTCTAGGTTCACTAGGTTGATCTAAACTTATGTTTTGATTCGTAAAACAACCACGTGTCTTTCACTATTAATCGAGCAAGGTAAAACTTACCGAGTTACCAAGCAAGTTATCTATACTTAAACCCAAAATATACCGTGTTACCAAGTCTATTTTACTTTTAAGCATGCATTAAGAATCACAATTCTACTCTAATGATCCTAGTTAACAATATCGAGTTACCAAATATTGATTCGACTAGGTGGATTATTCAATTTACTGACTAAATATCACAGAGTTACCACGTGAAGGTTAATTAAGATTATTCTTACGTTAGCTACTCGCAAAAATAATGAGATCACAACCATAAACAATCCATAATAATGAAAGAACACGAGAGATTAAGTAAAAACATGAATCACAATCTCAAAACATTATGTTTATATCAAACCCTAGCTACACCAAACGAGAATTCCCAGCAAAAAGAGTTTAGCTACTACGATTCATACTCAAAACAACGAGTTTCATAAGTTTCAATAGCAAAAGCTAAGAAAGAGGAAGAGTTGAGAATCCAAACGAGTGATCCAAAGCTCCTAAGCTCTTGCAATAGATTCTTTCTCTCCAAAAGATGCTTCTAACGTGATGAACTACTGAAAAATTCGACCTAAAACACTTAAATACGTTTCCATAACAATATTACAAAGTTTGGATAAACTACGCAAAAGCCCCGCACAATTCTGTGTTTTCCAGCGATGTCTTCGTACGAAGAGTCTTCGTACGGAGATAATTCCTCTTCGTATGAAGGTCTTCCTATGTAAGTACTGCATAGCTGTTTGGTAAGAGATCTTCTGAACTTGAAATTTGGCTAAGTCTTTTATCTTCGTACGAAGACATTTGTCTTCGTACGAAGACCCCTTGTGCCTGCACTTTTTCTTTGACTTCTTCCTTGCTTCCTTTGACTTTCTCTTTTTCTTTGACTTCTTCCTTTGAGTTCCTTACTTCTGAAGCTCGTTTCCATCTCCCGCATGATCCTCCAAGCCCTGTTTTCCTGCGAATCACAACACGAAAACACAACCCCGGATCATATAACAATAAAAGCTCAAAATATCCAAAGAGACGCCCAGATTTAACAACTAAAGCTCATGAACTCATATTATCACATTTTAGCATAATTTACTCAAAAGACGACGAATTCTCCATGTTTAGCCCGCAAAACGTAGAAATTAAAGGCATAAAATAACTCCGAAAACGAAGTTATCAGTAGTCAGCGGTCTAGCGATCTTCGAGAAATCTTCAACAAAACGCCTGTAATATCCTGCTAATCCCAGAAAACTTCTTATTTATGACACATTCTTCGGAGTTGGCCAATCCTTAACGGCTGAAATCTTTCCTGAATCCACGGATATCCCTTCCTTTGAGATTATGTGACCCAGAAACTGAACTTGATATAGCCAAAACTCACATTTCGAGAGCTTAGCATACAACTTCTCATGTATCAATGTTTCTAACACTTCTCTGAGATGTTCTTGGTGATCTTCCTCCCTCTTTGAGTAAACAAGGATTTCATCAATAAAGACGACTACGAACCGATCCAGAAACGTTCTCATAACACGATTCATTAGATCCATAAATACTGCAGGAGCATTAGTTAGACCAAAAGCCATAACAGTAAACTCATAATGGCCATACCTTGTTCTAAAGGCTGTCTTCGGGATGTCCTTCTCGGCTACCCAAAGCTGGTGATACCCTGATCTCAAGTCTATCTTTGAGAAAACACTCACCCCTTGCAACTGATCGAACAAGTCATCAATTCGGGGTAAAGGGTATTTGTTCTTGATCGTTGCGCTGTTCAACTCTCTATAGTCAATGCACAACCTCAAGCTTCCATCTTTCTTCTTCACAAACAATACAGGTGCTCTAAAGGTAATCTAAACCTAGAGTCTCATTCTAAGATGGTGTCGGCACCAGCTAACTCCTCTGTCACCATGGGGCGCACTTGTTAATTGCTAAGCCTTGTCTTTTCCTTCGAGATGTCCTTGATATAATACAAATATGCTGATTGGCCATAGCCCCCAACATTCTCAACCTTACGCTTCCCTCGCTTCTCATCTTGCGCCTCTTGAATGCGCCAAACAGCTGCAACTCTATCATATTCCTCCTGAAGAGTATCGTACGTTCTGCACATCAAGTCTTTCTGTAGATGGAGTTGCAGACCTGACATGAATTTCCTAAACTTGGTCGCCTCATCAGGCATCAGTTGACCTGCGAATCGAGATAGTTCCATGAACTTCTTAAAGTACTCGGTCACGGAACCATTCCCCTGTGTCAGATTCACAAAGTCGATGTACTTATGATCCTGGACATGATTCGGATAGAAGCGAGTGCGAAGTGCAGTCTGAAGAGCCTCCCAATTAAAGTTGGGTTGAGCCAAGAAGTTCTGACGCGTGCTTCTCCACCATATATTTTCTTCATTCTTCCGGTAGAATGTCGCGCAAACAACTTTGCGATTCTCGGGGAACTCAACGAGCTCAAGGATCTTATCCATCTCATCGATCCAGTTTTCGAGCTCAACAGGATCCTCATTGCCTGTAAAGTTCACAGGCTTCATGTCAGCCACTTTCTTCACCCAGTTAGCTACATTCAGTTCTCCTTGAGGTTTATGTTCTGAGCCATTTGAGTAAATTGAGCAAATAACTGCTCCATCTTATTGTTGTTGTTGTTGTTGTTGTTGTTGTTGTTGTTGTTGTTGTTGTTGTTGTTGTTGTTGTTGTTGTTGTTGTTGTTGTTGTTGTTGTTGTTGTTGTTGTTGTTGTTGTTGTTGTTGTTGTTGTTGTTGTTGTTGTTGTTGTTGTTGTTGTTGTTGTTGTTGTTGTTGTTGTTGTTGTTGTTGTTGTTGTTGTTGTTGTTGTTGTTGTTGTTGTTGTTGTTGTTGTTGTTGTTGTTGTTGTTGTTGTTGTTGTTGTTGTTGTTGTTGTTGTTGTTGTTGTCGGTACTTGACAATTTCTCCTGGTGTAGTATTGATGTGGTCTATCAGTCATAATCCCTACACTATAGCCTATTGTATTATTCATAGAGTATCAAGAAGTACAAGTAAACATTAATACATGGCGTGTAACGCGCCATCAGGCATGTAATGTCACACATTGATCATCATTTACTCAATTAAACATGTATTTACACATAGGCTGATCACATCTCATTTTTCATCCTTCTTCAAAAATTGGAAAAATGATAAATCGGACAAGCAAAAATTATGAATTTTGGTGTGCAACAACCTCTCTGAGTATACTTTCATAATAAAAAATAATCAACTCAAAATAATTTGTAGTATTCAAAATGCACATAAAATACTACAACTACTGTCACAGACCACCAGAACAGAAACTTTGACTTTGAAAGGTATTAAACTGACTTTAAAATTATCAAAATGAGCTAGGCTTTCACCCAGAGTTAGCCATACGTGTATACTAGCGTAAATAAAAATTTGGGAACAAAAAAAGGTCTGGAAGATAGGTAAACATCAAATATGCTACAGCTAGTCACTTTGCAATTCTGCTACTATACAACCAACTTTGAAAATTCGTATCTAATTCTCCAGAACCCATATAGGGCTGAAATGTTTATGAGAGATACCTGGGTATGTCTACTTTCGTGGAAAAATTCAGGTAAAATTAAATCCAACATTATATACGTCTGCTAGAACAAAAATCCACTGTTGCACAGAATCAAACTACATCAAAATCATTGCTCTCGCGTTCTAACTCCATGAACGCTTTCTATGCACTTGATCAATGATAAACAAAACACAAGACGATCTTAATTCATCAAATTATACTCCAAAATCAGAAAAATAAATTTATTAAACTCCCAAATCGGGTCCTCAAAACATGAGCATTATTCCTCCTCCTTAAATCAAAACGCTAAGAATTTAACTCTAGCCCAAAAGTGGCTATTCAATAATTATTCAAGAAACCTCAAAGTATTGCTTGGCATCATAGCCTTATTCAAAACGAAAACAAAATGAAAATTGTATCAATTTCTAGGAAATCAAAGGATTCTAACAAGCTTTGTCCTCGTCTTCATCGCTCTCATCCAACTCCTCATCTTCATCGGCATCATACTCGAACTCTTCGCCCCCACTTGGGTCTTCTTCACTCCCATCGTATTCCATGGGATCGTCCTCAATTTCATCGTCTTCCATTGATTCCTCTTCGAATTCCTCATCGTCACTAGAGTCTATAACGATCAACTCTTCATCATCACTAGAGTCTATAACTATCCCCTCTTCATCATCACTAGAGTCTATGTTGATCACCTCCTTGGCTTCATTAGAATTCACTTCAATAACCATGTAGCCTTGCCACTTCACGTGAACCTCCATCTACAATTTGCATATGAAATCGACGCTCACCCTCAATTCGCCTTGGTAGAGATAATCTCTAGCGTTCATTGGGTTGAAATTGTCCATAAGGTTGCTATAGTTTGCTATTATATCTCCAAACATGGGTCCCATAGGAAGTGCCTTCACCATACAATAAGCCTGTAAAGCTGGATTACGGTACCGAGGAAACTCCAATGCAACGAACCTTTGCTCACAAAACTGAATGACGCGATCACGAAACGTCGTGAGATCCTCACCCTCCACCCAAGGTGTCACAACCGGGTGCTTCTCAACGGGCAACACACTTATCCTAGCGGTTGTTTTGGTTCTAGCCATCTACAAAAGAAAACGACTCCATAAGTCTCTTACTCCACAAAGTTTATAACGTAAATAAAATGACTATTCTCATGAAGTAAATACATATTTCCAAGACTTCAATCTCATAACCACAAGACTCTTGAAAAGCAACCCCCAACAAAACGCCTCAAAAAGGTTGGGTGATCAAAGGTTTCTAACCCGAACTCAAATGAAACGCCTCAAAACCCAATCTCTTAGTATCTCGGAGAATTGATTTTTCCGGAGAATTGATTTTTCGGGCAGATTTTGTGATTCTGGACATGGAGGCAGGAGACGTACCACTCATTCTGGGCAGACCGTTTCTGGCCACTGGAGAAGCCATGATAAACTGCAAGAGCGGAGAACTGACCATGCAAATCAATGAAGACAAGGTGAAGTTCAACGTTTTCAAAAATCTGCAACTACCGAATTATTACGAGCATGAAGACATCTTCGCAGTGGAGGTAGTCGAAGAAGGCTGGGAAAACGAGGAGATGGGTGAGCTATGGGCAGAGATTGATAGAGTGGACAGAGAGAACGAGGAGAGATTCCAGGAGGAGCAGGTCATGCAAGCCGAAAACCGGACCACTTTACAGCTGGACGAAAAAGGTGGACAGAAATTGACCCTGGTCCCGTCACTCAAGGAGCCACCGACCCGAGAGGTTAGACCGCTCCCGAGCCATCAAACTTCAGCACAGCCAAAGCAGTTTCAAGTAGGTCACAAAATACGTCTCTGCGATTCTCGGAAGCAGTTTTTCCCGGGAAAATTGAGATCTCGGTGGTCAGGACCGTTTATCATCAAAGAGGTACTTTCATGGGATGCAGTTGAATTGGAGAATCTGCATGACAGTACAACTTGCAGGGTGAGCGGAAACCGGGTCAAGCCATATCTGGGCCCGGGAGCAGACGTCAAGGTAGACCCTGGCGATTTTGACGTCCCTTGAGCAAACATGAGGTAACTGGGTCGGGCCGTCGACCGTAAATTACAAGCGCTGGTTGGGAGGCAACCCAACGTAGTAAGTTAGTTTAAATTATTTCAAGTTTTATTTTCAGTTTTGAATTTTGAGAGAGGTAAGATGAGTGGGTATTGACTTTGAATTGAGCATGTGCAGATACAGCAGAGCAGAAAACGAGAACAAAAAGGAGTAGAGAGAGAAAAAAAAAATTTGTTTGAAAAAAAAAATTACCTGCTGCCTGCGTATATACGCAGCCTGCAGTAAAATTTCAGAATTTTGAAAAAAAAAAAAAAAAAAAAAATTTACCTGCTGCTTGCGTATACGCAGTCAGCAGCGAAAATTTCAGGATTTTGAAAAAAAAAAAAAATTGAAAAAAAAATTATTTTTGTTGCTGACTGCGTATATATGCAGGGTTGCGTATATACGCAGCCAGCAGTGAAAATATGGAATAAAAAAAAAACTTCTTCAAATTGCTCCCTGTTTGCGTATATACGCAGTACTGCGTATATACGCAGGCAGAAGAAGAAAAAAAAATAATATTTTTTTCGGACAGCAGCACGTTTTTGCCCCATTTTTCTCTCTCTACCTCCATACACAGATCCGTGGAGTTTGAAGCGAATTCAGAAAATTTCGTAGAAGGAAAGGCCGATTTTCAAAATCTTGAAGAATCGACCCCGGTGTGTTCTGGCACACTCGACCGTCACAGGGACTCGTACGAGTTGGGGATTTTTCAGGAACAGTTTTTCTGCAGAACCGAGCAATCGACCCCGGTGTACGGAAGTATACTCGACCATATGGGAGCACATTGTCAAACACAATGGTGCTCGGGGATTGCACGTTTGAAGAGCGCACATAGAGCCCGAAAGGTTGACAGCTTCCGACGAGAAATTTTCTGGCGACCGGTCAACGGTCCTGCTCCACCGGAATCTGCGAGAAATTCCGCACCTGTAAGAACTGACTCCGGGTGCACAGGTTCAATTTCTGTCTCTCGCTTTATTTTTCTGCATATGCTACCAGGTGTTCCCATTCGATGAGGCAAGCCAGCTCATCCAATCCAGATTATATGCCTGATGATTAGTACCATGAGGGCATGACACCATCCAGTGTGGGGGTGGTGGCGTTGTAACTGCATTACGTTTTATTAAAAAAAAAATAATAAAAAATAAAATTAAAAATTTGAAATTTGAAAATTTTGAGACTGGGCGAAGGATTTAGCTTAAAACTGGAGAGAGCTTAATGATAGAAAATTTCCCGAAGTGGACGAACTTAAGTGAAGAAGAGCTGCGAGAATCTGTCTAGGGGAGTTAATAGAGCCAATGCACTTCAGAAAACGCAAGTAGCTGTCTCCCGAGCAATGTATCCGACTAGCTGCCAGACCACCGTCACCAGGTAGTCGTCAACCCGCCATCACGGTCACCACATCATTTGGTGGAGTGATAGGCCATAGGGGACCTCACGTCCTGTCTCGCGCCTTAGGTCCACTAGTGAGCCCCGTTGATCCATTAACCCTTTTTTTTTGGTAACCGTTTGACCTAGGAAGCCGTTTTTTGATACTCGCATCATTGTTAGTATTTTGACCTTTCCTACGCGTCATGGCACGAGGGAGTTGAGTTGAGGGGGATTTTCTGGGGTAGAGCAGAATTGTCATATTTGATAGTGGATGAGCTTTATTTTTATATTTGAGGGTGTGTAAGGGTGAGATAGTGACGGCAGCACACTTCGGTGTGGCGGTGACTCACGACATTACACCGTGAGCACAGGAGGAGAGCCGTAGTGCGTAAATTTTCCGCACGACATGGGAGACTTTGGGTTGACAGGGTTATTGGAGGACGCGCTGTGCAATTTAGACATCCTTGGAGTGAGGAGGATCGGTTGGAAAAGCGCGATTATTTTACAAATAGACTACATGGTTCGAAATTAGTGTGGGGGTGGTCGTTTCAGATTTATTTCAGTATTTTTCTGCCACCCCACGTTTTTGGGGCCTGGTTTATATTATTGGTGTTTATTGTGTTGCCCCGCAAAAAAAAAAAAAAAAAAAAAAAAATGAGGAAAAAAACGAAGAAAAAAAAGTATCAAAGGCAGAAAATTCAGGGTGCTTGATTGATTTTATTTCAAAACGCCAGGCCGGCTATTTTTATCACAGTTTCACATTCGTTCACAGTTGTGGCCGCGAGAACGGCAGTTACACCGGGACTTGGGAAATTGAGTGTCTAGAATCTTAGGTGATTTGGGTCAGTTTCCATCATCTTGGTGAGGGAGTGTGAGATTGGGGTATGTGTGAGTGTGCTGTGACGTTTAGGACATCGCTTCTAAATGACTTATCCTACCGTCCCAAAGCCAGCATATTTACATTACACCCGGAGTAAAAGCATGGAAGGTGTGCGTTAGGGATACGTTCGGTTTGCGTGCAAAAGCAGAAGTAAGTGGTGTTCGTGCTTGTTGCTAACCTAGGCTGGCCGCGAGTTCTTCCGATCACCGCAGTTTCTGAAATTTAGGGAAATATGAGAACTTGATGATGTTCAGTTTGAGTTGAAGAGATTGCCCAGTCTCACCAAAAAAAATATATATATATAAACTGTTTTTATAAATACTGTTTTTAAATAGGTGCAGTTACACCGCTCTGGATTGATTCGGGATAGTATGCATTGGTAGTATATTGCTGGAATTTGCTCGGGACGAGCAAAGTTTAGTGTGGGGGTATTTGATAACGCCCAAATAGGGGTTATCTTTTAGCCTGCTTTGACGTGTCTTTGTGTCGGAAAGCCGTGTTTTAGCCCGAATTCACCCTCGGAAAGCCACATAATTTAGAACGAGACGTTTATTTGCTCTTCGTGAATTTCTGCATGTTTTGTACTTTTATTGGATATGATCGCGGGTTTTTTCATGTCTTTACAGGAACAGGTTCGGAAAGCGCATTGGGATGCGTGCCGAGACAGAACCGGGATCGCCTCGGGAAACGTGCAGAAAATGCTCGGGACAGGATTTGACCGAGACTGGTACAAGGGAGAGTGGAATGGAAAACGGAAAGACTGGAGGAAAAACGAGCAGTGAAAACCGACCGAGGAAGCTGAAAACGCCAAAACCGAGAATCACCGGGATGCGCTCGGTTGACGATATCTTGAGCTTGACTTGGAATTTTGAAGTGAAACCGGGGGCAAAAGAACGGAGATGTCAAGGGCTTTCCGAAACAGGTTATAATGCTGAAACGGAGTCCGGCCGAAAAACCGACTCCCGTCACGTGTGGGTCCCAGTCAGGCCACGCCCGAGTAAGGAGTCTCGGTTCCCGGTGTCCAGAGTCAGGAGCAACTATTTTATGTTCGTGACGATTTCCGGGACAGTTTTGGCCTAGGGGTATTTTGGTCATTTTGGCACCGGACCCGGGTTTCCGGAGTCAAATTCAGATTTTGTCTCCCAAATTCAGTCAGCAGTTTTCCTATGGCCAGAGCCAAGACTGGACAGAATTCAGAGCGGTTTTGACCCAGGGGTATTTTGGTAATTTTGACAAGTTTCGGGTCAAAACGCAAGACGGGGGCACGGGAAAGCAGGAAGACACCGAGGAAGGAAAACCAGATATTTCGGGCAGAAGAGTGGGACCCAGGGGACCCAACCAGGCCCACCAAAGGACCAAGCAGGGCCCCATCTCCACCCCCCTGCCTGCGTATATACGCAGGCAGGAGGGGGAGATGGGGAGGTGGATACATGCCCTGGTTGCGTATATACGCAACCCTGCGTATATACGCAGCCAGTTTGACTTTTTGGTCAAAGACGGTGGACCGATGGCAGTTTTCGTAAATTCTGGCGCAAGCGTTTTCGGGAAAAAACAGCACTATTTAAAGACTCGTCCAGACTCGTTTTGATCATAAACACAAGACAGCACAACCGAAGGAGAAGACCGAGCATCCCGAAGAGCACGGAAACGTGAATCCAGATTCGAAGACCCGTTTGCTTTTCTTCTCTCTCATTCAAAAACTGTGTTATTTTACGTTATGAATTTCAGTAGCTAAACTTTTACCTAGGTTCTCGGTGAACCTAGGGTTTCGTTTTCAGATTAGTTCTACGTTTTGACTATGAATTCATGATCGTACTATCTTAATATCAGCAGCTTTATTCGTTATTCTGTCTTTGAATTTTACTGTTCATGCATGATCGGAGTCGCGAACCAGAATTGCTACAGACCCGAGCCGGTAGGTGAAAACGTCTGGTTAGGGTTAGGAAGAGAAGACAGAATTTAGCACCTTACCCCGATGGGCCGACTAGCGAAGGGGAGTTAGGACTAGCCTGAAATCGTTGAGACCAACTGTTAGAGAATCTGACCCGGGCCATCAGGACAGGTTAGAAACCCTAGCAGCCTTAGAACGAGACTGCAGATTTAGGCAGCTTAACAGGAATCCGACAGTCTGCAGGATTGTGATAACGTGCAGGAAAAGAAAAGATACTGCACAATTGGTACGTGGCACGGATAACGAGACTGCTGTGTGTTTTCATGTCAAACAAAGAACGAAAATCTGAAGAACCCTAGGGGATCCCGGGACCTAGTATCTCAAACCCTAGTTTTACAAACTTAAGATTATTCAGAAAACTTCCACAAAAATATTTACGTTTCAGTTATTCACGTTCAGTACTTAGTTCGTAGTTACAAACTCTCAAAATATTCCTCCTTTTTACACTCTGTTCGTTAAAACTGATTACTAGAAAAACCTGCAAAGTCCCTGTGGGATCGATAATCCGAGTCGAAAATACTCTCTATATTACTTGATTCGTATACTTGCGAATATTACGCTAAATTGCGCATCAATATGTAAGACTCACACAAGTATATCATGAAGTACTCCCTCATCGAACCCCCTCAACTACAACTCCCTCGTGACGCAATAAAGCGGTGATTCTAACCAATCAATGATGAAGGCCAAGAATCGTCACCCTAAGTCCAGAGGTTATCCAGGAATCTAGGGTTCAAAACAAGGTTTACTAGTGGTCCTACAGGGTAAGGTCTATAAGAAGTGAGTGCTCTAATACACACCTCGCACAGCTGTTTTGTGTGCCACTACGAGGCGGGTTGGCGACTACCTAAGACGTACACAAGAACGTTCGGCTTGTTTAGCTCACACCTAGCTCAACTCTTGTAAGAAAACTAGGCACACACTTTAGATTTTAAAATTAAGTTCGTGTGTAAAATAGGCACGCATCCCCGTAAAGAAAGCTTCTCTATACTTACTAGGGGAAACTCACATTGTCACTCTCGCTCGCAATTCATGCCCTACGCCTAAAAATCTCACACTTCTCGATTTTACCAAATTTTCAGCTTCTTTTAATTGCCCTTTCTCAATTTTTTTTTTGTTTTTTTCAATTTGTTAGTTTTTATTATTATTATTATTATTATTATTATTATTATTATTATTATTATTATTATTTTTATTTATTTTTTTTTTTTTTTTATTTTTTATACCTATACTACATGCATGGACAACTCGACTACTGACTCGATATGTTGGTGGGAGGACTCAATAATAATAAAACGTGCACGCAAAAATATGAATAATAAAGAAGAAAATAACGACATAACCAAAATTCGTAACTAAATGCGACACGGGCTATGCAAGACTCAATAACCGACTACTAAAAAGGGTCTTACCCACCCCCACACTAGGATGCATTGTTGTCCTCAACGATGACACGAGGACTCAACAATACTAGCATAAGGGCACTCTCCACTACTCGTCTTCCTCCTCCTCTTCCTCTTCATCATCCTCTTCTTCCAATTCTAACTCGTCCTCACTCGGCGGAACCGGATACTCAAATTCGTCTTCCTGGAACCACGGATCCGCCGTCGGGACTGGTGGAACAAACTCCTCCGCCGCCTGACCACTAGACTGAATGACCCACTGGCCCACCATCTGGATTAAGCTACCCAGCTTCGCCTGATTGTCCCTAGTATGGTCAAACTGGCGTCTTCTCTCAAGTCTATCCCGGGCCATCTCTTCCTTCAAATGGTCATAAGCAACTTGGTTGTCGAACCGAGAGGTGTTCATTCTCCTACCCTTTCCTTATTTTTGGCCGACTCATCAAACCTATGTCATTTCCTAGCAGTGAACCTTTTCAGGTCCCTGTGTCTCCCAATTGCTACTTCTGCGGTTTTGGCTAAATGAGTCAGCAAACAAGTATGGCCGGGACGCAACTTGTTAGTCCTCGATACTCTCTTTAAGCAATTCTCCCAAATCAACCTAGGGATATCTACCCGAACCCCGGTGTAGAGACAGAGAGCCAAGACAGATAGGCGGAAAGAGTGGGTTATGTGTGATTCCCAGAACCCAATTCTCTAGCAACTCGCAACACCACCTCGCCTCAGGCCTATAGTAATTCTTTCCAGCCTTCCACTAAGGCACCTCCCCTCTCCTATCCACGGGTCTACCCCCTTTGTAAAGCAAAATGCATTGACACGAGACCAAATACCCTCACTACGAAGAGTGGCCTCGTAGCCACAAGCCTCTTTCAAACGGGGGAACCCCATGGCCAAGCCGATAGTCTCTGGCGTGAAGACTATCCACTCATTCCGACAATAGACAAGACGGGGGTCCTGGCTCTCACCATCTTTCGCATACCTCAAGTTGAGGCAAAACTCAAGCGCTGTATGAGAACTAGACTACCCTACAAGCTTGAACCAATTGGTTAGCTTCTCACACTCACAAATTTCCTTTATTACCTGAGGCATGTCCTCGGGCAATTGAAACTCTTTCTCGGGCTGCCCATTCTTTGTCAAGTAAGTGTCCTTGCGCGAGTCTAGATGGGCCTCGAATGTGACAAAGCGATAGCTATCAAAGCATGCGGGCCCAATACTCCGCTCTTTCAAATTCACTTTCGCCGTTCGTCGGCCTACAATTCCCGGTTTAGTCGGGGGAGGGGCATTCAAAATAGCATATTGGGGTATAGGTGGTATTTCTAATTGAGGCTCTCTCGAACCGGATGCCTCTTGTGATGTACCCTCTCCCATATTTCTTTTCTTTCCACCCGACATTTTAATGCTCAAATTCAAGTAAAAACAAGAAATTCAACTTGTGCACGTGACAAGAAGTGTTTACAGAAATTAAACACGTAGGTAAGTAATAGCACATAATCCTAGGACTGTATTCAATCGCCCCCAAGCACGCTACTAAGCGCAACAAAAATAAACCGGGATTTTACTCAATTGTGCCTAAGACTCGTATATGAAAATTGCTAGTCTAGAAAATACCTACGTGCCCGGAGCAAGTCTTACGGGCACAAAATTTCAGAAACTCCGGCAAGAAGGACCCTTTTGGAGGTCGCCGAATTTTTTTGTTGAAACTTCGAATGGATTGGTGCACCGTACTCCTTGTGATGTCCCCGTTAAAGTTGTCTTCTTGACCGAAAGCTGAATCAAGCTCCAAGTTGCCCAATTTTCAAATCAAGCTCCGAAACCCTTGCTTTTCGTCCTCTGATTTCTCTCTCGTGCTTCACTCTCACTCAAAACCCCCGACCAAACCTTGATCCTCTCTCAAATGCGAGCAAAACCTCTGTCTTCTTGTGAAATTTGGTGAAGATTTGAGTTGGGAGAGAGAAGGAGAAGATTCGGCTATGGAGGAGGATGAAGAAGAAGCTGTTGAAGAATGAAGGGAGTGACGAGTTGGTCTTCAGATGTCTCCCAAAATTAGTGCGAAAGGTCCAAAATGCCCCCATTAGTCAGCCCCTTTCTCCTCTCTCCGTGCTTGAAAAATATGGTAAACCACCCAATGTCTTCGTACGAAGACAATTCTCTTCGTACGAAGACTCTTCGTGCGAAGAGAATTAGTCTTCGTACGAAGGTCTTCCCAGATAGATACTGCAAGGTGTTCTGGGAAGACAATTTTCGGAGCCAAAATTTTCTCTAAGTATAATGTCTTTGTACGAAGACATTTCTCTTCGTACGAAGAGAATCATGGAGCTGCCAAAAACATCCTTTCTGATATAATTTCGCGTATCCGATCGTGCCTTTGCTTTCCGAAGGATCACCTCAAGACTCCCTTTTTACCTTAAAACACTCCCAAAATCCGGGGAGTGTTTCATTTGTCAATTTCACGCGTTCCAAGGCACATTTTGCATTAATGGATGCTTTTGGCCTCGTTTTACTCTCTTGAGCATCCTTTTTGGCGCAACTTTCTCATCCGGACTCCGATATGCGCGTTCCACCTGTCTATAGAAAGCTCTCAACTATCCCCACACATTGGCACTGTTCAATTCTGTTTTCATTATTGTCTTCAAAATATCACCTCGTAATCCGTGCCAACGTGCTAGCTTTCTCCGTTCATCAATAAAATGCTCGCGTATATCAAGACGGGGAGTCCGAGAACATGATCTTCCCCAGATGCGTGTGTTGAATAAGTGTAGGAATGGATTCAATCTTCAATTCCTTCACTTCAGATCCCGATACGCGCTTTAGGCTGCAATTCTTCAATTTTCACTCTGTTTCGCACATGCGCATCAAGACGGGGGGATCCAAAATAGGCCTTTCACCTCGGAATCCTGCACATACTTATTGGAAATATTAAATCCACTCTCTCGCACCTCTCAAATAAATCAAAAAGAATAAAAATTACAAAACAGTATCAAAACCTAAACTATAGAAGTAAATAGGTTGGGTTGCCTCCCAACAAGCGCTTTGTAATTTAAGGTCGACGGCCCGACCCAGTTACCTCAGAGATAATCAAATAGCGAGAGTTGCATGGAGCCATTCAATGACTCCAATGAAATTCCCATCCACATACGGCTTTGCTCTCTGGCCATTTACCTTGAATCTGTTCCCACTTGCATCTTCCACCTCAAGAGAACCCGATGGAGAAAATGCAGTAATCTTGTAGGGACCACTCCATCTAGATTTCAACTTTCCTGGAAACAGCTTTAGTCTGGCATTGAAGATCAGCACTCTCTGTCCGACCTTGAAGTCTCTCGGGATGATGTGCCTGTCGTGCCACTGCGTTGTCCTTTCCTTATAAATTTTTGCACTTTCATATGCCATCAATCGAAATTCCTCAAGTTCAAGTAGTGCTTGCTTCCGTTGCTCACCTGAGAGCTTAGCGTCCAAATTGATCTTCTTCAAGGCCCAGAATGCCTTGTGCTCAAGTTCCACCGGAATATGACACGACTTCCCAAATACTAGCTGATAGGGAGACATTCCTAAAGGGGTCTTGTATGCAGTCCTATATGCCCATAAACTGTCATCTAATTGTAGGGACCAATCTTTGCGTCCTGGGTTGACTGTCTTCTCTAGAATCCCTTTTATCTCTCGGTTAGAAACTTATGCCTGCCCATTCGACTGCGGATGATAAGCTAGTGATATCTTATGTGTCTTTACCCCATATTTGCTCAGAACATTGGCAAAGACTTTATTCACGAAATGCGATCCTTCGTTATAATGGCTCTGGGGGTCCCAAACCGCGTGAATATGTTCTTACGCACGAATCTCTCTACAGTAACTCCATCATTCTTGGGACAAGCCATTGCCTCTACCCACTTGGTGGCATAATCCACAGCCAACAGTATATAAAGATTTCCAAGTGAAGAAGGGAATGGTCCCATGAAATCAACGCCCCACACGTCAAAGGGCTCTACTTCCAACACGAAATTTTGAGGCATCTCATTTCGGTTGGAGATATTGCCGGTTCTCTGACGCCGGTCACACTGCTGTACAAATAAATGAGCATCCTTATGTAAAGAATGTCAATAAAAGCCACTTTGAAGTACCTTAGCCACAGTGCGTGTTTTGCCAAAATGTCCTCCGCAATTCAGTTCATGGCAATGTCTAAGAATATCCAACGTGTCTGGCTCAGCTACGCATCTTCTCAACACATTATCAGCTCCTAACTTGAACAGATAGGGGTCATCCCAAAAATAGCGTCGTGCATCTGCGAAGAACTTCTTTTTCTTATGGAAGGTCATATCTTTTGGGACAATGTTGAGTGCCTTGAAATTTTCCAAATCCGCAAACCAAGGCGCAGCTGCTACCACTACCATAAGTTGTTCATCTGGAAAATCTTCTCTAATTGGCACATCTTCTTGTTTTTCATTCTCCAGTCGTGATAAATGGTCTGCAACAACGTTCTCTACCCCCTTCTTGTCTTTGATTACCACGTCAAACTCTTGCATTAAAAAAACCCACCGGATCAATCTTGGCTTTACATCCTTCTTAGTAAGAAGATATTTGGGGGCTGCATGGTCCGTGAAAATTGTCACCTGTGAACCCACAAGATATGGACGAAACTTGTCCAATGCGAAGATGATAGCCAACATCTCTTTCTCTGTGGTGGCATAATTAACCTGTGCATTATGAAGAGTACGAATGGCATAGTAAATGACATGAGCTACCTTGTCTTTCAGCTGTCCCAGTACTGCTCCCAACGCATAGTCGCTGGCATCACACATAAGCTCAAACGACAAGGTCCAGTCTGGTGTGGCTATAATGGGAGAACTGATCAACTTTTTCTTGAGCAAATCAAAAGCTGTCTTGCACTCTTCATTGAAATCAAATACGACATCTTTCTCAAGCAATCCGGATAAAGGCTTTGTGATCTTCGAAAAGTCTTTAATGAAACGCCGGTAGAAGCCTGCATATCCCAAGAAACTCCGTACCCCTTTGATAGATGTAGGGTAAGGAAGCTTCTCAATCACCTCAATTTTTGCCCGGTCTACCTCTAAGCCTGTGCTTGAAATCTTGTGCCCCAACACTATCCCCTCGGTCACCATGAAATGGCACTTCTCCCAGTTAAGCACTAGGTTGGTGTCAATACATCTGTCCAGTACCCGAGCTAGCTGCTGTAGACAGTCTTCGAACCCATCACCATAAAGCGAAAAATCATCCATGAAGACTTCGAAATTATGCTCCATCATGTCAGAGAAGATAGACATCATACACCTCTGAAACGTGGCAGGTGCATTTCATAGCCCAAAGGGCATGCGTCTAAATTCAAAGGTCCCATAAGGACAAGTAAATGTCGTCTTCTCCTGGTCAGCTGGCTCAATCGCTATCTGATTATACCCGGAGTATCCATCCAAAAAGCAGTAATGCAAATGACGTGCTAGCCTATCAAGCATCTGGTCCACAAATGGAAGGGGAAAGTGATCCTTCAACGTGGCATCATTGAGTTTGCGGTAATCCATGCAAACTCTCCACCCAGTAACCGTACGAGTGGCAATCTGATCATCTTATTCCCCTTCCACCACACTTATACCTCCCTTCTTAGGGACACACTGTACCGGGCTAGTCCATGTGCTGTCGGAAATCGGGTAGATGATACCTGCTTCCAACCATTTAAGCACCTCTTTCTTCACCACCTCATGCATGTGAGGGTTGAGGCGGCGCTGATATTGAATTACCGGCCTCTTATCCTCCATAAGCCGAATCTTGTGCTGGCAAACTGTGGGGATGATCCCCTTAATATCTGCTATGGTCCATCCCATAGCTGCTTTCCTTTCCTGCAATACCTTGAGAAGCTGCTCCTCCTGTTCCCTGTCCAAACACGCAGATACAATAACAGGCAAAGTCTCATTAGATCCCAAGTACAAATATTATAAATGAGCAGGTAAAGGTTTCAATTCTAAATCAGGAGCAGTAATAAGAGAAGGAGTAAGAGTCTTCCTGCTTCCCTCATTAAAGAGGGGTAGGGGTGAACGCTAGCTGGCTTCCATAACTTGTTCTTTTTCACTCAAGTCAAGTAGAGCAAGCTCCTCATACAGCTGCTCCAATAAGATATCGTCCTCCTCATCCGGTGTGTATGCCTCCACACCAAAACACTACTCACTCACTGCGTATGCAGGAAATTTCATAGCTTCAAAGACATTGAATGCCACCTTCACACCGTTAATACGCATCGTCAGCTCTCCATTGGCAACATCAATAATCGTCTTTCCCGTGGCAAGAAATGGTCGTCCCAATATGAGTGGGACATCATCATCGGCATCCATGTCTACGATTACAAAATCTGCAGGGAAGATGAGTCCTTCGGCTCTCACAAGCACATCCTCCAAAACACCCTGTGGTCGTTTGATAATACGGTCAGCCATCTGTAAGCACATACAAGTAGGTTTTGGATCCCCTACACCAAGTTGCTCAAATACTGATGTGGGCATCAAATTTATGCTTGCGCCAAGATCACATAACGCTCTACCATGGAACGCATCTCCTAATGTCACTAGAACAATTAAACCACCTGGATCTTTCATCTTTTTCGGCAACGCTTTTTGCACTACAGCGCTACATTCCTCATTCAGGGTCACAATTTCAATATCATCCATGCGCCTCCTATTAGAAAGTAGGTCCTTGATAAATTTTGCGTATTTAGGCATTTGTGAAATTGCTCTTGACTCTTCAATCTCTGCGGGTAAGGCACACGAACACTATACTCTTCCTTTGTCTTAGGCTTTTCCTCCGACTTCCTACTCGTGTCCTTTGATTGGGGGATCACGGTAGGCACGGGAATTTCTTCATCTAATGCTTTTTCGGTGGCCTTGGTCGCCTCGGCTCGCGCGTGGGTAGGATATAGAGGATCCTTAGTTGTGATCCCACTGCGAGTAGTGATGGCCTTCAACTGCTCAGGTGGAGTGATTGTGTTCGAAGGTAACATACCCGGTGGAATTCGAGCATTTTGATTGGCTATCTGGCTAATCTGTGTCTCATGGTTCTTCATCGTGGCTTCTATCGCGACAATCTTGCTCTCAATTTTATCATTGCTAGCCAACAGTTTCCTCAACAACGCGTTTGTATCTTGTTCTTCTGATGGTGGAGCCTGCTGTTGTGGAACCTGTCTTTGAGCTTGGTATGGAACATTTGGTCTTTGACCTGGCGCATATAGTCCACTATTTGGATTGGCATAGCTGAAGTTAGGGTGATTGCGATTGTTTGGATGATAGGTGTTTGACCATTGCTGCTATCTTGGTTGACCCATGTAGTTCACGTCTTCAATACCATCCCCATATCCCTGATTTGCATATGCTACCATCTCTCCCACGAACTTCACCTGTGCCGATGGATTCAGATTACTGAAAGCCGAAGTCATCACTGCCATCTGATGTTCAAATTTCTGTTCCACCATGGACTCAATCTTACTAACCAATGCCCATCTGATTTCGTGTTTCTACGAGTTTCAGACCTCGTGGATTCACGCTTTGCTATATTATCCAGCAGATCCAGGCATCTCTGTAATCCCAGTCCCATAAAATTGCCTTGAGCCATCATGTCCAGTTCATTTGCAGTCTCTCTGTCTAAGGCATTATAAAAATAGTGCAGAAGTTTGTACCATGGCTCTCCGTGAGTAGGGAATCTGCGAAGGAGATGGTTGAACTTTCTCCACGTGACCCCCAGAGAATCATCTTCCTGTTGTGTAAATTTTGTTATATATTCCCATGTAACTATACTGCCAGCTGGAAGTTCCATAAGCCATGTCTTTGCCTTTCCTGATAAGGAGAATGGGAAAAGCATGAGGTTTATCGTCTCTAGTGGAACTCTCTGATCATACATAGTGGAGGTAATCTGCTCGAAATTGAGCAAGTGTTGATGCGGATCATCACTTGGCGCTCCAGTGAATAAGCACTCATCCCTAACCATGTTGATGAATGGTTGGCGAATCTCGAAATGTGCGGCGTAAATCTGAGGTCTGACAATAGTGGGTTGATACCCCTCCGGTGTAGTAATGAAGTAATCCACCAAAGGACGCTCATCCTCCTCAGCATTGTTGACTTGCTCTGCCGCATTCCGAGCGTTATTGTTCCGATTATTGCCCCCATTATTCCCATTACCACCGTTGTTTCTACCGTTAACTCCTCCATTATTTTTATCAACTACCTCCGCACCAGGGAGTTGTTGTGGATTTGGAGGGTTCATGCGATCAATCATCTCCGGCATCTCATCCATTTGAGCCCTAAGCTGCTCAGTTTCTCGTGCTCTATTTGCTGCTTCCTCTACAGCATCTTGCACACTTTTGCGGATCCTTTCAAACTCAGCTCTAGTTTCATCATCCATGGTGATTAAGCTTGAATTCCTCTTGTCTCTACGATGTGCTTTCAATAAGGATTCCGGGTTTTCAAATGTTGGATACAAAGTCTCATCTCTAGAACGGGTCATGCACAGTGCAAATCAACCTGAAATCACATGATACACAAACGTAGGTGAGTAACAGATATAAAAAAAAAATTAAAATCCCTAAGGCTAGGAATTATAACTAATTTAGCCGAAGTCCCCGGCAACGGCGCCAAAAACTTGACACGTTCTAACCACAAGTGTATGGTTGTCGCGTGTAGTAATAATCCGGAAATCCGGGTTGTCGAACCCAAAGGACTTTGTTAAACTAGTTATTCTCGTAAACATTATGTGGGCAAGTCTCAAAGATTTGTTTTGTGCTAATTCTGCTAAAATAAAATGACAAAATTCTCAATTAATAGAGTGGAATGGTTCACAATTAACAAAGAGTGAGTTTATGACTTTTCTAATACGAGGAAAAGTACCGGGAATTCTCTAGGTTCACTAGGTTGATCTAAACTTATGTTTTGATTCGTAAAACAACCACGTGTCTTTCACTATTAATCGAGCAAGGTAAAACTTACCGAGTTACCAAGCAAGTTATCTATACTTAAACCCAAAATATACCGTGTTACCAAGTCTATTTTACTTTTAAGCATGCATTAAGAATCACAATTCTACTCTAATGATCCTAGTTAACAATATCGAGTTACCAAATATTGATTCGACTAGGTGGATTATTCAATTTACTGACTAAATATCACGGAGTTACCACGTGAAGGTTAATTAAGATTATTCTTACGTTAGCTACTCGCAAAAATAATGAGATCACAACCATAAACAATCCATAATAATGAAAGAACACGAGAGATTAAGTAAAAACATGAATCACAATCTCAAAACATTATGTTTATATCAAACCCTAGCTACACCAAACGAGAATTCCCAGCAAAAAGAGTTTAGCTACTACGATTCATACTCAAAACAACGAGTTTCATAAGTTTCAATAGCAAAAGCTAAGAAAGAGGAAGAGTTGAGAATCCAAACGAGTGATCCAAAGCTCCTAAGCTCTTGCAATAGATTCTTTCTCTCCAAAAGATGCTTCTAACGTGATGAACTACTGAAAAATTCGACCTAAAACACTTAAATACGTTTCCATAACAATATTACAAAGTTTGGATAAACTACGCAAAAGCCCCGCACAATTCTGTGTTTTCCAGCGATGTCTTCGTACGAAGAGTCTTCGTACGGAGATAATTCCTCTTCGTATGTAGGTCTTCCTATGTAAGTACTGCATAGCTGTTTGGTAAGAGATCTTCTGAACTTGAAATTTGGCTAAGTCTTTTATCTTCGTACGAAGACATTTGTCGTCGTACGAAGACCCCTTGTGCCTGCACTTTTTCTTTGATTTCTTCCTTGCTTCCTTTGACTTTCTCTTTTTCTTTGACTTCTTCCTTTGAGTTCCTTACTTCTGAAGCTCGTTTCCATCTCCCGCATGATCCTCCAAGCCCTGTTTTCCTGCGAATCACAACACGAAAACACAACCCCGAATCATATAACAATAAAAGCTCAAAATATCCAAAGAGACGCCCAGATTTAACAAGTAAAGCTCATGAACTCATATTATCACATTTTAGCATAATTTACTCAAAAGACGACGAATTCTCCATGTTTAGCCCGCAAAACGTAGAAATTAAAGGCATAAAATAACTCCGAAAACGAAGTTATCAGTAGTCAGCGGTCTAGCGATCTTCGAGAAATCTTCAACAAAACGCCTGTAATATCCTGCTAATCCCAGAAAAATTCTTATTTATGACACATTCTTCGGAGTTGGCCAATCCTTAACGGCTGAAATCTTTCCTGAATCCACGGATATCCCTTCCTTTGAGATTATGTGACCCAGAAACTGAACTTGATATAGCCAAAACTCACATTTCGAGAGCTTAGCATACAACTTCTCATGTATCAATGTTTCTAACACTTCTCTGAGATTTTCTTGGTGATCTTCCTCCCTCTTTGAGTAAACGAGGATTTCATCAATAAAGACGACTACGAACCGATCCAGAAACGTTCTCATAACACGATTCATTAGATCCATAAATACTGCAGGAGCATTAGTTAGACCAAAAGCCATAACAGTAAACTCATAATGGCCATACCTTGTTCTAAAGGCTGTCTTCGGGATGTCCTTCTCGGCTACCCAAAGCTGGTGATACCCTGATCTCAAGTCTATCTTTGAGAAAACACTCACCCCTTGCAAATGATCGAACAAGTCATCAATTCGGGGTAAAGGGTATTTGTTCTTGATCGTTGCGCTGTTCAACTCTCTATAGTCAATGCACAACCTCAAGCTTCCATCTTTCTTCTTCACAAACAATACAGGTGCTCTAAAGGTAATCTAAACCTAGAGTCTCATTCTAAGATGGTGTCGGCACCAGCTAACTCCTCTGTCACCATGGGGCGCACTTGTTAATTGCTAAGCCTTGTCTTTTCCTTCGAGATGTCCTTGATATAATACAAATATGCTGATTGGCCATAGCCCCCAACATTCTCAACCTTACGCTTCCCTCGCTTCTCATCTTGCGCCTCTTGAATACGCCAAACAGCTGCAACTCTATCATATTCCTCCTGAAGAGTATCGTACGTTCTGCACATCAAGTCTTTCTGTAGATGGAGTTGCAGACCTGACATGAATTTCCTAAACTTGGTCGCCTCATCAGGCATCAGTTGACCTGCGAATCGAGATAGTTCCATGAACTTCTTAAAGTACTCGGTCACGGAACCATTCCCCTGTGTCAGATTCACAAAGTCGATGTACTTCTGATCCTGGACATGATTCGGATAGAAGCGAGTGCGAAGTGCAGTCTGAAGAGCCTCCCAATTAAAGTTGGGTTGAGCCAAGAAGTTCTGACGCGTGCTTCTCCACCATATATTTTCTTCATTCTTCCGGTAGAATGTCGCACAAACAACTTTGCGATTCCCGGGGAACTCAACCAGCTCAAGGATCTTATCCATCTCATCGATCCAATTTTCGAGCTCAACAGGATCCTCATTGCCTGTAAAGTTCCCAGGCTTCATGTCAGCCACTTTCTTCACCCAGTTAGCTACATTCAGTTCTCCTTGAAGTTTATGTTCTGAGCCATTTGAGTAAATTGAGCAAATAACTGCTCCATGTTATTGTTGTTGTTGTTGTTGTTGTTGTTGTTGTTGTTGTTGTTGTTTTTGTTGTTGTTGTTGTTGTTGTTGTTGTTGTTGTTGTTGTTGTTGTTGTTGTTGTTGTTGTTGTTGTTGTTGTTGTTGTTGTTGTTGTTGTTGTTGTCGGTACTTGACAATTTCTCCTGGTGTAGTATTGATGTGGTCTATCAGTCATAATCCCTACACTATAGCCTATTGTATTATTCATAGAGTATCAAGAAGTACAAGTAAACATGAATACATGGCGTGTAACGCGCCATCAGGCATGTAATGTCACACATTGATCATCATTTACTCAATTAAACATGTATTTACACATAGGCTGATCACATCTCATTTTTCATCCTTCTTCAAAAATTGGAAAAATGATAAATCGGACAAGCAAAAATTATGAATTTTGGTGTGCAACAACCTCTCTGAGTATACTTTCATAATAAAAAATAATCAACTCAAAATAATTTGTAGTATTCAAAATGCACATAAAATACTACAACTACTGTCACAGACCACCAGAACAGAAACTTTGACTTTGAAAGGTATTAAACTGACTTTAAAATTATCAAAATGAGCTAGGCTTTCACCCAGAGTTAGCCATACGTGTATACTAGCGTAAATAAAAATTTGGGAACAAAAAAAGGTCTGGAAGATAGGTAAACATCAAATATGCTACAGCTAGTCACTTTGCAATTCTGCTACTATACAACCAACTTTGAAAATTCGTATCTAATTCTCCAGAACCCATATAGGGCTGAAATGTTTATGAGAGATACCTGGGTATGTCTACTTTCGTGGAAAAATTCAGGTAAAATTAAATCCAACATTAAATACGTCTGCTAGAACAAAAATCCACTGTTGCACAGAATCAAACTACATCAAAATCATTGCTCTCGCGTTCTAACTCCATGAACGCTTTCTATGCACTTGATCAATGATAAACAAAACACAAGACGATCTTAATTCATCAAATTATACTCCAAAATCAGAAAAATAAATTTATTAAACTCCCAAATCGGGTCCTCAAAACATGAGCATTATTCCTCCTCCTTAAATCAAAACGCTAAGAATTTAACTCTAGCCCAAAAGTGGCTATTCAATAATTATTCAAGAAACCTCAAAGTATTGCTTGGCATCATAGCCTTATTCAAAACGAAAACAAAATGAAAATTGTATCAATTTCTAGGAAATCAAAGGATTCTAACAAGCTTTGTCCTCGTCTTCATCGCTCTCATCCAACTCCTCATCTTCATCGGCATCATACTCGAACTCTTCACCCCCACTTGGGTCTTCTTCACTCCCATCGTATTCCATGGGATCTTCCTCAATTTCATCGTCTTCCATTGATTCCTATTCGAATTCCTCATTGTCACTAGAGTCTATAACGATCAACTCTTCATCATCACTAGAGTCTATAACTATCCCCTCTTCATCATCACTAGAGTCTATGTTGATCACCTCCTTGGCTTCATTAGAATTCACTTCAATAACCATGTAGCCTTGCCACTTCACGTGAACCTCCATCAACAATTTGCATATGAAATCGACGCTCACCCTCCATTCGCCTTGGTAGAGATAATCTCTAGCGTTCATTCGGTTGAAATTGTCCATAAGGTTGCTATAGTTTGCTATTATATCTCCCATAGTTAGTAAATACTCCGAATTTTTCCGTTTAATACCCGTCCGTACGTACAAATGAAAAATACTTCCGTATTTCGTACTATTGCTGGACCTAATGAAAAATACTCGAATTTTTGATCAAGAAAGTTTAATACTCGTATTTAACGTTTTAACGTACAGTACTTCCGAATAAAACTTCTTACATACAATATTGCAATGAGCAAATTATCATCCAAAATGTTGTAACTTATAATAATTAGTTATTATTAAATGTTTTCTTACTATTTCTTTATTTTAAATATTTATATTGTTATAAAGATCTTTAAGTATATAATAAAAATTTAAAATATTAAGTTTAAATAACTATATTTATATATGTATGTACCTGCATCTTGAGTCTTATGTGTTATATTATTAATTTTTAAAATAATCGATCTTAATTTTTTTTTAAATAATCATTTCAAAGATTAGAGAATGCGTAGTAAGTTTTTTTTTTTACAGAAGTTTGCAACATATATAGTTGGGTATAGTTTGATATCATTTTATATAAGTAATTAGTTATGAGTAAATAATGTAATTATAAGAAATGATAAACAAATGAGTACATTCTTTAAAAAATATTTTTAAATATTTGATAAAAATATGAAAATGTGGCAATGTGGGACAAACATAAATCATTATATATGCTAAAATATTATGAAATGCACCCGTATTTTTAGTTCCGAATGAATAACTAGTTTACGAATTATACACGTACGTATAGAAAACTCGAATTAATCAAATTGCGTACTTTTATGCCGAATTTTTAGTAACGTATTTTTAACATAAAATCGTATAATACACGTACGTACCGTATCACGTTTTATTTCTGTCCCGTATTTTACTAACTATGATATCTCCAAACATGGGTCCCATAGGAAGTGCCTTCACCATACAATAAGCCTGTAAAGCTGGATTACGGTACCGAGGAAACTCCAATGCAACGAACCTTTGCTCACAAAACTGAATGACGCGATCACGAAACGTCGTGAGATCCTCACCCTCCACCCAAGGTGTCACAACCGGGTGCTTCTCAACGGGCAACACACTTATCCTAGCGGTTGTTTTGGTTCTAGCCATCTACAAAAGAAAACGACTCCATAAGTCTCTTACTCCACAAAGTTTATAACGTAAATAAAATGACTATTCTCATGAAGTAAATACATATTTCCAAGACTTCAATCTCATAACCACAAGACTCTTGAAAAGCAACCCCCAACAAAACGCCTCAAAAAGGTTGGGTGATCAAAGGTTTCTAACCCGAACTCAAATGAAACGCCTCAAAACCCAATCTCTTAGTATCTCGGAGAATTGATTTTTCCGGAGAATTGATTTTTCGGGCAGATTTTGTGATTCTGGACATGGAGGCAGGAGACGTACCACTCATTCTGGGCAGACCGTTTCTGGCCACTGGAGAAGCCATGATAAACTGCAAGAGCGGAGAACTGACCATGCAAATCAATGAAGACAAGATGAAGTTCAACGTTTTCAAAAATCTGCAACTACCGAATTATTACGAGCATGAAGACATCTTCGCAGTGGAGGTAGTCGAAGAAGGCTGGGAAAACGAGGAGATGGATGAGCTATGGGCAGAGATTGATAGAGTGGACAGAGAGAACGAGGAGAGATTCCAGGAGGAGCAGGTCATGCAAGCCGAAAACCGGACCACTTTACAGCTGGACGAAAAAGGTGGACAGAAATTGACCCTGGTCCCGTCACTCAAGGAGCCACCGACCCGAGAGGTTAGACCGCTCCCGAGCCATCAAACTTCAGCACAGCCAAAGCAGTTTCAAGTAGGTCACAAAATACGTCTCTGCGATTCTCGGAAGCAGTTTTTCCCGGGAAAATTGAGATCTCGGTGGTCAGGACCGTTTATCATCAAAGAGGTACTTTCATGGGATGCAGTTGAATTGGAGAATCTGCATGACAGTACAACTTGCAGGGTGAGCGGAAACCGGGTCAAGCCATATCTGGGCCCGGGAGCAGACGTCAAGGTAGACCCTGGCGATTTTGACGTCCCTTGAGCAAACATGAGGTAACTGGGTCGGGCTGTAATACCCGAGATTTTCCTAGTTATATTTTAGTAAATTGTGAATTTTAATTAGTTATTTTTAAAATGTTTTTTTTAGTTTTATAAATGTTAACTTATAAATATTTATTTATATAACACGTATATATATATATATATTTTTAGTATAAAATTTAAAATGTTTATTTTATATAAACAATAATTTATTATTTGTTGTGTATAGCTCGTTATCTCGTTTATAAATTTTTCGTCGCGTTTAAAACATTCGCCGCTAGTTAATTTCCGTCGTACACCACTTTTTACGTGTCGAACCACCGCGTGACCTCGCGAATCCGCCACACCGAATAATTTTTCTCTCTCCCATCACATCCCTCTCCTTTCCCCTCTCTGCTTTGCTGCTTCAGCCACCGACCAGCAGCCTGCCCTCTGCTGCTGCAACAGCCGCCTGAGAGCCACGCCTGTACCTCCCTGCAACAGCCACCCACGCCCCCTCCTTCACCAGCTAGCTACCAGCTAGCTTCTCCTCTCAAATCAAATCACAGCCTCCATTCATCACCCCCCTCTCTTCTACTTCTTAATCTCTTCTCTTCTTCATCTTCTTCACCTTCACCTGCTCTGTTCCTTTGCCGAGACCAAACCCAGCAAACCAGCCACCACCACCGTGAGCCACCACCTCTTCTCTCACCCCGATCCCACCTCCATCTCTACCAATTCTCTGTATCTCCTCCAATCACCACCACCACTGGAAACCAACCCCAAATCGCTGCTCTGTTTTTGCCGCAGCAAAACAGAGCACCACAGCCCAACACCACCACCTTCAATCACCGTCACCACTCACCACCAGCATCACCCTCGTCTCTCCCTCTCACTCACGGTCTAAGCCCCCTCGCTGCCCCGTCGAAACAGCGGCAGAAACAACAACCGCACCAGCAGCGGCAACGGAGGACCCCCGACGCCGCCGCCGTCCTCCTCTGTTTCCGACCACCATCGCGGCTCCGCCTCTCCCTCTGCCTGCTACTACCTCCCAATCGAACCCAGGTGCTAGAACGACCGGAGGCCAAGCTCCGATCGAACCCAGGGCACGATTTCGCCGGAAATCGCCGACCCACTCTCCTCCTCCGTTTTCCGGTAAATTGAACCCTCTCTCGTCGATTTCTACGCTCTAAATTCCTGCATAATCATGTATGTTTGTGTGTATATGTGTGGGTGTGTGTGGGTGTTGAATCGGGGAGAAAACCCGTTTGAGAAGAGGGTGTAGTTGAATGAAATTTTGTTGCAGAGGGGTTTTGTTGTACAATTTGAAAGTTGGAGGCTATACTTTTTCACATGTCAAAAACTGTTATGTGTTAGTGGGGGGTGCTTGCTGTCTTTTCCAGAAACTGTTATATAAGTATTTATACTTGTATTTACTTTGTATTTAGTTAGTATAAATATTTAATTAATTTCTGTTAAATTATATACTAAATATAATTACAAAATAAATTAGTTTTGTAACACAAAATAAAAATAGAAATTTATGATAATTGTAAATTAGTTATGTTTATATATTTATATCTAGTTGTTGAAAAATAAGTTATTAAAATATACTTTGTGTATGTTTAAGTATTTATTCGATAAAGATTATATTGTTGAAAAGATGAAATAATTCTAAATTTCGTTTTCATTATATTATTATTAATATTTCAATAAAGTGTACAACTTGATATTATTTTATCAACAAGTAAATTCGTTTAATTAGAATATTAAATAGTTTTCACTTCTTAAAATTATTGGTTAATTTTCTAAAATAAATTTTGAGTTTATAAATACGTTAGGGGTATTCGATTAGGCTTTCGCATTCATATCATATAGGACACATGCATTGTCTATTTGCGATACGAACTTGTTTGTGATTAGGATTTTATGTGTATGATTGTAGAGCCTGTCTTCGACGAGCTAGTTGATCCCGACGTTGTGTACGAGTAGCGGCTTAGTTAGCACTTTTGGCTCTCACGGTGAGTATTCATGCTTAGCGTTGCGTACTTATCTTCTTTCGTGTCAAATGTGATTTTATTTCACGTCTCAAAATATACTTGTGATACATGCCTAGATTTGTGTGCCAATTCCTTTCATGTGATACTCGTTTATCTGAAAACAGTTGTCGTGCTTTATTCCGAAGTTTCTAAACTTGTCGTACTCACTTTTAAATCGTCACTGTATCACTCGTTTTCAAATCGGAAAACTAATTGTTCAAATATCACTAAGTCGGAATTCATTAATAACGTAAAGTGAAAGAATCGCAAGTACTGGAACCAGTTGGGTCTACGACAGTGCTATACGCCTACGTCGTGTTACTTTACTTTACGTTACGTTACTATCGGGTGATGATTCCCTGGGCCAGGTCCCTAAAGAGATACCGGGATAATCCCCTGGGCTCCGGTCCCTAAACTTATTTCGGGTGATGATTCCCTGGGTTTTAGCCCCTAAAGACATGGGACTCCGTGCGCCCCGATTCCTTTCGCCGTAGGCTGGAATCCAGCATTCTAGTACTACCCTTCTGACTTACAATCTTAAGGGGGTGTCGACACTTAAGGTCTAGTAGTTGGCTTGTATGATGACTAGCGGGATCGGAAACACCGATCCACAACGCTTGGCAGAGAGGTCGGGTTATCAGAACCCCCTATAAGCCAGTATCATCTGTTACTATTCACCCTGGTCTCTCCTGGTTACTGCGAGTTAATAATGCGACATCTTTGTCCCTAAATCTGGAAACTGTGATTTGTAAGCCGTGTTCTGAATAGACATGCCACTTGAGAAGAGATCCTTGAAACGGAAATACTGAACGTTTGATAGTCTTTCGAAACATTGCAACTCTGATCTTTATACTTATACTCTGTTACTGTTTAAACTACTTCAAATGTTAACCCCGTAACCTTTCTTAGCCACTCTGTTTTACATGCTAAGGTGTTTATTCACTCAGTTTTTACTGATACTCGAAAAACTGCGTCCTTGTTTCTTTAAATTCCCCGCAGGTTTATGATTGGTTGCTTGGGGTAACGCGCTGGGATCACGAACACGTTCTCTCATGCAAACAGTAGAGTTTAGTAATTAACCGGAGAGCTCATTTGTGATGTAAAATATTTTGTTAGACTTTGTGTCCCGTTTGGAACCAGTCACGAATGTTGTAAACTTTTATCGTAATGAATCAGTAGTTGGATGTTTCCTTTCACTTTCTTGTTACTAATACTCCTTATACAAAAGGGTAATTCCCTGTATGGAGGACACTACCCCGATCTCCGGTCCCTCTGGAAATCGGGGGTGTTACAGTTGGTATCAGAGCAGTGACATCCAATTAGGACTGTAGGGAGAAAACGTTTAAAAACTAAGACTTTTTAAATTTACTACAACCAAGTTTGAACTTGATTAGGGCAACATAAAAGCTAAGTAAAATAAAGAAAAGCCGGGGTGTATGGGTGTGCTCTTTTACTTATTCTAACATGCTAAATTGTTATATGCTTTATGCTTCTGTCGTGTTTATATGCGCTCTAGTTTATTTACACACTCCTAGGGTGACTTGCCTTAAGAGAACCTTTAGGAAGATGGAATATTAGACTAATAGATTGTTTTTCCTTACCTTGTAGATGGCCGTAAGAATCCGAACCCCGACTCGCGCGGAGTTTAGAGACGACTACCCTGCTGGTACCCAGCGAAGGCCTGGGGAGACTATCACCCAATTCTGCAACAGGGTAGAAGGGCGATGTGAGATTTGGGCCCTTAGGTACCACCGCACCGATAACTTCTACCATAACCTGGTAAAGGTGCACTGCATCCTAGCTTCTCTGCCCAGTGTTGAGCCTTACTTGGCCCTTAAGCACGAGTACCGTGGCATAGTGAACCACTCCTTGAGGCCCCAGCCTGCCGGCTACCGTCATAACGGTGGATGGACTGTAACCCCTGAGTCCCTCTGTGCCCGTTTGGTGCAGGCCGAGATGCATTGGGCCGACCCAAACAACCCTAGGTCGGAGATTGAGGTCACCGACTACGAGACTTTCGACGACTATCATGCTATCCTCATACCGTCGCATTGCATTAGTCACTTGCATCTCATGTGTTTCTTGTCTACGTGTTACTGCATTAGTATATTGGCATTTAGAGACCCGTATATTCTATTACCGCGCTCAAGCTTCGAGGACGAAGCTTAGTCCAAGGAGGGTAGGATGTAATACCCGAGATTTTCCTAGTTATATTTTAGTAAATTGTGAATTTTAATTAGTTATTTTTAAAATGTTTTTTTTAGTTTTATAAATGTTAACTTATAAATATTTATTTATATAACACGTATATATATATATATATTTTTAGTATAAAATTTAAAATGTTTATTTTATATAAACAATAATTTATTATTTGTTGTGTATAGCTCGTTATCTCGTTTATAAATTTTTCGTCGCGTTTAAAACATTCGCCGCTAGTTAATTTCCGTCGTACACCACTTTTTACGTGTCGAACCACCGCGTGACCTCGCGAATCCGCCACACCGAATAATTTTTCTCTCTCCCATCACATCCCTCTCCTTTCCCCTCTCTGCTTTGCTGCTTCAGCCACCGACCAGCAGCCTGCCCTCTGCTGCTGCAACAGCCGCCTGAGAGCCACGCCTGTACCTCCCTGCAACAGCCACCCACGCCCCCTCCTTCACCAGCTAGCTACCAGCTAGCTTCTCCTCTCAAATCAAATCACAGCCTCCATTCATCACCCCCCTCTCTTCTACTTCTTAATCTCTTCTCTTCTTCATCTTCTTCACCTTCACCTGCTCTGTTCCTTTGCCGAGACCAAACCCAGCAAACCAGCCACCACCACCGTGAGCCACCACCTCTTCTCTCACCCCGATCCCACCTCCATCTCTACCAATTCTCTGTATCTCCTCCAATCACCACCACCACTGGAAACCAACCCCAAATCGCTGCTCTGTTTTTGCCGCAGCAAAACAGAGCACCACAGCCCAACACCACCACCTTCAATCACCGTCACCACTCACCACCAGCATCACCCTCGTCTCTCCCTCTCACTCACGGTCTAAGCCCCCTCGCTGCCCCGTCGAAACAGCGGCAGAAACAACAACCGCACCAGCAGCGGCAACGGAGGACCCCCGACGCCGCCGCCGTCCTCCTCTGTTTCCGACCACCATCGCGGCTCCGCCTCTCCCTCTGCCTGCTACTACCTCCCAATCGAACCCAGGTGCTAGAACGACCGGAGGCCAAGCTCCGATCGAACCCAGGGCACGATTTCGCCGGAAATCGCCGACCCACTCTCCTCCTCCGTTTTCCGGTAAATTGAACCCTCTCTCGTCGATTTCTACGCTCTAAATTCCTGCATAATCATGTATGTTTGTGTGTATATGTGTGGGTGTGTGTGGGTGTTGAATCGGGGAGAAAACCCGTTTGAGAAGAGGGTGTAGTTGAATGAAATTTTGTTGCAGAGGGGTTTTGTTGTACAATTTGAAAGTTGGAGGCTATACTTTTTCACATGTCAAAAACTGTTATGTGTTAGTGGGGGGTGCTTGCTGTCTTTTCCAGAAACTGTTATATAAGTATTTATACTTGTATTTACTTTGTATTTAGTTAGTATAAATATTTAATTAATTTCTGTTAAATTATATACTAAATATAATTACAAAATAAATTAGTTTTGTAACACAAAATAAAAATAGAAATTTATGATAATTGTAAATTAGTTATGTTTATATATTTATATCTAGTTGTTGAAAAATAAGTTATTAAAATATACTTTGTGTATGTTTAAGTATTTATTCGATAAAGATTATATTGTTGAAAAGATGAAATAATTCTAAATTTCGTTTTCATTATATTATTATTAATATTTCAATAAAGTGTACAACTTGATATTATTTTATCAACAAGTAAATTCGTTTAATTAGAATATTAAATAGTTTTCACTTCTTAAAATTATTGGTTAATTTTCTAAAATAAATTTTGAGTTTATAAATACGTTAGGGGTATTCGATTAGGCTTTCGCATTCATATCATATAGGACACATGCATTGTCTATTTGCGATACGAACTTGTTTGTGATTAGGATTTTATGTGTATGATTGTAGAGCCTGTCTTCGACGAGCTAGTTGATCCCGACGTTGTGTACGAGTAGCGGCTTAGTTAGCACTTTTGGCTCTCACGGTGAGTATTCATGCTTAGCGTTGCGTACTTATCTTCTTTCGTGTCAAATGTGATTTTATTTCACGTCTCAAAATATACTTGTGATACATGCCTAGATTTGTGTGCCAATTCCTTTCATGTGATACTCGTTTATCTGAAAACAGTTGTCGTGCTTTATTCCGAAGTTTCTAAACTTGTCGTACTCACTTTTAAATCGTCACTGTATCACTCGTTTTCAAATCGGAAAACTAATTGTTCAAATATCACTAAGTCGGAATTCATTAATAACGTAAAGTGAAAGAATCGCAAGTACTGGAACCAGTTGGGTCTACGACAGTGCTATACGCCTACGTCGTGTTACTTTACTTTACGTTACGTTACTATCGGGTGATGATTCCCTGGGCCAGGTCCCTAAAGAGATACCGGGATAATCCCCTGGGCTCCGGTCCCTAAACTTATTTCGGGTGATGATTCCCTGGGTTTTAGCCCCTAAAGACATGGGACTCCGTGCGCCCCGATTCCTTTCGCCGTAGGCTGGAATCCAGCATTCTAGTACTACCCTTCTGACTTACAATCTTAAGGGGGTGTCGACACTTAAGGTCTAGTAGTTGGCTTGTATGATGACTAGCGGGATCGGAAACACCGATCCACAACGCTTGGCAGAGAGGTCGGGTTATCAGAACCCCCTATAAGCCAGTATCATCTGTTACTATTCACCCTGGTCTCTCCTGGTTACTGCGAGTTAATAATGCGACATCTTTGTCCCTAAATCTGGAAACTGTGATTTGTAAGCCGTGTTCTGAATAGACATGCCACTTGAGAAGAGATCCTTGAAACGGAAATACTGAACGTTTGATAGTCTTTCGAAACATTGCAACTCTGATCTTTATACTTATACTCTGTTACTGTTTAAACTACTTCAAATGTTAACCCCGTAACCTTTCTTAGCCACTCTGTTTTACATGCTAAGGTGTTTATTCACTCAGTTTTTACTGATACTCGAAAAACTGCGTCCTTGTTTCTTTAAATTCCCCGCAGGTTTATGATTGGTTGCTTGGGGTAACGCGCTGGGATCACGAACACGTTCTCTCATGCAAACAGTAGAGTTTAGTAATTAACCGGAGAGCTCATTTGTGATGTAAAATATTTTGTTAGACTTTGTGTCCCGTTTGGAACCAGTCACGAATGTTGTAAACTTTTATCGTAATGAATCAGTAGTTGGATGTTTCTTTTCACTTGTTTTTGGTTACCACTCCTTGTACGAAAGGGTAAAATCCCCTGTACGGAGGGCACCAACCGGTTTCCGGCTCCTCCGGAAATCGGGGGTGTTACACGGGCCGTCGACCGTAAATTACAAGCGCTGGTTGGGAGGCAACCCAACGTAGTAAGTTAGTTTAAATTATTTCAAGTTTTATTTTCAGTTTTGAATTTTGAGAGAGGTAAGATGAGTGGGTATTGACTTTGAATTGAGCATGTGCAGATACAGCAGAGCAGAAAACGAGAACAAAAAGGAGTAGAGAGAGAAAAAAAAAATTTGTTTGAAAAAAAAAATTACCTGCTGCCTGCGTATATACGCAGCCTGCAGTAAAATTTCAGAATTTTGAAAAAAAAAAAAAAAAAAAAAATTTACCTGCTGCTTGCGTATACGCAGTCAGCAGCGAAAATTTCAGGATTTGAAAAAAAAAAAAAAAATTGAAAAAATAATTATTTTTGTTGCTGACTGCGTATATATGCAGGGTTGCGTATATACGCAGCCAGCAGTGAAAATATGGAATAAAAAAAAAAACTTTTTCAAATTGCTCCCTGTTTGCGTATATACGCAGTACTGCGTATATACGCAGGCAGAAGAAGAAAAAAAAAATAATATTTTTTTCGGACAGCAGCACGTTTTTGCCCCATTTTTCTCTCTCTACCTCCATACACAGATCCGTGGAGTTTGAAGCGAATTCAGAAAATTTCGTAGAAGGAAAGGCCGATTTTCAAAATCTTGAAGAATCGACCCCGGTGTGTTCTGGCACACTCGACCGGATACAAGGACGTTTAAAAGCGGATCTCAAGCAAACAATCCATCAACCAATTAAAACTAACCGTTATTAAAATCCAGTTGTTCTTGCATCAAACTGAGCATAAAGAAAACTAAAGTATTAAAGTATTTAAAACTGTTCTAATATAAAAAATGAAAAAAACTAATGAATTAAATGATGAAACGCGTTCCCCTTATATGCCAGATTCCCATCTTCTAGACCTGTGGTGCGGAATCAAAAAGAAACACCACAGTACAAAATCAGCATAAAAATACTGGTAAGAAAACACCCAAGCATGTAAAATGATGAGACAAGTTATAAAGCCAGTAATAAATTTGAGAGTAAGAGTTCTTTTAAAAAACACAGCGGAGTATAGTAGACACTTGTAAGGAACATGTAAGTTTCCAATTCCATAATCTTTCCACTTGGGAAAAAACCAAAACCACATATTAATTCCTTTTCTATTAATATACTCAAAACCAAAATCCATCATTAATAATTTGTTGTGACGGGGGAAACCAACCATCTCGCAAGCATCCAGGACCTTAAGTGTCGACACCCCCCTAAGACTTCTGGCGGCCAGAGGAGTGAGTAAAAGGAGCTATCCGGGAACTTGCAAACGAATTAAATAAAAATAAATAAATTGAACGGGAGACCGAAGTCAACACGCCCAATGCCAATAGTAACCAATAATAAATGGCCCCGCCCAAATTTTCCACTTTACGTTATAGTTCATTGTTATTATCATGGTGATATTTTCAAGAAAGACATTTAGCAAGTAAAAATCACATATTGCATGTCACATAACACACAAACTCATTTGGAGACGTAAAGAAATATAAGAATTGATTTGACACGAAGGAGTTAGGCACACTAGGCCTGGCATGTTTACTTACCTCAAAGAGAATCAACTACCGCAAATCAGTCGACGTACTCGATGTACTCGTCGTCGATGAACTCGTCACCTGATCGAAGAGAGAGAGGTACGGCGGCGGCGTTGGAGCGGCTGCTGCTCCTGTTGCGTCGGGCAGAGAGAGAGACCGAGAGAGTGAGAGAGAGAGGGAGTGAGGGAGAGAGACGTGAGAGATAGAGAGAAAAAGAGAGAAATAGGGATTTGAGGGTTTTATGAGAGTTGGAAAAAAAATCAAACTCATAAGGAAGGAAACCCTCTTGAATAGGAAACTTTACGTAGGAAGAAAAATTGGGTCAAAATAATACCAATCTGTGGGTAAAGACACTTTCCCACCACAAGTTTAGGTAAAAAGACAACTACCTCCCCCCCCCAACTTAATTAAAGGAACTAACACTTTTGATTAAAGTCACAAAGATCCCCCTAACTCTAGCAACCATTATAATTAACTCTCGACATTTAAATCAAGGGTAATTTACTTAACACCCACCTCCAGTATAGCATATTAGTCCATATAACACCTCCAATTTGGAAACTAACTTATTACCACCTAATGTTTCATTTTGTTTGCGATTAAAAACTGGGTCACTTTTCCGTCCAATTTAACTAACGGAGAGAAAGAGCATTTTTGCCAATAAACATCCCACCGACCTTCTATACAGGATTCATAAGGGACCCGCTCAGTTGCAGAGTCCGTCGCACAACCACCATCTCAGCCAACATGGCTCCAGAAACCGGCGACCACCTCTACTACAGCAGCAACTCCACCACCATAACCGCCGCTCCTCCACCACGATCTACAGACTTTATCGACAATCCGTCTAAACCTAGAAATCTCAATAAATTGTAGATCCACCTAAACACCAATCGCTGAACACCTATCGACCTCAAATCAATCCAGCATCCCCAATTGAACTGTGAATCAGAAACAAACCCTCCCAATCACCCTTCAATCGATCCATCCCATAACACAGCCAGAGAGAGAGAGAGAGACAAAGAGAGAGATTGAGAGCAACTTTGTGGTTGTCGATCCATCCATAACACATTCAGAGAGAGAGAGAGAAAGATACATCGCAAAAGATCGAGAGTATTCTCCTGTCCATCGTCGTCTTCTCCGTGATTTCCTCACCTCAATTTTTCTTCTACTTGTTTTCTTCTTTTTCTTCTTCACTCGTCGTTCCTCTTCTCTTCTCCGTTTGACTTCTCATATCTTCATCTTATCTTATCTCTTCTTCTTATCTTTTCTCTCTCTCTCTCTTTTTTTTTTTAAATTTTAGGTAAGTGTTGTTTTTTAATTATTTATCCTCATCCAAATGAGAAATAAATGTTTTTTTAATCAAAATAAAATTTACCGATTTACCCCCGAACAAAAGGATACAAAAGTAATAAAACCAGCCGTTAAGTAACATTTTTGGACTGAAAATCACCCTAGTTGTTAATTGTTAACAAAATCAAACTTTAGGTATTAATTAGATAGTTTCTAAACTAGGGGTGGTACATGGATTATTATGCCATACTGGAGGTGGGTAATAAGTAATTGACCCTTAAATCAAACTCCCGAACACTTATAATAATATCACAAAATACCCATAGTCACGAAAGGGGGTATTTCAGTTGACGTCTTTCTTTTTTTGGTAGAAATTTGACGTTTTGGCTTCTTTATTCTCTTCTTTTTTAAATAAATATTATGCATGACCCATCTTACGTGCACATCAACTAAATCTATGGGGCCTTAAGGATAATAAGTCGTCGTCGAATTTTGAACCTAAGAGCTCACTAAGCAAGTTCATTATTTTACTATTCACTTTGGTAGAGTTAGCATCTTGATAGTCCTTGGATCAAAGTTATATCTAATATCTTCGACATTATATGAGCATGAATATTTTTTGACCGACGTAAAGATATATGCAACCTTTAGGCAAATTGCACGATGTGGAGCAAGAAGTATTTTGACAGAAAACCACCTGTAGTATGGTCTCGCTGACACTTAGCTACCAGCAGTATTGATTTTGTTAGAAAACCCCCTACAGTTTCACTTTTAGTGACATCGCACACCATTTTACTAAAATTGTTGGTAGCTAGGTGTCGGTAAAAGTAAAACTGCATGGAGGTTTTTGTTTGAAAAATGGTGTGGGATGTCGGTAAAAGTGAAACTGCAGGGGGGTTTTCTGACAAAATCAATATTGTTGTTAGCTAAGTGTCAGCGAGACCATACTGCATGAGGTTTTGCTGTCTTAAGTCTTTATTTTATTACCCCAATGGAGATCTCCTAGGAAAAAGACTTGATCCTTAATACTATGCACTTTATTCCATTACATTCTCAGCATGTCGAGTTTGAAAACACCAAACATGAATGTTTCATCTCAATTGAACCCATACACAAATATCACGATCGTGTTGAGTTCTCCAACATATTATATTAGACTTATGCTATCATGCATACAGTAACGAGGTTCGATGCCCGGTAACCTTGTATTTGGGGATGTAAGAATAAGCTCGTTGGTTTTCTTAATGAAATCAAACCTAGATAAATAACTACCGAAGGTTGTCGAATATAGTATATCATTGTAGTAAGTATGATGAAAAAAGTGATATATGTTTGTTAGAAATTTACAGGTAAACCCAAGATTAATATCACCGCAGAAGCGATAGGTTTACCTCTTGTAGTGTGATCGTCCTCGTACGATATCTCGAACCTGTGGTGTTCGTGTTCACATGCTTTAACTTCCAGTACAAACGCGAACCTATTGTACGAACATTGATATCCACAAAACATTCCGCTCCTTGGATGTGTGATAACTCCCAAAAAGGAGTTATCTATTGAGCTTAGTTGAGATAAAACAACCAAGTTTTCTTGAGTTTTGAGCCGATTTTAGCACTATAAGTCTTAGTAATGCACATGACGTGCATTTGAGCTAGTAACCGGATTTCGAGTATTTTCTGCATTTTTCTCATATAAATTGGGATATGATCGCGGGTTTGTTCATGTCGTCTTTGCAGGAACAGGTCCGGGAAGTGCATCAGGAAGCTTGCCGAGACAGAACCGAGTTCGTCTCGGGAAACGTGCAGAAAATGCTCCGGGAACCATTTGGCCGAGACTGGTACGAGGGAGAGTTGAACGAAAAACAGAAAGACTGGAGTAGAAATGGGCAGTGAAGACCGACCGAGAAAGCTGAAAACACCATAACCGAGGATGACCGGGATACACTATGATAGTTCAAAGCTCTTGAGTTTGAAATAATTTACAAATTCGGGGGGAGTTTTGTTCCTTGATGATGAAAGCCAGAAGTTCAGAGACACTAAGTCTCAAAGCTCCAAAGCTTTGAGATACTGTAGTGTTCTTGTATTTATATTGTGTCTAACAATCTTGTGTTTGCAGGCTCATATATTGGATTGGGGGATGAGTTTATCATTCACTAATGTTTGTTTCAAATATGATTGTACTCTTGTTTGGATTATATAAGTCTCACAGATTGCAGGATTCAGTTTCAAGCTAACACTTGTGAACTAAGCAGTTGAAGCTCCAAAGCTTTGAGATTTTCTTATGTCTATATACTGCTAAGTATACTCAACTGATATGTGTATGCAGGAAGACTTAGTTGGATTCTGAACTGGATAAAGAGTTATTCTAGATTCTTATCATTTTATTGTTGTTGTTTTATAATTATAATTGTACATGTGATTATAAATACTGAATTTTATCTAAGGAAAAATAGCTAGGGTTCTAAAGTGAACTGTCTGTATTTTGCAGATCAGATTTTGTTGCTATTTTATCTAGATGTTGTTTGATCTTGTTGTTGAGTTTCTGCAAGGTTGGTTGGTCGTGGAAACGTGCCTAACAAAATCTACCGGCTATTGAAACATAGCTGTTGAAAGAAGCATCTCAGGGGAGAGAATTTGTAGGAATTTAATTCCTAAAATCTCTCAAGTGGTTATTGGATGTTGATAAAGAGCTGGAGTTTTAAATTAAAACACATAGACTTAGAGAGAGATTATCACTGGGAAGAAGAGTACAGTTACTATCGTGGGAGATCACACAAACAACTCTTCAATCAATCAAGCTTTCATCTTTGCAGGAGAAGAAGATAAATCATCTAGAAAGTCGAAGAACACTTCCAAGCTTTACTGCTTATTCTTTTCTGTGTTCTTCAATCTGTACTTAATTTGTGTTATCATTACGATTTTATAAACCTCACAATCAGTTGCTCAAGTGAACAACAAAGAGGTTCTTATTGTTTCAACATGTTGTAGCTGTAACTAGATAGGTTGCGAACAACAAGTTGTATAAGTGTAAGGCAGTTCACTTAGGCTTGAGATCTAGGGCTAAATCTGGGTGATTAATAAGAAGTGTGTTGAAATTCTGGAGGGATTAGATCCCTCAGGCAGGGACTAGGTCAAATTGTGACTGAAATCTGTAAAAATCCTTGTGTTCTTGTCTTTATTTTACTGCTTTTCATTATTTCTTATATTCTCTTCAAAACAAGTAGTTCCAAAGCTTTGGAGAATATTCAATCTCAAAGCTTTGAAGCTTTTGTATTCTGCAAGGGACGGTGGCTGATTCTACAACAGAGGTTGAGTACATTGCTGCAAATGAAGCAGCAAATGAGGCTGTTTGGATTAGGAAGTTCATCACTGAGCTTTGTGAGGTTCCTAGCATTGTGCATCCAATAGAGTTTTATTGTGACAACACTGGAGCGATCGCATAATCAAAGGAACCCAGGTCACACCAGAAATCCAAGCACGTACTCAAGAAGTTCCATTTTATTTGAAATATTATCGATAGAGGAGATGTTCGAATATGCAAGATTCCTACAAATGAGAATCTGTCAGATCCACTTACAAAGCCGCTTGTTCAGCGCAAGCATGAAGGGCACACTAGGAGCATTGGCATACGAGATGCACCAGATTGGCTCTAGTGCAAGTGGGAGACTGTTGGAATAGATGCCCTAGAGGCAATCTAGTTTAGTATGAACAATAATTGGTTAGAATATTCATTTTATTATTTATGGAGATATTTAATATAATGAAGTCCTTAGATTTACAATTGTGTTGTTTATCTTAAATATCCCTAGTCCATTATACTGATTAAGAGGACAATCATCTATAGACTAGTATGGGGTTGGATTGATATGGAGATATCACGATCCAACACATGGGTATGAATTATGGATATTGGCATACTGGATTGACCCATATCCGAGAAGGCTACATACAAGTTATATAAAAGTCACAAGTTCTTCTCGTGGTGACAACGGTATTTTCATCCTTAGACTTGAAGTCACTAGATCATCTAGTTGTGGAGTACAGTGTTTTGGTAGCTTCAAACGCTACACCGTGACTGGGTAGCCGTAAAGGCGCGTACCGGGCCCAATATGAAGCAAGCTTAGAGATGGTAGTAATGTAGATAGAATTTGTCCGTCCCACATAACGGGAGCAAATATCCGCGACCACTCGAGGGATAGTGCTTATAGAATGTCTGGTCAGACTCAGATAAATCAATATGAGATATTGATGTTATTTGCTCGACTAAGGCTATTTCTAAGATCGAGAAATTATGGATTGGATATACGAGTGTGACTTGCACTACCAGAAAAATGACCTTTGGCCTCACCGAATCTAGCCACGTTTATTAAATGTTGCAAAAAGTACTTATAACCACATTTTTTAACCGTGGCTAATACAATTTTAAGTAGCCACGGTCCTTGGGAGGCAACCGTGTCAAAAAATTACTTTAACCACGGCGAAACCATCCACCCGTGCTAATAAAAGGCTCATCCACGGTTATTTATCGTGGCTAGTTTTTCCGACCCTTTTCTCACCAAAATTTTAACCCATCCGCACTCATGATCAGTTTCTAGGTCACTAGTAAGTCCCCAACTTCTCTAATCACAGATCCCTCCCCCGGCCCGTTTCTTCTTCATCTCGTTCTTCTCCATCAATCGATCCCCTCACATCCACCTATTCACTGTGGGATCAAGAGATTAGAGGGGTTTGGCGCTGAATTGAAATAAATTGCGTGTATTTTGAGGAAACGAGGTTGAACGGAAAGCAGTTGCAGCGTCATCCTCTCACACTTCGTCGTCGTCTCTGTGATCTACTTCTCTCTGTCGACAGGTTTGTTCATCTCCTTCACTCAGTTGCTAACTTTTCCTCCTATTCAGCCTCTCCTATCTCCTTCTTTGATATCTGTAACTAAATTTTATTTGATGGGGCTTATGCAATTTTGGTTGCCTTGTTAAAGAAATTGAGCCCTGTGAGGATCTGGAGCCCAGATCTCACCTATAAACCCTAGAAATGGAGAAGAGAGACTCGGAGAGAAGATCAGAGAAGAGAGAGAGCAAAAGAGGGAAAGAGATTGTAATATTTCATATATGATCGGAAGAATTACAATTAGAACTATTTATAGTCTGGGGTACAATTTGTAATTAACGAAACTAGGTAACGGCCATGCCAGCTGGCCATGTCAGCTGGCCATCTGTGACAACATCAACCAATCAGAAGGAAGCTACGTGCTGACTGTACCGGCTGACTCAACCCCTTGCCTGGAACGGTACCGTTCTACTAAAGTATTTGAAAGCAACGGTTTAAAGAAAAGGACGGATCAGATTAGAAGATCTAATCTGATCCGACGGTATCTGCTACTCTAAAATTACAAGGCATCAGTTTGGTCATGAGTTCATTTCAGTCCACCCAGCAAATCATGACAATGCCTCCCCCTTAGAATGATTCATGCCCTCATGAATCAAATGCAGGAAATTGAGCCTTAAGCTCATAGTAGTCTTCCCAGGTTGCTTCTGCAGGAGACAAATTAAGCCACTGGACTAGAACCTTTACAGTAGATGAGTTGCCTTTTTTGGCCAATTGTCTGTCCAAAATGGCAATTGGTTCAACCAAAAACTGACCATCTGGACCCAATGTAGGCAATGTGGATGAAGCTGAGTGATTGCCAATTGCTCTCTTCAGCTGGGAGACATGAAAAACAGGGTGAACCCTAGAATGAGAAGGCAACTGTAACCTGTAAGCCACCTTACCAATTTTCTGCAGAATTTGGTAAGGACCATAGAATCTAGGAGACAGTTTATAATTTGGCCTTTGCTGCACAGTGCTCTGCCTGTAAGGTTGTAATTTCAGAAAAACCCAGTCACCATCTGTGAACTCCCTTTCTGTTCTATGTTTGTTTGCAAAATGTACCATCCTTTCTTGAGCCTTGAGCAGGTTGTCCTTCAATAACTGCAACAATTTTATTCTGTCAACAATAAATGCATCCACCTCAGAATTTCCAGTTTTGTTCAACTGATGGAAGTTGTAATGCTGGGGTTTGTAACCATATAAGGCTTCAAATGGTGTGAGTTGTAAAGCTGAGTGGTAGTTAGTATTATACCACCATTCAGCTAGGCATAACCACTTAGCCCACTTGAAGGGTCTATCTACTGTGAAGCCCCTGAGATACACCTCTAGACATTGATTCAATCTTTCACTCTGTCCATCTGTCTGAGGGTGATAGGCTGTAGTGTACTTCAATTGAGTCCCAGCAGACTTGAAGAGAGTGTGCCAAAAGAGACTAAGAAATATTGCATCCCTGTCACTAACAATAGAGCTAGGAATACCATGGAGCTTGCAAATGTGCTGAAAGAACTCTTCTGCCACACTTTCAGCTGTATAAGGGTGAGACAAAGCCACAAAGTGACCACATTTGGAGAGTCTATCAATGACCACCAGAATTGTAGTTTTACCCCCAGATTTAGGTAATCCTTCCACAAAGTCCATAGCAATGTGTTCCCAAGGCCTATCTGGTATAGGTAGTGGCTGCAAGAGCCCAGGGTAGGGAATGTGTTCAGATTTCACCTTTGACAAATATCACACTTTCCTACCCAAGCTTTCACCTGTTTCTTCAACCCAAGCCAAGTAAAAAGGAGTTTAACTCTTTTGTAGGTACCTAAAATACCAGAGTTCCCCCCTACCCCAGTATTATGCAGTTCTTGAATGATTTTAGTTCTCAGCTCAGTAGAAGTACCCACATAAATCAAATTGTCAGATCTAATGATGACATCTTGTAACTTGCAATTAGGGTGACTCAGAGGGTCTATAGCTAGCTTACTCATCACTCCTTGTACCCACTCATCCCCTTTATAGCTATCTCTGAGTTCTTGCATCCATTTTGGAGTGATTGTTGAAATGGCTTGACATTCTCCTTCACCATGGCTATCTCTTCTGGAGAGTGCATCAGCTACTACATTGTCTTGACCTTTCTTGTACTGGATCTCATAATGCAATCCAAGCAACTTAGTAATCCATTTATGTTGTAAGAAAGTTGTGAGTTTTTTTTCTAAGAGGAATTTAAGACTGTGGTGATCAGTCTTTATGATGAATTTAGCTCCTTCTAAGTAAGGTCTCCATTTAGTTACTGCATGCACCAATGCCAATAACTCTTTCTCATAAGTGGACAGTCCCAAATGCCTATTACTCAAAGCTTTGCTGAAATAAGCAAGTGGCTGATTATTCTGCATCAGAACTGCTCCTATTCCTTCATAGCAGGCATCAGTCTCCACTATGAATGGCTCATTAAAATTTGGTAAAGCTAGTACTGGAGAGCACATCATTGCTTGTTTGAGCTGCTGAAAAGCTTGGGTAGAGTTATCATCCCAATTAAAACTCCCTTTTTTGAGTAAATTGGTGAGTGGTCTTGCTACCACCCCATAATATCTGATGAACCTCCTATAGTAACCAGTCAGGCCAAGGAACCCACTTAGAGCTTTTAATGAGGTAGGAGGTGGCCACTCTTGCATTGCTTTGAGCTTCTGGGGGTCTGTCATTACCCCTTCCTTGTTAATAACATGACCTAGATATTCCACTGAAGTTAAACCAAAAGAACACTTGCTTCTTTTAGCATAGAGCTGGTGATGCCTCATGATTTGAAAAACAATGTTTAGATGCTCCATATGATCCTCCATGTCGCCACTGTAAACCAAGATGTCATCAAAGAAGACTAACACCATTTTTCTGAGATAAGCTTTGAAAACCTGATTCATTAGACACTGAAAAGTGGCTGGTGCATTGGTTAATCCAAATGGCATCACCTTGAATTCATAAAGTCCTTCATGTGTTCTGAATGCTGTTTTGTACATATCTGCTTCAGCCATCCTCACTTGGTGATATCCAGCTCTTAAATCCAACTTAGTGAAGACTGTAGCACCTTTCAATTCATCTAGGAGCTCATCAATTACTGGAATGGGAAACTTATTCTTAATAGTAATCTCATTCAGCCCTCTTTAATCCACACAAAATCTCCATGTTCCATCTTTCTTTTTGACTAACAATACTGGAGCAGCAAAAGGGCTTGTGCTGGGTTGTATCACTCCATTATCTAACATCTCTTGTACCATTTTTTCAATTTCATTCTTCTGTATGTAAGGGTATCTATATGGCCTGAGACAGACAGGGGTAGATCCTTCTTTGAGAGGGATTTGATGGTCTTGAGCCCTTTGAGGTGGTAACTGTCTAGGTTCCTCAAAAATATCTGCAAATTCTTGTAATAATGGTTGTAATGCCAGGGGTATCTCATGGTTGTCTTCAGCTGCATTGATAGTAAATAGCTGTGCAGTAATAGAAGCCACATTTTGCTCACAGTATTTGTAAAGTGCATTTAATTGTACCTCTTTGACCTCCAAGGGTCTGTTGTTAGCTTGGATGATCACTTCTTGACCTTGGTATTGAAATCCAAAAGCTTTCTTATTAAAGTCAAGGGAAATGGGGCTAACTTGCTTGAGCCACTGAGCTCCAAGCACCACATCACATCCTCCCAGGGGAAGCACTCTTAGCTCAGTAATGATGTTGCAACCTTGTAGTTGTATTTGAACATTTTCACAAGTTCTCTGGAAATAACTGTGCCATCTGCCACAGCTACCTGCATTGTCTTGTCTTGCTGCAGTTGGCATCCCACCCTCTTTGCAGTGTTGATATCTATAAAGTTGTGAGTAGATCCAGTGTCTATGAGAATATGGACTTCTCTTCCATTGATGCTACCCAGAATTCTTATTGTTTCCACTCCAATATTGCCAGACATGGCATGCACTGATATACCTAGAGGAGTGTCCTCTTTGTATTGCTCCTCATTTTCTGAATGGAGATTCTCCAAAACAGATGTGACACTTTCTTCTTCAGTTTCCTCCCCCTCATCCATGCCAATAATGAGATACAGTTGTTTCTGTTTGCATTTGTGTCCTGGTTTGTAGTTCTCATCACAGTAGAAGCAGAGTTTTTTGTCTCTTTTCTCCTTCATTTCTGCTAAGCTTAACTTCTTGTATGGAGTATGTGCATTTCTGTTAGATTGTACTTCTACTGTTGGTGGAGTAGACTCCACTTTAGGCCCCCAACTGGTACTGATTCTGGACTTATTCCATGTAGTTTTCCCATACTGCCCCTTCATCCAGTCCTTCACATTGTCTTGTATTGTTTGCTCCAAGGAATTTATGTGTAACTCCTGTAATCTTGCCATTGCCTTGGCTTGAGACAGTGTTTGAGGGAACTGAATCTGCACTGCACTCTTAATATCATTTTTAATCCACTTAGGTATATATTGATGAAGTATTTCTCATCCATCCATGGAAACATGGCCTTCACCCTTGGCCTGAGAGCTTCAAACCTGTGTTGGTAGTCTAGCACAGTTGTTTTCTGCATCAACTTGCTAAATTCACCTAACAAATTCTCATGTCCAGGTTCTGCAAATTCTTTACATACCAACTCACAGAATTGAGACCAGTTTACATCATCCAAATTGCTCATTTCTGATCTAAACCAACATTCAGCTTCTCCTTCCATATGTAGGGAGATCATTATCAATTTCTGTCTGTCATTCATGTTGTATATCTGGAAGTATCTCTCAGCTTTCTGCAGCCAACCTACTGGATCAAATCCACTGAATTTTGGACATTCCAACTTAGGTAAAGGCATTGTGCTGTTAGCATAATTTTTAACAAACAGAGAGTTGTCATCTCTTTGAACACTCTTAGATGCAGATGGAGGAACAAAATCAGGTCTCCTGAAAATTCCATCACCATTATACTCATTTCCACCATTATCTACTTCCGAACTCCCTTCAACTTTCTCTTTCTGCTTTTGATTGCTAGACGGTTTGAAATTAGCCGAAAACTTCCTAAATTGATCTTCAAGTCTCATTTCTAGCCTTTCCATTCCCAATTCTAATCCATGACGTAATTCTGCAGAAATCTCAGTGAATCTAGAGTTCATACCTTCGTTTAGTGTGACGAATTTGACTCTCAGATCATCCATGGTGCTTTCCACGTCCACTAGCCGCTCATCCATCACTTCAACCCTAGTTTCTGGTTCCGTCAGATTCAACTGCTGATTCTTCTTCCTGGAAGCCATCTGTGCCCAATCCGGTTTAGAACCTGGCTCTGATACCAATTTGTGAGGATCTGGAGCCCAGATCTCACCTATAAACCCTAGAAATGGAGAAGAGAGACTCGGAGAGAAGATCAGAGAAGAGAGAGAGCAAAAGAGGGAAAGAGATTGTAATATTTCATATATGATCGGAAGAATTACAATTAGAACTATTTATAGTCTGGGGTACAATTTGTAATTAACGAAACTAGGTAACGGCCATGCCAGCTGGCCATGTCAGCTGGCCATCTGTGACAGCATCAACCAATCAGAAGGAAGCTATGTGCTGATTGTACCGGCTGACTCAACCCCTTGCCTGGAACGGTGCCGTTCTACTAAAGTATTTGAAAGCAACGGTTTAAAGAAAAGGACGGATCAGATTAGAAGATCTAATCTGATCCAACGGTATCTGCTACTCCAAAATTACAAGGCATCAGTTTGGTCATGAGTTCATTTCAGTCCACCCAGCAAATCATGACAAGCCCTTAATCAGTGGAATTGGAAGCTTCAATCTTTGATACTTGTTCAGTATCAGAATTGGCAAAAGCTTCAAATATTGCTCATCAGGTGAGCGGTACTATTTTTTACCAGAGTAAACTTGCTTCAATTTATGGGTTTGGGAATCAGAATTTTCTGTTCTTTGTGGGACATAGGGTGCTTTATGGGTTAGCTTCTACACGGGTTGAGACAAGACCCGTGGTTAATTGATTTTGGGGCCATTTTGAGTTAGCCATTCTGTCCGGTTTGGTAAAGATTCCCACATAAGACTTACAGGGTTTTCAAAGAAACAGTGCATAGTTTGTGGTTTGCGGCTGTTGATTCTGCATCCATGCTCTTCTTAACCGTCTCACACCCAGTATAAGATTACTAGATAAATCAGATAACTAGTATTCTCATGTTTTGTCTGTCTTGATTTGTGTTAATATCATACTGTAATTGATTTTGTTATTTACATGTGTTTGAATTTCTTTCTGAAATATTTTAATAGATTTGTTTTAAAGCGATCTCTTGAAGTTCTGTATCTTGAAATCATCTGCGTTTTGTCCCTTCGACGAATCTTTCTATTTGCTTGGCTTTGGTTCACATTAATCTGTGATTATGTTCAAACTGCTTCATCTATAATCTGCAGTTATTACAGTACTGTTTTTCCTTTGTGTCCTATGTTCCAGTGGTATTTTTATACCATCTACCTGGTTGATTTTTACATGACTTGTATTTTATGCTCTGAATTTTTCATCTGGTACAAAATTCTGCTTGCTCAGTTCAGACCCGTGTATCAAAATAGCAGTTCATGTGCTTAACCTGCTTGTCTCCCTAATGCTTTGCACTCTGACTTTGAAGGAAATCACGTTGTTATGCCTTCCTCATTGTTTCCTTGACTTAGTTACATCTTTGTTTGAATTTAATTTTTTCACACAATATTTCAAACAACTTTCGTATAAATGCATGTATAGAGAGCTGAACTGACAAACTCCAAACCTAAGTTAATCTGAAAAATAGATATCCCGTGGTAGCAAATATGCAACAAAAAGAAAACACCCTTTTATAGGCATATGCCTATAAAAGGGTGTTTTCTTTTTGTTGCATATTTGCTACCACGGGATATCTATATATATTTCAGATATATATATATATATATATATATATATATATATATATATTTCTGAAATATCTGAAACTAATTTGTTGGTTCGTTTGTCTTGGTTTGTCAGCAGCTTGAAGGCCCTCAAATCATTGCAATCTTCTGCTCCAGGTATTATGCCGTCTAAATCTATAAATTACTACTCTCAGTAAATGTGTTCACTTTTGGTGAGACTGGAGCATTGTTTTCCCGCGCTTCCTCACGTATTATCACGTAAAAGTGATCCACAATCTCACCAATTTTTTTCTTTTATCATCACATCACTTAATCCAAGCATACTGTATTGAAATATAAGCAACCGTCACATTCATTTAGCATGCTTAAGTGATAGTTTCTGGCGTTGTTGAGCCTTGAAAAAGGAAAAATTAGTATTTGAGCTTTTGATTTTCAGGTCTTGGAATATACTTTTTCTCTCCGATGGATAAGAGCTGGATTCACCATCCAATCAGGGTTGATTCGGTATACGTGACTTGGTGCCAATCAGTGTCTTGGAATATACTTTTTCTCTATTTGTGAAATCATATTATGATATGTAACGCCAACTTAAAATGATGGCATTCTTTATCGGTGTTGTAGGTCGGTCTATATTCTGTAGGAGCATGGGAGTCATTTTTTGTCATTTGTCGTAAGTACGTTCTTGGCCCCTCTTTTATTTTGATAGTCGCATGCTTCTTTGTGAATGCTGAATAGGAACATAATGCTGGGAAATTGAGAATACCACAAACATTAAAGAGCTGAAAGTGTCTTGAAATTGAGAATACCCAATACTTGACTTCAAGAATACTGAATTTGTCTCGGCAGCTTTGAAATACTGAATACGCAACTTCATGAATACTGAATGTGTCAAATAGCATAGATGTTAATTAGCATAGCTGTCAAATAGCTTAAACTTTACTAAGAGACTTCAAGAAACACTAGTAAAGGTTCTCAATGCTCTGGAGAGTGGAATTATTATTGACATCGATATACTAAGAGGAAGACCTTCCCTGTCTAAACTTGACCTTCTAAGAATATGAGGACGTGTTGCGGACTGGAATAGTACCTGCTGTGACTTACACTCCAATGACATCACCCCCTTTTGAGAGTCTCTTGTTTGAATTCTGCATGCACCTTTGAGTTGGAGCTTCACTCCTAAAATCCTCAATCTTCTTTCCGATTAACTTACTGAAATCCAACTCTTTGACCGTGCTCCAATGCCCATTACCAGTATATTGGTTGTGTGTTTTGCATATGACCTGATTATACTGCAACAGCAATCTACTTTCATATTGATGTTTATTGGATTATTGTCATCATACTATGATAATCTGGAAAATGTCAATCCACAAAATGTAAGATTTGATAGATAATCTATCTGGGCTTGCTTGATTTTGGGGTATAGGGATGACACGCATACAACTACCACACGAACCTTCGTTGATTGTTGCAAATGTGACAAAATGGGAGCTGTTTTATTAGCTATGAGTGTCTATTCCAACACCAATCCAGATCCATGGCTGTTGTAAACCACAACAAAAATCTTGGTGATGATGCGTGGGTGAACAATGGAGTGCAAGTGCAGTACATAAGTTTAAAGTAAACACTATACATATATGAAAATACTAACAACATTCAAGGCACCAAGGTCATTCCCATTTAGAAAAACTGCTAAATCTGCTATCCCTAATTGAACTGCCTCAGTCTAAAATCTTATGTCGTAGTGACGTGTATAGGAGAGCTTAGCTCCATTTATATAAGGTTATGATATGTGAAAGTCACTATTGTGTTCAATATTGACATTTCAGCTTTGCAAGTATGGTTGAAAGCGCATGTAGAATTAACATGCTTTTAATGTTTATTGCAGGTTTTTAAGCATGAAATATATAGGAGAGCGATGTCCACTGCTTTTAGGTGACGTTACTTTTGCGCCGGACTGTCGTCTATATGACTGTCTATGTTTTGAGAACTTCTTTTTTGAAATAGAACATGATTTTTTTATGTTTCACTAAATTATGGTTATTTGTATAATATGATGCGACTTTGAACATTTGACGCATATTTGATGTGATGTGAAAGTATTTATATATATAAGAGTTGTGAATTTCATTGTTTCATTATTTTTTGTACCTCTTATAGTTTAAAACATTCAGAATTTGATTATATTCAAGGATTAATCAAATATTAGCTGTAGTGATTGTAACATTACATTTATTAGTCGCGGTAGCTTTATGTGGCTAAATCAATGTAATTTGGCGGGTCAGATTAACAATTAGCCACGGGAATGACGGGATATTAATGTGGCAAAATCTTCATGTCATAGCCACGGTTAATGGCCGTGGCGCAAAAAAACCTCTACAAACGGTTACTGCACGTGGCGAATGGATACTTTAGCCATGGACATTCTTTTAACCTTGGCTAATCGGAAGATGCAAAATAGCCACGCTTATTACCGTGGCAAAACCATCGCCACACCTCTTACCCGTGGCTGATATGAAAAGCCACGCCTCCTATTGCCACGGTCACTAAACGTGGCGTCTCCCGTGGCTGTTCATCTTCGCCATGGTAATACATGCTTTTGCCACATTTAAAACCCGTGGCTAAAGCCTATTTTTCTAGTAGTGTTGTATGTCTCGCGTCCAATCCGGATATAGAGACAAAGGGATGAGACAATACTTGCACAAGATTTGTCGGATGACTATTTCTTTTAGTTGGGTGGAATTGATGTGTTGTTAGACACCGCTCCATGTTAGTAAATAGTTACTGCCAACTAAGAAGAAACCTATGGGGTCACACGCATATGGATTGAACTAGACTTGGGAATTAATTAATGTGAAGGATCAAAGTGCAACAACTTGCTAACTTAGCAGGACTAATGTGCACGAGGGACTAATCCGTACTTGAGTAGGATTAGGAGAAGGCCTTTATGTAGTAAACAAGGAGTTTTTGGACTAAATAAAGGTTGCTCCTAGCTTCCTTCCTACAACTAATGCTCATAACATTACTTGAGTAGGAGAGAAAGCAAGGAGAGAGAGCAAGACACAAGGAGGCCGAACCGACCCCCATGGTCCGCCCCCTACCCGTCGCCCAAAGAGAGGAGGTCGATCCTCCTATTTGGTCTCTGTTGCGTGATTTCATCTTCCTCTTCCGTTGTTCCTATTTATAACAAGGAGTTGGAGGATCTAGATCTCAATCCTAGGTGTGGATCAACCGTAAGAAGTGACACTATTCGCGTTTGAAGTCATCACATGAGACCCACAAGGTACTTGTTATGAATCCTTTACTATCGTTATGAATTCTCTTCCTGTGATCCTTGGAGGGTCTTGTACAGATCTTTTATTGTTTATTTATGTGGCGTAATCCGTTACGAAACCCTACCGGTAGCTCACTTAGTCTTGAGATCTAGGGCTAAATTTGGGCGATTAATAAGAAGTGTGTTGAAATCCTGGAGGGATCAGATCCCTCAGGCAGAGAATAGGTCCAATTGTGACTTAAATCTGAAAAAATACATGTGTTCTTTTAGCTTTACTTTGTTTCTTTTCATTCATGTTTCTATTCAGTTCAGAACAGATAGCTCCAAAGCTTTGGAGGATTTCCTATCTCACATCTTTGAAGCTTTTAATAGTTGCAATTGTGTCTCAAGCTATTCCAATTTTTCCAAAGCTTTGATATTTCACTTGCACATTAGCTTTAAGTCCTCAAAGTCTAATTTTGAGAAAAAGTTTCCATACTCTATTCAACCGCCCCCCCCCCTTTCTAGAGTATTAGATCCTGTTTTATACTTTCATTACAAACTTTCACCTTGTGACTATATTGTGTCATCCCTTTGTCTCTATATCCGGATTGGACACGAGACATTCAAGTCACACTCGTATATCCAATCCATAGTTTCTCGATCCTGGGAATATTCTTATCCGTGCAGATAACATCAGTATCCTATCTGATTTGTCTGAGTCTGGCCATACATTCTATAAGCACCATCCCTCGAGTGGTCGTGAATATTTTCTCCTGTTATGTGGGAGGGACACATTCTATCTACATCACTAACATCTCTAAGCTTGCTTCCTATTGTGTCCGATATGCGCCTTTATTACAACCCAGTCACGGTGTAGCGTTTGACGATGTCAAAACAACAGTGATAACTTCGCATTAGGAGTTATATTCTTTAGGATTCACTACCGTTTTGCAAGCTTTTCGATGCATTTTGTGATAAATTGACCAAATCCTAGTCTTTTTGAGCACACTTGAGTTTTTGAGCTTTATTTCGTAACCCGGGCGTTTTTCCTATAATTTATACATTATTTGTCGCATGTGATCTTCCGGTATTTGCTCGTGTTGTGTATTTTAGGAAACGGGAGCTTGGAGAAACTATTTTGGAGCGGGAATGAACTTCGGAACAAGAGGATGGCTCAAGGATATGCTCGAGAATGAAGACGAGAGAGGAAAAATGAAGAAAAGGAGCTGAGAAGTGATGACCCCAGGTTTGTTTGTGCGAACACCACTTTTGTTCGCACAAACAAAAAGACTTAGACGAATTTTGATGGCCAAAAAAAGGAGAAAAACTCACTGCTAAAAAGTAGGAACAGAAAATCTGTTCGCACGAACAGAAGACAAAGCACTGTTCGTACGAACAGTCGACTGTTCGTGCGAACAAGAAGGCCAGACACAATTTTTGGGGTTATTTCGTGAAATTTTGGAAGTTTGGAGAGTCGAGACCTATTCCAACATAGGGGGACGGGCTATTGGCATCTATCACGCATCTTTGGAGTATTGGAGAGCTAGAGAAGGTGGGAGACGAAGCTTGAAGCGAAGAAGATCATCAATCTTGAAGATTTTTAGCGTTTGATCACTTTTTCTTCATCTATTCTCTGTGACTCTTGTTATTTTTAGATTGTTGAACAATATTATGTCTAGCTAAACTTCTTTAAGCTAGGTGATTGATGGAGAAGTAGGGTTTGTGAATGATTTTCCGGATTGAAGACTTGTTGCATGTTTTGAACTTAAATCTATGAATGTTCTAGTTATCTTACGTATTCTTGTACTTCATTCGTAGTGTTCTTGGCTTGATCACCCGTAGCATACTAGTTGTTGAGATTGTTGCACGAAAGTGAGCTTTTTGATACGTGTTAAAGAATATCGTAGGTACTCTTGAAGTTTCTTGAGACCTAGAGGAGATAGAAACTTGATTAACTGTGTGAGGGTAGTTTCGGTTGATATTGTTAGGACTTAGTGAAAGCGGTGGACCGACGGGACCCGGTGAACGAGCCTAGCAAACCAACTAGAGTGTAACGGTAGACGACGGTGGACTGAAAGGACCGAAGGACCCGAAGACCACCGTTTACACAAATTCATGTGAGATCGAGAGAATATCATGATGAGTGTTACCCGGTGTAACTAAAACGTGAGTAGAGTGTTTCAAGCATAATCCGGAAATTGTTAGCAACCCTAGGGACCATCAATTGCCTAGTTCTCCTTATTAATCGTATTATCACAATTATTCTTGTTTAAAGTGAAAATCATACAAAAACAATTAGCTTAGTTGTATTTATTTTTAAGTCGCTTGTTTGTGGGCGACGAACTCTCAAAATCAACACTTTTTACTGGTTACTTGGATATCATTGAATTAATCTTTAGTTAGCTAATAATCGTATACTTGCGTCTAAGGGCGTTAGTAAATCGCGTCAAATTTTTGGCGTCGTTGCCGGGGAGCTTTAACGGTTTATTAGTTTAGTTAGAAATTTATTTAGGATATCTATTTTATTTTTGTTTAATTAGCTATTTTGTTTTCTCACTTGTATTTGATTATGCTTTTCAGGTTATCAGTGTATGCCCAGGATCCCTAGAGACCTTGTGCCCCCACTTGAAGACCCAGAGCAGTTATTCAGAGATCATAGGAGAAGACAGAAACAGAGCACTATGGGTGATCAATTGACCAACGCGCAGCTCAATCAGCGGGTAGAAGAGTTGTCGAAACAGTTGAATGATCGCAACGCCAAGACACCGTACAACAAGTCTGGGCAGGCTATCTTAAAGAAACTCCAGGCGTCAACGTATGGACACAACCCGGCAACTGTAGTGCCATATATACAGGCTGAACACTTTGATCTCAAGCCAGCTACGATTCATACGGTGACCAACCAGTTCCAATTTTATGGGAACAAGGATGAAGACCCCAATTTTATTGGGAAGTTCAACGCATATATAAAGACTGTAAAGTACAAGAATATGACCCCAGAAGTGTTGAAGCTCATTCTCTTTCCTTATCGTCTGAAAGGTGCAGCTGAGAAGTGGCTCGAGTCAAGAGCTCCGGATTCAATCACTACATGGGCTCAATGTGTGGATGAATCATGGCAAAGTTTTACCCAGTTCAGAGGGTAATTGAGTTACAGGGTGACATTTTGGGCTTACGCCAACGTGATGATGAGACTGTGGTAGATGCATGGGATCGTTATATGCACTTGATTAGGAAGTGCCCAAATCATGACTTCGGCGATTACAAAATTTTGTCTTCTACCACGGGTTAGAACGCCACAATCAGGAGCTAGTTAACAGAGAAGCTGGGGGAAATTTTCTATACTCTGTTGATAAAGAAGGAGCCTACGCACTTATGAAGCAGCTTGCCAAGCAGGATACACAGTTTTATGATTCCAAGAGATTATCAGCGTTGCCAGAACCGAAAAATAATGAGTGGAAGAATGGGATCAGCAAGATGGTGTCTGACTTGGCCAAGCATGTTTATCAGGACAAGAAGACAGTGGCAAGCGTAGAGGAGCCAGATTATGAGTCAGCTTTAGCACAGCTAGCAAGCGAGGATGTGAACTACGTGGGGACACAAGGACAGAGGCAGAACTGGAATCAAGGGAATTACAGACCAGGCACGAGGGATCATCCAGGCTTTAGATATGGGGATCATTCTGGAGCGACATATGCACTGGGGTTCCAGCATAGGCCACCAGTTTCACAGGCTCCACCAGCAGCTGTTGTAGCACCGAGTCCAGATATCTCTGAACTGACGAAGGCATTGACACAAATGAGCAACAATATGAACACTATGACCACCAACGTGAACAACATGTCCACACAGGTTACTGCTCTGTCTGCTGATTTACAGGCTACGAAGACTTCTCTTCGTTCCCTTGAGGTATAGGTGGGTCAGATTGCTACTCATCTCTCATCTAGAGCTCCAGGTTCGTTGCCATCTAACACGGAATATAATCCTCGTCAAATCAATGCGATCACTACTCGAAGCGGGGTTGCACTGAAAGATCCGCCATATCCAACTCATGCGAGAGCCGATGCTTCTAAGGCTAAAGAGCATCAGATTTTTGATAATGATGCTAATGTCGTGATCCCCAAATCAAAGGGCGCGACGGATAAGGAGGCGGAGAAAGACAAGGATGAGGTACGTATTGACACAACTACTGTTTCTAAGGCAGTTCCATATCCTTTGAGGACGCGAAAGAGGGATGGTTCTAGAGATTTTCAGAGATTTCTTGATATATTCAAGTAAGCGGAGATTAACATTCCTTTTGCAGAAGCTATATAAAAAATGCCTACATATGCCAAGTTTCTCAAGGATATTCTTTCAGGAAAGAGGCGCATGAGTGACTTTGCACAGGTTAACTTGACGACTGAAACATCTGAATGCGTCAGGAATGGATTGCCTAAGAAGAAGAAAGACCCTGGAAGCTTTGTGATTCCGGTTACTCTCGGCGATTCTCTTACCATGACTGTGTTGTGTGATTTGGGGGCAAGCATCAATTTGATGCCCTTGTCCGTATTCAGGAAACTAGGTGTGGGGGAGCCTCGTCCCACCGGAGTTACCTTGAAGATGGCTGATTGATCTATTCGTAGAGCATATGGGGTGATTGAGGATATTTTGGTCAAAGTGGGCACTCTCATCTTTCCTGCTGATTTCGTTATCCTAGACATAGAGGTTGGCGAAGTACCTCTAATTCTCGGCAGACCCTTCCTAGCTACAGGGGAGGCTATTATTCATGTGAAGAGTGGGAAGCTATCTATGCAGATTAATGATGAAAAAGTGGTCTTTGATGTGTTTAAGGCAATGAAAATGCCTTCATGTTATAATCATGAAGATTGCTTTAGCATAGAGGTTTTCGATGATGACATGGGAGATAAAGAAGCTGAATTGATGTGGGAGGAAATAGATAGCATGTACAAGGATGAAGATCAGAGTCCTCTCATGGATGTGTTCCACATGAGCAGCTTGACCAAGCTGGATTTATATGAGCAAGGGGAGAAAAAGTTAGCTCTTGTTCCTTCACTCAAGTCACCACCCGTGCTTGAGCTGAAGCCATTGCCTAGCCATCTCAGGTATGCATTTCTTGGTATTGATAACACGTTTCCCGTAATTGTTTCCTATGTGTTATCTCAGGCACAGGAGGAGCAGCTTTTGGATGTGCTAAGGAAGCATAAAGCAGCAATTGGATGGACTATTGAAGATATCAAGGGGATCAGCCCTATGTATTGCCAGCACAAGATCAGGGTGGAAGAAGTTAAGAAGCCAGTGATCCAGGCACAGCGGAGATTTAATTCACACATGAAAGATGTGGTGCGAAAAGAGGTCATGAAGTGGCTAGAGGCTGGCATTATTTTTCCGATCTCAGACAGCACTTGGACTAGCCCGGTCCAGTGTGTGCCTAAGAAAGGAGGGATGATTGTGGTGGAGAACGACAAGCATGAGCAGATTGCTCAATGGACAATTACTGGTTGGCGTGTGTGCATGGATTACAGGAAGTTGAATGAAGCTACGCTAAAGGATTACTTCCCGTTGCCGTTTATTGATCAAATGCTTGATCGTTTAGCTCACCACGAGTACTATTATTTTCTGGATGGTTACTCAGGTTATAATTAGATCGCCATTGCTCCAGAAGACCAGGAGAAGACTACTTTTACATGTCCCTATGGCACATTTGCGTTCCGCCGCATGCCATTTGGACTATGTAATGCACCGACTACTTTTCAGCGGTGTATGATGGCTATTTTCTCAGACATGATTGAGAAGCACTTAGAGGTCTTCATGGGTGATTTCTCCTTATTTGATGACAGTTTTGAGGACTGTCTACATCATCTTGGTCGTGTCTTGGTTCGTTGTGAAGACACCAATCTTGTGCTAAATTGGGCGAAATGCCACTTCATGGTCACTGAGGGGATAGTTCTTGGCCACAAGATTTCACGCAAAGGTTTGGAGGTTGATCAAGCAAAGGTAGAGACGATCAAGCAGCTCCCTTATCCGACTTCAGTGAAGGGGGTCAGAAGCTTCTTAGGACATGCAGGTTTCTATCGCAGGTTTATCAAAGACTTTTCGAAGATCTGCAAGCCTATGTGTGAGTTGCTTGGGAAGGATGTCCCATTTGTGTTTGATGAAGCGTGCAAGAAAGCCTTCGAATTTTTGAAGGAACAGCTCACCTTAGCCCCTATCATTACAACTCCGGATTGGAGTTTGCCATTTGAGTTCATGTGCGATGCCAGTGACTTCGCCATTGGAGCAGTGTTGGGGCAGCGTAAGGAGAAGGTATGCCATGTTATTTAGTATGCGAGTAGAGTTCTTAATGAGGCTCAACTAAATTATGGCACTACTGAGAAGGAGCTATTGGTTGTGATTTTTGCTCTTGATAAATTCCGACCTTATCTTGTGGGATCGAAGGTGATTGTTTTTACAGATCATTCGGCGCTAAAATATCTGCTCGATAAGAAGGATGCCAAGCCGAGGTTATTGCGGTGGGTCCTTCTAATGCAAGAATTTGATGTAGAGATCCGCGATAAGAAGGGTGTTGAGAATGTGGTAGCGCACCACCTCTCAAGACTCGAGAATAGAGTGGAATAGAAGGTGCCTATTCAAGAGAAATTTCCTGATGAAGGCTTGATGTCATTGGGGGATATTGAGCCATGGTATTGGGCGATTTCCAATTATCTGACCAATGGGAAGATTCCTGAGGAATGGACAGTGCAGCAAAAGAAGCGGTTCTTGTATGTGGTGAAGCAATACTTTTGGGAGGACCCATATCTATTCAAGATGGGCGCCGATAAAATCATTAGAAAGTGTGTTCCTACCCATGAGATTTATGATGTGATTAAGCAGTGTCATGCAGCACCTAGTGGAGGTCATTTTAGCGGTCCGCGCACCGCCATGAAGGTACTACAATCTGGTTTTTTCTGGCCAACTATTTTTAAAGATTGTCATGACTGGGTTGCAGGGTGTGATAGCTTCCAGAGAATAGGTAACATCTCCAAGCGAGACGAGATGCCAATGTCTAAATGGCTTGAGGTGGAGCCTTTTGATGTTTGGGGCATAGACTTCATGGGACCGTTTCCGACTTCATATGGGAATCTATACATCTTGCTTGCGGTAGATTAGGTGACAAAGTGGTCAGAAGCAATTGCTTGCCCCAAGAATGATGCAGCTACGGTAGAGAAGTTTCTGAAGAAGCACATCTTTACTCGGTTTGGCACACCAAGGGCAATGGTGAGCGATGAAGGGTTTGGCATCTTTACTCTGAGTGTTTTCCAGAGTTCTGAAGTCATATGGGGTGTCTATCCATAAGGTTTCCCTACCTTATCACCCCCAAACCAATGGGCAAACTGAAGTGTCTAACAGGGAGATCAAGGGGATTTTGCAGAAAACCGTCAATGCCGGGCGCAAGGATTGGTCTGTGAAACTTGATGATGCATTGTGGGAATACCGTACCGCATGGAAGACGTTGTTGAATATGTTACCATTTCAGCTCGTCTTTGGTAAGGCATGCCATCTCTCTGTGGAATTAGAGCACAAGGTATACTGGGCTAACAAGCGGTTGAACATGGACCCCGAGTTGGCAGGGCAAGCACGGAAGATGAAATTGCTTGAGCTTGAGGAATGGAGATTACAGGCTTATGACTGTTACAAAATATACAAGGAGAAGACAAATAGATGGCACGACAGTTGTCTCAAACCGAAAGAACTTCGTGTGGGACAGAAAGTCTTATTGTTCAACTCTCGCATGAAGCTCTTTCCTGGAAAGCTTCGTTCTAGATGGTCTGGGCCGTTCCGAATCCACCAAATCTATCCTTGGGGTGCGGTTGAGTTAGAAGATCCTCATACGAAGGAATGCTTCGGAGTCAATGGGAGCAGAGTTAAGCCGTACCTGGAATCAGCGCCAACACCGGCCAAAGTGGATGTTATCTACTTTGATGAGTCGTGAACATGATGAGGTAACTGTGTGGGGCCGTCGACCGTAAATTACAAGCGCTTGTTGGGAGGCAACCCAACGTATTTTCTGCTTTAGTATAGAGAGTGTGTTTTAAATACTGTCGTGTGTGTTTTTCATAATATTTTGTTATGTGAGGGGTGAGAGAGCGAGAATTTGACATTTGAATTGAGGCTTCGCAGGATTACAGGAGGATACACGATTCAGACTCCCCTTCTTGATGTGCGTAAACTCACGTTGAAAGGCGCACATCGGAGTCCGGACGTAAAAGCAAGGCGGAAATTGAGCGAGATCATGACGGTATTCCCGTGAATATTGGGAGATTTTTCATGAAAAATGGGCTCGAGAACACATGGGGAAGCATGAAATTCAAGCTAGGAGGCCTCGATGATCAAGCAAGGAAGCGGATCGGAAAAAAAAAAATGAAACTGAAGCAGGGTTGTTCGCACGATCAGAAGAAGCCAAAAACCCACTGTCAAATAGTACGAACATAATTTTGTTCGTGCGAGTACTCTTTAAAAGAGTGTTCGTGCGAACACTCTTTCTGTTCCCACGAACAGAAAGTCAAAGGGCTGCGACGGGTTGGCACGGGAAATTATGGGATTTTGGGGGTCACTTTAGAGACATCATCGGGCAAAAGAGGAGTCTTCTCCTCCTTCCATCACAAACCCTCAAGCCTCTCTTCTCAATTTGCAACCCGTCGATCCTCTCCCCCCTTGAAGTTTCCGGCGATTTTGCGGCTTCTCCGACGCATCCCTCCGGCGTGTACTCTCTCTCTCTCTCCGGCGACCAAGTTGGCAGAACCACCTCCCCTTCCTCCCCGACGGGTTTCACTCAACTCACCACCAAACCACCACCACTCCAATCCACCGGCGTTTTGGTGGGTTTCCGGCGTCCTAAGAGCCTTCAACACCATCTCTAGGTGTTGTGGGCAATTGAAGAAGAAGGAGGTTGAATTGGGGACAAAACCCACCTAGGGTTCTTCGGGTAAAAAGTCAAATTCAAGGCTAAGGAGTCCAATTCAGCTCACGGTGAAGAAGGAATAAGTGACGGGGACAGCGAGAAGAAGCTAGAAGTACCACTCAATAGGAAAAAGCCAACGAACGATTTCGGCGACCAAATTGGTCCTTCTTGCCGAACGATTTTGCAGTTTCGTGCCCGTAAGACCAGCTCCGGGCACATAGGTACTCCTAATCCTTCTCTTTACACACACTTTCTTTTCAGTTGTTTAATTTAATTGATTATTTGTCATGTCTAAGAGAAAAGCTGCCACTTTTGACGACCATGTCTTTCAACCCGTTAGGAGAGTAGGGCCTTCCAATGTGGACGAGATGGTAATTGAGGACTCCTCTATCATACCTAATCAAGAACCCGAGTATGTGGTCCCGGAATCTCCGCCACACCCGATACTCAATACCCCTATGCCCCCTAGGCCTCGTTTGAGAAAGGGTAGGTCGGACAAGAAACTTAAGATAGCGAATGCCAATGTGACACCGAGTAATTTCTGTAGTTACCGGTTTGTTAGCTTTCATGCTCATCATGCCTCTTTCTCCGATCGATACCTAAAGCTCAAGGGTGCAGCTGAGAAACCTTACCCCATCGATGAATTGAAACTCATGCTTACCAAGCTCATAGCAATCCACGAGCGCGAGAGGTTGGAAAAATGGTTTGAGTTGTGTGGGCCATCTAGTTCTCAAGTTACGCGGGAGATTTATGTTAACCTGATGTTTTCGGGCGACGGTGAGAGTAAGGATAGGCTAGTGTACTGTAGGGGTAATTGGGTGCGTCTGACACCTGAGACGATTAGTAAGGCCTTGAAATTCCGAGAGTTGGACCCCACCACCAAGTGTGCATACCATGACATGATTAGGCGAGATGATGTGGTGCCTAAGTTTTGTTTTGCGGGGGAGGGGGTAGACCCTTGGGATAAGTCAAAGGTCGAGTTGCCTCGTTGGATGGTGTCTAAGAAAGCCTTGCTCCCACGTGCTCGGTGGGTTTGCGAGTTGCTTGAGAATTGAGTCTTGGGTATTACACCTAACCCCCATTTCTCATTCCGCCTATGTTGTATGGCCATGTGTGTTTGGTTAGGCAGAGGATTGACATTCCTCGAATGATTTGGCTCAACATCTTGGCACGCAAATCAGAGGGAAACAGAATGGCCCCAGGTCACACTTTTTTGATGACTAGATTGGCTATACAAGCAGGGGCAGTGGTAAAGGATTTGGATGTCAAACAACCAGCTGACCGCGAGTGGTAGAAATATCAGAACCCCCCGAAGGTGTCTAGGTCTAAGAAGGGCAAGGAGAAGGAAGGCGAGTCATCGAGAACTAACGCTCTTTTGCAGAGCATGCATCAGCTGATGCTAGAGTTTAAGGTGGTGAGTGAGAGGCAGTTTGCTCATGACCGTAGCAGTAGGAAGAAATTGGGAGAATCCGTTAAGACTCTTGGGAAGTGGGTAGCTCAGTTGGCTCAGTCAAGCAATGTGACCTTAGACCTTGACCCCGAGAGTGAGGAGTTGTGGTATGAGTCGAGTGATTATGATGTGCCTGGTCCAGCAGAGGAGGAGTCTGAGGACCAGGGATCCGAGTCTGAGTAGATCCACCGCCCCTCGCATTAGAAATGTCGAGTCCTCGGTTTGACCGTTAAAATTCGTTGAGGACAACGATGCATTCTAGTGTGGGGGGGGGGAGTTTTAGTCTTGACTAGCCAGTCCGTGTCTGCATTACCCTGTCTGCATATAGATTGTTAGGTCGTACTGTGTTATATCTTTGTGGTCCGTGTCGTGTTTTATGATATTTTTTCGTATCGTGATGTGTTAGTTGTATATATATATATATATGTATGTGTGTGTTTATGTTTTTATGTTTCATATCGCACATTTTTCTTATTTGAGTCTACCTACCCTATCGAGTCAGTTGTGTAGTTTCATTCGTGTCGCTTTGCAAGTAGAGTAGAAATTATATGAAGAAAAAAAAATTGAAAAATTCAAAAATCCTAAAAATTAAAAGAAAATTTTCAGAAAAGGGCAATCAAAAGAGGCGAAAATTTGATAAATCGCGAAGTGTGAGGATTTTAGGCGTAGGGCATGATTTGCGACCGAGAGTGACGACGTGAGTATCGAGAGACTCTCTTTACGGGAGTGCCTACCTGTTTTTGACACTTAGGTGATTTTCAAAACTAAAGTGTGTGCCTATTTTTCTTCCAAGAGCTGAGCTAGGTGTGAGCTAAACAAGCCAAACATCCATGTGTACGTCTTAGGTAGTCGCCAACCCGCCTCGTAGTGGCGCACGAAACAGCTGTGCGAGGTCGTGTATTAGAGCACTCATTGCTTTTATAACTCACCTTGTAGGACAATTAGACACCCAAACTTGAACCTTGGATTCTTTCTAGCCTTCGGACCTAGGGTGACGATTCTTGGCCTTCATCACAGATTGTCTAGAATCACCATTTTAGTGCGTCACGAGGGAGTTGTAGTTGAGGGGTTTCGATGTGGAAGTGATGCATGATATATTTCGTTGATTTCTACGTGTTAGCTTGCACTTCATTGTTTACCTACGAGGGGATGCGAGGGTGAGTGAGTAGGCTTGCGCACTTCGGTGCGGCGGTGTTCCATGCCATTACATCATGCACACAGTTGTGGAGAGTCGTGACTGCGTGACATCTAATCTGCACGAAATTGGGTTGGGTGAACTTAATTGGTGGATCATGCTAGGTACCGGTTTCTATCATTTTGGTGTAGGAGGATCGGTTGGATTAGGCATGAGACATTCATCTTTGAGACTACTTGAGAGGGGACGTGGTGACATTTGAGAGTGGGGGTGTCAACTTTTGACTCTGGACAATGAGCGTGAGCTTGCGACGACTCCACTCCCACACATGTGCTTCATTGGTTTTGCGACTTGGATTTGATATGGATTTCTTAGAGTTAGGAGAAGATGAACTTTTGGGTGATATTCGTTCATCGGATTACGTGCTTCCTTCTCCTAGCATACTTCATCATTTTTGAAGATCACTCGGGTATTTGTGTTGGATTTTTGGCATTTTGAGAGATATTTATTAAAAAAAAATCATAAGAAAAAATAAAAATAAAAGAGAGAAAAAGAAAAAGGAGAGATGAAATAAAGTTTTGAGTTGATTTTGAATTGGAACGAGTGGTGGAGCAATTTCGGTAACGACGGTTCACATTTCGTGCACGACGCACAACGATGGCCACGGAGATCGCTAGCGTACCGGGGTTTGAGGGAATTGAGGGCCGGAGGTGGTGAGTTTCGGGTTTCGGTTCCTATCATCGCGGTGAGGGTGTGTGAGATGCGGGGTTAATGTGAGAATGTGACGCTTAGGACTTGATTACTCAAGCATATCCTTATGTCCCTAAGCCTCATCATTTGAAAACCGTTAGCGGATTAGGAGCTCGGACCTTGGATGTGGCTTAGCCTAGCGTAGTCTCTTATTTCGTGGCAAATGCGAAGAGGTAGAGTATTCTTGTACTTAGTAAAGTTAGGCTTTCTATACTAACTAGGGGAGATTCTCGTTGTCGAATTTAGTTTCAACTCATGCTTTGTTCCTAGAGTTCTCATCACTTCATGATACTCGGTTTAAGCCAATGGAGATTGCCCGATCTCAACCAAAAAGATAAAAAGTTCGTTTTTATGTATCTTTGTGTTTATGTAGGATCGAGTCGTAATTTTGCATTGCATCATCTTGTTGCATCGTTGGGTCGTATGTTGTTATTGAGTCGACTAGTTGAGATTTGTAAGAAACGGTGTTTCTAGTAAGTATGCAAATCACGGCTCATATCACTTGTGGGGATGATGTTTTATTGGGAGATGTTTTTGGTCGGATTGTGATTGGATTTCTCGGGACGCGCAATAGGTGAGTGTGGGGGTGTTTGATAACTCCGCATTAGGAGTTATATTCTTTAGGATTCACTACCGTTTTGCAAGCTTTTCGATGCATTTTGTGATAAATTGACCAAATCCTAGTCTTTTTGAGCACACTTGAGTTTTTGAGCTTTATTTCGTAACCCGGGCGTTTTTCGTATAATTTATACATTATTTGTCGCATGTGATCTTCCGGTATTTGCTCGTGTTGTGTATTTTAGGAACTGGGAGCTTGGAGCAACTATTTTGGAGCGGGAATGAACTTCGGAACAAGAGGATGGCTCAAGGATATGCTCGAGAATGAAGACGAGAGAGGAAAAATGAAGAAAAGGAGCTGAGAAGTGATAACCCCAGGTTTGTTCGTGCGAACACCACTTTTGTTCGCACAAACAAAAAGACTTAGACGAATTTTGATGGCCAAAAAAAGGAGAAAAACTCACTGCTAAAAAGTAGGAACAGAAAATCTGTTCGCACGAACAGAAGACAAAGCACTGTTCGTACGAACAGTCGACTGTTCGTGCGAACAAGAAGGCCAGACACAATTTTTGGGGTTATTTCGTGAAATTTTGAAAGTTTGGAGAGTCAAGACCTATTCCAACATAGGGGGACGGGCTATTGGCATCTATCACGCATCTTTGGAGTATTGGAGAGCTAGAGAAGGTGGGAGACGAAGCTTGAAGCGAAGAAGATCATCAATCTTGAAGATTTTTAGCGTTTGATCACTTTTTCTTCATCTATTCTCTATGACTCTTGTTATTTTGAGATTGTTGAACAATATTATGTCTAGCTAAACTTCTTTAAGCTAGGTGATTGATGGAGAACTAGGGTTTGTGAATGATTTTCTGGATTGAAGACTTGTTGCATGTTGTGAACTTAAATCTATGAATGTTCTAGTTATCTTACGTGTTCTTGTACTTCATTCGTAGTGTTCTTGGCTTGATCACCCGTAGCATACTAGTTGTTGAGATTGTTGCACGAAAGTGAGCTTTTTGATACGTGTTAAAGAATATCGTAGGTACTCTTGTAGTTTCTTGAAACCTAGAGGAGATAGAAACTTGATTAACTGTGTGAGGGTAGTTTTGGTTGGTATTGTTAGGACTTAGTGAAAGCGGTGGACCGACGGGACCCGGTGAACGAGCCTAGCAAACCAACTAAAGTGTAACGGCAGACGACGGTGGACTGAAAGGACCCGAAGACCAGCGTTTACACAAATTCACGTGAGATCGAGAGAATATCATGATGAGTGTTACCCGGTGTAACTAAAACGTGAGTAGAGTGTTTCAAGCATAATCCGGAAATTGTTAGCAACCCTAGGGACCATCAATTGCCTAGTTCTCGTTATTAATCGTGTTCAATCACAATTATTCTCGTTTAAAGTGAAAATCATACAAAAATAATTAGCTTAGCTGTATTTACTTTTAAGTCGCTTGTTTGTGGGCGACAAAATCTCAAAATCAACACTTTTTACCGGTTACTGGGATATCATTGAATTAATCTTTAGTTAGCTAATTGATAACGCCCAAATAGGGGTTATCTTATAGCCTGAAAAGACGTGCCATCGTGTCGGAAAGCCGTGTTTTATCCATAATTCACCCTCAGAAAGCTTCGGTTTTAGGAACGAGACGTTTATTTGCTCTTCATGAATTTATGCTTATTTTGCGCATTTCGAGATATTATCGCGGGTTTGTTCATGTTGTCTTTACAGGAACAGGTTCTGAAAGTGCATTGGGATGCGTGCCGAGACAGAGCCGGGTTCGCCTCGGGAAACGTGCAGAAAACGCTCGGAGCAGGATTTGACCGAGACTGGTACAAGGGAGAGCGGAATGGAAAACGGAAAGACTGGAGGAAAAAAGAGCAGTGAAAACCGACGGAGGAAGCTGAAAATGCCAAAACCGAGAATCACCAAGATGCGCTCGGTTGACAATATCTTGAGCTTGACTTGGAATTTTGAAGTGAAACCAGGGGCAAAATAACGGACACGTCAAGGGCTTTCCGAAAACAGGTTATAATGCTGAAACGGAGTCCGGCCGAAAAACCGACTCCCGTCAAGTGTGGGTCCCAGACAGGCCATGCCCGAGTATGGAGTCTCGGTTCCCGATGCCCGGAGTCATGAGCAACTATTTCATGTTCATGACGATTTCCGGGACAGTTTTGGCCTAGGGGTATTTTGGTCATTTCGGCACCGGGCCCGGGTTTCCGGAGTCAAGTTCAGATTTTGTCTCCCAAATTCAGTCAGCAGTTTTCCTATGGCCAGAGTCAGGATTGGGCAGAATTTGGAGCGGTTTTGACCCAGGGGTATTTTGGTAATTTTGACAACGTTTCGGGTCAAAACGCATGCCGAGGCACGGGGAAGCAGGAAGACACCAAGGAAGGCAAAATAGAAATTTCAGGCAGAAGAGTGGGACCCAGGAGACCCAACCGGGCCCACCAGAGGACCAAGCAGGGCCAGGCCACAGCCCCTGCCTGCGTATATACGCAGGGGCTGCGTATATACGCAAGTCGTGCGTATATACGCAGGCAGGGGGGGTGGTGGTGGTTGGTGTGTAAGCCCCTGGTTGCGTATATACGCAACGCAGCCATGTTGACCTTTTTTCCAGAGTCGGTGGACCGATGGCAGATTTCGTAAATTCTGGCACAAGCGTTTCGGGCAAAAACAACACTATTTAAAGACTCATCCAGACTCGTTTAGAAGGGGAGATAGGACAGACAACATACAAGACAGCACAACCGAAGGAGAAGTCGGAGCATCCCCGGAGAGCACGGAAACGTGAATCCAGATTCAAGACACCCGTTTGCTCTTCTTCTCTTTATTCAAAAACTGTGTTATTTCGTTATGAGTTTTAGTAGCTAAACTTTTTACCTAGGTTCTTGGTGAACCTAGGGTTTCGTTTTCAGAGATTAGTTCTACATTTTGACTATGAATTCATGATCATACTATCTTAATTCAGCTGTTTTTATCAGTTATTCAGTCTTTGATTATTATTGTTTATCGCAGTAGCTAACCAGAATTGCTACAGACCCGAGCCGGTAGGTGAAAACGTCCGGTTAGGGTTAGGAAGAGAAGACATAATTTAGCACCTTACCCCGATGGGCCGACTAGCGAAGGGGAGTTAGGACTAGCCTGAAATCGTTGAGACCAACTGTTAGAGAATCTGACCCGGGCCATCAGGACAGGTTAGAAACCCTAGCAGCCTTAGAACGAGACTGCAGATTTAGGCAGCTTAACAAGAATCCGACAATCTGCAGGATTGTGATAACGTGCAGGAAAAGAAAAGATACTACACAATTGGTACGTGGCACGGATAACGAGACTGCTGTGTGTTTTCATGTCAAACAAAGAACGAAAATCTGAAGAACCCTAGGGGATCCCGGGACCTAGTATCTCAAACCCTAGTTTTACAACCTTAAGATTATTCATAAAATTCTCTCAAAAAGATTTACGTTTCAGTTATTTACGTCCAGTACTTAGTTAGCAAACAAACTCTCAAAATATTCCTCCTTTTTACACTTTGCAGGTTTTTCTAGTAATCAGTTTTAAGTTGCAGAGTGTAAAAAGGAGGAATATTTTGAGAGTTTGTTTGCTAACTAAGTACTGAAAGTAAATAACTGAAACGTAAATCTTTTTGAGAGAATTTTATGAATAATCTTAAGGTTGTAAAACTAGGGTTTGAGATACTAGGTCCCGGGATCCCCTAGGGTTCTTCAGATTTTCGTTCTTTGTTTGACATGAAAACACACAGCAGTCTCGTTATCCGTGCCACGTACCAATTGTGCAGTATCTTTTCTTTTCCTGCACGTTATCACAATCCTGCAGATTGTCGGATTCTCCTCCTGTGCTCACGGTGTAATGTCGTGAGTCACCGCCACACCGAAGTGTGCTGCCGTCACTATCTCACCCTTACACGCCCTCAATTATAAACATAAAGCTCATCCACTATCAAATATGACAATTCTGCTCTACCCCAGAAAACCCCCCTCAACTCAACTCCCTCGTGCCATGACGGGTAGGAAAGGTCAAAATACTAACAATGATGCGAGTATCAAAAAACGACTTCCTAGGTCAAACGGTTACCAAGAAAAGGGTTAATGGGTCAACGGGGCTCACTAGTGGACCTAAAGCGCGAGACAGGACGTGAGGTCCCCTATGGCCTATCACTCCACCAAATAATGTGGTGACCGTGATGGCGGGTTGACGACTACCTGGTGACGGTGGTCTGGCAGCTAGTTGGATACATGGCTCGAGAGACAGCTACTTGCGTTTTCTGAAGTGTATTGGCTCTATTAACTCCCCTAGACAGATTCTCGCAGCTCTTCCTCACCTAATTTCGTCCATTTCGGGAAATTTTCTATCATTAAGCTCTCTCCAGTTTTAAGCTAAATCCTTCGCCCACTCTCAAAATTTTCAATTTTTATCAATTTTATTTTTTAAAAATTTTCACAAATATATTTCTTTTTATAAAAGTAATGCAGTTACAACTGTGCCAGAACACACCGGGGTCGATTCTTCAAGATTTTGAAAAACTGTCTTTCCTTCTACGATTTTTTTTGAATTCGCTTCAATCTCCACGGATCTGTGTATGGAGGTAGAGAGAGAAAAATGGGGCAAAAACGTGCTCCTGTTCGAAAAAAAATATTTTGTTTTTCTTCTTCTGCCTGCGTATCTCATGCGTATATACGCAAACATGGAGCATTTTGAAAAAGTTTTTTTTTTAAATCCATATTTTCACTGCTGGCTGTGTATACACGCAGGCAGCACGTAAAAAAATAATTTTCTCTTTTCTTTTTTTTTCTGCCTGCGTATGCGTATATACGCAAACAGGGAACATTTTGACAACGAAAAAAAATCTATTTTTTTTTTCAAAATTCCGGATTTTCACTGCTGGCTGCGTATATACGCAGTATACGCAGACAGCAGCAAAAAATAATTTTCCATTTTTTTTTTCAAAATTCTGAAATTTTCGCTGCTGTCTGCGTATATACGCAGACAGCAGGTAAAAAATAATTTTTTTTTTTAATTTTTAAATTTTACTGCTGGCTGCGTATATACGCAGCACACATGCAACATCAAATTTTTCATTTTTTTTCTCTCTCTACCCCCCATGTGCGTATTATGCGCACATGATGGGCGTAAAATACACACACAGAGTATTTCTACTCCGTTTTGTTCTCGTTTTTTGCTCTGCTGTATCTGCACATGCTCAATTCAAAGTCAATACCCACTCATCTTACCTCTCTCAAAATTCAAAACTGAAAATAAAACTGAAATAATTTAAACTAACTTCCTACGTTGGGTTGCCTCCCAACCAGCGCTTGTAATTTACGGTCGACGGCCCGACCCAGTTACCTCATGTTTGCTCAAGGGACGTCAAAACCGCTACGGTGACGTCTGCTTCCGGGCCCAAATATGGCTTGACCCGGTTTCCGCTCACCCTGCAAGTTGTACTGTCATGCGGATTCTCCAATTCGACCGCGTCCCATGAAAGTACCTCTTTGATGTTAAACGGTCCTGACCACCGGGATCTAAATTTTCTCGGAAAAAACTGCTTGCGAGAATCGCAAAGAAGTGCTTTCTGCCCTACTTGAAACGGCGTTGGCTGTGCTGAACAGTGATGGCTCGGGGCTTTTTAAGCTCTCGGGTCGGTGGCTCTTTCAGTGACGGGACCAGAGCCAATTTCTGCCCACTTTTTCCGTCAAGCTGTATGGTCCGGTTTGCAGCTTGCATGGCCTGCTCCTCCTGGAATCTCTCCTCGTTCTCTCTGTCCACTCTGTCAATCTCTGCCCATAGCTCGTCCATATCCTCGTTTTCCCAGCCTTCTTCGACTACCTCCACTACGAAGATGTCTTCATGCTCGTAATAATTCGGTAGTTGCAGATTTTTGAAAACGTTGAACTTCACCTTGTCTTCATTAATCTGCATAGTCAATTCTCCGCTCTTGCAGTTTATCATGGCTTCTCTAGTGGCCAAAAACGGTCTGCCCAGAATGAGTGGTACGTCTCCTGCCTCCATGTCCAGAATTATGAAATCATCCGGAAAAATCAATTCTCCGACTTTCACCAGAATATCTTCAATAACTCCGTAAGCCTGCTTCACGGATCTTTCCGCCATTTGCAGCTTGATTCAGGTAGGCCTGAGTTCACCGACTTTCAAAGTTTTGAAAACTGACAAGGGCATCAGATTGATGATGGCCCCTAGGTCACACAGAGCCTTTCCTGTGTAAGCATTACCTGGGGTCACCGGGATGACAAAACTGCAAGGGTCCTTCCTCTTCCTCGGTAGCCCATTCTTCACACAATTGCTCACTTCCGCCGTCATATTTATTGTCTCGAAATCGCTCATATGTTTCCGTCCATACAAAATATCTTTGAGGAACTTGGCATAAGTGGGCATCTTTGCCAACACCTCCGCAAAGGGTATGTTGATCTTCAGCTATTTGAAAATCTCGAGAAATCTGGCGTAGTCCTTGCTATCATCCCTATTTCGTGTCTTCAAAGGATACGGCACCTCCTTGGAGACAGGTACCGTTTCAGCTTCCTTCTCGTTCTGCACTGCATCCTGCTCAACCGAGCCCTTCGGCTGGGGGCGGTCGGCTGAGCTGTTATCCTGGCCAAATACTTCGCGCTCGATTTCCTTCGACTTTTCTGCACGTGCATGGCTAGGATACGGCGGATCATGTAGTACTAATCCACTCCGAGTGGTGATGGCATTGACCTGAGCACGTGGATTGTTTACTGTGGTTGAGGGTAAGTTTCGTGGTTGTCTCTACGTTAGCTGTTGTGCTAACTGCCCTACTTGTACCTCCAAAGCGTGCAGTGACGTTTTGGTCGTCTGCATGTCGGCTGTCAGGGCATCCATATGCGCGAACCGGGACTCCATGGTCTGAAACATGGACTCGATCTTCTTCATCTGGGCGTCGTATTGCTGTGCAGATGGGCCCGGCTGAACCTGCGGTGTCGGTGCGACTTGCTGAGCCGGTGGCCTGTGCTGGAATTCCGGTGCATAAACTGCAGAATTCGGGTTTCCGTAACGGAACCCGGGATGATCTCTCGTACCCGGTCTGTACCGGCTCGGATCCCACTACTGTTGTACGTAATTGGCATCTTCGTTTCCGAGCCCTTCGATGGTTGTGTCCAAATCAGGTTCTCCTACAGCTGCAACGGCTTTCTTGTCCGAGTAGACCTTCTTAACCAAGTCCTGAATGATCTTGGCCAGATTATCTATCCGGTCATCTTCCGCTGGCTCGTCTCTAGCCGTCATCCTGTGATCGTCAAACAGTCGGGTATCCTGTTTGGCTAACTGCTTCATCAGTTCATAGGAACCGTCTTTGTCCACATGGTACAGAAAATTTCCTCCGGCTTCTCTGTCAATCCTGCCAGCACTCTCCCTGTCTAGGGCATGGTAGAATACCTGCAGGATCTTCGGGTCTCCGAAACCGTGGTTCGGGCATCTCTTCACCAATCTCATCAATCTGTCCCAAGCGTCTACCACCGTCTCCCCTGTCTTCTGCTTGAATGACAGAATATCGCTTTGTAACTGGATGACCCGGGAGGCGGGGTAAAATTTGGTCACAAAACCGGTGACACACCCTTCCCATGTTGTGATGGACCTGGGTGGTCGGGATTCGAGCCAGTCGTTGGCCACTCCCTGTACAGGCAATATGGGAAAAGAATTAGCATAAGTGCCTCTACGTCAACTCCCTTATACCGGACCTTGTTGCAGTAATCCTCGAACTTCCCGATAAAGTGTTTGGGTCTTCGTCGGCTTTGCCATAAAACGGGCAGAGGGTCTGCACAGTCTGGATGGTGGAGGGTTTAATGTCAAAGTGTTCTGCGGTGATCTTGGGCACCACAATAGCTCGTTCATGCCCCCCCCCCCCCGTGGGGACTTCGAAATTCTCCACCAACGCCTTTCCAGACTTGTTGTACGTCCTCTGGTTGCTCCGGGCAGCGATTCCTGCTGCGATCAGATCCTCGATGTACCGAGCCATCTCGGCTGGAGTACGTGTCTCGGGCAGTTCTGGTGTTCTCTCGGTATTGTCGCCCATCCTGAAAAAATAGAGATCTCAAGAGCAGTGAGATAACAGAAAAATAAAAATAAAAAATAAAATAAAATAAAATAAAATAAAATAAAATAAAATAAAATAAAATAAAAACTCTGAAAATTAATTCAGACTACTAAATAAACCCTAAAAAGTCGCCGGCAACGGCGCCAAAAACTTGATGCGTTTTCTAGCGTGCTATTCGCAAGTATACGAATCAAGTAATATAGAGAGTATTTTAGACTCGAATTATCGATCCCACAGGGACTTTGCAGGTTTTTCTAGTAATCAGTTTTAACGAACAGAGTGTAAAAGGGAGGAGTATTATGAGAGTTTGTAACTAAGTACTGAACGTAAATAACTGAAACGTAAATATTTTTGTGAGAATTTTCTGAATAATCTTAAGGTTGTAAAACTAGGGTTTGAGATACTAGGTCCCGGGATCCCCTAGGGTTCTTCAGATTTTCGTTCTTTGTTTGACATGAAAACACACAGCAGTCTCGTTATCCGTGCCACGTACCAATTGTGCAGTATCTTTTCTTTTCCTGCACGTTATCACAATCCTGCAGATTGTCGGATTCTTGTTAAGCTGCCTAAATCTGCAGTCTCGTTCTAAGGCTGCTAGGGTTTCTAACCTGTCCTCATGGCCGGGTCTGATTCTCTAACAGTTGGTCTCAACGATTTCAGGCTAGTCCTAACTCCCCTTCGCTAGTCGTCCCATTGGGTCAAGGTGCTAAATTCTGTCTTCTCTTCCTAACCCTAACCGGACGTTTTCACCTACCGGCTCGGGTCTGTAGCAATTCTGGTTAGCTACTCCGATCATGCATAAACAATAATAATCAAAGACTGAATAACTGATAAAACTGCTGAATTAAGATAGTCTGATCATGAATTCATAGTCAAAACGTAGAACTAATCTCTGAAAAAGAAACCCTAGGTTCACCGAGAACCTAGGTAAAAAGTTTAGCTACTAAAACTCATAACGAAATAACACATTTTTGAATAAAGAGAAGAAGAGCAAACGGGGTTGTGGCAGGGGCTGTGGCCTGGCCCTGCTTGGTCCTCTGGTGGGCCCGGTTGGGTCTCCTGGGTCCCACTCTTCTGCCTGAAATTTCCATTTTGCCTTCCTTGGTGTCTTCCTGCTTCCCCGTGCCTCGGCCTGCGTTTTGACCCGAAACTTTGTCAAAATTACCAAAATACCCCTGGGTCAAAGCCGCTCCAAATTCTGCCCAATCCTGACTCTGGCCATAGGAAAACTGCTGACTGAATTTGGGAGACAAAATCTGAACTTGACTCCGGAAACCCGGCCCCGGTGCCGAAATGACCCAAATACCCCTAGGCCAAAACTGTCCCAGAAATCGTCATGAACATGAAATAGTTGCTCATGACTCCGGGCATCGGGAACCGAGACTCCATACTCGGGCATGGCCTGACTGGGACCCACACTTGACGGGAGTCGGTTTTTCGGCCGGATTCCGTTTCAGAATTATAACCTGTTTTCGGAAAGCCCTTGACGTGTCCGTTCTTTTGCCCCTGTTTTCACTTCAAAATTCCAAGTATAGCTCAAGATATTGTCAACCGAGCGCATCCCGGTGATTCTCGGTTTTGGCATTTTCAGCTTCCTCCGTCGGTTTTCACTGCTCGTTTTTCCTCCAGTCTTTCCGTTTTCCATTCCGCTCTCCCTTGTACCAGTCTCGGTCAAATCCTGCTCCGAGCATTTTCTGCACGATTCCCGAGGCGAACCCGGCTCTGTCTCGGCACGCATCCCAATGCACTTTTCGAACCTGTTCCTGTAAAGACAACATGAACAAACCCGCGATCATATCTCGAAATGCGCAAAATAAGCAGAAATTCATGAAGAGCAAATAAACGTCTCGTTCCTAAGACCGAGGCTTTCCGAGGGTGAATTCTGGGTAAAACACAGCTTTACGACACGATGGCACGTCTTTTCAGGCTATAAGATAACCCCTATTTGGGCGTTATCACTAATAATCGTAAAATTCCCTTGGGTTCGATACTCGGAGTCGTAAAATACTCCATTTACTACTTGATCGCATACTTGCGTCTAAGCGCGTTAGTAAATCGCGTCAACAAGATTCCACAACTAAAGGATCTAGTGACTTCAAGTCTAGGTAGATGACAATACCGTTTGTTGAGTCAAAGACCCTTGAATGTGTTTTGGTTGGTAATTGTTTTGAGTGATGAAAGACAAAGACTAAGACATAAGTAGCAAAGCATCTCAGTTATCCCAAGGCCTTGAGATATTGACTGAACTTCAAAGCCTTGAGAGTTATTCTATTCTGCTCTATGTTCTAACAGTTCTGTGTTGCAGATTGGATATCTGATTATACAGGTCAGGGGTTTACTGCATATACTTATGGATTACACTATTTATATATCTAACACAATTGCAGATGATCAGAACAGAAAGAATCAAAGTTATCTGGGTTTAACTTTGAATATCTGTGAAGCAGGTTCAGAGCTCCAAGGCCTTGAGATGTGCCTTGAGCTGCTGACAGTTTTTACAGAACTTAGTTGATTCTTTCTTGCAGGTTGTGATTCTTAGTATTGTGACTATTTACTCACTTCTAAGTGTCTTCAACTTGTTTTTCCATGATTCATATGTTTTAGAAGTTATACAGGTTATTGTTGCAGTCTGTTAAACAGTTTTATCAGAAACTGGATAACCAAACAGTCATAGCACTGTTATCTTTCTGGATTTTTGTTGTTGCTGTGTTTCAATGCTGTTGCAGGGTTGTTAAACGTGCAGGGGCAAACTCAACAAACTCCAACGGATATCCAGTTAGAGCTGTTTGAATTTCAGTTGAAAACAGAAAGAGGATTTGTAGGAACTGAGATCCTAAAATCTCTCAATTAGTTGCAGCTGTGGATAAAAGAGACTGGTTTGAATTTTGAAGAAGACAAAGGCTTGCAGAATACTCAGAGAGGTGTGACAAATTCGTGGGAGATCATTCATTCAAACACACAATCATTCAAGCTTCATTCCAGATTCCAGAAGATCAAATCAATCCAGTTTTCCTGAAGAACACATCCAGGCCTCAACAGCTCATCTTTTTACTGTGTTCTTCACTTGTACTTCTATATCTGTATCTTTAGATTATCTTAAACCTCACTTAACCTAGTGGTTGGTTAATCAAGTGAACAACAAGAGGTTCTTGTTAGCTCAACAGTTAGTAGCTGGAACTAGATAGGCTTGGAACCACAAGCCGTATAGGTGTAAGGGAAATCACTTAGGCTTGAAGATCTAGGGCTGTTTCTGTGTGAGTAGTAAGAAGTGTTTGCCCAATCCTGGTGGGATTAGATCCCTCAGGCAGAGATTAGGTCCATTGGGACTGAACTCTGTAAATTGCTTTGTGTTCTTTACTTTACAGTTTGATTATTATCTGCTGCACACAACTCAAATCAAACTAGGGTTCAAAAGCTGTTTAGAATTGTTTACAGTTCAAGGCCTTGAAGCTTTCTATTTTGCCTTTGAAAGTTTCAAAAAGTTTACTAAAATTTCAAGGCCTTGATATTTGAGTTTCACACAAAGTCTTTCTGTTAAACTTTGAGTTTTGCAAAAAGTTTCCATACTCTATTCAACGCCCCCCCCCCCCCTTCTAGATTATTTAGGTATTGTATTTAGCCTACATTACACACTTTCAATTGGTATCAGAGCAGGTGTCACTGTTTTAGATCCAACATTCTGGTGACTATGAGTAATGTAGGAGATGGTGGATTCTCACAAGGAAGGGAAGCCAACAGACCTCCATTGTTCTGTGGTGATAACTTCATGCACTGGAAGGCATTGATGAAGATATTCATCATAGACAAGACATGGAACCATTCTCAATATTTCAGAATGGTCATCATGAGTACTACACTACAATTGATGGAGTCAGATGCATCAAGTCTGACGAAAATCTTTCGGTTACTGAACTGGAAAAGGTATCAAAAAATTACAAGGCTATGAATCTGTTATACTGTGCTCTTAATGCAGATGAGTTCAACAGAGTGTCAAATTTCAAGAGTGCCAAAGAAGTATGGAACAAACTGGTGGTGACATATGAAGGAACTAGCCAGGTTAAGCAGACAAAAATCAACATACTTCTGAGGCAATATGAGTTGTTCAAGATGAATTCAGATGAGACCATCAAGGAGATGTTCAAAAGATTCACTGATGTGGTGAACAATCTGGAGTCATTGGGAAAGAAGTTCTCAAATGAAGAGAAGGTCATAAAGATTCTGAGAAGCTTTCCAAAAGCCAAGTGGGAGCCAAAGACAACAGCCATTGAGGAAGCTCAGGACTTGAGTCTTCTTCAGCTAGATGATCTACAAGGAAAGCTGCTCACTCATGAAATGTCTATGACGGATGTGGAAGGTGATTTGAGTGAAAACATCAGGAACCTAGAACTTAAGGCAAAAGACAGTAAAATTGAGACTGAGGATGAGCCTGATGGAGAAGAGGCTTTAGCATTGATCTCCAAGGCCTTGGCCAGGATTCTCAAAAAGAAAAGAAACTCTGGTAACAGGGATTACAACAAAGCGAGATCAAGACCCTCAGGCAGCAAGGATTACAAAGGTAAATCTTCATCACAGTCACATAAAACTAAAGTAATGAATTGTTTTTAGTGTGGTTATGCAGATCATTTAGTAAGAGACTGTCCACAAAAGAAGAAGAACAGGAACTTTCAGAAGAAAGACAGTGACAACAGAAGGAAGAAAGCCATGATGGCTTCTTGGAGTGATTCTGATTCATCAAGTGACTCAGACAAAGAAGAAGAGCAAGCAAACCTATGCTTCATGGAAAAGCATGATGAGGAAAATTCATCAGACAGACATATTGAAGATATGGTAAAAAATTTACTTGCTAGTCCTTCTGATGTACTTCCTGAAATTCTCAAAAGTATGTTTTTAAATGAGGAAAGTTATAGAAATGAGATTTCTGCTTTAAAGATTAAGATTCATGAGCAGGTAAAAGAAAACCTGGACCTATTTTTTTCAAACAAAACTGTTGAAGTTTCTAAGAAAAAGCTGGAAAAGAACTTCAAGGCCTTGGACAGCAGGTTCAAAGCCTAGAAGGCACAGATAAAAGAGGTTGTTGATCAAAACACTCTTTTAACTGAAAGATATGCTGATCTAAAGGCTCATTCTGAGAATTTAGAACAACAGATCTGCTCTTTGACTGAGAAACTTCAAGAGTCCAAGAAGGTCCTAGCTAGGTTTACAGGCTCAGAACATAATCTGAATCTCATTCTTGGAGGAAGTCTGAAATCAATGCATAAAGTGGGATTGGCTATAATCCAAATTTTCCAAAGAAAGGCCAAACTACTTTTGTCAAATCTGGTAGCAGACATTCTCCAAAATGTCATTACTGTGGAAAAATTGGTCATGTCAGATTAACTTGTCCCTTCAGAAGATCAGAACCTCATATTATGAGGAATACTTATCCTTATCAGCTTAAGGGGCACGTTAGGCAGATTTGGGTTTCAAAAGGAATTAGGCCACCAAATATGGCTGATTCTGAGTATGACTCAAAGTTCTGCACTTGGTCTAACATCCTGTTGAGGCAATGATTTGTTTTTGCAGGATGTCACCAAGGCCTTGAAAAATCAGAAATGGATATTAGACAGTTGATGTTCCAGACATATGAGTGGAAAGAAGTCTCTCTTCACTGAACTTACAGAAAAATCTGGAGGAACAATCACACTTGGTGACAAAGCAAAATGCAATATCATTGGTATAGGTAGTATTGGTAATGGTTCTACAAATTCTATATCTGATGTTTATCTGGTAGATGGACTTAAGTATAATTTGCTTAGTATCTCTCAGTTATGCGATAAAGGTTATAAAGCTATATTTGACAAGGAGAAATGTGTGGTGCAAGATGAGAAATCTGGTGATTGCATACTCACTGCTCCTAGATCATATAATCTATATGCTATGAATACTAACAGTGTTGCAGGTGACAAGCTAAAATGCCTCAAGGCCTTGAAGGAAGATTCAAAGCTTTGGCACAGAAAGCTTGGGCATATTAGTATACATACTTTGAATAAACTCATCTCAAAAGACTTGGTAAGAGGTTTACCATCACAGAAATTTTCAGATGATGAGGTTTGCAAGGCATGTGTACAAGGTAAACAAACCAGACGCTCATTCAAGCCAAAGAACTTTGTAAGTGCTTCTAGACCCTTAGAATTTCTTCATATGGACTTGGGTGGTCCTATGAGAGTTCAGACCCCAAAAGGTAAGAGGCATATGCTTTTTATAATTGATGATTATTCTATATTTACTTGGGTGATGTTTATTAGAGACAAAACTGAAGCTTTATCTGAATTTTCTAGACTGTGCAAAGAGCTTCAAACTTTGAAAAATTTACCTGTTGCATCCATTAGAAGTGATCATGGTAGGGAGTTTGATCAACTTGACTTTGATTTTTTTTTGTGCAAATCATGGCATTTCACACAACTTTTCTGCACCTAGAACTCCACAGCAAAATGGAGTAGTTGAAAGGAAGAATAGGACACTTGAGGATATGTCCAGAACCATGCTTCTTGAAAGTAATTTGCCAAAGTTTTTATGGGCAGAAGCTGTTAACATTGCCAATTATGTGCTGAATAGATGCTTGATTAGACCTATTTTGAAAAAGACCCCCTATGAATTGTGTAAAGGTAGAAAGCCCACTGTTTCTTATTTCAAACCCTTTGGTTGTATCTGTTTTGTGCATAATAATGGTAGAGACAATCTTGGTAAGTTTGATGCTAGAAGTGATGAAGGTGTATTTCTTGGATATTCTAAAACTAGCAAAGCCTATAGAGTTTATAATAGAAAAACCAAGACTGTGGAAGAGATCATTCATGTAATTTTTGATGAAAGTACTAAGGATTCTCTGAGTGAAAGTTTTGCAGATCTGGATTTGAAAAAGCATGAATCAGATGATGATGATGCTGTGAAAGAAGACAAAGGCAAAACTAATGTGCAGAATCAATCAGCAGAATCTCAAGGCCTTGAACCTCCTGCTGAACCAAAATCTCAAAGCCTTGAGACAGAAGCTGGAACTTTCTATGATGCTCCCTCTACTGTTTCAAGGACTCAAAGCCTTGAAGGAGAATACTCCCGGGTACCAAGAAAGAAGTTTAAGTACCTTGCAGACCATCCAGCTGATAACATTATATCATATCCATCAACTGGAACTCAGAGAAGAGGACAGTTAAAGAACTTGTGTGCTTTTAGTGCATTTGTATCTTTGATTGAGCCTAAGAATACCAAGGAAGCACTAGAAGATGCAGAATGGATCATTTCAATGCAGAGTGAGCCGAATGAGTTTGAAAGGAACAAGGTTTGGAATCTGGTCCCCAGACCTAAAGAGAAATCAGTTATTGGAACCAGATAGGTATTCAGAAACAAGCTTGATGAGAATGGCAAAGTGGTAAGAAATAAAGCCAGACTGGTAGCTCAAGGATATAATCAGGAAGAAGGTATAGATTATGAGGAGAATTTTTCTCCTGTTTCCAGGTTAGAAGATATTAGAATACTTCTTGCATTTGCATCTCACAATCACATAAAGCTTTATCAAATGGATGTTAAATGTGCTTTTCTGAATGGATATTTACAAGAAGATGTTTTTGTAGCACAACCTCCTGGTTTTGAAGATGAAATTTTCCTGATCATGTTTATAAACTGGATAAAGCTCTCTATGGTTTAAAACAAGCTCCAAGGGCTTGGTATGACAGACTTTCAAAATTTCTACTTGAAAATAATTTCAAAAGAGGCTTAGCTGACAAAACTCTTTTCATTAAACACCATCAAAGTGATTTGTTAGTAGTTCAGATTTATGTATGTGATATATTATTTGGTGCTACTAATGATGCTCTTTCAAAAGAGTTTTCTAGTCTGATGTGCAGGGAGTTTGAGATGAGCCTAATGGGTGAACTGAATTTCTTTCTTGGACTTCATATCTTACAAATTAAGAAAGGAATTTTTGTGCATCAAGGAAAATATACCAAGGACTTATTGAATAAGTACAATATGTCACAGTCCAAGGTGCTTAAGACCCCTATGAGTTCATCACTCTCTTTAGAAAAAGATTCAAATGGTAAGAGTGTGAATCAAAAGGAATACAGAGGTATGATTGGATCACTATTGTATTTAACTGCTAGAAGACCTGATATTATGTTCAGTGTCTGTATGTGTGCTAGATTTCAAGCAGATCCTAAGGAAAGTCATTTAACTGCAGTCAAAAGAATTTTTAGATATCTGAATGGAACCAGAGACTTAGGGATTTGGTATCCAAGAAGATCTAATTTTATGTTGAGTGGCTATTCAGATGCAGATTTTGCAGGATATAAAGTAGACAGAAAAAGTACTTCTGGATGATGTCAATTTCTTGGATCTTCATTGATCAGTTGGCATTCCAAAAAGCAAAATTATGTAGCATTATCAACTGCAGAATCTGAATATATTGCAGACGGTTCTTGTTGTTCACAAGTGTTATGGATTGCTCAGCAACTTAGAGATCTTGGCTATAACTTCACAAATGTGCCTATTCATTGTGACAACACAAGTGCTATTTCAATCTCTAATAATCCAGTTCAGCACTCAAGGACCAAGCACATAGATGTGAGACATCACTTCCTTAGAGATCATGTAGAACAAGGTGATGTTGTTTTAAATTTTATCTCTACTTCAATGCAGATTGCTGATATTTTCACTAAACATTTTCCAGATGATAGGTTTTCATCTCTAAGGCTTGAATTGGGGATGTTAAACAAGGATGCATTGGTTTAGGGGGAGTATTAGTACTTATATGTGTTTATGTGCTGGAATCTCAAAGCCTTGAGATTATACTTTCTGAAGCCTTGAAAGTATAGCTCAAAGCTTTGAAGTTTCTCAAACTGCAGAAAATCTCAAGGCCTTGAGATTGTTCTCCAGGTCTTGATAATATCTGTAATTTTTTTAAAAAAAAATTGAACATCAAATATTATATCTTATCTTTTAGATAACTGTATAATATTTGAATTACTCCGAAAATTTTCTAAAATATCCCAAAAAATATTTTTCAAGATCCTATTTTGCATGTTGATATAGCAGAATCCTTTTATGACTCATACTTTTAACCTACTTAAGCTAAAATCAGGGCTTTTTCTTCTCATTCTCTCTCAATTTTCTGCGACTCTACTCTCTCTCTCTCTCAATCCCTCTCAATCACATTCTCTTCTCAAAACCCAAAACCCCAAAATGGAGCGCAAATCAGTCAGAATTCAGCAACAGGGAAAGCCCTCTGGCAGATCCAAGAAGAGAGCAAATAAGAAGGAGAAGATAGTGATTTCTGATTCAGATTCAGAAAACACTCAAAGTTTGCATGAGGATACTCCTCCTGCAAAGAAGTCCATAACAGAGAAGGGAGATGAAGGCTAAAGTATTGATCCACAACAAGAGACACAGGGTGGTGATCAACCTAGATCAGAGAAGAAGAAAGGGGGAGTAAAGAAAAAGACTGGTGAAGAGGAAAAGGGGAAATCAACTCAGGAAAGCCAGAAGAAACCAACTGAAGGAGGACAAGAAAAGACCAAACCCTCAGAGAAGAAAACTAGGGTTAAGCAAGTTGCTGCTGCAACTAAGGAAGGATATCAAGGTAAGAATGTACTTCCTACAGAATGGTTTGTTAGTTATGAGGTTAGAACTGTTTGGATGCAAGGGTATGCTTCATCTAAGGTACCTTTCTGTAGTATGATTTCTGATGAATTATTGGATAAATTGGACATAGACTGCATGAGAAAGTTAAGAGAAACTGTTGTTTGAAAGGTGTTAAATCCTAGTTCAAAGGCCTATCCTAGGTTAACTAGGTTATTTTATCTGAACTTGATTTCTGAAGGTGATGATAAAATGGTGTTAACTTCAAAAGTGATTGGTGTGGATTTGAGGTTAGATCATAGGACTTTTGCCAAAGTCTTGGGCATTCCTAGGAAATACAATGTTGGAGATTATCCTGATAGGAAGGAGTGTCTGGATAAGGCAAAGGAGATGTTTTTTATTGAAGGTGTTCCCTCTGGTCCAAAGCAGTTGACACACTCTGTGCTCAACTGTGAAGCCAAAATCTTGTTTACAATTCTGATGAGGAGTGTAGTTCCTAGGGAGAACTCAAGGGAGTTAGTGACTGATAAGGTTCCGATTTTGATGTATCTGATATCTCAAGGGTTTGAGATAGATTTGCTAACAGTTGTTATGGAGCATATCATTTATTGTACAACCAGGACTAGAAACCATCCTCTTCCATATGCCAACTTGTTACCTCTTTTCTTTGAATATTTTGATGTACATGTGAAAAGGAAGAGGAAAATATTACTGGAGGTTTTGGGTTGATAGATGAGACTGCACTTCGGAGGATTGGAGTAGTTCAGACTGGGAAAGGGCATTGAAAGTTTTATTCAGATTTGTCAAAGGAGTGAGAAGGAGTTTGTGAAGCCTAAGGGGACTACTTATGGGAAAGGACAAGCCAATGAGGATTACTCTTTGTTGGTTGAGAAGTTAGAAGATCAGCATGTTGAGATTGAAGATCTCAGACAAAGGTTATTTGATATGTCAACTGAATTTAACCAGTTCAAGGGCTTGATGAATGTTATGAATGGGAAGTTGGATGTTGTCATCACAGGATTGAATCTAGAGAAGATACCTTCTGCTACTAGTCATGACACCAGTGTGGATTCATAGGAAAAGTTGGGAGATTTTCTGAAGAAGAAGAAGAAGAAGCCAATTCCAGTGGTGCTTACTTCAAAAGATTTGTATGAACAAACTGATGAAGAAGATGCTGGTGAAGACACAGGTGTTGATGCAGCTACAGAGGTGGATTCAGTACAAGCTAAGAAGAAAGTGGATGAGATAATCCAAGAAGTGGTTGCTGAAGTGGAAGCTGAACAAGAAGGTAATCAGTCTGATGAAGATGCTGCAAGTGAAGAAGAAATTGTAGAAGGCTCAGAGAAAGGCCAGACATTAAAGAAGAAGTGAAGATCAGATACTGCCAAAGCCTTGACCCTCTATATCTTTCTCTTCTATCTTTTCTGTTCTCAAGGCCTTGACTTTTTAGCTAAAATTTTGTTTTAAGTTTTTTTTCAGACTCTGAGTAATGATCCAACATTTCTTCGTCCTTATTTGATGAAAGTCAAAAAGGGGGAAAATTTATGTGGTTCTGTGTTTGCATTATTTGAATAATAATAATACTTATGTTTTGTGGTTTAATCAGTTGTGTTTATGTTTCTGTGATAATATGAAAATTTTATGTTTGCTGGTTATCTGTTTGGCATTCTTGTATATTGTATATGCATTTTGTGGTTATCTAATTTTAATATGAGTGGCAGGAAAATCTATACAAGACTGTAGGTTTTGTCTTTCATCAAGGGGGAGATTGTTGAGTCAAAGACCCTTGAATGTGTTTTGGTTGGTAATTGTTTTGAGTGATGAAAGACAAAGACTAAGAAATAAGCAGCAAAGCATCTCAGTTATCCCAAGGCCTTGAGATATTGACTGAACTTCAAAGCCTTGAGAGTTATTCTATTCTGCTATATGTTCTAACAGTTCTGTGTTGCAGATTGGATATCTGATTATACAGGTCAGGGATTTACTGCATATACTTATGGATTACATTATTTATATATCTAACACAATTGCAGATGATCAGAACAGAAAGAATCAAAGTTATCTGGGTTTAACTTTGAATATCTGTGAAGCAGGTTCAGAGCTCCAAGGCCTTGAGATGTGCCTTGAGCTGCTGACAGTTTTTACAGAACTTAGTTGATTCTTTCTTGCAGGTTGTGATTCTTAGTATTGTGATTATTTACTCACTTCTAAGTGTCTTAAACTTGTTTTTCCATGATTCATATGTTTTAGAAGTTATACAGGTTATTGTTGCAGTCTGTTAAACAGTTTTATCAGAAATTGGATAACCAAACAGTCATAGCACTGTTATCTTTCTGGATTTTTGTTGTTGCTGTGTTTCAATGCTGTTGCAGGGTTGTTAAACGTGCAGGAGCAATCTCAACAAACTCCAACGGATATCCAGTTAGAGCTGTTTGAATTTCAGTTGAAAACAGGAAGAGGATTTGTAGGAACTGAGATCCTAAAATCTCTCAATCAGTTGCAGCTGTGGATAAAAGAGACTGGTTTGAATTTTGAAGAAGACAGAGGCTTGCAGAATACTCAGAGAGGTGTGACAAATTCGTGGGAGATCATTCATTCAAACACACAATCATTCAAGCTTCATTCCAGATTCCAGAAGATCAAATCAATCCAGTTTTCCTGAAGAACACATCCAGGCTTCAACAGCTCATCTTTTTACTTTGTTCTTCACTTGTACTTCTATCTCTGTATCTTTAGCTTATCTTAAACCTCACTTAACCTAGTGGTTGGTTAATCAAGTGAACAACAAGAGGTTCTTGTTAGCTCAACCGTTAGTATCTGGAACTAGATAGGCTTGGAACCACAAGCCGTATAGGTGTAAGGGAAATCACTTAGGCTTGAAGATCTAGGGCTGTTTCTGTGTGAGTAGTAAGAAGTGTTTGCCCAATCCTGGTGGGATTAGATCCCTCAGGCAGAGATTAGGTCCATTGGGACTGAACTCTGTAAATTGCTTTGTGTTCTTTACTTTACAGTTTGATTATTATCTGCTGCACACAACTCAAATCAAACTAGGGTTCAAAAGTTGTTTAGAATTGTTTACAGTTCAAGGCCTTGAAGCTTTCTATTTTGCCTTTGAAAGTTTCAAACAGTTTACTAAAATCTCAAGGCTTTAAGATTTGAGTTTCACACAAAGTCTTTCTGTTAAACTTTGAGTTTTGCAAAAAGTTTCCATACTCTATTCAACCCCCCATGTAATACCCCGTATATTTATCCAGGGTAATTTGGTAATTGGAGACGAGATAATTCGGTTTTAAGATCCGAGAAGTGATTTGAGAAATTATTTGAAGTTTGCGAGGCAACTTTATTTGTTGAGAAACTCGCAAAGCTGAATAATACTTAACTTGTGATAAAATAGAATTCGGTTAAGTATCGTATTTTGGTATTTGAGTAGATGAAAAGTAAACTATTTTAGCAACAAATTCATTTTAAGCATACGTTATCTATATTGATAAAATGTTACACCAGAAAAATGATACTATGTTATATTTAAAATAAATATAAATTTTAATTAGTGAAAAACAATATTAAGTAAACTATTGAGTTTTAAATGTATGAGATTATAAAGGACGATACGTTGATAACCGAAGTTAATACGTAAATATTTTGTTATTTTAGTTATTTGTCGCGTGTACGACCACCGCGAGGTTTAGTGTGAGTGACACACCCAATCAGTTTACACCTTGGTGTGCCACCCACACCTTAACTTTTTCTCCCAATCCTCATCACCTTCAATTCATCTTGTTCGGCAAGATTTTTGCCTTCACCTTCTCCAGCAAGATTTTACAAACCTTCCACCAGAAGCCTCCTTCTCCCTCAATATATAAGCAAGTCTCTTCTCTTGCAAGCTCATTTCATCACCTTCATCAATATCATCTCCATCCTATTCCCCAGCCACACCAACACCACACCGCCAACAACAACACCGAGAGCTCCACCACCACCGTCTATCTCCACCTCTCATCTGCTCTCCCTCTCTATCTATTTCTCTCTGCTAGACAGAGGCAACAAGCAGCAGCAAGAGCAGCGGCAAGGAGCCACCACCGCCGCTGCCGCCGTCGGGAAAAAGGGCCGAGGAAACCCACAGAACAGAGCTAAGGAACAGCAGCAGCAGCAGCAGCAGTGGCTAGGAGCCACCACCGCCGCCGCTGCAATCCCCGACGGGAACCACCGAAGCCACCAGAAGCACCACCACCTCAATCCTTTCTCTTCTCTGCTTTGTTCTCTCCCACACCCCCTCCCCTTCGAAAGCAGAACAGAGTAGGAGAGAAAGACATAGCAGCAGTAACGGAAGCCGGAGAAAATTCCGGCGAACCTCCATTAAAACCGGCGAGATCGCCGACCAAACTCCACTAAGCTCGAAACAGAGCAACCCATCACTTGAACAAGCACCAATAGACTACCAAGGGGCCGACTAAGACACTAGGAGGCTCATCCAAACCCAGAAACGACCGGAAACAGCTCCGGCGAGCTCCACCTCCGACGCCGCCGTTCGGCCTTTCGACCCGGACCGTTTCTTGACGGTTTCTTGCAATTTTTGGTACGGGTACGCTCTACTCTTCGCCCTGAGTTGAATTACATAGCCAAAATCAATCCTTACATGCTTCAGTTCATGTTTTGATTAATGATCTTGAATATTCATGTTTGGGGGAGCTAGGTGCATTTTGATGAAGTTGTTTTCAAAAGCTTAGGGGTTGTAAGTGTCTTTTAATAAAGTTGTAGGGGGAGTAGCTGTAGTTTATATATTCTGCTATTATTGATATTCATAGTATTAATCTAAATGTTGATTAATTTTGTATTTTAACTAAATAAATACGACAAATACTTTATAAATATATATATATATACATATGTTTGTATCAATTTGTGATAATAAAGTATTTATCTTGGAAAATGAACTAGTAAGAGTCTTGGAATACATAAATATATCATTAGCTTAAATTAGAGGTGTTTATAATAATTGTTTACAAAAGTTTGTTACAAATAAATAAAGAATTAAGAGAATGAGGAAATAATGTTTTATAAATTTGTTGTAATGAATACTTTTCTTGAAAAATAAGCTATAAAAATATTATATTTGATTATTTGAAAAATACTATTTGGCACTTTATTTCTATTTAAATAAGCATTGAGTTTCAATAATTACTCACTAATACATTATCATAAAAATATAAATGTTTATTTAAAGCTAAAATAACTCTTTAGTAAGCATTATTTTTCTTGTTATTGCTAGTAGTTGTGATATAAATGATTCTAGATACTTATTGCTTAATTAGATAAGGACTCGTTAAAGAGAGTTATTTTGATTATTCGAGTTATTCCAAGAATATCACTTTATATAAATGTATATATAAGTATATAATTTATATAAGAGCTCTACATGGGAATCGTGAGAGATGTAATTAGTACTCGACGTAGTCGAACATTGGTATAAGGCTAATGCCGTTGCATATTCAGAATTATCACCGTTGTGACTAGCTATTTGTAAACTGTAGGCGACGAATTTGTGGACATAGGCTTCGCCGATCATCCTACATACTAGCAGCTAAATCGTCTTCAGGTGAGTATACATGCCAAGTCTTGCGTGCTAGCTTCTTTCGTGTCTAAACATGATTTCTTTACTTGTCTCAAAATGTGTTTTTGTGTGTGTATGCTTTACTCGTGTTTGATTACGATTTTATTGAGATAATCACACAAAGATAATAATGCGTAAAACTATAAAGTGGAAAGAGTTGCACGGGGAACTTTGTTTGGATTATTACAAATTTGGTTTGGTCGTTGTTGGCTTCGTCCACTCGACCCATTTGGTTTCGTCGTTGTTGGCTTCGTCCACTCGACCCATATTGGTTAGTCCGGGAGATTCGCCCTGGGCCCGCTCCTTGTACTCACTCCTTCTGGGCGCAAGAACCCTGTTAGGAGGGTGTCGACACTTAAGGTCTCGGTAGCTTGTGATGGGATGGTTGGATGTGATTTGTTGGATTCTCCCCGTGACACTCATGGCTAAAAATGGTAACTTCTGTTTTGGACACGGATTATGAAACGCGGATTACAGTGATCAATGAGAAACTGTCAGAATTTGACTTGGTCTATGGATTAGCATCTGTTTGCTGGGATCTTTGGAAAGGTGTTAAAAAGTTTGAGAATGTCTTATTATTCAATCGTCTTTTACTTCCGCTGTGTTTTGCTAAATTACTATCGATTTATCACTCTTCCTTGTTTACATGCTTGGGTGTTACTCACTCAGTATTTTATTGCTGACTTTAGAAAACTGCGGTTCTTGTTTTCCTTCCCACCGCAGGTCTAGAAGCTGGAAACTATGGTTTGGCTGGGCGCGAGAATCACTTAGAGTGACATCAGAAATAGTGTCTAGAAATCGTTAGTTAAAAACTGTGTAATAGTAATCAGATTATGGTATAAGACTGAGTTTTTAATATAATTGTTAATGTTAATATACGGGTTGGGGATTGTATTGCATTTGAGTTCCGCCGTCACTTTTAGCATCGCCCTCCTGGGCTTTTCGGTCCGGAACGGAAGGCTTGGGGATCGCGGGGTGTTGCAGGTGGTATCAGAGCATTCGATCCAGTAAAGGGAACTAAACCTGTAGGGTAACTTAAAAGATACGTAGGGCAAGATAATTAAAATTGGAAAATCCGTTCGGGTTATGGGTAGCCTAGGTGTTGGCCTTGATTTTTCCCGACCACTCTCATCCTGTCTGGAGACGTATTGTGTGCTATGTATCTGGTTTAACTTGAAATGCATTTTATTCGGTTATGGATATTTGATAGTTTCATGATAGAAAGATGATGGAGATATTGAGATTGTACTTGATGTATTACCTTCTTTGTATGGATGAGTTATAATATCTTGATTGGAGATGTGAGTCAAATGTGTTATACCGTGAACTAGCCATAAGATGCATGTTTGAGGTGATAATTGTGTTAGGTATATTACTAGTTGTGCTATTACAAGATAGTTGTTAAGATTTTGCGACCATAACCAAGGATACTATAGGATGTGACTGATAGATTGTTACGATATCACTTTGGGAAAACCTGACAAGAAGAGATGGCTGAGAACGTCACCATGGAACAGTTCTTCGAGCAAATGACTAAGATGATGAATAACGGAGTTCAGGCAGTGACTAATTGGGCCAAAGAAGTGGCAGAAATGAAACCAATGGAATTCACAGGAAAAGAGGATCCTGTTGAATTGGAAGATTGGATTATGGAGATGGATAAGATTCTTGAGACGGTAGGATGCCCTGATGAGAAGAAAGTCACTTGTGCGGTCTTTTACCTAAAGAGCGAAGCAAACCTTTGGTGGAGAAATGCACGTGAAACTCTGCTAGCCAATCCCAACTTCAACTGGGAATCCCTCCAAGCTGCTCTCCGATCTCGATTCTACCCACACCACGTGAAGAGAAGCAAGGAAATTGGATTTCAAAACCTAGAACAAGGAAGTGACTCTGTGACCGAATACTTTCGAAAGTTTACGGAGTTGACACGATTTGTAGGCAATATAGTACCTGATGAAGATTCCAAGATTTCCAAATTCATCGCTGGACTTCACGACAGGCTACAGGAGACCTTGCTAAGCAGAACTTATTCTACTCTCCAAGAGGCCTACGATAGAGCTGCTGACATCTGGCGAGTCCGTGTCGTTCAAGACGAGAGACGCAAGAAACGCAAGTTGGAAGAGTTAGAAGGAAGCAACAATAATTCTGCAAAGGGGAATCAGAGGTTTAAACCTATAAATGAAGGAGGTAACCAGGGACAATATCGAGGCAACCCCCCAGGACCCTGGAGTTCAACCAGTTCGTCGCTATATCTGTAAAAGGTGTCAACAAAACCACCCCAGAGTTGATTGCACGGGAAATCCGGTTAACTGCAATAACTGTGGAAGGCGAGGACATCGAGCATACGAATGTCGATCTCCATCACCTTGGAACCAGCTGGAAAATCAAGGATATGGGAGGCAGGTTGGGAATCAACAGAATGGTAACCGCAACAACCAAAACAATGGAGGCAATGGATATGGGAGGCAGCAGAACCACAACGGGGGCAACGCAGGAACATGGCAGAACGGAAGGCAGCTTAGGATTGGGGATAATAATGATGGATATGTGATAAACAACAATGGAGGAGGAGCAGGAGGAGCAGGAGGTCATAATGGAAATGTGGGAAGAATCGCTGTGCTGACAAAGACTGAAGCAGAAGCCGCTCATGGAGTCGCTACGGGTACATTCCTTACCTGTGAATAATCGGATTTCACACTATTTGAATATGGTACATCTTATTCTTCAGTACCCTCAACCAAGGAGGAACAACCTATTCCATCAGATATTGTGGGTTAGTGTTTCTCGAGGATTGATTTGAGTTATGGAGACACCACTCTCTAATGGGGAGAGGATGCACCTCTTCGTTTAGTGCCATTACGCTTTAGTACCCTTAAGACGTAGTTAACCTTGACCTTTAGTAACCAAATGAGACTATAATCACATTAGTAAGATAGACGTGATTACGACTTTACGTGATACAATACTTGTTGCACTGCACGCATTAGATAGAAATTATTTGCTACCACTTTCCATGTGAAACTTCTTGCTTGCTATATGATCGTAAATGTGATCATTAGTTGCTTACTAGAAAGTTTTAGCCTCAAGAAAAATTTGGCTGATTTTGACTTCAAGGAAAAAGATTCAGGAGTATTGGACTGATTTTAGCTTCGAGGTAAAAGTTTTTCAAGAGTATTTGACTGATTTTAGCTCTGAGGAAAAAGTCTTAGCATCAGAAGTATTGGACTGGTTTAAGCTTCGAGGACGAAGCTCATTCTAAGTGGGGAAGAATGTAATACCCCGTATATTTATCCAGGGTAATTTGGTAATTGGAGACGAGATAATTCGGTTTTAAGATCCGAGAAGTGATTTGAGAAATTATTTGAAGTTTGCGAGGCAACTTTATTTGTTGAGAAACTCGCAAAGCTGAATAATACTTAACTTGTGATAAAATAGAATTCGGTTAAGTATCGTATTTTGGTATTTGAGTAGATGAAAAGTAAACTATTTTAGCAACAAATTCATTTTAAGCATACGTTATCTATATTGATAAAATGTTACACCAGAAAAATGATACTATGTTATATTTAAAATAAATATAAATTGTAATTAGTGAAAAACAATATTAAGTAAACTATTGAGTTTTAAATGTATGAGATTATAAAGGACGATACGTTGATAACCGAAGTTAATACGTAAATATTTTGTTATTTTAGTTATTTGTCGCGTGTATGACCACCGCGAGGTTTAGTGTGAGTGACACACCCAATCAGTTTACACCTTGGTGTGCCACCCACACCTTAACTTTTTCTCCCAATCCTCATCACCTTCAATTCATCTTGTTCGGCAAGATTTTTGCCTTCACCTTCTCCAGCAAGATTTTACAACCCTTCCACCAGAAGCCTCCTTCTCCCTCAATATATAAGCAAGTCTCTTCTCTTGCAAGCTCATTTCATCACCTTCATCATTATCATCTCCATCCTATTCCCCAGCCACACCAACACCACACCTCCAACAACACCACCGAGAGCTCCACCACCACCGTCTATCTCCACCTCTCATCTGCTCTCCCTCTCTACCTATTTCTCTCTGCTAGACAGAGGCAACAAGCAGCAGCAAGAGCAGCGGCAAGGAGCCACCACCGCCGCTGCCGCCGTCGGGAAAAACGGCCGAGGAAACCCACCACCCACCATCTTGTTCTCAATTACTCTGTTTCTCTCCCTCTTACGTCTCTCTGCCACAGAACAGAGCTAAGGAACAGCAGCAGCAGCAGTGGCTAGGAGCCACCACCGCCGCCGCTGCAATCCCCGACGGGAACCACCGAAGCCACCAGAAGCACCACCACCTCAATCCTTTCTCTTCTCTGCTTTTTTCTCTCTCTCACCCCCTCCCCTTCGAAAGCATAACAGAGTAGGAGAGAAAGACATAGCAGCAGTAACGGGAGCCGGAGAAAATTCCGGCGAACCTCCATTAAAACCGGCGAGATCGCCGACCAAACTCCACTAAGCTCGAAACAGAGCAACCCATCACTTGAACAAGCACCAATAGACTACCAAGGGGCCGACTAAGACACTAGGAGGCTCATCCAAACCCAGAAACGACCGGAAACAGCTCCGGCGAGCTCCACCTCCGACGCCGCCGTTCGGCCTTTCGACCCGGACCGTTTCTTGACGGTTTCTTGCAATTTTTGGTACGGGTACGCTCTACTCTTCGCCCTGAGTTGAATTACATAGCCAAAATCAATCCTTACATGCTTCAATTCATGTTTTGATTAATGATCTTGAATATTCATGTTTGGGGGAGCTAGGTGCATTTTGATGAAGTTGTTTTCAAAAGCTTAGGGGTTGGAAGTGTCTTTTAATAAAGTTGTAGGGGGAGTAGCTATAGTTTATATATTCTGCTATTATTGATATTCATAGTATTAATCTAAATGTTGATTAATTTTGTATTTTAACTAAATAAATACGACAAATACTTTATAAATATATATATATATATATACATATGTTTGTATCAATTTGTGATAATAAAGTATTTATCTTGGAAAATGAACTAGTAAGAGTATTTGAATACATAAATATATCATTAGCTTAAATTAGAGGTGTTTATAATAATTGTTTACAAAAGTTTGTTACAAATAAATAAATAATTAAGAGAATGAGGAAATAATGTTTTATAAATTTGTTGTAATGAATACTTTTCTTGAAAAATAAGCTATAAAAATATTATATTTGATTATTTGAAAAATACTATTTGGCACTTTATTTCTATTTAAATAAGCATTGAGTTTCAATAATTACTCACTAATACATTATCATAAAAATATAAATGTTTATTTAAAGCTAAAATAACTCTTTAGTAAGCATTATTTTCTTGTTATTGCTAGTAGTTGTGATATAAATGATTCTAGATACTTATTGCTTAATTAGATAAGGACTCGTTAAAGAGAGTTATTTTGATTATTCGAGTTATTCCAAGAATATCACTTTATATAAATGTATATATAAGTATATAACTTATATAAGAGCTCTACAAGGGAATCGTGAGAGATGTAATTAGTACTCGACGTAGTCGAACATTGGTATAAGGCTAATGCCTTTGCATATTCAGAATTATCACCGTTGTGACTAGCTATTTGTAAACTGTAGGCGACGAGTTTGTGGACATAGGCTTCGTTGATCATCCTACATACTAGCAGCTAAATTGTCTTCAGGTGAGTATACATGCCAAGTCTTGCGTGCTAGCTTCTTTCGTGTCTAAACATGATTTCTTTACTTGTCTCAAAATGTGTTTTTGTGTGCGTATGCTTTACTCGTGTTTGATTACGATTTTATTGAGATAATCACACAAAGATAATAATGCGTAAAACTATAAAGTGGAAAGAGTTGCACGGGGAACTTTGTTTGGATTATTACAAATTTGGTTTGGTCGTTGTTGGCTTCGTCCACTCGACCCATTTGGTTTCGTCGTTGTTGGCTTCGTCCACTCGACCCATATTGGTTAGTCCGGGAGATTCGCCCTGGGCCCGCTCCTTGTACTCACTCCTTCTGGGCGCAAGAACCCTGTTAGGAGGGTGTCGACACTTAAGGTCTCGGTAGCTTGTGATGGGATGGTTGGATGTGATTTGTTGGATTCTCCCCGTGACACTCATGGCTAAAAATGGTAACTTCTATTTTGGACACGGATTATGAAACGCGGATTACAGTGATCAATGAGAAACTGTCAGAATTTGACTTGGTCTATGGATTAGCATCTGTTTGCTGGGATCTTTGGAAAGGTGTTAAAAAGTTTGAGAATGTCTTATTATTCAATCGTCTTTTACTTCCGCTGTGTTTTGCTAAATTACTATCGATTTATCACTCTTCCTTGTTTACATGCTTGGGTGTTACTCACTCAGTATTTTATTGCTGACTTTTAGAAAACTGCGGTTCTTGTTTTCCTTCCCACCGCAGGTCTAGAAGCTGGAGACTATGGTTTGGCTGGGCGCGAGAATCACTTAGAGTGACATCAGAAATAGTGTCTAGAAATCGTTAGTTAAAAACTGTGTAATAGTAATCAGATTATGGTATAAGACTGAGTTTTTAATATAATTGTTAATGTTAATATACGGGTTGGGGATTGTATTGCTTTTGAGTTCCGCCGTCACTTTTAGCATCGCCCTCCTGGGATTTCCGGTCCGGAACGGAAGGCTTGGGGATCGCGGGGTGTTGCACCCCCCCCCCCCCTTCTAGAGTATTTAGGTCCTGTATTTAGTCTACATTACACACTTTCACCGTTGTCATACGAGAAGCACTTGTGACTTTACATAACTTGTATTTAGCCTTCTCGTATGTGGGTCAAACCAGTATGACATTACTCCCAATGCATACCCATGTGTTGGATCGTGATACTCCATATCAATCCAGCCCCATACTAGTCTATAGTTGATTGTCCAATTAATCAGTATAATCTAGTAGGGATATTTAAGATAAACAAAAATATTTGTAATCTAAGAACTTCATTATATTAAATATCTCCATAAATAATACAATGAATTTTCTAGCCAAAACATTGTTCATACTAAATAAGATTGCTTCTAGGGCATCTATTCTAACAAATATGACCGGTCTTCCGCTTGGCCTTGGCCTTGGCTTTGGCATTAGGAGCTGAGAGTTCCTTTACCGTGTGCAAACTGAGAGTTCCTTTACCGTGGAGGAAACATATGGAAGTGGGGTTTGAAGTCCCGATGAGTCTCCTGTATGTCCTTGCATTGCCGAAGCCAATGGGTTGAAGTACATGGTGGCTCCCTTTTGAACTATAGGATTCTCAGGCTGATCATCAGATAATGAATCCGTGTCCATTCCCGATAAAGAGAGAGGGGAAGACACGAAAGGTTGCTTTCCCTTCCGGCCCAGACCTGATTTTGGGGATTTTCGTCCGCAGTGTTTCCCCATATTCGCTGTGTCCATGTTCCTCTCCTGTGAGGCCACTCTTCCTCCTCCTTAGTTTCAGGTTTGGAACCAGCTGCGTTGTTCAATTTCTTAGGCGGGGGTTTGAATAACAGTCACTCTCCGTAACCTTGGTCCTCATTCATCTTCTCCGTATCAGCCTTCTTGTCGCATCGCTCCATGTAGTGCATGCATCTACCGCACCAGCCACAAACTGAAGGTATCCGTTCGTAAAAAAAGTCGGGCCAAATTTTTTGATCAAGAACTTGAATAAAACCTCCCATCCGAATAGGTTTGGTGATATCAATTCGAACCCTAGCACGCATGTAATCTACACCGAAACTTGTGAAGAGTCTTTCATCAATTTCGAGAAATTCATAAAAACCTCCGATGGCTTTTTTACAATCCTTCGGGTTGCAAAGGATCACGGGGAGATTTTTTATTTGTACCCAAACATCAAAAACAGCTAAGTCCGTTTGATCTCCACCGACTCACGGTTTGAGAACCAAAACGTTACCGTCGAACACCCAATGATCACCTTCTAGTGCTTTGTCCATGGCTACAATCGAAGGGAACTGGAAGGCGAAGCGGTTTGGTGATGATTCATGGATTTTGATCCATTCCCCCTCAAACCAGATTTTCTTGAATAGGGATTTCATTCCCCAAGTGTTGACCCTGGAGGGGAGGAGGAAGCACCCGATCAGGCAAGGCCCGAGTTCTTGCAAAGCCTCCATACAATATTCATTGTCAAAAGTGATCACCTGTTCTTCCTCTTCAGTGAGGACTGGAGTCCTACTTTTCGTGGGGAAAGACATTAACACGGCCGCTAGCTGCTGCCTTGAGGAATGAGAGAAGAACGCCGGGGTGCCGAGGTAGACGCCGGAGAAACCAACACTGGAACGGCCGATTGATTCGCCGGGGACGATCACCACTAGAACCCTAGAAATCGCCTTCAGACCTCCGAAACTATCGAAGCAATTTCACAATAAAAAAAACTTTCAACTTTTTAATACTCCCTCCGTCGTCCCATAATAGTTGTCCGTTTTTTAAGCTTCAACTTATTAAGAAGACATTCACTAATTACATACTTATTTTAATGGACATTTTTGTCAATGTGTATACTTTTAACCTTATTGGACAATAATTTTGGGCAACCCAAAATAGAAAAGTTGATAGTTAATATAAGACTGAGGAAGTAGTAGAGATATTATTATCATTATTTGACTCAAGAGCTTGCAATTAGACGTTTCCATATTAGATTTAATTAAACCGCCCTCAATGATTTTATTTTAAGACGAATTGATTCCAAGAGCTCAAAGGATTAGGAATTTTTATGCATTACAAATAAAAGAGTGACTGACCGTCTTAATGAATGTTGAGAGAAAGTTTCTATAGAATAAAAAGGGATCAAGGTGGGAGGATCATAAGTCTGTGAATTCTTCAGAATTGGACTCTTCACTTGTATTTTAACTTCGATCTCTGTTTCACGAAGACAGGTAGCAAGTAGAGCGATCATGACTCCTCCTCCTCAACCACGGTTGGAAACAGGAGAAGAAGCGGCAAACGAAAGCAACCATCTTGTGCCGCCAGCCGAGCCAAACCCATGGCTCCTTTATTGTCACGGGGAGGGCATGGAGAATCAAACCTTGATCACGGCAACACCAAAATCATCTTCTTCTTCTGAGTACAAGTTTCACGAGAGAAGATTGGTTGGTTGCGATGGATGGTTACTTTTGTCGGACCCATCAACTGCCCATCATTACTCTCTCTGGAACCCATCAACTTTGCAATCTATTGTTATTCCTCCTCTTAACTTAAAACGCGATTTTGTAGTTAGTTGGTATGTTTTGTCGTCCCCTCCAGACACAACTAACTCTACCATCATACTTGTTGAACGAGGAAAGCCAAATATGATGTTTCTTTGTGTCGGGCGAGGACATGAACAATGGACCGAGATGCAATGTGGGGAACAACTACGAGGCAAGGAAGAAGAAGAAGAAGAAGAAGAAGAAGAAGAAGAAGAAGAAGAAGAAGAAGAAGAAGAAGAAGAAGAAGAAGAAGAAGAAGAAGAAGAAGAAGAAGAAGAAGAAGAAGAAGAAGAAGAAGAAGAAGAAGAAGAAGAAGAAGAAGAAGAAGAAGAAGAAGAAGAAGAAGAAGAAGAAGAAGAAGAAGAAGAAGAAGAAGAAGAAGAAGAAGAAGAAGAAAGAAGAAGAAGAAGAAGAAGAAGAAGAAGAAGAAGAAGAAGAAGAAGAAGAAGAAGAAGAAGAAGAAGAGAAGAAGAAGAAGAAGAAGAAGAAGAAGAAGAAGAAAGAAGAAGAAGAAGAAGAAGAAGAAGAAGAAGAGAAAGAAGAAGAAGAAGAAGAAGAAGAAGAAGAAGAAGAAGAAGAAGAAGAAGAAGAAGAGAAGAAGAAGAAAAGAAGAAGAAGAAGAAGAAGAAGAAGAAGAAGAAGAAGAAGAAGAAGAAGAAGAAAGAAGAAGAGAAGAAGAAGAAGAAGAAGAAGAAGAAGAAGAAGAAGAAGAAGAAGAAGAAGAAGAGAAGAAGAAGAAGAGAGAAGAAGAAGAAGAGTACATGTTTATTCTGTTTGCTGCAACGGACAAGTATACATGACAACACGCTACTGTCGAAACTTGATCAAAGTTGACGTAGTGGATGATGAGGAGGAGGAGGATTCCATCAAGATCCTTCTAACACCTTTGGCTCCATTACCTTGTAGATTCAGTGGTTTATCTATCACAGCATACCTGGTGGGGTCATTGGGACAACTTCTCTCAGTATATGTTTTCAACGATGAGAAACAAGTTGTTGCCGTTGAGGTCAACAAACTAGACTTACATAAGAAGCAGTGGGAAAAAGTTCATTGTATAGAAGACCAGGTCTTGTTTTCTACGGTTCCCGAACAGTGTTTCGTGCCCAGCTTTGTCGGAACTCCACAGGGGTCGCATATATTTCAGATGTTACAAACATTACTGCTACAGCATTGCCGACAAAGGCCTATCAGTTACTCGTTTCGGTCACCCAAATCTACCCGTGTTTGCATCTACGCCAATTTCGGTCATGCCAAATCCTAGGTAACTATTTCATTCTCTTTTAAAATTTGTGTGACATAATACAGTTTCAGGCATGGCTAGATGATAGCTAAATCTAAATTAGTTCATTGGAGCCACATGACACTGAAATATTTGGCATCTACAAATCCATCTATTTAAAATCACATTGAGGGCATCTACAAATCCATCTATTTAAAATCACATTGAGGGTTGATATAGTATGTCATGAACATGTCTTCTTTCTAGGGATTCGGAATAGTGTTTGTTGGTAGCATATATTTCTCAAGTTACTCTTGCTAACATGGTGGAGAAAAGCCTTTCAGTTGCTTCCAGTTATAAAAACCTTACCCACGTCTAGTCTTCAGCAATTTGGTGGCTCAGTGGTAGAGCGTTTGAAGTCCATGCTTGAAGTAGTGGGTTCGTATCTGGCTAAATGATGGAATCTCTAAAAAAGAAGAAAAAAATGGTGCCGAATCATCATAGATAGCTCTTAGTTTGTCACTGTTCAATTACACTTACATCCCTATTTATGAGTATAGTTTGACATGAAAAGGGGTCGATATCGGATTTTTTTTTCCAGTGGAGGCTAAATCTTAAAAACATATATGTTAATGGAAAAATATAGATAAAAAGAGATATTCAGTGGGGGCTAAGCTGCATTTAGTAGATGCTATAGCCCCCACACCTCAAAGATGGATCCACAGCTAACGTACATTTTTTTTTGAGAGAACATGACGCATAGTTTAAATATATTAGTTTGACCTTTACATATGTTTTTTTTTTCCGAAAGTGACCTTTACATATGGTATGATGTTGAAATACATTTACCGGTGAAAATATAAGAAATAAAACAGAAAACTATAACAAGTATTCGTCTAAGATGCCGATAACGAGAAAGCGTAATTCATAAATGCAGACAGATTGAATAATATTTTTTGGCATGGCGAGATGCGAATTACTATGTTTTAATCCATAATAGTACGATGTTCTGAGAATTGTTTTGTGGGTGTAGGATACCTGACAGTGAAGACTCAAAAGACACAACTCTACTGGAGCTTCCACAGTGCATTTTGGGAGAGATATCCCATTATCTTGCTTTGCTAGACTACATGAACTTCCGTGCAGTGTGTCGAGTGTTCTCAACAGCAGCTTCAGTTATTGAATGGCGAAAAGCATTGGTTACAACAGCACCGTGGCTCATGCTTTGTGGCGATGGTAGAAACAAGTACACATTCATTGATCCCAAATTTAGTGGCAGGTACTTTATGTCGATCCCTGAAGAATTAGCAGGCGCTACGGTCCTCTGCACAAAGGATGGTTGGTTGCTGATGTTGAGAGATGACGACGATACCATGTTCTTCTTTAATCCTTTTACAAAGGCCATTCTACCATGTCCACCTCTTTATCTAGGATATCAAGCACTCACCTACCACATGTCATCAGCACCAACTGATTCTAACTACATGGTTGTGGCAATCGCCGCAGAAGAAGCTGGAATATGTGTCTATTCTATTCACAATGGAGACAACAATTGGGTATATGAGGAGTTCGAACCTGGATCCAACTACATTCTCAACCACAATTCTCCAGCCTTAAACAATTTATCTTATTACTTTTTAGGTCGGAAAGGCGATATCTTTGTCCTTGATTACAAAGAAGATTATTTCAGCCAACCAGACGGTTGTGATATCCAAGCACCTTGCGACTCCTTCCACGAAAGCTTTTTGGTCAATTGTAATGAAAAGATTCATTCCATACTCGTTGTCGATCAAGGAAAATGGGTTAGGGTTTTCATTTATGATTCTTGTGATCATGATGAGCATACCATGATTTGGAGAGAAGTTGAAACAATAGGAAAATGTACGATGTTTCTTAGCCGTTTATCGTGCTTCTCAGTGGAGGCTGAATATGAAGAGATGGAAGATAGAATATACTTCCCGAGACTTAACAAAGACAGTTTGGTGTTTTACTCTCTCAAAACTGGTAAATTTCACTCTTCCGATGGAAAGGATACGTTGACGGATTATGCTGACACAACGGAGCATCTGTTATGTTGCTGGACAGAGTCAAGATGGAACTAACTAAGATATGATTATTCGAGACTACATGTAAGTATGATGTTATGGTGTTTAGAAGAGACTTCTTGTGAAATACAGGGTTATATGACCGTGTTCTTCATGAAATTGATTCACGCATATCAAAGATAGATTCAAGAATCAAGAATGCAACAAAAATGTTACTATGTAGAGAGTGGAGACTGTGTTTTACCTACAATGTTACTATTTGATATATAAGATTAGAAACAATCTCTCTCTCTCTCTCTCTCTCTATCTATCTATCTATCTATCTATCTATCTATCTATATATATATATATATATATATATATATATATATATATATATGAGTTGGAGTTTGGACAAGGATAACAAAAGAAATCCCATGTCGGATATTGAGAAATCAAACAGTAGAGAGAAAAGAGAATTTTTGATTTAAGAAGAGAATGAGAAATGAGTACAGCTTGCAATGTTTTAATCCTCACGGGAGATGGAGAATTAGACGAAAAGAAAGGGCTGAAATGCAAATACAAAAGTAATCAAGGGATTGGTGAGTGTCAACCAATCAGATGGTGCCACACCATCTAACTGAGCTGACTATGACCAATAATAACTAACAATGCTTAACTAACTGCTAATAGTAGAAGGACACCGGTCTATTTAATATTTGAAATGTTCTAATCTCCAACGTTCACTTCAATCGAACGGTCACTACTCTTCTGAGAGGACGATTGAACGGCTCCTACTCGATGAGGTGTTACTGTTCATACTGTTCATTTACCAAATGAACAGTAACCTGCTGAGATCCAAAACCAAATAGAGCCTTCAATACTTCAAGATAGGATAGCTACCCTTGAAACAACCAGATCTGCTAGAAGATAGAATTCTGAATATTAGTCTAGGTTGCTTCAGAACTTCTCAACTCTAAAAATTGGGTGAAGGGATGAGGTACTCCTTCACTGTTAAAAGATAACCATCATTCCTTGTCACAAAACTCTATGAGATATAGAGCTCCAATAATTTATGTTGTGTGTTGTTAATTACTCAGAGCATCACATCATAGTTGTTCTCAAGTCATTGTTAATATATTATGTCTGCAAGTGAAATGACCTGGTTAGCATTTAATAGGGCTAACTAACTGCATACAAAAGAAAAGAAAAGAAAAGATACCCCAGTGCGGGGATCTAGAATCGGTTGACATGTAGCAGAGTTTCCAGGAGCTAGTAATTTTTTAATTAGTGCCCATGGTACCAGTAGATTTAAAATAACACAGATTTCAGTTGTTGAATACGCTTTGTTTGAGGGGGACCAGGATTATAATAGTACCAGCACTAATTCAAACTACTGTACATAATCAGGTTTTTTCTGAAATTGTGAATTGTTTTCTCTGCATTTTTTGTCTGAAAATGATTCTGATCTATTCTGGTAACCTGTTTTTGTAACATGGTGGCGATGAGTGCTTGAATTTGCGTTTCACACACTGTTTTTGTAACAAAGATTATTGATACTCCGACGTTCTTTGAGTATGCTACTTGAAGTATTATGCTCGTAAATTTTTGAGTTTCCTACTCTGCATATGTGACATCTTTAGTTGTCTTTATCCAATAGCATAGTGATCTGGCCGACCAAATCAATGGCCGCAGCATGGCCATGGAATTCCATTTTCATCTGTGTATATAATAATGTTTTGGTGGTCAGCCTAAACACCTCAAAATTGGAATCATAAGAAAAAGCAATAGTATTATTATTATTTTTAGATAAAGGACAAAATGTTCCTAACCATAGCTTTGCCAGTGAGATAACAACCATCCATGGACACAAGAATCAGAAAGGAAACAAAACTCAGAGACAAGTGTTGCAAAACCAAAAAGAAAAATCAGATTCTATTCCCAGAACAAATAACCTAGAAATTTTCTGAGATTCGGGGATAACCACCATTCAAAATCATACTGTCAAAAAAAGAAGAAGATAATAAGTGGAACCAGAAACAAAAAAGACTCATATACAAAATCACCAATCTGTAATCACCACAACCATGATGATGTTATTCAAGAAAACCAGTTCTGGCTAGGACGGCATTCCTCACCCTGCTGAGATCTCTCCCTTTGAGAGTCCTTCCAGCACCTTCGCACACAGAAAAAGATGAAATCTGACTCCTTGAAAGCTTCCTGGATATCCATTCATGCGGCGGAATCATATCGCCATCTGAACCACCACCATCATACTCATCATCTTCATCGTTCACGACCCTACGATCATCATCAAGGCCATTATCATCACCAGCAGCATCAAGCCATGAAACATTCTTGTTGCTATTCCCGTATATCTTTGACCAGTCGGGTATGCTAACAGGAGCTGATTGCCTCACCTTTCTCGGCTCTTGAACAACTTTGTCGTTCGATCTTGGAATCATCTTGGCAGCAGTTGGCATTCTTCTTGGAGAAATTATTGATGAGAAATCAGACGGTGCAACTTTGGAAGAGTTCTGATTTTTTCTTTCCTTAATAATAGCCCAGACTTCATCTTCTTGGAGCTCTTCACTCATTAAGGCTGACAGTATACTGCTTCCTTGCCTGTAAAACCCATAGTTTCCTTCCATGTTGATTGATTGCCTACGAAAACCCACAAACCAAAAAATTAAAACGATGCTTGAAATCTCCAATTCTTAAGCGGAAAACTAGAACTCGGGGATGAAGTGTCTTACCTCTATTTTGATCTTCAAAAATGCAAAGATCTCCTGAATAGTTATCGGGAACTTGAGTAAGAGTTTTATATGTATTGCTTCACTAACTATATGACTGAATTCTCTCTGTATGGATGTCTCCCTGAGACAGAAAAAGAGAACGAAAAGGGAAAGATTTTAAGGACGGTATGATCTCAGAAGGGAATGATTGAAATCCAGAGAGGAATGAGCTAGGAGCTATTCAATTCTAAATGGCATATATAAAATAAAGCGAGTGTGCTCTCCTAATAATGACAAAGTGGAATTTGTTGTTGTATTATCACCACCAAGTGCCAAACTGATGTCATTTCTTTTAAAGAACAGGGAAACAAACAAAATTTCAATCAACATACCTTACACTTCCTAGCTCCTTCTTCAGATTAGTTTTTTCTACTGGTTATATTTGTTTAATCGGTGAGATTTTGTTAAATAATGCCCAACTAGCGTCGGCTGTAATGCAGTGCACGTGGATTCAGCTATTTGTGTAAGTTAATTTAACTTATTTCTGACAAGTTCAACTCTAAAATATGAAACAAACATTTATATAATAATAGGGGGATTTATCCTTCTAATCTTGAATACTTCTGTGAATATTTATCTATATTGCTTATTTCTTCCTCAGAGACTTCAATGTCAAGCACAAAGGAAAAACACATGAACAAGTAGGATAAGATGACAAATTTAAGTATCATGTTCATTGAATTGCCGTCCCGAACACTGGTAGCCTCTGTTGGCATGAACCGAAAATATCAGCACTGGCGTGTATTACATTCTTAGAGTTCCTCAGGATATAGTTTTCGACAAATGCTCATTCCTCCGAAGGAAATCGAAAAAATTAATCTTCTGCTCACGTATTTTCTTTCAACTGGTTGAAACTTGACAAAAATTTAAAAATCCAGCTTGTAATTTGTCTAAATATAAGTTAACGTGCCAAACACATGAAAAAGGAAAGATGTAGCCTTTTACTAGGTTGGTACAGAGTTTTTAAAAAGAAAGTGAACAACTCAACTTTGTTGAACATAATGGAAAAGGTCTCTCATATGGTAATGTTAGGCAAAGGGACAAGATTACCTCTTGAAAGTGAAACCTTTTGGCGGCCAGCCTGTCAAATGAGATCCACATGCTGCAAATTGGAAGCCGTCGTTCATTGAATTTGGCAATTACCTAGTACAAAACTTTGACAAACAAAGTTAATCGCAACATTGAACTCTAAATATAAAATTGAGGGTTCCATCCCTTTCAACCTCTTAGATTAACTTTGTAAAGAAAGGGAAATATTTACAGAAAATGAATATTCCAAAACTTTGTGTACAAATGGATGTTCAGGTTCATATAGTCCAACAGAGTCTATCATCTCGGAAAGGGCATTGCCCACCAAGAACATTAGGGTCCTACATTACCTGTCAGCTAATGCACATTGGTTGTCTGCCTAAATTAATCTAAATTTAAGCCCAGACAGCAAATATATGCCCGCATCTGTTTAACAGTACACAATTAGGAGTATAGAAAGACGCAGTAGGAACTTCACATCCTCTTAATGAGTGTGTGTTATCTTTCAATAGTTGTCAACTACTTCTCAACTTCACTGTTTAGGTAATGGGTACTGCACATTCTTGCATATATATTATAAACATATGGCAACACCCTTTTAGATAATCTATAAAAAAAAAAAGAAACAAAAAAGACCAAGGGAAAAAAAAGTTGGAAGTGCATGAAATCCATTAAGCATGCATAAGAAAAAGCTGAACTGAGAAGGCGTCAAAACTCAAAATAACAAAACATTTCCAAAAAGAATATCCGCTATACGTGCTTCATAGTGATCAAACATAAAAGACTCTTCCTTCATGGCAGGTCATACTAGGATTTCGGATCCGCAAGATAGCAGGTCCTTTGTACCTTTTAAACTACAAATTTACCAATTTCCTCCAGAAATCTTTCCTGTGAAAGTAAATAAACCTATTTCTAAGCAGTATCTTTCCCCAATAAGGCCTAGCGGGCGGTAATTATCTTATCTGAATTTCTTAATACTTACGTATGACTACACACGGTAAGGACTGCAAAATATTATTACAGAACCCAGGTAGCCGTCTGTGGTTGGCCAACTCTGAGTATGTCCACCATGATAGCATTTATGACAAAAGTGCCTCGGCCTTATCACGAGTGAGCAAATTTAGTAAGAACAAAACTAACTTTTCTCGTATTTGTGTAATGCTTCAACAAAAAGAATAATTACCACAGCTAACGCATCCAAAAATGATTTCATCTACCAAGGATCACAGAAACAGTATTGAACTTGGAGCCAACAGGCAAAAAAGAAACTAGCTGATATGTGGAACAAAACCAACCAAATCATAACATACTATAAGCAAGTTCAAGAATCCAGGAGACTCTTTGGTGAAACTAGAATTCATTGCGCGTAGTAGAACTTGAAGCAGCAAACAACACGGTAAAATATATTTATAATGTTGAACATTTGGCTAGCCTTTGGTTAACCAGCAGGGTAATCAATTAAAAAACACTATGACCAAGAATGTATTGGTATCCTTGCAAAAAATGGTAGGAGAATGTTGTGAACCCACGGTTAGAAGTCACCCTTGAAAACCGATTGACAAGGGGTGGGTGCAAATGTGTGACAAACCCAAACCTTCAGAGTAATCCCAGACAACTATTAAAATCTCGCCGTGAATCTTTCTTTTGGCTTTCATGGGACTTTACAGGAAACTGCTGTTTCTGCTGCCGTTGACAATTTAACAGTCTGGCACATTCTTATCATTCTCAGATTCAAGAGAAAGGATAACCACAACTGATTCCGGAGTTAGCCATCTTGAATGGAATTATCATCCAGAAAAATCCATATATCTGATTTGAGAGTTAGTCATCTTGACTTGAATCATTATCCAGAAAAACTAGTCTGAAATCCTTTCCGAAATTCCAAAAGAATTCTTAAGAAAGGTCCAAAGTCGCTCGTATTCTGTCGAGTACTTTCCACTGGAGATATTATTAGTATCAGTTTATCAAAGGAAAATTGACTACCTTACATATCCTCCACAGTTAAGATTCTAGCATGAAACGTTTTTTTGTGTAGAAATTTGTATTTGTAGTCCAATTACCCTCAAGGAAAGAAGAGTAGAGGACTCCTTCAGTCCTCCGTAAGGATTGATTCAGAGATAATCTCACTTCGTTCTTTCTCAACGGAGTTTGCAGGACAATGTGATCTAGACTAACTTCCACTAGCAAAGAAATTACAGTCATTACCAGTTTTTTCGACATGATTTTTTCAGAAAAACATGTCAAGCTAATTAGGCATGGCAAGCAAACTACTGAAGTACCTCAGCTCCAGCAACAATTTCTAATATCCCGCCTATTAGTTTTGCCTACCTTTCGCCTATGACAAGCCACCAAAAGGTTATTATTCAATTCCACAGTGTTGTCTGTGCTCATTGTGCCCATCCTGCCTGCAACCTTACTTGCTAACGACTCTTGCAACGCCCTCGATATCAGACCATTCAAATACGAAGGCATACCGCGTCAAGAACCTCAACAAGAATGGCACTCTTGACTAAACTGCAGTAAGGCAAAAATCCTTCTCACTAATTGAGAGAATACATATTAGGTCAGGTTTCAACTTCTTGGCTTAACTTGGTAAAATGAACGATTTTTTTACGGATAATTTAGCTTGCCAAAATTTGTATACAAATGGATGGTCAGTCTCATATAGTCAATCATAATCTTTCATTTTGGAAAGAGAGGTTGTCACCGAGAACAAAACAGGGTCCTACAATACCTATAATGTAATGTATCATATATATTGGTTGTTTACTTAAATTAATCCAAATTGATTCCTATACAGCAAAATAATGTCCTTTCTGTTTGACAGTGCCGTAATGGGAAGATTGATTATCTGAAGGATAGATTAGGAGTTTCACATAATCTAACATGGTACTGTGTTATTATTATGTAAGTTGCATTAACGTCATTTTTATTCAATATATAGGTTAATGGGTACTGCACATTCTTGCATTTAAGTGACTATTAGCTAAGCATAAAGAAATATATGACTAAAGCATTCAGATACTCTGAAAAAGAAACAAAGGACAAAAAAGAAAAGCTAGATTCAAAGAAGTTATGAACCCACTAAGCGCATAAGAAACAGCCAATCTGAGGAGTCAGAACGACAAATCGTTCCCGCAAAGAATACTCGTTGTCTGAGCTTCATATTATCATTCACTCAGTCCCACCCATAAAAAGAAACTAGCAGCCACAGCATAGCCTTTGAACAAGTGGTAATAATAGGATAAGAAGCATGTAAAGCCAGAATGATGATATATATTGGTTGACAAGCTAATATGCTGAAGAAATCTGTTGATACATGTACAATGAAGACTTCTAATATTTACTCATCACCATCGATTGTGTGAACTGGATAACTTTTATGCAGAAACCAGATAGCGTATAGTGGTTCGACTCTGAGTCTGCTTACCAGGATAGCATTCATGATAAAAGTGCCTCCACCACCAAGCGCAGATCTACATAAGAAGTTTTGGGGGCTATAGCCCCCATTCAACTTGTGCAAAACTGCAATTTTATCCTATATTATGTCTATAAAATGCAATTTAGCCCCCACTGAAATTAGATAATAACCCATACACGTATTTTTTCATTAACATTTTTTGTTTTAAGAATTTAGCCCTCACTGAAGAAAGATCCTGGATCCGCCCCTGCCCACCACATCACCCCGTAGGCAAATTGAGTAGGAACGAAATTTACTTTCTCCTATTAGTGTTATGCTTCATCTTAAGAAGGTATACGAAAAATAATTACGACAGGAAGCACATCCAACAGTAATTTTATCTTCCAAGCATCAATTGAGGTCACATGGCTAATGTTGAGCTTTGAGCCAACTGGTGTGTAAAGAACAAGCTGACAAGCAGAATAAGACCAACTATATTGTAACATACGACAAACAGGTTCAACAAGCCAGAAGGCTCTTACCCCAAAAGAAAACTGCTAGTCTGAACTTGAAGCTGCAAATAACTTGGTGGAGATATGTTGATTTTTAGGAGCAGTAGGCTAGTTAGATTGATAAGAAGCTTGTCTGATTAAGAACCGTGCCAGTTGAAACTATCATAGATGTGCTGGGAACATTTTTCAGTGCTGAGCTTCTGTAACATATTATAAGAGTATGCAAAGTGATACACAATTGCCTGGTTGAAGCCTTGAAGGATGTATACTGACTAATGAGGATGAATCAATAACCAATCTTCTTCCGGAAGGCTTATCATTGATTACTCCAATAATCTCTAAATATTGCATGCTAATCTAAAGCTCATCAATAAATATCCATCAAATTTAAGCCTGCCTTTTTTGTCAGCTCAAAGAGCATGCAGATATTATCATTCAGAAGCACTAAACCCAAGAATTTGTAAAGCTCCTTGCTAGAGAGGATATCAACTCTCACTGAGCAGAATATTTCTTTCGACATTCTGGGGATATCACAAGCAACTGCTGTTTCTACTGTTATAAAAAATAAAATCAAATTAGAAAGCATCACACACATATTTAAGTGGTTCGGCCAAGAACAGCCTACATCCACAGAATTGCCGAGATTTTAATAATCAGACGAAAACGTTGCAGAGAGAATTACAAGCGAAATCTGAAAAGCACACAACCTCCTAGCTATGAACCCTAGTGGCTCAATAAATACATGACTCATAAAACCTGACCTGATCCATGTTCAAAACGGTATCATTGTCTTCTGCATATTCTTATCTTTCTTACCTCCAACAGGAAGGAAGGATAATCATATCTGACTTGGGTGAACGGATCTTGACTAGAATTATAATCCAGGAAAAGAAAAGGGTGAACTCCTTCCCCAAATCCCAACAGAATAATTACAAAAATGCCGAGCACCGATAAAGATCAAGGACTTTCCATTAGATATATCACTATTAGTTTGTAGAAGGAAAATTGGCTACATCAGATTGCAATTATCTCCTCCAAGTCCCAAGAACAGATTCTACTATGAAATCATTTTTAAGCCACAAATTTCAGGAAGAGTTTTGATTTTTCATTACAGATAGCCTAAAAGAAACAGTTCAGATGATGCCTGTAGTTCACTGGTAAGAATTGATTCAGAGCTACTATTCAATTTGTATTTCTATTAGTCATCAGATACCACAAAGTATCTCAACTCCTCACGGATGCAACTGTTATTATCTTGTACTCTTCAAATCACCAATTGCAAAACATAATATATATATATATATAGGAAAGAATACTCGTTGTATGAGCTTCATAGTATCATTCACTCAGTGCCACTCAAGCAGCCACTCGATAAAACAGGAAAGACTTTTCCACTTTTCCATCATGGCAGAGCACCGTAGGAATTAGGATTCGCAAGAAATCTGGTCTTTTGCACCCTAAGTTTCCTGTGAGGATAAGAGCATGTAAAGCCAGAATGATGATATATAGTGGTTGACTAGCTATTATGCTGAAGAAATCTATTGATTCTATCATATTAGACTCTTTCTGCTGATTATAGCGTGCATGTGCAATGAAGACTTCTAATATTTACTCATCACCACAGATTGTATGAACTGGATAACTTTTATGCAGAACCAAGATAGCATACAATGTTTAGACTCTGAGTATGCTTACCAGGATAGCATTCATGATAAAAGTACATCCACCACATCACCCGCATGCAAATTGAGTAGGAACGGAATTTACTTTCTCCTATTAGTTTTATGCTTCATATTAAGAAGGTATACGAAAAACAGTTACAACAGGAAGCACATCCAACAGTAATTTTATCTTCCAAGCATCAATTGAGGTCACATGGTTAATGTTGAGCTTTGACCCAACTGGTGTGTAAAGAACCACCTGATACGAAGAATAAGACCAACTAAATTGTAACATACGACAAACGGATTCAACAAGCCAGAAGGCTCTTACCCCCGAAAGAAAGCTGCTAGACTGAACTTGAAGCTGCAAACAACTTGGTGAAAATATGTTGAATTTGAGGAGCAGTAGGCTAGTTAGATTGATAAGAAGCTTGTCTGAATAAGAACCGTGCCAGTTGAAACTACCATAGATGTGCTGGGAACGTTTTCAGTGCTGAGCTTCTGCAACTCATTAGAGGAGTATGCAAAGTGAAACACAAAATGCATGGTTGAAGCCTTTAAGGATGTATACTGGACTAATGAGGATGAATCTTTAATCAATCTTCTTCCGGAAGGCTTATTATTGATTACTCCGATAGTCAAAAGAATTTCTTTCAATCCATGAAGAATATATGGTCTCGAATTATTGCATGCTAATCTAAAGCTCATCAATTAATATCCATCAGATTTAAGCCTTCCTTATATGTCAGCTCAAAGCACTTTGGGAGCACGCAGATTATCATTCAGAAGCACTAGGCTCCTTGTGAGAAAGGATATCAACTCTCAGAGCAGAATATTTCTTTCGACATTCTGGGGATATCAGAAGCAACTGCTGTTTCTGCTGTTATAAAAAAACGAAATTATATTAAAAAGAATCACATACATATTCAAGTGGTTCGGCCAAGAATAACCTACATCCTCCGAGTTGCCGAGATTTCACTAATCAGATGTAAAAACCTTAGAGAGAACTAAAAACGAAATCTGAAAAACGATCAACCTACTTGCTACGAACCCTAATTGCTCAATAAATACATCACTCACAAAACCGGACCTGATCAATGTTCAAAACGTCTCAAAATATTTTTTTCTCCATCAGTGCCCCCCCCCCCCCCCCCAAACCCCAGCAAGGCATGTCAGTGGGCTCCGGCTTGGGCCTATCCACTCCACGAACAGTGTCTCCTTTTTTTTCATTGGGGTCATAGCAAAAACACGTACCAGGGCGAGTAAATAAAAAGGGTTGTGAACACTAGGCTCCACCCAACAGCTCACAATATTATAAGTGTCTGCTGCATATTCTTATCTTTCTTACCTTCAACCGGAAGGAATGATAATCATATCCGACTTTTTTCAAAGGTTCTTGATTAGAATTATAATCTAGGAAAAGAAAAGGGTGAACTCTTTCCCCAAATCGCCACAGAACTATTGAAAAATTCCAGGCACTCATAAAGATCAAGGACTTTCCATTAGAGATATATCACTATCAGTTTGTAGAAGGAAAATTGGCTACATCGGATTGTAATTATCTCCTCCAAGTCCCACCAAGAACAGATTCTACTATGAAATCGTTTTTAAGCCACAAATATCAGGAAGAGTTCTGATTTTGAATTACAGAAAGCCTAAAGGAAACAGTTCAGACGATGCCTGTAGTTCACTGCTAAGGATTGATTCAGAGCTAATATTCAATTTGTATTTCTATTAGTCATCAGATGCCACGAAGTATCTCAACTCCTCATGGATGCAACTATTATTATCTTGTGCTCTTCAAAATACCAATTTCAAAACATAATATACCTAGGGTAAAGAGCCTGTTCACATGAAACATGAACCGAGAAAGGAAATGGAACAAGAAAACGGTACCCCCTTAGCTTTCACAGAGTTAATATTGAGCTTGAGACCCAACTGATATGAAATGAACCAACTGATATGTAAAGCATGACTAGCTAGAACAAAACATACTAGGAAAACGTTCATTAAGACAGGAGCTCTAAGAATAAAAAGACAACCATTTCAGATACAACGAACTTGAGCAATTGAGCTACAAACTACCCAGGGCAAAACGTTACTTTATACGTTAAGTTCTTTAGATTGACAAGAAGCTTATGAAAATAGAAGAACCATATAAACTTGAGCTATAATATAGACAGGGAAAAACTTGCAGCACTAAGCACAAATAACTGATAATAGAGGTATGTAAGGTAAAAGGCATATTGCATGTTAAATGACATACAGCGATGATGATCGGAATGTGATCTTGTCTGTTGATACCACTTCTTTTTCAGATGCTTGAAATGTTATTACTCCCAAACGCATAGTTTTGCTTTCCTAGAAGATCATAGGAATACATGATCTACCATACTTCAATGACAACTTCACCACATATGTATCCTCTTATTGGTTAGCCCCAGAGTTTGATGTGCAATGAGACTATCATTCAGAAGTATTACAAACCAAGAGTGCCTAATGTTCCTGAAAAGAGTGACATTCTCGGGATTTGACCGACCACTCCGGTTGCTGCATAAAACCTCACTGAATGTTAAGAGATACAGGAGATGTTGTGAAACAGCATGGCAACATATCAAAAGTAAAATTTGTTAACCGAGGACAAAGAATGCAGAACTATGTAATATAGACTCAATTAGACAAGCAAAATTGTAGTCTGCAGTTTATTGCGAACATGACAACTGTAGTACAGAACACTCTCCTACAAACGAACGGAAGCTAAAGAAAGAGCAATCAAACTATCTGAGTGCCTCAGCTCCAGCAACAATCTCCAATATCTCGCTCGTGATCTTTGCCTGCCTTTGTCTATTGTAAGCTGTCGAAAGACTCTTCTTCAATTCCACAGCGTTGTCTGTGGCATTAGTCATCGCGCCCATCCTTGCGGCGAGCTCGCTCGCCAACGACTCCTGCAACGCCCTCAGAATCTGACTATTCAGATACAGAGGCATCATTGCATCAAGAATCTGAACAGGGTCTTGCTCAAACTGCAAATTCGGCGAAAACCCATCTCGCTTAGTACTCATAGCGTCTCTCTCAACCGCCAATTTCCCTTCCTTGGTCGTAAGCCTGAAGAACTCGTCTTCACTCGCATCGACACATTTCCCATTCACATCACAGACACCTCCTTTAGCTGACAACGGAAGCAATGTCTGAATAACCGGATCAGACTTCACCAACGACACGAACTTCGTGTACAAAACCTCAACCTTATCAACCTCTTCAGTCACAAACATTGAGAAAACATCATCAGCAATCCTCTGAGCATCTTTAGCAGTCGGAAAAGGGAAACTCCCACCTTCAATGAAACTATCTACTTTTATACTACTATCCCTTTTACGAAAATAAGAATTACCCTTTTTTCCAACACTGATGAGAGTGTAGTCCAACCCCATTTCCTTCAATTCGGCGATCCGGGTCTCGGCTTTCCGGAGAATCCCATTATTGAATCCGCCGCAGAGGCCTCGGTCACCGGTTATGACGACGAGGGCGACTCTTCTCACGGGTCGAACACTCGTTAGAGGGACATCGATGTCGTCTAATTGGAGCTGTTCGTGAATGGAGTAGAGGAAGTCGACTAGGGTTTCGGAAAAGGGTCGGCTGTTGATGACGGCTTCTTGGGCTCGGCGGACTTTTGCGGCGGCGACGAGCTTCATGGCTTCGGTGATCTTCTGGGTGCTCTTCACTGACTCGATTCTCTCCCGCAGTTCGCGGATTCCGCAGCGAATCGAGGGTTTAAGACGGAGGTTGTGGGGGGTTGTTAGATAACGGAGGATACCGAATGAGGTGTGGAGAGATTGGTGGTTGTTCGAAGGATGTGATGATACCCAGGTGTGGAGAGATTGGTGGTTGTTCGAAGGATGTGATGATACCCAGGAGGAGAAGTTTGAGGAGTACATGGGGTTGAGATTGATGAAAGCGGGAATCAAATGAGGAACTAGTAAGAGAGTGAAAGGGTTGAGATTGGTTGAGATTGGTGACGTATTGACAATTGCCAAAGACCATTCGGTACTTTGAGTTAGGGCTGTAAGGAAAATCGGGGATGTTGCAAAATGGACATTAGAGCATCTCCAACAATGAGGAGCAAAAAAAATGTCTTTGGATCAAATTTGATTCTGGAGCAAATGAACATTAGAGCATCTCCAACAATGAGGAGCAAAAAAATGTCTTTGGATCAAATTTGGTTCTGGAGCAAAATTTGCTCCTCCAGTTTGTTGCTTGAGCTCCATAACTGAGAAGTAACATTGCTCCATTTTTGTTATTTTATTATTTTTTTGTTATTACTTATTATTATTAAATATTTTTTTCATATTAATTAATTTAAAGTAAATTAGTAAACAAGTAAAAATATGTTTAGTGACCCAAAAAAGACTTATTCTTCAACAAAATATTTTAACAAACATGTTAAATAACTTTTTAACATAATTTTATATACTAAAAAACTCTAATTTCCTAAACAAGTAAAACTATGTTTAGTGACCCAATAATTTTTTAAGCAATTAAAACTATGTTCATATTTTTGAAGAATCAACATTTCATTAAACTTGATTTTTATATTTTTGCTCCTCACCAAAATTGTCATAGAATTGCTCCTCCAAAACTTTGTCTTTGCTTTTGCTCCACTGAATGCTCCACCTGTTGGAGCTGTGTTTTTGTCAATTTGGACCAAATTTTGCTCCAAACCAGGTTTTGCTCCTCCTGTTGGAGATGCTCTTATGTTCTTTAGTAATTGACAAATAGACATAGAATTGATAGATGTAGGAGAATGGACATCAAATTGTAATCCCATTTGGTTACTACCTAAAAAATTAAGTGGGACTCACCTGTTATAAAAAAAATCAGCTTCAATTACCTTCCACTCTCTCCTCTTCTCCGTGCATTTACATAGGGTAGAATCTCTCACTCTCTTCTACTCCCTCCGTTCCTCCAGATTCTTCACAAATTATTTAGGTATTATTTGGGCCTAGCGATTTGGTTAGCAAAACAAATCAAGAATTTGATACTTTTTTGTGGTATTGTAGAGCAAAGTTTACTCTATGACACCATGAAAAAATTACTAAATTGTTGCATCGATTTGCCAACCAAATCGCTAAGCCCAATTAATATCCAATTAATTTTGTGAAGAATCTGAAGGAACGGAGGGAGTACATTTCTCCCAACTTCAATACATCTAACTACCTAAGTAAAACTAACTCTAACTCTATCACCAATTTAATATTACTCTTGCCAACAATGACAACTCACATTCTTCTATTTGCATCAATATTGAACTATCTCTCTCTCATAACTCCATTGTTGGGTTTTGTCGAAAGCTTGGTTGTTGATGTAATTCGAAGTGCTTTGTTTTCATATGTAAGTTCCCTATATTATCATATTCTTGTTTTTCATCATTAATTGTTGTTCAAATGATGGAAATAACAAAAAACATATTGAAACCCGAGATGAACACAAAAACTGTGTTCTTGAGCAGTCTCGTCGAACTCAGCTCGACATGTCGAACTCACAGTTCGATGGCATGTCACAATTCGATGAAATGCAGTTGCTTAATGTAACTAACCAAAAAATGGACCTACCCTTTGGAACAAACGGCAACAACCTAGGAAACAACAACCTTCTCTCCTCCATTATAGTAACAAGCACCCTCTTTCTCCTCCTTCTCATGCTAGCAACGTAAATGCCATCACCAACCTCTCAATCGCTATCTCTTAAATTCTCCACCAACCTATGACATATTTCAACTACCTAGTCCATAACTCCTCTAAAAATTGAAGAGAAGAAGCTTAACTCTCTTCATCGGTCATCTACTCCCTCTTAAAACCTCAAATACTCCATTGTTGGGTTCTCTTTGAAAGCTCGGATTTGTGAAGATTTACCGCGAAAACTTCTTGTTGCTAGGTAAGATACTTGCATGCTCTATTCTTGTTTTTCATCATTTTTTTTTGTTGTGATGATGGAAATAGCAAAAAATGTAGTGAATCCCGTGATGACCAAAAAATGTGTTCTGGAACAGATCTACCGAACTCAGTTCTATGCATCAAACTCTCAGTTCGATGAACTGTTAATGAGACTTATTTATAGTCTCATCAAACTCAAAGTTCAACAGCGCGAACTCATTGTTCGATAGGCATGTTCCTTCAAAATCTAGAACAACTCCATCGAGCTGGGAGTTTTACGACACGAACTCTTTCTTCGATAGGCATATTCCTTGAAGTTCTTGAACAACCCCATCGAGCTCAGATTTCGACTTAACAAACTATTTGTTCGATATGACAGTTTTATAAGTTGCAAGAAGACTAATATCGAAATGTGAGTTCGAGATGTCGAAATACCAGTTCGATAGAGAAGATTGTAGGTCTAAAAGAATTGCCATTGAACTGACATTTCTACGTATCAAACTATTAGTTCAATAGGTTCTAGGGTTTAGAGTTTAGAGAATAGGTTTCGAAATACGCACTTCGACCGTCGAACTATTAGTTCTACATGACTGCACCCATCGAAGTAATAAGTTCGATGGTTGGACTAACAGTTCAATGGAACAATTTACTTGTTACTTGAGATCATTTTGACCACTTTTCTAATCCATTTGGCTTTGATTTATCTTTTACATAATGGAAAAAAATAGTAAGTGTTACTTGCAAAGGATAGTGGAAGTTTGTTGGAAAACATCACACCTACGAGGGGGCTAGGCAGACTAAGTGTTGGACGTTGGAGAAGTCTCCATCCCTTGATGAGTTTTTGGATAAGATCAAGCGCAAATTCCGGCTAGCCCATGATACGAGCGAGATGAAGTTACAACACAGGTGGGGAGGAGATGAGAACCACGCCTTACCCCAGCTGACATTGATGATGATAGCGATCTTGACGAATGCCTATGTATGTACAAGGATAGATATGTGTTTGAGCATTGGGAGCGACATCTGGTTGCTCCACCTCGTTATCATTATCATCACCGTTGTTATCACCATGCATATCCAAGGTCTCACTGCCGTTTTACGCATGAAGGTAGTCCTCGTTGGGTTCATCATCATTCTCAGGCACAAGTACTTCCCAATTATGGTTAGGTATCGCATCATCGTCTCTAGCCAATGAAGGAACACCGACGGAATACTCTCCCCGTGTAATCATCCTTCTCGAGGCCATCTTCCTTGGTCGTGAACATCCTTCACCGACATTTACTTGAGGATAGTCCACTAGATATTGTGATGGAACGAACACAGTGACATGTAAAGGGACAATATAATGTCATTGTCTTTGTACATACATAAGCATTCGTCAAGATCGCTATCATCATCAATGTTAGCTGGGGGTAAAGCGTGGTTCTCATCTCATCCCACGCGTGTTGTGACTTCATCTCGCTCGTATCATGGACTAGCCGTAACTTGCGCTTGATCTTATCAAAAAACTCGTCAAGGGATGGAGACTTCTCCAGCATCCAACACTTAGTCTACCTAGCCCCCTCGTACGTGTGTGCTATTCCCATCAAAATTCCACTCCCCTTCGCAAGTAACACTCACTATTTGTTTTTCCATGCTGAAAAAGAGAAATCAAAGCTAAATGGATTAGAAAATTGGTCAAACTAATCTCATGGAACAAGTAAATTGTGCCATTGAACCGTTAATTAACCATAGAACCAGTACTCGATGGGTGCAGACACAGAGAATTAATAGTTCGATACTCGAACTGCTTATTTCAAAACTTATTCCCTAAACCCTAGAACCCATTGAACTAATAGTTTGGTATGTCGAAATGTCAGTTCTATGACCACTCATTCAGAACCTACAATATTCTCCATCGAACTCGTAATTCGACATCTCGAACTCACACTTCGTGGTGGTTTTTCCTGCAACTTCTAAAATAGTCATATTGAACAAATAGTTCGTTAGGTTGAACTCTGAGTTCGATGTGGTTGTTCAAGAACTTCAAGGAAAATGCACGGGGACCAGGGTTGGCTCTGATACCATTTCTAACACTCGTAAATTACTGTCCCAGCAAGGGCTCCGTGGTGGTTCACTGCGAGCAAAGGGGATACGTGATTGGGCACACTCGACGAGGACGTCGAGTATATAAGGTGGGGGGATTGTAATATCCCATCCCACATCGAGATCTTGTGCATTGATAATGTGGATTAGATGTTAAATGGTTGAGAGATTGTGGTTTATGTCCCGCATTGGAGATTTGTGAGTTTAACATCTGGTATATAGTATACCTCGTGGATTACTACTAGCACCTTCAAGGCTTAAGCATTTTTATCCGGTGGTATGGGTAAAGAAGTTGTTGGGACAGTAATCCACAGGTGTTACAACTCATTCAGAACCTAAATATTCTCCATCGAACTCGTAATTCGACATCTCGAACTCACACTTCGTGGTGGTTTTTCTTGAAACTTCTAAAATAGTCCTATTGAACAAATAGTTCGTTAGGTTGAACTATGAGTTCGATGTGGTTGCTCAAGAACTTCAAGGAAAATGCACGTCGAAGAATGTTTGTGTCGTCGAACTCCCATCTAACTTTGGTTGTTCCATAATTTGAAGGATCATTCCTATTGAAAAATGAGTCCGTGCTATTGAATTCTGAGTTCGATGGGACTGTAAAATAAGTCTCATTAACAGTTTATCGAACTGAGAGTTCAACACAACGAACTGTGTTTGATAGATTTATTCCAGAACACATCTTTTTGTTCATCACGAGATTCATTACATTTTTTTGCTATTTTAGTCATTCCAACAACGAAAAAATGATGTAAAACAAATATACGGGCATGCAAGTATCTTACCTAGCAACAAAAAGCAAGTTTTCACGGATAATCTTCAAAAAATCCAAGCTTTCAAAGACAACCCAACAATGGAGTTGTTGAGGTTTTAAGAGGGAGTAGATGAGAGATGAAGAGAATTAAGATCGTCTCTTAAATTTTCATAGGATTTATGGACTAGGTAGTTGAAAATATCATAGGTTGGTGGAGAATTGAAGAGATAGAGATGGGATGGTGGGTGATGGCATTTACGTTGCTAGCGTGAGAGGGAGGAGAAAGAGGGTGTTTTCTACTAAAATGAAGGAGAGAAGGTTGTTGTTGCCTAGGTTGTTGTCGTTTTTTATAAAGGGTGGGTCCCTTTTTGTTATTTACATCAAAAAATTGCATTACTACAAACAGTGACATGCCATCGAACTTTGAGTTCGACAGGTCAGTATGAGTTCGATGGACATGCTCAAGAACACAGTTTTTGTGTTCATATCTGGTTTAAATATGTTTTTTATTTCCATCATCCCAAAAACAATTATTAATGAAGAGCAAGAATATGATCATATAGGGGACTTAAATATGCAAATGAAGCACTTCAAATTACAACAAAATCCAAGCTTTCGACAAAACCCAACATTGGAGTAGTGTGAGAAAGAAAGCTCAATGTGGATGAAGATGGAAGAAATATGAGTTGTCATTGTTGGCAAGGTTGGTTAGAGAGTTAGAGTTAGTTTTACTAGGCAGTTGGATGTATTGAAGTTGAGAGCAATGAAGAAAAGAGAGAGAGTGAGCTTCTACCTTAGACGTAAATGCATGGAGAATAGGAGAGAGAGTGAGGTAATTGAGGGCTTGAGGTTGATTGTTTTTTCAATAACATGGGTACCACTTAATATTTTAGGTAATAACCAAATGGGATTACCATTTCATATCAATTTCCTACACCTATCAATTATATGTCCATTTGTCTATTACTAATGGACATAATGTCAATTTTGCAACATCCCCCGTTTCATGTCCATTTTGCACTCAAATGAATATATGCGCACTTGGTGTCTTCTAGCATATCTCATTTGAACTCAATTACCATGTGGCTATGTCTGCTTTTATTTTACTGCGATTTTATAGTGTTGACTTCTTGCCTTGTGAACAGTAAGAGCACACCATCTGATGGCGATGAATATTCCTCTTTCTTATGATTTGCATACGTATGTTTAGTATTAAACACACGACCACTAGTAATGAAACTCTAATGGCTCTGGAGTATTGCCATGTTGTAACTACATTTTGTTCTTACACAGCTGTAGACTGAGCTTCTTCGCATTGCAAAAGGAAGCTACAATTGCATCCACCTCAACCGTTACCGTCTAAGTAAAACTGACACTAAAAAAACTTCCTAGACATGTTTGAAGTTTACTGACTATTGTGGCAGCTCATCTTCGGCTTGTTCTCCCTCGATGAATTTGTAGGTTCCTGCTAAATACACAATCCCATAACTCTAGGAGCATATTACACATTTATGTTGTTACATTAAATAGCACTATATTGCTCAAATTGACTTCTAAACGGTATAATGCTGAACCAAATAAGAAATTAAGGCTCACAAACTTTCTTTAATGTCATATATATATATATATATATATATAATTACATACTCTCTTATATTACAGTTAGTTGTACCTCCGATTAGAGTTTCTCCAACAAGTGCTTTCTTGCAAGAGTTCTAGATGTTTCTTGCTTATTATGATCTATGGCCATTGTTGAGTATAGATGGTTGGTATCGACCATCATCTTCTCCAGGGAAGAAACATTCTCAATTACGTACAAGGAAAAATGCAAGGTCAACCCTACATCCAATAAATTCAATCAATTTAGCCACCTTCAGAATCCTGTGTTGTTGCTCGACCCTCAGTATCGTGTTTTCTTCACTGGAGTCCTCCTCAAAGAATTGAAATTGCAAAGGAAACATAAGGGTCATCTACTTGGACGCAATCAAGATTATTCAACTTTGAAAGAAGTATCACAGATTTTTCAGTCGCCTAGAAAATAATGATGATATTGACTTATCCCAAATTTAAGTTCATTCTTTACTTAAAAAAAAATTAAGTTCATTCAAAAGAGGAGATGCCTAGAGTAGGTGATCACACAAGAGAAAATATATCTTCTTAGGACACAACACCAGTTCCAAGTTCTTGAGGCACCTTAGCGTGGAAAATTTCGGGGAAGCCGGTGAAGTTCTGAACCAAAACAGTGTCTTCAAATTAGTTTCATTGCAATCAACAAAAAGAAGGAAATAAATTGGCACTAAAACCTATCGTTAGGGAAACATAATGTTTTTGGGTCAAAGAGTAACAGCATGTTAACTTCAACCAATCCGTGTTCGAGGTCGCTACAAAGAGTCTGGTATGGAAACTGCTCTCCGTAATTATCCACTTGAAAATCTGATACATTTTTTTTCTATGACGCATGGACACTCCAAAATAGAGGATGTCTCCGCCGTGTCAGGTAATTTGGATACTCATATGACACTCCAAAAGACGTGTCAGATACTCTTGCTGGCATATTCCGCTATTTTAGAGACTGGACATATGAGGGGACACTTTGGACACACATTAGGAAAGACGACACTCGCCCCTTTGTGTCATGAAATATTCTGAACTTTAAATCTGCTAAAACATTTCAAGCTAACGAAGAAGATACACTATTTATGATTTTTTGAGAGCTCAATATATGATAAGGCCGCTCTTTTGAACGAAAAGGTTCAAGTGAGGTTCTAGGTTCTCACGTGCGTTAAAATTGAACTCACGTACGCTGCTTCCCTTTCTCTTCTCATTATTATACTTCGTCCATGATTTTCTGTGAAATTTAAGCTACTAAAATTAAAGAAGTTGGAACCAATATTTGTCAGTATTAGTATAAAAATTCAAATATATATGGAAAAATATAATAGAATGTAGATTCATTCCTGTCGTTTCGTATTGTCATTCTTTTAGAAAATGGCGTATCATGTATCCATATCCGTTTAACATATTTTTTTTTGCATATGCACAGTTTAACCCACCAAGGAGAAGCATTCGTCCTTAATAGATTCCTCAATTAGAACGTAGTCACACAGCTAAACGCGCACTTGAAGTGAAAAAAAACGAAAACACCCGTAGCCTAACTACAAATGACTCCAACCTCAGACAACAAAAGTTAACTCAAATCACAGGTCGGTGTAGTGTATTTTTATCTTTAAATCGAATATAGATAGAAAACATTGTAAGATAAGCAACATAAAATGGCACAAGGAAACAAAACAACAAATGAAAGGCTTACCAGAACTATAATCGGTTCCACTTCTAGTGTCTCCAGCAGAGGAATCTGGCTCAATATCTGGACAATATTCTTTGTGTCATTGTCCACCAAGACCAAGGTAAATTTTTCCGTCACAAGGCACAATGTGTCTTTAATGGCAACACATTTGGAATAGCCAGAGTACTTGAATGACTCGAGATTTACATAATAAATACTAAGATGCTCCAACTCCAAGCAAGATAAAATATATAAATGCTTCCGCTTCAGGGACTGACAAGGTTCATTAAAGTTAACCAAAGTCTGTGAATCCGACACAGATAGCTCTTCAAGGAATGGAGAAATTGAGAACAAGTACTCGAGAAAATATCATGCTACGTACAAGGGCTGCAGGTAGACGGATGTTAAGGAATCAACTTTATGACTGCGGATAACTTGATTAGTGAGGGAGCATCTGTTTGGAATTCCACAGTTAAAACTGAGTTAGAAGTTGAGCCGTTTCACTCTCTTTTGCAGTGCAAACTTAAACTAGACATCAATATCACGTTAATAGCTTTTACTATTGAAAGAAAAGACAATAGTGAATCTTCTATGCTAGCGACCAAAAGTAACTGCAAGATAAGATTTACACGGGCTACAAATACCCTGCATCTAACATTATAAAAGGGCTGCTCGTCTTCCATAAACTCAGACACATGATCATCATCCTGAAAAACAAAACTCAAACTCATGGCATATCTCCACAAGTTGGTCCACATGTGAGCCAAGACACTAGTCTTTGCTTGTTGTTCGATATCCAAATGAGAGAGCACCGAAATCATAATATTTCCAGGCAAGAAACTAATACGATCCTCCGAATGCTTGCATCTCTTCACATGCCAAAAAAGAACCCAATCAACATAGAATGCATAGTTTTGTGATTACTAAAGATGACGTGCATGATGAAGGAAATTCTCACTCTTGGAATAATACATTAGAAAAGTATCAACATTCATATAATCAAATGGGGAGGAAGTAAGAGAATAAATACAAAATTCCTACTTGGATTTTACCAAAATGCGGAACACGTTCATCATCAATAGCCCCATTCTTGATTTACCAATAAATTACTGGCGCTCTCCATTCCTCTCGAAACCTGAAAGAATAAGTTAACAATAAGTACCAATGGAATGTTACAAGTAGTTGGATAAAGAATCATTGTGCATGCAATGCATATATCCTATAGCATGCTAGATTGTTGAATTACATGTATCCATCATTTTTCTCAGTTAATAAATGGTTAAGCATCGTGGCATACCCATAAAGAATTATTATCGACAGATATCCAGTATTTCTCAGTCATTTTTGGCGAGCATTGTGGCAAGAAGTGGATACAACTTTAAAACACTCGAGTGCTTACCATCCACAAATAGATGTGCAAACATAAAGAGTGAACCAAAGCTTAGAAAATTACTTGAGGTGCATGTGCTTGGCATAATAGTTGGTTTTGTCTTAGCTATGGTATAACACACACTACCACAGAAAGCTCAAAATGTCCCATTTTAATGCCATGTATGGCTACCCACCTAAACACCTCAACTACCACCAGATACCCAAGGACACAAATAGAGATGTGCATACATTTGTGCAGGAGAGAAACAAGGTGCTGTAATTAATCAAAGATAATCTACTCATAGTACAAGAAAAGGTGCAATTGTTTGTAGAAAGACAAATGTAAATCCAAGCTTTCCATGTGTCTCAATTAAAAAATGTGTGGGGAATCAAATTAGGGTTGATACTAATATACCTGGAACTGGGAACGACGGGCACTTCCAACTTCAACCATTGGCCATAATCGAGCGACGGCTGGTTAAGTGACACAACGCTGGTGTAGGACAGCTGCTAATTCACTAGACGAATTAGTCGGCTTCAGAGGCAACGTGGGAAGATTTTGATGTGATTAAAGCTAGGTTTCCTAATTTTCAAACATGAGGAAATGTTTCGAGAAGAAGAGGCGAATGTCATGAGACTCCACTGAGAAGGGGTAAATCGCCTTTATCCAGATCCAGCAAAATAACATGACTCAACCAATGGACCAACAACATGTGTCCAGGCAAAGTCAATCCGGTAACGATGATAACGAGCTTTCACATATTACTGCCCAAATGTGTACATGGTATATAAATCCTTTTGGTTGTGTTGTAACAACTTATCAATGAATTGAATATCAATACAATATCTCTCTTTCTCATTTCTTCATTCTCTTATCTTTCTCTATCTTTCTGTTCATACAAATCCGCCATTAACGCCATTTCCAGCTCCCACACCAGTTCATAGCGTGAAATTGTCTTCTAAGAATCCCTGATTCGACCAGATTTTCTTGTTCGCAACGATCTCCTCGCACAAATTTTTTGATTTGGGAACTAGTATGTTCTTCCTCTTCCTCCGAAAGGTGGTGGTGGTTGCGGACGGTTCGTCCTTGGAATTTTCTTTGGTGGAGAAAAAATAAGGGAGGCTTCAACTTACGGGTGTTAAAGGTGAAGAAAAAATAAGGGTGGCTTCAACTTACTGGTGTTGGGGGTTGGTGATGTTTCAGGCGGTGGCTGAGTTCGTTTCGAATTTAGGTGGGCGGACAATAAAATTGTAGATTGAGGGTTTCTTAGTTTATGGGCGTTCGAGATGGGTGGAGAATGAAACTCGTGGTGCGGATACGCATCCGTATCAACTTCCCTCTGGCTGAATATTGCCTTGTCCTCAACGCGAAAGAAGGATCGATGACAACCCAGTGCCGCTTTTTTCAATCCTTGCAAGACAACACGTGAGTCCCCATGCTGAAATTTCAAATTTAGGTGGGTGGATAGTGAAATTGTAGTTGTTCTGCTTATACCGAAATCAATCTGCTGCTTCCCCATCCAATAAAATCCCCACAAGTTGAAGTTGTTCCTCTTGCGGGCTGACAATAATTAATGCATGCTAGTACTTTAAGATCAAATGTGGGGATCCACACCTAAGAATTTTGGCGCCTCCCCACGTAGTTTGTGGTTGCGTGCGTTGGTACCCACATAATTGTTTTGATGACCCTGTGGTTGGGCGCTGGATGGGCCATAAATAGCTAGTGTATTTGACATGGGCATATGAATGTTATTGAAGGATCCTAAATAATAAGGTTTCACCATAGTTGGGTAGCCCACATTTAAGTGAGGCCCCTAGTGATTGAATGAAGCAGGCCCAAGCTGATGTTGCAACCTAGGTCCCTCATAGGTAAGCAAACCTCCCATTCGTTCCTGATGATGGCGGCCATGGAGATGGGTGAAGGTTTGTGGAGGCTGGTGGTTGATGGTAGGAGGGCGGTGGTGGACGGAGATCGCTGGAGAAGGTCGTGAGGTGGCCAACCTCCATCTGTGGAAGCAGATCTGGCGGCCATCCTGTGTTGCTGCTGAATCGCCGATGAGTGGAGCTGTTGGAGGCCAATGCATAGGCGGAAAATACCGTCTGGAATTGCGGGTCTTGGTTCAACGCCGAAAGCGGCTGGGCATGGGTGTCTTGGATGGTCGGCGGCACGAGGAAGTTCTGGCGCTACAAAGGCAGCGAGTGCTGCTGCCATTGAATAGTTGTCCCTGTCCATGATTTCGGTTGATGTCTACTGTGGATAATCTGTCAAAGACAGTGTTAGCTGGATGCAAGACTCGACATCGGTAATTTTGGTGTCGAAAATGCTGATTCAGGTCTCAATTCATGCAATTGCAACAAGATATTGTTCACCGAGAGTTGCTGAAATTCCCTCTTAGTTCGCCATGACTAATGCACCAGTTGGTTGTGGTGATGCTCAATGAAAGCACCAGTTGATAGCGAGAAGCTATCGGGTTGGAGGGATTCGAGTTCTTCCGGTCTCAACAAGACATGAACACACACGGAAAATACGGAAAACACAAACTTTATATTTTTTTAATTGATAATTAAACTGAGAGACTACAACTGTTTAAATTGAAAAAGAAAACTAAACCTAACCTAGACGGTTCGTCCTTACGAGCCGGAAAGAACCGTCAAGAAAACTTGGTCTACTACTATGACGTAATTAGAACGTACTACTATTTCGTGATGTAACTCTTGAGGTATTTTTGCGGGCGATGTTCTTGTTGTCCCCGTCTCGGAGCTGTGTCATGGTGCGGATACGCATCTGTATCATTATCATCCCCATCTTATATATAGTTCTTTAATCCCTCTCTTAAAATTTTACTATGCTCCAAAAACACTGTTTAACCCAACTCTACATATCATCCTTCACACAACTACCTTCCCAGAAGCATAGACTGAGTTAAAGAGGACAACAATATTATTCACCATTAAGCTCTATTGGCGGAACTTAAAAACAGATACAACATGACCAAGTAGTTGGTAATCTTGAAGAAAAGTACACAGATGCCGACGAGGCTTGATATCTTATAGTGATGAATAAAACAACAGGTGATAAAACAGAGTGTTTGAGCAAGACCGATGAAAAAGGATGAACAAGAACACAAAGAGTTAACGTGGTTCACTAGCAAAGTTTCTAGCTACGTCCATCGCCAAAGCGAACCTAATTTATTTATGAGAGAGCCAATTACAATCCAACACACACCACACTATGGCCATAGCGGCGGCCCACACAAGTATGTCCATGACCTAAGACCATATTTACAGACCTAAGACCCAACTTGTGCCCAAAGCAACTTAAGAAACATACCAAAACTGATTAGGAAACAACCCAAACCAAAGCACAGCCCGTTCCTCCTATGTCTTCCTCGCTCTGTTGCTTCGTTAATTTCCTATGCTAGGTATTTGAATCACCAATACCTAACAAATCTACGCCTTGATTCAAACATCCTAGCAGACCTGATGCCCTCTTCATCAATTCAATCGTGGATGCGTCTCCCTGCCAAGAACGTCACCACCCAATGTTCTGCAGTTGTATGCGAAACCCGAATCTCCAACTCGTTGCTCCAACTGCCATGCGTCCTCGCAACGACTGCGCCAATTGTGAATGCACCTCCAACAATTAAATCAATTGCTCCACCCACAACCAACAGAATGTATTCTGACAATTGCGGTTCTCGAATACATTCCATATGCGCCACTATAAGCGCGTCTATGCATCTCAGCAAACGCAAAGACATGTGTGCTCCCAATAAACATATCCCTAATGCAACATGACACAGTGCATACCCCGCATCCTTCCAATGACACTTAAATACAAAATTTCCCATCAATCAATCAATTTCATGCCAATTGCGCAACCGATGAACCGCACCAATGTGCAAACCAATACACACCCAATAATGTGCCAACAACCAATGTGTTCACAATAACATGCCATCAAACAATGCATGCACAATAACATGCGACCAATCGCGTGCCGAAACACGTCCAATTGCTCCATACCACGAGTCAAATATGCCAATTGATTCGAGTCGTCTCCCCCTTGGCTTGAATCCTCCTACCAACTAGAACTAGATCACTCCATGCTGATGCTCCAACTCTTATGAGTTCCTACGACGGATGATCCCGATTCATATCCACATGCCCAATGCTCCACGCGCGGAAGCTTGATTGCGCCTGAACACCAATTGCACGTGAACCGCCAGATTCGTGCTGGAATGCGCGCATGATGCTCCATGAAAAGGAACTCGATTGCTCCCCAATAAGGAACCCGATAGTTCCTCCAACAAGAAACCCAATAGCCTCCCCCAATAAAGGCTTGGTGGCGGGTGTATCAACAATATTCTTCTCATTAACCCGATAAATCTTGATCATCCCCTCAAACGATGTTTTTCTCAAAACCCTAACCCAACCAGGTTCTGATACCACTTGTTAAAATAGAGGGTTTGAGAAAGAACGATGAACAATGATGAAAAAAAAAAGAAAGCATTAACGTGGTTCACAAGAAAATTTGCTAGCTGCATCCACGGCCCAAACGAACCCAATTTATTGATGAGATAGCCATTTATAATCCAATACACACCAAATTATGGTTACAACGACCATCCACACAAGCATACCCACGACCTATGATCCTATTTATAAACCTAGGACCTGACTTGTGCCCAAAGCAACTCATGAAACATACCAAAACGAATTAGGAAAAAAACCAACCCGAACCAAAGCCCAACCGATTCCTCCTATGCCTTCCTCACCCTGTTACTTTGTTAATTTCCTATTCTAGGTACTTTAATTACCAAAAGAGAACAACATGTAACTCCGTTGCATTGAGAAAGTGAACTACCGAACACTGATATAGGGAAGTAACTAAACCATAACTACCTAACATAAACCAACTAACAGGTAGTCATGGTTATCTAAGGCAGTTACACGACTATTATAAACAAAGAAGGACCGCGAGTGCTGTATATTCTTGCTAACACTACTCGTGAAATGAAAACAAGACAAAACACAAATGCAATTGCGTTGCATAAAAGATAAAGGGTAAAAGACAAAATCCACCCCTCGAGTATGGGTTATATACAAAAACAACCCTCGTATTTGGGGATATACAAAAACCACCCTTGTCGATACAAAAACCACCCTATCAGTGGATGGACGTTAGATGAAAAGCACCCTTCCGTTAACATCAATTAGTATGGGAGTGCAATCTGTCTTTTTATGACAATTTTGCCCTCTTTTGTACTTTTTTTGTTTATTTTGTTAGTGTCCTTGATGTTCTTTCTGTTCTTGTCCACCACCACCACATCCCCGCTGCCACCCACCAACACCCTCGTCATACCAATCTGCTCTTGGAGGATTAATTAAAGAATACACTTCCACCGATTATTCTTCCCCGCCATCTCCTTTCCTTCCCTCTCCATCTCTATCACTTTCTCGACTATGGTCCGGGATGATTTATCAGACGCACCAGGAAAGGAAGGGATCTTGTTGGTCTGGGTCTTGTTCACCTGGGACTTTGTTCGTATTGGGGTAGTTACCTAATTCGAATTCACCAGGCGGTTCAAAACCCTATATCACACACAGAACCTAACATCTATCTCTCTGTTATTGTAGACAACCCACTGCCGCCCCCACCAACCATCAATCCAGTCCCATTCAACCACCATCTTCTTCACTATCGCTGCCACAAACCAAAAAGAACCAAAAAAATTAGCCATATCCAACCAGACCACCATCAGAATTACCCAAGAAGAAAGACTCAATATTTTTCCAAATAAGAACCCTGAACTAGGTTTGAGAGAACGGTCAAAGCAAGCCAACAAACCCAAAAAAAGAAAACCGAGAGAGAGAGAGAGAGAGAGAGAGAGAGAGAGAGAGAGAGAGAGAGAGAGTGAGTGAGAGAGCTAAATTTCTTGAAGCCACAGTGTAGATCCGAAACCAAATCAAAACCAAGCAACCAAATCGGAGAGGGTGCTCAATAAATCGCAACCAATTGAAACACGTAACTGGAATCCCTGATTCTACTTTCCTAGATCTGGTGGTCGGCGTGCTTGAGCTTCTGCAATCTGCATCGCTTACGGCACCACCGTGACCGCCGGAGCTCTCAACCGTCACGCGCTTGATTTGTGGGTGATCTGTGGTGTGGTTGTTGTGGTGTTGGCAGTGAGGAGATGAAGAAGGGAACAGACTCAGAGGATGTGAAGGAGTTGAGGACGAAGAATAGGAAATGTAGGGGAAGCAGAGAGAAATCAGAGTGTTTTTTTTTTTTTCCTTTTTTTCATGATTGGAGGCTGAGGGAGATTTTGAAGCTGTGTTCAAGAATGGGTGAGGAAGGGGGCGGAAGTGGAGGAGGAGAGAGAGGGGGAAGAGATGGTAGGGTAGAAAATGAGGAGAATGAGGAGAAAAAATAATTTTATAGTAGTGTAATTTTTTTTTTCAATCTGAGAATATAAATGTCTTTTTTTGTCTCCGTTATGTCACAGTTATCTCTGTTATCTAACAAGGGTGGTTTTTGTGTATCCCCGAACACGAGGGTTGTTTTTGTATATAACCCATACTCGAGGGGTGGTTTTTGTCTTTTACCCAAAGATAAAACGTGTAAGCTTGATTAGTTGAATTTTTTCCGGAGGCGTACTTAATACTGCATAAGTTGGTTAGTAGCTTTTTAAGGATTGGTTTTGTGTAACAAAATTTGACACAGGTTGGGGTTGCTCCATTATTATCCTAAAACCAGAGGGGGGCGGGTTGCTGTAATCAACAAATCTATATACATAATACATCGTCTTTGGTAATTTACCCACTTAAAAAAAGGAGGATGATCTCGCTGAAGTTAGGCTTGGTAACTCGTTTGAATTAAGTCTTCTTGAAATTAAGCTCGCTCTCACGTTTCTGCTATCAAGAACTCACAGAGAAATTTTCCGTATCATGATCGATCGCTGCGCAGTCCATGAGTACTTTCAGAATGATAAATTCATTGACTATGCGACATGGTTTCATGATGAGATGAAAAATTCGAGAGGAGTCATAGATCATTGACTATCATGGCTCAAATGATAAAAGTAGTCCAACAATTGAGGGCGCAAAAGAAGACACTTGAACATCATTGAGTTGAAGCTAGTGACTTCGTAAGCCATTGTCTTTCACTATATATTTTGAATAACTTGGAGGCCAAGTGGGAAGTTGCATAGGAAATCTACAAGGACTATCTTCCAAAAGAGTTTATCATTCATTTCCCAAGGCAATTCTAGTCCATCTTAAATGAGAAGGAATTGGGATTCATATCTGGGAACAAGTACTATCGAAGATCGAAAATAAGTGAAGTTGGTGAGAAAATGATGACATCTCCTCCCAAAGAACATTGGGGTGGATTTGATCCTCTGGATCATGAGGGATTTGATCATTATAGGTTTTGTCGAGGAAGAGAGATCTCAAATGACTATCTGGGCACTTGGTTTCTTATAGTATTCCCTCTTTTGAACTCATTACCATATGGCTTCATCCTCTTTTATTTTACTCGTGATTTATAGTATTGATTCGTGCCTAGTATCACGGGTTAACTTCTTTTCTAACATGTGCGGCACTTGAACTCTTTAAAATAAGCCTAGAAGAACACCAAAAGAACACAAAGAGAGCTTTGAGGAAGAGAGAGCTTCTATTACTTAGAGAGAGAAAGAGAGAGATTACAATGCTTGGATTGATGGATGTGGCAAAGGAGGCCACTTCTATTTATACAAGTCCCTTCCCCTTGGAAGATTCAAGATAATCTAAGATCTAATGGGGCATAGTGAAAGCATAGAAGCTTCTCACCTCCTTGAAACTAATATTTTATGAAAGAGTCTACATATCTTCCACTTACACTTATGTACGTCTTTCTTACTACAACTAGTGGTGGAATTCCATAAGTGATAGGAAACTAATAATTAATGTGGGTCAAGATAGTGTCATGGGCCATAAAAGTGGGCCAATAAGATACAAAATGGAGCCCATGACATTCTCCCCCACTCAATCGAGAAACGTCATCGTTTCCGTGTGGAAGCGATCGATTAATTCCTTATATTGCCGTAGAGAATCCTCTGGTACCCATGTCGCTTGGATCTCCAGTAGTCCCATCCATAACACCAAGTACTCATTGTACTTTGGTGTCCCGATTTTGTGCAAGACTCCCCCGACAATGATGTCTTCAACTTCCTTACCGAAGACGATCTTGTCACACTGCGGTTCTTGTGTCTGTGCTTCGTCTTGTCTTTGATGCCCGTCCTTTCTCTTTGGTTCGTTCCTTCTTTATGACCCCCAACTCGGTATTTCGTTCCAATGCATCGGTCATTGCACTAAACTTCTTCGCCTCATGTTCTACCTGCCTCAGTGGTGTACATTTGGGGAACTCCTTTGGCTTGACAACCTTGAAGTCGTCTATTACATTCATGATCTTGTGTGGGATCTCTCCTTGATTACCCATGGCTTGTTTCTTCTTTTTTTGGATCAACGATGTCTAACTCCATGCTGGAATGGAATTTGCCCACGTCCCTCCCCCTCTTCATCGGCATAAGACAAGGAGGTCCTTCCCTAACGATGCATGTCGAACAAAACCATCGCAAATGCCTTCTCATTGTCCATTAAGTAAGAACCAAGCACTATCTTATATTCCTCCAATGGAACAACCATTAGATCCCAGGACCCCTTATTTTTCAAGCTTGAACTCAACTCCACGAGAAACGCCTACCAATGGCTTAGCTTTGGAATTAACGGACTTGATATTCCCATATTCCTTGGAGACTTTGAGCTTGATTCTCTTGGCCTCCTCTACCGATATGAAACTATGCATGGCTACCGTGTCTGCCAAGGCTGTAGGGTTGTGATCATGGATACGCAACGGAATAAAAAATAATTTATCCGATCAAGACCCTCCAAGGATCACTGGAAGAGAATTCATAACGATAGTAAACGATTCGTGTCATGTACCTTGTAGGTCTCCTTTGATGACTTCAAACGCGAAAAGTATCATGTTATCTACGGTTGATTCACGCTTAGGATTGAGATCTAGATCCTCCAATATCCTTGTGCTAGCTAGGAACGATGGAGGAGGACGGAGAAATCGCGCAACGGATACCAAAGAAGAGGCTCGACCTCATCCTCTTTGGCCGACGGGTAGAGGGGGCGGCAAAAGGGGGTTCGCCCTCCTTTTGTTGCTTTCTCTCTATTTGATTTTTCTATCATACTCTAAGTATGTATTTGTATAGAGAAAATAAGCTAGGAGTGTTCTTTATATAGTCCAACAACTCATTGTCCTACTACATAAAGAACCCCTCTCCCAATCCTACTTATGTAAGGATTAGTGCCTTTTGCAAACTAGTCCTAATAATGTCTATACATGAATTAGTCCACGTTGTCAAATCCTAATAATTTCTATACATGGATTAGTCCAACTTTCATATTAGTCCTACTAAGTTAGCAAGTTGTTGCATTTTGATCCTTCTAATTAATTAATCATATTAATAAATTCTCAAGTCTAGTTCAATCCATATGGCGTGTGACCCCATAGGTTTCTACTTAGTTGGTAATAACAATTTACTAACATGGAGCAGCCTCTAGCAAGACATCCACGCTACCCAACTAATAAAAATCGTCATCCGACAAACCTTGTGCAAGTATTGTCTCATCCCTTTGTCTCAATATCCGGATTGGACACGAGACATACAAGTCACACTCGTATATCCAATCCACAGTTCCTTGATCCTGTGAATAGCCTTATTCGTGCAAATAACATCAATATCCTATATTGATTTATTTGAGTATGGCCAGACATTCTATAAGCACTATCCCTCGAGTGGCCTAGGATGTTTGCTCCCGTTATATGGGGGACAAATTCTATCAACATCACTATGATATCTAAGCTTGCTTCCTATTGTGTCCGATATGCGCCTTTATGTCTACCCAGTCACGGTGTAGCGTTTGACGCTACCAAAACACAATACTCCACAACTAGATGATCCTTCAAGTCTAAGGATGACAATACCATTGTCACCGCGAGAAGCACTTGTGACTTTACATAACATGTATGTAGCCTTCTCGGAGATGGTTCAATTCAGTATCACATTACTCCTAATGCATACCCATGTTTTAGATCGTGATATCTCCTTATCAATCCAACCCCATACTAGTCTATAGTTGATTGTCCTGTTAATCAATATAATCGACTAGGGATATTTAAGAATTTAACATTTATATTCTAAGAACTTCATTCATGTTAACATATCTCTATATCGATAACATAATGAACCGTAAATCCACATATTTTTCACAATAAATTGATTGCCTCTAGGGCACAATTCCAACAAAGGCTTGGGTGACCCCACCATTCAACCTTGCTTCTACAAACATAGTCCCCAAAGCCCACTAGTCTCCCCATTGGGGGTACGAGCTTTGTATTGGAAGGCGTTGAGGAGCATGAGCATACCTATATTGGCCTCCTCCTCAGGTTCCTGGTCGGCTTGAATTGTCGTAAGCTTCCCCCTACTTGGACAATTATAAGCCATATGACCATCTTTTTTGCATAAGAAGAAAGATTTCTTACCCTTTTCCACCAACTGCTCCATCGGCTTGTCCTTCCGTGTATGGTTCTCCCTTGACATTTTTGTATGGTCGAACTTGCCCTTATCCCGGTCCCTCTTGGTTGGAATACCCCAATGGTATTTCTCTCGATCCTTGTCTCCCCTACCCTTGGTCAGGCTACTCCATTTTTCCTTGAGTTTCCATCATCCCTCCTATGGTAAATAAGGGACTCGGCCGTGGAGACTGCTTTATTGAGTTTTTGGACACAATGCCGCTCGAGCTCACTTGTGTACATTTTCCACTTATTTTTGTGTACATATTTCTTTCCACAACTAGTTGTGAAAGTCTAGAGAATTCCATAAGTCAAAGGAAACCAATAATTAATGTGACCTACAATAATTCATGTTGATCAAGAGAGTGTCATGGGTCATAAAATCTGGCCATTTAGCTACAAAATAATGCAGCCCATGACACTAGTGAACAACAAGGGCACATCATCTGATGGCGATGAAGATCACTTTTTCTTATGATATGCATGCGTATGTTCAGTATTAAACACATGACCACCAGTAATGAAATCTAATGGCTCTATAGTATTGTCATGTTTTAATAATCCTGGCTACATGTTTTGCTTACGTAGTCGTAGAATGAGCTTCTTCGCATTGTAAAAGGAAGCTATAATCGCCTCCACAAAAAGTGTTACCGTCTTAGTAAAACTGCTAAAAGAAAAGCCTCCCTATACTTTCTACGAAGAAGAAATTGTTCTTTCCAATATGAGATTTAATGTGGCAGCTTCCCTTGATATGAAAATTACTTCGGTGACACCTTATCTGCAGTGCCCATTCTCCCTCTGAGAATTTGGTTCTTGCTAAATACACAACCCCATAAATCTAGGAGCATATTACACATTTATGTTGTTACATTAAATATCACTTTGTTTCTCAAATTGTATTATAAATTGTATAATGCTGAACCAAATAAGAACTTAAGACTCGCCAGGTAATGATCCATTTTTATGCGTAGACAACTTTCTTCAGTGTCATATATAATTACATACTTTCTTATATTACAATTAGCTATGCCCGCAGAGGGAGTTTCTACGACAAGTGGTTTCTCGTAAGAGTTCTATCTGCGTCTTGCTTATTTGGATATATGGGCGTTGTTTAGTATGGATGGTTGGTATCGAACATAAGATTCTCCAGGGTAGCAAAATTCTCAATTGCGTACAAGTCAATTGGTAGGTCAACCCTACATCCAATAAATCCAATAAATTTAACCACCTTCAGACCTGTGTGTTGTTGCTCGAGCCTATATATCATTTTTCTTCACCGGAGTCCTCCTCAAAGAACTGAAATTTCAAAGGAAAAATAAGGGTCATTTACTTGAACGCAATCAATTGAATTCAAGTTTGAAAGGAATATCACAGATTTCCGTCACCTACATAATAATGATGATATTCACTTACCTCAACTTAAGTTCACTAAAAAGAGAAGATGTGTTGAGTAGGTGAGCACACAAGAGACATCATATTTTCTTAGGACAACACCAGTTCCAAGTTCTTGAGGTACCTCAATGTGGGAAATTTGGGGAAACACGTGAATTCTGAACAAAATAGTGTCTTCAAATTAGTTTCATTGCAATCAACGGAAATAAAGAGAAGTGGCACCAAAAGCTATCGTTAGGGAAAATGGGTGTTTTTTGGTTCTAAGAGTAACATGATGTAACTTCACCCAATCTGTGTTTTGGAGGTTGTTACAACGAGTCCGATATGACCATTTCTCTTCTAATCTGAAGCCTTTCTGCATCTAAGGTGTATGACAGTACAAGTTCAGCTCCAGTAAGGTTAGATACCAGTATTCCACACCATTTACGCATTTGTGCCTGAAACATAGACCAGTCCGGGAAGCCAGACAAAGGCACATCTCAGAACCCTATCCATTACATTATGCCATGGGTAGATATAAACTTTCATAGTTCTGTAGGTTTTAGTTCTCCTAGATTATTTATGATACCTCTTGGACTCATGCATAGACCAAAATATACAGTGTATTAGAATATATGCTCTAGTTAAAATTAAGGACATGTATTTAGGTTCTTGACTTCTTATAGAAGATAAATGAAATAAAGGGGCAATCATTCATTGTGATTCCTCCATTAGAACATAGTGACAGAGCTAAGTGTGCACTTCAAAAGAAAGAATTGAAAAACATTGGTAGCCTACCTAAAAATGACTCAAACCTCATACCATCTAAAGTTAACTCAAATCACAGGTTGGTGTAGTGTAATTACCTTTATATCGAAGATATATAGAAGACATTACCATATAAGCAACATATAATGGCACAAGGAAACACATCAAATGATGAAAGGCTTACTAAAACTATACTCGGTTCCACTTCTAGTGTCTCCAGCAGAGGAATGTGGCTCAATATTTGGACAACATTCTCTGTGTCATTGTCCACCAAAAATAAGGTAAACTGTATCTTCATAAGGCACAATGTGTCTTTAATGGCAACACATTTGGAGTGGCTAGAGTACTTAAACGAACCAATATTTACATCATAAATACTAAGATTCTCCAACTTTAGAACGATGATATTTCTAAATACTTCACCTTCGAGGATTGACCAGTGAAAGAATAGTTAACCAAAGGCTGTGAATCCGACTCCAATAGTTATTCAAAGGAATGGAGAAACTAACAACAAGTACTCGGGGAAATCTCTTGCTACATCCACGGACTGCAGGTAGACGGATGTTAAGGAATCAACTTTATTGTTGTGGACAAATTCATTAATGAGGGAGTATTTGTTTGGAATTCCACAGACAAAACTGAGTTCGAAGTTGAGCCGTTTCACTCCCTTTTGCAATGCAAACTTCAGCCCGCCATCAATTTTCCATTGATAGCTTTTACTGTTGAAACAGAAGACAAAACTGAAGTCTTCTATGCTAGTTACCAGAAGTAACTCCAAGATAAGATTTACACGAGATAAGAATTCTCTGCATCTATAATCATAAAGGAATGCTCATCTTCCATAAAATTGGACACATCATCATGATCATCATCCTGAAAAATAAACGCATTGCATATCTCCACAAGTTGGTCCACCAACAAGCCAAGACACTAATCCTTGCTTGTTGTTCGATATCCAAATGAGATACCGCTGAAATCAGAATTTCGTCAGGTAAGCAACTAATCCGATCCTTCAGATGATTGCATCTCTTCACATGCCAAAAATTAACATAGTCAGCACAAAATGCATGGTTTTGTGATTACCAAAGACGACATGCATGACAAAGGAAGATTTAACCCCTGGAATTATACATTAGCAAGGTAGCAATATTCATATAATCAAATGGGAAGTAAGTAAGAGAATAAATACAAAATTCGTACCTGGATTTTACCAAAAGACAGAACAGATCCATCATTAGTAGCCCCCATTTTTGATTTACCAATAAATTACTTGCCCTCTCCATTCCTCTTGAAACCTGAAAGAATAAGGTAACAATTAGTATGAATGGAATGTTACAAGTATTTGGATAAAGACTGTGTGTGCGTGCAATGCATATATCCTATATCAGGTTAGATTGTGGAATTACATGCATTCGTCATTATTCTTTTCATTTTTTTCTTTTATATTAAGGAGAGTGCATGCCCTTATTTTTCAACCATCACAAATTTTCCAGAAAGAGGGTTTGGTTGATTGCATTATGTATTTCTAGTGAACAATTAGCATGGTTAGAAACTTCAAAACCCTTTTCCCACTTGAACCAATATCACAACGAGACATAGCAGTAAGCCACTTTTTATGTAGATGAAAGGATGACTTTGGTTGAGTGGATTTTGTGATCTAAGTTGAGAATGAATACGATGCCAACATCTGAAATTACAATTTGATAAGGCATATAGTAGCTTTGGATGGTCTATGAAAACTCAGTTTAGGCCAATTCAATCAGACCAATTGAATTTCAATCGAAAACCCAAACTTATTTTCTTTTATAGAGAATGATTATATCACAGGAGGCACCCAAGGTTAAGATTTTTCCACCCAAAAAATCAAATCTGGAAACATTATGAGAACTCACCAAATCGATTGCAGGCATTTGTGCTTGAGATCAGATAAATAAAGTTAGAGTAAATATTACTCGCTTCCATGGCTCAGCTTCCTCATCCATGCCCAATGTGGAATGAATTCCTCCTCCATAACCGATTTGAAATGAATGAAGGGTCTAATAATCATGTTACTGAAGATTTCTAAGGGCTAGTTTGGGAATGTTGCGGCGGTGGTAGAAGCCGTTATGTGAAAAACACAGTGGAAAAGCTGCTGTGAATTTTAAAATTAGTGTGGTTTGGTAAACATTACGTAAAAGCTGCTGTAAAATATTAATATAGTAATTTTGTGTTTGGTAAAATCAACTCCGAACTTGCTGTGAGAGGTTCAAATGAAAAAAAATATTTGACATGTGTCATTTGTAAAGATAAATATTTATATTTTAAAAAATTATAAAGTTAAAATTGGTTGTAGATAAATTAATCAAAAGCACTTTCTGGAAAAGCATCTCTCCCCTTACTTCTTGAAAACTGTTGTGGGATAGCAGAAACTGTCGAAAAAAGCAGTTGTGCTGGCAGCAGAAGCTTTCCCAAACTGACCCTAAGACCATAAGAAATCTACATAGCATGATTAATACTTAGAAAAAAGCGAAAACTATCATGATCGGGGGCTTGAGTGCCATTTTATAAACTTGAAAGGGGGCACAATACAATTAAGAAAAGTTGGGTGAGCTGGTGATCGTAAGATGGGTCTAAAACACTTCAGCGACACGGATTAGAGTTCATTTAATAAGACGGCGTCATATCCGACATGAAAGACAACTTGTTCAATTCATCATAATCTTCAACCTAATCGTTGTTGCAGTAAATCTAAGTGGAGACATGAATTTTGAGAGAGGGGAGTTGTAGATAGTGCTTTCTGGACAGGCAGATCTTAGCCACGTGGCGACCATCCAGCACACCATACTGTGCTTCACACACACTGGATCACCAGCCACGCTGATCCACGTGGGGGCTGCGAGACAGGGCCCTCGCATACCACCACACGTGACTTGTAGGGACTTAGTGGTTTGGAGGCTAGAGTAAGTCCTGTCGCGCGCGAGCAACAACCAAGCCCGCGCGCAACCCCTAGTAACTGCTTTTGAGAGATTTATGGCACGAGCTCCATAAACCCGGTCAACCTCATAACGGTTCCGGTATACGCGGATAACGTGCTGTAACGGTCCCTATATACGCGGACGAACGTGCCGTTTTGGTAAAGCTAATTAAGCCGCCATTGATGGGCGCATTAACCACACTACAACGGTCACATTCTCTGTTATATATAGGATCGTTAACCCTTCCATACAAGGGGGAGAACCACCTGAGATACGCGGAAGCTCTGCCAAAATCCTGTCTCTCTCTCATACAGTGCTATTGCCTTACTCTCTCCCTACACACAACCCAACACTTCCTGTGTCTTTTCTATCCTCTGCTCTTGGTGTATATTGAATTATCTCTGCAGGATTCTCTCGTACACAGGAGTCTAGGAGTTTGGAATTTTTTTTAGGGAAAACATTTCATTAAGACGCCGAATCAATAAAAGTTTCGAGTAAAATAACACAACCGGACAATTCTTCCTGGATCTCAGCACACAATTATTCAGTTGGGCTTCTCCCTCTTCTTTGCTGGATAAGCTGAATGGCTGCCGAATTGTCACTTTCAAGCACTATCCGAGAACAACCTGCCATTCTTGCCATCTTCAAACCTTCAGTAAAAGCCCTGATTTCTAAAAGTAAAATTGAATGGTGATAGGGATACCAGGTGCATTTCCCCGCCACAAATACACCCTCTGAGTCCCGAAGAATACAACCCCGACCTGCGATGACTTCTTCCTCAGATCTTGCCGAGTCAATGTTGATTTTTCACCAATGCTCTGTCCGTATTTGCCACCGTGGGGGAGACAACGACTCTAGTCTCGAAACCACAATGTGAGTCCTTACTTCCAGATTTGCAAAAGAGTTCAAACGGCTTTTGATTTTGTCTGATATCATTATTGGGTAGAATTTCTTTCCTCTGAAACGAATCAAGTTACGACATAAACAAATCACCCACACCCCCACTGTCCATTTGATCCTCGTTGCTTCCTTTTATTTGGTAAATATGAGTTCAACCCAGTCTTTAAGACTTGCAGGACATGTTATTAAGAAATCTGAACCCAAGATATCATTCCATACTTCCTGCATGAGAGTGTACTCCATGAACATATGGTCTTCTGTTTCCTGCAACTGCAAGTTGTGTTTACCAGGATTGCCTTTCTATGAACTCGAGTGGCCACTGGTAGAGATTGTCGCCGAATTCTCCAAACTGGGTAGGCTATCTTGCAAGGGAGTTTCATGGACCAAATGTGCTTCAACCAGTTTCGGTTTATCCCCTTTGAACTCTCGACTTGCTCTTCGCTCAACTCCTCTGTAGTTGATACCCCGAAGCCACTATGTAGACCCCAGAACCTGACTCCATCCACAACAAGCAATCCTCCGTGCTTTCCTGAGGTATGGGAATTCTGAGAATTTCCCGTATGTCGATATCCCTGAAGTGAGTCAACAGTTTCCTTTCACGCCATGCCCCAGTGTGGATAAAGTCCGCCACTTTGAGGTTTACTACCCAGGGGGAGGGGGTTACCAGTTTGAAACTATGGGGTCTGGGAAGCCACCAGTAAGATAAAGGGTTTATCTTTGTGCCATCGCTGACCCTCCCACGCAGACTCTTTTCTAGAAGATCTCTGCCCCTTAAAATACCACGAAAAGCATATGAGATGTTCGATTTCGCCTTTACTTCGAGTATGGAGCCCGTAGGGAAGTAATTATGACTCAGAATGTGATTTAGATGATGTAAGTTCAGCATGTTTCAAAGGTTTGAAACTGCACTATTTCAAGGCCTTGAAACAACTTTCAAAGGCTTGAAACTACTGCAGTCTATGCCATGAACTTAGGGGGAGTTTTTCACTCAACTCTGATTCTTAAAATATTATATTTTTTTTATGCCTTATTTGATGATGAAATAAAAACCATTATAACGCTCAAAACTATTGCTAATCTCTCTTATTGACTTAGTTTTTGCAGGATTAATTAGCTACGTATTTTGCATAAACTACTTCCTAATCCGTGTATTTGCAGGAAAGGAAATAAGTTGTCAAATGGATTTCGTGCATGTGCAATATTGCCTGGACTTTCCTAACACTCTCAAATAAAAAGATTAAGTCAGTATATTTGAAGATACTGAGCAACTAGCCATTCGGAAGAGTTGTTAGGGAAGTCAAGATATGTTGCTTGATTTTTAGGAAAATCTGTTTAAAGAAGATCCTACAAATCTGCATTTCAAACAGGAAGAATTGTAGACATAATTTGGAGATAAAACATATAGGGTAGAAGGAGATTCAATTCACTAAATACAATCATTAGAAGATCACTGCATACTCAAATGCTTCACTAGCTCTCACTGTTCTTCTTTTCTGTACTTCATTTGTATATCATTTTGTTTATACTTATATTTCATTTATCTCGTGGTGTTGTTCAAGAGGAAAAACAAGAGATTCTCATTGAACCAGTTAGCTAGAGCAGGTACTAGATAGGTTAGAGAGAACCACAAGCTATAACAGAGTATGGGAAGTCTCTGAGCTTAAGATCCAAGGCTTAGCTTTGGATTAATAAGAATTGAGTTGAAAATCCTGCAGGGATCATATCCCTGAGGTAGAGACGTAGGTCCAAGTGGACTGAACTCTATAAATCCATTGTAGCTCTTGCCTTTACATTTCAATTGTTATACTTGTTCATCTACTGCTCAAAACAGGTTTTCAGTTCAAGGACTTGAAACTCATTTCAAGGCCTTGAAAACTATGAGCAAACTTTTCTACTCTCTGTTTTGATTCCAATGACTTGAAACTCACTGCAAGGCCTTGAAATACTTTTGGCTTACTAAATATCTTTGAAACCACTCTTTTGGCAAAAGTTTCCATACTCTATTCAACCCCCCTTCTAGAGTATTGATAATGTATTACCGACTACATTACTGTCTTTCAATTGGTATCAAATCGTGTATCACTGCATAGATCTAACAATCTGGTGATCATGAGGATTGTAGGAGATGGTGGTTTCTCACAGGGCAGAGTTGCAAATGGAACTTCCTGGTTCTGTGGAGATAACTTTGTACATTGGAAAGCCTTGATGAGAATGTTCATCATTGATCAAGACATTTAGCTGTGGACAATTATCCAGAATGGACCACATACTTTCTATACAAGGAATGATGGGATTAAAACCTCCAAGCCTGGTGACACTCTCTCTACTTCTGAACTAGAACAATTTTCTAAGAATTAAAGAGCTATGAATATCTTATATTGTGTTTTGAATGCAGATGAGTTCAACAGGATCTCCACCTGCAGTACTGCTGAGGAAATCTGGGATACACTGGTGGTAACATTTGAAGAAACCATCCAAGTCAAGCAGACAAAGATCAATATATTCCTGAGATAGTATGAGCTATTCACGATGAATGGAGACGAGTCTATCAAAGACATGTTCAAAAGATTCACCGACATAGTCAACAATCAGGAATCCTTGGGAAAGAAATTTTCTAATGAAAGTCAGACAGATTTGGAGAGGTCTTCCCAAAGCAAAATGGGAACCAAAGACTACTGCAATTGAAAAAGCTCAAGATATATCCTCACTTCAGCTTGATAATTTTCAAGGAAAAATTCTTACACATGAGATCTCCATGAATGAAGCTGATGGAAAACTTACAGATAATTTCAATAATCTGGCACTCAAGGCCAAAGAGAGTGAACAACCTCAAAGCCTTGAAATAGAGGAAGAGGGTGATGAAGATCCCTTTGCACTCATTTCAAAAGCCTTGACCAAAATCCTCAAAATGAAGAAGAATTTTGGAAACAACGACTTTAACAGAGACAAGTTCAGATCCTCCAGTAGCAAGGAATACAAAGGTAAAACCTCTTCACATAAATCTAAAGTAATGAATAACTTTGAGTGTGGTGATGCATGACACTTGATTAGAGACTGTCCAAAAAATAAAAGCAAACACTTTCAGAAGAGAGATCATGACAGAAAGAAGAAGGCTATAGTAGCATCATGAAGTGAGTCAAACTCTTCAAGTGAATCAGACTCAGAAGAGGAACAAGCCAACATTTGCCTTATGGCCAAGCATGATGAAAGTTGTGAAAAGAACATTGAGGTAATGGTAAACTGTTTGATTTCAAAACCAACAAATGTCCTCTCTTATTATCTTAGAACAATAGTTTTAAATGAAGAGGACTATCTGAAAGGGATCAGGACTTTGAAAGAAAAGGTTCATGAGCAAGAAAAAGAAAATTTACAACTAGTTTGCCATAACAAGAATCTTGAAATTTTTCAGGCAAAGTCTGACAGAGAATTCAAAGCCTTAGCAACCAATTTCAAAGCCTTGAAAACTCAGGTTAAAGAAGTGGCCACTGAGAACTCAGTTCTAAGTGATAACCTAGTTGCTCTAAAACATCAGCATGATGAATTAGAGAAACAAAAGATTATTTTGACTAAGAAAATTCAAGACTCAAAAAATATTTTGACAAAGCTTGCTGGCTCAGAACAGAATCTGAACATGATTCTTGGACAAAAGTTACAGTCAGTTCAAAAAACTGGTATTGGATATAACCCGAACTTTTCGAGAAAAAGTGATACCAGATTTGTGAAGGCTAGTAACAAATCTTCTCCAAAATGTATTGCTGCAAAATTGGTCATGTTAAAATGACTTGCCCCTTTAGAAGAAGAGACCCTCACATTATGAGGAACACTTTTCCATTCCAACTCAAGGGACAAGTTAGACATATTTAGGTTCCTAAATGGGTTAGAACACCTAACATGGTTGACCCTGAATATGAATCTAAGTTTCACACTTGGTCTAACAGCTAGGTAAGACAGTGAATGGTGTTTGCAGGCTGTCACTAAGAGCAAGGTTCAAAGATGTTTTATGGATAGTGGTTGCTCCAAACACATGAGTGGAAAGAGATCTTTATTCTCAGAGTTAAAAGAGAAATTTGAAGGATCAATTAAACTTGGTGACAAAGGCAAATACAGCAACCTAGGTATTGGTAAAGTTGGTACTGATTCCGAAAACTCTATATCTGATGTATATTTAGTAGATGGGTTTAAATTTAATTTGCTTAGTTTATCTCAATTATATGATAATGGCATTAAGGTTATCTTTGACAAAGAGAAATGTGTGGTGCAAAATGAGAAATCTGGAATTTGCATCCTCACTGCCTCAAGGTCAAACAATGTTTATACTTTGCACACTAACAGAGTTGCGGAGAAAGCTTAAAGTGCCTCAAGGTCTTGAAAGATGATTCAATGCTTTGGCACATAAAATTTGGACATATTAGTTTGCATACTCTGAACAAGCTAATTTCTAAGGACTTGGTGAGAGGTTTACCTTCAATCAAGTTCAAAAATCAAGAAGTATGCAACGCATGTGCTCCAGGTAAGCAGACAAGAAGCTCTTTCAAGCCCAAGAACTTTGTAAGTACAACTAGACTCATTGAGTTATTGAACATGAATTTGTGTGGGCCTATGAGGGTTCCAACTCCAAAGGGTAAGAAATATATGCTTGTTATTGTTGATGATTACTCTAGAGATACTTGGGTTATGTTTCTTAAAGAAAAATCTGAAGCTCTATTTGAATTTTTAAAGCATTGCAAAGAGCTTCAAAGCCTTAAAAACCTGCCTATTGCCTCTATCAAAAGTGATCATGGTAGAGAATTTGATCAACTGAAATTTGACTATTTTTGTGCTAAATTTGGTATATCTCACAATTTTTCTGCTCCAAAAACTCCTCAACAGAATGGTTGTTGAAAGAAAGAACAGAACTCCTGAAGACATGTCCAGGACTATACTCTTGGAAAATAAGTTGCCGAAATCCTTTTGGGCCGAAGCAGTAAACACTGCTAACTACATTCTGAACAGATGTCTGATTAGGTCTATTCTAAAGAAGGCTCCCTATGAGTTCTTCAAGGGAAGAAATCCTTATATCTCTTACTTCAAAACTTTTGGTTGTACCTGCTATGTTCATAACAATGGTAAGGAAAATCTTGGCAAATTTGATGCCAGAAGTGGTGAAGGTATCTTTCTTGGTTAGTCATTATCTATCAAAGCGTATAAAGTTTAAAATAAAAGAACAAAGCTTGTTCAAGAAAGTATTCATGTTATTTTTTATGAAAGCTATGATGGTTCTTTAAGTGATGGTTTTGCAGATCCAAATCTGAACGAGTATGAGTCAGATGATGAGCCAGTCAAGAGAACCGTTTTAAGAATTTCATGCAGGAAAATAGAAAGAATTTTCAAAGCCTTGAAAAAGAAGCTCAGAATACACAGAGTGTTCAAGCTACAACTTCAAGAGCTCAAGGCCTTGAAAATATTTCTGGAGAACCACAACCTTGGACACCAAGGAAGAGATTCAGATATTTATCATCTCATCCATCTGAAAACATCATTTCTGATCCATCCACTGGTACACAGACTACATCACAGTTGAAGAACCTATGTGCTTTTAATGCTTTTGTTTCTCTTGTAGAACCCAAAACTGCAAAGGAAGCATTACAAGAAGTTGGATGGATCATTGCTATGGAAAGTAAACTCAATGAGTTTGAAAGGAACAAAGTGTGAAATCTAGTTCCTCCTCCTAAGAACCAGTCTGTGATTGGCACAAGATGGGTATCCAGGATGAAGTTAGATGAAAATGGTAAGGTGATCAGAAATAAAGCAAGACTAGTAGCTCAAAGCTAGTACCAGGAAGAAGGTATAGACTATGAGGAGACCTTTGCTCCTGTAGCCAGGTTGGAAGAAATTAGAATTCTACTTGCATTTGCATCCCATAAGCATATCAAACTTTTTCAAATGGATTTCAAATGTGCTTTTCTAAATGGTTATCTTCAAGAAAAAGTTTATGTTGCCCAATTTCCTGGTTTTGAAGATGACGAGTTTCCAGATCATGTTTATAAACTAGACAAAGTTCTTTTATGGCCAGAAATAAGCCCCAATAGCATGATATGAAAGATTGCCTAAGTTTCTACTTGAAACTGGTTTCAAAAGAGGACTTGTGGACAAAACACTTTTCATAAATACACATGAGAAAGACATTCTAGTAGTACATATATATGTCGATGATATTCTATTTGGTGCCACTAATGATTCTCTATCCGAAGATTTCTCAAGTGTTATGATCAAAGAATTTGAAATGAGCTTGATGGGAGAATTGAATTACTTTCTTGGACTTCATGTACATAAAATGAAGAAGGGAATCTTTATGCATCAGACAAGTATACCAAGGACTTGTTAAATAATTACAATATCTCTCAGTCAAAGACTACAAAGACTCCAATGAGCTCTACACTGTCATTAGACAAAGATCCAAATTGTAAGAGCATGAACCAGAAAGAATTCATATGTATGATTGGTTTACTACTCTATCTGACTGCTAGTAGACCAGACATCATGATTTAGTGTTTGTATGAGTGCTAGATTTCAAGCTGATCCGAAAGAAACACACTTGACAGCTGTGAAAAGAATCTTCAGATATCTCAATGGTACCAAAGACTTAGGGCTTCGGTATCCTAAAAATTCTAACTTCTCCTTGTGTGTCTATTCAGATGCCGACTTTGAAGGTTGCAAAGTTGATAGAAAAAGCACTTCAGGGTGTTGCCAGTTTCTTGGATCATCCCTAATGAGCTGGCACTCCAAGAAACAAAATCCAGTGGCTTTATCAACAGCAGAAGCAGAGTATATATCAGCAGGAGCTTGTTTCTCTCAGGTTCTATGGATAGCTCAAAAATTGTGAGATATGGAATACAACTTCAAAGAGATTCCAATAAAATGTGACGACACAAGTGCAATCTCAACCACAAAGAATCCAGTGTAGCACTCAAGAACCAAAAACATAGATGTTAGACATCATTTCATCAGAGATAATGCTGAGAAAGGTGATGTTACTCTTGAATTTGTGTTTACTAACATGCAGTTCACAGATATCATCATCGAACCATTGCCAGAAGAAAAGATTCTCATCCCTGAGATTAGAACTGGGCATGCTAAATAAGGAAGCATTGGTTTAGGGGGAGTATCAGGTAAGTATTATTTGCTTCAAAGTTTTGGAAGGTTTTTCAAAGCCTTGGTTTTATTAGCCTCGACAATACAGCTTTTCAAGGTCTTGAAAGCCTTTTCAAAGCCTTGAAAATAAGTATGTATGCTACTTAGTCAATAAATTGGATCCACAATGTTGGGTATTATCTCTGTAGATAACTGCTCAATATTGCTTTTACCTTTAAAAGTATATTCTTTTCAAATTAGTATTATACTTTTTCTTTCACATGTCACACACAATTTTGAATTTCATTCATATCTTAAAATATTTGGAAATATTTTGTTTCCTTTTCAAACTCAAACTCTTTAGTATTTATCTTCTCCTTTCTATCTCTCTTTCTCTCTCTCTCTCTTGTATCACTCATGCCTCTCTCTTCTAATACCCTCAAACCTTAATGAGCTCTAGAAGAACGTCTGAAAGAATTAAATGGCTGCAGGTTCTAAGAAAAGTTCTGGAAAGAAGAGAAAGACTGTTGAGGAAGAGGTTCAAACTCTAAGTGATGAATACAGCTCCATAACTCCAAGTACAGAAATGGCTCCTTCTCCTCTTAAGAAGAAGACCAAGAAAGATCAGACTCCAACTTCTAGTAAGAGGAAGAAGACAGATCCAACTGCTCCTGAGAAACTGCCAGAGGAACGGATTGCTAGCCCTAAGAAGATGAAAACGAGGAAGCCTACAAAAGCTGACAAAGGAAAAGGGAAATATACAGATGAAGAACCAGAGAAGGACACTGGAAAAGAGCTACATATCTATTCTGAGAAGCACACACCTCCTGGTAAGAAATATGGTATTAATAACAAATGGTTTGTTAGTAATGTTGCAAGAGGATTGTGGCTAGATGGTTTTGCTTCTAGATCTATAGCCTACTGTAGCATGATTAGTGTCAGCATGTTAATGAATCTGCAGTGCATTAAAAGGTTGAAGAAAAGTTCTCTTTCGAAGATTCTAAATCCTTTAGTAATTGCTTACCTTAGGCTCACTAGGCTCTTTTATCTGAACATGAAGCAAATTGAGTCCCTAAACATGGATATTTCCTCTAAAGTGGCTGGTGAAGAGATGGAATGAGATCATTATGAGTTTGCCAATGTTTTAGGATGTCCTAAGAGGTATAACACAGACAACTACCTTAATAAGACTGAAGCCTTGAAGCTGGCTAGAGAAGAATTCTTTTTATCCAATGCCTACCTCCTCAAAGCAGTTAACATACTCTGTGCTAATTGTTGAAGCTAAAATCTTTTTTACCATCTTGATGAGGTGTGTAGTGCCTAAGGAGAATTCAAAAGAGCTGTTGTCTGACAGGGTTTTATATGTATTTGATTATGCATGGGTATGAGATTGATCTTCTTACTATTGTGACGGAACACGTGCTTTATTCTCAGACCAAGGAAAGAAAGCATCCTTTGCCATATGCCAACCTCTTATCTCTTTTCTTCCAACACCTTGAAATCCCAAATGACAGAGAAGATACTATCACAACTGGTTTTGGTATGCTTGGTGAGAAAGCATTTCAAAGGATTTGAATCATGAAAACCAGTGAGAGATCTTGGAAGTTATACTCTGACTTGTCTGCAGAAGAGCTGCAATCCAAGAAGTTTCCATAACCCAAAGACTTAGCCTCTCCTTCAAACCTACCCTCCCAATCTCAAGAACTTATTCTGGTACTTCAAAGGCTTGTTGTCCTAGAGAGTGATATGGATGATTTGAAGCAGAATCATCATGAGTTTTGGGACTTATTGAGTGAGCATGCTACTTAAGGATCAAAGCAGGCTGGATCTTAAAGAGCATCAATTTGATCCATGTGGAAGAATAAGTCTCACAAGATGCAGAAGGATCAAAGCAGGCTGGATCTACAAAGGACTTATTCAGTGAGCATGCTACTTAAGATGGGTTTGCAGGGGTAAATGATAATGCGAAACAAGTTGCTAAAGAACAAGAACAAGAGAATGAAGAAAGTCCAGACTAAGGAATATTAATCAAGGATCTTGTAAAGAAGAAAAAGAAAGGAAATATTCCAAAGGTGGTCACTTCAGCAGAGATTTTTTGAGGAAGATGTGGCTACAAATACAGGTAAAGTAGCTGACCAGGAAGAAGAACAACATGAATATGAGGAAGATGAAGAAGATAGTGGAGAAGAGGATGCTGAACCAAAGGGAGATGGAGTTCCAACCCCTTGATTCTAGCCTTTTCTTTCCTCTTTTCAAGGCCTTGATTCTCTCTTCAAAGTCTTGCAATTTTCTCCCCTTCAGAACAATTTTTTTAAGCTTTCAAAAACTTTGATCCAACATTTTCTCATTCTTTTTTGATGAAAGTCAAAAGAGGGGAAAAATCTAGGGTGTTTTCTTTTGGTACTTTTAGCTAGATTAGAGATCTGGTTTAGATAAGTAGGATGATTTTGATGCTTAACTTCTTAAATAAGTTAGATTGTTCAGTTTAATTTTTATTATCTGAGATTATTATGTCTGTTCTGCTATGCTCTAATGTTTAATTATTGCAGAGAACCAATTCTTAACAGATTAGTGGTTTTGCCTTTCATCAAGGGGGAGATTGTAAGTCAGCATGTTTCAAAGGTTTGAAACTGCACTGTTTCAAGGCCTTGCAGATTAGTGGTTTTTTCTTTCATCAAGGGGGAGATTTTAAGTTCAACATGTTTCAAAGGTTTAAAACTGCAATGTTTCAAGGCCTTGAAACAACTTTCAAAGGATTGAAACTACTACAGTGTATGCCATGAACTTAGGGGGAGTTGTTCACTCGAATCTGATTCTTAAACTCTTATATTTGTTTATGCCTTATTTGGTGATGAAAGAAAAACCAGTATAACACTCAGAACTATTGCTAATATCTCTGTTTGACTTAGTTTTTGCAGGATTAATTAGCTACCTATTTTGCAGGAACTACTTCCTAATCTCTGTATATGCAGGAAAGGAAATAAGTTGTCAAATGGATTCTATGCTTGTGAAATCTTGCCTGGACTTTCCTACCACTCTCAACGAAAAGATTAAGTCAGTATCTTTGAAGATACTGAGTAACTAGCCGTTGGGAAGAGTTGTTAGAGAAGTCAAGATAAACTGCTTGATTTTAGGAAAATATGTTTGAAGAAGATCCTACAATTCTGCATTTCAAACTAGCACCATAAGAGGAAGAATTGCAGAGAGAATTCGGAGAGACCAATTACAGAGACATTCAAACACATTCAATAATTGACAAGCAACATAGAAGGAGATTCAATTCACTCAATCCAATCATCAGAAGATCACTGCATACTCAACTGCTTCACTAGTTCTCAGTGTTCTTCTTTTCTGTTCTTCATTTGTATATCATTTTGATAATACTTCTCTTTTCTTTATCTCGTGGTGTTTTTCAAGAGGAACAACAAGAGATTCTTATTGCATCAGTTAGGTAGAGTAGGTACTAGATAGGTTGGAGAGAACCACAAGCTGTAACAGAGTAAGGGAAGTTTCTGAGCTTGAGATCTAGGGCTTAGCTTTTGATTAATAATAATTGAGTTGAAAATCCTGCATGGATTAGATCCCCGAGGTAGAGACGTAGGTCCAAGTGGACTCAACTCTATAAATCCATTGTGTCTCTTGCCCTTACATTTCAGTTTTTATACTTGTTCATCTACTGCTCAAAACAGGTTTTCAGTTCAAGGACTTGAAAATCATTTCAAGGCCTTGAAAACTATCAGCAAACTTTTCTACTCTCTGTTTTGATTCCAAGGACTTGAAACTCATTCAAGGCCTTGAAATACTTTTTGCTTACTAAATCTGTTTGAAACCACTCTTTTAGCAAAAGTTGCCATACTCTATTCAACCCCCCCCCCCTTCTAGAGTATTGATTCTGTATTACTGCCTACATTACTGTCTTTCAGAAGACTAGATGGTCGTTGGTTTATACGCCATGCTTGTTTGGCGAGCATGGCTATGTTGAAATCGTGCAAATCTTTGAAGTTGAGGCCCTCTCTTAATTTGCCCTCTTTCAGATGATCTCAACTAATCCAGTGCGCCGTTCTCTTATCAGCAGTGTACCCCACCAAAAGTCTAATCAACTTCTCGATATCTTCACAAACTCGCTTGCGAAGAAGAAAACAACTCATTGCGTAGTTAGGTATCGCCTGACCAATAGCCTTGATGAGGATTCCCTTTCCCGCAACCGAGGGATTTTTCTCCTCCCAACCCTTCAGATTGACACTAACCCTTTCGATGATTCTTTGGAAATTTGCCCACTTTTGTCTTCAAAAAGAGGAAGGCAACCCCAAGTAGCTTCGTGTTGTTCCACCATCTGCACTCCCAAAAGTCCCTAGAAATATTGTTTGTCCAGATTACTGAAGTTGTTGGAGGACACCACTGCTGACTTCTGAAAGTTGAGCACTTGGCCCGAAGCTTTTTCGTACACTTGGAAAAGTTGAAGAAGAGCTACCAGTTCACTTGTAACTGCCTCGGTGAAAATTAGACTATCTTCTACAAAAAACAGATGTGTGACTACCGTCCCCCCTCGAGAGGCTGTCAGTCCCGAAATAATGCCCTCCTGCACGTGGTTAGTTAGACTTCGCAATAAAGTTTCACCGACCAATAAGAACAAATAAGGGGATAGCGGGAAGCCTTGGCGCAGACCTCTTTCCGGCTTTATGTACCCTTCCATCTTGCCATTTACAATCAAACTGTAGGATGACGAGAAACACTGTGCATGCTGATATCCATTTGTAGCTGAAACCCATACGCTCCATTACAGCCCTTAGAAAATCTCATTCGAAGCGGTCGTATGCTTTGCTCGTATCTAACTTGAGAGCGATACTCCCAGTACGACCTTTCTGCTTTTTCATCGTGTGTAGGAGTTCAAAAGCTGCTATGATATCATCACTAACAAGACTCCCAGGGACAAAAACGCTTTGATTCTCAGAAATCAGATTTGGGAGAACAACTTTCAGGCGGTTAGCTAACGCCTTATTAATTATTTTGTAAATCGTAGAACACAAAGAGATAGGTCGAAGTCCTGTCACTTACTTTGTGTACCTGTTTAACCTTGGAGATTAGGGCGATTAGAGTATGAAGCACTGACGTCTCCCCAATTATTTAAGACATTTAAACAAATCTCTGTCACATCTTTTTTAATGATTTGTCAAAATTTCTGATAAAAAACGGTTGGGAGCCGTATGGACCCGGCGACTTCTCTGGCACCATGCCGTTGAGAGCTTTCAGCACTTCATCCTCGCAAATTTTCCTTTCTGAACTTTTGCTTTACTTATGGTAGGGTAAAAAAATTAATTAAATTGATTTATTAACGCGGAGGCTACAGTACGTCCTGGCCCCACGCGGAAGAAACCGGCTCAGCCGGTTATTGCCGGTAATTACGGTTTTACCCGCAAAAAGACAAAAAAATGGACCCTAGGGCGCCGCCATCAGAATTTTGGATAGAAATGTAAAGAAATGGATAAAACTGTAAAGATAGAGATAAAACTACATATATAAATAATTAAAAATGGACAAAAATGATTAGAATCGGATAAAACTTAAACAAACCAGATAGAAACGCAAACAACGCTCTACAACTAAGCTATTACAACAGATTTGCAAGCACTGGAGGTTTAAAGGGAAGATACATGACTTGTGAAACATAAAAGTGGACAGAAACACACCTTGCAGTTGTCGTTTCACTTAAAAAAAATAACAATTATTGCGAAAAGTAACGCAAATGCAAGAACGATGATGCATGTGTGCGATATCCTTTTTCTCCTTAGCATTTCTTGATTTTCAGACCTCATTCGTCTTGTTGTTTCAATAATTCTGGACCATCATTGCATTGTCTCCTCGCAAAAGCATGGCGGTTCTTCGTCCGCCCATACAAAGTAACTACATTGAGACCCCTGAGGCAGTGGGCACCGGTAGAAATCTCGACCTGAGTTCTTTGTGTTAGGACCAGCTCTTCTCATCACTCGTATCCTTCCACAGTTACAATACCTTGGTCCATACTCGGGGTTACGACGATATTGGTTAGAGGAGGAGCTGAATGAGGTATGTGACATGGTGGTGATGAGAATTTGGGGATATTTGGAGGAGGAGAAGATGGTGGAGAGCAGGAGTTAAATGGCAGGTGTGCTTGTGCAAGAGTGGTTGGGTGCATAAGTAGGAGAAGGGAAGGGTGGTTTGTTGTTGGACATAAATGTGGAGTAAAGGGTTCATAAATACAGGTTTGACTACACTGATACCAAAGTATATGCTGATTAACAAAGTAAAGGAATCAGTGAATGTGGTCACGAGTGGGAAACAGATTTGACCAAAATGTAGATAGAAATCCAAAACATACAAATACTATTTATGAACAGGTAGAATGTAATGTAGTTCACATGAACAAAAATAGTTAAGTTCATGGTTTTGAAACCACAACCACACAACTATTACAGCCACAGAAAGAGTCACCACCCTCATTGTCAAACAAACATACATAAGCAGGTAAAAATCCAAAACACACAGGCTTTATTTATGTCAAACAAACAAACATAAACAAAAAATGCAGATAACAATCCAAAACATACATAATAGATTTATAAACAGGTAGCATGCAATGTAGTTGACATGAACAAAAATAGAGTTTTTGGAACCTCAATCACACAACTATTACATTCCCAGAAAGATTCACCACCCTCATTGTCAACATTCTCAAACAAACAGACATAAGTTAAATTGTTTTCAAAACAACACCAAATCACATATTTCTCCTAGTCATGGACTACTCAAAAGTAACGATTCCTAAAGGTTGAATAGACCGTAGGTATTTCCATGTACTTTCTGGCAAATAAGTCCTCATTGTTTGCCTCATACTTGAATCTGTCCACACCATCAAGAAGGTCCCGTCGGATGTCGTTGAAATCGGAACGACCAATTTCATTGGCGAGCCAGATTCTTATGTATTTTTCATTGATCTTTATCCTCCGAACAGGGTCTGGGACCAGCTCCCTCAGATTTTCCATGTAGAAGCACACGTAAGCTCCACAGTCATGGCTGGAAAAAGGAAAGTAAGTAGCATTACAGAACAATTGGATAAAAATGTAAACAATATAGATTGAACTATTAGTATGAAGACATTACTTGTTATGTTGCCTTGGAATGTCAGGCTTTGTCCAAACAATCTCCCACTTTCTGATGTCATGAACAGCTCTATATTCTGGCAGGGATATGCTGAAATTTGTGTGCATTTGTCCAAGCTTCTCACGAATGGCATCCGGTAGGTAAATGTACCTCTACATCGGATCAAGGATGTACACTTTTTGCTCAATAAAGTGAAATACCATGAGAAAGTAATGCGTTTCGTGGATGTTGAGGGGAATAGAAACCTGTACATAAGCCAAAGAACAAACCAAGTCAAAAATGCCCTTCTCCCCTCCTCTTCCTCTTCCTCTACCTCTCCCTCTCCCTCTCCCTCTCCCTCCTCTGTTCGATGGATTGACAGTATTCTTTCCGATGGGAGGAGCTGGCACCTTAGGTGATCCATGAGCAGGCCTGATGGGTGGGAAAACCCTTGGTGATGCATGACCAGGCATGGTGGGAGTTGAAGATACTTGTATTGGAGACTTGGGTGGAAGCTTGTTGGATGCTGCCTGCAATAAGAAACATATGGATAGAAATCAAAACATGACAGTATGACACATTAGATGGATAGACATATAACTTATCAAATTGTTGCAAACCATTGAACTGTTCTCTTCTGAAACTTCTACAGGTTTGAATGGACTTGTAGCTGTGGTATCTACAGTACTGTGCTGTTGTTGCTCTTTTGGGTCAATTTCGGCGTTGCCCTCGGATTCTTGTTGTCTGCCCTCTCTTGAATTTCCATCATTTTGTTGTTCCTCCTCTTCATGTTCTTCTTCCTCCTCTGCAGGGTACTGCATTTGTTTACCCAACCTCTTCTCTAGTACCCTCTGCACGGTACTGCATTTGTATGCTTTACATTTTTATCCAGAAGGGTTTAGGGTTTAGGGTTAAAAATGTCTAATACGCTTAATTTTCCTTCTACCAGTTTTGTGTTTCTATCCAAAAGGTCACAATATCTGTCAGAACAGAATTCAATGTTTCATATGTATTTCTTCTTCATTATTTACTGGAGAGCATTAATTTGGGCGTGCTAATGATAACTATCAGGCCTTGAGCCGCAACATTAAAGATTTATGTTGTTTCCAATGCTAATGTAATACCCAATGATAATAATCATCCAACTCTTTGCATTCTGAATTATCAGTTTGAACTGAACAAACAACTCTCATTTTGAACTACAACTCTCTGCATTCTCCTCCAAAACAATGGAGGAAAATAGTGTTGTGTTTGGGTTACATGTTCCTGCAGATAATAGCTCTTACCTTCCAGAAAACTGTGGCAACTGTCCAGATGGTATTTCAAACAACGTGGAAGCAGAGGTGAATGCATCTCCTAAGAGGAAGTTTGATCTCAATGAGCCTCCTCCCACTGATGATGACGCAGATTTCTCCAATGTCATACACGATAATGACATAGTGAACGGTAAGATATATTATTGGATGTTTTTTGATTAAGAGTATGATGTAGTGCACTAGTTACTTAAAAATGTGCTTCTTGTTTCAGAGGGATCACTCTTCGAAGAACAAATCATGGAGAAGAGGTTCAATAGCGAAGACGAGGCGTACGATTGGTACCTTTTGTATGCATTTGTAAATGGATTCGGCATTCGGAGGGATAACCGTAGGTGTTTCGACAAATACGGACAACAAATCAAGTCAGGAATCTTCGTATGTGCCCGAAAAGGCCATCGATTAAAGAAGTGCTACTTAAGGCCTGAGAGGAAGAGAGAGAGCATAAGGATGACACTAGATGTGACTGTCCAGCACGAATTCGTATTGCTCGATCTACCCCGAACGAACAGTTTCGTGTAAAGCAAGTCACTTCTGAGCACTCGCATCCCCTAGCGGACCCTAAAGTAACACACAAGCTTAGGTGTCATAGGAAGGTCAGTCAACATGATTTGGAACACGTTATTTCAATAAGGGAAGTTGGTATAAGAACTTGTGAAGCATTCCAATTAATGGTCTCATAAGCCGTTGGTTACGCCAAAGTTGGTTACACTGTCAAAGACCTGTACAACAAGTTACAGTCATTGAGAAAGGCTTACTCTAACTCTGGAGATGGGCAGCTGGCCTTGCAATACATTGACACCCTTGAGCATACCCACGGGGATGTATTCAAAAGGTATTGTTTGAAATACTGTCATTTTGTTTGTTGTTATTTTCTATTTGCCTTAGATTTCTATCTGATATATCAAATTACTATACTGTTTCATGTTGGTTTACAATAATTGTCTACGTGCTTATAGAGTCTATCCAGATTCCTGAAACAAATATCTTTGCTTTTCAGTTTCCAGTTGGGTGAAAATCAACAGTTACAAAGCATTTTCTGGCGTGACAAGAGATGCAAACGAGATTATGTAAGGTTTGGAGATGTTTTGGTGCTTGACTCCACCTACAAAACCAACATGTACCTAAAGCCTCTTGTCATACTCTCCGGTGTTAACAATCACTTTCAGACGTGCGTTTTTGCAGTTGCAGTTCTACAAGATGAGACCACGGAATCGTACAAATGGGTATTAAATTGCTTCCTAGAAGCAATGGATAACAAGGTACCCATATCGGTCATAACCGATGGAGACTTGGCAATGAAAGCCGCTATTGAGGAAGTTCTTCCACTAGCGAAGCATCGTTTGTGTGCATGGCATCTATGTCGCAATGCCGAAGGAACCCTAAAGTTGGGGTCAGAATTTATGAAGGACTTTCGAAAATGCTTGAGCAAGAGATCCGATGTTAACCAATGGAACGATGATTGGCAATACATGGTAGACAAGTGGGGTATTGCGAACAAGCGGTGGGTAACGGGTGCCTACATGACGCGCAACTTATGGGCAGAGGCTTTTCTCAAGGAATTTTTTTTCGCCGGTCAGACAACTACACAAAGGTGTGAGAGTATCAACAAATTTTTCAAACAATATTTGAACTGCAAGAACAATCTCCTCGATCTTATTAAGGGAATCATGCGGGGTATCGAGAAGCTTCGTGAGAACGAGCGAGGACAACATTGTACTTCTGACCAATCACTTCCTGTCCTAACAAGCCAATTTAAGCTACTTGAAGAGCATGCGGCCATGTTCTACACTAGGGCTGTGTTTGCGAAGTTCAGGGAGCAAGCCAGGAAGGCAAGTCAATACAAAGCTATTGGTGTTGAAGAAATACCTGAATATGACATGGATGCAATCTATGTCACAAGGGAGAAGGAAAGGGCTTCTCTAGTAAGTTCACATGATACACTATCTCTTATGACTGCTTTAAACTGTTATCTGTTATATTTAGGTATCAATCTAGTTTGTCAATTGAAATATCTGATGTCCTTATTTTACAGCACAGTTCTTTCCAATACTTTCATTCTTATCTATATGTTCATAACTTCTATCTAACCTGTCAAATAAAATATCTGAAAGCTTTGATCTTTTTCCTGGCAGCACACCGTTTTCTGTCAACGTGATAATAACATGCTCTACTGTTCCTGCAAGAGGTTTGAGTCATCACATATGGTTTGTGGCCACATTATTTTTGTGCTCTTTCATAAAGGAGTACAATTCATTCCGGAAAACTTGTTATCGAAACGATGGCAGAAGACGGATAGTGACTTCTACAAGAATGATCCAGCCATGCGGGAGCCAAAAATAAGACGGTGTGACGATCCAAAAACCCAGGCATTTCGTCGGGGTTGCATGAAGGGACGAATGGAGATGATTAGTGACATCGGTGGAACATCACAAGAGACTTACGACTATTGGCAAAAACATGTTGACTTGATGATACGGGGTCTCAAGGACATTATTTTGAAGCAAGAAAATGGTGAAGAGCCCGTGGTTAATGTCAACTCACAAGAGTACGCCCACGTAATGCCTCCATCCAAAGGTGATACAAAACCGAAAGGGAGCTCCAAAAATGTTCGAAAGAAGTGCGGGAGATGCCAAGAATACGGACACAATCGAACTACATGCCCGAATCCTCCAGTTGGTGTTTCCGGTCAAGATGTCGGCCAATCTCAATCGCAAGCGTCGCAACAAACTATGATTTCCAACTGCGAATACAACTGGTCCGAGGGAATGGGTGACCAAAACTCTTCAAGACGTGTTGGGAATGACTGGACTGATTTATTCTAGGGATTACATTAACTGTGTGAATGTTTTAGTTAAGTACCTTGACATTTTTATCTGTTATTTGACCTTTTTTGTCTGATCATTTACTGTGTTATCCGGTTCTTTGCGTTTTTATCCACTGATGTAAATTCTGGTAGTGGGGCCGCAAAAAAAATTGCAGGCAGGCCCTGGGACGCATACTAGACAGACCTATTTATTAACATAACCTCAAACGTGGGTTTTGTCACCGTCCTTGATTGTTGGTGCTGATTTCCCTGCAGAAAAAACAGTGGTTTCCCACAAATTTCGTTTGGAGAAGCCCATAAACCATAGCAGAGAACGACGACCCTTTCTCGGTGGCTCTGTCGACGGTTAAATCCCTCGCCTCACTATCTCCAGTTTGATTTTTGCCCTCTCTCTTGCATCAGTTAGTCTTCTGCCTCCACCCTCTCTCGCTGACAACCGTTTGTAGAGCTTCTTCCTGCTTGGAATCTGCAATTGAAGGTAAATTTCGTGCCCTTTTCATACTAATGATTTCCCCTCATTGGTTGAATGCATCATCAATTTAGGATTTTCAGAGTTGGGAACAGTTATGATTTTGTTTTTCTTTTCAATTTCAAGTCCATCTCCTACTGTGGGTCCCCAGTTTAAGTCCTGAACCAATTTTGGTCCTCCAATCAGTCCGTCCTTCTGCTGGAGCTGATATTCCATTTTAGGCCTAGCAGTTTTGTAGGGAAGCTATTGGAGGTGATGCTCTTTGTAATGGTTACCTGACTCACAGTATGATAAAATCAGGGTTTTCAATCCGGAAGTTTAGGGTGATTCGGAATTTAAAGCTTTCATTCCAGACTTGTGGTTACGACATGAGAGTTGGGATGTCCCAACTTGCCATGTCAACTACATCAACCAACCACTTAAAACGTTTTTAATATAGTGGTGGGTTCTACTGTAGAGGTGGTCAAGTTGGGACATGCATGTGACATGAGAACTAGGATGCATAGCATTTCTCTTTTCAAAAAATTGGACTTCTTTTCTCAATGATTGCTTTTGCATTGGAATACGCCTTAAAAGTTAATACTGTACCCAATCTGACTTTTTGACTCGTATCTGGGTCACTTGGATCGGGTGGTTTTGGGCAGCAAAACGATGCGATTTTTTAATAATTTTTTCACCGTGTTATAGAGCGACTTTTACTCTACAACACAATGAAAAAATTATAAAAAAATTGCATCATTTTAATGTCCAAATCACCGGGTCAACCCAGTGAATAGTGGTAAAAGTCAAATTGGGTACAAAGAGCTGGGACAGAATGGTACCTAACAAACTAAAATGTAATAATGGAATTGAGGTTAGAGAGTTGCCTTTACGCTTTAATTGTTGAATAATCAAGGCGCGCACAAATTGTCCATTCATAGAGATGATAGGATCACATATTTTCACCCAGACTCCCTCTTTGTTATTGTGCCCCAGCTGCTCTCATTTCCTGACTCAACCACTGAACGTTCACTGAATATTGAATTTCAACATAATTCAGATCTCTTTTAAAGAGATTGAGGGAATTGTGCTTTCCATGTTACCCCAGTTTTTGGTATCGGATGCCTTGTGCTTATCTAGAATGAAGCTCTTGTATGTGTTAATTTCTATCTTGTTTGAAAATTAACTTATGTTCATGTTGATTGCTGATCTCATTATGTTCAAACACCTCCCCTTGGAGCTGCTCCGCATCATACTTAGCCTGAATTATGGACGTGTATGTTGCAAAATGATGTCATATTTCTTAAAGACGTCTCTCGCGATTTCCGGTACCTTAGCTAACTGGCTAAAATTTATTCTACCATTTGAATTCAGATTTTTCAAGTGCATTAATGTGACAAGAAGAATGTTTGTTGACCAATCAACAATTTCAACTTGTTTTCCTTAAGTTTGTGCTCGGTGTAGACTTCGTTGGATGGAGTGTGTGTTTTAGATAGTGACAGCATTTTGACCTAAGTCACATAACTCATCCTTATCCTTAAATGTGTCTGGTTGTTTGAGGGGAAAATCATCAAAAGGATGTCCTCTATAATCTTGGAGCACAGTATGAAAATAGAAGGCACAAATTACTTACTATAGTTTCTATTTTTCTTACAGTTCGAGCCCTCCCTCAATTGCAAATAATACATGCCAAAATTTTAATACTAAATAGGTTTTCAAGCTAGCAAACCGAAACTCCTTAAAATAAGGTGCTAGCCCAAGCTTCAATTGGCCTAACGTGATCCCTGTGGCTGTTAACTTTATTTTTAAGTTGAGGAAGGAACACAAGCTGTTAAGTTTCGATGTGGCATATTTGTAAATTTGTATTCTACCTTTGGAACTTCACTATGGCTGAGTTAATGTCTGCAGATCAACCGCTTCGGAGTTCAGACCAATAGAGATAGACGATGTAAATCAACCTTCTCATTATGACATTAACATTAGTTGAGATGAGGTGTGGAGGAAGAAGATGTGAACTTCTTGATGCAGGATGACCAAACCAATTAACTGAATCTCCTCTATTAGAAGAAGACTTTGGAATGCTATCATCGTAACCATTGGATACAATACAAGGAGGTAAAAGATTGCTTAACAAAGAAACCAATGATTTGGAAGTAAATTGTCATTACCTTGTTGGATATAAAAGCTATCACCAAAGGTAGATGGGAAAATGTAACTGTGCCTACCTTGAGCTATAGCTAATTTTGAATGAATATCTAGATAGAAGAGGCTGTAGACGATGAGGATATTCTAGAACTACGGAGTAAATAGATTTATTTACAATATGTTATCAGTTGTATCATTTAGTCCTATAAAAATAATAAACGAAACAGAACTTGTAATAGGGCGCTAAATATCGTTTTATATGTAAAATTTCATATTATATAGATGTAATATACTACACAGTCGCTAGAGATCTCAAATGCAATTCTTCTACTTCAGCTCACTGGTTTCCCGTCTCCGCTCTTGCTGCATCTACCGCTCCAGATGAGTTAGATATTGACCACTGTTTTTCTTAGTCCTGTTTCATAAAGTTGCATGATTCTTCTTCTCTTATACATACATTTTTAAGGATGCTTAACATATGCATAAGGTTTCGAGGTGCATTCTTTTGCAATAGATTTACCGCTTTCAATGTGATTGGATCTTCTTGGGCATCTCTTCTGAGAAAAATGAATGTTATTTGTCTGGTGCTTTGGATTTTAGATATTTTCTCGTAGACTCTCCTCCTCCTCCTCCCCCTCCCTTACGTCAGTTTCTTTGGTAATAGTTATCATCAAATTGAGAGTATCTTGATCAATTTAGTGAAACTTGTGCTGCATTTGTTTGGTATCGTTCACATTACTAACCTCAACTACATTATTCGTTTCAACTAGAATGGCCAAGGTCAAACAAGAGGAAAATAGAACAAATGTGCAAGAAGAAGAAAAGCCAAAATCTGGTGATGAGCTGTCAGAAAGAAAGATAAAGAGAAAGCGGAAGTTATTAGAGGAAGCTGCAGCTGCTCAAAGTCGTGGCGTTTGCTACTTGAGTAGGATTCCTCCACACATGGATCCTCTGCAGCTTCGGCAGTTTCTCTCCCAGCATGGAGAAATTCAAAGAATTTACCTCACACCTGAAGGTCCTTACCCATATCTCCCTCCTCAAATCAAATTATTCAATATTTGGTAGTAATTAATTGGTCATCCAATTGTTTTCCAATTACATTTTGATCTAGTATCCAAATAATACTTAAGCGAAAAAGCTGATGCATTTATGTGCAGATCCCGCTGCTCAAGTTTACCGCAAACGAGCAGGTGGTTTTCGAGGGCTGCATTTTTCAGAAGGGTAAATTACAAACCTTTTACTGCAATAGTGATGTACTCCTTTGTCCATCTTCTATTCAAATAGTTTTGCAGAGCATATACAGATTTTTTCACTATAGATATCCCCCTCGACGTTTTTTTTTGTTTCTCATAAATCATAAATTCAGCACATACTTTTGATGAGTGTGTAATCATATGATACTCTTTGGTTTATGTAGGTGGGTTGAGTTTACCAAAAAGGGTGTTGCCAAGAGAGTGGCTGAGAATTTAAACGGAGAAAGAATATGTAGGTACAGTAGTCTGATTTTTTTCATGAGTTATTTTAGCATCAACTTCAGCTATTCTATCACACGAAGGTTGAAATAATTGAGCTGTATGTATGATACGCAATTTCTAGAACAACTATACATGGAATTGATTGTAGCAAGTCACCTATTCTACGATATTGAATTTCGTCTTTTGTTTTCTCTTGGTGGTTACTTTTCATTTTTGCTTCTTTCATGTTTAGATGGGAAGAGGAGGTCCAAGTTCTATGAAGATCTTTTGAACATCAAGTACTTGCGCAAATTCAAGTGGGATGATCTTACGGGGGACATTGGTAGGCAATTTTAACTTTTGTTGTCTTGCGATAAGCCATCCATTGACCTAAAGTAATGTTTTTGACATCACAGCTTACAAGAATGCTGCAAGGGAACAAAGATTGGCATTAGAAGAGTCCGCTTCGAGGAGGCAGCGAGATTTCTATCTGTCAAAAGTTGACAAGTCTATTGCTTTGACTAATATAGAGGAAAGAAGGAAGAAGGTAAATTACTATCTCTTCCTTTTTATTTCTATTTTGTTTGACAACCAATATGTCGTGAAGTGTTTCTCGATAGGGCTACACCAGATGAGTTATGTTTAAGGTTATAGGTTCAGTTCCTTTCCTCGTCAATATACCAAATGGAGAATACATTTTACGTTTGGATTTTAGTTTGTGCTTCAAAAGGATTGGCCGACTTGATATTCAGATAGACAAGTTAAAGAAAGTTATAACTTCAGTCTTGTATGGCGCATGGATTTGTGTTTGTATTTGCTTTTTTATCTGTTCAGTATTGTGAAGTTTTTTTGATCAATACCTTGAAGCTAGAGCTTATGACTATCAAGGTAGGTCTACTATCACGAGAACAAAAGTTCGGGAGCTTACTTATTTCGTACAACCCCAGTTTTTCCCCTGAAGGATGGCAATGCGATCTGCTCCGATCCGAGATCCGGGGTGATCCGACCCTAATGGAGCGGTCCGAATCCGATCCATTTGCCTTTGGATCGGATTTGGATCACAAATATGCGGTCGGGATCGGATATGGATCATACCTGCAAATATCCTTTGATCCGATCCGACCCGATCTCATATATATACAAAATATCCGATAATCCGATCCTATATAAATATGATATATGTAATTATGTAATACAACTATAATTATATAATGTAATCATATATTATATATAATATGATTATATATATAATTATAAATTTATATATAATTCGACCCGATCCGATCGTGATCCGTTCTTGTGATCCGTGATCCGTGATCCGTTTACCTTATGGATCGGATTCGGACTTTTTGGGTGATCCGTTACATGTTCCGATCCGGATCCGAACGGATTCGGATCGGATTCAGATGAGGGGGTATCATTTTTGGATCGGATCGGATTATGCACAGATTCGATTCAAATTCGATCCGTTGCCATCTCAACCCTGAAGCCTGGTTTCTTGAGCTCAGATGAAGCCCAAATGCATAGTTTTGAGCATTTTTGTGGTTAGATCTGCATAAAATATCTGAAATAGAAAGTGAGCAATTTATGATCAACTAGTCATTGAAATAAAATTTCAGCATCTACATTACTAAGTCACAAAGTTGGGGTTTAAGTTGTGATGTTCCTGAAAAACCAAGCTAATGCAGATGCACACATTGTTTTCCTGACCATGTTTGTTGGGGCCGTAGGGTTTAAAGTCATACTGTCCCAGCAATGCTAGACTGCTGCAGGAGCACAAAATATGTTCTGAACGATACTTGTCAGAATCTAATGAATTGGATCTAATCTTATGACTAGATTCACCCATAATGGCATGAATCTCTGAATGGATTGTAACTCAAACACATTATTTGAATCTGGATTCGGGATGCTAGGTGCTGATTCTCACGATGCTGTTGTGATCCAAACCAATTCACTTGACTTCATTTTAATTATCTCAACTAGAGAATCTTGTTTTGTCAGTGGTACTTGTTCCACTCAACTCTCTTCTACGCATGTTGTAAAGTGGCTAGCATGTTCCTGCAGAAGGTGAAGGCTTACTTGTTGTATCTAGTTGTCTGTTAGGACTCTTTGCTCCGAGAACGGAGTTTCTCTGAAAAATGTGAGAAACTTTCTTTTGGAAGAAACTTTCCGGAGATTGGTTTCTGAGATAGTGTGACAATTTGTTCCTAAAAAAGAGTAAACATTCAAGATGGAAGTTGCATAATTAATGATTATTACTGTGGACTTTGGTTCAGTCATGGTTCCTGAAATTTTTGAAGTATGAGTGAGGTTGATCCTATACAGATATACAGTCGACCCTTGATATTGTTTCATGGTACATTATTTTCCTAGTCATGATTTGATTTGTTATGAATCGAAATAGAATCTGATCCTTAATTCCGGTATTGCCGAGGATGCTGGGAGACGTCCTTAAAATGATACCCTGGGTTGATAAGTAGGTTACGCTACTTGCTCCAAGTTTCTTCGTATTTAATGGAAGTGTCTGAATGATTCCAGTTTTTTTTTTGTAATATATATTGCTCTTTGCACGTTGATTCTTGCTCATTGGAGAGGATTTTTCTTCTCTCATTTGGTTCAGCAAAATAAAAATACTAGTACCAGTTGGTTCCATGCTGCATGAATGATCTGGCGGAGTCTTTTAGTTTGGATGTCATCAGTTTACGTGTATCTGTCCTGAATATGTTCAGCTAGCGAACTTGGTTCCTATGTACTTAATGAAGCGCTGCTTTTCTTACTTCCAGTTGTATGCATTGCTTGTTTTGTTATGTTACCTGAATATTTTTTAATTGATCTTTGAAAAAGCGAAAGGTCCAGCAAGAGTCTGAGACTTCTGAAGTACCAACAACACAAGAGAAGCAAACGGCAAAAGTCATTCGACAATTCACACAAACAAAACCTGTTGGTGATGGTGCTGCACAGAAAAAGCCAAGACTTCCAAGAGATGTTTTGAGCGGAGTGAGTACTGACTGTTTCATACTCTTGGCGCATGCATGGCTCCATATTTCAGTATCCTGTTTCCTGATATTATCGTCGTATAGGTATTTGGCGGAGCAAACAGCAAATGATTCGCTGTATTCAAACAAGACACAACAATGTTGCATTAGTGCTGGACTGCATCAAAGTTTTGGAATCATGAATTCTTCTGAGAGCTATAGGATTTGACGGTGTCGCTGAAGCCTCTGCAAAGTTAAATCCAAACTGAGATCATGAGACTTGACTTTTTGATGGTGAATGAAATCTTAACATGCTGGCAAAGTGTCGTGATGGATTGGTTGCTTATGCACGGAATTCAATTGTTATTATTGGATTTCGTTGATTGTTAAGAAAACTGTGTTTAATACAAGTTCCGTCATGCCCCATCTTCCTGTGAATGCATGTCAAGAAGGAATTTCAAATCATCTTTAGTCACGGCGTAGCCCAAAAATAGGTGCACGTTTGGTACCAGATGAAAATATCAGAAGTCCCTTACCTTGAAAATAATGTGAGATGATCTGTTATTATGAGATAGTGGTTTAAAGATTACATATTCTGTGAAGTATAAACTTTTACACATTATAATCCTGACACACAAAAAAGACTTGCAGTGCTACTGTAACATTGTGTATTGGATGCAGCCCACATTCGTTTAGGTGTACGTACACTTAATAAAATCTGTTCTAGTGCAATATGATGCAAACTACAACAGGGGTAAAACAGCATGAGAAAACCTAGACTTACAAATCTGCAGCCAATATGCAGCCATTGGATTTTCTCAAGGTTTGAACTCAATACCAGGGAAATGCCCGCAGACTTAGGAATGCATACCCAAAGTGCGATTGCGTTAATCAGGGTTTTCTTCTGCTTATTTTTGTTTCTTCGGGTGTCGCCGACCAACAGAACGCAACTTGCAAACTACCCGCCGGTGTCGTCGACCAACAGAAAGCAACTTGCAAACACAAAACATTGTTAAGAAGATTAACCATTCAAGTAGTATGCAAGACAAGTTTAATTCAATCAAACACCAACGCTGTGTCAGTAACACCGAAGAGTTCGATCCTGATCTGTACATCTCGGACGCTACACAAGTAAACTAATTCAAATAGCTAGATACGAGCTGAACAAGAATTTGCACGCCTATACAGGTAATAATTTATATAGAGCTGAACATGATTTACAAGAGGGTGGGAATGTTCAACACTTGATTGTTCAGTCTCATACGAGGTGGTACTATCGCTATGTTTCCTCTCACTTGTCTCCTTGCTCTAGACATTAATGCAGAGGTCATAGGACTCCACAAGGCTAGATAGTGCCTCAACATTTATACCATTGAAACTTTCCAACTCATCGAGAGCCAATTCTCTGAACTTTTCGATATTTCCCAAAATACCCTTCTGACTTATTCCTACCCTACGCACCAACCCTTCCATCATCCCAACATAAAGCCCAAATGTCCTCAACCTTTCTATCTCCTCCTCACTCCCACCTCCCAATATTGCCCCACATGCTCCTGCACACGCGTGCATGTCACCTTCCTTCTTCTTGCACACGTATTCTGCCCACGCAACATCTCCTAATTCTCCACCGTCGGATCGAACTCCCCGATCCATCATGTTCTCCTCATATTGGCCATCAATCACTCCCCGTGAGCCAAAAGCGCGTGCGATCTCGATGATCACCCGTAAGACCCGGTCCGAATGATCTTGGGCCGGGCCAATAGAACGGGCCAGCAGCTCGAACCCAAATGGTACCATCCCATCACCTGTGAGAAGCTCAATATTTGGACCATAACTGTGTTGGATCACGGGCCTCCTAACGGGCCGGTCCGTCAGAGGGAGGTGCTCGTGGACATGAGCCGCAGAGTGCATGAGATGCATGGCTGATGCCGCTACAATGGCTTCATCGCGGCTGCCGCCTACGAGCTCAGACGCCGCTAGACATAACGCCGACGCCTTGGTGGCCGGAGCGGCGAAGGCTAGCTGATGCATGGGCTCGTAGACGTCGAGAGGTGGCCGGAGGGGAATGACCGTCTTGAGATGGGCCTCGACTTCGGCCTGAAGGGAGGACCAATAAGATTGGTTCCTAGTCATGGTGACCATGGTTGGTTTGTGAGAAGAGGGTGGTGGTGGGAGTGGTTGGTTTGGTTTAGAGAGATATGAAAAGGTTGATCGAACATTATTGCAGTGAGAGAGAGCTCTGGCCATTTTGTGTGTGTCGGTATGGAATGGGATTAGAAGCTTAACTTTTATAGTGGAGAACCATGAGGGCACTGTTGTCACACCTTGGTCACGTACCAACTCGTGTTATTTATGACTAAAATAATAGTGTACTACTATGAATTAGCACTCCATGAGGAGGCCATCACCAACTGGGAATATAGAAAACATTATGATAAGAAGCAATTATTGTTTTGTAGGGTGAGCACTGAGGAGTAAGCACACTAGTCTGCAAACAAAAATTTAATAAATACTTCATCTGCTTCTTCTCTTTCCTCAACTTTTGAATTTTACCACCATTCATCATATCGTTTTGACCCGATGATTTGATTAGTAATATGATATATTTTTTTGATAAATTTTCATGACGTTGTACACTAAATTTTATTCTACAATACCATGAAAATTATTGAAAAATTGCATTATTTTACTATCCAAATCATTGGATCAAAGTGACATACCTACGGATGAAAAAGTCAAAACAGAAAGAAAGAAAAGAAACAGACTAAGTAATAGATCTTCGAGACGAAAAAAGGAAGAATGAAAAAAAGGTTTCACAATAATAGAAAATAGGCACACCATTCTCTTAGCTGATGCAACATTCTTGACGTTTGATGGTTTATTAGTGAAATGCATTTCTTGTAAAGAAAAACACCATTTGGATGTAGTTGAGGTAGCTGGACTTATATTCTCAAGACTTTGAGGTCTCGAGTTTGAATCTGTCAATTCGAATGATTTCAGACTAGTTAACTTTTCTGCTGCAGTGTACCCGAAGATAGCGATTGCAGATTTCCACATAAAGAAAATGAAGGAAATGCATTGAGGGGCATTCTGAGGCCTCCGAATCTTTTAGCCACAAATTAGGAGTTAGTGGTGGGTTAGGCCCCAAATTAGGAGTTAGTCATGGATTATTTCGGCCTACCTGAGTTAGGCCCACGAAGTCTTTGTATCTGTCACTATTACCCATTACATCCACAAGTTAAAAGATGGCACTTAGGCCCACTGCAAATGTCCCGCACTTGCCAATCAACCGCTAACAATTATTGTCGAATTAATGTCTCCTTCAAATTCAAATTAAAAAAAATCAAAATGATATGAAAAAGTTTCTGAAGAAATCAAAACATTGAACATGGAATCCTCCCAACAAGAATTGAATCATGTATAAAAATGGAAAATTTATAAAAGTGTCGGTCCAAAATGATTTGAATTATAAAATTAGAAATTATATTCTTCCGGTAATGGAACCAACTGAAACCATTCAAGAAAGGTTTGCCGAATTCCTTTCAAAAGTGTAGTGTTTGTCAATTACACTAACGAAGAAAGTAAATCAAAATTGTCAAACATAATTTGAATTGGTATAAAATGGAAATATTTATCAATCGCAACGCAGTAAATCGAAATTGTCCAATAAAAGGTATTAATAAATTTAGTTTCATAAAAAATACATTGATTAAAATCGAATTAGCAATAAAATTTTATTGTTGCTGCACCCTTCTGCTGGTATGAAAAATAACAACAACAAATAGTTTTGTGTTCTTTATTAAAGTTTGATTTGAGGAATGTATGCATTTGTTTGGCATATTTAGCAAAATTGTAAGAACTCATAGGGGTTTGGATCGTCTCCAGCATCCAGCCTCTGCAGCTGGACGATCTGGACCGTCCAAATTCTAAAAGCCACACGATTCATCCAAATCACTGAGAGTTGATGCTCCATGACACACCTAAGTCATCCCCTCACTCTCTCTCCTAAAAATATCATCCCCTCTCTGTCCTCCTTTGCTCTGCAGATCAAACACCTTCTTTACGAATCTCATAACCACCTCTTCCTCCACCAAAAACTCTAGTAGATCTAAGAATCGAGAAGCAGGTTGAAGATAACCTCCTGAATCAGCTAAAATAATTACAAATATATGTTTCTTCTCATTACTTCAAAATTCAAAATGATGGACCAATTTATAATTCATGAACTACAATTACAGGTCATGGTGTCTACTATTAATTTGTGTTGTTCTCTTGGAACCCAGAAAGTGAAGAACAAAAAGGATCGAGAGAGCACATAAAAATAATGCGAACAAACTCTCTTTTTCTCTCTCTTGCCTCGGTGTTTTTGTGCTTTCTCCGGTCGAAGAGGAACTGAGGATCCGCAAATCGAAGAACCCTGATGTGAAGAACACCGAGCCCAAAACCCAGCCCAGAGAGATGCAATTTTCTGGACCTTCTTTATCAATATTCATCTCTTCCGAATGCTTGTGTGATTTATAAATAAAACAGTGCAATTTGCAATTCTTATCTCTAAGATTAGAGGAGTAGAATATTAGAATTTGTCATTGACGAAGATGAGAGAGAGAGAATGGTGAGGAGATGAGAGAGAAAAGGATTTACAGAGGATAGAATGGGAGAGTACTCTCTGTGGCATTGAGAAATGGCTAATTTGTGACGTCTCTTAATCTTGTCGATACTCCAAAATGGGCGGCCCAGAGTCCAGCTGCAGAGGCTGGAAGCTGGAGACGATCCAACTCAGAGTAGTGTTTATAAATTAACAGATTATATATACGGGATAACAAACATTTGGACCAAAATTACTGATACTTATTATTTCGTTTTAACATTTACAATACATTTCATTTTTGATTGGGACACAAAATATGTCTTTTCTGTTGAGAATAAGAGAAGTAATTGAGAGACAATAAGGAGGATCTTATTGATGTGTGTAGAATAGTCTCAAATCCTACACCTTTATATAGATATTAGGGTGGGATAATAGGTCTAGCTGTAAAACATAAAACATGGGCTAGCCACTATGGTGGATATTCACCGTAAGCCCAAATACAAGTTTCATCACACTACCCATTGAATATCACCATGATTTCGCCTCGTTAAAACTTTGTCAAGAAAAACCCGGTGGGAAAAATCTATGACTAAGGAAAAGAGTACATTGGTGATGGAAGTCTGGTATGGTTTGCCTCGTTAAAACCTTATCACGAAAAACCCAGTGGGAAAAACCATGATGAAGGAAAAAGAGTACAAACACTAAGAGTACCGCCTCCCCCTCATGATAGCATCAATCATAAAAGCTCCCTGAGATGGCGCATTCCACACTTTAGGATATGTAGCTTCAATGTTGAACCTGTTAGTGATTTCGTAATTGAATCTGCAGGATTTTCACTTGATCGTACTTGCTGAATAATGACTATTTCATCCTTTTGGAGTCATGCGTGTATAAGAACTTATGAGAGATGTTTTTAGTATGGTCACCTTTAATGAACCCTTCCTTAAGTTGTGTGATGCAAACGGCATTGTCTTCATGTAACGGCATCGGGATTTCTTTGTTGAATGATAATCCAAAAGCTTCTTTAACATTATGCACCATTGATCTCATCCATACACATGCTCTGCTAGCTTCATGAATTGCAAGGATCTAAAAATGATTAGAAGAAGTTGCTGCCATTGTCTTCTTCATTGATCGCCAAGATATCGTTGTGCCTCCATGTGAATACACATCTTGTTTGTGATCTTGCATTGTGTGGGTTCGACAAGTAGCAAACATCAGCATATCCAACTAGAGAAGCATCTGAGCCTCTAGGATAGGATAGTCCCAAATCAATGGATCCACACAAGTATCGCAATATGTGCTTAAATCCATTCCAATTCATGCGAGTAGGATTTGAGCTAAACCTGGCCAAAAGATTAACAGAAATACAATATCTGGCCTAGTACAATTTGCTAAATACATCAAAGCACCAATTGCACTAAGGTATGGTAATTCAGGACCAAATAATTCTTCGCCGTTCTCTTGTGGATGAAATGGGTCATTTTTTATATCAAGTAACCTAACTACCATCGGGGTAGTTAATGTATGTGTCCATGCTAAATCTCTCAAGTATTTTCTTAGTATAATTTGATTGATGAAGTAAAATTCCTTCTTTAAAATGCTCGATTTGTAAACCAAGACAAATTTAGTCTTTCTTAAATCCTTCATCCCAAATTTCTTTTTCAGATATGAAGCAGTTTCAATAATCTCTTCGGGAGTTCCGACGATACTCAAACCGTCTACATACACTGCAACTATCACAAATCCCTTAAGAGAATTTTTTATGAGTATGCAAGGACATATATGGTTATTGACATACCCTTCTTTCAATAAATATTCACTTAAGCGATTAGACCACATTCTTCCAGATTGTTTCAACCCGTATAACAATCTCTGGATCTTGATGAATAAGCATTATGTGGTTGTGTTGCTTTCGGAAACTTAAATCCTTCGGGGAATTTCAAATAGATATTGCTAACATGTGAACTATATAGGTATGCTGTCACAACATCCATCAATTGCATGTCCAAATTTTCGATGCAGCTAAACTTATTAAAAATCGAAAACTTGTCGCATCCATAACTGGCTAGTATGTTTCTTCATAATCAATGGAAGGTCTCTGCGAGAAACCTTGAGCTACAAATCAAGCTTTGTATCTTGTAATCTCATTTTTCTTATTGCGTTTCCGCACAAATACACATTTTGATCCCACGGGTTTCACATCACTCGGAGTTTAAACTACTGGTCCAAACACCCTGCGCTTTGCTAGAGATTTTAATTCAGCATGTATTGCTTCTTGCCATTTTGGCCAATCATCACGACGTCGACACTCGTCAACCGATCGTGGTTAGTGGTCATCCCCACTTATCTCAAGTGCAACATTAAAGACAAATGCGTCATCAATGAAAATATTTCTCGGTTCCCATATATCCGGAACATATGTAATTGTTCGAGATCTCTTGATTTTCAGGTAGCATTGCCTCTTCTGGGGCTACATTTAGATCAATTATCTTTGGACATGCATCACCAACACTGGTGTTATCATTTGTTTTCTTTGTAGAATCATTTAGATTTACTACAGTTGCTTGATTTTTCTTCGCTTCAGGCGTGCTCTAGATTCATTCTCCTTTACGCTCGAATTTTTTCCTACCGGGACTATTATTCGTCTTGGAGCATTCACAACTGGTATATCAGATTTTAAAACTTTACTTGTATCTACAAATGCATCTGGAATTTCATTTGCTAGGCTTTGTAGCTTAAGGATTCTTTGGACTTCAAATTCACACTGTTTTAGTTTGTGGATCCATGTGTGATATCACTGGAGTATTTTAAGAAATTACATGTCGAGCTTCAGGCTCCGACTTGTCTCCCCCTAATTTCAGGAATACTGTCTCTCAAAATGACAGTCTGCTCCCCTATTAGGTGTTCCAAATATCTAATGATAAAAGGGGACTCAAACCCCACATAAATACACAGTCGCCGCTGGGGACCCATCTTACTACGATGTGGTGGCGCAATAGCAACTTGCACAGCGCACCCAAAAATACTTAGGTGGGAAATATCTGGTGGTTAACGAAATACAAGTTGTAAAGTGGAGTTTTTAAGATAATAATTCAGACGTAAGCGGATTAAAGCGGCAACATGTAAAATAGCATGTCACCAAACAGAAATGGGCGAATTCGTTTTCATCAATAAAGGTTATTGAATTCTTTTAACAAAAGATTCAGCTAAACCATTTTGGGTGCGTACATGGGCAACGGGGTGCTCAACATGTATACCAAATGACATGCAATTATCATCAAAATGTTGTGATGTGAATTCACCAATATTATCTAGTCGTATTGACTTTATAGGATTATCAGGAAAATGTGCTCTCAACTTAATTATTATGCCCAAAAGACGGGCAAAGCAGGAATTTTTTTCACTTGGTTTCTTAATTATCATTATTAAAGTAGATCACTTGGTTTCATAATGGCATTTACTTCAACTAATTTAGTAAATATGTGGTATAATCCAGAGGATAACGCATGAATTTTTTCTAAAACATGCTTCTGGCATGAATTATTAGAAGTAATGCACATATACTCCGTATTATGCTCATTTAGATTTTCAATATGATATCCGTTGAGACGAATATCTTTAAAACATAGCAAATTTCTGCTTCATTTGCTAGAATATACGGCCTCTTTTATATGGAGTATAGTTCCACCGGAAAAATAATTGATGCACTTCCAGAGCCCTCAATTAGACTAGACATACCAAAAAGTGCATGTACGTTTGCTTGAACTAATGATATATTCAAGATATATTCCTTGTGGCGCAATATAGTATGTGTGGTTCCACTATCCACCAAACATATGTCTTTGCTAATCAACATGATAACTAGAATTGAAAGACATGGCATAAGTAAATAAAAGTTGGGTTGTAAATCTAGAAACTAAAATTCAATTCGAATTTCATAGCCCAGAATCCTAAGCAAATGACATAATCCAAAGAAAAACATAAATCAAAGTCCCAATATCAAAAATCAAGTTTCCAAATTTGAAGAAAATGAAACTTTAATCATAGCTTAAAATTTGAATAAACTAAATGGGCTTCTCAAAAGTTCTGAGTGCCTTCCATTACTGCATCAAAATTTGCTCATGTGGAAAAGATATCGTCAACGTTAAAATCTGCGAGTGGCGCCTCAAATTCAACATGATTTGATTCAGGTTTGCCCTTTTGAGATGCCTCATAGAGGTCAACCAGGTGCCTTGGTGTACGACAAGTACGAACCCAATGTCTAGTGGCGCCACATCGATGGCAGACATTGCCATTAGGAGCATGATCTCTGTTCGCAATGACTGGGGCATTATCTTACCTTCTCATATTGTTTCTCCCCCTCTTATGGTGATTTGCACCTCTTTTGGAGATATTAGAGTGCACATGACCCAAGTCATTATTGGGTCCACGACCACAACCACGACCATGACGGCGATCACGTCCACGTCCACGACCACCACGTGGACTATTCTGGCCATGTGAAACTACAACATTCACTTCAGGGAATGTATTTCCACCCTCTTCAAGGAGTGGGGCCGAACCTGTTGGTCGTTGTGAATGATTCTTCATCAAAATTTCTCTATGTTGTTCAGCATGCAACAAGCATGAAACTAGTTCCGAATATTTAGTGAAGCCACGCTCTCGATATTGGTGCTCCTGGAGCACATTCGAGGCATGAAAGGTGGATAGAGTTTTCTCTAGCATCTCTTCATCAGTAATTTTCTCATTACACAAATTCATCATAGAAGTGATTCTAAGAAGTGCAGAATTATAAGCACTGAATGATTTGTAATCCTGGAATCACAAGTGGGCCCCCTCATAATGGACTTGAGGGAGATTAACATTCTTCAAATGCTCATAATGCTCTTTTAGGCTGTTCCACAAAGTACGGGGATCCTAAATATCGAGGTATTCCACTTTTAATCCGTCATGGATATGGTGGCGTGAGAAAATAAGAGCCTTAGAGCGGTCCTGCCCGGATTCTGTATTATTCTCGACAATTGTTTTTTCCCAGACTTCTGGTTGAAAGATGCAACTTAGTGTCGAGGATCCATGATAGGTAATTTTTCCGGAGATGTCAAGTGGAGAAAACTCAACCTTTGTGATATTCAACATCTAAAAAAGTGATTAAAGTGTCCAAGTTACTAACAAATTTCAACAAGTAATGAAATTATGAAAAAATAGTAATTAAAAATGAAATAATGTGTCTTGATTAAGTAACTACGACAGTAGTAAACGGAGTTCATCCTCTTCAGGAGGGTGGATTATTATTAAATATATTTTTTAGTTATCTCTTCAGAAGATTAAAATATTTAGAACTTCAGGTTCCAATATTCATAACTTGAAGTTACGATATGATGTAATATGGTACATATGACATGACATGATTTAACATTGATGGCTATTACAAATCCTCTTCAGGAGGTTCGTTTTTGATCCATAATGAGAGAAGAGAAGAATAAATGTAGCAAAAAAATTCATAAAAATTAAATAAAGTAAAGTAACAAGGTATGAGGTCTTCAGGAAGTTTACACGAAAATTGGATAACATCTCTTCAGGAGATGTAACTAAAATTATGACTCCAGATCATAAAAAATATTGTCGTAACTTCAGGTTACGATTAATTTTTATGACAATATTTTATGTAATGCATAACTTCATGTATGGATTATGACTTTGCAAGTCTAATAGAGACCTCTTCCGGAGGTTAAGAGAATTAATGACATCTCTTTAGGAGATGTAACTACCGTTATGACTTGGGGTCATTAAAAGAACTGTGGCAACCTCGGGTTACGATGAAAATTTTCTTGTAACATAACTTCAGGTAAGGAAAAGGTTGGTTCAATATGTAATTTAAAGAATTCCTCTAAAGCTTCTAATCTGACTGATATTCATTTGTAAAAAAAAAAAAAAACACACACACACACACAATACTGCTGAACTGTATAAGTAAGTTAAACAAATTCATTGAGTCAATATGACAAGTGTTAGGGTTTGATGTGTACTACATAATTATTAAAACAGTATACTAAGAAACCCAATGAATCACGTGCTTGTGTTTCAAAGGAGAAGAAACTGTCCAACCAAGTTGGTTGTTAAGGAATGATTCAACCTATTACGTAGATTTGATCCATCAAGACAAAAAAATGAAGAACAATAAAGTCGTACCTTTCTTCCGGACAGAGTTTTCATGGTAGGTTGAATTTTTTTGAGAGCTTCGTGCTGATAACGTGTTGAGAATAAGAGAAGTAATTGAGAGCCAATAAGGAAGATCTTATGGACGTGTGTAGAATAGTCTCCAACCCTACACCATTTATATTGATATTATGGTGGGCTAATAGGTCTAGCTGTAAAACATAAAATATGGGCTAACCCACTATGGTGGATATTCACCCTAAGCTCAAATACAACTTTCATAACATTTTCATGATTTTTTTTATTTGGAGTCCTTCGTGCCCGTGCATCGCACAGGTTTAAAGCAAGTTAGTCATCTAAATGCATTTCTCTGTTGTCAATACTAGGAGTTCAACCAAAAGGACTACATTTTTTTTAATATTTTTATATATTAATATATGATAAATTTAATTTAAAATCCTAAATAAATTGAATATAATAAAATATACATAAGTCAAATACACAACAATAACATAATATAACTTCATAAACATAAAATTGAGATCATCATCAAAGTTCATAAAATAACATCAGCTATGTTCATGAACATAAAAGATATTTAAAATAAAATTTTAGTTAAAAACAACAATGCTTACTATTTTTAATAAATATGTATGTACTTAGTTTTAAGAGACGAGGATTGATTAAACGCACAATCGTTCGAAATTAATTTCATTAGATAGTTTGTGTCATAGAAACTTGGAAATAAATATAAAAATATGATTGAAATATCAGTATATTAGTATATAATTTCAAACTTGTAGTTGAAAACAAATTACTAGCCGGTCTAGTGGTAAGATGCTAACCATACCGTTCGTGTTCAAATCTTCTTACCGGCAATTTTAAACTGGCTTAACTAGGTCAAACATATTCATCGGTTTAGGCTACATAGCGTGGTTATGACCATTGTTTGCATGGACTGTCTGACTACCGGACCAAACAGGTCATGTGCCAGTTCCTCGGTTAAACCAGCCAGTCACGTTCGGTTTTTAAAACTATGCTTCCAGGTTTCTTTGGTCAATTTGGGCAAGCCAATTAGTCTTCTATATCTTAATGTCTACTACTTCCTCTGCTTCTCCTGAAAATTTTCACTTGTCTTATTGGGCTTTCGCCTGAAACATTCCTATTTACCTCTTTTGGTAAGTTTTTGCGGTAAAATGACCAAAATGTATGTCACCTACCCATACCCTTAAACCCTACCCAACTACCCCACTATCCCCGATTTCTTAATCTTCGTCTCTCAATAATCTCTCTCACCCACCTTATCCTTCAACACCTTTCCATCAATAGTAAAAACCACAACCTTACCACCATTCACACCTACAGTTGATCTCCTATCTCCCTCTCTCTCCAAAATTTGATTCACCAACTTAATCTTGGCTTTAGCCTACCACCACCAGATCAAAAAAAAAATCAAACACCTTAATCCGTGTTTTAGCCTATCCAAATAAAATAAAAAAATTCTCTCTCCAACTTCGGGAGCTCCGCTCTCTCAGATTTTCTCTCAAAGGTTCCATCTTTCCACACGCCTCTTCTATTAATGCTATTTTTAATATTTGATTGAACATTTTTGCGCTAGTGTTGAGTTTGAAATGATAAGTGTTAGTTTAGGATTTATAATTGTTTCTTATCGTTGTCAATCCGTTTCACAAATAGCATATCATGTATATTGATGTATATGTGATATTATAAATAATTTGAGTACTCTTTATTTAGATATCTATGCGATTATATTCATATTCTTACAGATATATCAAGAATCTTGAATTCAATCCAATACGTGAGAGACGAAACAACCAAAACAGTGAAGAAAATGTGAAGCATGCACTATCAGTCTATGCTAATCTGACTGTTTGTCTGTTTATCAATCTGAGTCAAATATATCATATCATGTAGTTTGATGTATAAGGATTCTATAAATGATATGAGATCTTTTATTTAGATATTTCGGTGATGCTAACTCTATTCTTACATGTAATTCAAGCGTTTTGAATTTAGTGAAGCAAGTTGTAGATCATTATTTTTCTAGGGGTTATTCAGGTAATTTTCTTAGTGTCAATCCTTAGTCTTTGGTTTAGGATCATTCTTGCAGGATCTGTCCAATATCTAGGTACTAAACCAAAAAAACAGCCACAAGGAGTGGGCCGGCCACCCTAACAAGCCCACACAACTACGCACGCAGCCATAGGCATGTGACCAGCGTGTAGGATGGCTAGGTTTGCCTCCCCACCTCCTTGGACTTTCTCTCTTGCTTGTATTAGCAGTTCAGAAAATATAGAATTTTCTTTTCTACATTTCATAATTTTTCTAAACTTGTTTATATGAGAGATCTAATTGGGAATTATAATACCTCTTTTAGTATGATTATAATAGTGGTGTAATCACGTGTTTTATAGAGCGGTATTTTTATACAAAGCTTATATGACTTTAAATTAGTTTTCTAATTAAACTAAATTTGAAGAGCTTACTGTAAATATATTTTTCTATATAGTAAAAAGAAATTGACTTTTATATGATTTTCTTTTTTTTAGGAAAAGACAATTCCGAATACTGATGATCATCAAACTGGCTCGAAAGCCCGATTACATCATTTCATAAAAACTGTACAACCCAACTGGGTTCACTATGTAACCAGATGTGTGTATTTGGCATTTGAAGTACTTGTGTGGAAAACATATATGCTGCTGTGATACCATTCCTCCCGATGTGCTCGATTTTTCTCTCATCGAAAAGCTTCAAAGTTTGCATTCTTTCTTCGATGGTGACTGCTGCTTCTGACCTGTCCTCGAGACTTCCTCCTATCCAGTTCTTGTTGGGTTTTGATGTAGGTAACGCAGCGGAATTACAAAAAATTAATCCTACTCAAAGCCCACCACGGATCGTCAGGAGGAGACATCGTAACATGATAAATGACATAGTATTATGTACCTTGTGATTTGGGAGATCACACGAAGAATAGTGTCCTCGTCTCTACGGTTGATCCACGTCTAGAGGTGAGATCTAGATTCTTCCTTCAACAAGTGATAGCTTGGAGGAAGAGGGAAGAAGATCAAAGCAACAAAGACCAAAGAGGGGATCGGCCCCTCTTCTTGGCGCCGACAGGAAGGGCGGACGGCTAGGGGCGGTCGGCCCTTAGCTAGTCTTGCTCTCTCTCTTTTGTTCTCTCCCACTCCCTTTGTTATGTCTAATAACATTAACATAAACTGGGAAGGAAGCTAGAGCCTCCTTTATATACTCCAACAACACCTTGTTGTTTCCATAAAAGAGTTTCCTAATTCTAGATGAACTAGAATTATTCCCTTCCTTGAAAATTAGTCCTACTAAGTTTGCAAGGCGTTGCACAATGATCCTTCTATTAATTAATCAATATTAATTAATCCCAAATCTAGCTCTACTCTATTTGACGTGTGACCCCATAGGTTTCTACTTAGTTGGTAGTAACTTATTACTAACATGGAGCGGTGTCTAGCAACACATCCATACAATCCAACTAATAGAAATAGTCAGTGATCCCGACAAACCTCTTGTGCCCAATATCTCATATTGCACTATCCCTTTGTCTCCATATCCGGATTGGACACGAGACATAAATAGTCACACTCGTATATCCAATCCATAGTTCCTCGATCCTGGGAATATGCTTATGCAAGCAGATAACATCAATATCTCCATATTGATTTATCTGAGTCTGGCCAGACATTCAATAAGCCTCATCCCTCGAGTGGCCGTGGATATTTACTCCCATTATGTGGGAGGGACAAATCCTCTCTACATCACTACGATTTCTAAGCTTGCTTCCTATCATGCCCGATAGCTATCTTTATGATTACCCAGTTACGGTGTAACGTTTGATAACATCAAAGCATGATATTTCACAACTAGAGTATCTAGTGACTTCAAGTCTAAGGATTGCAATATTATTAGCACTACGAGAAGCGATTAAGACTTCAACATAATCTAATGTATCCTTCTCGTCGTGGGTCATCCAGTATGCTATTACTCCTAATGCATACCCATGTGTTGGATCGTGATATCTCCATATCAATCCAACCCCATACTAGTCTATAGATGATTGTCCGATTAATCATTATAATTGACTAGGGATATTTAATAATATAACACTTCTATTCTAAGGACTTCATTCATGTTAACATATCTCCATATTGATAACATAATGAATCGTAAATCCATATATTTGTCACAATGAATTGATTGCCTCTAGGGCACAATTCCAACAGTCTCCCACTTGCACTAGAGTCAATCTCCTGCATCATATGCCTATTGATCTAGTGTGGGCCTTTCATGCTTACACTGCGTAGGGGCGAGACTCGTGCTGGTATCTTGCAAATATTCACATCTCCTCCATCAACAATTTGATTGAGATTGAATATTCTGAGTAAGTGCATCTTATGCATAAATATACCCAGTCCTTTGTGATAGAATCAGTAACTGAATCTTGCCTGGAACCTTTCCAGCTCACAGTCACTCCCACTAGTGCAAAACATAAAACTTGACTTTAATCTGAAATCTTCTTTGTTAGATTTGAACTTCGCATCACTGTAACCCTTTACAGTAAACTCTTCTTATTCTCTTTTTATCAAGAGTTAATCCGAAGTTACTCTCAAGTACTTAAGGATAATCTTTGATAATTATCAAGTGACACCTCACTTGGATTTGATTGGTATCTTTGTGTCATACCATATGACACATCTGGCCCAGTACATAACATGGCGTATCTCATGAATCTTATTCATACGGTCCTTTCCAATCTAATTGGAAGGATAACTAGTCTTTAAAAGACTAATTCCATGTGACATAGGTAGAATCCATATTCTATACATGTTGAACCATTTCAACACCTTTGTCAATATATGTACCATGACTCAAGCTGAACAATTACTTTGATCTATCTCCATAGATTTTATATACTGTCTCGCCTAAGTCTTTTATTGGAATTCAATTTCTCTAGCCAATCTTTAACAGAATGCAGAGTAGAGACATTATTCCCAATGATTAGTATGTCTCCACATACAAGACCAAAAACGTAGTTGTGCTCCCACTAACCTTCTTGTAAACACAAGTCTCATCTTCAATTTTGATGGAACCAAACTCCTTTGATTGCATCATAAATTCGACGAATCCAATCTCTAAGAAGCTTGACTCAATCTATAAACAGATTGCTACAAGCAAGATGCGAATGGATTTAAGCATCACAACTGGGGAAAGATTTCGTCATAGTCTATACTATGAACTCTCATGAAACCCTTTCAAACCAGTTGTCCCTTAAAAATAATCATATTACCATCCACGTTGGTTTCCTCATAACCCACTTGCACCTTATGGATCCTACCCTTTCAGGTGGTTCCACCAAAGTCCATACTTTGTTGGTATACATGGATTCCATATCATATCTTATGGCTCCAAGCCATTTCTGAGAGTATGGCCCACACGTGTCCATCTCATAAGTTGTAGGCTCATCTCGATGAGTAATATATCACGGGTTATGAGAAATCCTTATTTCTATAGTCCCTTGACATATCCCACCTAACCTATGAGGTTCTTGTGTTTTCTGAGTAGGTTGCTCCACAACACATTGTGATCCTGCTCATGTTCCATCAAACGGATCAATGTTCTGTTGTGGTTCTTGAACTCCTTCAAGTTCTACTGTGCTCCCACTGTTTCTTTTAGAGACAATCTCTATCTAGAAACACATCGATTCGAGCAACAAACAATTTGTTCTCGATTGGAGTGTAGAGATAATATCCTTTGTTTCCTCAGGATATCCCACAAAACATTTATCCGATTTGAGTCCAAGTTTATCTGTAAACGCCTTTACATAAACTACATAACCCAAATCATTATGAGCAACCTACTAGGACAATTCCTAGTTCATATCTCATATGGTGGTTCTCATAATTTATTTGGATGGAACAAGGTTACAGGCGAATTTTGCTGTAATTAGAACATAGCCCTAAAAGTAAACTGGAAGTTCTGTTTGACTCATCATGGACCGAACCGTGTCCAACAAGGTCCCAACTCTCTTTTCAGACACGCCAAACCCATGTGGCATGCTAGGTGGAGCGAGTTTGGATCATATCCAACATTCCCATAGATGCTTGTCAAACTCTAGGCTTAAGTATTCTCCTCTACGATCCAATCGTAGAGCCTCAATACTTTTGCCAAGTTATCTCTCTACTTCATTCTTGAATTTCTTGAACTTTTCAAATGATTCTGATTTGTTTCTTCATAAGATATACAAAAAATTAATCCTACTCAAAGCCCACCACGGATCGTCAGGAGGAGACATCATAACATGATAAAGGACATAGTATTGTGTACCTTGTGATTTGGGAGATAAAACGAAGAATAATGTCCTTGTCTCTACGGTTGATCCACGTCTAGAGGTGAGATCTAGATTCTTCCTTAAACAAGTGCTAGCTTGAACCCGTAGGAAGAGGGAAGAAGATCAAAGCAACAAAGACCAAAGAGGGGATCGGCCCCTCTTCTTGGCGCGGACGGGAAGGGCGGTCGGCCCTTAGCTTGTCTTGCTATCTCTCTTTTGTTCTCTCCCACTCCCTTTGTTATGTCTAATAACATTAAAATCAAGTGGGAAGGAATCTAGAGCCTCCTTTATATACTCCAACAACTCCTTGTTGTTTCCATAAAAGAGTTTCCTAATTCTAGATGAACTAGAATTATTCCCTTCCTTGCAAATTAGTCCTACTAAGTTTGCAAGGCGTTGCACAATGATCCTTCTATTAATTAATCAATATTAATTAATCCCAAATCTAGCTCTACTCTATTTGACGTGTGACCCCATAGGTTTCTACTTAGTTGGTAGTAACTTATTACTAACATGGAGCGGTGTCTAGCAACACATCCATACAATCCAACTAATAGAAATAGTCAGTGATCCCGACGAACCTCTTGTGCCCAATATCTCATATTGCACTATCCCTTTGTCTCCGTATCCGGATTGGACACGAGACATAAATAGTCACACTCGTATATCCAATCCATAGTTCCTCGATCCTGGGAATATGCTTATGCAAGCAGATAACATCAATATCTCCATATTGATTTATCTGAGTCTGGCCAGACATTCAATAAGCCTCATCCCTCGAGTGGCCGTGGATATTTACTCCCATTATGTGGGAGGGACAAATCCTCTCTACATCACTACGATTTCTAAGCTTTCTTCCTATCATGACCGATAGCTATCTTTATGATTACCCAGTTACGGTGTAACGTTTGATAACATCAAAGCATGATATTTCACAACTAGAGTATCTAGTGACTTCAAGTCTAAGGATTGCAATATTATTAGCACTACGAGAAGCGATTGTGACTTCAACATAATCTAATGTATCCTTCTCGTCGTGGGTCATCCAGTATGCTATTACTCATAATGCATACCCATGTGTTGGATCGTGATATCTCCATATCAATCCAAACCCATACTAGTCTATAGATGATTGTCCGATTAATCATTATAATTGACTAGGGATATTTTTAAGAATATAACACTTATATTCTAAGGACTTCATTCATGTTAACATATCTCAATATTGATAACATAATGAATCGTAAATCCATATATTTGTCACAATGAATTGATTGCGTCTAGGGCACAATTCCAACAGTTCCGCACCATATCCACCACAATTCGCGCATCCATCTCGACTTGTACTCCTTGAAAGCCTTGATTCCCTGCCAACCGAAGAACGGTGAGAGCTGATGTCCCTTCCGCTTCTTTTGCAAATTTCACTGAGAAAAGTGGGGTACACAATCCGGCCAAAAACTTGCCGGCGTGGTCTTTAATAACTGCGCCTCCACCTCCACGTAATGTTTTGGGGTTCCAAGCTCCGTCCGTATTCACTTTCACTCATTCCTAGTCCGGAGGCTTCCATTTAAAGACAGTAGCAGACAGGTTCCGCCCAATTATAGTCTATGATGTATGCGGGATTTCGTTCAGTTGATTTTTTATTCTTTTGATAATATGACTAAAACGGGTGGATTTTTGGTGAAAGGCTCTAGAGTTCCTATCTTTCCAAATTGCCCAGATGGCAATGCAAAAGAACTTGATTTTTTTGTATTTAAACACGGCGAGCACAAAAGGAAGCCATGCCGCAAAATCTGCAGTTTTGCATTTGAAGAAGTTGTCCCCCAATAAAGTTGACCTGATTTTCTTTGTGAGCTTACAGTTCATGAACAAATGCGTACTGTCCTCCACTTCTTTACTGCAAAAAGGCATAACCTGTTGGTTTTTACCCCTATTTTCATCAAGTTACAACCAGTAGCAAGGGAGTTCATACCCGCTCTCCACACCAGGTAAATAAAGCGTTTTGGAAACTTTATTTTCCACAGCTTGTCTAGCCACTTGAAATTTCACTAGCTGGTTCTCCCAAAGGATTTTCCAAGTCCTCCATGGATTTATATGCTTCTTCATAGCCAGATCTAACCGAATACATCCCATCTTCGGTGTGATGCCAAATGAGCCTGTAAGATCGTGGTTGAGATGGGATAGGAATTTTCTCGATTTCCTCAATATCTATACTTGAGAAATTTTGCTCCATAAGCTCTTTGTTCCAGATTCTGTCTTCGGTGATGAACTTCGAAATTTTTTTTCGTGGCAACCTCAGATTGGAACTGCCGGTTTGAAGGAATATGGCTTGTAAAACCATGGCTTCGAACTGATGCAAATAGAATCACCTGACCCCACTTGTCATCGTAGACCCATGCGAAGCACTGATTTGATACTGAGGATACTCTTTCATGCGTACGAGTCCATGCTTCTCGCTTCTACCTCCATGGGGGACGACGTCACAAAGTACTTTGCCTTGTTAATTTTGTGGAGGAGGTAGTTGGAAAACATTATTCTCGAGAGTTTCTTACCGAGTAATGCTTTGTTGAAGTTCTGTAGATCTCTAAAGCCTAGTTCCCCTTGCGCCATTGGTTTCTTCAACTGGTTCCAAGAAATCCAATGCCCTCCTCTTTTTCCCTCTTGTCTTCCCCAAACTTACTCGCTATCGACTCGAGCATCGCGCACATCTGTTTGGGCATGCTAAAGCAGTTCATGGTGTAAACGGGTATTTCTTGAATGACTGTCTTGATCAAAACTTCTTTCCCTGCTTTAGAAAGACCCCTTGGCTTCCAATTCTTGAGTTTGTTTGAAACTTTGTCCGGTAGGCTGGGAAACCGGCCTTCTTGCTCTTCCCAATTGCAATGGGAAATCCAAGGTACTTTTCAAAATTGTCCTTTTGACTGGAAGCTATTTCGTTAGATATTATGTCATTTAGCACAATTTTGAGGCGGTTCGCCATCGTTTTTGTAACCAATTTATAAATTGTGGAGCAAATGCTACTCGGGCGGATATCGCTCAGCTTCCTCACTTTCTTGATCTTTGGCATAAGATAAATAATGGTTGAATGGAAATCTGATAAACAACGATTACCGTTTAAGATTTCAAGACAATTTTGTCTGCTCGTCGCCCACAATTTCCCACTAATTTTGGTAAAACCTGACTGAGAAACCGTCCAAGATCAGCGATTTCCATGGAGTCATTTGAGCCAAGGCTTCTTCGACTTCTTGCCTCGAGAACGGCATGTCCAGTTCGAGGGTTTGCTGATCTGTGATGCTTTGGGTAATTGCTGCCAGCATGCGTTCGGTACTCTAAACATCTGGCTGATTCGACTCAAACAGCCAGCCAAAGTAATTGTCTAGAATCTCAACCATCTCATCTTACTTTTTTTCCACGATCCTTGCTCATTTTCAAGCCCTTTAAGATTATTTTTTCTCTTCGAATCGTGGCCTTACTGTGAAAATATATTGTATTGCGTTCCCCTTTCTTCAACCATTGTGTTCTTGACCTTTGTGCCCACATTTCTTCTTCACGGGTGAGCAGATTATTTAAATCATCTTTCAACTGTCGGACCTCGACCCACTCTGCCTCCTCCATACTGCCATGTTCCAAATACTTGATCCGTTTTGCGGGCTTGCTTGAGTCTCGCCCTTACTTTCCTGAAAACAGCCTGCTCCCACACTTTGAAACTCTTGCCAAGCACCCTTAGCTTTTCATCCAAGGTCAGTCCATTAGTTTGCGCCCAAGTCGAGGAAATGAACTGTTCAAAAATTTTATGGGTCAACCACATCGATTCAAAGAGGAACCGAGACTTCTTTATCTTCGTCGGAACACAAATCAACTCAATCGGGACATGATCGGATGTCGTACTCGTACGGTGATTTACTTTTGCATTACCAAACTTATCAAGCTATGCGAGATTAACCACTGCGCGATCCAATCTCTCCCAGATTCGAATATCATTTCTCGGATTACTCGTCCAAGTAAATTTGTTCTGGTTAAATCCCAAATCAAACAAGTTGTTGTCTGAAAGAGCTTGTCTGAAATCATCAATAAGTTGCGGGTCTGCGATCAACCCCCTTCCTTTTGCCCGGTGTTTTTCATGGTGTTAAAATCGCCAATAACACACCAAGGCATATTATCCTCACTATTGAGGCGAGAGAGAAGCCTCCAAGAGTTATGATGTTCTTCACTCACATGATCGCCGTAGAAGCATGTGAGATGCCACCACGACGAGTCCTCTACTGTGTTAACAAGGAAATCAATGCAGTATCGGGTTCTATAACATAGGGTTACCTCTGTATCATCCTTCCAAAGAAAATCCAAAGCCTTCACCCCTTCAAACACAGTCGACATAGATGCCATACGTGTAACCAAGCTTGTTTCTCACACCCTCCATTTCATTTGCTTTCAACCTCGTTTCCACAACAAAAATTAAATTGGGACGTTTACCTCATGAGAGGGTTTGTAATCTTAGAACACTACGGAGGTTCCCAAGCCCTCGTATGTTCAAGCTCAACACATTCATTTCGCTTGGTGGCCCTACTTAACAGGAGCTGCCATTATTGGATTTGGGTTATCTAAGGCTCCCCCATCCTTTAAGCCTCGTATCGCCACTCCGAAACCGTGGGTCCTTTGGCTACCCACCGTTTCCATGCTCAGTCTCCTATCTTGTGCTTCTCTTAAGGGTTCGGAGTCAAACTTAACTCCTGCATTTTTCTTTTTTCCAAAGCATCTTTCGTCTTCTGGGCTGATGTTGCGTTGTTGCTGTACGTGGTTCCTTTCCCTTTGTCTCTCGGAGGACCCTTATCTTCATTGTTCAGTTTAGCTAACGGGTTTTCAAAAATCTGCGTTGGTTTTCGTGGCGTCTTCATCTCCTCACTATCCTCTTCCATCTTTGACTCTGGACTATGAGTTGAGACATGATCCCCTTCTGTATTTAGCCCATTACTGTCCTCTTGCTAATTGATCGCTTCATCCTCTTTCTCTTCATTTTTCTTGCTGTCCATTTCATTATCGTTCTTCCTTCTTCCACTATTTTTATTTCTTGGTGGTGGTGGTTTATAAAGGAGGTAGGAACCGTATCCTGGGAGTTGCGACTCTTTCCTGACTTCTTGTAGAGGACAAGCATCACTGTTATGTGATATACATTTGTACCACTCGCAGACATGCGGGATATGTTCGTATTTATAATCAATCAACATCCATCTACCGAAAGATTTGATGAATCTGCCCCTGCAAAGGGGTTTAGTGACGTCAAGCTTCACCCAGATCCGTACATAATCTCCATCGGGCTCTGAAAGAATTCGAATATTCTCCCCTACAATCTCACCCAAACTACTCAAGGGTTTGTTTGCTACTTCTGGTTTGAGGAAGTAGGGTGGTAAGTTGATAATATGAACCCATATGTTAGTCTTGTAGAACATTGATGGCTCCACTTCCGTCTTGTTGTACCACGACACTAGGATCAATAGGTTGTCATCAAAATTCCAACGGGACAGCACCTTGTCCTTAGTTTCGCGGTCTGGGAACAGGAAAACAAAGATATTGGGGCTGGTTTCAAAGATGCCTATCTTCTCGCCGTTGATCAACATTTTCCTAAACACGAGCTTCATCGCCCATGCTTGTGTAGGGTTTTGAGGACGCAGCGGAATAATAATAATTAAATTCCTGATCAAATCCCTCCATAGATCACAGGGAAGCATTCATAACATGATAAGGGATAAATAATTGTGTACCTTGTTTGTTCGTGTGATCACAACGCAGAATAATGTCCCTTTCTCTACAAGTATCCACACCTAGGATTGAAAGCTGGAATCCTCTTCACGTCTAGTTCTAGGCTAGCTACGTTGAAGAAGGAGGCATAAGGATCACGCAAAACAGAGCAGCCGGGGCCATGCCACCTAGTGGCCGACGACAAGGGGCGGACGAGTAGGGGCGGCGACCAACACTTGGTCTCTCTCTCCTTGCATTGTTATTTCACTAAATAATGACTCTTTTGTGTGAAATAATAAGCTAGGACTCCCTTCATATAGCTAATAACTCTTTATTAACTACATATTTACCCCAATACTAATCCTGTCCATACGTGGATTAGTCCACCTTACAAATTAGTCCTACTGGTTGTGTTTCGCTCCTTTTAATTAATTAGTCCTACTAAATAATATCCAAATCCAGTATAATCAACGAGGTGTGTGACCCCGTAGGTTTCTACTTAGTTGGTAGTAACAATTAAAAACGTAGAGCGGTGTCTAGCAACACATCTATGCCACCCAAATAACAAATATAGTTAGTGATCCGACAAAAATTGTGCCCAATGTTTCCGTGTTGTATTATCCCTTTGTCTCTATATCCGGATTGGTCACGAGACATAAATTTCACACTCGTATATCGAATCTATAGTTTCTCGATCCTGGGAATAGGCTTATTCATGCAAGTAACATCAATATCCTATATTGATTTATCTTAGTCTGGCCAGACATTCCATAAGCACTACCCTCGAGTGACCGTGTATATTTAGTCCCATTATGTAGGAGGGAAAATCCTCTCGACATCACTACCATCTCTCAGCTTGCTTCATATCACGCCCGATTACTATCTTTATAGTTACCCATTTACGGTGTAACGTTTGATAATATCCAAACATGATATTTCACAACTAGAGTATCTAGTGACTTCAAGTCTAAGGATTACACCACCATTGTCACAAAGATAAGCACTTGTGACATTAACATAATTCATATGTAGCCTTCTCCTGTTGGGTCAATTCAGTATGCCATTACTCCTAATGCATACCCATGTGTTAAACTTGATATCTCCGTATCAATCTACCCACATACTAGTCTATAGTGATAGTCCTATTAATAAAGATAATGGACTAGGGATATTTAAGAATATAACATTTATATTCTAAGGACTTCATTCATGTTAACATATCTCGATATCGATAACACAATGAATAGTAAGTCCCTATAAACGTTAATTTTTTTTATTGCCTCTAAGGCACAATTCCAACAATCTCCCACTTGCATTAGATTCAATCTGGTGCACCACATACCTATTGATTAAGCGTAGCCCACATGCTTTCGATGCGTAGGGGTTCCCTTAGAGATCTGCTGATACTTTACATATATGCACATCTCCACTATCGACAATTGGATGAGATGGAATATGAAAGTTTGTAATGTAATTAGAATAACAAGATCTAATACTATAGAAGCGGGGTTGAATAGAGTATGGAAACTTTTTCTCAAACACAACCTTTTTAAAAATTTAAGAAATTGTGCAGTTAATATCTCAAAGCTTTGGAAATGATTTGAGAAGCTAGAGATATAACAGACACTCACATGAACTTCAAAGCTTTGAGATTGGAAATCCTCCAATGCTTTGGAGATACCTGTTTATAACTGGAATGAAAAGCAACAAAATAAATAACTGGAACACATGGATTTTTACAGAGTTCAGTCACAATTGGACCTAGTCTCTGCCAGAGGGATCTGATCCCTCCAGGATTTAAACACAACTTCTTATTAATCACCAAAATTTAGCCCTAGATCTCAAGCCTAAGTGAGCTATCTTACACTTATACAGCTTGTGGTTCCCAACCTATCTAGTTACCAACTACAACATGTTGAAACAATAAGAACCGCTGTTGTTCACTTGAACACCCAAACTACTAAGTTTTTTGAGGTTCTAGAAACAATGAATGAATAAAATAATTCAGTACAAGTAGAAGAAATCAGAAAAAAATAAGCTCATGAAGCTTGGAAGAGTTCTTCTAATCTGATGAATGATATTCTCTTATTGTAGTGTTGATTGGCTTGATTGTTTGAAGAGTTCTTTAACTTTATCTCTCTTGTTTGTAACTCTATTCAAATCCCATGTTGATCAGCCTCTCTCAATGTGTCTCTGTTAGAAATTCAAACTCAGATCTTTTATCAACAGTCGGCAACAACTCTGAGAGATTTTAGGAACTGATTTCCTATAAATCTTCTCCCCATATATGCTTATTTCAACATCTATGCTTGGATAGCTATCTGAGTATTTTTATGAACTTTGGAACGGCCAACAAACCTGCACATGCTCAGCATCAAAGATCAAACATCATCTAGACAAAATAGCAACAAGATCTGATCTATCACAGACACACAGTTCCTGAGAAACTGGGCTTATTTTGCCTTAGGTTAAATTCAGTTTCTAAATCCAACTGAGTAGATATAACTATGAAACAATATAAAAAAATTAATAAAGAGTTAGAATAACTCACCTCAGTTTCGAATCCAACTAATCCAGCCTGCATACACAGATCAGTTAAGTGAACTTAACAGAATATAGTCATAAGAAAAATCTCAAAGCTTTGGAGCTTTGACTGCTAGTTCACAAGTGTGAGCCTTGATGCTCAATCCCGCAATCGGTTTTATACCATACAAAACAATACTGAATAATAATTTCATAATTCATTAGTGAATGATAAACGCATTCTCCAATACAATTCAATAGTCCTGCAAACACCGAAACGTATAAGCACAATATAAGCATATGAACACTATAGTATCTCAAAGCTTTGAAGCTTTGATACTTAGTGTTGTTTCTCAACTTCTGATTTGGCTTTCATCATCAAGGAACCAAAGCTCCCACTAATTTTATGAACACATTCAATACTCAAGAGCTTCTGATCTATCAATATCCCCCTTGATGAAAGACAAAACAAATTTTATTGATTATCCAAGATTACATGGATTTCCTGCAACTCAAACACAGCAGTAAGACCAGACATTATAAAATCACTGCATATAACACTTCGTTTCACCACATCAATCACAAAAACAAAAACAGCTGCATAGATTGAGAAAAAAACAACATCCTACAGTATCTCTCCAAAAATTATTACATAACCGGACAAACTAGAAAAACTATCACATAACCGAATACTCAGATAACTTCTACCCATCTATGTGCTTAGTCCTGGAATGCTGCACACGATTTTTTGATATTGAAATGGCACTAGTATTGTCACAGTTGATAGGAACATTTCTGAATTCATATCCAAGATCCCTTAGCTGTTGAGAAATCCACAGTACTTGAGAACAACAATCACCAACTGCAATGTACTCAGCTTCTACAGGTGACAAGGCTACATAGTTCTGCTTCTTTGAATGCCAACTGATCAAAGATGAACCAAGAAATTGACAACATCCAGAAGTACTCTCTCTATCTACTTTGTAACCTGCAAAGTCTGCATATGAATAGCCACTCAACATAAAATTATTTCTTCATGGATACCAAAGCCCCAAGTGTTTGGTTCCATTTAAATACCTAAAAATCCTCTTAAGATTAATTAAATGACTTTACTTAGGGTCTGCTTGAAACCTTGCACACATACATACGCCAAACATAATATCAGGTCTACTAGCAGTTAAATATAAAAGTGAACCAATCATACCTTTGTATTCCTTTTGATTTACACTCTTACCATTTGTATCCTTATCTAAGGATAAATATGAATTCATGGGAGTCTTTGCTACCTTGGAATGTGACATGTTATACTTGTTTAATAATTCATTGATATATTTCTCTTGATGCACAAATATTCCTTTCTTTATTTGATGAACATGAAGTCCTATAAATAAATTGAGTTCACCCATTAAGCTCATTTCAAAATCCCTGCACATTAGACCTGAAAAGTATTTTGAAAGAGCATCATTAGTAGCACCAAAGAGTATATCATCAACATAAATCTGTACTACTAACAAGTTCTTTTCATAATTCCTTATAAAAAAGAGTTTTGTCAACCAAAACTCTCTTGAAACCAGTCTCAAGTAAAAACTTTGAGTCTGTCATACCAAGCCCTTGGAGCTTCTTAAGCCCATAAAAAGCTTTGTCTAATTTGTAAACATGATCACCGAATTTATCATCTTCAAAACCGGGTGGTTGAGCAACACATACTGAAAGTGTGAGTGTGCATATGTTTATGCAGTTAAGATACTCTAGAGGGGGGGGGGGTTGAATAGAGTATGCCAACTTTTTGCAAAACTTGCTAGGAAGATAAAATCTTGTGAAAATTAGTGAAGTTCAAGGCCTTGAAAACAAGTTCAAGCCCTTGGAAGAAATGAAGTTTGTATAAAGCAAGTAAGCCTTTTTCAAGGCCTTGAAAACAATTTCAAACCCTTGAAAAACAGACAATTTTGTGTGCTGCAAATACTATGAAAAAGAATGAAGTGTAAATGCGAGAGACAAGTGATTTATAGAGGTCAGTCCACTTGGACCTACGTCTCTACCTCAGGGATTAGATCCCTGAATGATTTTCAACACAATTGTTATTAATCAAAAGATAATCCCTAGAACTCAAGAACAGAGAATTCCCTTACTCTGTTACAGCTTGTGGTTTTCCCTAACCTTTGTAGTATCTGCTCTAGCTAACTGATTAACTAAGAATTCTCTATTGTTCACTTTGAACAATCCTTGAGAATGGAGATAGGAATAATACATAAATGATCTACCAATACAGTACAATACAGAAGAACACTTAGAGTGTGGAAATTGCAGTGAAGTATGCAGTGATCTTCTGTGAATGGATTGGAGGAATGATGAACTTCTTTGATGCTTGTCAATCCAGAACTCATTCTCTCTTTTTGCCCATTGAGTATTTTTTTTTTGAGTTGAGCTCTATTTAAACTTCAAACAGCTCTGCAAATCTTCCTAGATTTTCAGCAACAAACTTCCTATTTAGTAGGCAACAGATTTTGACTTCTTTGACATCTTCTCCAACGGTTGGATGATCACAATATTCAGAGATTTTTGTGTGATATTTCGTTTAAACATCTTGAGAAGCTGTCATCCAAGTCTGATTGATCACAGGATCAAAGTGTCCATCTGTTTACAAATCTGCATAAGTTCAGTTTAGGAAACAATCATGCAAAACTTGGAAATAAAATTTCCTGCAATATCAAAGTCAACAGATGATTTTATATGATTAAACGTGTTAGAATAATTTTTCTTTCATCATCTACTAACAGTAAATCAAATATATGAAAGATAGAGAGGGAATCAACTCAGAGAGTTTGCAGAAAACTCCCCCTGAGAATGTTCTTCACATGTTAATCAGTTTCAAGGCTTTGAATCCAGTTTCAAGGCCTTGAAAATAGCTAATCTATGCCTATGAAAACTGATTCAAGGCTTTGAAAGCTGGTTCAAGGCCTTGAAATAGTCAAACTATTCCAAGCCTTGCACAACCTGATCTTACAATATCCCCCTTGATGAAAGACAAAACCAAATTCTGTTTGATCTTAGTCTCTGCAAAAAATACTGATTAGTTCACCATGCGTAATAACATAGTAATTCCAAAAAGATCCAACTTATTCATATTACCAACACAAAGTAAACAGTTCAGTAAATAGCATATAACACCTAGGAATAAAAACTAAAACCTAGAATTTCTCCCCTTTTTGACTTTCATCAAAAATTTAGAAGATGTTGGATCAAGTTTCTTGGAAAATTTTGAAAACTTAAAGAAAAACTTTAAGAAGAGAGAATGGGGAAGAAATAGTAGGCAAGATTAAGGTGTTGGGTCTTCATATCCATCTTGATCTCCTTCTTCTTTCTCACTGTCTCCATTGTTGGCTCGAACATCTTGTGAAACCGCATCTAGTTCCTCAATGAAGGAGCCGATCTTCTCAATAACACTATTGAATAAGAATGTGAGTCATTCCAAGGCTTTCTTCCCATGCTTCAACTTCTTCTTTATAGCCAACCATTTCTGTTAAGCATAAATAGTTTTGTGATCCTTCTTTCCTGTTTTTGAATCTTCTAAAGACTGGGATGGATTATTCTCATGTTTCTCCTTGTTGGATATGAAGTACACCCCATAGGATCCTGAGGTAGTGTCTGAGTCTGAGTCTTGAATGAGGATTTCTTTTCCTTTTCCTTTGACTTCTGTGACAGACTTTTTCTTGTCTCTCTTAGGGCTTCCAATATGAATTCCCCTATGCTTTTCTTGAGTGGATACCGTAGCCTGTTTCTTCTTTGTTGGTACCTGGTCCTTTCTCATCATCTTCTTGGGTGGTGAATGTTCTTGTTCTTCTTCAGTAAAGCTCTTTGAATCAGAGTCTTCACTGATTTCTTGAACTTCATCCACAGCAGCCTTTCTTTTCTTCTCTGAACCTGGTTTTGATCCTCCTTCCATCTTGATTCTGTTTGAGGCTCTCCTTGTGCTCATTAGGGTTTGGGAGAAGAATAGAGAGAGGTGGGAATGATACGGAGAGATGAGAAGAGAAGAAGATAAATACTGAGAGAGTTTGAATTTCAAATGGAAACTGGAATATCTCTCTGATCTCAAAAGATTTGCAATAATCAGAGAGATTTCAAATGTTTTATGCCGTTGGAAAATAAAATATTCTAATACTATTTTTGGCTAAAACAAATTTTTGAAAAAGAAAGGGGTTATATTAAGAAAATATCTACAGAGATATCACTCAATACAGAAAGATCCATGTTTATTGACTAGTAGTACAACAGACTGATTTTCAAGGCTTTGAAAAGGTTTTGCAAGGTCTTGAAACGCTATAATACTGTAACATATAAAAATCAAAGCTTTGAAGTGATTTTCAAGGATTTGAAAATCAGTTCAAACCTTTGAAAACACAAAAAACTTACATTTCTTTACCTGATGCTCCCGCTAAACCAATGCATCATTATTTAGCATTCTCAATTCCAATCTTAGAGATGAGAATCTTTCATCTGCTAATGGTTTAGTGAAGATATCTGCAATTTGCATATTAGTAGCAACAAATTAAGGAACAATATCACCTTTCTCAGCATGATCTTTGATGAAATGGTGTCTGACATCAATGTGCTTGGTTCTTGAATGTTGAACTGGATTCTTTGTAACTGAAATTGCACTAGTGTTATCACACTTGATAGGTATGCTCCTGAAATCAAATCCAAGGTCTCTTAGCTGTTGAGCAATCCATAGTACTTGTGAGCAACATGCTCCTGCAACTATATATTCAGCTTCAGCTATTGATAGAGCAATTGAATTCTGTTTCTTAGAATGTCAACTGATCAAGGATGATCCAATAAATTGGCAAGTTCCTGAAGTACTTTTCCTATCAACTTTGTAACCTGCAAAGTCAGCATCTGAAAAATCCAAGTAATGAGAAGTTAGAATATCTTGGATATCAAAGCCCTAAGTCTTTGGTACCATTGAGATATCTGAATATTCTCTTCACAACAGTCAAGTGTGATTCTTTTGGATCAACTTGAAATCTAGCACACATACATACACTAAACATAATATATGGTCTGCTTGCTGTGAGATAGAGTAATGATCCATTCATACCTCTATACTCTTTTACATTGACACTCTTACCTGATTCATCCTTGTCCAAGGACAGTGTAGAGCTCATATGAGTCTTTGCCTCCTTACATTAAGTCATGCTATATTTGCTTAACAAGTCTCTTGTGTACTTGCGTTGATGCAGAAAGATGACCTTCTTCAATTGATGTATTTGATTTCCTAGGAATAAGTTCAGCTCTCCTATCATGCTCATTTCAAATTTCCTGATCATAAGACTTGAAAATTCTCTGCACAATTGATCATTAGTTGCTCCAAACAAGATATCATCAACATAGATCTGAACTACAAGCAAATCTTTCTCTTGAGTCTTTATGAAATGGGTCTTGTCTTTCAGACCTCTTTTGAAATCATTTTCAAGCAAAACATTTGACAATCTTTCATACCAAGCTCTTGGAGCTTTTTTTAAACCATAAAGAGCTTTGTCAAGTTTGTAGACATGATCTGGAAAATTTTCATTTTCAAAGCCAGGTGGTTGTGAAAAATAAACTTCTTCTTGTAAGTAGCCATTCAAGAAAGCACACTTCACATCCATTTCAAAAAGTTTCATGTTCTTGTGAGATGCAAATGCAAGCAAAATTCTAATTGCTTCTAACCTGGCAACTGGAGCAAAAGTTTCCTCATAATCAATACCTTCTTCTTGGTTGTAACCTTGAGCAACTAAACTTTCTTTGTTTCTGATCACTTTGCCATTTTCATCCTACTTATTTCTGAACACCCATCTGGTACCAATGACAGACTGGTTTATAGGTGGAGGAACCAGGTTCCAAACCTTATTTCTTTCAAACTCATTGAATTCAATTTTCATAACAATGATCCAGTATGCTTTTTGTAATGCTTCTTCCACAGTTTTTGGTTCTACAAGTGAGATGAAAGCATTAAAAGCACATAAATTCTTCAATTGTGATATAGTTTGTGTACCAGTGGTTGGATCTGAAATGATATTGTCAACTGGATGAGATGAGAGATATTTTAATCTCTTTCTTGGAGACCATGGTTCAGGTTCTCCATAGATCTTCTCTGGTCTTGAAGTAGTGGCTTTGTCACTTGTATCCTTCTGATCATCTTTTTTCAAGGCTTTGAGGCTTATTTTCAAGGCCTTGAGCACCATTTTCAAGGTCTTGAAAATGTCTTTTGTTTTCTTCTGAGCCTTTCTTGAATCCCAGTGGATTCTCAGTCTCTTCCTCTGATTCATGCTTGTTCAAGTTTAAGTATGCAAAACTTTCACTTAAAGAACCATCATAGCTTTCATCAAAAATAACATTAATGCTTTCTTCAACCAGTTTGGTTCTTTTATTGTAAACTCTATAAGATTTTCTATTCAGAGAGTAACCAAGAAAGATA